>CM077029.1:162214997-167764355 GCA_039090855.1 Macrothele yani | reverse complement strand
TGCTAAATAGTCATACAAGCACCAACTGTAAGATGCAATGAAGTCGGTGTCCCAGCGAACCATGGGGCCGCTGGGGACCATGTAGAGAAGAAGCTTGGTTCACTTTGTCGAGCAACGGCGGTGTGGTACTCAAGGCGTAATCGAGAAAGGAGACATTCCCGAAAAAAACTGAGCAAATAACGCGGCACTTGCGTGCAAGTACCGTAGGAGGCACCTCCGAGCACGACACTGTTGATGATAGACGTATATAACGTGTTTCACGACGAGCACAAAAATGTGAGGGTGCAGACTACAGGGAGTCTGATTGGAGGCACAAGGTTGAGCAACAGCGTTCGGTAAGCACTGAAGGAAAGATCAGTTGTACAGGATCTTTGCGCAATCGAAAAGGCAAGATTCAGCATTGGTAGCAGTATAGTGCAATATTGATAGACATGACTCACATCTGCCTCCCCGGCGCAGAAAGGGCAGAGTGGGGAGGAAAGAAGGGTCATCCGGTGCAAGATTGAGGGTACGGGAAGACGGTTATGTAAGAATAACCAGTGGGTGTTGATCTCTGGGGGTGTAGATAGAGGAGAGAGGGTGGCAGACCACACAGCAGAGAGAGCGGAAGACGGGATATCAGGGATAGGTGTAGGCGTAGAAGAGCGGGAGAGAGAGAGAAATCTGTAAAGAGCGGATGTGGAGAAGGAGAAAATCGGAAGATCTATGCCGTGAGCCGACAAGAAAAAGGGGAGGGGGAGAGACGCGGATAGAACGGGAACGAGACCGGCGGGGGAAGCAAGATCGGGAAAGAGAGAAATAAGGGATGAGAGTAAGGAGGTGTGAACCTGAAGAGCATGGGGTAGAGCACGAATAGCAGGAGGAAAGTCGGAGAAGGAGCGCCAGAGAAAATCAGGGGTGACAAGGTCTCGGACTGTGACTACCCCGGCGCGGAGCCAGGTGGGGAAAGCAAAACAGGGGAGGTGCGGAGGATGAATGACGGAGGAGAAAAATAGAGGTTCTGAGAGTAGTTCGGAGGTTGTAGCTGGTGGAGAGCGAGACAGAGGGAAAGAGCGAAGCAAGGTGATAGCCTCCCGATAGACAGGAGGTAAGTTGGAAAGGAGGGGGCAGTGATCCATTAATAGATAGGAAAGAAAAGTAAGGTGGGGATTACGCGGAAACAGTGACGTCCCGGGTTGTCTCCGCAGGCAGAACAGGTGAAGCAAGAAGGCGAAGAAATGCAGACACTCGGAATGCCTGATAGTATAACCGCACGTCAAGCAGTCCAATACCGCCATTCTGAGGAGACAAGCTGAGAAGTGAAGCGTTAACCCAATGATGACCAGCCCACACGATATTGGTTTGGCACTGGGTGATTGCAAGAAGACGATAGACAGGTTGTTTGGACGCAAGCCAAGAGAACGTGCACATGGATAACAAATATGTTCGAGTGATCTGGGCACGCTGGTACAGAGAAGTGCAGAACTGTGCTTGTCTCCAGTTGGCAGCCGTACGCAGCAGGCGGGGGTGCAGTGCATTCCACGTTATCGTCGAGGGCTGTAGGAGGTTTGCCCAGGTGCACTCCTAGAAAACGCTGTGAGGATGTGGACCATTCGGCTCCCCATGGAGAGTCGGTTCGACTAGCCCACGACCCACACCACAAGCCAGTGCTTTTTGACTCGTTTAGCGTGGCACTAGAACAAGAGGCATACCGAGCGTAGAGGTGGCGAAGTTTGCAGAATTGTGCATCTTGTCGAACACAAAAAGTCACGTCATCAGCATAGGCAACATAGGTGACAATATGATGGCGAGTGCTGGCGACCACTGGAGGCAGAGAAGCATAGAAGGATCTGTGAACGGAGCGGAGAAAAGGTTCGATCGCAAGAGCAAAGAGCTGTCCGGACAAGGGGCAGCCTTGCCGGACGCCGCGACGGAAAGGAATTGGCGCTGTGAGAAGGGTGGGCAACCTGACGTGGAAAGTGGCGTCCTGATAGAGGGAGAGGAGAACAGAAACAAAAGGAGGTGGAAACCCGAAACTATAAAGTGTAGACGAGAGGTAAGCGTGAGAAATATTATCAAAGGCGGATTGTTGATCGAGAGACAGCAGAGCAGGAGGTTCAGAGCGAGATCGAGCGAGATGGATTAGGTCACTGAGAAGTTGAATGTTATGCGAGATGGAGCGCCCTGGGACAGTATAGGTCTGGTTAGAGGACAGGATGTGGGGGAGAATTGGATTAATACGGCGCGAGAGTAGTTTAGAATAAAGCTTGTAATCAAGATTCAGAAGTGAGATGGGACGCCAGTTCCCCAAGTCCAGGAGATCACCCTTCTTTGGGAAGAGGACTATATGGGCAATTGTGAAACTCCTCGGAAGGGTGGATAGGTGGAAAGCAGCGGAGAAAGCACTAAGTAGAAAAGGAAGGAGGGCTGGGAGAAAAGCTTTGTAGAAACAGACAGGAAGTCCATCTGGGCCAGGTGCAGCCTTGGAGTTTAGAGAAGAAAACGTCTCGGAAATCTCTGTTAGCGTGGGAGGCCGAAGGAGAGAATCAGAAAAATAAGAGGGGACTTGAGGTAAAGCAGAGTGTAGACCAGATAAGGCAGTGCTGGAAGGAGGAGGAGTCTCACAAAACTTCGTTGTAAAATAGCTGCGGGCAACAGAGCAAAGAGTAACTGGGTCATAGGATACCTCGCCAGTAGAGAGGCGGAGATGGCGAATTGAAGCAGAGGCATGACGCTTAGATTCAAGATTGGAAAGAAACTCATAAGTGCAGGCATCGGGCGCGAGATGCTGTAATCTCAGCCGCCGAATGACCTGTTGCGCGAGTGGGACTAGGAGAGAATTCAGTTCAGCCTTATACACAGCAAAAAGAGGGTCAGCCATATTTATAAGGGAAAGCATCGTACGGATGTGATCCAAACGCATCCTCTGTAGCGTCGTGATCGTAAAAGCCTGATTTCGCACATGAAGCAAGAGGCGATGTTTTACCTCCAGCCAGAAAGTCAGGGCACACGGCGCAGATTGCAGTTGCGTGCGCCATTCGGAGAGGAAATGGCGGACTGAAGAGCAAAAACCGGCGTCATCCAAAAGAGCGGCATCAAATGTCCACGGCCGGGTTGTCCTGTGCTGTGCATGAGTGTGGAACACTGTGAGAGTGATGGCGCAATGGTCGGACGACGCAGTGGGCTGGCAACAGGATGCAGAGATCGCTGGAAGAAGTATGGGCGTGGTATAAAATCTGTCAAGTCTGGCCGTGGCCGGGTTTTATTGCACCAGATGCACGCCAGGTATGGGAGGGTGTAGTCGGATATAAGTGTCGATGGACATCTATCAGTGAGAAATCAAAAACGAGGGACTGTAGCTGCTGTACAAGGTCTGCACGATGTTCGCGTGAAGGCGGGGAACGATCAAGTTGAGGGTGTAGAGTACAATTAAAGTCGCCACCAACGAGAACTCGGTCGGTGGCAGGTATACCAGAGAGAGCACCGCGAAAGCACAGAAAAAGCTCCGACACATAAGTGGAGGTGTTTGGCACGTAGATGTTAAAGATATGAAACCTCTCCGTTTGAATAGTGAACGTGACTTGTTGTAAGAGATCACGACAGAGATTTTTTACAGAGAAGAGAGTCATCGTAGAGCGAAAAGTCGAGCGTACCCCGACGGCAATACCACCATATGATGAACAGCTGAATGCGTGGTGGAAAGCAAAATTCCATGATCGCCAGCGGGTAAAGCAAAGTGGTAGGATGACAGTTCGTCTCTTGTAAAAGTAGCACGTCCGTACTCAGTGGGGAAAGGTCCTCATAGGCTAAGGCGTTCGCAAGTGGTGTCGCAAAACCGCGACAATTAAGTGACGTGACCTTGAACTTTTTAGGTCCGTCGGCGGATGTAAGATGTGCTGACTCGCAGTAGCGAGAACATGTAGGCGCTGGATAAAACCCAGACCCCACGGAATGTCATCGACGTTCCGCCGAAGAGTGTGCAAAAGAGAATCAAGTTGACTGAGAACCCGAGGTAGGGCAGCTTCATACTTTAGTAAAAAAAGCACGGGCAGTGGCCGTGCTGGTGGGATTCACTAAATATTCGAGAAGATCTACGTAAGGCAGCGGCTCAGCGGGGAAAGCATTCTCTTGAAGGAGGTTAGTGAAGTCCTCTAACGAGGGAGAAACATCCTCCGTCTCTGGTTCAGTCCAGGCTTGTACTTGAGAAGACGAAATGCCACGTCGAGAGAAGATTGCGCGAGTAACCGGGCGATTAGACCGCCTAGTGAACAAGTGCTGGGATGAGGACGTTTTAGACTTCTTCAACTTCTTCCGTGAGGAGACACTGCGTTTGCCAAAAATCGTGGAGGAACCAGCTGGTATAGAAGTTTCTGTGCTGGAAAGGGTTTCGGCTGCTGGATCTGCAGCGCCAACGGTAAAGACCGACGACATATCAGCAGGTAAATCTGTAGGAGCAGAAAGTATACGCTGCGGGGGTGCCGTAGGAAAGCGTGGGAAAATTCCGATCTGTAACTGAAAGTGAGTCTGCCAAAGACGTTTGTCGACCAACGTCTGCAGGCCGACGTCGGGAAGATCTGGGTCCTGCAACCTTCCACTCGTGTGGAGACGTTGACACAGCAGTAACAAGAGGGACAGAAGGTGCCACAGCACTTGGCACGGTTATGGAAACAGCACGAGTGCAGTTGGCTCGCACATGACTCTCACTTTGACAAAGGGTGCAATGCTGAGAAGTGATGATCTCGATACGACGTCGCTGTTGCCCACAGCGCACGTGAAGGACAGTTGGACAGGCCTGAAGATGAGTATCAGACGGAAAGAGCACACGAGCGGTGCGACGGAAGCCACGAATGGCTTTGTCTTCTGGGTCTCTGGGTGCCGCCGAGAGGGTTGTTATGGGACCGACTACTCGGCCGAACTTACTGAGTAACGTGCAAAGAATTGTATCAGATACCTCTGGCGGGACAGGGTGAAAGTCACCTGCACGGGGCGGTGCGCGACTGGTTGTGGTAGTAGATGTACATCATTAATGGTCAGTCCTGCTGTCAAGACAAGGTCAGCATGTTCCTTTTTCTTGAAGTAAACCAGCACTGATCGTGGTTTTCGGGCAACATAATCTATTGCATCCGCCGGTAAAATGGATTTAAGAGCTCGGCTATAGAGCTGAAGCTTTGTATCCGGCAGCGCATCAAAACATACGCCGAGGTCCATCGTTGATTGCAGTTGACGGCCGGCTGGTGAGTCTTCGGGAATATCTATCGTTGCTGTGGATCCCACGACATGAAGATACGAATCGGGAAGGAGAGTATCAGACGATAGGAGTGACGTAGAGCCACTAGACATGGCAGTCGCATATGATGGAGGAACAGAGTACTTTTACTAGATGTAGAGGGCGAAACTCCAGCTGTTATAGGGGAATCTGGCAGTTGAGATGAAGTGGTGGCCGTAGAAGCGACGTCACCCGACACCTCCATAGCATCCGCGACAGGGACAGAGAGTAGACCTGTAACGGCAGTACCCTCAGTGGGAAGGCAGGCCGTAGGCGCAGGCAAGGCAGAGGAACTCATGACGTCAGTAAGGCAGTTAGAGATCTCTGCGACCAACGAAGCTGTGTCAGCAGCTGGGTTGGAAGAAGAGGAGGAAGATGGCTTCTCTTCCAAGATAAGGGCGTGAGCTTCACCCTTATCTAATGCCGCCATGTCAACGGCGAGGCTTACCGAAGAACAAGACCAACTCGTTCGAAAAATATAACTAACGATAAAGAATAAAGTTATTCACTCACCACCTCGTGAGACAAACGAAACGGAAGCACTGATCTTCAACTGGAAGATGCACGCGAAAAGAAAAAGTACACCACTCGATTAACTACTCGAAAGCACGTGAAAGACAGAGCTCAAAAAACACACATCACATCACAATCTCATGGTGTTCACAAAGTATTTATTCAAGGAATGTACATGAGACGAGCAAGAGAAAAACGTCTCAAAAAAACAGTGACACATGAATGCACTATTTACAGATGACAGTAGATATCTATTTACAATATATACATGACATTTAGATGTAAACAAATCTTGAGGAGATCGTACACACTAGGTTGAGCAGATATGGCAAGAGTTCAGGTAGAGCAGCACAGAGTAAAATGTTATAATATAGTCTTATGAGCACTAACTGTACTGTGCAGCGAAGGTGGAGTCCCAACAACCCCAAGGCCTCTGGGGACCATGGAGAGAAGAAGCTGGGTTCACTTGAAGACGCAACGGCACCGTTATGAAAACAAGATAAGTACATGTACATGAGACGAGCAAAAGTAGAATGACCGATAATTGTGACATAGATATGGGATATGTACAGATTACTGTAGAAACAAAGAGACATTAAAGTTGCATGACATTCAGATGGAAATAGATGTTCAGGAATCTCGTGGAGATAAGACATACCTTGATGAGCAGGTGTGACGAAGGTTCGGATAAAGAGTCACTGAGTTAAGTGTTAAATAGTCATACAAGCACCAACTGTAAGATGCAATGAAGTCGGTGTCCCAGCGAACCACGGGGCTGCTGGAGACCATGTAGAGAAGAAGCTGGGTTCACTTTGTCCGAGAAACGGCGGTGTGGTACTCAAGGCGTAATCGAGAAAGGAGACATTCCCGAAAAAACTGAGCAACGCGGCACTTGCGTGAGGTACCGTAGGAGGCACCTCCCGAGCACGACACTGTTGATGATAGACGTATATAACGTGCTTCACTAGCACAAAAATGTAGGTGCAGACTACAGGGAGTCTGATTGGAGAGCACAAGGTTGAGCAACAGCGTTCGGTAAGCACTGAAGGAAAGATCAGTTGTACAGGATCTTTGCGCAATCGAAAAGGCAAGATTCAGCATTGGTAGCAGTATAGTGCAATATTGATAGACATGACTCACATCTGCCTCCCCGGCGCAGAAAGGGCAGAGTGGGGAGGAAAGAAGGGTCATCCGGTGCAAGATTGAGGGGTACGGGAAGACGGTTATGTAAGAAGAACCAGTGGGTGTTGATCTCTGGGGGTGTAGATAGAGGAGAGAGGGTGGCAGACCACACAGCAGAGAGAGCGGAAGACGGGATATCAGGGATAGGTGTAGGCGTAGAAGAGCGGGAGAGAGAGAAATCTGTAAAGAGCGGATGTGGAGAAGGAGAAAATCGGAAGATCTATGCCGTGAGCCGACAAGAAAAAGGGGAGGGGAGAGACGCGGATAGAACGGGAACGAGACCGGCGGGGGAAGCAAGATCGGGAAAGAGAGAAATAAGGGATGAGAGTAAGGAGGTGTGAACCTGAAGAGCATGGGGTAGAGCACGAATAGCAGGAGGAAAGTCGGAGAAGGAGCGCCAGAGAAAATCAGGGGTGACAAAGGTCTCGGACTGTGACTACCCCGGCGCGGAGCCAGGTGGGGAAAGCAAAACAGGGGAGGTGCGGAGGATGAATGACGGAGGAGAAAAATAGAGGTTCTGAGAGTAGTTCGGAGGTTGTAGCTGGTGGAGAGCGAGACAGAGGGAAAGAGCGAAGCAAGGTGATAGCCTCGATAGACAGGAGGTAAGTTGGAAAGGAGGGGGCAGTGATCCATTAATAGATAGGAAAGAAAAAGTAAGGTGAGGATTACGCGGGGAGACAGTGACGTCCCGGGTTGTCTCCGCAGGCAGAACAGGTGAAGCAAGAAGGCGAAGAAATGCAGACACTCGGAATGCCTGATAGTATAACCGCACGTCAAGCAGTCCCAATACCGCCATTCTGAGGAGACAAGCTGAGAAGTGAAGCGTTAACCCAATGATGACCAGCCCACACGATATTGGTTTGGCACTGGGTGATTGCAAGAAGACGATAGACAGGTTGTTTGGACGCAAGCCAAGAGAACGTGCACATGGATAACAAATATGTTCGAGTGATCTGGGCACGCTGGTACAGAGAAGTGCAGAACTGTGCTTGTCTCCAGTTGGCAGCCGTACGCAGCAGGCGGGGGTGCAGTGCATTCCACGTTATCGTCGAGGCTGTAGGAGGTTTGCCCAGGTGCACTCCTAGAAAACGCTGTGAGGATGTGGACCATTCGGCTCCCCATGGAGAGTCGGTTCGACTAGCCCACGACCCACACCACAAGCCAGTGCTTTTTGACTCGTTTAGCGTGGCACTAGAACAAGAGGCATACCGAGCGTAGAGGTGGCGAAGTTTGCAGAATTGTGCATCTTGTCGAACACAAAAAGTCACGTCATCAGCATAGGCAACATAGGTGACAATATGATGGCGAGTGCTGGCGACCACTGGAGGCAGCAGAGAAGCATAGAAGGATCTGTGAACGGAGCGCAGAAAAGGTTCGATCGCAAGAGCAAAGAGCTGTCCGGACAAGGGGCAGCCTTGCCGGACGCCCCGACGGAAAGGAATTGGCGCTGTGAGAAGGGTGGGCAACCTGACGTGGAAAGTGGCGTCCTGATAGAGGGAGAGGAGAACAGAAACAAAAGGAGGTGGAAACCCGAAACTATAAAGTGTAGACGAGAGGTAAGCGTGAGAAATATTATCAAAGGCGGATTGTTGATCGAGAGACAGCAGAGCAAGAGGTTCAGAGCGAGATCGAGCGAGATGGATTAGGTCACTGAGAAGTTGAATGTTATGCGAGATGGAGCGCCCTGGGACAGTGTAGGTCTGGTTAGAGGACAGGATGTGGGGGAGGATTGGATTAATACGGCGCGAGAGTAGTTTAGAATAAAGCTTGTAATCAAGATTCAGAAGTGAGATGGGACGCCAGTTCCCCAAGTCTAAGAGATCACCCTTCTTTGGGAAGAGGACTATATGGGCAATTGTGAAACTCCTCGGAAGGGTGGATAGGTGGAAAGCAGCGGAGAAAGCACTAAGCAGAAAAGGAAGGAGGGCTGGGAGGAAAGCTTTGTAGAAACAGAAAGGGAGTCCATCTGGGCCAGGTGCAGCCTTGGAGTTTAGAGAAGAAAACGTCTCGGAAATCTCTGTTAGCGTGGGAGGCCGGAGGAGAGAATCAGAAAAATAAGAGGGGACTTGAGGTAAAGCAGAGTGTAGACCAGATAAGGCAGTGCTGGAAGGAGGAGGAGTCTCACAAAACTTCGTTGTAAAATAGCTGCGGGCAACAGAGCAAAGAGTAACTGGGTCAGAGGATACCTCGCCAGTAGAGAGGCGGAGATGGCGAATTGAAGCAGAGGCATGACGCTTAGATTCAAGATTGGAAAGAAACTCATAAGTGCAGGCATCGGGCGCGAGATGCTGTAATCTCAGCCGCCGAATGACCTGTTGCGCGAGTGGGACTAGGAGAGAATTCAGTTCAGCCTTATACACAGCAAAAAGTGGGTCAGCCATATTTATAAGGGAAAGCATCGTACGGATGTGATCCAAACGCATCCTCTGTAGCGTCGTGATCGTAAAAGCCTGATTTCGCACATGAAGCAAGAGGCGATGTTTTACCTCCAGCCAGAAAGTCAGGGCACACGGCGCAGACTGCAGTTGCGTGCGCCATTCGGAGAGGAAATGGCGGACTGAAGAGCAAAAACCGGCGTCATCCAAAAGAGCGGCATCAAATGTCCACGGCCGGGTTGTCCTGTGCTGTGCGTGAGTGTGGAACACTGTGAGAGTGATGGCGCAATGGTCGGACGACGCAGTGGGCTGGCTACAGGATGCAGAGATCGCTGGAAGAAGTATGGGCGTGGTATAAAATCTGTCAAGTCTGGCCGTGGCCGGGTTTATTGCACCAGATGCACGCCAGGTATGGGAGGGTGTAGTCGGATATAAGTGTCGATGGACATCTATCAGTGAGAAATCAAAAACGAGGGACTGTAGCTGCTGTACAAGGTCTGCACGATGTTCGCGTGAAGGCGGGGAACGATCAAGTTGAGGGTGTAGAGTACAATTAAAGTCGCCACCAACGAGAACTCGGTCGGTGGCAGGTATACCAGAGAGAGCACCATGAAAGCACAGAAAAAGCTCCGACACATAAGTGGAGGTGTTTGGCACGTAGATGTTAAAGATATGAAACCTCTCCGTTTGAATAGTGAACGTGACTTGTTGTAAGAGATCACGACAGAGATTTTTCACAGAGAAGAGAGTCATCGTAGAGCGAAAAGTCGAGCGTACCCCGACGGCAATACCACCATATGATGAACAGCTGAATGCGTGGTGGAAAGCAAAATTCCATGATCGCCAGCGGGTAAACAAAGTGGTAGGATGACAGTTCGTCTCTTGTAAAAGTAGCACGTCCGCACACAGTGGAGAAAGGTCCTCATAGGCTAAGGCGTTCGCAAGTGGTGTCGCAAAACCGCGACAATTAAGTGACGTGACCTTGAACTTTTAGGTCCGTCGGCGGATGTAAGATGTGTTGACTTGCAGTAGCGAGAACATGTAGGCGCTGGATAAAACCCAGACCCCACGGAATGTCATCGACGTTCCGCCGAAGAGTGTGCAAAAGAGAATCAAGTTGACTGAGAACCCGAGGTAGGGCAGCTTCATACTTTAGTAAAAAAGCACGGGCAGTGGCCGTGCTGGTGGGACTCACTAAATATTCAAGAAGATCTACGTAAGGCAGCGGCTCAGCGGGGAAAGCATTCTCTTGTAGGAGATTAGTGAAGTCCTCTAACGAGGGAGAAACATCCTCCGTCTCTGGTTCAGTCCAGGCTTGTACTTGAGAAGACGAAATGCCACGTCGAGAGAAGATTGCGCGAGTAACCGGGCGATTAGACCGCCTAGTGAACAAGTGCTGGGATGAGGACGTTTTAGACTTCTTCAACTTCTTCCGTGAGGAGACACTGCGTTTGCCAAAAATCGTGGAGGAACCAGCTGGTATAGAAGTTTCTGTGCTGGAAAGGGTTTCGGCTGCTGGATCTGCAGCGCCAACGGTAAACACCGACGACATATCAGCAGGTAAATCTGTAGGAGCAGAAATTATACGCTGCGGGGGTGCCGTAGGAAGCGTGGGAAAATTCCGATCTGTAACTGAAAGTGAGTCTGCCAAAGACGTTTGTCGACCAACGTCTGCAGGCCGACGTCGGGAAGATCTGGGTCCTGCAACCTTCCACTCGTGTGGAGACGTTGACACAGCAGTAACAGGAGGGACAGAAGGTGCCACAGCACTTGGCACGGTTATGGAAACAGCACGAGTGCAATTGGCTCGCACATGACTCTCACTTTGACAAAGGGTGCAATGCTGAGAAGTGATGATCTCGATACGACGTCGCTGTTGCCCACAGCGCACGTGAAGGACAGTTGGACAGGCCTGAAGATGAGTATCAGACGGAAAGAGCACACGAGCGGTGCGACGGAAGCCACGAATGGCTTTGTCTTCTGGGTCTCTGGGTGCCGCCGAGAGGGTTGTTATGGGACCGACTACTCTGCCGAACTTACTGAGTAACGTGCAAAGAATTGTATCAGATACCTCTGGCGGGACAGGGTAGAAAGTCACCTGCACGGGGCGGTGCGCGACTGGTTGTGGTAGTAGATGTACATCATTAATGGTCAGTCCTGCTGTCAAGACAAGGTCAGCATGTTCCTTTTTCTTGAAGTAAACCAGCACTGATCGTGGTTTTCGGGCAACATAATCTATTGCATCCGCCGGTAAAATGGATTTAAGAGCTCGGCTATAGAGCTATAGAGCTGAAGCTTTGACAATCTCATGGTACTCTAACTTAGACTGCAGACCGTTTTTGGAACGGGTCAAGGCCCGGGGGTCAGAGCCCCCCACATACAAAATTTTCTTAAAAACTACAGTTTTCAATTCAGAACCACCTAATCTGGTATACTATCTCATGGTACTCTAACTTAGACGCTAGACGGTTTTTGAAGGGGTTGGAGCCTGGGGGTCAGACTCCCCCGAATAAAAACTTTTTCGTAAAATCTACAGTTTTCAATTTAGAACCACCAAATTTCGTATACTATCTCATGGTACTCTAACTTAGACGCTAGACGGTTTTGGAAGGGGTTGGAGCCCGGGGGTCAGACACCCCGAATAAATTTGTTTTGTAAAATCTACAGTTTTCAATTTAGAACCACCAACTTTGGTATACTATCTCATGGTACTCTAACTTAGACAGTAGACCGTTTTTGGAACGGATCAAGGCCCGGGGGTCAGAGCCCCCACATACAAAATTTTCTTAAAAACTGCAGTTTTCAATTCAGAACCACCAAATCTGGCATACTATCGCATGGTACTCTAACTTAGACACTCGACGATTTTTTTGAAGGGGTTGCAGCCCGGGGGTAAGGGCCCCCCTCATAAAAATTCGCAAAATCTACAGTTTTCAATTTAGAACCACCAAGTTTGGTATACTATCTCATGGTACTCTAACGTAGACGCTAGACGGTTTTTGAAAGGGGTTGGAGCCCGCGGGGTCTCCCCCCCCCTCATAAAGATTTCGTAAAATCTACAGTTTTCATCTTAGAACCACCAAATTTGGTATACTATCTTATGGTACTCTAACTTAGACAGCAGACCGTTTTTGGAACGGGTCAAGACCCGGGGGTGAGAGCCCCCCCCACATACAAAATTTTCCTAAAAACTACAGTTTTCAATTCAGAACCACCTAATCTGGTATACTATCTCATGGTACTCTAACTTAGACGCTAGACGGTTTTTGGAAAGGGTTGGAGCCCGGGGGTCAGACCCCCGCCCCGAATAAACAGTTTTTCGTAAAATCTACGGTTTTCAATTTAGAACCACCAAATTTGGCATACTATCTCATGGTACTCTAACTTAGACGCTAGACGGTTTTTGGAAGGGCCGGAACCCCGGGGCGAGAGCCCCTCCCCTCCTCATAAAAATTTCGTAAAATCTACAGTTTTCAATTTAGGACAACCAGATTTGGTATACTACTTATGGTTATCTAACTTAGACGGTAGACGGTTTTTGGAAGGGGTCGGGGCCCGGGTCAAGGTAGCCCCATGCAAAATTTTCGTAAAAAGTTCCGTTTTTTACTCTTAGGAATACCCTATTTACGTTCTAAGGCGCTCTTTGGCCCTTTGAGGGCCTTGCACCATAAACCATCAACCAACCAA
This sequence comes from Macrothele yani, assembly GCA_039090855.1. Lineage (NCBI taxonomy): Eukaryota > Metazoa > Arthropoda > Arachnida > Araneae > Macrothelidae > Macrothele > Macrothele yani. Next base: position 167,751,353 of record CM077029.1, on the reverse strand, counting down.
CCAACTAACTATCCTACGGTCTAAGTTAGGGACTGTAGATAACAATAAAGTGCAAAAATATGCGTTTAATGGTGTATTAAAAACACAAATCTATATAGTTTAGCTTTCACTACCAACGAACGGCTTATCAGAAAGAAATATAATGTAATGTAAACAGAGAGTTCCAGATATTCGAAATTCAAAATGGTAAGAAAAAGATGATCAATGCCAATGTGAAGTCGTATGCATGCGACATCACATAGGTACATTGCATTTCTGTGTCGCGGGATTCACAGAAGCACACGCCAGATGTACGGCAGTTCTATAGATGTCTCCTAGAAGGTAAGTATTCCCATTCCTTTGATGATCAATGCCAATGTGAAGTCGTATGCATGCGACATCACATAGGTACATTGCATTTCTGTGTCGCGGGATTCACAGAAGCACACGCCAGATGTACGGCAGTTCTATAGATGTCTCCTAGAAGGTAAGTATTCCCATTCCTTTTTCTTTCTTTTTGTTTCGCAAAATTAAATTAACTAAATCAAAAAATTTAAAATAAGTTTACTGGAAAATTGCAGGAATATCTTTTTCATTCATTAACTTTCACCCGCTGAACTTGGTGATTCCACAAATAGTAATATTTACCTGGCAAATAACTGGTATCCCTGCTAGTACAAATTATATTAATGATTTATTTGCGTCCAGTTCAATCTAGTATGTCCATAAGAGCGTTAGGGGCCGTATGAAAAATACATTTCAACGTGTGCCGCTACGGCGGCGGAGTGATCTAGGCGCTGGCTTCTGACCACTTGTCGAGAAGGATCCTGGTTCAAATCCCGGTGAATCATGGACGTTGTGCTTGACTTCTGGCACTGGCTGTCCCCCTTCCCAGGAACCAGTGGCCCAAAATTGGGAATGTCCGACTGCTTATAGCCCACTGAATTGATCACGGTGGTCGTTAACCCCCCTTCCCAAAGATTGCGACGTGTCCATTGCTATTTGTTGTGGACCGTACAAAAAGTATGTTTTTGATATCAAGGTGTCCACTTCCATGTAGGCTGGCCATAAAATGTTAGGAGACCGTACAAAATTGCATTTTTGTTTTCACCTTGTCAGCGCTTCGGTATATGGTTGAAGTATACGTATATATAGTTGGGCCATTTCAGCACGTAGTTTGGCTTATATAGAAAATCAAGATAATGTTACATTTTTACTCAGCTACAACACATTAATCCCGAAGGCTATTTGTTGAAATCTTTAATCCGCCGTGCTCATATTCACAACGTTAACATAACATGTCAAGTTATTAATGTTGCAGTTTTACCCTGTCACTAAACTTTAGTTACAAGACCTTAGGCGTAAACTTTTTTTAGGAATTTTTAGTCCGACGTATTCATAAGGTTTCGATAACATGCCAAGGTTATGGTACTGCGTTTTGACTGAGGCACAAAAATTAATAAACAGGCCTTAAGCCCTTTTATCAGTTTTCAATCAACAGTGCTCATATACATAAAATTTTCAGAGAAAGTCAAGTTTACTGTGTTGCGCATTTACTCGAGTACAAAACTATAAACAGCCATTAACTTTCACCCGCTGAACTTGGTGATTCCTCAATTCATCCATTAACAAGTCTTTTAAGTGATTGTATGCTATGGTCATATTGATAATGTTTGATGACAAGTCAGGTTAATGATGTTGCACTTATTAAAGACTTAAAAGGTGTAGAGGCTAGTAATTATTATTTGAAGTCTAAATAAAAACTCATTTTTAACATGACTCGTCATGAAATCCTTGTGAATATGGCATTTATTTTATTTTGTACATTTTACAAAGCGTATGCACTTTTTTTTTTGGCATTTGTTTTAATTTTGTGTTGTACTTGTTACATAGCGTTTCGCATTTTTGTAATGCTTGTGACTTGTGATTGCATTTTGAATTTTTATTTGTTTCACATTTTGGATTGCATTTTGAATTTTTATATGTTTCACATTTTGGATTACTTTTTGACATTTTATGTTTTTGACATGCTATTTTGAAAATTTTGTCTTTTTTAATTTTGCGTTGGTTTTACATTCTTGCATCTTCGGCGGAATTACATTCTTGAAAAATTCAAATACAAGTTAGTAAAAGGTATAATTCAATTAGTGAGAAATACCAGCACATTTTAGTAAAGGGTAGAATTATATGAAATTCCTCTTAAAATGTCCAGCATGTTAACATTTTCTCTGTGCACCAAAGAAGTTCGAATTCCTTTTTATCTTGCCAGCGTTTCTCTTCTGGGTGGATTTGTTGGAATCTGTGCTATCACTCTTTCGATTTTAGCCATAGTTGTTCTCTGCTCTTTCGCAATTTCACTGATTATTTCGTACAGTCACAGTTTTTTCTCTCCCAGAATTGTATTCCAGCGTCTGTCTAATCTTTCAAGTTCGTTTTGTGTTCTGGGAAAGCCAAATAAATTGTTTTCACTAACTGACCAAATTGTTGGCGGGAACAGCGGAGGGCTTCTGCTTGGATTGTTTCTTCTGCTTCCACAAAATTTTCCAAGAACATAATTTTCCTCAAACCACTGAACTACAGAATCTGCATATTCTAGTAAAATTGATTTCACAAAATGAAATGCCCAAAACATTAAAAAAACTGCAACCACACGAAACAAAATACCCAAAACATGGTAAGAAATTCTGTTGAAAGCACAATGAAGGTATACGATAGGAGAAATATATGTTTTTAAAACTTAATACAAGTGTCAAAACTGAAATAAAAAGAAAGAAAAAAGAAATATTCCAAATTTCATTGTTACTTTAGATATTTTGACCTGTTGACATTTCGTAAATTGTACTTGCACTCGGTCAAAAAATATTACTTACAAGGACTCTTTAGTAACTTTTAATCGCTGTGGTCGTATTTATAAGGTTTGCATAACAAATCAAGTTAATAATGTTGCGCTTTCACTTAGGCACCAAATGCTAATTATTGGCCGCTAGGCCTAGGCCTTTTAAATAATTTTTGATAAGCGTAACACTCTTAAATTGATTTGTCATGCAAACCTCATATAATCACAGCATTATAAAAATTACTGTAAATGCATATGCCTAGGTCTCGGGCGTAGCTATTAATGCTTTGTGCTCGAGTAACATTTAAACAGAATTCATTTTATTTTCTATGAAAACTACATAAATATCAGCTCGGAGGACTGAAAACTATCAAAAATCTCTAGGCCTAGGGTCTGCTTAATAGTTCCAACCTCAGAAAAGCGCATTGCAAAAATCTTGGACTTCTATGAAAACATTATGAAAATTAGCACGGCACACTGAAAATTGCTAAACAGGCCCAGTCCTAGGGTTTTCTAATTATTGTTTTGTACCTGACTAAAAGTGTAACATTATCTTTAGTTCTTACTAGCAGGGGTACCCGGTATTTCCCAGGTAAATATTACTATTTCTAAAATCACCAAGTTCAGCGGGTGAAAGTTAATGAATGAAAAAGCTATTTCCGTAAATTTCCAGGAAACTTATTTTAAATATTTTGATTTAGTTAATTTAATTATACGAAGCAAAAAAGAATTTACATTATTTACAGTACATTGTATTTCTGCCTGATAAGGCAACCGTTGGTGGTGAAAGCTAACGTTTATTAATTTGTGTTTTTAATACATCATGAACCGGATATTTTTTCACTTTATTGTTATCTACGGCCTCTAACCTAGACCGTAGGTGCGGTAATGGAGTGCTGTATTGGGATGCAGTTCTTAAGAGTAAAAATTGTAATTTTTTCGAAAATTTTGTATGGGCCCCCTTCACACCGGGCACCGACCCTTTCCGTCTGCGGTCTAAGTTACAATACAATGAGGGAGTGTACTAAATTTGGTCGTTCTAAATTCGAAACTGTAGGTTTTACAAAAATTGGCATGGGGGGGGAGGGCTCTAAACCCCTGTCTCCAACCGTTTCCAAAAATCGCCTGCATTCTCAGTTAGAGTACCATGACATAGTATACCAAATTTGGTGGTTTTAAATTGAAAACTGTAGATTTTACGAAAAATTTTTATGGGGAGGGCTCTGACCCCGTGCCTGACCCGTTCCCAAAACCGTCTACCATCTAAGTTAGAGTACCATGAGATAGTATACCAAATTTGGTTGTTCCAAATTGAAAACTGTAGATTTTACGAAAATTTTGTATGGGGGAACGATCTAACCCCGGGCCCCAACCCGTTCCGAAAATTGTCTACTGTCTAAGTTAGAGTACCATGATATGGTATACCAAATTTGGTGGTTCTAAATTGAAAACTATAGATTTCAAGAAATTCTATATGGGGGGGGGGCTCTGAACCCCGGGCTCCGACCCTTTCCAAAAAACCATCTACCGTCTAAGTTAGAGAACCATGAGATAATATACCAAATTTGGTCGTTCTAAATTGAAAACTAGTTTTTACGAAAAAAATTTATGGGGGGGCTCTTACCCCGTGCCCGACCCGTTCCAAAAACCCTCTACCGTCTAAGTCAGAGTACCATAAGATAGTATACCAAATTTGGTGGTACTAAGTTGAAAACGGTATATTTTACGAAAATTCTTTGGGGGGAGGGGGGTGCTCTTACCGCCCGGGCCCCGATCCGTTCCAAAAACCGTCTCCCGTCTAAGTTACAGTTTCATGATACCAAATTTGGTGGTTCTAATGTGAAAACTATAGATTTTACGAAAATTTTGTATGTGGGGCTCTTACCCCTCGCGCCTTGACTTATTCCAAAAACCGTCTAGCGTCTAAGTTAGAGTACCATGAGATAGTATACCAAATTTGATGGTTCTAACTTGAAAACTGTAGATTTTACGAAAATTTTGTCGGGGAGGGCATTCTAACCCCGCGGGCCCCGACCCGTTCCAAAAACCGTCTCCCGCTAAGTTAGAATTTCATGACACAAAATTTGGTGGTTCTGAATTGAAAAATAAAAATTTTAAGAAAATTTTGTATGTGGGAGGGGTCTTACCCCCGGGCCTTGATCCGTTCCAAAAACCTTCTACCGTCTAAGTTAGAGTACCATGAGATAGTATACAACATTTGGTGGTTCTAAATTCAAAACTATAGATTTTACGAAAGTTTGTGTGTAGGGGGGGGGTTACCACCCTTGCCCCGACCCCTTCTGAAAACCGTCTACCGTTTAATTTAGAACACCATTATATAGTATACCCAATTTGGTAGCTCTAAATTGAAAACTTTAGTTTTTACGAAAAAAAATTATGTGCGGGGGTCTCTGACCCCTTGCCCGACCCGTTCCAAAAACCGTCTACCGTCTAAGTTAGAGTACCATGAGAGAGTATGCCAAATTTGGTGGTTCTAAATTGAAAACTGTAGATTTTACGCGGCATTTTATGGGAGGGGGGCTCTTACTCCCGGGCTCCAACCCCTTCCAAAAACCGTCTAGCGTCTAATTTAGAGTTTCATGATACCAAATTTGATGGTTCTGAAATGAAAACTAGATTTTACGAAAATTTTGTATGTGGGGGGCTGTGACCCCCGGGCCTTGACCCGTTCCAAAAACGGTCTGCAGTCTAAGTTAGAGTACCATAAGATAGTATACCAAATTTGGTGGTTCTAAGATGAAAACGGTAGATTTTACGAAATTTTTATGAGGGGGCCCGACCCCGCAGGCTCTAACCCCTTTCAAAAACCGTCTAGCGTCTAAGTTAGAGTACCATGAGATAGTATACCAAATTTGGTGGTTCTAAATTGAAAACGGCCTTGACCCGTTCCAAAAACGGTCTGCCGACTAAGTTAGAGTACCATAAGATAGTATACCAAATTTGGTGGTTCTACGATGAAAACTGTAGATTTTACGAATTTTTTTATGAGAGGGGGGCTCCGACCCTTCCAAAAACCGTCTAGCGTCTAATTTAGAGTTTCGTGATACCAAATTTGATGGTTCTGAAATGAAAACTAGATTTTACGAAAATTTTGTATGTGGGGGCTCTGACCCCCGGGCCTTGACCCGTTCCAAAAACGGTCTGCCGTCTAAGTTAGAGTACCATAAGATAGTATACCAAATTTGGTGGTTCTAAGATGAAAACTGTAGATTTTACGAAAAAGTTTTTATTCGGGGGAGTCTGACCCCCCGGCTCCAACCCCTTCCAAAAACCGTCTAGCGTCTAAGTTCGAGTACCATGAGATAGTATACCAAATTTGGTGGTTCTAAATTGAAAACTGTAGATTTTACGAAAAAGTTTTTTTTTTTCGGGGGGGTCTGACCCCCGGGCTCCAACCCCTTCCAAAAACCGTCTAGCGTCTAAGTTAGAGTACCATAAGATAGTATACCAAATTTGGTGATAGTATACCAAATTTGGTGGTTCTAAGATGAAAACTGTAGATTTTACGAAATTTTTTATGAGAGGGGGGGTCCGACCCCGCGGGCTCCAACCCCTTCCAAAAACCGTCTAGCGTCTAAGTTAGAGTTTCATGATACCAAATTTGATGGTTCTGAAATGAAAACTAGATTTTACGAAAATTTTGTATGTATGGGGGAGGGGGGGGTTGCTACGACTCCCCGGGCCTTGACCCGTTCCAAAAACCGACAACCGTCTAAGTTAGAGTACTATGAGATAGGATACCTGATTTGGCGGTTCTGAATTGAAAACTGTAGTGTGGGGGGCTCTGACCAACCGGGCCCCTGACCCGTTCCAAAAACCGTCTACCGTCTAAGTTAGAGCGCTATGAGATAATATACCAAATTTGGTAGTTCTAAATTGAAAACTATATCTTACGGCAATTCTGTAGGGGGGCTGTAACCCCCCTCCTCTCTGCAACCGCTTCCCAAAACCGTCTACAGTCTAAGTTAGAATACCACGAGATAGTATACCAGATTTGGTGGTTCTGAATTGAAAACTGTAGATTATGGGGGCTCTGACCAACCGGGCCCTGCCCCGTTCCAAAAACCGTTTACCGTCTAATATTTTTAGTGCCAAAGAAAAAGGTAATATTCCTATCCTGTCTGCGTGTCCAAATTTTATAAATTTGATCAGGGAGCAAGACGTTCGAAATCGTACGTTTTCCTGAATTCGTTTTTGCGACGAATTGACGCAGGCGACGAATTGACGTAGTCGACGAATTGACGCACGCGACGAATTGTCGGGACACCATTCCTGCCGCAGCATCACCGAGCAATTTTTCAAGAGGGTAATGCCTGACCACACACGGCACGGTTCAACTAGGCCTGCCTGCGTAATGTCGACCCCCTTCCATGGCCAGCTCGATCTCCCGACCTCTCAAAGATCGAACATGTTTGGGAGATGATTGGACACCATCTACGTCCATCCCGGAATGTCGGAGAACTGGACCGGAATTTGGACACCACAGGACAGTATCCATGAACTGTTCTGATAGATAGATAGATAGATAGATAGATAGATGTACATATGTCTGAGGCTTTGTCTACTCTAAGAGGAATATCTGAATGAACTAAAGAAAGTACCAAACCATATTGAGCCCTTGTTGTGCTGTTTCAGTTCTTAAAACGAGTTTAACCCTCTTCATAATCGAAAAGAATCGTCTATTTGCCGTTAAGAGTGGGAGCTAATTCATAACTTTTAATATCCTCCGACTATTTGGGTAGAATTCCTGTTCACAGAAGCAAGAGCTGTAGTAACGTAGGCAGGTATTAAAAATCCCTCGTGTTTGTTTCCATTTTTAGCACGTCTTTTGTAAAAAAAGATTGTGCTTATGTTATCGGTTTGTCCGTCCGTCCTCCTGTAGACACGATACCTCTGCAACTATTAATCCGATTTCAAAAATTCTTTTTGTTTTGGGAAGCTTGAAATATGCGAATGATGATCCTTTATTTCGTTTTTTTTTTTTTTACGAGGTATAATTTCGCCGCTAGACTGCGTAAATGCAGATGATGTCGAATTCAAAAATACGTTTTATTCCACATACACGTATCTGCTTCTAAATATCCGATTGAAAAAATTATTTTATCTTTCGATTCCATTTATGTCGAATAGTATTTTAGGTATAGTTACTTTTTCTAATTACGCATAGATTTTCCGCTAGGGGGCGTAAAAGTAAATTACGTTTTCTCCGATATCTCTTCTTCTAAAACTCAGATTTGAAAAATTTTTACTTTAGCGGATACAGCTCATGATGGAAAATCTTTTGCATATAATTTCTAATTTTTGGTAAAGAATACTTTGACCACCAGGGGACGTAAGTGTTAATTTTTGCTTCTGATGCATTTTGCCATAAAATCTGAGCTTCTAAAATCTCGATTGAAAAAATTATTTCGTGGACTGATGCCACGCCCGTCGATAAACCTTTCCGAATATTTTCTTCTTAAAATATTCCATGGTTTCTCCGCCAGGAGGCATAGATATATATCTTATTTTTGTCAATATCTCTACTTCTAGGAGTCCGATTTGAAAAAATCCTTCTTTGTTGAATAGTATTTTCAGTGTGACATGTTTTTCCTATAATTTAAAAATTTTCAAGTAATTCATAGACTTTCCGCTGGGGGCGTAAAGGTAAATTGAGTTTCCACCTATATCTCTGCTTCTAAATCTACGATTTGAAAAATTCTTTCTGCACCGGATACAGTTCCTGCTGGGAATACCTTTGCACATAATTTCCAATTTTTGTAAAAAATGGTTTGGCCACCAGGGGGCGTAAGTCTTAATTTCCGATTCTGATGTATAGCAGCAAAACATTAGCTTCTAAAATCTCGATTGAAAAAAAGTCGTTTGTAGACCGATACTACTCATGTCGACAAACCTTTTTGGAACATTTTCTTCTTAAAATAATGCATGGTTTCTTCGCCATGGGGCGGAGATGTATATCGTATTTTTATCAATATCTCTACTTATAGGAGTCCGATTTGAAAAATTCCTTCTTTGTCGGATAGTGTTTCTGATGCGAAATGTTTTTCATATAAATTCAAAATTTTCAAAGAAATCATAGACTTTCTGCTAGGGGGCGCAAAGGTAAATTGCGTTTCCAGCATTATTTCTGCTTCCAGAACTCCGATTTGAAAAATTCTTCCTGTATCGCATACAACACCTGATGGAAAATATTTTTCGTATAATTTCTAGTGTTTGGTAATGAATGGTTTGGCCACCAGGGGCATAAGTGCTAATTTCTGGTTCGAATGTATTTGCAGCAAAATCTGGGCTCCTGAAAACTCGACTAAAAATTTATTTTTCTTGGACCGATACCGCCCATATTGAAAACCCTTTTGAGAATAGTTTCTTCCTAAAATAATGTATGGTTTTCCCACCAGGGGCGTAAAGTCACATCTTATTTTTTTCATATCTCTGTTTCTAAGAGTCCGATTTGAAATATTCTTTCTGCGTTGAAGAGCGTTTCCGGTGCAAAATGTTTCTCATACAAATTCATATTTTTCTTAACGCACACGTCTGCAACCAGAGGGTGTAAGCTCACGATTCCGTTTACGACAATATCTGTGGGATTAAAAATCCGATTGAAAAATGTCTTTCCTCCGTCAGATACTATTATTTTCCGTACCAGTTCCATTGACTTTGAATAGCTTTGATGAATTTAATTTGCGTCGGAACGGGTTCAAAAAACGTGCTTATTACACCCGAAAATTCGGTGTCATCTTTCTTGTCGCTTCTCACATCACATAAGATTCATGACTTTACAATTGTACGAATCACAGATTTTTAAAGTAAGAGTCTAAGTCAGTGGTCGTCAACCTGGTCCCTACCGCCCACTAGTGGGCGATTAAAACTCTAATGGTTGGCGGTGGGAGTTTTAGTCCATTGTTACAAATTTTGTTCTTCCGCCACATATCGAATACATTGCTAACAACTTCGCGAGTTTGACTTTTTAAAATAAGCTTTTGCAATTTACTTTTGAATTCTATCTCTAAACTTTGAATATAAGTAATAATTAAAACAAGGTAATCCGTAAATACAGAGTGTTGAGGATAACACAAAACACGTTTTATTAATGGTGTAGATCACGCACAAAATCATATAAGAAATTAAATGCAAAAAATGTTTCTCTTCTTGTAGAGAATGTTATCTCCATAGCTAAAACAACACAACGTTAAACAAGAGAGCAAATATAATTTCGATAGTAGTGGATACCAAAAACTCTGTCAAAATAAAAAAAATGCCTGCATTATATCCAAATATGTGGAAAATGATATTCAATTTATTGACACCTTTCCCTACCTCATATCTTGTAGAATCAGGCTTTAGTGCTGTTAATCATATTATCACCAAACAGAGAAACCGTCTGAATATATATCACCGAAAGAGGAGACCTTCGTTTGTTCCTTACGAACATCGAACCAGATATCAAATATTTAGTTTCGCAGCATCAGCCTCAAGGATTTCATTAATCATTAGTTAAAGATAATTGCAATAAACTTTATTGTTTTAACATTTAACTTTCATTTTCTTCAATTTAACTAGCTGCCGCACCAGTAGGCCCTGTATCGACGAAGATGCAGAAATTCATTAAATTGAAGTTATCTATTTATAAACATACATAAAGTATAAATAAAAAGAAAAATTTAAGTACATATTTTTTAAGAACCCTTCCCTCTAAAAAATCACTTCGCACTTGCGCTAAATTGAGTTACTGCGGCACCGGTGGGCGGTAAGGAAATTTTACCATCAACAAAAATACAAAAGTGGGCGGTAAGAAAATTTTACCATCAACAAAAATGCAAAAGTGGGCGGTAAGAAAATTTTACCCTCAACAAAAATACAAAAGTGGGCGGTAAGGAAATTTTACCATCAACAAAAATGCAAAAGTGGGCGGTAAGAAAATTTTACCCTCAACAAAAATACAAAAGTGGGCGGTAAGGAAATTTTACCATCAACAAAGATACAAAAAGTGGGCGGTAAGGAAATTTTATCATCAGCAAAGATACAAAAGTGGTCGGTAAGGATATTTTACCACCAACACAGATACAAAAGTGGGCGGTGAGGAAATTTTACCATCAACACAGATACAAAAGTGGGCGGTAAGGAAATTTTACCGTCAACAAAGTACAAAAGTGGGCGGTAAGGAAATTTTACCGTCAACAAAGATACAAAAGTGGGCGGTAAGGAAATTTTACCATTAACAAAGATGCAAAAGTGGGCGGTAGGTATTAAAAGGTTGACGACCCCTGGTCTAAGTGATACGGTAATTTAACTTTGTCTAGAAATACTTCACAATCCCTACTGCTCAGAGTCCGTTGTGTTCTTGCATGAGTCGAGAGAGAGGGGGGGGAGCTAACACTCTTTGAAAGTACAGTCGAATCTGCCTAAAACGGAATCTGTCAGAAGCAGAAATCTGCTTAAAACGGAAATGTTTTCAGGACCGCTGAACTGTGTATGGCATGAATACATTACTAAAGCGGAATCTGTCTAACGCTGAAACGGAAGCCATATTTTTGAACTCAAGAAAAGAAAAACCTACTTAATGCGGAATCGGTACTAAATACAGTAGGTAAACCAACAGGACACGAGCCCCAGGAAACCGGTTTTCTCGCCTTGCCGTCGGCGGCGCTGACACTTTGAGGGCGGGTGAGGGGGTGGAAATAAAGAGGAGAAAGGAATTTCCAACAAGAAATGAGCGGTGGAGTTCGAGAAGCTGATAAGTGGAACTTGTTGGAGGGAGGAGGCACCTCCTGACCTGGCGGACAGACTCCGAAGTCCGACCTCCAACTCAGACAGTGACGAAGTGCATGTTAGACACGATCATGTTAGCGTGCTTTCTCCATACGTAGATGTAAAGAAAATTCCAAACCCTACTGAAATCGCAATAATGGCCAGCAGTAATCGTAAACCGTACAACGTATTGACCCTTGAGCAGAAAACGAAATTATTGAGCAGTATGACAAAAGTGTTTCGGTTAAAGAACTATGTGAGCTATTTAAATGTGGTAATACCCACATTTACACGAATTAAAAAAAGTGAAATAAAAGAAGAATGGGCTGAAGGCGCAAATAATGAAAGAAATAGAGGAATAGAAAACGAAGATATTGATGACATAGTATGGACATGGTTTGTGGATGCACGTTCAAGAAATCTACCAATATCAGGTTCGATTTTACAAGCCAAAGCTCTTGAAGTAGCAGAAAAGTTGGGGAAGAATTCGTTCAAAGCTTCGAATGGTTGGCTGGTCAGTTTTAAAGAAAGACATAGCATTGCCTGTAAAGTTTTTTGCGGTGAAGCCAAAAACTTTGATGAAAACGCGGTAAACATATGGCAGGGAAATCTCTAGAATGTAAAGTGTGAATACAAAAAACAGGATATTTTCAACTGTGATGAGACAGCAGTGTTTTTTCGTGCAGTGCCAACAAAACCACTCTGCGTATCAGGAGACAAATGCATCGGCGAAAAACATGCAAAAGAACGTCTCACTATTTTTTTTTCTGCTGTAATATGGAAGAAGTTTGAAATGCCTCTGGTGATAGGAAAAGCGGCAAAGCCGAGATGTTTTAAAAACGTCAACATCAAAGACCTCCCAGTGATATGGAAGGCAAACAGAAAATCGTGGATGACAGCGAAAATAATGGAGGAGTGGCTTTACATGTTCAACAACAAAATGAAAGAACAAAATAGGAAAGTCATTTTATATTTAGACAATGCTACTTGTCACCCTCATATTACATGTACAAATGCCAATTTGACATTTTTACCAAGCAACACAACAGCTGTAACACGACCACTCGATCAAGGAGTAATTTACACTGTGAAAATTAAATATCGAACGCTCCTTTTGCAATCTCTCATTGCTAGTATGAATAGCAGCAACAGCGTGAATGAACTTGCAAAATCCGTAAATGTGTTAAATGCAATTAATTGGCTAGCTAAAGCTTATCGAGATGTTTCGCCCCTCACAATATAAAAGTGTTTTCGCAAAGCAGGATTTGTTACAGGTATTTGTGATGATACTCTGCATTTAGAAGACGAATTTCTGCAACATTTATTGAACAAAGTTACTTCAGAAAACATACAAGCGCATGAATTCGTTAACTCAGACAATGAGGTTTGCACTGAAGCAGGCATTCACAATATTGATGACTTAATAGATGAGAAAAACGAAGTCGAGAATGAAGTGAACATAGAAAATGACATAAGAACTTATGATGACCTTTTACAAACTATATTCATAAGTTGCAAGACTTCAGTCTTCTTGCTAATAATGCTAAATTGTTAAACATGATTAGCGGTGTTCGATGTGAAGTTGAAAAACGTATTTGCGAAAAAAATCAGAAGCAAGCAACTATTAAAGATTATTTTAAATAATGAAGAAGCATGGATGTACGTATTATATACTGGCGTGCAAAAATTAAGGACGAGACGGTTTTTCGAATGTAACGTCGTGCAGAAGTGCTCCACATCGAATCAAACTGACCCAGTCTCCATGAATTGTGGGCGGCCACTATGATCTTGATCCAACACTGACCCAGTCTCCATGAATTGTGGGTGGCCACTATGATCTTGATCGAACACTGACCCAGTCTCCATGAATTGTGGGCGGTCATTACGATCCTGATCCAACACTGACCCAGTCTCCATGAATTGTGGGCGGTCACTATGATCTTGATCCAACACTGACCCAGTCTCCATGAATTGTGGGCGGTCACTATGATCTTGATCCAACACTGACCCAGTCTCCATGAATTGTGGGCGGTCACTATGATCTTGATCCAACACTGACCCAGTCTCCATGAATTGTGGGCGGTCCACTATGACCTTGATCCAACACTGACCCAGTCTCCATGAATTGTGGGCGGCCACTATGATCTTGATCCAACACTGACCCAGTCTCCATGAATTGTGGGCGGCCACTATGATCTTGATCCAACACTGACCCAGTCTCCATGAATTGTGGGCGGCCACTATGATCTTGATCCAACACTGACCCAGTCTCCATGAATTGTGGGCGGCCACTATGATCTTGATCCAACACTGACCCAGTCTCCATGAATTGTGGGCGGTCACTATGACCTTGATCCAACACTGACCCAGTCTCCATGAATTGTGGGCGGCCACTATGATCTTGATCCAACACTGACCCAGTCTCCATGAATTGTGGGCGGCCACTATGATCTTGATCCAACACGGACCCAGTCTCCATGAATTTCTGGGGCAAGTGGCGGATACTAGGACGAGGTTGTGGGGTTTTCCAATACTTAGTCCGGAAATGCCGTTACGTTTGTATATCAGATTTTGTTTCGATGAACCAAGCGACGCACTGCGCTCTCTCTTGCGGAACCACATTTTCATAGAGCAGCACCTGCTGCGTCAGTGAGGGACGTATAACAAAAAAACGATAATGTCCATTAAAACTTTGATATTTACAGTATATTACACTTACGGACAATAAAATTTGCGCACCTAGAAGAAAACACGCTACAACCGCGAAACTTTGCAAGTAGCTAGAGTGTGTGCTGGTATGCAAATGATCCATGTTTCGTGCGTGTGCGCATGACCGCACACCCTTTGGTGGCGCTGCAAGCACAAACCGGCAGCCTTATAAACAGGCGTGTAGTCGATGCCCCATGAAAGCGAAAAGCACCGTCCGACTCAAGCAAGAGTACAGAGTGGCCAGAACGCCGGGTACACGCCAGAAAGGTCGATTTACGCAACTTACGGACTCTAAGAGAGGCCTGATCATAGGGCTGAGAACCGCAGGGTGGTCGGCGCGCCGTTATAGCCAGCCACGTGAATCGTTCTGAACATACCGTCCGACTGTGTTGGGAGCAGTGAACACGTGACGGCACTTCCACGCAGCGGGGTGGCTACGGGAGGACCAGGAGGACCACCGGTAGAGAGGATCGACGGATCTTGCGACAGGCACGAACAGATCCCACGGGGATACGGTCCACTATACAAGCAGATGTAGCGGCTCCTGTGTGCCCACGAACATTTTCCCGACGCCTCGCCGAAGCGAATCTGCGACCCCAGCGCCCCTTACGTGTGCTGCCATTAACACCGCAATATCACCGGCTCCGTGTACAGTAGTGCCAGGCCAGAGCGACGTGGAACGCCACAGACTGGCGACATGTGCTGTTTAGCGATGAGTGCCGCTTCGTTTTGGGGGCAGATTATCATCGTGTCCGGGTGTGGAGGTCCCCGTGTCAACGGCAAAATCCCAACCTCGCTATCGAGTGCCACACCTTCTCCCGCTACAGGCATTATGGTCTGGGGAGCCATTGCCTACGATAGCCCATCGGCTCTAGTAGTGGTACGTGGATCATTGACGGGCCAGCCGTATGTGGATGAGATCCTAAGGCCTCATGTGGTCTCATTCCTGGCAGGGATTCCAGGCAGGGCCTGATTTCTGCACGTGCACAGGCCCTCAGAAGTTGGAGGGGCCTCCAAACTACCTTAATAATAATATACATTTTCAGAACCAAAATATATTTTTAGTTATAGCACAAAATTACTATGCCGCCCCGGTAGCGCGGTGGTCTAAGGCGCTGGCCTCTGATCATTCGTCCGTAAGGGGTCCGGGTTCGAATTCCGGTCAGGCATGGATGTTGTGTTTGTCTTACGGCACTGACTCTCTCCCTTCCCTGGAACCAGTGACCCTAAATTAGGGACGGGCGACTGCTTATAGCCCATTGAGTTGCTCACGGTGGTCGTTAAACCTCCAATCAAAAAAAAAAAAAAAAAAAAAGTTACTATACATTTGGTTTCAAAATTTCGGATGAGATTTTGGAAACAAAATTATTACTATTTCATATAATAAAACTCAAGCGTTGTGTTGCGCTGTGATCGGCCAGTGTAACATCTTAATCTGACCCTTATTTGTAACAATAAAAATGAAATGGGAATAGCCTAAATTGGGAGCAATATGGTATAGTATACATGAAAAACATTTCAGCAAACATGTATAATTTACTAAAAATATTTTTATTATTAATATTAGTCTTGTGTGAACAAAAATTGTGAATCAATATTCATAATTATGTAGGGTTTATTTTTACATAAATAAAAATGCAGAAAAAGTTTAATTGACACTACTTTATTTAAAGACTTGTAATAATCTACATGGAGTGTTGCAATAATTACTTACAAATGTGTGTGGTCAGCTGTAAGACTTTGTGAGGAATTGCTTCTTACAGCTTAAACTACCATGGGTCGATCGTTTCCATTAAATTTATGGTAAACTAGGTGTTTTAAATTATATCTCTGGGAGGATAGTTATTTGTTTCCGTAAATGATACTATAAAACAAAAAAGAATTCCAGAGTAATTAACGTTACAGCTGTAAGCTCTGCGGGTGCGAAGAAGTACAAGCGGTGTGAATTCTTATCTATTTCATGCCACAATGGCTGTAAAGTTGACGAGCATGTGAGACGTGTTTTGTAGTTTTTACTACAAGAAAAACTGCTCGCAAGAAAAATATTTACCAGTAAATATTCTTTTCGACTATTTGACTGAAAATTTTAATCAACGGTGCCCCAGACATAGGACGTGCACAGGGCATCAACTGACCTAAGTCGGGCCCTGATTCCATGTGCGTTAATCCAGCAGGATAATGCACGCCCGCACACGGCTCGGGTTGCCTAGGACTGCGTACGTCATGTCCAGACACTTCCATGGCCTGCTCGCTCCCCGGACATGTCCCCTATCGAGCATGTGTGGGACCAGTTGAAACTCCGACTGCCGCCGTGCCTCACTATCCGGGATTTGGAGCACACCGTCCAACACGTGTGATGGGCCAGTCTGCCGCAGGACAACATCAGGCGTCTGTTCGTCTCCATGCCGGACCGTATTGCAGCATGTATCGCTGCACGAGGCGGTGCGACGCGCTATTGCAGATGACTGGACTGCGTGCCACAGATACTTCTGTAATTGACCTGCAGCTCTGTTTTTGACATCATGTGTATCATTCATCTGTATCATTACGTCCATAAAATTTCAGTTCAATCCATTGCTTCGTACTTAGTGCGCAAATTTTATTGTCCGTGAGTGTATGCAACAAATACCATGAACTTACATAGTACAGGATGTCCGTAATAAATGTGCAAATTCGTAAAGAAACTTTGTGGACACCGTGTATTATTTCACAAAACTTTAAAATATACAATTTAAATTCGATAGCTATAACAGGTTTTTTCTTAAGAGGTCCACAGACTGATACATAGACATCGTACAATCACCTGCACAATAATTTAAATATCCGGTTTCTTACCGTAACACAATACACTGAAGAGCAATTGAATTAGAGATACCTGTCTAGTAACGTGTAGCACCACCACCTTTCGCCTTGATGACGGCGGCGATTCGCCTCGGCATGGACTCGACAAGACACCGGAAGCGTTGGGAGGCCATACGGATCCACGACCTCTGAACAAGCTCCCACAGTTCATGAAGATTTGATGAAAGGGGGTCAGAGCCTCGAACATCTCTCTCGATGGCATCCCAGATGTGCTCGATGGGATTGAGTTCAGGTGACCTAACTGGCCAAGCAAGCGAGGTCACGCCGGTGGAGCGTTCATCAAACCATTCGGATACAATTCGGGAGCGATGGCACGGTGCATTGTCTTGTAGCAGGATGAGGTCCCCAGTGGGATGTTGAAGACGCACAAACGGAAGCAAATGGTCGTCCAGGATATCCCGGTAACGTTGACCTGTGAGGGACGATGTCAAACGTACCAGGGGTCCCATTTCAGTACACGTAAACAGTTCCCAGCACCCCCAACAGCTTGAAGAGTACCCTGCTGGCAAGAAGGATCCATCGCTTCATGTGGTTTGCGCCGTACTCGTATCCTGCCATTCACATGTACCAACGTAAATCTCGACTCATCAGTCCAGGCAACATTTTTCCACATGTCCAGGGTCCAGTGGCGATGTGTCCGCGCCCATGCTAATCTTTGCACCCTGTGATGTGCGGTCAGCAGCGGTACCCTCGTGGGACGATGGCTTCTGTATCCCATAACGAGGAGATGGTTCTGGCTGTTGTGGATGCTTACACGTTTTTGTGCACCAGCGTTAAATTGTCGAGTGATTACTTGCACTGTTGCCCGTCTATCCGCTGTTACAATGCGAGCTAGCCGACGATGACCCCGCTCATCCGCACGCTGTTGTCCATGGCAGTTGGCCCTTGCAGGGATAGTTGTACCGGATTCGATGTACTCACGGTGCACCCGTGACACAGTGGCTCGTGAAAATCCCAGTGCCTGCACGACTTCCGAGATGGAGTGACCCATTCTTCGGGCCCCGAGAATTTTCCCACGATCAAATGCGCTTAGATCCTTCGTCTTACCCATACTGCGTCCGACTCTTACTGTTTCCCGTCGCATCACCCCTTATATTGTCGGATCGCTGCATACGTCATGTCGTTTCCGTTTACAAGGCCGCCCACAGCGCCACATTTGCATAACGCCAGCTGTCTCTAATTCAATTGCTCTTCAATGTATATACTAATGTTATATATAAAAAAAGTCATTATGGCTTCTGCCCCCTTTTTTACCCGACCCTCCCCCTCTAGAGTAAATTTCTGGATCCGTCCCTGGCCACAATAACCACATTTCATGCGATATGCTACCCACAATATGCGATATTTCGATAGACGATTGAAATTATATAATTAAACCTGAAGTGTTCCCGCGAATCTCTCCTATTACCAGAATGTTTTTGTCATACGGATAGAGAAAAAGGTGAAAATGGAGTTTTTTCCGTAAATATACGAAAGGAATTGTGGAAAGGTTTCTGAAAATTCAGATTACTCGAGTACAAAAAATCCGTGCAATTCAGGTTTCTTTCCGACATTTCACGGAAAAGGTTGTATCAGAAATACAGTATGCTTTGTTAATTCACGAAAGAAATGACAGAAAATTGCTCGTGAATTTCAGAATTTTTTTACAGTGCAGTGATAGCACCTCTTTTGAGCCTTCAATTTTTAAAGTTTATTTTTTTATTTAATAGGGATTTTTTAAAGTTTATAGTTTATGGTGCGGCGTGTGTTTAAGAAGAATGATCTATTTCGTATTAAAGTCCAACCTACGGAAGGACGGGCGAAGCAGAGTCCAAAGCGACGCGTGTATGAGGGAGTTAACATGCTTCTGCTTCACAGGGAATGACGTCAGAGTGCAACGACATCGATATCAGCAATTCATCGACTTCAACGGAGGAGGGGTTATTCCTTCAAAAGCTGGAAAAATCAGTTAGCCATGTAGCGGAACATGTGGGCCGCTGCAATAGCACAATACGCTGATGTTGGTAGGAGTTACCGTAGGAACAGAAGAGCATTCATCGAAGTGGCTGTGGAATTCGACCGGCGACCCAAGAAAGGGAGGATCTTATTTGTAGACAGGTTGATACCGCTTCAAAACCACACTGGCGACCATCCAAACGATGTGTGACTTCCGCTGGCTCTCATCCTAACTTGTAATATTTTTTAAGTTAATGGTTTCCTTAAGCATTATCTATCGGCCGTTCTTGAAGTACTGAAGTTTCTTAACGTTGTGCTCCGGATAGCCAGCACAAAATCCTTGACTATACAATGAGCAAAATTAGGCGGCAAAATGGCCAGAAGAGATAGTCTATTCACTCACATAAATTCGTGGTTATTGGTCTTCCAAGAATAACAGCACTATGCTTCAAGTTAGTGCTGTTATTCTTGGAAGACCAAGAATGCACTACCGTTATTAACTTCAGTAGTCTCAACAAGCTGAACCTCTATCATATGAGGCTCAAAGTGTATATAAACTATATTGACAAAAGTCACCTGACACTTAGAAGAGAAACACAACATAGCATTTATTGACATACATTAGTACGGTGTCGGTCCACCTTTGGCCTTAATGCATACACTGGCCCTTCGAGACATGCTTTCGACAAGGTTTTGGAACACAGCGATAGGTATGCGCTTCCATTCAGTACATAACGCTGCCGCTAATTGTTGATTAGTAGAAAGCCTTGGTTCCAAACTTCTTATGCTGGGCTCTAATTCATCCCATAGGTGCTCTGTGGGATTAAGATCAAGGCTCTGTGCTGGCCAGTCCACACACGATACGGAATTATCGCCAAACCACGCCGTAACAGTCCTTGCTTTATGGCTCGGTGTTTTATCCTGCTGGTACCAACAAAGCTCGGTTCTATAATATTGCCACAGAGTTGGTAGGGTATAATTGTCCAGAATATCGAGGTAGACGTGCTGGTTAACAGATTTGTCCACGATAAGCAATGGGCCGGGACCATACCACGAAAAACACCCCCACACGAGTACAGTGCCAGCTCCAAAATTGGCCGTAGGAACAGTACACTGTGGTAAATAGCGTTTCCCCGGCTACCGCCATACCCGCACACTGCCATCAGACTGATGGATCGTGCATCTGGATTAATTAGTCCATAGGATCCCTTTCCATTGATCTGCGGGCCACGATTAATGTTCTTCGCATCATGCTAAACGACGAGTAGCATTCCGAGTCGAGATGAAAGGCTTATGAGCAGCCGCATGACCGTGGTAACCCATAGAATGAGGTTCTCTGCGAACGGTACGTGTACATACCGAGGTTCCAGCACTTTTACTCACCTGTACACTGGTGTCTTGTGCAGTACTCCATCGATTAACTGTAACGACTCTCCTGCGGCTTCGACGTCCTCTATCACTGATTTTCTTTGGTCTTCCTGTACGTTTTGCGGTTCCATGCACGCCGTGTTTCTTCCATTTATTCAGTACATCCAAAACATTTGACTTGTGTATGTTTAAACGCCTCTCGGTTTCTCTTATGGACAATCCACTAATATAACACCCAACAATCTTTTCTTTCTCAAAGTCAGTTCTCTCTATCTGCAACATTTTCAATCGACCTCACAGCGCGATATAATCGCGGTCAGCTGCAGGCTAGTTTTTAATGCCGTTGCAGCTGTGCCTCGCATTTTAACAACGCAGCAGATCAATTCATTTGCGTTTGAAGGGGTGTCCGGTGACTTGTCAATATAGTGTATACCTGAAGGAACAATTTTCCAACAAGATGGGGCTCCCCGCACTTTGCCAATGATTTTCGCACATTCTTGGATGACCGCGTCACTACAGGATGGATTGGGAGAGGATCAATGTTCATTGCATGGCCCCGTCAGATCACTAGACCTAACTCCACCCTGAATTTTTCCTGTGGTGGTTTGTTGAGAACCAGGTGCACCCTACACCGGTATGTAATCTAGAGGACTTACGCAACAGAATTTGTGTTGCAATCAACAACGTGGCACCACAAATGCTTCCCAACACGTGGGCTGAGGTAGAATACCGGTCGGACCAGTGGAACTCATGTTGAAGTTTATTAGACATGTAAAAAAAACAAAAACAAAAATTCTCAGTTTGTGCATCTGGAAAAGTTCCGAATTTATTATACTTCCTTTTATTACACGTCTAAGAGGGACACCCTGAATGGTATATGAACATGGTTTCATCAAATATATTATGAGCCACGCAAAGTTGCGCTAATCTACCCACACTTTTCGCTGGTCGCACCACACATTATATGCATCGTTCTTATCTTGTCAAACATTCACATGTCATTCAACCTGACCTCAAGACTGTTCCTACATAACATTCATCGAGTGAGCAAAATAGGACGTTGAGGTTGAAACGCCGAAAGAGAATGAACTCAAAATATACTTGGTAAAAGAAGCTTAAA
Organism: Macrothele yani; assembly: GCA_039090855.1. NCBI lineage: Eukaryota > Metazoa > Arthropoda > Arachnida > Araneae > Macrothelidae > Macrothele > Macrothele yani. The sequence goes on along the minus strand of CM077029.1, from coordinate 167,729,775 downwards.
ATGAAAGTTAAATTTTAATATACCCCATAAACATCCGTTGAAACACTTCACACTGACTGGAGGAATGGAGCCCTCCATTCCTCCAGTTGGTATACATTGCTGTATACCAGCCATGTAGTCAATTACTACTGACCACTGATCATGGTCAACGTCTTTTGGAATGGTACTGCGCGTTGGCCAGTTGAAGTACAGAATGGTATCAAGTGGTCTTTAGTTGATGAATCTCTCTTTTATTTCAGGGTCTGATGATTGGCTCATATACGTGTGCCAACGACGTGATGAACGCATTGAACTCGAAGCCATTGTGAAAAGCTATACTACACACACTGCTGATGTCATGGTGTTTGGAGCAATCTGTTACGATCGCCATACATCGTTGGTGTTCGTCAACTGCAATCTGACTGCTCGCCACTATGTCGCCATGATTCTTCAAACCCACGCTCTCCCAGTTTTTACTGGTCAGCATGCAAGCAATTTTTATCATGGTAACGCCAACATAAATACTGCGGGGGTTTCATCTGAATGTCCTTCAGGTATAGATGTGCCGCCTTTTCCAACCCGGTCCCCGGATTTCTCCACAATCGAGCGCGCGAGGGCCATAATTTGACACCATCTGCAGATTCACCAGCGGCGAGAGCAGATCACTGCTGTTCCGAGGGATCTTTTGCAAGAAATACCACAAAAGCATATTGGACAACTACACAGTTCTTTGCCGAAATGCATGTCGCATAGCTCTCAATGTCATTGAATATACACTGCCGGACAATAGCTAAGGACGGATGACAATAGCAACGATAGCAACCATAAAATGGAAGGCAGGAAAATGTGGAAATTAGCATAAGTGCGGGATACAGTTAGACGCGTTGTGCGTATGCAAATTTTGGATTGCCGAACTTGTTCGTGACGTCATAGCGCTGATAAGAGATATAAAGGATTTGACGCGTATTGACCGTTGTTGTTCAAACGCAAAGTTGAAAGAGAAAGAATCAATTGACCAACTTGCAATTTTCAGTATGTCTTCCCGACATCACCTAGATGATTTTACGTGTGGCCGTATTATTGGCAAGATTGAAGAAGGGCGAAAAATAACAGATGTTGCCAGGGAGTTCGACGTCAGCCACAGTGTTGTTTCAAGGCTTAGGAAATCATTTCAAACAAATGGAGAGTGTAGAAAACGTCACGGGGGAGGTCGTGTTCGCAGTACGACACCTGCAAAAGATCGGTACATAGTGCTATCAACAAAAAGACACCGGCGCAGCACAGCTAGTGAGGTAGCAAATCAGTTTATGGCTGCTACTGGCAAGCGGATCTCCCGAAAAACTGTCGCCAGACGTTTGCATGAAGGAGGACTATACGCCCACTGTCCTGTTGTGTGCATCCCATTGTCCAGACGTCACCGTACCGCCCGTTTGCAATGGTACCATCAACATCGAAATTGGACTGATAACGACTGGTCTGCTGTCCTCTTCTCAGATGAGAGTAGATACAGTCTATCGTCTGATTGTCGACGACACCTGATCTGGCGTGATAGTGGTACTGCATATTGTCCAGCAAACATACAGGAAAGTGACCGATATCCGACATGTAGTGTCATGGTATGGGCTGGCATCATGATCAATGGCCGTACGTCTCTCTATGTGCTTCCAACTGGGACTATGACTGGCCAACGATACATTAATGATGTTCTGCTACCTCATGTTCGCATGTTCCGTGGTACTGTCGGTGATAGATTCATTTTCATGGACGACAACGCAACATGTCATCGAACAGTCGCTGTCCAGGAGTGTCTTGAGAGCAAGGATATTCAACTCCTCGTATGGCCAGCACGTTCTCCAGATCTGAATCCCAGTGAAAATGTGTGGGATGCTTTGGGGAGGAGTCTTACTGGTCGCCAACGCCCTCCAATAAACTAGGACACCCTCATCCGTGCACTGACAGTGGAATGGGATAAATTACCCCAACAGCTGCTTGAAAATGTTGTGCAAAGCATGACACGACGTGTGGAATCTTGCATCGCCCTCCATGGTGGCCATATCCCGTATTGACATCTTACGCCGGAACGCCTGCGGACAGTAATTGCATTTTTTTCACGTTTACGTATTCTGCACAAAATGGCCTGTTTGTCCCTTGAACACGTTCCAAAGCCTTCTGGATTTCAGAGCACAATAAATTGTCTTTCTTGTAATGTCCTGGCATTCTGACATTATTTTATTTCACTTGGCATCCAGCCACACTTACTTTTTTATGCGCTATACAGCCGTTTATGATCCGTCCTTAGCAATTGTCCAGCAGTGTATATTATTCTGATATCTCCATATAAAGCAGAATTTCTGTGTTAATAAATATGTTCATTAGCATACGTAAATTTTTTCATGTGCTCCTGACATCATCAGCTGTCATTACTCTAAGAATCGTATCTGTATTTCTCTTCCTTCAGGTCGCGGCAGTTTCAATGTTCCAGAGTGTGCATATAAACATTTTCTGTTTTGTTTAAACTGCCTCAAGGACAATTTAAACATTAAGTGAAGATTTTTTAGTTAAGCTTCACACCCTCTAAAGATTTATTGTCGCGAGGTAATTGGAAATATACGTTCCTAAACTGATGTTATGCCGTGTACAAAAGACGGTTTAGTACTGCAAATACACAATATACGCGTACATAAGCCATGCGTACGAAAGTGGATTACTGCTTTTATTAGAAACATAAAAATACAGCAAATATGGAAGATGGTTTGGAGAGCAGGGGCGCTAGGGGTGTACGCCCTCCTCAGGAACCAAGAAAAAGCTTCGATTTATTATAGGTTTTAATAACAAATTGAATGCTTTTTCGTGAAAAAAGTATTACTTCAAAATATATTACTTTCGGTAATTAATTGGAAGAATTTATGGACATACTAAGAACACTTTCATTTTGCGGGAAAATATCAGAAAAGTCCCCGGTTATCCACGAAAATTCTGGATCCGACCCTGTTAGAGAGTCAAGTTTTTTTGCTGTGGATTAGTGTGGCTTCCATGTGTAATTCCTCTCCTTACCACGATCTCCTTGATGTATCCTAAATAACGCTTGATGTGAAAAATGCTTTGTGAAAGCAAGAAAGACAGGAAAAGGAACCCATTAATCCAGAGAAGGACGAGAGTGGGTGGCATCATATTCTAAGACCCTCAAGTGGTAATGGGATGGACATATTGCTGGGAAAACTGTCCACGATTGGAGAAGTGGTGGGTTCCAAGAATAGGAAAAAACAAAACGGAATAAGACCACGTGGAAGATGAGTGAATGAACTTTGAAAGCATGCAGGAATAACATGGGAGAGAATTTCTGAAGACAAAGGAGTTTGTGGAAGAACCTTGAGGAGTCTTTCATCCAGCAGGGGATAGAAAATGGGAGCGTACGCATACTAAACTTCCTGATTTTTCAAATTTGAATAAATAGCATGTTGGAAACACATGGAAAAATTAATAGAGACATAAATCAAGCTGTTCTTTCCATGTAACATAACCACAGACATTTTATCGTTCTGGAACGGGAATAGAATCCGCATCTCTCGATTTGCGCTCGAGTATGCTAACAATTACACCACCCAGGACAATGAAATCGAAACAACTGAGGCATTAATCTGAAACGTCGTTTCGCTGCACTAGTCGAAACAAACGTGTCTCATCGCACAATATATGCATACGCCTCCCCGATGACGCAGTGGTCTCGAATCCCGGTGAGGCATGGATCTTGTGTTTGTCTTCCGGCACTGGCTCTCTCCCTTCCCTGGAACCAGAGGCCCTAAATTAGGGACGGGCGACTGCTTATAGCCCATTGAGTTGCTCACGGTGGTCGCTAAACTTCAATCAAAAAAAAAAAAAAAAAAAAAGGTGCGCGTACAGGACGATCAGGTTTTCAAATTTCTGTGGTTATGTTACATGGAAAGAACAACTTATTTATGTCTATATTAGAATCAATAGGCGTCAAAGTAACGAGAGTTAAAAAAAGCCTTCGTATGTCTTTCTTATACGGAAAAAAATTCTTCGCGGTTCATCTAACGCAAAAATTTAAGAGAATATGTCAGAGCAAGCCATTTAATTGAAGGAAGGGTTAGGCTCTGTTGTAATCTTTCCGAGTTACCTCAAAGTGAAACAGTACTTCCTCTGTTATTTTTTTTTTTTTTGTCTTTTTGTTTTGTTTTTTCGTTTGAGTGAAATTTTTTTATGAGGGGTGAAGGAGATTTCCCATTATTCTACCTACCTCTACTTTCCAGGAAGTCGGAGGCCAAAACAAATAAACACCTGCAAATCTGGGCCTTAGAAGCAGAAATTTTGCTCAATGCACTTTTCTCCATCACCTAGATAGAGAACATGCATGCACGTGTCATGTGATCAAACAGCCATTGCTTTTCTTTCTCTTTTGTCGTCTAGGTGACGTCTTCTGGTCCGAAAGAAGAAAACTGCTTTGTTCTCCCTCCGCAAAGAGGTGAATTCTTTTGAATTCTTTCGCATGCGTTTTTTTTTTTTTTTTTTTCTTGCTAAGTGCCGTGGCCACCAAATAATTAACGGATAAACAACGGATTTTCTTTTCTTTGTATGTTCATTAGAAATTATTTTTATATTTTCCTATGTGGACCTTCTAGGTTTTTTGGGTTTTTTTTCGTTTTGTTTAGGTAGAATAAATTAGAAGTCGTAATCAATTAGACAATGTTTCGAGTATCAAAATGTTCTGAACCTAAAAGTTTATTTCCGGCTTTCAAAGTTTTCCGAACCTAAAAGTTTATTTCCGACTTTCAAAGTTTTCCGAACCTGAAAGTGCCCTCATTTCATCTCACCCTTTAGTTCTGTTGGTGACTTACTCACCCACACTAACAATGAATTTGTTAATTAGAGGCGACATGAATTTAAAGGCACTGACAAAGTTGAGAAACGCAATTCCACAGGACAACCTGGAACTTCTCCAAGAAAGAGTGAAGCTCGCTCGCGAGTTCGATGTTCGAGAAGCCTATTATTCGAACAAGTTTGGGCTTGGTAGCTCTTCCTTGCTAGAGATCTGACCTAGCCTCGAGCCTTTATTAGGAAATTCCGGGAAGTTTCAGTAATGCCAAATTATAGCCCAGAGCAGAGCGGACCCGGTTTAAACCCGAGCTTTGAATTATCAGCACTTTCTCTGACCGTCTCATATTACGACTTATAAATTGGCCCGTTGATTTCAGCCATACTTTAATGAACTCTCCATGTCCGATTCACTATGAGATCTTCGCCACTCCTGTATTTCCTGGAGGAGGGAGCAGCTAAAGCCAGCAAGAAATAACACTGGATAAAAATGGAATTTCATTTCAACGGTTTAGAATTTGATGTTTCATCTGAATGCAAAATACAGTATGTATTGTGGTGCTGCAGAAGGGAAAGGCTGCAACATTTCTTTTAAAAAATCTAAACGAAAGATATCTCGAAATATTTGCATTCGAAGGAAATCGCTTTTCCAGTGTAATTCAAATTCATTTATTTATTTATTTTGCAAAAATCGAATTGAATTTGACTTTTATTTGCTAATTTAAATGTATAGGAATGTAAAAACAACAAATGATTGAACCACAAATCATTCTTCACTTAGTGAAGCGAAAAGCTTTTACATTCATCCAGCAGCAGAATGAAAAATGTAAAATCATAGCCCGGTCAACGATACAGGTCGGGCTCGGGCAGTTTCCGGGTAGGGTGAGGCATGTACGTGAATCTACCTAGGGACACTTGTCACGTCCTAACAGCTATTCCATTGCATCTCTAGGTATGCAAGACAAAAGACAATAAATGGACCAATTAGAACGTGCATTATACCTTCTTCCTTTTCTTTCCGAAGTCGAAGTTAATACACTTGAAGTGGAAGTGTACATTAACGACCTTCCTTTATGCATTCATGGCCCATGTCTCTTGTTCGCTGATGATTGCAAGCTTTATCGCAATGTACAGACTCCTGATGACTGCCTTGCTCTGCAAACTGACGTCAATAACCTGCTTCAGTGGTGTACATTAAACCATCTCCATTTCAACCTCTACAAGGGTCATGTCCTTTCCTTTTCGGGGAAAAGAAAAGAAATTATTTTTTACTGCAAAGCTGGCGTCTATACTCTTACCCGGACAAACGAAGTCCTTGGGAGTCACGTTTGATTCGAACTTGGACTTTAAAAGTCATATCAAAAGAATTGTACGTACAGCGTACAGAAAACTTAGATTTATCATGCGACATTCCAAGTATTACTCGAACACTCAGACACTTATTCGCATTTTTGAGACTACTGTCACATCCTCACTGGAATATGCGGCGACCATTTGGGGTCCTAGCCAAGTAATTCTAGTAAATGAAATTGAGAAAGTTCAGAGAAAGTTTCTTAGACACCTTTTTCACACACTGAAGAGCAATTGAATTAGAGATACCTGTCTAGTAACGTGTAGCACCACCTCTCGCCCTGATGAGCAATTGAATTAGTGATACCTGTCTAGTAACGTGTAGCACCACCTTTCGCCCTGATGACGGCGGCAATTCGTCTCGGCATGGACTCAACAAGGCACCGGAAGCGTTGGGAAGCCATACGGATCCACGACCTCTGAACAAGCTCCCACAGTTCACGAAGATTTGATGGAGGGAGGTCAGAGCCTCGAACATCTCTCTCGATGGCATCCCAGATGCGCTCAATGGGATTGAGGTCAGGTGACCTAGCTGGCCAAGGAAGCGAGGTCACGTCGGTGGAGTGTTCATCCAACTATTCGGATACAATTCGGGAGCGATGGCACGGTGCATTGTCTTGTTGCAGGATGAGGTTCCCAGTCGGATGTTGAAGACGCACAAACGGGAGCAAATGGTCGTCCAGGATATCCCGGTAACGTTGACCTGTGAGGGACGATGTCACACGTACCAGGGGTCCCATTTCAGTTAACGTTAACAGTCCCCAGACGAGAATGACACCCCCACCAGGTTGAAGAGTACTCTGCTGTCAAGAAGAATCCATCGCTTCATGTGGTTTGCGCCGTACTCGTATCCTGCCATCCGCATGTACCAACGTGAATCTCGACTCATCAGTCCAGGCAACATTTTCCCACATGTCTAGGGTCCAGTGGCGATGTTCCCGCACCCATGCTAATCTTTGCACCCTGTGATGTGCGGTCAGCAGCGGTACCCTCGTGGGACGATGGCTTCTGTACCCCATAGCGATTAGATGATTCTGGATGGTGTGGCTGCTTACACGTTTTTGTGCACCAGCGTTAAATTGCCGAGTGATTTCTTGCACTGTGGCCCGTCTGTCCGCTGTTACAATGCGAGCTAGCCGACGATGACCCCGCTCATCCACGCTCTCTTGTCCACGGCAGTTGGCCCTTGCACGGATGGTTTTACCGGATTCGATGTACTCACGGTGCACCCGTGACACAGTGGCTCGTGAAAATCCCAGTGCCAGCACGACTTCCGAGATGGAGTGACCCATTCGTCAGGCCCCGACAATTTGCCCAAGATCAAATGTGCTTAATACTGCGTCCGACTCTTACTGATTCCCTTCGCATCACTCCTTATATTGTCAGATCGTTGCATACCTCATGTCGTTTCCGTTTACAGGGCCGCCCACAGCGCCACATTTGCATAACGCCAGCTGTCTCTAATTCAATTGCTCTTCAGTGTAAATCGACCAGTGTTTATATAGCGGACATCCCGACTGCTGACCTTTTGACATTCTCCAAGATGACCTCTCTGCATTGAAGAATCAAGGCTCTCCAACTCAAGTTCCTGTACGGCATCATCAATGGAGAGATTGATGATACTCAAATTGTAAATCAATTAAGTTTCCGTGTCCCGTATTTACCGAGGACAAAATATGAACTATTTGCAGTGCCACTATGCAGAACTGATGTTGGAAAAAATTATCCGTTGTGTAAAATTTATAGGCTTCACAACTCACTTGAAGAATGCCCGAATATTTTTAATGTAAGTAATAATGTTTTTCATAAAGCATGTTTTGCAAGATTGTAAATATCACTTGGTAATTATCACTGTAAATATGAATATAGCAATTCCTGTAACTAGATTTACCGTCTGTAGGGATGTGCTTACAATAAATAAATAAAGTGTAGTACTGTAAGCAAAATTAACCAAGGTAAATATGTTACAAGATAACGGCACCGAATTTTCGTTTGTAATTAGCACGTCTTTTGAATCCTTTCTGATGCGATTTAGATTTATCAAATTTATTCAAAGTCAATGGAGCCGGTTAGGAAAACAATCAGCCGGGTTTCTATAGTCGATAAAACATTCACAAACAGAAACAGGTATTTATTTACATCAATGGCTGAAAAATATGTTACGAAAATTAACAAATGGGGCCCAAAAAGCTTCTCATAGCACAAGGAAGGTAACAGAGACGAAGGAATTTTCAAATCGAATAGCTGAAAGAATAAATATAGAAGAAAACCTTATACGTATAATTTCTACGCCTTCTAGAGGAAGATTTTTGCATTATGGAAAAGTTAAAGATAGGTGAAAATTTTTAAAAAATTTTACATGAATAATAGTTATTTTTATTATTTAAAAATAACTATTATTCATGTAAAAAGCTATGCTAAGGAAAAATAGCTTTTTAAATACGTCTTCCAGAAGCAGAGATAGCGAGAACCAGGTTTCGACCTTCACTCGCCCTAGCGGGAAATCTGTACATTATTTAAAGAGGATGATATCTCTATTGTAGCAAATGGCATACAGTAAAGAAGAAATTTCTCAATAGGGTTTTTAAAACTGCTACAAAATGAAGTACACAAACACCACCTAGCGACAGAACTGTGAACTATAAAACTCCTCATACACTAACCAAAAGCGTTCTACAAGGTAAATAGCATCCGGTGATGAATTTTTTTTTTAAAGTCGCACATGCAGCAGCTGAGATATTCAGGAAAACACATTAAACGTCTGCGCCACCTAGCTGCAAAATTGGGTATTATTTTGGGAAGAAAATGCACACACACAGAATTTGCATAGTTATGACTGAAAAATAATTTTTTATTCAGGGTTTTATTCTCGCAATGTTATGCCCTCTGGTGTCAGACTTCGGCGTCAATCAAAATTTTAAATTATATGAGAAACATTTAAGACTGGAAATGCTCACCAACGAAGAAGGAATTTTTCAAATCGGATTCTTAGAAGCAGAGATATCGACAAAAATGAGATATACATCTACGCCCCCTAGCGGGAAAATATGCATTATTTTAAGAAGAAATTATTGTCAAAAGGTTTTCCGAGGTGAGTGGTATCGCTCCACGAAATAATTTTTTCAATCTAGTTCTCAGAAGCTCATATTTCGCTGCAAATACATCAGAAGCAGAAATAAACACTAATGCCCCCAGACGGCCGAACCCTTCTTTACCAAAAATGAGAAATTACACGCAAAACATTTCCCATCAGCTCTATCCGATACAGGAAGATTTTTCAAATCGGCGTTTTAGAAGCAGAGATATCGTGGAAAACGTAATTTACCATTACGGCCCTTAGTGGAAAATGTATGCTTTACTTGAAAATTGAAATTATATGCGAAAATTTCACAACGGAAACGCTATCCAACAATGAAGGAATTTTTCAAACCGGACTCTTAGAAACAGAGATATTGACAAAAATAAGATAAACATCTACGCCCTGTGGCGAAGAAACCATGCATTATTTTAAAAATGAAAATACTCCGAAGAGGTTTATCGACGTGAGCGGTATCGGTTCGCGAAATAATTTTTTATGTCAAGCTTTTAGGAGGTCAGGTTTTACTGTGAATACATCAGAAGGAGAAATGTACACTTACGCCCCCTGGTGGCCAAAGCAATCTTTACCAAAAATTGGAAGTTACATGAAAAACGTTTCCGATCAGGAGCTATATCCGGTGTAGGAAGAATTTTTCAAATCGGAATTTTAGAAGCAGAGATATCCGGGAAAACGCAATTTAATTTTACGCCCCTTAGCGGGCAATTTGTGCGTAACTTGAATAAGTGACTGAACTTAAAATAGCCTTCGATATGAACGGAATCGAATGGTAAAAGAGTTTTTCAATCTGATATTTAGAAACAAATATATGGAATAAAATGTATTTTGAATTCGATATCATCTGCATTTACTCTCTCTAGCGGCGAAATTGTGCATCGAAAAAACCCGGAATGTAAGGATCATCATTCTCGTATTTCAAGCTTCCCAGTGCAAAAGGTTTTTTTTCAAATGGGAATAATAGTTACGGAGATATGGTGTTCACAGACAGATGGACGGATAAACTGATAACATAAGCGCGATTTTTTTACAAAAGACGTACTAAGAAAAACGCTTCGGCGAATAGCAGTAGCACGGCTGAAAGTAATTGCAACCGGTTGACTAAACAGCGACAAATCACAAGCCCGATAGCTGAGCCGCATATTCCACACCGATTGCTCAATCAATTACCTCTAATCTGCGTCTTACTCACGTGACTGTCTGCAAGGAACTGACGACACCTAAACTCTTGGGTTCGCCGATAGGGGTTCCAACGGATCCGGACCCCTTAAAATATGTAATAATAATGACCCGAAGTTTGAAGGTACACAGTCGAGTCACATTATTGCGACCGTCTCCTACTTTTGATGAAAACAGCGCATAGCCAATGAAAGAAGCCACGTGTCGTGAGCTGGCTTGGAGGGTATATAAGGTGTGCTGTAGGCATTCTGAAAACATATCACTCGTTGCTGTCATGGATAAAAGGAGCGATTTATCAGATTGGAAAAAAAGGATGATTATCGGCTTTCGGGCCAATGGTGGCAGTATTTCGAAAAAGCGCAGTTTGTGAACTGTTTGCGTGCTGTTGTGGTTAAAGTGTATCGTGATTGGAGAAACGGCACCATTGCGAATAAGCGACGTGGAAACTGCAGAGCACCACGTGCCATCGATGTGAGAGGTGAACGACGGCTTCGATAGGTGCGTGAGGGCCGATCAGCACGCTACAGTGGAGCAACTCACTGGTCGAATGAACCAGGGCGCTACTGGAAGTGTGTCGAAAACGACAGTTCAACTACCCCTGCTGCGTATGGGGCTCCGATGCAGACAGATGGTCAGTGCACCTATGCTAACGAAGGTGCATCGGTAGAAAATTTGCACGGCAGTATCGGAATTGGAACTCCGCTGATTGGCGAGAAACGTTGGAATACAAACACTCTTCAATCATTGTTGGAAGAACACAAGCTGGTGGGGGCATCATTATGGTCTGGGAAGGTTTTTGTGGCAGTCCTTGGGTCCAATCATACCTGTGCAACGCACTATGAACCGAATTCGTTATGAATACATCCCTGCAGATCACGTACACCCATACAGGCTGATTTTCTTCCCTGGGGGCGGATGGGATCATCCAGAACGACAATGCGACATGTCACAGAGCTGGAAATGTCCGTGAGGGGTTGTAAGAGCACGATGAAGACTTCAAAGTACTTCCCTGGCCCCCAAATTCCCCAAACTTAAATTCCATCGAGCATTTGTGGGACCACCTTGATCGTGTTGTTCGCTCTATGGATCCTCCACCACGCACCCTCCAGCAGCTGTCAAATGCACTGCAGTCAGCATGGCTCCACATACCTATGAACACCTTCCAGCACCTTATTGAGTCACTCCCAGCCCGTATAGCTGCTGTCCGCGCTGCACACAGCGGCTACTTTGGATATTATCTGGTGGTCACAATAATGTGACTCCACCGTGTATAATAATAAAAATATTTACCCTAAGGATTGTGTATTATGAAGTATTGAACGAAATGAGAATAAATCTATAGTCAATAACGCCACGCACCATCCTGAATGGACACAAAATAAGATCCTAGCCACAGCAAACACTAGGAGGTCACTACTACTTTCTGAAAGTTTATTCATCCACTCCCACGAATCGAAATGCTGTAACGAAGACACTCCTTTTGTATCCCGCTCTCGTGGGTAACGCTAATAAGCCAACAATGACTTCTTTCCATTTGCCACATGCTATTTGCATAAACAAAAATCTTGCCAAGAACACGGAGCTTACTAAAGACGTAACAATCTATCTTGATTATAATACTTCTCATCTATATGTACTTCTCATGACAACAACGGTAACAAACATAAAGGAAGGATATATAGAGAAGACACTGGCTGTATTAAGCTGAAACTCATGACGTCATGAAGTCGACTGCAGCGCACCAGTGGCCTAAAACAGAACTACAGTTGATTGACAGCTGGTTTCCCAGGTAACACCCACGAACCACGTGATTTTTGTCCGTTAATGTCATGTTTTTTACTTTGACTGTTGATTTTGGCTTGCTATCCGGCAGTGTTGAAGATTCTTTTTGGTTTTCATCTCCTCTAGCGTTCTAATAAGTGGTATTATTTTGCTTATTACTTACTGATCGTATACTTTCCTTACAGAATTCATAACTTTTGGGTTTTTACGTGTCTGTTGTTCATTTGATTGTTTCTTCCATACCCACTCTGCTTCACTTTCAATTCTAATTTGTATTCAATTGTCATCTGCTTCGACATCTACGTTATTGGCTTCGTTAGCTTTTTGGCTTATCTTTTTTTTACTCGGCATTTGTGTAGCCTGTATTTCCATAATTGGCCAACATTTGTGAAAATTGTTTTCCATCTTCGTAATTTTTTTGTTATTTCTGAAGTAAAGGCATGTTTTCCAAGATGGTGCGGTGGCGCCTGCGCTGGGTTGCCGTAGCAACTATTGCCGACGTCACGGGGTTACGTCACATTTTGCTTCTGTTTTAGGTCCGCGGGGGCGCCACTTTCTATGGGAGGAGTTTCCATGGGCTCCTATGTCTGTTTCCACTCTGTAGATCCTTCCTTTATGGGTAACAAATACGCAGATCCTGCACGTGTATGTATGTTTTTTCTATGATAATTCGCGTCATCCCACGACACTGCAACGTAATACGATTAAGTTCAAAATGTGCTTTGGTTCCAATATTTAATATTATTGTTGTACCTGACGATGAAACGCACTGCGTTTTGAAAGATCTTGTACGTTATATATGTGTATATCTAGACTTGTATTAAATTTATTTAAACCGAGAACGGATATGTGTAAAAGCCTTCACTTATAATCGTGTACTGACGGCTAACTAATCCAAGCTAAAAATAAAATAAAATAATCTAAAGAGATTTAATTTTGTGCTGTAAACAAAAAGCTCATTTGATTATTACACTTCTTTATGAACACAACAACCTCCACTTGAAACGATTCCTCAGATATTAATCGAAGCCCTTGGACACAGAGAAGACGAACGGGCAAAGAGCTTACATGGGGTGAGAGTTACGTTACAGGCCCCTAAAGGCTATCCAGAAGTTTTCAGGTCTTCATCTCAAACTGCTCCCGAAATATTCACTGAAAACATAGAACAGACGGACGGACGAGCGAACGGGTAGATACACAAAGTGCGAACATAGAGTAACAGTTACGGCCGGTCCTCAAAAGCAATCTAGAAAATTTCCGATTTTTTTGAAACGATTTTCGAGAGCCGAGATATTTTCAAAAAACAGACAGACGTACAGATAAACTGGTGTCTGGTGTTAGAGTTGTGTACTGTCCCTGAACGCAGAGCCCAACCATCAATTTAAGAGCCCCAGTGTAAGCATATGAGTGGGCCCTCGCCACTGTTTCTTGAAATGCCCATAAACCCCTACTATGAAAAAATATTTTGTGTGATGAAAACGAAGGAAAAATTTCAACTGTCGTTCCAAAAAAACTGAGAGTTAAATCACATAAAATGAAGAAATACTATATAGGTACAGCAAAATATATGTTATTCTTTCTCGAAGTATCTTCTCTTGGATGTTGTGCAACGGTCCTATTGTTCAGTCCCCTTTTCAAAGTATGTCGCTAAGGCATTTTGTGGAGGCTGCTTTAGCGACCCCTGTACAGCTTGAATATTGTCAGTATATCTGTGTTGAATGTTGAGCCACGGAACTTCCCCTTCATTGTTGGAAATAACCAGGAATCGCACGGGGCGAGGTCAGGACTGTAGGCCGGCTGTGGCATGTTTTCAAGTATCTTCTCTTGGAAGTTGTGCAACGGTCCTAGTATCTTCTCTTGGATGTTTTGCAACGTAAGAAACTGTTGAACACAAGCAGACACATGTGGGTGGGCGTTATCATGGTGTAGGGTCCACTTGCCCACCACTTCCGGTCGCTTAATCGATATGTGTCATCGCAGACGTTTCAAGACTGAAATGTAATACTCAGCATTGACACTAATTGTGGAAGAACGGCATACTGGTAGATTACACCTTTATGATCAAAGCGATATTATCACCTTCCCAGCTGATTTGGTTTGGTAGATTTTTACGGAGTAGGCGAGCCTGTGTGTTTCCAGACACTCGTTGCGCGCTTGGTGAGGGGTTGAAATAGTGGACCCATGTTTCATCGGCAGTCATTGCCGTGTTTAGAAAGTTTGGATACTTTGCAATCATTTGTTTCCAGTCATGCCACACTTGAACTATGGCTAACAATTGTTCTCTCATCATGTTATGAGGTACCCATCTGGAACGCACACGATACAGCAGTAGTTTGTCGCGTAGAATGCGGCATGCCGAACGTTTTTGAAATATTTGTTGACGCCGCTATGTCTTCACATGTCATTCTGCGATCTTCTTGCAGTATTTCCCAAATAGTGTCAACAGTGTGCTCCGTAATTTCAGGTCGACCAGGCCTAGCAGCAAGTTCTGCCGACAAACACCCTTTTTTGGTCATGGTTCCATCTAAATATCGTTGACTCACGGAAACATTTATCTTTGTAAACTTTTTTCATTAAATCAACTGTTTTTGGAGCCGTTTTATCCAAACGATAGTAAAATTTTATGGCACAACGCATTTCACTCCTTAACTCTGAATCACTCACCTCCATAGCTGTATGGCGAAATGCGGACGTACGTTAGACAGCCGCGCACTAACAAAACCAGAATCGTCTGCAATAGTTAATAACGGTCGCCGATTATACTTCCTTAATTCAGTTAGTCGGCTACGTGGTTATTTTTTCCCTTTCGCACTGTTGCCAACTCAAAAAGAATCATTCGCAGTTTTTATGGAACGGCCTTTGTACATAAAGATGGTTTCTGCTTCATTGTGAATTCATGAAAGCAAAAGAGACAAATAAAAGTATTAAGATATTTTTAGCACATTTCTAAGTGAGAAAAAAATCTCGATACTATGTAGCAGTGGAAGCTGAAAACATTGGCTGGCGACCAATTTTTGACGTAAAACTACGTCTTTCTCCGCGCTGGGTATAGGGGATAACATCGGGTTCACGGATGCTACGAAAACATGTCCCGCTTTGAACTCGTATATCGTCGAAACTAATAATAATCATAGGGTAATAAATAATGCATCATTAGATAGTTTATAGAGTCCCATTTATAAAAAAATAAGTTTCAATCCTCCACTCTTTAACCCTTGAATACAGTAGAGTTAGAAATTTAAGCTAAATTTCGCGTGATTTTATTTCACCGCACGCCGTTTTAAGGTTGATAACTTGTGAATAGATAATGATAGCGATGACCTCATCCCCGCATTCCGTAGCTGAAGGTCAGAGCTAACGGACGTATGTCATAATCCAAAATAAAACGGATTTAAGATTTATTTATTTTTTAGATAAAGAAAAAATTATTGACGAAAATTTAGGAATGTCGCGAAAATCCAGGGAAAATTACTACCAGAACCTACGAAAGTTGAAGAAACAGCTGGAGGAGAAAGAGAGGAATCCGAAAAGACCCGCTAAGTGATCAACCGAAAGGTCACGAGAATGTAGAGAGCGTAAAAAGTCCGCGCGCCAAAATGCGTTTCACTCGAGTTTGATTTTAAAGCCATAACCTTCCACTTCAAATGCACGGATTGAGCCTGAACAGCAAGAACAGATGAAGATTGATGTCATCGATTCAAATTTTCAAATTTTGACGCCGAGCATGGAATACCAATGCACATCCCCAGTCTTCACTACTTCGCTGGATAATGAATATATTACGTCTCAAACCTTTACACTGAGGATGCATTCTGAATCTAGACAAGAACAAGAACAACAACAAGAAGAGCCGCAGATGTAATGGTCTCCACCAAGATACTTCGAAGAGAGGCCCCATGAACTCGGGTATCATGGCCGAGCATCCGCCTATAAACTTCTCATCACAAAGACCCATGAAATCACATGGCTACAATGGAACCAATAGCACAAAAATTGGGATCCGGAGCAGCCGGATCCTGGGGGCGTGGTCTGATTCAGTTAGCAGGTGGACGAAGGGGCGTGGCATGAGTGAGGATGTAGGTGGCGCTAGTGTGTTGAGTCGATGTTGATGTGCTGCTCCCTAGCGTGCTTCTTGGAACTTTATTATTTTGATGGATCTTTGATTGCCGCCCTGGTGGCGCAGTGGTCTAAGGCGTTGGCCTCTGATCATTCGTCCGTAAGGGTCCGGGTTCGAATCCCGGTACAGGCATGGATGTTGTGCTTGTCTTACGGCACTGGCTCTCTCCCTTCCCTGGAACCAGTGACCCTAAATTAGGGACGGACGACTGCTTATAGCCCATTGAGTTGCTCACGGTGGTCGTTAAACTTAAAATAAAGGCGAAAGGATCTTTGATTTTGAAGGATGGCAACGGCCGAGTGAGGATAAGAGATGGACATAGGGGATGTCTACTCGATGCTGATGTGCTGCACCTTGCGATGCTTCTTGAACTTAATTATTTCGATGAATCTTTGAGGGATGGCAACGTGGCTGCGCCGCAGGACGCACATGAGATAAAGGCATATAGCAATGAGAGCACATGTCCGCGTAGCTCAGTTAGGAGAGCGACTTACTCCGGAGTGAGGGGATCCGAGTTTGATGCCCGGCGTTGACAAACCTGCGTTTTCACATTGGCGCCCGAACTTCAAGGATGACCTGGCCGTTAAGTTTCTCGCAATGGTGTGATGTTCTTTCCACACCGCGAGACAGGAAAAATGAGAATTCCTTCTTCAGTACTTCGAAAAAATAAAACACCAAGTTGTCTGGGATTTCTCAAATGCACGTTCTTCATCTGATGACTGCCTACAGCGACACATGGTCCCGGCTGCCCCATGGGACATGATCCCGGCCCTCTTTCGGGGGAGGAGGAGAGGGAGGGATGTGAAGTGCCTGCGCCGCAGGACGCACATGAGATAAAGGCAGATAGCAATGAGAGTACATGTCCGCGTAGCTCAGTTTGGAGAGCGATTTACTCCGGAGTGAGGGGATCCGGATTCGATGCATGGCGTGGGCAAACCTGTGTTTTCACAGCAGGTAGCGACGAATCCCGCTCAGCATTATTCCGATCGGATAGACGGGTCTGGGTTTAGCGGTTACCCAGAGAACGACTGCTTCCGGAGTGCATAGTGCCGACTGTGAAGAACGGAGGCGGTGGAGTTGGTACGGTGTTAAACCACTGGTTGTTATTCATGGCGGCATGAACTCTGTGCATGACCGTCTTAAGGGGTGGGCCAACGGGGCCGCTGTCCAAGGCCCCCAACGCCCCAAGAGTCTTATGGGTTTACAAAAAGTCAAACTCTTTGACCACTCACCAGCAGGTTTTTTTTTTTTTTTTTTTTTTAATTTAAAGAAAAAAAGAAACATCAATCCAAAAATTTGGAAGTTCTGCTTTTTTTCTAAAACCTTGCTCGTAGCTTTGATTTCCCGAAGAGGCAGGAGGAAAATTAAGTGTTAGGGTGGATCTTTTGTGACAAAATAAGAAACAAAGAAAGCCCACCTCCCACTCGATCCCGAGTGTGGGTGAGACTTGAGCCTCGAGGGCCATGAGGGCCAAGCACAAATCGCATTTTTTCCGAATCATTTTTTCCTTTTAAACAGTCGTTTGTGTTGTCCACACGAAGTAGTGCACGTATTTTTATCACTGGGGTTTGCCCACCTGGGCTACGTATACATAAATTCTTTCAGTCGTCGCTGTTAAAACAAATAACAACGACGGAGGTCCCATATCGGCATTTCTGTCCGGCGCGCCACATTGTCTGGAAACGGCGCTGATTGATTGATTTCTTTCTTCTGTTTTAATTTCATTTTCGTTGAATAATTTGTAAAATGCGGAAGAAACACTTTATCTTTCAGCACCCATTTTCTTGTAATTTGCTAAGCAACAAAATGTGAATGCATTTCCTACACTTCATGGAGTTCTACAATTTCTGTCATGCACCATTTTTCATTCAAGGGGTATTTAAAAAGTTACTGGATATTGAATGTTTCTTCTAATAGGGATAAAATGGTGATGGTGTGGTATATATAATAATTCACATACGTTATATATACATTGAAGTGCCAGAAAAACTGGTACAGACGAGCTTATGCAAAATACATAGCAATACCACCTATACTCGTACTCGGTTTGCGTCCGCCAGTGAGTATATAAAGCGATAAACATCCTTGCCAGCTGTCAGTGTCGCGGGTGGCCGTCGCACGTGGCCGAGTGGGAAACGTTCGTGACTGCCACGGGAAGGGCCCCAGGTTCGATCCCAGGCAGGTACGAACGCTCGATCCACTAAATACCTGCCGTGCGTCGGATGGGCACGTTAAGCCGTCGGACCCCGGGTACTAGCCTCCCGGTAATAAATAAGGGCGTTTTCCTTCCCCTTTCTACTTCGCTTCCGTGTCACTTTCCTATTGGGCGCTCTAGCCCAAATATCCTAGTTTCCTATTTCTAAGGGTTGTTTAAGACCTGGGGTCAGACACTCCTTTCCTAAAATCCTCTACATCATGCCAGCTGTCAGAGCTGTTTTCGGCATGAGAATGACAAGTAACAACAATTTAAGCGATTTTCAACGCGGTGTCATAGTTCGCGCTCGTGAGATGGGCCATAGTATTTCGGACGAAGAAACGAAGTTCGGATTTTCACGGACGACCATTCCAAGGGTGTACCGTGACTACAAAAATTCCGGCAAAACCTCCAACCTACGATACCAGTGTGGCCGTAAAAAGACATTGGGTGAACGTGATCATCGTCGGCTGTCAAGAATCGTTTCACGCGATAGGCGTGCAACACTCTCGCAGGTATCATCGGAATTCAATGCTGGAGCCTCAACAAGTATCAGCGTACGGACTGTGGAACGTACCCTGCACGATATGAGCCGATGCCCAACTCGAATTCCCTTGATGGGTGCACGACACAGAGCTATGCGCCTCGCTTGGGCACGACAACACCGCCACTGGACACTTGATGACTGGAAACAAGTAGCCTGGTCTGACGAGTCGCGTTTGGAACCCCGTGAAGCCATGGATCCCGCCTGTCAACAGGGAACTGTACCGTCTGGTGGTGGAGGGGAAGGGAGGGGGGCGTAACGGGATAGGGTGTGTTTATCTGGACTTCACTGGGACCCTTGGTACGTCTACAAATGTCTGTGACCGGCCAACGCTATGTGCGCATCCTTTCTGACGAGGTACACCCGTTCATGTCCTGCATTCATGCTGATGGGTTGGGCCTGTTCCAACAGGACAATGCACCTCCACACAAGTGTCGGGACGCCTCATTATGGTTAGAGGAGCATTCATCTGAGTTTGAGATGTTGCCATTCCCACCCAAGTCGCCAGATCTGAACGTGATAGTACACATTTGGGATGCCATGCAACGCACTATCGAACACAAGAATCCGGGACCTCGGAATACACCCAAATTGTGGAACGCTCTGCAGGAAGTATGGTGTGCATTGCCTACAGCATATTTCCAGAAGCTAGTGGAGTCCATGCCCCGTCGTATTTCTTCAGTCCTGCGCTCTCGTGGGGGACCTACCAAATATTAAACTGGTGTACCAGTTTTTCTGGTACTTCAGTGTATATCCATATGTTGCATATGATGTAATAATGTCATATGTGAATAAAAAATATAACCATGTAGTGTAATAATACCATATAGTGTAATAATACCATATGTTGTATATGTTCTACACATATAAGGACAGGGACACCGAAAAATATGACGACCAGAGCCCCCAAAAGTGTTGAGACGGCGCTGACTCTGACTCTGTGCTATATAAAGATGTCTTGGACAACTCAATGCTCCTAACGTTGTGGCAGTTCTACGGGTACGACGATTGTTTCTTCCAGGACAACAATGCCACTTGTCATGCTTCCAGAACTACAATGGAGTGGTATGAGGAAACTCAGGTCTCACGGATGAACTGGCCTGCTCAGATCAAGGACTTCAATCCCATTGAACACCTATGGGATTAACTTGAAAGACGGATGAGGTCAGGGGAGGTTTGGCCCACCGGGACACCGGGATATTTCTCGGTGGACCACTCGAGAAAGTACCTATTATTTCTCGTACCCTTTTTGTCTGGATTGTGTGAAAGGAAGAGATCATTATTTTCGGACTTATAAATAAGAATCGTTAACTTCATTTGAGCTTTATACATATTATATCATATGTCTAAAACGTTAGTGTCTTTTTAAAAAATGGCATTTCCTTCTGTTTGTATATATATGTTGGACGTTTGCTTTAAATGACAAAGTACTTTCTTCAGTGGAAAATTTCGCTGCTGAACAAAGCACCCTATTAAAAATAAATTAAACTAAATACGGTTAAACGTAGGTCGTTGGAATGGAAAGCAAAGGCACCTTGGCAGGTACTACCTTCCTTTTGCAATCTTGAAAAAGGCACTAGTAAGAATTTTGATGGTCCATCATCCCACACCCTTCTCCACATATAGACATACAATATATTGACAAAGGTCACCACACACCCCTTCAAAAGCGAATGAACGGATCCTCTGCGCTGTTAAGATGCGCGGTACAGCTGCAAACGGTATAAAAACAAGCCTGCTGCTGACCGCGATCATATCACACTGTGAGGTTGAGGGAAAATGTCGCGGCGAGAGAGAACTGACTTTGAGAAAGGAAAGATTGTTGGGTGTTATATTAGTGGGTTGTTCATAAGAGAAACCGAGAGGCGATTAAACATACCCAAGTCATCTGTTTTGGATGTACTGAATAAGTGGAAGACACATGGCGTGCCTGAAGCGGCAAAACGTACCGGAAGACCAAAGAAAATCAGTGATGAGGACGTCGAAGCCTTAGGAGAGTCGTTACAGCTAATCGACGGAGTACTGCACAAGACCTCAGTGTACAAGTGAGTAACAATTCTGGAACCTCGGTATGTGTACGTACCATTCGCAGAGAACCTCATTCCATGGGTTAGCACGGTCATGCGGCTTCTCATAAGCCTTTCATCTCGACTCGGACTGCTACCCGTCGTTTAGCATGATGTAAAGATCATTTATCGTTGACCGTAGATCAGTGGAAAGGGATCGTATGGGCTGATGAATCCAGATACACGATCCATCAGTCTGATAGCCGTGTGTGGGTATGGCGGCAGCCGGGTAAACGCTATTTAACACAGTGCACTGTTCCTACGTTCAAGTTTGGAGCTGGCTGTGTACTCGTGTGGGGGTGTTTTTCGTGATATGGTCTCGGCACATTGGTTATCGTGGACAGACATTTTAACCAACACGTCTACCTCGATATTGTGGATAATTCTGCCCTACCAACTCTGTAGCAATACAATGGAACCGAGCTTGTTGGTACCAGCAGGATAATGCACCGGGCCATAAAGCAAGGACTGCCATGGCGTGGTTTGGCGATAATTCCGTATCGTGTGGGGAGTGGCCTGCACAGAGCCCTGATCTTAATCCCATAGAGCACCTATGGGATGAATTAGATCACCGCATAAGAAGTTTGGAACCAAGGCCTACTACTAAGCAACAATTAGCTGCAGCATTATGTACTGAATGGAAGCGCATACCTATCGCTGTGTTCCAAAACCTTGTCGAAAGCATGTTTCAAAGGGTCGGTGCATGCATTAAGGCCAAAGGTGGGCCGACACCATACTAATGTAGGTCAATAAATGCTATGTTGTGTTTCTCTTCGTCTGGTGACTTTTGTCAATATTGGGTCGAGCACGAAGCGATTTTTCGGCAGAGATGTTCTGAAATCCGTGTCATAGTATCTTAAAAGAAACAACGATTTATCGGTGCTGGTTTGTGGATCAAAATGATAGTTAATGAGTCAAAATAATGAGTAGACTTAAAAAAGGCGTCTATTCAAAGAAGTGGTATGAATAGCGTTGCGCAGTATAGACGATCAGGGACCAAATAAATGTAATTATATATGTTAAGGAAAACCTCATTTTGAATATAATTTGATGCTACTTTCAATCTTTCAGCAATCCTACGTTCAGTCTTTCATTCTTTCACCCTTAAACTGCTATTAAAATTTGTTCATGACTGAATTATTTTTACAATACATATTTCAACAGTTCTCCTTTATCCAGGAGTTTACAGAATGTTTTTTCATGAAGGAATTTATGAGGTGTTTCCCCTGTGGGTACGTGTGCTTCTGTGGTGGACCACAAGACTAAGATTCCCACCCTGGTTTTGTCTACCCGATCCGCCCCTGGGTGAGGTGTAGACCAACACCACCTTCTTCACTGACAAAGTTGGTCGATGTAATCAAGACGGAATGGAGGAACCTCCAGCTTTGCGTATTACATACTTACTTCAACGGGTGGTTCCTGTAATCTAAGTAAATGGAGAACCTACCCTCTACTGATGTAAATAAAATACTGTTTTTCTAAACTCCGTGTTCGGAAAATGCAGGAATGTTTACCCCTTCCACGGTAGAGAGAGAGAGAGAGACAGAGAGAGAGAGAGAGGAAAGCCCAGCATGGGAATATAAAGAAGGCATAGAAAAAGGCCCCATGCCGTTCTTCGAAAAAAAAAAAGAGAAAGTGAATGACGACAACTACTAACAAATCGTACATACTGTCAATAGAAGTGAACAGCAACACTATATCAAACTTCCACTCCTAGAATAACTGAAGAAACAATAGCCAGTATTAAACCCCCATTCCTAGGATAACTCACCGGTAAGACCTATTAATAACCCGTGCCCGTGTTTGGAAAAACAACTATTCTTTCATGCAGGAAAGTGTTGATCCCTGTTACACAGTAGAGAGAGAGAGAGAGAGAGAGAGAAGTAGTGGATTATAGAGAGTTAGTGTTATTACGATTCACTATTCAAAGGAAGTATAGGCGCTCTTTGGCCAAACATGGCCGTTGCGTCATAAAAATCCACCACCAAAGGAAGTTCAAACAAAGATCTTCGCTCTTTCCATGTTTATAAGTGAGTCACGGAAAAATTCTCATTGGCCGCCACCGGGAGTCGGACCCAGAGTCTTCCAGTTACGCGCCGGATATGCTTCCGCTACACCACAACGGCCTCGAATTCTTCCAGACTCACACACGTGAACCAGGAACATCAAACAAAGAGCGAAGATCTTTGTTTGATGTTCCTGGTCCACGTTAAATGTCTGTATTAACCAAAGGAAGTATTAAACAACCGTTCATTCCTCTGCAAGTGATCAGCTATTGCTATTCACTCTTCAAAAGAAGTACGTATTATTAACCGTACACTCCTATAAAATGCAAATGGCTAATTATAATTTTTTTCTGAAGTTACGTAGGATTCTTAATATTTTCTTGAGTTATTGAGAGGCAGGGATTTGTACACCCTCAACGTCCCTCAAATTTTCTTTGACACCCGCATAAAAATATTCAACACCTCTCCATTGGTCTTTCTTATTACCACTTAGTACTGTACATCTGTCAATAGAAGTTACTACATATTTACATGAATTCTCCATCTTGAAGAATCTTCTACGACAATGCAATAATGATTATTTGTTAATTTTTAGCACGTCTTTTGTAAAAAAAGATCGTGCTTATGTTATCGGTTTGTCCGTCCGTCCGTCTGTACCCACGATATCTCTGCAACTATTAGTCCAATTTGAAAAATTATTTTTGCGTTGGGAAGCTTAAAATATGCGCATGATGATCCTTCATTTCGTTTTTTTTTATTTTTACGATGTACAGTTTCGCCACTAGAGGGCGTAAATGCAGATGATGTCAAATTAAAAAAATACGTTTTATTCCACATATTTGCTTCTAAACATCCGATTGAAAAAATTCTTTTATCTTTCGATTCCATTTATGTCGAAGAGTATTTTAGATATAGTTACTTTTTCAAATTACGCATATATTTTCCGCTAGGGGCATAAAAGTAAATTACATTTTCCCCGATAACTCTTCTTCTAAAACTCCGATTTGAATTTTTTTTTCTTCAACGGATACATCTTCTGATAGAAAATCTTTTGCATATAATTTCAAATTTTTTGGTAAAGAATACTTTGGCCACCGGGGAGTGGGGGGGGAGGGTAAAGTGTTAATTTTTGCTTCTGATGTATTTGCCATAAAATCTGAGCTTCTAAAATATCGATTGAAAAAAATTATTTCGTGGACTGATGCCACTCATATCGATAAACCTTTTTGGAATATGTTCTTTCTAAAATATTCCACAGTTTCTCCGCCACTCCGCCAGAGGGCGTAGATGTACATCTTATTTTTGTCAATACCTCTACTTCTAGGAGTACGATTTGAAAAATTCCTTCTTTGTTGGATAGTGTTTCCGATGCGAAATGTTTTTTCTATAAATTCAAAATTTACAAACAAATCATAGACATTCCGCTAGGAGGCACAAAGGTAAATTGCGTTTTCTGCTCCTAAAACCGATTTGAAAAATTCTTCCTGTATCGCATACAAAACCTGATGGGAAATATTTTTCATATAATTTCTAATGTTTGGTAAAGAATGGTTGGGCCACCAGGGGTCATAAGTGTTAATTTCTGCTCCTGATCTATTTGTAGCAAAATCTGGGCTCCTGAAAACTCGACTAATTTTTTTTTTTTCTTGCATCGATACCGCTTATATGGATAAACCTCTTGAGAATACTTTCTTCCTAAAATAATGCATGATTTTCCCTCCAGGGGACGTAAGTTCACATCTTATTTTTGTCGATAACTCTGTTTCTAAGAGTTCGTAAGCTCACGATTCCGTTTACAGTAGTAGTATCTGAGGGATTAAAGACCCGATTGAAAATCTTCTTTCTTTTGTCAGATCTATTATTTTCCATGCCGGTTCCATTGACTTTGAATAGCTTTGATAAATTTAATTTGCGTCAGAACGGATTCAAAAGACGTGCTTATCACATCCGAAAATTCGGTGTCATCTTTCTTGTTAAGTCTGTATACATAGCAGTCTAATGTTTCTTTTTTAGTTCTTACTATTTAAAACATATGTTTAAAATCAGTTTTTTAACCACAAAACGCATGCGCGTATTCTACTCATTTTCGTCTGCTACAGTTTTTGCAAATATACTTCTGAATCATTCTACCATGCACAAGATTTGTAAATATATCAAAAATGCATGCTAATACTTATTTCCTTTCACATCTCCCTTCTACGGGCATGCTGGGTTGCTTAAGCATGCCCCATCAGAAATCAAGGTATGCTCAGCATTCCCTGATTTCTGGAGAGGCAACCAAATTTTTTTTTAGTAACAATTTTGTATTGTGATTAGAGCCTGTGGAATAAGATGTTTCTGTCAGTTAACATCAGACATAGATTATTAAAATCCAAAATTGATGTATTCAAAACACACTGATGAAATAGTGTATGTTGAATATATTATTTTAGTATATAAAGAAATCCGTAATATATAAGTTAGGATTTTGTGCTGAGTTCAATACAACAAGCATTATTCAGATCTATTGAGAAATGAAACAGTTATTAAGAAAAATAGGGAGAAAAACAAGAGGATATTTCGGCGGCCACCAAATGTTCGCCGGAGATGGGCCACGGAATGAATCCAGGGTCATCAATAGTACGCTCTACTTACAGTGCTGGTCCTCTAACTTGCTTGGAACCAGTGGCCTCAAATTATTAACATTATTTTTTATTTTATTTTTTGTCAAGTGCTCTGACTCAACTAGGCAACTCCATGTATGACTTCTGTCCACAGAGAAGGTTTAGGTCGAAATCACCTGCAGCGGATCTGCCTTTTGGGCAGGGCACAAAAATAGTGGGAGCAAGTCTGGCGACTTTGACAGAACAGTTTGTAAGTGAGAGAGAGCGCCACTGTACAAGTACGATTTTGCTCATAGAGGATTCAGAGAAATCACGGGGTGGCTTAGGAATGGACACCTTTATATGTAACCGGGAGGTCCTTACCCGGGGATCCTCATTTAACGTACTTGTCCGATGCACAGCGGATATTCAGTGATGTTAGCAAATCACACCACCTCTGGAAGATCAGCCAAGACTTGAACCTGGGGACTCTCCATCAGTAATCTGCTTTGCTAACCACTAAGCCATTCGCGGCTAGTGGCCTCACGTTAAGGAAGGACGACTGCTTATATATCCCAATGAATTTGTGAATCGCTCATGATTGTCGTTAAGCCCCCAGGAAAAAAAAAAAAAAAAAGAAAAAGAAAAAAGGAAAGAAAAAGAAAAACTTTTGCCCGTAATACACTATCTACCAACAAGTGATTGGACACCTGCGATAGCAAAGGAAAACGAAGTTTATTCGCTTTCAATAGTTGGTGGAGCCTCCACGAGCGGCGATTACAGTTGCGACCCTCCGGGGCATACTCTCAACCAGGCGTTGTACGACGGCTAGTGGTATTTTCTTCCACTCGGCTTGGAGAAGACAGGTCAGTCCCTTCACGGATTTCGGACGGTGGAGGTGCCCCTTAAGTCGACGCTCTAACTCGTCCCAGAGGTGCTCAATAGGGTTAAGGTCCGGGATCTGCGCAGGCCAGTCCATTCGATTAACTCCATTGTTACCATACTAAGCCATGGTGGACCTCACAACATGAGAGGTGGCATTGTCATCCTCAAAGTAACATGGGTACACCCGTAAAACTGCCACAACGTAGGAAGCGCATGGTCATCCAAAATGGTGCAGTAGGTTTGGCGTTGAGTCTACTAGGAATTGCGACCAAGGGTCCTGTGCCATACCAGCAGAAACACCCCCATAGCATAATTCCACCGCCGCCGAACTTCACAGTTGGCACAGTACATTCCGGCAGGAGGCGTTCTCCAAGCAGACACCAAACCCCGACTCTGCCATCTGAACGGTAGAGGGTGAACGTTGATTCGTCACTCCAGAGAACCTGTTTCCACTGTTCAACAGTCCACTTTCGACGTTCTTTTCACCACGTTAGCCGAGCAGCGCTATTGGACTTGGTGATCAAATGCTTGTGGGCGGCAGCACGTCCATGATAACCGAGCAGATGGGATTTCTTACGGATGGTATTCATCGAAAAAACACTCCCGGATGCCCATTGAAAATACTCGCGGATGTGGCCCATCGATTTCTTCCGAATTTCTCTGGCCAGCACCCGTCAATCTCTAACTCCCAGTTTTGTGGGTCTGCCGAGTTGGGGCACATACCGACAGTCACCTCTCATCTTCCACTTGCCAATCACGTAGGCTACTGTCGATTTTGGGTACTTCAACTCGCTGGATATGTCACGTATGGATCGGCCATTTCTGTGATACCCGACAATTACACCTATAACGAAGTGAATTTCTCCGTCATTTTTATCCGCGCCAGGATTCGAACCCGGGTCCACTCATTCCGGAATAAGTTGCTCTACCAATTAAGCTACGCGGACATTTTATTCTGATTGCTATCTGCCTTTATGACGTGTGCGTCCTGCTGGCAGGTACGTCACATCTCCTCTCCTGGTACGTTACATCATCTCCCCCTTATTTTTCTTTTTTGAAGTGCTGCTCATATTTTTCCTATCTCGCGGTGTGGAAATAATATCACACCAATGCGAGATTTTGAACGGTCGGGTCATCCGGATAGTTCGAGCGCCATTATAACAAAGTGAATTTCTCCGTCATTTTTATCCACCAGCCTGATTCGAACCCGGGTCCACTCATTCCGGAATAAGTTGCTCTACCAATTGAGCTACGCGGACGTTTTATTCTGATTCCTATCTGCCTTTATGTCGTGTGCGTCCTTCTGGCAGGTACGTCACATCTCCTGGTACGTTACATCATCTCCCCCTTATTTTTTTTTTTATTTTTCGAAGTGCTGGAGAAAGGATTCTCTTATTTTTGCTATCTCGCGGTGTGGAAATAACATCACACCAATGCGAGATTTTGAACGGTCGGGTCATCCGGATAGTTCGGGCGCCATTATAACGAAGTGAATTTCTCCGTCATTTTTGGTCTACGCCGGGATTCGAACCCGGGTCCCCTCATTCCAGAATAAGTTTCTCTACCAATTAAGCTACGCGGACATGTATTCTGATTCCTATCTGCCTTTATGTCGTGTGCGTCCTTCTGGCAGGTACGTCACATCTCCTGGTACGTTACACACCTTTCTCGAAATCAGAGAGCTCCGAACTGCGTGGCATCTTGCATGCGACTGGTTGCGTTTCCCACACGATATTTAACGGCGGCGGCCGTGACGTGTATCAGGACCGCAGATATCGTCGATTGCATGGGTGTCCAATTACTTGTTGGTAGATAGTGTATATTCAAATTTACTCTCAAGCATGAGGATTAAATGAAAAACAGGGCACTATTTCAAAAATGTTCAAAAGTTTACTACTGGATAATGATTAATAACAGCACATTCTTACATTAAAACTAAGGTGAAGCTCTCTTATATACGATTTAACTTTTCCCTAAAAACTTGCAAAGTAGCATGATGTTCATTTACAAGTTAAAAACAGTTTCTTTTACAGGAGTTGCAAGACCATGTTCTTTCCGTCTACCCTTTCAAATGTTTGCTATACCTTCGTTATGTAGATGACATTCCTCTGTTTTGATCCTTTTCTATTGAGAAGCTACAACATATACTGATTTTTTATCTTCTCAATATGCAACCATTAATTTCACGATTGAACTTGAGGAACAGGGTTTCCTTCCTTTTTTTGGATTTTTTCACTTTCTCGCATTGCCTTTAATTTTCGGTATATAGAAAACCGACTTTTTGTCCCTCTATTATACCTAATGATTCTTGTCACCACCATAGCCATAAACTTGCTGCCTTTGGATTCCTAATCAAGCGTTCATATACTCATTCTTCGACACCACAGTTACAGCGTTTGAAACTACGGACATTGCCTAACAGTTGGGTTATTCATCGGAAACCATCTTAAGCTTGGTACGTAGAATGAACCGCCAACGTTTTACTACCTTACAGCGAGAGACACGTGCCGTCCGCTACGTGGGCGCTATTGACTTTCACCCATCTATCTTTAACATTCTCAAGAACTCTTGTGCAACGTTTCATCTCTCTTTTGGAGTTCGCACAACTAACATTTTTAGTTTGGTACGCAACGACCGAAACCCTGTCGATCACCTGCAAGGGCACGGTGTGAACAGCATACCACTTGTTGCAACATCTTCAAATGCCACTAATGCGGTCTACAGCGGTTCAACTATCCGCATCTTGAAAGTACGTGTGTAACGTACCAGGAGATGTGACGTACCTGCCAGAAGGACGCACACGACATAAAGGCAGATAGGAATCAGAATAAAATGTCCGCGTAGCTCAATTGGTAGAGCAGCTTATTCCGGAATGAGGGGACCCGGGTTCGAGCCCCGGCGCGGATAAAAAGGACGGAGAAATTCACTTCGTTATAATGGCGCCCGAACTATCCGGATGACCCGACCGTTCAAAATCTCGCATTGGTGTGATGTTATTTCCACACCGCGAGATAGGAAAAATATGAGCAGCACTTCGAAAGAAAAAAGAAAAATAAGGGGGAGATGATGTAACGTACCAGGAGATGTGACGTACCTGCCAGAAGGACGCACACGACATAAAGGCAGATAGGAATCAGAATAAAATGTCCGCGTAGCTCAATTGGTAGAGCAGCTTATTCCGGAATGAGGGGACCCGGGTTCGAGCCCCGGCGCGGATAAAAAGGACGGAGAAATTCACTTCGTTATACGTGTTTCTGAACATAAATATGCAATACGGGCAGGTTTGACTTCTACGGCCTAGCACGTACTATTGCTCATGGTGGACATAGCCATGTTTCGATTATGACTACTTCACCAGGCAAACAATCTCTTCCTTTTTCTTGAAAGTGTATGTATTTTCAAGACATCCACGGGTTGTTGTAATGATGACTTTACTATGAATATTCCTCACCCCTGGATTCTGTTACTTAAAGTTTTGTTCCCAACCTCTGGCAATATTTCTGACACGTAAGTTCTTCTACTTTTCATTATTTGTGACCATGTATTCCTTTGGTGGCAACATTGCTTTGCTCCAATTACAATGTTTGTAGTTTACTATGACTGTGCATATTAACTACTGACTGCTCCCTTCGTGCACTTGGCCTGATGATGGAGCTAGGGTAGCTACCAAAGTTCTTGCCCTTCATGTATGTCTTTAACTTGTAAAATAAACATCATTTTACTTTGCAAATTTTTAGGGAAAAGTTAAATCGTGTATAAGACTGCTTCACCTTAGTTTTAAGGTATCTCATTTAGCACGAAGTTTTTATAAATCTTAACACATTCTTATTCATTCATTTTAAAGAAAATTCGGGTACAAAAGCAATCGTTTTTAGATTATTTTTTTTTACCCCGTCGAACATGACTTGAGCTTCACAAAACCCTACGCCTATTTTTGCTTTATTCTTGTTTTGGGAAGCATTTATTGTTATCTACTGTTTCCGCAACCCAGCGTCGGATTAAGAGAGGTGTCTATGCCTCTCCCCCTACTTAATCCAACCTTTGGCCCCACCGTATCCAAGGGCGCAGGATGCATGCTTTGGCAAAAAATAAATAGAGAAAGAAAGAGAGAGGTTGATAAAATAATTTTACTTTTGTCTCGTATGATTTCTTCTAGGTCAGAAACAGAAGCTGGAAGACGAACAGATTTCAAGGCAGTTACTCACTATAGGTAAAGGTTATATAGTGGGGTCGGCGAGACAGTTTTATCTTTTTCTCACTACCATCTACCCACACCTCCCAATTTGGATCGGGACCATTAAAGGTCGAAATCCCCTGTGGATTCACACTGCATAACAAAAAAGATGCACTAAGAAAAGTATGCAATGTTAAATCATTAGAAAATCCGAGACAAAATCTAGAAATCTTAAACTTTTAACGCATGTTCTTATGAGGACAATGAAAAATTCAGTGACTTGTAAAAACTCTGCAGATACTTTAGTAGTTACAGTTTCGTGTTTTAATATACTTCATAATTATTCCCCGTCATAAGTTCTTTCGGGGCCCACACAAATATCTTAGCCTAGGGGACCATTAAAGCGCTGATGCGGCCTTGCTGCAACCCATGTTAATACTTTCTTGCTTAGCCTTGTTTAGGAAAGTATTTAGATATATAAAATAATAAAAACAGCACATACACGAAATAATCGTGTGTAGATTTTGGGGGTAAAGATTATATTTTAAGGGGTAAAAATATTCCAGGTTTTACCATTGCTAACTAAAAAAAATTCAACATCCATTTTTTTTAAGTTTTCCCCGTTCTTTTTTACCCACCGGACACATACTTTTTTTTTTTTTTTTTTTGTTAACACCCAAACTTTTTCAGCATTCCCTCTCCCGCCAATCTGAAACTCCTGGATAAACTCCAGAAGAAAGTGTTACAGGGCGCAAACCATATTGATACAAATTCGGGTCACATTTTGTAAAAGTTAATTTATTTCACTCTTTTCTTTTCTTTCTTTCTGAATATGATGAATAGACGCCTCCGAAGGTCCTGTCAACATAGGTAAAGGTAGTTAGTTATTCTTCGTTCTGTTGTTTTAAAGAGTCATGAATATGACGGAATTTTATGCTGTGTTTATCTTCTATTCACCTGCACGTCTTTTGATCTTTTAAACTTGCGGCAGAAATTTAAAACTCTCCCTTTTTGTCGAAATTCTTCGCCAGATGGGAGCACCAATGGGCTCGTTGCCATTACATTTGCGTCAGGAAACGAGGGTGGGATGGAAAAGAGAATGGGCTGATGGTCGGGAAGCGGAAAATCGGTTTGGGAGGCAGTCGCTTCCGAAGGTTTAGGGCGCGTGCAGCGGAGCGTGGAGGCACGGTGCTCGCTCCCTTGATAGCCTAATCCTGCAGCGGTCAAGTAAAGTGATCGGCGTCTCACACTAATGATCTGGCCGAGAAGCAAACAGTTTGTGCGGAACGAATTCGTTTAGAGCGGGAGCCGCCGAGGATTTAGGGGCTCTTAGCTACCGCCAACTCTGCCGTTCATCCGGAAGGTGGAAAGATGAGGCGCCTACGCGAGAGACACCTGGCGGACAAATATGCCGCGATGCCTCACACTCGCTATTTCCTTTTAAACCCTTCCTCTTCCGACCCCCCGGTCTGTGCAACGCCGAATGTCTTCCCACCCTACACCTTCGCTACTCTCTGAAAAGCCCGAGACGTGGAAGAAATGGGTATTAGTGTAATATCAGTGCTTCCTGCAACTACCTATTTACTTTTCTCCGTCGAAAAAGGGTGATGATATTGAACATCAGTTCACGGAATCTTGAATGACAATACGCTGTGCATAAAAGGCTTGATAACTAAGAGCGACATATGACAGACACTTTCTTGCTCTTCTTTACTCAGAAATTTTGTAGATAAAGAATAAAATTGTTGGTACACTTCATAAATGAAACGAATGGTTCTTTCCCTTCTCCCGAAATCAAAGGTGAATATTCGGTTACGTTACTGGACAAGGAATACATCCCTTTGACAGACTTCGAAACTTCTGAATAAAAAGCGCAAGGTTTACACAAGGGCTATTTAATGAAGAGTGATGATGACTTTTTAAAGATATTTAAGGAACACAAGTAACAGAAATTTGTACGAATCCAGCTCCGTTGCATTATAAATAAGCGGATGTCTTGCAAGTGAAAATGGTGAGAACATTAGTGCACGGCTGTTCACTTTCACTCGCACTACAACGGTGGGCACACGTAAAGTACAATTCTATACCTGAAATCAGGGGCGGATCCAGAAGTTTACTCGGGGGGAGGGCGGTTTTTTGCGTATAAAAAGGGGAGAAGACATTATTTCAGAGCCGCTGGTGGCTTAGTGATTAGCGAGTCAGACTATCAATGCAAGGTCCTCAGGTTCGAACCTGGGCTGATTTTTCAGAGATGGTGTGATTTACTAACAATCGCTGAATATCCGCCGTGCATCGGACGAGCACGTTAAGTGACGGCCCCCAGGCTGGACCCACTGGTTAAATGGGTATCCTTTCCTATGCCCCCCTGAAATTCTCTCACCCCTGTGTGTGCAACATCGTACTTGTACGGTGGCGCCATCTACTGTACTCTAATCTCACTAAAAACTGTTCTGTCAAAGTCGCCAGACTTGCTCTCATTCCTTCCGTTTCTGTGTCCTGCTCAAAAGGCGATCTCGCTGTAGGTGGCTGGGACCTAAACTCTACTCACTGTGGACGGAAGTCCTACAAGAAAATGACAAATACATGTATGGAAGGGTTTCTTAGATATAAATTATACATATTGGCGGTGCAGTTTCTACCTGGCGTTCTTTTGCAAAGTCTTTAAAACATTTTCACTTTTTCCAGGAATATCAAAACGTTAAATACCTGAACGAGAGCAAGCAATAGGAGAAAAATCACAATTGTTTCAGTGCGATCGATTGCGCATTTCCCGAAGAAATGAATTTTATGCTTTTTTGAAATCGGCACAGACAACGTCTGAATTAAATCCTTCAAAATAAAGCTCAAGCTATTCGGAGTTGGTTAATTCAATAAAAACCTACACTGCCTTACCCTGTTTCGGGACGATAATGGACGCTCGACAATATGGCAATAGCAAGGAACCAACAAAGAATACCCCTTGTTTTTTTTCCCTCGCTGTCCTTATTCCCTTTATCTTTTGTTCTCTCTCTCTTTCTCTTTCTCTCTCTGTCTCTTTATTCTATTTCCTTCACTTTCTTTTTTTACTGAAGTTAAATCAATGTAATACGTATTTTAAATCCAATTCCGTAGTAAGTTTAATTGCTAATTTTTTTTTTAGGAAAACTGAAAACAAAATATACAACGTTAATTATTTACGATCTTTGCTACTTTAAACGTGAAAACTTCGTTAGGGTTTGGGGAGGGGGACGATCGCCTCAGTCGCTCCCCGCTGGATCCGCCACTGTCTGAAATTTTACTGTCACTTAAAAAAATGTGAGCTTGACCTTACATTATGATCTGAGGTGATGATTCCCAGCTGCAATACAGCCCGGAAATAAAGTGAGCACTTTATATTATGATTTGAGGTGATGATTCCCAGCTGCAATACAGCACGGAAAAAAAGTGAGCATAACCTTACATTATGATTTGAGGTGGTGATTCCCAGCTGCAATACAGCCAGGAAAAAAGTGAGCATAACCTCATATTATGATTTAGCCAGGAAAAAAAGTGAGCATAACCTTACATTATGATTTGAGTAGGTGATTCCCAGCTGCAATACAGCCAGGAAAAAAAGTGAGCATAACCTCATATTATGATTTAGCCAGGAAAAAAAGTGAGCATAACTTCATATTATGATTTAGCCAGGAAAAAAAGTTAGTATAACCTCATATTATGATTTGAGGTGATGATTCCCAAATGCAATGCAGCCCGAAAAAAGTGAGCAAAACCTTACATTATGATTTGAGGTGATAATTCCCAGCGGCAATACAGCACGAAAAAAAAGGGAGCATAACCTTACATTATGATTTGAGGTGATAAATCCCAGCTGCAATAGAGCCCGGGAAAAAGGGACCATAACCTTACATTATGATTTGAGGTGATGATTCCCAGTTGCAATACAGCCCGGAAGAAAGTGACCATAACCTCCCTCATATTATGATTTAGCCAGGAAAAAAAGTGAGCATAACCTTATATTATGATTTGAGGTGATGATTCCCAAATGCAATGCAGCCTGAAAAAAAGTGAGCATAACCTTATATTATGATTTGAGGTGATGATTCCCAAATGCAATGCAGCCTGAAAAAAAGTGAGCATAACCTTACATTATGATTTGAGGTGATGATTCCCAGCTGCAATACAGCCAGGAAAAAGTGAGCATAACCTTACATTATGATTTGAGGTGATGATTCCCAGCTGCAATACAGCACGGAAAAAAAGTGAGCATAACTTTATATTATGATTTGAGGTGGTGTTTCCCAGCTGCAATACAGCCAGGAAAAAAAGTGAGCATAACCTCCCTCATATTATGATTTAGCCAGGAAAAAAAGTGAGCATAACCTTATATTATGATTTAAGGTGATGATTCCCAGCTGCAATACAGCCAGGAAAAAAGTGAGCATAACCTTACATTATGATTTGAGGTGATGATTCCCAGCTGCACTATAGCCCGGGAAAAAGTGAGCATAACCTTACATTTTGATTTGAGGTGATAATTCCCAACTGCAATACAGCACGGAAAAAAGTGAGCATAACCTT
Organism: Macrothele yani; assembly: GCA_039090855.1. Classification (NCBI taxonomy): domain Eukaryota; kingdom Metazoa; phylum Arthropoda; class Arachnida; order Araneae; family Macrothelidae; genus Macrothele; species Macrothele yani. Next base: position 167,694,433 of record CM077029.1, on the reverse strand, counting down.
ACATTATGATTTGAGGTGATGATTCCCAGCTGCAATACATCACGGAAAAAAGTGAGCATAACCTTACATTATGATTTGGGATTTTTTCCCAGCTGCAATACAGCCCGGAAAATAAGTGAGCATAACCTTACATTATGATTTGAGGTGATGATTCCCAGCTGCAATACAGCCAGGAAAATAAGTGAGCATAACCTTACATTATGATTTGAGGTGATGATTCCCAGCTGCAATACAGTCCGGAAAAATAGTGAGCATAACCTTACATTATGATTTGAGGTGATGATTCCCAGCTGCACTATAGCCCGGGAAAAAGTGAGCATAGCCTTACATTATGATTAGAGGTGATGATTCCCAGCTGCAATACAGCCCGGAAATGATTGTCAATTAGTGCCGTATATTCGGAGCTAGCTGCGAAGCCCAGAGAATGCACAAATAAAAGTCAATTAGATATCATTATCAACAACCATTATCAATCCACTCCTGGATGAAGGTCTCCCTAAATTTCTTCCACAATTGTCTGTCTTGGGCCTGTCTCCTCCATGTCACTCCAGCATACTTTCGAATTTCATACTTCAATCTCCCATGGTGTCTTCTTCTGGGTCTTTTCCTGTTCCTCGGATATGTTGCGCATCACCTAACCTTGCATCCCAAATTAGATATACACAAATAAAAGTCAATTATCTGTTGACTAGTTGTTGCTGGGTTGGTAATGTTGTTCCTTAAGGTAGATAATAATGACAGTAGGTAATCTTATCTACCTTAATAATATCTCGTGTAGGGTCCGGGTTCGAATCCCGGTGAGGCATGGATGTTGTATTTGTCTTACGGCACTTGTTCTCTCCCTTTCGTGGAACCAGTAGCCCTAAATTAGGTACGGGCGACTGCTTATAGCCCACTGAGTTGCTCACGGTGGTCGTTAAACCCCCAATTTAAAAAAATTATCACAGTTCTACGTAATTGATGATAAAAATGACAGACTCTTAAGTAGTTGATAAAAAGAATAGACTTTTTCGTTTCGGGGTTTGTGGTTAGAGTTCCGAATGCAAACAACAATGTGATGGAAACAATAGAAGAGCTAAATACTGTAAGGAGGGCGCTACACTATTTCATGAAATACCTCTGTACCTTTTAAAAACGATTTATTCCTCTTATTCCCTTCTGCGAAGGTTGTTCTACAGCTCCTGTTATACTGCTTATTACGAGCAATATAAAATATTTGAACTCCCTTTGGATACTTGTTATTGATAATTTTCTACGCTTTTCCTTCGCGCTATTTTGGAAACCTCTCTTCCCCCGTAGTTACGAACGTTCTCTTGACAGGCAGACAAGAAAAACATCCTGTGAGAGACAGCCAGGCATTTTCATGTAGGACTTCCGTCCACAGAGAAGGTCACGTGCCCATCCGACGCACGGCGGATATTTAGTGGATCGAGCGTTCGTACCTGCCTGGGATCGAACCTGAGGTCCTTTGCGCGGCAGTCACGAACTTTGCCCAGTAGACCACCCGCGTCCCGCAAGTCCAGCGACTTTGACAGAACAGTTTGTAAGTGAGAGGGAGCACAGCAGATGGCGCCACCGTGCAACTACGATGATACTCATAGAGGGATAAGAGAAAATCAGGGGGGAGTAGGAATGGATATCCAACGTAACCGGGGGTCCAACCCGGGGGCTGTCATTTAACGTACTCGTCCGATGCACGGCGGATATTCAGCGATTGTTAGCAAATCACACCATCTCTGGAAGATCAGCCCAAGATTGAACCTGAGGACCCTCCATTGGCAGTCTGACTCGCTAACCACTAAGCCATCTCCTGTAACAAAGCCATTTTAGCTTCCTTCACGACCGACTCCTTCTCTCTCTCTCTCCGATTTGACTGCCCTTTCCTTTGGCCACCCTGCCCTCAGGCGAAAGATAACCTTTGCTTTCCAAACACACAGCAATACGCCACTCCCACGGATTAAAAAGACGGCGTTCCACGGTAAAAGCCTCAAAGCTGAGAAATGGAAGCTCCACGCGTACTCTTCGGTATCCTTGAACAAAGAGCCGAAAGGTGCAAATTGCATTTGACTGACCAAGTGCCGCTACGAAATATAAAGCCAAGACTTTTAAGATGCGACAGCCTGGCGTCTCATGGCGCCGCTGAGAAAACATGAGAGACATACTTCCAGACTCGGGTGGCGAAGATAAGGGATTTTCCACGCTCATACAACAAAGAAAATGAAAAGAAATGTTGCGGATGAGATTTAATATTTTTGCCTGAAGTTCTTGTATTAAATCTCCGTAACATATAATCGCTATTAAGATATGTAGATGCATTTCGCTTCTTTTGACTAAGAGAATCAGCCTGGCGAGTCAGGGGTTGGCTCATCGCTTTGTTTAGTAACAAGGGCTGGCTCATCGCTTTGTTTAGTAACAAGGGCTGGCTCATCGCTTTGTTTAGTAACAAGGGCTGGCTCATCGCTTTGTTTAGTAACAAGGGCTGGCTCATCGCTTTGTTTAGTAACAAGGGCTGGCTCATCGCGTTGTTTAGTAACAAGGGCTGGCTCATCGCTTTGTTTAGTAACAAGGGCTGGCTCATAGCTTTGTTTAGTAACAAGGACTGTCTCATCGCTTTGTTTAGTAACAAGGGCTGGCTCATTGCTTTGTTTAGTAACAAGGGCTGGCTCATCGCTTTGTTTAGTAACAAGGGCTGGCTCATCGCTTTGTTTAGTAACAAGGGCTGGCTCATCGCTTTGTTTAGTAACAAGGGGCTCATCGCTTTGTTTAGTAACAAGGGCTGGCTCATCGCTTTGTTTAGTAACAAGGGCTGGCTCATAGCTTTGTTTAGTAACAAGGACTGTCTCATCGCTTTGTTTAGTAACAAGGGCTGGCTCATCGCTTTGTTTAGTAACAAGGGCTGGCTCATCGCTTTGTTTAGTAACAAGTGCTGGCTCATCGCTTTGTTTAGTAACAAGGGCTGGCTCATCGCTTTGTGTTTCTGATCGTTGAAGTGGTCATCGCCTGTGCCGCTCAGTGACGTCACGGGGATGCATGTCACTTGTCAGTGCGTGATGTAAAGCGCTCGGTGGATGTTGTCAACCCACGTTTGTTGCATTCGCATTAGTTATCTACTGTTTATTAGGTTGTATTTCTGACATCGAATTTTTTATTTAGTTTCTTTAGTTCATCGTTTTCGTACAATGACTTCTTGCGCTGTTGCTACGTGCCTGCTGGAATACGAAAGGGCGAAACATAAGTTTTCACTGTTTCCCTAGAAATGACCCAGTAGTTACAAAAAACTGGGTTAACAATTGCTGCAGAGCAGATTCTTTTAATTTGAAAAAATGTCAGGATTTGCAGTGAGCACTTTTTAAATAGTAAGTATGAAGACGATATGATGAATCACCTGCTTGATTAACCAATGAAAAAGATATTGAAATCGTCGGCTATACCAACAATCAATTTACCGAGATCAAACGTTGAAAATGTCACTGCAAGAAGTGAAAGACAAAGGCGAAAAATACTGCATGATGCTTTCGATAGACTTAAAAATCTTAGTCCCGAAAAAAAGGTCTTTTGTAGAAAATGTGGCCCCAATTCAACCTACATCAGGTGAAGAGACAATTTTCTGCGTGAAATGTGGTATGTTAAAAAAAAAAAAAAGTATATTTTTTAAATGACAAATTGTCAATAACGTAAAATGAGCTAATATTTCTGAAAACAGGAAAAAAAATGATATTTCAAAGAGCTTTTCTAGCAAAGCCAGAAAATGAAATCGTTCGCACCGGCTTTTATTGAAACAAATCAGAGAACTGAAAACTAAGGTAAAAAAACAAAATACAAAAAATCAAAAATTGAAAAAAAATTGACAAATGCTTTCGAAACGTACTTACAAAAAAACACAGGTAACCTCTCTTGTAGAGGGTAAAAGTCGAATCAAATGGACACCTGAATGTCTGAAACGTTTTACAAAAACTACAGTAGCTAAGGGTTTGTTATTTACAAAAATGAATTATTTTCGCGTTTGATGGAAGTAATACACATATATATAAAAGAGTAAACAATCAATGATATATTCTGCTTCACTCCTTTTGTTTCGTTAAATCATATTACCATTTTGTTTCATATTTGGCAGCTCAGTAGTTGTATTTATCATCAGAGTTCCCCGCACAGAGCAAAGCAAACGCGATTCCTAACACTCAGCGATACATCCCAGCTACGCGAATAGCCGCAACTTCCGGGGATGAAATCTGCCGTTTGAGCCAGTCCTTGTATCTAGAGCCCTGCTGGCGAGCGAAGACCAACGAGGTTCCCAGTGGAGGGATGGTGCCATTGTAACGCAACCAGCTCTACCAATCTTCGCTGTGAGATTCGAAGACTTTCGATACGATCGCCAACTAGCGTTTCCATGACAACATGAATGAACGGATGAAGAGTGAATGGGCCATTGCTTTGGTCAACGGTTCGCTCAGAAAGGAGAAGACTTAGGTCTACATTACTCACTCGCATGCTTCCGCCCGTAACAGCACGTGTTTTCCGCGTTGTGTGAAGTGTTAATGAATTACAATCAGTGATATCATATCTTAAATTTGTGGCTTTGTTGAATTCGAACAGTTTTGATAAATTTAGTGATAGCTTTCCTGAACATCCACTGTCATAACTTTACAATTCGACTAAAAAATGAATAAAGGTGTTTTATTCCCTTGATGAATACAAGATATTAATGAGACATTATTTGTTACATGAGTTTGAATAAATTGGACGTTGTGTTTAGTGAAGTGTACAAATTAACAGACCTAATATTAAAGTTTCCACCAAAAACTGCAACTGCCGAAAGAAGTTTTACTGCATTAGAAAAGAATCAAGACGTATCTTAGAGCCACACAAGAACATGTGCACTTGAGAAACTTGGTGTTTTTTTTTCAAAAGAAGAAAAACATTCTTTTTTAAATGTGAAAAAGTACTCGGAGGAACTTTTTATGAGAACGTAACACTTAAGTTCACACAAAAGGAAGGAAGAATGGAGTTTATGCACAAATAAAATATTCAAAGATAAAGTGTTAAAATCTTAATCTTCATAATTATTTGGTGTTATGTTAGCAATAGCATGTTCCTAAAATTTAGAAAAATTACTTTTATTACTTATTAATTCAAAAATAAACTTCGGATTTAAAAAAAGAAAAAAAAAAAAAAAAACGGCATTGGGTACGGGGGAGGAAGGTACGGGTGAGATAGCCTGGGTTTCGTACCCAAGATATGCCACCTGGACCGTAGCAAGCTTTTTTTACCTGGAAGGGCGAGACTTGAAATTACGCCCCTTCGAGTTCCACTCAAATAATACGTGGTTTTATCTTTCTCACACACCCCGTTATAGGAAAGTTTTATGATAGTTCAAAAATCCGACTTCAGGTTATAACGAAGTGAATTTCTCCGTCATTTTTATCCGCGCCGGGGTTCGAACCCGGGTCCACTCATTCCGGAATAAGTTGCTCTACCAATTAAGCTACGCGGACATGTATTCTGATTGCTATCTGCCTTTATGTCGTGTGCGTCCTTCTGGCAGGTACGTCACATCTCCTGGTACGTTACATCATCTCCCCCTTATTTTTCTTTTTTCTTTCGAAGTGCTGCTCATATTTTTCCTATCTCGCGGTGTGGAAATAACATCACACCAATGCGAGATTTTGAACGGTCGGGTCATCCGGATAGTTCGGGCGCCATTATAACGAAGTAAATTTCTCCGTCATTTTTATCCGCGCCGGGGTTCGAACCCGGGTCCACTCATTCCGGAATAAGTTGCTCTACCAATTAAGCTACGCGGACATTATATTCTGATTCCTATCTGCCTTTATGTCGTGTGCGTCCTTCTGGCAGGTACGTCACATCTCCTTATACGTTACATCATCTCCCCCTTATTTTTTTTTTTTTTTTTTCGAAGTGCTGCTCTTATTTTTCCTATCTCGCGGTGTGGAAATAACATCACACCATTGCGAGATTGTGAACGGTCGGGTCATCCGGATAGTTCGGGCGCCATTATAACGAAGTAAATTTCTCCGTCATATTTGGTCTACGCCGGGGTTCGAACCCGGGTCCACTCATTCCGGAATAAGTTGCTCTACCAATTAAGCTACGCGGACATTTTATTCTGATTCCTATCTGCCTTTATGTCGTGTGCGTCCTTCTGGCAGGTACGTCACATCTCCTGGTACGTTACATCATCTCCCCTTATTTTTATTTTCTTTCGAAGTGCTGCTCACATTTTTCCTATCTCGCGGTGTGGAAATAACATCACACCAATGCGAGATTTTGAACGGTCGGGTCATCCGGATAGTTCGGGCGCCATTATAACGAAGTCAATTTCTCCGTCATTTTTATCCGCGCCGGGGTTCGAACCCGGGTCCACTCATTCCGGAACAAGTTGCTCTACCAATTAAGCTACGCGGACATTTTTATTCTGATTCCTATCTGCCTTTATGTCGTGTGCGTCCTTCTGGCAGGTACGTCACATCTCCTTATACGTTACAAGGTTTTTGATATAATTTTATTCAAAATGTAAAAGCTAGGTAAAATACCCAAGAACCACAGGTTGTAAATACCAAGTAAAGCGTAAACGTTATGTGAACACCGCCAACACAACACTCCACAGAAATGCAGAACGAAAAACAAACCAGCGCAGAACGAGTGAGTGGGAGTATCGGATAGTGAACGAAACAATAGGAAATTCTGGGGGTAGTGTTTGGAAAAATACCGTTCAAGGTTAAACGCTCAGAGAACTTTCTGCGACAGAGCACAAATGATTAATTAGCTCTTCATCCCAACGACATGTTCGTAAAGGTCATGGAGGTTAGGCATATCGGCATATTATTTTCTATGCCTATATTCACTGTTTTGAAAAATTCCTTTCATGAATATGAGATGTTCATATCTTCACAGTGTATGTTGCTCTGTACCCTGTTTAACTGAATGGAATTTTGTATGAGACTAATTAAAGCCATTAAAAAGAAAATATTGAAGTTTGTAACTTTCTTTTTTAGTTACACAGTTTCTATTTTTTACATCCCTCAGAGCATGAATTTACGCCCCTGGAATAACCATTCTGGGAGGGCAACTGCCCTCCCGCTAGCTACGGCCTTGTACGCCACTGTTCTCAGTATTAAAAGGCAAACGTGAGGCGATCGCAGTGGACGGGACCGCTGATGGCTTAGTGGTCAACGTTCATGACTGCCACGGAGAAACCTCAGATTCGATTCCAGGCAGGTACGAACGCTCGAACCACTAAATATCCGCCGTGTGTCGGATGTGCACGTTATGCCGTCGTGCCCCGGGTACTGGACACCCGATAATAAATAAGGGCGTCTTCCTCCCCTTTCTACCTCGCTTCCGTACCACTTTCCTATCAGGCACTCTAGCCTAGCTTCCTATTTCTAAGGTTTGTTTACGACCTGGGGGCAGACACTCCCTTTATGAAATCCTCTACATATGATCTGATATGATCTGTGTCGCAGTGGAAGGTGGTACAAGTGAGCCAGTCATTTCAGTGGGTGTTTTTAATCTAGGTGTGTACTGATAGCAGTTATTTTAGAAAACCTGAAGCCCCTTTTCACAGTCATAGTAATAATTCCTGTACATGCATATTAACTAGAGATTGTGAAAGAAATATCAGTTCAATGAATGAAAAGTTTTTACCAAGGAGGATAAGGTGTAATACATAACACAACTGTTTCCACGTAACTACGCATGTTTCACAATGTATGAACTGAAAGGTGTTATTCGCGAGGACAAGTAGAGACCTGTGTCATATGCAAGAATTCAGCTGTCTACCTGTGCGATAAAACACCATACCATAAGTTGCAAATTAAAATCACTTTATTTACAATTTAAAAGTAGGTTAAAAAACAGACTAGCTCTTTCGGGGATCCCGTTGTCCCCATCTACGGGTCCAAAGCACTACAGGGACACGATAGAGGTAGTCATTATATACAGATAAAAATCCCCCCCATTTCCCGTACACCACGTCACCAACATTTTAGTGATGCCAACATCTAAACAGAAAAAGGCGTACATGTTATTAACAGCTGATATTACACTAAGTACACTGCCGGACAATTGCTAAGGACGGATGACAATAGCAACGATAGCAACCATAAAATGGAAGGTAGGAAAATGTGGAAATTAGCATAAGTGCGGGATACAGTAAGACGTGTTGTGCGTATGCAAATTTTGGATTGCCGAACTTGTACGTGACGTCATAGCGCTGATAAGAGGTATAAAAGATTTGACGCGTATTGACCGTTGTTGTTCAAACGCAAAGTTGAAAGGGAAAGAATCAATTGACGAACTTGCAATTTTCAGTATGTCTTCCCGACATCACCTAGATGATTTTACGCGTGGCCGTATTATTGGCAAGATTGAAGAAGGGCGAAAAATAACAGATGTTGCCAGGGAGTTCGACGTCAGCCACAGTGCTGTTTCAAGGCTTTGGAAATCATTTCAAACAAATGGAGAGTGTAGCAAACGTCACGGGGGAGGTCGTGTTCGCAGTACGACACCTGCAGAAGATCGGTACATAGTGCTATTAACAAAAAGACACCGGCGCAGCACAGCTAGTGAGGTAGCAAATCAGTTTATGGCTGCTACTGGCAAGCGGATCTCCCGAAAAACTGTCGCCAGACGTTTGCATGAAGGAGGACTATACGCCCGCCGTCCTGTTGTGTGCATCCCATTGTCCAGACGTCACCGTACCGCCCGTTTGCAATGGTGTCATCAACATCGCAATTGGACTGATAACGACTGGTCTGCTGTACTCTTCTCAGATGAGAGCAGATACAGTCTATCATCTGATTGTCGACGACAACTGATCTGGCGTGATAGTGGTACTGCATATTGTCCAGCAAACATACAGGAAAGGGACCGATATCCGACATGTAGTGTCATGGTATGGGCTGGCATCATGATCAATGGCCGTACGTCCCTCTATGTGCTTCCAACTGGGACTATGACTGGCCAACGATACATTAATGATGTTCTGCTACCTCGTGTTCGCATGTTCCGTGGTGCTGTCGGTGATAGATTCATTTTCATGGACGACAACGCAACATGTCATCGAACAGTCGCTGTCCAGGAGTGTCTTGAGAGCTAGGATATTCAACGCCTCGTATGGCCAGCACGTTCTCCAGATCTGAATCCCATTGAAAATGTGTGAGATGCTTTAGGGAGGAGTCTTGCGGGTCGCCAATGCTCTCCAATAAAAAAGGACACCCTCATCCGTGCACTGACAGAGGAATGGGATAAATTACCCCAACAGCTACTTGATAATGTTGTGCAAAGCTTGACATGACGTGTGGAATCTTGCATCGCCCTCCTTGGTGGCCATATCCCGTATAGATATCTTACGCCGGAACGCTTGTGGACGGTAATTGCATTTTTTCACGTTTACGTATTCTGCACAAAGTGGCCTGTTTGTCCCTTGAACACGTTCCAAAGCCTTCTGGATTTCACAGCACAATAAATTGTCTTTCTTGTAATGTCCTGGCATTCTGACATTATTTTATTTCACTTGGCATCCAACCACACTTACTTTTTTATGCGCTATATAGCCGTTTACGATCCGTCCTTAGCAATTGTCCAGCAGTGTATAAGAAATTACAAATGACACTAGGCAAGAAGTGCATTTAGCCATTGGACAAAGTCTCTGTCGGGGCAACGAATCCACGCCAAGGTCCCGGTACATATGCGGGCAAGTCCAAATTACAACATCTGTCACCATAAGCAAGAATATACAGGCTTTCGGAAAGAAAAACAGTACTTTTATTGAGATTTGTTTTCAGAAATTTCACATTTTCCCAATCTGGTGAGTAACCGCCCTGTGTGACAGCTAACGTAAAGGCAGTATGAGTAGTGCCAACTCGAAGCGTGTACTGGTGTTCTCACAGGCGGGTATTTAAGCACCTGAGAGTAGAACCTATATAACAATTCTCCGTAACATTCGGGTCTCCATGGGTAAGAGGAATGCAGTATACCCCATGTTTCCTGAGGGTAGGAGTTCTGTCCCGGTCATTCCTGACCATATCAAAGATATTTCTGGTGCATAATCCAAAAGAGATGTCATGTCGCTGACAGATTTTTCTGAGTGTGGAGACTATAGGAGGGAGGTAATCTACTTTACCTACAAATCTAGTTGCCCGAATTTCCCTAGATATTTTTTTAAAGCAGTCAAGAGAAAAAAAGTTACTATGTACCGAATCTTGTAGCATTATACTAAGCGTGTTTTTTATATTAAGTAGAGTAAATAATGTAAGTAGTTTTACTTTTTGTTGTGCCACAATTCTTAACTGGTTCTTATTTTGTTGCTTACTTATGTTCTGCATTTTTCTCTAAATTGGAAAAGGTTATTAGACAGTCACACGAAAGTTACGTGTTTTGTATTTGTGATCGTGAAACATTTCAAAGAGCCTGCCTGGCCTTAGTTGTCTAGGAGAATAAAAGTTGCGTGATATATTCAGTTTTGGCGCAACTGCTTTTTGTAGTACTTTCTATTAACATAAAATTAGGGCAACTATTTCAATTACAACGTGCACATTTGTAAAAATCCTTCAAATACGTGGCGTCAGTAAATAAACAAATACATCGCTCTTTCCACGTTCCAGAAACACATAGCAACTAACAATTTTTCTGTTGCTATGTGTTTCTGAAACGTGGAAAGAGCGATGTATTTGTTTATGCACATTTGTGTTACACGCAGTAAATTTTAGGTTTGCGCAAAATACCTGTAAGTTCCAAGGTATTTAATTATTCAAACACCTGTAAAGCCTAATAAATAATATGGAATTAAAAATTTAAGTAATTCAGGGCTCATAGATTTTCTCAAAAGTGCCTCGAAGAGATTTTTTTGTGGGGAGGGGTCCCCGAGATTTTCCGGTACCCCATTGTTTCCATCCTTTTATCTTAGTCCTCCTTCTCTCAGACCTGCCAACTGCCACACAAGACGTGAACACCCCTATTCGTTCTGGTGATACATTCGACATATCAGGCAAGTAAAAAGTTCTTGCCACCTTTACCGAGAAGTGTACCTGATGCACACGAATTTCACATTTAATACTGTTTTGTGGGTAATACCATGCGAATGAGTGATGCACATACACAGTATTAATGTTTACTGTGAATCCTACGCAATCAGAAAAGAAGAGCTAACATTTAAGTTAAATATTTATTTTTTTCTGTTGAGACTGTAATGGAATTTAATTAACACATCGGATGGAATTAATAAATTTCCACAAATATATGAATTTTACTAAAATACACTGACGGAAAAAAAATCCCAACACCACGAAAAGATAGTTGTAGAGAAATGAAATGGCGGCAATACATTTGTATAGGTAACATATTTAATCGATTAAGGTTTCAAGATCACAGCTTAATGTAAGCGCGAGAAGAGCCATTTTAAATGTGAAATGCTGGTACATTAATAACCGGTGTAACCGCCAGAATGTTGAATGCAAAGCACGCAAACGTTCATGCATTGTGTCGTACAGGTGCTGGATGTCAGTTTGTGGGATGGAGTTCCATGCCTGTTGCACTTGGTCGGTCAATACAGGGACGGTTAATGCTGATTGGGGGTGACGCTGGAGTTGTCGTCCAATGATGTCCCATACGTGCTCGATTGGTGAAAGATCTGGTGATCTAGCAGGCCACGGCAACATGTCGACACTCTGTAGAGCATGTTGGGTTACAACAGCGGTATGCGGGCGAGCGTTATCCTGTTATAACCCCCCCCTGGAATGCTGTTCATGAATGGCAGCACAACAGGTTGAATCACCAGACCGACGTACAACTGTGCCCTCAAGGTGCGTGGGATAACCACGAGAGTGCTCCTGCTGTCATAGGAAATTGCTCCCCAGAACATAACTCCAGGTGTAGGTCCAGTGTGTCTCGGCCGCAGACAGGTTGGTTGCAGGCGCTCACCTGGCCTCCTTCTAACCAACACACGGCCATCACTGGCACCCAGGCAGAACCGGCTTTGATCAGAAAACACAACAGATCTCCACTCCGTCCCCCAATGAGCTCTAGCTTGACACCACTGACGTCGCAAACGGCAGTGGTTTGGAGTAAGTGGAATGCACGCTACAGGGCATCTGGCTCGGAGCTGTCCTTCAAGTAACCGATTTGTAACAGTTCGTTGTGTCACTGTGGCGGCAACTGCAGCTCGAATTGCTGCCGCAGACGCGGTACGATGCGCCACGGCCATACGCCATACACGGCTATCTTCCCTCTCAGTAGTGCCACGTGGCCGGCCGGAACCCGGTCTTCTTGAGGCAGTACCTTCCCTTGACCACCGCTGCCAACAATCATGCACAGTGGCTACATTCCTGCCAAGTCGTTCTGCAATATTACGGAACGAAAATGCACCTTCTCGTAGCCCTATTGCACGACCTCGTTCAAACTCCGTGATCTGTTGACAATGGCTTCTTCGTCTTCTTAAAGGCACTCTTGACTAACATCAACACACCACGTCGCATCTCAACGATAACTAACGCTCACGAACGTTACAGCGCGTATTTACAGCAAGCCTGCTTTGCATGTTCCGAGAGGCGCTACTAGCACCACACGTATGGGCCGAGCGCGAAATTTGCATAGACGTCATCTTACAGATGTACTCTCACCGCCTACCAACTGTCGTTTATCTAACACAACCCGTTCTTGGTGTTGGGTTTTTTTTTTCGTCAGTGTATTAAGTGGATAACTTACTCATTATTTTCGTGAAATAATATTTATTATTTTAGGAAAATACTTTTTCTCTTCTCCTTTTGTTTTGCGTGAAATAATATTTATTTTAAGAGTAATGAGTGATTAAATATATGCACCGTAGACCTTGTCAAATTATGAAAATCTCGTCAATATATAGGGTGCAAAGTAAAGTCCTAACTCACTCCAATAAGTTCGGAACGAACGGTGCTAGAGCCATAGAACTTAGGTGTAGGTATAGTTAATGGACCATACCAGATCCGATGACAGCGCCCTTAGTGATGAAATGAGTAAGTTCGCAAGTCTAGGTCGCGAACCAAAGGAGATAATGAAAAAATGACAAAGGAGCGTCATTGACATAGTATGAAATGATACCTGACGTTCACCAAAAGAGTGTATGGAAGAAGTGAAACGCTGTTGACGCTTGATCCGTTTCTGGCAACTGATGCAACACACATTCGTACGTAAAGCCCAAATGATTAAAGAAGCAGCGTCATATGCCGCTCATTTGCTTACAGAGTACAAAGAACTGCGTAGCACCCAGCCTATGATATAACCCGATCAGAACGATGCGGTCGTCAAACCAGTGAAAGTTCACATGGCGGGCTATTCCAACGATGAGTACTGTGAGATGGTGCTGCTGTACTGTGAATGCCAACGTAACGCTAGGGAAGCATCACGGCAGTATGCCTTACGTTTCCCGGCTGGTTAACACCTAACTGATAAAACTATCAACCATGCTGTTCAGCGGCTCAGAGAGACTGGCAGCGCAGCAGCTGGTCCACGCTCGGGAAGACCTCTGCACGTGGAATCTCAACAGGTTCAACCAGAAGACGACCTGGAATATGTCCTCGCCAATCCACACAGCAGTATTAGACAGTTAGTGCGGCATGTGGTTTAACAGCGTCTCGGCAGTGGCCAGATTCCGCTTCAACCGCGTTTCGCGTCTTCTGTACAATCTTTTGGTGGACGTAAGAGGTAATTTCGTACTAAGTCAATGGTGCTCTACAACTTTGTCTTTGACATTTTTTCATGATCTGTCTTGGTTCGTGAGTTAGACTTGCCAACTTCTTCATTTCACCACTAGGAGCGCTGTCATCGATGTCATCGGATCGGGCATGGTCACTTTACTATACTTACACCTAAGTTTTATCACCGTTCATTCCGAACTTATTCACTGTCAAAAATTTTGTGGTGGATTGCACCGAAAAAGTGGTGCTAAACCAGCTGCACCACTTTCTGGGAAAAGATACACTACTGTGTAATGCAAACAAAACCTAACAACATGTTGCAACCTTGCATCATAACGTGGTGCAACCTTGTTCCATAATGTGGTGCAAAGTTGCACCATGTTGCTGGGTTTTGTTTGCACCACACAGTGGTGTGTCTTTTCTCGGAAAATGGTGTAGCACCACTTTTTAGTGCAACCTACCACAAAGTTTTTGACAGAGATGGGGTGAGTTAGGACTTTACTTTGCACCCTGTATAATCGAATTTTTGGCGCTCTCTGGACTTCATATCATAGATTTGTTAGCAGTTGACGTTATCTTGACCTCATGTAATTCATTTCCTATCAGCGGTGAGTAGTCAGGACAAGTGTGAAATATCACAGAGTAGAACTTTTGGTCCCCACAGCATTGTCTATTGTTCCTCATTTTCCTTCCTCTTCACGTTTGGAGAGTTGGCAGGGGTTTTTTTTACACTGGGCTGATCACAGATAAGTTTTCTTATCTGATTGCCCGAGTTGGCTGGTTTTTCTTTACACTGCGTAAATCACAAATTAGTGTTCTTATCTTCTTATCTGATTGCGGAGTTGGCAGGGCTTTTTTCATACACTACTCACATCACATATTAGTGCTCTTATCTTCTTATCTGATTATCGGATTGGCAGGTTTTTTCTTACATTGCGCTAATCACAGATCAGTGTTCTTATCTGATTGTCGGAGTTGGCAGGTTTTTTCCATTGGGCTCATCACAGATTAGTGCTTTCTTCTTCTTATCTGACTGTCGGATTGGCAGGGTTTTTTCTTATACTGCGCTTATCACAGATTGGCGTTCTTATCTTCTTATCTGATTGTGGGAGTTGGCAGGTTTTTTTCTTTACACTGAGCTAATCACGAATTATTGTTCTTATCTGGCTGTCAAAGTTGACCGTTACCCATTTCAGTGATTTAGCAATCCATCACCCCACTGTGTTCATTGCAAGGGAAGTGTATAAGTTAACTGTAAAAAGATTGACATGACAATTTGAAATATGAGTTGGAAGCACTCTGTTGCGCACTCTGCCTTTCCAACATTCCGTTTTTGTTGACTTTTCACTTACGTGAATTTTGATTGATTCTCATAATATTATCATTACTGAACGTCGCTTCTGAACTCCTATAAATTTTTCTTCTCCGGAGCAACGACTGGCAGTCAATCGAGTCATGATAAGTGATATGAATACAAGAACCACGCAATGCGAAAGCCAGTTCTGATTTGAAATTTCACTCACGCTATTCTCCGTGTATAAATGAACATTAAATCTTCGATTGTGCTGCGAGTTGTAGCGGTTTTAAATCTTCAGCTTTTTTAATCAGGAAATAAATTAGCGATTCCGTAGACCTAACTGTAAGTCCATTCACTAAACGTTTGTTTCCCTAGAGTATTTTCGCACCTTAAGTCATCATAACTCAAGGTTAATAGATGACAAGGTTATGCTCATCCTGCACTTCCGGCGATTGCTTTGTGACGTCACAGTCCAAATCATTGTCATAAGACTACCTAATAGCCACGTTTCTTTGTATCTGCACCATAGCAGCGTGCCGGAATTATTATTCGTAAACCAGCTGGAATAATCTTCATAATTTCTACCAGAGTTTTTAATGAATAATCTTTTCAATTTCTAATTTTAAAAAATTGGGTATTGTTTCCGAGATGCTTTTCCTATTCTTCATAAATAAATTATTTATTATATGACAATAATATGTCCAGCTGTGCGCTTTCCCTTCTAAATTTATATAAAAACAACAAAAATTCCCCTTGTAACTACACTGCTGGCCACCCAAAATGCAACACCAAGAAGGAAGCATCTGATTGGCCTGAAAATCGCAGCATGCCTCTCCCGCGAGAGGACATGCAAACGATTAGCATTGCAGTACTTATGCAAATCATGTGCGCCAGGCACGCCACCTAGAAGCACTGTAAGAAGGATGCACAGAAGGCGGGGTGTAAGTAGTGGAAGTGTGTTGTGCTGCCTGACCTGTGCGTGGGAAGCTTCCTGATGCCTCGTCGCAGATTACGGCAGCCATACCAGCACGTTTCGGTGTTCGACAGAGGACGCGAATAGTAGCTTATCGCTACAGCGGTTTATCGTACCGAGACATCGGCGCCCGTGTGGGACGATATCCAGCCACAGTGAGGCGAGTATGGATTTGGTGGGTGCAAGAGGGACGGACGGGCCGACGTGAGCGATTTCCACAGCCGAGGGCACACCACCGAACGAGAGGAACGGCTTGTCGTGCGGCGGGCATTGACGGCTCGCACCGCCACATCACAAACGTTGGCGCAGGAATTAGGGTGCGTTGCGCAACAACCTGTGTCAGCACGTACCGTTCGACGTCATCTGCAGGAGCAGGGACTTCTCGCACAGCGCCCATTGCTCTGATTACCATTGACGTTACACCACCGGCGAGTGCGGCGGCAGGGGGCCGTTGAACTCCCCCGGGACTACAGAATGGCAAGACATTGTTTCCTCCGACGAATCCCGCTTCTGCCTGCAACACCACGATGGTCGGTTCCGCGTGTGGCGGCACCGCGGCGAGAGACTTTATGACGCCTGCATTATGCATCGCCTTATCGGTCCGTCGCCTGGCGTTATGATTTGGGGCGCAATTGGATATGACACCCGCACCCTTCTGGTACGCATCGCCGGTTCTTCCACATCATCTCCGACGTTTTGGAGCCTGTAGTCCTCCCTTACTTGCAGGACCACCCAGCGGCCACGTTTCGACAGGACAATGCGCGGCCGATCGTGACACGCATCGTGCAACAATTCTTCACGGCTCACTAGGTGTCACTGCTGCGTGGCCCACCTGTTCTCCCGATATGTCGCCCATCGAACACGTCTGATCGTTGATCGGCAACCGAGTGGCCCGGCAAGCACCACCCGCGGCTACGCCTGACGCACTGTGGCAGCGTATGGAAGCAGCCTGGACCGACATACCCCAAGCCCACATGCAAAGACTCTTTCGTTCGATGCCGCGGCGTGTAGCGGCCGTTATTGCCAACCATGGGGACACAAGAACTATTGATGTCTGCGTGTTCCGCAAGTCGCACGGGCCTGTAAGCTCAATCGTTTCATCTTTGTATCTGTTGTTATGTGTCCAGTAAATCTGGCTTTGCTATCTCGTGTCCTTCTTGGTGTTGCATTTTGGGTGGCCAGCAGTGTAAATTAACATTTAAAAGCAGAACTGTTTCCCCGCCCTTTACCTAACAAAAAAGTGACGCAGGTATTTTTGAAATCTCCGTTACTAAAATATTCACATGACGGTCAATTTCTTCTGTATTTAATGTAAATGTGTTTTTGCATAAGCTTTCGTTCTGTGTTCGAGTTACAAAAATTGTTGACAATCATGTCCCTATATGGCTACAGTTCGGATCTATGATTCAGATGCTAGGACGGTGATGTCACTCAGTGACGTCACGATTATTCGTCTGCGAGGAAGGTGGGATGAGCAAACCTTTTGTCCATTAACCTTTCTTTTACATGAGCGTTTCTTCTATGTTTGTGTTATAAAACATTGTTGACAATTTCCTCCACAACTACAGTTCGGATCCACGATTCACATGTTAGGACGGTGATGTCACTCAGTGACGTCACGATTATTCGTCTGCGAGGAGGGTGGGATGAGCAAACCTTTTGTCCATTAACCTTTCTTTTACATGAGCGTTTCTTCTATGTTTGTGTTATAAAATATTATTGACATCTTCCTCCATAACTACAGTTCGGATCCACGATTCACATGTTAGGATGGTGATGTCACTCAGTGACGTCACGATTATTCGTCTGCGAGGAGGGTGGGATGAGCAAACCTTTTGTCTATTAACCTCTTACATAAGCGTTTCTTCTATGTTTGTGTTATAAAACATTGTTGACAATTTCCTGCACAACTACAGTTCGGATCCACGATTCACATGTTAGGACGGTGATGTCACTCAGTGACGTCACGATTATTCGTCTGCGAGGAGGGTGAGATGAGCAAACCTTTTGTCCATTAACCTTTCTTTTACATGAGCGTTTCTTCTATGTTTGTGTTATAAAACATTATTGACATCTTCCTCCATAACTACAGTTCGGATCCACGATTCACATGTTAGGATGGTGATGTCACTCAGTGACGTCACGATTATTCGTCTGCGAGGAAGGGTGGGATGAGCAAACCTTTTGTCTATTAACCTTTCTTTTACATAAGCGTTTCTTCTATGTTTGTGTTATAAAACATTGTTGACAATTTCCTGCACAACTACAGTTCGGATCCACGATTCACATGTTAGGACGGTGATGTCACTCAGTGACGTCACGATTATTCGTCTGCGAGGAGGGTGAGATGAGCAAACCTTTTGTCCATTAACCTTTCTTTTACATGAGCGTTTCTTCTATGTTTGTGTTATAAAACATTATTGACATCTTCCTCCATAACTACAGTTCGGATCCACGATTCACATGTTAGGACGGTGATGATACTCAGTGACATCACGATTATTCGTCTGCGAGGAAGGTGGTATGAGCAAACCTTTTGTCTATTAACCTTTCTTTTACATAAGCGTTTCTTCTATGCTTGTGTTATAAAACATTGTTGACAATTTCCTCCATAACTACAGTTCGGATCCACGATTCACATGCTAGGACGGTGGTGTCACTCAGTGACGTCACGATCATTCGTCTGCGAGGAAGGTGGGATGAGCAAACCTTTTGTTGATCATTTACTCACCTTGATCATTTTACTCACTCTATTGTGCATGACCGTTTGACGATGAGCGTAATTTGTGTAGACTGGTTCCAAGACTGCTGAATAACAGCTAGTATGGAGGACAAGAAAAAGGTTACTAAAATTTTTGTACCGTCTTCCTAACCAAAGTGAGCAGACGAGACCTGGTAGGCCGCCCCGTTGGCGCAGTGGTCTAAGCGATGGCTTCTGACCATTCGTCCAGGATGGGTCCAGGTTCGAATCCCTTGAGGTATGGATGTTGTGATTGTCTTATGGCACTGGCTCTTTCTCTCTTCCCTAGAACCAGTGGCCCTAAATTAGAGAAGGGCGACTGCTTATAGCCCATTCGGTTGCTCATGGTGGTCTTTAAAGCTTCAATAATAATTTAAAAAAAATAACCTGGTAGTATCGTTTTGATTCCTAGAGGAAACAGCAAATCTCAGAGTGAAATTCTCCACGGCTCTTTATACCAAAAATCATCGTGATGGCTTCCTCAGAAAACCTTCGGTCTATGCAAAACCATGTAATGATCACGGGACACTTCTGCCCACATGTACAGAAGATTTGAGTAATCTGTTAACGGGGCTTTTTCTTTTCGTTTGGGTTAGGTAATGCATGTCTAATTGCAATTGTTCGTGAATCCTAGGAAAGAATTGTATTTCACGAAAAATATCAAGTTTATTTTCTATATTAAATCATTACTATGTAATTTCCTTTTGGGGCATGTCCTGAAGTTGTTTTGATTACTGAATTAATCATCATTGCTTTACTTTCTGTATTTTACACGTTCTAACTAATTCCTTTTCTAAGTCATTTACTTATCATTCTCGCTTCCGGGTTCGGAAACCCTCTTCCACTAAACCTCCTTCCTCGCTTGCTGTCTGATAATCGTCTCCTTTCTCAAAGCATCTTCCCGCAACTATTGTCCCCCTCTCCTCCTCTCTCTCCCTCTTTAGAATGCTTACCTACTTTACCCCTGTGTATGTCCAAACGCAAATCCGCCGTTTGTCTCTGACGCAAAAAAACAATCACGCCTGTCGCGAATGCTCTGCTGATGACGATATCCATATTTGTAGCGTAGGCTAAAAAAACGAATTAGACACTTTAAGTTTCCTAAAACGACCTTCCATATAAAAAAGCGATTTCCTGGGAAACACATTTTTACAAGTCTAATTACTGATGCCGCCTTAGTAGCGTCTTCGAACACCCCAATGCCGGCTGAGCTTACGTGAAAAAGAATTAACACTAAAAGGCTTTAAAATCTCCAAAATACATAAAACAAATCCTACCTGGCGGAAATAACCTAAACTTCTGTCAAGTGAGAGATTACTGCGTCAGAACAATGCATAGCCTGACGTTACTAATGCCGTCACAACGTATGTAAGCGAATGACATACATCTTCATCAATTCCTATACAACCCAGAACTCACATCCTGTTATGTCTCTTTTTTTCCCAGTTGGGAAAAGAGGTGCGATAACATTTTCATGCATGAAATCAAGTTGTGAAGGCGACGAAAGCGAGATCCTAAAATCTATGTCACGTAATGGCTTTATGAATTGTCTGAAAAATGGCAGAAACGTTGTGATAAATTTGTTGCGCTAAAGGGCAACTACTCGAAAGGGAATTTTTAAGAGATTGAAGGAAACTTATGAGCCCATTAATAGGCGTACTCTAATTTAACCTTCCTTTTTAGTTTCTGTCTTCTTATGTAAATTTTGATTTATTCTCGTTAAGCATTTTTCATCTTGAACGCTCCATTTCCTCTCTCGACGAGTATGTGTTTTGACAACGCTTGCAGCAGTTAAAAGTGCAAAGTACGGATCTTCGAAAAGCAGTGTTATCAGTCTGCGAGAGGCAATGTTAATTAGTCAATCTTAGAGGAACGACTCGTGTGGAATCTTTAATGAATTATGTGTAATCTTTCACGAATGATTTGTGGGCTTGTATTCAATGCTACAAGAGAGTAGAGACATAAGATTGTTGCATTGAATGAGCGTTGACGTATGTATATTGTGATTGAAGTTATATGCAATGCATAGATTAAGATAATACAACGTAGTTGTCACAAATGTTTATTTTCTCAAGCCGAACATGGTTTCGCTGGGTATTGACCTAGCTTCATCAGGACGAATGGCACGTAAATATTCAAACTGTATATGACATCATAAATGGTGTTTACAGTCACGTGTTTTGGTTAGATGCTTCCACGCGTTTTATAGAAATGGCGTGGATGCCATGTCATTAACAAGTTGCGAAGACTTCTGATATATATGGAAAGCTTCCAAAATATTAAGTTTGATGGTTGAATCTGGTTTGTCAATAAGTTTTGCTTCTTCAAAGAGAAATTTGTGGTCCTTTTCGTAACAGTGTTTAGCCATCGATGACTTCTTTAGGTCACAATTCCGAATGTAGGTCTTGTGCTCCTTCAATCGAAAACGCAAGGCTCTACGGGCCTGTCCTATGTACGATACGCCACATTTAAATGGAATTTGATAAATTCCCCACGAGTTTTTGTCTTCAACATAGTCCTTTGTTCCTAAAAATCTCATTTTGTTTATGGGTTTAAAAATCACCTAAAATTAAAGGTTTTGAGAATTTTTGTAATTTTGAAAGCAATGTCACTGGAAAATGGAATAATGGCAAAAATTCTCTCGCAATGGGCGCATCACAGGAGTTAATGTGGAGATGGGCTTCGGAGATATGAACTAGATATGAACCAAAAAGAAAAATATGAACTAGAAATAACAGTTAGATAAAAAGGCTGTTTATCTAACTGTTATTTCTACTGTTATTACTGTATGGTAGGTCAGTCAGAGACAGAAATTTTTCTACCAGCATCTCCATTACACGTTTGAGCTGACCACCATAAATGGTTGGTTATGCTGGACCGCCATGATTCTAGTAAAGGAGCTTTCTTTTTAGCAGCTTTTAGATTTTTAGTCAAACGTTTGGCCATGTGATGATCAATTTGGGATATTTTTTCTTCATGAGGGCACGAATGCTTCTATCTCTATCTGATAAAAAAAAACCCGATATCTTTATTTCTTCATAGAGGCCTGAGAGTAATAATTCGCACGCATTATTTTCTAAGTCCCCGCCAAAAACACCTTTTTGGACGACAATAAAATCTACAATATTTCCCTTGCGAATATCCATAATGGAATACGTACAGTATTTGGCGCAAAAACCTGGCGAATCAAACTGTCCATTTCCGCTCACCCAAATTTCGGAATCGCTTAATTTTAAATCATCAGTTATTTGTTTTTTGATTCTGTGCCACGTAAATTTGATTATTGGCCCAACTAAAAATTTAACCACTTTGTAAATAGTAGGGCTATTGAGTGCTTGTAAACCAAGGATTTCAGCAAAATCCGTAAACTGCTTAAAATTCATTCCAGTTGTGTAAATTGCAACAGAAAGTTTGATGACTAATGAACAGGACACGTTCAACACAAGGAGAAAATTTCCTGACACTAATTACCTCGTACTTTTTCTCACAACCCCTACCGCACGGAGTACGCAGATGCGAGAAGTGGTCTGACTGACCACTTGTCTAGTGTGACGTCATCACCAGAAACTTTGTCAGCTGTTTACTCAGCTCCCAATGGCCGTAGGGAAACACATTTCGGCTCTATGAGCATCACCCTGACACCCGCATAACATGACAGCAAAAATTCATAGGACCTTTTTTTAAAGTTTAATGTTCCTTTAATATCCTAGCTTGCTATTTCTAAGGGCTGTTTAACACCGAACGTCAGACACAGTTTTCTTGAAATCCCTACACCATGAATCATTTATTTAATTATTATAATCAGTTTTATTCAGTAGTCAGCATTTGGAAAAAACACTGCGATGTTTTCTTTATTGTGCATGAGCTTCAGATATTTATTCCGCATTTCCAGAAACGCAAAGGCCTTACAGTGTTAACTTAGGCTTAACTTCCGAACAAAGGCCACCTCCTAACAGTGGTCACTTTTTCCCGGTCCAAACTGTGACCGATATTTTGAGGTTTCACTGTACTAAAAGCTTTGTGTTCGTGAAACTCCTGCACTGCATGACCCGAGGGAATACTCTTATCCTTCCAAAGCGAACATTCGACCAACATAGGAGTATGTTTGAATATAAAACACAGTATTCTCTATTTCTGTATACATGATGATCTTTTTAAAAAAAAATCCTTTCCCCTACTTCTTTTCTGGCTGAATATGAAAAGTACGTGGCTCTATTAAGCCAAGTGATAACGTTTGGTGCCACTAAGACGCTCCAAGCACCTTCTGCACTATAAAAAAATTCTGAAATTCACGAGCCAGTTTCCGTGATTCCTTTTGTGAATTAACGAAACATATTTCCGACATAACCTTTTTCGTGAAATTTCGGAAAGAAACCTGAATTTCACAGATTTTTCGTTCGCCCGAAAAATTCTGAATTTTCATATTTTCTCCGCAGTTCCTTTCTTAGATTAACGGAAAAATTTTGTTTTCACTTTTTTCGTATCCATATGAAGGAAAATTCCGGTAAAATGAATGACTCGCGGGAATACTTGAGGTTTTATTAACTATTAAATTTCAATCGTCTGTCGGAGAATCTAATTTTTAGGTTCTGTCGCGGAATCGGATATTGTGGACAGGTATAACGAAGTAAATTTCTCCGTCATTTTTATCCGCGCCAGGATTCGAACCCGGGTCCACTCATTCCGGAATAAGTTGCTCTACCAATTAAGCTACGCGGACATTGATTCTAATTGCTATCTGCCTTTATGTCGTGTGCGTCCTTCTGGCAGGTACGTCACATCTCCTGGTACGTTACATCATCTCCCCCTTATTTTTCTTTTCTTTCGAAGTGCTGCTCATATTTTTTCTATCTCGCGGTGTGGAAATAACATCACACCAATGCGAGATTTTGAACGGTCGGGTCATCCGGATAGTTCGGGCGCCATTATAACAAAGTAAATTTCTCAGTCATTTTCGGTCTACGCCGGGATTCAAACCCGAGGCCGCTTATTCCGGAACAAGTCGCTCTACCAACTGAGCTACGCAGACATTGATTCTAATTGCTATCTGCCTTTATGTCGTGTGCGTCCTTCTGGCAGGTACGTCACATCTCCTGGTACGTTACACAGGGGCGGATCCAGAAGTGTACTCTAGGGGGGGGGAAGGCAGTTTTTCGGGAACAAAAAAGGGAGGGGCAGAAGCCGTATATATATACTGAAATCACCTTAATACTGAAACATGGAATCACAAATTCCTAAAGAGTAAAAGAAAACTAAATGACCACAGGGAGAAAAACAGATAACAGCTTACCATAGTTCTATGTCCCTCTCTTTTTCTCCCTGTGGTTATTTTTTTTAATTTTTTACGAATTTAGAAGAGAAACACAACATAGCACTTATTAACACACATTAGTACGGTGTCGGTCCATTTTCAGCCTTAATGCATGCACTGATACTTCGAGACATGCTTTCGACAAGGTTTTGGAACGCAGCGAAAGGTATGCGCTTCCATTCAATGCATAATGCTGCCGCTAACTATTGCTTAGTAGTAGGCCTTAGTTCCAAGCTTCTTATGCGACGCTCTAATTCATCCCGTAGGTGTTCTATGGGATTAAAATCTGGGCTCGGTGCTGGCCAGTCCACACACGATACGGAATGATCGTCACACCACGCCGAAACAGTCTTTGCTAAATTTACGGCTCGCTGCAGCTGGTACCAACAAGGCTCGGTTCCATAGCATTGCCTGAGAGTTGGTAGGGCATAATTGTCCAGAATATCGAGGTAGACCTACTGGTTAACAGGCTTGTCCACGATAACCAATCGGCAGGGACCATACCACGAAAAACACCCCCACACGAGTACACTGCCAGCTCCAAACTAGACCGAAGGAATAGTACACTGTGGTAAATAGCGTTCCCCCGGCTGCTGCCATACCCACACACGGCCATCAGACTGATGGATCGTGTGTTTAGATTCATCAGTCCATAGGGCCTGTTTCCATTGATCTACGGTCCACGATAAATGTTCTTTACACCATGCTAAACGACGAGTAGCATTCCGAGTGGAGATGAAAGGCTTATGAGCAGCCGCACGACCACGGTAACCCATGGAATGAAGTTCTTTGCGAATGGTACGTGTACATCTCAAGGTTCCAGCATTTTTACTCACCTGTACACTGAGGTCTTGTGTAGTACTCCATCGATTAACTGTGACGACTCTCCTGAGGCTTCGACGTCTTCTATCACTGATTTTCTTTGGTCTGCCGGTACGTTTTGCTGCTTCAGGCACGCCATGTGAATTCCCCTTATTCGGTATATTCAAAACAGTTGATTTGGGTATGTTTAAACGCCTCTGGGATTCTCTTATGAACAACTCACTAATATAACATCAAACAGTCTTTCCTTTCTCTAAGTCAGTTCCCTCCCGCCGCGACATTTTCACTCAACCTTACAGTGCGATATGATCGCAGCGCAGGCTTGTTTTTATACCGTTTGTAGCTGTACCGCGCATTTTAACAACGCAGTGGATCCGTTCATTTACTTTTGAAGGGGTGTCCGGTGACTTTTGTCAATATAGTGTACGTAAAAGAAAAACACACAAACAAATTTCATTTTCTGTTGCTTCGTAACATCTCAGAATGGATGAATACAGAGAAAACTCAGAATGAAACAATTGTTGCCCCCTGTTAGCGTCTGATAATAAAGAGTTCGAAGAATTTATTAGAGAAAATCAGCATGTGTGAAGATTGTACTGATTGTTCAAGAGGTAATGTGGTGAACCGGATGCATAGAAGTCATTTTAGACGAAATTCCCCGTCTGTCTACAGTACGTGCGTGTGCAAGTAAAGTAGCAAGAACACTAGCATCAGAAACGAAGAACTATCGATAGTACGTTCAAAGTGATAGCAACTTCCTTGTGTTAATAGTGACAGGCGATGCGACTTGGTTTTACCACTAAGACTCCGAAAAGTAATGGAGTAAGACTTCTATGATTGGTCAGTATTTCGCTAACCGGACGGTTTAACAACG
Source organism: Macrothele yani (assembly GCA_039090855.1). Lineage (NCBI taxonomy): Eukaryota > Metazoa > Arthropoda > Arachnida > Araneae > Macrothelidae > Macrothele > Macrothele yani. Next base: position 167,668,725 of record CM077029.1, on the reverse strand, counting down.
ACGGAAGAATGTTATAGGTGGCTTGTCGGGGAGAACAGCTTCTTCATGTAACATGTCTTCTACATGTCATCTGTTTAGCGCTCACATTTCTCATGCAATTTTCAAGAAATGTATATTTCACAAACTACCTCTCCTTCCGTAGAATCCGAAACTTTCCCCTCGTAACTTTTCCATGTTTCTGTATTTGAAAAACTTAAGAAAAACGCTCCAGGAACCATCATAGACATCCGAGTAGTTCCAAACACAGTGAAAAATGCTGGTTTGGACGTGATAAATTCTTGTCACAAAAAGTTGTGCGTTGAACTTACCGGAAACTATATGTGGAAAATCAAGGAAAGAAAAGATCACGTCAGATCATATGTAGAGGATTTTAGGAAGGGAGTGTCTGATCCCAGGTCTTAAAAAACCCTTAGAAATAGGAAGCTGGGACATTTGTGCTAGAGTGCCTGATAGGAAAGTGACACGGAAGTGAGGTAGAAAGGAGGAGGAAGACGCCCTTATTTATTACCGGGGGCCAGTACCCGGGGTCCGACGGCTTAACGTACCCATCCGACGCACGGCGGGTATTTAGTGGTCCGAATGTTCGTACCTGCCCGGGATCGAACCTGAGGTTATCTCCATGGCAGTCATGAACGCTGACCACTAGGCCACCCGCGGAGCTTGGAAAGAAAAGACAAAGTGACTTAGAATTTATGCAACGCCTTTGAGAAAATAAAGTGCAAACTACGCGTAGAGAAAGGAATTACAAAGTAGGCTTCGAATTTATGCGGAATCTTAGTAAAAAGAAATGATAATGAAGGTTCAGAACTTATGTAACAGCTTTGCGAAAAGAAAGGGCAAATTGGGCTTAGAACTTATGCAACGCCTTTTGCGAAGAGAAAGTGCAAACTAGGCTTAGAACTTATGCAACACCTTTGTGAAAAGAAAGGGGTGATTAAGCTTAGAATTTATGCGGCGCCTTCGTAAGAATTCATGTAACACGTTTGCGAAAAGAAAGGGCAAATTAGGGTTAAAATTTATGTAACGCCTTTGTGAAAAGGAAGGGTAAAAGCCTTAGAAGTTTCCTAATGCCTCCTGTGAAATAAAAAAAAAAGGTAAGTTAGGCTTAGAATTTATGTAACGCCACTATGTAAACAAAGAGTAATTTAGGCCTAAAATGAATGCAACGCTATGAATGCAACTAAACATTTATTTATTTATATTAAGATAATACAACGTAGTTTGTCCCAAATATTTTTTTTTTCAAGTCAACCATGGTTTTGCTGGGTATTGACCTAGCTTCATCAGGACGAATGGCACGTAAATATTTAAATTGTATATGATATCATAAAAGGTGTTTACAGTCACGGGTTTTTAGTTAGTTGTTTTTACGCGCTTGATAGAAATGGGGTGGATGCCATGTCATTAACAAGTTGCGAAGACTTTTGATATACACTGAGTGGCCATTTTATTATGAACACCCCCTCAGTACTTCGTTGGGCCACATTTTGTCTTTAATACTGCGTCGATTCTTCGTGGCATGGACTCCACGAGATGTTGATAGGTGGTTTGTGGAATCTGAGACCATGCTTGATGAATAACATATTCCAGGAGTGTGAGATTGCAGGGTTGTGGATCCAGCTGTCTGATGGCTCGTCCAACTTCATCCCACAAATTCTCAATGGGGTTGAGATCTGGAGATTATGGGGGCCACCTAAGCAAAGCAAACTCACGGGCATGTTCCTGAAACCGATCCTGTACAATACGAGCACTATGGCAAGACGCATTATCTTGTTGAAAGTAGCCATCGCCATTGGGATAAACCATCCACATGACAGGATGCACTTGGTCGGCAACGATGTTTAGATACGATGTGCCAGTCAGACGTTGATAAACACGAATTAAAGAGTCCAAAGCATGCCTGGAAAACATTCCCCAAAACCATAACGTTTCCTCCACCAACTTGAAGATTTGTAGCAATGTATTTAGAGTCCATGCGTTCGTGCTGTTTCCGCCAAATTCTTACTCGGCCATCGGCATGGTGCAACTGAAAACGTGTTTCATCGGACCACATAATTTGTTTCCAATTATCGACTGTCCAATCATTGTGCTCCTGTGCGAACTGGAGACATTTTCTCTTGTTAACTGCAGACAGCAAAGGTGTTCGAATAGGCCTTCGGCTGCCATATCCCATCCGATGCAGTGTACGGCGAACAGTGCGTGCAGAGATCATTTGAAGGGATCCTTGATTAAGATGGTCTGTAATTTGCTGCACTGTTGCCCTTCTGCTGTTTGTTACCAGTCTGTACACTCTCTGTTCCGCCCGAGCAGTCACTAGTCGATGACGACCCCACGTTGCACGTAGAGACCCAGTTTTTTGGCTGATAGTCCAGTCTTTAAACACTTTAACAACAGCTGCTCTGAAACATTTCACGAATGCGGCGGTTTCGGTGATACTCGCTACATGGCTCCGAGCTCCTACAATCATCCCACGTTGAAAGTCCGTCAAATCCCATTTTTTTTAACCATCTCGTCACCCAAAAATCACTTCTACTGCTGTCGCAAGCACTAAGCTTTCCCTTGTTATACTAGCCTCGTCCTCTGGCGGCAACAGCGTGCAGCCATTTGTCATTTGCTTAAAACTGTCAGGTGGTCATAATAAAGTGGCCACTCAGTGTATATGGAAAGCTTCCAAAATATCATGTTTAGTGGTTGAATCTGGCTTGTCAATTATTTTTGCTTCTTCAAAGATAAATGTATGGTCCTTTTCGTAACAGTGTTTAGCCATCGATGACTTATTTAGGTCACAGTTCCGAATGTAGGTCTTGTGCTCCTTCAATCAAAAACGCAAGTCTCTACGGGTTTGACCTATGTACCAAATTCACATACGCCACATTCACACGGAATTTGATAAATTCCCCGCGAGGTTTTTTTTTTTTTTTTTTTTTAATTGGAGGTTTAATGACCACCGTGAGCAACTCAATGGGCTATAAGCAGTCGCCCGTCCCAAATTTAGGGTCACTGGTTCCAGGGAAGGGCGAGAGCCAGTGCCGTAAGACAAACACAACATCCATGCCTGACCGGGATTCGAACCCGGACCCCTTACGGACGAATGATCAGAGGCTAACGCCTTAGACCACTGCGCCAAATGGGAGGGTTGTATCCTCGCTGTACTGCAACACGTTTAAGGAAATAAAGTTCTTTTTCCAAACTGTCTTTAACCGCCCCGGTGGCGCAGTGGTCTAAGCAATGGCCTCTGATCATTCGTCCGTAAGGGGTCCTGGTTCGAATCCCAGTGAGGCATGGATGTTGTGTTTGTCTTACGGCACTGGCTCTCTCCCTTCTCTGGAACCAGTGACCCTAAATTAGGGACGGGTGACTGCTTATAGCCCATTGAGTTGCTCACGGTGGTCGTTAAACCTCCAATCAAAAAAAAAAAGAACTGTCTTTATTTGATCATATATGTATCGCGCGATATACGTAACTGTAAAATCCGCTGAGTTTTTGTTGCCAAGGGTGATTGGATTTGGCATGTAGAGGTGAGAAAACAGCGAAAGCCTTCCGAAAAATTATGGCTGCGAGAGATCCATTTGAGCGAGTAACCAGGACGTCAAGTTTGCCAAAAAATAAACATTTGTAACAAACTACGTTGTATTATCTTAATATATGTAATCGTCACAAGACTGTATGTAGTCTTTCAGATCAAGAATTTATTTATTTGCCTGAAATTCTGAAGTTTCTCAATTATGGATAAAAGCCATAGGCGTAACCACTAGGATAAGGTGGGGGGGGGAGGTCAGGACCCTCCGATATTTTTCGAGTACGGTATTCCCAATGTAAAGGACACCCCCCCCCCCCATTTTCGGAAATATAGTGATGCACTTTTTTATGATGTGAACCAACTAAATTTAATAATATCAGATTTTAATTTTTCGTAGAATGCAAACACTGGTATAATGTGTACTTAATAAAACAGCGATATCGATTCCTGTTAAGTAAAGTCAGTTCTACAACTTTACAATTTACATTTCTGCCCTATCTATCGTAGCTTTACAGTTGTGTTCGCTAAGTTCCACAATTCCCCAACAAAGGCGCTTGAGTCGTGTGCCCATTAGATCGCGCCTCGGCAACTGCTTTGCTCCTGCGTGTGTGTTTGTAGGGGAGGGGTCCGAAACTCTATCTTATACAATAAGTACATAATATTGTATGTATACAGTATATGGATACATATAATATGTGTATGTGTGATCGGACCCCCACCCCTCCCTCCAGATTTTGAAACATGGTTACGCGACTGGTCACAGCAATGTGTCTTACCGAAATAAGTGGAAAAAAATAAGCTTTTTCTCAACATCAGAAAGCACAGCAATAATCGAGATCTTTTCCGTCTAACAGAAACATGCAACGAGTGAATTGACTCGAACTTTATTCTAATAAAAAGGGCAGTTACTTACAGGGCGGTAGAATAGATTTTTTCCGCTACGAAGAGCTTTGCGTCTCTGACGCACTGTGCAGACAAAAATTATTTTGAGTAGTGATTTTCGGAGTTATTAGTAGTCATATTAAATTTTCAGTAATGGGTGAGCCTCTCTGTTGAGTTGTGCCGAATTACATTCATTTTCTTCGCGACGTCGAATGAGTGATACCTCTGCACCCAATCACGTTTTGTGAGTGTAGCTATATGAACCTTCTTAATTAATATTAACCGCTCATTCACCAAGGGGGTGACTCTCTTCTTCGTTATGTGAGAGAGAGAGAGAGAGAGACGGAAACAAAGAGAAACGCGGGGAGAACTGGAGCTCACGGGGGGTTAGAGAGAAATGCAAAGACAATCAGCAAATCCACCCTCCCGTGCTAGCAGTTGCGGCCTACCAGTCATCAAGTATTCATAAACTTTGCAGATCCTGTCGGCTGTCGCCGCAAAAGATTGTCGAGTTTAGCTGCGGAGATGGGGAGTCGAAATAGAATGTTCATGACATCGTCAGGGAGTTCTGATTCTCATCTGGAAGGTTAATTTAAAGGCATAAAAGATGCGCGCAGATCGTGCCTTCAGGGAGTAGACGATTGGGAGAACTGTGCTCCCGACCCACAAAACCCTGCCGCCGCTACCAATTCATTAGACGGGAGACTTTCTTCATGCATACATGCATCTGAACCCGAGACCTGTAATCCTTCCGCTGTGATTGGTTAGTTGGCAAGGAGAAAAGGAAGGCTCTTTGTTGAAGAGCAAGTCAATATTAATGTTTACCGGAGGCCTGCATCTAATGCCTGGTCATTTACACCATCCTTGCTGGTAAGCTGGCTCTTCCACGCGATGTAATACACCCATATTCATAAACAACTACTAAGGGAAAAAATAAATAAATAAAAGAAAGGAAAAGAGAAAAGTTCTGTGACAACAAAAAGAGTCATGAAATTTTTAGTGTTACATTTGAGCGCGTCAGCTCTGAATGTTCCCAGAAAGAATCTTTCAAGTGGCATACTTCCACTTAATACCCTTAGGAAGATGAAGTTGTGCTTTGCAAATCCCAGCTGATGCGCTCTGCGTTTTCAGCTTGATTGATACAAATTTTTATCCCGGCTTCCATTTCATTTCATTTCTTGAGCTATATCAGTTTCCTTCTTTTTTTTTTTTTTTTTTTTGGGTTCTCTCCTCCACCGACTTCCACATTTTCAATTTACTCGTGCTCACTGAAAGCTATCAAAAGTAAAACGGAGAGTGTTTCAGTTTCGCCTGCACAGATTGTGTCGCCAACTTGATCCCTACTCATAAACAACCATTAAGCAAAATGATGATTATGGCCATCAGTAAGAACGCGGCGTGATAACTATAAGAAAAAAAGAAAAAAAGAAAATTTTTTTTTTCACCATAATAAACATTTAAATGCAGTTTCTCTGAGTTCTCAATTTTCGCTTCCACTACAGCATACACTCCGCTTTCTTCAAAATAAACCTATTGCGAAAAATAGTTTCTATTGAAGACTTAAAGACAGGAAAGCAAATAGCCTATACAATAAAGCCTCCATTAACGGACACTTCCGAACAACGGTAACCTCAAAGCAACGGAAAGTTTTTATTGGTACAGAACAGCTACTGTAGATTAACATTAACGATAACCTCCAAACAGTGAAACCTCTTAAAAGCAGCCAACGGACACTCGAGTCAGTCACAAAACAGATCTAACGGGCGCCTTGTCCTGTAGGATTTTACGCACTTCCTTCGTTATTTCGGCGAAAGGAATAAGATAGGAATAAAAGATGCTACTATGAATTAAGAATGTTACTGTGCATTGAGTACAATGGTGTGCTGAAGTGAAAAGAAAGAAGTTAAAATTTAGTTCTACGTGAGGCAAAATCCAGCTCCTGTGTATGTTTCAGTCGTAACCTGGGACAGGCACGTCGCAAAGGGGATGCGAGGGTAGGCTTGAGATCACCCTGAAATTTGCCTTGCCCCCTCCCCCCCCAACCAGTTCAGAATGTGCCATTTTTCAGCATATTTAACTTCAAAATATAATCTGCACTTTACCAAGTAATAAGTCTTGTGTTTTATTTCATGTATCCCAACGTATTTCCCCCTAGTAAGTGCATTGTTTACGTCTCCAAAAAAGGTTATCAAAAAATGGCATCAGGAAGGCCCAGTGGCATAACTACCACCCCCCGCAGCCCTCGCAGCTCCGGAGGGAGGGGGCAGGTAACGAAGGGGTGTACTGCAGCTGCCAGTTATAGTTTTATGAAAAAATTCGAACACACACAGTAATTAACCCAAAGATTCATATTTTGCTTTAAGATATATATTTGGCTTTGCCTAAATAAATGGCTAGTTTCACTTTTAAAACACTGAATGTCCTACAGATTGAAAGTGTTCGGCTCTTTGACTTCGGGTTCTAATACTATTGCTCTGCAATGGGTTGTAAATAATACGATCGCTCTCCAATCGCCCTCTCTCTCTGTGCTGCTGAGAAAAAGAGCGAAGCCACAGTGTGATTCCCCGTGGAGGATGTAAAAAAACAGTCAGTTACCTAGGATTACGTGCACGACAGGCGTCAACATTTATTCACAGCAGCCGCAGATCTGCCATGTGTAAGAGGGTGATTTCTTCAAGTGATTTATTTTAATTTTGGACAAAACAATTACACGTATTGTCAAATCTATTACTTAAAAAGTTAAAACTACAGGGCTCTAGGTACTACCATTACTTTTGCAGCCATTCTCCCTGACTTCCTAACCGCCCTCCCAACCACCGCCCTCCCAACCACCACACACACAAACACACACACACACACACACACACACACACACACACACACACACACACACCGTGAAAAATGCATCCTCCCTCGTGTTCGAAATACTGGGGAAATTAATGTGCTTAGGTGTGCTGAAGTAAGTCTTGCTTGGGGGCGCATGTTGTGCTAGTTACGCCACTGGGAGGGCCATGAAAATTCGGTTGTTTTCCACTCTTCCAAATCCTTAGTTTAAGCCTCTTTTTCATGTTTGTATCTCCAGGGCGCTAATGAGGAGGGTGAAAAGGAATTCGCTGAGGGAGTCACTACTAATTGAAATGTTTGTTTTCTTTACAAAGTAGGGAATTCCGACAAAGAAAGTGGAGTCTAAAGCTACACTAGAGTTTGCTCCTGAAACAGTGGAAGTGCAGAAAGTGGCTAGCGACTTTCTGCACTTGCGCTGTTTCAGGAACAATCAAAAATGTCTCTTAGCACAGTACGAAACGTTCTGGGCTGGAGAGACATTTTCAGAGCGAAAAAGTTGATGAATTAAAAGATAAGCTAAATTATTAACAGTCGTTATTCTCTAAGGTAAATAAATAGTCTGAAGACAGTGTTTGTGTTAAATTACAAAACGGGGAAAGCCCTTTATTGACGGAGAGTTTGTGAAAGATTGTCTTCAATGTGCTGTGCACGTCACAGGATCAAGTTGTTCCGAACATTAGCTTGTCAGTTGTGACAGTAGCAAGGTGCGTGGAGGATCTGGTAGCAAATGTATTCAGTAATTTCAAATCCAAGTGCAAGGAGTTTGTGTTTTATTCTGTAGCGATGGATGAATCTACAGATGTAGCCGATACTACACAAGTAGCTATTTTTATTCGTAGCGTTCATAGAAACTTCACGATTGTAGAGAAAATATCCAGTGTATTAAAGCTACGATACGGGCTTCAGATTTGTATTCAGGTCTAAGAGATACCTTGGCTAAGTGTGAGTTAGACTGGAGCAACATATCTGCCATTACCGCAGATGGCGTGTCTATGTCCGGAAAGAAGGGAGGAGTGACAACTTTAATGAAATCTGACGCGAACGGGTGCGGCAATATTAAGGCTCTGCGAGACCCGCCATCTTGTATTGCTGCTTTCTCTTGTTAACCAACGGGCAAGCGTATTTCACAAATTTCTCGGGCAATTTTGCACATTTTGGAACACCGTTTGTGGCTAACGCATGATATATGATAAAAAAAGAGTTCCCTGGTGTCAGAATTTTTATTGACCTTTCCCTTCATTTTTTATCTGCAGCGAAAGCCGTACCAAGGCGTCTTCCATAGCCTTATTAATTAATAAAAAATACTTAGAGTCCAAAATGAAAATCTGAAACCAGGGAACTCTTTATTTATCATATATCTTGCGTTAGCCACAAACGGTGTTCCAAAATGTGCAAAATTGCCCGAGCAAATTTGTGAAATACGCTTGTCCGTTGGTTAACAAGAGAAGGCAGCAATACAAAATGGCGGGTCTCGTAGAGCCTTAAAATGATGGCTTCCCACTTCAAGAAAATTTGTGTGCGAAGTCCTTTTCAAACTTTGAACACGTGATAACTATTGTTTTGAAAGTGGCGAATTGTATCGGGTTGAAAGGTCACAACCAAAAGTAATTTCAAAAGTTCTTGAGCGCTTTGGAAGTTGAACATGGTGACGTTGCATATTACGCGGAAGTACGTTGGTTGAACGGCAGGATGATACTTCAGCGCCTTCTTTTCTGTGAAGGACGAAGTTCAACAATTCATGAAATCCAAAGGAAAATTCTTTCGTGAGGTACATGATGAGAAGTTGTTACGTGACTTTTCATTCCTTGTCGGCATTTCTGGTCATCTCATTGAACTGAACTACCGTTTACTTGGAAAAGATCAACTTGTTCGTAATCTTTATGACCATGTGAAAGTTTTTTGTGACCAAACCAATCCTGTAGGAGCGTCAATTGCAAAATATAAACTGCATTCGCTTTCCAACATTAGCAGCATGCCCAAAAGGCGATCTCGCTGTAGGTGGCTGGGACCTAAACTCTACTACCTGCGGACGGAAGTCCTACATGAAAATGACAAATTCTCCTTAGGCAACATTAGCAGCGTTGGTGAATGAAAATAGAACATAGAGCTCAGGTGATTGTGTAAAATGATTGAAAATAGAACATGGAACTCAGATGATTGTGTACAATGATTGAAAATAGAACATGAGGCTCAGGTGATTGTGTACAATGATTGAAAATAGAACATGGAGCTCAGGTGATTGTGTACAATGATTGAAAATAGAACATGGATCTCAGGTGATTGTGAACAATGATTGAAAATAGAACATGGAGCTCAGGTGATTGTGTACAATGATTGAAAATAGAACATGGAACTCAGATGATTGTGTACAATGATTGAAAATAGAACATGGAGCTCAGGTGATTGTGTAAAATGATTGAAAATAGAACATGGAGCTCAGGTGATTGTGTATAATGATTGAAAACAGAACATGAGGCTCAGGTGATTGTGTACAATGATTAAAAATAGAACATGGAGCTCAAGTGAGGGTGTACAATGATTGAAAATAGAACATGGAGCTCAGGTGATTGTGTACAATGAATGAAAATAGAACATGGAGCTCAGGTGATTGTGTACAATGATTGAAAATAGAACATGGAGCTCTGGTGATTGTGTACAATGATTGAAAATAGAACATGAGGCTCAGGTGATTGTGTACAATGATTGAATATAGAACATGGATCTCGGGTGATTGTGTATAATAATTGAAAATAGAACATGAATCTCAGGTGATTGTGTGCAATGAATGAAAATAGAACATGGAGCTCAGGTGATTGTGTACAATGATTGAAAATAGAACATGGAGCTCTGGTGATTGTGTACAATGATTGAAAATAGAACGTGAGGCTCAGGTGATTGTGTACAATGATTGAAAATAGGACATGGATCTCAGGTGATTGTGTACAATGATTGAAAGTAGAACATGGAGCTCAGGTGATTGTGTACAATGATTGAAAATAGAACATGGAGCTCATGTGATTGTGTACAACGCATTTCAAATCTGAGAGAAGAGTTCAAAAGCAGATTTTCTGACTTCAGAGAGAAGGAAATTTCCATGGCAATGTTCTCCTCGCCTTTCTTGATTGACATCGAAAGTGTTCCACCTGATCTACAGTTAGAGTTTACAGATGTGCAGTATGACTCTGCAGTGAAAAGCAAGTTTTTACAAGTCCCTAATCCTCCGTCAACGAATTCAGTTAAGTGGTGGATGAAACAGTTTAAAGTAACTGTCCATGTGGAACATCGTGGAGGAGCCAGTAGGCCTAGCGTCAGCAATGTGACGGTTGACCAAGTTAATGAAAGTTTCCGACGAAGCCCCAAGAAATCCGTTCGTAAAGCAAGCAGAGAACTGTGCATTCCGAAATCGACAGTTCACGATATTTTGCACAAGCTTATAAAATTCAAATAGTGCAAAAGATGCATGCAAATGATCACACTCTACGATACGATTTCGCTTTGGATATGCTGAATCGAGTGGAAAACGACGAAAACTTTCTCAGTACTGTAATTTTTAGTGACGAATCCACATTTCATGTATCAGGTATTGTGAATGGTAACAACTCTAGGATATGGGGCAGTGAACCGCCTCATGCTGCTATTGAACTGGGACGTGATTCTCCAAAAGTTAATGTGTGGTGCGCCCTATCAAAAAGAGAAGTGATTGACTTTTTCTTCTTCTGCGAAAAAACCATAAATGGTGCCATTTACTTGGATATGCTAGAAAATTTCGCTATACCCCAGATCAAAACATATGACGTTTTCCAACAAGACGGCCGCCTCCACATTGGTCAACGTGAGTACGTAAGTGCCTAAATGAGCATTTCCCCAACAGATGGATTGGGCGTGGTGGTCCCATTCCGTGGCCTTCTCGCTCTCCAGATCTAACTCCATTGGATTATTTCATGTAGGGTTATGTGAAGGATTGTGTCTATCAGACGCCTTGTACTCATTTGAAAGAACTGAAGCAGCGTATCACAGCTGCTATTAATTCCATAACTCCTCAGATGCTTGCCAATACATGGCATGAAATCGAGTATCGCTTGGTCGTACTACGAGTAACCAAGGGATCTCACATCGAAATTTATTAACTTGTGTAGTTACATTGTAAGTTAGTACAGTCTGTTTCTTTCTATCTGTTTAATGTTTTGTTTTATATAATTTTGTAATGTGTCCAATAATTCTCGGACACCCTGTATGGCGGCAGGTAATCACCATAAACTGTAATCAATCATAAACTGTTCACATTTTCTTTTTGTTTTTACATTCGTTAATGTCAAAATAAGTCAATCATAAACATTTAACGAATGTAAAAATTAAAGAAACTCGTAAAAATTTTAAATTTCGCCTGTTATTTATACAGTACGTTACGTTGAATATACGAGCCAATTTTCCTCGTTTTGTACTTATGATAGCTTGTTTTGTACTTGTTATAGCTTGTTTTGTACTTATGATAGCTTTTTTGAATGTTTTTTAACTTCCTCTGACACGGTGGTTAAGATGTCTTTATTAGGACAAATAAATGTGATGTCACTTCCAAATTGGAATAAATATAGCTATGCAAGACAGTACGGAAAAGTACGACTGAAGACGTAAGGAAATTCAATTGTGATTTAGTAAGAAAAGCAATTGAAAGCAACCATAACCTGAAGAGAGCAAAAGGACATTTCAGTAAGGAAATTAAACAGAATTATGGACTGAGAAAAGAAGATGGTACAGTAACAAGGAATAGAAGTGAAATTTTGACAAGAGTGAAAGATATCTACTCAAAATTATATGAAGGGGATGATACATCTACTCCAGACATTACGTAAGGTACTAGTACCAAAATCCTTCTAGTCCTCCCGGCAGAAGTTACACGCAACTAATAACGATGAAACGGGGAAGCGCTCCACAAGATGATGGAATTACCGTGGACATCACAGAAGAAGCAAGTGGAGAAACTGAGACTACACTCACCAAAGTTTTCACTACATGTCTCAATGTAGGGAAGATTCCTGGAAATTGGAGCAATGCTACAGTGATTCTGCTACATAAAAAAAGGTGACATTGAGGATCTCAGAAACTGCAGGCAGATCAGTCTCTTATCAGTGGTTTATAAAATATTCACTAAGGTTCCTTCACATCGCTTGAAAATGGCATTGGACATGGCTCAACCGAGAGAACAAGCTGTATTCAGGACTGGCTACAGCACTATAGATCATATACAGTATATTTGCTGAGATAACTAATAGGAAGAACGAGGGAATATGAACTCCTGCGTATGGCATTTATTGATTATGAAAAGGCCTTTGATTCCGCGAAACTATCAGCAATTGCAATGGCTTTGAAATCCTGCAGTATTGAAGCTACATGCATCAGCATTATTACTAACATCTGTGAAAATGCATTGCAAAGGTTCGGCTATTTGAGGATACAGCACCAAAAAGATTGGAAAGGGAGTGAGACAAGGTGATCCCATATCTCTCAAACTCTTTAATGCCCCATTGCAAAATGTTTTTCAATCCACTGGACTGGGAAAACAAAAGGATAAAGATTAATGGAGATTATTTAACTCACCTTCGCTTTGCTGATGACGTAGTCATTTCTGTAACTACCACTTCAAAGTTGCAGAGTATGATCCAGGAACTTGCTGACAAGAGTAAAGAAGTGGGATTAAAAATGAACTTTCAGAAGACAAAACTGATGTACAATGCTTTTACAAGAAATGAAGATTTATCAATTAATGAAGAAAGATAACCTATTCTTACATTTACCCTGGACAGCAGATATCAAGCGGGGGTCGCATTGGTGAAGAAATTAATCGGCGTATAAAATTTGGTTGGAGAGCTTTTGTAAGAAACAGAACAATTTTTAAGAGCAACATGCCATTATGTCTTAAAAGAAAAGTGTTCAATGTATTGCATCCTTCCAGTGCTTACGTATGGAGCGGATACATGGACCTTAACTAAAAGAAGCATTCAAAGACTGCAGACAACTTGAAGAATCCTGGGGAGATGCATTCTTGGTGTAACTAGGAAAGATAAGAACAGGAACTCGTGAAAAAGCAAAATGACAAGAGTGAAAGATATGATCAGAGTAAAATCCTTGAAATGGCAATGGGCTAGACATGTTGCCAGAAGGAGGGACCACCGATGGACAACCAAAATTTTAGATTGGATTGCGAGAGACAGTCAAAGATCCAGAAAAGGAACACTTGGGAGATGGGTGGATAAAATTCGAAAGCATGCAGAAATGACATGGGGGAGACTCTCTCAAGACAGACGTAAATATAGAGTATTTGCGATTCCGCAGATGAAATGCTTTGGTCAAACATCTGTTTTAGTGAAGATGCAATATTTCATGTCCCTAGAAAAGTGCACAGGCTTAGCACAACTATACAGAGCAATGAAGAAGTGCCTCACACTGTTAAAAAGAAAATATAGTTTTTACGGGAAATTACTGTAGAAAAATGTAATCGCATTCATCAGTTTAAAATTGTAGAATCTGCAGTTATAGGAATGGTAGCGCCAACTGGTTATCAGCAGAAGCAGAACAGATACTGAGCATGCTCATTAATAGCTTAAATTGTTGTAGCCACTAGGTTTAGTTGTGTCGTATATTGCACCGTCGACGATTACGAGCTCTCCGGACATATCTCTGACAATTCTTTAGTCGCTATATTTCATGGAAAGAACGTAGGAGCGACTTTTGACGGAAAACGTCTTACCCGGTATGGGGGAAACTATGCGAAAGTCGATGTTGCGATTTTGTGTGTACCAGACAAATCTTAATAACTTTAAAACTATAACGCATATCGAAATAAGCAATACACGGTTTAAAAGAGAAAGGATGAAATAATCTCACGCGATATTAGCCTTGAGCGCGTGACGTCACACGCTGCCACAAGATATTTGCCAAGTCGGAGTGGGAAATTACCAGTTCGCCGCGCGGCAAAATTAGTATAGTTCGGGAACGCCTACGCGTATGACGTTGTGTGATTTGTCGTTTAACAGAGCTCGACGATTACTATAAAATAAAACGCTTATAGTGACAATAGTGAAATAACTTGAAAAAATATACAGTGACAAAGTGTTGAACTTGGACAAATTTTCGTTAAAATTTCAAAAATGTCGAAATATCTTCAAACCGAGAAGGTAAATGCCTATTGTAAACGCTTACAAAGTGAAAGAAGAATAAATGAGGAATCCAAAAAGGCCCCTATGGCAGCAGCAGAACGAATACGGAGGATGAGGTATCTTCGACAAGTTGAGGCGAGTACCAGTCGCGCAGACGCAGCAACGCCTAACGCCAGTTCACTGGCAATGGATGTCGACAGTGGAATAGAACCGATGGAATGCGACGAAATACAAGCAGATGAGACGTCTGAGAATCGAGATTTAGCGTTTATAAACCATTGGCGTGTGGCGACGAAGCACTTTGAAAAGTCGTTCTATGGTAACACGTTGGGTTTTGCTTGTGGAGTTTGTGATCGCATATGGTTCCAAAATGATTTAAAACGACCCAGTGCAGCTATGTTGCAATTCTTAGAACAGGAATTCACAGATAAAGACGTTCAACAGTTTATGTTGTGCTCAAACTACTGGACATCAGTAAAGCAAGGAGAGGTGCCAACGTTTAGTAAGAGTAACGGCTTCACGTATCACGCTCCGACTACTTAGCGCTCACGGAGAATTGGATGGATAAAGACAAAACCGTCGCCATACCCGGCTTCAAACACATTGAGACCAAAGCGTGCCACAGACACGGCTATTACGATGCCCAATAGCCAAATACGAGTCTTGGCACTGGCAAGAAGAAGCGTAGTGGACTCTACGGTGGCACGGCAGTCTTCAAGAATCAGAAAACGTGCAGGGCTCATGTCGCTAGACCCGTTCCACGACTGCCAATACCCAAGTATTCCGGATTCAATTTTCTACAGGATATTCATGTTGGCGAAGGCATACTAGTGGAAGTTGAGATATCCAACCAATTCAAATTCGTTCTAGTGTCAGTCTATATTCATCCACAGACACCACTCAACTACATCGAGATGTTTCTCTTTCAACTAATGCTTTACTACACAGAGCTTGTCAGAACAATAGTTAGCGACTGGCTCTGCGATCCCAACATACCGCTTTTGCTCACCGGGGACTTTAATATTGAGACGTCGAACGATCGTCTGAAACAGTTTCTGAACGACAAGTTCAGATTGGTGTTGGCCACGGATGCAATTGACTTCACAACTTTTAAGAATACCAGGATAGACTTAACGTTCTTTAGAGCTATAAGTGTAGCATGTAAGTCTTACATATCGTTCTACTCGTACCATTGTCCCGTCTCCAACAAAATTTTACAAATTAGTCAGCATTGTGAGAAATAAATAAAATAAAAGATATGCAAGTTCGTTGCGCTCATTTCTTTCTTACCAACCCTACAAACACTCCGTCCGGACAATTACGCCTGGGTAAGACGTTTTCCGCCAAAAACTTCAGCGGTGGTGACCCTGACACTACCTAACCCGATTTTTTTTTTCTTAAATTGATGAAGCGTAAGAGCCTATTTTTGTCGCGAAGCCTCATAAGAAGGTTTGCCGCTCCTCAAACACTTAATATTTTAATTTTGTGTGTGTACGTATATATACACGGTCGTATCAGAATAATATGACCACCTACCTAATAATGGGAAAAAACACTATTGGCCCGGATGATCGCGGCGAGACGGCGTGACATGGACGCAATGAGGCCCTGGATGTGTGCCACGGCCCATGCAACCATCAGGCCCTGGATGGTGGTGTGTGCCGTGGCACACAGAAAATTCCCAAGGTGGTTGTGACCCCTATAAATTTTCTGAAAAAAATAGTCAGGTGCAATAACAATTAAGAAGGAGGTTGACTTTGTACATTAATTCTTATTCAGCTACTATTAACGTTGCAGTACGATAAAGGTAAGTGATTAGAAAAAGCAGTAGATGAAATTCTTTTCCTGGTTAGATTTATTTAACAGAACTACTTCCTTATAATTATTGTATGCCATACTTCCTTAAGAAGTATATGTAGATCTAGATCGCGTGTTGTGATATTTTGTTTCAAACTTCGATGTAATAATTTTCCGCTATGTCAGCCCAAGGAGGGGGGGTCCCATCGGCTTCCCCGTGGGTACTCCACTGGATACAACAGTAAATAAGTGTCTACTTTAAACCAACAACGGTGTGACCCCTACTGTGAACCCCTCTTGTGAACTTCTGATCCCTACGGAGGACCGTTGTTGCCTGTTTTTGACCCCTATTGAGGACCGCTGTTGCTCCTTTTTGACACCTACTGAGGACCCAGGGCTTTACAGAGGAAAGGGCTAGTCCGTCCCTTTGAGGAACTGATTTCCGACCCGTGTCTGAAAGGGTGGGTGGAAAACGGGTTGGCCACTTGTTTCTACGTATCGCGCTGGTTTGCTCCCTGAACTTCGCTTCGTTTGTCAATTTCCCTACAAGACCAAATTTTCCTCTGTTATGGTTTTGCACGCCCACGCCTTTTCTTGGTGTATATACAGGGCCGGATGGAGCTTTTGCGAGCCCCGGGGCAAAATTTCATTGCTTGCACTAGGAAATAAATCTCATATTTTAATAAAGTCGTTACTTGAAAGATGTCCTTAAAGAATACACAGGATGTGAAACCCACAAATCTGCCTGTGACGGCGACGAATTCGCATCCCTCTGCTCCGGAGCTGAATGCTTTACCGATTAAGGTACACCGACGGAATTTATCTCTGTAACTTTTCCTTTTTGACATGTGCTTCACCTCTGTAGTACTTCAAAACGTAAACTATCGTAAAGATAAAGTGATTATCTCAAAGAAGCATTTGCTTCAAGCTCAAGAAAAAGTCCAGAATATGTATTGAAAGTTCAGAGAGAGAGAGCGAGTAAAAACTGTTAAAATCTACGATTTGTTGCATCACTCGGGAGCGAGTGCGCACCTTTTCACTGTATTGGAAATTGAGAAGTAATCGGAAAAGCGGAAAAGAAATGGAAAAAAAAAAAATTAATCAAATGAATGGGAGAGATTTTGGGGAGCTGGTGTAAGAATTATTAAAATAAGGATTTTATAAACTTCACGCTCTTCAGACGCTCTGCATTTCACAATTTAATTTTCCCCTTAGATTTTCTTCCGTGGGTTCGCGCCTAGGAAGGTCAGGAAAGTACCGCTCTTCCCCTTCACCCCACCCCACCCTCTCTCTCTTTCTCTCAGAGTCAAAGGGTTTCCAGCAGTCCGCTTGCTGTGGCATGGGACCGCGGGGCATCCTTTCCCTAACTGCTACGAGCCAGCAATATTGGGTAAGACATAGTAATTCAAGTCAGAGAAATAGCGGGTAGACATTTTATTGGAGCTCGGCGCCAGTCGTCTTGAGATTTGATGCACCAGGTCTGGAAGAAAAGAATAGCTTGACGCCAGGCCAAGGAAAACTATAGCAGTTTTATGATAGTAAGATTTACGACCTCAGAGATCCGTAGGCAACGAAGTTCCTAGAATTTGAGGGCGGACACAGATTTTGGACGGGGCGAAGGATGGCAAGTCAGAGAAATGGCGGGAAACCCAGAGCAAATCAGATCGGGAAATGATAATTGTTTGACCAATCTGTAAATTGGTAGGAGGATCCGGGAAGAAAAAATTTTTGGTAGGTCAGGAAGAGGAGCGAGAGAATTATATGAGTCGGCATGAATACTTCGAAAGAAGGATGACAGAAGTCAGAGTTGGCATAAGCACTTCAGGAAGAGAGGAGATAGCATGAATACTGCGAGAGAAGGATGACAGAAGTCAGAGCTGGCATAAGCACTTCAGGAAGAGAGGAGATAGCATGAATACTGCGAAAGAAGGATGACAGAAGTCAGAGTTGGCATAAGCACTTCAGGAAGAGAGGAGATAGCATGAATACTGCGAAAGAAGGATGACAGAAGTCAGAGTTGGCATAAGCACTTCAGGAAGGGAGGAGATAGCATAAAAACTTCGCTAGAATGATATTCCAGCCCTCATCGTGGGATAGAAGGTAGGATAATCCGACCTTAAAGTTTCCTCTTGTTTACATAATTAGTATGTTGAACCGAAAATTAAAGAAGAGCATAGTAGACTAAGTTAAGGTTGAAAGTAAAACCAGCTCTAAATTAATGCTGAGAAAAGTAGGGCAGAAATAGACTAAGTTAAGGTTGAAAGTAAAACCAGCTCTAAATTAATGCTGAGAAAAGTAGGGCAGAAATAGACTAAGTTAAGGTTGAAAGTAAAACCAGCTCCAAACTAATGCTGAGAAAAGTAGGGCAGAAATAGAAGAATAATGAAATGGTTGAGTAAAGTAAATACCATTGATCAGAGCAGGAAATTGTGTAGTATAGGGAATCATTTTTAGTAAATTATGTTTCGAAATATTTCAGAATTATATTAAATGAAAATAAGAAATTAAAGTTAACCTTTAAATAAATAATTTTGCTAAAAGGGTCTTCAAACATTTTCATATGAATGAGTGTATATTTTACTAGATTTCAAGCCTTCATCAGGCAAAATAAACATATTTTATTTTCCCGTTATTATGAGTCGGCTACATTTCATTTGAGTGTACAATTTTGTAAAGTAAAAAAAAGGTTAATAACGATTGAGTGTTGGATGTGTGAATAAATGATTTGGGATGAATGTTCAGAAAAATCCTCCAGTGCAATACTGAGTAACTTACGCATCAGTGCTAATAAACAAATCAAAATTTGTAAGTTAACGAATTATTCAAAAAGAAATGAAAAGCTAGACGATTACTTTAAAACATTGCGGCACTCAGCGGACCCCGATACACGGAACGTCGGCTGGGTGAAACACAACGCCCATCCTCGAATAGCGAGCCTGTGTTTTCTCTAATACTGGGAAAACATAGTTTTTGAGATTCGAGTGATTACCCTTATTACTAATAATGACGCGGGGCAATCCAAAAGCCCCCTCAGCATTAAATGGTGCCGTGACCAGGATTCGAACCTGGGTTATTGCGGACTGGAAAGGAAATATTAGAAGTTAAAAGTAAAAAATAAAAATTTGTTTGTTGGTTGATATTAGTGATGAGAATACAGTTCACGATAATAGTTCGGAATAATCAACATAGGAATAATAAATGAAGATTAAATGGAAATATATAGGCGACGAGTTAACGAGAAGAGAAAAATTCAATTTTTCATTCAGTTGATAAGTGTATGTATATAATTTGTATTTCTGTATAGTGTGTAAAGTGCAGTACTTCATGATAAGTATAGGGAATTTCCCCAGATGTCGAATTGGGTTAGGGGTGACCTAAGAGTTATGTTTTGATCCTCAGGTAAGTATTGAGAAAAATAATTGGGTACTAGTAAGCAAGGCAGGAAGTTAGTTGGGTAGTAACTGCAGAGTATTTATATGCGTAGCAAATGTGGTAGTGAGTAGCAAGGAATTTTGTTATTGAATAAAGTGTCGGTGGAACAGTAAGAATTCTAATTGTATCAAGATGGGGGATAGTGATGGTGAGGAAAATTCAAACGAAGCTAGGGGAGCAGAAAGTAACGAGATTCAAGAAGACAGCAATAGACAAGTAGACGCAACTAGAAATACTCAAAGAACCATCCAATCAATGGCGGGAATGCTATCTTATTTGCCAAATTTTTCAGGAAATACCGATGAGGGAATCAATGCAAAACAATTTTTCGAGATGATTGATAGTGTGGCTGAGGTAGCAGGATGGACGGACGCCGTTAAAATTCTGGCGGCGAAAGCAAAATGCAGGGCAGCGGCGAGCCAATTTCTGACAGACGTAGCTGATATCAGGAGGGAGACCAGTTATAAGAAGTTCAAAGAAGCCATTATTGAAAGATTCGAATCCCAGCAACCGGTGATGGTCCGTATGCATAAGTTTACAACGTGCCGTCAAAGAGCAGGAGAAAAAGTTTCGGAATACGTGACCAGATTGAGGGGGCTAGCTCACCAATACCTAGGGCAGGTAGATCAGTCGAACCGTGAGGTAAGGGAAATAGCAGACCAGGCAAAAATGTCCCAATTCCTTAACGGGCTAGACCCGAAGTTAAAAAGATCGGTATTATCATTTGCACCGAACACTTTCGCTGAAGCAGTCAAGCGGGCGACCTTAGAGGAGCAGAATAATGAACTTATTGCCTCTAGTGTAAACGTAACAGACACCGAAGAGTGGAACCAAGATAGAGTTCGGAGAGGAGTACCGAAAGATAACACAGATAGTGCGGTATCTGAATTATGCAACTTGCTTGCCCGTCAGATGGCCGACCACGAATCACAGGTCAATACGTTGAGAAATGAAGCAACGGAGTTAAACAGGAGGTTAGAACAAGCGGAGAGGGCACACCGGGAGCATGTGCAAAGAATTAGAAGGCTAGAGGAAAACAATAATCAGCAAAGAGTAGATAGAAGGGATCCGAACCAAATTTGTTTTAGGTGTGGAAGCCCAAACCACTTTTTAAAGGAATGTTCTCTTAGCAATCCAACATCTTTTGGTAATAGATACGTAGGAAATAATTCAAGGAGATATGGATATGCTGGAGACAATAATTTTAGGGAGCAAGGTTTTTCCGGGGAAAGGCGAACGGCTAACCCATTAAGCCAAGGCAGCCATCGGGAGCAGGATTTCCCTACGGGAGGGCGCTCGGTGCATTCGCCTCCTCCGCCAGATGTAAGAGGAACTCGAGGACGCAGCAGCTATCCTAGCGGGCGCAGGGCGAATTACGATAGAGGAGCAGAACGCGAAAATTTCCGGGATAGAGGATACGATTCAAGGAGAAATGATGTGGAAAGATATAGTAGGCAGAATCAGCAGGTGCACTTCCAGGATAATTATTCTGGCAGAGCAAATGATAGGAGGCAAGGACAGAGGAATTTAAACTAGGTGGAGGTCGTGATAACGGGACCGTTCTCGGCCGGAGAAATAGAAAGAAAAAGGTCTCTGTAGTGTTAACCACTTGTTCAATCCAGGAGCACGAAGCTTTGCCACTGATTGAAGTAAAAATTGCAGGACATCGATATCGCAGTTTACTGGATTCTGGGGCAGGGGTGTCAATTTTGTGTCCTACAGCGTTGCAGGAGATTTGTAAGAGAATGCAGTGCAGGCCTCAGGAATCATTAATGAAAATCTCAGGAATAACTGGAACCCCTTTAGAAATAGCAGCCTGTTATGAGTTACCAATACAGATAGGGAAGGATGTTGTTAAACATACCTATCACGTTACTCGGAAGAAGTTGCACCCAGATTATTCGCTTATCTTGGGGTGGGATTTTCTAAAGGCCCACGGTTTTGCATTTGATGCAGGGTCAGGGATTTTAGAGAGAAGAACGCCGGTATCGAAGAGGAGGGCCCGTAAGCAGCGTAGAGAAGAGAAACGTAGGGCAGCTCGTGTGAATAAGATTGCACCAGTGGTGAGAAGAGAAGAGCAGATAAAGAGGAAAGAGATTACTTATCCTCCGGATGAAACCAAAGCAGGAAAGCTAATTAGGAAGGAAATAATTCCTCCGAGCGCAGAGAAAATCGTTTGGGTCAATTGCCCACCTTTTTCGAGGAATTATTTAGGGCAAGTGTTAGTGCAGCCAGTGGAAAAATTTAGTCAAGGATGTGTTAGGGTAGGGCGTTCAGTGAATACTCTAGGAACCTCGGGTAAAATTCCAGTTTTAATGGCTAATTTAACAGAGCAACCCTTCCACCTTAACAAAAGCACGAAGTTAGTGTACATTCAGCCTATCGTTGATGCGGGGACGCTCCAGGAGGGTAAAAGAGAAAAATTACCTCCGCTTACTCCTAAGGATTTTAATCTTGAAGAAGTGGATCCAAAGTGGAGGCGACCACTCGCTTCTCTTATAATGAATTATAAAGACGTTTTTGCCCGTTCTATGAGCGAGTTGGGTAAATGCAATTTACTCTACCATGAGATCAATCTGAACACGGACGTGCCAATCGTAGGAAAAATGTATAGAGTTCCACATCACCTCAGGCAGGAAGCTCAACAGCAAATCAAGGATTTGTTGGATGCCGGCATTATTACGGAGAGCGCTTCACCCTACAGAGCACCAATGTTGCTCGTTGCTAAAAAAGCATCCCATCAATTTCGTTTATGTATAGACTTCAGGGCTTTAAATGAAGCAGCTATACCCGATAGCTATCCCTTGCCTAGAATAGAAGACTTATTAGAGCAGGCTCAGGGCAACAAATTCTTCACCACGTTAGATATGAAAGCAGGCTTTAATCAGATGGAGATAGCGGAGCGCGACAAGCACAAAACAGCATTCACTACCCCATGGGGCTTGTTTCAATTCGAGAGGTTGTGTTTTGGCTACAAAACTTCTCCGAATAGCTTTCAGAGATTGAGTGATGCTCTTCTGTACGGATTGGCAGATTTTAACATAATGTGTTTCATAGATGATATATTTATCGCGTCAAAAGATGAAGAGACACACCTTATCAAATTGGAAGCTGTTTTTAAACGTCTCAGAGAACACCATTTGAAGTTAACGCCGGACAAGTGCTCATTTATGAAAACGGAAGTAAAATTTTTGGGTCATGTGGTTAGTGGAGAAGGAATTCGTCCAGATCCCAGTAATCTGCATAAGGTCAATATTTTTGGAACTCCTAAGACTCTCAGGAGCTTACGGGGATTTTTGGGTTTATGCAATTACTACCGGAAATTTATACCATCCTATTCTGACATTGTAGCACCCATGACCGACTTGACAAAACAAGGGAAATTTAATTGGACACCAGAAGCCAACCGAGCATTTCTTCAAATCAAGAATTGTCTATTAAGTGACACGGTATTAATTCATCCTGATTACAGCAAACCTTTTTACCTTCACTGTGACGCAAGTCATACAGGAGTGGGCTCGGTCTTGGAACAATACTCATCTGATGGCATATTGCAGCCAATCGCATTTATGTCACGGAAATTAAATCCAGCCGAAATGAACTACCCAGTTATCGAAAAGGAGATGTTGGCCGTAGTTTGTGCCCTAAAGCATTGGAGACATTATTTACTAGGAAAAGAGTTCTATGTGATTAGCGACCATCGTCCTCTTACGTATCTTCAAAATATCAAAGACGCAAATAGCAGATTGAATCGGTGGAGAATGGCTCTTAGTGAATTTTCTTACAAAATTTTGTATCAACAAGGGAAGCAAAATGTCGTGGCTGATTATTTGAGCAGGCAGCACGGAGTTGAGTCACCGGAGAGCGCTGAAGGAGAAATCAGGGGCGTGTCTCTTCTGACCGCTGAAGAGGACCAATCAGAAACAGCTCGTGTTAAAGCACTGCAAAGAGCAGACGCCGATCTCGCTCCGATCATTGACATGCTGGAAAAACAACGCATCCCAGTAGGCAAACATAGGGTTAAGGATAGTTTTTTCCTAAACTCTGAAGGATTGTTATATCATTTCCAATATCCTGACAGGAGCGCATCTGGAGATGAATTTTGGGAGCAGCTTGTAGTTCCTCACGCTATGATACATGAAGTTTTAAAACGTTGTCATGATATTCCCTCGGTAGGACACTTCGGCGGAGACAAAACTGTCTCCTATGTTAGAAAACGTTATTTTTGGATAAACTTGTATGCGGATGTTAAAAATTATGTAGCTTCTTGCGAAAAATGTAATGAAAGGACAAACCACAAACTAAAAGGAGTAGAGAAACTGCAGCGAGTGGAAACGGGTTCTTACCCCTTTCAAAAAATTTCTTTAGACATTTGTGGCCCGTATCCTACAACTGCTGACGGAAATAAATACCTACTTGTCATGATTGATTCGTTCACCAGGTATGCTGTTTTAGTGCCTATGCCAGACCAAAAAGCAACTACAGTCGCAAGGGCATATTTCGACCATGTCATAAGTATTTATGGTACGCCGGAAACTAATTTGTCAGATAACGGTGGATGCTTCATCTCTGAGGTATTCACCAATTTATTGGCAAGATTGGGCATAAGAAGATTGAATACGACATCCTTTGCACCCTGGAGTAATGGCCAAAACGAAGCTAGCCACAGGTTTCTTAACAAATCATTAAGTTGTCTAGTTAATGAGAGACAAGACGACTGGGACACCTACATTCCTATGATAAGACTAGCATATAATACTACAAACCATTCAGCAACCAAATATGCTCCAAGCTATTTGGTGTTTGGGAGAGATTTAACGGTTCCATCCGACATTTTACTTCCGCCTCGCCGACAAACATATTATTGTGAAGAGGATTATGTAGAGGCATTCAACAATAAGATGAGAAAAGCCTACGAGTTGGTTCATGGAAATCTGCAGGAGGCTGCAGCAAAGCAGGAAAAGTATGCAGACAGGTTTGCCAGAGAAAAGGACCTGAGAATTGGTGACAGAGTATTTTTGCATACGCCTTATATCGACCGTGGTCTTTCTGATAAAATTGCCAGAAAAAACAGCGGTGAGTGGAAAATTGTGTCTTTTCCATCAGCCGTCAATGTGCGACTAGTATCTTTGAAGGACGAGAGGAAACAACAGGTAGTGCATAAGAACCGCGTATTCAAAGCACCTCTACGGAGACATCACCTAGAGAATAACTCACCGGAGCGAGAGCACGTCGAAGAAGCAGAAAATGATAATGAGGAGTTAGAAGATTTAACAGCTCATTCGGATTCGACAGAAGAGTACGAATTTATTCCTCAATTTGATTTGGAGGTTACGCCGACAGCGGTGGCAGTGCAGAGCACGCCTCAGCAAGCTAGCAATCCGATCGCCGAAAAGGTGAGAAGGACGCCGTTCCTTAGAGAACCGTACATGCTGAGAAACCGTAACTCGCAACCAGAGCCGACCGTGAATCATGTTACGAAGCCTAAAACGGTGTATACTCCAATATATAGCAATATACCGGAAGGTGTGAGTGTCACAAAACCAGAGCAGCAGGAGATGGCTAAAAGGAATCAAAAGTTTGGAGCCACGGACAAAGCTGAGTTAATAGGGAAATTTATTGCTCAACTGAAGCTAGCACCTAAATCATCGGGAGAATCGTGGATCGAGCAGGCGGAAAATTGCTTACAGGATATTCAGAACGTAAGCGAGAACTCGACAGCAGAAAATTCGAATGATGATACTGTACGGTATGTGTATCCGAAATATGCTGAGGTACGACGAACATCCCAGGAATCTTGGGTATAGCATGGAGAGCTAGGCAGAAGCGGAGAGCCGAGAAAAAAAAAAAACTTGAGTGCTCAATTTTGGTTGTGAACGCTGAAATTCAAAATCAGTAGAAGCCTACATTTTAAATCGCACTCAGTATTGGCAATTCAGCAGGTTTAGCACAGCAGGGTATTATTGATAACCAGAGTATGGTATCAAATTTCATTGTATAAAAAAACCCTGTGTGTCAGAGTTATTTTGTCTTCACGGACGCATTCGTAAAGGTTGGGTAACTTGTGGGATAAAATTTAGAGAAAATATTTTTTTTCCTCTGAAAACATTTTTGCAAATAATGTTAATGATTTGTTCACACTTTATGATAATTGTCACTTTACTTCAGGTATATTTCTTCTAATTCACTGCTTATATCACTTGTAATTGTTAATTCTCATGCGATAAATTGGGAAGGTGTAACTTTGAATAGCCAACAGTTCTATCAGTGCATATATTGATTACGTGAAAGGCAAGTACTCATCAGCCAGGAATAGTTTAGGTACTTTAGTTGCAGGAGAAAAATGATTGAGTTCAGTGCTTTCAGGTTAAAATTATGTTCGCTACGTTGATTATTGATTAACATAATTGTCCAAATAGGTTAAGTAGTATCAACTTATTTATGCGTAAATTTCAGTTACCTAGATAAGAATAAAGGTAATAACAGTAATTCGCATCAGAGTAGTATCCGTAGTGTTCGGAATTTTATTAGATGGACATTCTGCTGTGGGAGGCACTTATATAATAGAATAATAATTGTCACCAATACTTATTAAAAGTTAGCACATTCAGTTGCATATCAATTTTGAGTAGTAAAGATAGTAAGAATAGTTAGCGATGTCAACTCTCGACAGCATTTCGCAGTTTACAGTAGCGAATGAATAATTCATCGCTAATTCTTCGATCAGTTCAGTAATGATATATATTCTCGGTATTGTAAAGCAAATTAGTAATTTTCTTGACAAGCACGTGAGTAGAGGATATCAGGAGAGTATTACCTTTTGGGAGATTTGCTTAGGGCAGTTAAGCCGAAAATAGTGGTTTCACTAGGCTAAGAATAATGAATGGGAGAGATAATAATTCGGAGCACGCCTGGGATACCCTACGAAAAATAAAGGTTCACTTACCTTGTGTGTATCCAGTGTAATCCAAATAATGTAGCTAAAAAAAAAAAAAAAAAAAAAAAAAAAAAAAACATGTGTAAGGGAAATAAGGTAGAAAAAAAATATATATATATATATTGGGTGACATTATGGTCAAGGCACTTTGGCAAAGGGTATCTGACCATAACGTACAAGAACGTAAGACCATGCGGCGTGTCTTTTAGAAGAATGAAAAAAAAAAAAAGCGTGGCAGAGTCAACGGGGCTTCCTTTCTGGAAAGAAGGAGTAAAGACAGGAAACGGCGACAGGAAGTAATTCCTATCGTTCCTACACCCCCAAGCCTCAAAGGACCAGAAAAGGCAAGCAGGAAACGGGTTGTAATAACCTTGGGTGGAAAGGTCAAGATTGACTCCCAGCTTTTGGCGTGAGTACCTGAGCGAAAGGGGTGACTTCATATGACCCCCGAACGCAAGCAAGGGGTTTCTCTCAGACCCAGCTAAAGAAAAGGGTGTTTAGAGCGAAATCGATGTAGAGGGCTAAACACTTAAGCAGTTAGTAAAACAAATAAAGGAGAATATTTTAAAGTAAAAGTATAAATCACAAAAGGGGAAAGTAGTTAAATGGAAGAAATAGTGTCTTATGCGAAAATTCAGCGTTGATTCGGAAGCATGGTCGTGTACATTCTGCGCGCCGACGATGGGAGTTTCAGGAATAAATTTTTGTTTAGGCGAAGGTGATGTGTGAAATGGATGTGTGTGTGTGAATGATTGAGTGATTTTGGCTTAATTATAGAGCATCGAAATTTCTTGTCATTTCCTTGTAATCGTAATCGCAAAAATGCACACTTACATGAAAGGATAAAAGAAAAAGAAAATACAATATAATAATAATAATAATAATAATAAAAAGAAATAAGTGAATAAAATAAAATAGAAGCAAAGAGAAAAGGAGAGCCGAGTCAAAACGAGGAGATTAGTGGCCGTGCGCCAAGGTAATGTTAAGAATCCACGGATTCACGAAAAAAAAAAAAAAAAAGATATGTGTTAGTTTGATATAAGCTTGTTCTACTATGCTCATATTGATTTCCAGAAGGAAAGGTTAAACAGATTAGGCATAATTCTAACAATAATCGAGAAAAAAAAAAAAAAAGAGGAACCGTATGGCGGAGTGTCCTATTTCTATGCTGAAGTTTTTTTTTACAGGGCTAGGTCAGCCATAACCAGAGTAGTGGCTACATGCAAAGCAGAGACTATGTGCAGACACATATAGCAGCTTCATCCCAATAGCTGTCCGTGTCGAGGTATTCGGACCGCTGCTTTGAAAGAAAAAAAAAAAGAGAAAAGAACACTAAATATACATTCCTGTGGGACAATGCCCTTTGACAGACATTGCTTATGAATGAAAGAATCAATTCTCCAGAGTGTGAGCGTTCCTACCACTATTGTGGGGACAGTGGAAGCGCCACAGAGAGATGACAAAGGGACTTGTGAAAGTGAGTGATCTCATCCTCTCAGTGGAATTTGCGTACAAAGCGCAGTGAGTCTGCCAGGACTCTGGACGCAGCGAAAAGAAAAGAGGAAAATTTTCTTTCCTCTGACAGTCAATATCCGAGGACGGAAAAGCGTCGAAAGAAGGAGCTTCCAGTAGAAATATTACGATAATAGTGTTGTGCAAGCCGTTCGGAATCAACAGTGCATGAACTATGTAGTGTTGGCAGCATCAGTTCGCGTTGTTACTGCTATTTGTGGAGGTATAAAGGACCTCTACTGTCATTGGTGTAGACGATATACTGTCTGCGGTTTTCGTAAAAAGGCTTCGCCTGAAGGAGCGAGTGCTATAAATTTGTGCAAATAACATTAACCAGGAACTTCAGCGGCACTTGAAGTTACCGACGCTTCATTCGAACTGAACAACCGTCGCTGCATTCAAACTGATCAACGAACTGCGGGAAGGTACGGACGGAATACGGCAAATGCTACTCAGAGTGACTGGAGCGGACAATTTCGTGTATCCTGTGTGGAACTGAGCAACGGAGATGACGTTACCTCGGACCACTCAATGTGGTGGTCTTGGACATTGTATTATAAAACTGTGAAGTACACTTATCCTGGAATTTATGGAATAGGTGGTGTGACATTCCAAGTGTGACCGTAGTGTCCACTGATTTCGAATTCTGTGCTGAATCTGAGCACCAGATAAAGTGAAAGAAAAAAACCCACTACTCTAATTGTTGTGCGATGCTGATAAGCGCATGGTGCGTTCACGAAAAAAAAACACTTTTTAGATGATTCATACCTAAGCAGTGTGTTACTTGTCATCGTCAATTACTAATGAAAAAAAAAAAAAAGTGACTACCTGTACATATATTTCAATTATTTATGCAAGACCCTAATAACCATTCTTTATAGTCATTTAACTCTAAAAATTGTGCATTTATGTATTGCAGTGTGATGTATGTGATTATGTTATTTACTTGCTCTGATCAACGTAGGGCATCGGCAGAAATAATGAAGACGGGATATTCTAACTCAGGGTCTTCTTGCCCTGATTTCAGTCTTTCAATTCTGCGAAGGGAGATAATGTTGCATCACTCGGGAGCGAGTGCGCACCTTTTCACTGTATTGGAAATTGAGAAGTAATCGGAAAAACGGAAAAGAAATGGAAAAAAAAAATTAATCAAATGAATGGGAGAGATTTTGGGGAGCTGGTGTAAGAATTATTAAAATAAGGATTTTATAAACTTCACGCTCTTCAGACGCTCTGCATTTCACAATTTAATTTTCCCCTTAGATTTTCTTCCGTGGGTTCGCGCCTAGGAAGGTCAGGAAAGTACCGCTCTTCCCCTTCACCCCCACCCCACCCTCTCTCTCTTTCTCTCAGAGTCGAAGGGTTTCCAGCAGTCCGCTTGCTGTGGCATGGGACCGCGGGGCATCCTTTCCCTAACTGCTACGAGCCAGCAATATTGGGTAAGACATAGTAATTCAAGTCAGAGAAATAGCGGGTAGACATTTTATTGGAGCTCGGCGCCAGTCGTCTTGAGATTTGATGCACCAGGTCTGGAAGAAAAGAATAGCTTGACGCCAGGCCAAGGAAAACTATAGCAGTTTTATGATAGTAAGATTTACGACCTCAGAGATCCGTAGGCAACGAAGTTCCTAGAATTTGAGGGCGGACACAGATTTTGGACGGGCGAAGGATGGCAAGTCAGAGAAATGGCGGGAAACCCAGAGCAAATCAGATCGGGAAATGATAATTGTTTGACCAATCTGTAAATTGGTAGGAGGATCCGGGAAGAAAAAATTTTTGGTAGGTCAGGAAGAGGAGCGAGAGAATTATATGAGTCGGCATGAATACTTCGAAAGAAGGATGACAGAAGTCAGAGTTGGCATAAGCACTTCAGGAAGAGAGGAGATAGCATGAATACTGCGAGAGAAGGATGACAGAAGTCAGAGCTGGCATAAGCACTTCAGGAAGAGAGGAGATAGCATGAATACTGCGAAAGAAGGATGACAGAAGTCAGAGTTGGCATAAGCACTTCAGGAAGAGAGGAGATAGCATAAAAACTTCGCTAGAATGATATTCCAGCCCTCATCGTGGGATAGAAGGTAGGATAATCCGACCTTAAAGTTTCCTCTTGTTTACATAATTAGTATGTTGAACCGAAAATTAAAGAAGAGCATAGTAGACTAAGTTAAGGTTGAAAGTAAAACCAGCTCTAAATTAATGCTGAGAAAAGTAGGGCAGAAATAGACTAAGTTAAGGTTGAAAGTAAAACCAGCTCTAAATTAATGCTGAGAAAAGTAGGGCAGAAATAGACTAAGTTAAGGTTGAAAGTAAAACCAGCTCCAAACTAATGCTGAGAAAAGTAGGGCAGAAATAGAAGAATAATGAAATGGTTGAGTAAAGTAAATACCATTGATCAGAGCAGGAAATTGTGTAGTATAGGGAATCATTTTTAGTAAATTATGTTTCGAAATATTTCAGAATTATATTAAATGAAAATAAGAAATTAAAGTTAACCTTTAAATAAATAATTTTGCTAAAAGGGTCTTCAAACATTTTCATATGAATGAGTGTATATTTTACTAGATTTCAAGCCTTCATCAGGCAAAATAAACATATTTTATTTTCCCGTTATTATGAGTCGGCTACATTTCATTTGAGTGTACAATTTTGTAAAGTAAAAAAAAGGTTAATAACGATTGAGTGTTGGATGTGTGAATAAATGATTTGGGATGAATGTTCAGAAAAATCCTCCAGTGCAATACTGAGTAACTTACGCATCAGTGCTAATAAACAAATCAAAATTTGTAAGTTAACGAATTATTCAAAAAGAAATGAAAAGCTAGACGATTACTTTAAAACATTGCGGCACTCAGCGGACCCCGATACACGGAACGTTGGCTGGGTGAAACACAACGCCCATCCTCGAATAGCGAGCCTGTGTTTTCTCTAATACTGGGAAAACATAGTTTTTGAGATTCGAGTGATTACCCTTATTACTAATAATGACGCGGGGCAATCCAAAAGCCCCCTCAGCAGATTTTCTTTCCGAGGAGATGGGGTTGAGGTTTTTATTTTCACTTACTGTATAAAAATTGCTTCACAAAATGACAGAAAGCTACGCACGTAGCGAAAATTTTAGGATTGCTAATGTTTTAGTGTAGAAATAATTAATAAAATGATGAAATTAAATTTGCGATTTTACGAATTCGGAAAATATCAAGGTCGTTACAATAATCACTTGAAATCTACAGATCTCCGCGTATTTGTACGGCGAAGGGCGATAAGCTATTCGAAAACCGGTGGATTGGAAACAAACAAACAAAAAAAAAAACTTAAAAAAAAGAATTTTTTTTTTAAGGGCCTAAGAAAAACGGAACGCTTTGCTTTTTCTTTTGCGTGAAAAGGAAAGATCTACTAAGTAAATAAGAACAACGGGTGCATTGTTTTTTTAAATCCTAAACACAGAATTGGGGTACAGCGGGGAAATTCGTATTTTCCGAAACGAGAACTCTTTTATTAACGCACAGCAGCAAAAAATTGGTACTTTCCATTAAAATAGCCAAAAATCTTTAGTGTCAAACATTTATTTCAAACTGAAGAGAAGTTAATGGATCTTTTGGCAACAAAAACTACAGTATTTTAACAAATAAAAAAAAAACTGCATTCAAAAGAAAATTTTATGAATGTTAAGTTTTTTCAAATTAGTTGGGCGAGAAATTTAGAGATTATGAAGAATTTCATTTAAAATTTTCCTTTCTTTCACGCTGCGAACTTTGAGATGTAGAAACGTGGAAAATTTATCTTTGAAAAGGGAAGTGTTTCAACGATTGGAGTGAAAAAGCTTGAGGGGTTGATTTTGGAAAATGTAAATTGAGTTATCTCAACCATTGACAGTTTAGTAGCAAATGAACATACAGTTAACGAACTTCATTGACAAAGTTGTGGGTTGGTTCCCACTGTCGAACTTCATTGACAAAGCCACGTGGTGCCCTTTCGGTCAACAGCCCGGTCCTCAAGTTCTTCCTAAAAGTCAGTTGTAAAAATGGCTCGAACCACCAACCTCTCGGGTAACAGCCGAAAATTTTTTGCTCTTAAACTGCGGGGCACCTTAAAGGCGCGAGGCCCGGGGCGACGGCCCCGGTTGCCCCTATAGTCCAGCCGGCCCTGTGTATATATACAGCATTTGTTTCACGTTGTGTTTAACTTAAGTTGTACACTCAGTGTTGACCACCCCCCCCTTTTTAACGAAATGTCATCATGTGCTGAAATACGCATATAAACACGAAAGGACAGGACATTGTTTCCCACGTCCTTTCGTTGTTCAAGGTAATTAAGTAAGACTCATATCTGCTTGCTGTTTGACAGTACCATCATGTTTTTGGGGATAATATTATTAAACAGTTTGAAAAACTTTTCTGCGCAGTTCGCGACAGGACATTTAAAAAAGGGAAAGGTGTTATTAGGGAACTCATAAATGATCTAGAAAAACGTTTTCTATCTGCTAACAAATATGGTACTTGTCGGTTTTGCAGAATACGAACATTTATTCGAATTCGTTTTCTGAACAGAAATTCATTATTAGTGCGGCGCAGGAAAGCTCTGCAGAAAATGAAGAAAGAAATTAATTGACTCAAACGCAGTGAGAAAAAGCATGTTTTTTTTTTTTTTCGTTTGGGCAATGAAGAAAACAGTTTTACATTTTGTACAATGAAAAAACATTTTCCAGTTTGTGCAATAACGAACATACCTTCAATTCATCAAGTAAATTTTGTTCACCACTTTTTAAACTCAGTGACCTTCAGAAATCATGATGGATGCAAAATGTAAGTAAATAATTTTTATTTCATACATTAACAGAGTGTTTGAACTACTTTTGCGGAATATGATAAACAACTAATGTTTGTGACAGAGAGAAAAGGGTTTTAAACCACAAAACTTTTCTAGGGAATTATTAAAAAAAAAAAAAAGGAACGATACACTGAGTTTTTGACATCAGAAAAATTGTTAGTATAGTAAGCAAAATACTTTTTAAAGAAAAAGCATTCATAACAGAAATTGTTCATTTAAATTTATCGCATTTATCAATGTTTTCTGATTTTAGGACCCAAAATCCTTAACTTTTGTTTTCGAAAAAGACAATTTCTAATATTTGAGTGCGCATTGCTATAGATGACACACTGTAATATGTTAAATGCGATAAAACATTGACTGAAAGTGCCTTTCCTATGGTGCACCTTTAGAGCACAGCTCCCCGTGGCCAGGGCCTGATTTACGCCTAGGCACGCAAGGCACATGCCTAGGGCCCTCAAATTGAAAGGGTCCCAAAATCTTGGTTAAAAAAAACAAAAAAACTTTCCCCTTTTCAAAATATTTATACGTGGGTAGATGTGATGTGGAGTAACTATATATAAATTGCTGGCAAAACACAAGCAAGTACTGGCAATATAATATGTAATATTTCTAGTTAATATCAGTAACATTTTCCAGATAATTTGGGGAGGGTTTTTGTGTGCGATTAAACAAAAAATTGTCGTGTTGTGTAATAAAAACTAGCAGTATGTGTATGTTTATAATTATGGCTTACTAAGATCAACTATATACTTCAATTTCAAATACTGCATGGTTCTGAAGCAATTTTTAAACATTTTGACATTTTAGCTCCCAAAAGTTATATTTGAAAAATCTTTGGACTTAATTCGAGCAGGGTTTGAATCCTCCCAAACCTCTCTCTTAAATACACCCCTGGTTAATATGGTAATAGTATAGTTTTGACACACCGGGCAAAAAATCCAATGTCCAATTGAATTTCACCCGTCATATGGCTTTGTCACACACAACTGTTTCATCGATGAAGGTTCAAGTCTTTTCAGATGCAAATCAGTAGGACAGCATAAAAATCTAGGAGAAAACAATATTTTTACCAGGTACTACCGTAATTTAATGTCAGTCTTATAAATGTATTGTGTTTATTAAATTATTACGCTGGATTGTAATACAGTCGCCCAAAATGGTCACACTACCTACTCGACTCCGTAAAGTAAATGTCGAGTGGAGGAGGCCTCGTTTTGGGTTGTGCCTAGGGCCCAATTCTGTGTAAGTCGGGCCCTGCCCGTGGCTCGATCGTAGCTTCCGAAGGGCCAGCGCAGCCACGTCCTCAAGCTCGGCTGCGTGTCTCAGGGGGTGAAGCGCTAAGGACTAGCCCTTTCCTCTCAAGCCCTGCTGAGGACCGCCCTTGCGTTTCAAGCCCAGTGACTCGCACCATGCATTTCTGGGAACTTTTAAAGGTGTATATCTGGATTTATAGCATTGTTAATTTTATATATGGCTGCTGGGAAGAGTCTGCGAGCAGTACGCTGTCAAGTGTCAACCTTTATGTCAAAGGCCTTTGGAGCGGATTAGTAGGGATCCAAATAAAGCAATTTCTACGTCTAAGACTGATCTTGTCCATGAAATTTTCACAGGATTTCATTTCTGAACACTGCAGTCTCACAATTTTGCCAGATTCTGCTTAACAGTTACAAATTAGTGTGCAAGAAAGAACAAACGAGTCGAGTTAGAAATTTTATGCCGAATATACACTGAAGTGCCAGAAAAACTGATACACCAGTCCAATACTAGGTAGGTCCCCCACGGGAGTGTAGGACTGCCGAAATACTACGGGGCATGGACTCCACTAGCTTCTGGAAATATGCTGTAGGCAATGCACACCATACTTCCTGCAGAACGTTCCACAATTCGGGTGTATTCCGAGGTCTCGGATTCCTGTGTTCGATAGCGCGTTGCATGGCATCCCAAATGTGTTCTATCACGTTCAGATCTGGGGACTTGGGTGGGATGGCAACAACCCAAACTCAGATGAATGCTCCTTTAACCATAATGTGGCGTCCCGA
This sequence comes from Macrothele yani, assembly GCA_039090855.1. NCBI lineage: Eukaryota > Metazoa > Arthropoda > Arachnida > Araneae > Macrothelidae > Macrothele > Macrothele yani. The sequence continues at coordinate 167,633,778 of CM077029.1, read as the reverse complement.
CACTTGTGTGGAGGTGCATTGTCCTTTTGGAAAAAACCCAACCCATCAGCATGAATGCAGGACATAAACGGGTGTACCTCGTCAGAAAGGATGCGCGCATAGCGTTGGCCTGTCACAGACGTTTGTAGACGTAACAGGGGTCCCAGTGAAGTCCAGCTAAACACACCCCATACCATAACGGACCCCCTACCAGCCGGTACAGTTCCCTGTTGACAGGAGGGATCCATGGCTTCATGGGGTTTGCGTCACACACTAATCCTTCCATCTGCCCGATACAGTTTGAAACGGGACTCGTCAAACCAGGCTACTTGTTTCCAGTCATCAAGTGTCCAGTGGCGGTGTTGCCGTGCCCAAACGAGGCGCATAGCTCTGTGTCGTGCACCCATCAAAGGGACTCGAGTTGGGCGTATAGGCTCCCAAAGCCCATATCGTGCAGGGTACGTTGCACAGTCCGGACGCTGATGCTTGTTGAGGCTCCGGCATTGAATTCCAATGATACCTGCGAGAGTGTTGTACGCCTATCGCGTGAAACGATTCTTGACAGCCGACGATGGTCACGTTCACCCAATGTCTTTTTACGGCCACACCGGTATCGTAGGTTGGAGGTTTGGCCGGAATTTTTGTAGTCACGGTACATCCTTGCAATGGTCGTCCGTGAAAATCAGCACTTCGTTTCTACATCCGAAATACTATCTCACGAGCGCCAACTATGACACCGCATTAAAAATTGCTTAAATCGTTATTACTTGTCATTCTCATGCCGAAAACAGCTCTGACAGCTGGCAAGGATGTCTATCGCTTTATATACGCACTGGCGGACGCAAACGAGTACGCGCATAGGTGACGTTGCTATGTATTTGACATAAGCTCGTCTGTACCAGTTTTTCTGGAACTTCAGTGTAAATGGCTATACGCTTTGGTAACACTGATTGGCACTTTGTTTGCATTGACGAGCTTTTTCTTAATACTGATGGATCATTTGTCAACATGAAGCAGCCAGTTATTTAAGCCGATTAATTATTTTTGCTAGTGATGAATCATTTTCTAGTATAAATGAGCTACCGGACATGGTAGTAGAAATGAGTTAGCCTACATACAAAACTGCCTTGCCCATGGCCTAATTGAATAGCTTATTTCCAAAAGGCTGAAAGTAATTTTTTCGATTCTTCAGGTAACGCGAATTTTTAATTTATGATTTATTATTGTTTTTTAAGAAAAGATAATTTTTACCAATAATCTCTGAATGATAACAATACGAAATTACATAGTGAAAAAAATCCTGACAGTATAATTACTTAGAAATTTAAAAACAATGAAATGACTATAAAAGGACTTACGTAGGTTTGAAAGTAAACCAAGCATTTAATGACATCTCAGTATAACACACACACAAACACACACGCCGTTTTGCAATGTAGTTACCACAAATCTTCATTTATAAATTCTATCTCTGCATCACTCTCATTATTTTCATGTACGTTAGCGTTCGGTATATCTTTGCAAGATTGTTCATAAAAATGGAAGCACTCATGTGATTCGTTAATTCCCAAAGCTTCCAGTAATTTCAAAACATCTAATTTCTTTGCTTGCTTCATATTGTTTCTTGGTTTTATTGTAGAAGGGGCACATGGGATAATTTTCTTCTTACGTTTTAAAATCTTGCGGCGACAAAACGAACCAGGGTATGTTGTCTTAATCCTGACATCTCGCCTTGTAATTTCTATTACTTTTGCCTCTGAAATCAAGAAACCTTGTTTACTTCTCAGACGACTATGTGCAAATTTTTTCCAATCTAAAATAATCCACTGCTTTTGATACTCAAAAAGATTTCCAATCTGAGAAAAATGTTCATAACATTCTTTAGGGAGTAAAATTGTATCTACTTGCTTCAAGCTCGACTCTACTCGACCAAATGCTTTTATCTGCTGGCAAGAATGAGTGACAACGTACTGGAAAATAAAACTTGAAGGTAAGATTCTTCTGAGCAGCCACAGCTGAAATCATTCCCAACATAGTGAAATTTTTATTTTGTCCTTCGCATGCGTCACTAAACAATCGAACAGTTTTCACTTTTGAAGGTACACGCTTCATCAAAAAGTCATATAAAGCACTTGCAATTTCATTAGGACTACGTCCTGCCTCAGGTTCAACCCAAATATAAAAAAATATATCATATTTTGATTGTTCCTGGTTTTTTCTCCGGTGGATAACTATACCAAAAAAGTATTGCCATTGCTGACACGAATAGTAAGCTGCCGAAATAGGTGTGCTTGGCAATTCCTAATTTGGCGTATGGTCAAAACACACTGTGATTGTACATATCTTCTTCTGTGGACTTCTCCCCTAAAAGTGAATGAATTTTTTTGCTTCGGTGCATATGAAGCAAATGTTTGGTTATCAAGGTATTTTTCTTTTCATTACTCTTTTCTAAAGAATGAACAAACATATTTTCTTGGTGTTGCAAATCCAAGATTAAAATCTTTTACAAACACACTCTAGTAAAGGCTATAAGTGCACTTAGTTTTTTATTATTTTGTGAACATTTTCCACATTTTTCTAATGTTAATCATTGGAGGAAGGTATTTTCTGTGAGGCGTCTTTTTTCGCCCGTAATGACTAGAACGGCAGCGAAAACTTAATAAGTGTTCTCATATACTCTTCTTCTTATCTTCAGTATCAAAACAAATGCGTTTTCCACCTCTACGTTCTGGCCTTCCGGTTTTATTTTCGAACCAATATTTTGCTATATTCCCAACCCTTTTCTGTCCCACACACAAGATGGATCGAAATGTGGTAGCACATACTGGAGCATCTCTATCGCCACTTGGAATAAAATATTTTATGCTGATTTGTGTCAACTGCGGTTTTCCGTGGATGATGTGCTTTTTTAGGTGTAATTTTCATATGAGAACACAAAAAATTATCTTGCCGCTGTTTGTCACTATCGGTATACATACCTCAAAACGCTTCTTCGATATCGTTTCTTGTCTGGATATTAGCCTTACAAAACACACTGTCTATTATATGACTGCATGCCACTGCCCCATGCTTATCAAACGTAGAATGCAGTTTAATTTTTTTTTTCACGTTTTTCTTCCACAGACTTGAATCACGTTTATACGTATTCTTGGGTGGGAACTATAAATACCACAGCTTCCTCATTTGAATCACTCGTTTTCATTCATTTGTCTCAACACACTACTCAAACAGCGTAATCCCTAACAAAGACGTGAAAGGGCGCGAGTCATACAAACCACGTGACTTCACCGCGGGCTGTAAGTGATTAAAACTGACTTAAACCTTTTTGACATAAAAGTTGCTTGTGACTTAATGCCCGATGGAAACAAACCTGAATTTCTTCGTCCACTTTCGATAAGACTGAATTCCATTTGGAACTTCTGCTTACTGGAAATATATTCCCGTACATGCACTGCCAACTCTCGCAACGAAAATTCAATTTTGCTAATTTTTGACTAAATGGCTTTTGGAAATAAGCACTTCAATTGATAATAAGCGAAGAATTTTCGATACACCCGTTCCGTACTGCAACGTCAGCTCCTTGAACTCATGCGAAACGTTTTCTGTATCTTTCTTTACCTAACGCGAACACAACGCCTACAAAATATTCGAAAACGTTTTGTGTATTCCTCTTTATGTAAAGTAACCCCAATGCCTTAAAAATACGCGTTTAACCCTCTTTGCCTAAGATGACGTCAACAGTCTGAGTATAAGCGGACTGACGTTCACGCCGAAACCTTGATGGAATCCTTTAATCCGATGCTCCAGTGGCGCAGTGGTCTAAGCCCTGTCTTCTGACCATTCGCCCGATGTGAGTCCGGGTTCGAATCACATGATGCAAGGATGTTGCCCGTGTGTGTCTCATATGGCACTGGCTCTCTTTCTTCCCTGGAACCAGTGGCCCTAAATTAGGCACGGGAGAACGTTGGTTCTTAAACCCCCCAAACAAACTAATCAGGTCCGATTCCCGAGCGAGGTATGAATGGCGTGCTTGCCTTACGGAAGTGGCCCTATCCCTTCCCTGGAACCAGTGGACTCAAATTGGGAACGGTAGACTGCTTATATCTTATTGAATTGCCCCCAGATGTCGTTACAACCGTATCAAAAGAGTTTAGCGAACTTCCTTTGAGAACTAGTAGTACATTATATATATTTTTTTTTTCACTGGGTGGTTATGAAATAAGTATCCCTTTTCGCGGTTCTCTGGAAAGGCGGGAAATCGAGACGAAATTTGGTAGGTAGCTTACTTGGGGCCTGAAAAAACGGTTTAGCAAAAAAAAAAAAAAAAAAAAAAAAAAAATTGAGAATTGCCCTGCTAGGGGGATAATCTAAAACGTAAGAAAATAACAGACACATGCGTAAATTAGCTGGTTATTGACAGCACAAACATTTGAGAGCAAAATCTGCTCAGTATGTTGGCCATCACAAGAGAGGTACAGTGACGCGCAGCAGAACCATTACTGCTGAAATCCAAGGAAAGGAAACGGCAATGCTTGGATACTATCGGGTTCATGTAAGATGGTGCACCTCCACGTGTCCATCGGCAGGTGAAGGAATTGCTCAGTCGAACATTCAGAAATGAACACATAGTTTCTCGAGGGTTTTCACAATCCTGGCCAACCCGCTCACCGGACCTGACTCATTGTAATATCTGGCTTTGGGGATGCCTAAAAGACAGAGTTCATCGGGAAAGAATACGCTCTCTCTCTCTCTCTCTCTCTCTCTCTCTCTCCCTCTCTCTCAGATCTGAAAATGAGCATCGGACGTGAAGTGGACAACATCAACCTCAACATGCCGCGAGTAGCTGTGTTACATGCTGTTCTTTGTGTGCAGCATGTCATCTCTTGTGATGGCCCACATATTGGTTAGATTTTATCCTGAAACGTTTCGCTGTCAATAACAGTGAATTCGCGCATATGTGTATTCTTTTCTTGCGCCTGCAGTGCCGTTGTTCCTCTAGCGGCGCAATTTTGAATTTTTTTTTTTTCGCTGAATCGTTTTCCCATCTCTCGACGAGCTAGCTATATACCAAGTTTCGTTGAGATATCTCCATTATACTTTTTTTTCTGGGCACCATGGATACTTATTTTATTGGATGTGTGCGAAAGTTCTGCCCGTTTTTGTAATGGATGCAAATTGCGATCGGAGCAGTTACGTCACAGATGACACTGCGATGCCGAATTTTCGGCCAATAAAGCGTGGAGCAGTACAGCATGTAGAGACACTAGGTTTGTACGAGTAAGTCATTCGTAATGGAAATCACGGACGGTGTAACATGGCATGCGATAAGGAGCATATTAGACATTGCTTACTGTACGAGTTCGATGAAGGCAGTACTGCAGCCGCGGCTTGCCCTACCATCTGTCAAGTGTATGGGGAGGATGCAGTTGATGTCGCCGTTGGTTTCGGAAATTCCGTCCCGGAATTTCCGAAACCATGACAAATGACCCAAATCAAACCGTCCAGGAATTAGCGGAAACATTTCGGTACACAGAACAACAGTCGAAAGACGTATTCATGCGCTTGAGTGCATCACGAAGTTCGATAATTCGGCACCAGCTTTCTGTAAAGCAAGAGAGGAGAGAATCCGTACCTGTGTTTCTTTGCTTTCTCGTCACAGAAATGAACCGTTTTGGGGACGAATTGTAACAGGCGATAAGAAATGGGTACTGTACCGTAATGTAAAGCGTCGACGGACTGTGTGCCAAAACCATGGACCTCAAAAGAAGGACTGCATCCCAAAAAGGTTTTGTTGAGTGCTTCGTGGGATGTCCAGGGAATGATCTACTGGGAGGCGTTGGCACCTAACCGAACGATAAATGCTGACCTCTACTGCCAACAGTTGGACAAATTGCGAGAACCACTGACATCAAAGCGGTCAGCACTCGTCAATCGCAAAGGCGTGATCCTTCACCATGATAACGGCCGATCTCACGGTGCTTTATTCACTCGGCAAAAATTACTGGACTTGGTTGGGAAGTGTTACCTCACCCAGCGTATTCCCCTGACCTGGAACCTACGGACTGCAACCATTTCGATCGTTACAGAACGCCTTCGCTCTCCAAACATTCGATGATGTGGACGATGCAAAAACGGCACTACATGACTTTTTTTAACCCTAAAACACAGGAGTTTTTTCGGTATGGGATTCACCTACTCGTAGACAGATGGCAAGAGGTCATACAGAATGATGGCAAGAGGTCATACAGAATGATGGCATTTACGTGAAACCCTAGCTAGGTTATTTGTTGTGTTCTCCTCCTTTCTTCGTAGCCGAGAAAAACGGGTAGAACTTACGCTCACACCCGATATAGCCATTCAAAATATTGCGTTTTTCAGGAATTTAATGTTCTTGCTTTGCTTTATTATAGGCGTAAAATGACGTTTTTTTTTTTTTTTTATTGAAGTTTTAACACCACTGTGAACAACTTCATGTGATATAAGCAGTCTCCCATTCCTAATTTAGGGTCACTGGTTCCAAGGAAGTGAGAGTACCAGTGCCGTGAGACAAACACAACATCCATGCCTCACCGGGATTCGAACCCGAGCTCTTCACGGGTGGAAGGTCGTAAGCCAACGCTTAGACCATTGCGTCACAGGGTGGCATGAAAGTGTTTGAGGCGGTGTAATTGATTGCATTCATGAGCGCGTAGTTTAGTGTCTATGAGAAGTCAAACAAAAACTGTAACTGCGAAAAACATGCGCAAACATCACATGCAAATATCCACTGTGCCTTCTTCTTATCTGACCGCTTTTACCACTCTTTCAACACATAAATTTAACTAGAAACTAGAGGACCCACAAACTATACATTAAAAAGATGGATAAATGAAGTTAGTGAGCATGTTAGGTTAATAAGGAATTTTCTTTATCGTTCGTTTGATCCTTTATTGGCTACTTATGTCACATACGCTGCGAAACTCCAGAGGTGCCTCACTTGGTCATCAAGAACGGAAAAATACAATCAAGACAAAAATTTCGAGAGATCACAAAGAATGGCTGCTGCATTGTATTATATATTTTTCATTTCTTCGCTATTCATATTTTTGCCTATATTGTCCCTCAGCATACAGTATAAAATTTCATTAATTTCTACTGCAAATTTCCGCCTTTCCTGCAGAAAATTCCCAACGTGTTTCCCACTTTTACTCCACACACACGCAGCTAGAAATTCTACAGAAAAGTGAGCAATCAGAATTAGTGTTATAAAGGAAATTTCTGAAGTACTTTCCAAGAACGGAACGAACTGGTATGATTTCCAGGAGAGGACAAATGCTCCTCTATATGGGCGCCCATGATTTCATTATGACTTCTGTCTTATTAACCCAATGTTTACCATTAATTTTTCAGTAACGAATTTACCTGCCGAGAGCTTCCTCAGCAAATGGGTCATTACAGTTAGTCATGTTCTACAGTGTTTCAGCCGCCCCCGGTGGCGCAGTGGTCTAAGCGATGGCCTCTGATCATTCGTCCGTAAGGGTCTGGGTTCGAATCCCGGTGAGGCATGGATGTTGTGTTTGTCTTACGGCACTGGCTCCCTTCCCTGGAACCAGTGACCCTAAATCAGGGACGGGCGACTGCTTATAGCCCATTGAGTTGCTCACTGTGGTCGTTAAACCTCCAATACAAAAACAAAAAAAAAACAGTATTTCATGTAGATGTAACTAAGAAGAGAAAGGGGCAAACAGTGACGTAGCCAGAAATTTCTAAATGAGGAGGGTTGGTCCATGGATTGGATTCATTGGTGAAGGCCTCCAGGGAAAAAAAAATTCCAAGAGGGAATAAGCCCAAAATCTTTAAAAGTCAAAAATAAAAAAAGACATTACTGAGAAAAAAACTTTTTTTAATAGATTATATACACATATACGGGATGTAAGGTCAGGTGATGCGTAACATCACAGCCTCTCCTTGACAAATGTCAACCCCGCCTTCTCGTGGTGCATCCTGTTCCTACTAAAGGGGCTCTGACGACCGCAAATAGCGGTATAACTATACCATCGGGATTAGAGGAAATACTATCCCACACTCACCAACCCGCTTGGCCAGCGTGGTGAGTTATGGCCAAACCCCTCCAAAATGACTCCACAACTTAAATCTTGGCCCTCAGTCTCCGGCAGCTGGAATGTACCTGGCCAAGGCAGCGGCCAGTGCGACATGAAGGCAGAGGGTGCTAAGAATCCCCGGAGGACCGGACTAGGCTGCCATCTGATGCTGACCTTGGCAACGTACAATGGACGCTCCTATCTTCTGATTCAAGGCTTCTTGAATTGGAAGAGGAACTACAAAGGATCAAGTGGGACATCGTGGGGCTAAGTGAGGTAAGGAGAAAAGGAGAAGATCTCATCGAACTGAAAAGTGGACATCTCTTCTACTATCGTGGGACAGATACTGGCAGAACTAGTGGTGTTGGATTTATAATAAACAAGAAACTGAAGGATAAAGTTGTAGAAGTTGAAAGTTCCTCTGACAGAGCTGCACGGCTTGTTATCCAACTCTCGAAAAGATACCAGGCTCAGATTATTCAAACTTATGCACCCACCACAAGTCATCCTGAAGAAGAAATTGAAGAATTTTATGAGGAAATTTGTCATCTAAATAATAAAGGTAAGCAGCACTTGAAAATAATTATGGGAGATTTCAATGCAAAAATAGGGCAACGGCAACAGAATGAAACTTCAGTAGGTAAATTCGGTCACGGCAACAGAAACCAGCGTGGAAATACTCTCGTTGAGTTTGCAGAGGCAGAAGGGTTTTTCATCATGAACTCCTTCTTCAAGAAAAAGCCACACAGGAAATGGACATGGAGACATCCAAATGGGACGACAAGTGAAATTGATTTTATTATGTGTAACAAAAAATTCGTCATAGAAGACTGCAGTGTGCTAAACAAGTTCAACACTGGTAGTGACCATAGATTGGTGAGATGTAAGATGCACCTCAACACTAAACTTGAACGTGGCAAGCTCATAAGACAAACAAAATGTATTGACATAACCAACCTCAAAAAACACCATAATACCTTCAAGTTGGAACTGAAGAACAGGTTCTCTGCTTTAGAAGGCCTAACATCGGAAGAAGTGGACATCTCTGAAGTTAACAGAAAAGTAACCAAAGCTCTTATGGAAACAGCAACAAAATTAGCTGGGTCTAAGAACAAGTTGCATGTAAATAAATTATCAGGAAAAACGAAAATGTTGATGCAAAAAAGAAGAGAGATGAGGACAACTAAAGAAGATGTGACTTCCAAAGTGGAATATATAGAGCTATGCAAGACAGTACGAAAAAGTATCACTGAAGACGTAAGAAAATTCAACTGTGAACTAGTGAGGAAAGCAATTGAAAACAACCAAAGCCTAAAGATAGCAAAGGGACATCTCAGTAAGGGAAGAAAACAGATTATGGCACTGAGAAAAGAAGATGGTTCTGTAACAAGAAATAGAGGCGAAATTTTGACAAGAGTGAAAGATTTCTACTCCAAATTATATGAAAGGGATGATACATGCACTCCAGACATCATGAAAGATACCGGTACTAGAGTTCCTCCAGTCCTTCCAGCAGAAGTTGCACATGCAATCAAGAACATGAAGCGAGGAAAAGCTCCAGGAGAAGATGGAATTACTGTAGACATCATACAAGAAGCAAGTGGAGAAATCGAAACAGTACTCGCCCAAATTTTCACTCGATGCCTTAATGAAGGAAAGATTCCTGAGGATTGGAACACCGCTACAATGATCCTGCTACATAAGAAAGGTGACATTGAGGATCTCGGAAACTACAGACCTATCAGCCTCCTATCAGTAGTTTATAAAATCTTCACTAAAGTTCTTTCACACCGCTTGAAGGTAACACTGGACATGGCTCAACCGAGAGAACAAGCTGGATTCAGGAGTGGCTACAGCACAATAGATCATATCCATGTGCTGAGAGAACTAATTGGAAGAGCGAGGGAATATGAACTTCCATTGTGCATGGCTTTTATCGATTATGAAAAAGCCTTTGATTCGGTGAAACCATCAGCAGTTACAATGGCTCTGAAAACCTGCGGTATTGAAGATGCATACATTAATATTATTAATAACATCTATGAAAATGCAAGTGCAAAGATTAGGCTGTTTGAAAATACAACACACATAAAAATTGGAAAGGGAGTGAGACAAGGTGACACCATATCTCCGAAGCTCTTTAATGCCACATTGGAGGGTGTTTTTCAGTCACTGAGCTGGGAAAACAAGGGGATAAAGATTAATGGAGATTATCTAACCCACCTTCGTTTTGCTGATGACGTAGTCATTTTTGCAACTAGCCCATCAGAGCTGCAGAGTATGATCCAGGAACTTGCTGACAAGAGTAAAGAAGTGGGATTAAAAATGAACTTTCAGAAGACAAAAGTGATGTTCAATGCTTTTACAAGAAATGAAGATTTATCGATTGATGGAGAAAAGCTGGAGATAACAGACACGTACGTTTATCTTGGACAACAGATATCAAGTGAGGGTCACATTGATGAAGAAATTAATCGGCGTACAAAACTTGCCTGGAGAGCTTTTGGAAGAAACAGCATAATTTTCAAGAGCAATATGCCATTATGTCTTAAAAGAAAAGTGTTTGATCAATGCATCCTTCCAGTGCTTACGTATGGTGCAGAGACGTGGACCTTAACTAAAAGAGACATACAAAGGCTGCAGACAACTCAAAGAAGCATGGAGAGGTGCATACTTGGTGTAACCAGGAGAGATAAGAAGAGGAACTCGTGGATCCGAAAAATGACAAGAGTGGAAGACATCATGATCAGAGTTAAATCCCTGAAATGGCAATGGGCTGGACATACTGCCAGAAGGACAGATCATCGATGGACAGCCGAAATTTTAGATTGGATTCCAAGGGACAGGAAAAGACCCAGAAGAAGACCACATGGGAGATGGGTGGATGAAATTCGAAAGTATGCAGGGGTGACATGGAGGAGACTGGCACAAGACAGACCGTTGTGGAGGAAACTTGGGGAGACCTTCGTCCAGCAGTGGATTGATAATGGTTGACAATGATGATGATGATGATACACATATACAGGGTTACAAGGAAAGTCCGTGACCAGGCCAGTATCTCACGAACTATAGCAGTTAGCACTTTACTTCTTGTGCAGTTTATAGTAAACCCCCTATATGGCTCACACAATAGCACCACGAAGGATCCCCTCGCCCCCTTTCGGGGGAGTTGAGGGGGCTATCGCACTCCTCTTTGCAGATAGGGCAAAAAAGTCAATTACAAACTTGTTCAGCGGGGCAAAAATAGTACATAAATGTTTTTGTCCCATAACAAAAGATGGAAGGGGACTCTCCAAATGCGAAAAAAGCCGAAAGCAACCCGAGTCGCTGTGTCCAAAGCATATTTGCATGGATTTCAAAGGTGTTTTCTGCTCCGTCGTTAGAATACAGATATGATATGCGTGGTCGGTACGCCAACACTTCGCGAACCAGTGACAGGAATTCCAAAGCTTTGCCACGTACGCAAGTCAATTAGATATGCATACAGTTTTCCTGTTGGATGAGTGTTTCGCTAATTTATGCTATTTCTCCTTTTCTCAGGGTATTTTTTACTGTATTGGACATCAAAGTCTGATATTGAATATGTCGAGGAACTGCGTTTTATATCAGAACAAGAACTGTTGATAAGGTTTGTAGAAAATATGTTCCTTTGTGCTTTCATTTACTTAGAACTTACCAGTTTAGAAAAGTTCTAAGTAATAAGTTCTTGTCTAAGTACTATGTCGTTGCTTCTGGATGTTGTGATTTTCTTGGGGCCACATTCCCGGTCTCTTTCCATCTTTTGTTATAGGAAAAAAGCATTTATGTACTACATTTTGCTTTGCTGAACAAGTTCGCAATTGACTTTTTTGCCCTATCTGCAAAGGAAGACGCCCTCTGAACCCTCCAAAAAGGGGACGAGGGGATCCCTCCTGGTGTTATTGTGTGCGTCATAGGGGGTTTCTATACAACTGCACAAGAAGTAAATCGCTAACTGCCATAGTTCGTGAGATATTAACCTGATTACGGACTTTCCTTGTAGCCCTGTATATCGCTTTAAATTCGTACTCAATCCACCTCAAGGGGCGGTCCAGACACGAGGAACCCAACCCCCCCCCCTTTTGGCTACGCTTATGGCGGCAAGTACAGTATTACCTAAAAATGTTACTTGAAATAGTATAACTATACCAGTAATCCAAATTTCTTGGCGTAAAATAGAAATCAGTTCCCAAGCTTTCGCACATCAGCCAGATGACTTTCTCAAGGAAGGTAGACAGCAAACTGAATAATAGAACACTTCAACAATTTGAATTCAGTGACTTGACTAAGCAATAAATGAATAGACGCAAAAGTGATTATTCATTCGAAGAAACGAGGAGTCACGTTGTTTGGGCACGCGGTACCGTACGAGAAAACGAAGCATTATTCGAAGAATTAATTCCAAATGCGTGGCAACTCTAGAGAGACGCTATCACAGCAAGCCTCGCTGTTGGTTATGACCTCTAAGGTTTCGCGAATTGCAGTAGATTTGGGTGTGGGATATGAAGCTAATTTCTTTATGTCATTCCACATAGGATCAGCTGACTTGAACTTGACTTCTCTGGGTAGGGCAGTGGTTATTTTCCCGTCCTTTGTATCTCTTTTATGTTCGTCGATTCTAATTCTTACGGACGTTTGATCATTCCAATGTCGCCTGAAGCCGTCATGAAAAAGCCATTTGGTTGATGGTTGGAAACTTTGTTTTTCTATTCTACGCCAAGAAATTCTGATTACTAGCATAGTTATACTATTTTAAGTATAATTGGTGTATAATTCATTATTATTAATAACTATAAATTGTAATCATGAGTGTGACTGTTAATCGTAATTTTGTGTAGAGTGTCACGTTATAGAGATTGGTGGGAGACGATTTAGCGCCCACCATGAACAACTTATCAGGCCATAAGCAGTCGTCCATCCCTAATTTATGGTCACCGGTTCCAGAGAAAGGGGACATCCAGCGCCGTAGTATAAAAACACCACCCGTGAGTCGTCATGGACTCGAGGGCAGATGATGGCCTAGTGGTCAACTTTCATGACTGCCACGGAGAAATATCAGGTTCGATTCCAGGCAGGTACGAACGCTCGAACCACTAACTATCCGCCGTGCGTAGGGATGGGCACGTAAAGCCGTCGGACCCCGGGTACTGGGCCCCCGGTTATAAATAAGGTCACCTTCCTCCCCCCTTTCTACCTGGCTTCCGTGTCACATTCCAATCGGGCACTCTAGTCCAAATCTCCTACTTCTAAGGGTTGTTTAAGACCTGGGGTGAGACACTCTCTTCCTAAAATCATCTACATATGATCTGATTATCATGGACTCGAATTCTGTCCCAGATGGGACGACCAGTGATAAACCAGCACTTCTGCAAATATTTGTAAACGCAGTTCCATTTTTTTTTCGTAGCCTCGAGCACACAACTTTCAGTCCTGTGCATTTGTGCCCTTAAATTTCCGTCCTTCGAGTTTCTAAATTGTTCGGTATGTGAGCTCGTGTCTTTGTAAACAGTTTCATCTAAACGCACATGTGCAGAGATTTGGGTAAAACAAAAAGGATTCTACGAAAGAACGGATAACATTTCTGACGTCTGTCACGGAGGACTGCTTCGGCATGGGATATTCAGACTTGTACAGAAACTTTCGGCAACGAATCCAAGACTAAATTATTCTGCCTGAGTCACTCCGAATTATATCTAACATTTTAAAATAGAAAAGGTAAGTAGCGTTCACGAAAACAACCTTAATTTGTCAGTCTTAAAGGGTGCTCTGCGTCAAAAGCACTCCCTATTACTAGGAGGAACGTATCGTTCTCGCAAGGAACGATTTCACGGCTAAGTAAGCCTTATATTGGCATAATGCGCTTTCCTGATTACCTCGGTTCTTCATTAACCTATTAGTGCATTGAGCTCTTTCAATTATCGCCCATTACACCGGGAAAGACCGGAGAAATCTCCAGGGAGCATCGATAAGTGAATGCGTAGCTCACAGCGCCCCTATTGTTCGCCACAGGCGTTAAGGCTTTCCTGTTGTTTGCTTTTTACGCCCCTAGAGGGCAGCAGCAGTAGCAAACTCCGCGCTCCCTTCTGTTCGAGAAGGAAGAGGGAAAATTGCTCGGAGAGCTCACTCCTGCATCAATTGAAGAGTTTAATTTTCTTCGCAAACATCGGAGACTCAGCGTTCGACATGCGCATGACACACGCGCACACATCATACAGAACAAATACACCGCACGCATTTCCCACTTCTTTTCGAAACTTTTCTTTGTAGACCCTTTTTGCAAAGTTGTTTTTTAGTTTTTCTGAACACTCTTTTTCTTTACCAACTTTATGACGTATGCAAGGTACGTATTCATCCCCCCACCCCCCACGCTTCCAAACCCGATCACTTCAAGCGTGATATAAAAGAGGGGAAATTACGAGAATTTTTCTTTTGTTTTTATCTCAGCGTATTCGGTCTTTTTCCAGAATTCTTTCCCTGTACTGTCTTTAGAAACTTTTCACGGTAGTCCCAAGGGAAGCATTTTTGATTTGTAGTTTGCTGTATTTGTTGATCATCTTTAATTTTATGCAGTTCAGTTATATATATATATATATCAGTTCAGAATATAGGGCTTAAATTCTCAGGTAACGAATAGCAATGGGAAGAAATACTACGCAGAAGTAAATGCTAAAGATAAACAAGAAATTCGCCATTGAAATCCCTGGAGCGATGGGCACGTCTTTTAATAACCTATCCTCCTAGTTTTTTTCTATTTTAAGATTCGTAACTAATTGTTGTTTGAGCAGTGGAAATTTTCGGCATCACTTTTTCTTTTCTAATATTTTTTGCTAAATCGTTACGAAAGTTTAGGAGATCTTAAAAATTTTAGAATTAATTCTTTTCCAAGTATGGAATGTTTTGCCGTAAGTCTTTTCCAATCAGCGTTGGAAATGTTTGAAGATCTATGCTATCTACTGCTACAAGCAGAGCCCATTTAAGAAGGGGGTTGGAGGGGGTGCAGCCCCGGACAAAGCATTTTCAAGGGGGCCCCAAAATTTTGCAGTGTGTGTTACGTACTACAGAGGTATAGCACGTGTCAGGACGACAAGTCTGCAGCGATACATTCCGTCCGTGTAGCTTAGTTGAGAGAACAACGTACTCCGGTGTGAGAGGGCGCAGTTTCGATCCTGTCACGGACAAATTTTTGTTTTCACAGGTACTTGAAGGATTGACAGAGTTCTAGTTTATTTTTATTTTACTTTATTTTTTTGCGGATAGCACAGCAAAAACTATAAGAAACTGTCTTGTGAAAAAAACATTTCTATTTCTTCCCCCATTTTTTAGGAGGAGTCCGCAAAAAGTATAAGCGCCCCCAGTCCATCCTCAAATCCTTCGAAAGCATTATAGATGTTTTTCAGTACACATCTGTAATCGCGGGGGGGGAAGGGGGATGCTCATCGATTAAGAATTCGTTGAATTATGATAATTGGATCATATTATTTTGCCCACTACTTTGATATAATTTCGACAAGCTGAATCCTGGGCGTGAGGGGGCGGGGAGATTAAAGCAGAACTGAACAGGTGTCCATTTTTCAACCATGCATTCTTACACTTTCTTGCTGACCTTGATTCGTCCATGAATCTTGGGATACAGACTTCAATACGGAGGCGATATTTTTATGGCTTCCTCATCACATTTTGGGAATGCTTTCAACTGGGTATTTTTATTCATCCACCCAGAGGGAAATTCTAGACGCGCCTCTGATACTGAGGCCAAGGGCCCAGTCCCCGGGCCCCTGGCGGCAAGGTTACTTAGCAGGGCCAGATTAGGGGGGGGGGGAGGTTGTAAAATAATTTTATTTTTATTTTTGTCACGTATTATTTCCACTTGGTCAGAAACAGGCTGGAAGACGAACAGATTTCAATGCAGTGACTCACCCAGGGTAAAGGTTTCATGTCGCTGTGTACAGCGGGATTGGTGAGACAGTTCCAGCTTTTTCACTGCCATTCACATACAACTCCTAATTCGAACTTGGGACCGTTAAGGTGGACGTCAAGTAATTTGGTTTCCTATACTTCATATGGAAAAAAACTTTTGTTGACATTTCCTTCACAATCAGTGTGTTCCCAAGGTTGAAAATTTGAACATCGATTAAAATAACTGATGGCGTAAGTTAAAAACTAAGAAATGATTTGCAACGGTAACTATGTTCATAATCGACAGACTCCTGATTTAAGTTTTTAGTTATTTATTCTTGACTAAAACACACAACTAAGACGCTATCGAAAGTTGACGGATATATAATAAACATAGAATGAATTAGTTATTATTAACAATAATGACACCGTGCTTTAAGGTTATTTGGTCTGTTTTAAACAGTCTTACCATGATTAATATTCCTTTTAGGAGTTCATACAACACACAGCTTGTTCCGGCGAGATCCTTTTAGGTAATAAAACATGTACTCTTTTAGAGCAGTTTTGGTAAGAACAACACTCGGCGTGTTCACACACAGCGAAGGGACGAGGCCATCTCATCTTCACTCTGTCAATTGTCCAGGGTCGTGATACCATAATTATTTGCAACACATCGCTGGCTGGCTGCTCGACATCAACGCAAAGGTAAACACACTTGCAGCAGATGTCCGATGAAAAATAAAAAATAAACGAGCAAAGGACGCTAACATCCAAAAACAACTTCATATTATAACTTGGAATACTTAATATTTTCTAAAACATAACCATAATGATATTAAAAATCAATAGCTTTTCCTGTGGTGGTGTTGAAACCAGAAAAAAGATGGCGCGATCTGTACTTTGATGACGTCAGTAGACAAACAAATGTTGGATTTCATAATTATGGTTATGTTTTAGAAAATATTAAGTATTCCAAATTGTAAAATGAAGCTATTTTAATCGATGATCAAATTTTCATCCTTGGTAAAGCATTAATTGTCCAGAAAAAAAAGATGGCGCGACCTGTACTTTGATGACGTCAGTAGACAAACAAATGTTGGACTGCATAATTATGGTTATGCTTAAAAAATATTAAGTATTCCAAGTTATAAAATGAAATTATTTTAATCGATGTTCAAATTTTCATCCTTGGGAACGCATTAATTGTGAAGAAAATGTGTACAGAAAATTTTCCATTGGAAGTATAGGAAGCAAAATTACTTGACGTCCACCTTAATGGTCGAAATCCACTGTGGCTTCACATAGCATAGCAAGAAAGATGCACAAAGAAAAGTACACAGCGTTAAACCATTACAAAAATTCAAGACAAAATCTAGGAATCTTAAGCTTTTAACTCATGTTCTTAATGGAACAATAGAAAATACAGTGATTTGTTAAGAAAACTCTGAAGATAATTTATTAGTTTGAGAAACGCACTACGTACAGGGGCGTACTGATTACGCCTATGTTGCACAAACCTTTTTAGCACATCTTTTGTGAAAAAAAAGTGCGTGTTTATAATATCCCTTTGTCCGTCTGTGGATATATTATCTCTGGAATTATTACTCCGATTGGAAAAATTCTTTTTACGTGGCGAAGACCAAAATGTGAGAACGATGATCCTTACTTTCAAATTTTTTTCGATACAGTTTCACCGCTAGAGAGCGTAAATGCAGGTGCTATCGAATTCAAAAAGCATTTTATCCATATCATTACTTCTAAACATCCGACTGCTTATATTCTTTCTTTCTTTCGATACCAGTTCAAACGAAGACTATTTTGGGGACCGTTTCTTTCTCGAGAATGTGTACTTTTTCCACTAGGGGCGTGAAAGTAAATTGCAATTTCCTCGATATCTCTGTTTTTAAACGATCGATTTAAAAATTCTTTTTGCATCCGGGTGGCAAATGTTCTGCATATAATTTCTAATTTTTGGTAAAGCACGGTTTGCCTACTAGGAAGCGTAAGTACATACTTATGTTTCTAATCTATTTGTAGAAATTTCTGCGCTTCTGAAATCTCGATGGGAAATTTTTTCGTTGTCAGATACCGTTCACTACGAAAATCCTTTTCAAAATATCTTCTGCTTAAAATGATGCATGGTTTTCAGCCACGCGGGTTAGATGTAGATCATATTTTTCGAGATATATATAACACTCCGATTTGAAAAAAAAAAAAAAAATCCTTGTCCGAGAGCGTTTCTGGTGTGAAATGTTTTGCATATAATTTCCAATTTTTCTGAACGTATAAGTTCGCCACCAGGGGGCATAAGTTCAGGCTTGCGTTTACAGCATACTTACAGCAAGGTATGAGGTTCTAAAAACCCGATTGAAAAAATCATTCTTCTAAATACGAAATTTTTTGTGAGCAATTACTTCGCAAAGTAATGCCATTTTTTTTTCCGCTCAAGGCCGCAAATATTTAGTATGTTTTTCTGGATATATCTGCTTCTAAAAGTCCGATTTAAAAAAAAAAAAATATTTTAACGCACGATACCATTTACTTTGTGGAGTACTTTGCCTGTACTCGTGGGGTTTTGTAGTTTACAGTTCTGGCACTAAGTGCTGTTAGTGTACACTTTCTTTCCTTTTTCTTTTTTACAGCTGTATCTCTACTTCTAAAAATCGTATTGAAAATTTTCTTTTTTTACCTTATGCCGTTAGCTACAGTAACGAGGGAGAACATTATCTTCTTTAAATAATGTACAGCTTTTCCTCTAGGGAGCGTAAATGTCAAAAAAAAAAAAAAAAATCCGCTTTCACTCTTTCCAGGAGAAGCATTTAAAAAAAATATTTTTCCTTAGCATAGCTTTTGCTGTGAATAATACTTTTTTCATATTTTCTACTTTTTCGTTATTCAAAATTCTTCAGCTAGGTGGGGTAAATTTATATCACGTTTTCCTCTATATCTCTTCTTCGCCGCCCCGGTGGCGCAGTGGTCTAAGCGATGGCCTCTGATCATTCGTCCGAACGGGGTCCGGGTTTGAATCCCGGTGAGGCATGGATGTTGTGTTTGTCTTACGGCACTGGCTCTCACCCTTCCCTGGAGCCAGTGACCCTAAATTAGGGACGGGCGACTGCTTATAGCCCATTGAGTTGCTCACGGTGGTCGTTAAACCTCCAATCAAAAAAAAAAATCTCTTCTTCGAACTGTTAGATTGGATTTGAAAATCCTTCAGTTCCTGCTATCTTCCTTCATCTACGAGAAACTTTTTGTGCACAATTTATTAATTTCCGTAAAATACTTTTCACCCGTTAGTGGGAGAAAGTAGCTATTTCTATTACTACACGTTTTATCGATTGTAAAAGTAGGCTTCATTTCTTTTTAACGGGTTCAAGTGACTATGAATGAAATGTTTTATTGGTGTCGGAAAGGATTAAAAAAACTGCTCATTACAACCGAAAATTGGGTGTCATCTTTCTTGTTTTGTTTTGTTTTGTTTTGTTTTTTTTTAAACATCGTCGTCTTCGTTTATTATTTTTAGTGACTCTAACAACTGTTTAGACATTGTCTCACTTTCTCTTCTTTCTGACATTTCTTCCTCTTGTGAAACTTTGCTTCGAATGGTCGTTTAGTAGTTACAAGTATTTAACTAATCTGGAACTCTGTAGAGGATACTTATTTTGTTATACGCTCACGCCACATTAGATTCAACATTTATGGTTAATAACTATTATCCATTTTAACAAAATAATCAGAATTTTTTCAGTTAAATAATGAACCATACTAACGCCGTATCGATAATTGATGACAAGAAGACAGCGGAAGATTGTGATACTGGAATTTCTGGGGAGTGTCTTACTGTGCGGCATGCAGAACATCAGCATAATTCCAACAAAAATGGGATTAACAAATTCTGCAAATAGATAAATGATAAAGTATGACGCGATAAAGCCAGTGGTGTAGTGAGATTAGAACGTATACGGAAAAGGCGTTGCGGTACTTTTTTTTTTTTTTTCTAGCCGGCACCCTTTCCGGTAAACCCTATACAGCATAATTTGTTTTCTTTATAAAATGAGAATGTCATGTAATTATTTTTCAGTCAAAGAATACAACAGAAAAACTACACAGTTAGTGGAATTAACGTCCCATGTTTCTTTGAAGGTAGAGTTAGTCTCTAAATACATTCTCACTTGGCAGTTCCTTGAAACTCCTTTTTTCAACTGTTGTTAAGAACGTTGAGGTGGGAATATTGCAGTGGGGAAATTATTGTAATTGGGAATTTAATTAATCTAGTTATTATTAAGGAGTCTAGTTGCGATCGTGTCTCACCGAATTTAGTCCAGTTACGAGTGCCTCTTAATTACGCTGAAAGAACAGAAGATTATGTTTCTCCCTAGAGCTTTAAACCCGTTTCACACGGGCGGAATAATCTGTCGCAGCAATAAATCTTCTGGCGGTTCTACCGATCATTTTCAGGTGGACTATAGAATTGTACGTGCTGTGCCTGAAGTTCTGCTATCCAAATATCTCGAGAACTAAGACTTTCAGTAATGAATGGCTACCACCATTGCAATCTAAATTAGTTTCCACTTCCAACGACATCCCACTCGATAATATGGGGCTGATTTTAGTTTTTGCACCTCAAAACGGCCCGAATTTGGGTCCTAACATTTCAGTGTTTTCTTACCAGAATAGTGAAACCTTGTTCTTTGAATACCAAAACGTGTAAATCCGGAAGTCTGATTTCGATTGATCAGACCTCCGGATACCAACAAGTAATTGGACACCCCTGCAATCGACGATATCTGCAGTCCTGATACACGTCACGGCCACCGCCGTTAAATATCGTATGGGAAACAACAACGCAACCAGTAGCATGAAAGATGCCACGCAGTTCGGAGCTCTCTGATTTCGAGAAAGGTGTAATCGTCGGGTATCACAGAAATGGCCGATCCATACGTGACATATCCAGGGAGTTGAAGTACCCAAAATCGACAGTAGCTTACGTGATTGGCAAGTGGAAGATGAGAGGTGACTGTCGGTATGTGCCCCGATCCGGCAGACCCACAAAACTGGAAGTTAGAGATCGACGGGTGCTGCCCAGAGAAATTCGGAAGAAATCGATGGGCCACATCCGCGAGGATTTTCAACGGGCATCCGGGAGTGTTTTTTCGATGAATACCATCCGTAAGAAAGCCCATCTGCTCGGTTATCATGAACGTGCTGCCGCCCACAAGCCTTTGATCACCAAGTCCAATAGCGCTGCTCGGCTAACGTGGTGCAAAGAAAGTCGACAGTGGAGCGTTGAACAGTGGAAACATGTTCTCTGGAGCGACGAATCAAGGTTCACCCTCTACCGTTCGGATGGCAGGGTCTGGGTTTGGCGTCTGATTAGAGAACGCCTCCTGCCGGAATGTAGTGTGCCAACTGTGAAGTTCGGCGGCGGTGGAATTATGCTATGGGGGTGTTTCTCCTGGTATGCCACGGTACCCTTTGTCGCAATTCCTCGTAGACTCAACGCCGAGACCTACTGCACCATTTTGGATGACCATGCGCTTTCTACGTTGTGGCAGTTTTACGGGGTGGACCCATGTTACTTTCAGGATGACAATTCCACCTGTCATGTTGCGAGATCCACCATGGCTTGGTATGGTGACAATGGGGTTAATCGAATGGACTGGCCGGCGCATAGCCCGGACCTTAACCCTATCGATCACCTCTGGGACGAGTTGGAGCGTCGACGTAAGGGGTGCCCCCACCGTCCGAAATCGGTGAAGGAACTGACTTGTCTTCTCCAAGCCGAGTGAAAGAAAATACCGCTAGCCGTCGTACAACGCCTGGTTGAGAGTATGTCCCGGAGGGTCGCAGCTGTAATCGCCGCTCGTGAAGGCTCCACCAACTATTGAAGGTGATTAAACTTGGGTTTTCCTTTGCTATCACAGGTGTCCAATTACTTGTTGGTAAATAGTGTACTATAAATCGAAGAAAGTAAAATGGGGGAGAGGCGGAATGGGAGAAAGGTAAAAAGGGAAAGGTTTTACAGACGTAAAGGCACCGTGCGTTCTTGTACTTTTTCAATTAGCACTACACCACTGGAAGAAACTCTACCAGAAACTGGTGCAAACGTTTCAATTCCAATTTTATCAGGTTGTAAGCAGTGATTTTTGCGTTCTCTCTTGAACTGCGCCCGTGCTTCCTTCCCTCCTCTCGTGCTTGTCATACCTTAGGATATCATCATCATCATCATTGTCAACCATTATCATTCCATTGCTGGACGAAGGTCTCCCCAGGTTTCCTCCACAACGGTCTGTCTTGTGCTAGTCTCCTCCATGTCACTCCGGCATACTTTCGAATTTCATATACATATGCAAATCGTGCGTTAAAAGTAGCTTATAGAGTTCACTAAAAAAAAAAAGAAGAAGAAGAACGGATTGTACTCTGCGAAGAAGACACATGATGTAAAATGTAGACCGCGATGAAAAGTATAAAAGAAAGAAACAAGTGGCATTCACAGAAAATTCGAAACGAAAGGTTCCACCTATAATCTGAAACTGGTGTAGATGGAAGTTCTATTTTTGAAGGAAAGATTCTTGAGACCTTTGTATGGTGCTGATCCGACATGTTATTAGTCCTGCTATAAGGCGTGTCAAAAATTGATGATGCGGTATTCTCTGAGCGTCAGTAATGTTAATTAAAGGAGCGGTTGCAGAAGAATGAATTTGGAACAAGTAAATTACATGTTTTAGAAAATAAATAAGTAAGTGTAGAGTTGGTGGATTTGCTCAGTGTCTTCTCTCCCGTAGATCAGTAGGTTTGAACTAGAGGAGCAGCCAGGATTTCATTTTGGGAATTCATGAGATCCACTCTCTCTCTCTCTTTCTCTCTCTCTCTCTCTCTCATTCACTAATCAATGACATGAATGTCTTCCGTAAAATCCCTGAACGGTTAACTTTTGTAGCACTGTAAATCTTAGGACCTTATTCTGATACAACAGTTTGTGAAGCAGTCAGTTTTCGCGACAAAATTACGTATCATACGTTTACATACTTTAAGTGAAGACAAAATTAATATAAATGTAGCAAAGATTTCCGTGAATTTCAAATCAAAAGATTTTTTTGCCTTTTTTTTTTTGCTCGCATTTTCGTACTAGTGGATAAGCGGATACAGTACCTAGTGCTAAATATAATTCTGTAACAGTCATCAAAATCTTCTAAATACGCTTACTAGGAAACTAACTACGTATGCGTGCGTAAAACATTTTAGCACGTCTTTTCTAAAAAAAAACGTGCTTATGTTATCACTTTGTCCGTCTGTTTGTGGACACTATGTCTCTGCAACTATTAGTCCTTTCTCTTCTTCTTTTTTTTTTTTTTTTTTTTTTTTGCATTGCGAAGCTTGAAATGTGAGAATGATGATATGATCCTTGCATTCCGGGTTTTTTTCCAATGCAAAATTTCGCCGCTAGAGGGCGTAAATGCGATTATATCGAATTCAAAACACATTTTATTCCATATATTTGCTTCTGAATAACCGATAGGAAATATTCTTTTTCCTTTCGATGATATTTATATCGAAAACTATTTTAGGTACAGCCTCTTTTTCGGCTAATGCATAGATTTTCCGCTAGGTTGCGTAAATGTTAATTGCGTTTTCCCCCATAGCTTTGCTTCTAAAAGTCCGATTTAAAAAATTCTTCCTGAATCTCTGATGGAAAACGTTTTGCATATAATTTCTAATTTTTGGTAAAGAATGGTTTGGCCACCAGGAGGGTGTGTTTATTTCTGCTTCTGATGTGTTTGCAGCAAAATATAAGCTTCTGAAAACTCAATTGAAAAAATTCTTCCGTGAACGGATACCACTCACCTCGGAAAACTTATTGAGTATATCTCCTACTTAAAATAGTGCATAATTTTTCAGCCAGGGGCGTGGATATCTTATTTTTGTCGATATTTCTGCTTTTAAGAGTCCGATTTGAGAAATTATTTCTTTGTTGGAGAGCGTTTCAAGTGCAAAATGTTTTTCATATAATTTCAAATTTGTCTTTACAAGTTTGCCACTAGAGGTTCACGATTTTGTTTACAGTAATATCTGCGAGACTAAAAATCCGATTGAAAAATCTTTTTCCGGTAAGATATTACTAACTATGAAAACTCTTTGTGTGTATTTTCTTCCCAAAATAATTCATCATTTCGCTGCTAGGGGGCGCAAATATTTTATCTGTTTTTCTCAATATCTTCGCTTCTGAATGCGAGATTTAAAAATTCTTTTAACACCGGATGCCATTTATCAAGTGGAACACTTTAGGTGTTTGAAGAGTTTTGTAGTTTACAGTCCTGTCGCTAGATGGTGTTTGTGTACTTTTGTTTGCAGCTGTGTCTCCGCTTCTAAAAACCCTATTGAGAAATTTCTCTTTTTGCTGTATGCCATTCTCTACAATAAAGATGGGGAACATTATTCTCTTTAAATTATTCGCAGCTTTTATGCTATTGGGCGTAAAGGTCAAAGCCTTTTTCGTGCTATCTATGCTTCGTATTTGAAAAGTTCTTTTTCTTAGCATAGTTTTTGCCATGAAGAATAGTTTTTGCTTGTTTTCAACTTTCGCATTATACGGAATTCTTTCTCTGGAAGGCTTAGAGTTATATAATATTTCCTTCTATATTTCTTCTTTTAACAGTTCGCTTTGAAAACATCTTTGTCTCAGAGACCTTCCTTTTTTGTCTCAGAGACGTTCCTTCTCTTATGAGAAACTTTTTATGCGCCATTTGTTAATTTTCGTAACATACTTTTTTAGCCTCTGTTGGAAATAAGTAGCTTCTATTTCTGAATGTTTATTAATTGTAGAAAACCGGTTGATTTTTTTAACCGGTTCCATTGTCTTCGCATTGCAAAGGATTCAAAAGACGTGGTGATTACAACCGAAAATTCGGTGTCATTTCTTGTGTTTTCTCTACGAAGGTCATCTTGCTCTAAATTTTTTAATGTAGTGTTCGTATATTATTGTCTGCATACATATGTCATTGTTTTACCGTTTCCCACGTAAATACCTTTCAGTCGCTTGGGACTTCGTTGTCCTGGGTGGTGTAACAGCAGTATGTTCGACCGTAAACCGGGAGGTACTGATACGGTTCCAAAGCGATGTAATTTTAAAGTTTTCTGAAGGGTGGTTATATGGGAAACAACAAAATTTACTTTATCTGTATGCCAATTAGAGATATGTATGTACATACCGGAGGCGAATATTCGGGGTGTGCTAGGTGTATGAAGCACACCCACCCAGAGTCGTAATTTATTTAACCTATCCTAATTATATTACATTTTCAGATTTATTTCTAATAAAACTCGGCAGAGTTTGTCCTAAAGCTTCGAGTGGTGGTTAAAATTAATTCCTATACACAATGTTTTGATTAAGAGGAGAAGGTTCGTTCGGCAATCATATCACATTTGTGCTAAGATCGTCGTGTGTGTGGTTTCTTGACAAGGCATCCGATATGCTCAAGCAGCTGTGGTACAAGCACTCCCTAGATGGCGCTGCAGGTCACGTTTTTATTTCCCTGTGGTTTCAAACATTGCAGCTGATCTCTCAGGATGTACTAGCCAAATAGCGCACCGCTTGCAACCTCATGGAGCAACGCAATTCAACACTGTGTTAGGAGTTGCTGTTATATTATGTTTGTGGATAACAAAACTACAAAGTTTGTCCTTAGGTTTTGCGAGGTGGCTAAAATTAATTCCCTTGTACAATGTTTTCGTAAAGTGGAGAAAAACATATTAAGTAATATTCGCATCGTAGGTGTGCTGTTTGGCTAACGGATACCAAGGCGTGTAAAATAACTCTGATACAAAAAGCTCTCCAGATGGCGCTGCAGGTCCCGTTTATACATTTTTGCGGTTTCAACGAAAAGGCTCACTTCCCAGGGTTTGCGCACCTAAAACAAGTTAGTAAAATCATGCAATGCATTGATTATAATACGATTTCCAACATACCAGAAATCATTACTCAAGTTATCTCTCAAGTTATGAGAATAATGGCTGTGGAATAAACTTCGGTCCTGTGTCCCGACCCTTGATCCCGTATCGATGATATTCAACAGAACCGGTTCGGTATACCTCCAAAATAACACAATAAAGTTTTGTCGCAATCGAAGCATTTTTACGTAAGTTATGATGCATAAGGGCTATGGAATAGATCCCGCTCCTGTGTCCTAACCTTTGACCCCATTTCGCCCATTTTCAACAGAATTCGTCCCCAGGCAGGCCCCTACAACATACTAACATTTCATCCAAATCGAAGCATTTTTACGTAAGTTATGACGCCTAATGGCGATGGAAGTGATTCCGCTTCTATGTCCTGACTTTTGACCCCATTTCGCCCATTTTCAATAGGGTTTGTGGCCAGGTGGTTCCCTACCACATACTAAAATTTCATGGAAATCGAACCTTTTTTACGTTAGTTTTGACGCATAACAGCAGTGGAATGGTTCCCGCTCCTATGTACTGACTTTTCACCCCATTTCGTTCACTTTAAATGAGGTTCCTTCCCAGGTGATACCCTACCAGATACTATAATTTCATCGAAATCGAACGATTGTTACGCGAGTTATCGTACGGACGGACATAAGCACACACCGCGTGACGTAATGAAGCAGATGGGAATCGCGACCATCTGCTGGCAAGAGTATGACGTCATAAAACTTTAATAGTATCCACACACAACGCGTGACGTAATGAGACAGATGGCGTGACCGCGCGCCGACATTCTCAAATGCGAGATTGTGACGTCATAAGATTTCTAAGCATTGGAAACATTAATGGAACGACGCCATGACACTAAGAATGTTATAATTCGGGGTGGTTATTTAACCCACTAAACGAATTCTCCTAAAGTCGAGATCAAGCTAAATTGATTTCTAGTACCAGGAAACGGTAGGTTAACGACTTTCATCAAAATTCTTAGAGCCGTTTTCAAAATGTACATGCATACATACAAGAATTGCTACTTTAAGGTGGACGCCAAGTAATTTTGCTTCCTATACTTCTAATGGAAAAACTTCTGTACACATTTTCTTCACAATTAATGCGTTCCCAAGAATGAAAATTTGAACATCGATTAAAATAGCTTCATTTCATAACTTGGAATACTTAATATTTTCTTAACCATAACCCTAATAATATTTTCTGAACCATAACCGTAATTATGCAATCCAACATTTATTTGTCCACTGACGTCTTCAAAGTACAGGTCGCGCCATCTTTTTTCTGGTTTCAACACCACCAAAGGAAACGTTATTGTTTTTTAATATAATTAAGGTTATGTTTTAGAAAATGTTAAGTATTCCAAGTTATAGTATGAAGTTATTTTAATCGATGTTCAAATTACCATCCTTGGGAACACACTAATGGTGAAGGAAATGTGTAAAAAAGGTTTTCCATTAAAAATATAGGAAGCAAAATTACTTGACGTCCACCTTAATAGTGTGGGATAAGGGCGATGGAATGGATCCCGATCCTATGCCCTGACCTTTGACTCCATTTGTCTCATTTTCAATAGGTTTCCTCTCCAGGTGGTCTCCTACCACATACTAAAATTTCATCGAAATCGAACCATTTTTACGCATCTTATGACGCATAAGGGCAATGGAATGCATCCCGCTCCTATGTCCTGACCTTTGACTCCACTTCGCCCATTTTCAATAGAATTCGTCTCCAGGTAGTCCCCTACAACATACTAAAATTTCATTGCAATCGAACCATATTTACGCAAGTTATGACGCATAAGGGCAATTGAATGGATCCCACTCTTGTGGCGTGACCTTTGACCCCACTTCACCCATTTTCAATAGGGTTCGTCCCCTGGCGGTCCCCTACCACATACTAAAATTTCATCGAAATCGAACCATTTTTACTTGAGTTATCGTGCCGACAGACGGACGGACAGACGGACGGAAAAAGCTGGAGCATATACGCTTCTTCAACCTACGGTTGGAAAGCGTAAAAAAGCGCTACTGGTCATGTACGTTTGCGTTTGGAATCGCGTGGTGTCATAAATACAATTCAACGTTCCACCAGAAATTGCAGTTTTACTGTCTTTTCGTCGCAGAGCGAATCGATGTGTTTATGAGCACAGATTTAAAAACAGAATTTGAATTTTTGTTGTCCATATAGGATGAAATAACAAAAATTCATTCTTTTTTTCATTAAACGACCGCTGAATAAAAAAAAATGCGTTCGTATCTTCAAAATCAATGCGTGAATTTATCAGCTCGGGTTAGATAATAAAATTTTTGCGTGTTGTATTTTCCGTAACAGCGCACACCCAATCTAAATGGGCACGACCCCACTGGTACATACCTTCCATGTATTTGTATAGGACTTACTTATTTCTTCCGGAGATTTGCAACTTATTTCTACGAGTAGTATTTGTTGCATTGTCGATTCGAAATCTCGACAGTGAGTGGCTTCTGAATTTCTTTTTGCAAGAAGTCCCTGAGAAAAATCGCCAGCTTTGATTCAGACGTTTTCCGAAAATTTCCATGATCTAAAAGTTACGATGAATCTCATTTCTCTCGGTCTCTTTGAATTTTCTCTCAATTTTTCTTCCCATCTTTATATGTCTCTTTCATATCAGTCTGTCTGTCTGTCTCTTTCTTGAGCTATGCCTGTCTGACTATCTTTCAATTTACGTGTCTCACTATGTGTCTACTTCTTTCTTTCTTCTGACCATTGTCTATGTCTCTAAGTTTTTTTTTTTTTTTGTTCCTCAATCTCTTTGAGCCTCACCCTCGATCTCTCGCTGCCGCTGTCTCTCGCGCTCTGTCACAGTCTGCCTTTCTCTCTCCACCTCGTTCTGTGTTTGCCTACCTTTCGGTCTATGCCTCTCTTTCACTAAACTCTTTATCGCTTATTTACCCTCTACCTATTTCTATCGCTATTCATCTTTCTTTTTGTACAGCTCTCCTGTCTTTCTGTCACATTTGTTGCTTTTCATGTCTTGTTTTGTCCAACACTCTGTAGTCTATCTAATCTACCAGTCTATACGTCTCCTTACCTTTCTCTTACATCTCTCTTTCTCTCTCTCCCGCTCTCTCTCTCTCTCTCCCTCTCTCTCTCCCGCTCTCTCTCTCCCACACACAGTCACATACACACACACGCGCGCGCACACATGCACACACAGTCACATACACACACACGCGCGCACACACACACACACGCGCGCACACACACACACACACGCGCGCACACACACACACACACACACACACACACACACTTTTGACTGGAAACCACAAATCAAATTTCCAGTTGCCTAAAATCAAAATTAATCGTTGTAACTCTAAAATGAATGCGAGCCAAGCTCACTGAAATCCTTTTCAATCGAATCGCACTTTAACTTTCCCTGGATCTAACGGTTTCCTGCATTTAACGCTATAATTTGGAATCCCCAATTTTTTCTGATATCCATGATGTTAATAAAACTTGCATTTTACGTTTTGATCTTGACGTTTTCCTTCATCTAGCATTCCTATTTATCAGTCCCAGACGTTTTCCATCCAATTTACTTCATTTAGTATTCTTACTTATCAGCACCATAACTTCTTTTATCCGATTTCCATCATCTGGTATTCCTATTTATCAGCTCCAGAGCTTCTTTCGTCCAATTTCCCTCATCTGGGATTCGTATATATGAGCCCCAGAACGTCTTTTATCCAATTTCTCTCATCTGGCATTCCTATTTTTCAGCCTTAGAACTTCTTTTATCAAATTTTCCTTATCTGGCATTCCTATTTATCAGCCCAGAACTTCTTTTATCGAATTTACCTCTTCTGGTACTCCTGATCTGTATTCACCGTAGCGTAAAGCGAACGCACTGGGCTAGTTATCGAGAGATCTCGGGTTCGATCCCAGTGGTGTCGAAATACAATTTTTCGGTTGCTGTGTTTTTGTGTTAATTAAGGAAAAACGTAGAAAGTACGACGACTTTCTCTATTTACATTGTATCCACGTATTTGGGCGATTTTCACTATGTAAGTACATAGGTTACGGAAAGTCATGGGTGCACTTTATTTCAGACGATGGGAAAATTCTACTGAAAGGATGCCTTAAATCATTCAAGGTATCATTTCTCTTGAGAAACAGCCGTGTAAACGATTAGAGAGACGCAGTGGTCTAAGCGCTACCAGGGTGGCCATTCCTACAAGACGTGCCCGGGTTCGAACAGTAGCGCAACTAAAATTTTCCCAAGGTGGGAGGGGGGTGACACCCCTAAATTTACCGGAAAGGTTAATCAGGTGCCATAACAATTAAGAAAGAGATTGACTTTTGTACATTTCTTCTTATCCAGTTACTAGTAATGTTTCAGTACGACAAGTTAAATGATTAGAAGAAGCAGTAGATGAAATTCTTTTCCTGGTTAGATCTTTTTAAATTTATTTAACAGAACTACTCCCTTATTATTATTGTATGTTATAGTTATACGTTACATGATTAGCCCTTTGAGGCGTATGAACGTACGGGTACATTTTTTATTTTTGCGTTGGTTAGTATGAACATATGGGTACCGTAGTGTTTTCTCAATGTATGGACGGCTCGTAGTGTTTTCTCAATGTGCATTCCAGCCCTGTTTGCTCCAGTTTCTGCACGAGAAGCAAACTGGAGCAAAAGAAGTTAGAACTTAACGACAGTGCCATGTGTGCAGCACACAAGAAGAAGAGACAAAAAAAAAAAAAAAAAAAAAGAGAGACAGACTACAAGATTCATGTGCATTGACTGTGGTGTTGAGTTGTGCGATCACCCTTGTTTTGAGGAATACCGCACTCTATTGCACTTTCAATCAAATTATAATCAAATAATTTCAGACTGCAAACTGTTATTTCAGGCAAATGTGCAACTTCAATATTGTATTTTCAAGTTATAATACAATATTATATCATTTATTGCATTATATTTGGGCTTTTATACATTAATTGCAAAATATACTAAAAACGAAAAAAAAAACTCACTCTTCCAACTCACTCTAAAAATACTCACTCCAAAGAAAACCCCACTCCTCCAACTCACTCAAAAGAAAAAAAAAAAAAACTCACTCGTCCAACTCACTCTAAAAAAACTCACTCCAAAGAAAACCCCACTCCTCCAACTCACTCAAAAGAAAAAAAAAACTCACTCGTCCAACTCACTCTAAAAAAACTCACTCCAAAGAAAACCCCACTCCTCCAACTCACTCAAAAGAAAAAAAAAAACTCACTCGTCCAACTCACTCTAAAGAAACTCACTCCAAAGAAAACCCCACTCCTCCAACTCACTCAAAAGAAAAAAAAAAAACTCACTCGTCCAACTCACTCTAAAAAACTCACTCCAAAGAAAACCACACTCGTCCAACTCACTCTAAAAAACTCACTCCAAAGAAAACCCCACTCCTCCAACTCACTCAAAAGAAAAAAAAAACTCACTCGTCCAACTCACTCTAAAAAACTCACTCCAAAGAAAACCACACTCGTCCAACTCACTCTAAAAAAACTCACTCCAAAGAAAACCCCACTCCTCCAACTCACTCAAAAGAAAAAAAAAAAAACTCACTCGTCCAACTCACTCTAAAAAAACTCACTCCAAAGAAAACCACACTCGTCCAACTCACTCTAAAAAAACTCACTCCAAAGAAAACCCCACTCCTCCAACTCACTCAAAAGAAAAAAAAAAAAAACTCACTCGTCCAACTCACTCTAAAAAAACTCACTCCAAAGAAAACCACACTCGTCCAACTCACTCTAAAAAAACTCACTCCAAAGAAAACCCCACTCCTCCAACTCACTCAAAAGAAAAAAAAACTCACTCGTAAAAAACCCACTCCTCAAAGGGTTCAGAAGTATATGAAGATCGCATATCGTGATTTTTTGTTTCAAACTTCGACGCAATAATTTTCCGCTGTATCAACCCAAGGATCGGAAGGGGCCTCTCGGCCCTCCCGTTAGGTGCGCCACTGAGTTCGAATCCTGAACAGACACGGATGTTGTATTTGTCTAAAGCACTGGTTATCTTCGTTTCCTGGAGCCAGTGGTTCAAAATTAGGGACGGTCGTCAGCTTATAGCTCATTGAGTTGCTCACGGTGGTCATTAATCCCAACAAAGATTCGAGAACTGATTCTAGAATTCATCCTATGTACGATTTATGAGGATTACGCATCGGTGGACTAGTTGATCTTCAAAGACGTTTTTACCACTCATACTCAGCCATAAAATACACGTGATGGCAGAAGCGAGCAACATTACTCAGAATGATTGTTTATGGACTAGATGAGACTTCTATTTATCATTTTAACCTTGAAAATAAGTTCGTTGCCCTTTAAGAAAGGGATGCTGTTAGCTGAAGATGCGATTCCTTCTAATTCTTCATCATCGATGTCTGTCATCTTGATCGACGACATTCCCAAGTTTAAAACGCCTACTGGGTTCAACAAGAATAGTAAATTATTAACAATTAATTAACGCAGGAGCTTCCACGTGGCTCTTAATTTTGCTAACTGCAAAATTGTAATCATTTGTTTCCCTATTATTATTGAACAGTATTAAAATGACAGCGCACGTTATTTCTCGAAACTTTCATCAAATTGTTACACATGGCAATAACTTTCATCCGCTTGTCAGAAAGTTTGATCAGTGCTAAATGTTTTTGGGTGATACCTTTAAAACAAGCAACAGGTGAAATAAAAATTGACAAATAGTAATTTTATGAGCCCCATACTCTTTTAATCTGCCTCGTGTAAAGGTTTTTTGTCCCCCGGAAACGTTTCAAAGATTAGAAATATGTTTGCCATTAATCTAGCGGTTTATTGAAAATGTACAAGCGTTCTTTAGTTGTGCATGGCTTCAAAGTTTCACCAAGAAACTGCTGACCACTTAAAAAATCCTCAGGATAGTTTTACAATGTATTTTTCCTAAGAGATTCTTACCGAGGATACCAGGAACGTGTACCGTACAAACTATAGGTCAAAGGTTCGTCCCGTTTGCATCTAAAACGTTCAATCATGTACGAAAGCCACACACGCTCACTTTATTCTGCAAAGTACATGCCGTTGGTTTTACAGTCCTTTTACCAACGTTTCACCTGAGCCACAATCCTACTGCGATAACACACGGCAGCTTTCGAGAAGAGAAACGCTCTGATGCCAGATTCTGCATCTACCACTAAAGCGAAGTGTCGTCCTTGCAAGAAATAGGACTATGGAGCGAAACAGTTGGTAGGCATATGGTGCAATGTCCGGTCTGCATGGAGGATGAGCTAAGACCTCAACCCTTTCCAATTCTTGCAATTTCCGGCAGACCACTCTAGAGGTGTGACTTGAGTCATTATTCACTTGCACCAATATCCGGTGAGTAAAAAAGATGGAGTAGGATCTCAACCCTTTCCAATTCCTACAGTTTTCTGCAGACCACTCTGGAGGTGTAACTTGGGGCATTATCCACTTGCAGCAATATCCGGTCTCTATGGAAGATGGAGTAGGATCTCAATCACAATTCTTGCAGTTTTCTGCAAACCACTCTGGAGGTGTGACTTAGGTCATTATTCACTTGCACCAATATCCTGTGTGTAAGGAAGATGGAGTAGGATCTCAACAGTTTCCAGTTCCTGAAGTTTCTGGCAGACCACTCTGGAGGTGTGACTTGGGTCATTATGCACTTGCACCAATATCCGGTGAGTAAAAAAGATGGAGTAGGATCTCAACCCTTTCTAATTCCTGCAGTTTTCTGCATACCACTCTGAAGGTGTAACTTGGGGTATTATCCACTTACAGCAATATCTGGTCTGTATGGAAGATGGAGTAGAATCTCAATCATAATTCTTGTAGTTTTCTGCAAACCACTCTAGAGGTGTGACTTAGGTCATTATTAACTTGCACCAATATTCGGTGTGAAAGGAAGATGGAGTAGGAACTCAACACTTTCCAGTTCCTACAGTTTCTGGCAGACCACTTTGGAAGTGTGACTTGGGGCATTATTCACTTGCACAATATCCGGTGGTGTGTGAGAATCTGGAGTAGTATCTCAACCCTTTCAAGCAGTTCCTGCAATTTCTGGCAGACCACTATGGAAGTGTGACTTGGGACATTATTCACTTGCATCAATATCCGGTATATAAGGAAGATGTAGTACGATCTCAACCCTTTCCAGTTCCTGCAGTTTCTGGCAGACCGCTTTGGAAGTGTGACTTGGGGCATTATGCACCAATATCCGGTCTAAAAGGAAGATGGAGTAGGATGCCAACCCTTTCCAGTTCCTGACGTTTCTGGCAGACCACTCTGGAAGTGTGACTTCGGGCATTATTCTGTTGCACCAATATCTGGTCTGTAAGGAAGATGGAGTAGGATCTCAACCCTTTCCAGTTCCTGCAGTTTCTGGCAGACCACTTTGGAGGTGTGACTTGGGGCATTATTCACTTGCAGCAATATTCGATCTGTAAGGAAGATGGGGTCGGATATCAACCCTTTTCCATTCTAGCAGTTTCTGGCTGACCACTCTGTATGTCTGACTTGGGATTATTCACTTGCAGCAACGCCTGTTTCCTAGTGCGCTGGATAACGTTGGCGCAGAGCATCATGGACCAGCTGCAATTGTCTGGCACAGAAGTTCCCGTCCACAACTTAATCATCTGACACGAATTTACAGAACCCTCCCATTTCCATTAAGTGAACAACATAGTTTTCCTATCGTACCTCCCTCGTTGTACCACTGGCTGTGTTTTCTGGCGTGGCTTCAGCAACAGATTTCCTTTGGTAGGATGACGTAGAAATATCAACTTTTCATCGCCTGTAACGGTAAGACGCCAAAACCTGTCATCCTGTGGATTTGAAAGAAATATGCGAAAGAGAGCGATACGTTGTTCCTTCTGCTGGAGTTTCAGTGTATTGGTACTGTAAAAGTCGCTGCAAATTAAATTACTACTTAATTTATTTGAACCTGAAAATGTCCATTACGCGAATAATTAATGAACATCAAAGGACAGTTGGGGTGAATATTTCATATTTGTGACTTATACTGTATTTCATGGCCACTTTGCCTCGAAGGAAAATTCCTTTGTACAGAAAATGGGACTTGAGCCTCTAGGCTAATGCAGGCAAGTCTTCGGAAACCACCAGGTAAATCCTGCAAACGAGTAATAGAGGGAGAACCTTACTTTTGACATTGTTGAAGGCACACCTAAGCTGACGGCTAGCAGTAGTGTCAAGGAATCGCCAATGTCTAAAATGCAACAAGAAATGCTAGCATTAATGATACTGTATTAGTTTACCGTTTTGGCTGTTTCCGAAAACTGTTTATGAACACAAAACTTTGGGTAGACCACGAGATATAGGGCAGTTCTCGGGGGCGCAATATTTTGGTGTTAACCCCAGGGCGAAATGCCAGGGAGTTGTATGCTGAGGCTAGGAAAGAGAGATACCTATATCTGGTTTGGAGAAGGTTGAAGTCACGTCGTGGACGTCGTGCTTTCAATGTGTGGCCTGCGGGTATATGTAAGGAGGCTCCCGCGGGAAGGAAGCCGGAGAGCCGTGGATGGCTTAGTGGTTAGCGATTCAGACTATCGATGCAAGGTCCTCAGGTTCGAACCTGGGCTGATCTTTCAGAGATGGTATGATTTACTAACAATCGCTGAATATCGGACGAGCACGTTAAGTGACGGCCCCCAAGCTGGACCCACTGGCTAAATGGGTATCCTTTCCTATGCCCCCCCTGAAATTCTCTCACCCCTCTATGTGCAACATCGTACTTGTACGGTGGCGCCATCTACTGTACTCTAATCCCACTACAAACTGTTCTGTCAAAGTCGCTAGACTTGCTCTCATTCCTTCCGTTTCTGTGTCCTGCCCAAAAGGCGATCTCGCTGTAGGTGGCTGGGACTTAAACCCTACTCACTGTGGACGGAAGTCCTACAGGAAAATGACAAATACTGAAAGGAAGCCGGTTTCGGCATGAGCGCCCATAGGGAGGGACAAGAGAGGACACTTGCCCTCCCCCTGGAAATATGACTGTCATTTCACTTCTTGGGAGGAACTGCAAAGATTTTGGCCATAACATTAATTCTGATTGTTAATTTTTATGTTGAATTTCTGTAAGTGTGTGTGCGTTTAGTAAAAACATTGGGAATTCGCAGTAGAAAGTAATAGTATTGAAATTTGACACTGCGTGTTGGAGCACAGCATAGCTGAGTAAGTACAGTGCAGCGCAGTGTGAAAGACAAAGAAATGAAAAACGTATCGTCCTCTACAACGGCCATTTATTGTTGAACAAAGAGTTCGGCAAGTTTTTTCCAGAACTTTGACTTGGGGATGTTTTTTCATCTTGATGATCAAATGAATGATTATTGGAGTTTTGTGGCGCATGGAACACAAGTCGCCAAAAGGCCCAAGTCTCAGAAGTACTACAAAGAAAACTTTTTGATCGTCCCAACATGGTAACGAACTTTATATATCAATCTTTTTTTATGCTGTTTTTGGGTCGTCTGGTTTTCAATTAAATTTATTTAAGCGTGTGTGGTAAAATGGTTAGACGATACAGACGGTACAGTGAAGTTTACATGTTTGTTTATACTATTTGTATACAATGTGGAAGAAATATTCTTCTTATAATACGTGGTCATTAATACGTCATAATAATTAACACAGCAATCAGACATCGCTGAATTGACTGTAACTGCAGTTTATCACGTAATATCAGTCGCATCAGAAAACCTGAAAATTTCATCGCCCTGGAGTGGGAATCGAACCCGCATCTCCCGGTTACCGTCCGAGTATGCTAACCGTTACAATACCCAGGACGACAAAGTCCCAAGCATCTGAGTGTTAAGAGCATCGGTATAGTCTCCGACCGCACACCTAATCGAAGGGAATTGTGAATGAACAAAGACATCGCTCTATCCACGTTAATCAACACACAGCAACCGAAAAAATTGTTATCCGGTCACCGCTGGGATCGTACCCCAGATATGCCGATATCTAGCCGAGTGCGTTCGCCTTACACTACGCTGGCCGACATTTAACAGCGCTATGTGTGTATATCTGTCAGTTTCTGACATCACAAATCTGTAAGATAGGCTCAGCAACTGAGACGTCTCCATTTGATGGGCAATAATGGCACAAGCTATATATTAATTATAGCAAATAAATCCAAAGGGCAAGAACAATAGTGAAAATCATCTAAATACGTGGCGTCAGTGAATAAACAAAGACATCGAATAGCGAATTGTGCTGCCATCTAGCGTTGTTAAGCAAATCTCCAGTCGCTCAGGTATACAATGTGGCAGAAATATTCTTCTCATAATACGTGGCCAATACGTCATGATAATTAACACAGCAATCACACATGGCTGAGTGGACTGTAATTACAGTTTCTCACGTAATAAATATAATAATGAATATTCCGATGCTCTTAACACTCAGATACTTGGGACTTTGTCGTCCTTGGTGGTGTAACGATTAGCATGCTCGAACGGTAATCAGGAGATCCCGCTCCAGGGCGATGAAATTTTCAGGGTTTCTAATGCGATTGATATTACGTGAGGAACTAATTACAGTCAATTCAGTGATGTCTGATTGCTGTGTTAATTATCATGACGTATTGGCGTCGTATTATGAAAAGAATATTTCTTTTACACTGTGTACAAGTACGTGTACAGTTTCTATTTTGTCCCCTCCTGAAAGCTAAGCTATGGATGCCCATAGGTATCGGAGCTAAGCCGAAGACTGGCGGAAGCAAACACGCCAGAAAAGAGCAGCATTTGCGAGATCGTGTTTCTAAGACTGTCGGAAACAGGAAATGAAGTGATTTCCTAAAAAACGTCTTGTAGCCTATGTGAAAACACAAATTTATCACAGTGCTTTTTTAACACTTTCCTTAATTACTGAAGTATGTTTGAATCAGAAGATTGCAAGGTTCCTTGAGCACTGTACACATCAATAGAGTAGTAGTTCATTCAACAGAAGCAATTTGACGTTTAATAAAATCCTTTATTTTCGTGATTTTGCTTACTTAATTATTACTCCGGGTCAGCTGTGATTAGACCATCTCTCATGTTTTATAATTCCTCGCTATTCATTCATGGTTACCGCTCTTACGCGGAAACAACCTCCCCTCTCCAAATTTACTCCTTCCCTGAAACGTCTCGCCCCTTCGCTCTACTCCGTCAGACGCCTTCTCCCCCTAACACACGTCATCATTCATAGCCTCGAAGTGTCGTTCTCCTATTCGCCTATTGTCTCCGTACTCCTTCTAAAACGCGCCTTCCAGCCTCTTTCGAACACCTTCTCATTGCGTCTCCATGTCCATTCCTAATGACCACCCGAAGGACGGAAGTCCATCCCAATGAGTCGCTTTAAATTTCTAAAAAAAGCCTCCTTCTATGGTAGCTATCTTTACACGAAATCCTGTGAGTTGTCCTCTCCAGGAAATCCGCCGATAACTAATCTTTTCCGATGATTTACTGGCTCTCCCAAATCGAACTCAAAAATCATATCCTTAAGAAGTTTCCCACGATTACTTTTAAAACGTTCTAAAACTGCAAGGATTCTTAATTATTTACATATTCATTAAAATTCAACAATTAAAAGGTATTTATACTGTAATACATTAAATTTCATGAAATAAACATTCCCGCTCCATTACGCTATTATTAAAGGTTATTTACATTTACCACTATTACAAATTTGTCCGTGACGGATATACAATTCGAGCCCCCTCACTCCGGAGTAAGTTGCTCTCCCAACTAAGCTACACGCACGGAACTTATCGCTGCAGATTTGTCGTCTTGACAGGTGCTTTACCTCAGTAGTACGTCACACCGTCTCCCTCTTAATTTTTTTTTCTTAAAGCGAAGAACGAAGTTTCATTGATTCTAGACGATGTGTGGAACAAACAACACACATTTTTCGAAGAACCCAACTGCTAGTACATCCAGTTTTACGTTTGGGCGCCAATGTGAAAACAAATTTTTCCGTGACGGGAATCGAAACGCGCCCCCTCTCTCCGGAGTAAGTTGCTCTCCCAACTAAGCTACACGGACGAAATGTACCTCTGCAGATTTGGTTGGTTGTTTGGTTGGTGAGTTTTTATGGCGCAAGGTCCATGTTTGGCCAAAGAGCGCCAGACACAAGACAATCAAACAACCAGTACTGCAGATTTGTCTTCTTGACACGTGCTTTATCTCTGTAGTGCGTCACACCTACTAATACCTGTTGTATTAAAGAATAAAACAAAGCCTTTAAGCCACCTTGATGATCAGATTCTCGTAAAAAAGAGGTGGCAGCTTGCTTGTTGCAGAAAAAGTAATTCACTTCAAGTTGCGAAAGATGCTTTGAACCAGTTACACTTGGGGCCGCGGATGGCCTAGTAGTCAACGTACGTGACTGCCACGGGGGAATCTCAGGTTCGATCCCAGGTAGGTACGAACGCTCGAACCACTAAATATCCGCCGTGTGTCGGATGGGCACGTTAAGCTGTCGGACCCCGGGCAAGAAATAAGGACATCTTTCTCCCCCTTTCTTCCTCGCTTCCGTGTCACTTTACTATCGAGCACTCTAGCCCAAATCTCCTAGCTTCCTATTTCTAAGGGTTGTTTAAGACCTGGTGTCAGACACTGCCTTCCTAAAATCCTCTACGTGTGATCTGATCTGAACCGGTTAAGCGATAACTGCTGTGAGCTTCAGCAGGCAAACCATATAGCTAATGCTGCCGTTCTTCAAAGGTATTATTCGATGGCGCCTTGAGAAGAAACCGAGCTTATGCTGATGACGAACAATTATGGATTGGGAAGATCTCACCTCAGCTGCCAAGTACCGTGTAGTGGTACCAGAGCTCGGTGCCACAGCTTCGGTCAGGGTGTGAGTTCCTGTGGTCATTGGTCGTCCTGATCTCGGCTTGTCTTTTAGGCTGGTATCCCCAACATTGAAACAACGGAACCACTTTCATGAACTGCTGTTCTCCATTGTGCTCTCGCCTTAAACTGCGCAAATTTCCCTCATTGATGCATTTAACTCTTTTTTCCAGTACAGGCGCAGGAGCACCCGAACTCCACGCTCATAGAGCTCTATTGTCTGCCTGCCTGATAACGAAACGTAGCTAAGTACGAAATGCACGTCGTCAGCCTCGTGTGTTCCACGTCATCGCTGTACCTTATCGACGCTGGCTCGTGTTTCGCCGAGGGTCAGATCATTTCACATGTAGAGGACTTTAGGAAAGGACTGCCTGACCCGAGGTCTTAAACAACCCTTAGAAATAGGAAGCTAGGAGATTTAGGCTAGAGTGCCCGATAGGAAAGTAACACGGAAGCGAGGTAGAAAGGGGGAGGAAGACACCCTTATTTATTACCAGGGAGCCAGTACCCAGGGCACGATGGCTTAACGTTCCCATCGGAGGATATTTAGTGGTTCGAGCGTTCGTACCTGCCAGGGATCAAACCCGAGGTCTTCTCCGTGGCAGTCACGAACGTTGACCACTGGGCCACCCAAGGCCGTTTTCTCCGAGGAATGAAGGCCCAACGCTATATGTATCTCAAAACAGTACGCACGCCTCCTGATATATTAAATTTACGTGAACACGCGTGTTACAGAGATAAATAGAAATAGTTTCATTTTGTTGTTTACACACCCACACAGATTCACAAATAGTTTCGTTTTGTTGTTTTTCAATAACACAGGCATCAAAACATGTATGCAAGAGATATTTCAAGAAATGAGCTGTTGAACACAAAACACATGAGGAAAAAAAAATTAAGACATGATTCGATGAATACCGATTTAAATGCACGTGTAATTTTTCCGTGAAGGAACTCAAATGCGGCTATCTTAACTATAATGGTAAAAAGTAGGAAAACTCACGGTCTCCAAACACATTTTTAATCATTATATTTAAATTCAAAAACATCTCGTATTTTTGAAATAAAGAGAAACGAAAAAAAAAAAAATGTCAGTATTAAATCCTTAATGCAAATTTTTTTTATATCATTTCCTAGCCCCCTTTTTTGGATAAGACAACGACTTTTGTTGACCAGAACCTCGCAGTTTATGGTTAAATAAAAAAAATGCACGTAACTTTGAATGGCATGTCAAAATTAAATGTAACAATGGATAATTATGTAAATTTAATTTGCAGATCACCGATTGTGATCTCGCGGACCATAGGTAAAGATCAGTGATCTAGAGTAGTGGTTCGCAAACTTTTGTTCTTCAAGTACACCTTGGCAATATTTAGCTAACCTGCGTACCCTTTGTATATTAGATATAAGGGATACACCCTACTAATAAATAAAAACTTTACTCCACTACATTTATGTTTATGTGTGCATATACTGTATGTAGGTATAATATAAAATACATACTATATTGACAAAAGTCACCGGACACCTAGAAGAGAAACGTAACATAGCATTTATTGACATACATTAGTACGGTGTCGGTCCACCTTTGGCCTTCTCCCCATTCCCGACGTTCCTCCCGCTTCCACCAGAGCGGTTTGGTCCGCCGCCCTGTCTCCTCTTTCTGCTCCTCTAGAAGTTAACACTCACTGGCTTTTCCTCCACCGCCGTCTTCCTGTTCCCTCTGTCCTTTTCCGAATGTCTCTTCTCAATTCCCCGCTTTGTCATTTCTGTGCTCAGGAGGTTGATGTCTCCCATACCTATCAACATTGTGTGATATTATTACCACTACTGAACTTGGCATTTACCGTCGCTCAACGGTCCAGTACAGCAGATCTGACTTTTGACGCTTTTCGAACTCTTCTCCTGAAGATCACACCCCCCCACCACCACCACCACCACCACCCCCAGTCAAGCTTCCATCAGTCTGTGCCTTTATTTTTATTTTGGTGAAGCATGTAATTTATGTGTTTCACCAAAGTTGCCGAGACAGACCTACTCCTCTGACTGTACATGAAGCTTCTTCAGCTTTATTAAGTCACTTCCGCGACCGTCTGATATCTTGACTTCGCCTGGAGCATTCCGTTGCAGTAGCGCAGCGTCGGGAAAGCCAGTTTCTTGCCACCTGGTCACCGGCTGACTCATGGTTTACTGGCCCACCAGCGTCATTGCGCATCACTGTCAATAGATCTGATATTTGATTTTCTAGATTTTGCAGTAATCTTGTTTTCTCAACGATCTGTTTCTAAGATATTTGCTCAGCACTGAAATTAACCGCACTTATTTTATTGGGTAATTAGCGTGAAGAGTGAACACAATTATTTGATTTAGTGACACCCATATTGTATTTTCTTTTTCATGAACTTCAAGCTTCGTTCGTCTTAAGGCCGCACTTTAATTTTTAATAATTGCAGTTTTTCATATGCATTGTACTGAACATTATGTATATCTGAATTGTTAATAGTAACTAATGTACTCCTCCTTGTGTCAGGAGACGTTATGTGTTGTCAGTCACCTTACTTCGAATAATGTTAGAATTTCTATAGTAAAATAAAAACGTGCAGGCTCTATTCATCAATCGTAAACGTATTGTTTCTTGGTATTAGTGCTCCACATTGTCAATTACATAGTATCGCAATTTTGTAAATTAGTTCTAATTCGGTTTATAACGTGTTAGCACAGTGCTGAATATGTGTACATTATTTTAGATAATTGCTGAACAAGTATTATATTTTATATGATTCAGGATGTCCATGTTGATTCCTTTACTGAGATTCTACTTTCCTTTGATTTGTCTTAATACCAGTGTCTGAATTGCATTGTGCTATACATATTTGGAAATACATTGTGTGAAATTTAATGATATTTTGTACCATCCTGCAAGAGACGAGTTGTCTCGTGATTGTTACTTTATTTTATCTTTTTGTACAAGTTTGTCAATCGCATGTGTTACACTTATCAGTATTATACGTTATGAAAATTCTTTTCCTATATTGTACATATGTGTTCAGAGTTGCTTTGTGTTGTCATTCCCCCATCATTGAATAATATTAGTGTAAATATTGTAGTTGCAGGCTTTATTCATCGAGTGTTTTCTAAATTTCCTTATATATATAACCTTGATAATAGAATTGTGTCGCAGTTTTGAAAATTGCTGATTTCGATCACTAAAAAGATTGCACTGTGCTGTAGATATGTACATTGATTTAAAATATTGCTGAACAAGAATTGTTTCATTTGCATCAGGATGCAAAAACTTCTTCATCTCCTGTGTTCAATTTTTCGTTGAATTGATTGATTACCAGTTGTTTTTTTTATTATTCGCATTGTATTATAAATCCTTGTAAATACGTCGTTTTAAACTCTCAGAAAGATTGTACCGTATTGCAAGAGACGAGTTGTCTCATTATTCCTACTTTATTTTCTTAATTAAGTGTGTATTAGCACGGTTATGTATTTTTGAGTAACAGGTCGTTCAATTTTTTCAAATATGTTTTTTTGAGTATGTAGAAGCCCAGATATGCTT
The DNA here is from genome assembly GCA_039090855.1 of Macrothele yani. Taxonomy (NCBI): domain Eukaryota; kingdom Metazoa; phylum Arthropoda; class Arachnida; order Araneae; family Macrothelidae; genus Macrothele; species Macrothele yani. The sequence goes on along the minus strand of CM077029.1, from coordinate 167,590,403 downwards.
GTCTATATTTATTGTTCATGATCAGTGTGCATTGCTTCCTACTCTCCATTTTTCAATTTGTGCACTATGCTGTACATTTTGTATATAGATTTTAGCGTTTGACGATCATAGATTGTATTTTAATGTGTTCTACCTTGAATAAAGATATTTTGAAACCACCTTTGGCCTTAATGCATGCATTGACCCTACGAGATAGGCTTTCGACAAGGTTTTGGAACACAGCGATAAGTATGCACTTCCATTCAGTACATAATGCTGCTACCAACTGTTGCTTAGTAGTAACCCTTGGTTCCAAACTTCTTATGCGGCGCTCTAATTCATCCCATAGGTGTTCTATGGGATTAAGATCAGGGCTTTGTGCTGGCCAGTCCACACACGATATGGAATTATCGTCAAACCACGCCCAAACAGTCCTTGCTTTACGGCTCTGTGCATTATCCTGCTGGTATCAACAAGCCTCGGTTCCATAGTATTGCCACAGAGTTGGTAGAACATAATTGTCCAGAATATCGAGGTAGACGTTCTGGTTAACAGGTTTGTCCACGATAACCAATGGGCTGGGACCATAACACGAAAAACACCACCACACGAGTACACTGCCAGCTCCAAACTTGACCGCAGGAACAGTAGTACACTGTGGTAAATAGAGTTCCCCGCCTGCTACCATATCCAAACACGGCCATCAGACTGATGGATCGTGTATCTGGATTCATCAGTCCATAGGACCCGTTTCCATTGATCTACGGTCCGCGGTAAATGTTCTTTACACCACGCTAAATGACGAGTAGCATTCCGAGTGGAGATGAAAAGCTTATGAGCAGCCGCACGATCACGGTAACCCATGGAATGAAGTTCTCTGCGAATGGTACGTGTACATACCGAGGTTCCAGAATTTTTACTCACCTTTACACTGAGTTCTTGTGCAGTACCCCGTCGATTATAGCTGTAACGACTCTCCTGAGGATTCAACGTCCTCTATCACTGATTTTCTTCGGTCTGCCGGTACGTTTTACAACTTCAGGCACGCCATGTGTCTTCCACTTATGCAGTACATCCAAAACAGTTGACTTGGGTATTTTTAAATGCCATTCGGTTTCACTTATGGGCAGCCCACTAATAAAACACCCAACAATCTTTCGTTTCTCAAAGTCAGTTCTCTTCCGCCGCGACATTTTCTCTCAACTTCACAGTGCTATATGATCGCGGTCAGCTGCAGGCTTGTTTTTATTTCGTTTGCAGCTGTACTGTGCATCTTAACAACGCAGCGGATCCGTTCATTTGCTTTTGAAGGGGTGTCCGGTCACTTTTTTCAATGTAGTGTTTATACATACACTGAAGAGCAATTGAAGTAGAGATACCTGTTTAGTAACGCGTAGCACCACCTTTCGTCCTGATGACGGCGGAGATTCGTCTCGGCATGGACTCGACAAGACACCAAAGCGTTGGGAAGCCATATGGATCCACGACACCTGAACAAGCTCCCACAGTTCACGAAGATTTGATGGATGAAGGTCAGAGCCTCGAACATCTCTCTCGATGGCATCCTTGATGTGCTCGATGGGATTGAGGTCAGGTGACCTAGCTGGCCAAGGAAGCGAAGTCACGTCTGTGGAGTGTTCATTCAACCATTCGGATACAATTCGGGAGCGATGGCACGGTGCATTGTCTTCTTGCAGGATGAGATCCCCAGTGGAATGTTGAAGACGCACGAACGGGAGCAAGAGGTCGTCCAGGATATCCCGGTAACGTTGACCTGTGAGAGACGATGTCACACGTACCAGGGGTCCCATTTCAGTCCACGTAAACAGTCACCAGAAGTGAATGCCAACCCACCAGCTTGAAGAGTACCCTGATGGCAAGAAGGATCCATCGCTTCATGTAGTTTGCGCCTTACTCGTATCCTGCCATCCGCATGTACCAACGTGAATCTCGACTCATCCGTCCAGGCAACATTTTTTCACATGTCTAGGATCCAGTGGCGATGTTGCCGCGCCCATACTAATCTTTGCACCCTGTGATGTGCGGTACCCTCGTGGGACGATGGCTTCTGTACCCCATAGCGAGGAGATGGTTCTGGATGGTGTAGCTGATTACACGTTTTTTTGCACCAGCGTTAAATTGCCGAGTAGTTTCTTGCACTGTGGCCCGTCTATCCGCTGTTCCAATGCGAGCTAGCCGACGATGACCCCGCTCGTCCACACGTTGTTGTCCACGGCAGTTGGCCCTTGCAGGGATGGTTTTACCGGATTCGATATACTCACGGGGCACCCGTGACACAGTGGCTCGTGAAAATCTCAGTGCCTGCACGACTTCCGACATGGAGTGACCCATTCGTTGGGCCCCGACAATTTGCCCACTATCAAATGCGCTTAGATTCTTCGTCTTACCCATACTGCGTTCGACTCTTACTGATTCCTGTAGCATCACCCCTTATATCGTCGGATCGCTGCATGCGTCATGTCGTTTCCGTTTACAGGGCCGCCCACAACGCCACACTTGCGTAACGCCAACTGTCTCTAATTCAATTGCTCTTCAGTGTATATAATCATCACTGGCAGCACAATTCATTATATCGGTGTATTTGGTATATCGGTGTCTGTAATGAATGGTACGGCCATCATCATAATCATCAAACGATTATCATTACTGATTACCATCATTATGGTCTCAATCCACTGCTGGATTAAGGTCCCTTAAGTTTCCTCCATAACTCTATGTCTTCAGCATTTCCTTTCCGTCTCACTCCGGCAAGTTTTGGAATTTCATCCACCCATCTCTCATGGTGGTTTTGTTTTAGGTCCTTTCCGTTCAGTGGTAGCCAGTCTAGTATTTCAGTGGCCCAGTAGTGGTCAGTTCTTCTAGCAATGTGTCCAACCCATTGCCATTTTAGGGTCTCCACTTCGATCACGATGTCATCCACTCTTGTCATCTTCCTAATTCACGAGTTTCTTTTTCTGCCTTTCTTGGTTACACCAAGTATGCATCGCTGCATGTTTATTTGAGTTGTTGGCATCCTTTGCATGCATTTTTAGTCGGTCCATTTTTAGTCAATTCTCGAAGTATGCGCGCTATTTGATTAAACTCTTTTCTTTTAAGACGTGATGGTAAATTGCTCTTGAAAGTCGTACCGATTTTTCGAAATGCACCCAACTCAAGTTTTATGCGCCTATTAATTTTTTTTTTTTTAATGTTGCCGTCTCTTGAAATCTGTTGTTCAAAGCCGATGAAGGCATTAGTTATTTCTAAATTCGCCCCATTAATTTTTTAAATCTTTAATCCTTTTTAAAGAATTGTACTTCCATTTTGTTATCTGAAAGGTCATCTTTAATCCTACGTCTTTACTGTTGTTAGTTAGTTCCTGGATCTGCTGCCCTGACTAGATAGTAGAACACACACACACGCTGAATTTTTTCTTTCTTAACTTAGAGTGGATTGGTTTTATAAATATTCTATTCTTTTCGTCCTTCTTAGACAAGAACAGAAGATATTATACTGTGCTGCAGATGTAACAGTAGCAACAGAGGTCAAAACTTAACTGTCGCTCTTTCTCTCTTATTCCAAAAACAAGACTGAAAAAAATTAAAAGTATTACAAAACCACTCGTGCCTCCAAGAGTTACCATTTCTAACTAAAAAAAAAAAAGAAAAGAAATAAAAAACCAGATACTGGCTTATCCAATGCCTCCCAGTTGGTGAATGGAGATTAATACACCCAGCAGAAACAGGGACTTTCAGATGCAGTGGAACGCCGATAATACGGAATGCCGGAATTAAAAAAAAACTGAAATAAAATTAAGAGGTGGCTTTTTTTATCAGCACTAAAAACGCCTGTTCCATTTCAAGCCTTTTTAGAGGCATATGTGCCACTTAAATTTTTTCAAACAACGTAGGTAAAAATATATATTAATGTTTTAAAGCATGCGTATTAACTATTTTTGTGATTCATAATTGTTCAGTGCGGTTCCATCAACGTGAAATATATTTTTAATTCATAACTAGCGATTAGCTTTAGCGCCCATTTTTACCTGATAATTGTGCATATGTTTTATATTTTTCTTTTCTTCACTTGTTTAGCCATCCTGCTGAATATACAGTGCCTAATTTAGTTACCTGGGCCCTGCGCACAACGTCGGTTTCACCCCCCCACCACCACCACCACCACCATCACCACACACACTTTTCCGGGCATTCTTAAAATATAACCCGCGAATTTTTACTCTCTTCTATTAATATATAAAGAACTGCTGAATATACAGTGCCTGATTTAGTTACCTAGGCCCTGCGCACAACGTCGGTTTCACCCCCCACCCCCACCACCACCACCACACACACACTTTTCCGGGCATTCTTAAAATATAACCCGCGAATTTTTACTCTCTTCTATTAATATATAAAGAACTACTGAATATACAGTGCCTGATTTAGTTACCTGGGCCCTGCGCACAACGTCGGTTTCACCCCCCCCCCCCCCACCACCATCACCACACACACACACTTTTCCGGGCATTCTTAAAATATAACCCGCGAATTTTTACTCTCTTCTATTAATATATAAAGAACTGCTGAATATACAGTGCCTGATTTAGTTACCTAGGCCCTGCGCACAACGTCGGTTTCACCCCCCACCCCCACCACCACCACCACACACACACTTTTCCGGGCATTCTTAAAATATAACCCGCGAATTTTTACTCTCTTCTATTAATATATAAAGAACTACTGAATATACAGTGCCTGATTTAGTTACCTGGGCCCTGCGCACAACGTCGGTTTCACCCCACCCCACCCCACCACCACACACACACTTTTCCGGGCATTCTTAAAATATAACCCGCGAATTTTTACTCTCTTCTATTAATATATAAAGAACTGCTGAAGATACAGTGCCTGATTTAGTTACCTGGGCCCTGCGCACAACGTCGGTTTCACCCCACCCCACCCCACCACACCCCCACCACACACACACTTTTCCGGACATTCTTAAAATATAACCCGCGAATTTTTACTCTCTTCTACACTGCTGGACAATTGCTAAGGACGGATCATAAACGGCTATATAGCGCATAAAAAAGAAAGTGTGGTTGGATGCCAAGTGAAATAAAATAATGTCAGAATGCCAGGACATTACAAGAAAGACAATTTATTGTGCTCTGAAATCCAGAAGGCTTTGGAACGTGTTCAAGGGACAAACAGGCCTTTTTGTGCAGAATACGTAAACTTGGAAAAAAATGCAATTACCGTCCGCAGGCGTTCTGGCGTAAGATGTCAATACGGGATATGGCCACCATGGAGGGCGATGCAAGATTCCACACGTCATGTCATGCTTTGCACAACATTATCAAGCAGCTGTTGGGGTAATTTATCCCATTCCTCTGTCAGTGCACGGATGAGGGTGTCCTTGTTTATTGGCGACCAGCAAGACTCCTCCCCAAAGCATCCCACATATTTTCAATGGGATTCAAATCTGGAGAACGTGCTGGCCATACCAAGCGTTGAATATCCTTGCTCTCAAGACACTCCTGGACACCGACTGTTCGATGACATGTTGCGTTGTCGTCCATGAAAATGAATCTATCACCGACAGCACCACGGAACATGCAAACATGAGGTAGCAGAACATCATTAATGTATCGTTGACCAGTCATAGTCCCAGTTGGAAGCACATAGAGGGACGTACGGCCATTGATCATGATGCCAGCCCATACCATGACACTACATGTCGGATATCGGTCCCTTTCCTGTATGTTTGCTGGACAATATGCAGTACCACTATCACGCCAGATCAGTTGTCGTCGACAATCAGACGATAGACTGTATCTACTCTCATCTGAGAAGAGGACAGCAGACCAGTCGTTATCAGTCCAATTGCGATGTTCATGGCATCATTGCAAACGGGCGGTACGGTGAAGTCTGGACAATGGGATGCACACAACAGGACGGCGGACGTATAGTCCTCCTTCATGGAAATGTCTGGCGACAGTTTTTTGGAAGATCCGCTTGCCAGTAGCAGCCATAAACTGATTTGCTACCTCACTAGCTGTGCTGCGCCGGTGTCTTTTTGTTGATAGCACTATGTACCGATCTTCTGCAGGTGTCGTACTGCGAACGCGACCTCCCCCGTGACGTTTGCTACACTCTCCGTTTGTTTGAAATGATTTCCAAAGCCTTGAAACAACACTGTGGCAGACGTCGAACTCCCTGGCAACATCTGTCATTTTTCGCCCTTCCTCAATCTTGCCAATAATACGGCCACGCGTAAAATAATCTAGGTGATGTCGGGAAGACATACTAAAAATTGCAAGTTCGTCAATTGATTCTTTCCCTTTCAACTTTGCGTTTGAACAACAACGGTCAATACGCGTCAAATCCTTTATATCTCTTATCAGCGCTATGACGTTACGAACAAGTTTGGCAATCCAAAATTTGCATACGCACAACACGTCTTACTGTATCCCGCACTTCTAATTTCCACATTTTCCTACCTTCCATTTTATGGTTGCTATCGTTGCTATTGTCATCCGTCCTTAGCAATTGTCCGGCAGTGTATTAATATATAAAGAACTGCTGAATATACAGTGCCTGATTTAGTTACCTGGGCCCTGCGCACAACGTCGGTTTCACCCCACCACCACCACCACCACCACCGCCACCACACACACACTTTTCCGGGCATTCTTAAAATATAACCCGCGAATTTTTACTCTCATCTATTATTATATAAAGAACTGTTGTAATCGGAAAAACAAATTGACTTCCAAATTTCAACAGAAATACTATTTTGGCCTCTCCGAACATGATTTGGCTATTTTCGTGGTGGTGGTGCGTGTGTATGTGTGTGTGATTTGTTTTTGCCATAACTAAAAAAATAATTCTAGCTATCAAGACGGAATTTAATACTGAGGGTTTTCGTGATACCCTGATGGGGTGGAAATGGCTGAAGTAAAGTCGGAACTCTTATAAAGATGACCACTGTACCACAGTACTTTAACATGCTACGTAAAGTTAGTTTATGGAATTGCTTTAATTGACATTTATGTAACATGCCATGCGGTGTGGTATCTACTGTTGCATATGGTCAGATTCCATCCCACTGACAGTTAGTTCCCTAACAGACAGCCTGAACATGGATGAAATCTATTCCTGGCCCTCGTAAAACGCGTTTTCCAATGCCATTTTACTCGAACGATAACAGACTTGTGATTACCTCTTAAACTAAACTTAATCGAGGGAAAGGGAATTTTAAGGGAGAGATGGGAAGTCATATAAGAAACCGAACTAAAGGAGGGCTCGGACTTCTGGGCAGAGGAAAACTGGGCACACGGACATCTGGGCACAAAAGTTTAGGGGCCGTATAAGAATTGCCGTTTCTTTGAACTCTGATGAGAACAGAATCGAGAAACCGCTTCCCAGAAAAGACCTAGAATTTTCAAAAGTTTTTACTCTACGGATGTCATATTCATAACGATTACTTGTCAACGCAAGTTAATAATATTGCGCTTTACTTAAGCACTAAATATTTTTTTATAGGCCCTGGGCCTGTGAAATATTAGGTGTGCAACTTAATTCTCGGCCACAGGCACGACACATTGACAGCAAATCGAATACGTACCTAATGAGGGAAATAATCCCCGTCGTATTGGATACATTTAAGCCATCGGTCAGGAAGCCGCCGAATGCCACTGCGGAAAAAAGAGGACTGTTTCGAGTTGATAAAGTCATCAATACTTGTGTGGATCTCCTCGACAGAAGTGAAGTGCGTATCACTCAGGTGATGTTGCAGGGAGCGAAATAGGTGATAATCCGACAGAGCGAAGCCTGGAGAACACGCCGGGTGGGACAAAATCTCCCATCCCAAGTCGGTGATCGTGTTTAAAGTCGTTTTCGCGGTTTGAGGACGCGCGTTATCCTGAAGCAACAGGGCCGACCTTCTGCCCTTGCCGGTGTATGGCCTTTTCGCCTCCATTGTGTCACTCACACGAATGAGTTGCTGACAATAACGCTCAGCATTGACCGTTTCACCAAGTTTGAGCAACTCATAGTGTACGACACCGCGCTGATGCTACCATATGCACAGTAACAACTTCCTGGCATGGATATTCGGTTTGGCAGTATGTGGTAGGCTGACCTGGATAAACCCACGATTTGCGCCGTTTAGGATTATCGTAGAGGATCCACTTCTCATCACAGGTCAAAATCATGTGGAGGAAATCCTTTTTCTTCAATCTGGAGAGCAAGAACACAGCAACATCGTAGCACCTAGACTTGCTCGCAGCTGTGAGTTGGTGGGACACCCAACGGCCCTCCTTGTGAATTCGTCCAAGCTTGTGCAGGCGTTTTGCAATGGCTTGCCGTGTTACTCCGAGTTCCTGGGTGAGCTCTGACCGTGTGCGACAGGGATCCGCATTCAACAGTTGTTCCAGCTCCTCATCGGCAACTTTCTGTGGCTGTCCCGGACATTCTGCATCACGGAGATCGAAATTTTCCTGCTTAAACCGCTGGAACCACTTCTTACTCGTACTGTAGCACACAGCAGCCTCACCCAAAGCAGCACAGATCATTTGCTGGGCATCCGCGGCACTTTTTTTCAGCTGAAATGCGAACAGGAGGCAGTGCCTCAAAAATTGCTTCTCGAACGACATTGCTTTCACCGTCAACTCTCGTCCCTTCTCTCACTACAGCTGTGAGTGGTTGCGGTTAGGGGCCGAGAATTAAGTTGCACGCCTAATAATATTTAGTGCTTAAGTAAATAAGTGCAACTCAAATTAATAATATTCCGCTTTACTAAGGCATATTATTATTTCATATAGGTCCAGGGCCTATGAAATAATATTTAGTGCTAAAGTAAAAGCGTAATATTTTTATCTTCAGTTGATAAGTAAACGTTATGGACATGATATCCCTAGAGAAAAAACTTTTCAAAAGGCCTAGGCTTAGGGCCTATGAAATAATATTTAGTGCCTGTGGAAAAGCATAATGTTATTACCTTGATTTGATATGTAAACGTTGAGAATATGACATGGTTAGAATGAAAACCGTTGAAAAGGCCTAGGTCTGGGGATTATGAATTAATATTTCGTTCCTCAGAAATAGCAACTTTGAGTTGATAAGTAAACGTTAGGACATCGCTAGAAAGAAACTGTCAAAAGGGAGTGAGAATGAAGTATAGTAATTAATATTCAGTGCCTAAGTAAGTAAAAGAGAAATATGAATGACTTGACATGTTATGTAAATATTTAGTGCCTAAGTAAAAGTGCAGCGTTATTTATAAAACCCATCTTGTCCTTTTCCGAACACAGTATGATTTCTGCTGTAACTGAAGGCTGTCTTTGAATGATTGTAACAGAAATTCTGTCTTATATCTGTAATGCAAATTCTTTTGTACACATTTTCTCAAAAACTATTAATTTGTAAAGTTTGAAATTTTGAGCACAAATAAAGACGACCCATAGCTAATACGTGTAGCAGTTATTTTTCCGAAAAATGTGTTACATTTTTTTGTAAATTCAATTTATCTGACTCGAAAGTATTCCAATTTGGTGCTAGATGGCGCCGGAAGTTAGCTTGGCAGTGTTTCTGTGTGGAAGAAACGAAATCTCTCATTTCTGCCTGATTTCTTTAATTATCTAGGCCAAATAGAAATCAAAGAATGGGCACTGAGATGAGATTGGAATCTTGTCTTCTGTAGATCATCTTAAATTCTACTGTACGTTCATTTTTTGAAGAGAAAATGTGTACATTACCACAAAACACTTGAATTTGAGACAGAAACTACGCCTACCTACTAAGCTCCACCCCCAAACAATGTCATTGGTTAAAACGTAACAGTGCGTATTTTGTCTTTTCAGTGTGGAGCCAACGAGAGAACGCTTCCATTCTGAATATGGTAAGGTCTTCAGTTATTCGCTGACGCCAACTTCTGGGACAATCCGTCAAGACGTAAAAGCCACGGCCAAGGAATGATATTTTGCGCCATCTGTAGCAGAAGATGAAGCCTAACACTCATTCAAAGACAGCCTTAAGAAACGTGCTATGTAATTTTTTTTTATTTTTTTTTTTTTTTGTTATCACGAAAGTACTTTTGTTTCCCCAAATTCGAGTACAATCGTCGGTGGTCTTACTGGGAACGTTTTCTTGATTCAATTCTCATCAGAGTGCCAAGAAACGGCAATTTTTATACGGCCCTTAAAACATTTGTGCCCTATGTCCGTGCGCCCATTTGTTCGTTTGCCAAGTTGCCCAGTGTCCAGATGTCCGGTGCTCAGTTGTCCGCCCCGTCTTCAGACAGAAAATCGTAAATATTTCTTAATGAGATATGGGGAGGGAAGATTTTTGAGTACACCACTTACTCAAGTAGGGAGAAATATAGGAACACTATAATTTTTTACGCGGATCAATTTCATGGCTCAAAAAAGTGAATGTGCTTAGTTGTCTGTGTACCCAATTGTCCTAAACTCAGCTAAAGAACTAAATCAGGGGCGTACTGATGACCCCCGCAACCGCTGCGTTGCGCAGGGGGGGGTCTCGCGGCTAAGACGGCCACTAGCCTCGGCAGAAATAGTTTACATTACAAAATCTTTTGCGGAAACTTCATGTGAATAAAGAAATAGCCAGCAAAAATTTTTACGGCAGCCTTGAAACAAGAATTGAAAAGAATTTTTTTTTTCGCGGTTTAAATTTTTAAAAAACGGGATGACGGGGAAGCCCTTACTTCAGAGGACCTGAGGCCCCTTCTCACAATCATAGCGATAGTTCCTATACATGTATATCAACAACAGAATGTGGAAGAATTATCAGTTCAATGAATGAAAAGTTTTTACCAATGAGGATAACGTGTTATGTATTACAGTTGTTTACACGTAACTACGAATGATTCAGAATATAAAGAACTGAAAAGGTGTTCTTCGCTCGGAGAAGCAAAGTCTTGCCATTTTTTTTTATTACAGAGTCAAGGGAACCACAATTCCTAAGTGTTACTTATTTATTTGCTTACTTATGTTCCGTATCTTCGTATAAATCGCACGGAAATTACGTGTTTTGTGAATGCTGGTGAGGCATTTGAAAGAGGCTGGACTTACTTCTCTAAAAAAATAAAATATTTATATGTTCAACTTTAGAGTAACTGTTTTGTAACACTATCTATCGGTATAAAATTGGGGCAACTATTTGAATTACAAAGTGCACATTTGCGTGACACGCAGTAAAGTTCAATAATTTTGGTTTTACGAGAAATGCTTGTAGGTTTCAAAGAATTTTAATTATTAAAACGTTTGTAAAAACTAGCTAATAATATGTAATTAAAAATTTAAGAAAGTGAATGCTAACGGTCTTTCACAAAAGGATCTCAAAGAAATTTTTGTGGGGGGCTCCGAGATTTTCGCGTACGCAACTGAACTAAAGTTTTATTACATCCTAAGAAAATTGGGCAGAAATAACTCCCCAATTTCTAAGCTCAGTTGCAGTGCAGTAGTATTAAGTAATATTATTTTCAGAACGATATTCAGTATGTCTAACATTAAGCTAGTAAATTCGCATGTGTAGTGTAGATCACATACTTCGATTTCGGGCGGAATTATCCCCACAAATCTTTCCAAACACAGAATAGCGAATTTCTCCCTCGCTCTATGACTTTTCTATATTTTTAGAAACAAGTATTAAGAAAAATTTTAAATATGTATTTAAATCATAATTTTTTATGCTTTCTAGCATCGCGAGGCCCCGCACTTGGGCTTTGTTGGCTTCCTTGTAAATCCGCCCCTGTGAATATGATGAATTTATCATGATGTGTTTAACTTTCTGAAAACTTTCTCTTTTTTCTTGAGCATGGGACCACTGATTAGAAGAGTTTTTGCAAAATATGTGTTTGGGAAAAGAAATTGTAGTAGCATTTTCTGCACTTCAGAGAATTTATCTGCCTGTAAATAAATTTTCTCCGGCGTTCACATGCTTTTGCGGTTTCTTTGTTATACGCTATCCTACGAAAAATTGCTGGTAACGTCGACACCGGTGAATCCAGTTCCTTAATGACTTCGACGAGAGGAAATTGAAAACTATTTTTGCCCCTCCTTAATTCTTAACTTTTCATTTAAAGAAAGTGTTTTCCGCTTAAAACACGTTGCAAAACTAAAAATCTCGCAGCGGAAAAGACACTGGAAACAGAAGTCCAACTTTTAAATCTACACAAGTACAGCTGCTGCCATCTGTGAACAGGAATTAACAACAAAATGATTAGACGCTGTAGAAATGTAAAGCTTCGTGTCTTTGGTAATTTCCTCACGGATAACCAATGCTTCCATTAACTCCATCAAAGGTTTAAGAGATAACAGTTTCCTGGCCAGATATAGTTAGTGAAAACGACTGCAATTCGTGTGATGTAAAAATTGAGAAAACGCAAAGCTGAATTGAGCTTTCAAGTAGTTACATGATGCAACTGAAAAAAAAAATGATAAAAAAAGAAGAAGAAAAGAGCATCGTTTCGGTCCAGGGATTTAGCTTCCGGAGAGAAGCGATGGTTCTTTTCCCCGTAATGCATGGCCATACTGGAGGCTTAAATTCATCTTCAAAGGGGCGTGAAAAATAAAAACTTACAACATGTGAATAAATTTACTTAAATTTGTAATTAAAAAAAAAGAAGTTACGCACTTTAGTTTGTCACGTGCAGTATTCTGCATAGCTAGCCAATGTTCAGAGTATCGTACTCTTGAAGTGTGGAACCTTCATTTGCACGAAAGCAAGTGTTTGTTTGGAGGTTTAACGACCACCGCGGGCAACTGAGTGGCCAAAAAAGCAGTCGCCTCTCCCTAACTTAGGGACACTGGTTTCAAAGCCAGTGCGCCGCTCCGTTGGCGCAGTGGTCTAAGGCGCTGGCCTCTGATCATTCGTCCGTAAAGGGTCCGGGCTCGTATCCCGGTGAGGCATGGATGTTGTGTTTGTCTTACGGCACTGGCTCTCTCCCTTCCCTGGAACCAGTGACCCTAAATTAGGGATGGGTGACTGCTTATAGCCCATTGAGTTGCTCACAGTAGTCGTTAAACCTCCAATCAAAAAAAAAAAAAAAGCCAGTGCCGTAAGACAAGCACGACATTCATGCCTCCCTGGGATTCGAAATCCGTACCCATCTCAGATGAATGGTCATAAGCCAGCGCTTACACCGGTGCAGAGATGGAAACGGGTCAAGGTGTCTCTGACCCGATTTTATTAACATTTCATTTCTGAAAGGAAAAAAAAAATTCAAATAAAAAGGCGCACTGTGGAATTTTGTGCCCGATACTGGTGTTCGCGTACTGAAAAGGGATTTGTCATCCAATATGAAGGAAGAGTGTCCTCAGAAGAAAAAGTGTCCCTAACTTCTAAGGGGAAAAACAACATCCACATTTTGGAAACTTTCAACTCATCATAAACTTGGAAAAATTGGTGTTGCTGTGAAATAAATTCAGAACTTCAGTTCTGATATTTTGAATATGTTATCAAGAAAACAGCAGAAACTGAAATTAAACATGCAGCAAGTTGCTTAATTCAAAAATTTTCACTGCAGCGCCATCTAAATTAGGTGGGACAGCCTTTTAAAATTACTGCAGAGGGACTTTTTGACTTTCACAGATATGTTTGAAACATGTGTAAAGCAGTTGGGTTATGTCATGCAAAAGAAAGACGAGAGTTTCAATACTTCCTGTAAGTAAGTGAGTAAATTATGCGTTCCTATAATACATTTTGTTTGATTTCCATATAATCTAAGATACCCACTGCGGAGAGACTTTTTGAACGCCATATCTGAAAAACTAACAAGAAGCCCCAAACAAGAAACCACTTTGAAATTCCAAAGCGCCCAAGGCAGCATAAAAGAAAGTTCAAATCATAATACTAAAAATAGTAACCAACGAACAAGAAAAAATCGTTCTCAGTTTTTTGGGGTTCAAATTCTTCTTTTTTCAAAAATTGTCTTTTTTTTTTTCTTGCTCGTTGGTTACTTTTTTAGTTCGAAAGTACGAGGGAGTGACATGGAGGAGACTGGCACAAGACAGACCGTTGTGGCGGAAACTTGGGGAGACCTTCGTGCAGCAGTGGATTGATAATGGTTGACAATGATGATGATGATGATTAGGTGCTTGAATTAATTCTCGCTGTTACCCAATAGAGCGCAGCAGTGGTGCGCTGTAATCCGGGCCACACGTGACCTCCCTTGCGCACGCACGTACCGCCGTCCGTAGTCTGGGCGAAGTAGAGTGTGACACGCGATCGGAGGACACAGAACACGAGTTTGTATCGCATTCACGATATCGAATTTCGTACCAAAAAAGGAGCATTTTTGGGAAGCATTACTCTTCTGCTTTCATCTCAAGAAAGCTGCAGCGGAAAGTCATCGTTTGCTAGTGCAGGCCTATGGAGAGCATGCCCTATCGGAAACAACATGCAGAGAGTGGTTCCGACGCTTCAAAGCCAACGAATATGACGTGAAGGACAAAGAGCGCCCTGGGTAGCCGAAAAAGTTCGAAGATGACGCATTGGAGGCCTTATTGGATGAGGATTCATGTCAGACGCTCCACGAGTTGTCTGAAACACTACGGGTCGATGAGTCAACGGTTAGAAAACGTTTAAAGGCAATGGGAATGATCCAGAAGCTCGGAAACTGGATCCCACATGACAAGGTTATTCTTCTCCACGACAACGCTAGACCTCATGTCGCCAAATCCGTGAAGGAACTCTTGGAGGCACTTGGTTGGGACTTCTTAGCCCACCCGCCTTATTCCCCGGACATTGCTCCCTCGGACTTCCATCTGTTCCGGTCGCTACAATATGGCCTGTCAGAGCAGCACTTCCTTTCTGTCGCGGATATCCAGAAATGGCTCTATGAATGGTTCGCCTCGAAAGAACCTGCATTTTTCTACCGCGGAATCCATTTGTTACCCCAACGGTGGGAAAGGGTCGTAGCTGCCAACGGACCCTACTTTGAATAGACTATTCTGTACCGTTCTATAACAACCCACAGGTGTTTGTGTGGCAAAAAACAGCGGGAATTAATTCAAGCACCTAATATATACATTCATATATATGCAATATATATGAATAATAAAGTTATTTAAAATCAGAATCACAAAATATGAATTAATGAAAATATACAGAAGTACCATAAGACAGCGCTATAGCAGCATATCAAAATTGGGTTCTATAATAATATCACATGCATTTAAGCAGTCACTTATACATTGACACCCATGAAAGAATTGTAATTAAAACCCTAGTATATAAAGGGAAGTACAAAAGTAAAATGAAATGATATGTGGGATGCATTCACAAAGTTAACTCTTCAGGAACTTCCGGTAAAAAAACAGCAATACCTGTTAAATTAGACTGTTCTCCTCAGGGAAACATCAGTCTAAGAGTGACCTTTCGAAACAGGAAACCTGTTTGTAATAGACAAAAACTGCCTGTGTGTCCCCTAGGTCACCGAATTACAATCATGAATCAATTTGAATGTAAATCAATGACAGAACAAATGAAGGAAAGACGAAATGTACAGGAATATTATGCAGTGAAAGAAAATAATCAAACTTGATCAACCTTCTTGCCCTTTGACAGTCACAAGTATCCGGAGGACGTGCTGCTCCTTACCTGTTGGATTGCTCTTTTCGGATACTTGTTGCTGTCAAAGGGTAAGAAGGTTGAACAAGTTTGATTTTTTTTTTTTTCACTGCTTAATATTCCTGTACATTTCGTCTTTCCTTCATTTGTTCTGTCATTGATTTTCATTCAAATTGATTCATGATTGTAATTCGGTGACCTAGGGGATACACAGGCAGTATTTGTCAATAACAAACAGGTTTCCTGTTTCGAAAGGTCACCCTTAGACTGATGTTTCCCTGAGGAGAACAGTCTAATTTAACAGGTATTGCTGTTTTTTTACCGGAAATTCCTGAAGAGTTTACTTTTTTGAATGCATCCCACATATCATTTCACTTTACTTTTGTACTTCCCTTTATATACTAGGGTTTTAATTTCAATTGTTTCATGTGTGTCAATGTATGCACTGAGTGGCCACTTTATTATGACCACCTGACAGTTCTAAGCAAATGAGCTATGGCTGCACGCTGTTGCCGCCAGAGGGCGAGGCTAGTATAAAAAGGGAAAGCTTACTGCTTGCGACAGTAGTAGAAGTGATTTTTGGGAGACGAGATGGGTAAAAAATGCGATTTGACGGATTTTCAACGTGGGATGATTGTAGGAGCTCGGAGCCATGGAGCGAGTATTACCGAAACCGCCGCATTCGTGAAATGTTTCAGAGCAGTTGTTAAAGTGTTTAAAGACTGGACTGTCAGCCAAAGAATGGGTCTCTACGTGCAACGTGTGGTCGTCATCGACTAGTGACTGCTCGGGCGGAACGGAGAGTGTCCAGACTGGTAACAGACAACAGAAGGGCAACAGTGCAGCAAATTACAGACCATCTTAATCAAGGATCCCCTCAAATGATCTCTGCACGCACTGTTCGCCGTACACTGCATCGGATGGGATATGGCCGCCGAAGGCCTGTTCGAACACTTTTGCTGTCTGCAGTTAACAAGAGAAAATGTCTCCAGTTCGCACAGGAGCACAAGCATTGGACAGTCGATAATTGGAAACAAATTATGTGGTCCGATGAATCACGTTTTTAGTTGCAGCATGCTGATGGCTGAGTGAGTATTTGGCGGAAACAGCGCGAAAGCATGGACCCCAAATGCATTGCTACAACCCTTCAAGCTGATGGAGGCAACGTTATGGTTTGGGGAATGTTTTCCTGGCATGCTTTGGGCCCTTTAATTCGTGTTGATCAACGTCTGACTGGCACATCATATCTAAAAATCGTTACAGACCAAATGCATCCTGTCATGTGGATGATTTATCCCAATGGCGATGGCTACTTTCAACAAGATAATGCGTCTTGCCATAGTACTCGAATTGTACAGGATTGGTTTCAGAAATATGCCGGTGAGTTTACTTTGCTTAGGTGGCCCCCACAATCTCCAGATCTCAACCCCATTGAGAATTTATGGGACGAAGTTGAACAAGTCATCAGACAGCTGGACCCACAACCCTGCAATCTCACACTCCTGGAAAGTGCTATTCACCAAGCATGGTCTCAGATTCCACAAACCACCTATCAACATCTCGTGGAGTCCATGCCACGAAGAATCGACGCAGTATTAAAGGCAAAAGGTGGCCCAACGAAGTACTGAGGGGGTGGTCATAATAAAGTGGCCACTCAGTGTATAAGTGGTATAAGTGACTGTCTAAATGCATGTGATATATATATATATATATATATATATATATATATATATATTATAGTTGAAAACAGATTCTTCCGAGTCGGGTCCGGGGCAGTTACAGATCCGGGTCGTGTCCAATTATGTGACTTCTGGGTCTGGGTCGGGTCCTGGTTCAAAATTTTTGACACGTTTCCAATTCTGCAACGGTGAGACAAATGGAATTGTCCGAAACAGTAGAGAGAGGCATATAGAATAAGTATGGTTTAGGCACAACCGCATAATAGAATATTATGGAGGTTAGGCACATCCACATAATAGAAATGATATGCGGATATGCCGAACCTCCATGACCTTTCCGCAAGGCCGGATTAAGGCCTTAGTGGGCCCCTAGGCAAAGACATCTGAGTGGGCCCCTAAAGAACTTATGATGGGGTATCATTATGAAGTCCATTAAAACACGAAACTTTAGCAATATGCTTGTGATAATTAATAAGTGTGTAGTGCGTTCTTCAAATTAATAAATTGTCTGCAGAGTTTTCATAATATGTAAGTCACTGTATTTTTCATTGTTCTCATAAGAATATCAGTTAAAAGCTTAAGATTCCTAGATTTTGTCTTGGATTTTCTGATGATTTAGCATTGTATACTTTTCTTAATACATTTTTTTTGTTATGCAATGTGAATTCAATGGAGACTTCGACCGTTAAGGGTTTCAAGTGCAAATTGGGAGGTGTGGATGAATTGTAGGGAAAACGCTTAAAGATACCACTGTACACAGCGAAATGAAACCTTGGTGTCGTGCGCGAAGCGACCGTGTGCCAAGCGACCCTCTGGAAATCGTGCGCGAAGCGACCCTGTTATATTTTATCGTGGACGAAGCGACCCTGCTAATCGAATCTGTTTACTTATATATATATATATATATATATATATATATTGAGGATTTCTCTGTTGTTTTTGTACTTGTTAAATAATTTTTTATTAGTCTCTACTTAGTAGTGTGTGAGTTCTGAATATTCATAACTGCTGCGTTGCGCGTCATGATCTTCAGGTTGTTTGTTTAGCAAATTAGGTTTTAAATTCTTTGGAGTAAAATTTAGTCTCTGACTCTGCTCTTGGGTATATATATATATATATACACATACCGTAGTCAAATTATTTACATCTAATTAATTAAGTACTTACATCTTCTGAATTTTGTAGCTTTTGTCTTTGGTCTAACTTGGTAACACAGCTTAATGCTTTCAGGCATTTTTTAATGTCTTTAGAATTTCCAAATTCGACGTGTGATGCACAAACAACCATTAAAAGAATTAGGAGAACTTTTTCCAAAAAGGAAGAAAATGCATATACAAGTAGACGAACGCATTCGCAATATCATGGTGGAATTCGGAAATTCTAAAGTTCTTAATAATGCACTTAAAGCATTAAGCTGTGTTACCAAGTTGGACTAAGGGCAAAAGTTACAAAATTCAGATGTAGGTACTTAATTAATGATGCAAATAATTTGACTACGATTTGTATATATATATAAAATGATATTAAAAACTTGTATTTAGTATAAAAAACTTGATGTAAGTAATTAATTAATTAGATGTAAATAAATAATTTGACTACGATTTGTATATATATATAAGTAAAATGATTCGATTAGCAGGGTCGCTTCGTCCACGATCAAATGTAACAGGGTCGCTTCCCGCACGTAATCGAAACCTTGACCCTTGGTGAGTCACTACCTTGACATCTGTCTCTCTTCCAGCCTGTTTCTGACCAAGTGGAAATCATACGAGACAAAAGTAAAACTATTTTATAAAACTCTCTATCTATCTATCTATCTATCTATATCTATCTATCACGTACTTGCCCAAGCATGCCTCCCGGGTCCTTGGCAATAGTGGGCCCCAAGGCTGTACCCTATAGACCCCCCCTCTTAATTCGGCCCTGCCTTTCCGAATGCGCCATAAGGACGAAGAGCTAATAATCATCTGTACTCTGTCGTAGAAAGAACCTCTAAAGCGTTTATACGTATAAACTAGAATGGATTTTTTCAAACTGTACCCGAAAGCGTATTTCTATTATTATGTCCACTATCTGATACTTATTCGTTCCGTGCTGATTCGTTTTTCATTTCGCATTTCCTTGGAGTTCTGGGCTGGGAGAACTTATACTAACTCAAGAAAAAAGAAGTATTAAATATTTGTACTTCAATATTCTTGTAGAAGAAAACCGAGTTACATTAAAATTAGCAAAGTTTGTTTACAACTTTGACAGCTTCAAAAGAAAAAAAAAAAAAAGAAAAAAACTACGTAGTAAATTTTCTCTTGAGGCAAAAACTGCTTTTTAATTCATCCGTTTTCCTGCCTTCGACTTTGATATTTAAGGGCGAGTTCAAATGTTCATCACTTACACTAAAGCACTAACCTCGCTCTCTCGGGTAAGAAAATCCGTATATCCAATAAAATCGTATAATTCACATGCAGATGAGCAACTAGAAAAAAATGTCGAGTGGGTGTTATGATATCGGTGAAAGCTGAATGATCAGTACCTCAATAATTTGCACGCAAGATCGATATATTATTGATATATTTGTGTAAAAAACACCCCCCCCCCCAATTAGTATCATGAGACATTTAATCGGTATCATCAAAATAAGTATCATTACTGAGCAAATTAATGCAAAGAAATTAATAAAATAATTTAGAATAGAGAAGATGAAATAATAAATTCCGTTGGGAATAGTCAGGTAAAAATAATGCAAGCACTTTACCATAAACGTAATTATAATATAAGGGCATTACCAGTGGCGTACCGGAAAATACTCGGGACCCCCGCAAAAAAAAAAATCTTGCAGGCCCGTTTGCAAATATTTGTTGGGTTTTAATTAGTGAAATTTTTTAAATTCCATATTATGCAATACAAGTACTACAAAACACAACATCTTCGTTAACGGTAATAAGTAATCATATACAAATTTCATTCTTCTACGGAATTGAGGCTATCCTCTTTGAAATCCATTACGAGCGCACACATAAAACACGTAACTGCCCTTAGTTGGAGTTTATTGACGCAAAGGCCTCAATGAGCGAAAGAGGCCCATGCCAAACGGTTTACGTGGTTAGAATTTAATGGCGCAAAGGCCACAATGGGGCTAAGATCGCTATGCCAAACGGTTTACATTAGGAACAAAAGCAGCATCAAAAATATAACAAAAGGCAAGGTACGAAACATAAACATGACGAAAAACGATGTGAATGGCTGACAATCAAACAACGGACTACACAAAACGAAAAGCACCACACGTAACTGACATGTGGCAGTGTCTAAGGAAGTTTTCCGATTTATACGAAAACATAGAGCATAATAAGTAAGTAACAATTAAGAGCTGTAGAACTTCTTAAACTATTTACTTTTGAATATCAGAAACGCATTTAACATCGCGCCACATTTTGTACGTAGTAAAAGGTCCTCGCGAAGAGCATCTTTTAGTTCACTATGTATTGAAGGATGGGTATAGGCATGTGCAAACTATTGTAAGGCATAACTCCATATCCTTATTGGTGTAAAAATTTCATTCGTTGAACTGACGTTTCTTTCACATTTACTATGGCTGTGGAAAGGGGCCTTAAGTCGCTAAAGTAGCTGCTTTTCCGTCATCCAGTTTTTTATGAACTAAAACCGCGAAACTTATTTCTAAATATTTCACTTGATTTACTGAAAATAAAAAAAAATGCTTTTCTTTTTAATATTTCTTTCAATGCTACCGTCAAAATTGGCCGCGATTTCCTTAGCCAGCTGCATATGAAATTTCCGCCAAAAATTTTGTGAAATATATATTTGCTGAGGCCAGAGGAGGCCCTCTTAGCCGTGAGACCCCCCCTCCCCTATCCCGCACTGTGGGGTTTACGGGGGCTATCAGTACGCCCCTGGGCATTATACTGCATAAATGTGTCTCTTCTGTCTAGGGTATCTCTCGTCCGAATCAAGGTTTTGGTCCGAATGACCAACACTGTTTTATTTTTATTATTCTGGTGGTATGATTCTTTGAATGCTGGATTACTTCTAGGAAATGGGAAATGCTGGTCATGGATTTTCCGGATGAATTTTAATGCAGAGCGCCAGGAAATAAAAATCCTAAAATTCCTTTATTTTACTCTGCCCTATAGGGGATTAGATCCTAGGTGGTTAAACCACTGTGGATTAGAACAGCTGGGAGCTTCACTCTGGTTAAAAGGCTTCACAGCGACAAGGTTATCCCACTTTTTGTCTCAATGGGTCATTTGGGCAGAGAAAATAAAAAGAGTTATTGTGAGCACAGTAACTCTGTGTAGAGCACAGAGTTACTGTGCTCTCTAGGATGAGGTTACAGATTTAAGTTTGTCTTTTGTTGTTGAAAGTTTAAGTACTACCGTGAGCAACTCAATGGGTAATAAGCAATCGCCCGTCTCTAATTCAGCTTTACTGGTTGCAGGGAAAGGAGAGAACCAGCGCCGTAAGACAAACACAACATCCATGCCCCACCGGGATTCGAACCCGGGCCCTTCTAGGACGAATGGTCAGAAGTCAGTGCTTAGACCACTGCCCCACCGTGGCTCCCTTACCGATATGAGCGTGACAATGTGGGAAGGCGAAACGGTTGCAAATTTATCTTAGGAGTGCTCGGGCGAAAGAAAACTTGAATCCGACTGAGATAGAGACATAGGAGATTGTAAAATGGTATTGCTAATGCGAATCTTAAAAACAGCAAAAATGGAAAAGCTCTGGAGGGGATTTTGAGGCTTAAAACAATATCCTGGTTGCATTACGTGTGCTTAGGAAATGTTAAAGGATTTTAGTATTAATTCATTTTCACGCAAGGTCAGCCGGCATTGGGGGTTTTGGGCAAAACCCCCTGGAGACAAAGCCCCAGCGCGCGAACTACGAAGGGGTGTGACGTCACGGTCAGAGGGCCATCGCAATCCCTCTCTCCAGAGAGGTCAAAGAGCAAACGTAAGGGGAATGCCGATATTAGCTTCGCGTCCATGCAGCATTGATCAGTATTGAGCTTTCGGTAGTCGTGCACGTGAGTAAGCATCTTTTTTACAACATGCCTGGAAAATATTGAATGCCTTTACATAGATCTAATTACAAAGCACATCGAAAAACCACTGTTTTCAGCTTTCCTGAAAGTGAAAGCTTTAGAAGAAGGCGGATTTCTTCCGTACGAATGAAATATTTTGAACCCACCGTGAATTCAAAGGTTAGTTCAGTTTTCATGACAGCATTTTCTGCTTTCGTTGTAAATACAATTATAATTTAGTGAATTGTTAGTCGTTTTTTTTTTTTTTCATTATTGACGGAGTAAAATTTAAGGGCTAGCCTTCCGATTATCAGCTCATTATTTATTGTCGTTTAAATAATGGTATTAATAACCATTCAACATTTCATATCCATAAAGTAATAGCTATTTTTCTTTACAAAATTCGCAGTTAGTAATGTTTAAACTGAAAAAAAAAAAAAAAAAGATGTACATATATTATCAGCGCATCAAGTACTAAGGTTAACCAGGCAAAGAAACTGACAGTAAATAATTACGTTATTTATTAATCAACATTTCATTTCCGTAAAACAAATGTCATTTTTCTTCATAAAATTGCTGTGTATCAGAGCCCTAATTAAAATAAGAATTCGGAATTAATATATTCCATGTTCATTTGACAAATAACTTTTTTCTAAATGATTTTAATTTATAATTTTTTTTTACCTTCTAGAAATATTTGCAAGATTTGAGCACACATTTTACCGTATTTTCAGTAAATATACTCACTGAATCGGAAATTTTGCTTTCGCGCTCGTTATGTAATTACGGAAAAGCCTTTTCTTTTTTGCTTTCATTTAAATAAATCGAACGCGAAGGGAATTTCCAAATGTTTTAAGTGAAATGATTATGTTCATACAGTCCTACCAATTTGCCATTAACGCAAATTGCCATTAAAATGATCAATTTAGCATTAAAAAGATTGTACTTGCAAAAATGCCTAACGCAAAATGCTGGGTTTTGTACTTTATGCGTGAAAAAACTTTTTTTTTTGGCTCCAAAGCCAAATTGAAAACTAAAAGAACAATTTCATGAAATTATTTCCCAGCACAAGAGCAAAACTTTGGAATTCCCAGATTTACGGATATCATCGCTGGAAACTGAGAAAAAAAAAAAAAAGTTAAGGATGTAATCTTTTGATGTTATCTAAGGACAAAAAATAAAGAGAAAGAAAAAAAAACCCGGTCGATTTATTGTTGTGTGCGCAAATTGTCTAGTATCGCACTCCAGAAATTATTTCTCTGCGTAAACACCGCGGTACTTCGTCGGCGTTTGCAGGAGCGGAGAGCTTGATCCTCGAGTCGGTCGGGTCCACAAGCTTTGACATCACAGACCAGTTCGGAGGCTTTCTTAATCTTTAGGGGGTTTTGGGTTGGGGAGGCTCTTAGAGGCGGCAACTGTAATTAGGAGTTGTAAAACAGTATTCACAAGCAGCTTTTCTTTTGTACTGAAGAGCCGTTTCAGAAACCTTTAGTGCTTTTCTCGTTTTATTTGCCTACGTTGCGATCATGTATACATTGTCATCAGAAAGGAGCCATCGGGACGGTTTAAGTGATTTATTTCATTGGAGGCGTCGGACACTCTGCCTTCGAGCTGCGACGGAGACCAGGGGTGAAGCAGAAGAGAGACGATACCGGATAAGGAGCTGGGAAAGGGGTTAAAGAGGATGGCTTCCGAATTGGGAAGCGTGAGTGATAAGAGAATGAAATAGAAGAGAAAATAGGTAGAATGTGCAGATGACAGGAAGTGATCATAATTAATTCAGTAATCAGGATAATTCCACGGCAAACCAATAACGAGATTTAGATAATAATAATAAAGAACAGATTTAACTCCGCACACTGTGAAAAAAAAATAGTGGCGTTAATTCCCGGAACATTTCTGAAAATAGCGTCGACCAAAGTTACCGGTAGGTGACCGTCTTTCGCAGAAATTTCCGATTTTAAAAGTGCCCGAATCCGTTTCGGGTTTTTCCGTATTTAAACTAAAATTTCGCAAAATTCAAAGAACTTGCACTTTTCAGCGATTACACCAGGTACTCATTCCGCAGCAGTCAGGACCGAACCTCCGTCGTTTGGGTTTGTTCAAGAAATGACGCGCGCTTTTAACCACGCAACCAGAAAAATAAATTGCGCGACGGTGAAATTTTTTTCAATATATTCAAGTTTACAACACA
The DNA here is from genome assembly GCA_039090855.1 of Macrothele yani. Taxonomy (NCBI): domain Eukaryota; kingdom Metazoa; phylum Arthropoda; class Arachnida; order Araneae; family Macrothelidae; genus Macrothele; species Macrothele yani. The sequence continues at coordinate 167,565,917 of CM077029.1, read as the reverse complement.
ACAATTAAAGATATGCTGATCGGGTTAATTAAAATGTATTAATGGAGCGATTTAGTCATTTATTTTCTGTTGGAGCTTATTATTTTTCCGATAGGTTTGTAATAATTTTTTTTCTGTAAGGGGACTTTTCAAAAATTAGGCATTTTTTCATCGCGATTTTCGAAGCAACAAAATGCTTTGCAACTTGATGTTTTTAAACTAACAATAATTTTCGATTATCTTTAAAAAAAGGTGAAATTTACTTTTTTTATATTATTATTTCACAAAACTCTAATTGTAAAATTTGCTCTTGATAGCTATAATACCTTTTGTTTTAAGGGGTCCAAAGACTTATGCATATAGATATCGTATAATCACCTGCACAATAAGTTAAGTACCCGGTTTGTTAGAATAACACAATATAATAAATAGCTTGTGCATTTATGGGGGAGAGGAGACGAAATGTTCTGTGTCACATTACACAAAATTCATGCGATAAGCATTCCACAATATTCGATTTCGCTACGGAACTCCAAAATCAAATACTTCGACAGACTATTGAAATTTAAGAATTAATCAAACTTCCAAGTGTTCCCGTGAATCTCTCCTATTACCGGACATTTTTCATCATACGAATACGGAAAAAGTGAGAGGGGAGTTTTTCCGTTAATGTAAGAAACAAATTGCGGAAAGGTTTTTGAAAATTCAGAATTTTCCGTTAACACATCTTGAAAACGGTAATTTATCGTCAATACAAGAAAGATATTGCCGGAAGTTTCCTGAAAATTCAAAATTTTCCCCTGGTACGAAAAAGCCGTGACATTCAGGTTTATTTCCGTCATTTCACGGAAAAGATTGTATCAGAAATATGCTTCGTTAATTCACGAAAGAAATCACGGAAAGTGGCTCGTGAATCTCAGAATTTTTTTTACAATGCAGCTGCATTCAATATTATCTGGGAGATACAATTATTTTGTATCATCCGACCGTGTTCAATTGAAGAAAGCATAAAAAAGATGTTTGTTGGGAAGACGTGTCATCAAATCAATGGTCATCAAAGACCAGGGCCGCCCTTAAACCCAGCAGGCAACAGGGGAACGAGCCTCAGGCTCGCTCTTAAAGTGGGGCCACGATCATCATAGGCACAAAAAATTATTAAAATAAAAATGCAACATGAAGAATAAAACCAAATAATTAGGAATGACCTGGACAACCAAACGAATGTTATCATATTTTTATGGGATACTGAAACGTCTGAAAGCACCTAAGTTAAGCCAGCCAATTGTCCAGGATTAGACGGGATAGTTCTGGATTCCAGTTTCTCCAGATCCCCGTATGTACTCTTTGTAGTCTTGTGTGTGTTCACTCTGCCGTAAACTATGAAAAACGAGATGTAGTGTCATTTTTATTATGAAATTCTTGTTATAAGCCTGTATTAACAATTGAAACGTATGCTCCACTTGATTTCATTTTCTTAAATCATAATTTTGACGAATTTTATATATTTAACACAGAGTGATTATTATTTTAATTTCGAAAAAGATAGAGTTATTGTGTCTGAGATTTCAACAGGGCACTATAAAATAAAAGGCAGTATCAACATTCCATTTTCTGGTTTATTTGTACTACCAACACAGCAAATAATGTTTATAAATATACGTTAAATGTATTAAAATTTCATTTTTTAATCCTTTAGGAAATAGAAAATAAGTACAAGGCGAGATCAAGACAGAAATGAAAAATATAAAAATGGTGCTCAGAAAGGAAAACAAAGCTGAAATTAAAAAAAGGAAATTAAAAGATATACGAAAAGGAGGTCTGCTTAAATTTTTAAAAACTGGAAACAGTGAAAGCAAGCAGACTCTTGTTGAGCATGTATAAAATTCTGTAGTCAATAGAGATTTAATTATTGATCACAAAAATGAAAAGAACGCTTATTCTCATTGTATTCAGCATTTGAGTAATTCAGATGAAATTCCTGCACGCTTCATGTTCTTTAGCAAATGATGATTCACAGATGAAAATGAAATAAAATTATTTGTTTTTACTCACATATCTGAAGCAACAAATGCAACAGCAGCCTACCCATTAGATGATGATTCAGCCCTTTATTCGAAATCTTCAGCGATAAATCAGTAGTACATCTCACATGGGTCCGTGAATTATGTAATGCATTTTTAATCAAATTGTTTATTTATACAAGGGCCCCCCACAAAAATATTTGCCCGGGGCCCCATACATCTTAGGGGTGGCCATGCCAAAGACTCGGTGTCTCGAAAACTGATACAGAATTCAGATATTCAGTTGTATTCGGAGGGGTTGAGGGATTGAAGGTTACTTACGTACATATCCTCCACAAAAAGAATTTTCAAACCCTCTTCAACTTTCCTTTGAAAAAAAAAAAGACGTTTCAAAATTTTTAAACTTTCATTCTGGTGATTTATAAAAATTACAGTACTTTGATATTTAAGTGTGACTATAAATATTTTGTCTTGTTTGTTCATGCATTGAAATTTCTTTTTAAGAAGAAATTCAGATAAAAGATCACAAACGAAGAACAACTCGATACCTTCTACTTCTCAAGAAATAGCAGGAGCAATTTTACCAGAAATTCTCTGCCGCATGGTGACAAGGCTTGTTGCTGCTAAGAGATAAGAGGGCAAGAACCACGTGTCTTTATTGGAGAAAAGTAAACTGGAAAGAATACTTAAAAAAAATTTGTAAAAAGAATGAAAAGTGAAGTCGGAGTGCCCATTAGATTCTGGTTACTTATATTAAACTTCGGGGAAGTTCATTTGCTCACAAAACAGTGTTACTGTGTGGCGTGTATCCCTCTGGTAAACCTTCCTTTTGAGTTTCTGCTCCCTTATTTATAAATTTAGTTACTATTCGCAAACAATTTTCTCCCTGAACGGAACATTTCTTCCCCGAAGCTTTTACTATTTGCATCACTGACAGTGAGTCGGCGCTCGATAAGAATGTCGACATTGAATTGAGAGAGAGTTGAGCAGAGAGTAGTTGATGTGTAGTTTTTGAGAGGTTTATGTACGATAAAAATACAGCGATTTATATGTGACGAGATATATGTACGAGAGTTTTTGTTTGAAGCCTGATTGTTAAACGTAAGAGGGACTGCTGTGATTGGATCGAATCACTTGTACACCCGGGATTTCTTTATGGGAATGGACCAAATTATTGAAGATGTAAATAACAATATCCCGGAGAAAATATCTCCAAAAATATCGGGAAGCAGTAAAAAAGACATATCTCCCTCACCTTAAAACTCTTTTCGAATGACTCGCGAAATGTACATTCAAAGTTTAGACAGTAGATTCTGGTTAATTGAGCCATCGGTTAATCAAAGCTGCCGTTCATTTGGGATAATTACTGAAGAACATCCCAAATTAGCTCTTTGGGATAAAGCTTCGCATAATTGGGACAGCTGCTTAAGGTCGAAGTCTCGTGATTTTGCTCCCTATACTTCAAATGGTGGTAGTTTCGACCCTATTTCCTCAGCAAAGAAAGATTTCCCTTACAACAAAATTGGCCCACTATAGAAAAAACATCCTAACTTAGATTGTTCAAAAAGTGTTTTTTGCAAAAAACTTTTCTGAACTCTATTTAAAATGAATTTACTTCGATGTAGTAGTAAGGAAGAGTGGCGCCACCTGTAAGCAATTATCATAACTGCATGGAAGTGAAGTTATTGATTTTTAATATACACTATCTACCAACAAGTAATTGGACACCCCTGCAATCGACGATAATTGCAGTCCAGATACACGTCACGGCTGCCACCATTAAATATCGTGTGGGAAACAACAACGCAAGCAGTCTCATGCAAGATGCCACGCAGTTCGGAGCACTCTGATTTAAAGAAAGGTGTAATCGTCGGGTATCACAGAAATGGCCAATCCATACGTGACATATCCAGCGAGTTGAAGTACCCAAAATCGACAGTGGCCTACGTGATTGGCAAGTGGAAGTTGAGAGGTGACTGTCGGAATGTGCCCTGACCCTGCAGACCCACAAAACTGGGAGTTAGAGACCGACGGGTGTTGGCCAGAGAAATTCGGAAGAGCCGCACCAAATCGGTGGGCCACATCCACGAGGAGTTTCCACACGCATCCGGGAGTGCTCTTTCGATGAATACCATCCGTAAGTAAGCCCATCTGCTCGGTTATCATGGACGTCCTGCCGCCCAAAAGCCTTTGATCACCAAGTCCAATAGCGCTGCTCGGCTAACGTGGTGCAAAGAACGTCGACAGTGGACCGTTGAGCAGTGGAAACAGGTTCTCTGGAGCGACGAGTCAAGGTTCACCCTCTACCATTCAGATGGCAGGGTCTGGGTTTGGCGTCTGTCTGGAGAACGCCTCCTGCCGGAATGTATTGTGCCAACAGTGAAATTCGGCGGCGGTGGAATTATGCTATGGGGGTGTTTCTCCTGGTATGGCACAGGACCCTTGGTCACAATTCCTGGTAGACTCAACGCCGAGACCTACTGCACCATTTTGGATGACCATGCGCTTCCTACGTTGTGGCAGTTTTACGGGGTGTACCCATGTTGCATTCAGGATGACAATGCCACCTGTCATGTTGCGAGGTCCACCATGGCTTGGTATGGTGACAATGGGGTTAATCGAATGGACTGGCCTGCGCAGAGCCCGGACCTTAACCCTATCGAGCACCTCTGGGACGAGTTGGAGTGTCGACTTAAGGGGTGCCCCCATCGTGCGAAATCGGTGAAGGAACTGACCTGTCTTCTTCAAGCCGAGTGGAAGAAAATACCGCAGGCCGTCGTACAACGCCTGTTTGAGAGTATGCCCCGGAGAGTCGCAGCTGTAACCGCCGCTCGTGGAGGCTCCACCAATTATTGAAGGTAAATAAACTTCGTTTTCCTTTGCTATCACAGGTGTCCAATTACTTGTTGGTAGATAGTGTAGTTCAGGAAAGCTTTTTCCAAAAAACACCGATTGTTCAATCTAAGTTAAGATGGGTTTTTTTTTTGTTTTTTTAATCAGTGGGCCAATTTCGGTGTATGAAATATATTTATTTAATGAGGAAATTGGGCCAAGATTTTTCTATTGGAAGTATAGGGAGCATAATCACGAGATATCCACCTTCATTGATAAAAACTATACTAGCCCCGATGTGATCCAATTAACTGGAAATTATTGTATATATAAAGACATATCATCATCATCATCATCATCATTGTCAACCATTATCAATCCACTGCTGGACGAAGGTCTCCCCAAGTTTCCTCCACAACGGTCTGTCTTGTGCCAGTCTCCTCCATGTCACTCCCGCATACTTTCGAATTTCATCCACCCATCTCCCATGTGGTCTTCTTCTGGGTCTTTTCCTGTCCCTTGGAATCCAATCTAAAATTTCGGCTGTCCATCGATGGTCTGTCCTTCTGACAGTAGGTCCAGCCCATTGCCATTTCAGGGATTTAACTCTGATCATGATGTCTTCCACTCTTGTCATTTTCCGCATCCACGAGTTCCTCTTCTTATCTCTCCTGGTTACACCAAGCATGCACCTCTCCAAGCTTTTTTGAGTTGTCTGCAGCCTTTGTATGTCTCTTTTAGTTAAGGTCCACGTCTCTGCACCATACGTAAGCACTGGAAGGATGCATTGATCAAACACTTTTCTTTTAAGACATAATGGCATATTGCTCTTGAAAATTATGCTGTTTCTTCCAAAAGCTCTCCAGGCAAGTTTTGTACGCCGATTAATTTCTTCATCAATGTGACCCTCACTTGATATCTGCTGTCCAAGATAAACGTACGTGTCTGTTACCTCCAGCTTTTCTCCATCAATCGATAAATCTTCATTTCTTTTAAAAGCATTGAACATCACTTTTGTCTTCTGAAAGTTTATTTTTAATCCCACTTCTTTACTCTTGTCAGCAAGTTCCTGGATCATACTCTGCAGCTCTGATAGGGTAGTTGCAAAAATGACTACGTCATCAGCAAAACGAAGGTGGGTTAGATAATCTCCATTAATCTTTATTCCTTTCTTTTCCCAGTTCAGTGATTGAAAGGCATTTTCCAATGTGGCATTAAATAGCTTGGGAGATATGGTGTTACCTTGTCTCACTCCAGTTCCAATTTTTATGTGTGTTGTATTTTCAAACAGCCGAATCTTTGCACTTGCATTTTCATAGATGTTATTAATAATATTAATGTACGCATCTTCAATACCACAGGATTTCAGAGCCATTGTAACTGCTGATGGTTTTACCAAATCAAAGGCTTTTTCATAATCGATAAAAGCCATGCACAATGGAAGTTCATATTCCCTCGCTCTTTCAATTAGTTCTCTCAGTACGTGGATGTCATCTATTGTGCTGTAGCCACTCCTGAATCCAGCTTGTTCTCTCGGTTGAGCCATGTCCAGTGTTACCTTCAAGCGGCGTGAAAGAACCTTAGTGGATATTTTATAAACCACTGATGGGAGGCTGATTGGTCTGTAGTTCCTGAGATCCTCAATGTCACCTTTTTTATGTAGCAGGATCATTGTAGCGGTGTTCCAATCCTCAGGAATCTTCCCTTCATTAAGGCATTGAGTGAAAATTTGGGCGAGTACTGTTTCGATTTCTCCACTTGCTTCTTGTATGATGTCTACAGTAATTCCATCTTCTCCTGGAGCTTTTCCCCGCTTCATGTTCTTGATTGCATGTGCAACTTCTGCTGGGAGGACTGGAGGAACTCTGGTACTGGTACCTTTCATGATGTCTAGAGTTCATGTATCATCTCTTTCATATAATTTGGAGTAGAAATCTTTCACTCTTGTCAAAATTTCGCCTCTATTTCTTGTTACAGAACCATCTTCTTTTTTCAGTGCCATAATCTGTTTTCTTCCCTTACTGAGATGTCCCTTTGATATCTTTAGGCTTTGGTTGTTTTCAATTGTTTTCCTCACTAGTTCACAATTGAATTTCCTTACGTCTTCAGTGATACTTTTTCGTACTGTCTTGCATAGCTCTATATATTCCACTTTGGAAGTCACATCTTCTTTAGTTGTCCTCATCTCTCTTCTTTTTTGCATCAACATTTTGGTTTTTCCTGATAATTTGTTCACATGCAACTTGTTCTTAGACCCAGCTAATTTTGTTGCTGTTTCCATAAGAGCTTTGGTTACGTTTCTGTTAACTTCAGAAATATCCACTTCTTCCGATATTAGGCCTTCTAAAGCAGAGAATTTGTTCTTCAGTTCTGACTTGAAGGTATTATGGTGTTTTTTAAGGTTGGTTATGTCAATACATTTTGTTTGTCTTATGAGCTTGCCACGTTCAAGTTTAGTGTTGAGGTGCATCTTACATCTCACCAATCTATGGTCACTACCTGTGTTGAACTTGTTTAGCACACTGCAGTCTTCTATGACGAACGACATAAGTGAAATTTCATATGCTGATTTTGTTGTTTGGCCACTTATAGTGAACTGCTTATTCAAAGAGTTGAATATACCTATGTCAACGAAGCTATTTCAAGACGTTAACTGGTAGATGCATATACAGTATATAAGCTACAGGCCCTACAGCTATTTAAATCTTAATCTTCATAACTGATAGTCAAGAATTATATGTGCTTAAAAACAGTTAGCGTTTGGTGCACAACTTTTTTAATCTCATTCAGGACGAAATCAGTTTGCAAAGCTAATTTATAAACTTTTGCACGGGATAAAGCTTTATTATCTAGCTGAAAATGTTTGTATTGTAAACTAACTGTAATTTTTATAAAATACTCTTATGTCATTAATTTTTAACGTGCAGTCTTTGATTTTCACACCAAACGCAGCAATATTTTTAAAAACCGGAATTTATGTTGTAAAACAAATTAAACTTCGTACTTTGATGAATTTTTTTTTGTGTGCTTTGTATTCGTGAAGCAGAGGCGGTTCTAGGCCGAGGGGGCCAGATATAACCGTTTGGGGGTTAAATCTGCCCTCCCCCCCCACACACACTTTTTTTTTAGTCTAGAACCGCCACTGTCGCGGCATTTTGTGAAAAAAAAATAATAGAAAAAAGGAAAATGACCACAAATTTGTAATTAGGTAAAACATCGTTATTTAAAATTCTGCACGGGTACGTTAAATATTAAGTTTCGTCAGAGATTTACATTTACAGAACGATACATTTTGATAACGTGAAAAGTCTCAGATCTTTAGATAGCTATGTGCTGCCATCTATACACGACAGTAGCAACTACCGAAAATCACATCGCATGTGATTTTCGTTGTTCAACAACTTTTCTAGTCAACACTGCGGAACTGGCCATCTATAAACGGCTCTAGAGGCAGATTTTTTGTGGGAGCTACTATTTGAAAAAAATTAGTAGGGTACCCCAACCCTAAAATTAACGGTATGCCGGCATCACCGTTTCCTGTTTGAGCATCTTTTTAACACGATTCTACGAATGACTGCCGTGTTCGTATTGAGGCAATAATTAATTAACAGCATTGTATTCATTTTTCTGGACCCCAGGCATTTTCTCGGGGGTGCTTAGGCCCCCTCCGAAAATCTACGAATCCTCCCCCGTAGGTTTTCGGGCGATCTCCCCTTATATTTAGTCTAATTGTGTTAGTTTATAACTGAATATTTAGAGAAATTAATTAAAAAAAATTAAGAAAATGAGAGAAAATATTATAATAATAAAAAACAAAAAAATCCACAAGGAGTTCAATCTGAAATTTCTATCATCCTTCAGCAAAACATTAAACAATCCTTGCTGAAGGGGCAATTTTTCAAGCACTGACAACTCGGACTACCGCAATAAACACCTAATTCCACACAGCAGAGATGTTTGCCTTGCAATACGTCCAGAGGAGACTTTAGATCTATTGGGGCTATAGGCGGTAAAAGGTTCAGGGGCCCCTCCTCCTTCTTATGCCTCCAGAAATTTTCATCCGTCAGATTAACGAAAAAAAAAAAGGGGGGGGGGGAGTCAAGAAAAAGGGTTTTACACTTTTTTAAAATGCCATCGCTTCCTAATATTAGAACGTTCTGTAAGAAACAGTGCTAGTGTATTAATTTTGTCTGTCCGTGCACATCGAACTTTTTGATTTCAGAGATATCTCAAAAATTATTTTTGCGGCTAATAGGAAATCAATGGGTATTAAGTTTGGCGCTTTTAATATCCCATATACTTCATGCACTGCAGTTATCATAAACAGAATTTTGAGGCTAATAGGGAATCAATGGATGTTAGGTTTGGCACTTTAAATACCCGTATCCCATTTATACCTGCACTGCAGTTATAAGAAACAGAAGCATGCAAATTAAATGCATAAGATCCGGTTTGAAAATGGAAAAGTAGGGACTGCAGGTTTTTGAGTAAGAATATCATTGAAACTTTTTATTTCTTTTTCAAAAGCTAGTTTTAAGTCGATTTAAGGAATAGAAAAGGTGAGAATACTTGATAATTATCACTATTAAACCAAGGGAGCAGAAAGTAATGAGAAAACGTTGTTGCAATACAATATAAATTACTTTTAACACTATTAAATAAGATAGCGTGATATTCTCAAATTTCTTTATTTTTTCAGCCTAAATATTAATAACTCTTTTGGTTTAAGGTGGTTTAGAGAGATTAGGGTCGAGAAATAACTAGATTGTCCTAAGAAGAATTATCCTACGAATAATATTCCTTTCTTCATTGATTATCCTACCACGAAGGGAAAAACAATTAATAAAACACACGCTCGATCATCAGGAAAGTTTTTACAAGTACTCCTCATAGCAACTCGGGAAGAAAGTGGGAAGGTTCCAACACAGATGTGTTCCCTTGGCTGGAAGTACCATGAAAGCAATTTATAGCACAGCAGGCCAGTTAAGAATTCGCTTTAAACAATGAAAAGTGTGAATACCTTCTTTACCGAACCACTAATAGGAACTCCAAATTATTTTAACCGTCCCTTTCAAAGTAAGTACATTGATAAGAACTCGAAAATTCGGAATATCAGCAACAGCAAGAAAAAATATGTTATTATTAATATGAGAAAGTAAAATATCAATTGACAATACAAAGTAGTCGCTTTAAGGATTGATTTGCTTCGGTCCGTGAAAACCAAAACTGAAAATTCAATTATATGTTTTCGGGGCTCCTCAAACGGCGAGGCCCTAGGCGCGCGCCTAGTGCGCCTAGCCGGAAATCCGCCCCTGAATACGTCATCATATTTTGAAAGCTGGTATTCAGTTTTATTTCTGTGTCCTGGATGCTGTATTACCATGTATACGTTTAAGACTCAGTGCAACTAACATGATGTTACTGTTTCCAATACAACAAAATATTTGCAACCTAATTTTTAACAATAGCAAATTATTAGAAATTGTTCCCATAATATGTTGTTTTTTTTTCTGGGCGGTGGTGGTTTACACTCTGTGACATTAAAAAACAAAAAAACGAGGCACCTCAAGCTGCCATCGAAACGGTTAGTTAGGTTTAGGGATTTTTACTACTATTTGCTAACCTAAATTATCTAAAGGGGCTGAAACCAAATAGCCGGGGAATGGTTTACACCATACGTTTTCAGGTAACACTGTAATAATTCCTTAATAATCAGAAACGCGCTTGTAGTAAGGTGAAGACATTTTTACATTTCCTAATGTCTTGGGGGGATTTTCTCCAGCACAGCCTTACCTTTACTAGAGTCCTCAATATTTTACACCACCCCTGGAGAAATCCGTAATCCATTCCTGAATTAAAAGTATAACATTTTTAATCACTTGTATATGTGTTAATTTCTTGGAATCTGCATTTGCAATATAAGAGCATAAGGAAATGTTTGTACTCTATGCAATTTTTTTATATACACTGGCGGAAAGTGAAAAAAGAACACCAAGAAGGAATTGGCGGACGATCATGAAATTTACATATGTTAATGGGGTCGAGTTTACGTAGGTGTGATGTTAATTTCGGGACCAACCGGTGAGCGCTTACGCCACAGCACGGCATAATATGCAAATTATCGTCGGTGGTATTTAAGGAGTACGGCTAAGTGAATGTAATCATTCGTCGGCGTACAGACACGTGCGAAGACCCTGAAGAAGCTGCAATGCCTGGAGATGGAAGACGTGTACGATTTCAGCAGTTATCGGACTTTGAGCGAGGTCGTCTAGTCGGACTCCGCGAGGCCGGGTGGTCGTATCGTCGTATTGTGGAGCGAATTGGACGGGAAGTATCGGTGGTGGTACGATGGTGGCGTAGACGGTCCGAGGAACATTCCCACACGAGAAGACGTGGAACCGGGAGTCACAGACGGACTGATGAACGGACCGATCGACGCATAAGAAGAGCGGCGTTGTCAAGCAGAACATCCACAGCGACACAAATCCGAGCTGCCGTTGCCCCTGAGGTGACTGTGCGAACAATCCGCAACCGTCTACTGGATGCAGGAATACCTGCAAGTGTGCCTCTGGCATGTGCACCTCTGACTCCAGCCCACCGTCAGGAACGGCTGTAGTGCTGTCGCCAACGTCTGCACTGGAGAACGCAATGGCGATCTGTCGTGTTCAGCGATGAAAGCAGATTCTGCTTGGGAGCCTCTCCACCCTTCTTGCATCCACCAGCGACACACAGGGCCTACACTTGGTCTCCTGGCGTGGGGAGCGATCAGCTATCACTCCCGTACACAACTAGTGTTTGTGCCGGGTACGTTAAACAGCACCTCCTACATCAACAACATCATTCAGCCCGTTGTTGTGCCATTTGTAAGGTCGGTTCATCGTGGTGTTTTCCAGAAAGATAACGCACGCACACACACGGCACGTGCAACACAACATGCACTTCATGGCGTGAGACAACTTCCATGGCCTGCACGTTCACCGGATTTGTCCCCCATTGAGCACGTGTGGGATTTTAAGGGACAACGACTTATCCGGTCTCCCCAGCCAGCCACGACCATCCCCGATTTACGCGTCCAGATTGAGGATGCTTTGGAATTCAATACCCCAAACTTACATCCAACATCTGTACGACAGACTCCATGCCAGAATTGCACAGTGTGACGCAGTTCATGGCGGTTCAACTTCGTACTAACCATGTTACATGGAAATGTTATTTTTCAGTTTACCTGCAAATACAGCTGTATTTTGCCACAATGTTTTGATCACGTTATCCTCTGTATTCCGTTATTATGCTGTATAAATTTCGTTGGTATCAGACGTCTCCTTTTGCCACAATGTTTTGATCACGTTATCCTCTGTATTCCGTTATTATGCTGTATAAATTTCGTTGGTATCAGACGTCTCTTTTTTCACTTTCCGCCAGTGTATATTAATATATTGTGTATAAATAAGAAAATTGTGATTATATGTATATAATCAATCAACAAGTTTTAGCCTCCACGAAATTTGTAATTGCCCCCCCCATCCCCCCCGAAAAAGCTCTCTGAATGCAACACTGACCGCAGGGTAAGATATTTCCAGTGAAATTTAGTGAAGGGAAAAATTACTCCTGTTGCTGAAACAATAGAGAGGGCGCATTCTCTGAGAGAGACTGTCGGGGATTGTATTCCATTCTTACAATTTTTTTTTTTTTCGATGGCTGAATTCAGAATTGTAATAGTTTCTACCCTTTTAGGAAAATCAAAATTTGACAAAAGAAAATTACCCCCAAGATCCATCTATCATAAACAAAATAATTACGAAAAAACGCATAGATAAGTACAATATCCGCTGATGGCTCACAGTTTCAGGAGACAGACGGTGTGGAGGAAGATAAACGACCAGAAAGACCACGGACATCGGTGGTAACGTGGAAGCAATACGGCTGTCCTGCATTCGAAGTTCGCAGAAGTATATCACTGGCGTAATCGACAATTGGGCTTCCCGAAATCGACTGCGCACGACGTCGTGAGGAAAAGTCTAAAGCTGATCCAGCTCAATGTCAAGCACACAAGAGTGGAATTCGCTGTCAGCATGCTGCAGAGAATGCCAGAGATGCGATGAACCAGGATTTTTAAATCGCACCCTTTTCTCGGATGAGGCGAGATTCCATGTCATCGGGTGTGTAAATCACCACAACTCGAAAAATCCTACTGCGGTAAGTGAGAACATTAGAGAATCCTCTAAGGTCAACACTTGGTGCGATTTAAGGTGGTTCCACATAAAATCTATGCCTTATGTTTAGAATGGTAAAACTTGTTTACATATTTTCTTCGCAATTAATATATTATCAAGGATGAAAATTTGCACATCGATAAAACTAACTTTAAGATATAGCGTGGGATACTTAATACTTGTTGAAACATAACCATAATTCAGCAATCCAACATTTGTTTGTCTACTGACGTCACCAATGTACAGGTCGCGCCATCTATTAACAGGTCTGAACATTACTCAAAGAAAAATGATTGATTTTTAATATAATTATGGTTATATTTTAGCAAGTATTAAGTATCCCATGCTATAACGTAAAGTTAGTTCTATCGATGTGCAAATTTTCACCCTTGGGAATACATTAATTGCGAAGAAAACGTGTAAAGAAGTTTTACCATTGGAAAAATAAGGCAGAAATTCCACCTTAACACACGATAGAATTTTTGGAACCTTTTTCTTTACACAACGTACTGTCATCGGTAGCGTGTATCTAGACATGTGTGATGTTTTTCGTTTCCCAAAATCAGGGAATGGACGAACCTGATCACATCTTCTGCCGACAGGTTGGAGCATCACCACATTTTGCAGCGGTTGTGCAGGATGTGATAAACGTTCGCTTTCCAGGGGCGGTGGATTGAAAGAATTGGACCCATTCCTCGGTTCCCACGAAGCCAGGGCCTGATTTACGCCTAGGCACGCAAGGCACATGCCTAGGGCCCTCAAATTGAAAGGGTCCCAAAATCTTGGTTAAAAAAAAAAAACTTTCCCTTTTTCAAAATATTTATACGTGGGTAGATGTGATGTGGAGTAACTATATATAAATCGCTGGCAAAACACAAGCAAGTACTGGCAATATAATATGTGATATTTCTAGTTAATATCAGTAACATTTTCCAGATAATTTGGGGAGGGATTTTGTGCGAGATTAAACAAAAAATTGTCGTGTTGTATAATAAAAACTAGCAGTACGTGTATGTTTGTAAATATGGCTTACTAAGATCAACTATATACTTCAATTTCAGATACTGCATGGTTCTGAAGCAATTTTTAAACATTTTGACATTTTAGCTCCCAAAAGTTATATTTGAAAAATCTTTGGACTTAATTCGAGCAGGGTTTGAATCCTCCCAAACCTCTCTCTTAAATACACCCCTTGTTAATATGGTAATAGTATATAGTTTAGACACACCTGGCAAAAAATCCAATGTCCAATTGAATGTTACCCGTCATATGGCTTTGTCACACACAACTGTTTCATCGATGAAGGTTCAAGTCTTTTCAGATGCAAATCAGTAGGACAGCATAAAAATCTAGGAGAAAACAATATTTTTACCAGGTACTACAGTAATTTAATATCAGTCTTATAAATGTATTGTGTTTAATAAATTATTACGCTGGATTGTAATACAGTCGCCCAAAATGGTCACACTACCTACTAGACTCCGTAAAGTAAATGTCGAGTGGAGGAGGCCTCATTTTAGGTTGTGCCTAGGGCCCAATTCTGTGTAAGTCGGGCCCTGCACGAAGCCCGACCTAACCCCATTGGATTTCTTCTTTTAGGGTCATGTGAAAAAACTAGTTTACAACGAAAAGATTCAGAATCTTGTCTATCTGAAGGAAAGAAGCACTGCAGCAATTGCAAGCATTACTCCGAACGTTCTTGCTCCAGTGTGAACCGAATTTGAATATCGTTTGGATGTGTACCGAGCTTTTAATGGTTCACCCATAGAAACATTGTACTGTTTTTTTTCAAAATCTATGTTCGCTATTAACTGCAATAAAAGTATTTCAGAGCATATCGCGTAAAGTTTATTGCCACATAAACTAACACCAAAACCCAGCATTATTTTTCGGACACTCTGCATTGTTATGGTGGCTCATAAACAGGGTACAGAAAGGCCAACCCGGACATTTCCTGGTGGACCACTCAAGAAATGACCCACTTCTTTTTTGTTTGATTTTTTGGGAACGGACGTACAATTATTTTGCAATGTATGAATACTAATCGTTTATTTCATTTGACCTTTATTTTTGCCTGAAAAGTTATTTCCTTTACAAAAAAGGAAAAAGAAACAAAAAGAAAGAAGAAAAAAGAAACGTTTCTTTTTATCTTTGTTGGGCGCT
This sequence comes from Macrothele yani, assembly GCA_039090855.1. Taxonomy (NCBI): domain Eukaryota; kingdom Metazoa; phylum Arthropoda; class Arachnida; order Araneae; family Macrothelidae; genus Macrothele; species Macrothele yani. The sequence goes on along the minus strand of CM077029.1, from coordinate 167,550,709 downwards.
TGCTCTAGAAGGACAAAGCAAGGGTCTCTGTATTTACATGCGAAAAACGCTGCCGGACCAAGCAAGCTGTTATAAATTAATTAAGCTGAAGGTAACTACTGTTAGACGCAGGTCGTTAGACTTGGAGCCTGGTATGCTCTACCCTTTTGTAATCTTGAAAGAGACATTAGTGCCATTGCGATGGCCCATCATTACCCCCCCCCCCCTAGTTATCCACAGACTGACGTAGTACACAAAGCGATTCTCCCTTAAGAGATATTCCGACATTCGTATGAAACACTGTTGTATTCGGCGCGACAGCACGTTTAAAGATGGCGATAGTGAGGATGCTTCACGATTTTTTCTTTTCTCTCTGTGGCGTGGCACTGGCATTTGAAATCCATAGCTAGCGTGAGGTGAGACTAATATTTATGGCGTGATTTAGGGTTCGGTGAAATTGTAAACGTCTTTGTCTATTCTATTTTGAAGGGAAACTCAAAGGTAATTCAGTTTCCTAGTATATACTTTTGTGTGTGTGTGTGTGTGTGTGTGTGTGTGTGTGTGTGTGTGTGTGTGTTACACACCTTCAAATGTAGGGTTGTTGAGATTTTTCATGGGGGATCTGAGGAAATTTGTGGGTGGGGGTTACAAATCCGTGCTGTAGGGGACCATGACTGAATATCCCGGCCTGGTTTGTTCATCCCAATCCGCCCCTGCTCATAAACACTTGTCACAAAAAGTTAGGGATATTTGCGGTTTCGAAGAAAAACGTGGTGGTATGTAAATTTAGCAACTACTGGAGTTCGGTTAATCAGCGTGGGTGGCTCCGTTATATGTAAATTAGAATGATAACAACACAGCACGTAGCGTTTGAGCTTCGATAAAAGTCCCTGCAAGAAGAGGAAGACGGGTTGTTTCACCACTTGGTCTACAAGATTGCTGAATGTATGGTTATTACTTTCAGTTAGCGATTCACCTGAAATGATGTACAGACGACGTTTAAGCATTGGCAATAAAAATAGAGAAATTGGCATGTTACAGGAGGCAGGTGAAAGGGTGATTGATGTATAGCTGCTGCTTTTGGGGTTTCGCAAAGTGTAGTAAACCGGCCCCGCACAATATTTCTACACTGTTAAAAATCGGTACTTACAAGAATAAGCCAAATGTACTCGTTTTTGAATACATTCTGGACTCATAATAGCTCCGAGTACTTGTGTCTCATTTTTGGAAAAGGCACGTGCTCATTTTTGAGTACATGCAGAGAATCAATTATGAGTATATCTGGTACTTCTAATTTTAAATATATACACTCACTTTTTAGTATATTTATTTGAAATGTACGTATTAAAAAAATCCGTATATATGTGCTCTAACTTCATTCAGTTTCTTCACCCTTTCGGGCTGGGCACAGAAACTGAAAGAGAGGGAATCTAACAGGATAGTTTGTAAGTGAGACAGAACACACTAGATGGCGCCACCTTACAAGCGTACCACTTTGCACAAAGAAAGCTGCCAGAAATTAGGAATTAATAATACCATCGATGGACAGCCGACATTTTAGATTGGATTCCAAGGGACAGGAAAAGACCCAGAAGAAGACCACATGGGAGATGGGTGGATGAAATTCGAAAGTATGCGGGAGTGACATGGAGGAGACTGGTACAAGACAGACCGTTGTGGAGGAAACTTGAAGAGACCGTCGTCCAGCAGTGGATTGATAATGGTTGACAATGATGATGATGATGATGATATAACCGGGGGATTCCTACCGGGGGGGAGTCCCTTAACGTGCTCGTCCGATATTCAGCGATTGTTAGAAATTCACACCACCACGCCTGTGTGGCTAGGTTTGAACTAGCAGTCTGAATCTCTAACTACTAAGCCATCCGCGATTTGATTTCATTTTTCTTTTTTTTTAATGATCAAATTATCATCTGTAGAGGATTTTAGGAAGGGAGTGTCTGACCCCAGGTCTTAAACAACCCTTAGAAATAGGAATCTAGAAGATTTGGTCTAGAGCGCCCGTTAGGAAAGTGACACGGAAGCGAAGTAGAAAAGGGGAGGAAAACGCCCTTATTTATTACCGGTGAGCCAGTACCCGGGGTCCGACGGCTTAACATCCCCATCCGACGCACGGCGGATATTTAGTAGATCGAGCGTTCGTACCTGCTGAGATCGAACTTGAGGTCCTTTCCGTGGCAGTCACGAACGTTGCCCACTAGGCCATCCGCGACCCGATTTCAAATATGTAATACGTGTACTCCGTACATACTCATTTGTTCATAGAATCAACTGGAAGTATATTATTCGATGGCACATCTGGGATAATAGATATATTCGTTGTCACATGCTGGGCAAATGGACCGCACGATTTTATTACAAATACAGTGATGAAGCGACAATATATTATTTATGGGATTGACACAAATGTAGTTAATGTGAAACGTACATAAAAATTCTTTATGCATAATTATATTACTTGTGATCAGTGACTTTGTTGTACTAAATATTTATGTGTGTCATTTTACACATTTTTTAAACAATTTCTGTTGAAATCTATAATATCTAAAAGGAAGTAATGCGAGATTATATTTATTGACGCAGTTATTTGTAAGTACGTATGGTTACTTCTATTTGAGCATGTCAAGCATTCATTTACTATACGATTGTAGTTAAAAAAAAACAAGTACGTTCGGGTTCTCAATTTTAAGTAGATTTTTTTTAACAGTATACGGCATGGAAATGTTGCTAATCGACCCAACAGTGGTCGCCCGAGGATAACCACCAGGAGGCAAGATGGCAGTAAGTGCTCGCATAAGACCTAATTTCACCAGTAGCCAAATCCGGGAATCACTTCGAGCTGCTTCTGGCGCCACAGTATATGTACTCAAACGGTACGAAACCGTCTTCACGAGCACGGACTCAGAGCAAGAAGGCGCTGAAATGGACAGCACTGTCATCAGCTCACCGTCATCAAAGATATACCTGGGTCCGACAGTACATATCATAGAATACAGAATGGCACCATGTACTTTTCACAGATGAATCCGGTTTCGCTTTTCATCCTTGGTACTCGACGTGGACATGTGTGCGGCACAGGAATGCAACCAGTCCACCCTTACCAGCGGCAGTTAGTTCTGGTCTGGAAAGGAGTGTGTTGCCGTACTGCCTTGTGTGGTTTTCAAAGCAACATGAATGCCTAAATGCACCGAAACGAGATAATTGTGCCCATTGTGTCTGTGTTTCACGCTGCTATTCGACATGCATTGCGCTTTCTCTGCACCCTTGTTGTAGTCTGTCGTTAACTGAGAGGTCACAAGTCACCTGTTGTCTCGGACGATCTGTGCCACCTAGCATTCATGGCAACAGTCAACCAGAGGTGTTCTCCACTTTCCATCACTTTAGGTGGGTGGGTGTCTTTCTTCAGACCCCCCCCCCCCCACACACACACACATTTTCACTACTGCGTCCTTCGAACACCAAATATTAATGCCTACGATTGCTTAGATACAAGTGCAGCTTTCCTTGCGCCTGCAATCATTTGCTCTTCAAACTCAAATAATTCTTTCTTTCAATGCTTCCCAACCGTAGGTTGAAGAAGCGTATATGCTCCAGCTTTGTCTGTCTGTCTACACGGTTACTCGCGTAAAAATGGTTCGATTCCGATGAAATTTTAGCATGTGGTAGGGGACAACCTGGGGACGAACCATATTGAAAATGGACGAAATGAGGTCAAATGTCAGGACATAGGAGCGAGATCCATTCCATCGCCCTTATGTGTCATAACTTACGTAAAAAGGCTTCGATTGCGACAAAACTTTACTATGTTGTTTCGGAGGTATATTGAACCAATTCTGTTTGAAATAATCGAAATGAGGTCAAAGGTCAGGGCACAGGAGCGAGATTTATTCCACATCCATTATCCTCATAACCTGAGTAAAAATGCTTCTATTGCGACAAAACTCCAGTATGTTGTTCCGGAGGTATACTGAACCAATTTTGTTTAATATAACCGAAATAAGGTCAAAGGTCAGGACACAGGAGTGAGATTTTTTTCCACAGCCATTATCATCATAACTGGACTAAAAATGCTTCTATTGCGATAAAACTTTAGCATGTTGTTCCGGATGTATACTGAACCAATTCTGTTGAATACCACCCAAATGGGGTCAAAGGTCAGGGCACAGGAGCGAGATATATTCCACAGCCATTATGCTCATAACTTCAGCAATAACTTGAGTAATGATTTCTGGTATGTTGGAAAGCGTATCGTAATCACTTCATTGCATGATTTTACAAACTTGTTGTGCCTTGCCAATTAACACTCTCCGTTTGGTAACGTCACGGCACAGGAACGCGAATATCCCGACAAACTGTGGTAAGACGTATGCGACATGTAGGGCTATGTGCCTGGTGTCCTGTAGCCTGCATCCCTCTATCCAGAGGTCAACGTAGCGCATGTTTTCAGTGGTGTCGTATCCACAGAAGTTGGACATGTCATCAATGGGACAATGTACTCTTTACAGATGAAAGCCGTTTCAGTCTGTCCTTGGATTCTAGACCTCAGTTGATATGGCGTGAAAGTGGTGCAGCGTACCAGGGCGCGAATGTGCAGGAAAGAGACAGATACGGCGGTGCCGGGGTCATGGTCTGGAGAGACATCATGATTAATGGACGCACCTAGCCACTGGTGTTGAAAAATAGGATTGTGACGGGCGAACGATATTGCAACGAAGTTCTTCTACGTCATGTTCGACTATTCCTTGGTTCTGTAAGGGAAGGCTTCCTGTACATGATAGATGACAAAGCGACACCTCATCGTACGAGCGCAGTGAAGACACCTCTGGAGAACGGGAATATTCATCGCATCGACTGGTCAACACGCTCCCCAGACGTCAACCCCATCGACTGGTCAACAGGCTCCCCAGGCGTCAACCCCATCGACTGGTCAACAGGCTCCCCAGATCTCAACCCCATACGTCTGGGACGCAGTGGGGAGTCACACTAAGTTGTGAGAGCTGCATGCATTCAGGGTGGGCATATTCAATACCGAAATGTCTCTCCGCCTGGTTATCGGTAAGCATTGTACATTTAAGCACGGAAATTTGTAACTTTTCGGAAAACATGATTACAATGTGATTTGTGCGTCATTTACGAAAATTTATTTATGCCTTTCCATGTGTTCGTATGCTGACAATATAATTACTTCCCCTTTAGGCTGCGGTCACGCATTGACTTTTTTGTTTGTTTGTTTTTTTACAAGGAAAAGTAGTCCGTCCTTAGGTTTTGTACACCAGTGTACATAAGTATATAAGAAATTTAAATTCAATTAAATATACGCCATTTTGAAAAAAGTCACAGGACACCTAGAAGCGAAACACAACATAGCATTTATCAGCATACATTAGTACGGTGTCGGTCCACCTTCGGCCTTAATGCATGCACTGACCCTTCGAGACATGCTTTCGACAAGGTTTTGGAACCCAGCTATAGGTATGCGCTTCAATTCAGTGCATAATGCTGCCGCTAACTGTTGCTTAGTAGTAGGCCTTGGTTCCAAACTTCTTATGCGACGCTCTAATTCATCCCATAGGTGCTCTATGGGATTAAGATCAGGGCTCTGTGCTGGCCAGTCCACACGATATACGGAATTACCGTCACACCACGCCCTAACAGTCCTTGCTTTATGGCTCGGTGCATTATCCTGCTGGCACCAACAAAACTCGGTTTCATAGTATTGCCACAGAGTTGGTAGGGCATAATTATCCAGAATATCGAAGTAGACATGCTGGTTAACAGATTTGTCCACGATAACCAATGGGCCGGGACCATACCACGAAAAACGCCCTCACACGAGTGCACTTCAAACTTAACCGTAAGACAGTATACTGTGGTAAATAGCGTTCCCCCGGCTGCCGCCATGCCCACGCACGGACATCAGACTGATGGATCGTGTGTCTGGATTCATCAGGACCCGTTTCCATTGATTTACGTTCCACGGTAAATGTTCTTTACTCCATGCTAAACGACGAGTAGCATTCCGAGTGGAGATGAAAGTCTTATGAGCAGCCGCACGACCACGGTAACCCATGGAATGAAGTTCTCTGCGAATGGTACGTGTACATACCGAGGTTCCAGCATTTTTACTCACCTGTACTCTGAGGTCTTGTGCAGTACTCCTTCGATTAGCTGTAACGACTCTCTTGAAGCTTCAACGTCCTCTATCACTCATTTTCTTTGGTCTGCCTGTACGTTTTGCTGCTTCAGGCACGCCATGTGTCTTCCACTTACATCCAAAACAGTTGACTTGTGTATGTTTAAACGCTTCTCGGTTTCTCTTATGGACAACCCACAATCTTTCCTTCTAACACCCAAATTTCCTTAATACTTTCTACTGTAAATTTTCGCTTTTTCTACTGGAAATTCCTAAACTTTTTTTTTCTTTTTAATTTTTAGTGCATATATACTCATCTAGAAGTTCCTATAAAAAAATTATTAATTAGAATTAGTGTTATAGCGAAAATATCTGTAGTAGTTCCTAAGAACAGATATGGCATGGTCCGATTTCCAGAGGAGAGCAAAAGCCCCCCCCCCCCCCTCTCCCCTCCACCCTATAGGGACGCCCATGGCATAAGCCCATCCCAGCTCGCCCTATTTCGACTCGTTTGTTTCTAACAACATATTTCCAGCAAGGTATTTTTTTATTTGCTCCTTCAATATTTTATGCCACTCCCTTAAAAAAAAACTAGGTCTGTTTCAGTAATATTTTGGGCCACCCATAAGAAATTCTGGGACTGTTACATTGCCGTTATTGAAAAATAGTAAATTCAGATAAAAATAAAAACTATTCTCAAAGAATGTTTCTAGTATTCGTTGATAGATGGCAGCACGTCAATTTGCTGTCGTTGCCGGCTTTACGGCTTTAAAGCAATATTATACGTATATTTCTTTTCTGCGACACCACTTCAATACCTGATCAATTTGAATTACAACACAAGTTCACTAGAGTATAAATATTATCGATTATATGAAGAATAAAAATGTAATTTATTTGAATTATGTGTCCTTTAATGGGTTCACGTATGGCGTCTGTAAATATTTTGCGCACACCAATGTTTATTTATCAACATATAAGTTTGCAATCCACTTAAAACATTAGTTCGAACTTGAATCGCAACTTTGGGGGAAATGGATTTTGTGTATTAAAAGGATATCCATCTGATTGCTCAAAACACTTTTTAAAAAGAAAAAAACAGACTACAATGTTATCTGATAGATGGCAGCACAAACCACAGAAACGAATGGAATGATAAAACTGTTGTGGCCAGGAAGCTATGCAGTTAAAATTTCTCCTATAATATAAATGTGCAAATGTGAAATTAAATTCTTCAGAGTTGGCGTAAGAAAAGGATATTTCGCAAACGTATGGTTTTTACAAAATGCGCATTAATTACAAATTAATTAAATACGGTTTTTCTAGTTTTCTGCTGACAATCAAACGCGTTTTTGTACGTCACAGAAATGGAAGTCAAATATGCGCTGTTATAGGAAAAAACTGTTACCAATATTCTTCCGGAGTTTCTCTTCCGACATTTCGTTTCCGTTCCGCGGTAATGTGCGGCAAGCTACAGTGCGACTTTAGTCCGGTTTGTGAATGAAATTTCTGCTATCAGTCGGATTCCAAAATTCTTTCTGTGCTGTACGACTGCCAGCGTTGCTTTCAGAGGTTTTTCCGGGGGCTAATTACAAATTTTGAGGGGGGCCGAACAGAGGCGTAAACTAGGGCGATGCGGCTGCCCCTGGTGCGGCTCAAAAGATGGCGCAAAGATCACTGCTTACAATCTGATTACAACTGCAACTGAAACTTTTGCACCAGTTTCTGATATAGTTTTTTTAGCTCCATACTTTGTTATTTGTCCATTGCAAAATTTGCTCATAATATGGTTCGCCAGTTTCAGTAGTATTTGCAGCTTAAAATCCGCCTTTTTTCAAAATATTAAGGCGATGTCAGTTGCTTATATTAAGGAATAAAGGTGCGGTTGTATAGTATATAGTCCGTTCAACCAAAGAAGAACCACGACCTTCGTCGACAATAATGGAGCATGCGGTCTTTCTCTGGTTGGGTACGTTGCAAGATAAGCATGTCGCTCACATCATTGAAGAATCTCTGGGGGCTATTCTACAATTGCCATGGCTTTGAGCCTCGACTGCCAGTTGCATTCGGTTCGTTTGATGTGGTACCGAAGATCTGAACTTCAAAGCAGTTAGCAAAAATTGTACAAACAGCCATAGTTTTATATGACTTCAAGTTTGATTTGAGAGAGGGGGAAGAAGGAGAGAGAGAGGGGGTAGGAAGAACGGTAGAGAGAGAAAGGGGTGGAAAGAGAGGGATAGAGAGAGAGGGGAGTAGAGAGTAATGCATAGAGAGTGAGAGAGAAAGGTGTAGAAAGAGAAAGAGAGAGAGAGAACTGTTAAATTGATAATATATTTACATAAGAGGAAAATGCAGATGGGGGCGCAATATTTTATGGTTGCCCCGGGCGTAGAAACGCCTAGTTACCCCTCTGAGGCTGAAACTTGGTGACTGATTATATACATATAATCACAATTTTGTTATGTGTACGTTAATATATGTATTTACAGCGTGCATAGGAAAGTCCATTTAGCCTGGAATAACTTGCGAACGGAGAGAGGTACAGTAATGCAAGTGGGATAACGGTATAGTAAAGCGGTTACGCCCAACCGAACGCAACCAATAGCAGCGTCCCTAGTGGCGAAATGCGGAAGTTAGCCATTGCAAATCGAAAACGAAAAGAGATAGAGCAAAATTTCCAATTACAAAGTTGTAGAGCATTAATTAATTAGTACAAGACGATATTTGTTTCACACGGATAAGATAAATTGTCGCCTGAATACCCTAAAATGTCCGAAATCGATGCGCGACGATTCGAATCTGCATATTCCCATTTCGCAAATGTAGCCGTATGCAAATGCAGATTGTGACGTTGTACCGTACCCAGTGGCGGATTTCCTATTAGGCGCAGCAGGCGCGCGCCTAGGGCCCTAGAGCTTGAGGGGCCCCGAAAACGTATAATTGGATTTTAGTATTGTTTTGGTTTTCACAGACTGAAAAAAAAAAAAAATCAGACCTCATTGGCACTCCCACGGAGGAGGTTTTGGAGGCTAAAGCCCCTCCAAAGAGATTAAGAGTGTCTGGCATAGTGTCTTCTATTACACGGTGTCTTATTCCCAAAGCCCCAAAGATATTAAGAGAGACTTACATCACAAATTAAACATTCAAAAATATTATTTTACATGTTTAAAAAATTACACAATGTCTGACATAGTGTCTTCTTTCCAAAGCCCCAAAGAGATTAAGAGCGATGTACGTCACAAATTAAACATTCAAAAGTATTATTTTGCATGTTCAAAAAATTATAAAGTGTCTTCTTATACATAGTGTCTTCTTCTCAAAGCTACAAACAGATAAATATCGACGTACGTCACAAATTAAACATTCAAAATATTATTTTAGATGTTCCAAAAATTACATAGTATCTTCTTCTCAAAGCTCCAAAGATATTAAAAGCGACGTACGTCACAAATTAAACATTCAAAAATATTATTTTGCATGTTTAAAAAATTACACAGTGTCTGATGTAGTGTCTTCTTCCCGAAGCCCCAAAGAGATTAAGAGCGATGTACGTCACAAATTAAACATTCAAAAATATTATTTTAGATGTCCAAAAAATTACATAGTGTCTTCTAATACATGGTGCCTTCTTCTCAAAGCTTCAAAGAGATTAAGAGCAACGTACGTCAAAAATTAAATATTCAAAAGTATTATTTTGCATGTTCACAAAATTGTAACGTGTCTTCTTATACATGGTGTCTTCTTCTCAAAGCTACAAACAGATTAAGATCGACGTACGTCACAAATTAAACATTCAAAAGTATTATTTTGTATGTTCAAAAATTTGTAAAGTGTCTTCTTATATATGGTGTCTTCTTCTCAAAGCTCCAAAGAGATTAAGATCGACGAATGTCTCAAATTAAACATTCAAAAATATTATTTTACAAGTTCAAAAAGTTACATAGTGTCTTCTAATACATGGTGTCTTCTCCTCAAAGCTCCAAAGAGATTAAGAGCGACGCACGTCTCAAATTAAGCATTCAAAAATATTATTTTACATGCTCAAAAAGTTACAAAGTGTCTGACATAGTGTATTCTCAAAACCCAAAAAGAGATTAAGAGCGGCGTAGGTCACAAATTAAACATTCAAAAATATTATTTTACATGTTCAAAAAATTACATAGTGTCTTCTTCTACATGGTGTCTTCTTCCCAAAGCACCAAAAAGATTAAGAGCGACGTACATCACAAATTAAACATTAAAAAAAATTATTTTACATGCTCAAAAAATTACATAGTGTCTTCTATTACATGGTGTCTTCCTCCCAAAGCCCCAAAGAGATTAAGAGCGACGTACGTCACAAATTAAACATTCATAAATATTATTTTACATGTTCAAAAAATTACATAGTGTCTGGAATAGTGTCTTCTATTAGACGTTGTCTTCTTCCCAAAGAGATTAAGAGCGACGTATACGTCACAACCGTATATAAACTACAAGCGTACACTATATATATACACACATTCTATAGGAATTCCTGGGTGTGCCACTGCGGCTTAATTCTCCTATGAAAATAATAAGACAATTTTTTTTCAAGAATCTCTTCACATTCTCGCTTTCCTGTAGTAGCTGATGAAATTCTTACTGTCCACATTTCTTAGTCTATTGCATTCGTCTATGCCAAAACTCCTCCACGAAAAGTCATCCATCCTTTTCAAGTGAAGTACTGTCCATAAATTTCATTTTATCCGTATTTTCTAATGTGGAGGAGTTTTTCGGTTGCCAGTGTCTTCAAGTACATGTATTTCATTTTTGCTTGATATGCCATGCTCATTTTCTACAAATTTGCTGAAAATGTAAAAAAAACAAAATGATTTTCCAAAGCTGAAGCAGTGGAAAAAGCGCGTTTTAAAATTGAAATGCATTCCAATTTTATGAAATTTTGTGACAATTTACACGCGATATACGAAATTTTATTTTCAGCGCCCTTAGCGATAAATTTGCCAAGAAACTTGCAACTGAAAAGGTGTTAAAAGTAATGAGTTTCGCCTAACATATCAAACTCAAAAAGAAAGTTTGCTGTCACTGAAATAATGTCTTCATAGAGCAAAGCTAAAATTTACGATAGTTCTTTGAGAACTCCTAGCTGGAAATTTATGAACTAGCAGTGAAATTTAAAATGGGAAAATTTTAATGGATTTTTATGTCCGATTATTCGCAAAAATAATTTTTGAAAAATCTGTGAGAACCAAGTTTTTTGGCCTTTAACAGGAAATTAGCAAACTAATTGGAAAATTTAAATATTTGAGAAGAAACAGTTAAGCCAAATCTGAGAGGCACAAAAATAATATTTTCCTTAAGTTGAATAGTTTCTCCACAGCAGAACATTAATTTTTTGAATTTTCAACTTGACAGCACTTAGCGGTATTCAAAGTGCCGAACTTAATTAATATCCTTAGATTTCCTATTAGCCGCAAAAATAGTTTTTGAAATATCTCTTAAAAACAAGAAGTTCGATGTGCACGGGCAGACAAAGGGTTTACATTATCACTGTTTCTTACAAAACGTTCTAATAATAGGAAGATAGAATGGAATTTTAACAAGTTAGTAAAATCATGCAATGCATTGATTATGATACGCTTTCCAACATACCAGAAATCATTACTCAAGTTATGAGGATAATGGCTGTAGAATAAATCTCGCTCCTATGACCTGACCTTTGACCCCATTTCGATGATATTCAACAGAACCGGTAAAGTATACTTCCGGAACAACATGATAAAGTTTTGTCCCAATCGAAGCATTTTTACGCAAGTTATGACGCATAAGGACAGTGGAATGGATCCCGCTCCTATGTCCTGACCTTTGATCCCATTTCGTCCATTTTCAGTAGGGTTCATGCCCAGGAGGTCCCCAACACATACTAAAATTTCATCGAAGTCGAGCCACTTTTACGCAAGTTATGACGCATAAGGGAATTGGATTGCACCCCACTCCTCTGTCCTGATCTTTGACCCCACTTCACCCGTTTTCAATAGGGTTCGTCCCCAGGTGGTCCCCTACAACATACTAAAATTTCATCGAAATCGAACCATATTTACGCAAGTTATGATGCATAAGTGCAATGGAATGCATCCCGCTCCTATGCCCTGACCTTTGACCCCATTTCGTCCATTCTCAATAGGGTTCGTCCCAAGTGGTCCCCTATCACATACTAAAATTTAATTGAAATCGAACCATATTTACGCAAGTTATGATGCATAAGGGCAATGGAATGCATCTCGCTCCTATGTCCTAACCTTTGACCCCACTTCCCCCATTATTAATAGGATTCGTGCCCAGTCGGGGCAGCCGGGACTCCTCCTCTCTATCTTTACGGGACTGGCCACCGGATTAAGAACTTGCTCGTGACGTCACGCTAAACGACGGGCATGTCCACGGGTAGCAGAAGACATCAATGTGAAAATATTCATATTTGCTTCAAATTATTTAAATTCCTTTTGACTGATGATTGTGAGCAATTTCTCCATGTACGACAACTAATTTTGACTGATGATTGTGAGCAATTACACCATGCACGAAAAACTTTCTTTCTCCTTTTTTTTTTTTTTAAGTTTCAGTTTAAGAACTTGTTTGTGACATCACTCTAAGCGACGGGCATGTCCACGGGTATAGCTGAAGACATCAATGTGAAAATATTCATTATTTGCTTCAAATTATTTAAATTCCTTTTGACTGATGATTGTGTGCAATAATTCCATGTACAAAATGTAAAATTTGTATTAAAAATTAGCGGCAAAAAAGGTGGAAGAGTTGATTGAATGTGGTAAACGGAAAATGTTTAAAATGTAATCAAACTAAATTTGAACTGGGACTAAAGTGCGCTTCTGTATTTTTAAGTAACTACTCAAAGTTGAAAAATGACTGCTTAAATAACAGGTCAGGGAAAAGAAAATATGCTATATTTGCAGCAGCTACTTAATGAATCTGATGTTTCTATGTGTGTGTCTCAACAACAATGGGATTATCTCCAAATTTTGGAAAATACATTTGTTAATCATCATTACAGGGAAATTAAATCCTAGTTCCAGGGAAATTAAACCCTAAACCCCATACTAATAAATGTATTTCAATCTTCATTTTGTATATTTTCAATCTTCATTTCACGTGTGCGACAAAATTATCAAGTGTGCATGTTCTAATCATCATCATCATCATTGTCAACCATTATCAATCCACTGCTGGACGAAGGTCTCCCCAAGTTTCCTCCACAACGGTCTGTCTTGTGCCAGTCTCCTCCATGTCACCCCTGCATACTTTCGAATTTCATCCACCCATCTCCCATGTGGTCTTCTTCTGGGTCTTTTCCTGTCCCTTGGAATCCAATCTAAAATTTCGGCTGTCCATCGATGGTCTGTCCTTCTGGCAGTATGTCCAGCCCATTGCCATTTCAGGGATTTAACTCTGATCATGATGTCTTCCACTCTTGTCATTTTTCGAATCCACGAGTTCCTCTTCTTATCTCTCCTGGTTACACCAAGTATGCACCTCTCCATGCTTCTTTGAGTTGTCTGCAGCCTTTGTATGTCTCTTTTAGTTAAGGTCCACGTCTCTGCACCATACGTAAGCACTGGAAGGATGCATTGATCAAACACTTTTCTTTTAAGACATAATGGCATATTGCTCTTGAAAATTATGCTGTTTCTTCCAAAAGCTCTCCAGGCAAGTTTTGTACGCCGATTAATTTCTTCATCAATGTGACCCTCACTTGATATCTGCTGTCCAAGATAAACGTACGTGTCTGTTATCTCCAGCTTTTCTCCATCAATCGATAAATCTTCATTTCTTGTAAAAGCATTGTACATCACTTTTGTCTTCTGAAAGTTAATTTTTAATCCCACTTCTTTACTCTTGTCAGCAAGTTCCTGGATCATACTCTGTAGCTCTGATGGGCTAGTTGCAAAAATGACTATGTCATCAGCAAAACGAAGGTGGGTTAGATAATCTCCATTAATCTTTATCCCCTTGTTTTCCCAGCTCAGTGACTGAAAAACACCCTCCAATGTGGCATTAAAGAGCTTCGGAGATATGGTGTCACCTTGTCTCACTCCCTTTCCAATTTTTATGTGTGTTGTATTTTCAAACAGCCTAATCTTTGCACTTGCATTTTCATAGATGTTATTAATAATATTAATGTATGAATCTTCAACACCGCAGGTTTTCAGAGCCATTGTAACTGCTGATGGTTTCACCGAATCAAAGGCTTTTTCATAATCGATAAAAGCCATGCACAATGGAAGTTCATATTCCCTCGCTCTTTCAATTAGTTCTCTCAGCACATGGATATGATCTATTGTGCTGTAGCCACTCCTGAATCCAGCTTGTTCTCTCGGTTGAGCCATGTCCAGTGTTACCTTCAAGCGGTGTGAAAGAACTTTAGTGAAGATTTTATAAACTACTGATAGGAGACTGATAGGTCTGTAGTTTCCGAGATCCTCAATGTCACCTTTCTTATGTAGCAGGATCATTGTAGCGTTGTTCCAATCCTCAGGAATCTTTCCTTCATTAAGGCATCGAGTGAAAATTTGGGCGAGTACTGTTTCGATTTCTCCACTTGCTTCTTGTATGATGTCTACAGTAATTCCATCTTCTCCTGGAGCTTTTCCCCGCTTCATGTTCTTGATTGCATGTGCAACTTCTGCTGGAAGGACTGGAGGAACTCTGGTACTGGTATCTTTCATGATGTCTGGAGTGCATGTATCATCCCTTTCATATAATTTGGAGTAGAAATCTTTCACTCTTGTCAAAATTTCGCCTCTATTTCTTGTTACAGAACCATCTTCTTTTCTCAGTGCCATAATCTGTTTTCTTCTCTTACTGAGATGTCCCTTTGCTATCTTTAGGCTTTGGTTGTTTTCAATTGCTTTCCTCACTAGTTCACAGTTGAATTTTCTTACGTCGGACGAAATCAGTATAAGGTGAGTTTATTTTTCATGTATTTGTTTCTGTGTGTACATTGTGCTGAAAGTCGCATATTTTCAGTATCAATTTAGTCTAGTTGGCAGCTTCAAAACTTCGTTATTTATATCTGTATACCCTGCAACATATGCAAATAAATAGTAAGATTATATCTCTAATTCCTGCAATTTCAAAATAGACTAGGGAGGGGGAGAGGCTAAGTTGTTAAAACCGCACATAAATATAGACTGTAGTAGCACTGTGAGATTTTTTTTTTTTCACTTTCTTTTCCAAATATGTTCTCAGTATTAACTAAGTATATAGTTGGCCTCTACCATTTTTTTTTTATTATTATTTATTTCTGGGTGTGCTGCAGCATTAACCTGGTGCAGCATCATTATAACTTTTCTTTTGTGAATTACCTTTTTGAACACATTCTCAGTATATTAATTTTAGAACACTTTTCCTCTTCAGATTTATTATTTTTTTGGATGAAAGCAATGTTATTTGACCAGAAAAAGTTAGGGTCTAAAAACGCAATTTTGGAGGCTGTTTTATTAAATTTTCGCCGGTTTTTCTTTTACACATGCAAATTGCAATGTAACAGTATATCAACGTACTAATAGATTGCGTTTCAGTTATTTTCTGCGTCTGTTTAAAACTGCATTGACAGAGGTTTTTGGTATAACAGTTTATACTCATACAGAACAGAGAAAGCGAAATTCCTGAGAAAGGTAAAACATACGAAAATTTCTTTCTTTCTGGAATAAACCAATAATAATCGTCACTGTCACTGCACGATTTAAAATCCGATTTAACAAGATCAGATTAAAGGTTTATTGGATTAAAATATATTATTTACAAGTTAAAATCTACTGGATCTTTGATGTCGATAAAAATGTACTAGATTTTTCAGTGTCCATTGTTATTGGATTATTCGAGTGGTGCACGACAACTAATTCTGAGTTCTATCTTTCTCTTTTTTTTCTTTTTTTTTTTAAATTCCGGTAGAACTACTATTATAAAGTAATGTATCATAAAATAATATGCAGAAAACTAAAATACAGACCTTATAAGCTGTTCCCTCAAGAATTAAGTACGACTGAATGCCCAGAAACGTACAGTGCTGTAACCCTCTCGGTGCATTACTCCGTCGCTTAGCGTGACGTCACAAAAACGATGGCTAAGCCCGTAAAGAAAGAAGGGGTGAGTTCCGGGAGCCCCGGCCCAGTGGTCCCCTACGACATGCTAAAATTTCATCGAAATCCAACCATATTCACGCAAATTATGACGCATAAGGGCAATGGAATGGATACCGCTCCAATGTCTTGACCTTTGACCCCATTTCGTCCATTTTCAATAGGGTTCGTCCCCACGTGGTCTTCTACCATATACCAAAATTTCATGGAAATCGAACCATTTTTACGCGAGTTATCGTGCGGACAGACGGACAAAGCTGGAGCATATACGCTTCTTCAACCTACGGTTGGAAAGCGTGAAAAATGAACTAATCATATTTTAGCACAGCGGATACGCTCGTCATCAAGTGACAATTCAAAAATGTAACAGAAAAAAATGCTGTATTAAGTTTAAATTTTGAAGGAGAAAACATGATAATCAGCGTTCCGCTGCTTATACTGTACTACGCATCAACTCCAAGCAACTGGTACAACTCACTTTTTGTTCTAAAAGAAATTAGAAGTATTGCGTAATACGCACACAACGCGTGACGTAATGAGGCAGATGGTCGCGAGAGTGTGGCGTCATAAAACCTTAATACGATCCACAAACAACGCGTGACGTAATGAGGCAGATGGCGTGACCGCGGGCCAAGATTTCAATCGCGAGCCAATCGCGAGAGTGTGTCGTCATAAGATTTCTAAGAATGGGAACATTAATAGGACGACGTCATGACACTAAAAACGTGGTAACTCGGGGTGGTTATTAACCCACTAAACGAATTTTTCCAAAGTCGAGATCAAGTTAAATCGATTTCTAGTACCAGAAAACGGTAGGTTAACCACTTTCATCAAAATCCTTAGAGCCGTTTTCAAGATAAAATTTACAAATATACAAGAATTGCTCCTTTAAAAAGATGCGATGGAATGCGTCCCGCTCCTATGTCCTGATCTTTGACCCCACTTCACCTATTTTCACTAGGGTTCGACCCCAGTGGTCCTTTACGACATACTAAAATTTCATCGAAATCGAACAATATATACGCAAATTATGACGCGTAAGGGCAATGGAATGCATCCCGCTCCTATGTCCTGACTTTTGACCATATTTCACCCATTTTCAATAGGGTTCGTCCCTAGGTGGTCGCCTACCACATGCTAAAATTTCATCTCGAAATCGAGCCATTTTTACGGGAGTTATCGTGCGGACAGACGGACGGACGGACGGACGGAAAAAGCTGGAGCATATACGCTTCTTCAACCTACGGTTGGAAAGCGTAAAAACTTTTTCTCGACTTTACTTTTTTTCTTTTTGCTAGTCTAACGGATGAAAATTTATGAGGCGAAAAGAAAGGGGAGGGACCCCCTCAATCTTTTAGGGCCTAGGGCCCCAAAAGATATAAAGTCGCCTCTCACCGTACCTACGATATAAAAACCAGTAGCTGGATGTACCCTGATCAGAAGTTTAGGTCTACGTACGCTGTGTGAGATTGGCGAACTTGGATTTCTGGGGTTACGTAAAAAATCAGGGGTGTGCAACAGCGCCTACAAGTCTACTGGATCTACGTCGTCGTGTTACAGATACTTGCAATAGTGTGACACCTTCCATGCTGAGAAATGTGCATGCAGAGTTTTTTTCACGAATATAAATGTGTATCGTGGGCAATGGCGAACTCTTCAAACATACTCGACATTAACTTTTTATCACTGTGCCTTTTTTGTTTTCGTTTTGTCTGACGTCAACAAACTGTATTGTCATAAGCACGCATTTATGCAATAAATTGTGTGCATTTGCTCATACCTATGCCTGTTCCCTTCAAATGTTCACACAAAAGGTCGCGCATCGATTTCGGATATTTTAGGGTATTCAGGCGACAATTTATCTCATCCGTTTGAAACAAATGTCGTTTTGTACTAATTAATTGATGATCTAAAACTTTGTAATTGGAAATTTCGCTCTATCTCTTTTCGTTTTCGATTTCCAATGGCTAACACGCATTTTGCCACTAGGGGCGCTGCTATCGGTTGCGTTCGATCGGGCGTAGTCGCTTTACTACACCGTTATCTCACTTGCGTAATTGTAACTCGCTCCGTTCGCAAGTTATTCCAGGCTAAAGGGAGTTTCCTATGCCCCCTGTATACAGAAATTTTAAATAGAGTATAAAATTGTTCTTATGCTCGTAAATCGCAAATGCAAATTCCAAGAAATCTACACATACAACATACAAGTGATTAAAAATATAAAGATGTTATGCCTTTGCTTTAATTCAGTAATTCACCACCGATTTCAATATGGGGTGGTGTAAAATATTGAGGATTCTAGTAAACTAATGCTGTGCTGGAGAAAATCTCTTCCAAAACATTAGGAGTGGTAAAAATATCCTTGCCTTACTACAAGCGTGTTTCTGATTAATAAGGAATCATTACAGTGTTACCTGAAGACGTATGGTGTAAACAATTCCCCTGCCATTTGGTTTCAGCCCCTTTAGATTATTTAGATTAGCACATAGCAGAGAGTAACAACAAAAACAACAACAAGAAAAAAAAAACCCTAAAAAACAAACGTTTAGATGCCAGTTTGAGGTGCTTATTTTTATTTTATTTTATTGTCACAGAGTGTAAATCACCCTCCTCCAGAAAGAAACAAGCCTTATTATGGGAACAATTTCTTATAATTTACTATTGTTAAAAATTATGTAGTAAATTTTTTGTTGTCTTGAAAGCGCAAACATCACGTTAGCTACACTGAGACTTAACCGTATGCATGGAAAGTCGGCATCCAGAAGACTTACAAAATTTGTAAAATAAAGCTGAATGCCAGCTTCCAAAATACGATGATGCATTGCAGTGCTGATTCGCTGTTCTGGGTTTTTTGATTATATAGAATTAGGTTTTCTTTGCGGAAGCAGACCGAGTTGACAGTCCTTGAAAAACTACCCCTTCCGCGAGGACTGTTTATTGTTTTATTGAAGGATGATAGAAATTTTAGATTGAAGTCCGTGTGAATGTTTGTTATTATTATTATCAATATTATATTTTCCCTCATTTTCTTATTTTTTATAATTAATTTCTCGAAATATTCAGCCATAAGTTAACACAATTAGACTAAATATAAGGGAAGATCGCCCAAAAACATACGGAGGGGAGAGTCATGGATTTTCAGGGAGGAGGGGGGGGGCTCAACACCCCAAAGAAGATGCCTGAATACATCACTGACGACTGCAAACACAAGAGTATTTATCATTACACTTCCCACTTTTTCTGATGCAGTTTTCTCGCAGGCAGACAGTGGCTGATATACGGACAGATTTATTGACCAACGAAGACTACAAGCGGTTCCCTGTGATGCTGGAAGTTCTTCCAAAACAACGATTTTTATTTTCATTTTATCTTTTACATTTTGCTTCTATTAAAAAAAACCAAAAACGACAACATAGTGAAGGATTAATTCGCTGTTCTGGGTTTTTGGAAGCACGATTCCCCCGAACTTCAAATATAAATTTACCAGCTTAAATGCAGGCTGAATAAAATCATTTTGAGTGTAAAGTCCCTTAAAACTACATTGCAACTGTGCTCGGAGATTCCGGTGCTATTTCTGGTCAGTTTGCAAAAAATACAATAAGCATTTCGGTATTTAAATATGATAAATGCTAGTACACTGCCGGACAATTGCTAAGGACGGATGACAATAGCAACGATAGCAACCATAAAATGGAAGACAGGAAAATGTGGAAATTAGCATAAGTGCGGAATACAGTAAGACGTGTTGTGCGTTTGCAAATTTTGGATTGCCGAACTTATTCGTGACGTCATGTCGGTGATAAGAGATATAAAGAATTTGACGCGTAATGGCCGTTGTTGTTCAAAAGCAAAGTTGAAAGAGAAAGAATCAATTGACGAACTTGCAATTTTCAGTATGTCTTCCCGACATCACCTAGATGATTTTACGCGTGGCCGTATTATTGGCAAGATTAA
This sequence comes from Macrothele yani, assembly GCA_039090855.1. NCBI lineage: Eukaryota > Metazoa > Arthropoda > Arachnida > Araneae > Macrothelidae > Macrothele > Macrothele yani. The sequence goes on along the minus strand of CM077029.1, from coordinate 167,530,486 downwards.
AGAAAGGCGAAAAATAGCAGATGTTGTCAGGGAGTTCGACGTCAGCCACAGTGTTATTTCAAGGCTTTGGAAATCATTTCAAGCAAATGGAGAGTGTAGCAAACGTCACGGGGAGGTCGTGTTCGCAGTACGACACCTGCAGAAGATCGGTACATAGTGCTATCAACAAAACGACACCGGCGCAGCACAGCAAGTGAGGTAGCAAATCAGTTTATGGCTGCTACTGGCAAGCGGATCTCCCGAAAAACTGTCGCCAGACGTTTGCATGAAGGAGGACTATACGTCCGCCGTCCTGTTGCGTGCATCCCATTGTCCAGACGTCACCGTGCCGCCCGTTTGCAATGGTGTCATCAACATCGCAATTGGACTGATAACGACTGGTCTGGTGTCCTCTTCTCAGATGAGAGTAGATACAGTCTATCGTCTGATTGTCGACGACAACTTATCTGGCGTGATAGTGGTACTGCATATTGTCCAGCAAACATACAGGAAAGGGACCGATATCCGACATGTAGTGTCATGGTATGGGCTGGCATCGTGATCAATGGCCGTACGCCCCTCTATGTGCTTCCAACTGGGACTATGACTGGCCAACGATACATTAATGATGTTCTGCTACCTCATGTTCGCATGTTCCGTGGTGCTGTCGGTGATAGATTCATTTTCATGGACGACAACGCAATATATCATCGAACAGTCGCTGTCCAGAAGTGTCTTGAGAGCGAGGATATTCAACGCCTCGTATGGCCAGCACATTCTCCAGATCTGAATCCCATTGAAAATGTGTGGGATGCTTTGGGGAGGAGTCTTCTCGGTCGCAAATGCCCTCCAATAAACAAGGACACCCTCATCCGTGCACTGACAGAGGAATGGGATAATATACCCCAACAGCTGCTTGATAATGTTGTGCAAAGCATGACACGACGTGTGGAATCTTGCATCGCCCACCATGGTGGCCATATCCCATATTGACATCTTACGCCGGAACGCCTACGGACGGTAATTGCATTTTTTTCACGTTTACGTATTCTGCACAAAATGGCCTGTTTGTCCTTTGAACACGTTCCATAGCCTTCTGGATTTAAGAGCACAATAAGTTGTCTTTCTTGTAATGTCCTGGCATTCTGACATTATTTTATTTCACTTGGCATCCAACCACTTTTACTTTTTTATGCGCTATGTAACCGTTTATGATCCGTCCTTAGCAATTGTCCAGCAGTGTATTATACTTCAGTGACCATCCTTACATTAGTTCTTACTTTTCTTTCCCCACTTGCAACTTCCACTATTTCTTTCCAATCAAGGAATCACAAGACCCCTAAATAGTAAATTTAGTTTTAATAAGTGTAATAGTTTTTGAGTTACGGCAGCAACAAATCACACGCACACACACACACACACACACACACAGTGATGTAGTTCAAATTATAAAAGTGCCTTAGCGGTTAACTGATCAGGTAAAAACGCCTTAAAGAAGACTCAAAGTTTCTAAAAGCATTGTGATTTCTGATTTGCTAATTTTATTGTTCAGTATGTTTTATAAAAAGTTTTATTACTAATTATTTAATTTTTTTTTGAGGTTTAACGACCACCGTGAGCAACTCAATGGGCTATAAGCAGTCGCCCGTCCCTAATTTAGGGTCACTGGTTCTAGGGAAGGGAAAGAGCCAGTGCCGTAAGACAAACACAACATCCATGCCTCACCGGGATTCGAACCCGGACCCCGTTCGGACGAATGATCAGAGGCCATCGCTTAGACCACTGCGCCACCGGGGCGGCTTATTTTAATTTAAATTTAAATCGCAATTTTTAATAAAGGAAAAAATGTTTAATACAAGTTTGGAAGGTGTTTATTGGTGTAAATATGACATGAATGGTAAATCAGATAATATCCGAAAACTTGAAAATTTCTTCGTCCTGGAGCAGGAATCGAACTCGCGTCCCCCGGATAGCGCCCGAGTATGCTAACCACTACACCACCCAAAACGACCAAGTCTCAAGTTTCCGATTAATTTGAATATAACCATCCCAGTATGTCATATTTACACCAATAAACGGATTCACATCTTCCAAATTTGTATTGTACAATGGCGTAATCCTGTGTTTCATTCATTGAAAAAATGTTTGTTAGTCATATCCTAAAAAAATATTGAGTTTTTTCAAGTAACTCTGTCATTTCACATTAGATTTAACTAATATAGTCACATTGAATAAATTGAACTAATCATCATCATCATCATCATTGTCAACCATTATCAATCCACTGCTGGACGAAGGTCTCCCAAGTTTCCTCCACAACGGTCTGTCTTGTGCCAGTCTCCTCCATGTCACCCCTGCATACTTTCGAATTTCATCCACCCATCTCCCATGTGGTCTTCTTCTGGGTCTTTTCCTGTCCCTTGGAATCCAATCTAAAATTTCGGCTGTCCATCGATGATCTGTCCTTCTGGCAGTATGTCCAGCCCATTGCCATTTCAGGGATTTAACTCTGATCATGATGTCTTCCACTCTTGTCATTTTCCGGATCCACGAGTTCCTCTTCTTATCTCTCCTGGTTACACCAAGCATGCAACTCTCCAAGCTTTTTGAGTTGTCTGCAGCCTTTGTATGTCTCTTTTAGTTAAGGTCCACGTCTCTGCACCATACGTAAGCACTGGAAGGATGCATTGATCAAACACTTTTCTTTTAAGACATAATGGCATATTGCTCTTGAAAATTATGCTGTTTCTTCCAAAAGTTCTCCAGGCAAGTTTTGTACGCCGATTAATTTCTTCATCAATGTGAACCTCACTTGATATCTGCTGTCCAAGATAAACGTACGTGTCTGTTATCTCCAGCTTTTCTCCATCAATCGATAAATCTTCATTTCTTGTAAAAGCATTGAACATCGCTTTTGTCTTCTGAAAGTTCATTTTTAATCCCACTTCTTTACTCTTGTCAGCAAGTTCCTGGATCATACTCTGCAGCTCTGATGAGGTAGTTGCAAAAATGACTACGTCATCAGCAAAACGAAGGTGGGTTAGATAATCTCCATTAATCTTTATCCCCTTGTTTTCCCAGCTCAGTGACTGAAAAACACCCTCCAATGTGGCATTAAAGAGCTTCGGAGATATGGTGTCACCTTGTCTCACTCCCTTTCCAATTTTTACGTGTGTTGTATTTTCAAACAGCCTAATCTTTGCACTTGCATTTTCATAGATGTTATTAATAATATTAATGTATGCATCTTCAATACCGCAGGTTTTCAGAGCCATTGTAACTGCTCATAATCGATAAAAGCCATGCACAATGGAAGTTCATATTCCCTCGCTCTTTCAATTAGTTCTCTCAGCACGTGGATATGATCTATTGTGCTGTAGCCACTCCTGAATCCAGCTTGTTCTCTCGGTTGAGCCATGTCCAGTGTTACCTTCAAGCGGTGTGAAAGAACTTTAGTGAAGATTTTATAAACTACTGATAGGAGGCTGATAGGTCTGTAGTTTCCGAGATCCTCAATGTCACCTTTCTTATGTAGCAGGATCATTGTAGCGGTGTTCCAATCCTCAGGAATCTTTCCTTCATTAAGGCATCGAGTGAAAATTTGGGCGAGTACTGTTTCGATTTCTCCACTTGCTTCTTGTATGATGTCTACAGTAATTCCATCTTCTCCTGGAGCTTTTCCTCGCTTCATGTTCTTGATTGCATGTGCAACTTCTGCTGGAAGGACTGGAGGAACTCTGGCACTGGTATCTTTCATGATGTCTGGAGTGCATGTATCATCCCTTTCATATAATTTGGAGTAGAAATCTTTCACTCTTGTCAAAATTTCGCCTCTATTTCTTGTTACAGAACCATCTTCTTTCTCAGTGCCATAATCTGTTTTCTTTCCCTTACTGAGATGTCCCTTTGCTATCTTTAGGCTTTGGTTGTTTTCAATTGCTTTCCTCACTAGTTCACAGTTGAATTTCCTTACGTCTTCAGTGATACTTTTTCTTACTGTCTTGCATAGCTCTATGTATTCCACTTTGGAAGTCACATCTTTTTTAGTTGTCCTCATCTCTCTTCTTTTTTGCATCAACATTTTGGTTTTTCCTGATAATTTGTTCACATGCAACTTGTTCTTAGACCCAGCTAATTTTGTTGCTGTTTCCATAAGAGCTTTGGTTACTTTTCTGTTAACTTCAGAGATGTCCACTTCTTCCGATGTTAGGCCTTCTAAAGCAGAGAACCTGTTCTTCAGTTCTAACTTGAAGGTATTATGGTGTTTTTTAAGGTTGGTTATGTCAATAGATTTTGTTTGTCTTATGAGCTTGCCACGTTCAAGTTTAGTGTTGAGGTGCAACTTACATCTCACCAATCTATGGTCACTACCTGTGTTGAACTTGTTTAGCACACTGCAGTCTTCTATGACGAATTTTTTGTTACACATAATAAAATCAATTTCACTTGTCGTCCCATTTGGATGTCTCCATGTCCATTTCCTGTGTGGCTTTTTCTTGAAGAAGGAGTTCAAGATGAAAAACCCTTCTGCCTCTGCAAACTCAACGAGAGTATTTCCACGCTGGTTTCTGTTGCCATGACCGAATTTACCTACTGAAGTTTCATTCTGTTGCCGTTGCCCTATTTTTGCATTGAAATCTCCCATAATTATTTTCAAGTGCTGCTTACCTTTATTATTTAGATGACAAATTTCCTCATAAAATTCTTCAATTTCTTCTTCAGGATGACTTGTGGTGGGTGCATAAGTTTGAATAATCTGAGCCTGGTATCTTTTCGAGAGTTGGATAACAAGTCGTGCAGCTCTGTCAGAGGAACTTTCAACTTCTACAACTTTGTGCTTCAGTTTCTTGTTTATTATAAATCCAACACCACTAGTTCTGCCAGTATCTGTCCCACGATAGTAGAAGAGATGTCCACTTTTCAGTTCGATGAGATCTTCTCCTTTTCTCCTTACCTCACTTAGCCCCACGATGTCCCACTTGATCCTTTGTAGTTCCTCTTCCAATTCAAGAAGCCTTGAATCAGAAGATAGGGAGCGTCCATTGTAAGTAGCCAAGGTCAGCATCAGATGGCAGCCTAGTCCGGTCCTCCGGGGATTCTTAGCACCCTCTGCCTTCATGTCGCACTGGCCGCTGCCTTGGCCAGGTACATTCGAGCTGCCGGAGACTGAGGGCCAAGATTTAAGTTGTGGAATCATTTTGGATGGGTTTGGCCATAACTCACCACGCTGGCCAAGCGGGTTGGTGAGTGTGGGATAGCATTTCCTCTGATCCCGATGGTATAGTTATACCGCTATGGGCGGTCGTCAGAGCCCCTTTAGTGGGAACAGGATGCACCACGAGAAGGCGGGGTTGACATTTGTCAAGGAGAGGCTGTGATGTTACGCATCACCTGACCTTACATCCCATTGAACTAATACAATGACATATATTGAACTAATACAATGACATATATTCTACAGTGTGACTAATACGCCTTTTTCTTAAGATCCCAGGAGATGTGTTATTCTTAAGGAATAAGAGAAAGGGTAGTTTAGTAAAACTATTCTTCGCACGCTTATAACTCCTATCCCTTAGCCTAAGTGGCTGCGTAATTTCTCTCTGCAGAGTTTTTTACGAGCAATGAAATAATTTTGAGGCCGTCCCGGTGGCCCAGTGGTCAGAGGTGTAGGTTTCTGGTTAGTGGTCTGAGCTCTGCGTGAAGCATAGATGGTGCGCCTCCCGCGCCCAAAATCAGGGAAGGAAAAAGTGGCATATAGCCCTTATAGCAGCTCTCGGTGAAAGTTGAACCCAGAAACAAACAAACATTCTGTTTACCCTCACGATCCATGAGATTTCCCATTGTGTGCTCCGACGGTTTTTAATCTCATCCTTGCGATACAAATATTTCGGTTATGATTAAATATAAACACAGTATTCGCATTTTCGAATATATGATCATCTGAAAGATTTCTTTACCCAGCATCTTCTGCAACAGCCTATCTACGAAAAGTACCTTAGCGCCACTAAGCCGAGAAAAATAACGCCATAGCGTCGCTAAGGCCCCTCTACACCTATGCACACAGAGGCGCGCGTGCTCTCTCCGACTACAGGATAGAGCTCCGTCCGGGCTCAATTTTCGGAGCTGGAGCCCGTGGTATATCAGCCCGAGCCCAAATTTTATATTGCAAGATAGAGCCTGGGAACGAACGAGTTCGAAAACTGGCTAACCTGTTCAACCATTAATAAAAGCATCTCCTTTTCCACACTTCCACTCTCTCCTCCTACAATTAACCAATGTATTTCTTAAATGGGGAGTGGGGAAGGGACCTCTATCTATGTTTATTGTGTAACTGTACGATTTCTTTGACCGTTCGTTTCTACCTTAAGTGCTTCTCGAGACCGGCATCCGAAATAATCGGGTGGTGCTGCAATTGTATGTTGCTCAAATAATGCTAATATTATCGTGCCATAATGCACTGCAATATGTACATTGCTAAATATAATTAGCAGGGAGCTACTGCGTGTAGATAGGGGGTAAATTATCGTCGGCATACTGTCAACTATCTAATACCTATAGTTCTTGAAAAAGCTTTTTCTTCTCTGCAGAAACACACTAATGCACGGCCTATGGCATTTTCTACTGAAGCCCGGAATAAATAGCCATCTCGAATGCCCGCTCCCCAACCAGAACCAGTTGCCGAAGAAATCCCTTCACCAACTATAAAGTGTTTCATTTGCTAAATCATATAAAATTACATTTATATATAAAAAAAATTCTCTCGCTCTCCCTATCTCTAAGAGCCAGAGTTCTCCCGAGCCCGGACCGCAGTAAATATTCTTCAGCCCGAGCCCAATTTAGGCCCGGGCTCGTGCTCAGCCTGCCTCAGCTCTGATACAGGCATGCTCGGTGGACGTCTAGGGCTGCTGAGGGTCCGACTTATCCGAAAGATGGCGCTGAAAATCACGGCTGGTTTCCTAAGGAAATTGGGTTCGCCTGTAACGTTGGTATTTACTGCTTTAATAGTTTGACCAGGAGGGAGTTATGATAAGAACTTTTCAGTTAAAAATAACTTACCTTAGTTACTTAAACCACAACTGGTCGAGAATTTTGAAAATTTTCTCACTGAATGAAGTCAAGAAACACAGTGAGAATGAAAAGATAAAATACGCGCTGTTACGCTTTAACCAATGATGTTATTTGTGGGTGGAGTTTAGTAAGTGGGCGGATTTTCCATAGCTCAAATTCAGGGGTTCTCTGCTAATGAACGTACAATAGGATTTAAGATGATCTATAGAAGAAAATATTCCAAACTCACTTTTGTTCCAATTCAATTATTTCTATTTGGTCCAGATAATTAGAAAGAGAGAAATGAGTGATTTCGTTTCTTCCACACAGAAACACTGCCAAGCTAACTTCTCGCGCCATCTAGCGCCAAACTGGAGTACTTTCAAGTCAGAAAACTTTAATTTTAAAAAGAATTCTGACAAATTTTTGAGAATGAAAACTGTATATTAGCTATGGGCCGTTTTATTTGTGCTCAAAATTTTAAACACAACGAAGCAAATGTCTTCGAGAAAATGTGCACAAAATAATTTACTTTACAGATATAGGATAGAATTTCTCTTGAGGTCCACCTAGCGTGGATCCACCCAAAAACACTGCCCATTGATTTTCAATGGCAAAAACTTCTGTATACAGTTTCTTCGCAATTAATGTATTCCCAAGGATTAAAATTAGCACATGGGTAAAAATAACTTTATGATGTAGCCTAGTATACTTTATATTTTCTAAAACTTAACCCATAATCATACTGGAAATCAATAACTTTTTCTTTGAAAGCATTGAGATTTGCTAATACATGGCGTTACATGCATGTGACTTGTTAAATGAAATCACGTCACATTCTTTAAAATAATTTCAATAATTTTCAGAATGGAATCAACACTTCAGCCTAACCATGAATGATTTGAGCTACTTAGATTAAATTTTCTGACAATAATTTAGCTGAAAATGTCGCACAGTGAGCTTGCTGGTTTATTTTTATTTTTTGTAGATTAAATTTTCTGAAAATAATTTAGCTGAAAATGTCGCTCAGTGAGCTTGTTTTTTTCTTTCTTTTTTTTTCTTTTTAGATTAAATTTTCTGACAATAATTTAGCTGAAAATGTCCAGAGTGAGCTTGCTGGCTCATTTTGGAATTAAAAATCAGTTGTACGTACAATTCTGTTAACATTTTCAGCTAAATTATTGTCAGAAAATTTAATCTAAGTGGTTGAAATCATTCTAAACATTCGAGACCATTGCATGGTTGGACTAAAGTGTCGATTCAATTCCGAAAATCAATAAAATTATTGAGAAAAAATGCGACGTGACTGCATTTGACGGGTCACTTGTGACGCCATCTATTAGGAAATCTCAATGGTACAAAAGGAAAAGTTATTAATTTTTAATATAATTATGGGTAAGTTTTGGCAAATGTTAAGCTTACTGGGCTACAATAAGAAGTTATTTTAATCAATGGGCAAATTTTCAACCCTGGGAATTTTTTAATTGCGAAGAAAATGTTTGCAGAAGTTTTTACCCTTAGAAGCATAGGGAAGAGATTTTAGGTTAATTCACCTAAAGCCTTACTTAGAAATCAGGGCATGCTCAGTATGCGCTGATTTCTGCTGCAAGAGCAACCTAAATTATCTATGGGCAACTATTTGAATATAATAATCAGAACTTGTGAAATAAGATGTTTATATCAGCTAAAGATTATCAGAAATCAAAATTAATACTTTCAGCATATACACTTTTGAAATGGCGTGTGTTGTATTATTATTGTAGCACACTGAAGAGCAATTGAATTAGAGACAGCTGGCGTTATGCAAATGTGGCGCTGTGGGCGGCCCTGTAAACGGAAACGACATGACATATGCAGCGATCCGACAATATAAGGAGTGATGCAACGGGAATTAGTAAGAGTCTGACGCAGTATGGGTAAGAGGAAGGATCTATGCGCATTTGATCGTGGGCAAATTGTCGGGGCCCGACGAATGGGTCACTCCATCTCGGAAGTCGTGCAGGTACTGAGATTTTCACGAGCCACTGTGTCACGGATGCACCGTGAGTACATCGAATCCGGTAAAACCATCCCTGCAAGGGCCAACTGCCGTGGACAACAGCGTGTGGATGAGCGGGGTCATCGTCGGCTAGCTCGCATTGTAACAGTGGATAGACGGGCCACAGTGCAAGAAACCACTCGGCAATTTAACGCAGGTGCACAAAAACGTGTAAGCAGCCACACCATCCAGAGCCATCTCCTCGCTATGGGGTACAGAAGCCATCGTCCCACGAGGGTACCGCTGTTGACCGCACATCACAGGGTGCAAAGATTAGCATGGGCGCGGTAACATCGCCATTGGACCCTAGAAATGTGGGAAAATGTTGCCTGGACTAATGAGTCGAGATTCACGTTGGTACATGCGGATGGCAGGATACGAGTACGGCGCAAACCACATGAGGCGATGGATCCATCTTGTCAGCAGGGTACTTTTCAAGCTGGTGGGGTGGCATTCTCGTTCTGGGGACTGTTTACGTGGACTGAAACGGGGCCCCTGGTACGCGTGACATCGTTCCTCACAGGTCAGCGTTACCGGGATATCCTGGACGACCATTTGCTCCCGTTTGTGCGTCTTCAACATCCCACTGGGGACCTCATCCTGCAAAAGACAATGCACCGTGCCATCGCTCCCGAATTGTATCCGAATGGTTGAATGAACACTCCACTGACGTGACCTCGCTTCCTTGGCCAGCTAGGTCACCTAACCTCAATGCCATCTGGGATGCCATCGAGAGAGATGTTCGAGGCTCTGACTCCCCTCCATCAAATCTTCGTGAACTGTGTGAGCTTGTTCAGGGTTCGTGGATCCGCATGGCTTCCCAACGCTTCCGGTGTCTTGTCGAGTCCATGCCGAGACGAAACGCCGCCGTCATCAGGGCTAAATGTGGTGCTACACGTTACTATACAGGTATCTCTAATTAAATTCCTGTTCAGTGTATATGTTACGGTAACAGTGATTATCCGGTGATTATACATAATCGCTGGTTAATATATATAATCACTAATCATCTTGGTGAGTTTGATAAATTTCACTAAATTTCTCACTTTCACCGGTGAGTTTACACAATTCCCAAAGGAAGATGATAAATTTGATAAATATGCCAGATTTTCTCACTTTTACCATCGATTTTGCATAATTCCCAAATGAAGTTGGTAAATTTAATAAATATCCCAGAATTTCTTACTTTTACCAGCGATTACGCGTAATTCCGAAATGAAATTGGCAAGTACTTACGGATTTGAACTAATTTTAATAAAATAAGTCAAAAAATACATTTATCGTTTCATTAATATTAGAACGATTTAATGAATATAAGAAAATTAAGAAAAATCTGTTTCAACTTAATATTAGAATTATGTGTACAGACATTTCAAAAAAATCGTTGGAAAAAATATAGAATTCTAATAACTCTTACTGCTTATTCAAACATGGCAAACTATCATGACATTTTGAGTTAAATAATTTTTCATTTTTTTTTTTTTTGCATTTGCATTTGATTGAATTACACTTTCCTTTTACATCAGCACCTTTGGTACCCCTGACCTCCTAAAATTGAGGTTTTTCTTGCGAACTCCCTAAGAGACAGTGATATTTGGTACATTCTCTACTGTAAGAAATTCTTCGTCACATAGCACAAACTGGTTTCTGGTATACAATTGTGAAAGACGTCCCTCCTTTGCTCCCAACTGATAGTACTCGTCATTTTCAGTAGCAAATATCATTGTCAATATATTCCGCGAATCGCCTCTTCCCCTATCCACATCTGGTATTTTTAGCTTCATTGTATCTCCGACTTTGGCTACAAGAAATTTCAGCTCTGACATTTTCTTCGCTTCAGCTTTTAAACCTGCATTTGCATTCGCTCGCTTCTTCTCAACTTCTTCCTTTTTGTTCTTGATTGTAGAAAAACTTATCTCAATCGACAAGAATGCATTATTTACAATATTTACCATCGTAGAATGACGATTACGCATAGTGTCCGGTAAATTTGATTAATGAAGTACGATTTACCGTATTTACTACTACCAAATGGCGAGTTTGCATAAATGGGATTAATTCGCAGTACCTTTGTTTTGCTGATGATGTAGTCATTTTTGCAACTATCGATCAGAGCTGCAGAGTATGATCCAGGAACTTGCTGACAAGAGTATAGAAGTGGTATTAAAAATGAACTTTCAGAAGACAAAAGTGATGTTCAATGCTTTTACAAGAAATGAAGATTTATCGATTGATGGAGAAAAGCTGGAGATAACAAACACCTACGTTTATCTTGGACAGCAGATATCAAGTGAGGGTCACATTGATGAAGAAATTAATCGGCGTATAAAACTTGCCTGGAGAGCTTTTGGAAGAAACAGCATAATTTTTAAGAGCAATATGCCATTATGTCTTAAAAGAAAAGTGTTTGATCAATGCATCCTTCCAGTGCTTACGTATGGTGCAGAGAAGTGGACCTTAACTAAAAGAGACATACAAAGACTGCAGACAACTCAAAGCAGCATGGAGAGGTGCATGCTTGGTGTAACCAGGAGAGATAAGAAGAGGAACTCGTGGATCCGAAAAATGACAAGAGTGGAAGACATCATGATCAGAGTTAAATCCCTGAAATGGCAATGGGCTAGACATACTGCCAGAAGGACAGACCATCGATGGACAGCCGAAATTTTAGATTGGATTCCAAGGGACAGGAAAAGACCCAGAAGAAGACCACATGGAAGATGGGTGGATGAAATTCGAAAGTATGCGGGAGTGACATGGAGGAGACAGGCACAAGACAGACCGTTGTGGAGGAAACTTGGGGAGACCTTCGTCCAGCAGTGGATTGATAATGGTTGACAATGATGATGATGATGATAAGAGATAAAAATTTTCAAACTCACGAAGATGATCGGTGATTATGCATAATAACGAGCGATTATTCATAATCACCGTATTAATCACTTTTACCGTTAAAAAAAATAACGTAACATCACCGTTAAAAAAAATAAACTTAAAAATGAGAACCTGAACCTACCCGTTTTTTTTAAGTACTATTTCGTAAACGAGTACATGACATGCTCAAATATAAGTAACCATACGTACTTGCAAATAACTGGGTCAATAAATATAAATATAATCTCGTATTACATAATTTTAGATATTATAGATTTCAAGATAAATTGTTTAATAAATGTACAAAGTGACACACATAAATAACTAGTCCAACAAAGTCACTGATCACAAGTAATATATGCATAAAGTATATTTGTGTGCGTTTTTACATCAACTTTGTTTTTGACAATCTCATAAATCATATATTTTCGCTTCATCACTATATTTGTCATAAAGTTATGCGGTCCATTTGCCCAGCATGTGGCAACGAGTATATCTATTATCCCAGATGTGCCATCGAATAATATACTTCCAGTTGATTCTATGAATAAATTAGTATGTATGGAGCATACATATTACAAATTCGAAATTGAGCTGCGGAAGGCTTAGTGGTTAGCGAGTCAGAATATCGATTCAAGGTCCCCAAGTTCGAACCTGGGCTGATCTTTCAGAGATGGTGTGATTTACTAACAATCGCTGAATATCCGCCGTGTCAAGGCATTTGTCATTTTCTTGTAGGACTTCCGTCCACAGTGAGTAGAGTTTAGGTCCCAGCCACCTACAGCGAGATCGCCTTTTGGGCAGGACACTGAAACCGAAGGAATGAGAGCAAGTCTAGCGACTTTGACAGAACAGTTTGTAGTGAGATTAGAGTACAGTAGATGGCGCCACCGTACAAGTACGATATTGCACATAGAGAGGTGAGAGAATTTCATGGTGGACATAGGAAAGGATACCCATTTAACCAGTGGGTCCAGCCTGGGGACCGCCACTTAACGTGCTCGTCCGATGCACGGCGGATATTCAGCGATTGTTAGTAAATCACACCATCTCTGAAAGATCAGCTCAGGATTGAACCTGGGGACCTTGCATCGATAGTATGAAACACTAACCACTAAGCCATCCGCGGTTCAAATATCCGCCGTGCATCGGACGAGCACGTTAAGTGGCGGCCCCCAGGCTGGACCCACTGGTTAAATGGGTATCCTTTCCTATGCCCCTCCCCTGAAATGCTCTCACCCCTCTATGTGCAACATCTTACTTGTACGGTGGCGCCATCTACTGTACTCTAATCTCATTCCTTCCGTTTCTGTGTTCCTGCCCAAAAGGCGAACTCGTTGTAGGTGGCTGGGACCTAAACTCTACTCACTGTGGACAGAAGTCCTACCGTCCACAGTGACAACTGCCAAATTTGAAATTGGGCCGCAGGTGGCCTAGTGGGCAACGTTCGATCCCAGGCAGGTACGAACGCTCGATCCACTAAATATCCGTCGTGCGTCGGATGGGCACGTTAAGCCGTCGGACACCGGGCACTGGGCATCCGGTAATAAATAAGGGTGTCTTCCTTCCTCTATCTGCTTCGCTTCCGTGCCACTTTCGTATCGGGCACTCTAGCCCAAATCTCCTAGCTTCCTATTTCTAAGGGTTGTTTAAGACCTGGAGTCATACATTCCCTTGTATGTGTGATGTAGCTTCATTCAGTTTCTGTGCCCTGCGCGAAAGGGCACAGAAACAAGTTAGAGCGAATTTAGCGATTCTGCAAGGATAGTTTGTAAGTGAGAGAGAGCACGCTAGATGGCGCTACCATACAAGCGTATACGTAACCAGGGAATTCCTACTCGGGGGTCGTCACTTAACGCACTCGTCCAATATTCAGCGACTATTAGAAATTCACACTACCAGGCTAGATTTGAATCAGAGACCCCCCCCTTCCTAAAATCCTTTCGCGCAGGGCACAGAAACTAAATGAAGCTACAGCACACATACTATTTTAAATATATGGATTCTTTTGAGTACATATATTTCAAATTAGAAATACGAGATATACTCCCAATTGATTCCCTATATTTACTCAAAAACGAGTACGTGTGTTTTTCAAAAAGTGAGACACAAGTACTAGGAGCTACGTATTATAAGCCCAGAATGTACTCAAAGACGAGTACATTTTGCTTATTTCTAAGTACCAATTTTTAACGTTTATGCATTATGTAATGCGTTATATGAGCTAAATTATATGCTAAATTCAATATAACAATCAAATCTACTGGGAATTGAAACAATCATTTAAGAAATGTGAAGGAAAACAACAACATTTTTTGCTGGTAATATATTACATTCACTCACAAACATGAATATTGAATCAGAAACGGGTACTTCTTCAAAAGTTTACTACTGGATAGCGACTAAATAATAACACATTTCTTTTCGATTCATTTTAAAGAAAATAAATGCATAAATGCCCTTGCGATTTTTTTTCGTGCATGCCCTGCGATTTAGAAAACTCTCCACCTATGCAGACATATGCACACCACTGTGAAAATGGTCATGTCATATTCCAGAGAACCCAAAATGCTTATTTCTGCTGAAATCTCAAAGCTAATTTTTTTTTCTCGATTGCAATATTCTTTCAATATATTAATATAAGAAAGTTAATGCACTGGTGTCCAAAAGTTAAGAACAGCGGACATATATAGCTTAGTCACACACCTAAACCAATTGCAGTGCACGGTCAAATAACGTCCGCTGACGTTCGATATGCAAATATCTCGCATTCCATAAAAACAGCTTAACCTACCCTGAGTGTCTTATAGAGCTGCGGGTTGCCTAGTGGTCAACGTTCGTGACTACCACGGAGGGGACCTCGGTTCGATACCAAGAAGGTCCGAACGCTTGGACCACTAAATGTCCGCAGTGCGTCGGATGGGCACGTTATGACGTCGGGTCCCTGGTACAGGCCCCCTGGTAATACATAAGGGCGTCTTCCTCCCCCTTTCTACCTCACTTTCCTATCGAGCACTCTAGCCCAAATCTCTTAGCTTCCAATTTTTAAAGGTTGTTTAAGACCTGGGGTAAGACACATCCCTTCCTAAAATCCTCTACATATGATTTGATCTGATCTGAGTGTCTTATTCCATTTTCTAGCTATCCCCGTGAGAAGAGTTGTTGTTATTGTTGGTGATCAAGACATAATGCGAAATAAAGACGCTGGGTTGACCATTTTTTGCAGGATAGAATAATCGGAAGGCTCGAATCAGAACCGCCTCAGACTGCGGTCACTAGAGCACTAAATATGTCGCCAAGTGTCATCTCCAGGCTTTGGAGAAGGTTTTAAGACACAGGATAGGTTAGACGCCAACCAATACAAGGTCGTCCAAAGGTCACAACCCTTCAACAGCACCGGTATCTTTCATTAATTGCACGAAGTCATAGGACTATGTCTGCCAGAAAACTCCCTGCAGAGCTTGCGACCGCCTCATGACCAAGAGTTTCAAAGACAAACTGTTTACAGGAAGCTCAGGGCAACTATAGTCTCTATGCCAGACGGCTAGCAGTTTGCATGCCGCTCACACCTTCGGAAATTGGAGTCGGGAACGTCTAAACTGGACACTGAATCAGTGAAGCAATGTGCTCTTCACTGATGAGTCCAGATTCAGTTTACAGACTAATTCTTGTCGAACTGCTCTGTGGAGAGAACATGGAACCCGTTACGATCCCAATAACACAGAGAAAGGGAACAATTTGGTGGCGGTGGAGTCATGGCATGGGCATGCATCATGTTGAATGAGGGCACAGAGTTCCACATCTTTGACAGAGGTACCGTTTCTGCTCTGAGGTACAAAGACAGTCTGATGGCCGTGTGTGGGTGTGGCGGCAGTCGGGGGAACGCTATTTACCACAGTGTACTGTTCCTACGGTCAAGTTTGGAGCTGGCACTGTACTCCTGTGGGAGTGTTTTTCGTGGTATGGTCCCGGCCCATTGGTTATCGTGGGCAAATCTCTTAACCAGCTAGTCTATACCTCAATATTCTGGACAATTATGCCCTACAAACTCGGTGGCAATACTATGAAACCGAGCCTTGTTGGTACCAGCAGGATTATGCACCAAGCCATAAAGCAAGCACTGTTACAGCTTGGTTTGACGATAATACCGTATCATGTGTGGACTGGCCAGCACAGAGCCCTGATATTAATCCCATAGAGCACCTATGGGATGAATTAGAGCTCCGCATAAGAAGTTTGGAACCAAAGCCTACCACTAAACAAAAGCTAGCGGCAGCATTATGTACTAAATGGAAGCGTATATCCGTCGCTGTGTTCCAAAACCTTTTTCGAAAGCATATCTCGAAGGGTTAGTGCATACATTAAAGCCAAATATGGACCGACACCGTACTAATGTATGTCAATAAATGCTATGTTGTGTTTCTCTTCTATAGTTGTTTGGTGACCTTTGTCAATATAGTGTATGCTGTATATTACTTTTTGCAGTGCATATTACACTTATTGCAATGATTTTAATTTTAATAGTTCTATCCAGTTTTGTTGCAAGCTATGAATAGATTTTTGTCTGCAAAATGTATTTTACGATTTGCATCCTTTGCCGCACATCATATATACACTGCCGGAAAGTGAAAAAAGAACACCAAGAAGGAATTGGCGGACGATCATGAAATTTACATATGTTAATGGGGTCGAGTTTACGTAGGTGTGATGTTAATTTCGGGACCAACCGGTGAGCGCTTACGCCACAGCATGGCATAATATGCAAATTATCGTTGGTGGTATTTATGGAATACGGCGAAGTGAATGTAATCGGTCGTCGGCGTACGGACACGTGCGAAGACCCTGAAGAAGCTGCAATGCCTGGACATGAAAGACGTGTACGATTTCAGCAGTTATCGGACTTTGAGCGAGGTCGTCTAGTCGGACTCCGCGAGGCCGGGTGGTCGTATCGTCGTATTGTGGAGCGAATTGGACGGGAAGTATCGGTGGTGGTACGATGGTAGCGTAGATGGCCCGAGGAACATTCCCACACGAGAAGACGTGGAACCGGGAGTCACAGACGGACTGATGAGCGGACGGATCGACGCATAAGAAGAGCGGCGTTGTCAAGCAGAACATTCACAGCGACGCAAATCCGACCTGCCGTTGCACCTGAGGTGACTGTGCGAACAATCCGCAAACGTCTACTGGATGCAGGACTACGTGCACGTGTGCCTCTGGCATGTTTACCTCTGACTCCAGCCCACCGTCAGGAACGGCTGCAGTGGTGTTGCCAACGTCTGCACTGGAGAACGCAATGGCGATCTGTCGTGTTCGCAGACGCACAGGGAAGCATCTCCATCCTTCTTGCATCCACCAGCGACACACAGGGCCTACACCTGGTCTCCTGGTGTGGGGAGCGATCAGCTATCACTCCCGTACACAACTAGTGTTTGTACCGGGTACGTTAAACAGCACCTCCTACATCAACAACATCATTCAGCCCGTTGTTGTGCCATTTGTAAGGTCGGTTCATCGTGGTGTTTTCCAGAAAGATAACGCACGCACACACACGGCACGTGCAACACAACATGCACTTCATGGCGTGAGACAACTTCCATGGCCTGCACGTTCACCGGATTTGTCCCCCATTGAGCACGTGTGGGATTTTATGGGACAACGACTTATCCGGTCTCCCCGGCCAGCCGCGACCATCCCCGATTTACGCGTCCAGGTTGATGACGCTTGGAACTCAATACCCCAAACTTACATCCAACATCTGTACGACAGACTCCATGCCAGAATTGCACAGTGTGACGCAGTTCATGGCGGTTCAACCTCGTACTAACCATGTTACATGGAAATGTTATTTTTCAGTTTACCAGCAAATACAGCTGTATTTTGCCATAATGTTTTGATCACGTTATCCTCTGTATTCCGTTATTATACTGTATAAATTTCGTTGGTATCAGACGTCTCCTACTTGGTGTTCTTTTTTCACTTTCCGCCAGTGTTATTTCATTTCCTTAAATTTAAGTTACATTTTTATAATCCTTTCCTTATGAGTTTTCTGTATTCGTCCTTGCAGGTATTTTTGCTTTTGGTACGAGCAGTAGTTGGCCTGGATGACCTTCGCAGGGGGCTTCCCAGAAAAATAAATCACATTATTTATGAAATTTTTTTATTAGTTTTTGATAAATAAATATAGCACAGAATTTTTATCAAAAGTTTTTCTTATGCTACAGATTATTTTATCAAAAACATTTCTGCATTTTTCTCCTTTCCATTCTATTATTAAAGTGTAATTAAGGTACTAGCATTATTTTTATCACAATGGGGGTTTTTGATTTACCTTTTTATGGTGAAAGATATTGAATATGTTTTACCTAAAATTTAAAATTTCATATGTCGCTGTGCTTTCTTTTATGTGATAGAATTGAAAATAAACGAAATAGCAGTATGTCGATATTGAGCCGCAAAATCCTTTTTTCAAGTACACTCACGGACAATGAAATTTGCGCATCAAGAAGGAAGCATCGGATTGAACTGAACTTTTACAGGGTGTGCTCCAAATCCCAGAGAGTGCGACACGGCGGCAGCGAGCATTTCAACTGGTCCCACACATGCTCGATAGGGGACATGTCCGGGGAGCGGGCAGACCATGGAAGTGTCTGGAAATGACGTAGGCAGTCGTCGGCAATCGGAGCCGTGTGAGGGCGGGCATTATCTTGCTGGTATAGTGCACCAGGAATCCCAGCCAGAAATGGGAACACGTGGGGCCGTAGGATCTCATCCACATATCGCCGACCCGTCAATGATCCACGTACCAGTACTAGAGCTGATCGGCCATCGTAGGCTATGCCGCCCAAGACCATAATGCCCGCAGTGCGGGATTGTGCCGTTTAACCGGAGACCTCCACACCCGGACACGATGATCATCTGTCCCTAAAACGAAACGGCACTCAACGCTAAGCACCACACGTCGCCAGTCGGTGGCGTTCCACGTCGCTCTGGCCTGACACCGCTGCACACGGAGCCGGCGATGTTCTGGTGTTAATGGCAGCACACGTAATGTGCGCTGGGCTCGCAGATTGGCTTCCGCAAGGCGTCGGGAAATGGTTCGTGGGCACTCAGGAGCCACTACATCTGCTTGATACAGTGGAACCGGGTTCCCGTGAGATCCGTCGATCCTCTCTACCGGTGGTCCTCCTGAAGCCGCTCCGCCGTGTGGCAGTGCCGTCACACGTCTCCGCTTCCCCCAACACAGTCGGACGGTATGGTCAGAACGATCGACGTGGCTGGCTATACGGCGCGCCGACCACCCTGCGGTTTTCAGTCCGATGATCAGGAATTTCTCAAAGTCCGTAATTTGCGTAAATTGACGTCTCTGGCGTCTACCCAGCATTTTTGTCACTCTGTACTCTTGCTTGCGTCAACCGGTGCTTTTCGCTTTCATGCGGCATCGACTACACGCCGGTTTATAAGGCTGCCGGCTCTTGCTTGCAGCGCCACCACAGTGTGTGCGGTCATGCGCACTCGCATCAAACGTGTACCATTTGCATACCAGCACGCACTCTAGCTACTTGCAGAATTTCGCGATTGTAGCATGTTTTCTTCTAGCTGCGCAAATTTCATTGTCCGTGAGTGTAGTTCTGGTTCTGTCCTATGGGAATTTTATGACCAAAAACTTCGGTGAGATCGAGCGAGAGGGAGGGAAGGGGGAGTTGTCACTTTATCAGAGTGCCAGGACCCCTATAAGGCACTGATATGAGGTATCTTCCCACTTTCAAAGTCTTATTAAACAAGAGTATTCAAAATTGTCCATATGAGGGAGCATTAAGGGGGCACTGCTCCGCCATGGAAATCCGAGAGTATTTAACTGCAGAACGCCGGAATGTGGAAGGGAAGGGGAGGTTCACTATGCAATTTTACAGGGAGAAACAGAGAAACATTTTGTAACTATACGCTCGCTCCTTTCTAACTCTTACTCTTCATAATCCGATCCAGCAAGAGCCGTCACATAACTTTGTTTTGATTCTTTCCGTAGTTGAATCACGCACTGGAAGAAAAATATAATTCAGGCCCTATTTTTAACAATAAGAAAGACAAACAATTTATTTCGCTAAACCTATGTGGCTTGTAAGGACAGGTGATGCGTAACATCACAGCCTCTCCTTGACAAATGTCAACCCCGCCTTCTCGTGGTGCATCCTGTTCCCACTAAAAAGGGCTCTGACGACCGCAAATAGCGGTATAACTATACCATCGGGATTAGAGGAAATTCTATCCCACACTCACCAACCCGCTTGGCCAGCGTGGTGAGTTATGGCCAAACCCCTCCAAAATGATTCCACAACTTAAATCTTGGCCCTCAGTCACCGGCAGCTGGAATGTACCTGGCCAAGGCAGCGGCCAGTGCGACATGATGGCAGAGGGTGCTAAGAATCCCCAGAGGACCGGACTAGGCTGCCATCTGATGCTGACCTTGGCTACGTATAATGGACGCTCCCTATCTTCTGATTCAAGGCTTCTTGAATTGGAAGAGGAACTACAAAGGATCAAGTGGGACATCGTCGGGCTAAGTGAGGTAAGGAGAAAAGGAGAAGATCTCATTGAACTGAAAAGTGGACATATCTTCTACTATCGTGGGACAGATACTGGCGGAACTAGTGGTGTTGGATTTATAATAAACAAGAAACTGAAGGATAAAATTGTAGAAGTTGGAAGTTCGTCTGACAGAGCTGCACGACTCGTTATCCAACTCTCGAAAAGATACCAGGCTCAGATTATTCAAACTTATGCACCCACCACAAGTCATCCTGAAGAAGAAATTGAAGAATTTTATGAGGAAATTCGTCATCTAAATAATAAAGGTAAGCAGCACTGGGAGATAATTATGGGAGATTTCAGTGCAAAAGTAGAGCAACGGCAACAGAATGAAACTTCAGTAGGTAAATTCGGTCACGGCAACAGAAACCAGCGTGGAAATACTCTCGTTGAGTTTGCAGAGGCAGAAGGGTTTTTCATCTTGAACTCCTTTTTCAAGAAAAAGCCACACAGGAAATGGACATGGAGAAATCCAAATGGAACGACAAGTGAAATTGATTTTATTATGTGTAACAAAAAATTCGATATAGAAGACTGCAATGTGCTAAACAAGTTCAACACAGGTGACCATAGATTGGTGAGATGTAAGATGTACCTCAACACTAAACTCGAACGTGGCAAGCTCATAAGACAAACAAAATGTATTGACATAACCAACCTTAAAAAACACCATAATACCTTCAAGTTGGAACTGAAGAACATATTCTCTGCTTTAGAAGGCCTAACATCAGAAGAAGTGAATATTTCTGAAGTTAACAGAAAAGTAACCATAGCTCTTATGGAAACAGCAACAAATTTAGTTGGGTCTAAGAACAAGTTGCAGGTGAACAAATTATCAGGAAAAAACAAAATGCTGATGCAAAAAAGAAGAGAGATGAGGACAACTAAAGAAGATGTGATTTCCAAAGTGGAATATATAGAGCTATGCAAAACAGTAAGAAAAAATATCACTGAAGACGTAAGAAAATTCAACTGTGAACTAGTGAGGAAAGCAATTGAAAACAACCAAAGCCTAAAGATAGCAAAGGGACATCTCAGTAAGGGAAGAAAACAGATTATGGCACTGAGAAAAGAAGATGGTTCTGTAACAAGAAATAGAGGCGAAATTTTGACAAGAGTGAAAGATTTCTACTCCAAATTATATGAAAGGGATGATACATGTATTCCAGACATCATGAAAGGTACCAGTGCTAGAGTTCCTCCAGTCCTTCCAGCAGAAGTTGCACATGCAATCAAGAACATGAAGCGGGGAAAAGCTCCAGGAGAAGATGGAATTACTGTAGACATCATACAAGAAGCAAGTGGAGAAATCGAAAGAGTGCTCGCCCAAATTTTTACTCGATGCCTTAATGAAGGGAAGATTCCTGAGGATTGGAACAACGTTACAATGATCCTGCTACATAAAAAAGGTGACATTGAGGATCTCGGGAACTACAGACCTATCAGCCTCCTATCAGTGGTTTATAAAATCTTCACTAAAGTTCTTTCACACCGTTTGAAGGTAACAATGGACATGGCTCAACCGAGAGAACAAGCTGGATTCAGGAGTGGCTACAGCACAATGCATCATATCCACGTACTGAGAGAACTAATTGAAAGAGTGAGGGAATATGAATACCCATTGTGCATGGCTTTTATCGATTATGAAAAAGCCTTTGATTCGGTGAAACCATCAGCAGTTACAATGGGTTTGAAATCCTGCGGTATTGAAGATGCAACATTAATATTATTAATAACATCTATGAAAATACAAGTGCAAAGATTCGGCTGTTTGAAAATACAACACACATAAAAATTGGAAAGGGAGTGAGACAAAGTGACACCATATCTCCGAAGCTCTTTAATGCCACGTTTTTTTTTTTTTTAATTGGAGGTTTAACGACCACCGTGAGCAACTCAATGGGCTATAAGCAGTCACCCGTCCCTAATTTAGGGTCACTGGTTCCAGGGAAGGGAGAGAGCCAGTGCCGTAAGACAAACACAACATCCATGCCTGACCGGGATTCGAACCCGGACCCCTTACGGACGAATGATCAGAGACCAGCGCCTTAGACCACTGCGCCACCGGGGCGGCTAAAGACAGTTTGGAGGGTGTCTTTCAGTCCCTGAGCTGGGAAAACAAGGGGATAAAGATTAATGGAGATTATCTAACCCACCTTTGTTTTGCTGATGATGTAGTCATTTTTGCAACTACCCCATCAGAGCTGCAGAGTATGATCCAGGAACTTGCTGACAAGAGTAAAGAAGTGGGATTAAAAATGAACTTTCAGAAGACAAAAGTGATGTTCAATGCTTTTTCAAGAAATGAAGATTTATCGATTGATGGAGAAAAACTGGAGATAACAGACACGTACGTTTATCTTGGACAGCAGATATCAAGTGAGGGTCACATTGATGAAGAAATTAATCGGCGTATAAAACTTGCCTGCAGAGCTTTTGGAAGAAACAGCATAATTTTCAAGAGAAATATGTCATTATGTCTTAAAAGAAAAGTGTGTGATCAATGCATCCTTCCAGTGCTTACGTATGGTGCAGAGACGTGGACCTTAACTAAAAGAGACGTACAAAGGCTGCAGACAACTGAAAGTAGCGTGGAGAGGTGCATGCTTGGTGTAACCAGGAGAGATAAGAAGAGGAACTCGTGGATCAGAAGAATGACAAGAGTTAAATCCCTGAAATGGCAATGAGCTGGACATACTGCCAGAAGGACAGATCATCGATGGACAGCCGAAATTTTAGATTGGATTCGAAGGGACAGGAAAAGACCCAGAAGAAGACCACATGGGAGATAGGTGGATGAAATTCGAAAGTATGCAGGAGTGACATGGAGGAGACTGGCGCAAGACAGACCATTGTGGAGGAAACTTGGGGAGACCTTCGACCAGCAGTGGATTGATAATGGTTGACGATGATGATGATGACAATGATGATGATGATGATGATGATGATGTGGCTTGTGACATCTCGAAGGCTGGTTAACGAAATGTTTCATTTGACTTCGTTCCTGTCCGTGCTATCAACACTAGACCCGAACTTCGTGTTTTCCGTAAATCAATGTCGCTGCTACCGCCAACGCCGAAATTTCCGACCCGACCCATCTCTCTAAAAGTCCAGTCCCGTCTCTCTCGCTTCCGCTACCAAAGTCAAAGGTGCCCGTTTTCTCTTAAAACTTCAGGAAAGCTCCAACATCGGATTTCAAAATTAATCTTTCCCACATGAGATTACCTGCCACACCTTCAAACTTGTGTTTCACTCCTTAACATGCCCTTGATATAATCCCATCGCCATACCAGACAGATGCAATACACTTCAAATACTTATGTACTAAATCGAATATAATGCGGCTAATCGCGCTTATCTTTTAGCAAACGGATTGAAACATGTTGATTTCGTCCTCTCGGGCCAAAAATGACGCAAACAAAGAAATTTCACGTGCCAATGAATATATAGACACATATTTTTAGAACAAACACGCCGTATCTTGGTGTAATTATGAATTTATTAACTCACCGAGCTTTCGCTCCTCACCAGAGGGCTTTTTCAAGGCTTATGGAACAATAGAGAATATGTTACATGATTTAAAACTCAAAAATAAACCGACTAAATAATATATATATACTTCATCAAATGTCATAAAGCAATTAACGTGTGCGATAAATTACGCATAGTATACACTCATGCCTACACGTACAAAATCGATACATGCGTACATAATATCATAAATAAATCAAAGTAAAAACAGATGCCAAATAAATTTATAAATTATGTCCAGTATTAAAAAAAGTTTTCCACAAATTTGGGATTTCCAATGATACTCCTTCATTGCGAAGCGTTACGCATTGATAAAATTTCGATAGATTTCCTTATTGCTGATTCCAATTTCGTAGTGTACCTAGCGACACCTTTTGTTATATCCTCATCTGGAACTACATTCTCAAGTATTGCACTTCTTCTTAGGGCTGAAATTTGCTGTTTATTTTTCAAATCTCTCTTGTGTTGTTTCATTCTTATTCCAATCGATCTCTTAGTTAGTCCAATATAGAGCTTTTTGGTTCCTACAGTGTATTGTAGTGGAATAGAATATATTCCTGCTTTTTCCCATTCTTTTTCTTTGTTTCAGGTAACCTTCAGTTTCTTAGTAGCCGCTGATTGAAGGCGTTATCGCATTCCTACGTCATAACCAAATTTCTTTAATAAGTTCTTGAAGAAGAATGCAAATCTTGGTATACACATGTATACAGGACCGCACCCACGAATTTCATTTTTCTGGTTTCTTCTCTGTATCCGTCATCTCCCTTGACTTCTCACTCGATTTACGATTTCATTCATATTCCCACGACTGTACCCCGCTGCCATTCCGCGGTCCATTATGTTTTCGATTTTTTTCTTGTAACTAGTTTAATTAGAGCTTGCTAAGAATGCTCTATGAAATCTTGCCCTGAATACTGCTGTTTTGTAAGACCACGGTACATGAGATTTGGAATCTATAAAGATGTCGATCGCCATGAGTTTATAATACACTTCTGTGTCTATCTTTGAATACCCTCTTCTGCTTATCATTACGTCCAGGAAAGGGATTTTCCTTTCACCCTCGATTTCCATCTCGAACGTTATGTTCCTGTAAGGCGTTCATTTTGATTAAAAAGTCGTTCAAAGCCCTTTCTCCATGTGGCCAGATGGACAGCATGTCATCAACGAGTGTAAGAGAACTAGCCACAAACATTTTAAGGGACCGTATAAAAATTGCATTTTTGACCGTTTCGTGGCCACGATCCCCAGAGGTTGGTCATCTGAGTCATATTAAGTTTCCGTAATTTCGTCTTTTCTTAATTGCGATTATTAGCGTAATTCTTTATAAAAAAATGTTTATTATCTACAATTCAATAAAAGAGTTCAGGATTTACAAACTGCAAGTCTGCAATTAAATATCTGAGGGCATGTGCTTCCTCAGGAAACCTGTCGGTGGGGGAGGGGCACCAAAAGTACAAAATATAAAGAATTCTGGTCCGATCAGAAGATTTTCATTTTCAATATTTACAACCTATAAGTCAACAAATTATCTGAGGTCCTGTGCTGCCTCAAGAAACCTGTCGGGGGGGGGGGGGGGGTAACACCAAAAGTATAAAACATAGGAAATTTTTGGTCCGATCGGGAAATTTTCAGCATTTATAAGCTATAACTCGACACATTATCTGAGGGCATGTGCCTACTCAGCAAACCTGTAGGGGGTAATACTAAAAGTGCAAAATATAAAGAATTTCTGATCCGATCGGAAGATTTTCAGTATTTACAATTTACAAGTCAACAAATTATCTGAGGCCATGTGCTGCCTCAAGAAACCAATCGAGGGGTACTTTAATTGTTTTTGTTTTATATTTTAATACCTAAAATATAAAACAAAAACAATTAAAGTACTTCTGGTTGTAAATGCTGAAAATCACCCGAACGGACAAGAAATTCCTTATATTTTACACCTTCGGAATTACCCTCCCACCTCCACCTGCGCCCAAGATAGGTTTTCTGCGTTAGCACATGTTCGCAAAGAGTTTGCTCAGATGTAGTTTGTAAACGCTCAAAATCTCCCGATCTGACCAGAAATTCTTTACATTTTACACTTTTGGTATTATCCCCCCCCCCCGACAGGTTTCCTGGATAGGCACATGCCCTCAGATAATTTGTTGAGTTTTAGCTTGTGAACGCTGAAAATTTCCCGATCGGAGCAGAAATTCTTTATATTTCATAATTTAGGTTTTAAGCACCCCCTCCCCCTTCCTCGGTAAGTTTCCTGGGTTTACACATACCTGCAGAGAATTTGTTTAGTTGTAGTTTATATACTTTGAAAAATATCGTAAATAAGAAAATACGAAATTACGGAAATTTTATGCGTGTCAGTTAACCGATCTCGGGAGACGTAGCCGCGGTGCAATCTAGAACGCAATTTTTATAAAAATTACGTTCTAGATCTCTGCTTTGTCTTTGGCCCGAAAATCATGAAAATGTCAAAATTTCTTACTGAAAGTGAAATACATATTAAAAAAATATTTTATGAACAATAGTTGCTCAAGTAATGCGGAATATAGCCACACGAAATTTGTTTATGCAGAACAATTTTATGGCACTGAATTTCCAATGTGTCCAGTTCTCCTGTGCGTGGCCACTTCTCCGTACCTGGTCATCAACATACCTTACCCATGTAGATGGTGTTTTATCAAATGTACTAAACACTCTGTCTTCCAATGGCCTAAGTATCGCTTCAGCTAAAATCCCCGACATGGGAGAACCCATCGGAACTCTCTTCGTTTGTCTATAAATTATTTTATTATGCATGAAAAAATTGTAATCCGTTCCCACATTCAGTGCACTTTCTATGTTCTTTAGCGCTGTTTCCGTGAAATTCCTCGTATCTCGGAACCATGCATTCAGGTTTTAATTGGCTTCTATAGTAAGGAAGTTATACATATAAACAGCCAGATCTCTCTGTCTGTCGCCGCCCCGGTGGCGCAGTGGTCTAAGCGATGGCCTCTGATCATTCGTCCGAAAGGGGTCCGGGTTCGAATCCCGGTGAGGCATGGATGTTGCGTTTGTCTTACGGCACTGGCTCTCTCCCTTCCCTAGAACCAGTGACCCTAAATTAGGGACGGGCGACTGCTTATAGCCCATTGAGTTGCTCACGGTGGTCGTTAAACCTCCAATCCAAAAAAAAAAAAGAAAATCTCTCTGTCTGGAACGCTTGCAGTCACAGCGACGTCTGCATTGTGACGCTCTCTCTTGATGCTGAGAGGAAACGCAGTCAAATACGCGCTACATTATCGTACATTTTGCAAAATATTTTGCAACGGGCTTACTTACAAGACGAAGATGAAATCACTCATAAAAGATTAGATCAGACAATTCAGTGTTTTGAGAAAATCGACAGCTCATATCTACACGATTGAGTTTCGAAAGCGAGGGCCGTCACATGCTCAGATTTTAATTGTTCTGCGAAGCCAAAACACGTTTTTAGCAACTGAACGTATCAATCATTTCGTGTGTGCTCTGGAGATGGCAAAGTAACTGCGTGTTATATAATAGCACGCGATAACTTCACTGCCAACTGGTGGCCAGCAGTTTCCCAACACTTGTGTTTTTGCTGGGTTTGAGATGTCAAGGTGATTGCGTGTTAATTTAAAAACATTGGGTTATCAATGACTCGAGTTCTACGTCGTATTTATCCGATCTACAATATTCGAATTGAATTCTTAATATCCCGGCAAGTTGGGTTTGTATATTATTTTAATTTAGCACAATTCGAATATTAATTTGTACACTTTAATTATTTTTTTACTTTTTTTTATTTTATCGAACTTTTCCAGTTTAGTGCTGATTATGTATAAGATATTTTTGCAAATATCTTATACATTTTTGCAAAATATTTAAAATACGCCATAATATCATACATTTTACGAAATATTTCTCAACGCGATTTCTATTATAAATATAAATACCCGGATCTATTTAAAACGCTCCAACCTACAATAAAAACTAAAATTTTGATATGTCAAAGTGAGCAAAGACGCTTCTAAACACATTTTTAGCTCTTATATGAATGAGTTTTTACTATATTTCTTTACAAAAATTCGGCGTCTATTTGATTTGTTTCCAATCTGCTTCAATTAAAAATCTCATCCCGTGCTAGGTCAGGCAACATCCCCTATAAATGAATATTTATTTAAAGCTTAGAAACAGCCGTCACAGGACGGGCTGCCGCTAGTTACTGATATAAATATTTAGTGTGCTACTCATTAAAAAACTATTTTTGTTTCTTTTAAGCACAAAAATCCGGCGTCTATATTTTTTGTTTCCTTTAAGCGCTGGGAACTTTTTTTGCTTAAAAGCCATAAAAAAATCCCTATTTACGCCAGGAAGTTTTCCCACATTCAACTTTTGTACAACGTTTTGGAAATGAATTATGTGCAGTTTAGTACATAATTCAAGGGGCATTGCCTCAATTTCAATTTTAGTGCAACTATTTCTGTTACAATTCTTGATCTCAAATTCATGCCACCCTTACTTGCTCTTGCCATGTCTCTAGGAGTTATTTCAAGATTAGGATAAGCCTTATGGCTTCAAAAATGTACTAACCGCTGCTTTTAATTTCATTCCTCTGGTGAACAATGATGATCCTCGATTGTCACACCCAAACGGTTTGTGACGTTTTTCTTTTCGCATTGTTAAATGGGTTTAAGCTTGACGGTTTAACTGCAAAAGGCTGCCCCAAATCAAGAACGCATTCGTTCGGAAGTTACAGCTGAACGAACCTGTCACCCCAGTGCTCCCTTCACCTTCACTGTCTGCTGACCCTCAAGCGAAGGATCGCTCCATTAAGACTCAATGAATCATTACCCACCTATATTAACGAAAGCTGAGGAAGGTAAAGGCAACGCATTAACGGCTGATTCAACGGAGTTCCCCCACTGCACCCACTTCGACCAGTATCTCTCTATCTGATCGCGGTGACCAATGCCAGAGAATGGTTCAGGCATCAAGGGAAGGATTACCCGTCAGGGTACAATGACGACCGGGTCCCAAGAGTACACCAAACATTCGATGTCCTTTTATGACACAAAGAGAGAGAGAGAGAGAGAGAGCAAGAACCCGTGGTTATAATACTGCTCTTAGAAAGCTTGATTTTTAGACTCCCTCTGCAACATTGCAAATACAGTAGACATACCTGACGTCAGATAGCATGAAGTATACAAACCCTACAGAATACGAATAGATTGAAGAAAATTACAGCCAACCCCACTTAAGCCCATACACACATTAGGGCATCCTAGATCCCTTAATGTTAATACGTACGATTATTACCGCCTAATTCTTAAATATGAAACGAAAAGCACATACGTATTTACGTTTTAAATACATCAGGTTTCTAATGAAGTGATTTTCAATAGGTTTCTAACCAAAGATTCCGTTCAAGTTTCTAATAAAGTGATTTTTGACGTACAGGTTTCTAATGGAGTGATTTTTAACGTACAGGCTTCCAACAAAGTGTTTTTTAACGTACAGGTTTCTAAGGAAGTGATTTTTAACGTATACGTTCCCAATGAAGGGATTTTTAACGTACAGGTTTCTAAGGAAGTGTTTTTTAACGTATAGGTTTCCAATGAAGGGATTTTAAACGTACAGGTTTCTAACGAAGTGATTTTTAACATACAGGTTTCTAACGAAAGGATTTTTAAGTTACAGGTTTCTAACCAAAGATTCCGTACAGATTTCTAACGAAGTGATTTTCAACGTACAGGTTTCTACCAAAGTGAGTTTTAACGTGCAGGCTTCTAACGAAGTGATTTTTAACGTACAGGTTTCTACCGAAGTGAGTTTTAACGTGCAGGCTTCTAACGAAGTGATTTTTAACGTATATTTTTCTAACGAAGTGAATTTTAACTTGCAGATTCCTAATAAAGTGATTTTTAACATACAGGTTTCTAGCGAAGTTATTTTTAACGTGCAGGTTTCTAACGAAGTGATTTTCAACAGGTTTCTAATCAAAGGTTCCGTGCAGTTTTTTGGCGAAGTGATTTAGGAGGAGGAATATTGTAGTGTATCTGATATTGGCCGATTATACTCTGATATGGTAATAAATTTAATAATATTATATAGATGTGATTTTTTACTAATTGACTCACATAGAATATAATATTATACGTATTTTAGGATAAGATGACATAATTCCCTTTACCAGAACTAAAAAATATGAAAATACGTCATTGGCGCACCCAGGAATTCTTGTTGAAGGGGGCTGTATATATATAGTATACGTACACAATGTGTGTACATATATATAGGAAACGTACGCAGTGTGTGTACATATACAGTACATAGTATACGCCTATGTAGTTTACATACGGTTGTGACGTTTTCAATTGATGTTAGCACATCAATCGAAAACCTCTGAATGTTGATGCGATGTGAAAAGTAGTTCTTAGTCATACAATGGCCTGTGTCTTTCTCTGGATAATCGCACTGTAAAAGAACGCAAAGGAAGTATCTTTTTACGATATGATGTCGGTTGTTGAACGTCGGTCGGTGGAAATCTTCGTTGCTTTAAGAAAGAGACGACACTATTTTTGCATGGCAAATCATTATTCACTTCGTGGGCGCCAATATCGACTACAGAATTCCACAATGCGTATATATTTTTCTTTACAATATATGTATGTCTTTTTCTCTTTTCAAAAACGGGAATGAAACCGGGTCGAAATTGGGTCAGCAAGACTTTGACCCGACCCGTTGGACTCGCAAGAAATTGTTGACCCTTGACCCGTTTGCATCTCTGGTACTAATAGCCCCAGCAATTCCTGCTCGCGTCCAAGAGGGCCCTCTAGTCTCAGCAGAATGGCTTTTCAAATTTTTTTATGTTTTGCGGGTATTTCATATGAAACTGGTTAAATAAATAGCCAGGAATCTCTGACGGCAGCTTTTAATGAAGGATTAAAAAGAAAAGCATTTTTTTTTCTTTCAGTAAATAAGTAAAATCTTCAAAAAATCATTTTTGCTTTAGTTTATAAAAACTAAGAAAACCACATTCCAGAGGGTTTGAGGCCCCCTTTTCACTGCCATAACAGTAGTTCCTCTCCATTGGCAAAAGAATATAAATGAAATATCAGTTTAAAAAATGCAATTTTAATAAATCAATGAGGAAAAGGCGTTATACATATTACACTTATTTGCACATAACTACGCATCCTTCAGAATATGGTAAGCTATAAAGTGTTCTTCACGGAAACGAAAAACTGGAGACCTGTGCCATTTTTTCTTTAACAGAGTCAAAAGAAAAGATGTTTACTATGAGCAAAACATTGTAATGTTAAGTATGTTCTTATATTAAAAAAAACAAGCAATTTTAATCTGTTTGTGCCACAATTCATGTAACTTTTTAAGTTGCTTACTTATGTTCTGTATTTTCGTATAAATCCAAAAAGGTCAAGATCATTTGACACTATTACACGGCCGTTTCGTGTTTTATGTGTGTGATCGTGAGGCATTTCAAAGAGGCTAGCCTTAGTTCTCTAAAAGAATAAAATTTGCATATGATTAACTTTGGCGTAAGTGTTTTGTAATACTTTGTATTGGCATAAAACTAGGGCAATCATTTTAATTACATCAGGTACTTTTTGTGTTACACGCAATAGAATGACACAATTTTGGTTTTACGAAAATGCATATAAGTTCCGAAGAACTTGAGTTACAGAACGCCCGTAAATCCTAGTGTAATATGGAATTTAAAAATTTCAGTAATAAAAAGCAAATAGATTTCCGCAAAAGGGCCTCCAAGATATCTTTTTTTTTTTTTTTTTGGAGGGGGGGGGCGAGTTTTTTCGGTATGCCATTGACTAAAACTTTAGGATTAAGGAACTAAAATAAATTCCAGGACAGACCAGTAATGAGAATTAGATAAAGAATCTTTAATGACGTAGCTTTCTGAAATACCTTCTTAGAGATACGAACACAAGGCCCATAATGAGTTTTAAAAAGCACTCTTACGATTCTTACCAACCTCAACTTTCATATGTAACCCATAATGAGTTTTTAAAAGCACTCTTACGATTCTTACCAACCTCAACTTTCAGTTCAGCATCTTGTTGACGCGGCATTATACTTCTCATATATACATATCAATAAATTGTCTATCGGCGAAACATTTTTTGCCACAATAAGCGAATTACACTTCGGACCTATTCGCCTGATCAAAGTTTCATCACTTTAAACTACCGCAACGCAGCTGTAAAGTGCGCAAGATTCTTCATGCTGTGCTTTTGATACACCATTATTCAAACATATAGCTGTTGCACCTTCTACAGGTGTTCTTGGAAATGATTAACATCATATCTTTTATTTCTTTACCAACTCTCGAGAATTAAATGTGGTATTTTTCAATTTCATCATTTAACCCCCAAGTTTTTTCCTTATAAAAATTTTATAAATACACGAATGTGCGATAGATCATAAAATGTTTTTGCACTTTTTGAATAATTAATCACAGAAAATACTGAGCAAATATAGCAAAACACATATTCGCTAATATATTGTCTTTGCGCTTCATTATGATTGAGAGAATTGGCTGCTTCTTTTTTTCTGCTGTTCGTGTCTACCGGGTAGTAATCATTTTGTGTACGTTTCGGAGAGATGGCGGAAAAGAAACACACAAATGTCTTTTCAGCGCTTCATAGGAAACTATCATCTATCAAGATACAGAATCAAACATCCATGCGTCATCTCTAAATGCATCAGCCGCAAGCACTTTACGACAACACATAATACTGCAATGTATATATAGAAAGAAAACGCTCCTGTACGGGAAAGCGCTAGGGGAGAAATAGCTCTCAGAAACAATTTGCCAGAAAGGATGCCACAGTCTGATGTGTTTTGGTTGAGTTGATGCAGAGGGGAGGAGGGTGCTGGAAGAGTTGTCAAATGGCCCACCCGGCGGTAGCTCATCCAACAAGCGTTCTCTCATCTGAGGCAGAGATGTTGTGTTTTGTAATTTATTTCTCTTTGGATGTCTTGAAATCAAACGCCATCATCGTCTGTCGTTTTAACCGCCTATTGTGGATCTCGGAAAATGAGGGATCCTCCGAAAGAGGGAGGGATTCGGTGGAGAGGGAGGAAACAATGTAGATAAATGCATATGTGGCCAAGACAATTTTATTTCATTCTCTAACTCTCTCCCATTTATCTTTAGCTTCCATTCTTAGAGAATGCTTTTCCAAACTTATCAGCTTGCAGAAGAGCGGTCGCAGATTTGATCAATCGGGAACTACTATCACTTTCATCATTCTTTTTCTTATCCTCTTCTTCTTTCCGTTCCACTGTGCAGTTTGACCAAACGTCGGAGAAGACATTAATCTATAGGAGCAAACTTCGGTGGGCACTTAGAGAGTTTGGGATGTTATTTCTAGTCTCCACGGCGAAGTAAAGAGAAAAGATACGGAAAAGGGTGGATACATGGGAGGATGAAGAGATCATCAAATGAAGCTTAAGGATTGCGAGAGGGTGGCGAAAAGACACGCGAAAAGCAGGGAACAATCAGAGAAGCAATATTCGGTAAAGAGCAAATCGACGTCTCGGTTTTTATCATCTGCTATAGCTGAAGCTAAGGAGAGATTTCCACTTTCGTCATCTTTCTTCAAAGTGAGTGTTTGTGTGCGAGAGATATGGATGGAATCTTAGGCAGACGGAGTTTAAAGGCACAGATCCACAGCCAATCACTCAATATTCCGATCGATGCCAATTCTGCGGCCCCGAGAGGCTAGTCTCCACTCGGCCGGTGCATGGTTTTTGCATTCTGGGCGGACGACCACTTCAAAAATACCGGAATCATCACTTTACGTTATCGGCGTCATTCGGCAGAGAAATGGCATCTGCAGGCAGGGAAGAAATAGCGCGGGAAAGAGGGAGGGCACAGAAAATATGCCATTTCCAAAAAGGCACCGGTCTGAAATAAAGTGAAATTCAAATAAATGTCGCTTTACTTTCGTTATTAGAAAAACTTATTGCAAACGTTGATGTTTCCATCTTCGGTCATATTTTCCTCATTTGAGTAACAAACTAAGAACTTCTTCGGATCACCACCATAGAGGATGCAAGATTCGTTATCCCCCAGGTCATTAAAAATAGTTATACATATGTATGCGCGTGTTCATTCCCAAGCGGAATTTCTTTGTTCGCGCCATTTTTGGGTAAAACGGATGGAATCAACATGTTTTAAGGCTGTTCCCACTAGAGCTGAGATGGGCTGTAGAATATTTACTGCGGTTCGGGCTCGGGCGGGCTCGGGCTCTTAGAGAGAGAGAGAATTTTTTTTTAATGCATAAATGGGATTTTATATGATTTAGCAAATGAGACACTTTATAGGAGATAAAGGGAATTCTTCGGCAACTGGTTCTGATTAGGGAAGCACGCATTCGAGATGGCTATTTATTCTGGGCTTGGGTAGAAAATGCCATAGGCCGTGCATTAGTGTGTTTCTGCAGAGAAGAAAAAGCTTTTTCAAGAACTATAGATATTGGATAAGTTGATAGCTTGCAGACGATAATTTACCCCGTATCTCCACGCAGTACCTCCCTGCTAATTCTACTTAGCAACGTACATATTTCAGCTCATTACAGCGCGATAATATTAGCATTATTTGAGCAACATACAATTGCAGCACCGCATAATTATTTTGGACTGCCGGCCGCCCTCCCGAAGCACTCAGATAGAAACGAACGGTCAAAGAAAATCGTACAGTTACACTGTAATCGTACAGATCCCTTCCCCACTCCCTATTTGAGAAATGCATTGGTTAATTGCAGGAGGAGGAGAGAATGGAAGTGTGGAAAAGAAGATGTTTTTTATTGATGGTTGAACAGGTTAGCCAGTTTTTGGGCTCGTTCGGTCCCGAGCTTTATCTTTCAATATAAAATTCGGGCTCGGGTGGACTCGGGCTGATATACCACGGGCTCGGACGGGCTCGGGCTCCGAAAATTGAGCTCGAATTCAGCTTTAGTTCCCACTCAACACAATCACATCTAGAGGTTCATTTGACGTCCAGAATGTTACGTACAGAACCTAAATGGACGTCCATGGAAGTCCAGATTATGTCTATCACACGAAATCGGGACATCTAATGGCTGTCCATTGTCCTTCCAGATAACGTCTAATGTACGTTTACCAGATGTTACGCACAGACGCTAAATGGATGTCCATGGAAGTCTAAGCTTCAACGGCGTATGCCGTGCAATAATAGGCACGTTGATTCCTACCTGTTTCCACAATGACCAGCCGACTAAGTATCATATTATTTCATTATTTATTCCTGGTATAATAAACAAGAAACTGAAGGATAAAGTTGCAGAAGTTGAAAGTTCCTCTGACAGAGCTGCACGACTCGTTATTCCACTCTCGGGAAGATACCAGGCTCAGATTATTCAAACTTATGCACCCACCACAAGTC
Source organism: Macrothele yani (assembly GCA_039090855.1). Lineage (NCBI taxonomy): Eukaryota > Metazoa > Arthropoda > Arachnida > Araneae > Macrothelidae > Macrothele > Macrothele yani. Next base: position 167,494,985 of record CM077029.1, on the reverse strand, counting down.
ATGCTGAAGAAGAAATTGAAGAATTTTATGAGGAAATTCGTCATCTAAATAATAAAGGTAAGCAGCACTTGAATATAATTATGGGAGATTTCAATGCAAAAATAGGGCAACGGCAACAGAATGAAACTTCAGTAGGTAAATTAGGTCACGGCAACAGAAACCAGCGTGGAAATACTCTCGTTGAGTTTGCAGAGGCAGAAGGGTTTTTCATCTTGAACTCCTTTTTCAAGAAAAAGCCACACAGGAAATGGACATGGAGACATCCAAATGGGACGACAAGTGAAATTGATTTAATCATGTGTAACAAAAAATTCGTCATAGAAGACTGCAGTGGGCTAAACAAGTTCAACACAGGTAGTGACCATAGATTGGTGAGTTGTAAGATGCACCTCAACACTAAACTCGAACGTGGCAAGCTCATTAGACAAACAAAGTGTATTGACATAACCAACCTTGAAAAACACCATAATACCTTCAAGTTGGAACTGAAGAACAGATTCTCTGCTTTAGAAGGCCTAACATCGGAAGAAGTGGATATTTCTGAAGTTAACAGAAAAGTAACCAAAGCTTTTATGGAAACAGCAACAAAATTAGCTGGGTCTAAGAACAAGTTGCATGTGAACAAATTATCAGGAAAAACCAAAATGTTGATGCAAAAAAGAAGTGAGATGAGGACAACTAAAGAAGATGTGACTTCCAAAGTGAAATATATAGAGCTATGCAAGACAGTACGAAAAAGTATCACTGAAGACGTAAGGAAATTCAACTGTGAACTAGTAAGGAAAGCAATTGAAAACAACCAAAGCCTGAAGATAGCAAAGGGACATCTCAGTAAGGGAAGAAAACAGATTATGGCACTCAGAAAAGAAGATGGTTCTGTAACAAGAAATAGAGGCGAAATTTTGACAAGAGTGAAAGATTTCTACTCCAAATTATATGAAAGGGATAATACATGTACTCCAGACATCATGAAAGGTACCAGTACCAGAGTTCTTCCAGTCCTTCCAGCAGAAGTTGCACATGCAATCAAGAACATGAAGCGGGGAAAAGCTCCAGGAGAAGATGGAATTACTGTAGACATCATACAAGAAGCAAGTGGAGAAATCGAAACAGTACAGGCCCAAATTTTCACTCGTTGCCTTAATGAAGGGAAGATTTCTGAGGATTGGAACAACGCTACAATGATCTTGCTACATAAAAAAGGTGACATTGAGGATCTCAGGAACTACAGACCCATCAGCATCCTATCAGTGGTTTATAAAATCTTCACTAAAGTTCTTTCACACCGCTTGAAGGTGACACTGGACATGGCTCAACCGAGAGAACAAGCTGGATTCAGGAGTGGCTACAGCACAATAGATCATATCCACGTACTGAGAGAACTAATTGAAAGAGCGAGGGAATATGAACTTCCATTGTACATGGCTTTTATCGATTATGAAAAAGCCTTTGATTCGGTGAAACCATCAGCAGTTACAATGGCTCTGAAATCCTGTGGTAATGAAGATGCGTGCATTAATATTATTAATAAGATCTATGAAAATGCAAGTGCAAAGATTCGGCTGTTTGAAAATACAACACGCATAAAAATTGGAAAAGGAGTCAGACAAGGTGACACCATATCTCCGAAGCTCTTTAATGCCACATTGGAAAATGTCTTTCATTCACTGAACTGGGAAAACAAAGGGATAAAGATTAATGGAGATCATCTAACCCACCTTCGTTTCGCTGATGACATAGTCATTTTTGCAACTACCTCATCAGAGCTGCAGAGTATGATCCAGGAACTTGCTGACAAGAGTAAAGAAGTGGGATTAAAAATGAACTTTCAGAAGACAAAAGTGATGTTCAATGCTTTTACAAGAAATGAAGATTTATCGATTGATGGAGAAAAGCTGGAGATAACAGACACGTACGTTTATCTTGGACAGCAGATATCAAGTGAGGGTCACATTGATGAAGAAATTAATCGGCGTATAAAACTTGCCTATATAGCTTTTGGAAGAAACAGCATAATTTTCAAGAGCAATATACCATTATGCCTTAAAAGAAAAGTGTTTGATCAATGCATCCTTCCAGTGCTTACGTATGGTGCAGAGACGTGGACCTTAACTAAAAGAGACATACAAAGGCTGCAGACAACTCAAAGTAGCATGGAGAGGTGCATGCTTGGTGTAACCAGGAGAGATAAGAAGAGGAACTCGTGGATCCGAAAAATGACAAGAGTGGAAGACATCATGATCAGAGTTAAATCCCTGAAATGGCAATGGGCTGGACATACTGCCAGAAGGACAGACCATCGATGGACAGCCGAAATTTTAGATTGGATTCCAAGGGACAAAAAGACCCAGAAGAAGACCACATGGAAGATGGGTGGATGAAATTCGAAAGTATGCGGGAGTGACATGGAGGAGACTGGCACAAGACAGACCGTTGTGGAGGAAACTTGGGGAGACCTTCGTCCAGCAGTGGATTGATAATGGTTGACAATGATGATGATGATGATTCCAATGTATAATATCATTAAAATCGACTGTATTTATTATATAATGAAAATGCTGTATTAAAAGTCCCTTTAAGCCATTACAACAGTTCTGCATCGGGGAATGGTGGTGACTGGTTGACAAGGTTTGATTCAGGAAATTAATATTTTATTATAAGACATTTTAAAGTGTACATATTTGTTTTAGACCTTTGAACTGTTTTACTGTTTGGAATCGGTTTTTCGTGAAATACTACTTGCATTGTGTCTACATCTCAACTTATTATCGGGAAGTGAAATTGCAAACTACGGCTGATTAAGTATTTTGAATTCAGTTGATAGTGAACAATTAATGACAATATATGTGCAGTATAATAACTTTGAAACACTGCCTTAGTCAGAGTTTGATATAATAGTGAGATTGTCTTTAAAGATGTTCGGTCTTAGTGTTGTCATAGACTATGTTTGTTGAGGACAATTTAAATATCAATGCAGAACTGCTGTAATGGCTTATAAGGACTTTTAATACAGAATTTTCATTTTATAATAAACTGAATCGATTTAAATGATATTATATATTGGAATACCAGGAATAAATAATGAAATAATATGATACTTAGTCGGCTGGTCATTATCGACACAGGTATGAACCAACGTTGAAGCTTTGAATGAGTCACCACGTATATACACTGAAGAGCAATTGAATTAGAGACAGCTGGCGTTATGCAAATGTGGCGGAAACGACATGACGTATGCAGCGATCCGACAATATAAGGAGTAATGCGACGGTAATCAGTAAGAGTCGGATGAAGTATGGGTAAGACGAAGGATCTAAGCGCATTTGATCGTGGGCAAGTTATCGGGGCCCGACGAATGGGCCACTCCATCTCGGAAGTCGTGCAGCCACTGGGACTTTCACGAGTCACTGTGTCACGGGTGCACCGTGAGTACATCGAATCCGGTAAAACCATCCCTGCAGGGGCCAACTGCCGTGGACAACAGCGTGTGGATGAGTGGGGTCATCGTCGGCTAGCTCGCATTGTAACAGCGGATAGACGGACCACAGTGCAAGAAATCACTCGGCAATTTAACGCTGGTGCACAAAAACGTGTAAGCAGCCACACCATCCAGAACAATCTGCTCGCTATGGGGTACAGAAGCCATCGTCCCACGAGGGTACCGCTGCTGACCGCACATCAGAGGGTGCAAAGATTAGCATGGGCGCGGGAACATCGCCACTTCTCTTAAGGGACTTACAGACTGATACATAAACATCAGGTAACTAATTTAGTAGTTAATCAAACCTCAAGTATTCCCGGAAATCGTTCCTATTACCGAAATTTTTCATGTCATGTGCTGTGAACAACTTCAAACTATTATTAACTTCAAACTTCTATTCGGCTTGGCTCAATTGTTTTTTCTTTTTGATTGGAAGTTTCACGACCACCGTCGGCAACTCAATGGGCTATAAGCCGTCGCCCGTCCCTAATTTAGGGCCACTGGTTCCAGGGAAGAGACAGAGCCAGTGCCCTAAGACAAACACAACATCCATGCCTCACGGAATTCGAACCTGAACCTTTCCGGACGAATGATCAGAAGCGGCTGGCTCAATTGTCTTGTACTTTATTGATATTTAAGGTGCGCGTGCACAAGTAGCTCCACAATTCATCCATAAAGAACGTCCATTAGATGTTCTATGAAAGATATCCGATGGACGTCCAGATGGATTAGTTCCAGAATTCGTCCATCAAGGGCGTTCACTGGACATCTATATATGTGATGTCTAACGGATGTTTATACACAGAGGCCACCGGACGTCTATATTTCATCCATGACGTCTGCTGGACCAGGTGGATGTAAAATAGACGTGCATTAGACGGCGCTTGTTGTGTGGGTTGCTGTCAGATACACGCGATCAGACTAAGCCAAAATGTAATGTGGCTATTGCACTAAGCCACATGGCAATCGGTTTCGTACAAAAGTATTTGAAATGTATTATACCTATCTTGTGTGGCAATGAGACTATTATAAGAGAGCGTTAATAAGAGAAATGCAAGCTTAAGGGTGTTTGTAGGTAGTCCCACGTAGGCGAGGATTAACTCCGAAACCAGATTAAGGAGGCATGGAGATTTTCTGAAGTTTTTAAGAAAAAAGGGACACTACGGAAGTGGAAGAGAGAGAGAGAGAGAGAGAGAGAGAGAGAGAGAGAGAGAGAGAGAGAGAAAGAGAGAGAGAGAAAGAGAGAGAGAGAGATAGAGAAAGAGAGACAGGACCTTGGTACTCCAGAGAGAGATCGGGTCGAGAAACTGGCGTCAGGGCGAACGAAACGAGTTGTTTCCGGAGAGCGTGTGCTATTGGCGTCGCGTAGCTTCAGCGGCGTTTTACGGGAAGCACGAAGTTCGGGTCTAGGATTCATATAGCACGGACGGAGACCAAGTCAAACAAGCATTCCTTCAACCTGCCTTTCGATAAATCCCAAGCTACATAGTTTTAGTGAAATAAACTGTTCCTTTTTTGTTATATTTCATGGTGTTATTCTATGGAAAGAAACGACAAAATTATGTTATGGCACGCGGGATCGCAACTACTTTGAGAAAGAGATAGAAAGGAGCGAGGGTCGTTACAGCGGCACCGCTGAAAATGTAAAATGGCCCTTTGCAAACAAGTGTTGGAAGGCTCTAATCTTTTATAGCCCTGCTCAGATTCGATTGTTAAGCCTAATTGCCGCTCAATGCGGAAAATATATGCACTGCTGGCCACCCAAAATGCAACACCAAGAAGGAAGCATCCGATTGGCCTGAAATTCGCAGTATGCGTCGCCCGCGAGAGGACATGCAAACGATTAGCATTGCAGGGCATATGCAAATCATGTGCGCCCGGCACGCCACCTAGAAGCACTATAAGAAGGGTGCACAGAAGGCGCGGTGTAAGTAGTGGAAGTGTGTTGTGCTGCCGGACCTGTGCATGGGAAGCTTCCTGATGCCTCGTCGCAGAATGCGGTAGCCATTCCAGCACGTTTCGGAGTTCGACACAGGATGAATAGTGGCTTTTCATGCTGGCGCAGAGACATCGGCGCCAGTGGGGGATGACATCCAGCCACAGTGAGGCGAGTATGGATTCGGTGGGTGCAGGAGGGACGGACGGACTGACATGAGTGATTGCTGCAGCCGCGGCACAACACCAAACGAGAGGACCGGCATGTTGTGTGGCGGGCATTGACGGCTCTCACCGCCACATCACGAACGTTAGCGCAAGAATTAGGGTGTGTTGCGCATTAACCTGTGTCAGCACATACCTTTCGACGTCGTCTGCATGAGCAGGGACTTGTAGCACGGCGTCCATTGCTCCGATTACCATTGACGTTACAGCACCGACGAGTGCGGCGGCAGTGTGCCATTGAACGCCGCACCTGGACTACGGAATGACACGACCATTGTCTTCTCCGACGAATCCCGCTTCTGCCTGCAACACCACGATTGTCTAATCCGCGTGTGGCGGCACCGCGGCGAGAGACTGTATGACGCCTGCATTATGCATCGCCATACCGGTCCGTCGCCTTGCGTTGTGGGTTGGGGTGAAATTGGATATGACACCCGCACCCCTCTGGTACGCATCGCAGGTACACTCAAACGCCACCGCTACATCTCCAACGTTTTGGAGCCTGTAGTCCTCCCTTACCTGCAGGACCTACCAGCGGCCACGTTTCAACAGGATAATGCGCGCCCGCACGTGGCACGCATCGTGCAACAATTCTTCATGGCCCACCAGGTGTCACTGCTGTCGTGGCCTGCCTGTTCTCCCGATATGTCGCCCATCGAACACGTCTGGTCGCTGATCGGCAACCGAGTGGCCTGGCAAGGACCACCCGCGGCTACGCCTGATGATCTGTGGCAACGTGTGGAAGCAGCCTGGACCGACATACCCCAAGCCCACATCTAAAGCCTCTTTCGTTCGATGCTGCGGCGTGTAGCGGCCGTTATTGCCAGCCATGGGGGCCACCCGAGCTATTGATGTCTGCGTGTTCCGCAAGTCACACGGGCCTGTAAGCTCAATCGTTTCATCTTTGTACCTGTTGTCATGTGTCCAATAAATCTGGCTTTGCTATCTCATGTCCTTCTTGGTGTTGCATTTTGGGTGACCAGCAGTGTAGCAAAGGAATCGTTGAAGAAAGTTGCAGTTTCAATTAATGTATTATTTGCTTAAACTCATAGTGCACGTTGTCCTAGAATTATCTTACTAAATAACCACTTGAATATCTCAGTTTTCACGCTACATATTCTGTTTCCTAATAATTCATACTTACTGCAATTCTAAGAAACTTTTCATTCCCTTGCGCTGTCCTTGTCCGGATACCCGAAAGTCTTCCTTCTCAGATCATCGTTTCGCGATCTCTTCCTGTCCAACTGCTTGGTCTAAACAGGAAAGATAAGAGGATGTACATATATCATCATCATCATCATCATTGTCAACCATCATCAATCCACTGCTGGATTTTTGAAGGTCTCCCCGTCTCCTCCACAACTGTCTGTCTTGAGATCTCCTCCAGGTTACTCCGTCATATTTTCGAATTTATTCCATCCATCTCCCATGTAGTTTTCTTCTGGGTCTTTTTCTGTCCCTTGAAATCCAGTCTAAAATTTCGATTGTCTATCGGTGGTCCGTTCTTCTGGCAACATGTCTAGCCCATTGCCACATACAGTATCAGGGATTGTACTGTATATATGCCCAAAAATCCTGCACCAGTAGAGCGAAAGTCAATTTTTTTATGTTTGAGGTCAACTTATACAGCGAAATGGTATTATACATATTACACATCATTTTAAAGGAAATTTTATGCTGAATACAAACATTTTTACAGGATGCTATTACCAGTAATAGAAGTGAAGTTACAAGCAAAAGTACAGCGTCTAGTCATAAAAAGCAACAAATAGTGGAGTTTGTGAAATTAGTGTACAATGCATTTAACGTAAAATTACTGTACAGTACATTATTGACACTTGCAGGACACTTTAAATAACTGACCAACAAGAAAAATGCTCTTAAATATTTAATTGGATAACCACGGTTACTTAGTAACAAAGTCCACCTTCTTGGCATGGAACTAATGAGCTTCTGTAATTGTCTATTTGTGATAACACAGTGACATACGGCCCTTACAGACTTATTTAAAGTCTTTAAAGTCTTTTCACCACCTTCGTCAACTTCAGCACCTCGGCACGGCCCACGGGAGTTGCTGCATTGTCCCTCACGATCCAACGTCAGCTGATGCAAACCGCCGAATGGAAGTGTGTACAAAACTCCTAGAAAACCTGCGAGATGAAAAGTGGGTTGTTACGTGCGATGAAAAGTGGGTCTTTCCCCCAAATTCTAACACACAACGGGAGTGGTTGAGCTCGGGCCAGCTTCTTGAACCTGTTGCCAAACGCTGGCGCTTCGAGCACAAGGTGTTGCTCTGCGTTTGGTGGAATTTCGAGAGAATAATCCATTACGAATTTGTTGCAGACGGTCGGACCATCAACGCCAACCTCTACTCTGAACAGCTGGAGCAGATGTATGCTGTTCCGGAGGAAAAGTACCCAGAACTGGTGAACAGAAAGCGCACTCTCCTACAGCAGGAAAACGCTCGTCCTCATACCGAGTGAACGACCCGGGAAAAACACCAGGAACTTGAGAGCATCCAACTGATGCCACACCCAGCATATAGTCCGGACCTTGCCCCGTCGGATTGTTATTTTTTCCGGTCAATGGCCTGCTTCCTTCGTGTGCGGCAGTTCAACAACCAGGAGGAAGCGGCAGTTGGGGCGAAGGAATTCTTCACCTCGAAGGACAAGAACTGGTTCCGCCGCGGAATCGAAGAACTGGCAGACCGATGGCTAAAGACGGTGCAACACGATGATGCATACTTTTAATGCTAGTCAGCTTTCGTCGTAAAGATACATATGAAGACAAAAAGTGATACAAATATGGCAAAACTTTCGACTCACCCCTGTACATAAAAGAGATGGATAAATAAAATTTGACAGCTTGTTGGAATTATAAGCACATTTCTTTGTCGTTCTTTTGATCATTTTGGCCATGCGCCACGAAACCCTACAGACTACTCAGTTGGTCATGATGAATGAAAAAAGTCGCCCCGGTTGCGCAGTGGTCCAAGCGCTGTTTTGTGACCATTCGTCTGAGATGGGTCCAGGTTCGAATTGAGGAATGAATGTTGTGTTTACTTTACGGCACCGGCTGTCTCCCTTCTCTAAAGTCAGTGGCCCTGAATTAGGGACGGGAGACTGCTTATAGCCCACAGTGTTGCTCACGGTGGTCGTTATATTTTATTCCAATGACTTTATAGTTAGCCGCGTGCAGAACTCCACGCAGCTAATTAGAGGACAGAGTAACCTATACTTTGAGGTGTGAGCACCTCATATGTATGAAAGGAATCGTTCCAAACAGCTGCTGGAGGCATATAAGATTATATGCGGATATGCCTAACCTCCAGACCTCTTTCCGAACACGCAGTAGGGATGAAGAACTAGTCATTTGTGCTGTACCGCAGAAAGCTCCTCTGAGCTTTTAATTTTGCAAGCCTTATCCCGAAAGCATCTTCCTATGTTACGTTCACTATTTGCTATTCATTTTTTGCACTGGACAAGTTGCCAGAAGAACGGACCACCGATGGACAATCGAAATTCTACACTGGATTTCAAGGGACAAGAAAAGACCCAGAAGAAGACCACATGGAAGATGGGTGACTGAAATTCAAAAGCATGCGGGAGTGACATGGAGGAGACTTCCGCAAGACAAAGCTTTGTGGAAGAAACTTGGGGAAACCTTCGTCCAGCAGTGGATTGATAATGGTTGACAATGATGATGACGATGACACTAGCGGAAAGTGAAAAAAGAACACCAAGAAGGAGACGTCTGATACCAACGAAATTTATACAGCATAATAACGGAATACAGAGGATAACGTGATCAAAACATTATGGCAAAATACAGTTGTACTTGCTGGTAAACTGAAAAATAACATTTCCATGTAACATGGTTAGTACGAGGTTGAACCGCCATGAACTGCGTCACACTGTGCAATTCTGGCATGGAGTCTGTCGTACAGATGTTGGATGTAAGTTTGGGGTATTGAGTTCCAAGCATCCTCAACCTGGACGCGTAAATCGGGGATGGTCGTGGCCGGCCGTGGAGACCGGATAAGTCGTTGTCCCATAAAATCCCACACGTGCTTAATGGGGGACAAATCCGGTGAACGTGCAGGCCATGGAAGTTGTCTCACACCCTGAAGTGCATGTTGCGTTGCACGTGCCGTGTGTGGGTGTGCGTTATCTTGCTGGAAAACACCACGATGGACCGACCTTACAAATGGCACAACAACGGGCTGAACGATGTTGTTGATGTAGGAGGTGCTGTTTAACGTACCCGTTACAAACACTAGTTGTGTACGGGAGTGATAGCTGATCGCTCCCCACACCAGGAGACCAGGTGTAGGCCCTGTGTGTCGCTGGCGGATGCAAGTAGGGTGGAGACGCTCCCCTGTGCGTCTGCGAACACGCATACGGTCATCGGAGGCTCCCAAGCAGAATCTGCTTTCATCGCTGAACACGACAGATCGCCATTGCGTTCTCCAGTGCAGACGTTGGCGACAGCACTGCAGCCGTTCCTGACGGTGGGCTGGAGTCAGAAGTACACATGCCAGAGGCACGCGTGCACGTAGTCCTGCATCCAGTAGACGGTTGCGGATTGTTCGCATAGTCACCTCAGGTGCAACGGCAGCTCGGATTTGCGTCGCAGTGGATGTTCTGCTTGACAACGCCGCTCTTCTTATGCGTCGATCGGTCCGCTCATCAGTTCGTCTGTGACTCCCGGTTCCACGTCTTCTCGTGCGGGAATGTTCCTCGGACCATCTACGCCACCATCGTATCACCACCGATACTTCCCGTCCAATTCGCTCCGCAATCCGATGATGCGACCACCCGGCCTCGCGGATTCCGACTAGACGACCTCGCTGGAAGTCCGATAACTGCTGATATCGTACACATCTTCCATGTCCAGGCATTGCAGCTTCTTCAGGGTCTTCCCACGTGTCCGTACGCGGACGACTGGTTACATTTACTCCGCCGTACTCCTTAAGAACCACCGACGATAATTTGCATATTATGCCGTGCTGTGGCGTGAGCGCTCACCGGTTGGTCCCGAAATTAACATCGCACCTACGTAAACTCGACCCCCATTAACATATGTAAATTTCATGATCGTCCGCCATTTCCTTCTTGGTGTTTTTATTTCACTTTCCGCCAGTGTATATAACTACACAGTCGAGTCACATTATTGTGACCACCTCCTACTTTTAACGTCAACAGCGCGTAGCCAATGAAAGAAGGCACGTGGTGTGAGCTGCCTTGGAGGGTATGCAAGATGTGCTGTAGGCAATCTGAAAACATATCCCTCGTTGCTGTCATGGATAAAAGGAGCGATTTATCAGATTTGCAAAAAGGGATGATTATAGGCTTTCGGATCAAGGGTGGCAGCATTTCTGAAACAGTATTTCTGAACTGTTTGCGTGCTGCTGTGGTTAAAGTGTATCGTAATTGGAGAAATGGCATCATTACGAATAAGCGAGGTGGAAAATGCGGAGCACCACGGGTCACTGATGTGAGAGATGCACGGCAGCTTTGAAGGGGCGTGAGGGCCGATCGACACGCTACAGTGGAGCAACTCATTGGGCGAAAACGAACCAGGAGGCTACAGGAAGTGTGTCTAAAACGATGCTGCGTATGGGGCTCCGATGCAGATGGACGGTCACTGCACCCATGCCAACGGAGGTGCAACGGCAGAAAAGGCTTACATTTGCACGACAGTATCGGAATTGGACCTCCGCTGATTGGCAAAGATTGCCTTCTCCGATGAGCCACGTTTTCCGCTTCATCGAAAGGATGGACGTTGGCGTATAAGGCGAGAAACATCGGAGAACCAACATTCTTCAACCATTGCTGGAAGAACACAAGCTGGTGGGGGCAGCGTTATGGTCTGGGGAATGTTTTCGTGGCATTCTGTGGGTTCACTCATACCTGTGGAAGGCACTATGGACCAAATTCGTTATTAATCCATCCTTGCAGACCACGTATACTCGTACATGCTGATTGTCTTCCCTGTGGGGGATGGGATCTTCCAGCACGACAATACAACGTATCACACAGCTGGAAATGTCCGAGAGTTGTTGGAAGAGCACAATGAACACTTCAAAGTACTTTCGTGGCCCCCTAATTCCCCAGACTTAAGCCCAACGGAGCATTTGTGGGACCATATCGATCGTGTTGTTCGCTCTATGGATCCCCTACCACGCACCCTCCAGCAGCTGTCAGATGCACTACAGTCAGCATGGCTCCATATACCCAGGAACACCTTCCAGCACCTTATTGAGTTACTCCCAGCCCGTCTAGCCGCTGTCCGCGCTGAACACCGTGGTTTCTCTGGATATTAGCTAGTTATTACAATAATGTGACTCAACCATGTATATATTAACTACTATATCTACATATATTGAAGCAATTACTATATATATAGTAGTACAGGGGCCCCCGAAAGTGTTTAATTTTTCATTTTTTTTTTTTTTTTTGGTTAAAATGCGTCTTACTGCATTAAAAAAGAAAGGCCTTAATGTAATAAATATGCATCAACTTGCATTAGAAAAAAATGTCTTAATTTTTCTTCTATTTTTCATTGATTTTAATTTTGTTCTGGTGGATTTCAAAAACTTCCTTTTTTCATCGTCCTCGTCCCCCCCCCCCCGCTTCCCTCCCCTCAAAAACTCTACATAGTAATTACTTCTTCAAACATTTCAAGAATGAACTTTTTCAGCTGAACGGAGGGAAGGGGGATTTAGGGTTTATGGTGTGGGTCTTGGTTTTGGTATGCTTGAAATTATTAAAATGCATTCAACACATTCCTGATCCGTAATCGCGATTCCCTGACTATGAGATATGATATAAGTCTACTTATTAGTGTATTTTGAAGAATGGCATGCATCTTAATTCACTTTTTAGCAAAATAAACTACAAGATTTGAACAAAAATTTAAACAAATATATAATTGGAGAAATATTTGTAACATCAAAAGAAACGAAATTTTTTTCATTATTGACTAAAGTTATTAACATTTGGCTCAGTAACGTAAAATGTCTCCCGGGTACGAATGGTCGTTTCCGGGAGGGCTTCGCCCCTCCCCCTCCCGTGTTGTATCTTGTATGTCTGAAAGAAGCACTGGTGTTGCAGGGCTCTAGATACAAGGGCTGGCTCAAACGGCAGATTTCAGTTATCCCCGGAAGTTGCAGCTGGTGACGTAGCTGGGATGCATCGCTAAGTGTTAGGAATTGCGTTTGTTTTGCTCTGTGCGGGGAACTCTGATGATAAATACAACTACTGAGCTGCCGAATATGAAACAATTTTTAAATGATTTCAAGAAACAAAAGGAGTGTTATATATATGTGTGTATTGCTTCCATCAAAGGCGAAAATGTTTTTTTTTTTTTTTTTTTTGTTAATAACAAAACCTCGGATACTGTAATTTTTGTGAAACGTTTCGGATATTCAGGTGTCCATGAAATTCGACTTTTGCCCTCTAGAAGAGAGGTTACCTGTGCATTTGTAAGCATTGTTTCGAAAGCATTTCTCACTTTTTTTTTCAATTTTAGATTTTTCCTATTTTGTTTTTTTTTACCTTAATTTACTGATTTGTTTCAATAAAAGCCCGCGCGAACGATTATCTCATCTTCTGGCTTTGCTAGAAAAGCTCTTTAAAATATCCTTTCCCCCCCCCCCCCCTGTTTTCAGTAAGTTTGAACTTTTTTCCGTTATTGACAATTTCTCATTTAAAAATTTTACTTTTTTTTTTTTTTTTTTTTGAACATGTCACATTTCACGCAGAAAATTGTCTCTTTATCTCATGCAGGTTGAATTGGGGCCACATTTGCTGCAAAAGACCTTTTTTTTTTGGGGGGGGGGGACTAAGATTTTTAAATCTATCAAAAGCATCATGCACTATTTTTCTCCTTCTTTGTCTTTCACCTCTTGCAGTGACATTTTCAACGTTTGATCTCGGTAAATTGACTGTTGGTATGGCCGACGATTTCAATATCTTTTTCATTGGTAAACCTGTAACGTACCAAGAGATGTGACGTACCTGCCAGAAGGACGCACACGACATAAAGGCAGATAGGAATCAGAATAAAACGTCCGCGTAGCTCAATTGGTAGAGCAACTTATTCCGGAATGAGGGGACCCGGGTTCGAATCCTCCTGGCGCGGATAAAAATGACGGAGAAATTTACTTCGTTATAATGGCGCCCGAACTATCCGGATGACCCGACCGTTCAAAATCTCGCATTGGTGTGATGTTCTTTCCACACCGCGAGATAGGAAAAATAAGAGAATCCCCTTCTCCAGCAATTCGAAAAAAAAAAAAAAAAAAAATACGGGGGACATGATGTAACGTACCAAGAGATGTGACGTACCTGCCAGAAGGACGCACACGACATAAAGGCAGATAGGAATCAGAATAAAACGTCCGCGTAGCTCAATTGGTAGAGCAACTTATTCCGGAATGAGGGGACCCGGGTTCGAATCCTGGCGCGGATAAAAATGACGGAGAAATTTACTTCGTTATAAACCAAGCAGGCGATTCATCATATCGTCTTCGTACTTACTATTTAAAAAGTGCTCACTGCAAATCCTGACATTTTTCAAATTAAAAGATATGCTCTGCAACACCTGTTAACCCAGTTTTTTTTGTAACTACTGGGTCGTTCCTAGGGAAACAGTGAAAACTTATGTTTCGCCCTTTCGTATTCCCGCAGGTATTTCGGCACGTAGCAACAGCGCAAGAAGCCATTGTACGAAAACGATGACTAAAGAAATTAAATAAAAAAAAATTTAATGTCAGAAATACAACCTAATAAACAGCAGATAAGTAATGCGAATGCAATAAACGTGGGTTAAGAGCATCCACCGAGCGCTTTACATCCCGCACTGACAAGTGACATGCCTCCCCGTGACGTCACAGGCGAGAACCACTGCAACGACCAGAAACACAAAGCGATAAGCCAGCCCTTGTTACTGCTGGTGCTACACATGTATCCTGTAAAGAAATATGTCAAAGTTGTAGGCCTGAAGATTTCTTTGTTGCGAATTCACAATAAGCTTGGGGCAAACAGGACTTTTGTGGTTAGGAATCACAAGTCTAGAGTTAAGAAACGCTACATGCTTTTAAGCCCAATTAGGTGCGAACAAGAGTAATGAGATGGATACAACTACTTAATTTAGGTACAATAGCCTATGATAAAGGCTCCGGAGTCCGGATGAGGATTAAAATCTAGAAAATGGTAGCAATTTGGTAATGTACGGATTAGGAAATCAAGCCACAGGGTATGAAAGGGAGGAACAGGAGGAACCAAGTGGTTTGGCCAAAGGGAATGCGGAGGTAATTTCCACAAGTTTTGTAAAGGTCAGCAGTAACCCCAGGGCTAAGTAACAAGAAATCAAACAGGGTCACACCGAATTATCGGGTGAAATGCGCACATGTTTTGAATACTTTTCTACAGAAAGAGAATTTTTCAAACTACATCTTAAAAAGCTGACAAAACCAATGAAAAAAGTAAATGCTTTCGCATATTTTACAGGAATAACTGCGCATTTTTCGAAATGCACAACGTGGGAAATGTCAGTAGTGAATAAACCAAGTCACATTTTTTTTTTTTTCCAACCCGATTTGTTTTGAAATGGCTACTTACGCTCACTATAATGGACAATAGCTACAGAAATGCTTGTTATTAAAAAGCAAAACCACCAAACACACAAAGCTTGCGCAAAATATTCCTTTTAGAGTAAGATATCTGTCACAAGTGGAATTTTTTAAATCAAAAAATTAGAAATAGAACTGTGGTGCAAAACGCAATATAACTTGACGCCACCTCGCAGGTAATCTGTGCGTTGTTTGAAAAAGAAAATACGTGTATGCTATTATTTATGATAAAAAAAATCCGAGTAAAAAAGGGGAGAAAAAATTCATGGATTTCTGGAGGAAATGATAATCACAGCCCAACAATAAAAAAAAAATATATTTATATATTCTTGTGCTCAGGAAGTTACACCACTTCTTGAGTATATTTGGACCGCTGATTTCAAAAATGGCGTTGATTTTGCTGTATCAGCTGTAGTTTTGGAGATACTTAGATACTGGTGCAGAAATATAATAAAGTGTATGCATTCACAAATTTTGAAGATTTGTATCTTCAAAATATTTATTATATGGTGTTATCCCGTATTTCATTCATGATGTGTGCATTTAATTGATGATTGTTCAGGCCGATAAAGGAATATTGTGGATCCCTGGCTCAGGGCCGTCGCGACTGGGGGCCACGAGCCAGGAGGCGCCGCGAGACGCCTCTCTTACGCATTACGTTATGCAAGTCGAGCTGAGAACGTAAAAAAATATGTATATATTTTCAGATTTCCTGGCTTTTCTATGAAATTTTATGCAGAATATTCCAGAAAATCGCTAGAGCTCGAATTCTTTTTTTGAATGTCTCTAAATTACATTCTCACAAAACATTCACTTTAAAAAAGTGGATTTGAATTTATTTATTAAGGCATGGCCAACTCAAGGGACAAGTGCCTAAGGGGGTAGTGTGTATTGGATGGAGGTCTTCCTGAAGGGTTCTGGATAGTATTCAGGTTACATCTGAATTCGGTTTCAGGTTACATATCTGCTGTGTCACCCACGGCTGGCGTGACACGGCGGAATCATGTTATTGGCAAGCCGTCAAGCAAAACAATCGCAGATGCCGGTGTCGCAGTAATCAGGGAAGTTTCGGTCGTCGCATCACTTCTGTTTATATTTTATTTAAATATGTTTATTGATCTTATTTCCTTGCGTTCAGATACAACGTGAACATGATTGGTGTTTGCTAAAGTGACTAGATAGATTGATGCACATTCATTCTCTTATATCAGTTTCTGATACTCCTACCTATACCTAGGTGTCTGTGTTTCTTACTTTAACTGCTTCAACCATGCCAAAATAGTTATTACAGAAGATAAAATCATCTTTAATTATTGTAAAACGTAATTTATACTTATATAGTTTATACATATATATTTATATTTTTGTTTATACGAGGGTTGTATCGAAAGTAATGCAAAAGTGGGCATAACGTTTTTATTAACTGATAGAGATGGCTCAAATTGCACATGTTGGTAGAGTAACTATTCCTCTATAGTGACCCTCTTCATTGGAAGTAAATAATGGATTCCAAGCAGAAGCAACCTGTCGTCATTGAGTTTTTGACGAAGGCAGGGTGCAGAGGCTGTCCAACCTCAACAAAAGGCTACAGAATGTTTACGGAGATGACACTATTGACAACCCAGGAAAAATAATTTTCCTGAGCCAGCACTGCCAGCAATGGCCCAGCACTATTTTGCCGCTGCCGAACCGTCAATAAAATGTCAGGGCGGCCAACAGAAGGGCCAGAAGTTCAGGCCAACAGCTGGCAACCCCATCAGTTGTCATATGCCACAACAGCGCTATCAGTTATCCACCACATGCAGTAGCTGCCACAAGTGGCCTTTCAGCGGCCCTGCAAGCACGTGACAGAAATGATGGCTAGCCTAATGTGGTCCGTTAGTTTCCCGGTAGTGGCAGCCGGCAACCACGTGATGTAACTGATGGCTTGCCGAATCTTGTCCGCCAATTTCCCAGTAGCAGCCATAAAATAAAAACAATGAAAGATAACCGCAGTTCCCCAAAGCTACTAGTTTTTTTTTTCTACCCTTACGAAACTTGTGAATTTTAGCACTGCGCTGGGGACATTTTCTCAACAGACCGGAAAAACGCCCTTTTGGATTTGGGTGGATACGAACCAGGACTGTTTGCGTGGGAGCTGAGCTCTCTACCGACCGGAAAAATTTGCCATGCACGCGCGTGTGCTTGAAGCTGTCGGTTTCGTTCGGAATATGTAATTGAATGGTTCCCTCTTTCATTTTACAATATTTTGCGAGGTATTTTTCATAAAAGTCAGTTTCATATAATTCATAAATTTATTTTTTCAACGTAACGATATTTTTTTTTACCTTAAGAAAACTTCACTCATTTTCAAGTAGTGTGCATACTTAGAGTCGCTTTCCAAAGTTTTGTACTGTCCTTGAAAGGAGATTGTTGAATTAATATATATTTACCCGGGTTCATGTCACATTCTGTTACATTTTTAACGTTGTATCTTTCATTTCCATTGTCCGAAGCTACATTTGTCTTAAAGAGGAAAGATATTTTATTTTACTTCCTGTTATTTTCAGAAGCGAATTCCTCCCAGTCTTGTGTATTCAACCCATGGATGAGTAGGCCTACATTATAACCACATAGCGTTGCTTTTTTTTTTTTTTTTCAAATAATTAATAAATTTTGTACGCGTACAACTCTTTTTTTTTTTTTTTTTTTTTTTTTTTTTTAACAAACGTTTTTTTAATGGTTTTCGAGGACATTTGTTTCAAGCGGTTTCAATTTTTTCTTATTATTCACCCACTCCATTCCATGAATTTTATTCCTGGGAATAAAGTGGGTGTATTTCATGGCTGTAATCTAGTATTTTATGGCTTAATTTGATATCTTCGTCGACGTGGAATTTCATTAGGAAATTAATTCACCTCTCTACATTTGGATTTTTTTCTTAACATCACTAAAATAACACGATGGCAATAGCGTCGTCTTCAACTAACGGGTACCATGAGAGACACAGCAAGTGTTGCTTCTGCGCATGCGCAGTCCCGTTGCTTCCACCTGCTGTTGGGGTTGCATTGGTTGCCAACAACGGGCCACTAGTGGCACTTGCTTGGAGGCCCACAATTCACGGCGATGCTGCAGGGCCATCAATGGCTCGCCAACTGATAGCGTTGCCACCAACGGACCGCTACCGGGCCGTGAGCTGCAGATTTCAGCCAGCAGTGACCTATCACTGCCAACAGTTTCTCAGCACTTGTATTTTTGCTGCCCCCCCACCCCCATTGAACTTTTGTGGCCAGTTGCCCTAAGTATGAACCGGCATGAAAATTCTGACAAACAAAAGTTCCCGTCGTTAGGCACCTTGGAAAACTGCCACGCATAATTCGGAAACTTGGAAAATTGTCCCACTGGATAACTGCCACACATTCGAAGTGTTCTCCAGTTTTCCTGTGTGGCTGTTTCAGCACCTGAAGATCGTTTCGTTTTCCAAGATGCCTAACGACAGGAACTTTTGTTTGTCAGAAAGTTGCTGAAAGACGTGTGGCAGTTTTCCTGTGTGGCGGTTTTCTGGCAACCAAAGAATCAGCCCCTGAAGATCGATTCGTTGAGCCCCTGTTAATTAGCCTTTATTGCTTGTTATCACATGCGAGATATTAAAATCGTAACTCAAGATTTAAGGAGTCAGAAAGGTTCTACATAAACATTGTGCCATTTTGATCTTACATACCCATTGAGATCCCTAGGAAAACTGGTACATTCCGTTTTGTTCAGCTAGGAAAACTCGTACACTTTGACAAGATCTCGGAACGAAACGTAATTTGTGTACATCCCCTTACTTGACAAGGTGTACGAGTTTTCCTACCTTTGCACTTTACTCAGCGGCAGAAGAAAGTGTACGAGTTTTTCCGGTGTACGAGTTTTTCGCCACCCACATCAGTCAACAGCTGGCTCATTTTTCTATTTTCAAGATGTGGGCATTTTTTCCTATTTTTGAGAAGTGGACATTTTTCTGTGGATTTTTTCTCGTGACCTTTTTTCTGCAGGCATTTTTCGTGGTCATTCTTTCGTACATTCGGATTAGGTTACATGCAGAAGAACATTCTACTTTGCCATATTTAGACTATAATTCACATAAGAGTGCTATTCGTGTGAAGATTCGTGGAAAATGGGTGAACGCATGCTGTAAGGTTTTGCAAAAGATAAGAATAATTTGCACTTTTAGTCGTTTGACTTTGCAATGCATGCAAAGCTCAGGAGGTTGAAAAACAAAAAAAAGCCAAAAAGAAACTCAGTTTTGTTATAAGAAACTAAATTTTGCAACTTTCCGAAGTCAATTATTGACAGGTTTGGACTTATCTTGGACTTTATTTTCTTTTTCTTTCCCTTTTTTTGATTCTTACAAATTGATTTTTACAATGGCAGTAAGTAAGGAATTGTGGGGGTGGGGTTGGGGGTGAATTTTCAATGAGGCGAAAACGCTGTTATTTAGGAGAATTTTCAAGGAAGGCGAAAATGCTAAACTCGTGTCTGTTTGTAAAGTTTTGCTGATTTTAGAAATGAATTAGGAATCTGCGTTAACAAAAATCGATTACTTGTTTGTCAGAAGAAAACTTACCACTAAACACTTTTTCACTTTCCCCATTTTGTACGGAATGCAGTTGTTATTTCCAAGAATTTAATCATTGTTGTCTACTAATCCCGTCTGGACGAGAAATCAAGACAATACTGTGACTTTCCTTGTAACCTTCATACGATTTGGTCTTAGTAAAAGAGCCCCATGAATAAGAAGCTGCCATCACTAAGTGATCATACAAAAATCCTACAGCTAAAGACATAAAAGCTGGCAATCGGCTTAAAGCCGATTACGATCTCTGCGGAATCTGTACTCCTCGGAATGTCAAGCTAGAGGTCACCTGGCGGATTTTAGGCGGAAATGTCCGTTAGCAATGCGCTTTCTTAGAATCCTCCTCACATTCAGGAAAAAGATCAACGGTTGGGATTAGCGCGATTGTTAGGCGTAATGGCCAAGAGCACACTAAGAGGATCGAAAGGGAAATAATAAAATATTGAAGAATTGCCCCAAATCAAAAGAAATATAAAGAGTAGTATTGGAGAAGTATTGCAGCAGCTTTACGTGAATATTTACCATGATACAGTGGGCGGAATGGAAAATGGTAAAAAAAAAAAAGAAAAAAAAAGATAAATAAATAAATAAAATATGGATAACGGACACATAATAAAACCCATGAATCCTTGATTTTGCAGGTGATCAGCGAAAAAAAAAATATATATTTACCTTGGACAGAAAGCAAAATTTACAAAATCACTCTCATGAAAGCATTGCATTTTAATTTCAAAATCACTCTCATGAAAGCATTGGTTTTCGTAATATTTGGAACCACAAAGAGAATATCGAGAGGTACATCCCTCGACCCCCAGAAGAAATACCCACAGAAAAAAGAAAACACCCACTTTTTTTTTTGACGTAGGACTGTAACTCCGCAGATAGTATGGGGCGACTTACGGCAGACCGCTTGTGACAAAAATAGGTCCCAATTGAAATCATTATAGCGTTAAAAATACGTGCCGCACACTAATCGTGTTCGCATATTCATAAACAGCATGGAGTCCAATTCGCGTACTGAGCACTAAATCGTGCGCGGGGGAGATGATACAGTATTTCTGGGTGTGCATCAGTGATTGACTCAGTCTATCTTGGCAACCGTGAGCGCAACACGACTGTGCGTGGTATCGTTTTAAAGCTCTCGACGAGATTTATTCAAATATACGAAAATCATTTCGCAGTGGTTTGAACTGAACATTTTAAAAATTGTTTTCTTGTGAACCGGTGAACAATTTTCAAAATATCGCGGTTTATCTGGACAACGGTGAGCGCAAAACGACTGTGCGTGGTATCGTTTTAAAACTCTCGACGAGAGCTATTTAAGTACATAAAGAACATTCGCAGTGGTTTAAACTAAAATTTTTAAAAATTATTTTTGTGTGAACGGGT
Source organism: Macrothele yani (assembly GCA_039090855.1). Lineage (NCBI taxonomy): Eukaryota > Metazoa > Arthropoda > Arachnida > Araneae > Macrothelidae > Macrothele > Macrothele yani. Next base: position 167,473,721 of record CM077029.1, on the reverse strand, counting down.
TAACATTTTCAACGATGCCGCGGAGTTCGCAGAACGAACGCAAGCAAAAGTGGAGAAAATAAAAACGAGAGGCAAGAGCAAGTGATGAGAAATGTAAGAAACCGAAGAAGGCAGAGCACCACGTTGGGTAATTCGTGTATCTACAGTATTTGCTTTGTGTTCGCAATGTATAACGAAGTTAATTTCTCCGTCATTTCTGTCCACGCCGGGGCTCGAACCCGGGTCCCCTCATTCCGGAATAAGTCATTACCAATTGAGCTACGCGGACTTTCGTTCTTACTGCTATCTGCCTTTATGTCGTGTGCGTCCTGCTGGCAGGTACGTCACAAATGTATCCAGCATTATTTGTAAACATTATGTGAGCTACTTTTCATATCATAGACCTGTGTTGGCTATAACAAATTAAATAAACGCTTTGAAACCATACTCGACTATAGGTCATTATTCAGATCTCCGATCTGCAAGTCGTAGTCCTACGTTCCAAACTGACGGCTCAATCAGAACTGAGCCTACTTGTACTTTTTTTTTTTTTTTTTCGAAAACTGAAAGAAATTCCCACTTCCTGAAAATAAGAAAATGCACCAGTTATTGATAATGTGTTCCTATGTCTGTTAGAAACAGGAGGCTGTTTTTAATTTTATGAAGAAAGGCCCTAATTTCAAATAACCAATCGATAAAACTAGTACCCAGCAAAAACACAAGTGCTGGGAAACTGCTGGCCACCAGCTGGCAGTGATGGGTCACTGCTGGCTGAAATCTGCCGCTCACGGCCCGGTAGCTGTCCGTTGGTGGCAGCGCTACCAGTTGGCAAACCAGTGATAGCCCTGCAGCATCGCCGTGAATTGTGGGCCTCCAAGCAAGTGCCACTAATGGCCCGTTGCTGGCAACCAATGCAACCCCAACAACAGGTGGAAGCAACGGGACTGCGCATGCGCAAAAGCAAAATTTGCTGTGTCTCTTCATGGTACCAGTTAGTTGAAGACGACGCTATCGCCATCGTGTTATTTTAGTGGATGTTAAGAAAAAAAATCCAAATGTAGAGAGGTGAATTAATTTCCTAATGAAATTCCACGTCGACGAAGATATCAGATTAAGCTATGGCACTCCATTCCCATGAATAACAATTCATGGAATGGAGTGGGTGAATAACAAGAAAAAAATTGAAACCGTTTGGAACGAATGTCTTGGAAAACCATTAAAAAAACTTTTGTTGGAAAAAAAAAAAAAAAAGAATTATACGCGTACAAAATTTATTAATTATTTGAAAGAAAAAAAAAGCAACGCTATGTGGATATAATGTACTCATCCATGGGTTGAATACACAAGACCGGGAGGAATTCGCTTCTAAAAATAACGAGAAGTAAAATAAAATATCTTTCCTCTTTAAAACAAATGTAGCTTCGGACAACGGAAAGGAAAAACACCACGTTAAAAATGTAACAGAACGTGACATAAACCTCGATAAATATATATTAATTCAACAATCTCCTTTCAAGACGACAAGGACAGTACAAAACTTTGGAAAGTGACTCTAAGTATGTACACTCCTTGAAAATGAGTGAAGTTCCCTTAAGGTAAAAAAAAAAAAAAACTATCGTTACGTTGAAAAAATAAATTTATGAATTACATGAAACTGACTTTTATGAAAAATACCTCGCAATATTGCAAAATAAAAGAGGGAACCACTCGGTTACATATTCCGCACGAAACAGACAGAGACAGCTTCAAGTACACGCGAGTGTGTTGTGAAACGTGTGGTAAATTAGTCCAGTCGGTAGAGAGCTCAGCGTTCACAGAAACGGTCCTGGTTCATATCTACTCAGGTTCAAACGGACATTTTCCCGGTCTGTTGAGAAAATTTCCCCAGCGCAGTGCTAAAATTCACAAGTTTCGTAAGGGTAGAAAAAAAAAAAGCTGCAGTTTTGGGGAACTGCGGTTAACGTTGATTTTTTTTTTTTTTTATGGCTACTACTGGGAACTGGCGGACAAGATTCGGCAAGCCACCAGTTACGTCACGTGGTTGCCGGCTGCCACTACCGGCACACTAGCGGACCACATTAGGCTAGCCATCATTTCTGGCACGTGCTTGCAGGGCCGCTGAAGGGCCACTTGTGGCAGCTACTGCCTGTGATGGACCACTGATGGCCCTGTTGTGGCATATGACAACTGATGGGGTGCCAACTGTTGGCCAGCTGTTGGCCTGAACTGCTGGCCCTTCTGTTGGCCGCCCGGACATTTTATTGACGGTTCGGCAGCGGCAACATAGTGATGGGCCATTTCTGGCAGTGCTGGCTGCCAGCAATGGGCCAGTGCTGGCCCAGCAAGACTGCTTTTGCTGCTTCTCTGCTCAACCACATAACGTTACCAAGTAGTTCAAAGGCATCGTAGTTTTCTTTCCCCCAAATTACAGAAGAGATTCGTTGCTCGAAGGAACACGGAGAAGATTCTTTCACGAACATTAAGATGGAATACAATTTTATCAAGAGTCAGAGTAACGTATTGAACCTGAAACGCTCACAAAGTTCCTAGCCTTATGTAGGACTTTTCAACGAAATTTACTTTAAAGTCTTGAATTTTATGATGAGCAGCATGCAATTGCATACTACAGCTGCGATAGGAGGAGCCGCACATCAATTTTTTGATGTGTTACAAGGTACAGTACCTGAGCCTCAGCCCTTTTCGGAAATTTTGCAGTTAAACGCTTAATAGTGATTCGTTTTGTATACGGGTGATAAATACTATAAAGAGTACGCAACACGTTGATCAATGAATACATACATGCAAATTGTACTAAAACGGCCTGAGACTTTTTAGTACAATTTTTGCTGCAGTCTAGATATTCGTTACTCTTAAGCAAATCCGAAAATTAATAAATAGGAGGCAAAATATCAATCATTGAGTGCTTAAAAAGCTAAAAAGGGGCCTAGGCTGGCGGCCCTTTTGTAGTTACTTTGTAATTTCCCCATTTGCGGCATTAAAATTCGGGAGTTTATTAATTGTCGTCATTTTCAAAATACCTTTCTTGGCATAGACTTATTATTCTGACTCTGATGCAACGTCAGACCTGCACTTATGCAATATCATGTTTATGAAGTCATAGTTCTTTGGATTTTACCATGCGTTTAAGATTCATCCAGTTCGAAGGTTTTGTCAATACTGCTCCCTCTGTAATGCACCACTTCCCAATTACCCCAGAAAAGAATGCTGGAAATACACTTTGTCTCAGGCGTAGCCACTGTTTCATGAAAGAGCCATGCACGTTTTCTTTTGAACAGCGAGTCTCTTTTGCCATTTTGGAACAAACTACGGAATGTCTTTATAAAGCTAGGCAAAATTATTTGGTTGAGAAGAAGAAAGTTCTGACTAGTTTTGTCGATTGCTTAGTTAAAATCAAGATATTTTTTGATGAAATTAATAAAGATCTCATGTTTCAAACATACATAAAAATAGCGGCGCATACACGGCAGCCCCCTCCCCTTAAATGGAAACGGAAACTGACACCAAAAAAATTAATACCTGTCGATATTGCTACTGCGGGTATTAATTTTTCCGGTGTCGAGGGATCTGGGGTTCGTTCCCAGCGGTGTCGAAACACAGTTTTTCGGTTGCTGTGTGTTAATTAAAGAAAAACGTGGAAAGAGCGATGACTCTGTCTATTTTGTACAGTATATTTGATCAATGCATCCTTCCAGTGCTTACGTATGGTGCAGAGACGTGGACCTTAACTAAAAGAGACATACAAAAGCTGCAGACAACTCAAAGAAGCATGGAGAGGTGCATGCTTGGTATAACCAGGAGAGATAAGAAGAGGAACTCGTGGATCCGAAAAATGACGAGAGTGGAAGACATCATGATCAGAGTTAAATCCCTGAAATGGCAATGGGCTGGACATACTGCCAGAAGGACAGACCATAGATGGACAGCCGAAATTTTAGATTGGATTCCAAGGGACAGGAAAAGACCCAGAAAAAGACCACATGGGAGATGGGTGGATGAAATTCGTAAATATGCGGGAGTGACATGGAGGAGACTGGCACAAGACAGACCGTTGTGGAGGAAACTTGGGGAGACCTTCGTCCAGCAGTGGATTGATAATGGTTGACAATGATGATGATGATGATATTTACTGTTTGATATTACTGTACAGATCGTGTTGCCTTTGAACAGGAATTCTACCCAAGTATTCGGAGGTTATGAAAGATTCTAGGTTAGTTCCCAAACTCAATGGAAAATAAAAGATCCTTTTCGCTATCTGCTGAATTGTGATTTGTACTCCCGCTGCCTGGAATTTGTGATATTCTCACAGCGTTGCGTAGCAGCTGAAACTGTGCATTCGCTGTTACTTCATTCTCGGGCGAGTGCTCTTCGTCACAGGTGATCGAAATGTCTCATCGCTAAGAAATAAAAAAAAAGAAGAATACTGTTTCGTATCATTCGACGGTTACACTAAAACTACCGTTTGATTCACTGAAAAAACCATCGACGGATTAAACTAAAACTTCTAAGATTTCCAGTACAGTGTTGTATTCAAATTTAAGTTTTTCTCGGGTTTTTCGGAGGGAGGGGGATGCCTCATTTTAAAATTTGTCCCAGAATTATACTGGAAATGTGTAAAACAAACATATAACTGTATGCTGGATATCTATATAAAGAATATAAATGAAACAAAACATTTTAAAGTTTTTTTTTATTTTTTCATTTTGACGTTCATACTGCGGTAAGTCTCCTGGAATACGATTTACATTATTTTCTCTCAACTCGGCATTGAGGAGCGGTCCACAATTCTACTGTTAATTATTAACTGCCAATTTAGTCTTGTACCAATGAGGCAATGCATGTATGTAATACGCACGTTATTAAATGAATCTTCACGGAAATCCCACCTATAGGGACTTAATGAGTAGCTCAAACTAAAGTCCCTCTTTATTACAAAATATGTTACTTGATTATAATTATTTTTATGTCCATAATTTTCCGTAATGGCCCCATCCCCATAACCTGCAAAAAATCATCCGGTATTACCGCTTTGCATAACCAGATATTCTGACTTATTACAAGGGAAGACATTAGAACTTTCAGGCCCGCAACGGACCCATCTTCAGATGTTATTAACAGAATGGAACTGAGCATGATTTCAATACATTAATGTTATGTGGTTTTCTTGATATTGTGACCTGATCGTGATGGACATCATATCTCGTGAAAGGTTTGTTAACATCGATAAATATATTACGTGTCAAGCAATGTGTTACAAACTATGTTTGAAGGAAATAATTGGTGTAAGTCTCTACATGTTATAACTCATTAAGCACCGTTTTCCAAGGTAAAGGTATGTGACAAGGAGTATCATCATTGCAGCATTCTTCACCAACTACGACTACTCCAACAAGACCCGAGACTTGTTATAATTACAGCGGACAAAACTACTCAAATTATTATACTTAATAAAACCGACTATGATGCAAAAATAAATCAGGCCTTAGAAAAAATTCCACATGCAATTATACCTACTGACCCTACATCAGCTACAATAGCAGCATTAAGTAGGTTGAAAAGTCAACATACTCTTCCACCTACCATCTCAGAGAATATACATCCGCCTCCGGGTCCTAGAGTCCCTGAACTCTTTGGGAAATTAAAACTACATAAAGAAGGACATCCTGTCAGACCACTAGTGTCTAGTTATGCCAGCCCAACTAGGACATTGGAAGATACTCTAGCTAAATTACTCTCATCATCAACAAAATGTTCTAAATTCCCAGTTTCCAGTTCGTGTCAAGCCCTGGCCAAAATCAAAGAATTTTCATCTAAAGGAACTAATTTCAAGATGGCTTCATTGGATGTTATATCCCTTTTTCCGAATGTTCCAATAAAAACGGTGCATAATATTATAGAATCAAAACTAGAATCACAATCAGCTTTCTCTACATCGGAGATTAAAGCCATTATTTCTGCCTTACGCTTAATACAAAACCGCTCATTTTTCCGATTTAATGGCAATATATATCGTCAACTGGAAGGCGCATCAATGGGCTCCCCACTCTCGCCTATCTTAGCAGAAATTCTCTTACAGGAATTGGAGAATTATGTAATTGAATCGTTTCCAACTCCCCCTGGACTTTATTTACGCTACGTGGATGACGTTCTTGTTTTTTGGCATTCCACTAAAGAAGAGTTGAACCAGTTCACAGAATACTTATCATCTCAATATCCATCTATTAAGTTCTCCATGGAATTTGAAAAGAATTATACCTTACCATTTTTGGATTTTTATTTAAAACGAGACCCTCATAGACAAACTGTTCAATATTCAGTGTATCAAAAAGCCACATCCTCTACCGTCATGATTCCATCTCAATCATCTCATCCATTAAACCAAAAACTCGCATCCATCCAATTCCAAGTACGACGAGCATTTAGCCACTCATCTACAGTAACATTACGAAATCAAGAAATAGCCAAAATTAAAATATCTGCATCTCATCATGGCTACTCAGATGACATCGTTAATTCTATAGTAAAGAAAATGAATCGCACATTAGATACCACATTAATAAAAGATCACAGACCAGTTAAATATGTGGGATCACTTCCATACATTGCCAGCATCATCAATATTCTCAAAAACATTTGTCATCGTCACAATATTGGCTTCGGTGTACGAACACACAATGTACTTTCAGGAATAAAAAATGATAGAGACGTTGTTCCTTTAGACAACCGATATGTCATCCCAATGAAGACAATAGACATTGAAGACGAAGATCGTATATATGTTGGATCTACACTTCGCTCATTAAAAACTCGTTTAAAAGAGCACCAATATAACATAAAGACAAACTCATCAAGGACTTCCCTATCAAGGCTATCATGCAAAGGATCTCATTACCCATGCTGGAACGAAGCCAACATCCTCGCCACACCCTACTCAAAAGCATCAATCCTACTACTAGAAAGTCTATTTATTCACAAATTTGGTGAAGAATGCTACAATGATGATACTCCTTGTCACGTACCTTTACCTTGGAAAACGGTGCTTAATGAGTTATAACATGTAGAGACTTACACCAATTATTTCCTTCAAACATAGTTTTTAATGCGTTGCTTGACACGTAACATATTTATCGATGTTAACAAATCTTTCACGAGATATGATGTCCATCACGAGCAGGTCACAATATCAAGAAAATCACATAACATTAATGTATTTAAATCATGCTCAGTTCCATTCTGTTAATAACATCTGAAGATGGGTCCGTTGCGGGCCTGAAAGTTCTAATGTCTTTTATAAGAATTTAATAATTAAATTCATCACAATAAATCATCTAAACAGTCAAATGTGTTTATTTGATTCTGTTTTTAGAATAATGATAGTGTAAAGACGGCGGAAATCAACACAGAAATTCAACGTAAACACGAAATCAACATTTACTTAGTAGTTATTACAAGGGGGTACATAGGGACCGAAATTTCTGTCAGGCAACTTAATGTGTGCTGTGTCCGTATCTTCTCCTGAATCAGAAAACTAACAAATACATAATTTTATAGTCTGTCTCAGCCAATAGTATATATACGGCCAGAACACACATATGCATGCTCAATTATACACGGTCGAGTCACATTATTGTGACCAGCAGCTAATATCTAGAGTATAACCGCCGTGTGCAGCTCAGACAGCAGCTAGACAGGCTGGGAGGGACTCAATAAGGTGCTGGAAGGTGTTCACAGGTATGTGGAACCATGCTGACTGCAGTGCATCTGACAGCTGCTGGAGGGTGCGTGGTGGAGGGTCCATAGAGCGAACAACACAATCGAGGTGATCCCACAGCGATACTCAATTGGGTCTAAGTCTGGAAAATTAAGGGGCCAGGGAAGTTCTTTGAAGTCTTCACCGTGCTCTTCCAACCACTCTCGGACATTTCTAGCTGTGTGGCACGTCGCATTGTCGTGCTGGAAGATCCCATCAACCCCAGGGAAGACAATCAGCATGTATGGGTGTACGTGGTCTGCAAGAATGGATTCATAACGAATTCGGTCCATAGTGCCTTCCACAACTATGAGTGGACCCGGAGAATGCCAGGGAAACATTCCCCAGACCATAAATCTACCCCCACTAGCTTGCGTTCTTCCAGAAATGGTTGAAGAGTGTTTGTTCTCCGATGTTTCTCGCCTTATGCGCGAACGTCCACCCGTTTGATGAAGAAGAAAACGTGACTCATCGGAGAAGGCACGTTTTCTTCTTCATCAATCCTTGGCAGAGGTCCAATTCCGATACAGCGGTGCAAATGTCAGCCTTTTCCGCCGATGCACTTTCGTTAGCGTAGGTGCAGTGACCATCCGTCCGAATCAGAGTCCCATACGGAGCAGGGTTCGTTGAACTGTCGTTTTAGACACACTTCTGGTAGCCACCTGGTTCATTCGTCCATTGAGTTTCTCCACTGTAGCGGGTCGATCGGCCCTCACGCATCTTCGAAGCCAACGTTCACCTCACACATCAATGGCATGTGATGGTCCGCAGTTTCGACGTCGCTTATTTGCAACGGTGCCGCTTCTTCAATCACGATACATTTTAACTACAGCAGAACGCGAACAGTTCACAAACTGCACAGTTTCAGCGATAGTGCCACTCTTGGGCCGAAAGCCGATAATCATCCCTCTTTGCAAATCCGATAAATCGCTCCTTTTATCTGTGACAGCAACGAGTGATATGTTTTCAGAATGCCTACAGCACACTTTACATACCCTCCAAGTCAGCTCACCACTGGTACCTCCTTTCACTGGCTACGTGCTGTTGACGTCAAAAGTAGAAGGTGGTTACAATCATGTGACTCGAATATGTATGTATGTCAGCACACTCACACTCCCGTTGTAACTTTAGCGGATTTCGCTATCATGTTCCTGGGACAGAAGTGAAAGAACAGGTTCTAAGCTGTGATTCCAATCATACTTAAAAGTCGCTGTTACGTTTGAGTAGCAGTCCCGAGCAGTCACAGTTTGTGCCGTGATCACCAAGTAGCAGTTAAGTTCATCTCTAGCGTGCAATGATAGTTCATGTGAGCCGAACCCTCACCGTCTCCAGCGGAGGCCCCAACGCGAGATCCCGTTTACCATGTGAGGTCACGGCTTGTCGTCAAGCTTCTGTGGTCAATTCTCTCACACTGTCAGAAAGACAGAAGTCCATCACATGTTTTTATTTTTTGCGTGTTTGCTGTTAGAAAGCCTCATATATAGATGCTATGTTACAAACTGTCTAAGCAATTATGATGCCCTTAATATTCCCCAAGGACGAAAACGTGGCAAAAAGTATTCCAGGGGAAGTAAATAAATACTTCATGCTGATTTTCAGTTATCTTAGTAAAATAAAATATTGTGCTAACGAAATATTTAGAACTTCCCAGTGTTTGTCATTTTCTTGCAGTAGGCCTACTTCCGTCCACAGTGAGTAGGGTTTAGGTCCCAGCCACCTACAGCGAGATCGCCTTTTGGGCAGGACACAGAAACGGAAAGAATGAGAGCAAGTCAAGCGACTTTGACAGAACAGTTTGTAGTGAGATTAGAATACAGTAGTAAATGGCGCCACCGTACAAGTACGATGTTGCACACAGACGGCTGAGTGAATTTCAGAGGCGGGGGGGGGGCATAGGAAAGGATACCCATTTAACCAGTGGGTCCAGCCTGGGGGCCGTCACTTAACGTGCTCTTCCCATATTCAGCGATTGTTAGTAAATCACACCATCTCTGAAAGATCAGCCCAGGCTCGAACCTGAGGACCTTGTAATGATGGTCTGACTCGCTAACCACTGAGATATCCGCTGCTCGAAATATTTAGAAATTCGGTAAATGAAAATTTGAAGATTTTTCTCTTTTAAATCTTCAAGAGCTATTCTGGTGCGTATGTGTGTGTGTGTGTGTGGAAGTCGTTTTGTTAGATTAATGCAGAAACGGTTTTAAAATTTAATTTGTAGAAGGAACGGGGTTCAACGTATTCCATACCTGCCAACTTTGGCAACAGCCTTGTCAGTAGTAACTGCGTGGCACACAGGGGCGTACTGATAGCCCCAGCAACACCCGCATTGCGGGGGCCTCACGGTTAAAAGGGTCTCTAGCCTGAGCATAAAAGATTTTACAAAATTTTTGAGGAAATTTCTTGTGAAACTGCTTAAAGAAATAGTTAAGAATTAAGGCAGCTTCGAATGAAGTATTAAGAAAAAAAGCATTTTTTTCTCAGTAAATACGTAACATCTTTAGAAATCGTTTTCGTTGCTTTAGTTAAAAAAAACTGGATGGCGGGAAAGCAGCTATTGAAAAGAAATTGAGACCCCTTGTAGTAGCCCTTGCTGTTGCAAGGGGACTCAAGTTCACAGCCCTTGCAATAGCTTCTATGCAGGTACATTAACAAGAGAATGTGAAAAACATATCAGTTGGGCCGCGGGTTGCCTAGTGGGCAACGTTCGTGACTGCCATGGAGAAAACCTCAGGTTCGATCCCATGCAGGTACGAACGCTCGATCCACTAAATATCCGCCGTGCGTCGGATGGGCACGTTAAGTCGTCGGACCCCGGGTACTGGCTCCCCGGTAATAAATAAGGGCGTCTACCTCGCTTCCGTGTCACTTTCCTATCGGGCACTCTAGCCCAAATCTCCTAGCTTCCTATTTCTAAGGGTTGTTTAAGACCTGGGGTCAGACACTCCTTCCTAAAATCCTCTACATATGATCATGATTAAACATATCAGTTCAATGAGAGGAATTTTTATACTAATGAGGAAAATACTAGAAAAATCTTTGCTCTCTGCGACTTCCGGCTTTGAAAATTTTCCCCCAATTTTCAAGCTGAAATAAAAATATTTATACAGTAAATTGTTATTTAACAATGGTACTGGAGAGCGGCATCATCGCCAGAAAAACAAATTACGAATACGGGAAATATCTGAACTGCGTAGACCTTCCGTTTTAGAAAGTTTCGTTAAGATGGAATTCCATCCTCCAACGAACACACCTTCTGTCACCCCCAATTTATGTTCACTTGTGCATCGATCTCGTGAATGATCAAATTAAATAAGAAAATGGCGGAATTCCTCGAATTCGCGGAAGAATCTTACGCCTGAAGATTACGGGGAAATTTTCGAGGAGCCTAACTTTCGTTTTCGCAAATTGTTGCAAGCTGAAATACAAACATTTATGCAATAAAATGATATAAGCAAGAATACTGGACACAAGGACAGCAACATCGGAAGAAAAAATTACGATTACGGCAAATTTTTTTACTCCTTTTAACTACCGTTTTTGAAAGTTTTTAAACACGAGATACCGTCGCCAGATGGAAAACGACATCCCCGCCCCTTCCAATTCTCTTCAGTTTCGCATTGATCTTAAGAATGATCTAAATGATGACAACAAAACAGCAAATCCCCGAATCCGCTTAAAAATCTCATGCACATCATAAAATAACAGAAAAAAAAAGTAAAACAAAATGAAAATTCCTTGAAACTGTCCGTAGTTTTGATAGTGAGTTCTGTATAGTTAGACAACAAAATGCATAGAAACTACGGACACTCCATAGTAGTTGGCAGGTATGGTATTCATGCTATTTCATTCTATATCCAGTTTTATATGCTTCATAATAAGAGTGAACAGCCGCGGAAAACGAGTGAAAATCACATGTTTCAATAAGAAAATATCAGGAAAATCGAGGTGCTGGGACCACAGGTAATATCTGATAGTTTGGCCAATAATTCCTGTCACTCAAAATTAATAGCATAAATTTCGGAAATATATGGAAAAATTTCACTGTTTATCCTCTCTCGAAATCTTAGAAATAAATTGTCTTAATAATTGGTGATATAATGCAAAACAAACCATGTAATGAACATTTATTTCATTGAAGCAGTACCATTGGAATATATGAAGTAATAACTGGCACTTAAAAATTCTCCTTGCTACGTGAGGTAAATAATTAAAAAAAATTACTCTTTTGTCATGTGAAATAAAATATTATAAAAAATACCTTTTGCCATGTGAGTTAAATAGTGTCATTTATTGCCGATTCTAACTTCCAAACTAAGTCCATTGATACATCTTCTTAGTTTAATCACAACAGACAAACTTCAAGATAAAACTTCATTTTTATCTTGAACTTTCATTTGTATCTTCAGATATATACACAGTCATATCAGAGTGATATGACCACCTACCTAATAATGGGAATAACCACCCTTGGCCCGGATGACAGCGGCGAGGCGGTGTGGCATGGACGCAATGAGGCACTGGGATGTTGCCCGAATCACACGTGCCCATTCGGACTTAACAGAGCACGGAGGTACCGAGGAAGGTGTGATTGCAGGTAGGCACGTCAAACCTGTCGATCAAAATAGTTCCACAAGTGTTCTATGGGATTGAGGTCGGGTGATTTCGCCGGCCAAGGGAGAACGGAGACATCGTTGTCGTACTCCTGGAGCCAGTCACGTACCCCATTAGCGACGTGACACGGCGTATTGTCCCGTTGGTAGACACCATCACGACAGGGTAAACGTGCAACATGAAGGGATGCATGTGGTCAGCAAGGATGGACAGGTAGACATTGGCATTCAGGAACACACCCAGTGGTAGCAGCGAGGAAAACATTCCCCAAACATACACAATGCCACCGCCAGTTTGTACTTGACCGACAAGTGTGTGCGGATGTTGGTTCTCGTGTGTCTGACACCGTATCCGCCCCCGTCCTTCACTTCTGTGCAAAAGAAACTACTATTCATTGGAGAAGGCAACCTTTTCCCACTCTTCCACTGTCCAATGACGGCATTCCTATGTGAACTGCAGGCGTCATTGCCGATGGACCTGGGTTAACATCTGCGCCTTGACGCAGCGTCAACTCCGGACACCCATACGTAAAAGGGTTTGCCCTATTGTTATCGGGGTGTCCCAAGTTTCATTTGCGTGGTCAATTGCTGCACTGTTGTGCGTCGATCGCCCTTTACCAGTCGGCAGACGCGGCGTTTTCCTCAGGGGTCGATGGAATCTCACGGGAGAGGTGGGTTCGATCTCAGTTCCAGGACGATTAAATTTTCAAATTTCTGTGGTATGTTACATGGAAAAAGCAGCTTGATTGATATCTATATTAATTATCCCATGTGTTTCCAACTTGATATAAAATATATGTTTCCGTTTCTTGCAAAAGATCGCATCGAACTCCGGCTGTCAGTGGATGACCACGCGCGTGACGTCAAGTGATCCGCAGTGGGGCCTTCAGCTAGAGACGATGATGGCCGGACTCAGTCCGAGCCAGAACAAGGCTCGTGCTACATAATACTTACTGCAGCTCGAGCTCTGTGTGTTTCTGCTTCTTCTTTGTTCTTCTATCTGTGATTTTATATGATTTACCATACGATATGGTGAAGAAAATCTTAAGTGGCAAAGAGAATTCTTCGACAACCGGGTCTATGTGGAAACTAGGGACTGGGATGGGCTATTTATCTTGGGCTTGTGGAGCAAATGCTTGAGGTCACCGTTAGTGGTTTTCTTCGGAGAAGTAAAAGCTACTTCAATAACTGTAGATCCTAAATAGTAGGTACGGGCACGGGTCAGTTGCACTAACCCCAATCTCTGATCCTCATCTGATTGGTCAGTTGCACTAAAAAAAAGGAAGACAACAAAGTGTTCGACTACACTCACCCATCCCTTGCTAAGTACAGAGGGAGAATGTGAAAACCGTAGGGTGGAACAGAGAGCAGCCGGCACAAGATGATCTGTACTGAGCAATGCTCCATCGACTCACAGGAAAAACAATGGTATCATTGCATCATACCTCAAACAGCGGTTATAAAAGTAACATGGAGTTTATATACAGCGAATTATATACACTGAGTGATCACTGAATTATGACCACCTACCTAATACTTCGTAGGTCCTTCTTTTGCTCTAAGTACAGCAGTTATCCGCGACGTGGCATCGATTCAATAAGATGCCGGAAGCCGTTGGGAGGTATAGTCAACCAAGCTGTGTGTAATGTGGCCTTGAATACAGGTATGGAGATGATTGATGCATCCAGACGCCTGATATGCCGTTCCATAGTGTCCCACACATGCTCTATGGGATTGATATTGGAGAAGTTCCGAGGTCAATCGATATGCTGGAAGTCTGAACTGTGTTTCTCAAACCATTCCTGCACAATATATGGGCCTGTGGCTCGGCGCATTGTCATCTTGGACGACATTTGAGAAAAAGTGCAACATTTCTGGGTGTACAGAGTCAGCATGCGATTCATGATAGTGAGAACCGGCCATACGTTGTTGCATATGCACCAGGGGTCCAAGTTCCTGCCAGGTGCGCATGCCCCGCACCATACAACCACCTCCACCAGCTTGCAATGTGGAGACCATGCAGATGGATCGAGTGCCTCACATTACTGCGCCAAATACGTACCCGACCATCCACGGAATGGAGTAAAAAATGAGACTCGTCGGACCAACACACATTTTATCAGTCATCCTACGTCCAACTTGCATGATCTTTGCACCAGGAGAGCCTTTTGCGCCGATGGACCGCGGTTAGGAGAGAATGTCGTCGGAGCCATGTGCTGTTATTGTCCATATGTGTGTCCGTGCGACGTATGGTCATGAAAAATCCTGTTCGGGGTTTTACACCTGTTGTATTGGGTGGTCAGTTGTTGAACAGTGTGTTTGTTGACCTGTGCTAGTCGTCGGACCCAGTGCTCACCTCTCCCATGAACCTTTCGCCCCCTGTGCAGTTTTGCCTCCGGGTCGTTGTTTGACTATTTTCACGCCAGTTCTGAAACACTTAAACTACGTGGACTCGCGAAAAACCCGCCAGTTCAGCCGTTTGGGAAATTGAGGCACCCGCTCTCTGAGCTCCCGCAATCTTTTCTTTCTCAAAATCCAATAAATATTTCTGTTCACCCATAACCCTCCCAATTTTGCTATCTGCTGCTCCACTCACACCTTATATATGCTACGTCGGTCGACTAATCGCGCCCTCTCGGAAATCACTTGGTCAACGGGCCGTATCCGCTTTCGGTCATAATTCAGTGATCACTCGGTGTATATATGAAAGAGAAATTAATGTCATATTGGGAAAACACTAATTTTTCCGCGACTGCTCACTCTGGAATAAGTTGCTCTTCCAACTAAGCTACACGAACTGAATGTATCGCTGCAGATTTTTCGTTTTGACAAGCGATTCATTCACCTCTGTAGTACGTCACAATATGTACCTACATTGTAGATTTGGCATTTTGACAAGTGATTAATTCACCTCTGTAGTGTGTCACAATATGTACAAACATTGTAGATTTGGCGTTTTGACAAGTGATTCATTCACCTCTGTAGTACGCCGCAATATGTACATACATTGTACATTTGGCGTTTTGACAAGTGATTCATTCACCTCCGTAGTACGTCACAATATGTACATACATTGCAGATTTGACGTTTTGTTAAGTAATTCATTCACCTCTGTAGTACGCCACAATATGTACATACATTGCAGATTTGGCGTTTTGACAAGTGATTCATTCACCTCTGTAGTACGTCACAATATGTACATACATTGCAGATTTGGCGTTTTGACAAGTGATTCATTCACCTCTGTAGTACGTCACAATATGTACCTACATTATAGATTTGGCGTTTTGACAAGTGATTCATTTACCTCTGTAGTACGTCACAATATGTACATACATTGTACATTTGGCGTTTTGACAAGTGATTCATTCACCTCTGTAGTACGTCACAATATGTACCTACATTATAGATTTGGCGTTTTGACAAGTGATTCATTTACCTCTGTAGTACGTCACAATATGTACATACATTGTACATTTGGCGTTTTGACAAGTGATTCATTCACCTCTGTAGTACGTCACAATATGTACCTACATTATAGATTTGGCGTTTTGACAAGTGATTCATTCACCTCTGTAGTACGTCACAATATGTACCTACATTATAGATTTGGCGTTTTGACAAGTGATTCATTCACCTCTGTAGTACGTCACAATATGTACATACATTGTACATTTGGCGTTTTGACAAGTGATTCATTCACCTCTGTAGTACGTCACAATATGTACCTACATTATAGATTTGGCGTTTTGACAAGTGATTCATTTACCTCTGTAGTACGTCACAATATGTACATACACATACCCACACGTACTTACCTTTCTATAAGCGCAATTTTCCAACAGTTAAAAAGACTTTGAGGGAGTGTCTGAGTGCAGTAACCTCTCACCAGAGAGAAGCTCGGGGAGGGGGTCTCTTGGGAGAGTAGCCCATAGACCGAGAGAGTCTGTGAGTGCATCTGACCCTTTTCGGAGTTTCATGAGTGATACTGACCGACACCCGTAGATACCACGCCATCGGAATTTTGTCCCCTCCGTCACGGGGTAGCTCACTGATGATTCTATTGTGCAACGACATGCGTAGATTGCAGAGTAGCCAGATTTCGCTGAATGCGCAGCCGCCCGAAGTATTTCAGGAGAAAACGAAATGACAAAGAAAATCGCACAACCATACAGCAGAAACAGGTAGATGTCACTTCCACAGTCATCAATTGAGTAAGACATCTGTTAATTGCTGGAGAGGTGAGAGTGGAAATCTGAGTTAGCTTCTAGTTGTTAGTGGGACTTATATTACCGGTCATGTTCGATATTTAAGCCTAAATGCAGATCGTGGTGAATGTTATGAGGAAAGCGTATCATAAAGAAAGTATTAAAAACAGTTGCGGTATTAAATCTGTCCTTTATTACTATGTACAGTAACTGTCGTTATTGGTTTGTCCTAGAATTCTCTTGTTTACTGAATTAATTATGGTCACTTTACTTTCTATTTGTCATTTGTACGTTCTACCTAATATCTCTTCTATTTCATTTTCTTATCACTCATGCATTCCAGTTCGGAAGCGATCTTTGCTAATGACTTTCTCAGCTCGCTGTCCGAAATTCGTCGCTACTCGAAATACCTCTGTCTTCCTTGACCAACCGCTCCAATTGTTCTCCTCAACCCTCTTGCTCCCGCGTTTCTCTGACGCCTCGAAGAGCAATAAACTCATTATGTGGTCTGGAAGCGCTAATCTATTACAAAACACTAATCGCTGCGTAGGCCAATAAAACTATAAAAGCACTTAGTCCACGTACTGAGTCAGTGCATACTAAATTCTTATTGCCGTCCTTATAGATAACATCTTAAAGACGCCGTCGATGTTCCCTTATGCTGAATGAAAAAGAGTCCTACTTCTGAAATTTCCTACTATTCCTGGAACTGGAAGCCTGTGATTTCTTAAAATCTCCGTATTTTACTCTATGATTTCTAACATCTCCGTATTTTATTGTATGATTTGTAACATTTCCGTAACGGTTAAAAAAGGTAGGATTCACGACACAGCTCGTAACTAACGAATTCTATGTCGAACAGAATATGCATGTTGCCGTCATCACATATTGATGCATAGTAACATATGCATATTTATCTTTTTTTTAAATAAAAACCTTAAAACTTTTTCGGTCAAAATGATGGCCTAAAAGATAGTAATGTATTTTTGTATCGGTGTCTGCATTTCTGCCCCCCCCCCCCCGGTCTCCTTTCCAAGTAGAATAAGCAAAAGGAGAATACCTATAGGAAGTGTTAAAAGCAAAGAGCTGTGCAATTCTTCAACTTCCATTTTCCCACGAAAGTTTGACGTCGAATGAATAGCTTTTAACATTAAAAAGAAAAGTATGAGTAAATTACCAGTATAGAGACACCACGTGGTTTCAAAATGTGCTGGTTTTGTGCGATCTTATGGATAATATTTAGGACTTGGGTTGCAAACAAGCAACGACAACAGTCACTTAATGGAATCCAACTATGGACTAGATGAATACAGTCAGTGGCGGTCATATTTTTCCATTAGGCTTCACAATGAGCTTTCCCCTTCAAAAACTTACAACTTGCTTCCTCTTTTTGTCCCATACCAATTGGATGTATTAAGAGCTGGATATCTCTGCGAGTTTCCTCCCGTGCTTTTTAACTTGCCGTAAATGCATAAAAACACAAAAGCCGAACGAAGAATAAAAAAGTTTAAAAAAGCAGAAAACAAACCGTTCGAAAGCAGAGAGAGAGAGAGTTGTTTCAAAAGTGCAAAAGAAAAAAAAATGTATAGGTCTTGTTATGCATATGCACGTATTGAACCTTCCTTGTGGAATCCTTCTCACTTAAATAGAATAATAGTGCGCCGAGCGATCTTTAAAGTAATCTGCTTTGGCATCGATGGCACTGCAGCTGTTAGCAGCGCCCCCTGTGGTCACACAATGAAGTCGGAAGGCGCAACAAGTCGCCTCGGGCGGTCATCTTTTTGCAGGGCGCGTGGCCGGATGCTCTTCCCTTAATGGACTCTGTCAAACACCCACCTACCTCCCGCCAGATTTCTCCTCTCTCTTGTCTGTACTACTTTTCATTGCCTCTTCAGAACAAACGCCGATTTTCTTTTCTTTCTCGGGCTTCTTTCACCCGCACACAACAGGCACACTACGCTAGATCATGATGTTCTTTGTGCTTTTCCTCCGCAAATCACCCTCCTCGCACGCATCCCCACTGCTAGTCGCTGTTTTTAACCCCGAGCCCTTATGCCCTCGGAAGGTGACAATAACTAGGCTCACACATTATATTTCGTTTGTGCGACATGTTTTCCCAGTTATTCTACTACCTCATTTCATACTTATGCTTTTCTTCCTCCATTTTCTCCCCCTTTTATATTTTTTATGCCGCTTTTCTTCGGGCTTAAAAGCCGTCTAATGTTTGACCCGTGGGATAAGGAAGAGGTTTTTAAAACATTTCTAAACGCTCTACCATTTCTGTTTAAAAGAACTCCTTCAAACTTCCTTTGCCTTCACTTTTTAAACGAGGGTGTGATTGCCGTAATTTAGCATTATTGAGCAATTAAGGATTCGTATCATTTATAAATTGCTTCGGAATCAACGTTGAATGATTAAAAAGAGAATGAAAACAAAACGGCGAACACTTCTGCGAGATAATGAATGAACGAATTATGCAGACGAAGAGGCTTCATTTCTTTTATTTTTTCTTTATCAGCACTGATGGAACAGTTTTAATACAAAAAAAAAAAATACTTTCTCTTTCGTAAAGAAAAGCATTACACTAGAGTTCTTCTTTAGATAACTCTTTTACTTCTTTTGTTGTTGTTGCTTTCTCTCAGTCTATATAATATAAGATGGAACGACGTTATGTGAATTAAAAATATATTACCGTATTAGCGCATACGGGTGAACCGCATCAAATAAAATAACTATTATACTGAGAAATTTCAATGTTATAATACCTAGATTTCATATTCTATATTACGAGATGTAAGAGGGGCTTTGTCGTTCGTTCTGTTGTGAACTCCTTCGGGCCGCCCTGGGGGCGCAGTGGTCTAAGCGATGGCCTCTGATCATTCGTCCGAAAGGGGTCCGGGTTCGAATCCCGGTGAGGCATGGATGTTGTGTTTGTCTTACGGCACTGGCTCTCTCCCTTCCCTGGAACCAGTGGCCCTAAATTAGGGACGGGCGACTGCTTATAGCCCATTGAGTTGCTCACGGTGGTCGTTAAACCTCCAATCAAAAAAACAAAACAAAACAAAACTCCCTTCGTATTCGATGTTTAAGCCTTATTGTAGCTTGTTGCAGAAAATATGTAGGAAAGAAAGAGTTGAGAAAGTTGCAGTTTCAATTAATTTTTTTAATTACTTAAACTTATAGTGCAGGTTGTCCTAGAATTATTGGGTGGGCAACTTAATTATCAGCCACAGGCACGACACGTTGACAGCAAATTATAGCAAATCGAATACGTACCTAATCAGGGAAATAATCCCCTTCGTGTTGGATACATTTGAGCCATCGGTCAGGGAGCTGCCGAAGGCCACTGCTGAAAAAAGAGGACTGTTTCGAGTTGATAAAGTCATCAATACTTGTGTGGACCTCCTCGACAGAAGTGAAGTGCGTATCACTCAGGTGATGTTGCAGGGAGTGAAAGAGGTGATAATCCGAAGGGGCGAAGTCTGGAGAATACGAAATTCGTCGACAAAACTCCTATCCCAGGTCGGTGATCGTATTTAAAGTCGTTTTCGCGGTGTGAGGACGCGCATTATCCTGAGGCAACAGGACCGACCTTCTGCCCTTGCCGGTGTATGGCCTTTTCGTCTCCCTTTGCGTCACTCACACGAATGAGTTGCTAACAATAACGCTCAGCATTGACCGTTTCACCAGGTTTGAGCAACTCATAGTGTACGACACCGCGCTGATCCCACCATACGCACAGCAACAACTTCCTGGCATGGATATTCGGTTTGGCGGTACTGGTGGTAGGCTGACCTGGATAAACCCACGGTTTGCGCCGCTTAGGATTATCGTAGAGATTCCACTTCTCATCACAGGTCAAAATTCTTGTGGGAGAAATCCTTCTTCTTGAATCTGGAGAGCAAGGACACAGCAACATCGTAGTGCCTAGGTTTGTTCGCAGCTGTGAGTTGGTGGGGCACCCAACGGCCCTCCTTGTGAATCCGTCCAGGCTTGTGCAGGCGCTGTGCAAAGACTTGTCGTGTTACTCCGAGTTCCTGGGCGAGTTCTGACTATGTACGACAGGGATCCGCGTCCAACAGTTGTTCCAGTTCCTCATCGTCAACTTTCTGTGACTGTCCCGGACGTTCTGCATCACGGAGATCGAAATTTCCCTGTTTAAACCGCTGGAACCATTTCTTACAAGTACTGTAGGACACAGCAGCCTCACACAAAGCAGCACAGATCATTTCCTGGGCTTCCGTGGCACTTTTTTCAAATGAAATGCGAACAGGAGGCAGTGCCTCAAATGTTGCTTCTCGAACGACATTGCTTTCACCGTCAACTTTCGTCCCTTCTGTCACTACTGCTGTGAGCTGTTACGGTTGACTGGAAAACTGTTGGATGGCGCTGCAATCAGCCATTATCGCACACAGCTATTTGCATTTGCCGACGTTCTATGATCGCTTGCGGTTAGGGGCCGAGAATTACGTTGCATACCTTATCTTACTAAATTATTACTTGAATTTCTCCTTTCTCTCGCTACTTATCCTGTTTCCTAATTATTCGTTCTTTCGCACTTACTCCGATTCCACGTAACTTTTATTTCTTTCACAATGGCCTTCTCGGAGAACTGGAAAAGTGCTTCTTCTTCAAATCATTCTCTCGTGATCCTTCCCCAAAATTCCTCTGACGTTAAAACTTCACTGTGTGTCCTACTTCTTTCTCAGCGGAACCTCCGTCTCCGACCATCTCCCGACTCTTTTCTGACTTGCTCCAAGGACAATAAAATCATTTAGCCGTCTGCACAGCGTTCTCGGATCAAAATGTACCTGACTGCTGCGTAGGCCAATAAAACAATAAAAGCAATTAGTCCACGTACTAAAACCTATTAATTCTTATCGCCGTCCTGAGAGATAACATATTGGAACATTACCATGCTGACTGCGCGACGATGACTGATAAAAAAAGACCTACTTCTGAAAGTTCCCTACTTGGAAATGAATTAATTCTAATACCTTTTAATCTCCGTATTTAGTCGCCGTAAGTGAGAACTACATCATCAACTTGTGTTTTTCAACTTAAAGCGATGGGATTAAAAGCGAATTGAAATAGGTAACCATCCTGGAGGATGAGGGGAGGACATACATACGTATTTACGCGTGGGACAAGTGAGTGTCTTTAAAATTGAGAATAAATAAAGAAATCGCGTTGTGTTTTATCCGACTTCCTTTTCCGTTGGGAAGAATGTCGGATGTCGCAAACTATTAAATGTAGGACCGATTTCAACTATTAAATTTTGTCTTTATGGGTGGTTTTAAACTAGTAAACTTAGTATGCAAATTGGGATCTTATATACTCCAACATCTAATTTCTTTTCGTGTCTTCACTGTTAAAATTATAGCAGACGCCTCTCTCACGACTGCTTTATTGATTTCTGAATGACAGTCTCTGAGGAAGCGTCACAAGGCGAACCCTGATTTCCCTCGGGTGGGGTGGGGTTGGGAGATAAATTGGGACTTCGCTTTAAGAAACACTTTTCACACGAAAAGATATCAAGCTCACTACTATAATAAATGAAAAGAAAAGAACATGCAAATAAATGCTTTTGCAAACATTTATTATACACTAGCAAATGGATCAGCTGTTGCCAGGATTTAACAAAAAAATCATCAATCAGCTGAACCAGCGTTTTTCGATTTTTCCTGAAATTATGATCAAGATGTAATGCACGGAAACATTTGATTGAAATACACAGTGCGTCAAAGAATTTTTAAGACTGGCGCTAGATTTCAGCCTACGGTGGCGCCACCAGTGTAATCGCGAATCCGTTATAAACCGTGACCATCTGCTTGCTTTCTGCCAAAAGTACTGCGCAGTTGTTGAAGTAACTCAAACGAAACTGTCGTTCATTAGAGAAGTAAAATTTTTTTCATGTTGAATTATTAAGATGGAACAAAGGGCTGTTATTAAATTTAACGCAAAACTTGGTAAAAGTGCCTCGGAAACGTACCAAATGATGAAACAAATTTATGGTGAGTTTTGTTTAAGTAGATCAAATGTTTTCCTGTGGCACAAACGTTTTCTGGACGGAAGAGATACGCTAGAAGATGATAAGCATACCGGAAGACCAAGTACATCTAGGACACCTGATATTATTGAAAAAAGTTCGTGATTTCGTGGAAAACAATCGACGTGCTTCACTAAGAATGATGGAAGTGTCTTTAAACATCAACAAAGAAACGATTCGAACCATCCTGCATGAAGATTTCTGCAAAGCAAAAGTCTGCGCTAAATTTGTTCCACACACGTTAACCAATGAACAAAAATCAAGGAGAAGTGCACATTGCAAAGACATCATTTCAGCCGCTGTAATTATGATCCAATCTTCTTAAAATCGATTGTTACAGGTGATGAAACATGGTGTTTCCAATATGATCCTAAAACAAAGCGACAAAGTGCTGAATGGAAGTAAAAAACCTCACCGCAAGCCAAAAAAACAAGAAAAGTTCCATCAAAAATCAAAACAACGCTCATTATATTCTTCGGTAATAAGGGTATTATCCACAAAGAATTTGTTCCAAGTGGACAAACAATTACTGGTGAGTTTTATTTAAATGTTTTGAGGCGTTTGATTGGCAGAATTCGTCGCATTCGTCCAGAATATCGAGATGAAAACAGTTGGTGTTTGTTGCACGATAATGCACCCAGTCACACCTCGCTTCTTGTTCGTAGATTTTTGGCGAAAAATAACGTCTGTGTGTTGAATCATCTACCGTATTCGCCTGATTTAGCACCCTGCGGCTTTTCTTTATTCCCAAAACTTAAAATGACGTTAAAAGGGTGTTATTTTGATGATATTTCGACCATACAAACAGCTTCGACGCGAGCTTTGGAGGCAATTCCGGAAAGTGAACTGGAACAGGCATTCGAATCATTATTAAATCGCTGTAACAAGTGTATTGAAGTCGAAGGAACTTATTTTGAATAGCAAACCAAAGCAAATTATAATTTCTTGTATCTATTTCATTTTACAGACCCAGTCTTAAAAATTCTTTGCCACACCATGTATATTCCAGTTATGAAAAGAAAGGATTAAAAAAAACAAATAAAATCAGTACTCTGTTTGGTAAAACTGGATGAAACCAGCAGTTCTTTATTAACTGTGAATAAAGGAAATTTGAAATATTGTTACAGATTTTTTTAGACGGAAATTTTAGAAATCATAAAATATGGAGATTCAAAGAAATCATAGGTTTGCAGGAATAGTAGGAAATTTCTGCAGTAGATCTCTTTTTCCACTCAGCATGGGAAACGGCGTCTTTAAGATGATATGTATCCAACGGTCTTTAGAATGAGTTGTGAACCACCATCTTCCAGAGCGAGCGGCTATTGCATCTACAAGTACTATTTTACGTGAATGTTTATTGCGTGTGTTTTATTGGCTCATGCAGCGTTAGTGCATTGCAATAGTTTAGCGCTTCCAGACGGCATAATGCGTTTATTGCTTTTCGAGGGGCCAGAGAAATGCGGGAGCAAGAGAGGTTGAAGAGAACAATTGGTGTGGTTCGACAAGAAGGACAGAGGTCTTCCGAGTGGAGACGGATTTTGGACAGCGAGCTGGAAGAGTAGTTACGGAGAATGGCTTCTGTTACGAGGAATTAATATAGGAGGTTTTAATAGTGATATTAAATCCATCCTCGTAACACATTTTCCATTTCGCTATTTATTTTTCTTTGTTTCGTCGTGCTTGGGAGCAACATTTTCATTTCCCTTATCAGGATACGCAAACTTTGGGTAGGCGCCTCTTGGTCCCACTTGCAGACACCTTTCTCAGGGAGTTAACAATGAGTCGAGTATTCAGAAGAACGCACCCTTTGTTTCGGATAGATACATTTGGTGATAGAAAACCATTTGCAGATCTTCGGATGCTCTGATCGCACTTCCGTAAAGGACGTCGCATTTTCTTTTACCCCTTCCGAACATTGTCTTTGATTTGGCGGACACCGCTTTTCCCAGGCCCAGGAGTCAGGTTGTAAGAGTAGGATTGCTTGCAGTGGGTGGGAGTGCTTTTATTTTCACCCGGGGGCAGAGCGGGTTTTGAGAGAGGCAAAGTTTTTGTCGGGGAACGGAGTCATCGGAGAGAAGCAAAGAAGAGAGGAGTGGATTTTGGGGAGACCGCGAAACAGTATAGTTCGAGGAGAGATGTTTTTAAGTTAGCCGAAGACCGAGTAATATAATCACCGGGAAGTGAAAAACTTTAGGAACGCACGCGTAAGAGACTTAAGAAGAAATAGGAACTAATATCTCGAAAGTGGGATTTTGAGTAAACGGAGCAAGACGCCAGGATTGCCTCGTGTCAGTATATTAGAGAAAATAAATGTCATTAGAAGTATTTTATGTCCTCCATTCAATATCCTCAAGTTTGCTTTTCCCGAGTTTACCAACCAAGAAGTTTATTCATTATTCTGAGTATTTCTGCAACAAGCTGATTACGGGTTATCTGGACAATAATAAGTAACAATTATTATTCTATTGACAGTATAAGATAATATACATATCACCGAACATCGTTACGAGTAACACCAAACTTTGTTACATTTACGAACTGGAAAGCGTGAGTGATAAGAAAATGAAATAGCAAAGAAATTAAGTAGAGCGTTCAGATGTCAAGTGAAAAGTAAAGTAAACGTAATTAATTCAGTAGTGAAGATAATTGCAGGACAAACCAATAAGGAGACTGGATAGTAATAAAAAACAGATTTAATATCTCAACTGTTTTTAATACTTTTTTCGTAAATGCTTTCTTCATAACATTCACAACAAGCAGCAACCGGGCTTAAATATGGAACCCGACCGGGAATGAGTCTCGCTAACAACCACAGCTTACAATATTTGCAACATCTGCATTTTTCTATTGTTCTGAGATCTGTGTAATGCACAATTCTACCGAAGCGCAAATAAGTTTATCCTTGAAAAGCCTCTGGGTTAATGACATTGAGTGTTCTTCAATTTGGAGCCAAGATGGAAAGGGTTTTCACTTTTGCCCACTTTGGAGCAACCATGGGCGCCGACGAGGGGGTGGGGTGTCACAGGGGTCACTTGACCCCCCCCCTGTAGAATTATTTTTCCCTTTATTTTATTTTATATTATTTTATTTATTACTTTTTTTACACTCGCATAACTGGACCACAAGGAAAGATGGAATTTGGGGCGTTTAATTTAATATTCCAATTTCATTGGAAATTTGGAATTGGAAAACGATAACGTGAAAGCGGAAAACCTAGCAAACCGTAAGGTAGTACGCCCAAACTAGTTCCGCTCAAGGTGGTGTGTGCTGAACTTAAAAGGCAAACATACACATTTTTCAAGAGCAGCATCAATTAATAATAGTAGTAGTAGTAGTAGTAGTAGTGTTCCTAGTAGTAAGTAAGTAGTAGTAATAGTAATAGTATTAATCTTTCATTTTCACGAATTACTGTTTTCTACATATTAGCCAAACCTTAATTAATTACACTTGACCCCCCTTGAAAAATTTCCTGCAGGCGCCCATGGGAGCAACCAAAATAGAACTAGCCATGGGATTACTACGGGTTTTGTAGATTCAGTCCAACAACTTTTAGCAACTTACCCTGTGCTTGTTGCGCTCATGGCGAAATTGAGATGAACAGGGTGTTTTAATATTCTAGACTGAAATGGAAGGTCAAATGGAACGACTGGAATGCTTACAATACGAACATGATCTCATGCAACATGCCAGTCGTGATGGTAGCTTAGTAGTGTTTCTCTACCGAGTATTGGTGGATCCAGATTACAACAAAATAAAATAAATAAATAGTCAAGATGAGGTAGGAGAATGAGCGGAAAAAGAAATAGCAATACTAGGCTTTGAAGAAAAGAAATGCGAGAAAATTCAGATTTTTTTCTCACATTTCGTTTCTTATATTCTACTTGCATTTCGTTGAAACATATTACCTCTCTAAAAGGATAGAGCAACTAATGTGTTTTTGAAATAATGGAACTATTTATATCGCGTAGTAACGCACGGAGAGCCGCGGTTTGAAACGTAAACAAACCTGCCAGCAATTGCGGTGAATGGATACCTTCAACACTTCCAAAGTCCAACAGCAAAATCAAATCTCAAATTGTAAATCGATCGTTATTGCAAATTCGAAACAATAGTTGAAGAAACCGCGTCAAAGGCTTTCGGTAAAGAAACAGCTTGGAACTACACTGCTGGCCACCCAAAATGCAACACCAAGAAGGAAGCATTCGATTGGCCTGAAATTCGCAGCATGCGTTGCCCGCGAGAGGAGATGCAAACGATTAGCATTGCAGGGCATATGCAAATCATGTGCGCCCGGCACGCCACCGAGAAGCACTGTTAGAAGGGTGCACAGAAGGCGGGGTGTAAGTAGTGGAAGTGTGTTGTGCTGCCGGACCTGTGCGTGGGAAGCTTCCTGATGGCTCGTCGCAGAATACGGCAGTCATTCCAGCACGTTTCGGAGTTCGACACAGGACGAATAGTGGCTTATCGCGACAGCGGTTAATCGTACTGAGACATCGGCGCTCGCGTGAGACGACATCCAGCCACAGTGAGGTGAGTATGGATTCGGTGGGTGCAGGAGGGACGGACGAACTGACATGAGTGATTGCTGCAGCAGCGGCACAACACCAAACGAGAATACCGGCATGTTGTGCGGCGGGCATTGACGGCTCGCACCGCCACATCACGAACGTTAGCGCAGGAATTGTGGTGTGTTGCGCATTACCCTGTGTCAGCACATACCTTTTGACGTCGTCTGCAGAAGCAGGTACTTGTCGCACGGAGCCCATTGCTCCGATTACCATTGACGTTACACCACCGGCGATGGCGGCGGCAGTGTGCCGTTGAACGCCGCACCTGGACTATACGGAATGACACGACCATTGTCTTCTCCGACGAATCCCGCTTCTGCCTGCAACACCACGATTGTCGGATCCGCGTGTGGCGGCACCGCGGCGAGAGACTGTATGACGCCTGCATTATGCATCGCCATATCGGTCCGTCGCCTGGCGTTATGGTTTGGGGTGAATTGGATATGACACCCGCACCCCTCTGGTACGCATCGCCGGTACACTCAACAGCCACCGCTACATCTCCAACGTTTTGGAGCCTGTAGTCCTCCCTTACCTGCAGGACCTGCCAGCGGCCACGTTTCAACAGGACAATGCGCGCCCGCACGTGGCACGCATCGTGCAACAATTCTTCACGGCCCACCAGGTGTCACTGCTGTCGTGGCCTGCCTGTTCTCCCGATATGTCGCCCATCGAACACGTGTGGTCGCTGATCGGCAACCGAGTGGCCTGGCAAGCACCACCAAGCGGCTACGCCTGTTGAACTGTGGCAACGTGTGGAAGCACCCTGGACCGACCTACCCCAAGCCCACGTCGAAAGCGTCTTTCGTTCGATGCCCCGGCGTGTAGCAGTCGTTATTGGCAGCCATGGGAGCGACACGAGCTATTGATGTCTGCGTGTCCCGCAAGTCGCACGGGCCTGTAAGCTCAATCGTTTCATCTTTGCATCTGTTGTTATGTGTCCAGTAAATATGGCTTTACTATCACGTATCCTTCTTGGTGTTGCGTTTTGGGTGGCCAGCAGTGTATTTATAGCACGTAGTTACGTCAAATTCGAAACAATTTGACACAGGATCGCCCGCATTATGTCAAATTTCAAGCAATGGTTAAAGAAATCTAATCAAAATCTTTCCGTAGAAATACGTAGTAGGATCCAAAAGTTCGGCGACAGCGCATACCCGTGACAAGTTAAAAGTTACGGCGTCTGAAATACATCCCATCATCCCTCCCCTCCGTAATCGGAATGGTTTGGTCTATGCAAAGTGATTTGAACGCGCGCGCAGACGTTTGCTGCTGTGTTTAGTCGTCTGTCTTCTGCGATGTGAGAAACATGGCTTTTGAAGAGCAACGTTGTAACATTAAATTTTGTTAGCGTTTGGGTAAAACAGCTGCAGAGACTTTAGAAATATTTTCGAAGGTGTACGGTCCCTCTACGATGGCGAGATCGAAGGTGTACGAATGGTATCGGCGTGTCAATGTGGGTAGAGAATTCATCGCAGCTAATGAGCGCTGTGGTCAACCTGTGACTCCAGGGAGTGAGGAAAACATTACGATGGTGGCGCATTGTGTTCGTCACGATCGTCGCCGAACAGTTTAGGAAATCTCTAACGCAACTAACTTATCGGATACCACATACCA
Source organism: Macrothele yani (assembly GCA_039090855.1). Classification (NCBI taxonomy): domain Eukaryota; kingdom Metazoa; phylum Arthropoda; class Arachnida; order Araneae; family Macrothelidae; genus Macrothele; species Macrothele yani. The sequence continues at coordinate 167,444,922 of CM077029.1, read as the reverse complement.
GCGCATTTTGACGGTAGATCTTAACATGAGCCGCGTGTGTCAGCACATAGTCCCTCGCCTTTTGACCTCCAAACAAAAGGATGAACGGATGCGGATATCTGGCGAATTAATCAACAAAGCCGATAGCGACCCAACGTTTTTGGATAACATCATCACAAGTGATGAAACATGGTGCTACTTGTTTAATATTCAGTCAAAGCGCGCTTCTTCAACATGAAAATCACCGTCTTCACCGCGATCAAAGAAATTCAGGCAGGATCGCAGAAAAGGGAAAGTCATGCTCGAAGTGTTTTTTGATTCTCACGGCATTGTCCATTCCGAATTTATTCCTGAAGGCAAAACAGTTAACAAGGAACGTTTTCTGGATATTTTACGTCGCTTACGGGAGTCAGTCCGTCGTAAACGGCTGGAGATGTGGTGAAGTGGACAATGGTACCTTCTCCAGAATAACGCTCTTGTACATCGGTTCCTACTGGTCACGGAGTTTCAAACCAGAAATCGTACTAATGTGTTTCCACTTCACCCGATTAAGCCCCTTGCGGTTTTTACCTCTTTCCAGTAATGAAACAAAATCTGCGAGGACGTCGTTTTGTGTCAACGAATGAGGTAAAAACAGCAACGCAGGAGGCATTATGAGGGATTGCAAAACATGGCTTTCAGAAGCTTTGCGAGCGCTGGCAAAAGTGCATCGTCGCCCAAGGGGACTATTTTGAAAGTGGTTGTGCGTCGGTGTTTTAAATTATTCAAGATAAGGAACTATACGCCAAGTCCCCGAACTTTCGAATCCTACCTCGTAAATTGAAACTATTTGTAACTGGTAGTTACGTCAAATTGAAACAATGATTGAAGACAGGGCCGTAGCTATACCGGAAGAGTAGAGAGGACGGCTGCCTTCCCAGAACGGTCAAACTAGGGCCGTAAATTTGCACTCTACAATGCTTTTTCAAGAGCAGAAGAGAAACAAAAATAGACATGCACATCGTGTGGATAAATTTACTGAAAATTTTAACTGAAAAAGAAAGTTATAAGCTTTACTGTTTCCTTTTTTGAAGACTTTAGTTACCAGCATAGAGTATTCTGCTCAGCTAACCACGGTCCAGAGTAACTACTCTTAGATGTGGTCCTCTCATATGTATAGAAGGAATTGTCCAAAACAGCAAAGAGAGACACACAAAACAATATGTTGATATAACTAACCTTCGTATTATTTCCGAATATGCCGAAGGAACCAAGAGTTAATTAGTCATCTGTGCTGGGTCATAGAAAGCCCTCCTGAGAGTTTAACCTTCAACTGAATTTTTCCAAGCGCTAACACGAAATTGTCTTTTTCTTGTTGCACTCAACTATTTGATACTGATTCGTTTTGCGGGTTCGTTTCTCATTCTGCATTTCTAAGAATCAGAGGTGCAACTAGGTATTTCTGCGCTCGGGGAACCATAAAGTATTGCGCCCACATCTGTGTTTCCCTCTTATATAAATATATTACTTATTCGATAGTTCTCTTAAATCAAAATTGACGCTATATCAAACTCACTCCCCCCCTCTCTCTCTCTCTCTCTCTCAAATCAAAATTGACGTCATATCAAACTCCCTCTCAAATAAAAATTGACGGCATATCAAACTCCTCTCTCTCTCTCTCCCTCTCTCTCTCTCAAATCAAAATTGACGGCATATTAAACTCCTCTCGCTCTCTCTCTCTCTCTCTCCCTCTCTCTCTCTCTCAAATCAAAATTGACGGCATATTAAACTCCTCTCTCTCTCTCTCTCTCTCTCTCTCTCTCTCTCTCTCTCTCTCTCTCTCTCTCTCAAATCAAAATTGACGTCACATCAAACTCTCTCTTTCTCTCTCTCTCTCTCTCTCAAATCAAAACTGACGTCATATTAAATTATCTCTCTCTCAAATCAAAATGGACGTCATATCAAACTTTCTCTTTCTCTCTCTCTCTCAAATCAAAACTGACGTCATATTAAATTCTCTCTCTCTCAAATCAAAATTGACGTCATATCACTCTCTCTCTCTCAAATCAAAATTGACGTCATATTAAATTCTCTCTCTCTCTCTCTCTCTCTCTCTCTCTCTCTCTCTCTCTCTCTCTCTCTCTCTCTCTCTCTCTTCTCAAATCAAAATTGACGTCATATTAAATTCTCTCTCTCTCTCAAATCAAAATTGACGTCATATTAAATTCTCTCTCTCTCTCAAATCAAAATTGACGTCATATCAAACTCTCTCTCTCTCTCTCTCAAATCAAAATTGACGTCATATTAAATTCTCTCTCTCTCTCTCTCTCTCTCTCTCTCTCTCTCAAATCAAAATTGACGTCATATTAAATTCTCTCTCTCTCTCTCTCTCTCTCTCTCTCTCTCTCTCTCTCTCTCTCTCAAATCAAAATTGACGTCATATCAAACTGTGGCTGTTTGTACAACTTTTGCTAACTGCTTTCGACTTCAGACCTTCGGTACCACATCAGACGAAGCGAATTCAACTCACAGTCGAGGCTCGCATTCACGTGAATTTCCGAATAGTCCCCAGAGAATCTTCAGCAATGTGAACGACATCCTTATCCTGCAACCTACCCAACTAAAGAAATACGTGGGCTCCACTGCTGTCGGCGAAAGCCGTGTTTCTTCTTCAGCAGAACGGACTATACAACCGCACCTTCATTTCTAAATGTAAGCAACTAACAGCGCCTTTGAAGAAGAAATGCGAATTTTTAGTTGCCAAGGCTACCGAAACTGACGCGACATATCTTTAAATGGACAAATGACAAAGTATGGTGCTACAAACGGTACCAGAACCTAGTGCAAAAGTTTTAATTCCAGTTTTAATGAAATTCCAAGCAGTTATTTTTTTTAGCCCTCTCTTGAGTTCCGCCTGCCCCACAGTAGTTACGCCTCTGCTGAGAAGTGCTGTTTTGTAGGCATTCACATAAGTTTTACGTTTCGCTTGACTCTTGGGTTTTGTAGGCATTCACATAAGTTTTACGTTTCGCTTGACTCTTGGGTACTTACGTAGTTTTCTCACTTTTAGTAAAATTATGCTTAAAACCAGAAGTGAGAGTTTTAAAAGATCACAATACTTTCCTATGATAGAGGTATGAGAAAGTAAAAAGTGGGTACAATTTGAATGTAAGTAGGGATTTTTTTTTTTTTTTAGCTTCAAGGGGCGTAATTCCAAGTCTCGCCCTCCCAGATGAATGAACCTTGCTACGGCCCTGATTGAAAAAATCTAATCAAAGTATTTCCGCAGAAATAGTTTAGAATTATTTGCAGCGCGTAGTGGTACACGAAGAGCCGAGTCGGAAACGTAAACAAACCAGCTGGCAACTGCGGGAAATGCATTCCAAAAATGTTTCGCACAACCTATTAACGTCGCATTTATTCCCATACGTGTTCTTCCGCATGGGTTTGTGGTATCAGTCTGCCTCGATAAAGCCACCTCCTCTATAGGTGTGTGTGTGTGTGTGAAAGATTGGTATACGTAATAAGTTGCTACGCCAGTAAAAAACGGATTTTTTTTTGTAATAGCTTCACGTTTGGAGTGAGACATATACAACTGGAAAACGAATTTCCCCAAAGAAATTATTCTTCATTCTTTTAATTATTTCCCAATTGTGAATGAGGTACTTTCATCAATGGAATTTGTGACTTACTATATCCGACCCTGGATGTGAGAAAAGGTCTGGAATAGCTTCGACTAGCGGAAATATGAAGGTTATCAGATATCAACGTTCAGTTACTTGGAATTTCTTTGTCCTGGGTAATGTAACGACTAGCATGTTCGACCAGAAAACAGGAGGTGCGGATTTGTTTTCTGCTCCAGGACGATGAAAAGTTTCAAGTTTTCTGAAGGAAGCGGTTACATGGAATATAGTGAAAATATGCCAATAATAGTTTGGAGTGAGGTTCTTATAGTTTACTCAAGAATGTAATGAAATATCATTGCATTTATCTAAAGTGTAATGAAAAATTATAGTGTTTATCTAAAGTCTATAGTGAAATATTTTTGTGCCACAGTGTACTGAAATAATGTTGGGTGTCAATGAAATGAAATATAGACACAGAACGTAAAATAGTTTAAGCCAATAAAAAATACCATTCGGGCTGGATATGAGTTGGCGTAACAAGCGGGTTAGAGGGAATAAAATTTCCACAATCTATAAATATGTACTATTGCACAGCAGACCGCAAGATCAAATTTCAACATGGGTTGAAGGCTTTAGAAACTAATAAATTAATTGAGAATTTCCACATTCAAATTTCAAGAAAAGGATTTCGAAGTGTACCCATCTTTTTTTTTTTTTTTTTTGAAGGTTTATGTCAAGTTTCAAGTTAAGTAATTCCTTCTACAGACATTCACGGTTCTTTTTTTTATTATCACCGAAGATGGAAAATCTTTTATTTTATTTTTGTCACATTCAAATGCCACTGATACATAACTCTACACAATTTGTTGCGGCTTTCAAAAGTCGTAATATTTTAGGTTTCTATTTTTTGATTTGAGACTCACTTCCCGACCCCAGATCTACCCTGTTGAAAGCAAAAATAATCTTTCTAATGCGGCAAATACATGCGGAGATCTATTGCGATGAAGTTTCAGAGCAGAAATACGCCGGCAAAGAACACGTATTGACTTTCTGCAACGCAAATCTTACACAGCATTCCAGGACCTGACTTTTAATTGTCACCCAGTCATATCTGATAGGTTGATTACGACTTTTGCGGCGATATGTCAGCATGTGGTTAATCAATTAGTTCGAACTCATATTGGTAAATTACGTCTAAACTCCAGGAACCTTGACAATTTAGACAGGACTCGAGCGGACAATTTACTTAAACCTAATTTTACTAACCGAAGTAATTTTATAGGCTCACTGAGGTTCAAAAAGCGGCGTTGCAAAAAGGCTTAAAGTATGCTTAAAGGAAGCATCTAATAAGTACATTATTATCCCTCAGGTTGAATAAGTTATTAAAGCTTTACCTTTAGAGTCACAAGACATTTCCCGTCTAAGGGTGGCAATATCCTTTGAGAGTCTCCATATCCAAGGTATAAGACATGAGTCCAGACCTCATTATGATGAACTAAAACAACTCAAGTTACTGCATGGGAATCCAGAATTGGCCATAGTGTCGACTGGCAAGTCGTCACAGGTGGTCATTTTCAACAAACAAGAGTATTTAGATAAGATGGGTGAGATGGGAGAGCCAAGACGCAGAGACGGCCTTCCAATTCGCCCCTTGGTTTCGAGCCGGTCCAGCCCCACTATACCTTTAGAGTTTAGAGGATGCACTTGCAAAATTCCTTGCACCTCTGACCACCCGGTCTAGGTTTTATATTTCTAGTTCCATACAGGCTGTTGAAAAATTGCGCTCCTTTAACTATTATGGCCAACCGTTTCGTTTGGTCTCTCCAGACGTCATTTCGTTGTTTCCTAATATTATTCTTGATACGGTTCATAACCTTATAAGGTCTCTGCTGACATCTTCAGGATTTTACTCCGAGGCAAAAATTCAGGATATTTGCTTGGCTCTTCAGTTAATCGAAGACAAGTCTTTTTTCAAGTTTGATAACCAAATATATCGGCAGTTGGAAGATTCCCCTATAAGGTGCGCCTTGTCTCCGGTGTTAACAGAAATTCTGCTTCAAACTTTAGAACGTCAAGCCCTTAGCCAATGTAGGCTTTCACCAACTCCTTACTTGCGATATGTCGACGATGTTCTGCTTTTCTGTCCGTCTACCAATGAGGATTTACAAGAATTCGTTGACTTCCTTGGTTCTTTCTACCCTTCTGTAAAGTTTTCGGTAGAAATTGAAATAATTTTTCACTTCCTTATTTAGACATTTTAATAGTTCGGGATCAAATTGTGCATATAGTGTTACTTATTTGGTTTATCGCAAACCTTCCACAGTTACATCTCTAATTCCGTTTGCGTAGTAGATGTCAGCTTTTTGAGTTAGAAGACGTCAGCTTTTCATTTCTTGGTCAAACGTGCTTTCTCGCATTCGTCCTCTTTACATACTAGGAATTTGGAGCTACAGATCATCAGAGGCCTGGCTCGGGCCTTCGGGTACCCCAAGGACACGATACGAAGTGTAATTCACAGAGTTTCGAACCGGACAAATATCACGCTGTCCAGTGAGGACCGAATCTCACGATATGTGGGATCAGTACAATATGAGCCGCCAATTGTTCAAGCCCTAAAGAATATCTGCCGAAAGTATCATATTGATTTTGGGGTAAAGACAATAAACATCCGTGCCCTGATCTTCAATGACCGAGATTCTGAGAAAGACAATGATAAATGGGGAATTTACAATATTCCATTACGTTCTAATGATGCAGGTAATTCGGAGTCTGTGTACATCGGCTCGGCTTCCAGGAAATTACTGGCTAGAATTATGGAACACAAATACACTATCTACCAACAAGTAACTGAACACCTGTGATAGCAAAGGAAAACGAAGTTTATTCACCTTCAATAGTTGGTGGAGCCTCTACGAGCGGCGATTACAGCTGCGACCCTCCGGGGCATACTCTCAACCAGGCGTTGTACGACAGCTAGAAGTATTTTCTTCCACTCGGCTTGGAGAAGACAGGTCAGTTCCTTCAACGATTTCAGACGGTGGAGGCACCCCTTACGTCGACGCTTCAACTCGTCATAGAGGTGCTCGATAGGGTTAGTGTCCGGGCTCTGCGCAGGCCAGTCAATTCGATTAACCCCATTGCCACCATACCAAGCCACGGTGGACCTCGCAACATGACAGGTGGCATTGTTATCCTGAAAGTAACATGGGTCCACCCCGTAAAATTGCCACAACGTAGGAAGCGCATGGTCATCCAAAATAGTGCAGTAGGTCTCGGCGTTGAGTTTACCAGGAATTACGACCAAGAGTCCCGTGCCATACCAGGAAAAACACCCCCATAGCCTAATTCCACCGTCGCCGAACGTAACAGTTGGCACAATACATTCCGGCAGGAGGCGTTCTCCAGGCAGATGCCAAACCCAGACCCTGTCATCCGAACGGTAGAGGGTGAACCTTGATTCGTCACTCCAGAGAACCTGTTTCCACTGTTATACGGTCCACTGTCGACATTCTTTATACAACGTTAGCCAAGCAGCGCTATTGGACTTGGGGATCAAAAGCTTGTGGGCGGCAGCCCGTCCATGATAACCGAGCAGATGGGCTTCCTTACAGGTGGTATTCATCGAAAGAACACTCCCGGATGCCTGTTGAAGCTCCTCGCGGATGTGGCCCATCGATTTGGTGCGGTTCTTCCGAATTTCTCTGGCCAGCACCCGTCGGTATCTAACTCCCAGTTTTGTGGGTCTGCCGGGTCGGGGCACATTCCGACAGTCACCTCTCATCTTCCACTTGCCAATCACGTAGGCCACTGTCGATTTTGGATACTTCAACTCGCTGGATATGTCACGTATGGATCGACCATTTCGGTGATACCCGACGATTACACCTTTCTCGAAATCAGAGAGCTCCGAACTGCGTGGCATCTTGCATGCGACTGGTTGCGTTGTTGTTTCCCACACGATACTTAACGGAGGTGGCCGTGACGTGAATCAGGACCGCTGATATCGTCGATTGCAGGGGTGTCCAATTACTTGTTGGTAGATAGTGTACAATGTCTGCAATGGTGCAAAAAATACAGCGTTGGCAAAGACTGTATGCGGAGGAGGATATGAACTGGAATGAGACAAGGCGGCTGTTGTGGTGACCCCATCAAGTAAGTCATATTTGTTATTTGCAGAAAGTTTGTATAATTCTTAAGGAAATGGACCGGTATTGCAATGATGAGGTACCGATATATGTATCAGGAGTTTGGAAGAACCTCATACAGTCTGGACGTCACAACTATGTCCTTCACCGTGAATGCTGACTCTCTTTCATAGGACATTAATTGCTTACGTCAATAGTGTGGTGATCCTTAATCATGGGTATACGGTAATCTGGCAACACGCATGTTATATTAACCTGTGTGATCTCTAGGTCGTATTCATTTTTCATCTGGGGATGGTCCTGAAGTACGACTGAATGTACTACTGAAATTGGTTTTAACTATCATTAAAGGTTTTAAAGGCATATTCGTCATTTTTGTCGTGTATAAAACGGCATGTTCATAGTTTGGGTTGGAGATGCGGAGACGTTATGTCTACAGACGGACTGATAAAGGGACATTATGAATAACTCATTTTATTTAATAAATACACGTACTCTAAAGGACGAGGCTAAAATTACTAGAATAGTTTATCCACGACTTCGAGGGTGCTTCAAGGCGTGCGCATGTGTTTCAAATGTTCATAAAAATGTTTTTAATATTACGTATGTTATGATATTTCGTTTGATTAATAACAAATGTGACCTACCTACCTCAGAGGTGACGCATATATCGATGAGCCATTCCATTATGACCATCCCCAACCCAGAGAAATGAGCGCCCCTGGAGACCGAACGGTGGTGCAGGTGAAGCTCACAGAGCAGTATATATAGAATCCGAGGACCGGCTTTCGGTTAGTAGAGCGTACCGAGTCAGAATAGGAAAAGCTGCCAATTTATCGGAGTTTCATAAAGGACAATTTGTGATGGCAAGCGCCTTGAAACTACGATCTAGAAAACGGCGCGGCTTGTGGGTTGTTCACGTGCCGATGTAGTGAGCACATATCAGAAGTGGTGCCTGCCAGAAGGGAGCGGACATTTTCGTGCACTGTTGACAGCGACCGCAGGGCCACAGTGCGACAAATCCCCCACAGCTACAACACTGGTGATCAGGGCAATGTGTCACAGCACGCAGTTCATCGCAGCCTTCTGCGCATGGGCCTGCGTAGCCGAAGACCCAGCCGGGTCTCCATGCTCACTGCACGTCATCGCCAACAACGCATGAAATGGGGCCAAGATCATCGAGAATGGACCGTGGATGAGTGGAAGAAAGTGGCCTGGTCTGAACATTCCTGGTGCATCACGTAGGCGGCAGGGCGCGGATACTCCGATTACCAACGTATGCTATGGCACCTGGATGCATTGTTGGGCGGAAACAGGCCGGCGGCGGTGGTGTTATGCTGTGGGCGATGTTTTCTTGGGACACTTTAGGCCCCACTATCCCAATAGCGCAAACTCTGACAGCTGTCAGGTATCTGAACGTCGTTGCAGATCAAGTTCAATCATTCATGGCAACTGTGTTCCCTGCTGGTGATGGCCATTACCAACAGGATAATGCCCCATACCACACCGCCAGATTCGTCAAGGAGTAGTTCGAGGAACATGCTGGTGACTTCTGTTAATGCCCTGGTCTGCAAATTCACCTGACATGAACCCAATCGAACATTTTGGTTCCACTTGGAAAAGCGGGTTCTCACTAAACACCACCTCCCTGAAATGTACGGGAACTGGAGGACCTGCTGTTGACATTATGGTACCAGATACCCCAGGATACCTATCGCCCCCCTCATCGAATTGATACCTCGCCGAGTGGCCGCTGTTTTATGGGCTAAATCGGGTCCTACAGCTTATTAGGTAGGTGGTCATAATGTAATGACTCATCGGTATATAGTCTATTAAAACGATCCGTGAAAAGTTATTAATTTTTTTCTGTCAACTTTACTTGAGCCAATGTCAGAAAATGGCATGTTCTGTTCTTTCATAGATTTTTTCTATTAATAAGCAGAAATTCTTGCTTATGTGTGTGGATGAACTTTTCATTTTTGTTTAATCCTTATTAAGATATTTTCATACACATCTTGTTGGAATAAAAGTATGCTGTCAAGATACAAGCGATCCTTAATTTTTGGACAAGAGTGTATTTACTCTCATTGCTGGTTGAACATGAATGGTGATTAAACGGCATAAGGGGGGGGGGGATATTAACCTTTCAGTTTCATGATTATAGCATGTGAACAACGCTATGTTCAAAGGGTAGGACGAAAGATTGTCCGTAAGAAAAATTCCCATAGAGAAAATTCCACCAAAAAAAGCATGTGAACAACGCTATGTTCAATGGGTATGACGAAAGATTGTCCGTAGGAAAAATTCCCATAGAGAAAACTCCACCAAAAAAAGCATGTGAACAACGCTATGTTCAATGGGTATGACGAAAGATTGTCCGCAGGAAACATTCCCATAGAGAAAACTCCACCAAAAAAAGCATGTGAACAACGCTATGTTCAAAGGGTATGACGAAAGATTGTCCGTAGGAAAAATTCCCATAGAGAAAACTCCACCAAAAAAAAAGCATACGAACAACGCTATGTTCAAAGGGTATGACGAAAGATTGTCCGTAGGAAAAATTCCCATAGAGAAAACTCCACCAAAAACACGCCTAGAGAGGTTGAAAAGTCAAATTCGCTTGCGTTGTAAGACTTATAGAATGAAGAAATAATTTAAATTACCAACTTTCTAAAACTGTGTTTCATCTTTTTAAAATCTTTCAAAATTTTGTGCTGCACATGCCATTCAAGGAAAGTATGGAATAATAATCCTCAGTATAGTAGGAATAACGTTATGGTGTGCTTTCAATGCCAGGAGCAAGGAGAAAGACGGTTTTAAGACCCTAACGGGAGTTTCTCTCGTAACTCTTCATTTTCAGCATGCTTTACACTCTGATAAACTGTCACGTGATGTTGCAAGGCACTAACGAAAGGATGATCCGGAGAACTTTGTCTTGTCCCGAGCTTTAAGGAATAAGTGGTGACGATTCGTAGGAAAATGACAGAGAACAAAAATGATGCAAAAGCGTAGACAAGACCAACTTCAGAGTTTGCCGCAAGAGATACCGGGTGACATGGGTGATTTAATGTTACATGTCGGCAGAAGCTCCACTAACGATCTACAGATGATCATATTCTGCAATAGGATCTGCCCAATCATCGACGAATAGCGCGCGGTTGTATGTCGGAGCAATCGGTCGGAATCGACGACGGTTTTGTCACATGATCTCCAGCGATCACAGCGACAAAAGGCTTAAGACCTGTAATTGGTTGCTTCTGTTGCTTGCCTGCGAGATGGAGTGGACTTTTCTTCGAATTCCTTCCTTTCCCAGGGTCTCAAAGATACCTGTGACAGAAATCAATTGACGAAAAGTAGTATCTTGTCACGGCATCGCTTATAAGGGCCGACAAAAGAAAAAATAATAATAAAAAATTCAATGTGCTTTATCCATTTTTTTTTTTCGTTTCAATCGGCTTCCTTTTTTTCTTTTTATTAAAGGAATGTACACGAATGTTATAACTAGAGCTAGGATTTTTATGATTTTTCATACTTTTTTTTTCGCAATACCAAAACGTTGTTCAAGTGTATACAAATGTATTTCATACAAAACTAGGCTGATTTATTGTAAGTACCTTTGTTAAAGCATTTTAACGCGATATAGTATTTTTTCAGGTTTTTCGGCAATTTTAAGGCATTTATTTTTCCCTGAAAGCCAACAACTGAGTAAAATGGGGGGGGGGTTGCTCGTGTTTAGAATATCTGTACACGCGTCGTAGCAAACTACGGCGCCATGACAGCGGTAGAAGCACTTGCACCCCTCCCCTGGTTGTTCCCTCAAGCTGGTGATGAGCTGTTCCGTGACGCTGTCTCCCATGTGTGGGAGGGTACATTATTTTTGTTAAAAAAGGACAAAAAACAAACAAAAAAAACTCAGTTTTGCACAGAAACTGTAAAAAGTTTTAAAAAATTGTATTTTCAGGGTTTTTTTGTTTTTTTTTTTTTCCTTATAGGGCATACTTTTCGGGAATAAATTTCTAGTTTGGCTCAGAAATTGTAAAACAATAAAGATATATTTCTAGTTTATTCTTTGTTTTGTTCTATGGTTCATCATGTGTTGGTTTGTATAATAACGAATTTCAGTTGACATAGCAACAGTCAACAGATTAAATTATATTTCATTATTCTTTTTGTTCCTCTTCTTCTTTTTTTAATTAATTAGTTTTGCAAGGAAATAAAAAAAATGTGCGTTTATTTGTCAGCTATTTTTGTTTTGTTTTGTACATTTTTTTTTTTTTTTTAGTTTTTCAGGTAACAAATGCATTTTCTATATGTCATTTTTTTGCAATTTTAGGTCATAAAAATCATACCCAAGTTACAAAACAATTATTTCGAAACTTCTTCGTATTTTTGGATTGTAATATATCAAAATGAAACAAAAGAAATAAAACACACCTGGAATTTCAGAAACGCTAATAAAAGAAGCAGAAGAAGCCCCCAATGAGCGGTCAGAAGCCACGCTTCTGACCATTCCCCAGAGGTGGTCCCTGGTTCAAGTCCCGAATGAGGCACTGGCAGTGCGCCTTTCCAAATGGCACTGGCCGTGCCTCCTTCCTGGAACTAGTGGCCCCAAATAAGGACGAGCGACCGTTTATACGCTTATTGTCCCCAGAGCTGCTCGTGATGGTCATTATCATCTCCCTCAAAAAAAAAAAAAAAAAAAAAAGGTGGGGGGGGGGGGCAGAAGAACCTCTTATTTGATAACTAACTGAGGCCGATAACCTGCTTTTCCAAGTCGAACCACAAATGTTCGATTGGGTTCATGTCAGGTGAATTTGGAGGCCAGGTCATTGACAGAAAGTCACCAGCATGTTCCTCGAACCACTTCTTGACGATTCTTCCAGTGTGGCATGGCGCATTGTCCTTCTGGTAATGGCCATCACCAGCAGGAAGCATAGTTGCCATGAATGGGTGAACTTGGTCCGCAACGATGTTCAGATACCTGAAAGCTGTCAGGGATTTTGCTATTGGGACAGTGGGGCCTAAAGTTTCCCAAGAAAACATCGCCCACAGCATAACATCGCGGTCACCGCCGCCGCCAGCCTGTTTCCGCCCAGCAGTGCATTCGGGTGCCGCGGCTTCCATTGGTAAACAGCGTATCCGCTGTCGGCCCTCTACGCGAAGCATCAAGAATCTTGATTCGTCAGACCAGGGCACTTTCTTCCAATCATCCACGGTGCAATCTCGATGGCCTTGGACCGTTTCATACGTTGTTGGCGATGACGTGCAGTGAGCATGGGGACCCGACTGTGTCTTCGACTTCGTAGGCGCATGCGCAGAAAGTTGCGATTAACTGTGTGCTGTGCCACATCAGGGCTGGTGCCACATTGCCCTGTTCACCACTCTTGAAGCTGCGGGTGATTTTTCGCACTGTGGCACTGCTGTCACGGTGAACAATGCGAGACAGTCTCCGCTCACTTCTGGCATCAATGAGCTGCGAACAACACACCGCTGGACGATGGTTCGTCATTTGATCATCTGTGTATCACTTTTGATACGTACTCACTGCCGCGGCACGTGAACAACCCACGTGCAGCGTTGTTTCCCAGATCGTAATTCCAAGGCCTTCATAATTTGTCCTTTATCAAACTCAGATAAATCGGCAGCGTTTCCCATTCTGACTTCGAACACTCTACTAACCGAAAGCCGGTCTTCGGGCTGTATATATACTGCTCTGTGAACTTCACCTACGCCACCGTTCGGTCTCCAGGTGCGCTCATTTCTTTAGGCTGGGGGTGGTCATAATGGAATGGTTGATCGGTATACATATATACGTAATTCTTTTTGTTGGAGAAATGGTGACTAAACATTTTTCTCAGTGTACGGCCACTGGTGAGGATACAGAGAACCATGAACGAAAGGGAAGGAGGATTTTGTTCTTTTTTTGCCAGATTTCAAAAATCTATTAACCTGATCACAAAGTGATTTCTGAAATCCTAACTCGTTAGTGTGTTAGGCGTCCACAAACAGGAAGCATACCTCACTTCACAAATCCTCAGTAACAAAAAAGTGAGAGAGACGGTGAAGGAAGATGTATAAGCCTTGCGCTCGTGCCACCAAACACTTCATTCCCTCTCCCCTTTTTTCCCCCGCTCACTTCGTCCTATGTACAAAAGTAACACTAAATGCTACTAGAAACAGATTCGCCACAAAAGCAACATTTGTCCTGCTGAGCTCTTCTGCACTGTCAGTTCATGCTTCCTAACCTATCTCCAGCAAATCCTGTCATGCATCCAATCCACATTTCCTCGCTGAATGGCCCTCAACTTCAAACATACCATGGAAGCGATCCCCCTGCCCCCTCCCTCCCACTTTCAATCGCCCTGCTATATCCCTTTCCTCTTGCTTAAAGTTCCCTTTTGTCAACACTTAAGTGATTATCTCAAAGTCTGTGTTGTGGATCATTGTTGGACTTAAAAGCTCTTAAGAGAAGGGTCATCATCATTATACGCTTGCGTTTCATGTACAAGGTAGAGCTCTCAAATCCTCCCAATCAACCACAAAAGGAGAGCTCGTATCTACCTTCCCTCTTCCGACTGGAAGGCTACGTTGGAGAGGTAGAGAGATAGACGCGTTTTCCAGCTCGCTAACCAGCTGAAGTCTGAGCGACGTTGCGATTGGAGCTCCCTCGATGATCGCCAGTTGATTCTTCTTACCCCTCACACAATCTCTTGTTACCATCATTTATTTAAGAGCCCAGATGACCCCTTGCAGGGAGAAATTAGGAGGGGGCGGAAACAGGGTCTAATGAAGAGGGAAGAAAAGAAGCGGAAAAATTGGGAGGGCACTTTGCAAGAAATGAACGAAAAGCATTTCCTTTTCAGTTATCAGTACCACGAAATGCCGGATATACCCTATCATCTTACAAGCTATGCAAAATTTCACTAAAGCACTCAAGACTTTTTTTTTATTCTTTTTTTGAAAGCGGTTTTCTTTTTATTTTTAATGAAAAGTTGATCATAAAAGGTGAATGTTATTGTGCAGAGCATCGTCATAATAGGAGCGAAGGGAGAACGAAAGGAATGGTGTGAATATTACAGACGCAAAGGAAACGCAAATCCGTTTTATTTACAAAAATGAGTATTATGGTTGATGATAAGGGTAAATTTTGTGATTGCCTAGATATTTTTTGTATATGTGTGTTTGATATATGTATTGTGAGCAGGGCTCGATTTAAGCGGTTTCGCATCGCAAACTGCGAATCAAATCGACCTGAATTGCTCCGTAGATATGACTTTGCTTCGCACACATTGCGATACATTTCATTTTGAACACCGTTACGCTAACTTTCCATGAACTTTTCGAACTTCTATGGTGGTTGATGTGGCCCTTACCGATATTACTTTTTTCCCCCATAGATGATTTGCCTCTTCTTTTATTTTTTTAAATGGTTCAGGGAGGAGAATTCCAAAGGAAATATCCAGTCTAATATTTCTCATTTTATTGAAATACTTCTAGTTTTGCCAGTGTCTAATACTATTGTAGAGAAGGATTTTACCTACATGAGTCGTATATAAAGAGTGACTATCACAACAGTCTTAATGAATCCTTTTTGGAAAATTTGATGCGCATATCTGTTGAAAGATCATCTATGGACAAATTTTCACCTGATGAGGTGATAAAGACATTTTGTTTTTTTTCAAACCACGTAAGCCCAACACAGCATTTTCCCAATGCTTTAACTTCTCAATAACAATTTGAATTGCCTGAGTTACCAGGGTATTAAGATATAGTGCTGCAACATTCATGCTGGCCATGTGACATCCATGTAAATCCTGCTGAACACTTTCCAACTTATCAATAAAAGAAATACAATTTTTGATATAGAATCATGTGCATTTCTCGGCTCAACCTAGCAGGCTTCTGATAATTCCGTTTGGTTATGAAATATTTGTGGCAAACGAAATATTTGTGACGTTGAAGAGAAGCAGCATTAAAAAAAGTAATAAATGAATAACGTATCTAAAATGTCTTTCTAGTTTGTATTCGAGCAGGTATACTGGACTGCTATACATATCGTACTTACTGTCTTATTGCTAATCAATTCTCATTGCTATACGAAACTTAATTTGTATAGCAAATGTTGCGACACATTTATTTTTTCGTAAATCAAGGCATGATTGTGAGTGAATAACAGAATTAGTATTAATTCTACTGAAACAATAAAAGTAATAAACGAGATAAATAATTACCAAACATTTTAATCTGTCCGTAGAACATGACTGAACATTCAACAATGTAGGGTGTGAGGTACTACAGAGGTGATACTTATGTCAAGACGGCAAGCAGCAGTGAAAAGCCCTTGTTGGTGTAGCTTAATTGAGAAAGCATTCGGCTCCGGAGCAGAAGGACGCGATTTCGAGCTTGGCCACCTGCAAATTTGCGATTCGCAGTGGGTAATGGCTAAATTAACTAAAATGTAAGTTAAATTCTACTGAATTTTTTTCAGATCTTCAACATTTAGTGACTTCTGATCTAATACTTCAGTTCCTGCTCTTACATCACTTATGTGTCGCTTTTTGGCATTTTTATTTGCAGGAGGAAACAATAAGGGCCCTAAAAATTGATCTTGATAGCAATGATAGCTTTAGAATTCAGGTTTGATCATATGTAGAGGATTTTTAGGAAGAGAGTGTCTGACTCCAGGTCTTAAACAACCCTTAGCAATAAAAAGCTAGGAGATTTGTGCTAGTGTGTCCAATAGAAAAGTGACACGGAAGCGACGTAGAAAGTGGACGAAGGGGGCCTTATTTATTACTGGGAGGCCAGTACCCGGGGTCCGACGGCTTAACGTGCCCAGCCGACGTACGGCGGATATTTAGTGGTTCGAGCGTTCGAACCTGAGATTTCTCTGTGGCAGTTACGAAGGTTGACCACGAGGCCATCCGCGGCCCCAGCTTTAAAATTAAGGGGTCTATAGGCTGATTAATGAAGATCTTATTTTCAATCATCTGCGTGGTATTTGAAATACCTGGTTTCTTAATATAACACAACATACTATAGCAGGTCTACTAACTAAGAAGGAGGGAAATCAATTGCCACAGCAGGCTTAATATCAGGCGATATTCTATCCACAATGTCCCGCCTTCTCACGGAACTTCAAAATCAGGTCCAGGAGCAGGAGAAGGTACGAATGTTGCCACCAAAAATATTCAAGGGCCTTTTGCGGTTACAGCTTCCAATGATGTGATGGGTGATTCAGCAAAACTGTTGAATTTCATACAAACCTCTTTGAAATCGAGTTTTCCTTATTACTGGTTATTTTCCGAGACGGGAAAAGTGAGAATTTTCCAGTTAATATACGAACAGAGTCACGAAAAGTTTCCTTAAAAATTCAGATTCACACCTCTTAGAATCGGCAATTTTCAGTTATTAACGAGAGGAAGATTAACAGATGTATTTTTGTCCATTCACACGAATGAATAATCCATAAAATTCAAGGTTTTTTGTCGTCATTTCGCGGAAAAGGTTGAATCAGCAATATGCTTCGTTAATTCATGAAAGGAATCAAGGAAAATGGCATGTGAAGTTTAGGATATTTTTGTTATGGTGCACGTCTACATTGCTGCCGCTATAGAGTTAATCACATCTTCAATGCTAAAATCCAAAACCCCCTTAAAAATTCTTTTGCAGACAGATTTTAAATATATTATCTGTTCAAGATTTATCACACAGAAGCATTTGCACTTGAACTTGGTTAAAAAGTTTTAGTAAGGGAGTGTCTGACCCCAGGTCTAAAACTGCCCTCAGAAATTGGAAGCTAGGAGATTTGGGGGAACCATCCTCAGCGCACCACAAACCATCACACAGAAGCAAATCACGAAAATATCTAAATACTCCAAACACATTTCGAATTACCACGAATTCATCCTCTTAAGGTATCTGTTCAGGAGTGAAAAAGACGTTATCTACATGAGCTGATTTGCCGGAGGATTGGTTTGTTTTTATATTTCCGAAATGGTATCAATATTAAAAACTACTTAGAACTTAATATCTGCAATACTCTAAAGCATTGTGATTATCGATTACTATAACCAAACTTTTGAAAAATTTATTGAATTACCTGAACTATGAAAAATTCATTTTATTCATCACATACGAATACCTGCGATCTTTCAAAGTACTTTGTATAATGTGCAAGGATAAGCACCCCGGACAAAAAAATTACGGAATGCTGTCATCCGGAGGAACAGTTTTGAAACTGTTCAGGCAGAGAAAAATGCGTGTATATAATGGAATGGAAAGTATTGTATGTTACTTTTCCAGCCTTGTAAGACGTGCATGCCTAATCAGTTTTATTGTTGCTTACAGGTAGCACCATGGGTATAGAAAAAGTGACGTAACAAAGTGGCAAACTGGAGCTATCGTCTTTGGTCGTGAATATGGCCATTCGCTGAGGGAGGTGGCAGAGTTCGTTGGCGTGCCCAAGTCCACAGTCCGTAGTGTTCATTTAGCGTGGAAGAAGTCGGCCAGAGACAATTCATTTCGGAGCAGCTGCGGGAGAAAAACCATCATGAGCAACCGTGATCGTCGACGTCTGAGGTGATTATCAACCTCAAATCGGTTCCAAATCTGGCAGGAATTACTGCAAGAGTACAATGCGGGACCCAGTTAGCCTGTTTTCGAACTAACGCTTCGACGAGAACTGCATGGTGTAGGAATATTCGTTCATGTAGCAAGGGTACGCTCCAAGCTGTCTGCCATACATAAGAAAAAACGGCTGGAATGGGCGAGGGAACACCGACACTGGACCACAGAACAGTGGTGACTCATCATCTGGTCGGACGAATCCAGGTTCTGCCTGTATTCCAATGATGGCCGATCCGGGGTCATGCGGAAGGCCGGAGAAGCCTTCAACGCAGAGTGTGTGCAAAGGGCTGTACCGAAGGGGATCGAATGGAAGTGTAATGTTTTGGGAGTGTATGTCCAGTGCTGAGGTGGGTCCCTTAGTTCACGTGTCTAATGGCATAAAAGCGGTGGACTATACGTGAAACTGTTGGATAACGAGGTGTTGCCATATGTCCAGTTCCTCCAAGATGCCGCCATTCCAGATCCACGTTATCAAGACGACAACTGCACTCTCCACCGAGCTGCCATTGTGCACTATTGGTTTGCAGAACATGAAGTCGACGTCCCACACTTACCTGGCCCGCCAATTCGCCTGATCTCAATGTTATAAAGAGAATTTGGGACATGCTCGAACGGGCCATTAAGAAGAGACAACAACACCCTCCAATTTGACTGCTCTGCGGGACCAGTTGTTCACGGCGTGGGGCAAACTGTACATTAATGTCATCCGCTCCCATATTGACAGCATGCCAAAGAAAATCAAGGCTGTGCTTCGAGCTCGTGGTGATGTAACCCCATATTAACCAATAAACTGGGCATTCCGTAATTTTTTTTTCCGGTGTGCTTATCAAGAAGGAAAATTAATACAAGTTCAAGAAATTAGGTAGGCACAACCTTAGCTGCTTTGCAATATTATAAATAAAGATCTTCCAAAGTAAAAAAGCTCTGCATTCGGAATATAACATCTTTTTTCTAAAGAAGATATAACATGGAGAACAGAGTAAAATACTATGAAAAGCATACTACGATCTTAAATGAAATGAGGAGTTTACAAAAACCTTTGCTGTTGAGAAATATCATAAGAAATTCCCTGAATCAGTAATTTGTTGGGAAATTTGAGCTTGAGATTCTTATAAAAATCAATTGTGAGAGAAAAACAAACAAATTAATTGTGAGTGAAAAACGCTCGTCACCGAGTTGTTTTTCATCTTACTTCTTGCCGTATAAGATCAGTATATACAGAAGAAAACCTTCCATAGAAGCTAACGAAAAAACGTTGGCTCTGACGATACATTAGAACAGCACCAGGGCTGTAACTACAGGGAGGGCAGAAAGGGCGATTTAGATGTCTGCACGGGCCGGGTCGGGTCTTTTTTTAGTTTAGAGAACAAAGCAACGGGCTGGGCTGTGCCAAGTTGACCCATTCTTTTTATTGCAATAGTAAAGAGGAAAAAAGTCGTGTTCCCCGATTTCTTGGTGTGTTTAACTGTTTTCCTGGCTTTACTTACTTCCATGACATAGCCCAGGAAATAATCAGAAAAGCAAAGAGAGTGTGTGTGTTGTGTAGAGTGGTGGACGGAGGGTGTCTGCAGTTACGGAAGGGGGGGGGTGTTTGTATGGCAGGCTGGAACGACAAGGATTTTTTCTCCTATCCCTAATCTATATAGGTATTGACTTTTGTAGTGTTACCACTTACTAGTTCAGAGAAAGGGAGATTCTGAACGCGCTTAGTCTTCCTTTTTCTCTCTTTCTAAAAATTATATTCTTCGGTAATTGTCAAAGTTTAGTTAATATTTTTAGGCTTACATTCAACTAAATATTTTTAAAAATATCTCATTTCATTATTTAATTTTCACATTTTAATGAAATACAGAGATAAAATAATACCAAATGGTACATCCCAGGCCTGGCCGGGCCGGGCCTAAATAAAAGCTGCAATTGACAGGTCTGGGCTGAGTGTATGATATTTGAAATGGGCCGAGCCGGGTTCACTAAATTAGGTCCGTGCAGACCTCTAGTTGCCCTCCTAGAATGGTCATTCCAGGGGCGTAAATTCATGCTCTGACGGATATATATATATCGCAACCGAATTAGCGGTATCCTTAGCCGTACCCGTGCCGGATACATAATATCGCAACAGAATTAGCGGTATCCCTAGCCGTACCCGTGACGGATGCATATATATATCGCAACCGAATTAGCGGTATCCCTAGCCGTACTCGTGACGGATGCATATACATCGCAACCGAATTAGCGGTATCCCTAGCCGTACCCGTGACGGATGCATATACATCGCAACCGAATTAGCGGTATCCCTAGCCGTACTCGTGACGGATGCATATACATCGCAACCGAATTAGCGGTATCCCTAGCCGTACTCGTGACGGATGCATATACATCGCAACCGAATTAGCGGTATCCCTAGCCGTACCCGTGACGGATGCATATATATCGCAACCGAATTAGCGGTATCACTAGCCGTACCCGTGATGGACACATCGAGTTCGACGGACATTTGAATAGTGATTAGTAGTGTTGCCAAATCAGGAGGTGTAAATGCAATATTTTACTATTCGATATGAATCTATTTTAACTATTCGACATGGGTTCAAACGTCTTGACAAATGTTGTCATAGCTTTGAAGTTCCAGAAGAAGTATTAAAAAAGATCGGGACAATGGCTACGTACTCTTCTGCTGGCGCTGCAAGTATGACATCAATGAAGAATATAAAACCTTCAATGATGACCTTCTTTTATGGTTTTTTTTTTTTTTGTTCTTTGTAATTGTTCTTATAATTCCAAATAAATGGTTAGGTTCCTTTGATTTATTTCATACTTTTAAATCATCACTGTGCAATGAAACTACAGCCAGGACAGTAAGCAAGCAAATAAAAATTTTGATACAAGCGCTGAAGTAAAATTAAAAGTACCGTTGAATTGTTTCTGAATACAGAATGGGCTTCTGATCATTCGTTTGAAAGGGGTCCGGGTTCGAATCCCGGTGAGGCATGGATGTTGTGTTTGTCTTACGGCATTGGCTCTCTCCCTTCACGGTGGTCGTTAAAACTCCAATATAAAAAAAATGTGGAATGAATGAGCAAATGGAAAAGTTGGAAAAATTAGAGAATATATGTTGCATAATCCTATATTTATACACTATCTACTAACAAGTAATTGAACACCCCTGCATTCGACGATATCTGCGGTCCTGATTTACGTCACGGCCGCCGCCGTTAAATATCGTGTGAGAAACAATAGCTCAACCAGTCGCGTGCAAGATGCCACGCAGTTCGGAGCTCTATGATTTCGAGAAAAGTGTAATCGTCGGGTATCACAGAAATGGCCGATCCATACGTGACATATCCAGCGAGTTGAAGTACCCTAAATCAACAGTGGCCTACGTGATTGGCAAGTGGAAGATGAGAGGTGACTGTCGGAATGTGCCCCGACCCAGCAGACCCACAAAACTGGGAGTTAGAAACCGACGGGTGATGGCCAGAGAAATTCGGAAGAATCGCACCAAATCGATGGGCCACATCCGCGAGGAGTTTTAACAGGCATCCGGGAGTGTTTTTTCGATGAATACCACCCGTAAGGAAGCCCATCTTCTCGGTTATCATGGACGTGCTGCCGCCCACAAGCCTTTGATCACCAAGTCCAATAGCGCTGCTCGGCTAACGTGCTGACGCCCACAAGCCTTTGATCACCAAGTCCAATAGCGCTGCTCGGCTAACGTGGTGCAAAGAACGTCGACAGTGGACCGTTGGACAGTGGAAACAGGTTCTCTGGAGCGACGAATCAAGATTCACCCTCTACCGTTCGGATGGCAGGGTCTGGGTTTGGCGTCTGCCTGGAGAACGCCTCCTGCCGGAATGTATTGTGCCAACTGTGAAGTTCGGCGGCGGTGGAATTATGCCATGGGGGTGTTTCTCCTGGTATGGTACGGGATCCTTGGTCGCAATTTCTGGTAAACTCAACCCCGAGACTTACTGTGCCATTTTGGATGACCATGCGCTTCCTACGTTGTGGCAGTTTTACGGGGTGGACCCATGTTACTTTCAAGATGACAATGCCACCTGTCATGTTGCCAGGTCCACCATGGCTTGGTATGGTGACAATGGGGTTAATCGAATGGACTGGCCTGCGCAGAGCCCGGACCTTAACCCTATCGAGCACCTCTGGGACGAGTTGAAGCGTCGACTTAAGGGGTGCCCCCACCGTCCGAAATCGGTGAAGGAACTGACCTGTCTTCTGCAAGCCGAATGGAAGAAAATACCGCTAGTCGTCGTACAACGCCTGGTTGAGAGTATGCCCCGGAGGGTCGCAGCTGTAATCGCCGCTCGTGGAGGCTCCACCAACTATTGAAGATGAATAAACTTCGCTTTCCTTTGCTATCACAGGTGTCCAATTACTTGTTGGTAGATAATGTATTTAACTCTCAGATTTATAACGGTTATTCGAATTTGCCTGTTGAACTTAATAGCAATGTTATGCATATTGATACTCATGGTTCAATTTTGTTCATCTGAAAGCTTAAGTTTTGGGGATTGCAAGAAAGTCAAAACAAGCTTTCAAACTTATTTTATAATATTCTAATTACAATGTATTACAAGGTAATTATTTTAAATTTACTAGCCTCAAGTGAAATCTGGCGGAATTTTTAGCTATCTAGCGGATTTTTTGCCTAAATCTAGCGGAAGATTCGCAAAACCATTTGGCAACCCTGGCACGCCTGAAACACAATGTGGGTACCTCTTATTCAACAGTCTATGGTTCAACACAAGGTTCTTTCAACCATTGTTCGCTGACAGAGCACGTGCTAACTGGAACTTTCACGTAAGTAGAATAAATCTTATTGTTCGCTCTTGCTAAACTGCGATAACAAATTTTTTACAGATCTTGTACTTTTGATGCTACTTTATTTCTTCAGTATCGAACTGAATTTTGGAAGCTAAGTACATCGTGTCTAAAATACACTGCTAGACAATTGCTAAGGACGGATCATAAACGCCTATATAGCGCATAAAAAAGTAAGTGTAGTTGGATGCCAAGTGAAATAAAATAATGTCAGAATGCCAGGACATTACAAGAAAGACAATTTATTGTGCTCTGAAATCCAGAAGGCTTTGGAACGTGTTCAAGGGACAAACAGGCCATTTTGTGCAGAATACGTAAACGTGAAAAAAATGCAATTACTGTCCGCAGGCGTTCCGGCGTAAGATGTCAATACGGGATATGGCCACCATGGAGGGCGATGCAAGATTCCACACGTCGTGTCATGCTTTGCACAACATTATCAAGCAGCTGTTGTGGTAATTTATCCCATTCCTCTGTCAGTGCACGGATGAGGGTGTCCTTGTTTATTGGAGGGCATTGGCGACCAGCAAGACTCCTCCCCAAAGCATCCCACACATTTTCAATGGGATTCAGATCTGGAGAACGTGCTGACCATACGAGGCGTTGAATATCCTCGCTCTCAAGATACTCCTGGACAGCGACTGTTCGATGACATGTTGCGTTGTCGTCCATGAAAATGAATCTATCACCGACAGCACCACGGAACATGCGAACATGAGGTAGCAGAACATCATTAATGTATCGTTGGCCAGTCATAGTCCCAGTTGGAAGCAAATAGAGGGCCGTACGGCCATTGATCATGATGCCAGCCCACACCATGACACTACATGTCGTTTATCGGTCCCTTTCTTGTATGTTTGCTGGACAATATGCAGTACCACTATCACGCCAGATCAGTTGTCGTCGACAATCAGACGATAGACTGTATCTACTCTCATCTGAGAAGAGGTCAGCAGACCAGTCGTTATCAGTCCAATTGCGATGTTGATCGCACCATTGCAAACGGGCGGTACGGTGACGTCTGGACAATGGGATGCACACAACAGGACGGCGGGCGTATAGTCCTCCTTCATGCAAACGTCTGGCGACAGTTTTTCGGGAGATCCGCTTGCCAGTAGCAGCCATAAACTGATTTGCTACCTCACTAGCTGTGCTGCGCCGGTGTCTTTTTGTTGATAGCACTATGTACCGATCTTCTGCAGGTGTCGTACTGCGAACACGACCTCCCCTGTGACGTTTGCTACACTCTCCATTTGTTTGAAATAATTTCCAAAGCCTTGAAACAACGCTGTGGCTGACGTCGAACTCCCTGGCAACATCTGTTATTTTTCGCCCTTCTTCAATCTTGCCAATAATACGGCCACGCGTAAAATTATCTAGGTGATGTCGGGAAGACATACTGAAAATTGCAAGTTCGTCAATTGATTCTTTCCCTTTCAACTTTGCGTTTGAACAACAACGGGCCGCCCCGGTGGCGCAGTGGTCTAAGCGATGGCCTCTGATCATTCGTCCGAACGGGGTCCGGGTTCGAATCCCGGTGAGGCATGGATGTTGTGTTTGTCTTACGGCACTGGCTCTCTCCCTTCCCTGGAAACAGTGACCCTAAATTAGGGACGGGCGACTGCTTATAGCCCATTGAGTTGCTCACGGTGGTCGTTAAACCTCCAATCAAAAAAAAAAAAAAAAAAAAAACCGGTCAATACGCTTCAAATCCTTTATATCTCTTATCAGCGCTATGACGTCACGAACAAGTTCGGCAATCCAAAATTTGCATACGCACAACACGTCTTACGGTATCCCGCACTTATGCTAATTTCCACATTTTCCTGCCTTCCATTTTATGGTTGCTATCGTTGCTATTGTCATCCGTCCTTAGCAACTGTCCTGCAGTGTAATTAAAAAATCAGCTGTTGTTCATCCTACGGATATTTTTCGTTACGTACACGAAGTAAAAAACCGATGAATGTGATAGATGGGAGTTGTTCGGACTATTTGTTCAGCGATATCAGAGAGGAAAATGCAAATAGGTAAGTTTGTTACAATATAATTTCTTAGTGACAAGGAAGTAATTATGTTTAAACTACTGGCTAATTACAAATGACAAATTAACTAGGTTATCCACTAAGATATGATATGAGCATGTGTGTTTGTGTGAAGAAAATGCGAATATTCCTATAATTCAAAATTTAATATTCCAGAATTTCAGCAGTTATCTCAAAATAGGATGTGAGTTCAGTAAAAACTGCAATCATAAACATTGCCGTAAATTTTAGGTTATGCTGCAAACTGATTTCACAATGTTTTCTTCGGAAAGATTTCTTGTAACTTTAACTCAGTGAAAGTTGCATACTTTTATACTGTTAACGTTAGTATAAATCTGGATATTGATTTTTTTGTGTTGTCACTAAAACAACAGGGCCCAATATGAACACCGTTGAATGAAAACTGATTTTGGTATTTTATGATTTTTTACATTGACTTTTGCTGTCAAATATTTTTAAAGGGCCTAAATTTATATTAAGTTTGGTCAAATGTTTACACCAGCTTTTTTTTTTTTTTTTTTTTTTTTTTTGCTGAGATGGTCTTGATATATATTGTCAAAATAATAATTTTGATAGTAAACATCTGTTACAGAGATTTTATACTAAGCTCTAGGATTTCATATAAAATCTCAATATTGCAACTTTTATTCCATCTCGTGCTCCACTTCCTTTGTCTCCACAAAGCGTGAGAGAAATTTCTCAGAATCAGTTCCCCATTAGACACCGGATGCGCGGTTAATTTATTAAGACGACAATGTGTCTGAGCTTAGTATTTGCACATTGTATGTTGAATAGAGATTAACTCTATCGCGCCTCTTTTGATGCTTTTCAGGTTCCAATTTCAATGCGGCCGACTAATGCACTAGCCCCTCACATTTTACTTTGAGGCTTGACATTTACCGAGGGCGGTGTGATTGTTTCTCACGGGGAACTTTAGGATATGCTTAAAGGCATTTTTGGAGACATGGGAGGAGGAGGCGAGAAGACAGTTGTCTCTGGTCTTGGAGAGCGAGCGGTCGCGAAAGGTACGACGAGGTAAATGCCCCAGGAGAGGCCGGGAAGGTTTAGGCGAACCGAGAGCATAGGGGATTTCTCGACAGCGTGAGAGATGATCAAAAGCGGAAGAGTTAGGAAACATAGAACAGCTAACGGACAACCTTTGCAGGGAATTAAATGAAGATAACAATAAAAGTTTCTTAGACTTTTTTACGGATCGCAAAAAATTATTTGCTTATTACCTATTGCATACAATTATTATCATTTGCTTATTACTATTAGTTATATTACTATCTTCAACCATGTAAGATTTAGCACATCAACCACGCAATATTTATGAAGTTAATACGAACATGTTAACAACAGAGATACTGTAGCAACGAACTTGTTAACACATCATTAAAAGTTATCTGAAATTATGAAAACAGCACAATTTTGCAACTAGATGTAGCCAGAATATCTTCATTTGTGAATTTTTTTTTTTTTTTTTCCTGTTGAAAATGTTTATACCAAACAATGGTCCAGATTTGTCATGATCAAAATGAGAATGCAGAGTACATTGATGTAAATAAAATATGTAACAGCTGTATGAAGCATTTAAGTCAATGAAGATCCTTCAAAAAGAATAGTGAATGCTCAATGTTAGGGCATCTGAATTTCTTAACTTTTAATTCGAAAATTGCATGATTATGTTCCTTTTGAAATTAAACAAATTATCAAAAACTTACAAACTAAAATCTCAAGAAATCTCGTAGCACAACTGCACATGTTCTTCTGCTACAGATCACTTGAAAACAGTCTATGCCCTTCACTGTTTTTCAATGGGTTTTTTTTCACATTTTTCTGATCATAATTGATCTCAGGAAATTCTATCCAATTTTCTACTAAATTTCCTGTATAGCTGGTATTTATTTCAGAGATGCTTTGTACTAAATGGTTTACAGAGGTATTTCTAAAATTCTGTATTTCATTTTCTCCTGGAACAGGAGAAATTTTTTTCAATGTTTATTCATCCAAAAAAGTACATAAACTATCTAATAAAAATAATAAAATTTAGACAGTTCTTTTTTCATATTGTTTACCAGTTTTTAATATTTATGAGGTATCTTGTTTCACAAACTACATTGGATAGTTAATGTAAGTGTTTTATGTTAGTGTACCCTGCTGCTATATTACATCCTGGGCAACATTGAAGTATATATATTTGTGGTTTTGTGCATTAAGGAATGATATTTTATGATTTCCCTTCCTTCTTGTGTTTCCACTTTAGCGGCCGTTGTGAAAATCCAATTGTGTCCAGCAGTTAGACTGGCAGGAGTAGAAGTGCATACAGTCCTTGATCACCATCTCACCATAACACTTAGATAAATACTGTGCTTTTAGAGAATATAACAATTTTTTTCCCCAGCAGTTTTTACTTTTTATGTGTGTTTTAGAGGGGGAAGGGTAGGCTCACAAACTGTATGAACTAAACCCATTACTCCCCCCTTTTTTTTTTCGGTATTTCAAAATGCTTGAAAGAACAGTAAAACCTGTGCATCAATTTAGTGTAAGTGTGTGTGTGAATTATGCTTTGTTATATTCAGGTTTCCTTACAACCAGCCGATAAGTATTTCCAGAAGTGTTTTGTTTTTTATACCAGAAAAATGGATGGTAAGTAGTCAAGGAATTGTTACAAACATAATTTGCTATAGCATGGTTTTACCATATTTGCAATCATCGCAGTAGGCTACGTACGTAGCAAAATATCACCTCCACGTGCACCATTAAAAAATTTGCTACAGCTGTGTACACAAGAATGTGTAACATTTCTTGCTGTACATACATGTACATACATAGAAGTAAGCAATTATGTAAACTGTACATGGCTAATTTCCGACTCACCTGTTTTTATACAATCATGCGTTTTCATTCATACATTGGAACATATATAGTATGGGGCAAAAGACTACATTGCGACACTTCCACGTAAAAATGTAGAGCTACAAACATAAAGGATGTAACCTACAAGGCTGCTGAGAACACTGGACACGTACTATTCTTGCATTAAAAAATAGGCTCATCGTTATAGGAGTGATGGCTGAATGTTGTGTAATACATTGGCACAACGTCATGAAATTGATGGCTCAACGTTGTAAGAGTGGCTCCACGTTGTGGGAGTGATGGCTGGATGATGTAAATGACGTTGGTACAAAGTTGTCCAAATGATGGTTTAACGGTGTGTTATACGCTGGCTCAATGTTATAAAGACGTTGGCACCGTCGTTGCGACAGGGGCACAATGTTATATGAGCGATGGCTCAATGTTGTAAATGATGTTGGCACAAGGTTATCCAAACGATGGCTTGACGTTGTCTGCTGTGTTGGCGTAATGTTATTCCAACGATGGCTCAATGTTGTAAGAGTGGCTCAGTGTTGAAGGATTGATGGCTTTATTTTGTACGAAACATCAGTTCAATGCTAGCACAATGTTATATAAACGTTCATCCTTACGTTGGCTCAACGCTGGCTAGTGCACTGAGCCTACCGGAAGCTGGTAAGTGGCCGCCGAGACATATGGAGGGAGGCCCATCGTAGTACCTGGACATTTTGCCTACGTTTTGTGTTTTACGTAGGGCCAATGCCCGTCGTGATTGGAAAGTCATGTTCAGCCGTTGGTCCCGGAGCAGACCTCTCCTACTCCATTCCCCTCTATCTCCCTCCCACCTTTTATTTCTGTAACATTCTGATCTTCTCTCGGGTTTTCTTTCCCAGTCTCCTAGCTAGTATAGCTTCCTACTTTTCAGGAAGATTTAGATCAACTTGGTCAGATTCTAGCATCCTATAAGAAAAGCAACGCATTTTTTTTTCAGATGGTCAAAAACTGCGTTTCTTTCCTTTGTAGAAATATATTATTCTTCATAAGATGGACCAGGCTCCACCTTATGAGGCCAAAACAATTTATTTCCAAAAAATTGAAAAATAACGAATCAAGTAAAAACTTTTCCCATTGCTCATTTCTCATTTATAAGAAACTTGATTTCCAGCCCCGTATTGTGTTTGACATGTTCTCGCGATATGTGGTAAATGTTTAAAACAATTATCAAAAATAAAATCAATAAATAAAAATACAGAAACGTATAATCTCTATCGCCTTTATCTATTTTTGGTGCTTTTCATTCTTTGTTTCAGTAACCGCCCTAATTTCTCGTATTTTTTATAAACGTTTGGAAATGAAATTTCTGGATATTTTTATAAAATCACAGGCTGAATTTTTTTTTACGTATTAGTATTCAGCAAAAAAATATTTCTATTTCCTTGTTGATTTGCTGATGAGCAATTACAATTGCGTTTTAAAATATACGTCGAATCCCGTAGATATACGTCGAATCCCGTAGATTATCTTTTTTTCAAACATTTTTAGCACTTTTGTAAAAAAAGATCGTGCTTAATTGCTTATGTTACCGGTTTGTCCGTCCGTATGTCTGTACCCACGATATCTCTGCAACTATTAATCCGATTTGAAAAATTCTTTTTGCATTGGGAAGCTTGAAATATGCGAATGATGATCCTTCATTTCGTTTTTTTCTTTTTTTTACGATGTACAATTTTGACACTAGAGGGCGTAAACGCAGATAGGGGGAGTAAAAGTAAATTACATTTCCCCCGATATCTGTTCTTCTAAAACTTCTATTAAAAACAAAATTTCTTCAGCGGATACACCTCCTGATGCAAAAACTTTTGCATATAATTTAAAATTTTTGGTAAAGAATAATGTGGCCACCAGGGGGCGTAAGTGTTAATTTTTGCTTCTGATGTATTTGCCATAAAATCTGAACTTCTAAAATCTCGATGGAAAAAATTCTTTCGTGGACCGATGCCACTCACGTTGATAAACCTTTTCGGAACATTATCTTCTTAAAATATTCCAAGGTTCCTCCGCCAGGGGCGTAGATGTATTTCTTATTTTTGTCAATATCTCTACTTCTAAGAGTTCGATTAAAAAAAAATCCTTCTTTGTTGGATAGTGTTTTCAGTGTGACACGTTTTTCATATAATTTCAAAATTTTCAGGTAATTCATAGGCTTTCCGCTAGGGGGCGCAAAGGTAAATTGCGTTTCCCCTTATATCTCTGCTTCTAAATCTCCGATTTGAAAAATTCTTTCTGCACCGGATACAGCTCCTGATGGGAAATCCTTTGCACACAATTTCAAATTTTTGTAAAAAATGGTTTGGCCACCAGGTGGCGTAAGTCTTAATTTCCGCTTCTGATGTATTTGTAGCAAAATATGAGCTTCTAAATTCTTGATTGAGAAAAAATTCGTTTGTAGACCGATAGTAGTACTCCTGTCGACAAACCTTTTAGAAACATTTTCTTCTTAAAATAATGCATGGTTTCTACGCCAAGGGGCGTAGGTGTATATCTTATTCTTGTCAATATCTCTACTTCTAGGAGTCCGATTTGAAACATTCCTTCTTTATTGGATAGTGTTTCCTGTGTGACATGTTTTTCATATGATTTCAAAAAATTTAAGTAATTCATAGACTTTCCGCTAGGGGGCGTAATGGTAAATTGCTTTCTCCCTATACCTCTGCTTCTAAATCTCCGATTTGAAAAAATTCTTTCTGCACCAGATACAGCTCCTGATGGGAAATCCTTTGCACATAATTTCTAATTTTTGTAAAAAATGGTTTGGCCACCAGGTGTGGTAAGTCTAAATTTCCGCTTCTGATGTATTTGCAGCAAAATATGAGCTTCTAAAATCTCGACTAGATATATCATATTTTTGTCAATATCTCTACTTCTAGGAGTCCGATTTGAAAAAATTCCTTCTTTGTTGGATAGTATTTCCGATGCGAAATGTTTTTCATATAAATTCAACATTTTCAAGTAAATCAGACTTTCCGCTAGGGGGTGCAAAGGTAAATTGCGTTTTGTGCGTTATTTCTGCTTCTGAAACTCCGATTTGAAAAATTCTTCCTCTATCGCATACAGCACCTGATGGAAAATAGTTTTCATATAACTTCTAATGTTTGGTAAAGAATGTTTTGGCCACCAGAGGGCATAAGTGTTAATTTCCGCTTCTGATGTATTTGTAGCAAAATCTGGGCTCCTGAAAATTCGACAATTTTTTTTATTTTTCTTGTACCGATACCGCTCATATTGAAAAACCTTTTTAGAATACTTTCTTCCTAAAGTAATGCATGATTTCCCCAACAGGGGACGTAAAGTCACATCTTATTTTTGTCGATATCTCTGTTTATCAGAGTCCGATTTGAAAAATTCTTTCTGTGTTGGAGAGCGTTTTCGGCGCGAAATATTTCTCATATAAATTCATATTTTTTTTAACGCACAAATCTGCAACCAGAGGGCGTAAGCTCACGATTCCGTTCACAGCAATATCTGAGGGATTAAAAACCCGATTGAAAATCTTCTTTCTTTTGTCAGATCTATTGTTTTCCATACCGGCTCCATTGACTTTGAATAGCTTTGATAAATTGAATTTGCGTCAGAACGGATTCAAAAGACGTGCTTATTACACCCGAAAATTCGGTGTCATCTTTCTTGTTTTATTTTCCTCCTGACAGCGGAAGATACGTACCCCCTCCCACGTCTGATTTCTTCACGCCTGCACCATAACATATAGTGAAGTCGGCGCCCCTGCTTATATAATTAATATAATTTTTTGTGTGTATGCTGCGGAGCCATGAAATGTGTTTTTCTTTCAATACATGAAATTATTCCGTGATCTGACAAGTTTTCAATATTTGGTAAATCTGCAGAGATAACTACGTATAAAAATGTTCTGTATAACTTCATTGCGTTACTATTATTACTACTTTTAGCTTGGGTGGCTTACATTAATCAGCTAATATGCAACATGGCATCATACATACGACTGGGTTATTTATAACAACTCATTTTAAAGATGTAATTCCCCAAACCGCATGATACTGAAAAACGAACTAAGCGAGAATCTTACAGATGTTACCTTGCTCCAAAATACATGTTGTCACTATGAGTGGCGGCTCGTGGGTTCAAAAATAGGGTGTTGCACACATATCTTTTCGCTCAGAAACACTACTGGTGAGCACTGGTTGTACTGTTGTTGTTGGTGGTGGTGATGTACTTGGAGGGGGAGGATGCTGCGCAGGAGGAGTTTGACATTATTAAAAGCAACGTAATGTAGCAAGAAGATACTTTCTACATAATTACCATATTCCAAAATTTCAAATTACGTAATAATTAATGGATAAGAACGTGAAATCAGTTCTTACCATAAGTTATTTGAAGAGAAATTTCATCCTTCTCTCTTTCTGCGTAGCGAATTTATCAATAACTCTCTGGTTGAAGTCGGGAATATCCATGCATGATAAGATCCTTTTCAATAGGAAGTATGGCTAAGGCTGACAACCTTTCCTGAGTCATTGAGTTCCTCAAAAATGTTTTTATTCGTTTTAAAGTGGAAAAACACCGTTCTGCTTCAACTGATGTCATAGGAATTGTTAGGATAAGTTTCAGTAACGTGTAACATTCACTAAATGTTTTCCTAAATTATTCTTGATGAGGAACTCGCGTAAGCTAACAGCCCCTGAGAGTGATCTGAACTCTTCTGCACAGTAGATGGACAAAATGGCGGAGTTTCATTTTATCTGTAAATGGGTACACAGCACACACTGTTTTCAATGTCTCCGCTGGGGATTTAGTGGCATAATGAGGTAACATTTGTGGTAAAAATAGCAAAGCTGCTACTAGACGCCCTGTGAAAGTAAACCTTTCCTTAGCCTGAGAAATAATGACATCACGGACTTCTTTTGCTTCTCTTATCCACTCAAAGTGGTCAGTTTTCCGTTTTTTAAAAGAAACATATCTACCCTGTGTCGTTGCACTCTCATCAACATCAATTTGTTCCCTAATTGTCACTACATTTGTCTCAAAAACAGTAATAGCTTTCTTTGCTGTAGAGGGATCAAGGTCACTTTTTTGAAGTTGACCGAACAAAATTTCTACAAGAGGCATGATTTTAGCGAAAAATGAAAGCCAAAAGCTGAAGCTGTAACTTGTAAGAACCTTTAAATGACCATTAGCCTGGCAAATAGTACTTTCACTTTTAATGTCATTAGACTTGAGAATGGTCTTCAGGGATTCGATAGTATCTCTCCTTTTATCAAAAACCGTATTGACACTGCGTGAGAGAAAATTCCATCTTGTAGGGGAAGCTCCGGGTAAACGTTTTTTCACAACCTGATCAAGTACTGCATCTCGTTGGGCTATTTGAAAAAACGTACAGATGCCTTGCAAACTAGAGAAAAAAATTCGTACATTTTATAACGAAGTAAATTTCTCCGTCATTTTTGGTCTACGCCGGGATTCGAAACCCGAGGCCCCTTATTCCGGAACAAGTCGCTCTACCAACTGAGCTACGCAGACATTTTATTCTGATTCCTATCCGCCTTTATGTCGTGTGCGTCCTGCTGGCAGGTACGTCACATCTCCCCCCCGAAAGAGGGCCTGGGGCATGGCCCACGGGTCAGCCGTGACCATGAATCGTTGCAGGCAGCCATCCACTGTAGAATGTGCACTTGAGAACTCCCAGTCAATCTGCTGTGTGGAATGCAACATCACACATTTTTATTTTTCGAAGCGCTGGAGAAGGAATTCTCTGATATTTCCTGTCTCGCGGTGTGGAAATAACATCACACCAATGCGAGATTTTGAACGGCCGGGTCATCCGGATAGTTCGGGCGCCATTATAACGAAGTAAATTTCTCCGTCATTTTTGGTCTACGCCGGGATAAAACGTCCGCGTAGCTCAATTGGTAGAGTGACTTATTCCGGAATGAGGGGATCCGGGTTCGAATCCTGGCGTGGATAGAAATGACGGAGAAATTTACTTCGTTATAATTTCTATTTATAGAAGCAGCTTTTATCATAACTAAATTTATTTGATGAGCATAGCAAGAGTTCTTCACAACTGCTTGCACGCCGTGGGAAGAACCGGCCATAACAGATACTCCGTCGTACGTTTGTGCAATTAATTTTTCAGGATTTCCATTAATTTTATGTTTCTTCAGCTCTTCTAGTAAACAAGAAGCCAAGGTTTGTGCGTCATGTTGTGAAGGAGAAATAAAATCCCCAAACCTTTCAACTGGTTTTCCTTTTACCACGTACCGGTAAACAATGGCCATTTGAAATGTATTTGAAATGTCACTTGTTTCATCCGCAATGATGGCTAAAAACTGTGCTTCTTTCATTTCTTTTGTTATTTCATCATGGCACACTTCTAACATTATTTGCAAAATTTCATTTTGAATTGTTTTCGATGTTCCTTTAAAGACAGTTGCCTTTTCTAAATGAGCTTTTAATGCAGCATCTAGTTCCGAACTAAAATTAACCAAACCTTTAAATATTCCAGGGTTAGATGATGTTTCAGTTTCATCATGACCTCTCAATGCTAACTCTAAAACCCCGCAAAACCTAACACAATTTATTAAAATATTTAAAGCATATCTGTAATGCCTAACCTTTTCATTGTCCTCTAAAACTTTTCGTCTAAATGTTCAGCTATATTGAAAGCACCAAAAAGTGACAATTTTAAAACATTTTTGTGCGTCTCTGAAGCCTCATGTTTTTTAATGCGAGTGGTTAAATGATTAAAATCTGTCATGCCTGATTTTGTCCACGAATCCTCGCCTCCAAGCAATAAACATGGGAAACAAAATAGTGCATTTTTTACATCACACCCACACAACCACTCATTATTTACATAGACTTCTCTTTTAAAAAAATCTTTTAAATCGTCGCTTACCAGTTGTTATGTTCTGGACAATATTCAAGTCCGGTAATGGCCGTCCAAGTTTTCGTATATTTTGCTTTTTTTTTCATAGGAAAGTCCAGGAAAAGGATTTGATAAAAGATTTTCAACACTATTCAATTTAAATTTGCAAAAAATATTAATTTATTAATAACAACAAAGCTAATAACGTATGTTTCATTGGCACAATAAAAGAATAACGAATTAGAAAATTAACAAATATTACACTGCACACACTTAACCTCTCCTGAAACGCAAACGTCCGATGCCGTCAGACTATTAAGTTTGCACGTGGTGACAAGACAAGATCGCGGAGCTCATCTGTGGGTTTCAGGTTACATGTGATCTCGAGGGCAATGTGTTACTGCGAATGCTCTAGCAGGAGAAAAGCGAAATGAGGTCATTGGTAGTGGGGATTGCCAAGTGTTTGCAACAACCACATAACACATATCTGCTGGTTGGGAATGCAACGACTGGGTCTAGCCGTCATACCTAGGACATTACGGCGCCGAGGTTGCAGTTCGTCTGCAACACCCAGTCAAGCAACGGCAGCTCATACACTACTCCCAGCATCGCATCGGTTATTGGACTATTTGAATTGACTTCACTATTTATTTTTGACTGATTTCAAGCTAAATAAACCAATTTCTCATTAAAAAAATGAATGTTTTATTAACAAAATATTATTTTCCCCTATAATGAAACTGGTTGTTGCGCAACACTACAACTTGATCACCAGCCGCCACTGGTCACTATTATTGTCACTATTACTACTTCTCACATCAGCTGTTACCTTCAAAAAACATCCCTGTTACAGGAAGTCATAAATAAGAGTGCGGTCAGTTCACAAGACAGACCGCAGTCATTAAAGATAACACCCGATCCACAAAATAAAGGAAGACCTGCCTGACTGCCGGTGGTGGTACCATTAAGAACAATACTACGAAAGTTCATTTGCGACCGGGTTTTCATGGCGACATGTGGAGTGTGAAGAATTCCTTGTATCCCGCACCACCCCTTCAAAGAAATATAACGTCATCAGCATTACCAAATGACCCCTTTTGAATTTAAAACACATACACAACTGCTAAGACATATATATACACTAAGAGCAATTGAATTAGAGACAGCTGGCGTTATGCAAATGTGGCGCTGTGCGCGGCCCTGTAAACGGAAACGACATGACGTATGCAGCGATCCGACAATATAAGGAGCGATATGCGACGGGAATCAGTAGTACTCGGACGCAGTATGGGTAAGACGAAGGATCTAATCACATTTGATCGTGGGAAAATTGTCGGGGCCCGACGAATGGGTCACTCCATCTCCGAAGTCGTGCAGATACTGGGATTTTCACGAGCCACTGTGACACGGGTGCACCGTGAGTACATCGAATCTGGTAAAACCATCCCTGCAAGGGCCAACTGCCGTGGACAACAGCGTGTGGATGAGCGGGGACATCGTCGGCTAGCTCGCATTGTAACAGCGGATAGACGGGCCATAGCGCAAGAAACCACTCGG
This sequence comes from Macrothele yani, assembly GCA_039090855.1. NCBI lineage: Eukaryota > Metazoa > Arthropoda > Arachnida > Araneae > Macrothelidae > Macrothele > Macrothele yani. The sequence goes on along the minus strand of CM077029.1, from coordinate 167,408,375 downwards.
CGATTTAACGCTGGTGCACAAAAACGTGTAAGCTGCCACATTTTCCAGAACCATCTCCTCGCTATGGAGTACAGAAGCCATCGTCCCACGAGGGTACCGCTGCTGACCGCACATCACAGGGTGCAAAGATTAGCATGGGCGCGGGAACATCGCCACTGAACCCTAGACATGTGGGAAAATGTTGCCTGGACTGATGAGTTGATATTCAAGTTGGTACATGTGGACAGCAGGATACGAGTACGGCGCATACCACATGAAGCGATGGACCCTTCTTGCCAGTAGGGTACTCTTCAAGCTGGTGGGGTGGCATTCTCGTCTGGGGAATGTTTACGTAGACTGAAATGGGACCCCTGGTACGTGTGACATCGTCCCTCAAAGGTCAACGTTACCGGGATATCCTGGACGACCATATGCTCCCGTTTGAGCGTCTTCAACATCCCACCGGGGACCTCATCTTGCAACAAGACACTGCACTGTGCCATTGCTTCCAAATTGTATCCGAATGGTTGGATGAACACTCCACCGACGTGACTTCGCTTCCTTGGCCAGCTAGGTCACCTGACCTGAATCCCATCGAGCGCCATCAAGAGAGATGCTCGAGGCTCTGACCCCCCCTCCATCAAATCTTCGTGAACTGTGGGAGCTTGTTCAGGGGTCGTGGATCCGTATGGCTTCCCAACACTTCCGGTGTCTTGTCGAGTCCAGCCCGAGACGAATCGTCGCCGTCATCAGGGCGAAAGGTGGTGCTACACGTTACTAGACAGGTATCTCTAATTCAATTGCTTTTCAGTGCAAATATACAGGGTGCATAGGAAAGTCCCTTTAGCCTGGAATATCTTGCGAAAGGAGAGAGGTACAGTTATGCAAGTCAAATAACGGTGTAGTAAAGCGACTACGCCCAATCGAATGCAACCAATAGCAGCGCCCCTGGTGGCGAAATGCGGAAGTTAGCCATTGCAAATTGAAAACGAAAAGAGATAGAGCAAAATTTCCAAATACAAAGTTGTAGAGCATCAATTAATTAGTACAAAACGACATTTGTTTTACAGGGATAAGATAAATTGTCGCCTGAATACCCTAAAATATCCGAAATCGATGTGCGACCTTTTGTGTGAACGTTTGAGGGAAACAGGCATAGGTATGAGCCAATACACACAATTTATTGCATAAATACGTCCTTATGTTAATACAGTTTAATGACGTCAGACAAAACAAAAACAAAAAAGGCAAACTGGCGCACAATGATAAAAAGTTAATGTCGAGTATGTTCGAAGAGTTCGCCATTGCCCGCGATACACATTTGTGTTCGTGAAAGTAACTCTGCATGCACATTTCTTAGCATGGAAGGTGCCACACTATTGCTAGCATCTGTAATACGACGACATAGATCCAGCAGACTTGTAGGCGCTGTAGCATACACCTGATTTTTTACGTAACCCCAGAAATCCAAGCTCACCTTTCTCACACAGCGTACATAGACCTAAACTTCTGATCAGGGTACATCCTGCTACTGGTTTTTATAACGTAGGTACAGTACAACGTCACAATCTGCATTTGCATAAAGTCACATTTGTGAAATGTGAATATGCAGATTCGAATCGGCGCGCATCGATTTCGGATGTTATAGGGTATTCAGGCGACAATTTATATTATCCGTGTAAAACAAATGTCGTTTTATACTAATTAATTGATGCTCTACAACTTTGTAATTGGAAATTTTGCTCTATCTCTTTTCGTTTTCGATTTGCAATGGCTAACTTCCGCATTTGGCCACTAAGGGCACTGCTATTTGTTGCATTCGATCGGGCGTAGTCACTTTACTATACCGTTATCTCGCTTTCATAACTGTACCTCTCTCCGTGTGCAAGTTATTCCAGGCTAAATATATAAGGGACTTTCCTAATCACCCTGTATGTACTATTACATTTAAACAAAATAATTATCATAAAGTAAATTAAATCCGACAGGTTACCGTCATCGGGGGAGCATCGACCTGTAGGAGTGGCTTTTCTGGTGCCAGCAGACGACAGGAGAAATCCAAATGTCGGCAGGCCATACTCCCGAAACCACACAACCGGTTCTAAAACGAAAAACATATCAAGAACCAAATAAGTAAATGGTAACTTAACGTCGAAATTCAGTCAAATGCAATTAAATGTAATCCTCTCGGAGCTCCAAGGGAAATATTATTTATTTGCCTTAGAACTCTCATCGGACAGGGCAGTAGTACGAAATTTAGTGCCATTTTAGTATTGTCGAGATAGTAGAACCCCCATTTCCTTTATAAAGCATTCAATTTCGTATAGTTAGATCTGGTTTTTCTTAAACCCCAAAGTCCCTTGTAAACACCGGAAGGGAAATAATGTATTGTATTCTCCTTATTAGTTGCCATTACCTATTTTTTTTACGGCAAATATTAAAATTGTAACAGCAAAATTGTAAAATTTCTTTTACATTAAGTCACTGGCGCACCGTAATCAGGAAAACTTAATATATTTTAAAATATATTTTATTCGAAGTACACGAAGTGAATATATTTTATTCGAAGTACACTTCTCCTCGCTTTAATACAAGAAGTGGAAAGGAAGGACTTGCAGTGGTCATTGAAAAGTCGTCACAGTTCTTTGAATGCCTACAATATCTTGAAACACATTTTCTTTTAAAGGCAGCTTTAATTTAAGGAAAAGAAAGTAGTCACAAGGTGACAAAGCTAGAGAATAGGGGAGGTGGTTCAGCACTCACACTTGTTTTCGGGCCAAAAAATTGTTGCATAGTGACTACTGCTCTGTGGATACATTATCGTGCAGAAGGAACAATTCCTCGTTTTTGTACTCAGGCCTGACATGAACAATCAATCCTCCTCCACAACCGTTCCAAAACTGGACAAATAAACATTGCCATTTACAGTTTTCATTTTCGACTTCCGAAACCTGACTTTCTTTCTTTTGGTTGACTGTGGCGACTTCCACTGAGCACAAGTTTTTTCATATATGAAAAAACTTGCTTCATTTTAAATTGTGGATTAAAAGAGAGAGATGTGAGTGTTTGTTCTGGAGGTATTCTCTCCGAGGGTATTTTTTCCAAAGCGGAAGAAATACCCCTGTCCAATGGGTTTTAGTTGATTGCACAAGAGAATCGCTCTAGTACTACAGCAAGAATGACTTACTTTCATTGTTTTACCACATGCAGTTTATGGGTGTAGACTGTTATTAACAAACGGAGAAAGGGTCGAAGGTAACTGCAAAAATGCCTGATGTTGGGAGATGTGAGTGTTTGTTCTGATGGGGATATTCTCTCCGGAGGTATTTTTACAGGTTGTCGTAGCCCACTCTTGATATATATATATATCATCATCATCATCATCATCATTGTCAACCATTATCAATCCACTGCTGGACGAAGGTCTCCCCAAGTTTCCTCCACAACGGTCTGTCTTGTGCCAGTCTCTTCCATGTCACTTCCGCATACTTTCGAATTTCATCCACCCATCTTCCATGTGGTCTTCTTCTGGGTCTTTTCCTGTCCCTTGGAATCCAATCTAAAATTTCGGCTGTCCATCGATGGTCTGTTCTTCTGGCAGTATGTCCAGCCCATTGCCATTTCAGGGATTTAACTCTGATCATGATGTCCTCCACTCTTGTCATTTTTCGGATCCACGAGTTCCTCTTCTTATCTCTCCTGGTTACACCAAGCATGCACCTCTCCATGCTACTTTGAGTTGTCTGCAGCCTTTGTATGTCTCTTTTAGCTAAGGTCCACGTCTCTGCACCATACGTAAGCACTGGAAGGATGCATTGATCAAACACTTTTCTTTTAAGACATAATGGCATATTGCTCTTGAAAATTATGCTGTTTCTTCCAAAAACTCTTCAGGCAAGTTTTGTACGCCGATTAATTTCTTCACCAATGTGACCCTCACTTGATATCTGCTGTCCAAGATAAACGTACGAGTCTGTTATCTCCAGCTTTTCTCCATCAATCGATAAATCTTCATTTCTTGTAAAAGCATTGTACATCACTTTTGTCTTCTGAAAGTTCAGTTTTAATCCCACTTCTTTACTCTTGTCAGCAAGTTCCTGGATCATACTCTACAGCTCTGATGGGGTAGTTGCAAAAGGGACTGCATCATCAGCAAAACGAAGGTGGGTTAGATAATCTCCATTAATCTTTATCCCTTTGTTTCCCCAGTTCAGTGATTGAAAGACATTTTCAAATGCGGCATTAAAGAGCTTTGGGGATATGGTGTCACCTTGTCTCACTCCCTTTCCAATTTTTATGTGTGTTGTATTTTCAAACAGCTTAATCTTTGCCCTTGCATTTTCATAGATGTTTTTAATAATATTAATGTATGCATCTTCAATACCGCAGGATTTCAGTGTCATTGTAACTGCTGATGGTTTCACCGAATCAAAGGCTTTTTCATAATCGATAAAAGCCATGCACACTGGATGTTCATATTCCCTCGCTCTTTCAATTAGTTCTCTCAGTACGTGGATACGATCTATTGTGCTGTAGCCACTCCTAAATCCAGCTTGTTCTCTCGATTGAGCCATGTCCAGTGTCACCTTCAAGCGGTGTGAAAGAACTTTAGTGAAGATTTTATAAACCACTGATAGGAGGCTGATAGGTCTGTAGTTCCTGAGATCCTCAATGTCACTTTTTTTCATGTAGCAGGATCATTGTAGCGTTGTTCCAATCCTCAGGAATCACCCCTTCATTAAGGCATCAAGTGAAAATTTGTGCGACTACTATTTCGATTTCTCCACTTGCTTCTTGTATGATGTCTACAGTAATTCCATCTTCTCCTGGAGCTTTTCCCCCGCTTCATGTTCTTGATTGCATATGCAACTTCTGCTGGGAGGACTGGAAGAACTGTGGTACCTTTCAGGATGTCTGGAGTACATGTATCATCCCTTTCATATAATTTGGAGTAGAAATCTTTCACTCTTGTCAAAATTTTGCCTCTATTTCTTGTTACAGAACCATCTTCTTTTCTCAGTGCCATAATCTGTTTTCTTCCCTTACTGAGATGTCCCTTTGCTATCTTTAGGCTTTGGTTGTTTTCAATTGCTTTCCTCACTAGTTCACAGTTGAATTTCCTTACGTCTTCAGTGATACTTTTTCGTACTGTCTTGCATAGCTCTATATATTCGACTTCGGAAGTCACATCTTCTTTAGTTGTCCTCATCTCTCTTCTTTTTTGCATCAACATTTTGGTTTTTCCTGATAATTTGTTCACATGCAACTTGTTCTTAGACCCAGCTAATTTTGTTGCTGTCCATAAGAGCTTTGGTTACTTTTCTGTTAACTTCAGAAATATCCACTTCTTCAGATGTTAGGTCTTCTAAAGCTGAGAATCTGTTCTTCAGTTCCAACTTGAAGGCATTATGGTGTTTTTAAGGTTGGTTATGTCAATACATTTTGTTGGTCTTATGAGCTTGCCACGTTCGAGTTTAGTGTTGAGGTGCATCTTACATCTCACCAATCTATGGTCACTACCTGTGCTGAACTTGTTTAGCACACTGCAGTCTTCTATGACGAATTTTTTGTTACACATAATAAAATCAATTTCACTTGTCGTATATATATATATATATATATACGACAAGTGAAATTATGGCTTTTGAATATATATATATATATATATATATATATATATATAGGGATGTAAGGTCAGGTGATGCGTAACATCACAGCCTCTCCTTGACAAATGTCAACCCCGCCTTCTCGTGGTGCATCCTGTTCCCACTAAAGGGGCTCTGACGACCGCCAATAGCGGTATAACTATACCATCGGGATTAGAGGAAATTCTATCCCACACTCACCAACCCGCTTGGCCAGCGTGGTGAGTTATGGCCAAACCCCTCCAAAATGATTCCACAACTTAAATCTTGGCCCTCAGTCTCCGGCAGCTGGAATGTACCTGGCCAAGGCAGCGGCCAGTGCGACATGAAGGCAGAGGGTGCTAAGAATCCCCGGAGGACCGGACTAGGCTGCCATCTGATGCTGACCTTGGCAACGTACAATGGACGCTCCCTATCTTCTGATTCAAGGCTTCTTGAATTGGAAGAGGAACTACAAAGGATCAAGTGGGACATCGTGGGGCTAAGTGAGGTAAGGAGAAAAGGAGAAGATCTCATCGAACTGAAAAGTGGACATCTCTTCTACTATCGTGGGACAGATACTGGCAGAACTAGTGGTGTTGGATTTATAGTAAACAAGAAACTGAAGGATAAAGTTGTAGAAGTTGAAAGTTCCTCTGACAGAGCTGCACGACTTGTTATCCAACTCTCGAAAAGATACCAGGCTCAGATTATTCAAACTTATGCACCCACCACAAGTCATCCTGAAGAAGAAATTGAAGAATTTTATGAGGAAATTCGTGATCTAAATAATAAAGGTAAGCAGCACTTGAAGATAATTATGGGAGATTTCAATGCAAAAATAGGGCAACGGCAACAGAATGAAACTTCAGTAGGTAAATTCGGTCACGGCAACAGAAACCAGCGTGGAAATACTCTCGTTGAGTTTGCAGAGGCAGAAGGGTTTTTCATCTTGAACTCCTTCTTCAAGAAAAAGCCACACAGGAAATGGACTTGGAGACATCCAAATGGGACGACAAGTGAAATTGATTTTATTATGTGTAACAAAAAATTCGTCATAGAAGACTGCAGTGTGCTAAACAAGTTCAACACAGGTAGTGACCATAGATTGGTGAGATGTAAGATGCACCTCAACACTAAACTTGAACGTGGCAAGCTCATAAGACAAACAAAATGTATCGACATAACCAACCTTAAAAAACACCATAATACCTTCAAGTTGGAACTGAAGAACAGGTTCTCTGCTTTAGAAGGCCTAACATCAGAAGAAGTGGACATCTCTGAAGTTAACAGAAAAGTAACCAAAGCTCTTATGGAAACAGCAACAAAATTAGCTGGGTCTAAGAACAAGTTGCATGTAAACAAATTATCAGGAAAAACGAATATGTTGATGCAAAAAGAAGAGAGATGAGGACAACTAAAGAAGATGTGACTTCCAAAGTGGAATATATAGAGCTATGCAAGACAGTAAGAAAAAGTATCACTGAAGACGTAAGAAAATTCAACTGTGAACTAGTGAGGAAAGCAATTGAAAACAACCAAAGCCTAAAGATAGCAAAGGGACATCTCAGTAAGGGAAGAAAACAGATTATGGCACTGAGAAAAGAAGATGGTTCTGTAACAAGAAATAGAGGCGAAATTTTGACAAGAGTGAAAGATTTCTACTCCAAATTATATGAAAGGGATGATACATGCACTCCAGACATCATGAAAGATACCAGTACCAGAGTTCCTCCAGTCCTTCCAGCAGAAGTTGCACATGCAATCAAGAACATGAAGCGGGGAAAAGCTCCAGGAGAAGATGGAATTACTGTAGACATCATACAAGAAGCAAGTGGAGAAATCGAAACAGTACTCGCCCAAATTTTCACTCGATGCCTTAATGAAGGAAAGATTCCTGAGGATTGGAACACCGCTACAATGATCCTGCTACATAAGAAAGGTGACATTGAGGATCTAGGAAACTACAGACCTATCAGCCTCCTATCAGTAGTTTATAAAATCTTCACTAAAGTTCTTTCACACCGTTTGAAGGTAACACTGGACATGGCTCAGCAGAGAGAACAAGCTGGATTCAGGAGTTGCTACAGCACAATAGATCATATCCACGTGCTGAGAGAACTAATTGAAAGAGCGAGGGAATATGAACTTCCATTGTGCATGGCTTTTATCGATTATGAAAAAGCCTTTGATTCGGTGAAACCATCAGCAGTTACAATGGCTCTGAAAACCTGCGGTATTGAAGATGCATACATTAATATTATTAATAACATCTATGAAAATGCAAGTGCAAAGATTAGGCTGTTTGAAAATACAACACACGTAAAAATTGGAAAGGGAGTGAGACAAGGTGACACCATATCTCCGAAGCTCTTTAATGCCACATTGGAGGGTGTTTTTCAGTAGCTGAGCTGGGAAAACAAGGGGATAAAGATTAATGGAGATTATCTAACCCACCTTCGTTTTGCTGATGATGTAGTCATTTTTGCAACTACCCCATCAGAGCTGCAGAGTATGATCCAGGAACTTGCTGACAAGAGTAAAGAAGTGGGATTAAAAATGAACTTTCAGAAGACAAAAGTGATGTTCAATGCTTTTACAAGAAATGAAGATTTATCGATTGATGGAGAAAAGCTGGAGATAACAGACACGTACGTTTATCTTGGACAGCAGATATAAAGTGAGGGTCACATTGATGAAGAAATTAATCGGCGTACAAAACTTGCCTGGAGAGCTTTTGGAAGAAACAGCATAATTTTCAAGAGCAATATGCCATTATGTCTTAAAAGAAAAGTGTTTGATCAATGCATCCTTCCAGTGCTTACGTATGGTGCAGAGACGTGGACCTTAACTAAAAGAGACATACAAAGGCTGCAGACAACTCAAAGAAGCATGGAGAGGTGCATACTTGGTGTAACCAGGAGAGATAAGAAGAGGAACTCGTGGATCCGAAAAATGACAAGAGTGGAAGACATCATGATCAGAGTTAAATCCCTGAAATGGCAATGGGCTGGACATACTGCCAGAAGGACAGATCATCGATGGACAGCCGAAATTTTAGATTGGATTCCAAGGGACAGGAAAAGACCCAGAAGAAGACCACATGGGAGATGGGTGGATGAAATTCGAAAGTATGCAGGGGTGACATGGAGGAGACTGGCACAAGACAGACCGTTGTGGAGGAAACTTGGGGAGACCTTCGTCCAGCAGTGGATTGATAATGGTTGACAATGATGATGATGATGATGATATATATATATATATATATATATATATATATATATATATATATATATATTCAAAAGCCATAGAAGCTGCAATACATAACTTACAGTGCAGCAGAAAGAAAAAAAAATTCTCAAACGTCTTCTTCATTAAGGAAAACCTTGAATCAAAACACACAAAATACGTGCGTTTTGGATATTCATCACTTATTACGCTAAAAACCCTAAGAACGTAAATTCAAAAACACACAATACAAAAATAACATAGCTTAAACAAAACTGCGCGTACTCACGACGTCAGAAGACATATAAGTAGAGCATTAATAGAACCCTAAAGAACAATATACAAGCAATGCAAACTCTTCATATTTTATACATTTCGGACTAACCCAGAAAATCTGTCCCAGATCGGACGAGAAATTCTTGATATCTTACACTTTTGGTACCCCCCCCCACCGCCCGACAAGTTTGTCGAGTAGGCACACGTCACATAATGTGTCGAGTTGTAGATTGTAAATGCTGAAAACCTCCCGATCGAACGAGGAATACTTCATATTTTACACTTTTTATACTTTTGGTATATCCCCCTCCCCCGACAAGGTTTGCTGAGTAGGCACATGCCCTCAGATAATGTGTCGAGTTGTAGTTTGTTGATGCTGAAAATCTCACGATCGGAGACTAGAAATTGTTTATATTTTACACTCTTGATACTAACCCCCCCCCCTCCCGACAGATTTGCATAGTAGGCACATGTCCTCAGATAATATGTCGAGTTGTAGCTCGTAAATGCCGAAAATCTGCCGATCAGACAGAGAAATTATTGATACTTTACGTTTTTTGCCCCCCCCCCCGACAGGTTTCCTGAGGCAGCACATGCCCTCAGATAATGTGTCGAGTTGTACCTGGTAAAGGTTGAAAATTTCCCGTTCGAACGAGTAAATCTTCATATTTTACACTTTTGGCATTAACCCCCCTTCCCCCGACAGGTTTGCTGAGTAGGCACATGCCCTCAGATACTGTGTCGAGTTGTAGCTTGTAAATACCGAAAATCTCCCGATCGAACGAGAAATTCTTGATATTTTACGCTTTTAGTATCCCTCCCCCCACTCTCCGACAGGTTACCTGAGTAGGCATATGCCCTCATATAATGTCTCGAGTTTTAGTTTGTAAAGGCTGAAAATATCCCGATCGGACCGGAAATCTTTATATTTCATATTATAGGTTTTAAGCCCCCCCGATCAGTTTCCTGGGTTTGAACATACCCGCAGAAAATTTGTTTAGCTGTAGTTTTATAGACCTTGAAAAATATTGTAAATAAGAAAATACGAAACTACGGAAATTTCATGTGTGTCAGATACCCAATCTCGGAAGACGTAACCATGGAGCAGCCCAGAACACAATTTTTATACGGCTCCTTAAATATTTTGTGACCAGTTCTCCGGGTGGCCAGTACTCCGGTGGTCAGTTGGGGTGGCGGAAAACTCGTACACTTTCTCATGCCGCTGAGCAAAGTGCGAAGGGCGGAAAACTCGTACACCGTCTCAAGTAAGGGAACGCACACAAAGTGCGTTTCGTTCCGAAATCTTGACAAAGTGTACGAGTTTCCCTAGCTGAACAAAACGAAATGTACCAGTTTTCCTAGAGATCTCAATGGGTATGTAAGATCAAAATCACACAAGGTTTATGTAGAACCTTTTTGACTCTTTAAATTTTGAGTTATGATACTAATATTTCCCATGTGATTACCAGAAATCAAGGCTAATTAACAGGGGCTCAACGAATCGATCTTCAGGTGCTAATCCTTTGATTGCCGGAAAACCGCCACACAGGAAAACTGCCACACGTCTTTCATCAACTTGGAAAACTGCCACACAGGAAAACTGGAGAACACTTGGAATGTGTGGCAGTTATCCAGTGGGGCAGTTTTCCAAGTTTCCGAATCATGTGTGGCAGTTTTCCAAGGTGCCTAACGACGAGAAGGAGCTCTTCTGTTTGTCTGAATTTCCATGCCGGTTCATACTTAGGGCAACTGGCCACAAAAGTTCAAAGGGGGGGCGCTATAAAGATTGCCGTTTCTTGGCCTATATTGATAATTGAATTGGGAACTCCAAACAAATTTCGGGAAGACGTTCTATGTAACCGAAGCGAGAACTGCACTTTCATTTGAGGAAATAAATTGCAGTGATTTAGTATATTTCTTAAAACTACAGTGTTCGACGAAACATCCGAATTACAGCATAGCATGACTCATGCTGTGTTCAGAAAAGGACGATAAGGTGGCATTTTTTTAATAACGCTGCGCTTTTACTTAGGCACTAAATATTTACATAACATGTCAAGTTTGTAATATTTTTCTTTTTTTTGATTGGAGGTTTAACGACCACCGTGAGCAACTCAATGGGCTGTAAGGAGCCGCCCGTCCCTAATTTAGGGTCACTGGTTCCAGGGAAGGGAGAGAGCCAGTGCCGTAAGACAAACACAACATCCATGCCTCACCGGGATTTGAACCCGGACCCCTTACGGACGAATGATCAGAGGCCATCGCTTAGACCACTGCGCCACCGGGACGGCCATATTTTTCTTTTACTTAATTCATAGGCCCTACACTTTGGCCTTTTTAACAGCTTTTAATCCGCCGACTTCATATTCATAATGTTTACGTATCAAATCAAGTCAATAGCTTTGCGCTTTTACATAGGCACTAAATATTAAAGTCATAAGCCTCAGGCCTAGGCCTTTTTAAAAGTTTTATTCTACCAATGTCATATTCACAACATTTACACATCAACTCAAGTTAATAGCATTGCGCTTTTACTTTGGCACTACATTTTAATTCATAGGCCCTAGACCTAGGCCTTTTTAATGGTTTTTATTCCACCAATGCCATATTCACAACGTTTATACATGAAGTCAAGTTAATAATATTGCGCTTTTACTTAGGCACGAAATATGAATTCGTAGGCCCTAAGCTTAGGGCCTAAGACTTATTATTTACTGCCTAAGTAAAAGCGCAATGATATTAACTTGAGTTGATACGTAAAAAGTTATGAATATGAAGTCGACGAATTAAAAACTGTCAAAAAGCCTAGGCCTAGGACCTATGAATTAATATTTAAAGCCTAAGTAAAGCGTAATGTTATTAACTTGACTTGATATGAAAACGTTGTGAATATGACATTGGTAGAATAAAAACTGTCGGAGAGGCCTAAGTCTAGGGCCTATAAATTTAAATTTAGGTGCCTAAGTAAACGCCCAGAGTTATTAACTTGATTTACTGTGTAAAAGTTGTGAATATGACATTGTTAGAATAAAAACTGTTTAAAAGGCCCGCGGCCTAGGTGGCTTGTAAATAGGTGAGAAATAATCCGCTGAGTGACTTTTATTAGGTTTTATAAAATGTTTAGAAATACGGAATATCAAGGTTGTAATTTAAAATCTTCTATAAAGATCAGCACCTGAAGATCGATTCGTTGAGCCCCTGTTAATTAGCCTTTATTGCTTGTTATCACATGGGAAATATTAAAATAATAACTCACGATTTAAGGAGTCAAAAAGGTTCTACGTAAACCTTGTGCCATTTTGATCTTACATACCCATTGAGATCCCTAGGAAAACTGGTACATTTCGTTTTGTTCAGCTAGGAAAACTCGTACACTTTGACAAGATCTCGGAACGAAAGGTAATTTGTGTACATCCCCTTACTTGAGAAGGTGTACGAGTTTTCCGGTGTACCAGTTTTCCGGTGTACGAGCTTTCCTGGATCCGGTCAGTTCTCCGGTGGCCAGTTCTCCGCTTAGTCTTAGCCCCGAAAATCATGGAAATGTCTAAATTTCTTACTGAAAATGAATTATTAAAAAAATAAATAAAAAAAATATGAACGATAATTGCTCAAGTAGTGGGAAATATAGCCACAGGAAATTTGTTTATGGAGAACAATTTATGTCACTGAAATTCCAATGTGTCCAGTTCTCCGTGTGGCCAGTTCTCCGGTGGCCACTTCTCCGTACCCGACATAAACCTTGTGCAATTTTGATCTTACATACCCATTAGATCGTATGTAAGATCATTTTTGATCTTACATACCTACCCCTAGGAAAACTGGTACATTTCGTTTTGTTCAGCTAGGAAAACTCGTACACTTTGACAAGATCTCGGAACGAAACGCAATTTGTGTACATCCCCTTACTTGAGAAGGTGTACGGGTTTTCCGCCCTTTGCACTTTGCTCAGCGGCATGAGAAAGTGTACGAGTTTTCCTTGATCCGATCTAGACACCAAGTCAAGTTAGTATTATTGAGTCTTTACTTAGGCATTAAATATGAATACCTTTGCCTAGGCCTAGGCCTTTTTAACAGTTTCTCTTCCATCATGTTCATATTTATAAGGTTTAGACACCAAGTCAAGTTAGTATTATTGCGCTTTTACTTAAGCATTAAATATTACCTTGGCCTGGACTTAGGCCTTTTTACCGGTTTTTATTCATCGTGTTCATACTCACAAAATTTAGAAACCAAGCCAAGTTAGTATTATTGCGCTTTTACTTAGGCATTAAATATTAATACCTTGGCCTAAAACTTTTTAACAGTTTTTATTCCACAGTGTTAATATTCATAAGCTTTAGACACCATGTCAAGTTAGTATTATTGCGCTTTTACTTAGTCATTAAAATTATTACCTTGGCCTAGGCCTAAGCCTTTTTAACTGTTTTCTTTCAATCGTTTTCATATGCATAAGGTTTAAACACCAAGTGAAGTTAGTAGCATTGCACTTTTACTTAGGCATCAAATATTTATCAACAGGCCCTTGGTTCAGATTTTGTTCAAGTGAATGAAATATTTATTCTTAAGTAAAAGCGCAAAATTACTAACTTGATTGATGCTAAGCTTATAAATATAAGCACGACGGAATAAAATTGCTAAAGAGGCCTAAGCCTAGGCCAAGGTATTAATATTTAATGCCGAAGAAAAAAAGGCGAGATTTATTCCACAGCCATTATCCTCATAACTTGAGTAATGATTTCTGGTATTCAAAAAGTAGGAACTGTACACCAAATTAGTTAGTATTATATTCTACGCCAATAAATTTTCGGATTTTTAGTATATAGTTATACTATTTTGAGATTTCTGGTATGTTGGAAAGCGTATCATAATCAATGCATCGCATGGTTTTACTAGCTTGTTTTTTTGTTCTTCCTCTTTATTTTTTTAAACCATATTTTTACACATTTTCATAGTCCGTCTTCCGTTATCCACGGTCGCGCATTACGAGGCATTCCGGAAGTTGATCCCAGGTTTTGCGTTTTTTGGCTTCATATAGCTTCATTTCAGTTAAATTGTTGCTGTTTTTTTTTTTATTTTTTTACAAAATCCATATTTGTTAAGCGTTTGCAACATTCCCTTCCGTTTTTGCGCCATTTTGGAAGTTGGCGGTCGCATTTTATTTATCTTTTTTACTGCCAGATGGCTTTATCTCGGATTTTTTCCCCCTAAAACCACATCTTCCACATCTTTATGTATTATTAACGCCCCCTGCTTTGTTTCCAAAGCCATATCACGCGGTACTCCGGAAGCTGAAGGTCGCGATTTTTTTTAGCTATTATTTTCTTCCAAATAGTTCCATTTCAGATTGCTGAGGTTAAAAGTTTTTTTTTTCACATTCTTTTTTATGTTTAGATTTTTATCAAAACTATAGAACCTTGAGATTGATAGACCGAATTTTAATTTCATTTAGCAGTAAGTAGTTTCGGTAGTAGGCAGTGCTTAATACACTTATATTATTACTCATTGTTCCGACATCATCATCATGCATTACGTTTGTGCATGATACTTTGAAATTTGCTTTCGTTTCACCTGACTCCTAAATTTTGGAGCTGGCTCCTAGATCTGAAGCTTATTTTTCCAGCCCTGAGCTAAAGGCTTCCCTTTTTCTGTCTCAAATATTTCAAACTCATTCAGTGGATGAAACGAACAGCTTATTTTACAATATAAATGACATATAACAATCTGGGAAATTAGTTATTTCACTTCTTCAATCCAAACTGCAAATGAAGAGCATGACAAAATCGTAACTTTTATCTCCTTCGCTAGGTTCAGCCGAGCAGATTCTGTTTGTACTTTGTTATACGAATTCCAAAGATTCGTTCTGAAACATCGAAAAGTTAGAAATAAGCTAATATTGTAAATACAAACTATTCAATAATTATTAGACTTTCGCTAAAAAAGACTATTAATAAGGAAATGGCATACCCTAATTTTAGGTTTGGGACACTTGGATATTTTTTGCAAGCAGTGAGTCGGTCGCAAAAAATCTGCTTCTAGAGCTGTTTATGGATCGCTAGTGAGGTTCTGAGCGTTCGTATGGAGATCTGAAATTTACAACTGCTATTTTTGCAGAATTTTTAAGAATAATAATTCCGGATACGTGTAAAATAATCTGTAAGAAATTAAAAGAGTAATACATGAAAGTAGAAAATGTTTTCTGGGGAATGATATATTCTACATTTTCTAACCAATTGTTATTTTGTGGTTGTAATAAAGTGGTTGCATAAATAAGTTCTTAAACATGATAAATGAATCAAAGCCGTATTATTTTTTAATATTTTCTGGAGATTTAAAATTCATGTGAGAGAAACCGCTCTAGGAGTCCCCACACACGCGTTCAAACACTGAAGTTCTGTCGCCTTCAAACTCAAGTACGAAGCAACTTATTTTACTGTACAGAGAAAACCAATTTCCATAGTTCGCGTGGTGGCAGGGTTGCCAACCTCCAAAGCAGTATTTTTAGTACATAGCCTGAAAAAATTATACTACGGATGCACAAAATATAGTACAAAAATATATATACAGTGAATCTGCTTAATACGATTTTCAAGGGACAGACGCAAATTATCGTCTTAAACGGGAAAGCGTCTTAGCCGGAAACAGAAAATGAATAAAACCTATGCTTCGTACCTTTGTATATGACCGCTGCATATTCACGAAACTGTTGGAGAACATAAAAAATAATGGTTTTAAAAAAAACAACAGAAAAAAACCTAATTTACGGTAGTCACAAACTGTATTACTGCACAATATTTATTTAAAAATACGTAAAAACTTCACGTAGATTACAAAAATTATTTTGTTCTTGTAAAGTATTTATAAACTGTAATTGCCTTTTTTTTTTATAGTTTCTTAAAATAATTCTCAATCTTAATTTGGTTCATTTTTTTAAAAGCAGAATTCAGAATTATCGTTTCTAGCTGATTTATTTTACTGGCAGTGTCATCAAAAACTCCCATCATGCAGGACACAAAACGCCTTACTTCACCGGGTGAATTTAATGCTGCGCCGCCCCGGTTGCGCAGTGGTCTAAGCGATGGCCTCTGATAATTCGTCCGAAAGGGGTCCGGGTTCGAATCGCAATAAGGCATGGATGTTGTGTTTGTCTTACGGCACTGGTTCCCTCCCTTCCCTGGAACCAGTGGCCCTAAATTAGGGACGGGCGACTGCTCATTGAGTTGCTCACGGTGGTCGTTAAACCTCCAATAAAAAAAAAATAATGCTGCGTCTCTGGCGTCTGCGGTAGCACAGGCGTTTCTCTGGTCCCCTTACAATGTTGCACAGATCCTTCCTGGGACCACTGTCTGAAAAGGTGACTGACGGTTGTCTTCATGTTTTCTCTAACTCTCTTCGTTTGTAGTAGTACTCGCAGTACTATCTTCTACAGCTTCTTGTACTGTTCGAATCTCAGAAGTAGCGATATCACAATCGACAGGCACGACAATCCTGTTTAGCTAGCGGCGAGGAATAGGGGAACATCCAGTGACTCATATAACACGCGATTTACCCAATTTTTGCATAGTATTACCATTCAACCGATTTTTTTTTTTTTTTTTTTTACTATTGGGGATTTTTTGGAATTTTTTTTTTTTTTTTTTTTTGATTGGAGGTTTAACGACCACCGTGAGCAACTCAATGGGCTATTAGCAGTCTCCTGTCCCTAACTTAGGGCCACTGGTTCCATGGAAGGGAGAGAGCCAGTGCCATAAGACAAACACAACATCCATGCCTCACCGGAATCCGAACCCGGAGCCCTTTCGGACGAATGATCAGAGGCCATCGCTTAGACCACTGCGCCACCGGGAAGGCACACCCGAATTCAAATGTCCATTATACTACAAAACTAAGAGCTTATTAAGCTGGATTAGAAGCGTATTAAATAAGATATATTTGTACTTTTTTGTCTATCAGTTCCAAGGACTGCGTGAAAAATGTGTATTAAACGGGAAATCGTATTAACTGTGAACATATTCAGTGGAATTCACTGAAGATGTATATAAAAACAAGTATATATATATAAAATAATAGTACACAAAGCTAAATTATAGTACGTTTTGGTGCCTTTTATGTGACATAGTAACATCGCTATAGTACATAGTACGAAAGGCAAAATAATCGTACATGTATTATAATTTTAGTACGGTTGGAAACCCTACGTAGTGGACAGAAATACAACCTGTTTGGTCACACTGCATCAACAGCAGCTCAATACGCCCCCCCCCCTCCATCTGACCTCCTTTCTTTCCTTCCCTATCCCTCTGCGTTAAGCCGGTCGCATTTACTACAATTTCAACCAGGTCGCATTTAGGACTGCTTCAGGAAAAGTATTAAAAGCCCCCCCTCCCCCACACACATAAACCTATGTGGTGGACAGGGTTAGGCGCCCTGAGGCAGCGCGTGGAGAGGGTCGTGGACGTTTTTCAGATTCGTGGCGGCGTTCGAATTTTCGACCTTGAGAGCGACAAAACCCTAGTATTAAACGCCTGTGTGTGGGCAAATCCCTCCAAAGTGAAATTTTTTCTGCACCTACGATATCAGTGGCGCACTGAGGAATTCCTGTTGGGAACGGGGGCGATGCTACCATGTATATGTAGGTATGTGTGTATACGCACATAGTATATATGTCATCATCATCATCATTGTCAACCATTATCAATCCACTGCTGGACGAAGGTCTCCCCAAGTTTCCTCCACAACGGTCTGTCTTGTGCCAGTCTCCTCCATGTCACCCCTGCATACTTTCGAATTTCATCCACCCATCTCCCATGTGGTCTTCTTCTGGGTCTTTTCCTGTCCCTTGGAATCCAATCTAAAATTTCGGCTGTCCATCGATGATATACGTGCATATATAACATATATGCATGTATGCATACAATATATATAAATATGTATCAATATGTATATATACAGTGCATGAGATAGACAGATATACATTAGATAGATAGATAAAAGAGTTGGCATACGGGGCTTTGGGAGACTTAAGCCCCAAAGCTCCTCGGTGCGTGCTCTGGTGCGCGGTACAGACAGGAGATAGGTGCTAGCAAAGGATTTTGTTTGATTTTGTTTGTCAGATGAACATGTGCCCATTTTTAGTTACACAACTTACTTTTCTTTACAAAAAAATCCTTTTTTGAAAAAATTAAGTTGAGTGATGGAAATAAAAATTAATAACACAAAATAGCAACGAATAATATATTAAATTTTGGTTTTAAATACTTCAACTAATAATAAATTAATTAATAAAATTAAGTAAATCTCGTAATTTATGGTATTAACTATCATAATTCATATGTATATACATACAGAATCTGTGCCACCATTTTTGAGCTTCGATACAACCAATACAAATTTGTCCTTGTTAAATTATCTTATAAAAGAATAATTAGCTCGAAAAATGAGAGCGTGATTTAATTTAAAGCAGTAATTTACTGTGAAAATGTTTCCCCAGTATAGATTTCTGTTACGTTTGTAAACACATTCAAACATTTCTGTATTATCACAAAGAAGAAAAAGAATTATAAAAAATATATAAAATAATGGATATCCAAAATATTGCTATTAATTTATTTAAGACAGCATTTTCCAAATTTTCATACTGACATATTTCGGATTGAAAGAATCATCAAAAATAACTTCCATGACCACTCCAATATGACCTTGTCTACATATAATGGACGCTCCTTCTGATTCAAGGCTTCTTGAATTGGAAGAGGAACTGCAAATTATCAAGTGGGACATCGTCGGGCTAAGTGAGGAAAGGAGAAGATCTCATTGAGCTGAAAAGTGGACATCTCTTCTACTATCGTGGGACAGATACTGGCAGAACTAGTGGTATTGGATTTATAATAAACAAGAAACTGAAGGATAAAGTTGTAGAAGTTGAAAGTTCCTCTCACAGAGTTGCACGACTCGTTACCCAACTCTCGAGAAGATACCAGGCTCAGATAATTCAAACTTATGCACCCACCACAAGTCATCCTGAAAAAGAAATTGAAGACTTTTGTGAGGAAATACGTCATCTAAATAATAAAGGTAAGCAGCACTTGAAGATAATTATGGGAGATTTCAATGCAAAAATAGGGCAACGGCAACAGAATGAAACTTCAGTCACGGCAACAGAAACCAGCGTGGAAATACTCTCGTTGAGTTTGCAGAGGCAGAAAGATTTTTCATCTTGAACTCCTTTTTCAAGAAAAAGCCACACAGGAAATGGACATGGAGACATCCAAATGGGGCGACAAGTGAAATTGATTTTATTATGTGTAGCAAAAAATTCGTCATAGAAGACTGCAGTGTGCTAAACAAGTTCAGCACAGGTAGTGACCATAGATTGGTGAGATGTAAGATGCACTTCAACACTAAACTTGAGCGTGGCAAGCTCATAAGACAAACAAAATGTATTGACATAACCAACCTTAAAAAACACCATAATACCTTCAAGTTGGAACTGAAGAACAGATTCTCTGCTTTAGAAGGCCTAACATCGGAAGAAGTGGATATTTCTGAAGTTAACAGAAAAGTAACCGAAGCTATTATAAAAACAGCAACAAAATTAGCTGGGTCTAAGAACAAGTTGCATGTGAACAAATTATCAGGAAAAACCAAAATGTTGATGCAAAAAAGAAGAGAGATGAGGACAACTAAAGATGATGTGACTTCCAAAGTGGAATATATAGAGCTATGCAAGACAGTATGAAAAAGTATCACTGAAGACGTAAGGAAATTCAACTGTGAACTAGTGAGGAAAGCAATTGAAAACAACCAAAGCCTAAAGATAGCAAAGGGACATCTCAGTAAGGGAAGAAAACAGATTATGGCACTGAGAAAAGAAGATGGTTCTGTAACAAGAAATAGAGGCGAAATTTTGACCAGAGTGAAAGATTTCCACTGCAAATTATATGAAAGGGATGATACATGTACTCCAGTCATCATGAAAGGTACCAGTACGAGAGTTCTTCCAGTCCTCCCAGCAGAAATTGCACATGCAATCAAGAACATGAAGTGGGGAAAAGCTCCAGGAAAAAATGGAATTACTGTAGACATTATACAAGAATCAAGTGGAGAAATCGAAACAGTACTCGCCCAAATTTTCACTCGATGCCTTAATGAAGGGAAGATTCCTGAGGATTGAAACAACGCTACAATGATCCTGCTACATAAAAAAGGTGACATTGAGGATCTCAGGAACTACAGACCTATCAGCCTCCTATCAGTGGTTTATAAAATCTTCACTGAAGTTCCTTCACACCGCTTGAAGGTAACACTGTGGACATGGCTCAACCCAGAGAGCAAGCTGGATTCAGGAGTGGCTACAGCACAATAGATCATATCCACGTACTGAGAGAACTAATTGAAAGAGCGAGGGAATATGAACTTCCACTGTGCATGGCTTTTATCGATTATGGAAAAGCCTTTGATTCGGTGAAACCATCAGCAGTTACAATATCACTGAAATCATGCGGTATTGAAGATGCATACTTTAATATTATTAAAAACATCTATGAAAATGCAAGTGCAAAGATTCGGCTGTTTGAAAATACAACACACATAAAAATTGGAAAGGGAGTGAGACAAGGTGACACCATATCCCCGAAGCTCTTTAATGCCACATTGGAAAATGTCTTTCAATAACTGAACTGGGAAAACAAAGGTATAAAGATTAATGGAGATTATCTAACAAACCTTCGTTTTCCTGATGACGTAGTCATTTTTGCAACTACCCCATCAGAGCTGCAGAGTATGATCCAGGAACTTGCTGACAAGAGTAAAGAAGTGGGATTAAAAATGAACTTTCAGAAGACAAAAGTGATGTTCAATGCTTTTACAAGAAATGAAGATTTATCGATTGATGGAGAAAAGCTGGAGATAACAGACATGTACGTTTATCTTGGATAGCAGATATCAAGTGAGGGTCATATTGATGAAGAAATTATTCGGCGTACAAAACTTGCCTGGAGAGCTTTTGGAAGAAACTGCATAATTTTCAAGAGCAATATGCCATTATTTCTTAAAAGAAAAGTGTTGATCAATGCATCCTTCCGGTGCTTACCTATGGTGCAGAGACGTGGACCTTAACTAAAAGAGACATACAAAGGCTGCAGACAACTCAAAGAGCATGGAGAGGTGCATGCTTGATGTAACCAGGAGAGATAAGAAGAGGAACTCATAGATCCGAAAAACGACAAGAGTGGAAGATATCATGATCAGAGTCAAAACCCTGAAATGGCAATGGGCTGGGCATACTGCCAGAAGGACAGACGATCAATGGACAGCCGAAATTTTAGATTGGATTCCAAGGGATAGGAAAAGACCCAGAAGAAGACCACATGGGAGATGGGTGGATGAAATTCGAAAGTATGCGGGAGTGACATGGATGAGACTGGCACAAGACAGACCGTTGTGGATTAAACTTGGGGAGACCTTTGTCCAGCACTGGTTTGATAATGGTTGACAATGATGATGAATGATGTTCTTGCCAAGGTACTTTCCCTCTGTTATTAAAATAATCCAAATACATATTACGGCTTTGTTTAGCTGCGTCAGTAGAATATTTAGTTTGTTTTTGCAAGTCACATAGGTACGATGCATATATGCACTTTTTGAGTTTCGTCGTAGAAAGTCGTGCAGTATGCATGCGCCAAGTACAATGTAGTCTAAGTTTTTCAGATAAACATTTGTCTATATGTGGAAAATCCTGAACGTCGAAGCCAAAAATCGAAACACATTTTTCGACACAGTTCTTACCTTCGACAACCTGTAGTTGAAAATTCGTTTATATATACTTTTCTTTCTTTCTTTTTTTTTTTTTTTCGTTTACCGAAATTAGTACTGCTAACGCTTTGCTCTTTTGTGCGGAAAGGAAAAACGACATTTTGTAGATTTCTGCCGGGAACGAAGATTGACTGAGATACTTCGGAATGAAAAGCGCGATGTTTTTAAGTTTGTGTCTGTGGGCAAACCTAGTCAGGGGGACGATCTCTCTAGGGACCACAGGTGGTCAACCGATATCCGCGCGAAGGTAAAAGTCTGTGTTTCTGGGGGACTTTTAGAGAGAGGGGGTTAGGGCGAGTTTGTCTCCCCATATCAGTAGCAGTGTTCACATTTTAGACTTTTTACCTTTTTCCCAAATGACACTGTCCGCATTTGCCACTAATTCGAAGTGAGGTAGCAATTTTAGAGAAGAGTAACAAACAGCTTTGTGAAAATTAAAACAGCTCTTTTAATGAAGTGTTGTTGCTTAACTGGATGCCCTGAAATGGTGAAAATAGTTTAAAAAAATAACTACGTAATTAGTCAATGAATGTAATCCTTCAGATTTGCTATATATGAATGACGGTTGCTTCGACTAGCGAATCCTGTGATGTTTATATTCAAATTAATCGGAAACTTGGTCGTTCCGGGTGGTGTAGTGGTTAGTAAACTCGGCAGCTATTTGGGAGACGCGGATTATATTCCCGCTCGAGGACGAAGAAATTTTCAAGTTTTGGGATATTATCCGACTTACCATTCATGTCATATTTACACTAATAAACGGATTCACAACCTCAAAATTTGTACTGCATAATTTATATTTGGAGAAAGAAAAGTTCCACGTTGTCATGGATTTTATAGAGTTCTTTAAAAAAAATCACCCTGGCTATTCTCTGTGCGCAGCAAGTTAGACAAACCTGAACCATGAATAGGGCGCATATGAATTGCATAGATCTCGATCTTGGCTGCAAAACTGGTAATAACATTCTCAAAATCAAGTTTTCCTAGAAGAACAATTCCTGTTTCTAAAAGTTTTTTACATAATAATAAAATAAATAACAGCAAAATGTTCAAAAACGGTTAAATCTTTTCTAGAAACAATTTTTGAAATAGGGCCCGGGTGGCCCTTTGCGGTTATCAGGCTCTGAATAAAATACTGTGTTTTAGGATAAGATGACATACCCTTAAATAGAACGGAAAAATATACAAATACATTGTCTGTTGGACCTTCACTCTGCTGAATAATGTCCAGAAACTATAAGAAAGGTTAATGATTTAAAAATCTGAAAAGATACCTTAAAACTGGCTTTTGTTATGAATATAATGTTTCATATAACTACAACAACAAAACTGTTACTGTAGTTTTGATTGATAAGTATAAGATACGGTAAAAGATCTATGGAGTTTTGTACTAGTCAAGACATCGTTTTTTTTTACCAAGGCCTGCAGTTCAGTGTGCGTATACACTGTCGTCTCAGAATAATGTGACCACCTACTGTACCTAATAATGGGAATAACCACTCTTGGCCCGGATGACAGCTGCAAGACGGCGTGGCATGGAAGCAAGGAGACCCTGGAAGGTTGCCCGAATCAGAGTGCCCATTCGGACTTCAGCAGAGCACGGAGGTCCCGGAGAGGACGTGGCTATGAGTCGGCAGACCAAAGCTGCCGATCCAAATTGTTCCACAAGTGCACTATGGGATTGAGGTCGGACAAATTCGCCGGCCAAGGGAGAACGGAGACATCGCTGTCGTGTTCCTGGAGCCAGTCACTCACTGTCTTAGCTACGTGGCAGGGCGCAATGTTCTCTTGCTAGACACCATCACCACCAGGCCCAGTGTAAACATCCAACATGAAGAGATGCATGTGATCGGTCAGGATGGATAGGGAGCCATTGTCGTTCAATGACCCATCCAGTGGTACAACCGGTCCCAGGTCATACCAGGAAAACATCTTCCATGACATGCACACTCCCACCGCCGACAAGTGTGTCCGGGTGTTGGTTTTCGTGTATCTGACGCCGTATCCGCCACCGGCCGTCACTTCTGTGGAGTAGAAACCTCGATTCATCGGAGAAGGCAACCTTTTCCCACTCTTCTATTGTCCGATGACAGTAGTCCCATGCGAACTACAGGAGCCGTTGCCGATGGACCTAGGTTTACATGGGTGCCTTGACGCAGAGTCGACTCCGGAGACCCATGCGTAACAGCTTTCGCTCTACTGTTATCGTCGGGGACACGTACCTGGATGCCCCAGCGTTCATTTGCATGGTCAGTTGCTGTAATGTTGCGCGCCGATTGCCTTTTCCGAATCGACGGAGGCGATGTTTTCCTCTGGGACCGAAGGCCTTTGGGGATCCACAGTTCTGACGACGGCAGATACTCAGTCTGCCACCGGTCCATTCTTGGTACACCCTTACTACAGCACTACGCGAATAGCCGGGTAGACTTCTGTTTCTGAGATCCTTCCACCCTTGGCGAAGTAGCCGGTGATCATTCCTTTTTTGAACGTCCGTCAAATCATTACCTCTGCCAATTGTGCCCACGTAACGCCCTGTGGCTCATCTGTCCTGCCCAACCGCTTATATCTCCGTGTTGTCGACCTTGTGACGTCACTCTGTGACGCGCCTGGATAGCTACACTGTGATTCTGGGGGTGGCTATATTATTCTGATACGACTGTGTATTATTATAAAATATAGTGTACTTTAATAAATACAGTTTTCATTTTGGAAAAGGCACCTTACTTTACTTCTGATAATGAAAATTAACTCATTTCGTGTTTCATGTAAGTTGTACAAAGGTTATCTCTGATTTTATGTCTACGCTGTACAATCAATGGACAAAACATTAGATAAACTGCGGTTCTAACAAAAGTTCTGCACACTGTCCATTTTGAGAAAAGTGTTAAGTACCGCAGAAAACTTACCTTACTGCCGTTCAGTGTACTCCCCTCCGCTGCTAATTTCCAGCGGTGAGGTAGGTCCTGGATGCCCCGTAGTACGTCATCTTTGTCCAGTTGCCGTATTAATCGGGTCACGTCCAATGACAGTTCATCCAGCGATTCGCAGCGGATGCCATGGAGCCAATTTTTTAACTTTGGAAAATGATCAATGTCGGGTGGACTGAGATCAAGGCTGTATGGTGGTTGGGATGAAATTTCCCCGCCATATTTCGACAAGAGTCCCCTCACCAATGGTGCACCATGACACGATGCGTCGTCATGCAGCAGGATCGCTCCCGCTCCAACAAGTTGGAGTGATTTTGACAAATTTGCGGTCTCAACTTTTCCCTCAGAAAGTCATGATAATATTGTGAGTTGACATTTTGCTCTACCGGCACTCGATCAGAGAATACAACACCCTGCCTGGGCATCGTAGGCAAAAATCATCATTTGCTTCACTTTGGATTGCTGCCAACGACACTTTGTGAGGCTAGGGGAACTTGGATGCCTCCATTCCGCTGATTGTGACTTCAGTTCCGGCTCAGAATCACGGGTCTAAGTCTCATCAACTGCAACAACTCTGTTCAGGAAGGTGTCGCCTTCTCTTTCGAACATGAGGAGCCGGTGACCTGTGCGATGCTGACGCTGGCTCCCTTCTGCTGGGGGGTGAGTTGGTGGGGCACCCAACGCGGTGAGAATTTTCTTTTTCCCAGTGAATCGGTCAAAATCCGGCGAACAGACATGGTGAACAAATTTGCTTAATGAGAAATCTCCTCTACTGTCAAACGGCGATTCTCTTCCAGAAGCGTTGCAACAACGGTGACACATGTTTTTTTCCGTCATTGTTTGAGTTCCGTCTGAGCAGGGATTATCTTCCATGCTGCTTCGGCCCTCCCGAAAGCGCGAAGCCCAGCTGGAAATTATGCTTCGGCCAAGAGTTCCGTCACCACAAACTTCTTGCAAGGCAGTGTGAATCTGAGTCGGAGTTTTCCCCGCAGAGTTTCTATTCCTACCTACGATCGCTGGTCTAATCCTGTGACTCGACCTGAGGAGCTTCACGCTTCCATTTACAAATCCTCCGACGTCCACACAGCAAATAATATCACCTTGTTTTCTGACACCACTGCGTTGCGGTGAGTCTGACCTTGACACGACGCATTCATTTTCCCGATTGCATCATCCGCTTCCGTTTTAGATTAACGTTGCTATGACCCTCGTATATCAGTTTCAAATTAACGTGTGCAGAACTTTTGTTATGACCATCGTATGTCAGTTTTAGATTAACGTGTGCAGAACTTTTGTTTTGGCCATCGTATGTCAGTTTTAGATTAACGTGCGCAGAACTTTTGTTATGACCCTCGTATGTCACTTTTAGATTAACGTGTGCAGAACTTTTGTTATGACCCTCGTATGTCAGTTTCAGATTAACGTGTGTAGAACTTTTGTTCGGACCCTCGTATGTCAGTTTTAGATTAACGTGTGCAGAACTTTTGTTATGACCCTCGTATGTCAGTTTTGCATTAACGTGTGCAGAACTTTTGTTAGGACCCTTGTATGTCAGTTTTGCATTAACGTGTGCGGAACTTTTGTTAGGACCCTTGTATGTCAGTTTTGCATTAACGTGTGCGGAACTTTTGTTAGGACCCTCGTATGTCAGTTTTAGATTAACGTGTGCAGAACTTTTGTTAGGACCCTCGTATGTCAGTTTTAGATTAACGTGTGCAAAACTTTTGTTATGACCCTCGTATGTCACTTTTAGATTAACGTGTGCAGAACCTTTGTTATGACCCTCGTATGTCAGTTTCAGATTAACGTGTGTAGAACTTTTGTTCGGACCCTCGTATGTCAGTTTTAGATTAACGCGTGCAGAACTTTCGTTATGACCCTCGTATGTCAGTTTTGCATTAACGTGTGCAGAACTTTTGTTAGGACCCTTGTATGTCAGTTTTGCATTAACGTGTGCGGAACTTTTGTTAGGACCCTCGTATGTCAGTTTTAGATTAACGTGTGCAGAACTTTTGTTAGGACCCTCGTATGTCACTTTTAGATTAACGTGTGCAGAACCTTTGTTATGACCCTCGTATGTCAGTTTCAGATTAACGTGTGTAGAACTTTTGTTCGGACCCTCGTATGTCAGTTTTAGATTAACGTGTGCAGAACTTTTGTTATGACCCTCGTATGTCAGTTTTGCATTAACGTGTGCAGAACTTTTGTTAGGACCCTTGTATGTCAGTTTTGCATTAACGTGTGCGGAACTTTTGTTAGGACCCTCGTATGTCAGTTTTAGATTAACGTGTGCAGAACTTTTGCTATAACCCTCGTATGTCAGTTTTAGATTAACGTGTGCAGAACTTTTGCTATGACCCTCGTATGTCAGTTTTAGATTAACGTGTGCAGAACTTTTGTTATGACCCTCGTAAGTCAGTTTTAGATTAACGTGTGCAGAACTTTTGTTATGACCCTCGTATGTCAATTTTTGATTAACGTGTGCAGAACTTGTGGTATGACCCTCGTATGTCAGTTTTATATTAACGTGTGCAGAATTTTGTTAGAACCCTCGTATGTCAGTTTTAGATTAACGTGTGCAAAACTTTTGCTATAACCCTCGTATCTCAGTTTCAGATTAACGTGTGCAGAACTTTTGTTCGGACCCTCGTATGTCAGTTTTAGATTAACGTGTGCAGAACTTTTGTTATGACCCTCGTATGTCAGTTTTAGATTAACGTGTGCAGAACTTTTATTATGACCCTCGTATGTCAGTTTTTGATTAACGTGTGCAGAACTTTTGTAATGACCCTCGTATGTCAGTTTTCGATTAACGTGTGCAGAACTTTTATGACCCTGGTATATCAGTTTTAGATTAACGTGTGCAGAACTTTTGTTATGATCCTCGTATGTCAGTTTTAGATTAACGTGTGCAGAACTTTTGTTATGACCCTCGTATGTTTCAAACAACCTTTACATTTCGACATTCACACCCCCCCCCCCCCGTCCCAGACAGGTTTCCAGGGTGTGCACATGCCTGCAGAGAAATTGTTGGGCTGCAATTTCTAAACGCTGGAAATCTCCCGATTGGGTTACACATTTTTTATATTCCCCCCCCCCCCCATCTGCTTTTATGCGTTAGTATATTCCCGCAGAACATTTGTTGAGTTGTAGTGTTTGTAAACCCTGAAAATTTCCCGAATAGGATATAAATTCTTCATGTTTTATATATTCGGTCTTAAGCCCCCTCCGGCAGAAATTCTTTATATTCTATATTTTTGGTATTAACACCCTCTCTCCCGGACATATATCCTGCGTTTGCAGATAATTTGTTGAACTGTAATTCTTAAACCGAAAAATTCTTTTGTTGAGTTGTAGATTATAAACATTTTTTTTTATAAATAATTGCATTAAATATCGCAATTAAGAAAATACGAAATTACGGAAGCTTTACATGATTCAGATGACCAGCTTCTGGGGATGTGGCCACGAAGCGATCGAAAACACAATTTTCATACTGCCCCTTAAAATATTTGTGGCCAGTTCTTTGAGTGGCTAGTTTTCCGGGTGTCGTGGCAGATCCGGACATGACATTACGTACAATGAAAATTTTGTGTCAGATCCGTACAAGCAAATATTCCTCCAGTGCGTCTCCCAAATGGGAGAGGGAGGCAAACTTCCGTGCAAAGGGTGAGATTGACTATTTTGTTAGTTTGTTCTTTTAAAATTATGCAGCACAGTGTTGCATGTGGAGATCTTATTTAAACAAAATGCATGTTGTATTGTTTCCTTAAACGTTAAAAGGCAAGCCTTGTGCTGTCTTCAATGATTTTGGATACCGCCAACATCGTAAAAATTTAGTTTTCACATACTTCATCATATTTAAAAAAAAAAAATCATCACCCTCTTAATATGAAATCGTGGACAAACTTTTGAATCCATTCCTTTACCGTGTCGTTGGTATTAACAGGGAAAACTTGATGAACCACAAATCCCTGCCCATTGTTTCCTTATATTTCAACAACTGGCCACAAGTCCACTGCACAAAATGAAGGCAATTTGTAAATTAAATAAATATAAACAATAGGCGTTGTTCACAAAAAAAATGGGAGCAAAAATATTACTCCGTTCTCAGGTTTACTGTCAAAAGATTAGCAACTGAGGCTACAACAAAGGAATGACCCGACCCATTTCTTTCTAATCAGGGCTTTACAGAGTGGTTCACACAAAGGGAGCAAGGTGAAACATGATCCATAGGCATCTTCTGAGTATGCAGCGGCGGATTTACCACTAGACCAACTAGACCGCGGCCTCGGGGCCCTAGGCTCTAGAGGGCCCAGGTGTAGAATCCAGAAAATGGGGAGCATGGAACAGAAAAACTTAGAAAAGGGAAGTACCGTTATTTTAATTTACTTGAATAAAATAAAGTAGTGGTAATTTTTATTTTTATTTTGAATGATAACTAAAGAAATAAGAACGTAATAATAGCTCTATTGCGAGCACGCCCGTATTCGTACGAGTGCGATAAAGAGCGCATGCGACGTAAAGTGTTGTTCCTTTACGTCGAATGCGATAGAGAGCGCATGTTGTTCCTTTACGTCGAATGCGATCGACGTAAAGGGTTGTACCTTTACGTCGAATTCGAACGCAATAGAGAGCGCATGCGACGTAAAGTGTTGTTCTTTTACGTCGAATGCGATAGAGAGCGCATGCGACGTAAAGTGTAGTTCTTTACATTTTAAATGTGCGATAGAGAGCGCATTCAAAATGTAAAGTGTTGTTTCTGGATAAGCATGGAACTCTTTGACTATATTTACAAATAATTTTTTTAACCTTTAATTTAATAAGTTAAATCAAAATAATTTCTATTTAAATAATACTTATATAACAATTAAAATTATACTACCAATTAATTCTTAACTTAAATATAAGTTTATTAGAAAATCTTATAGGAGCAAATTCAAATATGGGTCGGGGGGGGGGGGGGTGCACAGAAAATTTGGCCTAGGACTCCAAAAGCCTTAAATCCGGCACTGTGGGTATGAGAGAGTTAAATTCCTTTTTGTACGGAACTGACACAAAGACGGTAGGGCTGTATGAGATCTCAAATACGATGGTTAATTAACATTACATTTGTACGGAAGTTACACGAAAATTTCGGTGTACGGAAGTGCCATGTCCGGATCTGCCAGTAAACCAGTTTTCCGGTGGCCAGTTCTCTTACACCCCATCCCTTTCTGTAACGTTTTGTCTACTGAGAGCATATTGAAAGTACAGTTAAAATGATTACGTACATGCCTTCAAAAGTATGTTTCATAAAAAATGTCTTTAGGAACATTAAGACTGGTTCCCTTTTTTGTTGCCCTCCATAGAGATTATCATCTACCCTTTTAATAAGGGCAATTGTTTTATATTACATTGATCTGAAAACCACAGGGGGACATGTGCAGCTCTGTCAGAAATGTTTAATCCATTTATACAGTGGATTGACAAATGAGTTAAGTCGTGACGGTTAAGTGGGTACAATGGATAAACATCTTGACCTTGAGAGGGAATTAATATGCCTGTGGACCGAGAAAGCGATTTTTCCCATGTGGTTTCAGATGCAAAGTTTCTGAAAGGGAAAGTTTGAAAAATTTTCACCTTCGATAACATTATCAGTCACATAAATAAAATTAAAATTCACTTCTTACCATAAGCACCATAATATTTTTACATAAATAAAGAAATTCAATTGTCCATGGGTCGAAAGTAGTTTCTTCTAAACCTTCCGGATGAATCCCTACCAGAAATTGCCTGAAAATTAAATAAAACAGAAGTCATTCCCTGGACCTATTTGTGGAAAAGTACTTGTTGAATAAGTGCTGTCATGCCTTGCAAAAATTTGACTAGTAATTTTCCGGTTCTGGACCGTTAACGAGTTTACCAACATTGCTGTATATTTTACAGAAAAAATCTCTAAAGGAATAGTCAGACACCATAAATCCTACAGTTTTAAACCCTACTATTTACAGAAAATTACTGCGAAGGAAGAGTTGTGAATAGTAAATCTTAGTTTCAGGCGATATTACTTACAGAAAACAACCATGACGGGCCTATTATAAAGGGTGTAGGAGAACTGGCCACAAAATTTTTGAGCCGCATAAAAACTGCAGATTTGACAGCTTCGTGGCCACGTCCCCAGAGGTTGGTTATCTGAATCATATAAAGTTTCCGTCATTTCGTATTTTCTTATATAGTTGCGATATTTAATGTAATTCTTCATAAAAAATGTTTATTGTCTACAACTCAGCAAAATAATTTCAGGATTTACGCGCTACAGGTCAGCAAATTCTCTGCGAGCATGTGCAAACGCAGGAAACCTGTCCGGGTGGGAACTTAATACTGAAAATATAAAAAAAATTAATGAACTTCAACTGCACAAAATTTTTGTAGGCATCTGGTACCGCAGGAACCTGTCAGTGAAAGGGCGGGAGAGAAGGGGGGCAATGCCAAAAATATAAAATATAAAGAATTTGTAGCCCAAATTTTTCTGTGTTTGCACATGCCCGCAGAGAATTTGACCTGCAGCTTATAAACCCTATGGGTGCAAAGATATGTTGTTATACATGGACATAATGATAACATGAGCTGTTTTTTATTGTGATTAAAGATATGTTTAAAATATATTTACTTTTGATTTACACTCCAAGTGAGATTCTTTCAAAATGCGTGTATTTTAAGAAGCACTTCACTGGGGTTCTTTAAATATTTTTTTAAGTGTTTGCAATTACTCTGTTCCCCATCGCCTTGTGTCCATGAATCATAAACACTGAATTCTAAATCGATGAAATGAAATTTTGTTTTCACTCTGATTCCTTTTTCACTTTAAAAAAGTAAGGGAGATCATAGAGTGAAACGGAAGTCGTAGAAAGAACTGGGTATGTACGTTGAATACAGATGAAATCAACGGGCCGACAGGGTATGGACCTTGAACGTTCGGGTTTGAACATATTCCCGTTATCTAATTAGCATAATTGCTGTGTGGGCGTGCTCACCGTAAAAATCAGGGAGAGATTTTTGGAAAACCTTTTTCCTGCATTTAATGTTATCATTTCTCGTCTATTCTTAAATTCTTAAACAAATGTGAATTTTAGAATAAAACGTGGATTTTCTTTTTTTTTAACCGTTGCATAATATGTTTAATGTGCTTATGTAACTTTTTTTATACATTTTCAAATCACAACATATCTCAATACCTTTTCTTTCTTTCTTTTTTTATATCCCGTACACGTTCACGGGTGTGTTTTGTAATATTTAGACGCTTTCTTGGTGAAAAAGAGACACGTTTCTTTTACCCAGCCAACACATGGATTAAAAAAAAAAAAAAAATAGCACAATAAAGGGTTTCAAAGCAGGATTTAAAATATTATTTTTTTTAGCGGTGCATATAATATGTCTAATGTGCTTACATGACTTTTTAAACCATTTCCAATTACGTTTTGAGATATGAGGTGATCACCTCATATCTCAAAACGTTTTCTTTTATATATATATATATATATATATATATATAAGTTCTTTCACACCGCGCTTGAAGGTAACACTGGACATGGCTCAACCAAGAGAACAAGCTGGATTCAGGAGTGGTTACAGCACAATAGATTATATCCACGTACTGAGAGAACTAATTGAAAGAGCGAGGGAATATGAACTTCCATTGTGCATGGCTTTTATGGATTATGAAAAAGCCTTTGATTCGGTGAAACCATCAGCAGTTACAATGGCTCTGAAAACCTGCGGTATTGAAGATGCATACATTAATATTATTAATAACATCTATGAAAATGCAAGTGCAAAGATTCGGCTGTTTGAAAATACAACACACATAAAAATTGGAAAGGGAGTGAGACAAGGTGACACCATATCTCCGAAGCTCTTTAATGCCACATTGGAGGGTGTTTTTCAGTCGCTGAGCTGGGAAAACAAAGGGATAAAGATAAATGGCGATTATCTAACCCACCTTCGTTTTGCTGATGACGTAGTCATTTTTGCAACTACCCCATCAGAGCTGCAGAGTATGATCCAGGAACTTGCTGACAAGAGTAAAGAAGTGGGATTAAAAATGAACTTTCAGAAGACAAAAGTGATGTTCAATGCTTTTACAAGAAATGAAGATTTATCGATTGATGGAGAAAAGCTGGAGATAACAGACACATACGTTTATCTTGGACAGCAGATATCAAGTGAGGGTCACATTGATGAAGAAATTAATCGGCGTACAAAACTTGCCTGGAGAGCTTTTGGAAGAAACAACATAATTTCCAAGAGCAATATGCCATTATGTCTTAAAAGGAAAGTGTTTGATCAATGCATCCTTCCAGTGCTTACGTATGGTGCAGAGACGTGGACCTTAACTAAAAGAGACATACAAAGGCTGCAGACAACTCAAAGCAGCATGAGAGGTGCATGCTTGGTGTAACCAGGAGAGATAAGAAGAGGAACTCGTGGATCCAAAAAATGACAAGAGTGGAAGACATTATGATCAGAGTTAAATCCCTGAAATGGCAATGGGCTGGACATACTGCCACAAGGACAGATCATCGATGGACAGCCGAAATTTTAGATTGGATTCCAAGGGACAGGAAAAGACCCAGAAGAAGACCACATGGGAGATGGGTGGATGAAATTCGAAAGTATGCAGGGGTGACATGGAGGAGACTGGCACAAGACAGACCGTTGTGGAGGAAACTTGGGGAGACCTTCGTCCAGCAGTGGATTGATAATGGTTGACAATGATGATGATATATATATATATATATATATATATATATATATATATATCCTCCCGTACTAAAGTTCACGAGCGTGTTTTGCAACATTTAGAGGCTTTCATGGAGAAAAAGAGACACACTTCTTGTACCCAGCCAACCAGTGGCGCACCCAGGAATTCCTGTTGGAGGGGCTAATAAAAAATGTGTGTACGTATTATATATATATACTGTACGCCTATAGTCTATATACGGTTGTGACGTATGTTGCTCTTAATCTCTTTGGGGCATTGGGAAGAAGACACTATGTAATTTTTTTAAAACATGTGAAGTAATAATTTTGAATGTTTAATTTGTGATGTACGTTGCTCTTAATCTCCTTGGAGCGGGCTAAAGCCCTCAAAACCACATCCGTGGGCGCGGCACAATAAAGGGATTCAAAGCAGTAATTAAAAAAACATTTTTTAGCGTTGCATATAATGTCTAATTATATATATATAATATATATATCCCGTACTAACGTTCACGCCCGTGTTTTGTAATATTTAGATGTTTTCATGGCGAAAACAAGACACATTTCTTGTTCTCCAGCCAACTTATGTATTTATTAAAAGCACAACATTGTTAGCTTTGGCACCAAAAGGTTATTAACTCGACAAAGCGTTTTATTTACCATTAAATTCTAGGGCTTTCGTTTATCCGCCAGGCTCGTCCAGGAACCCCCAAGAGGAGGAGCTAGTACCTCTGGCCAATGATTTTAGCTTTAGGAAACTCTATCGACCAATCGGAGGAAGGAGTAGGACGTTCCAATGATGAAACCGCGTGCGTGTGTCCCGAAGCGTTGTAGCAGAGCGCACGAGACTAACGTGACAATAAGTGGGGAATTTAGTTTTCTAAGCACTGATGAAACCTGTAGAAGCGGTCACCCGTTTGTTAAGCCAGTGACGAAAGTTTCGTGACGTTTTCCTGCTTGAACGCTTTAAAATATTTTGAAATTCCTTCGAAAGTGTTATATTTTCTCTTCAACGTGCGTGGGAGTGAATCTGGAAAAGCATATTTTTGAAATTGACTGGTT
Organism: Macrothele yani; assembly: GCA_039090855.1. Classification (NCBI taxonomy): domain Eukaryota; kingdom Metazoa; phylum Arthropoda; class Arachnida; order Araneae; family Macrothelidae; genus Macrothele; species Macrothele yani. The sequence continues at coordinate 167,373,727 of CM077029.1, read as the reverse complement.
TATTAGAAATTCACCGATAATATCATAGAGTTTTGGTTTCACTGGTGGCATGACTTATAACTTACATGAAGACAGATCCATGTCGACCGCGACGACCAGCAGCAAAGTGTCCGTAGTGGCGGAAAAAACTGCACCGAAGAAATCGTTCTCTATAGACAGCATTCTCGGCCGTGAAGACACTGAAAAAAGGAAAGAGCAACTAGACTTATCAAAGGTGGAGAATGTCACAAACGTTAATTCATCGCATTTCTCGGACATGAACTTCGGCATGAGTACGAATTCACACGTTCCGCTTAATGGGTATTTCAATCATGTGTTCTCTCCGCTTCATTGGAACCCTTTACCCCCAAGTGTTTCCTCGACAGAAAGTTTCCCTCACAGTACAACTAGAGGTAAGTTTCAATTTTTTTTTTTTTTTGCTCTGTATGATAATAATGCTTTCATATGTATTATTACCGAAGGAGGAATAACTCAAAGTTTAAGACAAAAATTCGGAAAGTTGATTATTGTTTCCGCTTTTTTTAACGACCAGAAAAAAAAAAATTACAACTTTAATTAACTTCTATTTACTTTAAATATTCAAATGCTGTTTCCTCCGAACTAAATTTTACGAAATTATGAAGACCACAAATTCAGTCAAACTCTGTGATAATGATCTGAAGTGATACTGAAAAACAGAATCTGTACTTTTTTTTTTTTTTTCTATATCTGGTAAAAATAGCTTACTTCTTCTAGAGCTGTAGTTAGGTATTAATTTTTCCAATAATTGTACAGTACAGATAAACATTTTTACTTACGCATTGTACGTATTAATTATTACTCTTGCGCACATAATTTGTTAATATAATTAGAGAGATTAAAACACTACATACTGTAATCATTTAAAAATATCGCGAATTGTCAGTTACTAATTACTTCATACCTTTTAGTTTCAATTTTTGTACAATTCTTTCTGCTGAGTACACATGAAAGAGAAAGTGTTCTACTACAACATTCGTTTCGAAAATGTTTTGCGGAATTGCAATGGATTCTAACGCTAAGAATAATATAATTATATGGTTTGATACGCAACGTACCTTTTATCCATATTAGACTTCCAGCATTCTGGGGGTGACTATCCTGGTATTCCCATATTGGATGTAAACTCAAGACATATACTAGGAAAGTTCACTATGATTCTGTAAGTGATGTCTTGCTTTATTCCATACTAAATTCACATATAATAATATTGGTCAAAAACATCACTCCAAACAGCTATTATATTTCGTGCTGTCGTCATTCATTTCTTTGTAGATAATTATTTCTGTAGATAATACAACCTTTAAAAACTTATTTACACGTTAAAATACATTAATATAGTAAAACGGAGGCATAGCGCAGGTTAAAATCTTGAGTTCGCCAGTTATTCACATTGTAATAAAGCGAGACAGCATTTACAGAATCATAGTGAACTTTCCTAAGACATGGCTTGAGTTTACATCTAATATGGGAATACCATATAGTCACACCGAGAATGTGCTGGAAGTTTAATATGGATAAAAGTTACGTTGCGTATCAAGCCATTAATGATACTAAAAAAAAAAAACGCATATAGCGTATTAAATCCGTTTATTTATTTATTTTTTTATAAAAAGCACAATGATTCGACAAGCTTTCGCACTCCACTGGGAGGCTTTTTCAAGGCAATGGTAGACATTAAAATGCAGGGATATAAATTGGAATGACAAAGCGATCCTTGGACACTAGATGTAAAGAACACATGAGAAGTGTCACGCGTTATTAAAAGGCGGGAACACGTTGCGGCGCACCGTGTAATGACGTGCTAAAATTTCATGTAATATGCTCGTGATGTCACCCACGTTATTTTCAAAAATCATCTTTGCTCCTTATGTGTTCCAATTTCTTGCGTTTTTATGTCTACCATTGCCTTGAAAAAGCCTCCCAGTGGAGTGAAAAAGCCTCCCAGCGGAAGCTTGAAAAAGCCTCCCAGCGGAAGCTTTGTGCTTATTACGCCATAAAACTAAACAGATTTAATACGCTACGTACGGTTGTTTTTTTTTAGTATTCACATTGTGGTGTATTAAAAATAACGTTACCATATAATGATGTTACTCTTAACTTAGAATGGTTTGCCGTGTGTTTCATCAACTGTGTACCTGAAAATAAACATTTTAAGTGGATATGTGATGTACGCAATGGATTGTAAAGACTTCATTTTTAGACTTCAAATGGCCGTTATAGGCGGGTTTGCTTTTATTTCGATCGTCGTTACAACAGAGTTTATTTATCATTATGTTAAAAGTATTTCCCAAGGGCCAACGGTTTTCGGCTCTTACAGCTGAGTGTTACATCCGAGATTGTTATAAGCGAGTATTAATGTACATTGACTGATTCTAATGTACTAGGAAAGTTCACTATGACTATACTGCATTCAAAAGAACACTTTTTTTATTTAATTATTAATTTATATATTTGTGTAATTTTTGATAAATATTCCCTGTGTTAAGTATTTCTAATTAAGTCGTTTTAGAATCAAAACGAATGAACTTCTACTTCGTGATTTATGAAATGCTTTAAAGCGCAATTCATTAACAGTTCTCATAAGTCTAGGTGTGTTACTTTAAGCGCACCGTTACATGACGTGTCTGAGTAAAATCTTTACTCAGACACGTCGTATAACGGTGTAATATTTTAGAACAGTTTTTTGTGTAATATTTTCGTGTAATATTTTAAGAACAGTTTAGAGGGAAAATTCACTAAAAGAACAGCGACAACAACAAAAACAGATCTTGACGTAACTTACCTGAAGCACTGGAATACAGTATCAGTTACTTATCAAACCTCAAACATAAATCAGTGTTACAGGTGAACGGTTTCTCACCCCGATGAATTTAGGGGTAAATGTTTGAAAACAAGAAGAAATATTTCTCACCAATTGGAATTATACCGAATTCACATAGACAACGATTTAGCTGTCGTCCCACTTTCTTTCATCCGATCTGAGAATAGAGGATAAAGAATTAAGTGTACCTAAGTTCATAAATTCTTGAAGTCAGATCAACAAGGGAAAGTAAATTCAAGTATTTTGCTTAGATTTTGTCGGATTTAAAATTCTCTAAGCATCGTCTTTGTATGAAACTGATAATTCAGTAATGTTATCACCTCGAGTTTCTGAAGAGGTATTGTGTCAAATGCCCACTTTGTTTATATGCTGATACATGAGTGGGCATATATTAGTACATTTTTTCAGTTGATTAAGACATAGTCATATATATATATATATAATATGGATGCCCATTCATAATAATATAAAAATATATTCTAATATATATAAATAGGTACTTATATAACTCATATACTAATATATGCCCACTCATGTATGTATATGATCATCATCGTCAACCATCATCAATCCACTGCTACATGAAGGTCTCCCCGAGTTTCTTTCACAACTGTCTATTTTGGGACAGTCTCCTCCATATCACTCCCCCATGCTTTCGAATTTCATCCACACATCTCCCACGTGGTCTTCTTTTTCTGTCCCTTGGAATCCAGTCTAGAATTTCGGTTTATACACTGCTGGACAATTGCTAAGGACGGATCATAAACGGCTATATAGCGCATAAAAAGGTAAGTGTATTTGCATGCCAAGTGAAATAAAATAATGATGTCAGAATGCCAGGACATTACAAGAAAGACAATTTATTGTGCTCTGAAATCCAGAAGGCTTTGGAACGTGTTAAAGGGACAAACAGGCCATTTTGTGCAGAACACGTAAACGTGAAAAAAATGCAATTACCGTCCGCAGGCGTTCCGGCGTAAGATGTCAATACGGGATATGGCCACCATGGAGGGCGATGCAAGATTCCACACGTCGTGTCATGCTTTGCACAACATTATCAAGCAGCTGTTGGGGTAATTTATCCCATTCCTCTGTCAGTGCACGGATGAGGGTGTCCTTGTTTATTGGAGGGCATTGGCGACCAGCAAGACTCCTCCCCAAAGCATCCCACACATTTTCAATGGGATTCAGATCTGGAGAACGTGCTGGCCATACGAGGCGATGAATATCCTCGCTCTCAAGACACTCCTGGACAGCGACTGTTCGATGACATGTTGCGTTGTCGTCCATGAAAATGAATCTATCACCGACAGCACCACGGAACATGAGGTAGCAGAACATCATTAATGTATCGTTGGCCAGTCATAGTCCCAGTTGGAAGCACATAGAGGGACGTACGGCCATTGATCATGATGCCAGCCCATACCATGACACTACATGTCGGATATCGGTCTCTTTCCTGTATGTTTGCCGGACAATATGCAGTACCACTATCACGCCAGATCAGTTGTCGTCGACAATCAGACGATAGACTGTATCTACTCTCATCTGAGAAGAGGACAGCAGACCAGTCGTTATCAGTCCAATTGCGATGTTGATGGCCCAAACGGGCGGTACGGTGACGTCTGGACAATGGGATGCACCCAACAGGACGGCGGGCGTATAGTCCTCCTTCATGCAAACGTCTGGCGGCAGTTTTTCGGGAGATCCGCTTGCCAGTAGCAGCCATAAACTGATTTGCTACCTCACTAGCTGTGCTGCTCCGGTGTCTTTTTGTTGATAGCACTATGTACCGATCTTCTGCAGGTGTCGTACTGCGAACACGACCTCCCCCGTGACGTTTGCTACACTCTCCGTTTGTTTGAAATGATTTCCAAAGCCTTGAAACAACACTGTGGCTGACGTAGAACTCCCTGGCAACATCTGTTATTTTTCGCCCTTCTTCAATCTTGCCAATAATACGGCCACGCGTAAAATCATCTAGGTGATGTCGGGAAGACATACTGAAAATTGCAAGTTCGTCAATTGATTCCTTCCCTTTCAACTTTGCGTTTGAACAACAACGGTCAATACGCGTCAAATCCTTTATATCTCTTATCAGCGCTATGACGTTACGAACAAGTTTGGCAATCCAAAATTTGCATACGCACAACACGTCGTACTGTATCCCGCACTCCTGCTAATTTCCACATTTTCCTGCCTTCCATTTTATGGTTGCTATCGTTGCTATTGTCATCCGTCCTTAGCAATTGTCCGGCAGTGTATATATATATATATATAAATCGTCGCCCATCAAAATTGAATTTTTTTTTGCCCAACGTATGTATATATATATACCACTATGTCTTAATTAACTGAAAAAAATTACTAATATATGCCCACTCATGTATGTAGATATATACCCACTATGTGTTAATTAACTGAAAAACTGCCAGAATTTATTATGGATAAGCTAGCAGCAGGAGTGTAGTCGAGGCCTGGCATCAACAGGCTACTTTTTTAAGGCCTGGCAGCGCCAAGCTACTTTTTATCTAACTGAATCGGACTTTTTAAAAATTTCCTGTATTTATTCAATTGTCGGCAATCAAAATTGACACTTTTTTTTACACAAATAATTTTTACCCAGTTTTTTTTTCTCTTTCTCCTTTTTCTCTCTCTTTATTTATTATTATTATTTTTTTTTTTTGCAGGTGGTTTGCACAAATCCGTTGATCTTTTGTTTTCAGAAACAGTCACTGAAGTAGGTACCTGTAACCCCCCCCCCAAAAAAAATGTCAACCGGAAGAACATAGGGATGTCGCCTACATCCCTATGTTCTTGCGGTTGATATTTTTTTTATTTTGGGGTTTTGTCTTTGCTTTCTCCGGAGCTCGTTTGATTTGGACACTTGGGGTTTGTTTTGTTTTGTCTCTGGTTTGTTCTTGGGTTTTTTTTCTGTTTTATTTATTCCCCTTCATTGTTTTTAAAACATTCATTCTTCAGGTTTTGCATTGTTTCTGTATATCATCATCATCATCATCATTGTCAACCATTATCAATCCACTGCTGGACGAAGGTCTCCCCAAGTTTCCTCCATAACGGTCTGTCTTGTGCCAGTCTCCTCCATGTCACCCCTGCATACTTTCGAATTTCATCCACCCATCTCCCATGTGGTCTTCTTCTGGGTCTTTTCCTGTCGCTTGGAATCCAATCTAAAATTTCGGCTGTCCATCGATGATCTGTCATTCTGGAAGTATGTCCAGCCCATTGCCATTTCAGGGATTTAACTCTGCGCGTAACTGGAAGAACTTGGGTTCGATTCCTGGTGGCAGCCAATGCGAATTTTTCCGTGACTCACTTATAAACGTGGAAAGAGCGATGACTTCTGTTTGATGTTCCTGGTCCACGTCAAATGTCCGTATTAATTACTTTAAAAACTTCTTAAAGTAAATTTCAGCAATGATTAATGTTTTCACCAGTAGGTACGAACGGACAAGATGTTTCTTAATGTAAAATTTGTGACGACCTGATTCTAAAGAAAACTTTAATTGCTTTTTAATAAATGTTACCTTTGAATAATTGGAAGATGAAAATGCCGCTCTGGAAACCAAATTTAGGTTGCGTTCCATTTTTCTCTCAACGGAATGGCGGATTCGAGATCCGTAGTAGCATGAAAGAATCCTTAAAACTAAGCATATTAGGAAGAAAGAAATTAAATCCGTCACCTAATTGATCCGGGGGTGGTGCCGACTTCACCTAATTATTGAGGGGAGGGGGGATTTCCCATTAGTGCTAGCTGGGGGCCTCAAGCTGAAGTTCTTCGCGAGTTCCCTTCTCAGAAGAATGCTGGCGGTAGGATACATTCACTTAATGGGTGACAAACTGAAACATCAAATTGCTGAAGAAGTGAAAATTTCCACATGCTTTTCCATTGTAAAAGATTCGACACTGAACATATCGCACGTCGATCAGCTTGTTTTTATGTCGCAGCAAACGGAGAAATCCAAGAAAGATTTATTGGCTTTGTTGCAATCGACGAGCATAAGGCAGCATACTTAAAAAAATTGTACTAAAGGAATTAGGCAAATTATTTCTTGACATTAAAGAAGACAAGCATGCAACAACGCAGAAAATATGTCAGGCAAATACATAAGGCTACAGACCAGAATAAGAAGCCATAGCCTCACTGCATTTTACATTTCTTGTGCAAGTCACTTACTAAACTTAATTGGAAGTTCGACATCCAATTCCTGCTCAAATGCTGTGAGATATTTCTATTTCTGTGGACACCTTGTGTACCTTCTTTTCAAAGTCAACAAGACGCTGGAACAATTTGGATGCTCGTTTGACATCTAACTCCTTATCACTGAAAAAGTTAAATGACACAATGTGGTCAGCTAGAGCTGATGCTAGATTGGCTTAAAGAACTGTTTTGTGAACATACAAAATGCGTTGACGGAAAATAAATCATTCGAAAATGAAAAACCAGGATGTTTATTAGAAGCGAAAGAGCTGGTAAAACAATTCCAGGAGTATGAAATAGCTCTATAAACTATACTTTGGAATACGGTATTGCAAAGATTAAATGCAACGAGCAAATATTTGCAGGATCCTAAAATGAATCTTTTGAAAGCTGTGAATTCGCTAAAATCATTAAAAGCATTCATCATAAGTTTGAGAAGTAATTTTCAATTCATAGAAGCTTACGTCGAAACTTGTAGTGGCAGCCATAAATTCAGAGATAAAAAATGTCGACAGAGAGAAAGGAAAACGTTTTTTTTTTTTTTTTTTTTATGAAACTATAACTGGAAACGATGTTGTTCTTCAAGGCAGAGACATTTCATCACAGAAACCACTTACATTATATTTGACACGTTAACCTCTGAAATTCATCGTGGAGTAGAAGTCTATGAAAACTTCTTAGGTTTGTTCGCTGTTTTTTTTTTTTTTTTTTTTTTTAATTCATATGGCAAGTGACAAAGTTTGGGTATCTGCTTTGAAACTGATGAAGACATACAAAAAGGACATTGATGCAGACCAGTTTCAATAGACGACATTTTTATAGTTTTTAAAATTCATTAAAGAATAAGGCGCACCAGCGATCTCGCGGATATGTATCAATAAATTAACGAAGAACTGCGATCAACATTTCTCAAAGTCGAAACAATATTGAATTTTTTTTTTTTTTTTGACAAAGAAAGTGAATGCCAGCGGCGAAAGATCCTTTTCAGTTTTGAAGAAAGTAAAAATTTACTTAAGAAATTCATTACGGTAAGAAAAGTTGTCTCATTTATCTATGATATTTATAGAATCAGACTTAAAATTCTCTCAATTATGATGACATAATCGACACTTTTTTCCAAAACGATAGCGCGAAACAAAATAGTTGAAATTTGCAACCATGCTATTAAGATGTTTATTTTATGACACTCCCACATGCATTCCAGGCAATTTGATATCGCTAACAAAAGGGTCCTCTACTTCTGACTGCGCTTAGGGCCACAGAATGTCTAAATCCGGCTCTGGTGTGGGGAGGGGGAAGGGTGCAGGCGCGAAGAGATCAGACTTGCAGCGGCACGTCTTTTTATCACTATATAGGAAATGCTATACTGGAACACAACATGCTTTCAATAACAGGCTTATTTCCTAAGCCTATATAGTATTTGGATTACAATCCCTATTGAAGACGAAAACAAACACCTTCGACTGGTACAGCTCTTACCTCCACAGGCTGAGGTGATTTCCTGCTCTTTATTTCTCAAATAAAGAGCAGGAAATCTCAAACTGCATACCACAAGCCCGGTCAGTACCCCCCCCTACCTTAAATACGGCACTGATTGTTGATGGAAAATGAATTTCGTAGATTTTACTTTAAGATTTCCTTGTGAATATTGTTAACAAATTCAACAAAAAGTTTTGTTACACTACACATATAGCCTCCAGGGCCGTAGCTACCGGGAGGGCGTTTTCTCTCCCAGAACGGTCGCACTAAGGGCGTACGTACACTTGTGCTCTGAGGGACATAAAAACAGATATGCACAACGTGTGTATAAATTTACTAAACATTTTCACTGAAAAAGGAAATCATACGCTTTAGTATTTCCTTTTTGTAAAGACTGGTTAGCCGTATGGAGTATTCTGCGCAGATAATCAGGGTCAAAAGTGACCTACTCTATTAGGAGTAGACCTCACATAGGCAAGAAAAGAACTATCCGAAACAGCGGGGAGCGGCATATAAAACGATATGCTGATATGACTAGCCTCCAGAGGTGTAGTGGAGCCAGAACGGCATTCCGGTACATTTTTTTAGCACGTCTTTTGCAAAAAAAAAAGACCGTGCTTATGTTATCGGTTTGTCCGTCCGTCCGTCTGTAAACACCATTTCTCTGCAACCATTAATCCGATTTGAAAAATTCTTTTCGCATTGAGAAGCTTGAAATGTACGAATGATGATCCTTTATTTCGTTGGTTTTTTTTTTACGATGTACAATTTTGCCGCTAGAGGGCGTAAATGAAGATGATGTCGAATTCAAAATACATTTTATTACATATATTTGCTTATAAGCATCCGATTCAAAAATTTCTTTTACTTTCGATTTCATTTATGTCAAAGAGTATTTTAGGATTAGTTGTTTTCTCAAGTTACGCATAGATTTTCCGCTAGGGGGCGTAAAAGTAAATTACGTTTTCCCCGATATCTCTTCTTCTAAAACTCCGATTTGAAAATATTTTTCTTCAGCGGATACAGCTCCTGATGAAAAAACTTTCGCATATAATTTTAATATTTGGTAAAGAATACTTTGCCCACAAGGGGGCGTAAGAGTTAATATTTGCGTTTGATGTATTTGCCATAAAATCTGAGTTTCTAAAATCTCAATTGAAAAATTCGTTTGTAAACCGAAACCACTCACGTCGACAAACTTTTTCGGAATATTTTCTTCTTAAAATATTGCATGGTTTCTCCGCCAGGGAGCGTAGATGTATATACTATTTTTGGCAATATCTCTGCTTCTAACGGTCTGATTTGAAAAATTATTTCTTTATTGGATAGAGTTACCAGTGTGGTATGTTTTTCATATAATTTCAAGATTTTGAAATAATTCATAGACTTTCGGCGTAAAGTTTTTCATATACATTTCAAATTTTCAAGTAAATCATAGACTTTCCTCTAAGGGGCGCAAACGTAAATCGCGTTTTCCCCGATATTTTTACTTCTAAAACTCCGATTGGAATTTCTTTTTCTTGTATCGCATACAGCTCATGATGATGGAAAATGTTTTTCATATAATTCCTAATATTTGGTAAAGAATGGTTTGGCCACCAGGGAGCATAAGTGTTAATTTCTGCTTCTACTGTATTTGCAGCCAAATCTGAGCTCCTGAAAACGCGACTAAATTTTTTTTCTTGGATCGATACCGCTCACATCGAAAAACCTTTTGATAATACTTTCCTGCTGAAATAATGCATGGTTTTCCCGCTAGGGGGCGGAGATGCGTATCTTATATTTGCGCATGTCTCTGCTTCGAAGAGTCCGATTCGAAAAATTATTTCTTTGTTGGAGAACGTTTCCGCTGCGAAATGTTTCTCTTATTTTTGAGAAATGTTTCCAAATTTTTCTTAACTCATAAGTCTGCAACCAGAGGGCGTAAGTTCACGATTCCGCTTTCTGCAATATCTGCGGGATTAAAAACCCGATTGAAAAACTTATTTCTTCGGTCAGATACTGTTGTTTTCCATACCGGTTCCATTGGCTTTGAATAGCTTTGATAAATTTAATTTGCGTCAAAACGGATTCAAAAGGCGTGCTCATTACACCCGAAAATTCGGTATCATCTTTCTTGTTTCTAGCTGGCACGCGTTCCGGTCAACCCTATACACAGCTTAATTCGTTTTCTTTTTAAAATGCGAATGTCTTATAATTCTTTTACAATAAAAACACACACACACACACAACAGAAAAACCTGCAGTGTTAGTGGAATTAACGATCCACGTTTGTGTGAAGGTAGAGTTAGTCTCTAAATTCATTCTCACTTGCCAATTCCTTGAAACTCCTTTGTCTACTTTTGTTAATACTTTGAGGTTGGGATATTGCGGTGGGTTACTGCAATTGGGAATTTAACTAATCTAGTTATTATTAAAGAGTAGTTGTGAGTCTCAGTGAATTTAGTCCAGTTAAGAGTGTCTTTTAATTACGCTGAAAGCAGAGGAAACTATTTTTCTATCTGGAGCTTTAGGCCCGTTTCACACAGGGGGAAAAAATTCGTCGAAGCAATAAATTTCTAGGCTGTTCTACCGCTGGTTTTCAGGCGGACTATAGAATTGCCCGTGCTGTACCCAAACTGCCCCTATCCAAATATCTCGAGAACTAAGACTCTCAATAATAAATGGCTTTCACCATTGCACTCTAAATTAGCTTCTACTTCCAACGGCATCTTACTCTTTAATATGGAACAGTTTTTAGTTTTTTGCATCCCAAAACCATCCCAATTTGGTCCTCAAGATTTCAGTGGTTTCTTATCAAAATGGCGAAATCTTGTTCATTGAATACCAAAACGTGTAAATCCGGAAGTCTGATCTCGATCGATCACTATACTTTCTTATGCTATAAATACCGGGTGCGCCATATAAAAGAGGCTCGTGGCCAGACGTTGTTAGGCGGGTTGAAGTTGTTTGACGAGTTTCCAGTTAAAACCGCTTTGTTCCACTTCTAACCGGTTTCTGCGTGTACGGCTGCAAAGGAATTCTCCGGAGTGGTTAGTCACAGCCAAAGCAATGTAGGTATGCTATCATAAGTGTAAGTGAAGAGAGAAAAAAGGCAACGGAAATGGTTTTAAGTAGAGAACAGCGGATTTTTACTGTGGAACAGTATTTCAGAAATAACTCATGCAAGATCTCTCCACCTGTGACTTTTATCTGTGGGGAGCATTGAAAAGGAAAGTGTGCTTAACTAATCCGCACACACTTGATGAATTAAAAGTGAACATTACTGCCGATGAGTTGTGGCGCGTTACGAACAACATGTTCCGTCGTGTGCAGCTGTGTCTTGATGTCGGAGGACAGCACTTTCAGCAATTGTTGTAAACGCAGGTAAATTACTCCTGTTTTCTGTCATTTCAACTGTTCTTTACCATGTATAGTAACATTGCCGGACTGTTGTTGTTCATGTGATCATATGTAGAGGACTTTAGGAAGGGAGTATCTGACCCCAGGTCTTAAACAACCCTTAGAAATAGGAAGCTAGGAGATTTTGGCTAGAGTGCCCGATAGGTAAATGACACGGAAGCGAAGTAGAAAGTGGGAGGAAGACGCCCTTATTTATTACCGGGGGCCAGTACCCGGGGTCCGACGGCTTAACGTGCCCATCCGACGCACGGCGGATGTTTAGTGGATCGAGCGTTCGTACCTGCTGCGATCGAACCTGAGTTCCTTTCCGTGGTAGTCACGAACGTTGCCCACTAGGCCACCCGCGGCCCCTGTTGTCGTTTATTATACTCGGGCCTCTTTTATATGGCACACCCTGTGTAAGCAAGTAATAACGGGAGAGGGGAAATAGGGAGGGGTAAGAAGGGAAAGGTATTGAAGCGGTAAATGTGCAGCGCGTTCCTGTACTTTTTAATTATCACTACTAACCTCCATATCCTTTCCAAATATGCTGATCGGATGAAGAATTAATTAGTCACCTGTGCGCTCTGAACTCTCAACCTTCAGTGGAATTTTGCCATTCCCTTGCTTCAAATCGCCTTCTGATTTTTACGTTCACTGTCTGATATTCATTCTGTGCTAGTTCGTTGCTCATTCTGCCTTTCTGCGGAGTGCTGTGTTGGCGGCATTCACCACATAACTTATACGTTTTACTTGATTCTTTGGTATTTATACCTAGTTTTCACATTTTTAGTAAAATTTTGTCCAAAACCAGAAGTGATATTTTTACAGGTGCGTAATCATTTCTTATAATAGAGGTATGAGAAAGTAAAAACTGGGTACTATTTGAGTGGAAGTCTGCCCTTCCCAGATGAATGAATCTTGCTCCTGCTCTGATGATCACTATGTCGTTACGCATTTTTGTTGTTGTTGTTGTTTCGTTATGAAATCGGATTCAGTGGCATCGCAATTGTATTCTGCTCAATGGCGTATTGACAGTCGCGGCAACCATTTTATGTATTTATATTTGCGGAAACTTCGTGTAAAACTGGTTAAAAGAATAGCTAGGAATTTTTGACGGCAGCTGTGAATGAAGTATTAAAAAGAAAAGCCATTTTCGGCAGGTTTTTTGGTTTTTTTTTCAATAAAATCTTTACAAATCCTTTTCGCCGCTTTTGTGTTTATGAAATCTACACGACAAGAAAGCAGCTACTTTAGATTACTTGACACCCCTTTTCACAGCAATAGTGATAGTTCCTATGCTTGTATATTAACAAGAGAATGTGATAGAGACATCAGTTCAATGAATGAATTTCTCATACCAATTGAGATAAGATGTTATCTTTTACTGTTATTTGCACATATCTAAGTAACATTCAGAATATAATGATCTAAAACCTGTTCTTTATGGGGACAAATAAATAGTCTTGTGTCATTTTTAAAAATACAAGTCAAGAGGGGAAAAAATGCTATGTGCAAAACATTGTGGCATTATGTAAAGTGTCTTTTTTATATGTATATATATTCAATAGTAAATAATTTGAGTAGTCTTACTTTTTCGTGCCACAGTTTTTTATTGTTACTTATTTGCTTACTTGTGCTCTGTATTTTCATGTAAATCGGAAGAGGTTATTAGCCTTTGAAAGCAAACTGCGGAATTTTAAACGTGATGTCGACAGTGGCAGTTTTAAATATTTCCCAAATCTGAAGAAGAGCATGACAGATCTCCAAATTAATAAGAACACAGGCATTCAGAGTCTTCAAATGCAATTTTCGAGTATCATTGATTCAACTGCCCAACAATTTTCTTTAAGATTTACTGAGTTATTGAAGAAACTGCAAAATTCATAAAATGCGCAGGCAATGTAGCAGCAGACAAACTGAATGTAAAATTGGAAATGCTACAATGGATTGGACTGGAAATTTTGAGATGCAATTAATTGACTTACAAAGTAGCTCAATTTGGAAGCAAAAATTCGTCGACTTAAGATCAGAGCTGGAGAACACTGAAAGGCTACGGTTGGAGACAGGATCATCGCAGAATACTGCAGGAAATGAGATTCTGAAACTGTGGATCTTTTTTCTTTAACTTACTTTTGAGAGACATTGTTTTCTGTGATGCACTCCGTCAAATTAAAAACTATAGAAGCAGACTTACTGACGAAACCAGCACAGCATGCATAACTTTCAAAACAGCTAAATAAAAGCCTGACCTAAAACATATCTCATCGTTGGTACACCAGTAAAAGTCCCACTGAGAGTAAGATATGCCCATTATTCTTTCTATTATTTTTTGCTTTCTACGTTTTATATTTTATAATATGAACCACAGCTTGTCGTTTCACGGCAACATTTCCTATTAATGATGTTCAGTGCTACATTTACATAAAAAACAAAGAATGCACATAAATAAGCAGCAGGGTTATTCCTTTTTCCTTACAAATGATCCTTTATTTTCGGCAGTCCAGCTAACAATTACTTCACTGTAAATAATTTTACTGTTTTTTTTGTTTTTTGTTTTTAGTGTGGGTAAACGAATCTTTTTAACAATGGTTTCAAACACTTTATTCCCTTTCTCCATAAACGAAAATGTGGGGTGGCCCACCCAGCTAATTTTCTCTGCCGCCCAGCAAAATTTCCTGTAATGAATGTTTTTACAAGACACATAATAGTAAGAGTGCAACACTTACTCCCACATACACCACAAATATTGGTGAAAATGACTGAAATCTGTCTTGAACATGATTTATCATTAAGTATTTAATAAGTACAGTCATGTTAAGCAAAACATCCTTTCTTTTTTTAGATTGAAGAAGGGGTCATTTAAAGTAACACCCAGCTAAAATTTCTTGCCACCCAGCTGTACAAAAACTTTAGGGAGAACATTAATGTTAATGATAAATGTTATTAGCAATTACCCAGTGCTGCCGGGGAATGCAAGTTCAGTTTTGATAAGATAATTGTGCAATTTTAATTACATAATTTAATAGATATATCCGTACTTTAACAAATATGTTTAAACGTCATGCACACACCAGCGGTCTTTTCAGGACTGTACATTTTGTGTTCAAAAAGGCATCTAAAATTTACGCGAGAAAAGCAAAGAATTTTAAAAAATAAAAGGTCAGATCCTTGCGGGTACTATTTTCGTGATAAACTACAAATCCGCCGTTCCTGCATCGACTTCCTTTATTTCCCCACCTATAAATGCGCGGGCTATTACATACAAATTGTTCCATCCCTTCACTCCCAAAAAAGGCTGGGGAAGTTTGTGCTTTAAAATGTAATTAAACATCGTCGCAAAACTGTTAGGTAGAAAATTTTCTCATGGGTTCAGCAACAGGAGAAGAAGAACAAGAAGGATAGAGTAATTAACGATATTTTGCTACCTGAAATTTCCATGGGCACGCTCGAAAATATTTTGCGCGATTATCGACAATTTCGGCACGCGGCCTCAAAAAGGTTTGCCATCCCTGGACTAGATAGATAGTTTCTCAGAAACTTTTCTATCATTGTTCAAGAAATGCATGCTTTCTCTTCTTCATCATCTTACCGCATGGAAAATTTTGAAAAAAGAACGCCCAACATTGACCGTAAAAACCCTCTCTGATGAAGCAAGATGGCAAAGTAGGATTGATGCTATAAGTGTATTCAAGACTGATTTATAATCTGGATGCAATCCAGATTATAAATTATAATTGATTATAATCTGGATCCACGGTGCATTATATCTTTATTGAAAAATAGACCAAAAACAAAAAAACCTGTAAGTTATTTGTTCCAGAAACTTGACTATCCGCGTCTAACTCCGCGGATAGAGTGGGGCGACTTACGGCCGACAGCCTGTAACAAAAATAGGTCCCAATTGAAATCCGTATAGCGTTAAAAATACGCGCTGCACACTAATCGTGTTAGCATATTCTTAAACAGCATGGAGTCCAATTCGCGTACTGCGCAATACATCGTGCGTGCGACGCTCCCCTTGCTCCCTGTACGCCGGGAAGATGATGCAATATTTCTGTGGGTGCCGCCGCGTTTGACTCAGTCTATCTCGGCAACCGTAAGCGCAACACGACTGCGCGTGATATCGTTATAAAGCTCTCGACGAGATCTATTCAAATATATGGAGAACATTTCGCAGCGGTTTGAACTGAACATTTAAAAAATTGTTTTCTTGTGAACCGGTGAACACTTTTGAAAATATTGCGGTTTATCTGGACAACTGTGAATGTAAAACGACTGTGCGTGGTTATCGTTTTAAAACTCTCAATGAGATCTATTCAAATGTATAAAGAACGCATCGCAGTGGTTTAAACTAAAATTTTAAACACTTATTTTCCTGGGGACGGGTTAACATTTTCGACAATGCCGCGAAATTCGCAGAACGAACGCAAGCAAAAGTGGAGAAAATCAAAACGAGAGGCAACAACAAGTAATGAGGAATGTAAGAAGCCCAGGACGACTGTAGGCCAACGAACTAGAGAGTATCGAGGACCTGTGTTGGCTATAACAGATCAACACATCATAGACTTGTGTTGGCTATAACAAATTAAATAAACGCTTAGAAACCATACTCGACTAACTCATTTCAACTCTCCGATCTGCAAGTTGTAGTCCTACGTTTCAAACTGACGGCTCAATCAGAACTGAGCCTACCTGATTTTCTTTTTGGTATAATATTATAATTTATAACGAACACATTATTTTTAGTAACAAATTCATGCCAAAATCTGTTGTATTTATACTAATCATAATAGAAATGTATGAACAATTAAACGGTTTTTCAAAAGTATGTAGAAAACCCATTGCGGTTTTAAAGGTATGTTCAGCTGCCGAGAAATAGCGAGACAGTATTTCCAGCTGTTATGGGTTGTTAGATCATGTAAAAAAATAAAATTTGCTTACAAAAATACGGGTGAGATATTTATCTGTCGAAAAGAACGTAAAAAAAATATATATATTCTACTATTTTGGATAAAATGATGTTCAGAGTAGAACAATTCAAGCACTTGAATATCCATAATGACACTTTATGAAGTTCACAAATTTGCAGAGGATTGGTATCGAACCCCGATTCGGCTCCGTCTGCTCCGGAGCCGAATTCTTTACCATTTAAACTACACTTATACACATGCTGACGCTGCTTTGCCGCCTTGAGACGGTACGTAACAACTTTTCAATTTTTAAATGACCTTTATTTTTTTTTTTATACTACGCAGAAATATAAAAATAAAATATTACAAATAAAATTGTCAGATATTTCACAAAAAGAATCTGATGTAATTGAAGATGTTATAGCCATAATGAGCTAACACACATTTTGTGAAGACGGAGAAAATGAACTCTAAATTGAAGGAAACAGGTAACTGGACACGTTACCGATCATTTTCTCAGTTTTCACAAAATGTGGGTTAGTCCACAATCCCGCAAGGCCTTCGATTATTTCAGATTTGAGTGAGAAATTGAAATTCTATGAATCCATAAAATGATTTAAAATACATTTTTTTTATTGGAGGTTTAACGACCACCATGAGCAACGCAGTGGGTTATAAGCAGTCACCCGTCAATAATTTAGGGCCACTGGCTCCAGGGAAGGAGTGCAGCCAGCGCCGGAACACAAACACAACATCCATGCTTCGCCGGGATTCGAACCCGTACCTTCTCGGACGAATGGTCATAAGCCAGCGCTTAAACCACTGCGGCAACTGTATTTCAAAATGATCTCCTAATATGTTTTCCAAGCATTTCTGTAGCTTTCAGAAGGTTTTTGAAGATGCTTGTAAGCATGGCCGAAGCCACCGGGAGAGCAGGAAGGGCGGTTACCATCCCAGAATGGTCATTCCAGGGAAGTAAATTCATGCTCTGGGGGATGTAGAAAATTGAAATTGTAACTGAGAAAAAAAAGTTACACCCTTCAGTGTTATATTTTCAAGGACTCGTTCGTCTCATACAGTATTTCATGCAATTAACCAGGGCACAGAGTAACATACACGAAGGAAATTTTTCAAAACAGTAAATGGAGGCATAGAAAACAATATGTTGGTATGTCTAACTTCCATTATCTTCCCGAACATATGTGAAAACAAAAGCTTGTCCGCGTCCCCTCACTCCGCAGTAAGTCGCTCTCCCAACGGAGCTACGCGGACAAAAAATGTCTCGCTGCAGATTTGTCTTCTTGACACATGTGAAAACATGTGTCAAGAACAACACGTGTCACCTCTGTAGTACGTCACATCATCTCCCTCTTCATTTTTTAAACTTTGAAGCGAAGAAGGAATTTGTCATTAATTCCAAACAATGTGTGGAACAAACATCACATTTGTCAAAGAACCCAACGGCCAGTGGACCCATTTTCCACAATCGGGCGCCAATGTGAAAACACAAGTTTGTCCACGACGGGCATCGAATCCGTGTCCTCCTCACTCCGGAGTAAGTCGCTCTCCAAACTGAGCTGCGCGGACAGAATGTCTTGCTACAGATTTGTCGTCGGGAGACATGTTTTCACCTTTGTAGTACGTCACACATGTCGTTGGAATGAAGAGCTTATTGATCATCTGTGCTCTGTAGCAGAAAGTTCTCTGAGCGTTTAACCTTGAACGGACTTTTTCCAAGCCCTAACCTTAAAGCTTCTTCCTATTGTTAGGTTCACTATCCGATATTCATTCGTTCTGCTCTGTATTTTTTTTCCGTTCTGCATTTCTGTGGAGTGTTGTGTTGGGGACGTTCACACAACTTTTACGCTTTACTTGGTATTTACAATCTGTGGTTCTTGGGTATTTACCTAGTTTTTTCATTTTTTATAAAATTATGTCAAAAACCCGAAGTGCGATTTTTTAACAATCATATAATACTGTCCTATAATGGCGGTGTGAGAAAGTAAAAACCACGTATTATTTGAATGGAACTCGAATTTTAAACTAGAAGGGCTCAATTTCAAGTTTCGTCCTCCCAGATAAAAAAACTTGCTGCGGTCTCGCCTGTTAGTAGCCAAGGACTGTACCGGTGGGGCGGAGGAGACTGTATTTTTACGCTGTCTAAAAACAACCTTTTTTTTTCTTAGTTTTAAGCTTGTAGTGCAAAGAAGTCTTGAAACTTAAGATATCCTCTTTTCATTCCATAGAATTAGTGGTGATAATAAGGTGCACATTTCTTCTTTTTAAAATTTCTACTGTTGGCCACAGTGGATATATATATATATATATATAATATTCATATTCATATTCTATAAAGTTTTCCAAACTTAAATTTATTAAAAGAGTCATGGGTCTTCTGCGCTGACCCCAATCTGTGGTCCTTATCTGATAGGTCAGCTGCACTTAAGAAGGGAGAGATGGAAACAGAAGACCCACACATTTTTGCCCTGCCCCTCTAGCGGAATGGGGGAACCGAGTGCTTCCGGCATAAGATTCTTTCTGCTGGACAATGCGCCACCGACTCTTTGCAAAACAGTAGTGTGATTGCATTGCATCATTCTTCAGACAGCGATTGCAGAGGTAACATGGAGTTTATGTACAGCCAAAGAGGGAAAAAACTATTGATACATTAAGCAAGGACACAAATTCTATAAAGATGTAGAAACAGAGATAGGGTGGAAGTGGTGTTGTACAGAACGCATATGCTTGGCAAAAGTGTACCTCGATACCAGTGCCTCGGTTATTTTGCAATCCGAGTTGACCGACCAAAACTGCTGTCCCGTCAAATCATATCAAATAGTGTTAAGCGAAAAGCAACAGAGGATATTTTGGAATGGCCATTAAAACTGATCATACTACTGCGGGAAATGACTGTTTACTAATTGAAAAAAATAAATAGCAACAATTAAATATTAGTGCCAAGAAAAGGAAACTAATTAGAAAAAGAAAAAGAATTAAAAAAATTAAAATGGAGAGATAAAAAAAAAATAGAAAAAGAAAAAAAAAGAAAATGAGAGGAAAAAATAATAAACTAAAAAAAAAAAAAGAAAAAAGGAAGAATGAGAGAAAAAACAATAAAGCTAAAAAAAAAGAAAATGAGAGAAAAAAAAACCTAAAAAAAGAAAAAAAAAGAAAAGAAAAGAAAAAAATTAAAAAAACCTAAAAAAAGAAAAAAATGAAAATGAAAGAAAAAAAAAGAAAAAAACCTAAAAAATGAAAGAAAAAATAATAAAGCTAAAAAAAAGAAAAAAAGAAAATGAGAGAAAAAAACTAAAAAAAAACCTGAAGAAAGAAAAAAAAAAAAGAAAATGAAAGAAAAAAATAAGAAAAAACCCAAAAAAAGAAAAAAAACCTAAAAAATGAAAGAAAAATATAAAGCTAAAAAAAATAAAAAAGAAAATGAAAGAAAAAAATAAAAAAAAACCTAAAAAAATAAAAAAAATGAAAAAACCTAAAAAATGAAAGAAAAATTAATAAAGCTAAAAAAAAGAAAAAAGAAAATAAGAGAAAAAAACTAAAAAAAGAAAAAAAAAGAAATGAGAGAAAAAATAAAGCTAAAAAAAAGAAAACGAGAGAAAGAAATCAAAAAAGGAAGAAAATTGAAATGACAGAAAAAAAATAAAAAAAACTTTTTTGGGGATGAAGAGTCAACCTCCACGTGGTATCCCCTGGGTAACGCTAATAGACTCTGTCGATTTTACCATAGACTCTGCCAAGGTTCATTGTTCCAACAAATGTTTCCTCAGATTCCATAACTAGTAAAAATACAAATAATAACGCAAGGAAATGTACACCAACTACACATAAGATAGTATAACTATACCATTAATCCGAATTTATTGGCTTAGATAAAATTAATGTACTTAGTCTCAAATTCTAGCTACTATAGTTTCCGAGGAAAAATCTATAAACAAGCAAATGGCACTCCGATGGGATCTTCACTTTCAGCAATTCTCGCCCAATCGAGCAGCACATATTTACCTGTATTACCCCAACACTTGGCTCCGACATGCTGACGATGTATTTTTCATATGGCCTCATGGAAACGAGACTCTCCCGCTTTTCTTGGATAAAATCAATGATATACACCCTACGATCAATTTCACTATGGAGTTAGAACACAATAATGCATTGCTTTATCTGGATGTTTTACTGAGTAAATCGCTTTCGTACACAAGTCTATTATAAACCCACTTCCGTTCCCAACCTGATGTTCCATAGCTCATTCTACCCCGCTGATTACAAGACAGCTTTCTTCCGTTCTCGAATCAGAAGAGCATTCGACATCTCCTCCGATATTCCTTTTAGACTAAGCGAATTAAAAAGCGTTACCGAATTGGCCACTGAGGCCGGATACGATCCGAACATGGTACATATATACATAGAAAGAGGCATGGTAATCCTTCTATGTCGCGGCTACGCTATCTGGGCTCTATTCCTTACGTACCGAATGTTTCCTATAAACTCAAGAACGCGCTCAGAAAGACGAACCTCGGTGTCGGCATAAGATCTCCGACATATTTATATGCCATGCTTAAGAGAAATACTGACAAGCTCCCACTTTCCAACGAAGCAGGTGTTTATGTCATCTCTCTACAATATCCGGATGGCTCCAAGCGATACTACATTGCGATGACCAAATGTTCATTTAAAATTAGAGTCAACGAGCATAAAAGGGACATAAAGAACGGCAAATTAACCACAGTCCTATCCAGATAAGTAAAGTTCAAGTCCGCCGATCCTTTGTGGGATGACAAAGAAATTAGCTTAATAGCTTCCTAAATTAGCTTACTACTCCCAAATCAATCTCAATTCGGGAACATTGGAAATCATTACCAAGGATGAGGCCTGCAATGCGTCTCGCTAGAGTTACCACGAATTTGGAACCAATTCTTTAAAAAACGAATGCCTTTTGTTTTCCTCCAAAGATTCCGAGCGCAAAACGAACATGATGCCTCGTGTTTTTATTGAATAATTACATTCGCATCTCTTCGTTTATTGTCAAGTCAAGTCACCAAGTTCAAATTATTGAAGCGTTCTATATTATCCAGTTTGCAGTTTGCTGTCTACTTTCCTTGAAAAAGCCATCTGGTCGATGCGCGAAAGCTTGGAAACTTTGATTTTATCTACGCCAATAAATTCGGATTACTAGTATAGGTATACTATCTTAGTAAAAACATCATTGTACTTTATTGCAACAGACTTATCAATAGTTCAAGACATGTCCGATCTTTCAAAATATAAAACATGCAGTAATAAATAATGAAAGTACCAGAAGTTTGCTCGACGGAAAAAGGCAAAGAAATCCGCGTATTTTTCTGCGAATCGTATGCTAAGTTGTGATAAACAGTGAACCTCTTATATCAAGTTTAATTTCCGGGAGTTGCTCTCAAATCGCAATATTCGTCCTAATTCGGAAGAACGCAGACTCTTAAGAAAAGGTAATTGAAACATACCTCAAACTCGGTGGTCTCTGAGTCAGTGCTTCCACATCATAAAAATTCATTACCCTAGATTTCGTCCCAGATTACCCTAAATGTAGTCAAATTACCCCAAATTCGAGTAGCAAAATATCCTGTTTTAGGGTAGTGATTTCAAATTAAAAAATAACCTAAACTTTCTACCATTTTTTTTACCACAGACAGTTTTCTAGGATAAAGTATATGATGAATGTGTCTCCATTTCAAATTCTAAGGAATGCTTTATTCTTCATATACAACTTTAGATTACTTACAATAGAAAAACAACTGCAAAAATCTGACAAAAGGTGTATCACTTACTTACCTTAACCGTTACTTGACAAGTAATATACAATGTGCAATATAATTTTATGTTCACTTTTTTAGTTGTCATAACCCTTTTAGTTTTAATAATTCAGCATTTTCTGTTGCAGTGGCACTTGCTTTAGATACAGCAGAAGCCTCGAGCATCGCAGTACTTGGCTGAAAATGATAGCATACTTCATTCATGTACGCCTCCGCCATCATGCCGAATTTAGTGTGCAGAAGATGGCTCAATGTCTCATTTTTCAGATTGTTGCGCTTGTCCGCTTTTGTGTTCCTTAAAACACTGAAAATTCGTCCCAACAGCTGCATTAGAAGGTGGGAGTGTCCTCAAACAGAGGTCATAGCTCTTTTCACGTTTATAAGTGAATCACGGAAAAAATCTCATTAGCCGCCACTGGAAATCGAACCCAGGGTCTTCCAGTTACACGCCGGATATGCTTCCACTGCACCACAGCGGCCTCGGATCCCTCCAGACTCACACACACTAACTGCCAAGCAAATTTGGCAGGTTGCTTCTTGGAGCCCCGCACAATGCTGGGGAAAATGACCATTCATCTGGAAGCGAGCCTGTATCTGTTCAATCAATTCAACATAAAAATTACGGCATGTCTTGTAAAAAAACAACAACAATGATTTCTGTTGAAGAAGCCATGTGGTCCTTTTCCAAATCTTGCATAGTGTCTTATTAGCCACTTCAATGTAAGCATCCTTCAATTCTACATAAAATGCTTCATTATTTTAACTAACTGTGATAGATTTGAGCCAATATGTTTTTTTATATATATAAAATTTAAAAACAGATTCTGAAGAAGTTTACGAACTTGTTGTGGAAGTTTAAATAAACATGATGTTTCTGAATGAAATAGTTTGTTAAAATCATTTGTAACTTGGAAAATGTGACTCATAACCTGTAAAAAGGCGTTATTGAATGGATTTGTCAAGCTAGAAATGATTGCATTATTTGTTTTCGACGATCATCAATAACTACACTAATAAGCAAAAGTTTTAGGGCATAATATTATTCCAAAATTCTGTCTACACATGCTTGTAGTGACATCCATCTTGTCTGTCCAGGAGAAAGCATTTTATGGTGCGCAACATTGACAAATGCTTGGAACTCTTCCATAGCCTCTGTTCGTTTGCCAGTCATGTGAAAGTAGGAAGGGATGTTCCTGCACTGGTCTTCCAAATTTGTCGATAGCTTGCGACACGCATAAGACACAACAGGGTTTATTAAGTGGCAAAAACAGCCAATGACAACAATATGAAGTACATCTGCTTTCAAAAGTGCTTGGACAGAATAATGAACACCCATCATTTGTTGTGTCAGACGAAAAGCCTATTATGCTGCTTAGAGATATTTCCACACATTGAAATACATTTTTGAAAATGTCATAGATTCCTTGCGCACTTCCACCTGTACGTTTTACTAAGTGGACAAATCTCACTTGAACTGCCTTACTCACAACATCATAAAAAACAACTACAGTAGCCAGTTGTTTTGAAGCAGATATGTCAGTTGTTTCATCAACAATTACCCTGAATCTTGTCGTTTTCAATACATCAATCAGTGGTTGTTTGTAAGTATGGCCTGTTACCTGTCTGATGATGTTTGTTGCCTTCTGTTTTCCAAGATGAACATCTTCTAGCACTTTTGATTCAGGGCACAAGCCTTTTAAAAATGGAACAAAATCATCAATAAGGAGATCAGCAAGACATACTTTGCCAGAAATCCGCACATTTTTATTTCTATTGTTTTCACTTTCTGCTGGTGATTGGAGTTAACATAAATCATTGAAGAAACTGACTGGTTGTAGTGTATCTCATTCATAAATTTGCAATGTTTTTTGCTTACTTCATGACGCTCTAATTCTGATTTTCTACAAGTTAAGTGCACATCACAGACTTTACAATAAGCCAGATCTTTATTACAATGCCCAGATTGGCTCTTACTCGACTTCCGTAACCAGGATTTAAATTTAGGTTCTTGAAACCAGCTGCTCCGACATTTTTGGCGTGTACTATTTGCTGGCGATACCCAGACATTTCATTTTGGGTGGAGTAGTATGTAAGTCCCCACCTCTTTCACATTCAGATTATGAATCTTGAAAATAGTCTTTTTCTCTTCCCACATTTACTCATCCACATATTGGAGTGCACTTCATCCATATTAAAAATCACTTGCTTCAATTATCTTCAGTTAAAACAAAAGTAATAGAGTGAAGAATAACTGGCTAAAACTCACCTTTGGAAATATAGAAAAACAGATACGTTACCACCGACTTAGTCTCAACTCTCAACTCTATTAGATACCAACCCTACTAACTAATATTTCGTATCTGAGTTGCCGTGTCTGGGTAGTGTCAGCAACCGCTCACGTACAGGCATGCCAAAGCTTGACGATACGGATATTCTGGCATACATATTTGCACATCCCCACAGCAGCACAAATGAAGTTGCTCGTAAAAGTGGATTAAGCCAACAGCGTGTACTACAAATGAGACACACATCATCAAGTGAGGTGGTTCACCAATGTTTATTGTGGCATTTGGGGGAACCAGCTTCTAGGACCTTCTTTTTTACAACGCAACTCTGAATAGTGAACGATATTTACATCTCCTTCAAACGTATATAACGGATTTCTTGGACAATGTACCATTACAACCTTTATTGAACATGTGATACCAGCACGACAGGGTACCACCACATAGGAGTGCACACGTATCAAGATGGCTAAACGATGTGTTTGACCGGAGATGGATAGGACCAAATGGTCCCGTAGCATGGCCTCCACGCTCACCAGACCTTAACCCTCTGTACTTTTCCTTTGAGGCCATCTTAAATCACAGGTGCATGCAACACCATCGCTAAATGCAGCAGATCTGCAACAGTGCATAACATCCGCCTGTGTGTCTCTTGATGAGGATATGCTGCAACGCATGCACGGTCAGCTCATAGGACGCTTGCAGGCGTGCATCGTTTCTGAAGTGCAACATTTTAAGTGTGCAAACATGTAAATCGTATTTTCTAAACTAATAAAATCTCTACAATATTATGCATTCACATTTTGTAGCTTTGTCTAATTACTCGGTTGTTGCTTCCGGATGTTGTGATTTCTTGGGGTCACATTCCCGGTCCCCTTCCATCTTTTGTTATGGGACAAAAACATTTTTGTAATATTTTTGCCTCGCTGAACAAGTCTGTAATTGACTTTTTTGCCCTATCTGCAAAGGGAAGCGTGTTACACCACGAGCGATCCCCACGACCCCCCAAAATGGGGTCGAGGGGATCCCTCGTGGTGTTTTTGTGTGCGAGAAAGGAGGTTTCCTATACAACTGCACAAGAAGTAAATCGCTGACTGCCATAGTTCGTTAGATATTGCATTGATCTAGGACTTTCCTTGTAACCCGGTATATACACTATATTGACAAAAGTCACTGGACACCTAGAAGAACAACACAACATAGCATTTATTGGGACACATTAGTACGGTGTCGGTCCACCTTTGGCCTTAATGCATGCAATGACCCTTCGAGACATTGTTTTCGACAAGATTTTGGAACACAGCGATAGGTATACGCTTCCATTCAGTACATAATGCTGCCGCTAACTGTTGCTTAGGCATTGTTCCAAACTTCTTATGCATCGCTTTAATTCATCCCATAGGTGATTTGTGGGATTAAGATTAAGTACTGGCCAGTACACACACGATACGGAATTATTGTCAAACCACCCCGTAACAGTCCTTGCTTTATGGCTCGGTGCATTATTCTGCTGGTACCGACAAGGCTCTTCTTCATAGTATTGCTACAGAGTTGGTAGGGTATAATTGTCCGGAATATCGAGGGTGACGTGCTGGTTAACAGGCACGATAACCAATGGGCCAGGACCATACCATGAGAAACACCCCCACACGAGTACACTGCCAGCTCCAAACTTGACCGTAGGAACAGTACACTGTGGTAAATAGCGTTCCCCCGGCTTTCGCCATACCCACACACGGCCATCAGACTGATGGATCGTGTATCTGGATTTATCAGTCCATAGGACCCGTTTCCATTGATCTATGGTCCACGATAAATGTTGATATGCTGTTTCAGATCATCTAAATTAACAGAAAGGAGAGAGACGAAGACCTGGTCTTTGACATAACCCCATGAAAAAAGTCACACGGTGTTATATCCGGACTTTTTGGTAGCCAACATATGAGGGATATGCCTCCAATATTGCACTGCCAATCCAGCGCTGTTGAAGATTTCCATCGAGATAATTTCTAACATCCCGATGCCAGTGGGGTGGTGCCTCATCCTATTGGAAAATGAGTTGCCACTGTTTTTGTAAGTTGAGGCATCAACCAAATGATTAACATATCGAAATAAGGACTTCCCGCCACAGTGTTTTCTTTGGAAAAGACGGGGCCATATACTTTTTTTACGAGATATAGCACAGAGCACATTAACCTTTGGGGAATCACGTACATGCTCCACTGTTGCTCTAGCACTTTCAATCCCCAATATGCAAATGTTATGCTTGTTAACTTTCCCCCTTATACGGAATGTCGATTAGTCTCTGAAAATAGGACGCTCACTAAAACCATCTTCTTCAAACGCTCCTGCTTTTCCGTACGGAAATCGCAAAGTGCTGTCCCGTCATTGTCATTTAGACTTTGCAATAACTACTGTTTGTAGGGAAAATTTTCTAAGCGACTGGTTGTGGAATTTGTAACTCCCGACCCACCATCGTTTTGTATTTCCTTGGGCTGCGTTGGTAAATGGCACGAACACGCTCCACTTGTTAATCAGATACACGTAGTCTCCCTGAACTTTTATCTTTGGAAACTTAAATGATGATGGGATGGATTTAACGCTATTCAGCGATGCTCTTAATTCGCCAGCCAATAAGAATTGCCTGCTGATTACATCTCCTTTTAGCAATAAGTCCTACTAAAGTGTACCTAAAGCAGATATGTCTAAATTGACTCTGGTTTGCTCTCCGAACAGCGACTACAAATATGTCCAAATTATATATAGTACTTACACGCTGTCTTCAAAGCCACAGGTAATCACTCATAAAAGTGATTGGTCCCACACTTTGGTGGTTGTGGTTTAAATCGGGCTTCTGCCCATGAAGCAAAAACACCGGAGCTTCCCGCTTGTCATCCTGACATCGCACGTGAACACATACACACACTTGCCTTCACAGGTGGGATGTGTACAACCTCTCCAGTTGTCGCTGTCCGTCAGTGGACGTCCACATGCTGTCCGTCAGTTGACGTCCACAGGCTCTCCGTCAGTTGACGTCCACAGGCTCTCCGTCAGTTGACGTCCACAGGCTCTCCGTCAGTTGACGTCCGAAGGCGTGTTTGGCTGTACATTCCCTTCTGTTGACAGCCTCTCCGTCAGTTGACGTTCGAAGCCGTGGGAGGAGGTGAAGCCTCTCTCTTGCTGTTCGACGTTTGTTCCTTTTTAGTGGCAGTGTCAAGCCAGCTCGCTTGTTGATTCTCCTGGAGCGCTAACGAAGAATTTGGGAGGATCAAAATCGCTCTGAAAATTCTATGGTGTCTCCTAGATTCTTATATAGCAAATCCGTTTTCTTGCTCGTCTAGTCTTGCTTTCTTTCTCACTCTCTCATATAAAACTCCTGTTCCTTCTTTGCTAAAATTCCCACCTTTCAGCTCATTAAGAATTTCAGGTCAGGAAATGTTCTCCTACGTCTTTGGGTCTTCTGTTTCGCTCTGTCAGAGCCTACAAATCTTTTCAGAGAGGTATCCCGTCTTCAGGGTCTGCGTGATTCCTCTTTTTGTACGTTTGCACTTCGAGACAGTACCCAATACCATTGCCCTTCATTTGCTATTCGCTTTCTCTCCGGCCCAATCTGCCACGACAAAATCCTTGAGAAATAAGTGATGGCCGTCTGCCCATCACGTGCTTGACTGCGCCGTTCTGTATTTTTACGTCAACGACATTCCAGATGCATTATCCGAGAAGAGCCTCAAAGGGGGTATCCGTTCGCTGGTTGCCTTTTCGGCGTCACACTTCGGGCTCTTAGCCCTCTTCTCAAAATGCCATTTTCCCCAAATAACATTCGTAGCAGTAGAATTATGACAGGCTTTCCTTCCTCTTTGATTAAAACAACGGTAGAGTTTTTTACCATGGAAGTAGAATAATCGCGCTTTCCTTCTCTCTGGAAGTAAAATCGTCACTAGCCTTCCTTCTAGTGGAAGAAGAATCTTTGCACACTATCCTTCTCTTAGAAACTGAATCGCTGCAGACTTTCTTGATGCTATCAGCAGAGCTACTTTCTTCCCAGGAAGTAGAATCATTGCAGACTTCTCTTTCAATGTAAACAAAATCATTGGAGGCTTTCCTCCTCCTAGAAGCAGAATAATCGGAGACGTTTCCTTCCCCCGGGAATGGAATTACCGGGAATTTTCCTTCCGGTATAAGTAGAAACACTGCAGACTTTTCTTTCGTAATATTAGAATAATAGCTGATTTTATTTTCTTCATGGAAATACACTGGTCGGGTACTTTTCTCATCCTGGAAGTACAATTTTCTTAGACTTTCCTTTCCCTGGAGGTAGATTCATTGTACACTTTCTTTCCGCTGTAAGTAGAGTCACCGCAGACTTTCCTACCGTCTGCAAATCAAACATCGCATTAAAGTATTGAAAAAAAAAAAACCTGTTTTCGTCGTAAGCACACCGGACAAAAAATTAGTCACCCCTAACAGAAATGACAGTCGGAAGTTACCGGCTGCACAGAGGGCGCCGTGATAGCATTATTGGGAGATAAATAGCACTGACGTGGTCTACAGGATCATTTCAGTCTCGTGTAGTGGTGAAGAGCAACGTGTGTGTTGAATTTAGCCTGCAATGTGGGTCGTAAGACAACGTTACTGAGTGGAAAAAAGGAGCCATCGTGTTTGGTCGTGCCCACGGATACAAGATGAATGAAGTCGCCCAATTTGTTGGTGTGTGGGAGACTAATTTGTTGGTGTGTGGGAGACTAATTTGTTGGTGTGTGGGAGGCTAATTTGTTGGTGTGTAGGAGGCTAATTTGTTAGTGTGTGGGAGACTAATTTGTTGGTGTGTGGGAGGCTAATTTGTTGGTGTGTGGGAGGCTAATTTGTTGGTGTGTGGGAGGCTAATTTGTTGGTGTGTGGGAGACTAATTTGTTGGTGTGTGGGAGACTAATTTGTTGGTATGTGGAACTGTCCAGTGGGTCTACAAACAGTGGTGTAGTGTGAAGTCAACTGAAAATCGCAACGTAACTGTTGCCGGAAAACGATTCTCACCAACAGGGACCGGCGCCATGCTTCACACCTAGTAACTGCAAAATCGGTTTCAAACCAGGCAACAATGGCTCCTAACAGTCAATAAAAGTCCACTCCAACCAATTTCCGAAAGGACATTGCCACGAGAACTGCATGCGATGGACATCTGGAGCAGAGTACCACGGAAGAGGCATCTTTTAACAGCACTTCACAAAGCCGCACGTTATCAATGGGCTCAGAGGCACTAAATGGAAGATTGAAAGCGAGTAATTTGGTCTGGTGAGTCTCGTTTTTGTTTGTACTCCAATGATGGTATGCGACAAGTGCATCGCAGGCCCAGCGAAGCCTTTAATCCTGATTGTGTCAAAGGTGTTGTTCAAGCTGGAGGGGTTTCTGTGATGTTTTAGGGATGTCTTTCGTACCACGAAATGGGCCTTTTCATTGCAGTGACGATGAATTTGAACCAGCATGCGTACCTCCGCATTTTGAATGACGAAGTGTTGAAAGCAGCATCGCATT
Source organism: Macrothele yani (assembly GCA_039090855.1). NCBI lineage: Eukaryota > Metazoa > Arthropoda > Arachnida > Araneae > Macrothelidae > Macrothele > Macrothele yani. Next base: position 167,343,272 of record CM077029.1, on the reverse strand, counting down.
GCCAGTCCTGTCTTCCAAGACGGCAACAGCCGTGTGCACAATGCTGAAAATGTGTCTAGTGACACGACGAACAATCAGAAATACTGTCTCACCTCGACTGAGCTGCCAAATCCCCAGAATTAAATCCTATTGAAAATCTGTGGGATCATTTGGAACAGAAAGTGAAACGCCGGAATAGACACCCACATACTCTGGCGGAACATCGGGACCAATTGACGCACGAATGTCTGTAAATACATCCACAACCTCGTGCAGTCTCTACCACACGAATTCATGCTGCTATCAAGGCAAGAGGCGCCGTCACCCGTTATTAGGTAAGTTCTGCCAAGGGTTACTAATTTTTTGTCCGGTGTACTTATTTTCAAATTTCATTGTTGTATCAATTGTGCAATTTGCCAGTGTGCAAAATGAAGTATAAGACGTTATGTAAAAACTCAGCAGTAAAAGTCTGTATTTGTTTTTTATACAGTGAGCCCCCGAGACCATCTACAAATATATTCGGAGTGTGTCAGACGAGAGGAAACGACGAGTCCAGACAGCCGGTCGTCAACTCCTCGTTCTCCTACTACAACCACCCAAGCCTATGACAACTCTCAGGCTGACGGGTCAGCCTCGGAGCCCGAAACAGCAGATCGCTCATTAACCGTTGGAGGACAAGACTCTTCGGACCTCGATGACAAGAAAGGTAAAACGAGCCGGCGGAAGAAAAAGACACGGACTGTCTTCACACGAAGCCAAGTTTACCAATTAGAATCCACTTTTGAACATAAGAGGTATTTATCTAGTTCAGAAAGAGCAGGATTGGCAAGTTCTTTGCATCTAACAGAGACTCAGGTGAAAATCTGGTTTCAGAACAGGAGGAACAAGTGGAAGAGACAAGTAGCTGCCGATATGGAAGCCGTCAATATGCACGCTGCACAACGCATAGTGAGAGTACCGATTTTATACCACGACAGTGGAAACCCCGGTGTCGCCGGAACTCCACCTACAGGCTCTGGCGCCCTCCCTGTTGTCACTGCAGCGACTTTCCCAAATTACCAGGCCCTCTTTTACTCAGCACTTACACCAGCAGGGCAGCTGGCAGCAGTCAGACCTACTCTTTCTACTTTAGGCTGAGTGAAGAAAAAGAAATTGTAATATAGAATTTAAAGCTTACTACTTCCCTATCATCCTGAATTTAGGGATTCAGTGTTGAACAGGATTGGAGCAAATGCATGACGTTTTGTATCTGGAGCCATACTTTTTCATTGAATTAACGTTATCCTTATATTTCCACAACGTGGAAATAGGCTATGAAAGCTGGAATAGTTTAAATTCTTATTGAGAAATTTGGTAGTCTTCAGCTACATTTAATAAACACGAAATGAAGGCCACTTCAGAGGCGAAAAGTGCTATAGGTTCAAAACGCCGCAAAGATTGTTCCTTTTTATGGCTTGTACCCAAGGTATATATATATATATATAGTTTGTAACTGTAAGCCGCAAATTATATATCTGAAGTGGCCAAAAGCTTATTGCCGCCCGGGTAATGCAGTGGCCTAAGCGATGGCTTCTGATCATTCGTCCGAGATGGGTCCGGGTTTGAATCCTGGTGAGGCATGGATGTTGTGTTGTCTTACGGCACTGGCTCTCTCCCTTCTATGGGGCCAGCGATCCTAAATTAGGGACGAGCGACTGCTTATATATAGCGCATTGAGTTGCTCACGGTGGTGGTTAAACTCCCAATCAAGAAAAAAAAATTAAAGCTTATTCATACGTATAAAACCATACTCATGGTCTACAACTTTGACTAGGTGAATGAAAGAAGGTATATATAATTTGTAACTGTAAGTCTCAAACTATATATCCGAAGTGGCCAAAGCTTATTGCACCCTGGTGGTGCAGTGGTCTAAGCAATTTCTTCTGATCATTCATTCGAGATGAATCCGGGTTCGAATCCTGGTGATTCGTGGATGTTGTGTTTGTCTTACGGCACTGGCTTTCTCCCTTCTATGGGGTCAGCGATCCTAAATAAGGGACGAGCGACTGCTTATATATAGCGCATTGAGTTGCTCACGGTGGTGGTTAAACTCCCAATCAAGAAAAAAAATTAAAGCTTATTCATACGTATAAAACCATACTCATGGTCTACAACTTTGACTAGGTGAATGAAAGAAGGTATATATAATTTGTAACTGTAAGTCTCAAACTATATATCCGAAGTGGCCAAAAGCTTATTGCACCCTGGTGGTGCAGTGGTCTAAGCAATTGCTTCTGATGATTGATCCGAGATGAATCCGGGTTCGAATCCTGGTGAGGCATGGATGTTGTGTTTGTCTTACGGCACTGGCTTTCTCCCTTCTATGGGGTCAGCGATCCTAAATTAGGGACGAGCGACTGCTTATATATAGCACATTGAGTTGCTCACGGTGGTGGTTAAACTCCCAATCAAGAAAAAAAAATTAAAGCTTATTCATACGTATAAAACCATACTCATGGTCTACAACTTTGACTAGGTGAATGAAAGAAGGTATATATAATTTGTAACTGTAAGTCTCAAACTATATATCCGAAGTGGCCAAAAGCTTATTGCACCCTGGTGGTGCAGTGGTCTAAGCAATTGCTTCTGATGATTGATCCGAGATGAATCCGGGTTCGAATCCTGGTGAGGCATGGATGTTGTGTTTGTCTTACGGCACTGGCTTTCTCCCTTCTATGGGGTCAGCGATCCTAAATAAGGGACGAGCGAGTGCTTATATATAGCGCATTGAGTTGCTCACGGTGGTCGTTAAACTCCCAATCAAGAAAAAAAATTAAAGCTTATTCATACGTATAAAACCATACTCATGATCTACAACTTCGACTAGGTGAATGAAAGAAGGTATATATAATTTGTAACTGTAAGTCTCAAACTATATATCCGAAGTGGCCAAAACCTTATTGCACCCTGGTGGTGCAGTGGTCTAAGCAATTTCTTCTGATCATTGATTCGAGATGAATCCGGGTTCGAATCCTGGCGATTCGTGGATGTTGTGTTTGTCTTACGGCACTGGCTTTCTCCCTTCTATGGGGTCAGCGATCCTAAATAAGGGACGGGAGATTGCTTATATATAGCACATTGAGTTGCTCACGGTGGTCGTTAAACTCCCAATCAAGAAAAAAAAAATTAAAGCTTATTCATACGTATAAAACCATACTCATGATCTACAACTTCGACTAGGTGAATGAAAGAAGGTATATATAATTTGTAACTGTAAGTCTCAAACTATATATCCGAAGTGGCCAAAACCTTATTGCACCCTGGTGGTGCAGTGGTCTAAGCAATTTCTTCTGATCATTCATTCGAGATGAATCCGGGTTCGAATCCTGGCGATTCGTGGATGTTGTGTTTGTCTTACGGCACTGGCTTTCTCCCTTCTATGGGGTCAGCGATCCTAAATAAGGGACGGGAGATTGCTTATATATAGCACATTGAGTTGCTCACGGTGGTCGTTAAACTCCCAATCAAGAAAAAAAAATTAAAGCTTATTCATACGTATAAAACCATAGTCATGGCCTACAACTTTGACTACGTGAATGAAAGACGATTCTCTCAGCAAGAAATTATATAGCAGAAATTAAAAAAATTCTTGCGCTCACACATTAGAACCAAATTAAGGCAGTTTTAAGTTAGACACGTTCTTTAAAATAACTACCGAAAATCAATTACAAGTGTCCTGAAATATTAAGAGGAAAATTTTTGGCAGCCAGATACATTATTTTTTAGGCAATTTTTTACTCGATATTTTCGGTACTACGACAAATATCGCTAGAACCGTTTCAGATCGCACTGAATTTCTAAATTCAAGAAGAAAAGTGGAAAAAAGAATTTATTATATAAACTGTATATCAACTGCAAACACAGAAACTTTATATCAGTGAGAAAAAGTCCTTATCTCTCTCATGGCCCATCATTGCATAACAACATCGATTTTCAATCACTTCACAATGACAAACGCTGCGATCAGCATATACTTCAAACTACTAAGCTGTTATCTTACAAAAATCTGATACATCGACGTGATCTCAATTCCGTTCAACAAATACTTATCTCAATTCTGCTGGTAACAAATCGCTAACATTTCCGAGCTACTCCTTTACAAATTATTAATATTTCAGCTCTGCAACCCATTATCTTTAATAAGTATCTGCCTTAAAGAAACTGCACTTTCATATAGTTATGTAGATCTTTCGCTAACTGCCAGTGATATCAACTTAGGAACTCATCGGGGAAAATAACATGTCGTTAAGTCAGAAACGTTTGAGGAGGAGAAACGAAATTTAAATAAGAACACAGAAACTCAAAAAGAAATTTAAATTAAAGGTATATTTTATATACCCTTGTGCGCTTTGACACCTTAGTTGGCGGTGCCAGACTAGGTTTAGGAAAACGCCAGGCCACTTCTTTTAGAAAAAGAAACAGAAAGTTGGCAAGAGAGAGATGATGTTAGAACTAAATCATCATCAACTTCTCTTTCTCGTCTTGCAGGTAGTTGGACCCATACCCCTGTTTGGAGTGACGCATACATGAGTTTTTGGTTGCGCTAGTTTTTTTAGTTGTCTACTAAAATTTTCAAGATTTAATTACCTAATTAATTAATTAACGTAATTAATTAATCATTTAATTCATAATTGGGTGCAGGAAGTATTATCCCGACCCAGGCCGCATAAGGATTCGCTGGTTTCTTTTTTTATATTTTTTTCTATTGCTTTCCCTTCGCGTGGGAAGGAAATCGAAATGCAAAGGCTAGGCCAGGTGCAGAATTCCACAAACGAATTGAATGGTATTTTTCATTGCCAGGCATTTGCGAAGAACCAGCACTGCGGATTACATAATGCAGACTTAGCAAACAATAGGCCAGTGGTGATTATACGGCGAAAATCCAAGAAAGAATCCTAAATCTGGTAAGAAGGTAAAGCTTATGTAATAACTGTCATCCAGGCTTTGTGTTGGAGAACATAATTCAGTCGGGCATTCGTGCCTTCGAACATACTTAAAGAGAAACATGATAAAATGAAAACAAGAAAGTAACTCACTGTATTAACTTACAAACCTGTTTAGACAAAAGCAGTACTTGAGTCTAGTGCTATAATGAAATGCATAAAGGTGTACTAACAAAAGAAATAATTTACAGTGGCTTTATTTATGAGCTATGAACCCATAAACTTTAATTAGTCTACTTTTTGTTTTTTAGGTAAAAGCCAGCAGATCATTTCTATACGTTCAGCGATTTTGTTACATTTTATTGATACGCATTTCGAAAAAAATCAAATGTTTTATCATTAGGATATGAAGCCTTTGCATTCTATGTTGTTAAAATTTGGAACCTGTAAAGTATTTGAACTTGAATTGAACCACCGTTCGAACCTAGCAGAATTTCTCTGAGTTGTTCTATTAATCTACAGTTTATCCAATTACTATTTTTTTTTTTTACAGCATGATCTTAATCTCATTTTCCTGAAAAATTCAACTATTGCCATGAATGAAGAAACAGTGGTGCTGAAACGATTTGTAAATGAAACTCCTTAAACACTTTATTTTCACACATGTTGAAAAAATCTGACATGAGATTACTTCGCAGAGCTTAATATTTTGCAAATGTCAGTGACATTTCCCTCCAGTTTCTAAAAATTTCCAATGCTGGTCATTCTAACATTTTATTACCCATTCTCTTTTTGCTGGTGAATGGTAAGAGAGCTTGCCTAAAACTAAATGAATTTAAAGTATGAAATATAATGAAGTTGTCTGAGACAAAAAATCAATCAATCAATAAATAAATAAATAACGCAAAACACAAAAACAATACTTTTCGCTTCATTACCAAATTATTTATATACAAGAAAGATATATATATATACAACAAAACAACATTTGTACTCGGTGACTCAATTTCTCTTATAATTTTTCCAATTTTACCTTTTTCAATTATATTAGATAGAACAAGAAGTTATTTCATTTAGGAACTAAAGCAATAAGAATCACTGTACATATGTGTGACTCATTTCAAACCTGTAAATAGAAGGAAACATTAAAAATGAGCATTTCATTCTGCGTGTTTTTCCGATTGAGTTTAATAAATTACGAAAGATACAATCTGCTGGAATAAGTTAGGTAATGTAAGAGTTTGAGAGAGATGTATTAAAATTTTTTAGATGTAATTCCAAAAATATTCTTATGGAGCATCAGAAATGTAATTATGACTTTAGTTTTTTCCAAAAACGAGTAATAAAAAGATTCTGTAATTATCAATGATCCCAAAAAGTTATTTCTGAGTAGCCAGAAATCTGCTGTATGATGTAAATAGTGATATATTTATGAAAATGTAAATAAATATGCTTACATTATTTCAGAGTTCATTGTTTTTGTTTTCGTCAGAATTCATTTGTTGGCATTCAGTAAGGAGTTGAAAACGCTATATTTTTCGTTTATGAATAATTGAGGTTGTTAAGGAGTTTTTTAGTTGTTGTTTTTTCGTGTAATCTAAAAGCTTAGGAGCCACCTGGGCGCCCGAGTAGTCAGAGGCGCTGGTTTCTGGCCAATCGTCCGAGTTTGGGTGCCAGACAGGGGTATGATCGATAAGCCTGTCCCACGGCGTTTGGCCTCGATTTGGTCCCAATTGCGGACAAAGGCAAAAACAGTGCCAAATGCGGACTGATCCAGTTCTGTCCGCAACTGGGAAAAGCGGACGAGTTTTAGTGAGAGATCAGGTAAATACCCCTTTTGGAGAAAAATTCGAGAACTGGGATTAGTGAATGAATATAACAATAACGAGGAGATAAGGCAACACCTCCGAATGTGTGCTTCACTGGCCTATCTTTCTGTGGAAAATGTAGGCGATGATTTGATATGCATTCAAGAATCCAGTCCCATTAATGAAAACCTTCAAAAATTTTATGATTATTTCTTAAATAACTGGCTGGAAAATCCGGTAATAATTGTAGAAATGTGGAATTGCAACAACAAACGACACAGAACAAATAATGTTGTCGGAGGTTCTAACCATCGGTTAAATGCAGCTATTAAAAATCCTCATCCTAACGTCGCGAAGTTAATAACGTGCTTGAAAGATGAAGCGAGACACAGCGACTTCCTGTACGACAGAAAGTGCCTAAATTTCGAGGGCAAGAAAAGACAAAAAGCAACAATCAAATTGGATGAGCAGAGTTTTACACAACCGCGAAAATCCGACGTTGTTTGAAGAATCTATCTTTCATTCAGAAGTTGGAATAATGAAGAAATCAACAGCTACCTTCACTTCCGTAATTTTATTTTAAAAATGATACACAGTATAGTTATGTTTTTTATGAAAATATTTGTGTAATCTATTTTAGTTTTTATTTTGGATTAAAGAAGGGGAAATAAAATAAAACAGATCAATAAAAAATAATAACTTCTTTAGAAATATACACGTTAATCAGGGCTGGAAAAATGAACTTCAGATCTAGGAGCCAGCTCCAAAATTTAGGAGCCAGGTGAAACGAAAGCAAATTTCGAATAATCATGCACAAACGTAATGCATGGTGATGATGTCGGAACAAAGAGTAATAATATAAGTGCATTAAGCATTGCCTGTTACCCAAACTACTTACTGCTAAACGAAATTCAAATTCGGTCTATAAATCTCAGGGTGCTATAGTTTTGATAAAAATCTGGACAAAAAGGAATGTGAAAAAAGAAAAACTTTTAACCTCGGCAATCTGAAATGGAACTATTTGGAAGAAAATAATAGCTAAAAAATATTGCGACTATCAGCTTCCGGAGTACCGTGTAATACGGTTTTGAAAACAAAGCAGGGGGCGTTAAAAAATACATAACAGATGTGGATTTAGGGGGAAAACATCCGAGATAAAGCCATCTGGAAGTGAAAAAGATAAAAACAATGCGACCGTCAACTTCCAAAATACCGCAGAAACGGAAGGGAATGTTGCAAATGCTTAACAAATATCTATCTGAAGCCAAAAAAAAAAAAAACAAACCCTGCGATCAACTTCCGGAATGCCTCGTAATGCGCGACCGTGAAAAACGGAAGACGGGCTATGAAAATGTGTAAAAATATGGTTTAAAAAAAATAAAGAGGAAGAACAAAAAAATAAAAAATGACACCTTATCAATCTAACTGAACACTGAAGTGAAGCTATCTGGAAGCAAAAAGGAAAAAAAAAGTTGCGTTGTCAACTTACGGAAAGCCGAGGGCTGCGGAAACGGAGAAAACGCTTTAAAAATATGGTATGGCTTTCATAAATAAAAAAAAAATCGCCTTAATTTAACTTTCAGTTAGATTAAAATTCAGGCCTCCATGAAAAAAAAAAAGGAGGAATTGCGACCGTTAGCTTCCGAAATGTTTTTATGCCCTTTTAACCACCGCGTACATCAAACGTGCGTAGTGCATTAAAAGTGCCTAAAAATATCGCTTCCGAGATTCAAAGATCAAGAAAAGCAATTATATATCATCAAGTTGAAGTTATCTGTTTGAAAAATATGAAAAAATAAAAGCTAAAATAAAATGGGGTCAGGGGGAGCATCTATCGATTATAGTTGTGTCTGCATGTCTATCGATTACAGCTTTACATCTTAAACGGGAGCCAACGTTAAAAATGCGTGAAAATTTAGCTTCCTTTGTTTTAAAATTTAAGGAAATTAAAAAACAATTAATGTTAAGAAAATAGAAACCAGTCTGCAAACCTCTACGAGAATCTGCGACGGGCATCGCCGCGTCTCGCTGTTTCTCCTCCCGGGCCGGCCAGCTTAAACCAAACAGTGTGATCTTCAATGCTTCCGCGATCTGACAGGTTAGTCACGTGACTCGGGATTTCATCGCGTTTCTCTGTTTCAAACCCATGGTTCAGGATAAAAGCTGACAGAATTTATAAATGCAATCAAAGCAGAAAATTTTAGAGTTTGATTTTATTAAATTACAATTTGTTGAAGTTACATTTTGCATTTCTGAACTCAAAGTAATGACTGCAAATTACGAAATTTGAAGTAAAAAAGAGTTGGGCGCCAGGACCAAATTTCTAGGCGGCCGGTAATTTTCAAGCCCTGACTTTAATAAATAGGCTGATGAGAAGATATTTAAGTAGAATGAAATAAATCGCCCATTTGTCCTTATACCACTTCTCCAATATTTGAATTATATCAAATAAAATCCAACCCTTCTGGTGAGGGATTAGGAATGGTGTGTTTTCCTGTTTCCCTAATCCCTCATTAAGTCCTTTCCCCTTTTCCCAGTTACCGACGGAACAAGGATTTGGCCGCAATTGGCACTGTTTTCCCCCTGTCCGCAATTGGGAAGACACCTTTGACCTCACCCTTCCTGGAACCACTACCCACAATTTAGGAAAGGTAATCTGCTAATAACCCCTTTCCCACAATTTAGGAAAGGTAATCTGCTTGTAATCCCTTTCCCACAATTTAGGAAAGGTAATCTGTTTATAACCCCTTTCCCACAATTTAGGAAAAGTAATCTGCTAATAACCCCTTTCCCACAATTTAGGAAAGGTAATCTGCTTATAACCCCTTTCCCACAATTTAGGAAAGGTAATCTGCTTATAACCCCATAATGATCGGGGCCAGCGCCTCTTACCACTCGTAGCCGAGTGGCACGAGGCTCTGGCCCCCATCATTTGTCTGAGATGGGTCAGGGCCAAAATTCTGAGTGTGGCATGGATGACGCGCTCCTCCTTCCTAGGAACGAATCGTCCCAAATTAGGGAAAAAGCAACAGCAAAAAAAAAAAAAAAAAGTTGTTTAACCTCGAAATAAAAAGAAAACAAGAAAGATGACACCGAATTTTCGGGTGTAATAAGCACGTCTTTTGAATCCGTTCTGACGCAAATTAAATTTATCAAAGCTATTTAAAGTCAATGGAACCAGTATGGAAAACAATAATATATGACGGAAGAAAGAAGTTTTTCAATCGGGTTTTTAATCCCTCAGATATTGCTGTAAACGGAATCGTGAGCTTACGCTCTTTGTTTGCAGACTTGTGAGTTAAGAAAAACATGAATTTATATGAGAAACATTTCTCGCCGGAAAGGTTCTCCAACACAGAAAGAATTTTTCAAATCGGACTCTTAGAAACAGAGGTATCGACAACAATAAGATGTGACTTTACGTCCCCCGGTGGGAAAACCATGCATTATTTTAGGAAGAAAGTATTCTCAAAAGGTTTTCCATATGAGCGGTATCGGTCCCAGAAAAAAAAAATTGAGTCGAGTTTTCAGGAGCCCAGATTTTGCTACAAATACACCAGAAGCAGAAATTAACACTTACGCTCCCTGGTGGCCGAACCATTGTTTACCACACATTAGAAATTATGTGAAAAATATTTTCCATCAGGTCTTGTATGCGATACAGGAAGAACTTTTCAAATCGGAGTTTTAGAAGCAGAAATAACGCAGAAAACGCAATTTACCTTTGTGCCCCCTAGCTGAAAGTCTATGATTTACTTGGAAATTTAGAATTTATAGGAAAAACATTTGGCATCGGAAACACTATCCAACAAAGAAGGAATTTTTCAAATCGGACTCCTTGAAGTTGAGATATGGACAAAAATAAGATATCTACGCCCCTTGCCGCAGAAACCATGCATTATTTCAAGAAGAAAATGTTCCTAAAAGGTTTGTCGACATGAGTAGTATCGGTCCACAAACGACTTTTTTGCAATCGAGATTTTAGAAGCTCATATTTTGCTGCAATTACATCAGAAGCAGAAATTGAGACTTACACCACTGGTGACCAAATCATTTTTTACAGAAATTTGAAATTATGTGCAAAGGATTTCCCATCGGGAGCTGTATCATCAGGTGCAGAAATAATTTTTCAAATCGGAGATTTAGAAGCAGAGATATAGGGAGAAACGTAATTTACATCTACGCCCCCTAGCGGAAAGTCTATGAATTACTTGAAAATTTTGAAATTGTATGAAAAATATGTCACACTGAAAACACAATCCAACAAAGAAGAAATTTTTCAAATCGAACTCTAGAAGTAGAGATATTGGCGAAAATAAAATATACATCTACGCCCCCTGGTGGAGAAACTGTGAAATATTTTAATAAGAAAATATTCCAATGTTAATAAGAAAATATTCAAAAAATCTATGTGAGTGGCATCAGTCCACGAAATAATTTTTCAATCGATATTTTGGAAGCTCAGATTTTATGGCAAATACATCAGAAGCAAGAATTAACACTTACTCCCCCTGGTGACCAAAGTATTCTTTACCAAAAATTTGAAATTATATGCAAAAGATTTTTCATCAGGAGGTGTATCCGCTGAAGAAATTTTTTCAAATCTGAGTTTTAGAAGAAGAATTATCGGGGAAATGTAATTTACTTTTATGCCCCCTAGCGGAAAATCTGTGCGTAATTTGAAAAAGTAACTATATCTAAAATACTCTTCGATATAAATGGAATCGAAAGATGAAATAATTTTTTCAATCGGATGTTTAGAAGCAAATATGTGGAATAAAACGTATTTTTGAATTCGACATCATCTGCGTTTACGCCCTCTAGTGGCGAAATTGTACATCGTAAAAAAGCAAAAAAAAAACGAAATGAAGGATCATCATTCGCATATTTCAAGCTTCCCAATGCAAAAAGAATTTTTCAAACCGGACTAATAGTTGCAGAGATATGGTGGGTACAGATGGACGGACAAACCGGTGACATAAGCACGATCTTTTTTTACAAAAGACGTGCTTAAAAAAGAGACAATTCTATATATTTTGGAGAAAAAAAATCAATTGTGTATGACATTTTTCGCAAAAAAAGAAAAAGAAAAGGGGGAAATGTTTCTTTTGGGCCTTTTTCTGATTTCTTACAGAGTTCACAGCAATATTTAAATATTGATACTAATCGAGCGTGATTCTTCGAAAAAAGATTCTGTAGGTTCTCTTGCCGACTCTGCTATAATGAGAGTGTGCACTTACTTACTCGTAATTTGACCATCGCTAGAGCATCCACCAATCAACTGCGAGGATTGCCGGCACACAAAATACACTTTAATTTAGACAACTATTTTACATAGATATTAATGATAAAGGTGTGGCTGCAGATAGCTCACTACGATCAACATCTCATTTCTACTGTATCAGAATGTCCAATCCCGAAACAGTTAACTAAATGTTTGTCACAGGAAAGTTTAGCAAGAGTCTTGATTAGTTCAAGCGGCAAACATAAAAAAACTGAAACGAAAATCCAAGAATGCTCTGAAAGTAGCACACACCACAAATCACACGTAGCCCTCGGTTACGTCGCCGGTTCACCACGAACCATTTCTTGACTTCGCTGGATGTATTTCTGTAACTTACACATCAACACCAAAGCTGAATTTTAAGAGCCCGAACCCGAAAACTAGGATTAATCTGTTTAGGCATTAAAAAAAAATCTCCTCTTCCAGACTTCCGCTCATTCCTCTCCATGCAATTAACCGATGTCTTTCTCAACTGCGGAGTGGGAAAGGGATGGATATCTATTTCTATAGTTTCTTTGAACATTCATTTCTTCCCGAAATGTTTCGGGGAACGGGGCATGAGGAAGAATCTGGAGGCACAACAATCAACGTCGTACGTTGCTCCATAAAATTAGCAGGGAGCTGCCCCTTAGAGGTAGGGAGCAAAGTTTCGTCAGCTTGCTATCAACTACCTATAGTTTTTAAAGAAACTTTTCCTTTGTTAAAATTCAGTGATTCATGGTTACCCAAGCCCGGAATGAATAGCCCTGCCGAATTCCTTCTTCCCATCTAGACCCAGTTGCCCAAGAATTCTCTTTAACAACTAAAAGGTGTAAAAAAGTATCATGTGCTAAATCATACAAAATCACATTAAAAGAAAAAAGAAAAAAAATTCTCTCTCTCTCTCAGAGCCCGAATCCGAACTTTAGTAAGTATTGTGCAGCCTGAGCCTGGTTCGGGCCTGGGCTCGGCTTCGGGTTTTCGGGCTCGCGCTCGGCCCGTCTCAGTACTGATCAACACCAAACAACACAATGCATCGGGGACGTCTTCACCGACTGACGAATTTCGTTCCTTCGGAAGGATTTTTCGGACAGCAGGGCGCAATGCAGCAAAGATCCCCGTTCACGTGGAGGCGACAAACAAGAGGGAGTTCACTCTCCGATCCCCTTATTTTGGCACTTCTCTTCTCCGCGTATGCGCTGGGAAAGCTAAGTAACGTTGGTTGAATAGCGCTATCAGTCAACGTTTCTCCTGGCCATGATGATGCGTGAAGCTCCTTTGAACACGAGGACTCATAGTATCTCTTTACCACTGATTCAACTATCTCTCTCTCTTTCTCTCTCTCTCTCTCTCTCTTTCACTCTCTTTCTCTCTCTCTCTCTCTCTCCCTCGACCCGCTGCTTCCTTGACACGAGGATACTGCCAGCCTTTCCTTCTCACAGACTTAGAAAACAACTGATTCTTACTTCCTTTCGTTGATTTCAGCTCACACAGCAGATCATGAAAATGCTGCACATCGGAATATTATGAGCACCTGAAAATGCATTAATTGGCCTTTAAGTGTTACAACAATACAATTCCTTGACCCAAACTTCATCATCTCCCATAAATCTGTCTGCCAGCTGTGGACGATGGTCTACTCCCATTCTCCAAGCAATGTAACCAGACATTGAGTAGTCTGCGTTGTTTCTTTCCAAGAGACTAACGACTGTTTTTGTCGCCTTCAGACCCCACACGCAACTGTAAAGCTTTTATGGGTGGTGCCTGTTTCACTTTGATGGCATCTTTTCTTTGTCCCTGAATCCAATCAGAACCCACGAATTAATTAACCAATTAATTAATCTTCCTGATTAGCCACGTCCATTATATCCAAAACAATGAGGCAAAATTTGCATCAGTATCATAGAACGACTCTTGTGCGTTGCCAGTCGTAAGCGATTCTTATTCAGTTGGACATTTCATTTTTCTGAATGAAATGTGAAGTTGTATCTCATGTTTCCATACAGAAAACACGAAGTTACCGCAGGATGGATGTTACAAAGTGCTGTCAAGTGCAGCATTCTCTGATCTTATTTTAAGAAGACACTTTTGAGTGTTAGAAAACGTAGTTTCAAAAAGATGAAACTAACTTTTGAAATATGCTCAAGATATGCAAATTACCTTTAATTGTAAATAAAAAAAATGAAAGAGCTAGAAAATGCCCTAAAGAAGAAAAATCTTCTCAAAATGAAATAAAAAATGCTTGGAATTCCTTAAAAAATGCTCAAGAGAGAGAAAAAATCCATATATGAAATAAAAATGCAAATGTCGTCAAAGTACAGGCTTTACTTATTAACGATGACTAATTTGACAACAGTGCACACTTCTTCGTCTTCTATAACATGTATAAGAAAAATACAGTTATTGGTTGCAGTCGTTAGGGGCTTCCTGGGCAATCAATAAGCAAAAAACTACGTGGAGCTGGTAAAGAACTACAGTAAAATGGGCAGCAGGATTCTCCTCTAAAATGAGCTGCAGGATGTTCCATAAAGTCCATAACCTTGATGCCCATCTTGATAAATTCAAGGAGAGCATGAGAGCGTACTCGAAATAGCAAAGTGAGCACTTCCACCAATATATACTGGACTTTGAACGTCGCTACCAAGGACAGTCAGTATAATGAGAACATGATGAGGGACTACATTTGGGGGCTGATTCGCGAAAGTGATTTACAGTATAGTCGCAAATCTCGAAAAACTATTCACTTCTAAATCTTTTGTGGTCATTTTTGTATAACTGCAGTATAAATACATGTTAATTTCGATTCATGTTTTTTTTTTCCTTTTTTTTTTTTTTTTATGTGAACGGAAAGACGCAAATTTACCTGTTTCCTCACTGGATAAATGTTATTACTCAGGAACAAAAACTGTATTACACAATGTTATTTACAAATCTAATTTTTTGTTTTCGAAAGGTTGTTTATTATGATCGAACTGAAGAAGCGGGTCATCACTTTTTTCCTTCCGTGTTTCTGAACAGGTATTTGAAAAACGCACTACTGTATGAAATCATTTTGAACGTGTGACGTAACCCAGCCCTGATGTCATGTAAGCTTACAGATAAACAAATTGAGTTGTTGCTATGGAAATGGGGCTTACATCGCAATCACAACTGAAATCATTATGTTACAAGAAACCAACACTCGTCAAATATCTCCCACAAAAAAAAAAAGTTACAAAGCGGGATATCTCTGCTTTATGGAAGTGTTTCGAACGAAATGTTGCATACTTACTAAGGTCTAGCAATACTAAATGCCATTATAATGTATTACGATTCAAACATCTGATTTTAATATGAGTTTATGCAGGAGCGTAGCTGCTCCGTTGGCGGGGGGGCTGCACCCCCAGCAACCTTAATATCAAGTCACTTAGTATTTTGCATAGCTCTTTCGGCACTTCGGCGACAGGGATAAAGAATATTCTAAAGGAACTCAGCCTTGTGTAGGATAGGCTAGAAGACGACAGGTACTATGGTGTGCTTAAGCAAAAATATAAGGAGTTAAAATTAAGCTCAACACACCAGCTCCAAAAGAAATTAAATTAAGCTCTCGCGTATGTTTCAGTTGTCCCGAGAGATATCTGGGTGGTTGCACATGTGTGGAATGTTGATCGTTGGCAGCGACGTCTCTTGGTTCGGTTCTTGTAGGTTCTGTTTTTGCCTTCCGGTGCGCTAGAAGGTAATTCTGCTGTTATGCTTTACTGTCAAACAAGGAAGCAAACTGTGCAGTTATACTTCACTGTCGAACGTTTTTCTGTTTAGCTCCTCTTTTCAGCCGCATGTGCAACTAAGTAGCTGTTTGTCCGTCCGTCCGTCCGTGGACACAATATCTCTGCAACTATTAGTCCGATTTCAAAAATTATTTTTGCACTGGGAAGCTTGAAATGTGCGAATAATGATTTTTCACTTTTTTTTTTTCACGATGCACAATTTTATAGCTAGAGGGTGTAAATGCAGATGATATCGAATTCAAAATACATTTTGTTCCATATTTTTACTTCTAAACACCCGATTAAAAAAATTATTTTGCCTTTCGATTCCATTATGTTGAAGACTATTTTAGGTACAGTCACTTTTTCAAGTTAAGCATAGATTTTCCGCTAGGGGGCGTAAAAGTGAGTTGCGTTTCCCCCGATATCTACTTCTGAAACTCCGATTCAAAAAATTCTTTCAGCAGCGGATACAGCTCCTGATGGGGAATCTTTTGCATATAATTTTTTAATTTTTTGGTACAAAATGGTTCGGCCAGCATGGGACGTAAGTGTTAATTTCTGTGTATGATATGCTGGCAGCAAAATTTGAGCTTCTAAAATCTCTAAGGGAAAAATTCGTTATGGACCGATACCACTCACGACGATAAACCTTTTTGGAATATTTTCTTCTAAAAATAATGCGTTGTTTCTCCGACAGAGGGCGTAAATTTATATCTTATTTTTGTCAGTATCTCTGCTTCTAATGATCCGATTTGATATAAAATTCCTTCTTTCTTGAACAGAGCTTCCGGTGTGACATGCTTTTCACATAATTTCAAAATTTTCAAGTAATTCATAGATTTTTCGCTAGGGGGCATAAAGATAAATTGCGTTTTCTCCGATATCTCTTGTTCTAAAGCTCCGGTTTGAAAAATTATTCTTGTATCGCATACAGCTCCTGATGGGAAATGTTCTGCATATAGTTTCTGATATTTTGTAAAGAATGGTTTGGCCACCAGGGAACGTAAATGTTAATTTCTGCTACTGATGCATTTGCAGCGAAATCTGAGCTCCTGAAAACTCAGTTGAAGAAATTCTTTCGTGGACCGATATCGCTCACATCGAAAAACCTTTTGCGAATACTTTCTTCTTAAAATAATGCATGGTTTTTTCTCCAGGTAGCGTAGATGCATATCTTATTTTTGTCGATATATCTGCTTCTAAAGTCGGATTTGAAAAATTCTTTCTTTGTTATAGAGCGTTTCCGCTACAAAATATTTCTGATATAATTTCGAATTTTTCTTAACGCCCAAATCTGCCACCAGAGGGCGTAAACTTACGTTTCTGTTCAGAGCAATATCTGCGGGATTAAAAATCCCATTGAAAAATTCTTCGGTGAGATACTACTAACTATGTGTGTATTTTCTTCAAAAAAATGCGGAGTTTTGCCGCTAGGAGGCGTAAAAGCATGATATATTTTTCTCGATATCTCTGCTTTTACATGTGCGATTTAAAAAATTCTTTCAACACCGGATTCCATTTACTTTGTAGAACACTTTAGGCTAGTATATGAGGAATTTTGTAGTTCACAGTTCTGTCAGTGAGTGGCTTTTGTGTACTTCAGTTTGCAGCTGTATTTACGTTTACTTTCTTCTCTTCTTATCAGTACTTGAATGGCCGCCCCGGTGGCGCAGTGGTCTAAGGCGTTGGCCCCTGATCATTCGTCCGAAGGGGTCCGGGTTCGAATCCCGGTGAGGCATGGATGTTGTGTCTGTCTTACGGCACTGGCTCTCTCCCTTCCCTGGAACCAGTGACCCTAAATTAGGGACGGGCGACTGCTTATAGCCCATTGAGTTGCTCACGGTGGTCGTTAAACCTCCAATCAAAAAAAAAAAAAAAAAAAAAGTACTTGAATGCAGTGTGACTACCGTTCATTACAAAATTTCAATCACTTATCAACGACTTATTCACTCAATAGTCTAAAATTAATTCATATCAATGCTAGATCATTAATTAACAAAATCACCTTATTGGAATCACTGATTCAACTGTGCCGCCCCGGTGGCGCAGTGGTCTAAGCGATGGCCTCTGATCATTCGTCCGAACGGGGTCCGGGTTCGAATCCCGGTGAGGCATGGATGTTGTGTTTGTCTTACGGCACTGGCTCTCTCCCTTCCCTGGAACCAGTGACCCTAAATTAGGGACGGGCGACTGCTTATAGCCCATTGTGTTGCTCACGGTGGTCGTTAAACCTCCAATCAAAAAAAAAAAAAAAAAAAGATTCAACTGTCAAATTTAAATCTTGATATAATTTGTATTTCTGAGACTTGGTTTCCTCCATATCATTATTCATTACAAATTACTAACTACAAAAATTTCCACTTAAACAGAATTTACTCAAACGGTGGAGGGGTCGCAATTTATGTAAAAGATATTTATAATGATTTTTCCATTTTTCCAAATTTTACAGTATCGAATCAAAATGCCGAAATTCTAACTATTCATAATCAATCTTATATAATTACTGTTTGCTATAGGCCACCTAACTCAAACCTTACAGTTTTCCTACCATTACTTACTGAATTATTTAACTACTCTAACCTATCAAAAAAAAAAAAAAAAAAAAACGTTTCTTTTGGGGGATGTGAATGTCGACTTATTACAAAACACCAATCACTCTTTTCAACTTTTACAATCTTTGAATGCGTCTGGACACAAAAACATGATTTCAGTCCCAACTCGTATAACTGCTACCTCGCAAACATTGATTGATCTGTCTATCAAAAATGTGTTAACTGAGACTACTCTTTCAGGGGCCTTAGAGTACGATTTTAGTGATCATCTCTCTATATTTACAATTTACCCTTTTAAACAATAAACCACTTCACCTGAAGACTACTACATTTTTAGACAAATTAATAATACAAATATGGAAAGTTTTAAAACTCAATTAGCTGACATTAACTGGAGCACTCTTTTGGTTCATGGCTCTGCAAATAAAAATTACGAGTCGTTCATCGCAATTACTACACAGCTTTATAATCAATCTTTTCCAAAATTTGTAAAACAACATAAACTGAAGAAAAAAATTCGTAAGCCATGGATTACCAATGCTTTATTAAAAAGAATAAACAAAACAAAAAAAAACCTCTTTTCGAAATTCATAAAAAGTAAACCACCTCAGGACTTCCAAAACTTTAAGGCTTCTGGAAATAAATTTAACAGTGGTATTCGGTGCACTAAGCGTAACTACTATCTCAGCATATTTTCACATAACTCCCCAAAACTAACATGGAAACATTTAAACTTGCTAATGGACAAAAATACAGTTCTAACGGTTCCTCAGTACTTAATAGATTATAATAACTTTCAGCTAACAGACAAATAAGAAATTACAAATGCATTAAATGAACATTTTACCTTATTTCCACAAATACTAAAAAATAATTTAATTACACCAAAAATTCCTTTCACTACCTACCTAGGGAGCACACACACAGATCTAGTAATTCTCAGCTTACTGAAATCACTGAAACGGAACTATTAGAAGAACTTAAAAAAAATAAATTCTAGCTGTGGCCCTGGATATGATGATCTTCAACCATTTATTATAAAAAATTTCGCTAATCTCATTCTTGATCCTCTATTATTTATATTTAATGATACACTGCCGGGCAATTGCTAAGGACGGATGACAATAGCAACGATAGCAACCATAAAATGGAAGGCAGGAAAATGTGGAAATTAGCATAAGTGCGGGATACAGTAAGACGTGTTGTGCGTATGCAAATTTTGGATTGCCGAACTTGTTTGTGACGTCATAACGCTGATAAGAGATATAAAGGATTTGACGCGTATTGACCGTTGTTGTTCAAACGCAAAGTTGAAATTGAAAGAATCAATTGACGAACTTGCAATTTTCAGTATGTCTTCCCGACATCACCTAGATGATTTTACGCGTGGCCGTATTATTGGCAAGATTGAAGAAGGGCGAAAAATAACAGATGTTGCCAGGGAGTTTGACGTCAGCCACAGTGTTGTTTCAAGGCTTTGGAAATCATTTCAAACAAATGGAGAGTGTAGCAAACGTCACGGGGGAGTCGTGTTCGCAGTACGACACCTGCAGAAGATCGGTACATAGTGCTATCAACAAAAAGATACCGGCGCAGCACAGCTAGTGAGGTAGCAAATCAGTTTATGGCTGCTACTGGCAAGCGGATCTCCCGAAAAACTGTCGCCAGACGTTTGCATGAAGGAGGACTATACGCCCGCCGTCCTGTTGGGTGCATCCCATTGTCCAGACGTCACCGTACCGCCCGTTTGCAATGGTGCCATCAACATCGCAATTGGACTGATAACGACTGGTCTGCTGTCCTCTTCTCAGATGAGAGTAGATACAGTCTATCGTCTAATTGTCGACGACAACTGATTTGGCGTGATAGTGGTACTGCATATTGTCCAGCAAACATACAGGAAAGGGACCGATATCCGACATGTAGTGTCATGGTATGGGCTGGCATCATGATCAATAGTCGTACGACCCTCTATGTGCTTCGAACTGGAACTATGACTGGCCAACGATACATTAATGATGTTCTGCTACCTCATGTTCGCATGTTCCGTGGTGCTGTCGGTGATAGATTCATTTTCATGGACGACAACGCAACATGTCATCGAGCAGTCGCTGTCCAGGAGTGTCTTGAGAGCGAGGATATTCAACGCCTCGTATGGCCAGCACGTTCTCCAGATCTGAATCCCATTGAACATGTGTGGGATGCTTCGGGGAGGAGTCTCGCTGGTCGCCAATGCCCTCCAATAAACAAGGACACCCTCATCCGTGCACTGACAGAGAAATGGGATAAATTACCCCAACAGCTGCTTGATAATGTTGTGCAAAGCATGACACGACGTGTGGAATCTTGCATCGGCCTCCATGGTGGCCATATCCCGTATTGACATCTTACGCCGGAACGCCTGATGACGGTAATTGCATTTTTTCATGTTTACGTATTCTGCACAAAATGGCCTGTTTGTCCCTTGAACACGTTCCAAAGCCTTCTGGATTTCAGAGCACAATAAATTGTCTTTCTTGTAATGTCCTGGCATTCTGACATTATTTTATTTCACTTGGCATCTAACCACACTTACTTTTTTATGCGCTATATAGCCGTTTATGATCCGTCCTTAGCAATTGTCCAACAGTGTATATTCCAATCTGGTGAATTTCTTGATCTACTTAAAATAACAAAAATAATCCCAAAATATAAATCTGGATCAATAAATGATGCAAACAATTACCTCCGTATAGCCAATTTATCAATTTTTGCAAACATTTTAGAGAGATTAATTTAAAATAGATTAAACTTGTTTATTCATAATCTAAATATTAACCATCCAAATCAACATGGTTTTCAATCTGGTAAGTCAACTGAATCAGCCATATTATAGCTACAACAAACAGTCCAACATAATTTTGAACTTAACTTATATACTATCGCTTTATTTTTGGACCTGTCAAAAGCTTTTGATACCATAAATCATAATATCGTACTACACAAATTACACACTATTGGAATAAGGAACAATGAACATTCTCGTCTTAAAAGTTATTTATCAGGTAGGCAACAATATACTCACATTAACCAACATCAGTCGTCTCTTAAATTCATACCAACTGGTGTTCAACAGGGCTCCATTTTGGGACCACTACTATTCAATATATACATTAACGATATCTTTACTTCCATAAATTATATTGATCTTCTTCTTTATGCTGACGACATAACCATTCTCACGTCATTTAATTTAACGACTAACACTATTTCAAATATTAATATTCAACTTAATAACATCTCAGATTGGCTAAATTCCAATGAATTAATAATAAATACTACCAAAACAAAATCTTTAATCTTTTCAAAACAAAATATTTCAGAACCACATTCTATCACATTATCTATCAAAAATACAAATACAGAACAGGTTAATTCCTTACTTCATTTGGGGATTACTTTAAGTAGGGACCTTTGGTGGAACCAACATGTGGACACTCTTCTTCTCAAATTCTCTAAAAACATTGGCGTTATCAGTACGGTTTTCACAAACCTTACCTATAAAACACTAATTCAATTATATTACATCATGTTTCAGACTCACATTAATTATGCTATCTTATCGTGGGGACAGACGACTAAATATAATTTTTAAAAAATTCAAATTCTCTAAAACAAATATATAAGATTAATTGACCTAAATTTTGATAGAAATGCACCACTATCACTATATAATACCACAAGAGTTTTTCCAAATAAATACAACATTCTTACGATTAACCAACTATATTACTTTAATATTGGGAAAATGATGTTCAAGCAAATTAAGAATAATTTATACACTAACATCATACAAATTGTACCACAGATACACTCACATGACACACGTACTAAATTACATATTCGGCCCATTCATCCGAAGACGGAGACCATGAAGCAGAGTTTAAATTACACTGACCCACACTACTGGAATTCATTACCGACGGAACTGACTTCTTTAAATAACTTTAACCTTTTAAAAAAAAATTAAAAAACAACATAATGACTTGCGATTCCTCAAATTAATGATTGCAGTGGAGGGGGACTATGATTATATTACTATGTCTTGTATATCTCAATGAAATTGATTTTCAGTGGTATCACCTGTAATGTTTATCATCTTTTTATATATCATTTTTTTTTGAAACACTGTTTTGTATGTAACTTTAACTCCTAACTTAAGTGTAAAATTTGTGTAGGGAGCATGGGACCCAGTCAGGCCTTGCTGGCCTTTTTTCCCTGCTTCCTTGCTGTGCTTTTTTCATTTGATATTTTTGTAACACTGGTTTTCTGCTCAGCAAAATAAAATAAATTGAATTGAATTGAATCGCCGTTTCTAAAAACTTTTTTAAGAAATTTCTTCTCTAGTGTATGCCATTCGCTAAGATAGAGATGTGACACATTATCCTCTTTAAATAAAGATTTCCCGCTAGATGCGTAAAGGTCGAACCCCCCCCTCCCACACACACACACCTCCCTTTTTTGCGCTATCTTTTATTCCGTGTGACTGTATTTGAAAAGTTCTTTTTCTTTAGAACATTTTTCGCCAACTTTCAACTGATTCATTACGCAAAATTCTTCTGCTTCTGCTAACAGACGTACACTTACACTCACGGACAATGAAATTTGCGCACACCTAGAAGAAAACATGCTACAACCACGAAACTTTGCAAATAGCGAGAGTGCTTGCTGGTATGCAAATGATCCACGTTTGGTGTGAGTGCGTATGACCGCATACCCTGTGGTAGCGCTGTAAGCACGAACCGGCAGCCTTATAAACCGCCGTGTAGTCGATGCCCCTTGAAAGCAAAAAAATTTCGGCCGACGCAAATAAGAATGCCGGGTAGACGCCAGAGACGTCGATTTACGCAACTTACGGACTTTGAGAGAGGACTGATCATTGAGCTTAAAACCGCAGGGTAGTCGGCGCGCCGTAAAGCCCGCGACGTGGTTCATTCTGACCATACCGTCCGACTGTGTTGGGTGCAGTGGACACGTGACGGTACTGCCACACGGCGGAGCGGCTCCGGACGGACCAGGAGGGCCACCGGTAGAAAGGATCGACGGATCGTGCGCCAGGCACAAACGGAACCCGCGAGAACCCCGTCCGCTACACAGACACATGTAGCAGCTCCTGTGTGCCCACGAATCATTTCCCGACGCCTCGCGGAAGTGAATCTGCAATCGTAGCACCGCTTACGTGTGCTCCCATTAACACCGGAACATCGCCAGCTTTGTGTGCAGTGGGGTCAGGCCAGAGCAACGTGGAACGCCACAGACTGGCTACGTGTGGTGTTTAGCGATTAGTACTGCTTCGTTTTGGGGACGGATGATCATCGTGTCCGGGAGTTGCGGTCCCCGGATCAACGGCACAATCCCAACTGCGCTATCGAGCGCCGCATCTCCCACACTGCAGGCATTATGATCTGGGGAGCCATTGCCTAAGACAGCCGATTAGCTCTAGTAGTGTTACGTGGATCATTGACGGACCAGCGGTATGTGAATGAGATCCTACGGTTCCATGTGCTCCCATTCCTGGCCGGGACCCCAGGTACGTTATCCCAGCAGGATAATGCCCGCTCGTACACGGCTCGGGTTCCCCAGGACTGCCTACGTCATGTCCAGACACTTGTATGGCCTGCCCGCTCCCTGGTCATGTCCCCTATCGAGCATGTGTGGGACCAATTCAAACGTCAGCTGCAGCCGTGCCGCACTATCCGGGATTTGGAGCACACCGTCCAACGCGTGTGGGTCAGTCTGCTGCAGGACAACATCAGGCGTCTATTCGTCTCCATGTCGGACCGTACTGCAGCATGTATCGCCGCACGAGGCGGTGCAGCGTGCTATTGAAGATGACCGGACTGCATACCACAGATCCCTCAGTAATTGTCCTGCAGCTCTGTTTTTGATATCATGTGTATCATTCATCTGCATCATTACGTCCATAAAATTTCAGTTCAATCCGATGCTTCCTTCTTGGTGCGCAAATTTCATTACCCGTAAGTTCATATTAAGTTTCCTTCCATATTTCTTCTTTTAACAGTTCGATTTGAAAATCTTTTTGTCTCTGGTACCTTCCTTGCGCTATGAGAAACGTTCTGTACCCCATTTTTTTTATTTTCGTACCATGCTTTTCAGCTACATGTGCAACTAAGTAGCTGTTACTATTTCTGGATGTTTCATCGATTGTAGGAACCGGCTGATTGTTTTCCAAACCGTTTCCACTGACTTTGAATAAATAAATTTAATTCGCGTGGGAACGGATTCGAAAGACGTGCTCATCACAACTTAAAATTCGGTGTTATCTTTCTTGTTTTCTTTCCTATGGCGTACCCTATATAACCTCCTACCATGCCATTCCTAAGTTTTTTAAGGACAGGCGTCAGAGACTGATTTCCTAAAACTCTCTACACCATGATTTAATTATATAATTATTACATTGTGTTTAATTTATCATTTATTCTTTGGAGAAAGCATTGCAACCGGTTTCTTTGTACATAAGCTTCGTACATTTTCTGAGCTTTTGAACAAACGCAACGGATACGCAATGTAGACTTAGGCCTAAACTTCGAATAACGGCCGTTTCTCAATAACGATCACTTTTGCACGGTCTGAACAGTGACCGTTATTCGGAGGTTTCACTGTAATACACACTGAAAGGACAATTCACTACACATACCCACCTGAAAACGTATGCTCCCAACATTCGTCCTCACACGACGTGTCTACAAGGCGTTGAAAACGTACGGCTGCATTGCAGCTCATAATTCCAGAACATCGTAAACCGGCGAGAGTTGCCAATGGTGGATATCGGGCTCGGACGCATCACTCCCCTTCGTAAAAGATATGCTCAACTGGGTTAAAATCCGGTGAGTGAGATGGCCATTCGAAGGTTAAAAACTCATTGGAATGCTTCTCAAGCCAGACATTCCCCAAATGGGAGCGATGAGACGGGATCTTGGTTTGTTGAAAGAAGGCTTCCTCAGTTGGGTACAAATCCGAAAAATGAGAGAGCCATTCTAGAATTGTGAACTAACTGGAATGCTCCTTCAACCAGTCCTTCACCTTATGGTAGCGAGGAGACGGGGTGATTTCTTGTTCAAAGAACACATCCTGATGCTGTGAGATATGGATAGCCATGAAAGTGTGCAGGTGGCTGATGAGTGCGTCAACATCAACCGAATGCAGTCATGACAGATTCGATAAGTAGAAGTGGAACTAAGGTGACCCACTTAAACGGGCTCACGAATTACACACCAGCTCTTCTGGGATGTAGTGCCTCGATTTGTCATCTGGGAGTCCTTTACCTCTTATGGTTTACGCCACATACGCACCCACCCATGGGTATGTAATAAATGGAACTGGATTCGTCGGATCACGCTACGCGTTTTCAGATTTACGCAATCCAACATCCACATCGTGTATCCTCGATGTAGGCATCGGCTGTCATTGTCCAGTAGTAGAGGAAATATGAGAGTTATGGCACATGCCGCAACCCTGCTGATCGGTATGCCGCATATCGCGTGTGCTAGAACACTTAACGAGAGTTCTGGAACATGCTGCAACCTTTCTGAATGTGTTATTGAGAGTTCTAGCACATGATCATGCCATCAAACGGGAAATTTTTTTTTTTTTTGAGGATGAAAAAAATGTTTTGTTGGTCAACAATGGGATTTGAAAGCTCCATCCTCTGTGTGAGAGGCTTAACCGCTGGACCAACAATACATTGCTTGTGATAGCTTTATTGTGGATCCCTTTCCTGATTCTGGTATCGGAATAGCTGGTTGAAACACTCCAAATGATCATATTAAACTATAATAATAATAATAATAAAATAAAAATAATAAAATGAGAAAACAGTTTTTATACACGGAAAAATTAGGTGGTAACACTACTAATATGTGTTTACTCTTTTGTGTTTCGGGGGCTTGACGATAACACATGTCCCGCATTGTAGATTAAAACATTGCTATGCGTGTTTATACTTGAATTTACTCATGTCAACACATGACTCTTTTGAGACATTTAACTTAGGAAGTCTACTGATCATCTGACATTTTCCCATTCAGCGATTGGTTGTTCATCTTTTTACAGCAAACTCTCCAATTTCTTTGCTGTTGTATAACTCCAAATTTTCAGCAGTTACATGATCTATTCGTGTTGCCGGAATTCGCTGATAATTTTATGACCCCTCCTATTCTGGATTTGTGGCGCAGCGAGTACTTGACTTTTACTTGTATCTGCGATCTTTTAACACCTTCCATCTGCGTGAAGATCAGTTGCTTAGCTTACTGACTTATGATGTATACTTTAAGTCACAGTGGAAGATGCTCTTCAGGGATGATTCATATGGATAACCTACCTGATAATTTTTTCCGTTTAGGGAATAATATCTTTGCCTACATATCATCTTTCAATCAACGGTTGTATGTTCATATCAGACAATTCAAGCCCTATGAAAAGAAGTGCTATCCTTCAAAAGTTGGAATAACAGTTTTCACAAATCAGTGCACCGAGCTCATGAACGAAAAGGATACTATTTCAAAGCATCTCGGATATGGAATTTCCTCAATTGATTTTCCATTCACTGGGTTTCTAAAGGTGCATATCAATCCAGAAAACCATGAAATCTCTATTAATAATAAGAAATCAAGCATTACTCTTACGGAAGAAATGGGGTCAGAACTGGTACGCAACTCCTCCAATGTGTTAAATCAAATAGCTGTTGAATTTTGTAAAATCATCTCCTTTCGCAACACCTTTGAAGAAACTTTAGCGGAAGATTTTCCAAATGGAAAGCAAAGAGAATCATTTCAGGAATTAATATTTATGAAACAAACAGAAATGTTACAAGAACTTAAGGACATTTCTCAGAGGGGATGTAGTTCCATATTTGACAGAAACAGCACGGCAGAAGAAATGGGATCTTTCTGAAGTAGTATGTGAAGATGAGTATTTCTGTACAGCTGTTTTAGCGATCGAACTTGCTCAAATTATTGAAAAATTCGTTGAATGTTTGGAAAGAAGAAATTTGATGAAATATGCAAACGAAGCTTTTCTCAATTCCGTAAAACTGGAAAACATTTTCAGTCTTATCAAAGTGGAAATACAGCATGATGATATGGACTCAATAGAGTAAGGAAATGAAATTAGAAAAAAAAAGTCCTTTTCAGGAATACCAAATTTTGCAAAAAGGTTAACAATTATCGTGAATATATTTTATGAAATAAAAAAAAAAGCCGTCGTTTTGAGGACTTCCAAATTTTGCCAATAGGTTTACCATTATCGAACACATAGTTTTCTTTAAAAAAATAATTTCCTAAAGTATTTGTGCTTAATTTTTCTGGTATTTGTGTGTATGTGTATGTGTATGTGTGTGTGTGTGTGTGTGTGTGTGTGTGTGTGTGTGTGTCTAATAAAAGTAATACATTTGTTTGTAAGGATACAAGCAATAAACATAACATACATTAAAAAGTATGAAATCTCTGAATTAATTATGTTCAACAAAAGTTTATACAAAAGCATCTAACTCTCTCGCTGTATCCGTATTTAACTCAGACACTCATTTTACAATGTCATCAGGTGGGTCTTTGTCACCTGACTACATTATCTGAAAAGAACAGATTGTTAATGACAACTTTCCCTTTAGCCTAAGAAGAACATGCATCTCGTATAAAGCAATTGTGCGAGACGATTTCTAAGTTTACAGTGTTCGTAAAAGTAAAACAAACAAAATAATAATCTATTTGCTCTCACGATTTACCTGTGCTTACGGGAGCGGTGTTGTAAGCAAGACACACAGCTATTTTAGAACAAAGATGAGATGGCTGTTTTCCCATGGTACAACTGTGGTACGGAAATCCTATGAAAAGAATTCCTAGAAAACAATGTTGCTGTTAAACCTCTTCAAATTCCCTTAAGTAAACAGCCACCCACTTCCCCTACCCCCTTGCAAGCCTGCGAGGTGGTGTTGTAACCAAGACGCGCAGTAGCGTTAAGAACAAAGGTACATCAAGGTCTTTGTCCGATTATAATACTATAGCAGTGAGACCCCACCCCCTCCATTTAGGATATATCTAGAAAACATTGTTGAACTTAAACGTCTGTAGACGTATCCCCTAAGTTAATAGGACCCCTTCTCCCCTCCATTTAAGAAAATCTCCCAAAGCGGTCGTTCTACGTTACTCCACCACTCAGACATTTGTAGTTCTACTACGTGAGTAGCTAGCTTACCTTCAGGGAAGGGAGGGGGTATTACAATGTATGATGTAAAACACCATGCCGCTTCCAATGGTTAAAGTAAAAAAAGCAAAGAGATATCCTGTTTTAACCTGCTTGAAACAAGTCTGTATTGTTTACAGGTCTTTCAGTGTAAATAACCATTACTGCCTTCGCGGTCACAATTTTATTTCAACGTCTCACCTGCACATCAGTTAGGATTTTGGGTCTACCTTACTTTCTGAATTCGAGCTACTCTTTTTGAAATGGAGTTTAGAGTGAAAACCGACACTTTGGATGAACCTGATCAGGAGGTAAGAGATGTTTATTTTGCATGTTTTTATTCAATCTAAAGGTTTGTAAATATTCAACATCAGCATTCCTTTTAAAACTACAAATTTACATTGTTTAAATAAATTTACGAAGTGTTAGATTAGCAGAAATTCCGAGTTTACTTTTGCGTAAGATTTTCTGCATTTCAAGACAAAGCGTTTACAATCGTTTTTCATTTACTTATCTTAAAGGGAATGCATGTTTAACCCGGAATAGGACTTTTACATAAGTAAACGCAAATTGTTTGTGAGGGGTTTCCGCAAGTGATACCCGTTACGAATTTAAATTAATTTTCTAAATAAAAAATGAGAATTCAGTTTAAAATACTTAATGGGATTTTTTTTCTGTTTTCTTTAGATGCTTTCACTTTTTGGTGACAACGTTACAGAAAGCATTATGCTTGGCCATGCTGAATTTTATGAACATATAGGAACTGTTACCTCATCTGCTGATGTTGATGATAATTTTACACCTGATACACCTGTTGGAGTATATTCGAGTTCAATTCAAGAAACTAGCCTGCCTGCTGTTGTCGAGGAGCATGAGGTAGTTGACAATATTCACCCACCTTCTTTCAGCATTTTCCAACAAGTGCCTTTAAATACCAACACATGTCCCACATGTTCAAATACCTTCAAAGAAAAATATATGTTAAACAGACATATGGAAATACATACGGGTGAGAAACCGTTTAACTGCAATCAATGTGCTTATCGCACCTATCGGAAATCTGACTTATTACGTCATGATCGTACAGCACATAACAAAGCATCAAATGTGATGGTGAAGAGAAAACCTTGTAATGCCATTAATGTCACTCCGGCGAAAAAGGTAAAGAAATCATCCGAGCAAAAAAATAATAATCAATGCAACTCAGCATTAAACTCTTTCTTAACTAGAGTCATTCATCCAACAGCTGATGTTGAAGGTGATCTTGAGATGTTTTTAAACAACGTAAGAGATAATGTACGTGAATTTTTGAGAAATGAAATGAATTTTAGAGGAAGCATTAAATGGTATCTGAATGTAAAGCTCGAATTTTCACGTATGAATAGCGAAAATGGTGAAGAGATTATCACGTCGCATTTTAGAAATAAATCCTCAACGAATTTGTCTGGTGAGGGAATAACAACTCATTGATATAGCTTACGCAAAACTTCGCACATCATTTGAAGATTTTTTAAAATTCGGCAGCGGATGGACTTTAAAGCGTGTATACTTGAATTAGAAACAAAACAGCGCAATACATGTCGTTAACTGGGTCAACGTATTTCAAACTCCCAAAGAAGTAAGCAGCAAAAAAAAAACCATTTTGAACATTCAAAATACTGATAATAAGTGTTTTTTTGTGGTGCATTATTGCTGCTCTACGCCTAGCTCAAAGGAATCCTCAACGCGTTTCTCATTACATGGAATATGAAAAACAGTTCAATACAAAAGACATTCCTTTCCCGAATCCAGTAGCTCACATCAACAAATTTGAAAAAAACAATGCTGACATA
The DNA here is from genome assembly GCA_039090855.1 of Macrothele yani. Classification (NCBI taxonomy): domain Eukaryota; kingdom Metazoa; phylum Arthropoda; class Arachnida; order Araneae; family Macrothelidae; genus Macrothele; species Macrothele yani. The sequence continues at coordinate 167,312,928 of CM077029.1, read as the reverse complement.
TCTATAAATGTGTTTGGCTATGAAAATGAGGAAGATTTCCCCTTACATATCACAGAAAAAAAAGTATCTCATCACGTCAACTTACTTCTTTTATCTAACGAAGATAAACAACACTATTGCCTCATTCGAAATATGAGCCGCCTGCTAGGACATCTTACAGATCATAACGGCCAAGCATTCTATTGCAATTATTGCTTGCATCGCTTTAGCAATGAAACAGTTTTAGCAGATCACCTCCCATATTGTCAAGTGCATGGAATGCAGCGTACAAAAATGCCTACTGAAGAAACTAATTTTTTTCCTTTAATAAATTTACATACCAGATGCGACTACCTTATATCATTGCAGCCAATTTTGAATGCATTTTAGAAAAAGTGTCAACATGTGCCCCTAATCCAGCATCATCACACACTAATGTAATCTCGAACCATGTGCCGTGTGGATACAGTTATGTTGTGATAGGTCCAAAAGGAGAAGTAGCAAAACCAGCGCAAATTTACAGAGGTGAGGATGCAGTGGAACATTTCATTGATTCTTTATTATGTACGGAACGTGAAATATTGAACCGATTATCAACAATAGTACCCATGCAAATAACACCTGAACAAGAGCAAGCATTCCATCAGCAAATCAACTGCGGTATTTGCTCTAAAGCATTAGGCGAAGATAGGGTTAGAGATCATTGCCACATAACAGGCGAATATCGCACAGCTGCTCACTCCCAGGGCAACCTAAATTTCAAGATTACCCCCAAAATTCCAGTGATCTTACACAATTCAAAGGCATATGACACACACATAATCATGCAAAACAATTGACAAAATAAAAAACAGAAAAATTGGGTGCATAGCGCAAAATATGGAAAATATATTACATTTTCTTTGAGGCAGCTATATTTTCTTGACTCATTCGCATTTCTGAACACCTCACTCGAAAAGATTGCATCTTATTTAGACCCCGAGAAATTCAAGATTTTAAAAACACATGCATGTGCTAGATAAAGAAATATTTCACCTTCTAGTACGTAAAGGTGTATTACCCATACAAATATATGGATAAATTTGAAAAATTTCAAGAAGAAGCGCTACGACCTAAAGAAACATTTTTCAGTTCACTCACTGGGAAAGATATTACTGAAAAAGGAAGAGTACGGACATGCACAGAATGTGTGGTCAGTATTTCAGGTTAAAAACTTAGGGGAATACCATGACATTTACTTAAAGACAGACGTTCTGCTCCTAGCAGATGTTTTCCAGAATTTTAGAGAATTATGCATAGAATGTTATGGTTTGGATCCCTGTCACGTGTTCTAACTTCCAGCATATTCGTGGTGGGAAATGATGAAATTTACAAATGTAACGCTGGAGTTAAATACTGATCCCACCATGTATGCATTCCTTGAAAAGGGAATACGTGGTGGAATCTCCATGATTTCAAACAGATGCTCTAAAGCCAATAACAGGCATCTACCTAACTTCGATCCATCTAATCCTAGTACTCATATTATTTATTTAGATACGAACAACCTGTACGGCGCGAGCTCCGCATGTAATATTACTATTTCTGATTTTCATTGGGTTGATGCCGGCAGCATCACTCGAGAAGACATTTTATCATGTAATGACGATGATGATTATGGTTACATTTTGGAGGTAGATCTGGCGTATCCTGAACAGCTGCATGATGATCACAATTATTATCCCTTATTATTTTTTATTTTTTTTGATTGGAGGTTTAACGACCACCGTGAGCAACTCAATGGGCTATAAGCAGTCGCCCGTCCCTAATTTAGGGTCACTGGTTCCAGGGAAGGGAGAGAGCCAGTGCCGTAAGACAAACACAACATCCATGCCTGACCGGGATTCGAACCCGGACCCCGTACGGACGAATGATCAGAGGCCAACGCCTTAGACCACTGCGCCACCGGGGCGGCCTATTATCCCTTAGCACCGGAGAAAATCAGCATCACCACCGACATGTTATGCCCTTTCCTTAAAAACCTAGCTGAAGAAGGAAATGTCCATCTACCATATAATGTGAAAAAACTGACTCCAAATTTCCACGACGAAAAGAACTGTGTTTTGCATTACAGAACTTTGAAACTGTATCTCGAATTGGGACTGCAGTTAGAGAATGTGCACAAAGTGCTTAAATTTAAGCAAAAACCGTGGTTAAAGGAATACATCTTCCACAATACCGAACGTCGTAAAAATGCAGCTAATAGCTTTGAAAAAAGCTTTTACAAGCTAATCAACAATGCTGTTTTTGGTAAGACAATAGAAAATTTAAGAAAAAGAGCAGAGATACAGCATGAGAAAAAAGCCAAAAAAACTGATTGCATCACCAGCGTTCCACGCATATAGAATTTTTTATAAAGATTTGGTTGCAGCACAAAGAAAAAAGCAACACTCCTTTTAAACAAGCCAATTTATGCTGGCTTTACCGTACTTGACATCAGTAAAGTTCTAATGTATGAATTTCCTTACAAACATATTATTCCTTTATATGGCAAAAAAGCGAAATTACTGTTTACTAATACTGATTCACTATGCTATGAAATACAGACGGAAGATATATATATATATGAGGGTATGTCTCATAATATGGAGCTCTGTGATACATCCAATTATGAACCCAATCACAGACTTTACAGTGATGTAAATAAAAAAGAAATTGGAAAAATGAAGGATGAGTCATGTGGAGTCCCCGTTGAAGAATTTGTTGGTCTCCGTCCAAAGATGTACAGTCTGAATATCGGAAACGATGAAAAAAAAATAGCCAAAGGAATTTCTCGATGTGTTGTTGAAAAGAATGTCAAATACGAAGACTACAAAAATTGTCTACTCAACTCTGTCATAACGAGAGAGGCGATGACTAGAATAACATGTGTGCGTCATCATTTACAAACTGTTACAGTTACGAAGCCAGCATTATCTCCATTAGATGATAAACGGTGTATTACATCGAACGGTATAGACACATATGCATACGGGCACTATAAAATTTCGCAAAAGAGGCAATAACATCAGATATGGGAGGGGAGGGGTAAGGGACTATGGAGAAAGCGTTCGGTATCCTTCGAATCATCAATGTTTGCCCGATTCGTTAGGCCCTGCCACGCGTCCCTCGAAAACGGGAGTTTACTTTGGGCGCTCTCGGCTAAGATTCTAAAAAGATTTTTTTTTTTTTTAGTTTGGGATATGCGAAATCCCCTTTGAAAAAAAAACAGCTTAGACAACTAAAGATTGATTTTCCTATTCAAATTTTACAGAGACATATACTGATCTGATGTAAAAATGAAAATGGTTCAAAAGCGTGCTCGAAGAAAATGAACTGGATAATTTTCCCCTTTTAGAAAAATGATGTAAACTATACCCTAACTTTAGTAAAATATAAGTTTTTCAGAAACTGCCTTTTATTCGATTTGCTTTATCCATGTTACCCTATGGAATTTTGTGATTTTAAGAATACGTAAATTTCAAAAACCACCCTTTTAGTTAAAAGTACAATTTTATTTTTCACTATTAACAGAAACCTAACGTTTTCATTTTGATCACATGTTGAAACGAATGAATCAAAAATTTATCAGATGAAAACGTATGGAATCAGATTTGCACTTTTAAGAAGAAAAAAGTCTTATTTTATTAAAATCATACACATACATACAAAGAGAGTAGGAGACATTATATTTCGTTTTAAGTATGTTTTTAAATAACATCCATTGTAAAGGCAATGTGTTGCGCTTTTTGGTTTTCTTCGATTTTACATACACTTTCGGTTGCAAGTTCTTCACATCGTTAAACATGGATTTTCCTTCTTGCATAGAATTTAAGACGAGAGATTTATTTTTGATATATTTAGATGGTAAATTTATGTCCTTTAATGATCTTACAAATTCGATGGGTATTTTCTGTTTCCAACTTTTACTTCGAAACATAGCGTCGATGAGGTCCACAGTGTTGGAGTTTTCCACAACACTGTACTTAAGTTCTGTTTTAGGCGACCATGAAATGATGCTGGAATTCATTTTAAACACGTTAAAAACATTTTTCGCATACCGCTTCAAGTTTTGAGGAACAGACTGTAAGATAAAGTCTTCCACTTAATCTTTTTCTTCCTTCATGTGAGGTATGTATTCTTTCTCCGCGTCAATTGTCGTTGTTTCAAGAGTCATCGGAGATACATCTTGAGTAGGTGGTGGGTTGAAGGCTAGCGTTTGTATGCGTCTATTCAGCACTTGGTTGTACAACTTTATTTTCACATCATCGGGTTCTTTACTCAGTAAAATGTTTTTCATTTCTACATCAAGCTGTGAGAGCATTTCATCGCTTGGTATCTGACGTGAAAGACGTTCTTCGGAGATAAGTATATAATTTTCTTTGCAAATTCCATTATTTCGTTAACAGAGATGTTATTACACTAGAGCTGCAGGAATCAAGACACCTAAAAATCCACCTTTCTGAATAATCAGTTTTCTCTTTTTATACAGAGGTGTGCTTTTATGGGATAAAGCTCTCAAGGTGTGCTTATATCGTTGTGATTTTTGTTTCTGAGCTATATGGAAAGGGGAACATTTTCTTTTAATGTATTCAGGCAAACTTCACATATAGTTTTAATACCCTTATTACTACACTTTGATAAAAGGTCTTTAAATACTTTTCTCGGACAATGCTGAATTACTCGTAAGAGTTGCACCTGCTGCTTTGTGATGTCATGGTGAATAGTGATGACATGGAGGGTGTGATTTACCCTCTAAAACGAAAGGGGAGACTTCATCGAGGTTGGTAGATAGTTAACCTTTCCCCTGGAAGTATGTTGGTACGTAATCTTAGCTCCTCCTTCGTCTCAGGCTTTAAATCAACCATCAAATAGCTAAAAGGCAATCTTGTAGCGTCCATATACACTTCTTGTAAGAATTTCAGTTTGGATGGATAGAGCTGTTGTGAGAGCTTATTTATGCCCAAGAAAATAATGAGCTGGACATCATGCTTATTATAATTAGAAAAAAACATACACTAATAGACTAATGTGATGAATATTACGCTTATTCGATTTTATATTAATGGTGAAGTATTCATATACATATATGCAATTATTTAAGGAACTCAAAATGGTTCAACGCATAACAGAGCAATGGATTGTTCCAGAACATTTTCACAAAGAGTGAGAGCATGACAAAGATATTCTGAGGTTCTCACGCTCTGAGGAAGTGGATGCCATGCCCAGGCAGATAGGTACCAGCGATCAAACCAGACGACATCCGCTGGTATTGTAAAAACAGCGAGCAGACGCTTGGATGTCTAGAAACCTAGACGTTACCATTGTACCCATATATCCAGTATGCATTGTATTCGACGTTTCTTGTACTTTGTGGAAAGTTAAGTCTGTCAAATGGAATACCGCTAATGGAAACATCAGAAGTGCCGGTCCCCTACGGGAGGAAGCGAGAGGTTCGTAAACAGAAAGAGACGCGCTAGTGTGGGTGACGTCGACACCAGGAAAGAGGGAGTGCATGAAGGGAGCAGGACGCTTTGGGCAAGAGCGGCTGACAGGTGCGCAGCGCCGACGAAGTCGGGAGAGGTAGGTGCATGAGAGGACAGAGTGAGTTAGTCTGTTTTCGGGAATTGCAGGAGCAAGTTCGCCGTTAAGCATGGCTCGAAGGGTTTCGAGTTTTTGACGTGCCTAGCATTATTGGTCCGGGAGTTCAATCGGGGTACTGAACGGCGTCGAGTATCTTTACGAAGATAAGTTTTTCTTAGCAGTGACACAGGTCCCTACGATAGGGAATCTCATTTGCTTTATTTAATTATCCAGGAAGGGATAAATCTAACGCAACAACGGAGAATAAGTGCAGAGCGGAGTTGGAATAAGATTAGGGGTAGGAGTATTTGGCTAGAGATGCAGGTCACTCCTCAGACAAGGAGGACTCTCTCCCAAGCGTAGGAAGGCATTATCGTGATAGAGAGGTCAAGTTTACTTTGACTGTTTACTATATCAGCATTAGTTGAGGGACGTCTGATCGACATCCGGAAAGCGGTATTCCTACGGACAGACTGACTTCCAACTTCAGTTATTTTTCATAATAAGCTTCTGTTAAGTTTGAAAACGAATCCTCCTGTGTTATTTTATCGCCAGAGTAATTTATGCTTGAATTTTCGGCCGTCTCAAACTACCTCCCTGATTCGCAGATAATCAAATCATAGTAAAGCGGGGGAGGTTTCGTCTGTTCACCCAATCAGAGTTTGGGTAAGTTCTGAGGAACGAACCTTTGAGATATTCCCATTGACTGTGAGATGCGCCTATAGCGTGGACGCCACAGAGGTATAATTGTTGTGGGCGGGTCCACATAGGAACTAAGCACGTTCGCTCTCACAGCTGTCTTCCTAAATGTATTATTTGATTCACATCTCTTCGAGATTTAAATAGAAACAAATAATGGGCGTTCAAGGAAATCTTTCTCATTTCTTTTCCTTTGTGAAAAATATTTTGAGTAATAAACATCACCGACACATTTTAATGATGGCTCCCTCTGGTGAACTAGTGAGTTAGGTTTTTATCGCTTCCAGACTCCGTCTTCAGGTCATCGATGATAAACAGTGTTCGCCCCCTCACATAGTCTCGAAATTTTTTTGGGAGTCCTTCTACAAACTCACATTAGATATTTCCTCATATAATGCTTGGTGAATCCCGTAGAACCAAACCACATGTTCGGGAGAGGGGTAGATGATATCCTCTTCATGATGAAGTGTTTCACAAACTGAGTTTTCCCGCATCCCGTGGGCTCAGCTATAACAGCTGTAAAAGGGTGGTGTAGCCTAGGCGCTTCCAATTTGATAAATGAACAAAATAAACAGCATACAGCACAATTTCAAGACATGATGCAGAAAATAGAATTCAATTAAATTTTATTTTTACATTCTAAATTTTACATAAATTCCAAATTTCTTTTGAACAAAAGTATAAACCCGCATACCATTCGTTTAACTTTTCCAGTGAAAATTTCTAACAGAATACAAACTTTTGCCACGACATCTGGAGTACAGAAAAAAATTACAAAATTGACCGCACACAGCGCTAAACGAACTTTGAAGAGGAACTTCGTTGGAATCCACATGAGGAAACTCTCAGGCGAAACTTGCAATAGGTCCATCAAAATGTTCAGGTGTATGTCCAAAGGAATCGAAAAATTCCATAGTTCTCGTTTTTAGCATATACATAGCTAGCCAGTGCTTTCCGGGTCTCCCATACCGATCCGTGTTAACAACGAGACATGCTGGGAATTTGGAAATATTTTTCGGAAGACGATCGCAGGCAAATACTCCGATAAAGGAATGACGAGTCACATGATCTTTCTTCCGAATACGGGTTATTTGCTCACTGTTCATTTTCTTTTCAATTGGAGAAATCACTGAGGATACTTCTAGACTTGGAAATTTCGATAATATTCTGGAACTCTGCGTAGATTAATACCGAAACTGTTTTGGTTAGAGCTTTTCCGAACTTGATCTCCACCCTTAAATTTCCTTGTTGGATCAAATTCATCATCGCATAAGCCAGGACTGAGATCAAACGCGTAGAGTGCGTAACCTTTGGAAAATTCGTCACGGTCAATGTAAATTCTCCTGTCTTGACCTATTTTTTCTGTTCCTTGAAAAAGGCTATGATAAGATCGAATCGTGTTACCTGACTCAAAATTGGGTTCTAAGGGTTTATGGGAGACAGGTTGACTGTCGACGTAAACAGAGATAAAGTTAACATCATAATGCTTGAATTCGAATGGGTTTGATTTATATGTACCGTTAAAAGCATCGTTATCCACACAACCAATAACTAATTTCTTTAGTATTTGTCCGAGAAATACATTATCTTGCATGAAGGACATACTCCCATAAGAGATAGAGTACACTTTACATAAAACACGATTGATTGGATACTTGGCGGTGGCTTTTTCTAAAGCTTTAGCATGGCCAATTGAAACACCTGGATTGACTTTCACTTTTCTCACAAAAATAGATGCATGTTCAATTAAAACTTTATAACTGGGTGTCTCAGACGAAGAGACAAGACGAAAATCAGGCTTGCTTCGAATCAGTTTGATTTTCACGTCTACTAAATTAAGCAATAGTCTGTTTTTATGAAATAAATCACAATGCAGATTGCCAATCGTATCCAGCGTTTTGCTGTCTTTCACGAGTACGTAGCGTTGATTTAAGCCCTTGTTCGTTGCAGCATTCGTCGGATTAATTTCGTTTAGATGACCAGCCTTATTTTTGTAAAAACGTTCACAAGACAATAAACTTTTCTTCGCTTTTTCTTCATAATTCAGTAGAGTTTCGATATAGGCTCTGTAGCGATATGTGTTGCTTGAAGCGGAAATCGCACTCTCGTTTAAACTGATGTCGACTTGGGAAAACAAAGAATGAAGAAAACAGTTGATGGGTCCGACAGGTTCTTTGTCAGGTATGGGGGAATTATCCAATTTTACAATTTTTATTTTCACGTAAAGCTGAGTTGAAGATAAGTCCACGTATTCTTCTTCACTTCCAGATATATTAAATTCTAAAGGGCCTCCATCTCGAATGTTGGCTAAGGGATGATACTGAATCCACTGTCCTTTATCTATACTCGTTTGCGTAGGCGGTAAAGCAAATAAATCCAGTTCCGACTTTAGACATACAGAAGAATGGTTGTGAATGAGAGCCATTATTTATGGATAAAAAATATCGTGTGTTGATCGCTTGACTTGCTTGGAAGAAATGATGTGTTTTTTCGGGCTTCTCTTGCTTTTAAAGCGTCCTCCCAACATTTTCTTCACTTTGTTAGCTACTTTGTCAGTGAGGATTTGCCCCGCTTCTTTAGCTCTTTGTTTGGCTGCTGTTTTCGCGTCTTTTCCTTGAATGATAGCATTAGCAAGATCCGCACCCGTTCGTATGACTTATTTTCCAAGCGTCTTAGCACCTTGTTTGAATAAAGGCACTGCTGCTCTAAATAATGAACGAAAGAGTCCTCCAAGTCCATAACCCTTTTGCAATGGTGTTCCTTGGTAGTAGGCTAATCCTTTTCCAATTTGATTCACATAATAGTCCTCAACACACAAACACAACAATTATAGGGCTGATACATAACTACAAATGTTTGAGACGAAAATGAAGCTTCACGATCGATCTCCCGCGTTCAAATGGTACTAACTGACCTGTGTGATTTCTTAAAACGATTTTGATGGTTTGGGAATTTTTTCTTACGAGTGGAATTTAATGTGGTCGATCATACATCGCGCTTACCACATCATCATCTTCACCAGTCCCTTTAACAATGCGAAGGAGAGGGGCATACACATCCCTCACGGGTTGTGGTTCCACGATGTCACTGTATACGTACACTAGAGAAAGCGATGAGTTGAGGTCTTCTACAAAATTTCCATGATTCGTGAGGTCGCTCTCTTCTGTCGCCGAATATACTCCAGGATGGTAACCAAGGATTTAGGCAATCCCAGGATATAGTTTTAGTTGAGTACCATTCATCAAAGCTGCTTTCACTCGTCTAGTGGTTTTGTTGTAATAAATGGCAATTTTTTTCGTCCAGTCATGTGACATGGCTTTTACTACATCGTTCACTGATTCGCAATATCCAGCTAGAATTTTTCCGACTTTCATCTGACCCACACTAGCATCATAAGCAAAGGTATTCGAATTGGTCTTCACATTGAACCAAGAATGAGGATAAATGAGTTCAACGAGTCCTACTTCCCAGTCACCATTCAGTTCGATAGAAGAAGGACGACGTGTCACAAAATGAGATATTTTATTGTCAGAAAAGTAACCGCGAGAACTATCGCTGGGTAACGTGAGGTAGAAACTCATCTTATAGAGTGATATATCGTAGAAAAGGATTCGACTTTTATATCAATGTTAAGTCCATGGCTGAGATCCACGTATTGAATTTGTTGGGACAGCCCTTATACTTTACAAAGTATTCCCATTTTTCCTTTCCTTTTGCGTTGCTTCATGAAATTTTCAAGAGCAAAAGTTTCGGAAAGTTTTAATTTTTGAAGCTCTTCGGCATAAAAGGTACTCTCAATTACTTCGTTCATCAAATCCTTCACTTTGTACACAGGAGGGGTTCTAGGAACAAGTTATTTCACCACTAAAACCTCTTCCATCCAGTTCGATTCGTATCCTTTTTCAAATGTTAATTTTGCGTTACTAATTCTTACCTGATCTACTTGAAATTTGTAGAAAGGTTTCTCCGATGTCATATTTCCATACAGATTCCTCCAAACTTGCTTCTCATTGCTTTCGTTTACTTCAACGGGTTTCAATTTTATACTACGATGGTAGGAATGGTTATATCCTTGAAGTAAATCATCAAGTACATCGGTAAATTTGTATGTATTGTGAGCTGTGAAGTAACGCCACATCCTAGTTTTGAAAGACCAGTTGAATCTTTCGACAATGGCCGCTTTTGTCTTGTTATTTGTGGTAAAGAAATGTACCCCCTGATGTTTTAAAAACTTTTGAAACTCTTTGTTCTTAAATTCTGTTCCTTGATCCGTTTATAATTTCAGGGTTTTTCTCTGTTCAAATATCTTGGAAAAAGCATCGATGATGTACGATCCAGGCTTTTTCTTCAATGGAATTATCCATGCATGTTTAGAAAATATATCAATACATGTCAGTAAAAAACGAAAACCATCATTGTGCTGACTCAAACTGCCGACGTCAACCAAGTCAGTATGCCATTGTATATCAATTTTATTTGTGATGATTCTGTTTCTCGGAAACTGTCGTCTCGCCGGTTTGTGAAGACTGTATGCCTTTTCTCCTTTCAACCTTTCTTGAACGTCTTTTTTCTTTATTTTTTCTTTCCTGACAGCATGGAATTAAGCATTGACACCAACACCACCTAAACTCCTTCTCGATTGGGGCTCAGATGTGTCAGTTTCATCACGTCCTCCATTACAGCATTCAAATTTAAGGTGTTCTACAGTTACAGAAAAATTCATACTGACACAACGCCACATAAAACTCAAATGATTCGCATTCATCCTCCCACTCTGTTTTTCGTTTCTCACACAGAGGATAGAGTGTTCAAATCCCATTGTTGACCAACAAGACATTTTTTTCATCCTCAAAAAAAAAAAAAATTACCCGTTTGATGGCATGCACAGTCTGACGCGGAAATTAATTTTTTTAAAAGTAAGGCTAAAACGTAGAAATTCTGAACATTCCTATGTTAGCAGTGTTGCCACCGCTAAAAAGTTTCTGTATCAGCCTAGAAAAAAGTCTTTCCCAAAACTTACATTGAGAGATCCATCACATGCAGCATGCGGCATGTGCTAGAACTCTCAATAACACATTCAGAAAGGTTGCAGCATGTTCCAGAACTCTCGTTGAGAGTTCTAGCACACGCGGCATGCGGCATATCGATCAGTAGGGTTGCGGCATGTGCCAGAACTCTCATATTTCCTCTACTCCCAGTCGTATCATTGTTCCTCAAGTAGTCTTTGCACAAACCTTGGTGCACTGGAAAAAAATTAAAATTTTCAAAAATTCACGGGCTTCTTTCCGTGATTCCTTTTGCATTTAGGAAGCACATTCTTGATGCAACCTTTTCTGTAAAATGACGTATAAAAACCTGCACTTCAAGAATTTTTCGTACGCCAGAAAAATTCTGAATTTTCAGAAATCTTTCAACAATTCCTTTCGCATATTAACGGGAAAATTCTGCTCGCCTGTTTTTTCTAATCGGTATGACGATATATTTCCGGTAATAGGAGAAATTCGAGGAAATATACTTGAGTTTTGATTAACTATTAAATTTTAATTGTCTGTCGGAAGACCTTATTTTGAAGTTCTGTAGCGAGATCGGACATTGTGGATAGCATAACACATGAAATTTTGGCTATATAGTGGCACCGGATATTCCTTCCCTTCTCCCCATATTTGATGCACCAACTATTGTACAGTTTATTGTGTATCGTATGAAACCGGGTACTTAAATTATTGTACGATGTCTACATATCAATCTGTAGACCCCTTAAAACAAAAGCTATTATTGCTATCAAGGTTAAATTTTATATTTAGGAGTTCTGTTAAAAATTACTGAAAAGCAGTACATTTCCCCTTTCCTTAAACATGACTTAAAATCATTTCCAGTTTAAAAGGATCTTGAGTTCCAAAGCATTCCATTGCTTCGAAAAGTCACGATGGAAAAAAATATATATGTATTTTGTAATGTGCTCCCATAGAAAAAATAAGTCTTTTTAAAAACCTCTTTAGAAACGATGATAAGCTTCAATTAGAAAAATATAAATTCATCCGCATTAATAGCGAAAAACATTTCATCAACCCGCGCTTCGTGTCCTTTATTGCTGCCTTAAACGTGGCTATACGTTGCATGTATTTCTAGCTCAGTTGGTAACACGTGCAGTAGCCGCTGAAAAAGTACCAACCCCACCAGGGGTAAGGGAAAGCAGTTGGTAACACGCGCGGCGGCCGCTGAAAACGTACCCCAGGAAAGAAGGATCTCTAGCAAAAGGGCTGAAAAAAAATCAAAGTTTTTGCAAAATTTCTGTATAACTGCGGCCAACTTTGAAGCTGATTTCTCAAAAAAAAAAAAAAAAAAAAAAAAAAAAAAAACCGTAACTTCTGACATCGGGAAATCTGTCAAAATGCTGAAGTTAGAAGAAACGGAAACATTGAAAAGCTGAAATATGCTGCAAGTTATTATCAGACATTTTTCCTGAATTCACTCCGCTAACTTTTTACAGTGTGAATGCCGACATTATTCTCTCTATACTGTGGCCCTCCTTTTTACACACAGTGGAACTGGATATCTTTCCTGGTTGACCCATACTATATTGGGCCGTTAACTGAGAAACTGTACTGCCTTGTGCAAGACGACGCACTCGTCTTTCACCTCTTGAATCCACTTTTCGTTGCCTCTTACACTTGTGTCGCCGGCTGGTTGTTTCATCGTTTTGTCACCACCCCTGGCAGACTTTAACGGAGGCTTTCGAACAACCCACAAGTGTCTGTGTTTCCGAAATGGACGCACATGCGTTCGCAGTTTGGCCTTCCGTAAACTCCGATAAGTCCTTGGTTTCACACATCACGTCTGTAACTTTCGCTCTCCACTGAACCATCAACCTCTAATATACACAACTTTAGCCTATAGACCACGCAGGCGCGCCGCTATGGGTTGGATGGCTCATCCAACTTTTTCTTTGGGCCCACCCTTTAGTCCTCCCAAAATATTTAAGCAGTCGGAACATATGGTGGGTGCAACCATTTAAAATTTTAGGGAACTTGGATAGAAGTAAGGAAATATCTCGAATTCACTGAAATTTTGTTACATAAAATGAATTTTTTTTTATTTTAGTGTTTGTACTTTTGAGAAATGAAGGGAGTCCTGTGAGTGAATTTCTAAGAGAGTATAGTAGAAATACGCCATTTTTGAAATTACAGTTTAAAAAGATGAGAGAGAGAAATATATATAGATATTCCTTGTCAGATTGCAAACTGATATTCATTAACAGCCTTATGAAAGAAAACACACACACACACATACACACAACGACCTAAGTAGACTAAAATTGCGCAGAAACAGTAACTTGCCATATATATTCGTATCCATGGTTCCCATACCACATACACTGAATAAATACTTCGTACAATATTCACTTGAAACAGTTTTTTTCTTTTTACTAGGGACAACATTTTCAACGTCGGGTAAAATGCACATGAACTGAAGTTTTTACAAACATTTCTGTCAAACACTTCACACTTTGTGCCCCCTCATCATGCTTAGCCCCCTTATAGCCAACCCAGTTTTGAGTGGCTCTCGTCGCCACTGAGGCCACGCTCTCCTTCTTGTTACACCAGCAGTATCGAATATCGGGTGTAACTCACTTTGCATGGGAAATGGCCGTAATTCAGTGAACACTTAGAGTGTATCTGACTGAGAACAAAAATTGAGTGCATTCCAGAATCACTATGGCTACGGTACCACCCTGAGACAAAATGCACGTAGCTTACATAAAACTGAGACTTAATGGTGTCCATAGCTAAAAGCCGTTGAAATCGATTTGCAAAACAAATTTGATCCTGTTGGTTCTCCATTCACAAGGGCATTCTCGGCAACGGCTCAGTTTCAAATATTTATGATGCCTTCTCACACGGCCTTTTCTAACAGTACACTAAGTCATGGGACAGCAGTATGAACATTTTTAAACTGGCGCTGCCGTCGTATAAAGGCTTCGACGCACGCCACGATTTTTATGTGTTGCGAGGTGTAATCTCGTGAGTAAGGTTGAACAACTTCCAGTAGGATTATGGCAAGCCGACGTGAATCATCGGAGTTTGAGCGAGTCATGGTAGTGGAAGCGAGACGGATGGGACATTCAAATTCCAAATTTGTGCGAACATTCAACATTTCTCGATCCACGGTGTCACGTTGGTACCGAGAATAACTCATGGAAGGCATTGCCACCTACCATGGACAGCGCAGTGGCCGACCACGGGTGCTGCATGACTGTGACCAGCGGCGTCCGACTAGAATTGACCATGCTAACAGAGAAGCGACACTGGCTCAAATGATATCCACATTCAATCCAGGAGGTACCAGAGACATATCCATCAGGTCAGTGCAGCGTAATTTAGCGTCCATGGGATATGCGAGCGGAAGACCCACCAGAGTGCCTTTGTTAACACCACGACATCGGACACAGCGCCTCCCCTTGCCTCCTGAACACGGTAATTGGACCCTGGAAGACTGGCAACATGCAGCGCGGTCCGATTGTGTCACGCTACCAGTTGTTACGAGCTGATGGTAGGGTTCGGTTGTGACGCAGACACCATGAGGCCATGGACCCAAGCTGTCAACAAGGCACTGTGCAAACTGGTGGTGGTTCCATATATGTGTGGGATGTCTTTACATGGCACGGGTTGGGTCCTCTGGTCCTCGTAAACACATCATTAACCGGTAATTGTTTTGTTGCTTTGTTGGGTGACTATTTGTAGCGCTTCATGAACTCCATGTGCCCCAAACAACGATGGGATTTTGCATGCTGACAATGCCCCATGTCATCGGCCCAAGTTGTCCAAAATTGGTTCGAGGAGCATTCTGGATAGTTCCGACGGATGATGTGGCCACCACGTTCGCCCGACATGAACCCAATAGACGTGGTGGAAAGGTCCATTTGCACTCAAGATCCTGCACCTATGAACACCAGGGAACTGTGGGCTGCTGTTCAGATTGCATGGCTCCAACATCTCTCCAAAAGTCTTCCGGCTACTTCTGGAATGGACGTCACGTCGAGTTGCTGCACTTCGCCGGCTAGAGGAGGTCCTACACGATACTAGGTACGTATCCCATGACTTTTGGTTCATCAGTGTATTTTTGTGCCCAAAAATATTTCTCTTAGAGTGACGTTGTGCTTAGGTAAGTAAACATTAATTAATGTTAATTAAAAAAATTACACAGTGTGAAAGAAAGGCAAGCCTTTCCGAGGGCTTGTCCTTCTTGAAATGTTTTCTAAATTTTAAATCCTCGAACCTTCATAACGCTACGAAAGTGTTGCTTTTACATCTGGATTTAGACTCACCCTAGAAACTGAAGTGAAATGTGTGTAATCAAAGATGCGAAGGAATCTACTTCTGCGAAACACATAACAAAAGATAAGTAACGACCCTCACACCTTACCGTCACCTTACGTAGGACAGCGTTATAATCCAGCGAGACCCACCACGGGTGAGTTGGTTTGTTTGTTTTGCGATAGCATGCCGTCAGTTTTTTTTTAATGTATCTGAGACTCTAAACTATTTTCTCAGAGTAGGACCGCGCACTCTAATAAAACGCCAAGTTCCTTTTTCGTAACTCAACAACTAAATTTAATAGTTCCCCCGAGAACGATTATCCTGGCTTTCGTACTTTTTGTTCTATTTGCGAATGGCGAAACTCAAACAGATTCCTTCTCAGTGGTCTAGTTAGCTCCTACAACAAAACGAATCTCCTACCACTCTTTATGGCAAGCACAATCTCCAGCACTCTGCAGAGCGTCAAAAAAATACCCTCCAGCTCGGCGTTAGACATCCCCTCTTTGACGTTCGCCTTCAAACGCGCATAGAATCACAGGAGCTAGCTTTTCCACCAAAACAATGTTTCATATCTCCTCGAAGCCCAAGAATGAGTTATTCCCTCTGTATAGTCGATTTTAAAGTTCATAACCTTTACCTTTTCTTTACTCACTGACATGAAACAGCAAACATGCGTCGACAACATCAACGCAACACATTTGGAAATACACATTAGTGTATGCCGCTATTTTATCGTGAAACAGAGCCCATTTTTATCAGGTGCTCTACATTGCCAACCTGTTGCCAAGGGTTTCTAATTTCTTGGCCTGAGTTCTGTCTGGAACATTTCCTGTATCACGTACGCTGTAGAAAATGGCGCATACAAAGACACTTCCCAATCGAATACGAAAGTCAAAATATATTTACATATTTAGCCAAGAACGTTGTCTGACAATCTTAAAGGAGAAAAATGACCTGTACGATGGAAATTTATTCTAGACAGATTCTATTTAATAATTTAACGAAACGCAAACTCAGTATCATGGATCTTGGAAGAGGAAGATAGAAAACGTTTTGTAGATCCTTTATGAGTTCCCTAATAAAACTGCAGAAATCTTTTTTTAAATGTCCTGTCTTGAACTGCGCAGAAAGTCTTTTCAAACTGTCTAATAATATTATCCCAAGGACATGATGGTACTGTCAAACAGTGGCGGCTCGTGATGTAAAATGCTGGTGAGGCGAACGGTCTTGATGTAAATGTAAAACAGTAAAACATATGTTATTGAAAAATATATAAATTCGTATAACGTTATACGAATCTATCTATCTATCTATATATATATATATATACTTAAGAGCAAAACTGAAGACTAAGGAAAAAATTTTAGAATTTAAAACGAAGGGTGCAAAATAACCTGAAAATCAAAACGCGCAACGCAGCAGTTTTGAAAATTCAGAATTCACATTCTATAAAGATACCTAAGCAAAAAAATACATATATAATTTTGACTCACACCTAGTACAACATAGAAAAGGTTATGTATCTACCTGTGTGAGTAAAAGGAGAAAAGAAAAAAATAAAATAAAACAACTGAATGTAGAAGGTGTCGAGAATACTGAGCTTTGGCTTTATCAAGGACCAGCAAAAACTCTGCATTTTCTCACTTCCACAAAGACCTAGTTGGAAATGGGTTTCTGCAAGGCCATAGATGCAAGTAACATTCCCACCTAAAATAGTTTAAAAAATATATATATAAGTCATGTCCTCCGTAGAGTAGCATGACCTAGCACTAGTTAACAATTTCGCTTGCATCCATTAACCTTCATGGCCCGACCCATGCTCTTCATCTGTTACTATTAAACAGAGAGAAGAAGATTAAAGAGAACTCAAGCTGTGAGAGTGACATAATAAATAGAAATGATTTTCAGCTATAACGAAATTCCAAGTTCGTTTGAGAGAGAAATTAAACCTGAAAAACAAATTTTACATTGCAATTAAAAAAGGAAATGTTAATTTATAACGAACAGATTTTTGAAAGAAAACTTGAGTCTAAAACCCCTACTCTACAACTTATGACAGCACGAAAACGAGAATAAGTTAAAGATAATAATTAACTAAAGAAAACTTTGTGAAAGTTATATACCTTAAACAGTTAGTTGCAATATGTACAAAGTATTTCAGCAGTGCTTTAAGTGCATAATTAATTAGTTATTAAGAACTTAACTACTTTGAAAAAACAGCGCATAGACAGCGCATAGAAAAGGAACAAGCTTAGCCATCTTCTGTTCCTAGGTACCACAAAAGACGCTCAAAGTTACAAAGAAAAGTAAGAGTTAAAACCCGCATAAATGTTAACAGACAAACCAATGCTTAAAAGCTGAAAAGCTAAAAAACGACAGAGAAAAGGTACATGAAGTACAAACATTGAACTTATAAAACCTAGAACCCAAAAACAAGGAAGAGAGCTTACCTCTTGTGTTACAAAAACTTTTCTCCTCACAAGAGGAGAACATGGCTGACCTCTTCCGCCACTCCCTAGACGCTGGGGGCAGTGAGGGTCGGGCTGATGGCCTCCTCATACAGCAAGAAACCAACGCGCGGAGATTTTAACCAGAGAAAAAAATATATAAACTTAAGACTGTGGATCTGTATGATCAGAATGAGCAGAATTAACTCTCCAGAATACATGAGAAATATTATAAAATACACGAGCAGTTTATTTAATAATCTTTGCATGTATTAAATCACCTTAGTGAGCTTCTATAGATTAATCAGAATCTTATTAATTTTAATGTTGGTTTTACTATTTTTAGTATAGCTATCCTAGTGATGAATAACTAGTTTTCTTTTTTATTTGTTTTTATTTTCTTTTATAAACAGATTTTTAAGCTTTTTTTGTGATTTTGTTTATATTATTTAATAATATCTATCCTAGCTCTCTTAACTTATGTAAAACCAACCACAGTAATCAGGAACTTGAGTTCCTAGACTTAAGCATTAAGCTCAACAGAGGTAACCCATCTATTAGCCTCTTTGATAAAAGAGTTAATTTTCCTTTCAAAGTAATTAAATATCTACACTGGAATAATAACATTTCAACCAAAGTAATTGAGAATGTACTAATTTCTCAGGTCCTAAGAATTTCAAGAATTTGCAGCAACAATTTGGACTTCAATTACCACATTAATATACTATTAGAAAGTTTTCTAGAGAACGAAATTCCTTCTTCTTTCATCAAAAGAACTTTAAGAAAAATTATTCTGAATAATAGAGTAAGGTTGGCAGATCTGCTTTAATTTTCTACACAGTTAATAATATGATTCTGACCAATCAAAGCCGTAAGGAAGTTGGTTAGAGGATGCCTATTAACTACCTAAAGGAACCTTAGTGCTATGGATATGACGGTCCTATTAAAACAAAAAAATTAAATAATATAAACAAAATCACAAAAAAGCTTAAAAATCTGTTTATAAAAGAAAATAAAAACAAATAAAAAAGAAAACTAGTTATTCATCACTAGGATAGCTATACTAAAAATAGTAAAACCAACATTAAAATTAATAAGATTCTGATTAATCTATAGAAGCTCACTAAGGTGATTCAATACATGCAAAGATTATTAAATAAACTGCTCGTGTATTTTATAATATTTCTCATGTATTCTGGAGAGTTAATTCTGCTCATTCTGATCATACAGATCCACAGTCTTAAGTTTATATATTTTTTCTCTGGTTAAAATCTCCGCGCGTTGGTTTCTTGCTGTATGAGGAGGCCATCAGCCCGACCCTCACTGCCCCCAGCGTCTAGGGAGTGGCGGAAGAGGTCAGCCATGTTCTCCTCCTCTTGTGAGGAGAAAAGTTTTTGTAACACAAGAGGTAAGCTCTCTTCCTTGTTTTTGGGTTCTAGGTTTTATAAGTTCAATGTTTGTACTTCATGTACCTTTTCTCTGTCGTTTTTTAGCTTTTCAGCTTTTAAGCATTGGTTTGTCTGTTAACATTTATGCGGGTTTTAACTCTTACTTTTCTTTGTAACTTTGAGCGTCTTTTGTGGTACCTAGGAACAGAAGATGGCTAAGCTTGTTCCTTTTCTATGCGCTGTCTATGCGCTGTTTTTTCAAAGTAGTTAAGTTCTTAATAACTAATTAATTATGCACTTAAAGCACTGCTGAAATACTTTGTACATATTGCAACTAACTGTTTAAGGTATATAACTTTCACAAAGTTTTCTTTAGTTAATTATTATCTTTAACTTATTCTCGTTTTCGTGCTGTCATAAGTTGTAGAGTAGGGGGTTTTAGACTCAAGTTTTCTTTCAAAAATCTGTTCGTTATAAATTAACATTTCCTTTTTTAATTGCAATGTAAAATTTGTTTTTCAGGTTTAATTTCTCTCTCAAACGAACTTGGAATTTCGTTATAGCTGAAAATCATTTCTATTTATTATGTCACTCTCACAGCTTGAGTTCTCTTTAATCTTCTTCTCTCTGTTTAATAGTAACAGATGAAGAGCATGGGTCGGGCCATGAAGGTTAATGGATGCAAGCGAAATTGTTAACTAGTGCTAGGTCATGCTACTCTACGGAGGACATGACTTATATATATATTTTTTAAACTATTTTAGGTGGGAATGTTACTTGCATCTATGGCCTTGCAGAAACCCATTTCCAACTAGGTCTTTGTGGAAGTGAGAAAATGCAGAGTTTTTGCTGGTCCTTGATAAAGCCAAAGCTCAGTATTCTCGACACCTTCTACATTCAGTTGTTTTATTTTATTTTTTCTTTTCTCCTTTTACTCACACAGGTAGATACATAACCTTATGTTGTACTAGGTGTGAGTCAAAATTATATATGTATTTTTTTGCTTAGGTATCTTTATAGAATATATATATATATATATATATATATGTCAGTGGCGTAGCCGGGGGGGAGGTCGTTGTTTGCACCCCCTAGGCGAGACAGTTAGCTTTTTCTAAGTACGTTTTATAGATAATTTCCCTATTTAAATTCATTGATTTTTATATAACTCGGAAAGCAATGTAATTTCTTGATAACAGAAGAGAAAGTAAAGCAAAGCGGCCAAAGAAGTTGCTTTATTAAATTTTTATTAAAACAACTATAATTTATTGCATTTTCTTCATTTTATTAAATTAGCTTCATTTTGTATTAATATTCAAGATGTGCGTACGTACCAATAGGAAAATATTTGTCGAAGCGCGCCCCCCCCCAAAAAAAAATTGTTATATGTACTTATACACAGTTATACAGCAGAAGTGCAGAACACCCCCCCCCCCTTCAAAAAGTTTCATGTCAAAGGCAGTATCACCCATTGGATATCTTTGAAGTCCTGGGTTCGAGTCGGCTGAATCATTAAAATCCGCTGAGATTCGGAAGTCTCGTTAAGCCATTGGTCCAGGGTAGGCGGCGCCTTGTTATTAACAGCTGTAAACCCCATCCCTTAGGGCTCCATCCCATGCCATTTAACCCTTATATACAAATATTATTCAACAGTAATGGAATAAAATTATAGAAATATATGAAACACGGCGTGGGGAGTCTTTCTTCACGAAAAAATCCAAAAATTTTAGAGGAAAAATGTACATATACCTCTCTATATATGTGTGTGTGTAATATACGCTACTTTTGCAACAATATTTTTATGAAAACAATTATTCGATAATTTTACAACAAAGAAAGAAATATTTCACCAGTATTCTTTTATGAAATACACTTGAGCGAAAATACGCAATTTGCGCGGTTTCTTTAGCTAGTCAATGCGTCACTCACATCCCAACGCTAGTCGGAGATCCACTTCTTAAAAAATTCAAAGTAAATCATTTGAATAGAATTTTTTTTCTCACGAAGTGTTTCTTGAGCTTGAATAAGAGTCACAGTTCGATTGGCATATTAGTGAAGGTGCATTTAGCACGGGTCACAAACTGAAGTCCAGGCTCGTGATAACTATGTACAGGAGAAGTCAAGCTAAGGAAGCACATTTCTATATAAAAAAAGTATTAAATAATTTAAACCTGGAATTAAAAACAGAGGAATACGATATTAATTTGCTTTGGTCTCGAACAGAATGCTTTCAGTTTATGTTTTATAAATAAGTTCAATTCTGCGATCCTTTTTGGCTGCAAATTTGTCTATGATCAGATCATAAAATGGTTGAGTGGACATTAGATGGTTCAGCAATTCTTTCTCGATTGAAATTTTAGCGAGTGAAGACAAACGATCTTGTGCCGTTGTATTACGGAGGTAAGTCTTAATTCTCTTCAAACAAGAAAAAACTCCTTTCAGCAGAAGAACTTGTTGACGCCAGTGTCAATACAACAGAAAATAATTTGTAGGCTTCTGGTAACACATCTTTCAGCTCGTTTTCTTTCATTGTTTTCATAGTTTTCTGAAAACTGAGTTCCCTGAAGTTGTGATCATTATATAAAAAATCTAATTCGTTTTTTAGTCGTTGTGTGTCTGTAAAAATGTTTGGATAAATTTTTTTGAGAGTGTTAAGGGCACTGGATGGAGATGACTCTGAATAACTATGGTATTTTGAGCTGTCAACTAGCTGCAGAAACTCGAGCTTTCCCATATCTTCAAATCTGGTATTTATTTGGACTATTATGCTGTCAACGATTTCGTAAAACAAAATTTTGTAATAGTTTTCCACTTCTTCAGTCAAATGTTTCTTTTGGCTACATTTAGGACCTCCACTCAAAATAATTGCTTCACTGAAATGTTTCAAGTAAGTGGTTACATTCCTTTTCTTATTTATTCGTTCGCAACATTGCTTAATTTGTCTTTGGCAATAACTGATATCTAAAGTCTTTTTTTGTAAAACATCAAACAGTACATCCGTAATTCCAAAAATGTCATAAAAAATCAGTGATAAAAAAGCAAATTCAAAATCAGTGAAATTTTTCAAATATCCTATGGCTCCGTTGATTGATTCTGCCGTTGATTCCGGGTCATTCATTATGTTTTCAAACACATTCTTTAGTTTGCCCCATTCGCTCACAATTAAACGCAAAATTAGCGAACGTGATGCCCAACGTGTTTCCGCTATTTGAGGAATCCGTTTCCCAACAACTGAATCTGCTACGTGGGTTCTCTTGGCAGACTTATGAAAAAATGAGGGCATGCTGGATACAGTTGCGAAATATATGCGACATTTTACAATACTTTAGCACCCCTGTTGTAGGACAAGGTTAAGGCGGTGGGCGAAACAGTGGGTAAACAAAGCCTGCGGGGCTTCTAGCTTGACTCTTTTCTGCAGACCGCTCAACTCTCCAGACATAACGCTTGCACCATCATAACACTGGCCTACTAACTTTGATTTAAAATCAAACTCCTCCAAAACCGATGCTAGCAGATCATACAGTGCCACAGCAGTCCTGTCAGTGCTGATATCATACAAACCAAGGAAGCGCTCAACTACTTCACAATTTGAGTCCAATATGTATCTGACAATTATTGAACACTGTGATTTTTGAGTAATATCAGTTGTATCATCAACTTGCACTGAAAAAATTCTGACTCATTAATTTCGCTTTTAACACATTCGTTTATATATTCATGAATACACTCCATTAAATCATTCTGTATCGTTTTAGATTGTCCAGAAAATGAGCTTCGTATTTCTTCAAAATGTGCTTTTAATTCTGGGGTGCTACTACGAAGTAACATTTGGAACATTTCCTTGAAATTACCTTTATTTAATGAGGAAATAGATTCATCATGTCCTGGAAAAGGCAGTTCTTGCTTGCTTAGAACGACAACTAAATCGATTATATGTTCCATAAAAAGCCTATTTAGTCTGACCTTTTCATTAAACTTGACTTTATGAAGAGCAGCATTTTCTTTGAGCATATCAGAAATAGTGTTTGTTTTTTTCCATTCGTTTTAGACCTACGTGGTTAGTTCTATGTTCTTTAGAGCTTTCCTGCAATTTTGCACTACGAGAAAAGGTTTTTAGATCAAAATAACCCGTTGTATTCCACACATTTTTCTTATTGCTCAAAAGTAAACATGGCCAGCAAAAGAGAGTTTGCTTGTAATAGCTACCAGAAAGCCAGGGGAAAATCTCGTACCATGATTTATTGAAAGACCTAAAAAACGATTTGCCGCACTTCTTATCTTTAAATATTGAACTTATTATAGGTGTCGGTCTTCCAGATATGAGAACATCCCTTTTATCATAATCTTTCCAGTGTTTAAAAGGAATTTCTTCCAGAACACAAATCACGTCGTTTGTTGGGCCATTCATATTTCCCAACCAAAATCAAAATATGCTGTTTAGTAACAATAACAATATAAAAAAAGAAAAACTCAACATTACTATGAACTAGCAAACACCCGCAGAAGAGAGGATTGAAAACAAACTACAAAAAGTTAGACTCAAATACACTCTGACGAATAGTTAAAGCTACGTAGAAATCATCGTACTCCAAAGCGTATAGAGGCGAACGGCGTCATCGCCGGTGAAACCACGTTTCACAAAGGTCATCTGCTCATTTTCCAGCGCCCATTGGATACACAATCCTTGGGTTCTCCAATAACAGCGGAGATGCGATTCCAGTTTAAGCGAAATGGAGGGTCGCCTCAGAAATTTCCTTTCTCTTACTGGAAGTCCGGCACCTCTTTGGGTAGACCTCGGACCGTGGGGGTGGGGGGTTCACTCTGTAGGGCTCTTCTCTGATCCCCAGTTCCCAAAACTGACTTCTCATCGAGACGATTCAGCCGGTCGCCTCTAAGCGCTTAAAACATGCAGCTGCTTTGCAAAAATAATGATTCATTCCTCTTCTCGAAAACCTTTCTTTAACCTAATTCATGAATCACAATGTGAATTTCAGTGTTTCATTTATCCTGCAAAGTTCTTATATCTTTGTTACTGACAGAAGGTTTTTTTTCTTTCACTTCTCATTCTGCGGAATTTCAGGTGAGGCGGCGCCTCACTTGCCTCATCTGACGGGCCGCCACTGGTCTTACCCAATTGTTTTGAACAGAATTAGTTTCGGGCCGTTTTTTGAAATAGTTGCTAAAGAAGGATCTTTATCGGGTTCCAATAGAGTTCCTTCTTATAAACACGAAAGGGCATGGAAAACAATGTCCTGTCCTTCCGTGTTTATATGCGTATTTCAACACGTCACATCGGTACATGATGACATTTCGTTAAAAAAACGGAAATAAAAATCAACACTGAGTGTACAACTTAAGTAAAACACAACGTAAAACGAATGAAAAGGCTCGAGCGTGCAAAACCATAACAGACGAAAATTTGGTCTTGTAGGGAAATTGACCAACAAGCTCAGGGAGCAGGCCAGCGCGATGACGTAGGGCACAAGTGGCCAACCTGTTTTTCACCTACCCTTTCAGACACAGGTCGGCATTCAGTTCCTCAAAGGGACGATCATATGATCATATGAAGAGGATTTTAGGAAGGGAGTGTCTGACACCATGTCTTAAACAACCCTTAGAAATAGGAAGTTAGGAGATTTGGGCTAGAGTGCCCGATAGGAAAGTGACACCGAAGCGAAGTAGAAAGGGGGAGGAAGACGCCCTTATTTATTACCGGGGGCCAGTACCCGGGGCCCGACGGCTTAACGTGCACATCCGACGCACGGCGGATATTTAGTGGATCGAGCGTTCGTACCTGCCTGGGATCGAACCTGAGGTCCTTTCGCGACAGTCACTATCTTTGCCCACTAAGCCACCCGCGGCCCCTAACTCAAAGGGACGGACTAACCCTTCCCTCTGTAAAGCCCTGATTGAAACTACTCCTGCCTCCTGGCGTTTGCAGAGAAATGCATGTTACCCTGATGCTTGAAAAGCAGGTTTCTCTCCTCTCGTATCTGCTCGTTTTGTTAAGAGCAAAACAACCGGTATTTTAGTCATTTGGTGAACGCGCTCTAAACAAAGAATATATAACTTCGCGTGGAGAACGTCAACTCTCGTTGAGATAACGTAAAACAGACGACAACAGCGCCCCCACAACCTGGGAGTCTATGTGCTCTACCGGAAAGCAAACATTCAGGAGCAAAACGCGTTAGCGGACTACGGCAGTGGAGCTGGTAGCTTTGGCTGTGCCGGAAAGCAAACATTCAGGAGCAAATAGCATTAGGGGACTACGGCAGTGGAGCTTCTCTTTGATCCACGATTGCTTCCGTCGGCCCGATGACTATTTGCTTAAAGCAGTTTTTTTGTTTGTTTGTTTGTTGTTGTTGTTGTTGTTGTTATTGTTGTTGTTTTCTGTTATCCCACCCGCCCCTCATTTTGGTGAAATAATAACAATTAATATTACAATTTAAATTAAATTTTAGCAAATATTATAGTTAGGCCTAAGAATCTGTACAAGATGCAGACAATCCGTAGTATTTGGCATTTCTGAAAATGTTTCTGAAAAACTGAAGAGCAAACAAAAGCTTTAACTAAAGCAATTGACGCAACAAAACTACCATATCAGATTTGCAAAGGTCTTATGCTATCGAGAAGGTAACAATCACGTGCTGTGAGTAGCTCGGCTGACTGTTCTTCGCCACAATTGGAATCAGCAAAATAACACGAACACGTATGCGCAGTCTGCTCTAGCATCAACTTGCATGTTGGTTTCTGTGCACTGCATCTTGTATCCCAGGATATGTCGGCGCTAGTTACGTCTCGTCGAACCTTAACTTCCTCTTTGCCCTAAAAGCTCCTAAACTGTTAGTGTGTCGCTTATCTCAACGAAGGAAGTTCTGAAACCTTGGATCTCAACTTCATTTCTCTCACTCTTTGTTTTTTGTGCCTGCTTCACAGGGAATAAAAAGTGGTTTCCTTATGTCGCAATTCTGGTGACCGCTCTCCCATTTCTTCATGGCCCCACATGACATCGTTACAGACTTCAGTCAACTGACTTACCGGTATTTGTTTTGTTTTGTTTTCTCCCTTAATTGCAATACGACTTATTGAACGCCCCTCCTGTATATGATAAATATTGCTCGTAATATACGCATAACATTTTCAGGTACTTTACGGTTATTTCTATATGTACTGGAAGTGCCATATGTACGAGATATGGGGAAATTCCTTAAAAAGGTGTAAACATGCAAACATACTTCTCTCCACAGTTTACAGTTCGTTTTAATTTTCATATCTTATAAATATGTTTTTCTTTGACTTCAGAGTTAAATATTGTTCTGTGTTATATTTTCTGAAATTCCTGAAAAGACTCATTAAGAGAAACAAGGGTTCTTTGTACGTATGGTTCTTTCCTGGAGCCCCCAAACATCTGGATCCAACTCTGGTTCTAGATGAAAAATCAAAACAACTAGACGCAAATGAAATAAAGTGTTAACAAAAATACCTAGACGAAATGAAATAAATTTGAATATCGGATGCAAATTAATGAGCTGCTGATCGAAATATCTAGACACAAATAAATTTGCTCGTAAGCTGAAATACTAACCAGAATACCTAGAAGAAAATTAATTCAGCTGTTCACTTAGCACAGTGTTGACCAACACATTAAGATGAAAATGAAATAAACTCTTGATCTAATATGCTCACCAAAATATCAAGATGCTGATGAATAAGCCTTTGACCAAAGCAGCTAAATGAAAATGACGTAGACTGTTGACCAGATTATCTGGACATAAATAAAATGATTTGTGGAATCAAAATATCTAGTAGCAATGAAATAAATTGTTCAGCATCATAACTTTAACGCCTAGTTTGACCGTAAAAACCGATACAACCGTTTTATTTAAAGTCCATTAGCGCATTTAATTTACAAACTGACCCCGCTGAATATTATTTATTCCCTGCTGACTTAAGAGTAAGGTGTTTGCCATTTGAACGAAATGCCCATTTGCAGTGCATCAACCGAAACACTGAAATGATCGTGAACGACATGAAACATCGTTGATGTGCATCTTTCTCCTTCCAGCAGAAAACCTCGCACATTCCCAACGGATCCCCATCTGCCACGTGCACCCACAGGCATCAGATCCCCTAACATGAACAGACCCCCCTTTCCCCATCGGTGTTTGGAGGGGTTTTTCAAGTCTTTTCATCTGAATGACATGTGTCGTTGAGGTACACGGGGGTGCTTAAAGAGAAAAGAGAAACGGAGAGGATATTAAGTGGATTGAGGCATCGAGTAGCGAGTTTGACGGTAATCCACTCCGTCCTCTCCATGTGTCCACTAGGGATTAACAACAGAAGGGAGATAACAAACTGATAAACGATAGATGGGTGCCTCCCTCCAATAAACACTGCCAAGCTCTATATGCCTTCTGCATCTGCGGTGCTGTTCTGTGCACTTATTTATTTAAAAGATGTTAATCTCTTGACTGGAGCTGGACAGCCAGTGAATCGAAGTTCCGTTTCTTTTTTTCTCCTTTTGGTAAAAATGATATTGTGAACAAAAGGATGATTTGAAACAGTAGTACATTCCCAGCGGTAATGAAGGTGGGGCCTGACGCGTAGGGGCCTCTAAATCTCTGTAAGTATTATTTCTCTTGACGTTTAGCATTCGTCGTAATTACAAAAAAAAGAAAAAAAAAAGATTTCTTAATTGTACAACACTTAAAGTTGCACTCCGGAAAAAATCCCAAATTAAAAAGTTTTATTTATTTATTTTCCCTCTCTCTCTCTCTCTCTCCATATCATCATCATAATCATTGTCAACCATTATCAATCCACTGCTGGACGAAGGTCTCCCCAAGTTTCCTCCACAACGGTCTGTCTTGTGCCAGTCTCCTCCATGTCAATCCCGCATACTTTCGAATTTCACCCACCCATCTTCCATGTGGTCTTCTTCTGGGTCTTTTCCTGTCCCTTGGAATCCAATCTAAAATTTCGGCTGTCCATCGATGATCTGTCCTTCTGGCAGTATGTCCAGAACATTGCCATTTCAGGGATTTAACTCTGATCATGATGCCTTCCACTCTTGTCATTTTTCGGATCCACGAGTTCCTCTTCTTATCTCTCCTGGTTACACTAAGCATGCACCTCTCCATGCTACTTTGAGTTGTCTGCAGCCTTTTGCATGTTTCTTTTAGCTAAGGTCCACG
This sequence comes from Macrothele yani, assembly GCA_039090855.1. Lineage (NCBI taxonomy): Eukaryota > Metazoa > Arthropoda > Arachnida > Araneae > Macrothelidae > Macrothele > Macrothele yani. Next base: position 167,284,306 of record CM077029.1, on the reverse strand, counting down.
TCTCTGCACCATACGTAAGCACTGGAAGGATGCATTGATCAAACACTTTTCTTTTAAGACATAATGGCATATTGCTCTTGAAATATATATATATATATATTTCCAGGCTCAGATTATTCAAACTTATGCACCCACCACAAGTCATCCTGAAGAAGAAATCGAAGAATTTTATGAGGAAATTTGTCATCTAAATAATAAAGGTAAGCAGCACTTGAAAATAATTATGGGAGATTTCAATGCAAAAATAGGGCAACGGCAACAGAATGAAACTTCAGTAGGTAAATTCGGTCACGGCAACAGAAACCAGCGTGGAAATACTCTCGTTGAGTTTGCAGAGGCAGAAGGGTTTTTCATCTTGAACTCCTTCTTCAAGAAAAAGCCACACAGGAAATGGACATGGAGACATCAAAACGGGACGACAAGTGAAATTGATTTTATTATGTGTAACAAAAAATTCGTCATAGAAGACTGCAGTGTGCTAAACAAGTTCAACACAGGTAGTGACCATAGATTGGTGAGATGTAAGATGCACCTCAACACTAAACTTGAACGTGGCAAGCTCATAAGACAAACAAAATCTATTGACATAACCAACCTTAAAAAACACCATAATACCTTCAAGTTGGAACTGAAGAACAGGTTCTCTGCTTTAGAAGGCCTAACATCAGAAGAAGTGGACATCTCTGAAGTAAACAGAAAAGTAACCAAAGCTCTTATGGAAACAGCAACAAAATTAGCTGGGTCTAAGAACAAGTTGCATGTAAACAAATTATCAGGAAAAACGAAAATGTTGATGCAAAAAAGAAGAGAGATGAGGACAACTAAAGAAGATGTGACTTCCAAAGTGGAATATATAGAGCTATGCAAGACAGTACGAAAAAGTATCACTGAAGACGTAAGAAAATTCAACTGTGAACTAGTGAGGAAAGCAATTGAAAACAACCAAAGCCTAAAGATAGCAAAGGGACATCTCAGTAAGGGAAGAAAACAGATTTTGGCACTGAGAAAAGAAGATGGTTCTGTAACAAGAAATAGAGGCGAAATTTTGACAAGAGTGAAAGATTTCTACTCCAAATTATATGAAAGGGATGATACATGCACTCCAGACATCATGAAAGATACCAGTACCAGAGTTCCTCCAGTCCTTCCAGCAGAAGTTGCACATGCAATCAAGAACATGAAGCGGGGAAAAGCTCCAGGAGAAGATGGAATTACTGTAGACATCATACAAGAAGCAAGTGGAGAAATTGAAACAGTACTCGCCCAAATTTTCACTCGATGCCTTAATGAAGGAAAGATTCCTGAGGATTGGAACACCGCTACAATGATCCTGCTACATAAGAAAGGTGACATTGAGGATCTCGGAAACTACAGACCTATCAGCCTCCTATCAGTAGTTTATAAAATCTTCACTAAAGTTCTTTCACACCGCTTGAAGGTAACACTGGACATGGCTCAACCGAGAGAACAAGCTGGATTCAGGAGTGGCTACAGCACAATAGATCATATCCACGTGCTGAGAGAACTAATTGAAAGAGCGAGGGAATATGAACTTCCATTGTGCATGGCTTTTATCGATTATGAAAAAGCCTTTGATTCGGTGAAACCATCAGCAGTTACAATGGCTCTGAAAACCTGCGGTATTGAAGATGCATACATTAATATTATTAATAACATCTATGAAAATGCAAGTGCAAAGATTCGGCTGTTTGAAAATACAACACACGTAAAAATTGGAAAGGGAGTGAGACAAGGTGACACCATATCTCCGATGCTCTTTAATGCCACATTGGAGGGTGTTTTTCAGTCGCTGAGCTGGGAAAACAAGGGGATAAAGATTAATGGAGATTATCTAACCCACCTTCGTTTTGCTGATGATGTAGTCATTTTTGCAACTACCCCATCAGAGCTGCAGAGTATGATCCAGGAACTTGCTGACAAGAGTAAAGAAGTGGGATTAAAAATGAACTTTCAGAAGACAAAAGTGATGTTCAATGCTTTTACAAGAAATGAAGATTTATCGATTGATGGAGAAAAGCTGGAGATAACAGACACGTACGTTTATCTTGGACAGCAGATATCAAGTGAGGGTCACATTGGTGAAGAAATTAATCGGCGTACAAAACTTGCCTGGAGAGCTTTTGGAAGAAACAGCATAATTTTCAAGAGCAATATGCCATTATGTCTTAAAAGAAAAGTGTTTGATCAATGCATCCTTCCAGTGCTTACATATGGTGCAGAGACGTGGACCTTAACTAAAAGAGACATACAAAGGCTGCAGACAACTCAAAGAAGCATGGAGAGGTGCATACTTGGTGTAACCTGGAGAGATAAGAAGAGGAACTCGTGGATCCGAAAAATGACAAGAGTGGAAGACATCATGATCAGAGTTAAATCCCTGAAATGGCAATGGGCTGGACATACTGCCAGAAGGACAGATCATCGATGGACAGCCGAAATTTTAGATTGGATTCCAAGGGACAGGAAAAGACCCAGAAGAAGACCACATGGGAGATGGGTGGATGAAATTCGAAAGTATGCAGGGGTGACATGGAGGAGACTGGCACAAGACAGACCGTTGTGGAGGAAACTTGGGGAGACCTTCGTCCAGCAGTGGATTGATAATGGTTGACAATGATGATGATGATGATATATATATTAGCAAAGGACCAGCACACGTGGACGGCACGGCGAGAACGGAAAAGTAGGACAATTTACCTAAACAAAATAATCCCCCTCGGCATCGACACGTACTTGCCATCTGTCCGGCAAGGCCATGATCCCGAAAAGAAAAAATCTTGTGACTGGGACTAGAAGAAGCCATCAAATGCACGTTGAATCTCGTTGTCTGTCGTGAACTGTTTTCCGGACAGGAAGTGATCCAGGCGACAAAACAGATGATAGACTTCCGGAGACAAGTCCGGGGAATATGCAGGATGAGGGAGTGCTTCATAGCCCAAGGCAATTAGTGTCAGCATCATTCATTGTGCGGCATGAAAGCGGCCGTTGTCCTGGTGCAGAAGAACACCATGCCGGTTGACCAAAGCCGGTTGTTTCTGCAGCAATTGCCAGTGCATCTGGTGTAATTCAGCACAATAATGTTCTGCAGTGATGATTTGATCTCTTGCCAAGAAACTCCGATGAATTATCCCGACTGTGGATCACCAGACAACTAACATCATCTTCTTGGTGTGTAAGGTGACTTAGAATGCCGTCCAGCAGGCTGTACCTTGCTTAACCATTGTGCAGATCGTTTCCGATTATAATAAAGGACCCACTTCTCGTCGCAGGTGGCGATTCGATGCAGTAAAGGTTCATGTTTATTCCTGGCAAGCAGCTAAGTGCAAATATTCAAACGCCCAGTCTTGTTGGCAGTTGTCAACTCATGCGGCAGCCACATGTCCAGCTTTTTGACCTTACCCAGCGCAGTCGGACGCCACAGAACTGTCGTGTGGTGGACACTTACGTCTGCCGCTATCTCACGACACGTTTTTCGGGGGTTCGCTTCAACTACACGTAACAGAACATCGTCAGAAACAGCACCAGGTAGGCGACTACATGCTTCGTTTTTGCGGGTCCGTATCTCTACCTCGTAACTTCACAAACCGTCGCCGAATGGTTCGTTCGTTGGCTGAATTCTCCCCAAACGCTTTGTTAACGTTTCGAGCGGCAATTTCTGAAGAATGGCCCAGTTTAAATTCATACAGCAAGATGACTCTCAAATCCGGCGTCTGCATGTTTCCTTTGCAAGCCACGTTACGTCCAAACAAACCACGTCTGCACGTTGTTCTTATACACAGTATATACTGAAAGGAAATATATATACCCCACAGAACCTGCAAAACCATGAAGATCTAACGCTCAAAAGCTTCTGATTAGAATAATCAGGTTGAATAGGCATATAAAACAGCAGGTATGATAACCGAACTAAAAATAAAACTATAAGGAAAAATCAGTAGGAAAAGAACGCAGAAATTTCAAAGTTGCTAGCTATGGCTTTCTCAAGTGCCAGCATGGATAACATTCTGGGTCGGGCCAAAGAACTGTATGCTTGGATTTACTTTTTATTTTAATCTATTTATTTTAAGGGTCTTAAAATAAATTTATTTTTTAAACAGGGAGTGGTAGTTGGTCTTTTTTTAATTGCTCTTATCATAGCAGGAATCCAATTTCACTAGGTCTTTGTAGAAATTAGAAGATGTTATTCATGCTGACCTATATACACTGTATATACTGTATATATATATGATTTCTTAATTGCATAACACATAACATTCTACATCTATCTATAAAATATAAACCTGTCGAAAACGGAATTTTTTTCTTTTCCGAAATGAAAGATGGAAAATCATGTACTATTTAACCAGTCTAAAACGGAGCCTGCCTAACGCGGAAATGGAAACAGGAAAAGCTGAAATGAACCTTGTAACAACAACAGAAAGTTTCTAGATGTTCCAGTCCGTCATGCACACTCTTTGCCAAAAAAAAAAAAAAAGAAAAAGAAAAGAAAAAGAATGAAGCACCCAGAAAGAATCATGCAATCGAGATAAAAATTGGTAATGTATATGCATAGGAAAAGAAATGTTCGCAATTCCAGAGCAGTTTAGGCATTTATTCGGAAAAAACTGCTACACGAGTGGAACAAGTCAGTATGTTGTAGCTCCATTTCTGGCTCGGATACAAGCTGTTACCTAGCGTGGCATAGACGCATTCAGTTCACGGATACTGTCTTGAGGTATAGCATGCCAGATGGTGTCCAAATTGTGGGCCAGTTCGCCGACATTCCCGGATGTGTGTAGGTGGCGTCACACCATGTTCTAAACATGTTCAATCGGTGAGAGGTCGGGCGACCGGGATGGGCATGGAAGGATGTCGATACTACGGGGCCAGGACTGGAGGAGCCGTGCCGTGTGTGGCCGGGCACTATCCTGTTGAAAAATTGCTGGGTGATGCTGCGACGGGAATGGCAACACTACAGGTCGTTGAATGTAGTCGACGTACCGCTGAGCCGTGAGGGTGGTTCGAAGGACTACCAAGGGCTATCTTAGGAAGTGGTTTCCCAAACAGTATCTCCCGATGTGAGAGCCATGTGCCATTCCACGGTAGAGACAGGACCCGCGTGCTGGCCGGCTTGTTACCAGACATGTATGTGCTGGTCATCGGAACCAAGTTCCCACCTTTACTCATCACTGAAGACAACACGACGCCAGCATTCAACACTATCCCACGTTGATCTGGCCCGACACCACTGCAACCGGTGCCGGCGATGATCGCTGATCAGTGGTAGGTGGAAGAATAGCCTCCTCGAATGTAGTCCCCGTGCCACAAGTCATCAGGCAACGGTCCGGGTGGCCTCTTCCTTACCTATAGACGAACCAGCGTGGACACGGATGGTTGAGAGTTGCGAATTTGGTTCTGTTCGTGCGCGTCTCACAGTCGCTCGATCCTCACATTCTGTCATCGTTGTCGGCCGTACAGTGCCCGCGTGTCGCTAGTTTGTGCCTTCCTCGACCCATTGGAGCTAACATCGTCCTATTGCGACGTCGTTCAGTCCCAAATGTCTGGCGACATGGAGAGATGACCAACGGGCCACTCTCGGCCCAATTCTATATCCTCTCTCAAACTCGCTCAACTGCTCGTGTTGTGCACGGATCCGACGTCAAGCCATCTTCACACTTCGTGGAGGTTAATGCAACCGTAATCCTCTGTCACAATTGTCCATACGTGCGAACTTTGCTCTTGGTATGCCCTCCTCGATGTGCGAGTGTTATGCGCTGTGGCGGGCCACTATATTTTAGTCATTGGTCTTTATCATTTAATTATTTGCATATTCGGCCCTGAAGTACTTGCATGCGGAGTTTCATCAGGATCGTAAGACTTTCTCGAGATGCATCTTTTTTTTTTTTATTTATTATTATGATTTGCAAAGAGTGTATTTTGATTGAAAGCAAACCATTACACGATAAGGAGTAATGATCAACTGAGCTACGCAGACGTTCATTCTGATTGCTATCTGCCTTTATGTCGTGTGCGTCCTGCTGGCAGGTATGTCACATCTCCCCCTCCCCCGAAAGAGGGCCGGGGGCATGGACCACGGGGCAGCCGTGACCATGAATCGTCGCAGGCAGCCATCCACTGGTAGAACGTGCACTTGAGAACTCCCAGTCAATCCGGTGTATGGAATGCAACATCACACACAGTTATTTTTCGAAGCGCTGGAGAAGAGATTCTCTGATTTTTCCTATCTCGCGGTGTGGAAATAACATCACACCATTGCGAGATTTTGAACGGTCGGGTCATCCGGATAGTTCGGGCGCCATTATAACGAAGTAAATTTCTCCATCATTTCTGGTCTACGCCGGGATTCGAACCCGAGTCCGCTTATTCCGGAACAAGTCGCTCTACCAACTGAGCTACGCAGACGTTCATTCTGATTGCTATCTGCCTTTATGTCGTGTGCGTCCTGCTGGCAGGTACGTCACAACTTCTTACGTAGCACGACTCATGGTTAGGTAATGTGACCACTACCATGATGGCCGCATACGCATTAGACGGTACTGTGGTGTGCACCTTCTTCTAGCATGCATTATCGAGCGTCATACGGATCGAACACCAAGTATGATGGTGTGGGGTGCCATTGGATACCATTCGCGATCTCGGCTGCTACGACTTGAGAGAAATCTGAACAGCGACCGCTACATCAGGGAAGTTTTACACGCAGAAATCATACCCTTCTTTCAGAGCACTCCTGGTGCCAGCAGAATAATGCCCATCCACATATTGCCAGAAATGTTCAAGCCCTCTTCGGAGCACAGCAAATACCGATTTTTCCCTGACCTGCACGTTCGCCTGTTGAACAAGTCTGGGATACGGTCACTCGGCAACTGGTCCACCAAAGTCCTCCAGCAGCCAGTACCAATGATCTCAGGACTCGCATACCCGCCTGGCAAGCAATTACCCAGGACACAATCCAACTCCTTTTCGATTCAGTGCCATGCCGTTTAGAAGCTCTTATTGTAGCTCGCAGAGGCTTCACAAGATACAGATTTTTGCAGGTAAAAATAGTTTTTTATTTTTGTTGTTTTTTTTATTGGAGGAGGTTTAACGACCACCGTGAGCAACTCAATGGGCTATAAGCAGTCGCCCGTTCCTAATTTAGGGTCACTGGCTCCAGGAAAGGGAGAGAGCCAGTGCCGTAAAACAAACACAACATCCATGCCTCACCGGGATTCGAACCCGGACCCCTTTCGGACGAATAATCAGAGGGCGGCCATCGCTTAGACCACTGCGTCACCGCGGCTGCTGAAAATTGTTGTATTGTGCTGCAAATTAAATCACTTATATGTACAGTCATATCAGTTGTAAATTTCATTCGAATCGCATGGTTCCTTCTTGGTATTGCAAGTTTCACAAGCAGTAGTGTATTTTTAGGGTCTATTTTCCTATTTGCGGAGCCAGCAAGTCTCTTAAAATAATTAGTATGTCGGCAGACTTCCTCGGGAATGATAACGCACGGGACCCAGGGTTCCGAAGTTGACGAGATTTAAAGAAGGAGTTTTTTGAGAAGGGGAGGATTTTCTTAAAACGTGCAGGATGTAATGAAGGTAGAGGGCAATTAAGGTAGCTCTGGCCTCGAGGCCAGCAGTGAACTCACTTCGAGAATCGGCGGTAACTCGCGACCAGTTTAAGTAGAATGCCTGAATAAATACCTTTATAGCAGCCACAAAATCGTTTTCATTCAAATATGACTAAGTTATGATGTCTACGGCACTCTTCGAACCCTCCAATATTCTAATTTAATTAAATTACGGTCTAAGAAATAAGGTCAAAAGAGCACTGCATGTGACAAAAACACATCAAAAAATAGAAACAGCTACTTACTCTTTCCAGCGGCTGAAAAGTATGTTACGAAAATTAACAAATGGTGCACAAAATGTTTCTCATAGAAGAAGGTAGATATCAGAGACAAAACGTTTTTTAAAACGAACAGTTAAACAAGAAAGATGACACCGAAATTTCGGGTGAAATAAGCACGTCTGTTGATTCCGTTGTGACGTAAATTAAATTTATCAAAGCTATTCAAAGTCAAAGGAACCGGTATAGAAAACAATAGATCTGACGAAAGAAAGAAGATTTAGAAATTATGTGAAAAATATTTTCCATCAGGTTTTGTATGCGATACAGGAAGAATTTTTCAAATGAGAGCTTTAGAAGCAGAAATAACGCAGAAAACGCAATTTACTTTTGTGCCCCCTAGCGGAAAGTATATGATATATTCGAAAATTTTGAATTTATAGGAAAAACATTTCGCATCGGAAACACTATCCAACAAAGAAGGAATTTTTCAAATCGTACTCTTAGAAGTAGAGATATTGACAAAAATAAGATATATATCTACGCCCCTGGCGTAGAAGCCATGCATTTTTCAAGCAGAAAATTTACCTAAAGGGTTTGTCGACATGAGTAGTATCGGTCAACAAATGACTTTTTTTTCAATCGAGAATTTAGAAGCTCATATTTTGTTGCAAATACAACAGAAGCGGAAATTAAGATTTACGCCCCTGGTGGCCAAACAATTTTTTTACAAAAATTAGAAATTATGTGCAAACGATTTCCCATCAGGAGCTGTATCCTGTGCAAAAAGAATATTTCAATTCGGAGATTTAGAAGCAGAGATATAGGGGGAAACGCAATTTACCACTACGTCCCCTAGCGAAAAGTCTATGAATTACTTGAAAATTTTGAAATTATATGAAAAACATGACACACGGAAAACACTATCCAACAAAGACGGAATTTTTCAAATCGGACTCCTAGAAGTAGAGATATTGACAAAAATAAGATGTACATCTACGCCCTCTGGCGTAGAAACTGTACAATATTTTAAGAAGAAAATATTCCGAAAAGGTTTATCGATGTGAGTGGCATCAGTCCATGAAAGAATTTTTTCAGTCGATATTTTGGAAGCTCCGATTTTATGGCAAATACATCAGAAGCAAAAATTAACCCTTGCACCCCCTGGTGGCCAAAGTATTTTTACCAAAAATTTGAAATTATATGCAAAAGATTTTCCATCAGAAGATGTATCCGCCGAAGAAAATTTTTTCAAATCGGAGTTTTAGAAAAAGAGTTATCGGGGAAAATGTAATTTACTTTTACGCCCCCTAGCGAAAAATCTATGCGTAATTTGAAAAAGTAACTATTTCTAAAATACTCTTCGACATAAATGAAATCGAAAGATAATTTTTTTTTCAATCGGATGTTTAGAAGCAAATATGTGGAATAAAACGTATTTTTGAATTCGACATCATCTGCATTTACGCCCTCTACCGGCGAAATTGTACATGGTAAAAAAAAAAACGAAATAAAGGATCATCATTTGCATATTTCAAACTTCCGAATACAAAAGGAATTTTTTCAAATCGGACTAATAGTTGCAGAGATATCGTGGGTACAGACGGACGGACGGACGGACGGACAAACCGATAACAGAAGCACGATCTTTTTCTACAAAAGACGTGCTAAAAAGGAAATGTAGAAGGAAATATGATATAACGCTACGCCTCCCTGGCGGAAGAATTTTGCATATGAAAAGCTTAAAATTTGAGAAAACTATTCTTTTTTTTTTTGATTGGAGGTTTAACGACCACCGTGAGCAACTCAATGGGCTATAAGCAGTCGCCCGTCCCTAATTTAGGGTCACTGGTTCCAGGGAAGGGAAAGAGCCAGTGCCGTAAGACAAACACAACATCCATGCCTCACCGGGATTCGAACCCGGACCCCGTTCGGACGAACGATCAGAGGCCATCGCTTAGACCACTGCGCCACCGGGGCGGCCAAAAAAAAAAAAAAAAACTATTCTTCAGCTCGTTTCTGGGGATACATTCTGGGCTTATAACAGCTCCGAGTGCTCGTGTCTCATTTTTGAGTACATATATTTATTTCAAATATATGTACTGAAAAACATCCATATGTGCTCTAACTTCATTCAGTTTCTGTGCCCTTTAGGGCAGGGCACAGAAACTGAAGGAAGTTAGAACGAATCTAGCGATTCTGACAGGACAGTTTGTGAGTGAGAGCACACTAGATGGCGCCACCATACAAACATACGATTCTGCAGATAGAAGGCAGAGAGAAATTACGGAGGGGGGGGGGCTTAGGAATTTTAACCGTAGGATTCCTACCTGCGCTAGGCGGTCACTTAACGTGCTGATCCTATTCACGGCGGATATTCAGCGATTGTTAGATATTCACACTACCAGGCTAGGTTTGAACCTGGTATCCCTCCATCAGCAGCCTGAATCTCTAACCACTAAGCCATTCGCGGCTCGATTTCAAATTTACGATATTTGAAGAAGTTTTAGGAAGGGAGTGTCTGACCCCAGGTCTAAAACTATCCTTAGAAATAGGAAGCTAGAAGATCTGAGTAAGTGAACTAATAGGAAAGACAAACAGAAAAATTGAGTGAAACGAGAGGGTGATATATCTTTCAAACTGTGAACCGTGACACCAGTCCGGGGGTCAAGGGGGCAAGGGGAACCAAGCACCACACAACATCACAGAGAACGGCAATGCCACCCAGCCGCCGACGCAGAAGGGAGTGACTGAAACTAAACGAGACCAAATCCAAATGCCCGAGAAAAATCCATTTTCACCATTTCAATGGCAATCTGAAAAAGAAGGGGGTGGTGGTCGGTCTAACACCCACCACTGTTCACATACCTACTCTCTCTGTCAAGGGGGTCAAATATCGCCGCCTTAGTTCTGGGATACCTAAGAAATGCGCTGGGATTGTAATCTACCGCTCCCTTAACAAGTCCATTAGAATGGGTTTCCGCTATCTTGAAGAACTTCTTGGCGAGTCTGGTGGAAAACTCATGTACCTTTTCGATTCCAAGTCTGTTGCTCCGGTTCCGAAGTGGGGTCCAAGGGAGAGCCCCAGTGATCATCCGAAGTGCTCGGCTCTGCAACCTTTCGATTATCTCTCGCTGATTCCTACTAATACCATTCTAGATGAAGGAGGCGTAGATAAGCACTGGCATGACGACCGTCTTGTACAGCAGTACTTTGTGCCGTGTTGTTAGGATGCTTCTCCGGTGGAGTTGTGGACCTAGCAGTCCAAGGCATTGTCTAGCTTTATTCGTGTGGTAGCTGGTGTTCGCCACCCACGAAAGTCGACAATCTAGTTGGAGCCCTAAGTACTTAGTGGAGGTAGCCCAGAGGATTGTCTCTTGAAACATAATGAGCTTCGGTACTCCTTGGACAGATCCAAAAAACAACAGCGCACTGCTCTCAGACGGATTGATCTTGATCCGCCAGTCAGTGTAATAGGTTTCTAGTTGAGAGAGAAAGTCCTGGAGGAGCTTCAGAGCTCTGCCTTTGTTCAGAAACTTGATGACAACAGCTGTATCATCTGCGCACATCGTGACCTGTCCTTGTTTAGGTTTGGGTAAGTCGTGCAGATAAATGGAGAACAGCGTTGGCCCAAGAACCGAACTCTGAGGAACGCCAGCCCGAATCTTCTTTTCCGAAGAAAGCTTACAGTTAATCTTATCAGTGAAACTACGGCTGTTGAGGTATGAGCCAATCAGCACAACAAGTGGGCGAGGGCATCGAAGCTCCTGCAACTTGTGTAGGAATCCGTCATGCCAAACGCGGTCTATACTCGCTCTTATCTCTTCCTTCAGAAACGAACTCCGTAAGTCTGATCAACTGGTGGGTCGTAGCATGCTTCGCTTGGAAGCCACCCTGTTCTACAGGAATCACACCATTAGCTTGACAAAACTCTAGAAGACTAGAGAGGATGCCCCTCTCCAAGAGCTTACCAGGACGGGCAAGAGAGATATTGGAAGGTAGTCCTAGGGTAGTGTATGACTGGTTCTAGGTTTGGGCAACACCACTACCACGGCATTTTTTCCAGTCCCCAGAGAAATACTTCAGGCTGAGAGACCCGTTGAAAATCTCCACCAGTACCAGAATCCAGCTCTTAGGGAGCAGTTGAACAGCTCCTGTAAAAATTCCATCTCTTCAGGGAGCTTCCTTCACCTTTAGCTTTTTGATTTGTCGAGTTACCGAGGTAACTAACAGGCGAGATGACCTCGTCTGTATCAACAAGATCTTATGTACCTAAAGCCTCCATGACCCTATCGGTGTGACTAGGATTTTGGATGTCATGAGGTGAGAACTGTTCCTCCAGGGCGCCAGCAAGCGCCCCAGCCTTCTCGTCATCACCGTACACCAAACCCTGTGGACCGAGAATGGGCGGCATGACAGTCTTACTACACCGGAGTTTTCGAAGGATGGTCCACACGTCATCCTGACGAGCTTGACCCGCGTTGAGAAGCTATTTGTTCCATTGGAGTTCTCTGAACGCGTGGATTTCTGTCCTGACGAGATCGCGACACAAGTTATAACGAGCCCTGTCATCAGATGATCTCGACCGTTGCCAGATCCTGTGGAACTTATTCTTCTCCCGGATCATCCGGACAATACGTGGAGAAAGTGCATAAGGGTCTCTGGCAGGAGCTGAGGACTTCCTGCATCGATCCAAGATTGCCTGCGTGCAAGGAATGAGTTCATCCACTGCACTGTCGACGTTCGAGCGAGTACTAGTGTCCACCGTAGGCGGATCAACTTGAGCAATAACTTCCTGGAACAACTTCCAATCAAAATTAATCATCGTCCGCAGGGTGGCTGCGACTCCGTTCAATCTCAGTAGGATCAGAGTCAAGCCCAGAAACCACAGAGACCCGATGAAAGAGCCTCACAAACTGGAGACATCGCCAACCCCGTGTGACGGGTGCAAGTAGGATGGACAGGACTTGCAACTGTAAGATCCAGCTTGTCAATGTATTGCGATAGTGCCACCCCAGCACTATTAGTTGAACGACAAAACCAGTCAGGATGTTTAGCATTCCAGTCACCAGCCACTACAGTGGGGATGGGGTCCCCAAAGAGGATGGCATGATCATCGTCAGAAGATACCTTCCCTGGACTGTTATAAACGGAAGCTAATTTAATCAAGACTGAGCTGGTTTTTACCATAACAGCCAGTGCCTCAATATCTTTGAAGGGTGCGATGGATGCACTTAAACCATTTCTGACTAAAATGACATTACCTCCTGCTGTGTGTTTGTAGAGGGCCGGATCTCTGTCCTTCAGGAACGCCTGGTAGTTCTCAACACTGATTCGCTTGGTCTTAGGTGTGAGTTTGGACTCACAGATACGAGCAATGTCGATGTCATGATCTTTCAGGAAGCTTGAAAGTTCAGCAAGTTTATTCCTGATGCCGTTCGCATTCCAAAACATTATGTTAAGACTGAGCTCCAAGCTCCTGTGCTACAAGGCACAGGAGCTATAAGGGCCACTGACTCCCTTCCCTGGAGTCATTCCTGACGTTTCCTTATAGCCCATTGAGTTGCTCACGGTGGTCGTTAAACCTTCAATAAAAAAATGCACTGTTTTAAGCACAAGTTATACTCAAAAACATATCATGGTGAGTGGTATGGGACCTGGAAAGAACTTTTTTAACCGAGCTTTCAGAAGCGCACGTCCTTGGTAGCCAAATCCTTCTTTTACAACAATTCGAAGTTACATGCAGAACGTTTCCAGCCGGAGCTCTCTCCGATGCAAATAAAATTTTTCAAATCGAACTTTGAGAAGCCGAGATATCGGGGTAATCGCAATTTGACTTAACGCCGCCAGCGGAAAAACTATGCATTTCTTGAGAAAGAAACTGTACCCAAAACAGTCTTTGTTATACATGTATATGGTATCGAGTGGAAGAAATAATTTTTTCTGTCGGATGTTCAAAAGCAATTATATTGAATAAAATGTATTTTGGAGTCGATAGCATCTGCATTTATGCTCCTGGTGGCGAAGTTATGCATCGCAGAAAAACCGGAAAACAAGGACGATCGTTCTCAAGCTTCCCCATGAATTTTTACGTTCAAATCGGACTAATAGTTGCATAGCTATGGGGTCCACAAATGGACGGACGGACAAAGCGATAACATAAGCACAATCTTTTCTTACAAAAGACGTGCTAAAAAGGAAAGCATCTTTGTATGTATGTTATTTACTGAAATACTATTTACTGAAATACTATTATACTGAAATACTAAATACTATTTACTCAAATACTATTTACTGAAATACTATTATACTATGTTAATAGTATTTCAGTAAATAGCTAAAAATAAGAAATATGAATGTGTGCAATGTCGCTACATCCCTGACGTTTCGGTGCAGCATTTACCCTAAATTAATTTTTCAGGTGGGAAGGAGGGGGGGGGGGCTAGCTATAAACAAATATCTGACTAATATTCTTAATGTTAAAAGGGCCCCATACAAAAATTGTAGAATAAAACGAAAAAAAGAAAAAAAAGAAAGGAAAATAGAAATGGATAATATTAATATCTTTTAAGTTGGGTCCACCTGAAATATTTGCCATGTATTTCCAATGGGAAAACTTCTGTAGCCATTTTCTTCACAATTAATGCGTTCCCAAAGATGAAAATTTTAACATCGATAAAAATAACTTCATACTGTAGCCTAGTATACCTAATATTTTCTAAAATTTAACCATAATTATATTAAAAATCAATAACTTTTCCTTCGGTGACGTTGAGACCAGAAAATAGATGGCGCCACATCTAGATGTGACTTATTAAACGCTATCACGTCACATTTTTTTCAATAATTTTATTAATTTTCGGAATGGAATCAAAATGTGAGTGTAAACATGCGTCAGTCTGGAATGTTTATAATGATTTCAGCTACTTAGATTAAATGTTTGATAATAATTTAACTGAAAACATTAACAGAATAGTAGATGCTGATGATTTTTAATTCCGAAATAAACCAGCAAGCTCACTCTGCAACATTTTCAGCTAAATTTATGTTAGAATATTTAATCTAAATGGCTCGAATCATTCCAAACATTTCGTTCTACTGCCTGGATGGACACAAGTGTTGATTGCAGTCCAAAAATTAATGACATTGTTGGAGAAAATGCGGCGTGATTGAATTTAGTAAGTCACATGCAAATGTGGCACCATCTATTTGCTGGTCTCAACACCACCAAAGGAAAAGTTATTGATTTTTATTACAATTTTGGTTAAATTTTAGAAAATATTAAGTATGCTAGCCCAGCAAAATCACAAGAGTTGGGAAACTGCTGGTTTCTAGCTGGCAGTGATGGGTCACTGCTGGCTGAAATCTGCCGCCCACGGCACGGTAGCGGTCCGTTGGTGGCATCGCCGTGAATTGCGGGCCACCAAGCAAGTGCCACTAGTGGCCCGTAGCTGGCAACCGATGCGACCCTAACACGAGGCATGCGTTGAAACAACACGTGCAGTGTCCCTCGTGGTACCAGTTAGTTGAAGATAACGCTATCGCCATCGTGTTATTTTGGTGGATGTTAAGAGAAAAAAGTCATATATAGAGAGGGGAATTAATTTCCTAATGAAATGCCACGTCGACGAAGATTACCGTCGGAAGAAAATTATATAAATACTTCTTAAGGAATTATAAGAAATAGTCAGTTACTCTCGTGCATTTATAGAAACTCATTTCGTAGCAAAATTCCTGCAATAACCCACAAAGAATCGAGAATACAGACAGCCATGAAATACACGCACTCCATTCCCATAAATAATAAGAAATAACTTAATTTTTGTGCAATCTTTCGTTTTAATATACACTAAACCCCTTCAAGCAAAAGTCGTGGAAAACATTAAAACAACGTTTTGTTTAAAAAAAATAAATAAGAATTATACGAGTACAAAATTTATCAATTATATGAAAAAAAAAAAAAATGCGATGTAGACAAAATTTACTCATCCATAGGTTGAATGCACAAGTGTAGAGGAATAAATTAGCTGCTAAAAATAACGAGAAGTAAAATAAAATATCTTTCCTCTTTAAAACAAATGTAGCTTCAGGCCGCGGAAAGGAAAGATACAACGTTAAAAATGTAACAGAATGTGATATGAACGGGTAAATTAAACAATCGCCTTTCCAGACCATAAGACCAAACTTTGGAAAGCGCCTTTAAGTTGGTACACTCGTTGAAAATGAGTGGAGTTCCGTTAAGTTAAATAAAAACAATCGTTACGTTGAAAAAATAAATTTATGAATTATATGAAACTGACGTTTATGAAAAATACCTCGCTCTATTGTAAAATTGAAAAGAGAACCCTGGTTTCACATCGCTCTGGAAAGACGCTGAGCTTCAAGCAAAGCGACATGTGTTGCAATGGCGGCTCGTGGTTGGAAAAATAGGCGAAGAGGTACAAGAGCATTATGAAAAGATATATACTGTCTACAATGAAAATCCCTTAATGAGGACTTACTTATTTTTTGTATATTAAATCAATTTTTCTTCCTCTTAAAGCTGAAAATTTGTCGATTATGTGGTCATAAGATGGTTAGATGGTTGTTTCTTCGTGAGCATCAATAAAATGTCTTCCTGAATAGAAATATTTGCCAGACAAGCAAGTCAATCTTGGGAACTAGTGTTTCTTGAGCAAGTTTGTATTCTTTTAAGAAAACTTCTTTCCACTGGCACACTTGTAGATGGAATTGTTAAACTGAGGAAAACCAATTTATGATCTTCTGTAAAAATGTCTTTGTCTCTGTGAAACACTCGAAGGAGTTCTTGAGTCAATATATTCCTTAATTTTTCATAGGCATATACAAGACTCAGTTCATTTTTAAAGCGCTGGTGTTTAGTAAATATGTTTCTGTAAAAATGTAGATTTTCAAGAGCGCGAGTGGGAAAGAATGCATTAAATTATTCGAATTTGGTTGTGTCAGCAAATCAGACAAATTGAAGTTTCTTACAGTCTTGAAATCTTATATCCATTTCCATAAGAATGTGGTCCAAAATTTCAAAATACAATTGCTTATCATTTTGAAAAATTGTTTCCTGTGTAAGAGCAGCATATTCCCGTGCTTATTTCTGTGATTTTGCTAGCTTTTCCAAACTGTGTTTCAAATAACTCATCGTTCCTTTTATGGCTCAAAATTTCACGAGTTTTTTGTTTTTTTTAATTTGAGATACACAGTAGTTTATGTTTAGTTATTTTTTCTTCAAAAGTTCGAATAATAGATCGGTGGAGCCAAAAAAATGTAAATTCGAAAGTGTGCATATCATTCAAAAACCCCTTGGCAATATGAATTGATTTTTTGTCTGATTATTCGCTATTCGTCAGAAATCCGAACACTTCCTTCAATTTATCCCAATCTTCAACAACTACACTTACTAATTTCGAAGTGGAGGACCATCGAGTTTCTGTCATGGTTGGTCTGCATCTTGCGGTTGTTGATATAAGTGTATAAGACTGCTTAGTAGAATGGTGAACAAACGAAGCAATTCCACTGAGGCTTGCAAAACGTATTCGACACTTTGAAATTTTAGAAAAACTCGGGTGTAATACAAGATTCAAACGATGAACTAAGCATTGAACAAAAACAGCTGGAGAAGCTTTATCCTTGACTTTTTTCTGTAGCCCATTTAAGTGTCCAGACATTATACTTGCCCCATCGTAACATTGTCCTGTTTACTTGTGTTGGTAATCAAATAGTTCCAAAATTTTGTCTAGCATTTTGTATAAAGCTCCTGACGTTCTATCTTCATTCACATCATGGAAATCCAAAAATCCCTCAGCCAATACACCTTCCGAATCAACAATCAAAAATTATTTAATTTTTGATGTGATCGTTTATATATTCGGAAATACATTCAACTAATTCATTTGAATATTTTTTTATCCTTTCGTATTGATTTTCAATTTCTAAAGAACTTCTCCATATCAACAATTAAAGTAATTCAATGAAATTTCCACGGTTTATCGAGCCCATGCTTTCGTCATGGCCATGGAATGCTAGTTCTTGTTTGCTCAAATACAGTATAGACTAATACTGCATCAATCACTGTCTGCAGGAAAAGTCTATTTAAACGAACGTTTTCGTTAAAATGCGTTTTCAAAAGCCTAGCATTCTTCCTCAGGGCATCAGCAATGTTGTTTTTAATTTTTTCGAAATTCCTTAACATTAATCCGCATTTCAGGTGTTCGCTAGAATCACGGTGTTTATGAAGTGACCGTGTTACGCTTAATAAATCTGAGAATCCGTCTTTATTCCACGTCGAATGTTTATTACTAAAAAGTAAGCAGGGCCCCCCAAAAAATTAACACAGAAGTGTTGCAAATCCATTTATATTCAGTAAACCAACAATTTTTAAAATGAATATTGTTAGATTTACCGCTCTTCTTGATTTCGTCCTTGGCAACAATTGTCAGTGAATCCGTTGGTCGTCCTTGAAGCAAAATGTCTCTTTCATCTTCATCTTTCATCAGAGTAAATGGAGTTTGCAATAAATTACAAACAATGTCGTCCACAGGATGCATACTAAAAACTATCATCATCATCATCATCATCATTGTCAACCATTATCAATCCACTGCTGGACGAAGGTCTCCCCAAGTTTCCTCCACAACGGTCTGTCTTGTGCCAGTCTCCTCCATGTCGCCCCTGCATACTTTCGAATTTCATCCACCCATCTCCCATGTGGTCTTCCTCTGGGTCTTTTCCTGTCCCTTGGAATCCAATCTAAAATTTCGGCTGTCCATCGATGATCTGTCCTTCTGGCAGTATGTCCAGAACATTGCCATTTCAGGGATTTAACTCTGATCATGATGTCTTCCACTCTTGTCATTTTTCGGATCCACGAGTTCCTCTACTTATCTCTCCTGGTTACACTAAGCATGCACCTCTCCATGCTACTTTGAGTTGTCTGCAGCCTTTGTATGTCTCTTTTAGTTAAGGTCCACGTCTCTGCACCATACGTAAGCACTGGAAGGATGCATTGATCAAACACTTTTCTTTTAAGACATAATGGCATATTGCTCTTGAAAATTATGCTGTTTCTTCCAAAAGCTCTCCAGGCAAGTTTTGTACGCCGATTAATTTCTTCATCAATGTGACCCTCACTTGATATCTGCTGTCCAAGATAAACGTACGTATCTGTTATCTCCAGCTTTTCTCCATCAATCGATAAATCTTCATTTCTTGTAAAAGCATTGAACATCACTTTTGTCTTCTGAAAGTTCATTTTTAATCCCACTTCTTTACTCTTGTCAGCAAGTTCCTGGATCATACTCTGCAGCTCTGATGGGGTAGTTGCAAAAATGACTACGTCATCAGCAAAACGAAAGTGGGTTAGATAATCTCCATAAATCTTTATCCCCTTGTTTTCCCAGCACAGTGACTGAAAAAGACCCTCCAATGTGGCATTAAAGAGCTTCGGAGATATGGTGTCACCTTGTCTCACTCCCTTTCCAATTTTTATGTGTGTTGTATTTTCAAACAGTCTAATCTTTGCACTTGCATTTTCATAGATGTTATTAATAATATTAATGTATGCATCTTCAATACCACAGGTTTTCACAGCCATTGTAACTGCTGATGGTTTCACCGAATCAAAGGCTTTTTCATAATCGATAAAAGCCATGCACAATGGAAGTTCATATTCCCTCGCTCTTTCAATTAGTTCTCTCAGCACATGAATATGATCTATTGTGCTGTAGCCACTCCTGAATCCAGCTTGTTCTCTCGGTTGAGCCATGTCCAGTGTTACCTTCAAGCGGTGTGAAAGAACTTTAGTGAAGATTTTATAAACTACTGATAGGAGGCTGATAGGTCTGTAGTTTCCGAGATCCTCAATGTCACCTTTCTTATGTAGCAGGATCATTGTAGCGGTGTTCCAATCCTCAGGAATCTTTCCTTCATTAAGGCATCGAGTGAAAATTTGGGCGAGTACTGTTTCGATTTCTCCACTTGCTTCTTGTATGATGTCTACAGTAATTCCATCTTCTCCTGGAGCTTTTGCCCGCTTCATGTTCTTGATTGCTATCATTATCAGTTAAATTGTACACAAACCTAAAATATCAGTTCTTTCAACAAATAATCACAAAGCACGAAAGAACAAATTCCTTTCGGAAAATAATGTACCACAGCATTACAAGGAAAAAACGCCCTAGCAGATTGAATGGTAGTCCGCCCACTCCACCGTGAACTCTCACGACTTTACGCTCAAAAACTGAAAGATGCAGAGGTAAGGCGCGTGAAGCTGAAACACTTCACTTGAGCGAGCAGATTGGGGAGGTGGGGAGAGTTACGTCACGGTTACCATGGCAACACGGCGGAAAACTGCAGACTTCCAAGCATTTTCATTTCGGCTCTTCTCTTGTAGTGTTTTGCGTATAAGAATTTGTTTTCCGTATTGAGCGCGCCATGTGAATTAATATCTATTCAAAATTTTGAGTATTTTGGAACTGAATAAAGGCAAAAAAGAATATATTATAAAAAAATACTGAATAAAACTTTATTTTGAGTAAAATAGGTGAAGAGGCACTTCACCTACTTCACCTGAGAAGCCGCCACTGATGTGTGGCAGATCTGCGTAGTCGACAGAGCGCTCGCTTCTCACGCAGGCAGACGTTGGTTCGTTTCCATTCAGATCCAAATGCGCATTTTTCAGGACCTGTTG
The DNA here is from genome assembly GCA_039090855.1 of Macrothele yani. Taxonomy (NCBI): domain Eukaryota; kingdom Metazoa; phylum Arthropoda; class Arachnida; order Araneae; family Macrothelidae; genus Macrothele; species Macrothele yani. Next base: position 167,263,752 of record CM077029.1, on the reverse strand, counting down.
AGAAAATTTCACCAGCGCAGTGCCGTCATCAGAAGTTTCGTAAGGAGGCCGGGGGGAAGTAGTTGTGGCTTTGAGAAACTGCGGTTACAGTTTTTTTTTTCATTGCTACTACTGGAAAATTGGCAGACAAGATCCGGCAAGCCATCAGTTACGTCACATAATTGCTGGGTGCCATTACCAGGAAGCCAACGGACCACATTAGGCTAGCAATCATTTATAGCACGTGCTTGCAGAGACGTTGAAGGGCCACTTGTGGCAGCCACTGCCTGTAATGGATAACTTATGGCCCTGTTCTGGCGTACACTGAAGAGCAACTGAATTAGATATACCTGTCTAGCAACGTGTGGCACCACCTTCCGCCCTGATGACGGCAGCGATTCGTCTTGGCATGGACTCGACAAGACACCGAAAGCGTTGGGCAGCCATACGGATCCACGACCCCTGAACAAGCTCCCACAGTTCACGAAGATTTGATGGAGGGGGTCAGAGCCTCGAACATCTCTATCGATGGCATCCCAGATGTGCTGGATGGGATTGAGGTCAAATGATCTAGCTGGCCAAGGAAGCGAGGTCACGTCGGTGGAGTGTTCATCCAACCATTCGAATACAATTCGGGAGCGATGGCACGGTGCATTGTCTTGTTGCAGGATGAGGTCCCCAGTGGGATGTTGAAGACTCACAAACGGGAGCAAATGGTCGTCCAGGATATCCCGGTAACGTTGACCTGTGAGGGACGATGTCACACGTACCAGGGGTTCCATTTTAGTCAACGTAAACAGTCCCCAGACGAGAACGCCACGCCCACCAACTTGAAGAGTACCCTGCTGGCAAGAAGGATCCATCGCTTCATGTGGTTTACGCGGTACTCGTATCCTGCCATCAGCATGTACCAACGTGAACCTCGACTCATCAGTCTAAGCAACATTTTCCCACATGTCTAGGGTCCAGGGGCGATGTTCCCGCGCCCATGCTAATCTTTGCACCCTGTGATGTGCGGTCAGCAGCGGTACCCTCGTGGGACGTTGGCTTCTGTACTCCATAGCGAGGAGATGGTTCTGGATGGTGTGGCTGCTTACACGTTTTTGTGCACCAGCGTTAAATTGCCGAGTGATTTCTTGCACTGTGTCCCGTCTATCCGCTGTTACAATGCGAGCTTGCCGACGATGACCTCGCTCATCCACACGCTGTTGTCCACGGCAGTTGGCTCTTGCAGGGATGGTTTTACCGGGTTCGATGTACTCACGGTGCACCCGTGACACAGTGGCTCGTGAAAATCCCAGTGCTTGCACAAATTGTCGGGGCCCATTCGTCGGGCCTCGACAATTTGCCCAAGATCAAATAGCTTAGATCCTTCGTCTTACCCATACTGCGTCCGACTCTTACTGATTCCCGTCGCATCACTCCTTGTATTGTCGAATCACTGCATACGTCATGTCGTTTCCGTTTACAGGGCCGCCTACAGCGCCACATTTGCATAACGCCAGCTGTCTCTAATCCAATTGCTCTTCAGTGTATGACAACTGATAGAGTGCCAATTGTTGGCCAGCTGCTGGCCTGAACTGGTGGCCACCGGGACATTTTGTCGATGGTTGGGTGGCGGCTACATAGTGCTGGGCCATTGCTGGCTTGAGTGCTGGCCCAGAAACACTGTTTTTGTTGGGAGGCTATAACATAGTTATTTTTTATCGATGTTCAAATTCTCATTCTTGGGAAAGCATTAATTTTGAAGAAAATGGCTACAGAAATTTGCCCATTGGAAATACAAGGCAAAGATTTTATGTGGGTCCACCTTAAATGTAATTAGCCAATGAAATAAAAAAAAATGTGCTTAAATAGAACATAAAACTACATTACTCCCTCACCCTGAAGCGCAAAGAGTGAGAAGATCCATTTTCAGTCAGACTCAGTTTGGCGAAATATTGCTCTGCCGAGGCGATTTGAAATCGCCACGCGTGTTTTCAGGTATCTTTTCAGTACACTTCAGGAAAAAGTTTTTCCATCTGGTTTGCGGTACGGAAAAACAAATTTGCAGATATGGCAACCACAGTATATTTTAAATGAAAAGTTTTTCGTAAAAATTGGAAAAGCAGTTACGGTTAATAATAAATACTCACTAGATAACGAGGTGATTGTTCCTCAACCATTACGCGTTCGAGCAGTCTTTGGGTAAATTACGAAATATCAAAACTCATCATTTAGTCTTATACGTACTTTACCTGCAGTCCCGAAAGGGTTTGAGGTTAAAATGTACAGGGTGTCCGAGAATTGTTGGACACATTACAAAATTATGTACAAAAAAAAAAAAAACTATGAACATTGTCTGGTTTTCTATGTCACGTATTACTAACACGATTTTTACATTTTTGTTTTGGAGAGTCGTTATTCCCAGAATCCGATAGACGGCGCTAGTTGTGGCCTGATGAGGAATGTATGAGAAATGCGCAATCAGTAGTCATGTCATCCGTACAGCAGAAGGCGATGTGTGTGTTATGCCTTGCGGAATTAAAGTCTGTCATTAAAGTTAAAAGACGGTATCGTTTGAATATATGGTTGTAATCTTCCGTCACGAATTCAATTAAGCGATGGATGAAACAGTTTAAAGAAATTGGCAATGTGGAACATCGTGGAGGAGCCGGTAGGCCTAGCTTCAGCACTGAGACGGTTGGTCAAGTTAATGAAAGTTTCCTACGAAGCCTCAGGAAATCCGTTCGTAAAGCAAGCAGAGAACTGTGCATTCCGAAGTTGACAGTTCACGATATCTTGCACAAGAAATTAAAGTTTCATGCTTATAAAATTCAAATAGTGAAAAAGATGCATGTGAATGATCACACTCTTCGATACGATTTTGCTGTGGATATGCTGAATCGAGTGGAAAACGACGAAAACTTTCTCAGTAACTTTAATTTTTAGTGATGAATCCACATTTCATGTATCAGGTATTGTAAATCGTCACAACTGTATATATATATATAGGATATGGGGCAGTGAACCGCCTCATGCTGCTATTGAACTGGAACGGGATTCTTCAAAAGTTAATGTGTGATGCGCCCTATCAAAAAGAGAAGTGATTGGCTTTTTCTTCTTCTGCGAAAAAATCATAAATAGTGACATTTACTTGGATATGATAGAAAACTTCGCTATACTTCAGATCAAAAGATATGACAACGTCGTTTTCCAACAAGACGGCGCGCTTCCGTATTGGTCAGCGTATGTACGTAAGGGCCTAACAGATGGATTGGGCGTGGTGGTCCCATTCCGTGGCCTCCTCGCTCTCCAGATGTAACTCCATTGGATTATTTCATGTGGGGTTATGTGAAGTATCGTGTCTATCAGACGCCTTGTACTGATCTGCAGGAGCTGAAGCAGCGTACCACAGCTGCTATTAATTCCATAACTCCTCAGATGCTTGCCAATACATGGCATGAAATCGAGTATCGCTTGGATGTACTACGGGCAACCAAGGGATCTCACATCGAATTTTATTAACTTGTGCAGTTACATTGTAAGTTAGTACAGTCAGTTTTTTCCTATCTGTTTAATGTTTTGTTTTATATATTTTTGTAATGTGTCCAATAATTCTTAGGCACCCTGTATAGTCTTAGTTTTATTCGTAACTTTAAAGTGCATCAACTGCAAGATATGGACAACTGTTTTTCTTTACGCTCTGCCATTCTAAAGCACGCAACCATCAAATACTTCTTTCTTTAGCGTAAGCGTGATACCACACTGCGAAACGTGATTAAATTACGTTTTCCGGTTTTTTTTTGGTTTTTTTTTTTTATAGACACAGTTTCAGGGTGACCATGGCTGAATTCAGACATGCTGTAGCCCGGGGTTAGCTTTGAAAATTGGTCCGCCCCTTTCAGAAAACTTTTCATATTTCCATAAGATACTTTGCAATCAATTATCTTCTTCAGTGAAGCATTATGAGTTAACTTTTGAAGGGGGAGTAAAGGAGGGGACGTTTCCAGAAACAAATGATTGTGTTGCTGTTATTATTACTAAAAAATTATAGTTATCAATTTTATTATTGTTAACGCTCAATCTGCTTTACTTAACTAGCAGCTTATATAATAAGCGGTTTTTTTTTACTTGTTTTACATAACCTGACTATCCAAATCAAACGGTTTTAAAACGGCCGTTCCATAAAAACTGAGAGTAAAATCACACAAAGTGAAGAAATATAGATACAAAAAAATATATGCTATTCTTTCTCGAAGTATCTTCCCTCGGATGATATGCAAAGGTCCCATCGTTCAGTCCACTTTTCAAAGCATGTGGCGAAGGCATTTTGTGGAAGCTGCTTTAGCGACCCCTGTAGAGCTTTAAGTTTAGCATCTGTGTTGAATCTTGAGCCACGGAACTTCTCCTTCATTGTTGGAAATAACCAGAAATCACACTGAGCAAGGTCAGGACTGTAGGCAGGCTGTGGCTTGATTTCAATACTGCATTTCGTAAGAAACTGTAGAACACAAGCAGCCACATGTGGGAGGATGTTATCATGGTGTAGGGTCCATCTTGCCCAACAGTTCCGGTAGCGTAATCGATATGTGTCGTCGCAGGCGCTTCAAGACTGAATTGTGAAACTCAGTATTGATAGTCTTTTGTGGAGGAACGGCAAGCTGGTAGACTACAGCTTTATGATTAAAGAAAATTGTCATCATCACCTTCCCAGCTGATTTGGTTTGGCGGACTTTTTGGAGGAGGTGAGATTGTGTGTTTCCAGACACACGTTGTGCGCTTCGTGAGAGGGTCGAAATAGTGGACACATTTTTCATCGGCAGTTATTACTGTGTTCGAAAGTTTGGATCCTTTGCAATCATTTGTTTCCACTCATGATACACCTGAACTCTGGCTAGCAATTGTTCTCTTCTCAGGTGATGAGGTATCCATCTGGAATACATGCGATGCAGCAGTAATTTGTCGCGTAGAATGCGGAACGCCGACGTTTTTGAAATTTTAGTAGACGCCACTATGTCTTCACACATCATTCGTCAATCTCCTTGCAGGATTGCCCAGGGTTAACAATACGCTCCGCAACAACACTTTCAGGTCGACCAGGTCTAGGACCCAGTTCTGCCGACAAACGCCCTTTTTTGAAATCATGGTGCCCTGTAAAAATCGTTGACTCATCCGAACATCTATCTTTGTAAGCTTTTTCATTAAATCAACTGTTTTTGGTGGAGTCGTTACCCAAAATATAGCAAATTTTTATCGCACAACGCGTTTCACTTCTTAACTCTGAATCACTCACCTCCATAGATGTACGGCAAAACGCAGACGTGTCTTAAACAACTGCGCAATAACAAAACCAGAATCGTCTGCCACGACTAATAACTGTTGCCATAGATACTTCCTGAATTCAGTTAGTCGTCTGCGTGGTTATGTTTCCCCTTCGCACTGTTGCCAACTCAGAAAAAAATACTCTCAGTTTTTATGGAACGCCCTATGAAAATAAAAATATTTTTTAACGACAACATTAAATAGATGTCAACAATAAATTATATTCAGAAGTATTTAAATGCATTTTGTTATTTCAGAAAAAATGTTTTCGTTATAGCATGGTGTGAACAAAGCTTATCAGCTTTATAATATAAAGTATTCCTATTTACCTTTAAGCGGCAGAAATGCTGGCAGTTTCAGAACATTTTAAGTAAATTGTTTCTTTCGTAATTTTGTGTTGAAGGCTCCGACAGGATGGATATAGGCCAGAAAACATCCCTTTCATAGTCTTTGCGTTTGTTTATGAGAAACTACAATAACACATTTTTTGTGTGTGTGTGTGTGTGTGTGTGGCTTTTCAGAAGCAATCCACAGGAGAAAGAAAACAAAATGACAAAGAATCCCGCTACAAAGAAGACTGGTCCCAGTTTACGAATAGCTAAATTTATTATCGCTCAAGCATAGAAGCGGGAGGATTTCCAGCTTGGTAATTGCAATAATTATTTTAAATCACAAATTTACAAAGTTTGAAGATGACAATCCGATTTTTGGCGTAAATGTGACAAGGATGGTAAGTCAGATAATTTTTGAAAACTTGAAAATTTTCATCGTCCTGGAGCGGGACTCGAACCCGCGTCTCCCAGAAAACGCCTAGGTATGCTAACCACTACACCACCTTTCATATTTTAAATCAGTTGAAAATTTATCGTAAGGAAGGCAAGTGCGAAGTACAAAATTTATTTTTCATGATATCAGTAGAAGTCTGTAATGAGGTTGTAGCCCGGAGTTTCAGCCTCCCCCCCCTCTTTAAATTGGCCCTCCGGGTGACCCTAACAAAATGACCGCGCAGTATATGTTATCATAAGGGATAAACTCCACTCAAAGTCGTTCCCGTGAATGTTTTATTCCGTTCGCAACTAACATAAAGAGGAAAGCGTTATCGCTCTTCGCTGACAACAAATACTTACAAGTGGTTTCTTTGTGACGTGAGGAACATTCTCTAAACATTGTAACACCTCACCCTTTGTGAAAGTTGAAATACGACGAAACACGAAGTGAAGCCATCGGTTTTCGACGTGTTTACAAAGACCTCTCAGTCTTTGTAAACACGTCGAAAACCGATTTACTTCTGACGTCTGTGTGAGATTCTTCGGAGATGAAATATCTGAGTTTAGGAGATCGAATGAACGAGCAATTCTTGAAAAAGGAAAAGAGACGCATGAAACACAACTATACTTACTCAATGATGATGTGATAACTGAACTGTACATTAAAGTAAAGAATTTAATTTGCTATTATGTCCTTAGATGCCAACTGGAAACAATGGGTGTGCAGTGAAGAAACATAAATGAAACATACACTCTACCACTGATTTTGCATTGATTCACCGTCTGGATAGTATCTAAGTGATTTACGTGTCAGAGTTATGAGCAATCAATCAGGTAAACCCTTTTCTTCCTTTCTCGCGCTTTTTCTCACATTATGTATTTCTTTCTTTCATTATTACTGTCTGTCTTCTGTCTCACTTTTACCCTTCCCCGCTCATCTCCTGTAATCTTACTCTTGAAATCTCTCTCTTACTACGCCTATCTCTTTCGCTTTAACTCTTTCTCCGCCTCTATCTCCTCTCTCTTCCTTTTTATTCTTCCCGTGCATGTGCTTCCCTTGTCGTCTCTCTCTGCTTTAGTCAGGCCTTTACACTCAAGCAAAATGTAAGACCAAAATGCAAAACTTTCTGCCTTGCTGGGGAAAAAATTTGCTTTGGTGAGTCGAAAGGTTTTACCGACACCTAGAGAAAATGAAAAACAAGAGCAATTGAATACGATGAGAGAGAGAGAGAGAGAGAGAGAGAGAGAGAGAGGAGGGGGGGGGGGGTCGTACGAAAATGAGAGAGGGAAAAATACAGGAAGTTAATCAGAGAAAAAGTGAGAGTGAGAAAAACAACGATGGAGTGAACACTCCAGAAAGAAAAAAGTAAGAGAATGAGAGAGTTCAAGGCAGTAAGTGAATTGTATAAGCCAAAGTAAGTGAATCAGAGACAAAGAGAAAAGCAGAAAGAGAGACAAAGCTAACGAAAAAAAGAGAGAGAAGTAAAAGAATAAGGGAGGAAAAAGTCATGAAAATTAGAGATAAAATGAAGTAAGAAAATCAGAGAGAGAGAGAAAGAAAGAGAGAGACAGAGAGAAGTAAGACAATGTGTGTGAGAGAGCAACAAGTAACAGAAAAAGAGAGAAATAAGCAAATGGTAGAGAGATTGAGAGAGAGAGAGAAATAGATAGTAAAAGTAAGGGAGAAAAAATTAATGAAAGGGAAAAAAATATATTGGAAATAAAAGAAAAATGAAAATGAAGGAGAGAAAGTGTTAGTAAAAGTGAGGGAGAAAAAGTTCAATAAAGAAAGAGAAAGACACCGAAAGTAAAAGAAAAAAATGAAAGTGGAGGAGAGAAAGAGATAGTAAGAGAAGAGAGGGAGAGGAAAGAGTGACAGAGTGAAAGAGTGAAAGAGCTATTCAATAAAAGACAGACATACACAATATCAGTGAAAGAGCTATTCAATAAAAGACAGACATACACAATATCCGTGAAAGAGCTATTCAATAAAAGACAGACATATCAGTATCGTCTCTCTCTGCTTCAGTCTTTCTATCTGTTTTTCTCCCTCTTTCACTGATACTGTGTATGTCTGTCTTTTATTGAATAGCTCTTTCACTCTGTTACTCTTTCCTCTCCCTCTCTTCTCTTACTATCTCTTTCTCTCCTTCACTTTCATTTTTTTCTCTTACTTTCGGTGCCTTTTTCTCTCTTTATTGAACTTTTCCTCCCTTACTTTTACTAACACTTTCTCTCCTTCATTTTCATTTTTCTCTTATTTCAAATTTATTTTTCTCCCTTTCTTAATTTCTTCTCCCTTACTTTTACTATCTATTTCTCTCTACCATTTGCTTATTTCTCTCTTATTCTGTTACTTGTTGCTCTCTCACACACATTGTCTTACTTCTCTCTGTCTCTCTTTCTTTCTCTCTCTCTCTCTCTCTCTCTCTCTCTCTCTCTCTCTCTCTGATTTTCTAAAGATTTTTACGAAGGAGTCTCTCTCTGAATTTTACGAAGGAGTTTTCACTCTTTCGTTGTTTTTCTCACTTTCAGTTTTTCTCTGATTAACTTCCTGTAATTTCCCTCTCTCATTTTCGTACTAATCCACCCCCCCCTCTCTCTCATCGTATTCAATTGCTCTTATTTTTCATTTCCTCTAGGCGTCGATAAAACCTTTCGACTCACCAAAGCAAATTTTTTCCCCAGCAAGGCAAAAAGTTTTGCATTTTTGGTCTTAGATTTTGTTTGAGTGTAAAGGCCTGAGAAGTGATAAGGCAGCTGCTCCCATGGCAACATATCTATTAACCCAACACCCGTTTGCTCTTTCAAAGCACGGAAACCCCCGCAGTGTAATTACTCACCAGCAAATGAGCGCTATTGAATTTCACTGGCCATGGTATCACAAGGGGTGGATGCAGTGCCGGCGGAGTTAATAAAAAGCCCCGAGACCCCGAGCGGCTTCTCCCCGCATCATTTCTCCTTCCTTCGTCGGATGTTATCCAAGCAGACACACAGCTATTATCAAAGATACCCCTCGAGACCAGAAACAAGGTCGCTATGGTGGTTGCACAGCTGACGAAGGGACTTGAGGTCAAAAATCATCGTATTTCGGGAATTTCATTGATACGTTGAGGCACAATGAAAACATTGATAAAATCGTTACTTGGAAAAAAAAATGTTTATTTATATACTTATTTGTTTATTTGAACAATGAAAGAAAATTCGTTAAAGTAGGTTTGTTCCTGACATTTATGAGTATAACAAATCAACTAACGTTCCATACAAAGGCAGTCCTTGTAGTTATGGGTATGTAACAATCTGATGATTAGATATGAAAGAGCATGCGACTAAAAAATTAATTCACGCAGAAAACGATCAGTGCATCACATGACTTTTTATACTGCATAAGTGACGATTATTCTGCAATAATTTTCACAACATAATAAATAAGTGCAAGCCAATGTTGAAAAGAAAAGAGGATAAGGAAAACTCAACACTGGCCAAAAAGGGATAAATTTTTGTAACTGGGCATTTCAGAAAGCTATTAACCGATCAAATGAAAACAGTGAGGTATCAAATAATCATTTTTTTTAGAAGACTGAAGTCGAGTAATTTAAATTCTGACAAGAGCAGCTATTGTGGAAAGGAAAAAACGTTTTGGTGCTCTTATTTGGATCAAACATACATAGATCATCTCTACTACGTAGTCAGTCACGCGATTTCTCAGATGGCAGGGTGTAGGCGCTACGCTACGGGTGGGCTGGGCCTTGCTTCTGTCCACGCAACTATTCTTTTAGCCCACCCTTTAGCCCCCCAAAATATTGAAGCAGTTAGAACATATGGTGGGTGCAACCACCTGACATTTTAGGAAACTTGGATAAATGTAAGTGAATTTTTTGAATTCACAGAAATTTTGTTATACAAATGAAATTTTTGTTCAATTATGTGTTCGTACTCTTTTGGGAAATGCTCGGAATCCTTTGAGCGAATTTATAAGAGAATAGTTAAAATACACAATTTTTTTTATTATAGTTTAAAAAGGTGAGAGAGAGAGAGAGAGAGAGAGAGAGAGAGAGAGAGAGAGAGAGAGAGAGAGAAATAGATATCCCTTGTCAGGTTAAAAACGAAAATTCATAAATAGCCTTATGCAAAAAAATAAACCCGACGTAAGTAAGCTGAAATTGCGAAGAAATAGTAACTTTCCATAGAGATTCGCATCCATGGTTCCCATAATACAAACATTGCATAAATAATGGAAAACGTTTTTTCACTCGGGATAACATTATCGGCGTCGGATAAAATCTCCATGAACGGAATTTTTTGCCAACATTTCTGCCAAGCACTTCAAAATTTGTGCCAACCCCCCCCCTCACTCCATCATGCTTAGTTCCCTGATAGATGGTAGGGTGAATTCCTCGGACGGCAGGGTGAATCCATTAAATGCCATCTTCGAAAGAAAATCATATCCTAATGCGCTCACAGCAAACACTAGAACATTCACTGAGAGAAAAGATGGTAAATATATTCGACAAGATTGAATGTGTTTTTCGTTTATGGGTAGCATAATTCTCTTTTATATAAGGGGAAACATAAGTTAGAAAAGAAATGAAAAAAATTGAAAGAGCAACAACAACAACAAAAGAACACTTGAAATTATATTTTTCTCCTAAGTCATAAACATGATGCACTTAAAGAATCTAGCATTCAGCTTTTCCTCACGTGGAGTATTCATCTGGTGAAGAATCCCGATAGTAAAAGATATTAAAATACCTTCATACAAAAAGAAATTTTTATTAACTTGAAAGAAATACGTAATTACGCCATATTTTCAAGTTTTCGGATATTATCTGACTTACCATCTTTGTCGCATTTACGCCAAAAATCGGATTGTCATCTTCAAAATTTGTATTTTAACTTGTTGTGCAAAGTGGATAAGAAGAAAAGGATTCAGCGGAATGTACGTGTCAAAATTACAAAGCTCAGTAAGTAGGAATTTACTGAGTTTTATAATTTTGACATGTAATTTTGACATGTGTGAAATGACGGAAAGAAACCTGAATTTAACGGATTTTTGGTGCCACGAGAAAATTCTGAGTTTTCAGAAACATTTCCGCAATTTCTTCTTATACTGATGGTGGATTCCCGTTTTGGAGATGCGTTAACGGAAAATTCTGAATTTTCAGAAACCTTTTAGCAATTTTTTTCTTATATTGACGGCAAATTACCGTTTTAGAGATGTGTTAACGGAAAATTCTGAATTTTCAGAAACCTTTCAGCAATTTTTTTCTTATATTGACGGAAAACTCCGTTCTCACTTTTTCCGTATCCGTATGACGAGAAATTACCGGTAATAAGAGCGATTCGTGAGAATACTTGAGGTTTCATTAATTTTTAAATGTCAAGCATGTCCAAGAATCTGATTTTGAACTTCTATATTGAGATCTGATATTGTGGACAGCATAGCGCATGAATTTTGTTTCTTGTGGCACAGGATATTTCTTCTCCTTTCCCCCATTTTCTGCACCAGCTATTTATTATATTATGGTTTTACTGTAAGGAACCGGGTACTTATTGTACAGGCGATTATACAATGTCTATGTATCAGTCTCTAGATTCCTCAAGACAAAAGTTATTATAGCTATCACGATTAAATTTCATTGTTAGGAGTTTTGTGAAATAATACTATAAAAGAGAACATTTCCCCCTTTTTTAGCGATAATTAAAATTCATTGTCAGTTTACAGAGATCAAGCTGCAAAGCATTTTGTTTTTCGAGAAATCACGATGAAAAATGCTTAATTTGTGCAAATTCCTCCTACAGGAAAAATATTATTACAAACCTATCCAGAAAAATGATAAGCTCCAACAGAAAGTAAAATGACTAAATCACTCGCATTGATGACAAAAAAAAAAAAAAAAAAGAAAAAAAAAACTGTATCGACGTACAACTCATTTTACTATTAACGTGATCCTGATTGCCTAGTATTTACAGCTCTGTGGTTAAAGGCGCGCGTTACCTATGGCGCCACCACACATGACGGTGTTCGATCCTGACTGTTGCGAAGGGATTATCTGGTGCAGGGTCATCGAATTTGCAAAATTTCCATTTAAATACGGAAAATCCTGAGACGAAATTTCCTGAAATAGAATTTCTGACTACGGAAAATCTGTGAAAATATACGGACGTTAAACTAAATCGGGCACTTTTAAAAGAAGAAATTTCGTGAAAAGACGGACACCTACCGACAACGTTGCTGAACGTTATTTTCAGAAATGTTCCGTGAATTCACACCACTTATTTTTTACAGTGTACTTGAAAGATTCATTAATTAACTGTAGTACTAAGATAGTTAATTGATCAAATCTTTCAAGTATATCCAATTGTTATGGTCATATAATAAAAACGTATATGCATAAATCCCACAATGTAAAAATATCACGCATGCATATTTTTACATGGTGGGAATTTTCACTCTAAAACGGAAATAGCGAGCGCCCGGATTTTAGGAGTGTTTCCGTCGGATTTAACACGAGTTTTAGATGACGATCTGATGATTATCAAACAAAAGTGTGTTAGCGACTGAAACTTATAGTGTTGTTGCTACTTCACGGAAAATTAAAACCAGTTTCCACTTTTACGCAAGCGTAGATACTTTTCACCCTGGCAGTTTACTTTTAATTAGTTACCGGAGTGTTTTAGGTTCACCAATTTAGCTAACGACTAATTAACCAATTCTTGATTAACAAAGTTCAGCTACTGAAAATATTGCGGAAAAGGAACGAAACATTTTATCTCCTGATGGAAAGACGATTAAAGTAGCTTATAAAGAATTTTTATGAACTTAGAGTTTTTTACCATATTCGCGGATTTCAAAGGTATTTCACTGAGCTTCTAATAAGATTTCCCCACACAAGTTAGTAAAATCTATAACGAAGTGAATTTCTCCGTCATTTTTATCCGCGCCGGGGTTCGAACCCGGGTCCACTCATTCCGGAATAAGTTGCTCTACCAATTAAGCTACGCGGACGTTTTATTCTGATTCCTATCTGCCTTTATGTCGTGTGCGTCCTTCTGGCAGGTACGTCACATCTCCTGGTACGTTACATCATCTCCCCCTTATTTTTTTTTTTTTTTTTTCGAAGTGCTGGAGAAAGGATTCTCTCATTTTTCCTATCTCGCGGTGTGGAAATAACATCACACCAATGCGAGATTTTGAACGGGCGGGTCATCCGGATAGTTCGGGCGCCATTATAACGAAGTGAATTTCTCCGTCATTTTTATCCGCGCCGGGGTTCGAACCCGGGTCCACTCATTCCGGAATAAGTTGCTCTACCAATTAAGCTACGCGGACGTTTTATTCTGATTCCTATCTGCCTTTATGTCGTGTGCGTCCTTCTGGCAGGTACGTCACATCTCCTGGTACGTTACAAATCATGCAAGGCATTGATTATGATACGCTTTCCAACATACCAGAAGTCATTACTCAAGTTATGAGGACAATGTCTGTGGAATAAATCTCACTCCTGTGTGCTGACCTTTGATCCCATTTCGATTATATTATCCAAAATTGTTTCAGTATACCTCCGGAACAACATACTAAGGTTTTGTTGCAATAGAAGCATTTTTAGTCAAGTTATGAGGATAATGGCTGTGGAATAACTCTCGCTCCTGTGTGCTGACCTTTGACCCCATTTCGATTATATTCATCAGAACCCGTTCAGTATAACTCCGGAACAACATGATAAAGTTTTGTCCCAATCGAAGCATTTTTACGTAAGTTATGATGAATAAGGGCGACGGAATGGATCCCGCTGCTATGTCGAGACCTTTGACCCCATTTCGTTCGTTTTCAATAGGGTTTGTCCACAGGTTGTCCCCTACCACATACTAAAATTTCATCGAAATCGAATTATTTTTACGCGAGTTATCGTGCAGACAGACGGACAGATAGATGGACAAAGCTGAAGCATATACGCTTATACAACCTACGGTTGGAAAGCGTAAATAAAGGGAATTTTGGAGTAAGGAGAACCAAGAGGAGTCCCCCTCACTCAAAAATTCTCTTTTAAAAAGAATTCTGAAATTCACGAGCCAGTTTCCGTGATTGGGGGGAGGGGGACTAACGAAGCATGCTTCTGACGCAACTTTTTACGTGAAATGGCGAGAAAAACTGAATTTCACGGATTTTCAGAAATCTTTCCGCTGTTTCTTTTTTATATTGATGGTAAATTATCGTTTTCAAGAGGTGTTAACGGAAAATTCTGAATTTTCAGACACCTTTCTGCAATTTATTTCTTATATTAACAGAAAAACTCCGTTCTCACGTTTTCCGTATCCATATGATTAAAATTTTCCGGTAATAGGGGAAATACTTGGGGGTTTCATTAACTGTTAAATTTCGATAGTCTGTCGAAGTATTGATTTTGAAGTTCTGTAGCTAGATCTGATATTGTAGATAGTATATCGCATGAATTTTTGTTACTGTGTAATTTCTTCTCCTCTTCCCCATTCGTGCACCAGCTATTATGCATTGTGTTATCATAAGAAACCAGGTACTTAATTTATTGCACAGGTAATTGTACGATATCTATGTATCAGCCTGTGGAATTTTTAAGACAAAAGCTGTATATTGCTACCTAGAGTAAATTTTATAACTAGGAGTTTTGTGAAATAATATTATAAAACAGTACATTATACCTTTTCTTAAAAATAATTGAAATTTATTGTGTATTGAAAAAAAGAATCTCAAACTCCAAATCATTCTGTTGCTTCAAAAAATCGCTATGAAAAAAAAAAATACGTAATTTGTAATAAGACTTGGTACAGAAAAAGTAAAATTATTAAAAACTTATTCAAAAAAATAACAAGCTCTAATAGAAAATAAAATTACTAATCAATAGTATTAATGAAAAAAAAAAAAAATCGCCCTTGCGCAATTAACTTTTACCTTGAATGTGACTCCCCTTCCTGGCGCGTTCTGGCTCAGTGGTTAAGACGCGCGCCTTCAACCTAAACGGCGGCCTGAGTTCGATCCTCACTACCGGCGCAAAAGGATTCTCTCGCGTAAGGGCTTAAATCTTAAGTGCGTTTGGAATTTGCGGAATTTCAGTCATTAAGTAAGTAAAAATTTGAAACTGAGTTTTCTGAAATAAACGGAATTAGAGTGACTACGGAAAATCTGTGGAAATACGGAAGTTAAAAAAAATGGGCCTTTTTATAGCGGAAATTCCGTTAAAAAACGGACAGCTATACCGGCGACTCTGCTTTACGTTATTTTCATAAATTTTCCGTGAATCCACACCCCTTACTTTTTACAGTGCTCTACGCAGTCATTACCTGCATTCAGTAAAAACCAGAATACGGAGATTGCGTATTATTTTGACCGTCAAAGGATCCACGATCCTGCGGTTATCGACCCAAGTCTCCCAATGGTAACTTTTGGAGAAGATCTCTCGCAAATGTGTCGCTAAACTAGCAGAAACGCTTGATCCTATGCTTTAAACAGCACACGAACTTGTCCTTTTCTTTGTATCAATTAAATTGTTAGGATAGGGCGCCACGCACCGATACATTTCCTTTCTTCTGCCACGCGCTAACGAGTGAGTGTATCAATTTATGACACGTGATGTGAAGCGGGAAAACCAACAGCTGAGAACCCCAAGGGAATAGTTTCTGTGCACCCTCAGTGCGACTGACCAACTTTCCATATCTCCTCTTGATTTTACCCATTATGTTGGCTTTCAATGCAAACCATTCGGTATTGAAAAGCAAGTGGCAACATAACGTTCTGCGCGTGGCAATCATTGGCCTCCCTGCAAGCGTCACACACCATTACCAGACAACACTTGCGAATTTATTTCATTCCCAGGTTTTCACGTCTCCTTTCGAAATCACGTGACGGTACTGCCACATTCTGCTTACAAAATAAAAAAGGTAAAAAAATAAAAAATAAAATATTAAAAAACAAGAAAAATGACAACTGAATTCTCAGGTGCTTTGAAATTCCACGTCGTTTCGGACAAGAAAAAAAAAAAAAAATTCAAAAGCAGTTTCAAAAAAAAAAATCCTTGAAAACGATAATGCATCTAAAGGAAATCTGCGCATAATTCAAAATGCGCAATGTAAGAAATGTTCTTCATAGAGCATTGAACTGGTAAAAAAATCATCAGCAGCAGCATTATCAATCCACTGCTGGATGAAGGTCTCCCCAAGGTTCTTCCACAACTTGAGCCTGTCTCCTCCACGTCACTCCCGCATTCTTACGAATTTCATCCACCCATGTGATCTTCTTCTGGGTCTTTTCCTGTCACTTGGAATCTAGTCTAAAATTTCGGTTGTCCATCTGTGGTTCGTTCTTCTGGCAACCGTGGTTCGTTCTTCTGGTAACCGTGGTTCGTTCTGCTGGCATCCGTGGTTCGTTCTTCTCGCAACCGTGGTTCGTTCTTCTGGCAACCGTGGTTCGTTCTTCTGGCATTGGTGGTTCGTTCTTCTGGCATTGGTGGTTCGTTCTTCTGGCATTGGTGGTTCGTTCTTCTGGCATTGGTGGTTCGTTCTTCTGGCATCCGTGGTTCGTTCTTCTGGCAACCGGGGTTCGTTCTTCTGGCAACCGAGGTTCGTTCTTCTGGCATCCGTGGTTCGTTCTTCTGGCATCCGTGGTTCGTTCTTCTGGCAACCATGGTTCGTTCTTCTGGCATCCGTGGTTCGTTCTTCTGGCCACCGTGGTTCATTCTTCTGGCATCCGTGGTTCGTTCTTCTGGCATCCAGCCCATTGACATTTCAGGGATTTCACTCTGGTCACGATGTGTTCCACTCTTGTCTTTTTCCTTATCCACCAGTTCCTCTTCTTATCTGTCCTGGTTACACTAAGCATGCATCTCTCCGTGCTGCTTTCAGCTGTATGCAGTCTTTCTGTGTCTATTTTCGTTAAGGCCCACGTCTCTGCCCCGTACGTAAGCACGGGAAGGATGCATTGATTAAATACTTTTCTTTTAAGACATAATGGCATATTGATCTTAAAAATTGTACTGTTTCTACCAAAACATCTCCAATCAAGTTATATACGCCGATTAATTCTTCATCAATATGACCCTCTCTTGATGACGCAATATAATCGACGTATAAAACATAGCTGGAGAGCTTAAAAAAATGCATGCATATACACATACTGGCCGCTGAATTTGAAACCTTTATGCAAATATGTACAAACGTCACTTCCGCAGCTTATAGAGCCTTTGCATCGACGTCATTTTTGGCGTCACGGTTACTTCCGGATGGTTAAGAGAAAGTTCGGCTGCTAAGTTTCCCATAGGATTAACATAGGGAAGTGATTTCTGGACCCTCTGTCACTCGATTGTTTGAAGTTTTAGAAATGGTTAAAAGTTGTGTGGCGTATGGGTGCTTCTCAAAGTACGAGTAAGGTAGTGGGCTGCCCCGGTGGCGCAGTGGTCTAAGCGATGGCCTCTGATCATTCGTCCGTTAGGGGTCCGGGTTCGAATCCTGGTGAGGCATGGATGTTGTGTTTGTCTTACGGCGCTGGCTCTTTCCCTTCCCTGGAACCAGTGGCCCTAAATTAGGGACGGGCGACTGCTTATAGCCCATTGAGTTGCTCACGGTGGTCGTTAAACCTCCAATCAAAAAAAAAAAAAAAAAAAAAGTAGTGGAATTTCCTTTTATCGCTTTCCAGCGGCAGAAAAACGCGATTATGTGGAAAATAGCCGTAAATCGGAAGGCATGGTCTCCCAGACCGACAGGATCGGCAATGAACACTTCATTTCAGGTATTATAAATCTGCATATTTTACTACGTTAATAGTCGAATTTACATCAGTACATTTTCTTGCTCCCTCTTATGTGTTATTTTCAAGTTTTCACGTAAATGCTTGTTATTCTGTTTAAAATGCTCTGAATGCATGACGGATTAACTTTGCTGTCGAATCGGAAATTGCTAAGCTTTCGTGAACTTTCAAGATATTGTACTGTTGCTGATTTCTAAATACTGAAACAGATGCATTTTTTTTCGAACCGAAATTTAAGGAATTAGAGGGTGCACATAGAATTAGAGGGTGCTGTCATATTAACACATTATTGTGTCGTCCGTCTTCCCGGATCTGTTTTTTTTTTTTTTTTTTTTGTGTGAAACGATAGGCCGTTTTCCCGGATCTGTTTTTTTTTTTTTTTTTTTTTTTTTTTTGTGAAACGATAGTCCGTTTTTCGGGATATGACAAGTCGGTATTTTTTTTTTAATTGCAATACACACTGGAACAACCCTACATACTGGAACCAGTCAGAAATGTAACAATTTACCTTAGACCGGGTAAGAAATTTTTCGTTTTCAGTCTTCAAAATTAATACATTTCTAACCCACCCATTGGTAAAATATTAATATACATCAAGTCTT
Source organism: Macrothele yani (assembly GCA_039090855.1). NCBI lineage: Eukaryota > Metazoa > Arthropoda > Arachnida > Araneae > Macrothelidae > Macrothele > Macrothele yani. The sequence goes on along the minus strand of CM077029.1, from coordinate 167,245,324 downwards.
TTATAAGCTTTTAGAGCTTTTCCGGTATAACACGAATAATTGCCTATTAAATAGTTATAAATATCGTGATTGTTCAGATCAGGAGGTCCTTAGCAACACAAACTTCCAGAGGATAAAAATATCTTTCAGGTATGTCATATGGATCTTCTATGCCATTATTACAAAGCTTTTCTTCGTAACGTTGCTTTTCTACCACATTAAGATGGCAAACTTTGTCAGAAAGAACAGTTTTTTAACTCCATTTACAGCAGCAGCCGCCATTGAAAAGCATAGAGAGAGACCAGCCATACCAGCTCGGTTACTTTCTAACCACCTGGAAGTCTAGCAGAGAGTTTTGCGACGTCACGTGCAAAGGCTCTATATGCAAAATACGTAACCTAGGCAAGTATTTAAGACTGCTGCTCGTCGGTAATCCTCAGCAGCAGGGGCGTAATACAATTTTTTAGGGGGGGGGGGGGAGAAGCGACAAAAAATGGAAGTTTTTGAAATCCATCAGAACAGGACAAAAGTAAATGAAAAATAGAATAAAATATCAAAGCATAATTTTTCTAATGTAAGTTGATGTATTTTTCTCCAATTCTCTAACGGAAGCCGCATTTCAACAAAAAACATAAAATGTGGACTAGGGCATCAGCCCCTAATAGCTTTAGGGGGTGATGACTAGGCGCCCCTTGTTTCCCCTGTCTTTACGCTCCTGGTCAATAGTGTTGATTGCAGTATGAAAAGCAAAGGACCTTTGAGAGTTCGGTAAAGGGCTTTGAAAAAAATATCCACATTGCTTATTTAAACTGCTATTTCTTGTCTATTTGCTCAATGACGAAATGTATTTTATTGTGGATGCAGGTTAATTAGTCATTTTATTTTCTCTAAGAGCTTGTTGTTCTTCCGAATAAGTTCATACTAATTTTATGTTTTCTATAGGAGGACATATCACAAATTAGATTTTTTTTTCATCATAATTTTTCAAAGAAACAATTTTTTTTTTTTTTTTTTTTTTTGGAACTCGGGATTTTTTTATAATGACAATGTCTTTCAATTATATTGCTGCTGAAAATTCTTCAGTTTACGCAATATCTTTCGTACACAAAATGCAAAAATCTTATTTACTCACAATGTCATAATTACTTTGGAGTCGTAATTTTCAGAAAAAACCATTCGTGAAATGTGTAGATTTCGCTGGAACTTTAACTGGGGGAACGTACTTTTGTTATCAGTTTACGACGGAAGATGTCACCACATCTGACAGTCTCGCTTCCTTGTTGTTCGCCAACAATTTGCAAAGGTTAGCCCGTTCGCTTCTTTGGCGATACTTTTTATTTCGGAAAGGTCTTGCCGAGTTTTAGATTAAAAAACAAAACAAAAAACAATTCCTTGTTTCCAGAAATTGTTTGCATGCCACAGAGTGCCGATAGACATCGACTAACGCCATCTTACTTCACATCAGCCATGCTGCGAGGTTGCGCCCATCGGAACCAATAACGAAAACCATTGGCTGCACGAAGATGCGACGTCACGGGCAAATCTTGCAGCGCATGCACGGCTGATGGACTGAGTAGCGTTTCTTTAAGTTGTTTTCATCAGCGGTATGGCACATTGCTAATTTAGCATATCTGCAGTTTTATAAGCAGATTTGCAAAATTAGCAATACAAATAAGTGCTGTTTTTACATATGAAATTTATTTACTTTTCTTTATAAAAATCTTTAAAATGCCATTTTACCTTTTTTTGCTTAAAAATTTTCTCAAAAAATAAAGGTGCGTCATATACCGAAAAATACGGTAAATATACGCCTCAGCGATGTGTCAGCAGTCGTAAAGAAAAATGAAACGAAAGTATTTAGTCACAGAATTAAATCATATATTTTTAAGGCTTAATCTGAAGAGGGTAAACGAAAGAGATTTCTTGACCCCTTGCAGGATTTTGTCATTTTTATGTAGGACTTCCGTCCACAGGGAGTAGAGTTTAGGTCCCAGCCACCTACAGCGCGATCGCCTTTTGGGCAGGACGCAGAAACGGAAGGAATGAGAGCAAGTCTAGCGACTTTGACAGAACAATTTGTAGTGAGATTAGAGTACAGTAGATGGCGCCACCGTACAAGTACGATATTGCACATAGATGGGTGAGAGAATTTCAGGGAGGACATAGGAAAGGATACCCATTTAACCAGTGGGTCCAGCCTGGGGGCCGTCACTTTACGTGCTCGTCCGATGCACGGCGGATATTCAGCGATTGTTAGTAAATCACACCATCTCTGAAAGATCAGCCCAGGTTTGAACCTGGGGACCCAGCATCGACAGTCTGAAACACTAACCACTTAGCCATCCGCGGCTCAATGGTACCTGAGAGATTTCTTGTATTTCCCTGGGCTTATTTATTGAGCTAGTTGTTTTGGCATTAAGTCAAGCTGTTTTTTCTGGCGAACGCTATTGCACTGTTATCATCGGCTATTTCAACTTCTTCTAACTTGCGTGAAACAACTACAAAACATGTTGGAAAACTCGCTGAATTTTTACGAAAGTAAAGTTATTGATGAATGGTTTTTAAGAGGTTTGCATTAGAGAACAGTCTTTTAGGGATACGTTGATGAATGGGTTTTTAATGATCTGCTGCTCAGCCGTGGATTGCAATCGAACTTCAATTGATTTAAACCCACTAAATGCATTGAATCCCTCTTTTCGTTAGAACACTTGAAGCTTCGCTGAGTAATAGCGGCGATTTGGGCGTTCAGTTATCTTTTCTCGTAAAAACAAGAGAAAGGGATTTCTTAAAAAATCAGATCGATAATTTTACGAATATCAAATGTTCAAAGGTAGTAAAGTAAAGGTGGTAATTTAATCGATTCTGCAGTTGGATTCGCTTAGCAGACACCTAACTAATACTCGTATATTTTGCCTATTTCAACAGGGAAAAACTGAAAAAGGTTAGATTTACAAAGTGAATGTTATTAAAAATTGTTTCTTGTGGGTTCTACCTATGCATACAAGCGTTTACCTTTGGAAATTTGTTTAAACTCCTTAAACACGCTATTCGTTATACACTGTAAAAAATAAGTGGTGTGAATTCACGGAAATTTTCTGAAAATAACGTGCAGCAAAGTTGCCGGTAGGTATCCGTCTTTTAACGAAATTTCCGTTTCTAAAAGTACCCGTTTATTGTAACTGCCGTATTTTCACGGATTTCCCGTAGACAGAAATTCCGTTTATTTCAGAAAAATCCATTTCAGGTTTTTCCGTGTTTCAACTGAAATTCCGCAAAATTGAAGACCCGTACCGGCCCGCTGAGCTCAGAATCGAACCCCCGACGTTTGAGGTGGCGAAGCAGTTAACTCGCGCCTTTAACCACGGGACCACAAATGCTTGCCTGTCTGACCCACGTACATCGTAAGACGAATTTCACGACTATAAAATTTTGCTTTCTTTTTTTAATTAATGCGAGAGATTTAGTCATTTTATATTCTGTTGGAGCTTATTATTTTTCTGAATAGGTTTGCAACATTTTTTTTTTTTTTTTTTTTCTGTAGGAGGACTTCACACAAATTAGCGTTTTTCATCCTGGTTTTTCTAAGCAACAAAATGCTTTGCAACTTGATTTTTTTAAACTGACAATGACTTTCAGTTATGTTTAAAAACGGTGAAATAAACTTTTTTTATCGTATTATTTCACACATAAAAAAAAATTAAATGTAAAATTTACTCTTGATAGCTATAATAGCTTTTGTCTTAAATTGTCCAAAGACTGATACACAGACATCGCATAATCAATTATCTGTACAACAAGTACCCAGTTTCTTACAGTAACACAATATATAATAAGTAGCTGGTGCACCAAATAAAGAAGAGGAGAAGAAATATCCTGTGCCACAATAAACAAAATCCATGCGATATGTTATCCACAATATCCGATCTCGCTACGGAACTTCAAAATTCGGCAGACGATTGAAATTTAAAAGTTAATCAAACGTCAAGTATTCTCACGATTCGCTCTTATTACCTGTATTTTCTCGCCATACAGACATGGAAAAAGTGAGAATGGAGATTTTCCGTTATAGTATACGAAAGGAATTGCGGAAAGGTTTCTGAAAATTCAGAATTTTCCGTTAATACATCTCTAAAACGGTAATTTACCGTCAATATAAGAAAAAAATAAACTGCGGAACGGTTTCTGAAAATTCAGAATTTTTCGGTGGTATGAAAAATCAGTGAAATTCAGGTTTCTTTCCGTCATTTCACGGAAAAGTTGTATCAGAAACATGCTTCGTTAATTCACGAAAGAAATGACGGAAAGTTGCCCGTGAATTTTCGAAATTTTTTTATAGTGTACACTGAATATGCAAATTATTATGGCCATCTGGTTGGTAAGTTGTTTGGCCACCTTTCGCCTTTAATACTTCTTGAATTTGTCATGGTATGTACTCCATTAAATGTCTATAAGTGGCTTGGGGTATACGAGCCCAGATGCGATGAATTGCACCCTCCGGCTCTTGAAGATTTAATTTGGCGGATCTTGTTGTCAGATGCCCCTTTCGACTTAATCCCACAAATGCTCCATTAGATTGAGATCCGGGGATTGAGGAGGCTAGTGTAGTAAGGAAAAGTCTCCGTGATGTTCCCCAAGCCATTCAAGTACAACATGAGCGCTATGACATGGTCCATTTTCTTGCTGGAAGTATCCATCTCCATTAGGAAAAATCATCAACATAACTGGGTGGACTTAAATCATGAGCATAACTGGGTGGACTTAAATCATGAGCATAACTGGGTGGACTTAAATCATCAGCATAACTGGGTGGACTTAAATCATCATCATAACTGGGTGGACTTTGTCGGCAACGATATTTAGAAACATTTGGGCGGTCAGACGTTGATTTACACGAATAAAAGTGCCCAAACACTCCCACGAAAACCTGCCCCAGACCATAACGTTGCCTCCGGCAGCTTGAAAAGTCGTGACGATGCAAGATGTTTCCGTGTTTTCGTGACGCTCTCTCCATATTCTCACCCTTCCATCTGCATGGTGATTCGTCGGACCACATCACCCTTTTCCAACCTCATTTGCTGTCCAATTCTTGTGTTTCTGAGCGAACTGGAGGCGTTTTTTCTTGTTCACTGCAGATAGCAATGGCTGTCCGTAAGCCGTTGCTATCCGCCTAGAATTGGACATCAAATGAGTGGAAACTGAACACGTCTGCCTACTCTAAGCTCAGCTCGAATATCAGTAGCCATTGACGACACACGCCTTGCTCTCAGATCCAGTTTTTTTACTGGTTGTCCACTCTCTGTAAACTTCAACAACTGCAGTCCACGAACATCAGGCTAAATGCAGCCGTTTTGCTATATGCAAGTGTAATATATCATTGGAAATCTTGAAATCTGCAAATTGCAGACCTGCGAACTTTTACGAGTTTATTGCATTTAGTACGATAAATCTGCTGCAGTACGCTACTACGATTTTGCAGCCAAAAATACAATTTTTTTTTAAATAGTCATCTTTCCCCTATTTTTTCCCTTTTCAGACAGAAGCCTTGTAGTACATAGAATCGCGGCGACGGGCGACGCAAGTCGCATATTTATTTTGGTCCTGCAGACTAAAACGACATCCCCAGAACCCTATTAAACCATCTTGCAGACTCCCTACCATGGATGCAAGTATTCCGCCTTTCAAAATTTTCGAAAACGGAAGCTAAGCTTAGTGAGAATTCCTTTCGTAATCGTAATTTTTTTTCTCGCGAAGATCTTGAAATCTTCGCGAGAAAAAAATTACGGAAATCTTGGAAATCTTGAAATCTGCGAATCGTCGCCGTCGTTAATTATTAGAAAAAATTACTATTACGGGAGAAATCCTCCCTCCGCCAAACTTCCGTTTTCGGAAATTTTGAGAGGCGGAAAACTTGCATCTCAATAGGTCTGCAAGAAAATCGGGTTCTGGGGATGTCATTTTTGTCTGCAGGACCAAAAATAAATCTGCGATCTACGTCAGCCGTTGCCGCTATTCTGCTACGGGGATGAGTACAAAATAAACCTCCGATGTACATCACCTCGATTCTTCTACGGGGATGAGTACAAAATAAATCTGCGATGTACGTCGGCCGTTGACGCGATTCTGTTACGGGGATGAGTACAAAATAATTCTGCGACGTACATCGTTCTTCGCGAGAAAAAAAATTACGATTACGAAAGGAATTCTCACTAAGCTTAGCTTCCGTTTTCGAAAATTTTGAAATATATGCAAGTGTAATATATGAATCGTCGCCGTCGTTAATTATTAGAAAAAAAATTACTATTACGGGAGAAATCCTCCCTCCGCCAAACTTCCGTTTTCGGAAATTTTGAGAGGCGGAAAACTTGCATCTCAATAGGTCTGCAAGAAAATCGGGTTCTGGGGATGTCATTTTTGTCTGCAGGACCAAAATAAATCTGCGATCTACGTCAGCCGTTGCCGCTATTCTGCTACGGGGATGAGTACAAAATAAACCTCCGATGTACATCACCTCGATTCTTCTACGGGGATGAGTACAAAATAAATCTGCGATGTACGTCGGCCGTTGACGCGATTCTGTTACGGGGATGAGTACAAAATAATTCTGCGACGTACATCGTTCTTCGCGAGAAAAAAAAATTACGATTACGAAAGGAATTCTCACTAAGCTTAGCTTCCGTTTTCGAAAATTTTGAAATATATGCAAGTGTAATATATCATTGGAAATCTTGAAATCTGCAAATTGCAGACCTGCGAACTTTTACGAGTTTATTGCATTTAGTACGATAAATCTGCTGCAGTACGCTACTACGATTTTGCAGCCAAAAATACAATTTTTTTAAATAGTCATCTTTCCCCTATTTTTTTCCCTTTTCAGACAGAAGCCTTGTAGTACATAGAATCGCGGCGACGGGCGACGCAAGTCGCATATTTATTTTGGTCCTGCAGACTAAAACGACATCCCCAGAACCCTATTAAACCATCTTGCAGACTCCCTACCATGGATGCAAGTATTCCGCCTTTCAAAATTTTCGAAAACGGAAGCTAAGCTTAGTGAGAATTCCTTTCGTAATCGTAATTTTTTTTCTCGCGAAGATCTTGAAATCTTCGCGAGAAAAAAAAATTACGGAAATCTTGGAAATCTTGAAATCTGCGAATCGTCGCCGTCGTTAATTATTAGAAAAAAAATTACTATTACGGGAGAAATCCTCCCTCCGCCAAACTTCCGTTTTCGGAAATTTTGAGAGGCGGAAAACTTGCATCTCAATAGGTCTGCAAGAAAATCGGGTTCTGGGGATGTCATTTTTGTCTGCAGGACCAAAAATAAATCTGCGATCTACGTCAGCCGTTGCCGCTATTCTGCTACGGGGATGAGTACAAAATAAACCTCCGATGTACATCACCTCGATTCTTCTACGGGGATGAGTACAAAATAAATCTGCGATGTACGTCGGCCGTTGACGCGATTCTGTTACGGGGATGAGTACAAAATAATTCTGCGACGTACATCGTTCTTCGCGAGAAAAAAAAATTACGATTACGAAAGGAATTCTTACTAAGCTTAGCTTCCGTTTTCGAAAATTTTGAAATATATGCAAGTGTAATATATGAATCGTCGCCGTCGTTAATTATTAGAAAAAAAATTACTATTACGGGAGAAATCCTCCCTCCGCCAAACTTCCGTTTTCGGAAATTTTGAGAGGCGGAAAACTTGCATCTCAATAGGTCTGCAAGAAAATCGGGTTCTGGGGATGTCATTTTTGTCTGCAGGACCAAAATAAATCTGCGATCTACGTCAGCCGTTGCCGCTATTCTGCTACGGGGATGAGTACAAAATAAACCTCCGATGTACATCACCTCGATTCTTCTACGGGGATGAGTACAAAATAAATCTGCGATGTACGTCGGCCGTTGACGCGATTCTGTTACGGGGATGAGTACAAAATAATTCTGCGACGTACATCGTTCTTCGCGAGAAAAAAAATTACGATTACGAAAGGAATTCTCACTAAGCTTAGCTTCCGTTTTCGAAAATTTTGAAATATATGCAAGTGTAATATATCATTGGAAATCTTGAAATCTGCAAATTGCAGACCTGCGAACTTTTACGAGTTTATTGCATTTAGTACGATAAATCTGCTGCAGTACGCTACTACGATTTTGCAGCCAAAAAATACAATTTTTTTTTAAATAGTCATCTTTCCCCTATTTTTTCCCTTTTCAGACAGAAGCCTTGTAGTACATAGAATCGCGGCGACGGGCGACGCAAGTCGCATATTTATTTTGGTCCTGCAGACTAAAACGACATCCCCAGAACCCTATTAAACCATCTTGCAGACTCCCTACCATGGATGCAAGTATTCCGCCTTTCAAAATTTTCGAAAACGGAAGCTAAGCTTAGTGAGAATTCCTTTCGTAATCGTAATTTTTTTCTCGCGAAGAACGATGTACGTCGCAGAATTATTTTGTACTCATCCCCGTAACAGAATCGCGTCAACGGCCGACGTACATCGCAGATTTATTTTGTACTCATCCCCGTAGAAGAATCGAGGTGATGTACATCGGAGGTTTATTTTGTACTCATCCCCGTAGCAGAATAGCGGCAACGGCTGACGTAGATCGCAGATTTATTTTGGTCCTGCAGACAAAAATGACATCCCCAGAACCCGATTTTCTTGCAGACCTATTGAGATGCAAGTTTTCCGCCTCTCAAAATTTCCGAAAACGGAAGTTTGGCGGAGGGAGGATTTCTCCCGTAATAGTAATTTTTTTTCTAATAATTAACGACGGCGACGATTCGTCTCGGCATGGACTCGACAAAAAACCGGAAGCTTTGGGATGCCATACGGATCCACAACCCCTGAACAAGCTCTCACAGTTCACGAAGATTTGATGCAGAGGGGTCAGAGCCTCGAACCTATCTTTCGATGGCATCCCAGATATGCTCGGTGGGATTGAGGTCAGGTGACCTAACTGGCCAAGGAAGCGAGGTCACGTCGGTGGAGTGTTCATCCAACCACTCGGATACAATTCGGGAGCGATGGCACGATGCATTGTCTTGTTGCAGGATGAGGTCCCCAGTGGGATGTTGAAGACGCACAAACCGGAACGAATGGTCGTCCAGGATATTCCGGTAACGTTGACCTGTGAGCGACCATGTCACATGTACCAGGGGTCCTATTTCAGTCCACGTAAACAGTCCCCAGACCAGATTGCCACCCCCACCAGCTTGAAGAGTACCCTGCTGGCAAGAAGGAACCATCGCTTCATGTGGTTTGCGCCGTATTCGTATCCTGCCATCCGCATGTACCAACGTGAATATCAACTCGTCAGTCCAGGCAACATTTTCCCACATGTCTAGGGTCGAGTGGCGATGTTCCCGCGCCCATGCTAATCTTTGCACCCGGTTATGTGCGGTCAGCAGCGGTACACTCGTGGGACGATGGCTTCTGTACCCCATAGCGATGAGATGGTTCTGGATGGTGTTGCTGCTTACACGTTTTTGTACACCAGCGTTAAATTGCCGAGTGATTTCTTGCACTGTGGGCCGTCTATCCTCTGTTACAATGCGAGCTAGCCGACGATGACCCCGCTCATTCACACGCTGTTGTCCACGGCCGTTGACCCTGGCAGGGATGGTTTTGCCGGATTAGACGTACTCACGGTGCACCCGTGACGCAGCGGCTTGTGAAAATCCCTGTGCCTGTACGACTTACGAGATGGAGTGACCCATTCGTCGGGCCCCGACAATTTTCCCACGATCAAATGCGCTTAGATCCTTCGTCTTACCCATACTGCGTCCGACTCTTACTGATTACCGACGCATCACTCCTTATATTGTCGGATCGTTGCATGCGTCTTGTCGTTTCCGTTTACAGGGCCGCCCACAGCGCCACATTTGCATAACGCCAGTGTCTCTAATTCAATTGCTCTTCAGTGTACAGTAGGGAAAAAACTAATCGCAAATCTGGACATTTTTGAAGTTTTTGAGGTTTGAGTGTTGCTACAAAAGTAAATATGCAGAGAATACGGACAATATGTCCATTATTGGAAAAGAAAATTTATGCAGAATCCAAATCAGGTTAGAGAATGGGAATAGCTTAAATAGAACTCAAGTTATGAGCAGAAATGTGCTGCGAAGGAAGCACACGTCGTGATGTGAAATGTCATCGTCGTTGTACAAGGTGACGGAGCTTTCTCCGACGTCCGGATACATGCAATATAAAGGGCAGCAGAGGCGCCTGGGGTCATTCCCAGCCGCGGATGGCTTAGTGGTTAGTGTTTCAGACTATCGATGCTGGGTCCCCAGGTTCTAGCCTGGGCTGATCTTTCAGAGATGGTGTGATTTACTAACAATCGCTGAATATCCGCCGTGCATCGGACGAGCGCGTAAAGTGACGGCCCCCAGGCTGGACCCACTGGTTAAATGGGTATCCTTTCCTATGTCCTCCCTGAAATTCTCTCACCCATCTATGTGCAATATCGTACTTGTACGGTGGCGCCATCTACTGTACTCTAATCTCACTACAAACTGTTCTGTCAAAAGTCGCTAGACTTGCTCTCATTCCTTCCGTTTCTGTGTCCTGCCCAAAAGGCGATTTCGCTGTAGGTGGCTGGGACCTAAACTCTACTCCCTGTGGACGGAAGTCCTACATGAAAATGACAATGCACCTGGGGTCATTCCCGAAGTTTTCAGCGTACTCGTAGGAAGTCAGTCGCATTGCTGTGTGTGTAGGCATGCGTGCTCTATACTGCAGTGCAAATCTGAAGTTTGGCCTTTCCGATTACAAACTGTGTTGCAGGTATGGGAAGATTAGGTGATGTTTCACCACGAAAGGCTTCCAGAATGGTGACATTAAGCGACAGTGGCAAAAGCAATGCCGAAATTGCCCGCATGACTGGGGTGCACAAGAGCACTATTGGACGGCACCTGGCGAAGATCCGTGATATGAGTGGTATCAACAATGGCAGGCTGGGTAAATGTGGCCGAAAAAAGAAATCAACGGCGAGAACTGACAGGGTCTTGTAGCAGTTATGTCTGCGAAACAGGTTCAAATCGTCAACAGTTCTTTCCAAAGAATTGTGGAAGAGCTGTGGTGTTGCTGTTTGTCTTCGAACAGTGAGGAACAGGTTACGTGATGTGAGTCTGACGTCTCATAGGGGGGTTAAGAAGCCCTTGCTAACCCATGTGCAACGTAAAAAACGTGTAGAATGGGTTAAAGGACATAAGGACTGGAGCACTGATCGGTGGCGTCAAGTTTTATTCAGCGATGAGACCAAATTGAATATTGAATATAACGACGCGGGGTGCCAAGTGTTTCGACGACGAAACGAGGCGTTGAATCCCTCTTGCACACTAAAGAGCACAACGTACCCAGCCAGTGTTATGATTTGGGGATGTTTCGCTGCTGCTTAAGTGGACAGAATCCATGTGTGTGACAGCACTGTTAATGCACAGGTGTACAAGAGTATTCTCCAGGACAAGATGGTTCCTTCGGGATGTGATTTGTTCCGTTGTCAACCATACATCTTCCAGGACGATTCGGCCCCATGCCATCGTGCAAAATGCATTAAAGCTTTGTAACGTATACTCTATATTCACTTTCCTTTTGATTTTACTATCTCTGGTTATTTTATTTTACTATGTAAATTATCTTCTTACTGAACGAAATATTATTTCACCCGCTGAATGAGATCTGGCAATGAGTGTAAGTCATGACGTGGTGGTAGCTAGTATATAGGCGCGTTCATCGAGACTTAGGGGAGCTTGTGTGTTGTTATGAGGAGAGCTTGTGGTCGTTAAGAGAGAGCGTGTATAAAACGAGGAGAGATTATTCATTATTGTTCTACAAGTGTTGTGTGTGCCTTAGTTGACCAAGAGTCGTTGAAATAAAGAAGTTTTCAGTAAGTTCAGTCTTTCTCAATTCATAGTTTTTGTCAGACCTCTGTCTAGCTGTTAGGTTTATAACTTTTATTGCTTACTATAAATAACCAGCGTTGAGACTTTGTTTACGTTCGTAATTAACTAGTAACAACACCTTTTTGAATTCATCATTTTGAAGCTTAGTACAAGTATATCATTAGCTAGCTGGTAGGAAGAGAATCATTCATAATAATTAGCTTAGCGGAAAGTGAATAAAGCTAATTCATTATAGCTTATGTAACGTCTTTAGGAAATGTTGTGCCTCTACCTTGGCTTGGTAATTCCCCAGACTTGAACCCAATAGAGAATTTGTGGCGCATTCTTAAAAGAAAGGTGCACGACAGGCACTCCACAAGTAAAGTGGAACTCAATAACGCCATTACTCACGTTTGGAACAGCTGCATGTCATCCGAAATGTTGGGTAACTTGGTTGACTCCATGTCCAAGAGATGTGCAGCGGTCGTTAAATCCAAAGGTCACCCAACAAAACATTAGGGACGTTATTTCTTTTCATGTCATTCCGTTACTTTGCCATGATTTCTGTTTCGCAGCACATTTCTGTGCATAACTTGAGTTCTATTTAAGCTATTCCCATTCTGTAACCTGATTTGGATTCTGCATAAAATTTACTTTTCAATGATGTACGTATTGTCCATATTCTCTGCATATTTAATTTTGTAGCAACACTCAAACCTCAAAACCTTCAAAAATGTCCAGAGTTGCTATTAATTTTTCCCATACTGTATAGCTGAAATAGGCTTCAAAAATTATCAGCATGCGTCGTGTAACGATTTTTCTATCTGAGTGTTACGTTTTTTGGTTCTGAGAGGTTGGCAGGTCTGAGATTGTAACCTTTAGATTAACTTTATTAACAAATATTTCCGACTCGATATTTCCGTTTCAGTGAAAGATGAATAACCGTGATTTTTGGGCAATTTTCCTCTACGAGTTCAAACTGGGCCACAACGCAGCGAAAGCGACGTGAAACACTGTTGGTACCTTTGGGGAGGATGCAGCTAACGAGCGTACGGTGCGAAAATGGTTTGCAAAATTCAAGGCTGGCGACACGAACCTCGACAATGAAGAGCGTGGACGACCGAATACCATCATCGATGACGACACATTGAAGGCGCTTGTTGAAGCAGATCCACACACAACTGTTCGTGAGCTTGCGGGAGAAATGGGAGTAAGCAAATCAGCTGTTTGTGTTCACCTCAACCAAATTGGAAAGCCCAAGAAGCTCGACAAATGGGAGCCACATGAACTGAACGAAAATCAACAAAATCTTCGTTTGGAAGTCTCGTCTGGGCTGCTTTTGCGCATCAAAACCGATCCTTTTCTCGACGCATTGTAACGTGCGACGAGAAGTGAATCCTGTACGACAATCGTCGATGTTCCGCGTCGTGGTTGGACTACGACGAAGCTCCTCAACACTTCCCCAAACCAAAACTCCATCAACAGGAGGTTATGGTGACTGTTTGCTGATCTTCAAACAGTTTAATCCACTACAGCTTTCTGTATGCGGACGAAACGATTACCGCGGCAAAGTGTTGTCAGGAAATCGACGAAATGCACCGCAAACTGCAACGCATTCGCCCATCATTAGTCAGCAGAAAGGGCCCAATACTTCTGCGCGAGACAGCACGTCGTGCGTATCACTCTGCAAAAGTTGAGCGAATTGAGCTATGAGACTCTACCTCATCCACCATATTCCCCAGACCTTTCGTCAACCAACTACAATTTTTTCAAGCACCTTGACCAAATTTTGGAGGGGAGAATTTTCCACAATCAAGCTGATGCTCAAAACACCTTTCAAGCTTTCGTCGCTTCCAGAACTCGTGATTTTTACGCTACCGGAATACATAACTTTGTTTCTCGTTGGCAAAGAATTTGTTGAATCGAATGGTTCTCATAAAATAAATAGTAAGTAAAAAATGTACGATGTCATCGCTCTGTCCACGTTATTTTTATAAACAACGAATAGCAACTGAAAAATTGTTCATCGACACCGCTGGGATCGAATCCCAGATCTCTCGATAACTAGCCGAGTACGTTCGCTTTACGCTACGGGGCCAACAATTCACAGCGCTATTCGTGGTTTATCAGTCAGCATCTGACTGATAAATATATTTCGACTAATCATATTTATTCTGAGCTGAGATATGTGTGATTGACGAACAGTATAAAAATCGGACATTTCATTATGGACAACCTAATAAAGAAAAAGACCACCATAATACGAATTGGTTCCGAGACAGACAGACAGACAGACAGACAGAGAACGAGAGAGAGAGAGAGTAAAAAGTGCTGAAATCTACGATTTTCTTTCCGGGAAGTTGGGGGTGGTTTGGGGTTGTATTGTGTGTGTGTGTGTGTGTGTGTGTGTGCTGCGTGAATGTGTGTGCATGGGCGTACGAAAGCCCCCCGCAACCCCCGCATGCGAGGTGCCTCACTGCTGAGAAAGCCTCTAACCTCAGCAGAGGAATTTTCAAAAAAATTTGCGGCAACTTCAGATGAAACTAGTTAAAGAAATAGCCAGGAATTTTTGATGACAGCTTTGAATGAAGTATTAAAAAGAAAAGCAAATTTTTTTTCTCAGTAAATAAGTAAAATCTTCAAGAAATTATTTTCGCCTTAGTTTGGAAAAACTGGGTGACGGAAAACCAGCTGTTGAAGCCGCTTTTCACTGCCGTACCAATAGTTCCTATACATTTACGAATATTAATGATAAAAATATTGTGATTGAAATGTCAATTGAATAAATGAATTTTTTTATCAATGAGGATAAGGTGTTATAAATTACACTTGTTTGCACATAACTGCACTTCCTTCAGAATATAACGAGCTAAAAGGTGTTCTTCGCGAAAACCAAAAAAAACAGCGCCTGTATCATTTTGTTTTCTTATAACAGTGTCAAAATAAAATACTTTTACTATGTGCAAAACATTGTGACATTGTGGTTAGCGTGGTTTTTTTTATATAATCAAGAGTAAATAATTTAAGTAATTTTACTCTTTTTGTGTCACAATTCTGTAGTGTTACTTTTTATTCGCTTACTTCCCAGGGAGCACAGCTTTACAATTTAACGTATACCCAACACTGAGCCACTGTCTTCCATTTTTGAAAGTCGGTGGCTCAGTGTTGGGCCTACGTTAAAATTGCAAGGCTGTGCTGCCTGGGTTATTATTTTCTGTATTTTCGTATAAAGCAGAAAAGGTCATTAGACACTATTAAAAAAGCAGTTACGTGTTTTGTGTGTGTGATTGTGAGGCATTTGAAAGAGTCTGGCCTTAGTTCTCAAAAAATTAATAACATTTGTATGATATGATTCACTTTGGCGTAAGTCTTTTGTAATACTTTATATTGGCATAAAACTATGGCAGTCATTTTAATTACAAAGTGTACATTTGTGTAACAACATCGGTTTTACGAATGTTACCTATAGAATCCAAAGAAACTGCATTATTAAAAAGCCGGTAAAATCTATTTAATAATATGCAATTTAACATTTTTCAGTAATTGAAAGCGAGTAGATTTTCGCAAAAGGGCCTCGAAGATTTTTTTTTTTTTTTTTTTTTTTTTTTGCGAGGGGCCTCCGAGTTTTTCAGGTACGCCACTGTATGTGTGTGTGTGTGTGTGTGTGTGTGTGTGTGTGTGTGTGTGTGTGTGTGTTACTCTTTTGAAAACTTCCTCAAAAAATGATAAAAAGATAACTGCGTAGCGAATATTTTGGTGTTGGAAATAAGGATTACTCTAAAATAAGTTCATATAAATAATTTTTCCCTAGATAAATATTTTAGTGATTGATTTTTAATGCAAAGTAGAGTAACTGACAAATTAGAGACTTCTTAAATTTTTATACCGGACGATATATGAAAATCGCTTTTTTTTTTTTAATTTCTGGTAATGTTTTTAAATTCACTGAATAATTGGCCTCCGTATGCAGTCCTAAACAAACTTTGATATTGTTCTTTTTATTTCTTAAAAATTCGGTGTCTGTGGTTTGCACATAAATTGTTGAATATATGAAAGTAGGCGACCACAAAACGATGAAATTTAATTTGCTATTTCATGAATGCCGAAAATATGAAGGTGGTCACAATACAACAAATATCTGTACCTGTATGGCGACGGGCGATAACCTAATCGAAAATGGGTGAAGGGATCGGAAACTCAAAGAAAAAAAAAACTTTAGAAATATCTTTTAAGAACCTCGTACCCTAAAATTTGTAAAAATATATATATATATTGTAAAAGAATTCAGCACAAAAGGACTTTGTTTTGTTTTTTCCTTAAACTACGGCGCCCCTCGAAGACGCGGGGCCCTGGGCAACCGCCCCGGTTGCCCCTATGGTCCAGCCGGCCCTGTCTCGAACAACTGGCCAGAATAAAGCACTTGAGACTATAGTAACAATCTGTGGATCTATCCACAGATTTGATTCATAGATTGTTACTACTGTGTGGTGCAGTTCATTCTTTTGTTAAGAATATCTATCACTGATCAGTGCCTCGCGTGACAGTTTCCCTTGCTACCGCTGATTCAAGGGCGCAGCCAGGATTTTGGCAAAGGTTTGTACACTGTAAAAAAAAAAAAAATCTGAAATTCAGGAGCCATGTCCCGCGATTCCTTTCGTGGATTAACGAAGATGACAAAACTCACCAGGCATCCCTTCAAAAGCAAATGAACGGATCCGCTGCGTTGTTAAGATGCGCGGTACAGCTGCAAACGGTATAAAAACAAGCCTGCAGCTGACCGCGATCATATCGCACTGTGAATCTGAGTGCAAATGTCGCGGCGGGAGAAAAATTACTTTGAGAAAGGAAAGATTGTTCGGTGTTATATTAGTGGGTTGCCCATAAGAGAAACCGAGAGGCGTTTAAACATACCCAAATCAACTGTTCTGGATGTACAGAATAAGTGGAAGACACATGGAGTGCCTGAAGCAGCAAAACGTACCGGCAGATCAAAGAAAATCAACGATAGAGGACGTCGAAGCTTCGGGAGAGTCGTTACAGCTAATCGACGGAGTACTGTACAAGACCTCAGTGTACAGTTGAGTAACAATGCTGGAACCTCGGTATGTACACATATCATTCGCAGAGAACTTCACTCCATGGGTTACCGTGGTCGTGCGGCTGCTCATAAGCCCTTCATCTCCACTCGGAATGCTACTCGTCGTTTAGCATGGTGTAAATAACATTTATCGTGGACCACATATTAATGAAAACGGGTTCTATGGACTGATGAATCCAGCTACCATCAGTCTGATGGCCGTGCGTGGGTATGGCTGCTGCCGGGGGAACGCTATTTAACACAGTGTACTATTCCTACGGTCAAGTTTGGAGCTGGCGGTGTACTCGTGTGGAGGTGTTTTTCGTGATAAGGTCCAGGCCCATTGGTTTTCGTGGACAAGCCTGTTAACCAGCACGTCTACCTCAATATTCTGGACAATTATGCCCTACCAACTCTGTGGCAGTTCTATGGAACAGAGCCTTGCTGGTACCAGCAGGATAATGCACCGAGCCATAAAGCAATTACTGTTATGGCGTGGTTTGACGATAATTCCGTATCGTGTGTGGACTGGCCAACACAGAGCCCTGATCTTAATCCCATAAAGCACCTATGGGATGAATTAGAGCGCCGCAAAAGAAGATTGGAACCAAGGCCTACTACTAAGCAACAGTTAGCGGTAACATTGCGTACTAAATGGAAGCGCATACCTTTCGCTGTGCTCCAAAACCTTGTCGAAACCATGGCTCGAAGGGTCAGTGCATACATTAAGGCCAAAGGTGGACCGACACCGTACTAATATATGTGAATAAATACTATGTTGTGTTTCTCTTCCAAGTGTCCGGTGACTTTTGTCAATATAGTGTATTTCTGATACAACATTTCCAGAGAAATGTTGGAAAGAAACGTGAATTTTACGGATTTTTCGTAAGCCAGGAAATTTCTGAATTTTCAGAAACCTTTCCCCTAATTATCCTTTCGTATATTAACGGAAAAACTCCGTTCTCACTTTTATTGTATCCATGACGAAACATTTCCGGTAATAGGAGAAATTTGGAGGAATACTTGAGGTTTGATTAACTTTTAAATTTCAATCATCTGTCGAAGGATCTGATTTTAAAGTTCTATAGCGAGATCAGATATAGTGGATAACCTGTCGCATGTCGCATAAGATGTTGATTATTGTGGTACCTGATATTCCTTCTTCTCTCCTCATTGTTTGCTTCAGCTACTTAAATTATTGTACAGGTGATGGTTCGATGTCAGAGTCTGCAGAGTGCTTCAGACAAAAGTTCTTATAGCTATCAAGAGTAAATTTTATATCAAACGTTTTGTGAAATAATACTATAAAACAACACATTTAACCTTTTTCGTATACCTCTGGTGCAAGCCTTGTGGTGAAACAAGGAGAAATATTCTCTAATTGCTACTTGAAACTTAAATAGTTTATTATCCGCTAATGTTGAATTAATCCCGTATGGGTATAAAGAGTGCTGTTTAAGGATTTCAATGGACTCAGTAACGAGCCTGTCTTCAAGGTTTTGAATTATAAGCGGCACTTCAATTCGTACCTTATCAAAACCGTGTAAGTTAGTGTTCCAACTCAAGGGTGGACAGCTGGGGAGACCGATGCTGCAAATTGTCTCTATCAGGCTGGAATTTGTTAAGTTGAGACCTGTGTCCATTGATCCTAAGGTGCAGTAGGTTGTTAGAATGAGTCCAACATATTCAAAACCACATACAGTAGAGGAAAGCTTGTAAACTGAATTTAAAACTTTGTAAAACTTATTACCTTGTGCGAGTGGTTGCTGACTACATAACGAAGGATTAGCAGTTTTACAGGTAAGACAACGAATGTCGTTTCATAATATTAAATCCATTTTGCCAGCTTTAGTAAACACAATGGGCTAGGGAGCTAGCCTAAACGTGTGGGAGCAAAACCATAATCTGAATCGGACTCGGACTCCACCCCTATCATTTGTCAACGACAAACACAGCTCTCAACCAAAAGGATAGCCTGTCCAAAATTCTAGAAATCTTCTATTTCTTACCAAGTAGTCGCCAGCCTGCAAAAAAAAAAAAAAAAAAAATTTGCGAGCTGAAGAAATATTAAAATGAAAAGGCAAAGTCAAAACGCTAGCAAATTTTTCAACTAATATCGCGCAAGAGCTGCAAAATAATAAATTGAAAAATCATAAGGCAAATTAAAGATTACAAAAAAATTTACAATACACCATTTGAAAGTCCATAGTGCCAGAGGCTGCTTATAGAAAAAATCAAAAAACATAATGCAAAAACCGAAATAAAATTCTGAAAGTTGCAGTAAACTGTTTCGGAAACCTGAAAGAAGAAACCAAAAGTCAAACAGGAGTAAAAGGAAGGATTATAGAAATAGGACAACTGCTATCTATAGCTTCATCAAGGGCTAGGCACAGATAACACCTCTCATACTTCCATAAAGACCAAAAGTGTGGGTTTCTGCACCATCCAAAACGGAGAAAGTTTATTCAATAATACAAACCCGTCCCAATAATAAAGACCCCAGCTGCAACTAATACCAACCCAAGACACACGAGCCGAAAAAAACAAAAATAAATAGGAGACAAAAAAAAAATTAAACTGAAATTTTTTTTTTTTAAATAATAAAATTTAAAAAAAAAAAATGCAACCAGTCAAAAAGCGAAAAAAAAAAAAAATCCCCTGTCGCAAACTGGATGGTCGTAACCCGACCTCACACAACTTCTAGTAGTACAATAACTCAGACCAAAGAAGTATAAAAAGCCTGAGCACCTAGGAAAAACGATACAACCTTACAGACATCGAAATAACTATCTACATGTACGTTATTTTTTTAACATACAAAATTGGAAAAAGTAGCTTGAATTAGTTAACCTATTTACAAGTTACTATCGTAAAATCAGTTTTATAATGGAGAAATAATCTCTAGCCATTGCTGCACGTGCCTCAAATTCAAACTAAAAACGAGGTCTGAACAAAGGGGTACACTCGAAGACAGCCTGCAAATCTCGAAAAAACAGGCAAACTTGGTAAAAAACTCCAAACAACTATAGGAGAAAGGGAAAACCAAACCTAAAATTTTTTCAAAAGTAAAACATAAAGCAAACTATGGCACTTACCAAAAGAAAATGATGGTACCTGGACCTTTTGAGCATACGAACTCGAACTCCTACGTAACTCGAAGAAGTGACGCCGGTTGTGCCACCTGTAGTCAAGAAGTCAACGGACAGAAAACCCTCACAACGACGATACATACACATCACCAGATTGCTGATGAGCTCTGGAGCCAAGGAATCCCACTCCTCGATGAGGGTTGTACGTAGCTTGGGAAGGGTTCTCGGAGGAAGCTGACGTGCTGCTATACGTGTCGTGCCAGGGCATTCCAAACATGCACTACAGGGTTCAGGTCCAGAGACTTGGGTGACCAGTCCACATGCCGAATACCCTGTCTCTGCAGGAAAATATTGACAAGCTGAACATTGTGCGGGTGAGCGTCATCATCCATTAAAAAGCCAACAGTCCCCCCGAAAAAGTCTGCCAGATGGCTTTAGAATCTCGTTCCTATAGCGTTCAGCATTCGTATTGACCCCTTAAAACACGTGGAGTTGTGTGCGTCCACTGAACATGATGACACTCCACA
This sequence comes from Macrothele yani, assembly GCA_039090855.1. Lineage (NCBI taxonomy): Eukaryota > Metazoa > Arthropoda > Arachnida > Araneae > Macrothelidae > Macrothele > Macrothele yani. The sequence goes on along the minus strand of CM077029.1, from coordinate 167,224,756 downwards.
CGAGCAGACCACCGGACGTTTGTAGAATCAATGCGTGTTTCTTGTTATCTCTAGATGAAATTCCGACTAGAATCTGTTTGTACAATGAATCTCGACCTGTCTGTAAAAAGAACACCGGTCCAGTCTTCTAGGCCCGAGAAACGATGTTGCCTGCATCATTTCAAGCATTCAAACCATGGGTTTCCTGGTATAAAGACTAACTGCATTAAACCTTCGATATATAGTTTGCCTTGATGCGGCAGTTCCAGTGACAACGAAAAGCTCAGAAGACAATTGCCGGGCTGTTTAGGACGTATGACGTTGTGTGGTTAAAGCGACATAACGGTCCTGACGAGGTGTCGTACCCCTTGGACGACCTTCGCCAGGCCTTCGGGATACCGCCCCGATGCTGTTGAATTGCTGTCATGACCATGAAACCACTCTAGGGGGTGGATATTGCTACCTTAACTGGAGACTGGCCACTCTGGGGGTGATCCTTGCGACCTGAACTGCAGACTGGCCACTCTGGGGGTGATCCTTGCGACCTGAACTGCAGACTGGCCACTCTGGGGGTGATCCTTGCGACCTGAAATGAGACTGGCCACTCTGGGGGTGATCCTTGCGACCTGAACTGGAGACTGGCCACTCTGAGGGGGGGGGATCCTTGCGACCTGAACTGGAAACTGGCCTGCTTATGGTCGTCCTATCCCTCGTCTCCGTACAGTATCGGCTATATGTGTATGAGACATAAAGAAAGCATTTACAGCCACCGGATCAGTCAGTGAACTGCTATACAGCACGATGCTGCTTACATTTCGGCTGTAACCCAAAATATGGTTCAGCCAATACATGTATGAAACATAAAGAGAGTATTTGTAGCCACCTGAACCCTACTTACACGCGCTGTCAACGAAAAATGCCACTGCCGTCCTCCGTTGGCTTTAAGTATGTATCTCGATTCACATATTAGACAGCATTTTGTTCACTGGTTTGTAAATTTCACTGCGGGCATTTGTTCCTTGTGTCATTTGTATATATCCTGTGAACATCGTGGTGTTTCATTGGGCACTTTAGATTATTTCCCTGCTATTGGCTTCTGTACTTTAATTTTGGACACCAGTGTACATCACACTCAGATGCCTTTTAATCACATACGCCCCCCCTCCCCATTTGTATTTTTGACTCCTACTGCTTGATTTGTGCGAACTTCTTTACGAAGAAGCAAACTTTGTCAAAACCTTTTATTGGAAGGGGATTTCGGAGCATAGTGTTTCTAATGCCAAGGCAAATTTTAAATAAATATTTATTGTCTACGTTACTGCATTTTAACGCGTAACAAAATAAGCAGGTTGTGAATATTGTGTAAAGTCCTTTCAAAGAACGTCTTAGTCTCTCCAAAGGGGGCCAAAATAATCTTCCAAAACGTTATTCCATATGGAGATATCGAGGTCATGACACAAACTAATTTTGAGCGTAGAAACAGAACGTCATGCAGATTAATTGGTTGCGGCGGGTCTTCGCACTCTGTGAAGATTCCGACACGGGCTGTTCATCATGAAGTGCTTACTAGCCACGCGGAGGATGAACATGCTTCGATTGGAACTGAATACTGTAGTTGCCGTGGTGGCTTAGACAGCTCATGTCTCCGGGAAACACGTGTAGGACTCATCTCCTTGGCCATTACATAACGAGCCTTTCGATATCCAACACGTGCCCGCTTTAATCATCCACTTGAATGCTCATCATGATTACACCAAATTGTCAGCACAGTTTGAGCAAAATCTGCGCTTATTAAGAGCTTATATCTGGAGCCGAAGAGGAAGTGGAGGCGACGGTTTGATTTATCCCATGCGCTTCCTGCGTTAAGACCAATCACTTGTATGGATATGATTCTGTTATGCAAAATACAAAGTATCCAAGTCTATGATTAGATTACAATTTTAGTGGCGCCTGATATATTGCAAAAATTTTTCTTGATTGGTGTTCAAGGGCAAGTATGGAGGGCAAGGCGCACCTGTACCTCTTCTCATTTTAACAGCAGTCTCTCTCTCTCTCTCTATATATATATATATATATAGGGTGATTCATAAAGAAGTATACAGTTTCCAGATGCTGTAAAACAGTAACAGTTAAAGACACGGACCACGACTGCGAACCGTTAGGTAGATGTACTCATAAAGTTTGTGTCCCGCCACTAAGGGAAGTGACGTATAGGCGATAGCGCGTGTCACGTGACTTGTCAGTCAAAATGGCAGCGTCTGCAGTGGAGAAAGCGTTTTGTGTTCTTGAATTGAGCAAAACGGAATCTGCAACTGTTGTGCAACGGCATTTTCGATCACGATTCGGAAAAGAACCTCCAATCAGAAAATTTATCGATGATTGGCATAAAAAAATTTAAACTATGGGCTGTTTGTGCAAACTTGAAAGTCCTGGACGACAGCGTGCATCGGAAGAAGTCGTCGATAGTGTTTGCACCGCCATTCAACGAAGCCCGAAAAAATCAACGCGGAGGGTGAGTCGTGAAGTGCAGATTTCGCAGCCCACTTTCTGAAGAATTTTGAGAAAGAAGCTGAAAATGATTCCATACAAAGTGCAGATGTTGCAAAATCTCACTGACCTTACCTCGCGTTTGGGCGGAAATGGATTACCGGCTCGATGTGTGTCGTGTGACTGAGGGTGCACACATAGAACATCTGTGTCTGTCTCTAAAAAACCTTGAAACATTCCCCTACAATTATGTTACAGGTAACATAAAATATCTTACATTGTACTTGTTTTATAGTGCGTTGAAACTGTATACTTCTTTATGAATCACCCTGTATATATAAGGTGTATATATATACACCTTTTTTTTTTTTTATGTCAAAACAATTGTTTTAGCAGAGAAATTACATCTGTCTATATAGGAGGGTGGGGGAAAGTTTGAGGGTAATATGCTTGATCCAGATTTCTGCTGGGCCTGTGCATGTTTTTAATAGTGAGTTTTAAGCGATTATCATTTTAAAAATTATACCTACAATGATCACAATTTGAAGGTGTACAATTAACATACCGTGTGCTCACAATTAAAGAGGAGACGTTTAGAGCTCTGTAGCGAAATACCTATGAGACGAAACGCAACTATACTTGGTAGGAACACTTTCACGAACATGCCCTTCCTATTTATGAAGATAAAACAAACAAACAAGAAAGTACTCTGGCATTCTTTGTAAATAATTTATGCTATGCATCTTTCCTGACATTGAGCGATACTTACGTAGGTGGATTAATAAATATTACTTTCGTAAAAAACAGCGAAAGATGTGTGAGTCATAAAAGTAAATAGTTACTAAATTGTGGAGTGATAATAGTATTTCGCCTGTTTAGTTTTTTCAAAAACAATATTATTATTATTATTATTATTATTATTATTTATTCATTATTATTATTTATTATTTAAAGTTAGACAAACGTAAGAAATGATCCTGACACTGATGAAATGCGAGTAGCTACGAAACTCCATTTGCGCATGCGCAAGCAAAATCTGATCTTATGATATAGAAAGAAAAGCTGAATCGTGTGTACGTGAGTGAAATGGTAACTTTTGGTCTAATATATCTACAGGTTACACCACACCATGTTATGCATCATTTTTAATTGGGGGTGGGGGTGGGAGCCGAATTTCGCTACGACGCACCGTCTTCACAGGACTAAAAATGAATTTTTGTAATGGCTTTCCTTACATTTAACATCAGGTTCTCGCGATTTACGCAGATTGCAATGAGACATTGTTACGTTTATGTAAAATGTGAAGAAATAATGTTCGGCGATAGTTCAGTAAAATGCTAGCAGTTATGCCCGTTCTCCGAACAGTGAATTTATAATTTTTTAAACATAAAATTAAAAAAAGGGAAAAGTAATTTAAGATCCGTAATTGTTTCACGATTTAGAACAGGGTCGTGATGTCAATGCATACGGTTTGACGTAAAACGGAGGAGGCTTTGGGGTCCCTTTAATTTTAAATCAAAATTTCATCGAATTTTTACAGCATTTCAACGTTTCTACTACCTTTAAACCAATCAGCATTTTGAGCAGTAATGCTAAGCCTGCCTTTTGATTTTTTTGGTTTCCAGACTTCTCCAGGTGTAGAAAAAGCAGAAACATTCAAGCAAATGATATTCCAAAGTAGCCATCTTGATTTTTTTGGTTTTTGGACTTTTCTAGGTATCCGGATCTAAGACCTACCAGCATGCCAGGTTATTTAGAAGTGGTCGAACAAGTCGTGAAAAAATTCAAGCAGGAAGAGTTCCAAAGCCGCCATTTTGGATGCTTTTTGGTTTTTGACTGTTCTAAGTATACGAACATTAAGATTTATCAGCATACCAATTTTTAGATCTCTAGGTCATTTACAAGTGGTCGAACTATTTGTGGACGAATCTGATCTCGCATTTTCCCATTTTCCCACTTTGGTTTATACATATATAGAGATACTGTTGAGTAACAATGAAATTAACTATTGTTGCGTCACTTCATGGGACAGCAGGAAAAATGATTAGAGATTTCAACAATAGCTTTAACTACTTCCGTTACCCATTTTCGTTACATCGACATTTTTACTTGGGATTTACTTTATTAATGTCGGAAAAGATGCATAGCATCAAAAGTTCCATTTTGTGCCACCAGGGGAACATGTGGCTCTGCATGCTCCAGGAAAACGTATGGTCAGCTTACCGCACGACGTCTACCGGCAATTGGGGGGGGGATATAAAGATGACAGGTGACGTAGCATACCATTCCTACAAGTGGTACCAGCGGACGTGCGTTGCTTGCTCTTACCTTACCGGAACGTGCGTTGCTTTTCAAACTTTATTATCAAAACATCCGCAACGCAACTGCTGCACTTTTGAGAATTCCGGCATTTAAGAATATGAGGAGAGACCCAATAAAAATTAGAAACCTACGAAAAATGATTATACGATTTGAGAATATCAGATATTTAGCAGCACGACCAGAATGAGGGCGTAAATAGATTATACCCAGGACCGTAGCAGGCATTTCTTATCTGGGACGGCGAGACTTAAAATTATGATCATTCGAGTTCAAAATTACGATCCGTCGAGTTTAAAATTACGATCCTTCAAGTTCAAAATTACGATCCTTCGAGTTCAAAATTACGATCCTTCGAGTTCAAAATTACGATCCTTCGAGTTCAGAATTACGATCCTTCGAGTTCAAAATTACGATCCTTCGAGTTCAAAATTACGATCCTTCGAGTTCAAAATTACGTCACTTCGAGTTCCACTCACATACGTGATTTTTACTTTTTCACACACTCAAGGGAGTAACTAGGAATTTCTGCGCCCGGGGCAAACCACAAAATACCCCTCCCCCATTTATCTTTTTGTCTTTCACGGACATACGCACATATTAAGTTCAGTTAAAATGTACATATCTAATTTAATTTGTACAAAGACCAGTCAAATTATTGTGACCACTTCTACTTTTGATGTCAACAGCACGTGGCTAATCAAAGAAGTCACGTAGCGTGACCTGGCTTGAAGGGTATATAAGATATGCTGTAGGCATTCTGAAAACATATCACTAGTTGCTGTCATGGATAAAAGGAGCGATTTACCAGATTTGCAAAAAGGGATGATTATCGGCTTGCGGGCCAAGGGTGGCAGTTTTTCGGCAACAGCGCAGCTTGTGAACTGTTCGCGTGCTGCTGTGGTTAAAGATCATCGTGATTGGAAAAATGGTACCATTGCGAATAAGCGACGTGAAAACTGCGGAGCACCAGTTGCTAATGATATGAGAGGTCAACGTCGGCTACGAAGGTGCATGAGGGCCTTCGCAGGCGACACGATACAGTGGAGCAACTCATTGGCCGAATGAACAAGGAAGTTACCGGAAGTGTGTCTAAAACGACAGTTCAGCGAACCCTGCTGCGTATGGGGCTCCGATGAAGACGGATGGTTACTGCACCTATGCTAACGAAAGTGCATGGGCAGAAAAGGTTTACATTTGCACGGCAGTATCGGAATTGAACCTTCGTTGATTGGCAAAGGATTGCCTTCTTTGGTGAGTCACGTTTTCTGCTTCATCCAATGGATGGACTTTGGCGTATAAGGCGAGAAACACCGGAGAACAAACACTCTTCAACCATTGCTGGAAGAACACAAGCTGGTGGGGGCAGCGTTATGGTCTGGGGAATGTTTTATTGGCATTCTCTGGTTCCACTCATATTTGTGGAAGGTATTATGTGCTGAATTTGTTATGAATCCATCCTTGCAGACCACGTACATCCATACGATGCTGATTGTCTTCCCTGGGGCGGATGGGATTTTCCTGAACGACAATGTGAAGTGTCACACAGCTAGAAATGTCCGAGAGTGGTTGGAAGAGCACGATGAAGGCATCAAAGTACTTCCCTGGCCCCCCTAATTCCCCAAACGTAAATCCAATTGAGCATCTGTGGGACCACCTCGATCGTGTTGTTCGCTTTATGGATCCTCCACCACGCATCCTCCAGCAGCTGTCAGATGCACTGCAGTCAGCATGGCTCCACATACCTGTGAACACCTTCCAGCACCTTAGTGAGTCACTCTCAGCCATTCTAGCTGCTTTTCGCGCTGCACACGGCGATTACTCTGGATATTAGCTGGTGGTCACAATAATGTGACTCGACCGTGTATAATTGTTCAAAAATCGCGCTTCAGGTTTTTGACATAATTTTATTAAAAATGCAAAAAACTAGGTAAATACCAAAGAATCACAAGTTGTAAATACCAAGTAAAGCGTAAGCGTGATGTGAACGCCGACAACACAACACTACGCAGAAATGCAGAATGAAAAACAAACTAGCACAAACCGAATGAATATCGAATAAAAACGTAACAATAGGAAGAAACTTTAGAGTTAAGGCTTGGAAAAATTCCGTTCAAGGTTAAACGCTCAGAGAATTTTCTATGACGGAACGCAAATGATTAATTAGCTCTCCATTCCAATGACATGTTCGGAAATGTCACGGAGGTGAGGCAAATCAGCATATTGTTTTCTATTCCTCCATTCACTGTTTTGGAAGATTCCCTTGATGGAGGTTCACACCTCGTAGTGTATGCTACTCGGTACATTGATAACTGCATAGAATACTGTGTGAGACTAACTACTGTCTTTAAAAGGGAAATGCCGAAGGGCGTAAATTTCTTTTTTCAGTTACAACTTCTATTTTTACATCCCTCGTTCGCCTGAAGTTGTTTGTAGGAATTTACGCCCCTGGAATGATCATTTCGAGAGTGCAACAGACCTCCCGGTAGCTACGACCCTAACGATACCTTAAGTGGCGGAAGATGTTGCTACTGCCGTCGTGGAGAATAGAATGGGTATCACACCAAGTTCTATATGTGCACGAGCAATATCATGGCAACTGGATATGCTGTGACCAACGATGTGGAAGATTTAGTTAATTATGTGGCAGTTTCATACCTACAACATCACCTACACTCAACAGTTGTTTCAAGGTGATATGCAAACCTAACTAGTATTTGCTCTGACATTCTTGGCTCGCATGGTGATAAACGATGCATGGCCCTGAAAGATCTTGTTTGGTGACGAGACTCATTTCCATCTGCAAGACAGAGTCAACAATCAGAACTGCGCCATTTGAGTTGAGGAAAACCCTCCTGTGCGCGAAGAGATTCCGTTGCACTCGCCGAAAGTTACTCATGTACCCCAACAACGATGGAATTTTCCAGGCGGACAATGCACCAGGTCATCGGGCCCAAGTTGTCCAAAATTGGTTCGAGGAGCAATCTGGATAGTTCCGACGAATGATGTGGCCACTACGTTTGCCCTACATGAACCCAACAGAGCACTTATGGGACGTGGTGGAAAGGTCCATTCACACCCAAGATCCTGCATCTACAAATACCAGGGAACTGTGGGCGGTTGTTCAGAGGGCATGGCTCAACATCTCTCCAAAAGTCTTTCGGCCATTTGTAAAATCGATGTCACGTCGAGTTGCTGCACTTCGCTGGGCTAGAAGAGATCCTGTACGATACTAGGTACCTATTCCATGACTTTTGGTACTTCAGTGTATAAATTTTCATCCATCCCAGGGGCAAGTAGTCAGAGGTGTAGGTTTCTGACTAGTCGTCCCGCATGAAGGATGAACGGTATGCTTGTCTTACTCTCTCCATTTCCTGAAATCAGTGGCCTTAAATTAGGGAAGGAAAAATTTTTAGGGCCCTTACAGTTGCTCACAGCGGTCGTGAAATCCCGAATTAAAAAAAAATGGATTTCAAGGGATGTAATTTGTTAAACATAATTTAAAATTCAATCTTGTAACATTTCGTTCGTTGTGTCCTGTTCTGTTGAGAATTCTGCTTTTCGAAGTGTTTCTCAGAACAAGATAGAATCCAGTTTAGTATTTTTTTAGTCTTTTAGTTTAGCTTGTTTTTAAATATAGAGAATGATAAGTTTTTTCCACTTTTCCCTTTTGTTTTTTTGCCTTCTCTCATCAAAAAATTTCGCTTTTATTATTCATTTTTTAAGGATTTTTGAGGAACTAAATAATAATTTTAGGTTTGTATATATGAAATTCATCTAACAAGTTCTGCTGAGCAAAGTAAGCTGGTCTTCTGGTTTACCTTTCTTTCACCGTTAAAAAAAAATCTACTTAAAAATGAGAATCTAAACCTACTCGGGTTATTTTAAGTGCAATCGTATCGTAAACAAGTACATGCCATGCTCAAATATAAGTAACCATACGTACTTACAAATAACTGCGTCAATAAATATAAATATAATCTCGCATTACTTCATTTTAGATATTATAGATGTCAAAAGAAATTGTTTAATAAATTTGTAAAGTGACACACATAAATAATTAGTAAAACAAAGTCACTGATCACACATAATTTAATTATGCATAAAGTATCGTTGTGTACGTTCTTACATTATCTATATTTTTATCAATCTTATAAATAATATATTGTCGCTTCATCACTATATTTGTCATAAAATTGTGCGGTCCATTTGCCCAGCATGTGACAACGAGTATATATATTATCCCAAATATTGCATCGAATAATATACCCCAGTTGATCCTATGAATAAATGAGTATGTATGGAGTACACGCATTCCAAATTTGAAATCGATCCGCAGATGGCTTAGTGGTTAGAATTAAGTGACGGCCCCCGAGCAGAAATCCCCTGGTTAAAGTTCCTAAGCCTATCCAACCCTAATTTTCCTCTGCCTTCTATGTGTACTTACATAGAAGGCAGAAAAATTTTCCTCTGCCTTCTATGCCTTCTATGTGTGCTCACATAGGCTCTCACTTACAAACTATCCTGTCGGAATCGCTAAATTCGCTCTAACTTCCTTCAGTTTCTGTGGCCTGGCCGAAAGGGTACAGAAACTGAATTAAGTTAGAACACATGTATTTGAAATATGTGGATTTTTTTTTAGTACATTTATTTGAAATACCAGATATACTCACAATTGATTCCCTGTATGTACTCAAAAATGAGTACGTGTCTTTTCCAAAAATGAGACACAAGTACTCGGAGCTATTATAAGCCCAGAATGTACTCAAAACGAGTACATTTTGCTTATTTTTAAGTACCAATTTTTAACAGTGTTGATTCTCTTATTTCAAAAACATGAGAATGAACAACGCTTTATTGTGTTTTCCTCAGTTTTTTTTTTTTTTTAATCTAGGATTACGATGGCATATCAATAGTCGACAATGATCTTATCCATGATGATAGATCTGCTGCAGTAGGTATTGTAATTCCTATTTTGGAGAACAGGTTCTGATCGGAAAGAGTAATAGATAACCTTGGAAAAAGTCACATTGAGAACAAAGACTTGGTCAGCCCCAGTGGCACAGTGGGCTACGCACTTGTTACTGGTCATTCGGTCGTGATGGATCCGGGTTCGAATTCCGGTGAGGCATGAATGTTGTGATTGTCTTACGGAACTGGCTGTCTCCCTTTCCTGGAACTAATGACCCTAAATTAGGGACGGGAGATTGCTTATAGCTCGTGGTAGTCATTAAACCCCTAAACAAACTAAGACTCTCTCTCTTGGACAGAAGATGTTAGCAACGATGACGTCTTTTCGGATTCTTTCGGTACGAGGAAAGGAAAGGAGAGTGCAGACAATCACACACACAAAGAATATGCTCTATATTTTCAGTGGGTACACTTGACTCTGGTGTCATCTTTGGCAACTTGCATTATTTGCTTTGCGCAATCCTGAGTAGCAATAACACAGTCCTCTGAATAGAGCTGATTTTTTTAACAACTGGGAATTTCGTTTATGTTTACCTGTCTAGCAAGAATAAGGACATTTTATTTACAGAGTTTTGCTCTCTGTTTGGTTTGTTCGTGTGTTTAACGACCACCGTGAGCAACTCTGTAAGCTTTAAGGAGTCGCCTGTCCCTGATTTAGACCCACTGATTCCAAGGAAGAAAGACAGCCAGTTCCCTATGACAAACACAACATTCAAACTTTAGCGGGATTCGAACCCGGACCCCTCTCGGATGAATGGTCATAAGCAAGCGCTTAGACCACTGGGTCGGCGAAGACAACGCTTCGTAGACAATTCTTTGTGAGTCAGGAGTTTTACGAGATTAACGAGACCACGGGAGAGCAGATAGTTTAAGTTACTCCATTTCGTGACGGAACGAGAAACAACAAAGCCGAACTACCGTTCTTGGGAGCACCAATTAAATTATTTCGTTACGTTTTGAAAAAAAATTCGGGCATTATTAGAGGCTGGTCGTACGCCGTGTACTTCAGAAAATAAAATGAGGAACTAACAGAGCAGTATCACAGAGGAAAACGGGCCACGAATAAACTTCTGGCTTTCGCACAAAGTTGAGTTGCTGACCGAATCTTTCGCAAAGTGACGGAAGGAAGACCATGGTTATCATCGTCATCATAATCATATTCTTATTATTACTCGCTTCAGCCACTCATTTGAGGCTTTGGATGAGCCCCATGAAATTTCTTTTGCATCCATTTTCGAAACTGGACTTCCGTAGACGATTCTTCTATTTTAGCTTCGGGTTTACTTAACATTAGTGGAGTGTTATCTTTTCTTGCAGCACATATGACATCAAACATATTATTTTCATTGCATTTGAAGTGAAAGTATTTCAGCAGTGAGCAAATTGCGCACCGTGAATGCGTTTTGTATTAAGAATACCTAATCCTCCTTCTTCTTGTGGGAGCCTGGTGAGCTCTACGGCTGCCTTTGGATGTCTCATTCGATGTTGGGTCATATTTGATCTCACAGTTTCGTTAAATTCCTCAAGATCTGTTTTTGACCACCAGATAATACCAAAAGAATAAGTTAGAACCTGGACAACAAAGGTATTAATTACTTTCACCTTATTAGATATGTTTAAGTATGTCTTTAGAATCATTTTAAGTCGATGCTGGAACTTATTTTTTTAATTATTCTTAATTTTACTGTGTTTAATGTCACGTGCTTGTAAATGTCCCAGGTACTTGTATCCATTTTTTGAATTTAAATGTTCAATTATTTCATTGTTGTCTGCACAGAAACCTTCAGATTTGACCAGAACTCCTCTTTCCAAATGCACCACTTTGCTTTTGTCCAAGCCTTTCTGTATATCTTCAGATTTAACCAGAACTCCTCTTTCCAAATGCACCACTTTACTATTGTCCAAGCCTTTCTGTATATCTTGATGTCATCCATGTATAATAAATGATTGATGGTATGACTTTGTGTTCCGGTCCCTTACATACTAAATCCATATTGCGGGCTGCCTAGTATGTGAGTGAGAGGATTAAGGCCTATGCAAAACCAAAGTGCACTGAGAGAGTCCCCTTGAAAATACCTTTTCTGATTCTGATATTTCTAGAATTAATCATTTTCGTTCCATCTGATATAGAGATTTGTTCGCCACTGAGACATGGCTTGTTGAAGCAACTTAACGACTTTGTTGTTCACTTTATATATATTCAGTATTTCTATGAAGTAATTACGTAGAATTGAATCAAATGCTTTCTTGTAGTCAATATAAGCCATGCTCAAGTTTCTTTTCTTCTTAACAGCCTGAATTGCCACAATACTATCAATAATAACTTGAACTTTGTATCCTTCATATCTACTATAACACCATTCTTGTACCTCTTTCATTACACCGTTATCTCTTAACTGATTATTTATTATTTTCTTTATTCGAAATATACGAAACACAGCCTATGACAAACATAAACAACAAAATTATCATTGACTGGTGTTTTTGAGCTGACACGAGTTTCCACCGGAGACCTAGGTTTCAATCAAGAATCTGCGTAAAATATATGATGTCCCAGGTAAAACTGTCTTCTGCATTTCTGTAGGTGGTATGTCAGAAAACTGCGATTTTTCGAAGTGATTCATAAAATTTTTGACACTGTCCAAGTGCCACGATTACAATGAGGACTACACCGTTGTGTGTTTAGTACATAATTGGGTAACTTCTATGGCCAGGTCTCTATATTTAGTCATTTTTCCTAGTTCTTTTACGTCGACTCTGACATCTCCAGGAATTGCTATATCAATTACCCAGACTTTCCGATTTTCTATGTTATGTCTTGTATATACGTGCCGATCGGCTTGAATTCGAAAATCCCACAAGATCTTGACTTGATCATTTTCTACGGCTTTCTCAGCCAGATTTTCTCATGGGTTTTTCGATGCTGGCGGATTGTGTTTGTGCGTAATGACCAGTGAATCAATTTTGCAACCCTGTCATATCTAGCTTTGTAATCTGTCTGTGCAATTTTGCTACATTCACATATAAGATGAGACACAGTTTCATCTTTTTCTTGACAAAGTCGACACTTTGGATTATCACTGACTTTCTCGATTTTAGCCTTCATAATATTTGTTTGCAATGCTTGTTCTTGTGCAGCAAAATCAGACCTTCTGTTTCCTTCTTGACGGAACCTAATTTCTGCCATGTCCAAGTCGAGCTGTCACTTTTCCCTTCAATATTCTTGTTTGATGTTAGCGTCGTTTGCTCGTTTCTTTTATTTTCATCAAACACCTGCTGCAAGTTTGTTAACATTTTCGAGTTTCATTTGCGTTGATGCCGAGCAGCCAGCCAGAGGTTCGTTGCAGAGAAGTATGGGATCACGACCCTAAGCAATTGGTGAGATGATGGCGTCCCTTCGATGTGTGTGAACACGTTATTTTTTTGTTCTTACAAAAAGTGCTCTAAAAGAGTACATGTTTTATGATGACTTAAAAGACTATCGCTGGAATAAACTGTTTTTGTGTTAAAAGCCAAAGGAATATTAATTTACGGTAAGACTGTTTAAAACAGACTAAATAGAAAGCAAAGTTCGTTCTTGTTTAAAAACTCATTCGTTTTATGTTTAGTATTATCAGTCAACTTTTATTAGCGTTTTAGTTCTGTGTTTAGTCAAGAATAAATAACGATAAACTTAAATGAGGAGTCTGTCGATTATGAACATAGTTACCCTTGCGAATCTTTTCTTAGTTTTTAATTTACATCATCAATTCTTTAGGAATTGTCCATGCATGTAGTAGCTTGTTCTTTCAGCCATCTAATCTGCTTTCAAACTGCTTTCTCTTATATTCAGATTTGCTTCCTTTTCATTTTAAAATATTTGCATTATTCACTGCCTGAAGTAGCTTTTCTGTGCTTCTGTTGACGTAATCATTCAGGCTTCTTTTTTCTTCCTATACAACCTGTTATTTTTGTAGTAGTCTGCTGCCTCCAATTTTCCGAGGTAAATATAATCTGTCAACATCCCTTTTTGGATGGAGTGCATGATGCATGTTCAATAACCTTCGAGTTTTCCGATCCAATATTTTTAATTCACTTTGGATCCAATCAATTATTCCAGCTGGGTATCTGATTACTGGAATGGCCCATGTATTTATGGCTTTGATTTTATTTCCACCATTTAGTTTCGATTTGAATATTTTTCGTACTCTCTTGATGTACTCCCTCTGAGTCAGACCTTTGGCTTTTGTATGCAAGATGTTATCTGATTCAAGAATTCCAAGGTATTTGTAATTTTCATTTTCTGACAATGATTTCATAATATTATCATTTTCTAGTTCTATTCCATCTATATTCTGGACTTTTCCCTATATTCTGGCATGGATAGTACCGCACATTTTTCAGTCCAAATTCCATTTGTATATCATCACTAAAAATTTTCACTGCATTCAGGAATGTTTTAAGTTCGGTGGCACTTTTTGCATACAATTTAAGACCATCCATGTACAGCAGATGTTGTTTTTTTCCATGTTGGTCCGAAATGTGTAGCCCATTTTTGTTTTGTTCAAAATCATTGCCAGTGAGATCAAAGAGATATTAAGCAATAAAGGCGACAAAGAATATCCCTGAAAAATGCTTCTCTTGATATGAACTTCTCCGAGTTCTTCACCATATGCATGTAACATTGTTTTCCAGTTTCTCATATTTTCTTTGAGGAATCGTAAGATGCTCTTGCTAATTCCAAATAGTTCCAGATAAGTGTTAATCCAGCTGTGTGGCAGTGAGTCAAAGGCTTTTTTATAATCAATCCATGCCATATTTAAATTCGTTGTTCGTCTTTTGGAGTTTTTTAGCACCATTTTGTCAATTAGCAGCTGGTCTTTTGTGCCTCTTGACCTTTTGAAGTTCCCCTTCTGATCTATTAGGTACAAATTGTTCCCATAAGTAGTTATATATTGATCTTGCTAGTGCTCTTGTGAAAAGTTGGAATGTTATTGGGAGACATGTAATTGGGCGATAGTTAGTAGCTTCATTGCCTTTTTCTTGATCTTTTATTAAAAAGGAATGTGTGACCAATTGTCGTCCATTCTTCTGTGGTAGAACGTTTTAGCATTATATTGAATTGCATAGCTATACGTCGATTATTATTATTATTATTATTATTATTTAAAATAAATGAAAAAGAGCTTTGGTTTTCCTCTATCTTCTTCTGATTAGTAGTTCTCGAACTGCTTCTGAATAACAGAAAATTCGCTAAACAGCAAGAAATCTGAATATACACATCGGGAAATAATTTAATTCCAGCTCCCAGCTGTCAAGCTAACGCTTTTCCACCTCAAACAGGATATTGAAAATAATTAGGAAAGATTCTTTGCTCAACTTGTATTTAAACTCATCGCTCTTTTGACGAAGTGTCCGTCCACTCAGGAAACTTGGAGTACGCAATCTCCGACAAGCTCTCTATTTACGTTTCCGTGATTGCCGTCGAACACACGCTGCACGCCTGAAGCGGGGAAGAATTTCCTTTTCCAAAGTTGACAAGAAGAGATTAATTTCAGGGCTTCACTCCGAGCACCACGTTAAATCCTCTAAATATATGAATATTGCCCAACTATAAAAGCAGCGCCTTTCGTAAACAAGCTTACACACAGTAGGACCACCACCTCAGCAGGTGATGCTTGCGGCAAATAGTCGAGGTGGGAGAGAAGGTGGGGAGGGGGCGGGGAGAGACAAGTGCGGCTGGGCTTAATATGTGTCGTCACCATTCACACAAATCTAAGCCATCTCAACATCCTTCCCGCTACTGTGCTAATTTAAAGAGGCCATTAATTTGGGAGAGGTCGTACCATTAATATAAGTTTAATGGCTTGCTTCGGGATCGGCCATGAATGCTAACAATTTCGATAGCATTCGCGTGATGTATAGCTTAATTAGGCGAAATACGGCGCGAGCAAAATTTTTGCGCTTAGCTGAAAAGGAGGGAGTGCGAGGGGAAACACTTACCATCGTTTTACTGAAGGAATTGCTTACAGGCGTATTTTCAATATATTAAAGAGTCGTTAAGAGCGTGGGGAGGATATGACCCCAATCCCATCACACAGAATAAAAACTTAAAAAAAAAAAACTGAGTCCACTTTAGGGCGATAGCGACTCAGTAAAGAAATGTGCTCGTTTTGATATGCCTTCAGGAATAAAATTTGCAGCCACATGGCTTACATCTTAATCACTTTCCACCATAAATTTAACCCAAATTACCCGTTTCCTAAGTCTACGAAAGCTTTTCCTGATATCAGTGATATTTCAACTAAACGTGGCGAACGATTCAGTTTGTTTTTGTTTTTTTTTTCTATTTTTCTCTCACCAGAGATATCACAGTACAGATGTAATCGTATTTAGTAAATAACTTTAAATCATGGAAATTGCTCGGCTAAATTAAAGTTTAAACTGTGCCGTTTTTATGAGAGGGGTTTTTTTTTTATTCATTCCAAAATATAATGATTTCGTCGTTTTTGTTTTCGTTTGGTGAATAATGAAAATTACCAGCTTTCGCTTTAGCAAGCTTCAATAAAACGAAGAGGATAAAGAGCAGTCAAGTTTTTCTTCTGTGTCCATAAAAATAAATCTTTATGATTGCTTTATTCTTACACTCCGCTGCTCCCAGAAAACGCTGCGTTTAACAAGTGAGGATAAACACCTGTAAAATTCGTATGCGTCAAATGGCAATTCAAATGAATTTCCATTGCTGTCAGTTAAAAATAGAATAATCTGAGCTTTTTGCAAAAAGAGGAAATATTATGGGTGCTCTGTGTTCTCTAAGATTTGTAGGGATTTAAAGAAAACTTTTCAAACGAAATGTTTTCCCGCAGATCATTTTACTGTCTTATCAAACAAGTCAGAAATATTTTGTTGAAATTATACAAAGGAGGTTCAAATTAAATCAGTCAGACTGGAGAGAAGAACAATTCTATTCCTACAAAAAAGTAAGTTACCCTTCCCGAAACTGACGCATGAATTCTGTTCGGCAAACTACTTGTTGTTCCTGCAAGAGAAGGAAAATTTGTGAATAGAAATCATTCGAAGCCAGATCCGGGGAGTAAGGCGGAATATGATAGCAATTCAAAATTCAATTCCTTGCAAATGTTCCATGAGTTTTTAATATTTCGATGGGAATTTTTATTTATCTCAAAGATATTGACACATTATCTACAGCTGAAATTCGAAATACAGTCAACCCCGTTCAATCAAGTAACGAAAGACCCCTCACACCGCTTCTATGCATAAAATCTGAAGAATGAAAACTGTCCCCATAAACTCAAGGTTAATATTTCCCGTTTAATAAAATACGCTTCTCATGTAATCGCATATCTTTATGCTTACCCTAAAAAATTTTCGGAAATTCACGAGCCATACTCAAGAAACGCATCATCATCATCATCATTGTCAACGATTATCAATCCATTGCTGGACGAAGGTCTCCCTAAGTTTCTTCCACAACGGTCTGTCTTCAGCCAGTCTCCTCCATGTTACGCCCGCGTACTTTCGAATTTCATCCACCCATCTCACATGTGGTCTTCTTCTGGGTCTTTTCCTGTCCCTTGGAATCCAGTCTGAAATTTCAGCTGTCCATCGATGGTCTGCCCTTCTGGCAATACGTCCAGCCCATTGCTATTTCAATGATTTTACTCTAATCATGATGTCTTCCACTCTTGTCATTTTTCTGATCCACGAGTTCCTCTTCTTATCTCTCCTGGTTACACCAAGCATACATCTTCCCATGCTGCTTTGAGTTGTCTGCAGTCTTTGTATGTCTCTTTTAATTAAGGTCTACGTCTCTGCACCATGCATAAGAACTGGAAGGATGCATTGATCAAAGACTTTTCTTTTAAGACATAATGGCATATTGCTCTTGAAAATTATACTGTTTCTTCCAAAAGCTCTAAAGGCAAATTTTATATGCCGATTAATTTCTTCATTAATGTGACCCTCACTTGATATCTGCTGTCCAAGATAAATGTAGGCATTGGTTATCTCCAGCTTTTCCCCATCAATCGATAAATCTTCATTTCTTGTAAAAGCATTGTACATCACTTTTGTCTTCTGAAAGTTCATTTTTAATCCCACTTCTTTACTCTTGTCAGCAAGTTCCTGGAACATACTCTGCATCTCTGATGGGGTAGTTGCAAAAATGACTACGTCATCAGCAAAACAAAGTTGAGTTAGATAATCATTAATCTTTAGCCCTCTGTTTTCCCAGTTCACAGGGATTGAAAGATATTTTCCAAAGTGGCATTAAAGATATAGCGTATTAAATCCGTTTATTTTTGTGAGGTAATAAGCACAAAGATTCGCCAAACTTTCGCACTCCACTAGGAGGTTTTTTCAAAGCAATGGTAGACATAAAAATGCAGTGAATTGGAACACGTAAGGAATAAAGATGTTTCTTTGAAAAAAAAAGTGGGTGATATCACGAGCATATTACACGAATTTTTATCGCGCTGCGATGTGTTTCCATGTTTTAATAACGCATGCCAAACCATTAGTACGTAGTTCAGTAGAGATCATAACATTGCATGATGATTTGCTGGAGAGGATTCCGACTGTTTCCCTGATGGTGGCCTCTTTAAAGTTCGTGTAAGGGGCAATTCTTCTAATGAGATTCCATAGAGGCGCAGCCAATGAATGCATGACTTAATGGCGAGGGCTGTATTATGCATATCCTGGTTGACACTTCGCATGTGTTCTTTACATCTAGTGTCCAAGGATAGCTTTGTCATTCCGACACACGTATATATTTTCCGTGCTGTCAGGATATGCCAACGGTATAGCATATACTCGGGCCTTTTCTTTCTCACACTATCTCTCCTTGCAGCTTGATATTATGTGTGATGGCGGAGACTTCGTTGCTATTAATATGTTGTATTTGCGCAATAAATTATTTAACCAATATGTAAAGTCTAGGATATATGTGATGGATCTTGCGTCACATATATCCTAGGCTTTACATATCGAAGCTGGCTGTTCTATTTCTTCTGTGCGCGACGTCAAGATAATTCAACGTCCCATCCACTTCAAACTCCATGGTGAACTTTGTCCTATTATGGATTATAGGTTGTTTATCTTGTGCATGAAATAATTTAATTCGTCTACTCCATGTTCCCGTATGAAGAATATATCGTCAGCCTAGCGGATCCACACTCGTTGTTTTCAAAACCATCTTTGTTCCTTACGTGTTCCAGTTCCCTGTATTTGTATGTCTACCATTGCCTTGAAAAAGCCTTCCAGTGGTGTGCGAAAGCTTGGCGAATCTGTGGGATTATTACACCATAAAAATAAACGGACTTAATATTCTATATGCGTTTCTTGAGTATTCACAGTCTGATGTATTTAAAATAACGTTCACAAGCCATTTTCCGTGATCCGTTTCGTGATATAACGTAACATAAAACTTGCCTATGGAGAGCTTTTGGAAGATACAGTATAATTTTCAAGAGCAATATGCTATCATGTCTTAAAAAAAAAAGTGTTTGATCAATGCATCCTTCCAGTGCTTACATATGGTGCAGAGACGTGGACCTTAACTAAAAGAGATATACAAAGACTGCAGACAACTCAAAGCAGCAGCAGCATGGGAAGATGCATGCTTTGTGTAACCAGGAGAGATAAGAAGAGGAACTCGTGGATCAGAAAAATGACAAGAGTGGAAGACATCGTGATCAGAGTAAAATCCCTGAAATAGCAATGGGCTGGACGTATTGCCAGAAGGACGGACCATCGATGCACAGCTGAAATTTCAGACTGGATTCCAAGGGACAGGAAAAGACACAGCATGTGAGATGGGTGGATGAAATTCGAAAGTATGCGGGAGTAACATGAAGGAGACTGTGTACAAGACAGACCGTTGTGGGAGAAACTTGGGGAGACCTTCGTCCAGCAGTGAACTGATAATGGTTGACAATGATGATGATTTCCGATGTAACCTTTTTAGTGAAAGACGGGGAAAACTCCGAATTTCACGAACGTTCGAGTACTCCAGGGAAAAAATTTATGTTCAAAAACCTTTCCGCCATTCCTTTTGCATATTAATGGTACTGCTGTTTTTATAAGAGGTGTTAACAGGAAACTATGAATTTTCAGAAAATTTTCCGCGATTCCTTTTGTATATTAACGGAGAAGTTCTGCCCTCACTTTTTTCGTATACACGTATGACGGAAAATTTCCAGTAATTGGAGCGATCCGCGGAAATACTTGAGGTTTGATTAACTATTAAATTTCAATCGCCTGTCAGAGGCCCTGATTTTGAAGTTCTGTAGCGAGATAAGATATCGTGAATGGCATTTCGCATGACATTTTGGTTATCGTGTCAACGTACATTCTTTCCCCCTCTCCCGCATTTGGTTCATTAGCTATTGTACATTGTTACCGTAAGAAACCGGATATACTTAAATAATTATACGGTGATTGTATGATGTCTATGTATCGAGTGTTTACGCTGGAATTTTTTTGTCTTGTAGCAATTTGGCTATTTCGTCAGCAAAAGTTGTAGCAAGATGCTATGCAGATTAGCCAAATTTTTTACGGTTCTACTTTTTTTGCTACATTTACGTATGAAAATACAAGCACAACGCATTGACTAAATAACATTTTGTACTTTAAACAGAATTCAAGAATAAAAACAAATAGGCTCTTACACTTCTAATTTTATTAAAAAATACTTATATTTGTTGATGCATGCAGTTTGTGCCAATATATACAAATACCAAAAGACCAGGACTGAGAAAAGCCACAACCGATGACACACCCGTCAACCAGTCGACCCGAACCGAAACGGCGCGTGCTGCTCTCGTGGTTGCTGCTGCGGCTGTGAGCCGCCGAAACACACGCACACAAACAAACAAACAAACATACAAACAAACAAAAACGGAAGGCCTCTTTCCTTATCCATTGCAGCAAAACACTTGCGAAAGGTGCTCTCGAGGCTCACCTGTGCTTTTCTGCAATAGCAGAACAGACAAAATGAATGGAAAACTGACAGCTGGATAAGGCATGGATGACGGAACGAAAAAATGACACGGGGATAAAAAGAAAAACAAAGCAAGGCCGCAGCAGGGATGGGCGGGATGACGAAAGAAAAAAAGGACGAGAAACTTTCGCTTTTTGGAGATTCAATGTGGACTATTCGAAGCAAAAGGTGCGTCTTTATCGCAATTTGGCGAAAATGTGAGCGACAGTTTAAGCACGTGTATCCTTAAGACAAAAGCTATTATAGCTATGAAGAGTAAATTTTATATTTAGGAGTTTCGTGAAAAATACTACTACAAAGTAGTACGATTTCATCTTTTCTTAAACATAACTGAAAGACACTGTCGGTATAAAATGGTTTCGAGTTCCAAAACATTCTGTTGCTTTAAAAAAATACGATGAAAAAAAATGCAATTACTGATAAATCCTCCAATAGAGAAAACAAAATTACGTGCTACAAAGCTATTCAGAAAAATAATAAAATCCTACTGAAAATAAAATGGATAATTAACCCTCATTAGTAGCGAAAAACATTTCATCGAGCGATTCGCATTAATTTCCTTTCTTTCGTATGTACACAGTGTGGCAAAGAATTTTTAAGACTGGGTCTGTAAAATGAAATAGAAACAAGAAATTATAATTTGTTTTGGTTTGTTATTCAAAATAAGTCCCTCCGGTTTCAATACACTTGTTACAGCGATTTAATAATGATTCGAATGCCTGTTCCCGTTCACTTTGTGGAATTGCCTCCAAAGCACGCGTAGAAGCTGCTTGTATGGTCGAAATATCATCAAAATAACACCCTTTTAACGTCATTTTAAGTTTTGGGAATAAAGAAAAGTCGCAGGGGCTAAATCAGGCGAATACGGTGTATGATTCAACACACATACGTTATTTTTTGCCAAAAATCTACGAACAAGAAGTGAGGTGTGACTGGGTGCATTATCGTGCAACAAACACCAACTGTTTTCATCCCGATATTCTGGACGAATGCGACGAATTCTGCTCACCAGTAATCGTTTGTCCACTTGGAGCAAATTCTTTGTGGATAATACCCTTACTATGGAAGAATGTAATGAGCATTGTTTTGATTTTTGATGGAACTTTTCTGGTTTTTTTGTCTTGTGATGAGTTTTTTGACTTCCATTCCGCCCTTTGTCGCTTTGTTTTAGGATCATATTGAAAACACCATGTTTCATCACCTGTAAAAATCGATTTTAAGAAGTTTGGATCATTTTCAGCGGCTGAAATGATGTCTCTGTAATGTGCACTTCTTCTTGACTTTTGTTCATTGGTTAACTGGTGTGGAACAAATTTAGCACAGACTTTTATTTTGCCCAAATCTTCATGCAGTATGGTTCGAATCGTTTCTTTGTTGATGTTTAAAGACTCTGCCATCATTCTTAGTGACGCACATCGATTGTTTTCCACGAAATCACGCACTTTTTCAATAATCTCAGGTGTCCTAGATGAACTTGGTCTTCCGGTATGCTTATCATCTTCTAGCGTCTCTCTTCCGTCCAAAAAACCTTTGTGCCACAGGAAAACATTTGATCTACTTAAACAAAACTCACCGTAAACTTGTTTCATCATTTGGTACGTTTCCGAAGCACTTTTACCAAGTTTTGCGTTAAATTTAATGACAGCCCTTTGTTCCATCTTAATAATTCAACATAAAAAAAAATTTACTTCTCTAATGAACGGCCGTTTCGTTTGAGGTACTTTAACAATTGCGCAGTACTTTTGGCAGAAAGCAAGCAGGTGGTCACGGTTTATAACGCATTCGCGATTACACTGGTGGCGCCACCCTAGGCTGAAATCTAGCGCCAGTCTTAAAAATTCTTTGACGCACTGTGTACGTGACCACGAGTTGATATTGTTTCTAGGTCACTCGATAGCTCGCTTCCTAGACGTTGAAGACGCACCCGGTTCAAACCATTCCAGTGGGAAAGGGTTCATTCATTTCGTAAGTCAGGAGAGAATCTCTGGTAAAAGAGCTGAAAATTCGAAGTTTTTGCGAAATTTCTGTATGGAGACAGGTAAACTTTGAAATTGACTTTTCTGAATTAAATGGAATTAGTGACAACCAAAAATCTGTTAAAATACTGGTTAGAAATCGAAATTTTTCAAACGGAAATTTCGTTAAAAGATGGAGGCCCTTCCCTTATTTTCAGGAATTTTTAGAGAATTAACACCACTTATTTTTTATAGTGTAGGAAAAGACCTCATTCATCTATGCATTCGGTTTTTGTTTTGTTTTTAATTGGGGGTTTAACGACAACCGTGAGCAACTCAGTAGTGGTCATATCGCCCGTCCCAAATTTAAGGCCATTACTTCCAATCAGGGAAGGGAGAGAGCCAGTGCTGTAAGCCAAACACAACATTCATGCCTCAGCGGGATTCGAACCCGGACACATCGCGGCTGAATTACCAGGAGCCATCGCTTAGACCACTGCGCCACTGGGGCTACCTACGTTGTCGGTCATACTCACGTACTCTCATGACTATGAACGATAGTTTGCTAAGAAATCATTTTGTTGGCCTGATTCCGTTAAATATTGCTGACCAGCTGGCGGTCACCAGGCTGCATGAGGACCGCGGAACGAAATTATGCTGCCCGCAAATGAAGAATGAATCAAATTTCAATTTTGACTGAAAATGGATGGAATGAAATCTGAAATGTTACATTGCATTGTACACCAACAAGCATTATGGGTGACAGAGCCGGAATAAAAAGGGGTCTAGAGGGGTTATAGCTTAGGAGCCCATCCTGACCAAGGGACCAGGAGGCAGAGATATACAGAGAGAGAAATAAAATAGTCTTAGTTTTGTCTCGTATGATTTCCACTTGCTCACAAACAGTGGCTAGAAGACGAACAGATATCAAGGCAGTGACTCACTAACTTTCCATGTCACGAAGTGGGGTCGGCGAGACAGTTTCAGCTTTCTCACTATCATCCACCTAAACCTCCCAGTTTGCACTTGGAACCGTTAATGGGCGAAATCCACTGTGACTTCACATTGCATAACAAAACAAGTTAGTAAAATCATTCAATGCATTGATTATAATATGCTTTCCAACATACCAGAAATCATTACTCAAGATATTACTCAAGTTATGAGGATAATGGCTATGGAATAATCTCGCTCCTGTGCCTTGATCTTTGATCCCATTTCGATGATATTCAACAGAACCGGTTTAGTATATCTCCGAAATAACATGATAAAGTTTTGTCGCAATAGAAGCATTTTTACGTAAGTTATGATGCATAAGGGCTATGGAATAGATTCCGCTCCTGCGTCCTAACCTTTGATCCCATTTCGCCCATTTTCAGTAAGATTCGTCCCCAGGCAGGCCCTACAACATACTAACATTTCATCCAAATTGAAGCATTTTTACGTAAGTTATGACGAATAATGGCGATGTAAGTGATTCCGCTTCTATGTCCTGACTTTTGACCCCATTTCGCCCATTTTCAATAGAGTTTGTCCCCAGGTGGTTCCCAACCACATACTAAAATTTCATCAAAATCGAACCATTTTTACGTGAGTTATCGGGCCGATAGGCGGACGGAAAATGCTGGGGCATATACGCTTCTTCAACCTACGGTTGGAAAGCGTAAAAAAAAGGTGCACCAAGAAAAGCATACAATGCTAAATTTAAAAAAGTTCCAAGACAAAATCTGGAAATCTTAAGCTTTTAACTCATGTCCTTGTGAGAACAGTGGAAAATACAGTGACTTTTTATTAAAAATTTGCAGATAATTGATTAGTTTGAAGAATGCCCTGCGTAATAATTACCACAGGCACATTTCTAGGGTTTTGTGTTTTAACCGACTTCAATACTGATTGTCCGTCATAAGTTCTTTGGGGACCCACTCAGATAGATGTCATAGCCTTGGTGGCCCACCGAGATGTCTTAGCCTAGGGGCCCTTTAAGGCCTTAATCCGACCCTGATGGGAGATCTTCAATGGTACTGTCAATGAAATGGACAATACTATAAAAAAACAAGAAAGATGACACCGAATTTTTTGTTGCAATGAGCATGTCTCTTGAATCAGTTCTGACACGAATTAAATTTATCAAAGTTATTCAAAGTCAATGCAACCGGTTATTAAAAAATCAACCAGATTTATACAATCGATAAAACACCCAGAAATAGAAACAACTACTTACTTCCACCATCTGCTAAAAAACATGTTACGAAATTAACAAACGGCGCACAAAAAGTTTCTCATAGCCGAAGGAAGTAACGCAGACAAACAGGTTTTCAAATCGAACTGTTGAAAGAAGAAACACAGAAAGAAAGATGATATATAATAATTCTACGCCTTCTAGCGGAACAATTTTGCATAATGGAAAAGTCGGAAACAGGCGAGAAATATTCTTCATGGAAAAAGCCATGCTAAGGAAAAATAACTTTTCAAATAGCCTCCGGGAGGCAGAGAAAGTGAGAAAAAGGCTTTGACCTTTCAGCCCCAAAAAGGGAAATCTGACAATTTTTAAAGCGAATAATGCTTCACATTTTTACTGTAGCGAATGGCATACAGTAAAAAAAGAAATTTCTGAATAAGGTTTTTAGAAGCGGAAATACAGCTGCAAACAGAAGTTTACAATCACCACCATTAACCAACAGAACTATGAACTACAATAGTTCTCATATACCAGCCTAAAATGTTCTACAAGGTAAATAGCATCCGGTGTTGAAAGAATTTTTTAAATTTCACATGTAGAAGCAGAGATATTAAAAAAAAAAAAATAAATAAAAATTTCGCGCCTCCAAGCGGCGAAATTGTGCATTAATTTTTGGAAGAAAATACATTATTCTCTTCCGAAAATTTTATTTTGGAAGAAAATGCACACAAAAAGTGTTCATAGTTAACAGAATCTAACCCAAAAATTATTTTTTGATCCTGTTTTTAGTTTGTAGATATTGCTGTAAACGGAAACGTGAACTTACGCCCTTCAGTGGCACACTTGTGCGTTAAGAAAAATTAGAAATTATATGAGAAACATTTCGCAGCGGAAACACCCTTCAACAAGGAAAGAACTTTTCAAATCGGACTCTTCGAAGCAGAGATGTCGACAGAAATAAGATGTACACCTTCGCCCCTCGCGGAAAAACTATGCATTAAATTAAGAAGAAAATATTATGAAAAGATTTTCCTAGGTGAGAAGTATCGGTCCACGGAAGAAGTTTTTCAATCAGTCTTCAGGAACTTACATTTTGTTGCAAATACATAAGCAGAAATAAACGCTTTCGCCCTCTGGTGGCCAAACCATTTTTCATCAAAAGTTAGAAATTATGTGCAAAATATTTCCCATCAGCAGCTATACACGATGCAGAAAGAATGTTTCAAATCAGAGTTTTAGTAGCAGATATATCGGGGGAAACACAATTTAACATTACGCACCCTTGCGAAAAATCTATGCGTTACTTGAAAATTTTGAAACTACATGAGAAGCATTTCGCACCAGAAACGCTCTCCAACAAAAAAATAATTGTTCAAATCGGGCTCTTAAAAACAGAGATATCGACAAAAATAAGATATACATCTACGCCCCCTTGCGAGAAAACTAAATACTATTTTGGACAGCAGGTATTCTCAAAAGGCTTTTCGAGGTCAGAGGTATCGGTCCAAGAAATAATTTTTTAACCGAGTTTTCAGCAGCTCAGATTTTGCTGCAAATACACTGACGGAAAAAAAATCCCAACACCAAGAAGGGGTTGTGTTAGATAAACGACAGTTGGTAGGCGGTGAGAGTACATCTGTAAGATGACGTCTATGCAAATTTCGCGCTCGGCGCATACGTGTGGCGCTAGTAGCGCCCCTCGGAACATACAGAGCAGGTTTGCTGTAAATACCCGCTGTAACGTTCGTGAGCGTTAGTTATAGTTGAGATTCGACGTAATGTGTTGATGTTAGTCAAGAATGCCTTTAAGAAGACGAAGAAGCCATTATCAACAGCTCACGGAGTTTGAACGAGGTCGTGTAATAGGGCTACGAGAAGGTGGATTTTCGTTCCGCAATATTGCAGAACGACTTGGCAGGAATGTAGCCACTGTGCATGATTGTTGGCAGCGGTGGTCAAGGGAAGGTACTGCCTCAAGAAGACCGGGTTCCGGCCGGCCACGTGGCACTACTGAGAGGGAAGACCGCCGTGTACGGCGTATGGCCGTGACGCATCGTACCGCGTCTGCGGCAGCAATTCGAGCTGCAGTTGCCACCACAGTGACACAACGAACTGTTACAAATCGGTTACTTGAAGGACAGCGCCGAGCCAGACGCCCTGTAGCGAGCATTCCACTTACTCCAAACCACTGCCGTTTGCGACGTCAGTGGTGTCAAGCTAGAGCTCATTGGAGGACGGAGTGGAGATCTGTTGTGTTTTCTGATGAAAGCCGGTTCTGCCTGGGTGCCAGTGATGGCCGTGTGTTGGTTAGAAGGAGGCCAGGGGAGCGCCTGCAACCAACCTGTCTGCGGCCGAGATACACTGGACCTACACCTGGAGTTCTGGTCTGGGGAGCAATTTCTTATGACAGCAGGAGCACTCTCGTGGTTATCCCACGCACCTCGACGGCGCAGTTGTACGTCGGTCTGGTGATTCAACCTGTTGGGCTGCCATTCATGAACAGCATTCCAGGGGGTGTTTTCCAATAGGATAACGCTCGCCCGCATACCGCTGTTGTAACCCAACATGCTCTACAGAGTATCGACATGTTGCCGTGGCCTGCTAGATCACCAGATCTTTCACCAATCGAGCACGTATGGGACATCATTGGACGACAACTCCAGCGTCACCCCCAACCAGCATTAACCGTCCCTGTATTGACCGACCAAGTGCAACAGGCATGGAACTCCATCTGACAAACTGACATTCAGCACCTGTACGACACAATGCATGAACGTTTGCGTGCTTGCACTCAACATTCTGGTGGTTACACCGGTTATTAATGTACCAGCATTTCACATTTAAAATGGCTCTTCTCGCGCTTACAATAAGCTGTGATCTTGAAACCTTAATCGATTAAATATGTTACCTATACAAATGTATTGCCACCATTTCATTCCTCTACAACTATTTTTTCGTGGTGTTGGGATTTTTTTTCCGTCAGTGTACATCAGAAGCAGAAATAGACACTTACGCCCTCTGGCAGACAAACCATTCCTTACCAAAAATTAGAAATTGTATGCAAAGCATTTCCCATGAGCAGCTGTTTCCGATACAGGAAGAATTTTTGAAATCGGACAAGATCTTAGAAATAGAGATATCGGGAAAAACGTAGTTTTCGCCCCCTACCGGAAAATCTATGAATTACTTGAAAAAGTAATTATGCCTAAAATAGTTTTCGTTTTAAATGGCATCGAAAGGAATAATTTTTTTTTCCAATTGGTTATTTAGAAGCAAATATATGGAATAAAATGTATCTTGAATTCGATGTCATCTGTATTTACGCTCTCTAGCGGCGAAGTTGTGCATCAGAAAAAAACCCGAATGCAAGTATTATCAATCAAATATTTCAAGCTTCCCAATGCAAAAAGATTTTTTTAAATCGGACTAATAGTTGCAGAGGTATGGTGTCCACAGACGGACGGACGGACAAACCCACAACATAAGCACGATCTTTTTTTACAAAAGACGTGCTAATAAGCGGTGTGTATTCACGGAAAATTTCTGAAAATAACGTGCAGCAAAGTTACCAGTAGGTGTCCGTCTTGCAACAAAGAAAAAAATTCCGTTTTTAAAAGTCCCCGTTTTCTCTAACTCTTGTAATTTGACAAATTTTCCGTATAGTCAGTAATTAATTCTGTTTACTTCAGAAAAGTCAGTTGCTGGTTCAAGTATTGTCCACAGAAATTTCCCAAAATCTTCGATTTTGACTTTTTCAGATCCTTACCGCTTACCCTGGTGGAAATCGAACCACACTGGTTCAGCTTCGTCTTTAACTGCAATCATACTTTCTGCCGTTGAGTCAGAAAGACAGGTAGGCTCAGTCACATATCAAGTAGAATTCTAATCGCACAATAATGATTCCCCACCCCTTTTAATGCTGGTGAATTAGTCATTTTAGTTTCTGTTGGAGCTCATTATTTTTCGGAATACTTTGTAATATTTTTATTTATTTATTTATTTATTTATAAACTTTTTTTTAGAAGGACACATTGCGTATTTTTTTCATTGTTTTTTCGAAGCAACGAAATGCTTTCGAACTTGAGATCTTTTTGAGCTGACAGTGATTTTCAATTATCTCTGACAAAAGGTGCACTGTACACTGCAAAAAAGAAAATTCTGAAATTCACGAGCCACTTCCCGTGATTACTTTCGTGAATTAACGAAACATATTTCTGATACACCTTTTTCTGTGAAATGACGGAAAAAAACTCAGAATTTCACGAATTTTTCGTACTCCAGATAAATTTTGAATTTTAAGAAACCTTTCCGCAGTTCCTTTCTTATGTTGACAGTAAATTACCGTTTTTAGCACACGTCCTTGTAAAAAAAAAGTTATCGGTTTGTCCACCGGTATCTTTTACCAGTTTGTTACCAGTTTGTCCGTCCGCCTGTTGATACTATATCTTTGAAACTATTAGTCCGATTTGAAAACTTCCTTTTGCATTGGGAATCTTGAAATGTGCGCATAATGATCCTTTATTTCGTTTTTTTTTTGTTGTCGTTGTTTTTTACGATGCATAGTTTTGCCACTAGAGGGCGTAATGGCATATGGTATCGAATTCAAAATCCATTTTATTCCATATATTTGCTTCTAAACATCCGACTGAAAAAACTATTTCCCCTTCGATTCCATTTATAGCGAAGACTATTTTAGGTATAATCACTGCTTCAAGTTTTGCATAGATTTTCCGCTAGGAGGCGTAAAA
Source organism: Macrothele yani (assembly GCA_039090855.1). Taxonomy (NCBI): domain Eukaryota; kingdom Metazoa; phylum Arthropoda; class Arachnida; order Araneae; family Macrothelidae; genus Macrothele; species Macrothele yani. The sequence continues at coordinate 167,195,119 of CM077029.1, read as the reverse complement.
GTAAACTGCATTTTCCCCGTTATCTATGTTGCTAAAACTCTGATTTGAAAAATTCTTTCTGCGACGGACACAGCTCTTGATGGGAAATCTTTCGCATATAATTTCTAATTTTTGGTAAAAAAAGATTTGGCCACCAGGGGGCGTAAGAGTTACTTTTTAACGTATTTGCAGCAAAATCTTAGCTTCTAAAATCTCGATTGAAAAAATTATTTCGTGGTCGGATACCACTCACGTGGATAAATCTTTTCAGAGTATTTTCTTTTTAAAATATTGCATGGTTTCTCCCCCAGGAGGCGCAGATGTACATCTTATTTTTGTCAATATCTCTGTTCCTAAGAGACCGATTTAAAAAATTCCTTCTTTGTTGGACAGTGTTTCCAGTGAGAAAATTTTCTCATATAACTTCAAAATTTTCAAGTATGGCATAGACTTTCCGCTAAGAATCATAAAAGTAAAAGGCGTTTTCCCTGATACCCCGGCTTTTTTTTTTTTTTTTTTTTTTCTTGATTGGAGGTTTAACGACCACCGTGAGCACCTCAATCGGCTATAAGCAGTCACTTGTCCCTAATTTAGGGCCACTGGTTCCAGGGAAGGGAGAGAGCCAATGCCGTAAGACAAACACAACATCCATGCCTCACCGGGATTCGAACCCGGACCCAACTCGGGCGAATGATCAGAGGCCATCGCTTAGACCACTGCGCCACCGGGGCGGCTACTCTGCTTCGAAAACTCCGATTTGAAAAATTCTTCCAGCATCGGATACAGCTCCTGATGGGAAATCTTTTGCATACAATTTCTAATTTTTGGTAAAGAACGGTTTGGCCACCAGGGAACGTAAGTGTTTATTTATGTATTTCTTCTGATGTATTGCAGCAAAATCTGAGCTTCTGAAAACTCAATTGTTTTCGTTTTTTCTTTATAATTTTTTTTCCCGTGATACCTTTCACTTCGAAAAACTTTTTGAAAATACTTTCTTTTTAAAATAATGTATAGTTTTCCAGCCACGGGCGTAGACGTATGTCTTATTTTTGTCGATATCTCTGCTTCTAATAGACCATTTTGGAAAATTCTTTCTTTATTGGAGAGTTTCCGCTGCGAAATGTTTTTACATAATTTCAAATTTTTCTTAACGCACAAGTGTGCCACCAGAGGGCGTAAGTTCAAATTCCGTTTGCAGCAATATCTGCGGGACTAAAAACCCGATTGAAAATTTTCTTTTTCGGTCAGATGCTACTAACTATGCAAACTCTGTGTGTGTGTGTTTTCCCAAAATAATACACAATTTCGTCGCCAGGTGGCGCAAATTCGTAATCTGTTTTTCTTAGTATATCTGCATCTACAAGTGAGATTTAAAAAATTATTTCAACACCGGATGCCATTTGCCTTCTAAAACACTTTAGGTTAGTATATGAGGAGTTTTTAGATCACAGTTCTGTCCTGGTGTTTGTGTACTTTAATTTGCAACTGTATCTCCGTTTCTAAAAACCCTATCGAGAAATTTGTTTTTTTACTGTAAGTCGTTAGCTAATAGAAATGTGAATCCTCTTCAAAAAATAATGCAGAGATTTCACTTTAGGAACGTAAAGATCGAAACGGTTTCTCTTTGTCTCTGCTTCCGGGAGATGTATTTGAAAAGTTCTTTTTCCGTGAAGAAGATTTTTCGTCTATTTTCATTTCTCCCATTATGGAAAATACTCCCGTTAGAAGGCGTACAATTACATCATGTTTCTTTCTACACATATTTTTGTTCTTTTAACTGTTCGATTTTAATTTCACTTTGCCTCTGATGCCTTGCTTGTGCTATGAGAAACTTTTTGTGCGCCATTTTTTTATTTTCGTAACATACTTTTTAGCCGCTGGTGGAGGTAAGCAGCTGTTTTATCGATTGTAGAAACTCGGTTGATAGTTTTCCTAACCGGCTCCATTAACTTTGACAACCGGTTTCAATAACTTTGATAAATTTAATTAGCGTCAGAAGGAATTCAAAAGACGTGCTCATTACAATAGAAGATTCGGTGTCAACTTTCTTGATAAGATGTGTTAACGGACAATTCTGAATTTTAGAAACCTTTCCGCAATTCCTTTCTTATATATTAATGTAAAAACTCTGTTCTCACTTTTTCGGTAACCGTATGAAGAAAAAAGAGATAGATTTATGGAAATACTTCGGAGGTCATTGAAGTCTGATCAATTAAATAATAAGTTCATTCCTTTTCTATTACATATTTGATACCAATTCTGTTTCGTCGAAAAACGAAATTTCACTGGCTTGCCTAAAATACGTCATTTATAGTACTAAATAACGTATTTTAGGCAAGGCAGTGAAATTTCGTTCCTAAAACACGTCATTTATTGTCGAAATCTTAAGTGTACTGTTAAAGATCTGAATTACAGAGAATGAAAAGGAAAGAAGAAAATGTTATTCCTGCTCTTTCAGTTCATGCAAGATCAACAGAATATTTTATTATGAATATATTTTATGGCTACAAAACTTGTGATGTTGAGATAGAATAAAATAGCAACGTTTATTCACAATTAAATGTCCATTTCAACATATACTATAGTTTCGCCGAGCATTTGGCTCGGCTTCATCAGGACAAATGGAGCGTAAACATTCAAATCGTTGCGACATCTTCAGAGTTCTGGTGGTCACGGTTTTTGATGAGTTATTTCCACGCGCTTGAAAGAAATGGAGTAGATATCATGTCGTTGAGAAGCTGTGGAAAGTTGCGATATAAGTGGAAAGTTTCTAATGTATTAAGCTTGATAGTCGAATCAGTTTTATCAGTAAGCGTAGCGCTTTCAAACAAAAATTTACGGTTATTTTCTTGACAATGTTGGGCTACATAGACGACTTCTTCAGTTCACAGTTCCGTACGTAAGTCTTGTGTTCCTTCACGCTGAAACTTAAAGTCCTGCTGGTCTGCCCCATATATGACAGGCCACATTCACAAGAGGTCTGATAAATTCCTCGGGAATTTACGTCTTCGACATAGTTTTTTGATCCGTAAAAACTCACCTTGTTTATAGGTTTGAAAAAAAAACATCAACAACTTTCAAATTAAAAATTTTGAGAAGTTTTGAAATTCTGAAGCAATTCTGAGGAGCAAATGGGATCACAGCCCAATTCTTTTGTATACCGGGAGGTCTATTGGCGTGAGCGAGCAGACAAGCTTCGGTTTTCTAAACTTTTGGACGGCTTTGTCTATAAAGGAAGGGTTATATTCTCTGTGTGCTGCAGTTCCTTTAAGAAACTCAAGTTCTTTCTGCAAGAAACCCTCAGTTGAGCTTATATGCATTGCACGATATACACTGTCTACCAACAAGTAATTGGACACCTGTGATAGCAAAGGAAAACGAAGTTTATTCACCTTCAATAGTTGGTGGAGCCTCCACGAGCGGCGATTACAGCTGCGACCCTAAGGGGCATACTCTCAACCAGGCGTTGTACGACGGCTAGCGGTATTTTCTTCCACTCGGCTTGGAGAAGACAGGTCAGTTCCTTCACCGATTTCGGACACCCCTTAAGTCGATGCTCCAACTCGTCCCAGAGTTGCTCGATAGGGTTAAGGCCCGGGCTCTGCGAAGGCCAGTCCACTCGATTAACCTTATTGTCACCATACCAAGCCATGGTGGACCTTGCAACATGACAGGTGGCATTGTCATCCTGAAAGTAACATGGGTCCACCCTGTAAAACTGCCACAACGTAGGAAGCGCATGGTCATCCAAAATAATGCAGTAGGTCTCGGCGTTGAGTCTACCAGGAATTGCGACCAAGGGTCCCGTGCCATACCAGGAGAAACACCCCCATAGCATAATTCCACCGCCGCCGAACTTCACAGTGGGCACAATACATTCCGGCAGGAGGCATTCTCCAGGCAGACGCCAAACCCAGACCCTGCCATCCGAACGGTAGAGGGTGAACTTTGATTCTTCGCTCCAGAGAACCTGTTTCCACTGTTCAACGGTCCACTGTCGACGTTCTTTGTACCACGTTAGCCGAGCAGCGCTATTGGACCTGGTGATCAAAGGCTTGTGGGCGGCAGCACGTTCATCATAACTGAGCAGATGGGATTCCTTACGGATGGTATTCATCGAAAGAACACTCCCGGATGCCTGTTGAAACTCCTCGCGGATGTGGCCCATTGATTTGGCGCGGTTCTTCCGAATTTATCTGGCCAACACCCGTCGGTCTCTAACTCCCAGTTTTTTAGGTCTGCCGGGTCGGGACACATTCCGACAGTCATCTCTCATCTTCCACTTGCCAATCACGTAGGCCACTGTCGATTTTGGGTATTTCAACTCGCTGGATATGTCACGTATGGATCGGCCATTTCTGTGATACCCGACGATTACACCTTTCTCGAAATCAGAGAGATCCGAACTGCGTGGCATCTTGCATGCGACTGGTTGCGTTGTTGTTTCCCACACGATATTTAACGGCGGCGGCCGTGACGTGTATCAGGACCGCAGATATCGTCGATTGCAGTGGTGTCCAATTACTTGTTGGTAGATAGTGTATATGGAAAGCAGATATTTTTTGTTTCCATGGGTGATTTTATTTTGCATGTGGGGGGTATGGAGACAGCATATAGTTTTCGATAAACTGTTGTACTAAAGGATCCTTCACAGAGTTACACAAGGACAGGAACGGCAAGCAGCCACTGTTTCCAGTCTCGCAAATGAACCGTATATGAGGCTCAACTGAAGTAGTAAGTTGAATTGTTATGTAATTTTTACTGAAAAACGAAAAAGGAGATTGTTAAACGCAAGTAAACTATTTATGATTACTTTATCAGAAAAATTAAATTCAGGAAGCCGATCGCCCGGACGTTTTCCTCTCGATCTTGCATTTAATGCCGCTACAGGTTCCTGTCTGTTAACGAGGAACAAGAATTGCTTTTTAATTTTTAACGTGGATAAGCAAGTGGGTTTCAATTCTTAGGGAGCGAATGTGAGAGACAAAGAAGTGTTTCCTAATCCTTAACGTTAATCAAGGGTTTCCTCATAACCTTAACGTAAATAAACAAGTCGGTTTCAGTCGGTCATAATCATTAATGTAAATCAAGACGTGTTTCCTAACCCTTAACGTGAATAAGCTAGCAAATCATAATCGTTAACATGAGTTAAACGTGTTGCTTAATCCTTAACGTGAAACAAGAAATGTTTCTGTTAAAATAGTATAACTATATTATTAATCCGAATTTCTTGGTGTAGAATACAAATCAAGGTTTCCAAGCTTTCGCACATCAACCAGATGGCTTTCTCAAGGAAGGTAGACAGCAAACTGCAAACGGAATAATAGAACGCTTCAACAATTTAACCGCGGTGACTTGACTTGACATAAACGAGCAGACGCTAAGTAATGTCAAGTCAAGTCACCGCGTTCAAATTGTTGAAGCGTTCTATTATTCCGTTTGCAGTTTGCTGTCTACCTTCCTTGAGAAAGCCATCTGGTTGGTGTGCGAAAGCTTGGAAACCTTGATTTGCATTCTACACCAAGAAATTCGGATTAATAATATAGTTATACTATTTTAAGTGTGATTGGTGTACAGTTCCTCGTTATTAAATGTTTCTGTATTCTTAACGTAAGATTCTAATTAACATGATGCAAGCTGGCTGTAATTCTTATCGTAAATTAAGAAGTGTTTCCTAATACTTAACGTGAATGAAGACGTGTTTCTAATCCTTAACGTGAATCAAGAAGTATTTCTTGATTCATACATGGATAAAACCAGAACGTGAATGAAGTAATTTGCAGTTTGTGGGCGAAACAATAAATATTTCTCAATCCTTACATGAATAAACAAGCAGGTTATAGACCTAAGGGTGAATAAAGTAATTTCCAGTCCTTAACGTGAATAAGGAAATTTTTACTATTTCCAGAACTCAGCTGGACTAGTTATTCTTGATCCCATCCAAAGGAAATCAGTAAGTCACCCGATAGGTATAACTGCTACATCTAAATACTGAATTAATTATTTGTTACTGGTATATAGTGTTACTCAGCATCTCTACTCTGATCAAAATCATCCAACAGCAATTACTGAAGCTCTACAGAACACGTTCCATTTTTCGAAATTTCTAAGCCACTAGAATTAAGATGGCTATTTCCAGATCATTAGCTTCACCTGTCTCAACCATAACTTCCATTTTAAATTTTCAACTTGTCACCACCAACACTTCTAGATGAATATTATCAAAGATACTCTGACAGAAAAATAGTGCAGCAGCAAAAAAAAAAAAAAAAATAATAAAGAGATCAGAAGTTCTTAGAGGAAGACCTTTCCTGTAAAGAATTTGTTCCTCCTCTTCCGAAATCAATATAAAATTAAATGATGTTCTTAGGCAAAGAAATATCGTTACTGGATCCTTTTTATCTTCTGCATACCTGTGCGCATGAAACGCTTTGTGAACATTTCGTGTATTAACAGACATACATCAATTACTGTTCAAGAAAATGTAAAAAGTTGCGAGCAGTTCTTTTTTTTTTTTTTTTTTTTGCTTTAATCCATTATTTTCACATTTAATGCAGGACTTTCTAAATCAGCTCTGAGTAGTCAACTTCGATCCAGCAGAGAACTTTTACACTCCATTAGGGCTGTACATGTCTTGCCATCCAGCATGTTTTATGAAACGGCCTTAACAAGAGAGCTGAAGCTAAACCAACAACTATAAACTCTTAGGATCTTCAGACTGCGTCTTTTCCCCCTCAGCCTCTTTTCCTAGTGTTCTCTTAGGGGGCAGAAAGTCGTAGCACAACATGAAAAACGGGTGATTTCGGTCCAATAGCTTTAGCGCCACATCTAAAAGTCGGTGTAAAACATAGTTTTATGGGAGGTGGGTTATAGATTTTTCCCGCCGATAAGTTTTTTCTTTTCTCTCCGTCTCCCTCCCGTGTACCTCAGCTGTTTTTCCACCTGAAGCTCGTTATGGTTTCCTCCCCAGCATCACATCATCCATGATTCGATCCATCCCTGGACGCAAAGGAGTTTCTGCCATCGCAAGTGGAGAAAAATTGGGGCACTTAGAGTTAAAGCATCATGCGTGCGATGAGTGAACGGGGTGGGGGATGGAGATACCAGGCGGGAAATGCGTATTTTACGGCGGACGAGAAACTTTAAAATAACCCTCTATTTGGGAGGTGGGGGAAGAAAAGACCGAGCAAGAAAAGTTGTTGTTCCAGGGGAACTATTAAGGTCGCTGAAGCTCATCTACATCACAGCCAGGATGTAAAACCGAAATCGGAAATCTATGCACGCAAAAAAAAAAAAAAAAAAAAAGTAAGGTTGAAGATTAGGTGGGAGTTGTATCTTTTTCGCCCTCTTTGGCTGAGAGTCGTATATTCACCTTTTCAAGTTTTCTCCAACATAACTCCCTCTTTTCATCACATTTCCCACTGATGGCCGCAGAAGAAAGTGTTAAGATGGATGCTTTCGCATATACACTTCTCTTGAACGGTAATCTCTGGTTGGTGCTTAGACCAAAAAGCTACCTGTCTTCGGAAAGTGACTTTAGCGCTGCTCCGAAATACTTTAGATACTTGTGAAGGGGCAATAAGAGAGCCTGCAAGGCTGGGGAATGCAGGGCAAAGGTGTAAAATGAGACTAACCGGTGGCAGAATAAGGCGTGACACAGACCAATTTGCCAGCCGCGAGGATTTAAGTCGCCTTACAAGAGATGAAAGGAGTAGCAGGCTGTCAAGAAGAGGAAGAGCAATGAGAACTCCGCTGCTCTTCATTACCTCTTTTGGGGTTTCCTCCCAAGTTGTGCTGTGATGACCTTCAGAGGCATAAATACTGGGAAGCGACCGGAGCTTGATTTATGCAAATGGTGTTAACGTTTCGTAGCAGTTTTTCAAATGCAGTGATGAGGTCGCCCTGATGTGCAGTTCCTTTAGAAAGCTCATGGAAGAGAAAACTTTTCGTCTTTTTCGTAAAGTCACTTTTCTTCTCCTTAAGAAAAATGTTGCGCTCCTCAAATATCATCCTATAAGTTTCCAGAGAGACCATTACCGTGTGCCGATGAAACCAGGAGAAAAAATATTAATAACCAGATTGTTTCTTCAAATTTGATTTCAGAAAGTTCACGTTATATTGCAGATCAGAAAACTCATTTTCGCATATTATTTATATTAAACAGGAGAAATTTTAATTACTAAAGAATGTACCATAAATTATTTCTCATATTTAGGGAATAGTTGAGGATAAAATCATTCACAATGAGTCTCAAGTTAAGGGCAGTGATTAGTACAAAACAGATTCTAAAAAACCATATGAATATCGTCTGTATTAATGCACGGAAAAACTCCTCACATGAGGTGCATTTTTCAATACAGTTTTCATTAACTCAAAACTCTGTGCACGTTCTTTACATGTGAGTGCCGTGCTCTTCACATGTGAGTAAAGAATGTGCACAGAGTTTTGAGTTAATGAAAAATGTATTGAGAAATGCACCTTATGTGATGAGCACAAAACAGATATATCCAGATTTAGAGAAGGTGTCGCCGAGAAATTATCAACACAGTGCGTCTGAAAATAAGAAGTAATTTATTCGAAAACTTATCACCCAAAGTCAGAGCTGCTGAAATATTGCCCACAGGATTGGCAGGTTTTTGAGGAGTGACAGTTTTTGACGGCTTTAACCATGGTATAACGAAGTAAATTTCTCCGTCATTTTGGTCCACGCCGGGGCTCGAGCCCAGGTTCCCTCATTCCGGAATGAGTCACTCTACCAATTGAGCTATGCGGACGTTCGTTCTGACTGCTATCTGCCTGTATGTAGTGTGCGTCCTGCTGGCAGGTACGTCACATCTTCCCCCTCCCCGAAAGAGGGCAGGGGGCATGGCCCACGGGTCAGCCGTGACCATAAATCGTCGTAGGCAGCCATCCGCTGAAGCACGTACTTGAGAACTCCCAGTCAATTTGGTGTGTGGAATGCAACGTCACACATTTTTCTTTTTCGAAGCGCTGGAGAAGGGATTCTCTTATTTTTCCTATCTCACGGTGTGGAAAGAACATCACACCATTGCGAGATTTTGAACGGCCGGGTCATCCGGAAAGTTCGAGCGCCATTATAGCGAAGTAAATTTCTCCGTCATTTTGGTCCACGCCGGGGCTCGAACCCAGTCCCCTCATTCCGGAATAAGTCCCTCTACCAATTGAGCTACGCGGACGTTCGTTCTGACTGCTATCTGCCTGTATGTCGTGTGCGTCCTGCTGGCAGGTACGTCACAATGGTTTAAACCGTCACGTCAAAAACCTCTGTCAAAAATCTCAAATACTGCATTTCAATATAAAAATACCTGTTTAAGATAACATGCATGCATTTCATGCAATGTTTAAAATGTCAATAATATGTGAGTAATAAATAACTAATAAAGGATTATTACATAATAAAATTTTCTACTTTCTAAGTATTTATACACTATCTACCAACAAGTAATTAGACACCACTGCAATCGACGATATCTGCGGTCCTGATACACGTCACGGCCACCGCCGTTAAATATCGTGTGGGAAACAACAACGCAATCAGTCGCATGCAAGATGCCACGCAGTTCGGAGCTCTCTAGCTCTCTGATTTCGAGAAAGGTGTAATCGCCAGGTATCACGGAAATGGCCGATCCAAACGTGACATATCCAGCGAGTTGAAGTACCCAAAATCGACAGTGACCCACGTGATAGGCAAGTGGAAGATGAGAGGTGACTGTCGGAATGTGCCCCGACCCAGCAGACACACAAAAGTGGGAGTTAGAGACTGACGGGTGCTGGCCAGAGAAATTCGGAAGAACCGCACCAAATCGATGAGCCACATCCGCGAGGAGTTTGAACAGGCATCCGGGAGTGTTCCTTTGATGAATACCATCCGCAAGGAAGCCTATCTGCTCGTTTATCATGGACGTGCTGCCGCCCACAAGCCTTTGATCACCAAGTCCAATAGCGCTGCTCGGCTTACGTGGTGCAAAGAACGTCGACAGTGGACCGTTGAACAGTGAAAACAGGTTCTCTGGAGCGACGAATCAAGGTTCACCCTCTACCGTTCGGATGGCAGGGTCTGGGTTTGGCGTCTGCCTGGAAAACGCCTTCTGCCGGAATGTATTGTGCCAACTGTGAAGTTCGGCGGCGGTGGAATTATGTTATGGGGGTGTTTTTCCTGGTATTGCACGGGACCTTTGGTCGCAATTCCTGGTAGACTCAACGCCGAGACCTACTGCACCATTTTGGATGACCATGCGCTTCCTACGTTGTGGCAGTTTTACGGGGTGGACCCATGTTACTTTCAGGATGACAATGCCACCTGTCATGTTGCGAGGTCCACCATGGCTTGGTATGGTGACAATGGGGTTAATCGAATGGACTGGCCTGCGCATAGCCCAGACCTTAACCCTATCGAGCACCTCTGGGACGAGTTGGAGCGTCTACTTAAGAGGTGCCCCCACCGTCCGAAATCGGTGAAGAAACTGACCTGTCTTCTCCAAGCCGAGTGGAAGAAAATACCGCTAGCCGTCGTACAACGCGTGGTCGAGAGTATGCCCCGGAGGGTCGCAGCAGTAATCGCCGCTCGTGGAGGCTCCACCAACTATTGAAGGTGAATAAACTTCATTTTCCTTAGCTATCACAGGTGTCCAATTACTTGTTGGTACTGTATATAAATAAGCAATATGGTAAAATTTCTTTCGTTAAACCATACAGTAAATTCAAGCATATTATGAGTCAACCCATATTTTCTTGACCAAAATTTGTGTTTGTTTTAACGTGGAATGTATTTTGTTAACCAAAAAAAAAATAACATTCCAAGTTTATCTCCACAACAAATCCAGGATTACCTCGCCACTATAACACACTAGTGTGGAAACAGATTGTCAGTTCGAAAATAAAACATAAGTTCAAGCATCTCGAGAAGGGATCCAGACTTGATTTATTCATATGGGTATTCGCCTGTGCTGACTGTATACGAAGCTGACGAAACGCCTAAACCCTTCTGATCTCAGTGCTACTTGAAGGAATACGAATCCCATGATTTGGTGGAAAGGAATTTATAGATGTAGTGGCTTTACAACTGAGCCCGTCTCTGAACTTGCTGCACTAGCAATGCCTTTGCTGTCAAGTCCTGCCAGCTCAGCTTCAGTTAAAGAAGTATTTTCTAGCTATGGATTCATACACTCTAAGCTCAGGAATTGTTTAAGTGTCAACAAGTGCAAAATTAATTATGTGCTATGGGATGCCACGAGGTAAAAATGAACCAGACTACTAGTCGTGCAATTCATTGGCAGATGCATAATTTTAGATCAATAAAATCGGTTCTGTACAGATTAAAAATTTTAAAGAATAAATTTTTTTGCCACTTTTCTGCTTTTAATGATTGTAAAAAATAATAAGGATAAAAATAAAGACTAACATTAAAGTTTGACTGACGTTAAGTTTCTTACTATTTAGTATACCTATTAATGCTTACAAATTGTTTAAAAGCATTAGTTATGAGTTTTTGACGGTTTTTGCCAGTTTTTGAAGGTTTTTGACAGTTTTTGACGGTAAAACCTACGAAACAGGGGAAAAAACAAACAAAAAAAATAATAACAGGGAGCGCAGTTCAATTAAAGCTAAAAATGTTGTCGAGAAAATGAATTTGTACAGCGCTGCTGTACCCATATGTGCAGACATCAAATAGAAGTCATAGCTCTTTCCACGTTTATAAGTGACTCACGGGAAAATTCTCATCGGCCGACACCGGAAATCGAACCCAGGGTCTTCCAGTTACGCGCCAAACATGCTTTCACTTCACCACAGCGGCCTCGAAATTCTCCAGACTCACATACGGCAAACTGCCAAACTATCTGGCAGGTTGCTTATTTGGAGCCCCGTACATTGCTGGGGATTCACCAAAGATGAACAGCAGCAACTGAACAAATAACTATAAGGCAAATGTGCGGGGCTCCAAATAAGCCACCTGCCAGGTGGTTTGCCGTATGTGAGTCCGGAGAATTTCGAGGCCGCTGTGGTACAATGGAAGCATGTTCGGCGCGTGACTTTAATATCCTGCGTTCGATTCCCGGTGGCGGCGATGAGAATTTTTCGTGACTCACTTATAAACGTGGAAAGAGCGATGACTTCTATTTGATGTTCGTAATCTACGTCAGTCAGCTGTGTATTTATTATTCATTTGCCTATATGTGCAGGGTTGGAGCAAGTTTTTCTTATCGGGAGGGGAGGGGGAAGGGGGAGGGGGTGCCCTACTACCACGCAAACAGTTCTCACTTTTTACTTTCTCATACTGCAATTATGTTACAGAAAGGTAACTGGAAGCTCAAAAAATCGCACTTCCGGTTTTTGGCATAGTTTTACTAAAAATGCGAAAACTTGGTTAACACCTATAAGTGTTACTGAGATTTTAGAAATCATTCTTTTCCAAGAACAGAATGGAATATTCAACAGTCGGTTTCTTCTCATCATCGTAGCAGTCAGCATGAGAATCAATTACCTTTCAAGAAGATGCTTATCAGCGAAATTGTCATTAGTAGAGTTGGGAAACATTTCTCAGGTAATCGGGCTTAGTACGTAGGTTAAAGAGTTTTATTACTTTAGTGGGTTCTGAAGCTATCAGCACATTGTGATAGAATAGCGACCGCATACTCAAACTACGTGGTGAGTTTATTGCTCTTCTTGGCGACTAGGATCTCTCTCTCTCTCTCTCTGTCTTCAAGGGATGGATTTCAACAGAGGAGGTTGTGAGACAGAGGGATCGGACACAGGCCAGAGGTTTAGAAGCAATCTCTCTCTCTCTCTCTCTCTCTCTCTCTCTCTCTCTCTCTCTCTGTCTTCAAGGGATGGATTTCAACAGAGGAGGTTGTGAGACAGAGGGATCAGACACAGGCCAGAGGTTTAGAAGCAATCTCTCTCTCTCTCTCTCTCTCTCTCTCTCTCTCTCTCTCTCTCTCTCTCTGTCTTCAAGGGATGGATTTCAACAGAGGAGGTTGTGAGACAGAGGGATCGGACACAGGCCAGAGGTTTAGAAGCAATCTCTCTCTCTCTCTCTCTCTCTCTCTCTCTCTCTCTCTGTCTTCAAGGGATGGATTTCAATAGAGGAGGTTGTGATACAGAGGGATCGGACACAGGCCAGGGGTTTAGAAGCAATCTCTCTCTCTCTCTCTCTCTCTCTCTCTCTCTCTCTCTCTCTCTCTCTCTCTCTCTCTCTGTCTTCAAGGGATGGATTTCAACAGAGGAGGTTGTGAGACAGAGGGATCGGACACAGGCCAGAGGTTTAGAAGCAATCTCTCTCTCTCTCTCTCTCTCTCTCTCTCTCTCTCTCTCTCTCTCTCTCTCTCTCTCTCTGTCTGTCTGTCTGTCTTCAAGGGATGGATTTCAACAGAGGAGGTTGTGAGACAGAGGGATCGGACACAGGCCAGAGGTTTAGAAGCAATCTCTCTCTCTCTCTCTCTCTCTCTCTCTCTCTCTCTCTGTCTTCAAGGGATGGACTTCAACAGAGGAGGTTGTGAGACAAAGGGATCGGACACAGGCCAGAGGTTTAGAAGCAATCTCTCTCTCTCTCTCTCTCTCTCTCTCTGTCTTCAAGGGATGGATTTCAACAGAGGAGGTTGTGAGACAGAGGGATCGGACAGAGGCCAGAGGTTTAGACGCAATCGGACAGCGACAGAAATATGTTAGAAGAAGCGAGGAACTGCTCCCAAGCTGGAAAGCGTGAGTGATAGAAACTGAAACAGGAAAAAGATTAGGTAGAACGTGCAGCTGAGAATTTGAATATAAAGTAACAATAATTCAACAATCGAGATAATTTCAGGACAAGCCGTTAAAAAAACATTAGATAGCCATAAAGTGCAGTTTAATACCGAAAATCCATATACAGCCGTGGCCAAAAAGTCCAGCACCAGTATACCGAAAGTCAGTTTTTGATGTTTGAAGTCAACTTATACAGCATAATGGTAAATTCAGGAATATATATTGCTACGGTACCGGACCGAGCTAGGTTATGCATTCACCGCTCGCCACCAAAATGTTACGACAGTGGGTCATTACCCCACCGCGGTCAATCAATTTAACAACCGTAGCCGAGCAATTAGTATATTTCTTCTCTGAGGTCCTTCGACGTAGTTCTTGGCGCGAAAACTGTATTATATGGGCATACACTTAAACAATTTGAACCAATCACATGCGTACACATTAATAATGTGTTCTATGACTAGCTGACTGCCTAAAACATATTAAATTGGCTAAAAAAAAACATAACATTTGCACACCTATGAATAAAATTTATCTGTCTTCAGAACATAAGCATTGGGCCAACTTTGACCTTAATCAGTTCCCGCGAGATAGTTTTAATGAACTTAAATTTCACAGTTCAGTCTTACTATTTCTCAGTTCAGTCTTACTATTTCTCAGTTCAGTTCTTGCAATATATTAGTTCAGTTGCTCAACTAATTGCGTAGCAGAAGTTATAATAAAAACAAAACGTTTCTACTTACATGGATGCTGTCAAGAATAAATCCAAATGGTGATTTAACTTTTCACCTGTATATTTGTTAGGTATCCAAGCCACCGCTCTTACGCTACCAATTTTCCTTACGCCGGCTTTATCCCGTCGCACTTACACGTAGTGGCTGCGCTGCTTACGTATCCGCACACACACGCACACACACACACCCCTACATGGGGCCTCGCTTCGCCCAGCAGGACCAGCTCGCATCCTTCGCTGCTTCAGGGAGAGGATAGTGATTCCACACTGCAGTTGTTGGCATTCGAACCCGAGCTTCGCTTCTCATTGGAATGACCACTGTCCACTCGCAGTCTTCTTAATTCCTCTGTAACTTTGCTTTCATTGGGCCAACCAGTCGCTAATTTCCATTAGGCTCCCAGCCTAGAAATTGCTGCTTTATCACGGGCATTTGGGCATTCCGCTGTCTTTATGGCAAACTGGCATCTCCATTTGCCCTGAGTTGTCGTCTCCGTTTCTTACCAAATGCAGGAAGGTTCGCTGCTTCATTTCCCAATTCATATAGCAGATCCAAGGCATCCAATCCAGCCTTTCACATCGGAGAACTTACAGACAACTAAACTTTCTTCCTTATTTTCACGCTAAATGCGAAACTTATTTTTCTGCCCTAACCACACACACACAGAGCAATTGTTCTCGAAAATGATCCAAACAATCCACGAGTTTACGATTATTCGCTAAACCATTTGTCCCCCATCTTCATTCATTTCCACAAGTGGCCCTCTTCGAAATGTACCTCTTTCCATGTTTAGACTGGCCGTCAGCTGCAACTTTCGATTTACGACCTAACAGTGCTATTCTGAGAACACCCAGCCAGAGGGCGAATTCTTCGCATCTTTTCTTTCCAAACCCCCAGATAAAACTTCCTCTGCTGTTTACACTTTTAAACTCCAAACAAGCCTCGAACATTAATTAATACTTAATTAATTTCATACATCCACCACGCCCATTAATTCCCTAATTAATGGCGGGGGTGGGTCGTAACAATATTATACATCATTTTAAAGGAAATTTTATGCTGAATTCAAATATTTTTACAGAATGTTATTACCAGCAACAAAAGTGAAGTTAGAAGCAAAATTGCGCAAGTGAGGAAACACAAATCCAGTTCTGAAAAAGTGTTCGCGCCCCTTTAATCCATTATGGCTTTCTTCGACGTCCGCTAGTGAGATATAAATGGATGTAAAATCGTGTGCTGACTTAGAACGCAGCTGCCTGTAGTCAGTTGACGGAAGTTTATGCAGAATTCCTGCTGGTATTTGAATATCGCAATGTCAAAGACCCGAAAATTGGTCCTGCCTCTTCAAACCAGGACAAATATTATTACTTTTCATGAACTTGGATTCAGTAGTCAATAAAATTGCTGTTAAATGTGGCTGTGATCATTCCACTGTCTTGCGCACCATTAAAAGAGTTGCAGAAATTGTATGTGTGTGAAACAGAAAAGGAACAGGTCGACCAAGGCTGTGTACTGAACGTGATGATCTCATGTTGATTCGTCGTTCCTTAAATTCAAGGTTTAAAACAGCTTCTAATTTAATGAGTGGGAAAATGAAGTAGGCATTATTTATTGTATCTGCAGGTACAGTTCGTCGTGGGCTACAAGAAAATGAACTGACTGCACGAAAAGCTGCACGAAAACCTTTCCGTACTGAACAACAACGGCTCAAAAGAATTGCTTGGGCCAAGGTACACAAGAATTGGACTGTTAATGAATGGAAAAATATTATTTTCAGTGATGAAACTGCTGTTACTATTTCTGCTAATAATAAAACTAATTATGTACGTCGTCGTGCTGGTGAAAGATCTAAGTCATGCTGCACCCAGCCAACAATCAAGCACCCCAATTCGGGGAAATTATGGTCCTGTATTTCAGCCAGTGGTGTTGGCCGTCTGCAAAGTGTTGATGGCACATTGAATGAATCGAAATATGTGGATATTTTGGAGTCCAAACTGCTACCATCTGCACAAGACATGGGTTTGAGGAATTTTACCTTTCAGGATGATAACGAGCCATGTCAACGGTCAAAGTTGGTTGACGAGTGGTTTAATCAAAAAATTATAAGAAAAATTCATTGGCCGGCACAGTCACCGTATCTTAATCCCATAGAGAATCTGTGGATGAGATTGAAGCAAAAAATCCGTCAACAAGGACCCACTAAAACATTGATTGAGTCTCTAAGAGCCGTATGACACCGTGTAATCACCAATGGACAACTGGAGAAGCTCATTAGTTCCATGCCAAGAAGGTGCATTTTGTTACTAAAAAACCGTAGTTATCCAATTAAATATTAAAGAAAGCGTATTTTGCTTGTCGGTAAGTTATTTTAAGTTTCCTGCAAGTTTCAATAATGTACTGCATAGAAATTTTAGGTTAAACGCATTATTGTACACTAATTTCACAAATTCTACTATTTTTTGCTTTTTTATGACTAGACGCTGTGCTTTTGCTTGTAACTACACTTCTATTACTGGTAATAACCTTCTGTAAAAATATTTTTTTGAATTCAGCATAAAATGTCCTTTAAAATGATGTATAATATGTATTCCTGACTTTATTATTACGCTGTATAAGTTGACTTCAACATCAAAATTGACTTTCGGCCTATTTTGAAGTCCTGCATGCAGGACTTTTTGCCACGATTGTATAATGGTCATAAGCCAGAGCTTAGGCGCAGTGGTCTAATTGCTGGCTTAAGACCATTCGTCGGAGATGGATCCCGGTTCGAATCCCTATGAGGTATGGATGTTGTGTTTATTTTACGGCAATGGCACGGTCCCTTTCCTGGAACTATAGACCCTAAATTAAGGACGGGTCACTGCTTATAGCCCATAGAGTTTCTCACAGTGGACAGTGGTCGTTAAAATTTCAATCAAAAAAAAAAAAAAAAAAAACACTTCTCAAACAGATTGGCAGCAGGAAAATCGTGAAAAAGAAACTAGGAACGTGGAGAATTCTGGATAGCAGTCGGCAGGTGAAAGGGATTCTCGGAACTTGATCTAAAGACATAGTGGTAGACTTGTCCTGAGAGTTGGGAGAGGACAGTTGTTATGTTTAAACAAAATATTTCAAATAGTTTGCATATGTAAATAATTATTTTTTCATTAAAGAATTACCATGATTACTGTAATTTTAATAAGAAATTAGGGCAATGTTTTATTTCATTCAGACATATACCGCCACGGCCTGCAGTCATTCTTATTGTAGTTAACAGTAAAATTATCGAACGAGGAGATAACTGAATGGTATGCCATAAAATGGGAGGGTCACTCTTTGTCTGCATATTTCATAAGGCTTATGCTGCATGCAAGGAGGATTTTCAAGAGTACTGTGCCAGGGGGCGGTGGTCCCGCGCATCCACGTCACCCAGCACATCTCGTACCCACACGCGATCACATTTCACATATTGGTATGAAGACAAAAATAACCTCACAAGGATGCATTTAGTATTTGAAAAATGAAGTACTCAATTGTTCTGAATTTTAATTTAAGATCCCCAAATAATGAGATTTTGTAATTGAAAAATTTGGGAAAGCTTAACATGTTGGGTAGCAAACTAAATGCTAAAGTTGAGAGCGACGGTCCCTACTCTAGAAAAAGTTGAGAGAGACGGTCCCTACTCTAGAAAAAGTTGAGAGAGACGGTCCCTACTCTAGAAAAAGTTGAGAGAGACGGTCCCTACTCTAGAAAAAGTTGAGAGAGACGGTCCCTACTCCAGAAAATGTTGAGAGAGACGGTCCCTACTCTAGAAAAAGTTGAGAGAGACGGTCCCTACTCTAGAAAAAGTTGAGAGAGACGGTCCCTACTCTAGAAAAAGTTGAGAGAGACGGTCCCTACTCTAGAAAAAGTTGAGAGAGACGGTCCCTACTCTAGAAAAGTTGAGAGAGATGGTCCCTACTCTAGAAAAAGTTGAGAGAGACGGTCCCTACTCTAGAAAAAGTTGAGAGAGACGGTCCCTAGTCTAGAAAAAGTTAAGAGAGACGGTCCGTACTCTAGAAAAATTGAGAGAGACGGTCCCTACTCTAGAAAAAGTTGAGAGAGACGGTCCCTACTCTAGAAAAGTTGAGAGAGATGGTCCCTACTCTAGAAAAAGTTGAGAGAGAGGGTCCCTACTCTAGAAAAAGTTGAGAGAGACGCTCCCTACTCTAGAAAAAGTTGAGAGAGACGGTCCCTACTCTAGAAAATGTTGAGAGAGACGGTCCCTACTCTAGAAAATGTTGAGAGAGACGGTCCCTACTCTAGAAAAAGTTGAGCGGGCACGTCCGCCTGTCCCCGTACGATTTTATTCCCGTGCCTGAAGGTACAGACACCGCTTTAACAAAAAGTGTTTGCCACGCTGCTATGCTTTACTTGACGGCAGAGGGATTGCATTTCTGTCGCCACTCATGAAGGGACTCTGTAATGATGCGAAATAAGCAGAAACACAATATAAGAAAATATGGCCACCCCGGTGGCGCAGTGGTCAGTGGCGCACCCAGTGGGGGTTGCCCAAGGGCCCAGGCCCTCCCCATGAGGTGGCACTTAGTTCTTCTTTGTTTTTGGCTTTTTTAATTTATATATATTTGTGTATGCTTTTTAATATCTATTTTATGAATCAAACGCATTTCAATACGGCGGAGATATTTTTATCGCTTCCCAATGTTTTGGAAGATATTCGCGTCTTCAATATTTTGGGCCACGGCCGTAAAGAAATTCCCAATGGGTCACTATGCTGGCTCATGACCATTCGTCCGAGATGGGTCCGGATTCGGATCCCGGTGAGGTATGGCTGTTG
The DNA here is from genome assembly GCA_039090855.1 of Macrothele yani. NCBI lineage: Eukaryota > Metazoa > Arthropoda > Arachnida > Araneae > Macrothelidae > Macrothele > Macrothele yani. Next base: position 167,175,835 of record CM077029.1, on the reverse strand, counting down.
TGTTTGTCTTACGGCACAGGCTCTCTCCCTTTCCTGAAACAAGTAGCCCTAAATTAGGGAAGGAAAACTGCTTACAGCACATCGAGTTGCTCACAGTGGTAGTTAAGCCCCCCCCTCCACAAAAAAGATGTCCTTAAATGCAAACTGACTACAACTGAGATGCAGTATGTGGCTCAAAGAGATTATTCCAATATTTTTAATTGCCGGACAAAAATTTCCGCCACACTTTGAGAGATATTTGAAATTTTTTTCCTGTATTTCAAAACTCTTATTTATTTATACCACAATTTTTCTTTCGAAATGCCAGAGAAAGTTGTGCGGAACTCCGGATAGGAGACCTTGCACCCTGTCTTTGGCTGTTAATACACCGAACCTAGAGATTGTGCCATATTTGGCAACAAACCAGGTACATCGCTTTTGTGACACTGTTAGGTAACTTCTGTGACTTTCGTTGGATCTACAGATTCGGTTCTAGACAGGATATCAAAATCCAAAACACTTCCCAGCAAGTCATCCGGCAGTTGCTCCTAGAGGTCTGTGCGGGCCTTAATCTGGAAATCCCGACCCGGGCCCAAACTTTAGGGGCACGGCACGGAACTTCCAGTTTACAGCCCGGCCCGACCGGACCAGACCAATTTCACACTTTCATCAAGCGTTTTCCTCTACTTATCGTAAATAACGCACTTCTTTCCCTACAGCAAGGGTCTTCGACCGTTAGCCCACGGAACACTTTCTAATAGCCCACTTGACGTTGTCCACAAAATAAATTCTAAAATGAAAAAGAGACAGAAAATGAAAAACAAATATCCAGGTACCTTGGATACATTGACTTTGAATTCTCAAATCTGCTATGAGCTATGCTGTTATAAATTTATAATCGATTTTTTTAAAAGCTACTAAAAATATAAGCATTTTGAAACAGTACCAGCAAAATTGGATATGCAGGCGGTCCTCAAGAATGGATTCTTACGTTGCATACGTGACACGACCCTGCAGAATAACCAATGACCCTAAGGAATGCCACGATATCGCACCCCACAGCGTTAGAGATCCACCTTCATACTTCACAGTCGGAACTAAACAGTCAGGGTGGTACACTTCTGGGCTACACTTTAGACTTCGGCCCCCGTCGTCTGCTTCAGCTCTCGCGCCAACGGAATGCCGGGAGAAACGTTTCGCGATAGGTGGCTCTGCAGCTGCGTCGGCGTTATCTCCCGCGCTGTGTGTGTTACGTAATCACTGTTTGCTGAGTGGGTGAACCGTGAATCCCGTATACTTACTTCTGTTCGCCATTTTCTAAGCGAGCAGTGTTCCCGTTTACTTGGGACGTGGTTTGAAGCTGCTTGTATTCCTCTTGATAAGGTGATGACTCTTTTATATTGTTTCGCCAAAGGATTGTCCTACGATGATGCAATTGAGGAATCTTCCTAGGGTGGGGCTTCCACATCCTCTGCGACAGTCAGTGACTATTATCAGTCTTGCAGAGAACTAGTCGCAAAATTTATGGTAGCCTACGAACAAGACGAAGGACAGCTTGGAGGCCCTGGTGTCTTCGTAGAAGTGGATGAGGCGAAGGTTGGGAAGCGGAAGTATAATCGTGGTCGTCTCGTTGAGGGCACCTGGATCCGTGGCATCTTTGAACGAGATTCCAAACGATTCAGGTTTAAGATCTTCCAGCCGAATAACCGCTCTGCTCACACATTGCTGCGGCTCGTCCAGAAACATGTTCAACCTGGAAGTACTGTCTGTAATGATGGATCAGTGGGCTGCGTACCGCAATCTCCCATCCTCTGGTTTCCAACATCTGTCAGTAAACCACTCGCTCAATTTCGTCGATTCGACTACTGGGGCGCATACGCAAAGGTGTTGAGAGCAATTGGGGGCCCCTTAAACGCACACTATCTAATGGAATTCACAAAGACCACTTGGCAGACCACATTATGGAATATTTATTCCGACGAAATTGTCGTCTTTCCTTTGAACACTGTTTTGAGGTGATGATTGCTATCATCAAACAGTTCTTTCCTAGTATGTAATGTTTTCCACTTAAATATTCGTTCTAGATAGACAGGTTCTCAATGACGAGGAAACACTTCTTTTCCGTCGTTATAAATATTTAACAACACCTGAACTACTCACATTCCATAAAGGCCCTTTTCAGGGCCAGCCGTATTACAAAATAAACCCCTTTCTTTCAAAAACACCCCCCGCCGCATATTTCGCGTTCCTAGCACTCCACCCGCACACCTCAAAACAGTGTTCAGAGGAAAGACGACCATTTCGTCGGAATAAATATTCCAGAATGTAGTCTGCCAAGTGGTCTTTGTGAATTCCATTAGATAGTGTGCGTTTTAGGGGCCGCCAATTGCTCTCAACACCTTGGGTATGCACCCCAGTAGTCGGATCAAAGAAATTGAGCGAGTGGTTTACTGACAGATGTTGGAAACCAGAGGATGGGAGATTGCGGTACGCAGCCCACTGATCCGTCATTATAGTACTTCCAGGTTGAACATGTTTCTGGATGAGCGGCAGCATTGTGTGAGCAGAGTGGTTATTCTGCTGGCAGATCTCAACCCTGAATCGTTTGGAATCTCGTTCAAAGATGCCAAGGATCCAGGTGCCCTCAACGAGATGACCACGATTATACTTCCGCTTCCCAACCTTCGCCTCATCCACTTCTACGATGACACCAGGGCCTCCAAGCTGTACATCTGCTTGTTCGTAGGCTACCATAAACTCTGCGACTAGTTCTCTGCAAGACTGATAATAGTCACTGACTGTCGCAGAGGATGTGTAAACCCAACCCTAGGAACATTCCTCAATTGCATCATCGTAGAACAATCCTTTGTCGAAGCAATATAAAAGAGTCATCACTTTATCAAGAGGAATACAACCAGCTTCAAACCACGTCCCAAGTAAACGAGAACACTGCTCGCTTAGAAAATGGCGAACAGAAGTAAGTATACGGGATTCACGGCTCACCCACTCAGGAAACAGCGATTACGTAACACACACAGCGCGGGAGAAAACGCCGACGCAGCTGCAACGCCACCTATCGGGAAACGTTTCTCGCGTCATTCCGTTGGCGCGAGAACTGAAGCAGACGACGGGGGCCGAAGTCTAAAGTGTAGCCCACTTCTGCAGGTTTTCGCTAGACATCATACACTCTACCAGCGGTGGAAAACAATATGAAGCAACATTCATCACACCAGATGACACGTTGCCAGACTTTAGCATTCCGTTTTTGATGTGCTTTGCCCCACCTTACACGTTTTGTTGCATTGAAGTTGGTAATCAGAAGTTTGTGGATTGTTGCATGGCCATAAATACCTGCACGATAAAGTTACCGGCCAACTGTTGCAACAGAAACGGGATCATTCTGACTGGTACTGCTATTTTGCAATACTGTTGTCTTGTGCTTCCGTTGTACAATCCGTGCCAACATTCGCCTATCGCCATCTGACATCTTCGCATGCCGTCTACAATTTGCACGTTTGGAGGCAGAGACGTGTCCTTTTTTTATAGGTAGTCATAATCTTCGATCGAGTTACTCGTTTTTCACCTATTACTTCTTCCGTTCTAGTTAGTGAAGCTCCTGCGAAACGCGTACATATGATGACGCTTTTTTTATTTCTCGAGGTCACTGAGATTTGACATTGTCAACAATTACTCCAGAGCAACTGTTTCACCTGTGACTGTGGCACTACCACGTGCTAGCCGACATCTTACTGCCCTCCATTATATATTCCTCACATAGCGGGTGGCGTCGTCCCTGTGATTTGCATTCGGCGCACTGCTTGTACTCCAGGGTTGGAAACGGGTCACAAATTTTGGACCCAGATGTCACATGATTGCACCCGACCCGGATCTGACCCGGACAAATCTGCTTTGAACTATAAATTTAAAACTCAATTTATAATTATACGTAATCAAATTCGGGGGTTGGATAGATTAATTCGAACATCACGCTCACAGGCGTGACTTTTAATGCAGCTGCGTACGTTGCGATACGCACAGGTATCCGCCACTTCTTGGTTGTAATAGCTTTGTTTAGAATCTCAAGGTCTTGTTTAAGTACATTTAAGGTGTCTTGTTGCAAACATTTTTTTTAGGGTGATGACGAAATGAGTGACCTAATGGACTTCGAAAGAGGGCTAATTGTTGGTGGCCTGCAAGTTGGTGCTTTCATGAAAACAGTCGCCAGGGTAGTGGTGGCATCAAGAGCTACTGTGTCTAGCGTCATGACAGCGTACCGTATTCGTGGCAAAACCTCGTCTGCGAAACACAAGAGCGGCCGGAAAACGACCCTGACTGATAGAGACAGGAGAGCATTAAAGAGGATAGTTACCCAAAATAAAAAGACCAGCACGAAAGTTAGTGCGGAGCTCAATTTGTATCTCTAGACCCCTGTATCAACGAAAATAGTGAGCAGGGAACTGCATAAACAAGATAGTCATGGCAGAGCTGCAAAACATCTGGTGACCCGGGGGCATGAACATCTGAGACGGCAGTGGTGCCAGGAGCATACAGCGTGAACTTCCAATGCACGGAAGCGTTTAATGTGGCCGGGTGAATCCACATTCACACTATTCCCCACCGCAGGACATGTTTACATGTGGAGAACACCGTCAGAAGCGTACAACCTAGACTGTCAGCTCCCAACAGTACAGCATGGTGGTGATTCTGTCATGCTCTGGGCGGTCATATCGTGGTTTTCAGCAGGTCCCCTAATCACCTTGAAAGGACGGAATACTGGCAGGACGTATGAAACCATTTTGGCTGACCAAGTCCATCCAATGGCTCACGTATTGTTTCCTGCAGAGGATGCCATCTATCAAGATGATAATGCCCAAATTCGCAGAGCTCGGAATCTCCAATCATGGTTTGGGAACACGAGGATGAACTTTCACAACTTCCTTGGCCTCCCCAATCAGCAGACTTAAACATTATCGAGCCACCGTGGTCTGTATTGGAAAACAGAGCAATATCCCGTTATCCTCCTATTGTATCTCTCATGGACGCGGAGCAGTTTCTGCATGAAAAATGGCATAACATCCCACTAACCATCATCCAGAATTTGTATGCGTCCATTCCAAGGAGGATTCAGGCGGTTGTGGATACTAAAGGTGATCCCACACCCTTCTAGATACGCAAACACTTCTTTATTCTGTACACACACACACACACATGGCGTTTAAATATGGTCATAGAAATCATACAAATGTATTACAGCAACGCATAATTTGTTCACTCACTTACAGAAAGTGTTGAAACTGTAGTACTTCACATAACCTAACTGTGTTGTACATAATTTAAACGCATCTGCGAGAGTCAAAAAGTCCCTCTGCAGTAATGTTAAGACTGTTCCACTTAATCTTGAGAGTGCTACAATTAAATCTTTTGAATTAAGTTACTTTGTTGTATGTTTAATCAAAGTTTCTGCTATCTTCTTGATAATATATCAAGCTTCAGAATACATTTCATAGCAACACCAATTTTCACCAAGTTCTGATAAGTTGAAAGTTTCCAAAACGTGAATGTTGATTTGATCATTGCCCGTCAGAAGGAAGGAACACTCATAAAATCAACATTCACATTTTGGAAACTTTCAACTCATTAGAAGCTTGTAAAAATTGACGTTGCTGCGAAACATATTCTGGTTTCTTAATGAGACGAAACAATTGCCAGCATTCACTCTTCCCCCTTTTGTTTTCAAGAAGCACGTATTTGTTGACCTCGACGCCTTTTTTAATTTCCTTAATATGAAATTCATCCATATTACCAAATAAGGCATTAATTCCAACAAGACATGCAATGGAACGGGATGTCAGCACGTCAAACGAAAACCACTGAATGCTCAAAGCAAAAGATGCGATGTGAAAAGTAACTCTCAGTCTTACAATGTGGCACGCGGGGTGTGACAGAGTGAATCACCAGAGAAGCAGGGGTCAGGCGTTTGCCTGTATCGTGCTCCAGACATTCGCACTGAAAACAAATGCAAAGGAAGCATAGGCGCCGACTTCGTGGGTTCGAGACACTTTTTGAACCCCGAATGATTTTGTTGTGGGTTCCTCGAACCCCTTATATGTTTGCTCGTATTGCGTAGGAAAAATACACTGACGCTTATGTACATAAATTTAGTTTTTCGTTATCAATTCTTCAAGTTTTTTATTATTCATTCCCCATTTACTATATATGGAAAGTGTGTATAAAAATTTACGCTTCAGACTGTTTATTGTTCCTCAAAAATGAATAAGTTCGTGCTCATCAAATTTGACACGACAGACAATACCTCAAGTACCGTTGCTTAAGAGCATTTAAAACCGCCTCCTTTATAAAAGAAAATTCTTCGGTTTGTTTGGGTTCCCACAAAATACAAAAGTCTAGCTCTACATTCGGAGACGAGAACCTATTCGAGGTCATAGTGATAAAGGCGGAAATATGTTGTACAGTCAATCGACACACCCTATCTTTGGGCAGTCGGGGACCAAGGAGATTAGAAGAGAGAGAAGATTGCATCGGTAGCAGTTGGTGAAGCCAAATCTGATAATCTGGTTTCTTGCGCCCTCCGGGTGGGGAGAGTTCAATGACGTGATGCCACTTACTGAAGACCTGTGCTCCAGCACAGGTTGATAGCGGCCGTCTCTTACTCTCTGCAGCAGTCCCTGAAGGTCAACAAGGCTCCCACAGTTTTAGCAAGACTGTGATTGGTTAATACGCAATATGCACTTCCGGTTGACGAAGCATAGTTATGTTTAATTTTTTTAGAAAATACTAAACAGTATTTCTATAATTTTTTGCAAATTTTTAGTTATGTATATTTCGGTCTCATTTTTTCTTGACTGCACATGCTGCACAAGTGCCCCTAAAACCTCTTCAAAGTCAACGATTTCCCCATAGAAAAGTATACAGAAGCAACCCAAGTTGGGCATACTGGGCATACACAGCTGATACGAAGTAGAGTCCACGGAAAACGCAGGGCGTGCGGCTGATGCCATGTCCTCTCCCTTCTAACCTCCTATTTTAACTCAGAAATCATTTGAAGAAAAAAATTGTTGGCATTTTAAAAATTGGTTAAAAAAAAACTTAAAATAAATTTTACATGTTTTTGTTACTTTTATAAGGCAATTTAGTTGGAAATTCACACAGTATCTGTGTATTGTATATAATAATGTCGCGTCTACAAAAGCAAAATAAATGAAATAAATAATTATCTAGAAAAAAAATTCCGTAATTAACTATAATTTGCTTCATTTTAGCATTTCAGGGGTCTTGTTGTGCCAGATAATCTAACTGAATGAAATTTAAATTAAACTTAAATACTGTGAAAAATACATGTGTAATTCGATTAAACATTTCCGGAACCCCCAATAATTTTTCAAGTCGGCGCCTGTGAAAGGAAGTATCGTATTACGATATGGTATCGTTAATAACGTCGGCGTCGTATCGTCGATCTGTGGAAATCTCCGTTGCTTTAAGAAAGAGACAGTAATATTTTTGTATGATCATCATTTTCCCCTCGCGCTGGCACCAGTATCGACCACAAAATCCCACAGTACGCATTTTTTTTTTTGAAATATTTCTTTTTACCTTTTAAAAATAAGACGGAAATAAAACCGGGTCGAAATCGGGTCAAGAACACCTTGACCCGACCCGTTGACTCCCTGACACGTAACCCGTTTTCATCTCTGTCGTACTCCGGTCTAGTCGGTGTTTACTTATTTTGATAAACCCATGTATCTGTAATGACAAGATTAGAAGTTGAAAGATTTCCTTGAGAACATCGGCATTACTCTAAATTAATCACTGGACGATTGAATCTATTGAATGCTTGTGAGGCCGATATGCAAAAGAAGTGCGCATGCGTTAAACACTTATAACGTAATGTCTTTTCGTACTTCTATGTTATTTTAAAAACATAACCATACGATGAAAGTGTTCCAAAATTAAAACCTTAACGGCCAGATGAAACATTTAAACAGAAGTCAAACGTACGGAAATTGGCTTTATTCCAGATGATTACATTAATACATCATAGCACTTCACATTTTACTTAACAAATCGGTATCGACCACATCCACATTCAACACCCCACACTCCACACTAGCAACTGTTGTCTCGTAGTTTATATCTCTGGTTCTTATCTCATAACAGGCATACGTCACGTTCATTCTACCTCAATTGTGTTGCCAACAGTATTCGTTTGAGAGAGAAGATATCACGTTAAGTGTGAAGTATAACTGAGAACAAACTCAAGATTTACATAGGGAAAGAAACTAAAAAGGAAAGTTAATTTAGAATATACGTCACACGCTGTATTGTCACTTCCCTGATGAGGTACTACGACAGTTGGTAACATTAATCGTGATTTGACAGTTGGTAACATCAATCGTGCAGGCAGCTACAAGGCTTTGAGAGTTGGTAACATTAATCGTGCAGGCAGTTACCAGCCTTTGACAGTTGGTAACATTCGCGCAGGCAGTTACAAGCCTTTGACAGTTGGTAACATTCGTGCAGGCAGTTACAAGCCTTTGACAGTTGGTAACATTCGTGCAGGCAGTTACAAGCCTTTGACAGTTGGTAAAATTAATCGTGCAGGCAGTTACAAGCCTTTGACAGTTGGTAACATTCGTGCAGGCAATTACAAGCCTTTGACAGTTGGTAACATTCGTGCAGGCAGTTACAAGCCTTTGACAGTTGGTAACATTCGTGCAGGCAGTTACAAGCCTTTGAAAGTTGGTAACATTCGTGCAGGCAGTTACAAGCCTTTGACAGTTGGTAACATTCGTGCAGGCAGTTACAAGCCTTTGACAGTTGGTAACATTAATCGTGCAGGCAGTTACAAGCCTTTGACAGTTGGTAACATTCGTGCAGGCAGTTACAAGCCTTTGACAGTTGGTAACATTCGGGCAGGCAGTTACAAGCCTTTGACAGTTGGTAACATTCGTGCAGGCAGTTACAATCCTTTGACAGTTGGTAACATTCGGGCAGGCAGTTACAAGCCTTTGACAGTTGGTAGCATTTGTGCAGGCAGTTACAAGCCTTTGACAGTTGGTAACATTCGTGCAGGCAGTTACAAGCCTTTGACAGTTGGTAACATTATTCGTGCAGGCCAGTCCATCAAAAATTACGTCACAGCAGTGAGAGTAAAAATCTGTGAAGAGCGCAAAGGAAACATAGCTAGGGAGGTTGCAAATTACAGTTACTGAAAATGAATGTACCAGTAAGAATCGTGAAGCAGCGAAACGGTTTTTTTTTTTCAGAGTAAGGCAAAGTATAGAAAGAATACCGTGGATAGGGAAGAACTGGCCTCTTTTTGGAAACACTTCAGATCATAAAATTACAGGGATTCGCTCTAGTGGCTGAGGACTGGGCTCGAGTCTTGAATGAGGCATAGGGTGGGGCACCTGTTTGATGACGTAGGCTCTACCCCTTCCTGAACCAGTAGACACAAATTTGGAGCTTGTGGCCCCGGTGATGCAGTGGTGTATACTGAGGTGCCAAAGAAAAAAAAACAACAACTGGGAAGGGCGCTTTCCGTTGCATGCAACCACACCTATCGGTAAATGGTATCGTCCGCAAACGACGTGTATACATATAGAGGCAGATATCTCCACAAGGTCAGAGCCGCGGATGGCTTAGTGGTTAGCAGAACAAACAACTGATGGAGGGTCCCCAGGTTCAAGCCTGGGATGATCTTCCTGAGGTAGTGTGATTTGCTAATATCACTGAATATCCGCCGTGCATGGGACGAGTACGTTAAATGACGACCCCCGGGCTAGAGACCCCGGTTATATACACTGACGGAAAATAAATCCCAACGCCAAGAAGGGGTTGTGTTAGATAAACGACAGTTGGTAGGCGGTGAGAGTACATCTGTAAGATGACGTCTATGCAAATTTCGCTCTCGGCGCATACGTGTGGCGCTAGTACCGCCCCTCGCAACATGCAAAGCAGGTTTGCTGTAAATACACGCTGTAACGTTCGTGAGCGTTAGTTATCGTTGAGATTCGACGTAGGGTGTTGATGTTAGTCAAGAATGCCTTTAAGAAGACGAAGAAGCCATTATCAACAGCTCACGGAGTTTTTTACGAGGTCGTGTAATAGGGCTACGAGAAGGTGGATTTTCTTTCCGCAATATTGCAGAACGACTTGGCAGGAATGTAGCCACTGTGCATGATTGATGGCAGCGGTGGTCAAGGGAAGGTACTGCCTCAAGAAGACCGGGTTCCGGCCGGCCACGTGGCACTACTGAGAGGGAAGACCGCCGTGTACGGCGTATGGCCGTGGCGCATCGTACCCCGTCTGCGGCAGCAATTCGAGCTGCAGTTGCCACCACAGTGACACAACGAACTGTTACAAATCGGTTACTTGAAGGACAGATCCGAGCCAGACGCCCTGTAGCGTTCATTCCACTTACTCCAAACCACTGCCGTTTGCGACGTCAGTGGTGTCAAGCTAGAGCTCATTGGAGGATGGAGTGGAGATCTGTTGTGTTTTCTGATGAAAGCCGGTACTGCCTGGGTGCCAGTGATGTCCGTGTGTTGGTTAGAAGGAGGCTAGGTGAGGGCCTGCAACCAACCTATCTGCGGCCGAGACACACTGGACCTACACCTGGAGTTATGGTCTGGGGAGCAATTTCATATGATAGCAGGAGCACTCTCGTAGTAATCCCACGCATCCTGACAGCACAGTTGTACGTTGGTCTGGTGATTCAACCTGTTGTGCTGCCATTCATGAACAGCATTCCAGGGGTGTTTTCCAACAGGATAACGCTCGCCCGCATACCGCTGTTGTAACCCAACATGCTCTACAGAGTGTCGACATGTTGCCGTGGCCTGCTAGATCACCAGATCTTTCACCAATCGAGCACGTATGGGACATCATTGGACGACAACTCCAGCGTCACCCCCAACCAGCATTAACCGTCCCTGTATTGACCGACCAAGTGCAACAGGCATGGAACTCCATCCCACAAACTGACATCCAGCACCTGTACGACACAATGCATGAACGTTTGCGTGCTTGCATTCAACATTTTGGCGGTTATACTGGTTATTAATGTACCAGCATTTCACATTTAAAATGGCTCTTCTCGCGCTTACAATAAGCTGTGATCTTGAAACCTTAATGGATTAAATGTGTTACCTATACAAATGTATTGCCGCCATTTCATTCCTCTACAACTATTTTTTCGTGGTGTTGGGATTTTTTTTTGTCAGTGTATAAAGGTGTCCATTCGTAAGCCCTCCCCCTAATTTCTCTGATCCCTCTATGTTCAAAATCGTACTTTGTACGGTGGCGCCATCTACTGTGCTCTCTCTCACTTACACACTGTTCTGTCAAAGTCACTGGACTTGCTCTCACTCCTTCCGTTTCTGTGCCCTGCCCAAAAGGCGGACCCACTGTAGTTGGTTTGGGCCTAAACCTTCCCCTGTGGACGGAAGTCCTACATGAAATTGCCTAGTTGAGTCAGTCGCCAGCTATATCTCCACAAGCTCAAGTAAAAGCATTCGCAGTTTAGAAGGCAGCTTATCAGGATTTAAGAGATTTCGTACTTGGTGTGATAGTAGGCGCCGGGAAGATGTGCCACTCCATCTAGGAAATTACCACGAAATTTGGATTTATACGGTCAACAATTTCAAGAGTGTACCTGGACTACACAAACTCAGGGGGAGTGCGAGACTACTGTGGCCGTAGAAAATCAAGGGCAGCTGGGTCTGGCACGCATCGTAACATACAAACCGCGTCGTGCAACATTGCCGCAAATATCCGCACAATTCAATACTGGTGCCAGTATTAGCATCAGAGTTCGGACAGGGCAACGTTCCTTGTGTTCTATGGGGTTCATTTTAATTCGAAAAGTTCACGTACGTTTATCCAGCTTCCCGAAAATCTTAGATCGTTGCACTCGAATTATGTTCGAACTTCTTAAATAATTTTTTTTTGGGGGGGGGGGGGGCGCTAAAGGGTGGGCTCAAAAAAAAAAAAGTTGGGCGGGCTGAAGCTCACCCTATTCAACCCGTAGCTTCTTTCATGAAAGCAGATGGTAGAACTGGTAGATCAGCAAGCACAGAAGGAATCGTAAGAGAAGAGGTTTGTTATAAAATCAAGCGTTGCATAATGTATCAGGATGTTAAACAATCAGCAGATGCACCTTAATCAATTTTGTAGTGTTCTTTTTTTAATGTTTTATGCAAAACATAATAAATATAACAAAGTCGGTTTTTCTTTTATATAAGCGGCATTTCTGTTCATTGATTTATAATCTACAGAAAGGAAATGTCGACAAATGGTACATCCGTTTCGTCATCAGTAATCCTTCCCGTCTCTCTGTCATTTTTTCCCCCCTGTCGTGGAACCATAAGCTCGTCCATTCGTCCCCTGTATTTAGCTCATCTTTCCAAATGAGTCTTTAGGGTACGCCTACCTTAAAAAGACACTCCGCCTCATGGCATCGTCCAAAGAGCTTCCTATTAGCCAGCAGAATGGGGAGGAGAGAACCTGCTTGCCTCAGAGTGAGGGGAGGAAATCCCCATGGGGGTTATGGAATAAAAGAAGGGTTTCCCCTGTAACGAGAGCTTTAACTGCGCTGCAGAAGGGTCTCTGGTGTCAGATATCCCCGGTCGGGTGACACGGGGATACGTCACTCCAATCACGGCCACTGTTTGTCAGTTGTTTGTCTGGCCGCGGAGTCGAAGTGGTGCTGCCTTACAACTTAATAGTAGCCGTTAATGGAGATATTCGAAGTAGTTGGGTGCGAGGACGGGGAATGTGGTGGGGATTCATCCCCCTCTCTTATTTATATAAAGAGCCGCGCTTTATGATGTCATTGTGGGTCTTTCTTTTCTCCCATTCGTAATTTGATGGTTCACTGATTGTGTAACCGCGATCTCAGGCGTGGTTTCGAGACAGTCGTTTGACCCCTGACCACTGCTGATTGCACACACGTTTCAAGGTGCGTTGTCACGTGACTCGTTGATCAGTGAGCGTGTCAGAAAAGTTCTCAGGGTGTAGAAGAGAACTTTTCTGACGTTCACTGATCAACGTATATTCACCAGTTTTCAGTCAGATTTTGGAATTGACGACAGCATGGGCGCCCATAGAGGAGGGGGAGGGGGGGTGAGCAAGAGGGCATTTGCCCTTCCCTGAAAATCTGACCATGCCCTTTCTTTTCTTGCACTGAAATACACGGATATTTTCGCGATAACACTAATTCTCAGACAAATTTGTCTTCAGTATATTTTTTCATTCTTGACAACCCGTTGAGCTCTGGGAGATTTCGGGTGCAAGCTATCCAAGTGAGGTAAGTCTGAGTGAATATATATATATATATATATATATATATTTTTTTTTTTTTTTCGCTCAGACTTGCCTTACTTGGGCAGCTTTTTTCTTATGAGTATATCATCATCATCATCATTGTCAACCATTATCAATCCACTGCTGGACGAAGGTCCCCCCAAGTTTCCTCCACAACGGTCTGTCTTGTGCCAGTCTCTTCCATGTTACTCCTGCATACTTTCGAATTTCATCCACCCATCTTCCATGTGGTCTTCTTCTGGGTCTTTTCCTGTCCCTTGGAATCCAATCTAAAATTTCGGCTGTCCATCGATGGTCTGTTCTTCTGGCAGTATGTCCAGCCCATTGCCATTTCAGGGATTTAACTCTGATCATGATGTCCTCTACTCTTGTCATTTTTCGGATCCACGTGTTCCTCTTCTTATCTCTCCTGGTTACACCAAGTATGCACCTCTCCATGCTTCTTTGAGTTGTTTGCAGCCTTTGTATGTCTCTTTTAGCTAAGGTCCACGTCTCTGCACCATACGTAAGCACTGGAAGGATGCATTGATCAAACACTTTTCTTTTATATATATGTATATATGCACTGAAGAGCAATTGAATTAGAGACAGCTGGCGTTACGCAAATGTGGCGCTGTGTGCGGCCCTGTAAACGGAAACGACATGACGTATGCAGCGATTCGACAATATAAGGAGTGATGCGACGGGAATCAGTAAGAGTCGGACGCAGTATGGGTAAGACGAAGGATCTAAGCACATTTGATCGTGGGCAAATTGTCGGAGCCTGACGAATGGGTCACTCCATCTCGGCTGTCGTGCAGGCACTGGGATTTTCACGAGCCACTGTGTCACGGGTGCGCCGTGAGTACATCGAATCCGGTAAAACCATTCCTGCAAGGGCCAACTGCCGTGGACAACAGCGTGTGGAAGAGTGGGTTCATCGTCTGCTAGCACGCATTGTAACAGCGGATAGACGGGCCACAGTGCAAGAAATCACTCGGCAATTTAACGCTGGTGCACAAAAACGTGTAAGCAGCCGCACCATCCAGAACTTCACCAGTTTTCACCATCTCCTCGCTATGGAGTACAGAAGCCATCGTCCCACGAGAATACCGCTGCTGACCGCACATCACAGGGTGCAAAGATTAGCATGGGCGCGGGAACATCGGCACTGGGCCCTAGACATGTGGAAAAATGTTACCTGGACTGATAAGTCGAGATTCACGTTGGTACATGCGGATGGCAGGATGCGAGTACTGCGCAAACGACATGAAGCGATGGATACTTTTTGCCAGCAGGGTACTCTTCAAGCTGGAGTGTGTGGGGGTGTGAGGGTGTGGCATTCTCGTCTGGGGACTGTTTACGTGGACTATAATGGGACCCCTGGTACGCGTGACATCGTCCCTCACAGATCAACGTTACCGGGATATTCTGGGCGACCATTTGCTCCCATTTGTGCGTCTTCAACATCCCACTGGAGACCTCATCCTGCAACAAACAAGACAATGAAGATCCCGAATGGTTGGATGAACACTCCACGGACGTGACCTCGCTTCTTTGGCCAGCTAGGTCACCTGACCTCAATCCCATCGAGTACATCTGGGACGGCATCGAGAGAAATGTTCAAGGCTCTGACCCCCTCCATCAAATCTTTGTGAACTGTTAGAGCTTGTTCAGGGGTCGTGGATCCGTATGGCTTCCGGTGTCTTGTCGAGACCATGCTGAGACGAATCGCTGCAGTCATCAGGGCGAAAGGTGGTGCTACACGTTACTAAACAGGTATCTCTAATTCAATTGCTCTTCAGTGTATATATATTGGTTTTCAATTAAATTTATGTCTTGAGAGTGTGGTAGAAACAAGTAGACACAGCAGAAATTTGCATATGGTGCTCGTATATATGCAAATTTTCACTGTTTGCCTCCTCCTGAAAACTAAGCTATGGGCTCGTATGGATGAAAGTACAGTCAAACCTTTTCTCTCGTGAACCATGTTCATATATGACGTTCTACAAGCTACAACTACCACGTGTCCGCTTATAACGAACACTTGGTTTCAGTCATCTCATTCCCAATGAGCGCAATATAATTTTATTGCGTTTATAAAAATCTTTGTCGTATTTAATTTTCATCGAGTATTTATTAAAACTTTGAAGATTTGTCAAAAAAAAAAAAAAAAAGTTACACGGAAGCGAAGATGCATCAGCTCGCTGACGAAGATTTAAGAACCTCAGGTTATTTCTTCGTGGACATGTAGGGAAAATCTCTGAAGCCAGTGAAGCAATACAAACTAACGTTCAATGACAAAGGCAACAGAAGGAAGGTGGGATAGCACGGAAAGAGGGAGATGTACCATAAACTACATAGCGGTTGCATATGTATAACATAAAATACATATTCAGTTGCATATGTCCAACCGGAGGGATGGTGAAGGTTAAAATTTACCATTGCTGAAGCTGGTATTGAAATGACAGAGGTTTCGAAACTCCCTGTCTTTAGCAATTCTCTTCCATTTCACTCCGACATGATTTCGAATTCTATCCACTAATCTCCAACGTTGTCTTCTTGTGGATCTTTTCCTGTCCCTTGGTACTCGGAATAATATCTCATTTCTCCAACGACGCTCAGTTCGTGTAGCAAAAAGTCCAGCCCATTTCTACTTGAGGGTCTTTACTTTGATCATAATGTCGTCAACACTTCTTGTATATACGTACACTACTTGCACAAAAAAAAAAAAAAAAAAAAAAACGAAACACCCAGAAGAAATCGTTTAATCGAGATGAAAATTCACATATACAATGTAAATGTATAGGAAAGAAAATGATTGCAATTCCAGATAGGGCCGGATTGGGAGGAGGGGCCTATAGAGGCTGTAGCCTTGGGGCCCACCATTGGTAAGGGCCCACCAGAAGGCATGCCTGGGCAAACAACAATACAGAGAGACAGAAAGAGCGCGAAAGTTTTATAAAATAGGTTTACTTTTGTCTCGTATGATTTCCACTTGGTCAGAAACATAGGCTGGAAGACGAACAGATTTCAAGGCAGTGACTCACCAAGGGTCAAGGTTTCATGTCGTTATGTACAGAGGGGTTGGCGAGACGGTTTCAGCTTTTTCAATGCCATCCATACACACCTCCCAATTTGCACTTGGAACCGTCAATGGTCGAAGACCCCTGTGGTTTCATATTGCATAGTAAAGAATATTCTCTAAGAAAAGTAAACAATGCTAAATTATTAGAAAATCCAAGACAAAAACCAAGACTCTTAAGCTTTTAACTCATGTCCTCATAAGAACAATGGAAAATACAGTGACTTATTATGAAAACTCAGCAAATAATTTATTAGTTTGAAGTATGCACTACGTATTAACTGTCACAAGCATATTGCTACAGTTTCGTGTCTTAACGGACTTCATAATGATTCCCCGTCATAATTTCTTCAGGAGCCCACTTTGATGTCTTAACCTATGGACCCACTCAAATGCCTATGGGCCCATTTTTCGATAGAACTTATGACGGGGAATCAAATGTCTTAGCGTATGGGCCCAGTTTTTGATAGAACTTATGACGAGGAATCAAATGTCTTAGCCTATGGGCCCACTTATTCTGATAAAACAGCCACACGGGTGAAACAAGTCAGTACGTTGTAGCGCCACCTCTTACTCGGATACAAGGAGTTACCCGGCGTGGCATAGACTTTTGCAGTTCACGGATACTGTCCTGAGGTGCAGCATGCCAGATGGTGTCCAAAATGTGGGCCAGTTCGCCGACATTCCGAGACGGGCGTAGGTGGTGTACAATCATGTCCCAAACATGTTCGATCGGTGAGAGGTCGGGCGATCGGGTTGGCCGTGGAAAGGTGTCGACATTAGGGAGGCAGGCCTGAGATGGCCGTGAAGTGTGTGGCCGGGCATTATCCAGTTGAAAAATTGCTCGGTGATGCTGCGATAGGAATGACAACACAACAGGTCGTAGAATATCGAGGTACTGTTGAGCCGTGGGGGTGGTACGGAGGACTACGAAGGGTGTCCGGCTATCGTAGAAAATGGCTTCCCAGATGTCATTCCCGGTGTGCGAGCCACGTACCGTTCCACGGTATCCGGCTCGTATCCAGACACCTATGCGCTGATCATAGGCGCCAAATGCAGCCCATGGAGACAACACGACGCCATTGGACACTATCCCACGCTCGCTGATCGGGAACAACACCATAGCAATCGGTGCCGGCGATGCTCGTTGGTCAGTGGTAGGAGGCAGAGTGGCCTTCTCGAATGTAGTCCCCGTGCCGCAAGCTATCTGACAACGGTCCGGATGTCCACTTCTGTACCTGTAGACGAATCAACATCGCCACGTATGTTTGGGAGCGGCGAATTCGGTTCTGTTCGCGCAGTTCTCATAATCGCTCGATCCTCGCATTCCGTCGTTGCCTTCGGCCGTCCAATGCCCGCATGGCGATGGTTTGTTCGTTCCTCAACCCATTGGCGCCAACATCGTCTGATAGCCGCGGCAATCCGACCAAAATGCCTCGCTATACGGCGACTCGACCAACTGGCCTCCATCGGCCGAATTATAAGATACGTTCTCTCTCAACTGGTCGTACTGTGCACGGATCCGACGTTGACCTCACAGTCCGTGATGATTAACGCCACCGTAACCAGCTATCACAATTGTCCCTGAGTGTGAGCTTTGCTCTTGATATACCTTCCTCGATGCGCGGTTCTCATGCGCTGTGGTGGGCCACTATTTCGTAATCGGTCGTTATTTTTAATCATTTGCATATTCGACCCTGAGGTACTTGCATGCGGAGTTTCATCAGCAGGATCGAACGACTCTCTCGGGGTGTTTCGCTTTTTGTTTCGCAAAGTGTGTGTATGTGTGTTTGTCGTCATCGACCATTATCTATCCACTGATGTATGAAGGTATCTCCAAATGCCTTCCACAACTTTCTGTCTTGAGCCAGTCTCCTCGATGTCTCCTCGCGACTGAATTTCATGATACTGAACTTCCCCCACCGATCACACACATGGTCTTCTTCTGGGTACTTTCTTGTCTCTTGGAACCCAGTCTGGTATTTCAATTGTCCAACTGTACTCAGTTCTTCCAGCAATATGTTCATCCTATTGCCATTTCAGCAATTTTTCCTTGATCATGACGTCATCAACTCCCGCCATTTTCCTGATCTATGAGTTCTTCTTATCCTTCCTAGTTATGCAAATCATGCACGTCGCCATGCTTCATTCGAAAGTTCGCGGCCATTGGATAATTTTTTTAGTCAAGATCCAGATCCAGGTCTCTCATCCATAAGTAAGAACTGGAAATATGTTAAACTGTCATTAAACACTTTTCTTTAAAGACATAATAGTAAATTGCTTTTGAAAATTGTATTGCTTCTTCTAAATGCTCTCCAACCAAGTTTTATCCACCTATTAATATCTTCTTCGATGTGGTCGTTGTTTGATATTTGTTGTCCAAGGTAAATGTACGCATCTGGTACTTTTGAAACTGCTCCATCAAAAGCTAAATCATTTCTGAAAAAGCATTGTACATCAATTTTATTTTCTGTAACTTCATTTTAAGCCCATTTCTTTACTCTTGTCAACAAGTTCCTGGACAGTACTCCACAGCTCTGAAGGAAAACATTATCACCAGCGCATCTTTATGCGGATCAAAGCATCTGCAGGTAAACGGCGGTGCGCGTGAAGGTCATGAAATGGTATAAATAACACCTAGTACTGAGCTCTGTTAATTTAGTGTTATTCTTGCTTTTCAGGTGGGAAAGGCGAGTTCTTAGGCGAGTTTGACAAAGGCCAAATTGTAATGGCCAGAGGAGTGTGTCACAGCCTTTCCAAGACGGCAAGGCTTGAGGGCGGTCCACGGCTCATCGATTCTAGAGGTGAGCGAAGGCTATCCTGTATGTTATGAGCCAACAGAAGGGTTACTGTGGCGCAAATCGCCGGTAATTAGAATGCTGGTAGCTGGAGTAATGTGTCATAACACACGATACATTGAACCCTGCTAAAAATGGGGCTGCCGGGCCTCAGGCCACTGCGAATGTATGCCAATTTTGATTTACAGTTGAAAGCGCCTACAATGGACCAGAGTTGGAAACAGGTCAAAAATTTTGGACCTGGACCTAGACGTCACATAATTGGACCCGACCCATATTTGCAACTGACCCGGACCCAGCCCGACCCGGACAGATCTGCTTTGAACTATAATATACACAGTCGAGTCACATTATTGTGACCGCTTTCTACTTTTGACGTCAACAGCGCAAAGACAATGAAGAAAGGCACGTGTCGTGAGCTGGCTTGGAGGGTATATAAGGTGTGCTGTAGGCAATCTGAAAACATATCAATCGTTGCGGTCACGGATAAAAGGAACGATTTACCAGATTTGCAAAAAGATATGATTATCGGCTTTCGGGTTAAGGGTAGCACTATTTCTGAAACAACGTAGTTTGTGAACTGTTCCCGTGCTACTGTGGTTAAAGTGTATCGTGATTGGAGAAATGGCACCATTGCGAATAAGCGACGTAGAAACGGCGGAGCACCACGTGCCATTGATGTGAGAGGGAGACGTCGGCTTCGAAGGCGCGTGAGGGCCGATCGACACGCTACAGTGAAGCAACTCACTGGCCGAATAAACCAGGGGATGCCGGAAGTGTGTCTAAAAAGACAGTTAATTGATCCCTGCTGCGTATGGGGCTCCGATGCAGACGGATGATCACTACACCTATGCTAACGAAAGTGCATCGGCAGAAATTTGCACGGCAGTATCGGAATTGGACCTCCGCTGATTGGCAAAAGATTGCCTTCTCCGATGAGTCATGTTTTCTGCTTCATCGAACGGATGGACGTTGGTGTATAAGGCGAGAATCATCGGAGAACAAACACTCTTCAACCATCGCTGGCCTAACGCAAGCTGGTGGGGGCTGCGTTATGGTGGGGGAAAGTTTTCGTGACATTCCCTGGGTCCACTCATACATGTGGAAGGCACTATGGACCGAATTCGTTATGAATCCATCCTTGCAGACTACATACACCCATACATGCTAATTGTCTTCTCTGGGGCGGATGGGATTTTCCAGTACGACAATGGGACGTGTCACCCAGCTGAAAATCTCAGAGGGTGGTTGGAAGAGCACGACGAAAACTTCAAAGTACTTCCCTGGCTCCCTAATTCCACAGATTTAAACCCAATTAAGCATCTGTGAGACCACCTCAATCGTGTTTTTCGCTCTATGGATCATCCACCACGCTCCCTCCAGCAGCTGCCACATGTACTGCAGTCAGCATGGCTCCACATACCTGTGAACACCTTCCAGCACCTTACTGAGTCACTCCTAGCCCATCTAGCTGCTGTCTGCGCTGCACACGGCGGTTACTCTGGATATTAGCTTGTGGTCGCAATAATGAGACTCGATCGTGTATATAGAAAGAGTGTTCAAAAAGTATCTCCTCAGTCGGAGTCTTAGGTTATATGAAAATCAAACAAATGTATAACAGGAACGTATAATTTACTCACTTTCTTACAGCAAGTATTGAAACTGTCGTCCTTCATTTACCGGACAATTATCTAACTGTTTTACACATGTTTCCAAACACATCTGCGAGTGTCAAAAAGTCGCTCCGCAGTAACCTTAAGGCTGTTTTACCTAATTTTGATGGCGCTACAGTCAACATTTTTAAGTTAAGCTACTTGTTGTATGTTTATTTTAAGTTTTTGCTGTTTTCTTGATAATATATATCAAGCTTCAGAATATTTTTCACAAGTTTGTGATGAGTTGAAAGTTTCCCAAATATGGGTGATGTTTTCATCATTGCTTCTCAGAAGGAAAGGGAAATTTTCCTTCTGAAGAGGATACTCTTTCTTCGTATCGCATGGCAAATCTTTTTCAGACCGCGGGCACTAGTATCGAGCACACAATTCCACAGGGCGCATTTTTCTTCAATTTTTTTTTTTTTTTTTTTTTTTTTTTTGCTTTTAAAAAATATAACAGAAATAAAACCTGGTCCAAATCCGGTCAGGAACACTAGAAATTGTGGACCCGTTTCCATCTCTGCAATGAACATGCGATCAACAAAGCTAGACCTTGAATGGTTGAAAGAAGGTTATCTGGTTCGTTGAATATCGCTTCCTGTTGCACCATGTGTACGTGTGCTTCATATACCTGGGAAAGTGTTGGCACTAGGAATCCAGGATGCACCGTGGGACGAAAACAAGCTTTTTTTTTTTTTGTAAAAAGTGATGCTTATAGTCTTAAGAGTGTGTGCGATTGCATTGTAAATCGGTGTTTGCATAGTTTCGTTCCAGGTGAAGGCACAACGAGTGACCTGTCGGGAGTTCCAAAGAGGGCAGATGATAGGATCCCGTTTGGTAGGTGCGTCGGTAACTATAGGGGCACAGGTATTAAGGGTATCGAGAGGTATCGTGTCGAAGGTCATGACAGCGTGTCGTACTGTGGAAGGAAAACCAAACTCACTGCCAGACACAGGAGGACATTAAAGAGGATTGTGACCGCAAGGAGGAAGACCACGGCGACGAAAGTGACTGCCGAGCTTAATGCTCATCTCCAAAACCCAGTGTCGACCCATACAGTGCGAAGGAATTTGCATAAGCACAACATTTACGGCAGAGCTGCAATTGCGAAACCCCTGGTGTCACAGGCGAATATGAAACGGAGACTACAGTGGTGCTAAGAACATAAAACGTGGACTGCGGATCAATGAAAAGATGTTTTGTTTTCTAATGAATCAAGTTTCTCACTATTCCCCACCACAGGACGGGTCAACGCGTGGAGAACACCAGCAGAAGCCTACAACCCAGACTGTCTCCTTCCTGCAGTGAAGCATGGGGGTGGTTATGTACTGGTTTGGGCCATGATCTCATGGTTTGCAGCAGGTGCCATTATCATCTTACACTGACGGATCACTAGCGGTGACTATGTCACTCTTTTGGCCGTCCATGTGCCTTCAATAGCGCTGACATTGTTTCCGTCAGGGGATTGCAGCATTTTAAGATGGTAATGCCCCGATTCACAGAAGTCGAACTGGTCAGTCATGGTTTGAGGAACATGAGGATGAAGTTGCACACCTTTCTTGGCCTGCACAATCACCAGACTTAAACATCATTGAGCCCCTGTGGTCTGTGTTGGAAAACAGAGTGCGATTCCGTTATCCTCCTCCGGCATCTGTCAAGAAATTGGATCAGTTTCTGCAGGAAGAATGGTACAACATACCACTTACCACCATCCAGGACTTGTATGTGTCCATTACAAGGAGAATTCAAGCTGTTTTAAATACCAAGGGTGCTCTCACACCATATTAGGTGCGTAACAAGTATTGTTTCCAGGTGTTTCCATTATTTTGGACAAATATATAATAATAGTAATATATTCATAATAGTTAGAGAAAAATTATAGAGGAGCTTTCTCGTTTTCAAACCGAAGCATAAAAAACAGAAAAAACATGATTACATATATTCTAAGAAATTTCTTTTAAGGTGGATAACAACAGTTAAATAGAAAACTATTATGTCATGGATGCATTTAAAATGTTAAATATTGCACAAATTTTCTTGTAAAGGAAAGCGACAAAAAAAAAAAAAAAAAAACGAAACTACAGGTATCCGCTTTGTAATTACTGAGAACCTTATTTATTTTTCCTTTTTTCTGACGATACATGAACAAATAATGGCTTCTCAAAAGAAATAATTATTATTCACCCACTTCCTTTGTAATAATCATTCATTCACTTCCAGCGAAAATGCTACAAACATTTTCAAAAAGTTTCCCAATTAAACGCTTGTAGCTTTGAGACGATCAGGGAGAGCATATCCAAAATTAGGCGGCAATTATCAGACACGCGTGGACAAAGAATCTGAACTTCGTATTAACGGAACTCATATCTAATATCGACAACAACAACCATTAATTAAAATGATGGATCAATTACAGTCCTCGAACAAATAACGAAAATTCATATGCCTTCCTTTCCATCCTGTGTTGAGAGCTTACTTATTCCTCTTCACTTACCTGTCTTGCTCCGAATATTCATCAATCCGCTCTTTACCACCTCCTGTGCTTCCTTTCATTTTCAGGAGTGTCGGTGTGCAGATCTTGCATTAGCTTAAAATTCAGTTGTACCAACTACATACACTGTAAAAAGTTTTCTGAAATTCACGAACCACTTTCCGTCATTTATTTCATGAATTAACAAAGCATATTTCTGATACAACCTTTTCCTGAAATTACGGAGAGAAACCTGAATTTCACAGGTTTTTCGTACCATGGGAAATTTCTGAATTTTCAGAAACCTTTCCGCGGTTTCTTTCTTATATTGAAAATAAATTACCATTTTAGAAATGTGTTAACGGAAAATTCTGAATTTTTACAAACCTTTCCGCAATTCCTTTCGTATATTAACGGAAAAAATTAGGTTCTCACCTTTTCCGTATCCGTATGACGAGAAATTACCGGTAACAAGATCGATTGCTGGAAATACTTGAGGTTTGATTCACTGTTAAATTTCAGTCCCCTGTCGAACGATCTGATTTTGAAGTTCCGTAGCGAGATCGGATATTGTGGATAGCATATCACATGAATTTTGGTTATTATGACACAGGATATTTCTTCCCTTCTCCCGTATTTTGTGCACCAGCTATTTATTATATATTGTGTTACTGTAATAAACCGGGTACTTATTGTACGGATGATTATTATATGATGTCTATGTATCAGTTTTTCGACAACTTAAAACAAAAGCTATTGTAGCTATCAAGAGTAAATTTTATATTAGGAGTTCGTTTTTTTTTTTTTTTTTTTTTTTGAAATAATTCTATAAAAAGTACATTTCACCTCTTTTACAAACTGAAGGTCATTGTCAGTTTAAAAATACATCAAGTTGCAAAGCATTTTATTGCTTCGAAAAATCACAATGGAAAATGCTTAATTTGTGTGTGAAAAGTCCTCCTACAATATACACTGAAGAGCAATTGAATTAGACAGCTGGCGTTATGCAAATGTGGCGCTGTGGGTGGCCCTGTAAACGGAAACGACATGACTTATGCAGCGATCCGACAATATAAGGAGTGATGCGACGGGAATCAGTAAGAGTCGGGATTAGTATGGGTAAGACGAAGGATCTAAGCGCAATTGATCGTGGGCAAATTGTCGGGGCCCAACGAATGGGTCACTCCTTCTCGGAAGTCGTGCAAGCACTGGGATTTTCACGAGCCACTGTGTTACGGGTGCACCATGAGTACATCGAATCCGGTAAAACCACCCTGCAAGGGCCAATTGCCGTGGACAACAGCGCGTGGATGAGCGGGGTCATTGTCGGCTAGCTCGCATTGTAACAGCGGATAGACGGGCCACAGTGCAAGAAATCACTTGGCAATTTAACGCTGGTGCACAAAAACGTGTAAGAAGCCACTCCATCTAAAACCATCTCCTCGCTATGGGGTACAGAAGCCATCGTTCCAGGAGGGTACCGCTGCTGACCGCACATCACAGGATACAAAGATTAGCATGGGCGCGGGATCATCTCCACTGGACCCTAGACATGTGGAAAAATGTTGCCTGGACTGATGAGTCGAGATTCCCTTTTGTACATGCGGATGGCATTATATGAGTACCGCGGAAACCACATGAAGCGATTGATCCTTCTTGCCAGCAGCATACTCTTTAAGCTCGTGGTGGTGGCATTCTCGTCTGGGGACTGTTTACTTGGACTGAAATGGGACCCCTGGTACGTGTGATATCGTCCCTCACAGGTCAACGTTACCGGGATATCCTGGATGACCATTTGCTCCCGTTTGTGCGTCTTCAACATCCCACTTGGGACCTCATCCTGCAACAAGACAATGCACTGTGCCATCGCTCCCGAATTGTATCCGAATGGTTGGATGAACACTCCACCGACGTGACCTCACTTCCTTGACCAGCTAGGTCACCTGACCTCAATCCCGTCACGCACATCTGGGATGCCATCGAGAGAGATGTTCGAGGCTCTGACCCCCTCCATCAAATCTTCGTGAACTGTGGGAGCTTGTTCAGGGGTCGAGGATCCGTATGGGTTCCCAACACTTCCGATGTCTTGTCGAGTCCATGCCGAGACGAATCGCCGCCGTCATGAGGGTGAAAGGTGGTGCTACACGTTACTAGACAGGTATCTCTAATTCAATTGCTCTTCAGTGTATATATACAGTATATAAAATCATCGTCAAAAACATAGTTGCACCCAGAAGGAAGCAACCGACAGGAATGAAACTTGGTAGGTAGGTTTGACATAGTGAGACATGTAAATGATTCAAGTATCACGCTCAGCCGCGCATGTGACGCCAGCAAGGAGGGGTCGTAGCGCTGTGCCTGGCCTGCTACATAAGGTCGTCCCGTTGGGCGTTCTTGCCATTCCAACTCGTGCCATTGTGTTGGTTGCATTTTTTGCAAGTGAAATATGCCTCGGAGAAAAGTTTGGAAGCAATCAGAGCAGTAGCAGGAGTATACGAGAGGGGCCACATCGTCGGGCTCATGTAAGCTGGATGGTCTTATCGCCATATTGCGCGCCATACCGGTCGTGCGGATATCACCATAGCACGCTGTTGGCGGCAGTAAATATAACAAGGCACGCAGTAGTGACACGAAGGGTCTAGGAAACCTAGACGAACCACGGAGAGAGAGGAACGACGAATTGTCCGACATGCGCGGAGTGATCCAACAGCCACGATTGCGGATATTCAGCGAGCAGCAGCGTCCGATTAGTGCCTGCACCATTGGCAGACGGCTGCACGACGTAGGACTACACGCACGCAGGCCGTTACGACGACTGCCCTAACATTATTATATCGTCACCAAAGACTGCAATGTGGTCGTGCCAGACTGTCAAGGAGCCACTCAGAATGGCCGCGGATGATCTTCAGTGAGGAGTCTCGCCTTTGTCCTGCATGATGCGACCAACGATTTCGTGTTTGGGGGTATCGTGGTCAGGGCCAAGATGAACTGTTTGTTTTCGACCGTCACACGTCCAGAAGGCCTGGTGTCATTATGTGGGGTGCAATTGCCTACGATACAAGATCACATTTGGTGTCCATTACAGGCACTTTGACAGCGCAGCGTTACGCTAATGAGGTCCTCCAACCAATGGCCCTACTTTTTCTGAATCCTAACTCCGGTGCACTTTTCGAATAGGACACCGCTCGTTCACATACTGCTGCTGTCTCAAGAGCTTGCCTTCAAGGCACTGACACTCTGCCATGGCCAGCCGCATTGCCAGACCTATCGCCGATTGAAAATATGTGGGATGCTATTGGACGCGCTATCCACAAGCCACTCCTACAGCACAATCTGGAAGGAACTACATGAGAAGATTCAAGCTGCATGGGATGGCTTATCGCAGAACACCATTAGGAACCTGTACAGCTCCGTGTCGAGACATCTGGCATGCAGTGTGAGCAAACACGGCGGCCTGACGCCTTACTGAGAAACACTACTCATTGGCGTGTAGCTCAATAAATATTGCCCATATCAGTCTCAATGTGTAATCAATTATTGTTCCTGGTAACCTTTACCTTCCCCCGAATAGCCTTGCAATCCGACATGTCTTTCTAGATGCAACTATTTTGTTGACGATGCGTGTATGTATATTGCAAACCTATCCAGAAAATAATGAGCTCCAACAAAAAATAAAATGATTAAATCACTCGCATTAATGACAGAAAAAAAAAGCATCGTCGCGCAATTTGTTTTACGATGAATGTGATGCGCATTTCCAAGCGTTTGTGGCTCAGTGGTTAAATACGTGCGTTACTAACCCGAACGACTGGGGTTTGATCCTAATTGTAACGGAAACATTGTCTAAAATATAAAAATAAAGTGACAAATAACCCAAAAAGCAACAAACTAAACCACATTGTCCAACTCACACACGATAACCCAGCTGATAGATAACTAGTAAATCACTTTCTGAAGGAGTACGACCTCTTTCAACAACCCTATATAAGAGGAAAAATGAAATTTGCTGATGAAAAGCGAAGGTCTTAAAAATTTAATATATATGTTTGGTTTTCAGTATATGTATTCATTAATGCAAGAGGTTTAGTCATTTTTATTTTCTGCTGGAGCTTATTTTTTTAATACTGTTGTAATAATTTTCTTTTTCTGTACGAGGACTTCTCAAAAATTAAGTACTTTTTTAAAAGTGATATTCCGAAGCGACAGAATGCTTTCAACTTGAGATCTTTTTTTTTTTTTTTTGTAAATTATAATAAGTTTCATGTATCTCTAGGAAACGGCGAAATGTACTGTTTTATAGTAATATTTCACAAAACTCGTAATGATAGTATAGCCGCCAGAAAATACTCACAGTGAACGATATCCTTACTGCGTTTCCAATTTTTACCTCTGTCAGCGGTAAAGATGCATCCTCTATTATCTGACAATTATCAAGAAATACTGGGACTGACACTTGGGGTCCCAGAATCTACATGGACCCTGTGAAGTTTAAATTCCCATTATTTCTCCTTCCTTGAGATGCACCTCTTGTTTGCCCAGAAGCTTGTGAATGCGATGGAGCTTCCGCTCTTTGGTAGGGATTACCGTGAAAATTAGAATAACCCGCGCCATTGGTATCTCGCTGTCTATAATTCGAAGTTGGAGGAGCCGAACGGAACGGAGCTGTCTGTCTTTGATTACTGATATTGTCTGCTCGCTGGGTACATCGCTTAACTTGGTGTCCTAATGCACCACATCCGTAGCATCTCATATTCTCAAAATTCCGTGGATTTTTTTGTACGGGATTTCAATAATACTGGTTATCAACATTCCTTTCTTGAAATGTTAAAAATCTATCTTCTGCTTGCTGCAGTCGCTCGCCCAATTGTTTGGATTCCTTCTGCAGTGTATGTACTACTGCTTCTTGTTGTACCATGTGCTGCTTAAAAATGGCGCAAAGCTCTACTATAGCATCGGAAGATCCGCTTTCTTGCGGGACCGGATCTACATCATCGGCGAAATTGATACTTTTGGTCATAATGTGTCTGTTCGCCTCAGCCAGCAGTGCATACTGTACTGCTTGATCAAAATCAGTCGGCTCTTTTGAAAGCACTTCTTTTTGAATATTTCTCTTCAAACCTGTCAAAAATTCTGATAATTTGGCTTTGTCAGCAAGAGCTTTAACTTGTTGATTATCTGCTTCGCAAACGCCCAAGTACCAATGCGCTAAACTTCTTAGCCGCGATTCGTATTGGGCGTCCGATTCATGTGGTCTTTGTTGGCATGAATTGAATTTCTGCATCTCTAAAGTAAGGGGTTGACTATAGCGTCGAACCTTTGGATTACTGCTTTCTTAAAATTCTCATAACTTGTGGTATTCCTTACATGCGGTGCTTCATTTAGAAATTCTAACGCCGCCTGTCTCACGCGGGCTGTTGCTGCCAAAAGTTTTAAGCTATCTGGCCAGTTATTAATGGCGGCCAGAGAGCCAATTGACTCGAAAAACTGTCTGGCCGAAACAAGCTTATCATTTCCTGAAAAATGATAAATAAGTGGCAGTACTGATGCCATAGATTGTAAAATATTTGGGGAATTTGAAATTGTGGTAATTGTGGACGGGGCCGAAGCGTCGTGTGAGGAAGAATCTGACACAAAATTTTGTGATGGGGAACCTGGCTCTACCCTCTCGTCGTCTGACATATTTACTAGAATATTAATTACACCTACGCTATACAATAATGCCTATTAAAGAATGCTTTTACCATTACAACATACTATTGCACTTTTACCTAACTTACTGAAACAAATAAAAAAACCAAAAAAAAAACCCCTTAATTGCGATACATAAAATGCACAAAATAGGAAGGAAAAACCATTCAATCCGTACTGCGACGTCTGGGAAAGATGCGTGACAGCACGAATGGCTCAAAAGTCTCGGCACCAATGTTACGTCTAACTCAACATTCTGGGCAATTATGCTCTATCAACTCTGTGGCAATACTAAGGAACCGAGCCTTGTTGGTACCAGCAGGGCAATGCACCGAGCCATAAAGCAAGGACTGTTACGGCGTGGTTTGACGATAATTCGGTATCGTGTGTGGACAGGCCGGCACAGATCACTGATCTTAATCCCATAGAGCACCTATGGGATGATTTAGAGCGCCACATAAGAAGTTTGGAACAAAAGCCTACTACTAAGCAACAGTTAGCGGCAGCATTATGTACTGAATGGCTGTGTTCCAAAACCTTGTCGAAAGCATGTCTCGAAGGATCAGTGCATGCATTAAGGCCGAAGGTGGACCGACACCGTACTAATGTATGCCAATAAATGCCATGTCATGTTTCTCGTCTAGTTGTCCGGTGACTTTTGTCAATATAGTGTATATAGATATTCGAGATTTCGCCTTTCTGTGTGGTGACTGAAATATTTCAGTGAATGAGCAGCGCACGTGCTCTCACCCAGCGTCATATAGCTGTGACATATTACAGAGGTGACGTACCTAGCAGGACGGCAAAGTTGTAACGATAAATTCCTTCGATTTAACTCAATTGGGGATGCATTCGGCTCCGGAGCACAAGGATGCGATTCGATCGCGCCACTGGAAAATTTGTGAATTTAAAATTTGCAGCTGATCGTGGAAATGGATCTACCGTTGAGTTCTTCGAAAAATGTGTATTATTCCTTTCGCACATCGTCTGATTAATGAGAATTCTTTCTTCTACCGAGAGTTATTTCAAGCATGGTTTACGGTGGACCCCGAAAACTTTGATTCTGTGCCGAAATTAGTTCATGCTTCTCCAGTGAGCGGGGATATATGTGACGTATTACAGGGGTAATGCACATGTCAAGACGGCGAAGTTGCAGCGACAAACTCCGTTGGTGTAGCTTAATTGGGAAAGTATTCGTCTCCGGAGTAGAATGATGCTAATTCGAATTTCACCACCGACAAATGGCTTTTAAAAGATGTTTCACTATGTAGTGTCCCAAAAGAACCAAGTGTTGTTTTCTTCCTATTCTACATAGAAACACCACGTTTGGTTTGCAAGTGACTTTGCTCCTTGAGAAATGCGCTGGAGGGATTTTGCGATAAGGTGATGACTTATTGTGACGTCACCCGAGCAGATGGCCGGATATGCTAATTCTGCCCAGAGACAATCTGCGTGTTTTATTGTGTCGTTGAAAGTTGTTCAGGATGGCTGTGTATAACGTTGCGGGGTGGTGTTTATTGTGAAAAGTTATTGGATAACAAAGTCTACAAAGGCAACACAACGTGAATTCCTGGAGTAGTTTGGGGGAAGAAAACCACCAGATAAATGTTACATCACCGGGTTAGGGAAGAAATTTGAAACCATTGGATAGCGTTTTGAACTGTTATATTGAAATATTTAAACTTTAATTAAATTGTAACTTTTGTTATTTTGTGTGCTAACGCCAGCTAAAGAAATTCACCCTCAGTTAAAAAGGCGTTCAACAGATCTTGAAAAGTCATTCTTTCACGGACTGGGACCTCCCACGAACAAAAGGGCATCCTCTTTCCCGCCGTTGTTGGACACCACTCTCCCTCAGAAAGAGCCCGCCAGGGACAATTCGTTGGTAAGCAATTAAGGGAATTAAACTTCTTACACCAAAGGCACAGAGAGTGAAAGGGATTTGGACGCGGCAGTCATAAACGGAAGGTCTTAGAGATTTCAGTGGAGAACGAGCAAGCGGGCATGCAGCAACGTAGGGATAAGAACAGATTTGGCGAGGAAAACGTAGAGAAAGCCGTCCATAATACCCATTACCGACCCGGTGGTGTAGTGGTCTAAGCGATGGTTTTTGATCATTCGTCCGAAAGGGGTCCGGGTTCGAATCCCGGTGAGGCATGGATGTTGTTTTCGCCTTAAGGCACTGGCTCACTCCCTTCCATGGAATAAGTGGCCCTAAATTAGGGACGGACGACTGTTTAATTGCTTATAGCCCATTGAGTTGCTCACGGTGGTCGTTAAACCTCTAATAAAAAATAATAATAATAATATCCATTTCCCGCTGGAGGTATGTACCATTTGTTTTGACAAACCAATGTTTCTCTTTTCTTCCCCAATCTGAAGAATAAAGATATGAGAGGATGAAACCATTTGTCATTCCATTCCATTTGTTTAACTACTTATTTATAGATTAAGATAATACAACATAGTTGTCACAAATGTTTATTTTCTCAAGCCGACCATGGTTTCGCTGGGTATTGACTCAGCTTCATCATGGGACGAATGGCACGTAAATATTCAAACTGTATATGACATCATAAATGGTGTTTACAGTCACGTGTTTTGGTTAGATGCTTCCACGCGCTTGATAGAAATGGCATGGATGCCATGTCATTAACAAGTTGCGAAGACTTCTGATATATATGGAAAGCTTCCAAAATATTAAGTTTGGTGGTTGAATGGTTTGTCAATAAGTTTTGCCTCTTCAAAGAGAAATTTGTGGTCCTTTTCGTAACAGTGTTTAGCCATCGATGACTTCTTTAGGTCACAATTCCGAATGTAGGTCTTGTGCTCCTTCAATCGAAAACGCAAGGCTCTACGGGTCTGTCCTATGTACGAAGCGCCACATTCACATAGAATTTGATAAATTCCCCACGAGTTTTTGTCTTCAACATAGTCCTTTGATCCTAAAAATCTCATTTTGTTTATGGGTTTAAAAATCCCCTTAAAATTAAAGTATTTGAGAATTTTTGTAATTTTGAAGGCAATGTCACGGGAAAATGGAATAATGGCAAAATTCTCTCGCAATGGGCGCATCACAGGAGTTAATGTGGAGATGGGCTTCGGTTTCCGGAATTTCGTTAGAGCCTTGTCTATAATGGAAGGGTTGTATCCTCGCTGAACTGCAACACGTTTAAGGAAATAAAGTTCTTTTTCCAAACTGTCCTTATCTGAACATATATGTATCGCGCGATATACGCAACTGTAAAAGGCGCAGGGTTTTTGTTGATAAGGGTGATTAGACTTGGCATGTGGAGGTGAAAAAATAGCGAAAGGCTTCCGATAAATTGTGGTTGCGAGCGATTGATTTAAGCGAGTTACCAGGACGTCAAGGAATAGTAGGCATCCGTTGTTTTCAGTTTCGTAGCTGAATTGAATGTGAGGATCAATGGAATTTGTAAATTTGACTAATTCCGGAATTTCAGAATGTTTGCCCTTCCATAGAACGAAAGTATCGTCTACATATCGTATCCATAAGTCAAATTTCACGAGTTTGAAAAGTTTATTTGCTTCCCTGCTCCAATGGCAGGAACCTGCAACGATTCTTCTGATAAGTTGGCGCCCACCACATTACACTAAAATTAAAACAAGCAGTTTTGAACCAATACAGCGGCGGACGTCCTTTTTCGGTGGAAGACAAAATCGAAGAAGTGAAGCACGGTCTGTTGGCGTCACCGAAGAAGTCACTACGACGATTGTCAGAAGAAACTGGGTGTTCTATTTCCACCTGCCAAAGAGCGGAGAAGAAAGATTTGCTTCATCGTATACGGTGTGATAGCTGTGCAAGATTTGCAAGAACCGGATCTTGAAAAGTGTGTGTCTTATTTTCATTGATTCCTGATATTTTTACTCGTAATTCCGAACATTTTGGACTGACACTGACGGATCATGATTTCATTTGGACGGGTATGTCAATTCCTAAAACTTCCGCATCTGGGCTATAGATAATCCACATGAATTACACGAAACCCAATTACCTCCTGCAAAAGTCAGTGTCTGGTGTGCCGTGTCGTGAACCAGAGTAATTATTTTTTTCAGGAGCGTAGAAACTCGGCGTCTTATGTGAACAGCTTCAGACAATACGTAAACCAATTAACAGATATCGATTTGACAATGGGGTACTTTCAACAAGATGGAGCGATATTTCGTCTTCCTTCGGTGACCGAGTGATCTCCAAAGGACGGTGCCCACCTCGTTCACCCGATGTGGCTCCTCCCGATTTTTTTAGGGCGATATTTAAAGTGTCGTTCTTACAGCAATAAACCTCGAATGTTAGAAGACTTAGAAAGCAATATCAGTGCAGCAATCCGGACTACGGATGAGGACATGCTGCGGAGGACCTTCGATAATATTCAGTGTGGCGTTCGAGTGTGTTTGGATGTCGGTGGAGGACATTTCCAGCATTTATTGTTAATGGTGCCATGAACTAAGGTACATTGTAAACCACATGTCATGTTTTTAAGCAGAAAGTGTTGCAAAATATGACTGATTCTTTGAAATACTACCTATAGTGTAACCCCCTGTAGTAAGTGCCAATGTACAGAAATTAATGTTAGATTACTTAAAAAAATAGAAGGTTGTGATTTTTAGTTGATAAGGTTACCTATACACTATCTTAAGTAATCACTAATTATGTAGAATATGTTTTTAGCAATATCATCATCATCATTGTCAACCATTATCAATCCACTGCTGGACGAAGGTCTCCCCAAGTTTCTTCCACAACGGTCTGTCTTGTGCCAGTCTCCTCCATGTCACTCCCACATACTTTCGAATTTCATCCACCCATCACTCATGTGGTCTTCTTCTGGGTCTTTTCCTGTCCTTTGGAATCCAATCTAAAATTTCGGCTGTCCATCGATGGTCTGCCCTTCTGGCAGTACGTCCAGCCCACTGCTATTTCAGGGATTTAACTCTGATCATGATGTCTTCCACTCCTGTCATTTTTCTGATCCACGAGTTCCTCATCTTATCTCTCCTGGTTACACCAAGCATGCACCTCTCCGTGCTACTTTGAGTTGTCTGCAGCCTTTGCATGTCTCTTTTAGTTAAGGTCCACGTTTCTGCACCATACATAGGCACTGGAAGGATGCATTGATCAAACACTTTTCTTTTAAGACATAATGGCATATTGCTCTTGAAAATTATGCTGTTTCTTCCAAAAGCTATCCAGGCAAGTTTTGTACGCCGATTAATTTCTTCATATGTGACCCTCACTTGACATCTGCTGTCCAAGATAAACGTACGTGTCTGTTATCTCCAGCTTTTCTCCATCAATCGATAAATCTTCATTTCTTGTAAAAGCATTGGACATCACTTTTGTCTTCTGAAAGTTCATTTTTAATCCCACTTCTTTACTCTTGTCAGCAAGGTCCTGAATCATACTCTGCAGCAATATATATATATATATATATATATATATATATATATATATATATATATATATATATATATATATATATATATATTCGTTTTAAATTCTTAAGTTTTTCTTATGTTTTCGGTTGTGCTCTTAATAATATGATTCTGACCAATGAAAGCCTTTTGGAAGTTGGCTAGAGGATGGTGTTAACTACTAAAAGGAACCTTAGTGCTATGGATAAGAAGATCCTATTAAAAATAAAAAATTAAATAATATAGATAAAATCACAAAAAAACTTAAAAATCTGTTTATATAAGAAAATAAAAATAAAGATAAAGGAAAACTATATTCACTCACTAGAATAGCTATACTAAAAATAGTAAAACTAACATTAAAATTAATAGGATTCTGAAAAGTCTATAGAAGCTTACTAAGGTGATTAAATACATGCAAAGATTATTAAATACACTACTTGTGTATTTCATGATATTTCTCATGTATTCTGGAGAGTTTATTCTACTCTTTCTGATCATACAGGTCCACAATCTTAATTATATATATTTTTTCTCCGGTTAAAATTCTCCGCGAGTAGGATTTTTTTAGAGTGTGGAGGCCTTCAACCCCACCCACACTGCCCCCCAGCGAAATGGGAGGGGCAGGAGTGTTTGGAAGTTTGGGTAGAAAAGCCGGCCATGTTTCCTCAAGTGTGAAAGAAGCAAAGTTGCATAAGAGGTATGCTCTCTTCTTTGTCTTTTGGTTTTTAGGTATTCCGGGTTCAATATTTGAACTTCTTGAACATTTTTCTTTTCTTGCTTTAAGTTTTTAGGCACTAGCAAGTCTATCAACTTTTTTGCGTATTTTAACTCTTACTTTTCTTGGTATTTTTGCGCGTTTTTTAGGGAACTAAGGCTAAGCAGCCGCCCGTTTCATTGTACTTGTAGTCTACGCTGTATTTTCAATGCAGTTAAGGACTTATTAACTACTTAATTATGCACTTAAAGCACTTCTGAAATACTTTGTACATATTGCAACTAATTGTTTATGTAAAATAACCTTCACAAAGCATTTCTTTAGTTTATTATTGTCTTTATTTTATTCTCGTTTTTGTGTAGTCAGAAGTGGTGGAGTAGGGGTTTTTTATAATTCAGTTTTCTTTCAAGAATCTGTGCTTTAAAAATGTTAAGAACTTGTAATACTTTTGTATTGATATTCAGGTTTGAATTCTCTCTCAGGCGAACTTGACTATTTGTTAATTACTGAACATTATTTCTAGTTCATTATGTCACTCTTACAGTTTGAGTTTTCTATAATCATCTTCTTTCTGTTTAATAGTAACAGATGAAGAGCATGGGTCGGGCCAGGAGAGTTATGGATGCAAACTAAATTGTTAACTAAAGCTAGGTCATACAACTCTGCGGAGGACATGACATATATATTTATATTTTTAAGTGGGTTAATTACTTGCATCCATGACTTTGCAGAAACCCATTTCCAAATAGGTCTTTGTGGAAGTGAGAAAATGCAGAGTTTTGCTGGTCTTTGATAAAGCCAATACATCGTGTATACATCGTGTTCTGCGCTTAGCCATACATTCGCCTAGGCAAAATGTGGCTCAGTATTCTCGACACTTTCTGCATTCAGTTGTTCTCTTTTTTTTTTTTTTTTTTTACTCACACCGGTCAATACATAACCTTTTCTATGTTGTACTTGGTATGAGTTAAAAAAAATTTTTAGCTTCAGTTTCTTCTTAATAGAATGTGAATTCTGAATTTTCATAACTGCTGCGTTGCGCGTTTTGATCTTCAGGTTGTTTTGCAACTTTCGTTTTAAATTGTAAAGTTTTTCTTATGTATTCGGCTTTGCTCTTTAGTATATATATATGACTAAATTTTTCCTGGACTTTAATATTTGTAGGAAAAGAATAGCTCAAAGGAAGAAAAAATCTGTAATGATTTGTTAAAATGGTTAAACAAACTGATTTTACAAACGTTGGTTAACTTAACAGTTTTTCAACATTTTCAATTTTTTTAAATTTCGGAGCTCGTTAAAATATAGACAATGCTGGCGAGCTGACTGGTTTCTCCAAAACTTTGTTTCCTACTTTATTATTTGTTTTTATTCAGATAACGTAGGCTGCAATTATTTCATTCAGAAACAAAACTTTAATGGGGTGAAATCATAATATTTCCCACACTGGGGCCATTGGATTGGACAGCAAAAGCAGTAAGTGGATGGCCCCCGGGAGCTGAGTGGATGGGTCAAACCAACTCCAGGGATTAACTCCCTCTTCCCTGCTGTTGTGAATCACCCTACTCCTGCATTATTTATACATTAACCCTCCATTAAATCTAACATCATACAATACAGCTGGAACTGAATAATTTTCTAGAATCGGGCAAGGAAAACGGGACAGCACTGTCAGTTAAAAACCCACGGGTTAAAAAGGATTTTAAAGCATTCATTAAGTTGACGGGTTACAGAAAGGATTTTTATTTACAATTCTCTTTGAAGCTTCACGCTTCAGGAAAAGGATGATGATAAAATTGTATTGTCGTATGGAAGTTGAAACGCACGTGCTTTCCTAAGTTTTGATAAAATGATTATATGCCAATTTTAGTGACTTTAAGCTGGGTTCTCAAAAATAATATATCACGGGATTTTAAGATGTTTCCGAATGTTTAAAAAACAAGATATAATAGAAGAATAGCACTGCATTTCATTTTAGCTCTAATGGATGCATTCCCGTTTTAGTGATCTTATCAATCTTGTCAACTCCTTTATCCCATTCGTAGGGTCCGCTTGGTGTTACTGGAAGATATCAGAGCCGTGATTCCAAACTGTGGAATTCTATTGATTTGATATTTGCTTTTTAAAGAACTGCTTGTATGAAAAACATCTGACTTTGAATAGATTTTAAGTGCTCCAGACAGCACAGCGCTGTAACTACAGACGACGTTCACACATTTTTAGAAAGATTTTCCTGTAATATAATTAATGTTTAAAATAAAATCATATCTTAAATGTTCTATCTGATATCCCCTTTCTCTGGACTATGATCTTGATATCATTAGATCGTAATACAATTAAAAGGACATAAGAGATAAATGTCTTCGGGCTGAGATTTTAACTATCGTGCTTAAGACAGCAAATTACAACTCGACCTTTAGTCAATTAAAAGGACTTTCGTGCCATACAAGACTACTAAACCTATTACGTCTTCATTTCTTAAAGAACACCGTGTAAATTTGAAAAAAGTGTGTCACAATTGAACAGACTCCTCAGTTGGATGATTCAACTGAGGAGTCTGTCCAATTGTGACACACTTTCTTTCAAATTTACATATACCTGAATCCCCTGAATTCTTCTTAAATGTGTACCTGAATCCCCTGAATTCTTCTTTGAAAAATATCATAATAATGCTGAAGATATACTTCACCATTATTACGATATTTTTCAAAGAAGAATTCAGGGGATTCAGCTATATGTTAAAAATCCTGGTTTATCACATCAGACTTGAACATGTTTCTGATTGTTTTCCTCGACTTTGATTGTATTTGGTATGTTGCGTTTCTATTTTTTTCCGGTTACTGGTTAAGTCCTTTTGTATTCAATGTGTGCCTTTGCTCATTATCTGTCAATTGTTTAAGATTGTCATGGTATCTACTACTTCTAGCGCTCATTAATGTTAATACTCTTTTATACTATATAATTGTTTTTTTTGTTATTCATATTATACATATTTCAATAAATCAGGTGTGCGTATCGCACCTGCAATATTGATCACATCGTACATCTAGATTTCCAAGATAACAGGGCGTTTCTTAAAACTGGTATTTTATTCTACTCCTCTTCCACTGCATTTCATAGTCCAATCATTCTTTTAGGTCTGCGTTTAGAAAGCGCTCTTTTTAGCAGTCCGAAGGCACAATAGTCCATTGGTGACACATCAGGGGACTTTGAAGGAATATGAGTAAAAGGTATAGACTTGATACCAGTCTTTCTAGCAGTCCGAAAGCACAATAGTCCATTGGTGACACATTAGGGGACTTTGAAGTAATATAAGCAAAAGGTATAGACTTGATACCCGTCTCTTTTTTCATGTTTTCATGAAATAGAGCGGCAGATTTGGATGTACGACTGGTAGCCTCATCCTAAGGGAGTTTAACTCTTTGAAGGCTCTGTGGATAAAGGAATGGCATTTTCTCTTTAAATATAGGAATTAGAGCATTATTTTGATAATATGCGGAATTGATTTTAACATTCTTTTCGACTTTTCTTAACTCTTATTTCCCATTGCAGGAGAAACCAGCAATAATCGTGAATCCTTTACTGAAACTTTCTTTGGCTTCTTGGAACCAAGTTTGTAACTCTTTTCTGTTCTTTTGTGATAGTAAATCGACCTTTTTTTGTTACAGTCATTTTAGGTAGGTCCATACTTCATCAACAGTCACAATAAATTTCCACCTGTCTCCGTCTAAGCAATTTTCATAAAGAAGTTTACATCGTGTTCTGCGCTTAGCCATGCATTCGCCTAGGCAAAATGTGGTGAACATTATGAAATAATACATTACTTCTTGCTAAATGAATTGAAAAAACACTATCGTCTCAGCACGATTATTTAATGATAAAAGATGACACATATTTACAATTAAAACCATTAGTACTTACGGGGTGACACTCACCCCGTCCTCAGATGTGCGTGGTTATACTTTATGGTTGCACTTACATACAATTAGACTCCTGTTGCATTATAGGTACTATGACGTAGAAGTCTTTTCGTACTTCTACGTTAATTTAAAACATCCCTATACTAAGAAATAGTTCCTAAATGAAAGAAACCTTAACGGCCAGACGAAACATGTAAACAACAGAAGTCAAACTTACGGAAAAGATGCTTTATTCAGGATGTAGCAAACACATCGTAACATAGCATAGCATATTGCACTAAACTCTCCACACACCACACAATTCTTAACACAAAGCTCTTTTCACAACGCTCCTTTCAATAATCAGTTTACAACCCAACGCTCGCCAAGCTACAGATTAGTCGTCGTTTTTATCTCTCGTTCTTATCAAAACACAAGCATACGTCACGTGCATTCAACCTCAATTGTGTTGCTAAACGTATTCGTTTGAGAGAAAAGATATAACGGAGAATAAACTCAAGATTTACATAGGGAAAGAAACTGAAAAGGAAAGTTAATTTAGAATATACGTCACAGAACATTTCGTCAAAATCGTTGCTCATATGTTGCCATCTATTACATTACAAATGTTCAACCGCAGGGACTCAGAGATAAAATCTTATCGCAAAATTATTCAATACAACTCGTGACGACGTATCTTACAGCTAAAAGAATAACATATTCTGATTGTTGCTTAAAGTTCAAAGTAGCGATGGATTCTTCCAAATCCTTAGTAAGTAGCTCGGACTGTAAGCACTACAGCATTGGTTGTCGAGGGGCACAATATACATGCTCTCGGCTATAAGCAATGAATTAGACGGATGCGGGGGTCAATAGTATCTTCCTGTTAGTCCGATCTGGTTCCAAGCTAACATCATTGACATTCCTTGCCAATGCTGTGTTGCTATGCTGAGCTTTTACATCGTATTTGTGTTCTTGCAACCGCAAGGGCTCAAAAAAGGGAAGTTTGGGCCCGTGATCATTTCCTTTTTGAGCGTCTGTCAAATCACTTCCTCGGTCCATTGAAGTCACATAACATACTGTGGCTCATCTTTTTTGCTTCTGTTCGTAGTCTCACTATCAACCACGGTGTATGAAAGACTATCATACATAGTGCTCTCAACTAAGTAATTCCGCTTAACCTTAAATGTCTGTGAGGTTAAAAAATAACTTGAACGCGATATTGCACACACGAATTCAGTTACAATCACTATATATGAAGGATGTTCTGGGAATGTACACTTAGGAAATATTCTCGCTATACAAGTAACGGTGAATAAAACGTATATCATTATTACCTTAAGAGCCATGAAAAATCCTCTCTCTTATATCTCCTTCCTTGCCTGCTCACTTTTAGTGTTTACGCATTTCATGCCTAACAGAAACGACGTGTACTGAAATCTTACTCTGATAGATGTGGGCATAACCATATTTCAACTTAAAAGTGTAATCTATGAAAAGCTGCATCTGGCGTGTACCCAGCAGCTGTATTTTCCTAGATTGTGATAACTCGAATTACTTTAGTTAACAGATTCAGTTCGTCTTACCAGGTGTGATAATGCGCTTTGTTTAATGAAATGTGTGAAGCAGTTGTGACCTAAGATTCTGTGTTTTGCAGAGTTTACACCTTCTGAGAAAACATGCATCGAAATCGTTCAACCTGAGTGCTGCAACTCGGTTGTAGCATAAAAATTTACGAGGTAAAAAAATTGAAAAAATATACATGAACGTCGCTTCTTACGAGGCATTATAAATATTAAATGAACATTCCTGGACGGATGTATGATGCCTCATGGATACAAATTGGCGTTAAACACGAAGAAAATACAACATGCTTAAAGGGCCTTTTCTCTTTATTTCGGGTGTAACGATAACCTTGAGCAACTCATAGGGCTATTAGCAGTGAGCCGTCGCTAATTTGGCGACCAGGGAGGAGCAGGGCCAACCCAGGCTCTATCTATAATTCGAGCACGAGCCCAACTCGGACAGAAGACTGCGCCTCAGACCTCTCGGTCGTCGGGACGGGAGAAGATTTTAAGAATGTTATTGCTATTCACCTCGACGATGTTGTGAGTATGTACAAATATGTGATATACGACTTTCTACACAAGAGGTACGAGCAGCATAACATGTTTGTTTTGTTCCAGGAGTTAACAACCATCATGGGCAACTCACAGCGGTGCGACAAAAAAAAAAAAAAAGGGATTTTTTTTTTATTTTCATACGCCCTAGTGTTTAAAAATTGTGGTTGGTGGTCAGTATGTCACAGCTTAAATTGTTTTTGATTCGGAGAATAGCTTTCGTCTGCGCTTTTACATCAAAGTTTCGAATTTTTAGCCCAAAATCGAAATTTTTAACTAGACGTAAATACTTCTCACTTTCGCAGGTTTTTCATTTACAGACCTCAGGTAAGTAAAATAAGACTATAAAAATATTTCATCTCGGCATAGAAGACCCCTGGGATCAGGGGCGTCACGTTCGTTTCGTCACGTTCGTCACGTTTGTTTCGTTGAAACTAGTCAATTTACGTCTGATTCAGGGACTGTTTCAGACAAGCACATGCTGCATTCTTAGCATTGCAACGATTTTATTTACGGCTCTTCGCTACTGAAGTCTCGCCACACGGAAACGGCCGGTCTCGCCACACGGAAACGGCAGCAATGGAGTCCCTCTCATGCCTGCCCAACCACCGAACCATATGTTAGTTCCATGGCTTGAAGTGTGTCTTCGTTCCAAAAATGGACATTTTTGCTCTGTCCTGTATAGTCTTGCTCTTATGTACCCATCCCGAGCTAGTGGCCCGCAGACTTTATTCGATGCTTGCATCACCTCCTGAACAGTTCGTCATACTGCCTGTGTACGGCACAGTAAGTGACTTAATCCATTATTAGGGACGAAAGATGTTTGTTTGTTTGTTTGTTTGGAGGTTTAACGACCACCGTGAGCAACTCAATGGGCTATAAGCAGTCGCCCGTCCCTAATTTAGGGTCACTGGTTCCAGGGAAGGGAGAGAGCCAGTGCCGTAAGACAAACACAACATCCATGCCTGACCAGGATTCGAACCCGGACCCCTTACGGACGAATGATCAGAGGCCAGCGCCTTAGACCACTGCGCCACCGGGGCGGCAGGA
Organism: Macrothele yani; assembly: GCA_039090855.1. Lineage (NCBI taxonomy): Eukaryota > Metazoa > Arthropoda > Arachnida > Araneae > Macrothelidae > Macrothele > Macrothele yani. The sequence continues at coordinate 167,133,620 of CM077029.1, read as the reverse complement.
CGAAAGATGCAGGATCTGAGATGATATTTTGCAGTTCTTCGTCTGAGATATCCATCCTCACTGGAGGCTCAGTGATAACTTTAGCATTCCAGTATATCAAATCGACATAACTCTCTGCCTTAAAATACAGTTTGGGGAGTGAGAATATCCTGATCCCGTCGGACTTGCTCTTCCTCGTGGCAAGGATCTTGCACGAAGAATCTTGCCGGGCTTCAGGGCGATCATCATGGAGCATGGACACTAACTGGGAGGCTTTCTGGATGGGCAAAGTACCCATTGTCCTGTAGAACTTTCTGAACGATTGATGTGGATTCCTTCTTGGTGAAATACTTGATGGCGTTATAGGCTGACCACAAATTTCTGGGTGCACCGATCAGCGTGTGTCTGCATTTGATGGTAAACCACATTGGAGCGTACACTTTCATGATGAAAGTGGACAAAATCTTGAGATTTTGAGAAGGTCTGCTGGTTTCAATGTAGGTTCTCAAAATTCGGTTGGCTGTGGTGACCCATCGAGCATGATACAGAGTTCTGGGATTCCTCTCCGCCAAGTCGGTGGGGCATTCCTCAGATGATATTGCTTTACATATGTCATGAAGATATTTCTTATCTGCACTGAGATGTTTAGCATCGGCGTCTGGGATATTAGTCGGAAGTGCTTTGAATTTAATTATAGGCAGGTTTTCACAGTATATCAGGTTTTTGCTGACAGGACTTAGGAAAGCTTTAGGGCGGAGGTTTCCCCTTCTACGGCCACCAAAAAACCAAAGAAATGACCCCAAGCTTAGAGGCGCTATTTCTGCGAAGTTGGGGGGGGGGGGTGTTGCCGGAACGCACTGCGTCGCCTCACAATCAAATAATCCGTATATTGGATCTGTACAATGCTAAGAATGCAGCATTTGCCTGCCTGAAACACTCCCCGAACCCCGAATCAGGCCTAAATTGACTGATTTCCCAACAAAATGAACGTTACGTCCTGTGCCCAGAGATCTATGACGAAATGAAACATTTTTATAGTCTTATTTTACATACCTGAGGTCTATAAATGAGAAACCTGGCGAAAGTGAGACGTATTTACGTCTAGTTAAAAATTTCGATTTTTGGCTAAAAATTCGAAATTTTGATGTAAAATCGCAGACGAAAGCTATTTTCCGAATCAGAAACGATTTAAGCTGTCTGTATGTAGCATACTGACCACCAACCACAATTTTTAAAAACTAAGGTGTTTGAGAATCTATTTTCTTTTTTTTTTTTTCTTTTTTTTTTTTTTTTGCACCACCCTATTGCTCATGGTGGTTGTTAATTTGACAAACTCAATGTAGACAATAAGGATATACACATTTAACAAACACCATGAGCAACTCTAAGGGTTATGGGTTACTCCTGGTGGTTGTTAATTTGGCAAACTTAATGTAGACAATAAGGGTATGCACATTTAACAAACACAATGAGCAACTCTCAGGGTTATAGGGTGCTCCTGGTGGTTGTTAATTTGGCAAACTTAATGTAGACAATGAGGATATACACATTTAACAAACACCATGAGCAAACTCTCAGGGTTATAGGTTGCTCATGGTGTTTGTTAAATTTGATAAACCTAATGCAAATAATAAGGATATACACATTTAACAACCACCATGAGCAACTCTCAGGGTTATAGGTTGCTCCTGGTGTTTGTTAATTTGGCAAACTTAATGTAGACAATAAGGATATACACATTTAACAAACACCATGAGCAACTCTCAGGGTTATAGGTTGCTCCTGGTGGCTGTTAATTTGGCAAACTTAATGTAGACAATAAGGATATACACATTTAACAAACACAATGAGCAACTCTCAGGGTTATAGGTTGCTCCTGGTGGTTGCTAATTTGGCAAATTTAATGCAGACAATAAGGATGTACACATTTAACAAACACAACGAGCAACTCTCAGGGTCATTGATTGCTCCTGGTGGTTGTTAATTTGGCAAACTTAATGTAGACAATAAAGATATACACATTTAACAACCACCATGAGCAACTCTCAGGGTTATAGGTTACTCTTGGTGGTTGTTAATTTGGAGCCATTGGTTCTAGGAAAGGTTACTGGCCTACAGCCACCCATTTTCCAGCAAAGCAAGATAACGCCCATGTACACACCCCGTTGGGGTCTCCAGACAGTGTTTGCAACAAGTTCAACCACTTCCATGGCCAGTAAGATCTCCCGATTTATTTCCAATCATCAAAAACCTGTATCACCGACCCCATTAGACGTCGTCTGCAATCGAATGGGCATGCGCACGATCTCGATGAATTATGGCAGCAAGTTGGAATTCAACTGTGTTTGTTGTTCCATTCTTCTACAATATCCGTCGACTGTGTAACATATTGCCATCCCGTGTTGCTGCCGGTATAGCCGTTCGCGGCGATGCAACCACTTACGGAGACGCGCCCATTGTGCTGCATTATCTCACCTGATAAACACTGTACGCTGCTGAAAATAAAATCAAGGTAAAGTAAACCCTTATGTATTCCTATTTGCACGCTTAATTTCTCAGCTATAACCTGACTTTTTCTAGGTGGGGCAATTTCTATTGTCGAGCAGTGTAATTTGACAGACACGACAAAGTCAGAAAACCAGGCCGACAGTTGCATTGCATAGTGATGATATATTTAAATGACACTGCGCTCTTTCAGAAAAACAACGGGGCCACGGGTGGCCTAGTGGGCAACGTTCGTGACTGCCACGGAAAGGACCTCAGGTTCAATCCCAGGCAGGTACGAACGCTCGATCCACTAAATATCTGCCGTGCGTCGGATGGGCACGTTAAGCCGTCGGACCCCGGGTACCTGCCCCCCCCGGTAATAAATAAGGGCGTTTTCCTCCCCCTTTCTACTTCGCTTCCGTGTCACTTTCCTGTCGGGTACTCTAGCCCAAATCTCCTAGCTTCCTATTTCTAAGGGTTGTTTAAGACCTGGGGTCAGACACTCCCTTCCTAAAATCCTCTACATATAATCATGATCAGAAAAACAACGCCATGTTTCACAAGGCTCGCATTATGCCGGAATCATAGAATTGTGTCCAAGCATTTCGAATGCTTCCCTGTCAACCCAAATCTCTGGATCCCAAGGAACATTTGTGGGTTGCAGCGGAACAGAGGATTTGCAGGTGTAAGTCAGTGCCTCGCTCCGTAGCCAAACTCGTGAACGTCATTCTATCAGGCTGGTGCATAATATCTCAGGACATCTCTAATGAGAAGACAGCAACAAAAATAAATAAATAAGATAAACATTACCTACGGATGAAGTCAGAGGTGCATTAATCTTAAAACTCAAGCCGCTTGTTCGATAAGCCTTGTAGAAGTACACTCCCTGACTCTCTTGACAAGTGTCATCCAGTTTCAAATAACTGTCTCGCGTTTTGACAATTCTCAACCTCTTACTGGATTGTTTAACAGATCATATGGGCTCACTAACTCGTTGAAAGAATTTTGTTCAATCCACTCGCATATCTTGTTTGAAAAGCCTGATATTCCAGTTTTACATACTCGTTCAAGGAGTCTTACTCAGTGTTATACATCCACTCACTCTCTTGACCAGTTCCATCTACTCGCTCTGACTAATTGGACAAATCTTATTCTTTTACACTGATGACATAGTTGAAAAGTTTCATCCCGGGACAAGTTTTATCTACCGACTAGATTTTTTCGACAAGTTTATCCAGTTCTGATCACTTATTATTTCATTTGAAACGTCTCATTCGGTTCCACTTTCAAGTCTCGTTCTGTCCCGGTCATTGAAAAATTTCTTTCAAATTCACTCGTTTACTAGTTTTACAGGTTTCTTTTAGTTCCACTGATGACTCATGTGATAACTGCATTTCAGTTTTCTACTAAGTGACTCGTATTCTAGCCTTGACTTTGTAATCATAGCTTGCCACATTTGATGACTTGAGTCATCTGTACTTATAGATTTCCGAGTAAATGCCTGGTTTCAGTAATTCGGATTTCTTGACATGAGTTACTCATTCACATTCAGCAAGTACTGTACTTCGAATGTCTCCTTTCAGAACAAAAACCTGAATGCTGGTATGGAACCATGCAAAAACCGCAAACCACATGAGTTGCAGCTCTGACTAATTGCAATTTATGGGAAGAAAGATGTGAAGAAGCTTCAACCATTATCTATACGCACTGATTACGAGGGTTATTTTCCTTGTAGTGGAAATACTGCTGTAATTAGTGCATACTGAAATGGAACATACCAATTTCAGTCACAGTCCTTCGATATACACTGCTGTTAACGGAAATTACAACACCAAGAAAGAAACAAGAAATCGCAATGGCATTTATGGCAGTGATTAGTTATGGTACAAGCTGCAAACGATCACAATTATATACCGGTTCGGGATGAGGAAGGCTAAAAAATTAGCAATAAGTAAATCCACCATGGGTGGTGATAACAGACCCCACACGCCGTGGGATCGAATGAAACAGAGTTTGGATGGTCGTCTGCGGTATTGCATTCCATTCGTTGGTAGTGTCTCCCAGTATGGCGTCGGGCCGCCATCTTTGCTCACACAGCATGCCAGACGTCTCGACATGGAGTTGTACAGGTTCCTAATGTTGTCCTGCTATAAGTCATCCCATGCAGCTTGAATCTTCTCATGCAGTTCCAGCAGATTGTGCGGTAGGATTGGAGTTTGGACAGCTCGTTGAATAACATCCCACATATTTTCAATCGGCGATAGGTCTGACGATTCGGATGGCCATGGCAGAGTATCAGTGCTTTGAAGGCAAGCTCTCGAGCCAGCAGCAGTAGGCAGACGAGCGATTCTGGTTGGAAAATCGCAACGGAGTGACCGTTCAGAAAAGATAGGGCCACTGGTTGCAGGACCTCATTAACTTAACATTGGGCTGTCAAAGTGCCTGTAATGAGCACCAAAGGTGATCTGGCATCGTAAGCAATTGCACCCTACACCACGACACCAGGGCTTCTGGAAGTGTGACGCTCGACAACAAACTGTTCACCTCGGCTCTGACCACGGTGCCTCCACACGCGGATTCGTTGGTCGTCTCCTCCAAGACAAAAGCGGGACTCGTCACTGAAGATCACCCGTTGCCATTCTGAGTGGCTACCTGACAGTCAGGCAAGACACTATTGCAATCTTTGGTGACGATGCAATGGGGTTAAGGGTAGTCGTCATAACGGTCTGTGTGCTTGTAGTCCTACGTCGGGCATCCCTCTGCCAATAGTGCTGGCTGGCACAAATCGGACGATGCATGGAGGGCACCACTGCTCGCTGAATATCCGCAATCGTGGCTGTTGGGTCACTCCGCGTATGTCGGACAACTCGTCGGTCCTCTCTCTCCGTGGTTCGTCTAGGTCTCCCAGACTCTTCCTGCCGCTGATGCGTGCCTTGTTCTATCCACTGCGGCCAACAGCGTGCTATGGTGATATCCGCACGACCAGTGTGACGCGTAATACCTTGATAAGACTATCATGCTTCCCGGAGCCCGACGACGCGGCCTCTCTCGAACTCCTCCAACTGCTGAAATTGGTTCCGAACTGTTCTCCGAGGCATACATCACTTGCAAAGGATACAACCAACACAACAGCGCGAGCAAGAATGGCAAGCAAGCGCAACGGGACCACCTTATATAGCCGGTCAGGAACATCGTTACGGCCCCTCCTTGCTTGCATCACATGCGCGTTCGAGCGTGATACTTGAATCATTTGCATGTCTCACGATGTCAAACCTACCCGTCAAGTTTCATTCCTGCTGGTTGCAAATATTTCTTTAACGGTTATAACGAAGTAAATTTCTCCGTCATTTCTGTCCACGCCAGGATTCGAACCCGGACCCCCTCATTCCGAAATAAGTCACTCTACCAATTGAGCTACGCAGACGTTTTATTCTGATTCCTATCTGCCTTTATGTCATGTGCGTCCTTCGGGCAGGTACGTCACATCTCCTGGTACGTTACATCATCTCCCCCTTATTTTTTTTTTTTTTTTTTTCGAAGTGCTGGAGAAAGGATTCTCTTATTTTTCCTATCTCGCGGTGTGGAAATAACATCACACCAATGCGAGATTTTGAACGGTCGGGTCATCGGGATATTTCGGGCGCCATTATAACGAAATAAATTTCTCCGTCATTTTTATCCGGGCCAGGATTCGAACCCGGATCCCCTCATTCCGGAATACGTCACTCTACCAATTGAGCTACGCGGACGTTTTATTCTGATTCCTATCTGCCTTTATGTCGTGTGCGTCCTTCGGGCATGTACGTCACATCTCCTGGTACGTTACACGGTGAGTGTAAATGATAATCAAATATACGTGCAGGAAAATGGAAGCCAAATTAATCAAGCAAGTAAACATGAATGCCTCAGGAATTGCCTGTACATTTCTTCGCCTTCTAGTTATTTCTTCAGTTGCTGCTTACCATCTTTGGTGAATCCCCAGCATTCTGCGGGGCTCCAAGAAGCAACCTGCCAAATTGGCTTGGCAGTTAGCGTGTGTGAGTCTGGAGGAATTCGAAGCCGCTGTGATGTAGCGGAAGCATATCCGGCGCGTAACTGGAAGACCCTGGGTTCGACTCCTGGTGGCGGCCAATGAGAATTTTTCCGTGACTCACTTATAAACATGGAAAGAGCGAAGATCTTTGATTGATGTATTTTCTTATCACTTACGGCGGTTACACAAATTTGATGGTGAAATTAGTAGGCGAGTGAATTCTTATTTGAAAGCCATAGTAGCTTTAAAAGGATTTCACAAGAATTATATGTTATCTAGAAAGTCCCGAATGGCTGTGTATAATATATGAAACTGTAAAAATATTCCAAATACGTGGCGACAGTTAATAAATAAATACATAGCTCTTTCCACGTTCCTTGTTTTTCTCGGCGCGATACCGAGAGTTCTGTTGGTTCGATTCCACAGCGGCGGCTGAAAAACAATTTTTCGGTTGCTGTGTGTTTCTGGAACGTGGAAAGAGCGATGTATTTATTTATTATATGAAACTGTAATTGTTGCTAGTCTGATGTTCGTCAGTGAAACTTGGGTACTCCAGAAGAGACATAGGAGTCGTTTGCGTATGGTAAAGATGCGTTACTTACGGGGAGTTCGTGGCAAGACATGCTCTGATCATGTGAAGAACGAAGATGTGGTGCAGATGTGTAATGTGAGGTAAAATGTTGTTAGCAAGGTAGAGACTAATATGCTTAGGTGGTTTTATCACGATGAAAGAATGAGTGAGGAGCTGCTTACTAAGAGAAGTTTTGCAGGAAAGAAAGGTAGAGGAAGGCCAAAGAAATCATGGATGAACCGGATTCAAGAATGTTTACTTGAAAAAAATATTATGAGTGTGAACTGCAAAAGATTTTGTGTGTGACGTGTGATGAATGTCAGTGAAGCTCGAACTGTGTGCCGAGATCGATGTAAATTCGGACGTCTGATACACCAACAGTAAATTAAATCTAGTTCTATCAGTTTAATATTTATCTGGCAGATTTTTTTCTTTGAGGAGTTAACCTCTGTATCTCCGAGAACAGCTTAATGATATGTATGTATGTACAGGGGTTGAACAGAATATTGCAATACGCAAAGGTATCCACCACTTTTGGGATGTAATAGCTTTGTTGTAGTAGTTTCTGGTGGCTGTAATAGCTTTTTGTTGTAATAGCTTTGTTTAGAACACCAAAGTCCTGTTTAAGAGCATTTAAAGTATCTTGTTGCACAATTTCTTTCAGGGTGACGACGAAATGAGCGACCCAACGGACTTCGAGAGAGGACAAATTGTTGGTGACTGGCCATTTGGTTCCTCCGTGACAACAGTCGCCAGGATAGAGAGGGTTTCGAGAACTACTGTGTCTAGGCTCATGACAGCATACAGTGTTCGTGGCAAAACCTCGTTTACGAAACACAAAAGCGGCAGGAAAACGAATCTGACTGATAGAGACAGGAGAGCGTTAAAGAGATTGTTATCCGGAATAAGGAGATCACGGCGCCGAAAACTAGTGCGGAGCTCAATCTGCATCTCCAGACCCCAGTATCATTCATGGCAGAGCTGCTATTGCAAAACCTCTAGTGACCCGGGAGAATGCACAACGGCGACGGCAGTGGTGCCAAGAACATACAATGTGGACTCCTGATCCATGGAGGTATGTAATGTGGTCGGATGAATCCACATTCACACTATTCCCTACCGCAGGACGTGCTTAAAACACCGTCAGAAGTGTACAATCTAGACTGTCTGTCGTGCTCTGGGCTGTCATATCGTGGCTTTCAGCAGGTCTCCTGATCACCTTGAACGGGCGGATGACTGGCAGGGCGTATGAAACCATTTTGGTCGACCAAGTCCATCCAATGGCTCAGACATTGTTTCCTGTAGGAGATGCCATCTACCAAGATGAAAACACCCCAAACCCATAGAGCTTGGAATGTCCAATCATGGTTTGAGGAACATAAGGACGGACTTTCACACCTTCCTTGGCCTCACCAGTCATCAGACTTAAACATCTTCGAGCCACTGTAGTCTGTGTTGGAAAACAGAGTAAGATCCCGTTATCCTCCTCTTGCATCCCTCAAGGATCTGGAGCAGTTTCTGCATGAAGAATGATGTAACATTCCACTAACCACCACCCAGGATTTGTATACGTCCATTCCAAGAAGGATTCAGGCGGTTTTGAATGCCAAAGGTGGCCCCACACCCTATTAGGTATGTAAAACCTTCTTTTTCTAGGTGTTCACATTATTTTGTCCAACCCCTGTGTGTGTGTATGTATGTATGTATGTAAGCACCGATGAGAACTTTATTCAAGCGTTTCCATTGTTCATGTTCGCCAAACGAAAATTTTAATGAATAAAGTTTAACTCAATGTTGCCTGTGAACACAATTCCATTTTTTTTCGTCTACACGAAATAAGTTAAATTAGTTTTTTTTTCTTAGTTTTACACCATTTATGTTGTAAGTCTCTTTGTTCTGTTCGATTAGGTCTTTGGAAATAAAGCCATAACAGAATTATTAAAAGTAACTAGGTAAACAGATTACAAGAAAAGAATTTAAAGTTGCTAGAGCACATTTCAAGAAATAATTGTTCGTTTCAAGCCGCAGATGCTCTGAATAAAAACGAAGGTAACCTGCTTTCCTGCGTAACACTCTCGAGATTTTTAATCTGCCGTGTAATGGATGGATCTTTAGTTAAGGGAATAGAACTTAAACGCCATTCAAATTAGAAAAAATCGCAAAAAGGCCCCGTTTTTTTTTAAAGGAGGCCATTTTAAAAGCCAAGGCTCACGGTCCCAGTCGTTCAGCTCCTAGTGTGGAGAAAAAAACCCAGTAAGATGTCGGGAGTCTAAGTCAACGATTTAAGAACTATAATGCCAACCGCTTTAAAAGAAAAAACGCTCCAAACTAAGTAAGCAGAGAAATTGAACAAAATAAGTAAATGAAAAGAATTGCAGAGAAAGGGGGAAAAAAGAGAGGAAGATAAGAGGTGTGGAAGAACTTTGGGAAGAAGAATGCCAAGGGGATCCTCCTCCCGCAAAACAAATCGACCCCTTTCTGGCAAAGTACAGACTATTACCAGCCAGCCACTAAGGATTACAAATGAGAAACTTTTGCCTTCAGAACCTAAACGTATTTCCAGAAATCCCATGAGCCCCCGCGCTTGCCTCGACGCCATTACTGAGTGGGTCCTTAAGGTGTTCTTTTGTGATGAGGGCAAAGCTGCTCTTTTCTCCCATCTTTCAACCGAATTCCTTTTCTTCTTACTTCTAACTCAAATCCCTTCTATATTCTGAGTCTCTTTTTTTTTTACCCTCTTTCCTGCTTTTTACTCCAGAATTAAGCGTCTTGAAGAATTGTGGGCAAAAGAAAAGTCCAAGGGAAAGCGGAATCGAAAAGTAAAGAATACGGTCCAATAAGTACATAAAAACCTCTTCCTATAGAGAGAAAAAAAAGGAGGCTAACAAAGAGTAACAAAAATTCGACACTTAGATTGCGTCTTTCACACATTTCGTCTTATTTTTTTTTATCTTATTTTTGTGATGTGACACCGTTCGACATCCCCAGATCCTTCTGTCCACCAGCACATCAATATCTTTTTCTAAAGTCCGTATATGGGCCTATTTAGGGGGAATAAAAAGAATCATGCCCGGCTTCTCATCTGAGCTCCTGGAGACATCACTCGACGGAAACTAATGCTACAGTAGCACTCTATTATCAGCAGCCTAATTCTTACGCTACCATTATATGCGCAGGTGATCGCAGCATACGAAAGTGAGAAAACTATTTGAACTCAACGGTAATATCAGTAATCAGTGCACGATGCCTTTTCATGGTGGTGCACAAAGAGCAAATACGTTTGGTTTACGATTGTAATAGAAAGAAATACGGCAAATTCGAACTCAATTGCTATCTGAAGTATCTTTTAAAAGGTACGAAACGTATTCAGGCTATACGTAGGGCAGTAATTTTATCGCGGAAAAAAAAGGCAAAATTCGCGGGTCGGTCGCGGAGTAAATTATGAAATTTCGCGAAACATTCGCGGCCGATGATATACACTAACATTTCCAAAAAAACAAATATTCTACCAAGTTACGAAGCAGTAATACAAATGTACGTAATAAAATAAGCATTATAACTTCATAAGTTTTTAAAATTGATTCGTTTGTTAAAAATTGAAATATTTTAATTGTTTCTTGAATTAGTAGTATGCTTAGTGAATGTGTAAGTTCGCTGTAATTTTTTAGGAGTTTAATCTTGTCTCTTCCTGTGTTAAAAAAATTAGTACATTTGTAGTTAAATAATACTGTTGAACGCCTTGAATAAATTGTACAGGTTTTTAGGATAGTCATAGTTCTTAAGTTGTAGAATTAACATAATTGTTTATCTATTTTAGTATAGTGTTTAGAAGTGAGTGCCTAAAAGTTGTTAATTTTTTTGATTTAGATACGTACTAAGTGCTGAAATTCTTGAATGTCACTTTGGTGAAATTTAACATTTAGAGAGTGTAGTGTAGTAGTTCAGAGATGCCTTGAGGTCTCGACCTCAGGGCTTCCTGAGGAGGGTGCGCCCTTTCCTTGTTTTGTTTTTTGTTTTTTGTTTTTTTTGCTTTCCGAATCTGTCTCTAAATCCACTTCGGAGCTGCTTTCATTCCAGGTTGATAACCGGGTGATGCCTGTCTGCTTTCGCTCGGCTGGAAAGAGGAAAAGAAGGAGAATAAATGGTGTGTGTAAGATTTGTTGTGTTGAGTGAAAGAGAAAGAAAGTTGGCTGAAAGGTTGTATAAATGTTTATTTGTCAGATTTCTGACTCCAGAAGCCGTTCGATGTGTTGAATGGCGGACAGAGTTCTTTGGTGTTTCTGAGTATTAATCTCTGTGGCCCCCCTCGCCTTTGGGGGAGAGGGCTACGGGGACTTCACAGATCCTCACAGGGGCACACTCTGTAGTGTGTCCCAAGAGGACACTTTATCTTTGAAGACAAAGTTTTTAAAACTGATACTTACATTTATAAACCATTCAAATTCTGGCAATGTTATCAACGCCGTTACACGAGATCAAGATTTCCATATCAGTAGACGGCATTTTGATATACAGCGCATGAACATCAACCTGCTTCAGATTTTCTTTTAAATCCCTATCTTGACAATACCCAGTGATTTTATCCACAATACAACTGCTATTGTTGTCTTTTTCGTTTTCAAAAAACTCTGCGTAGTCGTCTAAATGTTTGCAGTGACAAAGCACGGCCTCAACCCAACTGTTTCACCTGGTCTGCACAGGTACTGGTGGTAAGGAAAGTATTTTGCCCTTCTCTTGCAAAAATAGTTGAAAACGTCCTTTACGGGAGGGACAAGCTGTGAAGGTACGTTTAATAGCAACTACTAAAGAGTTAACATTTTAAAATGCACTCTGCCAAATTTCGCCCAAAAGATTTAAAAGATGCACATTGCAGGTGACATGAACACCATTCAAAAATACGGCTTTCAGGCTCTTTCACAAAAGCGGTTATATTAGCAAAAGGTATTTCATACGTATTAATGCACTGAAGTACTGCCTCGCTTACTGCTTTAAAATTCACGGATTCCAAAGTGATGAATTCAAGGAAGATTGCATTCAAAGAGGTTTTCATCATTGCAGCTTTCAACATTCGGTTCAGCAAATTATAATGAATTAGCTTTATTATCTTTCCGCTAAGCTAATTAATATGAATGATGCTTCATTCATATTAATTAGCTTAGCTAATGATATACTTGTACTAAGCTTCAAAATAGTGAACTCAAAATGGTTGTTACTAGTTAATTACGAACGAGAATAAAGTCTTAACGCTGGTTATTTATGGTAAGAAACTAATGTTATAAACCTAACAGCCAGACAGAGGTCTGACAAAAACTATGAATTGAGAAAGACTAACTTACGGCAACTTCTTTATTATAAGACTCTTGGTCAACTAAAGCACACACACAACTTGTTTTACAATAATGAAGAATCTCTCCTCATAACAACACAATCTCTCCTCGTATTACAAACGCTTTCCGTAAACAACAACGCTCTCTCATAACAACAACAAAAGCTCTCTCTAAGTCTCGATGAACGCGCCTATATACTAGCTACCACCACGTCATGACTTACACTCATTGCCAGATCTCATTCATCGGGTGAAATAATATTTCGTTCAGTAAGAAGATAATTTACATAGTAAAATAAAATAACCAGAGATAGTAAAATCAAAAGGAAAGTGAATATAGAGTATACGTTACAAAATGGAACAGCAAGAATATTCAAAATGTATCTATCTTCTGAATAAGTTATTTCCTCTGCTACGATGCTTACACCGGATACTGATTTTAAAAAATCTTTCACTGGTTGCTTGTGAATATCATATATTTTCGGCACATAACATTTCCGCATCCAATTTGCATTTGGAATAAAACCAATACCTTTCAACGAATTTTCCAAGTAATTTTTTAAATGTAGGTTTATCCAGTTTGGAAAGTGGGATGTTAGCTGCACAAAAGGCACCAGTTAATTTCGAAAGTTCCATTGAGCGATGCTCACGTGGCTCATTCTCAAAATTAAAAAAAACAATATCTAGAAACTTCATAAACTACTGACACGAAAGAACATTTTTTTAAGCTAAGCGTCTGTGAAACACTCTTTTCTGTGAGCTACTTTTCCAGCTAAAATTGCTAACACAACAGACGACATCCGGTTTACGGTTTACTAATCCGGCAAGTAGCAAAGGTCATTCAACAGTAGCGGGGGAGGGGGATTACGAAAGACCACATGTGTGCTCTTTAGCAGAGTGCATTGATCTTCAATTACCCGTCAAGCTTGTTCGAAAAGAGTATCTTCGTAACAAACAATCTTGAGAGGTAATTCAAGGTTTAAAGCTCTGGTTTGGACTTTCAAGTAGAATAACTTGGCGGTATATTTTTCGCGTAAATTCTAACGAAGGCAGTATTAAAACTATTTAATTATGAAAAAATACAGTAATTACAAAATTATAAAAGAAATTATGCAAAAATAGGTAAAAAATCTGAAATTCGCGGATATATTTGATATTCGCGAAATTACAGAAAAACCCCTAAAATTCGCGAAAATAATCGCGGAAATTTGCGCCGCGGCAGAATTACTGCCCTAGTTATACGTCCCTAATTTTATTTCTCATAAGTTATTCATAGTGCAAGAATTTACCTTACGTTATTTTTTTCGACATACGAGAGCAACTCAGAAAGAGAGCAACTCAGAAAGTAAGAACTGTTTGGAGATAAAAAAAAAAAAAAAAAAAAAAAGTAACCAATGGCGTGCCAGAACCCCCCCCAAAACTTCGAGGCCCTTTTTGTAATAGAAAGCTAATAGATTTTTTAAAAATCCATTAGCTTTCAATTTTCAATTTCTGAAATTTTTAAATTCCATATTACAAGGGGACATCCTGAAAGTTATGCATCCTCCTTCATAACTTTTGAAAGTTTGAAGTGATTTTAATGAAACTGCACTGACATGTACTATGATATGTTACCAATGTGAGAACAAATGTTTTTCAGAATCGGAAATAAAGTTCATGAATGATAGAGGAAAGCAGCGAGCCGTAATTGAATTCCTGGAAGAAGAGGTATATGAGGCTCCAGAAATCCACAGAAGACTCTTGGTGGTGCACGAAGCTGCCACAATCGATATCAATATACCCGAAGACGGATGCAGAGGTTTTGAGAGGGAGAAAATTCAGTGTCGGACAAACAACGAAGTGGAAGACCCGCAACTGCAGTGACAGATGCCAACAGGCAACGAGTGAAAGACCTCATCACAGCTGATCGTCGTGCCATCATCTAGGAGTTGTGTGATGCAATTCATTGAGGTAATACTGCTATGGAAACATTATTTAGGGACATGGGCTACAGGAAAATTTGTTCAAAGTTAATTCCAGCAAACCTAATCCGTAAACAATGAACGTGAGCAAAGGGTGGACATATGTCGAAACCTCTTGGATTGTTATGAGAGTGAGGGTGAGATAATTTTCTCTAATGTTGTGACGGGGGGTGAAACCTGGGTGTTCTTTCATGACCTAGAAACAAAACGTGAGTCAATGGAATGTCACCGCACATCTTCATCTCGACAGAAAAAGGTTACTTTCACGATGCCCTTTGCATTAACTAGGTTTTACGGGCATTTTAATAGTTCAAATTCTTTGGAGCAGACGAGGTTTTGTTTTTAAAACCAAAAAATTCACACTTCGTTTCGTGTAACATAAATGGGCACGTTGTAATAAAATGATTGTCCAAGTTTTGTACCATTCCAAAATACACTGAAGAGCAATTGAATTAGAGATACCTGTCTAGTAACGTGTAGCACCACCTTTCGCCCTGAGACACCAAAAGCTTTGGGAAGCCATACGGATCCACGACCCCTGAACAAGCTCCCACAATTCACGAAGATTTCATGGAGGGGGGTCAGAGCCTCGAACATCTCTCTCGATGGCATCCCAGATGTGCTCGATGTGGTTGAGGTAAGGTGACCGAGCTGGCTAAGGAAGCGAGGTCACGTCGGTGGAGTGTTCATCCAACCATTCGGATACAATTCGGGAGCGATGGCACGGTACATTGTCTTGTTGCAGGATGAGGTACCCAGTGGGATGTTGAAGCCGCACAAACGGGAGCAAATGGTCGTCCAGGATATCTCGGTAACGTTGACCTGTGAGGGACGATGTCACACGTACCAGGGGTTCCATTTTAGTCAACGTAAACAGTCCCCATACGAGAATGCCACCCCCACCAGCTTGAAGAGTACCCTGCTGGCAAGAAGGATCCATCGCTTCATGTGGTTTGCGCCGTACTCGTATCCTGCCATCCACATGTACCAACGTGAATCTCGACTCATCAGTCCAGGCAACATTTTCCCACATGTCTAGGGTCCAGTGGCGATGTTCCCACGCCCATGCTAATCTTTGGACCCTGTGATGTGAGGTCAGCAGCGGTACCCTCGTGGGACGATGGCTTCTGTACCCCATAGCGAGGAGATGGTTCTGGATGGTGTGGCTGCTTACACGCTTTTGTGCAGCAGCGTTAAATTGCCGAGTGATTTCTTGCTCTGTGGCCCGTCTATCCGCTGTTACAATGCGAGCTAGCCGACGATGACCCCGCTCATCCACACGCTGTTGTTCACGGCAGTTGGCCCTTGCAGGGATGGTTTTACCGGATTCGATGTACTCACGGTGCACCTGCGACACAGTGGCTCGTGAAAATCCCAGGGCCTGCACGACAGCCGAGATGGAGTGGTCCATTCGTCGGGCCCCGACAATTTGTCCACGATCAAATGCGCTTAGATCTTTCGTCTTACCCATACTGCGTCCAACTCTTACTGATTCCCGTCGCATCACTCCTTGTATTGTCGGATCGCCGCATACGTGATGTCATTTCCGTTTACAGGGCCTCCCACAGCGCCACATTTGCATAACGCCAGCTGTCTCTAATTCAATTGTTCTTCAGTGTACTACAAAACACTTACGCCAAAATTAATCATATGTAAATTTTATTCTTTTAGAGAAATAAAGCCAGCCTCTTTGAACTACTTCACGATCACACGCACACAAAACTCGTAACAGCCGTGTAACAGAGCCTAATGACCTTTTCGGATTTATACGAAAATACAGAACATAAGTTACTCATTTAACTCTTTTTTAGTACAAAAAGAGTTAAACTATTTAAATTATTTACTCTTGAATATAAAAAACACACTAAACGTAACGCCACAATGTTTTGTACATAGTGAAAATCTTTTCTTTTGACTCTATTATACGTAAAACAAGAAAGATAACACTCAATTTTCGGTTGTAACGAGTACGTCTTTTGAATCCCTTCTGACGCGAATTAAATTTATCAAAGCTATTCAAAGTCAATGGAACCTGTACGGAAAACCGTTGTATCTGACTGAAAAAGAAGTTTTCCAATTGAGTTCTAAATCTCGCAGATATTGCTGTAAACGGAATCGTGAACTTACGCTCTCTGGTTGCAGACTTGTGCGTTAAAAAAAATTTGAAATTATATAAAAAAAAAACATTTTGCAGCGGAATCGCTTTCCAACAAAGAAATAATTTTTGAAATCGTACTCTTAGAAGCAGACTGTGGACAAATATAAGATATGCATCTATGCCCCCTGTCGGGAAAACCATGCATTATTTTAAGAAGAAAGTGTTCTCAAAAGGTTTCTCGATGTGAGCGATATCAGTTCACGAAAGAATTTTTTCAATCGAGTTTTCAGGAGCTCAGATTTTGCTGCGAATACATCAGAAGCAGAAATTAGCACTTACGCTCACTGGGGGATAAATCATTCTTTACCGAATATTAGAAACTTTATACAAAACATTTTCCGTCAGAAGCTGTATCCGGTGCAGAAAGAATTTTTCAAATCGGAGTTTTAGATGCAGAGATATCGGGGAAAACGCAATTTACCATAACGTCCCTCAGCGGAAAGTCCATGAAATACTTGAAACTTTTGAAATTATGTGAAAAACATTTTGCACTGGAAACGCTATCCAACAAAGAAGAAATTTCTTAAATAGGACTCTTAGAAGTAGAGATATTAACAAAAAATAAGGTATAAATTTAGGCCTCCTGCCGGAGAGACTATGCATTATTTTAAGAAGAAAACATTCCGAAAAGGTTTATCGACATGAGTGGCATCGGTCCACCAAGGAATTTTTTCAGTCGAGATTTTAGAAACTCAGATTTTGCTGCAGATACATCAGAAGTAGAAATTAACACTTACGCCCCCTGGTGACCAAGCCGTTTTTTACCGAAAATTAGAAATTACATGCAAAAGATTTTCAAGCAAGAGCTGTATCCGCTGCAGAAAGAATTTTTTGAATCGGAGTTTTAGAAGCAGAGCTATCGGAGGAAACGCAATTTACTTTTACGCACCCTAGCGGAAAATCTATGCGTAATTTGAAAAAGTGACTATACCTAAAATAGTCATCGACATAAATGGAATCGAAAGGTGAAACAATTTTTTCAATCGGATGTTCAGAAGCAAATATGTGGAAAAAAATGTATTTTGAATTCGGTATCATCTGCACTTGCATCCTCTAGCAGCAAAACCGTGCATCGTAAAAAAACTGGAATGCAAGGATCATATCATCATTCGGACATTTCACGCTTCTCAATTCAAAAAGAAGTTTTCAAATCGGACTAATAGTTGCAGAGATATGGTGTCCACAGACGGACGGATGGACGGACAAACCGGTAACATACAGTGAGCAATGATCTTTTTTACAAAAGACGTGCTAAAAGGTAACACAAGTCTCTAGTTTATCGTTCTCGTGAAGAACATTCTAGCTCATTGCATTCTGAATGTGTAGCTATGTGCAAACAACTGTAATACATATCACTTTATCTTTATTGATATAAAAATTTTCTTCGTGCAACTAATATTTTTTTCACATTCTCTTGTTGCTATACATACACTGAAGAGCAATTGAATTAGAGACAGCTGGCGTTATGCAAATGTGGCGCTGTGGGCGGGCCTGTAAACGGAAACGACGTGACGTACGCAGCGATCCGACAATATAAGGAGTGATGCGACGGGAATCAGTAAGAGTAGGGCGGAGTATGGGTAACACGAAGGATCTAAGCGCATTTGAACGTGGACAAATTGTCGGGGCCCGACGAATCGGTCACTCCATCTCGGAAGTCGTGCAGGCACTGGGATTTTCACGAGCCACTGTGTCACGGGTGCACCGTGAGTACATCGAATCCGGTAAAACCATCCCTGCAAGGGCCAACTGCCGTGGACAACAGCGTGTGGATGAGTGGGGTCATCGTCGGCTAGCTCGCATTGTAACAGCGGATAGACGAGCCACAGTGCAAGAAATCACTCGGCAATTTAACGCTGGTGCACAAAAACGTGTAAGCAGCCACACCATCCAGAACCATCTCCTCGCTATTGAGTACAGAAGCCCACGAGGTTACCGCTGCTGACCGCGCATCACAGGATGCAAAGATTAGCATGGGCGCGGGAACATCGCCACTGGACCCTAGACATGTGAGAAAATGTTGCCTGGACTGATGAGTTGAGATTCACGTTGGTACATGTGGATGGCAGGATACGAGTACGGCGCAAACCACATGAAGCGATGGATCCTTCTTGCCAGCAGGGTACTCTTCAAGCTGGTGGGAGTGGCATTCTAGTCTGAGGACTGTTTACGTGGACTGAAACTGGACCCCTGGTACGTGTGACATCGTCCCTCACAGGTCAACGTTACCGAGATATCCTGGACGACCATTTGCTTCCGTTTGTGCGGCTTCAACATCCCACTGGGTACCTCATCCTGCAACAAGACAATGCACCGTGCCATCGCTCCCGAATTGTATCCGAATGGTTGGATGAACACTCCACCGACGTGACCTCGCTTCCTTGGCCAGTTAGGTCACCTGACCTCAATACCGTCGAGCACATCTGGGATGCCATCGAGAGAGATGTTCGAGGCTCTGACCCCCTCCATCAAATTTTCGTGAACTGTGGGAGCTTGTTCAGGGGTCGTGGATCCGTATGGCTTCCCAACGCTTCCGATGTCTTTGCTTCAGGCCTTTCTGACAAATTTTGTTCAAGTGTATGAAATACTTATTCTTAAGTAAAAGCGCAATATTACTAACTTGACTTGATGCAAAGCTTATAAATATGAGCACATCGAATAAAAACTGTTAAAAAGACCTAGGCCAAGGCCTATGTATTAATATTTAATGCCTATGTACAAGTGCAATAATACTAACTTGACTTTGTGTCTAAACTTTATGAATATGCGCACAATCGAATAAAAACTGTTAAAAAGAGCTAGGCCTTGGCCAAGGTATTCATATTTAGTGCCTCAATAAAAGCGCAATAATAATAATTTGACTTGATGTCTGAATCTTATGAATATGAGCACGATGGAATAAAAATTGCTAAAAAGGCCTAGGGCCAATTTATTAATATGTAATGTTTAAGTAAGAGCGCAATGATACTAACTTGACATGGTGTTTAAACCTTACAAATCTGAACGCGATAGAGTAAAAACTATTAAAAAGGCCTAGGCCATGATATTAATATTTAATACCTAAGTAAAAACGCAATAATACTAGCTAGACTTGGTGTCTGAACTTTATGTATATGAACACGATGGAATTAAAACGGTTTAAAAGGCCGAAGCCTAGACCAAGGTACTAATATTTAATGCCTAAGTAAAAGCGCAATAAAACTAACTTAACTCGGTGTCTAAACCTCGTGAGTATGAACACGGTGGGATAAAAAGTTTTAAAAAGGCCTAGGCCAAGGTATTCATATTTAATGTTTAAGTAAAATCGCAATAATACTAACTTGACTTTGTGTCTAAACTTCATGAATATGAGCACGATGGAATAAAAACTGTTAAAAAGACCTAATCTTTGGCCTAGGCATATTCATTTATTTTTAGTGCAAAAGAAAAAGTGTAACCTCTCTGGATGTCCAAACCTTATAAATATGATCACGGCTGAAGACAATTGGAATCGTACCGTTTTCTGCATGCGATTTCTATGTAACCGAAATTTGTAAACGCGACGAATTGGTCCGCGACGAATCGTCGTAGTCGACGAATTGACGCATGTGACGAATTGGTCTGCGACGAATCGTCGTAGTCGACGAATTGACGCAGGTGACGAATTGACGTGACACCGTCTGTTACTGTTTGCTCGAGGTGACTTCACACGATACTGCGTTTTGAAGCGAAAAATTCTTGTATAGCTCTAGAAATGCAATCAGTTATCTCCTGTAACACAATTTTCAAATTAAGATGCTTGCCCCTTCATAAAAAAATGCAGCCCTTCTGAAATTACAAGACCGGCTCAGCATTTTTTCAATAGAAGCCCAAAGTGAAAAACAGGGGCATCTCACTGAAAAAATGGTATTCGCATATCCTTTCTCTTAACATTAGCATTGTATAATATAAATAAAAAAAAAGTGAGATTGTGGTACTTCAGTCTATATTGAAAATTACGAATCACTGAAAGAATGCTCAGTGCAAAAAAAAGAAAAGAAAAAAGAAACACCAACACACACACACACACACACACACACACACACACACAAAGAATGCCCACTGAAAAAAAAAAAAAAATACCAACACACACACACAAAAAAAGAATGCCCACTTCTTGAAAATACGAATATAGACCAGCTGTTGGCTAGTGTGATCCTATGTCTGTTAGAAACATAAAGTTGCTTTTAATCTGATGAAGAAGGATCTTAACTAAGCAATAATAAAATGTTATTAAGAGCCAAAACAAAACAAAAAACAAAAAACGAGTTGAACCTGGAACGCTTACAAGTACCCTAGGTTTATGGCTTTTCGATGAAATTTCATTTATAGTCTTGCATTTTATGGTGAATAACGTACAAGTACATACGGAATCTAAAATAGAAGCAGCACATCAGTCGTTAGGTGTTTACAAAGCACTCGGGCCTAAGGTTTTCCCGCAATTTTTCTGTTAAATGCTTAATACTTCGTTTACATCTGGTGATAAATACTAAGGAAGATTACGCAAAATATTGATCACGGCACATACGCTTTGAACTTTTTCAGTAGAATTTTTGTTACAGTCTTAATATTTGGCATACTTAAGTAAGTAAGAAAAAGAAATAAATAGAAGGAAAAGTATATTAAGCATCAGGCGCTTAAGGTGCTCAGGCTGCAGGCCCCTTTACGGTTATTTTTAATTTCAATCTTTGGGACACTGAAAGTCGTGGGTTTTTGAATTGGCATTTTCAAAATGCCTTTCTAGGTACAGACTTATTACTCTGGTGCACCTTCACACCACACAACTTATGTGATACCTCATTTATGAAATGGGAGTTCTTTTGATTTTACCATGTGTTTAAGATTCATTGAGTTCTAGGGCTTCGTTAAAGCCGCTTCTCCTTTAGTACTCCATTTTCTAAATCCCCATGAAAAGAATCCTCGAGTGGAGATACACTTTACCTTAAACGTAGTTAATGTCCTTGGAAGTTCTTGATGAAGGGTCTCATTGTTCCTTCGAACAATGAGACCCTTCATCCAGTTTCAGAAAAAACTATCATGTCTTGTTTGTAGAGCTAGGTAACGTTTTATGGCTGAACAGAGGAAATATTCTGATTAGTTTTGTCTCTATTGCTTAGTTGAAATTAAGATATTTTTTCATGAAATTAAAAAAAAAAGACCTTATTTTTCTAACATACAAAACACACTAGCTCACAGCTAGCGTATTTTCCTATTTTCAAGAAACGGGTATTTATTTACCTATTCTTGAGAAGGGGAAATTCTTTCTGTGGGCAATATTTCGGTGGGCAATATTTCTGTGGGTAAGTTTCAATGAGCATTCTTTCCTCATACCGAAAATTATTTCCGAAGAACAGAAAAGTTTGAGAAAACAGAAACCTCGGCATCATTTAAATAAGTTCTATACATATTTATATATGTATTGATACATCAGTACATACGTCATTTGAAAAAAATCAAAGAAATGCAGAATTATCAGCCTAAAAATGCTTTTATTAAACTGTGGTCAGCTCTCGCAAGCTATGGAAACTGTAGCTTAAATAATGAAAGTAAAGAGAGCTTCTGCTACCAGCCATTATTGATCACGGATAGAAAACTGCAGGAAGAAAAAAGAAAGCTAGAGAAAAGAAACATTATAATAAGATGTTGTTTTAACAAAGTACAGGCTGTTAACGTTAAGGGGGGTGTTCGTCTTCAAAAGTGCTCCAAAGATCAAAGTGAATTGCTTACGGTCTCCAAATGCTCATGGTATGATCCTGGGAACAATAATAGTCAACGTTCTAATGTATCACATAAATTGACATTACGGTCGAGAAACGAAAGTGTCGAGATCATTCTCTTCTCTTTGTGACGCGTTTAACACTCCAAGAAAACAATTAAGCAATTTCAGGTAACGATAGAATAATCCCCATTCTGAGAAACTTCCGCTACTCTAGAACAGATAAAAGAAATCTAAGCATTTTACAAGAAAACCATATATCCGCTACAAACGCGAAGCAGTAACTCTACGAAGAAAGAAAGGTAGAGTATCCATGCAAATTGCGCCAAGTATATTTTTTAAACAGAAGAGAAAAGGAGAACAGTGATGCACTAGATCAGGATGGAAAATTTAGCAATACGATCCGGGCAGTGGGCAAGACAGAACTTTCTTACGAATCATAACGTCATTACATAATGATGAATTCCGAGCATCATCAGTGCGAAGTTCAACGAGTTTAAACAGCACTATCCGTATTGTTGGCCGGTTAAGGTGCCAGTATTCTGTAAATTCGCGTGTAGGGACGACGCTAGGCTTCGAAATCAAGATGGGCGATGGGTGGGAGAGCATTATTTTCGCTGGAGCGAGTCTGACAGCAACTTTATTTACAAAACACCGAAAGAATTGGTTTTCGTTTTTCTACAAGCTGCAAAGGTATTCGAAATATCCCCCGTTCCCTCTTTTGGATACATACTCATTAATTTTGGAACTGTCTTGAAGTTTTTGCACTTTTTGGAATACAAAAGAGTCTAAAGTTTGGAGTAATTTTTTGCTAATGTTCCGTCCATCCATTTTTAATAAAATTAATAAAACCTAAGCAGTTAGATACCCGTATAATAAACATAAGAAACTTTCACCAGCAAAATTTCATGCCAGGTCTTAAAGCAAGCAAATGCTTTCGTGGATTAGGGTTGAGGGGAAATGATAAAGTTAGTATGATTAACTTCCCCATTTTCCCTCAACAGTTCAAGTTAGTATGATTAACTTCCCCATTTTCCCTCAACAGTTCAAGTTAGTATGATTCCAAGACGCAGACAATACCTTTCCCCTCCTTAACTCCTTTCCTTCAAGCCAGCAACATTGACTTGCACTCATCTCTTCCAAAGTACAATTGTGGCCAAAAGTCCTGCACCAATAGACCGGAAGTAAATTTTTGATGTTTGAAGTCAACTTATACAGCGTAATGGTAAAGTCGGGAATACGTATTATTATACATCATTTTAAAGGAAATTTTATGCTGAATTCACATATTTTTACAGAATGTTATAATCAGTTACAGAAGTGAAGTTACAAGCAAAAGTACAGCGTCTAGTCATAAAAAAGCAAAAGATAGTAGAATTTGTGAAATTAGTGTACAATGCATTTAACGTAATATTACTGTATAGTACATTATTGAAACTTGCAAGACACTTGGAAAAATTTACCAACAAGCAAAATACGCTTCCTTTAATATTTAATTCAATAACCACAGTTTCTTAGTAACAAAGTGCAACTTCTTCATATGGAACTAATGAGCTTCTCTATAGTTGTCCATTGGTTATAACACGGTGCCCAAATTGCTGTTAAATGTATCTGTGATCATTCCACTGTCTTGAGCACCATTCAAAGAGTTGCAGAAACTGGATGTGTGGGAAACAGAAAAAGAACAGGTCGACCAAGGCTGTGTACTGAACGTGATGATCGCATGTTGATTCGTCGTTCCTTAAAATCAAGGTTTAAAACTGCCACTGATTTAAGAAATGAGTGGGAGAATGAAGTAGGCATTATTGCATCTGCACGTATACAGTTCGTCTTAGACTACAAGAAAATGGACCGACTGCACGAAAATCTGCACGAAAACCTTTCCTTACTGAACAACAACGGCTCAAAAGAATTGCTTGGGCAAAGGCACACAAGAATCAGACTGTTAATGAATGGAAAAATGTTATTTTCAGTGATGAAACAACTGTTACTATTTCCGCTAATAATGGAAATAATTATGTACGTCGTCGGGCTGGTGAAAGATATAAGGCATGCTGCACCCAGCCAACAATCAAGCACCACAATTCGGGGAAGTTATGGTCCTGTATTTCAGCCAGTGGTGTTGGCCGTCTGCAAAGTGTTGAGTCCAAACTGCTACCATCTGCACAAGACATGGGTTTGCGGAATTTTATCTTTCAGAACGATAACGAGCCATGTCGTCGGTCAACGTTGGTTGATGAGTGGTTTAATCGAAAAGTTATAAGGAAACTTTAAATGGCCGGCACAGTCACCGGATCTTAATCCCATAGAGATCTGTGGGTGAGATTGAAGCAAAATATCCGTCGACAAGGACCCACATCTAAAACAGCATTCATTGAGTCTGTAAGGGCCGTATGGCACCGTGTTATTATTAATGGACAACTAGAGAAGCTTATTAGTTCCATGCCAAGAAGGTGCACTTTGTTACTAAGAAATCGTGGTTATCAAATTAAATATTAAAGCGTATTTGCTTGTTGGTAAGTTATTTCAAGCGTCCTGCAACTTTCAATAATGTATTGTACAGTAATTTTACGTTAAATGCATTGTACACTAATTTCACAAATTCCATTTTTTGCTTTTTATGACTAGACGCTGTACTTTTGCTTGTAACTTCACTTCTATTGCCGGTAATAACCTTTTGTAAAAATATTTGAATTCAACATAAAATTTCCTTTAAAATGATGTATGATATGTATTTCTGACTTTACTATTGCGCTATGTAAGTTGACTTCAAACATCAAAAATTGACTTTCGGTCTACTGGTTCAGGAACTTTGGCAATGACTGTGGTCGTCAACTTCGACCTGCTGCCTCATTACCTTAGGGCTGGCTCAAGAGCGGTGGTAGATTTAGTCTTCTCTTGCGATGTTGGTATCCCCTGCTTAGTAGCACAAACAAACAGCAGAGCAATTACTAATAACTCGGTGAATTCCTATTCACCCTCTTCATTCGCTCCTGGTCATACTAACTTGAAACAAGAAAGATGACACCGAATTTTCGGGTGTAATAAGCACGTCTTTTGAATCCGTTCTGACGCAAATTAAATTTATTAAAGCTATTCAAAGGCAATGGTACCGATATGGAAATCAAAAGTATCTGACGGAAGAAAGAAGTTTTTGCAATCTGGTCTTATAATCCCTCAAATATTGGTGTAAACGTAATCTTGAGCATACGAACTCATACAAACAGAGTTATCGACAAAAATAGGATGTGACTTTACGTCCCTTGGTGGAAAAACCATGCATTATTTTAGGAAGAAAGTATTCTCAAAAGGTTTATCCATATGAGCAGTATGGGTCTAAGAAAAAAATTTAGTCGAGTTTTCAGGAGCTCAGGTTTTGCAACAAATACATCAGAATCAGAAATTAACACTTATGACCCCTGGTGGCCATACCAGTCTTTACAAAACATTAGAAATTATGTGAAAAATATTTTCCATCAGGTCTTGTATGCGATACAGGAAGAATGTCTCAAATCGGAGTTTTAGGAGCAGAAAACGCAATTTACCTTTATGAGCCCTAGCGGAAAGTCTTAAATGATTTACGTGAAAATTTTGAATTTACAGGAAAAACATTTCGCATCGGAAACACTATCCAACAACGAAGGAATTTTTCAAATTGAACTTTTAGAAGTAGAGATATTGACAAAAATAAGATATACATCTACGCCCCCTGGCGTAGAAACCATGCATTATTTCATGAAGAAAGTGTTCCTAAAAGATTTGTCGACATGAGTAGCATCGGTCAACAACAGACTTTTTTTTCAATCGAGATTTTAGAAGCTCATATTTTGCTGCAAATACATCAGACGTGGAAATTAAGACTTACGCGCCCTGGTGGCCAAACCATTTTTTTACGAAAACTAGAAATTATGTGCAAACGATTTCCCATCAGGAGCTGTATTCGATGCAGAAAGAATTTTTCAGGTCAGAGATTTAGAAGCAGAGATATAGGAGAAAACGCAATGTACCTTTATGCCCCCTAGCGGACAGTGTATGAATTAGGTGAACATTTTGAAATTATATGGAAAACATGTCACACGGAAAACAGTATCCAACAAAGAAGGAATTTTTCAAATCGGACTTCTAGAAGTCGAGATATTGACAAAAATAAGATATATATCTACGCCCCCTGGCGTAGAAACCGTGCACTATTATAAGAAGAAAATTTTTCTAAAAAGTTTGTCGGCATGAGTAGTATCGGCCTACAAACGACGTTATTTTCAATCGAGAATTTAGAAGCTCATATTTTGCTGCAAATACATCAGAAGCGGAAATTAAGGTTTACGACCCCTGGTGGCCAAACCATTTTTTTTTACAAAAATTAGAAATTATGTGCAAACGATTTCCCATCCGGAGTTGTATCTGGGGCAGAAAGAATTTTTCAGATCGGAGATTTAGAAGCAGAGATATAGGGGGGAATGCAAATTTACCTTTACGCCCCCTAGCGGAAAGTTTATGAATTACTTGAAAATTATGAAATTATATGAAAAACATGTCACACGTAAAACAGTATCCAACAAAGAAGGAATTTTTCAAATCGGACTCCTAGAAGTCGAGATTTTGACAAAAATAAGATATATATCTACGCCCCCTGGCGGAGAAACTGTGGAATATTTTAGGAAGAAAATATTCCGAAAAGGTTTATCGATGTGAGTGGCATCAGTCCACGAAAGAATTTTTTCCATCGGTATTTTAGAAGCTCAGATTTTATGGCAAATACATCAGAAGCGAAAATTAACACTTACGCCCCCTGGTGGCCAAAGTATTATTTACCAAAAATTCGAAATTTTATGCAAAAGATTTTCCATTAAGAGATGTATCCGCTGAAAAAAGATTTTTCAAATCGGAGTTGTGGGAGAAGAGTTATCGGAAAAAATGTAATTTACTTTTACGCCCCCTAGCGGAAAGTCTATGCGTAATTTGAAAATGAAACTATATCTAAAACACTCTTCGACATCAATGGAATCGAAAGATAAAATATTTTTTTCAATCGGATGTTTAGAAGCAAATATGTGGATTAAAACGTAATTTTGAATTCGACATCATCTGCATTTACGCCCCCTGGCGGCAAAATTGTACATCGTAAAAAAAAAAACGAAATGAAGGATCATCATTCGCATATTTCAAGCTTCCGAATGCAGAAAGAATTTTTCAAATCGGACTAATAGTTGCAGAGATACCGTGGGTACAGACGGACGGCCGGACTGGCGGACGGACAAACCGATAACAGAAGAACGATCTTTTTTTACAAAAGACGTGCTAAAAAAGGATTAAATTTAGAATTTAGACGAGTGGAGAACAACTGAATTTTCATATCATTGCGTGATGTTAGGCTAGTAACCTTTCTACGAAGAAGGAAAAACGCAGTTTCTAGGGGGAAATACGTAGGGATACACGACGAAAAATACGAGAGTGATTATTCTTTGGCAAATTCCAGATTATATTTTAAATTAAAAAAAAAAATGGCAAATCCTGAACTGCGTGGGCGACAGGGTGGGCAACACAATTTTCAGGGTCACCCCCTTGACAGCGTCCCTGGTGGCAGTACATCCAAAAAATGTAGCATTCGGGGATTGGGCCTGAATACAAAATCACAGCTCACTGAGATAGCTAGCTTCAATGAAAAGAGATGCGAGACCACTTCGAAATGGTAAGCCACGTAGTAGATAATATTGTTACGCCCCGGGCGTCAGACTATTGAATAAAAATAACTTTATAAATTTAGATGTCAGGATGTCAGGCGTTGGCTGGCGACCCGGAGGTAAACATTGGAATGTTTAATAATAATTTGTGAATTCTTAATCGCCGAATACTTATTTATAGGGAAAGAGAATTTGGCAGACAATTTAGCTAATCAAAACCAAGAAATTCCTCTGACACTCATTAATTGTTTATGGGACTTCAGAACTGGCAAGAGACAACATACATTTAATCATTTAAAATGAAACAGATAATGAAAATGATGCAGCCGTCTGAACACAGAGGAAGAAGGAGGGGCACTAAGTAAACTCGCCCCTTTTGGGATAGCTCATATGTTGAATTTATCATTAAAGTTAAACGATTATTCATTGGCATATATTGTCTGGCTTTAAACAGTTCTCAGCCGATGAAAGTCTATTGGCTGACCGGAGTCAATTTACTCAGCAACTGACATGCATAAGAAAATTGAGATGCCTCCCAATTAACATGCGTACTTTGGACGATAGAGAGGGAGTCGAATGGTCGAACCCAGCCCCACTTACTTTCCTGCACACACCTTACTGTATTCACCTGTATGACGCCATATACGCATCTAGGCTCACTAATGTCGAGGTCGAACGAGGCTGCTGACGTGACAGCAGGATCCGTCCGTCAGTTTGTCAAAGCTCCGAACGGCTTAAGGGGATTCGTTTTACATCACAGGTCATCCATCCTAAACACTCGGGCTTGCAATGGAATTATCTCTGGAAGGCTACTGTGTAGCTCCACTTCAATATCCCGGTATCGACCAGATTCATTACTGACTAGAATTTCAGGTTGCTACTGCTGCAGTGTCAGAATCCGCCTAACAAAAATAACTTTTCCGAGAGAAATTACTTCGCATCTCTCCAGCCTTACGCGCAACCATGCACCACGAAACGGTATCTCTAATCTCTATTTCTTCATGAGCGAAAAGGTATCTCTAATCTATATTTCTTTATGCGCGAAAAGGTATCTCTAATCTCTATTTCTACGCGGTAACGTCAACCGCTCGGGAGCTCTTGGCTCAGCTGGCTGACTTCTTTAGACAGAAGCTTTTCTTCTGCCGCTAAACACCGAGCTGGATCAATGCAGATTCGGCTCCCGAGTCTAACTACTTTCGTGAACTTGTACCAGACTACCTTACTTCGGTAATTCGTATTTCGCCAAAGAGTTTCTTGCTGTTTTCCTACTGGGTCTGCATTAACTCCGTTGTCAATTTTAATTGCTTCCTAAAAGCATTCAAGCACGATTCGAGAAACTTAAGAGCGCACAGATCTGCGCTCGGAATAAATAGCGGTCAGCCCGCGTATTAGTAGGCAAACACATAACTAATTAGCACTTCTTTGTCCTGCAAAGGTTCGGCATCGAAAACGCCACAAACTTTCCTATCGGTTGACACTAACTATTCCTCAAACATGTGGAAAAAGGCGATTTCAATAACTTAGGAAGAACACCTCTCATCGCGCGAACGAAACACGTGGAGGCGCCAAGCGGTCTCCCTACCAAACAACTCAGACTTCCCTATAGATTTCGCCCTCTCAAGCAAGGGAAATTTTTCACACCCGCTGCAGAGTTCTTATCTATTTTCTTACGCAAAGGGCAAAACCCACTCGCTGTTAATTTTCAACCAACATAACGTTGTCCCCGCCTCTCGGAAATCAACTAATCGAACTCATTAGGTCACCCAAAATTCGTAACCGTATTGAACCAGTACTACAATTTTGTTTTCTTATAAGATCTGGCGCCACTTTAATATCTCTAGTAACCATGCGTGTTTTCTGTTGCTGCCAAAACATTATACCGAAGTGTTCTGCTGGAAACAATCCAGCTGCAAATCAAGATCCATGCTATTAGCCGGTGAAACCCGATTCTTTTTTCGGGAAAAATAATAGCCGGATGTACATCTAGAGAAGTAAACATATACAATGTGTCTAAAAAATTCCCGGACTATGATGATGATAAATACTGAAATATTTAGACTAGAGAAGTTTTGGCCATTTAGTGCTCAGCATATTCCCCTTCACGTTTAGTGAAGATTTAACTGCTCTGGTACAAAGTCCACAAGCTTTTCTGGAACTCCTCGGAAGGGACTGATCGTTGGAATATTTTGAAGAGCGTGAATCGTTGGAATGTCTTGAAGAACCTGGATCGTTGGAACGTCTTGAAGACCCTGGATCTTTGGAATGTCTTAAATGGCCTGGATAGTTGGAATGTCTTGAAGAACCTGGATCGTTGGAACGTCTTGAAGAGCATAGATCCTTGGAATGTATTGAAGGGCTTGGATCATTGGAATATCTTGAAGAGCCTGGATCTTTGGAACGTCTTGAAGAACCTGGATCTTTGGAATGTATTGAAGGACTTGGATCATTGGTTTTGAAGAGCCTGGATGGTTGGAACATCTTGAAGAGCCTGAATCGCTGGAATATTTTGAAGAACCTGGATCGTTGGAAGGTCTTGAAGAGCCTGGATTTTTGGAATGCATTGAAGGTCCTGGATCATTGGAATATCTTGAAGAGCCTGGATCTTTGGAATGTCTTGAAGAGCTTGTATCGTTGGAACATCTTGAAGGGCCTGGATCTTTGGAATGTCTTGAAGGGCCTGGATCTTTGGAATGTCTTGAAGGGCCTGGATAGTTGGAATGTCTTGAAGAACCTGGATCGTTGGAACATCTTGAAGAGCATAGATCCTTGGAATGTATTGAAGGGCTTGGATAATTGGAATATCTTGAAGAGCCTGGATCTTTGGAATGTCTTAAAGAACCTGGATCGTTGGAACGTCTTGAAGAACCTGGATCTTTGGAATGTATTGAAGAGCCTGGATCTTTGGAATGTATTGAAGGACTTGGATCATTGGTCTTGAAGAGTCCGGATGGTTGGAACATCTTGAAGAGCCTGAATCGCTGGAATATTTTGAAGAACCTGGATCGTTGGAAGGTCTTGAAGAGCCTGGAT
The DNA here is from genome assembly GCA_039090855.1 of Macrothele yani. Classification (NCBI taxonomy): domain Eukaryota; kingdom Metazoa; phylum Arthropoda; class Arachnida; order Araneae; family Macrothelidae; genus Macrothele; species Macrothele yani. The sequence goes on along the minus strand of CM077029.1, from coordinate 167,102,660 downwards.
TTTTGGAATGCCTTGAAAGTCCTGGATCATTGGAATATCTTGAAGAGCCTGGATCTTTGGAATGTCTTGAAGAGCTTGTATTGTTGGAACATCTTGAAGGGCCTGGATCTTTGGAATGTCTTGAAGAGCCTAGATCGTTGGAACATCTTGAAGACCCTGAATCTCTCGAATGTGATCATTGGAATATCTTGAAGAGCCTGAATCGTTGGAATATCTAGAAGGCTTTTCCCTTTCAGCGGACACTTATTTTTGAGAATAGGAAGTAGTCTGCTGTTCCCAAATGTGGCGAATAGAATGGATAGTTTGGCGTAGATTTATTTATTTATTTATTGCGAGAAAACGTGTAACAACATCGACCTTGCGTAACGGCGCGTTATCGTGAAGAAAAAAAAAACAATTTTTTCTTCCTGTGAAATTCCTGGCCAACGTGTCGAATTCTGTTAAGAAACTGTTTAATTGCACCCAAATAACACTGGCTGTTGACTGTTTGTTCTTTGGTACAAATTCAAGCTGAATCGCACTCTAAGCACCAAAACCAAAAAGGTTCAGCATGGTTTGCACGTGTGATATATTCATGCGAAATTTTTACAAAACATATTACAACAGGTTTTTACGACTCAGCTAAAAGAAATCTGTGTTTTCGTTTAGGGATCCCGAACAAAGCTCCACGTTTCGTTTTCATCAACGAGTTCAATGGAACTGCGACAGGAATCAACGCGCACCATTTTTTTTTCTCCAGCGTTGGGAAAGTTGGTATAAACTTCGCACACACTTTTTTCTTTCCTAAATCATTGGTGCGAAATTCCCCAGGGATTGTCTTTGCTAAAGTACTCATCATTCTCAAAGTGATGTGACAATCCAGTTCGACTAACAGCCGGCCTTCTTGAATTGTGTTGTCGTTCGACTGACTGACTGGAGCCCGATCCGTTCGTCGTCTTGCAAGAATTCTCTATTTTTTCTCGAAATCTACTAAACCACTAAAACGATGTTGCACGAGGCAAGCATGTATTGACGTACAGTTTTTTTTTTTTTTTTTTTTCAACATTCCATGCGTTTCCTTAGCACGTTTACCCAATTATTCCAGTAATTCCATATAATTACTTTTGAACATCCGATTGAAAACATTCTTTCATTCGATACCATTTATAAATAAGACTGTTTTCATTACAGCTTATTTTTCAAGAAGTGCACAGTTTTTCCGCAAAGAGGTGTAACGTTATATTGCGATTTCCCCGATATCTCTGCAATTAAAGATCTAATATAAAAATTATTTTTGCGTCGTATAGAGCTCTTGGTGGAAATGCTCTGCGTAAAATGTTAGATATTTGATAGAGAACGATTTGCCTACTAGGGGGCGTAAATGCATATTTTTGTTTCTTACGTATTTGTTGCATCTGTAAACTTTATTTAAAATTAAATTTTCATTCGTGGCCAGATACCGCTCTCCACGACAAACCTTCTGAGAGTATCTTATGCTTAAGATAGTGCACAGTTTTTCCTCCAGGGGACGTAGATACATGTCTTATTTTTGTCGGCATTTCTGTTTTCAACATTGCGATTTGAAATTTTTTTCTTTATCAGAGAGCATTCTGTTGCGAAATGTTCTGCGTATAATTTCAATTTTTTCTTAACGCGCAAGTGTGCCACTAGAGGTCATAAGTTCATGTTTCTGTTTGCAGCATATTATCAGTAACATTTCCAAGTCCCAAAACCCGATTGAACAAAATCGTTTTTCGGTCAGATACTACCAATTGCGAAATTATTTGGCGCACCTTTACTGCCAAAAATATTATACACTTTTCCAGTTAGGGGACACAAATGTCTAATCTGTTTTTGTCAACATCTTTGCTTCTAGAAGACCGATTGAAAAAATTCTTTGAGCGCAGTATATCATTCAGTTTATGGTATACTGCGTTCAAGGTATATCATTTGACTGTACCTGTGTGTTTTTGTAGTTCACATTTCTGGTGCTAGGTGGTGTTAGTGTGTATTTCTATTTGATGCTGTATCATCGCTTCTAAAAATCTTATTGAAAATTTCCGTTATTTACTGTACGTTTTTCGTTAAAATAAAGATGGGAAATAGTATCTTTTTTAAATAATGCACAGTTTTCTTTCTCACTAGGGGTAGCAAGGTTAAAACTTTTTTCTTGCTATTTCTGCCTACTGGATTTGTATTTGAAAAATTATTTTTCCTTAGAACAGCTTTCTCCATGAAGAATTCTTTCGCATATCTTCTACTTTTCCAGTATTTAAAATTCTTCCTCTACAGGGCGCAAATTTATACATGTTTCTTTCTATATCTGTTCTTCTAACTGCTAAATTTGGAAATCCCTTTCTCTCTAATACCTTCCTTCAGTTAACAGAAACATTTTGTGCACCATTTGTTAATTTTTGCAACGTACACCCATGCGCCATTACATTATGACCACCCCCAGCCTAGAGAAATGAGCACGTCTGGAGACAGAACGGTAGCGCAGATTAAGTTCACAGAGCAGTATATATACAACCCGAGGACTGGCTTTCGGTTAGTAGAGTGTTCGGAGTCAGAATAAGAAAAGCTGCCGATTTATCGGAGTTTGATAAAGGACAAATTGTGATGATGCGGCGCCTCGGAACTACGATCTCGGAAACGGCGAGGCTTGTGTGTTGTTCACGTACCGCAGTATTGAGTACGTATCAAAAGTGGTGCACAGATGACCAAACGACGAACCGTCGTCCAGCGGTGTGTCATCCGCAACTCATCGATGCCAGTGGGAAACTGAGACTGTCGCGTATTGTTCACAGCGACCGCAGGGCCACAGTTCAACAAATCACCCGCAGCTACAGCAGTGGTGATTAGGGCAATGTGTTACAGCACAAAGTTCATCACAGCTTTCTGCGCATGGTCCTGCGTAGCAGAAGACCCATCCGGGTCTCCATGCTCACTGCTTTTCATCGCCAATAACGCATGAAATGGACCCGAGATCATCGAGATTGGACCGTGGATGATTGGAAGAAAGTGGCCTGGTCTGACGAATCAAGATTCCTGGTACATCACGTAGACGGCCAAGTACGGATACGCATATTACCAACGAAGGCAATGGCACCTGGATGCACTGTTGGGAAACCAAATGCTTTCTAACAGTGCATCCAGGTGCCATGTGTTGGTCGATGTTTTCTTGGAAAACCTTAGGCCCCATAATCCCAATAGCACAATTCCTGACAGCCGTCAGGTATCTGAACATCGTTGCGGACCAAGCTCACCCATTCATGGTAACTGTGTTCCCTGCTGGTGATGTCCATGACCAACAGGATAATATGCCATGCCACACTGCCAGAATCGTCAAGAAGTGGTTCGAAAAACATGCTTGTGACTTTCTGTAAATGTCCTGGCCTCCAATTTCCCCTGACATGAACCCAATGGGAAATTTTGTGGAAGGTTGCACCAAAAACTGGTACTACACACCAACTGCACCACCTTCTGAGAAAAGATACACCTTTGTGTGGTGCAAACAAAACCCAACAACATGATGCAGCCTTGCACAACGTTTTGGTACAAGGTTGCATAATTTGTTGGATTCTGTTTGCACCACATTTTGGTGTATCTTTTCTCAGAAAGTGGTGCAGTTGGTGTGTAGCACCACTGTTTGGTGCAACCTACCACAAAATTTTTAACAGTGTACTTAACTTCAGTTCCTCAATAATCTGTGCGATACGGATTCTGCGGTTTGACATCACCAGGTCCTCCAGTTTCTGGCACATGTCCTCTCCATTGAGCGTCCCTCGCGAGTGTCGTCTTCCAGCTAGTGTTTTTCCCGTTTAAATAGAGCAGCCCATCTTTTGACTGTTATATATGAAGGTGGACCATCCGCTCATGAATACTGCGTGACGTTTCACCTTCCTTCGTCAAAAATTCAATCACCGCTCGGTTCCGCAATTTGATCAATCGCTCATCCATTGTCTCCTATACACTTCAATGCACTGTGGCGCCGTCTCAAATGCTGACACAGCGACGTGGAGTGGATATGATATAACTGACAATCAATACTTTCAAGGTCACGCTTAGAACTTATTGAACGCTCCTCGTACAAAAAAGATCAGGCTTAAAACTTATTGAACGCCCCTCGTACAAAAAAATGTCCGGCTTAAAACTTATTGAACGCCCCTCGTATGAAAAAGGTCAGGCTTAGAACTTATTGAACGCTCCTCCTATGAAAAAGGTCAGACTTAGAACTTATTGAATGCCTTCGTATGAAAAAGGTCAGGCTTAGAACTTTTTGAACGCCCGTCGTATAAGAAAAGGTCAGGCTTAAAATTTATTGAACACCTCTCGTATAAAAAGGTCATTCTTAAAGCTCATTGAACGCCCCTCGTATGAAAAAGGTCAGACTTAGAACTTATTGAAGTCTTGTCGTATAAAAAAGGTCAGGCTTAGAACTTTTGGAAAGCCCCTCGTATAAAAAAGGTCAGGCTTAGAACTTATTGAACGCCCCTCGTATGAAAAAGGTCAGACTTAGAACTTATTGAAGTCTTGTCGTATAAAAAAGGTCAGGCTTAGAACTTTTTGAAAGCCCCTCGTATGAAAAAGGTCAGGCTTAGAACTTATTGAATGCCCCTCGTGTGAAAAAGGTCAGGCTTAGAACTTATTGAACGCCTCTCGTACAAAAATGGTCAGGTTTATAACTTTTTGAACGCCACCTCGTATAAAAATGGTCACAATTCTGGCGCAAGGTGGTGTCAGTGAACGCCCCTCGTATAAAATTATTGAACGCCCCTCGTATAAAAAAAGGTCGGGCTTAGAACTTACTGGACGTCCTTCATATGAAAAAGGTCAGGCTTAGAACTTATTGAACGGCCCTTGTATATACAGTATAAAAGGTCAGACTTAGAACTTATTGAACGCCCGTCGTATAAAAGAGGTCAGGCTTAGAACTTATGAAAACTTCTCGTACTTTTCAGCCGCTAGTGGAATAACGTAATTGTATCTATTTCTAGATGTTTTATGGATTACAAAAATACGGTTGATTTTTTTCATTGTAATGAGTTCCACTGACTATGAACAACTTTGAAATATTTTATTCGAGTCGGAAAGAATTCAAAAGACGTGCTAATTACAACCGAAAATTCGGTTACACCTTCCTTGTTTTTAAATGTCTAGATCACTGTCTGCCTTAAAATCAAATCCCGACACGCGGCAACTCGCTCCTCCTTCTGCTCCCCCCGTCAATGAATGAGGTCCTCAGAATGAGCGCACTTTTATTTTTTCTCAAATATTTGACAACACTTTAACGTACGGTATCCTTTCTGATATGAAGTTCGTTTGCTATCGTTCGGAAGAACAGACGATGGTTTTCCAATTAAAGAAAATTTAAATATTTGCATTTCGCTCGAAGAAGAAGATAATGTGGTTCACAGCTTTGATTTAGTGAACAAAAAATGGAAGATCAGAATAATTAGCGGCGACTCCTTTCGCCTTTCTTGTTATCATCCAGTGGTTGCATTGGATAAAAAGATGTGCTTTTTCCTTGTTGATTTTACACAAATATTAGATTTAGAAACAAAATTGACAGCTGTCGAACTTTGTTGATGTTGGAATCCGTACGAGACTCGCGGCTCCAACCACTCTGCACGTCGTCCTGAACATCGTAACGCCCTTCATCGAAAATTTGATATTTCGAGAGTGCATCATCTCCACAATTCGCTCGCACCATTACAACTGTTTCATTACCACTTTTCCCGTATTTAAGACAAAATCTGATTATCACTCTTTGCTCAGTACTTTAATCCATGACGAGATTATTTTACTGCGCCTACTTAAGCACGCCTTTCTAGTAGAACCGCTTTGTGAATACTGCTGAAACTTGAAAGCACCGAACCACTTGAGATTCGATATAAATATTTGCTCGCACCACTACAACTGTTTCATTACCACCTTTCCCGTAATTAAGACAAAATCTGATTGCCACTCTTTGCTCAGTACTTGAATCCATGACGGGCTGATTTTACAGCGCCAACTTAAACACAACTTTCCAGTAGAACCGCTTTGTGCATACTGCTGAAAGTTGGTACGGAGCCAGTTGAGATTCGATATGAATGGTTCCAACAGTGGCCGCTAGTAGAATCGTTTAAACGAAATCAGTCCTAAAACTTTTCAGACACACCTAACATAAAATATTTTATCTCTTCAAAGGAATACGTATAAAATTTTGCTCAGTCTTGTTACCCTATAAAAAAAATATTTCCACAAAAACTGTGATATCGATTCCTCAGCTCTTTTTCTTATTTGTTGTTTTTGCGCGTGTTTACATTTCGTCTTCGAGAAACTTCTTATATACTTCCAATTTTCCGGTAGACTCGCACAGATATTCTCCAATAGAACTTATAGGCTGTCTTAAATAACTTCTAAGTGTAGTCCATCAAACAAAAGAAGAAACACGGATCTCGTCCATATTTCCCGTTGCGAGGAGTGATGTATTTCCCTGAGCTTATGAACTCGACAGTTATACGCTTTTCCAACTTCCCCGAAAAAGAGCAGATAATTTCTCAATGGTTCGGAGGTTACAGACGTATGACCTTCGACCGAAACAAATTTTAAGTTTTAGCTCCTCTGAAATTACATATACATCCCAGCAATAAACTTCTTTCCAGTTCGAAGCACATCTCGAGCTAGCGTTAACGTTCCGTTGTTAATGGGACTTTTCCTTCACGTTTGAGCTTGATATATATATATGCCTAATTGCAGCCCATTGTTTGGGGAAGTTATACCACAAAATAATAGATGAAAAAAATTGCAGTTTCAATGGATTTGTTATCAGCTAAAGCTTATTATGCTGGTCGTCTGGGATTTATCTTAGTGCATATTTACAATTGATTTCTATTACTCTATTTTCTACTTTCATCTGAACGTTCTACCAAATTCTTCACTTTTTAATTTCCTCATCATCTTTTTTATTCTTTCGGAGGCCCGGAAGAACCCCCGCTTCCCAAATATTTTTCTCTGTCTAATGTCTCCTGACCTTTGTGTAGAACTCATCTCTCCTCAGTTGGGGCCTTTCGCTTGAAGGAAAGTCTTTGTCGCCAAGAAGAGCAATAAATTCACTGCCTACTCTGGGTACGCTGTTCAATCACAATGTATTGATCGCTGCAGAGAGCTGTTGTATTCAAAAATTTTAAAGATTATAAAATTTCGAACAACAAGTCAAGAATTAAAAAAAAAAGATTCATTTTCCCTGCTGTAATCTCACGAAGCTGCAAGCCATCCCTTCCCCCACACTATTTGTCAGTTGTAAGCCAGTAGATAGTAGTCATTAGCAGGCGGGAAAGCTGGTTAGCAGAGCTATACAGAGATAGGTTTTGTTAAAATGCAAGAAGTGCTAGATTTAGGGAGACAACATTTGGAAAAGATACTACAGCAGTACTTTACTACATCCGGTAATCTAATAAAAGTTTGAAGTCACAATGCGTTGCCTCAAAGAAACGGGTTTTAATCCTTACTTTGGCAACCCGAAAAGTGTTGTAAACATCGCCGACAAAGATTCATTTTGCAAATGAAATGCAAAACTCATTAGCGTCGAAGGTCGTGAAAATCTTCCAAATACGTGGAGACAATGTGAATCGACTAAGTCATCGCTCTTTCCACGTTTTTCCTTAACACAGCAAGCGAAAATTTGTATTTCGACACCGCGTATCGAACTCCAGATCTCTTTCCCACCTGTGTCGAAATACAATTTTTCGGTTGCTGTGTGTTAATTAAGAAAAACGGGGAAAGAGCGATGACTTTGTATATTTACATTGTCTCCACACATTTGGGAGATTTTAACCATTTCTCTCGCTCTTTGGATTTATTAGCTATAATTAAATAGCTTGTGCCGTTAAGCACCACCCAATGGAGACGTGCTGAACCCATCCCTGCGGATTTGTGAAGTCAGATGCTAACAGATAAACACACATAGCGCCGTGGATTGTTGGCACCGTAGCGTAAAGCGAACGCACTCGGCTAGTTATGGAGAGATCTGGAGTTCGTTCCCAGCGGTGTCGAAATACAATTTATCGGTGGCTGTGTGTTAATTAAGAAAAACGTGGACTTTTTCGAAGGTCGTGAGAAAGTTCTAGACTTTTTTCGGCGTTCACAGTAACGATTTTAGCCAATAGAATACATAGGATAGGGAGGGAGCCTTTGGCATCAACGGGTTTTAATGGTTTGAGTTGCCTCTCCTGTCCCACGTGACAAAGGCCAAGAGGAGTGGCGAGAAACGGCGATCAAGACAATAAGTTAAGAAAATAAGTAAAAGACTCATGTTGGAGATGTCCAGATAGATAACATGTTAAGAGCGCATCCGAGCATTACACAGTGCGTCAAAGAATTTTTAAGACTGGGTCTGTAAAATGAAATAGAAACAAGAAATTATAATTTGTTTTGGTTTGTTATTCAAAATAAGTCCCTCCGGCTTCAATACACTTGTTACAGCGATTTAATAGGGATTCGAATGCCTGTTCCAGTTCACTTTGCGGAATTGCCTCCAAAGCACGCGTCGAAGCTGTTTGTATGGTCGAAATATCATCAAAATAACACCCTTTTAACGTCATTTTAAGTTTTGGGAACAAAGAAAAGTCGCAAAGTGCTAAATCAGGCGAATACGGTGGATGATTCAACACACAGTCGTTATTTTTCGCCAAAAATCTACGAACAAGAAGTGAGGTGTGACTGTGTGCATTATCGTGCAACAAACACCAACTGTTTTTATCTCGATATTCTGGACGAATGCGACAAATTCTGCCCATCAAACGCCTCAAAACATTTAAATAAAACTCACCAGCAATTGTTTGTCCACTTGGAACAAATTCTTTGTGGATAATACCCTTACTATCGAAGGATGTAATGAGCATTGTTTTAATTTTCGATGGAACTTTTCTTGTTTTTTTTTTTTGGCTTGTGGCGAGTTTTTTTTTACTTCCATTCCGCACTTTGTCGCTTTGTTTTAGGATCATATTGAAAACGCCATGTTTCATCAATAGCAACAATCGATTTTAAGAAGTTTGGATCGTTTTCAGCGGCTGAAATGAGGTCTCTGCAATGTGCACTTCTCCTTGATTTTTGTTCATTGGTTAACGTGTGTGGAGCAAATTTAGCACAGACTTTTGTTTTGCCCAAATCTTCATGCAGGATGGTTCAAATCGTTTCTTTGTTGATGTTTAAAGACTCTTCCATCATTCTTAGCGACGCACATCGATTGTTTAACACGAAATAACGCACTTTTTCAATAATCTCAGGTGTCCTAGATGAACTTGGTCTTCCGGTATGCTTATCATCTTCTAGCGTCCGTCTCTCTTCCGTCCAAAAAACGTTTGTGTCACAGGAAAACATTTGATCTACTTAAACAAAACTCACCATAAACTTGTTTCATCATTTGGTACGTTTCCGAGGTACTGTTACCAAGTTTTGCGTTAAATCGAATAACAGCCCTTTGTTCCATCTTAATAATTCAACATGAAAAAAATTTTACTTCTCTAATAAACGCCCGTTTCGTTTGAGTTACTTTAACAATTGCGCAGTACTTTTGACAGAAAGCAAGCAGATGGTCACGGTTTATAACGCATTCGCGATTACACTGGTGGCGCCACCGTAGGCTGAAATCTAGCGCCAGTCTTAAAAATTCTGTGACGAACTGTGTATATCTAGGTATTGTGAAATAGAGATGAATCATGAGATTGCCAGCACAGTCTATCATCGTATGTCGCTCAAAGCCTTCGACGCAAGTCCCAGCCAATGCCCGTGTGGAAGGAGATCAGTTGTTTCTAAATTTCCCTATTACTTTATTGTGTGGTCGCTCTAGCTACCCGTTAACGAATTCATTTTATTACGATACTAAAGCAGTATTTTACTAAATCCGATAATCTACTAAAAGTGTAGAAAAGTTAATAGCGTAGGCAGCAGCAGAACAATTTAACGTAAACTGTAAATATAATTTTCATCTTTAAATTGTTTGTTAATTACAGGCATTGAATCATTTGTTTCCAAAAATTAATATATTCATTTAAAAGTAAACGCACAATGAATTACCGTCGCACATAAAATTAGTGACATGGCAAACTTAACCCATTTTTGTTAATAAAAAAATTGTTAAATGTTATCGAAAGGTTTCATCACATCGTTACAATATTTGTTTCATTTCATTATGTGCATACGATCCATAATTCAAACGGCGAACACACATGGTGTTCAGTATGTGCTATTATTATCCAAAAATGTATGAATACACATTTTTGGATCATAATAGCACCTACTGAACATTATTGCCACACTCTTATTTTCCCACGCCAGTGACCGAGAAAGAGTGAAACACAACGCGGTACTTTCTTGTATATCCTTTATATTTACAAGGGGTGTTTTACTTTACTAGACGAAGACCGTGGATGATCTAGGGGTCAACGTTCATGACTGCCACGGAAACGTATCAGGATCGATCTCAAGCAGGTACGAACGCTCGAACCACTAAACGAGTGTCGGACCGGCACGGTAAGCCGTCAGGCTCCATGCAGTACACCACCCACCCCCGGTTGTAAATAAGGGCGTCTCTTCCTCCACATTTCTAACTGGCTTTCGTGTGACTTTCCTGTCGGTCCCTCTAGCCCAAATCTCCTGGCTTCCTAATAAGGGTGTTTAAGATTTGGGGTCATACACTCCCTTCTTAAAATCCTCTACGTAAGTCTCTTTACCTACATTTGCATCATTAAGTTCCCGTATGTTCCCAGTTATGCTACAATAATTGTTCCTTTTATCGAATACGTTCCCTCGTTCATCCCATAGTTTCCGTTAAATTTTTCCTTTATGACTTTGATGCCGTAAAATACTTGTATGTAACACGGCAATAAAGTAATAAAACACTTAGCCAATGGAAAATGATGTTTTACAACTCTACTAATGATCGTTTCGCTGATAAGCATATTTCTGAAGGCGTCGTCGATCGTCGATTCCCATGCTGACCGCCACGCTGATGACAATGAAATCTACTGCTGAATATTCTATTCTTGGAAGCGAATGATTCTAGAATCTCCGTAACACACCATCTGCCCAGTTTATTTCCGAAAATTCCGCTCTATTGGGGGAAATGTATAGTTCAGCGTAGTGACAGCGAAACGTACACTTCGTTGACTTTTCGCGCGGTTTCATTTAAGAAACACTCCTTACATCCTTTGCAAAATATCTTACTTCTGGATACTTCTGTAGAACATTACGAACATAAAATCACAACTTTTATTCTTCTGCGTTCGCTGTGAAGTCCGTACGGAAGACTCACTATCGCTCTTGCCTATGGGAACCTCATTCTTTTTACTTAGGAGCATTTGGTAATTTATTTTGTCCAGGTGGCATGTTGGTGTCATTGCCAAAACCCTAGTCTTTTCCAAATCATGAATCAAAGAACCATTCCAACCCAACACTCCATTATGCAGTAAGAAGCGGTGGATACTGATGGTACCGCACTCCATCCATAAGAACTCCCTCCCCGATTTCAATGTCATCTGAGTTATTAATATGAGGAGAGGACAAATGATGATTCCGCTCTGATATTAGTACGTCCCCGACTGTGACACTTGAGAAGGGAAGGTAAAGAGGAGGGTGGGGGGAGGGAAAAGGACCGCTTTGGGGGTAAACGCTACGGACCCACACGCACCCCCTACCCATACCGAGAACTTCCTTCTTTTGCAGAAAATTCCACATATCGGTCCATAACTCAGCGTCAGGTCAAGTGAAGATAAATGAATATGATTGGCTGGCGAGGTTGCGGTGGTGACCCTATCTTTCCTTCGCCACGCCCAGTTTGGGTCATAAATAACGGACCCGCGTGTGCCAAATGCTCCCGAGTCTCTTGATGAAGCCTTCCGCCCAAGCTCAGCCGTAATGTAGGCAACCACTCTCCCGCTTTCTCACCTCAAACAATTTATCCTAAGTCATCCCCATTCTTCCCCTCTGGCTTCTCCATCTTCCGCGAGGTGTATTCCTGACATCATTTTACTTCCAACACACATTAGTTTAGGCGAAGGGGGTGGGTGTGGGGGGAACAGGGACGAGCGAGCTGGAGGAATATTTATCTGTATTAAGGAATCTCCTCAGGAGTCGCAATTAGAGAGTGATTTTTCGTGATTTCTGTGCGGAGACGCTCGGCTGTAATTTAATAAAGACTTTCTTCTGCTTCTAAGCGAGTGCTTTGGCAATTACAGGAACGGATGTTGAATGTTTGGCGGACTTATCAACATTAAATGGAACACGCTTCACAGAAAAGATGCCCGAAATGAAAAGGCTCAATAACGGAAACGTGTTTTTGTCACGGTGATTAGTGGAGATGAAGATCATGCATTGATCTTGTCTATGTGTGACAGATAAAGTGTTAAAAGCATATTTTTTCATCAAGAAAGTACACTGAGCGATGAAGAAAATAGATGACCAAATAAAGAAGTATTTAATGCTCTGCGATTAATCAGCACCGCGCCAGTTCGAAAGCCATAGCTTTCTTAATGTCAACAGGAATTCCGAGTAGGAATTAAAGATGGAAGAATGAGGTTCAAGAATCTGTTGTCCAGAGCTATCGTGGATAGCCGTATATAAAAGAAACCTGTAAAAAACGGGCGTGATTTCCAGGAAACTCGTAATAGTGGTAATTGTAAATAACGTGCAGTAATAATTTGTAATGGAACAGGCTAGTGGAGAATAATGTAAATTTTATGAATTTTAATTCCTTGTAAATCCTTAAATGACTTTTAGTGGTTAATGCTTAATTTTAATATGCAAATATTGCATTTTAAGAAGGTTTTGAAAGTTGAAATCGTGGGAACCTCTCCAGGAATTCATTCCTGGAGAGCCAGCAAGTCTCTTAAAAAAAATGATTGCCATAAGTTAAGCAACAAACCAAGAAATCGCGATAATTGGGCGAAATATAGTTCAAATTGCACGAAACTTGCATATATGTTACATCCGAAGGCCTACCGCATCGGTGTACGGAAGGCAAATGAGAGGCGCTGGCAGTGCTTTATGTAAATACGCAAGAGCTTAAAACCAGCTATTTCGGAGGGAGTCACCCATTTATGTGCGGCGGTGAATGGCAAGATTTCGAGATAGGGATTTTGTTAACATGCCTTCAAGACATGATTTACCAGCGGAGTTACGCTACAAAGCGATAGGAAGACTCGAAGCAGGGCAACGGAAGGCGGACGTCGCAAGATGGCTTAACGTCGATCGTTCTGTGCTCAGCAGGATGCGGTAGCAGTTCCAAGCGACGGGGGCAGCTTCCCGAAGGTACAGCGAAGGTAGGCCAAGGGCGACGACCTCCGCGGATGACGGGTATTTGCGGCTTTCGCCACTGCGGAACATGACGGCTGCACCGACTGATCTCAGATCTGTGCTTGCGGCAGCCGCAGGACGGACGATATCAGTTTGAACGGCACGCAGAATGTTACATGCAGGAGAACTGTATGCTCGGCGACCGGTATAATGCGTGTCCCTCACTATGTATATACCCGCCACCGAAGGGAACGTTTCAATTGGGCACGAATGCGTGTGAACTGGACTCAAAATCAGCGGAGGTCCGTTCTGTTCACTGATGAGTGGCGATACTGTTTATAGAGTGATTCTCGCCGAGTTTACATCTGAAGAGAGACCGGTACTCGCTATCTTCCATCTAATATCTAGGAAAGGGACACCTATGGTAGTGGTGGTATTCTGGTGTGGACAGGCCTATGGTTAGGCGGCCGTACCGACCTCTATGTGTTGCCACATGGAAACCTCAATGCTCAGAGGTATAGGGACGACATCCTGGACCCTATTGTTAATCCGTAATTTACCGCAATTGGCGATACATTTGTACTGCCCGTTCATGTCCCATTCCGATACATTTTTAACGCTGTGTCTTTCCTTTCCGCTGTCCGAAACTACATTTGTTTTAAAGAGGAAAGGTATTTTATTTTACTTCTCGTTATTTTCAGCAGCGAATTCCTCTAGTCTTGTGTATTCAACCCATGGATGAGTACATTATATCCACATAGCGTTGCTTTTTTTTTTTTTTTTTTTTTTTCAGATAATTGATAAATTTTGTACGCGTATAATTCCTATTTTTTTTTTCAATATTACGTTTTTTTTTATTTTTTCCAGGACTTTTGTTTGAAGCGATTTAGTGTATGTTAAAACAAAAGATTACACAGGAATTATTTCTTGTTATTCATGGGAATGGAGTGGGTGCATTTCATTGCTGTCTGTATTCTCGATTCTTTGTGTGTTAGTGCAGGAATTTTGCTACGAAATGAGTTTCTATAAATACACGAGAGTAACTGACTATTTCTTACAGTTCATTAATAATAATTTATATATTTTTCTTCCGACGGTAATCTTCGTCGACGTGGTATTTAATTAGGAAATTAATTCGCCTCTCTACATATGGCTTTTTTTCTTACCATCCATTAAAATAACACGATGGCGATGACGTCGTCTTCAACTAACTGGTACAACGGGAAACACAACACGTGTTGTTTCTGCTCATGCGCAGTCCCGTTGCTTCCACCTCGTGTTGGGGTTGCATCGGTTGCCAGCTACAGGCCACTAGTGGTACTTGTTTGGAGGCCCGCAATTCACGGCGATGCTGCAGGGCCATCAAAGGCTGCCAACTGATGGCGCTGCCACCAACGGACCGCTACCGTGCCGTGAGCGGCATATTTCAGCCAGCAGTGACCCATCACTGCCAGCTGGTGGCCAGTAGTTTCCCAACACTTGTGTTTTTGCTGGGACGCTTACATATCACAAGAGTAAAAAACGAACCAAATATTGGAGGTGGAAGTTTGGAAATTAAAAAAATTAAAAGAGCTACCAAAGTACACTCGTGTTCATTAAAAACAGATAACCTGGAAGGAGTCGAGCTACGACTTTGAATTTTACAGGATATGTTCATTAGACAACAGAGAACAAATGATTGTCATCTCGGTGACATACGTACCAAGTGCGTCGATGTAACTAACATAATCGGTGTGGCAATCTCTGGCTTGTATCACCAGCTTCACGCGGTGAGGCGTCGAATGAAATAAGTCTCAGCGGTGTCCTGTGGAATATCCATCCAAGCTGTATTTACCCGCGTCCAAAGCTCGTCAAGAGTTGTTGGTGGACGGTCACACCCCTGCACCTGTCGTTTGAGTATGACCCAGAGATTTTCTATGGGTGATAAATCCGGCAATCTAGCCGCACACGGCAGAAGTGGAACGTTGTTATCCCTGAAGATGGCACGTGTTGTCGCTGAAGCATGCGGTGTGGCATTGTCCAGCTGAAATATGGCACCGTGGACGTCCTGTTGGGCGACCAGCCACAGAATGTCATTGACGTAACGGACACTTGTTATGGTGGTACAGACTCTCGCCCGAAATGATCTGCTTTCGTGCACGATAGCCCCCCCCCCAAGCCATAACGCCTCGTGTTGGTGCAATATGCCTGGTGCCTATTCACTCTTCTCGACGCTTCTCCCCCAGTCGTCGGCGAAGACTGATGCGGCCATCGTTTTCGCCTAAACAGAAGCGCGTTTCGTCCGAGGACACGATATTGTGCCATTCGTCATGCCACTCCCTTTGTTCGATACACCATTGCATCCAGGCACTCCTTTGCTGTGGTGTTAAAAGTATCCTGAGGAAGAGCCGACGAGCCTGCAGTCCGAACTGCAATAACTAGCGACGTACTCAGCTGACATTGGAGAATGAGTCACAGTTTGCCACTGCTGCCAACGCCGTGTGAAAACACAAATTTGTCCGTGTCCCCTCACTCCGGAGTAAGATGCTCTCCCAACTAAGCTCCACGAACGGAATGTATCGCTGCAGATTTGTCGTCTTGACACGTGATTCACCTCTGTAGTACGTCACGTCATCTCCCTCTCTTTATATTATTATTACTTTTCTTTATTTTGAAGCGAAGTAGGAATTTTCATTAATTCCAGACGATATGTGGAACAATCATCACACATTTCTCGAAAAACCCAACAGCTAGTACATCCATTCATACGCTCGGGCGCCAATGTGAAAACACAAATTTATCCTTGGCGAAAGTCGAATTCGCGCCCCCTCACTCCGGAGTAAGTTACTCTCCCAACTAAGCTACACGGACGGAATGTATCGCTGCACATTTGCCGTCTTGACACGTGATTCTCTCCTGTAGTACGTCATAGCGGTTGATTATGCAGAACGATCAGTCAAAGACATCATCATAAGATAACGATTGTCCCTCGGCGTTGTCTGTGTACGACGTCCAGAACCTTTTCTTCGTATTTCTCTCATGCCGATAATGAGACCTCTATCAAACTTGCAGATGTGTCTGTACGACTGTCTTATACGACGACGAGGTACCTTTACCACTCTAACTAAGCAATGATACGCCGACCGAGACACGAGACGCTTATACGAGTAACAGAAAAACGACGGAATTCCGGTCTGTGACGTTGGGCGACCTGATTTGCCTAGACGCAGTACGCATGCTCATATGACGCTGAAATGCTTATAATTTCTGCGATATTGCCTGATTAGCATATCCTGCAAAAATCAAAGTCGTACTTTGATTCCTTTTAGGTGTTCTGTTTTTCTATGAACAGGAGTGCCGAAATCACGATCTTCAAAGATGACGGGGAAAATTGAATTATTAATATCCAAAAAGAAGACAAACCTAGGACTAAGGTTCAGGGCTCTAGCGTTTCACCTGTATTATTTAATTCATATTGGGAAGACATCATCTGGGTATGGCAAACAAGAGTCATAAAAAAAAATTGGAAATTACAATCTGACGTATCAATTATATGCAGATGATCAAGTCCTCCTCGGAGAATCGGAAGACTTAAATAAATAAAAAAACAAAAAAACTCTCAGACAGTACAAAATTTTAATATGAAAATATTTGTCAAAATTAAAGCGATGGCCTTTGGAGGAAAAGAAATATTTTTGAGCAAAGTTACTAATAGGCATTACGCCAACAGAACAAATGATAGAATTCAAATATTTTGGCAATTTATGGAGTCTTTATGATGAAAGGGATTTAGAAAACTAAAAAGTTACCTTGATACTAGAAGTACCTTACCGAGAACATATTATAATATAGTTAGTCCCTTTATCACCATTTTTTTTTTTTTGATTGAAGGTTTAACGACCACAATGAGCAACTCAATGGACTACAAGCAGTCGCCCATCCCTAATTTAGGGTAACTGGTTCCATGGAAGGGAGAGAACCAGGGCCGTAAGACAAACGCAACATCCATGCCTCACCGGGATTCGAACCCGGACCCTTCACGGACGAATGATCAGCGCTTAGACCACCCACCATTTTACAATCAGCTTCAAAAGAAAGTTCACAAGGCCATCAAGGACATAATCCTTAATAATAGTCCTAAAGCGTTTTCCAGAGCAATCGAGCATCGTACGTTAGAGAAGCCCTTTCAGGTAAGAATTTTATTACAGAAATGTTAACTATGCTTTCAGCAAACCGCAACACGGTGAACGAAAGGGATCCCAGACCACGTAATTATTTTACAGCTCTTGTGGCGCCAAGTGCAGTTTTTCTTCAGAGCAAGGGAATAGTCAGGTGTCCGAAAAGAGGAATTGAGAGAGAAGGTTAAGAAACGAAGCAGGAGGCGGACGGGGAATAACGATGGAATGTTTGCTCATATACTTCTCTGCGTCATGCAAGTGGCCCCACCTATCACAAACTTTGCTTTTATGCGCTCCGACAGCATTCGCTGAATTTTATCGACTCATGTTGTATGAATGCAACACGCTGATTTTATTTTTCTTGGTGAATGATTTATCTTCATCGCCATATCTATCGAGCGCTTGGAAAGCACTCATTAAAACAGACAACTGCCACGTGACACGTGGCACGTGAAATTAACAACCGTCACAAGCAAGAAATCAACACGACATAGTTCTGTAGAAGCTAGACCGTAGTTCCAAGCGAAACTATAGTTAGGCTAGTAATTATTTCGCGGCGCCAATTTCCGCAAATTTTAGGTCGTTTTCTGTAATTTCGCAAATATAAAATGTATCTGCGAATTTCAGACTTTTTTTGCTGAATTTCTATGACAGTTTTTAGATTATTTTTTCATATTTTAATAATTTTAATACTGCCTTCATTGGAATTTACGTGAAAAATATACCGCAAAGTATAATTCTACTCCAAAGTCCAAATCCGAACTTTATTTAAACCTTGAATTACCCCTCAAGATTGTTCGTTACGAAGAGACTCTTATCGAACAAGACTGATAGGTAATTCCAGGACACAGGCACTCTGCTGAAGAATGCAAGCACGGTCTTTCTTGATTTCCACCCACCGCTACTGTTGAATGATCTTGGAGACTTGCCGCACTTGTAAACCGTAAATCGGATGTCGTCGATCGCATTAGCAGTTTTAACTGGGAAAAGCAGCTCACAGAAAAGAGTGTTTGACTTTCGCAGACACTTAGCTTAGAAAATTTTTATGCTTTCATGTGAGTATTTAGTTTATAAAGTTTATAGATATTGTTTGTTAGTTTTGAAAACGAGCCATGTGAGTAAAATGAGTGCATACGAAAAATGCAAGCAGTAGAGTAAGGTACCGTTTCATGTGAATAAAACTCTACAGTTTTGTTCCAGTTGCAACGTACCAGTGGATTTTTCAAGAAAGGGCAGTTGTAAAGAGCATTTAGCAAGCAAGCTGCATAAAAAAAGGGGAGGGGGGGTCCGAACATTCAATCCAAAATAATGCAGAAATATGCTGATGAATTAATTGAGAAAGGGACTAAACAAGAACAGCATCGCTCAACTGAACCTTCGAAATTTAAACTTCTCTTTTGTGCAGCTAATATCCCACTTTTTTTTTTTTTTTTTTTATTGAAGGTTTAACGACCACCGTGAGCAACTCAATGAACTATAAGCAGTCACCCGTTCCTAATTTAGGGCCACTGGTTCCAGGGAAGGGAGGGTGCCAGTGCCGTAAGACAAACACAACATCCATGTCCCACCGGAATTCGAATCCGGATCTCTTTCGGACGAATGATCAGAAGCCATCGCTTAGACCACTGCGCCACCGGGGCGGCATCCCCCTTTCCAAACTTACATTAAGAAATTACTTGGAAAATTCGTTGAAAGATATTGATGTTATTCCAAAATGAAAATTGGATGCGGAAATGTTATTTGCCGAAAATACACTGCTGGCCACCCAAAATGCAACATCAAGCAGGAAGCATCCGTTTGGCCTGAAATTCGCAGCATGCGTCGCCCGCGAGAGGACATGCAAACGATTAGCATTGCAGGGCATATGAAAATCATGTGCGCTTGACATGCCGCCGAGAAGCACCATAAGAAGGGTGCACAGAAGGCGGGATGTAAGTAGTGGAAGTGCGTTGTGCTGCCGCACCTGTGCGTGGGAAGCTTCCTGATGTCTCGTCGCAGAATACGGCAGTCATTCCAGCACGTTTCGGAGTTAGACAGAGGAAGATGGCTTATCGCGCCAGCGGTTTATCGTACCAAGACATCGGCGCCCGTGTGAGACGACATCCAGCCACAGTGAGGCGAGTATGGCTTCGGTGGGTGCAGGAGGGACGGACGGACCGACGTGAGCGATTGCCGCAGCCGCGGCACACCACCGAACGAGAGGACCGGCATGTTGTGCGGCGGGCATTGAGGGCTCGCATAGTGTAACATCACAGACACTCGATCACAACACAAAACATTTATTTCTTTACACAAAAACATAAACTGGAATACACTCCGCGCTACAAACTGAACTTGTTGTCTTAGCCAAAGCTCGCCATGTCCTCCTCCTTCGATATCTCTCTCGCAACTCTGCTCATCACTCACCACACGCTCAAGTCATTAAATGTCAATGTATCCTTCCGCACTTTTGTGCGTGGAAGTCGTACTTTACAACCCCTCCTCACTCCAGAGGAACTTTTTCCAGTGGTAAAATGTTCTTGTCATTTTACAATACAATAGTCATAGTTCACATAATGAGTCATAATCCATTTACAAAGAGAAATATATGAGTTAATTTAACAATCATCTTTACGTGTTTTCCAACAATTTCTATGTAGTATATATCACAACCAAAAAAAAAAAAAATGTTTTCACTAGCAGACACATAGCATGATCAAGGTGGATCATCTAAAGTTGGAACTCTGCTCAGTCCATCTGCATTTTTGTGCATAGTTCCCGGTCGATGAATTATAACAAAATCATATGCTTGTAAAGCAAGGGCCCATCTCATCAGACGAGCATTTGAACTTGCGTTGGTGCGTAACCAAACGAGAGGGTTATGATCAGTTTGAATGAGGAAATTTTGACCATCCAGGTAGCATTTCAGTTTCTGTACCGCAAATATAATGGCGGCACATTCTTTTTCACTGGTACTGTATGTCTTCTCTGCTGTCGAAAGTTTTCTGCTTAGATAGAGTACAGGATGTTCAGCGCCATCTTCTTGTTCTTGCGAGAGGACGACTCCCATTCCTTGATCTGAAGCATCAGTTTGTAGAATAAATCTACGTTCATAGTCAGGGGCATACAGAACAGGAAATCCAGATAAATATTTATTTCCTCTTTACGATTTTTAGTTCCACAAAAGCTTTCTCACATTGTTCTGACCATATAATTATCTCTTTACGATTTTTACCCTTCAAGATGTCTGTCAAGGGAGCTGCTATCGAAGAAAACATTGGAATATATCTGCTGTAATATCCCGCCAGGCCTAAGAAAGATCTTACTTGCGTCTTGTTCTTTGGCGTAGGAAAATTTTGTATGGCCTGAATCTTTCGTTCCGCTGGTTTTCGATATCCTTGTCCAACAATATGACCCAAATACAAGACGTGATCTTGAGCAAACTTACATTTGGAAGGTTTTATGGTCAAGGAAGCCCTCTGCAAAGTCTGTAGCACTTCTTCAAGGTGTATCAAATGATCCCCCCAGTTTTCGGGAAAAATGGCAACATCATCTAGATATGGTACGGCAAACTCTTCGCAGCCTCTCAAAAGTTCCGACATCATTTTGCTAAAGAAATAAGGTGCGTTCTTAAGGCCAAATGGCATCTTTAAGGGCAGATACGTTCCAAAAGTAGTCACAAACGCTGCCAATCGTTCAGCTCTAGCACTTAATGGAATTTGCCAGTACCCTTTTGTTAAATCTAATACTGTAATATACTTCGCTCCAGAAACCTTTTCGACTCTTTCTTCTATATTAGGCAATGGATAGAACTGGGTCCTTGTCACTTCATTCAATCGCCTGTAGTCAATACATGGGCGTGGATCTCTTCCGGGTACTTCTACCAAAATCATGGGTGATGTATAGTCTGATTCACCAACTTCTATAATCTTGTACTGCAGCATTTTATCTATCTCGGCTTTAAGAATATTTATCTGCCTGGGCGACATTCTATAAGGCTTAACTCTTACAATAGCATTACTAGCTAGCTCGATATCATGTTCGACCAAATGAGTCTTCCCTGGAATATTAGAAAACATTTTCAAGTAATGGCATAATAGTTTTTTCAGATCCTGAATTTGTTGGCCATCACTTAGGTGCTCTCGAAGTTTGCTGTTCTCCTCGATATCAGAGAAGTTAAATATATTGGGATTTTTTTCAACTTGCGGAAATTTAATCTCTAAATCCATCTCACCATTTTCACAACCGGGCAATAAGTTCACAAATTCTGGTCGTTTATGGTATGGTTTCAGCATGTTAATGTGATATACTTGATGCTTTACATTTTTACCTTCAAAGATTACTACATAATTAGTCTCAGAAATTTTTTTCTCAATTTTCCCTGGTCCTTTCCACTGTTCCGCTAACTTATTTGGCCTGCAGGTAACAAAAACCAATACTAAATCTCCTTCTTGAAATTCACGTTTTACCGCATTTATGTCATACCAATATTTTATTTTCAATTGAGCCACTTCCATGTTTTTAATGGCAAGTTCTTGACATCTTTTCATCCTATTTATTAACTCAAATACATATTCAGTGACATAGTTTTCTTCTTCAGGATGACCCATCCATTTTTCATACAATAGTGTCATTGGCGTCCTCAAATTTTGTCCATGCACCAATTCAGCAGGCGTAAACCCTGTGCTTTCATGTGTCACAGTTCTCAAAGCAAACAGCGCCGCCGGTAACTATTTCTCCCAATCCGGAGCAGACTCAAGACATACAACTCTCAAAATCCTTTTAATAGTTCGATGGAATCGTTCTACCGGATTACTTTGGGGATGATATACAGAACTATGAGTAACTTTTATTCCAAACCGCTCCAGAAATTCTAGTGTCAAAATGCTTACAAAACTGGCTCCTTGATCAGTTTGAATTTCTTTCGGAAATCCCATGCGGCTAAAAATGTGTAACAAAGCGTCAACTACCGACTTGGATCCTATGTGTGGAGCTGGTACTGCATCTGGATATTTGGACGACAAACACATAGCTGTAATTATGTATCTATTTCCGCTTGAAGTCTCGGGCAAAGGCCCACAGGCATCAACGTTGATTTTTGTAAAAATTTCAGGAATAATTGGAACTATTTTTAAAGGTGCTTTCTTTTTGTCCCCAGCTTTTCCAGCACGTTGGCATGAATCACAAGATTTTACAAATTCTTCAATGTCTTTATAACAGTTAGACCAATAAAAATACTTCGCTAGTCTGTCTTTGGTTTTTGTCACTCCTAAATG
Organism: Macrothele yani; assembly: GCA_039090855.1. Taxonomy (NCBI): domain Eukaryota; kingdom Metazoa; phylum Arthropoda; class Arachnida; order Araneae; family Macrothelidae; genus Macrothele; species Macrothele yani. The sequence goes on along the minus strand of CM077029.1, from coordinate 167,079,991 downwards.
CCCCGAAGTTCCCTCATGACACATGTTTTTTATTTGTTCTCTATATTGTTCTGGAACAACAATAAGATCTTCCTCTTCGCCAATCTTGTTGATCTTCTTCTTCACCAACAACCCATTTCTTAGTACGGCATAACCATTTGCCTTATTACAATCTGTTTTCTCTATTTCTTTGAGAATTTTTTTCAATTCCAAACTTTGCCGTTGATTTTCCATGAAACTTTTTGAATCCATTTTTACCAACTCTAACATGGCTTTATCTTCATCATGCCTCAATGGCAGAATTTCTTCTTCTAATTCATCTGATTCTTCGGAACCCACAGCCTCTCCTTCAAGGGCTTGTTTTTCTTTCTTACCTGAATCATTCTTTACTGAATTTCTCTCTTCGTTGTTTCGTTTCTGTTTTTCTTGATACCGAGTAACCACAACATTTACTTGTTCTGAATTAAGTGGCCACTCCATATAAATTTTTTAACAAAGCGGCAGTCTTATTTCCAAGTAAATATCTACCTTGATCTAGCGACTTTCTAATCACTGCAGCCTTAGTTACAATATGACCTAATTCACATTCTAGTTCAACTTCTGCCAATGGTAAACAAACCTTTTGTTCATCCAGAAGATGCTGTACCCACACATGTTCTCCAGTAAACTCATCTGGCGACACATATTCTTGACAAATGATATCAACTGATGAACCTGTATCCCGAAGAATAGGCATGGTAACTCCATTTATTTTTCCTTCAAAGGTATAGGGTGCCAAGAGATCCCCTTCAGTTTCCTCTCCGATTCTATTTACGCTTCCTGAGTTCTGTGATTTTAGCTTAGGACACTGAGGTCGAATGTGATCATAAGATGCACACTCGCAACATTGAATCTTCCGTCTACGATCATACTTTTCTTCATTCTGAGATACATTCCGTTTTGACCACCCTTGTCCTACATCTGACTTAACATAATTTTTGTTATAAAATCCATTTTTCATAAAATTTCCCCGTCATAGTTATCTGTAGTTTTTTTCTCACTGCCTTGCATTTTCTTTGAAGCACAAAATTCATTCGACGAATTTTTCTTGATTCCTCCTCTTACACTTTCATAATTGTCCACCATATCAGCCAAATCTGAAGGTGAGACAATATTTGACCATTTATCAATAAAATGCTCCCTTATTTCTATAGGCACTCTCCGCTTCTATTGATCTGTGATCATTAATTTTTTAGCCCTTCAAAATCGCCTATTTTAAGTCCTGAAATCCATTCATTAAAATAATTTTCTAACTCGAAGGCGAAATCTCTCCAGGTCTTCTCTGATGTACGCATGTGTTGTACAAATTTCAATCTAAATTTCTCTGGACTTAACTTATATCTTTTAAGAAGTAACCTTTTAACATATTCATAGTTTTTAGCATCTTCCACGTTTTCTCTGGCAATCAATTGTAATATTTCGTAGGGCAAAAGTCATATCAAATTCGTGACCCAATCTTCCCTTTTTATTTCTGCTTGTTGTGCTTGCCTTTCAAATAAAACTAAGTAAATACTTATATCACTGTCTTTTGGGTCAAATGTTTTCATCAAATGACGAAGTTCTAATCCCGGTTTTTGAGAATTTCCATTTTGCTCCAAACTACCTCCCAGCGGCTGACGTCTAGCTTCTATTTTGAGTTTTTCAAGCTCAAATTCCATTTGTCTTTCTGTTTCTCTACGCTCTTTTATACCTGCCAAAAGTTCTTTCACGAAATCCTCTTCATAACCTTCAAAGTTGACAATTTTATTTTTTAATTCCAGAATTTTGAGATTTGGCATAACTTCTATACCCAATTCTTCCGCCAACTGCAGAAATTCTTCTTTTCGAGCTCTTCCTAAGAAAGCCATTTCAACAAGCTCTACGTGTACCCAATGTTTATTTATTATCGTATATGTGTATACGTTCACAGAAATTGTTTACAACAATATTCTACATTTACCTATAATCTAGGCTCAAACAGTTGATCTGAATGTACTATTTCTTGACAGAAATTATTTCCTTCTATTTTCGTATATGTGTATACGTTCACAGAAATTGTTTACAACAAAATTCTACATTTACCTATAATCTAGGCTCAAACAGTTGATCTGAATGTACTATTTCTTGACAGAAATTATTTCCTTCTATTTAATTCCGTGCCCGGAAACTTCTAAAAAACTTGCTTTGATATTTCATTCCTTTGGATAATTCTCTAAGAACAACAACAAAACAGTACTTACATAAACATCTAATGTGGTGTAAATCCGATACGGAACAACTAATTTCGAAAAAACAAACTACAGTCACCATCCTTTGTTCTTCCCAACACAAAGAGGAAATAAAAAAATCTCTGTCGCGTTGGTTCTTTCGCACGCTTGAAGAACTTTCAACTCATTGATTCCCACGGTCATAAAAAACGCCGCTGAAGTTGCGCTGATCCCGTCTCACCGGCGCCTTCACTTCCTGTCTTTCTTAGTTCGAATCTCACAGGTGCCTCCAATTCTATCTTTCGTCTGTAACATCACAGACACTCGATCACAACACAAAACATTTATTTCTTTACACAAAAACATAAACTGGAATACACTCCGCACTACAAACTGAACTTGTTGTCTTAGCCAAAGCTCGCCATGTCCTCCTCCTTCGATATCTCTCTCACAACTCTCCTCATCACTCACCACACGCTCAAGTCATTAAATGTCAATGTATCCTTCCGCACTTTTGTGCGTGGAAGTCGTACTTTACAATAGCCACATCACGAACGTTAGCGCAGGAATTAGGGTGTGTTGCGCAATAACCTGTGTCAGTACGCACCGTTCGACGTCGTCTGCAGGAGCGGGGACTTGTTGCACGGCGCCCATTGCTCCGTTATCATTGACGTTACACCACCGGCTAGTGCGGCGGCAGTGGGCCGTTGAACGCCGCACCTGGACAACGAAATGGCACGACATTGTCTTCTCCGATGAACCCCACTTCTGCCTGCAACACCACGATGGTCGGATCCGCGTGTGGCGGCACCGCGGCGAGAGACTGTATGACGCTTGCATTATGCATCGTCATACCGGTCCGTCGCCTGGCGTTATGGTTTGGGGCGCAATTGGGTATGACACCCGCACTCCTCTGGTACGCATCGCCGGTACACTCAACAGCCACCGTTACATCTCCGACGTTTTGGAGCCTGTATTCCTCCCTTACTTGCAGGACCTGCCAGCGGCCACTTTTCAACAGGACAATGCGCGCCCGCACGTGGCACGCATCGTGCATCAATTCTTCACAGCCCACCAGGTGTCACTGCTACCGTGGCCAGCCTGTTCTCCCGATATGTCGCCCATCGAACACGTCTGGTCGCTGATCGGCAACCGAGTGGCCCGGCAAGAACCACCCACGGCTACGCCTGAAGAACTGTGGCAACGTGTGGAAGCATACCCCAAGCCCACATCCAAAGCCTCTTTCGGTCGATGCCGCGGCGTGTAGCGGCCGCTATTGCCAGCCATGCGGGCCACACGAACTATTGATGTCTGCGCGTTCCGCAAGTCACACGGGCCTGTAAGCTCAATCGTTTCATCTTTGTATCTGTTGCTATGTGTCCAGTAAATCTGGCTTTGCTATCTGGTGTCCTTCTTGGTGTTGCATTTTGGGTGGCCAGCAGTGTACATATAGGATACTCACAAGCAACAAGTGAAAGATTTTTTAAAGATCACTATCCGGTGTAACCATCGTGGCAGACGAAACAACTGATTCTGAAGATAGGTATATTTTGAATATAATTACCTTCCATCAGCTGAAGCGAATGTTGAAAGCTGTAATGCTGAGACTTCTTTGAATGCAATCTTCCTCGACTGCATCACTTTAGAGTCCGTATATTTTAAAGCAGTCAGCGAGGCAATACTTCAGTGCATTAATAAGTATGAAATACCTTTTGCTAATATAACCGCTTTTGTGACAGACAATGCATCTGACATGATGTCCAAAGCGTGGGGAAAAAGCCTGAAAGCCAAATATTTGAGGAAATCCCGAAATTTCGCGAAAAATTCGCGGCTTTTCGCGAAATTTCTCAATTCACCCTGCGAATTTTGCCTTTTTTCCGCCCGATAAAATTACTACCCTAACTACAGTAGACGTTAAGTTGCAAATAATTGCATTTATATACGTTGTTCCTCTATATTAAAATGAAAATATATTTATGCAATGTCTTTAGTTCATCATTTTAAACGCTGAATTTCATTCGTGTGCATGTCGTGAGAAGAGCAAAAGAGAAACACAAGTGAACAACACACGAATATATTTTTGAAAAGTTTTTACGGATCAACAGTTTTTACAGGAAAATCATCTGGTGTAAAAATATAATAATAATTACCAGAAACGTAATATGACGAACTATCAATGCCAGTAGCTTCGGAAATGTTTTACGTTGGAAAAATTATTTCTCAATGAAAAACTTTTGTACTTTTCCATCTGACGCAATTTTATACAAAATAATATTGTGAAACTTATTCAACGAACAGGCTCGTTTACAGTTATTTCAAAGTTTTGGGCTGAAACATAAGTGCCTTCATACGTGGGTTGTACCGAAAGTAATGCAAAAGTGGGCAAAACTTTTTTATTAACTGACAGAGATCATTCAAATTGCTCATGTTGGTAGAGCAACTCTTTCTCTATACAAAGGTACTACTCAACATAGCCTCCATCACAAGCGATGCATTTGCGCCATCGTTGAACCCAACTCTCGAATCCTCGTTGAAGAAATTCAGGTGTGGACTGTTGTACCCACTTCTTCACAGCCACTTTCACATCGTCTGCGTCATCAAATCGTTGTGTCCCGCACACTGCCTTTTATTGGACCGAACAGGTGGAAGTCGGAGGGCGCCAGATCTGGGCTGTATGGTGGATGGGGACCACCAAAGGTTCTTGTTCGGTCTCTTTCTTTTTGTGGATTTTTTAAGCTTCTTGCGTGTCTCAATATACCGCTCGCTGGTCCCGGTACTGCCACGTTTCAGAAAATTAAGGAGAATGACACCCTGTACCTCCCCCCCCCCAAAAAAAGCAGTCACCATGAGTTTCTGTGCTGATCGATCGCTGACTTTTGAACTTCTTAGGTCTTGGTGAAGAGGTGTGACGCCATTCCATGGATTGATTCTTCGTTTCCGGATCGTAAAGATACACCCACGTTTCATCCCCTGTCACCAGATCGAAAAAAACCCGTCTTCATTGGATTCAAAGGCTTCCAGCAGATAAGAGCAGACTTTGACCCTTCTCTCTTTCAAATCGGGTATCAACTGCCGAGGTACTCATTTTCCACACACTTTCCGATACCCTAAGTTTTCCACCGTCTTCTGTACGGCATTGTGACCACAGTCCAGTTGTGCAACAAGCTCACGGATTGTGACTCGTCTCTCTGTGCGAATCAATTCATCCACTCGCTGACGATTCGTGACAGTGGTCGCAGATGATGTTCTCCCACTGCGTGGTTTGTCTTCAATGCTAGTTTCCCCTTCTTTAACCGGCTGGAACGAGTTAACTCGTGGGTAACAAAATGGGCTGAACTCTTCTCCAACGAGTTTTTTCGCTGTCTAAGAAGTGTGACGAACGCAAATGGAACGAATTCATTCAGGGTATGTTTAGCGGTCCCAAAGCTGCTCGTACGGGTTACCTTGAAGACCACAGCATCGAAAAAAAAAGTTACTTTCAGCCTGAAATTTTTAATTCAGACTGGACATTCGAGCGTATAATTGATACCAATCCCTTCTGACAAATTTACTGATAAAGGATTCTGGCAGTGGAGACGAATTTAAGGTACGAGAGAAAAGACATTTGAGTAACTTTTTTAACCTAGTTGCATGATGTTCGTTTCAGGGACACTAGCCCTTCCCTATCATATTTTAGGCGATGAAGCAGGGAATATAGGACTAGAAGGAGGAGCTTATTACCCATGACATGTTTATTTTCACGGCTGCTGAGATGAGAGTGGGTAAACATAAATTATTCTACTGTAGCTTTCGTAAAACATCGTCGCTGTTTGGAGGAAGCAAAGTTTTGGGCACCGTTTAGTTCAAGCACAATATATCAACCGCTTAAAGGGTTAAACTTCATCGTGCACATTGCTCTTGTCAATAACGTCATCTCCGTAAACATTCTGTAGCCTTCTGAGGATGTCGGACAGCCTGCACCTTTCCTTCGTCAAGAACTCAATGACTGCTCGTTGCTTCTGCTTGAAATCGGTTATTTACCTGCAATGAAGAAGAAGGGTTACTATAGAAGAAGAGTTACTTTACCAACATGTGCAATTTGAACGACCTCTGTTAGTTAATAAAAACGTTATGCCCGCTTTTGCATTACTTTCGGTACAACCCCCGCATCTCCGGAATGCTGAATGGGAATCAAATTATCTATCGACAAATGATAAAAGGCAGAAGATAGTGTTGTTTTCATCATCACCATGAGTAATTTTTAAAGGAGTGTGAGATTTTACCGTTAACTAACGGAATTTCGTTTTCGCCAGAGAAATTTTGAGTCTTTCAGCAGCTTGCTAAGTTCATAGTTGAAGGCAGAGTAAAATTCATTCAGAAGTTGACGTGTGTGGTTTAACATCGGACCATGGCTCCTGAAAAGAGGGTTGCGATTTAAAGGATTGGTGGCCCAGATAAGCTCCTCTTCGTGGCTGTTTAAGTCACCTGTGGAGATTCAGAAAATAGAAAAGACAGTTTACTTCACTGTTTTCATAAAAATAAAACAATGAATATGCTAAAGAATTTATACAGAAAGAAGTGGCTCCTCGTAGTTAGCCGAGATTTGATGAAATTGGGCTTTTTAGATTTAAAGTCAAATTACTGTATGTTTGTTAGCGCTTTGCTTTGAAAGGGTTATTTTCTGCTATGGCAGTGCAATACACACAGGGAAGTTCTATAGTTAGGGTCTGATGCGGTGACGGGACTTTCTTTCTCTTTTTTTTTTTTTTTTTTTTTTTTTGAGGGAATGCGATATGCGTAAGGGTTAACGTCGAGCGCGGGAAATCTACGGCTGTATACAGTTGCCCGTCCTATATTCAGGGGTTACTTATTTCGGGAGTTGAAAGCGAATAGCGCAATGGAATAGGTGTACTACCCATGCCTCATCCGGCGCTTACTCTCGGGACCGGTGCAGGCGTTTGGCCAGAAGCCCACGTTTCTGACCACTCTGACTACGGGGTGAGGATCAATGCCCTCATGTTTGCTTGATTCCACAGAATACATCTTTCGAACTAATTTTTAATTGAAAGCACGTTCAGTTCTCATTTTGGAAGCTCTAATTACACTTTATTACAGAAAATTTTAATGTTCTGAAAATCTAATATCTTGACAAATTTTCAGCACGACAAAAGTTATCACACAAAAAATCAGTAGTTTGAACTCGGTACACTTATTTGATGTTCATCGTGGAAGAAACATGTTACTGTCCGTCCGTTCGTTTGTATCTGATTTAACATCACACTCGAAATTTTTGAGCCGATTCTAATAAAATTCGGCATGCTGGATCTTTTCGAAAGTCAGAAATTACATAAGATAATACTTAATAGTGCAGATCCTCAGATTTTTTACTACGATTAATTGAAACCTTGCCACTCAAAAAAGAAACAAAACTACTGGCAAAGAGCTGCAGGACTTGCAGCTTCACTACATTTTTGATCCGTGGGTAGAGGACTGCACGAGCGTTATTTGGTGAAATCGGTCCTGCTCAAGCCCGTGCGTTTAAAGCCCGGCCAGTTTCAGATATTATACACTCGACCCCGTACGTAAATTGCTGTTTATTATTTAGGCCCGGCCCGTAATGTGTCGTTTCGTATTATTTTGTCTTTCTATTGTATTTTATTAAATTGTGAAAATTAAATAATGAAATGAGATATTATTAAAAATATTTAGTTGAATGTAAGCCTATAAATATTCACTGAACTTCGGCAATTATTGAAGAATATTAACTTTAAAGGGAGAGAGAGTGAGAGAGAGAGAGAGACAGAGAGAGTGAGAGAGAGAGACTGCGTTCAAAATCTTCCTTTATCTGAACTAGCAAACGGTAACACTACAAAAGTCAATCCTTGTAAGGATTAGAGATAGGAGAAACAATCGAAGTTATTCCACTCTCTCGTACAAGCACACACACACACACACACACACACACACACACACACACACCACCCCATTACAGACACCCCATAGTCACCCAATCCACACAAGACACTCAATGGCTCGGAGTCGAATCTTTTTGTTGTCAACAAGCCCCAAAGTGTTTTTACCATCTCAATACCTACAGATGGTAAAAACACTGTGAGTGCCTCTCGTCGCCTCGGTGATTACGCTCTGGGCTATGTCATGGAAGTAAGTAAAGCCAGCAAAACAGTCAAACAGACCAGGAAAGAAAGAAAAAGTCAGGAAACACGACTTTTTTCTTTCTTTACCATTGCGATAAAAAGAATGGGTCGACTTGGCCTGGTCCGGCCGTAAGTATATGACAAAAAGCCCGGACCGTTGCTTTGTTCTCTTAACAAAAGAAAACTCGACCCATCCCGTGCAGACCTCTATCCGTAGGTACCCAAAACGCCTCGCCAATTCATGTGGGAACCCAACTCTTGGAGACTGGATTCCGGAATGAGTTGAAAAGCTGCAACGGATGCAACTCCCATACGGTGCTGGCGTTATACTGAGATTTAACTTTCATCTGCAGAAGAGAACTACTAACAGGAAAGTTTACAGGAAGCTTAGGTTTACAAAAAACAAACAAAAAAACTACCAACTTGAGTTCTGAAATTTCATGATCGTATGACGAAAAAAATAATAACTTCGATACAGCTCTGCATCCTCATGGCAGTAGACATGACCAGCATGAATTGAATAATTTAGTGATTCCAGGTATTGCTTTCTTATAGTAAATTTACTTGTATATACAGTACATATGAAAAAGAAACTTACTTAATTTTAAAAATTTAAAAACTTTATTCAGCACTTGTTTCGGCTCTGATACATAATCTTCAAATCGGACTACGTGGAACTGATTCGTTTTGAAAACCTTCATCCAGTTCTTTAAATACACAACATAGAGACCGATATGCAATCGTACCTGGAGACAGAATTAAAAAAAATAATAATTGTCTAGAATAACATAACAGTATAGCACAACTTTTAAAAGAAAGAGGAATCTTAAACTGAAAGCAAAACACTTTTTTACTTGAGAATCGCTCTTTTCCAAAGCAGTTTCTACGCTAGTTAATTAAACATCAGTGTACAGTGAAATATTCATTAATCTTGGCTTGTTTAAAATTTCTAAAATTCAAAGTTCTTAATTGCATCATTTTTTCACATCTGAAAAAACAAAACAAAAAAAAAACGTTCGCAGCACGTCAAAAGAAGCTATAGGTTCCCTAAAAGTTATTTGGTGGGATCAAGGTTCAACTTTGGCTGCACCAAGAAGGAACACAGCCACGATGTCTCGATTCTTTCAAAGTTGCAACACACCAGATTGCGTATAAAGGAATAAAAGAACCGTGAATTTTTTTGCAATCTGAAATTCAAAATTTGATGTATAATCGCAAGAAACATACGAATGCATTACGTGTAACCGAATTAAAAAGCGATAGAAATTACAATAAAGCATCGTGATTAGCGCAGAATTCCGAATGAAAGTGAAAAACATATGACAGGGATTTTATTGATATTTGATATTCAAACACATATAATATATTGAAGTATATGTCTAATTTATTTTGACATATGTTTTCAGCATGCACTTTCTTGGTAACACGGCACATACAAGGTGTTTCACTAGTTAGTCTCCTAAAGAATCAGTCATATTTTGAAACACACTCTACTTAGAAACATGACATATGATTTACAACGTACCTTAGCCTTAGAGTTGTGCGCAAAAGTATTGCATCACCTTCAAGAACGGTGTTTTTAAGTTTAACTCCTTTTTTTAACTAACTTTCATAGTTATTTCATCATTTATATGTCACTAGATGCGAAATTTAATGGAGATTTCAAAAATAGCTTAGTTTTTCCTGTAGCTACTACTTCTGTTCTTAAGATATGACATAAAATCTGGGGTTTGACAAACATATTGATATTTACGTTAGCTGCGTATCACTTGTTACAGCCAATCATAGACATTCTTTTACCTGATTGGCTGCTTCCTAATGCTATCCTAATCCAGCCTTTATAAAGGTTGACGCAGAGCTACTAGAGCATTGGGGCAGCGAGTAGCCTAGTGGTCAACGTTTGTGACTGCCACGGAGAAGACCCCGGGTTCGATCCCAGGCAGGTACGAACGCTCGAACCAGTAAATATCTGCCGTGCGTCGGATGGGCACAGGCACTGGCCCCCCCCCGGTAATAAATAAAGGCGTCTTTCTACCTCACTTCCGTGATCCTCTACATATGATCTGATCTGCTAGAGCATTGTAATGGACGCTTCTTGTTGTTATTAGGGTAAATTTGTGTGCATGCGGAAGTGACACGGAGGAGACTAGTGGAAGAAGCATGGCGAGACCTTCATCCAGCAGTGGATTGATAATGGTTGTTGTTGTTGATGATGACTAGTTCCTATACTACATACGTTGAATAAATATTACGTACAGTATGCACCTGAAAACTTCTTTTGACTAGGGATAACATTATCAGCGTCGGGTAAAATACACATGAATGGAATTTTTTACCAAAATTTCTGCCTAGGACTTCGAAGTTTATGCCCCTTCCCACATGTTTACCTCCCCCGCCTCCCCTAATAGCCCACCCAACGCTGATAATGTTATCCATTGAGACCGGCATTTCCAAGCTGCTGGCATCGCCATTAAAGGAGAAGCCCGTCATCTGGTTGGAACTGTCAATTCAATTCATAAGGAAGTTTTCCAACCTATCCAGATGATTCCTGTGTGGGCTGTTTCCACACAAAGAAAAACTGATTTTAACATGTGCTTGCAGGAACGTCCGCCGTCGGAACTATTTTTTGAAAAAGAGGCAAAATATCAGGATATGCACTTTTTAGTCAGATCATAAAAAGTTTTACGCTTTTTTAAAACCAGACTTGATGACGTCATTTGAACATTCTACAGATAAAACGATTATATCGATAAAATCTAAATTAATATGAACCTCGAATTTGATATCGTTTTTCGCTATAAGACGTTTTATTGATATAAAGAATGTTAAAATACATTGTTTAAACATCTTCACATTGGTATGAGTTCCACAAGAACCGCAGACCTTAACTTTACATCAAACGTAAGAACAAAATTATATCTCATTCCTTTCTACCTCTTCCTCTTTCATTTTCCTTCTTAAAAGAATGACTGATTTTATAATGCTTAAATGAAATCATAAACGCTCCTGCTCTTTTTATAAAAACACAAAAATTTTCCGAATAACTGTGTTTTAATAAGACCAGTATCTCGTGAAACTTATTCATTCGCATACTGAACAAGCGAAGGTAGTTTAATCCGTGTCTATCGCCTTAGTTCTAGATAGTTAATTGTTAATTTAAGCAAAAGGCAATATTTCGTTTTATTGGAAGCAATTTTAAATGGCGGGAAATGGAAAGCAAGTATTAATCCGATTTCTGCCTACATAATTAAAAGAAAAGAGGGGGGGCAAAGGTAATGTTTCGCCCCTGTACGGCGTACGCAAATTAGTGGGGTGGCGGTTATCCCCTCTGTCTTCGCGGATCCGACATCGTTACTTGCTTGGCCCACTGAAATGAGTTGTTTTTTCTGCTCCAATAATGTGCCGCCCTCTTGTGGCCTATGAATAAAACAGTCGAAGTTAAAGGAACTTGAGAATATGATTCGCATACGCATTAATGAGGGTTTCACAGCTGTAGCTTAACCTGGATGGAGTTTAAAAAAATTTATATTACTACAAAAGTTAATTATTACAATGTGTAAATATAATGTTTTAGCCCTTCTTTTAAAAAAGAACAAGTTTTAGTGAAGTTAGCCATGGATTTTCCCGTTCAAGGGCGCCAACTTCACCAAAAATTTTTTGGGGGGGGGGGGGGCAGCTTGAAGACATCAGACGTGGGAGGAGCAAGTCATTTTACTTGTCACGAGAAAATAAAAAAAGGGCGAAAAGATAAACAACGAAATTCGGCACATATTTTAAAACCCAATTGTAATTGCTTATAAGAAAATGAACAAGGAAACAGAAATATTCTTTTGTTGAACTTTAATATTTTAAAAAATAAAATTCAGCCCGTGATTTAATAAAATTATCCAGACAGATTTCATTTCCAAATGTGTAAAAAAAAATGTGAGAAATTAGCGCGATTATTCAAACAAAGAACGAGAAGAGCAAAAAAATAAACCACGATATAAAGGAACTAGAATTTATACTTTTTGTAATTTTATTTATTTATTTTATTTTTGATAATTGTTTTCAACATTTACCACGTATCACGAGAACATGTCAAATACGTACAATATGGGACTGGCAATCATGTTATTTATCAAAAGAGCAATGCTGTATATGGAAAAGAAGTTTTTATTTATTTTGTTATTAATTAATTTTTTGGAAATAAATCGCTTTGGCCTCATAAATTGGAGCTTGGTCCATCTTATAAAGAATAATACATTGCTGCAAATGTATAAAGGAAAGAAATACATTTTTATCAATTAACACAGCACACGGTAACCTGAGTAGCATGAGAAAACATTTTTCCTCTGTAGAAATATTTCAACGCACGCATTTCGAAAATGACACACACACACACAAACCAATATTTATTTAATCAAACAGGACGAAACATTTGGGTGGGCACTGCCCCCAGTAAAATTACTGGTGGGCAAGATTCACCTTGCTACCCCCCACACCATAGTCGCCGCCTATGATGCAATGTAAGATACACTGAAGAGCAATTGAATTGGAGACAGCTGGCGTTATGCAAATGTGACGCTGTGGGCGGCCCTGTAAACGGAAACGACATGGCGTATGCAGCGATCCGACAATATAAGGAGTGATGCGACGGGAATCAGTAAGAGTCGGACGCAGTATCGGTAAGACGAAGAATCTAATCGCATTTGATCGTGGGCAAATTGTCGGGGCCCGACGAATGGGTCACTCCATCCCGGAAGTCGTGCAGGCACTGGGATTTTCACGAGCCACTGTGTCACGGGTGCACCGTGAGTACATCGAATCCGGTAAAACCATCCCTGCAAAGGCCAACTGCCGTGGACAACAGCGTGTGGATGAGCGGGGTCATCGTCGGCTAGATCAAATTGTAACAGCGGATAGACGGGCCACAGTGCAAGAAATCGCTCGGCAATTTAACGCTGGTGCACAAAAACGTGTAAGCAGCCACACCATCCAGAACCATCTCCTCGCTATGGGGTACAGAAACCATCGTCCCACAAGGGTACCGCTGCTGACCGCACATCACAGGGTGCAAAGATTAGCATGGGCGCGGGAACATCGCCACTGGACCCTAGATATGTGGGAAAATGTTGCCTGAACTGAAGAATCGAGATTTACGTTGGTACATGCGGATGGCAGGATACGAGTACGGCGCAAACCACGTGAAGCGATGGATCCTTCTTGCCAGCAGGGTACTCTTCAAGCTAGTGGGGGTGGCATTCTCGTCTGGGGACTGTTTACGTAGACTGAAATGGGACCCCTGGTACGTGTGACATCGTCCCTCACAGGTCAACGTTACCGGGATATCCTGGACAACCATTTGCTCCCGTTTGTGCGTCTTCAACATTCCACTGGGGACCTCATCCTGCAAGAAGACAATACACCGTGCCATCGCTCCCGAATTGTATCCGAATGGTTGGATGAACACTCCACCGACGTGACCTCGCTTCCTTGGCCAGCTAGGTCACCTGACCTCAATCCCATCGAGCACATCTGGGATGCCATCGAGAGAGATATTCCAGTCTCTGATCTCCCTCCATCAAATCTTCGTGAACTGTGGGAGCTTGGTCAGGGGTCGTGGATCCGCATGGCTTCCCAACGCTTCCGGTGTCTTGTCGAGTCCATGCCGAGACGAATGGCCGCCGTCATCAGGGCGAAAGGTCACCACCTTTCGTTTCGTTGGCCAGCTAGGAAGCGAATTTCTAATTCAATTGCTCTTCAGTGTACGTACAGCGTATAGAAATCTTGGATTAATCATGCGGCATTCCAAGTATTTTTCGAATCCTCAGTCACTTATTGGCATTTTTGACACTACGGTCAGATCTTCTCTGTAGTATGCCGCGATCATTTGGAGCCCTAGCCTCGTAATACTAGTAAATGAAATCGAGAAAGTTAAAAAAAAAAAATTCTTATACACCTTTTTTACAAATCTACTGGTGTTTATATAACGGACATCTCGACGGATGACCTTCTGTCATTTTTCAAGATGACTTCTTTGCAATCGAGAAGGAAGACTCTCCAACTCAAGTTCCTGTACAGTACCATCAATGGAGAGATTGATGATTCTCCAATTGTAAACCAATTAAGTTTCCATGTTCCACCTTTACCAAAAATGTGAACTATTTGCAGTGCCATTTTGCAGGACAGATGCTGGAAAAATTATCCGTTATGCAAAATGTACAGACTTTACAACTCATTTGAAGAATGTCCGGATATTTTTAACGTAAGTCCTAATTTTTTCGTATAGCACGTTTTGCAACATTGTAAATATCACTTGGCAATGTAAATGTCACTGTAAATATCACTATTGAAATTCCTGTAACTAAATATACCATCTGTAGGAATGTGCTTACAAATAAATAAATAAATGATTAAGCAGTCTTTCGACTGAGATTGCTAGTGCCATTGATGGAATGTCAAGGTTGACATGATAGTTTTGTTTAGACGAAATGACTCATTTGCGTTACTGAAGGACAAAAAGAAATAATGATTTGAATTCATAATGCCATCCAATGCTTTATTATCTTTCCCCCATTGTATTGCACTGTATGTGCATTAACATCCGCATTTTAAAATATTATACAGTACACGTGCATATACAGGGTGATTCAGGAATGTTGGTCATAAATGAAAATATAGGTAGTACTCATCGAAACAAACAAAAAAAGTCGGAGTCAGCATAGGTCCTCAAACGAATCATTTCCGAGATAATTGACATTTTATTGCAGGGTTTCCAGAGGTAATCTAAAATTGTTTTTTTCACCATCTGTTAGCTATTTCGATAGTTTTTTTACTTATGAGGAAGAAATTGGGAGAGCTGAATTGTTTGAGGGAACGGTTAGACCCCAAACTTGCCAATCCACCAAAGTGCCCCCTCGACTTCTCCCCAAGGTAAAAAGCAAACCACCCAGTTCTTGGAGTAAAACACTACACACGGGGAATTCTTTGAGCTCCTGGGGGACAGAAAAGGGGATGATTTTTGGGAGGGGATGGTCCCAACTTTCAGATCAAGAACAAATGATTCTGAGATGTCTCCCGCGGGAGCTCCCAACTACAACAAATACAACACAAATAAACTGTGGGGAGAAACCAACGTTACATCTGGTAACCATGCATGTTATTAAACCGGCAAAAAACACGTACAAATACGGACAGAAGTGTCATGTAGGGTGCTTACCTTCACAACAAATGTTCAATATGTCCTCCGTTTGCTTCGATACAGGCCTCCAGTCTTCTTCTCAGAGAGACGCGCATTTTTTCAAACATGCCTGGGTTGTGCCTGATTTCTGCACATGCAGTTTTCCCTCTTATCAGCAATTCGTCGACGTTGCCCACGGTAACTGCATACACTCGTTCTTTCATATAGCACCAGATACAGAAATCCAATGGATTGAGGCAAGGTGAGCGGGGCCCGTCCATCGCTCTCCAAACGTTGCACTGAGATGCTGCCTCACCGTGCGACAATTTTTTTTTTTTTTTTTTTTTTTTTTTTTGATTGGAGGTTTAACGACCACCGTGAGCAACTCAATGGGCTATAAGCAGTCGCCCGTCCCTAATTTAGGGTCACTGGTTCCAGGGAAGGGAGGGAGCCAGTGCCGTAAGACCAACACAACATCCATGCCTGACCGGGATTCGAACCCGGACCCCTTACGGACGAATGATCAGAGGCCAGCGCCTTAGACCACTGCGCCACCGGGGCGGCGACAAAAATTCACTGGTGAGCCATCGTGCATGAACCACATTATTACACGTGTACGAACGGGGACATCTTCAAGTAGCTGCCGGAGGTCATGTGCAGAAAGTGCAGATACAAATCACCTGTAAGCCTGTTGGGAAGCACAAATGGTCCTATGAGACTATCACCTAAAACACCGGCCCACACGTTAATTGCGAAACGAACCTGATGACGTGATTGCTGGATGGCGTGGGGATTTTCTGCTGCCTACTGGTGGCCGTTATGGAAGTTGAAAATGCCATGTCTGGTGAATGAGGCCTCATCAGTGAATAAAACATTCGCGAGAAAGCGCGGATTACGCGAGCGTGAATGTAGCAGCTACCGGCAGAATACAACTCTCGGCGGAAAGTCCCTCGCACCTAGGGCTTACACTCGCTGGATATGATAAGGGTGTAGGCTATTGTCATGCAGAACTCTCCAGGTGGTACTTTGACTCCTAGTCTCCCCGAAAGCAATCTTTCTAGTGCTCGTTGCCAGGTCTTGTTCTATTCTTCGTAACAGTCGCTCGTCCAATCCAGGATCTTGGGCAGTCTTTGGCCTCCCCGCTGGTGCAGCAAACTGAAATGACCCATTCTCTGTTAGGCGCTGATGGATCAGCACAAATATGCGGCAATCAGGACGCCTTCGGTTTGGATAGCCCTCGGTGCACAAACGCACTGCGAGCGTTGCATTTCCATTTGCCCGACAATACATGAAATAGTCAGCTAACTCTGCTTTTGTGAAAGCGCTAGCCATAGCAGCCTTTAATAGTAACAGTACGGAACACACTTCGATATTGTCTGTAATGTACACGTTTGAGCCTCCACGTGCTAGCTGATGTCATGCAGACGTGGTGCGTTCGCACCATGTGTTAGGAGGTGCTCGCTGTACTGATGTGGAGGTTTTTGCGTGAACCTGGTTAGAATCATACAACAGGTTGCTGTCTGTGTGTCGCCCGCCAGAGACTTCCGTGCACCTGGGTGTCCCATTGATTTGTCAAGCTCTCGCGGGAGGCATCTCAGGCATTTGGTTTTTGTTTGCGTGTTTTAGCATCATGCAAGGTTACCAGATGTAACGTTGGATTCTCCCAACAGTTTATTCGTATTGCATTTGAGGAGCTCCTGCGGGAGACATCTGAGAATCATTTGTTCTTGGGCTGAAATTTGGGACCCTCAACCTACTCCCTCCCAAAAATCATCCCTTTCACTGTCCCCCAGGAGCTAAAAGTATTATCCGAGTGTGGTGTTTTACTCCAAGAACTGGGATGGTTTGTTTTTTACCTGTAGGAGGGGGGGGGATTCGAGGAGGCACTTTCGGGGAGGGGTAAGTTTGTGATCTAACCGGTCACTCAAACAATTGCAGCTTTCCCGATTTCTTCCTCAGAAGTGCAAAAACTATCGAAATAGCTGACCGCTGATGAAAAATAACTTTAGATTACCTCTGGAAACCATGCAATAAAATTTCAATTATCTCGAAAACGGTTCGTTTCCGGACATACCGAGGATGGTTAAAAATATGGAAATACCTGGTAAAAGAAGCAATTCCATACCAAATATGGTGTAGGACAGCCTTTTGTATTCAAGACGGCCTGTATTCTCCTGGCAATGGACACATTTGTATTGGATGGTGGATAATGGGCTGCTATACCATTCTTCCTGCCACACGCGTTCAAGTTCCTGTAAAGATGTTGGAGGCGGATAGTGCGCTCGAACCTTGTTCTCCAAAACGGCCCACAGGGGCTCTATTATATTGAGATCTGGCGATTGAGACGGCCAGGAAAGATGGGAAACCTCATCAGCATGCTCATAAAACCATGGTTGAACGATATGAGCTGTATGAATTGAGACCTTATCGTCTTGATAAATGGCATCGCCTGCAGGAATCACTGTTTGTACCATGGGATGGACTTGGTCTCTCAAAATGCTTAAATAGTTTTTGGCAGTGACACCTCGCAAGGTAATAACCGGCAGAATAACATGATATGTCTGCCCAAACCATGACAGACCCACCGCCATGCTTCACTGTCGGCAAAAGGCACGCCAGATCGTAAGTTTGGGCGGGTGTTCGCCACACCTAAACTCGCCCACAGGTTGGAAACAATGTAAAGGTTGATTCATCGGTCCAGATGACAGTCTTCCATTGCTCAGCAGTTCACGTTTTATGAATGTTTCACCACTCTCTCCTGCGTGCTGCATTCACGTTATTAACCAGTGATTTAGCGATTGCAGCTCGACCATAAATTCCCTACTGACGGAGTTCTCTTCGCACTGCTTTTGTACAGACAGGGTTTGAAATCACGTTATTCAGCTCAGCAGTAACTTTTGCAGTTGTTGTCTTCTTATTCGTGGTCACAATCCTCCGCAATGTCCTTCTCTCTGTGTCATTCAACGCACACTTTCGCCCACGCTGGTGTTTATCGGATGATATCCAGAAGCACAATATGCGGTCATAACTTTCGAAACAGTACCTCGCGATACACCAAATAAACTTGTTACTTTGGTCACGGAAGCATCCACCATACGGGCCCCAACAATTTACCCTCTTTGAAACTTTGTAAGCTCCGACATAATTCACTTGCAACGCACAGATCAATGTCTAAACAGCAACTGTGGTCACCTGCTCGTTTGCCACGTTTAGCAGCACACATTCACTACCAAGACCTCTGGCGCCATCTATATTTTCACGTGGAAAACTTTGGTCGTTTTACCCATACTTTTCACCAAGTGTTTCCATATTTTTTTCCATCCTCTGTATACTGACTAAGAGTTGTTTTGTTTGTTTCGATGAGTACTACCTATATTTTAATTTATAACCAACATTTCTGAATCACCCTGTAGATAAAATGACTTCAAATACCCGAAACATAACAAAAAGTTATCTTACAGCAAATGAAAAGAATATAACTGCATGGCACTATACCAAAAACAAAGAAGAAGAAGAATATTATTATCCAATAGACGATAATAAAAACTTACTTCCATTCTTCTCTTTAGATCTGCGGAATATGCACAGAATTCAAAAGAATTTTTCATCGAACATGTTTGAAACATATGAATAGCTGCTTTTACTTTCTGATGAAATAACTCTTTAGATTTATTGGAAGTTCGATTGAAATACAGAAAATCTGAATACAACCTAAATGAAAGAAACAGAGAATGCTATAAATTTTGATTTACACGGAGCAAAAGTCAATGCAATTACTAAAATTTTCGCTTACAAAGCGTCACAGTCAGGAATTTATACACACATACATGTACTGTATACAACAATCCTCCAATGCTTTCACATTTTGTACACTACTGCTTGTAAAAACTGCAACACCATGAAGGGCTGCTGGTATTTATTAGCCTGAAACTTACAATTTTTTGCAAATTACAATTATTTTATTGCACATATTTAAAACTTACAGTTGTTTCAAGTACATGTATACAGCAGGTCGGGACACGCAAATGATTAACATGCCAGTGAAAATGCGCATGCGGTTCTGGAACAGTGCTTTCGGAACTGTCCGTTCTTGAGTATAAAGAGCTGGCTCAAACGAAATATTGCAATCAGTGAAGAGCCGACATTGAGTCGAAAGGGTGTTTTTTGTGTCTCACTATAGACAGATGAGGTACGAACGAACAGAAAACCTAGAAATGGACCAGAAAATCGCACGACTGCGTGAGATGACATACATCCCAACCGCATGGCAGTGACCGATCGCACAGAGACCAGCAAAGTTCGACGTCGTCTACTTAACAGAGAACTGGTCGCTAGCACCATTTGCTGGGCATTCGTTTGTCCCTCAATCACAGACGCCTCACTCCGCAATGGAGTCTCGAGCACACACACTAACGCACTGATTGACAACATGTCGTGTTTTCTGACGAGTCACGATTCAACTTGATGCACCATTATGGTTGCATACGTGTTCGAAGACATCGTGGTGAACGGCACCCTGCAACGTCACACTGGCCCAATGCCAAGCGTCACGGTTTGGGGCGTCATTGGGTTCGATTCGCGATATCGCCAGATACTAATTAAGGAAACCCTTAACAGCCACCGATACATCAGTGATGTTTTAGGAGCAGCGGTAATACCTTTCCTTCAGAGTTGTACTGGCGATATATTCCAGCAGGACAATGATATGCCAACTGTCGCCCGGTATGTTCAAGACCTCTTCCATGCACGGAAGATACGGCTTCTTCCCTGTTCTGCACGTTCACCGGATATGTCTCCGATCGAACATGACTGGGATATGGTACGTAGCTAAGCGAATGACTCATCAAGTGCCTCCGCCAGTCACCACAAAAGAACTCTGGTCTCGCATAGAAGCAGCCTGGTAGAACGATGTCAAAAACCTCTTCCATTCAATGCCACCTGGGTTTACCAGATGAGTGTCGATGTTATGGTAGTAAACCAATGTAAGACGAATGCAATCTGATGCCCCATGGCATCAGGCACCTGTGGGAACATTACCCATGGTTGTTGCTGATGATTCAATGCCACGCCGGGCAGAAGCTGTTATTGTAGCTCGATTGGCTTCACAAGATGCTGAGTTTCGAAGTGAAAAAATGCTGTGTAGCTCCAGAAATGTAATCAGTCATCTCCTGTAACACGAGAAATCTGTGATATACAGGGTGTCCGAGAATTATTGGACACATAACAAAATTATATAAAACAAAACATTAAACAGATAGAAAGAAACTGACTGTACTAACTTACAATGTAACTACACAAGTTAATAAATTTCGATATGAGATCCCTTGGTTGCTCGTAGTACGTCCAAGCGGTACTCGATTTCGTGCCATGTATTGGCAAGCAACTGAGGAGTTATGAAATTAATAGCAGCTGTGATATGCTACTTCAGTTCCTGCAAATCAGTACAAGGCGTCTGATAGACACGATCCTTTACATAACCCCACATGAAATAATCCAATGGAGTTAGATCTGGAGAGCAAGGAGGCCACGGAATGGGACCACCATGCCCAATCCATCTGTTGGAGAAATGCTTATTTAGGCACTTACGCACACACGTTGACCAATGCCTCCGCATTGGTCACAGTTCTCTGCTTGCTTTACGAACGTATTTCCTGGGGCTTCGTCGGAAACTTTCATTAACTTGGTCAACCGTCTCACCGCTGACACTAGGCCTGCCGGCTTCTCCACGATGTTTAACATTGTCAGTTTCTTTAAATTGTTTCATCCACCGCTTAATTGAATTCGTTGATGAGGATTACAACCATACTCTAAACGATACCGTCTTTTAACTTTAATGACAGACTTTAATTCCGCACATACATCGCCTTCTGCTGTACAGATGACATGACTACTGATTGCGCAATTCTCATACATTCCTCATTAGGTCACACCATATATCGGATTCTGGGAATAACAATTCTGCTAAGCAAAAGTATAGAAACCGTGTTAGTAATACGTGACATAGAAAAACAAACAATGCTCATAGTTTTTTTTTTTTGTACATAATTTTGTAATGTGTCCAATAATTCTCGGACACCCTGTACTATAAATTTCATTTGAGTAGCACGATTCTTTCTCGAGGTTACAATTTTCGTAAACAGTGCTATATATAACATATTATACACGGTCGAGTCACATTACTAGTTAGTACCCAGAGTAACAAGACAACTGCTAGGACGTGACTCAATAAGGTGCTGGAAGGTGTTCATAGGAATATGGAGCCATGATAACTGCAGTGCATCTAACAGCTGCTGGAGGGTGCGTGGTGGAGGATCCTTAGAACGAACAAAACGATCGAGGTGGTCCCACAGATGCTCAATTGGTTTTAAGTCTGGGAAATTAGGGAGCCAGGGAAGTACTTTGAAGTCTTCATCGTATTCTCAGATATTTCAAGCTGTGTGACACGTCGCATTGTCCTTCTGGAAGATCCCATCCGCCCCAGGGAAGACAATCAGCATGTATGGGTGTACGTTAGGGTGGAGCGAAAAGCGCTTTTTCTTTTTTTTTTTTTTTTGAAACGTCACCATGTGCAATAGTTGCGATTTTACTACTGAAATGACCCCCGGAAATATGGATGACATTATTTGATATCTTAGGCTACCCCAAGAACCTCGAAGTTTGAAAGTTATAGGGAAAAATTGTTTAAAAACACCCGCTTTCTCCATTTTGTAAATATAAAAAAAACTGTGTCACCATGTTATTTAATATCCCCTTTGACTGTATAAATACGGGTAAAAGTTCAGCAGACATGAGTTAATTTCTTAGGCTTCCCCAGATCCCTTAAAGTGTGTAATTTTTGCCGGCATGATAAGTTGCGCAAGCATTAAGTTCGACAGCAGCCTTATTGTTACCAATTTGGGCTTAACATTAACAATCACCCCCCCCCTTCTCTCATACTTTCTGGAAACCTCTTGTTGATTTTCAGAAACATAGCTTGCTATTTTGCGCTGTGCTTTGTTTTTGTTACCTTTTTCATCTCAGCCCACCCCCTCTGTCACAGGGAAGCTCTGTTTGCGAACTCGCCGAGTCATCTCATCACAGTCGCACAGGTCAATTTAGGAGAGAGTGTTGGCGGGTTTGCGTCATAATGATGCAACAGTTTCTTTCACTCCTAGTGACGTTGATTGGATTGTACCGGCATTTTCGTTTTGTCATCCAACTACTTAAGATGGCTGAAATAAGAAATGACACTGTCTGCATTTTCTAGAAAGTACGATAGGCGAGGCATCAGCGACCGAGCGGCAGCTGATCTTGCGTCGGCTTTGCTTCATGATGTAAGTGAACCGGTTCATTCGAAAGAATGTAATGTATCTGTTATTGACTGGCATAAAGTACGACGAGAAAGGAAAAAGGCCCGTCAAACAATTCAAGATGAGGTGAACTTGACTGGTCGCAAGATTATAGCTTTATTTTGGGGCGGAAGAAGGGATGAAACTCTTACGAATACACAGACAGATGATGGCAAGTGGCACAAGCGAAAAGAATGAAAGGAGCATATTACACTTGTTGAAGAACCGGGTTCATTCTATTTGGGACATTTTGCACCGAAGAGCAAGAGTGCAGGAGACATTTCCGACGGTATCTTCAGCTTATTGAACCAGAAAGTATTCGACTTGTCGGAGTTAGTCTTTATTGGAAGTAACGGGGAAGTGACTAATACCGGCACAAATGCAGGTGTAATTAGGCGCCTTGAAGAGAAGCTCAATTCTCCCGTACACTGGATTATATGTCAACTTCATTTTAATTAACTGCCTTTACGCCACCTCACTGAAGCACTTGATGGGAAAACATCAGGTCCAAGAGGATTTACTGGATTGATTGGAAAGCGCCTGAAGACGTGCGCAAACTTTCCTATCGTTAATTTCCAGAAAATTGAATTTTCGCTTCAGTCCGACATTAACCATGGAGATCTTAGCTCGGATCAACTTTATTTGTAGGAAATTTGTAACGCAGTCTCTGCAGGTGATTGCTCACAAGATCTGGCAAATCGGGATCATGGAGCACTTCCACATTTCTGTTGGCTGACCCTCGCAAATCGCATTCTGCGTTTGTATGTTGGAACTAGTGATCCAACACCACAACTTGTCTCATTAGCCACCTTCATAATGAAAGTATATTCATCATCGTGGTTCACGATCAAATGTAACGGTACCTGTAAAGATGGCCCAAGAAATTTGCAGCTTTTTATATCTAGGTTTCAGTATCTTCCAGATAATTGAAAGGATATTGTAAAAAGAGTCGTCCAAGACAAAGCGTATTTTGCTCATGCAAAAAACTTGCTCGCTGCAATGTTGTTTGACGACAGAAGGTATGTCCGTGAGCTTGTTCTTATCTGTTCCGAACAAACAGCTACCATTAGGAAGTTTCGGATTCCAAAGCTTAATTTCCAGAGCAATGATTACATCGGCCTAATCGACTGGCAAGAGTGTAATGTGACTGAGCCTCCCATCACACGGAAATGGAAAGACGATGAGCTTCTGGAATTACTACAGTCGGATAAATATCAAAGTTCTTGCCACGAATTTACAAAAATGCCCTGCCATTCTCAGGCAGTAGAGAGGATGGTTAAGATTGTAACAGATTCTTCTGCTCATGTGTGCGGCCTTCTTGCAAGAGATAGATTCATCAGAGCAAAAAGTTTGGATAGGAAGCTGATGCCAAGTTTTGAAAAAAGTCTGATTTCCAAGTGAAATAAACTCACTCCTCAAGTTATGCTACTAGATAAGGCTGGTGTCTATCATATTTACATAACTTATGCCATTTTTGGAGAAATATGACAAATCTTGAGCTCTTTGGGGAAGCCTAAGAAATTAATTCACGTCTGCTGAATTTTTACCCGTGTATATACACTCAAAGGTGATATTAAATAACATGGTGACACAGTATTTTTTTATATTTACGAAATGGAGAAAGCGGGTGTTTTTAAACCATTTTTCCCTATAACTTTCAAACTTCGAGGTTCTTGGGGCAGCCAAAGATATCAAAAAATGTCATCCATAATTCGGGGGGTCATTTCAGTAATAAAATCGCAACTATTGCACATGGTGACGTTTCAAATTAAAAAAAAAAAAAGGGGGTTTTTCGCTCCACCCTAGTGTACGTGGCTTGAAAAGATGAACTCATAACGAATTCGGTCCATAGTGCCTTCCACAGGTGCGAGTGGACCCATGGACTGCAACGAAAACATTCTACAGACCATAACGCTGCCCTCACCAGCTTGTGTTCTTCAAGCAATGGTTGAAGAGTGTTTGTTCTCCGATGTTTCTCGCCTTATACGCCATTGTCCATCAGTTCGATGAAGCAGAAAACCTGACTCATCGGAGAAGGCAATCCTTTGCCAATCAGCGGAGGTCCAATTCCGATACTGCCGTGCAAATGTAAGTCTTTTCTTCTGATGCACCTTCGTTAGCATAGGTGCAGTGACCATCTGTCTGCATCGGAGCCCTCATAAGCAGCAGGGTTCGCTGAACTGTCGTTTTAGATACCCTTCTGGTAGCCCCCTGGTTCATTCGGCCAGTGAGTTGCTCCACTGCAAGGTTAGTAGACTCCAAGGTTATGCTTATCCGACACTTCCGCTGAGCACTGTCTCAGGGGTCGCCTTCGTGACGTCACAGTCCCGGAGATCTCCACACCCCATCCGCCTAAAGCTACTTGCTCCCGTTTTTCTGGTTCAGGGTCTGAAAGCTACATTGTCTCAATTGAAGCTAGGTATTTGTAGCAAACAAATTTTCTTTTCCTTGGTTATACGTTAAACACTGAACATGCCTGGTTCGTAAGCAATAGCAACGTAAATTATTATTCGAAAACCAGAAGGAATGACATTCATTACCATAGGTTTCCGAAAAATGAAGTTTTGCGTAAAACATGGAAATTGAGATGCAAACGAGCTGACAGTTTCAACGAAATGAATTCAGCTATTTGTTCGGAACATTTTCCTGAGGAAGACTACGAACGCGATTTAAGGAATGAACTTCTAGGTTTACCTATCCGCAAAATGCTAAAGGACACAGCTGTACCAAGTTTAAACTTCCCGGGAAACTTTAATGTAAATTCTAATTCAGAGAGAAAGAACAGACAGGAGAAAAGGAAACGAACTGATCTTGTTGGCGATTTGATAAACTCTGATAATGCAGTGGAAATTTTGGAAGACATGCGGAGTGCCAATGATGTAAATACTGAAATTGAATGTATGAAAGACCTGAAAACAGAAAAGGAAATTCTATTGAAGGAAAATTATATTTTGATGAAGGAAAATGAAAAGCTGAAAAAACAAACATTATATTTGAGCTCTTCAAACAATAGTCTAACTTTACGTGTAAAAGTCCTCAAAGTAAAACAGAATCAAATGCAGAAAGAATTATTAGAATTGCGAAGGTTACGGAAAGATGAGAAAAAAGACAGAGAAATGTGCATAAAAAATTTGCTTTCTACAGTGTTTACTCCAGGACAGATAAGGGTTTTGTTAGGCCAAAAACGGATTGTTTGGAATTCTACTGATATTGCAGCTGCAATAACATTAAGAACTGTTTCCAGGAGAGCATATCACTACTTGAGAAATAAAGTTAATATTCCGCTTCCTGCTTTGTCAACGTTGCGCATATGGGTAGCTACAAATAAACGTTCACCTGGAATTCAAGCCACAACTTTAAAACTGATGCAGAGCCAAGGAATGCAAATGACTGAAGCAGAGAGAACATGTGTATAATTTCTATAGATGAAATGAAAGTTTCCAGAAAAATGTGCTATAATATGGAAACAGATGAAGTTATAGGACCGTGTAGGTACGTACTGGTATTCATGGCAAGAGGACTTGTTAATCCCTGGAAACAACCAGTATTTTAAGATTTTAACGTTAGTGGTTCCAGTCTCAGAGAAATATTAATGAAAGTAATTTGTGCCGTAGAAAATATCATGTTTCCTGTATTTGCTCTTACTTCAGATCTGGAAGCTTTAAACCAGAAATTATGGAAAGAATTGGCTATATCGCCTGAGAGTCCGTTCTTTGAAAATCCTTTCGACAAAAACAGACATATAAATGTATTTGCTGACATTCCGCATATGGTAAAGTTATTGCGAAACCATATTTTGGACAGTGGCATAAAAATAAGAAATATAGTGATAAATTGCTCCCTATTTGAAAAGTTATTAGAGAAGGACAGTAAGGAATTAAAAATAGCGTATAATATGAGTGAAACACACATACGTGTTAAAGGAGCAAATAGGCAGATTGTACGTTATGCTGTACAGTTGCTTTCGGAGCGTGTTGGAAATGCCATCAAATATTTATTTCCCGAAGATGATGAAGCAGCAAATTTTATTCTTCTTGTTGACAGATTTTTTGATACAATGAATTCGAGGCAACCATTCTCAGACAAACCATTCCGATGTGCTTTAGGTAACAATCAACAGCAATTTCAACTTCTGAATGAATCTTACAACACTTTTTTGCAGATGCGCGTCTTACACAATAATGCATCCTGCAATGATGAAACAGCCCACACAAGTGAAAATGAAATTACGCCTGCACTTCGCGAAGAACCCACAACTGCAATTACGTCTTCTAGTGACAGCATATCGTACCAAGCTTTACGATACCTTGCTGGATATGTTGCATTTAAATGCCAAACAACGTGTCCTGGGCTGGGGGACAAAAATGCACTTCTGGACCTAGTGCAAGAAAAAGGAATTATTTGCGACTAGATTAGCGTCATAAGCAGAGGCTGCTTGCAACATCCAACAAATGAGTGGATGAGCATGGTTATCCAACTAGAAGAAATTTTTTTAAAACTACATGGGAAAAATAATTTAAGGAAAGTTAAAAGAATTGTTCACACCGCAGTGGAAGCTTGTGCCCATCAGTTCCCTCCAAATGTGCACCCTGCCATCAAACTATTCATGAAAACCCGAATTATGATCCGTATGTGCCATATTAACGCTCAGCAAAAAATATATTGCCAACCCAAGAAGAGAATACTGGTTAAAACAGTTACCTAAGGAACATGACAAAGGTAAGTGAAGAAAGAATTTTTTTACGTTAAATAATGTCCCGATTCTTAAAGTTCTCAAAATTTACCGAATAAAATATGACTAAAGAAACAAACAAACAAAAATTGCAAAGATCCATGATTTTAACTTTTCTGTTCAGCGATTAGTTACAAATAATAACAGAGCATTTAGTGAAATTAATTTCCAACTTTTTAATTAAGCAAGTTAGTGGAATGATACTCAAGTTTTTATTTGTTCCGCATAAAAGGATTTCTTCATGAGGTTCTGACAGCATAATCTTATAAGGTTTTTTTTCTTCTTTTGAATTTATTTAAAGACAGTATTACAGTTGCATATAAATAAATTAGAAGTTATAATCACTGTCCCTGCACTTTTCCTCAGTGTCATGTCAATATCCTATTTAGATATTTAGATTAAACAGGTTTGAAAAAAAAAAAAGAAAGAAATGCATAATAAGTTTCTTCACATTCTCGGTTTACTCTAAATAAAATATTCACATGGATGTCCGTTTTTCCTGATTATATTACAGATGTGCTTTTGCATTACATCTTGGTTGCAAGCTTTCAGATTCAGAGCGTATTTGAGTAAAAAGTTTTTGACATTTCTCCCGCGAGTGCTTCAATTGTATTAACAGTCTATCCGTCCTGCTGGCTGCGTCGTGTGGTACACTGACGTCACTACGTAAGGGACCGGTACTTCCGCTGCGAGGGAGGCAGGATGAGCAAACCTTACTGTCTATTAACCTTGGCTCCACTGTAGCGTACCGATCGGCCCTCATACACCTTCGCAGCCAACGTTCTCCTCTCACATCATGGCGAGTGGAGCTCCGCAGTTTTCACGTCGCTTATTAGCAATGGTGCCATTTCTCCAATCATGGTACACTTTAACCACAGCAGCAAGCGAACAGTTCACAAACTGCGCTGTTTCAGAAATACTGTTACCCTTGGCCAGAAAGCTGATAGCCTACCCTTACTGCAAATCTGATAAATCGCTCCGTTTATCCATGACAGCAACGGGTGATATGTTTTCAGAATGCCCACAGCACACCTTATATACCCTCCAAGCCAGCTTACGATACGTGCCTTCTTTCATTGGTTACGCGCTGTTGACGTCAAAAGTAGAAGTGGTCACAATAATGTGACTCGACTGTGTATTTGCTTCTAAATAACCGATTCAAAAAATTCTTCCTTTTTTCGATGCCATTTATAACAAAGGCTAGTTTCGGTACAGTTCCCTTTTCAAGCAATGCATAGATTCTCTGCTGGGGGGAATGAAGGTAAATTCCGTTTTCCCCATTATACTTGTTTCTACAGAATCGATTTCAAAACTCATTTTTTTCATTGTATACATCTCCTAGTGTGAATATTTCTAATTTTTGGTAAAGAATTCTTTGGCCATCAGCATGCGTAAATGCACTTTTTTGTTTCACATGTCATCATCATCATCACTATCAACCATTATCAATCCACTGCTGGACGAAAGTCTCCCCAAGTTTCCTCCACAAGAGTCTGTCTTCTGCCAGTCTCCTCCATGTTACTCCCGCATACTTCCGAATTTCATCCACCCATCTTCCATGTGGGCTTCTTCTGGATCTTTTCCTGTCCCTTGGAATCCAGTGTAAAATTTCAGCTGTCCATTGATGGTCTGTCCTTCTGGCAATATGTCCAGCCCATTGCAATTTCAGGGATTTTACTCTGGTCATGATGTCTTCCACTCTTGTCATTTTTCGGATCCACGAGTTCCTCTTCTTATCTCTCCTGGTTACACCAAGCATGCACCTCTCCATGCTACTTTGAGTTGTCTGCAATCTTTGTATGTATCTTTTAGTTAATGTCCACGTCTGTGCCCTATATGTAAGCACTGGAAGGATGCATTGATCAAACACTTTTCTTTTAAGACATAATGGCTATTGCTCTTGAAAATTATACTGTTTCTTCCAAAAGCTCTTCAGGCAAGTTTTATACGCCGATTAATTTCTTCATCAATGTGACCTCACTTGATATCTGCTGTCCAAGATAAACGTACGTGTCTGTTATCTCCAGCTTTTCTCCATCAATCGATAAATCTTCATTTCTTGTAAAAGCATTGTACATCACTTTTATCTTCTGAAAGTTCATTTTTAATCCCACTTCTTCACTGTTGTCAGCAAGTTCCTGGATCATACTCTGTAGCTCTGATGGGGTAGTTGCAAAAATGACTACGTCATCAGCAAAACTAAGGTGAGTTAGATAATCTCCATCAATCTTTATCCCTTTGTTTTTCCAGTTCAGTAATTCAAAGACATTTTGCAATGTGGCATTAAGGAGTTTGGGAAATATAGTGTCTCCTTGTCTCACTCCCTTTCCAATTTTTATGGGTGCTGTTTTCTCAAACAGCCGAATCTTTGCACTTGCATTTTCATAGATGTTATTAACAATATTAATGTATGCATCTTCAATACCGCAGGATTTCAAAGCTATTGTAACTGCTGTTGGTTTCACTGAATCAAAAGCATTTTCTTAATCGATAAAAGCCATGCATAATGGAAGTTCATATTCCCCAGCTCTTTCAATTAGTTCTCTCAGTACGTGACTATGATCTAGAGTGCTGTAGCTACTCCTGAATCCAGCTTATTCTCTCGGTTGAGCTATGTCCTGTGTCGCCTTCAAGCGGTGTGAAAGAACTTTAGTGAAGATTTTATAAACCACTGATAGGAGGCTGATAGGTCTGTAGTTCCTGAGATCCTCAATGTCACCTTTTTTATGTAGCAGGATCATTATAGCGTTGTTCCAATCCTCAGGAATCTTCCCTTCATTAAGGCATCGAGTGAAAATTTGCGCGAGTACTATTTCGATTTCTCCACTTGTTTCTTGTATGATGTCTACAGTAATTCCATCTTCTCCTGGAGCTTTTCCCCGCTTCATGTTCTTGATTGCATGTGCAACTTTTGCTGGGAGGACTGGAAGAACTCTGGTACTGGTACCTTTCATGATGTCTGGAGTACATGTATCATCCCTTTCATATAATTTGGAGTAGAAATCTTTCACTCTTGTCAAAATTTCGCCTCTATTTCTTGTTACAGAACCATCTTCTTTTCTCAGGGCCATAATCTGTTTTCTTCCTTTACTGAGATGTCCCTTTGCTATCTTTAGGCTTTGGTTGTTTTCAATTGCTTTCCTCACTAGTTCACAGTTGAATTTCCTTACGTCTTCAGTGATACTTTTCCGTACCGTCTTGCATAGCTCTATATATTCCACTTGTGTGGGAAGCTTCCTGATGCCTCGTCGCAGATTACGGCAGTCATTCCAGCACGTTTCGGAGTTCGACAGGGGACGAATAGTGGTTTATCGCGGCAGCGGTTTATCGTACCGAGACATCAGCGCCCGTGTGGGACGATATCCAGCCACAGCGAGGCGAGTATGGATTCGGTGGGTGCAGGAGGAACGGATGGACCGATGTGAGCGATTGTCGCAGCCGCGGCACACCACCGAACGAGAGGACCGGCATGTTGTGCGGCGGGCATTGACGGCTCGCACCGCCACATCACGAACGTTAGTGCAGGAATTAGGGTGTGTTGCACAACAACCTGTGTCAGCACGTACCGTTCGACGTCGTCTGCAGTAGCGGGACTTGTCGCACGGCGCCCATTGCTCCGATTACCATTGACGTTACACCACCGGCGAGTGCGGCGGTAGTGGGCCGTTGAACGCCGCACCTGGACTACGGAATGGCATGACATTGCCTTCTCCGACGAATCTCGCTTCTGCCTGCAACACCACGATGGTCGGATACGCGCGTGGCGCCACCGCGGTGAGAGACTGTATGACGCCTGCATTATGCATCGCCATACCCGTCTGTCGCCTGGCGTTATGGGTTGGGACGCAATTGGATACGACACCTGCTCCCCTCTGGTACGCATCGCCGGTACGCTCAACAGCCACCGCTACATCTCCGAAGTTTTGGAGCCTGTAGTCCTCCCTTACCTGCAGGACCTGCCAGCGGCCACGTTTCACCAGGACAATGCGCGCCCGTGCGTGCACGCATCGTGCAACAATTCTTTACGGCACACCAGGCGTCACTGCTGCCGTGGTCCGCCTGTTCTCCCGATACGTCGCCCATCGAACACGTCCGGTCGCCGATCGGCAACTGAGTGGCCCGGCAAGCACCACCCGCGGCTACGCCTGATGAACTGTGGCAACGTGTGGAAGCAGCCTGGACCGACATACCCCAAGCCCACATCCAAAGCCTCTTTCGTTCGATGCCGCGGCGTGTAGCGACCGTTATTGCCAGCCATGGGGGCCACACGAACTATTGATGTCTGCGTGTTCTACAAGTCGCACGGGACTGTAAGCTCAATCGTTTCATCTTTGTATCTGTTGTTATGTGTCCAGTAAATCTGGCTTTGCTATCTCGTGTCCTTCTTGATGTTTCATTTTGGGTGGCCAGCAGTGTATATGCGGGGCTAAAACCCTAATTAAAAAACATTCTCTTTCGATCTGATAGTGGGAATTATGGAAGCATTTTGAGTGCGTTTCCTTCCCAAAACAAAGCACATTTTTCCTGCTAGGAGGAATACATTTTTAATCTCTTTTATCGATATCGCTGCTGCTATGTCCGATTAAAAAAATAAAAAAAATCTTTTAACATCGGACGTCATTTACCTTGTGGAACACTTTGCTTGTAGAGCTTTTTTTTTTTTTTTTAGTTAACATTTCTGTCTTTTGGGGGTGTTTACGTACTTCTGTTTGCAGCAGTATCTCCGCATCGTAAAACCGTATTGAAAAATTTACCGTTTTATTGTATGCCATTTTCTACAACAAAGATGGGGAACATCATGTTCAATAAATAATGCACAGCTTTCCCGCTAGGAGGCGCAAATGTCAAAACCTTTTTATCGCTATCTCTGCTTCCAGGAGACGTATTTCAAAATATTTTTTTCCTTAGCATTGCTTTTGCTATAAAGAATATTTATTGTATATTTTGAACTTTTTCATTGTACAAAATTCTTCCGCTAGGTGGCGTAGAGTTATATCCTATTTCCGTCTATATCTGTTCTTCTAACTTTTCGATTTGAAAATGCCTTTGTCTCTAGTATCTTCTATCTACTATGAGAAACTTTAAGCGCACAATTTGTTAATTTTCGTAACGTATTTCTCAGTTGCTAGTGTGAGTAAATAGCTATTTCTATTTCTGGATGTTTTATCGATTGCAAAATTCCGGTTGATTTTTTTCTTTCTAAAACTGGTTCCATTGACTATAAATAACTTTGGAAAATTTTTATTCGCATCGGAAAGGATTCAAGAGACGTGCTCATTACAACCGAAAATTTTGTGTCATTTCTCTTGTTTATTTTTGATTGGTTTACGTAAGGCCCAAATTTCTGACAGGTTTTTTCGTCTTAATAGGTATGTCTGAAATTCTCACACAAATGTATTTTAATTTTATGCCAAATACACCTTCTCAATTAGACGAAATATCGGTCGGAATTTCTGTAAAGCTGGAGTAAAATAAATATTGATGTTAAAATGGGATTTAAACAGTGTACTTTTACACTCACTAGAGCGCATATTACCTTTTAATAAATTACACGTTTGGCCTTTTTGACCGCTTTTACAGCGAGTAAAATTATTAATGTCCTTACCAGTAAGGAATAATATTTTTGAATGGCTAAAATACTCACAAAGCGGCAGAAATAGAAGAATAAGAAGTGTTTAAATATACCTGTTCGTCGGATTTCGTAGGATGACAATGAAGAGTACGTTCGGAAGAAGTGATTTTATTTTTTCTGGAATTTGTAATACCCAAGAAGTGTTGTTCAGGCAGGAGCACGCCGTATAATTTTCGGTAGAAGATCTTTGTAATTCCGAGTTGAATTCATTAATTTTTTGAACTTCTCTGCTTTCTGGGAATAGCCGGGAAGTATCCCACAGAGTTGAAGGGCTTGCTTCACCTGTGAAAAAATAAAAAAATAATCGCCCATTAGCAGGTACTCTAAACAGTACATAAATTTACAGGAAGGAAGACGTTTAATGATCCTAGCACCATTTTGCACATCATGTGCCGTACTTCATGCAGTGCTTAGATATGCGAGGACGGTTCTTATTGCATCAGGGGCAAATAAGTGCGTACATAAAGATGCATCCAAAGCCACGTGAATCACAGTTATCCCAAAAACATTCTTAAAAGGTTTTTAAGTAAAAACGTGTCAAATCAAAATTAATTAAACAAATAATCTCATAAAAATGTGAGCATAAACTCACCTTCTTCTTGATCGATTCATTTTTCCACATTATTTCCTCCGATTGTCTGTTCGTATTTGTATGACTCTACAGAATTGTATTTGGATAATGCTAAAGTGTAACACTTTAAAGTCTCAAAGTAAAACGAATGTTACTGATGGTTACCTAATTTAAAACATGATCTCAGGAAGAGAAAATCTGTGTGCTATCTTGTTTTTTGAGCAACAAATACACGGTCGTGTCAGAATAATACGAATATTTACCTAATAATGGGAATAATCACCCTTGGCCCGGATGACAGGGTCGAGACGGCGTGGCATGGGCGCAATGAGGCCCATGTTGCCTGAGGCACACGTGCCCATCCGGACTACAGCAGAGCACAGAGGTTCCGGCTATGACATGGTTGTGCGTCAGCACACCTGTCGATCCAAATAATCCCACACCACACGTGCTCTATGGGATTGAGGTCGGACGATTTCGCCTGCCAAGGGAGAACGGAGGCATTGCTGTCGTGTTTCTGCAGCGAGTCACGCACCCCCTTAGCGACGTAGCACGGCACATTGTTCTGTTGGTAGACACCACCACCACCAGGGTAACGTCCAACATGAATGGATGCATGTGGTCAGCGAGGATGGACAGTTAACCATTGACGTTCAGGGACCCATCCAGTGGTACCAGCGGTCCCAGGTCATACCAGGAAAACATCCCCCAGACATGCACGCTGTCACCGCCGTTCTATACTTGACAAACAAGCGTGTCTGGGTTTTGGTTCTCGTGTGTCTGACGCAGTATCCGCCATTGCCCGTCACTTCTGTGTCGTAGAAACCTCAATTCGTTGGAGACGCAAAACTTTTCCCACTCTTCCACTGTCCAATGACGGTAGTCCCATGCGAGCTGCAGGCGTCGTTGCCGATGGGCCTGGATTAACATGGGCGCCTTGACGCAGCGTCGACTCCGGAGACCCATGCGTAACAAGGTTCGCTCTACTGTTATCGGGGCAACGTATCTGGGTGCCCCAGCGTTCATTTGCGAGGCCAATTGCTGTACTTTTGCGCGTCGATTGCCCTTTACCAGTCGACGTTCTCATCTGGTGTCGATGGCCTTTGTGGCTCCACAGTTATGACGTCATGAGGTACTCGGTGTGCCAGCGGTCCATTCTTGGTACACCCTTACTACAGAACCTCACGAATAGCCCACGAGGTCTGCTGTTTCTGTGAAGCTTTCACCCTTGGTGCAGTAACCGATGATCATTTCTTTTCGAACGTCAGTCAAACCACTACCTCTGTCCATTGTGCTCACGTAACGCACTATGGATCATCTGTCCTGGCCAGCCGCTTATATCTCCCTGTGGTCGACCTTGTAAACGTGCACTCTGTGACGCGCTTGGGTGGGTACACTGTGATTCCGGGGGTGATGATATTATTCTGAAACCACCGTGTATATCTCATACGCAAACACTTTATGGCTAGGTTCAATCTTTGAGCTCCATGAATTAAACTAATCTAGGAAACTGACAGCTCGATACTCAGGACAAGCAGTCTTTCAACCAACCGACAAACCAGTTAGTCTCGTGTAGAATTACAGCTGAGGCACAACTTCTATATGAGTTGCATGTCACAAAACACGCAAAATTTGAGCTCAAACTGAAGGGAACCGCGTGGAAGGCTACTCAACAAATCACAAACTACCTCGTACTAAAAAACGGATGTGTGATTGTATGCGAAGTTGCGGTGCGGGAGGAAACGTTAATGAAACCGCACACGGTGAACTTCAGTAGGAAAAGCACTGGCAGACAACTGAGCAGAGGCTATTTATTCCATGTTCAAGAGAGTGAAAAAAGACAGACTATTAGTTTAAGTACATGAAAAAAGTCTAAGCGATGGCTTCTGATCATTCGTCCGAGATGGGTACGGGTTCAAATCCAGGTGAGGCATGGATGTTATGTTTGTCTTACGGCGCTGGCTCTCTCCCTTCCCTGGAACCGGTGGCCTTAAATTCGGGACGAACGACTGCTTATAGTCCACTAAGTTGCTCACGGTGGTCGTTAAACTTCCAATAAAAAAAAAAAAAAGGCTGACTGTTTGCAATCTTCATTAATAAGTTATGATTTTTCAATCGGTGTAATTTGGGTCCATCTATATATACAGTCAATGGACAAAACATTAGAGATACCCACATAATAGCGTGCTGATGCTCTTGAGCGAATAACAGCCTGTACACGCCGAGGCATCGACTCCACCAGATGCCGGA
Organism: Macrothele yani; assembly: GCA_039090855.1. Lineage (NCBI taxonomy): Eukaryota > Metazoa > Arthropoda > Arachnida > Araneae > Macrothelidae > Macrothele > Macrothele yani. Next base: position 167,043,978 of record CM077029.1, on the reverse strand, counting down.
AGGTTTCCGGAGGTAATGCCAGCCATGCCTGTTGCAGCATTGTCCACAACTCCACCAGAGTCCAGCATCCACGGATCAGATATTTCGCTTCACGGCATTCCAAAGAGCTTCCACAGGGTTTAAATCAGGGTAACTTAGGGTGCCATTGAATGGTTCCAAACTCAGAGAAGTGTTCCTCGAGCCATGCCTGGGTGGTTGCGACCGAGTGAGGCAGTGCATCGTCCTGCTGGAACAGACCCTCCTCCGCAAGATGCGCGAAATCCATTAAAGGTGATCAGCCAGAACATCCAGGTAACGCGTAGTGGTTAAGGAATTCTCCAGACACACTAAGGGACCTAATGTGTCCAATAAGAAGGCTCCACAAAACATCACAGAGCCACCACCGCCTTGAACAGAGCACACTTGGAACGACGGGGTTGTGGCTTCATGCTATCGACGTCACACCAGCACATTGCGTTCAGCTCGGAACAGCTGAAAACGGAATTCATCTGACCACACGATGCGACGCCAGCCTGCAGAGGTTCAGTTTTGACACTCCCGTAGCCCAGTGTATGCAGCGGCTCCCGTAGCCCAGTGTATGCAGCGGCTCCCGTAGCCCAGTGTATGCAGCGGCTCCCGTAACCCAGTGTATGCAGCGGTTCCCGTAGCCCAGTGTATGCAGCGGCTTCCGTAGCCCAGTGTATGCAGCGGCTCCCGTAGCCCAGTGTATGCAGCGGCTCCCGTAGCCCAGTGTATGCAGCGGCTCCCGTAGCCCAGTGTATGCAGCGGCTCCCGTAGCCCAGTGTATGCAGCGGCTCCCGTAGCCCAGTGTATGCCGTACCGTTCATTCGTTGACGCTGCTTGGGCCTCCGACATTTAACCTGGGTGTGATTTGTGCCGCCATTGCCAAGTGGTCTGTTTGTACGAACCTGGATAATCTACGTCGACTCCGGTCATCAATGACGTGTGGTCGGCCACCGCTTTTTCTCTGGGAGCTGGTACATCCGTCGATGGTATAGGCCTACTTGTGGTACACCCTTGATACGACTGCCCTAGGGAACCCTAGGGTTCTTACCACTTGGGAGATAGAATGATCGAATATAACAATATACGGCCACGATCAAAGTCGCTCAGATCGCCACGTTTACCCTATGTTCGTCGATTGCGATATACACTATCTACCAACAAGTAATTGGACACCTGTGATAGCAAAGGAAAACGAAGTTTATTCACCTTCAATAGTTGGTGGAGCCTCCACGATCGGCGATTACAGCTGCGACCTTCCGTGGCATACTCTCAACCAGGTGTTGTACGACGGCTAGCGGTATTTTCTTCCACTCGGCTTGGAGAAGACAGGTCAGTTCCTTCACCGATTTCGGACGGTGGGGGCACCCCTTAAGTCGACGCTCCAACTCGTCCCAGAATTTCTCGATAGGGTTAAGGTCCGGGCTCTGCGCAGGCCAGTCCATTCGATTAACCCCATTGTCACCATACCAAGGCATGGTGGACCTCGCAACATGACAGGTGGCATTGTCATCTTGAAAGTAACATGGGTCCACCCAGTAAAACTGCCACAATGTAGGAAGCGCATGGTCATTCAAAATGGTGCAGTAGGTCTCGGCGTTGAGTCTACCAAGAATTGCGACCAAGTGTTCCGTGCCATACCAGGAGAAACACCCCCATAGCATAATTCCACCGCCGCCGAACTTCACAGTTGGCACAATACATTCCGGTACGAGGCGTTCTCCAGGCAGACGCCAAACCAAGACCCTGCCATCCGAACGGTAGAAGGTGAACCTTGATTCGTCTCTCCAGAGAACCTGTTTCCACTGTTCAACGGTCCACTGTCGACGTTCTTTGCACCACGTTAGCCGAACAGCGCTATTGGACTTGGTGATCAAAGGCTTGTGGGCGGCAGCACGTCCATGATAACCGAGCAGATGGGCTTCCTTACGGATGGTATTCATCGAAAGAACACTCCTGGATGCCTGTTGAAACTCCTCGCGGATGTGACCCATCGATTTGGTGCGGTTCTTCCGAATTTCTCTGGCCAGCACCCGTCGGTCTCTAACTCCCAGTTATGTGGGTCTGCCGGGTCGGGGCACATTCCGACAGTCACCTCTCATCTTCCACTTGCCAATCACGTAGGCCTCTGTCGATTTTGGGTACTTCAACTCGCTGGATATGTCATGTATGGGTCGGCCATTTCTGTGATACCCGACGATTACACCTTTCTCGAAATCATAGAGCTCCGAACTGCGTGGCATCTTGCATGCGAATGGCTGCGTTGTTGTTTCCCACACGATATTTAACGGTGGCGGCCGTGACGTGTATCAGGACCGCAGGTATCGTCGATTGCAGGGGTGTCCAATTACTTGTTGGTAGATAGTGTGCTATCGGGAAGCCTTGCTGTCCGCTTATTTAAGGTGCGTTAGGTTTGGGTCTGTTTCACTCTGCTTGGGGAATGCCCATGTGAAGTACCCATCAACTTGATATCTAATGTTTTGCCTATGGAGTGTATATACATACTAGGAAGACAACGAAAGGGATACATATTAATGGAAATTGTTTATACCATCTTCGTTTTGCATAACGAGAACGTCAGTTTTTAAAGCACCTCTCAGCGAAACAGTGATACAGGAACTCGCTGACAAGAGCACAGAAGTGCGTTTGAAAATGAACTTAGCAGAAAACAAAATCGGTGTACAATGCTTTTACCATAACTGAAGATTTAGTGATTAACAGAGCAAATCAATGCCTACATATACCTTGGACAACAGATATGAAGCGATTGCCACTTAGCAGTAAAAATAAGGAGGCGTATGAAACTTGGTTGCAGAGCTTTTGAAAGAAATAGTAAAATTTTCAAGAACAATTTACTATTATATCCTAAAAGAAAAGTGTTTAATCAATGCATCGTTCGAGTTCTTACTTATGAATCAAAGACATCTTAACTAAGAAAGAGATTTTCAGATGCTTCAAATAACTCAAAGAAGGGTGGAGAGGTGAATGCTTGGTGTAACCAGGGAAAATAGGAAGTGGAACACGTGGATTAGGGAAATGAAAAGAGTTGATGACTTCATGATCAAAGTGGCAATGCGTTGAACGTATCGCTTGAGAAACTGACCACCGTTAAACAACGGAAATATCAGATCCGATAACAAGGAACAGGAAAAAAATCCACAAGAAGACCGCGCGGGAGATGTGTAAATGGAATTCGAGAAAAGCATGTAAAAGTGACAGATTCAAGATAGAAAGTTGTAGAAACGACTGGGGAGACCTTCTTCTAGCAGTCGATTGAAAACGGTTGATGATGATGACGATGATGATTATACTCATTCTTTGTTAAGAAAAAAGAAACCGAAGCACCCAGAAGGAATCATTCAATCGAGACAAAAATTTGTATGTGCAATGTGCATGTATAGGAAAAGAAATTATTGCAGTTCCACAGCAGTTCGGCCTTAAATTCGGATAAAACAGATACACGACTGGAACAAGTCAGTACGTTGTAGCGCCACCTCTCTCTCTCTCTCTCTCTCTCTCTCTCTCTCTCTCTCTCTCTCTCGGATACAAGCTGTTATCCGGCGTAGCATAGAAGACGTATACAGTTCAGGGTAGCATGTCAGATGGTGTCCAAATTGTGGACATGTTCGCCAGCATTCCAGGATGGACGTAGATGTCTTAACATCATGTCCCATACATGTTCGATCGGTGAGAGATCGGGCGATCGGGCTGGCAATGCAAGGGTGTCCACATTACGGAGGTAGGCCTGGGAGAGCCGTGCCGTTTATGGCTGGGCACTATCTTGTTGAAAAATTGCTCGGTGATGCTGCGACAGAAATGACAACACAACAGGTCGTACAATGTCGTCAACGTACCGTTGAGCCGTGAGAGTGGTACGGAGGACTTCCAAGGCCATCCGGCTGTCGTAGGAAATAGTCGTGTGCCATTCCATGGTAAAGGCACGATCCGTCGCTGGCCAGCACGTCTCCTGAAATGTATGCGCTGGTGAAAATCGTGACTCATCACTGAAGACAACACGACGCCACCGGACACTATCTCACGTTGATTAGGCCCGATGCCACCGGCACCGGTGCGGGCGATGCTAGCTGGTCAATGAAAGGCGGCCGAGTAGCCTCCTCGAATGCAGTCCCCGTGCCGCAAGTCATCTGGCAACGGTCCGGATGGCTACTTCTGTATCTGTAGACGACGTAGCCTGGCCACGAATGGTTGTGAGCGACGAATTGGGTTCTGTTTGTGCGGCTCTCTCAATCGCTCGATCTTCGTGTTCTGTCGTTGCCTTCGGCCGTCCACTGCCAGCGTGCAGCTGGGTTATGACCTCCTCAACCCATTGGCTCCGACCCTAATGGCTGGCGGTACGTCAACTTGACCAACCGGCCTCTCTCAAACCAATTATACGTCCTTTCTTTCTCAAACTTGCTCCACTGCAGGCTCGTAGTGTGCACGGATCCGACGTCGAGGTATCCTCACAGTCTGTGGAGGTTAATGCAACTGTAATCCACTGTCACAATTGTCCCTGCGTGCAAGCTTTGTTCTTGATACACCCTCCTCGATGCGCGGTTCCCATGCGCTGTGGGGGCCACTATTTAGTCACTAGACGTTATTTTTTAATCATTTTCATATTCGGTCTTGAGGTACTTGCATGCGGAGTTTCATCAGGATTGAAAGACTTCCTCAGAGTGCTTTTTTTTTTTTTTTTTTTTTTTTTTTGTAGAGAAAAAGTGTATATCATCATTGTCAACCATTATGGGTCAACTGCTGGACCACATTTTAAGCCAAAAAACTATCAAGATAATCAGAATAACGCCGTGGCATTCCATTTAACCTCAAAAATTGCTTGAGAAAAAAACGTCATGTTCACACCCAAAAACATAACAAAAAACTGAAGCTCTCCCCCAAGTTTCTTCCACAACTTTCTGTCGTCAGCCAATCTCCTCCATGTCACTCCGGTATGTTTTCGAATTTCATTCACCCATCTCCCACGCATTCTTCTTCTGGTTATTTTCCTGTACCTTGGAGTCCAATCTAAGATTTCAGTTGTCCATCGCTGGTCCGCATTTCTGGCAATATGTCCAGCCGATTGCCGTTTCAGGGATTTTGCTCTGATAATGATACCTTCCACTCATGCCATTTTCCTGATCCACGCGTTCCTCTTCTGATGTTTCCTGACTACGCCAAGCATGCATCTTTCCAAGCTTTTTTTCAGCCTGTTTTAGCTAAGGTCCATGTCTCTGTTCCGTACGTAAGAACTCCAAGGATGCATTGACTAAACACCTTTCTTGTAAGACATAATGGTATTTGCTCTTGAAAACTGCACTATTTCTTCCAAAACTCTATGTGCATGAATACAATCATGAAAGAAACGAATAAAACCAATTAACCTGTAACGCTATTTTCTAAACGGAACTGGTTGAGTCACGTTCACCTTCACTGTTCTTATAAGGGGTTTCGAAATATATCTTATGTACGTACAAGAAGACTTGAAATACCGATATGTGAAGGAACTGTTTGGAACAATTTCAATATGCATCACATGCACAACGCTCCAAACATTTTGAAGTAAGGGAAGCTCATCTCTAAACTAGGAGTGCAATTTCCTCAGAAGAATGACGTTGCAAAATTTGCTAGAGCTCTCTATAATGGAACCTAAAGTTTTCAATATTGCATTTCCTTCGACACATTGCAAAAAAAAAAAAAAAAAAAAAAAAAGAAAAGAAAAAGAAAAAAAAAACTTAAATGATGCATTAAATAGCGTCTTTAAGTTTCTGATGTGAACTAATTTCAACAACACATGCTTTTCATTCGTACATGACACAATAATAAGGTTTTATATACACTGCTGGCCACCCAAAACGCAACACCAAGAAGGACACGAGATAGCAAAGCCAGATTTATTGGACACATAACAACAAATACAAAAATGAAACGATTGAGCTTACAGGCCCGTGCGACTTGCGGAACATGCAGACATCAATAGTTCGTGTGGCCCCCATGGCTGGCAATAACGGCCGCTACACGTCGCGGCATCGAACGAAAGAGACTTTGGATGTGGGCTTGGGGTATGTCGGTCTAGGCTGCTTCCACACGTTGCCACAGTTCATCAGGCGTAGTCGCGGGTGGTGCTTGCCGGGCCACTCGGTTGCCGATCAGCGACCAGACGTGTTCGATGGACGACATATCGGGAGAACAGGCGGACCACGGCAGCAGTGACACCTGGTAGGCCATGAAAAATTGCTGCACGATGCGTGCCACGTGTGGACGCGCATTGCCCTGTTGAAACGTGGCCGCTGGCAGGTCCTGCAGGTAAGGGAGGACTACATGCTCCAAAACGTTGGAGTTGTAGCGGTGACTGTCGAGTGTACCGGTGATGCGTACCAGAGGGGTGCGGGTGTCATATCCAATTACGCCCCAAACCATAACGCCAGGTGACGGACCGGTATGGCGATGCATAATGCAGGTGTCATACAGTCTCTCGCCGCGGTGCCGCCATATGCGGATCCGACCATCGTGGTGTTGCAGGCAGAAGCGGGACTCGTCGGAGAAGACAATGTCGTGCCATTCCGTAGTCCAGGTGCGGCGTTTAACGGCCCACTGCCGCCGCACTCGCCGGTGGTGTAACGTCAATGGTAATTGGAGCAATGGGCGCCGTGCGGCAAGTCCCCGCTCCGGCAGACGACGTCGAACGGTACGTGCTGACACAGGTTGTTGCGCAACACACCCTAATTCCAGCGCTAACGTTCGTGATGTGGCGGTGAGAGCCGTCAATGCCCGCCGCACAACATGCCGGTCCTCTCGTTCGGTGTTTTGCCGCGGCTGCGGCAATCGCTCACGTCGGCCCGTCCGTCTCTCCTGCACCCACCGAATCCATACTCGCCTCACTGTGGCTGGATGTCGTCCCACACGGGCGCCGATGTCTCGGTACGATAAACCGCTGTCGCGATAAGCCACTATTTGTCCTCTGTCGAACTCCGAAACGTGCTGGAATGACTGCCGTATTCTGCGACGAGGCATCAGGAAGCTTCCCACGCACGGGTCCGGCAGCACAACACACTTACACTACTTACACCCCGCCTTCTGTGCACCCTTCTTATAGTGCTTCTCGGTGGCGTGCCGGGCGCACATCATTTGCATATGCCCTGCAATGCTAATCGTTGCATGTCCTCTCGCGGGCGACGCATGCTGCGAATTTCAGGCCAATCGGATGCTTCCTTCTTGGTGTTGCATTTTGGGTGGCCAGCAGTGCATTTATACGAACGATGAAAAAGCAGGTTTCTGTACGCCAAAGTAATCAGAAGACGATAAAAATGAACTGCGTTTATTAGGCGTATAAATGATGAAAAATAAAGAGATGCTAGCTTTCGCTACCTCCGGGTGACTTCATCAGGTATTAAGTTGATAAGATAGCAGAATCAACGGAAAAACACTTCTAAGAATATAAGTACATTCAAAATAAGCAAGACACTTGCATGATGTCATGAGTGGTTTGATCCTAGGGCCGGGTGCTCACCTAGAACATCAAGAAGCAGGTTGCACATCATAGGAAGGCTCGAGGTTACGTCCTTGTTGCACACATTCCGTTGCGTAACAATCTCAATGGTTTCGCGGAGCGCAGTAGCTCTTGTGCTATCGTAAGGTGCTAGTTTCTTAACGTCTCTCCATCTGGGTACTGTCCCCTTTGTTGCAACATCACGGGCTCGAGCCATCGTAAGTTTTCCAGCTTTAACATCCCTTTGGCGCTCAGAAATCCGGATCTGGATCGACCTCTTTGTCATCCCGATGTGGAGCTTAACGGATTCGCCATTGTAATCTAAAGGAATAGCATAGACCCTGACGTCAGGTAGCGTAGAAGATGATGCGCGCTGGTCTGTTGCGAGGTTATCAGACAAAGGTCTAGGCATCCTCACGCCGATATCGTAACCCAGTCTTCGGAGAGTATTCTTTAGGAAGTACGTTAGCCTATTAATGTACGGAAACGAACCCATAAATCGGACGGACTGCGTTGTGGGGTGGGCACGAGGCTGCGCGCGTGCAGTTGTTGCTGCTTTTCTGACTATTTGGTCGATTCTGAGCATGTCGTACCCAGCTGCGGCCGCTAAGTCTCTAAAGCTACGGAACTCCTCCTCGCATGTGGCCTTGTTAGATGAGAGTTCGAAGGCTCGCTTTCCTCGGAACCTGTAAAGCGCATATTTGCTTGCGGCCGGGCCTTCTGAGTCAGGCAGTATGGGGGTGTCCACGTGGGTGGGTTTGTAGTATACCTCTGTACTAACTGCTCTAGAGTTCTTACCCCTACATCCAGAAAAGGTAACGCCCCTCCGGATTCATATTCAGCTATGAATTTAATGTCCGGTTGCGCAGCGTTCATTCTGGCGAGAAATTCATGTAAGCTGGCTTCTCCGTGCTGCCAAATAAAGAAGTTAGCTACTAAATTCCTGATGAAGCTACCCGGAGGTAGCGAAAGCTAGCATTTCTTTGTTTTTCATCATTTATACGCCTAATAAACGGAGTTCATATTTATCGTCTTCTCATATAAAGGTTTTTTTTATATAAAAAACAAAATTGTAATTTCAGGTATTTAAATTGCTGGAAGCATAAACGATTTTAAAATAATTTTTCTTCAAATATCCACGCTTACCTGTAATCGTTTGTTCCTGGGTTTCGTAGCTGTTCTTCGCGATGTTATCCAAAATTTGCTCAGCAGCCGAGAAGAACAAAGTGGTGTATGAACTAAATGGAACTGATTTAGAGCTGGTATCTCCTGAAATGTCGAAAATAATATTAGACAAAAGTTACCAGCAGTGGTATGAAATATTTGTATATTTGCTCTGAATACAGTGACAAAGCAAACAATTTTCTACTTCTCACGATAAAACCAGGTTATGAGGTTGTATATATACGCATATATATACACAGTCGAGTCACATTATTGTGACCAGCTACTTTTGACGTTAACAGTTCGTAGCCAATGAATGAAGGCACGTGTCGTGAGCTGGCTTGGAGGGTATATAAGGTGTGCTGTAGGTCTTCTGAAAACATATCCCTCGTTGCTGTCACGGATAAAACGAGCAATTTATCAGATTTGCAAAAAGGGATGATTATGGGCTTTCGGGCCAAGGGTGGCAGTATTTCTGAAACAGCGTAGTTTGTGAACTGTTCGTGTGATGCTGTTGTTTAAATTTTTCGAGATTGGAGAAATAGCACCATTGCGAATAAGCGACGTGAAAACTGCGGAGCACCACGTGCCATTGATGTGAGAGATGAACGTCGGCTGCGAAGGTGCGTGAGGGCCGATCGACACGCTACAGTGAAGCAACTCACTCTTTCAGTTGTTCGCAACCACTGTATGTCTTTTTTAGTTAAGCATCAAGGCTCAGACCCATAACTAAGAACTGGAAGTAGGCATTGATCAAACACTAGGGTGTCCCTTTCGCTACTTTACCCAGGTTTTTATTAATAACATCGTGAAAAATCACAGCACTTGAATGATATTTGGTAAGAACATGCCTTCTACCACGGAAAATAGAACCATATCATAAGAAATGCTTAAGAGTGTCCACCGTGCGCATCAAGACAGGCTTGAAGACGAGACTCCATATTTCGGAAAGTTCGCGCCATTTGCTCCTGTGTAATTGCTGCCACTGTGTCGCAGATGTTGTTCTTCAATGCCTGTTGGCGCTCTCGTTGTGACCTTGGACGTCACGCATGTCAGGTTCGTTATTCCCCGGGGTTAGTTCAGTCGTTTGTCGCGATGCTGATCGTTTACGTTAACGATATCCTCCCGGTTAACCATACCCGAGCGTGTGTTTTTTTCCCCGTTTTTATTGGGAGAGTAAGTCGATAAAGAAGTGTCAGTGTGGATTTCATGGGAAATTATGATGTCGGACAGCTCCAAGTAAACCGTGTATTCTGCAACTGGTTAAGAAGCTGGAGACCCATGGAACATTACATCATTTGCATAGAGCGGGCCGTCCCGAAATATTAGATACAGCATGTGCAGGACGTTAAGCAAAGATTTCTTGCTTCATCATGGAAATCTTTGCGTAGACTTGCCCACGAAACCGGTACGTCAAAGAGCACGTGTCATAGAATAGCAAAGAAGGCTGTAGTTTATCCGTACCGTCTGTCTGCTGTTCACGAACTGAAAGCGAGGGACCAAGATAAAAGAATCAGGTACTCTCAGTGGTTTCAGGCATTTGTTGCAAAACGACCGCACATCTAGGACTACACCTTTTTCTCCGACGAAGCGTGGATTCACTTATCGGGATACATAAATGCACAAAACACGCGTATATCGACAGCGGCAAATCTTCACGCATTTATCGAGAAACCACTTCACGCACAAAAAAATTGCAGTGTGGTTGCGCACTGTCGCGTCAGCGGATAACTGAGCACATCTTCTTTCAGGATACGATCACAACAGCCGCCTACGTGGAAATTTTTCAGGCATTCGTTAACCAACTGCATCTTGAAGAGCTGACCACTGGATATATTCAACAAGATGGGGCAACTTGCTATACATCACATGTGAGTAGGGCTGAAATTGAGTCATTCTTTGGAGATTGCGTGATTTCTAAAGGAATGTGGCCACCTCGATCTCCTGACTTAGCACCCCTGATTTCTTTCTCTGGGAACATCTCAAATCAGTGGTGTTTCAAAACAAGCCTACAACCCTTGAGGCACTAAAGAACAACATCTGAGATGAATTGGCAGCTATTACGCCAGAGCAACTGGCGCGAACTTTCCGAAATATGGAGTCTCGTGTTGAAGCGTGTCTCGATGAGCAGGATGGACACTTTCAACATATCTTATGGTATGATTGTTTTCCATGGATGAAGATATGTCCTTACGAAATTTCATTCAAATACTGTAATTATTCGCGATGTCATTAATAAGAACTTGGTTAAAGTAGCGAGTGGGACATCCTGCGTAATGGTAAATGGCTCTTGAAAATTGTACTGTTTCCACCCAAAGCTCTTCAGTCAAGGTTGATACGCTTATTTATTCTTTTTTTTTTTCCAATGTGGCCCTCAATTGATACTTGTTATCTAAGGTAAATGCAAGTAAGCATCGGCTACTTCTAGATTTTCCCCATCCACTCCCAAATCTTCAGTTCTTGTAAATGCATTGTACATCAACTTCGTTTTCTGTAAGTTCACTTTTAAAAACCCACTTAGTAATTTTTGTCAGCAAGTTTGCGGATTATACTCTGCAGCTCTGCGGGGATACTTGAAATAATGACCGTATCGTCAGCAAAATGAAGGTGGGTTAAATTACCTCAATTAATCTTCACCCCCTTTCAATGATTGAATATTTATGCCAGTTCAATGATTAAAAGACATTCTGTAATGCGGCATTGAAGAGAGACAAGGTGACACCATATTGGAAAATATGGTATCTCTCTCACCAATTTTTACCAGTGCCGTGTAGTCGAACCTTAGTGCCTTTTCTTCTTGTTTGAAAATTTTCAGAATAAAATTATCCTAATTTTTATTCTGAAATTTTGCTAACACATGAGATGTCCTTAGATCCTCTACTCATTCGATTTTCTTGGTAAGCTATTCTTATAGGGCAAAAATCCAGAAACAAAAATACAGGTAGGATCAGTTCTGATTGAGCCGTCAGTTTGGAAAGTAGGACTACGACTTGCAGATCGGAGAGTTGAAATGAGCTAGTCGAGTATGGTTTTAAAGCGTTTATTTAATTTGTAATAGCCAACATAGGTCTATGATATAAAAAGTAGCTTACATATTTTATATAAATAATGCTGGATACGTTGCGAACACAAAGTAGAGTTCGAGATGGGCCTGGTACGGGTTCGATCGGTATGCTGGATTTTTGCTTGGCGGCGGCTACTTTCAGGCGTTCTCAATACTCTCTAGTTTGCTGAGCTGCAGTCTTCTCTTCTTCGGCTTCTTATGTTCCTCATCGCTTGCTCTTGCCTCTCGTTTTGAGTTTCTCCACATTTGCTTGCGTTCATTCTGGGAATTCCGCTGCATTGCCGAAAATGTTAACCCGGTCACACGAAACCGATTTTTCAAAATTTTAGTTTAAACCACTGCGATATGTTCTTTATACACTGTATTGACAAAAGTCACCGGACACATAAAAGAGAAACACAACATACCATTTATTGACATACATTAGTACGGTGTTGGTCCACCTTTGGCCTTAATGCATGCACTGACCCTTCGAGACATGCTTTTTTTATTGGAGGTTTAACGACCAACCGTGAGCAACTCAATGGGATATAAGCAGTCGCCCTTCCCTAATTTAGGGTCACTGGTTCCAGGGAAGGGAGAGAGCCAGTGCCGTAAGACAAACACAACATCCATGCCTCACCGGGATTCGAACCCGGACCCCTTTCGGACGAATGATCAGAGGCCATCGCTTAGACCACTGCGCCACCGGGGAGGCCAAGAGACATGCTTTTGACAAGGTTTTGGAACACAGCGATAGCTATGCGCTTCCATTCAGTACATATTCCTGCTGCTAACTGTTGCTTAGTAGTAGGCCTTGGTTCCAAACTTCTGATCCGGAGCTCTAATTCATCCCATAGGTGCTCTATAGGATTAAGATCAGGACACTGTGCTGTTCAGTCCACACACGATACGGAATTATCCTCAAACGACGCCGTAACGGTCCTTGCTTTATAGCTCAGGTGCATTATCCTGTTGGTACCAACAAGGTTCGGCTCCATAGTATTGCCACAGAGTTGGTACGGCTCCATAGTATTGCCACAGAGTTGGTACGGCTCCATAGTATTGCCACAGAGTTGGTACGGCTAAATTGTCCAGAGTATTGAGATAGACGTGCTGGTTAACAGGTTTGTCCACGATAACCAATGTGTCGGGACCATACCACAAAAAACACCTCCAACGAGTACACTACCAGCTCCAAACTTGACCGTAGGAACAGTACACTGTGGTAAATGGATTTCCCTCGGCTGCGGCCATACCCACACCCGGCCATCAGACTGATGGATCGTGTATCTGCGGATTCATCAGTCCATGTGCCCAGTTCCCATTGATCTACGGTCCGCGAAAAATGTTCTTTACACCATACTTAACGACGAGTAGCATTCCGAGTTGAGATGAAAGCTTATGAGCAGCCGCACGACCACGGTAACCCACGGAATGAAGTTCTCTGCGGATAGCGCGTGTACATACTGAAGTTCCAGCATTTTTACTCACCTGTACACTGAGGTCTTTTGCAGTACTCCGTCGATTACCTGTAACGACTCTCCTGAGGCTTCGACATCCTCTATCAGATTTTCTTTAGTCTGCCGGTAAGTTTTGCTGCTTCAGGCACGCCATGTGTCTTCCACTTATTCAGTACATCCAAAACAGTTAACTTGGGTATGTTTAAACGTCTATCGATTTCTCTTATGGACAACCCACCAGTATAACACCTAACAATATTTTCTTTCTCAAAGTCAGTTCTCTCCCGCCGCGACATTTTCACTCAACCTCACAGTGCGATATGAACGCGGTCAGCTGTAGGCTTGTTTTTATACCATTTGCAGCTGTATCGCGCATCTTAACAACGCAGCGGATCCATTCATTTGCTTTTCAAGGGGTGTCCGGTGACTTTTGTCAGTATAGTGTATATTTGAATAGATCTCGTCGAGAGCTTTAAAACGATACTACGCACACTCGTTTTGCACTCATTGTTGTCCAGAAAAACCGCGACATTGTCAAAAGTGTTCACCGGTTCACAAGAAAACAATTTTTTAAATGTTCAGTTCAAACCACGGCGAAATGTTCTTCGTATATTTGAATAGATCTCGTCAAGAGCTTTAAAACGATAACACGCACAGTCGTATTGCGTTCACGTTTGCCGAGATAGACTGAGTTTAACGCGGCGGCGCACCCAAAAATATTGCATCATCTCCCCCGCGCGGTGGGAGCGAGAGGAGCGTCGCGCTCACAGTGTGTTTATTGCGCAGCACGCGAATTGGACTCCATGCTGTTTAAGAACATGCTAACACGATTAGTGCGCGCACGTATTTTTAACGCTATAATTATTTCAGGACCAATTTTTGTTACAGGCAGTCGGCAGTAAGTTGCCCCATTCTATCTGTGGAGTTAGACGTAGTCCTACGTCAAAAAATATTTAGGTATCTTAGAAAATTTTGCATTAAGTGCCCAAAAGCGTGGCATTCATAGTTCTCTCGCATGAGTCAGTCAGCACGAACCAGTCTCTTCAGCGAATGAAAGTTCGAGCTCAACGAACGTTCAGGTTACAGAGAATAGAGAGATAGAGGGAGAATCTGAAAAAATTAAGTTAGATATTTTGTGTACTTGTTGCGTGTGTTACGTAATTGTTGTGATGTTCGCTCCTTTTTATCTTTTTCACATGACACCTTTCCTCATTTCCCGGAGCAATTGTTTTGGCATACTGTACCCGCAGTATTAAGTGCGAAGTAGGAAAATATTTAGGTAGCATACAACTTCGTTACTGAACGGGAAACCACGTACTACCAAAACATTAGTTTTTCATACGCTTTTCATTCAATTATTTTCAACCATACACTGTTAAAAAAATCTGCTTAAAAATGAGAACCTGAACCGACTCGTTTTTATTTTAAGTAAACGAGCACATGACATGCTCAAATATAAGTAACCATACGTACTTACAAATAACTGCGTCAATAAATATAAATAAAATATCGTATTACTTCATTTTAGATATTATAGATTTCAAGAGAAATTGTTTAATAAATGTGTAAAGTGACACACATAAATGATTAGTACAACAAAGTCACTGATCACATGTAATTTAATTATGCATAAAGTATAGTTGTGTACGTTTCTACATTATGTATATTTGTGTCAATCTCATAAATAATCTATTGTCGCTTCATCCCTATATTTGCCATAAAACTGTGCGGTCCATTTGCCCAGCATGTGGCAACGAGGATATCTATGATCCCAGATGTGCCATCGAATAATATACTTCCAGTTGATTCTATGAATAAATGAGTATGTATGGAGTACACGTATTCCAAATTTGAAATCGAGCCGCGGATGGCTTAGTTGTTAGAGATTCAGACTACTGACGGAAGGACCCCAGGTTCAAACCTAACCTGATAGGCTTGAACTTGGGGACTCTCCGCGGTG
Organism: Macrothele yani; assembly: GCA_039090855.1. Taxonomy (NCBI): domain Eukaryota; kingdom Metazoa; phylum Arthropoda; class Arachnida; order Araneae; family Macrothelidae; genus Macrothele; species Macrothele yani. The sequence continues at coordinate 167,028,862 of CM077029.1, read as the reverse complement.
GTGCGAATTTCTAACAATCTCTGAATATCGGACGAGCACGTTAAGTGACGGTCGAATCCCCCGATTGTATATAAAGGTGTTCATTCTTAAGCCCCCTCTCCCAAATTATCTCTGCCTTCTATGTGCAAAATCGTACGCGTGTACGGTGGCGCCATCTATGTGCTCTCTCCCTTACAAACTATCCTGTCAGATTCGCTTTAACTTCCTTCAGTTTCTGTGCCCTGCCCGAAAGGACATAGAAACTGACTGAAGTTAGAGCACATATATTTGAAATAGATGGATTTTTTTGAGTACATATATTTGAAATGTATGTACTCAAAAATGAGTACATATATTTCAAATTAGAAATACTAGATGTACTCACAATTGATTTCTTGTATGTACTCAAAAATGAGTACATGTCTTGTAACGTACCAGGAGATGTGACGTACCTGCCAGAAGGACGCACACGACATAAAGGCAGATAGGAACCAGAATAAAACGTCCGCGTAGCTCAATTGGTAGAGTGACTTATTCCGGAATGAGGGGATCCGGGTTCGAATCCTGGCGTGGACAGAAATGACGGAGAAATTTACTTCGTTATAGTCTTTTCGAAAAATGAGACACAAGTACTCGGAGCTATTATAAGCCCAGAATGTACTCAAAAACGAGTTCATTTTGCTTATTTCTAAGTACCAATTTTTAACAGTGTATTAATATTTAATTCTTCCCTGCACAAAAGACTACGTAATACCTAGTACAATAACACTAACGACTACACCATATGTTGCAACAGAATAATGCTGCCATCTAGGGACGGAAACGTGGCCTGTTTCGTTCATACATTTTTTCAATTATACGTTAATTTTACTTTGTCTCATGAAATCCTATAAACAGGACTCCATTGTATTTAGGTAGCATAAAAGTGTACCCCCGAAACGCTACCATTTTCATACGCTTTTTATTCAGTTCTTTCCAATCAGGGCACCTTGTCCCGTATATTTCATTCTTCCCTGCACAAAAGACCCGTTGAGTTGTACGAAGTGGGAATAAAATATAACGTAGCGTTATTGTAATCGAATTCAAAGTCTACGAAATTTCCTCAATTTTGTAATAAGTTTTTCAAAATTTTCAACACAAAACTTGACTGATTACTTCAACCTCACAGGTTTGATCTTAAATTTCAGCAAATTGTTAGCGGGATTATCTCGTTCCTGGTTCGATTTATTTGGAACTCATTTATGACACGAAAAAGGCAGTTGACACTCCTGTGACTTTTCTTCGGTGTTTATTTTCAGCTAAGGCTTAGCATTATACCAGCTACGGTTTATCCTGAAACTGTCTTGCTTATGCAATTAATTTACAATTGCTTTAGTTTCCACATTCAACCGATTTTTCCTTCATGATTTCTTCTTTTCCGAACTTCCAATACTTTCACGCATACCATTTCGGAAGCCTTCCTAATCCTCTAGATTCCTTCTTCCGGAACCAGTGCCTACCAGGCTCTTAAGAAGGTGACGACTAATGGCGCCGAGTTGTAAACTAATTACCAATTGTCTAAGACATTTCGCTCTCCGTGCTGCCGTGGCAAGAGGCACAGTTAAATGACTGCTGATTATTGGTGCTTCAAAACTTCTTAGTTGTATATTAGGAGTTCCTGTAACGTACAATGCTCGACTGCTCTGGAAAACACTGTTAAACGATCACTAACAACTGTTAGTGTTGCTGATGTTACCTTGATGGCAGTTGTAAAATTCCCTTCTTGCTGACTGTAAGATGGTGACAAAGAAACTTACAAATGTACAACGGCCGTTCCATAAAAACTGAGAGTAAAATCACACAAAATGAATAAATGTAAGTACAGCAATATTTTGTTTTTTGTTTTTTTTTGTTTGGAGGTTTAACGACCACCGTGAGCAACTCAATGGGCTATAAGCAGTCGCCCGTCCCTAATTTAGGATCACTGGTTCCAGGGAAGGGAGAGAGCCAGTGCCGTAAGACAAACACAACATCCATGCCTCACCGGGATTCGAACCCGGACCCCTTTCGGACGAATGATCAGAGGCCATCGCTTAGACCACTGCGCTACCGGGGCGGCATTACAGCAATATATATATTATTCTTTCTCAAAGTATCTTTCTTCGGATGATATGCAACGGTCCCATCGTTCAGTCCACTTTTCAAAGCATGTGGCGAAGGCATTTTGTAGAAGCTGCTTAAGTGACCCCTGTACAGCTTGAATAACGTCAGCATATGTGTTGAATATTGCGCCACGGAACTTCTCCTTCATTGTTGGAAACAACCAAAAATCGCAATGGGCGAGATCAGGACTGTAGGCAGGCTGTGGCACGATTTCAATACTGCATTTCAATACTGTGGCACGATTTCAATACTGTGGCATGATTTCAATACTGGTCCACTTGTCCACCAGTTTCGGGCGCTTAATAGATATGTGTCGTCGCAAACGTTTCAAGACTGAAATGTAATACTCTGCATTGACTGGTAAACTACACCTTTATGATCAAAGAAAATTATCATCATCACCTTCCCAGCTGATTTGGTTTGGCGGACTTTTTTCGGAGGAGGCGAGCCTGTGTGTTTCCATACACCCGTTGCGCGCTTCTTTAGGGGGTCGAAATAGTGAACCCGTGTTTCATCGGAAGTTATTACTGTGTTTAGAAAGTCTGGATCCTTTGCAATCGTTTGTTCCCACTTGTGACACACCTGAACTTTGGTTAACAGTTGTTCTCTCGTCAAGTGATGAGGTACCCATCTGAAACATACACGATGCAGCAGTAATTTGTCCCATAGATGCGGAATGCCGACGTTTTTGAAATATTAGTTGACGCCGTTATGTCTTCACACGTCACTCGTCAATCTTCTTGCAGGATTGCCTAAACAGTGTTAATACGCTCCGTAACAACATTTTCAGGTCGACCACGCCTAGGAGCGAGTTCTGCCGACAAACGCCATTTTTTATAATCATGGTGCCATTTAAAAATCGTTGACTCACCCAGACATATATCTTTGTAAGCTGTTTTAATTAAATCAGCTGTTTCTGAAGCCGGTTTAGCCAAACGATAGCAAAATTTTATCGCACAACGCATTTTACTTCTTAACTCTGAATCCCTCACCTCCATAGCTGTATGGCAAAATTCAGACGTACATTAAACAACTGCGCAATAACAAAACCAGAATCGTCTGCCACGGCTAATAACTGTTGCCATAGATACTTCCTTAATTCAGTTAGTCGTCTGCGTTGTTATTTTTCCCCTTCGCACTGTTGCCAACTCAAAAAAAAAATACTCTCAGCTTTTATGGAACGGACTTTGTGTTATGTTCTCGGCAACAAAATATCGGAATCACAGAAAAATCATTTGTTAGCTGAGTTTTACTATCCCTTTTTGGATTCAATTTGTTTGCAACTCGACAAAAAGATATGATGTGAAAGTGCAAAGTATACGCTTATAACTCTGTTCTGTTTATCGGCTAAGGCTTTGATGTAAGGCGTTCATGTGTTGTTCCGTGATTATATGCAGCAAATTTACGTATTTTTTATTGCTTATCATCGTTTCCTAATACCCGTAAGTTCCCGTGCTGAATCATTGTCGCCAGTGTCCAACTTTTTGACAGAGCCGAAAATTTCACGCCTTCTTCTGCCACCTCAAGATTTTATCTCCTCAATTTCCAGCACTTTCTTAATGTCGCGCGTTTCCCGCTCTGTCCTCTGTGAATACATTCGACCTATGTTGCTTTGGTGCCCTCGTTAAATAACTTGCACAATTGTGCACGCTGTGTTTTTATCTCATGTATGTAATGTTTTACCTTCACGGCGGTGTTTGTGCTGTTCTTTTTTTTTTTAATTGTGTACTATTGTTTCGCCTGTGTTATCCTGTAAATCATGCCCAGCCAATGTCATGTGACACGATGTGTTTCTCTTTGTCACTTCTGCAATTTTTTATTCAATAAGCTTTGCTTGCAGCATTTGTTATTCATCCCCATTGTCATTGCAGTGTATATACCATCATGTTTTTAACAGTTTTTGTATTATTTCCCAGTGAGATGCCCAATACTGTACGTCTCCCTCTTATGTTTTCTTATGATAAATTAGAATAAAGCGATTTTGAAACCAAGCGTTTCCCAGTTTCGTTGTAACCATTGACGTTGTGAAATCGCTAAAGGGCCCTTTCCGCTTTTTTAGGATGCCTTAGCTAGAGTCACAGCGCTGATTGCTCGAGCAATAAATTTCTTAGCTGTTAGAGCTTCTTTAACGGACATGGTCGATGGTCTGAGAATTTCTGCTGAAGGGTCGCTAGTGATTAATATATAAGGGTCGCCCAAATGAAAGTGAGACTCGTGTAATAGCGTCGTTGTATAATTACACAAAGCCGTGAATTTGCGCCGGTAGATGGCGTGTTATGTCAGGAAGCACGCTGTTATCGGCGGCACGTGTCAGTGTGCTGTTTGCACATGCGGAGGCAAGTTGACTACGTAGGGTTGTGACCAGAGTTGGAAACGGGAAAAAAATTCGGACCCGGACCCTACCCGTAACTGGCCCAGACAAATCTGCTTCCAACCATAAATTCGAAACTCAATTCATATATATATATATATATATATATATTCATCCCAATAACTGCTTGATATTTAATAACTGAAATCCTTTTTTAATAATAAAATTTGGTTACCTGCTAAATTTTAGCGCCATTTTTAGTGCCACTATTTTGCGTAATCCAGAAGTAATGGCTGACTATGACCGTGACCATGGAGTATATTACAAATGGGAATCATAATTTACGATAACACAAATGTATGTTTTTAAATGTATTTAGATTGTTCGCTCTTTCCACGCTTTGATGGGAGTGCTCATGCTTTCATATGGCTCGTTAGATTTTTGGTTTCATAATCTTTTATTACACCGTCGACATCTTTTTTGTAATTATACACTTTCCACATTTTGAACAACAAGCAAAACCAAACACCACAGAATTATTCACGGTTCCTTAATGAGACGAAACAATTTCCAGCATTCGCTCTTCCCCTTGTGGTTTTGAACAAGCACGTATTTGTTGGCCTCGACGCCTTTCTCAACCTCCTTAATATTAAATCCATCCCTATTAACAAAAAAGGAGTTAATTTCGACATGACATGGCATGGGAATGGGATGCATCAATCGGAAACCTCTGAATGCTCAATATAAAAGATGCGATGTGAAAAGTAACTCTTAGTCATACAGTGAACTTCGCACGGAGAGAGTGAATCCAGTTGAGAAGCAGGTGAATGGCGTTTGCCTGTACCTTGCCCTGAAGAATCGCACTGTAAAAGAGCGCAAATGGAGTATCTTTTTACGATATGATGTTGGTGTGTCTGACGTCGATCGGTGGAAAACTTCGTTGCTTTATAAAAGATACGACAATATTTTTGCATAGCAAATCATTGTTCACTCCGTGGGCACCAGTATCGACTACAGAATTCCACAACGCGCATTTTTCTTTGGAATGTATTTTTCTCTTTTCAAAAGTAAAACGGGGGAAAAACCGGGTCAAATCGGTTCAGGAACACTTTTTTATATTTAAGAAACAAAACAAAAAGTACAGTTGCTCTGGAAACAGTGGCAAGCATAGTACTGGGAGGGGGAGGGGGGTGAAAAAGTAAAACCGTCATCCTTAAATTGAAGTGGGTTTTGCGGAAAAATTTTCATCGGCCCATGCCAAGATTTTACTGCAGAAAAATTGAACTGCAATTTTTCTGTTGTGGAAAATCACAGTTAGAAATTTCAAGATATTTAAATATCGTGGCAAACTCACTTAATCGACGTGGGAAAAGCGAATAGCCAGGTTTAAATCACTAGTTTAGTTAGTTATGTATGCAATTGCGCTGCAACAGCTTCCATTTTGGACACACTCAATATTTATATTTGTTTAAAATTTTCTCTTAAGAACACTGAAGTAAGAATATAATTTTTTTTAATTGCTTATATAGCCTTTACATGTTTGACAGATCGTAAAATAATTTTGATTTTCATACCTTTGAGCTTCCAGTTCTTAACTTTTCAACGAAGTGGGCTGAAATTCCAGCAAATAATTCCAGCAAATATTTGGATATCTACTACCAAAATTATGGTGGAGTTGTACCAAAAATCCTTTCGCATAAGACATTGTTTTTAAATTTAAGTCAATGGAAAAAAGTACAGAACTTTTACACTGCAAAATTTTCTATTTGTACTGCAATTTTTGCAATTTCTCTGTTGTGGACAATCACAGTTGGAAATTTAAAGATTTTTAAATATCGAGGCGAACAGATTCTTCATTTAGTGATCATATATCCGTATGTGTTTCAATTACAAAACGTGCTTTTATGCTGCGGTTATGTATTGTAAAGACACCTTACTAAACGTGGTAAGCAAAACATTTTGAAACTTAATGTTGAGATGATATCTGCATAAATGCCTTCATCTGCAGCATTTGTCAGTTATCACAAGGATCGTAGGTTGCGTAGGTAGAACATTTCGGGGGAAAGGGATCGTATATGACATCCCCGCAAATAATCTTACAGTTATTTCATAAAAAGTTCTTGATATTATTAGCTTTCACTCTGAATTCTGTGTTGTCATATAGTGGATAGTACATCCCATAATGACCATTATCTAGCATTGTTCTGCAACTTTAACAAACATGGGTGAGTATTTTCACTACTTTAACCAAAGTAGTGAACAAAATTTAGCCCTGTTCAGCTCCAACCCCAATGCTGTTAACATACGTAGATTGTTGTGCCTCCCGATTTTTCCTGATGCCAGGCCCCTCGAAACATTTCAGGATGAAATGAATGGTCAAAGAAACTATAGAAATAGATAGACATCCCTTCCCCACTCCTTCCTCCCCAATTCCAAACTTCCACTCCTTCCTCCCCAATTCCAAACTTCCACTCCTTCCTCCCCAATTCCAAACTTCCACTCCTTCCTCCCCAATTGCATGGGGAGGAAGGAGTGGAAGTTTGGAAGACGTGATTCTTTTTAATGCCTAAACAGATTAATCATAGTTTTCGGGCTCGTTCGGGCACGGGCTCTGATTTGCAATATAAAATTCGGGCTCGTGCTGGCTAGGGCTGACATACTTCGGGCTCGGACTCTTAAAATTGAGCCCGAACTCAACTCTTATGAGCACAGCACTAATGCCTCCTACAACCAACGGGAGTAAAATCAACTACCCCCTTCATTGAGGAAATTTTGTACACACCCCTGCCCTCCTGCAAGATATGGTACATGCTGTACATTCGGGTATCGTTTACTTGATCAAAAGGTCACTTGACCGAAAATTACTTCGCCGAAAATCACTTGATCGAAAGGTACATTTTACCGAAGGGTCACTTGACCGAAAAGTTCATTTCACCGAAAGGTCACTTCACCTAAAAGTTCATTTCATCGAAAGGACATTTGATCGAAAAGCTCATTTCACCGAAAGATTACTTTACCTAAAAGTTCATTACATCGAAAGATCATTTCACCGAAAGATTACTTTACCTAAAAGTTCATTACATCGAAAGATCATTTCACCGAATGGGCAGTTTATCAAAAACTTAGAATTTTGTTGTTAGTGATCTGTTGAAGTGTGGTGGGGTTTTTTGAAATACTGGCCACCTAAGCATTATCGGATTGTATAAAAAATACACTTTTAATTTGGAACTCCTCCACATGAGTAGGTTTTTCGAAATGCAACATTAATTACACTATCTACCAACAAGTAATTGGACACCCCTGCAATCGACGATATCTGCGGTCCTGATACACGTCACGGCCGCCGCCGTTAAATATCGTGAGGGAAACATCAACACAACCAGTCGCATGCGAGATGCCAGCCACGCAGTTAGGAGCTCTCTGATTTCGAGAAAGGTGTAATCGTCGGGTATCACAGAAATGGCCGATCCATACGTGGCATATCCAGCTAGTCGAAGTACCCAAAATCAACAGTGCCCTACGTGATTGGCAAGTGAAAGATGAGAGGTGACTGTCGGAATGTGCCCCGACCCGGCAGACCAGCAAAACTGGGAGTTACAGACTGACGGGTGCTGGCCGAAGAAATTCGGAAGAACCGCACAAAATCAATGGCCCACGTCCGCGAGGAGTTTCAACAGGCATCCGGTAGTGTTCTTTCGATGAATACCATCCGTAAGGAAGCCCATCTGCTCAGTTATCATGAACGTGCTGTTACCCACAAGCCTTTGATCACCAAGTCCAATAGCGCTGCTCGGCGAACGTGGTGCAAAGAACGTCGACAGTGGACCGTTGAACAGTGGAAACAGGTTCTCTGGAGCGACGAATCAAGGTTCACCCTCTGCCGTTCGGATGGCAGGGTCTGGTTTTTGCGTCCTCCTGGAGAACGCCTCCTGCCGAAGTGTATTGTGCCAACTGTGAAGTTCGGCGGCCGTGGTATTATGCTATGGGGGTGTTTCTCCTGGTATAGCACGACACCCTTGGTCGCAATTTCTGGTAGACTCAACGCCGAAACCTACTGCACCATTTCGGATGACCATGCGCTTCCTACGTTGTGGCAGTTTTACGAGGTGGATCCATGTTACTTTCAGGATGACAATGCCACCTGTCATGTTGCGAGGTCCACCATGGCTTGGCATGGTAACAATGGGATTAATCGAATGGACTGGAGAGCCCGGACCTTAACTCTATCGAACACCTCTGGGACGAGTTGGAGCGTCGACTTAAGGGGTGCCCCTACCGTCCGAAATCGGTGAAGGAACTGACCTGTCTTCTCCAAGCCGAGTGGAAAAAAATACCGCTAGCCATCGTACAACGCCTGGTTGAGGTTATGCCCCGGAAGGTCGCAGCTGTAATCGCCGCTAGTGTTACTTTCAGATGACAATGCCACCTGTCATGTTGCGAGGTCCACCATGGCTTGGTATGGTGACAATGGGGTTAATCGAATGGACTGGCCTACGCAGAGCCCGGACCTTAACCCTATCGAGCACCTCTGGGCGAGTTGGAGCGTCGACGTAAGGGGTGCCCCCACCGTCCGAAATCGGTGAAGGAACTGACCTGTCTTCTCCAAGCCGAGTGGAAGAAAATACCGCTAACCGTCGTACAACGCCTGGTTGAGGGTATGCCCCGGAAGATCGCAGCTGTAATCGCCGCTCGTGGAGGCTCCACCAACTATTGAAGGTGAATAAACTTCGTTTTCCTTTGCTATCACAGGTGTCCAATTACTTGTTGGTAGTTAGTGTATAAGGCTTAGATCTGTGCCTTTGTGTCAAATTTTAATTATCCGAGCTCATATTCATAAGGGTTACATAGTAAATCAAGTAAATAATGTTCCACTTTTACTGAACCGCAAAACATAATTTTTTTGACCGTAGGCCTAGATGCAGGGCATTTTAACAGATTTTAACACTACTCATATTCATAAGCATTACATAAAATGTAAAATAATTTTTTATGTAAACCTTATGAACATAAGCACGCACGGTTAAAATTGGCTAAAAAAGCCTAAGTCGAGACATAGGGTCCTAAAATTGATTCTCTTTGCCTGAAAAAATGTGCAACATTATTAACTTGACATTTTAAGTAAACCTTATGAACATTAGTTCGTACGATTAAAATTGGGTAAAAAGGCCTAAGCCAAGGCCTAGGGACCTAAAGTTGATTCTTTTTGTCTGAAAAAATGTGCAACATTATAAATTTTACGTTTTATGTAAACTTTATGAACATGAGCACTGAACATGACTTCTATGTAAACCTTATGAACATGATTAAAATTTACTAAAAAGGCCTAAGCCGAGGCCTAGGAACTTAAAATTAATTATTTTTGTCTTAAAACTAAATCTTTGCGTTCTCTGTGACACGGGGAAATCAAAAGTGCAATTTGAGTATGATCGCCTAACGTTTCGGTGGTCTGTCTGGCGAACTTGCACCATGCTTCAACAGATCCTGTAATGAAATCCAAAGTTTTCGATAAACTGACCCTTCGGTGAAATGACCTTTCGATGAAATGAACTTTTAGGTAAAGAGACCTTTCGGTGAAATGAACTTTTCGATCAAGTGACCGTTCGGTAAAATGTACCTTTGGATCAAGTGGCCCTTCGGTGAAATGAACGTCTCGATCAAGTGATCTTTCGGTGAAACAATCTTTTCGGTGAAGCGATTTTCGGTCAAGTGACCCTTCGGTGAAGTAAACGTCGGGCAAGTGAACCAGACCCTGTACATTCTCGTTCCTCAGCTCTTAAGTGAACCCAGGAGTTCGCAAACAAACATGGCCCATCTATTGTAGTTGGGATTCTAGCAGTTGCCTGCTGAGGGGATTATTTTTCTCTCATTCAAAATAGAAGGGTTTTTTTTCTGATTGTTGTAATTACATTATGTGTATTTCGTTTATAAAAAAAAGTATTGTGGTTCAGTTGTGTGTTTAAAGCAACTGAACTGAAAGCATTTTTAAGAAAGTAAGAAAGAAATAGACAAAATATACGGAAGGGGCCACCGGGAAATGTCCCGGTGTCCCGGTGGGCCAAACTACCCCTGGTGTAGCCCATGTATCACTCTTACTTCCTGTTTGTTCACATATTCTAATGAATTAACTCTTACAGCAAAAAAAACTGACAGTCTCAGTTTCATTTTGGGCGACTCTTATACATGGCTGCTGATGAGTTCTTAATTGCCGTTGCAAACTTCGCGTTTAGCTGATTGTAAGATGGTGACAAAGGAATCTACTATTGAACCATGTCCTCGTAAGAAATATTTCTACTCCATATCAACCTAAGAGTGTTGTACTATTGTGGAAGGTCATAAGCAGCTACTTCCTTTGCAAAAAGTAGCTCCTAGCGTTCAGAGCGGAAATAATTATTGCTTTTCGTTTACGGCAAAAAGCAATAGAATTATTGCTTAGAATCCATTTTTGTTTACCGCAAAAAAATATTACTTAGAATCCATTTTTGTTTACTCAGTAGTTTACGGGCAAAATTGCTGTTAAAGACAAATTTTCAAGATGGCAGAGCGTTTCAGAAATAGGTTTAATAAGAAAAGTTACTCTATCAAGGGTGCCTCGCTCTTTCGTGATCTGACTGTCTAGGTGGGAAACGTACATAACTTGGAGAGAATAGGGACACAGGGAGGAAGGGATAGAAGGGACCTCTCTCACTCTCATGTTTGCAACACAGAAACAATAAATTAACAATCGGGGAAATGCGAGGAGGTGCACTTAAGCAAACGTACAGGAGAGAGAGAGAGAGAGAGAGAGAGAGGGAGGGAGGGATGATGCAATCAGCTTTGGTTAGGTCATAAAACCGAAAATCAGTGCGGGAGTAATGCTTGACAATAAAGGCAGAAGTGGAGTGTGACGTGAATTGGTACCGTTCTTGCGTTACACGGAGATGCTGTGAGCAAGCTAAACTACCTTCCACAATAGTACACTCTTAGAATATAGTAACAACGTAACACATTACTCCCAAGAATGTAGCTCACGTTTTTAAGTTTTATTCAAAATTTAGGGGGGGCACTTGTAGAAATTGGCCGCCATAATTTGTATTCCTACATCTTGAGATTTGATGAACTGGAGCAAATTATTAGATTTCTGAGCTCATCTTGTGCCCAGGGCATTCTTTTGCAAGAAACTATTATTTCACTGTTGATATAGCTCGAAGATGTTCTTAATAAAATGATCGCGCAGTGTAATTATACGATTCAGATGTATTTGTGTTGCTTTCAACAGAATAATAAAAAAAGCCGTCGATACTTTTGAAACATTCGTAAAACAATATTAATTTCTAGTTTATTAGTCTTTGTCGACGATTTAAAAAAATGGAAAAAGATCTGTTGTTTCACAAATGAATTTCCTTAAGGAAAAATCGTGCAAATAAGATGTATTAAATCCAACTAAGGTCACGTGAACAAGGCAGGGGCGTTTTTACAACATCGTTATTTCATCCTTTCCTGGAAACGTGCTCTTTCCTTCTACAGCAGAAGGCAAAACAAGAAGTCATTTGCCGTCTTTGTTGATGCTAAATGCTGAAATTACGATGCTCTCTTTGCGGCAAAGTTGGAGAACCGGTTTCTGATAATACTCAGCTGCAACAGAAAACACCTTTAACGCCAATCTGTGATCCATCTATAAATGCAAGTGCTCTCCTAAAATCGGTTGCATAGCTAAATAATAAATACTTTGTGAATGTATGATCTAAGATACCAGTCCGATTTTTTCACTTTACCCACCCTGTCGTTCATCTTTAAGAAATGCGCACAGAAAATCAGAAATTTTCAGAATAGGCAGACCCATTGGCGACGGGAGAATTATAAAACAATATTTTTTTTTAATAGGCAGACCCATTGGTGTAACTAGGAGGGGAAATTAGAAATAAGAAATTTTCAGGATAGGCAGACCCATTGGCTCAACTAGGAGGGGAGAATTAGAAATCAAGAATTTTCAGGATAGGCAGACCCATTGATGTAATTAGGAAGGGAAATTAAAAATCAGAAATTTTCGGAATAGGCAGACCCATTAGTGTAACTAGGAGTAGAAATTAGAAATCAGAAATTTTCAGGATAGGCAGACCGATTGGAGTAACTAGGAGAGGAATTAGAAATCAGAAATTTTCAGAATAGGCGAAGCCATTGGCGCAACTAGGAGGAGGGAATTAGAAATCAAGAATTTTCAGAATAGGCAGACCTATTGGTGTAACTAGGAAGGGGAATTTAGAAATCAGAAATTTTCAGGACAGGCAGACCCATTGGAGCAACTAGGAGGAGAAATCAGAAATCTGAATTGGTGTAACTAAGAGGGGGGGAATTAGGAAGACAGAAAATTAGAAATCAGAAATTTTCAGAATAGGCAACCCCACTGGCGTAGCTACGACGGGGAATTAGAAAAGAAATATTTTCAGAATAGGCATAAGACACATTGGCGTAACTAGGAGGGGGGGGGGTATTACCGATTCCAGAAATCCAGTTGAAAAAAATTATTCATGTAACTGAGTCTATTCACTACGAAGAACACTGGGCATATTGTGCATTTTAAATAAGGCGCAGTTTTTCCGCGAGAGAGTGTAAAATGCACTTCCTTTTTCGCTGATGTCTTATGTGCCGGAAGATGTCTATTTTCTTAAAACTTTTCCTGCACGAAAAAACAATAAAGGAAAAGAAGAAATTGTAAATACCTTTCCTCTTCTAGCTAATTCTTTCGGCGTCGGAACGTGTTCAAGAAATGTGCTCATTACGCCCAACAATTCAGTGTCATCTTTTATGTTTCATTCTATGAAGCGTTCAGGTACAGAAAAAAGACGATTATATCTGTATAACTCTTATGAAAATAATATGATAACGATAAACAACTTAGGAATAGATTATACGAAAATTCTTCAACACTGAAACTGTTCGTACTCCGTATATTGTGAAAGAAAACACAGAAGACTACGTCAAAGACGCAAAAACTGGCTAAAGCTGTTCTGTCGTTTTCTTTAAAAGAAAGCATTAATTTTCCTGAAAAAGTCATTGATTTCCTAAAATAAATAAAAACTATTTATTTTAATACCTAAAATATTTCACTACTTGTTTTTAATATAAAATATTTCCTAAAAACTGGAGCTTTCTTTAAATGTTATAGGAAAACAAAATGCTAGCGAAACATTCGGAAGGCTACACTTCTTTGAAAGCAATTAACTACCTGGAAGTACAGAGTGTCCATACAGCCTTTCCCACATTAGAAAAATTAATATTAAAAAATCTAAGTTAAAATAAAATGGTTGGCAACATAATATAGTAGCACTCATTAAGTTTTTTTGTTTGTTTTTGTATGTTGTTCAGGTGAGCGCTTCTGCTGAATAGGAGCAGCATTTCATCGATAATGGCTTCCATGCAAGAAAAAGCGGAGTGCGTGTTGTGGTTCCATGAGACCAAATCGGCGGTTACTGTCCAGCGTCATTTCAAAAATGAGTAAAGACGATCACTACCGGACCAAAAAAGCATAAAAGCTTGATATGAAAAGTTTAAAGCGACGGGTAGTATTGGCGATCTCCCTAGAGGAGACCGACCACCGATTTCACAAGAGACCGCTGCAGCTGTTCAGGAAACATTTCTGCGAAGCCTCAGGAAATCCAGTCGTCGTGCTTCACTAGAAACTGGGATTCCCCGTGCCACGGTTCACAAAATTTTACACATGTCTTCATCTTTATGTTTATAAGCTACAGATCCTTCAAGCTCTTCAGCCTGACGACCGGCCTCGCCGTGCTGTATTTGCGACAGAGATGTTGCAGCGCATAGCTCATGATAGTGATTATCTGCACCGTGTCTGTTTCTCAGATGAAGCTACATTCCTAGTCTCTAGTACAGTAAACAGGTACAATGTGCGAATCTGGGATCAGAAAATCCCCATTATGTCATTGAACATCAGAGAGCTATCATGAATGAAATACGGGATTACACCGTATAATATAAATTTTGAAGATGACAATCCGTTTTTTGGTGTAATTGTGACAAGGATGGTAAGTCAGATAATATCCGAAAACTGGAAAATTTCGTCGTCATGGAGCGGGAATCGAATACGCGTCTCCCAGATAACGCCCCGGTATGCTAACCACTACACCACCCAGAACGACCAAGTCTCAAGTTTCCGATTAATTTGAATGTAACCATCACAGGATTCGCTAGTTGAATCTCATGAGTAAATCACGGGATAAGAATCTTATCCTGTGATTTACTCCTCCGGGTAATCACGGGATAAGATTCTTAACCTCCAGATTCGCTAAACATGAATGCCGATTGCTTCGACTAGCGAATCCTGTGATGGTTATATTCAAATTAATCGGAAACTTGAGACTTGTTTGTTCTGGGTGGTGTAGTGGTTAGCATACCAGGGAGCTACCTGGGAGACACGGGTTCGATTCCCGCTCCAGGACGACGAAATTTTCAAGTTTTCGGATATTATCTGATTTACCATCCTTGTCACAATTACACCAAAAAACGGATTGACATCTTCGAAATTTGTATCAGAAAAAGTGAAGTGAAAATAAGTGAACAGTAAAATAAGTGAACCTATGGTGCTGCCTGACGCATGACAGAATCATCGGACCGTTCTTTTTTACAGAGCACACGGTAATATGTAACATGTACCAGGACATGCTGGGACTTTTTGTAGTACCTCAGTTACATGCACTCCAACCTTCGGTTATTTACCAACAAGGCGGTGCCCCACCACGTTGGTCAATAATAGTTCGTGAGCTCCTGAATGCCACATTTCCGGACAGATGGATTGGCCGCAAAAGGTTCCATGGCATGGCCAACTCGATCGCTCACTAAGCTCTCTAGACTTTTTTCTGTGGGGTTATGTGAAGGACCAAGTTTACTCTAGCAGTGTTCCGGTTGTCGAGACGTTGAGGAGCAGAATAACGGACGTCATTGGTTCTCTCTCTGCTGAGATGTAAAACAAAACATGGCGTGAAATCGAATATCGCTTAGATGTCCTCCGGGCCACAAATGGCGCCCATTTAGAGCTGTAGCTTCTAAAATATCGATTGAAAATTTTTTTTAATGGACTGATGCCACTCACATCGCTAAACCTTTTCGGAATATTTTCTTCTCAAAATATTCCACAGTTTCTCCGCCAGTAGTTGTATATCTTATTTTCGTCAATATCTCTACGTCTAGAAGTCCGATTTGAAAAATTTCTCCTTTGTTGGATAGTGTTTTCAGTGTGACACGTTTTACATATAATTTGAAAATTTTCAAGTAATTCATAGACTTTCCGCTAGGGGGCGTAGAGGTAAATAGCGTTTCCCCCTATATATCTGCTTCTAAATCTCCGATTCGAAAAATTCTTTCTGCACCGGATACAGCTCCTGATGGGAAATCGTTTGCACATAATATCTAATTTTTGTGAAAAAATGGTTTGGCCACCAGGGGGCGTAAATCTTAATTTCCGCTTCTGATGCATTGACAGCAAAATATGAGCTTCTAAAATCTCGATTGCAAAAAAACGTCGTTTGTAGACCGATAGTACTCATGTCGATAAACCTTTTAGAAACATTTTCTTCTTAAAATAGCGCATGGTTTCTACGCCAGGGGGCGTAGATATCTATCTTATTTTTGTCAATATCTCTACTTCTAGGAGTCCGATTTGAAAAATTCCTTCTTTGTTGGATAGTGTTTCTAGTGTGACATGTTTTTCATATAATTTGAAAATTTTCAAGTAATTCATAGACTTTCCGCTAGGGAGCGTAAATGTAAATTGCTTTCCCCCATATATCTCTGCTTCTAAATCTCCGATTTGAAAAATTATTTCTGCACCGGATACAGCTAATGATGGGAAATCATTTGCACATAATTTCAAATTTTAGTAAAAAATGGTTTGGCCACCAGGTGGCGTAAGTCTTAATTTCCGCTTCTGATGTATTTGCAGCAAAATATGAGCTAAAGTCTCGATTGAAAAAAAAAGTCATTTGTTGACTATACAAACCTGTTAGGAACATTTTCTTCTTGAAATAATGCATGGTTTCTACGCCAGGGGCTTAGATGTATATCTTATTTTTGTCAAGATCTCTAATTCTAGGAGTCCGATTTAGAAAATTCCTTCTTTGTTGGATAGTGTTTCCTAAAAATTCAAAATTTTCAAGTAAATCGTAGACTTTCCGCTGGGGGGCACAAAGGCAAATTGCGTTTTCAGTGTTATTTCTGCTTCTAAAACTCCGATTTGAAAAATTCTTCCTGTATCGCATACAAGACTTGGTGGAAAATATTTTTCACATAATTTATAATGTTTGGTAAAGAATAGTTTGGCCCCCAGGGTACATAAGTGTTAATTTCTGCTTCTGATGTATTTGTAGCAAAATCTGGGCTCCTGAAACTCGACTAATTTTTTTTTTCTTCTTGGACCGATACCGCTCATATGGGAAATCCTTTTGAGAATACTTTCTTCCTAAAATAATGCATGGTTTTCCCACCAGGTGACGTAAAGTCACATCTTATTTTTGTCGATATCTCTGTTTCTATGAGTCCAATTAGAAAAATTATTTCTGTGTTGGAGAGCGTTTCCGGTGCGAAATGCTTCTCATATAAATTCATGTTTTTCTTAACACACAAGTCTGCAACCAGAGGGCGTAAGCTCACGATTCCGTTTACAGCAATATCTGAGGAATTAAAAAGCCGATTGAAAAACTTCTTTCTTCCGTCAGGTACTATTATTTTCCATACCGGCTCCATTGACTTTGAATAGCTTTGATAAATTTAATTTGCGTCAGAACGGATTCAAAAGACGTGCTAATTACACCCGAAAATTCGGTGTCATCTTTCTTGTTGTACCTGCAATACATTTTTTATATTAATTTTTGTAATGTGGGGAAGACTTTATGGACAGCCTGTATTTTAACAGCAGCTCCGCAGCGAGGAACACTTTGCTTATATTATCGGATTTTATTTTTTTATATATAATATTATATTATTGAATTTTATTTTACTCTGAATCTTGAAATTAAAACAAAATAAAGTGTTCGGAATACTAGGAATAAGCAAAAATGCATGTTCAAACTCAATGGTTGATTTTTGTCTGAATAAAGAAACTTAGCATTGGACGGACGCTTCGGCAGCATTTGAGACCACAGTCCCACCAACCCCACTCTCGCTGTTCTGTCATTTCTATCAAACATGAAATTTGAAATTTTCAAATTTAATTCCGGATAATTTCCGCTTTACTGTTTGTAACAAAGATTTAGAGCGAACTTACCTATGACCCTCAGTGCTGAATAGTCAGAGATGCAGGCTTCTAGCCAGTTGGCCGAAGACCCGGGATTGAGACCCGGATCCAGTTCGCGAGTAAGTCGGCGGAAGATCTGGAATTGAGCCCCGGGTCCAGTTCGCGATTTCAGTAGGCCGAAGATCTGGGATTGACCCACGGGTCCAGTTCGCGAGTTCAGTTCGTGAGTTCGGTGGTTCAGATAGATAGCTCTTTGCAATCCTGGATGCTTATGGAGGTCGCACCACAACAACAACTTACACATGGAGCTTAAGTGCGATTCTTTCTTTCTCACAATATCAAATTCTTTTAAAAAATCAATAAATTGAAGTCGAACAATGCAAGTTTTAATGTCAAGATATTTATGATCAAACACAAACAAACCTTCGTAGATTTGGGGAAATGAAAACAAATTTCAACGAGATCAGCCATTTATATCTGTACTGAAATGAACAAAAATAAAAAGCCTGATTAGAATTCCATCGTTGGAAAAACATTAGATCTGCTATCTAATAGCGTGTTGGTCCTCCTCTACCTTGAATAACAGCCTGTACACGCCGAGGCCGGAGGGTTTCCGGAGGTAATGCCAGCCATGTCTGTTGCAGCATTGTCCACAACTCCACCCGAGACGTCGGTCCAGGATCTACGGATCTCATGGTCCACTTCACGGCGTCCCAGAGAGCTTCCACAAGGTTTAAGTCCGGTGACCTTGAGCAATTTGAGACTAATTTACCTGGCACTTCGACATTTTGCCATTTTCTTGAAAATTCTTATACACAGTCGAGTCACATTATTGTGACCACCTCCTACTTTAGACGTCAGCAGCGCGTAGCCAATGAAAGAAGGCACGTGTCGTGAGCTGACTTTGATGGTATATAAAGTGTGCTGTAGGCATCATGAAAGGATATCACTCGTTGCTGTCATGCACAAAAGGAGTGATTTATCAGATTTGAAAAAGGGATGATCATCGCCTTTCGGGCCAAGGGTGGCAGTATTCCTGAAACAGCTAAGTTTGTGAACTGTTCGCGCGGTGCTGTGGTTAAAGTGTATCGTGACTGGAGAAATGGCACCATTGAGAATAAGCAAAATGGAAACTGCGGAGCACCACGTGCCATTGATGTGAAAGGTGAACGTCGGCTTCAAAGGTGCGTGAGAGCCGATCGACACGCTACAGTGGAGAAAATCACTGGCCGAATGAACTAGGGAGCTACCGGAAATGTGTCTAAAACGACAGTTCAGCGAACCCTGCTGCGTATGGGGCTCACCGCACCTATCCTAACGAAGGTGCATCGGCACAAAAGGTTTGCATTTGCACGGCAATATCGGAATTGGACCTCCGCCGATTTGCCAAAGGATTGCCTTCTCCGATGAATCACGTTTTATGCTTCAATGAACAGATGGACGTTGGCGTATAAGACGAGAAACATCGGAAAACAAACACTCGTCAACCATTGCTGGAAAAACACAAGTTGGTGGAGGCAGCGTTATGGTCTGGGGAATGTTTTCGTGGCATTCCCTGGGTCCACTCATACCTGTGGAAGTCGCTATGGACCGAATTCGTTATGAACCTGTCCTTGCAGACCACAAACACCCATACATGCTGATTGTCTTCCATGTGGCGAATGGGATCTTCCAGCACGACAACACGACATGGCGCACAGCTAGAAATGTCCGAGAGTGGTTAGAAGAGTGCGATGTAGACTTCAAAGTACTTCCCTGGTTCCCTGGTTCCAAAGAATAAACCAAATTGAGCATCTGTGGGACCACTGCTATCGTGTTGTTCGTTCTATGGATCCTCCACCACGCACCCTCGAGCAGCTGTCAGATGCACTACAATCAGTCACTCCCAGCCCGTCTAGCTGCTGTCCGCGCTGCACACGGCGGTTACTCTGGATATTAGCTGGTGGTCACAATAATGAGACTCGACCGTGTGTATATATATAATTGAAGTCAGGCGCTACTGTGTGTGTGTGTGTGTGTGTGTAGTACTATAGTTCAATATAATATACTTACCAAACAATCTTCGAGTCCACCAATGTGGTCCTTTGACAAGGGGTGGTATTACATGCGGATGCTGATTTATTCGAAAGTACAGATCTGTCGTACCACACTTTGGCTGTCCAATTATCATGAAATAAGGAAGGCATCGCATCTTTATAAGTTTCCCACTTATATTTAAGAACTTCAAAGGTTGCTGACATTTCTTTTGCTGACAACTGCCAACAAATGATTTAAAGACTTCAGAAATGTTGGAATCGGTTTCCTTGTCGAAGAATTCCAGCCAACAAGGATTCTTGGCAATCTTCAAGTATCCGGAAGGAAACTGAAGGAATAAAGAAACGATTGGAGACTAAGAAATTTTAGATAATGAAATTTCACATGGAACATTGGCACTCAGTATTTAGTCATTTTGAACTAACTGACACAGAGAATCGTAAAAATTCTTGATAACCGAAAATGTCGTTTTTTGTTATAGAATGTAACCTTGGCCTTAAAAACGGGATATTGAAAGAACAATTCAGAATTCTTAAGGCGGGAAGTTATTGGCCGAAAGCATAGAACTCAGTAAGTAGATCATAAAACTGTGTTTAACATGCACTCCTGGTATCAAAAGAGAGTACCGGATAAAAATTTCCTTCCGAGTCGAACAGGTGAAGTAGAAATTTCACTGCTTCGGCTTTAACGACGTCAAAATTTCTATTTTCGAAATGAATTAAATCTTTATGTAAACAAACGAACAATCCCTTGAGCATACAAGGTTATTACAAGAAAAATAGACAGTTTTAACATTTTATAAATTTAAGATATTGACACTCACTTTGCACCGTTTTGTAGGGTACCTCTTGAAGTTTGGTACAGCAACTTACGGATGTTCGATATGTGCATTCTTAGTCACAAAACAAATATCAACGTGGTAGTCGAATTCTTGTCGTACACGCGTTGTCATATCTTCATGAGCTCCAGCAATAACAGTTCATTTAGCTGATCTGATTTAATGTTTCAGATCAGCTAAATGAACAGGAAGGGGAGGGACGAAGACCTTGTCTTTGACATAGTCCCATAAAAAAATTCATAGGATAACATATCTTCATCAATTCCAGCAATAGCTGTTGTGATGCGTTGTTTCAGATCAGCTAAATGGACAGGAAGGGGAGGGACGAGGACCTTGTCTTTGACATAGCCCCATAAAAAATTCATAGGTTAACATATCTTCATCTATTCCAGCAATAGCTGTTGTGATGCATTGTTTCAGATCAGCTAAATGGACAGGAAGGGGAGGGACGAAGACCTTGTCTTTGACATAGCCCCATAAAAAAATCCATAGGTTAACATATCTTCATCAAGTCCAGCAATAGCTGTTATGATGCATTGTTTCAGATCAGCTAAATTGACAGGAAGGGAAGGAACGAAGACCTTGTCTTTGACATAGCCCCATAAAAAAATTCATAGGTTAACATATCTTCATCAATTCCAGCAATAGCTGTTGTGATGCGTTGTTTCAGATTAGCTAAATTGACAGGAAGGGAAGGAACGAAGACCGTGTCTTTGACAAAGCCCCATAAAAAAATTCATAGGTTAACATATCTTCATCAATTCCAGCAATAGCTGTTGTGATGCGTTGTTTCAGATTAGCTAAATTGACAGGAAGGGAAGGAACGAAGACCGTGTCTTTGACAAAGCCCCATAAAAAAATTCATAGGTTAACATATGTTCATCAATTCCAGCAGTAGCTGTTGTGATGCGTTGTTTCAGATCAGCTAAATGAACAGGAAGGGGAGGGACGAAGATCTTGTTTTTGACATAGTCCCATAAAAAAATTCATAGGTTAACATATCTTCATCAATTCCAGCAATAGCTGTTGTGATGCGTTGTTTCAGATCAGCTAAATGGACAGGAAGGGGAGGGACGAGGACCTTGTCTTTGACATAGCCCCATAAAAAATTCATAGGTTAACATATCTTCATCTATTCCAGCAATAGCTGTTGTGATGCATTGTTTCAGATCAGCTAAATGGACAGGAAGGGGAGGGACGAAGACCTTGTCTTTGACATAGCCCCATAAAAAATTCATAGGTTAACATATCTTCATGAATTCCAGCAATAGATGTTGTGATGCGTTGTTTCAGATCAGCTAAATGAACAGGAAGGGGAGGGACGAAGACCTTGTCTTTGACATAGCCCCATAAAAAAATCCATAGGTTAACATGTCTTCATCAAGTCCAGCAATAGCTGTTGTGATGCATTGTTTCAGATCAGCTAAATTGACAGGAAGGGAAGGAACGAAGACCTTGTCTTTGACATAGCCCCATAAAAAAATTCATAGGTTAACATATCTTCATCAATTCCAGCAATAGCTGTTGTGATGCGTTGTTTCAGATTAGCTAAATTGACAGGAAGGGAAGGAACGAAGACCGTGTCTTTGACAAAGCCCAATAAAAAAATTCATAGGTTAACATATGTTCATCAATTCCAGCAGTAGCTGTTGTGATGCGTTGTTTCAGATCAGTTAAATGAACAGGAAGGGGAGGGACGAAGATCTTGTTTTTGACATAGCCCCATAAAAAAATTCATAGGTTAACATATCTTCATCAATTCCAGGAATAGCTGTTGTAATGCGTTGTTTCAGATCAGCTAAATGGACAGGAAGGGGAGGGACGAAGACCTTGTCTTTGACATTGCCCCATAAAAAAATTCATAGGTTAACATATCTTCATCAAGTCCAGCAATAGCTGTTGTGATGCATTGTTTCAGATCAGCTAAATGGACAGGAAGGGGAGGGACGAAGACCTTGTCTTTGACATAGCCCCATAAAAAAATTCATAGGTTAACATATCTTCATCAATTCCAGCAATAGCTGTTGTGATGCGTTGTTTCAGATCAGCTAAATTGACAGGAAGGGAAGGAACGAAGACCTTGTCTTTGACATAGCCCCATAAAAAAATTCATAGGTTAACATATCTTCATCTATTCCAGCAATAGCTGTTGTGATGCATTGTTTCAGATCAGCTAAATGGACAGGAAGGGGAGGGACGAAGACCTTGTCTTTAACATAGCCCCATAAAAAAATTCATAGGTTAACATATCTTCATGAATTCCAGCAATAGATGTTGTGATGCGTTGTTTCAGATCAGCTAAATGAACAGGAAGGGGAGGGACGAAGACCTTGTCTTTGACATAGCCCCATAAAAAAATCCATAGGTTAACATATCTTCATCAAGTCCAGCAATAGCTGTTGTGATGCATTGTTTCAGATTAGCTAAATTGACAGGAAGGGAAGGAACGAAGACCGTGTCTTTGACAAAGCCCCATAAAAAAATTCTAAGGTTAACATATCTTCATCAATTTCAGCAGTAGCTGTTGTGATGCGTTGTTTCAGATCAGCTAAATGAACAGGAAGGGGAGGGACGAAGACCTTGTTTTTGACATAGCCCCATAAAAAAATTCATGGGTTAACATATCTTCATCAACTCGAGCAATAGCTGTTGAGATGCATTGTTTGAGATTAGCTAAATTAACAAGAAAGGAAGGGACGAAGACCGTGTCTTTGATATAGCCCCATAAAAAAGTCACAGGGTGTTAGATACGGACTTCGTGGTGACCAACATGTGAGTGACATGTTGTCACCTGTTGCGCGTCAAATCCAGCGATGCGGAAGATTTTCATCGAGGTAATTTTTGACTTTCCGATGACAGTGGGGTGGTGCTCCATCCTGTTGAAAAAGGAATTTGTCACTGTCTTAGTGCAGTTGATGCATCAACCAAATAATTAGCATATGGAGAAAACTTCTCGGTGTAGTGTTTTCTTGGGAAAAGAAGGGATCATAAACTTTTTTACGGGTCACAGCACAAAACATATTAAACTTTGGGGAATCCCGCACACGCTCCACTGTTGCTATCAGATTTTCTTCCCCATATGCGAATGTTATGTTTGTTAACTTTCCCACTTATGCGGAATATCGATTCGTCGCTGAAAATTAGACGCTCACTAAAACCATCTTCAAAACGCGCCTGCATTTCTGCACAGAAATCGTGACGTGCGCTTCCGTGATCGTCACTTAAACTCTGCAGGTTGTAAGGAGTCATTTTCAACCGCTTCCTCAAAAAATTTCATACAGTTGGTTGTAGAATTTGCAACTCCCGATCAGCCATCGTTGTGGATTTCCTTCGGCTGCTTTAGTAAATGGCATGAACACGCTCCCCTTGTTCATAAGATACACGTAGTCTCCCTGGAATTTTACGTTTACACAAACATCCTGTTGTTTCAAATTACTTGTACCAGTCGTAGATGGATTGTCTATTCGGCGGTGATTTCTTGAAACGTGTTCTAAAACGCCGTTGCTCAAGAGCAAAAGAATTCGTTTTGTTTTTAATTCAAGCATACTGAGCGCCTTCTCCACAGCATTTGCGGCCATCTTGTCTGACTGATCACGTGACGGTGAAAGCGTACAATCTTTTAGTGACGCCATCTATACAATACCATCGTTAATATCGGTGATGGAATGGTGTATCGTGAGTGTCAATATCTTATATACTTTTGGTTTTATAAATGTTGAAACTGTCTATTTCATTGGTAACAACCCTGTAAAACTGCATACGCTCATCTCATTAAGTTTCCTTATATTTTTGATCGGAGTAGGACACGAAGAAACAGAGCTCTCCTCTTCTCCCTCTTTCACAAGTGAATACATTTCTTTCGCAGTGCAAACTGTGACTTTTTCTCCATATTTTTGGAGCGAGATGCAGATTTGTTCCCTTTACTCAGTCGTGGCTGCCACTATAGGGCCTCCCCCCCGCCCACAAAGCATTCTTTGTTTTTCTTCATGCTGTACCGAAGTTTGTTTTTTAACTCAACTTGGAGATTTTCCTGTATAACACGCAATCTACTGTTGCCGTAATTTCCTATCCACTGAAAGCTGCAACTAATCGCAGCCTCGAAGTCTATTGAACCAACTCACGTAGGAAATGCAGCCTATTCCTACATCAGTTGGTCAAGTGGTTTAATTTCCACGAAGCGAAACTTTACTTGAGGCAGCGTTGGCTACAGCCCTTGTGAGTTGTCTTAGTATTGTCTGAAGCTAGCTGACTCATTACAATATTTTAGGTCTCACGGGTTAGGGAAAGGGGTTGTTTTTGTTTCTTTGAGCGGTGAGATCCCTCCCAGTTCGTAAGCAAGAATTTGGATCTCGGCGTCGTTAAGAATTACTAAATATAATTTCCGCTGTTCATTAAAAGATCCAACATGGGCAATTTTACCACAATTGATTCAAAAATTCCTGCTACAATACTTAATCAGAAATGTAAAGCCTACTCATAAACGAACAACTAGTATCATTTTTTATTATCACGCAAAGAACGCTGAATGAGCACTAAACCGAAGACGTTTTGTAAATGTAGCTTTAATTAGAAAATAGTAAAACTGTACTAGTAATCCGATTTATTGGCGTAAGAATATACACTATCTACCAACAAGTAATTGGACACCTGTGATAGCAAAGGAAAATGAAGTTTATTTACCTTCAATAGTTGGTGGAGCCTCCACGAGCGGCGATTACAGCTGCGACCCTCCGGGGCATACTCTCAACCAGGCGATCTACGACGGCTAGCGGTATTTTCTTCCACTCGGCTTGGAGAAGACAGGTGAGTTCCTTCACCGATTTCGGATGGTGGGGCGCTCCTTAAGTCGACGCTCCAACTCGTCCCAGAGGTGCTCGATAGAGTTAAGGTCCGGGCTCGGCGCAGGCCAGTCCATTCGATTAACCCCATTGTCACCATACCAAGCCATGGTGGACCTCGCAATATGACTGGTGGCTTTGTCATCCTGAAAGTAACATGGGTCCACCCGTAAAACTTCCACAACGTAGGAAGCACATGGTCATCCAAAATGGTGCAGTAGGTCTCGGCGTTGAGTCTACCAGGAATTGCGACCAAGGGTCCCGTGCCATACCAGGAGAAACACCCTCATAGCATAATTCCACCGGCGCCAAACTTCACAGTTGGCACAATACATTCCGGAAGGAGGCGTTCTCCAGGCAGACGCCAAAACCAGACCCTGCCATCCGAACGGTAGAGAGTGAACCTTGATTCGTCGCTCCAGAGAACCCGTTTCCCCTGTTCAACGGTCTACTGTCGACGTTCGTTGCACCACGTTAGCCGAGCAGCGCTATTGGACTTGGTGATCAAAGGCTTGTGGGTGGCAGCACGTCCATGATAACCGAGCAGATGGGCTTCCTTACGGATGGTATTCATCGAAAGAACACTCCCGGATGCCTGTTGAAACTACTCGCGGATGTAGCCCATCGATTTGGTGCGGTTGTTACGAATTTCTCTGGCCAGCACCCGTCGGTCTCTAACTCTTAGTTTTGTGGGTCTGCTGGGTCGGGGCACATTCCGACAGTCACCTCTCATCTTCCACTTGCCAATCACGTAGGCCACTGTGGATTTTGGGTACTTCAACTCGCTGGATATGTCATGTATGGGTCGGCCATTTCTGTAATACCCGACGATTACACCTTTCTCGAAATCAGAGAGCGCCGAACTGCGTGGCATCATGCATGCGACTGGTTGTGTTGTTGTTTCCCACACGATATTTAACGGCGGCGGCCGTGACGTGTATCAGGACCGCAGATATCGTCGATTGCAGGGGTGTCTAATTACTTGTTGGTAGATAGTGTATAAACAATCGTTTCCAGGCTTAATATTGTATATTCCTACGCCAATAAATTGGATTACTAGCACAGTTCTACTATTTTCTACATAATAGGTGCATAGTTCCTCGTTGTTAATTTGTAGCTTTAATTGTTTAGAAAACTTACCAAGATGGTAAATTCCCAAAAGGAAATTTTCTACAGTAAATTGTAGCCATGGTTTCAAATAAAAACTGAATATATTTTAAATCTACAATAATTAAATAGAACGTCTGCACATGTGAGCGTGGCAGCCATAACTTATTGCTAAACACTGGCCGATGCTTCAAAATTTGGCACATTGTTTTCCATTGCCGTTCAACTAACAATGGCGGATTTGAAACCGGAATTCCAAAAGGGAGACTTTCTTGAAGAAAAATGATTTATCATGATATTTCTGCGGGAACCAAAGAGACAACTGAGAACAAGCACGTGACCTGTCATTGGCACCGGCATAAATTTTTCCTATCACGTGTTTTATCGTGAGAAGCTAAACAACTTATCCATGGTCTCAGTATTTGGTGGCAATGAAAGTACGTCACTCTCGCAAAGCATACAGTGCTTCATTATCAGTCAGAATTCGCTAAATTGTTTTACCGACGGTTCATAAGAGATTACATGGTGTGTATATGTCAAACTCATTTTCATTACATTTCTCCTGAAGGAGGAAATTCATAGCTGCAGCTAAAACCACCGAAACAGAAGACGCCAGAGGGCACAGAAAAGAAGCATTTAACAACTAATGTGACAAGGATTGACGTCGATTGTACACAAGTATTATGAACTGAGATTTTTTCTGTTTTCATGTATTCCAAAGATACCATTATTGCTTGGCCAGCAACATTTACGCACATAGAGTGCATAGGGATCGAATATTTTTCGTGATTAGGAGGTTTGTACCCACAAGATAAAAGATAATGATTCACTGCAGTAAAGAATCAAGATATGTATATACACTATATTGACAAAAGTCACCGAAAACCTAGAAGAGAAACACAAC
The DNA here is from genome assembly GCA_039090855.1 of Macrothele yani. Taxonomy (NCBI): domain Eukaryota; kingdom Metazoa; phylum Arthropoda; class Arachnida; order Araneae; family Macrothelidae; genus Macrothele; species Macrothele yani. The sequence continues at coordinate 167,001,487 of CM077029.1, read as the reverse complement.
ATAGCATTTATTGACATACATTAATACGGTGTCGGTCCACCTTTGTTTGGCATACACGTGTCTTCACGAGCTTTGTGTTCGAGTGCTTCACGAGCTCCGTGTTCGAGTGCTTCGTGAGCTCGGTGTTCGAGTGCTTCACGTACGTGTTTTGTGTGTCCCATCATTGTTCTTCTCTGTGTGTGCCGAAGTTAAAGGTCTGTGCTTTCGTTTAAGAACCCTCACGAGTTGGTGAGTGCATATATTTTTTTCATTATCAGTGTTTTAATTTCCACACCGAGCTGATCCTTTTCTTCGTTAACCCTTGCCATTGATTATGGCATCTGCCGATGAGGGCACTGTTCCCGCCCGCATCGCTGCAGCTCCTCCCTTCGCCTCTTCAACGACAGACGGAGCCGACCAATCATCTTCGCTTTCTAGGGGAGAGCCTCTTAACTTTCCTCCTGTCATTTGCACGCCTTCTCCTGCTCAAGTCTCCGACACTGCTATTGAATTGAGAACGTGGATGTGACGTCTCTGGCCTCTGCTGACGATGATGAATTCATGGACGTCTCTGTTGGAGTCGCTAATATGCCCTCTACAGTTTCTACTGCCTCTGCTTCCAGTACATTGTCTTATGCTGCGTCAATGCCTTCCAGAGGAGTCGTTTCTGCACACACGTATTCTGCGGCGGCCTCTAGTATTCCACCGGCTTTCTACTCGTGTCGTCTGCCCCCTATGGATTCTTACGTTACTCTCAACGGTGACACCATCTTATTAGACATTCCCGAGAACTCTCCTGCTGGTCAACGTCTTCATTCGACCCTCGAGTTGGGGGTTTGTTTTGATGCGCTGCCCAACACTCCATTGAAACAGTACAGCTCCGCTCTCAAGAAGATGCTTCTTTCTGGTGCCATCACCCACCTCACCCGAAAGCCACGAACTGTGATTGTTTATTTTTCGAAGAAAGAATATGCCTAGCTTGTCTTGTCTGGGGGCCTATCAATTGGCGATCGTCACCTCTTAGCCGAATCCATCGCCCAGCGTCCTATTCTGGTCTCTCTACATCCGGTCCCCCCCCCCGCAGATATCTGATGATAAGCTGTGTGCTGCACTTAGTCGATGCGGCAGAGTAGTCGCCTAGTGAAGACTCTCTCCTCTTCCCCCTCTGACCCCAATGATAAACATATCTGTGGCTTCCGTAGAACTGCAAGCATCATCTTCCCGTCGGAAGAGCATCTCATAAAGTTTCCACGGTTCCTCGATGTTTGTTGCGGTAACGAGCGCCGCCGGATTGAGCACCTCACCTCTGATCATTGCTCACGCTGCAAGGCTTACGGCCATCAGCAGGCTCAATGCCCACATGCAGAGCCACTGACTCCTGCAGCTCCAAGGCAGCATTCTACCTCTTCTTTCGTTTCTTCTGCCATGCCTCCTCCTGCGTCTGCACCTCCTGGACCCAATTCTGCCGAAAATCTGATTAAAACCTTCGATCAACACGCGTCTTCCGATGATGCTTTCTCCACTGTTGGATTTTCCTCCGCTTGACTCCTCCTTGCCTTCCCGTGTTCTCTCTCCATCAGAGGACAACACGGCTGATCCTAAAGCTTCATTCACCGTCGGCACGTTTGCTCCCGGCGATGAGGTGGACCTTTCCTCTGATTCCACATCTAGTGTCATCGATCCACGACAAATGTCACTCTACTACCAGTATCGAGGCCCGGAGGAAAAAGAAGAAATCACCTTCTCCGACTGGCCGCCCACATCGTTCCGCCCGTTTAGCAGGCTCCAAGTCTCCCCTGTCACGTTCTAGCTCTTCCTCTTCAAAGCCCAAGGGTCCTCTGCCGACGTTTGAAGATTCTCGACTCTGATTACCACTGCCTATCTTCCTTCAGAACCTGTCTCCCTTGAAGATCTTTGGGAGTTTCTCACTCATAAAACAAATCGGGAGGCTTTTCTCATTTTTTTACAGCAGTTTGAAGCAGTTCTTCTCGAGGTCTTCGACCAAGCAAACTCCATCCTCAAATTCCTCCGGCATAATGCCAAGCAACTGGACTACGTCTGTGGTGTCGTAGTATCATCAATCACCTCGACCCATTCCAGAAAGCTGCCATAGCTGCCCTTCATCCGACGTCGGACTTATTCATTCAAGGTCGCCACTCTGAATTGTAGGGGGTGTGCTAACCTTTTCGCTAACGCTCTCGTTCTGAAAAACTTACTCCTTCTACAAGAGACGAACTCCCACTCTTCGACACTTTTTCATAGATGGCGCACTTGGGACTTCACCTTTCACCATTTTGAATATCCTTTCACCATTTTGGAGTATCAGTCTGCCTGTGCACGGTGGTACAGCAGGAGTATCAGTCTGCCATCTCCGCATGCCGTGAAAGCTCCTTCTATTATACGTGGTCGCCAGTGACCCCGTGGTTCGCGGTTACATCAAGTCCGTTACATCCCATGGTGAGTTAAGACTCTGCATTAACTTTTTGATATTCTTTCGCACTGCGGTACCCCGCCTGTGATCATTTTGTTCTTCCTCTAGCATTGCTCTGTTTGCATCACGTTGTATATTTGTCATTACTCATTCAATGTATACATGTAATCGCTTTTATCAGTTTCTATCATTCCTGTTCTTTTTTTCTTTCTTTGAGACGATTCCATGTTGCTCGTCTCCTCTGTTTTGTTACATTAAAGCGATTCTGAAACCACCTTTGGCCTTAATGCATGCACTGACCCTTCGAGACATGCTTTCGACAAGGTTTTGGAACCCAGCGACAGGTATGCGCTTCCATTCAGTACATAATGCTGCCGCTAACTGTTGCTTAGTAGTAGGCCTTGGTTCCAAACTTCTTATGCGGCGCTCTAATTCATCCCCTAGGTGCTCTATGAGATTAAGATCAGGGCTCTGTGCTGGCCAGTCCACACGACATGGAATTACCGTCAAACCACGCACTAACAGTCCTTGCTTTATGGCTCAGTGCATTATCCTGCTGGTACCAACAAGGCTAAATTCCATAATATTGCTACAGAGTTGGTAGTGCATAATTGTCCAGAATATCGAGGTAGACATGCTGGTTAACAGATTTGTCCACGATAACCAATGGGTCGGGACCATACCACGAAAAACATCCCCACACGAGTACACTCCCGGCTTCAAACTTGACCGTAGGAACAGTACGCTGTGGTAAATAGCGTTCCCCCGGCTGCCGCCATATCCACACACGGCCATCGGACTGATGGATCGTGTACCTGGATTCATCAGTCCATGGGACCCCTTTTCCATTGATCTACGGTCCATTATAAATGTTCTCTGCACAATACTAAGTGACGAGTAGCATTCTGAGTGGAGATGAAAGGCTTATGAGCAGCGTCAGGACCATGGTAACAAATAGAATGAAGTTCTTTGCGAATGGTATATGTATATACCGAGGTTCCAGCATATTTACTCACCTGTACACTGAGGTCTTCTGCAGTACTCCGTCGATTAGCTGAAACGATTCTCCTGAGGTTTTAACGTCCTCTATCACTGATTTTCTTTGGTCTGCCGGTACGTTTTGCTACTTACATGCACGCCATGTGTCTTCCCCTTATTCACTACATCCAAAACAGTTGACTTGGGTATGTTTAAATGCCTCTCGCTTTCTCTTACGGACAGCCCACTAATATAACACCCAGCAATCTTTCCTTCCTCAAAGTCAGTTCTCTCCCGCCGCGACATTTTCACTCAACCTCACAGTGCGATATGATCGCGGTCAGCTGCAGGCTTGTTTGTATACCGTTTGCAGCTGTACCTCGCATCTTAGCAACACAGAGGATCTGTTCATTTGTTTTTGAAGGGGTGTCCGGTGACTTTTGTCTGCATAGTGTATATACATTCTGCATCTCAAAGTTATAGACGGCACAATTCAGCTAAGTTCGTTAGAAATAAGTCCAAAAATCAGTTCTGTTGAAGAAAAAGAAGGGGATAGGTTTATGGAATAACGCAATACCATCAATTTTAAATTTCTTGAATTTCATATTTTACGATTTCGTTTATTCAACCGCTTCATATCATAAATGGCTGAAATATTTGACGGTATATAATGGACACCCACTTCAGCAATAAACATCCTTCTTGGAGCACCGCTGACTCACAGTAATTTAACTTTAGAATTGATATCTTCAAAATTCGGAAGCCCCTTCATCCCCCTACATTTTCCCAATCTCAGCTTATGTATATACCGAGGTTCCAGCATATTTACTCACCTGTACACTGAGGTCTTCTGCAGTACTCCGTATATTATAGGGTCGCACGTAAATTCCAGATTTATAACCAGGCAACTTCATTATTGCTTTACAATCAGCCAAAATTAACAGGAACGTATCGGGAGGCGGGCAACCTGGGGATACTGACCCTCCGAAATGTTTAAATATGCATATTACAGATAGATAATTTTCTTGCAGTAGCACAAACATTACCCTTGAATAATCGTATAAACCAATGCATTTAAACTTGAGGTTTTGCAAATTATTAAATTGATATAAATGTTTATGTTTATGTTAAAATTTTTGTGGTAGATTGCATCAAAAAGTGGTACTACACCAGCTGCACTACTTTCTAAGAAAAGATGCACCATTGTATAGTGCAAACAAAACCCAACAACATGGTGTAACATTACAATAAGAAGGTTACACCATATTATTGTGAAAGGTAGCACCAACGCTGTTTTGTTTGCACCACACAGTGGTGTATTTTTTCTCAGAAAGTGGTGCACCTGGTGTAGTACCACTTTTTGGTGCAACCTACCACAAAATTTTGATCGTTCTGGGTTCGGGCACAAAGAAAGTAAAGTATAATGAAACGGGCTGGAAGATGAAAAGTAGTTTAATGGGCCAGATTTTTAAAAATGCTATGCTAAATATCGTGCCTTAAAAGCTTAACAGTTATTTTTTAAAATCTCACTGTGGTCCTGTTTGTGTGTGTGTTGAAAAAAAAATCGTGGATGATATATATATCATCAACTATTATCAATCCGCTGCTGCACGAAGGTCTCCCCAAGTTTCTTTCACAACGCTCTGTCTTGAGCCAGTCTCCTCTATGTTATTCCGGCATGCTTTCTGCTTTTGAATTTCATCCACCTATCTCCCACGTGGTCTTCTTCTGGGTCCTTTTCTGTTCCTTGGTATCCAGTAAACCCCCGAGATTAGCGGAAATGCTATCCCACACTCACCAAGCCGCTTGGCCAGCGTGGTGAGTTATGGTCAACCCCCCCCGCCCTCTCCACACCTACTTGTTTCGCGTTTATTATGTATAAAGTCGCAACGTGTCTCCTGATACTGTTAGACATGATTTTGTAAATTGGCTCTGTATGAGGTTTTTCTGGATTTGTTGACGAAGGGTCGTTGTCGATTGTGCCGAGTATGCCATATATGTATTGTTAAATTTAATTCTTTCATTTTCTTGGTTTAGAAGGTGTTTTCAATTTTATGGGAGTCGTTAGTACTTTATAAGCATATATGACATATCAGAAACCCGTGTTCAACTAGGTCTTTGTAGAGATGAGTTATTCTTGAGCTTTGCCAGTCCTTGATGAAGCCGAAACTCAGCATTTTCAACATTTTCTGCATTTTTTGCTTGTTTTCCCTTGCTTCAATGCATTGCAATTTTTTTCCTGTTTTTTGGTACTGATCAAAAATGCGTTGTATTGTTTTGGTTATTTTTCTGAGAATTCTTCTCTGTTGCTTTTTTGTTCGTCGTTTAGATTTTCAGGTCTTCAAATTTATTAAATTAATATTGTTTGTTTGTGTTGGATGTTTGCAGCTATTTGTTTATATGTATGTTCAGGCACGTATCATATATATGTATATACTGTATGATACGTGCCTGAACATTAACATTAAATGATTTTGTTAGCCAGGAATCAGCTCTAGACTTTCTTTGTGGTATTTGTGGTGCACAATCGTAGAACAAATAGTGGAAATTTACCAGACTGAAAAAGAATTGAATTAAAAGATGTGTGCTTATTCGAAATGCACAGGAAATAATTGAAAATAATTTCGATCCTGGAAATGAAGAAACCAGAAAGTTATTCTGTGTTGTTTGGTTTAATATGTTCAAAACGTGGAATGCATATAGTTGCATTTTCCGGATGTAAAAAAATATTGCGGTACCAAGAAACATCGCACAGACCGTATGGAAACATATGCGCCTCCAGAAGTAAAAGCACATCGGCAGTTACTTTAAAGACATTACTTAAAGTACGGCATAAAAATTTAAAACAAGTCACAAAACATGAAGCTAAACTAGTTGCAGGAGTTGACCTTGTTCATAAGATAATACGTATCATGTCATTTCCACTGAATGTCATGCTTGAGCTGCTAGAATTTGCTCACCTTTCAGGCATGAAAATTATTTCTACAACCAGCTTTTATCTGCGGAGAAACAAGTGGAATACAAAGAAGGAAAGGGTATTCAATTCTGTTTCGTATTCTGAAACTCTGACGTAAGAAACAAAAATTTCCGATATATTCTTTTCTGAATATAGTTTTGAGAAAATTTTACTCTATGTTAATTCAGTCTTCTGCTATAGCAGTATCCATTTCACTCGTACTGGGTGAAAATGGATATTTCCATTCGCAACCGTTTCTACGATTTTAAAAGATTGATTCAGGAAATTCTTGAAGACCAAATTTCATTTAAGTCGTACTACTATTTCATGTTGCTTCTGCATTCCACTAGTATATATTTTTCATGTCATTTAATCGGGGTTGAATTCTTATTATACAATATGTGCATTGCCTAAAAGAACTTAGTGCACACCTCATAAATGAGGACCATTTACGCCCTCACATGCATACAAATACATGGTAGAAATAGTAAAATTAGGCTAGAAATCCGATTTATTGGCGTAGAAATACTGAGTGGCCACTTTATTACGACCACCTGACAGTTTTAAGCAAATGAGCTGTGGCTCAACCTCCAGAGGGCGAGGCTGGTATAAAAAGGGAAAGCTTAGTGCTTGCGACAGTAGTAGAAGTGATTTTTGGGTGACGAGATGGGTAAAATATGCGATTTGACGGACTATCAACGTGGGATGATTGTAGGAGCTCGGAGCCTTGGAGCTAGTATTACCGAAACCGCCGCATTCGTGAAATGTTCCAGAGCAGCTGCTGTTAAAGTGTTTAAAGACAGGACTGTCAGCCAAAAAACTGGGTCTCTGCGTGCAACGCGTGGTCGTCATCGACTAGTGACTGCTCGGGCGGAACGGAGAGTATCCAGACTGGTAACAGACAACAGAAGGGCAACAGTGCAGCAAATTACAGACCATCTTAATCAAGGATCTCCTCAAATGATCTCTGCACGTCCTGTTCGCCGTACACTGCATCGGACACCTTTGCTGTCTGCAGTTAACAAGCGAAAACGTCTCCAGTTCGCACAGGAGCACACGGATTGGATAGTCGATAATTGGAAACAAATAATGTGGTCCGATGAATCACGTTTTCAGTTGCACCATGCCGATGGCTGAGTGAGAATTTGGCGGAAACAGCACGAAAGCATGGACCGCAAATGCATTGCTACAACCCTTCAAGCTGGTGGAAGCAACGTTATGGTTTGGGGAACATTTTCCTGGCATGCGTTGGGCCCTTTAATTCGTGTTGATCAACGTCTGACTGGCACATCATATCTAAACATTGTTGCGGACCAAGTGCATCCTGTCATGTGGATGGTTTATCCCAATGACGATGGCTACTTTCAACAAGATAATGCGTTTTGCCATAGTGCTCGTATTGGACAGGATTGGTTTCAGGAACATGCCGGTGAGTTTACTTTGCTTAGGTGGGCCCCACAACCTCCAGATCTCAACCCCATTGAGAATTTGTCGGATGAAGTTGAACGAGCCATCAGACAGCTGGATCCACAACCCTGCAATCTCACACTCCTGGAAAGTGCTATTCATCAAGCATGGTCTCAGATTCCACAAACCACCTATCAACATCTCGTGGAGTCCATGCCACGAAGAATCGACGCAGAATTAAAGGCAAAAGGTGGCCCAACGAAGTACTTAGGGTGGTCATAATAAAGTGGCCACTCAGTGTATATCAACAACTGTTTCCAAGCTTTTGCACATCAACCAGATAGCTTTTTCAAGGAAGATAGACAGAAACTGCCTATCGTTTATTTCTTTTATACGAGTATGTTCCTACGCCAATAAATGGGATTACTAGTATAGTTTTACTATTTTCTACATAATTCAAATATGTGCTTTTATCCGTTCCTATAGGAAGCACATGAAGCAGAATGTAAAGAGACATGGAGATAGAACTAACTTTAAAAATATAAAGTTGCATTCATATATTCTAATTTTAGTTATATTGGCTTTAAGGACACAAAGCTGCTTGAGTAAAAAGTCAAATTAAGGGCCTACACTGAAATTATTTAACATTTAACGCAAACAAATTACTAGATTTGATCACGTGCGTGTCTACTAGATGGCTGCTACGCTTGAAATGCCATACCTGAAATTGCAATGTTGCCACATGCCGAAAAATTATTAATGGTCAATATATACAGTAGACACTACAGTATTCATAATAAGGAAACACGCGAAATACAAAAGAAAAATGTTAGCAAGGATGTTTTGGTTTGAATTCGCATGCCAAATATGCCTAGGAAGCAGAGTAATGTTGAGTTTTGTATGTTACACATTTAACAGATGTTCTTTCACGCAAAAGTAGTAAGTTTGCTCATCCAGAATTAAAAATTATCAAAAAACCCTTTTTTCTTTCTTTCTTTCTTTTTTTTTTGTTTGTTTTTGTTTTTTGAGTTGAATGATAGGAAAAGAAAAAAATCACAAAATTTCAATGAAAAATTACGTGATCTCGAAGAAAATTAAATAAGCTCTCTCTCTCTCTCAACAACTTGCAATATCATACTGAAGAGGCAGCATGACTGACACTGGAATTCGATACACTTAAAATATGACATTCACAATTTCTTTTCTTGGGAGGGGGCGGGGGGTTGTGATCCATAGAAGCCAGAAGCTCACTGGAATCATGTGCTTTTAATTCAACGAGAAAAACAAAACTAAAGAATAAACACATCATATCCTATTCAGGCTTGAATCCGGTCTTGTTTATATATTTATTATTTATTTATTATTGGAGGTTTAACGACCACCGTGAGCAACTCAATGGGCTATAAGCAGTCGCCCGTCCCTAATTTAGGGTCACTGGTTCCAGGGAAGGAAGAGAGCCAGTACCGTAAGACATCCATGCCTCACTGGAATTCGAACCCGGACCCCTTTCGGACGAATGATCAGAGGCCATCGCTTAGACCGCTGCGCCACTGGGGCGACAATCCGGTCTTGGATGCTTCCATTCTTACGTTTAAAAACGCCATTTCCGTTAAAAAAAAAATAATTGAAATTTAGTTTGAACCTTATTCTTGTAGCATGCTTCTGTGAGCGAAGATAGTTAAGACAAATTTTGAAGATGACATCCGTTTTTTGGTGTAAATATGACAAGGATGGTAAGTCAGATAATCTCCGAAAACTGGAAAATTTTGTTTTCGTAGAGCGGAAATCGAACCCGCGTCTCCCAGATAGCGCCCGGGTATCTGGGAGACGCGGGCGCTATCTGTATTCCATTGATGATAGATAAGACCTTTAACATTCAATATTACAGCCAAAGCATGCAAAATACATTTTTTTTAATATAAGGCATTACTAGCTCCTTGCGGCATAATATTGAAGTTCACCAGTGGTTTTCAGAATCTTACTAAATATCGATGGAAATATCAGTAGTTTGTTGAAAATACTTAATGCAACTTACCGAACCGAGAGAACTTCTCTCTTCGTTCTTCCACACAGGCAGGAATTCCTGTCCTAATTTTATGAAACTCACGTTCTCGGAAGCCGTTTCCACGTTTTCGTTTGATGCAAGATAACGACGAAATGGACTTAAAAAAGTTCGGTTTCTGGTCTCAATTAAAGCTGAAAACTCGCTGGATTCATAATAAAAGAGAACCACTATTGTGTTTAAGATGATAAAGGAAGAACAGCCAAGTAGATATATGTTTTTTTCAGTCATCGGTCTCGGCATCGAAAGAAATAAAGAGAAACATAGGAGTGAGAGGTATATTAAACGAACGTCAAAGCAAGTTTCAATGATCTTCCATCGAGAAGCACAATGTTTTGTTGTGTGTGTTACGATGGCGCAGAGATTCCGAATGCTATTCCATGACTGAGCCATCAATTGATTTCAACTCGGAATTAAGGAAACGAAATAACAGTCGATGTCCTTGATGTTTTTTCTCCTGCCCAGAGATCAGTGACGTCAGAGCTTTTAACAATCTTGTCGTGGCTGATGTCGCATACGATTTCGTTGTGGGCTTTCCTTCGTCTTTAGTACATAACGTAAAGTGTTACGGAATCAGCTTCAAAATCCAGTTTTGAGGATCGCCAAACGTCTAATTTTTAACGCATTAATTCGTTTTTTACCTTTCTGCTTTAATGTAGCGCTGATGAGTTCAGAAGAACAAAATGGAAAGGCCCAATTAACACAAACTGATGTTTTAAGTCCGCGTGCGAAATAACATCGCCATTGCATCTCTCAACGGGCTGGTCTCTTTGGAGCTTTGATATCTAAGGCGTGATACCTCAGTTGCCGCTACTGGACCAAGCAGAACAATAGAGCAATTTCTCCTGAAATCGGCATCTCTAATCATATCTAGTGCTTTTTTGGTTTTAGAATTTGAAGCCACTTACTTCAGCCTACATCGTAAGAAAGGTAGAAGGTGATACACGCACTTCAGGCTTTCCAATGTCATCAGCGTCGTATTCACAAAATGTCAATGGAAAAACCCATGCATCAGAGAGGTCGAAAGAAAGAGACGACAAAACTTCCACCTCAGCGAATCACAGCAAGAACAGTGCTTTGCCTGTAACCGCAGACCATTTAAGATGTCATTTAATCTGCAAATAATTCTGGGACCATTGCCCAGTCCCGTTGTTCCAGAAAAAAAAAAAAAATCTCTAACAACATTCTAGTTTTTGTTTTTATTTTTTTGACGTAGAGCTACGTCTATGGTACGATAGAGATAACCGGTGGACGCGACATAACTGTGTGACCGATTTCAACTCGCAATAACCCAGAACAGTGCTGGGTTATTTAAACGATAGTAGTGCCAATGCCACACCTCCGATAACCCTGGAGTAGTGTTATCGGAGGCGCGGCAACGGCACTAATATCGCTTGGTAGCGCAGAGATGACATTTTGTGACAATTATAAATGGTGGGGCTGGCGAATCAATGGCACGCCGCGCGTAGCCTAGTGGACAACGTTCGTGACTGCCACGGAAAGGACCTCAGGTTCGATCCCAGGCAGGTACAAATGCTCGATACACTAAATATCCGCCGTGCGTCGGATGGGCACGTTAAGCCGTCGGACCCTGGGTACTGCCCGCCCGGTAATAAATAAGGGCGCCTTCCTCCCCCTTTCTACTTCGCTTCCGTGTCACTTTCCTATCGGGCACTCTAGCCCAAATCTCCTAGCTTCCTATTTCTAAGGGTTGTTTAAGACCTGGGATCAGACACTCCCTTCCTTGGGCCGCGGGTGGCCTAGTAGACAACGTTCGTGACTGCCACGGAAAAGACCCCAGGTTCGATCCCAGCAGGTACGAGCGCTCGATCCACTAAATACCCGCCGTGCGTCGGACGGGCACGTTAAGCCGTCGGACCCCGGGTACTGGCTCCCCAGTAATAAAAAAGGGCGTCTTCCTCCCCCTTTCTACTTCGCTTCCGTGTCACTTTTCTATCGGGCACTCTAACTCAAATCTCCTAGCTTCCTATTTCTAAGGGTTGTTTAAGACCTGGGGTCAGACACTCCCTTCCTAAAATCCTCTACAATCAATCAATCAATCACTCCCTTCCTAAAATCCTCTACATATGATCAATAGCAGTTCGTGACAACGCGCCAAATTGGATGGTCATTTTTGTGGTCTGCGCCTCGATTATACGTTTGTTTTCGTTTTCAATACTTCTGAACTAAAGGTGATTGAACATTGATTTTGGTATGTAATTAATGTTAACATAGTGGGCAAGGAATGCTTGATCGTCAATGTCTACTTGTCGCCAAAGATCACACCTAAGCGAGCACGATAGTTCATGCTGCGAAACTTGACTTGTTACCCGTCACGCAAGTTTGCACAGATGTTCGATGACTTCGACGAGTTACGTTTGTGGGACCTACCGATCATTCTCACCAGAGATTTCAATATAAACATCAGGAAATCGGACAACCATTGATTTCTCGAGTTTATGCACTATGAGTTGAAAAGATGAACCTGGCGACTGATCCGGATCAACACACAACGCTGGACAGCACGACTATCGATGCGATATTCACACGCGTCATACAACTGTCCCGTATAGTCAACTACTGTATGTCTCTTACTTCTCGTATCATCGACCACTGTTTGCCATAACTCACAACCCATCGAATTCAAGCTCAGCAACATCGGCTTCAGGCACAGCAGCAACTCAGATAATAACATAAGCATTGCGGATAGAGATTCTAAAGATGATTCTGACCTACACATGTAATACCACCGACAAAATAAATAAACATTACCAACAACCCACTGTGAATTTTATTCACGATCTTATCATAGACCAGAGGGATTCTTAATCTATGGGTCGCGACCCAAACTTGGATCTCCCCGGGACTTCCGAGATGGGTCGCCGTAGCTTCTCAGAAAAAAAAAATAATAATTAAACTGCTATCTTTTTTTTTATTTTAAATTTTTTTTTTATTTTATTGGAGGTTATTTAATGACCACAGTGAGCAACTCAATGGGCTATAAGCAGTCACCCGTCCCTAATTTGGGGTTACTGGTTCCAGGGAAGCGAGAGAGCCAGTGCCGTAAGACAAACACAACATCCATGCCTCACGGGATTCGAACCCGGACCCCTTCCGGATGAATGGTCACAGGCCATTGCTTAGACCACTGCGCCAGCGGGGCGGCTAAATCGTCTTCGTGTATAACACGTATAAAGTCCCGGAATTTCAGGTGATGACATCACAGGGACCACCAGCGTTCCTTCTTCCGGTCACTGGGATCGTGGCAATTTTTAGGACGTCACTACATTGCAAAATTTCCTCCTACACCTAAATTTTCTCCCTAAAATTTGCGTGAAAACCCCTAACTTGGCCCCAATGGCCTGCCTCCAGAATCGAACGTATGCCACCCCAGTGGCGCAGTGGTTTAAGCGATGGCCTCTGATCATTCGTCCGAACGGGGTCCGGGTTCGAATCCCGGTGAGGCATAAATGTTGTGTTTGTCTTACGGCACCGGCTCTTTTCCTTTCCTGGAACCAGTGACCCTAAATTAGGGACGGGCGACTGCTTATAGCCCATTGAGTTGCTCACGGTGGTCGTTAAACCTCCAATCAAAAAAAAAAGAGGGGGGGGGGGGGTCCGGGTTCGAATCCCGGTGAGGCTTTTTTTTTCTTTTTTTTTGATTGGAGGTTTAATGACCACTGTGAGCAACTCAATGGGCTATAAGCAGTCGCCCGTCCCTAATTTAGGGTCACTGGTTCCAGGGAAGGGAGAGAGCCAGTGCCGTAAGACAAACACAACATCCATGCCTGACCGGGATTCGAACCCGGACCCCTTACGGACGAATGATCAGAGGCCAGCGCCTTAGACCACCGCGCCACCGGGGCGGCCCGGTGAGGCTTGGATGTTGCATTTGTCGTATGGCACTGGCTCTCTACCAGTGACTCCAAATTAGGGACAGGCGACTGTTTATAGCCCATTGTGTTGCTCACGGTGGTCGTTAAACCTCCAATAAAAAAATAATAATGAAAATTAAAAAAAAAATCTTGTAACAAACGATTTACTTTTGCGACACGGAAGGGAGACGGCAGAGAGAGAGAGATAGAGAAAGTATGGACTATGGAGGCTTTAAGCGAACATATATTAATAAAAAGGAAATGCCTAACTTCTAAAGTTTTCATCGGCTTTTGACGAAATTCGAAATGGGAGTTTATTTCGACATGGCTTCTGTAAAAATTGCATTCGGTTATTTAAGAAAATTGGAGACATTTTTTCGTAAAATTTTCTCCCATTTCGACTTCGGTAACGCAGCCAGTTCAGCAGTTCAGCAGCGGCAAGGAAGTGATTCATTGATAGAAGGAAGAAACTTTCATAATTACCACACTTATTTATACTATTATAATGCATTAGCATTATTAATTTCAAAATAGACTTATGGGTCGCGAAGTTGCTAGTCTTCTTGATTTTGGGTCGTAGCAATAATATAAAAAAAAAAAAAAAAACAGCCAGCAAATCCACTTCGGCCCCGTCGTTTTTTTTTGTTTTTGTTTTTTTCTCTCATTTGCACTGTTTTTTTTTTAGCCACGCAAAGAATTACCTCAACGCGTTTTTTTTAATGCGACACATGCGTTATCATAAACGAATAAACATTTCTATGAATGCAAAAAAGTTACTCTCCTCAACATACCGTATTTTTCGGCTTATAAGTTGATACGGAGTGTAAGTCGAAGGGGTTAAATTTCTCAGTTTCCTTATCTTTATTCACGGATAAGTCGACCCTGAGTATAAGAAAAAATACAGTTAGTGTTCCAAATTTCTGTAACTATGTTTCGAATGTTTCAGTAAATGTTAAAAAAAAAGAGAAAGTGGAAAAAACTTCAGTGATTTTTTCGGAAAAGAGCTCAATTTTGTAAGTTTACTATTATTTTTATGAAATGACATTCTCGTGTACCTTCCCTCCAACCGAACAGTCGCCGCGGAAAGGTAAAAAAACAAAAACAAAACAATATCACACAAGTGTGCCAATCGCAGCGTGAATTATGGGTTGCTGCTTCCTCACAGAATGATTGAAATCAGAAACTGATAGAATTTTTGATTTCAATCGGGAACATGTAATAAATTAAGATAAGCATAATAAATGAAAGCAACAGGCGATTTTAATTTATTTGAGAGACACCATTCAGAATTGGCAGATCGAGACTGCCTTCGCTAGCAGCTGATCATTGCTATTTTTAAAGCGCATGCTCCGCTGGCCGTCGACACAATTGTTACCAGCCAATCAACTGTGTGACAGTAACGTGTTTCACAGGTTTAAACCATTGCGAGATACAACCATTCTGGCGGCTTTTTTTTTTTATTGAAGGTTAAACGACCACCGTGAACAACTCAATGGGCTATAAGCAGTGACCCGTCCCTAATTTAGGGTCACTGGCTCCAGGGAAGGGAGACAGCCAGTGCCGTAAGACAAACACAACATCCATGCCTCACCTGGATTTGAACCCGGACCCACCCGGACGAATGATCAGAAGCCATCGCTTAGACAACTGCGCCACCCTGGAGGCTTTGCAAAACCAGAAGTGAATGCTATCCACGGGGTCATGGAGGGATCGCGAGAGGGATGCAATTAGCATACGGCAGCTGCAACTCCAAATCTGTCACGGCGTATTTAATGTTTCTCACGAACGGAAATATCCGTTTTAGCAGCTTTTAAACAAGTTCTTAATGAACGGAATAGTTTCATCGTGTTACGCGGATGTAACATTTTAAAGGATTTCATTTCTCCAAGCAAGGAATTTTCTAGCGGTAGGTTCGAAGACGCTATCTAAAGTGACATCGGTAACTGGACTTGTGAGAGTGAGTTTCAAAGGTAATCGTTTCCTTTGTACGGAAGGTCGTTTTAGAAAAACCTGAAGAGCTTAAATCGTTTTATGAGCCTACGCTGTAATCATGGGTATTGTCATTCAAAAGGCCATTTGGGACAGGAGGGATTGTTTTATTGCTTCAGAGCTAGACTGTCTAGAAAAACACAAGGCCATGACATTAAAGAGATGAGTTCCCTCCATTTGTGACGTCACTCTCATGTTTGACGTCGCACACGTCAGCGTTGGAAATCAATCGGAAGCCTTGGTTTCCGCGTGACGTCATTAAAAGTGGGAACTCGTATCTCTAATGTCATGACCTTGTGTTTCCTAGACGGCCTTGTTCAGAAGCGTCAGCGAAAGAAACACTCTCTCCTCGGAACAGAGGAGAAGAACGGACACGCAGGAGGAGTAGCTAAGGACTCCAAGCACGAGTCGCAGACAAAGTCTACGGGCGAATTTTTTTTTTTTTTTTTTTTTTTTGGTTGAAGGTTTAACGACCACCGTGAGCAACTCAATGGGCTATAAGCAGTCGCCCGTCCCTAATTTAGGGTCACTGGTTCCAGGGAAAGGAGAGAGCCAGTGCCGTAAGACAAACACAGCATCCATGCCTCACCGGGATTCGAACCCGTACCCTTCACGGACGAATTATCATAAGCCAACGCTTAGACCACTGCGGGCGATAGAAGTGGCTGGAAGATGATTTGAGAAAGGAGATGATTCTCGGACAGCGAGCGGACAGGAAGTTGAGTGGAATGGAGGATAGCCTCGGAACGTGGAAGCAGGAATAATAAGTAAATGAATTAGAAGGGAAGATAGGTATAAAATTTCCGATGACAAGTAGAAAGTAAAACAAACGTAATTAATTCAGCGATCAATGTCCTCAAGACAATCCCAATACTAAAATTGGATAGTAATGAATGAATGATTTAGATATCGTTAATGATCTTGATACTTTTCGTGAAGCACAATTCTTTCGTAACCTCCGCAAACAGCAACAACTCATCGATATGCCGAACCCAAAAGGGAGGAAAAGTCCCGTTAAGAAGAAAATAAACGACCCCGTAACAATAGATTTTTTTCTATGGAGGGTTTAACGACCACCGTGAGCAACTCAATGGACTATAAGCAGTCGCCCGTCCCCATTTTAGGGTCACTGGTTCTAGAGAAGGGAGAGAGCCAGTGCCGAACGACAAACACAACATCCATGCCTCACCGGGATTCGAACCCGGAAGAATGATCAGTGCGCCACCTGGGCGGCACACAAGCGGAATAGCTTGCTTCTCGTTTATACGTTAAATTGTGGTGTCGCGAATTAGAAATTCAAACCACGCGAATTCCGTTAACCAAACTATCTTCCCACCCTTTTCCTTTGCCAGGAATTCCCGTTTCCAATCTTCACCGTCTGCCTTTCACTATCTCTATTTCCTGTCATCCACCTGCTTTATGACTCACTCTGCGGAATGCCCGCGTTTCTCTTCAGATACTGTTGATCAGCTCAGTTGACACCTGTAGTAGACCCCTGCCTTCGCTTGATGTCTTCATATCGGACTCTTTCCTTGAGACCTTCGTTTTCATTCGTAAACTCTATCACCAGCTGGGCGCACTAAATATAGGCAAAAGAGTAGGCATCAATGAAGAGTGTTGGTTGATTCGCCTAATCACGGCCAATATGCATCGTGATGCCAGAAAAGCGGGACATTGTCAGCAACAGTGTTTGCAAGAAGGCACCGCCAGTCGCCGTAGAGGGACGGGTGTAGTCAGGTGGATGTCAGCAAGCATCAGTCGCTAGGCAATTGCGGAGCCACAAGCTGCTGCATTAGACGCGACTATTGGCATCCCCGCAACGACGTGGATGGTGAACCGTAGAATGGCGAGGTAGTTATGCGTTCCCCGAAGCCATTCAGCCGAATGCCATTGACCGTACGGCATCATCGAGCTAGGATGGAATTGTGTCGCAGTAGAGCTGCGTGGCGCCCATGTGTTCAGCAATTAGTCTTCAATCAATAATAAAGGATCTCTTAACCTATTTCCTTCCTTCTTTTTTCCGCCCGCTCCGGTAACGCAGTGGTCTCAAGCGCAGCCTTCTGATCACTCGTCCGAGATGAGTCTGGGTTCGAATCCCGGTGCGGCATGGATGGTGTGTTTGTCTTACAGCACTGTTTCTCTTCCTTCCCTGGAGACAGTCGCCCTAAATTAGGGATGGGCGAATACTTATCATAGCCCATTGAGTTGCTCACTGTGGTCGCTAAACCCGCACAAAACAAAACAACAAAAAAAAAACCTCTTTTGTGTACAGTTATGAAAAATCGTGAAGACAGTGAAAACGAGCAAATACTATGCTAAGAAACTAAGTCTTACAGATTAAAAAAAAAAGTAGACTCAGCAATGAAACTTTGGTTTATTGATGCTCATGATGGAGAGTCGTGTTATGCGACAGAAGGACAATCTTCTTGAACGGTTCGTCTTTAAAAAACCACAAGATAATTTGTTTTGTTTTTTGTTGGAGGTTTAACGACCACCATGAGCAACTTAATGGGCTATAAGCAGTCGCTCGTCCCTAATTTAGGGTAACTGGTTCCAGGGAAGGGAGAGAGCCAGCGCCGTAACTCAAACAACATCCATGCCTCACCGGGATTCGAACCCGGACCCCTTTCGGACGAATGGTCATAAGCTTAGACCACTGCGCCACCAGGGGTGCGGCCTAACAATCTTTGGTGAATATATTTCAAATACGCGGAGATAATGTAAATATACGATATCATCGTTCTGTGCACGTTATTTTATAAACAACGCATAGCAACTAAAAAATTGTTCTTCCGACACCGCTGGGATCGAATCCCAGATCTCTCGATAGCTAGCCGAGTGCGTTCGCTTTGCGCTATGGTGCCAACAATTTACATCGCTATGCATGGTTTATCAGTCAGCATCTGACTACACAAATCCGTATTGATGGGATCAGCATTCAACAGAGCAAGCTATTTAATTACAGCTGACGAATCCAAAGGGCGATAGAAATGGCGAATATATTTCAAATGCGTGGAGATAATGTAAATAGACGATGCCATCGCTCTGTCCACGTTATTTTATAAACAACGCATAGCAACTGAAAATTTGTTCTTCCGACACCGCTAGTAATTCCATTTAATTAAAGCCAATTTCGAGATTTCCCGCATTTGTACAGAAATTTCGCAAAATTTTAGATTTTGACTTTTCCCTTCCTTCTATCAGATTCCTCTTTCCTGGCGTACGAATCCATTTCCTCTGCCCCCGACGGAGTTCTACGACAGCCGCGCGTGTGACCGATTCAGATAGAAATACACGTAACGTCTAGTCTTGGTTGGTTGGTTGGTTGGTTAATTGATGTTAATGGCGCAAGGGCCATGGTTGGCCAAAGAGCGCCAAACAAAAGACATCAAAACAAAACAAAATCAATAAAAAACGTACACAAGGTTAAAAACAGGCGTCTAGTCTTGTTAAGGTACAAATGAAAACGGATTCAAATCGCGCAATGATGAAATGTTTTTCGCTATTAATGTGGGTGAATTAGTCATCTTACTTTCTGTTTGGAGTTTATTATGTTTTTCATCGGTTTGTAATAATTTTTTCTATAGGAGGACTTATTACAAAATTTTTTCATCATGATTTGTCAAAGCAACAGAATGCTTTGAAACGCGAGATCTTTTTACACTGACAATGACTTTCAATCATGTTTAAAAAAAGGCGAAATGTGAACTGTTTTATGTTATTTCACAAAGTCCCTACATGTAAAATTTACTCTTGATGGCTATAATAGCTTATGTCTTGACACATTAAACATACAATCACCTGTACAATAACTTCTTACGGTAACACAATACACTGAAGGGAAAAAAAACAAAAAAAAAACTGGTGTACCACTTTAATATCGCGTTGGTCCTCTTCGCGGCGACCGGATAACCGCGGCAATGCGATGGGGCGTGGACTCCACGAGCTCTCTGTAGCACTATGGAGACAGTGCACACCATGCTTCCTGAAGAGCGTCCCACAATTCCGTAATATTCGCTGGTGGAGGATTCCTGTCATTGACGACACGTTCAACAGCATCCCAAATGTGTTGGATGGCGTTTAAATTCGGAGAACGAGGGAAGCCAAGTCAGTATGCCGAACTATGTAGAATGTTTCTCCAGCTATAGTGGGGTGACTGTGGACGTGTGTAGTGTGGCATGTGTTGAAAGAGGTCGCACCCGTCAGAGTGTTCACATGACATGAACGGGAGCAAATAATCCCCAAGAATGGTTACGTAGCCTCCACTGGTCAGAGCGGTCTGCAGACATATAAGCTATAAGTGATCCTAATGCGTGTGGGCTGAAAACACCCCACACCATAACAGAGCCACCACCGACCTGCACTGTCCCTTGTAGGCATGCGAGATCCATTGCCTGAAAACACCCCACACCATAACAGAGCCACCGCCGACCTGCACTGTCCCTTGTAGGCATGCGGGATACATTGCCTGAAAACACCCCACACCATAACAGAGTCACCGCCGACCTGCACTGTCCCTTGTAGGCATGCGGGATCCATTGCCTGAAAACACCCCACACCATAACAGAGCCACAGTCGACCTGCACTGTCCCTTATAGGCATGCGGGATCCATTGCCTCGTGGAGTTGTCACCATACCCGGAGTCGGTCATCTGCTCGCATCTGTTGGTACCGCGATTCGTCGGAGCAGGCTACAAGTTTCCAGTCATCTTGCGTACAATGGCGGTGTTCCCGAGTCCAGATGAGGTGCAGAGCCTTGTGTTGTCGTCAGGTCAGCAACGGAACCCAGGTGGGCCGTCGAATCCAGAACCCCGTAGAACACAGGGAACGTTGCACTGTCCGAACACTGATGCTACTACTGGTCCCCAACATTTTTTTTGATTGGAGGTTTAACGACCACCGGAGCAACGTCCCTAATTTAGGGTCACTGGTTCCAGGGAAGGGAGAGATCCATGCCTCAACGGGATTCGAACCCGGACCCCTTTCGGACGAATGATCAGAGGCCATCGCTTAGACCACTGCGCCACCCGGGCGGCTCCCCAACATTGAATTGCGCTGTGATTTGCGGCAATGATGTTACACGCAGAGTGGATGTTACGATGTGTGTCAGACGCCGCTGTCCACGATCGTCCAGGGCTTTTCTACGGTAACACCGGTGTAGCACTCTGCGTTTCCTCCGAGTTTGTGTAGCTCAGGTACGCCATTGAAATTGTTGACCGTGTAAATCCAAATTTTGTGGT
This sequence comes from Macrothele yani, assembly GCA_039090855.1. NCBI lineage: Eukaryota > Metazoa > Arthropoda > Arachnida > Araneae > Macrothelidae > Macrothele > Macrothele yani. The sequence continues at coordinate 166,980,571 of CM077029.1, read as the reverse complement.
AATTTCCAAGACGAAGTGACCCATCTCCCGGGCACCGACTATCATACCACGTTCGAAATCGCCAAAATCCTGACAAGCTGCCATCTGAACTGCGAATGCTACTACTTGAGCTTGCGGAGATAACTGCCTCTACATATACAGTGTAACTTGTCTAATTCGAACGTTTTTAATTCGAATTATTGGTTAATTCGAATTTTTCATTTGGTCGCTTGAATTTTCTATATAAATAATGTAAAAAAAAACAAAAAAAAAACCACCCTTTAATTCGAAGGAAACCCCACTTTCGTATTTTCAACAATTACCTTTTTAAATGGATGAAGTTCTGTTCTGGATGAAGTTCCCGTACTGTTCTGGATGGAGCAACAAGTTAAACCTGAAACTATAGCCAACTGCTTCTGAAAAGCAGGCTTCCAGCACCCCGATGATGAGTCTCAACTACATCAAGGTAATGGAGGCGAGGAGATGTGGAGTACTGGGAAGACGTAGGCCGTGATGTACCGTATGGCCGCCCCGGTGGCGCAGTGGTCTAAGGCGTTGGCCTCTGATCATTTGTCCGAAGGGGTCCGGGTTCGAATCCCGGTGAGGCATGGATGTTGTGTTTATCTTACGGCACTGGCTCTCTCCCTTCCCTGGAACCAGTGACCCTAAATTAGGGACGGGCGACTGCTTATAGCCCATTGAGTTGCTCACGGTGGTCGTTAAACCTCCAATCAAAAAAAAAAAAAAATGTACCGTATGAGGCTTTTGTGAGAGTTGATGATAATTTAGCTGTTTGTGGTGAGCTCACAGCTGATGAGATCTTGGCTGATGTTATGAATGAAAAGACTAGCTGTATATCTTCAGATGAAGAACTGGAACGGCCAGAATTTCCTGAAGAGCGCCTTCCAAATTCAGTAGAGGCCTTGGTTCACCTCCAACAGTTAAGGAAGTTTGTTGAGGGACAGCAGAATGTAAGTGACTCTATTTCATTCACTCTATAAATCTGAGGAATTTACACTTACAAGTAGCATGACTTCTACGAAGCAGGCCAAAATTTCACCTTTTTTTTTTTTTTTTTTTTTTTTGCAAAAAATATGTAAATTTACGGTACTGTACTTTTTTTTGTATGTTATGAATAAATATGTTTTTTACAGTACTTGAATGTGCCCATATTCAAACTTGCCTAATTCGAATTATTTTTGTGGTCCCTTCAGCTTCGAATTATCCAAGTTACATTGTACGTCATCTACGGACGATACCATTTATCACACAGGTGTGGTGACATGTAATGGAAATGGTAGCATCCTTCCAGTTTTTTTTTTTTTACACCTCAGTGTACATAATAGCTGGTGCACCAAATGGGGGAAGGGGAGAAACATCCAATGTCACAATAACCAAAATTTCATGTGATATGCTATCCACAATATCCGATCTCGCTATTTTTTTAATAGGTTTGTAATAACTTCAAAATCAGGTCCTCCAACAGACAATCGAAATTTAACTGTTAATCAAATCTCAAGTATGGAGATTGTGGAAGAAATATTCTTCACATGGGCGGAATAACTGCAGGATTTTTAAGGCTGAAAACATAATAGCCACTGTCTAGCTTATTGTACAACATGCAACTTATCAGAAAACTTTTAAAGCACATCGCCCTGGAGAGGAAATCAAATCTGCATCTCCCGATTTCTGTTCCAGCATGCTTTCCATTACACCACAAAGGCCAATGAAGTTCCAAACATCTGATGATTAAGAATCTGAACAACTTCAGATTTTAGGCCAGTCAAAGCCAATGCTGCTTCCTTACAACATTTTTATTAAATCACTAGTATTTCAAACATGGAGATTGTGGAAGAAATATTCTTTACAAATACATGAAACAACTATAGGATTTTTAAGGCAGGAAACAGAATAGCCATTATTGCCTTGACTATTGTTTAACATGTAACATAATAGGAGAAAAATTCTGAAAATTCCATCGCCCTGGAGCGGGAATCGAACCTGCGTCTCCCGATTTCTGTTCGAGCATGGTATCCGTTACACCACCCCAAACTAAAGTGGTTCAGATTCTTAATCAGAAGATTCTTTATAATTTATGACTACAGAACTTCTGTTGAGATAGAATAAAAATACCAACGTTTACCACAATCAAAGGTTTATTATATGTACATCGACTATAGTTTCGCAGAGCGTTTGGCTGGGCTTCATCAGGACGAATGGAGCGTAAACACTCAAATCATTGAGACATCGTCAGAGTTCTGGAGGTCACGGTTTTTGGGGAGTTGTTTCCACGCCGTTGAAAGAAATGGAGTCGACGTCATGTCGTTAACAAGCCGTCAAGAGTTCCCGGTACATGTGGAAAGCTTCTAATACATTAAGCTTGATAGTCAAATCAGGTTTATCAATGAACTTAGCGTTTAAAAAAATATGGTTATTTTTGCGAGTGTTGGGCTATAGACAACCTCTTCAGTTCATAGTTCCATACGTAATTCATGTATATGTACGCTAATAGACCACCCAATAGTTCATGTACGCCAATAGACCATCCAATACAAGAGAATTGGGCAGTTATCCCTTTTGCTCCTCAGATTTGCTTCGGAATTTCAAAAATTCTCAAGAGTTTTAATTTCAAAGTTATTTTCAAACCTATAAACAAGATGAATTTTTACGGATCAAAGGACTACGTCGAAGATATAAATTCCTGGGAATTTATCAGATACTTTGTGAATGTGGACTTTCATATATAAGACAGACCTGCAGGGTTTTAAATTTCTATGTGAAGGAGCAAATGAACTACATACAGAACTATGAACTGAAGAGATCGCCTATAGCCCAACATTGTCACGAAAATAACCATAAATTTTTGTTTGGAAACGCTACGCTAATTGATAAACCTGATTCGACTATAAAGCTTAAGGAGGTTGATAAAGCTTAATGTATTAGAAGCTTTCCACATACAGTATACTGGAACTCTTCACGGCTTGTCAAAAACATGACGTCAACTCCACTTCTTTCAAGTGCGTGGAAACAACTCACCAAAAACCGCGACCGTCAGAACTCTGATGATGTCACAATGATTTGAATGTTTACGCTCCATTTGTTCCGATGAAGCCGAGCCAAACGCTCTGTGAAATTATAGTCGATGTATAATAAACCTTTGATTGTGGTAAACGTTGGTATTTTTATTCTAATCAGAAGACGCTTGGGATTTCATTGTTCCGGGTGGTGTAACGGTAACATGCTCAGTCAATCGGGAGATGCGGGTTCGATTCCCGCTCCAGGGAGATTCATTTTCAATTTTTTTTTTTTTTATGTTAAGTTACATGTTGAACAATAGTCCAGACAATGGCTATTAAATTCCTGAAACCTCAAGCATTCCCACGAATGGCTCCTGCTAACAGAAACTTTTCTGTCATGGATATGAAAAAAGTAAGAACAGAATTTCTCCGTTAATATGCAAACGAAACTGCGGGAAAGGTTTTTCAAAATTTTGAATTTTCTGTTAACACCTTTTAAAAATGGCAATTTACCATTAATATGTGAAAGAAATTGTAGAAAGGTTTCTGAAAATTCAGAATTTTCTTGTCGTGCAAAAAATCCGTGGAATTCAGGTTTTTCCTCCCACTCATTTCACTGAAAAGGTTGTATCAAGAATATACTGTATTAATTCATGAGAGGAAGCCCAGAAAATCACCGGTGAATATATTTCTTTTTCTTTACAATGAACTTAAAAAGTATTGATTTTCCAAAAGCAAAAAAATATGATTAAAGACGTATGGCACAAAATTATCGCAAAATATTCTTTTAATAATATTTATAATGTTGAAGAGTTTGAATTTTAACAGTATTGTGCTTTAACCAAAAAAATAGGAGTTTGTTTATAAATAAGAGTGCTAAAAAGCTGTAGAATATCTCCTCGCCTGTGAAAATATGCCTGGAAACAAAGGAACAAAACAGGATTTTGGCCATTGGAAAAATACATGAATTTGTGCTTATTATTCCCCTTTCCCTTGTTTTTGCATTATTTCGCCAGTTACCCGACAAAATGTAAAGTGGTCTTTATATGTTCAATAATACCCTTCAAAGCTAAATCACTTTTCATACCTTGCACGCTCATTAAGCATTATTACTTTGCTTCAATACCAGTTGAGTCACCACGGAGAGTACACCAATTTTGTCTGCATCTCAGAATGTATAGAATATTCAAGCAAAGTAAACTGAATTTGCTTGTATCACCAACTGGTCATTCATGTAACACTTCTCAGAAAACTTGAAAATTTCAACGTCCTGGAGCGAGAATCGAACCCCGCATCTCCTGATTACCGGTAAAGTATAAATTTTCAAGTTTTCTGAGAAGTGTTACATGGATGATCAGTAAGTGGTAGAAGCAAATTCAGTTTGCTTTGCTTGAATATTCTGTCGATTTTCCATGTATTACGAAGAATATTTTTTCCTTCATTGACAATGGATGTGCAAAGAAAAGTGTGTTTAGACATAATTTTAGCTTTAGGAGCAAAATGACATGTTATGCACCGGTGTTGGATGAAGAAAGGGTGACACACACACAAAAAAAAAAAAAAAACAATAAGTATTCACAGAGACTTGGCTAGACTTAGATGAAAGGTCTACCAAAGTGTCTTCAACAACTCTGCCTTGAGGAATTATCTTCCACATGTCACTCCAGCATGCTTTCAAATTTCATCCACAGATGTTCCACCTGTTAGTCTTCTAGGTATTTTTCCTGTTCCTTGATGTCAAGTCTTGTATTTCAGTTGTGGTCAGTTCTGACAATTTGTCCAGCCCATTGCCACTTTAGGGTCTTTACTTTGAATCATGATGTCATGAGCTCTTGACATTTTTCTGATCCACAAATTCCTGACTTTCTTTTAAAATGTGCTAGGAAATCAGGAAAGTAAATGCTTGTGTTCACATGTCAGATAATTCAAGATCTCGCTTCTTCGGACCACGTGAAAACTCAGAAGTCACCACTCTGTAACTCAAAAAACAATCAAAGCTTTAGCTAAATGGGTCAGGCAATACTTTCTTGAATACTTCCAAACAAGATTTCAATCTTTCGATTCAGAAATGGCACTCGCCTGTGAAGATTATTTTGAACAGAAACTTTAGGTAGAAGAATAAAGTTATAAATTAACCTAACAAGATCATTACTTCAGGAATACATGTTATATAAACCACTGTTCCCAGATAGATCTGAATTTTTATAAAAAAAAAGCACTGCAGAATGGTAGTGAACTTCTAACAGAGGTCCTTTAATTAAATTTCCATGGAGCTAACCAAATACCAAAGAGCACAGTAAGTAATGAACACGGTTAGCTTCAGACAAATACAGTACACTCTTGCTAATCCGGCCTCCTTCTTGCGTGGTTTTTGGTAGCAGAAATAATGTTAATATCAGACCGGAATGCATTTGCTTTGAAGTGGCACTGACGTTCATGTAATTCAATTTAAAATGAAAGTAAGAAGAATCCTCAAAATAATTAAGAATATTACAAAAAGCATCTTCATTAAAGCAGACAAAAATTTGTGACATGTTTCGAAGTGACCACACTGAATGGAAAATGTAAGATTTTCTCTGTGCTGTATTGCAACTGTATGTTTTTTACTGTGTATAGTACGTACACATACATATTGTGCTTTACTGTATTGATAATATGATTATAATTTACTATACTTGTAAATGAGACAGTACAGTACGTACTGATCATGTTCGTTTGCTATTACCATATGCTTGTCTCTTATTTATGTTTTTTTTAAATACATATGTACTGCACATAGTAAACTCGTAATTATAACATTAAATTTAATGAAGAATTAAACTGAATTTTTATGCACTCTTAGTAATCCGGTACTCTTGCTAATCCGGCACCCCTCTGTGCAAGGAATGGCCGGATTAGCGAGAGTCTACTGTAATAAATAATTAAGTCTAAATTAAATTAAAAACAAGTAGAAAAACATCTCAGTAACACAGTCGCTTGTCGAAAAATGCCTGAATATTCGCAATTTGAACAGAGTAATACTGGAGTAATGATGTGTGCACTCCGATATGAATAGTATTAATGATAGTATCCCCTCTATCCACCAATACTGACAGTCTAATATCAGAATATCCAGATTTGCTGCATAATGCACAATAAAGAAAATGTTGCAGCACTTTTAACAAATGCTGTCTGCTGAATGAAACTGAATACAATAATTAAATAAATAATTCATGATGCAGAGGATTTTAAGAAAACAGTGTCTGACACCTGGTGTTAAACAGCCCTTGGAAATAGCAAGCTAGATCAGAATTAGAGTATGGCTATAGGAAAGAAACAACAGGAAAATGTTAGATAGTAAAGCTTAACTGCACAATTAGCCGGCCATGCGCTGTAAAGCAGGAACAGAGCCCACAGGAACCAAACCATGAAACATCACTCTCAACAGGCAGAATTCCAGGCCCCATCCACCACCCTCGCAGTCCTTGGGGTCAATCAAAACATATGTGGAAGATGCAGCTCGCCTTATGTAGAAGTAAACTTCTAACTCCTTTCTTTTCATTAAGCATACCACGGTACCAGCTATAATCCAACCCATCCTGCACTTTAGCAATAAATATTCTTTGGCCCTATCTTATCCCTCTTGCCAAAGTACAGAAGAAACTACGTAAATTTCAAGGAACAAGGTGTCCGTTAGTTTGACTGGGGTGTCTGTTAACCGCTGTTAAAAAGTTTCATTGTTCGGAGGTTATTGTTATAATGTTTATCTAATGGAAGCTGTTCGGTACCAACCAAAACTTGCCGTTGTTTAAAGGTTTCACTGTATTACTGAACATGTAAGGTCCACTTAAGCACTGAACTGTAACCAGCAGAACACTGAGAGAGCACCCAATCTGTCTTTTTTTTTTTTTTTTTTTTGCCCTACAAAATCGAAATTTTTAAAGTGCACACTGGTGGTAATTATGCCACGTGGTGTAATGATATCACCAGGCCATAGTTAGCAGAAGGCTAGAGGAGGTTCAAGTACCCCCCAGGTCCCCCCTCCTATTCCCACGAAGCAAGAGAGCCCCAAATGGAAAATGGAAGTTGTAAATTCTCCAAACTTTTATTTTCTGTAGTTCATGAAAGTTTCTGTTGTATTTCATTATAATCATAAATACTTCACAATATTTATTCGCATGTAACATGTTTTTAAAAAAATCAAATTTGAGATAATACAGCATGAATCTTGAATAACTCAAAAGAAAGTACTTCTGGAAGTGAATCTGTAGGAACAGCTGCACCAATTATTCACTGCCACATGGACACCCAACTTGTTGCTACTAAGATTCAGGGAAGGGAGTAATCCTTTTTTATTTAATTTTTTTTCAAGGGGTTGGGTTATAAAATAGAAAAATACATTACAAAGAAAAAGAAACAAGAAAGAAAGAAAGACAGCAAAAGAAAGCTTTCAGCTTCTTTAGGGTTCTCACTCAAAAGTAATACAAAAATTCCCTGACTTTTCTGGTTCTCAATTCTTTAATTTGTCTTTATAAAATTGGACTTAAAAAGACTTTTCCAATTCTTTAAGTAACTTGTCTTTATAAAGTTCCCTGCTTTTTCATCAATAATGACTAAAGGTGCACATTATTTTTTGTACCATAATTCCATTAACTTTTGTGAATACTACCCACATATAATTTGTACATACATTCCCATAGAAATAAGCCATATGTAAGAAAAAATCTGTCAGTTGATTACTTTCAGTTTTTTTTTTTATAACACAATGTAGCTAATCTTAATGATGGAATAGTTCCTGTGCAGAGAAACATGTAACAAGAGAACCAACAAAGGAATTTGATCCAGTGTGTGTGTGAGTGGTCCTCTTGGGAAGTTTCTCCAAGCAGAAGTGTGTCAAGCCATTGTGCCTGATTGTTTCATGTTACAACTGTCTACAGTAATTGAACAGGCAATTTTTTAAATTCAATTTTGCATCTTTTTTAGGAAAAATGCACTGTAACTGAAAGTAAGATCTACTAAATTCTAGGCAGGCAGTAATTGCAAACAAAAGTTTGAAATCTGAAAAAAGAAAAGATTTTCAGCAGAATAAAGTATCCCTTGATTTTTACAAGAAAGAGGAAAATTTCATGAGTTTTCCCTGATTTTTACCAAAAAGGGCAATTTCCCCTGAGTTTCCTCACATTTTTGGAACCATTTCCAAATTCCCTGAGAATTCCATGTTTTCCAAGTTGCACGGAAACCGTGTTCTTCCTGTTCTTTTATTATTATTATTATTATTATTATTATTTGGTCAGTAGAAGTGGTTTTGCGATAGAAGAACTGTTTATTTGTGGTGAATCTGAGGGAGTTGGGAATGGAAGTTTGGCTGTTGACACGGTATAAGATAGTCAGGTGATACAACTCCTCATGCAGCTAACAGCTAGAAAAATGGATTGTTAATATCACAGTTTGTCAAAGGGTGTGCAACAGTTGTGGGTTGATCGTTTAACCTAATCATCACAGGAACACATAGTGTTGTCACAAGTATTTTTATCAATTACTTTGCGTAGTTGTATGATATTGCAGTTCCAGAAACATTGAAGTTTCTCTATATAAGTTAAAGCACATCAGCTCTTTATAATTTAGAAGGTGACAAAATTTCATACTGCAGCTGTGTGTTGGACTACAGGACCAGTTCAAGTTGCTTACGGCAGTCTTTAAACCCCGAACCGCCGCCCCGGTGGCGCAGTGGTCTAAACGATGGCCTCTGATCATTCGTCCGAAGGGGTCCGGGTTCGAATCTCGGTGAGGCATGGATGTTGTGTTTGTCTTACGGCACTGGCTCTCTCTCTTCCCTGGAACCAGTGACCTAAATTAGGGACGGGCGACTGCTTATAGCCCATTGAGTTGCTCACGGTGGTCGTTAAACCTCCAATCAAAAAAAAAAAAAAAAAAAAACCCCGAACACCACAAACAAAACCACCACACGTTCAAAAAATTTAGGTTTTTTTTTTTTTCATTTTAATTAAGTCAACCCCTTTCCCTTTTACTACAGTAACGATTCTCACACAGTTCCAGCACCTTTTCCTCCAGAAAAAATAAATAAAAATAAGAGCAAACATAGACCAGTGACTGCACGACTGATAAAAACAAATGATTCCATCACCACCGTGGTAGCTGAGTGGTCACATGCGAAAGTATCCAGCTGGTTGTCTGAGTTAGAGTCCAGGATGAGACACGGGAGGCCCGTTTGATTTTTGGTGTTGACTCTCTCTTTTTCCTGGAACCAGTGGCCCGAAGTTAGAGATAAGCAACTCCTAATAGCCCAAAGAGTTGCTCACGGAGGCAGAAAGAAAAGCAACAGAACAAAACAATGGCTTTTCGATACCCAAAGTGAGTGAAAGACAGCCAGACTTGTATGGGCTTGCATTCATGCAAAAGTGAGTCAATTAACAAGGATTTGAATCAGGTACACTATCAAATGGCATCTCAGCTCACCGTCTGCATTACAACAGTGGATCTGTCCATACACTATTGCTGTTTTATTTTTTTCATTTTGAGATTTAATGACCATCACAAGCAACACTAAGGGCTATATAGGCAGTTGCTTATCCCGAATTTGGGGCCGCTGATCCCAAGGGAAAAGAGTCAGCACCACAACACAAACACACCACCCATGCTTCATCTGGAACTTGAACTCACACCCAGCTTGGATGACTAATCAGAAACCTACACTTCTTGTCTCTTGGGCACATACTGCATTGCAGTCTTCAGTGAATAAGACACAACATTTCTAGTGGACTTGGAGCGAATAACCCAAATTTTGTTAATTATTGTTCATCAAAAATCCTAATTACATAGGTCATATGGAAAGTAATGAGCAAAACTGCATTACACAGGCAGATTGCACATGGAAGAATGATAGTTTGTGGACAGGTAGCATCATCCCTCAATGTGGCTATGAATGCCAAATGACGTCACCAGCGTCAGTCATTCAGTTCCTTGTGAAAGAGGAAATTCTGGCTGCCAATATTTACTGTGGGCTTAAGCATGTATACAGAGCTGTGCGTATGGGTGCCAGCAGTGTGAGATGGTAGATGAAATATTTTGAAGCTGTTTCACAGACATTAACGATCAGCCTCATAGATGTCACCATCAAACAACCTCTACGGAACACAACAAGAGTTGATGCCTTAATTCGTGATGACAGACGTGTGATGGTGAAGGAAATTGTGGTGAACTTTGGGCATAGGTCACAGTGCAATTTAGGAACGATTTGGAAACTTGGAGTATTGTAAAATTTGTGCCCATTGGGTCCCACACTTACTAACAGAAGACCACAAAGTCCAGTTCAAAAACATCTCATCACAACTGCTGGAACGGTATTGAAATGAAGGGACCAATTTTTTTAACAGTACTGTGACAGGTGACGAAAGTTGGTTCCACCATTTCGAACCTGAAACAAAATGCCAGAGCATGGAATGGCATCAACCCCATTCACCAAGCAGGAAGAAGCTTAAGGAAGTTCTGTCACCTGCAAAGGTTATGGGAACTGCCTTTCCAGATCCAAATGGGTGCATTTTGGTTGACTTTTTAGAGACTGGACAAACTCCAAATTCAGCTTGGTATGTCCAAACATTAGAAAAGCTCTGCTGTGCATTGCATGATAAACACCTGAAAAGAAAGTCATCCTCCAGCACAACAATGCTAGGCCCCACTCTGCTCATCTGACCTTGGAAAAAAACCCAGAAATTCGAATGGTAACTTTTACCTTACCCTGCTTCCTGTCCAGAGCTGGCACCTTCTGACTATCATCTTTTCAGATTCCTAAAGGACGAGATGCGTAGCCAACATTACTAGAGCACAGAAGCAATACAACAAACTGTATGCAGGAGTCTTTGCGCAACTGGAATAGTTTTTCTGTAAAAGTACCTAAATTGCCAGACCGATGGAAAAATGTGTCCAAAGAAACATGGATTTTGCAGAAAAATAGATTAAGGTATGTACATTAAGGTGTTGAACTTATTTCTTCAATCATTTCAACTCGCAATTTTTAAAACAATGTTGCTTATTAATTTCAGTATAGCCCTCATAGCATTAAATCAAAACCATGTTAATTAGAAAAATGCAGTAAGTTGTTGTGTAAATAGTATGCACTGTAGTTCGAAGAGCCCATTTCTGAAATTTTGGAGCTTCTGGTATGCATTAAACACAGAAATTTAATTTGCATAGTAGGAAGAGAGAGTTCACATTTTAATTCTTTGTAAATGAATAAAACACCATCTTATTTTATTAAAACTCTACCAAGTGGCAGATAATAGTAATACACCAAATCATTTTACATACCTTAGTTTCTTTTTAAAAACTCATCTATTTTCATTTGCGTTACAGATCTCAACCCAATTATTTCCACAGCACAATCTAATTTTAAAAGTGTACTTGAAATATCGCTACGAGTTTGCTTCAAATAATCTTCCTAATGTTGAAACACACTGATTCGCATCTTTGATTGAATTAGTGTCTTTAATATTAAGGTTAGCCACAAATGAATCATAGTCAGAAAAAAACTGGAAAGGAATTCTCACACAGCTCACAAGTGGTGGTTAATTTTTGTTCGAGTTTGCTTCAAATAATCTTCCTAATGTTGAAACACACTGATTCACACCTTTGATTGAATTAGTGTCTTTAACATTAAGGTTAGCCACAAATGAATCATAGTCAGAAAAAACTGGAAAGGAATTCTCACACAGCTCACAAGTGGTGGTTAATTTTAGTTCGAGTTTGCTTCAAATAATCTTCCTAATGTTGAAACACACTGATTCACACCTTTGATTGAATTAGTGTCTTTAACATTAAGGTGAGCCACAAATGAATCACAGTCAGAAAAAAACTGGAAAGGAATTCTCACACAGCTCGCAAGTGGTGGTAAATCAAGTATGCTTTGTGTCAGGAATGAAGAGCAGTTAGTGTAGTGATATGTATGGGCAGTTGGAGGATGCCAAGGGGGTGGCAGTATATAAAGGGATGCTTTATAGAGAGCACATCTGTTCAGACCAAACGGAAGGTATTACACAAGGCAAGCGGTAAATCAAGAGTTGATTGTACTTCTAAAGTACTTTTTGGGGATGTTTGTCAAAAATTAAGGACAAGCACCCTAAAAACAAATAAGCACTTTTTAAAGACTTTTAAAAATTTATAAGGACCATGGGAATCTTGCGCACCTTAAATATTTTCAATATGTGCTCTTGTAACAAACAAGGTAGTAGTGATGTATTGTTACCATGTATGCAGATCTACTTAATTTTACTATGACCAATCTGGCACCAAGATCTACCTATGGCATGTTTACAAAAAAAAAAAAAAAAAAAAAAAAAAAGTAAATTTGGAGGCCTCTGCATTAGATCATAAGTTTAAACTATTATAACCATGCATTGAAATAGTGTGTTTGTGTGTGTGTGTGTGTGAATGAATGACATAATTAACTCACTCACTTTGTTGTTCTACAATTTGCTGTACAAATACAGGTTTCTTTAGTTTTATGTGAAATCCAAACTGAGACTGGTAACAGAAGTAAAGTATGAATATACGTCTCTTCACATCAGAGAATAAGAACCTTTATTGAATAATTTAAATATTAATTGCACTTGAATTAATTATATATCACACAGGTGAGATTTTTCATGCACCATCATACACTAGTCTTGATTGCTGGCAGGAGGGATTACAGCTTCTTTTATTTCGAAAACTTCAACTATTTTCTGAAAAAAAAGTTTTCAAATGGATGTAGTAAAATTTTACAGTATTTAAATACATTGTTTCTGCATTTGGTCAAAAATTGAAAAAGAAACTTCAAAATACTCCAATATCTACATGGCAAAAATACAACTGGGTACAAACTCATGGCTAAAACTAAACTAAATGCCATTAACAAAGATGAAAATATGGGAAAACATAGATTCATCAATCATTTCAGTCTATCAATTCATTTTCACCTTTATTTTTACAAAATGTTTAGTGGTCCCACGTTTTGTACATGGTCTATACATGGCATGATGAGAATAGTTAGCATTTTAAAATCTACATGGGTTCATGCCCATTTTTAAAAATAAAAATTGACCCCTGAACAAAAAAAATGTATGCACTCAATTTCAATTTTCCATATACACTATGTAGGCAAAATTATTTGGAAGCATCGGTCAAACAAAACGAGAACATCAGTTCCCTATGAACTGTTCTGGTGCAAATAGCTGTTGCGGTTTGTGTGACGTCACCAGCCAGGTATGTGACAGAGGATGTGTCTGTGTTCTTCATATTCCACAATAAGCTTTGTTTGGCATGATCACTCAAGTTTGTGTGACCTCCCAGAGCATGGTTCAACTGTAGTGGTGCCATCTATCTGCTTTCCATTGAAGAACACCAGTGACAGTGGATATTGGGAATCCCCAAAGAGTGACAATGCTACACACTGATTGCTCACTCAGGTGGCAGATAACCACCATGCCCATTTCAAAGTTTTTTACTTCAGGTCCACATGGTATAGTCACTTTTCAATGCAGTCTGACAGGTGTGCCAATACTCCCCTTTTTATACAACATCAAACACAATCCATACATGTGCCTCTGTACCTGAAAATGTATATTTATTTGCATATGTGGTGTCCAAATACTTTTGCTTATATAGTGTATATACACAAACAAGGTTTATGTGTACAGTTCAATACCAACACATCATCTCAACTTGTAAAGATGATGCATTGGTACTTAACTATGATGTGGAACTCTCCCTGAGAAGTAATGAGACACCCACCACCAACTTTGTTCTCACTGTAGCACTTGCAGGCACATTTAAGGGGTGGGGGATTGGCATGGTAATTTTTACAGAATTTTACATATTTGAAAGGATGCTAAAGGCAATACTCATCTATTTTGTACTTCAGAATTTGCCGCACAAACAGTTAACTGCCACCACGGGAATCTTATATGTGAATAGTGGTCATTTCCCTTATCAAGTTCTGCAGATATTCTTTCTTTAACACTGAATGTAAGCATATCTAATGATCTGAGATAATGATGAGGGAACTTAATATAAGCATCATGACAAAAATGTATTATTATAGTTGCATAGAATTTTAACAGAACTTAACCATTTAAGCAGCAGATATACCCGAGCCAAACAGTGTTCAAAATTTTCTCCCCAAACAGAAATGTGCACACAGTGGCCATATTTTACGAAGCTAAAGCAAATAAACTGCTTATTCTCTCTCATATCAGCAGTACCAACCATAAACCTGTCACTGGAGATAAGCACTTCCTTCTACTGCTTTGTGTTCTATTCCATGATCCAAGGCATGGCAGGGAAGAGCTAGTCCTCCTCACATGGACATCATGCTACTGAGTTGAAACAAGTGACTTAAACATCATCTCCCTCCTTTAAGTTTGTCATCATTGTTATAGAACTTTAAGAATGTAATAAGTCAGAAAGGATTAATGTCAATCACTCCTTTATATCACTACTCTGAACAACAAAGCAGAGGGGGAAGGCACCAGTGTTCTGATTTGTAAGTTCACTCATGGCAGCCGCGATCAGCGCACTTCGTAGACAGGGAATACATGCATTCGAGTTGATTTCAGCCCATTTTGCTACCCTGGAGTTAATTTGTTCTAGCCGGTTAAAGGGTTAATGATGTGTAATCACTAATCAACATGATCATTAATGTACAGAAAAAAAAATCATCAAGACTGTGAAATAAAACAACTTCACACATTTTTCAGGTTCCTGCATTTTCCAAAAATCTTTTGCTTCAATATTTCAACTACCTGATCAATGTTTTCTTTACCAGCCTCTCATAGGACTGCTGACTTTATTACCCAATATATACAGGTTTACACCTTTTCTGCCAGAATATCTGCAGATGCCAAAGACTCCATAATACCTAATAAATCTTTTTTTCTTTGTTTTAGAAACTCAAAATCTTCATTTACAAGTTTCCCACTCTTTTTCTCCCACAAAGAAGAAAAAAAAAAAAAAGCATTTTTACGGACTTTTAGCACCCACAAAAAAATTTAAGGAGTTTACAAATTGCATACACAACAACATATGCACAAATATAATGCATTCAAAAACGGAAGTGTTTACATTTTTGACACACGAAAAGCTGCGATCTAAAATGTAAAAAAATCTGTCAGTAAATTACGCTGGAGAACTCACGGAACTCCAGCACTATTTTTTACTGATCCACATATAAGTCAACTCCCCAACTTTAAAAGCAGGATTTCTTCCAAAAACTTTCAGCTTATATGTGAGTACATATGATAAGTGAAAGCAGCTTGGTACAAAATACCTTGATAACCATCATTCCCTACTGTTGAAGTAATTGAATTCAAAAGAAAAATAATAAATGTTCAAGCGAACAAAAATTACTAACATGAACAACAATGACTAGACAACTAATAAAAAATGACTAGAAAATTGTTTTGGCACATTATGCAACAAAGTGCTCCAGAACAGGAAAGCAAATGGAATACTAATAGATCAAGCAGATTATATCAGCACCATGTTACAGAAGTAGGTCCTGTTGCTACCAGGCACATCATGCAGTTGACTCATAACAGCATTTATTTTCAATAAAACTCTCATTTTCCCCTCTTGTATACAGTTATTTTGTAATCATGACATGACAAAAACAGTATTGCCATCAGTAGATAAATCCAAAAGTTCTTCTGTGCGGACTTCGGTTGCACCTACTTAAAAAAGTACTGGGATACTTTAAGGAGTGGACATATGTGTGCATCCTACAGCCTTCTTCTATATCATTCCTCTATTAAAATAGTCATACTAAGTTATTAAATCTGAAAATGTGAGCAACAGCTGAAAATTTGTAATTATTTTTGCTGCAGTTATTTGCCCACTTCTACAGGAAATAAATTGTGTGTTTTATAAATCCTCACAACCTAAATAAAATCACTCAGGATAAAGTGTAAGTACTTATATTTGGATTAATTCATAAAAAATAACAGAACAGTTGATACACCAAGCACATGAAAATAAACTTGAGATCTATTAGCAGGAGGAATTAAACATTTTTGCCAAGCTTTGATGCATCAATGGATGGCTTCTAGGCAGAATACAAAGTGAATACTAAAATGCTGCAATATAAATGTGAGTATGGTATGGCGCACTATTAAGGTTAAAAGAACAGAACACGCTCGATTAAAATAGGATGTAAGGTAACCCTAATACACACATCTTTCGTCTCCAGTCAGCATCACAAAGAGTTTAAAACAAAATACAAACTACCATTTACTACACAACCAAGTACACATGAACATTAATTAAATGAATTTCGGTACAAATATTAAAAAATAACTTATGCTGAAAGCAATCTCAATGGAAATATGCATACATATCTGTCGCACAAGCACGTAGCCCCTCGCAATTACATACTTTGCAACCCAGAAAGATGCAGAAAGGAACTCGTCAAGAAAATGACAAGGGTGGATGACATCATGGTCAAAGTAAAGACCCTTACGTACAAATGGCTGGACATATTGCTAGAAGCAACGGCCACCATTGGACAACTGAAATACCAGACTGGATACCAAGGGACAGGAAAAGACCCAGAGGAAGACCATGTGGAAGATAAGTGGATGTTTTTTTTTCTTTTTCTTTTTTGATTCAGGGTTTAACAACCACCATGAGCAACTCAGTGAGTTATAAGCAGTCGCCCATCCTTAATTTAGGGCCGCTGGTTTCAGGGAAGGGAGAGAGTCAGTGCCATAAGATAAACACAACATCCATGCCTCACTGGGATCCAAATCTGGGCCCATCTTGGATCAGGATAAAATTTGAGAATTGTGAATGAGACTTAGGGAGACCATTATCCAACAATGGATGAGAATGGCTTATAATAATGAAATGTATATATATATACTGGGTTTTCCGCTTAGATGTATAATAAAAGAAAAATTCATAAAATACAAAGTACTAGTTCGAATGACAGAAGGTGGGCACCACTGTAAACAGCAGCCGTGAGATTTATTAACTACGTGAACTTGGGTGCACAGAGCATGCACAGAAGCTATCTATTTCTGCCACATTGCGACAGAAGTAGATAGTTACTGTGTCAATCACCTCGTGGACTCCACAGAAGAAGGTGTTTTGTGTGCTATTGCTTGCGAAATTGAAGTCTGTGACGCTTGTACAGCACCATTTTTGTCACGAGTACAACCTTGGTACGATGGCAGACATCCCGACTTATGTGTCTATTATAAAATGGAACAAGCAACTCAAAGAAATGGGAAGTTTGTTACTAATGACTGGTAAACATACTAAGCATACGGTGTATGAGGAAAATGTTGAAGGGATTTGAAAGTCATTTCAGAGAAGCCCGAGGAAATCCATCCGAGTGTAGCTAGACATCCCACCAACAATAGTGATCAGGTACTCCATAAAAGGTTGCATTTACACGCGTACAAGATTCAACTGCATCAACAAGTTAAGCCACATGACAGGATGGCGCGGAAAAAAATTGTGGAAACAATGTTGGCCTAAATTGATAACGACGATACATTCCTAGACCCGGCATGCTTTTCAGACGAGTCAATATTCCATGTGTCTGGGAAAGTAAACAGACATGACTGCCATATCCGGGGGTCCAAAAATCCATACGTTATTCATGAAAACGAATGGGATTCCCCAAAATGCAACGTTTGGCATGGGTTCACGAAGGACAAAATAATCAGTTCCTTCAAGGTTCATACTCTTCCAAGCAAAATAAATTCAAGCACTTTTCAAGGTCTTTTTAAACCCGAATTATCATATGCGTGTACTATCGGTCAGTCAGTATGTAGGTATTTTTGTAAGTTCAGACCATTAATCTCAGCTGGAATGGGCACACCTTCAATGAACTGCCTGTTACTCCCAGTTGGTTTATTTTTTAACTTTGAATTGCCCCTCTGTTTTGGTGTTTCTCAAAATCATTTTATTTTGTGGAATATTTTGAAAGGGTACATTATTTTCATATTCATCTGCTGGTATGACACTTATTGTTTGCTTTAACTTTTTATTTTTGATGCATGACTTTGATGCTTTGATGCATTTTTTGATGCAGCCAGGAGACGAAGGATCCATAGATGAAGCACAAGCGATTCTTGGAAGTTTCACCCTCTGGCAAGAATGTGTCCCTAACACCAGTAAACAGAAGCCCATCACAATGTGTGAATACATCATTAAACTTATTTTACTCACATGGTTGACACTTTACTCTTTAGTGATATCATAGCCAAGGCACTAGCTGTCCACACACTCCCCTGGATTGACGCAAGTCCTGTGCTATTTGATCAGCTTGGTGTCTTATCAGAACTACACAGAAATCTCCTATGCATGTTTTCAACACAAACAATTATTTAACCCATGCTCTTCCATATCATTAATTAAAAGAAAAATTCAAGTACTATTTACAGAGTCAAACTTTTTCAAGTACTTTCAAGGACTTGAAAAGGAACTTTTTAATTCAAGGATTTTTCAAGGTTTTCAAGGAGTAGTGAGCGATGGGTTTGCCTCCTCGGGGCGCTCCGTGGTAACAATGGCACACACAACAGCAACTAGGGCCTCTGTGAATCTTGGAGAGGTGCAAGCTAGTTCTGTGTGACATTGGCAAAAAGACCCCAACTCACTGGGTTTTGTCCAGAATCCTTAGGTTGAATGACCAACTGGAACCCTCAGCTGTGGGCTAATCCCCCACACTGATGTACTTACCTGATTAAAAAGACAAAAAGAAATATTAAGAATGACTCAAGTGTGGGATATGGTGGACCTACCACACTTAAGGACGGTCCACCACGGAATCGACCTGGACTTTCTAAACGGCGTATGAGAAAGCAATCTCGGCTGAGTGAATGTAAGATTGGTGTATGGAATACTAGAGGTATAAATGGTAAGATGAGTGAGGTGATTGAGGAGATGAATAAGTATAGACTGGATGTGCTGTGTGTAAGTGAAACCAAAAAGAAGGAAATTGGGGTAGAAGAAGTGAATGGCACGGTGAGTGTGTGGTCTGGAGTATTGGATAATATGAGAGGACAGGCTGGTGTAGGTGTGATTTTAAGTGAAAAGATGAAGAACAACTTGATTCACTATAGTTGCATAAGTGAGAGAATTCTCTGGATTCGTTTGAAAGTGAAACTTCAGAGAATTGTAATTGCTGTAGTGTATGCTCCTTGTGACTCGGAATCTTCTGATAAGAAAGACGATTTCTGGAATGAGCTAAAAGCTGTTTTGAGCCAGTTTGGTGCTAAAGAAAAAGTTATAATAGCAGGGAATTTCAATGCTAGAGTAGGTGTGCAGAATGCAATTTCTGACAATGTTCTGGGTAAGTTTAATGAGCCTTGTGTGAATGATAATGGTGAAAGATTAATTGAACTCTGCATTGAGAATGATTTGTGCGTATCTAATACATTTTTCAACCACAAGTATATACACACATATACTTGGGAAAATCGTACTCTTGGTCAAAAGAGTGCGACAGATTTTGTTGTTTACGATCAGCGTTTGAAACACTTAGTTGTTGACACCCGTGTGATGAGAGGTGCGGATGTTGGTTCTGATCATTACTTGGTAGTGTCACGAGTGAAACTTAATGTTGGTTGGAGGAAAAGGAATAGGAAGAGACCCAGGGTAGAAAGAATAAAGGTTGATAGGCTCCTTGAAGATCCTCAGCGGAATTCTGACTTACTCAGAGAACGACTGAAGGATCTGAAATCTTGTGAGAGAGATGTAGAAAAGAAGTGGGAATGCTTTAAGAACTGTGTTGTTACTGCTGCTAAAGAGGTCTGTGGCACCACAATAGTGGGTAACAATAAAGGTGATGCTTGGTGGAATAGTGAGATTGATGAGGCAGTAAAGAAAAAGAAGGAAGCCTATTTGGGGATGTTGCAAGGCAGAGTCTCTGTGGATGAATATCGCTGTAAGAAGCGTGAAGCTGCTAAGCTGGTTCGCTACAGTAAGGCAAAAGATAGGAAGGAGAAAGTGGAAAGGCATGAACTGGCTTTTGGAAAGATAGAAAGTCCTTCTGGAAGTACATGAGACTCAGGAAAAATAGGGGAAACAAAGTTGTAAGTTGTGTGAAGAATGAGATTGGGGAAATGATACGGGAGCCCAATGAGTTAAGTGACAGATGGGGCAAATACTTCTGTGAGTTATTAGATCAGGAGAGCAAAAATGATTCTGAGACAGATGCAGATGATGTCACAATGAGGGATGAAAGCACAGGAGGGATCTCAAGAGAAGAAGTGTGTAAAGCTCTAAAATCTCTTCAGAATGGTAAGGCTCCAGGAGTTGATGGCATAACTGCAGAGATGTTGAAATATAGAGGTGACTCTATAATTGACTGGTTAACTGAAATTTACCAGTTGTGCTGGGAGTTAGGAATGGTCCCTCGGGATTGGAAGGATGCTATCATTGTTCCCTTGTATAAGGGAAAAGGTGATCAGACTGAATGCAAGAACTATCGTGGTATTAGCCTACTGAGTGTGCCAGGCAAAGTGTTTGGTAAGGTTGTTATTGAAAAAGTACGGGGTCTTACATCAGAGAAAGTGTGGGATGTTCAGAGTGGTTTTATGCCTGGTAAAGGCTGCACTAACCAGATTTTTGCATTACGCATGATGATTGAAAAGTATCTGGCTGTTGGGAAGAAAGTTTTTACTGCCTTCATAGATTTAGAGAAAGCTTACGACCGAGTCAATAGGACACTTTTGTGGAAGGTATTCAATGAATATGGTGTTACTGGGAATCTACTTAATAGTGTAAAAGCCATGTATGCTGGTAGTGGAGCTTGTGTACGAGTGAATGGTGTTTTATCAAAATGGTTTTCCATTGGTGCAGGAGTTAGACAAGGTTGTGTAATGTCACCATGGCTGTTTAATATATTTATGGATGCATGCATGCGTGAGGCCAAAATAGATAATAGTGGTTTATGTCTTGGTGATATCCGTGAGTGCAGATTGCTGTATGCTGATGACACTGTCCTGTTGGCAGAGAGCAAAAGTGAGTTGCAGAGTATGATGACTCGGATGCACGAAGTTTGCATGAAATTCAAACTGAGTATAAATAAGGGAAAAACCAGTTATGGTGTTTGAGAAAGGAATGGGTAACACTGAATGTAATGTAAGTATAAATGGCACTGTGATTGACCAGGTGAGTGAGTTTGTGTATTTAGGAAGCATGTTTGACAGAGAGAACAAGTTGGATGGTGAGATCAGTAGGCGAGTGAATTCTTCTTTGAAAGTCATAGCTGCTCTGGGAGGTTTTCACAGGAATGATGGGTTCTCTAGAGAGTCCCGCATGGCTGTGTATGAAACAGTAATTGTTCCTACTCTGATGTATGGCAGTGAAACCTGGGTACTGCAGAAGAAACATAGGAGTCGTTTGTGTGCTGGAGAAATGCATTACTTACGTGGGGTTTGTGGCAAGACACGATCTGATTGTGTGAGGAATGAAGATGTATTGCAATTGTGTGATGTAAAGCAAAATGTTGTTAGCAAGGTGGAGACCAATATGCTTCGGTGGTTTGGCCATGTTGAAAGAATGAGTGATGAAATGCTTACTAAGAAAATATTTTCAGCCCAAGTGGCAGGAAGGAAAGGCAGAGGAAGGCCAAGGAAGACATGGGTGGATCAGATTCAGGAGTGTCTGCATGAGAAAAAGATTATGAGTATGAAGTATAAAATATCTTGTGGGCGGCGTGTAATGGACATCAGTGAAGCACTAGTTGTATGTCCAGATCGCAGTAAATGGCGAAGTTTGATACGACAACAATAGGTAAAAATATCTGGAAGTTTGTATTTCTTTTTGGAGCTAACCTCTGAATCTCAGAGAACAGCTTAGTGATATGTATGTATGTAAGAACCATGCCTTTTATTTTTTTGGAGGCCATGGTAACTGGACTAATATATCTGGACATGTCACAGGAATATGCTGTGTCTCAGCTGCCTGAAGGAACAATTTCTAACAAGATGAAGCTCCCTGCACTTTGCCAATGATATCTGCACATACTTGAAAGGACACTTCACTACAGGATGGATTGGGAGAGGATCAATGTTTATTGCAAAGCCTTCTTGATTACCAGATCTAACTTCACCTAACTTTTCCTGTGGGGGTTTGTTATGGACCAGGTGTATGCTACACTGGTGCATAATCTGGGAGACTTATGTGACAGAATTTGTGCTGCAATCAACAACGTGACACCACAAATGCTTCTCAACACGTGGGCTCAGATAGAATAGTGGTTGGACATTTGCCGCGCCACCAGTGGAGCTCATGTTGAAGAGTATCAGACATTTAAAAAAAAAATTCTCAGTTTGTGTATCTGGAACAATGTGTGTCACTAATAAATTGTGTTAAGTTCAGAATTTATGACACTTCTTTTTATTATAAGTCTAAGCAGAACATCTTGTATACTGATAGCACTATTTATTATTAACCCCCACATCCTACCCTGCTGCAATAATGTTCCCAGCCAAAACCTCATGTGGGCTATGAATATGTCAGATAACTACATGCTGCATAGAGTTCCTGAGACTGTTATAACGGGTAAACATGGAGACATGAGCACGTTCAATCATGGGTGGATAGTTGGCAAGAGGAAGATGGAGTGCTCCATCTATGTGGGTGCTGAATGTCTCAGATTTCGGCACGTGACTATCACACATGTATCAAGACTACATCAAAAAAGAAAAACCGTCAGTAGCAGGGAAATGTGTGGCGGCTGACATTTGAGGTGAGCACTGTTTCTCCTATACCATAATGGAGGGCTTCAGAGGAGAAGATAATGTCAGCATTCAATAATAGAGCAACTACTAAGTTTTGTGCAAAGGCTGTTTTGGCATACAATTAGGTTATGGCAGATGATTCACCCTTAACAGCATATCCCCAGGTCATGAGGCTGCAGTGGATGAAGAAACATTAGTGCTGGACCATGAAATACCAGAGACATTGATCTCATGAACCAAGGTTCCTCCAGCATGTCGACGAGAGGATGTGTGCGTGGTGCAGACCATAAAACCATGGGCCCCTACTGTCAAGTCAGGGTGTTGCACTGCCCTGGGGCATGTTTCCAAAGGTCACCTTCACTATGCAAAGCTCAAGTCTATGTTGAAATTTTCACTGACCACTTACACTTGTCCATGGCTGTCTAATTCCCACATCAGGATGTCTTCTTGCTCCAGTTTGGAGAACTGGTTGAAGGAGCATTCCAAATGAGCTCCCAAACCTTGAACTGCCCTCTCTCCAGATTTATACCCAATTTAACACCCGTGGGACCAAGTGAAGTGATGCATTCTAGCCTGAAACCCATCATCAACAATTCTGCTTTACGAAAGTCTGTGTTGGAATCATGGGCTGCAACACCTTCTAACACCTTCTAACGCTTCCAATAGTTGGTAGAATCCATGCCACTACATGCTGCTGCGGTTGTAAGGTAGGTTCAAATGTTATTAGGCAGTAGTTGTAATAAATTGTCCTTTTAGAGCATTAAATCCACTGTTCTGCTCTACAAGCAATTACATTTTTTTAAACTGTTTAACAGTAACTCATTTTACATTTTTTCTGTTTATAACTCGCTTTTAAAATACATTTTTTGGCTTTTATGCACATTTATCATGAAACATACTGGGAACAAGTAACCAAAGTATATAGCATTCACATACACGAGGTGGAATGAATCATAGCCAGTGTATTAAATATTTCTAAATGACATAAACGCATCATCTAACAATAGTAATAGGTGACTTTAAAATGATCTCAACTTCAACCTCAAAACAATAACCACAAAACTTCTCTCATTCTTTTAAATTAACAGTCCAAACATGATGGAAAACATTTACTCTTAAGACAAACCAAAAAAATACCAACTCGCATCAAAAACAGTAATAATAATAATAATAATAATACAGCAGATTTTAATTAATTGGGCCATCGGTTATTCAGGGCAGCTGTTTATTTGGGGCAATTCTTGAAGAACAACCCAAAATAGGTTTTTGGGATAAAGCTTCATGTAATTGGAGCAACTGCTTAATTGGGCCAAAGTGTACTGGCTTTAGTGTGTCCCAATTTAACCAGAATCTATAATAATAATAATAAGCTTTACCTTCCATTTTTCCACACTCATTACAAGAATTGCTTGAGAGTTTGGGATGGATTTGGTTGCTTGACCTCCTTTTCTGCTGGATATCACAGGTTCTGGAAGAAAAAAAGAAGAAAAAAGATAAATAAGAAAACAGTTCCTGTTTACGCAATCCGTAAAATGTTACACTGCTGAGTGCTGACATACAGTACATGCGTATGTATTTAGCTGTTGTCAAAGAAACTGTTTCTATTGCATGTGATTAGAATTAATTTTGTCTTTACACATCCGCAAGCTTTTAGTTGTTTGGGACAGTTTCGCTGTGTGTTGAATTATGTCAAAAAGACTTAGTGGTGCAGCATTTAAACCTGCTAAAGGGAAGCATAATTGCCTTTCAATCACCAAAAAGGTGGAATTAATTCATAAACTAGAAAATGGGACTTCAGTTGGTAAGCTGTGTGATGAATATAACATTAGTAAGTCTACAGTTTATGATATTTAGAAACAAAGAAAAACTTCTGAATTTTTTTGTGAACAGCATTATGCAAAGCTTTAGGCATGGGCAAAAGAAAATCAATGCATTTCAGCAAAAATAAACATTTAGATTCAGTTATGATAGAATGGTTCTGGCAGAGGAAGAGCGAAAACATTACACTTACGGGTCCAATGATAACGGAGCAGGCAAAAGTTTTTCACAAAGACATGCATTTAACAACGACCTGCGAGTATTCTACTGGATGGTTAACAAAATTTAAAAGTGCCATGGAATTCTTCAACTTTGCATATCTGGTGAACAAGTATCAGGAGGTCACGAAGCTACAGACCATTTTGTTGAGGAATTCAGTAAATTAGTGTCTGACGAAAATTTAACTGGCGATCAAATTTACAATGCAGATCAGACATCCTTGTTTTGGAGATACACACCATGAAAAACGCTAGCAGCAGTGCATGAACACGCTACATCTGGCATTAAAGACTCCAAAGAAAGACTTACAATTTTAGCATGTGCCAATGCCACTAGTGTGCACAAATGTAAGCTGCTGGTCATGGGAAAAGCAGCAAAACCTCAAGCTTTTAAAGGTGTTAAAATATTTCCAGTGCATTACAAATCATCTAAAAAGGCATGTATTACAAAAGAAATAATAACAGAGTGGTTTCATAGTCACTTCGTGCCCAAACTTGAAAACATTGTAAATCTGTCAGAACATGAAAAAATTATGCTAATTTTGGATGACTGTTCTGACCACCCACCCGATGAACATCTTGTAAAGGATAATGTTTCCGTTCTGTTTTTGCCACCAAATTGTAGGCTACCTGTCTCTTGCAGCCGATGGATATGAGCATTTTAAGGTCATTGAAATGCTATTACAAAAGTGACTTCTTAAAACGAATGTTGAACTTTGTGAATCAAAGTGAAAGTGTGGTCGACTATGTAAAACAGCTCACCATTAAAGATGCAGTGTTGCGCGGGAATCGGATAGCGCAATAGTGGATTGAAAAACACATGGCATATTCTTTGGCCATTAACCTTGTTCACAGGTGATGATGTGGAACTTTGTTTTGAAGGTTTCTGTATTTCATGAGAAAAACAACAAATTTCTGAATTGCTGACCTATGCTGAAAAGCATTACATGCGCAAATTTAGAAGAAAACGACAAAGAAGAAGTGATGAACATTGACAATGATGCACCTGTAGTTAATAAACTCAGTGATGGTGAAATTCGTGATATGATTTTGAAACAAGGCATGGATGACAGTGAGTCAGAAAATGATTGCAAATGTGAAGAAATTGAGGAAGAAAAAATTATTGTTGATAATCTGGTAGACATTTTGGACAGTGCCATTAAAGGACTGGAGCAACAAAATTTTATAACAGAACCAGAAATTATGTGCATACACAGAATCAAAGAGAAACTTCTGAATGAAAAGCCTAGGCTAATGAAGCAATGCACATTGACTGGAATGTTGAGTGTAAACAAAGCAAGCATTTCAAATGTGCAACGCATTTTGTGCTTCACGCTTATTATTTTAAATTTTATTTCAGCAATATTTTTAATTTTCACTGTACTACAGTATTAAATCATTTTCAATTATGATAATTCTCATATCAGTTTTGTTTCTCATAGTATAATTTTTGTAACAAATCCAGTATGTTCAAAATTAGCGTTTTGAAGTAAATTTTTTGGAAAGATCTAAAAATCCGAACTTGTCGAAGTCCTGAGGAGTCCGAATTTTGGTCTTTGTACTGTGTATAAAAATCAAAAACCAATGAGACATATATATGGCATGAGCTAGGATCCCAGTTTTTTACTGTGAGAGCTTGAGTGCAATTTTGAGTGTTGTATTTCTTCTTTTTTTCCATTTTAAATTTGATCCTTCCTGGAGAACCACACATTAGCCTTCAACATGTATATGAATCAATGAATGAGAATATTAGACAGTTCTTTCTTTTCACTCTAATTCTGATCCACCTAGGGAACCACAAATTAGCCTTCAACACACATATGAATCAATGAATGAGAATACTATTCTTTCTTCTTTTCACTCTAATTCTGATCCTACTGGGAGAACTACAAATTAGCCTTTAACATGCATATGAATCAGTGAATGAGAATATTAGACTATTCTTTTTTCTTTCACTCTAATTTTGATCCTGCCTGGAGAACCACAAATTAGCCTTCAACATGAACACGGATAAATGAATGAGAAAAAGAAATGAAATAAAAAGCATACACATTTTTTGAGTGAAAAGGCAAAATGACATCTTTGCAATGACTGAAAAATCCTGAATTACTTACTCGCTGTTACCACACATCCTTCATTTCAAATTAACTTGTCATACCAACAACAACAGGACCTGGTCCAGTGCATTTATAAGTGATCATCAGAATTTTAAATTTCACAGGGAATGCAAAAGAATTGCCTCAGAGTTTAGGCATTTTTCTCCACTGCACACATTAAATGTTGACAATGTTTTTAAAATGCTAAAAATTAAATACAGGGTGTTTCCCTAGGTAGGGCTCCCAAAGAATCAGTTGTATTTTGCAACACAGTCAACTTAGAAACATGACATGTGGTTTACAATGTACCTTAGTTCATGGAAATATAGCACCATTCACAATAAACGCTGGTATTGTCCTCCACTAACATCCAAACACACTCAAACGTGATGCTGCATATTATCGATGGTCCTCCGCAGCATGTCCTCATCAATAGTCCAGATATTGCTGCTCTGATGTTGCTTTCTAAGTCTTATAATGTGCAAGGCTTATTTTGTTGTAAGCATGACACTTCAAATATCCTCATAAGTAAAAATCGGGAGTAGTCAAATCGGGTGAACAAGGTGGCCACAGTCCTTTGGAGATCACTTAGTCACCAAAGAAAGAGGAAATTTCACTCATGTTCACACGGGACATGTGGCATGTTGCTTCATCCTGTTAAAAGTACCCTCTTGTCAAACTGATGTCAGTTAATTGGTCCACAAATTGTCTGAAAAGTTCACATATGATGCCGAGTTTACTACACTTCTAAAGAAAATGGGAACAATTATTCTTGTTTTGGACACAGCACATCAAATCCCAAATTTAGCAGGATGTCATGGGGTTTCATGTAATTCATGTGGATCATCTGTAGCCCAGATGTGGGAGTTTGGGGAATTGACATAATTGTCCAAATTAAACCATGTTTCATCAGTGAACCATGTGAAATTCAAAATGTTTGGAATTAAACAAATGCAACCAATGATCCTACTTACATATGCAATGCAGCCCATTGTTCCGATTATTACATTTCCAGCACATAGAGGTTGCTCAATTGTCATCTGGCCGGAGAGAGGATCAATGTTTCATCCTATTTTTATTCAGTGTTAATACTTGAAACACCAAATCAATACAATCTCGTGTTAACCTCAAAAACATACAAGTTGTAATGAGCAGAATGAACTGACTTTTCACAAATTGTTACCAACGAAGTTCACATACATCAATAATGCAATAAAACCTCAGAAACCACAACTTAAAAAACATATGTACAAAGATAAAAGTTATGCCTTTGATTGAAATTTCACGATATTAACCGACCATATCTATTTTGTCACACCTTCGAAAACTTTAAAATACTAACCTAAGACATACACAAAAGTAATTGAAAGACATTTTGAAACTTTCATCCACAACTTAAACTATCAAAAGCATTACACCATACGAACCAAAGACTATGCACACGTTAATTGAACAACATAAAACTTTGAAACAAACTGCTTTGAAAACTCAACTTAAGAAACATATTTACAAAGTTAAAAATCATGCGTTCATTGAAACCGCAGAAAAATTCACATTAACCACGCCCTCCGTAGCGCTACGACTACAGAGAATTTAAACTACGAACATAAGACTGTGAACACCAAAGCAATTGAAAGACCTTCTGAAAACACTTCATCCACAACTAAAATATCGAAAACATTACACCATACGAACCAAAGATTATGTACAAACTAATTGAACATCATCAAAAACCTCAAAACTTAATAGCACCTATGCCCAAAATATCTACGCCTAACAACCAATACATTTTCTCTATAAAGCATCAAGTACCAACCATGGGAAACATGTGTGAAAAATCCATTTAAAGAACTCAGTATCGACTCCTCCCAACCAGCAAGCAGACTTTGAACGTTTTCGTCCAACAGCTGTGGACATCTTCAGAAAACAGTTGTTGCACGTTGGTCAGCTACCAAGCGTGTGTGTTAAGCATATCAAGCAGGCTCACGATCTCTTTACCAAGTTAATAGCTGGAGGTAAACAGAGGTGCCATCATCTATGGAAAATGGAAGTAAGTATCTGAAGTTCACAATTTAAATCAAGTTAACAATTTTCTAGAAACATTTTCACTCTTTCTCTTAGTGTTATATTATTCTTTTTATTTATTTATTGTTATTTTTTTCCTCCCTTTTATTGACTTTTTTAAACTTACTCTTAAGCTGTATCATTTTGTGCCAATAATTTTCAAGCTGTCTTGGATCATTAGTATTGCAAATACGTTTACAATTTTTTTGGATTAATACTACTTCTGCTGTTCTTAAATGCCTTTCTGATGCAAATCTTTTCAAAATTTTTATCTGATCGAAATTTGGATATACCTTGTTATCAATGCAATGTTGTATTAATGCAGTTATAGTTTCCTTTTCTTGCCAATTTCTTATATGCTTTTCAGCCATAATCTCAACCTATTCTTTGTACTGCCAATATAAGACATGGGTGGATTACACTCAATAGGAATTCTATGAACTCCAGCTGAATCAAGAAGCCTGTACTACCCATTTGCAAACCAAATTTTGCAGCCAAAATTTATTAACTCATCAGAAAAACCTTTAATAAATGGAAGAGCTCCTACCAATTGATGGTTGATTTTTTAAAACAGATCGTATGTTTTTACCAAACTTTCTTTCGACCTCAGTAGTCCATTTTTTTATTAAGCTCTGGGGGTAACCATATTTTCTTGTAATTTCTTCAATATACTGTATTTCTTCAAGTCTGAATGTTCTATAAGAAGTATTTGTAAAGGCTCTTTTTAACAAATGTTTATTACCATTGCTTTTTTGAAACTTAGGATGGAATGAGTAGTACAGAATTATTACTGGAATGTAGGAAGTTTTCTGAAAACTTTAAAATCAAAGTTGATTGAATTTTTCAGAAACGAAACATCCAAGAAAGGCATCCTGTTATTTTCTTCGAACTCAATAGCTAATTCTACAGATGGGCAAATTGTAGTAAACTTTTTAGCCAAGTATTTTAACTGTACTTTGTTTAGTTTAAACAAAATAAAAATATTGTGAACATAACGAAAATATATTAACAGAGGCTCCTCTATGTTTTCAATAACTTTATGTTCAATAAAGTCCATGATTACCTCTGCATAAAGTGCGGACAAAGCCGATTCCATAGGTCCTTCTTGTTCTTGTTTGTGCATAGTTCCATCAAAAATAAAAATGTTATCATTAATAAATAAAAAGATCCTTTTAAAGTCTGCTATTTGCCTTTCATTTGAGTACCTCCCCTGTTCTAATTTTTTGATAATAATATCAACTGCCAAGGGAACAGGAATGCTAGGAAACAAGGCCTTGACATCAAGACTTCCCATATAATAATCTGTTAAATCCTGATTAATATCTTTAATTTGATCAATGAAAGACATATTTTTCAAACTAAATGCAGTCTTCATGCATAGAGGTGCCAAAAATCTGCAAATATTCCGTTCTAGTTGAATAAGTGGAGATGGCCGTTTTGAAAGAATCAATTGTGTTGGACCCTCTTCTTTATGGGTTTTGATTTTGACAAAAAAACCTCCAGCTATTAACTTGGTAAAGAGATCGTAAGCCTGCTTGATACGCTGAACACACACACTTGGTAGCTGACCAGCATGCAACAACTATTTCCTGAGGATGTCCGCAGCTGTTGGACGAAAACATTCAAAGTCTGCTTGCTGGTTGGGAGGAGTCGATACTGAGTTCTTTAAATGGATTTTTCGCACGTTTCCCATGGTTGGTACTTGATGCTTTATAGAGAAAATGTATTGGTAGTTAGGCGTAGATATTTTGGGCGTAGGTGCTATTAAGTTTTGAGGTTTTTGATGATGTTCAATTAGTTTGTACATAATCTTTGGTTCGTATGGTGTAATGTTTTCGATATTTTAGTTGTGGATGAAGTGTTTTCAGAAGGTCTTTCAATTGCTTTGGTGTTTCACAGTCTTATATTCATATTTTAAATTCTCCGTAGTCGTAGCGCTAAGGAGGGCGTGGTTACTGTGAATTTTTCTGCAGTTTCAATGCACACATGATTTTTAACTTTGCAAATATGTTTCTTAAGTTGAGTTTTCAAAGCAGTTTGTTGCAAAGTTTTATGTTGTTCAATTAAAGTGTGCGTAGTCTTTGGTTCGTATGGTGTAATGTTTTTGATAGTTTAAGTTGTGGATGAAAGTTCCAAAATGTCTTTCAATTACTTTTGTATATGTGTTATATGTTAGTATTTTAAAGTCTTTGAAAATGTGACGATAAGTAGGGGCGGTTAATGTCATGAAAGTTCAATCGAAGGTATAATTTTTAACTTTGCATATTTTTAAGTTGTGGTTTCTGAGGTTTTATCGCATTGTTGATGTATGTGAGCTTCGTTGGTAATAATTTGTGAAAAGTTAGTTCATTCAGCTCATTACAACTTGTATGTTTTTGAGGTTAACAAGAGATTGCATTGTTTTGGTGCTTCAAGTATTAACACTTAATAAGAATAGGATGAAATGTCGATTATCTCTCCGGCCAGATGACAACTGAGTAAACTCTAATGCCGGAAATGTAATACGTTGCATATGTTAGTAGGATCATTGGTTGCATTTCTTTAACTATACTGAGCACGTTTTTGGTGAAGTACTTACATGGGCTTTCAAGCTTAAGCAGCACATTGCAATGTTTGGAATTGTGAGTAAAAATTGTCAGGAATCAGTAACAACAAAACACACGCTTTTTAAGATACAGTTCTTGTAACTCTTACACAGCTATCACATGGTACAGATGAAGCAATGCTTTCTTCGTGCTTCTTTGGCAAGTGGAAACAGAATACCCACTTTCTTGAGACAAACATTATAGTGACTTCTTAAGTGAAGCCAGAAGTCTCTGCATCACCTCTTCAATTTTTTCTTCTACTAAAGGAGGGCGTCCGCCATTGCATTGGTTCAAAACACTGCCTGTGGTTTAAATTTTTTTCGCTAACCTGGTGATGTAACGTTTGTCTGGTGCTTTTCTTTCCCTAAACTTCTCCAGAAATTCACGCTGTGCTACCATTATAGACTTTATGATAATTAACACAGCAATCAGGCATCGCTGAATTGACTGTAATCACTGTTTCACACGTGAATTCAATCACATCAGAAAACTTGAAAATTTCATCGCCGTGGAGCGGGAATCAAACCCACATCTCCCGATTACCATTTGAGCGCGCTATCCGTTGCCCCACCCACGACGGCGAATTCGCAAGTATCTGAGTGTTAAGAGCATTGGAATATTCTCCGACCACGTTCTTAATCAATGCAGATCCTGCTGCCATCTAGCGTTGTTAAGTAAATCTCCAGTTGTTCAGGTATACAGAGTGGAAGAAATATTCTTCTCATAATACGTGGCAAATACGTCATGATAATTAACACAGCAATCAGACATCGCTGAATTGACTGTAATTACTGTTTCACAAATGAATACAATCACATAAAAAAACCCTGAAATTTTCATCGCCATGAAGCGGGAATAGAATCCGCATCTCCCGATTACTGTTCGAGCATGCTATCCGTTGCACCACCCACACAGTCGGATAATATTCCGATGCTCAGTGTTAAGAGCATTGGAATATTATCCGACTGTGTTCTTAATCAATGCAGATCCTGCTGCCATCCAGCGTTGTTAAGTTCTGATGTGATTGAATTCACATGTGAAACAGTAATTACAGTCAATTCAACGATGTCTAATTGCTGTGTTGATTATCATGACGTATTTGCCATGTATTATGAGAAGAATATTTCTTCCACTCTGTATACCTTTATAGACTTTGTTATCCAATAACTTTTCATGATAAACACCAGCTTCGCGATAGTGTACACAGCCATCCTGAACGAAGTTCAATGAAACAGTAAAACACACAGATTGCCTCCAGACAGAATCAGCGTGCCTGGTCATCTGGTGGAGTGACATCACAGTGAGTCATCGGCTTATCATGAAAATCACTCCCGTGCATTTCTCAAGGATCAAAGTTACTTATAAACTAATTTATAAGTAACTTTGGGGATGTAAGGTCAGGTGATGCGTAACATCACAGCCTCTCCTTGACAAATGTCAACCCCGCCTTCTCGTGGTGCATCCTGTTCCTACTAAAGGGGCTCTGACGACCGCCAGTAGCGGTATAACTATACCATCGGGATTAGAGGAAATTTTATCCCACACTCACCAACCCGCTTGGCCAGCGTGGTGAGTTATGGCCAAACCCCTCCAAAATGACTCCACAACTTAAATCTTGGCCCTCTGTCTCCGGCAGCTGGAATGTACCTGGCCAAGGCAGCGGCCAGTGCGACATGAAGGCAGAGGGTGCTAAGAATCCCCGGAGGACCGGACTAGGCTGCCATCTGATGCTGACCTTGGCAACGTACAATGGACGCTCCCCTATCTTCTGATTCAAGGCTTCTTGAATTGGAAGAAAAACTACAAAGGATCAAGTGGGACATCGTGGGGCTAAGTGAGGTAAGGAGAAAAGGAGAAGATCTCATCGAACTGAAAAGTGGACATCTGTTCTACTATCGTGGGACAGATACTGGCAGAACTAGTGGTGTTGGATTTATAATAAACAAGAAACTGAAG
This sequence comes from Macrothele yani, assembly GCA_039090855.1. Classification (NCBI taxonomy): domain Eukaryota; kingdom Metazoa; phylum Arthropoda; class Arachnida; order Araneae; family Macrothelidae; genus Macrothele; species Macrothele yani. The sequence goes on along the minus strand of CM077029.1, from coordinate 166,947,114 downwards.
GATAAAGTTGTAGAAGTTGAAAGTTCCTCTGACAGAGCTGCACGGCTTGTTATCCAACTCTCGAAAAGATACCAGGCTCAGATTATTCAAACTTATGCACCCACCACAAGTCATCCTGAAGAAGAAATTGAAGAATTTTATGAGGAAATTTGTCATCTAAATAATAAAGGTAAGCAGCACTTGAAAATAATTATGGGAGATTTCAATGCAAAAATAGGGCAACGGCAACAGAATGAAACTTCAGTAGGTAAATTCGGTCACGGCAACAGAAACCAGCGTGGAAATACTCTCGTTGAGTTTGCAGAGGCAGAAGGGTTTTTCATCTTGAACTCCTTCTTCAAGAAAAAGCCACACAGGAAATGGACATGGAGACATCCAAATGGGACGACAAGTGAAATTGATTTTATTATGTGTAACAAAAAATTCGTCATAGAAGACTGCAGTGTGCTAAACAAGTTCAACACAGGTAGTGACCATAGATTGGTGAGATGTAAGATGCACCTCAACACTAAACTTGAACGTGGCAAGCTCATAAGACAAACAAAATCTATTGACATAACCAACCTTAAAAAACACCATAATACCTTCAAGTTGGAACTGAAGAACAGGTTCTCTGCTTTAGAAGGCCTAACATCGGAAGAAGTGGACATCTCTGAAGTTAACAGAAAAGTAACCAAAGCTCTTATGGAAACAGCAACAAAATTAGCTGGGTCTAAGAACAAGTTGCATGTAAATAAATTATCAGGAAAAACGAAAATGTTGATGCAAAAAAGAAGAGAGATGAGGACAACTAAAGAAGATGTGACTTCCAAAGTGGAATATATAGAGCTATGCAAGACAGTACGAAAAAGTATCACTGAAGACTTAAGGAAATTCAACTGTGAACTAGTAAGGAAAGCAATTGAAAACAACCAAAGCCTAAAGATAGCAAAGGGACATCTCAGTAAGGGAAGAAAACAGATTATGGCACTGAGAAAAGAAGATGGTTCTGTAACAAGAAATAGAGGCGAAATTTTGACAAGAGTGAAATATTTCTACTCCAAATTATATGAAAGGGATGATACATGCACTCCAGACATCATGAAAGATACCAGTACCAGAGTTCCTCCAGTCCTTCCAGCAGAAGTTGCACATGCAATCAAGAACATGAAGCGGGGAAAAGCTCCAGGAGAAGATGGAATTACTGTAGACATCATACAAGAAGCAAGTGGAGAAATCGAAACAGTACTCGCCCAAATTTTCACTCGATGCCTTAATGAAGGAAAGATTCCTGAGGATTGGAACACCGCTACAATGATCCTGCTACATAAGAAAGGTGACATTGAGGATCTCGGAAACTACAGACCTATCAGCCTCCTATCAGTAGTTTATAAAATCTTCACTAAAGTTCTTTCACACCGCTTGAAGGTAACACTGGACATGGCTCAACCGAGAGAACAAGCTGGATTCAGGAGTGGCTACAGCACAATAGATCATATCCATGTGCTGAGAGAACTAATTGAAAGAGCGAGGGAATATGAACTTCCATTGTGCATGGCTTTTATCGATTATGAAAAAGCCTTTGATTCGGTGAAACCATCAGCAGTTACAATGGCTCTGAAAACCTGCGGTATTGAAGATGCATACATTAATATTATTAATAACATCTATGAAAATGCAAGTGCAAAGATTCGGCTATTTGAAAATACAACACACATAAAAATTGGAAAAGGAGTGAGACAAGGTGACACCATATCTCCGAAGCTCTTTAATGCCACATTGGAGGGTGTTTTTCAGTCACTGAGCTGGGAAAACAAGGGGATAAAGATTAATGGAGATTATCTAACCCACCTTCGTTTTGCTGATGACGTAGTCATTTTTGCAACTAGCCCATCAGAGCTGCAGAGTATGATCCAGGAACTTGCTGACAAGAGTAAAGAAGTGGGATTAAAAATGAACTTTCAGAAGACAAAAGTGATGTTCAATGCTTTTACAAGAAATGAAGATTTATCGATTGATGGAGAAAAGCTGGAGATAACAGACACGTACGTTTATCTTGGACAGCAGATATCAAGTGAGGGTCACATTGATGAAGAAATTAATCGGCGTACAAAACTTGCCTGGAGAGCTTTTGGAAGAAACAGCAAAATTTTCAAGAGCAATATGCCATTATGTCTTAAAAGAAAAGTGTTTGATCAATGCATCCTTCCAGTGCTTACGTATGGTGCAGAGACGTGGACCTTAACTAAAAGAGACATACAAAGGCTGCAGACAACTCAAAGTAGCATGGAGAGGTGCATACTTGGTGTAACCAGGAGAGATAAGAAGAGGAACTCGTGGATCCGAAAAATGACAAGAGTGGAAGACATCATGATCAGAGTTAAATCCCTGAAATGGCAATGGGCTGGACATACTGCCAGAAGGACAGATCATCGATGGACAGCCGAAATTTTAGATTGGATTCCAAGGGACAGGAAAAGACCCAGAAGAAGACCACATGGGAGATGGGTGGATGAAATTCGAAAGTATGCAGGGGTGACATGGAGGAGACTGGCACAAGACAGACCGTTGTGGAGGAAACTTGGGGAGACCTTCGTCCAGCAGTGGATTGATAATGGTTGACAATGATGATGATGATGAAGTAACTTTGATTACTTATAAATATGTAGAGTGAAAAGAAAATAGTTTTTTTTTGGGGGGGGGGGGGCTTCTAGTGAAACATCCTGTATTTGAAAATCATTTATGGAAATTCCAGTGTTGACGAAAGGCATAGTAGTGTGATACCAGTGCTATAAAAATAGTATCACACTGCTAGCCTTCTTGGTAAACGGTGAGATGGCAGCCCAGGAGCACCTAAATGTGTGGTCACTATCTTTCACAGGGACAGATATGAAGCACATAATTATCACAACAAATTACAATTAGTGAAGGATGCATTATCTCACATCAGTATGATGTTCAGACATTTTAAGCACAAACAACTTGGCTACTAATCATCGATTTTACACCTTCAATAGACCTTGTTTTAGTTCTACTTCTTGGTCTGTAGCCTGGCATCACTGAATTTAACACCTACGTAATCTTTCATTGTCATGCAACACAACTCAATATATTCTAATTAACTTTCTTTTGTGTCCAATTGAAATGCCCAGCTCAATTTTAATTTCTGCATTATTGATCCCGTTTTGCCACTGAATGTACCTATTTCCGTCCCTCATATTTCCCTTACCCTTCTCATGTTTGCAGCTGGTAAACCTACTACATGTACCTTTGTCATGCACCCAACTCTCACAGTTACAAAGGAAGGTGAACTGAACACTGCAATGTACACAGCAAGTTTAGTTTTTGATCAACCTCACTCTTAGTGAGAAGGTATTTATTAAGGCATCTCGTAACAGAATAATTTTATGTTTTACACATTCCCATTTCTAATTCCTTATTGAGTTTTGCTGCCTCATTAACAACCCCACTTACATAATTAGCAGCTATTACCAGTTCTTCAGCCCCTTCCTATGCTACACAATTGAAAATTCTTTAAACTCAACTTAGAACCACAAATTTAAACTTCTTGACTTTTGAATTCAGTAAAGGGAGCATGAATGTAGAAATTCAACAACTAAGTAACTCAGAAGTCTATTCCATGGCAGCTGATACCAGAATTATTTTTTTTTCTTTTGGTTGGAGGTTTAACGACCACCGTGAGCAACTTAATGGGCTATAAGCAGTTGCCTGTCCCTAATTTAGGGTCACTGGCTCCAGTAAAGGGAGAGAACCAGTGCCGTAAGACAAACACAACATCCATGCCTCACCAGGATTCGAACCTGGACTCCTTTTGGACAAATGATCAGAGGCCATCTCTTAGACCACTGTGCCACCGAGGTGGCAAATTTAAATTTCAGAGGAACAACATGGCTGCAGAATTATCAGTACAAACTGAGCAATGCAGCCATGCTTTACTTTCACAAATTGTGATTGATGATGAAATGTCTTTACTCCCTTGGCATCAGAGGAAAAGGAATTGATTTGGAAGAAAAATGATACAACCTTATCTAGGAAAACGTAGAATCAAACACCTCAATTCACAGAATAGTAATATGAATTCAGGAAAAAGAAACAGAGTAACTGTAAAAACATCCTCTCTTAAATAAGGGATGCAAGCTCTGTTGCCATTCTACTGATTTATCTGTAAATCTATTGATTTTAAATCCAGTCTACCAATAGATTTTCATAAATCACAGGAATCTACATATTTTTCTCTGTTTTTTTTTGTTTTTTTTATTGGAGGTTTAACGACCATTGTGAGCAACTCAATGGGCTATAAGTAGTCGCCCGTCCCTAATTTAGGGTCACTGGTTCCAGGGAAGGGAGAGAGCCAGTGCCGTAAGACAAACACAACATCCATGCCTCACCGGGATTCGAACCCGGACCCCTTACGGGCGAATGATCAGAAGCCAGCGCCTTAGACCATTGCGCCACCGGGGCGGCTTTTTCTCTGTTCAAAAGCCACCTCCTGAAGTTTCTGCTACAATGCCTAATTTTTTCACTTTAAATGGAAATTTTTGATTTCTTCTCAGATGTTTTTTTCCCTTATAAACTGCTCAATAATTTGTATGATGCCCCTCCAATACTAATATTGTATCATTTTTCAAGCAGTTTATTTTGGTTTCTCTTATCAAATGACTCAAAGAGGTTAAAATGTCATACATTCAATTCAACACAATGATATTTTTTGTATGAATTGATGTTTAACCACATCTTCATCCTTTGAGTACTGACCATGTACTGATTCAGTTGTGCAGCTAGATGACCACAGAAGAAAACACTCCAGGCAATGGAGCTGGTAAAAAACTAGAGGCACAGGACCTGCATGTCACTGGTTGGTGATAGACCATCCAGTGACATGCTATGATATTTAACCATGTCTGTAGTATCCTTTCAGTATTGATCATATACCGACTCAAACAATAACATTCACCTCACAACTTGTCCAAAGATCAAAGGCTGATGGAGACAAAATTTTACAATACCTGCTACCTAAATTAATTTCTTTAAATTCATACTGGTTATCATAAAACATTTTTTAATCTAGACAGCTAATTAGTCCCTCATACGAAGATTCTCTCCAGTATTTTGCTGAAACCAAAAGAATTAGAAAAATTCTATAGTTAGACATTTGTGTTGTTATTGTTTGGAATATAGCAGTTTTTTCACCTAATTTGGGAACATCTGGACAATGTTCAGTGAAAAGTGGAAGTCTATAAGTATTTATTTTCAAGCAGAAAACTAATGAGGCTGATGCAACTGCATTAGGGCCAGTGTCATCATTATCAACATCAGTTTTACGGAGAGCATTATTTTAAAGCTAAACCAAGATTGTACTGCTTTGAATTTGCATTTACATGTTGAATAAGAGTTTGTGGAGAGAATACTGGTTATTTGAAATATCAATAAGTTTGAATATCCCTTTGCATTAAGATTACATCCAATGTGCATTTTTCAAGAAGAAGAAAAAAAACAAAAAAAAAAACTGATATACTGATTTTTTGAGGTCTGGTCTGCTGGCTTCAAGCAGAATTTTCTTGCAGCACTGGATGCAAGTAGCAGTACCCCAAATTTTAACTCTTTTTCAATAACTTTGTGCAAAAAAGAAAAGTACTGAAAAATGTTTCAAGTGATCTTCATATGCAGAACATACTGCATGCATGAGCACTAATGCATGTTTAATGAAAACATTGTCCTGAAGCACAAAAACTTAAGACAGAATGCACATACAATATACACAGTAGCTACCAACCATGAAGGATCAAGAAGAAGGAGATTTTTTGTTTCTTCTAAGCAGAAAACACAGTTAGCAATTATTGAAATGCTTTTTATGCTTAACTTCGGACAACTGTACAAGTGTTAGATATTGTCACTGTCCAAATGGACAACCAATACACAACATCCGCAGAAATGAAAAACAAAATGGCGTAACTGTGTGCACACGTATGCTGCCAATAAAAGATTCCAGATAGTCACTACTTTCACATAAAGCAGGCAACCCATCCAGAGTTTTTCCATTGCTGAACTCGCCAGCGACATCTCGTAGTTGTAAGCAGAAGATATGTTGCAAGATGCAAACGCGTTACTCGAAACCACATAAGTCAGGGACTAACTGCCTTATGTTAAAATAATTATTCTTTTACATATATGCTGGAAGTTCACTGACAAACCACATTAAAACGATCAAGTTTTCACCATACTTTTTAAAACAAGTCAAAACAGCTAAATTGCTACACACTTTTCTGTATAATAATTACATCTCACATTTTGGTAATAATTTTATTACTTGAAATAAAAAGAAAATTAATTCTTATTGTAAAATAAACTTTTTTACATGAAAAGAAAAAATAAACACCTGTAGTCCAATGACACATAATGAAAAATCTAACTTACTTTATGCAAACAGAGAAGTAAAGCAGAAGGTTACATAAATTACATTAGATGACATACCTATAACAGGCAGACCTTTAGGATCTTTTGACAAAATAACTTCTTGTTCCTAGAAGGTAAATAAGAGAATATACTGGTGTACTATTAAATGAAAACAAAATTAATATGATAAAATATCCAGTACATACAAGAAATTTCGTAATCATGCTAAAATACCTTTTAATGAGAGAAAGTGGTGATTGTGGAAAGATGAGGTGGGGAGAGAATGATAATTTTACATGAAGAAAATATGATCAATAAATATGAGGCTGGAAAGATGACCACAGAAATTGTTGCCTCTCTAAAACTTACAAAATCAACTATAAAAGGCTATTCTGGGAAATGTGAAAGGCTCAGCACCTATGTTAATCAGGAATTAAAATACTTACTCAAAGCTTCACTCAGATAAATTTACTTCTATTTTAACTTGAAGAACTTTCATTAAATCTTTCCTTCTTTTGGTTTTACAGACATTTCTGGCCTCTGGATTTTTATCAAGGCCTGTTCTCAATGTATAGAAGTATACAAATTTTGAAGATGACAATCTGATTTTTGGTGTAAATGTGACAAGGATGGTAACTCAGATAATATCCGAAAACTTGAAAATTTCATCGTCCTGGGGCAGGACTCGAACCCACGTCTCCCAGATAGCGCCCAGGTATTATCTGACTTACCATCCTTGTCACATTTACACCAAAAATCGGATTGTCATCTTCAAAATTTGTATTATATGGTGTAATTGCGTATTTCTTTCATGGCATAGAAGTATTATCAAAAGTTTTGTTTACACCTAAAGAATATAAATTTTGTTGCCACAATCCAATTGCTGCTACCAGTTATTAAATTAAAATCTTTTCATAATGTATTTTGTAATTCTATTATTTTTTTCCTTTAAAATCTTTCTTTGTATCTTTTTAATCATAAAAGTACACCAGTGAGGGGATTAGCCCACAGCCTTTTGGTTCCAGTTGGTCATTCCACCTAAGGATTCTGGAACATAACCTAGTGACTTGTACAATATTCTAGAAACACAGGAGAATTGAACAGCGAATGAAATATAGTTGGTAGCACAGTATCAAAAGAAAAACATAAAACTCAGGAATGCAGGGAGGAGCACGTGATCCTTGGCCCTTTCACACAAGTAAAGAGACCCCGTAGGGAATCTGGTGCACATGTTCGGTTTGCAACATGTGGTTAGGACAAGTGTTCTGATGACAGCCTCATAGAGGTTGAAAAGCTTCAACCAAAGTTTAGTGGAATGATGGTGATCTCAGACATGCCATGATTTTAAACTTCTTAGCGGATTTTAACAATGAAATATTTTAAACAAGTGGTGCAAGTAAACATCGATGGAATGTGATTTTTAATTGATGAATTTTTAAACTTCAAATTAAACTACTGGTGCAGTGAGTACAGGGAACATTGGTGGAATAGAGTATTTTATCAACATGTATATAGTGATTTTAACACTAAAAGAGCTGTGGCCATAGTGCAATAGTGTGTCTGTAATTAAGTACATAAAAGAAAATATTAAAACCAAAAAGTCTCATCTACCAAGGAATTATCATGGGAATATCACGACATGTGTTGAGAATCGTCAATGAATCCACAAGTAAGAAAAATGACAAACCAACAATGTGAATTACTTCACTGAGGATTAGAGGTACGTAATAGTACTTAATCTGTTAGTGTACAACTATGTATTTTCGGTGTGAGTTATCAACGTGGACCCGAAACAAACTTTTGTGGTTCTACTAAGATATTTTATCAATATCCTAGAAGATAATGCTTACCTTGGCATTCCTTACTAGCGATGAAACACATTTCACGACACGTTTTCCGGTCTTTGTTGATGTTATTGTCCTAATGTCCGTTGCATGAGATGTATAACTTTACTTCAACACACTTTTCGCTGGGTATACTCAGTGGATCTTCACTTAAGGATTCAAAAATATCAACTTTTACCGTTCTTTATACTCGAAATTTTCGCCGAGTCTCTGGGCATCCTCAGGAGCATGGCGACTTTTCCACCGATGTTCGTGGTTAACTTCGCGCTAATGGAGTCTGATACTCCTCATTGCCATTCGTCGGATATACTTTCTTGAATACATTTCTTTATCAAGCCCTGCTAGCGCCATCTATGTTTCATCAATGTAACACTTTTTTCCCCTATCCCGGTTTTCTTGTCTTTTTTGTCAGTTTTTCTTTTGTTGTTCTTTTTCTTGTCTTATTAGTTCTTTCCACAAGCTAGATAATGTGCTAGGGTCGTTCTGGTTACTTACCCTTGTTTTATTTTTTATAGATTAAGATTGCTTCTTTCCTCCTCATTTGCCTTTCAGATGTTTTATTCCTTTTTAGCATTTTAATTTCATCTAATTTTGGGAAAGTCTGGTTTTCAATGCAGAATTGCACTAATGCAGTTTTTGCTTCTTTTTTTTGCCAGTTATATATGTGCTGTATAAGTCTTTTTTTTTAACCTGTTTTTCGTACTACCAGTGTACGATATTGGGGTATGTGTGCAATTGGAATTTCGTAGGATCCTGATTCTTCTAGTATTTTTTCCTCAGTTTTTTTGTTAACAGTCAGATTTTTTAAGGTGTTCACTGAACTTCCTAGTTGTAAGTCATATTTAGCACATTGCCTATAAATTTCTTTACTAACTCCTTCCAAGTATCGGAATGCCCCAATGTATTTCAATTTTTTATTCCTCACCTTCTTTTGATTGTACACTTCTTGGCCTTCATTTCTCTTAGTCACACACTTTTTACTCTCATGTATTAATTTTTAAATTAGCTTACTCGGGTAACCATACTCGTGATATTTGAGATAAACTCAAACTCTTGATTTTTTTAGCCTGTTGTTAGACGTGTGTGTGTACGCTCTCCGTATCAGGTTTACTATGCTGTTTCTTTTATGTATCACTGGGAGGTGCAACGAGTATGGTATCAGTACTGGTATGCAAGTGTCCGAACACAGAGTATTCAAAGTTATTATTATTTTTTTTTAGTTGAATGTCCATGAAGGATAGGCGATTATCCTCTTCAAATTCTATAGTTAGCTCTATTGTGTTACAAATTTCGCTAAAACGATGTGCTAGATCTTGTAGCTCGGCTTTGTTAAGTTTTGACATAATAATAATGCCGTCTACATTCAACTAAAGAAAAACAAAATAACTTTAAATACCCTGTGTTCAGGAAAGCAACTTACATACCAGTACTGATACCATACTCGTTGCACCACCCAGTGATACATAAAAAAAAACAGCATAGTAAACCTGATACGGAGAGCGTACACACACACGTCTAACAACAGGCTAAAATATCAAAAGCTTGAGTTGATCTCGAAAATATCACAAGAGTATGGTTACCCGAGTAAGCTAATAAAAAAATTAATACATGAGAGTAAAAAGCATGTGACTAAGAGAAATGAAGGCCAAGAAGTGCACAATCAAAAGAAGGTGAGGAATAAAAAAATTGAAATACATTGGGGCATTCCCATACTTGGAAGGTGTTAGTAAAGAAATTAATAGGCAATGTGCTAAATATGACTTACAACTAGGAAGTTCAGTGAACACCTTGAAAAATCTGACTGTTAACAAAAAAACTGAGGGAAAAATACTAGAAGAATTAGGATCCTACGAAATTCCAATTGCACACATACCCCCAATATCGTACACTGGTAGTACGAAAAACAGGTTAAAAAAAAAAAAAGACTTATACAGCACATATATAACTGGCAAAAAAAAAAAAGAAGCAAAAACTGCGTTAGTGCAATTCTGCATTGAAAACCAGACTTTCCCAAAATTAGATGAAATTAAAATGCTAAAAAGGAATAAAAAATCTGAAAGGCAAATGAGGAGGGAAGAAGCAATCTTAATCTATAAAAATAAAACATGGGTAAGTAACCAGAACGACCCTAGCACATTATCTAGCTTGTGGAAAGAACTAATAAGACAAGAAAAAGAACAACAAAAGAAAAACCGACAAAAAAGACAAGAAAACCGGGATAGGGGAAAAAAAAAAAGTGTTACATTGATGAAACATAGATGGCGCTGGCAGGGCTTGATAAAGAAATGTATTCAAGAAAATATATCCGACGAATGGCAATGAGGAGTATCAGACTCCATTAGCGCGAAGTTAACCACGAACATCGGTGGAAAAGTCGCCATGCTCCTGAGGATGCCCAGAGACTTGGCGAAAATTTCGAGTATAAAGAGCGGTAAAAGTTGATATTTTTGAATCCTTAAGTGAAGATCCACTGAGTATACCCAGCGAAAAGTGTGTTGAAGTAAAGTTATACATCTCATGCAACGGACATTAGGACAGTAACATCAACAAAGACCGGAAAACGTGTCGTGAAATGTGTTTCATTGCTAGTAAGGAATGCCAAGGTAAGCATTATCTTCTAGAATATTGTACAAGTTATTTTGAAATTTGCACGTAAAAGAGAATAGTAGCATGATCAGAGCTATTTAATAGTCTGAATTAGAACTACTAATAGGAATTGATAACCCAGTGAGTTGAAGTCTTTTGGCCAATGTCACACAAAACTAGCTGGTACCTCAACAACATTTATACTGAAGATTAAATTTGTGTCAGCTTCCACGATTCATAGAGGCCCTTGTTGCTGTCAAGTGTGTAATGTCACCTTGGCTGTATAATATATTTATGGATGCATGATGCCAAAATAGACAATACTGGTTTGCTTCTTGGTAATATTCATGTATGCAGATTGCTCTATGCTGATGACACAGTCTGGTTGGCAGAGAGCAAAACAAGAGTTATAGAGTATGTAATTCTGGATGTACGAAGTTTGTATGAAATTCAAACTGATGATAAATAAGGGAAAAAACCAAAGCTATGGTCTTTGATAGAGGAACTGTTAGCAATGACTGCAAGATAACTATAAATGGCACAGTGACTGACCAGGTGAACAAGTTTGTATATTTGAGAAGCATGTTTGACAGGGAGAACAAATTAGATGGTGAAATTAGTACACAAGTGAACTCTTAATGGAAAGTCATAGCTGCTTTGAAATTAGTAGGATTTCACAGAAATGATGGATTCTCAAGGAAGTCCCAAATGGCTGTGTATGAAAGGGTAATAATACTGATTTCTCTGTCCCATTCCGCCAATGTTTCTTGGCTTTATGGCGACTAATGGAACACTTTGGATTTTGTTTGAAAATGCTGCGACAGTCATCCTACCTTGAAACACTGGTTCGGACCCTGGCCACCCCCGTGGTCCAGAAACCAGCCCGCGATGTCGTGCTGGCAGCCGACCTAGCGCACTTTAGCTGGGTTCCCGCTCTGTCTGGCGGGATAGGCCGTTAATTTTTAGGGTTGACTGGGAGATTGTCTTCCCCTCGAACAGCTTTGATTTTTTTTAGGGGAATAATTTCCCTTTATTTACTATAACAAAGAATTTACATACATCTATACACTGTCCTCATGCTTAGGACTCACAACATTGAGAGATTGAAACTAGTGTATTTACTAGGTATTTTACAATGGTAGTTCACTTGCCACTTGACCACATACTTTTCCCTCATTCCGAGTCCGAATCGCTTTCGGTGTGCATGTTCACCTCTTGCGTCTCGGTTCCCGTTTGGCAGAGGAAAATCGTGTGTTGCTGGAAAGTTAACCTCTCAACTAGGGCTATTATCCCCCTCCTGTTAACAGAGGATTGGATGAGTAGATCCAATCTTGTACACCTGGGATCAGTGTGTTTCTCCATTCAGCAAAGCCTCTGCATTCAAGCACGCAGTGTTCGATGCTTGCCGCCCTATTTCCACAGGGACCGGTGCAGTTCCTGATGGCAAATCTGACCAAGTATTCAGGACAGATGCAATGGCCGCTGAGTACTTGATTCCGGAACTTGTTTGTCTGTGTACATTTGGTCGAGACCTTTGGAAACACTCTGTGTCTCTTCCGCCCTGTCTCTCCCATGTCCCATCTGACCTGCCATTCGGTCATGGTCTGACGTGCCAATGCTGCGCGGATGCTCCTGCGCAGCATTCTGCATTGCACGTCTACCGTCTACTCAGCGTGGCTGCCTTCGCCAGCTGGTCCGCCCTTTCGTTTCCCTGGGTCCTGACATGGCTTCGTACCCAGTGGAAACTAACTGCCCTACCTCCTTCTGTCCTCAGGAGGGTTTTAATCCTCTGGACGATGGGGTTTCTTCCCCTGAATCTACTCAGAGCCTGCAGTGCTGCCTCACTGTCAGAGTAGAGTTTGATTATTTCGTCGCTGTGCCTGGGGAGTGCCCAGGTGAGTGCCTTTTCTATCGCCAGAAGTTCTGCTTGGAAAACAGAAGCGTTCTGTGACAGTTTTACGCATTCTGCTGTCGCTTCATTCCCATCCGAGAACGTGCATAAGCCTGCACCCATTTGTCCCTTTAACTTTGAGCCATCCGTGAATAGCTCATGCCCAACTCCCGTGGGCTTCTCCTTGTCCCACGGTGGGCAAATTTCCTCTGCCGGGTGGATCTTACAGTCCACGCTTTCCAACTCCATGTTGGAGCCTCGATGTGGCACACCGAGAAGGTAGGCGTCCTCACCTGACCTTAGGCAGTGCATTGCTGCCTCCCTTTCCACTACTAGGTCTGCCGGCTCGCACCCCGCCAGCACTTGAAGTGCCAGTGTCGAGGTTGTGCGAAAACAACCGGTGATCCCTAGTAGGGCCAACTTTTGGATTTGGTTTATACCCTTCTTCATTCTGACGGTGGGGGTCCACCATGCTCCACTAGCATACGTCAGAATTCTTTCTATTCCTCTCTGTTTGATGGCCTTCTTGGTTTTGCCCGATAACCTCATGCCATTCAAATCTATTGAGGATCAACGTGCACCTTGTGCAAAGATGTCTCAGGTGTGACAAACCTGATAGACTCTGATCGAGGACCACACCCAAGTATTTCGTTTGTCGCACCGCCTTGATAGTGCACCCTAGGAATTTGCACTTAGGTGGTGTTTTCATTACTCCACTCTTTGCAACTGCTAGGAAAGTGATCTTTTCAGGCGCAAAGCACAGTTTGCTTTCCCTGCTCCAGTTATCTAGCACAGCTAGGGCACTGTGCGCTTCCCTTTCGATCACGTGTCTCCCTGAAGCGGAGGCCACGAGGACGAAATCGTCTGCATAGGCTTGAATTTCCACTGCCGGCCCCAGGTCTAGATTCAAAGCTGCGTCTGCAACTATGTTCCACCATAGCGGCCCGAAGTTGGATCCTTGCAGACACCCTCTGTGGTACAAGCGCGAGGATTGCCCATTCCCTGCTTCGAACTCGACCCTTCTGTCAGACAGGCAGCTACTGATTAGCTTGAACAAGTTCCTTGGACAGCCAAGTTCTTTAAGTCTGGTTAAAACCAGTGGCCACCAGACACCGTTGAAGGCCCCCTCACATCTAGTGAGATGAAGCAGGTATGGAGCCCCTCAGCTTTTTTCCTCTCTGCCCTCTCTCTGAGTCTGCGAATTGCCTGAGTTGCGCAACGCCCCAGAAGGAAACCAAATTGGTTCTTGTTTAGCTTTCCCTGCTCCATGAGAAGGCCAAGCGCTCTGTTCGTAATGAGCTTGCCCAGCACCTTGCTCCACGCAGAGAGAAGACAGATGGGCCTATAGGCTGCGGGATCGTTTTTGTCCTTTCCAGTCTTGTTGAAGAGGACTAACACCGCTGTTTTCCACAAGTCTAGGAAGATAACCCTCCCGAGGCATTCGTTTAGGAGGGCCACAAAGTACTCAGGATTTGCATAGTAGCTTTCTCTCACTATGATGAGGTCCAGCCCATCCTTGCCTGGTGCTTTGCCAGTGTTTAGACTGGAGAGGGCGTTCTCCACTTCCTCCCTTGTGAAAGGGGGGGGTCCACACCAGTGCCCGACAGGATCCAACATTCATCCCTCATTTCTTTTAATTGTTCCTACTTTGATATACACTGAAGAGCAATTGAATTGGAAACAGCTGGCGTTATGCAAATGTGGTGCTGTGGGTGGCCCTGCAAACGGAAACGACATGACATATGCAGTGATCCGACACTATAAGGAGTGATGCGACGGGAATCAGTAAGAGTCGGACACAGTATGAGTAAGATGAAGGATCTTAATGCATTTGATCGTGGGCAAACTGTCAGGGCCCGACGAATGGGTTATTCCATCTTGGAAGTCGTGCAGGCACTGGATTTTCACGAACCACTGTGTCACGGGTGCACCGTGAGTACATCGAATCCGGTAAAACCATTCCTGCAAGGGCCAACTGCCGTGGACAACAGCGTGTGGATGAGCGGGGTCATTGTTGGCTAGCTCGCATTGTAACAGTGGAAAGACGGGCCACAGTGCAAGAAATCACTCTGCAATTTAACGCTGGTGCACAAAAACATGTAAGCAGCCACACCATCCAGAACCATCTCCTCACTATGGAGTACAGAAGCCATCGTCCCACGAGGGTACCGCTGCTGGCCGCACATCACAGGGTGCAAAGATTAGCATGGATGCGGGAACATTGCCACTGGACCCTAGACATGTGGGAAAATGTTGCCTGGACTAATGACTCGAGATTCACGTTGGTACATGCGGATGGCAGGATACGAGTATGGTGCAAACCACATGCAGCGATGGATCCTTCTTGCCAGCAGGGTACTCTTCAAGCTGGTGGGGGTGGCATTATCGTCTGGGGACTGTTTACATGGACTGAAATGAGACCCCTGGTAAGTGTGACATCGTTTCTCACAGGTCAACGTTACCGGGATATCCTGGACAACCATTTGCTCCCCTTTGTGCGTCTTCAACATCCCACTGGGGACCTCATTCTGCAAGAAGACAAAACACCGTGCTATCGCTCCCGAATTGTATCTGAATGGTTGGATGAACACTCCATCGACGTGACCTCGCTTCCTTGGCCAGCTAGGTCACTTGACCTAAATCCCATCGAGCACATCTAGGATGCCATAGAGAGAGATGTTCGAGGCTCTGACCCCCTCCATCAAATCTTCGTGAACTGTGGGAGTTTGTTCAGGGGTCATGGATCCGCATGGCTTCCCAACACTTCCGGTGTCTTGTCTAGTCCATGCCGAGACGAATCGTCGTCATCATCAGGGCGAAAGGTGGTGCTACACGTTACTAGACAGGTATCTTTAATTCAATTGCTCTTCAGCGTATAGCAGCAAAATCTGAGTATTGCAGAAAAGACATAGGAGTTGTTTGTGTGCTGGAGAAATGCATTATTTAAGGTGGGTTTGTGGCAAAACTTGCTGTGGTCATGTGAGGAATAAAGATGCATTGCAGTTGTGTAATGTGAGGCAAAATGTTGTGAGAAAACTGGAGACTAATATTCTTAAGTGGTTTGGCCAAGTTGAAAGAATAAGTGATGAGATGCTTATTAACAATTTCGCTGGTGCCAGCAAAAAAAAATGTTGTAAGGGGGCCATGCTGGTGCCAGCGAGTTTAAATTGTTAATAGGTTTCGGTTTTTGTTTTGTATTACTTCTGCTAGGTGACACAACTTCTTCGTGTTTTGAAATATTATGTTGCTAGGCAACACAGTGCAGGTGTTGTAACGCAGATGGCCTGGGGATAAGAAGTGGCGCGTGACTTCCGTGGCCTGGCAATGTGCTGTTATTATTATTTTTTTTTTATACATTTCGTAAAATATCAGGTTTATTTCCGAAATTTTTGATGTTTTAAATATTCAGCTAGCCATATACATATATATATATGGCTGAATATTTAAGAGCAGAGCCGAAAACATAAGAAAAACACTCAAGAATTTAAAACGAAAGTTGTAAAGATATATACACTATCTACCAACAAGTAATTGGACACCTGTGATTGCAAAGGAAAACAAAGTTTATTCACCTTCAATAGTTGGTGGAGCCTCCACAAGCGGCAATTACAGCTGCGACCCTCTGGGGCATACTCTCAACCAGGCGTTGTACTATGGCTAGCGGTATTTTCTTCCACACGGCTTGGAGGAGACAGGTCAGTTCCTTCACCGATTTCGGACGGTGGTCGACGTTCACCCCTTAAGTCGACGTTCCAACTCGTCCCAGACGTGCTCAATAGGGTTAAGGTCTGGGCTCTGCGCAGGCCAGTCCATTTGATTAACCCCATTGTCACCATACCAAGCCAGGGTGGACCTCGCAACATGACAGGTGGCATCGTCGTCCTGAAAGTAACATGGGTCCACCCCGTAAAACTGCCACAACGTAGGAAGCGCATGGTCATCCAAAATGGTGCAGTAGGTCTCAGCATTGAGTCTACCAGGAATTGTGACCAAGGGCCCCGTGCCATACCACGATAAACACCCCATAGCCTAATTCCACTGCCGCCGAACTTCACAGTTGGCACAATACATTCCGGCAGGAGGCGTTCTACAGGCAGACGCCAAACCCAGACCCTGCCATCCGAACGGCAAAGGGTGAACCTTGATTCGTCGCTCCAGAGAACCTGTTTCCACTGTTCAACCATCCACTCTTGACGTTCTTTGCACCACATTAGCCAAGCAGCGCTATTGGACTTGGTGATCAAAGGCTTGTGGGCGGCAGCACGTCCATGATAACTGAGCAGATGGGCTTCCTTACGGATGGTACTCATCGAAAGAACACTCCCGGACGCCTGTTGAAACTCCTTGCAGATGTGGCCCATCAATTTGGTGCAGTTCTTCCGAATATCTCTGGCCAGCACCCGTCGGTCTCTAACTCTCAGTTTTGTGGGTCTGCCGGGTCGGGGCACATTCCAACAGTCACCTCTCATCTTCCACTTGCCAATCACGTAGGCCACTGTCGATTTTGGGTACTTCAACTCGCTGGATATGTCACGTATGGATCGGCCATTTTTGTGATACCCGACGATTGCACCTTTCTTGAAATCAGAGAGCTCCGAACTGCGTGGCATCTTGCATGCGACTGGTTGCGTTGTTGTTTCCCACACAATATTTAACGGCGGCGGCCGTGACGTGTATCAGGACCGCAGATATCGTCGATTGCAGGGGTGTCCAATCACTTGTTGGTAGATAGTGTATATATGTATGTTAGTATTATATTTTGTTTTTATGGCTAGTAGCATTTGGTGAAAAAAATATGAGGCATAAATGTTATCCCGTTTGGAAAAAAAAAGTAAAATTAATAAAAGGAAAGCTACACTAGGCGCAGGTGCCTTGAACATTTCAGTTAATTTGGTTGTTTTTTTGGATTTCTTTCACTTGATTTACCCATGTTTTGAAGCATTAGACTACTACGCAACATACTGAAGAAATACATCGTAAATCAGATGGCCATCATGGGTACACTATTATTTTTTTCATAGATTCCGTAGATTTTAGCGTACATTTTCGAAATTTTCATGATATATTATAAATAGTTTTTTTTTTGTTAAAGTAAAATATAGAGTACAAATTTGATGTGGAGCTACTCATAACTTATAAATTGCATAACTTATAAATTTGTATACCATATTTGTGGGTCTTTCCGGGAATGTATTGCCTAAAAGCAAGTCTTCCTCTAAATAGCACAAGACTTTCAACAACAGAAATTTCTTTTCCCACCTGTTTCAATTTATTCATGTTGCACCGCAGTATCTTCATAAGCCTTTTGACCTTATAAGTGCAATCGTTCCCTGGATCTTGAGAATTGTCAGCGAAGTGCCATAACTTCAGGAGTTGAAACCTGTTTCTGCTGAAAGTGTTAGGTGCAATTCGGTTTTGGAGCAACACATGAGTGGACCAATAATCTGTAATCTTCGGAAATCTAACCAGGCCCATCCAAATAAGCGGACAAGATTTTTTTCATTTCACTTACAGATGTTGGCAGCCATTGTTTTATCTTCGAATGTGGTGATAGGATACCGCCTTGAATGACTTGATGTGCATTTTTATTTGTTTCAGTAGTCATTAGAAGATAAATATCATCAGTCACTAGATAGTGGAAAATATCAATAGCTGTAAGGGGATCTAAATTCATTACATCGGGACATATACCTGAGGGTGCTGTCAATGAAATTTCCTTTTGCTTTGACGAATCAACTGGCCCCCAAATTACTGGGCTGCTGTTCGTGATGTACGGGATTCACGTCTAAACACCGATGTTCTTCTATTGTTTGCAAGAAATCACAATCACAATCTTCAGTACTGATTTCATAATCTGGATCAGAATCAGATGCAAAAGAAATTTCAAAACCGGAAAGACTTGATTCGTGGTCACTTGTGTCCGATTCAACAGAAGCGGTTGTTGTAGGACCAACAATTGGACCATCTATAGCAGAAAGTTCTGTAGCGGAGTTAATAATTCCAGAGGGAATAGCAGTGGGATCAGGTATCCAAGGAGAAGGAAGCCTGACAACATATTCCAATTTTTGCCTTTTGGAGTAAAACGTTTTGCTGTTTATGTGGTCGGCCATCCTCACGCTTTGATTACAAGAGCAGTTATGGGATTTTCGTCGAACTACAAATTAGTGCAGTTGGGGAGAAAAAAGAAAAAAAAAAAGAAAAAGAAAAGGTGCATGTCTGTTAACACCCCGAAATCTATTATGCTCAGTGAAGTAAGTGCTGTCTAATGGAAAAAGAAAAATTTATAGCCCAAAAGGGAAGGAAGGTGGCTACTTTTCCTGCAGCATTTGTTTATATAAACTGCATCCGAGCAGAGGAATATTGTTAATAAGAGAAAAGTGTTTACCCAGTTCTCTCTTATTTTGCTTCCACCATCCACCCTGTGCTAAGGAATCAGTGTGTGAAACCACCTACGGGAATTGCCTTCCCCCAGTAGGGTATTATATTTCCATAGTCTCCGACCGATGCAGTGTCCCAGCTCAACCTCCACTAGACACAACACACTATCACAAAGATAGGAAAGAGCACTCATTATTTATAGACTTTCTACCCTTCCTTTTTTACGCTTTCCAACCGTAGGTTGAAGAAGCGTATATGCTCCAGCTTTGTCCGTCTGTCTGTCCTTCTGCACGATTACTCGCGTAAAAATGGTTCGATTTGGATGAAATTTTAGTATGTGGTAGGTGCCCACCTGGGGACAAACCCTATTGAAAATGGGTGAAATGGGGTGAATGTTCAGGACATAAGAGTGGGATGCATTCTATTATCCTTATGCATCATAACTTGCGTAAATATGGTTCGATTTTGATGAAATTCTAGTATGGGGTAGGGGACCACCTAGGGACGAACTCTATCGAAAATGGGCAAAATGGGGTCAGTAGCAGGATCCATTCCATCGCTCTTATGCGTCATAATTTAAAATAAAGATGTTTCGATTGAGACAAAACTTTATCATGTTGTTCCGAAAGTATACTTAACCGGTTCTGTTTAAACATCATCGAAACGGGGTCAAAGGTCAGGACATAGCAGCGAGATTTATTCTACAGCCATGTTCCTCATAACTTGAGTAATGATTTCTGGTATGTTGGAAAGTGTATCATAATCAATGCATTGCATGATTTTACTAACTTGTTTACATAAGCTTGTATGAAGTTGCCCGTGCCTGTATGGCCTATACAACATCTCGTTCAACTTTTGGGCCAAGTCGGTCGCACGCAACTTCTGTGTGTTTTGCTATAAATGGACTTATGGTCAGCCAACTAGTAGGTGGTATACATATTTTTGGAATCCTATTACTGGAACTTCAGATATTTGCTTCTGTTTATCTGGCCCTCCAGGGCGATTTCTACAGAAGGTGCGTACGCCCGCTGGCAGCGAAAGTGTTAAGAGAATTTTTTTCAGCCCAAGTGGCAGGAAAGAAAGGTAGAGGAAGGCCATGGAAATCTTGGGAGGACCAGATTCGGAATGTCTGCATGAGAAAAAGATTATCAGTACGAAGAACAAAAGGTCTTGTGTGCATCATGTGGAGGATGTCAGTGAAGCTCAAGCTGCGTGCCAAGATTGCTGTAAATGAAGATGTTTGATACACCATCAGCAAGCAAATTCTTGTTCCATCAGTTAAACATTTTTCTGGTTTGTCTTTCTTTGAGGAGCTAACTTCTGAATATCAGAGAACAGCTTAGTGATATGTATGTATTATTTTTTAATTAAGTTGTTGAAAACATAAGTTTTGAAGGTTCATTGATGAAACTGTTTTCTCCTTTACATGCAATACATTTCAATCAAACCTTATCCCTTTAGAACTCATAATGAAAAGGACATCAACTGGTAATAAGAAAATCATGTTGCTCTTTTGTGTCAGAGAAAATAAATTATTTCAGCTAAATAGTCTTTACTCCCACTTTAAAATTTTATTATCCCATCATGACCAACAGACAACTTGTTTTAGCTACAGGTGACGATGACAAGGATAATGTCAAACACTGTTGGAGGGATTACAACATTTTTCAGGCAATTAGGGGAACATCAACAGTACTTGGAAGATGATGACTCAAAAATGTATAAATATCATTTTATGAAAGCTGTCCCCCATTGGCCACTGACTTTGAAGCATTTGAACCAGCTGCTGAGATTAATAATGTTATTCAGGAGACTGTCCAGGTGTCAACCAACCATGATATAGACCGGGGATGGCGAACCTTTTCCGACTAGTGTGCCATTTATAGTTTGCTTTACTGCTTTCAAGTGTGCCACCTCTTGTTTGCATTTTTTTTTTTTTCAAATTAACATTAGTGTAAAACTTGTTGCTGAATGCTACAAGCCAAGGCATTTATGTTCAATTCATAACCTATTGTCAAGGTTATGGGCACCATCAGTAGTCATAGATACTATTTTATTTAAATCAAACCCTAATTTTACTACAAATTCCTGCTTCACTTCACTTCACACCTTATATCTTTCCCTGTGATTGTAGTTGGCA
This sequence comes from Macrothele yani, assembly GCA_039090855.1. Taxonomy (NCBI): domain Eukaryota; kingdom Metazoa; phylum Arthropoda; class Arachnida; order Araneae; family Macrothelidae; genus Macrothele; species Macrothele yani. Next base: position 166,925,882 of record CM077029.1, on the reverse strand, counting down.
AACTCAGCAATCAGTTCCTCCCCCTTACATTTCCACAAGGAAATCTAACAAAAATGTTCAACCTTGCTCGTGACGTCATATCAATGCTTTAATCAAGACATATTGAAAACATATCGGCAATGTCCAAATAAGATTTAATATGGCCTGTAACATCTTCACTCATTCTTGTTATTCTATCTTTAAGAGAGTTCCTTCTGGCTGGCATTTCCTTAATTCTATTCACAATTTGTTGCTTGTTGGGAAAATCTTTCAATAATGTGTCAGACTTGGCTAAGAAAGCCACCTTCAAAAAATCACCATCACAAAGTGGCTTCCTACGCTGTGCAATACAGCGAAATAGATGAAAATTAGCCGCAGTGATATTATTCCTTGTCCTGAAAGAAGATACGGAACAATTTGATTGTTTTTCATATTGTTTCACTTTTTATGAAATGTACTCCCTTCTTTCTTCATTTGACATGGAACAAACATTTTTACGATTCCTCTCAAAATGACGCTGTACATTGAATTTGCGGAACACTACTGTTTCCGTACACAGGTAACAGAAATCTTAATTGTTTATCTCAATTACAGCACACAAGAGAAATAAGCAGCAGCTACAAACAAATCAACCTTCTTTGACAAACTGAAGCTCTGGAGTGGTATCGCAGTGTTGCCAAGTTATAAATTTGAAATCTCTCTATTCATTGTTCAAGGTTACTTTCAGTTCTCACAGGAACTCGCTGTTTCACGCACGTCTTCCTATCAGATTGGTTTTCTCTCAATCCTGCAAAGGTAAGGGAGAAGCAGGAGAGATGGGGGGCTTGAGCTGAAGCAGGTGTGGACGCCTCGTGATGGAAGTCCGTAGGAGCAGAATGATAAAATAATTGTGGGCATGTGATGCTTAACTTTTGGGAATTAATGCATAAGGCGATTAAATGAGGTGAGGTTGATTTATTTGCTATCCCTTTGGAGGACACTTCTTGGCTAGATTATTTTTCTTGTCAAAGCTCAGTTATTTGCAAGAAAACACTACAGACATGCTGTTGAAATATTCATCTCTAAAAAAACTAAATTTTCATTTAATGTTTTTATATTGGTGTGCCACTCTGTGGCAGGCGTGCCGTAGGTTCGCCATCCCTGATCTAGACACTGATATTGATTATATCAGAGAATTGTTAGTCTCACAATGATGAAAGACTTACTACTGAGGACTTATGTGAATTGGAAAACATGGTCTAGGAAAGGAGCTTACAAGAAGATTCAGTTAATAAAATGCTACTTAAAAAAACCTTTAAAAAAAAAATTCAACGAAACTTAAGAAAGGAATCCTGATCTAGAGTGTAGTACTTTACTTGTCACAGCTATAAAGAAAGATACTGCCAGCTACTGATAATTCTATAAAAACAAGCATGAGAACATTTAAATTTGTCTGTATAATTCTTTCAACAAGATAGACCTTGTACTCCAAACCTGCACCTATATATATAATTAATTAAACAAACAAATGCTAAAAACACATATAATAAAAACACGTGCAAAACACAAACCTCACTGAAACACTACCAGTAATCATCAGGAGGACACCTTGTAGATATGTGGCTTTTAATATGTTAACAAAAAGTTAAAAATAAGACCTCATCAACAGTGTTCTTTAAGCCAGTGCTTTTCAACCAGTGGTACTTCGATACCTGGCTGGTGGTATGCGACATCGTCCTAGACAAGAAAATGCCATTACACTTTTCTCAGAATTTTGAATGTGAAATGCAGTCAAATGCATGGGTCATCATGTATTATTCATTGGATTGGAAAGAATTGCCGTGGACTTCTTTCCGCATTTTCCGTGGAGGAACTGAAAGGCTTTCAACCCATGACTCATCATTTCCTGTGGCGCTCAAAATAGCCGGAGAACATATAAGAAAAGGCACGAAACTTCAAGGTCAAAGGGTCTATTCTGGGATGATATGTCGGCTCCACCCCTACCCACCTACACTTCACAAATCACGACATGTCACCGGGTTCCTCCTCACCATCTGGCTTGTCGTTTTTCTTCTTTCCAGTTATTTAATTTTGCTACTGCTGTGTGTGACAGTGTGAGACCAAGGTACTGATGCACATTAATAAACAAGGATACATTTGTCACATGTTCGTCAGTGCAAAGGGAAAGTGATTCAGCAAAGGAACCGCCACCGAAGAAATTAAAACCTGCACCAAATCGAAAATACAGAAAATACAGTGAAGATTATTTGAAGTTTGGATTTTATTTGTGGAAGAAAATGATCAGCAGCTTCCTGTTTGTGTTATCTGCAATGAAGTACTATCCAAGCATTCCATGAAGCCTTCTTTGCTCCAGAGACATTTAACAACAAAACATAAAGAGCACACCGAAATGCCAGTAGCATTTTTCATGGAGAGATGAATTTATAAAATGCTGAGCTGCTTTCGTGAAGTCCACAACCATCTAGAAAAAATGTCTGGAAGCATCGTATGAATTGTCCTTGATAGCAGCTAAATGAAATAAGCCTCTCACAATCGTTGAAGAAGTTGTGGTTCCCTCTGCCATTGCAATTGCTTAAATTCTCTTTGATGAAAAAATGGCTGATGCTATTCGCAATATTCCATGTTCCGATAACACTGTCCAAAGACAAAGACAAGATATGGCCACCGACGTTACTCAACAAGTGGTGGAAAAGATCACAGCAGAAGAAAATTTTACATTTCAATTGGAAGAAAGCACTGACATCGCTGGAGAAGCGCAATTAATTGTCTCTGTGCGCGTTTCAAATTTGGACGATATACTGGAACACTATTATTTTGCCGCCCACTACCTGGCGGAACGACTGGGGAAGAAATATTCACAATAATCGATAATTTTTTCAGTGAACATGGAATATTATGGACTTGGTGTGTAGCAATTTGTTCCGATGGTGCAGCAACTATGATAGGAAGAGCTTCGGACGTGATAGTATGAGCTAAGACAAGAAACAATTCAATTGTTTCAAATCATTGAATTTTGCATAGACATGCACTTGCTTCTAAACGGATGAGCCCATTGTTACATGAGATTTTGGAAGATGCTGCAAAAAATAATAAATTTCATCAAAAACTGGCCATTGAATGGGTGTTTATTTCGACAATTATGCAAGGATTTCGATTCTGAGCACAGAACTCTCCTGTTTCATACAGAAGTACGTTGGTTGTTGAGAGGTGAAACTACGAGATGAAACGCACCTGTTCCTGAAGAATGTTTTATCACCCCTAGCAGAAAAGTTTGAAAATGTCTTCTGGGTGTCCTGCCTTGGCTATTTGGCTGACATATATAAAAAGCTAAATGAACTTAATCGGTCGCTGCAGGGCCACGGTCATAACGTGTTTATCACGGAAGACAAAGTTTGTGCATTCTACAAGGAAATCTCCCTGTGGCTAGGCCAAGTAAAGAAAGGAAATATTGCATCGTTTCCCAATGTGTCAGACTTTATTGAACTAAATTCTGCTGTTGCCATTGAAGATATTGAAACTGCCATCCAAAAATCACTTGGAAAAATTGCATAAAAAGTTTGCATTGTATTTTCCATTCGTACCAAGAGGATGTGATATTGGAATACGTTGGGTTGCATCACCCTCCATTATGGGCAATGCTGTGAACTCTGGCCTTTCCTCTCAAAACCAAGAAGCACTTCTGGAATTGACATCAGAACACAATTTGAAGGAACTTTTTAATGAAAAAACACTAAGTTTTGGAGCCAAGTTGCAAAATTGTACCCAGAAGTGAAGGAAAAAGCTATCGTAGTGTTACTGCCATTTGGTTTCACATACTTGTGCGAGAAGGCGTTTTCTTCATTGAGGTGTATAAATACTAAGGAAAAGGAATTGTCTTCAGCTGGAATCTGACTTAATTAGCACTAGTAAGCAATCTCCAGCCATGAGTGATGATCTGACTTAATTAGCATTAGTGAGCACTCTCCAGCCATAAGTGCAAAGATTAATATCGGAGAAACAGGCACAAGTTTCCCATTAGAAGTGTGGTAAGTGGGCGTACTTCATCACTTTTTTTTTGGTCATCTAGTTTTTGACACCTTATTAAGCCACTGGTGGTACTCCAATATTGCCATGTCCTAAAAGTGGTACAATCTGTGAAAAAGTGGAAAAGCACTACTCTAAGCCACACGAAAAGACCTGAAACAACACCTAATGAAAGCCGCTCACAACAGCAGACAGTGAAGTGCCCGATGAAAATAACTCAAAGTCCAAGCCAAACAAAGACCCCAAAAAGGCGCTTGCAAAAAAAGAATAGCAAAGTGCAAGTTGATAAGATCAAAGTTCAAAAACGGGGTTGTGGGCAAGAAGAGATGAAAAATGAAAACGACTGTAGCCACCAAAAGCATAAAACACTGAAGCCCCAGAAAACACACAAATGCTAAAATAAAATAAAAAGAAAAGAAAAGAGAAGAGAAATACGGAATAGGTGCAGACTGTGTTGTAACTAGTAATCAGGTGCTGTTAACGGCCTACCAAACAGTCTAGTGAGTCCTACGTTATTAATATTGAAGGGCCCTTAGTTAGTAATGTCTGCAATATCTATAATGTTCAAACCCAATTCTTGACAAGACAACTGAGAAAAATAGCATTTAAGAAATTCAAAAGAATAACCATCCTCATGAAAATAACAAAGAGATCTTTTAAATTCCCAATGATAGCAGAGCTATTATTACAGATCCTACAAATTCTGAGGATTAGATTGATCACTGAGTTTTTGTGAATGGGGCTTCATTGTTTTATGCTTTTGGTGGCTACAGTCAGGTCTTCATTCTTAGTTGTATAATTAGCTTGGTAGAAATTTCGCAGGTAGGGTCTTTTTCTGTGAGAAGAAGCCTTGGGGACCTTCCACCCCCCCCCTGCATCTAGGGAGCGGCCCAAAGGGGAAAGTTTGGCCATGTTTTAGTCAGTGGTGAATGAAGGAGGCATTAGAGGTAAGCTCTCATCTTTGTTCTTGAAGTTTTTTAGTTCTAAGTTTAATTTTTGAGCATCATAAGCAGAAATTTTCTTTTTTTCGCATCAGGCAATTAAGTGCAAGCAAGTCTAGTAACTTTTTGTGTTTTTTCGCTTTCACTTTACTAGGTAAGTTAGCATGTTTTTGGATACTTTATTTGAGTAGTTAGCAGTTTTTTTGTTCTTGTTGTAAACAATGTTTTTTCAACGTCGGTAAGAACATAATATCTTCAATATAATACTCTTAAAGCACTACTGGAATATTCTGTAAATATTGCAACTAAGTGTTAAAGTCATATAATTTTTCCAAAGCATCTTAATATTTTACTATTAATTTTTGTTCTTGCGATGTCAGTTGTTGAGGTAGTTGAGGAACAAAATCCTGTTTACTATAAAGAATCTATTGCTTAAATTTTTTTTTAGTATTTGGCATTTTGAATAAAACATTATACACTGCAAAGCATAAGAATTGTAGTAGATTGGTATTGCTATTCTTGTTAAAATTCTCTCTTAGGCGGCTAGGTAACTTGGCAATGTGTTTTAACTGAATAATTCTTTTGATTTATTCAGACACTCTCACAACTTGTTTTTTTTTTTTTTTTTTTGTAATCGTTTTTCTGTTTTTAGTGGTAGATGATGAGCATGGGTTGGGCCAGGAAAGTTATAGATGCATGCAAAAAATATTAACTAAGTAATTCATCTTGCAACTCTGAGGAGGTTGTGATATGTTTTTTTAATTTTGGTGGGCTTAAAACTTGCATCTATGACTTCGCAGACACCCATTTCCAACTAGGTCTTTGTGGAAGTGAGAAAATGCAGAGTTTTGCTGGTCCTTGATAAAGCCAAGACTTGGCATTCTCAACACTTTCTACATTCAGGTTGCTATTATTTTATCTTCTTTTTGCTCATACCCGTTTGTTTATGAGTTTTTCTTTGTTGTTTTAGTACCTGTTAAAAAATTGTTTTTTGCTTCTGTCACTTCTTTATCGTATGTGAATTCTGAATATTCATAATTGCTGCATTCCCATGATCTTCAGGTTTTTGCAAATTAGGTTTTAAATTCTTAGGTTAAAAAACTTTTTGTCTTTGACTCTGCTCTTGGGTGTGTGTATATATATATACTAAAGAGCAAAGCCGAAAACATAAGAAAAACTTGGGAATTTAAAACGAAAGTTGCAAAATAACCATATATATATATATATATATATTAGGAGGGATGTAAGGTCAGGTGATGCGTAACATCACAGCCTCTCCTTGACAAATGTCAACCCCGCCTTCTCGTGGTACATCCTGTTCCCACTAAAGGGGCTCTGACGACCGCCAATAGCGGTATAACTATACCATCGGGATTAGAGGAAATGCCATCCCACACTCACCAACCCGCTTGGCCAGCGTGGTGAGTTATGGCCAAACCCCTCCAAAATGACTCCACAACTTAAATCTTGGCCCTCAGTCTCCGGCAGCTGGAATGTACCTGGCCAAGGCAGCGGCCAGTGCGACATGAAGGCAGAGGGTGCTAAGAATCCCCGGAGGACCGGACTAGGCTGCCATCTGATGCTGACCTTGGCTACGTACAACGGACGCTCCCTATCTTCTGATTCAAGGCTTCTTGAATTGGAAGAGGAACTACAAAGGACCAAGTGGGACATCGTCGGGCTAAGTGAGGTAAGGAGAAAAGGAGAAGATCTCATTGAACTGAAAAGTGGACATCTCTTCTACTATCGTGGGACAGATACTGGCAGAACTAGTGGTGTTGGATTTATAATAAACAAGAAACTGAAGGATAAAGTTGTAGAAGTTGAAAGTTCCTCTGACAGAGCTGCACGACTCGTTATCCAACTCTCGAGAAGATACCAGGCTCAGATTATTCAAACTTATGCACCCACCACAAGTCATGCTGAAGAAGAAATTGAAGAATTTTATGAGGAAATTCGTCATCTAAATAATAAAGGTAAGCAGCACTTGAAGATAATTATGGGAGATTTTAATGCAAAAATAGGGCAACGGCAACAGAATGAAACTTCAGTAGGTAAATTCGGTCACGGCAACAGAAACCAGCGTGGAAATACTCTCATAGAGTTTGCAGAGGCAGAAGGGTTTTTCATCTTGAACTCCTTTTTCAAGAAAAAGCCACACAGGAAAGGGACATGGAGACATCCAAATGGGACGACAAGTGAAATTGATTTTATTATGTGTAACAAAAAATTCGTCATAGAACACTGCAGTGTGCTAAACAAGTTCAACACAGGTAGTGACCATAGATTGGTGAGATGTAAGATGCACCTCAACACTAAACTCGAACGTAGCAAGCTCATAAGACAAACAAAATGTATTGACATAACCAACCTTAAAAAACACCATAATACCTTCAAATTGGAACTGAAGAACAGATTCTCTGCTTTAGAAGGCCTAACATCGGAAGAAGTGGATATTTCTGAAGTTAACAGAAAAGTAACCAAAGCTCTTATGGAAACAGCAACAAAATTAGCTGGGTCTAAGAACAAATTGCATGTGAACAAATTATCAGGAAAAACCAAAATGTTGATGCAAAAAGAAGAGTGATGAGGACAACTAAAGAAGATGTGACTTCCAAAGTGGAATATATAGAGCTATGCAAGACAGTACGAAAAAGTATCACTGAAGACGTAAGGAAATTCAACTGTGAACTAGTAAGGAAAGCAATTGAAAACAACCAAAGCCTAAAGATAGCAAAGGGACATCTCAGTAAGGGGAAAAAACAGATTATGGCACTGAGAAAAGAAGATGGTTCTGTAACAAGAAATAGAGGCGAAATTTTGACAAGAGTGAAAGATTTCTACTCCAAATTATATGAAAGGGATGATACATGTACTCCAGACATCATGAAAGGTACCAGTACCAGAGTTCTTCCAGTCCTTCCAGCAGAAGTTGCACATGCAATCAAGAACATGAAGCGGGGAAAAGCTCCAGGAGAAGATGGAATTACTGTAGACATCATACAAGAAGCAAGTGGAGAAATCGAAACAGTACTCGCCCAAATTTTCACTCGATGCCTTAATGAAGTGAAAATTCCTGAGGATTGGAACAACGCTACAATGATCTTGCTATGTAAAAAAGGTGACATTGAAGATCTCAGGAACTACAGACCTATCAGCCTCCTATCAGTGGTTTATAAAATCTTCACTAAAGTTCTTTCACACCGCTTGAAGGTGACACTGGACATGGCTCAACCGAGAGAACAAGCTAGATTCAGGAGTGGCTACAGCACAATAGATCATATCCACGTACTGAGAGAACTAATTGAAAGAGCGAGGGAATATGAGCTTCCATTGTGCATGGCTTTTATCGATTATGAAAAAGCCTTTGATTCGGTGAAACCATCAGCAGTTGCAATGGCTCTGAAATCCTGCGGTATTGAAGATGCATACATTAACATTATTAATAACATCTATGAAAATGCAAGTGCAAAGATTCGGCTGTTTGAAAATACAACACACATAAAAATTGGAAAAGGAGTGAGACAAGGTGACACCATATCTCCGAAGCTCTTTAATGCCACATTGGAAAATGTCTTTCAATCACTGAACTGGGAAAACAAAGGGATAAAGATTAATGGAGATTATCTAACCCACCTTCGTTTTGCTGATGACATAGTCATTTTTGCAACTACCCCATCAGAGCTGCAGAGTATGATCCAGGAACTTGCTGACAAGAGTAAAGAAGTGGGATTAAAAATGAACTTTCAGAAGACAAAAGTGATGTACAATGCTATTACACAAAATGAAGATTTATCGATTGATGGAGAAAAGCTGGAGATAACAGACACATACGTTTATCTTGGACAGCAGATATCAAGTGAGGGTCACATTGGTGAAAAAATTAATCGGCGTACAAAACTTGCCTGGAGAGCTTTTGGAAGAAACAGCATAATTTTTAAGAGCAATATGCCATTATGTCTTAAAAGAAAAGTGTTTGATCAATGCATCCTTCCAGTGCTTACGTATGGTGCAGAGACGTGGACCTTAGCTAAAAGAGACATACAAAGGCTGCAGACAACTCAAAGCAGCATAGAGAGGTGCATGCTTGGTGTAACCAGGAGAGATAAGAAGAGGAACACGTGGATCCGAAAAATGACAAGAGTGGAAGACATCATGATCAGAGTTAAATCCCTGAAATGGCAATGGGCTGGACATACTGCCAGAAGAACAGACCATCGATGGACAGCCGAAATTTTAGATTGGATTCCAAGGGACAGGAAAAGACCCAGAAGAAGACCACATGGAAGATGGGTGGATGAAATTCGAAAGTATGCGGGAGTGACATGGAGGAGACTGGCACAAGACAGACCGTTGTGGAGGAAACTTGGGGAGACCTTCGTCCAGCAGTGGATTGATAATGGTTGATGATGATATATATATATATATATATATATATATATATATATATATATATATATATATATATATGAGGTTAATAATGAAACACATATAGCATATTAAATCCATTTATTTTTGTGGTGTAGTCACCACAAAGATTCGCCAAGCTTTCGCATTCCATTGGGAGGCTTTTTCAAGGCAATAGTAGACATATGAGGTTTTCACCAATGAACCAAATCCATGGACCTCCTCTTAAGAAATTTCCAGCTATGCTACTGTACATTGCAGATTCTATATCAATATAAAAAAAATCAGAGATGCATATTGATGAATTTTCACTTTATCAACATCTTGCCCAAGCATTTGCAGTTCAGTTGTTGAAACAAAATTTCTGTACAAATTGAAGTTTTTCATTCATTTTGTTATTTTCACTGGGTTTTTATTTCATATACTATAATTCTTGGTTTTTATTGAAAAACATATAATAATTACCCTTCTTTTAAGTGAACTATGATTTGCAAATTTTTGCAACTTTGATTGTCTGTAACTAAACAAGTAGTTGAAAAAACAAGTAGAGATTTTTGCATCTCTCTGTAGACACATAAGAAAGTACTTTGTGCAAGTTTCAGAATTTTTATACCTTCCCCTTTTTATGTAGATACAGAGCTTCAAGTTTAGCAAGTTCTGAAAAATAGTCAACTTCAGACCCCTCTTTTATAGCATGAAGGGATTCTATAAACAAATTTTTATTTGTTTCAGCTTAAAGTAGTCTTTGTAGGCTAGAAATAAGGCAAATATCATTTTATTTTTTCAATCCCTTATAAGAACTGCAATGGATCAAAGCCTAAGAAAAAAAAATCAATTTCAATCTTGAATTTGAGTTAAGGATTTCTCTTCAATATATTAATTTTTAGTAAATATTACAGACGGATTTGTTCTTTTTAAAATGAGACCAGATGGAACTTTGTTTCTAGTTTTTGTACAGTTAAAAAAAGCAAACAGGCCGTCTGTGTGCGATTTTACACTCTGTGGCATTCATTTTGTCTTGTAAATCTGAAATTGCATATGTTAAAAAAAAAAAAAAGAAACAGATATGAACTACCAAAATATGATTTTCCAGATGAACAAAGAATAGATATTTTTAAAACTGTGTCAGCAACCAATTTGTAAATTGGATGATTTTTTACCAAATGACCTGCATTAAAAAATACAAAAAAACTTTTCATTTGATACTTGATTACAGCAACCACTACTGTGAGATTTTTTCCTTGCATTTTCTAGCTTTTCCGATACAAAATTTCTTTGCTGGATAGCTAAAAATTAGCAGTTGTTTTTAAATTAAAACACTATTGAATGTATTACTTAGAAGTTCAGAAGAAATAAAAACCTTTTAGGGCAGAAACTCCAAAAGTTTTATCAAAAGATGTAATCACTACAACAAAAATTTGGTGTTACTTTTGTTACAATACCAGCACATACATTACGTTTTCAAACAATCAACATTAAACATCTGCAAAACACAAAATTACTACTTACCTTAACAAGAAATGATACATGGAAAATGTTTTCTATTGTTCTAGGAAACGAATCAGGATCCACAGTAAACTCAAAGAAGCAGATGGGCTTATTACCTAACAGAAAATTTATGTAAGGTTATATATATTATTAAAAACATGTTTGCAAGTAATTCCATAATATAAGCTACATGGGTGTGCAAACACGAGAAAGACAAATATTACTTATTGGAATGCTAACACAAAAACTTCTACTCTCCTTACAAAATCTTCACTGAAATTCAAACACTAGAAGCTGTGGCAATTGATGAGCACAGCTTATTATTGTTTAAGACTGTCCCTAGGGTATAGGCATCTCACTACTTTTCATGGACTTAAGTGAAATTAACTAAATTTATGTAAGGCATGGGAACACATGATTCTACAACACATCTAAATCACGAAATTACACTTGTATGCAACATAATTTAACCTATGATGATTACAGCAGTGAAACATCTTAATAACGATCATCGCTAGGATCACAAAAAGTGACTACTGTTAGGAGGTGGCTGTTGTTAAGATGATAGGCCCCAGTAAATGCTGTTTGTCAATTTCATTGATGTTAGCAAAAAAAATGGGTGTATGAAACTTATGCACACAGGAACCCACTGCAATATCTTTCCAAAATGCTAAATAAAACTCAGTTAAAAAAAATGGGCATATTCTATTAAAAATAACTGTACATAAACATACACACTGTAATGTAGCTAGTTAATTTATGCAGCACAAAAACACAGGCTATTTGTTCTTCACAGTGTCTGTTTCTTTTGCTGTGATCAGCTTTTGATGACAATATATTTTGTTGAGCACAGCATGAAGAAACACACCAGTTTCATTGCATTTAAAAAAATATCAATTTCCATTTTCATGTTTCTTCCCTTGTTTCTCAGTCATTTTTGAAGTTCAAAAAATATAAAAAATTTGAACCACACAAGGAATCACCTTTTCGTGATTCTTGAAGGGTTGCCTTGGGGATTGCAGAAGGTTTAAAACTTCACAGTGAAACCAAACCCTTCTGCAATAATGTGACTGCTTAAAGACACAGATCCTGTCTCACCCCTGGAGTTTATGCTATTCCCATTCCAACTTCCTCTGGCCTCTCAGTGTGTATTGGAAGCCCATACCGAGGCATCAAAACAAAACTTGGTGAACACAAAAAAGATGTTTCCAATGGTCTTCCAAAGACAGCTTTATCTGCATGATATGTTGATGTTTTTCTATGAGTGATTTTAGGGGTTAGGGCCTGATCCCTTGTCTCACTGTGAAACATCACATATCCACGCATTTTTGTCTCCAAGAATGATTTTTTTATTCCTTTTTTGAGGCGAGCAATCAAGTGACAAGAGAAAAACAATTCTTTTATTTTTTCTATTTTCTTAAGCCCTTCACGCTAAACTTTCTTTTGAAATTGTGTATTTGTATTAGGTGTGCAACTTAATTCTTGGCCTCTAATCGCAAGCGATTATAGAACGTCAGCAAACGCAAATAGCTGTGTGCAATAATGGCTGATTGCAGTGCCATCCAACAGCTTTCCAGGCAACTGTAACCGCTCACAGCTGTTGTTACAGAAGGGATGAAAGTTGACGGTGAAAGCAATGTTGTTCGAGAAGCAACATTTGAGGCACTGCCTCCTGTTCGCGTTTCAGCTGAAAAAAAGTGTAGCGGAAGCCCAGCAAATGATCTGTGCTGCTTTGAGGGAGGCTGCTGTGTCTATAGTACATGTAAAAAGTGGTTCCAGAGGAATTTTTTTATCTCCATGATGCAGAATGTTCAGGACAACCACAGAAAGTTGACGATGAGGAACTGGAACTACAGCTGGATGCAGATCCCTGTTGCACACAATCAGAGCTCGCCCAGGAACTCTGAGTAACACGGCAAGCCATTGCAAAGTGCCTGCACAAGCTTGGATGGATTCACAAGGAGGGCTGTGAGTTGGTGGGTGCCCCCACCAACTCACAGCTGCAAACAAGTCTAGGCACTACAATGTTGCTGTGTTCTTGCTTTCCAAATTCAAGAAGAAGGAATTCCTCCACAAGATTTTGACCTGTGATGAGAAGTGGATCCTCTAGGATAATCCTAAGCAGCGTAAATTGCGGGTTTATCCAGGTCAGCCTACCACCAGTACCACCAAACCGAATATCCATGCCAGGAAGTTATTGCTGTGCATATGGTGGAATCAGCGTGGTGTCATACACTATGAGTTGCTCAAACCTGGTGAAACTGTCAATGCATGACGCAATGGAGGTGAAAAGGTCATATACAGGCAAGGGCGGAAAGTCGGTCCTGTTGCTTTAGGACAACGCACGTCCTCACACAGTGAAAATGACTTTAAACATGATCACCGACCTGGGATGGGAGATTTTGTCCCACCCGGGGTATTCTCCAGACTTTGCCCTACCGGATTTTCCCTCTTTCGCTCCCTGCAACATCACCTGAGTGATACGCACTTCACTTCTGTCGAGGAGGTCCACACAAGTATTGACGACTTTATCAACTCGAAATAGCCCTCATTTTTCCACAGTGGCATTCGGCAGCTCCCTGACCGATGGCTCAAATGTATCCAACACGACGGGGATTATTTCATTGATTAGGTACGCATTTGATTTGCTATAATTTGCTGACGTGTCGTGCCTGTGGCCGAGAATTAAGTTGCACACCTAATATATATATATATTGTGTGTACTGTATATGTATGTGCCTTTAGAATGAGAACTCTGGAGATAATCTGAAGTACATTAATGGCTTAAAATTATTATTAGTCTATATGTGGAATTAGAACATTAAGTGCAATGAATTATTACCTTCACCTTAGAATTTTTTTTTCTTTTATATACATATGTTATAATGAGTAACATTAACTGTAACTTGCAATCATGCATATTTATTTGAAACTTGCATTATGACTAGGATTCCATAGTGTGTTCATAGTATGTAATGAGAGGCATTTCTCGGTGCAAAAATCTGTGACATTCAGGTGTGTTAGCAAGATACAAAATTTGGTAAACAGTCTTATTTTATGTCAGTTGGAATGATAACTTTAGCATGGGGAATTTCTTTTTTCCCTCTTCCCAAATTCTGAAATTTCTTCTTTGGCAATTTGTGATGTTAATGAAGTAAAATTATTGTACTTATGAGTTTAAGAAATATTAATTTGTGTATTTGCTATCAATTTAATGTGAAAATTAGGATTTTCTGAATTTGCACCATTTCGTTTTTCACTCATCAAGAAATATTCCCATGCCGATTTGCAGACAGGACGGCACCAGATTAAGAGATAAGAATCTAGCGTTGGCTTCGTAATCCATTTGGTCCAGAAACTTCCATAGCAGGTGTTTAGCCCCAGGTGAGCATGGCAGGCTTCAAAATTTTGCATGTCACGATGACTAGGACTGTTAGTGAGAAACACCATGATGAACAGCAGTTTTTTCTTCTGAAACTGAACCCTGCCCAAAATCAAGGAAAAGAAAGGTAATTTTGTACCAATATAATTCACTTTGTCGTCATGGCCAACCGACTCCATTGCATCTGAAATTCAGAGAAATGTTGCTGCCTTACTTTGAAAACAGCGGCGCTAACGCTCGAAATTTATTCGGAACTGAATTTTTTTTTATGAAGCGTTGTGCATTATTAGGTTTTAGCTTTGGGTTGTTATTCAAGTAGTGGATTGGTTGTTTGCACGAGGTGGTGCGGAGTGTCTTGATATTCTTTCATAATCAAAATTTTATTTTGTCCTGGTTTATAGTTGAAGTCCTATTAATGTAAGATGTTGGTTAAAAGAAATGAAGAAATGCAAGTAAATTTAAGAGGGATTGTAAAAGGGGGCAGGTTAAAATGGTTGAAGTAACCCAATAATAATAATAATAATAAAAAAATCAGAAACAGGGATAATGCATTACACTCTGAAGGCACATTGTATTTTATTTTGGCCAAAGTGTATTTCTGTGTATAATGACTGTGTGCATTGTGTTTTTGCGAGATCATTGTAACGAAACAAAAAGGTATAAAAAATTATGTAAATTGACAGTAAATAACACTAGTGAATCTATTGAGAAAAAAAAAATAATTCAAATCATATACACAACCTCTCCGAAAGGAGTACAAATTGGTTCATATTGTTTTTTGTTGTTGTTGTATTATATGAGGTGAAAATTTGCACTTAGCATGGCAGTAATGAAGTAACAGAATTCAGAAAATTATGTAACTAATTGGAATCATACACCCTACTAAATTAAATTGTCCATTGAGCACAAACTTCTCAAAACTCAAGTTGCTTGGTGATGAGGAAGTATGATTAAGCTGTCTAAGTATGATAAGTCAAACTCGCCAAGTTGAAATTGCAAAGTTAAAAGCGGAAGTAGAACATCTGTCATAATTTTTCATGTTTTGGGGAATTTTCACTGCTCACGTTTGGCAATGAGGACTAATGTGACTATTGCATCATGGTATTGTTTCTTAGTGTATTTATTGCTTGCTTGCACTGTATACTGTGGCACTAAACCTGATGATCAGGCCAAAGGTGGTCTCGAAAGATCTTGCTTTTAAGTATTTTAATTTACTTTCATTTTAATTGTAAATAAAATATTTTTAACTTTGCAATTTCAACTTGGCGAGTTTGGCATATCGTACTAAGACAGCTTAATTATACTTCCTCATACTAGTGGTATGAAATACGTTTTACTCTTCATGCTTGGTGATGATGTGGTGCACACTTCCATGTGAAATATTCAATTCATCTGAGATCTCATCCACTGTGATTCGCCTGTTTGCATGAATCAATTTGTTAATAAGGTCCACGTTTTCATTCATCATTGAAGTTGAGGGCCTTCCCTTCCAGTAATTGTCTTTGATATCCGTGCATTTTTCTTGAACAACGAAGAACATCATTTTGTGACAGCCTGGCGTGAAAATGATTTGTCACCATACACCTTCAATTAATTGCCGTTGAATTTCAGCAGGGTTCAGCTTTTTGGCCCACAAAAATCGGATCACTGCACATATTTCAAATTTGGATGCTACTTCCAACGGACACGACATCTTTCACGAGTGATAACAGATTAACTGTTCCTGCCACACTGACAAAGTTAACATGGCAGCTTCGAGAAGGAAGTACAAGTGGCGCCCCCACATCGCATCCAAATATATTTTATAAAAAAAAAAAAAAATTGTATGCACATGTAACTATCTTTTTGACTGCCCCTTGTAATTTGCAATAAAGGAGGCTATACCAAATGCTAAATCTCAATAATTTTGAACCTTTTTGTTCAAAAAATCTAAGTGACTGTGTTCTGTGTGTATTTTTGAAATGTAAATCTTCCATAAATAGTATAACTATACTAGTGATCCGAAATTTCTTGGCGTAGAATAGAAATCAAAGTTTCCAAGCTTTCGCACATCAACCAGATGGCTTTTTCAAGGAAGGTAGACAGCAAACTGCAATTTGCTGTCTACCTTTCTTGAAAAAGCCATCTGGTTGATGTGTGTAAGCTTGGAAACTTTGATTTCTATTCTACACCAAGAAATTTCGAATCACTAATATAGATATACTATTAAAGTACAGTTGGTGTATTGTTCCTTGTTATTAATTAAATACACCTTCCATCTAATTATATATGTTAAAATATATCTGTGAAAATTGAAAAAAATATTACGGGGTTTTAAATTTTTGCAAATGACTGTGTATATCAAGCTTGCACCTAAGTTTCATTCACCACATACAATGTTATAGTCTACAGTGCACACAATTTAATAATTTATTACAAAAAAGTGCTAGACATCTTGATTAATTTCTAAACTTTATAGCACCTTTTCCATGTACAATCAGTCATGTTATGGCACAAGTTGAGAAACAATAAGTAATTTAATGTCAGTCATATGCTCAGCTCAGAAACAAAAGCATGAAGTTAAAAAATTAAAAACAAATAATAAACAAATTGTTCTTGTTTGGGGCCTAGTCATAAGATGTGATAATCCACAAAAATATTTTGATAAATGACTAGTTTCACGCTTTATACATGCAGGCAACATTTGTAAATCAGACAAGTAAGGTTCTATGACACATGAAAAAATACCTCTTTGGCGATGCAATCTGAGAAGAATTTTCTTAATCCTTTGGATTTCTTCACAAGTCTTGTCATTGTTGGCTTGCATAGTCTTGGGATCAAGCTGAAACAGAAGATCACAAAAATTATAGTAAAAAATTTATGATTTTGATGCAAATTAAAAATACATGAAACTACAGGTACCAAATGGTAAACTATGAAACTATAAGTACCAAATGGTAAATTATCTCAAGAGACTTCCAGGCTATTTAGAAAAAGCATATAAATTTTTTTTAATCCAAAAACACAAGAGATTGAACAGAGGGATTTGAGAGTGACTGGAATGTATTAGCTTTACAGAAAGTTACATTTCCTGCAAGCAGACATTTGAAATTAGTATATCTAGAAGTTATTTTAACATAAGCTGCAGCAGTGGAGTTATACACATTCATAAGCTAACATTTTTGTAGTCAGCATTTGCAGCTTCATACTTTTTACAGTTTTTTTTTTCTATTTTCTTTTATTTCGCTGTTCACACATAACAAACTTGATGATGAAAATTAATCAACTGGGGAATCTTGAAGATTATTATTATTATTACAACTATGAAAATACTAAACAAATATTGTAGACATACAAAATTGAACAGATATATCTAATCAAAATCAACACTTTACACGTTTGATTGTCGCATTGTTTGACTACCAGACAATGCGACAATCAAACTGGTAGTCAAAGAATGCGACAATCAAACGTGTAAAGTGTTTATTATGATTAGATATATGCGTTCAATTTTGTATGTCTACAATATTTGTTTAGTATTTTCATAGTTGTAATAATAATAATCTTCAAGATTCCCCAGTTGATTAACTTTCATCATCTTGAAACTTTAGCAATTCCTTTAATTTAACCAAGCAGTTTCAAGAATGGCTTAGGCAACAGCAACCTCAGTTATGCCTTTCTTTGGTTATTACAGAAGAAAACTCCTCTGTAACTTCTGTTACTAAAGCAATTGCCACATTCATTTATTGATAAACTATGTTGCTCACACTATATTATTCAGCTTCCACAAGACCAATTTGTTTATTTTGACATATTATTCAAGAGCTTGTTTTGCTGCATTTCTGTTGAGTGCATCATCATAGTTAGATTTGAAAGCAATAGCTGCTTTTACATCGCATTCATCAAGTACTTGCCATATTCCTTCCTTACATTTTGCATCTTTACAATCAATGACCTTGGTAAATTTTGTGGCTTGTTTCCACACAGTTTGATACTGTTGCAGATATTTGGCACAAAATTTAAGCCAAATGCTCTCTCTGGCACACAGACAGAGAAATCTTCTTTAGGGAATGAATTCCTTTTAGTTTGGGTGGCCAGCATGGAACTACATGTTTATGGGGGAGGGGAAAGGTTAGTGTTTTAAACAAATGGGGAAAATTTGCAATCTTCCTCATGGACACATCTTTCTGTGTGTCCATTAGGAAAGATTGGCTGTTGAACCTCAGGGAGGAATATGAAAGAAAGAAGGGGCCAGCTAGAGAAATTTATGTTAAAACAAAGTGCGTTGAAATCTGTAAAACTGTGGAGGAGTTCGTCAAAATCCACACAGGAAGACGATTTCCTTTAGGGACAACTGGAGTGTGTGGAAAACACTGAACAGATATTGCAATCTTCTGCAGTGTGCTTGAGAGAAGAGAGCAACCCTGGGCTGAAAGATTCCTCTGCCCACCAGCCTTGTATGTGTATATGCTACCCCCACTTAGGAGAGTAGCACCACCTGTCTACCATGATAGGTTCTTAAAGAGTGAATCTCAAGTGAAACTGTGCACACTAAAGTGGATTAAGCCACATTGTTCAAGTAAGTGGAACTTCTTATTTAATTTCCTTGGGGTAGTAAACTGCACCCAACTGGCCCAAATTGAGGGGTCTGTGCAGCCAGCTGAACTTTACAGACTGATGGGTGAATATTTAATATAAGGCCCTTTCTGTAAATAGTGATGTACACATATATGGCATGCTTGTAAATAAACTGCTTGTATACAGAATTTCTTAGAAGTAAAAGTGATGTTCTAACTCAGCGATTCGTTCCCCTGCCTGTTATTTTAACAGGGCAATTCTTGTGATGGTTGTGATAGTGAAATAACCCAGCCATCCAGTAACAATACTACCTCTTACTGTTCTCAGAGCTTCAATGCTAGCATACGAAAGTGAAGATCTGTCTGTCACAAGATAACCCAACTAAAAAAGAATCTATTCTTACATCTGTACTGCCACATAACAGAGAAAGAGCTGCTTTGACCATCTTTAAAAGAACTAAATGTTTGTATCCCCATATCTGAAACTCAATACTTCTGAGTAGTACGCAACCAAAGACAGCCATTGGAATCATTACTCATTTGAAACTGCATGTTTTTATTGTGACTCAACATAATATATCTTCCATTCATCCACAAGAGTACTCATTCCTTCAATGTTTGGAAAGACATGTTTCATTTCTTTGCCCAGGTTTTTCACAAGTAACAAATGAAAAGCTTCATTTTTTCAAAAGCAGATGAAGGCACAGCAATTACTTTAACAAAGAGTTCAGCAATATTAGTTTAACAAGTTTAGAAACAACAGCTTTACAGAATGTCTTTGCATCTTCTCTGAATTGTATTCATTGTAACTTATGCGTAGTTACTAATACTGAGAACAGGTTGAATTTTTAACATCTATTTTAACTTTACTTAGGTATTTTTCTTTCTTCTTCAAGTCAAGGACAAACCAAATTTATTTCCAAAAACTTCTGCATTCAATAGGCTTAGCACAAGCTCTCAGATTTATTCTGATTAAACCAAGTATATCAAACATACCAAAGACCCTTCCTTACACTGGAAGAAAAGTTCAAATTCATCAAAAATCAGTAACACAGAGATAATAAACTGAAACTTCTGAATTCTATATATTATAATGGCTGTTGTAATTGCTTGTGCTGGAAGTGCCCCAAGGAAGTATTTTTAGAGTCCTTCCAGTTGTTCAGTTAGACACTTAAATATAGATGTCATACTAAGCTACCAACATGTAATAAAAATACATTATCTTCCATCCTACAATTAATTTCACAAGTTTTTGGTCTTCGTGGCAAGCTGCAAATAATTTTAAATCACTAAAAATCATCAAAAAAAAAAAAAAAAAAAAAGTAGAAGTTCAATGTTTTATAGCAATACATTAAGCCCATTATGAAATGCACTGGAAACTGATGTAATGTGCATGAGGTCAGGAGCTATCAGAGTGGGGCATTCTTGTTTCTTACAACATTTATCTAACTGTTGACAAAGCCAGTTTATTTATGTTAGGTGCATCCCACTATGCATTTTGCTAGAGACATCCTAACAGATATGCATTTGCTAGGCATCCTAAGAGATGATATTATTATATGCATTTTTGCTAGGCATCATAAGAGATATTATTTCATTAAAAAGCTCCACAGCTTGGTGTAGCCAAAATATACATCACCAAAATAAAGAGTAATGACAATTGATAGAAGAAGAATACAGTAAAATGTCATTCATCCAATCTAATTAGGAGCATGGTGCCATTGGAAAATAAAAAATTCTGGATAATTGAGAAAACTATGTATATTGGTTACCAGTCATAGCTAAACAAAGGGAATTTAATGTACAGTCAAACCTCGATACGTTGAACTTCGATATCACGAATTATTTGATATCTCGAAAAAAAAAACCTGTATTGCCTACGAATTTTCTATTCCACTAATGTAAAAAATACCTAATTTAGAAGATTTTTTTCCTCACTTGCCCACGTTAACTCGACCTCCCCCACCAATTTTCTTGTTTTGACTGGCCTTTGGCACTAAAAATAGATTCCCACCTGTCCTCTGCCTCCTTCTCTCCTCCTCTTCACACCACCGAACCTCGTGTGACCGAACTTCAGAAGCGTGCGCGCGCACCCCCCCCCCCTCCTTCTCAGTGGAGGAAGAGGGACGACCGTTCCTATCATTCCATCACACCGGCAGGGCTTGGCCAGCATCATTGTTTGCTACACTGACTTTCAAAGCATTGAGCAACTTGCATTTTTAGGTCTTGCACTTAAAAACACCTAATGGCTCCCAAACACAAACTGAACATTCTCTCAATCGATGAGAAGCAGCAAGTAATAGAAGTAGAGAATGGAGGAAAGAAGAAATATGAGAATGCAAAGGAGTTCGGGATTCCAACCAGTACATTATCCACAATTTTAATAAATAAGGAAAGTATCCTACAAATCTGCGCGGACCAAGGAAACCCCCCCCCCCCAAAAAAAAAAGAAACACAAAGTATCCTGACCTAGAGAAATGTTTGATGATGTGGATTACTGAGTACCCCTGTAAGGTAGCAAGCTCCATGCTATTTGATTAGCTCAGTGTTTTTATCAGAACTATACAGAAATCTCCTATACAATTTTTTTGCACAAACAATTATTTTACACATGCTCTTTCATATCATTACTCAAAAAGCAAACCAAAAAAATGTTCATGAAAGAAAAAAAAATTGTACAAAAAATGTTTTCAAGTAGCCTACTATTTACGGAGCCTTAAACTTTTTCAAGTACTTGAAAATGAACTTTATTTTTTCAAGGACTTTTCAAGGAGTGTACAAACCATGCCATCAAGTTGTTTACAGAGGTCATTAAACCTCCAAACAAACAAGCAAAACAATCCAGACAAAAAATACACTACCAAGTGGGCTATTTCTTGAGCGGTGAACTGCGTAATGTCTCGACGTTGCGGTGGGCCAATTCGACCCTGGTAGCTAGTATGTATTTATTACTGGAAATTCATTGTTATCAAAATAATGTTTTTCTTCACCACTTCACAGGATCTGAAGATCAAATCCTGACTCCAACCCTGATTGGAAAATTTTCAGTAGTAAATACTAAAAAAATCCATAGTTTTTAGCTTTTTTTCAGTAGTGAAGTACAAAAAATCTGCAGTTTTCAGCATTTCCAATAGTAACAAATAAATCTGTATTACACACTTGGTAAAAAAAAATTACCAAAGCAGCAAAATGACAGTGTAAATTCATAAAAATAGTTAATTTCTGCTTAAAAAATTGTCCATAAATGGAAGACATTTTGTGAGAAACACTAAATGGCTCCAACATTTATTTATATTTTTAGTTGACCTCAAAACTCTCTCTCTCACACACACACAATGTATGTTCCCACGAGAGCCTTATAGTAAATAAATTACCTAAGACTGGAAGTTCTCATGGTTGCCTTCAAGCCAGAGTTGGGCAAAATCATAATTGAATTAATCGGTAATGCATTGCAGTGTAATGGTAATGGGAACAAGAACTTAGGGTTACCATTACATGGTAATGGTGAACTGGTCATTAGAATTACATGGTAATTGTAATGACATGTAGCAGTTACCCATTATAATCGTAATGGTTAACTGTATGTTAGTAATTAACCAATAACTTATGGGTAACAATGCAACATGAATAAACCAGCAACCAGTACACCCTTACACGTTGTGTAGGTTATTTGACAATTGTTCCACCCCTCAGACCTCTAATGCGTGTATGTAGGTATTGCAGGTTGGTTGGTTGATTTATTTATTTTCATGGCGCAAGGACCATTATTGGAGATTGTACGTGTATGACATGAGTAGTTGCTGTCTTTGCCACAAGTAAAGTGATTTGAACAAAATAATACGTATGAAGTAAGTATGAATGGGATGTTTATAGAATAGTACAAAAATGAAAGAAAGATCAATGCTGTTGCATGTGATCTTAGTCTTCAACAAAGAACAATTCACTGAAGCACACACACACACACACACACACAAAAAAAAAACAGTCAGAAAATAACAAATTGTACATTAAACTCCAATAGAACCACTCTGAGACACTACATCACTTGAAATGGAAGGAATGAAAGGCCTGATTGCTACAAAATATGGACTACTTCTCAAGTGTTAAAATATTGCCGTAATTCTCAAGTGTTGTTGTCCATTATTCATCCAATACGAACACTGGACTAGCGAGCGATTGACTCCTTTATATATACTTCACAACAGGACCTGAACCTTCTGGAATATTCTTGATTTATATAAAGCTCTCCAACTTCCCACTGCACGATCATACTGGAACCTTCTACAAATGTCTAACCCATTCTTGCAGCTTCTAGAACAT
Source organism: Macrothele yani (assembly GCA_039090855.1). Classification (NCBI taxonomy): domain Eukaryota; kingdom Metazoa; phylum Arthropoda; class Arachnida; order Araneae; family Macrothelidae; genus Macrothele; species Macrothele yani. Next base: position 166,902,786 of record CM077029.1, on the reverse strand, counting down.
TCTACACGAGACTTCGGTCTCTGTCTGCTATGTTACATGGCCGACTTTTCTAGACATAGCTTTTGGCACACATACATTTCTATAAAATATTTATTAGTATGTAATTATTAAATAATTGAATTACATCATCTTCGTTGTAATATTAGAGATTAATTCCATTACCTTGTGCAAACCATACTTGGGATTACCTTGTAATGCATTTCTACCCAACTCTGCTTCAAGCCCCAAAAAGAATGAAAAAAAATGTAGTTTTTAATTTTTTTGCAAATTTTTTCCTGCAATGAACCAAAAAAAAAATTGTTCATTGCAGGAAAGAATTCTAGTACTACTCCAGGACTTTATGCAAAAAATATGAAAAATTAAAGACTTTCCAAGCTCTGGAAAGGGAACTAACATTTCAGAATGTTTCCGGGATTTCATTACACGGGCCATGATAACTCTGCACATGGCCAGAGATGCATAGCAAAAACATACTGAAAAATTGTGGAAGAAATGCAACAATATCAAAAACATTCAAAAACACTCTCTAAAATGTTTAATTAATGTAAGAATCTAGAAAACATGAAAATAAACTTTATGCACATTATTAAAAAGTTAATTTCACTGAGATTTTCCATTTCCGTAGTAGTTGGAGTCTCTGCGTATCTTCAGTTAGTAAATTCTTTCAACTTTTCACTTATACACAATGAGAAGGCTAACTGTGTCTGTCTGAACAAGATAAATACATATTCAAAGCAACATATCTGGGCACTTCAAATTTCTTTCAAGCATTCAACACTTACAGGAAAAAACATGCCGTACACAAAAATTTGTTTGCTTTAACATTGAAAAAAAGTCCGATTTCTCTCTTTTACACAATTTCACTGGAAGTATGTTATTGCATCTTTAATAAATATATTTCCTTTAAAACTGCTACAGCAATATGCCAGTAAGATATCAAATTTTGAAAATCAGAAGCATGTACACAGAATGTTGAAAAAAAAAATGTTATGTCTTAAAAGTACATTGAAACATTCCAGTTTTTCTTTAATTCATTATTACTATTATTTTTTTAGAATATCAAGCAATAGATAAAGGACCATTAAATTTACTCCCATATTCAAGGATAAGCCATGTTCTGCTATTTTGTACCCTGCTTAAACAGATTTTTTCAAAATCATAAATCATCATACAAAGTGTAAAACAGTTTTGATATTCATGCATAATATTCTACACACAATCCCAGTACATTTCACAATTTTTTCAATAACAATTCCAAGGTTATACAAAATTCCTCTAAGAAATGCCATTAGCATTATTGAAAGTTTTATTCCAAAATGTGTCATGGCAAACATTTTATTGTAGCTGGTATTTTATGCAAAATTCAAAACGTTATATTTCAAAAAATGCATGGAGTGGGAAGCTAAAAAAAAAATCCTCTTTCATTTTTTTCTTAATTATACACGGTATTTTTTACAGTCACATTTCGTGAAATTTTTTTATGGAAAGTGCCACACTTGGGTTGAAGCAGACAACAGTAACCCAAAAGAAGAAACAGTTCACACATTAAATATACTGGATAAAAAACAAAGCAATGACTTCAGAAATTTTATCACATAATAATCAATGCACTTGCACAGAAGTTCAAAATTTTAACTAAATATAATGAAGATTTTAACAGCAGAGAAGAGACATGCCATGAAGCTTCATACATGCACTGTTCATAAAAATTTTATGCCTTAAAATGATGCAAATAAAAGGTCACTTACAAATGCGGGCTCAGTAGTCTTCGTTTCAGTATTTACTGCTCTTGCACGTCGTTGAGGCCGTACAACATCAGCAGTGTCTACGAAAGTTCCATGGCTAATACAATCCATCAATGAAAAAAAAAAAAAAACTAAGAATAACAAGCATAGATTGAATAAGCAATTTGTACAAATAAATGATAAAAACAATTATTCAATAAAGATTATTTCCCTATTCCCACTCTGCCAGTGCCATATACTGTACTCCACATAATATCAGACCTTAAGTCCCTAATTTTGTCAGAGAGAGAGAGAGAGAGAGAGAGAGAGAGAGAGAGAGAGAGAGAGAGAGAGAGAGAGAGAGAGAGAGAGAGAGAGAGAGTCATATAATTGATATAAAGAAATAGATTTTTTACCAATACCTCCACACATGCTAAAGAAAAACAAAAACTAAGATATGAGTCATTTCTGCATAATCCACATACTATTTTAATGCACTTTTCTTGAATCAGAATCCTCTTTTATGATATCACATTTTTGTTTCATTTTAGAGCATGCAAATGATAAATCTAACCTATTTTTCTACTCATAATGACTCATTATATGCATGCAGATAATCTTGTAGTACCACTAATGTTTGCTGTGCAACAAGGCAGAGTTCCAATTAGGCTTAGCAAAACATCATGTTGCATGGGCACCTTTTATCATCATACTGAAAAAGCACATCCATATCTTCAATATTGTCAGAGTGGAATTTTTTGTTTTTGAATTAATGAAATGTTTATTTAGAGCAGGCTTCCTCAAATAGCCAAACATGAATACAAAATGCAATCTAGCAGAATAGGATTTATTATTGTTATTATTTCAATAATTAATACTATTCATCATTTCAGTAATTAAATTTGAAATGAAATTAAACAAAATATAAAATGCATAACATACACATATTATATTATTCCACCATTTGTATTAATAAAATGTCAACAAAATATCTTTTACTTAAACAGTGCTGCTATACAAAATAAAAAACCAGTGAACATCTTATTTAAATATTAATTTTGTGAATCTTTGTTTAAATTTTTTTAAATTAGGATTAATAACATAATTAATACTCTATATTTTGAGGTTGCTCACCTTTATTTCCATAATCTTTTAGGAGGTTTCCGTCTCTACACATTTCTAACACATATTTTTCTTATTTACATCATGGTTCAAGGCCGAAATTAAAAAAAAAAAAAAAAAAAAAACATCATTTTCAACTCACGCAAACTTTATTCCCTTCCCTTCTTTTCCCTATGACCAAATTCAGATTCAAAATAATCCACCACAAATATACACAATTGAACTCCCTAAAACACTTTAATCTAATTAAAACTTCAATCAATAAAAACCTATATTACACATTTCCTAAAATGTCAAAGTTAAAAAGCTGTAACTCAAAATTACTTACAATTGCACATGAACATGTTAGTAATTACGTGCGATCAATGAAAAGGAATCTGGAATTGCGCTTACAAGAACATAAACATAGCGTAAAGGTGGACCTAAATACTACAGCACTTGCAAGAAATGTTAATATAGGTAACATGTATCCTGATTGGTCTGGCACCAAGATTTTAGTAACCCCCACCCCTGTCTACTCATTAATGCTTGCTGAGAGTTTATTTATTTCAGCCTTTGGCAATAAATGCTGCAATGATCACAGTCCGTATGAATTACCTGGACTTCGGAAGCATTTTATTGATTCATTGAACTTTAATGCTGATCATTAATTATTTCAATTGGTATATTTGATCTTCAGAAATGATTTTTTGTTGTATTGCACTCGGAAAGTGATATTCGTGTTTAGCTCATTTCAGTATTTGAAACCTTTTGATTGGCTAGTTTTATAACATGTGACCAACAGATCACCAATTGTACCCACAATGCACCGCATGTCTTCTTGTATATAAGAGCGTAGAAATGAACAATATCTTACACCTGAAGATGGAGTGATTGTTAACCCCGAAAGTGCTCATGTGTTTTAGCTGTAAATATTCATCGTATTTTAACATTAAATCGTGCCAAGACAGTAACTAATGACTTGTTGGGTTTTTTTAAATCTTTTTGCACGAATTATTTGTAACTGTAAGTACAGTTTTTCTCTTTCTGTCACTTGATCCATTTAGCTAGCCATAAGCATTTTTGATAATTACTTCCATTAAAACACATGGTATGTGGTAAATTCTTTTCTTTGTGTTTAATTTTGAGCTGCAAAACACCCAACTGAAGCTTCCACAGCGCACAAGTTTATCCTTATACCAAAGTGGTGAAAATTGCGTCTTTTCCAAAACAGTTTATTAATGAAATCACTCATTTTCATTCACTATGCACTCATAACAAAATATCCCTTATTTTAATCCACTGATATGTACCATAGTAAAACTAATACTGACCTACAAAGAGAAAAGAGAAAGTGGAGAACATTTGTGTGAATACAAAGAGCAAGTGGAGAACAGACCAAAGGTATTTGAAAGCAGTATCTTAGGGTATGTTTATGCTGCAGCCTCGCTGCTGGCACATTGCCGAGATGTGCACATGGATGCCAGGCAATGATGAAACAAAACCATAAATCTTTACAGGCTCATTTATTGTGGAGCAGCAATGCTATCATCTGCGCTGCTTGCTGCGATCATCGCCACAGCTATGATATCAAACTGGTTTGTTTTTGAGCCTTGACCATCGCCAGGCATCCTCAAACTTACACTGTGATTGGTTTCTTCAAGGCTACTCTTCCCATCCATTGACCCACTTTCCCCAACCGAGTGTGAACTACGCAGTCATCTCTCTCGTATATTAAAAAATTGTGTTGTGTTTTTATAGAAGCAAGTTTTATTTGTGTTTTCCTGTGATTTGAACTTTTATTTTTTTTTAACTTCTCCTTGGATTGATCAAGAGTTTTCCTAGCATAAGGCTTCATCATGTGTCTCAGTAAGGGATAGGCTTCATCACCTATGAACACAAAGGGGGCTTGGATGTCAGTACTTAGGAAGTTATCTTCAGGAATGTTAAGCACACCCTTTTACATTCTGTCATACAATTCAGACTTTCTAAAAGTGCCCCATCACTTTTTTTACCATAGGTTCCGATCTCAATGAAAATAAATTTACAGTGTGCATCACTGACGGCCTGCAGAACTATTGAAAAGTAGCTTTTATAATTAAAGAACATGGAGCCTGACCATTGAGGGCAAAGTATTTGGATGTGCCTTCCATCAATAGAACCTAAACAGTTAGGGAATCCCTATTTCTTGTAAAACATATCAGTGATTTCTTTGAATTTTTCTTTAGTTGGTGGCTTCATATGCAGTGGTTGTAAAACTTGCCATAACACTGGTAAAGTCTGTTTGACAATAAGAGATAGTCACGATTCCTATAATAATAAAAGCGATGTGAACAGCTGCAGGGTAAATGCTCCATGGCGAGCATCACAGCTACATGCAAGCAGCGAATTGCCCGAGCGAGCATCTATGGGCCAGCAGCAAGGCTGCAGCATAAACGTACACTTATGAAGAATTTTTGGCCCAGTACCGTCTTTTTAGGCTTATAAGTTGATACAGAGTATAAGTCGAATGGGTTGAATTTCTCAATTTCCTTATCTTCATTCATAAGTATGTTAATCCTGAGTATAAGACAAGGCTAGAACAAATGCAGTTAGCGTTCTGAAATTCTGTAACTATATTTTTAATGTTTCAGGAAATATTAAAATGAAGAGAAAATGAAGTAACCACTGTGTTTTTCTTTTCAGTAAAGAGTTGGATTTTGTAAGCTTAGTTTTTTTTTTTTTTTTTTTATGAACTAATGATACCCATATTAATTCCCTCTGATTGACCAGTTGGAGAATCTGCTGCTCAAATGGTCAGTCAGATGGAAGGAACGGAGTTGCATAAAAGTAAAATGTATCTGCATACACAACCATTGAAACAGAAAACTTGCTGCAAACCCGCAAAGAGCAAACCCAGACAATAGAAGAAAATAATTTTTAAAAAATCATAGTGAAACAATATATTATTATTAGAACATTTCAGATTCCAATGAGAACAAAATAAGTACATTACAATTGAATGAGCAGCAACATGTGTGAAATGAGCCTTTATGGTAAAATATTAAAATATTGTACTATGAAGTATGAACCCCATAAAAACAAGTGACAAATTAAAGAAAGTTTTTAAATCCAGAAAAACAGTTCCATAATGAACCTTGAAAAATTACCAATAGCATTTTTCAACAACTTATTTCGAAAATAGTAGACTTACGAAATACATCAGAAAATGATTTTAATTTAATAACTGGCAACTGCAAGAGAAACCTGGCAATACAATTTAAATTATTTCTGTGTAGATGAAGCTTTTGATACAGTTCCTATACATGGAGAACAGGCCTTGATAAAATCTAGAGACCAGAAAACAAAATAACTCAGAAGACGTGAAAAATAAGTTAAAGTTAGAGTTAAAATAGAATTAAGTATATTAATCTGAGTAAATCCTTGAGTAAGTGTTTTAATTGCTGTAATAACATTTTCATTTTTTTAATCAAGCAAAAACTATCTGCGAAATCTGGTAATAATTTGGAAACTATCCATGTACAGCGTACATCTACGTTCTGCTACTCTGGGAAGGAATACCCTCTGACTGACCAGTTGGAAAATCTGCTGCCCAAATCAGACTGATGCTTATAACCTGAGTTATCATTCACTGCTTCTTCTCGCTGAGTCAAACTGAAATCAGATATCAAAAGAGTTTTTGATTTCAATTGGAAATATGAAATAATGCAATAATGAAGAAAATTTTCACGCTTATAATTTATTATGTAATTTTGCATTCAAATTTATCTTTCGGTTGAACATTAGCCTTGTTCCCACTGGTAATAAGTATTCATGTGGTGGACATTGTTTTTGTAAATGTCACCAGTAGAGCTTTTAAAATCATCATAATGTTGAAAGATGAATCCAAATTACAAGAGTTTTTCTTTAAGAGTCTTTCAATGCTTTCCCTGTAACATAAGGAAAATTTCTTTCAGAAAGGTGCAATCCTTTTGATGCTGGTTCGTTTTGGAGAGGCAGAGGTATCTTCAATTGTGAGAAGAGAAAGAGCAGAAATAGGAAGGCTTTTTCTGACATCCCTTTTATGTCTCATAATTCTATCAAGTTGATTGAATGAAAAGAGCTGCCAATATAATATTTTTTGACTGAGGAAATAATAAATCATAAGCATGAAATTTTCCTTCATTATTGTATTCAATGCATTACATGAAATGCCCTTTCTGCCAATGTGAAATAAATTAAGATAAGCATAATAATTGGCAGTAATAGTTGATTTTAATTCAGTCGAGCTACACAACTGAGAGATTGACAGAGCAAAAATAGAAAAAAAAATGCCTTTGCTAGCCACTGGTCATTGCTTTTCAGAATGGTTTCACATAAATGTAATATTGCGTTTCGGGTGCTTGGATCACAACCAAATTTAAGGCACAATATATATATATATACAAGGATTGTACCAAAAGTAATGCAAAAGTGGGCATAACTTTTTTATTAACTGATAGAGATGGCTCAAATTGCACATGTCGGTAGAGTAACTCTTCCTCTATAGTAACCCTTCTTCTTCATTGCAGGTAAATAATGGATTTTAAGCATAAGCAACGTTCCAGTCATTGAGTTATTGACGAAGGAAGGGTGCAGGCTGTCTGACATCCACAGAAGGCTACAAAATGTTTATGGAGATGACACTATTGATAAGAGCAATGTGCACAGATGGATGAAGAAGTTTAAAGAAGGGGAAACCAGCATTGAAGACAAACCACGTAGTGGGAGAACATCATCTGTGACTATTGACACGAATCGTCAGCGAGTTGATGAACTGATTCGCAGAGAGACGAGTCACAATCCGTAAGCTTGTTGCACAACTGGACTGTGATCACAATGCCCTACAGAAGATGGTGGAGGACTTAGGATATCGGAAAGTGTGTACAAAATGAGTACCTCTGCAGCTGACACCCGATTTGAAGGAGAGAAGCGTGGAAGTCTGCTCTGACCAGCTGGAAACATTTGAAGCCAATGAAGACACTGTTTTCTCCTGATTTGGTGACAGGGGATGAAATGGGGCATATCTTTACAATCCGGAAATGAAGAACCAATCCATGGAATGGCGTCACACCTCTTGGCCGCCTAAGGAGTTCAAAACAGGACGGAAAGTCAGAGTGACCGTTTTTTGGGATGTCAGGGGTGTCATTCTCCTTGACTTTATGGAACATGGCCATACAGTGACCAGCGAGTGGTACATTGAGACACTCAAGAAGCTTAGAGAAGCCATAAGGAGGAAGAGGCCAAACAAGAATCCAAAAAGGATTCACATTCACCATGACAATGCGAGACCACACACATCTTTGGCAACAAATAAGGGGATCAGCAAATCTGGCTGGTCGGTGGTCCACCATCTATCATACAGCCCTGATCTGGCACCCTCTGACTTCCACCTGTTTGGTCCAATGAACAACAGTCTCTGGGGACAACGATTTGATGACACAGGCAAGGTGAAAGTGGCTGTGATAAAGTGGGCACAACAGTCCAAACCTGAATTTTTTCAAAGAGGATTCAAGAGTTGGGTTCAACTATGCCACAAGTACATCACTTGTGATAGAGACTATGTTGAGTAGTTGTGTAGAGAAAGAGTTACTCTACCAACATGTGCAATTTGAATGACCTCTATCAGTTAATAAAAACGTTATGCCCACTTTTGCATTACTTTCAGTACAACCCTCATATATATATATATATATATATATATATATATATATATATATATGGGATGTAAGGTCAGGTGATGCGTAACATCACAGCCTCTCCTTGACAAATGTCAACGTCGCCTTCTCGTGGTACATCCTGTTCCCACTAAAGGGGCTCTGACGACCGCCAATAGCGGTATAACTATACCATCGGGATTAGAGGAAATGCTATCCCACACTCATCAACCCGCTTGGCCAGCGTGGTAAGTTATGGCCAAACCCCTCCAAAATGACTCCACAACTTAAATCTTGGCCCTCAGTCTCCGGCAGCTGGAGTGCGACATGAAGGCAGAGGGTGCTAAGAATCCCCGGAGGACCGGACTAGGCTGCCATCTGATGCTGACCTTGGCTACGTATAATGGACGCTCCCTATCTTCTGATTCAAGGCTTCTTGAATTGGAAGAGGAACTACAAAGGATCAAGTGGGACATCGTCGGGCTAAGTGAGGTAAGGAGAAAAGGAGAAGATCTCATTGAACTGAAAAGTGGACATCTCTTCTACTATCGTGGGACTGATACTGGCAGAACTAGTGGTGTTGGATTTATAATAAACAAGAAACTGAAGGATAAAGTTATAGAAGTTGAAAGTTCCTCTGACAGAGCTGCACGACTCGTTATCCAACTCTCGAGAAGATGCCAGGCTCAGATTATTCAAACTTATGCACCCACCACAAGTCATCCTGAAGAAGAAATTGAAAAATTTTATGAGGAAATTCGTCATCTAAATAATAAAGGTAAGCAGCACTTAAATATAATTATGGGAGATTTTAATGCAAAAATAGGGCAAAGGCAACAGAATGAAACTTCAGTAGGTAAATTCGGTCACGGCAACAGAAACCAGCGTAGAAATACTCTCGTTGAGTTTGCATAGGCAGAAGGGTTTTTCATCTTGAACTCCTTTTTCAAGAAAAAGCCACACAGGAAATGGACATGGAGACATCCAAATGGGACAAGTGAAATTGATTTTATTATTATGTGTAACAAAAAATTCGTCATAGAAGACTGCAGTGTGCTAAACAAGTTCAACACAGGTAGTGACCATAGATTGGTGAGATGTAAGATGCACCTCAACACTAAACTCGAACGTAGCAAGCTCATAAGACAAACAAAATGTATTGACATAACCAACCTTAAAAAACACCATAATACCTTCAAGTCTGAACTGAAGAACAGATTCTCTGCTTTAGAAGGCCTAACATCGGAAGAAGTGGATATTTCTGAAGCTAACAGAAAAGTAACCAAAGCTCTTATGGAAACAGCAACAAAATTAGCTGGGTCTAAGAACAAGTTGCATGTGAACAAATTATCAGGAAAACCCAAAATGTTGATGCAAAAAGAAGAGAGATGAGGACAACTAAAGAAGATGTGACTTCCAAAGTGGAATACATAGAGCTATGCAAGACAGTACGAAAAAGTATCATTGAAGACGTAAGGAAATTCAACTGTGAACTAGTGAGGAAAGCAATTGAAAACAACCAAAGCCTAAAGATAGCAAAGGGACATCTCAGTAAGGGAAGAAAACAGATTATGGCACTGAGAAAAGAAGATGGTTCTGTAACAAGAAATAGAGGTGAAATTTTGACAAGAGTGAAAGATTTCTACTCCAAATTATATGAAAGGGATGATACATGTACTCCAGACATCATGAAAGGTACCAGCACCAGAGTTCTCCCAGTCCTCCCAGCAGAAGTTGCACATGCAATCAAGAACATGAAGCGGGGAAAAGCTCCAGGAGAAGATGGAATTACTGTAGACATCAAACAAGAAGCAAGTGGAGAAATCGAAACAGTACTCGCCCAAATTTTCACTCGATGCCTTAATGAAGGGAAGATTCCTGAGGATTGGAACAATGCTACAATGATCTTGCTACATAAAAAAGGTGACATTGAGGATCTCAGGAACTACAGACCTATCAGCCTCCTATCAGTGGTTTATAAAATCTTCACTAAAGTTCTTTCACACCGCTTAAACGTGACACTGGACATGGCTCAACCGAGAGAACAAGCTGGATTCAGGAGTGGCTACAGCACAATAGATCATATCCACGTACTGAGAGAACTAATTGAAAGAGCGAGGAATATGAACTTCCATTGTGCATAGCTTTTATCGATTATGAAAAAGCCTTTGATTCGGTGACACCATCAGCAGTTACAATGGCCCTGAAATCCTGCGGTATTGAAGCTCGTACATTAATATTATTAATAACATCTATGAAAATGCAAGTGCAAATATTCGGCTGTTTGAAAATACAACACACATAAAAATTGGAAAAGGAGTGAGACAAGGTGACACCATATCTCCCAAGCTTTTTAATGCGACATTGGAAAATGTCTTTCAATCACTGAAATGGGAAAACAAAGGGATAAAGATTAATGGAGATTATCTAACCCACCTTCGTTTTGCTGATGACATAGTCATTTTTGCAACTACCCCATCAGAGCTGCAGAGTATGATCCAGGAACTTGCTGACAAGAGTAAAGAAGTGGGATTAAAAATGAACTTTCAGAAGACAAAAGTGATGTTCAATGCTTTTACAAGAAATGAAGATTTGTCGATTGATGGAGAAAATCTGGAGATAACAGACACATACATTTATCTTGGACAGCAGATATCAAGTGAGGGTCACGTCACGTTGATGAAGAAATTAATCGGCGTACAAAACTTGCCTGGAGAGCTTTTGGAAGAAACAGCATAATTTTCAAGAGCAATATGCCATTATGTCTTAAAAGAAAAGTGTTTGATCAATGCATCCTTCCAGTGCTTACGTATGGTGCATAGACGTGGACCTTAACTAAAAGAGACATACAAAGACTGCAGACAACTCAAAGTAGCCTGGAGAGGTGCATGCTTGGTGTAACCAGGAGAGATAAGAAGAGGAACTCGTGGATCCGAAAAATGACAAGAGTGGAGGACATCATGATCAGAGTTAAATCCCTGAAATGGCAATGGGCTGGACATACTGCCAGAAGGACAGATCATCGATGGACAGCCGAAATTTTAGATTGGATTCCAAGGGACAGGAAAAGACCCAGAAGAAGACCACATGGAAGATGGGTGGATGAAATTCGAAAGTATGCGGGAATGACATGGAGGAGACTGGCACAAGACAGACCGTTGTGGAGGAAACTTGGGGAGACCTTCGTCCAGCAGTGGATTGATAATGGTTGACAATGATGATGATATATATATATATATATTATAAATTCGAAAGTATGCGGGAGTGACATGGAGGAGACTGGCACAAGACAGACCATTGTGGAGGAAACTTGGGGAGACCTTCGTCCAGCAGTGGATTGATAATGAATGATGATGATGATGATGATATATTATTTTTTTTCCCATTTAAAAACTTCAATGACAACTTAATAGATAAGTCAATGCGGCATTAAAGTCAAGGACCAGACTTCTGACATTAAAAAGTGCCTTATGCATAAAAAAAAATATGGTATTTGATGTAGAAGAGGATAAAAGGGGGAGAAGAAGACACAACTACGAATTAAGGGTTCTGCCAATGCAAGCATTGAAAAAAAGTGTGGTGAGGTCAAAGAGACTGCAGCAGTATGTGGTGAGAGGGAGTTGTGTAGAACTTGTATGTGCTGGAATAGATTATAACTGCAACGAGACATACAGAAAGAACAAGAAAGCAATGGATGGACTGTACGAGAAAAGATCTGAAAAGGCTGGGGACTGAGAACTGTAGACGTAGACAGAAGGAACTACATGATAGAGAACTTTGGAGGGAAATTGTAACAGTGGCAAGGGATCTTGAAGATCTCAAATGCCATATAATCATGATGTGTACTACTTACACAAGGTATACACAATTAAAACAGCAAGGTGCAGAACACAATGCTACCCAGTCCTGAAGACATTAGTGAACTGTGGCAAAAAGCACTGAACTACTGTGACAGAACTTTCCCAAATAGCTGGTCTCATGAATAGTTTTTTTTTTTTTTTTAGCAAAATCGAATGTAAGAATCATTGCCGTAATGGCAGAAAAAAGAGCTTACTCACATGTTCTTTCACATTTAATACATATCTCATTGTATCTTCTCCTATATGTGAGGTTTTTTTACATTTGATTCACCCTAACCTTCAGCATAGCCCATCCTCTACCTCTATTTCAAGACCTTGCACTAATGATATGATGCCTTGTCCCAACAAACTTTCTTGCATAAATGCTTGAAACTCCACATCTTAAACAAAGAACAGAAAACATACAAATTCCATCTCGCTCACTCATCCATCATTTAAAATACAGAAGTACTAATCAAGGGTTGTCTGTCTGGTTGGGACTATGAATTTCTTTCCTATTATAGACTGAAGATTATAGAACAGATCTTAATCGTCAATGGTGCCTACATTATACTCCAGAGATGGCCATGTTGTTAAGACAGCTGCTCTTGTTTGTTCTGCAGTGGGTTAGGGATCAGTCTTCCTTTCAGAATATCATCTTTATTTTTCCTGATCATCAATGATTTCATGCTCATATTGTAACTCTTGTTCATTGAAACCAGCTTTAACAAAAACAGTTCCTTATTGTGTTAGAAGATACAGATTTCCAAGAACTGGTTAGCACATGCAGTGTATCAAAATAGACAAACTTTTGGACAACCGAAGCTGCAGACATGTCTCCTGTTCCTTCATCCAAAACTCTTGATTACTTTTCTTCTAATTTCTTTTTGACAGAAAGTTTGGATTGCTCTGGTCAAGAGGTGGAATCATGGATGTGGTGTTAGCAGGAAAAAAGCGAAAACAAAAATAGCCTTATGCTTATACGACTTAGGTTAGGATGTGCTGCACAATTATCAACAAATAAGGCAATTTTCTTCTGTTGTCTGAACTCTCGATCCCATTACATTACAAAGTCTGTAAACAATTTTTGGCATTAATCCACACATTGGAATTTACTGTATATTGAACAGGCAAATGCTTGGTCCCTTTAAAGGATCTTAGTGCTTTGCTTTTTCTGATAGTCACCATCTTTTTATCTGTACCTGTCATGTGTTGCAAGTTAACACATTCACTGCCACATGATGCCATGAGACATCACACAATACTTGCCACAGGTGCCGATGACACCAAAAGGTGTCATGATCATGGCTTCGTATTTCTGTTTCTAAAACCTTCGGTACTTGAAGAGAGTTATGTATTTCATTACTGGCACTGAGATTGAGTCTCCAACTGTCTAAAAGTGACCGTAGTTTTTGGACAGCAGATTTTTTCCCACATGGTTTAGGGAAAGGAAAATAAGTTGACTCCTTGTACCAATAAGAAAGTGTTCCCTTTTCATTGCAACATTTATTTTCCTTTGAATGTCACTGGTTTTGTGGTGAAGAGAGCTATCAATAAATAAATGCTTGATTGGCAATAAAAAGCATTTGCTACTTAAGAGTTTATTTATACCTAACAGGGCAGCCTATTGAGTTTAAATGTTCTTTATTTTACAATACAAAAGCATTAATACAATACATACAGTTGATGTATGATGAATATTTATAAAATGAGTATATTACACGTAAGCTAAAGGGGTAAGAAAAAGAAACAAAAAAATTCTTTGAAGTTTACAGACATAATGAGGTAGCAATTTTAGTTTATCTGGTACTTCTGTATTTAGGAGGCTAAAGGGATTTCATACATATGTAGTCATACATATCATTAAGCTATTCTCTGAGATTCAGAGGTTAGCTCCTCAAAGAAAGACCATGTGCCAAGTACACAATTAACTGACAGAACTAGAATTTAATTACTGTTGGTGTATTGAATGTCTCCATTTAGAACGATATTGGCATACCATTTGAGCTTCATTAACATCCATCACACGCTGCACACAAGACCTTTTGTACTTCACACTCAATCTTTTTCTCAAGCAGGCATTCCTGAATCTGGTCCTCCCATGATTTTCTTGGCCTTCCTCTACCTTTCTTTCTTGCCACTTGGGCTGAAAAAGTTCTCTTAGTCAGCACCTCATCACTCATTCTTTTAACATGGCCAAACCACCTAAGAATATTAGTCTCCACCTTACTAAAAACATTTTGCCTCACATTACACATCTGCAACATATCTCCATTCCTCACATGATCAGTGGGTGTCTTACAAAAAAAAAAAACCAAACCCCCACTCCCCACCTGTAAGTAATGCATCTCCCCAGCGCACAAACAACTCCTATGTCTTTTCTGCAGTACCCAGGTTTCACTGCTGTACATCTGAATAGGAACAATTACTTTTTCATACACAGCCATTGGGGACTTCCTTGAGAGCCTGTGAAAACCTCCAAAAAGCAGTTATGACTTTCAATGAAGAATTCATTCGCCTACTAATTTCGCCATCTATTTTGTTCTCTCTGTCAAACATATTTCCTAAATATACAAATTCATTCACCTGGCTAACCTCTGTGCCATTAAGACTTATCTTGCATTCAATACGAACAATTCCTTGCTCAAAAACCATAACTTTGGTTTTCCTCTTATTTATATTCAGTTTGAATTTCATACAAACTTTGTACATCCAGGACAACATACTCTGCAACTCACTTTTGCTCTCCGCCAACAGGACTGTGTCATCAGTATAGAGCAATCTGCACACACACGTTACGAAGACATAAACCAGTATTATCCATTTTGGCATCATGCATGCATGCATACATCCATAAATATATTAAACAGCCAGGGTGACATTACACAAATTTGCCTGACCCCTACACCAACAGAAAACCATTTTTATAAAACGCCATTCACTCGTACACATGCTCTATCTACTGCCAGCATACATGGCTTTCGCATCATTAAAAAGTAGATTCCCAGTAATACTATATTTATTCAGTACCTTCCACAGAAGAGTCCTATTTACTTTGTCATAAGTTTTCTCCAAATCTATGAAGGCTGCAAACACCTTTTTACCAACAGATAGGTACTTTTCAATCATCATGCATAAGGCAAAAATTTGATTAGTGCAGCCCTTCCCAGGCACCAGGCATAAAACCATTCTGTACATCCCACACTTTCTCTGACATAAGACCTTGTACCTGATCAGTAATGACCTTCTCACTTTCCCAATAACTTTTCGTAGCACACTCAGCAAACTTATATCATGATAGTTCTTGCATTCAGTCTGATCACCTTTTCTCTTGTACAAAGAAACAATGATAGCATCCCTCCAATCCTGAGGGACCATTCCTAACTCCCAACATAACTGGCAATTTTTAGTTAAGCAGTCAATCACAGAGTCACCACCATATTTTAGCACCTCATCAGATATGCCATTAAGGGATTTCAAGGAAACCCATATTGACTTTGACACTTACTTCTGCTGAAATGGTGGAGAAATTCGGATGTGCCATCATTGGTCGCTCTCAAACATAAGTTATCCGGCAGGCAAAATGTGTCAAACTGTGTGTGTGTGTGATTTTATTTCCAACCAAAATCAAACTGTAGGGATTTTGTTTCTATCCAGTTGTGCATTATGTTATGATTTATGGAGTTTCTTGGCATTTGAATGCATCATTTTTTTATTTTATATACAAAAATGTCGGAAATATATATCCAGTAAACACCTACATAAGTATTGGGATAATATTTTATTACTGGTAGAATTATAATTACAAATATCAATTAAATATCAATTTTGTAGTACTAAAGTACCCAAGTTATGCAAAGTTATGAAATGGGAACACACGGCCAGATTGATCCAAACACATAAAAGCTCATCCGTGGAACCGGGTGACGTCTCATGGCATCATGAGAGATTTGCTCAGATTTTTTATTGGTACCTTGAGCTCGCCACTATAATAACATAGTGGCAGTGAATGTGTTGAGAGAGCCCCCTCCCCTAAAGAATCTGAGGTGTGGTTTTTTTTAAGTCAGAGTTTGGTCAAGTAGAGTCCTATGACATAGTCCTGTTTCGTCTGAATCATAGGTGTCTGCCAGAGAAAAGTTTTCTAAAAAACCTGGAATGCAGTTCATTTGAGGGAATTTTTTTGGGGTGGTACTATAAAACTAGCTTGAAAGTAAATCTGAAAAAGTAAAGAATGATAAGTTTATTCATAATAATAATAATAAAAATTCCTGATCGGAACATCGGCAGATTTAACACATAATAAGGTATGTTTGGTTTAGGTCATCCATGTCTGATAATTAATAATATAAACAGCCAGATGTCTGGAACGCTTAATGTCACAGTAACATCTGCATTGTTGCACCATTACGTATCGATCAATTCGTGAGTGCTCTCGAGATGTCAAAGTGATTGTGTGCTATATAATACTACGTGATTCAATGTCAAAGTGACTGTCTGCTATATAATAGCACACGATCACTTTGAGATGTCAAATTGATCGCGTGCTAATTTAAAATAATTGGATTATCAATGACTTGAGTTGTATTTATCCAATCTATAAAATTCGAATTGAAATATTAATATCACAGCAAGTTGAGTTAGTATATTAATTTAATTTAGCACAATTCAAATATTAATTTGTACACTTTAATTATTTTTTACTTTTTCAATTGAATTAACTTTCCGAGTTTAGTGCTGATTATATTGTACATTTTGCAAAATGTCGATCTTTCTAAATGCTCCAACCTATGATAAAAATTGAAATCTTGAGATGTCAAAATGAGCAAAATTGCATCTAAAAACAGATGTTGCCCCAACAGCACATTGTTGACAATTTAGATAGTTCCGATTTGTAAAGCCAGATGTCGCATTATTTTGCGGAAAAAGCTTTGGTATGAAGTTTCAAACTAACCGTCAAATAGAACAGTCTAAAACAAGCTGTGAATGAAATAACAACTGTGCTGGGGAAAAAGTCATTTCACATGAAACAATCAAAGCAAAATTTATTAAGGTAAGTTTACACGAAAACAACTAAACTGGACTATAAGGAAAATTGTTAAACAAAACAAATATTTTATACAGAATGTTTATTTATAGCGAGGTCTTTTGAAAAATGGAAATAAATAGCATATAATTTTCAGTTCTAACATGAGTTCTTACTATATAAGTTTTTACTATATTTCCTTACAAAAAGCCTTCGTCTATTTGATTTGTTTTCAATCTGCTTCAATTAAAAATGTCACCCCATCATAGGATAGGAAACATACCCTATATGTTAATATTTATTTAAAGCTTAAAAAACAACCATTCTAAGACGGGCTTATAGGCTAATAATAATAATATGTGGCTGATAGCATTATCTACAAATGTAATATGATGTGGCTCCTACACCCTAGTCAGACCAATAAAGATCCATGGGAGTGAGATATAGGTGATTAGAAAGAAAATGGAGAACAGGTGGGAGATGTTTG
This sequence comes from Macrothele yani, assembly GCA_039090855.1. Lineage (NCBI taxonomy): Eukaryota > Metazoa > Arthropoda > Arachnida > Araneae > Macrothelidae > Macrothele > Macrothele yani. The sequence goes on along the minus strand of CM077029.1, from coordinate 166,884,937 downwards.
AGAACAGAGTCTTTAGAGAAATTTTTGACCCAATATTTGATTTAGAAGAGGAAAGGTGGGGGAAAAGAAAACTATGAATTAAAAGCTTTGCTGAAGCAACCATTCCTAACAAGACTGCAGTGGTATGGATGACTATGTGATGAGAGGGAGTGGTAGAGAAATGAGAGAAGTACACTGAATTGAATATCACTGAAAAGAGATCTATAGGAAGATCAAGAAAGCAGTGGATGAATTATGTAAATCAAGACCTGGAAAGATGGAGAAGAGATAATTGTGGAGAGATGGGATTATAGAAGATAGAGAGGTTTGGAGAAAAATAGTTGTGATGGCAAACAGGGATTTTGATTATATGTAATGCCATAAGCTGATGACTGTCTTCTCTATAATCAATAATACTTCTAAAAATTTATGTCTTTTTAAATTTAACATGTAAAACACATCGTAAGAGAGCCTAACAAGCATAAGATTTCCTCTTTTTGTATCATATACAAATTTGACTAAAACCAACACATTTTATGTTGCTTGCTCACAAGTGAGTACATATTAACAAAAATCACTAAGCAAAAATTCAAATGATCTACTTACCAAAAATTTAAGGTTGGTACCCTCTTGAACATGTAAACTATCTTTTTTCCAAATTTAATCCAGTCCTCTTCACCCATAGTCAAAACATCTGCATTGCTGTCTTTGCCAGTCACATCAGCAGCCTAAAAACAGAAAAATGCCAGCATAAACAAATACCCAAACTAAACTTTAAAAATGAACTAAAAATAAATACTGACATGCAGGTGGAATCCTATCACGTTACATTTCAAAATAGCAAAATTTCTGGTATAACTTTTTTCATGCTCCAAACAGACTTCCACATAATGAATCATTAGAAGTAGATTCACTTTAACAGAAATGCTGTAATAAAATATTCAGTACAGAAAATACTGATATTTTTTGTATAAAAAATAAACTACAGTACAACTCTGTTTATTCATTTTTCACTTATGCATCTTTCTCGTTTATACGTAAATCCAAAAGAATCTGAATTGTCCTTAATGTTAAACTTTATCAATTACACATTAATCAAATAATCTTTCTTCTCCAGGATTTTTAAAGTGGCAAACACAATAGCCATTGCCTTGCTTACTGTTCAACATGTAACTGAACGTCAGAAAACTGGAAAATTATTAAATCGCCCTGGAGGGGGAACTGAAAGCAAGTCTCCTGATTTCTATTCAAGCATGCTATCCATCAAACCATGCAGGACAATGGAGTTCCAAGTATCTGTGTGTTAAGAATCAAAACATTTTTGCCAGTTGAAGCAAAGTCTGCTTCTTTGTAGCAATTTTTAAATCACCAGTATTTCAAATATGGAGATGGCAGAAGAAATATTCTTTGCAAATACATGGAACAACTACAGGATTTTTAAGGTGGCAAACAGAATAGCCATAATTTACAAACAATAATTTACAAATGTAAAGAAATCAAGTACAAAGGCACAGAGATGTGCCCTGTTTCAGGTATATGTTTTTCAATTATATGTTAATTTTACTTGATCTCTTAAAAAACATGTAAACAGGGTTCTACTGTATTTTAAAAATACCAAGATTTTTGTCGTATTATCCACAAACCCCGAAATCCACATAATTTTTTTTTCCTTTGTATAACCTGCAGACTGACATTCAGAAAAAAAAAAAATCGTAGTATATCCGTACATCATAGATGTTGAACCAGAAGTGGAATTTCCGATAGAAAAGTCAGAAAAGTCGGTCACACAATAACCCAGGAGTCCAAAGAAGTAAGAAAAAACTATTTTATTAAATGAAGAAATTCATTTTTAAAGGTTACTTCTTTACATTGTTATCTCCGGACAGATAAAGCTTAGTGACGTGGCATCCATAGATAATGCTGATGCAGCTCTAGAGTATTGCATTACACCTTACCAATGATGAAACTCTGATACAAAAACAAGACATAGAAATACCATACGTACTAGTGTATAAGTTGAAAGTTTTTGGAGGAAATCCTGCTTTCAGAGTTGGGGGATTGGCTTATACGTGGGCAAATAAAAAAAAAAATAGGGATAGACTTCCGTGAATTCTCCTGAAGAATTTACCGATGGATTTGATTATGTTTTAGACCACGACACAGCAGCTTCCCAGGTGTTACTGCGCGATTGTTTTCTGAGCTTCTCAAAATTCTTTGTCAAAACTATCGTGCAGTGACACGATCATATCCTCGACTGTGGCCACCACTTTAAGTTTAAATTCAGCAGTGTAACTGAAATGTTTCTTTTTCAAAGACATAATGAATAGCAATGAAGGAAAATATCAACAGCAAAGACGTTGGTCAAAACAGCGAAGGGCGAACTAAAAACACAAGACACAGCGCACAAGATCCGAAAGGAGGAATGCATAGGTTCATGCAGCAAGTACTGTGCGTATGTTTTCATTGGCTGGTTGACAAAAACAGACGGCACAACAGTCAGAGTTGTCCTCAACAATACAAAATAACCCCCGCTGTTCCTCCCCACAACTTACCTGATCTTTCATATTACACCCCCCCCCCCACTCCTCTCCACTCCGTATGAACTCCTGAACTGAAGAAAATTTTTCCAAAGGAGTTGCTTTTCCAATTATACCCCCTCTTGGCACAGTTACCCTCAGATTTTTAAAAAAATCAAAGGGCATTAAAAAACTTTTTTTTTTTTTTTTTTAAATTCGCATTTTATTTGCATTGGGGTATAATCTGCAGAACCTATATTTTTAACTTTTTTTGCAGATAATCTGCGGATTATACAACAAAAATTACAATACCTAACGATGCTCTATTGTTAATGTTCAACACACAAAAAAGTGATCCTTATCCCCTACTTTTTTCTAATCAAGTAGCTTTCAAGTAAGAGGTGGAAGTACAGATCAAATCTGAGACAATAACAACAGCCCTTCTTTTGCTGAACTACTTTTGAGTGATAGGTCACTTCATAAATAAGAATTCAAAACATTCAGATGTTCAAGGTTATGCTTGTCGTGGTATTTACCATCAAATATGGTCTGTAATTTTTATATCCTTCATTTTGTAACCATTTGTGCAAATATGCTCTTTTTCAAGAGCACTAGAAAGCACTTAAACACCTCCAGGGTTCCCACTCTTTTTCTCCCATAAAAAACAAGCACTTTTTAAGGACTTTTAAGCACCTATTGAAAAAATTTTAAGCACCTCGGCAATTACATGCGCACTAGCTTTATATATAAGTAGAAGAAAACGTATGTCAATACATTTTCTTCTATAAGTATACACTGAGTGGCCACTTTATTATGACCACCTAACAGTTTTAAGAAAATGAGCTATGGCTGCACACTGTTGCCGCCAGAGGGTGAGGCTAGTATAAAAAGGGAAAGCTTAGTGCTTGTGACAGTAGAAGTGATTTTTGGGTGATGAGATGGGTAAAAAAATGTGATTTGACGTACTTTCAACATGGGATGATCGGAGCCATGGAGCGAGTATCACCGAAACCGCCGCATTCATGAAATGTTCCAGAGCAGCTGTTGTTTAAGTATTTAAAGACTGGACTGTCAGCCAAAAAACTGGGTCGCTACGTGCAACGTGTGGTCGTCATCGACTAGTGACTGCTCGGGCAGAACGGAGAGTGTCCAGACTGGTAACAGACAACAGAAGGGCAACAGCGCAGAAAATTACAGACCATTTTAATCAAGGATCCGCTCAAATTACCTCTGCACACACTGTTCGCCGTACACTGCATCGGATGGGATATGGCAGCCGAAGGCCGATTCCAAGCCAAATCAACCAGTTACTCAATCTGACCATTTCAGATTTCAATGAAACCTTCAGGGACCATTCTCCTTAGTGATATAAATGAGAATATATTTTTGATTTTTTTTTTATCTCATTGGGTTTTCATGTAATTAATTTTTAAAATTTTGAAAAATCGTCGTTTTTTGGCTTGCATAAACTTTTTCAATCTTGAATTTCTCAATTTTTATAAGGCCTAGAGAGTTGTTTGACCCCTCACTTTAAAGAGAATTTCATAAGTTTTAATTTGATATGCAACTTGACTATGCTTGGGGGGAAAAATTCTAAATTTAAAAAAAAAATTAAGATAGACTTTAAAAATTTTGAAAAAAATATATGTTTTTAGTAATATTATAAGCTTTAAATCCTGAAACTTTTAGAGTGGGATCTCAATGGGTTCAGGAGTTATGGTACCAATGGTATTGTTTTAAATACCAGTAAGGGCTACATTGCTACCTTTAACTTCTGTAAAGTAAAAAAAAAAAAAAAAAAAAAGAAAGAAAAAATACATTGGCTATAAGGTAACCAATTTACATTAGGGTCTATTACAGATAATGATTTACTAAATCCTGCAACGGTAGCCCTAGTCATAGAATTCTATCAAAATGATAAGGTTAGTCGTCAAATGCCTGGTAAAAAAAGACTGTTTCAGTAAAAAAAGATGGCAAATGTGTACATGTTCAAAAGTATTTAATTCTAAGTACATTAAAAGAATCATATGTACTATTTAAGAAGCATTACCGTGATCAGAGAATTGAAATTTTTAAATTTTGTGAGCTTCGTCCCAAGCATTGTGTTCTTCCTGGGTCCAGTGGGACACATTCTGTGTGCGTTTGCACAACACACCAGAATGCCAAATTAATTATGGCTCAGTGTAAAATACCTGAATTAACAAATGGTGAACTCCCGATTAAAACATACAAAGATGTAACAAGCAAATATAATTTGCAAAACGCCAACATCTAAATGTTACTTCGCAAATTGTGTTAATTGTCCAGGAAGCAATGATTTGAAGGCTCGGTTTGAAGAAGCTTTTGAGCCTTAATAGCATTGAAAATGTGAGTTTCAAACAATGGATGCAGATTGATAACAAGTGTGTCCTGGAAACTATTATAAAACCAACAGAAGACTTTTTGGATTATTTGTTTCAGAGTTTGCCAAAAACTTTTAAGACACTCTTTTATTGCTACTCAACAGTCTTACTATTTGCGACACTTGAGAGAAAATCTACCTCAAAACCAATGCATTGTACTTTGTGATTTTGCTGAAAATTATGCATTTGTGCTTCAAGATTTTGCACAAGGCTTTCATTGGAACAATGCTCAAGCAACAATACATCTGTTTGTTATATACTACATTGACGGGGAAACCAAAAAGTTGGCGCACCTGAGCTTAGTTATTCTTTCTGATTGTATGGTGCATGATACAGTTGCTGTTCAGTTGTTTCAACGCCTCATGACTGACTTTCTTAAACAGAATCTGCCCCATAAACCCGAAAAGCTGAATTACTTTTCAGATGGAGCATCATCACAGTACAAAAACAAATCAAACTTTCTCAATCTCTGCCATCATGAGAAAGATTTTGGCATCAAGGCGGAATGGAACTTCTTTGCATCGTCACATGGAAAAAATGCATGTGATGGTGTCGGAGGAACTGTTAAACGATTAGTGGCATTGGTCAGTCTACGAATAGTCTACAATGATCAAATTATGACCCCTCGCCAACTTTATAATTGGGCTAAAGACAATATTGTAAACATCAGTTTTTTGCATTCCACTACAGACGAATATGAGGCAGAGGAAAAGACCTTGAAGAGTAGGTTTGAAACAGCAACAACAATAAAGGGTACTCAACAATTTCACAGTTACAGTCCTGTGAATGAAACTAGAGTTTTAGTAAAAAGCTACACATTTTCAGAGGAATCGAGTGTAGAAATAGTTTCAGCTGATGACACTGATGATGATCTGGACATTAATGGCATTGTTGGCTTTGTTACATACCAATACTCAAACAAGTGGTGGTTAGGTTGTGTGTTAGGAATACAAGCAGATGAAGTAAAAATAAGTTTTTTGGAACCATATGGCCCTTCTCCATCTTTCAAATACCCACAACTTACTGACATACTAGTTGTGCATAAAAGTGAGGTTTTAACAAAAGTTGATCCTACAACAACTACAGGAACAGTTTATCGACTTACAGACTCAGAAACCAAAGAGGCAAACAAGAACTTATTTGTTTAATTAAAGAAGAACTAAGAGGTTGCTATTTTGGCGTAACTACAACTCTGAGTGCTAACTAAAAAAATTTTTATTAATTTTACCAGGTAAAACTTTTAGCCTGTTGGAACTGTCCTCCCTTGTTTTACATTTGACTATGTAGTAGTATGATGTATTATGCAGATTTTAAAACTCAGTGTCTGTTATCATGTAAACACAATAAAACGAGAATTATAATCCATTATTACTTGTACAGTAACTTTAAGTTTTCTGCCATAGCTCCTGATCCCATTGAGATCCCACTCTAAAAGTTTCAGGATTTAAAGCTTATAATATTACAAAAAACATATATTTTTTTATTAATAATCTAAAGCAACTTTTATGGGAATTTTACTAGGAAATTTTTTCATTAATAGCAAATTTTCGGAGAAAACTCTTCTCGGAAAAGTTTTCTCCGAAAATTTGCTATTAATGAAAAAAATTTCCTAGTAAAATTCCCATAAAAGTTGCTTTAGATTATTAATTCAATTAAACTAGGAAGCCATTTCTCAACATGAGCTTTATTCAAAAAATATATTTTTTTCAAAATTTTAAAAAACACTATCTTAATATATTTTTAATTAATTTTTTTTTCACCAAGCATGGTCAAGTTGCATATCAAATTAAAACTTATGAAATTATCTTTAAAATGAGGTGTCAAACAACTCTCTAGGCCTTATAAAACTTGAGAAATTCAATATTGAAAAAGTTTATGCAAGCCCAAAAACGACGATTTTTCCAAATTTTAGAAATTTAATTACACGAAAACCCAATGAGAAATTTAAAAAATATATATTCTCATTCATATCATTAGTGAGAATGATCCCTGAACATTTCATTGAAATCTGAGATGGTCAGGTTGAATATTGAAATTTTTTGGTCGACTTGGCGTGGAATGACCCCTGTTTGAACACCTTTGCTGTCTGCAGTTAACAAGAGAAAACGTCTCCAGTTCGCACAGGAGCACAAGGATTGGACAGTCGATAATTGGAAACAAATTATGTGGTCCGATGAATCATGTTTTCAGTTGCACCAAGCCAATGGCAGAGTGAGAATTTGGCGGAAACAGCACGAAAGCATGGACCCCAAATGCATTGCTACAACCCTTCAAGCTGGTGGGGGCAATATTATGGTTTGGAGAATGTTTTACTGGCATGCTTTGGACCCTTTAATTCGTGTTGATCAACGTCTGACTGGCACATCATATCTAAACATCGTTGCGGACCAAGTGCATCCTGTCATGTGGATGGCTTATCCCAATGGCGATGGCTACTTTCAACAAGATAATGCGTCCTGCCATAATGCTCGTATTGTACAGGATTGGTTTCAGGAACATGCCGGTGAGTTTACTTTGCTTAGGTGTCCCCACAACCTCCAGATCTCAACCCCAATGAGAATTTGTGGGATGAAGTTGAACGAGCCATCAGACAGCTGGATCCGCAACCCTGCAATCTCACACTCCTGGAAAGGGCTATTCATCAAGCATGGTCTCAGATTCCACAAACCACCTATCAACATCTTGTGGACTAAATGCCACGAAGAATCGACACAGTATTAAAGGCGAAAGGTGGCCCAACAAAGTACTGAGGTGAGGGGCTGGTCATAATAAAGTGGCCACTCAGTGTATAAAGACAACTATTTTTTTCTCAGTGTCTAGACTCCAAATATAAATTAGGTATATAGCATTTCATATGAACTCACGTGCTCCACGAAAACGACCGATCGAAAGTTTATGGCAAATGTGGAAAAAATTGAAAAAAAAAAAAAAAGTCCGAACAAAATAAAAAATAAGCACCTTTAAGCACTCCGAACAAAATAAAAAAATAAGCACTTTTAAGTACTTTTTGCACTTTTTGGGAAAATATAAGGACTTTTAAGCACTGTGGGAACCCTGACCTCCTATGTTTGTTTTGTCCACTGTCAGCAAGAACATACTTTTTATCATCTTTATTTAGCCCCAGAAATGGATAAAATAAAACTCAACAACAATTTACATTAGAAGAGACAAAGAAAAGGAAAAATTTGGAAAATGTAGATTGACGGAAGAAGGGGGATGTTGCACAAGAATGTGGTATAGCTCTTTTGGCACTGTCTACAGTCTTAGAACATTACATAAAGAAAAACAAACAAACTAGAAGCTAGATAACCAACAAACCTTTTAAGACCTCAGAGAAAGGAGGCTGGAAGTCAGGATGCATAGTGCATCATTCAACGACACAGACAAAGTTACTTTTCTTTTATTTCAAGACGTTAGGGCAAGAAAGGTTTCCGTTAGGGTTCAATAATGCACAAAAATCAACTAGATTTAACATAGTTACTTGGACATAATTCCCAAGAAAGTAATTAGTTGAGCAGAACTCTGAAAAATACCAGATGACTTGGAGCCAAAAATTAGGCACTGGTGCCCAATTCTTTTATTTCAAATTTTGTAATTTGCAATAAATACTGTAATTTCTATCATATAATCTGTGGATTATCCGTTATAAACTTTTCCGCAAATAATAAATTGCTTAAAAAAATGACTTTGCTGCTGTTTAATTACAAAAAAAAAAAAAAAAAATCTGCACGGTGTCAATAAAATGGGTGGTATTGGAAAAAGGATCAAAAATGCATTAACAACAGAAAAAATGTAATACAATACGAAGTTAGAGAGCTGAAAAGAGATGGAAATGTGTTTCTTTTTGCTTGCGAGCGTTTTGACAGAAAATATGATGCAATGAAAGTGGTGCACTTGCGGAAGGCTGCAGGATGTGGAAAGTCCACTGGACTATTTCACAGCGCGTAATCACTGCTGTCTCAATAGCGGGAATCGCATTTGATCACTTTGCTGCTAACTGCATTAATTAAGGCTTTTTTGTTCACTCTTCAGTTTTTCAAAAATGCCAAATACTATGGATTGTTTGCAGCTTCTATGGATTTTTAGGTCTACCTAACAAACAACAGTATTGCCTTTTGAAAAACTACAGATTTTCGTTCTTTATTCATTTTAAAATAATTTTTTTAAGTCTAATGAGAGTAGCCAATTGGAATGATTGATTAAAAGCTAATTAATTGGTGGGTGCTGATTGGTGTGAAAAAGGAAGGAAAGTTTTACCCACTTAAAGGAATTTGGGGAACAAAAGAGGCAGGAATGCCTTTAGGGTTGTCCCAGAAGGTGACAACAGGACCATAAATTAGTTGGACATGACATGAAGCTGACTATACTAATACTGTAAGTCTGAAGAGGCTTTTGAAGCAATACTGTTGGCTTTGAGCTGCAGCAGGTAAAGACAAATTTATGGGAAAGAAGGCAGCAAGGGCCAAAGAAGCTCACAAATTCGTCTCTTTAAATGCATCTCAAGTACTTTTGTGTTCTTGTGTGTGCTGGAATTCAAGCAAAGAAAATCAGTTGCGTTTAGAGAATTGAGGAGGAAGTCTGGCTGTAACAATAAACTAATGATATGGAGGAGAACCTGCTACGTGCAGCAATTTGGAGAATCAGTGAAGAAGACATACTCACATACAAGGAGGATCCACCAGGTGACTGCATTGTTTCTGGTGACATAAAATCGGTAAAGAGCATCTACCAGTGTAAGTTGTAACCCCTTTGAGAAGCAACTCATTTTTTCAGAGGAGAACAGCATTCAAGAGGCCCATGGTTCTATTCTCCACCCAGATCCTTCTCCCTGACCTTCCAGATGAAGCAACAACATGTTCACTTAAAAGAGTGAAACTTTACAGAAGCATCCACCAGCAAAATCAACAAATGACTCATAGTGAATTGGCAATGCAGCTGAGAGCTGTGTATGCTTTTGAATGGTTGTGGATTGCCCACTCAAAGTATGTAGGTAAACTCTGTTTCTTATGTCAGATGTTTACCATGAGGGACTCTTTATAATCAGGACAGAGACTGAACTTAAACTTAGCTGTGACAAGACATTCAATGAACTGCTTCGGAATTAATGATTGGACAATGTGATCTATTAGAAATTACAATGTTAGTCATAGCAACTTGTGAACAGGAAAAATTTGTCTTTATAAATTATGTACATATTTGTACCATAGATTAAAGAGTGTATTGTGCCATAAATCCTCACACCTCAATTGTGAAGGCTAGTAAATGCCACGTTTGGTTTAAGTGAATGAATGTCCTCAATTACAGCCTTCACAGGTCAAGGACCCCGCACGCTTTGAATCGTTAAAAATTCACTTGTTATTTGTGGTGCCTGGGGTGTTCAGCTCATCCATAAGTGCTGTCACATTAAGGTGAAAATGCCCCTAGGGCGATGCAACAATATTTTGAAAATGACAATTACTTTTTTTTTTTTAAATAAGAATAGTTTCTTTTTTACTTTGGACTTATGGGTCATCCTGTGGATCATTACTTTTCTGTTGAAAATTATGGTTTGGGATATCAGCATAACAGGTGAAGATTACACAATATTTTTTTCTAAATTTCGTAGTCTGCAGATACATCGCACTAAATTATACGAGATATATTTTTTTTTCTGAATTTTATGATCTACAAATTATATGGAGCCACAGATTATGAGTAATTTTGTTGTTGTTGTTTATGAATTTCATGGCCGGTTGATTATACACCAGGACAGATTATACAAACAGAAAAAATATTTTTTTCAATTTCATGACATGGCCTATGAATTATATGAAGAAAAATAAGGTACTCTGAGTTTATATGCGTCGAATTTAATTCCAACAAATTGTGTTGAAATAAATTCAAAATCTAAAAATGTAATGGAAGTTTTTGAAATCCACCAGATCAAAATTAAAGTCAATGAAAAATAGAAGAAAAAAATTAAAGCATTTGTTTCTAATATAAGTTGATGTTTTTTTTATTAAATTAAGGCATTTCTTTTCTAATGTAACTTGCATTTTAATCAAAAACAATAAAACACTTTTGGGGACAAGCCCCCTCCTCTAAATGTGCCCCTGGTTTACACAGAACTTTCACAGACAAAAACGCTAAAAATCTTATTCATTCACAGTAACAAATACTGTGGTCATAATTTTTAGAAAATCCATTCACGAAGCATGCAAATTTTGCTTAAACTTTAACTGGGGGAACGTACTTTTATTTGCAGTTTATGATGGAAAATGCCGCTAAATTTGTCAGTCTTGCTTCCTTGCCATTTGCCAACAATGTGCAGAGGTTAGCCTATTCCTTTCTATGATGTTATTTCTTATTTTGTATGGTTCTTGCCAAGTTTCTGTTAAAAAAAAAATCCATTCCCAGGAATTGTTTGTATACTACAGAATGTTAATAGACTTCAACTAAGGCCATCTTTTGTTGACACATCAACCAATAGGTGATGATGACCATCCACACCAATAACAAAGGCCATATTTCGGCTGTATGTAGGTATGGCATTGCAACCAAATCCTGCAGCCAATGTAACACTATTGGCTGACGGACTGAGTGACATTTCTCTACATTGTTTTCACCAGTGCTATCACACATTGCTAATTTCGCAAATCACAAGTTTCAATGATTCTTAAGCTGCTATTTTTACGCAAAAAATTTACATTTTTTCCCTAAATAAAAATCTTTAAAAATGTCATTTTGATATTTTTTCTAAATTTTTATCAAAAAAAAAGGGTGAGTCTTATAGTCTGAAAAATATGATAAATCACATTTCACTTTCTTTTTTTGTTCCTATCCAGTGCAATATCTCCTGCATGATACAATGAACAAACACCTATACTGCACGGAACAGCCCCCCCCCCCCCCAAGTTAAAGTACACTTTCAGCCAAAAAAATTTTTTTTTATTGTACAATGCATATAAAATAGCATACCAGTTTCCTTAGGAATGAACTTGAATTAAATTCTGTTCCTACTCGAAGAGAATGAGCTTTCATTTTTATGAGTTCTCCACTCGAGGACATGAATTTGGCATCAAACACAGCTTCTCGTGTTCGATAAACTGTAAAGAAATCAGGATCTTAGTATGAGAGAGAGAGTTCTAATTAATCTATACATATTTATTTCAGAATTTCCAGCACAAGTAATGTGTGCTTGTACATCATAACTTACAACATATTACATTCAGCACTATATATATACACTGAAGTGCCAGAAAAACTGGTACAGATGAGTTTTTTGCAAAATACATAGCAGAGTCACCTATGCGCGGACTCGACTGCGTCCGCTAGTGCGTATATAAAGCGATAGACATCCTTACCAGCTGCCAGAGCTGTTTTCGGCATGATAATGACAAGTAATAACGATTTAAGCGATTTTCAACACGGTGTCATAGTTGGCGCTCGTGAGATGGTCCATAGTATTTCGGAGGTAGAAACGAAGTTCGGAATTTCACGGATGATCATTGCAAGGGTGTACCGTGACTACAAGAATTCCGGCAAAACCTCCAACCTACGATACCAGTGTGGCCGTAAAAAGACATTGGGTGAACGTAATCATCATCATCTGTCAAGAATCGTTTCAAGCGATAGGCGTGCAACACTCTCGCAGGTATCATCGGAATTCAATGCTGGAGCCTCAACAAGCATCAGCGTTCGGACTGCGCAACGTAACCTGCACGATATGGGCATTCGGAGCCGACCCCCAACTCGAGTCCCCTTGATGGGTGCACAACACAGAGCTATGCGCCTTGCTTGGGCACAGCAACACCGCCACTGGACACTTGATGACTGGAAACAAGTAGCCTGGTCTGCTGAGTCGTGTTTCCAACTGTATCGGGCAGATGGAAGGATTCGTGTGTGGCGCAAACCGCATGAAGCCATGCATCCCGCCTGTCAACAGGTAACTGTACCGGCTGGTGGGTGGTCCGTAATGGTAGGGGGCGTGTTAAGCTGAACTTCACTGGGACCCCTGGTACGTCTACAAACGTCTGTGACTGGCCAACGCTATGTGCGCATCCTTTCTGACGAGGTGCATCCATTCATGTCCTGCATTCATGTGGATGGGTTGGGCCTGTTCCAACAGTACAATGCACCTCCACACAAGTGTAAGGATGCCAGATTATGGTTAGAGGAGCATTCATCTGAGTTTGGGGTGTTGCCAATCCCAACCAAGTCCCCAGATCTGAACGTGATGGAACACATTTGGGATGCCATGCAACGCTCTGCAGGCAGTATGGTGTGCATTGCTTACAGCATATTTCCAGAAGCTAGTGGAGTCCATGCCCTATCGTATTTCTGTAGTCCTGCGCTGCCGTTGGGGACCTACCAAGTATTAGACTGGTGTACAAGCTTTTCTGGCACTTCACTGTATATACATAACACAGTTCCTCTATTTACATATTGCAAGACTTTTATCCTTAACTATTTTAGGTTCCCTCTGAGCTGTCAGTTGCCACAGGACAGACCAATTTTGCCGCTAGAGGACGTAAATGCTTAATCTGTTTTTCTCAATATTTCTGCTTCTACTGTACATGTGTGATTTAAAAACTCTTTCAACACCGGAGGCCATTTACCTTCACTTTAGGCTGGTATATGAGAAATTTTGTAGTTCACAGTTCTGTTGGTAGGTGGTGTTTGTGTACTTCAGTTTGCAGCTGTATCACCGCTTCTAAAAACACTATTGAGAAAATTTTTCTTTACTGTATGCCATTCGCTACAATAGAGATGTGCAGCATTATTCTCTTTTAATAATGCAAAGATTTTTCACTAGGTGTGCAAAGGATGAAACCTTTCTTTTCGATATCTCTGCTCCTGGGAGACGTATTTGAAAAGTTATTTTTCCTTAGCATAGCTTTTTCCATGAATATTTTTCACCTATTTTCAATTTTTCCATTATACAAAATTCTTCCACTAGCAGATGTACATTTATACTATGTTTCCTACTATATTTCTTCTTTTAACTGTCCGATTTGAAAATCTCTTTGTCTCCGATACCTTCCTTGTGCTATGAGAAACTTTTTGTACACCATTTGCTAATCTTTGCAACATGCTTTCATAGCTGCTGGTTGAACTAAGTAGTTGTTTTAATTTCTGGATGTTTTATTTATTGTAGAAACCGGCTGACTGTTTTTCCTAACAGGTTCCTTTGACTTTGAATAGCTTTGATAAATTTATTTCGCATCAGAACGGATTCAAAACAAGTGTGCATTACAACCGAAAATTCGGTGTCATCTTTCTTGTTTAAAATGCTCTCACAAAATGCACTAATGTAAATTACAGCGATCAGTGAATTTCACTTCTAACTTTTCTAATGCTATCTACACCGCTGGCCACCCAAAATGCAACACCAAGAAGAACACGAGATAGCAAAGCCAGATTTACTGGACACATAACAACAGATACAAAGATGAAACGATTCAGCTTACAGGGCCGTGCGACTTGCGGAGCACGCAGACATCAATAGTTCATGTGGCCCCCATGGCCGGCAATAACGGCCGCTACACGGCGCGGCATCGAACGGAAGAGGCTTTGGATGTGGGCTTGGGGTATGTCGGTCCAGGCTGCTTCCACACGTTGTCACAGTTCATCAGGCGTAGTCGCGGGTGGTGCTTGCCGGGCCACTCGGTTGCCGATCAGCGACCAGACGTGTTCAATGGGTGACATATCGGGAGAAGAGGCGGGCCACAGCAGCAGTGACACCTGGTGGGCCATGAAAAATTGTTGCACGATGCGTTCCGCGTGTGGGCGCGCATTGTCCTGTTGAAGCCTGGCCGCTGGCAGGTCCTGCAGGTAAGGGAGGACTACAGGCTCCAAAACATCGGAGATGTAGTGGTGGCTGTTGAGTGTACCGGCAATGCGTACCAGAGGGGTGCAGGTATCAGATCCAATTGCACCCCCAAACCATAACGCCAGGAGATGAACCGGTATGGCGATGCATAATGCAAGCGTCATACAGTCTCTCGCCGTGGTGCCGCCACACGCAGATCTGACCATCGTGGTGTTGCAGGCAGAAGCGGGATTCATCGGAGAAGACAATGTCCTGCCATTCTGTAGTCCAGATGCGGCGTTCAATGGCCCACTGCCGCCGCACTCGCCGGTGGTGTAACGTCAATGGTAATTGGAGCAATGGCCGCCGTGCGACAAGTTCCCACTCCTGCAGACGACGTCGAACGGTACGCGCTGACACAGGTTGCTGCGCAAACCCCCTGATTCCTGCGCTAATGTTCGTGATGTGGCAGTGCGAGCTGTCAATTCCCGCCGTACAACATGCCGGTTCTCCCGTTCGGTGGCGTGCCGTGGCTGCAGCAATCATTCAAGTCGGTCCTTACCGTCCCTCCTGCACCCACCGAATCCATACTCGCCTCACTGTGGCTGGATGTCGTCCCACACGGGCGCCGATGTCTCGGTACGATAAACCGCTGTCACAATAAGCCACTATTTGTCCTCTGTCGAACTCCGAAACGTGCTGGAATGACTGCCGTATTCTGTGACGAGGCATCAGGAAGCTTCCCACGCACATGTCCGGCAGCATAACACACTTCCACTACTTACATCCCGCCTTCTGTGCACCCTTCTTATAGTGCTTCTCAGTGACATGCCGGGCGCACATGATTTGCATATGCCCTGCAATGCTAATCGTTTGCATGTCCTCTCGCGGGCAACGCAAATCGGATGCTTCCTTCTTGGTGTTGCATTTTGGGTGGCCAGCAGTGTATGTTCATCAAAACTTTATCCGTAAATGAGCTGTGTTGTTTAATTTCATCTGTAGATTTAACACTGAAAAGAAAAGGAGAAGCTCAATTTGGGGAAGAATTCCAGAGGTTCAGAAGTGGGTACGCACAATGTGTGGCCCCTTGACTTCACAGAAAGTTATTGTTCTGCCTGTAGCTGAAAACAAGAATTGTCAGTGTGCTCTAGATTACCTCCTCCACACCGCTTTTCCTTTTCCTGTTTCCCACCCATGCAAGAAAATGTTGCATCTGCTTCCCCCTGTAAGAAGCTTATGTTTGATAGTCAGAGGAAAGGCAAACTGATTTATGATTCTGTCAAAGTGTGTCACAGATAGCGTTCTTTGAAATGCTGGTTAACAACATGCATAAAATTTTCCTGTTATCCGAGGCTCTCTTTCTAGCTAACTTTTATTTAACATGAAAATGCTTGTTAGCATAATTTGATGGTTTAAAAAAAATAACAATGTTCACTAAATAGAGGAAATGTGTTCATTAAATCGGTAAAAGCCAAGCATTAATTTCAATGAGATTTCGTCCGGATCATAAAAAATGTATGTAAAATCGCGGAATTCGTTAAATTGCAGTCCGTTTAATAATAGAGGTTTGACTCTATAAAAGTGGATACTGAAAGAATCACACATGATTACATTCATAAACTTTAGAGATGTGGCATTTCAGAAGAAAAGGACTAGAGAAAAAATGAAATGTTTCTTTTGGTTTGACAATTGGCTAATTTTGCTGAGAACTGTTATGTTATACCATAAAATGAAATCCAGACATATCACTGGAAAAATACAACCCAGATGTCAATATTCACATGTGTGGGAAAGGTTTTTTTTTTTTATGTTCCTTAGGTTTTGATGACATGGCACATGATTCTGTCCATGCTCTGCTTTCCATCAGTAAACTGAAGAGTAGATTAAATCCAAAGATCAAACTTAATTCACACAAACTGCTCATATTTCTGATGGAGCTGCCACACATATTAAAAACAGATATCAGCTCAGTCAGTGAAAAAAAACATAAAAGGATGTGGTTATTCAGTGTAAGTAGCCATGGAAAAGATTAAATGGTTAAGAGTGTTTTGTGAAGCACTAGGAAACTCAGCACTATCTTTTAAATCTAGAAGTACTTGACAACATGAAGGAAACAGCAATTCTTTTGTGAGCAATGTCAGTAAGAATTTACCCAATATATGTGTTCTCCTGTGACATTCTCTCCTACAGAATAGAGAAAAACTGTGGAAATGTCAGAAGCACATAAAACTATGTCTGGGAATCAGGTCTTCATGCGTGTAGATTGTTGATAAAGCAACAAAAATAAGATGGACAGTAAACCACAAACTGGTAGAAGAGTTGATTGAATCTTGCCCTGAAACTAAGAATGAAATAACAATTAACAGCTCAGCAAGAGATTATTTTGTTGCATGTATTTATGAAGAAAACTGGTGGATTGGGCAAATAGTAAAAATTTTATACGAAAACAAAGATATCAGTTAAATTTATGAATCCTCATAGCCCATCAAATAGCTTTAGATGATCTTGAGATGGTGGCATATCTGTGATGTACCAAACAACATAATTTTTTCAATAATACCATTACCATTTCCAGTTGTTAGCTCTGGAGGATTACATGCCATTGATGCTTCAGAACAGTCTTGTATAAACTCCTTTTTAGGGAGAATCACAGAAATATTGATAAAGTGATATGTAACTCCTTAATTTTGAGTATTTCATATAATTTTTGATGCTTATATTGTATATCATTATCAACCATTATGAATTCACTGCTACATGAAGGTTTTTCCAAATCTTTTCCACAACTTTCAATCTTGAGCCTGAAATATATATAAATTTTCCATTTGAAATGGAATACCATGTTTGGCTGGGCATAAAAAATTTACAGCTGAAATACTACCTTTTCTTATTGCTCTACCTTATGCTAGCATATAATGATCTACCATATTTTCAGATTTTTAAAACATCGCCTCTTTTAAGTATTTTTTTTTTTTTAATTTGACACTTCTGGACGTCAAGTAATTTTGCTTCCTATACTTCCAATGGAAAAACTTCTGTACACATTTTCTTCACAATTAATGCGTTCTTAAGGATATAAATTTAAACAAGCTTCATTTATAACTTGGGATACTTAATATTTTCTAAAACATAACCATAATTATGCAATCCAACATTTGTTTGTCTACTGACGTCATCAAAGTACAGGTCGCGCCATCTTTTTCTGGTTTCAACACCACCAAAGGAAAAGTTATTGATTTTTAATATAATTATGGTTATGTTTTAGAAAATATTAAGTATTCCAAGTTATAATTGGAAGTTACTTTAATTGACGTTCAAATTTTCATCCTTGGGAACACACTAATTGTGAAGGAAATGTGTACAAACGTTTTTCCATTGGAAGTACAGGAAGCAAAATTACTTTTTTTTTTTTTTGATTGGAGGTTTAACGACCACCGTGAGCAACTCAATGGGCTATAAGCAGTCGCCCGTCCCTAATTTAGGGTCGCTAGTTCCAGGGAAGGGAGAGAGCCAGTGCCGTAAGACAAACACAACATCCATGCCTGACCGGGATTCGAACCCGGACCCCTTACGGACGAATGATCATAGGCCAGCGCCTTAGACCACTGCGCCAACGGGGCGGCGCAAAATTACTTGATGTCCACCTTAAAGATTCGTTTTTTTTTTTTTTTTTTTTTTTTTAATATTTGGATGTTCATCATTGCAAAACTAAAATTGAAATGCACGCAAAACACTTTTTTTACAACAAACATGAGCAAAGAATTCATGTACCACTTGTACATGAATTTTCAAGCGAAACAATTGCATAATTTTCTAAAAAATAAATAAATGAAAAATTGCATTTTTTGAATGTTTTTACATTTTGATATTTCTTTTTACATATACATGAGACACAGACACTCTGAAAGTAATTGTGCACATTAAAGCCCTCACATTGTGCTTCCTACAAGAAAAAAAAAACCTCAGCTGTAGCTTTAAAATTTCAAGAGTTATTAATTCCTAAATATCAAAAATTTCATTGTGCTGCAAAGGCTAATCTGCAGCGCACCATTTAAAAAAAGTCATAATTTGAATTTTTTTTCCCGAAGTAAATGTGATGTTTTCTGTTATGACAAAGGCTTTTAAATATATCTTATTCTAGGAAAATTCCTGAGGGTCTTTTTCTTTTTTTTTTTATTGGAGGTTTAACGACCACCGTGAGCAACTCAATGGGCTATAAGCAGTCGCCCGTCCCTAATTTACGGTCACTGGTTCCAGGGAAGGGAGAGAGCCAGTGCCGTAAGACAAACACAACATCCATGCCTCACCGGGATTCGAACCCGGACCCCTTACGGGCGAATGATCAGAGGCCAGCGCCTTAGACCACTGCGCCACCGGGGCGGCTCCTGAGGGTCACCTGACATGCTTTTTTTGCAAAACTGCCTGAGTTGAAACAGAATGGACTTAACATTTATGAAAAATGCAAGTACAAAGGTTCAGCTAATTGAGCATACAGCACTAATAAAAATTTAAAAGGGAGTGAGACAAAGTGACACAATATCTCCCAAACGTTTCAATGTCACATTGCAGAATGTCTTTCAATCACTGAATTGGGAAGACAAGAGGATAAAAATAAATGGGGATTATGTAACTGACCTTAGTTACCTGATTACACTCATTTTTGCAACTACCTCTTCAGAGCTGCAGGGTATGATTCAGGAACTTGCTGACAAAAGTAAAGGAGTGGGATTAAAAACTGAACTTTCAGAGAAAACAGAATTAATGTATAATGCTCTTAAAAGAAATCAAGATTTAGCTATTAATTGGGAAAATCTGGAGGTAACTACTATCTACATTTACTGTGAACAATAGATATCAAGTGAGGGCCATACTAACGCAGAAATTAATCAGCATATAAAACTTGGTTAGAGAGCATTTTAAAGGAAACCCAACAGTTTTCAAGAGCACTTTACTATTATGTATCAAAAGATAAATGTTTAACCAATGCATACTTTTCCAGTTCTTATGAATGGAACAGGGACATGGACCTTAGCCGAAAAAGACACATGCTGCAGACAATTGAAAGATACATAGAGAGATGCATGCTTAGCATAACTAGGAAAGATAGAAGCAGAACTTGTGGATTAGGAATAAACACAGAAATCAAGTGAAGACACACAGTCACGTACAGTAATGAAGTTCGTCATGATCAAAGTAGAATCCTTGAAGTGCCATGTGCCGGACATATTGCTAGAAGAACAGACCATCGACGGACAACTGAAATATTAGACTGGATACCAGAAACAGAAAAACACCCTGAGGACCACGTGGGAGATGAGTGGATGAACTTCAAAAGCATGCTAGAGTGGAAGAGATTGGCTGAAGACAAAGTCATAAAACAAACTTGAGGGAGACCTTCATACAGCACTGGATTGATCATGGTCGACAATAATTATGATGATGTGTGTGTGTGTGTATGTGTGTGTGTGTGCATAGTGGATTCCTCCTGTAAAGATTGCTACAGAACAGGGGGGGGGTGTATTTCTGCTATGACGCTTTTTTTTTTTTTTTTTTAATACATACTCAGTAGTCAAAATGTTAGAGACAGAAATGATGGGCAGTCGACATGGGCATTTATTGCCTTCATTTGATTTGGGTGAGACAGACCCAAATCAAATGAAGGCAATAAATAAGAAGATAGCAGGGCTTCAAAACAGTGAGGCAGCGGATGGCCGAGTGGGCAACGTTCGTGACTGCCACGGAAAGGACCTCAGGTTCGATCCCAGGCAGGTACAAATGCTCGATCCATTAAATATCCACCATGCGTCGGATGGGCATGTTAAGCTGTCGGACCCTGGGTACTGCCCCCTCCCCCCGGTAATAAATAAGGGCGTCTTCCTCCCCCTTTCTACTTTGCTTCCGTGTCACTTTCCCATTGGGCACTCTGCCTAAATCTCCTAGCTTCCTATTTCTAAGGGTTGTTTAAGACCTGGGGTCAGACACTCCCTTCCTAAAATCCTCTACATATGATCATCTTCACAACAGTGAATTACTGACGACGAACATGGGTAAGCATGGCGATCTGAGCGATTTTGATTGTAGATGCATTGTCAACACAAGACAGATATGGGTCATTCTATTGCCCAAGTGGTAAGAACCCTAGGGTTTCCGAAGGCAACCGCATCAAGGGTGTACCGTGAGTATACCATCGATGGACATACCAGCGCCCAGAGAACATGCGTTGGCTGACCTCACACCATCAATGATTACAATCGATGTAGACAATCCCAGCTCATACAGACCAACCACTTGGCAATGGCAGTGCAAATCACATCCAGTTTAAATGTCAAAGGGCCAAGCAGTGTCAGGGAGTGAACCGTACAGTGCACACTGCATTCTTTGGGCTACAGGAACTGACAACCTACTCATGTGCTACTGTTCACTGCTAATCATCAAAAATTGCACCTCTGAAGAGTGGTGCCGTGCTGTGTATTTAGAGGAATCCAATTTTCAGCTGTACCGAGCTGATGGGAGGGTGCAGGTGTGGCCTCGACAGCATGCAGCCATGGCCCTGTTGTGTCAGGTAGGCTCAGTTTAAAGCAGTGGTGGCTCTGTGATGGTTTCAGCATACTTCTAATGGGACACATTGAGTCTCTTAGTGTGTCTAGAGAGGTTCTTAACTGTTGGGCACTACCAGCAAGTGTTGGTTGATCACCTACATGTTTTCATGGCCTTCACGCATCCTGCGACCAATGGTCTGTTTCAGAAGGACAATGTGCCACCCTATTGGGCTGCAACCACCCAGTGGCCCCAAAGGTCCCCAGATTTAAATCCTGTGGGAGCTCACTGGGATTCCGTGGAGCGAAACATCAGTTCCACGGATCCTGTATCAAAGTCATGGGCAGAACTGTGAACAATGCTGCAAACAGGCATGACTGGCATTACCTTGGAAAACCCTCCGGAATCTGGTGGAGTCAATGCCTTGGCATGCACAGGCTGTTATTCATGCTAGTGGAGGAACAACACACTATTAGGCAGGTATCTCTAACGTTTTGTCCACTGAATGTACACTGAAGTGCCAGAAAAACTGGTGCACCAGTTTATTACTTGGTAAGTCCCCAACTGGAGCACAGGACTGCAGAAATACGATGGGGCATGAGCACCACTAGCTTCTGGAAATATGCTACAGGCAATGCACACCATACTTTCTGCAGAGCGTTCTACAGTTCGGGTGTATTCCAAGGTCTCGAATTCCTGTGTTCGATAGCGCGTTGCATGGCATCCCAAATGTGTTCTATCACATTCAGATCTGGGGACTTGGGTTGGAATGACAACACCCCAAACTCAGATGAATGCTCCTCTAACCATAATGTGGCATCTCGACACTTGTGTGGAAGTGCATTGTACTGTTAGAACAGGCCCAACCCATCAGCATGAATGTAAGACATGGACAGGTGTACCTCGTCAGAAAGGATGTGCACATAGCGTTGGCCAATCACAGACGTTTGTAGACGTACCAGGGATCCCAGTGAAGTCCAGCTAAGCACACCCCATACTATTACGGACCGCCCACCAGCCGGTACAGTTCCCTGTTGACAAGCAGGATCCATGGCTTCATGGGGTTGCGCCACACACGAATCCTTCAATCTGCCTGATACAGTTGGAAACATGACTCGTCAGACCAGGCTACTTGTTTCCAGTCATCAAGTGTTCAGTGGCGATGTTGCCGTGCCCAAGCAAGGCACATAGCTCTGTGTCGTGCACCCATGAAGGGGATTCGAGTTGGGCGTCGGCTCCCAAAGCCCATATCATGCAGGGTACGTTGCACAGTTCGGATGCTGATGCTTGTTGAGGCTCCCACATTGAATTCCGATGATACCTGCATGTTGCACACGTATCGCGTGAAACGATTCTTGACAGCCGACGATGGTCACGTTCGCCCAATGTCTTTTTACGGCCACACTGGTATCGTAGGTTGGAGGTTTTGCTGGAATTCTTGTAGTCACGGTACACCCTTGCAATGGTCGTCCGTGAAAATCAGAACTTTGTTTCTACCTCCGAAATACTATGGCCCATCTCACGAGCGCCAACTATGACACCGCATTGAAAATCACTTAAATCGTTATTACTTGTCATTCTCATGCCGAAAACAGCTCTGACAGCTGGCAAGGATGTCTATCGCTTTATATACGCACTGCCGGATGCAACTGAGTACGCGCATAGGTGATGTTGCTATGTATTTTGCATAAGCGCGTCTGTACCAGTTTTTCTGGCACTTCAGTGTATATACACTCAAAGACTGCTCATCATTCGAAATTACATTTGCTGGACAAACCATTAGAGATATCTATTTAATACAGTGTCGGTCCTCCTACCTCGAATAACAACCTATACATACCGAGGCACTGACTCCACCTGATGCAGGAGGGTTTCTGGAGGTAATGCCAGCTATGCTGGTTGCAGCACTGTTCACAACTCTGCCTGACACATCAATCCAGGATCCATGGATCGGATGTTCTGCTCCATGGCATCACAGATAACTTCTACAGGGTTTAAATCTGGAGACCTTGAGACCACTGGATGGTTCCAAACTCGGATGAGTGTTTTTTGAGCCATGCCTGGTGGTTACAGCCTGGTGGGGCAGCCAGTTGTCTTGCTGAAACAGACCATTGGCTGAAGGATGTTGCGAAGATCATGATAGCAAGTAAGTGATCAGCCAGTACATGCTGATAGTTCACAGCAGTTAAGGACCTCTCTGGATATACTAAAGGACCTAATGTGTCCAATGAAAATGCTCCCCACACCATCACAGAGCCACCACCACCTTGAACAGAGCTGACCTGGAATGATGGGGACATGGCTTCATGCTGTTGACAACATACCTGCACAATCCCATAAGCTTGGTATAGCTAAAAACAGGATTTATCTGACCACAAGACACGGCATCACTCTGCAGAGGGTCCAGTTTTGATGTTTCCTGCACCAGGTGAGGAGTAATTTTTAGGTCGTCGACTCATATGCCACATTGACTTAAATCTATTAATTGGTCTTTAAAATTTCTCACTGAGAAAAAAAAAATGTGCCTTAAGTTCAGTAGTGATCTGAGCACCTGAAAAGCAATATTATATTCATAAGAAACCATTCCGAAAGCATACAAAATGCAATATTCTGTTCACTTAAAAGGTACTGAAACAGATAATTCCATTTGACAGAAACATAATTAAGGAGTGGACGCTGTTGTATGTTAATTGCATTTCCCTCGTGATACCTCTAAGGTCCAGTAGGTGACATTCACCCCTCATTTTAGAAAGCCACCAGAACAACAATGAGTGCAGCTACATACGTGTAGTTGACTGGCTGATGACAATCGTGTCGACAGCTGGTGGAGCATGTACTTTAAAAACAACTTTCAAAAGAAGTTTTTTTTTTGTCTCTGTCAATCTTGGAACTGTATCCCCCAACTGAATTAAAATCAATATATATATAATAAACAAATACATCGCTCTTTCCACGTTTAACAATGCGCAGCAACCGAAAAATTGTTATTTGATTGCCGCCGGGGAATTGAATCCCGGATCTCTCGATATCTAGCCGAGCGCGTAAGCCTTACACCACGGTGGCCAAGAATTCTTAGAGCTCTGTGCGTTTTTCTGTCAGCATCTGACATTATAAATCTGTAAGATAGGCTCAGCTACTGAGACGTCTCCATCTGGTGGGCATTAACTGCACTGACGATATATTAATTATAGCAGTTAAATCCAAAGAGCGAGATCCAAAGTGAAAATCCTCCAAATATGTGATGTCAGTGAATAAACAAAGACATCGCTCTTTCATTGCTCTTTAACTGCTATAATTAATATATAGTCAGTGCCGTTAATGCCCACCAGATGGAGACGTCTCAGTAGCTGAGCACATCTTACGGGTTTATGTCAGATGCTGACAGAAAAACGCACATAGTGCCGTGAATTGTTGGCCACCGTGATGTAAGGCTTACGCGCTCCGCTAGATATCGAGAGATCTGGGATTCAATTCCCCGGCAGCGGCCAAATAAAAATTTTCCGGTTGCTGTGCATTGTTAACGTGGAAAGAGTGATGTCTTTGTTTATTCACTGACGCCACGTATTTGGAGGATTTTCACTTTGAATTAAAATCAATTATTGCTTCAATTCATTATGCTTATCTTAATTAATTTCATGTTTCTGATTGGAATCAAAAGCTCTTTTGATTTCTCATGTCAATCAGACTCTAGGAGAAAGCAGCAAATGGTAACTTACACTGCAAGAATCACTCTGATTAGGCACACTTCTGTGACCTATTTTTTTTTTTTTTCACACTTCCAAAGTGGCTTCTCATACTGTCAGTCAGAAGGAAGGAGCATAGTAGCATCAGTTTGTAAGAAAAATAAGATTACGAAATTCAACTTTTTGCTGAACAGAAAAATGCAGAAGTTATCTCACTTTCTCTTCCTTTTAATAAGAACTGAAACATAAAAATATAGTTACAGAATTCCAGAAAACTAACTGTGTTTGTTCTAACCTCGTCTTATACTCAGGTTCAACTTATTTTCTTCAAAATTTGAAAGTTTACATTAGTAACCATCTCATTCTTAATACCCACTTGCTTCTCCAGTTAGGTTTTTCACTAAACTAGCTGCTTTATTTGTTTTGTTCTTAAGTGATGCTAAATGTTATATTTTTTGGGAATGGCAAGTGTTTCGCGTCGCACGAGGCACAGACATGTCTTTGAAAACCATACACATGTATTTATTCATCCATTCCGTGTTGCAAACTGTTCTAAGATTTTATATTTGTCCTTTAACTTTCAGTCATGATATTCATCATAAAGCTCAAAATTTTGTTGAATCAATTTGCATGCAAAGGACATCTGCAGTTGCACACAAAAAGAAGTATCTCATGGCACTTGCCTCACTAGCAAGATACCAATGTGGAGATAAATGAACACTGCAACTCTGCCTGTGCTGGAGTATGAGTCTCTGGAAGGGGAAAGAAACAACATGCACAGTACACAGAACTCGGTACTCACTGAACTACTTCACTGTTACAGAATGCAGTGACCATTGCAAAAGGAAAAGAACTGTCTGAATTCAAGTAGAAAAAAAAAATTACCAACTATTGTTAGTGATTTTTCTTTATGGACAGAAGGGAGAATAATCTTCCTTCTGTTAGTGAAACTGTGAGAGCACCTTGCTGACGAATTGGCCATGTCACCTTAAAAGGATCGATTCTCAATTTTCACAAATAACAATATTGCTTTCAAAAGTAATTGTAGGACATATGTTGTGAATGCCTGCTCTTGACAGTCATAAAATGTCCATCCAACACATACTGAGCCTAATATTAATAAGATGATGGCACATAATACATTCTCATTTTCTTGTTTTCCTGTTTCCTTTTTGATTCTGGGCTCAACAAACCATCATGAGCAATATAAGCTACTTCAAATTTAGGGCCACTGATTCTAAGGAAGAGGAGATGAGCCAGCACCAAGCTGAAAATGTTACCCATGCCTCATTCATTCAGGACTCCAACACTGGCTCAGCTCAGATGACTAATTAGACACCTATGCCTCTGATCACTTGGGCGTGTTCTTCTACTAACAATGCTTAGTGTCAATTATTTGTGGAAAGACCATTTGATTATGTTTTTGAGTGCAGATTAATATCACCTAGAATTGCCCTGCCACAGGAAGAATTTAAGGACAGATACCTCTGGTTGATTAGAGTCACACCATTTAACATGAAGCTTTCTGTGAATTGTCCATAGTGAAACTAACTCTTCGGGGTACAGTGCAGGTTCCACAGCATATTGGGGAGCTGCCTATTTTCTTCAATGACTTATAGTCAAAATCATATATCAGTCATCAAAAGATGATAAAATTCTTCAGTAGTCTTTCTTCTAGTCTTCTACAGCAATGTCACCTATACCCTGAAAAACTGGCTTACAGCACGGATACTACGACTGTTCTTGATATATTCAGCCATCTGGCCATATCAGCCTTAGCTTGGTTAGACACTGCATTAGTCCTCAGAGCTCAAAAAATCTCTGAAAAGTTGTCTGCCCAGGTAGTAAAAGCTGGATGCCCAGGAAAATTTATTTTTAAGATAAAAAAAATCAGAATTCTAATCTTTTTTTAAGTTACAAAACATGAACTTTTTTTAAGTTACAAAACATGAACTTTTTTTACATGTTTTGCATTTCTGTTTTAGGGGTCTGTATCCAAAATGTTCAGTGCACAAAAGTGTGTATTTCAAGCTTTAGGATCATGATGATGGCGAAATTGAAATGAAATGGTATGATGATGAAATTGGTATTTAAAAAATTTAGTAATTCTGCCATGTTCCTTGTGTTAAAATTTTTACCCTTTGTCCTAGGCCCATCAGAGGAATGGATCCTGTCGCTGACTATAAATATTTGGAGAAAAACTACATATGGTTCCAATTTGTGGACCTAGAGCATAATATAATTAAAGAAGTGATATTCTTCTGTCCTTGGCACTCTATAACAATAATGCAACTTCCAGTTATTAGCAGTGAAATGAAACACAACATGCAACAACTGTCTTTATTTTTATTTTTTATTTTTGTAGTAGAAAATTCTATTCCAAACTTTATCTTTAAATTTAGTTGCCCGGTGTGTACAACTAGATTTTTCCTTATCTGCCGAGGCCTATAAGTTACATGCCCCAGGCATCTCGGGCATGGCATTTTTCAAGCCCTGGTCCTAATAACATACTATAATACTTTGATTGGTTGTACCTAAAGTGTACCATCTATACAAGTCCACAGGCAAACAAAAACAATGAGCACTGGAAGCACACATCATTCTAGAAGTTCATTTAAATATTTAGAACCTATAAAAAAAAAAAAAAAACTATTTCACTCCCAACAAGTTACAAAACATGACACTAACATAAGTTATTGATACACTACTTCTTTAATGTTAATCTAACACACTTTTGTAGATTTTTTTTAACAAAGGGAAAAATCTTTATAATTACACTTCCACATTAGTTTACAATAAAAAATAAATAAATTTCTGATGACATTTAATTCAATTTTTATAACTTTTTTTGGTTTCAAAAGGTGCAAGAGAACATTCAATTTCCCAATAAATACAAAAATCTCTCCACTTCATATTGCAGCTCAACAATATTAATAATTAATAATAACAAAAACAACAATAATTCCCTTACCTTCCTTGAACAACTCATCTCCCTGTACCAAGTTTTTATGAATGTTAGCAATGCTGATTTCATCTTTTTCTTTTTCTTCTGCAAGTAAAGTAAGACAGAAAAATAAAGAAGTTTGAAAATAAAAACAAGCAAGGAAATATTTAAGTAACCTATGAATGCAACACATAAAATTTAGTGATGAGAAAATAAAGAAAAAAATCTTGAAAAAATGAAAGCTTGTCAATAAAATGATTCAAAACATATGATCTGTTCCTGTTCATTAGGTTAAAATTGGCCCAAAGTATTTTCTGATTGGAAAATACATTCTCATAATGTGCCCGTGGAAAACAGAAGACAGGCGATAAAAATGTAAAAAAATATAGTTTTTGAACAAAACACACACAAAAAAAAAGAGCAAGAAGAAAAAAAAAAAAAACCTTATCAATCTAACTGAAGCCATCTGGAAGCAAACAGAAAAAAAATTGGAACGTCAACTTACAGAATGCCGACGGCCACGGAAACAGAGGAAACGCTTTAAAAATATGACTCCTGTAAAAAATAAAAATCGCCTCAATCCAACCTTGTTAGATGAAAGTTTAGTCTTCCATGCCAAAAAAAAAAAAAAAAAGAAGGAAAAATTGAGGTCATTAGCTTCTCTAATGCCACACCAAACGTGTGTGGTGAGTTAAAAGTGCACAAAAATATCGCTTCCTAGATTCAAAGCTTAAAAAAGCAATATATGTATCTGATCAAATTGAAGTTACCTGAAAAATATGGAAGAATGAAAGCTAATATAAAGTGAGTGGGTGAGTGTGGGAACAGTTGCCTGCATGATCTATCAATAACAGTTTTGTGCCTGGAAAGCGAGCTAACATTAAAAGTGTGAAAATTTCCCTTTTGTTGTTTTAAAATTTAAAGATATCTTAAAAACAATGAATGTTAAGAAAACAGTTTGCACACCTTTCCGAGAATCCATGACGGGTGTCACTGTGCCGCACTGTTTCTGCTCCAGGGACTGTAACCATGAGCACCCAGAGTGACACAGCACAAAAATGGAAACGGGAAAGAAGTGGGGGTTGGGTAATTGTGTGAATTGCATTTCCGCACTCCGATATTGAAATAAAACATTAAATATGGTTGAGACTAAGATACTGACTCAAAGAGATTGCAAAAAATGCAACTATGTGCTTTGGCAATTGTCATAGCTGATACTGAAGTTACATTATACTCTTCTAAATCAGAGATTTTTTAAGCAGAAAAGCCAACACATAAGACGTAGTTATTAACGACTCAACGCCATTGTTGGATTACATGGTTATCATAATGTTTTAATATACTGTCAGAGTATAAATACTTGTGGTTTAATTTACTGTTTCACACGTTAATATTGGTTTTAATCATCAAGAATCAAAGCTGTACTTCATCGTTTCCAGAAATTTTGTGATAAACATAAGTTTGATGTTATTATTTACTGTCCTTTGGTAATAGACTTAACAGTTATGGTTCTGGATGTCATTGAGGTTAAGTGCTTCTTTTAAGCCAAAGAACAGTTAATGGTTACCTTAATGAAATCCAGGAATGTGAAGCACTGCATCGTCTTCTTAACGTATTGTTTCTCATTCCAGTTTCAGCTTTTGATGTATAAGCCTTCTTCAGTGAGTTTTTTGTGCTATCATGTTAGTACTTGATGTTATTAAGCGCTTAGCTGTGGTCTTAATGATGACAGCAACAAAACTATGAAAAAAAAATCGTCATTAAGGCAGCAGCTAAGCTCCTGCGGTCTTAATGACGATGGTAACAAAACTATGAAAAAGCATTGTCATTAAGGCAGCAGCTAAGCGCCTAATAACATCAAGTACTAAAATGACAGCACAAAAAACTCACTGAAGAAGGCTTATACATCAAAAGCTGAAACTGGTATGAGAAACAATACGTTAAGAAGACGATGCAGTGCTTCACATTCCTGGATTTCATCAAGGTAACCATTAACTGTTCTTTGGCTAAAAAGAAACACTTAACCTCAATGACATCCAGAACCATAACTGTTAAGCCTATTACCAAAGGACAGTAAATAATAACATCAAACTTATGTTTATCACAAAATTTCTGGAAACGATGAAGTACAACTTTGATTCTTGAAGATTAAAACCAATATTAATGTGTGAAACAGTAAATTAAACCATGAGTATTTATACTCTGACAGTATATTACAACACATAAGCTGTGTATTTCTTCCTTTAACTGGTATAATTCCAAAATAATCATTTTTGCTGCTATCTGTTGATGAAGGAATTCCTTTCTTCTACAGAATTATAACAAAGACGATTTTCCATAATTTCATGCTGTCTGTAATAATGTAACACCAATATAAAAAAAAAAGCAACCAAACATCATATGGAAAATTAGTACTGATTTGCATCTCTGCCTTTCACACATAAGTTAAGCATTAAAACACACAATTCATACTATGCCTCATCCTACGTATGCCAATCTTATGTATACTTGATTCTCTTTGCTTACAAAGCCCATTCAAGAGGGGAACTAGGGTGGCTGTAGCCCCTGGCCCCACATTTTCAAAGGGCCCCAGAATTATGCAGGATGCTTGAAGATTTGACAGAGTTCTACAAATTTTGTTTCAAATGGCACAGCAAAAACTAAGAAAATGCCTTCTGAACAAAATTTTCTATTTTTTTCCGCTATTTTAGGAAGAGTCCGCAAAAAGTATAGTCACATGTGCACCAGTTCATCCTCAAACTTTTTGAAAGCATTGCAGATTTATTTTGTACATACCTGTAACTGGGGGAAATTTTCATACATTAAGAATTTGTTTGAATCATGATATTTGGATCATATTATTTTGCCCACTATTTCGATATATTTCATCAAGCTGAACCCTTCGGGGGAGGGAGATTAAATCAGAAATGAACTAGTATCCACTATCCATTTTACAATCATGAATTTTTACATTTTCTTGCTACCACTGATTCGTCCACGTGTCATGGGATACACACTTCGTACGGAGGGGATATTTTTATGGCTTCCTCATCATATTCTGGGGACGTTTTCTCCTGTGTATTTTTATTCATGCACTCATAGTGAATTGTAGATGTGCCACTAATACTGGGGCCCCAAAATACTGTCCAGCCCCTGGGCACCCATTCTCCTCAGTTGTGCTCTGCCCATTGCCATTTCCTTGCATCTATGTGAAGAAAAACATCTAAGTATAGAAAATAATAATAATAAATAATAAATAAATGCATCGCTCTTTCCACGTTCCAGAAACACACAGCATCCGAAAAAATTGTTTTTCAGCCGCCGCTGAAAAACAATTCCACTCCCTGTCATTGCTGAAAAACAATTTTTCGGATGCTGTGTGTTTCTGGAACGTGGAAAGAGTGATGCATTTATTTATTAACTGTCACCACGTATTTGGAGTTTTTCACCTTAGAAAATAATAACATTATACTAGTGATCCGATTTATTGGTGTAGGAAATAGACACAAGCATTTCCAAGCTTTCGCACATCAACCAGATGGCTTCTTCAAGGAAGTTAGACAGAAAGTTAAGTTAGGCGGTTTCTGCCTAATTTCCTTTAAAAAGCCATCTGGTTGATGTGCGGAAGCTTGGAAATGCTTATGTGTCTATTTCCTATGCCAATAAATCGGATCACTAGTATAATGTAACTATTTCCTACATAATTGGTGTACTGTTCCTCATTATCAACACTTAAGTATTTTTGGTGTTCATTATGAGAGCTCTACATTAATTCTAATTACTTAGATCAACTTTCTTGCAGTGATTGTTTTGAAAACCATACGAAAAAATCTGCAAGAAAGCTGACCTTGGAACTAGTGTTAAAGCTATAAAAAGAACTGTCGTAAGAAACACCAAATGAAAAAGAGGAAGCCGGAGTCTGCAACATAAAAAGATTATAAAGGAACAAGATAATCCTACAGCAAGATCATACATGTAAGAAATAGGAAAATAAATACTAAGGTGTAATTATCAAAATACCTATAGAATTGGAACAAAAAACAATAAAACCACATGATTGATTACTATATTAACAATCATAGTTGTAAATGCATTTATGGCACCTCTATTCATAGTGATTGTGGAATAACTCTTTTACGGGTCTTATAGAGGTTATTTTTCTTCAAAGTTGGTTGTCAAATTTTCGAACTAAAGCCTAGTTCGTCATCAGGACTATGTCACTGGAGTAGTTGCTGCCACTCAATTGGAAGAGTCCATCCGCAATTATCGTTAATTGTGGTACTTCTTCTTCTTTCTATTTCGATCCCTTCTTCTAGTTTCCTCTTTACTAAGTTTGACTGGTGGGCGATTATTTTCACTGAGTCCCAATTTATGGAGTGTCCACTTGCTTGTATATGTCTGTCTAGCCCTGTTTTGTTCCCAATGTTCCTAATAGCTGCTTGGTGTTCTTTCATTCGGACCTTAATACTTCTCCCTGTTTCTCCTATATAGCTGAGTCCGCAGTTACAGTCGATGCAGTAAATTACTCCTTCCTGCAATTGGATGTCCAATTCTTTCTGCTTTAAAGCTGGCAGGAATTTCTTTATTTTGTTATTAAGATCTGGAGCTAGCCTGATATTATATTTTGCTCCGATCCTTTTCAGTTTCTCGAAAAGTCCCTTGTGGTACGTAATTTTGCTGGTGAATTTGAAGTTGGTTTTCTCCTGCTTCTTTTTTGGCACTTGTTTAAATATTTTTTCAACATATGGGGAGGGGTAATTGTTTTCTGCCAATATTTCCTTTAATTCTTCTTTGTGAAGATCTTTCTGAGTAGCTGAAGAGATCAGGATTTCAATCTTTTCCAAAAATTGTCTCGCCGTATTCGATTTAATATAATCAGGGTGGAATGAGCAGAAGTCTAACATCTTCCCTGTGTTGGTGGGTTTTCTAAAAAGCTGAGTGAATATTTTTCCCTCTCTTGAGGTCAAGGTTAAATCTAGGTAATTGATGCTATGGTCTCTTTCCTGTTCTAGGGTATACTGCAAGGTATTCTCTAGTAAGTTAAATTCTTCCAGAATCTGAGAGGGTAGAGATTGGTCCACAGTATCTACTATAATTAGGACATCATCCATGTACCTTACATAGAGAGCAAACAAGGAGGGTTGTATAAGGATTTTTGCCTCTAGTTTACTTATATAATAATTTGCTAGCAGAGGTGCTAGTGGAGAAACCATTGCAAGTCCTGAAGTTTGTCTGTAATATTTCTTTCCAAACTGGAAGAAATTATTCTTGAAGGAAAATAGGAGCAGTTCATATATGCCAAGTAGTATTTCTCTATTGTGATTATGGAATACTATTTCTTCCGCAAGGTCATCTGCAATGAATTCCAGGAGGAGGTCCAGGTTAATGTTGGTATACATAGAGACTATATCCAGGCTTGCCATTACTGGATGAATTAATTCTGGCAAGTTGTCCAGTTTTCCTTTTAGCTGCATGGAATTTTTTAGTAGGTAGGGAGGAGAAGAGAACATATCTCTGAGGTGACCAAGTAAATAATAATTAATGTTGGAGAGTGGCGAATTTCTAGTGTCTATTATAGGTCTTACTGGATGGCCTTCTTTGTGAACTTTTATCGTACCATAGATCTGTGGAATTCTTGACTGGATTTTGGAGAAGTTTTTGAAGAGCTCATTAAGCTGTTTTTTATTTCTTAAAGAGCTGATTAATTTCTTAAGATTTTTGACAGTTTGATCTATAGGGTTACCATTGAGTTCTTCATAATAAGGCTTGCTCAATTCAGCTTCCATTTTATTGTAATACAAAACTTTGCTCTTATCTGCTCTCAGTGCTACAACTTTATCATTGGCTTTGAATTTTTTAAGGTCAGCAATGGCATTTCTATTAAAATTGTAATCAACTTTTACTGGCTTTTTTACAAATTTTGAGACGCAGTCTGAGAATTCTTTCCTTAAAGTAACTGCTGTATTTTCATCTTCTCTTTCTACCTTACTACAGATGCTTTCTAAATCAATCAGTATACGTTTTTTATCAAGTGTTGCGGAGGAAAGGTTATATATAGGAGAAACAGGGAGAAGTATTAAGGTCCGAATGAAAGAACACCAAGCAGCTATTAGCAACATTGGGAACAAAACAGGGCTAGACAGACATATACAAGCAAGTGGACACTCCATAAATTGGGACTCAGTGAAAATAATCGCCCACCAGTCAAACTTAGTAAAGAGGAAACTAGAAGAAGGGATCGAAATAGCAAGAAGAAGAAGTACCACAATTAACGATAATTGCGGATGGACTCTTCCAATTGAGTGGCAGCAACTACTCCAGTGACATAGTCCTGATGACGAACTAGGCTTTAGTTCGAAAATTTGACAACCAACTTTGAAGAAAAATAACCTCTATAAGACCCGTAAAAGAGTTATTCAACAATCATGTTGTTTCTGATCTGAAAAAAATAGCTATCATTGTGCAACATGGTAAAAACAGAGTAAGATATTAACAGGCAAGGCAATCTGTATGTTGAGAAAGCAAGGAATCTCAACTGTAATATTAATAGCCCTATCATATGCATGGCGACAAATTATCGAAGTAAGGAAACTGGAAAAAAAACCTGAAAGGAAATGAAAACATGATAAAAGAGAAAAACTATACATACTATCTAAAGTTTTTACCTGATATTGTCAAAGTATTTCTCACGTTTGCTCTGTGAGGCACGTGCTCCCGGCCCCGAGAGGTCTCTTACATAGTAACGTAAGAGACCTCTCGGGGCCGGGAGCACGTGCCTCACAGAGCAAACGTGAGAAATACTTTGACAATATCAGGTAAAATATCTTAGATATTATGTATTGTTTAATTAAAATCACGTTTATAACATAAGACAACCTATAAGGTTGTCTCATGAATTGCATTTTTCATAATGATAAAAGAGATAAAAAATAAATATTGAGGTATAACAAAAAGAAAAAAACAGCAACATAAAAAACATAGATGGCACTCCTGCCCAAATACGGAAAACAACGCAGCAATCAAGAAATCCTATCTACTCCCTATCGACATAATGTACACAAACTGGAACTTCCACTCCCTGTCATTGCCTTTTCATTCCCTGTAAAGTAGTTTTCCCTTGCACAGTAAGCAGGCAGTAAGTACCATTTGTGAACATAACTGCACTTTAAATAAAAGAAAACATGCTTTAAACGAAATTAAATATCCAAATTCGGTACTACATTGTTCGCTCCACCTTGAAAACAATTTTACGGGTTAAGTAAAATTGTTTGTTTCAGATTCAACTATGCACAGAAGTAAGAAATTTAAGTTCACTTTGTAAATGCATTTATGGCACCTCTATTCATAGTGATTGTGGAATAACTTTTACGGGTCTTATAGAGGTTATTTTTAATGAAAGTTGGTTGTCAAATTTTCGAACTAAAGCCTAGTTCGTCATCATGACATAGTCCTGATGACGAACTAGGCTTTAGTTCGAAAATTTGACAACCAACTTTCTTTAAAAATAACCTCTATAAGACCCGTAAAAAAGTTATTCCACAATTTAATTTCACTTTAAAATAGGGGAAGGAGATAAAAATGCTGGCTCTACTGATAGCTTTTGAAGAAGACACTGTTAGAATTTGCATTTCATTAGAAACAAAAATCTAATGAAATGCATGTTTTTAAAGTTGCTTTTTTTTTCCCACTATTACCGAAAATATTAAAAACCATGAACATGATCAAAGAAATATAAAAACTAAGAACATGTTCAGGAAAAGAGAGAAATGAGAGGAAAAAACAATCCCCGGTTGCTAAGAAAAATGAGGAATTCCGAAAATTACGGAATAATCATCCTCACCAGAATAATCAATTTCCAGTGCAATTCAAGACATTCTCTGCAGGCGAACGGCATGAAAACGTCCAGAACATACCAAAGAAACATCAAAGAAACGTCTCGATATTAAAGCCTCCAACAGACAATCTCAAAAATAGTTAAATAAATGTTAGATTCATGAAAACATTAAAAAATTTTATACACATGTTGGATAGCATTACTTCACTGAGATTTTCGTTTTTTGTGGTATATTCAATGTTTCCCGTAATGCGTAGCTGACCAGTGATTCCTGTAAGTGTCTGTAGTAGCAGTCAACGCGAACAAAAACTACAATTGATTAACACCCCCCCCATCCACACACACAAATGAATTTCCGGACACTGGGTTCTAAAACTGCCAACGCAATCAGATTAAATCGGGACACTTGGCAGCCATGCATAACTATAAATCTAGAAACATCGTGAACTACGAAACATCGCCTGGGTACTGGCCCCCGGTAATAAATAAGGGCGTCTGCCTCCCCCTTTCTACTTCGCTTCCGTGTCACATTCCTATCGGCCACTCTAGCCCAAATCTCCTAGCTTCCTATTTCTAAGGGTTGTTTAAGACCTGGGACCTGGGGTCAGACACTCCCTTCCTAAAATCCTCTACATATGATCATGTGTACTACGAAACATTGCATAGGGCCAAAAATCAAGAAAAGATAACATTCCAGGACATGCAACAGAATTTTAGGATATTTTCAGAACAAACTGGAACTCCAGAGCCTTTCCAGGCCAAGTACGAACCATGTATTTACCAATTAATTTCATTCCTTTCACCCTTTCGGCAAGTTTGGGTATTTCCTGCATTCGCCGCTCTGAAAAATGAATTTCGCAGCTACTAGCAAACTGTAGTGCACCCAGAAATTTCTCAGGATGGGGGGCATGGGCCATGGTACACAGAATTTTCCCAAGGTGGGGGTGACCCCCAAATATACTGGGAAAATAGTCAGGTGCCATAACAATTAAGGAGGTTGACTTTTGTACATTTATTCTTATCCAATCACTAGTAATGTTACAGAACAAGAAAGTTAAATGATTAGAAGAAGCAGTAGATGAAATTCTTTTGCTGGTTAGATTTCTCTAAATTTATTTAACAGAACTACTCCCTTATAATTATTTTATGTTATAATTATACGGCACATGATTAAGAAGTATATGTAGGTTGCATATCATCGTTTTTTGTTTCAAACTTCGACGTAATAATTTCTCCGCTCTGTCAGCTCAATGGGGGAGGGGGCATCAGCCTATCCAGATGTTGAGACCCTTCCAAAAAAACAAAACACACAAACACATGACAAATCTGTGCTTTCAGGTATTTCCTGCTGTATTTACCCATATCCTGCTCATTCTCAACATTGAGTGTGCAAAGAAAACAGTTTTGCTGCTAAGGTGAGAAAGTAAAAATGCAGAATGAAAAAGAAATCTTCCATTTGGTGAGCTTTGTGTTTGCATGTGATCTTCTGAATCTCAGCGCTTTTAAAAGTATTTCCGTGTATCACTTAACTTTGTTTATACAAGCCTGCGAACATCCACTACTATGGGGCAAAGAAACTAGCTCCGCAAACATTTCATGCAGAATATTTGTTGGGATAATAATAATTTAAATGTTCAGTTTCATGTATGAATGAAATGTACAGTAATAACAGTAACAGCTTCTTTTGTTGTTCTTCTTTGAGGAATTATTACAGTTTGCTCAAAAGATTTAATCAGAAGTGATAAGGCTAAATTACATAATTCATACATTTATACGTAGTAGGCAAAACCTTAGCCAAGGGGTGACTGCCCAACCTCAACATCACCACCCCTCCAAACTTCTGTCTGGCTATGAGCCTGGTAGTAGGGCAAATATAGATACCTAGAGAAAAAAGTCTTTCCTTTACATAAATAATTTGGAAATTTTAGCAACTTATGTCAGATAAGGCTTTAGCGACTTATATTATCATTAAAGTAAGCAGAAGCTGAGAAGCCAGGCTCCTACATCGGAACATTTGGCAGACAGCCTCTTGGAATATTTGTTTCAAGGTAGGTAGATGCGGAATGAAACGTTCATATTCCTTTCACGAATTTAAGTAATTCAATGGAAAGAATTGAAGAGATGCAACTCTGCAACATTATAATTAAACATTCAGGAACAAATAATCAACCACTTATCCAATAAATATCTTCAGCTAGTTTTTCAAGTTGTGAATTTCTGTTCTGCACCTCATTACATCGTGGTTTATTCTCCATTTCATGTTTTAAATATATTCTATTAAAAAAAAAAAAAAGATGACACCGAATTTTCGGGCATAATGAGCACGTCTTTTGAATCCATTCTGACGCGAATTAAATTTATCAAAGCTATTCTGATTCAAAGTCAATGGGAGCTGGTATAAAAACAGTAGTATCTGACCGAAGAAAGAAGTTTTCCAATCAGGTTTTTAATCGTGCAGATACCGCTGTAAACGGAATCATGAGCTTACGCCCTCTGGTTGCAGACTTGTGCGTTAAGAACAATTTGAAATTATATAAGAAACATTTCACAGCAGAAACGCTCTCCAACAAAGAAAGAATTTTTCAAACCGGACTCTTAGAAGCAGAGATGTCGACAAATATAAGATATGCATCTATGCCCCGGGCAGGAAAAACATGCATTATTTTAAGAAGAAAGTATTCTCAAAATATTTTTCGATGTCAGAAGTATAGGTCCAGGGAAGAATTTTTTCAGTCGAGTTTTCAGAAGCTCAGATTTTGCTGCAAATTCATCAGAAGCAGAAATCGTTTATGCCCTCTGGTGGCCAACCCATGCTTTACCAAACATTAGAAATTATATGAAAAACATTTCCCTCCAGAAGCTGTACGCGATACAAGAAGATTTTCTCAAATCAGAGTTTTAGAAGAAGAAATATCAGAGGAAACGCAATTTACCTTAACACACTTTAGCGGAAAGTCTATGAGTTACTTGAAAATTTTGCCATTACATGAAAAACATTTTGCACCGGAAAAGCTATCCAACAAAGAAGGAATTTTTCAAATTGGACTCTTAGAAGTAGAGATATTCACAAAAATAAGATATACCTCAAAGCCCTCTGGTGGCAAAACCATGTTTACCAAAAACAAGGAATTATATGCAAAAGATTTCCCATCAGGAGCTGTATCCTGTGCAGAAAGAATTTTTCAAATCGGAGTTTTAGAAGCAGAGATATCGGGGGAAACGCAATTTACCGTAAAGCTCCCTAGTCGTCCATGAATTACTTAAAATTTTGAAATTTTATGAAAAACATGTTGCACTGAAAACTCTATCCAATAAAGAAGGAATTTTTTTTGGGGCCATTAGAAGCAGAGATATTGACAAAAATAGGATACAAATCTACGCCCCTGGCGGAGAAACCCTGCATTACTTTAAGAATATTTTGAATCGAGATTTTAGAAGCTCCGATTTTGTGGCAAATACATCAGAAGCACAAATTAACACTTACGCCACGTGGTGGCAAAAAATTCTATACCAAAAATTAGAAATTATATGCAAAACATTTTTCATCAGGAGCTGTATCCGCTGAAGAAAACATTTTTGAAATCGGAGTTTTAGAAGTAGAGATATCAGGGAAAACGCAATTTACTTTTACGCCCCCTGCGGAAATCTATCCGTAACTTGAAAAAGTGACTACACCTAAAATATTCTTTGACATAAGTGGAATAGAAAGGTAAAATAATTTTTTCAGTCGGATGTTTAGAAGCAAATAATATGGAATAAAATGTATTTTGAATTCGATGCCACCTGCATTTACGCCCTCTAGCGGCGAAATTGTACATAAAAAGAAAAAGAAAAAAAAAACGAAATGAAGGATCATCATTTGCATATTTCAAGCTTTCCAATGCAAAAAGAATTTTTCAAATCGGACTAACAGTTGCAGAAATATGGTGTCCACTAACGGACGACGGACAAACCGATAACAGAAGCACGATCTTTTTTTTACAATATATTCAGTATAAAAGTAGCTAATTTATTTATTTTTTTCCTTATTATTACAGAGGTATAATTATCATTTTGGTTTGAAAATATTGACAAGATGCAATTTATGCCGAGCTGCCTTTGCACGTCCATGATGGATGCGAGAGGGCTGTATAAAAATATCGCGCAGCGATACACAAACGTTCGTAATCGGAAGACCCCCCCCCCTCACTCTATATCGTAAGATTTATTTTTTCTCCAATAGTTTTGCTGTATTTCTTTGCTGCAGAGCTAGATTCTTCTTAGCTATGTAATGGCGAGTTTGTGCAGACTAATTAATGAAAAAAAGCGTAGTGGTTACACTCAACTATCTGAAAACGCTGCGATACGGAGCCCTCCTTCCCCCCTTTTTTTGTTTAAACAGAATATATTAAAAACATGAAATATGAGAAAACATTAAGAACTTTAAAAAGAAGGAACGTACCTTGCAGGGGCGGATTGGCGGTCGCAAAAGGACCCGGGAAAATTTTTGCAAATGCGCCTGTTCAGTTGTAGTTCTGCGGTACTATTGTATCACAACTGAAAATCACTTTTTTTATTTAAAAAACAAAACAAGAAGTACAGTTCCTCTGGAAACAGTGGCAAGCATATATAGTACTGGGGGGGGGGGTAAAACAAGTACATCCGTCATCCTTAAATGGAAGTGGGTGTTGCAGGAAAATTTTCGTCGGCCCATGGAAAGATTTTACCACAGAAAAATTGTACTGCAATTTTTCTGTTGTGGACAATCACAGTTAGAAATTTTAAGATTTTTAAATATCGTGGCGAACAGATTCTTCATTTAGTGATCATATATCCGTATGTGTTTCAATTACAAAACGTGCTTTTATGCTGCGGTTATGTATTGTAAAGACACCTTACTAAACGTGGTAAGCAAAACATTTTGAAACTTAATGTTGAGATGATATCTGCATAAATGCCTTCATCTGCAGCATTTGTCAGTTATCACAAGGATCGTAGGTTGCGTAGGTAGAACATTTCGGGGGAAAGGGATCGTATATGACATCCCCGCAAATAATCTTACAGTTATTTCATAAAAAGTTCTTGATATTATTAGCTTTCACTCTGAATTCTGTGTTGTCATATAGTGGATAGTACATCCCATAATGACCATTATCTAGCATTGTTCTGCAACTTTAACAAACATGGGTGAGTATTTTCACTACTTTAACCAAAGTAGTGAACAAAATTTAGCCCTGTTCAGCTCCAACCCCAATGCTGTTAACATACGTAGATTGTTGTGCCTCCCGATTTTTCCTGATGCCAGGCCCCTCGAAACATTTCAGGATGAAATGAATGGTCAAAGAAACTATAGAAATAGATAGACATCCCTTCCCCACTCCGCAGTTGAGAAAGACATCGGTTAATTGCACGGGGAGGAAGGAGTGGAAGTTTGGAAGGAGATGTTTTTTAATGCCTAAACAGATTAATCATATATAGTTTTCGAGCTCGTTCGGGCCCAGGCTCTAGTTTGCAATATAAAATTCGGGCTCGGGGAACTCAGCTCTTATGATAAGCACAACATTAATGCCTCCTAAAACCAAAGGGAGTAAAATCAACTACCCCCTTCCTTTGGGGAATAAATAGAACATCTTGTACACCTCGCCCTCCCGCAACAAGTACATACATTCTCGTTCCTCAGCTACTAAGTGAACCCAGAAGTTCGCAAACACACATGGCCCATCTATTGTAGTTGGGATTCTAGCAGTTGCCTGCCAAGGGGATTTTTTTTCCCAAATTCAAAATAGAAAGGGCCCCCCCCCGCCCACCGCTTGTTATATAATAACTTCATTATGTGTATTTCGTTTATAAAAGGGTGTTGTGGTTTTGTTGTGTTTACCCGCCCACCGCTTGTTATATAATAACTTCATTATGTGTATTTCGTTTATAAAAGGGTGTTGTGGTTTTGTTGTGTGTTTAAAACAACTGAACTGAAAACATTTTTAAGAAAGTAAGAAAGAAAGAGACAAAATATACGGAAGGGGCCCACCGGGAAATGTCCCGGTGTCCCGGTGAGCCAATCCGCCCCTGGTATCATGCGTCCACAAAATAGTTAAAAATAAATAAATAAATAAATAAACGCCACCGTCACCAGGGCCGGATGGAGCTTTTGAGAGGCCTGGGGCGAAATTTCATAGCGGGACCCTGAGCAAAAATTTCATTAAGCGCCCTAGAAAATAAATCTCATAGTTTAATAAAATCGTTACGTGAAAAATGAAAACACACGAAAACTATTATAAAGAAAAATGATTATCTCAAATTACCGTGAGCTTAAGAAAAAGACCATAATATGAATTTAAAGTTCAGAGAGAGAGAGAGAGAGAGAGAGAGACAGACAGACAAACAAAGAGAGAGAGAGAGAGAGAGAGAAAGATAGAGACAAACCAAACAGACTGGCAAAGAGAGAGAGAGACAAACAGACTGGCAAAGAGAGAGAGAGACAAACAGACCGGCAAAGAGAGAGAGAGACAAACAGACTGGCAAAGAGAGATAAAGATAGAGACAGACAAATACAGAGAAAGATGGAGACAGCAGAGAGAGATACAGAGAAAGACAGAAACAGACAGACAGAGAAAGAGTAAAGAGTGCTAAAATCTATGGTTTTCTTTCCGGGTAGAACGGGCTTTAGGTTGCATTGTGACTTATAAAAACTTCCCCACAAAATGGTAAAATGATAAATTTAACTAATCTGCGTAGCAAATGTTTTTCTATAGCAAACATTTTTACCTAGTGAATAATAAGGATCCTTCTTAAAAAAATTCGTTTATATATATATATATATATATATATTCTATAAAGATACCCAAGCAAAAAAAAAAAAAAAAATATACAAATAAAATTTTGACTCACACCTAGTACAACATAGAAAAGGTTATGTATCTACCTGTGTGAGTAAAAGGAGAAAAGAAAAAAAAAATAAAATAAAACAACTGAATGTAGAAGGTGTCGAGAATACTGAGCCTTGGCTTTATCAAGGACCAGCAAAAACTCTGCATTTTCTCACTTCCACAAAGACCTAGTTGGAAATGGGTTTCTGCATATATATATATATATATATATATATATATATATTTCCTAGGGATGTAAGGTCAGGTGATGCGTAACATCACAGCCTCTCTTTGACAAATGTCAACCCCGCCTTCTCGTGGTGCATCCTGTTCCCACTAAAGGGGCTCTGACGACCGCAAATAGCGGTATAACTATACCATCGGGATCAGAGGAAATGCTATCCCACACTCACCAACCCGCTTGGCCAGCGTGGTGAGTTATAGCCAAACACCTCCAAAATGACTCTACAACTTAAATCTTGGCCCTCAGTCTCCGGCAGCTGGAATGTACCTGGCCAAGGCAGCGGCCAGTGCGACATGAAGGCAGAGGGTGCTAAGAATCCCCGGAGGACCGGACTAGGCTGCCATTTGATGCTGACCTTGGCTACCTACAACGGACGCTCCCTATCTTCTGATTCAAGGCTTCTTGAATTGGAAGAGGAACTACAAAGGATCAAGTGGGACATCGTCGGGCTAAGTGAGGTAAGGAGAAAAGGAGAAGATCTCATTGAACTGAAAAGTGGACATCTCTTCTATTATCGTGGGACAGATACTGGCAGAACGAGTGGTGTTGGATTTATAATAAACAAGAAACTGAAGGATAAAGTGGTAGAAGTTGAAAGTTCCTCTGACAGAGCTGCACGACTCGTTATCCAACTATCGAGAAGATACCAGGCTCAGATTATTCAAACTTATGCACCCACCACAAGTCATCCTGAAGAAGAAATTGAAGAATTTTATGAGGAAATTCGTCATCTAAATAATAAAGGTAAGCAGCACTTGAAGATAATTATGGGAGATTTCAATGCAAAAATAGGGCACCGGCAACAGAATGAAACTTCAGTAGGTAAATTCGGTCACGGCAACAGAAACCAGCGTGGAAATACTCTCGTTGAGTTTGCAGAGGCAGAAGGATTTTTCATCTTGAATTCCTTTTTCAAGAAAAAGCCACACAGGAAATGGACATGGAGACATCCAATTGGGACGACAAGTGAAATTGATTTTATTATGTGTAACAAAAAATTCGTCATCGAAGACTGCAGTGTGCTAAACAAGTTCAACACAGGTAGTGACCATAGATTGGTGAGATGTAAGATGCACCTCAACACTAAACTGGAACGTGGCAAGCTCATAAGACAAACAAAATGTATTGACATAACCAACCTTAAAAAACACCATAATACTTTCAAGTTGGAACTGAAGAACAGATTCTCTGCTTCAGAAGGCCTAACATCGGAAGAAGTGGATATTTCGGAAGTTAACAGAAAAGTAACCAAAGCTCTTATGGAAACAGCAACAAAATTAGCTGGGTCTAAGAACAAGTTGCATGTAAACAAATTATCAGGAAAAACCAAAATGTTGATGCAAAAAAGAAGAGAGATGAGGACAACTAAAGAAGATGTGACTTCCAAAGTGGAATATATAGAGCTATGCAAGACAGCACGAAAAAGTATCACTGAAGACGTAAGGAAATTCAACTGTGAGCTAGTGAGGAAAGCAATTGAAAACAACCAAAGCCTAAAGATAGCAAAGGGACATCTCAGTAAGTGAAGAAAACAGATTATGGTTCTTAGAAAAGAAGATGGTTCTATAACAAGAAATAGAGGCGAAATTTTGACAAGAGTGAAAGATTTCTACTCCAAATTATATGAAAGGGATGATACATGTACTCCAGACATCATGAAAGGTACCAGAGTTCTTCCAGTCCTCCCAGCAGAAGTTGCTCATGCAATCAAGAACATGAAGCGGGGGAAAGCTCCAGGAGAAGATGGAATTACTATAGACATCATACAAGAAGCAAGTGGAGAAATTGAAACAGTACTCGCCCAAATTTTCACTCGATGCCTTAATGAAGGGAAGATTCCTGAGGATTGGAACAATGCTACAATGATCCTGCTACATAAAAAAGGTGACATTGAGGATCTCAGGAACTACAGACCTATCAGCCTCCTAT
The DNA here is from genome assembly GCA_039090855.1 of Macrothele yani. Classification (NCBI taxonomy): domain Eukaryota; kingdom Metazoa; phylum Arthropoda; class Arachnida; order Araneae; family Macrothelidae; genus Macrothele; species Macrothele yani. The sequence continues at coordinate 166,840,234 of CM077029.1, read as the reverse complement.
CAGTGGTTTATAAAATCTTCACTAAAGTTCTTTCACACCGCTTGAAGGTAACACTGGACATGGCTCAACCGAGAGAACAAGCTGGATTCAGGAGTGGCTACAGCACAATAGATCATATCCATGTACTGAGAGAACTAATTGAAAGAGCGAGGGAATATGAACTTCCATTGTGCATGGCTTTTATCGATTATGAAAAAGCCTTTGATTCGGTGAAACCATCAGCAGTTACCACGGCTCTGAAATCCTGCGGTATTGAAGATGCATACATTAATATTATTAATAACATCTATGAAAATGCAAGTGCAAAGATTCGGCTGTTTGAAAATACAACACACATAAAAATTGGAAAGGGAGTGAGACAAGGTGACACCATATCTCCGAAGCTCTTTAATGCCACATTGGAAAATGTCTTTCAATCACTGAACTGGGAAAACAAAGGGATAACGATTAATGGAGATTATCTAACCCACCTTCGTTTTGCTGATGACGTAGTCATTTTTGCAACTACCCCATCAAAGCTGCAGAGTATGATCCAGGAACTTGCTGACAAGAGTAAAGAAGTGGGATTAAAAATGAACTTTCAGAAGACAAAAGTGATGTTCAATGCTTTTACAAGAAATGAAGATTTATCGATTGATGGAGAAAAGCTGGAGATAACAGACACGTACGTTTATCTTGGACAGCAGATATCAAGTGAGGGTCACATTGGTGAAGAAATTAATCGGCGTACAAAACTTGCCTGGAGAGCTTTTGGAAGAAACAGCATAATTTTCAAGAGCAATATGCCATTATGTCTTAAAAGAAAAGTGTTTGATCAATGCATCCTTCCAGTGCTTACGTATGGTGCAGAGACGTGGACCTTAACTAAAAGAGACATACAAAGGCTGCAGACAACTCAAAGTAGCATGGAGAGGTGCATGCTTGGTATAACCAGGAGAGATAAGAAGAGGAACTCGTGGATCCGAAAAATGACGAGAGTGGAAGACATCATGATCAGAGTTAAATCCCTGAAATGGCAATGGGCTGGACATACTGCCAGAAGGACAGACCATAGATGGACAGCCGAAATTTTAGATTGGATTCCAAGGGACAGGAAAAGACCCAGAAAAAGACCACATGGGAGATGGGTGGATGAAATTCGTAAATATGCGGGAGTGACATGGAGGAGACTGGCACAAGACAGACCGTTGTGGAGGAAACTTGGGGAGACCTTCGTCCAGCAGTGGATTGATAATGGTTGACAATGATGATGATGATGATATTTCCTAGCACATTTTGTTTAGTGATTGATTTTTGATGCAAGATGGTATAACTGACAAATTAGTGAGTTACCTTGCATCAAAAATCACTTAGTACTTTTCTTCATCTTTCATACGCGCTAACTCATGTATGAAAATTTCTTTTTTTTTAATTTCTAATACTGTTTTCAAAGTCACTGAACAACTAGAGTCCATAATAGTACAAAAACAACGTCAATATTGTTCTTTTCCTTTTTTACGCTTTCCAACCGTAGGTTGAAGAAGCGTATATGCTCCAGCTTTTTCCGCCCGTCTGTCGGCACGATAACTCGCGTAAAAATGGTTCGATTTCGATGAAATTTTAGTATGTGGTAGGGGACCACCAGGGGACGAACCCTATTGAAAATGGGTGAAGTGGGGTCAAAGGTCACGCCATAAGAGCGGGATCCATTTCATTGCCTTTATGCGTCATAACATGCGTAAATATGGTTCGACTTCGATGAAATTTCAGTATGTGGTAGGGAACTACCTGGGCACGAACCCTATTGAAAATGGGCGAAATGGGATCAAAGGTCAGGCAGGACATAAGAGCCGGATTTGTTCCATTGCCTTATGCCTCATAACTTGCGTAAAAATGGTTCGATTTCGATGAAATTTTAGTATGTGGTAGGGAGCTACTGGGCACGAACCCTATTGAAAATGGGTGAAATAGGGTAAAAGGTCAGGCAGGACATAAGAGCGGGATTTGTTCCATTGCCCTTATGCGTCATAACTTGCGTAAAAATGGTTCGATTTCGATGAAATTTTAGTATGTGGTAGGGAGCCACTGGGGACGAACCCTATTGAAAATGGGCGAAATGGGGTCAAAGGTCAGAACACTGGAGTGTGATCCATTCCATTGCCCTTGTGCATCATAACTTACCAAAAAATGTTTCGATTGCGACAAAACGTTATCATGTTGTTCCGGAGGTATAGTGAACCGGTTCTGTTGAATATCAACGAAATGGGGTCAAAAGTCATTGCACAAAAGCAAGAGTTATTCCACAGCCATTATTCTCATAACTTGCATAAAACTGCTTCTATTGCGACAAAACTTTAGTATGTTATTCTTGAGGTGTACTGAACCGGTTCTGTTGAATATCATCAAAATGGGGTCAAAGGTCAGGACACAGTAAGCGAGATTTATTCCACAGCCATTACCCTCATAACTTGAGTAATAAATTCTGGTATGTTGGAAAGCATATCATACTCAATGCATTGCATGATTTTACTAACTTGTTTTTTTTTATTTCAGTATCTGGTTAACACACAAATTGTTGAGCATACAAGTAGGGAGTCATAAAATGTGATTAAATTTAATTTGCTATTTCATGAATGTGGAAAAGTTTAAGGTCTAAAACAGTGGAGGGGGTTGTAAACAGAAGAAAAAGCACTGTAAAAATAAATTTTAAGGGCCTCGCGCCCCAAAACTTAAAAAAAATTATCAATAAATATAGAAAATTCTAGTAAAAATGTTTTTGTTTTTATTTTCTAAGATGCGAGGCCCCGTGAAAACGCGGGGCCCGGGGCGACCGCCCCGGTTGCCCCTATGGTCCAGCCGGCTCTGACCGTTACATACGAAACATGGAATTAAAAAAGCAGCTTCGCATAAAAAACATCGTTTATACACTTTCTTACAAAAAAATCTGCATTATTGCACATTTTTGCTTTATATATACTTTAAAAAAAAAAAAAAAAAAAAACATCCATGTTATTGGAGCGTTGTAACTTATTCGAAGAAACTGCCCCAAATGAAATTTATGCTGAATACCATAATGCTGGGAGTGAGCAGGCTGTCTTAAATAAAACAAAGCAGACTGGTAAGCTCCAGGTTGGGAGCTATACTTGAAAGCGTTGAGCTGCAATAAGTACAGGACCGTAGCAGCCTTTTCTTATACGGGAGGGTGAAACTTGAAATTACGCTCATTCGAGTTCCACTCAAATAATACATGGTTTTTACTTTCTCACACACCGCCGTTATACGAAAGCGTTACGATCGTTCAACAAGTTAGTAAAATCATGCGTATAATAATCATGCAATGCATTGATTATTATACGCTTTCCAACATACCAGAAATCATTACTCAAGTTACGAGGATAATGGCTGTGGAATAAATCTCGATCCTATGTCCTGACCTTTGACCCCATTTCGCCTATTTGCAGGGTTCGTCCCCAGATGGTCCCCTACCACATACTAAAATTTCATTGAAATCGAACCATTTTTACCCGAGTTATCGTGCCGACGGACAGACAGACGCACAAAGCTGAAGCATATACGCTTCTTCAACCTAAGGTTGGAAAGCGTAAAAATCGCACTTCAGGTTTTTGACAATTTTATTTAAAATGTAAAAACTAGGTAAATACCATATAAAATGAACGCCGACTACATAACACTCCACAGAAGTGCAGAACGAAGAGTATCGGATAGTGAACATAACAATAGGCAGAAGCTTTGGGCGCAGGGCTTGGAAAACTTCCGTTTATGATACTCAGATAACTTTCTGCGACAGAGCACAAATGATTAAGCTCTTCATGCTTCATCCCAGCGACATTTTCGGAAAGGTCATGGAGGTTAGGCATATCATGTTTTCTATGGATCTATTCACTGTTTTGGAAAATTCCTTTAATGAATATGAGATGCTCACGCCTCATAGTGTATGTTACTCTGTACCCTGGTTAACTGCATGGGATACTGTATAAGACTAACAAAAGAAAATACTGAAGAGTGTAACTTTTTTTTTTTTTAGTTACAATTTCTATTTTTTACATCACCCAGCTCATAAATTTACGCCCCTAGAATGACCATTCTGGGAGTGCAACTGCCTCCCCCGCCCCATCCGATAGCCACGGCCCCCTGGTTAAGTCCTTTCCTTCTACTCCACTTCCAATGGTAACAAAACAATGCTCACTAAGAATTGAAACTTCCACATGGAAAGTATGTAATGATAAATACAAAAATAGCTTTCTCTCCTTCACGTATGTATTTACTTCATGTTTTTTTTTTTTCTTGAGTGCTTTTTCATACAGTTCATAACTCCGTAAAGTCCATACACGTATTTTATTCTTTTTTTTTTTTTTTTGATTGGAGGTTTAACGACCACCGTGAGCAACTCAAATGGGCTATAAGCAGTCGCCCGTCCCTAATTTAGGGTCACTGGTTCCAGGGAAGGGAGAGAGCCGGTGCCGTAAGACAAACACAACATCCATGCCTGACCGGGATTCGAACCCGGACCCCTTACGGACGAATGATCAGAGGCCAACGCCTTAGACCACTGCGCCACCGGGGCGGCCGTTATTTATTCACCACCTACCTTGTACGACACTGTCATACGACGTTTATCATGGAAATTTTACATTTATATTGAACTTTCTTCGGAGATGAAAACTACTCCCATGCAAATAACATTTGAGGTTTTTCTAAACTTACATACATACATATTTTAAAGTTACCAAATAATCATAACAAAAAAAAATTTTAAAAATTAAAAAATATTAGAGGGGTAGCTGACGCCCCCTTCCCTCAAGTTATGCTTATGCCCAATGCAAAAAGCTACATGAGGAAAACGAACCAGAAGCAACCTAAGGACGCAAATTTTACAGCGCACATAAATGTCTGGCAAAGTATTTGATTTTTACCCACTTTGAGCAGTGCGGCAATATTGTAAGTAAAAACAAAAAAAACGGAAGCACTATATACAGTTACGGACAAATTAATAGCAACTCTGGAAATTTATGACGTTTTTGGGTTTTCAGTGTTGCTACAAAAGTAAATATGCAGACAATACTCATAATATATATATATATCATTTTAAAGCACATTTCATGCAGAAACCAAATCAGTTTACAAAATGGGAATATCTTTTTTTTTTTTTTGATTGGAGGTTTAACGACCACCGTGAGCAACTCAATGGGCTATAAGCAGTCGCCCGTCCCTAATTTAGGGTCACTGGTTCCAGGGAAGGGAGAGAGCCAGTGCCGTAAGACAAACACAACATCCATGCCTCACCGGGATTCGAACCCGGACCCCTTACGGACGAATGATCAGAGGCCAGCGCCTTAGACCACTGCGCCACCCGGGCGGCGGGAATATCTTTGACAGAACTCAAGTTTAGAACAGAAATGTGCTGCGAAACAGATATTATGGTAAAGTAATATGTTCAAATTCAAATACAATTACGTACCTAATATTTCGTTGGGTGACGGCTGCACACGAGCACACCTGTTGGGCATGGAGTCAACCAACTTGCGCAACATATCGGATCAAATGCAGTTGTGCCAAACGTCATTAATTGCGTTAATCAGTTCCACTTTATTTGTGGGGTGATGTACGCGCACTTTTCTTTTCAGAATGGGCCACAAATTCTCAATAGGGTTCAAGTCTGAAAAGCCAAGGAAGAGGCACAACATTGCCTAAAGATGACACATAAGCTTTAATGATTTTTGCACGGTGGCATGGGGTCGAATCGTCCTGGAAGATGTATACAAAATCACGTCCTTCTTGCCCTGGAGGATACTTTTGTAAACCTTCTTGCCCTGGAGGATACTTTTGTACACCTTCTTGCCCTGGAGGATACTTTTGTACACCTTCTTGCCCTGGAGGATACTTTTGTACACCTGTGCAGTTAACAGTGCTCTCACACACATGGATTTTACCCACTCCAGCAGCAGCAAAACATTCCCAAATCACAACACTGCATGGAGGGATGCAACGCCTCGTTATTTCGTAGAAACACTCGGTGCCCCGCGTCGTTACTGTCGATGTTCAATTTTGTCTCATCACTAAATAACACTTGACGCCACCTATCAGTTTCCACTCCTTATATTCCTTTGCCCATTCTAAACGTTTCTGGCATTGTACATTTCTTAGCAATCGCTTTTTTACGAGACGTCAGATCCATAGAACGTGACCTGTTCCTCACTGTTTGAGGACAAACAACAGCACCACAGCTCTCCCGCAATTCTTTGGCAAGAAATATTGACGAGACGAACCTGTTCCTCAGACATAACCATTTCAACGCGTTGTTACTTCTAGGAGTTGTTTTCATTTTTCGGCAACATTTACCCAGCCTACCATTCTTGATTCCACCCATATCACGGATCTTTGCCAGCTGCAGTCCAACTGAGAAAAGCTTCGCGAATGGTGATTTTAAGTGAATTCAGTATATATATCACCTAGTCTTCCCATAAGTAATATACAGTATATATCACCTAATCTCCCCATAACTGCAACACAGTTTTCACAGAACAAACGAAATGCACTCTAAACTTCAGGTTTGCACTGCAGTTCACAGGAGTAAGGACTACATATTCACCAATCCAAATGAATTACCTACGCGCACTGCGAAAACGTCTGGAATAACCCCACGCACATCGCCTGCCCTTTAATATCGCCTGTACGTGGACGTACAAGCAAACTCTGTCGGCTTGTAGCAACGACGATGACATTTCACATAACCAAGTGTGCTTCCTACACAGCACATTTCCGATCATAACTTAAGTTCTGTTAAAGATATTCCCATTCTGTAAACTGAGTCGGCTTCTGCATGAAATGTGCTTTAAACTGATTGATTATATATATATTGTCAGTATTATATGCATATTTACTTTTGTAGCAACACTGAAAACCCAAAAACGTCAGAAATTTCCAGTTGCTGTTAATTTTTCCGTAACTGTATATTCCGGCAAGACTTCCGGATCAGAACACTTTCAAGTAGTTCCCGATTCCGAGTATATCGTTCCGCTTTCTTTACATCTACTGATCACACCCAAAGTGAAAGAAAGTAGTTCACAGTAAATTTTATGCAGATCTTTTTTAGACTTTCGCTATAATAGACATCTTAAAGGTTATTTTTATTTGTAAATATATTTTACACAAGAAACATACCGAATACGAATACTACGTTGTTTTTTTTGTTTTGTTTTTTATCCGGAGCTGGCGTGTCTTTTACACCAACCTTTTTGTTCGCCAAGTCAAAGTCGCAAGTTCATTGAAGTACTTCGTTCTACCGAGGGAGAAAAATGAATGTTGGACAGATTAACTTAGTGCTATTGCGCCACATGAAAAGTACGTTGCATTATTTTTCTTTATTGCAATTATGACGTACTAGGTAAAAGAAAGCCCGTCGATAATGACGGCGAACCAGGTGTTTTTTCTGTTTGCGATGTCCAAATGTGAAAGTATGTTTCAAGAACATTACAACAATAAAAAATTAAAGTATATTGGTTGAGGCAGGGTTTCAACAATTAAAACAGGCAAGCGCTATTTCCACTGCACCACCAAAGTGCCACAAACGTTCACACGAAGGAAATCATATTGTTTGTGTGATAAATCTGTGATGTGAAATAAATGTTTTATTATTTTTCATAATAAAATAACAGCACAGAGGCGTAACGAGGGCGGGGCGCAGCTCAACAGAGGGCGCAAAAATCACTGCTTGCAGTCTCTTTAAAATTGGAATAGAAACTTTTACAGCAGTTTCTGATATATTTACAATTCAAATTTCTTCCTCAAAATTTTCAGTGGATGCTAGCTACTCATCACATTTAGAAATGAAGGCGCAGTTCTATAATCCGCTCAACTGAAAAACCACGGTTTTTGTCGAAAACAATGGGGCCAAGTTTTTTCTTTAGTTGGATGCATCATTTTTCTAATTGGATGAATAAGATAAGGATGTCGATCACATTGTAGGAGATTCTCTTGGGGCTCTTCGATTATAACTGTGGCTGCGAGCCATGACTGCCAGCTACGTTCGGTCAGTTTGTTGTGGTACGAAGTTCTGAACCTCAAACATACAAATAACATTGGAATATAACGTAGTACTAATTTAATATAATATTTGTACATTACTAATTTAATATAATAGATGTTTATTATTAAATCAATAGTTATATTACATTATATATATACACTGAGTGGCCACTTTATTATGATTACGCCCTCAGTACTTCGTTGGGCCACCTTTTGCCTTTAATACTGTGTCGATTCTTCGTGGCATGGACTCCACGAGATGTTGATAGGTGGTTTGTGGAATCTGAGACCATGCTTGATGAATAGCACTTTCCAGGAGTGTGAGATCGCAGGGTTGTGGATCCAGCTGTCAGATGGCTCGTTCAACTTCATCCCACAAATTCTCAATGGGGTTGAGATCTGGAGATTGTGGTGGCCACCTAAGCAAAGTAAACTCACCGGCATGTTCCTGAAACCAATCCTGTTCAATACGAGCACTATGGCAGGACGTATTATCTTGTTGAAAGTAGCCATTGGGATAAACCATCCACATGACAGGATGCACTTGGTCCGCAACGATGTTTAGATATGATGTGCCAGTCAGATGTTGATCAACACGAAGTAAAGGGCCCAAAGCATGCCAAAAAAACATTCCCCAAACCATAACGTTGCCTCCAATAGCTTGATGGGTTATAGCAACGCATTCGGTGTCCATGCTTTCGTGCTGTTTCCGCCAAATTCTCACTCGGCCATCGGCATGGTGCAACTGAAAACGTGATTCATCGGACCACATAATTTGTTTCCAATTATCGACTGTCCAATCCTTGTGCTCCTGTGCGAACTGGAGACGTTTTCTCTTGTTAACTGCAGACAGCAAAGGTGTTCGAACAGGCCTTCGGCTGCCATATCCCATCCGATGCAGTGTACAGCGAACAGTGCTTGCAGAGATCATTTGAGGAGATCCTTGTTTAAGATGGTCTGTAATTTGCTGCACTGTTGCCCTTCTGTTGTCTGTTACCAGTCTGGACACTTCTCCGTTCCGCCCGATCAGTCACTAGTAGATGACGACCACACGTTGCACGTAGAGACCCAGTTTTTTGGCTGACAGTCCAGCCTTTAAACACTTTAACAACAGCTGCTCTGGAACATTTCACGAATGCGGCGGTTTCGGTGATACTCGCTCCATGGCTCCGAGCTCCTACAATCATCCCACGTTGAAAGTCCGTCAAATCACATTTTTTACCCATCTCGTCACCCAAAAATCACTTCTACTACTGTCGCCAGTACTAAGCTTACCCTTTTTATACTAGGCCCGCCCTCTGGCAGCAACAGCGTGCAGCCATAGCTCATTTGCTTAAAACTGTCAGGTGGTCATAATAAAGTGGCCACTCAGTGTATATACACACACAGTCGTGGTCAAAAGTCCTGCACCAGTAGACCGACAGTCAATATTTGCTGTTTGAAGTCAACTTATACAGCGTAATGGTAAAGCCAGGAATACATACACTGGCGGAAAGTGAAAAAAGAACACCAAGAAGGAGACGTCCGATACCAACGAAATTTATACAGCATAATAACGGAATACAGAGGATAACGTGGTCAAAACATTATGGCAAAATACAGTTGAATTTACTGGTGAACTGAAAAATAACATTTCCATGAAGCATGGTTAGTACGAGGTTGAACCGCCATGAACTGCGTCACACTGTGCAATTCTGGCATGGAGTCTGTCGTACAGATGTTGGATGTACACTGGCGGAAAGTGAAAAAAGAACACCAAGAAGGAATTGGCGGACAATCATGAAATTTACATATGTTAATGGGGTCGAGTTTACGTAGGTGTGATGTTAATTTCGGGACCAACCGGTGAGCGCTTACGCAACAGCACGGCATAATATGCAAATTATCGTCGGTGGTATTTAAGGAGTACGGCGAAGTGAATGTAATCAGTCTTCAGCGTACGGACACGTGCAAAGACCCTGAAGAAGCTGCAATGCCTGGACATGGAAGACGTGTACGATTTCAGCAGTTTTCGGACTTTGAGCGAGGTCGTCTAGTCGGACTACGCGAGGCCGGGTAGTCGTATCGTCGTATTGCGAAGCGAATTGGACGGGAAGTATTGGTGGCGTAGATGGTCCGAGGAACATTCCCACACGAGAAGACGTGGAACCGGGAGTCACAGTCGGACTGATTAGCGGACCGATCGGCGCATAAGAAGAGCAGCGTTGTCAAGCAGAACATCCACTGCGACGCAAATCCGAGCTGCCATTGCACCTGAGGTGACTGTGCGAACAATCCGCAACCGTCTACTGGATGCAGGACTACGTGCACGTGTGCCTCTGGCATGTGTACCTCTGACTCCAGCCCACCGTCAGGAACGGCTGCAGTGGTGTCGCCAACGTCTACACTGGAGAACGCAATGGCGATACGTCGTGTTCAGCGATGAAAGCAGATTCTGCTTGGGAGCCTCCGATGGCACTATGCGTGTTCGCAGACGCACAGGGGAGCGTCTCCACCTTTCTTGCATCAGCCAGCGGGAAGCGTCTCCACCTTTCTTGCAACGGCAGCTCGGATTTGCGTCGCAGTGGATGTTCTGCTTGACAACGCCGCTCTTCTTATGCGTCGATCGGTCCGCTCATCAGTCCGTCTGTGACTCCCGGTTCCACGTCTTCTCCTGTGAGAATGTTTCTTGGACCATCTACGCCACCATCGTACCACCACCGATACTTCCCGTCCAATTCGCTCCGCAATACGATCGATACCTCCCGTCCAATTCGCTCCGCAATCGGATTTTGAGCGAGGTCGTCTAGTCGGACTCCGGCTTCGCGGAGTCCGACTAGACGACCTCGCTCAAAATCCGAAAACTGCTGAAATCGTACACGTCTTCAATGTCCAGGCATTGCAGCTACTTCAGGGTCTTCGCATGTGTCCGTACACCGACGACTGATTACATTCACTTCTCCGTACTCCTTAAATACCACCAACGATAATTTGCATATTATGCCGTGCTGGGGCGTAAGCGCTCACCGGTTGGTCCCAAAATTAGCATCACACCTACGTAAACTCGACCCAATTAACATATATAAATTTCATGATCGTCCGCCAATTCCTTCTTGGTGTTCTTTTTTCACTTTCCGCCAGTGTATTACACATCCTTCTAAAGGAAATTTTACGCTGAATTCAAGTATTTTTACAGAATGTTATTACCAGTAATAGAAGTGAAGTTACAAGCAAAAATGTGCAAGTGAGGAAAAACAAATCCAGTTCTGAAAAAGCATTCGCGCCTCTCTAATCCACTATAGCTTTCTCCGATGTCTGCGAGTGAGATACAAAAGGACGTAGAATCGTCTGCACTCTTAGAGGACTGTGGGTGGCCTAGTGGGCAATGTTCATAACTGCCACGGAAAGGGCCTCAAGTTCGATCCAAGCAGGTACGAACGCTCGATCCACTAAATATCCGCAGTGCGTCGGATGGCCACGTTAAGCCATCGGACCCCGGGTACTGGCCCCTGATAATAAAAAAGGGTGTCTTCCTCCCCCTTTCTACTTCGCTTCCGTGTCACTTTCCTATCGGGCACTCTAGCTCAAATCTCCTAGCTTCCCATTTCTAAGGGTTGTTCAAGACCTGGGGTCAGACACTCCCTTCCTAAAATCCTCTACATATGATCTGATCTGCACTTTTAGAACGCAGTTGCTTGTGGTCAGTTGACGGAAGTTTATGCAGAATTCTTGGTGATATTTGAATTTCGGAATGTCAAAGACCCGAAAATTGGTCCTGCCTCTTCAAACTAGGGCAAAAATTATTACTTTGCATGAACTTGGATTCAGTAGTCGTAAAATTGCTGTTAAATGTGGCTGCGATCATTCCACTGTCTTGCGCACTGTTAAAAGCGTTGCAGAAACTGGATGTGATGGGAAAAGATCAGGTCAACCAAGGCTGTGCCCTGAAGGTGATGATCGCATGTTAATTCGTCGTTCCTTAAAATCAAGATTTAAAACAGCCGCTGATTGAAGAAATGAGTGGGAGAATGAAGTAGGTATTATTGCATCTGCACACACAGTTCGTCGTATAGGCTACAAGAAAATGGACCGACTGCACGAAAAGTTGCACGGAAACCTTTCATTACTGAACAACAAAGGCTCAAAAGAATTGCTTGGGCCAAGGAACACAAGAATTGGACTGCTGATGAATGGAAAAATGTTATTTTCAGTGATGAAACAACTGTTACTATTTCCGCTAATAATGGAAATAATTATGCACGTCGTCAGGCTGGTGAAAGATATAAGGCATGCTGCACCCAGCCAACAATCAAGCACCCACATTCGGTGATGTTATGGTCCTGTATTTCAGCCAGTGGTGTTGGCCGTCTGTACATTGTTGATGGCACGTTGAATGGATCGAAGTATGTGGATATTTTGGAGTCCAAACTGCTACCATTTGCACAAGACATGGGTTTGCAGAATTTTATCTTTCAGGACGATAACGCGCCATGTCATCGGTCAAAGTTGGTTGACAAGTGGTTTAATCGGAAAGTTATAAGAAAACTTCAGTGGCCAGCACAGTCACCGGATCTTAATCCCATAGAGAATCTGTGGGTGAGATTGAAGCAAAATATCCGTCAACAAGGACCCACATCTAAAACAGCATTAATTGAGTCTGTGAGAGCCGTATGGCACCGTGTTATCACCAATGGACAACTAGAGAAGCTCATTAGTTCCATACCAAGAAATTGCAATTTGTTATTAAGAAACTGTGGTTATCCAATTAAATATTAAAGCGCATTTTGCTTTTTGGTAAATTATTCCAAGTGTCTTGCAAGTTTCAATAATGTATTGTACAGTAATTTCACGTTAAATGCATTGTACACTAATTTCACAAATTCCACTTTTTTTTTTTTTGCTTTTTTATGACTAGACGCTGTACTTTTGCTTGTAAATTCACTTCTGTTACGGGCAATAACATTCTGTAAAAATATTTGAATTCTGCATAAAATTTCCTTTAAAATAATGTATAATATGTATTCCTGTCTTTACCATTACGCTCTATAATTTGACATCAAACATGAAAAATTGACTTCCGGTCTACTGGTGCAGGACTTTTCGCCACGACTGTATATGTCTTTGCAGAGATGAATTAATGCTGTGTTTTGCTGGTCCTTGATAAAGCCAAAGCTCAGCATTTTCAAAATTTTCTGCAATTTTTGCTTGTTTTTTCCTTGCTTGCATGCATCGCACCTTTTTTTTTTTTATCTCCTGTTTTTGGCTCTGGTTAAAAGTTCATCTTGGTGTTTTGGTTGTTTTTCTGAGAATTCTTCTCTGCTGCTTTTGCACGTTTAGGTTTTCAGGTCTCAAAATTTTTGAAAACATTTTTTGAAATTACTTTTGTCTGCTTATGATGTAAGTTTACAGCTATATATATACAGGGCTCGACAAATATGTTCTAGATCTAGGAGCCAGCTCCAAAATTTAGGCGCCAGGTGAAACGAAGTCAATAACGCATGAACAAAAACATGTTTGGTTATGACGCTGGAACGAAAAGTGGTAAACCATATTTGTTGTCATTTCCTTTTCTTTTTTACGTAACCAAACCACTTATTGCAAAATAAAGTTCCAATTTGCTTCATAATTTTCTTTTTCCATTCTTTCAGTAGACGACCTCAAAAATAAAATTTCAGATTTCGATTTTATTAAAATACTGTTGCGAATGTCATATTTTGTACATATTATTTCAAAGTACCATTTTTTCTTCTTCATATAATCTATAAACCATAAAATTCAGAAAAAATGTTTGTTCGTGAGATCCACAAGGGTGTATAATCGAAAGATAATCCGCTGCGGCATATGATCTGTAGACCGTGAAATTCTGAGAAAAACAAGTTTTTCTTTCACATAATCTGGAGCAGCATGTCTCAGACCATGACACTTAAAAAAAAAAAAAAAAAAAAAAAAACAGTCCATACCTGCCAACATTGGCAACAGCCTTGTTACTAATAACTAGTATTGCGTGGCATACATAGACTATTTTACGAAATGATCCATCTCTTTATAAAAAACAAATATGCACTTCAACAAAATATTACAACAAACAAGGACTCTAATGAAACAAACTTAACATGTGCGAAACACAAAGTTGATTCCCCAGCGAGGTTTGAAACTTCCACCAGTAAAAATCAGTAAGATGTGTTCAGAATTCCATGATGCTTGACAGACAGGAAATCCAAGCAAGGGAGCGCACAGTGCACAAACCTTCACTTACCATATGTAGCCCTTAAAATTGCAATTTAAGGAGAAGATGAGACCAAAGAAGAGGGGGGGGGGCTGAATATTTTAACTGGAGAAAAATCAAAACAGACAGCAAGAATGCATACTACTGTCAGTTCGTTTTTTATTGACTGCAACTTCACAGCACCACTGCTCAATTTTTCTTTCTGCTGATATCATTCTCTCCCTACTTCTTCATTGTCACTTTTCTTTTCTTGTTTTTTCTGCCCTCTGAAAAAAACCATCCGTCTGAGGACCATGAGCAAGGACCATGAGCGCATGATATCAAAGCTTCAACTATTTTAGATAAATGGTGTAACTTTGGGAATATTAATACTTTTGAACACCATGCATCCATTTATACAAATTTTCGTCACTTCCGTTTTCGGGAATTTCCTTTATCAAGATTAAATGCAAAAACTTAAGGGGGAGGGGGGAGATTTAACAGCTGGGAGAGTGGGAACATCGCGCAAGGGGGGGGGGGGATACATACCTGCCAACATTGGCAAGAGCCATGTTAGTAGTACTAGTATTATTGCGCAGCATACATACATAGACGCAGGATAGTGGGAACATCGCAGGAGAAGGCGATTACCGAAGAAATCTTTGCTTCGTCCGACTTCCGGTTTTGGAATTTTTCCCCTACTTTCAAGCTGAAATACAAATACTTATGCAGTAAAAATGTTATTTAACAATAACACTGGACAGAGGAAATATCGCGAGAAAAATGAAATTACGATTACGGAAAAAATCTGAACTCCGTCGATCTTCCGTCTTCGAACGTTTCGTAAAGATGGAATTCCGTCCTCCGAATACCTCCTTCCCCCCTTCAAATTTCTGTTCACCTGGGCGTCAATCGCGTAAATGACCAAAATAATAATGAAAAAGGCGGAATTCCTCGAATTCGCGGAAGAATCTTATGCTTGAATATTACGGGGAAATTTTCGCGGCGTCTAACTTCCGTTTCCGCAAAATCTTGCCTAGGCTCCAGTTTCAAGCTGAAATACGAACATATATGCCATAAGGGATGCAAGGTCAGGTGATGCGTAACATCACAGCCTCTCCTTGACAAATGTCAACCCCGCCTTCTCGTGGTGCATCCTGTTCCCACTAAAGGGGCTCTGACGACCGCCCATAGCGGTATAACTATACCATCGGGATCAGAGGAAATTCTATCCCACACTCACCAACCCGCTTGGCCAGCGTGGTGAGTTATGGCCAAACCCCTCCAAAATGATTCCACAACTTAAATCTTGGCCCTCAGTCTCCGGCAGCTGGAATGTACCTGGCCAAGGCAGCGGCCAGTGCGACATGAAGGCAGAGGGTGCTAAGAATCCCCGGAGGACCGGACTAGGCTGCCATCTGATGCTGACCTTGGCTACTTACAATGGACGCTCCCTATCTTCTGATTCAAGGCTTCTTGAATTGGAAGAGGAACTACAAAGGATCAAGTGGGACATCGTGGGGCTAAGTGAGGTAAGGAGAAAAGGAGAAGATCTCATCGAACTGAAAAGTGGACATCTCTTCTACTATCGTGGGACAGATACTGGCAGAACTAGTGGTGTTGGATTTATAATAAACAAGAAACTGAAGGATAAAGTTGTAGAAGTTGAAAGTTCCTCTGACAGAGCTGCACGACTTGTTATCCAACTCTCGAAAAGATACCAGGCTCAGATTATTCAAACTTATGCACCCACCACAAGTCATCCTGAAGAAGAAATTGAAGAATTTTATGAGGAAATTTGTCATCTAAATAATAAAGGTAAGCAGCACTTGAAAATAATTATGGGAGATTTCAATGCAAAAATAGGGCAACGGCAACAGAATGAAACTTCAGTAGGTAAATTCGGTCATGGCAACAGAAACCAGCGTGGAAATACTCTCGTTGAGTTTGCAGAGGCAGAAGGGTTTTTCATCTTGAACTCCTTCTTCAAGAAAAAGCCACACAGGAAATGGACATGGAGACATCCAAATGGGACGACAAGTGAAATTGATTTTATTATGTGTAACAAAAAATTCGTCATAGAAGACTGCAGTGTGCTAAACAAGTTCAACACAGGCAGTGACCATAGATTGGTGAGATGTAAGATGCACCTCAACACTAAACTCGAACGTAGCAAGCTCATAAGACAAACAAAATGTATTGACATAACCAACCTTAAAAAACACCATAATACCTTCAAGTTAGAACTGAAGAACAGGTTCTCTGCTTTAGAAGGCCTAACATCGGAAGAAGTGGACATCTCTGAAGTTAACAGAAAAGTAACCAAAGCTCTTATGGAAACAGCAACAAAATTAGCTGGGTCTAAGAACAAGTTCCATGTGAACAAATTATCAGGAAAAACCAAAATGTTGATGCAAAAAAGAAGAGAGATGAGGACAACTAAAGAAGATGTGACTTCCAAAGTGGAATATATAGAGCTATGCAAGACAGTAAGAAAAAGTATCACTGAAGACGTAAGGAAATTCAACTGTGAACTAGTGAGGAAAGCAATTGAAAACAACCAAAGCCTAAAGATAGCAAAGGGACATCTCAGTAAGGGAAGAAAACAGATTATGGCACTGAGAAAAGAAGATGGTTCTGTAACAAGAAATAGAGGCGAAATTTTGACAAGAGTGAAAGATTTCTACTCCAAATTATATGAAAGGGATGATATATGCACTCCAGACATCATGAAAGATACCAGTACCAGAGTTCCTCCAGTCCTTCCAGCAGAAGTTGCACATGCAATCAAGAACATGAAGCGAGGAAAAGCTCCAGGAGAAGATGGAATTACTGTAGACATCATACAAGAAGCAAGTGGAGAAATCGAAACAGTACTCGCCCAAATTTTCACTCGATGCCTTAATGAAGGAAAGATTCCTGAGGATTGGAACACCGCTACAATGATCCTGCTACATAAGAAAGGTGACATTGAGGATCTCGGAAACTACAGACCTATCAGCCTCCTATCAGTAGTTTATAAAATCTTCACTAAAGTTCTTTCACACCGCTTGAAGGTAGCACTAGACATGGCTCAACCGAGAGAACAAGCTGGATTCAGGAGTGGCTACAGCACAATAGATCATATCCACGTGCTGAGAGAACTAATTGAAAGAGCGAGGGAATATGAACTTCCATTGTGCATGGCTTTTATCGATTATGAAAAAGCCTTTGATTCGGTGAAACCATCAGCAGTTACAATGGCTCTGAAAACCTGCGGTATTGAAGATGCATACATTAATATTATTAATAACATCTATGAAAATGCAAGTGCAAAGATTCGGCTGTTTGAAAATACAACACACGTAAAAATTGGAAAGGGAGTGAGACAAGGTGACACCATATCTCCGAAGCTCTTTAATGCCACATTGGAGGGTGTTTTTCAGTCGCTGAGCTGGGAAAACAAGGGGATAAAGATTAATGGAGATTATCTAACCCACCTTCGTTTTGCTGATGACGTAGTCATTTTTGCAACTACCCCATCAGAGCTGCAGAGTATGATCCAGGAACTTGCTGACAAGAGTAAAGAAGTGGGATTAAAAATGAACTTTCAGAAGACAAAAGTGATGTTCAATGCTTTTACAAGAAATGAAGATTTATCGATTGATGGAGAAAAGCTGGAGTTAACAGACACGTACGTTTATCTTGGACAGCAGATATCAAGTGAGGGTCACATTGATGAAGAAATTAATCGGCGTACAAAACTTGCCTGGAGAGCTTTTGGAAGAAACAGCATAATTTTCAAGAGCAATATGCCATTATGTCTTAAAAGAAAAGTGTTTGATCAATGCATCCTTCCAGTGCTTACGTATGGTGCAGAGACGTGGACCTTAACTAAAAGAGACATACAAAGGCTGCAGACAACTCAAAGTAGCATGGAGAGGTGCATGCTTGGTGTAACCAGGAGAGATAAGAAGAGGAACTCGTGGATCCGAAAAATGACAAGAGTGGAAGACATCATGATCAGAGTTAAATCCCTGAAATGGCAATGGGCTGGACATACTGCCAGAAGGACAGATCATCGATGGACAGCCGAAATTTTAGATTGGATTCCAAGGGACAGGAAAAGACCCAGAAGAAGACCAAATAGGAGATGGGTGGATGAAATTCGAAAGTATGCAGGGGTGACATGGAGGAGACTGGCACAAGACAGACCGTTGTGGAGGAAACTTGGGGAGACCTTCGTCCAGCAGTGGATTGATAATGGTTGACAATGATGATGATGATGATGCCATAAAACGATAAATAACAATACTAGACACAAACGCAACATCGGGAGAAAAAAATTACGTTTAGGGCAAATTCTTTTTACTCCATTTAACTACTGTTTTCGAAAGCTTTGAAACAAAATACCGTCCCCAGACAAGAAAGGACCCCCCCCGCCGCGCAAGGGGATGGGGCGGTACATCCCTGCCCTGCATTTTTTTTTTTTTTTTAAACAAAATGAAGATTCGTAGAATCCATAGTTTCGAGCGTGAGTTCCGTAGTCAGACAACGCGAAATCCGTAGAAACTACAGACACTCCGTAATAATTGGCATTTTTTTTTTTTTTTTTTTTTTTGATTGGAGGTTGAACGACCACCGTGAGCAACTCAATGGGCTATAAGCAGTCGCCCGTCCCTAATTTAGGGTCACTGGTTCCAGGGAAGGGAGAGAGCCAGTGCCGTAAGACAAACACAACATCCATGCCTGACCGGGATTCGAACCCGGACCCTTACGGACGAATGATCAGAGGCCAACGCCTTAGACCACTGCGCCACCGGGGCGGCATAATTGGCATGTACGACAGTCGTATAATCCGCACCTATCATGTTAATCGTGAATAGTAATTTCCGACAGAAAACTGCGATTCACAGGAAGGAAGCCTCAGAAATCCAAGATGTAAGAAAGAAATGATCGTCTTATTGAAAAGGCAACTGCCATTTCGAAGTACTTCTGTGCTACTTTTAAGTAAATAAAGAACTAAAATCGCTAGCGCCAGCATTACCGTAGTTCATTTACATTAGTTACACTAAAAAATCCGTTCAAATTGCAGACAGTCAGTCCATAGCATTGTCTTATTTCTGGATACGTTTTAACTGAATACCGAAAGTAAAAATAAAATTAACTAACACAATTAGCGCACCAAAACTAGGCAATGCGATTCGCAGAAAGGTTACATGCTACGGAATAGCTTTGCGGGATTCCCGAGAGTAGGGGATTCTCACACCACGTAAGATTCCGCACAGGCGAATAGTAACGCCTTCCTTGCGTCATATTTTCTGTCAAAATGCTTCTAAAGTACAAATATATACTACACTATCTACCAACAAGTAATTGGACACCTATGATAGCAAAGGAAAACGAAGTTTATTCACCTACAATAGTTGGTGGAGCCTCCACAAGCGGCGATTACAGCTGCGACCCTCCGGGGCATACTCTCAACCAGGCGTTGTACGACGGCTAGCGGTGTTTTCTTCCACTCGGCTTGGAGAAGACAGGTCAGTTCCTTCACCGATTTTGGACGGTGGGGGCACTCCTTAAGTCGACGCTCCAACTCGTCCCAGAGGTGCTCGATAGGGTTAAGGTCCGGGGTCTGCGCAGGCCAGTCTATTCGATTAACCCCATTGTCACCATACCAAGCCATGGCGGACCTCGCAACATGACAGGTGGCATTGTCATCCTGAAAGTAACATGGGTCCACCCCGTAAAACTGCCACAACGTAGGAAGCGCATGGTCATCCAAATTGGTGCAGTAGGTCTCGGCGTTGAGTCTACCAGGAATTGCGACCAAGGGTCCCGTGTAATATCAGGAGAAACACTCCCATAGCATAATTCCACCGCCGCCGAACTTCACAGTTGTCACAATGCATTCCGGCAGGAGGCGTTCTCCAGGCAGACGCCAAACTCAGACCCTACCATCCGAACGGTAGAGGGTGAACCTTGATTCGTCGCTCCAGAGAACCTGTTTCCACTGTTCGACGGTCCACTATCGACGTTCTTCGCACCACGTTAGCCGAGCAGCGCTATTGGACTTGGTGATCAAAAGCTTGTGGACGGCAGCACGCCCGTGATAACCGAGCGGATGGGCTTCCTTACGGATGGTATTCATCGAAAGAACACTCCCGGATGGCTGTTGAAACTCCTCGCGGATGTGGCCCATCGATTTGGTGCGGTTCTTTCGAATTTCTCTGGCCAGCACCCGTTGGTTTCTAACTCCCAGTTTTGTGGGTCTGCCGGGTCGGGGCACATTCCGAAAGTCGCCTCTCATCTTCCACTTGCCAATCACGTAGGCCACTGTCGATTTTGGGTACTCCAACTCGCTGGATATGTCACGTATAGATCGGCCATTTCTGTGATACCCGACGACTACACCTTTCTCGAAATCAGAGAGCTCCGAACTGCGTGGCATCTTACATGCGACTAGTTGCGTTTTTTCTGTTACCGCATTTTCGGGACTTTCCCAATAACACCACTTCTCCTGGCAATTACCTCGCGGACTTTTTAAACGCAGCACCGTTTTTTGTTTTTTCTTTATCGGTGTCTGCAGTACCTAAATTAAACTTTTTAATAGATAATCTATGGATTATACAACCAAAATTACAGTATTTACTGCAAATTACGAGTAAGACGAAAATTAGGCGCCACGGCCCGAATTTTAGGCGCCTGGACGACCTGGCGCCCGGGATTTGCCGAGCCCTGTATATATATATATATATATCATCATCATCATCATTGTCAACCATTATCAATCCACTGCTGGACGAAGGTCTCCCCAAGTTTCCTCCACAACGGTCTGTCTTGTGCCAGTCTCCTCCATGTCACCCCTGCATACTTTCGAATTTCATTCACCCATCTCCCATGTGGTCTTCTTCTGGGTCTTTTCCTGTCCCTTGGAATCCAATCTAAAATTTCGGCTGTCCATCGATGATCTGTCCTTCTGGCAGTATGTCCAGCCCATTGCCATTTCAGGGATTTAACTCTGATCATGATGTCTTCCACTCTTGTCATTTTTCGGATCCACGAGTTCCTCTTCTTATCTCTCCTGGTTACACCAAGCATGCACCTCTCCATGCTTCTTTGAGTTGTCTGCAGCCTTTGTATGTCTCTTTTAGTTAAGGTCCACGTCTCTGCACCATACGTAAGCACTGGAAGGATGCATTGATCAAACACTTTTCTTTTAAGACATAATGGCATATTGCTCTTGAAAATTATGCTGTTTCTTCCAAAAGCTCTCCAGGCAAGTTTTGTACGCCGATTAATTTCTTCATCAATGTGACCCTCACTTGATATCTGTTGTCCAAGATAAACGTATGTGTCTGTTATCTCCAGCTTTTCTCCATCAATCGATAAATCTTCATTTCTTGTAAAAGCATTGAACATCACTTTTGTCTTCTGAAAGTTCATTTTTAATCCCACTTCTTTACTCTTGTCAGCAAGTTCCTGGATCATACTCTGCAGCTCTGATGGGGTAGTTGCAAAAATGACTACGTCATCAGCAAAACGAAGGTGGGTTAGATAATCTCCATTAATCTTTATCCCCTTGTTTTCCCAGCTCAGCGACTGAAAAACACCCTCCAATGTGGCATTAAAGAGCTTCGGAGATATGGTGTCACCTTGTCTCACTCCCTTTCCAATTTTTACGTGTGTTGTATTTTCAAACAGCCTAATCTTTGCACTTGCATTTTCATAGATGTATATTAATATATATTAATGTATGCATCTTCAATACCGCAGGTTTTCAGAGCCATTGTAACTGCTGACGGTTTCACCGAATCAAAGGCTTTTTCATAATCGATAAAAGCCATGCACAATGGAAGTTCATATTCCCTCGCTCTTTCAATTAGTTCTCTCAGCACGTGGATATGATCTATTGTGCTGTAGCCACTCCTGAATCCAGCTTGTTCTCTCGGTTGAGCCATGTCTAGTGCTACCTTCAAGCGGTGTGAAAGAACTTTAGTGAAGATTTTATAAACTACTGATAGGAGGCTGATAGGTCTGTAGTTTCCGAGATCCTCAATGTCACCTTTCTTATGTAGCAGGATCATTGTAGCGGTGTTCCAATCCTCAGGAATCTTTCCTTCATTAAGGCATCGAGTGAAAATTTGGGCGAGTACTGTTTCGATTTCTCCACTTGCTTCTTGTATGATGTCTACAGTAATTCCATCTTCTCCTGGAGCTTTTCCTCGCTTCATGTTCTTGATTGCATGTGCAACTTCTGCTGGAAGGACTGGAGGAACTCTGGTACTGGTATCTTTCATGATGTCTGGAGTGCATATATCATCCCTTTCATATAATTTGGAGTAGAAATCTTTCACTCTTGTCAAGATTTCGCCTCTATTTCTTGTTACAGAACCATCTTCTTTTCTCAGTGCCATAATCTGTTTTCTTCCCTTACTGAGATGTCCCTTTGCTATCTTTAGGCTTTGGTTGTTTTCAATTGCTTTCCTCACTAGTTCACAGTTGAATTTCCTTACGTCTTCAGTGATACTTTTTCTTACTGTCTTGCATAGCTCTATATATTCCACTTTGGAAGTCACATCTTCTTTATTTGTCCTCATCTCTCTTCTTTTTTGCATCAACATTTTGGTTTTTCCTGATAATTTGTTCACATGCAACTTGTTCTTAGACCCAGCTAATTTTGTTGCTGTTTCCATAAGAGCTTTGGTTATTTTTCTGTTAACTTCAGAGATGTCCACTTCTTCCGATGTTAGGCCTTCTAAAGCAGAGAACCTGTTCTTCAGTTCTAACTTGAAGGTATTATGGTGTTTTTTAAGGTTGGTTATGTCAATAGATTTTGTTTGTCTTATGAGCTTGCCACGTTCAAGTTTGGTGTTGAGGTGCATCTTACATCTCACCAATCTATATATATTAGGGATGTAAGGTCAGGTGATGCGTAACATCACAGCCTCTCCTTGCCAAATGTCAACTCCGCCTTCTCGTGGTACATCCTGTTCCCACTAAAGGGGCTCTGACGACCGCCAATAGCGGTATAACTATACCATCGGGATTAGAGGAAATGCTATCCCACACTCACCAACCCGCTTGGCCAGCGTGGTGAGTTATGGCCAAACCCCTCCAAAATGACTCCACAACTTAAATCTTGGCCCTCAGTCTCCGGCAGCTGGAATGTACCTGGCCAAGGCAGCGGCCAGTGCGACATGAAGGCAGAGGGTGCTAAGAATCCCCGGAGGACCGGACTAGGCTGCCATCTGATGCTGACCTTGGCTACGTATAACGGACGCTCCCTATCTTCTGATTCAAGGCTTCTTGAATTGGAAGAGGAACTACAAAGGATCAAGTGGGACATCGTCGGGCTAAGTGAGGTAAGGAGAAAAGGAGAAGATCTCATTGAACTGAAAAGTGGACATCTCTTCTACTATCGTGGGACAGATACTGGCAGAACTAGTGGTGTTGGATTTATAATAAACAAGAAACTGAAGGATAAAGTTGTAGAAGTTGAAAGTTCCTCTGACAGAGCTGCACGACTCGTTATCCAACTCTCGAGAAGATACAAGGCTCAGATTATTCAAACTTATGCACCCACCACAAGTCATGCTGAAGAAGAAATTGAAGAATTTTATGAGGAAATTCGTGATCTAAATAATAAAGGTAAGCAGCACTTGAAGATAATTATGGGAGATTTCAATGCAAAAATAGGGCAACGGCAACAGAATGAAACTTTAGTAGGTAAATTCGGTCACGGCAACAGAAACCAGCGTGGAAATACTCTCGTAGAGTTTGCAGAGGCAGAAGGGTTTTTCATCTTGAACTCCTTTTTCAAGAAAAAGCCACACAGGAAATGGACATGGAGACATCCAAATGGGACGACAAGTGAAATTGATTTTATTATGTGTAACAAAAAATTCGTCATAGAAGACTGCAGTGTGCTAAACAAGTTCAACACAGGCAGTGACCATAGATTGGTGAGATGTAAGATGCACCTCAACACTAAACTCGAACGTAGCAAGCTCATAAGACAAACAAAATGTATTGACATAACCAACCTTAAAAAACACCATAATACCTTCAAATTGAAACTGAAGAACAGATTCTCTGCTTTAGAAGGCCTAACATTGGAAGAAGTGGATATTTCGGAAGTTAACAGAAAAGTAACCAAAGCTCTTATGGAAACAGCAACAAAATTAGCTGGGTCTAAGAACAAATTGCATGTGAACAAATTATCAGGAAAAACCAAAATGTTGATGCAAAAAAGAAGAGAGATGAGGACAACTAAAGAAGATGTGACTTCCAAAGTGGAATATATAGAGCTATGCAAGACAGTACGAAAAAGTATCACTGAAGACCTAAGGAAATTCAACTGTGAACTAGTAAGGAAAGCAATTGAAAACAACCAAAGCCTAAAGATAGCAAAGGGACATCTCAGTAAGGGAAAAAAACAGATTATGGCACTGAGAAAAGAAGATGGTTCTGTAACAAGAAATAGAGGCGAAATTTTGACAAGAGTGAAAGATTTCTACTCCAAATTATATGAAAAGGATGATACATGTACTCCAGACATCATGAAAGGTACCAGTACCAGAGTTCTTCCAGTCCTTCCAGCAGAAGTTGCACATGCAATCAAGAACATGAAGCGGGGAAAAGCTCCAGGAGAAGATGGAATTACTGTAGATATCATACAAGAAGCAAGTGGAGAAATCGAAACAGTACTCGCCCAAATTTTCACTCGATGCCTTAATGAAGGTAAAATTCCTGAGGATTGGAACAACGCTACAATGATCTTGCTACATAAAAAAGGTGACATTGAGGATCTCAGGAACTACAGACCTATCAGCCTCCTATCAGTGGTTTATAAAATCTTCACTAAAGTTCTTTCACACCGCTTGAAGGTGACACTGGACATGGCTCAACCGAGAGAACAAGCTGGATTCAGGAGTGGCTACAGCACAATAGATCATATCCACGTACTGAGAGAACTAATTGAAAGAGCGAGGGAATATGAACTTCCATTGTGCATGGCTTTTATCGATTATGAAAAAGCCTTTGATTCGGTGAAACCATCAGCAGTTGCAATGGCTCTGAAATCCTGCGGTATTGAAGATGCATACATTAATATTATTAATAACATCTATGAAAATGCAAGTGCAAAGATTCGGCTGTTTGAAAATACAACACACATAAAAATTGGAAAGGGAGTGAGACAAGGTGACACCATATCTCCGAAGCTCTTTAATGCCACATTGGAAAATATCTTTCAATCACTGAACTGGGAAAACAAAGGGATAAAGATTAATGGAGATTATCTAACCCACCTTCGTTTTGCTTATGACATAGTCATTTTTGCAACTACCCCATCAGAGCTACAGAGTATGATCCAGGAACTTGCTGACAAGAGTAAAGAAGTGGGATTAAAAATGAACTTTCAGAAGACAAAAGTGATGTTCAATGCTTTTACAAGAAATGAAGATTTATCGATTGATGGAGAAAATCTGGAGATAACAGACACATACGTTTATCTTGGACAGCAGATATCAAGTGAGGGTCACATTGGTGAAGAAATTAATCGGCGTACAAAACTTGCCTGGAGAGCTTTTGGAAGAAACAGCATAATTTTCAAGAGCAATATGCCATTATGTCTTAAAAGAAAAGTGTTTGATCAATGCATCCTTCCAGTGCTTACGTATGGTGCAGAGACGTGGACCTTAGCTAAAAGAGACATAAAAAGGCTGCAGACAACTCAAAGTAGCATGGAGAGGTGCATGCTTGGTGTAACCAGGAGAAATAAGAAGAGGAACACGTGGATCCGAAAAATGACAAGAGTGGAAGACATCGTGATCAGAGTTAAATCCCTGAAATGGCAATGGGCTGGACATACTGCCAGAAGAACAGACCACCGATGGACAGCCGAAATTTTAGATTGGATTCCAAGGGACAAGAAAAGACCCAAAAGAAGACCACATGGAAGATGGGTGGATGAAATTCGAAAGTATGCGGGAGTGACATGGAGGAGACTGGCACAAGACAGACCGTTGTGGAGGAAACTTGGGGAGACCTTCGTCCAGCAGTGGATTGATAATGGTTGACAATGATGATGATGATATATATATTAAATTAGTAATATACACTATATGTAACTTAAATTAGTAATGCATATATGTATATATAAATATTAAATTAGTAATCTACACACACACACACAGATATAATATATGAGGTAGAAAAACAAATTGGGGGCGCAATATTTTGTGCATAGTTACGCCTCTGCAACAGCGTAAAATTTTTTCCATTATGATAATATTTATTTCGATAAAAATAGCAATAAAGTCGTTAATAGCAATAAAAATTTCGTATAATATCGTGAACTACTTTCTTTCACGTCAGGTTATTTGTAAACACAGCAGAACAACACACTCGAAATCGGAAACTACTTGAAAGCGTTCCAATTCGGAAGTCCAGGTCCAGCCAATATTCTATATCGAAAATCAACAAGGGCGAAACAACAAAACATAACAATCAGACAAGTAGTACATTTCACTTGGGGGAAACACAGCTTCCCACCGCCAAAGCAACGTTCCATACCGCAACTAACTCATACGGAACTGTTAAGTATTCAGGATTTGGCCCATCAAGTATTCGACTAAGAACACACTTTTCACCATAAAAATAGATATGCACGTTACACTAAAACTTGAGAAAACGTTACCGAATACTTAAAAATATATTATCTAAAACTTGAGAAAACGTTACCGAATACTTAAAAATATATTATCGAAAACTTGAGAAAATATTTTTTACCATTTCAACAACAAAATATACGTGATGCATGACGAACAAATAAATTTATTGTTCTAGCAGGATTATTATGCTCTACGGAAAATATCAGTTAAAGCTTATATTAAAATATTTCGGTTCGCCATTAATAACTTTGTAACTGTACATATATACTTTCCCACGCTGGATAAACGCCAGAAATCCTTACCATGCGTTGACAGAATTAATTTCCGATACTCTTCCCGTATGTGTCTCCTTTCTTCAGAAGTTTGTGCTTGACATTTCATAAGCAATTCCGCGGTACCCTCTGTCGTGTCCGTAATATCCTCTTCCTCAAAAGATGCCATCCACACAAAATGACTTATAGATGAATAGGACAGTGGTAATATGTTAATAACACGGCCAAATCAAGTAACTGCGAACCAAGTTGCTGCTCAGACTCCAAATCGAACACGAAGCTGGAAACATCCATGCCGGGCTTGCGCGGTTAATACTATATGTGTCAGCTGAAATAATGGACATTCATTTCGCATTGCATTATGGGTAATATGTACGGTGGCTGTGCATTAGCATTGGTTTGTTGACATAGTTTTCCCATTGCTTAACAAGGAATACGTTGCGGGGTTCAGCAAAATCGCGATTGATAAAGCCAAAGCTCAGCTTTTTTTTTCTCTTTAACTCATTTAAATGAAATAGAATATAATTTGTTAAAAAAATGTATTGTGCCTACGGTAGTCTAATACCGGTAAATTTGTGCAAATCAACCCATTGACGTAAAAAAAAATGTTAAAGCTCTTTTATATCTCAATTAGTTTGTAGATATCTTTTTTTTTATTGGAGGTTTAACGACCACCGTGAGTAACTTAGCGGGCTATAAGCAGTAGCCCGTCCCTAATTTAGAGTCACTGGTTCCAGGGAAGGGAGAGAGCCAGCGCTGAAAGACAAACACAACATCCATGCCCGACCAAGGAGGATAGAATAAGGGGAGGGAGCATAAAAAGCAAGCCCCATGTAAAGCTCTGAAGCCAACGCTCTGAGCGGTAGCCATCTTCTGTTACCCTTCTGACTGTGCTCCCATCGAATAACGTAGGCAGGTTAACACTTTTAAAGCCTTCTTGCGAAAAGAAAAAATATCATGTACATTACGGATATAGTCTATAATATCACCACTGTTTTCTTTTCTTTCAAAGCACTGCTAGGTCACGTTTTACCGCTGTGTACGACAAACAACCCTTTAACTCGTCACACCGAAAGTACGTACATCCTGTTTAAAGTAATGCATAAAGCCGTTCACACACTCTAAAGTAAAGAATAAAACGTTGATTTATTTCATGTGATCCAGTAAATATTTCTGAAAACAGAAACGCAACGAAATATTACCTTAGAAACGATAGTTCATGCTAAAGTTTGATAATTTGCAAACTATTAAAGAAGAATACACGAAATACGCAAAATTGAAAAGGGTTTGTAGCGGACAATAAAATCCGTTGGCGTTGATAGATTACTATGTGCTAATAATAAATGCGGTAATTTACAAATTAAAAACAACAACAACAACAAAACACGGATTTTATTGTGCGCGAGAAACGACTGCTTTTTACAAAGTTTTAATAAAACGTTTTCAGGAATGTAATTTTTGACCAGAAGTTATTTAAAACCGGACAACTTTGTAGTTCGTACTAGAAATTTTTTTTTTTTTTTGATTGGAGGTTTAACGAGCACCGTGAGCAACTCAATGGGCTATAAGCAGTCGCCCGTCCCTAATTTAGGGTCACTGGTTCCAGGGAAGGGAGAGAGCCAAGACAAACACAACATCCATGCCTCACCGGGATTCGAACCCGAATCCCGTTCGGACGAATGATCAGAGGCCATCGCTTAGACCACTGCGCCACCGGGGCGGCAATACTAGAAATGTTTAGCTATTCCATCATAAGTTTTTGATCAGCAAATAGATCTCTCTTCAGCTTTTAATGTTAGTTGAACTTCAAATAAACAATTTCATAAATGAGTCATAAGCAAACGCCCTTCTCACACGTAATAAAAAACTGAAATCTTCCTTACCTTACAAAGTAAATATGAGCAACTAAGGGCAATGTAACATGGCGGCCATACAACTCAGCTGGCTTCAACGGTGAGAGCACATGCTCCCTCCTCTTATTCTATCCTCCTTGTGCCCGACCAAGGAGGTTAGAATAATACTTCTGGAGATGCCCTAAGTCTGTTAACCGTGAAGCCGCAATCTGTAGGAATTTGACGTTGTTTACATGGTACCTATGTAATTTGAACTGTGTGTATTTCGGAATTGCGTGGTTTTTGGTTGCAGAAACCTTGTTAATATCAAACCGGAAATGAATTATACTTCTTACACGAATGAAGTTTTCAATTTTAGCTTTGTTTTGTTTAGAATTTGCAATAACGTTCGTGTATTTCAATATAAAACAAAAATGAGAAGGAGCCACAAAATAATTAAGAATTTTATAAATTCAGCATTTTCTCACACATCGCCAGCAAGTTACGATGCGAAATTGGAAACATTTACGACGGAAGAAGGCGATTCGGCCAACACAAAATGAATTGCAACAGCCTTGAGAACCATCAGCTTTCCCACACTTTGATGTCCGTTGCTCGCGATTATAGGCTTCATGCAAACTGGTACTGCTCCATTAACAAGGGCATCTCCAGATATCTTATTCTAACCTCCTTGTGCCCGAACGGGATTCGAACACGGACTCTTCTCGGGAAAATGGTCATAAGCCAGCGCTTAGACCACTGCGCCAGAGGCGGCTTTTCATGTTTCTACGCATTAATGTATGATAATTTCAACTTTTATAAGTTGAACAGCAAGTTCAAAGTTACGGTTAATAATTTTTCCATCGCAAAGAGGGCTGTTCCATGGAGGTAGAAATAAGGGGAGAAAGTGTGACATTAGAAACTTGAGGCTTTTTTAGCAGACGACGCTGACAGTGTGGCGGCCATCTTAATACTCTGATAGTCGTTTTGAGCCATTGGGTTACGTACGTGACAAGTTTGATTTTCGAAATTTGAAGTTTTTTTCTTTAGAAATGGTGTGTTGTTGCACTTACGGATGTCACAACAACTCCGGACGACCACCTCCTGAAGTTATTTTTCACAGGAAACTAACGGAGAAACATTTAATATGAAATATTTTAATTTTCCAAGAGCAGATAGTAGTCAAAAGCATATATAAAGTCAATTTAGATATGATTAGCTTAATTTGCCATTTTGATTGACAGAATGGCACTGAACAGTATGACATTTTGTTGTGCTAACAGAGGGGAATCCTAATAGAAACTCGGAACAGTCATCTTTCAGAGCATGCTTCCTGCTTCCTGCTTCCAGGTATTTAGAATTTACGAAACATATGAAATGTTTCCTAAATTATAAATACCTGGAAGTAGCCGTAACGCCCTAAACATTGATACATCAACTAATAATATCCTTTATGACAGATATCAACGATTAATATAATAAAGAAGGGCAAATTTATTAATATTAAAAGCAAATTGCCAAATTCATGCTTCGCAGAGCGTTAACAGCTATTGCCAAATCTTCTCATGTTAGTCTTAAGATGGCTGCCGTGACGTCACAGGAGTGACCTTTCGCTTGCTTTACTTGGATTGCATTGAGCCAACGGAGTGGGGTTTTTTTCCCCTTATTCCTACCTCCATGGGCTGTTCTTCCACAGACGGGCGCACGGCTCATTTCTCACAGCTAAGACAGCGGAACGCTAGCACAGTTTCGCGAGCATGTACCAGAAGCATCAAGTTACTGTTTTCGATGTGGCAACGGATTTGTTGTTATTTACATTCGAACGCAAACAGCATGTTTTTTAAGACATTTAAAAAATAGCAAAATGAAACAAGGTGTACATAAAAGGCAATCTAGGTGATCGATTGATGGAATTCATATTCCTAAGGGAATGTAATGCCAGGAGCACAGACGTCTTCGAAGAAATACTTCAAATAATAAATCACGAATGGCAATGAACCTCGATGCTTGTGTTTTAAAATTGTCTTTTTCTATATATATTTGTAAAACGAATTAAAATAATACTTGTAAATACGAAAGCAAATTTTTTTTATGAGTATCCGAACGTACATAGTGGTAAGTTCATTCTTTTTTTAGTTCTTTTTCAGTACCTCATTGTTTTTCGTGTAGTCCACGAAATATTTTCTTTGATGAAAGCAACGTCAGTCATCATGATGAAATAAAAAAGTAAGCACAAAATGCAAAGATAACCACTTTTCCACTTCCCATAATGTTTGCATTCGAATTGTAAACAACAGATCCGTTGCCACATCGAAAACAGTGGCTTGATGATTCCGGTACACGCTCGCGGAGCTGTGCTAGCGTTTTGTGTTGTGGGATCCGCCGCCGTCCGCATTCCTCTACCCAGGTAACGGTGTTTTCGGCGGAGATGCGTGCTGTGTATCTTGTTCTTGTTCACGTGCAGTCGAGCTCTCATGAGCATGCTATTGCGTACACGGATTCGTTGAGTGTTCTGCAATCTGTCAGTGTCGTAGCCAGAAATTTCTTAAGGGGGAGGGGGGGGTCATGGGTTTGGTTCAGTGGTGAAAGCCTCGTATATACGTATATATCCCTTTAAATTCGTGCTCAGTCTTCCCTCAAGGAAGGAGTTCAACCCCCCCTCCCCTCTGGCTACGCCACTGATCTATGTCATCTTTAGATTTCACCGGCCACCCAATTCTTTTTACCGTACGAAGACTACTTTGCTCGAGGCTGGTGTCCAGATACGATTCTGCTGGATTCCTGGGCATGTTGGAATCGCAGGGAACGAGTCTGCTGATGCTGCTGCTAGATTTGTTTCCTCTTTGGTCGTCACATGCACTCTTGCCACTGTTTCACCGGGAGTTTCGCTTTCTTGTTCATGATCATATCAGGTGAACGTGACAGGGTCTGTGGGACCAACAGGTGGAGAATAAACTGCACTGTATTAAACCTATCCTTGGAGTCTGGAAATCATCGTGTCGACAGAACCAGTGTTTCTTTCAGGCATACATCCAGGGGGGGGAGGGCGAACCCTCCCAGAAACGACCATTCGACCCCCTGGAGACATTTTAGGTTACCAAGCCAAATTTTAATAAATTCAGGCTATGATGAAAAAGGAAGTTTCTTTTCTTTTTATGCTACAAATATTTCTCCAATTATATATTTTTAAATATTTGTTCAAATGGTACTAGTTATAGTTTATTTTATCAAAAAGTGTATTACGACGCATGGTATTCTTCAAAATATAATAAGTAGACTAATCATACCTAATTGTTTGGGAATCGTGATTCAGGATCAAGAGTGCGTTAAATGCCTTTTAGTAGATGAACATTTCGAGCCCGCGGAACCTTCCCTCCCTCCTACTAATTTAGCTGAAAAAAGTTTGTTATTCCTGAAATGTGTGAAGAAGTAATAACTATATCTGAGATGTATATGAAATTTTTCTGGCGGGGGGGGGGGGGCGAAAATAGGAAGTTTTTGAAATCCACGATCTGGAACAAAATCAAAGTTAATAAAAAATTGAAGAAAAATTAAAGCATTTTTTTAATGTAAGTCGATACATTTTTATTAAATTAAGGCATTTTTTCTAATGTAAGTCGCATTTTAACAAAAAAAAAACAAAAAAATGACATTTTCCCGGGGGGGGGGGAAGGCCCTCTCTAAACGCGCCCCTGTGCTAGATATATAGTAATTACTTCTATATATATATATATACATATAGTAGTTAAAATTATATATATATATGTATATATAGCAAATGGAAAACTTGCCCCCTCTACGGTTCCATTTGCCCCCCCCCGGCCAAAAAGTCCTGAAATAAACACTGGACAGAACCGTAAGGAGGAAGTTGTTCTTGCTCGTCTGCGCATTGGGCAATGCCGCTTCACTCATCACTATTTGCTGTGTGGCGACACTGCCCGTGGCCAACGAGATGATGAAGGCCTGAGCAGCTGGGGTGGGGACAGCTGCTACGTCACGACCACCGTCAATTCTGAGGGCTGTTCCCTTACCTCCCGCGCATTTTTCAAAGTGTTTGAAGTCCCGGAAGTTCATTATTTCTTGTATTTCCAAAGAACTTGTGATGATGTAAAGAAACATTTAATAAATGATAAAGAGTATTTTAACTTGCTAAACCGACGTAGCTTAAAATATCTGTCATTAATGCCATTTCAGCAGCATAAATAATATTTCGGAAACCTCTTTCCAAAAAGTATGAAGATTTATTTTTTAAATCCAATGCTCAGCATTCCATAATTCTACAAGTAACTAAAATGTTTTTTTTTTTTTTTTTTTTTTGAGAAAATTAAGGACGTCTCATTTTTCAGCCAATGCATTTAATGTAAAGTGGATTTCTTAATTTTTTTTTTCAACAAATTTATTAAATTGTTTGCAAACATATGCTTGAAGTTTCAGCTGATCGGAAACTTAGTGCTTCTGATGAAAGAAAAGTTAAAAAATTTAAGCGTCAGTAAATGAACCGCACAATGGAAATACAAATAACTTGTTTGTTATAGAAACCAGGGGCGTATAAAGATTTTTTTTTCGGCGAGGGGGGAGGGGAGTTATAAAACATGTAAGTTTTTAAAATCCATCAGGACGAAATAAAAGCTAATGAAAAATAGAAGAAAAAAATAAAGCATTATTTTCTAACGTAAGTTGATGCATTTTTATTAAATTAAAGGAGTATTTTCTAATGTAAGTTGCATTTTAACAAAAACAAAAAAAAAACAACCCATTAAATGAAACACTTTCGGGAAGAAGGGGCAAGGCCCTCTCCCCGAAAGTGTTTCAGGAGCTCTTCCTTTAAATATGCGCCTGATTGAAACTATATCTATTTGGAACTAAGGTCAGAACATTTTGAACTCCAGGAAGTTTGTTTCGATCAAAACGTAATTCATTCAACTTTTCAGAAACCTATTAAACTTACGAAAAAAATTATTTAAAACAGATGTAGTTTAATTACAATGCATTTTGATAAAAAAAGTATTCGGCTACTTTAATTAATTGGGTGCACATATTTTTTAATTTAATGTGCTTCGAAACGTGTGTATCACTTTAGTTTTCGTGTTTGGCTGTAGCTAGAGTTAAGCGAGATTCCTAGAATTTCGAACACAAAAGTAATCATGTAAACCTTGCAGGAAGAATGTACAGCTTTAAGGACAGTATCAGCTTCATGTGTTAGCTTAAAGATTCTTTTTTTTTTTTTTTTTTTTTTTTTTTTTTGGAGGTTTAACGATCGCCGTGAGCAACTCAATGGGCTATAAGCAGTCGCCCGTCCCTAATTTAGGGTCACTGGTTCCAGGGAAGGGAGAGAGCCAGTGCCGTAAGACAAACACAACATCCATGCCTGACCGGGATTCGAACCCGGACCCCTTACGGACGAATGATCAGAGGCCATCGCTTAGACCACTGCGCCACCGGGGCTGCCTTAAAGATTCTATGTTTACATTTGTTTTCCTGTTGATCCGTAAGCCAAACTGTTAGCGCAGACAAGTAATAATCTTCGGAAAAGTCGCAGTGCTCTGTGTAACGAAGGACGGCGCGGCTGACGTCACAAAAAGCTGCCCAGGCCTTTAGAATCTCATTGGCCATGCACTGTTCCGATGTGCGAGACTGTCGACTGCCAATTCACTGCCTCTCACGTTTTATGTGAGAGGCAGTGAGTTGGCAGTCGCCAGAACCAGTGCCGTAAGACAAACACAACATCCATGCCTCACCGGGATTCGAACCCGGACCCCGTTCGGACGAATGATCAGAGGCCAGCGCCTTAGACCACTGCGCCACCGGGGCGGCATTTCACTATTTTCAGTCTCATTTGCTAGACGACGCGGCGCAGATGCGCTTGAAAAGCTGTTAGGTGACCACTCCGACACTTTCGCAGCTTTTTTCTTTTTTGAAAGAAATTGACTTTTTTAAACTTATCTAGCTATAAAGAAAAAAAAAAAGCACAATCTTCTAACTAACTAGCTTCTACACTTTTTCATCATTCTCTTTTCTAACTTTTACCAAATGCTCTTAACCATCACACCCCTCGTTTAAAAATCTTTCTCTGATGGTTCTGTGACTGGCGCTATTCAAATCAACTAACTAGCGTTCTGCTGTCTTAGCTGCGAGAAATGAGCTGTGTGCCCGTCTGTGGAAGAATGGCCCAAAATAGATTTTATTTATTAGAGAAAAAAGAGCGAAATAATTATCTATGCATGATTGCTACGTTTTATGCTCGCCGTCATTTATACATATACAAATCGCGGCGCGCACATGTAATGTAAACAACTTGCACTGCCGGAGATGTTGATATCAAAGTATGAATTAGTGAACATTTTCCATCTGTTGGGGGCTTTAAAAGTTGATACATATTCTTTACATATCGAATAACCTGTCCGTCAGTTCAATATAAAACGCTTTTGCTTCATTAAAAAACGTAAGACTTGAGCTGATTCTAGTCCAACACACAGCTGCACTATAAATTTTAGTCTCCTAAATAAAAATGAGTTGACGTGCTTTAACTCCTGTAAAGATACTTCAACGTTTGTAAAACTTCAATATCACACATCTACACAAAGTAATTATTGGGTTGTCGGAAAAGTCATGGCGTATTTTGGCACCCGATGGCGGTTGGGCGGTTTTGGAAGTACTAGATGCATACGCAGCTCTGTTATCGCTATGGCATTCGACAGGTGCCAGTTCTAGCTGCAGTCTAAAAGGAATAGTGAGCGATTTGGTTGATTTGCGGAGATTTGACATCAAGTTGAAGATGAAAGACAAAACTGTGCATTTTCTCCATATTTTACGGTTTTACTTCCGTAAAGGGAAGAACGCGCGTCAAGCTTGTGAAAAGTTGCGTAAAGTGTACGGTGATAATGCTTTACAAGAACGTCAGTGCCAGCGGTGGTTCGCAAAATTTCGTGCTGGTGATTTTGTCCTCAACGATGCTCCTCGGTCGGGGAGGTCCACCGAAGTTGATGACGACCAAATCAAGGTATTGATCTAGTCAAAACCACGTTACACGACACGAGAGATTGCAGACACATTGCACATCCATCATTCAAGCGTTCACGACCACCTGAAGAAGCTGGGATACGTAAGCAAGCTCGATGTGTGGGTTCCTCATGAACTCAAAGAAGCTCAATTGACGGCGCGTATAAACATCTACGATATGCTCATTAAATGTGAGGAAAACGACCCTAATTTTTGAAGCGACTGATAACTGGTGACGAAAAGTGGATTGTGTAAAACAATGTGCTGCAAAAACGGTCTTGGTCCCGACGTGCTGCTTCGCCTCAAACGACATCCAAAGCAGGTATTCATCAGCGAAAGGTTCTGGGGTCAGTGTGGTGGGATTTTAAAGGTGTGTTTTTCGAGCTCCTACTACGGAACCAAACAATCAATTCGAATGTGTACTGTCGGCAATAGGACAGTTTGAACGAATCCATAATCCAGAAACGTCCAGAGCTCGTTCATCGTAAAGGTGTTGTGTTCCATCACGACAACGCGAGACCACAAACAAGTTTGATCACCCGCCAAAAATTATTGACGATTGGGTGCGATGTGTTGCCACACCCAGCATACTCGCCTGACCTTGCGCCGTCAGACTTTCACTTGTTTCGCTCTCTTCAACAGGCCTTGCGTGGTATAACGTTCAATTCAGATGAGGCTGTAAATCAGCACCTTGTACAGTTTTTTGCCACGAAAGACAGGTCCTTCTATGAACGAGGCATTCTGCAGCTCACTGACAGATGTCAAACGGTCATCGAACAAAACGGGCATTATATCATTGATTTATCTTTGTTCTTTCTATCAATAAATTACCTTTGCAAAACATGGCTAAAATACATCATGGCTTTTCCGACAACCCAATAATAAAAAATACTTGTGATAAATACAGATTTAGCACTGATGAAATCATGAAGGCTATGTATTCCTACGATGATTAGGGTAAACAATCAGCCTACAACTCGTGCACGCCCCCTGGCAAGCTATGACATTAACGATCTAATTTTCTAGCTGTTAACTGTATGGGGAGTTCAGATATGCCAACCTTCAAAATCTGAAAATCGGGAGATTTTCACAGTTTATAAAATCACACGAGTGCTATTTTTATCGATATTTTCCAGACGTAGGATTATTGGTCCACTAAAAGTTCTGGAGATAAAAAAAAGAAAAAGAAAGAACTGCACGAAAAGCAACACCCTCTCCTTTTACTGAAATTCGAATTCAGGCACCTCGATTCCGTAAGATAATGAAAACGTAAAATGGCCCGCATGTTGTAGTTTTTTGCGAATTTAAAATACAGTTAACTGTCTTTTCGTTTCTTCTTTAGGTTGTGCGCGGACGACAAAAAAGCATCGTACTAACATCGCTTTTCGTTACAAGGCGAGGCCACCTTTAGTTCTTACGCGAATTTGCTGCAATGCGCGCGGCTCTGTTGAGACGAGGGGTTGAAAGACTGAACTGCAAGAAGGCAGGGCAGCTTGCATCTGTCAATTAATTACTGACCGTCCCCGGCATTCTAGTGCCAGAGCGGGTGAGATCTTTGCTGAAGGCGTCATATGACAATCGGACTGGGGGAATTTTTTTTTATTTATTTATTTATTTTGGTGCCTCCGTGACAACAGTCGTCAGGATAGTGGGGGTATCGACAGCTACTGTGTCTAGCGTCATGACAGCATACCGTGTTCGTGGCAAAACCTCATTGGCGAAATGGAAACGCAAGAGCGGCCGGAAAATGACCCTCATTGGTAGAGACACGAGAACATTAAAGAGAATTGCTACCGGTAATAACAAGACCACGGCACCGAAAATTAGTGCGGAGTTCAATCTGCATCGCCAGACCCCACTATCAATGAAAACAGTTACACAGGGAACTGCATGAACAAGATATTCATGGCAGAGCTGTTATTGCAAAACATCTGGTGAACCGGGTGAATGCAGAACAGTGACAGCAGTGGTACCAGGAGCATACAATGTGGACTGCCAATGCACGGGAGCGTGTTATGTGATCAAATGAATCCACATTCACACCATTTCCCACTGCAGGATGTGTTTACGTGTGAAGAACACCGTCAGAAGTGTACAACCCAGACTGTCTGTTCCCAACAGTGCAGA
The DNA here is from genome assembly GCA_039090855.1 of Macrothele yani. Lineage (NCBI taxonomy): Eukaryota > Metazoa > Arthropoda > Arachnida > Araneae > Macrothelidae > Macrothele > Macrothele yani. The sequence continues at coordinate 166,802,139 of CM077029.1, read as the reverse complement.
ATGGTGGTGGTTCTGTCATGCTCTGGGCGGTCATATCATAGTTTTCAGCAGGTCTGCCGATCACCTTGAAAGGTCGGATAACTGGCAGAGCATATGAAACCATTTCATTTTGGCCCACCAAGTCCATCCAATGGCTCAGGTATTGCTTCTTGCAGGGGATGCCATCTATCAAGATGATAACACTTCAATTCACAGAGCTTGGAATGTCCAATCATGGTTTGAGGAACATGAGGTTTAACTTTCACACCTTCCTTGGCCCTCCCCAATCACCAGACTTAAACATCATCGAACCACTGTGGTCTGTGTTGGAAAACAGTAAGATCCAGTTATTCTCCTCCAGCATCTCTCAAGGACCTGGAGCAGTTTCTGCATGAAGAATGGTATAACATCCCACTAACCACATTCCAGGATTTGTATACATTCATTCCAATAAGGATTCGGGCAGTTTTGAATGCCAAATGTGGCTCCACACCCTATTAGGTATGTAAAACCTTCTTTTCCTAGGTGTTCACATTATTCTGTCCAATCCCTGTATGTTCCCATGTATTTCTGAGGAAATATTTGAGCAAAGCAAGGCCAAAGGCCGAGTGGAGCTCTCTTTACAAGACTCGAGACAATCAATTGTTTGGGCATAGGTGCGAGATGACATCCGATCACCATGATTTTTTGCATGCGATTGGACATCGTTCATGGTCAGGTTTGGACGCCTTCCAATTCACGAAATTCCGTGTCATTGAGGAATAATCGTTCAAAAACTTGCATTTTTATGTTTTCATATGTACGGGGCAAGGTCTGGCCTATATGCTGGGTGTGGCATCAGTTTGATGCCCTCAAGTTCCTGGAGTTATGCCCGGGGCATTCACACATTTTGAGGCCAAGCATTGTCCTGCTCTAGGAGAGTGTGCTTTCTGTTCACCAGAGCCAGGTACTTCTCCTCCAAAATGGCATACATTCACTTCAGCTGTTCAGAGTAGAGGTTGGCGCTGATGGTCCGACTGTCTGGAACAAATTCCTAATGGATTATCCCCTCAAAATTCAACCTGATATAGAGTATCACCTTGTGCTTAAAGCAACTGGTTCTGGAAGCTGGCCCAGTGTCAACCACTGCTGTTGTGTGTTAGAATTATGGAAATAGACCCACCTCTCATCCCACGTAACAATTCTCTTGATGAAAAGTACATTGAGTGGGTTTTCTATGAATTTCATGCACACTTCTACTTGGCGGTTTGCTACAGCTGGTGTCAGTTCGTGAGCAGGGCCCGACTTACACGGAATTGGGCCCTAGGCACAACCCAAAACGAGGCCCCCTCCACTCGACATTTACTTAACGGAGTCGAGTAGGTAGTGTGACCATTTTGGGCGACTGTATTACAATCCAGCGTGATAATTTAATAAACACAATACATTTATAAGACTGACATTAAATTACGGTAGTACCTAGTAAAAATATCGTTTTCTCCTAGATTTTTATGCTGTCCTACTGATTTGCATCTGAAAAGACTTTAACCTTCATCAATGAAACAGTTGTGTGTGACAAAGTCATATGACGGGTAAAATTCAATTGGACATTGGATTTTTTGTCAGGTGTGTCTAAACTATACTATTACCATATTAACCAGGGGTGTATTTAAGAGAGAGGTTTGGGGGATTTAAACCCTGCTCGAATTAAGTCCAAAGATTTTTCAAATATTACTTTTGGGAGCTAAAATGTCAAAATGTTTAAAAATTGCTTCAAAACCATGCAGTATTTGAAATTAAAGTATATAGTTGATCTTAGTAAGCCATAATTACAAACATACACATACTACTAGTTTTTATTACACAACACGACAATTTTTTGTTTAATCTCACACAAAAACCCTCCCCAAATTATCTGGAAAATGTTACTGATATTAACTAGAAATAACACATATTATATTTGCCAGTACATGCTTGTGTTTTGCCAGCGATTTATAAATAGTTACTCCACATCACATCTACCCACGTATAAATATTTTGAAAAAGGGAAAGTTTTTTTTTTTTTTTTTTTTAACCAAGATTTTGGGGCCCTTTCAATTTGAGGGTCCTAGGCATGTGCCTTGTGTGCCTAGGCATAAATCAGGCCCTGTTCGTGAGGGACAATGACGCAGCTCCTGTAGACCTTGCTGAGGTCCTGAAGGTAGTGAATGAACTACATTGATCTGTGATATGCCCAGCTTGCCTGATAATCTCAAGAGTGCCGGTTGTCAGATTTGCCTCTGCGGCCTGGTGCACAGCCTCTGAATAAATGGTTCGCGGGCTACCTGACCTTGGCTGATTGTCAAGGTTTCAGTCACCTGAGCAACATTTCTTGAACCATCTGGTTGTGGTGCTGTGGTCCACGGCATGGAACCATCCCCTTTAGCATGGCAAATGTTTCATGTTGCTTGAGCAGCATTATGGTCAAGTTCAAACGCGTAAAAGCAAAAGTTTCCTAATTAGCCAGTTGCGACTGTTCATCTTTTTGGAGTCCCAACCACAGACAGAACGCCGACATGCAACGCTGTTCACAGCAACGACTACCACTTTACATCCCTTTCGACTGACTGCAGTGTGTGACTTGAACTAGTTTAAACAATTTGGTTCTAGTTCCAGTTGAAGAAATTTTGTTTAATCTTCCAACCCTCTGGGTTCTTTTGGATTTTTACAGAAAAAAAATAGACTAAAATTTTTATATACTTGCCAAAATTTGGATCTTATTCCTAAATCTTTTAGAATAAAAGGACCTATATATTTTATTGCAGAAGCTAAAAACATAATGAAAAATACTTCAAAAAGACTAAAGGCAATACAAATAAAGCAACTGAAATATGACATTCTACAACTGTATAAAAATATAGAAAATGAACAGCAGAAACTAAAAAATATGTTTCATGTAGTATATATTTAAAAATGTTGAAAAGAATTAATATTGAAATTGACAAAATAAACTGGAATCGCAGATACTCCATAAACAAGAAATTAGATTTTCTAATAAATGAATCTGAATTCAAGGATATATTGAAACATAAAAAAATGACTCGTGGTAAAGTAACTACGTTAATATTTCAAATGTCGAAATTTCCAACAAAACTCAAAAGTTATTAGCCAAAGTCCAAATTACAATATTAGGAGGAGAGTTAAAAATGAAGCAAAATTTGTAGCAGACATTCAGAATTTAATGGAAAATTTGAACCAACATGAGAAAACAACAGTAGAATATGAAATAACAAAACATGGAGTAACTACAATGTCTAATATAGTAAAAAAAGATGATAGAAATTACAAGGTTGCAAAATGGGAATTAATTAATAAATCTTTATTAGCTATTAAAAATTATAAATCCAACGAAATGGTTACAGTATCCAATAATCAATACAATGAAAAAATAGAAAACATCATTGAACAACTATTTGTGGAAGAATAGGTGGATAATACAAAAGAAATAATTGAGAAAATTCAAAGGGCAGCAGGGGAAAACATAAGCGGTATCGCATCACAGTTTGCAATGCAAAAATAGAAATTTGCGATGCACACTCGTATTTGAATAGCAAAACCACGATTCAAAGTTTAAAAATTAAATTTTTATTAAAATGTTGAATCTATAGAGCAACACGTTGTTTATAAAAAATATGATTTTGCTTACGCGTGAAAAGAAATAATATTCACATAGTCATAACTTTATGAATACTTTGTTTGCTTTTAGTTGGAAAAGGCTTCCTCGAGTAGCTCTAGCAGTGATGAGGTGGTCATCGTCTGACTGCACAGCGTCTATGATTGGTGGTCCGCACCATGAGTCATTTAAGGGCAGATGCTCTTATTATTATTATTATTTTTTTTTTTGGTTTCGGTTTGGCCGCCACTTAATTTTAGGGGGATGTGATTTTTGTTGTTTTACTCTGTTATTTGAAATCATGGCTACCAAAGTGAAAATATCAACCATGAAAAGGTGGATGGAAAAACTAGATCCAAAAGGTAGTTGGTTACGCTATGGTATTGACGCCAATAAAATCTCCATTCGATCTGCCTATTGAGAACTTTGTCGGAAGAATGTTGACAGCATAAATTTTTTTAAAGATTTTAATTCTTCTTTTATTGATGGAGTTTCTGGATTCATTGTTAAAAATGACTATGTGGTAAAGTACACCAGATCAGAAATTCACCGTGCCTGTGTCTTCAAGACAGAACATAAAGGAAAATCGCCCGCTGATTTTTATCAAAGAACATCTACTGGTAAGTCAATTATTGTTGCTTCCAATGAATCTAAAGTTTGAATTGAAAAATTAATTGATATAGAATATATGATTGCCAAAACGGAAATTCCATTTTCAAAATTTCCTAAAATTATTGAGTCAGAGAAACGCCATGGTGTTGATGTAGAGCAAATTTACTATTTGTCCGTGATGTGTGCTCAGTTCACGGAGCTATTGTTTTTGAAACTGATTTTTTTTTTTTTTTTTTTTTTGATTGGAGGTTTAACGACCACCGTGAGCAACTCAATGGGCTATAAGCAGTCGCCCGTCCCTAATTTAGGGTCACTGGTTCCAGGGAAGGGAGAGAGCCAGTGCCGTAAGACAAACACAACATCCATGCCTCACTGGGATTCGAACCCAGACCCCTTACGGACGAATGATCATAGGCCAGCGCCTTAGACCACTGCGCCACCGGGGCGGCCGAAACTGATTTGCGCAATGACTTAAGAAAGACAGACTATTTTACCTTATTTATTGATAGCAGTACAGATGTTAGTGTATCTGTAAATGAAATTATTTGTATCATGTATGTCAATTAAGTAGGAGATACCACATTCCCATTCCTGGCATTAAAAGAACTGAAAAATGCTGATGCTAATAGTATCAAAAATGCAATTGTAGAGTCCATTGAAAAATCTGGAATAGTCAATTTTGAAAATAAATTAATTGGATTTTCAGCTGACAGAGCAAATGTTAACATGGGACAGAAAAAGGGTGTTGTAGCTATTTTGAAGTAAAACTGCCCTTGTTTAGTGTCAGTGTGCACTGTTTAAGTCATTGCTTAGAACTAGCTCTAAAAGATTTTATGCTGTCAACATGTTTTCAAGAAGTACATAAGTTGATGGAAGACATTCACAACTTTTATGAAAAAAGTGTCAAATGAATTAGAGATTTTCGTGTCCTCTCAGCAATACTCGATGAAGATGTATCAGATACACGAGCTTTGCAAGTTCACGGCACCCGATGGGTTTCACATATGCACAGAGCCACTGACACACTGATTAAAAATTATTTTGTTATTGTACAATAACTAGAAAATATGGTTGCAGATCCATCAAGCAAAGGAGAAAAAGCCAGGATTACAGGCATTTAAAAAAAAATTAAGTCCATCAAATTTGTAACTTTGCTGCTGTTTCTTTGCAACATTTTATATTCTTTGTCAAAATTATCTCTGTCTCTCCAGTTGGATGATGTTGATGTACCTTTAATTTTAAACATATTAGAAAAATTCTATGATTCTATCGAAATTATGAAGAAAAGAAAGTTTTTGGCTGACCTGGCCAAAATTTTACAAGTTAGTTAGTTAGTTAGTTGATTTTAGTGGCGCAAGGGCCAGGTTTGGCCAAAGAGCTCCAGACACAGAATTATCAGTAAAAAATTTTAAAAGCGGGGTGAAAAGATTAATAGCAGACAGACTTGGTAAAGGTAAGAAAAGAGAATGATGAAAGCTGTGAGGACTAGTTAGTTAATTAGGTTTATATATTAATATATATATATATATATATATACATATTTTTATTATTTATTTATTTATTTTTACTATTATTATTATCATCGGTTTTTTTTTTTAAACGTTAATCTGTTTTAAAAAGGAAAATACTGCGAAAGTGTCGCAGTGGTCGCCCAAAAGCTTTTGAAGGGTAGCTGCACCTTCGTCCAGCAGATGAGACTGAAAATAGTGAAGCCAATGATAAAGAAAACGAACACAACTGCACAAAACATGAGAGACGAAACATGGTAAACAGTCGCACGTCTCACACACCGGGGCAGTGTTGCCACACAGCAAATAGCTATGCAGACTTAGCAAACGTATCAGTTTGTGATTCCAGTGACTGTGATTCAGTGAAAACTGTAGAGTTTCGTGGCATTGAACTGAGCTGTAATTTGACCGTAGATGTATTCTATGAAATTTGTTTTAAATCATATTCATCAGTGTGTGCATGTACCCGGCTTGGTGACTTGCACGCAAATAAGGTTTTTAACGCTGCCAAGCTGTTAGAACCTAAGCTTTGGCCAACAGACAGATCTACTCTTGCAAATTTTGGTGATGTTCAAAATACTGTATTAACTGAACATTCAAGTGACTTATTGGCTGCCAACAACATTGACACCGATAAAATTCCAGAGGACTGGGATTATTTCAGAATCATTTGGTTAAGAAATTTCCAACACCTGTCAAAGAATAGTTATGGAAATGTTTGAAAGAAAAGTATGTGAGTGAATTCTCAAATCTAAACCACATGATAAATATCATGAGATTATTGCCTGTATCCAATGCTAAGGTCGAAAGTGCCTTTTCTGCGATGAAAAGAATCAAGACAGATTTTTGTAATAGGATAAATTCTGATGCTCTGAACCATCTATTGTGGATAACGCTGGAAGGACCATAACTATGCGAGTTTCACCCCGAACAAGCAGTGGGGGTATTTTTTTAAAAGAAGCCCTGACGCACAAGTTTGAGGTCTTACGGAAAAAGAAAGAGAACAGACGCAGAACCTGAAGCTACCACAAGTTCAGGAGTACTCTCACTGTCAAGTGACAGTAAGTAGCTGCTGCAATATGTGGCTAGGTAACATTTTATCATATATCCATAGAAAGAAAATTTGTACTTTTTACATATCTACTAAAATATTTTCAAATTTAACTTTTATTACTGATTATAGAGTATTTTTGATAGATATTGAAAGGTGCTAGTTTTATTTGATAATAAATTATTACAATTAGTCACTTAAATCAAAAGAAAAATAAGTCTCAAAAGTGCTCCACATAATTACTCAATTGCTCCGCAATGCTAAATTTGAGGAGCAAAATTGCTCCCCAAAAATGTAAGTTATTTTTCACCCTGAAGGGCAGCAGAAAGAAACTATGAATGTTAAAAACAGTACAAAAAAACTACCAAGTACCTGAATCCTTTGGGGTTTTTTTAAAACTCATAAACCTGAAATGCCATTAAGACCAGTAGTAACCACAAAAGGTGGACCACTTTATAAATTGGAACAATATTTATCCAACATAATTAGACTAGAAATTAGCTATGGGCAATTCACTTTGAAAAATACTTTTGATCTAGTTAATAAATTAAAAAATATGCATATCAATTTAAACACCAGAATTATAAGTTTAGATGTCAAAAATGTTTCCTCCAAGACCTTTGAGAAAATTGTTTACCAAGATCAACAGTTTCTTTGAACAAAAAAATCAAAACAATTTCATTATAAAACATGGTATTACAACCAATAATTTCTTATTCCTATTAAATTTATTTTACAGTTATTAATTATAAAATTCAATGGAAAAATATAACAAAAACAAGGTTTATAAATCTGATCAGCAATTTCTCCAATTCTAGCAGAATAAGTTCATTGGAGCAACTGATATTTGAAGAAAATAAAATTGTCTTAGATCTTTATGTCAGATATGTGGATGATATATTGTATGATTCAAGCAGCTACTTGGCACAAAACAGATTTTTTAATTCTTTGGATTACAGCATTAGTTTTTAATTAGAAGAAGAAAATAACAGTGAAATTCAGTATCTAGACATAAAATCATGAGAGATGCAGAATTTATTCATAATTTCAAGAAAGAAAAATAGAGCATATTACTGAATTTTGGCTCGTACCACTCAAAAGCAGTGAAAATTAACACAGCAAGAAATTTAATAACAACAGCTAAATTACTTTCATCAGATAAAAATCAAGTAGAAGCAATGACAGAAATGGCATTAAAGTTAATAGACAATGATTTTTCCAAAAAAACTATCATTAATATTGTGCAAAATGTCAGACAAAAACAATCTAAAAGGAACAATGAAAAGATTGAAAAGACTGATAAAATAATAAAGAATATACCAATGGCCAATTATGGGAAATTAAATTCTGAAATTAATAAATATTTAATGAAGAATAACATTAAGGTGGCCACTACAGCAGAAAACAAAGTAACATATTTAGCTAATAAAGAAACATACAGAAATACAATAGACAAGATGGAAAGAAAAAATGTTGTACATCAAATTCCACTTAATTGCAACAGTAATTATATTACACAAACATTTCGAAAATTGGAAATCAGAATTAAGGAACATCAAATGGCTATTAATAACCAAGATCAAAATAGAGTATATTGCCGCCCCGGTGGCGCAGTGGTCTAAGCGATGGCCTTTGATCATTCGTCCGAAAGGGGTCCGGGTTCGAATCCCGGTGAGGCATGGATGTTGTGTTTGTCTTACGGCACTGGCTCTCTCCCTTCCCTGGAACCAGTGACCCTAAATATATATATTTTTTTTTTTTTTTTTTTTGATTGGAGGTTTAACGACCACCGTGAGCAACTCAATGGGCTATAAGCAGTCGCCCGTCCCTAATTTTGGGTCACTGGTTCCAGGGAAGGGAGAGAGCAGTGCCGTAAGACAAAAACAACATCCATGCCTGATCAGGATTCGAACCCGGACCCCTTTCGGACGAATGATCAGAAGCTATCGCTTAGACCACTGCGCCACCGGGGCGGCTGACCCTAAATTAGGGACGGGTGACTGCTTATAGCCCATCGAGTTGCTCACGGTGGTCGTTAAACCTCCAACCAAAAAAAAAAAAAAAAAAAAATAGTGTATTAGCAAATCATATGCAGTTTTGCAAATGTGAGCCTTTATGGGGAAAAAATCAACACACTGGACTGTGAATCTCATAAAAATAAGAGACTAACTAAAGAAAGTTATTACATCCAAAAAAACAGTGCGATCAATGAGCCTTCAAAACTAATAAGTGGTGTTTTAAACAACTTAATTACAACAACAACAGGATTACAAAATACACAATGAAAACATTTCAGTTTGGTAACAGGCAACAGTGTGAGGAACTTGGAAACAGTATGAAGTACCTGGAAACAACATTTAAATTCTTCAGTAGTAAACAAAACTTTTAACCTTTTTTTTTTTTTTTTTTTTGAGGGCCAACTGACTCCAGGGAAGGGAGAGAACCAGTGCCATAAGACAAACACAGTATCCATGCCTCACCAGGTTTTGAACTTGGTCCCCTTTCAGACGAATGATCAGAGGCCATCACTTAGACCACTGCGCCACCGGGGCGGCAAACTTTTGTTTATCCTTCTATACATTAAGAACAGGCCTCTACTAAAATCAAAAGGCCAAAAACGTCTGTATAAATCCAAAAGAACCCAGAGGGAAGGAAGATTAAAAAAATTTCTTCAACTGGAACTAGAACCAAATGAATATATCTGGGTAAAGTCTTGAATAAGTGATTTAATTTAAACAAGTGACATACCTGCTGCAGCACATGTGTTTATGCAAATATTGCAAAACTTTAGACTCTCACTCTGTAGCACAAAGTAAGGAAGATATGTTATGGTTAAGAGTTTGGATATCTTTCACAATGTAAGTCAAGTCAGGTATATGGCTGTAGTCAGGGAATATTTACCCTCTGTTCCAACCAATAATGTTCCAGGAAATATAGAACTGTCCAATGATTCGAAGATTTTTTCTTTGTCTCACTTTTTTAAAGTAGCATGATTTGTAGTGTAATTTTCTGCTATAAGCTACTTGGTATTCTAGTGTGCTAATGCTACATTTTCTATTTGTAGCAATGCTACATGCCACACTACTGTAAATGTAGCAGTGCTACTTCTGATCGCTGTGTGTGTGTGCAATACATGGTTTTTCTAATTCCATCAAACACATAGAGAGAAAAGGAGCTATTCTTTCACTCCTTTTAAGAGTTGTTTAAAATTTTACAAAACGACTTCTTGCTTTTAACAGTAACCAATTATTACATATAAATTCTGTGTACTGCTCTTAAGTCTTAACTACTTACAGGTAATTCAAGACTGTTAAACTACTGAACTGCAGTGTTAGAATTAGAAATAAATCTTCTACTGGCCCAGTGGGCCACCAAAATTTGCAAACCACTTGTCCCTAAAAAAATTTAAAGACATTTACAATATATGTAGAAAATAATGTATCATTTTAATGGAATTATCGCCAATATTTGTTTTTAAACCTATCATTAGTTTGCAGCAAAGAAAAAAAAAACATACAGCAAGGTAAAAGAAATAGAAGTTAATTTTTTAACTTGTGACAAATTAGAAAAAAGAAAAACTTATTGGCCATACGGGCCAGTAAAATCGATAGTTCAGCATTCCAATAAAAGTTTTACTGGCCAATGGCCAGCGGACCACTGGGTAATTCGAACGCTGGAACTACATCTGCTGTTGAACTGTAGAACACTATTTTAAACTACTGAACTACATCTGCTGTTGAACTACTTTTCATCTTCCACTCCAGTTCATTATGCTTCACTTTCTTTTTTTTTTTTTTTTTATTGTTTACCCAGCTCAATCAGTGCAGACCTTTACATCAAACCATAAATATTTACATCAATTTAATAATTTGCAAAAGCTCATAAAATGCATATATATCCTGCCACCTAAAATGTACAGAAGAAGTAATAACTTTACATAATTTTCCTCTGAAAAAGCCAAAACTGTTAAAGGAATAGCTGTGTAAAATGAAATGTGATGATTTCCATCCCAATGTGCATTCTTGAATATGTTCTGCCCACTTTTAAGGAGAAAGATTTTTAATTTTATGGCACTAAGAATAGAAGGCGGTTAAAACCTGGTAATATTTTTTCAATATTTAATTTTCAAAAAAATGTGAAAAAGGGAAAACGAATTGCATATCCAGATTGGTAAGTTGCAAATTAACTTTTACATACTTTTCCCAAAGAGTGAAACATGGCTATAATTTTTCTTTAATTTAATGTTACGCATTATCATATGTACTGCATAATATATGTAGCGATATCTACGGTTACTCACGTTATATTATTAACTTAGTGGTCGTTGGACAAGGACGTATTTAGGCTACACTATTGTAATAGATAAAAAGTTTTGACTCGCCCATTTCACATCGGAAGTTCTGTTTATCTTGGGTAGATTATTGATGGCGTTCGGTTCTTTGCTCTGACTTCAATAATAAAATCCTTTGTTAAAATGACCAGTTGTTAACGAGTTGTGCACAATAAGAATATTTTTGAATTAAAATGAATTGAACACCGGGAAACGAAATATCAAATTATCAACAATACAAAATCTTGTTAAAAGGAAATTTAAAGAAGGATCTATAAAACCAATTAAAACCTGAATCATGAAACTGGGTACGTAATCCTTATCCAACAGTACCACCAAAATCCAAACCAGTTTCGACATTAGACCATGTCTTTATCAATGGAGTATATGGTGTTCTAACTTCAGGATCTTTGAAGCTCAATGAATCCATGCTGACTCACTGTCAGCCATGCCATGCGCCCAATACGTCATAGTAGCTGTATGTGTTCAGTTCTGCCACACTTGCGTCTACTAGCAACGCCATCTATTGCAATATTTATCCCCTATAGTTCATATTGTTTATTTATCTTCTTTCGTCTTTTTCTTTTTACATGGTGTTGCTAGCTAGTAGACGCACGTCGCACGTGTGGCAGAACTGAACAGATACAGCAACTATTGGGCACGTGGTATGGCTGACTGTGAGTCAGCACGGATTCATCGAGCTGGGCTATAAGCAGTCGCGCGTCCCTAATTTAGGGTCACTGGTTCCAGGGAAAGGAGAGAGCCAGTGCCGTAAGACAAACACAACATCCATGCCTCACCAGGATTCAAACCCGGACTCCTTACGGACGAATGATCAGAGGCCAGCACCTTAGACCACTGCGCCACCGGGCGGCTTCATCGAGCTTCAAAAATCCTGAAGTTAGAACGCCATATATTCCATTGATAAAGACATTGTCTAATTTCGAAACTGGTTTGGATTTTGGTGGTACTGTTGGATAAGGATTACGTACCCAGTCTTTCATGATTCAAGTTTTAATTGGGTTTATAGGTCCTTCTTTAAATTTCCTTTTAACAAGATTTTGTATTGTTGATAATTTGATATTTCGTTTCCCGGTGTTCAATTCGTTTTAATTCAAAAATATTCTTATTGTGCACAACTCATTAACTACTGGTTATTTTAACAAAGGATTTTATTATCGAAGTCAGAGCAAAGAACCGAATGCCATCAACAGAACTTCCGATGTGAAATGGGCAAGTCAAAACTTTTTATCTATTACAACAACAATGTAGCCAACATACGTCCTTGTCCAATGACCACTAAGTTAATAATATAACATAAGTAACCGTAGATATTGCTACATATAGTATGCAGTACATATGATAATGTACCACATAAATAAGTTCAACAGCTATTATAGCAATTTGAACTCTACAATATATTAATGTTACGCATTCATTTTATTTTTAAGTAGATTACCTAGAGGGCAACGATGGGAAGTTTTTAGTTGTTTTATAACTCCAGTTTGTTTCCATATTACCTAATTGTTTGGACTTTTAAATATTTTTTTCTGAAAAAAAAAATTCCAGGTTTATGTTAAAGAGGCAATTCTTATACAGAAAATTAACCATAAAATATGTGCAGACATATACTAATTAAATGCTGTCTTTGTACAATAACATAAAACCATGATGACGTAATTGCAAAGTTAAAAAATGATATTTACTTACAATTAACAACATATGAAGAATACAACGGACACGATCTTTCGAGATTGCTACAATCTCATCATCAGGCTTAGTGCCACAGAAAACCAATAGTGCAAGCATTAAATACAGTGTGATGTCCCAGAGTGCACTGGTCAAAGTGATACCATAGCATTAAACTGAAAAAGAAAGAGATGATTATGGTTACTATTTGTTAGTAGATATGTCATCATCAAGTGGAAACAGGTTTCCAATCAGCAATCTCCTGGGAAACAATATTAAACAGAATATATGTTGGTAAAGCTTCATTGCAACAAACTGAACAAAGATTAGAGTACCTAGAAATAAGTAAACTTTCAGAAAATAGAAGAGTGCATTTGTTATGTGCTGAGGTGAGAATCACAGCATTTTCCCAGTCGGGAACATGAATACCTTGATCCACTGTTCTCACCAGGGCGGTGGAGGAGGATGCAGTCCCAATGTTGTATTTGTGTTCATTCACTGTGACTCCAAGTGACCCCAGAGTAGAGCCTATGTAGATCTTAGGTACAGAGGGCATGGTAGGGATCAGAGGAATGCAGTACACACCATGTCTGAGATTAGTGGGTACTGAAGCATGATCCTTCTTGATGAGAGAAAAAATGTTGTTGGTTCGAACCCTGAAATCAAGTTGATGTTTTTCGCAAAGGTTCTTCAATGTAGAAACAATAGGTGCCAAATTGTCTATAAGACCAACATACCTGGTGTGGCGTACATCCCATTGAAGGCTGGTAAATGACGAATGGAGTTGGTTGCTGACTAGTCTATCGAAAGTTTTTCATGGATAGTCATAAGTGACGGCCATATGAAGAACCTTCATCAGTTTAAATTGACAAAGTTATGAAGTGGAGGAATGCATGAATATAAAAGTCGTTTTTTTGTAAACAGAGTAAGTGATCTTATTAGACGAAGGATCAAGGGATAGTAAGAAATCTGGAAAAATTCCCTGTTGCTCAAGTTCTAAGGTGAAATTTAAAGACGGGAGTTGAGATGATAGAAACTCTGCTAATAAATTAAGTTGATCCGCAGAGTGTGGCCAAATGACCGAAATATCGTCTACATACCTAATGAATAGAAATTGTTTTAAAGGAAATTCATCTAGGACTTTGTCTTCTACGGCCTGTAGAATGAATTCTGCAAGAATGGGCGATAAGGGGGAACCCATTGGTGTTCCAGCCCCTTGTTGGTAAACAACTCCATTAAAATTAAAAAATGAGCAGTTAGCAATAAGCCTAAGTGCTAAAAGGATGGATTGGATTTCTAAAGGTGAAAGGCATGGAGTAAACATTTATAAGCTTTGACTCAGACTTATTCCAACCACACATTTGTTCATTGTAATGGAGTTATTTATCAACAAATGGCGAAAACACCAATGGGTTCGCCCTTATTGCCCATTCCTTCAGAATTCAGTCTACAGGTCTTAGAAGACAAAGTCCCAGCTGAATTTCCTTTAAAATAATTTCTACTCATTAGGTAGGTAGACGATATTTTGGTCTTTTGGCCACACTCTGTGGACCAACTTAATTTGTTAGCAGATTCTCTATCATCTCAACTCCCATCTTTAAATTTCACCTTAGAACTTGAGCAACAGGAAATTTTTCCCGAGTTCTTACTGCCCCGTGATCATTCATCTAATGATCACGGGATAGTAAGAACTAGATCACTTACTCTGTTTACAAAAACTCACTGTTTGCAAAAAAATTACCACACTTACTCTGTTTACAAAAAAAGGACTTTTACATGCACTCATTCCTCCGCTTCAAAAACTTTGTCAAGTTGAACTGACGAAGGTTCTTTATATGGCAGTCACTTATGGCTATTCACGAAAAACTTTCGATAAACTAGTCAGCAACCAACTCATTCGTCATTTACCAGCCTTCAATGGAATGTACGCCACACTAGGTATGTTGGTCCTATAGACAATTTGGCACCTATTGTTTCTACATTGAAGAACCTTTGCGGAAAACATCAACTTGATTTCAGGGTTCGAACCAACAACATTTTTCTCTCATCAAGAAGGATCATGCTTCAGTACCCACTAATCTCAGACATGGTGTGTACCGCATTCCTCTGATCCCTACCACGCCCTCTGTACCTAAGAAGATCTACATAGGCTCTACTCTGGGGTCACTTGGAGTCACAGTGAATGAACACAAATACAACATTTGGACTGCATCCTCCTCCACTGCCCTGGCGAGAACAGTGAATCAAGGTATTCATGTTCCCGACTTGGAGAATGTTGTGATTCTCACCTCAGCACATAACAAATGCACTCTTCTATTTTCTGAAAGTTTACTTATTTCTAGGTACTCTAATCTTTGTTGCAATGAAGATTTACAGATTTATATTCCATTTCCCTGGAGGATTGGAAACCTGTTTCCACTTAATGATGACGTATCTACTAAAGCATAGTAACTGTAATCATCTTTTTCAGTTTAATGTTATGGTATCACTTTGACCATTGCATTCTGGGACATCACACTGTTTTTAATGCTTGCACTATTGGTTTTCTGTGGCACTAGGCCTGAAGATGAGATTGTAGCAATCTTGAAAGATCTTGCCTGTCGTATTCTTCAAATGTTTTTAATTATAAATAAATGTCATGTCTTAACTTTGCAATTGCGACATCATGGTTTTATGTTATCGCACAAAGACAGCATTTAATTAGTATATGCCTGCATGTATTTTATGGTCCAGGTTTATGTTTCCCCAATGTCTGAAAATAAGAACATGAAATTTAATATACTGTGTTTGAGAAATGCTTCATTAAAAATTTCACCATGAGTAATGGAGATGTCCTGCATCATTTGATTGTGCTTCTAAGAAATTAATTTCATCTTCTTCACCCTGTAGCTCTATTAATTCGTTGGCATACTTCAAGATGTTGAGATTTTAAAAATTAGCCAACAGTAAGGGGCAATGTAATAGCAACATCATTGAATCAGCAGCCATGTTGAACTGCAGAAATCCACTTCTGACATCACATGAATAAGATCCACAGATAAATCAATGAAGGAAGAAATATTCTTCATAATAGTGATAACACATGGAAAATTCACAGAATATTCAAGCAAACTGAATTTGCTTGTACCACTTACTGGTCATCCATGTAACACTTCTCAGAAAACTTGAAAATTTCATCGTCCTGGAGCTGGAAATTTACCCCGCATCTCCCGATTACCGACCGAGTATGCTAACCATTACACCACCCAAGACTTGACCACCAATGTTTTGGAGTAAGCCAACAAATTAATAGAGCTACAGGGTGAAGATTCCTGCTCCAGGACGATGAAATATTCAAGTTTTCTGAGAAGTGTTACATGGATGGCCAGTAAGTGGTAAAAGAAAATTCACTTTGCTTTACTTGAATACTCTGTGAATAAGATCCATACAATCATGCACCTGCATCTTGAATATCGAAAGGCCTGTGCCACGTAGGTACCAGAACATCTGTCTGATGAACAGACAAATCGATGAATGAGACTATCATTACAACATCTGTTCCACTGCCATGAAGAATGTGAAGATTTCCTGCTACGCATTATTGTTTGAGATGAAAGCTGGTTTTGTCATTTCTAGGCATAGTTGAAACACCAAATCATATTGCAGAAACATGCATCATCACCACCGCAGAGGAAATCACGGTCCATTTCCACAGGCAAGATGATGTCAACCCTGTTCTTTGACCATCGATAACCACTGCTTCTTGAGTGTCTACCAAAAGGATCAACCATCAATGTCTAATGATATTGTCAAACATTAATGAAGCTTTGACAAGACAATGAAAACAAGAGACCTGGCAACCTCCCTCAGGGTATTGTGCTTACAGTATGAAAATGCCCAGTGGCATACAGCAGTTACCATACACATACAGACAGCAGTTACCATAAAAAGGACATTGCAGCATCCTCGCTAGAAAGTTCACCATCTGTATATTCCTGACCTATCGATATCACCAGGTAAAGCTGTCAAAGCACGATCTTGAAGAATCAGACGTAAAACACATGTGTATACACCAACTCATAAAAATACATCAAATTTATTCTATGTTAAAATACACACAGGTTGAAAGTCCTACAAGTACTTTCAGGTGGACTATTCACCCGTCTTCAGGTAGTACAAGCTAAAAGACACAAGAAAGGTGTTATATACAGGGTGTCTCAAAAATACACGGCAAAACTGCAGGAATGAGTTCCTCATAGATAGACAAGAAAACAAGTTTATATCAACATAGGTCCGGAAATGCTTGGTTTCCGAGTTACGAAGGTCTATCTATGACACTTAACTGTTCACATTACCTGACTCAGGTCTGTCTTGGTTTCCCAGTTATTCACCGGAATGTTTTATCTCCCGCAGGTGAATTCCTTCATCACAAGGTACTGAGACAGAATCTGGTGGATTTCCTTACCGACCATGTACTCAAATCAGGAGCAAGCGGATATGCACTTTATGTACGGTTTGACGGATGGCAATGCTCTGAAGGCTGGTCATTTGTGCCACGAAAGGTTCCCAGAACGAAAATGTCCAGACGGCAAAACGTTTGAAAGTATCCATCACCGCCTTTGTGAACATGAGACCTTTACATCTCGTGCTGCTGACAGAGGACGTCCAAGATCTACAACTCCTGAAGTAGAGGCGGAGATTTTGGATTTTGTGCATGCGACTCCTGGAATCAGCACACACAGATTAGCAATGCAACTGCCTGTTCATCGTTCGACTATTTGGAGAGTGTTGCGAGAACAACACCTGTATCCGTACCATCCTCGACGGGTACAGGCCTTGTCACCAGCAGATCCCAGCGCGCGTAATGTCCTGCCAGTGGTTCTTGCAGCAGTGTGATACAACTCCTAACTTTCCTGCCTTAGTTATATTCACCGATGAAGCACAGTTTACACGTGACGGAATCCTAAACTTTTACAATCAGCATGTATGGGCCGAGGAAAACCCACATGCAATTCTTCCATCACGTCGCCAACAGCCGTTCAGCCTAAACATCTGGGCAGATGTTTTTGGTGATAAGTTATTTGGGCCCCGTGTACTTCCCAACAAACTCACGGGACGGGCATACCACACCTTTCTGGAAAACAGCATTCCTGATTTCTTGAACGACACGCCACTGATCATTCGTCAACAAGCACACTTTATGCACGATGGCGCTCCCACACATTTTAACCACCTAACTCGCAATTACTTGAATCGAAAGTTCCCTAGTTGGTGGATAGGTAGAGTTGAACCAACTGCCTGGCCTCCACGCTCATCACATTTAAACCCTCTAGATTTCTTGTGGGGCCATTTAAAATCATTGGTGTATTCAACTTCAGTAGCAGATGTGGAAACTCTCCGCAATCAAATTGCGGCTGGTTGTGAAACAATAGGACACATGCCAGGAATTCGGCAACGTGTTCGTGAGTCCATGAGACATCGATGTGAGTCCTGTATTGAGGCAAAAGGTGGACATTTTGAACAATTACTATAAGGTAATGTTAACAGTTAAGTGTCATAGACAGACCTTCATAACTCGGAAACCAAGCATTTCCGGACCTATGTTGACGTAAACTTTTTCTTATCTGCCTATGAGGAACTCATTCCTGCAATTTTACAGTGTATTTTTGGGACACCCTGTATATATGTCGTCGAGATAACAATGTATGACGACATTGAACGGATACTGTGCAATCTTGTCGACCCCCAATGGGCTAGTTTGTATAAAGGTGTAATAGTTTATTCTGTTATATCAAGTATTATATTTCCACCATCTGGCATACTCTGAGTTGATGACTCTGTAAGTGCTCTTTATATTGCAGGGAGAAAGTATGGCATGTCGTCTTTGCAGCAGTGATCTGCACATTTACAAATGTACATAGTTTCGGCGATAAAGGTCTGTATTTTTGTTCCGAGGCTAATTAATACTCACGATTCATCCTATGATGGACAATGGCGACAAGCGAGTAACATCTAACATTATACTTGTGCTCAGACAATCTTAACCCCAAAGAGCAGGTGGTGGATCCAATGTATACCTTGTGTTAGCTGGGTCATGGCTCTTCATGGGAATGGCATATACCCCACTCTTCTTGTCCTCAGCGATCAGATCTCTATCTTGCTTAACACATCCAAATAATGTATGTGCACTTTCACCTATCCCCAAATTATGTCTTGCACAGACATTCTTCAAGATAGAAGATATAGGGGGAATGAAAGACATAGAGCCAATGTATTCAATTGGTCGTGATTCCTTAAGGAATGTTCTTTGTGCAGTTTCACGGACTTACCTGTGTATTTGATCGACACACTGGGTAGTGTATCCGTATTTCTGAGCGATATCCTTAATTTTCTTAATCTCTTTTTGGCGAGAATGCTTCGTTATTGAATGGGCATATGCCCCGTAGCTGAATCACGGATACGGGTGAGGTACGTTGCAGATTTATTTTGGTCCTGCAGACAAAAACGATATCCCAAGAACCCTATTAAAATTATCTTGCAGACTCCCCTATCATAGAGGCAAGTTTTTCGCATTCCAAAATTTTCAAAATCGGAAATTAGGCATAGTGAGGATTTCTCCCGTAATCATAACTTTTTCCTCTCGCGAAGGACAACATAGGTCACAGAATTATTTTGTACTCATTCCCGTAGCAGAATAGCGGCGACGGGTGACGTACATCACAGGTTTATTTTGTACTCATCCTGGTAGCAGAACCACGGCGACGGCCAACGTACATCGCAGATTTATTTTGTACTCCTTCTCCGTAGAAGAATTGCAGTGACGCACATTGCAGATTTATTTTGTACTCCTCCCCGTAGCAGAATCACAGCGATGGACGACGTACATCGCAGATTTATTTTGTGCTCGTCCCCGTAGAAGAACTGCGGTGACGTACATCGCAGATTTATTTTGTGCTCGTCCCCGTAGAAGAATTGCAGTGATGTACAGATCGCAGATTTATTTTGTACTCGTCCCCGTAGAAGAATCGCGGCGATGGCAGACGTACATCACAGGGTTTTTTTTTACTCATTCCCGTAGCAGAAGCGCGGCGACGGCCAACGTAGAGCGTAGATTCATTTTGGCTCTGCAGACAGAAACGATATCCCTAGAACCCTATTAAATCATCTTACAGACTCTATCACAGATACAAGTTTCCCGCCTTTCAAAATTTCCAAAAATGGAAGTTAAGCGGAGTGAGAATTTCTCCCGTGATCATAATTTTTTTTCTCCCGACGTTCCCTTGATGCTTGAAGAGGGAATTATCCGATATTGTTAAATAGGCCTATCATTTTATTGCATAGATATTTGTGGTTTGGTTAGAAAATGGAGGCCAACAATTTCCGAAAACAAAATTTGACGGAACCCAGTAATCTTGAATTATTTTTCTTGCGATATTCCCTCAGCCCTATATGGTCATTAAATATCATTTTATTAGATAAATGTTTGTATTTAAGATTGAAATTTCTCCCTCTAATAATAGAAAATGGAGGAAAATTTTCTGATTACCAAAGTTGTACGTAGCAAAAATTTGTCCCTCCACCCGCTATGCTTCTGTATTATTGTTTAATCATCATTTAAACACATAAATGTTTGCACTTGAGATGGGAAATGGAGAAAAATGTTCTAAAAACGTAAGTAGAATGGAGCAAAGATTTCTCCTCTTATGACAATTTTTTCCTAGTGATGCCTTTGCACTTTGTTATTAAATATAATTTTATTCCCTAAATCTGTGTTTCAGCTTGAAAATATTGGTAAAATTCCAAATACAGAGGACCAGAATGTTCTTGATTCTAATTAACATTTCAATTGCTGTAGTACCTAGGTTAGACATTTTTTAGGTAGAAAAACATGTCTGCACAATTTTTATTGTTTTATACATTTAGTAGTTATCTTGCACAGTGACCACTCGCAGATTATTTTGTGGCACAATGATATCTGTCGCAGACTGACCAAGAACTTTCTGCTATGGGGGGTATATGCCATATGTACTTGTAGGACTTTTAACCTGTGTGTCTAATCTCTTTTTGACGTGAATGCTTTGTTGCCGAAAGTACTTGTAGGACTTTTAACCTGTGTGTATTTTAACATTGAATAAATTTGATGTATTTTTATGAGTTGGAGTATACACGTTTTTTACGTCTGATTCTTCAAGACCGTGCTTCGACGGCTTTACCTGGTGATATAGTTACTATTAGGACAAATACCTTCACCTGATCCTGACATATCACCCTGTGATTTTCATATCTTTGGACCTATGAAAAAATTTCTCAAAGGCAAACATTTCACTTCGGATGCTCAGGTGCGTGAAGCTGTAAACAACTGGTTGCAGCAGCCTGCCTCCTCATATGCTGCAGGAATACAAGGACTTGTACAATGATGGAATCGATGTCGGCGGCGATTATTTTTAGGTACGTCATATTTTGACACTTTCAGGTAGAAAGTCTCGCTACTTATTGAACCATTATATTTATATATAAAATGCATATTTGCACAATTTGGAGGAGTCAAGTACCCTATATATATATAGGTCCTTCCCCCTGTTCTCCTATATGAAAAGAAATACAATGCACTGCCACTGTAACAAAAACTTCACTGATGTCTAACAAATGCAAATACACTGACACTCACAGTAACTACAATACTTTAAACAACAGTTTCACAGGAAAGAGTGACCAACACTACCACAGAGCCTTGCCAAAGCAGCTCTTCCTTACATGCTTTAAATGGGATTAATGTCAGCAGGAGTAGCACTTAATGCCAACTTCTCTGTAATCATTCTGCAGCAAAACCAAGTTCGTGGCCTGGCATCATTTGGCACAAATTCTAGAAATCGGTGGTAATTACCTACACCCAAACTGTTAGCAATTAATTTCTATAATTTTTTCCACAAGAATTTATGATAGGGAGTAACAAGCAATGTAATAGCCCTTGTGCTCTGCAGAAGAATTTCCAAACAAAGCACTACAACAGCTCCAATTTGATACTAACAAGGCGTAATCACAAAAACATGGCACCTCAAACTTTTGAAACCAACTTCTCAAAGATTTCCCCTTTGATAATGGATGCTTCTGAAGCCGAACTTTCTCAATAACAAATATATATTTTCATGACCTTGAGTATAAATGAAATCAAATGTAAGTTCAGTGTAACAAAACTTTCAATAACTGCCACTTAAGCCTTACTTCTTCAACAGCAAACGCATATTTTCATATATATATATATATATATATATATATATTTTTTTTTGCAGTACAAATAAAATAAAATGTGAGTTCAGTGTAACAAAGCTTTCATTAACTAAGTTTTAACACAACGACATAGCATCCAGAAACGGTGTTAAACAGGGTTCATCTAATCAGGAACACTTAAAACATTGCACATAATCTGAAACACTCAGCAATCACTACTGCAGTGATTTGGACATACAGTATCTGTTAGTACCATGCCACCATACTTCAAGAAAAATGTTATGTATATATATACACATAATTTTTTCAGCATGGGAATCAAACCAGAATATGGACAGATGGCTATTCATACTGAATGCAAATTGTTGCAACCTGACCTTATTACGTATATTATTAAAAGGTTAACACTCTCTGCTACAAAAAATTCAGCAAAAGGAATTTTTTGACACTAGCATTTTTCACTGAAACAAGACAGTAGATATGTACAAAATCGGCTTGTCTATCTGCAGAATTACATCATAAATTTAAACATAACTTACTTTGTGTTTCTAAAATCAAATCTTCATATCCCTCTCGAATTCGTCTCCTTTCGTCTAAGGGCTGTGTTTCTGTCTTGGACATAAATTCTGCGGTGTCATCTGAAAACTCATCTTCTGAATTCATGATTGCCGTGGATTTGTTTCCTACAAAAGTTTAAATTATTACGGAGATGTTGGTAAACAAACTACCAAACGCTCTTGGCTCTTTACCATCTGTCAGACCTCAGACGCAAAGCTTTGCTGACTTTGCTCAGACGAGGACGAATCGCACATCGATGTTTTTCACTGACTATCGCATTATCAATACTCGATGATTCTTCAGTTAAACATCGATGTTATCTGACCAATGTTTCCTGCATCGTTTTCTGCAACCAGACAGAAATTTTTATCTTGTTGGTTTTCTGATTGAGCATACAATGCCTAGAAGAGATAGTAGCTCAAGTTACACAAACAAACATATCTTAGTTAAGTTAAGCGTTAGACTAAGAAACAAGAAATTAAAAAATGTAGCGAGCAAAAACCTTGGAGGAGAATAGACTGGCTACTTCCGTCAGTGCTCGAAAACCGGATGTTCCGCCATTAGCGAGGACGCAAAGCGGTTCATTTGTATTCGCCGGTTGTGCGTGTGTATCAAATCATGCTTTAAATAGTTTTTATAAATAGTAAATATGGTCAAGTACTGTGTTAGTTATGAATGTAAAAGGAAAGCTATTTCATCCACCGAATGCGGTGGTCATGTGGAACGGATATCATTCCACAAGTAAGTTAAATTAACAGTTTTGCTCATTGTTGTTTATAATGTCTTTGGTCGTTTACATTCCTTTCAAATAAGGTGTTCAGGTTTTTCCGACTAGTGTATAAAGTCCGTCGCATGAGGACTGACTTTCTACATCAGTTTACGAGGGCACTGCAAAAACATTGTTTTATTTTTAAAAAAGAAACTGCTCATTAGAATTGTGTCACGTCTCGTGGAAAGTGAGCACTTCTACGGGACGTAAAAAGCAAAACGCAAACTTTGGCAGACATTTATTACTCATGTTCATGTCAAGTTTACATTTATTGACTTATTTCCGTGAATAACACATGACTTAGGTATGGTAAGAAACATATTTCTTGGAAGATGAGCCTCCTCAGTAAATTTCTTGAAACGTAAATTGCATATATGTTTCTTACTAATGTGAAGGAACATATGCCTTGAGATATTAGAATTTGGGTAAATATTTTGCAACTAATGTCACATTATTATGACTTTTCATCAGTGTTGAGCTTCGCATGATTAAAAAATTTCCATTTTGTGTGATTTTTTTGATATACACATCACACTGGAAATATTTTTCATTTTTATACAGTGGCAAATATCTTTCAATACTGGAATCTTCTCTGAATCTTTGGAAACATATTTCACTCTCCTAACAATCTTTTACTTGCATTTGGAACAGTGTGTAGTGGTGAAACGCCCGCCAGCGTCGACTGGGTACAGCAATGACTCGAGGCTGAACAGTACATTTAGCAGAGAGCCGCGTAGCATTATCATCTAAGCAGAAAAAGGAAGTCAATAAACGCGCTGTTCGAATGCTTTTACGCTATTATTGAAAAAAATGGATTAAACGTGGCAACAACAGTAAGAGAAATTTGTGCAGCTGAAGGCGAGGAAGCAAGGGAGAGCAGCACTGCACGAAAATGTTCCCAGCGTTTCAGTGCTGGGGACACCAGTACCGAAGACAAAGAAGTCCAACGACCACAAACACTGATTCCCTGGTCGAAGCTGTGGCAGCGAATGGTGGTGCTCGTACACGACAATTGTCAGTAGAGGTGAAGACTTTCCAATCCACCATCGTTTGTCACCTGCATCAGCTTAGTTTCTCCTTCAGGCGCCATTGACTGTCACCCCAGCAGGCTGAACAACGAGTCGCTTTCTGTCGCAGATTGCTGTCAAATTCGCATTGCGACAGGTTTTAGTATGGTATCGTCGCAGGGGATAAAAAATGGGTGTTCCTATTTTATCCTACAACTGGAAACTAGTGGCCAAAGCCACTCAAGGAAGCACAGTTTTCAATGCAAAGAGAGCTGTTCGAGAGTAAAATCATGCTATTCATTTGGGGGAATTGTTAGGGTCCTGTGCACTGGGATTTGTGTCCCAGTGCACAGGATTTGTGTCCCAGTGGTTAGGTTGTGGACGGGAATCTCTATGCGAAACAACTGCAACAGATCCATGACGGTTTGCGCCAACGCTATCCAGTGGCTACGCCAGCTGCTCAGAACTGGGTGGGTTATAAGGGAACAAGCATAATGGGGGAGGGGCGCAAATTTTGAAGTGTTTGGCAGAAGTTTTGGCAAAAAAAACGTTCATGCGCATTTACCTGATGCTGATAATGTTATCCCTAGCAAAAAAAAATTATTCAAGTGAATACTGTACGTAGTATTTATTCGATGTATGTAGTATCGGAACTGTGGATACGAATCTTTACGGCAAGTTACCATTTTTTCGCAATTTTAGCTTACTTAGGTCGCCTTTTTTTACTTTCATAATGCTCTTTATTAATTTTTAGGTTGTGTAACCTGAAAGGAATCTCTCTCTCATCTCTTTAAACTATAATTAAAAAATGGTGTTTTTTTATTGGTGGTTTAACGACCACCGTGAGCAACTCAATAGGCTATAAGCAGTCGCCCGTCCCTAATTTAGGGTTACTGGTTCCAGGGAAGGGAGAGAGCCAGTGCCGTAAGACAAACACAACATCCATGCCTCATCGGGATTCGAACCCGGACCCCGTTCGGACGAATGATCAGAGGCCATCGCTTAGACCACTGCGCCACCGGGGCGGCAATGGTGTGTTTCTTCTACTCTCTTAGATATTTGTTCAGAGGACCCTCTCCATTTCCCAGGAGTACAAATATTTAATTTAACAAAAAATTCATTTTGTATAACAAAATTTCAGCGCATTCGAGAAATTCATGTATGTTTATCCAAGTTCCATAAAATCTTAGATTGCTGCACCCGCCATATGTTCCAGTTGCATAAATATATTGGAGGGGGTCGGGGTGCTAAAGGGTGGGCTCAAAGAAAAGTTGGGTGGGCTTTATCGCGCCTGACGCTACTCAACGCTTATCAATTGGAAGCGGGCTTTGCATCAAGTCACCGCTTTATAAAAACTTACTAATCCCCCGGAAAGTACAATAATTGGCCAGGGGTTGAGATCAAACCCCTCCTCCATACAGTCCAAAACTTGCTCCATCGGACTACCACCTCTTTCGCTCCATGACGCATTTCCTACAAGGACGGTACTTCGCTTCATTGTTTGATGTGGAGTTTTTCCTTCTTAAAATATCAGAGACACTGACACTGTTTATGAAACGCTATCATCACGTAGGAAAGAGCTTCTCAGCCAGTGTACCTTCTTAGCATTTCGTTACATCGTGACGTTGTCCCTTTCAGAATCACACTCTACGACATTGAAATTGCATTATCCTGAAGGAAGAGTAAGAGATATTAGATACTTATAAAAACACCATCCAAGGAACTAAGGAACGCTTGACAAAATCTGCAGATTTTAATTCATACATTTATTAATAAAAAGCAATGCTTTCGCTGGGCAAATCAATATGATGCAAAGCCGTTTCAGTCGTGGATACATTGAACTAAGTGTCTCTGTACGGATTCGAACTACTCTCCAATAGCATGCAGCAGTATTTTCCAGCAACCTTTTTCATCGAGTTCCACAGAACAATTATGGTTAGTGCTGGATGCCGTTGGCTTTGCCAATGGCGCCCAATCATGACCCCCAAGTTCTCTCTCAGGGAGGGATCAGAGAGCCAGGCTGCCTAATGCTGTGCATCCGCACCACGAAGACATTGAGATGAAATCCCTACGGTAAGTATGTTGCATTATCCTACTGAATAACGGCGTTTTTCAGCAAGAAAGTAGAAAGGAACTGGTTACAGACTCTCGGCGACACAGCGATGAACAGTCATACTATCATTAACGAATAGCAAAAACGAATGGCGATCTTAACTTATTACACCGCCACACCTCAGCATCATCAGGCTGCTCAGTATGGCATTCCGCAATGCCTATAGTTCATTGTGGAATTCCACGTCGTCATCACGTACGTGTGCGCTGGTCAGCGGTCCCCAAGCAGAAGAGGGATTCATCGTTGAATGTCACTTGATGTAATTCTGTAGCCCTGGCAACATGTACGCGTGACTATTCCAGACGCTGCTGACAATGAGCAGCGGTTATTGGTAACCGACACAATGGTCTTATTCACGGATTCCCCT
Source organism: Macrothele yani (assembly GCA_039090855.1). Classification (NCBI taxonomy): domain Eukaryota; kingdom Metazoa; phylum Arthropoda; class Arachnida; order Araneae; family Macrothelidae; genus Macrothele; species Macrothele yani. The sequence goes on along the minus strand of CM077029.1, from coordinate 166,775,318 downwards.
ATTCTGCTTTTCGGCGTTCCGTGGTCCTACCGCAGATTGTGTAAAAGCAGCAAGCTTTTGCAGGAGACGCCGCACTCTGTGCAGGAGACACCGCTGCACTGGCGACGCTAGCGGCTCAGAACTGGGTGAGTTATTAGGGGGGAAGGGCTGAGCATGATGGCGGGGACACAAATTTTGGCAAAAAAATTCCGTTCATTTACATTTTACCCGATGCTGATAATGTTATCCCTAGGAACAAAAGTTTTCAACTGAATACTGTACGTAATACACTGCCTGACAGAGATAATGCCAGACCACGATGACACGTGTGACGTATATTTTATTTTAACTTTCATTTTTTAGTTCCTTTTTCTATGTAAATTTGAGTTTGTTCTCTTTTTTCACCAAACTTAACGTGATATCTTCTCTCTCACATGAATGGAGGTTTGGCAACACCCTGAGCTCAGTACGTAACTACCATATGCATGTGATAGGAACAAGACGAGAATGGTTACGCAGTAACTGTGACAGAGGTATTTTGATGGAGAAAGTTAATGCTTCTTTTGGATACGAGATTGCTTAATTGTCGTTTAAGTATTTTGAAGGCTAGTTAATGACAGCGTCGGTTTTCGTAGTCAAGTGGTATTGTGGATATTAACTCAAGTTCCAGTGTTGTGTTTCATAGTTAATTGTTATTGTGGATATTAACCCAAGTTTCGTTGATCTCACCTTGTTGAAGTGCAAATGAACAAGTGCCTATTAATAGCAATAAAGAATTAGCTGTAAGTAGCAACTTCTTGAACTTTGTTTGAGTGACTCGTATATCACTGCCGGTGAAGTTTTTGAATTTTTTATGAATTTGTCCACTTTCCTTGTAACGTATACTCTAGTTTCAGTTTCTTTTTGATTTTACTATCTCTTGTTATTTTATTTTTCTATGCAAATTATCTTCTCACTTAACGAGATGTTGTTTCTCCCGCTGAATTATATGTGACAACGAGTGTAAGTCATGACGTGGTGGTATGCAGTATATATATATATATATATATATAGGCGCGCTAAAATATACCAGAGAGAGCTTCGTTTTATATGTGATAGGTTCTTCCTGATTATTGATATGCGATTTACCTACGTTTCTACGATAGTACGAAAGTTCGGGCTATCAGTAGTTGTGTTATTTTGGAGTGTGTATTTGAGTAATACCAGGAGCTCCCCAATAAAAGGTTAAAAGTGGATGGATTGGATTGGAGGTTTAACGACCACCGTGAGCAACTCAATGGGCTATAAGCAGTCGCCCGTCCCTAATTTTGGGCCACTGGTTCCAGGGAAGGGAGAGAGCCAGTGCCGTAAGACAAACACAACATCCATGCCTCACCGGGATTCGAACCCGGACCCCTTTCGGACGAATGATCAGAGGCCAACGCCTTAGACCACTGCGCCACCGGGGCGGCGGTTAAAAGTGAGTACGTTTACTTAGTTCATTTTATTGTCAGACCTCTGTCTGGCCGTTAAGTCTATTTCATTAAGTGTTTACGTTAAGTTCAGGGAATATTGTGTTTACCGCTCTAATAAGGAGCCTTCAAGGTACTAATGTACTAAAACCGAAGTTATATTACTGATGTTCAAGACAATGAGGAACGCTGAGTAAAAATAAATTCCATATTCTTGGAATTTATTGCCCGTGCGTGTCTTACCTAAACAAACTCTAGCACTTTGAAGATTAAGCACACTTTAGCTACGTCAAGTGACCTTTCAATAACCCTAACGTGACTTAACGTAAGCTTTCCTGCACTACACCTCCAGCCGGAGAATTTTATTCATTATATCCTTTCGATCGCTAAATTCGCCTGTATCTCGATATTTCATGATCATATTATGAATAGAAGTCTTGCTCACATTCATCTTTCTGCTTTTGTCACGTTCGGAGTATCCTCCATGATATAAAGTCACTATTTGTGCCCTCTGATTAACACTTCATGACGCTTTTTTGCCCATTTTTTTACGCTTTTCAACCGTAGGTTGAAGAAGCGTATATGCTCCAGTTTTGTCCGTCCGTCAGTCTGTCTGTCCGTCCGCACGATAACTCGCGTAAAAATCGTTCGATTTCGATGAAATTTTAGTAGGTGGTAGGGGATCACCTGGGAAGGTACCCTATTGAAAGTGAATGAAATGGGGTCAATGGTCAGGACATAGGAGCGGGATCCATTCCACTGCTCTTATGCGTCATAACTAACGTAAAATAGGTTCGATTTCAATGAAAGTAACACTTCATGACGCTTTTTGCCCATTTTTTATGCTTTCCAACCGTAGGTTGAACAAGCGTATATGCTCTAGCTTTGTCCGCCCGCACGATAACTCGCGTAAAAATCGTTCAATTTCGATGAAATTTTAGTATCTGGTAGGGAATCACCTGGGAAGGTACCCTGTTGAAAGTGAACGAAATGGGGTCAATGGTCAGAACATAGGAGCGGGATCCATTCCACTGCTCTTATGCGTCATAACTAACGTAAAACAGATTTGATTTCGATGAAATTTTAGTATGTGGTGGGGGACCACCTGGGGACAAACCCTATTAAAAATGGGCGAAATGGGGTCAAAGGTCAGGACATAGGAGCGGAATCACTTCCATCGCCATTATGCGTCATAACTTTCATAAAAATGTTTCGATTTGGATGAAATGTTAGTATGTTGTAGGGGCCCGCCTGGGGACGAATGCTATTGAAAATAGGCGAAATGGGGTCAATGGTTAGGACACAGGAGTGGGATTTATTCCATAGCCTTCATGCATCATAGCTTACGTAAAAATGCTTCGATTGCGAGAAAACTTTTTCATGTTATTTCGGAGGTATACTGAACCGGTTCTGTTGAATATCATCGAAATGGGATCAAAGGTCAAGGCACAGGACCGAGATATATTCCACAGCCATTATCCTCATAACTTGAGTTCTGGTATGTTGGAAAGGGTATCATAATCAATGCATTGCATGATTTTACTAACTTGTTTGCTATATAGAAAATACGTACAAAACCTCTCAGCATGAAAACCGGAAGCAATCTGACGCTTCCCCGAGCTCTATTAACTGCTGCCGCTGTAGGAGGATGGTTGAGTAATAAAGACAATAACTGACGCAATCAGCAGGAATCTAATACCAACAGGGGTCTTAAACTTTTGAAAATGACTGTAGAATTTACGCAAAAAATGTACTGCAAAGTAATCTTACTCCAAAGACAAAACTATAACTTTAAATCTTGAATTACCCCTCAAGATTGTTCGTAACGAAGACAGACTTATTGGTCATGCTTCACGGGCAATTCTAGGTTATATGCACTCTGGTAAGAAACTCATGGGTGGTCTTTCGTGATTTCCACACACCGCTACAATTCAGTGACTATGGCGACTTCCCGCTCTAGTAAACCGTAAACCGGATGTCGTCAACTGTATTCATAGTTTTAGCTGGGAAAACAGCTCACAGAAAAGTGTTCGAGTTTCGCGGACATTTAGCTTAGAAAATTTTTCTGCTTGTGTGAGTATTTAGTTTATAAAGTTTCTAGATATTGTTTGTTAAAATTTGAGAATGAGCCACGTGTATAAAAAGAGTGCATCTGAAAGATGCAAGCAGTACAACAAGGGAATGTTTTATGTGAACAAAAATCTATTGTTTTGTCCGTGTTGCAACATACCAGTGGATTTTTCAAAAAAGGACAGTTGTAAAAGGCATTTAGAAAGCAAGATATTAGTGTCCGAACAGTTAACCTAAAATAATTCAGAAATGAGTGGTTTTTTCATAAAAGACCGTTGTAAAAGGCATTTAGAAAGCAAAAAAATTAGTGTCCGAACCACTCAACCTAAAATAATTCAGAAATGAGTGGATTTTTCAAAAAAGAAGTTGTAAAAGGCATTTAGAAAGCAAAAAATTAGTGTCCGAACACTCAACCTAAAATAATTCAGAAGTGAGTGGAATTTTCAAAAAAGAAGTTGTAAAAGGCATTTAGAAAGCAGGAAATTAGTGTCGGAACAGTAAACCTAAAATAATTCAGAAATGAGTGGATTTTTTCAAAAAAGACAGTTGTAAAAGGCATTTAGAAAGCAAAAAATTAGTGTCCGAACAGTCAACCTAAAATAATTCAGAAATGAGTGGATTTTTCAAAAAAGAAGTTGTAAAAGGCATTTAGAAAGCAAAAAATTAGTGTCCGAACACTCAACCTAAAATAATTCAGAAGTGAGTGGATTTTTCAAAAAAGAAGTTGTAAAAGGCATTTAGAAAGCAGGAAATTAGTGTCGGAACAGTAAACCTAAAATAATTCAGAAATGAGTGGATTTTTTCAAAAAAGACAGTTGTAAAAGGCATTTAGAAAGCAAAAAATTAGTGTCCGAACACTCAACCTAAAATAATTCAGAAATGAGTGGATTTTTCAAAAAAGTTGTAAAAGGCATTTAGAAAGCAAAAAATTAGTGTCGGAACAGTAAACCTAAAATAATTCAGAAATGAGTGGATTTTTCAAAAAAGACAGTTGTAAAAGGCATTTAGAAAGCAAGAAATTAGTGTCCGAACAGTCAACCTTAAATATTGCGGAAATGTGCTGATGAATTACTTAAGAAAAGAACTAAACAAGAACAGCATCGCTCAACTGAACATCCGAAATTAATTGGTGCCTTTTGTGCTGCAGTTTTCATCCCTCCCCCTTTCCCAAACTGGATAACCCTACAGTAAAAATTTACTTGGAAAATTCGTTGAAAGATATTGGTTTTGTTCCAAACGCAAATTGAATGCGGAAATATTATTTGCCGAAAATATATGATATTCACAAGCAACAAGTGAAAGCTTTTTTAAAACCAGTATCCGGTGGAAGCATCGTGGCAGACGAAACAGCAGATTCGGGAGACAGGTGCATTTTGAATATTCTTGCTGTTCCATCAACTGAAACGAATGTTGAAAGCTGCAATGCTGAAACCTCTTTGAATGCAATCTTTCTCGAGTGCATCACTTTGGAATCCGTAAATTTTAAAGCAGACTACAGGGCGTCAGTAGGTATGAAATACATTTTGTGATATAACCGCTTTTGTGACAGATAACGCATATTACATATCCAAAGCGCGGGGAAAGAGCGTGAAAGGCGAATTTTCGAAGACATACGGTATTCCGCGAAATTTCAAGGCAAATCCCGAAATTTCGCGAAAAGCCATGAACTTTTCGCGAACTTTCGGAATTTACCCCGCAACCGTCCCGTGAATTTTGCCTTTTTTTTCCACCCGCAATAAAATTACTACCCTATCATCTTTTTCATTTTATCTCAGCTCAGTTTTGTGAGAGGCCTCATGAAAATAAAGGATTAATTTCCCAGAACGATGAGATCCTCAGTGTAATTTAATATGCCTGTAACTATCCTAGAAACAAATAAAGGGCGAGTGGTCCACATAGGTTTCGCGTCGGCGAATAAATCTCCCAGCTAGACGCGTATTAAGAATCCCCGCCTATCTAGCGCGTCACGCGTATGGGCAATAGAGTGGGCGCAGGAAGGTGGTTCCCGGGGTCAGTGTCGAGGTGAAGACCCGCCGGACCCTGGAAGGATTGATTTCGCAACGCCTTCACTACACAAATTTTGAGAGAGTTTTTTTTATCCCTGCAGACACGACCGTAGCAAGTTTTTCTTATTTGGGAGGGCGAGACTTGAAATTACGTCCCTCCGAGTTCAAAATTACGCCCCTTCGAGTTCCACTCAAATAATACGTGTTGTTTACCGCCATTTGCAAGATGTTTAAGACCACCTGTCAATTTTTTGTAAATTAAGATTTTCAAAGAAACAACTAGTTACTAGTCAGAGATATTTGAAAAAATGACACCACAGATGAATATTTACATTCTTTAGAACACAAAAAGACCAAAATCAGTACCTTGTGTGGCCATGTTTGTCTTTTATAAGGGGCACAATACGATGTGGCATACTCTCAATGAGGGACTAGCGGTAGTCATTTGAAATGTCTTTGCATAACACGTACTTCATCGCGTCAATCAAAGCTTGGAAAATTTATGGCTGTTTTTCTACTACCTTGTCTTTTAAAATGGTCCACAAATTCTAGATGTGGTTAAGGTCGGGACTGTTACCGGGCCAGTCAAGCCGTTAGGTTTTTCCTCTGCAGGTACTCCTTTATTGTCTTTGATCTGCGGCATACAGCACCATCATGCATTAAGATTGTGCATCTATCTGTGCACTTTCATATGAATTAACATCCTCTCACGTAACATTTCCACATAAAAAGGACCAGTCAAAAAGGACCAGTCGGCAAAAAGGATAATGAAGTAGTACCGGATGCTGACATAGCACCCCATATCATCTGACTAGGCGGATGTCTCACGGTGCTAACGGTGTATTTTTCATCCGTCAAACATGTGCTTCACGTGATCCAAATTGACGCACAGTTGATTCATTGGAAAAAGTAACTTGGCTCCAATTTTCAGCAGTCCACGATTGATGACGCTTCGCAAACTGGAGTCTCTTCTTTTTCATGACAGAGGTTAGTCTAGGTTTATGTGCAGGTTTATAAGCCTTTAATCCGAAATATTTGCTAAGACGTCGGGAAACAGTGCTGATACTAATATATTTTATGATTTTCTTGCCCGAACTACTCGGAGTACGCATAACTTTTTACCTTATGGTAGTGTCATCACGCGAGGTGGTTTTCCTTGGACGTCCACTTCTCTTTCGGAAATATCTCTTCTCTTTCATGAAATATCGAGATACAGGTGAATTTCGCCTGTATCGTATTATGAATAGCAGTCTTGTTCATATTCACATTTCTGCTTATGTCACGTTTGCACTATCCTTCATGATATAAAGTCACTATTTGTGCCCTCTGAGGAACCCTTAATGACGCATTTTTGCCCATTTTTCGCTTTGTAAAAAATACGTACAAAACCTCTCAGCATGAAAACCAGAAGCAAACTGACACTCGCACGCTTCTCCCAACTCGATCAACAACTGCCGCTGTAGGAAGATACAACCCCGACAGGAAGTTGAGTAAATCAGACAGTAACTGACGTAATCGGCAGAAATCTCCTAATATCAACAGGTGGTCTTAAACTTTTGCTACTGTCTGTACTTTCTCTCACACCGCCGTTATAGGAAAATATTATGATTGTTAAAAAATCACATTTTAAGTTTGACATAATTTTATTAAAAATGTAAAAACAAGGTAAATACTCAAGAATCACAGCTTGTAAATACCAAGTAAAGCGTAAACGCTATGTCAACGCCGATTACACAACACTCCACAGAAATGCAGAACGAACGAGTATCGGATAGTGAACTTAAGAATAATAGGAAGCTTTAGCATTGTAGGGCTTGGAAAACTTCCTTTCAAAGTTAAACGGTTAGAGAACTTTCTGAGCACAAATTATTTTTTTTTTATTGGAGGTTTAACGACCACCGTGAGCAACTCAATGAGCTATAAGCAGTCACCCATCCCTAATTTAGGGTCACTGACTCCATAGAAGGTAGAGAGTCAGTGCCATAAGACAAACACAATTTCCATGCCACACGGGATTCGAACCCGGACCCCTTTCGGACGAATGATCAAAAGCCGTCGCTTAGACCATTGCGCCACCGGGGCTGCCCACAAATGATGATTTAGCTTTTCATCCCAACGACATGTTCGGAAAGTTCACGGAGGTTGTTTTTTTTTTATTGAGGGTTTAACGACCACCGTGAGCAACTCAATGGGGTATGAGCGGTCGCCCGCCCTAATTTAGGGTCAATGACTCCAGGGAAGGGAGAGAGTCAGAGTCAGTGCCGTAAGAAAAACACAATATCCATGCCACACCGGGATTCAAACCCGGACCTTTTTCGGACGAATGATCAAAAGCCATGGCTTAGACCACTGCGCCACCGGGGTGGCACACAAATGTTGAATTAGCTTTTCATCCCAACGACATGTTCGAAAAGTTCAGGGTGGTTTTTTTTTTTTTTTTTTTTAGTTTTTGATTGAGGGTTTAACGACCACCGTGAGCAACTCAATGGGCTATAAGCAGTCGCCCGTCCCTAATTTAGGGTCACTGACTCCAGGGCAGGGGAGGGAGAGAGTCAGTGCCGTAAGAAAAACACAATATCCATGCCACACCGGGATTCGAATCTGGAGCCCTTTCGGACGAATGGTCAGAAGCCGTCGTTTAGACCACTGCGCCACCGGGGCGGCACACAAATTTTCAAATTATTAATTAGATTTTCTTCCGAACGACATGTTCGGAAAGTTCAACGAGGTTTTTTTTTTTATTTAGTTTTTGATTGAGGGTTTAACGACCACCGTGAGCAACTCAATGGGCTATAAGCAGTCGCCCGTCCCTCATTTAGGGTCACTGGTTCCAGGGGAGGGAGAGAGTCAGTGCCGTAAGAAAAACACAATATCCATGCCACACCGGGATTCGAATCCGGAGCCCTTTCGGACGAATGGTCAGAAGCCATCGTTTAGACCACTGCGCCACCGGGGCCGCAGACAAATTTTTAAATTATTAATTAGATTTTCTTCCGAACGACATGTTCGGAAAGTTCACCGAGGTTTTTTATTTTTTTTATTTTAGTTTTGGATTGAGGGTTTAACGACCACCGTGAGCAACTCAATGGGCTATAAGCAGTCGCCAGTCCCTAATTTAGGGTCACTGGTTCCAGGGAAGGGAGAGAACCGAGAGCCAGTGCCGTACGACAAACACAATTTCCATGCCACACAGGGGTTTGAACCCGGACCCCTTTCGGACGAATGGTCAGAAGCCATCGTTTAGACCACTGCGCCCGATATCGATTCAAAAACAGGCCTCAGAGAACGTGTTTCCAATACTGCGTTGTACAAAAATGAGGAGTGTAGCATTACTAACGAGTGACCATGACATGCCGTAGCAGAAGAAATCCGTTCGTACAGTTGTCAAACTCTGAGAATTATAGAACTGCGGGAAGCCCGATCGTCTTTTCATTGTATCGCTCTTGTGTCGACAGAAATGCGAGCACAGTAATCCGAATACGGCAGCATTGGGAAGAGGAGGGTGAGACGCACCCACGTGAGGGGACTGGAGTTAAAGTCGCACAAAGGAACGGGAAGACCAACACCTGTATCATAAGCATGGGGGTAATGATAGCCCCCGCAACCTCCGCAGTGCGAGGGAAGGGGGGGGTACGACTAAGAGTGCCTCTAACCTCAATAGATGGATTTTACCAACACTTTTGCGAAAATTTCATATGAAACTGGTAAAAGAAATAGCCACGAATTTTTGACGGCAGCTTAGAATAAAGTATTAAAAAGAAAAGCAATTTTTTGGTATATATTTTTTTCAGTGAACACACTCACGGTCAATGAAATTTGCGCGCCAAGAAGGAAGCATTGGATTGAACTGAGATTTTATGGACGTAATGATACAGATGAATGATGCACATGATGTCAAAAAAAAAAAAAAAAAAAAAAAGAGCTGCAGGGCAATTACAGAGGGAACTGTGGCACGCAGTCCGGTCATCTTCAATAGCTCGTCGCACCGCCTCGTGCGTCGATACATGCTGCAATACGATCCGGCAAGGAGGCGAACAGTCGCCTTATGTTTTCCTGCGGCAGACTGCCCCACACGTGTTGGACGTCCAAATCCTGGATAGTGCAGCACTGCGGAAGCCGGCGTTTCAACTGGTCCCACACATGCTCGATAGGGACCATGTCCGGGGAGCGGGCAGGCCATGGAAGTGTCTGGACATGACGTAGGCAGTCCTGGGAAACCCGAGGCGTCTGCGGGAAGGCATTATCTTGCTGGTATAGCGTACTTGGAATCCCGGCCAAGAATGGGAGTATACGGGGCAGTAGGATCTCATTCACATGCCGCTAGCCATTCAATGATCCACGTATCACTACTAGAGCTAATCGGCCATCGTAGGCAATGGCTCCCCAGACCATAATGCCTGCAGGGGGAGATAGGAGAGTGTGGCTCTCGACAGCGAGGTTGGGATTGTGCTGTTGACCCGGGGACCTTCACATCCAGACACGATGATCATCTGTCCCTCAAACGAAGCGGCACTTATCGCTAAACACCACTCGTTGCTAGTCTGTGGCGTTTTTCGTCGCTTTGGCCTGGCACCACTGCACACGGAACCGGCGATGTTCCGGTGTTAATGGCAGCACACGTAAGGGGCGCTGGGATTGCAAATTTGCTTCCGCGAGGCGTCAGGAAATGGTTCGTGGGCACATAGGAGCCGCTACAACTGCCTGTATAGTGTACCGGGTTCCCGTGGGATACGTTCGTACCCGGCAAACGATCCGTCGATTCTCTCTACAGGTGGTCCTTCTGGTCCATCCGGAGCCTCTCCGCCGTGTGGAAGTGCTGTCACGTGTCCACTGTTCCCAACACAGTCGGACGGTACGGTCAGAACAATCCACGTGGCGGGCTATTGGACGCGCAGACAACCCTGCTGTTTTCAGCCCGATGATAAGGCCTCTCTCAAAGTCCGTAAGTTGCGTAAATCGACGTCTCTGGCGTCTACCCGGTATTCTTGTCCTTCTGTGCTCTTGCTTGCGTTGGCCGGTGCTTTTCGTTTTCATGAGGCATCGACTACACGCCAGTTTATAAGGCTGTCGGTTCGTGCTTGCAGCACCACCACAGGATGTGCGGTCATGCGCAATCGCACCACACGGGGATCATTTGCATACCAGCTCGCACTCTTGCTATTTGCAAAGTTTCACGGTTGTAGTTTGTTTTCTTGTAGGTGCTCAACTTTCATTGTCCGTGTGGGTAAAATCTTCAAGAAACCATTTTCGCCTTAGTTTATAAAAACTGGGTGATGGAAAAAGCAGCTATTCCAGAGTACTGGATACCCCTTTCACAGTTCACAGCGTAGCAAAAGTTCCTATACATGAATATTAACAATAGAATGTGATTGAAATATCAATTGAATAAATGAAATTTCTACATTAATGAGGATAAGGCGTTACGTACTGAGTGTGTGCATAAGTTCAACCCGTTTTTGCAGGCTACAAAGAAAGGAGGAGAACACAATAAATAACGTACTTAGGATTTCACATAATTGCCATAATTCTGTATGACCTCTTGCCATCTATCTATGAGTAGGTAGGTGAATCCTACGCCGGAAAATCTCCTGTGTTTTAGTAAAAAAATCATGTAATGCAGTATTGACGCCTTCCACATCATCAAAGGTTTGGAGAGCGAAGGCGTTCTGTAACAATAGAAAAAGATGGTAGTTCCGTAGGTGCCAGGTCAGGGGAATATGCCGGGTGAGGTAACACTTCCCAACCAAAGTCCAGTAATTTTTGGCAAGTGATTAAAGCAGCATGAGGTCATGATGAAGGATCACGCCTTTGCGATTGACGAGTGCTGGCCGCTTCGATATCAGTTGTTCTCGCAATCTGTCCAACTGTTGGCAGTAGAGGTCAGCATTTATCGTTCGATTAGGTGCCAACTCCTCTCAGTGGATTATTCCCTGGACATCCCACCAAACACTGTACAAAACCTTTTTGGGATGCAGTCCCCCTTTTGAGGTCGATGGAGTAGGCTCCACACCTTGGCACACAGTCCGCCTACGCTTTACATTACGGTGCAGTACCCATTTCTGATCACCCGTTACAATTCGTCCCCAAAACGGTTCATTTCTGTGACGAGAAAGCAAAGAAACACAGGTACGGGTTCTCTCCTCTCGTTGCTTTGTAGAAAGCTGGTGCGGAACCCAGTTATCGAACTTGGTGATGAACCCAAGCGCATGCATCCGTCTTTTGACTGTTGTTCTGTGTACCGACAACGTTTACGTTAATTCCTGAATGGTTGGATGTGGGTCATTTGTTATGGCTTGTCCACATCCACGCCAGAAACCACGGATGGACGTCTGGGAAGTGGTTGATCTTTACAGCTTCTGTCTCCTTCTCGGAATTTCCGAAACCAACGGGGACATATGCTATCGTCAACTGCATCCTCTCCCGAGAGTTGACAGATGTTGCGGCAAGACGCTCCTGCAGTACTACCCTTATCGAACTCGTACAGTAAACGATGTCTAATGTGGTCCTTATCAAATGCCCTGTTACATCGTCCGTGATTTCCGTTACAAATAACTTACTCGGACAAACCTAGTGCCTCTATAGGCTCTACTGCTCCACGTTTTATTGGCCGAAAATTTTGCATCCCAGCGTCATCTGTGACGTAACGACTCCGATCTCCATTTTTTTCTATTACGAAAACGGATAGAACTTTTGCACACACACAATGTTACACTTGTTTACACAAAACTACGCATGCTTCAGAATATAATGAGCTAAAAGATGTTCTTCACGGGAACGAAAAAACAGTGACCTGTGCCATGTTTTTTTACAACAGAGTCAAAAGAAAAGGTTTTTACTATTTGCAAAACATTGTGACATTATGTTGAGTGCGTTTCTTTATATTGAAGAGTAAATAATTTTTATCTTTTTGTCCCACAATTCCTAACTGTTGCTTTTTTATTTGCTTACTCATATCCTGTATTTTCTCCTAAATCGGGAAAGGTAATTAGACACTCTCACACGGCAGTTACGTGTTTTGTGTGTGTAATCGTGAGGCATTTCAAAGAGGCTGGCTTTAGTTCCCTAAAAGAATAAAATTTCCGTGATATGATTAACTTTGGCGTAAGTGTTTCGTAATAATACTTTGTATTGTTGCTAGGGCAATCATTTTAATTACAACGTGTACATTTGTGTCACACGCAATAAAGTGTAACAATTTTTGTTTTAGGAATAATACCTATTGGTTCCAAAGAATATGAATTATTAAAACGTTCGTAAAACTTAGTTAATAATATTAAATATAAAAAATTCAGTAATTGAAAGCAAATAGTTTTTTGCAAAAGGGTCTCGAAGAATTTTTTTTTATTGGGGGGAGGGGGTGAATTTTTCAGGTACGCCACTGATCATACGGTGTTGTTGGACCTCAGAGCCACGTCCCAAACACTGACGTACAGTAATACTGGAGGCCTGTCACACGTCAGATATGTGCAAGCTCTGTTCGGCGCCTTCTGCTTCAGATGTAAATCACATCTCCTTGTTCAGATGTTCCTCTGCTTCAGATGTCTTCTTCATTGCCTTCTTCAGATGTTCTGCTTCAGATGTAGATGTCTTCTTCATCTGATGTAGATGTGAGATGTAGATGTTTTCTTCATATGAAGTAGATATCTTCATCTGATGTAGATGTCTTCTTCAGATGCATTCTTCAGGTGCTTTCTTCATTGCCTCCTTCAGATGTTCTTCTGCTTCAGATGTTCTTCTACTTCAGATGTAAAGCATGTCGCCTTCTGCTTCAGATGCCCTTCTGCTTCAGATGTCAGCTCTGTTCGGCGCCTTCTCCTTCACACGTCAGATGTCTGCAAGCTCTGTTCGGCGCCTTCTCCTTCACACGTCAGATGTCTGCAAGCTCTGTTCGGCGCCTTCTGCTTTAGAGAGGTCTCACCGTGCGCCGTCCGTTTCTGCGATTTCCACTGACTCTATACTACCTCCGACGTCGTAGACTACAGTGGTGCCAAGAGCGGAGACAGTGATGTCACGAGTGGCGTCGCATAGTGTTTACAAACGAATCGCGGTTTAACTTGTTGCACCATGTTGAACGGACATTTGTACGGAGACGCTTTGGTGAGTGGCTGCTGGAGGCGACCATTTCGGAACGTCATGCTGCCCTTATACGGAATGTTATGTTGTGGGATGCTATTGAGTTTTATTTACGTTCTCCTCTCATACACATCGAGGGGACCCTGAACAGACAGCGGTACATCGAGAATTTTTTCGAGGTTGAAGTCCTATGGTATCTACTGACTCCATCTTCCAACACTAATGTGACGCGGAATGTGTAAAATCTCCTGGATGTCCAAAATGTGCTACTTCTTCCTAGGCCTACAGGCTCGCCAGATTAATCGCCCATTGGACATGCCTGAAATAGTAGCTCGGCGACTAGCCTGTCAGACCACGCCAGTATCTATCGAGCATGACATTTGGGGTCGAATAGAGGCAGCCTGGCAGAACATTCCACAAACAAACATTCAGGTCCACTTCAGTTCAGTGCCACGCCGTTCACTACAGAACAATGAGTCTTCCTTTGCACCTATAGTACTGTAATTCTGATCGTTCATATCCTGTAATTTAGGTAATCTGCCATCTAAATTACGGGTATACTTCGTTGTCCGTGCTTATCTAGGAGTAGTAAATTCCATAACTGCAGTGTGTTTGAGACTTGATTTGTTTCTTAAATGTTTCTGAAATCTTTCGAAAGAAATTGGTATGAATCCGTCTACTTTCTGTAGTCGTTCCGCATTCTCCTCTACCAGTTCAACTAGTACTTTGATGTTCCTGCTGCCACCCTTTTAGCAACATGACCGCACTGTATACTTTTCGTTCAGGGCTGTAACTCGGGTGTAACCAGTGTGACCCCTGCCATAGGCGTCAATTAAACAAAGGTGCCAACCGGTGTTCAAGGCAGTTAAACAAAAAGTAACTGTAAGATTTAAATCAGCAGCGGGAGCACAAAATCTCTTTATATTTGAATATTTTCAATGATTTTATGTGTGGGTTGATTTCGCATTTCAGCGGCGACATGAACTATTGTGTTATTTCAGCAAAATTTGACCGCAAGTCACAAGACCACGGAAAATAAAGAAAAGATTAATTCTTTTCCTGGCTGTCAAGTCAAGCTCATGTAGACCGGGATCATAACACCGAGAAAGCATGTATTTTGTATTCTACGAGAAAGGGGCTTGCCTGGTGGAAGGTAAGCTTAAACGATTTGTGGACATGGCGTGAATTATGCGCTGACAGAGATAAAAGTAGGATTTTTAGATGGTCCCCAACATGATCAGTGGGTAGAAACAGATTTTAACGATGTCCCTGATTAATGTGTAAAACTGACGGCCCGAGAAGTTGGATTAATTTAATTTGATTTGTAGATATGCCAGACTGTTATTTATTTTTGTAATGTACACTGAAAATTGTAATAAAACATTTTCGTTACCAGACTATATTATTTGTAAAAGAAAACTATGATTGTATTTTTGTGTAAATTACTTTTCATAGTTAAATTTCATTATTTTATGGTAATTTCGCTTTTTTTTTTTTTTATAAAGGCGCGTTTTTAGTATATAGCCACATTCTTAACTGAGTTCGTTACACGACAAAGCGACCATTCAGCCTCTCGAAGGCCAATAATCTACCCTCTGGAGATATAGCTAAGTTGCTGGTATTGGTGCAAAACCCTCTTGACGTTCTCGATAATCTCCTTGTAGTGCAAAGTGGGCCCCTGCGAGTTAGAATCATGTTATGACGCGAGTGTCCTGGTTGTTAGAGCAGCCGCCTTCCGACCAGGTGCTCGCGGATCGATTGAGTGCTCGCGGATCAGGTTGAGTTGCTCTGAAAAACTGAATAATCTCCGTGCATAGGATGGCCACTTTAAGCCGTCGGCCCCGGAGTGTTCGACTCCTCGTTACAAATATGATCTCCTACTTGTTCCTTTCCCTCGCCCCTGTTCACCCTCCCTTTGAAAGTGCTCGTTGTGACGTCACAGTCCAAGACTTTTAACTATGTGCACTTGCACTTTTTTTCTGGCACTCCTGCTTCTCTGAGTTGTATGCGCTCTATCGCATAGCCTCTAGACTCAATCTAATGTAACTTCGTTTCTGATATGTAGCACAAAAGTTCCATGGTACATAGGTAGTTATGTCTAAACCTTTCCTGGTGGTAAAAAGCCACGAGTGGTTGAAAAACAAAACAAAACGCAGAAGTGTGTTAGTCGCCTATCATACCTGCGGCTTTGAACTCCATGCTCTAGACATCTGTGTCTTTAACAGTTTAAGCTTCATCTCAATTGGGCACTGGTATTGATTCTTGCATATCTCGGCATTACTCATCAGCTTGCTGATTTTCATGTACTTCCCATCACTCCTCCTAAATGATGTTATTTAATTGCAACAGTGTGTACAAAACGAGTCTCAGGTTTTCATAAGTTTTGAAGAAAGACCGACTAACGTTCGTGACTTCAGTAGCTCCTCAATGTATGTGGCCGCGCGTGCAAAATTGAATATGCAGCCGACATTAGAGATGTGTGTCATTGAAAAAATAGAAGTTGTATCACTGAGTGAGAAGATAGGAAAGAATTTAAGTGAATACAAATATGCAATAGCTGGGAGGAGCTACTACACATCTCGCCATTTACTGGCCACGGGAAATTACAGATCGCAGCAAGAACATCAACTATTTTTCGATGGTCTTCCGCAGCATTTAATTAATGAAAATATTGGATAAAGCTGGGCGAACGGGCGAATGGCACCAATAAAAGAATGCTTCTTATACACTAACCGAAAATGTTGGCAAGTTCTGCGGCGAGGATCCAGCAGTTCGAAGAGTGTCGCTAAGCAAAAACAGATGAGAAATATTGGTTTCTGTGGAACACAGCATCTTGATTTCATGAGCGTGTCTAGAAAACTTACAAGGGGAAGGCCGTGAAAGTTACATTAATTATTAATACGATGTGGTAAAAAAACGTTTAAATTTTACAGGTAAAAAATCTGTTCCCAACCTGCGACAAAACTAAAGAAAACTATCAAAATTAAAACCATTGCAACAAGTATAAATATAAATATCATCAGCAACCATTGTCAATCCACTGCTGGATGTTGTCTCCTTAACTCTCTTCCCTTGTTCTTTGCCAAAATCATCATCATCAACTATTTTCAATCCACTGTTGGATGATGGGCTCCCTAAGTCTTTTCCATAGTTTTTTGTCTTGAAAAATGCTCTATCATGCCACATCAGTTTTTATCTACTCATCTCATACGTGGTCTTCTTCGGGGATTTTTCCTGTCCTTTGGCATTCAGATAAGTATTTCATCTGTCCAACGACGGTCAGTTCTTCTATTGTATATGCAACCCATTACCACTTGAAAGTCTCTACGTTGATCATGATGTCATCCACACTTAACATTTTCCTGATCTATGATCTCCTTAACTTCTCTTTCTTGGTCACACAAAGCATGCATCTCTTCATGTTTTCTGAGTTGTCTCTAACCTCTGTATAGCTTCTTTAGTTAAGCCTATGTCTCTGATCCATAAGGGTAAGAACTGGAAAGATGTAATGGTGAAACCCTTTTCTTTTAAGACATAATAATAAATTTCTCTTGACAATAACGCCGCTACTTCCAAAACGCACACCAGCCAAGCTTTATACGCCTATTAGGTTTTTCTTCGATATGGCACTCGCTTGATCTCTGTTGTTCAAAGTAGACGTAGGCATGAGGAACTTCTAAATTTGTCCCAGCAATCTTTAAATATTTAGTTCTTGTAAAAGCAATGCACATCAACTGCCCTGCAGCCAAGCTTTATACTTCTTGTGAGGTCATTGAGGAGTGAGGCTGTTGGCATGACCACCTTCCTAATAAGCTGTAGGACCCTTTCAACCCGCAAAACAGGGGCCATTAGGTGAGGCATCGATTTGATGAGGTGACTATAGATATCCTGGGGTGTCTGGTATCATAATGTCAACAGCAGGTCCTCCAGTTCCCGTAAATTTCGGGATGGTGGGGATTTAGCTCGAACCCGCTTTTCCAAGTCGAACCACAAATGTTCAATTAGGTTAATGTCAAGCAAATTTAAAGGCCATGGCTTTAACAGAAAGTCACTATCATGTTCCTCGAAGCACTCCTTGACAACTCTGGCAGTGTGGCATGGCGCATTATCCCGTTGGCAATGGCCATCACCAGAAGGGAACACAGTTGCCATGAATGGGTGATTTTGGTCCGCAACGATGTTCAGATACCTGACATCTGTCAGGGATTGTGCTATTGGGATAATGGGGCATAAAGTGTTCCAAGAAAACATCGCCCACAGCATAACACCGCCGTCGCCGGCTTGTTTCCTTCCGTCTCAACAGTGTATCCAGGAGCCATAGCCTCTGTTGGTAACCGGCGTATCCGTGCTCGGCAGTCTACGTGATGCACCAGGAATCTTGATTCGTCAGACTAGGGCACTTTTTGTACCAATGATCCACGGTCCAACCTCGATGATTTTGGACCCATTTCGTGCGTTGTTAGCGATGACGTGCAGTGAGCATATTTACCTGGCTGGGTCTTCGGTTACGCAGACCCATACGCAGAAGAGTGTGATGAACCCGCAAAACATGTGCTGTGCATGTTTGATGAACCCCCAACAAACATGTGCAAACTGTCATGTGCTGTGACACATTGCTCTTATCGCCACTGTTGTAGCTGCGAGTATATGTGTCGCACTGTGGCCCTGCGGTCGCTGTAAACAATGCACAACAGTCTTACGCTCCCGTCTGGCATCGATGAGCTGCGGACTACACACGTCTGGGCGACGGTTTGTCGTTTGGCCATCTGTGCACTACTTTTGATACGTACTCACTACAGCGGCACGCGAACAACCCACAAGCCGCGCCGTTTCCGAGATCGTAATTCCGAGGCGCCGTTCCATCACAATTTGTTCTTTATCAAACTCTAATAAATCGGCAGCCTTTCTCATTCTGACTTCGAACACTCTACTAACCGAAAGACGGTCCTCGGGTTGCATATATGTGTACTGCTCTGTGAACTTCACCTGCGCCACCGTTCGGTCTCTAGGCTGGGGGTGGTCATAATATAATGGCTTTCCACTTTTCGATGTTATGTATATTTCCCGACAGCTGTGAAGTAAATCCCATGCAAAAAAAAATTCGGTGTAATGAAAATCGGTAAGTTTATTAAAAAAATTTTTAATGGGCTATTTCATCGCATTTTATATAAACGTAACAATATCTCATTGCAATCTGCGTAAATTATGAGAACCTCAGGCTAAATGTGATAAAAGCATTACAAAAATCATTTTAACGCTATGCATCTTTCCCGACAGCAGTAAAGTATGCTCCGTAGCGAAATTTGGTTTCCCCTCGACCCTTCCAAGGAGAGGCTAATGGCGAGGGCTTTAAAATGATGTAGGCCTATATATAGTTAACCGATGACTTAGAAGCACGACTTCAATTACCGCACACTTCTGACATTTCTCCCATCATGTAAAGTATCAACTCTCATCATTTGCCCCTAGAAAGTATCAATTCTTTTTTTCCAGAATATTCTCTTTTCTCGCCTCAAAAAGCTTCTAAATTAAGTGGCGGTGACAAAATAATTAGTCGATTTTTCATTTATTTGCAGCTTATGACATTAATTAGCATGATTTTTCATATTTTTTTAGTCCACATGGCAAGATGAAGTTAATATGAGTTTTCTTTTCCTTTAAAATGGAAGAACTAAAAATTCGATTGTGAAGCGAAACACTTTCTAACATTATTCCGAGAAAATGTTCCCTTTAAATTTGGCAGGAGTGACGGATGGAAAAACTTTTGGGCGAATATGAAAGCGTTTATTTTGCGGAGCCAACTAAAATTTCGAAATTTCTCGGCGAGTTCTCAATTTTTTTGAGTTTTGTTCTGTATAATAAGTTTTCCTATGTTGGAAACTCGAAGTGGTCCCTGATTGGCAGATACCTTTCGCCCACAGAGATCAAACTGCCAACGGCTTTTATGTATTGATTTCTTGTCTATCGTGGGAGCGAAACAGCGTTGCGTATTCTCCAAAATCCAGAGCGATCAAAAGTCATCGTGAAGCAAAATCGCATTGGAGTTCTCAAAGTTTTCATCAATCTGACAAAACGTTGAGTTTTTCAGAAAAAAATTTGGCCGTACTGGAAGGAGTTCACATTCTTTGTGAAAGCAGAAGCTAATTCTTTTTTCTCGTTCATCTTGCAGTTAAAGAGGTGAATATTAAATTAATTTACTTCTTTTATATGTTCAGCTCTTAAACAGTAAAATAACTGACATGTTTTAAAATTAATTTATTTCGGTTGAATGACATTATTAATTTTGGAAAATGTAACAGGTCATCGAAATGGCTATCTTGAAATACAAATGGATTTAATTTGCCAGTCACCCAGGGTTATTAGAATTAAACTGCGGGTTTCGTGTATATTGTTGGTAGATTTTAACTTTGCCTGTTCAGGAATCAGATCTCAAGTAATTCAAGGTTTTTGTCTTGCATGACTTACATCAGAAATTTTTTTTCCGTGAGGAAAAATGCAGAGGTCTCTACTCCAGGTCCAAATTTCTCCATGTGTAAAGTTTCTTTTCTTGGGGAATTGGATGCTTGTACGCGTTTTAACCTTACTAATAAAATAAGTTTCCCACTCACGCAAGTAATTTGTTTCGAAAATTTCTATGTAAGCTGAAAGTTCACGTTAAACACAACATTGCTTAATTTCAAAACATACATTCATTGCATAGCTAAAGATGAAAGGTATTGTTTACAAATGCAAACTGCCAAGAAAATTACACATAATTTACTCTTGATATGCGTAGAAAGAAAACCTGCCTTCCTATTAGCAGCGCATAAAGTAGTTCCGTTAACGGGAAAAAGAAACTAGCAAAAATAATTACATTATTTAACATTTCATTCCTATAACACAAATCTCGTTTTTCTTTAGAGAATTTTATCAATGCTACGCAACTTGTTGGTGTCACAATTCAAACGAAAATTCTCACGAAATGTAAAGAACTGCTTAATGCGCTGATAATCGGAAGGTTAGAGGAAAATTTTCTTATGATATTTACTATTCAATTATTACCGGTTCTCAAATTTAAATAGTTACTTGTACAACAGGCGCGGACTGGGCTGCTAGGATACCCGGAGAATTCCCTATACGCCGCCATATTCTGGCCTGGTAGATGTTATGTTAACTCAAGAAGAAAAAAAAGTGAAAAAAAAAAGATTCCGGTTAATTGGGTCACCTGTTATTCGGGGCAGCTGTTTATTTGGCACAGTTCTTGAACATCCCAAATGAGTGCCTTTGGGATACAGCTTCGCATAACTGGTGCAGCCGCTTTATTGGATCAAAGTGTTCTAGTCCCAATGTGTCCCAAATAACTGGAATCTACTGTATGTACTTTGTATATATTTGTAATTCACCATGATTGTAAAAGAAGACCAAGTTATATTAAAACAGCAAAGTTTGTTTACCATTTTGACGGCTTCTAAAAAAACAAGGGAGAAAGAACTTACGTATCAAATGTTCCATTGAACCAAACACTGCTTTTGATACAACACCTCTTCGTCTCTTTCGACTTTCAAACTTATGCTCCGTTCCGTTCCGCTAACTTCCTCTACCCCAACCCGTTTTTGCTATTTGCAGTTAAATAATCAATACAGTACAATCAAATATACTATCAATAATCTTGGATAGAAACTAAAATTCTTTGGATACGTTAATGCATTGAGGTTCAACTACGGTAAAATTTTTGGGTTGCTTTACGTATACGCTTTGCTTTTCAACAAGATCTGCATCTGATTTACTACATTTTTACCTTACAATTACATGAATTCTTAGACTACGGTTATGAAAAGTCTGTTTCAGCTACACCAAAAGTGCTTCTTCCATTTGAAAGTGATTAAGTAAACACCAATCTTCACATTCTTTACTTTCTCTAACTTCCAAATTTACTTTGAAATTTTTGCAATTCCAGACATTTTCAAGATAAGTTTCGTGAATGTTCTGTTTATGATCGGTAAGAATTGCAAAAAAAAAAAAAAAATCATTTGGGCACATCTGGATTTCCCTTTTCACAAAACGAGAAGAAACTATCACAATTATAAATTCACCAATCGCAATCAATTTTGTGAGAATGGAATAAAATCTTCCGCAGCCACTCTCAGAGAGCGTACCTTGACTGCTGCTTCAGCAACGGAAGAAAGTTGTTTTCTTACATCGAATTTAACTAGAGATATCTTATGGTGATAAAAAAAATCAGTAAAATTTTTAGTTAATTATTGTTTGAATACAAACACTGCAGTAATTCGTAGACTTGTGTTAAAATGGTAATATTGATACATCTTTAATTTTAGGATTGGAGTGCTGTTATAATTTTTCAAAAGTTGGCAGCGAAAAATTCGCTTCCAGGGACATTTATGAATCACCACTCGGCCACTGTTGTTCGGTGAATTTTATATTGCAATTTATTTCTTACATTACTTTATGGAATGCGATAGCTTCTCAAACTGCCCTGAAAATCTTGCGGAAAATTTCGAAGTTTGGGTGTGATTATCTAAATTTCCATCCATTTCTTTGTTTATCATATAAATACGTATTCTGTCTGCTGTCCTTCTTGATGGCTAACCTTCTGTTCTTCTGCGACGTTTTCCGCTCTGTGGTCTTCAAGATCTTTTTAAATCTTCCCTGAACATTTCCTACATATGATATTCTCAGGGTTCATTTAGCCTATCTTTACCTCAAGTTCTAACCCTGTACCTTTGTCCCCTGTTTGTTTCTTCGTTTAGGAGTTTAACGATTCCAGTGGGCATATAAGCATATAAGAAGTCCTCGCTTAAATTTAGGATAGCTGGTTCCAGGAAAGGGATACAACCAGCGCCATAGGACGAAGATCCTGCACGTGCCTCATCGAATACTCTGCCCCAATTAATAATGACTGCTTTTCAAAACATACACGGCTGAAATCGACTTATATATATATATAAAAGAAAAAATTCAGTATTTAAAAAACATTTTTTTTTTTTCTGTAATTCAAAGTTTCTGGACACAAGTTTTTTTTTTTTTTTACATTAGTATTCCTTTTCATTAGGCTAAGATATTTTATTTTCTTCAGTAAATTAATTTCTTTATTCATTTGGTAAAAAATTGAATGTTTTCCCCCTACTTATGTGTTTGCTAAAATTCTCTTGGAATGGTCATATTGTGAGTGTGTGAGTTGAGCAATGTGATCTAGTTTGCTGTTTTGGGTTTTTTTGTCCCTTTTAACATCAGTTGAATTTAACCTTAAATTTAATTAGTCCGTAAAGCAAACTAGATCATCAGAAGCCCACACGATTCTGGTCTTTGTGGATGAGTGAGTGATTTTCTTCATGCTTGCCCCTGACGAAGCCATAAAGAAATCAGTCATTGGTCTACATCCCTTTGTTCTTCTGCCTGACATTTGGGGGGGGGGGGTAATTTTTGTCTTTGCTTTCTCCGGAGCTCGTTTGCTTGGGGCACTTAAGGTTTGTTTTGTTCTGTCTCTGGTTTGTTCTGGGCTTTTGTTTGTTTTATGTTTCCTCTTCATTGTTTTAAAAACATTTCTTTCTTCGGGTTTTGCTTCTTTCTGTATTATGGTTTTGATCTTTCTTTCATGCAGTCTTGGAGCATTAGAATTTCAAAGTTGTTTTCCGTTTGGTGCTTCTCGTGGTTCTTTAGCCATATATATATATATATATATATATATATATATATATATATATATATATATATATATATATATATATATATATATATATATATATATATATTTTATAAAGAAGATACCTAAGCAAAAAAATACATATATAATTTTGACTCACACCTAGTACAACATAGAAAAGGTTATGTATCTACCTGTGTGATCAAAAGGAAAAAGATAAAAAAATAAAATAAAACAACTGAATGTAGAAGGTGTCGAGAATACTGAGCCTTGGCTTTATCAAGGACCAGCAAAAACTCTGCATTTTCTCACTTCCACAAGGTTCATAGCTAGTGGAGTAAGGAGTCATAAAAAGAAAATAGATCTTGCTTTTGAAGATGTCTTAAAGAAGGTTTTGAAACACATTAGAAACTGTTCTAACTTGATGTACAGAGATTTTTGGATAATTAATAATAATGCAGAAGTAATTTCTACTATACTCAAAGTTTGTCCCCTAGATATTAATAGTTATGATTTTGAAAACCTATATACTAATCTGCCTCTATCAGATATAATCACTACCTTTAAAGAGCTGTATGCAGAATTTAAACTTAACCAATTTGTTGATGTAGGAACTTGGAACTCTTATCTCAATTGCTGCATAATAAATAACCATATCTTATATAATAATACTCTCTATAAGCAAGTGAACGGTATTCCAATGGGAACATCAACGTCCACGCATATCGCTAATCTATTCCTGTTCTTTAAGGAATATAAATTCATTAAAAATCACCCCACCTGCTCAGATAACTACCTTTACACTTTTAGATATATTGATGATCTGCTGTGTATCAATAATTCAGAAGTTATAGAGAGTGATTTTGATAATATCTATCCTAACTCTCTTAACTTATGTAAAACCAACCACAGTAATCAGGAACTTGAGTTCCTAGACTTAAGCATTAAGCTCAACAGAGGTAACCCATCTATTAGCCTCTATGATAAAAGAGTTAATTTTCCTTTCAAAGTAATTAAATATCTACACTGGAATAATAACATTTCAACCAAAGTAATTGAGAATGTACTAATTTCTCAGGTCCTAAGAATTTCAAGAATTTGCAGCAACAATTTGGACTTCAATTACCACATTAATATACTATTAGAAAGTTTTCTAGAGAACGAAATTCCTTCTTCTTTCATCAAAAGAACTTTAAGAAAAATTATTCTGAATAATAGAGTAAGGTTGGCAGATCTGCTTTAATTTTCTACACAGTTAATAATATGATTCTGACCAATCAAAGCCGTAAGGAAGTTGGCTAGAGGATGCCTATTAACTACCTAAAGGAACCTTAGTGCTATGGATATGACGGTCCTATTAAAACAAAAAATTAAATAATATAAACAAAATCACAAAAAAAAGGTTTAAAAATCCGTTTATAAAAGAAAATAAAAACAAATAAAAAAGAAAACTAGTTATTCATCACTAGGATAGCTATACTAAAAATAGTAAAACCAACATTAAAATTAATAAGATTCTGATTAATCTATAGAAGCTCACTAAGGTGATTTAATACATGCAAAGATTATTAAATAAACTGCTCGTGTATTTTATAATATTTCTCATGTATTCTGGAGAGTTAATTCTGCTCTTTCTGATCATACAGATCCACAGTCTTATGTTTATATATTTTTTTTCTCTGGTTAAAATCTCCGCGCGTTGGTTTCTTGCTGTATGAGGAGGCCATCAGCCCCACCCTCACTGCCCCCCAGCGTCTAGGGAGTGGCAGAAGAGGTCAGCCATGTTCTTCTCTTGTGAGGAGAAAGTTTTTGTAACACAAGAGGTAAGCTCTCTTCCTTGTTTTTGGGTTCTAGGTTTTATAAGTTCAATGTTTGTACTTCATGTACCTTTTCTCTGTCGTTTTTTAGCTTTTCAACTTTTAGGCATTGGTTTGTCTGTTAACATTTTTTGCGGGTTTTAACTCTTTTTCTTTTCTTTGTAACTTTGAGCGTCTTTTGGGGTACCTAGGAACAGAAGATGGCTTAGCTTGTTCCTTTTCTATGCGCTGTCTATGCGCTGTTTTTTCAAAGTAGTTAAGTTCTTAATAACTAATTAATTATGCACTTAAAGCACTGCTGAAATACTTTGTACATATTGCAACTAACTGTTTAAGGTATATAACTTTCACAAAGTTTTCTTTAGTTAATTATTATCTTTAACTTATTCTCGTTTTCGTGTTGTCATAAGTTGTAGAGTAGGGGGTTTTAGACTCAAGTTTTCTTTCAAAAATCTGTTCGTTATAAATTAACATTTCCTTTTTTAATTGCAATGTAAAATTTGGATTTCTTTTGCATTGTTTTTCAGGTTTAAATTCTCTCTCAAACGAACTTGGAATTTCGTTATGGCTGAAAATCATTTCTAATTATTATGTCACTCTCACAGCTTGAGTTCTCTTTAATCTTCTTCTCTCTGTTTAATAGTAACAGATGAAGAGTATGGGTCGGGCCAGGAAGGTTAATGGATGCAAGCGAAATTGTTAACTAGTGCTAGGTCATGCAACTCTAAGGAGGACATGACTTATATATATATATATTTTTTAAACTATTTTAGGTGGGAATGTTACTTGCATCTATGGCCTTGCAGAAACCCATTTCCAACTAGGTCTTTGTGGAAGTGAGAAAATGCAGAGTTTTTGCTGGTCCTTGATAAAGCCAAGGCTCAGTATTCTCGACACCTTCTACATTCAGTTGTTTTATTTTATTTTTTTATCTTTTTTCCTTTTGATCACACAGGTAGATACATAACCTTTTCTATGTTGTACTAGGTGTGAGTCAAAATTATATATGTATTTTTTTGCTTAGGTATCTTCTTTATAAAATGTTAATTCTGAATTTTCAAAACTGCTGCGTTGCGCGTTTTGATTTTCAGGTTATTTTGCACCCTACGTTTTAAATTCTAAAATTTTTTCCTTAGTCTTCAGTTTTGCTCTTTAGTATATATATATATATATATATATATATATATATATATTCGCTGTCCAAGAAGTGGGCCGAAAGCAGGTGAAACGAGTGAACCTGAGCATTAGAAAACGTCGCTTTCCACTTAACTTTGTCATTCAAAGTGCTCATTTAGGCAATGATTAACACTAATCCTTTCTGACTGATTACCTGTTAAAAGGGCCATAATAATGAAGACTAACCTAAGAAAGGAGAACGAAGATTTTTGAGTCACGTGCTCCTAACTAGGGGTACGATGTGCGGATCAGGGGGACTAGCTCTCTCCAGGATGCCTTGGGTCACGGAGAAAAGAATAAAGGACTAGAATTAGCGCTTACCACCGGTGAAAGGTTTATGGTCGGCGCTGCTGAGACGAGAGGGGAAACAATTGTTTTTACGCTGCTTTCATCAAACACCTGAACGTTTCTCTTTCAGGGACGCAGGAAATTTTGTGCATTATTTAGTACAGGTACATCGGCTGCTTAAAAGGTTTAGGTGTAAGCTTTTTCCAAAAACCAATTCATAGTAGATGGTATAATTTCGTGCCAGGCCTTAACGATGTTATTAATAGCTTTGTATTCATAATTTTCTTTCCTCTTTCCGTGATATGTTTGTGATTTCCTAAACAGACAACGTTATGCGATTTCGTCTAAAGTTACTGGAATCCTAAAGTGGTTGGATCAATAAAAGAAAGTTTACGTAAGTGATTCTGCTTTCTGTATATGTTTCGTCTGGCCCTAAAAGCCTTAATTTAGAGTGATCTATCCGGTGCAACTAGTGCACCCTATTTACCTTTAATTGAACATTTCCTGAGTCGGACATTTTGAACTTAGCATAACACCAAATCTCGCAAAACGTAAAGGGGTTAAGTTATAGTACATATAAATGGGACCCATTCTCTCCTGTCAATGTTTATACTTTACAAATAAAGTTTATGGGTGATTGTGTGCGAAGAAGGTAGCGTACAAAATACACTAGTGTGCAAAAATTAAGGACGAAGAGGAGAAATTAGCATAACAGCGGAACGAGTAGGCAGAACGGACCGAAAGAACACTCAGGAGGTAGACTAGGGTCCGGTACGGTAGGGCATGCGCATATATACAGCATGACGTAGGGGGTGTCGGAAGGGTATAAAGCACACGAGCGGTGTACGCTCAGCCAAAGAATATTCAGCTATTCGGTGAAAGCTATTGCACGGTGTACATCGGTTTGAACGAGATCGAGTTGCTGCCACCATGGGATATGGCCAACAGGCAATCCAGTAGACGAAATCTTGATGACTTTACCCGAGGTAGAGTCATTGGGAAGTTGGAAGAAGGTCGAAGTGTGACTAGTCTGGCCGAGGAGTTCGGGATCGCTCACGGCATCGTTTCAGGAGCTTGGAAAGCATTTCAAACGACAGGAACAGCTGTCCGAGAGTTTAGCAGTGGTCGTTCACTAGCAACCATGGCGGTGGACGACCGGTATATTGTCCTACAGGCGAGAAGAGACAGACGGCAGACAGCGGGAGAAATCGCAAGGCACATGCAACAGACAACTGGACATCCGTTATCGCGTTTTACCGTGGCCAGGAGGATGTACAAAGGTGGTCTATTTGCACAACGACCAGTACGGTGTGTGCCATTAACGCCTGCTCATCGGAGACGGCGGTTTCTGTGGTGCCAGGAACACAAGAACTGGACACATCAGCAATGGGGTCGATTTCTCTTTACAGATGAGAGCCGATTTAGTCTGACGAGCGATTCTGGACGTATACAGATCTGGAGATAGCAGGGAACACGCAATCACACCTCCAACATCATCGAAAGGGACTGGTTTGGAGGTGGCGGAGTCCATGTTTGGGGTGGTATCATGCTTGGTAGCCATACTGACCTCCACATCTTCCAAGGAGGTTCAGTGATTGGTGTCCGCTATTGTACCGAGGTTCTCCTGCCTCACGTGCGTCTGTTTAGAGGTTCTGTGGGTCCTGAGTTCCTCTTCATGGACGACAATGCTACACCTCATCGTACAGTGGCTGTCGCAGAGCTGTTGGAGAGTAAAGATATTCAACGCATGGATTGGCCAGCAAGGTCCCCGGACCTAAATCCAATGGAAAACGCGTGGGACCTTCTCGGGAGACGCTTGGCAACACGTCACCAGCCGCCAGCAACGATTCCGCAGCTGCGATTGGCGCTACAAGTGGAATGGGCCACGATGCCTCAACAGCTCCTTGAAAACCTCGTCCTCACCATGGACAGATGTTGTAAATCCTGCAACACAGTCAGGGGTGATTATATCCCCTACTAAAGACTGGATTTTTCTTGGCAGCCGCCTGTCACATGGACGTTTCTGTCTTCTGTCCAGTTGTGCTCGAAGCTACCTTTTCAATAAAGTGCCTTTGTATCCTTCGGATTCCTTGTTTGGACAGTTTTGCTCACTTGTCCCATATTCTTACATCTTGGGGATCTTATGGTATGATTTAGTCGATGTGGAGCACTTCTGCACGACGTTACATTCGAAAACACGTCTCGTCCTTAATTTTTGCACGCCAGTGTATAACAAATCGGTAGCTGAATGTAGAAATAACAGTCGAATAACGTGTGTCAAGAAATACAAATTTGTATCTTTTCAAACATGAGGAAAACTCTCACGTTGAAAAGCTATAAGAAGTTAGAGACTTCTGTTGTTAAGGGGCCGTCCATAAAGTACGTCCGAGATTGCAGGGGGTCCTGACAACCGGACCAAATGTGACATGGGGGAAGGGGGACG
Organism: Macrothele yani; assembly: GCA_039090855.1. Lineage (NCBI taxonomy): Eukaryota > Metazoa > Arthropoda > Arachnida > Araneae > Macrothelidae > Macrothele > Macrothele yani. The sequence goes on along the minus strand of CM077029.1, from coordinate 166,746,375 downwards.
TTCATTAATTCGGGGACGTCCAGCGGCAAAAATGTAATTGATGGTATTCCTTCGTTTTGTTTTCTCTTTTTTTCTTCTTTTAATAGTTAAAAAAAAATATTTCAGATTTCTGATGATATTTAGCTAAATCAGAATATTAAAAAACAAGTATGAAATATTTCAGATTTCTCGTATTTGTATTAATAAATCTATCTTGTTTTGCAGATGGTATAATCGGGAGTGTTGCAACCTTGAATGCGTGCGTTCATTTGTAGATATTTATTTCAGAATGATAAAGTTCGGCTAGCATTAGGGAATAAATTAATGCCTAAACAATAAATATTTTCTGAAGCAAACGCGTAAATATATGGAAGATTCCTTTAAATAATTACATGTTTTCTTTCTGTTTCTCAACGGACTTCTAAAAACAGCCGTTAAAGATAAAGGGGGTTGCGGAAATTAGGACGTACTTTTTAGGGTGAAGGGTGTCCACAATCGGACAAAATGTGACATGGGGAAAGGGGGGGGGGTCTAAAAACAGTAAAAAATCACAAACGTACTTTATGGACGGCCCCTAACAATCAAGTTTTTAAGCTACAAAGAAGTGTACTGCTGAATATGTTACAGTTCTACGTATGTTACGAAATATCTTTTCAAATGTCAGAAAAACGAATAAAACTCATTTAATTGATGTACAGCACTCATCGCAGGCGAAAGAAAAATTGTACGTTTGAATGTCGATACTGAAATCTCAAAGTAACGATATAGTATTCAATAATTTTTATTTGTGTTAATTTTGTGTTCCAGATCTAATTAATTATCTCCATATGGGAAGTAGTCAATCGGCATTGGGTTTCCAGACTTGTTTAAGGAAATGCAAAGAGAATTACGTCAAGCCTTGTCAGTGTTTTTCTTTGCTGTTATCCAGTGCAGACCAGAGCAATAAAGTAAGCTGTTCTACTAAGGAAGGTAAGCATCTGTACAAAAATAAATGTTTTGATTTTCTTTGTATTGCATGAAAAGTGTAAGATTCAGTATAATCTGCTCAAAACTAACTACCTACTGCTTCAGTTTTATATTGTGCAGCAAATATCAAACTTAATATCTTGTCAAAATACAAAAACAAACTATTAAGCCAATACAAATTTTAAAGATGACAATCCGTTTTTTGGTGTAAATATGACAAGGATGGTAAGTCAGAAAATATCCGAAAACTTGAAAACTTCGTCGTCCTGGAGAGAGAATCGAAGCCGCGTTTCCCAGACAGGGCCCCGGTATGTTAACCACTACACCACCCAGAACGACCAAGTCTAAAGTTTCCAGTTAATTTGAATACAATCATCTCAGGATTCGCTTGTCGAAGCAACAGGCATTCATGTTAAGCGAATCTGGAGGTTAAAGATCGTATCACGTAATTGCCCTGAGGAGCAGATAAATCATGAAGGAAATACAGAATTACACCATACAATACAAATTTTGAAGATGGCAATCCGTTTTTTGGTGTAAATATGACAAGGATGGTAAGTCAAAAAATATCCGAAAACTTGAATTTTTCTAAATGACGAATTTTTCAAGTTTGAAAACTTGAAAATGACGGAATTTTCTTGAAAAACTTGTAAATGACGAAATTTTCGTGTTTTCGGATATTTTCTGACTTTATATCTTTGTCATATTTACACCAAAAAATGGATTGTCATCTTCAAAATTTGTATTGTATGGTGTAATCCCGTATTCCATTCATGATTTATTAAGCCAATGTTTTTATCACGTGTTTCGAATTCCAAAGTGCCGCCTTGGTGGCCGAGTGGTAAGAAGCGCTGGTTTTCGGCCAGTCGTTCGAGATGGGCCCAGGATTGAACTCCTGGTGAGACATGGCGGTACGCCTGGGCCCCGGTGCTGGCCCCCATACTCTCCCAGGAATCAGTGGCCCGAAATCAGGGACGAGCGACTGCTTATAGGAATAGTCATATAGGGATGCTCATGGTGGTCACTTATGGGAAGCTCGTATGGAGATGATCATGGTGGTCTGCTTATAGGATAGGCATATAGAGATGCTCATGGTTGTCGTATAACGAAGTAAATTTCTCCGTCATTTCTGTCCACGCCAGGATTCGAACCCGGATCCCCTCATTCCGGAATAAGTCACTCTACCAATTGAGCTACGCGGACGTTTTATTCTGATTCCTATCTGCCTTTATGTCGTGTGCGTCCTTCTGACAGGTACTTCCCATCTCCTGGTACGTTACAGTCGCTTATAGGATATGCATATAGAGATGCTTATGGTGGGCTACTTATATAATACGTATATAGGGATGCTCATGGTGGTTTGCTTATACAGGGTGTGCCATATAAAAGAGGCAGAGTATAATGAACGACAACAGTCAGGCAATGTTACTATACATGGTAAAGAATAGTTGAAATGACAGAAAACAGGAGTAATTTACCTGCGTTTACAACAATTGTTGAAAGTGCTGTCCTCTGACATCAAGGCACAGCTGCACACGACGGAACATGTTGTTCGTAACGCGCCATAACTCATCGGCAGTAATCTGAGATAGGGCATTCGTAATGTTTACTTTTAATTCATCAAGGGTGTGCGGATTAGTTGCGTACACTTTCCCTTTCAATGCTTCCCACAGATGTTTACGGTTTTCCAGTTCTGCTTATACAAGGTGTGTGGGTGTAAGAGGTGGAGAGATTGAGAAATCTGGGTAGCCATAGTCCCTTCGATACAGTTCTGTCCTCCCCAAACACTTCATGCACAGCACGTAGACTGTTCTGCGAAGTGTGCGCCGTTGCACCATCCTGCTGAAAGAAAGCATATGTTCGCTCTTCTTCTCTAAGTGCGGTGATAAATAGGTTGAGCAGTTTCTGAACATAGCGCTCCGAGTTGATGGTGTCAGTTAAAAAGAATGGGCCGATTATCCTCTTCGCAGACACAGCACACCAAACGCCTATCTTTTGGTCGTTCAGAGGAGTCTCCATTGTCCGTCTGGGATTCGTGTCGGTCCAAATTCTGCTCTTTTGCGCATTGACATACCCGGACAGATGAAATTATGCTTCATCTGTCATGTAATAAAGTGTTGGGTCCATTTCACCGCTGACAATGGTCTCCTGAAACCACTTACAATATTGCATCCATTTTGAATAATCAGGAGTTTTAAGTTCTTGGAGCGCCATAACTTTGTACGGCCGAAAATGCAAATCCACCTTAAGTATGCCTCGGCATGATGCGGCAGATATTCCCATTGCAGACGATAATCGGCGAATCGACTTCCGAGGGCTTTGTAACATCACTGTGCACACATCCTTGATATTGTCTTCTGTACGAGTCGTCTTGGGTTTGTTTCTTTTCCTGTTGCACACCGTGCCGGTTTCACGAAATTTCCGCACTAACTTCTGTACCACTGATTTCGCCGGTTCTGCACAATGTGGAAAATTTTCTGTAAAGGACTCATTTAAAACCTTGTATGAGTTATTTCTGAAGTACTGTTCCACAATAAGAATCTGCTGTTCCGTACTTAAAATCAATTCCTTTGCCTTTGTTCTCTCTTCACTTACACTTATGACCGCGTACCTACACTGCTCTGGCTGTGACTAACCCCTCCGGAGAATTCCTTTGCAGCTGTACACACAGAAACCGGTTAGAATTGGAACAAACCGGTTTTAACTGAAAACCTGTCAAACAACTTCATCCCGCTTAACAGCGTCTGGAAACGGGGCCTCTTTTATATGGCGCACTTGGTATGATACGTATATAGGGATGCTCATGGTGGTCGCTTATTGGATGCTCATGGTGTTCTGCTTATAGGGTGCTCATGGTGGTCTGCTTATACAATCCTCATTGTGGTCTGCTTATAAGATGGATGGTGGAGGGTGGTTGCTTCGGAATTCGTGTTGTCGCTCTGCCCGTCTGCGAATACAATATTGTTGCACCTATTAATCGGAAGTGAAAAATTCTCTTTTCCAGCGGGTGGCTTGAAATTAATTACAAAACAATTATCACATCAGTAGAAATCCTGCCTCTAGAGGACGCAGATCAACACGTAATGCTTGCCTCGGAATTTATTTTATTTCACATTTCTACTTCTAAACATTCAGCTGAAAAATTATTTTTCCGTAGGATGAACATTTTGCGTACGTTTTCTACTTCGAAAAATGCAAGTTTTCCTCCATTTGGGCAGATGCACACTGCTCTGTTATTAATATCCGGACACCTGCATGTCTATATACAAATAATCTTTATTTGCAGGAAATTTAATACCTTATGCTAAAATATTTGGCTCTTATGACGGCCTGTCTTCGTGAAATGCTCTTCACCAGTTTTTCTTTTTTGTAAATCTCTGCCGATATCTTTTCGGACTTCAATGTAGTAACCAGTTCCACTTTGTTTGTTGGGAGATTTCTTCTTCCATACATCTGAGGATTCTGTTCGTCTCAGAGGTTCTCTATAGGTTCAGGTTAGGTCTCTGAGCTGGCCAGTCCAGCTTGGAGGTTTAACGACCACCTTGAGCAACTCAATGGGCTATAAACAGTCGCACGTCCATAATTTACTTAGGGTCACTGGTTCCAGGGAAGGGAGAGAGCCAGTGCCGTAAGACAAACCCAATATCAATGCCTCACCGGGAATCGAATCTGGACCCCTTTCGGACGAATGATCAGAGGCCATCGCTTAGACCACTGCGCCACCGAGGCGGCCTCAGCTTTTCGACGCCTTTGTCCTCAAACCAATATGTATTAACGCGAGCAGTATGACATAGTGGTTACCCCGCTGATGAAGATATGGGCTTTTTCCAAAATATGACCACAATGTTGGTAGTGCTTAATTTCCCAGGAAGTGTAGGTAGAGCGCAGGATTCATGGTTTTGTCCAAAACAACTAAAGGTTCCAAGCCAAACCACGAAAAATATCTCCATACTATCACGTTGCCTCCGTCAAACTTCAATGTCGGGACGATATAGTCAGAAAGGTACCTTTGTTCGGGCATCCGTCGCACGCTCAGAAGAATGACCACCCGATAGACTATGTATCGTAACTCGTCAGTCCAAAAGACACAGCTTTCTATTGGTACACATTCCAAGATCGACGTTTCTTACACCACATGAATCGGAATGTGGTATTAGTCGAATTGATTAGAGACACGGTATATAGTCTCGCGCACTGTACTGGTGCTAGCATCAGTGCCAGTAGTCTTACATAGGGTTTGTGTAATTGACACAATAATGACTTACGTTCTGAGCGGACTTTCGCTTGCAGATGTCTCCTGCAACGTTTTGTTAGTTTCGGAGGTGTAACGAGTTGTTCCTTGTCAGATCGTTTCCTTGTCCCAATCAGCTACAATTTGCATATCACATCCCCAACTGCTGAACTAGGAACAGTAGCGCCGAAATCCAATCTTTTGAGTGAGGGCATTGCTTCCAAATTTATATCATCATCAAATATCATTTTAAACTTTTATCAATCCACTGCCGCACTGTAAAAAATTTCCGTGACTTCTTTTGTGAATTAATGAAGCATGTTTCTGATACAACCTTTTCCGTGAAATGACGGAAACGAACCTGATGATTTTCACGGATTTTTCATAAGCCTGGGAAATTCTGAATTTCTAGAACCCTTTCCGCAATTCCTTTCTTACATTGACGGTAAATTGCCGTCTTTAAGATGCGTTAATAGGAAATTCTGAATTTTCAGAAACCTTTTCTGCAATTCCTTTCGTTTCTTTAAGAAAAAAACTTCGTTCTCACTTTTCCGTAACCATATGACGAAAATTTTCCGGTAATAAGGAAGATTCGCGAAAATACTTGAGGTTTGATTAATTGTTAAATTTCCATAGTCCCGACGAAGAAACTGACTTTGAAGTTCTGTAGCGAGATCGGATATTGTGAATAGCATATCGCATTAATTTCGTTTATTGTGGCACAGGATATTTCTTCTCCTCTCCCACATTTTGTGCATCAGCAAAATGTATAAATACATTGTGTTACCGTAAGAAACCGGGTACCTAAATTATTATGCAGGTGATTTGTATGATGTCTACGTGTCGGTCGGTCCCTGAGACAAAAGCTATTATTAGTATTATGCTATCAGAGAAAATTTTATATTCAGAAGTTTTGTGAAATAAAACTATAAAGCGGTAAACTTCATCTTTTTCTAAAGGTAACTGAAAGTTATTATCAGTTAAAAAAGAGATCTCAAGTTCCAAGGTATTCTATTGCTCCGAAAACTCACGATGGAAAAAAATACTAAATTTATGATAAGTCCTCCTACAGAAAAAAATAAAATTATTACCATAGCATTCAACAAAATAGTAAGCTCCAACACAAAATAAAATGACTAAATCATTGACATTAACGGGGGAAAAAAATCATCGCACAATTAGTTTTACTTGAACGTGAGTGCGATTCGGAAGACATTCTTGCTCAGTGTTAAGACTCGCGGATTTTGATCCAATGGACCCCAGTTCTAACCCTACCACCAGCGAGAAAGGATTTTCTGGCGCAAGAGTTGAAAAATTTAGCGTATTCAATTTTACGAAATTTTTGTATAAATACGGAAAAACTTGAAATGTACTTTTCTGAAATAAAAGGAATCACTTATTAAAAAAATTCTGTGAAAATACGGAAGTTAAAAAACCCCAGAGACTTTTTAAAACGGAAATTTCGTTAAAAGATGGACATTAACCGGCAACTTTGCTGCAGGTTATTTTCAGAAATTTTCCGTGAATTCACATAATTTATTTTTTACAGTAAAGGATGAAAATTTGCCCATCGAAAAAATAATTTTAAATTATAACATGGCATACTTGGTATTTGCTAAAACGTAGTCATAATTATATCAAAAATCAATAATTTTTCCTTGGGTAATGTTGAGACCTGCTAATAGATGGCACGTCCTGTACATTGAGGACGTCAGTGGACAAACAAATGTTTGATGCCTGTGGTTCCATGGCTTATTTCGGAATTAGAAATCAGCAATATTTACAGTTCTGTTGGCATTTTCAGCTAAATTATTGTCAGACTATATAAATGGCTCAAATCATTCCAAGCATTCCAGACTATATAGTATGGGTAGACTCAAATTTTGATTCCATTTCGAAAATTAATAAAATTATTGAAAAAAATTCTGCAACGTTCTAGGTACTGCTGATTTCTAATTCCAAAATAAGCCAACAAACATACTTTTTGTCCCCTGACGTCATCAATGTATAGGTCGCGCCATTATTAAAAATTAGTTATTTTTAATATACGAGGGTCGATCAAAAAGTTAGTTACACTGTTGCATAAAAAATAAAGAGATATACTTAGGTAATGTATGTTGGTTTTACGTGTGATTAACTTTTCCATACCTGTACATAAAAAGTTTCCTCCAGTTTGGTGCAACCAGTTAAGATCGAAGTTTTTCACAGCTTCTTCGGTTTCGAATCGTTGCCCACTAAGGTCCTGTTTCATTAAAATAGATGAGAGTTCGTGCTTAGTAGGTCATGGTATAAAAGATTGCTGTCCAATGCACGATTGAAATAACTATATACGTTAAAAGGAACTGATGTTCCTAATACACACCGAAAGTGGTAAAAATAATCTAAATAACATAAGATCTTTCGATCCCTCTTGGGATCATCCTCAGATGTGCTCATGGATTGGTGTTTCTGAAGTAACAGAAGGGCAGAGTGTCAGAATTCAGTTTGCGAATTCACTGCGCATGCCTGGGCTGAGAATCTGGTATTAAGGTGTTCTGAAAGGTGTCATTTTGAGTGTTATTTGATTCCTTTTAGGTGACATTCTGAGTATTATTTGATTCACTTTTGGTGTGTATTAGGAACATCAGTTCTTCTTTACGCTTTCCAACCGTAGGTTGAAGAAGCGTATATGCTCCAGCTTTGTCCGTCTGTCTGTCTCTCCGCACGATAAATCGCGTAAAAATGGTTCGATTTCGATGAAATTTTAGTATGTGGTAGGGAACCACCTGGGGACGAACCCTATTGAAAATGGGACAAATGGGGTCAAAGGTCACGACATAGGAGCGGGATACATTCCATTGCCCTTATGCGTCATAACTTGCGTAAATATGGTTCGATTTCAATGAAATTTTAGTATGTAGTAGGGGACCACCTGGGGACAAACCCTATTGAAAATGGGGGAAGTGGGGTCTAAGGTCAGGACATAGGAGCGAATCACTTCCATTCCGATTATGCGTCATAACTTGCGTAAATATGATTCGATTTCTATGAAATTTTAGTTTTCGTAGGGACCATCTGGGAATGAACCCTATTGAAAATGGGTGAAAGGTCAGGACATAGGAGCGGGATGCATTCCATTACGTCATAGCTTGCGTAAAAATGGTTCGATTTCGATGGAATTTTAGTATGTGGTAGCGGACAAACTGGGGACGAACCCTATTGAAAATGGGACAAATGGGGTCAAAGGTCACGACATAGGAGCGGATACATTCCATTGCCCTTATGCGTCATAACTTGCGTAAATATGGTTCGATTTCAATGAAATTTTAGTATGTGGTAGGGGACCACCTGGGGACAAACCCTATTGAAAATGGGGGAAGTGGGGTCTAAGGTCAGGACATAGGAGCGAATCACTTCCATTCCGATTATGCGTCATAACTTGCGTAAATATGATTCGATTTCTATGAAATTTTAGTTTTCGTAGGGACCATTTGGGAATGAACCCTATTGAAAATGGGTGAAAGGTCAGGACATAGGAGCGGGATGCATTCCATTACGTCATAGCTTGCGTAAAAATGGTTCGATTTCGATGGAATTTTAGTATGTGGTAGCGGACAAACTGGGGACGAACCCTATTGAAAATGGGTGAAATGGGGTCAAAGGTCAGGACATAGGATCGGGATCCATTCCATCGCCTTTATGCGTTATAACTTGCGTAAAAATGCTTCGATTGAGACAAAACTTTATCATGTTGTTCCGGATGTATACTTTACCGGTTCTGTTGAATATAATCGAAATGGGGTCATATTTCAGGTCATAGGAGCGAGATTTATTCTACAGCCATTATCCTCATAACTTGAGATTGGAGTAATGATTCCTGGTATGTTGGAAAGCGTATCATAATCAATGCATTGCATGATTTTACTAACTTGTTAACTTATACAGTTATTTTAATCGTGCATTGGACGGGAATCTTTTATCTCATGTCCTGTTTCATGTTACGGAACAAATGCTAGTCGCACGGGAATAAGTCGGGGCTGTACGATGGATAGTGCCACACCTCCCACTTGAATGACTGCGACAATTCCTTTGTTTTTCGTGCTGTGTGGGGTGTGGCGTTGTTGTGCAGCAGAATAATACCTTTGCTGAACTTACGCCGGCGTCTGTCCTTAATTGCCGTTCGCAAATTTCGTAGCGTTTGGCAATATGAGTCAGCATTGACAGTCGTCCCCATTTGGCAGAAATTCTGTGTAAACAACACTTTCACAGTCAAAGAAAACAGCAGCCATGGCCTTTCCTGCGAACAGTTGGACTTTGCACTTCTTCCTTGTTGTAGAGGTGACATGCTTCTTATTATCCCGTATCATGTCCTCAACAGCGGCAACAAGCTCCGGAGTGCTGGATATTATTGATGGTCTGTCTTCGCGGTATTCGTCAGTCAAATTTGTGCGACCCTTTTCAAATTGTTGGCACCACTTTACAACAGCAGGGCGAGACATGGCGTTTTTTCCGTATACAGCACATATTTCGTGATGGATGTCAATGCAATTTAAGCGCTTAGCCCACAAAAGTCGAATGGTTCCTCGCAATTCCAATTTGTAGTAAGAATCCAGTTGACGCGCCATTACGAAGTGCCTCCTGCACATGCCTTACGCAGTTACTGAACCAAACACCTCCCGTCGGCAGCTATGACGTACTGTCTACTTCACTCTCAAGCACGCACACTGTCTGTCTGCAATCTCACTCCAGATGGCGCTAAGTGTAACTTACTTTTTGATTAACCGACGTAGTTATACAGTTGACTCTCGCTAATCCGGCCATTCCTTGCACAGAGGGGTGCCGGATTAGCGAGAGTTCCGAATTACTGAGAGTGCATAAAAATTCCGTTTAATTCTTCATTAAATTTAATGTTACAATTACAACTTTACTATGTATAGTATTTAAAAAACATAAATAAGAGACAGGCATATGATAATAGTAAAAGAACACGATCAGTACGTACTATACTATGAGTAGAAGTTTTGTCGTGCTAATTGAGATTTACTGGTAGACTATTATCTTTGCTGTCTTAAGCACGAAGAACAAGACGTAACCAATTTCAACACAAAATAATACTGTCTCATTTACAACAATGAAATGTTATTTTCATATTATCAGTACAGTAAAGCACAATATGTATGTGTATGTACTATACACAGTAAAAAAATGTATACTTGCAATACAGCACAGATGAAATCTTGCATTTTCTACTCAGTGCGGTCACTTCGAAACATGTCACAGATTTTTGTCTGCTTTAATGAAGATGATTTTTGTAATATTCTTAATCATTTTGAGGATCCTTCCTACTTTTACGTTAAATTAAATTACTAGAACGTTAGTGCCAATTCAAAACAAAACATAACGTTAAAATTGAAAACTTCACTCCTGTATAAATTATAATTCATTCCAGTTTGATATTAAAACGATTTCTGCAATCAAAAACCACACAAAGAGAAGGAGGCCGGATTATCGGGAGTTTACTGTAATAACCTTTTAGCAAGTACTAAGTACACCATGCTATAATTTCAAGTTATATTTATCGATGTGCTGATTTTCATCCTTGGGAATACAATAATTGCGAAGAAAATGTCTACAGAAGTTTTTTCCATTGGAAACACAGGGCAGAGTTTTTAGGTGGAACTACCGTAAATTAAGCTTGAAGTTGCAGTGAGTCAAGTTATACTTTTAAACGTAAATCAAATTCTACACACTAAATAACAGCAAATACTAGATAGTAGATAAAAGCGATTATTTTTTAGGGGGCTTACAACAGAAATCTACAATAATTTCAGTCAGCATTTGTAAAAGGATCTCCTGGATTAATTTGTAAAAGGATATCCTGGACTTATTTGTAAAAGGATCGCCTGGACTTATTTGTAAAAGGATCTCCTGGATTAATTTGTAAAAGGATCTCCTGGACTTATTTGTAAAAGGATCTCCTGGACTTATTTGTAAAAGGATCGCCTGGATTTATTTGTAAAAGAATCTCCTGGATTTATTGGAAATAGTTAATTTAGACAAATGAATGTCTCTAGTAAATTTTAGGAAATCATTTCGCTGGAATTAATGAAATGGATATTTCCTCTGTCATGAAATGAACTGAGTGATAAAACAATCGCAAAAGGAAGTGACGAGTTAGTGCACCGGTGATAACTTTATAAAATAGTAGTTTCGTTTTTCCGACAGAAAAATAGGAAGAAAAAAAAAAAAAGAGGAAAGAAAGCCCCTTCACTGAATCAAATTGTGAAAACTTTCCTTTGTCTTCCGGCAAAAGCCATTACAGGTGGAACAAAATAGCTGGAGAATTTAGTTTTCAGACATTCCGGTCTGTACTTCAAACTTTAGCTACGATGTTTAGCACACGGAGACGTGTAAAGAGGAAACACTATAAAAAAAGTTTCCATCGCGGACATAATAGGAAATGATTGGCGTAAGAGAACTTGAAGGAAGAGCAGAGAAGAGCAAGATAAGGATGAGTGAGGCCCGCGTTTGGAGATCATGCCATCGCCATGGAGACAACATAGTTAGGACACTCTCTGTTCGTGCGCCAAGTGCTGACAGCCCACCCTGAATTCTGTTGATAGATCCCAACAGAACAGGAAACCGCGCCGCACCGACGTCATAATTAAATTTCGTGGAGATGAGCCTTTTCAATCGGACAATGGAGCTGCGGATGGGGGTCGAAGATGGTTCATAGAACACAGCGAAGAACAAATTAGGAATGGTTGCTGACACTGAATTCATGCCTTCATTTAGCAACAGTCCGGTGAGCACAACTAACGATTACGAACACTCGCCGTGAGCCAGTACTGTCACATCAGAATTGTGTTCCATGAGAAGAAGCATAAACTAAACTTTTTTCATCAACGTGCCTTTACTAAAGAGATAGAATCAGTATCTATCAAGCATACCACCATTGTTAAAACATCGCGGAAGAAACGATTCACTGCACATTAATTTAGCACACTCATCAAGCGGACTGAAATATTTAGTTTGACCTACGGTACTGTTGAAATTGGCAAGAGACCTTTCATTGGCGCAATCAGATCTCCCATATTTGACAACAAGAGATTGCTGGGTCAAGACCAATCCAAAGTGAATGCGTAAAGTGAATGCGTAAACAAAGATATCCACTTAGGGATATGAAGTCCCGATTTACCACACACTGGCTATCTACTCCGTACTTATTACGCTATTAATACCCCTTACAACGCCTTTGATTTACTAAGTTATTGCGCAATTGCTACATTAGGCTACACTGGGCCATGTTAAAAGATCTTATGCATAAGATTCGCCCAGGCAAAACTTCAATCAAAGGGAATAACAGCCGAGCCCGTGTGGATGGAGCTTTATTTCGGTTCAGTCACTGAACATAATCTGAAGAAACACACCTAAGTGATTTTACATTCGTATGCTACTTTCAACGAAAAGATCATGAAATTAAAATCACGTGAACCTTACATAATGCGATTACGATTTTAGATAACCTTACTTTCATAACCTATGACGTATATCTCCTACTTTACATTTTTGTCTACTGTCTCTTGTGTAAATATTTAGTTATCTCTCGTTGAATTTTCTGAACTTCACATCACATCGGAACTCCCTAGAGTTGAGTGCTTGAGGAAGCAACTGGCAGTCAGTTAATCCAAGAAAAGCAGCACATATACGATCTTTGATATTGTGAAAACAGTATTGGAATGATTTGGCTTAGTCGAATGTATTGCTGTTGTGCTAAATCTTTGAGTCCGAGCATTAGGCTTGCATTCAGGGTGCTTCTTAGGGAAGGGAAGCACCCTGAAGCAAGCAAATAGGGCCCTTGTTTTCAATCGAAGTAGAGAACCAAATAATATCAATAATTATTAAAGTTATAAAAATAACTTTATTATAATTATTATTTCACGCCAGTGGCACAGTGGTCTAAGCACTGGCTTGTGACCATTCGTCCGACATGGGTGCGGGTTCGAATCCCAGTGAGGCATGGATGTCGTGTTGGCCTTACGGCACTGGTTCTCTCCCTTCTCTGGAATCAGTGGCCCTAAATTAGGGACGGGCGACTGCCTGTCGAGTTGCTCACGGAGGTCGTTAAACCCCCAAACTAAAAAAGTTATTATTATTATATGAATAATTCAGGGAGAATTTAGCCACCCCGGTGACGCAATGTCTAATAATGCAGTTTCGTAACACGGTAAGGTATGGATGTTATGTTTGTTTTACGGCGCTGGCTGTCTCCGTTCTCTAGAACCAGTGGCCTAAATTAGAGACGAGTGACTTCTTATAGCCCATCGAGTTGCACACGGTGGTTGTTACCCCCCCCGCCCAAATAAAAACAAGAAAGATGACACCGAATTTTCGGGTGTAATAAGCACGTCTTTTAAATCCGTTCTGACACAAATTAAATTTATCAAAGCTAATCGAAGTCAATGGAACTCATATGGAAAACAATAATATCTGACGGAAGAAAGAAGTTTTTTTTTTCAATCGGGTTTTTAATCCCTCAGATATTGCTGTGAACGGAATCGTGAGCTTACGCCCTCTGGTTCCAGACTTGTGTGTTAAGAAAAACATGAATTTATGTGAGAAACATTTCGCACCGGAAATGCTCTCCAACACCGAAATAATTTTTCAAATCGGACTCTTAGAAACAGAGATATCGACAAAAATAAGATGTGACTTTAGGCCCCCTGGTGGGAAAACCATGCATTATTTTAGGAAGAAAGTATTCTCAAAAGGTTTTCCCATATGAGCGGTATCGGCCCAAGAAAAAAATTTAGTCGAGTTTTCAGGAGCCCAGATTTTGCTACAAATACATCAGAAGCAGAAATTAACCGTTATGCCCCCTGGAGGCCAAACCATTCTTTACCAAACATTAGAAATTATGCGATAAATATTTTCCATCAGGTCTTGTATGCGATACAGGAAGAATTTTTCAAATCGGAGTTTTAGAAGCAGAAAAAACGCAGAAAACGCAATTTACCTTTGTGCCCCCAAGCGGAAAGTGTATGATTTACTTGAAAATTTTGAATTTATACGAAAAGCACTTCGCATCGGAAACACTATCCGGCAAAGAAGAAGTTTTTCAAATCGGACTCTTAGAAGTAGAGATATTGACAAAAATAAGATACACATCTACGCCCCTGGCGTAGAAACCATGCATTATTTCAAGAAGAAAATGTTCCTAAAAGGTTTGTCGACATGAGTAGTATCGGTCAACAAACGACTTTTTTGCACTCGAGATTTTAGAAGCTCATATTTTGCTGCAAATACAACAGAAGCGGAAATTAAGACTTACGCCACCTGGTGGCCAAACCATTTTTTTAATGAAAATTAGAAATTATGTGTAAACGATTTCCCATCAGGAGCTATATCCGGTGCAGAAAGAATTTTTCAAATCGGAGATTTAGAAGCAGAGATATAGGGGGAAACGCAATTTGCCTGTACTCCACCTAGCGGAAAGTCTATGAATTACTTGAAAAATTTGAAATTATATGAAAAACATGTCACACTGAAAACACTATCCAACAAAGAAGGAATTTTTCAAATCGGACTCCTAGAAGTAGAGCTATTGACAAAAATAAGATATACATCTACGCCCCTGGCGGAGAAACTGTGGAATATTTTAAGAAGAAAATATTTCAAAAAGGTTTATCAATGTGAGTGGCATCAGTCCACGAAAGAATTTTTTCAATCGATATTTTAGAAGCTCAGATTTTATGGGAAATACATCAGAAGCAAAAACTAACACTTACGCCCCTGGTGGCCAAAGTATTTGTTACCAGACATTTTAAATTATATGCAAAAGATTTTCCATTAGCAGGTGTATCCTCTGAAGAAAAAAAAACATTAAATCGGAGTTTTAGAAGATGAGTTATCGGGAAAAATGTAATTTACTTTTACGCCGCCCCCTAGCGAAAAATCTATGAGTAATTTAAAAAAGTAACTATATCTAAAATACTCTTCGACATAAATGGAATCGAAAGATAAAAGAATTTTTTCAATCGGATGTTTAGAAGGAAATATGTGGAATAAAACGTATTTTTGAATTTGACATCATCCGCATTTACGCCCTCTAGCCGCGAAATTGTACACCGTAAAAAAAAAAAAAAAAAAAAAAAACGAAATAAAGGATCATCATTCACATATTTCAAGCTTCCCATGCAGAAAGAATTTTTCAGATCGGACTAATAGTTGCAGAGATATCGTGGGTACAGGCGAACGGACGGACGGACAAACCAGTAACATAAGCACGATTTTTTTTACAAAAGACGTGCTAAAAAAGGAGGGGGAGGCGAATTTAGGACTATAACTGAAAGCGAAAACGAAATCTTAAAGACCTTGAAACATTTTATATTTCATTTTAGATATACTAAGTCATATATAACATTGCACTTTCCCCCTCTTACTTTTCACTCTATTATATACCTGTATCTCAAAAATCACGGAGGACGCGTACAATAAAATATTTCTCTTGTGAAAGCATAACGTAATTTCATTTGAGGGTTTTCTGCCATAGTGTTCAACAAGATGCACTGCAGATGAAAAAAACAACACAAAAAAAGAAACAGAAAGAGAAATTGTTTCTTTTGGAAAGCGGCCTGAGAATCGAAAGAGAAATTTACTCCATACTGCTTCAGCGTGCGTCTCCCAGTGTGACTACTGACTAGGACATCTGAGTTTGATAACCAAAACTTCCAAAGTTACTGTAAGCTGTTGAGTTGTCGGCGCACGTATGTTCATCGTAAAAGAATAAAATACCGAACTCAATTGTTCCGCTGATTCAACCCATGAAAAAGGAGACAATCAATGAACTCAGATCTAATTGAATGCTGCAGTGTTATCCTGCGAATGGGGAGGAAATCATTTCTGTTTCATAGAATAGCAGCTAGATTTTACAGCGTCATTGTTACTTTTTTTGGCCTTGCCTTGCTTACGTAAAACAACTGCCTGAACGCACCACTGCAATCCATACGCACCACCACTGGTTGGGGGGATACAAATTCTGTACGTTAACATCGAAGCTCAAATCCTCCTCCAATACAAAACGTAAACTAGGTATACATAAATATGTGCTGATAACTTTTTTGCTGATTTGAATAAATTTTCGGTGCTCCAATAGATGTTAAGTTAAATGATAAGACAGAAGTTGGACGCAAAATAGGCTCCTCAAACACGGTGAGCACACTCAATGGCTGCGCCCCGCCGAGCATCAAAGAGTTACCTGAACGTTAATCGCTAGTGTAGCAGCTTGTGTGTAACTTTTCACTTCAGTTGTATTCTTCTAATAGTTTGTTCACCTTTATATCATCATTCTTCATTCAAATCCACTCTCTCTGTATCTCGTCCGTCCATGACGGGTTGAGTCCCGCAAAGACGATTATGCGCCTTTGAGAATTACTGGCAAATTAATGCAGCCGGCTTGCCATTCCTCTGCTGTATGTGGGTAAAGAACAAAGTGCGTCCGGGACAGACTTCATAGGGAGCCATCTACGCATTCGCGTCCCCAAGGCCAGAAAGTCAGCGGAAAACCTCGGAAAACCCACAGACTAGAATTCAGCGGTCGCCAACCTTTCGGCCTTCACGGACCACTAAATTCACAATTTTAAATCCCGCGGACCACTAATATGATTTTTTTAAAACATAAATACGTATGTAAAATAATGATCAGAGAACTTCCATTTTATTAATATGAAATGCACCTATTTAATGTAACAAAATTATAAATGCTTATTTAATAATAACAAAATTATAATGCTTATTTAATCAGAACAAAATCTTTAATGGTTGTTTAATTGTAGCAAAATTATTAAAGTTAGTTTAATTATTACAAAATAATTGAAGCTTAAGTATTACACATTTTTAGTGTGATATTTGTGCCTGCTTGTTTGAAAGAAGTTTATGGATTTTTGGCACCAATGACGTTACTGCAAAACTGAGAGCCGTATTTATTTCAAGCCGAGACCAGTACCGAGTTTTAATTGCTGTGACAGATGAAAATGTCTTTTCGCACAAATATGTTGTTGAAAATTGAATCAAAATTTTCATTGTTTTTCCACTCAGCAATGGGTATTCACTTTTTATGGAGAACCAAAAATGAGGTCTTTTTTTTTTTTTATTGGAGGTTTAACGACCACCGTGAGCAACTCAACGGGCTATAAGCAGCCGCCCGTCCCTAATTTAGGGTCACTGGTTCCAGGGAAGGGAGAGAGCCAGTGCCGTAAGACAAACAGAACATCCATGCCTCACCGGGACTCGAACCCGGACCCCTTACGGACGAATGATCAGAGGCCTGCACCACCGGGGCGGCAAAATGAGGTCTTGATAAAGATGACTGGAATTTAGCTTTGAGGCTGTCGTCGGATGATAGATCGATAAGGCTTTCTTTTTCATTCATACTTAAATTGCTATCTTCAATGTTTGCTGCAAGTGGATCTATTATCCATATATTGCCATCTCTGGGATCTTCATTCTTTGGGTAATAACGGCCAAAAGATTCTGTGAGTGATGTTGAACAATGGTTACCACCTGCCATCAGTTCACATTCTTCTCTCTCATATATTCATCACAATTTGAAAACATTTGCAGATCTTCTTCAGCCAACCGCGTTTACCACAGTAATATTTTTTGAAAAGCATCCATTTTACCTCATAGTGTGAACACGTCCTTAAGTTGTCCTTGCAAGGATATGTTTAGTTCATTTAACAGCGAAAAAATATCTGCCAGGTATGCAAGCTTGGCTACCCACTCATCGTCGGAAAAGAGTTCTTGAAATTTCGGATTATTTTGCTGCTGGAAAAATAATTTGACTTCTTCGCGCAGGGCAAACAGTCGGGTTAGTATTTTGCCCCTCGACAGCCATCTCACCTCAGCGTGAAGAAGAAGGTGAGTACACTGGGAACGCATTTCTTCACAAAGTGCCTCAAATATTCGAGAATTGATCGCTTTGTGTCGAACTTCATTTATAATTTTAATAACATCTGATAATACTTCGTGTAGTTCTGGGGACATATTTTTCGCCGCAAGTTGCTCACGATGTATAATGCAGTGTGTAGACAAAATGTCTGGGTGACCAACATTTTTCACCTTTGCAACAATTCCTGAAAGATGTCCAGTCATATTTGCGGCACCGTCTGTACATATCCCAATACATTTTTTCCATTCAATTCCGTGTTCCAGGAAATAACTATTAAGTGCTTTAAAAGTCTCAGCGCTAGTTGTTCTAACCGGCAAGTTGAGCGAACAAAGTAGTTCTTCCTGTAACTCTCCTTCACACTCAACCCTCACAAAACAAAGGAGAAGTGCCTTGTTACTTACGTCCGTTGATTCGTCAAGCTAATTGAATAAAATGGTGAATTTTTCACCATTTTTAAAACTTGTTTTTCAATATCTTCAGCCATGTCTTCAGTTCTGCGCTTGACAGTGTTAGCGGACATAGGAATTACTTTCAGTTTATGGACAGCCTGCTTTCCCAAAACCTTTTCACAGGCTTGTAACATGCAAGGCTTAATTAATTCTTCTCCAATCGTACACGGCTTTTTATTTTTCGCGATCTGAAGTGCTATCAGATAAGAAGCCTTTAATAAGGACTTATCTTCAACAGTCATTTTCGTTAAAGCAATTACTTGCTTTTGCATATTTTCACGCATTCTTTGAAAATATTCAAGTGGTTTCTTAGCTAAATCCGGGTGTTTTGATTGCAAGATTTTTCTGCGGACCACCAGTTGGCGACCGCTGGAGTGGATGGCCGGCAGGAATGGGATTTTTTTTTTTTTGATTGGAGGTTTAACGACCACCGTGAGCAACTCAATGGGCTATAAGCAGTCGCCCGTCCCTAATTTTGGGTCACTGGTTCCAGGGAAGGGAGAGAGCCAGTGCCGTTAGACAAACACAACATCCATGCCTGACCGGGATTCGAACCCGGACCCCTTACGGAAGAATGATCAGAGGCCAGCGCCTTAAACCACTGCGCCACCGGGGCGGCAAGAACGGGATTCGAACACCCGACAGAATCGTCCATCTCTCCACCACCGCACACAGGGCGTTAACCAACTGCTCCATGCCAGTGGTTAAAATTAATAACACTGGCCGCCCCGGTGGCGCAGTGGTCTAAGGCGCTGGTCTCTGATCATTCGTCCGTAAGGGGTCCGGGTTCGAATCCCGGTCAGGCATGGATGTTGTGTTTGTCTTACGGCACTGGCTCTCTCCCTTCCCTGGAACCAGTGACCCTAAATTAGGGACGGGCGACTGCTTATAGCCCATTGAGTTGCTCACGGTGGTCGTTAAACCTCCAATCAAAAAAAAATTAATAACAACTAATAATTTGATTTTGAGACATCGTCTTAATCGACAAATGACTGCTCTGTTTTAAGTTGTGTGCGAAGTTTCGTCCCTAATTGTCAGAATCAAGTTTTTGTTTTATTGAAGATAAAAGAATTGACGTACGTCGTTTTTAATCTCTTTGGGTGTTGAGGGGTTGGGGTTGGGGGCTTAAGCCCCAGAGCACCTCGTCGTGGATGCGCAGTGTTTGATGCTACATTGAATCATGAACAAGTTTTAAGATTTCTTTTGTAGTTAAATTATTGCTAAAAGTTGTTCACGGCTAAATTCGTTTTGCAATGCATATTTGCCGCCCCGCACCGGTGGTCTGAGCTCTGGCTTATGACCATTCGCCCGTGAAGGGTTTGGGCTTGAATCCCGGTGAGGCAGGATGTTGTGTTTGTCTTACGGCACTGGCTCTCTCCCTTCCCTGGAACCAGTGGCCCTAAATTAGGGACAGTCGACTGCTTATAGCCCATTGAATTGCTCACAGTGGTCGTTAAACCTTCAACCTCCCCCCCAAAAAATGCACATTTCCTCTTTCATCCAGAATTCAGCAGAATTTTTTTTATGAGGGAATTTATGAGGTATTCCCCTTTAGATAGGGTGGATAAAATTGTTTTTAGAATGAACAAAATTTCGGGCATGGTTTGGTTGTCAAAATCTGTCGTTGTTTTTTTGTTCGGAGGTATAACGACTACTGTGAACAACTCAATGGGCTATAAGCAGTCCCCCGTCCCAAATTCAGGGACACTGGTTCGAGGGAAGGGAGAGAGCCAGCGCCGTAAGAAAAACACAACATCTATGCCTCACCGGTATTCGAACCCAGACTCCTTTCGGACGAATGATCAGAAGCCATCGCTTAGAGTACGGAGCCACCGGGGCGGCGCCCTTGTTTGGTGATCGTGGTAAAGTCTTCAGGCCGCCCCGGTGGCGCAGTGGTCTAAGCGATGGCCTCTGATCATTCGTCCGTAAGGGGTCCGGGTTCGAATCCCGGTGAGGCATAGATGTTGTGTTTGTCTTACGGCACTGGCTCTTTCCCTTCCCTGGAACCAGTGACCCAAAATTAGGGACGGGCGACTGCTTATAGCCCATTGAGTTGCTCACGGTGGTCGTTAAACCTCCAATCAAAAAAAAAAAAAAAAAAAAAAAAAGTCTTCAGAAGCACCAACACAAATGCACAAACACGTTTTAAAAGCGCATTGGCGTTACTGAGAACAAATACAAAAAACTGTAATACTATATTATCAGAATGCAAAGCGCAGGAATGTTAGTTTTGGAACCTATTGAACGACAGTACAAATGCTTACGGTTCACATCGCTCCCACTTAGCCATAGTAAACAACCATTTATCATTGGGTCTACTTAACTGTGCTACGAATTCTTATTTTTTGTTTTTGTTGTTTATCATTGAGTCTAATTGTGCTGTGAATTCTTATTTTTTTGTTTTCGTTTGGGGTTTTAACGACCGCGAGCAACTCTAAGCACTCTAAGTAGTTGCCCTTCCCCAATTTAGGACCACTGGCTCCAGGAAAGGGAGACAGGCAGGTCCACAAGACAGACACAACATCCATGCCCATCGAGATTCAAACACGACCGCCTCTGTGGCGCAGTGGTCTAAGTGCTGGCTTATAACCATTCGCCCGAGAAGGGTCCGGGTTTGAATCCCGGTGAGGCATGTATGTTGTGTTCATCTCACGGCCCTGGTTCTCTCCCTTCCCTGGAACCAGTAACCCTAACTTAGGGGTGGGCGACTGCTTATGGCCCATTAAGTTGCTCACGGTGGTCGTTAAACCTTCAGTCAAAAAAGAAAAAAAGAAAAAGAAAAAAAAAGCAAGTGTGCTATAGGTGCAAGGAATTAAAAAAGGGCAGTGTTGACGTCGAAGATGAAAGTCAGGTGCCCAGAAAAACAATGAGCGAGACTGAAACTGACATTTCGCTGATTAAGGGCATTGTTCTTGAAAGCAGGCGAGTCGTACTCTGTTAAATTGAACAAGGGGTTAACTTGTCGAAGCCCACAGTTTCCAAAATGGCCCACGATGCCTTTGGAATTTCAAAGTTCTTCAGGAGGTGCACTGCTGATTAACGGGTGTGGACATGGGCTTCTTCCGTAGCTGATTTGATGAACTTATCAAACGATGGGAATATTTCGTCAAATTGGGAGAATATGTGAAAAAGTAGCTCATGTTCATTTGTTCTCTTCGTGTGTAATTTCATCTTCCTCTGACTGAATTACGGAAAACGAAAATGTGTTACCTTACTTTTCGGAAATTCCTGATATTAAGTAAGAGTGAAGGCGCGTGAGTTGTGGTGGAAAGAATTTGTAAGAAACAATGTGAAAGGTAAGAATGTGAAGATGCCACATGCCACCCTGGTGGCCGAGTCGTCTGAGTCGCTGGCTTGTGATCATGCTTCCGAAATGGGATTGGGCATGGATGTTGCGTTTGTCCGATGTCGCTGTCACTAACCCTTCCATGGAACCAATGGCCACAAATTAGGCATGTCGACTGCTTATTGCCCTAAAGTTGCTCATGATGGTCATAACCCACAAAGAGAATTTGAAGAGTGAGAAAACAATGTGAAACTGAGTAAGTAAGATATACAAGAGAGGTTAACATTGTTGGAAGTGGAGAAAAATCGTATTCCTATGAATCGACTCACAAAACGTTTCAATGACTCGGATCATTTGGCTCTGGTCTCTCACTCACGAGCCTTCTCAAGCAAGAAAAGATGAGTACGGAGCTGCTTACTAGGCGCAGAGTCACAATACGTTGGAAGTTGGTGAAGGCTTCCTGTTACTGTTGAGGGCACCTTTTTCTTTTGTTTGGGGGCTTAACGACTACCGTGAGCAACTCAATGGGCAATCGTCCGTCCCTACTTTAGGAACGCTGGTTCCAGGGAAGGGAGAGAACCATTGTCGTAAGACAAACACAATATCCATTCCTCACTGGGATTCGAACCCGGACCATCTCAGAGGAATGGTAAGAAACCAGCACTTAGTCCACTACGCCACCAGTTTGGCGAGGGCATACTTGCACCTCCTATAATATCGTGGTCAACGTTTTATCGCGTATAATTTTTCTGGCTTGTGTGCAACTCTACAACAGCGAGTGCAGAAGCATGGTGGTAGGCGAAGTGATGTGATCCACATAAAGTATAAACAAGAGAAAAATTATATACCATGGAATAATTTACATTTTTTCTGTACATATTATCAGATAAACAAAAAGCGCAAATAATTATCCAGTGATAATGACATTTTTGTCTTTACATTTCAGTGTGTTTGGACGATTTCTGTGTCATCAAACCTTTAGGAAAAGGAAGTTTCGGAAAAGTAAGACTTTGTTCTTTTTCTATTAAATGTCACGAACATATATAGTTCAAAACTGCAAACTGAATTTCTGTTAACTCTGCTGAAAGATAAGCCGAACTAAGGGAAATCTCAGAAAAAACTTTTCCATTTCTTAATAAACTAATTAGAAATTATAATATTTACTTCTCGAACCGACGAAACATCCCTAAAACCAAGTTTACCGAATGATTTCCTCTGTTTTCTGAAAATAAATGTGAGAGTTGCCTTTATTTAAGTCCGTTTATTTAAGTTTTTGAGATTATAATTATCACGAATGTTTCAAAATTAGGGGCAGTTCTAGAGCTAACAGCCTTTCAAAGCGATATGATTTCATTAATGGGAAAAGGAAAGAGACGGCGCAGTACTTTTTTAAGAACGAGGTCTTATATACTGTCGAATCTGCGTGGCTCTTTTTCTTACTTTTTCTTCTTGTTGACGAAGATGGTGGTTAAAATTAAAGCCGATACACGGCTAATTTGGCTTAGTTAATCCGGTAAGTTTATACCAATCAACTGAAATTCATGAACATAAATTCCATATGATTTTTTACCTTTTTAAGCCTCTGTGAATTTGTTTGCCTACATTCAAAATGAAAATTTCATGATACATTTCGTTCTTTCTTGGAACACATTAATAACAACACTTTTTGTGGTAACCTGTCGGAGGTCTGTATTTATCTGGCTTTTGTGAGTGTGCTGTGTTGTGATGCCATCTAATGTTCATTTTTGAAGAGCAGTAGAAAGATAGATTTTGTATTTTATACATTGTAATGCGTTTCAAAGTTTAGCAGGTTTCTTCGGAATAACTGAAGTAGAAATCGATATAACTGGAGTGGAATGCGGATAAATGAAGAGGAATTTTGGGATAATTGAAGCGATTTCTGGATCATTGAAGTGGATTTTCAGCACAACAGGGGCAGATAACTACTGAATCTATTGTGCTGATTAAGCTTTCTCTGACTCTAAATTTATTGTACATGATCAAAATGTAATATTACTTTGTCTTCTACGCAACGCTGAAGGCGATAATACTATGCTTCCCCAGGGCTGGAATTCATTTGTTAAAAAAAGTCAGTTGCAAATTTGGTTCCTCTATACACGTTCTCTGTTCTCCCAAGTCTTCGTCAAATTAGTTCTAAATGTGAAGTTAAATGGAAAATTAGACGTAGTTTCGAAATGCAAACAAGTTAAACATACTTTGGTTACTTCATTCACCATAGACCGTTTTAGGTCCGGGTTACTTTCTTCTCTGTTTTGCTAAAAAAGGAATACAGACCTTCCCCTCCTGCAAAGCACAAAGCTATAATCTTCAGAATAGAGAGGATGATTACTCGTACATTTTCAATAAGAAAAATGAAAGCAGATGTTATAGCCTTCCAATGTTTTTAACAAATTAGCTAGTGTTTGAGGCTTTTCCTTTCACGAAGAAAATGTTGAAGAGTTTGTTTTTTTGTAACAAAACTGACTTTGTTAAAAAAGAACATTATATTTAATTTAGGAAAGGGCATACCATAAATGAAAAATAATTGCACCTTGAAAATATACTGTCAATTCCCGCTAGAACTGTTTTCTTTACATTAGTGAATTTATACCGTTTATTAACAATTTGCTGTTAACTGCGGCAGAATGCATGAACTGCGTTCGCCGAGCAAGTAAAAAAAATAATGTCTTTATCAAAAATTTTATCCACAACTTTACCTTTTAAATTGAAATCTACATTACAGTAACTGGAATAAGAATCTTCGTAGAATTCAGGACAAATTTAGGGGTAAGTATTAACATCCATTTATTTTCTACCAAAAGGTAGGCTATTTAAGTTTTTTGAGACATTTAATAAAAATACATGTGTAATGATATCATATTGTATAACTGATTACTTTATATCTCTCTAGTTCTTAAACTGATTTGAGTGTTTTATACGTGTCTCCTTCTGTCATATGATACAACGTTGCATGTGCTCACTGAAGAAAACTGGCTACTGATTTTTATGTACGCCATGAATTTATAGCCATTTCATTGCGTTGTTAGCATCGATTTCGGTTGATATGAAATTTACATCAGTATATGATTTATCAGCTCAAAAAAAGATGTAACCAAAAAAAAAAAAAAAAAAACATCTTGCAGGCCGCTCTAATACCCTAAAACAGGATTGGGAGTTACGCAAAACAAACCCAGGAAAGAGTTAAAATTGCAGTAATGGATGCTTAAGCACTGTGTCTCGGGGAAATCAATGAAGAATTGAAAAAATAATATGGTTAAGTTTGAAAAAAAAAAAAGGATACAAGGGTTGTTACTGTGATCACACAAATGCTAAAATGAGCCTGGTGTGGTGCTGACAAGTGTGTAAGAAGTAAAGATAAGATGAACAGAATACTTTTCAAGACTTCAGAAGAAAAAGTACCACAGATTAATCAGGAAAGAAGACAGCCAATTTATGCTTAAAAAGTCACGAAGAGTAGAATGGCTTATAGCCCTAAAAAGTAATGAAGAGTAGAATGGCTTTGTGGTGTTCTTTGGTTTTAAGAATGTAAACATACGTGATAAATCAGCTTACCTTGAACACCAACATGACGTGAAGCTTAACTAACTATCGTTGTTGGTTCGTTTTAACTGCAAACCTGGACAGTTTAACATTTAATGTCCTTGATTAAGCATATAAATCTCACTTCAAGAATGCTTTAAGAGATGTACTTACACTTTCAACGTTGCATTTAGGTCAGCAAAGAAAATGATCACTTCAACAACAATGAAGCCCGGCTTTTAATACACGAGTTTCAATCAAGCTCGAAAAACACCAGTTACTAAGCATATAATATCGCATAACAAATCTCTTTTCAAATCAGTTACAAGCTGAAGCCGAATATCTAACAAAAAACATGGATTTCAACAAATGTGAGTTAGCCAGTACATCTTTCTATAGACAGTAGTATACCTCTAACGAAATACAGTATCCATATACGCCGTAAACCTCGCTCTTACCTCTGTTTTTCACATAAGTCATTCAACCTCCGACCTCAATGCAGTTGCTGTAGAAAACATTCAGTCGAGAGAGAAAATGTAAACTTTAAGTTTGGAAAATGCTTGAAGAGAACGAACTAAATTTACTAGGATACAGGAACCAGAAAAAAGGAAAGTTGAATTAGAGTATACGTTACAGCTTATAGCGCTAAAAAAGGAATGAAGAGTAGAATGAATGAATGGCTTATAACATAAAAAAGCCATAAAAATGAATGAAGAGTAAAATGGCTTATAGATCAAGCCGTATGCCCGTGGAAGTGTGGAAAGCATTGCTGATATCTAGTGGGATTTAATAAAAAATATATTTGAGCAAGTTGTGCAAGTTGTATTTGAGCAAGTTGTTGTACCTGAAGAATCAAGGATTAGTTCAGTATGTTGATATCTATTTATAAAAAAATGGAATGTACAGGACTGCAACAACTACGGGATATAAACTTATTTCCCATTCTTTGAAAATCATTCTTTGAGAGAATGGCCGTCGTTAGCGAACCGGCGGCCATTTGAAAGCTTTTGAAGATATGGGAAACATTGCTGGATAGGAGGCTTAGGAGTGATCAAAAGAGTTGGAAGATCCAAATGATCAGAATTGATATTGGATGAACATGGAGATCTAAAGGAAGAAGTGAACAGTAGGTTGCAAGCAGGATGGAATAACCGGAGAAAAACATCAGGTGTGCTGTGAAACACAAGGATGCGAGCGAGGCTAAAACTTCAAATTTTCAAGACTGCAGTAAGACTATCGGCGCTCTGTACAGTGCTGAGACTTGGCCAACGAAAAGATGTTTGAAAAACTGGAAAATGTATCTGAATGTTTTTTATTGGAGGTTTAACGACCACCGTGAGCAACTCAATGGGCTATAAGCAGTCGCCCATCTCTAATTTAGGTCACTGGTAACTTCCAGGGAAGGGAGAGAGCCAGTGCTGTAAGACAAACACAACATGCCTCACCGGGGTCGAACCCGGACCCCTTTCGGACGAATGATCAGAAGCCATCGCTTAGACCACTGCGACACCGGGGCCACGTATCTGAAATGAAGATGCTGATGGTTGCTGTGTGGCATCACCTAAAATCAGAAATGACAGTATAAAGGCAACAATTAAAGTGGCAGAGGTCGCAAGGATGGCTCATTGAGCAAGGTCATGCTGGCGTAGTCATGTTTTGAGAAGGGACAACGAATGCATCGGATGCAGAATTACGGACTTAAAACTTCCTGGTAAGCGAACTAGTATAGAGGAAGACTTAAGATTAGATGGAAGGACTGAGTCAACAACGAGGAGAGGGGAAACAATTGAACAGTGAGTTAAACAAGAAAGAAAAGAGTGATGAAAGAGCATCCATGACAGTGACTTCACCTAGATGTTGAACTAATTATGTTGTATTGGGTTGTCGGAAAAGTCATGACGTATTTTGGCACCCGATGGCGGTTGGGCGGTTTTGAAAGTACTAGAGGCATGCGCAGCTAGCTCTGTTATCGCTATGGCATTCAACAGGTGCCAGTTCTAGCTGCAGTCTAAAAGGAAAAGTGAGCGATTTGGTTGATTTGCGGAGATTTAATATCAAGTTGAAGATGGAAGACCAAACTGTACATTTTCGCCATATTTTACTGTTTTACTTCCGTAAAGGGAAGAACGCACGTCAAGCTTGTGAAAAGTTGCGTAAAGTGTACGGTGATAATGCTTTACAAGAACGTCAGTGCCAGCGGTGGTTCGCAAAATTCCGTGCTGGAGATTTTGACCTCAACGATGTTCCTCGGTCCGGGAGGCCAACCGAGGTTGATGACGACCAAATCAAGGCACTGATCAAGTCAAACCCACGTTACACGATACGAGAGATTGCAGACACATTGCACATCCATCATTCAAGTGTTCATGACCACCTGAAGGAGCTGGGATACGTAAGCAAGCTCGATGTATGGGTTCCTCATGAACTCAAAGAAGCTCAATTGTCGGCGCGTATAAACATGTGCAATATGCTCATTAAACATGAGGAAAACTATACTTTTTTGAAGCGACTGATAACTGGTGACGAAAAGTGGATTGTGTACAACAATGTGCTGCGCAAACGGTCTTGGTCCCGACGTGCTGCTTCGCCTCAAACGACATCCAAAGCAGACATTCATCAGCGGAAGGTTCTAGTCTCAGTGTGGTGGGATTTTAAAGGTGTCGTGTTTTTCGAGCTCCTACCACGGAACCAAACAATCAATTCGAATGTGTGCTTTCGGCAATTGGACAGTTTGAACGAATTCATCATCCTCAAACGTCCAGAGCTCGTTCATCGCAAAGGTGTTGTGTTCCATCACGACAACGCGAGACCACACGCAAGTTTGATCACCCGCTAAAAGTTATTGGAGCTTGGGTGGGATGTGTTGCCACACTCAGCACACTCGCCTGACCTTGCGCCGTCAGTCTTCCACTTGTTTCGCTCTCTTCAACAGTCCTTGCGTGGTATAACGTTCACTTCAGATGAGGCTGTAAATCAGCAACTTGTTCAGTTTTTCGCCACGAAAGACAGGTCCTTCTATGAACGAGGCATACTGCAGCTCACTGAAAGATGGCGAAGGTTATCGAACAAAACGGGAATTATATCATTGATTGATCTTTGTTCTTTCTATGAATAAATGACCTTTTCAAAACATGGATAAAATACGTCATGACTTTTCCGACAACCCAATAGAAGAAGGAAGAGAAAAAGAAGAAGTATTCCTTTGATACCATGTCACTAATATAGATTATCGCGATCATACCAACTGCGCTTCACTACCGACAGTGCTTTAATAGCAAGAGTGTGCACTTTTGGACTTTATTACGAAAAGGTAACTGGTAAAAAAGTAAGATTATTTAAATCTTGAACGAAACGCTGAATTAAAATAGCATTTCATATGGCAGCTGTGGGATTATACTGGGCAAATACACTGGTTTCCATAAATTAAGGAACATGAAATTTGGATTTTTTTACAATATCCACAGAGAAAGCGAATGAACTTGACACAATAGTGGTATTTTAACCAAACGATTGTAAATATGTTAAACAAATTAACATAAAGTGCGCCTGAATAGGCAAAGCAGCTTTTGGTTAAAAGGAAACGGTTGAGAGCGTCTTGTTTTGGTTTTTTTCTTTTGTTAGGGGGTTTAACAACCACGGTGATACAGAGCGAGAGAGAGAGAGAGAGAGAGCAACTCGACGGGCAGTCGCCCGTCCCTAATTTAGGACCACTGGTTCCAGGGTAGAGAGAGAGCCTGTGCTGTAAAACAAACACAACAATTATGCCTTACTGGGATTTGAACCCCGACTTATCTCAAAAGCCAGCGCTTATACCACTGCACCACCTGGGCGGCTATAGCTCTTCGTCATTTCGCTTCAAGATTGCAAGCAAAACGTGTCGCTCAGAAAATTTACTTTTTACTGTTGTGGTGACAGTGTCTATACACCATTTTGAAGATGGAGAACTATTGGCAGACTCGAAGCTAGACAGTATCAAGCCGAAGTATCCAGGTCACCCAATGTGAGTCATTCTGTAGTCCATCGGCTATGGTCCACACTCCAAAGGCTAATGGTATATCGATAACTTTTTAGCAATAAAAGGGTCACCCAAATAAAACTGAGATTGTCGGCTTTTTGCCGTAAAGATTTATAGGTTGGACTATGTGAATATATAGGAAGTAAGAGTGATACATGGGCTACATACCCGCTACACAAAGTCGCCTTGTCGATTCAGCCAAGTGACCCAGCGCGGCACGAGATTGTGGATAGCCGGAGCGAAGAACGTCCTTGTTGGCTGTGGAACCAATCCTCAACCTCAGCGTCGTTAGCAAACCGCGGTCCATTGAGAACTTTTTTCAGTGGCCCGAAGATGTGGTAGTCGCACCAAATCTTGGCACACTGTCTCCACATGGAGGCGGGCGTTGTCGCGCAGAAGAATAACCCCATTTGACAACATACCGGGTCGCGTGCGCTTGATGGCCGTTTTGAGGTTGCGTAACGTGTTGCAGTCTGTGGTTGCCTTAACCGTACTGCCTAGGTCCAGCCAATCCAACAGCAATGGGCCATTCTCATCGAAGAAAACCGTGAGCATCACTTTTCCAACTCTTAGGGAGGACTGAGCTTTTCTTGGGCGTGGAGAGTTGGGGTACCGCCATGCCATACTCCTCCGTTATGTGGCCGGATCAAAGTGGTGGCACCAAGTCTCATCTGCGGCCACAATTTTAGAAAGAAAATGCCCCCCCCCTCTGCGTGGTAAAGATGCAGATGCTACAGGCAAGCACCCATTCCGAGTCTTCTGCTCTTCCTGGAGAAGATTGGGGGCTCTTTGGGCGCAAACCTTGTTGTATCCCAATCGGCGATGGGGAATGGTGTTAACTGTTTCCTTACTCATGGACAAGGTTGCCGCAAACCCGCGGAGGGTGATTCGGCGATTCTCCTTCACAAGGTTGTTCCCAGTATCAATCGATTCCATGGTGATGGCCATGTGTGCTTGCCCAGGTCTCGGCATGTCCTCTGTGCTCACACGTCATTTACAGTGTTCCGCTGGTGACACCAGCGCAACACTGTAAGCAGAGACTAATACTCATTCCCATACATATCCTTCATACGACGATAAATTTCAGCTCCGCTAACACCTTCTGCAGTCAAAAATTGCATATCTGCCCGCTGGGCCTGTTTGGACGAATCCATGTCACGAGCCTACGTAGTCAACTTTACTCCGCATGTGCAAACAGCACACTGACCCGTGCCAACGATAACAACGTGCTTTCTGACATTACACGATATCTACCGGTGCAAATGCACGGCTCTGTGTTGTAATACAACGACGCTATTGCACGAGTTTCACGTTCATTTGGGCGGCACTTATAGAAAACCCTAAGAAATAACTTCAATATATGACGGTTTTCTGCAGCTCAGCTGTCGAAGATAAAGAACTGCCACACCTATAGAAGTGCGTTCGGATCTCATAGCAGCAACAGGAAATATGTTATCTTGTTCTACGGTGCGTAGGAGGCTTTGTTCATATGTTATTTACATTGGAGACCGACAGCGTGCATCCTCCTTACCATACGTCATGAAAGAGAACGTATGAATTGGTCTTGCAGTCATATCAGCTGAACTGATGATCAGTGGTGCTCTGATATCCCTATGGGTGAGTCCAGATTTGTTTTCCCAGAATGACTTCAGACGAAGACTTATTTGAAGAGCGCCAGGGGCACGTCGTTACCTTTTAAACGTCTTAGAAACGGGCACTAATGCTGGTGGTGATGTCTAAGTGTGAGCAGCCATATCTTTGGGCGCCCGAGCATATCTCTACGTGTTTCAAAGTGGCTCTGCTCAGATTAATAAAGATGAGGTGACAGAACTCTTTGTCAGGCGATATTCAGGTTCAACTGGCAACAAGTTTATCCTGTGTCCTCAACGAATGGAAATTGATGACCGCTATCTTGAGAACATCATCAACCGTATGGAGTGACTAGCTCATTCTCCTGACCTGAGCCCTATTGAGCATGCTTGAAATGTTTTATGCAGACGTGGTGCAGACCTTATACTAATCCCCAAAATTTACACAAGTTTCGAAGCGCCTTATTTGAGCAATGGTCATGATTACGAAGACAGCTTCTGGGTACTCTCATGAAATATCGACTGAAGCCTGCCTTCACGTGAAGGATGACCAAACTCAACATTGAATCATTTTGGCTATCTCGTTTTAAGCATGCCTGGTGATACTTGCCATTTATCTTTAATGAATAATCAGTTCCCTTATTTTGTGGATATAATATGAACAAGAAAGATGACACCGAATTTTCGGGTGTAATAAGCACGTCTTTTGAATCCGTTCTGACGCAAATTAAATTTATCATAGCTATTCAAAGTCAATGGAACCGGTATTGAAAACAATAGATCTGACGAAAGAAAGAAGATTTTCAATCGGGTTTTTAATCCCTCAGATATTGCTGTAAACGGAATGTTGAGCTTACGAACTCTTAGAAACAGAGATATCGACAAAAATAAGATGTGACTTTACGTCCCCTGGTGGAAAAACCATGCATTATTTTAGGAAGAAAGTATTCTCAAAAGGTTTATCTATATGAGCGGTATCGGTCCCCAAGAAAAAAAAATTAGTCGAATTTTCAGGAGCCCAGATTTTGCAACAAATGCTTCACAAGCAGAAATTAACACTTATGACCCCTGGTGGCTAAAAAATTCTTTACAAAACATTAGAAATTATGTGAAAAATATTTTCCATCAGGTCTCGAATGCGATACAGGAAGAATTTTTCAAATCAGAGCTTTCGGAGCAAAAATAACGCCGAAACGCAATTTACATTTGGGCCCCCTAGCGGAAAGTTGAAAATTTTGAATTTATAGGAAAAACATTTTGCATCGGAAACACTATCCAACAAAGAAGGAATTTTTCAAATCAGACTCTTAGAAGTAGAGATATTCACAAAAATGAGATATACGTCTACACCTCCTGGCGAAGAAACCATGCATTTTTTCAAGAAGAAAAGTTTCCTAAAAGGTTTGTCGATATGAGTAGTATCGGTCAACAAACGAATTTTTTTTTCAATCGAGATTTTAGAAGCTCATAGTTTGCTGCAAATGCAACAGAAGCGGAAATTAAGACTTACGCCACCTGGTGGCTAAACTATTTTTTTTAGAAAAATTAGAAATTATGTGCAAACAATTTCCCATCAGGAGCTGCATCCGGCGCAGAAAGAATTTTTCAAATCGGAGATTTAGAAGCAGAGATATAGGGGGAAACGCAATTTACCGCTACGCCCCTAGCGGAAAGTCTATGAATTATTTGGAAATTTTGAAATTATATGAAAAACATATCACACGGAAAGCACTATCCAACAAAGAAGGAATTTTTCAAATCGGACTCCTAGAAGTAGAGATATTGACAAAAATAAGACGTACATCTACGCCCCCTGGCAAAGAAACTGTGGAATATTTTAAGAAGAAAATATTCCGAAAAGGTTTATCGATGTGAGTGGCATCAGTCCACGAAAGAATATTTTAATCGATATTTTAGAAGCTACGATTTTATGGCAAATACATCAGAAGCAAAAATTAACACTTACGCCCCCTGGTGGCCGAAGTGTTCTTTACCCAAAATTTGAAATTATATGCAAAAGATTTTCCATCAGGAGATTATCCGCAGAAAAAAAATTTCAAATCGGAGTGTTAGAAAAAGGGTTATTCGGGAAAATTTAATTTACTTTTACGCCCCCTAGCGGAAAATCTATGCGTAATTTGAAAAAAGTGACTATATATAAAATACTCTTCGACATAAATGGAATCGAAAGATAAAAAATTTTTTCAATCGGATGCTTAGAAGCAAATATGTGGAATAAAACGTATTTTTGAATTCGACATCATCTGCATTTACGCCCTCTACCGGCAAAATTGTACATCGTTAAAAAAAACGAAATAAAGGATCATGATTTGCATATTTCAAGCTTCCCAATGCTAATAGAATTTTTCAAATCGGACTAATAGTTGCAGAGATTCCGTGGGTAAAGATCGACGGACGGACAAACTGATAACAGAAGCACGATCTTTTTTTACAAAAGACGTGCTAAAAAGCATATTAAGTTGAACATCTTCCTCAAATTTCAAAGAAAAGATAGCTTATCATAGTACTCTGGGTTTTTCAAAATTATATTTTGTCCCTTAATTTATGGAAACCAGTATACACTGAAGAGTAATTGAATTAGAGATACCTGTCTAGTAACGTGTAGCACCACTTTTCGCCCTGATGACGGCGGCGATTCGTCTCGGCATGGACTCAACAAGACACCGGAAGCGTTGGGAAGCTATACGGATCCACGACCCCTGAACAAACTCCCACAGTTCACGAAGATTTGATGGCGGGTAGTCATCTCTCTCGATGGCATCCCAGATGTGCTCGATGGGATTGAGGTCAGGTGACCTAGCGAGGTCACGTAGGTGGAGTGTTCATCCAACCATTCGGATACAATTCGGGAACTGCATTGTCTTGTTGCGGGATGATGTCCCCAGTGGGATGTTAAAGACGCACAAACGGGAGCAAACGGTCGCCCAGGATATCCCGGTAACGTTGACCTATAAGGGACGATGTCACACGTACCACGGGTCCCATTTCAGTCCACGTAAACAGTCCCCAGACGATAATGCCACTCCCACCAGCTTGAAGAGCACCCTGCTGGCAAGAAGGATTCATCGCTTCATGTGGTTTCCGCCGTACTCGTATCCTGCCATCCGCATGTACCAACGTGAATCTTGACTCATCAGTCCAGGCAACATTTTCCACATGTCTAGGGTCTAGTGGCGATGTTCCCATGCCCATGCTAACCTTTGTACCCTGTGATGTGCGGTCAGCAGCGGTACCCTAATGGGACGATGGCTTCTGTACCCCATAGCGAGGAGATGGTTCTGGATGGTGTGGCAGCTTACACGTTTTTGTGCACCAGCCTTAAATTGCCGAGTGATTTCTTGCACTGTGGCCCGTCTATCCATTGTTACAATGCGAGCTACCCGACGATGTCCCCGCTCATCCACACGCTGTTGTCCACGGCAGTTGGCCCTTGCAGGGATGGGTTTTACCGGATTCGATGTGCTCACGGTGCACCCGTGACGCAGTGGTTCGTGAAAATCCCAGTGCCTGCACGACTTCCGCGGTGGAGTGACCCATTCGTCGGGCCCCGACAATTTTCCCACGATCAAAAGCGCTTAGATCCTTCTTCTTACCCATACTGCGTCCGACTCTTATTGATTCCCGTCGCATCACTCCTTATATTGTCGGATCGCTGCATAGGTCATGTCGTTTCCGTTTACAGGGCCGCTCACAGCGCCACATTTGCATAACGCCAGCTGTCTCTAATTCAATTGCCCTTCAGTGTATATCTTGCGCAAGCTTTTTATCAAAGAACAGTGATAGACAGGCCATGGACTCTATCGACATTCTTGTTCTCCGATATTTTACACATCCATTGTCCATCGCACTTTAATTTCGTCATCAGGTAGGAAAATAATTAAAATGCTTCCATCTTTCGAAGCTAACTTGTTCGCTGTGAAAAATTCATATGCTACCCATGCGCCCACTAACTATATGTATCACTGAAAAGATTCTGTTTAAAAGAGATTTTATTTACTGACTTAACGAGAATTGAATACATAATCACCGAAATGCGCAGTAATCTTCTTTCTAATTTTTTCGTACTAGGGCAGAATATTTTGAACTGCCGTAGACTTGAAAATAAAATACCGTTTCTTTCAGGTTCATGTTGTCCGCAGACACAGCAATCGACACTTATTCGCTATGAAATGTGTGAGTAAACAGATCTGCTTCGAGAAGAAAATGGTCAGAAACGTTAATCGTGAGATCGAAATTTTGTCCACTCTGAATCATCCATTCTTGATAACCCTTTGGTTCACATTTCAGGTAAGACAAGTAAAAATCTGTGTATATATTATATTGTTTTTAGCTAGATCTGTAGCGGTTGTTAAACTGTCTTTCATGGAAAGCACACACTCACGTACAAAATACGAAAACAAATATTTCGAGAGATTATCCTAGTTCGCCAATACGATTTCAATAAATTCTACTAATCGGTTCACTTTTTCTGTAGCACTTCTAATCTAAAGATGTTAATGGCTCTCATCCACTCACTATGTCAGTGTTGTCCAACGTGCTTGTTTCATGTGGTCCGCGGAATAAAATTTTGATGAGCTAGATGCCGAATATGGCGTTTTGCTTCGGCAGAACTGGAATCCGCTGATTTAGTGTTGGAATATATTTAGTGAGATTTTTCTAACAACTTAGGAAACAAATGTATCTCTTTATTTTTATTGGAAGAAATACACGGAAGAGCCAAAACATTTAATATGAAGATTTGAATTCTTTGCTTCTTCAGCAAATGGAGTTCCACGTGAAAAAAGCTGTAGTTTTTAGTTAAAATTATAATTAAAAGTCAAATATATCAAGCAACAAAGAAAAATGTTTGTCTTAAAAGAAAAGTGTTTGATCAATGCATCCTTCCAGTGCTTATCTATGGTGCAGAGACGTGGACCTTAACTAAAAGAGACATACAAAGACTGCAGACAACTCAAAAAAGCATGGAGAGGTGCATGCTTGGTGTAACCAGGAGAGATAAGAAGAGGAACTCGTGAATCCGAAAAATGACAAGAGTGGAAAACATCATGATCAGAGTTAAATCCCTGAAATGGCAATGGGCTGGACATACTGCCAGATGGACAGACCATCGATGTACAGCCGAAATTTTAGATTGGATATCAAGGGACAGGAAAAGACCCAGAAGAAGACCACATGGGAGATGGGTGGATGAAATTCGAAAGTATGCGGGAGTGACGTGGAGGAGACTAGCACAAGACAGACCGTTGTGGATGAAACTTGGGGAGACCTTCGTCCAGCAGTGGATTGATAATTGTTGACAATGATGATTATGACGATATCAAGCAAATGCACCCTTTCGTCCCGCTTGGGGTATGAGTTGCTTCTTCTTTTATGTCATTTTCGTCAAAAGGATTTGTTTTTAATCTCTTCATAAATGTACTGTTTGTTATTTGTTGAATGCTCATGCAATGCAAATAAGAGGCTCGTAGATGTCTATTACAATGCGGATCCAAAAAGTTCATATATATAAATACGGATCCCAAAAGTTCATATATAGGATCCAAAAAGTTCCCCGACTGCGCATGTAATCAATAATCACTGTGTATCACATACCCACGGTGGTTGTTGAATTACGATACAATATTATACCCCCGCAGGAAAATTGGTTTCGTCCATCTACGTTACGCGTTCGCTGCGGTACATCCAGGTATTGTGAGCAACTTACGCAGTGTTCGACGATTGATCAAAAATGGCGTTTTCTGAGCAGAACATTAAGTTTTGCGTTCGTTTGGGCAAAAGTCCAACAGAAACTTACGAGATGTTGAAACAAGTTTATGACGAAAACACCTGTCGCGGTCACAAACATTCGATTGGCATCGACGTTTCACAGAAGGTAAACAGGAGGTCGAAGACGACGAACGAAGAGGGCGACCAGAGACAGTTCGTGCTGGTGAAACATTTCGAAGGTCACGGCAATCGTCCGCGCCAACAGACAGCAGGCGATCGAACAAATAGCAGAGGCTGCAGGAATATCTGAGACTGCGTGTGAACGGATACTAACAGATCACTTGAAGATGCACCAGGTGTGTCAACGCATCGTTTCACGCATCTTAACTGAAGGTCAGTTGGCCATACGTATGGAAATGGCGTGAGAAAGTGCAACCACCGCCGATCAAGACCCACATTTTCTTAGAAGAATCACAACGGGGGATGAAAAATGGTGCTCCTGATTGGTTATCAGCTACGTGGAAATCGCCATCGTCTCCAAGCAAGCAGAAATTCCGCCCAGATCGCAGAAAAGGCAAAATCATGCTGGAGGTCTTCTTCGACGTCCAGGGTATTTGTTCATCATGAATTTATCAATGAGGGACGCACTATCAACAAGGAGCCCTACCTGGGCATCATGCGACGTCTACGTGAGTCATTCCGCAAGAAGAGGCCTCAACTGTGGGGCGATCAATCGTGTGTGCTGTTGCACGACAATGCACCGGCACACAGGATACTCCTCGTTCGTGAGTTCCTCGCCAAAACAAGAAATGTTTCCACCCACACCAACCGTACTCACCTGATCTCGCTTCCCGGCGACTTCCACCTCTTTCGTGAGTTGATACGTCGCCTTCAGGGCTGTCGGTTTTCAAGCTCGGAAGAAGTGAAGAAAGCATCGCTGGCTGCACCTGTGGAAGGTACTATGGACCGAATTCGTTATGAATCCATTCTTGCAGACCACGTACACCCATACATACTGATTGTCTTCCATGGAGCGGATGGGATCTCCCAGCAGGACAATGCCACGTGTCACACAGCTGGAAATGTC
Organism: Macrothele yani; assembly: GCA_039090855.1. NCBI lineage: Eukaryota > Metazoa > Arthropoda > Arachnida > Araneae > Macrothelidae > Macrothele > Macrothele yani. The sequence goes on along the minus strand of CM077029.1, from coordinate 166,708,578 downwards.
CGATAGTGGTTGGAAGAGCACGATGAAGACTTCAAAGTACTTCACTGGGCCCATAATTCCCCAGACTTAAACCTAATTGAGCATCTGTGGAACCACCTCGATCGTGTTGTTCGCTCTATGGATCCTCCACCATGCACCCTCCAGCAGCTGTCAGATGCACTGCAGTCAGCATGGCTCCAAATACCTGTGAACACCTCCCAGCACCCTATTGAGTCACTCCCAGCCTGTCTAGCTGCTGTCCGCGCTGCACACGGCGGTTACTTTGGATATTAGGTGGTGGTCATAATAATGTGACTCGACCGTGTATATATATATAAGAATATTTGTCGAGTGCATTTACAATTCCATAGTATGATTCCTCGACGTTTTCATTTTTCTCTTGAGTTATGTAGAGTTGAAATTGAAATTCGGTTTTGCTCTTTACTAGCAAAAGTACGTGTTATAACAAAGTAATCAAGATTACCAGCAACAATTTTATTCCAAATCGTTTTTTAATTTAGAGGTCTAACAACCATCTTGAGCAACTCGATGGGTTATAACCAGTCTCCTTTCCCTAATTTAGGGTCACTGGTTCCAGAGAAAAGAGAGACCGAGTGTCGTAAGGCAAACATAACATCTACGCCTCACCGGGATTCGAACCAGGACCCTTCTTGGCCGAATGGTCAGAAGCCAGACCTTAGCTACGGGCGCGGCAGCTCATAAAAAGAAAATGAGCTACTGGGTGCGGCAGCTCATAAAAAGAAAATGAGCTACCGGTGCGGCAGCTCATAAAAAAGTGAGCTACCGGTGCGGCAGCTAATAAAAAAAAAATGAGCTACCGGTGCGGCAGCTCATTTTTTTAGAGTGTTTCAGTATTCATGCAGTTTTGCGTTAATTACTAAATGTAGGCCTAATAATTTTCACGTGGTGCTCTAACGTACTTTTCGATTCTTTTTAAACTATGGAATTTAGGATGCATCACAATGGCGATCATGAGATAGCAGATTTTGCAGATGGAAACAAGAGATAATAAGGAAATGACAGTAAAACAAAGGAGTGACTGATTGTTTTAGGGTATGATCTTTGTCTTCAGCCTCGATATTAATTCCCTGAATGAAATTATCTTTGTCTTCAGCCTCGATATTAATTCCCTGAATGAAATTATCTTTGTCTTCAGCCTCGATATTAATTCCCTGGATGAAATTAGAAAGCACGCTGTAGTGACTTCGAAGAGATATGCTGAAGGCAGAAAGTTACAGAAGAAACCTTCATTCAGCAGTGCTTTGGTGATAGTTGACGATGATTTGTGCGAGTACCTGCCAGAGGCGTATATATAATTTTTTTGAGGTGAGGGGGGGGAGGGGGAAGGACAAAAAATGGAAGTTTTTGAAATCCACCAGAACAAAATTAAAGTTAATGAAAAATAGCAGAAAAATTTAAGCATTTTTTTCTAAAGTAAGTTGACGCATTTTTATTAAATTGAGGCATTTTTTTCTGATGTAAGTCGTAAAAACTAAAAAAAATGAAACACTTTCAGAATGTGGAAAGTTCCTGGCCCCTCTCTAAATACGCCCCTGTTACCTGCATATATATTCTACTGGTTTTTCTCTCTTTTTTTTATTGTTTTAACTCGCGGAGAAGTTGATCCCTCCCTGAAATTATTGGGTTCCGCTATCCATGCACCTTGGCATTTGAGATTTGCGTTATAAGACTAACAGCTACGAAACCGATTTTTCAGAGAAAAGAATGAAAAGTAAAACAACAAATAATAACAACAATAATAACAACATAAAACAACAAGTGAGATATCCGACCGTTAGCGAGAACGGGCAAAGTCCGAAGCTTTATTGAAAACAACTTTTTGTTAAAATAAAAGCTGAATTTTTTATTTGAAGAAAGAATTAAAACAAAATCTCAAATAAAAACAATTCGTGCAACAAATTTTTGCATACGTTACGTGCGTTTAAGAAAAGTATCTTTTAGATAACTTTTCATTACAGTGAAACCTCGGTCATACGTTTTTCCCTTTTATACGTAATCCTGCTCTACTTCCGATATTTTACCGTAGTTTCCATCGCTTTTTTAATTCAATTATGCGAAATGCGTTTACATGCTTTTTGCGATTACACGTCGAATTTTGAATTTCTAGATTATCAAAAACACACGGTTTCTGGATTCGTAACCCTCGGGATGTCACAATTTTGAGAGAATCCAAAGAGGTTTTTTTTTTTTTTTTTTCAGCGTGAAATAGATGATGCCACTAAAATGCACTAAATAACGTTCCCAATTCATTTTTTTTCTGAATTCAAGAAATTTGAAGCAACTAAAGATTAATGAATATTTTACTCGGTAAAACTGGGGTCCCAACTCATGGTGACACGGTCCCTGGGTGAAACGTACTTTGTATTATAATGAAATTTGACAATTTTGAATTGTATATATATAAATATATAATTTTTTTTCTAGGATGAGGAAAACATGTATTTGGTATTTGACTTCTTAGAAGGAGGAGATTTAAGAGGCCATATGAGGACTCAAGGGCTTTTCCCGGAAGATGAAGTTCTTCATTACCTCTGCGAAGTAGGATTGGCTCTGGATTACTTGAAGTCGAAATTCATTATTCACAGGTAAGATTGCACTACTTCAATGAAACTCAGCTGTATTAATGAAATTTCGCTTCTCCAATAGAGTAGACACTCGGCAAATTTAATATGGAGTCAAAAGTTCCCTCAAATAGAGAAAATGCAAATTTAATATGGAGTCAAAAGTTCCCTCAAATAGAGAAAATGCAAATTTAATATGGAGTCAAAAGTTGCCTCACCAGAAAACAAGTTAGTAAAATCATGCAATGCACTGATTATGATACGCTTTCCAACATACCAGAAATCATCTCAAGTTATTACTCAAATTATGAGGATAATGGCTGTAAAATAAACCTTGCTCTTATGACGTGACCTTTGACCCCATTTCGATGACATTCAACAGAACCAGTAAAATATACTTCCGGAACAACATGATACCGTTTTGTCTCAATGGAAGCATTTTTACATAAGTTATAACGCATAAGGCGATGGAATGGATCCTGATCCTATGCCCTGACCTTTGACTCCATTTCGCCCATTTTCAATAAAGTTCGTCCCCAGATGGTTCTTTACCGCATACAAAAATTTCATCGAAATCGAACCATTTTTACGCAAGTTATGACGCATAGAGGCAAGGGAATGGATCTCGCTCCTATTTCCTCATCTTTGACCCCATTTCGCCCATTTTCAAAAAGGTTTGTACGCAGGTGGTCCCTTACCACATACTAAAATGTCATCGAAATCCAACCATTTTTACGCCAGGTATGACGCATAAGGGCAATGAAATAGATCCCGCTCCTATGTCGTGACCTTTGACCCCATTTCGCCCATTTTCAATAGGGTTCGTCCCCAGGTGGTCCCCTACAACATACTAAATTTTCATCGAAATCGAACCATTTTTACGCGATTTATCGTGCGGACAGACGGACAGACCGACAAAGCTGGAGCATATACGTTTCTTCAACCTACGGTTGTGAAGCGTAAAAAATAATAGCCTTTTTCTTCAGATAAATGCACTCCAGACGATTGGTTCTCGAGCTCCAAAGAAATACACTCAATGGACAAAATATTACAGATACCTACCTAATCACGTGCTAGTCATCCTCCAGCGCAAGTAACAGCCTGTACATGCAGAGGCATCGAATACGCCAGATGCCGAAGTGTTTCCGGAGGTGATGCCAGCCATACGCGTTGCGGCATTGTCCACAATTCCGCGCGAGACGACGGTCCATTATCCATGGATCTGATGTTCGGCTCCACAGCATCCAAGAGAGCTTCCACATGGTTTAAATCTGGGGGCTTTGGGGGGACACTGGAAGATTCCAAACTAAAATGGGCGTTCGTCGAGACATGCCTGGTTGGTTACGGCCCGGTGGGGAAGCGAATTAATTGTCTGCTGAAACATGCAATCGGCCGCAGGATGTACGAATGCCATGAAAGCGTGTACGTGATCACATGCTGGTAACATGCAGTGCTTAAGGACAGGCACACTAAAGGACCTAATGTGTCCCACGAGAAGACTCCCAAACCGTCACAGAGTCACCACCACCTTCAGCAGAGCTGACCTGGCACGACGGGACCATGGACTCATGCTGTAGACAGCCTACCCGTACTCTCTCGTCAGCTCAGTACAGCTGAAAACGAGATTCATCTGACCACACGACGCGGCGCCACTTTGCAGAAGTCCAGTTTTAAATTTCCCAGCTCCACGCGAGGTTTGATGACCGATGACGAGCAATCAGCTGTGGCACACTAGTAGGGCGTCGCCTCCCGTAACCCAGGGTGTCCAATGTAGGAGATTTGGGCTCGCTCGCTAACGCCGCCTAGGCCTCCGACATTTAACCTGGATGTGCTTTGCGCTGCCGTTGCCAAGAGGTCAGTCTGTACGAGCCTGTGTAGTCTACGTTAACCGCGGTCATCAATGGCATGTGGTCGGCCACCGTTTTCTCTCTAGGCGCTAGTACGTCCGTCGGTGGTATACTCGCGGTACATCATTAATGCGGTTGTCGTCGGGAACCGTAGAGTTCTTATTACTTGTGCGACAGAATGACCCATTACGCCGACAATGCGCTCACGAGCAAAGTCGCTCAGATCACCACGATCATCCATGTTTGTCGGTTGAGACACACTGTTGGGAAGATCAGATCAGATGCAGAGGATTTTAGGAAGGGAATGTCTGACCCCAGGTCTTAAACAACCCTTAGAAATAGGAAACTAGGAGATTTGAGCTAGAGTGCCAGATACGAAAGTGATACGGAAGCGAGGCAGAAAGGGGTGATTCGGAAGCGAGGTAGCGGGTCCGACGGCTCAATGTGCCCATCCGACGCACGGCGGATATTTAGTAGTTCGAGCGTTCGTACCTGACGGGGATCGAACCCGAGGTTCCTCCGTGACAGCCACGAACGTTGACCACTAGGCCATCCGCGGCCCACTGTTGGAAAGCAGTACTGTCAGCCTGTTTGTGTTCGGTTTGGGTCTGTTCCACTCTGCGCGGGGATGCGCATGTAAACTGCCCATCACCCGTATATGTAATGTTTTGTCTGTTAAGTGTAGCCTTCATAAAGATTATTACAACTTATTAATGCAAGCTCTCACAGAAAACCAAAGAATAACAGCACAATAGAACTGAACACATCACCACCTACTCTAGACACAAAGAAAGTTATTTGTGGTTATAATTTATTCAAACGTTTCAGGGAAAATATATGCCCTGTAGGGGAAAGGGTCCTGGAATTGAGAAATGGAAGATTTTAAATGTAACCACGGGTCGTGATATCTTCGTTGAAGGTATTTTAAGAATGAATACATATAATTATTTATAAATTGTTTCAGTGTTTCTGGATTTAATACATAATGTGCGTGGTTTGAACTGTGTTCCCAACTGACCTATTAGATTGTAAAATAATAAGGATTTGATGCAGTAGAAATATCGGTTTTATGGTTTAAGGGAGAGGTGGGGAACCTTTTCACGCTGGAAGGCCGCATTAAGTTAGCTGTAATCTAACAAGGCCGCACTCAAGAAACTTCAATTAGATATACTTAAAAATGTACATTATTTTGTAAAAATCTAGCTGTTATGTACTAACTTAAAAAAATGAAAAAAGAAATGTTAATTTTAAAGTTAACTAACCTTTTAATGACTTTGTTGTGACTGCTTTTTGTTGGAAAGCGTTTGAATATTTGGTTGCAACATGGAGGTCCGCACTTTTAGCTGATCCTCTTGATGGGGTATCCGTCATGTGACCTTAAGGGCGCTTGATTTGGGTTAGGTAAGATAATGTAGATTCGCAGCAATAAGTAGTTGAAAAGCAAGAAAGCATTTTTCGTGCATGTTGCTGAAGGTGTTGGTATTCTATTGCATTTTCTTCATATTTCAATTGAATCTCTCTTAGCGTCGATTAAGGACTTTAACTTCTGAGAACTCAACCAATTCCATCTATAGTTCTTAGGAGACATCAACTAGGTGAATGACGTCATAATTCTTAAAGTCAGGGAACTTTTCATTGTATTCTCCGATTGATAAGCCTATAACAACTGCGTATTCTTCAAATGGTTCATATGAATCCTCCTGCTCGTCAATGACCTTTCCTAACTAGGGAAAATGTTCATCCGAAATTTCCTTTTGAAGAAGTAATGTTTTAATTGTGGCCGTCAGTCTGGATGCATTATTTCGTTGAATCTTCTTTTATTCTTTAGTATTTTAAATACGGATTAAAATAAAAATAATAAAAGACAAACAAAAACATAATAAAAATAAAAGGATTCGTTCGGCAAGATTTGGATTCACTCAAAACGCCGGCTTAGAAGGCCGCGGGTTGCACACCCCTGGTTTAAGGTTACTTCATGACCTCAATCTATTCGTTTAACTTGTGTTTTGACACATATCGTAGCATGTAGAAGCTGAAAATTTGATTAACATATGCATAATGTCTGAGTAACCACTTGAAATCAGAGAACCCGTTACGTACTAATTTAGTGTCACTATATTTTCATCAGACGTAGCACGTCAAGACGTTGATAATAATTCACAAATACTTCGATGATAAATCCAGCAGTTCGAACTATGTATTAGCTCGCTATATAACAAATATAATGTAATCATCACCTTTATATCTATTCGTGAAATACTTATCGCTCTTGCGAACCGCGGGTGGCCTAGTGGTCAACGTTCTTGACTGCTACAGAAAGTCTCAGGTTCGATCCCAGGCAGGTACGAACGCTCGAACCATTACATATCTACCGTGCGTCGGAAGGGCACGTTAAGCCGTCGGACCCCGAGTACTAGCCCCCGGAAATAAATAAGGACGTCTTCCTCCCCCTTCCTACCTCGCCTCCACGTCACTTTCCTATCTGGCACTTTACCCCAAATCTCCTAGCTTCCAATTTCTAAGAGTTGTTTAAGACCTGGGATCAGACACTCCCTTCCTAAAATCTTCTACATTTCACATTGATCTGCTACAAATTCAAAGAATGCGATTTCAACTGATGTTTGATTGTAAAATGATGTACCCTGTAGAAATGTCCAGGGGCTTGAAGAAATAATAATCCGTTGGGGACAGAATAGGTGAATAAGACGAACGAGGTAAGGTTTCGTACCTCAATTGGTGCAGCTTCTGGATCATCTGGCATATAACGTAGGGTATTGCGTTATCATGGAGAAGTAGGGGTTCGTGGCTGTCATAGGGTCTTGTTTTATCATGGAGAAGTAGGGGTTCGTGGCTGCCGTAGGGTCTTGCGTTACCATGGAGAAGTAGGGGTTCGTGGCTGTCGTAGGGTCTTGTGGTATCATGGAGAAGTAGAGGTTCGTGGATGTAGTAGGATCTTGCTTTATCATGGAGAAGTAGGGGTTAGTGGTTGTCGTAGGGTCTTGCGTTATCACAGAGAAGTAGGGGTTCGTGGCTGTCGCAGGATCTTGCATTATCATGGAGAAGCAGGAATTCGTGGCTGTCGTAGGGTCTTTCGTTATCATGGAGAAGTAGAGGTTCGTGGCTGTCGTAGGGTCTTGCGTTATCACGGAGAAGTAGTGGTTCGTGGCTGTCGTAGGGTCTTTCGTTATCATGGAGAAGTAGGGGTTCGTGGCTTTCGTAGGGTCTTGCTTTATCATGGAGAAGTAGGGGTTCGTGGCTGTCGTAGGGTCTTGCGTTATCACGGAGAAGTAGTGGTTCGTGGCTGTCGTAGGGTCTTTCGTTATCATGGAGAAGTGGGGGTTCGTGGCTGTCGTAGGGTCTTGCGTTATCACGGAGAAGTAGTGGTTCGTGGCTGTCGTAGGGTCTTTCGTTATCATGGAGAAGTAGGGGTTCGTGGCTGTCGTAGGGTCTTGCGTTATCACGGAGAAGTAGTGGTTCGTGGCTGTCGTAGGGTCTTTCGTTATCATGGAGAAGTAGGGGTTCGTGGCTTTCGTAGGGTCTTGCTTTATCATGGAGAAGTAGGGGTTCGTGGCTGTCGTAGGGTCTTGCGTTATCACGGAGAAGTAGTGGTTCGTGGCTGTCGTAGGGTCTTTCGTTATCATGGAGAAGTGGGGGTTCGTGGCTGTCGTAGGGTCTTGCGTTATCACGGAGAAGTAGTGGTTCGTGGCTGTCGTAGGGTCTTTCGTTATCATGGAGAAGTAGGGGTTCGTGGCTGTCGTAGGGTCTTGCGTTATCACGGAGAAGTAGAGGTTCATGGCGATTGACTAATGCTGTATGTTTGGTGGACAGTTTTTCATGCGCACACTGTAAAATATTTTCTGAAGTTCACGAGTCACTTTCGGTGATTTCGTTCATGAATTATCGAAGCATATTTCTGATACATCTTTCTCCGTGAAATGACGGAAAAAAAACTCTGAATTTTACGGATTTTTCGTACGCCAGGAAAATTTGAATCTTCAGAAACCTTTCCGGAATTTCTTTCTTATATTAGCCGAAAAACTCCGTTCTCACTTTTTCTCTGTTCATATGACAAAAAATGTCCTGTAATAGGGGAGATTCAAGGGAGTACTTGGGAGTTTTGTTAACTGTTAGATTTCAATAGTCTGTCGAAGTATTGATTTTGAAGTTCTGTAGCGAGATCGGATATTATGGATAGTATATCGCATGAGTTTCGGTTATTGTGGCGCAGGATTTTTCTTCTCCTCTTCCCCATTCTGTGCACCAGCTATTATGTATTGTGTTACCGTAAGAAACCGTTTATTTAATTTATTATACATGTGATTGCGCAATGCTTATGTATCAATCTGTGGAGTCCTTAAGGCAAAAACTACAAAGGCCGTTCCATAAAAATTGAGAGTAATGTTTTTGAATTGGCAACAGTGGGAAGGAGAAAAATAACCACGCAGAAGATTAACTGAATTAAGGAAGTATATATGACAACAGTTATTAGCCGTGGCAGATGATTCAGGTTTTGTTATTGCACAGTTGTTTAAGGCACGTCTGCATTTCGCCATACAGCTATGGAAACGAGTGATTCAGAGTTAAGAAGTGAAATACGTTGTGCGATAAAATATTGCTATCGTTTGGGTAAAACGGCTTCAGAAACAGCTGATTTAATTGAAAATGCTTACAAAGATAAGATGCTTGGGTGAGTCAACGATTTTTAGATGTCACCATGATTTCAAAAAAGGGCGTTTGTCGGCAAAACTTTCTCCTAGGCCTGGTCGACCTGAAAGTATTGTTACGGAGCGTATTGTTAACATTGTTTGGGCAATCCTGCAAGAAAATCGGCGAATGACGTGTGAAGACAGCGGCGTCAACTAAAATTTCAAAAACGTTGGCATTCCTCATTCTACGCTACGTCACATATTACTACTGCATCGTACGTGTTCTAGATGGGTACCTCATCACCCGATGAGAGAACAATTACTAGCCAGAGTTCAGGTGTATCATGAGTGGAAACAAATGATTGCACAGGATCCAAACTTTCCAAACACAGTAATAACTGCCGATGAAACATCGGCTCACTCTTCACTATTTCGACCCCCTCACGATGGGCGCCGCTACGAGTGACTGGAAACACACAGGCTCGCCTCCTCCGAAAAGAGTCTGCCAAACCAAATCAGCGGAGCAGGTGATGATGATAATTTTCTTTGATCATAAAGGTGTAGCCTACCAGCACGCCGTTCCTCCACAAATTACTCTCAATGCTGAGTATTACATTTTAATCTTGAAGCGTCTGCGACGACACATATCGATTAAGTGACCGGAACTGGTGGGCAAGTGGACCCTACACCATGATAGCTCCCGCTCACACGTGGCTTCTTGTGTTCAACAGTTTCTTAAGAAATGCAGTATTGAAATCATGCCACAGCCGCCTGCCTATAGTCCTGACCTCGCCCCGTGCGATTTCTAGTTGTTTCCAACAATGAAGGAGAAGTTCCGTGGCGCAAAATTCAACACAGATGCTGAAGTTAAAGCTGTACAGGGGTCGCTAAAGCAGCTTCCACAAAATGCCTTCACCACATGCTTTGAAAAGTGGACTGAACGATGGAACCGTTGCATATCATCCGAGGGAAGATACTTTGAGAAAGGATAACACATGTTTTGCTGTACCTATATTTTTTCATTTTGTGTGATTTTACTCTCAGTTTTAATGGAACGGCCGTTGTAGAATCTGGAACACTTTACTGTACACTCGTGACAAAATGATAGTGAAAAAGGCAAATAACGTCTTTGTATTATTATGTATGAAAATAGTTTTTACCTCGCATTCTCCGTGAAAGGGTCTCGGAAGCCCCAGGGGTTCGTGGACCACTTTGAGAACGGCTTCTCTAAAAGCTGCGTGACCTGAGTGTTCAGTACACTTCGCTGCCAACAATTCTGGCATCCCCATTTAACCGGTAAAGCAAATTAGAAGCGCTGCTTCTTTTCATCGAGCTCTCATCCAAGACCAACTACCAGCATATAATTACGTACTCACTAATATAAACAATGAAAATGACCTTTCATTACTGTTAAGTTATCCTAATTCACGAAAAGCTCACAGAATCACTTCAAATCTGATTAATGTCGGCAAAGGCCATTAAAAGCTTAACAGTTCGAAATTCCAGCAACTAGGTCAAAAATTTTTAATAGAAAAATGGTGTCAATTGGCATCTGATTGCTCTGGCATTTTGATGTTTGAGATGAAAAACAATTATAAGTTCATCCGAAAACTTTTGACCTCGTATTATTCGTAATCTTGTTTACTCAATGTTCATCATGCATTCATTAAAGCGAAAACTTTCAAGAGCTTGTCATTCGTGTTGAAGAGATTTGCTGCATTAATTGAATAATGAAATTTCATCCCTACGAAATTCGGAGAGTGTTGTCGAAGGACTGTGTACATTTAAAATAAATTAGTGGCTTGCGAAAGAAAAAAAAAACCTGCCTGCCTGCGTGCATTAAAACTGTAGGCAAACAGCTTTTGTTTTTCAGTTATCAGTTTTTATTTAATACAGGCAGATATGCAGATATGGTTTTCGATAGAAACAAGACTGGGTTGAAGATGAGAAACTAAGACGAATTCTTCTCTTCAGAATTTTGTGAAATGAAACAAATGAATAACACTTGCTCACATCAGAGCTAGAAATATTTTGAATTACATTTCCCTTAAGAAAAATTTGCATAAATTCGACTGTAGCGAATAAACTAATGGAAGAATTTCAGAATTTTGTTATTTTTTCAATGCAAGTTCTGTAGATTGTAATCTAGCTTTTCACTTACCTATTCATGAAACTATGACCAAAACATTATTAGTATCTTTGTGTGTTAGTATGCAAGATTTCATTTCTACAGGGTGTTCCCAAATTCGTGCGACAAACAAAGAGGGGTGGTAGTACACGTAAAGACGAATAACTTTCGCAATGGAACGTAGGTCAGCACTCCCTCCTAGTGCCCAAAAAACGTTAAGATCCATGTCCACGTTGATCCTCCGACAACGGGGAAAAAAAAAAAAAAAAAAAAGAAAACCAACTTACCTAAATTATGGTTTGCTGCACACTTCCGTTGGTGAACGTAGAGGCAGAGCAGGACTCAAAGGAAGTGCTCGAAGTGGCGCCAGAGGGTGTCGTTGCACACCCCACACCGACGAATGAAGAACTGTCGCACTCCCTCGTAGACTCCCAGTATGGTTTTGATCTGGTCCGCAGTGAAAACGATCCTCGCGACGAGATCTTCCGGTGACTCCATAGGCGTCTGGTACACCAGTGTTTTCAGTTGTCCCCAGAAGAAGAAGTCAAATGGATTAAAGTCTGGAGAGCGTGGAGGCCAAGCTACCGATCTGCCCCGTCCAATCCACCTGCCGGGATACGTCGCATTCTGGAAGTCCCGGACCGCGGTGGGAAAATGTACAGAGACCCCCCACCATGCACGAACCACATGTCTTTCCGAGCACTGTGCGGAACACTCTGCGACAAACCGGGAAGCACGACAGTCCTTCATCCTCAATCCTTCGTCACTCTGCAACAAACCAGAGTGCTACAATCTTCATCCGTCGGTATAGGCTGTGCAACGACGCCATCGGGCGCCACTTCGAGCACCTCCTTTGAGCCCTCCTCTGCCTCTACGTTTACCAATGCAAGTGTGCAACCCATAATTTAGGTACGTCGTGTATTTTTTCACTGTTGGAGGACCAACGTGAACATGGAACTTAACGTTTTTCGGTCACTAGGAGCGGAGTGCTACCCTAAGTTCCGTCGTCTTTATGTGTACTATTACACCCTCTTTGTTTGTCGCACGAATTTGGGAACACCCTAAATTTGTGGTGTTTCTAATAAGGCTGCGGACAAACCTAGGTCCAATAAACTCCAATGAAAATGCTAGCTAATAAAAATCTGCTTAGCACAAGGCCGGGAACTAATTTTAGTTCAATAAAATATTTTAGAATCGAAGCTTATGCCGGTTATATACACCGAAAGGCCAAAACGTCATGACCACCTGCTAATGTGATGCTGGTCCTCCACGTGTCGCTAAAAAAACTTTTTACCAGGAACTACAAGATTTCTAAAGGTGTCTCGTGGTATCGGGTACCAACATGTTAGCAGATTCTTCAACTCTTGTAAGTTATGTGGCTGAGCCGCCGCAGATAGGACTTTCTGTTCCAACACAAACCACATATGCTCCTTTGGATTCGTGTCTGGGTAACACTTGGAAGTCTTCCTCGTGTTCCGCGAACCAATTTCCAACAATCCAGGCAGTGTGGCATGGCACATTATTCTTCTGAAAGAAGGCAAAAGTAAAGGGAAATGCTATTGCCATGAAAGGGTGTACCTAGTTTACAATGATGCTTAGATAGGTGGTACACATCATAGTTTCCTGCACATGAATGGCTGAACCCAGGGTTTCGCAGCAGAACCTTGCCCAAAGCATTACGCTTCCGTCACAGGCTTATTTTCATCCCAGGATGTATCCTGGTGCCAATACTTCCCCAAGTAAATGACGCGCACGTACCCGGACGTTCACATGGTGCAACAGGAAACGAGATTCATCGGACCAGGCGACCTTGTTCCAATCATTTGAGGCCCAGCTTTTACGCCCGCGTACCCATTATAGACGCTTTCGACTACGAACGGAGCTTAGTATGTGTTCTTCGAGCAGCCTGCAGCTACACAGCTTCATTTTGAGAAGGGTTCGATGCATTGTGTGTTGTGACACATTACCCCAGCCACCAGCATTCAAATATTGGCGAGTTGCGCTACGGTATCCCTCCTATTGTCTTGTACCATACGAGACAACCTTCCTCAGCTCTAGCATCGATGAGCCATGGTGGGTCCACACCCTGCCGGCGGTTCGTGGTTTATCCCTTCTGGGACTACTTTTTGAAAGAACAAACCCCTCCTGGGACCACTTTTTGAAAGAACAAACTCCTCCTGGAACCAATTTTCAGAAAGTGGTCCCACAAGGTTTACCCCTGCTGGACCACTTTTTGAAAGAACAAACCACGGGTGACTGTGGTTAGTTCTCTCGCGAATAGGTCCAGAGTTGGATCCATTTATGTCGTTTAATTTGACTCACTAAAATAATTCATCCTTACTGATTCGTTCATTGACACTTCCAGTGAACGATTTCCACAAAGAATGAATCTCGTGAATCGGTTCAGAGTTGGATCCGTTTATGGCGTTAGTTTACTCTTCCGGTTTAGTGAGCAATTTTCAGTTTAAATTTGTTTTTAAATCTCACGCAATATAAATGAATTTAGTGTTTAGACTTGGTCCCATCTCCAAGCTATCTCATTATATAGGTTAATCGTCAACGTTTATCAGTCCACTGATAAACGTTGACGATTCACTCCAACTTTCTTCCACAAATTTCTGTCTAGCAAGTCTCCTCCATGTCTCCCCAGCACGCTTTCGAATTTCATCCACACATCACCTGCGTAATCTTCTTTTGGGTCTTTTTCTGTCCCTTAGTATCCAGTCAATATTTCAGTTGTCCGTCAGTTCTTCTAGCAATATGTCCAGCCCATTTCCACTTGAGGGTATTCGCTTTGATCATGATATCTTCCATTCCTGTCATCTCCTGATTTACCAGTTCCTGTTCTTATGTTTTCTGGTTACACGAAGCATGCACCTCACCATCCAGTTATCTGCAGCCTCTGTAAGTCTTTTTTAGTTAAGGTCCATTTCTTTGATCCATACGTGAGAACTGGGGGAATGCAACGTTTTGGTAAATTGCTCCTGAAAAATGCATTTCTTCCAAATGCTCACCAAGCAAATTTTATACGCCGATTAATTTCTTCATCAATGTGGCTCTTGTTTGATATCTGCATGTTGGTCAAGGTACCTTTAGATTTACCCCATTAATTGCTAAATTTGCATTTCTTGTAAAAGTGCATCAATTTTCTTAATTTCATTTTTAAATTTTTAAATCCACTCCTTTTGTCTTTTTAGCAAGTTCCTGGATCATACTCTGCAGCTCTTGAACTGTACTTGGAAAAATGACTATGGTATTAGCAAACGAGATGAGATAAATAATTCTCTTGTCATCCCAGTTCAATGATTCAAAGTTATTCTTCAATGCTGCACTGAAGAGTTTGATAGATACGGTGCCATCTTGTCACGATATATTGCAGTATGCAAATACTTCAAAAACAGAAAAAAAAAAACGAAATCCGAGATACTTCCGGCTCCAAGTATTTTGCATAAGGGATGATCAACCTATACTTGGGAAATAATCGTATCGACATGAAAGTACAAAAAACATTCCATGTACATGCGGTTTTTTTCTTTGTTTTTTTTTCCTGTTTTTCTCTTTCACTTCTTATTTGAGAGAGAAGTTAGAACGAAGTGCGATAAAGCCAATTGGAGTGTAAACTAATGCATGTCATATAAGAAAATATCTTGGTATCATTGTTTTTATTATGTGTTACTTCTTTCTATCTTTCAGAGACATTAAACCGGATAACCTTCTTCTCGACACCAAAGGTAGGCTTAACTTTCATGTTGGAAACATATCGCATACTTAATTTTGTGTGAAAGTACAGTACAATGGTGGGCAAAAGCATTGGCACACAGCCGATTCCTAAAGTTATTGTACAAATTAATAGTAAAAACAAATGCTGCCCAACAAACCGGTCGCATAATAATTATAATATGTTGCTCGTCTCATCATAACGCTGAAGAAAAATGCTGTTTGCGTACTATTAGGTTTTGAAAAATTTCGAAAGTACTTGCAGATACAAGATTTGCACAGACAAAAGTATTGGCACAGTGATAATATTTATTCAAATAAATTTTGCTTACGTCATGCTACGTGCCTAATTGGTAGATATATAAAACTCGAGGTCTCTTCTAACGTTATGTGAAAATTGTTATTTCCACCTATTTGCTGTTATTACCGAAATGGATAGCGCAGCCGCTGAAACAACAATAGAGGAAAGAAAAAATCATCATACGTTTGCACAATCATAACAAATATTCGGAAGTCGGGAAAAGAGTCGATTCACTGTCAGAAATGTGATTACTCGTTTTAAAACGACTCGTAGCTTAGAAAACAAAACCAGATGTGGCCGCCCGAGGAAGTTGACCCCCAAAGAAGAGCAAATTATATTCCGTTCTATCATGAAAAAGCTTAAAATTTTGTCAACTGAAGTTGCAACAATATAAAAGGAAGATTTGAACAAGGTGGTTCATCCCAAAACTGTTCGCAGAGTCTTTCATTGTGCTGGTTACAGAGCTAGGGTAGCCAGAAGAAAGCCATACATCAGTAAAATAAATCGGGAAAAGAGGCTTGCCTTCTCAAAAGAGCATTTAAATAAAGGTAAGACTTTTTGGTCATTCACTCAATGAGAAATTTAAGTAAATTAACTTCAATGAGCTGCAATAGAAAGAATTTTGTTTGGAGAAAGTCTAAGACATAGCTGCAAGAGAAGAATGTTCAAGTCACAGTGAAGCATGGGCGCCGTGGGGTGAAGGGGGAGGGTTGCATGTCGGCTGCTGGTGTGGGGAAACTTGTATTCATGATGGTGCAATGGACAAAATGGTGTATTTGAATATCCTCCAGAAAAATCTGCAGTAAAGTGCGGATAAACTGAATTTGGCTAGTGTCCTTTACATCCAGCAGGACAAAGATCCTAAACATACGGCTCATATTGTCCGTCAATGGCTACTTTTACTTTACCGTACGCCCCACACTCTCAAACATCCCTCACAATACCCTGATTTGAATCCTATCGAACATTTATGGAAAGAACTTGACGATAGGGTGAGAAAACATAAGATACATGGAACATTTGAAAAGATTTCTCCTAGAAGAATGGATGAAAATTTCCTCTGAAACTACGCAAAAATTAGTTAATTCAATCCCAAAGAGACTAAGAGCTGTTATTATACGTACCAGGGGTTCACTACAAAATATTAATTGTAATATTTTTATTGTTTTATGTTCCATTGTGCCAATACTTTTTTCTTTGTTTTGATGCGTAGGAAAATTCATCAACTTTATAAGAATATATTAATTCGAAACTTTTGTTTAAATTGTAATGTATTTTATATTATTCTTAACCACCCAAGTATGTGTACATGGCTTTTGTTTTGAGAAAAATATATTTTTTCTAAATATTCTTCACTATTTTTTTCAAATATACAAAGGTGCCACTATTTTTGTCCTCCACTGGTATTTTATATTCCATTAGCTCACAAGCCAAAATTCACATAAAAGTTTATACGTAAAGAAAAGCGTAAACTTGAGAACATTTGCGTGAGAACATTTGCATGAAACACTGAAACTTAACTTTAAATCACAACAATAAATTACCAAATTATGAAAATCTTAACACGGTGAAAATATTTTTTTCTTACTGTTTCTTTTTCCTACAACGCAAGTTTTTGAAAAAGTGTCTATCGCTTTGCGCACGTTCCTCGAAGGATAACGAGTTTCGCCGTATTTGTAAGTGTGTCTAGACGTGTCATTATGGGTTTAAAATAAAGGTCGTGTCATCGTTTCTTTCTGCGCTACCGGAGTTTAAAATTCAGTATTCGAATTCGGCGAGTTTTGGTTATGGAGCCTGTTTAAGGCAGCGAAAGATTTAGCATTTTCATACAAATGCAGCTTGGATGCTGAGAATCAATTCATGCCGATTTATCACCACTTTATGGGAACCACGCCTTTTTAGCACGTCTTTTGTAAAAAAAGATCGTGCTTATGTTACCGGTTTGTCCGTCCGTCCGTCCGTCTGTACCCACGATATCTCTGCAACTATTTGTCCGATTTGAAAAATTCTTTTTGCATTGGGAATCTCAAAAATATGCGAATGGTAATTCTTTATTTCGTTTATTTTTACGATGTACAATTTCGCCGCTAGAGGGCGTAAATGCAGATGATGTCGAATTCAAAAATACGTTTTATTCCACATATTTGCTTCTAAACATCCGATTGAAAAAATTATTTTATCTTTCAATTCCATTTATGTCGAAGAGTATTTTGATGTAGATACTTTTTTCAAATTACGCATAGATCTTCCGCTAGGGGGCGTAAAAGTAAATTATATTTTTCCCGATAACTCATCTTCTAAAACTCCGATTTGAAAAATAATTTCTTCAGCGGATACACCTCCTGATGGCAAATCTTTGTATATAATTTCAAATTTTTGGTAAAGAATACTTTGGCCACCAGGAGGCGTAAGTATTAATTTTTGCTTCTGATGAATTTGCCATAAAATCCGAGCTTCTAAAATATCGATTGAAAAAATTCTTTCGTAGACTGATGCCACTCCCATAGGTAAACCTTTTCGGAATATTTTCTTCTTAAAATATTCCACACTTTCTCCGCCAGGGGGCGTAGATGTATATCTTATTTTCGTCAATATCTCTACTTCTAGGAGTCCGATTTGAAAAATTTCTTCTTTGTTGGATGGTGTTTTCAGTGTGACATGTTTTTCATATAATTCTTAAATATTCAAGTAATTCATAGACTTTCCGCTAGGGGGCGTAGAGGTAAATTGCGTTTCCCCCTATATCTCTGCTTCTAAATCTCAGATTTGAAATATTCTTTCTGCACCGGATACAGCTCCTGATGGGAAATAATTTGCACGTAATTTCAAATTCTTGTAAAAAATGGTTTGGCCACCAGGTGGCGTAAGTCTTAATTTCCGCTTCTGATGTATTTGCAGCAAAATATGAGTTTCTGAAATCTCGATTGAAAAAAAAGTCTTTTGTTGACCGATACCACTCATGTCGACAAACCTTTTAGGAACATTTTCTTCTTGAAATAATGCATGGTTTCTACGCCAGGGGGCGTAGATATATATCATATTTTTGTCAATATCTCGACTTCTAGGAGTCCGATTTGAAAAATTCCTTCTTTGTTGGATAGTGTTTCCGATGCGAAATGATTTGCCTATTAATTCAAAATTTTAAGGTAAATCATAGACTTTCCGCTAGGGGGCACAAAGGTAATTTGCGTTTTCTGCGTTATTTCTGCTTCTAAAACTCCGATTTGAAAAATTCTTCCTGTATCGCATACAAGACCTGATGGAAAATATTTATCACATAATTTCTAATGTTTGGTAAGGAATGGTTTTGGGGACCAGGAGGCATAAGTGTTAATTTCTGCTTCTGATGTATTTGTAGCAAAATCTAGGTGCCTGAAAACTCGACTAAATTTTTTTTCTTGGACCGATACCGCTCATATGGAAAAACCTTTTGAGAATACTTTCGTCCTAAAATAATGCATGGTTTTTCCACCAGGGGACGTAAAGTCATATCTTATTTTTTTCGATATCTCTGTTTCTAAGAGTCCGATTTGAAAAATTATTTCTGTGTTGGAGAGCGTTTCCGGTGCGAAATGTTTCTCATATAAATTCATGTTTTCTTAACGCACATGTCTGCAACCAGAGGGCGTAAGCTCACGATTCCGTTTACAGCAATATCTGAGGGATTAAAAACCCGATTGAAAAACTTCTTTCTTCCGTCAGATACTATTGTTTTCCATAGCGGTTACATTGACTTTGAATAGCTTTGATAAATTTTATTTGCTTCAGAACGGATTGAAAAGACGTGCGTATTACACCCGAAAATTCGGTGTCATCTTTCTTGTTATATGTTGTTACAGAATGGATGCACAAATTCAGACATGGGCTACGGTACAGCTTTGAAGAACTTTCTCGTGCAGGAAGACTGAAGGAGGTGAACGAGAAAACCGTCGCTGCTGTTTGTGAACTCATTAAGAATAACCAACACCCCACCATTCATGTAATAAGTTTAAATGCCGATGCATCGATTGGCATCGCATAAACACTTATTATTCAGTATATAAAGATCCGTAAGATCTGTCCTAAATGTGTAACTTTCCAAACTGACCGAACATAAGAAACAAAATGGTTAACAAATATTGTGACAGATGATGAGGTGCGGATTTATTACTATAAAACTTCCAGAAAGATCGACAACTATGTTCGCGTTGCGGAAGATGAACCGAATCACCAAATCCTCCGAAGAGACTTTCAATCAAAGAAGGGGACGTTCATATCTTTTTTTTTCAATTCCCCGAAAAGCAGTAGCCATGGACGCCTGAAGTGATAAAAAAAAAAAAAAGATATATGGCCAATACTACACAAACATTGTTTTGCCCAAATGTTTTTTTTTTTTTTTTTGAATGAAAGTTTAACGACCACCGTGAGCAACTGAATGGGGCTATACGCAGTCGCCCGTCCCTATTTTAGGGTCACTGGTTCCAGGGAAGGGAAAGAGCCAGTGCCGTAAGACAAACACAACATCCATGCCTCACCGGGATTCAAACCCAGACCCCTTTCGGACGAATGATCAGAGGCCATCGCTTAGACCACTGCGCCACCGGGGCTGCCCGAAATGGTTAAGAAGAAGGAACAGCGTCCAACAATAGATGCGTCAAGGGTTCTACTTTTTTATGACAATGCTATTGCTCACAAAAACCGGCAAGTTAACAGGAAAAATCAAGCAATTACCGCTTCCAGCATCTTCACCCATGCGATTTTTGGTTGTTTCCAAAACTTAAATAGTAACTTTCTGGGCAGCCTTTTTCAAGCGTACAAGACTTCGCAAAATGCCTTCATTCGTTGAGGATTATTCTCCAACAGGAACACCACCAAGTGTTCAAGAATTTGCGTAAACGTTTGGAACTTTGCATAGATGCTGGAGGAGAGTACTTTGAAGGATAGTAAAATCTTTGTTGAGGTTAGTTCAATTATTTTTGTCCTGCGGATATACGTCAAGAACTTTTTAACGCCCTTTGTCATGATAAAAGTCTATGTAGTTATCCAGAAGGTGTTCACGAAATATAAAGAATTCTCACCGACGTGTGATTTATGAGATGCTACCAACAAATTCAGACAAAATGTTATTTGATATTTATAAATAACTATGAGACCACTTAGATCAAATTGTTTAGAATATTTTCACTTTTTTGTTAATTTTTTTTTATGAAATAGAACGGGAGAAATGACCAATGAGTAGATCCCGGATGCAAAACTTAAAGAAAAAGGCTATTTAAAATATAGATCTATTAGATAACTTATCAAGTAAAAATGAACAAAGCAAAACAAGAGAAAGTTCTTTCTTTTTTAATTTTTTTTTTTAGATTGGAGGTTTAACAACCACCGTGAGCAACTCATTGGGCTATAAGCAGTCGCTTGTCCCTAATTTAGAGCCACTGGTTCCTGGAAAGGGAGAGAGCCAGCGCCGTAAGATAAACACAACATCCATGCCTCACCGGGATTCGAAACTGTCTCGGACGAATGACCAAAAGCCATCGCTTAGACCACTGCGCCACCGGGGTGGCAAGATAAGTTCAGACGTTTTGTTCCCGACAAAGCAAATAGAAAGACGTCCAATGGCAATTACAACTCTTCTCTCTGACTGTTTTCATATGAAATCTATCCCAGCAAAAGCAGTCTTGCTGGGCCAGCACTCAATCCTGCGCTGGCAGCCAGCATCAGCCCAGCGATATGGTGCTGGTGCCCAAAAGTCAATAAAATGTCCCGGCGTCCAACACATGGGTCAGCAGCGGGTCAACAGTCGGCACCCTCATCAGTTGTCATATGCCTCAACAGGGTCATCAGTTACCCATCACAGGCAGTGGATGCCACAAGTGGCCCTTCGGCGGTCTTGCAAGCCCGTACCATAAATGATGGCTGGCCTATGTGGTCCGCCAGTTTTCCGGCAGTGGCAGTCGGCAATCACGTGACGTAACTGATGGCTTGCCGAATCTTGTCCGTCAGTTGCCCAGCAATGGAAAAAAAATCATCACAACTCCTCAACGTTTCCCTCAGGCACAATTTATCACACTTCATTTTTTCGTCACAGAAAACTTATCTGCATGACGTCACGGTTCTGAGGAAATTTTACAACCGGTCTGGAAAACCGCCCGGTGGATCGGTGTAGCACCGAAACCACGACAGCTTGGTAGTAAGCAAAAGCAAATGCTCTAACTACTACACTACGTTGTCACGCGTGAGCGTTTGCTTGAAGGTGAGCCTCTTTCCTGGGCGATCTGAAACGAAGGGTTCTCTTTAATTTCACAATCTTGCAAGTCATTTCTCATAAATGTCCGTTTTATATAATTCATAAATTTGTTTTTTTTTCAACGTGAAGATTATTTCATTTTTAATTTAAATTGAGAGAACTTCCCTCATTTTCAACGAGTGTACCAACTTAAAGACGTTTCCCAAAGTTTTGTGATGGTCTTGAAAATCAATTTTTTAATTAATATATTTACCCGTTCATGTCATATTCTGTTGCATTTTAACACTGTATCATTTTTTTTACCACGGTTCGAAGCTACGATATATATTTGTTCTAAATAAGAAAGATATTTTCTTTTATTTCTGGTTATTTGGACAGAGAATTTCTCAAATCTGGTGTACTCACCCCATGGATGAGCCCATTACATTTACATAGTATTGCTTAATTATTTTTTCAAATACTTGATCACTTTGTAATGAATTTATACTAATTGTTTCTTCTTCGGAAATACCCATTTTGCACAATTCTTATTATTATTTTTTTTTCAACATAACGATTTCTTAATGTCTTTCCGGTACTTTTGTTTGAAGCGGTTCGGTGTTGTGTCTTAACGAAAGATTTTTCGATACATTTATTAAGTTTTCAGAAATTATTTTTTGTTGTTAATGGGAATGGTGGGGGTGTGTTTCATTGCTGTTTGTATTCTCGATTCTTCGTGTGCTAGTAAAATCATTTTGCTGAGAAGTGAATTTCTATAAAAAAAAAAGAGTAATTGACTATTTCTTACAGTTCATTAACTATTTATATAATTTTCCTCCAACGTTATCTTCATTAGGAAATTAATTCGGCTCTCTATACATAGCTTTTTTTCTTAACATCTGCTAAAATAACAGGATGACAATGGCGTCAACTTCAATTAACTGGTACCACGAGATACTGTGCACGTGTTGCTTCTGCGCATGCGCAGTATGCTGCTTCTCCTCGTGTTGGGGTTGCTTCGGTTGCCAGCTTCGGGCCACTCGTGGCGTTTGCGTGGAGGCGCGTTATTCACAACGATGCGGCAGGACCATCAACGGCTGCCAACCGATGGCGCTGCCACCAACGGATCGTTACCGTACCGTGGGCCGCAGATTTCAGCCAGCAGTTTCTCAAGGCTTGTGTTTTTGCTGGGATATAATGCGTGTGCCTTTCTTATTCTGTTCTGGTTCTCTTTTAACCTGGAGCCAGTGAGCCTAAAGTAGGGACAGGTGTGTCCCACTTACCTTCGATGCTTACTCATTAAGGTAATTGACTAGGATGGAAACCTAGTAGATTTCAATGGCAAGTTCATACGAAAAAAAAACAAAATAAATAAAAAAACCAGCGCAAAACGTGACTGACCTTAACAAATGACATGTTTCTGTAAGTCAATCGAAAGCTGAAGTTAAATTTTGGAATTGCAGTGGAATATTCTAACATAGATTAACTTAAACCCTAAGTACAATATGCATTTGCTCTAAATAAAAAAAAATTGAGTTTTACTTTCTGAGAAATGGATGAGCGCTTTTGTTAATTTTGACCTTTTCCCTAACAACATTGTTTGTGAGGAGTCTTTTCAAAATGCGATTGTAAAGAAGACTGAGAAACTGTGCCTTAGCTTACGCAAACACAAAAAGATGAGTGTATTTCCTAAAGAAAAATCGACATCTTGAAATTGACGTGTGCTATATAACGTGAAAAATGTTTTGCAGAGGAATATAAGAAAAAAAATTTAAAAAGCGTAAACTTTGGAAGGGGGTTATTCATTTGGAACAGCCAGTACTTTTTTCTGTGATCAGACTATTTGCAATTTCCAAATCTTGAACGGGTAAAGGAAAACACTGACCTGGAAAGAGAACAATCCGAATTACTCTACTAGAAAGCCAAGTGCATTGTCTTGCAAACAGAAAAAGGAGAAGTATTCTTTGACAAGGAAATCCACAGGAGTGAATGTCACATGATGGACGCTATTTAAACTCTTGTTGCTGGTATAGTTATCTCATTTATGCATCACGTAAGGGAGTGGAACTAATTTATCTTTTCTTTGTTTTTTTTTTTCTCACCATCATTCAGTACGAAATCTAATTTTGCATGACCGCCTTTCGCTCTATTTTATGACAAAGACCTTTCGGATAGTTTATTTGTCGAAACTCATTGGCTTATTAAGGAAACTTGAGACTACGCTTCAACTACATTAGGAAACAAAATCAGAAAAAGCAAAAATCCAAAGCGAAATGTGTTAGTAAGCGTGAGCAAAATGCGTGTTGCACAGCTCTGACATACATTACATTCGAGGGTGAAATACTGTCTTAACTAAATCATTAGCTTTACGTGTTAACCTACAGTAAAACAATAATAGTAGTAATAGTATGCTGAAATGAAGATGCTGAGGTTGATGTGTGTGATTTCATAAGGGAGGATAGGATTAGAAATGAGAGGATAAGGACAACAATTAAAATGATGGAATTTCAAAGAAAGCCCACGAAGAATGATTGTTATAATTTTGTCCTGTTTTATGAAGTTACAAGGAATGCTTGAGATGTAGAATCATGGAGTGGAGGTTCCTGGAAAGCAAACTAGAGGGGGACCTAAGGTGATTACTACGTCAAAACAACGAAACGTAGAAGAAACTCAAGAGTTAACTCAAGACAGAAAAGTATAGAAACAGAGGATCCGGAAAAGTGACTTCACCTAGATATTTTATTAATCACGCTACAGGAGAAGAGGAAAACAAACTATCTCAAAATGTTCATTTTGGAAGTTATGCTAATATACGTGACAGCAATAACCGATACATTCCAGATATCCTCATAATGTCTTGAAGGTGCATCGTGAAAATCGCATCATTTGTACAGAATAATGAGAATTTGGCGCTACAGAAGACAATAATTCCGAAAATGTTACTTGCAGCTTGCAGAAGAACAGCATTTAATGGATGCATTTCAAAGTCATGGTAGAATTTGCTACTAGAACTTTGATAATTAAATGCGCAATAACATATGTTTTTGAAATAAGGGAAGAAGGTATGAAATAAATTGAATATGAAAGATTTGGAACAAAGTGCACAATGAATCTATAATTTTAAAACTCTAAAAATGCAAAAAAAAAAAAAAAAAAAAAAAAAAAAAAAGAGTAAAAGAAAAAAAGCGCCATTCTGTTCCTTTTTGAACAACAGATAAGAGACTTTTCCTTCTGCAAAGATTCCCAACAAGTAGGAGACTTTCCCTTCTAAGTTAGTGTCTTCAAACAGTTTGTTCGTACAAATCACAAATAAAAATGTGCGAAGACTCCATATCTCTTCACAGTTGATTTCAAACCAATTGCCAGTTTTTCTTTTCATCCTGACTATAGGCGCCGACTCTGAAGGGCAAGATGAACCTTGCCCCTCCAATAATTTTACTGGGAGGGGGGATCAGTGCCCACCCAATATTTTTTCATCCTGTTTAATTAAATAATCGCTTTGGCCTCATAAAGTGGACCAGATTCACCTTATAGAGCCAAAGCGATTAATTTCAAAAAATGATAAATAACAAAATAAGTAAACTCTTTTTCCCAATTCAGTATTGCACATTTGATAAGAAACTGAATTCGTACTAATTGTGTATGTTTTCGTGATATGTGGTAAACGTTTAAAACAATTATGAAAAATAAAATAAATAAATATGCAGAAATGTATAATCTCTAACGCCTTTACTTATCCATTTATTTTTTACACTTTTTTTTCTTTGTTTGAGTAACCCTGCTAATTTCTCGTTTTTTATAAACATTTAAAAATAAAATCTCTGGATTTTTCTATAAAATCACAGGCTAAATTTTATTTTTAAGAATATTAATACTCAGCAAAGGAATATTTCTGTTCCCTTGTTTACTTGCTGATGGGAACTACAATTACGTTTAAAAATATACGTCCAATCTCTTAGGTTATCATTTTTGCCCATATTTTATTTCCCTCCTAATAACGGAAGAAATGTGCCCCACCCACACATGATCTCTTTATGCCTGTCCCCCACCCCCACCCCCAATGATTTGGTGAAGCCGGTGCCCCAGATCCGGACTCCTATTAGCCCAAAAAAAATTACAATGTTTTTAGGCCAAATCGGGTACTAATTTGGATCAAAATGATTTTTGGTACAAATGTTCTACTTGTGAGGCCTACTAAAAATAATTTTTCTCTTATCTTGTTTTTATAAAACCGACTCTCCTCCTGTCACCAGTGCACCAATTTAAATTTTTGGTGTAATTTTACGCAAAATTTCAGGTTCTACTAAAAAAAAAAAAAAAAAAAAAAAAAAAAAGAAAAAGTCCGTTTATCATATACGTAGGACGACTGGTTTCAGAGAAAATTGCAAAAAAAAAAAACACTAAACAGCTTGGTCCATCAACCGTTTTTCCATGGCGGCGGTAGTAGCACAACTCGGATCACTCCGGGCATTATCCTATACCGATGAGCCATTGCCTTATGACCACCTACCTAATAAGCTGTAAAACCCCTTTAGCCAGCTAAACAGCAGCCACACGGCAAGGCATTGATTCGATGAGGTGGCGATAGGTATCCTGGGGTATCTGGTACCAAAATGTTAACATGTCCTCCAGTTCCCCTTACATTTCAGGGTGAAGGTGATTTAACGCGAACCTGCTTTTCCAAGTCGAACCACAAATGTTCGATTGAGTTCATGTCAGGTAAATTTGGAAGCCAGGACATTAACAGAAAGTCACCGGCATGTTCCTCAAACTACTCCTTGATGTTTCTGACAGTGTGGCATGACGCATTATCCTGTTGATAATATTCAGATACCTGACAGCTGTCATGGATTGTACTATTTGGATAATGGGGCCTAAGAAAACATCACCAGTGTCCCAAGAAAACATCACCCACAGCATAACACCGCCGCCGCCGGCCTGTTTCCGCTCAACAGTGCATCCAGGTGCCATATCCTTCGTTCGCAATCTGCGTATCTGCACTCAGCCGTCTACGTGATGCACCAGTAATCTTGATTCGTCAGACCAGGCCACTTTCTTATATTCATCCACGGTCCAATCTCAATTATCTCGGGCCTATTTCATGCCTTGTTGAAAATGACTTGCAGCAGTGGCGGCGGAACCGCCAGGGCCCGGGCCCGGTCAATAATTTCGACCAAGATTTTTTTTTTCATTCGGAATATGTGCGAGCGTTGTGATGTGCCTTAGAACGTTCCTCTAGCTAGGTGGGTGGGTGGTCCTAATTCCAAACAAAGCTCCTTAGGCATTGTTTTTGTTCTGTTTGTCCCGGGAAGCGAGAACGTAGGGGGTGCATCACGATTTGAAATTTCGGGCCCGGTCAACGAACTTCCCTTTTCGCTGCACCTGGCTTGCAGTGAGCATGGGGACTCGGATGCGCAGAAGTCTTCGGTGAACTGTGTGCGGTGACACATTGCCCTGATCACTACTGTTATAGCTGTGGGTCCTGCGGTCGCTGTGAACAATGCGCCACAGACTCCGCTCCCCTCTGGCATCAGTAAGCTGTGGACGAACACGGCTGGATGACGGTTCGTCGTTTGGCCATCTGTGCACCACTTTTGATACGTACTCACTACAGCGGCACGTGAACAACCCACACGCAGCGCCGTTTCCGAGATCATAATTCCAAGGCGCCGTGACATCACAATTTGTCCTTTATCAAATTCCGATAATCGGCAGCCGTTCTGACTTCGAACAGCCTACTAACCGAAAGTCGGTCCTCGGGTTGTACATATGCTGCTCTGTGAATTTAACCTACGCCACCGTTCGGTCTCCAGGCGCGATCATTTCTCTAGGCTCTGGGTGGACATAATGTAATGGCTCACTGGGGTACGTTAATCAGGGCCTCACATTTGCACTAAACACGATTTTGGTTCGAATTAATTATCGATTCAAAATTAGTTTCAGTAGACTGTATAAGATTTTTGGTGTGCAATCTTTCCGATTACTTAAAAAACCTGCTTGTTGACAAGGCAGCATTTTAACACATTAAATAGCTTGTTTCTCAGTACCCCATTAATGTTGAATTTAAATTCGAAATGTAAAGAATTTATCCAGAGGGAACTGACGCATAAGCGTCTCTCTAAATACAAAAGAAGAAGAAGAAAAAGAAACATGCGGCGATGAACATTTACAGATCATTCCAATAACGCCCCGCAGCAGAAGTTTACAACAGATTAACAAGCGTATTAAGAACTTCGGCTCCAAAATCAAATTATTTGAAGAAATTTTGTTCACTTTCAAAATAGTCACTTTGAAAAACATGCAGAATTACTCGCTCGATTCTACAATCATCTTATTTCATTTTCATTTTTAAATTATCGGATTTAAAAATTCTTCCTTTATCTGATATTGTCTAGATGCGGCATCTGATGTAATCGGATGTTTTTAAAATTTGCAATAGTTATATTTTATTATTTTTTAAAATTGTTTCTGGCATTCCGATTTGTCTTTGAAATTTCTGTGTTTGTTTCAGTTCACCGAAATCTCCTAATTTCTGATCTGTTGCTGTACTCGCAATAAATAATCCGTGCTAATTTTATCATTTTACTTTTAGGCCATATTCGCATCATCGACTTTAACGCAGCAATTTGTGTCAAAGGACCAAACCTTGCAGAATCAATGACTGGCACTAAACCTTACATAGGTATGTCTTCATTACGTAGTTTCAAATTACGCTGCCCTAACATTAATATCCTGATACCTTCATATCTACAAATAATACACTTTTTGGAACACACACACAAACGAACGATTGTAGTTTCACAGCAGTTGTGCCATTTATTCGGATAAAACAGCTACAAGAGTGGAACAAGTCAGTACATTGTAGCGCCACCTCTGGTTCGGATACAAGCGGTTACCCGGCCTGGCATAAACGCATATAGTTCACGTTTACTGTCCTGACGTATAGCATGTCAGATGGTGTCCAAATTTTCGGGCCAGTTCGCAGATATTCCGGGATAAATGGTGTTCGATCATGTCCTAAACATGTTCGGTCAGTGAGAGGGTCTAGTGATAGGGCTGGCCATGGAAGGGTGTCGACTTTGCAGAGGCAGGCCTGGAAGAGTCGTGTTGTATGTGCTTGGGCATTACCCTGTTGAAACATTTCTCGGTGATGCTACAACAAGAATGGCAACACAACAGATCATAGAATGTCATTGACACACCGTTGAGCCGTGAGGGTGTTACAAAGAACTACCAAGGGTGTCCGGCTATCGTAGGAAATGGCTCCGCAGACAGTCACTCTAGATGCGCGAGCCGTGTGCCGTTTCACGGTAAAGACAGAATCAGTGCGCTAACTGGCTCGTCTCTATGCACGTATGTACTGATCATCGGTCCCAAGTGCAAACCGTGACTCATCGCTGAACAGAATACGACGCCACTGGACACTATACCACGTTGATCGGGACCGACATCACTGCAACCGGCGATGCCCTCTGGTGCTGAAATTTCTACAAGGTCATACCTTGCGAAATGTCCGCCCCAGTGGCGCAGTGGTTCGGCTTTTCGTCCTGTGGGCCGAAGCTTGAGTCCCGATGAGACATGGATGGTAGGCGCCTGCCTTATGGCATTGGCTCTCTCACCTCCCTGAAACCAGTGATATCGAATTCAGAACGGTGCTACTACATATAGCCCGCTGAGTTGCTCACAGTGGTCGTTAAACATTCCCAAACTCCGGAGAGGTTGTTTTATTATTTTATGAAAAACCGAAGCGAAAGTGTTCGGCAGGTATAAATGAAGAAACTAAGGTGAAGCTGATGATTTATATGAGCCATTTCTCCAACATAATACCATTGATAGTAATGAGAAATAAAACAAGATTAAGTCAGAAACTGTTGGTATGGATGTTGTTTAGTGACATATACAGGGTGGCCCAAACAAACTATACCAAATAAACAAATCAAATAAGCACAAGTTTTATTTAATGTTATGGTGTCCAAGAGAGTTCCTACAGTAGGTGTTGGAATTGCGCGCCCTCATTATCAAGGTACAGGTCGGTTCTTCGCAGCACGTTTTGGAACACAGTTTGAAGTTGCTGTGATGTAATCTTAGCACTTTCAGCGGAGATGTTGGCTTGAAGCTCTTCAAGAGTTCTCGGTTTATCGGAATACACCTGACCCTTTAGTGCACCGCTCAGGTAAAAATCGCCCACAGACAGATCAGGCCAAAGGTCAAGACTTACAACACGGTCTTCCTCAAACATCGCAAAAATTGCTTTCATGGAATGGTTGGCAATATGAGCCGTAGCTCCATCTTGTTGAAAGTAACAATATGTCTTTTCCTCGTTGGTAAGATCATTGACAAATGGGTTTAAAATGTTTGCAATATATCGATCTGAGTTTATGGTTTCCTGAAAAACAAAACTGGTAGTAATCCTGCGTGCTGACACAGCACACCGCACACCAAGTTTCTGCTTATGTAGGGGGGTCTCCACAGATTAATGTGGATTTTCTGTCCTCCAATATATGCCTCGATGATGAAAATTCTTTGATGCAAAGTCAGAGCCATCTTCTCTGCTAATGGGAAACTCCTCACAAGTAAGCAGGTATGTAGATCGATAGATTGTCAGCACCTGTAACCAAAAAAGTTATAATTAACAAGTAACAAACTGTTCCGTTAATACTGTAGGTTTTCAGTACCTGTAACGAAATAAGTCACCATTAAATTAGGCTACCATGGATATAGGTTTATTTGGGCCACTATGGGTATAGTTTTGTTTGGGCCACCCTGTGCAATACTGTTCATAGCAGCGGAAGAATCAAGATTTTATATAGCATTCCGTGTGAAGTTGGTAGGTAGGTAAATTACCGCATTGCTGGAATGATATCGGTGTACAATAAACTGACTCCTCAGCTATTCTGCTTTACAAGATGTTCGGTCTCAAGCGCAATGTCTTTTCTTTTTATCATTTTATAAACTCTAGTGGAAATCTATTCCAGTATTGCGATGATTATCAACACTAGATAATTTTACAATGCTCTTTTCTGAGTAACATCAAAATTACACGAATCTTTTTTAAACTATTCGGACCTGACAAATGAACTAAAACCTCTGCTTCAAATGCAATGTCCTCTTTCTTTCACAACTGCGTTTTATTGTTTTTAATACCTAACCAAAGAAAATAAATAAATAAAACCTCTACTTCAAATGCAATGTCCTCTTTCTTTCACAACTGCGTTTTATTGTTTTTAATACCTAACCAAAGAGGCTAGCTATTTTGATTCAACGTTAATTAATAATATATCTTCTAATAAAACAATGGAAATTTAAGCATACTAATTTAACATTTTAATTTTACTTTGTTCTGTATTTTCAGCACCAGAAATTTATCAATGTGCCATGAGTTCAGAGGCAGGGTATTCCTTTGAAGCTGACTGGTGGTCGTTGGGCATAAGTGCGTATGAAATGATTTGTGGAAAAGTGAGTTTATTTTCTGAATTTCTAGAATTCAATTTTCTTGATGTCATTTTAGTAATTTTTTAGCAATTCTTGAGCTTGATGTTGTATTGAAGATCTGATTGGCACTCATTAAAACACTTTTTTAATTAAGAGCACGAGTTAGTCATTCTTTGATGTGGCACACTCGTCCAAAATGAACATTTACAAAATTATTCTGATTGGTGTAAGCTACACGTGGCGGTGATATCACGCGGTACTTCGTATCACTCCAAATACATGAAACGGGGGAGGGGTGTTCCTTTTGCAAAGATAACTCTAATGTATCGCCGTAGAAAGGCTGTACAGCGATAGGATCGCTGTACAACTTTTTATAATTTTCATACCAGAAAATTTTGCGAGTACGACTTTGAAAAAATTCAAATGCAAGAGATTAACTCCTGCCATTTCTCTCCCTCGCGTGTTAAGTTATTACATTACTTGAATTAAATAAAAACATGCTGTTTTGTGTCACGGTATCCTAATTTAGTATTTACTCCAAAATTAAAAATTTTGTATTAAAAAGGTGTCGGAACGTCGTTCCGGTGCGTTCTGCCAGAAGAGAAGAACTTGTTACAGCTATACGATTAAAGCACAAGAAAGCATTTTCCTAACCCATTTACGGATGGGAGATATCGCGTTTAAAACGCGAATATATGACTAAATTGGTAGATGTTCTACAATAGAATATAGTGTTATCACGAAGTTTCAGTCTGTATGCACATACATTAAAGTTCTTCTATTTCTTTCAAAAATTATGAATATCTAAATAATCCATTTCATCTGTTGAGATTTTTTTATTGTCTTCATCTTCTTCTTCCAACCCTTTTTACAGCCAATTAAGTATAGGTTTCCCTCATCTCTTTCCAAATGTTCCTGTCTTGGGCTTGTCTATTCCACACATTTCCTACAATTTTGTTTATATCATCCATCCATCTTTCCTCTAGTCTTCCTACTCCTCTTTGGTCTCCATTCTGTTATTATTTTAGTCCATCTATTGTTTTCCATTTTTGCTATATGGCCAGTCTATTTCCATTTCAAATTGAGCATCTTTTCACCTGTCTAAAAATTTTGTTCTGCATCTTATATATGTATTCTTTACTTTATTTTGAAGTCATATATTCAGTAGGGATCTTTGCATTTCACGTTGTGTTTTTTGCAATTTGTCTAAGGTGTTTTTCTTGATAGGCCAGGTCGCCATACATCATAATGGTATTACGCATTGACTGAGAAGTTTTGCTCTGTTTTCCTGCTTTATTTTACTACATAGAATTTTCTTTAACTTCCCAAAAGCAGTCCACCATATTTTTATTCTTCTGTCAGTTTCTTCCATAATTCCCTGTTTCTTTGTGGTAATTAGTTTTCCTAGGTATATGTATTCTTTCACATATTCTATTTCTTTATCATTTATTCTAGTATTTTCTTGTGCTTCGCTATTATTAAGTTGGTTTGACATTATTTTCAGTATTGATTTCTAATACAAATATAATATTGATCTTATTATTTAAATATTGATTTCGTTTTATCAATATTGATTTCTAATCCAATTTCTTTTGATAAATCTGTTAGTTATTCTCTCATTTCTTTTAATTATTTTTCATTTTCTGAAATGACGACTATGTCGTCTGCAAATCTTAAATTGTTCAACTTTGCCCCATTTATATTGATCCCCTTTTCTAACCAATTTATTCTGTTCATTATGTGTTCTTGCGTTAATGTAAATAACTTTGACAAGATAGTATCTTCTTGTCTTATTCCCCTATTTATTTTAAACTTTTCACTTTCTTCATTTACGATAATATTAGATGTTGCATTCTGGTAGATATACTTGATTAGTTTTATATAAGGCTGTTCAATGCCATAATTTTTCAGGGCGGCTATTATTGATGCTTTTTTTATGTTATGGAATTTTTTTTCGAAGTCTATGAATGCCAATTCGAAGTCTATGAATGCCAAATGTAAAGGGATGTTGTATTCGTTGCATTTTTCATTAAGTACACTTACTGTTTGTATATGATCTATTCTACTAAAAAAATTCTAAAGCCAGATTGTTCAGGAGGTTGTATGAAATCAAATTTGTCTTCGAATCTGCTTGAAATGATTCTTGTAAATAATTTACATATTTGAGATAACAAGCTTATGTGTCTATAGTTTTCTAGCTCCTTTTCATCTCCTTTTTTTGTGTAGTAAGATGATATTTGCATTATTCCACATTTGAGGAATTTCTTCATGTGTGATACATTCATTACAAATAATTTTTAATTCTTGCTTCATGATTTCACCACCTTCTTTAATCATTTCAATTATAATACCATCTTCCCCGGAAGTTTCATTATTTTTCATTTGTTGCAATGTTTTCTTTTAATTTCAAAGATTTCTATTGGGGATGTGTCCTTACTACTATCAATACATTCATCTCCGACATTTTTTTCATTCAGTATTGCACCTAAATCTAAACTGTCTATTTCAACTGAGACTAAAATACCAATTAAAGAAAAATCAAGTATATCAGACGAAAAATGCATCAGTTGTTTACTCGCATCTAACGGTACTATTGAAATTCGTCGAGAGACAGCGGAATCGTCCGCCTTTTGCGAGTCGCTGCCACACGAACTTCAGATACAGAGAACAACAGTGTTAAAAAAGTTCTACGACCTTAATTATCAAAACGTGCACATAGCGCCCAGATCGTGTGTGTTTATTTTGTAAGTAAGCGATTAGGCGGCACGTGTCGTGACCTCCAGGCAGGTAAAAACGAAACTATGACGGTCATATCCTATTCTACGATGTAGCCACTTTTCTAGAGTGCGAATCCACTAAACAAATCAGTTTAACAACATTCGTCATATTCTGCCTATTTCCGGCAAACAGCACGTTTTAGGTAATAAATTTTGTTATGGTATGTGGACAACGTGAAAAATGACTAAATACGTAAAAAATCGGGATTATGTTAAAAAAAAAAGAATGAAGTGAGCAAAAATTATTTTTAAATTCCATGAACCAAATGATAAGGAATCTAGCGGCATGAGACTTATGTCTACAACACAGTTAAGTTGTGTGCATATAATCTTATAAATACTGCATGTCATCCTACACTGAAAAGCAATTGAATTAGAGGCAGCTGGCGTTATGCAAATGTGGCGCTGTGGGCGGCCCTGTAAACGGAAACGAGCGATCCGACAATATAAGGAATCATGCGACGGGAATCAGTAAGAGTCGGACGCAGTATGGGTAAGACGAAGGACCTAAGCGCATTTGATCATGGGCAAATTGTCGGGGACCGACGAATGGGTCACTCCATCTCGGAAGTCGTGCATGCACTGGGATTTTCACGAGCCACTGTGTCACGGGTGCACCGTGAGTACATCGAATCCGGTAAAACCATCCCTGTTAGGGCCAACTGCCGTGGACAACAGCTAGTGGATGAGCGGGGTCATCGTCGGCTAGCTCGCATTGTAACAGCGGATAGACGGGCCACAGTGCAAGAAATCACTCGGCAATTTAACGCTGGTGCACAAAAACGTGTAAGCAGCCACACCATCCAGAACCATCTCCTCGCTATGGGGTACAGAAGCCATCGTCCCACGAGGGTACCGCTGCTGACCGCACATCACAGAAAGCTTAGCATGGGCGCGGGAACATCGCCACTGGATCCTAGACATGTGGGAAAATGTTGCCTGGACTGATGAGTCGAGATTCACGTTGGTACATGCGGATGACAGGATACGAGTACGGCGCAAACCACATGAAGCGATGGATCCTTCTTGCAAGCAGGGTACTCTTCAAGCTGGTGGGGGTGGCATTCTAGCGACTGTTTACGTGGACTGAAATGGGACCCGTGGTGCGTGTGAGATCGTCTCTCACAGGTCAACCTTACCGGGATATCCTGGACGACCCTTGCTCCCGTTTGTGCGTCTTCAACACTCCATTGACGTGACCTCGCTTCCTTGGCCAGCTAGGTCACCTGACCTCAATCCCATCGAGAACATTTGGGATGCCATCGAGAGAGATGTTCGAGGCTCTGACGCCACTCCATCAAATCTTCGTGAACTGTGGGAGCTTGTTCAGGAGTCGTGGATCCGTTTGGCTTCCCAACGCTTCCGGTGTCTTGTCGAGTCCGTGCCGAGACGAATCGTCGCCGTCATCAGGGCGAAAGGTGGTGCTACACGTTACTAGACAGGTTTCTCTAATTCAATTGCTCTTCAGTGTATACTTTGGATAGCTGCGCTGAATTAGATTAAGGATAATTGCATATCTTGCTTATATATGTGAAAATCCGCACAAAAGACGCTGTTCCCATAAGGTTAATGTGAAGTGACAGTTTTATTGAAGAGACTTCCCAAAGTAATCGTGTAAGTTATTTGCAAACCAGAACTTTCATTTCTGTGCTTTGTAACGTACCAGGAGATGTGACGTACCTGCCAGAAGGACGCACACGACATAAAGGCAGATAGGAATCAGAATAAAACGTCCGCGTAGCTTAATTGGTAGAGCAACTTATTCCGGAATGAGTGGACCCGGGTTCGAACCCCGGCGCGGATAAAAATGACGGAGAAATTTACTTCGTTATAATGGCGCCCGAACTATCCGGATGACCCGACCGTTCAAAATCTCGCATTGGTGTGATGTTACTTCCACACCGCGAGTTAGGAAAAATAAGAGAATCCCTTCTCCAGCACTTCGAAAAAAAAAAAAAAAATAAAAAAAATAAATAAGGGGGAGATGATGTAACGTACCAGGAGATGTGACGTACCTGCCCGAAGGACGCACACGACATAAAGGCAGATAGGAATCAGAATAAAACGTCCGCGTAGCTTAATTGGTAGAGCAACTTATTCCGGAATGAGTGGACCCGGGTTCGAACCCCGGCGCGGATAAAAATGACGGAGAAATTTACTTCGTTATAGCTTTTAAAAGAAGAAAAGAATAGACAGGGAGTGAAAGAAAGGAAGAAAGCGAACTTTCCGATTACTAGAAAACAACCAGACTTTGTTGCTTTAGTGTGTTGGGCACAGATAATAAATAATCTTGTTCCAAATGCTCCTAAGACGACAAGAGTGTAAAGTGATTAGGAACTGCTTTAAGAGTGCCAGATGTTGACCGCAAGAAACTGTCACCAGCAGAAATAAACTAACTTCGGGCAACGAAATAGTTTGTTATGGATCTAAGTAACGCAACATAATTGGTTTGTTCCCATGGCTAACTTCTTCTTGTACATGTTACCGGCAATGTATGAAGGCATTCTATAGAATGCCTAGGCAATGTATAGAATGCCTGGCGTTTTTAGGCAAAGTATGAAATTGTTAATATTTAATATAATTCCTAGGCATTCTATACAATGCCTAAACAGAAACCGGCAAAGTATAAAATACTCTCGTTAATGATGGTTCTAATATGAAGTGGCAAGGCACGTGACTTTCAACGCTCGTGTAAGACGGAGAATTCGCCATTTGTATTTCAGTGTTCATTCAGAAGTCAAGTATAAAATACTCCCGCCAATGATGTTTCTAACGTGACGTCGTAAGGCACGTGACTTTCAACGCTCGCCTAAGACGGAGAATTCGCCATTTGCATTTAAGTCTTTGTTCGGAAGTGAAGTAAAAAATACTCCCGCTAATGATGTTTCTAATGTAACGTGGCAAGGCACGTGACTTTCAACGCTCGTGAAAGACGGAGAATTCGCCATTTGCATTTCAGTCTTTCTTCGGAAGTCAAGTATAAAATGGAAAAGAAAGGTGTATTTTCCCAGAAGGAATCATGGAATGTAGAAATGCAACGTCGATTTTACGATGAACTGTCTAAAGTGCAAGACAATGCTGCAAAAAACAGTGTTTCATCACTAACTCCCTCTATGTATCGAACCAATGATGTTTTTCTTTATGTCATATTACCTGATTCACAGTTCTTTCGTAAATAATTTTTCATGGCAATCATTGCCTTGGACATTCACATAATTTCAACCATGTTGTGTAATTCATGAGCATTAGTGCTTGTGCCAAATGTTGTTCTTAAACCCTGACAACGTAGGGAATTTCACTTGAGATGACAATAACCTCCATCAGTCTTTCAAAATCTAGTTCTTTTTAATAAGAACCAAACCGAATCAATACCACTTACCTGCTATTATTATAGTCATTCTTTTTCATATACGTCTTTTCAATAAAAGCCTTTTCATAAAACTCTTTTAATACTTTGCCTAAATATCATTAGTCATTCTATACATTGCCTAGGTAAAGTATATATAATATTTGAAAATTTCATAATTTGCCTAAAAACGCCAGGCATTCTATACATTGCCTAGGCGTTCTATAGAATGCTTGGTTTTCATACATTGCTGGTAACATACATATCATATCCACTATAATGGAGCTGCATCCTCACTGGGATTCTGAGCAGGAAATGTACCAGAATATGGGACTGACTTAATAACATGAGCATCCGCTTAGACGTACGAGGGCCATTTTCGGGTATTCATCCCCGCTCAAATTGGAGGAAGCCCTCAAATTTGACGGGAGGAAATGGGGAATTGATCACCCAACTGCTGTCGACTGCAAATGCTCGAGATTAGCGATTATCTAACTCTTCCACGCTGGGGATACTCTTCGGTAACTGCTCATGAGTTTTCACCTTTCCTAGGTTCTGATGGTTTATTTACGAAGGCAGAATAAACTAATGAAAAGACAATAGCAGACTGTGAAAGAAAACCAGATTTCGATAATGATGAACTGTGTTACAGACAGTAGATGCCTAGTGACTGGCTCTCACGACCTTGTCCAAACGATCCAAGTGCCCACCCAATGCATCCTGGCACCCACCCTGGCCAGGAGGCCAAGCCAAGAGGCAGTCTCCGGGATAGGAACAAATCCTTAGATAGACGGAAGCTGGAGAAGTACAGCGGAACGAAGCCTCCCTGGAAAGTGAACGTTGCTGTAAATACTCTAAACTTTTATTTTTCACTGGTTTATGAAAACTGCTTTGGTATTTCATACATACGTGTACTTCATTGGGCCCGTTGCCAGTTTCCTTTTTGTTTGAGGGTTTAACGACTACCTTGAGTAACTCAATGGGCTACAAGAAGTCGCCCGTGCCTTATTTAGGGCCAATGGTTTCAGGGAAAGAAGAGAACCAGTGCCGTAAAACAAACACAACATCCATTCCTCACCTAGATTTGAACCCGAACCCACTTGGACGAACAGTCATAAGCCAGAGCTTAGACCATTACGCCACAGGGGCGGCTTAGCCAATTTGGACAAAACCACGAATACTAGGCTCTACCTAGACGCCTTAGATAATTATGAACGGGAAAGCTAGTACCCCTATCAGCATGACAACGCATCATGTCATATTGCTCGAGTTGTTACAGATTTTTTGAGGAGATGGGTGTCAAAAAAAAATAGAGCTGAGCAGCCAAGATACCTGATCTGGACCGTATAGAGAATCTCTGGGTCGAATTCGATCGTTGGGTGCGTAGAAGAAGATATCTCCCAACAAAGAAAGCTGAACGGGTCGGAGCTTTGAAGGACGAATGGGAGAATATATCGGCTGATATTAACAAAAGTTTGGTGGAGAGAATTCCCCGGTGACAAAGGGCCTAAAGTTTCAACACGCAAGGTTAACTATTCTGTGAATAAAGTTCAGTTTGTAGACATGCAAATGTCCTTATATTAATGATCCGGCAGTCTGTGTTTACTGTATGCAAATTATTTCTCAATAATTAGTTACGATCTACAAGCACAGTTACTTTGTAATTTTGCACCATATTTTCTTGTTCATTTGCAGCGTCCTTACGATATCCACTCAAATACATCACTTGAAGACATACTGACTTTGTTTAATTTGTCTGAGGTGACTTTCCCTGAGAGTACAGATGAAGGAATCGTAGATCTCATAAAGCAGGTAATTTATAATAATGCTGTAGTGTAACTTTCAGTTTTAATATCTGACTTAAGCCCTTTTTTCAGTTGATATTATTAAAGATTTGTAGCGCACGACAATTTTAAAGAATGTAGTTTAAATATGTAAAAAAAATCTTCCATAAATATGTTGATTGCGAAATCGTATGTTTCTGTGCCTACAGTTACGTATAGACTGAAACCTTTATTATTATATTTTTTTTTTTGCCAGCTACTTTCACTTGCAGCAAAGGAGAGAATAAGTAGCATCAGAAGCATGAAAGAGCATTTCTGTTTGGTTAACAAAGACTTTGAGAGCATCATCAACTTCCAAGTTAATACGAATTCTGTTCTACAGGTTAGGACAATTCCATTTTTGTGATCATTTTCCATTTTTATATATTGTACTCCAAATCAACCTAAGAGTGTGCTATTGTTTAAGGAAGGATAGCCGGCTCAAAACGTTTCCGGAGGAGCACTAGAATGTTATCAATTCGCTTTACACTCCCGTGCTGACCTTCTCATTTACGGCTTTCTAACTTTACAAGAGCTCATTGCATCGTCCCCCCCCTCTCTCTCTCTCTCTCTTCTACGGCTGCTTAGCTACTCCCCCTCGCATTTTCCCGATTATAGATTTATTGTACTATCTCTGTGTTGCGAAAGTTGAGGGAAGGCTTCTATCGCTTCCACTTCACCCCTCCTTCCCCAAGTTAAATGTTTCCCAGCTGGATGGTTGCGAGGCGCTGTTGATTGAGTAACTTCTTATATCAAGTCTATTTCTAAAACGTTTCTGCCAATTTGAAAATTTGTATCAAACAGAAATTTTGCCCGATAAAATCTTTAGTAAACAAAGATGGATTCTGAGCAACAATTCTGTTGCTTTCTCTCTAAATGCTAAGACTACTTTCGTAAAGCAGTAGCTTTTTCGTACCTTCCAGTACCGGTTGATTTGGAGTATAGTTGCACTGTATCAGGCTAAACTGGAATATAACATTTAAGATGCAATTTGTATATTCTGATTTTTAA
The DNA here is from genome assembly GCA_039090855.1 of Macrothele yani. Taxonomy (NCBI): domain Eukaryota; kingdom Metazoa; phylum Arthropoda; class Arachnida; order Araneae; family Macrothelidae; genus Macrothele; species Macrothele yani. Next base: position 166,668,763 of record CM077029.1, on the reverse strand, counting down.
AAATCTTCGAATTTTGCCCACTCTGTGCGAGCGAATCTCATTAGCAGAAAAAATATAATATACTAGTATTTAAAACGCATGAATATGGAAAAAATCTTAGCTATAAGTTTCTAATAGCTCTTTATAAATGCTTCATACAGGGCTAAAATGCTCCTTTTCTTTGCCATTTTGCGTCTTGTGTTTGCGTAGCAATAGCTTCAGCTATCAATTTCCGAATGTGTTAAAAATGAATTTGGCAAGCACAATTTGAATAATCTTTAATGAACCGTAAGTAAAATACAGTAATTTACCAGGCTGGTAGTAAAACACTGTATGCACCGCAAGAATAACATTTGAAGCGAGTAAACAAAACGACCATCGATAAAATAACATTGTCCAAATAAGGGAAGTTCTTTTGCTTCTTTTGATGTGCATGTGATAGAGATACTTTCATCGGCTCCAACGGTAGCGCATACATATTGAAAGTCACATACGCAATTTCAGTTATCTCGTAACTTCCTGGTTCCCACAGAAATCCCATCACATTAAAAAAAAAGAGAGCGTCATTTTTAGAATTTCGACATGAAACCAACAACTGCAATCCTGACAAAAACGCAGAACTATCTACCGAAATGTAAGGTATGTACCACGATTTTTCGGTTAGTCATGACTATCACAGAAATCCATATACAGACACTCGCTTTTATCGTTATACAGTTAGCCAAATTTTTTTGAAATAATCCAGTAACAAACGCCAGACAGATCAGATGGAACGATTTCTTTTTTTCCGAAACAAAACGGGAATGGGCACCATAGAAGTGTGCTACAATGCTTTTCTACCAAGCGCCGGCTTGCTTTCAGCAGAATGCTTAACTGACCATGCTCAGATACCGTTGAGCCGGAGCAGCAGGAGATTTTGCTCACGCGGAGCAAAATTCAAGGTTGTACATAAGCTCTGGATGGAAAAATATGAATGTTGTCACTACCGTGACAGGGCTTTTTAGAACGCATAATAACATTTATTCAGTATGTTTTCAACGGAATTTTCTCACTCACAGAAGGTTTTTAATCGTACATTTTTTCGTTAATGTAATGAAATTTTGCTAAAAGTAGAGGGTGGATTCATTTGCTTCGGCAGACGAGCCTCCACTGATCAGAGAGAGTAGGCAAAGTAACTGATTCACAACATGCCAAAGCGGCAAAATACCCTCCGTCCCGGTGGCGCAGTGATTTCAGTGCTGGCTTCTGATCATTCGTCAGAGATGGGTCCGGGTTCGAATCCTGTGAGCGTGGATGCTGTGTTTGTCTTATGGAACTGACTATTTCCCATCCCTGGAACCAGTGACCCTAAATTAGGGACTGGCCACTGCCTTTAGCCAATCGAGTTGCTCACGGTGATCGTTAACTTCCACCCTCCCCAGAATGAAAAGGTTAACGGTTCGAAAAAAGAAACTAAAAAATAGAAATCAGATTGCCAAAGTGTTTATGGGGGAATAACAATATTTAAAAGCCGCTTGCTTTACAAAATTGGCGAAATACATGTATATGGAACATTATGGAAGCCAAGAATTTTTTGTTTTGTTTCTGGGCTCATCACCTCCCTCCGTGAGCATCTAATTCTATGTGGCATCATCTGTCCCTAATTTGGGACAACTGGTTCAGGAAAACGGCATAACAAGTTGGAGGTGGGTCTGGGAATCGAACCGGCGTACAACCAAGGCCGTCCAGAAGGGAAGAGGGCATGGCAATGAAGAGATTAATTCCCTTCTTTTGTGACGTCATTCACAGGTTGCATGGCCTGGTAGGTTGGTGTTGCATTTGACGTCATACATAACAGCATCGGAAGCCAATCGAAAACCTTGGTCTTCACGTGACATCACTAACAGAGAGAAATCGTCTCTCTGATATCACCATATCCAATTTTCTAGACTGTTTTGGGATAGCTCGGATGATAGGTAAGGAGCTCGCGCCTCTGACCACTCAGCTACAGGAGCTGCGCGGAGTATAATAAAACATACTTAAGGTTTTTTCGAATTTAAATAAACGTTGATATGTATAATCAACACTCATTCCAGTTTGAATAAAAAATTAATGGATGCAGTTAAGTTTAAGTACACAATGTTGTAGTTTAGGATTTCTAAGAAAAAGGAAATTATTGTAGTCTAAAGTAAGCATTTTTCTCACTTACATGAGCTGCCATGTATTAAAAGAGATCTCAATATTTACAGTCCTGTGACTTTTGCAAAAAAGCGCTTGGGTTTTTGCAATGTGTAGCAAAGCGTATATCTTCTTCACATATTTTGTTTCACAAGCTTAGAAGGCAGACTCAAGACTTATTCTCAAACATAATTTACAAGAAATTATTCGAATATAATCCATCAGTTCAGTTAGATTATGTGATATTCATTCTTTGTTCAAAGAAAGTTTCTTACGAAAATAAGGAACATTGATGACATGTGCAGGTAATTTTAAAATATTACTTCGGTGGAATGGCTGTTTAATTTTTAACATATTTCGGAAAACCACCTATATTACCTATCGCTAAAAAATCATTCTGTCTGACGATCTCCAAAAATGTACTGTAGAGATTTCTTCATTTCATAGCGAAGTAATTCAGTAACATAGTTTGCTTTTCAACCGTGATCTCTGTTGATAGGCTTATTTCCCGTTTTATATTAAATTGTTAATCTCTCTTTTTAGTGATACTTTTTATGTTGAATTAATCACCGAGTTCTTCTATATTACATAACAGAATTTTAAAAAAGTTATATTTTGTCTCTCTCTCTCTCTCTCTTTCTTTTTCTTTCTCATTTAATTTCTTCCTAAATTCATGCAGAAAGCAGATAACCGAATTGAAGAACAATAATTTCGACATCCAATTTGCAACACAGAATTTGGACCTCTAGGGTAAAAACTAATATCCTAGCCAGTTGGAAAAAGTCTTCTTTTCATGTGTGATTTTAATAAAGCACGTGCGAACTCCGTTACCCATTTTATTATTTCAAAAGTGAGAACATAGTTACAGTTAGTTTCACTGATTACTCAGAAATATCAGTAGATTTTATCTTATGCTATGAAAAAGTCAATATTTGTCAAGACTGTATATGGCAAATGGAGAAAATATAGATTGTTCTATAAAGTAATCTATTTTGTTGATATGTGCTCAGCGAAGATTTTACACTAAAATAAGTGACAAAAGTTGTATAAGACTTGATGCTTTTATGATTTGATATTAAATAAAACTTGATGCATTTACGTTCCGTATCGACAAATGAATCTTACACTTTCTTATACTGGAGCTGTTCAAAAGAGGAATTAAAGCAGAATTTGAAATATTTCTTATTTGTTAATTTTAGGAGACCTCAGTGAAGTGCCGCAGTTCGCATGTCCAAAAGCATGAACTGACTCCTGAAGAGCAAGACAAAGACAGTCGAAGTCCTTCCATTTCTGCAGAGCATGACTCTTTCACTTCTGAAAGCTCGGAGGTAATACGGGAAATTTTCCGTGGTGAAAACATGCCCTAACGCGAACACCAAAAAAAAAAAAAAAAAACAAAAAAACATATTCACTTTTTCACATAATATTGCATTCTGTAATACCTCAAATGCATACAATATCCAGTTTCTAACACACAGTAGCAGCTGCGACGAGAGAAGAGGGATCATTTTCTGGCAAATCGGGGGGAAGGGAATAATAGGCGCGATACAACTAGGATGTTTCCATCTCAACTCAACGTCTTAAGAGCTCATGGCCAGTATAACCTTTAAGGTGGACGTCAAGTAATTTTGCTTCCTATACTTCCAATGGAAAAAATGTACACATTTCCTTCACAATTAGTGTGTTCCCAAGGATGAAAATTTGAACATCGATCAAAATAACTTCATATTGTAACTTGGAATACTTAATATTTTCTAAAACATAACCATAATTATATTAAAAATCAATAACTTTTCTTTTGGTGGTGTTGAAACCAGAAAAAAGATGGCGCAACCTGTACTTTGGTGACGTCAGTAGACAAACAAATGTTGCATTGCATAATTATGGTTACGGTTTAGAAAATATAAAGTATTCCAAGTTATAAAATGAAGCAATTTTAATCGATGTTCAAATTTTCATACTTGGGAACGCATTAATTGTGAAGAAAATATGTACAGAAGTTTTTCCATTGGAAGTATAGGAAGCAAAATTACTTGACGTCCACCTTAATGATTCACAGAAAGAAGTCTGTAACAACATCATCAGATACCTAATGCCATGACTATACGGCGTATGAAAGAGCATGGATCTTCAGACTTGAAAGCCAGCGTAGGGCCAAACATGTCGGCCGCAACTTTACGGCATTAATTTAATGCTGAAAATGGGGGTTGCGTAAAGTTGCACAAGCTCTCAGCAAGGATCTGATGAACTCCGGACGTTAACACTATGGCAGGACCAACAGATTTTCCCATAAGTGTCCAACATGCTGACAGCAAACCCAGCTCTACGTCCGTTTCACAAAATTTCGAACCATTTCCGGAATACTTATAATGGCATGGAAATTCCATCGCTTCACCTTCCACTTTGTTCCGTGCTCAGTCAGCATGGTGTAGAACAGTGATGACTTCAAGCAATTTGGCTTCTGAATGACGTCACGTCGTGTTTAGCGACGAAACCCAGTTCCGTCTAGTAGCAAATGACCTTCGTATGCACGATTGAAGAGGATCCAGCCGGCACTCCGTTGTAACCGTTGAACAGCATGGTACCGACACAACAAAGAGTTATGATCTTGGGTGCGGTAAATCGCAATAGTCTGGTGTGTATTTAAGGCACTTCGACCGCGCCACATGGCATTGATAACATCCTATTAACCACAGGATTCCTCTTCACACCAAGTGTGCCTAGCATCCTGCTTCACTAAGGTGACATCGTTGTGCTTAACTCTTTAGACGGATAGATAGAATTAACCCTGGGCGAGCAAAATGGGTTGGAATTAGCTCGAATGAACACATTCGCTGTCTAGGAAGTGGGTCGAACGCTACTCGAACTAGTGAACCTGCGCATCAGACTAAGGTGACATCGTTCTGCTTAGCTCTTTAAACAGATGGATAGAATTAACCCTGGGCAAGCAAAATGGGTTGGAATTAGCTCGAATGAACATATTCGCTGTCTAGGAAGTGGATCGAACGCTACTTGAACGAGTGAACCTGCGCATCAGACTAAGGTGACATCGTTCTGCTTAACTCTTTAAACAGATGGATAGAATTAACCCTGGGCAAGCAAAATGGGTTGGAATTAGCTCGAATGAACATATTCGCTGTCTAGGAAGTGGATCGAACGCTACTTGAACGAGTGAACCTGCGCATCAGACTAAGGTGACATCGTTCTGCTTAACTCTTTGAACAGATGGATAGAATTAACTCTGGGCAAGCAAAATGGGTTGGAATTAGCTCGAATGAACATATTCGCTGTCTAGGAAGTGGATCGAACGCTACTTGAACGAGTGAACCTGCGCATCAGACTAAGGTGACATCGTTCTGCTTAGCTCCTTAAACAGATGGATAGAATTAACCCTGGGCAAGCAAAATGGGTTGGAATTAGCTCGAATGAACATATTCGCTGTCTAGGAAGTGGGTCGAACGCTACTTAAACGAGTGAACCTGCGCGTCAGACTAAGGTGACATCGTTGTGCTTAACTCTTTAAACGGATGGATAGAATTAACCCTGGGCAAGCAAAATGGGTTGGAATTAGCTCGAATGAACATATTCGCTGTCTAGGAAGTGGATCGAACGCTACTTGAACGAGTGAACCTGCGCATCAGACTAAGGTGACATCGTTCTGCTTAACTCTTTAAACAGATGGATAGAATTAACCCTGGGCAAGCAAAATGGGTTGGAATTAGCTCGAATGAACATATTCGCTGTCTAGGAAGTGGATCGAACGCTACTTGAACGAGTGAACCTGCGCATCAGACTAAGGTGACATCGTTCTGCTTAACTCTTTAAACAGATGGATAGAATTAACCCTGGGCAAGCAAAATGGGTTGGAATTAGCTCGAATGAACATATTCGCTGTCTAGGAAGTGGATCGAACGCTACTTGAACGAGTGAACCTGCGCATCAGACTAAGGTGACATCGTTCTGCTTAACTCTTTAAACAGATGGATAGAATTAACCCTGGGCAAGCAAAATGGTTGGAATTAGCTCGAATGAACATATTCGCTGTCTAGGAAGTGGATCGAACGCTACTTGAACGAGTGAACCTGCGCATCAGACTAAGGTGACATCGTTCTGCTTAACTCTTTAAACAGATGGATAGAATTAACCCTGGGCAAGCAAAATGGGTTGGAATTAGCTCGAATGAACATATTCGCTGTCTAGGAAGTGGATCGAACGCTACTTGAACGAGTGAACCTGCGCATCAGACTAAGGTGACATCGTTCTGCTTAACTCTTTGAACAGATGGATAGAATTAACTCTGGGCAAGCAAAATGGGTTGGAATTAGCTCGAATGAACATATTCGCTGTCTAGGAAGTGGATCGAACGCTACTTGAACGAGTGAACCTGCGCATCAGACTAAGGTGACATCGTTCTGCTTAGCTCCTTAAACAGATGGATAGAATTAACCCTGGGCAAGCAAAATGGGTTGGAATTAGCTCGAATGAACATATTCGCTGTCTAGGAAGTGGGTCGAACGCTACTTAAACGAGTGAACCTGCGCGTCAGACTAAGGTGACATCGTTGTGCTTAACTCTTTAAACAGATGGATAGAATTAACCCTGGACAAGCAAAATGGGTTGGAATTAGCTCGAATGAACATATTCACTGTCTAGGAAGTGGATCGAACGCTACTTGAACGAGTGAACCTGCGCATCAGACTAAGGTGACATCGTTCTGCTTAACTCTTTAAACGGATGGATAGAATTAACCTTGGGCAAGCAAATTGGGTTGGAATTAGCTCGAATGAACATATTCGCTGTCTAGGAAGTGGGTCGAACGCTACTCGAACGAGTGAACCTGCGCATCAGAAAGCGTTACTTTTCCCTCAGCTTTGTTATTCAATGTGGCCATTTAGGGGGATGATTGACAGTAATCCTTTCTGACTGATTACCTGCTGAAGCGTCCATAACAATGGCAAAATCAAGGAGAGAGAAAATGTTTTTCTCACTTGTTTCTACCCAGTGCCATGATGTCGGTGTCAGGAGAAATAGCTTGCACCCATCATGCCTTGGGTAATGGAAAAGATCATATAGTAGTATAAGAGAGCGCTTATCAACAGTGCTGCTATAATGGGAAGAGGGAAAGAAATGTTTTGACGTAGCTTTCTTAAAACCCGGCCGCTATGCGAACATTTCTGTTTGGAGAGCGAAGAAAATTTTGGGCACCATTTGGTTCAGGTGAATCGACCTCTTAAAAGGTCACATAATCTAAAAAAATTATTACTTGTGGACACTTTTCCGTATCTTGTCATCTGTTGCCGCTTTATGAGACCAGCTGCAAAACGCACGCTTAGGATCTTCTTCGATGCCTGTACGACTGCTGTGCGTGTGTCGCAAACCACTGTGGATGAGGAATGCAAAAAGTATTGACCACCGACGTATAATTCATGTGTGTTTATGAAACAAACTTGCGTAATTGTAACCATGTCTCACTCACCTGAGATTTCATCTCATTTCCAAGTATTGTCATTGGTCAAGCAATTTTCATGTCACAAGACATGCATTGGATAATTTAGAAACAAAGAGTGTCTCCACTTAAGGTAGACGTCAAGTAATTTCGCTTCCTGTACTTCCAATAGAAAAACTTCTGCACACCTTTTCTTCACAATTAATGCGTTCCCAAGGATGAAAATTTAAACATAAATTAAAATAGCTTCATTTTATGACTTGGAATACATAATATTTTCTAAAACACAACCATAATCATGCAATCCAACATTTGTTTGTCTACTGACGCCATCAAAGTACAGGTCGCGCCATCTTTTTTCTGGTTTCAACACCACCAAAGCAAAAATTATTGATTTTTAATATACACTGCTGGCCAACCAAAATAAAACACCAAGAAGGAAGCACCCGATTGGTCTGAAGTTTGCAGCATGCGTCCATTGCTCCGATTACTATTGACGTTACACTACCGGCGAGTGCGGCGGCAGTGGGCCGTTAAACGCCGCACCTGGACTACGGAATGGCACGGCATTGTCTTCTCCGACGAATCCCGCTTCTCCCTGCAACACCACGATGGTCGGATTTGCGTGTGGCGGCACCGCGGCGAGAGACTGTATGACGCCTGCATTATGCATCGCTATACCGGTTCGTCGCCTGGCGTTATGGTTTGGGGCGCAATTGGATATGACACCCGCACCCCTCTGGTACGCATCGCCGGTACACTCAACAGCCACCGCTACTTCTCTGACGTTTTGGAGCCTGTAGTCCTCCCTTACCTGCAGGACCTGCCAGCGGCAACTTTTCAACAGGACAATGCGCGCCCGCACGTGGCACGCATCGTGCAACAATTCTTCACGGCCCACCAGGTGTCACTGCTGCCGTGGCCCGCTTCTTCTCTCGATATGTCGCTCATCGCACACTTGTGGTCGCTGATCGGCAACCGAGTGGCCCGGCAAGCACCACCCGCGGCTACGCCTGATGAGCTGTGGCAACGTGTGGAAGCAGCCTGGACCGACATACCCCAAGCCCATATCCAAAGCCTCTTTCGTTCAATGCCGCAGCGTGTAGCGGCCGTTATTGCCAGCCATGGGGGCCACACGAACTATTGATGTCTGCGTGTTCCGCAAGTCGCACGGGCCTGTAAGCTCAATCGTTTCATCTTTGTATCTGTTGTAATGTATCCAGTAAATCTGGCTTTGCTATCTCGTGTCCTTCTTGGTGTTGCATTTTGGGTGGCCAGCAGTGTAATTATGGCTATGTTTTAGAAAATATTAAGTATTCCAAGTTATTATGTGAAGTTATTTTAATCGATGTTCAAATTTTCATCCTTGGGAACTCACTAATTGTGAAAAAAATGTGTACAAAAGTTTTTCCATTGGAAGTACAGGAAGCAAACTTATTGGACGTCCACCTTAACAATCACAATTTATTTTACTCGTGATGTACACACAGTCTTTGTGTCTAAGAAACGGCGATACTACCGTTTATTTTAACACATGTGGGTGTTTCGTTGATAGGCAATTTCCTATCAAATCGCGTTCTCTTTGATAGGTTTACAGTACGCTTCTGTCTGAAAAATTAGCCATGTGTCTTATTACCGCCAGCGACCTGGTTTGATACTCTTGCAGCGAGGTAGCCAATGTTTGCAACTATTCAGCTCCATGTATGTTTTGGATTAGTATAGCCCTACTCATACTCAAAAATGAAGAATAATGTCACTTTCGACACTTCCACCCTTAGGGCTGCAACCAAAATGTTGTAGATATGGAGCATATTGAAGTAAACGACAAAAAACGCTAGAGTATCCGCCGTAGTGGTCAAAATAAAGCTAAGCAGCTACCTGGGGCTAATTTGTAATGCACATTTTGTGCTGAACACAAATATCTTATGGTGATGAAAGTGTCCAACATGCTGTATGTTGACCTGCCACAGCAACACATGCAGTACAGCGACTGGGCATACTCAACCCTAGATTATCAGATTGTGCTTGAGGTACGAAGTCCCACTCTTGCCCCAATGCTTTTCGAAGTTCCAGAAGAGTTCTAGAAGGTGAATTATGTCTTACAACACGCCACCCGAGTGTATACTAAGCATGCTGGATGGAGTTCAAATCGGGAGAGCGAGCTGGCCATTGCAAGCTGGTGACATACTCACTTTCTAGGTATTCCTCTACTACGGCGGCTCGATGAGGACGTGCATTGCCATCCATAAACACGAACTCCAGTTCCATTACACCCATGAATAGCCGGACATATTGTTGCAGAATGACAGTGCAGTATATCTGGCCTGTAACGGTTCCTCTTTCGAACACATGGAGGGGTGTACATGAACCCAACATTATTCCGCCCCACACTAGAATTCCACCACCGCCAAAGCGATGATGTTCAAAGATGTTGTAAGTGTTGTACCGAGTTCCAGGTTCCAGGTGCTCTCCAGAGGAAGACATGGCGTGAATCATTGGGCAGACTAAACCTAGATTCCTCAGTAAACAAAACACAGTCCCATGGTTCAGCTGTTCAAGCACGATGTTCTCTACACCAGTCACACGGGCTCTTCGGTGGACTGCAGTTAATGGGATACATCTGGTAGCCCTACGGGCATTCAGGCTGTACTCATTTAGTCGTCTGTACACTGTATGACTTGAAACCGTGGACTTTGTGACAGCTGAAAGGTCTCTGGCAAGGTCTTCTGCTGTAATCTGCCTGTGACTTCTGGCAGTTTGTGACAAATAACGGTCTTGTTGTGGCATTGTAATCCGCGGACGTCCTGTGCTGAAACGTCAAGACACATTTTCATCGTGTTGGAACAGCTCCTAGAGTTCGGAAATGACACTTTGTGGGACTAGAAGCTCCTGGGACATTGTCATCTGAGTTTGGCCAGTCTCGAGTCGATCGTTGATTCTACCCCTCATAACTTCGCCAATATGGGTTTCTTGAGCCACATTCATTTGGTATACAGCACTATTACTCTTCCGAAACGCACAACATCTGCTATATTCTGCTCCCAGGAATTCTCTTTTTATAACCAGCTACGTGACCTGTGTCGTGCTTTTAGCGCCGTCATCAGTATGTTGGAGCAACAGATGGACTTTCGTCATTCCGTAAGAGGTATGGAGTAGTTTGCCTGACGAATCACTTTGTGTGGTGCAACATTTTCCTATGATTCACAATTTTCCTTAATTTTTGGGAATGAGTGTACACACTTGCATGTTTTGGAGCAAGTTAGTAATAAACGAAAACCTAAAAAAAAAAAAAAAAAAAAAAAAAAAAAAGATACAGGTAGGCTCAGTTCTGATTGAGCCGTTAGTTTGAAACGTAAGACTACGACTTCCAGATCGGAGAGTTGAAATGAGCTTGTCGAGTATGGTTTCAAAGCGGTTATTTAATTTGCTATAACCAACACAAGTCTATGATATGAAAGATAGCTTACATAATTTTTACAAATAATGCTGGATACATTGCGAACACAAAGCAGAGTTCAAGATGGGCCAGGCACGGGTTCGATCAGTGTGTTGAATTTTTTGTTCGGCGGCGACTGCTTTCGGGCGTTCTCGATACTCTTTAGTTCGTTGGGTTGCAGTCTTCTTCAGCTTCTCTATTCCTCATCACTTTCTCTTGCCTCTAGTTTTGATTTTCGCCTCTTTTGCTTGCGTCCATTCTGCGAATTCCGTGACATTGTCGAAAATGTTAACCCGTTCACACGAAAACAGTTTTTAACAATGTTAGTTTAAACAACTGCGATATGTTCTTTATATATTTAAATAAATCTCGTCGAAAGCTTTAAAACGATACCAAGCACAGTCGTTGTGCAATCACTGTTGTCCAGTTAAACCGCGATAATGTCAAAAGTGTTCACCGGTTCACAAGAAAACAATTTTTAAAATGTTCAGTTCAAACCACTGCTAAATGTTCTTCATATATTTGAATAGATCTCGTCGAGAGCTTTAAAACGATACCACGCACAGTCGTGTTGAGCTCACGGTTACCGAGATAGAAAGAGTCAAATGCGGAGGCACACCCAGAAATATTGCATGATTTCCCCGCGCAGAGGGAGTGATAGGAGCGTCGCGCGCACGATGTATTGCGCAGTACGCGCATTGGTTTCCATGCTGTTTATGAATATGCTAACACGATTAGTGTGCGGCACGTATTTTTAACGCTATAATGATTTCAATTGGGACTTATTTTGGTCACAGACGAGCGGCCCTAAGTCGCACCATAGTATCCGCGGGGTTAGACGCAGTCCTGCACAAAATATATATATATTGGGGTTAGGGGGGGGGACACGAAAACGTGTAAACTGACGATTTCCTTTTGATGGGAGGCCATTCTTGGAAACAGATTCTCCGTAAATGTCACAAAATTCGTGTCTTTTAAGTGTACAACAAAAATGCTTTTGTTATGCATTACTCTTCTATCACTGCTGATAGTGTAGTTAACGATGACGAACAGCCGAGCGTATTTTTGACAAGATGCTTAGTTTTCTCAAAATAAAGTCCTCTTCTTTTGTAAAGACTAGCAATCATACCCGTTCTCCGAACGGTGAATCTGTAAAATCATTTTTTGAACACAAAATTAAATTAAGGGAAAAATAATTAAGAGAAAGAAAAGTAATTTAAAATCCGTAACTGTTTTACGATTTAGAAAAGCGTCGTGACGTCAATGCATACAGTTTGACGTAAAACGGAGCAGGCTTTAGCGCCACTTAATTTTGAATCAGAATTTGAAATTTTCGAAGTATCTTTAAACCTATCAGCATTTTAAAACTGTAAATCTAAGACACCCTTTTAAGTTTTTTGGTGCCGCCCCGGTGGCGCAGTGGTCTAAGCGATGGCCTCTGATCATTCGTCCGTAAGGGGTCCGGGTTCGAATCTCGGTGAGGCATGGATGTTGTGTTTGTCTTACGGCACTGGCTCTCTCCCTTCCCTGGAACCAGTGACCCTAAATTAGGGACGGGCGACTGCTTATAGCCCATTGAGTTGCTCACGGTGGTCGATAAACCTCCAATCAAAAAAAAAAAGTTTTTTGGTTCTCAGACATTTTTCCAGATGTAGAAGTGGTAGAAAAATTCAAGCAGACAATGTTCCAAAGCGCAGTTCCTTTTTTTTTTTTTAGTTTTTGGAACTTTTTTTTAGGTATCCGGACCTTAAGACCTATCAGCATGCCAATTTTCAGATCTCTAGGTCATTTAGAAGTGGTCAAACAGTTCGCAAAAAATGTAAGCAGAGAATTTTCCAAAGCCGCGATTTTGATTTTTTTTTTTTAGGTTTTCGTACATTTCTATAGGTACACGGACCTTAAGACCTATCAGCATGCCATTTTTGATATCTCTAGGTCATTTAGAAGTAGTTGAACAATTCGCGGACGAAAACACTCGCATTTTCTTTCTTGGCTTTTTATATACGAGGGGAAAGCCTATATTTACGTGGGTATTCGCGGAATTACGCTTTTCAAGTCTGGCGGAAAACGCCGAACTTTAAAAGCGTCGCTACGTCATTAAGCATTGCATTGCGACATGACCAGTTTACTTGTAGCCTGTCCTTTCACCCAATGAGAAGAGAGTGCTAAAAAGATGAAGAGAGTGCTAAATGCGAAAAAAATGCCGACGAGGTGCAAAAATTCGGCCATGGCCCTACATGCCTACAAAGTCTCGTGGTTCTGTTGCTGTTAGTGTGTCCGGAACGCGAGCTGATAGCCGTTTTTTGCTTACCTTAACTTTGAAATACAATAGTTCTTGAAGTATCACGAAAATTGAAAAACGGTTTATTTCGGCGTGTTCTCCGAACAATTCTCTAAAAACGATGTAAATTTCATATTTTTGTGTTCAATACGTTTTGCGCTGCGAGCTAGGAAAGCGCGAGTGTCGCGAATTTTCTAAAACAGCGGCGGCGACGGCGGCAGTTACTTTTTTTCCAGAATAGAGAGATTCTTTCAAATGTTACAAATCTTTTTACTGATACATGAATAGTGTTATATAATAAGTTTTCTACATTGACAGCATTTTGCCGTGGTTTTACTTCCACACAAAAAGAATTTCAGCGAAATCTAGAAGGTGAGCATAACAGTGAGTGTGTGTGTGTGTGTGTGTGTGTGTGTGTGTGTGTGTGTGTGTAAATGTCTTGGTTCTTGTTCTTCGAAATTTGTACCGACTTCATTAAACCTCTCATTCATATTTGCTGCCGAATCGAAGGCTTGCCATAGCGTTTAAATTTTCTAAAATAGGCTGGTACTTCGCCCCGGAAACTATGCATATGTGCATGAGACAGGAGAACTCCAACCTAACTGTTTCAGATTAGCATGTTTTCGAAAAGATACAAAGATTTTATTTTTTCTAGTTTACGATTTCTATGTTTACACAAGAGCTCTCTTCTACGATGTATTTTAAGACACCTTTGTGGTTTGGGATACCTACAACATACAGTAATATTCTATCTTTACGCTGAATTACTTGCCCACGAAAGTGTATTAACCCTTTAACGACCATACCACCCCAAACGCTCGTATGTGTAGCCGAACAAGACCACCCGAATCGCCTGTCTAGAGGGAATAGAATTTCCGACCTCCAAATGTTCTTCCTGACTACTCGGCCTCTGCGGGATTAGCAGACGTCACCCTCAGACACAATTGTCACCAGGAGTTGGTTTACTCAGGGTTTTATCATTCACTCTTCTGACATCGCATTTATTCTGAGTGAAAGAATGCATTGTTGTTTCCCCAGGAAACGTCTTAAGGTCTGTGAACATCAAGCCTGCGGGTCAGAAGTTTTGTGTGGTGTCTCAGCCCTAATCCTTTTACTAACTCTAAAAGGGAGGGGATTAGAAAGGTAGCTGCAGTCACTTTCAGGCGTTATGGCACTCTGGGAGACATTCGATTTAAGGGCCGTTAAAGGGTTAACTGAAACTTCTGCTGTGTCAATTTCCCTTCCTCATGTAGTCCATTCTCTGCTTATAAGACAGTGCTGTAGGGAATAGAGATGGGTCAGAAATCCTGTCCTTATTATTTTGTCACCGTTACAACCAACAGCAGAAAGTAACAGTTCCAAAATTCACTGATAATAATGCCCCCGTTAACCGTGTTCGAGCAATGCTTAGGATCCAGAATCACTCAAAATAGTATAACTATCTAATAACAAGGAACTGTGCACCAATTACACTTAAAATAGTAGCTACGTATAACTATATTAGTAATCCGAATTTCTTGGCGTAGATTATAAATCAAAGTTTCCAAGCTTTCGCACATCAACCAGATGGCTTTTTCAAGAAAGGTAGACAGCAAACTGTGTGAATAATAGAACGCTTCAACAATTTGAACGCGGTGACTTGACTTGAGGCAGGTGTTTATGCCATCCCTCTACAATATCCGGACGGCTCCAAGCGATACCACATTGGAATGACCAAACGTTCATTTAGAACTAGAATCAAAGAGCATAAAGGGGATATAAAGAACGACAAAGTAACAGCGGCCCCATCCAGAGAGGTCCAGTTCAAATCCACTACTCTTATGTGGGATGACGTAAAGAAATTAGCTTCCTACTCCACTCCAAAATCTACTGCCATTCGCGAAACTGGAGATCATCACCAACAGCGAATCATACAATTACAGCGTCTCGCTGGAGTTTCCACGAGTTTGGAACCAGTTCTTCAAATAGTGAATGCCTTTTGTTTTCCTTCCATGATTCCGCATGCGAACGAACACGACGCCTCGAGTCTTTGAATGAATAGTTACTTCAGCATCTGTTCGTTTATTGTCAAGTCAAGTCACTGCGTTCAAATTGTTGAAGCGTTCTATTATTCAGTTTGAAGTGTGCTGTTTACATTCCTTGAAAAAGCCATATGGTTGATGTGCGAAAGCTTGGAAACTTTGATTTGTAATCTACGCCAAGAAATTCGGATTACTAATATAGTATACGATTTTAGTATAACTATATTATTTGAGAAATACGTCACATTTTCGGTTACCATATCACCGTATCTAAACATTTTGTCTCGTTTTCTGTTGAAACATTATAGAGGTAGCTTGTGGTGCGAGCTTTCTTTCAGTTTCCCCTTTTTTTCCACGCCTAAGATGTTTTTTGTTTTGTCGTTCGCTCATAAACAAAGAATTCAAAGCGAGCTGATTGTAATCGTGATTTTGTCCCTATTATAAGTGAGACGGTGACTCGCTGTTCCGTTATTGCCCCGTCACCCCTGTCCTGAACAGTAATCTTGTCACTGTTACAAGAAAGATAGCGACTCACATTTCCGGCTTTTTTACAGCTGTCACCGCTGTCGTAAACGGTGATTCTGCCACCGTTAAAAGTTACTTCCGTGGAACAATCACCGTCGTCAATGTGACGAGAAAATCACTGTTAAGCCCACCTCTGCTAGGCCATATCCCTGTCAGACTAAAGAAAAATTAAAGGATGAGCAATGGCAGAGAACTTTTTCAAAAAACTAGTACGTTATCAGAGTATATTTAATATTTCAAGACGTCTCACAAGAGATTTCAGCTATTCGAGTAATTCAGGGAAGCTCTTACAAATATGCAAAATTTTAGAACTATTGGGTGGCTTCCTCAGCACGAAATTTCACGACACTGAATTCAAACACGAAGTTTAAACCAACGAACTGGTTTCATCCATGTCTAATAATAATAATAATAATAGAGGAAGAACGTACACGGGAGTTCGAAATTATCATGAAGCCGCGAGGCACTAAATGAGAAAGCTTACACGAATCTGATTAGAGGGCTTTTTCTTAATTTTTTAGTTCATAAGGTTTCAATCATGTGAATGTTAGCTGGACGCCTGTGTGAAACGCAGATGTTGTAACTTCAGAAACCAAAAGTCATTGGAATGAACAGTTTTTTTTTTTCTTTTTCCCAAAGGTCTTGTGCAAATTGTAATCGACGAACTGTTATGGTGGAAACGGGATCATTCCGACTGGTGTTCAATTTTGTTGTTATTTGCTGTATCGTGGTTTCGTGCTTCGATACAGTTCTTTGTGTTACACATACCCTAGTTACTGAAGCTCTTGCAAAAGGCGCACCAATGATCATGCCTTTTTTGAGGTCACTGAGATATGACATTGTCGACAATTACTCCACAACACCTGTTTCACTGCGACTGTGGCATTGCTACGTGATAGCCGACATCGTACTGCACTCCTTTACCATACCTCAGATCGCGGTGTCGTCGTTCCTGTCGGAATTTGAATACGGGGCATAGCGTGTACCTCAGTCGCAGTCTCTGTTTCCATTATTTTGATAAACCCTTGTATGTTGGTTGGATGATTTACAGTCACATTTAGATTTGCAGGGTATTTCATATCTACACAATTGTGTTGAAGGCCGCATAGCTGATTGTTAGGGAAATTTTATTGTTCATTTGCAGGGTTTCGTCCTACAGCGATAAGAACATGGTACGCGGAGAAAACTTGTAGCTCAGTTTGTGGAGTTTAAAACTTGAAATGAAATGCTACCCCAGTGGCACAGTGGCGTAAGTGCTGGTCTCTGACCATTCGTCCGAGTGGTCCCGGACCAGGCATGAGTGGTGTGTTAGTCTTAAGACACTGGCTGTCTCCCTTCCCTGGAATAAGCAGCCTTAATTTAGGGATGGGGGGGGGGTAATGATAGCTCTTAGAATAGCTCACGGCGGCCGTTAAACCCCGGAATTAAATAAAAGAAACGAACTTGAAATACGTGTCATGTGGAAGAGTAAAGACAAGCAAACACAATGCAAACAAATAAATACCCAGGAGTAGCTCAGAACTCTTCAGAATATGGTCAGAAATCTGAGAAATTATGCAAAACGTCCCAAAAGTCTGTTTACTGAAAGTTTGGTCATTCACTTTTACTTTATTATAGCAGCTATGCTCTGATCTGAGAGTATTAGTAACCCTGGAGTATTGTTCAGAACCGTGTGTAGGCGGTTTGGTCAGAATTCTGAGAAATTATGCAAAACATCCCAAAAGTCTGTTTACTGAAAGTTTGGTCATTCACTTTTACTTTATTATAGCAGCTATGCTCTGATCTGAGAGTATTAGTAACCCTGGAGTATTGTTCAGAACCGTGTGAAGGCGGTTTCGTCAGAATTCTGAGAAATTATGCAACATGCCCCAAAAGTCTGTTTAATGAAAGTTTGGTAATTCACTATTACGTTATTATGGCAGCTATGCTCTGATCTGAGAGTATTAGTAACCCTGGAGTATTGTCCAGAACCGTGTGTAGGCGGCACGATCTTTAACGAACCTCGAGGTTGGAAACCGAAGATTAGTCAGTCGAGAATGAGGTTTACGCGCGGTCAAAGAATCTCTTTGTTGTAGGTTTACTTCCAGAGTAAATCTTATCAAAAATGTGCGCATTTATGGCTGCGTAAATATCCCGATATTCTGGCTTCAAGTAGAGTCGCACTGTACTAATTGATAGATAGGTTTTGTGACACTGGTTCTGTGGATTATAGTCGGCGAAATGCGAGGCCCCAGGTATTCGCGCCAGATCTCATCGGGGATGTAGAGCTGCAATTGTTTCAGAAAGCCGTCGTGCGTTTTAACAAACGGGGGGGGGGGGGCACTGTGACAAGCTCATTTGTCACGACAAATGGATCCGCACGTAACGCTATGAAATGTTTGAAGTTACGAGCGCACTGGGTTAAGGTGGTGCTGGAACTAAAGCCACCAGACCTAGGTCGTCAATGTGACAAGAAAATCACTGTCTTTATCATTGCCAGTGGTTCCATTTGCAGTAATATAGATATTTTTTATAATACTTTTTTGTTTCTTCAAAAATAAAAACAAAAAAAAAACAACTGTTGAGAATTGCATCACAACGCTTTTTGTAATAATTTATCAAACTTTGAGTAAAAGTACTTTTTGAACGCTCTGTATTTTTTAGAATCTTTCTGGATATATGAACTTGAACGAAATTGCGTGAGTGACGGTGTTTCCAAGTCTTAATTATAAGTCATCGTTTAATATAGTTATAAGTCGAAGTAAAGCTAATGTAATGTACGAAATATCGTTATTGCGGACCTCACCTATTTCTTTCCATGTAATCAGGACATGAAATTTATAGAAGCAAATATAGCTTTCCGATTTCGTGGAATAAGAATTATCAGATCCTTTGAAGCCTTTAGATTATGATCTCAAGAGCTTTTGTTCATCGAAGCTCCGATATCTTCAGATAACTGAAGTTAAATTCTTTATTGTTTTATCCTTATTTTGCAAAGTTATGAAAATGCTCCACTAAAACAAAATAAAGCAGTTGTGTGTTGAGTACTTATTTAGCATCTGTATCTTTATTTGCAGCAGGGAAGTGGCATTTTAAATAGTTCTGATCAAGTGAGCAGCGATGAAAGTTTTATCATCTATTCTAGAGAAAGGTAAGTTTACCATCTTTAAAATATAAAATGTCGCTGAAATGCCGCATTGTTTTGGAGAAAATGAACATAGAACCATTTTAAACACCTGTTTTAAGGGTCAAGTCACATACATGATGTTGTAATAGTGGCTCTGAAGATGTTGATGTTATAAAATATAGCGAAATAACGCGTACCAAACACCGATCTTCTGCTGGTGCAACGGCATTTTATGATACACAAGAGGATTTTCGGCACTCTGAATCTTGCTATTTTGGCTATTAACGTAGCCTTTCAAATGAAACCGTGCCTCTTCTGTGAAAACTAACAAGTCCAGTACATCAAACCCTTCAAGCTTTAAATGAGGGAGCCAATGGTAATACACTATTCTTTTCTCTTCGTCGAGGCCAAGAAGCTGCTGTACAAATTATATTCGAGATGGCCTTTAACAGTTTTGGGGCTTGATGAACGGAAGATCTAGGCCCAAAAATGTCAGCTGATAGCCGCCGTATCGTGGCGAGTTTTGTTATGGTTGTTTAGTGTGGCTCGACGAACGGAATATCTGGGCCCACAAATTTCAGCTGATAAGCGCCGTATTGACTTTCGTGGCGAGTTTAGCTGTGTTTCTTTTGTGTGGCTCGACGAACGGAATATCTGGGCCCACAAATTTCAGCTGATAAGCGCCGTATTGACTTTCGTGGCGAGTTTAGCTGTGTTTCTTTTGTGTGGCTCGACGAACGGAATATCTGGGCCCACAAATTTCAGCTGATAAGCGCCGTATTGACTTTCGTGGCGAGTTTAGCTGTGTTTCTTTTGTGTGGCTTGACGAACGGAATATCTGGGCCCACAAATTTCAGCTGATAAGCGCCGTATTGACTTTCGTGGCGAGTTTAGCTGTGTTTCTTTTGTGTGGCTCGACGAACGGAATATCTGGGCCCACAAATTTCAGCTGATAAGCGCCGTATTGAATTTCGTGGCGAGTTTAGCTGTGTTTCTTTTGTGTGGCTCGACGAACGGAATATCTGGGCCCACAAATTTCAGCTGATAAGCGCCGTATTGACTTTCGTGGCGAGTTTAGCTGTGTTTCTTTTGTGTGGCTCGACGAACGGAATATCTGGGCCCACAAATTTCAGCTGATAAGCGCCGTATTGACTTTCGTGGCGAGTTTAGCTGTGATTCTTTTGTGTAGCTCGACGAACGGAATATCTGGGCCCACAAATTTCAGCTGATAAGCGCCGTATTGACTTTCGTGGCGAGTTTAGCTGTGTTTCTTTTGTGTGGCTCGACGAACGGAATATCTGGGCCCACAAATTTCAGCTGATAAGCGCCGTATTGACTTTCGTGGCGAGTTTAGCTGTGTTTCTTTTGTGTGGCTCGACGAACGGAATATCTGGGCCCACAAATTTCAGCTGATAAGCGCCGTATTGCCTTTCGTGGTGAGTTTAGCTGTGTTTCTTTTGTGTGGCTCGATGAACGGAATATCTGGGCCCACAAATTTCAGCTGATAAGCGCCGTATTGACTTTCGTGGCGAGTTTAGCTGTGTTTCTTTTGTGTGGCTCGACGAACGGAATATCTGGGCCCACAAATTTCAGCTGATAAGCGCCGTATTGACTTTCGTGGCGAGTTTAGCTGTGTTTCTTTTGTGTGGCTCGACGAACGGAATATCTGGGCCCACAAATTTCAGCTGATAAGCGCCGTATTGACTTTCGTGGCGAGTTTAGCTGTGTTTCTTTTGTGTGGCTCGACGAACGGAATATCTGGGCCCACAAATTTCAGTTGATAAGCGCCGTATTGACTTTCGTGGCCAGTTCTGCTGTGATCCTTTTGGGTTCCTTGTTGTTCACGGAACCTGTCTGTCTGAATTACGTCACCACCCTAAATATGGAAGTCTTATTCGGAACTGTTCACTCTGGGTACTTACGCCAAAAAGATTGCTGCACTGCAGTAAAAGACCGCACGGAGAAATAAGCCTCAACGATGAAAACATGTTCGTCTTGTGAACAAACTATGTTGACGCTCTCACCTCGCCGAAAACACTTGTAGTGCCTTAATGGCTGCGGTGATGGGTCCATTGCGTCGGAAAGGTATCCGGATGTTGGACGAGTCGATTCGAACTTGTGGTACGGTGTTCTTATCGATAATTCATTATTAGAAAATATCTGATGGATGCGTTGCATTTTATATATGGGACTCCCGGTACTAGGCCAGAAGATGTTCTGAAGATACGGAGTTTTGTGCCTTTGTTTTTAATATTCTAATGTGTGCCAGGTTTTAATTTACTGTAGATATTTTATTTCGTAAATATCTCATAGAGAATGTTCAGTTACTGTATTTATGTAGGAAAGAATCGCACTTCGAACCTATGGGTCATGCTTCTTTTTTTCTTTTAATGTAAACCTTTTTATTAATAGAAATGATATATGAATGTGTTAAAGTTTTCAAAATTTAAGACTGAAATGTGAGTATTAGGTTGAATTTTTAGTTTCAGCAATATCAGAGGACCCGTTCCGTACCAACAGAATGCACGCTAACCACATCATGACACCACCTCCAAGCTGGGTCATTGCTTAATGGGAGCTGCCAAACTCACTATCTACCGTCGTTACAGAACAAGGTGTACCGCGACTTGTCTGATCACATGTCGTTTTATTTCCAGTCGCCCAGTGTCCAGTCATGGTGTTCCTGACAGAATCGTATACAAATTTTCCGGTTCTTCACAGAAATGAGTGGTTTCCATATAGGCATGTGACAAAGACACCGATCGTTTTCAATTCCTTGCGCATAGTTCGCAGAGATATGGGTCAGGAACAGCTTTCAAAGAACGTTTCCGTCAATTTCTGCACACAAGAAGTCCTGTTTCTCCGAACAAGCCTTCTTAGACAACAGCAATATCGTTTCTGACAAATTGTGGTCGCGCCACAGTTATGCCTCTTAGATAAACAATGTGGGTTATTTTTCCATTGATTAAAGACCCGGGATATCTCCCCTTTTGAAAAACCAGTCAGTGTTCAAAATCGCCCCTCCAGCCCGGCGGGCTTTCACAATAAGTCCTTTATTGAACTCCGAAAAATCCTTTGGTTTTCTCATTGTGATCAACACTACTGATGATGGCTGACGAGAAGCAGTCTCACGCATTTGCATATATAAATGACTTTTACGTAAATCTGCATAAAGGATTCTTATTCAGTGGCCGGTTTGTGTATTTTATGTGGACAAAGTGTACGGACACCTAAGTGGAAGGGGGAAACAACAGCATTTTAGCCGTTATCGGCACGAGTCGGCCTATCTTCGGCCCTTATGATTGCAAAGACTCTTTTAGCCATGCTTTCCACCACATGCGTGCAGATCTTTATCGGAAGCTTTCTCCATTCCTCTTGTAAAGCGTCTGCAATAGCTGCAGAAGAGGAAGGTCTTACATATTCGGGGTTCTAGCTCATCTCACTGACGTTCTGTTGGATTCAGATCGAAGGACCGGGCAATTTATCACCTTCAAGTTCTGTGGAGTTTTGGTTTGAGGACCTCCGGCTCCTCAAAGGTAGCCTAGACAGAACTTGAAGTGTGGAAATGTTCTTGATCTTATTGAAACAGGCAGGAATATGTGCCGAAGTACTACCACAGCGTAGCGACTGCGAATTCTTTGGGATTTGTAGTACTTTGCAACCATTAGGATGGAAGGCACCACAACCAAAGGACCGAGTCCTTCATAATAGAAATAGCCCCCCCCCAAAAAAAAAATCACTAATCTCCCTACCAATTTAACTGTAAGGGCAATGCTAGCATTGCTAGGGAAAATCCCGCACCGAAATACGTCCATCCGAAAGAGTACGTCCATCTAATACGTCCATCAACGTCATCAAATATGTCCATCCGAAAGAGTGAGTAGCATGATTATTCGACCAAGATTACTCTCTTCCACTATTCTGTTGTCCACGAACGGTGAGTGAGGTATTTCTGCAGTCGTCTGGCATTGTCTGGAGTGATGTAGAGTTTGTGAGCAGGTAACCTAGTATGGTAAACGTATGCATGCAGTTCCCGACAGACTGTTATGGTGCAAATAGTTGTGCCAGTGCCATGGGTGAAGTCGCTAGCCAGGTTAGTGGCAGAAAGCATGCATGCCTTCTTCGCAATCATCAGTAAGCTTCGTTTGGTTCGATTACTCAGTTTGTGTGGCTTCCCAGGTATCGGCTTCGTTGTAGGGGTACTATCTGCTTTCCTTCGATAAAAAACAGCACCAGTGGATTTGAAAAGTCCAAGAACACAGCTATACTACACACTGATTGCTTACTCAGGTTATATCCAACCACCACTCTCCGTTTAAGTCCGTCAGTTTAGCTTCGCTCTGCTCAGTCGCTTTCAGTGTTGTCTGACAGGTGTACCAAAGCTCCTTTTCATATAAAGCTTCCAACACACACACACCCATACGAGTCTGGTTCTGCAAATGCACGTTCATTAGCATATAAGGAAGTGCCCGAATACTCTTACCTGTATAGTGTATATTCATTGCCTGACAGAGGAAATGCCACACCACGAAAACATGAACGCAGCGCCATGCAAATTGCTGGGTGGGAGCACACGTACAAATTATGCAAATGATTGCATTTGCAGGCCAATCGCACGAACGGCGCGCGAGATATAAGCGGACAACCAGACCATGAGACCATATGCCGCCCCGGTGGCGCAGTGGTCTAAGGCGCTGGCCTCTGATCATTCGTCCGTAAGGGTCCGGGTTCGAATCTCGGTTAGGCATGGATGTTGTGGTTGTCTTACGGCACTGGATCTCTCCCTCCCCTGGAACCAGTGACCCTAAATTAGGGACGGGCGACTGCTTATAGCCCATTGAGTTTCTCACGGTGGTCGTTAAACCTCCAATCAAAAAAAAAAAAAAAAAAAAAAAAAAAAAAACATGAGACTATCAGTCGAGACATCGTCACGGCCGCGAGAAGTGAGTGGTTCTACTGTAACCCTGTCTGGAGAACGAACAAGTGGTGCCAATGCCGTTAAGACGCCGTCGTACGCGGTTTCCTCAAACGTATCTGTTCACGAGAGGTGTCATCGTAGGCCTTCGTACTGTCGGATGGTCCTTGCGTCGTATTGCGGAAGAAATGCAACGTGATGCCACAACCGTCGGTCGCATTTGGAGACAGTGGTCTCAAGATGAATCTGTGCAACGTCGTAAGGGTACCAGATCACGGAGAGGGACGTCCTAGCGCACCAATCACCGCATCTGACGTCATGCCGTAGCGGACCCACAGGCCACAACGGGGGACATTTTGCGGAGTGTACGGAGAGGCTTGGATGCTCCGATATCGACGCGGACAGTGTCGCATCGATTGACTGCGTCTGGTTTGCAGTCCAGCTGTCCGTTGCGAAGGCTACCCTTAACAGCGAGGCGTCGTCGTCACCGCTTGGCGTGGTGTCGCCCCAGAGCTACGTGGGGTGACGAATGGAACAGTGTGGTGTTCAGCGATAAATCGTGGTTCTGTCTCACCACGACGAGCTCTGTGTGAGAGTCTGGAGACTGCGTGACCAACGGGCAGATTCCTCCGCCATTGTAGTGCGCCGCACGGCCCGGCAACGTGGAATCATGGTGTGGGGTGCTATGCTGCGACCCGTGGCACTACCGTATCTGCATGGCATTGCAAATGCTGTTTTTCAACAGGATAACTTCTGGCCGCATACGGCTCGGATCAGCCTGAATGCTTTACACGGTGTGCTGATGCTTCCGTTGCCAGCACGATCACCCGACCTCTCGCCCATCGAGCATCTGTGGAACACAATTGGACGTCGGTTGTGTACCCTTCCACCCCCGAAAAATGAAGATAAACTGTGTACACGGATCAACACCACATGGTCCACGATACCCCAGGACACTCATTGCCTCGATGCCGCGTCGGATTCAACGCTGTATCGCCCAAAATGTGGGCCACACTCCTCATTGATTATCTTGTATATTTGGCCACTGGAGCCCTGTATGTGACAATTAAATCATTTGTTCAGGACCTACGTGGCTATCTGTGTGGGAAATTTGGTCTGTTTTCGAGCATTCTTTTATGGTATGACATTTTCTCTGTCAGGCAGTGTATAAGTGAAATATTAGAAGGACTCAGAAGAAAACCACCTAAGAGATGGGTGGATCAAATTTGAAAGCATGCTGAAGTGACATCAAGGCGACTGGCTCAAAGCGGAATGTTGTGGAAGAGACGAGACCTCCATTTTTCATTGGATTGATGATGGCTGTTGCTGTTGATGATATGCATGTGTGTTTTGTTAATTCGTTTTGTTAACACTTTGCATAAATCATCTGTGATATTACAAAGAATGTCTAGGATAGAAGCCTAGGGTAAAAATAAAATATGGGTGGCAAAAAAAAGCATGTTATTTCGCGCCTTTCCAAGAATTTTCAGACATTGTATACAATACCTGCTTTATCAACAATATGACGGTAAAATATGCTTGTCAAGAGTTGAAGAATTGTGGCGGCGTCAGAAGTTTAAAAGTCGGCAATAGTAATTAGCGATCCTAAAAGAAGAAGGAGTTTCATAAGGTTAATTATTTCTTTGCAACATTGTCAATAAAATAGAAAGTCTAAATTACAAAATGAATGTCAAAGGGTTAGCAAAAAGGAAAAAAAAACGAAGATAGAAAGGCGTGCATTTGTTTTGTTCCTTAGTGAGATCGTTGTACCTGATTGAAAACAGCTTCATTACGATGAATAATTATTCCAGGGAACCTTCCATCTGATATCTGTATCTCGTCAGAATAGCAATTTATTATGCATTGTCGCTGTAAAAGAATAAATGGGTTTTCCCTATCTCTACACACACAGAGCTGCAGTCGTTGTGTGTTGCCAAATTCAAGGAACAAAATCTATTCGTACTTCTGAAACACACGGCAAAAGAGTTTTCAGAGCGGAGCTTCGTTGTTGTATCTGCTCGCCCTCGGATTTTCGAGTCAGCTGACCGATAATAATTATTGTTTCGGTTGTTAACATGCGTTCTACAAAAACGATGTTTTTCTTCTGCAGTTTTTTAGAATCTGTTGAAAACAATTTTTTTCAGCTTAGTTCCAGAGATCTGTGTTCGAATGCCAGTACCAGTTTCTCTCACATGCATGCATGCCTTCGGAGGAAATGCAAAGAAAGGAGGAATTAGCAAACCTAAAAATAAAACATTTCCAAGAAGGGAACAGAAGAAATCTTTTATATGTTAAGTCCGCATGAACAAAAAAAAAAAAAAAAAAACCAAAACAAGAAAGATGACCCCTAATTATCGATTGTAATGACAATAATTTTCGATTTTTTGTATTGTAAGTGATTACTCTCTTGAATACTTTCCCACGAGAATTAAATTCTACAAAATTATTCATAGTCAACTGAACAGGCTAGAAAAATAAATCAAGTGGATGATAAAACATCCAGGAATAGAAACAACTACATACTCTCCATAGAGGTTTAAAAGTACGTTACGAAAATTAATAAATGACTCACAAAAAAGTTCATAACCGAAAAAAAGACATCAGAGACAAAGAGATTTCCAAATCATAGAGTGCCGCCCCGGTAGCGCAGTGGTCTAAGCGATGGCTTCTGATCATTCGTCCGAGATGGGTCCGGGTTCGAATCCCGATGAGGCATGGAGGCTGTGTTTGTCTTACGGCGCTGGCTCTCTCCCTTCCCTGGAACCAGTGACACTAAATTAGGGACGGGCGACTGCTTATAGCCCATTGAGTTTCTCACGGTTGTCGTTAAACTTCCATTCAAAGAAAAAAAAATCGTACAGTTAAAAAAGAAATACAGAAGGGAACATGATATGACTCTACGCCCCTAGGGGAAGAAAAATGGAAAAGTTGAAAATATGCCAAAAGTATTCTTCACAGCAAAAGCTATTTTAAAGAAAAATAATTTTTCAAATACCTTTCTCCGAAGAAGAGATAACGAGAAAAAGGTTTGGACACGTACCCCTCCTAGCTGAAAAGCTGTGCATTATTTAAAGGGGTAATGTTTCTCATTTTCATTGCAGCGAATGACATACAGTAAAAAAAGAAATTTTCCAATTGGGGTTTTAGAAGCGGAGATACATCTGCAAACAGAAGTACATAAACACCACGTAGCAAAAGAATTGTAAACTACAAAAAAATTCCAGAAGTACAAATTGAAGTGCACAAGGTAAATGGTATCCGGTATTTTTATATTGGACGTTTAGAAGCAGAGATGTCCAGAGAAATAGATTAAACATTTGCACCCCCAAGCGGGGAAATTGTGCATTATTTTAGGAAGGAAATACCAAGGAGGTTAGAAGTAGGAGCAGATGGCAACAGCCCCTCTCCCTGTGCTTCTGGCGTGACGTCACTTTTTATCAGCTGACTACGCCAGTGCGCCCAACCTCAGAATCTCCTGTATATCTCTATGGGGAAATCGCGATTTTGAACGGGTTTTTCGGACCCTTATTCTACCCATACAGGCATCAAAAAAATTGAGGCTGAAATATTCATTCCCATAATAAAAAATTTCCAAAAAAAACAGGAAAATATGTGTTGGTATTTCTTTAAAAAATTGAACAAAATAATGATTTTTTGAGCGGAAGTGTATAGTGCGCATGGTTACTTGCATACTGCCCATGTGCAAGTAACCATGTTTAAAATATAACCAAAACCCTAATGTTAAGAAATAAGAAGTCCGAAATATTCCTTCTTTCCATCCTTGGTTTGCATGCGCTAAGGAAAACTGCTTAAGCTACAGGGAGTGACGTCACTTTCCCGAACTCCCGCAGCACAGACTCCACCACCTCAGAGAGAGGACAAAAACAGCTGATCTGTTTTGGCTTCACTCAAAACGGGTCCCTTCAATTGGGAAATACACGCAAAAGATTTTCATAGCTAGTAATTAATTTTTTCAGTCGTGTTTTTAATCCCGTAGATATTGCTGCAACATTGTGTAAACGGAAACTTGAACTTAAGCTCTCTAGTGGCACATTTGTACATTAAGAAATATTCGAAATTATATGCGGAACGTTTCTCACCGGAAACGCTTTCCAATAAAGAATGATTTTTTCAAATCGGTCTCTTAAAAGCAGAGATATCGACAAAAATGACATACGTGTACGATCTTGACGGGAAAACTATGCGCTATTTTAAGCAGAAGTTATTTCCAAAAGATTTTCGAGGTGAGCGGTATAGATCCATTGAAGAAGTTTTTAAATTCAATTTTCAGGAGCGCAGATTTTGCTGCAAATACATCAGAAACAGAAATAAATAATTACGTGCCCTCGTGGTCGAACCATTCTTTTTTTTTTTTTATTGGAGGTTTAACGACCACCGTGAGCAACTCAATGGGCTATAAGCAGTCACCCGTCCCTAATTTAGGGTCACTGGTTCCAGGGAAGGGAGAGAGCCAGTGCCGTAAGACAAACACAACATCCATGCCTCACCGGGATTCGAACCCGGACCCCGTTCGGACGAATGATCAGAGACCATCGCTTAGACCACTGCGCCACCGGGGCGACAACCATTCTTTATCAAAAATTAGAAGTAACATGCAGAAAATTTCCTACCAGGAGCTGTATCCGATGCAGAAAGAATTTTTCAAATAGGGCTTTTAAAAACAGAGATGTCGGGGAAATCACAATTTACCTTTACGTCCCTAACGGAAAATTTATGCATTATTTGTAAGCGAAACTGTTCCTAAAATAGTGATCGTTATAAATGGCATTGTAAGTAAGAAAGATTATTTTGAATCGGATATTTAGAAGCAAATATATGGAATAAAATGTATTTTGAATTCGATATCATCTGAATTTACACCCTATAGCGGCAAAGTTTTGTATCGAGAAAAGAGGGAAAAACTGAAGGCTAGGATCATCATTCTCACATTTCAAGCTTTCCAATGCAAAAAGAATTTTTGAAATCGGACTTATAGTTGCAGAGATATGGTGTCCACAGACAGACGGACAAAGTGATAACATAAGCACGATCTATTTTTTTACGTTTCCAACCGTAGGTTGAAGAGGCGTATATGCTCCAGCTTTGTCCGTCTGTCTGCCTGTCCGTCTGTCCGTACGATAACTCGCGTAAAAATGGTTCGATTTCGATGAAATTTTAGTATGTGGTAGGGGACCACATGGAGACGAACCCTGTAAAAAATGGGCGAATGGGGTCAAAGATCAGGACATAGGAGCGGTATCCATTCCATCGCCCTTATGCGTCATAACTTACGTAAAAATGCTTCGACTGAGACAAAACTTTATCATGTTGTACCGGAGGTATACTAAACCAATTCTGTTTAATATAATCGAAATGGGGTCAAAGGTCAGAGCACAGGAGCGAGATCTATTCCACAGCCGTTACACTCATAACTTGAGTAATAATTTGAGTAGTGATTTCTGGAATGTTGGAAAGCGTATCATAATCAATGCGTTGCATGATTTTATTAACTTGTATAAAACACGTGCTAAACAGTAACGGTATCGTGTTATGTTTATATGTACTTTTCTTCTTACTCGCTCTAAATACTATTTTGCAGTAACATATACAACACAAAATAAAATTTCCTTTTAAGATAACACCTCCTTTTTTTTTTTTTTTTTTTTGGTAGGTTTAACGACCACCGTGAGCAACTCAATGGGCTATAAGCAGTCGCCCGTCCCTAATTTAGGGCAACTGGTTCCAGGGAAGGGAGAGAGCCAGTGCCGTAAGACAAACACAACATCCATGCCTCACCGGGATTCGAACCCGGACCCCTTTCGGACGAATGATCAGCGGCCAGCGCCTTAGACCACTGCGCCATCGGGGCGGCAACTCCTTTTCGCTGTTATAAAAATATATTGCGGCGAAGGAAACGGCAAAAGCCGAAAAGATCGGTGTGGATATTGTAGGTTCTGGTAAATCGAAAAAGCACTGTGTAATTCAAAAAGTCAAAACATGATCAATATCAAACACATGAAAATTTATAATTTTCTCGAGCAAACAATTAAACTACTACTGAGGCTTTTTAAATCTCACATTTAAAAGCAACTTTTTTTTTCTTTGCACCAATTAATGATTATGTGATACTCAACTGAAGAAATGAATGCCCTGCTAAATTTCATTCACTTCCTAAAAAGCTTGTTGCATAATTTGCGCACCTTCCTCATTGATTTAGAAATTCGTTGAAATCTGATCGTGATTACCCATTCACTGGTGTGTTTTCTTTGAACATGTTTGTTTAATTCGCTTAGGCATGCAGTTTTTTCGTAGCGTGCGATGAAGATTCTTTTTATGGTTATAACGAACGTGAGCTCCGCTAACCCTATTACCTAGTTATTGTTTTCTTCCATTTTTGCAGTCTAGAATTTGTTACGAGTTTTGGAATAAAACAAAGGCACGAGGGTCGTCGTCAAGACTTTTTATTGGGCACGTGGTATATATCAAACGTTTTAGAACACGGAAATGAAAAAAAAAATACTTTTACGGTTTCTTTTCAATACGTTTACCAGTGATTAATATCACTGCATTTGCTATTGCGAGATCGCAAAAATGTAGTATCGTACGCATTTCCTGAACTTAGAAAGTCACATGCGCCATATGTCACCAGGTGATTGGTCTTTGAATATAAATGGGAAACAGTTGTTAATTGAAATCTAGGGCCGCGGGTGGCCTAGTGGTCAACGTTCGTGACTGCCACGGGGAAGACCTAGGGTTGGATCCCAGGCAAGTACAAATGCTCGGACCACTAAATATTCGCCGTGCGTCGGATGGGCGCGTTAAGCCATCGGGCCCCGGGTACTGTCCCCCCTGTAATAAATAAGGGCGTCTTCCTCCCCCTTTCTACCTCGCTTCCGTGTCACTTTCCTATCAGGCACTCCAACCCAAATCTCCTAGGTTCCTATTTCTAAGGGTTGTTTAAGACCTGGAGTCAGACACTACCTTCCTAAAATCCTCAATATATGATCTGATCTGATCTGATGGACATCTATGAATTGCGTTCGTGATCATTCTTTACCGTCATCGAAAAAGATATGGCAGCTACAAATCTGTGAATTTGCCACAACGATCCTAAATTTAGTTGCAAAAAGAACTGCGGCTCAGAGAGCCTTTGGGGAGAAGGAGCAATAGTGAAATCGAGATGTAGGAGCAGTGTGTAGCGATTGAGGAAAGGAAATTTAGAGTTGCATGAATATACTCACATCGGCCACTGAATTAGAACCCTTATTCAATACCGGGTTGGACGTCCTTTATCTAGAATTACAGTACGCATGCGGATTGGCATAGATTCCAGAAGGTGTTGGAGTGCATCTACATCTACAGCTTACCAAGCGTTCACCAGACTATCCTTTAACTGTCTCAAATTTGACGGAAAAGGACTCTGTTCCAAGATCTGTTTTTCTAACATGTCCCATGGATTCTCAATGGAGTTCAGATTCGGGCTTTGTTGTGGCCAGAGAAGATGGTGAAATTAGCTGTCATGCACACTGAATCACTGCTGAACACATCTTGCAAGATGGACAGTTGCATTGTCATGAATGAAACAGCCGTCACCTGCTATATAAAAAGTCTAAATTGCAGAATGGACTTGATCGTCAACATTGATCAGATAATCTTCCGTGGACGATACCCGACCTTACGGAAATATCAGGGGACCCGTTCGGTACCAAAAGAACGTCCTACACACCATGACACCATTTCAGAACCTTCCTTAGTTGTGTTTGCAAGGCAAAGGGGCCAACGTCACTGGGCTCCCGCTAAGATTTCTGCCTACAGTCGGTACAGAACAAGATGCACCCAACTCATCGGACGACATGACTTTTTTCCAATCTCCTAGTGTCCAGTCACGGTGTTTCTAACACCACTGTAGACGAACGTTTTGGTTCCTTGCAGAAATCAATGGTTTCTATATAGGCATGCGACAACGACTCCGATCTTTTTGAATTCCCTGCGCATAGCTGGCTGAGATATGGGTCAGGTACAACTTTCATTGAATGCTTCGGTCAATTGCTGCGCACAGGATGTCCTGCTTCTCCATACAAGCTTTCTCAGACGACGGCGATCTCGTTCCTGAGAGATTGTGATTGTGCCACAGATATGCCTTTTAGACAAGAAACATGGGTTATTTTTCCACTGATTAAAAACCAGGATATCTCACCTTTTGAGAAAGCAGTCAGTTCTCAAAATCGCCGCTGCAGGCGGAATGGGCTCCCAGAATTGTTCATCCTGCCCTTTATCGAACTCCTAAAGAGTCTGTGTTTTTCAGTTTGTGATCAACACTACTCATGATTACTGACGAGCAACAATCTTAAGTAGTTGCGTAGGTCACGTGGTGGCGCACGTGATCACGTAGTTTGCATATATTCTGTGTGAGGGACGTTTACGTATATCTGCATAAAATTTCCTAATTCAGTGGCCGGTGTATGTGTGTGTGTGTGTTTGTGTGTGTGTGTGTGTGGTTTCTCGTTAAGTAATGAAACTTATAATCTACTGAAATACTTATCAGCTCTGCAATCCATGCACCAGCTTCCACCGGCAACAACGCCCGAACACAGAAAATTGGGGGAAAACTCAGCAGGGCAGTGAGTGACGTAAGCACTGCTATATTTCGCAGAGAAGAGGAAATTCGCTTCCTCACTCTTAAAAATTTGCTTCACACAAAATTAATTCCAGTAATTTTTAAGGAAAACAATAACTATAACTGCAGGGAAGATCAGGGATAAAGGAGAAAATTAGTGCAATTTTCATACATTATCTGTCAATACTTTGTTTTACTGTATGTTGGTGTAAAAAATAAAACGACGAGACATCGATATAGTTTTTTTTTTAATTTATACCTGGTTAAAAATTCTCTGCATATTTCAAGCATTTATCGGAGATTTTCAGGGTACAAATTGCACCAGTAAATACGGTTGGGTTATTGATAAAAACAAGTTAGCGACAAAAAGGCTGGCCCGAGCCGGAGAGTGCCAGAGCATGGGGAATCGTTACTTTGAGTGATTCGTTTTTTATATACACTGAAGAGCAATTGAATTACAGATACCTGTCTAGTAACGTGTTGCACCACCTTTCGCCCTGATGACGGCGGCACTTTGTTTCGGCATGGACTCGACATGACACCGGAAGCGTTGGGAGGCCATACGGATCCACGACCCCTGAACTCCCACAGTTCACGAGGATTTGATGGAGGGGGGTAAGAGCCTCGAACATCTCTCTCGATGGCATCCCAGATGTGCTCGATTGGATTGAGGTCAGGTGACCTAGCTGGCCAAGGAAGCGAGGTCACGTCGGTGGAGTGTTCATCCAATCATTCGGATACAATTCGGGAGCTGCACTGTCTTGTTGCAGGATGAAGTCCTCAGTGGGATGTTGAAGACGCACAAATGGGAGCAAATGGTCGTCCAGGATATTCCGGTAACGTTGACCTGTGAGGGACGATGTCACACGTACCAGGGGTCCCATTTCAGTCCACGAAATCAGTGCCCAGACGAGAATGCCACCCTCACCAGCTTGAAGAGTACCCTGCTGGCAAGAAGGACCCATCGCTTCATGCGGTATGCGCCGTACTCGTATCCTGCCATCCGCATGTACCAACGTGAATCTCGACTCATCAGTCCAGGCAACTTTTTCCCACATGTCTAGGGTCCAGTGGCGATGTTCCCGCGCCCATGCTAATCTTTGCACCCTGTGATGTGCGGTCAGCAGCGGTACCCTCGTGGGACGTTGGCTTCTGTACTCCATAGCGAGGAGATGGTTCTGGATGGTGTGGCTGCTTACACGTTTTTGTGCACCAGCGTTAAATTGCCGAGTGATTTCTTGCACTGTGGCCTGTCTATCCGCAGTTACAATGCGAGCTAGCCGACGATGACCCCGCTCATCCACACGCTGTTACCACGACATTTGGCCCTTGCAGGGATGGTTTTACAGGATTTGATGTACTCCCGGTGCACCCGTGACACAGTGGCTCGTGAAAATCCTAGTGCCTGCACGACTTCCGAGATGGAGTGACCCATTCGAAAATTTTCTCACGATTAAATGCGCTTAGATTATTCGTCTTACCCATACTGCGTCCGACTTTTACTGAATACCGTGGCATCACTCCCTTTATTGGCGGATCGCTGCATACTTCATGTCGTTTCCGTTTATAGGGCCGCCCACAGCGCCACATTTGCATAACGCCAGCTGTCTCTAATTCAATTGCTCTTCAGTGTATAACATATTTCGATTCTTCCTCAACTAATATCAATATACGATCCAGGCTGTTTTTTTGTACCATTTTGACCACTGGCTGTGTCAAATTC
The DNA here is from genome assembly GCA_039090855.1 of Macrothele yani. NCBI lineage: Eukaryota > Metazoa > Arthropoda > Arachnida > Araneae > Macrothelidae > Macrothele > Macrothele yani. Next base: position 166,634,557 of record CM077029.1, on the reverse strand, counting down.
CAAAGCATCAGTAATGAATTAAAATTTAAAAATTCGTTTAAAATTTTGGTCAATTTAAAAAGAAAGACTATTATTTTGTAATCTAATAAGCTTTTTATTTTCAGATAATGGAGATCATGAGATCAGCCAGGTAAACTCATTCATCGTGGCAGAGCAGTGTGTTAAGTCTTCCTATCGACGTTGGAAAAAGTGAAAAAGAAACATTGTGTTGTGTTCCTGAATGACAGAACAACTGATTCACAATATGTAGCTGTCTATACTGTTGAGAGGAGAAATAAAGTGTTTTCATCTTTGTTCATAAACTGAATACATTCAGGAGATTCTGTTACCCCTACAAATTCCTCATTGTTGTCAACAACTCTTGCAATCACGTAGAACAGCTGAAACCAGATGATAACTTAGTGAAGAATTCCAGTTTCCTCAAAATACTATTACTATGAAAAGTTACTACTGCCCGTGTTTTAGCGGTTGAAATGTTTTGTTCCTGCAGATATTTAAAATAATTTTGCCAAACGTTTTATTCTTGCATTTGTCATATGCATCTTTTCCATTTTTATCTTTGAAATTTGTGAATGTGTCTCGGGGGATGAAAAGAGCGTTCTAATTGAATGATTTTTCTTGTTTTATATCCGAATTAAGGTCTAGGTGATGCATCTCCGAAAAAATAATGGTGTGCTTCAATACCCCTTAAAATATCTTGATCCAATGGTGGCCATCCCGATGGTCGAGGGGGTCTGAGGCGCTGGCTTCTGACCATTTGTCCGAGATAGGCCCGAGTTCGAGTACTAGACGGGCATGGGCGGTGTGTTTTTTAAATGGCGTGGATCTGTCCCTTCCCTGGAACCAATGGCCCTAAAATAGACACAGGTTTCTGCGTGTAGCCTCACAAGTTGCTCCTGGTGGTCATCAAACCCGGAATTAGACAACAACAAAAACAATGTTGATTTTTACATTTCAAATAAGTGCAATCGTAATTAAAAATTCTATCTAACCTTTCCTTTAGTCAACAGAGAGATTCGAGCACACATCTTGTTACTCAGGAGCGGCTGTTCTTCCAACTGAACTACGCCGGCATGCTTATCGCTGCTTCATTGTCGATTTGAGTCATGCGTCACCTCAGTAATACGTCATCTACGTCATGTCACGTTGTATATTACATCTTTCATTACACGCACGAGGAGGTGTACTTTCCTATATTATGCCCGAAAGGAAGCATGCATATCAGTTTTTGACAAGAGCATTTTCATGCAAAAACTTCCTTGCTTTAAAGTATAACTTCGCACCTCAGCGGCACTTGGTTAAACGTAATTCGTACATTATTAAAAGCTTTGTTCAAGTCTGAAATTACAAATCGAATCTCTTTTAAAATCTGTCAGATTCATTCAACCAGGAATTCATCATGAAAACATTCTCCGCGAGGCCATTGCAGGGGTCGAATGCTCTTTGCTGAACGTCAGATTGGTTAAATGAAGACATTCCATGTAATAAGATTTTATGTAAATCCTACTATAGAGATATTACTGTTACTAAACCGTGCCCAGTTGTGATGGCAGGAAAATTGGAAGGATTATCTGGGTGTTTCTTATTGAGTATGTAAATGCCACCTGTGCACTTAAAGTATAGAGGAACATTGCTGAACACTTAGTCTGTATTAAAAACATTACAAATTAAAGCTCTTGATTTAACTTTAAGATCTTTGGTAGTTAAATCGCAGGGTCCAAGTGATGAATCGTGATCGAGCAATCAACAACTAAGTTTAGACACCATGTGGAATGTTCTGAGTCACAGAAGACCTGAGCCGGCAATCAACATAATCAAAAACTGATATCTAGTCGAGGTGGGCTGAAAAGTGGTTTTCCTGTTACAGTAACAAGGGAGACACTTTCACGGAAGTAACCGGCGGCAAAAATCGCCTTTTACAACAGCTGTGACGGAGCTGTAAAGAAGACGGAATTGTGAGTCACCTCTTACTTGTAACACAGACAAAATCAGCGTTTAAGAAGGGAGCAGTAACACACGGAATTGTGAGTCACCGTCTCGCTCGTAACAGTGGCAAAATCGTTGTTACAGTTAACTCGCTTTGAATTCTTTGTTTACAAGCGAACACAAAGCGAAAGCCAAAATAAAAACAATCTTAAGCGTGGGAAAAAGAGGTGACAGAAAGAAAGCTCACATCACTAGCGATCTCTTTGATGTTTCAAAAGAAAAGAAGACAAACTGTTTAGATATGATGACGTGGCAACCGAAACTATGATATAAGAGTGATTTGGGACGCCCAGCACTGCTCAGACACGACTAACGGTGACATTCTTAACAGCTAATTTGGAACTGTAACTTTTTGTCACTGGTTATAACGGTACAGTGACTTTTCAGTAATAGTGACCAAGTAGCAGGTATGTGATTTCTGACTTATCTCTAATGTCCAGTAATAGACGAGATGTTGAACGTCAACAGTGTCACAAATTTGAAAAGAAAATATTGCCTCAGTGAGAGCCTCTTGTTCTTACAGCTAACTGAATCTTCTTGAATTCCAAATTTAATTGTTTGCATAATGAAATTGCAACGCGATGCTAGTATGAGAACCAACGGTGCCAACATTCTAATGCCTATTTCCAACAAAATTAAATTAAGCTGAATATATTCATTTGATGCAGCTACCAGATCGGGATTATAGCCTGACTAACAAAATCATATGATGATCTCATTCAATTTCTCTATGTAAAAGTCATTTGTCGAAGGGTTTTGGCAAACGCTCTGTAGATATTGAATAACCCTATAACTCGACGCTATAAGATTAGATGAAGCAGTTGGAGAGCCTACAGCATTGTTTGGTATAGCAAAGCGTTTTCTTCAACAACAGGTTTAATTTCCTTATTCATTTGGTCATCGACTATTTGACAACACATCGGTGCTTTTCGATGTGATTTGATAGTATCAAAACTGCTATTGCGAGCTCTTTAAAGCTTCTTCATTGTTTTTCGCATTTCGCAGTTTTACTTTCTCTCACGCGAAAATTTTCCTCTCTTGCTGCCGAACGTGCCTTGGCTAAGGCAATATTGGTGTATTCTTATTCGCAACAGACGGGTGTTCCCTACCAACGTGTGCTCTCAAATCTCAAGTTATTCGCAACAGACGGGTGTTCCCTACAAACGTAGGCTCCCAAACCTCAAGCTATTCGCAACAGACGGGTGTTCCCTACAAACGTGTGCTCCCAAACCTCAAGTTATTAGCAACAGACGGGTGTTCCCTACAAACGTGTGCTACCAAACCTCAAGTTAAGTTACTGCAAATCCTTGATGACACTATGAGCGCACTATAACGACCTTAACAAACCCATTGGAATGTTATCACCGGCAGATGCTGCTGAACACAAAGTAAGTTATATATCTGTTTTAAGCTTTGGAAAAACTAGATGTTTGATGTTGATCTGTAGATGAAGAGAAACCAGTCGTAGAAAAGACACTTCGATCCCCTCGGAATGATACATAGTATCGCGATTCACAATAGAGACGACGATGGAGCAGAATCCTACGGATTCCTTGGCGTCTTCGCACTCGACTGACTGGAGGAATTCTTGTCATTGCTCTAAGCGTCAACGGAAAGAAAATGCCAACCGGGAATGCCGCCAGCAAGGATTGGCCCGAATTCGCTGCCTCCCCGATGGGCGACTGATCAAAGCATGAGCTGATGGCAAATCATTAAAATTGGAACGAGGCACGGGTGGTGTGTTTTTATGACGTCACTAGCTTCTTCCCTGAAAAAAAAGTTGGCTCTAAAGTAGAGATGGATGGCTTCTTACATCCTCAGATGCTCAGAGAGGTTTAATTTCGAAACAATTGAACAAAAAATTTTGTCGCCCCAACTGCAGGCGACCTTACACTGTAAAAAAAAAAAACGTGGTGTGAAAATTCCTGAAAATAAATGGAGCAAAACTACCGGTATAGTGTCCGTCTTTTAACAAAATTTCCGTTTCAAAAAGTTCCCATTTCTTCTAACTTCCATATTCTGACAGATTTCCGTAGTAATTCCGTTTATTTCAGAAAAGTCCGCTTCGAGTTTTTCCGTATTTCCATAGAAATTTCTCAAAATATTTGATTTTGACTTTTTCAGCCCTTTTACCAGATATTCTCATTTCCTAACGTACGAAGTTAACGAACCATTTCTCCCCTGGTGTAGTTAGAAAAGAATTCGGCTGTGTTTTATGTTCAATGGCAACTGCGAGTGCTATCGTCAAGCCAGAAAGACACGTAACGCACTGGTTTCAGAAAATTCAGGATTTTCTTGACGTACGAAAAATCCCTGATATTCAGTTTTCCGTCATTTCACGGAAAAGGTTGTGTCAGGAATATGCTTCTTTAATTCACAAAAGGAAGCCCGGAAAATAGCTAATGGATTTCAGAATTTTTTTTTTACAGTGTACATTATCACCCATCCCTTCCGTGAACAAACGCCTAAACAAGCGAAGAACAGAAGAGGAAAGAGAAGAGTCGCACTCAATACCTACGGGCTCTCAAGAATGTGGATAAGCCATCTACCATCACGACAACGTAAATATCATGGACTACACCCAGAAATTCACCTTTTATATTGACTGCCACAGTTTGATGTATTTCCGCACATATTTCTTTTGTTTAATTCTTTGGTTTCAAGGATTTTTTTAAATATGTTTCTGATTTGAAGTTGAGTATGAAATTCAAGAATCGTTTTTAAATAATTATCTTAGTTACACGATCTAAAAGTTTATAACAAGCGTTTTACCCCTTTCAGGAATCATATGAATTTCACAAATTGAGATGCCACAATATCTTCTATATAATATTGAACACGTATCTTCAATAGGATTTTCTGAAAGATTTTGTCAGGTAAATGGTCCTATTTGGGCATGCATGATCAGCAACAGATTTTGTGCTGCTTATCATGCAGATTCATCGTCACAGTGGTATGGAGAAAACTCACCCAACCACGCGAAACAAGGTGTTAACAACCGTAAGAGACGTCCACTTGGGTCAGAACTTTCAAAATAATGAACATGAAAGTTCAACAGAAAAAACATGCTTTCGGAACCATAGGAGTGAAAGAACTTTTTCGTCGTAACGTAAAAAAGTCAGTGACATCAGCGTGTCTTTAAAAGCTATTATTATCATTCACAGGTTTCGCTTGAAGTACCTTTTGTTTCTTTAACTTTACGAAAAAAAAAAGAGTAAATAAGTTAATAAACTACAAGGAGGAAAACAATATCAAATTCCCACGATTGTAACGACCGGAACGACATTTTACGTCTCTCTCTCTCTCTCTCTCTCTCTCTCTCTCTCTCTCTCTATCTCTCTCTTTCCCTTTCGGTAATACTTCAAAAATCTTTATTCTCAGTTTCAAATGCCATATATAAGATATATTATGACGAAAGAAAAGTAATAACAAGTAACAGATTTTAAAATCCCCAACAAATTAGTGAATTATTATTTGTTCTACAAATAATAATATTCCAAACAAATAATGATATTCCCAACAAATAATGATTTAACAAATTATTATGTGTTCTACAAATTGTAGACTATAAGCATTGGAATGAATATAATATTAAGAGAAACTACGGTCTTCTTCTTCTTCTTCCAACCCTTTTTACAGCCAATTGAGGCTATAAGTGTCCTTCATCTCTTTCCAAATGTCCCTGTCATGGGCTTTCCTATTCCACATCTTTCCTGCAGTTTTGTTTATATCATCCATCTATCTTTCCTCTGGTCTTCCCACTCTCCTCTTTCTTTTGTATGGCATCCATTCTGTTACTATTTTAAGTCCATCTATTATTTTCCATTCTTGCTATATGGCCAGCCCATTTCCATTTTAAATTGAGTATCTTTTCGCCTACGTCTGAAAATTTTGTTCTGGATCTTATATCTGTTTTTCTGATTTTATCTTGAAGTCTTATATTTAGTAGAAATCTTTCCATTTTACGTTGTGTTTTTTGCAATTTGTCTAATATGTTTTTCTTGATAGACCAGGTTTCGGCGCCATATGTCATAATGGGTATTTTATATATTGATTGGAAAGTTTTGCTCTGTTTTCCGGCTTTGTTTTACTACATAGAATCTTCTTTAACTTCCGAAAAGCTCTCCACCCCATTTTTATTCTTCTGTCAATTTCTTCCACAATTCCCTGTTTCTTTGTGGTAATTAGTTTTCCTAGGTATATATATTCTTCCACACATTCAATTTCTTTATCATTTATTCTAATATTTTCCTGTGTTTCGCTATTATTAAGTTGGTTTGATATTATTTTTGTTTTATCAATATTGATTTCTAAACCAATTTCTTTTCAGTAGTTTCTTCTTCGAAAGAAACTACGTTAGTTCATAATTATTTTATTTTTTTCTTGTCGACTAGGGTTTCTCTGGGCTTTGGCTCAGCTTTTTTGGGACAAATGGCGCATAAATATTCAAATCGCGCGTGACGTCATCAACGGTGCTTACATTTACGGGTTTTTTGTTAGTTGCTTCCATGCGCTTGATAGAAATGGTGTGAATCAAGGAGGTTAGAATAGACGGAGTAAGGGCCAACCGTTCACCCTGTGTAATCAAAGTGAAGCCACCGAAACGTCACGATCATGACGTCACAGCCAATGACAGCCTCTGCCGCCATGTTGGTGAGACGTTTGAGACCAGTCGCAGCCAATACCAGTCTCTGCCGCCATGTTGGTGAGACGTTTGAGACTAGTCGCAGCCAATTACAGTCACTGCTGCCATGTTGGTGAGACGTTTGAGCATTAAATTCGTCTGCTCAAAGTGCTTCAAGTTTGTGACGTCATCCTTACTCCACTTATTCTAACCTTCTTGGTGTGAATGCCATGTCGTTGACAAGCTGCGAATAATTTTGAAATATACGGGAAGTATCTTAAATATCAAGAATACTGTGGGATAATATTTGAATGTGGAGTGATATTTTTTTTACTTGATAATTGTTTGTAGTTTAAACTAATACCTGAACATATACTTTACAGTAAAGCATACTTGTGACTAAAGCGTGAACCAGCTGTTAAGCTTCACTGTAAAGGTTACTGAACTACTTAGCCTCATCCTGAATAGCTTCACTTCGTGCAACTGTGCACTTAATTAACATGGATTACCCAATTAAACAGTAAAACACAAATGGCCGGAAGAATGTCAAATGATTCGTACTTACAAAGTTCAGTCTCTTTATTCGTCAAGAAGGACAGTATGCTCAATCAAACAGCTTATTACAGAGCACATGCAACAAGACACAATCCTCTGTTTTTCAGCAACACACAATATTACGGTGATTTAAAAGTCACTGCTCATTTGAAGAATCGTTCTGTGTCACGTAATTACTTGGTGCGCATATAATAACAACGCATGACCGGGAAACCGGTGTCTTCCAGTTGGTATAAATAGAAGCACACGTTGCCGTGATTTATTGGAAAAATTTCAGCTGTCAATAGCAATGGACAAGAAATACACGATTCGAATGCTGTTACGGTTTTCCTTTAAAAAAGTTGACCGCTGCATAGGCTGGGAAATTTAAAAAAATGGCATGTTCAAAATCGCGCCCACAGCGAAAATTCTAGGCGCAGATCTTACAGTACCATGCGCAAATTTTTTTTTTTTAGTGAAAAGCGCATAACAGATACGCTCACATGTATTTAAATGATAGTGTGAATCAAATAATTAAATGTCGGGTATTTTGGAAAATCCTCTGATATGTTTGAAATTTAACCTATGTGAATGAAAAATGTTATGCATGGGGTGGGGATGGAGGACAATTTTGGTCGATTTTTAAAAAACATTTTATCAAAACTCACTGTAAACTGCAGTTTTAAACTGTTATTTTACCAGTAAAATGTTCTTTATTTTCTCCATCAGAAGTATTGGGGTTGTCGGAAAAGTCATGACGTATTTTGGCACCCGATGGCGGTTGGGCGGTTTTGGAAGTACTAGAGGCATGCGCAGCTCTGTTATAGCTACGACATTCGACAGGTGCCAGTTCTAGCTGCAGTCTAAAAGGAATAGTGAGTCATTTGGTGGATTTGCAGAGATTTGACATCAAGTTGAAGATGGAAGACCAAACTGTGCATTTTCGCAATATTTTACTGTTTTACTTCCGTAAAGCGAAGAACGCGCGTCAAGCTTGTGAAAAGTTGCTTAAAGTGTACGGTGATAATGCTCTACAAGAACGTCAGTGCCAGCGGTGTTTCGCAAAATTCCGTGCTGGTGATTTTGACCTCAACAATGCTCCTCGGTCCGGGAGGCCAACCGAGGCTGATGACGACCAAATCAAGGCATTGATCGAGTCAAACCCATGTTACACGACACGAGAGATTACAGACACATTGCACATCCATCATTCAAGCGTTCACGACCACCTGAAGAAGCTGGGATACGTAAGCAAGCTCGATGTGTGGGTTCCTCATGAACTAAAAGAAGCTCAATTGACGGCGAGTATAAACATCTGCGATATGCTCATTAAACGTGAGGAAAACGATCCTTTTTTGAAGCGACTGATAACTGGTGACGAAAAGTGGATTGTGTACAATAATGTGCTGCGCAAACGGTCTTGGTATCGACGTGCTGCTTCGCCTCAAACGACATTCATCAACGGATGATTCTGGTCTCAGTGTGGTGGGATTTTAAAGGTGTCATGTTTTTCCAGCTCCTACCACGGAACCAAACAATTAATTCGAATGTGTAATATCGGCATTTGGACAGTTTGAACGAATCCATCACCCAGAAACGTCCAGAGCTCGTTCATCGTAAAGGTGTTGTGTTCCATCAGGACAACGCAAGTTTGAGCACCCACCAAAAATTATTGGAGCTCGGGTGGGATGTGTTTCCACGCACAGCATACTCGCCTGACCTTGCGCCGTCAGACTTTCACTTGTTTCACTCTCTTCAACAGTCCTTGCATGGTATAATATTCAGTTCAGATGAGGCTGTAAATCAGCACCTTGTACAGTTTTTTGCCACGAAAAACAGGTGCTTCTATGAACGAGGCATAAGGTCATCGAACAAAACGGGCATTATATCATTGATTGATCTTTGTTCTTTCTTTCAATAAATGCCCTTTGAAAAACATGGCTAAAATACGTCATGACTTTTCCGACAACCCAATATAATCAATACCATGAGCACCTAAACTAAATTGAAATATGTTGTTTTTTCATAATTTGAGTACTGAGGTCCACCATATCCAGCTTCTTGTACTTAATAAACGGCATGCTTGAATTTACAATTTCTCAAATTTCACAGATTTGTCAGTTAAAAAAAAATGAGGAGAAGGGGAGAATCTTTAACCATTTGTTGACTTTTCATCAGCTACACTACGTGAGTCACAAAACTTAACATACCTTGTCCGTAAGTCAAAAATTGCAACTAAGCTGCATAATTACGAGTGCCAAAAATTATATAAGTTTTCCTGTCACCTTGCTAGGCATGTGTATCGCAAATCAAAGATTCATCAACCTGTGGCCTCTGGGGTCTTATAAGACCCCAGTAGATCTTTGAACTTTGATAACTCTGTTGACTGTCATATTTTTGAGCGCCATTTCGTAATTTTTCCCGCAGTTATTTCAGTTTTTAACTAGTTTTTATCTTAAGTTCACCAGGGAAAGCTTAATATCAAAATAATTTCTATTATTTGATATTACGATATGATTTTGATATTAAAAAAATATCACAACAATCAAATCATAATATCAGTTCTATTATTTGATATTACGATTTGATTTTGATATTAAAAAAAAAAAAAAGTTTGTGCAGTCGTGAATTTGCGCCTGTTCACAAATTACTTGTGGCAGAACGAAAAATTACGTTAGCATTTGGCACAGTGCGCCAGCTAATTTCCCACCCTGATACTGCAGCTGCAGGGTGAGAAATTGGTGCTGTAGAAAGTGAAAGCGCAATGTCTGAAAGAATCGCAATATTTTGGTTTCAGCGATTTAAGAATGGGGACTGCAGCCTTGGAGACATATCACGTGCTGAAAGGCTTTCGAAGGTGAATTCTGAAGCTATACGCCAAGCCGTAGAGTCAAATCCGTGCACAAGCATTAGACAACTGTCAAAATCGTTGGGAATACCTCAGCCCACAATTGTTCGCAAACTGAACAAGCTCGGCAAGACGCACAGAAGCTGCCGACAAGTACCCCATGAACTGACTGCGGCTCAAGCTCAGCTATGTGTGCATGTGTGTCCCCAACTGTTGGAAAATTCCCAGAACGACCGTTTCTTTAGGCGAATTGTCACGAAAAGTGGATATTTTCCCGGAATCCTGACATGAGAAAACAGTGGTTAGTTCCTTAACAGTCACCAGAACGAGGATAATGGCTGTGTAATAAATATCACTCCTTTGTCCTGACCTTTGGCCCCATTTCGATGATATTAAACAGAACAGATTCAGTATACCTCCGGAACACCATGATAAAGTTTCGTCGCAATAGAAGCATTTTTAGTCAAGTTATTAGGACAATGACTGTGGAATAAATATTGCTCTTGTGTCCTGAACTTTGACCCCATTTCGATGATATTCAACAGAACCAGTTCAATGTACCTCTGGAACAACATGATAAAGTTTTGTCACAATCGAAGCCTTTTTATGTAAGTTATGACGCATAAAGGCAATGGAATGGATCCCGTTCCTATGTCGTGATCTTTGACCCAATTTGTCCCATTTTCAATAGGGTTCGTCCCCAGTTGTTCCCCTACCACATACTAAAATTTCATCAAAATCGAATAATTTTTACGTGAGTTATCGTGAGGACAGGCGGACAGACAGACGGACAAAGCTGGAGCATATAACCTTATTCAACCTACGGTTGGAAAGCGTGAAAAAGAGGACGATTTGAGCATAAAGTTATGTTTTGCGTATGGTGGAACTTCGAGATGGCGGAGGCATTCGGTAGTGTGGCCAGTTGGAACGGATGTATGCCGCTTTAATCCGAAAGTACCCTCTCTGCTCTGGTGAATCTAAACAAGTTATCCTCCAACAGGAAGATGCTTCTTCTCATCGTGCACAGTCAACAAAGGGAAAAACACAGGAATTGGAATATTTTAAGCTAATGCCTCGCTCTTCTTATAGTCCGAATCTTACACTGTTAAAAAAAATCTACTTAAAAATGAGAAATTGAACCTACTTGTGTATTTTCAGCTGATGCACGATAGACACTTTGTACGGGTGGAAAGGCACCTTATTTTTCAGAATACCGTGGGCTGTACTCTTTGGTACATTACAGCCGCCTCACGGAATCGTGTGGAATCCTGTGTATCCTGTCCTGGATATCCCGTACGGTCTCATCTGCTGTGGATAGCCTACTGGATATCCTCCAGAACACTGCCAGTTGCCCGAAACTTCGTTATTAACTGACGTACCACATTACGGTGGGGAACGTCAGCAACACGAGATTTCCTAGCGAACTCTTTTTTTTTTATTTCGTCGGTGTAGTTGTTGTCATGGCGAAAGACATGTTCCACCAAAAACACTCTCTGTTCAACTTTCAACACCATTTTCCTTGTGCTGAGACGAGTGATCAGTCGACACGTCAGCCTTCGTCGACCAAGCGCTCGGAACGAGATCTGCTTGCGCCACGGGGTGGGGTGAAATGAAGGTTACCAGACACAGATCCCTTCCACGGGGTGTGTCCCTTCTACTGTAACTCCATTCAAAATTTCTTCATTATTACGTTACTGCAATTCGTACATTCAGTGCGCAGTCATTATTCGGACACCCTGTATATTCTCATCTCGCGTCAAAAGTGTGCAAAGTAGCAATGTGTGCAATAATCTTTGGAGCAACTGGTGTCTAGTGCTAAAATATTTTTTTTCACTAATAAAATGCTACTTTTTAGCATTTCGTATTTTATTTTTCCTAATCATTACATTTTCTATTTTATTTATTTATTAATTTTTTTTTTTTGGATTGGGGGTTTATCGACTACTGTGAGCAACTCAATGGGCTGTAAGAAGTCGCCAGCCCCCACTGGCTTTCTCCGTCCCTGGTTCCAGGGATGGGAGAAAGCCAGTATCGTAAAACAAACACAACACCCATGCCTCATTAGGTTTTGAACCCAGACCCATATCCGGACGAATGATCAGTAGCCAGCGCTTAGACCACTGCACAACAGGGGCGGCTCAGTAAAATTTTGGAACTTCATATAGTTTCTAGCGTTTTAAAGATATGTGCATTGTGAAATATCAGAAATAACGAGGAGCTGTGCACCAATTATGCATAAAATAGCAAAACTATATTAGCAATCCGATTTTTTTGGGAGTAAAAGTAGAAATAAACGTTTCCAAGCTTTCCCACATCCGCCAGATGACTTTTTCAAGAAAGGTAGACAGAAGACTGTAGTTTTGAGAACGATTCAACAATTTGAGCGCAGTGGCTTAATCAGATAATAAACGGATAGATGTAAATGTAATTTCATTCAAAGAAACGACACGTCACGTTGGTGTCACGCGGTATCTTTTAAGTAAATTGGTGTTATCTGAAGCATTTGTTGCAAATTCGTAGCAACTCAAGAGAAACGCTATCATTGCCAACTCAAGAACGCACTCCAGAAGATGAATTATGGTGTTGGCACCTTTTATTGTAAGTATGGAATACAAAGGTCTCTTGCACCTTGTATTCCATACTTACAATATCCGGGGAGCTCCATACGATACTGCGTTGGAATGACGAGGAGCTCATTTAGGATTAGAATCAGGGAGCATAGGAGAGGCCCCTAAGGATGGTAAAGTAACCACGGCCCTATCCAAAGAAGTCAAATGCAAATTCTCTGCTTCTATGTGGGATGACAAAAAGAAATTAAGAACTTTCCTACTCCACCCCTAAATGTACAGCCATTCGGGAAACTATAGAAATCATTGGAATGACAGCGCTTATCTAGAGTTGCCACGAATTTGAAACAAAATCTTCAAATAACGCCGGTTTCCTTACAAGATGCCACCAACGTGACGTCTCGTATCTTTGAATGAAATTAAATTTGCACCTATGCGCTTATTGTCTAATCAAGTCACCGCGTTCAAATTTTTTGAAGCATTCTGTTATTCAGTTTTCTGTCTACCTTACTTAAAGAAGCCATCTGGTTGATGCGCTAAAGCTTGGAAAAGATTATTTTTTATTTTTACGCCAATAAATCGGATTGCTAATAAACTTTTGCTATTTTATATAAAATTGAAGGTTTATGTTAATTTATATTTTATAGACATCGTCTTTTTATCCGTAGCATGCTCAGATGACGCCATTACGTCCTTTTTCACAAAAACACAATAAGTTTTATGATCTGACTAAAAGATGGCATCCTGATATCTTGCCTCCGTTGTCAAAAAATATTTCCGACACCCCTACATCTGTTGTAAAAATTTAACAAGAATGATGAGACCGAGTTATCGGGTGTAATAAGCACGTCTTTTGAATCCGTTCTGAGGCAAATTAAATTTATCAAAGCTATTCAAAGTCAATGGAACCGGTATGGAAAACAATAGTATCTGACTGAAGAAAGAAGTTTTTCAATCGGGTTTTTCATCCCTCAGATATTGCTGTAAACAGAATCGTGAGCTCACGCCCTCTGGTTACAGACTTGTGCGTTAAGAAAAACATGAATTTATATGAGAAACTTTTCGCACCGGAAACGCTCTCCAACAACAACAACAAAAAAATAATTTCAAATCGAACTCTTCGAAACAGAGATATCGACAAAAATAAGATGTGACTTTACGTCCCCTTTTGGGAAAACCATGCATTATTTTAGGACAAAAGTATTCTCAAAAGCTTTTACCATATGAGCGGTATCGGTCCAAGAAAAAAATTTAGTCGAGTTTTCAGAAGCCCAGATTTTGCTACAAATACATCAGAAGCACAAATTAACACTTATGCCCCCTGGTGGCCAAACCATTTTTTACCAAACATTAAAAATTATGTGAAAAATATTTTCCATTAGGTCCTGTATAGGAATTATTTTTCAAATCGGAGTTTTAGAAGCAGAAATAACGCAGAAAACGCAATTTACCTTTGTGCCCCCTAGCGGAAAGTCAATGAATTACTTGAAAATTTTGAATTTATAAGAAAAACATTTCGCATCGGAAACACTATCCAACAAAGAGGGATTTTTTTCAAATCGGACTCCTAGAAGTAGAGATATTGACAAAAATATGATATACATCTACGCCCCCTGGCGTAGAAACAATGCATTATTTTAAGAAGAAAATGTTCCTAAAAGGTTTGTCGACATGAGTAGTATCAGTCAACAAACGACTTGTTTTTCAATCGAAATTTAGAAGCTCATATTTTGTTGCAAATACATCAGAAGCGGAAATTAAGACTTACGCCACCTGGTGGCCAAACCATTTTTACAAAAATTAGAAATTATGTGCGAAGGATTTCCGATTAGGAGCTGTATTCGGTGCAGAAAGAATTTTTCAAATCGGAGATTTAGAAGCAGAGGTACGGGGGGGGGGGATTTACCTTTACGCACCCTAGCGGAAAGTCTATGAATTACTTGAAAATTTGGGAATTATATGAAAAACATGTCACACTGGAAATACTATCCAACAAAGAAGGAATTTTTCAAATCGGACTCCTCGAAGTAGAGATATTGACAAAAATAAGATGTACATGTACGCTCCCTGGAGTAGAAACCATGCATTATTTTAAGAAGAAAATGTTTCTAAAAGGTTTGTCGACATGAGTAGTATCGGTCTGCAAACGATGTTTTTTTCAATCGAGAATTTAGAAGCTCATATTTTGCTGCAAATATATCAGAAGCGGAAATTAGGATTTACGCCCTTGGTGGCCAAACTATTTTTTTTACAAAATTTTGAAATTATGTGAAAACGGTTTCCCATCGAGAGCTGTATCCGGTGCAAAAATAAGTTTTCAAATCGGAAATTTAGAAGCAGAAATATAGGGAGAAACGCAATTTTCCTCTACGCCCCCTAGCCGAAAGCCTATGAATTATTTGATAATTTTGAAATTATATAAAAAACATGTTATATTAGAAACAATATCAAACAAAGAAGAAATTTTTCAAATTGGACTCCTTGAAGTGGGATATTGACAAAAATAAGATATACATCTACGCCCCTGGTGGTGAAACTGTGGAATATTTTAAGAAGAAAATATTCCGAAAAGGTTTATCAATGTGAGTGGCATCAGTTCATGAAACCTTTTTTCAATCGATATTTTAGAAGCTCAGATTTTATGACAAGTACATCAGAAGCAAAAATTAACACTTACGCCTCCTGGTGGCCAAAGTATTATTTACCAAAAATTTGAAATTATATTCAAAAGATTTTTCATCAAGAGGTGTATCCTCTGAAGAATTTTTTCAAATCGGAGTTTTAGAAGAGTTATCGGGAAAAATGTTATTTACTTTTACGCCCCCTAGCGGAAGATCTAGGCGTAATTTGAAAAAGTAACTATATCTAAAATACTCTTCGACATAAATGGAATCGAAAGATAAAAATAATTTTTACAATCGGATGTTTAGAAGCAAATATGTGGAATAAAATGTATTCGACATCATCTGCATTTACGCCCTATAGCAGCAAAATTGTACATCGCAAAAAAAAAACGAAATGAAGGATTATCATTCGCATATTTCAAGCTTCCCAATGCAAAAAGAATTTTTCAAATCGGACTAATAGTTGCAGAGGTATCGTGGGTACAGGCGTACTGAAGGACGGACGGACAAACCGGTAACATAAGCGGGATCTTTTTTTACAAAAGATGTGCTAAAAAGGCTCAAAAAAAAAACATTCTTACACTTCATATTTTATACGTCTGCTCATTACAATTTTGATATAGTTTCTAATATATTAAGGGGAGAGTTAATGATAACTGTGATCAGCTCTAAGGCCTAAGGGGTATATAAGTAGTCGCTATTTCTAATTTAAGGCCACTGGTTCCAGGGAGGAAGGAGTGCCAGCTCCGTAAGACAGGCCCGCCAATGCTTTATAAGAGGCTCGTGTCAGGGAACAACTCGGAAGGGTAGCCAAAAGCTTGAGCTTCTGACCACTCAGCCACTGGGACGGAAATATTAATGCAGAAGAGAAAAAGGAAACATTCTTCAAAGTCTATACGTTAAAGAAATTTTGCCAAGAAAGAAAGGTTTCACACGCTGTATCGTTAAGTTCCTCGCGTCAGAAATTATTTCCGGTAAAGGCAGTAACATTTATTTACGCGACGTTCCTTGACGTGGCAATTCTTTGAACAAATTAAGCGCCGTTGATCACAGCATGCCCGGAAGCCGTTGCAAAGATGGGTTATTTGTAGGATGCAAGGAAAGCAAAAGTGCCGTGAAAGCATTCATTAAGTTGTTGACCGTTAGCAGTCTAAAATCTATTGAATTCTTATTTATGTTATAACCTGGTTATTTCGAAAAGAGTATGCAGATCATAAGCAGTAACGGAAGAAACGTATTATGTAATGTAGGCCAATAATTGTGTCGTTAAAGAGCTGTAATTAGTTTCAGCAGGAAGACAAAGTCAGAATACTTAAAAATTGGTTTCATTTTTTCTTTATTAACTCCTTTGGAGCCACTTTGTGTCAGAGGATTGACGGTATGATAAATGAGCACATTGTTTGGCATTATTTCCTCTATTAAAGATGAACAATGTGTTAATTGAATCGTTATATGCCGTTGGTTTGAGGAAAAGGCTTCTGAAGCAAAAGCAAAGAAAGCGTTTAACTTTTTGAAATAAAGAAAGAAAAGCAGCAGCAGCATATACTGAGGTAAGAAAGCGTTCCTTTCTTAACATAAAGCTTATTGCACAAGATATAACCTCCAGACGATAAAACGTTTTTCGCTTTTTTTTTTTCATTTCTCGATGCCTGTCTCTAAACACTGGGTGGCGCAGTGGACTGAGCGCTGGCTTACCACCATTCCTCCTAGATGGGTCCGGGTTCGAATTCCGGTGATGCATGGATGTTATGTTTGTCTTACCACACAGCTGTACCCATTTCCTGGAACAAGTAGCCCTAAATTAAGGCCGGGAGTGTTATAACACTTCGATTTGCTCACGGTGGTCGTCAACCTCCTAAAAAAACTGGCAGAACGGAAAGACAATAAGACAAAACACAATACACCCTGATGATAGCTTGGTCAGAGGCGCTGGGTTCGGGCCAGATTCCCGCATGAAGCATGGGCAGCGCGCATGAGCTATGGTGCTGGATCTCCCCTTTGCTGCCCCGGTGGCGCAGTGGTCTAAGCGATAGCTTATGACCATCCGCCCTAGTTGGGTCCAGGTTCGAATCCCGGTGAGGCATGGATGTTTGTGTTTGGCTTTGGGCACTGGCTCTCAGTGTGTTACTTGATCAACACTGGCTTTCTGTGTACATTGTTCATTTAGCATACTGTAAAACCATGAATGATGTGTACTTGTTCACAACGTGTTACATGATCAACACTGGCTATATCTGCGTAAATTGATCATTTGGCATGCTGTGAACCATGTATGATTTGTACTTGTTGATGTGAAATAGTATATACTTTTTACACCTTCTCAGGAATTTTAGGTTCCTCCTTAAGAAGACAAGGGAGTAACTCTTTCGCTCCTCCCTGAGCCTTAGCACCAAACAGCCCTGTATCAGCGGGGGAGAGAATCACTGGCAGAGGTGTTCCTAATGATTCACCTGAAGAAGTGGTTTCTTTTAAGCTATCCATTGTTCATGTTTTTTTGTTGTTGTTGATTTGTTTCGGGTCTTAACGACCACCATGAGTGCTATAAGCAGTCGTCCGTTTATAATTTGGGGCCATTGTTTTCGTAGAAGGAGGTAGCCAGCGCCTTAGGACAAACAGACAAGCAATACCTCATTGGGACTCGAACCAGGGCCCACTACAATTTAGCCAGAAAGCTACACCTCCATCTACTCTGCTATTCGTACTATTTCAATCTTACTTTAAGAGGAAGTGCAATACGTGAATCAACGATATAAAATACTTACATCCATAATGAAACACAATATTAATAATTTTCATATACCACCAAAAATAAACGTCTAGAGCATCTGCAACAATGTTCATATTCCCAGGGCTGCCCAAGTTGCGCAGTAGACTAAGCGATGGATTCTGACCATTCGTACGAGACAGGTCTGGTTTCGAATCCTGGTGAGGAAGGGATGCTGTGTTTGTGTTATGGCACGGCCAGGTACATGCGCGTAAGCTAGGCTGATGACTTTACCTACACCGTCTAATTGCAGACTTCGCAGGGATATGCGAAGCTCACTCACAGGTTTGAATTTACTAGATTCCTGAAGGCGCTGCGACGGCTAGCCCGTCAGTCACCGGAAACCACAGTCTTTCACTCGGACAGAATCGGTTCAGGGACCTGTGGGGTTCGGCCTCCCCCACGGGACCAGTACCTTGCACCCATCGATCACAGCCAGTGTGCGCGAAGTGCTATGGGAAGGGCAAACAATTTTTTTAATAATTTCACATCTTGTGGCTGGGAGATCGTCCGTCAACGCAAGTTTTTGTGACTAGAATCCTTTATTTGGTATCTAATAAAAACAAGAAAATACATGCACATTGACAATATGAGGGTCTCATGCACCCCTCTCACAAATATTCAGCACAGAATCACATTAAACACGCACAAAATTAATTACATGGTCCGCAGGACTAGGACCAGTGCTGCAGTGATGACTCCGGGCCAGAGTCATCAGAAACACCTTGGTCAAAAGACCAACAAACTCATAATTCGAGAGCGACGTACCTCTAGGGGTACCACAATCTGTCAACCATAGTTGACCCGATTTTTTCTTTGCTCAAGTTCCCTAACAAGACTAGGACACGTCTTACTGGAGCTAGAGTGAGCATCATCTAGCTTCAGGCGGAACTTAGCTTTGCAGCTGAGCAATTGCTGCACTTCGGTGTGGCTGCACACTTGTGGTGCTGGTGCCGAACTAAACCAAAATTGCCACACCTATCTTCGGACTCTGGACAGTTGCTCCGGAAGTGACCAAAGCCATTGTACCGGAAGGATTTGACTTCGCGCAAAAACTCCTTTAAGCGGAGCACTGACCAACCCAAGTTCGGTATCTTCCGCCTTATTAAGAGCCTGAAGGTCTTGGGCTCCACATCTACCACCCAGTGAACCCTACCTCCCTTACCCTTGATGGGAAAACGAGCTGTAAGCCTGTCTTCAAAGGTCAGGGTTCTGCTCTAGAACCCCTCCTCGAACTTCTTACTCGAGAGTTCCCCGTCGACGCCGTATATGATCAACTGGGGTAATCTCTTTCGTGGGGCCGTGGGGAGAGTGCAATCTTTGGTCAACGGATTGCTTCTCAACTCCTGGGCGAGGCGGTCGAGCTCCTTTTGACTGGAACACTCCACTGCAACCCCATCCTTCCTTATGTTCCGAATGCTCTTGACCCCTAGCTGCAGTTTAGCTGGGTTGACTGCAGTTCGCAGGGTCCTCTTTACATCCTCTGAGGACGTACTCTCGACAGTGGGATAGACCAGGAGAACGTGTCTCCTGTCCTCCGACCTTTTCTTTTTCCCACTTGGGGCGGGCGAACGCCCTTTCGCCGTACTAACCCCTTTCCTGGCCTCTTCGGCGTAGGAAGTCACTTTGGCGTCGGCCTGGCTGCACGACTCCAGAACTACGGACAGCCTACCTTCTAGGGCTGCCGACTCATGTGCTTGCGAGATGCAAGTTCTGCGGATCTCCTTTAGGCCCGCTTTCATTTGTTTTCGACCTGGAGAAGTGACTCGAGAGTCCCTAATAGCGGACTCTATTTCCCCTAGGAGAGAGAAGATGCGGCTCAAGAAGACCGGTGGTGTTGGCACCTGGGGTGTCCCGGGATGCTGGTTGGTCTCCAGAGTGGCCTCTGGAGGGCCAGCGGACAACCCGTTTGAAACCCGAGCGGACTCGAGTTGGGGCGATGATGTCCCCTTGTTTGCCATGGGCGGATGTGGCAAAAACGTGCCTTCACCACGTTTTGACTGAGTTGGCTCAGTCAAGGTGGGGGAGGCCCCTTCGTGGGTGTAGAGGCCTGTGGACCCTTCGCACTAAGAAGAGTATTCGAAGAAGGCCTCAACCTGCTGCTGGGCTTTACCTTCCGATTTGTCTCGGAAGTGGGGCAGGGCCCATTAGAACTACCGACAGGGCAAGGTAGTTTCTCGGCCACTACCTTCAGAGTACGGGTTGACCCGGACGGTTTAGGGACTGACCCCTTTTGAATCGCTTTACCCTTGTGGATAGCTGACATCTCTGTGAGAGAGATGAGAACTCACGAGAATTTTTTAAGTGCTGAATGGGCACCCTGGGGTTCTCCTACTCTAGCTAAAACTTAGAATACCGGGCGCTCGGGCTTTGGCCTAGCCAAAGATCAAAGAATCCTTAGGCTAGGGGGACCAGAACGACGACGACGTACCCGAAATCTGATACTAAAGCCACTGTGTGGGCTGCATGGAACTTCGACCTTAGAAGGGCGTTTTTCTAAGTTCGTAACTGTTCTGATTTGAGTCAACGTAGAGGATATGAAATCTCATTGGGAAAACGCCAGAGAGTAAGGAATCACTCTCTCGCGCACAAGAACGTCAGTTCTGCTAAAGCAGCGCAGTAAAGCTCAGCCAAAGCACACACAACTCGCACCCTGGTACGGTATCAGACCGACCGGTCGTACGTGCGCGTAGCTTACTTGAGGAAGTGTTGGCACCATGATGCATCCTGTG
This sequence comes from Macrothele yani, assembly GCA_039090855.1. Taxonomy (NCBI): domain Eukaryota; kingdom Metazoa; phylum Arthropoda; class Arachnida; order Araneae; family Macrothelidae; genus Macrothele; species Macrothele yani. The sequence goes on along the minus strand of CM077029.1, from coordinate 166,613,878 downwards.
TCAAAAACGAGCCGGTGGAGGAAGTGTCTCAGGTAGCACAATCTTGCAATTCAACGTAGGCCGAACACTGAGCCATCGTCTTTTATTCCTAAAAGATGATGGCTCAGTTAAATTTCTGGCCTGCATTAAAATTCAAGGCTGTGCTGCCTGCAGTAATGCTTTGGACAATATCCTACTAGGAAACTCTGGGTAAACTGATTCATGTGCAGGAAACTATGACGCCTACCACCTACCTAATCATCACTGCAGGCAAGGTGCATCCTTTCATCGCAACGGTAAACCTCTCCAGTGGTGCCTTCTCTCAGTAGGATAATGCGGCATGCCACACTGCCCAGATTATTCGAGAATAATTCACAGAACATGAGGAAAACTTCCAGGCCTTTGCGTCTCCGCCCCGGTGGCGCAGTGGACTGAGAGTTAGATTCTGGCCATTTGTCCGAGATGGTTTCGGGGTTCGAATCCCGCTGAGGCATGGATGTTACGTTTTTCTTACAGCACTGTATTTTCCTTTTACCTAGAACAAATGCCCACTGAGTTGCTTATGGTGGTAGTTAAACCCGAATAAAAAAAGAAAAGTTTCGGGGTGTGTGGGTATGAGCATCCTCAACCCCCTGACTAGAACTCTTCTGAATGAGTTACGTTCAAGGAACTGTTTTTTTTTTTTTTTTTTGACGTGATTAATAATATTAATTAGCTCTAAAACCTAAAATTGGAAACATCGGATTAAAAAATAACATAATGCGCAATTAAAATGATTTCACAAGAACAAACGTCTAATTCAAAAGGGGATGAGCGGGTTGGGTGTTAGTATTTTTGCTTCTGTGTCTACCATGTCGGACTTCGCAGTTGACTAGTGTTTTCAAGGTCATTGCTTCCTACTCTGCTTTTTTCTGTTCCTTTGTTTTATAGCGTCGAGTTAAAGAACACTCACTTCAATCTCCAGGCAAATCCGTTGATATAATGGGGTCAGAAATAGTGTCTGCATTTGAACTACACAGCATGAAAATGTAACGCAGTTAAAAAAATGTAATGCGTGATGCCATTTCTTTCAATCACTGACGAAACGAAAACCCTTCTGAAGAGGAAAGGAAGGTAATTCCTTCTTTATATCAGCCAAGGGCTAAGGAAATAACGGGCTAACTTGTTATTTCGGATCACAGACTGTCCCCTAAAGATGAATGAAGACATTAACAGTTTGAGAACCCGATGTTGCCAGACTGACCCAGCCCAAAGGGAGTGTGGAAATCGAAGAAATAATCGTGGATAAAATTAATTTCAGGCAGTAAGGATGTAATCGCCCAGGTTGAGGGCCATTTACCTGGGTATATCGTGCCCAGCACAATCACATGTAGACATAAGCAAGAGTATCAAGACATTGGTTACACGGAATTAAAAAAAATACAGGCAAAGAAATAGGTAAAGATAGGTTGCAAATGTGTTGCAGTATTTTATTTTCCGTTCATTTTTTACTTATACTAAGTTACTTCCAGATACGAGCATCTTGTTGTGAAAATAATCATAGATGACAATCAAAGCTGTTTTCAGTTTTATTTTTTACCTTTCTTTTATTTATTTATTTATTTATTTATTCATTTACGTACCTATTCAGTATACAATCTATTTTTTAATATCTCAAAATATCACCCGCTATGTTTCTGTGTGTTCTGAGATGCATCAACACGATTACTCTTGAAGTAGTATAAAAGCAGTAATTATTCAATGGTCATAAGAAAAAGACCAACAAAATGAAAATGGCAAGCAAAAGTATAATACAAACATTAAACAATACGAAACTAGCAACCAGCAGAACTACAACACACTCTGTAACATTGAAACTGCAATGCCCTGAAGGGATGATTGAAAGCGCATGCAAATCAATCAGAGGCTAAGACAAGCCAAAATATGCATATATTTAAATGATGGGACCAATACGATTGCAGCTCTTGCTGATATAAGCGAGATCCCCTCGTAACGTCACATTCCTAGGACAAGGAAGTCAAATAACTTGGTGTAACCAAGGGCAAAACTGGAATAAACATATCATTAGCGTGCGGTTCTTGTATGCAACGCATGCATTGTATGCCCTAATTAAATGCAAAAATTTGCTCTCCGAAAACAAAAGAATTATACGAAGAAAGCTTTGTACAGCCGTTTTTTATCGTAAATTTGAACTAAGTACCTGGTTTAGAAAAGTTTTATTGAAAACCATTCAAATATTTTTTGTATTTTAGCCGGAACCGAAACAAAGCGCGAATGCGAACTTAACTCCGAATTCATATGAGAAAGTGCCGTGCTTGCCAGAAACACAACATTTGATGCGAAATCGGCCGTTGCATTCAGGGCTTGGGCAGTCAACCAATCAGATTCCCACTAGGTTTGCGACCTTCGTTAACTGCCGTCGCGAAATGCGAAAGACAATGTCGCATCAACCAATGGAAAGCTCGTTTTCTTTTGACAGTGAGTAACTGCTTTCAGTTGGAAAATTGCATGGCTACATATTTGTATATTTCTTACCTTTCTGAAGCACTGAAATGCTTCAAGATAATTTAAGCAAACTGCAAACAGGGAATAAGGAAATGGATGATTCAAAATTAATAAGTCTTTTGATTCCTTAAGTTTTATAGAAAAATCCAAATGCGTAGGCAATGAAACATCAACCTTAAACCCGAGTCGCTTAACATAGTCGTTAAGTATGCAGGTTAGGCATACAAAAATTTATAAACCATAATCATCTCTCCATAACTATTCTACGTATATGGAAATCTTATAGGCTCAAAAAATTATGATGCAAAAAGCATCGGGTTTCCCGAAGTGAGTCTGAATGCATTCAAAGAAACATATCCCACTCGTTTTGATTTCATTCGGTAAAAAATGTGAATTAGGCGTTTTTTTACGCTTTATAACGGTAGATTGAAGAAGCGTGTATGCTCCAGCTTTGTCCGTCCGTCTGTCTGTCGACACGATAACTCGCGTAAAAATGGTTCGATTTCGATGAAATTTTAGTACGTGGTAGGGGACCACTGGGGACGAACCCTATTCAAAATGGACAAAATGGGGTCAAAGGTCACGACATAGGAGCGGGATCCATTCCATTGTCCTTATGCGTCATACCTTGCGTAAATATGGTTCGATGCCGATGAAATTTTAGTATATTACAGGGGACCACCTGGGAATGAACCTCATTGAAAATGGGTGAAGTGGGGTCAAAGGTCAGGACATAGGAGTGGAATGCATTCCATTGCCTTTATGCGCCATAACGTGCGTAAAAATGGTTCGATTTCGATGAAATTTTATTATGCGGTAGGGGACCACCTGGGGACGATCTTATGAGGCGCGCGGTCACGCCATCTGTCTCATTACATCACGCATTGTGTGTGAATCCTATTAAGCCGCCCCGGTGGCGTAGTGGTCTAAGCGATGGCCTCCGATCATTCGTCCGTAAGGGGTCCGGGTTCGAATCCCGGTCAGGCATGGATGTTGTGTTTGTCTTACGGCACTGGCTCTCTCCCTTCCCTGGAACCAGTGACCCTAAATTAGGGACGGGCGACTGTTTATAGCCCATTGAGTTGCTCACGGTGGTCGTTAAACCTCCAATAAAAAAATCCTATTAAAGTTTGATGAACACTCTTGCGAGCAGATGGTCGCGATTCCCATCTGCCTCATTGCGTCACGCGTTGTGTGCGTATGTCCGTCCGCACGATAACTCGCGTAAAAATCGATCGTTCGATTTCGATGAACTTTTAGTATGTGGAAGGGAATCACCTGGGAAGGAACCCTATTGAAAGTGAACGAAATGGGATCATAGTTTAGGACATAGGAGCGAGATCCATTGCACTGCTCTTATGCGTCATAACTAACGTAAAAAAGGTTCGATTTCGATGAAATTTTAGTATGTGGTAGGGAACCATCAGGGAACAAACCCTATTCAAAATGGGCAAAATGGGATTAAAGGTCAAGACATAGGAACGGAATCACCTCCATCACCATTATGCGTCATAACTTACGTAAACATTATTCGATTTGGATGAAATATTAGTATGTTGTAGGGGCCTGCCGGGGGACGAATCCTATTGAAAATGGGCGAAATGGGGTTAAAGGTTAGGACACAGGAGCGGAATCTATTCCATAGCCCTTGTGCATAATAACTTACGTAAAAATGCTTCCATTTAGACAATATATGATGTAAAAAAAATTTAATAACTATTGAAAAAGCTCTGCTGACTTATGTTTTAAGACAGAGTAACAGAAACATAAAAAATCGCAGGATGGAATTCCATTACAAATGACGTACGTTTTTTTTTTTTTTTTTTTTTTATGCATGCCTACACATATAACGTTTACGGCACTCTACTGAATACAGTGGAAGCCTGTTATAACGCGGGTATACGGAGACAAGGCGATAGTCGCGCTTTTGAGATACCCTCGGTGTATACTAATCTTAATGCTTTGAGCCCTAAGCCAAAGACGATTGTTTGGGGGAAACGATCGGACCCGCGTTATAACAGATCGCGTTATATTCGGCTTCACCTGTATTACTTAAACTATTGCAAAAGTTAGAGGACTTCGTGCCTGTCTAGTCACTCTAATTAAAAACAAAAAAATAAAGTCTTGGAAAAAATATTCTATTGTGGAAAGCCTGTCTTACTTCCATTTCAACTTATAGCAGTGCCTATGGGGAATTTACGACAAAACGCAGAGAGAAAAAAATCACAGCTTTTCAAAATAATATCCTTCGAATCACGATGGGTTTGGTTGGTAGTTTATCTCTAATCGCAAAATTAGGAACCTACTCAATAAAAATACAATTAATAGCATCATATCATCATCATCATCATTGTCAACCATTATCAATCCACTGCTGGACGAAGGTCTCCCCAAGTTTCCTCCACAACGGTCTGTCTTGTGCCAGTCTCCTCCATGTCACTCCCGCATATTTACGAATTTCATCCACCCATCTCCCATGTGGTCTTTTTCTGGGTCTTTTCCTGTCCCTTGGAATCCAATCTAAAATTTCGGCTGTCCATCTATGGTCTGTCCTTCTGGCAGTATGTCCAGCCCATTGCCATTTCAGGGATTTAACTCTGATCATGATGTCTTCCACTCTCGTCATTTTTCGGATCCACGAGTTCCTCTTCTTATCTCTCCTGGTTATACCAAGCATGCACCTCTCCATGCTGCTTTGAGTTGTCTGCAGCCTTTGTATGTCTCTTTTAGTTACGGTCTACGTCTCTGCACCATACGTAAGCACTGGAAGGATGCATTGATCAAACACTTTTCTTTTAAGACATAATGGCATATTGCTCTTGAAAATTATGCTGTTTCTTCCAAAAGCTCTCCAGGCAAGTTTTGTACGCCGATTAATTTCTTCATCAATGTGACCCTCACTTGATATCTGCTGTCCAAGATAAACATACGTATCTGTTATCTCCAGTTTTTCTCCATCAATCGATAAATCTTCATTTCTTGTATAGCATCATATAGGAACTGGTAAAATAGGTACTAAGGAAAACCTAAAAATCATTCGAATCCTTTTGTTAGGGAAGCCCTTAATTACGATATTAAGGCTCCTGAAAACTAGAAAGAGGTCAAATTCTTAGAAATTGTTCCAGAAAAAAATCCAATTTTAATTGGGTCAGGAAGCGTAGCAGGTGGAATTAATTCAATATTCCTCAGCCTGTTTCTCTACTTTTTCCCAACACTCGTTTCGGTTGAAAAAAAAATGTATTTGTTCACTGCGTTGAATTTGCAAAAATATTTCAAATCCAAATATCAGAAATTCCTAGGGCTCCTATAGGTTTTCAAATGCACTCGGCGGGCAATGATGGAAATAACAAACCCGCGAATGGCCTAATGGTCAGCGTTACAAACCGCTGATGAAAGAAACTTTGGTTCGATTTCAGTCAGGTTAGAAATGTGTTCGTGTTAGTAAATATCCGCCGTACGTCGTATTGGCACGTTAAGCCGTTGGACCCCGGGTACTGCCCCCTGGTTAAAAATAAAGGCGTCTGCTTTACCTCTTTCTCGGTCCGCTACTATTAGTGCGTCCTAGTGCGTACTGTGACGTCAGTCGCTCCTGTGACGCGTACTAGTGGCTATATCTACTGGCTCCTCTCCGTCTACTAACTTTCTTATTATCGTGAGTCTCTAGGTTCCACCTATTGTCCTTATGTTTCCCTACTTGGTTCAAAAGCCTGTTAAAGGCATGTAGCTGGCGAAGTGCAAATTTGAAAGATGTGAATCCGTTTGTTGGTGTAAATATGATACGGATGTTAAGTCAGATAATATCCGAAAACTTGAAAATTTCTTCATCCTGGAGCGGAAATCGAATCCGCGTCTCCCAGATAGTACCCTAGTATGCTAATCTCTACACAACCCAGAACGACGAAGTTTCAAGTTTTCGATTAATTTGAATATAACCATCACAGGATTCGCTAGTCGAAGGAACCGGCATTCATACATAGCGAATCTGGAGGTATAGAATTAATTCCCGTTATTGCCCGGAGCTTGGGTGTGAACCCTACAAGCTGATTGTTAAGTCAGGGCTGATGGTGATCCCGGTGGGGATTTGTAACCAGAGTCTCGTCCTTTCTCCTGACCAGGTTGATCCATTAAATGAATGGAAATGAGCACAATGGTAAAAAAAACCCTGCTCATTTGGGAGTCGTTAATGAAATTAATGGAAAACTTAGCTCTTTTGGGGATATTTATTTTTCCATGTTCTCTTTTATTTTTTCTTATAAGTTTTTCCCTTTCTCTTTTCCTCTCTGCCCGATGTGTTTGAAGTTTGGATGCTAGTTGCAGGCAGCTTACACCTTTTTTTTTTTTTTTTGATTGGAGGTTTAACGACCACCGTGAGCAACTCAATGGGCTATAAGCAGTCGCCCGTCCCTAATTTAGGGTCACTGGTTCCAGGGAAGGGAGAGAGCCAGTGCCGTAAGACAAACACAACATCCATGCCTCACCGGGATTCGAACCCGGACCCCTTTCGGACGAATGATCAGAGGCCATTGCCTTAGACCACTGCGCCACCGGGGCGGCCTTACACCTTTGGACGCCAGTTTGTACGGAAGCTTACAACTTCACAAACAACAGGAAACAATATATTTCTAAAGCTCAATATTTATTTGCATTTACTGTGGGATCTTTCCTATCAATGTACCTTGCCACCGCTTCAATTGTATTTCTAGTTTTTCCCCCTTTTTCAAAAGACTCATTGAGTTGCAGATTATTAGGACTAAACCTTATCAGGATCGTTGTGTCGTTCTTTCATTCTGTAACATCGCAACTAAGATTATTTTCCTCGCAAGAAGGATCTTTCTGCTTCTGGGTGCGATTTCTAGAAGGAAGAAAACTTGGTACACATTGCCAAGGCATAAAATTCGGCTACTGCATCACCAAATGAGCACATTTGGGAGGGAAAGGATTATTGGTTATCGAGAGGGTGGGTGGTCCACTCGACGTATTGCGCAGCATTTGGGCCGTGACAGCGCAGCAGTGCATCGATGCTGGAAGCAGTTTTTTTTTGGAGAAAAAGTACAACTTCTCGTCGGCCTTGAACTGGAGTACGCAGGGCGTCCACATTACGGGAAGATCGTTTGATATATAGCGAAACTTTTCGCCATTTCCGTAGCAACTTTCTCTACCATCAGAAAAGCGGTAATGTGGCTTTAAAGCGTGGCTTCACAAGACAAACCCTACCTTAAGAACTGCGAAGGCAGGACTTCACGCATAGGATCCGTTACGTATCTTGCCCCTATCCAATGATCATCGTCACCTAGGTTTGGAGTGGTGCTGGTAGAAAGATTGGCATAATGTGATCTTCGGCGACGAATCTCGCTTTTGTTAGGGGTACAACGATCTCTGGGTTTCCGTTTGGAGACGACGAGAGGAAGAACGGATTAATTCAACAGAAATTGTCCAGTGGCATATAGCGCGGTCCTGGTTTGAGGAATAATTAGCTATGACAGCCTAATATCTCTAGTGTTTTTCACAGGATGTTTGACAGCTTGCCTGTACGTGGAGACTATTCTGGATACTGTTGCGATCCGTTTTGTAAGAGGCACCTGGAAGTACGTTACGGCAATATAATGCGCGTTCACACATTGCAAACATCTCCAAGGAGTGTCTATGTGTTATCAATGACCTGGAAAGCCCGGAAAGATCCCCAGATCTGTCCCCAATATAAAATGCATTAAAAATAATTAAAAAGCGTCTCAACATCCATCCTCAGCCAACGCAGACAACGAATAGGACAGCCGTTATCTGCGTTTTTTGTCAGACAAAGGAGCAGGTGCAGGAAGAATGGTGGGTCATACCGTCGGAGGCCATCAGATGTTTCTACGACTTAGTACCAAAACGTATTGTGGAATGCTTTGCCAATACAGATGGTTGAGCCTCGTAGTGACGTGCCTTATTTTTTCAGGTGTAAAATTGCCCGTGTTTTGAAAATTTAATAGTGTCTTTCTTTTTTACCATCTGTGAACATCAGTCGAACTTTTCCACCACTTCTGGGTGATGCGATTTCACTGTTACAGAGCGCATGTATTTATGAAATAATTAAACTAGTCCATATGATTACTTGCAGGCAATATAATGAGAAAACGAAATAGTTGTGCACGACGTTCGACCTACTATGTCACTTTCAAGGTAACTTTTCTTTTTCTTCTTAGTTTGGCAATCAGAAGAATTCTATTTAGAAAACCGAATTTTTGCGCCACCTAGCGAGAAATTTTCGCATTCGACAGAGAGTAGAAAATGGAAGAAAATCTTGGTCGCTGTTAGAGCAATCGAACACAAGAACATTTTAAATAGAACTTTTAGAAGCACAGATGTAGTGAGTGAAAAACCGAAATATATTTTCTCGCCCTCTAGTGGCAAAAGAGTACATCCGGAAAATTGGAATCATATGGATATTATTGATAGAACTACCTTATCAGTATTATTTACTAGGCCAGATGTGGGGAATCTGCGGCCTTTTGAGTGAATCGAAATTTTGCAGAATAATTCCTTTTATTTTTATTAATATGTTTTTGTTTGTATTTTACTAATTTTATATTCATTTTAAAATGACAGTATTTAAAATGTCAAAGAGTAAAAGAAGATTCAACGAAATAATACTCCCCGACTGACGGTCGCAATTAAAACATAAGTAAGTCATAAGGGCCATTTTGACATCTGCTACGTTCACGATTTCGTTCTATGTCTCCTAAAGAACTACTGATGGAATTGATTGAGCTCTCAGAAGATGACATTTTAAAGTCATTTGAAGCTACACTGTTAAACATTTTGTGGTAGGTTGCACCAAAAAGTGGTGCTACACCAGCTGCACCACGTTTTGAGAAAAGATATACCATTGTACAGGGTGATTCATAAAGAAGTATACAGTTTCAACGCACTATAAAACAAGAACAATGTGAGATATTTTATGTTACCTGTAACAGAATTGTAGGGGAATGCTTCAAGTTTTTTAGAGACAGTCACAGATGTTCTATGTGTGCACCCTTAGTCATACGATACACATCGAGCCGGTTATCCATTTCCGCCCAAACGCGAGGTAAGATATCTGAATCAAGTGCAACATCTGCAGTTTGTATGGAATCATTTTCAGCTTCTTTCTCAAAATTCTCCAGACAGCGGTCTGTGAAATCTGCACTTCACAACTCACCCTCCGCGTTGATTTTCCCGGGCTTCGTTGAATGGCGGTGCAAACACTATCGACGACTTCTTCCGATACACGCAGTCGTCCAGGACTTTTAAGTTTGCGCAAACTGCCCGTAGTTTCAAATTTTTTATGCCAATCGTAGATAGATTTTCTGGTTGTAGATTCTTTTCCGGATCGTGATCGAAAATGCCGTTGCACAACAGTTACAGAGTCCGTTTTGCTCAATTCAAGAACACAAAACGCCTTCTCCACTGCAGACGATGCCATTTTGACTGACTAGTCACGCGACACGCGCGCTATCGCCTACGTCACTTCTTTCAGTAGTGGGACACAAACTTTATGAATATATCTACCTAACGGTTCGCAGTTGAGGTCCGTGTCTTCAACTGTTACTGTTTTATAGCATCTGGAAACTTTATACTTCTTTCTGAAACACCCTGTATTTTGCAAGCAAAACCTAACATCGTGGTTCAAATTTTCGCCACGTTATGGTACAAGGTTGCACCATATTGTTGGGTTTATTTTGCACCACGGAATGGTGTGCCTTTTCTAAGAAAGCCGTGCTACTAGAGTAGCACCAAAAATTTTAACAGTGTAAGAAAGATCCAATTGAAATATAGTAAAATGTAATAGAATACCACGCGTTGGGCAACATGCACGAAAAGTGCTTTTTTGCTTTTCAACCACTTATTATGCAAATCTATATTCTCCTACCTAACCCAAATCAAGACGCCCTTAAAGTAACAAATGATGGATGCCCATCTAGAGGATCATCTAAAATTAAGGACCTCCATATTGCAACCAAATATTCAAATGCTTTCCAACAAAAAGAAGTCACAGCAAAGTCATTAAAATGTTAGTTAACTTTAGAATTAACAATTTTTTTCATTTTTTGAAGTTAGTACACAGCAAGTTTTTTACAAAATAATGTTTATTTCGAAGAATATCTATACTGGTGTTCAGAATTAAGAGAATTCGCACATTTTGTCGATTTTCACAAAAAGTACGGAACCAAAGGTACAAATTATGCCGCCGAATAAGAATGCAAATTTGCAGTGTCGAATACGTAAGCGTACACGTGCGTGTGGGCGGATCTGTGACAGTAGAGGGCATGAAAAGCACACGTGGCTTTTTCCGCGATTAGTTCTATGTGTTTCTTGCAGGTGCTGGTTCAATTTCATTAGCAATCAGGTAAAATGAGTTGCCACGAACGTATTGATGACGGAATGAGGTGGAGAATCGTCGGTAGATTGGAGGCAGGGCAATCGCAAGTGCAGGTTGCTACAGAGCTCAATGGAACGCCCAGTGTTGTCTGCAATTTGTGGAAACAGTTTAAGGACACCAGATCCATATCGAGAAGGCTTGGGCGCCACAGGACTGCTACAGCTGCACAGCTATCTCGTGAGCTGCATGCCGCCACTGGAACCCGAGTTTCAAGGGTTACTGTTTCCCGAAGGCTTCATGAGAGAGAGATTTTTGCCAGAAGACCCGCTGTTTTCTTCCCTCTCACCTCAGCACACAAGAGAGCGCGTTTAGCATGGTGCAGACAATATCAGCCTTGGACCAGACTTCAGTGGGGTAACGCTCTTTTCACAGACGAGTCGCGATTCAGCCTGGACACTGATTCTCGACGTACCTTCATCTGGAAAGAACTTGGAACCCGATACCTTTCCTCCAACATCCGAGAAAGGGACCGCTATGGCAGTGGAGGTGTCATGGTCTGGGCAGGCATCATTGGACGGCCTCACACCTCTCCATGTGTTTGACAGAGGCTCCCTGACTGCTGAGAGGTATAGGGATGAAATCTTACAGACCTATGTTCGACTTTTCAGGGGCGCAATTGGCCTTCGGTTCCATTTTATGGACGACAACGCTCGTCCACATAGGGCTCACCTGGTCAACGATTATCTTCAAAGTGAGGATTTTCGCCGGATGGATCGGCCAGCCAGATCGCCAGACCTAAACCCTCTCGAACATGGCTGGGACGATCTTGGGAGGGCAATTGCAGCTCGCCATCTCCCCTCCGAGAACCATCCAGGAGCTGAAAACTGCGTTGCTATAGGAGTAGGTCCGATTGCCACAGGGACTTATCAGCTGCCTCGTTTCCAGTATGATGCCGCGCCGTGAGAGCTGTATGACTGTGAGAGGGGACCATACCCCATTTTAGAGTTATTTTATGTTCGGTCTTCCAACGTGGATTTTGGACATTCCTGCGCTGATGAGCCTTACTGACGATCATGAGTGTGTACCATGACTGATGTATGGTATAATTTTTTCTCTTACATAACTGTGTATCCATGCCAAATTTCATTAAAATATGTCCATTAGTTTTTCAGAAATTCGAAAAAATGTGCAAATTCTCTTAATTTTGAACATCAGTGTACTTGAAGTTTCATGAATGCGGCCTTGTTAGATTATAACTATATAATTTAATGCGGCTTTCCAACATGAAAAGGTTCCCCACCTCTGGACTAGGATGTCAATATTATTGTCGGACAAAAATCGAAATTTACGGTTATCTAAAAGAGAAAGTGTGCATGAAAAAAAGTTAAAAGAAATGATAGGAAGTAATGCTCGCAGTAATATAAATCACTGGCAAAAAATATTTTCTAAACAGCACTTTTACAATTTGCGACATGATTTGAAATTCTAATAGATAACAACACCACCAAGCTGGAAAACTGTGCACCTCAAAAGTATTACGGCGCATTTTATTGACGATAGGAAAAACCAGCAGATGTTAACGTAATTTTGTCAGTCCGGCAGTTAGAAAAAATCTTAACAATCTAAATGTGCGCCACCAGGCTAGAATGTTGTACAGCGAAGACAGTTCGAAAATGTGTAGAATATTTTTTTGCAGTTACAGCTACCGGGTACAGAAAGAAAACATGCAGAAGTGGAATCAAAAATCAATTTACGTAATCCCTCAGAATATACCCCTGCGGTTCCTAACGGTAGAACTGTGGTGCACCGCTACAGGGAACAGCAAAAAATAAATTGGAAGGTTAGTTTGTCATCAAACGAAAAAGGAATTTTTTCCAATCCTGATGTTAGGAGTATAAACATTAAGAAAAACATAAATACACTTTTACGCCACCTAGCGGGTGAATTATGCATCACAAAAATTCGGAAGCACTTGAATCACCAGCTTTACTCTCAGCGCCATGTGATTCAAAAATAATTTTTTGAGTCAGACGTTTAGAAAAGAATAAAATAGTAAAAAGACGTGCTGAAATTGTATTGGAAAAATTTCCCCCAAATAATTAATTTTCTATTGTGGTGTTCACCAATATCGCCAAAATCACATGAAAGAAATCATGAAAAGTGTTGATGCTTCTTTCTCAATCGAATTTATTTCTGTGATGAAAGTGATCGATTGCGTTCAAAGGTTAAGGTGTTCAAAATGTGTGCTTCGTTAAAAACGAAAGAGCATTTCTCCTGCAATATAGCTTGAATTATGTTTTCCTCTTTGTTTCGGGCTTTAGCGACAACCGTGCGAAATGCTGAGGTAGGGGTCCTCAATCCACGACGATATTTCCGTGGCCTCCCGAGCCATTGCAAGTCAACTAGGCAAACATTCTATCAGGAGCGGCATTTCGTTTGGGGGTACGAGATTTGTATGTGTCGAAGTCCACAATGGGGATAAATACAGTGTTTGTGGGTGGGGGGTGGAGATTGAGTTTAAAAAACTGGCAATGTTGCTAACAATACTCGTATTAATAATTTTGTGATTTTCAAAACATAATTTACCATAAACTTTGGCGTTACGTAATTTAACAAAATATAATTACCATCTATTGGAGTCGCAAACTCCGGCTGCTAGTGTCTGAAAGAAGTGAAAAGTGTCTGCAAGTGTCCAAAGAAATACTAGTGTTAACTCCCTTTCTTGCCGCCTATGCATTTTTTCCCCAGGAATTACCACTATACTACACTGCTGGACAATTGCTAAGGACGGATCATAAACGGCTATATAGCGCATAAAAAAGAAAGTGTGGTTGGATACCAAGTGAAATAAAATAATGTCAGAATGCCAGGACATTACAAGAAAGACAATTTATTGTGCTCTGAAATCCAGAAGGCTTTGGAACATGTTCAAGGGACAAACAGGCCATTTTGTGCAGAATACGTAAACGTGAAAAAATGCAATTACCGTCCGCAGGCGTTCCGGCGTAAGATGTCAATACGGGATATGGCCACCATGGAGAGCGATGCAAGATTCCACACGTCGTGTCATGCTTTGCACAACATTATCAAGCAGCTGTTGGGGTAATTTATCCCATTCCTCTGTCAGTGCACGGATGAGGGTGTTCTTGTTTATTGGAGGGCATTGGCAACCAGCAAGACTCCTCCCCAAAGCATCCCACACCTTTTCAATGGGATTCAGATCTGGAGAACGTGCTGGCCACACGAGGCGTTGAATATCCTCGCTCTCAAGACACACCTGGACAGCGACTGTTCAATGACATGTTGCGTTGTCGTCCATGAAAACGAATCTATCACCGACAGCACCACGGAACATGCGAACATGAGGTAGCATAACATCATTAATGTATCATTGGCCAGTCATAGTCCCAGTTGGATGCACATAGAGGGACGTACGGCCATTGATCATGATGCCAGCCCATACCATGACACTACATGTCGGATATCGGTCCTTTTCCTGTATGTTTGCTGGACAATATGCAGTACCACTATCACGCCAGATCAGTTGTCGTCGACAATCAGACGATAGACTGTATCTACTCTCATCTGAGAAGAGGACAGCAGACCAGTCGTTATCAGTCCAATTGCGATGTTGATGGCACCATTGCAAACGGGCGGTACGGTGACGTCTGGACAATGGGATGCACACAACAGGACGGCGGGCGTATAGTCCTCCTTCATGCAAACGTCTGGCGACAGTTTTTCGGGAGATCCGCTTGCCAGTAGCAGCCATAAACTGATTTGCTACCTCACTAGCTGTGCTGCGCCGGTGTCTTTTTGTTGATAGCACTATGTACCGATCTTCTGCAGGTGTCGTACTGCGAACACGACCTCCCCGTGACGTTTAATACACTCTCCATTTGTTTGAAATGATTTCCAAAGCCTTGAAACAACACTGTGGCTGACGTCGAACTCCCTGGCAACATCTGCTATTTTTCGCCCTTCTTCAATCTTGCCAATAATACGGCCACGCGTAAAATCCTCTAGGTGATGTCGGGAAGACATACTGAAATTTGCAAGTTTGTCAATTGATTCTTTCCCTTTCAACTTTGCGTTTGAACAACAACGGTCAATACGCGTCAAATCCTTTATATCTCTTATCAGCGCTATGACGTCACGAACAAGTTCGGCAATCCAAAATTTGCATACGCACAACACGTCTTTTTGTATCCCGCACTTATGCTAATTTCCACATTTTCCTGCCTTCCATTTTATGGTTGCTATTGTTGCTATTGTCATCCGTCATTAGCAATTGTCCGGCAGTGTATTAAGAGGAATGGATGCTAGGAGGAGAACGTTTGCCTGATCCTGAGGTAAAGAAAGGGGCAGGTGGATGTAAAGCTCGTGATTGGTTGACGATAAGAAGAGCGCCGAGTAGTTGACCTGAGCCGGTTGAAACACTTCCGTCAGCAGACAAGTTTGGTCTTTGAATGCGTGCATAATGCTGAGCTGTGATAGCAAGAGGAGGAAAGTTGGAAACAAAGTGCGATTTTTCCAAGAAAAGTCGCCGTTTCATTACTTTTTCGCTGAGCATAAGAATAAGGCAGTTTTCCTTATTTGCAGTGAGAGCGTTGCCGTAATGAAAGAATACAACTCCAAGAGGCTAATTTATGGTAGAAGCACAGTGCAGAACATTCTGGAATGGAGGGACATTCTCGGAGCGAAAAAGTTAATGAATAAAAATACAAGCTAAATTGTCAGCAGTCGTTATTCTCCAATGTAAATAAAGTCTGAAAACAGTGTTCGCGTTAGCTACACGATAGCAGAAAAAATGCAATACGTGGAAAGCCCTTTATTGACGGCGAGGTAGTGAAATAATGTCTTCTATGTGAAATTGATGTGCTTTGCCCATCACAGACTCAAGTTGTTTCGAACATTAGCTTATCTGGTGCGACAGTAGCGAGGCGCGTGAAGGATCTGGCAGCAAAGGTATTCAGCAATTTTAAATAAAGTGCAAGGAGTTTGTGTTGTATTCTGTAGCGATGGATGAATCCACGAATGCAACCGATACTGCACAGAAGCCATTTATTCGTGGCGTTGATAGAGCCTTCACGATTGTACAGCAATTAGCCAGTGTAGTTGCTCTTAAAGACGCAACAGGGGCTTCACATTTATATTCAAGTCTAAGAGATACTTTGGCTAAATGTGAGTTAGACTTGAGCAACATATGTGCCATAGATGGCGTGTCTGCTATGCCCAGAAAGAAGGAAAGAGTGACAGCTTGAATGAAATCCAATGCGAAGGCATGCGGCAATACTATGCCACATGATGGCTTTCCGCTACATCATCCACCAAGAAAATTTGTGTGCGCGAAATCGTTCCCAAAACTGAACATGTGACGACTGTTGTTGTGAAAGTGGTGAATTTTATCCGGTGGCAAGGTTTCAACCACAAGCAATTTCAAAAGTTCTTGAGCGATGTGGAAGCTGAACATGATGACGTTGCATATTATACGGTAGTACGTTGGTTAAGCGGCGGGAACATGCTTCAGCGCTTTTTCTCTTTGAAGGACGAAGTTCAACAATTCATGAAATCCAAAGGAAAACCCATTCGCGAAGTCTATGATGAGAGTGGTTAAGTGACTTTGCATTCCTTGTCAACATTACTATTCACCTCAATGAACTGACCTACCGTATGCTTTGGAAAGTTCAACTTGCTCATAATCTTATGCCTATGTGAAAGATTTTGAGACCAAATTGATCCCGTGAGAAAGTGATTTGCAAAATAAAAACTTCATTCACTTCCCACAATAGAGGTGAATGAAAATGGAACATGGAGCTCAGATGATTACGTACACCGCATTTCAAATCTGAGAGAGGAGTTCAAAAGCAGATTTTCTGACATCAGACAAAACGAAATTTCCGTGCCAATGTTTCCCTTGATTGACATCGAAAGTGTTCCACCTCATTTACAATTAGAGTTTGCAGATCCGCAATGTGATTGTGCAGTGAAATGTAAGTTTTTACAAGTTCGTACAGTAATTGGCATTTATTCTAAATATGTGTCCGAAGAAAAGTATCCGGAAATGCGTAAACACGCATCGTTCATGTCTCATGCACCGTGGAGTCACATTATTGTGACCACCAGCTAATATCCAGAGTAACCACCGTGTGCAGCGCGGACAGCAGCTAGACGAGCTGGGAGTGACTCAGTAAGGTACTGGAAAGTGTTCAGAGGTATGGGGAGCCATGCTGACTGCAGTTCATCTGACCGCTGCTGGAGGGTGCGCGGTGGAGGATCCATAGAGCGAACAACACCATCGAGGTGGTCCCACAGATGCTCAATTGGGTTTAAGTCTGGGGAATTAGGGGGCCAGGGAAGTACTTTGAAGTCTTCATCGTGCTCTTCCAACCACTCTCGGTCATTTTTAGCTGTGTAACACATGGCATTGTCATGCCGGAAGATCCCATCGGCCCCAGGGGAGACAATCAGCATTTATGGGTGTACGTGGCCTGCAAGGATGGATTCATAATGAATTCAGATCATAGTGCTTTCCACAGGTATGAGTGAATCCAGGGTATGCCACGAAAACATTCCCCGGAATATAACGCTGCCCCCACCAGCTTGTGTTCTTCCAGCAATTGTTGAAGAGTGTTTGTTCTCCCATGTTTCTCGCCTTAGACGCCAATGTCCATCCGTTCGATGAAGCAGAAAACCTGACTCATCGGAGAAGGCAATCCTTTGCCAATCAGCGGAGGTCCAATTCCGATACTGCAGTGCAAATATAAGCCTTTTCTTCTGATGCACCTTCGTTAGCATAGGTGCAGTGACCATCCGTCTGCATCGGAGCCCCATACGCAGCAGGGTCCGCTGAACAGTCGTTTGGGACATACTTCCCGTAGCCCCCTGGTTCATTCGGCCAGTGAGTAGCTCCACTGTAGCCTGTCGATCGGTCCTCACGCACCTTCGAAGCCGACGTTCACCTCTCACATCATGGCATGAGGTGCTCCGCACTTTCCACATTGCTTATTCGCAATGGTGCCATTTCTGCAATTACGATACACTTTAACCACAGCAGCACGCGAACAGTTAACAAACTGCGCTGTTTCAAGAATACTGCCACCGTTGACCCGAAAGTCGATAATCATTCCTTTTTGCTAATCTGATAAATCGCTCCTTTTATCCATGACAGCAACGAGTGATATGTTTTCAGATTGCTTACGGCGCACCTTATATACCCTCCAAGCCAGCTCACGACACGTGCCATCTTTCATTGGCTACGTGCTGTTGACGTCAAAAGTAGGAGGTGGTCACAATAATGTGACTCGACTGGGTATCTTTGGCAGTACCAACATATGTGAACAGTTGTGTAGTCAAATGAAACACACAAAATCAAACACCAGAACACGTCTGACAGATCGACACTCGGAGAACATTTTGCGAATCGCGACAAAGCGGATTACGTCTGATATTTAAGCTTTAATCTAGCAAAAACAATGTCAAGTTTCTCATTAAGACTGCAATGACGCCAGTCCTTGGTGTAATGTGAGTACTTTATTTTCAATGGATTTCAGTTGTAATATAGTTATATACTAGTACTGTATTCATTCTGTTTTATAAAGTACAAAGTATGTTGCTACAGAACTTGCTTTTGGCAATAATGTGTAAGTTAGTATGAACTAAATTGCGTAATCGATGACTCACTATCTGTGTTGACAGACGCGCTACCCGTGGAAGCTTTCGAATTTATTGATGTGGCCTTTGGTCCTGAAAGGACCAAGACACCCACTCTACACGTTAGAAGCAGTCGACCCTTCAAAACTTAGGGATGCTGGTTCGGTGGAAGACAGTGAGAGATCTATCATAAACGTACCACCCATGTTTCATCCGGGACTAGGACCTGGGCTCTGCTCAGGCAATTAGGCAGAAATCTGCGACACTGACCACTCGGCCAAGATGAAAGCCCAGTTCAATTATTAAGTCGCATGAAATTTGCAACTACTCGAAACAAGTAAGCTTTTTCATTCGTATATTAAACAATTCTTGAACATGAAACAGTTATTTTTATATCGAAATCAATATTAATACAATGTAATAAAAAGAAAAGGGCGACTACAGAAACTATGAAACTCTAAATTTGGTAACTACTCGTTGTCTTCGGAATTGCCTCCAATTTGGATGGACATTTTAAGAACAAGGCGACAACTGCTTTGAACTTGCTTCATTTTATTTTTGTTGTTTTTCTTTTACGCTGTTATTAGCTAGCGTTTTTATTTTTATTTAACTCCAGTCAAGTCGCATTTGACATCTGATGTTTGAATCGTGATGTTTTAACGGCATTCTGAGTTGTCCATTGTCATAAAATCTGCCTTAAGAGAGTCCCCAGTTAGTGAGCCAAAGCTTGGCTTCTGTAAATATTTGTTAACGAACGCCAATAAACCAGTTCTTGATTTTCGATTTCACTAAAAGAGGTGGGAATAATTATCTTCTAAAAGCAAACGAAAAACACAATTTTTAAATTTGTTTTTATTAACGGAGGCTTTTTCTCAATCTTTTGTCTTGAGGTCCTCGAACCGAAGTAACACCTGTGTGTATATTCTCCGATAGAACGACTACTAGGAGTTCATCATCCGTCTTTTGGTACCACTACCTTCATTGTAAGGAGTCACCACCTAGAACCAAGAACAAAGTCTACACCCAAGTTCAGCAGAGCTGTTTATATTGACGCCTGTCCCATTAGCCTACGCTCTGATGTTAGCTTTCACTACGCTTGCTTTTACTGGTAGCTGTGTGCAGTTCTGTTAGAGCTATTATCTAGAATATTGCATGCAAATAATAACAAAACGTGCTAAATATTTCCACTGCAAAACAGTTCATTTGCATTGCACAATATCCGAGTTAAACAGGGAAATGATTTCTTTATCTGTCCACTACCTGAGGATGGTACAACGCTGAATTTGGAACTATATTTAATTAGTAACAGATCTTTGCCAAAATTACTCGTTGAACTGCTTTGCCATCATCATTTTGATTGTAAATTAATCAAGGACTAGTGCCTGTTTTTAAACAAACACTTTCTTTTCCAAAGAACCGCATATCTGATTTATTTTAATTGATAAAATTCGAAACTTATATGGTAATTTCAGATTCGAAAGTGCTCTAAGAAAAGAAATAATAAATTGATTTACAACCAGAACTTGGGAGTCACTGGTTTATTACTTGATTAATTATAAGTCGTAGTAAAGTAGATTAAACACCATTACAAACTCGTGGTTAAGTAGACGTTTTTTTACTATTGCAAACTAGTTGTAACATTGAAATTTTAACACTACTATAACTCGTAGTAAAGTACAAGATAAAACACCACTACAAACTCATGGTAGGGCAGACTTAACATTACTTCGAAATTGTAGTAAAATAGGAGATTTAACACCTCTTCAAACTTAAAAAGCAGAAGACTAAACGCTACTATAAACTCGTGGTAAAATAGATTTAACATTACTACAAACTCCCTGTAAAGTAGAATATTTAAAATTACTTCAAGCTTCTAGCAAAGTGTAAGAATGAACACTTCTGCAAACCCATGGTAAAGTAGATTTAACAGTACAACAAACTTGCAGTGAAGTAAAAGATTACACACTACTACTAACTCGTAGTAAAGTGGAAGATTTTACACCACTACAAACTTGCAGTAAAGTAGAAAAGTTAACATTGCAACAAACTTGTAAAACATGATAGAAGATTTTACACTACTACAAACTTGTGGTAAAGTAGAATATTAAACACTAATACACTGAAAATTTGGAAGATGTGAATCCGTTTATTGTTGTAAATATGACATGGATGTTAAGTCAGATAATATCCGAAAACTTGAAAATTCAAGTTTTCGGATATTATCTGACTTTACATCCATGTCATATTTACACCAAGAATAGGATTCACATCTTCCAAATTTGTATTGCACCATGGTGTAATCCCGTATAACATTCACTAATACACTGGTGTATTAGTAGAATATTTAACCGTGCTATATTTTGGATTTCGTCTAATGTTGTTGGACCAATAAAAAGTTGATGTAAGTCGAACTTCTGTATATGTTTCGTCTGGCCGTAAAACCTTAATTTGACCTATCCG
This sequence comes from Macrothele yani, assembly GCA_039090855.1. Taxonomy (NCBI): domain Eukaryota; kingdom Metazoa; phylum Arthropoda; class Arachnida; order Araneae; family Macrothelidae; genus Macrothele; species Macrothele yani. The sequence goes on along the minus strand of CM077029.1, from coordinate 166,592,940 downwards.
GTACAATTAGTTGCGTCGCTTTTACCCTTCGTTTAACATTGATTTAGCCGGAAATTTTACATAACGTAAAAAGCGTTACGTTATACCAGTTAGAGCAGTTAATGAAGTAGTAGCAATAGATGCACATGTATGTGGCTTCAGGAACAAATGAAAACTTTCTCTTCCGATGGGACTGAGAAGCTTAGGGGCCGTTAGAAAAAGTGCGATGTATTGGTCTAAATGCTGGCTTCTTATCATTCGCCTGCGATGAGTCCGGGTTCAAATCCCGGTGAGGCATTGGCTCACTCCTTGGTACAGTGGTCCTAAATTAGGGACAGGCGACTGCTTGTAGCCCATCGAGTTGCTCACGGTGGTCATTAAATCCCACCCAAGAAAAAAGAAGGGTATGGTACTGTAGGGAGACTATACATCGAGCAATAATACTAGAGTTACGTAAACTTAACTTTGTTTATGATAAGTATAACGGAACTGCCTTAATCTAGCCGCGTACATACAAAAACGGCTCAAATATTTACCCACACACCATATTTTCTAAAGAACATCAGTAGTACTTTGACTGGGAACACTTTATCTTGCCTACTTGAATTCTGGGTTCCAAGTTTTGAATTTTTCTTTTTTACCATTTGGAGGTTTAAGGATCACAGTGAGCTACAGACTGGTCACAGTTCCTAATATAAGGTTATTGGTTCCAGAGAGAGGAGGGAGTCAGTACCGTAAGAGAAGTACACCATTCTTGAGTCACCAGGGATCTGAGCCTGACCCAACCCGGAAGAATGATTCGATGTCAACTCTTAGTTTCAACCACCAGGGAGGCCAACTTCTGCACTAGCAGCTGGTATAAGATGTCTAACTTTGTTTCTGCTGTTTATCAGATAAGAGGTTTTGGTTGAAGGTAGCAGTTATTTTTATTTCTTCTAAGGTTGATTACATATTTAAACAACAAAAATGACACTGAATTTTTGTTTATGATGAGCATCTCTGGAATCCGTTCTGACGCGAATTAAATTTATCAAAACTATTCACAGTCAATGGAACCGGTTAGGAAAACAATCAGCCGATTTCTACAATCCATAAAACATACAGAAATAGTAACAGCTACTTAGTTCCACCGGCGGCTAAAAAGCATGCTACCAAAATGAACAAATGGCGCACAAAAAGTTTCTCATAGCACAAGGAAGGTGAAAGAGATTTTCAAATCAAACGGTTGAAAGAGATTTTCAAATCAAACAGTTGAAAAAAGAAATATAGAACAAAACGTCATGCAAGTCTGCGTCTGGTAGGGGAAGAATTTTGCATAACCGATAAGTTGACAATAGGCGAAAAATATTCTTCATGGAAAAAGTTATGCTAGGGAAAAATAACTTTTCAAATAAGTCACCCGGAAGCAAAGATAGCGAAAAAAAAAAAAAAAAGGTTTCAACCTATACGCCCCTAGCGGAAAATCTTTGCATTATTTAAAGAGGATAATGCTCCACATCTCTATTGTAGCGAATGACACAATAAAAATGAAATTTCTCAATTGGGTTTTTAGAAGCGGAGATACAGCTGAAAACTGAAGTACACAAACACCACCTACCGACAGGACTGTGAACTGCAAAATTCCTCATATACTAGCCTAAAGTGTTCTACGAAATAAATGCCATCCGGTGTTGAAAGGATTTTTTAAATTGTACATGTGGAGATATTGAGAAAAACAGATTAAACATTTGCGCCCCCTAGCGGCGATATCGTGCATTATTTTGGGAAGAAAATATGCGCAGAGAGGTTGCATAGTTAGTAGTATCTGACCAAAGAAGGAAGTTTTTGAATCGGGTTTTTAGCCCCGCAGATATTGCTGTACACGGAAATGGGAACTTACGCCCTCTGGTGGCAGACTTGTGCGTTAAGAAAATTTTGAAATTATATGAGACACATTTCGCAGCGGAAACGCTCTCCAACAAAGAAAGAATTTTTCAAACTGGACTTTTAGAAGCAGAGATATTAATAAAAATAAGATATGCGTCTACGCCCCTTGGCGGAAAAGCCATTCATTATTTTAAGAAGAAAGTATTACCAAAAGTTTTTCGATGATAGCGGTATCGGTCAAAAAAATTATTTGTTCAATCGAGTTCTCAGGAGCTCAGGTTTTGCTGCAAATGCATCAGAACCAGAAATTAGCATTTATGCCCTCTGGTGGCCAAACCATTTATTACAAATCATTAAAAATTATATGCAAAACATTTCCCATCAGGAGCTGCAGGAAGAATTTTCAAATCGGAGTTTTAGAAGCAGAGATAAGGGGGAAACGCAGTTTACTTTTACACCCCCTAGCGGAAAACTTGCGAGTAACTTTTTTTTTTTTTTTGATTGAAGGTTTAACGACCACCGTGAGCTACTCAGTGGGCTATAAGCAGTCGCCCGTGCCTAATTTGGGGTCACTGGTTCCAGGGAAGGGAGAGACCTATTGCCGTAAGACAAACACAACATCCATACCTGACCAGGATTCAAACCCGGACCCCTTCTCGGACGAATGGTCAGAAGCCATCGCTTAGACCACTGCGCCACCGGGGCGGACGTGCGTAACTTGAAAAAGTGGCTATACCTAAAATGCTCTCCGATATAAATGGAATCGAAAGGTAAAATATTTTTTTCAATCGGATGTTTAGAAGCAAATATACGAATAAAATGTATTTTGAATTCGATATCATCTGCATTCACGTCCTCTAGCGGGGAAACTGTGCATCGTAAAAAACAAAACGAAATAAAGGATTGTTATTCGCACATTTCAAGCTTCCCAATGCAAAAAAGAATTTTTCAAATCGGACTAATAGTTGAAGAGATATGGTGTCCACTGACGGACGGACAAACCGGTAACATAAGCGCGATCATTTATACAGAACACGTGCTAAAAAATTAATGGAGAATAAAATGACACTCTTAAATCGTTTAATGCTAATCACGAAAATCTGAAAACATTTCTTCAGAGGAAGACATTTTTTCTCTAGAAATAAATAAATTCCCATTTTTGAGCTTCAGCTCCCAGTTAAATTTGACTTTTCAGAGAAATTTCCTGCACTATTTCTACCTGGTAGCTTTATGGTCCCACCATTGCTAAAACTACAATGTTTTCCCAGGTGCTTATTTCAAAAGTTACAGCTTCATGGCTGTCCCTATAGTTTGCCACATATTATATTTTGCATTTCTTTGAATATTTTGTCTTCTTCCCGTACACGCGACTTTGTAATATTCCCAGTTTACTGAATGTCTATGCTCCTTAAGATCAGTTTTTCATGAATTAATTCTCAAATCTCGAAAGTGAGAACAAACATTATTCAGAAAAACTAATTGAATCTAGCTATGCCTGGTCAGATACTACTTGAACGTAAGATTCTTTTCGCAAACTATAGACCGAATACTTGTGTCTAAAAAACAGAAGCAAGAAAATTGAAGTATTTAGGTTGTATTATTGAGAACGGTGAAACCGTGGGCCCAGTTCGCAATTTTACGATGAATGAAGTAGGGTGTATCTGCAACAAAAGGCCCGTGTATGTATATTACTGAAGCCATGTGCTTTTCTCGACAGAGAGGAGGTCAAAACAATGTAATGGTGTTGTCGGTCTACCTGCGGCGGTTGCCGAGGCCGCTACAAAAGGTAGGTTTGAAGAATCCGTGACGGTCATTGCACTTGAAGAAGTTCTCTGGTGAGCGTCAGAGGTGAAGTTCTTTCTCAGTTCGACGTTTGTGTCAGTGTGCATGTGGGTCTGTAGGACCGAAGAATAACCCGTTTTCCGTAAGCAACATGGGAAGTCACCGAGCGGTTCCAGTTGTGATTGTTTTGGCTGGTGAGTGACTAAAACAGAAACTAGAAATATTTTAATTGAAGTGATATATAAAGTGTAGAACGAATATTAAGTATTTCAAAATTAAATCCTTCTCAGTAAAATAATTGTAATTCACCGAATTAATAATTAGCAGAAGAATATCTGGATAATCACAAATTAACAACTTTAGTAGAAAACTGGCATCGATATTATTAAATTTTATAAGTTTAAGCTTGAACTGAGCTTATCTTAATCGCACTAATGTTCAGAAAAAAACCATATCAAATCAGTAGCGTGTAATCGAAACGCTTTTTCTTTTTTTTTTTTTGTTATCCAGAATTCTATAAAAGAAAATATTTTTCAGTCTTTTTTTGTGAATTTTATTATACTTCAAACTCAAGCCTTAAAGAAAAAATACTTCCGAATAACAAAAATTATCAGTTCCACAGTCAACAACCTTTCTCCGCTATTTATGTTAAACAAAAATAAAGAAGAGGCAACTAATAAATACAAAAAAATGGAAAAGAAGTTCAGAGTTTTAATTTCGTTTTAAGATGCTTTTGTGGTTTCGGAAATATTCCACAACGTTTTAATGTCTGAGAAATACAGTCTCGTGTACTATGAACGCAAGTTACTCGTAGAGTGAGTCATTAAAAACGGGTTTGTAAAAATGATTTCAGAAACTTTACGTATTTCGAAGCATGAAAAGCCAAATTTTTAAAACTATTGTTTACTCTACATTGGTTCGGTTTCTACATTGAGCAACATAAATACTCTTTTAAAGTTTATGCTTAAAATTACAGATCAAAACAGAATAATGACATTATTTATTTCTTTTTATCATGGTTATTAAAAAAAAGGGTAAAAAGCTAACATGTAAAAAAAAAAAGTATAATCACTGCTGTGGTTTTAGGAAACTGCTTGTTTGGTATTCTTATTTCAAGTACTGGAAGAAACTACGAAACCTGAGAATTTGCAGTTAAAAATGCAAGGCAGAAAATAAAATCATTTGACTTATAAAAAACTGCCACTTACTTTTCTGATATTTTTCAAAACTATTGTATATTGCCACGATTTTCTTCAAAGCATCTATTTTCATTTTTATTTTTATTCTTTTTTTTTTTTTTGAAACTATTCTGATATTCAGAAGACAGGAATACAACTTCACATGTGAAAGACTACTTGAAATCTTTATTCCGCCAGAAGAAATGTACAGTGAATTAAATCGTCCTATTAAGTAATGTTAAAAACGCGGTGAACAGAAATAATAATTTCAGTTTTCTGAAGAAATTAAAACCCATTAAATGCGAAATGAACATTTTTCGAAGGTGATGTGAACAATATTTCAGAAAGTTCTGCGTAAAATGATTGGTAAATTCCTTTCTTGACCTTTAAAATGCTATAAGTTAACTTGCAATAAGAAGAGCAGTATATTTTATTTTTAAAGCGACTCTAAAAAATTGTCTTACAACACCTCAGTTCTATTCTCCTGCGGAATAAGAATGTTTAGTTGAATAACTCATAGAACTTTCAGTTGCTAATGCTGAGAGATGACGGCACTGCGATACCTTGAAAACCAATGATACTTTATCTCATGAATTGAAGCTGTTATCATACTGTTCTGTTTAGTCTTTGTTCATTATTCTTACCATTGATTTATTTAGACATTAAAGTCACATATACGCCCTGTGTTTTTCTCAAAAATATGATGATGTAATCACTAATACAACTCCGTTGTTTGCGTCCTTTGCCTTATTCACGTTTATATGTCTGTTTATGTGTGATAGATCTTGAGAAAAACACCAGATTTCCCCCCCCTGCCCCACAAATTCTCTTATTTAACTTAATAACATTTACGCAAACCGATCAAATTAATAAAGCTGAATTCAACCCCCCCGCCCCCGAATGAAAATTTCCTTTATGTTTCTATGTTTCTAAGAGATTGTGAAGATTTCTGACTCTTTCTAACCTTCAATGGCTCTAGGGTTTCTTGTTGTTTCATGAATTTTATCGCGCAACTTCTGAAAGTCATTGAAAAAAAGAGAAATAATATTCCACAAAAATAAAAAAGAATATGTATATATGGAATGTAGCAACAATTTTAAGCACATTTAAGTTCATACACATTTGTTTTCGTTGCGGTGAATTTTAAAGATTAAAAGTTTGCGTTAATATTTTGAAAAGATTACTTAGGTAGAAAAAATATTATTCACCAACACGTCATCAAGAATGATTAGTGAATATCGGCTTCATATTGAACTAGCTTTGTGAAAATACCAATTCATGTACTCTAATATATCTAAAATTGAAATGCTTTTACGTCATAGTTAGTGAAAAAAATTTTTTAGCACTTGTATGTTACTTTGCTTAAGTAAAATGTTTTCATGGAACACCTGGAAATTCTGCAAAGAAAACTATTTCCCTACTTGGTTTTTAATCTCATTAACTCTAACACCCTGAATTTATACATAAATTTCCCGCTATAGGGGGTTTTACAACGAAGTAAATTTCGCCGTCATTTTTGTCCACGCCGGGTCTTCTCATTCCGGAATAAGTCGCTCTCCCAACTGAGTTACGCCGAGGTATGCTCTTGCTGCTATCTGCCTTTATCTTATGCGCGTCCTGCGGTGCAGGTACGTCACAGTTGAAAGTGTGAAATTCAGAAATGGTGATTTCACTCCATTTTAATGACATGAATACGTCTTCGTACTAAAAAAAACATACTACCGGTCCTCGTAGCTCTGTTTTGTTAGTCTTCGATAAACAGCTTTAAAGTTTTCCTTTAGCCGTTTGAAAGGGAGAGTGAATGAATATACTAAACAAAAATTCGAGAGTGGGAAAATACTCATGATGTTACAATACCGTATAAAATATAGAACGTTATATAAACTTAAATTTCTATGTTTTTTCAAATCATGCAGCATCTAACGGAAAGCTACTGAATTTATTAAGGATTCGTGGCATACACAGCTTTGCGAAATGCAGTACAGTATGGATTATCGAAAATGTTCTGGGCAAGATAATTAAGCAAAATCGATTTTCTCGATATTAGATTTTGTTAACATTAGAAAAACATTAGTAGAATTGTATTAGAATGATCAACGCGATATTACGGGAAGAAGTATGTAGAGTATTTTATTAAAGAATAAAGTATATCGACAAAAGCAATATGAAAAATGTTTTTAATATGCATATCAAAAATTATTCTTAAATTTTCTCAGTCCCAGTGTTATTTTTCGTTAGTCTATGCTGTACTGTAACTTAAAAATGAAGATAAGTGGCAAACACGCCCTTTAACGGAACTTTTAGACTGAAAAAGCATGATATTAAATCATCAAAGGAAAGGTATACTGACATTTAAATTCAAACTCAGTTCGAAATTGAATCTTACGTTACGCAACGTGGCAAACAATAAAATTGCAATAAATTTTTCATTCAAGAAAATCATGTGTTTCAAAAAGTTAAATACCACGCGAACTTTATAAAATACGTACAAATGCTGATTAAGCAAGACCATCCATCTATGTATTGCCTTGTTTAAATCAGTTCAAAAAGTTATAATTTCTGTAGAAGTAATTTAAGTTTGTAGTTCTTTTTTCTTTTGGCGTTTAATTATCACTATGAGCATCTAAGTCTGTAAGTTGTAGCCCATCTCTAATTTGGGGCCGCTGGTTCTAGGATAAGGCAGGGCCAAAGCCATCATCCAGAACCCAAATCCAGACCCATCTCAGATAATTGGACAGAAGCCCGGGCCTCAGAACACTGGACCACGGGGCTTCAGTTTGCAGTTTCTAATATTGTTTCATACAAGGCTACTTCAGATATGTAGTTTTACATTTGAAACTACCTCACTTCAGCATATACATACATAACAGCCCCGTACAAAATTCGCTTAAACTGAAGGTACTGAGTTCTAAATTATATATTTAGTTCACTGCATAACTGTGATGCCATGCTGATTTAGCCATGTGTGAAAACACCAGTTTGTCCGCGACGGAAATCGAAGTCGTGTCCCCTCACTCCGGAGTAAGTCTCTCTTCCAACTGAGCTACGCGGACAGAATGTCTCGGTGCAGATTTGTCGTCTTGACACATGTTTTCCCTTCTGTAGTATGTCACACATGTTTCGCAGAAAGACAAAAAAGACCCACTGAAGACACTTAAAATGCTTTCACATTGATCTAGTATGGGAACACGTTAGCCGATAACCACACTTGACTAACTGACGAAACATAGTTTGCAATGTGCTTGTCTGACTCTGGAAAGGTTATCTCTGCCTTCCAAAGGTTTTGGATGATGCATTGTACACTCATGTTCATAAAAAACAGAACACACACTTCAAAACAGTCGAGCTACGACTTTGAGTTTTACAGGACATGTTCATTACGCAATACAGAACAAATAATTAGCATACCGGTGTCATACGTACCAGGTGCGTCCATGTAGCTAATAATCGGTGTGGCCACCTTGTATGACTGCTGTATATGTTCATTAGGCAATACAGAACAAATGATTAGCATCTCGGAGTCATACGTACCAGGTGCGTCGATGTGGCTAATAATCGGTGTGGCCACCTCTGACTTGTATCACCTGCTGTATATGTTCGTTAGGCAATACAGAACAAATGATTAGCATCTCGGAGTCATACGTACCAGGTGCGCCGATGTGGCTAATAATCGGTGTGGCCACCTCTGACTTGTATCACCTGCTGTATATGTTCGTTAGGCAATACAGAACAAATGATTAGCATCTCGGAGTCATACGTACCAGGTGCGTCAGTCTAGCTAATAATCGGTGTGGCCATCTCTGGCTTGTATCACCTGCTGCATATGTTCATTAGGCAATACAGAACAAATGATTAGCATCTCGGAGTCATACGTACCAGGTGCGTCGATGTGGCTAATAATCGGTGTGGCCACCTCTGACTTGTATCACCTGCTGTATATGTTTGTTAGGCAATACTGAACAAATGATTAGCATCTCGGAGTCATACGTACCAGGTGCGTCGATGTGGCTAATAATCGGTGTGGCCACCTCTGACTTGTATCACCTGCTGTATATGTTCATTAGGCAATACAGAACAAATGATTAGCATCTTGGAGTCATACGTACCAGGTGCGTCGATGTGGCTAATAATCGGTGTGGCCACCTCTGACTTGTATCACCTGCTGTATATGTTCGTTAGGCAATACTGAACAAATGATTAGCATCTCGGAGTCATACGTACCAGGTGCGTCGATGTGGCTAATAATCGGTGTGGCCACCTCTGACTTGTATCACCTGCTGTATATGTTCGTTAGGCAATACAGAACAAATGATTAGCATCTCGGAGTCATACGTACCAGGTGCGTCAGTCTAGCTAATAATCGGTGTGGCCATCTCTGGCTTGTATCGCCTGCTGTATATGTTCATTAGGCAGTACAGAACAAATGATTAGTATCTCGGAGTCATACGTACCAAGTGCGTCGATGTGGCTAATAATCGGTGTGGCCACCTCTGACTTGTATCACCTGCTGTATATGTTCGTTAGGCAATACAGAACAAATGATTAGCATCTCGGAGTCATACGTACCAGGTGCGTCGATGTGGCTAATAATCGGTGTGGCCACCTCTGACTTGTATCACCTGCTGTATATGTTCGTTAGGCAATACAGAACAAATGATTAGCATCTCGGAGTCATACGTACCAGGTGCGTCGGTCTAGCTAATAATCGGTGTGGCCATCTCTGGCTTGTATCACCTGCTGTATATGTTCATTAGGCAATAGAGAACAAATGATTAGCATCTCGGAGTCATACGTACCAGGTGCGTCGATGTATCTAATAATCGGTGTGGCCACCTCTGACTTGTATCACCTGCTGTATATGTTCGTTAGGCAATACAGAACAAATGATTAGCATCTCGGTGTCATACGTACCAGGTGCGTTAATGTAACTAATAATCGGTGTGGACACCTCTCGCTTGTATCTCCTGCGGTATGCACTGAGGTATCGAATCAAATAATGCGTGTGTGAATGGTGTCCTATGAAATAGCCATCCAGGCCGCATTGACCCGCGTCCAAAGTTCATCAAGGGTTGCTGGCGGACGGTAATACAGCTGCACCTTTCGTTTAAGCATGTCCCAGAGATTTTCTATGGGTGATAAATCCGGCGATCTGGGCGGGCATGGCAGAAGTGGAACTTTGTAATCCCTGAAGAAGAACGTTGTGTCTGCAACATGGGGTGTGGCATGACCATACTGAAATATGGCCCCGGGTACGTCCTGCAGGTAGGGAAGGGCGACCGAGAGTAGAATGTCATTGGGCACTCGTTATGGTGGTACGAACTGTTACGAGTGGTGGTCTGATTTCGTACCCAAGCCATAATTTCCCGTGTTGGTGCGGTGTGCCTGGTGCAAACACACCCTTCCCGACGCCTCTCCCCCTGTCATCGGCGGACACAGGTGTGTTCATCATTTTCGCCTAAACAGAAGGTTGTTTCGTTTGAGAGCACGATATTGTACTAAAGACATGCCCTTCGTTTGATGCATCATTGCAGCTTGACAGTCCGTTGCTACGGAGGAGAGACCGACGAACCTGCAGTCCGAGCTTCAATAACCTGCAATGTACTGTTACAACTGATATGGAAAGATGCGTCGCAGTTCGCCACTACTCCGCCAACGCCGTTGATGATGCACAACAGCCACTTACTGTACGACTGTCTTACATGATGACGAAGCACCCTTACCCACTGCTGAACAAGCACTGACATGCAGACTGAGCCAAGATGCGTTTATAATAGAAAAACGGCCTGTATCCGGTGTGTGACGTTGCGCGATCTGATTTGCCTAGACGCAGTACGCATGTGCATATGACGCCGAAATGCTAATCAATTCTGCGATATTGCCTGATTAGCATATCCTATAAATATAAAAGTCGTAGGTCGACTCCTTTCAAGTGTTCTGTTTTTTATGAACATGAGTGTATTTCAACATAGCAAAATCGTCTAAAGATCTCTTCAGTATCCGTTCTTCGGACAAGCGTGGATAAGAAACATACATGTTTTTTCTTCAAAGCCAAGGCTCCCAAATTCCTCTCAACCATCGATCACTAATTGGTGCGTGGTAAAATCTTTTGAACGTCATTGAATTTCTTTGTTTGAAGACGGCAATTTCGTAATTATTCTCAATGGTAAAATCAACCTGGCTCCAACGTTTTCAATAATTAAGAACACCAATTCGACATACCGCGCTCACTTAAATCTAGAGGCTGAGTTGAAATGTGTCTTATCTAATTTCGAAGTAAGATATCCGTATTTCTATTTTAGGGAAAATAAATATTGCAAAGGTTTTCATTAAAAAATACTGATGAACGACTTTTTGACTGAAAGCCAGTGTCACACAAATTCCAGTTTTATTTAGTTTCATAATGAGTACGGTTAGTTAACCGGTCACTTAGGCCCACTTGCTTCTTGAAATAAAATTTTGTGGCTTCCAATGGACCTAAAACCGTTTGATAGCTTACCAATAATTTCTTTATTCAAAAATGCCTCGTTGATATAAGCGCTAATCAAAAGATTCTTTGTGATATTATAACCACTAATAAAAGATTCTCTGTGTCATCACTTCGCTTTCTACTAGTAAGAAATCAGATTTCTTTTCTCAGATCGCCCCAGCGGGGCAAGCCATCAAATCCATCTAAATATTACTTCTTCTCACCTGTGAATCTTTTGAATGGGAGCAATTATAGCCTCTTTCCAAGGTGAATCTTTTGAATGGGAGCAATTATACCCTCTTTTCGGTGAATCTTTTGAATGGGAGCAATTATACCCTCATTAAGGACATGCAATTATACCCTCTTTCCAAGCGAAATCTGCCGTTTTTTTGGGTTTGCTTCCCCAAATAGTTTTCAGGAAATTTTTCAGTACACAGGTAATGGTGTTAGCTGTGATACGACTCCGAATTGCATTCGCAAAAACTGCGAGTCTGGATTTATTTTTGGTTTGCCTTTTAAAGATGTGCAAGCATGTTTCTTATCGGTATAGAAATGCCTGCCAAGTTTATTTCACAATATTGCCATCTTCTAAGAAAACTGGCATTGCACGGGAGAGGAAATCGAACGATTTCCTTTAGAGCATGCTACTTCTTCCACTTTCCGTTAGAACGTACTCTTCCGATTTTCTTTAGAGCGTGCTACTGTTACAGCACCCAAAACAATGAAGGAATTTCCAAGTAACAGAAGCAGAGGAACTGGAACCAGAATCAGACCTGTATTTATGGTAGTAGAAATACCAATGCCTCATCTTAGCCACAACACTTCTAATCAAAGAACGAACACAAGGCAAGAATCACCAGTTTTCGCATATTACACCACACGAAGAACAAATCTTCGTATCGTAACTAAGCAAAAACATGTGTGCATTTGCGAAGCATTATTCTCCATTGATTTCTGTGATATTAAAGCATTCATAACCATTTGCTTGATGGAGTACCGATTTATAGACGCCAACCCCAGAAATCATTCTTTTGATCACTAGTGTAAAGCAATTCGCAAATGTTGCTATATCGACAGTTCTCCTTCCTTGAGCTTTCAACTTCTTCCTCCTAAGCTCTCTCATTTTCATCATCCACACATTTGACAATATCTTATGCTAACCCATGGGGGAAGAGTATGAGAGTAAGTGTACAGATTTCGGTAACACATTTGCATAAACTACGCTGTGGGCCTAAACTTAAAAGAATTTTATTTTCAGAACTTTGTAATTAAAATCACATCAGCTTAGAAAACGTTTATTGCTGTTTATGATGTATCATGCAATGCACCCTTGCCGTCCCGGTGGAGCAGTGGTCTTAGCGCTTGCTTCTGACCATTCGTCCGTGATGGGTCCGGGTTCGAATTCCGGGGAGGCGTGAATCTTGTGTTTGTCTTACTGCACTAGCTCTTTCCCTTCCCTGGAGCCTAGGGCTTTAAATTAGAGAAGGGATGACTGCTTATAGCTCATTAACTTGCCCACGATGCTCGATAACTCTCAAATAAAAAAAATACTCCTCTCGTAATATATATATATTAAACTAATACGTATTATACGTTGCTCTTCAGTTCAGTTTCACTTCACTACCTAAATTTTTGCCAAGCATCTTAACTTGTGAACCACAACTCACTAATTCGCGACTATGAATCATAAACGATAAGAGCAGAGTAATTTTTTATAGACAAGAAAAAGTTTACGGTTAATTTCATTTTCAGGTACATAAATTCACTTCAAGTTAAATTGCTGTAGGTTCCCAACTCAACAATATGCTTTTATAAGAACTGAATACACTGCTCGACGTAGAAAATGCCACAACAAAAAGTATTTATTTATCGGAGCTCCATGCAAATTGATGGGTACGTGTCGACAGTTGGGTTATGTAAATGATCCATTTGCGAGTCAATCACGTGATAGGTGATGGACATAAAAGGGAAAAACGGTTCGGGGTAGCTAAGTTTTGTCATCTACAAAAGCGTGGTGAAGTGATTTCAAACCACATGTAAGGAATGAGAATGCATGGCGATGTTATCGGGAATCACATCGTCACACGGACATCTTCACCAGAAGCCTCGTCGTTGAGCTGAGTACAGCCGGTTGCGTCGCATCGCGACCAAAACGCATCGGAATGCAGCAATTGTGACCGAATGCGGCGACACTGGTTGGGGGGAAGGTAAAAGACCTCCAATCAAAGAGAAAAAAAACGTGCATCACCGTAATGGGACTCGCGCACGCAGTAGGACATCCAAAACCCTAGGTCTCCGCATTCTACGGCAAGCCATAGTAATCCCACAATCCACAGAAGGCGACATTCGACGAAGTGTACAGGCAGCTATAGGCTGTGAATCGCTGATTGGTTGAAGCAGGTTAGCGTTCTTCCCATTCATTGTGAAGTCTGCCATTCACCGCAGCACATCGTCGCACAAGGTTGCAATGGTGGCCTACCAGACATGCGTGGCGATACGAATGTCGTAATCAGCGTCGAGTCTTGCTTATGTCTCAGCGCCGACGATCGCCGGTTGAGTCTGGAGGTAACGTGGTTTTTTGGCTAATCTTCCTGCCATCCGTGAGAGTTGTCCGGCTTCTAAGCCAGGCGTCATGATTTGGGACGTTTTCGGTTTCAACAGCCGTTCACCACTCGTACGCATAGTGGGTAAAATGATGACACGGCGATACATCGATGAGGTACTTCAGCCTGTTTTGTTACCGTATCTCCGTGGTATTACCGGTACCCAGTTTCAGCAAAATAACTTCGCCCGGACAGTGAAAACGTTAGCAGACAGTGCCTAAAAAGATGTCCAAGTGCTGCCCTGGACAGCGCAATCCCCAGATTACTTCCCAACAGAGGACGAGTGAGACATCATTGGCAGACCATTTAACACGCTGCTCACGCAAATGTGGACACAGGTCATCGATGCATGATCACTTGGTCAGCGATACCTCAGAACATCATCCGAGGACTTTCCCACTAGATACCACCAAGGCCGTCTAGAAAGCTCAAGGCCATCACATTAGAGAAATTAGTTCCCTCCGTTTGTGACGTCACACTCATGTTACTAGGTCTGATGCGTCGGTGTCGTATTTGACGTCTTACACCACAGCGTTGGAAACCAATCAGAAGCTTTGGTTTCCGCATGGCGTCCGTAAAAGAGGGAGCTCATCTCTCTAATATCATTTGATACCACGCGATATTGCCGAATGTATAGTCCAGCATGATGGTCATACTACCCACTGACTGAGGCACCATTATACTGTGCGGTAAATTTAATCTCATTTCATGCATTCCTTCATCGTGTGACATTTTCTATGTAGTTCAACTTTTTTTTCTATTTTTTTCGAGAAACCTAAGTTTCTGCGACTTCACAAAAATGAAAAACGAGGCTGCATATTCTGCTTTTAACACGAGAGGGCGTCACGTATAGTGGGATTCTGATGTCGAATCTCGGATCAGAGGAAGAAGTGCCTGTTTAAAGATTCAGATTCCCCTCTTTTCTAGAATACCACTTCAGATCAAGGACGAAATGTTGTTTTTCATGCCTTTAGGTGATAATGCAACTATAAAAAATATTTGTTCCTGAGTTGCAGGAAAGTTATTTTCCGAACACTAGTTCCAAGTAATTATCTCATTTTATCAAAGAAGAAACAGGTGGAGTTTTAAAAAATCGACTTATCCATGAGATTAAATAAGCAGATATTGTTATTGTTCGTGAAGTAAAGTTATTTTAACACGTTCACACACCCACTCATGGGTCGGGACGCGTGCGTTTCGTGTGCGGCACCCAGAAACGCGCGCTATCCTGTTGTGCTAAGGCAATAACTTCTACATTTTCAGAGGAGCACATAGAAGTTTATATACATAAATCTATAGTGGGTTTCAGTCACTTTATATAAATATCCAGTTTATCCTATAAAGAACATTTCAATGAAGTATTTGAAACGAAAAGAATTCTCATAGAAAAGAGTATATGAGATCAGTCTATAAATTCCTGGAATGGTCAGGGTCCAGAGAAATAGCATTTCCTTGGTTAAGATTCTCGAAGACTGTTTTCAAAAGAATGTTCATCTTCTGATTTTCTACTATCATCGAATCCATCCAGATCTGTTCTCCATGAAGGTGAGGCATTGCTATTTTTTGTATCGTTTGTTCAGTTTTCTTGTGTGACAGCATCCTTTCTTAACCTGTCCTGATCAAGTCCTCATTTTTTTCCCTCAATAGAACAAACATCACATCCGTGACAAAAGTTTTATCCTTTATCCAGTTGTTACTTTTTTGACGTTGAGAGTTATACATAGTACGAGTTGTTCCATTTGTCTGAATAATCAAATCTTCAAAAACACTTTGATTTGTTCGTGTCTGTGCTTGAAGGTCATCTTACAGAATTTGAAACGGATTTATTTAGGTGATGTATTGTTTTCCAAGAGTAAATCTTTGAGAACAAGTTGCTCTTAGATGTAATACCATGGAAAACTGTTTTCACTAAACAATCGGCCTTATTTAGGTAATGCCCGTCAGCCAGTCAAAAGGAAGCCGTAGACTGATTACTGATTCTTATCTCTTCCTGAAGTGTTCCCACCAGCCCTTATGAATGTATTGCAGAGGATGGAAGCAATAAAAAAACAGCTTATAAAAAACGTCGTTCCTGTGGTGTTAAATATAGTGTGGTATCACTAGCAAAAGTTGGGTTGGATATTAGGTAAACAGTTGCCTGTGGTTGATAAATTAATAGCCAATAACTAGCCTAAAAATAGATTCTAAAGTCTGGAAGTATGTCAGACAAATACGGAAAAAATCGAAAAAATAATCTCACGTAACTTCACGGGTTCGAAGACTTCCTCGGCGGTCACAAGACACAATGAATTAAAAAAGAAAACTTCGTGGTGATGGTATTTTGGGAAGTAAAACGATTATTGCAGATGAAATAACACGACATTTTGTAATGAGCGTCTTTAGTCAGGGTGGGGTGTGTCACCTTTTTCAGGATTTAAAGACCACCATGAGTAAATCTGAGTGTTATAAGCAACACCCAGTCTTTAGCTTAGGGTCCCTACTTCCAGAGAGAGGAGAGCGCTAGCGGCGTAGGACAAGCACATACCTATGCCTTATTCGGGTCTCGTATCTAGGCTCATCTCGAGCGAATTATCAAGAGCTAGCGCCTCGTACCACTCTGTCACTGAGCTGGCAAAAGGAAATGAAGGGAAAATATCAGATTTATAGAATGCATATAACCAGTAAATATTTATGAACTGGAATCATCTGCCGTCATACGTCAAAATTGCTTTCTTTATAGTATCAGAGAAGACACGGAAGCGCGCTACAGAATAAAAAGAACAAGTTAAAAAGAATAGGAAAAACAGGGAGAGAAACGAGCTTTCCAAACGGGAAATGCTTTTTTTTTCAATACACCAGCAGAAAAAGTTTAAACGTTCAGATGCATCTTTCAGTTACTTTTTGCATTGGTAAACTACCTTCACGAAGTAGGAAACGATGATAGAAATACGATCTTCATCTAATTACATAAACAGTCAGCGCAGAGAGAGAGGAAGAGTGTAATCTTCATGTGGAATCGAATTCATTACGTAAACAAAATATATAAGCAGAGAAAGAGAGAGAGAATGTAATCTTTTGGAATCGAATTCATTACATAATCAAATCAAAGAGAAGGAAAATGTAATCATAATTTGGACTGGAATTTGTTACGTAAACAAAGTATACGCAGAGGGGAGAAGACTCGTATTCGCCGCCCCGGTGGCGCAGTGGTCTAAGAGATGGCGTGTGGTCATTTGTCCGAGACGGGTCCTGGTTCGAATCTCGGTGAGGCATGGATGTTGTGTGTGTCTTACGGCACTTTCTGTCTCACTTCCCTGGAACCAGTGGCCCTAAATGATGATGATCAAATGATCATATGTAGAGGATTTTAGGAAGGGAGTGTCTAACCCCAGGTCTTAAACAACCCTTAGAAATAGGAAGCAAGGAGATTTGGGCTTGAGTGCCCGATAGGAAAGTGACACGGAAGCGAAGTAGAAAGGGGGAGGAAGACGCCCTTATTTATTACTGGGGAGCCAGTACCCGAGATCCGACGGCTTAACGTGCCCATCCGACGCACGGCGGATATTTAGTGGATCGAGCGTTCGTGCCTACCTGGGATCGAATCTGAGGTCCATTCCGCGGCAGTCACGAACGTTTCCCAGAAGGCCACCCGCGGCCAGTGGCCCATCGAGTTGATCACGATGGTCATTAAACCCCCAATATATTTAAAAAAAGAAGCCAATATTGTGAAGAAAAGTATCTCCCTCATCATAAGCCAATAACAAAGAATGAAGGACTAAGTGTTACCTCATTGTCAGGGCCCAGATTCCTGAGCTAAACCCATTGAAGGCGCCACTGTGTAGCATATAATTCTATAAAGGGTGGTAACCCGATTTCTTATGTAAAAATAACTTCGCACGTTTTATTCTTACTTTATTCTCGAAACATATCAGCATAAATCCGTTAGATCACTTAAAATAATCTTAACACAAATAATAAGCGAATTCTGTGCACAAAAATTTTATTGAAATGTTTTTATTTTTGATTGAAGATTTAACGACCACCGTGAGCAACTCAATGTGCTATAAGCAGTCGCCCGTCCGTAATTTAGAGCCACTGACTCCGGGGAAAGGATAGAGCCAGTGCCGTAAGACAAACACAACATCCATTCCTCACCGGGATTCGAACCGGGACCCTTCTCGGTCGAATGATCATAAGCTAGCGCTTAGACCACTGCGGAACAGCGGCCCATCGAGTTGATCACGATGGTCATTAAACAACCAATATAATAAAAAAAACTCGTATTCGTTATCATACGAGGGAAAATCTAAATGTCTTTACCAACCTTCTGCTGTTTGGTTTATCTTGTTGCAAATGTCTGAATATGCATACGAAAGTCATCTTAAGCACATTTTTCATAATTTTTCCTGAAAATGGCAACACTGAGTTTTGTTATGTCATTCTAATCCCACAACACTACGTTATTCATATGGAGTCACGCAGCAGGACGGCGCACCGCATTTTGGAACGCCCTGAGAAGCGCAGAATTTCCAAATGCTTGAAAACTACGAAAAGCTTCTGACAGGCTTACATATTCACCGTGTTTTGTCAGGTCTCGAGTGCAATCATGCCGACAGGAAGCCTCCTCGGTGGCCAATGGTCAAAGGAGCGAGCAGCTGGGACTGGGCCTTATTCCAGAATGAGGCATTATAGAGGAGCCTTCCCTTCATCCATGCCTCATTTCTGAAACCAAAAGCCCCAAATTAGGAGCGGCCGACTAATTATATCCTTAGGAGCTCATGGAGTCACTGAACTTCAAAACAAAATGCCTGTTGGTAGGAAACAACACACTGCTTATTATGTTTTGCGAGGAAATAAAACACCAAGGATTGAAACTTATAAGGTAGGCCGAATCATATTTGGAGA
This sequence comes from Macrothele yani, assembly GCA_039090855.1. Taxonomy (NCBI): domain Eukaryota; kingdom Metazoa; phylum Arthropoda; class Arachnida; order Araneae; family Macrothelidae; genus Macrothele; species Macrothele yani. The sequence goes on along the minus strand of CM077029.1, from coordinate 166,574,182 downwards.
TGAAATAATTCGCTCACAATATTTTGATTAGTAATTGATTTTAAAAAGGCTTTGTCAAAACTCACGGGTACATTGAATTTCTCAAGATTAGTAAAAAAGAAGAATCAGTAGTCGCATTTATTATTTCTTTTCGAAGGCTTTTTTTTTTTTTTTTTCTTTTTTCGTCCACACTCAGATATGTAAATTGTTCTTACAATATTTATTGATCAATTTCTCGTGCTGCTTCATAGAATCTAAATACTATTTTTAAAGCTGCCGAAGCATTTCTTAAACTAGAGACGTACCCCCATCAATTTAGATTATTTTGTCTTCGCTAGAAATGGTATCGTCACAAATTACTGTTTTTCTCGACGAAAATAGGTTTTGGCATCTGCAATCAAAATTTCATGCAAATTCTTTCAAATCCATATTAAAAAAATGTGTGTATTTGTACCTGCGCGCGCGCGAGTTTTGTGTATCGTTCATACCTCATTAGAAAACCCTGGTAGGCATTTCAGAATTTAGCAGGTTGTTTTTCATTGTTGTCCGAGTTGCAATATCCGGTTTGAAGTCGAAATTGTACTGGAGGGGGAAGAAATTGCTAGAAGCAAAAATATCAATTATGATATGCTCTTTCTACGGAAACCACAGACGCAATTGCGAATGCTCATCTGACCTTGAAGTCGCGTGCGTGACCAGCCATTGGCGCTTGCTTAGAAACGTTCTTGTCACGTGCACATTAGAAGAACGAAACTCTTATTTGGGCATTGTTATTCCAGTGGTGGTAGCAATGTTTGATGGCGCCGAATGAAATACGTCAACTCAAGATAGGTAGCGGGGTATGCAGTGCTTCAATACCGATCTTGAGTTCAGTAACGTATCTGTTTTACCAACGGTTCATAAGATTGCGCATTTGTCAAACCTATTTTCAGTACATTCCTTCCGAAAGAGAAAATTCATGGCTGCAGAAAGAGGTATAGAAACAGAAGAAGCGAAATTGGCAGAGAATTTTTTTTTTTTAGAACCAAATGGAAAGGCAATTAACGCACATTATAAATAGGTACTGTGAACTTCCAAACATATTTTTTCGTGTATTCCTGTAACCAAAAATGCTCTTACTGCACTTTTAACAAGATTTACGCATAGAAAACGAGTAGTTATTATGTTTAAGGGGTTCAGGATATGTACTATCAATTTAATCATGCATTGAAGTGGGATTCTGAATACACAGATTGCATCTTAAACGTTGCACTTGGGCAGTGCCGGCAACACTTCAGCTAATGCTGTACAGCAGATCGTAATCACAGGAGCGAGGAGAGGCATTCAAAATTGTTTTACCATCTGTAGGTATTAAGATGGTAAAACCACTTTGAGGCTTATTGACAACAAAAGATTTTGAGCCCTAGTGCGGTGCGGAGTGAGGGACAGGGGTGTCTGCAGTCGGGTGGTGTGTGTGTGTGAGAGAGAGAGAGAGAGAGAGAGAGAGAGAGAGAGAGAGAGAGAGAGAGAGAGAGAGAGAGGGGGGACGATGGCATCGATTAAATGACATCATCCTATCCCTAATCTGTATAGATATTGACTTTTGAAGTGTTACCGCTTGTTAGTTCAGAGAAAGAGAGATTTTGAATGCACTTAGTCTTTTTTTCTCTCTCTCTCTCTCTCTTTCTCTCTCCTCCATCTCTCTCTCTCTTTCTCTTTCTCTTTTTCTTTCTCTCTCTCTCTCTCTCTCTCTCTCTTTCTCTTCTCTCTCTCTCTCTCTCTCTCTCTCTTTCTCTTTCTCTCTCTCTCTCTCTTTCTCTCTCCTCCATCTCTCTCTCTCTTTCTCTTTCTCTTTTTCTTTCTCTCTCCTCTCTCTCTCTCTCTCTCTTTCTCTTTCTCTCTCTCTCTCTCTCTCTCCTCTATCCTCTCTCTCGCTCTCTCTCTCTCTCTCTCTCTCTCTCTCTCTCTCTCTCTCTCTCTCTCTCTCTCTCTCTCTCTCTCTCTCTCTTGAATGGTTATATTCTTCGATAATTGTCAAAATTTAGTTAATATATTTAGGCTTATATTCAATTAAATATTTTCAATAATATCTCATTTCATTATTTCATTTTCACAGTTTAATAAAATATAATAGAAAGAGACAAAATAATGCAAAATGGCACATCACGGGCCTGGTCGGGCGGGGCCGAGTGTCTAATATTTGAAACGGGCCGGGTCGGGCGGGGCCGAGTGTCTAATATTTGAAACGGGCCGGGCTGGGATCACCAAATAAAGCCCATGCGGACTTCTAACAGAGACATGAACCTTAACTAAAAATGACATACAGAGATTGCGAGCAGCTCAAAGACACACGGAGAGATGAATGCTTGGCGTAAACAAGAAAGATAGCGAACGAATCTCATGGGTCAGGAAATGGACAAGATCCTTCACGTGGCAATAAGCTGGACGTACTGCTAGAAAAACTTACCACTGTTGGACAATTGAAATACTAGACTGCACTATTGGACGATTGAAATACTGGATACCAAGTGACAGGAAACGATTCAGGAGGAAGCCACGTGGGAGAATGAGTGGATGAAATTCGAAAGCGTGCCCGGATGACATGGAAAAAAAATTGCTAAAACTGATAAGTATGGAAGAGACTTGGAGGAGACATTTATCCAGCAGCGGAGTGAAAATGACTGATGATATAATGAAGGTTTTGATTAAGTAAAACTTTTCTGCAAGGTAATTTTTAATGATTTAGTGTTTCGGAAGTTTAATTTCTAGCGTGTTTTCTCTCTGGAATTTGTGATATTTTACAGTTGCGAATATCATTGTTCCAATGATTTTCAGTTGATGACTTTTGTTTTCAGTTAATATGTAAGCAAATTTTTAGCTCTTTTCTTTCGTTTTTTTTTCTCTTCATCGTATTCGCTAAACATATGCAAAATGGAAATTAGACGAAACTGTTTTGGTAACAGAAGTAGGTTAGTATACTAGACGCTGCTCATTCACCGACCTATCCTGCGTAGCGGGAATATCTTCCAAAGTGCGAACAACTCTGCCTTCCTTGTGAAAGACCGCGTAACGAATAAGGCCTGTTTGAGGTATGGAGGGATTTTTCCTTGTTCGTTTTACTTATCTTCCGATGACACGACAAAATGCCGAGTAGAAAGCAATTTTTTGGTTTCCAGAGCATTTCACGGTTTGTTTGACGCCAGACTGGAAATCTTGCAATTGACCGGAGCAAACCGTTTAGTGGAGGTGACACGCATGAGAAGTCAGTTCCGTCTGAGAACTCCACTGCTCGGGGGCGAGGGTGTCGGGTTTTTTTTCTTGTATCAGCAGCCTGATTCTGTGCAATGTTTTCGTCAAAATATCTCTGCGGTTTTTTATTGCACGATAGGAATATGGATCAAAATCCTCTTTCGTTCAACCTATTTTTCGAGAAATGTTTCGGTGTCCACAAATTAAACAAAGGTACTTTGCGTCGTAAATCACTTCTTCTGTACATATCGTTGACAGCAAGTAATACGAATACCGTTGCGCATGTCTGAAAACGAACAACTCATACAAGCGAAATAATGGGAAGCATGCAAAATATAATAGGAAGAGCGGCATGGAAAATCGTACAGGGATGTCCTGCATTCTACGTTTGTTCCAATTTGAATCGGTGTTAAAGGACATTTGTATAATAAAAAGACTCTTGAGAAAAGTCGTAATGAAATCAGTACAAAAGCTTATTGAATTATAATGGTACTTCGCATAACAAAAAAAATTGGGCTCTCACTTTTAGCTGCGAAATTTCTTTTCTGAGTCTGATTGAAACTGAAATAATCGTCCATAAACTGAACGAATAAATTTGGATAACAATCATGCCAGTTTCCGTTTCTCTTAAAACAACTTTACGGTGGAGATAAAAACATATCCAGTGCAGCTTTATGCTCATAGATAACGCTGAGATCACGCTGTTTTTGCGACCTCTTTTTCTGGAGGATGGTGAGGTCTTAGTTATGTGAATGAATATCGTGAGGTCTTTTCCTTATCAGATGGTGATTTCTGAAAAAGCTTCTGTCAGCATTTTAGTTTGCCTGCCTCTGATTTCTGATTCCTATAAGTTTGCGGATAGAAAAGCCAATAAGCTGTAATGTGAGCGATTTAAATCATTATTGACATCCTAAATAAAAGTCTATAACCGTTCAGTCATTATTGTTGTATGAAAATTTCTAATATTCAAGAAAAAAAGATAAGAAAGTGCCACGTTTGCAGTACTTGACGTACGTAGAATACCACCTATTAACGATATGCAACACTACTCCAACACACGGAAATTCAATTTTAAAATATTGTTTTTTCTCAAATTTACAAGCCACTGTCTATATAGTTCAAATTTACAAGCCACTCTTTATATATTCTTCATCCGTGTGCCAATTTGTACGAGAACCGGAAGACCGCGCCCTACACCACTCGAGGCGACGAATTTTCTTCATAGCCCCATTTCGTAATTAAACGAAAAAAAAATTTGCAAGCAGAAATCCGTATTTCTGCAGTCATGTGTGTTGATCGGTAGCAATAGTTTCGTTTCGTAAGAAATGTTATTCCTTGATTAACAGCGCTATTTCCCATCATTTGCACCCTAAAACGTATTAATGCTGCGCACAAAAGAGCTGTTCTGATAAAATAAATCTGCTACCTTTTGTTGCGCGCTACACGAAGCACTATCACACATCACTTATTATGTATTGATATAAATATGCAGTGCACCAGTTGCTTCACCAACTCGTTCATTCCTACCACACTGAAGTTTTGAAATTGCTATATGGGCATATATTCCCTGAAAATTACGATCTTCAAATACTTAAATCAGGGGCAAACAAACTACTTTTAAAGATTTCCGCATTTTAAAGTATTTAAAAAACTCATTATAAAGATATGCACCGTTACTTTTGTCCATGATTAATTCTCTGAAACAGAAGTAAGCATTTGATATTAGATACAATTCCGCTTTTCTGTGCATTTTTACGATGAGTCACATTACCGAAAAAGAACAACAAACAAAAAAAGACTTAATTGCAAAAAAACAAAAAACAAAAACAAAACAGCATCATTTGAGAGTTCTATATATGGAAACAGTTGCTTAATAAATGAGTTTTATTTCCATATTATTTTTTAAACAGGCTCAGTTCCCGCCCCTGTTCCGCAGTGGTCTAAGCGCTAGCTTATGATCATTCGACCGAGAAGGGTCCCGGTTCGAATCCCGGTGAGGCATGGATGTTGTGTTTGTCTTACGGCACTGGCTCTCTCCTTTCCCCGGAGTCAGTGGCTCTAAATTAGGGACGGGCGACTGCTTATAGCCCATTGAGTTGCTCACGGTGGTCGTTAAATCTTCAATCAAAAATAAAAACATTTCAATAAAATTTTTGTGCACAGAATTCGCTTATTATTTGTGTTAAGATTATTTTAAGTGATCTAACGGATTTATGCTGATATGTTTCGAGAATAAAGTAAGAATAAAACGTGCGAAGTTATTTTTACATAAGAAATCGGGTTACCACCCTTTATAGAATTATATGCTACACAGTGGCGCCTTCAATGGGTTTAGCTCAGGAATCTGGGCCCTGACAATGAGGTAACACTTAGTCCTTCATTCTTTGTTATTGGCTTATGATGAGGGAGATACTTTTCTTCACAATATTGGCTTCTTTTTTTAAATATATTTGTAAATGTTTTCAAATACATATTTTACGAATAATTGGAAACGTACTTTAAAGTGGAGGAGATATTTTTACCACTTCCCGATATTTTGGGAGATAATTTGTGTTGAGTATTTTCTTATCTGTATCTTCAATATTTCTGGCCACCCCTTAAATAAATCCTGGGTTCGCCACTGGTGCTACATATAACAGAATGCTAACTCACAGTTGATGTATGCATATATAATCTACTGAGATGTTGTTAAATCTTACATTTTGCTTTATAGCGGGAGGAACAGTACTAGTGTAATAAGAAATTCCATCGCTAGCGATACTAAAACTACAAAAAATAATTCTGAATGAATTTCTAACATCAGAATGTGTCTGTTAGAGTTTCATACCGAAAAAGGCCGAAATAAATGGGAAAAAATTACATGATCTGTTTAAGCACAGTTTTCATGTGGTTCCAAGTTTTTAAAAGGGACATATATATCTATCAAAAGAAAGTTTTTAGCCACTCAAGTAAGTGCCAGATGACATAAGATCGACTGCCTCCTTTATCCGAAAATCCCAAAACCGAAAACCTCCTAAATCCTACACCTTTTTTCTACCGTCGATATGACGTCACAAACGGAAAATCCTAGAAGGCTCTGGGAATATTCTCAAGAGTTGCGCAGGTCTCTGCGTTAGCAGTCCATTACAACATGAGATCTCAGTCACCCTGGGTGTGAATTTGTTCTGTTTTATCATTGGGCAAACCAATTCCCTCCATTCGATTCACTAAAGCAATTTGCACTGATACATTTCTTTTCATTCGTTGGCACTTCCGGTGAACGATTTTCGCTCGGAATGACTCTCGCGCATCGATTCTGCGTCGGATCCGTATGTGTCGTTCGTCGACTTTCCTGTTTAATGAAGGATTTTCAGTTTAAATTTATTTTTGAATCTTACGGAAATATTTTTTCTTAGTTTTCAGATAAGTTGATTTCAAAAACATTCATGAAATTTATTGCATTTTTTACGCTTACAAATAAGGTTATGGTTTCTGACAGGAAATTGAAACTTACTGAGATACCCTGGTGAACATTTAATGAACTATTATTCCAGGAAATATAAATGGATTTAGTGCTTAAATCGTTCCATCCGCAGATTATATCACATACACTGAGTTAGCTTTACATAGAAATATTTCTTGTTGATATTTTATAAAAATTAAAAAAGAAAGATGACACCGGATTTTTGGTTCTAATAGTACGTCTTTTGAATTCTTTCCAACACACGAACAAAATATTTCAATGTTATTGATAGCCAATGGAACCCATAACAGAAAACACAAAAACAAAAATCAATGGCATTTCTACAATCGATTAAACATCTAGAAGGAGAAACAGTTACTTTAAACCACAAGCTGTTGAAAAGTCTGTTACGAAAATTAACAAATTGTGCTCAAAAATTATTTTTAGCTAAAGGAACATAGCAGAGATAAAGTGATTTTTATATCAAATAGTTTTTTTTTTTGATTGGAGGTTTAACGACCACCGTGAGCAACTCAATGGGCTATAAGCAGTCGCCCGTCCCTAATTCAGGGTCACTGGTTCCAGGGAAGGGAGAGAGCCAGTGCCGTAAGACAAACACAACATCCATGCCTCACCGGGATTTGAACCCGGACCCCGTTCGGACGAATGATCAGAGGCCATCGCTTAGACCACTGCGCCACCGGGGCGGCTTCAAACAGTTAGAACAGATACAGAGGAAAACATGATCTAACATTACGCACCCTAGCTTAAGAATTTTGAATAATGGAAAAGTAGAAAAAATGTGAAAGGTATTCTTCACAGAAAAAGCTATATTAAGGTGATATAATTTTTTAAACACGTCTCTTGAAAGCAGAGATAACAAAAAAACGGCTTTGACATTTTTGTCCTCTAGCGAGTAAACTGTGCACTATTTTAAAAAGATATTATTCCCCATCTTTACTGTAAAGAACGACATACAGTAAAAAGAAAAGAATTCAAAAGTTTTTAGAAGCGTAAATATAGCACCAAACAGAAATACACACTACCACCACCTGGCGCCAGAACTATGAACCACAAAACTCTACGTGTGTTCCACAAAATAAATAGTATACGGCCTCCAAAGAATTTTTTAAACTGGACTTTTAAAAGTAGAAATATGAATAAAAACCGATAAGATATTTGCTCTCCTCACGGGGAAAGTGTGCACTATTTTTGATAATAAGTGTATGCAAAATGTTTTGACAGTTAGTAATATCTGATCGAAAGATAATTTTTCCAATCGGGTTTTCAAGCGTGCAGATGTTGCTGCTAATATGCTGTAAGTAGAAACGTGAACTTATGCACTGTTAGTGATACACGTGTACGTTAAGAAACATTTTAAATTATATGCAAACTAATTTGCACCTGAAACGCTCTCTGAAAAAAGATTTTTGTTTTTCCCAAATTTCATGTTAGAAGCAGAGATATCGACAAAAATAGGATATACAACTACGCCCCGGGAGGAAAGATTATGCACTATTTTCCGCACAAAGTATTCTCAAAAAGCTTGTCATGATGAGTCGTATCTGAAAGCTGAAGAATGTTTTAAATCGAGCATTCAGAAGCGCATATATTGCTGCAAATATATCAGGAACAAAAATGTACACTTACGCCTCCTTCTGGCTAAACCATTCTTTTAGAAAAATTCGAAATTATATGAAGAACATTTCTCACCACGAGCTCTAACAGATGCAAAAAAAAAAAAAAAAATCAAATGGGACTTTTAAAACAGGAGATATTAAGGAAATCGCTCTCCTACGGAAAAACTATGCGTTGCTTGAAAAAGAAGCTGCACCCAAAATAGTCTTCGGTATAAATGGTATCGGATGGAGAAAATAATGTTTCTAATCGGATGTTCAAAAGCAATTATATTGAATAAAATATATTTTGAAGTCGATAGCATCTGTATTTATTCCCTCTGGTGGCGACGTTGTGCATCGTAAAAAAACTGAGAAGCAAGAACCATCGTTCGCAAATTTTAAGCTTCCCAATGCAAAAAGAATTTTTTTAAATCGAACTAATAGTTGCAGAGAAATGGTGTTCAGAGACTGACGGACGGAACAAGTGACAACATAAGCATGATCTTTCTTACAAAAGACATGCTAAAAAGGCAAAATGTTTTGTGATGAGGAATCAAAAGTGAAGAAGGAATTATCGGCGTTTGCAAAAACTCTTGAGAGAGAGAGAGAGAGAGAGTTCTGCCCTCTCAAAAGTTTCGGCAGAAGCAGTGAGAAAGGTTTCTTCGTTGATGCGATCTACCCTAAAAATTAATCCATTTATTTTTGGAGTAAGACATAGTTTCTTTGAATCAGGTTTAATATTTTGTTACCACCTTGCGTTTTAATACAAACCAAACGTGCATAAATTACGTTTCGTGCAGAAAATTATTAAAAAAACAACAACTGGAAGCAAAAAAAAAAAAAAAAAAAAGCAATTATGCACATGAAGGATTCTGATGAACTTCGGTGATTATTTTATTTTTTGTAACTTTAGAAGGGAAGTGTTCTTTTTAACTTTTCACCTAAAAAGTTTTTTTTTCTTTGCTCCAGTTTTCCACGTTTTGCACTAGATGGTTGGATTATTTCCGGACTATTACTCATGGCGTCAGATCTGTTAAATGCAGTTCCAAATCAATGACATAAAAAATATTCTAGGGTTTTTAACGGAACGAAGAACAATACATTCATATTTATCGATAGCAGCACGTGTTTCCAATAAACTCCTTACTAAAAACAAAGCCAATACAAAAGTCAATCAACCTGAATTTTAAAAACAGAATATTTTTCGTTCTTAACTTTAATTGCAAAACAGCACCAAGAGGTAGTGCTATAAATAAACTAAATAATTCTCAGATGTAGGGATTCTGCGATCATTTTTCGTGGGCCAAGACTGCGTCAATATTTTTTTTCCGCCTCATTTTAATGAACAAATTATTAGCTCGTACTATTATTAGATACCTTTCTTTTAGTTTTGACAGCGTGAATGATGGGAAGATGAACCTAAAAAATAACAATGAAAGTGAGTCATTGTATTTGCTAGTTTCGCATCATCAGTTATGTCACACAATACGAAAGTTATTTTTCCTTTTTAGGGCACAAGCTAAGTGGAATGCTTCGGTAATTTAAGTGATAAACAAAACAGGAATATTTTGGGAAGCTGATAATCACGGTTTTTCGGACAAAATGCACTTATTATAACAAGATGGGTTGGTTCATCTTTTTGTTCAGACATCGTAATTTTCAAAAGAAAGATAAAGCAAAGCAAGGCAATTTTAACGCTCTGATGAAGAAGGAAGGCAGCTTGAAGTAATTTTATGCAAATCGAGTCACGGCTGAAAAAATTTCCTTTTTTTTTTTTTCACTGCGTTCAATTACTGTGGTCTGAAATCATATTGTGAAGTCCATTGTTATCTTTTGTTATGAAGAGTAAAACTTCTTGTAAAATAAAATGCTGTCAAAGAAAATTTGAATAAGTTTTTTGTACTTAGTTTGAGAGATTACTGCAATTCAAATGCAAGCATCAGCGCAATATGTAGTCACGCAAAATGAAAGTGAGTAGGGATAGCCTTGGGAAGAACGTATTTTCTAGTTTCGGTTCAAAATGTTCTCGTTAAAATTCAGTTGTTTTGTTTTTTCATTGCATTGTAGAACTAAAGTTAGAGGACGTAATGTGCCTAATATACACAGTGCGTCAAAGAATTTTTAAGTCTGGCGCTAGATTTCAGCCTACGGTGTCGCCACCAATGTAATCGCGAATGCGTTATAAACCGTGACCATCTGCTTGCTGTCTGCCAAAAGTACTGCGCAGTTGTTAAAGTAACTCAAACGAAACGGCCGTTCATTAGAGAAGTAAAATTTTTTTCATGTTGAATTATTAAAATGGAACAAAGGGCTGTTATTAAATTTAACGCAAAACTTGGTAAAAGTGCCTCGCAAACGTACCAAATGATGAAACAAGTTTACGGTGAGTTTTATTTAAGTAGATCAAATGTTTTCCTGTGGTACAAACGTTTTTTGAACGGAAGAGAGACGCTAGAAGATGATAAGCATACCGGAAGACCAAGTTCATCTAGGACACCTGAGATTATTGAAAAATTGCGTGATTTCGTGGCAAACAATCGATGTGCGTCACTAAGAATGATGGAAGAGTCTTTAAACATCAACAAAGAAACGATTCGAACCATCCTGCATGAAGATTTGGGCAAAACAAGACTGTGCTAAATTTGTTCCACACACGTTAACCAATGAACAAAAATCAAGGAGAAGTTTATATTGCAGAGACATCATTTCAGCCGCTGAAAATGATCCAAACTTCTTAAAATCGATTGTTACAGGTGATGAAACATGGTGTTTTCAATATGATCCTAAAACAAAGCGACAAAGTGCGGAATGGAAGTAAAAAAACTCGCCACAAGCCAAAAAAATAAGAAAAGTTCCATCGAAAATCAAAACAATGCTCATTACATTCTTCGATAGTAAGGGTATTATCCGCAAAGAATTTGTTCCAAGTGGACAAACATATGCTGGTGAGTTTTATTTAAATGTTTTGAGGCGTTTGATGGGCAGAATCGTCGCATTCGTCCAGAATATCAAGATGAAAACAGTTGGTGTTTGTTGCACGATAATGCACCCAGTCACACCTTACTTCTTGTTCGTAGATTTTTGGCTAAAAATAACGTCTGTGTGTTGAATCATCCATCGTATTCGCCTGATTTAACACGCTGCGACTTTTCTTTGTTCCCAAAACTTAAAATGACGTTAAAAGCAGGGTGTTATTTTGATGATATTTCGACCATACAAACAGCTTCGACGTGTGCTTTGGAGGCAATTCCGCAAAGTGAACTGGAACAGGGATTCGAATCATTATTTAATCGCTGTAACAAGTGTATTGAAGCCGGAGGGACTTATTTTGAATAACAAAATAAAACAAATTATAACTTCTTGTTTCTATTTCATTTTACAGACCCAGTCTTAAAAATTCTTTGACAATATTGTACGTGTACGTACAATATAAGCAAATTTTGACAACACTGTCTCGAGAAAAAGTCTTGAAATCCCTGAAAGAGACGATGATTCCCTTTTCTTTCCACGTTTATTTCAGAAGGTAATTTACTACAGTCACATTTTTAAATAAACAAAATATATTTATTTTTAGCCCAACTGAAATTATTTTCGTACCCAGTGTTTATAACCTTCATATATTTCTTTACCCAAATGTATTAATAGCGGAAGTAAAAAAATTAACTTTGAACTTCAAAAAATTCCTATTTAAAATGTAACAGCTACTGCAGTTCCTTGTATAACAGAACTCTTTGTTCACGGCAACATCGGACCGACAAAAACGCGAGTTAAATATTGTGTTTCTTTAAATTAGTTTTTAGGCGAAAAATTTAGATATGTACGAAACTGTACATGCGTGATAACAATATACACTGAGTTAGCTTTCCATTAGGAACACACTCCGTTTTACATATTCGGAGCGATAACGAAGTACCACGTGATATCAACGTCACGTGCGGCTGCTAAAAATTTTGCACACCTATCCTCTTTATGTAATTTTTAATTCAGACAAACTGATGTAAGGAGTGTTATTCAACCAACGATAAGAACACAGAGTTGTCCTAATATAACTAACAAACAGGTCTTAATTAACCTTAATGTGAAAGACAAAGAGAATAAAAAAGAAACAGTGCAAACTATGATTATCTAGTTAAGCAGTGCAATCAAATGCTTAATTCAGTGAACAGGACTGCGCCGCCCCGGTGGCGCAGTGGACTAAGCGATGGCCTGTGATCATTCGTTCAAAAGGGGTCCGGGTTCGAATCCCGTGAGGGCCGCACCGGTGGCGCAGTGGTTTAAGCGATGGCCTCTGATCATTCGTCCGTAAGGGGTCCGGGTTCGAATCCCGGTGAGGCATGGATGTTGTGTTTGTCTTACGGCACTGGCTCTTTCCCTTCCCTGGAACCAGTGACCCTAAATTAGGGACGGGCGACTGCTTATACCTCATTGAGTTGCTCACGGTGGTCGTTTAACCTGCAATAAAAAAAAATAAACAGGACTGCTGAAAAACAAGTCGGTAATGAACTTAATATGATTATTGAATCTGCAAAATTAAGAAACTATAATAAAAGAAAACTAGATGTAAGCAATGATGAAAAAATCAAGACAATAAAGAAAAGTAAGTACGACTAAAAAAATGTGTGGCCCTTAAAATGGAAAATTGTACAAAAACTGTTGGTAACAGCATCAAATACAATTTAAAATCCAATAAATCATATCAAATTAAGTACATCAAATTTAGTAAAAAAAAAAAAAAACTCATCCTGATATGGAATCCATTCAATCATATCAGATTAAGTAAATCAAATCAATTTATGAAAAATGTTGTAGGGGTGAGACATAGGCTTTCGTGCTAAGTCCCGCCTTCTTTCCGATAGACGTCCGCGAGTTATTTTAACAACTCCCTCCTGACAGCAAATTATCCGAGGTTCTCACTCTCGTAATTTATTAATTATAAATTTATTATCCAGGCCCCGCTTTCTCCGCCTTTTTCTTTAATTATCCGCGAATCAAGGAAGGGAGAGAATGGCTACCGTAAAGCACTGCATCAACTTCAATAAATACTTCGTGAATAAGAAAGACAATAAATTTAATGAAACAAAAGCATTGATAAGAGTCTGGTTCCGGTGCCAATGTCCACGTCGACGAATTTATTTCGCATGCGACGTCCGTCACGAATTGTTCAATCAAAAATCCGTTGTCTTATGGCCACTCTAATATCAGAGTCGTTCCGACTCCACGCTTTCTCTCGAAGCACTCGGCTTCACGCTAAAAACCGGGAACTGCGTTCCTCGGAGCATAAACTCCACACGTCTATCCGCCTTCCAAGCTCCCTTCTCAATACTCTTCTCTCTTTCTCTCGAAGCACCCGGCTTCACGCTAAAACCAGGAACCGCGTTCCTCGGAGTCTAAACTCCCCACGTCTACCCGACTTCCAAGCTCACTTCTCAATGCCACCTTCTCTGTCAGAGGCTATCTCTTATCCCCCTCGCTCCGGAGGACCCCCTCCTCTTTTCTCTGCCCCACTACCACGAGGCGCTGACCTCTGACCTTGCCAGATTCCGGAGCGAACCTCACCTTTGTCCGCAGGCCAACTTGCTTCGTATCAGTCACGCTGCAGTTCCTGCTTCTTGGAACCCAGCTTCGAACTGGTCCTCACTCATTGTCTTCGTGCCAGACGACCGCATGTTTAACATTCATTCTAACGGAATTCTGCACGTGGAAACCAGACTCCATACAGACAGAACAAAACATGAAACAATACTGACATTCTTTCACATAAAGGACGTATTCAGACCTCCCAGACAAACTGGCGCCCTTCTACCACTGGGCATTGTCTGGGTTTGAGCAGGTATTCTCTTGGACCAGATTTTCTGTGTCCGGCAATGTACTACGAAACAATGTCTATCCGCAGCTTTGGATTAGTTATATCCCCTGACGTCGTCAACGTAAGCCAGGCATTTTGCATTGTATATGCACACAGTTAATGAAATAAAGTTATTTCCTGAGTAAAAGAAACATTTTTCACGGGCAACATTTCGTCGTCCCCCTGCACTCGACATAGCTCTTTTTCTTCTTGTTTTTATATACATAGATTCACACTTCATCATATCTTAATACATATTCATTTCATTATTATTTTTCGCCCTTACAAATGTATTAAGCAATTTTATCATCAAAAGATAAGCCTGCTTCCCCCAGCAATAAAAAGAAATTTGGTGAGCATTTTCAACAGCAAATTTCAGTTACTCATTACTCTAAGCTTGTGCATATTTACTCTCACACTAACTATTTCGTCACTTTTGCTTTCTAAACTTTCCTGTCTGAACATCTGTCCAACCCTTCTTTCAAGACGGCTGGACCTACGGCGTCACGTTTTTTCCGTCTCCAGAAGCTCTCGGGAGTTCGGGTATTGGCGACTAAATCTGTTAGGGAAACAGTAACCAGGAGGAGTTATTTCAAAATTGTGAGGCGTGTGCTTCATTAATTTTGAACCTTCGGTACTTGAATTCATTCGTTCTGTATGTAATTAATCAGTAAACGTCGGCAAGTAATGGGGAAATATGGGGACTTCCACCAATTTGACCGCGGCCAGACACTTTGGGCCGAGAGGGAAGGTGCCAGTGTTTTGGAAACAACCAACGTATTGGCTGCTTCCGTATTACTATATCAAGGATGTTCTACGACTGGATTAACAATGCACAGACATCCAGCGGAAGGGCTTACATTTGTCAGCCACGCGCGGTTGATCCAAGAGGTAGGCATCGGCTGTTACGACTGGTATCTCAGCAAAGACGACGGGCAACAGTCACCCAGCCCACCTCACCAGTACTACAAGTATGCAGTTCCACCTATTTCTACATGCACCATGCACAGTACCTTGGTTCGTCTGGGGTTTTACTGCCAGAGACCAACAAAGGTACGCCGCCCCGGTGGCGCAGTGGTCTAAGCGATGGCCTCTGATCATTCGTCCGTAAGGGGTCCGGGTTCGAATCCCGGTGAGGCATGGATGTTGTGTTTGTCTTACGGCACTGGTTCTCTTCCTTCCCTGGAACCAGTGACCCTAAATTAGGGACGGGCGACTGCTTATAGCCCATTGAGTTGCTCACGGTGGTCGTTAAACCTCCAATCAAAAAAAAAAAAAAAAAAAACCCGAAGGTACCCATGATGATTCCCAGTCATCGCAAACAACGCCTCGCATGGGCCAAGGAACGTCGGGAATGGACCTCCGACAGATGGAAGCGGGCCTTATGGAGTGATGAGTCGCGTTTGCTGATGCATTATGCTGATGGATGGGTTCGCATATGGCGTAAACAGCATGAAGACATATGTATATCTCCTGGTTGCGCAGTTGGGGTTCAATAGGCCGGTGGAGATGCTGTTTTGGCCTGGAGAGCTTTTTCCAGGAAATCTCTTGATCCGTTGGTTATTATCCCACAGACATTGAATGGTGGACGCTACAGTGACCTGTTAGCCAATCATCTTCATCTATATCTGCGGGAGGTTTACCAGAACCACAGTGCCATCTTCCAGCAGGACAACGCACCGTGTCTCATTGGGCTCATATGTGAATCACCGTGTCTCATTGGGCTCATATGTGAATCAATTTGGAGGCCCACATTGCTTGGCCTCCAAACTCCCTGACTGTAACCCAATTGAACATTTGTGGGATATCTTAGAACGTTGTGTGAGAAATGCTGATCCTCCTCCATGGTATGAGTGTGAACTGACGGAGATTCTGCAGCGAACATGGGTCAAGTTACGTATGGATGGCCACGTTGTCATCTGTTGTTGATATTGAAGACCTGCCATTGTGTTTCTGATTTGTCAACGTACAACGACCATTTTCGAACTTAGATTTCTTGATTTCTTCTATATTTTCAATCATACTTTGCAATCCTTTTTTTTTTTTTTTCCTTTTTAGGTTGGGTGTTTAACGGCCACCATGTGCACCGCATTGTGCTATAAGCAGTTGCCCGCCCCTAATTTAGGGCCACTGATTCCGGGGAAGGGAGAGAGCCAGTGCCGTAAGACAAACCAACATCCATGCCTCGCCGGGATTCAAACTCGAACCCATCTCGAACGAATTATCAGAAGCCATCACTTAGACCACTGCGCCACCGGTTCTGACCGAGTACTTGCAAAAGTGGCTACGTCGCCAGTAAAACGGACGTGGAAATTACGCATGTAAAAAGATGAACATGTCTGAAACAGCTTTAATCACATTGTAACGTACTACTGTAGTGACGTATGAGTCAAATCAGCAAAGTTTCAACGATAAGCTTTGCCGACGTAGTTCATTTGGAAGAACTGCCGCCTCCGAAGTAAGTTTCGAAACCAAACACGACAGAAAAGTTTTATGCTGTAACATGTGTTGTGTAAGCTGCAGCAGCCCATTTGACGTCAGTAGAAATGACACAGTAGCTGTGCTTCAGGATTTCTACAATACTTCTGATAGCTGGTAACTGCTAAATTGCGTACCACATCATCGGTTACAGCATCAAAAGAACGTAAGCCAATGGGAGAATAAATATTGAAACGTATGATACTACCAAACAATTAATAATTAATACGCAACAAGAAAATTTGCAAATACAGAAATTGCTGTCGTGATGAACATGTTTGTCAGAAACCTTTAAGAGAAGTACCTGAACAATTGAAAACCCATCTGACTGAAAGACATGAAGACTATATCAGAAAAATACAATTCTGCTCTCTCATTTGCATCTTTCAGTGACACCTGCTGGACATGGATGTCGCTATTCGTGACGAACTTGTTGTGACTTACGCCATCCTTCGTTCAGTGACAGTTGAGCAGTTGTTCAAGTATTATTTATTCGCGGAATGACGAAAAAATGAAATATTTACAGATTCTAAATGGGCGAGTATTTACATATGGGGATGTGTGTGAAATGAGTATGAAAAATATTTACAAATGTTGATGAATATTTACCATGCCACAGGTCCGCCACGTCCAATCCATCGTGCGGGATATGTGGCATTCAGGAAGTATCTACTGCACCTTAATAAGCCAATTAGCTGCAACTGTCGATGCTGCGTCTTTTCTCTGGCAATTTGCATACGATAAATGCTTGACGGTGATGTTCTGGCGATGTGCTGCTTCTCCGGCATGAAAGAAATGACGTGTGAGGTGACGACTTGTGCTTGTTGGACGTATTTCGAAGTTACTCTTTTCTGACACTCAGAGTGGAATGCGACCCTAGGTTCTATTGTAAATATTGTTCGTCTTGATGGGTACTATCACCCCTCTTCTTTTGTCAAAACAGTTTACGAACACCCTGTATACAATTTTATGTTGCTATCATCATCAACCATTATCAATCCACTGCTGGACGAAGGTCTCTCCAAGCTTCTTCCACAACGGTCTGTCTTGTGCCAGTCTCCTCCATGTTACTCCCGCATACTTTCTAATTCCATCCACCCATCTTCCATGTGGTCTTCTTCTGGGTCTTTTCCTGTCCCTTGCAATCCAATCTAAAATTTCGGCTGTCCATCGATGGTCTGTCCTTCCGGCAGTATGTCCAGCCCATTGCCATTTCAAGGATTTTACTCTGATCATGATGTCTTCCACTCTTGTCATTTTTCTGATCCACGAGTTCCTCTTCTTATCTCTCCTGGTTACACCAAGCATGCACCCCTCCATGATTCTTTGAGTTGTCTGCAGCCTTTGTATGTCTCTTTTAGTTAAAGTCCACGTCTCTGCACCATACGTAAGCACTGGAAGGATGCATTGATCAAACACTTTTCTTTTAAGACAAAATGGCATATTGCTCTTGAAAATTATGCTGTTTCTTCCAAAAGCTCTCCAGGCAAGTTTTTTACGCCGATTAATTTCTTCATCAATGAGACCCTCGCTTGATATCTGCTGTCCAAGATAAATGTAGGTGTTAGTTATCTCAGCTTTTCCCCATCAATTGATAAATCTTTATTTCTTGTAAAAGCATTGTACATGACTTTCAGAAGACAAAAGTGATGTACAATGTTGATTATATATATATCATCATCATCATCATCATCATTGTCAACCATTATCAATCCACTGCTGGACGAAGGTCTCCCCAAGTTTCCTCCACAACGGTCTGTCTTGTGCCAGTCTCCTCCATGTCACTCCCGCATACTTTCGAATTTCATCCACCCATCTTCCATGTATTCTTCTTCTGGGTCTTTTCCTGTCCCTTGGAATCCAATCTAAAATTTCGGCTGTCCATCGATGGTCTGTTCTTCTGGCAGTATGTCCAGCCCATTGCCATTTCAGGGATTTAACTCTGATCATATATATATATATATATATATATATAGGTTTCTTTGCGCTCTTCCTCCCCCTTCCTTCCATATCTGCTGGATTCGACAAAACCTAGGCCAATCTTCGGAGCTCTAGGCCACTTCTTTTTTCAGGACTGCACCACTGACATACACCGTATCATCAAGAGTATTCGGACACTACCAAACATTTGCAATAAATACAAAAAAAATGGATGTGCAGGAAATTGCGCTGTGAGTGGGGAGGAACGTATATACATAAAGCTGAGATGTTATGTCGTGTTGTCAGTAACTTTGCAGCTGATACGCCGCATGGACGTAAGCTTTCCGAGTTCCAACGTGGTCTGGTCATAGGATGTCACTTGAGTAACGTTTCCATGCGCATTGCAGCTAAACAAAACGTACCAAAAACGGCTGTAAGTGATGTCGTGAAGAGATGGAAGTAGGACGGTGCAACTACCAAAAAAAAAAAAAACTTTCAGGAAAGTCGCACAAACTGACGGAACGTGACATAAGAGCCATGGTAAGAAATGTTAAATAATCCCGTTCTTCTTTTGTAGTTTCCATCGCTGCTGATGTAGGAAGTGCTTGCAATGGCTCGGTTAGTACCATAACTATTTGCCGGCAGTTGAGCAGTGTGGGTTATTACAGTAGAGCAGCGACACACACAAGTCACACATTAGTACCGGGAATGCGAAGCGCGTTTGGAGCGGTGTGTGCCTCCTATCATTCCTGGACTGTGTGCAACTGGAAATCTGTTCTTCGGAGTGATGGGTCATGCTTTTCACTCTTCCAATCTGGAGGGCGTGTTTGAATTTGGCGACAGCCCGGCGAACCATATTTGTTGGACCGTGTTCTTCCAACTGTTAAGTTCGGCGGAGGTTCCATCATGTTTTGGAGTTGTTTTTCGTCGATGAGACTTGGCCCGTTGGTACAACAAACCATGAACTCCGAAGTGTACCTCGACATTCTGGGTAATTCTGCCCTACCAACGATGTGGAAGTATTACGGAAATGACCGTTGTCTTTTGCAACACGATCGAGCTCCCTGCCACACTGCACAGCGTGTGCAATATTGGTTTCTTAAAAATGAGGTGGAATTCTTAAACCGTTCTGCTCAGAGTTTTGATCTTAATCCCATAGAACACCTCTGAGATGAACTGGAACGACGGATACGAAATCGACCACAACGACCGTCTACGCTCTCCACTCTGGCAGCACCTTTGCAGGACGAATGGCGAACCATTCCTGTCGAGACCTGCCAGACATTAGTTGATAGTATGCCTGGACGTGTTGCCGCTGTCATACAAGCAAAACGTAGACCGACTAACTACTAATTGCGAAAATAAAGCAATTTGAACCAAAACTGTGTGATGCCCGAATACTTTTGATAATATAGAGTACGTAGAACCATCATCTCGATCCTGAGGTCATAGAAATTTCACTTATCAGATCTCGTCAAAATTGACTGAGTCAGGCCCTCTTCGCTATCTAGAAACTAGTGAGTAGATTGGCATACAACATGGCGGAAATACACAGGCGTGCAAAAATTAAGGACGAGACGGTTTTTGGAATGTAACGTCGTGCAGAAGTGCTCCGCATCGACTCAAATCATACCATAAGATCTCCAAGATGTAAGAATATGGGACAAGTTAGCAAAACCGTCCAAACAAGGAATCCAAAGGATACAAAGGCACTTTATTCAAAAGGTAGCTTTGAGCACAACTGGACAGAAGACAGAAACGTCCATGTGACAGGCGGCTGCCAAGAAAAATCCAGTCTTTCGTAGGGGATATAATCACCCCTGACTGCGTTCCAGGATTTACAACGTCTGTCCATGCTGAGGACGAGGTTATCAAGGAGCTGTTGAAGCATCGCGGCCCATTCCTCTTGTAGCGCCAATCGCAGCTGCGGAATCGTTGCTGGCGGTTGGTGACGCGCTGCTAAGCGTCTCCCGAAAAAGTCCCACACGTGTTCCATTGGATATAGGTCCGGGGACCTTGCGGGCCAATCCATGCGTTGAATATCTTCACTCTTCAACAGCTCTGCGACAGCCACTGTACGATGAGGTGTAGCGTTGTTGTCCATGAATAGGAACTCAGAACCCACAACACCTCTAAACAGACGTACGTGAGGCAGGAGAACCTCGGTACAATAGCGGACACCAGTGACTGAACCTCCTTGGAAGATGTGGAGGTCAGTACGGCTACCAAGCATGATACCGCCCCAAACTAAAACTCCGCCACCTCCAAACCGGTCCCTTTCGATGATGTTGGATGTGTGATTGCGTGATCCCTGCTCTCTCCAAATGTGTATACGTCCAGAATCGCTCGTCAGATTAAATCGGCTCTCATCCGTAAAGAGAACTCGACCCCATTGCTGATGTGTCCAATTCTTGTGTTCCTGGCACCACAAAAACCGCCGTCTCCGATGAGCAGGCGTTAATGGCACACACTGTACTGGTATTCGTGAAAATAGACCACCTTTGTGCAGCATCCTGGCCACGGTAAAACGCGATAACGGACGACCAGTATTCTGTTGCATGTGCCTTGTGATTGCTCCCGCTGTCTGCCGTCTGTCTCTTCTCGCCTGTAGGACAATATACCGGTCGTCCGCCGCCGTGGTTTCTCGTGGACGACCACTTCTAAACTCTCGGACAGCTGTTCCTGTCGTTTCAAATGCTCTCCAAGCTCGTTAAACGATACTGTGAGCGATCCCGAACTCCTCGGCCACACTAGTCACACTTTGACCTTCTTCCAACTTCCCAATGACGCGACCTCGGGTAAAGTCATCCAGATGTCGTGTACTGGATTGTCTGTTGGCCACATCGCATGATGGCAGCAAGTCGACGTCGTTCAAACCGATGTACACTGTGCAATAGCTTTCACCGAATTGCTGAGCGTGCACTGCCCGTGTGCTTTATAGCCTTCCGACACCCCCCCTACGTCATGCTGCCTATATGCGCATACCCTACTATACCGGACCCTAGTCTATCTTCTGAGTGGTCTTTCGGTCCGTTCTGCCTGCTCGTTCCGCTGTTATGCTAATTTCTCCTCTTCGTCCTTAATTTTTGCTCACCAGTGTAGTATAACTATACTAATGATCCGAATTTCTTGGTGTTGAATAGAATGTTTCCAAGATTTCACAATTCAGCCAGATGGCTTTTACAAGGAAGGTAGACGGCAAACTGTAACCTTCCTTGAAAAAGCCATCTGGTTGATGTGCGAAAGCTTGGAAACTTTGATTTCTATTCAACGCCAAGAAATACAGATCATTAGTACAGTTATACTATTTTAAATAATCCATTTGCAGCCCGCAAAAGTAAGCAGATCTCGAGTGCTGCTTTTCTCGCAATTCTGCTATTAGTTTTCCTGCAAACGGCTTCAAGTGAGTAGCTGTCTTTCTTTCTTTTTTTTTTTTTTTTTTTTTTTTTCTTTTTTTTTTTCAGTCCGTAATGACCACCCTGAGCTTGCAAGGACTACAAGCAGTCTGCCGTCCCTAACTTGGGGCAGCTGGTTCCCGCGAGGGGATGAGGCTACGCTGTATGATGGGCTCACCATCTATGCTTCTTCAGGAACTGTGGCCTGGATCAGCTCGATCGACTGTCGAGGAACCCACGCCACTGACCACTCGGTCATCGTGGTAAACCGAAGAAGCTATTCCACGCGTTCTCTTAGAATTGAATGGTTATCTTATTCTTATATACTGCTTGAATTCATAGATCAACTGTCCCGATTTCGGTCACTACCATGCCATTAGGAGTTTCTAATAATTATTTCCTTCCTTGTCTGAACCTTCCTGTGGAGTAAATAATTGGGTGTTCGTTTCTTTGTCTCGAGTTCTCAAAGGATTTACTCCTTCTTCCTTTTGCTTCGTGATGCTTTTAGTTTTCAATGAAAGCATTCCCGATGGCTTAAACCATCCATTATTCCTTATTAATAAACTGGGAGGTAACACGCCACTGCCTTCCGGGAATGATGGCTAGCCATGATAAAGAGGTGTGGGGCAAAAGAAATGGTGCCAAGTTTGAATGCAAATGGACGAGCAACAAAAGCATGCACACGTGCGAAGGATAACAAGGTGGGGATACTGCCGATATGTTCCCCAATGAATGAAAAAGCATTTGTTACTTTTTCTATAAGGCTACAGTGTAAATTTGCATTGTTATTAAGAAGCATTCGTAAAGTAATTTCACAAAGATTTTATACAAAGCTTGTCTCAAAATAACTGAAAATGTTTTTTTATAAAAATGTGCTACACTGCTTTCGACTTTGGCACAAGACTCGAAATAACGGTAGTCCTTGGGTAACCATAGCAACATGTTCATTACGCATGCGTCTTCAGTAGTGCGCAGTTTAATAAGCGCTGTTTCGTTAACACCTATCAAGTGTTTTCACCCTGTGATTTTTCGAAAAATTGGATGTGAAAGAGAAACAAAGATGCTCCATTACATTTTGCTGTCAACCTAAGAAGTCTGAAGCAGAGATTTTTAGTCTTATGCATGAGGCTTGTACAGATGAATGTCTAGGAAAATCAACAGTTTACTGGTGGCATAAAGAATTCATGGATGGTCGTTAGTCGGCGACTTTAATCGCGCATGAAGGAAGACCTCCAAAGGGGGTTACAGAGGTAAGCATCGATACATTAGGAAGACAGTTAACCGAGTATTCGGGCATGAAACGAGTTTGTTCAAATTGACTTCCTGCCGCCCCGGTGGCGCAGTGGTCTAAAGCGCTGGCCTCTGATCATTCGTCCGTAAGGGGTCCGGGTTCGAATCCCGGTGAGGCATGGATGTTGTGTTTGTCTTACGGCACTGGCTCTCTCCCTTCCCTGGAACCAGTGACCCTAAATTAGGGACGGGCGACTGCTTATAGCCCACTGAGTTGCTCACGGTGGTCGTTAAACCTCCAATCAAAAAAAAAAAAAAAAAATTGACTTCCTCATTTCTTTTCATGTACGGACCACCGCAAGACCGAGCATGGCCAGTTCTGTCGTTCCTTATTTAGAGAAAATGAATATTAAGAAAGAAAGAAAGAATTTTTCAAATCGGACTCTTCGAAGCAGAGATATGGACAAATATAAGATATGCATCTACGCCTCCTGGCGGGAAAACTATGCATTATTTTAACAAGAAAGTATTATCAAAAGGTTTTCCGATATGAGCGGTATTGGTCCAAGAAAAAAACAATATTAGTCGAGTTTTGAGGAGGTCAGATTTTGCTACAAATACATCAGAAGCATAAATTAACACTTATGCTCCCTGGTGACCAAACCATTTTTTACCAAATATTAGAAATTATAGAAAAAACATTTTCTGTCAGGAGCTGTAAGCGATAGAGGAAGAATTTGTCAAATCGGAGTTTTAGAAACAGAGGTATCGGGGAAAGTCAATTTACCTTTACGCCCCCTAGCGGAAAGTCTATGAATTACTTTAAAAATTTGAAATTATATGAAAAACATGTCACA
The DNA here is from genome assembly GCA_039090855.1 of Macrothele yani. Lineage (NCBI taxonomy): Eukaryota > Metazoa > Arthropoda > Arachnida > Araneae > Macrothelidae > Macrothele > Macrothele yani. The sequence goes on along the minus strand of CM077029.1, from coordinate 166,550,189 downwards.
CTGGAAACTATCCAATAAAAAAGGAATTTTTCGAATCGGACCATTAAAGGCAGATATATTGACAAAAATAAAATATATATCTACGCCTCCCCGGCGAGAAACCACGCAATATTTTAAGAAGAAAATATTCCAAAAAGGTTTATCGATGTATCTGGCATCTCTCCACGAAAAAAAATGTTCAATCTAGATTTTAGAAGCTCAGATTTTATGGCAAATACATCAGGAGCAAAAGTTAACCCTTACGCCACCTGGTGGCCAAAGTATTCTTACCAAAAATTTTGAAATTATATGCAAAAAAAAAATTTCAAACCGGAGTTTTAGAAGAAGAGATATCGGGGAAAACGTAATTTACATTTACGCCTCCTAGCGGAAAATCTATGTGTAATTTGAAAAAGTAACTATACCTAAAATGCTCTTCGACATAAATGGAAATGAGAGATAAAAGATTTTTTTCAATCGGATGTTTCGAAGTAAATCTATGCAATAAAATGTATTTTGAATTCGATACATCTGCATTTACGCCATCTAGTGGTGAAATTGTGCATCCTAAAAAAAAAAAAGAAAGAAAGAAAGCGTCATCATTCGCATATTTCAAGTTTCCCAATGCAAAAAGAATTTTTCAAATCGGGCTAATACAGTAGTTGCAGAGATATGGTGTCTACAGACTGATGGACAGGCAGACGGATTAACGGATACCATAAGCACGATCTTCTTTTTACAAAAGATGTGCTAAAAAGACATTACGGGGACGACAATTTGAGACTGATTAACAACTTATTACATCTGCGCAGGGGTGCTTCAACAGCATTTCAGAAGAAGAATTGCAGAAGACATTCCCAAAGTGGGATGAACGTTGGGACATCTGTATTCGATACAATGGATAGTATTTAAAAAAAGTTGACCACCTCCTTGATAATTAAAGGTACGCATATTCTTTTATAAAAACATTTTCAGTTGTTTTGGGGCAGCCGTTGCATTTTTGTACTGAGAACATTCAGCATAGTGGCCAGGTCAGGAATGAAATTTAAAATAAAAAGCAATATAAAACATTTCTAACGGATAGAAGAACAAATAATCCAAAATAAAACACACAGGATTTGTTCCAAAGAAACAGGTTATCTTGAGATACTTCTTCAAACTAGTACTTTATTGAGAAATTAAATATAAGATACAAGCTAGGCGGAATTTTAATCACTTATACGACGAATCAGTTTCAGTATGCCAGGTATACGAGCCTCTGTCTTCATCCAAGTAATACCAAACACCCATCCTGCAATGAAGAATGAAGGTTAATTTCAATTCAAATTAACATAAAAATTCTTCACTCTATTTACACCAAAATATCTTTAAAGTTGTCTTGTTCCTTCCTCACAATATGGTACATACATATTCCCTTTAATTTGTGTTTTGTATGCCATATTAACACTGTAGGTAATTGTATAGATTAGTAGGCACTCATTTTATTTCATGCTTCTAGACCTTTATGTCGAGTAATTTTTAATATGTAGTACAACAAGTTTAAAGATTTTGCGAGAGTGAATGGTTAATTTTTCATTAGAATTTGTTTACCTATGCGTGTTTGCCCGTATGCACAAATTTTTTTCATCCGTCCAGGTCTTATAGATCAAATGTAGAGGATTTTAGGAAGGGAGTGTCTGACCCCAGGTCTTACACAAACCTTAGAAATTTTTTTTTTTTTTGATTGGAGTTTTAACGACCACCGTTAGCAACTCAATGGGCTATAAGCAGTCGCCCGTCCCTAATTTAGGGTCACTGGTTCCAGGGAAGGGAGAGAACCAGTGCCGTAAGACAAACACAACATCCTTGCCTGACCGGGATTCGAACCCGGACCTCTTACGGACGAATGATCAGAGGCCTGTGCCACCGGGGCGGCCCTTAGAAATTGGAAGCTAGGAGATTTGGGCTAGAGTGCCCGATAGGAAAGTGGCACGGAAGCGAAGTAGAAAGGGGGACGAAGACGCCCTTATTTATTACCGGGGAGGCCAGTACCCGGAATCCGACTGCTTAATGTGCCCATCCGATGCACGGCGGATATTTAGTCGATCGAGCGTTTGTACCTGCCTGGGATCGAACCTGAGGTCCTTTCTGTGGCAGTCACGAACGTTGCCCACTAGGCTACTCGCGGCCCTTCCAGATTTTATTGTGGGCTACTATTATTTTTAAAATGTGGAAAACCAAGTTTAAAGCGGCGGTCACTAGCTTTGTCCGTCACCGAATGGTTTGTTTTTATTAGAAAATAAAAAAGGAAATTTTTACCTACAAGTGTTTGCCAATGTTTCCTACGCCCGCCATTTGCATTTTGGAAACGTAACAGCCAAAGTTAAAATATTACCGTAATGTGTGATCTGTTTGTTATGTGTAAGTGTCATTTGCTGACATAATTTACTACCCAGAAATTTCACACATCTATGACGGTCTAAAATTTGTACGTACGTTCTCACGAAGCATTGGGAAACACGCATATATGGTAAACATTTTTTTTTTCAATAAATATAAACCATTTTACAGTAGAAGAAGCTACTGACGGGCGTTTTGAACTTGTTGTACTACATATTAAAAATAAAATTAGTCTACGCAAAGGCGTGGAAGTATGAACTAAAACGCGTTTCATTCTAATTAATACAATCATCATACACTACTGCTTGTGAAAATTGTATCACCAAGAAAGAACCATGCCATTTGAACGAAATTTATACCACCGATTACTGATGCAACTGTACACAAGCGATTTAATTTTTCAGAACAATACAATAATTTCTGTGAAGTCTCCGCGAGCTGCAACAAGCGATTTAATTTTCAGAACAATACAACAGTATCTTGTGAAGCCTCCGCAAGCTGCAATAAGAGTGTAATATGAGCTTCTAGATGGTGTGGCATTGAATCGAAAAAGCGTTAGATTCTGTCCTGGGTAATTGCTTGCCAAGCGGCATGTATGCGAGTCCACAGATCATTGGTACTGACCACTGGAGGACTTTGATGGGCCAGTTGCCGAGTGACCATATCCCAGACATGTTCATTAGGCGACATATATGGCGAACTTGCACGCCAGAGAAAGAAGCGATATCTGCTGTGCCGCGAAGAGGGCTTGGACATTCCTGGCAACATGTGGTCGGGCATTGTCCTGCTGAAATATAGCGCCAGGAGTGCTCTGAAGGAAGGGTATGACTTCTACCTGTACAACTTCCTCTGATTTACCCGTCGCTGTTGAGATTGACCTCAAGTCGTAGCAGCCGAGATCGAGAATGGTATCCCACGGCATCCACACCGTTACAGGTGTTGGGCCAGTGTGACGCTCGACAATGCATGCTGGAAGAAGGCGCTCACCACAATGCCGTCTAATGCATATTCGGCCATTATGGTAGTCCAAGTTGAATCGGGACTCGTCCGAAAACACGACATGTCGCCAATCAGTACGCCATTACCTGTATTGAAAACCCCATTCCAGCCTGAGGCATTCATGGCTCAGGGTCAAATGAATCCGCCACAAAGGGATGCGCGCAACCAGTCCTCTGTGCAGCGGACGGCCTCGAACTGTGCAGGCATACAATGTCACACCTGTTGCAGTGCTCCACTGTTGTGCTGACACTTGCAAAGATGCGGAACGGTTCGTTACTTCCATGCGGAGGAAGTGTCGGTCATCCCACGGTGTCGTGACATTTCTCGGTCCACTGCCGGATTGTCGATGCACCTGGTCCTCCTCGGTCCACTACCGCCACACCCAACACCACGGTCATGGTGTTGGGTGCCGTCCGAGCCGCAATGTCGCGGTACAAAAATGTACCACACGCAGACCAATTATTCGTCCCCGTTCAAACTCTGTCGTAGGGTGGTATTGCGCCTTTCGTCGTCGCCTAGGCATTATTGAATCCTGGAAACCATTTTACAACTCGCTCTCCGCGATGCACTATTGGTGTGTATGATCAAGTGATCATATATAGAGGATTTTAGGAAGGAAGTGTCTGACCCCAGCTCTCAAACAACCCTTAGAAATAGGAAGCTAGGAGATTTGGGCTAGAGTGTCTGATAGGAAAGTGACACGGAAGCGAAATAGAAAAGGGGAGGAAGACGCCCTTATTTATTACCGGGGGCTGGTACCCGGGGTCCGACAGCGTAACGTGCCCATCCTACGCACGGCGGATATTTAGTGGATCGAGCATTCGTACCTTCCCGGGATCGAACCTGAGGCCCTTTCCGAGGCAGTCACGAACGTTGCCGACTAGGCCACCCGCTGCCCCTCCCTATTGGTGTATATTCTAAACAGCCCTCTTTTCATACTCCTTACTCGACGGTCCATAGGGCGCTGCCGAGCCCAGACATGCGCAATGACTCTACAATTCTATTAATTTGCATGCCCTATCCTGCTCTGCATATCCTGTAAGTTTCACGTGATTGCCATCATTCTTTCATGGTGTTGCAATTTTCACAAACAGTAGTTAATTTTACGTTTTCGTGCGTGAACTCTGTCAACTATGATGGCTGAAAGTTATGTGGGCCGCATTATTCTGCCGCACCAGAGTGATTGTTTAGGGTGGGCAGCTGGCTGAGCACAGGAATTGGGTCCGGGAGCTCAGCATGAGACATGGGTTGAACACGTGTGTACTACTTGAAACTAGGGCAGGAATAAAGGGGAAGGAGAGCTTTGATGGCTGATTCTCTGAGTCGTAGCCTTGGTGAGGGCTTCCACTAATATCCTTATACAGGAGTTTTGTACTTCGTATTTACCTTTCTTACGCTTAACGTTCACTCGGATTTAAAATAACTTTTGCAAATAGTAATCCAAAGAATCCCCCCCCCCTTTGCTTGAACTCTAAAAACTTTAGCTATTGAGAAATTTGGTCCAGTCTTCTGTGCAGAAGGATACTTTGTTTTATATTTTTTTCTCCCGCAGATTGCTTCTAAAAAGCCATAAAATATCACTTGTGTTACTACAGTTTCTGAAAAATGAACTCAAAGTTTGTGAAAATGAACTAAAAGGAATGGTTTTTTGGGCTCACATAACTATGCTATCGATGACTTTTCGCCTGAGTCCATCTCTTGAAGCGACGCAACAAAGCGAAAGAGTGAACTGGTCTGACGGTACCTTTGTTATTAAACCAACACCGCTTGCTCACACCATGTGCGCATCATGAACGCTTTATATTACAACGGCAGAGTAAATTCACACAAAATGAAGAAACATAAGTACAGCAAAATATATGTTATTCTTTCTCAAATTATCTTCCCTCAGATGATATGAAACGGTCCCATCGTTCAGTCCACTTTTGAAAGCATGTGGCGTCTGTTGCTTATTATTTTGTAGGATTGGTCAACCTTTTCTGTCAAGTGTTTTTCGGTAAAATTCAAATTTGAGGTACTTGTTTTCGTCTACGGGTCTTTTAAATACTTCAGTACATTTAGTTACCACATAAATCTACTTCTTCAATGCATTAACCACCACATAATTCTGCTTCTTCAATACATTTAGTGCTTTTACCAATGTTTATCAACAATACACGTACAATAACAACTGTATCTGCGAGAGTTCGTCATTGGCAGATCGTCAGCTAAACGTTAAGTAAATGAAAGAATGTTGGTCATCCTTTGTGTAACACTTGGATAGATTCGCTACTTTCGGAATCAGTTGCGAAGTTTTTCCCAAAAATATTGTCCTTAAAAATGATCGATATTCTAGGATTTCCTTAAAATACGGAAATTCTGTATTTCGTGTCATGTCATGACTCAAGAGTTGTATACACGTTTCCGAGTAACACATTGCAAGAATTTGTGTAAATATTATAATAATTAATTAACCAAACCTACTGGTTTACAGCAATAATTAGCACTGAACGTCGAATTTGTAGGGCTATAAAAGCAGGTTTATCACATCTAATGAAATTACATGCGAGAAAAAACATGCAACGTCAATATTCATTTAAAGTACATAGTGCTCTGCTTAAGTTTTAAGCAGTATTTTCTTTTTAATTTACTTCAAAAGGTATATTTTAAATGTTTGTTTAGTAGGAATTGGTCATGTTAGACTGTAGAGTGCCAAAAAGCAAAAAGAAAAAAAGCGGTAGGTGTTTCATAAATGTGATGACAATGTTAAAAGAAGTAATGGAAATTTATATCCTTATTGAAAATTGTGACTGATTAACTAAATAATTGTTAAAAACTTGATTTTACGAAAATCATTCTTTTCACGAAAGACAAGGTAAATATAATAACCTAATGAACTTTACTAAAAAGCCAAAATGTAATAAAACAAATGATAAGCAGAAGTTAAGCAAAACTGTTTAGTCGAGGCTTCTTTGAAGAATGTGAATTCATAATCGTTGAGCTTAATGACATCAGCATTAAGGTTTTTCAGGATTGCGAGTTCATTGTCTTGCTTATGTATTCAAACTCATCATCAGAAAATGAAATTGCTTTACCTCAGACACTTTGGAATAAATTGACACGATGGCATTTCGTTACATCGTTGTGGTGTTTCCTCTGCGTTTTGCAAACTGAAACATTGTGATAAAAACCGGTTCGTGATCGGACACTGAAACAGATTTCGTGATGCACTCAACGCTGGCCCTGAAGATAGAGTAGAATCTTTCTGCTTTTATTTCCGGATGGGCGAGGAGGCACGTTTTTTTTTCCTAAATTAGAGCAGTAGCCCGTCTGTGATTTCGAGGTCAAGGTCTTGCAAGGTTCTGAACTGCTTTTGCCCATGCCGTCAGATACAAATCCGCAAATTCTAGGTCGACATGAGACTTGAATATAAAGTTCAACATCTAGGCTATTCAATACCCCGTGAACGGAACTGGAAACGACATATTTCAAAACGACAAAGCTCTGAATCCACAGGTGAATTTCTCCTTCTAAACTCTTCGATGAGATTTGGTGAAAACTCTACCGTACATTTTGCAATGTGTAAATTTTTTAAAGATGAATAGCATTCTTCAAAATATGATTCAATATTTTTAAGGAAATTTGAGAGGAGGTCTCATGATGATGTATCCAGGATTTCATTTAGGGAAGGGTCCGATTTCGATTCGATGATTCCTGAAAGGTTTAGTCACCTGTAATCCATCAGTATTTTGTGAGGGAGAAAAAAACAGGAAAACTATTAGAAGCGGCGATGGGGTTCCCTGATAGAAAAGAGTGAAAGAAATATGTGGAAAAACTAGAGTTGGTGGAATGCACAGTTCCCCGTTAAGAAAGGAAGTAAACAGCTGCCCTATAAATTTACCAAAAACACTGCTGTCGTCTCTCTACGGCTTTGAAAGATCTGCCTTCTTCAGCCAAGGAAAAGGAGAGAAAGGACCCTGAACGGTAGAACCTGAAAAAAGAAAAGAGAAAAAGAACACTGCCAAAAACTACACATAGTCCAGACAACCAGCTCTTAAAAGAGCCTTTTCTTTCGCCTCTCACATTGAGAGAATTTTTCTAACACCCTCCCCTTCTCATGAAGTTCTGAAGGGTCATAAAGTTCAGAAATTAAAATTTAGTGGAAGTGGAAAATTCTAAGGTACACACCAGCGCTGAGTTCAGAATTTTAAATTTAGTGGAAGTGGAAAAGTTCAAGGTACACACCGGTGCTGAGTTCAGAATTTGAAATATAGTAGAAGTGGAAAAGTCCAAAGTACACACCAGTGGTGAGTTCAGAATTTGAAATTTAGTGGAAGTGGAAAAGTCCAAAGTACACACCGGTGCTGAGTTCAGAATTTGAAATATAGTAGAAGTGGAAAAGTCCAAAGTACACACCGGTGCTGAGTTCAGAATTTGAAATTTAGTAGAAGTGGAAAAGTCCAAGGTACACACCAGTGCTGAGTTCCTGCTCACGTTTAAAAGCCCGAGTGGCCGTACATCAGCCCGAGCCCGAATTCTGTGTTGCAAAAGAAAGCCCGGGCTCAAACGAGCCGGAAAACTGATCTGTTTAAGAAATGATAAAAAAAAAAATCTGTCCTCTTCTATTCATCCACTCTCTCCTCTTCCTGCAATTAACAGATCTCTTTCTCGACTGGTGAGTAGCGGAGGGACCAGTGTCGAGATGGGCATAGCCCGAGCCCAAAAGCCCAAAGATGAGCCTTGGAGGTTGGAGCTCAGACTCAGAAAGAGAGAAAGAGAGAGAGAATTTTCTTCTTTGTTTTAATGTCATTTTGTATAATTTATCATATGAGACTTTTCTTACACTTTCTAGTTGGAAAAGAGAATTATTTTGCAACTGGTTCTGGCTGGGGAGTGGGGACCCAAGAGCTCTCTTTATTCCGGGCTTGGGTAGTAAATGCCATAGGCTACACAAGCCGGGAATAAATATAGGATTTCTGTGGAGAAGCAAAAGTTCTTCAAGAACTATAGACACTAGATAGTTACAGCGAAATTGCCCTTTTCTGCAGATGATGGCATTCTAACCCACATATTCCTTCTCCGGAGCCGGACATTCTACCAATTCAACTACGACGGCAAGAGCTTATCGTTGTAACTCCCCGTTTTTACACACCTCTGTGATAGGTACGTCACATAGTAAACAGCATGTCGGTGAAATTTTGTCCCTTTCCTCCACGCGGCAGCTCCCGAGTAATTCTGTTGAGCAAAGTACGTAGATTGCAGCGCCGCCCAATCTTTCCGGATTCTGGCAGCCTGAAGCAATTCAGAAGGAAACGAATGGTCAAAGAAAATCGCGCAGTTATACTACAGGAAGAGACAGAGGTTCCATCTCAACTCCCCAGCTCAGAAAGACATCGAATAATTGCAGGGGAAGCAGAGAGTGGAAGTGCAGAAGAGGAGATTTTTTTATCAATCCCCTAACAGGCTAGTCCATTTTCGGGCTTGTTCGGGTCTGGGCTGTATTTTGCAATATGAAATTCGGACTCGGGAGGGCTCGGACTGACATACTTCGGGCTCGGACGGGGCTCAGGATCTTAAAATTGTGACCGAACTCAGCACGCACTGGAAGGGTCGCTTGTTTTTATAGTATAGCTGCACAATTTTCTTTGACCACACGTTTTCTCCCGAAATGCTTCGGGTATTCGGCAAAATCTGGCTGCCCTACTATCTACACTGTACTTACGTTGCTCAATAAAATTAGCTTGGGAGCTATCGCGTGGCAGAAAGCGGATAAAATTTCGACCTCGTGGTGCTATGTCTACAGTACTTGAAGAAATTTCTCCTAAAGAAATCCACTAACGCGTGGGTTATGGCATTTGATCCGGAATCCCAGAATAAATAGCCCTTCCTAGGTTCCGCTCCCCACTCAGACCCAGATATGGGAAAATTTCCTATTTTGCTAACTAGGAAATATAATAGAAATCTCATATGTAATTCGTAGAGAATAACAGTTAAAAAAAAGAAGACAATTCCAAACTCCTCCCAAAGCTCCAGGCGTTCTCAGCACACTTGCGCACGCACGCACACATGGGAGGGTTTGTAAATTTTCTAGCCTGTCGTTGAAGGAATTATGGAATTTTGCAAAAACTCATTTATTTTTCAACTTAGCCCTACATTAAGTCAACACACTTTTGATTCGATCCACTAGTTTTTGTAACTAGCTCAAATAAAATTTAGACTTTGAGAAAAACCATTTGTTCGGTACATCCATCACAGTATTGTCAATGTCGAATTTTTGCTTTTTTTCAAGGCCTTTGTGAGATTTGGAAATAGGAAATAGTCACATGGAATCAAATCCGGTTAATACGGTGACTGCCGTAATAGCTTGAACCCACAGTCGCACGGTGTTGCCTGAATCAAATGCTGTGTACGCCGGTGCATTGCTATGATTGAAAGTTATTCCTCTGGTCAATTTTTCGCTTTTTTTAAAATTAGTTTCAGTTGCTCAAAGAAACGCCTCAGTAGGTTAAAAAATACTTTGCAATGATAGTAATACCTCTTTCCTGAAAAACCATAATGATCACTCCTTCTGCATCCCAGAAGGTGCATGCCATTATTTTCCCATAATACTTCTTAACTCCAAACATTTTAGGAAAGGGAGAATAGAGATGCATGCTTCTTCTGTTCCAATTGTCTTTTTGTTTCAGGGTCAAAGTGGCGCACTCATATTTTGTGCTTCGTAACATACCGCCCCGAAATCCGAGCTCAGTCAGCTTCAAATACAGCACACGCTCATGGCAACACTTCACCCTTTCCCAGTTCTGACCTGCATTTAGTCTTCTTGCAGCCTCACACCGAATAAACTTTCTTGATTTCTAAAATTTCACATATCGTGACCTCGCTCGTGGGAGATGTTGAATGCTGTCTCGGTGCATTTCAAAGTTATTCTGTGTTCTTGTATGGTCAGGCCAAGAATGGCATCCATATCTGCTGGCGTCGACACGACAACAGACCTACCGCTGCGGGGAGCGTCTTCAGTACTGTCTTTTCCAAGCTTAAAATCTGCAGCCCAGTTTTTGACCCCCAAACCTTATCATTCCAAACATTTAAGGTCCTCTGTTTGCTGCGTGTTCACATAAATTTCTTTTAGAAACATTTCTTTAAATGGACGTACTCACTGACAGCACGGTGCTTGATTCTTTCAACAGTCGCCATCTTCATTTACCCTTTGTAACGTAGTACAGCGGTGAAGCACATGTCAAGACAGCAAAGTTGCAGCAATAAATTCCGTCGGTGTAGCTTAATTGGGAAAACATTCGGCTCCGGAGCAAAAGAATGCGTGTTCTAGCTCCGCCACAGGAAAAAAACGTCTGTGTTTTCACACCTTCTGCAGGGGAGAAGAAAATACTCATAAACCTAAACTTTTCTGTGCACACACGAGAAAAGTTATTTACAGCAAGGGTTGTTTGGCACAAGTTACGTGTCTTTCACGTAAACTTGTGCTAACGATATTGGACTGAAAACTTTTCTACCCTCCTCTACACATAACAATTTCAGCACCACTAATTTTGAAGATTTGATCGGCACATCAGCACGATACCTGAAATCGTTCTCAATGCACTGCTGGATTAAGGTTTCTCCAAGTCTCTTCCTCAACTTCCTCGCTTGAAAAGTTCACCATGCTACTCCGACATGCTTTCGAATTTATTCCACCCATCTCAAACGTGGCTTTCTTCTGGGTCTTTTCCTGTCCATTGCAATCCAATTTAGTACTTGAGTCACCATTTCCAAACGGTCTGCTCTTCAAACAATAAGTCCAGTCTAATACTTGTGTTACCATTGCCATATATCCAGTCTAGTATTTGAGTTACCATTACCATATATCTACTCTAGTACTTGAGTTACCATTACCAAACAGTCTACTCTTCTAACAAAATGTTCAGTCTAATACTTGAGTTACTATTACCATATATCCAGTCTAGTACTTGAGTTATCATTACCAAACAGTCTGCTGTTCTAATAATGTGTCCAATCTAGTACTTGAGTTGCCGTTATCATATATCTAGTCTAGTATTTGAGCTACCATTACCAAACAGTCTGCTTTACGAACAATATGTCCAGTCTAGTACTTGAGTTACCATTAACATATATCTACTCTAGTACTTGAGGTACCATCACCAAACAGTCTGCTCTTCTAACAAAATGTCCAGTCTAATACTTGAGTTACTATTACCATATATCCAGTGTAGTACTTGAGTTGTCATTACCAAACAGTCTGCTTTACTAACAATATGTCCAGTCTAGTACTTGAGTTACCATTACCATATATCTACTCTAGTACTTGAGGTACCCTCACCAAACAGTCTGCTCTTCTAACAAAATGGCCAGTCTAATACTTGCGTTACTATTACCATATATCCAGTCTAGTATTTAAGTTATCATTACCAAACAGTCTGCTCTTCTAACAAAATGTCCAGTCTAATATTTGAGTTACTATTACCATATATCCAGTCTAGTACTTGAGTTATCATTACCAAACAGTCTGCTGTTCTAACAATGTGTCCAGTCTAGTACTTGAGTTACCATTGCCATATATCCAGTCTAGTACTTGAGTTACCATTGCCATATATCCAGTCCAGTACTTGAGTTATCATTACGAGAAAGTCTGCACTTCTAACAATATGTCCACCCCGTTGCTGCTTCAGTGTGTAAGAGAGTAAGAGGAAGCTAAAACGATGGAAGACAGACCATTTGCTCCACCTATGCCTAACTGCGTGTGTGATGAATGGATTCAATTTCAAACGAGTGAACAACACTTTGTGTTACTCCAGGAAAGAAATTACTATAATAAGAGGTGAGTTGAAAGCCAAGGATACGTGACTTGTGAAGTTAACAGAAGGAACATAAATAAAAAGAGGAAACACAACAAGGAAAGTTTTCCTTCTGGGATGGAAGGTGAAAAAGGAACAGGGTAAAAAAATAAATAGTGTGACTGTGTTTATGCATGGCAGAATGGGAAAACTAAAGGAGCGTGTGACAAGTTACAATGGAAAAATAAGTGTTAAGTAAACGTGTAAAGACATCAGCCCTTCATCTCTTTAGAAAACCAAAACACAACAGTTTCGGTGAATTGAACCTCGTGTGATCAAAGAACGCACAGCTATCGATTTTTTTATTTATAGCTATCGATAACTGAACGCAAAAAGCTTTCTGTACAAGTTTCATGTTGGCCGAGACCTGTATCACCTGATTGAAAAGTAGTTTGTTAGCCTCCGGCCAAGCACTGCTTACGAAGCAGGGTGAGCTGCCGGCCAGGGATTTGGGGCACTCCTTCCCGAGATCGACGGCTTGGCGGGGCTTCCAAACCGCAGTGGGTGTTTGGCAGCATCGCAACGAGAACTGGATACAATGCGATATCAGCTTTTTCTCCCAAACTACAGAGTAACCCGCTGCTTGAAAGAGTCGTATATGATTACATCTAGTTAAGAACAAGCACTGCTTACAGTTATTCAGTAAATGCTGTTGTTCCCGCTGAGATGTACTTTCAGTAACCTTCTGCATTTTTACTCAGTAGTTAATCGCCTTTTACACGTCTTTTGGAAAAAATAATATGTCTGTACGAGGTATTATCACTGTGTGGGTCTGTGGACACCAAATCTCTGCAGATATAAGTCCAATTTGAAAAATTCTTTTTGCATTGGAAAGCCGTCCGAACGACCTTCAATGGCTTTTGGTTCTTTCTCGATGCGCAATTTCGCCGTTAGGGGGAGCAAATGCTGATCCTATTAAATTCAAAATGAATTTTCTTATGCATCACTGCATATAAAAACCCGAGTGAAACAATTCTTTCTTCCTTCGGTGCTTTTAGGGACGAAAACTATTTTGTTGAAAGTTCTTTAATTAATGCGCAGTTTTTCCACTAGAGGACATAAATGTATATTATATATTTCCGGATATCTCATCTAAGACATCGACTTAAAAAAATTCTTCTTACGTGTTAAAGAATGTTTTCGCATAGAATTTCCAGTTTTCCTTACAGCACAGTTTTGCCACTAGGGGGCGTAAATTCATATTTTTATTTGCAACATATTTACAGCTGTATCTACGTTTCTAAAATCCCAACTGAAAAATTCTTTCCCGATAAAATGCAATCAGTACGGGAAAATATTTTGCGCAAATCGTCGGCTAAAATTAACACAATTTTTCCGCTAAGGAGGTTAAACGTACATATTAATTTTCTCGATATCTTTGCACCAAAAGTCTGATTTGAAAATATCTTTTTGTGTCCAATACCGTTTTCAGTGAAGAATGTCCTACATTTAATTTCTAATTTTTCGTGACTTAAAAACGTTTCGCGACTAGGATGCGTTCACTCCGATTTCTGTTTACAACTTATCTGTAGCCGAATAAAAATCGATAAAAAAGTTCTTCTCTGGGAAGATACCAGTAACTACGGAAAAGGTTTTATTTATAATTTCTGATCTAACTGAGTGCAGTTTTAACTCCAGTTGGCATGAATTTGTGTTATAGTTTTCTTGATAACTCTTCTTCTAAAAGTCTGACTTAAAAACTTTTTCTTTTATCGGATTCTATTTACTGCGGGGAACATTTTTTACATAGATTACAGAATTTTTCATAATCAATAGTTCTGCCCCTATGTGGAGTAAGTATGTATTTCTGTTTGCAACATATCAATTCTGAAAATCAGTTTAGAAATTTTTTTTTTATTGCATGCCATTCCCTATCGCAAAAATTATGGTAACATAATGCACAATTTCTCCGCTAGGTGTGTATATTGCTGCGACGTCCCAGGAGAGTTTTCATATTAATTTAATGGCAGTACTTCTGGACGAGCTGAGAGCCTCATGACGCCATAAACAACGTAAATGAATTTTAACAAATCAAACTTGCGAAGTTCTGGACCCTTTGAAGACTGTAACTATTAGATATTGCACTCATTTCAACAAAATTCATTTACTAACCGTAAGACAAACAACATCCATTCCTCACCGGGATCCTAACCCTAACGAATGTCAGGCGAATGATCAGAAGCCAGCGCTTAGACCACTGCGCCACCGGGGCTGCTTCAGTGTTTCGAAGCAAAACCTTTCCGAAGGTTTGACACTGCTGCCACAAGTGTTCAAAGTACGAACCACGCATGCGGAGTTATGAAGATTCGAATTTAAACTTCCTTTTGAGTTTCTGTGTTCTTATGTAAATCTGTTTTCTCTTCATTAAATGGTTTCTAACGTAACACCACAAAATTCCGCCCGACGAGTTTGAAGTTGGCATCCGAACAGCGGGTCAAAGGACAATCAACGAAAATAAAGTGTTCTGAGATCAGAGCTAGGTGTGCTGTGCATATATTCGACGAGAGATTCTTGCATGAGCAATGTCGATATGAGCAGATTGCATTCGAAGAGTGATAAGAGACCACGTTTATTGTGAAACATCATTAACTGAGTTCTATTCAGCGTACTGTGTTACGAAAACCTTCTTCATAGCAGACTGCTTTGACTTACTTGAATAATAATAAAAGGATTTGTAAGTAGCACTTTGTTGTTGAACTGGCCGTTATGTTGAAAGTGATATTTAATGTGTGATTGCAATTTTCAACTGCAACGAACAAACGAGTTGAAGTAAACCGTGTATCATAATGATGCTAATTCCTTAAGCTTCAAGTGAGGTTAACGTAATGTCCAGTTCTACAAATTCCAGTTATAACACTTATTTTACAAAGTATATATATCTACACATGCTGCTTGCTTCATGATCACACTGTATCATCAACATGATGCACGAGGAAAAGTGATACGACAGATTAAAACACCTTCCTCCAATCATCTTCAGTGGAATCTTGGTGTTCTTGAGCTTATGCGAGACACGCTTGCGCATCTCGTGCAGTTAGGAGTGGTTGTCGAAGTGTTCTTCTGCTGTTATACCCTGGCACGTGGAGATACATCGCGTATTATAAATTGCTCCTGTTAGCCTGAGTATCACTCGGAGGTAATTTGCTCCATTGAAACATATCAGTTGGACTCTATAATGCGTAATACGCATCTCTCAGCTCGAGTATCCACCGGGTATATGCTAAACAGCATATAGCATATAGGCAATATGGTTATTTTGCCTCGCTGCCATTTCTGACAGACTTTCGCCATGACACATCTGAAACATTCCTCCAGACGTGCTTTTTAAGTGATGGAAGTATACCTGACCTTCTGACACCAACGAACATACCCGTTCAGACTCAGTTAAATTAAATTTTTCAAAGTTGTTGAAGTTGAAAGAGTTTCACACAATACCTGACATCACTGTAGAACAACGAGCAACAGTCTTCGCCTTGACCAGCTTTTATTCTGGTTGTACAGCTTGCTCTTTATTTGCTGAGGGGTGGACATACTTCAATATCGATCAGGAGTATGAGTACAGTACGTTAATATGTGTGGGGGAAATGTTAGCAGTTTTTGTAAAGTTTGCATGTTATTCATTCTTATTGTAACATATTTAACGTGTTTTTAATATAGATTTTATTTTGCAGCAATCATTGGAATCGGAAATAGCGCCGCGCAATACTATGGCAGCAAAATTGGAACATTCAAAACATATGTTCATGAAGTTGCTGGCGACCTGTTTGCCGTAGATCATAAAACTATCTTCATCAAGGGATTTTCTTATGACGGAGAAGGTCCAGGTGAGTGAAACATCGATACTTATACATGAACTTATATATTGCCGTTAAAAGTTCTTTTCTGTTTTTTCACCTTTTGATATCTAGGTTTTCAGCCTTGTATAAAGCTCACAAGGAATAATTAAGAGTTCAACTCGTGCAATTTGAGAACTTTTAGACTTGATTTCTGCTGTTTTAATGCTTTGTTATGTGTTTTGATGTACAATCGCTTTCCAATATTTACTCATGAGCCAAATCATTATAACTACGCTTGTTTCCTCGAGTTAAGGCGTCCACAGCACGTAACAGTGACTCCACCCGCTGACCGGCACGATAGAGAAAGGAAAGGACTCGTCGGAGTCTGAACGGGGAATGATTATGGGTCTGAGGAAGGTGTGTGCTAGCATCTAAGGAACTGCATGCATTATTAGCTGTTAGAGAGTCGTCGTAGTAAAGGTGTGGTTGGATTGGTCCGAACAGGAACACACATCCACCCAACGTGCTTGCAAGAAGAGACTTCCACTGGTTGACAAAAGACGTGGATGTCCGTTGGTATGCGTGTTGTCGGACCGCGATACACTTCGACAATATAGGTCCTGAGCTAATTGCGACAACTAAAGCAGGACATACACGTCAGCATGAAATCCCTCAATAGTATTATCCGTGACTATATGGAGTATTGCAAGACGTGTGCACAATGGGTTCCGAAGCACCTGTTGGCGGAACAGAAGACAGAACATATGTATGTCGCATTGGAACTCCTTACACGCTAACAGAAAGACGGAAACGTGTTTTTTTTGTCTCAAATTATCGCCAGTGACGGAACTTGGTCTCGCCATTTCGAGAACAGCAAAGAAACGCATAATCATGTAGTAGAAAAACGCTACATCACCGACATCAAAGTCTCCCGTGCCTCATCCAGTACAGAAAAGTTCGTGTTCACCTCTTACTTTTATCAGCAAACTTGTCCTTTGTGTTTTAACTGTACCCCCCTGAGGGAAGCCTTAAAATCAGCTTTGAAGAGCAGCCCTATTCCATGTTCCATTTGAAAGAATCTTATGTAAGATTTATTTTAAATTATGAATATGCTAACTTTGAACCTAGAATTCTTTCATGTTGTAGCCAAACAACGCTACCACGTTTGGGTGCAGAGTATTCCTGCGAAGAAGCTAATGTTGAACTCCGTCAAATTATAATCATGGCGCCAAAAAAACTGCACGGAAAACAAATGGATCTCTGTGCTCCTTAAACGACACTTCCTTATGATTAAAATGGAGAGGGGCAACATATGTTTACAAAAGCAGATATCGCAGAACTTAAGTCGATGTATACGACTCTTAATCCTGCTCTCTCCCCATGTATGAAAGAGGAAGCCCCTAAAACTCATGCGGTAAGATACGAAAAAAAATAATAATAAAAGGCAGTAAACAACTATCGTGGCAGAGTGTATAACGAAGTAAATTTCTCCGTCATTTCTGGTCTACGCCGGGATTCGAACCCGAGTCCGCTTATTCCGGAACAAGTCGCTCTACCAACTGAGCTACGCAGAAGTTCATTCTGATTGCTATCTGCCTTTATGTCGTGTGCGTGCTGCTGTCAGGTACGTCACATCCCCCCCCCCGAAAGAGGGCCGGGGGCATGGACCACGGGTCAGAGTGATGAGCTCGTGTTGTGGCCATCCACTGTAGAACGTGCACTTGAGAACTCCCAGTCAATCTGGTGTGTGGAATGCAACATCACACACATTTTATGTTTCGAAGCGCTGGAGAA
Source organism: Macrothele yani (assembly GCA_039090855.1). Lineage (NCBI taxonomy): Eukaryota > Metazoa > Arthropoda > Arachnida > Araneae > Macrothelidae > Macrothele > Macrothele yani. The sequence goes on along the minus strand of CM077029.1, from coordinate 166,532,434 downwards.
GAGATTCTCTGATTTTTCCTATCTCGCGGTGTGGAAATAACATCACACCGTTGCGAGATTTTGAACGGTCGGGTCATCCGGATAGTTCGGGCGCCATTATGACGAAGTAAATTTCTCCGTCATTTTTGGTCTACGCCGGGATTCGAACACGAGTCCGCTTATTCCGGAACAAGTCACTCTACCAATTGAGCTACGCAGACCATTCTGATTGCTATCTGCCTTTATGTCGTGTGCGTCCTGCTGGCAGGTACGTCACAAGTGGTCTAGAGTATAGATTTTGATAAGCACTTATACCTGCTGACTCTCGGCTGGAAGCTCGCGTCGAACATAGGTTGAGTGTTCGTCCTGACCCTAACGCAGAAAGGAACTGGCCCAAACAAATGCGTGTATCTGTTCCGTAGAAATCTTTAGTACTTCGCACCATCCATCTTGTGATGAGCTCGTGTTGTGGAGTTTTAGGAGTCGTCTACGAAGAGTGGATTCAATAAGCAAAATGTAGTGAGAAGAAGGGAAAATGACCAGCAAATGGGACAACATAGCTGCCAGAAGAAGACATATCCTTGACACACATACCACCCGCCCTCTCAAGAAAAATCATTCCAGGTAGGTTATGACCCATCACACCAGTATTCCAGTGGAGAAGGAAGTTTGCGTTTAACTAGGATCTGCATGGGGGAAAATCTACCAAGTAATATGCTGGTCCTTCTCTCCAGGATCCCCAAGAAAAGTGGAGGAGTTCTACCCCTCTCCCCAAAAAAATAGATACGTGATATCAGGATCCGCACGAGGATCCTGGTATCTGCAAATGAAGCTACTGATTAAAAATCTCTAATCAAATGAAGCTACAGGGAAAAATCTGCAAATGAAGCTACTGATCAAAAATCTCTAATCAAATGAAGCTGCATGGAAAAATCTGCAAATGAAGCTACAGGGAAAATTTTGCGAATGAAGCTACTGATAAAAAAATCTCTAATCAAATGAAGCTACATGGAAAAATCTGCAAATGAAGCTACAGGAAAAAATGTGCAAATGAAGCTACTGATCAAAAATATCTAATCAAATGAAGCTACTGATCTATTTCACCAGCATCTACTCAGTCTCTCTTCGCCCACTATTCTTCTTCGCCCATGAAGTCTTGCCATGCTTTGTATATGCAGTCATAAATTTGGAGATTGTTGCTCTGTAAACACCAAAAAATATGGCTGTTGTGATTACAGACACTCCTGCTAAACGGGCTCACGATTTGCCATCTTTGGAAGTCAGACAGGTCACCCATTTCACCTACCGCTCATGCGGAAAAAAGAAAACTTATACTACACTGGAATACAACCTAGAGATTATATACCAAAAAGAAAATACACAACAGATAAGCACAACGTTTTTTTTGTCAGAGTAGCCTACACGAATAACATTAACCTGTAATCCTGGTGTTCGCATTATTTGTTCAACTCCTGTATACTTGAGTTTGAATAAATTCGTTCCTTTAAGTTTCCTTCCAAGGTTATTGATGACTCGGGATATTGAAGAACATTAATTTTACGCTGAATTTCTCACGGATGCTTTGTTTCGAAAGCTATTCTTATTTTGTACGTCCTTTTGCAAACATGAGGATTATCTCTAAATTGTTTGGAGCTTCGCACGTGCACTTGCATTGAGGTCAGGCATTCTCTTTGGTGTGCCTCCCTTGCATACGAAACAACTTAATGTAACTAATCCGGAGTATTAATTATTAGGTTCCTCATCTTTCAAGGAAGCCACGAGAACATGTCTGTGGCCCAAGGTCAAACGCTCCTTCCTCGTTAAAAAGAATTCTTATTCAACACGAAGATTTTGTATTGCGTGCAGATATTTTGTACTGTGGCAGACTTCTGCAACGGACTAATTGTCAGCTTTAATTATCGGTCTATTTGCGGTTCTTATTTCTAATTCATTTTAAGATTCCTTTCTTGATTATCGGTAAACCATTTTTCAGATCCGGATTTGATGCCCAACGTGATTTGAATGTTATGTATCTATTGAGAACTTAGGGTACACGAAAAAAGGAATTAGAGTGCTCAGAGACCTGGTAAAGATCTAAAGTTCAAAATCTTCTGAAAAGACTTTTTACTTATTTAATCACAATCTGGGTGCGAAATCTTAACAGCCGCCCAAGTGGTCGAGTGGCCTGTGGCGCTAATTTCTGATCGTTTGTGTAAAATTGATTCTGGTAAGTGACTCAGATGAGGCATGGATGATGCTTTTCGTCTGATGGCACTTCCTGTCTCCTGGCAACCGTGGCCCTAAATTAGGGACGAGATTAGCTATTTATAGTCTTTAGAGTTAATCTCTAGCTACTTATAGTCTTTAGAGGAGATCCTTAAATTCCGAATAAAAAAAAATTAAGGTTTTCAGTTAACTTTTTAGAGGCCAGGATACTATTGCAAACGTTTTAAAATTAGAAATATGCACTTACGTGACACCGGATTTTGTCACAAAATATTGTAAAATACATGCAAAATATTCATCGTATTAACTTCTGTCTAACGCTAAAAGAATTTTTTAAATCCTATTTTTAGAATACTAGGTTTAGGGACAAATGCGATGCACATTTATGCTCCTAGTGGTGAGGTTATACATGGAAAAAAGGGACCAAATCGTATGGTCCGTAGTTCTCACAGTTTAGGCTTTTGAGTACGAAAAGAACTTTTCAAATCAGACTAATAGTTGCAGAGATATGGTGTCTACAGACGGACGGAAAGGTACAGTGATACTATAAATACGTACTTTTACACGTACTTTAGAAGACGTACTAAAATACACCAGCGAGATTCCATACACACCTCATAAAATGCATCATTACCGATACTGTCAAAAAAACAAATATCTGAAAAGAAGAATTTCCCTCCAAACTCTTCACAAGCACCTAAGCTGAAAGTTAATGTATGATGTTGAATATGAAGAAGAGTAAGAAGAACTGCACGCTTTAATGGCACTTCGAAAGAATTTCTGAATTGCTTTCTCTGCGGTTGCGATGTTTACAAGAAAGTTTAACACTGTAACATCAATATGTAAGTGCTCGTTTTATTGTCTATTATGAGCATTCTCCGTTTAATGGTCTTATGATAGGGGTCCTGACGATTAGTCAACTGCTCGATAAAGGTCTCCCCAAGCCCCTTTTACAACTCTTTCTCTTGAGCAATTCTCTTCCATGTCACTCCGGCATGCTTTCGGATTTCATCTACACATCTTTAACGCTCCTTTCCTGTCCTTTGGTATATTGTCTAGTATTTCAGCTGTTTAACGGTGACTATCGCATTGCCATTTGAAGGTTTTTACTGCGGCCATGATATCATCAACACTCAAAATTTTCCTGATCCATGGGTTTCTTTTCCTATCACTCTTATTTAAACTAAACATGCATCCCCTTATTTCTTTTAGTTGGATTGGATTGGGTGTTTATCAGCCACCGTGAGCAACTCCATGGGGTATATAAAAATGTATACTGAAGAGCGAAAAGACATGGGATACATACCTAGTATCGTGTAGGACCTCCTCCAGCCCAGCGAAGAGCAACAACTCGACATGACATCGATTCCACAAGTAACCGGAAGACTTCTGAAGAAATGTTGAGCCATGCGGTCTCAACACCTGCCCACAGTTCCCTGGTTTTTGTAAGTGCAGAATCTTGGGTGCTAATGCACATTTCTACCACGTCCCATAAGAGCCCCATTGGGTTCACGTCGGGCGAGCGTGGTGGCCGCACTATCGGTTGAACTGTCCAGAATGCTCCTCGAACCAATTGTGTTCAACTTGGGCCTGATGTCATGGTGCATTGTCCGCCTAGAAAATCCCATCGTTGTTGGGGTACATGAAGTCCATTATGGGCTGCAAATGGTCACTCAGCAGAGTAACAAAGCGATTACCGGTTAATGACGTATTTACGAGGACCAGAGGACCCGAACACCACACATGTATGGAACCGCCACCAGCTTGCCTTCTTGAGAGCTTGGGTCCATGCCCTCATGGAGTCTGTGCCATACCCTAACCCTAACATCAGCTTGACACAATTGGGCGCGTGATTCATCGGACCACGCCACACGTTGCCAGTCTTCCAGAGTCCAATTACCATATTCACGAGCCCAGGTGAGGCGCTGTGTCTGATGTCGTGTTGTTAACAAAGGCACTCTGGTGGGTCTTCTGCTCCCATACCCCATGGACGCTAAATTACGCTGCACTGACCCGATGAATATATCTCTGGTACCTCCAGGATTGAATGTGGATATCATTTGAGCCAGTGTCGCTTGTCTGTTAGCATGGACAGTATGGTCAGACGCCGATGGTCACGGTCATTTAGCACCCGTGGTCGGCCACACTGGTTACAGAGAAGGGAGAGAGTCAGTGCCGCAAGACAAAAACAATATCCATGCATTCCCGGGGCTTGAACCCGGGCCCATATTGGACGAATGGTTAGAAGCCAGTGTTCAGACCACCGGGGCGGATTTTTTGAGTCGTCCTGAGCCTTTGTATGTCTCTCTTAGTTCAGGTCCATGTCTCTCTGATCCGTAAGATGCATTTATTAAACACTTTCGTTTTAAGACATCATGATGATAGATTTCTCTTGGAAATTGTAGTTTCTTCTAAGTACACTCCAGCCAAGTTTTAGACACCAATTGATTTCTTTTTCTGTGTGGCCATCGCATGGTATCTGTTGCCCAAGGTAGATGATAAAAGCCTCAGTGCCGCCCCGGTGGCGCAGTGGTCTAAGCGATGGCCTTTGATCATTCGTCCGAAAGGGGTCCGGGTTCGAATCCCGGTGAGGCATGGATGTTGTGTTTGTCTTACGGCACTGGCTCTCTCCCTTCCCTGGAACCAGTAACCCTAAGTTAGGGACGGGCGACTGCTTATAGCCCATTGAGTTGCTCACGGTGGTCGTTAAACCTCGAATTAACAGCCCCGGTGGCGCAGTGGTCTAAGCGATGGCCTCTGATCATTCGTCCGAAAGGGGTCCGAGTTCTAATCCCGCTGAAGTATGGATGTTGTATTTGTCTTACGGCACAGGCTCTCTTCCATCCCTGGAACCAGTGACCCTAAATTAGGGACGGGCGACTGCTTATAGCCCATTAAGTTGCTCACGGTGGTCGTTAAACCTCCAATAAAAAAAAGCACGGATGTTGTGTTTGTCTTAAGGTACTGGCTCTCTCCCTTCCCTGGAACCTGTGACCCTAAATTAGGGACGGGCGACTGCTTATAGCCCATTGAGTTGCTCACGGTGGTCGTTAAACCTCGAATTAACTGCCCCGGTGGCGCAGTGGTCTAAGCGATGGCATCTGATCATTCGTCCGAAAGGGGTCCGGGTTCGAATCCCGCTGAAGCAAATATGTTGTATTTGTCTTACGGCACTGGCTCTCTTCCTTCCCTGGAACCAGTGACCCTAAATTAGGGACGGGCGACTGCTTATAGCCCATTAAGTTGCTCACGGTGGTCGTTAAACCTCCAATAAAGAAAAAAAAAGCACGGATGTTGTGTTTGTCTTACGGTGCTGGCTCTCTCCTTTCCCTGGAACCTGTGACCCTAAATTAGGGACGGGCGACTGCTTATAGCCCATTGAGTTGCTCACGGTGGTCGTTAAACCTCGAATTAACTGCCCCGGTGGAGCAGTGGTCTAAGCGATGGCCTCTGATCATTCGTCCGAAAGGGGTCGGGGTTCGAATCCCGCTGAAGCATGGATGTTGTATTTGTCTTACGGCACTGGCTCTCTTCCTTCCCTGGAACCAGTGACCCTAAATTAGGGACGGGCGACTACGTATAGCTTATAGAATTACTCACAGTGGTCGTTAAACCTTGAATTAGTCGCCACGGTGGTGCAGTGGTCTAAGGGATGGCCTCTGATCATTCGTCCGAAAGGGGTCCGGGTTCGCATCCCGGTGAGGCATGGATGTTGTTTTTGTCTTACGGCACTGGTTCTGTCCCTTACCTGGAACCAGTGGCCCTAAATTAGGGACGGGCGACTGCTTATAGCCCATTGAGTTGCTCACGGTGGTCGTTAAACCTCGAATTAACTGCCCCGGTGGAGCAGTGGTCTAAGCGATGGCCTCTGATCATTCGTCCGAAAGGGGTCCGGGTTCGAATCCCGCTGAAGCATGGATGTTGTATTTGTCTTACGGCACTGGCTCTCTTCCTTCCCTGGAACCAGTGACCCTAAATTAGGGACGGGCGACTACGTATAGCTTATAGAATTACTCACAGTGGTCGTTAAACCTTGAATTAGTCGCCACGGTGGTGCAGTGGTCTAAGGGATGGCCTCTGATCATTCGTCCGAAAGGGGTCCGGGTTCGCATCCCGGTGAGGCATGGATGTTGTTTTTGTCTTACGGCACTGGTTCTGTCCCTTACCTGGAACCAGTGGCCCTAAATTAGGGACGGGCGACTGCTTATAGCCCATTGAGTTGCTCGCGATGGTCGTTAAACTCCAATCAAAGAAAAAAAAAAAGAGCGTCAGTTCTAAATTTGCCATTAATCCCTGATTTTTTTGTTTTTGTAGAAGCATTTTACATCAGTTTGGTTTTCTATAAGTTCTTATCTAATTGCATTCTTTACCCTCCTCACCAAGTTTTTGGAATATAACCTGCAGCTCTGATAAGGTACTTGCAAAAATGCTTGTGCTGTCAGCAGAACAGTAGTGAGTTAAACGTTTCCATTAAGCATTGGCACTGTCTTCCCAATTCATTGACTGAAAGACATTCTACAGGGTGTGCGAATAATCACTGTGCACTGAATTTACGAATTGCAGTAATGTAATAATAAAGAAATTTTCAATGGAATTACAGTAGAAATGACCCGCCGCGTGGAAGTGCTCTGTTCTGTGTCTGGTAACCTTCATGTCTCCTCACCCCAAGACGCGCGCAGCTGCCATTCCGAGCGAAGGCCATTCCCGAGCTCTTGGTCGACGGAGGCAGACGTGTCGATTGATCACTTGTCTCGGCACAAGGACAATGATATTGAGGTTTGAACAGAGAGTGTTTTCGGTGGAACGTGTCTTTCGCCATGACGACAGGTACACGGACGAAGTGCAAAAACAGTTCGCTAGGAAATCTCGTGTTGCAGACGTTCCTCACCGTAGTGTGGTACGTCAGTTAATAACGAAGTTTTGGGCAACTGGCAGTGTTCTGGATGCCCCCCCCTCTCCGGTAGGCTATCAACGGCAGATGAGACCGTACGGGATATCCAGGACAGGATACACAGGAGTCCACGCGATTCCGTGAGGCGGCTGTCACAACAAGCTAAGTTACCAAAGAGTACAGCCCACGGTATTCTGAAAAAGACGTTGCCTTTCCACCAGTACAAAGTGTCTCTCGTGCATCAGCTGAAAGAAGCAGATCACGTGACACCCGTGTTCGGTACTGCAGGTGGTTCCAAGAGTTCCTGTCTGAAGAAGGTGGGGACAATCTGGACGTGGCTTTCCTTACAGGTGAGGCATGGATCCACCTGCTTCTGTGAGGAGCACTGAAGGAGGAGGTGTACGCAGGAAATCCTTTATACACTTCAACAGTTACAGGCTGCAATAACGACCCACATCCAACAAATCCAACCGCATATCCTGAGAAAGGTCTTCGCCAACATGCAGAAGCGTATGCAGACATGTTTAGACGTCGGTGGGATCCATTTCCCACACCTCCTGTAGGAGCCAGTTCGACATGGTAAGTGTTACTTTAACTGCACAGTTATTTTTCGGACACCCTATGTAAAGATAACTGAAAATCTCGAGTACCTCCGTTGGCGCAGTGGTGTAAGCGCTGGCTTCTGAGATTCGTTAGGGTCCGGATCCCGGTGAGGCATGGATGTTGTTTGTCTTACGGCACTGGCTCTCCTCCTTCCCTGGAGTCAGTGGCCCTAAATTAAGGACGCGCGACTGCTTATAGCCAATTTAGTTGCTCATAGTGGTCGTTAAACCTCCAATAAAAACAAGAAATATGACACCGAATTTTCAGGTGTAATAAGCACGTCTTTTGAATCCGTTGTGACGCAAATTAAATTCATCAAAGCTATTTTATCTGACGGAAGAAATAAGTTTTTCAATCGGGTTTTTAATCCCTCAGATATTGCTGTAAACAGAATCGTGAGCTTACGCCATCTGGTTGCAGACTTGTTCGTTAAGTAAAACCTGAATTTATATGAGAAACAACCAGTGCCGCAGACTTGTTCGTTAAGAAAAACCTGAATTTATATGAGAAACATAACCAACCCCGAAAGAAGTTTTAAATCGGACTCTTAGAAACAGAGATATCTACAAAAATAAGAAGCGACTTTACGACCCCTGGTGGGAAAACCATGCATTATTTTAGGAAGAAAGTATTCTCAAAAGGTATTTTCATATGAGCGGTATCGGTCCAAGAAAAAAAATTGTCGAGTTTTCAGGAGCCCAGATTTTGCTACAAATACATCAGAAGCAGAAATTAATACTTATGTCCCCTGGTGGCCAAACCATTCCTTACCAAACATTAGAAATTATGTGAAAAATATTTTCCATCAGGTCTTGTATGCGATACAGGAAGAATTTTTCAAATCGGAGATTTAGAAGCAGAAATAACGCAGAAAACGCAATTTTACCTTTGTGGCTCCTAGCGGAAAGTCTATGATTTACTTGAAAATTTTGAATTTATAGGAAAAACATTTCACATCGGAAACACTATCCAACAAAGAAGGAATTTTTCAAATCGGACTCCTAGAAGTAGAGATATTGACAGAAATAAGATATACATCTACGCCCCCTGGCGGAGAAACCATGAATTATTTCAGGAAGAAATGTTCCTAAAAAGTTTCTTGACATGAGTAGTATCGGTCAACAAATAACTTTTTTTGCAATCGAGATTTTAGAAGCTCATATTTTGCTGCAAATACATCAGAAGCGGAAATTAAGACTTACGCCACCTGGTGAACAAACCATCTTTTACAAAAATTAGAAATTACGTTCAAAAGATTTCCCATCTGGAGCTGTATCCGGTGCATGAAGGATTTTTCAAATCGGAGATTTAGAAGCAGAGATATAGGGGAAAAGGCAATTTATCTTTACGCCCACTAGCGGAAAGTCTACGAATTATTTGAAACTTTTGAAATTATATGGAACACATGTCACACTGGAAACACTATCCAACAACGAAGGAATTTTTCAAATCGGACTCCTAGAAGTAAAGATATTGACAAAAATAAGATATACATCTACGCCCCCTAGCGGAGAAACTGTGAAATATTTTAAGAAGAAAATATTCCGAAAAGGTTTATCTATATGAGTGGCATCAGTCCACGAAAGAATTTTTTCAATCGATATTTTAGAAGCTCAGATTTTATGGCAAATACCTCAGAAGCGAAAATTAACACTTACGCCCCCCGGTGGCCAAAGTATTATTTACTAAAAATTTGGCATTATATGCAAAAAGATTTTCCATCAGGAGGTGTATCCGCTGAAGAAAAAAAAATTTCAAATCGGAGTTTTGGAAGAAGATTTTTAGGGAAAAATGTAATTTACTTTTACGCTCCCTAGCGGAAAATCTATGCGTACTTTGAAAAAGTAACTATATCTAAAATACTCTTCGACATAAATAGAATCGAAAGATAAAATAATTTTTTTAATCGGATGTTTAGAAGCAAATATGTGGAATAAAACGTACTTTTGAATTCGACATTATCTGCAATTACGCCCTCTAGCGGCTAAATTGTACATCGTAAAAAAAAAAAAAAAACGAAATAAAGGATCATCTTTTGCATATCTCAAGCTTCCCAATGCAAAAAGAATTTTTCAAATCGGACTAATAGTTGCAGAGATATCGTGGGTACAGACGGACGAACGGAAGGACTGACGGACAGACTGACAAACCGGTAACATAAGCACGATCTTTTTCTACAAAAGGCGTGCTAAAAACCGATCTTAGGAGTTATGATGTCACCTTGCCTCACTCCCTTTCCAATTTCTATACGTGCCGTGCCCTCGAATTGTGAAGCCGTTGGACTAGCATTCCTAGGGATGTTATTAATAATATTTCTTACACACTTTTGATATTGAGGAATTTCAAAGCCAATATACCTACAAATGGTTTCACGGAATCGAAAGCAAAAAATTGCAGTTCATGAAATTCAGTATTTCACATCAGATTTGTATCTGCTGTTCAAAATGCATTTAAATTTATTAAAATTATTTCAGCTTTATCTCTTTGTTATATGCTTTAATTTTCTTTAATATTTAGGATTTCTACGTGTGCGTCTTTAATAATCTACGTTTACCTAACATACGCATCATGAAAAGCTCAGTGGGAAAACCATTCCTACAGAGCACATTCACGATTCCTAAATAATGTATAGTTTTCTTCATGTTTAGGTAAACATTTCTTGACTGTAAAAGAAGAAGAAAAAAAACTTTTTAAAGAAATCTGAGCTTTAAGTACATAAAAACTGTCAGTTCTTATTAACTGAAAACAAACAAACAAAACTTAACACACACATCCTTGACTGTGATAGTATTCGGTAATTCCTGGTTCGGCGTTCCACATGCAGCAAACTGCAATGGTTTCCATGAATTAAAAACCAACGTAAAATTCTATGTTCTTGTAAAATTGCATCAGTAAAAGTCGATGAACCAAACATAACAGAGGTACAATACAAATTTTGAAGTGGTGAATCCGTTTTTTGGTGTAAATATAACGTGAATGGTAAGTCAGATAACATCCGAAAACTTGAAAATTTCGTCGTCCTGCAGCGGGAATCGGATCCGCGTCTCCCGGATTGTGCCCGAGTATGCTAACCATTACACCACCCAGAACAACCAAGTCTCAAATTTCCGATTAATTTGAATATAGCCATCACATTCTGGATGGTCTAGTGCTTAGCATACTCGGGCGCTATCCGGGAGACGATGATTCGATGACTTACCATTCATGCCATAGTGCGTCACATAAGCGCAATAGGTAGAGGGAGTGACTTGACGGACGTAAAAACCATGCATTATTTTAAAGTACAAAATATTCCGAAAAGGTTTATCGAGGTGAGTCGTATCGGTCCACAAACGAATTTTTTCAATCGAGATTTTAGAAGCTCAGATTTTTATGCAAATACATCATAAGCGGAAATTCTGACTCACGCCCCCTGGTGGCCAAACCATTTTTTGCCATAAATTAGAAATTTCATGCAAAAGATTTCTCGTCAAGAGCTGTATCGGGTGCAGAAAGAATGTGTCAAATCGGAGTTTTAGAAGCAGAGATATCGGGGGAAACGCAACTTACCTTTACGCCAACTAGGGGAAAGTCAATGAATTACTTGAAAATTTCGAAATTATATGAAACACATGTCGCACCGGAAACTCTATCCAATACAGAAGGAATTTTTCAAATCGAATTATTAGAAGCAGAGATATTGACAAAAATAAGATATACATCTACGCCTTGTGGCGGAGAAACCATGCAATATTTTACGAACAAAATATTCCGAAAAGGTTTACCGACGTGAGTGACATCGGTCCACTGAAGAATTTTTTCAATCGTGATTTCAGAAGCTCATATTTTGCTGCAACAAACACATCAGAAGCAGAAATTAATACTTACGCCCCCTGGTGGCCAAACTATTCTTTGCCAAAAATTAGAAGTTATATGCAAAAGATTTCGCATAAGGAGCTGCATCCGCTGAAGAAAACATTTTTTGAAAGGTGAATTTTAGAAGTAGAGATATCGGGGAAAACGCAATTTAATTTTACGCCCCATAGCGGAAAATCTGTGCGTAACTTGAAAAAAGCGACTATACCTAAAATACTCTTCGACATAAATGGAATCGAAAGAAAAAATATTTTTCTCAATCGGATGTTTAGAAGCAAATATATGGAATAAAATGTATTTTGAATTCGATATCATCTGCATTTACCCCACATAGCGGTCAAATTGTACATTGTAAAAAAAAAAAAAAAAAAAAAGAAGTAAAGGATCATCATTCGCATATTTCAAGCTTCCCGATGTAAACAGAATGTTTGAAATCGGACTAATATTTACAGAGATATGGTGTCCACAGGCGGACGGACCGACAAACCGATAACATAAGCACGATCTTTTTTTACAAAAGATGTGCTAAAAAGGTATCGTCTGAAGCCTGTTTACGGGCGAACGGTACCTTGTTTGGTTCATAGCTTTGCATAACTTGAAGCGAGTAAGAGAAATTATCGCTCTAGACGATACATGTTTTACAAATTTTGGCGCAAATATCCCAGCGAGTTTTACATATAAGCAGAATAACAGGGTCCTTTTTTTTTTTTTTTTTTTTTTTTTTTTTGTTATACTAATTAAGACATTTCCCAAATTTTTTGATTGAACTTCTTTTTCTGCGAAAGCTGTATAAAAAATATATGTTTTATTTTTATGCAATGCTATATATATATACAGGGGTGCAACTGCCATGACGTAAGTCTTTACGTCATTTTGAGTATGTTTCTAATTGAAAGTATGTATTTATGATCAACCATTGAAGAGATAAAAGCTTGTTTCAATCTTTTTGAGACACCCGGTGTACCGAGTGTCTCATAGAAGCTTGTTTTAATCTTTTTTGAAACATCCGGTGTACCGAGTGTCTCATAAAAGCTTGTTTCAATCTTTTTTGAGACCCCCCCCCATGTACCGAGTGTCTCATAAAAGCTTGTTTCAATCTTTTTGAGACCCCCCCCCCCATTGTACCGAGTGTCTCATAAAAGCTTGTTTCAATCTTTGTTGAGACACCTGGTGTACCGAGCTCGTCGAGTATGCCGAGTGGCGTTGTGGACGTGGACACCAACGTATCGCTGGAGGAGTCGAACATATCCGCCCACTGAAAGCGGCCATTTTGTCTGCACCAACCCAATAGAATAAATTTTTTTGATAGGAGGTTCAGAAACGTTTGAATCCTAATCTTTAAGTAATTTGTTAATCTGCTGACTTTCTTTCGCCTTTTTCTATTGGAGATGCAGGAGGTGTTGTTTAACATTTCGTTGTGAAATCGAAGTGTATTTTACCGTAACTGAAATCTTACAATGAATGTTTAACTGACACATACACTATATTGGCAAAAGTCACTGGACACCTAGAAGAGAAACACAACATAGCATTTATTGATATACATTATTACGGTGTCGGTCCATTTGTAGCCTTAATGTATGCACCGACCCTTCGAGATACGTTCGACAAAGTTTTGGAACACAGCGATAGGTATGCGCTTCCATTCACATAATACTACAGCTGACTGTTGCTTGGTAGTTGGCCTTGGTTCCAAACTTCTTTTGTGGCGCTCTAATTTATCCCATAGGTACTCTATGGGATTAAGATCAAGGCTCTGTACTGGCCAGTCCACAAACGATACGGAATTATTGTCAAAAAACGTCGAAACAGTCCTTGCTTTATGGCTCGGTGCATTATCCTGTTGGTACCAACAAGGCTCGGTGCATTATCCTGTTGGTACCAACAAGGCTCGGTGCATTATCCTGTTGGTACCAACAAGGCTCGGTGCATTATCCTGTTGGTACCAACAAGGCTCGGTGCATTATCCTGTTAGTATCAACAAGGTGCGGTTCCATAGTATTGCCACAGAGTTGGTAGGGCATAATTGTCCAGAATATCGAGGTAGGCGTGCTAGTTAACAGGTTTGCCCACGATAACCAATGGGTCGGGACCATACCGCGAAAAACATCCCTACACGAGTACACTGCCAGCTCCAAACCTGACCGTAGGAACCGTACGCTCTGGCAAATAGCGTTCCTCCGTCTGCCGCCATACCCATACACGGCCATCAGACTGATGGATCGTGTATCTGGATTCGTCAGTCCATTGGACCCATTTCCATTGATCTACGGTCCACGATAAATGTTCTTTACACCATCCTAAACGACGAGTAGTGGATATGAAAGGCTTATGAGCAGGCGCACGACCACGGTAACCCATGGAATGAAGTTCTCTGCGAATGGTGCGTGTACATACCGAGGTTCCAACATTTTTACTCACCTGTACACTGAGGTCTTGTGTATAGTAAGTATTCCGTCGATTAGCTGTAACGACTCTCCTGAGGTTTCGACGTGCTCTATCACTGATTTTCTTTGGTCTGCTGGTACGTTTTTCTGCTTCAGGCACGCCATGTGTCTTCCACTTATTTGGTACATCCAAAACAGTTGACTTGGGTGTGTTTAAACGTCTCTCGGTTTCTCTTATGGACAACCCACTAATATAACACCCAACAATATTTCCTTTCTCAAAGTCAGTTCTCTCCCGCCGCGCGACATTTTCACTCAACCTCACAGTGCGATATGATCGCGGTCAGCTGCAGGCTTGTTTTTATACTGTTTGCAGCTGTACCGCGCATCCTAACAGCGCAGCGGATCCGTTCATTTGGCTTTGAAAGGGTGACCGGTGACTTTTGTCAATATAGTGTATCTTAAATAACGTACGATACACGAACACTAAGAAAAAATTTCATAGATAACTGTTTCAAATTTCAACATTAAATGTACTAAAACTATTAACTCGATGAAGGTGTCTTCAATTTTGGATACGTTTTAAATGTTTCACTTTATTTTTAGATGCATTCTTTTGGGCCGGATCTACACGCAAACCTGATACAACAGGATTTATCATTCCAGATGAAAAAGGAAGGTAGGTTGCTGTGTAATCATTTCTTTTTTCTTTCTTTCTTTCTTTCTTTCTTTTTTTCTTTTAAAAAAAATGCGAGTTGTTCTCCAATGTAACTTGAAACTGACATGAAAAATTTTGTAACAAGAGCCATTGAAACACTTTTATCGGTCATCACTCGATGATGATCTAAATGATTTGCAATAGACGAAAATGATGTTACAGGTATCTCTCACCTACTCTAATGGTTTGTCAGAAGTATAATATACATTCAAATTGTGAGCTTTGGTATTATATCTGTACGCATACAGGCATGTTATCATCGTGACTATTCGAGTTTCTGTAAATAAAGAGTAAACAATTTTCCATGAGCAAGCAATTCTATATTGTACGCCAAACAAAATTATATAAATTTTTATAATACTCTGATGAGCTAAGGAATTTTATAATTAACTTCCTTTATAAAATTACTTTTTCAAGTTTAGGATAAAATGTGCAAATATATTCATTGACTTTAATTTGTCGTTACGATAGCAAAACCGAATGCTACTATGAAGTTTTAACTGACTGACCATTAACACATTTTAATATTAATTGATAACAGACCCCAAGGGATAAAAATTCTACCTTCTCGCGCCTACTGTTTGATTAGACTTTTTGATGAGATCTGTGGGTTGATTTTGTTTTCTTTTGTTTTTTTGGATCACCACTTTCTCGGGAGTAAGTGGCCCATTAATAGGTTAAAATGACACTTCGTAATGTTCGTATGTACATCCTGAAATACACTGCTGGCCACCCAAAATGCAACACCAAGAAGGACACGAGATAGCAAAGCCAGATTCACTGGACACATAACAACAGATACAAAGATGAAACGACTGAGCTTACAGGCCCGTGCGACTGGCGGAACACGCAGACATCAATAGTTCGTGTGGCCCCCATGGCTGGCAATAACGGCCGCTACGCGCCGCGGCATCGAACGAAAGGGGCTTTGGATGTGGGCTTGGGGTATGTCGGTCCAGCCTGCTTCCACACGTTGCCCCAGTTCATCAGGCGTAGCCGCGGGTGGTGCTTGCCGGGCCATTCGGTTGCCGATCAGCGACCAGACGTTTTCGATGGGTGACATATCGGCAGAACAGGCGGGCCACGGTAGCAGTGACACCTGGTGTGCCGTGACGAATTGTTGCAGGATGTGTGCCACGTGCGGGCGCGCATTGTCCATTTGAAACGTGGCCACTGGCAGGTCCTGCAGGTAAGAGAGGACTGCAGGCTCTAAAACGTCGGAGATGTAGTTGTGGCTGTTGAGTGTAGCGGCGATACGTATCAGAGGGGTGCGGGTGTCATATCCAATTGCGCTCCAAACCATAACGCCAGGCGACCAACCGATATGGCGTCATACAGTCTCTCGCCGCGGGGCCGCCACATGTGGATCCGACCATCGTGGTGTTGCAAACAGAAGCGGGATTCGTCGGAGAAGACAATGCCGTGCCATTCCGTAGTCCAGGTGCAGCGTTCAACGGCCCACTGCTGCCGCACTCGCCAGTGGTGTAACGTCAATGGTAATCGGAGCAATGGGCGCCATGCGACAAGTCCCCGCTCCTGCAGACGACGTCGAACGGTACGTGCTGACACAGGTTGCTGCGCAGCACACCCTAATTCCTGCACTAACGTTCGTGATGTGACGGTGCGAGCCGTCAATGTCCGCCGCACAACATGCCGGTCCTCTCGTTCGGTGGTGTGCCGCGGCTGCGGCAATCGCTCACGTCGGTCCGTCCGTCCCTCTTGCACCCACCGAATCCATACTCGCCTCACTGTGGCTGGATGTCGTCCCACACGGGCGCTGATGTCTCGGTACGATAAACCGCTATCGCGATAAGCCACTATTCGTCCTCTGTCGAACGCCGAAACGTGCTGGAATGACGGCCGTATTCTGCGACGAGGCATCAGGAAGCTTCTCACGCACAGGTCCGGCAGCACAACACATTTCCGCTACTTACACCCCGCCTTTTGTGCACCCTTCTTATAGTGCTTCTCGGTGGCGTGCCGGGTGCACATGATTTGCATATGCCGTGCAATGCTAATCGTTTGCATGTCCTCTCGCGGGCGACGCATGCTGCGAATTTCTAGCCAATCGGATGCTTCCTTCTTGGTGTTGCATTTTGGGTGGCCAGCGGTGTATATGCCTATGTTATGTATTACATCTTCATATGTCAAGTTTAATCATCGTCCACAAGGATTTGGCGTAATACGTTTTACGGATTCATGGGTGTTCCTATCTTCCTTAGAGTCTTCCTGGATTTCTAGTTTTGTTAATTTCGGGATTTAACGATCACCTTGAACAACTCTGTCATTAAAAGCCTCCCGCCTCATTTGAGGTTTATGATTCCAGAGAAGAAAAAGATCGAGAATCGAAAGACATACACACCACCTACACATGCTTCACCCGAGAGTCGAACTCTGGTCTACCTCGTAGGAATGGTCATAGTTCAACGCCTCAGACCACTCGGCCACAGAGGCGGTCTCGATACCTTGTTTTTTCAGGAATTATAGAGGAAGAACCTCTCGCGAATGTTTCCTCTGGCATTCTTTTTAAATGTTCTCTCCATTTCTTTCCGTAATCATTAATCTTATCATTTACAGAAAAGCTTTTTAGTTTTTCTCTCATGCCTTTGTTCTTATTCTATCTAGTATAATACATTTAACTGTATTATTTTCACTTCAGCTGGATTTCACTCGTGTCCTTCTTTCGCTCAGTCCAAGTTTCGGCTTCATACAGCCAAAAAAAGGCATTGCTATAACAAACTAATTTGGTGTCATTCCTTGTTTTTCGTCTTTAATGTCCTTTCTTGAATCTCGCAGATGTCCCGAAATCTGAGAAATTTTCTGTTTAAATTTTACCAGTGTCGAACAAAGCATCACAGCTATGGTAGGTAAAACGAGAACTACTGTATGACCTGGTTTAATAATCTGCGCATTCTCAGGTAGTTTTATGAAAACTCTCTTTGATGATATGTGTAGATACGTTACTGAAGTTGACATGTAAGGGCATATAAAGAAATGGGCTCTTTGTAAAGGAGAATATCAGATTACAGAAAGTAAGAAATCTCACAACATACAGGTACTATTATTAAGATAATGTTTGCTTGTGCCTACTAAGTACATTTTAAAATGCTGTGCACAACGTAAATATGTCTTCATGTCCACAGATATGCACAATCAAAAGGAATTTAATAGGTTACGATTTCAATGGACACTTTCACTGGGGAAAGGTGAAAATGAAAAATGCATTCAAATCTTTGAAAATGTGTCAACTCTTTATCAAATTATAAAACCATGGAGACATACTAAACTATATAATTTCTTCATCGAAAGGTTCTCCTTCCGATTTCACATATAAAAATTTATCAAACATGAGAAGCTTACATACTCTTGAATAATGTGCAGAACTAACTTCACAACAGCTGTTAAGGTGGACGTCTAGTGATTTCGCTTCCTATACTTTCAATGGGCATACTTCTGTACACATTTTCTTCATAATTAATGCGTTCCCAAGGAAGGCAATTTGAACATTGATTAAAATAACTTCCTATTATAACTTGGAATACTTAATATTTTCTAAAACATAACATTAATTAAGCAATCCAACATTTGTTTGTCTACTGACGTCATCAATGTACAGGTCGCGCCATCTTTTTTTCTGGTCTCAACACCACCAAAGGAAAAGTAACTGATTTTTAATATAATTATGGTTATGTTTTAGAAAATATTAAGTATTCGAAGTTATAATATGAAGTTATTTTAATCGGTGTTCAAATTTTCATCCTTGGGAACGCATTAATTGGGAAGAAAATGTGTACAGAAGTTTGGCCATTGGAAGTATAGGAAGCAAAATCTCTAGACGTCTACCTTAACTTTTGGAGAATAAAAGAATAATGCGAAAAGTTAAACAGATCCCTTACACACAAATTTCCGTTAATAAATTATGTTTGAAAGCTTCATTATTGTTATGTCTGATTTTACTATTCTGTTCAATTTTCTTTGTTTTTCTTGAAACTTCGTTTCTAGAAACATCGATAACATATTTTTATTTCCAGGATATAACACCATGACGATCGGTTACCGATAATGTGCTTGTTTATAAAAATGTAGGCTGATGAATAAGTAATTCCGACTAGCTTTGCCGGCGGATAAGTGATATATAAATAGATGCCTCCAGACGTCATTACACTGTCCTAACCACATGGCGTCGTTTGGCATTGAGTTTGAATTTTTTTCTGGAAGACAAATTCAAGTGAAAATCACCACCCGCCTGGAAATATGGTATCACTCGGAGGTACGTGTGGTGATTCCGCTTTCCTCCGCACGGAAAACGACGGTGGCAGAGAATCCATCGCCAACTGCAAGGCAACTATGGTCCTCAATTCATAGCCATGAGCGTTTCATGGCTCGCTAGGAGAGTGCTTCAAATTAGCTCACGGACGTAATGCGTTGACTGAGGAGAAATGACGTGACAGGCTTTCCACATCAATCAACAACAGAGAGCAACGTTGAGTGTGTAGAGAGATTAGTGCAGGACATAGACGCCGACTTTTCATGAATGCCAGTGGGCGAACCAAACAATCACGAGAAAATAGCATTCACTTTTAAAATTCATCGCCGTTTAACCACACACATATAAGCACATGCGTACTAAAGCAATAACATATATGTAGTACAATATTAATAATATATTTCCACTTCATGTTCGACGGAATTTTAAATTCCCAGATTTATTATACTTTATTGCTCATTGCAACATTCTTAAATTACAGCAAACGTGTTTGCACGAACAGAAAATTTACGGATAAAGTCATTACCAATATGTACTAAATTTAAAGACTCTCGTTCCCTAATAAGACATTGGATGAGGGGGAGGAACAGAGAAGCGCTAACGACATCAAAAGATCGATGCTGCTGACTCCTGTTTGCAATTTCGCAACCGAAAATAGCTTGCGATGGTCGTTTGACCACCCCCAGTATATCTCCTTCTCTCTTTGTAGAAAGAGCACAGTTAAACTAAAAGAAAAACTCAGCATTGTAATAAATAGTAACACTGTACTAGTGGTCCGATTTATTGGCGTAGAAAGTAGACACATTAGCGTTTCCAAGCTTTCGCACATCAACCAGAACTGAAAAATAGAACGCATTAACAATTTGAACGCGGAAACTTGACTTGACAACAATAGATACGACGTTATATTCATTTAAAGATATGATGCATTACGTTGGTTGCACGCGCGGTAGCCTTGTAGGCAGAGGCTTTACTTGAAGAATTGATTCCAAATTCGTGGCAACTTGAATGAGGCGCAATCATTGCAAGTATCGTTGTTGGTAATGATTTCCAAGGCTTCCCGAATGGCTGTACCTTTAGGGGTAGAAGTAGATAGCTAATTTCTTTATATCGTCCCACATGGAGTAGCGGACTTGAATTTCACTTCTCTGGATAGAGCCGTGGCTACTTTACCGTATTCTGTGTCTTTTTTATGTTCGTTGACTCTGATTCCAAAGGAACGCTTGGTCAATCCAATGTAGTAACGTTTAGAGCCGTCCGGATACTGTAGGGGCATCGCATAAACACCTGTTTCGCAGGAGAGAGGTGGTTTTTCACTACTTCCCTTTAGCATAGTATATAAAGATGCAGGAAACCTGATGCCGATGCCGTAGTTCATCTTCTTCAGTGCGTTTTTGAGTTTGTAAGACACATTTGGTATGTAGGGAATTGAGCCTAAATAACGTATCTGCGGCACAAGAAGATTAGAATGTTTGACCCTGGCTTTTTGGATAAAGTTACGTATCTGATTCAACGAATATCCTGCGTCATCTGGTTGATGAGCGAAAGCTTGGAAACGCTAATGTGTCTACTTTCTACGCCAATAAATCGGACCACTAGTACAGTGTTACTATTTACTACTTAATTGGTGTACTGTTCCTTGTTATCAATCAGGATTGTAAGATAAAATTAAAATGTTGATACAAAACCAACATATAAAGCTTGCATTTTTAGAGGAAACCGAGGGGCAAAACATACTTTTGCCCCCGCGGTCTAATCACTGAGGGGGCGATCGCCTTCGTTGACCCCGCGTAGTCGGCGCCTATGGTGCAGGAAGACAGACGGGTGACGGCGTCAGACTGCTAACGCTGTCACTTTCTTTCGGTAATGTGCTTTACATCCTTCAGCCTAATCACTGCTCGTAAAATTTAGTAGAGGAGTCTGGGTATAACAATGGGAGGCAATAGATGCCCGCATCTGTGAGCTTCAAGGTACCATTACATCTTGCTGTTCTGAGGACGGTTGCCATGGGTTTAGAAGCTTTTAGGCCGACATCCAATCCTTTCTTTTGGAAGTGATTTTTCATAAAATAAGATATTTTGGGGATGTACGGGATCGAACCAACAAATTTTAAAGGTACTCTTCTGTTCAGTGTAGCAAGTGCGTTGGCTTCAACTTTCGCTATTGTGTCCTCTAAGCGGGAGACGTCAAACTCTCCTGCAACGGCAAGATCTTTCAAAGACTTAATTTTGGCATCAAGTCAGATTTCTAGGTGCAAAGATCTTTGGCTCTTTTAGCCCGGAATTTGAATAGAGCATACTTGTGTGTTGTTGGGTTGGCTGATCCTGGTGGAATAGGGTTAGGTACGTGCATGGATTTATAGTAGACTTTGGTAGAGAGTGTACCTGAAGTCGATATTATTAGTTTTTCTGATGTTAGCGTCCCACAATCTATATATTTTTTTCTTTCTTTATCATTGCGATAAAAAAATGGGTCTCTAATTTATTTCTCTTAAATAAAGCAAAAGAAGAAAATATTCCCTCAAGGAAAATTTTCACTGAGGATAATTTGAAACTGCCAAAGTAAATACTTAGCTTTCACTTTTATTATAAAGTTTTGAAATAATGTGTAAGTAATGCACAATTTCTTTTCGGAAAATGTTTCTCCTCATTATGAATCATGTCTCTTCTTATACTGAAATGGGAATGGAAAAACGGAATTCTTCTGTGGGTAATTTTACACACAATGTCGAGTATGCATTCCTAGACATTCGTGCAAATCAAAATTAAATAAAACATTTTTTTCTCCGACAAGCCGGCTCTTTATGCTCAGGATCTGTGCTTGTTTACTTAAGTCTAAATATTTTCAGTAATGTTATGCCTTGTGTAAAAGTATGCCTTTTTTGCCAGGGATAGGATTCGAACCCACGTCTCCTCGCCCCGGAGCCAGTTATTTTCCCGCCTGGACTACACGGACCATGGCTTATCACTGCAACTTACCGTTTTGACTATTGCGTCACCTCAGTGGTAGGTCACATATATTTCCCTTCCCCGTGAGAAGGCGGGGACACGAAATCACAGGTTTTGGGTCCGCCGCAAACCATGTTTGAAGGAGAGCTCACTGTAGAAGAAGGAATTTTTTATTGATTCCAGACGATGTGTGTGGATTAAGCGTCATACATTATTCTTGAATCTCACGGCCGGGAAGTTCATTTATGCATTCTGATGCCAATGTGGAAATAAAGCCCTTTTTTTTGCCGGTGGTGAGTTCTGAAGCCACGTCTTCTGGCTCCGGAGCCAGTTATTCTCCCGACTGAACCACACCGACCTTGGCTTATCGCTACAACTTGAGGTTTTGGCGTCACTTCAGTGGTACGTCACTCTTAGTAATGCTAAGCGCATACTCTGTGCTCCTATACATGGAAAACTGAACGATAACTGGTAATATTAGGAACCGGATAACAAACAAGTGCTAACCATGGGATGTGCTGTAAATGCACAAACTACAATCAATTGTAAAAACGTTAGAGATACCTTCCTAATAGCGTGTTGATCCTCTTCTAGCGTGAATAACAATACACTCAGGCATCGACTTCACCAGATGTCGGAAGGTTTCCGGAGGTAACCTTCCTGTTGGAATATCCCTCCTTATCTGAACTTGTGAAAGCCAATGCTGCCTGTTGCAGCATTGGCTACAACTGAGCCCGAAATGTCGGTTCAGGATCCGTGGATCGCTCCACTCCATTGCATCCCAGAGAGCTTCCACAGGGTTTAAATCCGAGGACCTTCAGAGGACACTGGATGGTTCCAAACTCAGATTAGTGTTCCTCGAGCCATGGGTTCGAAAAAACATCTTCCAGTTTTTCTTTTGCGTTTCAGCAGCAAGGTACCTCTCATTTTGCAACTGTGCAGAAATATCAGTTATAAATGATACAGAATTTGTGCTAGTTTGATCTACATGTGTATAACTGCTAATTTTAGTATGTAAAACATCGGTTGTAAGTGATGCAGAATTTGTATTAGTTTGATCTATATGTCTATAACTACTAATTTTAGTATTTAATCTTGACTTTTTAGTATGAGAAATTTTTTTCAGAGCTCTAGCTTGACTGTTTTTTATCAAAATTTGACCTGCACTTTTTGTCAACTTCTGCCTCTTAGGCTTTGGCTCTATGCTTTCTTTAGCCGCGTTCTCATCTCTGTATCTTTTATAGGAAGTTTGGATATTTTTACAAAGTTCCATACAGGATCATGATGAACATTATTTTAGTGGAAATAGTCCAGGGCTGAAATATGTTTTGCCCTCAAATTAGGTTTCACAGTCTGTATTGCAGACTAAGTTTTTATGTCGATTTGGCCAGACCTTGAGTCCATGATATAGTTCATACTAATAAAAGTACTTTCCACAACTGGGCCATGGAAGCAATTAATGATGGCTTTCACAAGTTTAGATAAGGAGGGATATTCTCTCATCTGAAAAACAAAGGACCACCGGGCATTGTCGTTCTGAAAACAGACCAATTGCTGGAGGATGCTCGAAGGCCATGAAAGCGTGTAGGTTATCACCCATAACATTCTTGTAGCAAGTAGCGATTAAGGACCTCGCCAGACACACTAAGGGACCTAATGTGTCTCGTGATAAGGCTTCCCAAACCCCCACAGCGCCACCACTGTCTTGAACAGAACTGACATGTCGCGACGGGTCATGGCCTCATACTGTCGACGCCACACCCACACCTTCCTGGCAGCTCGGTACGGCTAAAAACGGGATTCATCTGTGCAGCGCTACTCTACAGAGTTCCAGTTTTGATGTTCCCGTCACCACACGAGGCGTAATTTCCGATGACGAGTAGTCAATAGTGGCACACGGGTTGGGCGTCGGCCCCCGTAGCCTAGGGTGTGCTGTGTGCGCTATCCCGTTCGCTCGCTGACGTTGTTCGGGCCTCCGACATTTATCCTGGATGTGATTTGTGCCGCTGTTGCCACGCGGTCAGGCGTTAGTACGTTCGTCGATGGTATACTCATGGTGCACCCTTGACACGGTTGTCTTCTGAAATCCTAAGGTTCTTACCATTTGGACGATAGAATTTGGACGATCTTGCTTCGGATCACCACGTTTACCCATGTTCGTCGATTCGCTGTTAGGAAGCACCGCCAATTTATCGCCGGCGTTCGGTTTGTGTATGTCCCACTCTGCGCGAGGGAAGCCCATGTCAACTGCCCATCACCTTTATCTCTAATGTTTTGTTTACCGAATGTAGTAATACGCAAAAACGTGATTCATGTACAATTCGACAAGAACTTTTTTTAATTTTCGTTAATGCACATACATAAGCAAACGCATGCGCCTTATGTACATTCGTTTTTTTTTTTTCGGAATACATAAGTACTCACGCATGCATACACATACATGCACAAAACTATAGAAGGGAGTTTCAAAATCAACGGCTAACACCTATTTACGGGTAGTAAAGATAACACCAAAAAAAGGCATGGCTTCATTTTCCCCAGAAAATGAACGCATACCTCCTTTCTTTAACCTAGTGGCATGACCTTTTACCTATTTACTGTGTGGGAAAGGACAGCTAGTTTTATTTTTAATCTCCCGATGAGTCTGCGAAGAGGGTCACTGTGCTTAATGATTTATTCTTCCCGAGTGCCAAGGGCGTTGTCATCCGAAATGCAGACTAAAAGAATTCTGCGTTTTCATAAAAATAACAGACACTTAAACCTATGCCTTGAGTATTATATCTGTATAATATTCGGTCTTTTTAGGGCGTAGACAACGTTGGCTGCATCGCCAAAGGTGACTTCCCTGCATTTTGCTTTGTGTATGAATACGTGGGAGTAAATTTTGACTATTTTTTGTTAAGTGGGGAAAAAATATCGACGGCAACATTCGCAGTTTATCTATTTCACAAAATTTTCTGCAATACAATCACATGCTACCGCAAATGTTCAATTACAGTGCAGTGAGTTTTTATATAATGTTTCGTCTAAACATGACCCTAATAGGAAAGAAAACATCGATTTCTCGCTTGCAACGAGCACCTCCTTTGAAAATTTTCATAAAATCTTCTGTAGCTGTGACACATTCTCACAGCTACAGAAGATTTTATGATCGCCACTGTTGTAGCAGCGGATGATTTGGCGCAGTGTGGTCGCTGTGAACAATGCTCGATAGTCTCCTCTCCCCCTCTGGCATCAATGAACTGCGACGACACATGGCCAAACGACGGTTCGTCGTTTGGCCTCTGTCCATACGTTCTCACTACAGCGGCACGTGGACAACCCACAAGCTGCGCCGTTTCCGAGATCGTAGTTCCGAGGAGCCGTACCATTGCGATTTGTCCTTTATCGAACTCCGATAAATCGGCAGCTTTTCCCATTGTGACTCTGAACACTTCACTAGCCGAAAGCCGATCCTCGAGTTGTATATATACTGCTCTGTGATCTTCACCTGCGCCACCGTTCGGTCTCCAGGTGCGCTCATTTCTCTTGGCTGAGGGTGGTCATAATGGAATGGTTCATCGGTTTATTAATCTTAGTCGTTTCAAGCAAAAAGTAGGCTTTATGTTTTGATTGTTTGAACTGAAAGTATTTTTTTTAATTTCTAAATGCGCTTGTATTTCAAGCAACTATTTCTTCCATATTAAGAACATTTTTAATATTACACTGAATTTGTTTTATTTTGCAGCAAAGAACCTCTAAAAGCCTACAGAAACAAAAATTTGCTGATCCGGCTTCCGTCTGGAAAAACTCTGAGAGACATTAAGTGGCTGGCAGTATGGTGTAGAAAATTCAGTGTAAGTGTCCAAATTTTTCCGTAACTTGTTTTGTCGTGCATCTTTACTGAACGAATAATGTGATATTTTGATATGTAATATAGAAATGATAGGCGGGATTTAATACAGTGGTGTCCAAAATTTAAGTCCAGAAGGCAACACCGGGAAAATAATCGAAAGCGCTCAATGAAATGTTACGATGTTCAGCGGACATATGGAAATGGGAACGAGATGATTTCCCACAGGGTGAGACTATTCGGCGTGTGAACGGCCAGCGAGATCTCCAGATCTGAACCCTATAGCGCATGCCTGGGTTGTTTTGAGAATGCACGTTGCAGCTCGTCAGACCTCCTCCCAGAACCCTTCCCGAGCTCCTCCCCGCACTCAGCGAGGAATGGAATTCTTTGGCTCCAGAGTTCATCAGTAACCTGGTGCTTAGTATGTATCGTCATTGTGAAAGTTGTCTCTCCGCACAAGATGATCACATTGATTATTAAGACACGCTTAGGTTACATTCTTATATCTCATCTTGGTGACATTTGCTAATGTAACGCAAAATGTGTACATATTTCTCTCTTGTAATAAAATGTTTATTACCGTTATTTCTTAGTACACTAGACCGTGCACACCCCAAAGCGCCTATAGCGCAGTAAATACATTTATTTACTTGTGTAATACGCGTACAGATTCGTCAAGCTTTCGCTTTCCACTGGGAAGCTTTTGCAAGGCAATGGTTGACATGAAATGGTAACGGTATTTCAAAGTACACTGTAAAACATTTTCTGAAATTTACCAGCCACTTTCCGTCATTTCTTTCGGGAATTAACGAAGCATGTTCCTCATTGAAGTTTTCCCGTGAAATTACGGGAGAAAAACTCTGAATTTCACGGATTTTTCGTACGACAGAAAAATTCTGAATTTTCAGAAACCTCTCAGCAATTCCTTTCTTCTATTTAAGGAAAAATTCCGTTCTCATTTTTTTCGTATCCATATGACGAAACATTTCAGGTAATAGGAGAAATTTATGGGAATACTTGGGGGTTTGATTAACTGTTAAATTTCAATAGTCTGTCGAAGTACTTAATTTTGAAGTTCTGTAGCGAAATCGGATATTGTGGATCGCATGAATTTTTGTTACTGTGGCACAGGACGTTTCTTCTTTCTCCCATTTTGTGCAGCAGCTATTGTACACTACGTAACGTATACTCTAGATTCTGTTTCTTTTTGATTTTACTATCTCTTGTTATTTTATTTTCCTACGCAAATTATCTTCTCACTTAACGAGATGTTGTTTCTCCCGTTGAATCATATGTGGCGACGAGTGTAAGTCATGACGTGGTGGTATGCAGTATATATAGGCGCGCTCAAGTATACCAGAGAGTTTCGTTTTATATGTGATATGTTCTTCCTGATTATTGATATGCGATTTACCTACTTTTCTACGATAATACGAAAGTTCGGGCTATCAGTAGTTGTGTTATTTTGGAGTGTGTATTTCAGTAATACCAGGAGCTCTCCAATAAAAGGTTAAAAGTGAGTACGTTTTCTTAGTTCATTTTATTGTCAGCCCTCTGTCTGGCCGTTAAGTCTATTTCATTGAGTGTTTACGTTAAGTTCAGGGAATATTGTGTTTACCGCTCTAATAAGGAGCCTTCAAGGTACTAATGTACTAAAACCGAAGTTATATTACTGATATTCAAGATAATGAGGAACGCTGAGTAAAAATAATTCCATATTCTTGGAATTTATTGCACGTGAGTGTCTTACCTAAACAAACTCTAGCACTTTGATGATTAAGCACACTTTAGCTACGTCAAGTAACCTTTCAATAACCCTAACGTAACTTAACGTAAGCTTTCCTGCACTACACGTCCAGCCGGAGAATTCTATTCATTATAACTATATTGACAAAAGTCACCGGACACCTAGAAGAGAAACACAACATAGCATTTATTGACATACATTGGTACGGTGTCGGTACCCCTTTGACTTAATGCATGCACTGACCCTTCGAGATATGCTTTCGACAAGGTTTTGGAACACAGCGATAGGTATACGCTTCCATTTAGTACATAAAGCTGCCACTAACTGTTGCTTAGTAGTAGGCCTTGGTTCCAAACTTCTTATGCAGAGCTCTAATTAATCCCATAGGTGCTCTATGGGATTAAGATCAGGGCTCTGTGCTGGCCAGTCCATACACGATACGGAATTATCGTTAAACCGCGCCGTAACAATCCTTGCTTTATGGCTCGATGCATTATCCTGCTGGTACCAACAAGACTCGGTTCCATAGTATTGCCACGGAGTTGGTAGGGCATAATTGTCCAGAATATCGAGGTAGACGTGCTGGTTAACAGGTTTGTCCACGAAAACCAATGGGCCGGTACCATACCACGAAAAACACCCCCACATGAGTACACTGCCAGCTTCAAACTTGACCGTAAGAACAATACACTGTGGTAAATAGGGTTCCCCCGGCTGCCGCCATACCCACACACGCCCATCAGACTGATGGATCGTGTATCTGGATTCATCAGCCCATAGGACCCGTTTCCATTGATTTACGGTCCGCGATAAATGTTCTTTACACCATGCTAAACGACGAGCAGCATTCCGAGTGGAGATGAAAAGCTTATGAGCAGCAGCACGACCACGGTAACCCATGGAATGAAGTTCTCTGCAAATGGTACGTGTACATACCGAGGTTCCAGCATTTTTACTCACCTGTACACTGAGGTCTTGTGCAGTACTCCATCGATTAGCTGTAACGACTCTCCTGAGACTTCGACGTCCTCTATCACTGATTTTCTTTGGTTTGCCAGTACGTTTTTCCGCTTCAGGCACGCCATGTGATCTTAACAAAGCAGAGGATTCCTTCATTTGCTTTTGAAGGGGTGTCCGGTTACTTTTGTCAATACAGTTTATATCGTGTTAGCGTAAGAAACCGGGTACTTGTAACGCACAGATAATTGTACGATGTATATATATGTCTGTGGAGTCCTTAAGGGAAATGCTGTACAGCTATCTAGAGTAAATTATATTTAGAAGTTTTGTGAAATAATATTATAAAACAGTACATTGCTCCTTCTCTTAAAGATCATTGAAAGTTGTTGTCAGTTGAAAAAATGATGACAAAATCCAAATCATTCTGTTGCTTCGAAAAATCACGATGAAAGAAATACGTAATTTGTAATAAGACCTCGTACAGAATTTTTTTTTATTAGAAACGTATTTAAAATAATAATAAGCTCCAGTAGAAAATAAAATAACAAAATAATTTGCATTACTGACAAAAAAAAATCACTATCGGGCAATTAATTTTACCTTGAAAATGAGCATGGTTCCTGTGGCGTTCTGGCTCAGTGGTTAAGACGCGCGCCTTTAACCTAAAGTACCCGGGCTCGATCCGCACTAACGCCGCGAAAAGGTTCTCTCGCTTGAGGGCTGAAATAATCGGTTGCTTGGATTTTGAGAAATCGATGTCTAAATACGGAAAAACTTGAAACGGACTTTTCTGAAATAAATGGAATTACTGACTACGGAAAATCTCTGAAATTACGGAAGTTAAAAAAAGCGGGAACTTTTAAAAACGGAAATTCTGATAGAAGACAGGCAGTTACCGGCAACTTTGCTGCACGTTATTTTCAGAAATTTTCCCTGAACTCACACCATTTATTTTTTACAGTGCACATTCAAGAACATTCAAGAGGTACTTATAGAGGCGCTTATTCAAGAAGATCCTTGAAAAAGAGTCCCAGTGAGGGAGAGCGGAAGCTTGATGAATCTTTATGCGTAAGTTACTGTCAGGGACGCGCCAAGCGGGGGTTCAATAGATGCGAAGCACACCGGGCGCCAGCTTCTGGGGGCGGCAAGACGCCCCAATCAAATTTTACGGTTGGCAAATTAATGTCCCTGACGTTAGAGAAGTTAAAAAAGAAACGTTTTACTGTGAGAAATCGTAATGGTACGTGGCACGTTTATTTTTCTAGTAAAAATATTCAGTATAATTCAATAGAGAACTATTTAAAATCAAGGAACAATTTTTATTGTTTTGTTTAGCAACTGATACCGCGGGCAAAGGATTAACAATTTTTTTTTTTTATTTTTTTTTAAATCTCGAAGACTTCAGTAGTCAGTGCTATGACAATGGGGCCAATATGAAAGAAAAACACAATGGACTTCAAAAAACATGAATTTTAGATCTAAAATCTTCATGCATTTTATGTACTTTGAGCGGCTCATACTATAAATATGGTCATAAATAACGAAGAAAAACTTTCCCTAGCAATTTTCAGCATTATTCAAGAAGTATATGCTTTTTTTTTCTGAATTACCTTACCTTTGATCAATTTTAAAGAAAGAGCTTCCACTGTTGACCTTAAAACCGTGCTCTGAAACAAAGTAGAAAATCGATGCAACAGGGATACCGAGGTTTATGGGGGAAAAAAATTCAATATGAAGATCAGTTATTTCATGTTCTGTTTTTTGTTTTATACAACTTATTTTTACATGTAAAAATATTTTGATTTAAATATTAAAACCAGTTATTTCGAATTCTGTTTTTGTCTTAAGGCTCTACGGGGCCCGCCATCTTGTATTGCTGCCTTCTCTTTTTAACCAACGGGCAAGCGTATTTCACAAATTGCTCGGGCAAGTTTGCACATTTTGGAACACCGTTTGTGGCTAACGCAAGATATATGATAAATAAAGAGTTCCCTGGTTTCAGAATTTTTATTGACCTTTCCCTTCATTTTTTAACTGCAGCGAAAGTCGTACCAAGGCGTCTTCCATAGTTTTATTAATTAATAAAAAATACTTAAAGAGTCCAAAATGAAAATCTGAAACCAGGGAACTCTTTAAGTATCATATATCTTGCATTTGCCACAAAAGGTGTTCCAAAATGTGCAAAATTGCCCGAGCAATTTGTGAAATACGCTTGCCCATTGGTTAACAAGAGAAGGCACAATGCAAGATGGCGGGTCTCGTAGAGCCTTAAACAACGTAATTGTATATGTACCCGTATGAGAGATATTTTTGGTTAGTTAGTTAGAACAGATAAACAGACGGCCGTCATGTTCAATATTATATATCTATATTTGTCTCTCCCTCTATCTATATATACCTATATACACTATTGTTTGTGAAAATTGCAACACCAAAAAGAAACCATGAGATTCGAATGAAACGTATACCACACATTACTGATATGACCGTACATAAGTGATTTAATTTTCAGAACAATACAACAAATTTTACCTGCAAAAATCAGTATCTTGTGATACCTCCACGACCGGCAAGAAGAGCTTCTACACTGTGTGGCGTTGAATCGAAAAGGCGTTGGATGGTGTCCTGGGTAATTGCTTGCCAGGCGGCATGTATAAAAGTCCACAGATCGTTGGTACCGACAGCTGGAGGACTTTGACGCACCTGTTGCCGAGTGACCATATCCTAGACATGTTCAATAGGCAATATATCTGGCGAACGTGCAGGCCAGGGAAGAAGCGGTATTTTTTTTATTGCAGTTTTAAAGACCACCGTGAGCAACTCAATGGGCTATAAACAGTCTCCCGTCCCTAATTTAGGGTTACTGGTTCCAGGGAAGGGACAGCGCCTATGCCGTAGGACAACCACAACATCCATGCCTCACCGGGATTTGAACCCGGACCCTTCTCGGACGAATGATCCTATGCCAGCGCTTAGACCACTACGCCTCCGGGGCGGCCGAAACGGTGTCAGCTGTGTTGTGAAGAGGGCTTGAACATTCCTGACAACATGTGGTCGGGCATTGTCCTGATAGAATATAGCGCCACGAGTGCTCTGAAGAAAGGGTATGACTTCTGCCTGTACAACTTCCCTTACGTAGCAGTCGCTGTGGAGATTGCCCTCAAGTCTTAGCAGACGAGATCGCGAATGGTATCCAATGGCACCACACACCATCACACTTGGCGTTTGGCCCGAATGACGCTCAACAATGCATGCTAAAAGAAGGCGCTCACCACAATAATGTGTAATGTGTATGCGGCCATCATGGTAGTCCAAGTTAAATCGAGACTCGGCCGACAGCACGACATGTTGCAAATCAGCACGCCATTGTCAGTATTGAAAACCCCATTACAACCTGAGGCGTCGATGTTTCAGGGTCAAAGGAATCCGCCGCAAAGGGGTGCGTGCAACCAGTCCTCTGAGCAGCAGACGTCGTTGAACTGTTGAGGAAGACAATGCCACAACAGTGGAACACAATATCCGCCGCTGTGCTAACACTTGCCAAGATGCGGAACGGTTCCTTACTGCCATGCGGATGAGACGTAGGTCATCTCGCGGTGTCGTTACATTTCTAGGCCCACTGCCGGATTGTCGATGCACCTGGTTCTTCTCGGTACACTGCTGTCGCCACACGTGCATCACTGTCGTGGCATTCTGTCCCGTCCGAGCCGCAATGTTGCAGTACGAAAATGCACCTTCACACAGACCAATAATTCGTCCCCGTTTAAACTCTGTCGTATGGTGATATTGCGCCCTTCGTCGTCGTCGAGACATTAACGAATCCTGGACAACCTTTTACAACTCGCTACTACTGGCGTCTATCCTAAACAGCCCTCTTTTTATACCCCTCACGAGAATGCCAAGGGGGAGCTGCCGGGTTTAGACGTGCGCAATGACTCTGCACTTCCAATCGCTTGCATGTCCTACCCTACTCTGCATATCCTGCAAGTTTCACGTGACACCATTATTCCTTCATGGTGTTGCAATTTTCACAAACAGTAGCTTATATATATATATATATACACTGAACAGCAATTGAATTAGAGATGCCTGTTTAGTAACTTATAGCACCAACTTTCGCCCTGATGACGGTGGCGATTCGTCTCGGCATGGACTCGACAAGACACCGGAAGCGTTGGGAAGCCATACGGATCCACGACCCCTGAACAAGCTCCCACAGTTCATGAAGATTTCATGGAGGGGGTCAGAGCCTCTAACATTTCTCTCGATGGAATCCCAGAATTGTTCGATGGGATTGAGGTAAGGTGATCTAGCTCGCCAAGGAAGCAAGGTCCCGTCGGTGGAGTGTTCATCCAACCATTCGGATACAATTTGGGAGCGATTGCACGGTGCATTGTCTTGTTGCAGGATGAGGTCCCCAGTTGGATGTTGAAGACGCACAAACGGGAGCAAATGATCATCCAGGATATCTCGGTAACGTTGACCTGTGAGGGACGATGTCACACATACCAGGGGTCCCATTTAAGTACACGTAAACAGTCCCCAGACGAGAATGCCACCCACACCAGCTTGAAGAGTTCCCTGCTGGCAAAAAGGATCAATCGCTTCATGTGGTTTGCGCCGTACTCGTATCCTGCCATCCGCATGTACCAACGTGAATGTCGACTCATCAGTCCAGGCAACATTGTTCCACATGTCTAGTGTCCAGTGTCAATGTTCCCGCGCCCAAGCTAATCTTTGCACCCTGTGATGCGCGGTCAGCAACGGTACCCTCGTGGGACGATGGCTTCTGTACCTCATAGCGAGGATATGGTTCTGGATGGTGTGGCTACTTACACGTTTTCGTGCACCAGCGTTAAATTGCCGAATGATTTCTTGCACTGTGGCCCGTCTATCCGCTGTTACAATGCGAGCTAGCCAACGATGACCCCGCTCATCCACACGCTGTTGTCCACCGCAGTTGGCCCTTGCAGGGATGGTTTTACCGGATTCGATGTACTCGCAGTACACCCGTGACACAGTGGCTCGTGAAATTCCCAGTGCCTGCACGACTTCCGAGATGGAGTGACCCATTCGTCGGGCCCCGACAATTTGCCCACGATCAAATGAGCTCAGATCCTTCGTCTTACCCATACTGCGTCCGACTCTTACTGATTCCCGTCGCATGACTCCTTATATTGTCGGATCGCTGCATACGTCATGTCGTTTCCGTTTACAGGGCCGCCCACAGCGCCACATTTGCATAACGCCAGCTGTCTCTAATTCAATTGCTCTTCAGTGTATATATGTACACAATGCTGCCGCTAAGTGTTGCTTAGTTGTAGGCCTTGGTTCCAAACTTCTTATGCGGAGTTCTAATTCACCCCATAGGCGCTCTATGGGATTAAGATCAGGCCTCTGTGCTGGCCAGTCCACACGCAATACGGAATTATCGTCAGACCACGCCGTAACAGTCCTTGCTTTATGGCTCGCTGCGTTATCCTGCTGGTACCAACAAGGCTCGGTTCCATAGTATTGCCACAGAGTTGGTAGGCCATAATTGTCCAGAATATCGAAGTACACGTGCTGATTAACAGGTTTGTCCACGATAACTAATGGGCCGGGAATATACTACGAAAAACACCCCCACACGAGTACGCCGCCAGCTCCAAACTTGACCGTAGGAACAGTACACTGTGGTAAATAGCGTTCCCTCGGCTGCCTCCATACCCACACATGGCCATCAGACTGATGGATCGTGTATCTGGATTCATGAGTCCATAGGACCCGTTTCCATTGATCTACGGTCCTCGGTAAAAGTTCTTTACACCATGCTAAACGACCAGTAGTGGATATGAAAGGCTTATGAGCAGCCGCACGACCACTGCAACCCATTGAATGAAGTTCTCTGCGAATGGTACGTGTACATACCGAGGTTCCAGCATTTTTACTCACCTCAACACTGAGGTCTTGTGCGGTACTCCGTCGATTAGCTGTAACGACTTTCCTGAGGTTTCAACGTCCTCTATCACTGATTTTCTTTAGTCTGCCGGTACGCTTTTCTGCTTCAGGCACGCCATGTGTCTTCCACTTATTCAGTACATCCAAAACAGTTGACTTGGGTATGTTTAAACGCCTCTCGGTTTCTCTCATGGACAACACACTAATATAACACCTAACAATCTTTCCTTTCTCAAAGTCAGTTCTCTCCCGCCGTGACATGTTCACTCAACATCACAGTGCGATATGATCGCGGTCAACTCCAGACTTGTTTTTATACCGTTTGCAGCTGTATCGCGCATCTTAACAACGCAGCGGATCCGTTAATTTGCTTTTAAAGGGGTGTCCGATGACTTTTGTTAAAATAGTGTATATTATGAAAACTCTCTTACTTTACGGAAAATAGAAAATGTTGCTAAAGATATTTATTTCATGTGAAATGAATAAAAATTGAAAAGTATTCTAGTACAAAGGGCGGCGAATTACCTTGGAGCGCCCCTGGTTAGTGTTATGCTCGAGTGGGAGTATGTATGTTAATATTGTGCTCATGGGTACTGTTATGTTGGTTTAGCTGTTAACGGGGTACTACATTTGTGACTATCGTACGTGCACTATGGATACTAACATGAATATGAAGATATTTGTTACGAATTTGTGTTTCAGCATCAATCAAAATATCCATGCGTTTACGAAAATCTAATCAACATGGAATTTTACTAAAAAAGGAATTTTCACATAAGTAAAAGATCCCGCCCATTTTTTAATATTAAA
The DNA here is from genome assembly GCA_039090855.1 of Macrothele yani. Classification (NCBI taxonomy): domain Eukaryota; kingdom Metazoa; phylum Arthropoda; class Arachnida; order Araneae; family Macrothelidae; genus Macrothele; species Macrothele yani. The sequence continues at coordinate 166,497,271 of CM077029.1, read as the reverse complement.
GCATGGAAGCATTAGCTGTTAAACCTTGGTTAAATCCGTTTCGTGTAAATGCTACATGGTCCGGGAAACGTTTTAACTAAATGTTTACCGTCGCATTGCAACACCAAAGCACCGTGGAAATAATTTTCCTCTAGGATATAGAAGCTAAGGATACCGACATATCCGTTGATTGTTTTTTGATAGCTGAACCACATGCTCGTGAAAAAACATACGGTTGTTTATTCAATAAACACTTACCCACTGATTTATGGCACTGTTCTTCTGAAGATTTATTTGCATCATTTTAAAAAATGAATCTTTTCTTTTTGATCAAAGATGAGAGATTGTTTACCAGAACTTCTCTATAATGAGGACCATCGTTGTTGTTTATGGATATTTCCTGTTTCTTGTAGGCCAGGCACTTTTTTTCTTTTTCTTGTTTTTTTTTTTTTCATATACTGAGATTTGAATTTCAGCAACTAAGCAGCTGATGATGATACGTGACTCTTTTGAACATAGCTGTAATTCATCAGCTATCGTGTCGTCAGTAATTACAGACAAAACATTTTCGAATAAATTTCCGTTTCCGAAGAATTACTCCGTGTATGTTGTTGTAGCAAGGCAGAAGGATACAATGATTTTATGCCGAAGTGCAATAACATTTAGCGGGAAATTTAAGCTTGCTTTTGAAATAATGCCAGCTACTGAGAGGGATGGCTTGAGATAGCAGACAGCATGCCCAGTACCGGAGTTGTCAGAGTCAGTGGTTTACGGATACTTGTTCGAGCAGAGTCCGGGTTCGAATCCCTGCTGAGGCATGGATGGGTATTGTGTTTGTCCTGTGGCTCTGCCTCTTGTGCTTCGCTGGAATCAATGGCCCAAAAATAGGAAAGTGCTGTTGCTCATAGTCTTAACAGTTATTCATGGTTATCGCCACCCCACCGCCCTCAAATAACTGTTATTGTGTAAACAAATGATAACGTTTCTTACTAAGAAACAGGTCAGTATGTGTTGAAGGTCCTTGTTTTTCTTTCCGTGGGAATCCTTTTTGCTGCGTCTAAGTATTCTGACGTTTGGACTCTAGGAAATCCTGAAGACATCGGGAAAGAGAAAATGATCTACTTTGCTTTATTTTATTCACTTAACTCTTTAAGCGGCCGATGTACCAGAAACAAATGATGTCCTACACTTATTATTTATTCACTTAACTCTTTAAGCGGCCGATGTACCAGAAACAAATGATGTCCCACATTTATTATTTATTCACTTAACTCTTTAAGCGGCCGATGTACCAGAAACAAATGATGTCCCACACTTATTATTTATTCACTTAACTCTTTAAGCGGCCGATGTACCAGAAACAAATGATGTCCCACACTTATTATTTATTCACTTAACTCTTTAAGCGGCCGATGTATCAGAAACAAATGATGTCCTACACTTATTATTTGTTCACGTAACTCTTTAAGTGGCCGATGTACCAGAAACAAACGATGTCCCACACTTATTATTTATTCACTTAACTCTTTAAGCGGCCGATGTACCAGAAACAAATGATGCCCCACACTTATTATATTCCCGAAAGAGAAACGTTCATGTAGCTGCAGGGTTTTAGGAAAGCTACAGCAAAACAATTCCTTTCCCACTCTGATTTCAACAGTAGGCTATCCACCTGTCACAACCAACCATCACCAGGGCCCAACATAATCCTGGTTCTACGAGCTCCCTGCTAGTCCTTTGTTCTTTGCTTCATGACCCAAGGCATGATGGGGAAGAGCAAGTACTTCTGACACGAACGTCATGCCACTGAAACGAAACAAATGCCTCAAACATCTCTCTCCTTTCTCAGGATCATAGCCATTATTACAGTCTTTTCAGGATGTAATCAGTCCGAAAGGATTAGTGTCAATCATTCTCCTAAATGACCACTTTGAATAAGAAAGCTAAGGCGAAAGCAACGCTTTCTGATTCGCAGGTTAACCCCAACCGCGTTCGTCCCACTTCTTAGACAGCGAACATATTCGTTCGAGCTGATTTCAGCCCATATTTCTAACCCCGAGTTAACTCGTTTCAGCCGGTTTAAGGGTTAAGCACAATACTGGTGTTGCGAGAATAGAGCTATATAGTAAAACAACATTTAAGAAATGATGAATTCCAGCTGCCTAATTTCCTGAAAAATTAAAGATTAAATATGCAAAGATTAATCTAGAGCAACTTTTCAGCCTTCTTAAATTTTTAAGGCACTCTAACGTCACACAACTTTAATGCCATGAAATGATTAATCATTGCATTATCATGAAATGGATTAATCGAAGGAAAAGGAGGATTTCTTCGTACCTTTGTAGTGACAAGTGATACATATACCCACCAAAACCTTAACACTTATGATTAATTTCAGGATTACATGCAAAGCTACAATGATCCCCAAGAGGATTTCAATCTAGTAAGAAATATTTAGGTGTAAATACAGTACATGTCTACTTGTGTAGGGTAAATGATTGAAATACGGTTGGTTGAATTAGTATTATATGTTGTTTTGTTACTTTAACTTTCTGATCGTATAAGCTATTTTCGTACACGCCTATGAACATTTAAGGTCAGCAGAAAAATTGCATATCTTTAATATTACCTTAGTAGATTCAGGGATACGAAATAACCAAAAACAGAAGAGAAAACTGTGCTTTCCCAGCAATTTCTAGAGCTAGATTATGGCCTTATACACTATCTACCAACAAGTGATTGGACACCTGTGATAGCAAAGGAAAACGAAGTTTATTCACCTTCAATAGTTGGTGGAGCCTCCACGAGCGGCGATTACAGCTGCGACCCTCCGGGGCAGACTCTCAAAGAGAGGTTGTACGACGGCTAACAGTATTTTCTTCCACTCGGCTTGGAGAAGACAGGTCAGTTCCTTCACCGATTTCGGACGGCGGGGGCACCCCTTAAGTCGGCGCTCCAACTCGTCCCAGAGCTGCTCGATAGGGTTAAGGTCCGGGCTCTGCGCAGGCCAGTCCATTCGATTAACCCAATTATCACCATACCAAGCCATGGTGGACCTCGCAACATGACAGGTGGCATTGTCATCCTGAAAGTAACATGGGTCCACCCCGTAAAACTGCCACAACGTAGGAAACGCATGATCATCCAAAATGGTGCAGTAGGTCTCGGCGTTGAGTCTACCAGAAATTGCGACCAAGGCTCCAGTGCCATACCAGGAGAAACATCCCCATAGCATAATTTCACCGCTGCCGAACTTCACAGTTGGCACAATACATTCTGGCAGGAGGCGTTCTCCAGGTAGACGCCAAACCCAGACCCTGCCATCCGAACGGTAGAGGGTGAACCTTGATTCGTCGCTCCAGAGAACCTGTTTCTACTGTTCAACGGTCCACTGTCGACGTTTTTTGCACCACGTTAACCGAGCAGCGCTATTGGACTTGGTGATCAAAGGCTTGTGGGAGGCAGCACGTCCATGATAACCAAGCAGATGGGCTTCCTTACGGATGGTATTCATCGAAAAACACTCCCGGATGCTTCTTGAAACTCCTCGCGGATGTGGCCCATCGATTTGGTACGATTCTTCCGAATTTCCCTGGCCAGCACCCGTCGGTCTCTAACTCTCAGTTTCCTGGGTCTGCCGGGTAGGGGCACATTCCGACAGTCACCTCTCATCTTCCACTTGCCAATCACGTAAGCCACTGTCGATTTTGAGTACCTCAACTTGCTGGATATGTCACGTATGGATTGGCCATTTTTGCGATACCCGACGATTACACCTTTCTCGAAATCCGAGAGCTCCGAACTGCGTGGCATCTTGCATGCGACTGGTTGCGTTGTTGTTTCCCACACGATATTTAACGGCGGCGGCCGTGACGTGTATCGGGACCGCAGATATCGTAGATTGCAGAGGTGTTCAATTACTTGTTGGTAGATAGTGTATATGTAGAGGCATTGCTCCCAGAGAGACATCAACCTTATTAAGGATAGTGGGAGAAACACAAACTGTTTTCTCTCAGCTTTCCGCTGATAGTTACGCGAATGAGGATGTTACTTTGTGAAATTCAAACTGTCTCCTTATGCATCGGTAGCGAGACTCGACCCCAAATCCTTCTACTCCGGTGCCGAATGCTTTCCCCCATTAAGCTATGCCGGTGATGTTTATGATTGCAACTTTGCTGTCGTTACATGTGCTCTGTAGTATGTCACATATGCACTATATTGAAAAAGTCACCAGACACCTAGAAGACAAACATAGCATAGCATTTATTGACATACAGTAGTACGGTGTCAGCCCACCTTTGGCCTTAATGCATGCACTGACCCTTCGAGTTGCTTTCCACAAGGTTTTGGAACACAGCGATAGGTATGCGCTTCCATTCAGTGCATAATGCTGCCACTAACTGCTGCTTAGTAGTAGGCCTTGGTTCCAAACTTCTTACGTAGCGCTCTAATTCATCCCATAGGTGCTCTATGGTATTAAGATCAGGACTCTGTGCTGGCCAGTCCACACACGATACGGAATTATCGTCAAACCACGCCGTGACAGCCCTTGCTTTACGGCTCGGTGCATTATCCTGCTAGTACCAACAAGGCTCGGTTTCATAGTATTGCCACAGAGTTGGTATTGCATAATTGTCCAGAATATCGAAGTAGACGTGTTGGTTAACAGGTTTGTCCACGATAACCAATGGGCCGGGGCCATACCACAAAAACACCCCCACACGAGTACGCTACCAGCTCCGAACTTGACAGTAGGAACAGTACACTGTGATAAGTAACGTTCCCCCGGCTACCGCCATGCCCACAGACGCCCATCAGACTGATGGATCGTGTACTTGGATTCATCAATCCATAGAACCAGTTTCCATTGATCTATGGTCCACGATAAATGTTCTTTATACCATGCTAAACGACGCGTAGCATTCCGAGTAGAGATGAAAGGCTTATGAGCAACTGCACGACCACGGTAACTCATGGAATGAAGTTCTCTGCAAATGGTATGTGTATACACTGAGGTTCCAGCATTTTTATTCACCTGTACACTGAGGTCTTGTGCAGTACTCCGTCGATTAGCTGTAACGACTCTCCTGAGCTTCAACATCCTCTACTACTGATTTTGTTTCGTCTGCCGGTACGTTTTACTGCTTCAGGCACGCCTGCGTCTTCCACTTATTCAGTACATCCAAAACAGTTGATTTGGGTATGTTTAAACGCCTACCTGTTTCTCTTGTGCACAACAAACTGATATAACACCCAAAAATCTTGCCTTTTTAAAAGTCAGTTCTCTCTTGCCGCGATATTTTCACTCGACCTTACAATGCGATATGATCGCGGTCAGCTGCTGGCTTGTTTTTATATCGTTTGCAGCTGTAGCGTGCATTTCAACAACGCAGTGGATCTGTTCATTTCATTTTGAAGGGGTGTCCGGAGACTTTTGTCAACATAGTGTATATCAGGTTTCAGGTCCGCAGCAAACCATGCTTGAAGTGAGTCTCTGTAGAACAAGGAATTCTAATTAATTCCAGACGACGTGTGGAAGAAACATCATACACTTTTCACAGCGAAAGAATCCTCTTTTCCAGACGATATGTGGCAAGAACATCACACATTTTTCGAAGAACCTAAAGGCCAGTAGATCCATTTTTTCAATTGGGCTCCAATATGAAATTGAAACCCTCTCTATGCTGGCTACGGGACTCGAACCCACATCCTGCTCTGCAGCCGAATGCTTTCCCAGTTAAGCTACTCCGGCTTAGTTTATCGCTTCAACTTTGCCGTATTGACATGTGATTAACCTCTGCAACACGTCACAAGTTTCATGGCAAGGTTCGGATTTGCTGGGACACTGCCCCCTGTATGCCCGTAACGCAACGCTGAAGTATGTGTGTGTGGAGGGGGGGGGTGTTGGATTAGAAGAATGAATGTAGGATCGAAGCCACTTAACATTAGAAATAGAAGATACCGTCCTTCCGAATGTGTCATGCTGTGGTATTTGAGTAAGAGTAGGGAAGGAGGCAGGACTTGATTTACGAAAGAATAAATGTATAGCAACATTTGTTATGCAAATTAAGTTTTGTGTAGCAATGAGGAACTTTTGATTAGCACTAAGACAGTACGCTACGATAGCAGTCCAGTATCTGCCCGAAGACAAACTAGAAAGAAATTTTAGATAATTTATTTATTTACTACCTTTTTTAATGCTTCTCCTCTTCAACGTCACAAATTTGTCTTTATGGCTGTGTGTGTTGGGCATACATGGTTTGGTAAAAAACGTTTTACAGCCTTATCAGGTGAAAATTTGTCCATAGATGGTCCTTCAACAGATATGCGCGTTAAATTTTGCAACGAAGATTCACTAACTGCTGCAATAGTCACTCTTTATGCGACTCATGTAGGAAGAACCCCTCTGTACAATGGTATCAGACACTGGAAAAACTGGAAGTATTTCAAAAGATGAGAAATATTACAGTAGATATTTCTTTTGGATTTTAAAATGAACCACAAATCATCTCTTGATGAAGTTGCCATATTCTGGAGGCAGTATTCCTTCAGCTCCCCCATTCTTGGTTTGCAGCAATAAGGCAAAATGTTGAATCGTGCGCCTAATTTCATACTGACCAAATCTTTTAAAAGAATCATGATCTTTTGGCTATAATGCCCCACCTAAACCGCTTGTCATGTCTGGAAATCTATGACTAACTCTCTCCTTCGGGTCTTTGAGGTTCACCTATTATAACCTTGAGCAACTTCTGTCCGCCGAAACACTTTAAACAGAAGAGGAAATCATCTTTGGGGGGAAAAGTAATATTGGCATAAGAGGCACAGCAACCACCATAAAAGTTCGAAAAGTTAACTGAAAGATCATCGTAATGGGAGTTCAAAATGAAATGTATCGCAATGTATGCGAACCAAAGTCATATCTGCGAAGCGATTCTCCTCGATTTTTTCGCAGTTTGCGATGCGATAACGCTTAAATGGAGCTCTGGAGGGGTGACCAGACTCAAATATACTCTCACATATATTACGTACTTTTCTTTTCTTCATTTTACCTTATGAAAAATTTGGTTACTGGTCATTATATTTACCGAACTTAACCCCATGTCGTAATTCCAAAGGGCCGCCACGGTGGCGCAGTGGTCTAAGCGATGGCCTCTGATCATTCGTCCAAACGGGGTCCGGGTTCGAAACCCGGTGAGGCATGGATGTTGCGTTTGTCTTGCAGCACTGGCTCTCTCCCTTCCCTGGAACCATTGACCCTAAATTAGGGACGGGCGACTGCTTATAGCCCATTGAGTTGCTCACGGTAGTCGTTAAACCTCCAATCAAAAAAAAAAAAAAGCTTCAAAGGGTTTATTTCTTTGAGATACAACTGGCAAGCAGTCAAGTCAAGAAGACTAGGATTAAAAACAGAACCCTTTATATGAACGCGGATGGTGTTGAGTTATATTAAGCGTCAGATGTTTGAGATATGCAAACATTCGACGCGACTGCTTTGATAAGAAATTTGTTTTTCTGTTAAGTTTCACGAATACCGTTAGAGTTAGTTGCTATTAGAGTTGTTTTTCTTTATTTGTTGCATTGATGAGTTGTAAAAACTTTGACGTATCTACTACTTTTATTGTGATAAACCTTCAACTATTATTTGATTTTTTTCTGCTTTGGTGTACATTTCAAGCAGGAAGAATGAAATGGATAAATCGAAAGTCATTTTGCCATTATTTTCCTCAAGTAATTATTACTTGAACTTTCAGTAACACAACAACACTAAGGATATACACGGTCGAGTCACCTTATTGTGACCACCAGCTAATATCCAAATTAACCGCAGTGTGAAGACGAGCTGGGAGTGACTCAATTAGGTGCTGGAAGGTGTTCACAGGTATGTGGAGCCATGCTGACTGCAGTGCATCTGACAGCTGCTAAGCGTGCGTGCTGGTGGATCCATAGAGTGCACAACACGATCGAGGTGGTCCCACAGATGCTCAATTGGGTTTAAGTCTGGGGAATTAGGGGGACAGGGAAGTACTTTGAAGTCTTCATCGTGCTCTTCCAGCCACTCTTCTGGCTGTGTGATAAGTCGCATTATCGTGCTGGAAGATCCCATCTGCCCCAGGGAAGACAATCAGCATATGTGCGTGTGCGTGGTCTGTAAGGACGCATTCACAACGAATTCGGTCCATAATGCCTTCCACAGGTATGAATGGACAGGCACTATGGACCGAATTCGTTATGAATTCTGGCTGTGTGAGAAGTCGCATGGTCGTGCTGGAAGATCCCATCTGCCCCAGGGAAGACAATCAGCATGTATGCGTGTGCGTGGTCTGCAAGGAAGCATTCATAATAAATTCGGTCCATCGTGCCTTCCACAGGTATGAATGGACCCAGGGAATGCCACGAAAACATTCCCCAGATCATAACGCTGTCCCCATCAGTTTGTGTTCTTCCAGCAATGGTTAAAGAGCTTTTGTTTTCCGATGTTTCTCGCCTTATACGCCAGCGTTCATCGGTTCGATGAAGCAGAAAACGTGACTCATCGGAGAAGGCAATCCTTTGCCAATCAGAGGAGGTCCAATTCCGATACTGCAGTGGAAATGCAAGCCTTTTCTGTCGATGCGCCTTCGTTAGGTGCAGTGACCATCCGTCTGCATCGGAGCCCCATACGCAGTAGGGTTCACTGAACTGTCGTTTTAGATATGTCTCTTATTCGCAATGGTGCCATTTCTCCAATCACGATGCACTTTAACCACAGTAGCACGCACAGTAAACTGCGCTGTTTCAGAAATACTGCCACCCTTGGCCCGAAAGCAGATAATTATCCCTTTTTGCAAATATGATAAATCGCTCCTTTTATTCATGACAGCGTCGCCCCGGTGGCGCAGTGGTCTAAGCGATGGCCTCTGATCATTCTTCCGAACGGGGTCCGGGTTCGAATCCTCTTACGGCACTGGTTCTCTCCCTTCCCTGGAACCAGTGACCCTAAATTAGGGACGGGCGACTGCTTATAGCCCATTGAGTTGCTCACGGTGGTCGTTAAACCTCCAATCAAAAAAGAAAAAAATCATGACAGCAACGAGTGATATGTTTTCAGAATGCTTACAGCGCACCTTATGTACCCTCCAAGCCAGCTCACGACACGCGTCTCCTTTTACTGGCTACGCGCTGTTGACGTCAAAAGTAAGAGGTGGTCACAATAATGTGACTCGACTGTATACTTTTAGCAGGAAGTAAGTGTCATTTTCGCGGACGGTTATTTCCCGCCAAACCTGTTATTTACATGATATTTTTAACTAGATAGCAGCGGGAAACCGACTCCCTTTAATCCTTAGCTTATTTTATTTCAGGATCAATACGATGATGAATTTTATTTTCACGGAACACTCTAAAGTCTAAATTTGATTCCTGCTAAATGTCAGGGATCAAACTTAAGATCCATGATATGACATCCATTCTCTACCGGAAGTATCTAAGTGTTTGTGTAATGACACTAAAAATGCCTTTACCCATTTTCCGAGCGAATTTACTCATGCCACACGGTTGACCTAAAAACTCGGATGCTCACAGTAATAGTGTTCTAAGTAAAAGCACACAAAACCAAATCCTTAGTCACCTTTTAAAAACATGTTCCCATTTTTAGGTAGTAATCATGGTATTCCAGAGTTGTACATAGCTGAATGACATCCGTTAAGCAGTTAAACTACCTTAAAGTCAAATGGAAAATATAATATGAGAAGCACGTAATTCATATTATATCGTCAAATTGGTGCTTTTTCTTAGATTACTAAGCTTTCTTTTCTGGGACACAAATCTGCTGAATTCATCGCCAGCTGTCATAAAGCTCTGTAAGAATAAAACGCTCGGGTGAAGACTGAAAACTTTTATATATATATATATTTTCTTCTTTTTGTTTAAGGTGTTGGTGCAGCTCGGCCAGGCTTTCCGGGTCATTCGGTGCTGGTAACACGAAAGCTGAAGAGGACATGTTGTTGAACTTCCTAGTTTATCTCCGTCTTAGCTGGAAGCACAGTTTCACGTAAAGTGCTGTTAAGTGGGTCAGTCGGGAAAAGTTTCGTGGAATCGTCCGAGTAAAGTGGACCATCCGTTGCTATTAATAACTGCAAAAGAAACTGATGGAAGTTTGGGCGACTTCGATGTGGATGTCTTTTGTTCTCTCCATCCGGGAACTATCTCATGGAATAATTCATAACGTAAAAGAAATACCTCCTCAGGGGGAAACCCCGATCGCTTACCACATTTGAAGTGCATAAAAATGCTCACCACAGGTGGGCAATATTTTTTCGACTCCAAGTGATCAGCAATTTATCATCTATTAATATCCTGAAGAAACTTATTTTGGAAATTGTTGGACCACATTCGGAGAAAATTCGTCGAACACTATGCTATAAAATCACGGAAACTGAAATTGACGCAATGAATGAACTATTAAAAGGTTTCAGGAAGTCCATTAGAAACTTTTACTCTCTGCTCGTTAAGGAGTTCCGGTCGCAAAGGGTAATTTTTTCCTTGTGGGGTACTTTGAAAGGACTTGCCGAATCTTAACCGTCTAAGAATGGAAAGCTACGAGTCCTTTCTAAGAGTACTGAATGCTTCCTCTTTGCTTACCTCAAATTTTTTAGCGATTCTTTTTATCGGAAAGGTAATTTTTACCCTCTAAGCACACTTTAACTGCCTTCCTGTTAACAAAACTCGCACTAAACAAGATACGTAAACTGAAGCACGCAAAACTTTTTAATAAGGAAAGCATCTTTGTTTGGGCTCAAAATCGCGAAGACATATTCCTCTGTTTTCGACATTAAAATTTAACAAATTTCAAACGGTATCACGAACTCGCTATTTTGGAAACTTAAATTGGCACTTTGTTCAAAAATTGATATCCTTTGTTTGTTGTGTGTGAAACCAAATAGATATACTCTCAGTACACAAAACATTAGAGACAGGGGTGATGGGTAGTTGATATGGGCATCCCCCGCGCAGAGTGGAACAAACCCAAACCGAAAGCAGATAATAAATAGGCGGACAACAGGGCTTTCCAACAGTGTACCATAGTAGACGAACATGGGTAAACGTGGTGATCTGAGTTACTTTGAACTAGGACGTATTGTCGGCGCAAGGGAGATGAGTCATTCTATCGCTCAAGTATTAAGAACCCTAGAGTTCCGAGGGCAACCATATCAAGGGTATACAGCTAGTATACCATCAACGGACGTACCAGATCCCAAAGAGCTACCGGTGGCGGACCACACGCCATCAATAACCGGGGTCGACGAACATTATCCTGGCTCGTACAGACCGACTGTCTCGAAACCGCAGCGCAAATCACATCAAGGTTAAATGTTGGAGGCCCAAGCAGCTTCCGGAAACGAACGGTACAGTGCACGCTGCATACATACCCTCAGCTGCGGGAGCTGACGTCCTACATGTGTGCCACTGTTAACTGCTCGTCATCAGACATTACGGCTCGCCTGGTGTAGGTAACGTCAAAACTGTTCCTCTGCAGAGTGGCGTTGGGTCGTGTGGTCAGATGAATCCCGTTTCCAGCCGTATCGAGCTTACAGGAGGGTGCGGGTGCAGCGTCCACAGCATGAGGCTCTGGTCCTGTCATGCCAGGTTGGCTTTGTTCAAAGCAGTGGTGGCTCTGTAATGGTTTGGGGAGCTTACTCGTGGGACACATTAGGTCCCGCAGTGTGTCCTGAGGGGTCCTTTACCACTCCGCGCTACCAGCATGTACTGTCTGATCACCAGCACGCTTTTATAGCCTTCGTGCATCCTGCGACCGATGGTCTGTTTCAGCAGGACGGTGCGCCGTCCCACAGGTCCGCAACCACCCATTCATGGCTCGAGAAACACTCATCTGGAACCATCCAGTGCTTCCCTTTCCCCAAGGTTCCCGGATTTAAACTCTGTGGAAGCTCTCTGGGATTCCGTGGATCCTGAACCGACGTCTCGGACAGAGTTGAGGACAATGCTACAACAGGCATGGATGGAATTGCCTATGGAAACCCTTCGGCATCTTTAGGAGTCGATGCCTCGTCGTGTACAGGCTGTTATTGGCGCCAGAAGAGGACCAACCCGGTATTATGTAGGTATCTCTAATATTTTGTCCATTGAGTTTATTATTCCGTGGTATTGTACGAAATCCATTTTCTTTCCACTGCAAAATATGTGATATCTGAAAGGATGTACAAATGATAAGTTAAAATTTTCATGCCAGAAAAATATTGCTGAAAATAATATTAAACTGAGTATCGAAAAGAATGGAACAAAAATGTAAGTTAAAGGCTGACTTTTTGAGAAGGGGAATTGAGATTCCTTTTATTAACTGATTGATTCAAGGTGTAAAGACCACCACGAGCATCTCCAAGGTATATGCGCAGTCACTCATTCCTAATTTGAGACCGCTGATTCTAGTGAAAAGAAGGTCTAGCGGTGGAGCGAGCGCACCCGCAAACCTAATCCTGGGCTGTTCTTGGACGACTTACCATAAACCACCGCTTCTGACTTCTCGGCCACAAACAGAAGCTCCAAGCTCGCCCAACAAATAAATAAAAATCAGACAGTCTGTACACTGTAAAATGTTTTCTGAAATTCTCGAGCCACTTTCCGTGATTTCTTTCGTGAATTAACGAAGCAGGTTTCCGATACAATTTTTTCCGTGAAATAACGGGAAAAACTCTGATCTTCGCGGATTTTTCGTACGCCAAAAAAATTCTTAACTTTCAGAAACATTTCCGCAATTTCTTTCTCACACTGACGGTAAATTATTGTTTTCAAGATGTGGTAACGGAAAATTCTGAATTTTCTGAAACCTTTCTTCAGTTCCTTTCTTATATTAACAGAAAAACTCCGTTCTCACTTTTTTCGTATCTACAACGTACATGACAAAAAATTTCAGGTAATAGGAAAGATTCACGGGAGTAAGTACTTGGGGGTTTGATTAACTGTTAAATTTCCATCGTCTGTCAAAGTATTTGATTTTGAAGTTCTGTAGCGAGATCGGATATTGTAGATAGTACAGCGCATGAATTTTTCATACTATGTCACAGGATATTTCTTCTCCTTTATTCCATTTTGTGCACCACCTATTATAGATTGTGTTACTGCGAGAAACCGGGTACTTAATTTATTGCACAGGTGATTGTACGATATCTATGTAGCAGTCTGTGCAGTCCTTAAGGCAAAAGCTATATAGCTACCTAGAATAAATTAATAAATGGATTATTGAAGATTTAAAAATGAGCAAGACAAGTACAATTGAAATATATTTGAAATCTTTTGAGTAAAGAGCTTTCTTTAAATGTAATGGGTAATCTAGAAATAAAACCCAATTAATAGAAGCAATAATTCAATCTTGGTTTCGCATTATAACAGCTGCAGAACTAAAAAACTTGTTTCACTCCATGGGAAGGCGTTGTAAGGCCGTAATTAACGGTAAGGGTTACCCAACTAAGTATTAACTGACATGGTGAGAATTTTTGTATATCTCATTTTTTCTATGTGTTTCACTTTTCTTCCTTATAACTGCTGTTCTAATACAAAATCCTTCATAAACATTATTGCATTACATTCTTGATAAATTATCATTCCATTGATATATAATTTTATGGTACTACTCAAAAAAAAAAAGTGGTGTTATGAGCCATCAAGCCTCAAAAATACACTATTTTCAAAAGGTTTCTACAATTTTGGCCACTACTGTACTTCCTTGAATTCGTGGTGATTTTCAGTACCCCATAGATGAGTATTTTGGTTGTTGATGCACTCGGACAGGTGGAACCATGCCTCAGCTATTAAGAACGTCACGTCCAGAATGTCTTCACATTCTTCCGAGAGGAAAGTTTGGAACCACCTACAGTACCGAACACGGGTCACGTGGTCTATTTCTTTCAGCTGATGCACGACAGACACTGTACGGGTGGAAACTCAGCTTCCTTTTCAGAATATCGTGGGCTATATACTCTTTGGTCCATTAGCTTGTTGTGACAGCAGCCACACGGAATTGTGTGTACTCCTCTGTATCCTGTACTGGATATTCTGTACCGGCTCGTCTGCCGTAGATAGCCTACCTGGATAACCCCAGAACACTGCAGTTCGGGAAGTGTTCGGGTTTAACACTGCTGTATCCCCTTTACGATGGGAGACATCTGCATCACGAAATTTCTTAGCGAACTGTTTTTGCACTTCCTCCATGTACTTGTCATCATGGCGAAAGACATGTTCCACCAAAAACACTCTCTATTTAACCTCAACAACATTATCCTTGTGCCGAGACGAGTGATCAATCGACACGTCTGCCTGCGTCGACCAAGCGCTCACGAACGTCCTTCGCTCGGAATGAGAGCTGAACGCGCCTCGGGGTGGAGAAACATGAAGGTTGCCAGGCGCAAAACACTTCCACGTGGCGGATCACTTCTACTGTAATTCTATTCAAAATGTCCTTATTATTACATTACTACAATCCGTACATTCAGTACACAGTCATTATGCGGACACCCTGTATAATTCAGCGACGCCTTCCTGTGTTTTATTCCACTACTAGTGAATGTTTATACTTTATAAAATTTCAAGCAAAATCATAAAGAGCCTCTCAGTAGTGAATTACTGTAAGTGTTACATTATTATGCAGTTGTGTTGAGAGCCATGTAATTATACAAGGTTTGTTCACTTTAGGCAAATTTCGCGGAGATATTTATTCCCGCGGAACTGCAGATTCCCCAGCCGGTGGAGATAGGAAGCATTCCTACCCTGGAGCATGGCGTGTCTTCCAAAAGTGTCATGGTGATTGATGCTCAGACACTTCTTGTGCCGGATTTCAAGTACGACGGAAAAGGCCCGGGTATGTTATCTTCTGCTTTTAGTTAAAAATTTAGTGAACTAACACAGTGTTTCGTATTTGTCTTACCCCGATGCTTACTGAACAGCATGCATACCAGTGCTCTAATTCTGATATTTTTTACAACAGCTGCTTACTGGTGGGTCTCAAGAGGCGCTCGACAACACCCCCGGGGTCTGAGACTCGCTGATGAAAATGGAAGGTAAGTTCCTCTCTCAACATACCTCTGAAATAGCATTCTAGGGAAAATGCGAGGGTTGTACGGAAAGTAATGCAAAGGGGGGCATAACTGTTCTATTAACTGACAGAGGGCGTTAAAATTACACATGTTGGTAGAGTAACTCTTTCTCTATACAAAGGTACTACTCAACATAGTTTCCGTCACAAGCAATGCATTTGCGCCATCGTTGAACCCAACTATCGAATCCTCTTTGAAAAAATTCAGGTGTGGACTGTTGTACCCACTTCTTCACAGACACTTTCACCTCGTCTGTGTCATTAAATCTTTGTACCCGGAGACTGTCCTTCATTGGGCCAAACAGGTGGAAGTCGGGGGTGGGGGTGCCATATCTGGGCTGTACATTGGTGGGGGACCACCGACTAACCTAATTTGCTGATCGCCTGATTTGATGCCAAAGATGTGTGTGCTCTCGTGTTGTCATCCTGAATTTGGATCCTTTTCAGAACTCTTGTTCGCTCTCTTCCTCCTTTTTTTGGCTTCTCTAAGCTTCTTGAGTGTCTCGATGTACCGCTCGCTGGTCACGGTACCGCCAAGTCCCAGAAAATCAAGGAGAATGACACCCCTGTCACCCCAAAGAAACAGTCACCATGACTTTCCGTGCTGATCGCTGACTCTTGAACTTCCTAGCCCTTGGGAAAGAAGTGTGAAGCCATTCCACGGATTGATTCTTTGTTTCCGGATCGTAAAGATGCACCCACGTTTGTTACCAGATAGTAAAAAAACGTGTCTTCATTGGCTTTAAACTCTTCCAGCAGATCAGAGCAAACTTCCACCCTTCTCTCCTTCGAATCGGATGTCAACTGCCGACATACCCACTTTGCACACACTTTCCGAAATTCTAAGTCTTCCGCCATCTTCTGTATGGCATTGTGACCACACTCCAGTTGTGCATCAAGCTGACGGATTGTGACTCGTCTCTCCGCGCGGGACAATTCATCCACTCGCTGAAGATGCGTGTCAGTGGTCGCAGATGATGGTCTTGCACTTCGTGGTTTGTCTTCAATGCAGGTTTCCTCTTCTTTAAACTTCATCATCCATCTGTGCGCATTTCTCTTGTCAAAGGTGGCATCTCCGTAAATATTCTGTAGTCTTCTGTGGATGTCGGACAGCCTGCACCCTTTCTTCGTCAAGAACTCAATGACAGAACGCTGCTTCTGTTTGGAATCCATTACTTACCTGCAATGAAGAAGAAGGGTTACTTTCTCTATATTCTACCACCATGTGCAATTTGTATGACCTCTGTCAGTTAATTAAAAAGTTATTCCCACTTTTGCATTACTTCCGTTGTATTTTAGGAACGATTGCAAAAATTCCAGGAATGAATCCAGTGATTCAATTGAATTATTCAACATAAGAAATGACTACCTTTCTTGAATAAAACATTACTGGCATTCATCGAATACTGTTTCCAGTCACCTGACACTTATTATTGGTTTCAGGGCCAGCTGGACCATAGGGACAAACGGAGCCGTCGCCCCGGGCCCAGAGTCCTTAAAGTGCCCTGAAGTTTGAGAAAAAAAATAATTTTCGGTAGAAGTTTTTATGATTATTATTTTTTTTGTATGTTTGGAGTTGCGAGTTTTTAAAAAGATATTCTTTTGAGTTTTTTTTTTTTTTTTTTTGTCAAATCCCCACTTTTCGAATAGGTTATTGACCTTCGCTGTACAGATACTGATATTTGCGTATTTCAAATGATTACTGTAACCACCTTAACATTTTCCGCATTCATGGAATAGCAAATGAAATTGCACCAATATCCCGCATTCATGGAATAACAATGACTTACGTCATCTTTTCTTTTTTTTTTTTTTTCATAAGGCTGTTTATGAATTTTAGTTTATAACCTAAAAAAATCTTTCTCTCCCTCCCCCTCTCTCTTTTTTCTCTCTCTCTTCTTCTCTCCTCTCTCTTTCTCCCTGTCTTTCTCTCTTTCTCCCTCTCCTCTATCGCCCTTTCTCTCCCGTCTCTCCCCTACCCCTCTCTCTCTCATCTTTTAAACTATAATTAAGAAAATTGTGTGTTTCCACTACTTCCCCTTCTCGCCCTCTCTTTCCCTCTCTTTCCCTCTCTCCCTCTCACTCCTTCGCATCTGTTAAACTATAATTATGAAAATGGTGTTTTTCCACCATTTTCTTGGAAATTCTCTCAGAGGAGTGCCTCCATTCCCCAAAAGTACAAACACTGAATTTAACAAAAAGTTCATTTCATATGACAAAATTTCTGTGAATTTGAAAAATTTAGGTACGTTTAACCAATTTCCCTAAAGTCTTCGACGGTTGCACCTTCCATATATTATAACAGCTTAACTATTTTTTGGGGGAGGGAAGGACTAAAGAAAAGTTGGATGGGTTGAAGCCCATCCCAGTCCACCCGTAGCGTCGCGCTTGTGTGCTAGCCTCCCCTTCACACCAGTAGTGATTTCGTTCACAAGGCGCGTGCTAGGTACATTATATGAAGACGGATTCTTTAGAGGTGTCATTTCATATTTCTTCCTTTCTTTCTTTCTTTCCTTCTTTATTATTATTTTTTATTTTCATGGTTGTTGTTGGTAGGGTTTAAGAGGGCCGGACCTTGAAATTTTAGCGTTTTGTTGTTGAATTACAGAAAAATATCTCGGCTTGCAAAATGAAAAGGGACATGTGACATAAACAGTTGTTTCTTTACTACGCCCCCTTTGCAACTCATTTAAATTATAAAACGAAAAAGTTATTCATGAAAGAAATACGGGATAACACCATTTAATACAAATTTTGAATATGACAATCCGATTTTTGGATTGTCATCTTCAAAATTTGAAAAAGGTATTGTTATTATTATTTTGGCACTTGCAAGATGATTCCCTCTAAGTGCAGGTATTTAAACGAACATTTCTTTTAGATTTTTTTAACAGTTTCTACCTATCAACACCAGCCATACCCTCTTTTCCTACCCAGCTAAAATGCTTCGTTGCAGTTTTATGGGATTTTTATGTGTTGGCTTTAGTTCACCTTGTAGGGATGTAGATAATGAAGATCGCAGTGTGAAATAAAAGATAGAGTAGTCCATCACTAACTAGGCATTAATTATTGTTGAAAGCGACGGGCGAAGCTGGGTTGAAAAGTTGGAATTTCTGCATTGTGTAGTGTTAAAGAAAAAGTGCAGTCTATCGATCGCCAGTTTTTCCCTTTGGTTTCCGGAATTTAAAAACCCCGAAGAACATCTAAGATTATAAGGAGTAGTACCTCCCTAATTTAGGGACATGGCTCCTGGCAAGGGACCAGCACAGTAGAGCAAACGTGGAATTTCTGCATTGTGTAGTGTTAAAGGAAAAGCACAAGCCATCGATCGCGAGTTGTTTCCTCTGTTTTCCGGAACTGAAAGATCCCGAAGAACAGTTAAGGTTATAAAGAGTCGTAGGGAACATCCCAATCCGCTTGTGAGGGAGGCCCTTAACTATGTTGTCAATGATACTAACAAATTTAAAAGACCGAAAGTTATTTTAAATAAAATTCCTGAAAAGAATCCAGTTCACAGTTATACTTCCAAAAAAATCAGAAATAACTGGGACTAGAACGAAGTGTAACGTACCAGGAGATGTGACGTACCTGCCAGAAGGACGCACGCGACATAAAGGCAGATAGGAATCAGAATAAAACGTCCGCGTAGCTCAATTGGTAGAGCAACTTATTCCAGAATGAGGGGATCCTGGTTCGAATCCTGGCGTCGATAAAAATGACGGAGAAATTTACTTCGTTATAACGGTGGCCGAACTATCCGGATGAACCGACCGTTCAAAATCTCGCAATGGTGTGATGTTATTTCCACACCGCGAGATAGGAAAAATCAGAGAATCCCTTCTGCAGCGCTTCAAAAAAAAAAAAATGACTGGGAGTTCTCAAAGTGCACGTTCTACAGTGGATGGCTGCTTGCAACGATTCATGGTCACGGCTGACCCGTGGGCCATGCCCTCGGTCCTCTTTCGGGGGGGGGGGGGAGATGTGACGTACCTGCCAGCAGGACGCACACGACATAAAGGCAGATAGTAGTCAGAACAAACGTCCGTAGTCAGAACAAATAGTAGTCAGAACAAAGCTCAATTGGTAGAGCAACTTATTCCGGAATGAGGGATCCGGGTTCGAATCCTGGCGTGGATAAAAATGACGGAGAAATTTACTTCGTTATAGAAGGTATTCTTCACACATGAGAAAAAAAGCAAGAATTGACTATCAGGGGTTTTGGTGGGAAAAAAAAGGCCCTTTTAAGAGCCTAGCAAAATGTTGCAAAAAATATTTATCTTTTTTGTACTGAATATCTCTTCCCCTAACAAAGAAGGTGTTGTTTGTCTTGTCTTTTTTATTTATTTTTTTTCTTACGCCTTAGTTCTGACTAAAAATAAACAGGACTTAAGTTTCTGCGCTGTTGCACACAAATGTGCAACAAGCAGACAAGTAGCGAGGGGGAATAAATGATTGGCCCTTATACTACCCGCTCCTTAAATAAGGAATAAAAAAATAATAACCCTGATTGTGGCCTTTTTTATATTTTTGTTTTTCTGTTGTTTACTCAAATTGAGTAACTTAAACCTCGATCGGTGTAATCTTGTGTTAACACCACCTCAGCTATGGTTACACTCACCATGTCAGGCAAGAATCAGCAAAAGTAAACCTGAGAAAAATTTTTAAACCAATGGGGAAAAATCTTTTCTCTCATTGGCTGATGAGTAACGAAGCAAATAGCCGACTCCGAGAGGAAAACTTAGCAAACGGCCAGTTTTGTTTTATCCGGTGTTGAACGTCGATATTCCTCTAGGGAACTTATTCTGTGTGTGATGTCTTCTTTTATGCAGCTTACAACTTCACTACTTAACGGGAAACCGTTTACTTCTTGTGCTCTAATATTTCCATACTTTTCTTTCGTGCCATTCTATCAGAGCAATCTGCTCCTAACTCTCTTAGATTCTCTTTCACCTGCCAAAAGGCGCATAGCGCTGTGGGTTCTGGTCTCTCAACCTAAATTAGGAACTCCCCCTCTCTAATTTAGGGACATGGTTCCTGGTAAGAGACCAGCACAGTTGAGCAAACGTACCACCCATGCCTTATCTGAAACTCGAGCCAAACCTATCTGTGAAGATTAGCCAGAAACGTAATCGTCAGTTGTTTTTTTTTTTTTTTTTTTTTTTTTGATTGGAGGTTTAACGACCACCGTGAGCAACTCAATGGGCTATAAGCAGTCGCCCGTCCCTAATTTAGGGTCACTGGTTCCAGGGAAGGGAGAGAGCCAGTGCCGTAAGACAAACACAACATCCATGCCTCACCGGGATTCGAACCCGGACCCCGTTCGGACGAAGGATCAGAGGCCATCGCTTAGACCACTGCGCCACCGGGGCGGCAAATCGTCAGTTTATTGTAAAAAGATGGAAACGAAGTTCAGAATGAAAAATATACGTTAGATGTGAAAAAAAATGACATAAGGGAAATAAACAAAAATGAAGTGGTACAAACCCTGTTATTAACTTACTTTTAATATTTAGAAGAGTATATTTTGCAGTCATTTTTTTAATTTCTATTTTCCTTTTCCAGCTTTGCGCCATTGCCAAGATATACGGGAAAAACGGTGGTAATAACTTTCCCTGATGGTAAAACCATTTATGATTACGACTGGTTTGGTGTGTGGTGCGAAGAAGCGCAAGTGGACTTTGGAAGCATAGGACTGCCGCAGCATATCTTAGTTCCACCTTCACCAAGGATGTTGGGCATAGAACTGGAGGTATGGTAAAATTCGAATCCGAAGATAGAAATTTCATAAGTGAGTGTTGTTTGCAGTGGGCGGTATCGCTCGAAATTTACGCATTTTGTCTTGAACAGCTTCAGGACGTCTCATTACTCTTTCAGTACCTGCTTTACACATACAAGATTCCGCAGAGACTCTTCCTTTACCATGTTTATATACTGCGACAAATATTTTTGAAGTAAAGGATTCAGCTTTGTCTGTATTGTGAAAAGATGGAAACTAATAAACCATATTTTGTGTTTTTAATTTATGTGGACTTTTATCAAGCTCGTTTACATATTCATGGTACACAGTACTGTATGTGTTCGAACTTCCGCTGACAAAAAAAAATTAAGACGCACGTTTAGTTACTGCTATGTAAGAACACGTGATATTCGCACTCTTATGTCTAACCACACTCTTCGTCTTAACCACTAAGCCAGAAAGACTCAGGTTAAAGGTGAATGTCCAATGCGCGATAATGATGGGTTTTTTTTTTCATTAATGCGAGTGATTTAGTCATTTAATTTTCTGTTGGAGCTTATTATTTTTTTGAATACGTTTGTAATAATTTTACTTTTTCTGTAGGAGGATTTATCACAAATTAAGTTGATTTTTTCATGGTAATTTTTCGAAGCAGCAAAATGCTTTGGAACTTGAGATCTTTTTTTAACTGACAATAACTTTCAGTTATCTTCAAGAAAAGGTGAAATGTACTGTTTTATAGTATTATTTCACAAAACTTCTAAATACACTGCCTGACAGAGAAAATGCAACACTATGACGCGGGTTCGAGTCCCGCTCCAGGACGATGAAAATTTTCAAGTTTTCGGATATTATCCGACTTACCATCCTTGTCACATTTACGCCAAAAATCGGATTGTCATCTTCAAAATTTGTACTATGAAGGAATGTTCAAAAACAGACCAAACTGCACACACAGATAGCCAAGTAGCTCCTGAATAAATGATTTAATTGTCACATGCATATTAGACTCCGATGGCCGAATATATGGGATGATTAGTAAGGAGCGTCGCCCTTATCTTGGGCGATACAGCGTTGAATATGACGTGGCATCGAGGCAATAAGAGTCCGAATAGGATACTGGGGTATCGTGGACCATGTGGTGTTAATCCGAGTCCACAGTTCATTTTCATTTTGCGGGTATGGGAGGGTGCTTAACCGACGTCCAATTGTGTCCCACAGATGCTCGATGGGCGAGAGGTCGAGGGGGAGGGGGATCGTGCTGGCCACGGAAGCATCGCCACGCCGTGTAAAACATTCAAGCTGATCCGAGTGGTATGCTGCTGGGCGTTATCCCGTTGAAAAACGACGTTTGGAATGCCCTGCAGATGCGGTAATGCCACGGGCTGCAGAACCTCGTCAACATGGCGGCGTGCAGTCAGTGTGCCCGTAATGCGTACCAGTGGTGAGTGGCTGTTGGCGCTGATAGCACCCCACACCATGATTCTACGTTTCCGGGTCGTTTGGCGCTCCTCAATGGCGGAGGAATCCCCCGTTGGCCACGTCGCTTGCAGACTCTCACATGGCGATCATCTGTGGCGAGACAGAATCGGGATTCGTCGCTGAACACCACGCTGTTCCATTCGGCACCCCATGCAGCTCTTGAGCGACACCACCCCAAGCGGTGACAACGATGGCTCGCTGTTAAGGGCATCCTTCGCAAAGGACGGTTGGACAGCAAATCAGACGCAGCCAATCGGCACGACACTGTCCGCGTCGAATATCTGAGCATCCAAGCCTCCTCGCAAATTCCGCAAAATGTCGCCCGTTGTGGCTTGTAGGTCCGCTACGACATGACGTCGGATGCGACGATCGATACGCTCGGACGCCCGTCTCTCTGCTCCGGTCCCCCTACGACGTCGCACAGATCCTTCCTGGGACCACTGTCTCCAAATGCGACCGACGTTTATGGCATCACGTTACGTTTCTTCCGCAATACGACGCAAGGACCATCCGGCGGTACGAAGGCCTACGAATGACACCTCTCGTGAGCTCATCCATTTGACGAAATCGCGTACGACGGCATCTTAACGGCATTTGCACTCTTTGTTCGTTCTCCAGACACGGTTACACTAGAACCACTCCACTTCTCGAGGGAGTGACGACTTCTCGACTGCTGGTCTTAGGGACTGGTTGTCCGCTTATATACCGCGCGCCGTTCGTGCGATTGGCCTGCAAATGCAATCATTTGCATAATTTGTACGTGTGCTCCCACCCTGCAATTTGCATGGCGCCGCGTTCACATCTTCGTGGTGTGGCATTTTTTCTGCCAGGTAGTGTATAAAATTTACTTTTGTTAACTGTAATAACTTTTATCTTTAGGGTTTCACATGATACACAGACATCGTACAATAACCTGTACAGTAATTTAAGTAGCCGGTTTCTTATGGTAACACAATAATAGCTGATGCACAAAATGCGGAAGAGGAGAAATAAAATTCTGTCCCACAGTAACCAAAATTCATGCTATATACTATCCACAACATCTGATCTCGCTACAGAACTTCAAAATCAGATTCTTCGATAGACTACTGAAACTTAACAGTTAATCAAAGCTCAAGTATTCCCGTGAATCTCTCCTTTTACCTGGAAATTTTTCATCATATGAATACAGAAAAAGTAAGAACGGAGTGTTTCCGTTAACATGCGAAAGGAAATTACGGAAAGGCTTCTGAAAATTCAGGATTTTCCATTAACACATCTTAAAAGCCGCAATTTAGCGTCAATATAAAAAAGGAATCGAGGAGTGGTTTCGGAAAATTCAGAATTTTCCTGGCGTACGAAAAATCCGTTAAATTCGGGTTTTCTTTCCGTCATTTCACAGAAAAAGTTGTATCGTACACAGTCGAGTCACATTATTGTGACCACCTCCTACTTTTGACGTCAACAGCGCGTGCAAGACGGCACGTGTCGTGAGCTAACTTGAAGGGTATAAAAGGTGTGATGTAGGCATTCTGAAAACATATCACTCGTTGCTGTCATGGATAAAAGGAGCTATTTATCAGATTTGTAAAAGGGAATGATTATCAGCTTTCCAAGGGTGGCAGTATTTCTGGAACAGCGCAGTTTGTGAACTGTTCGCGTGCTGCTGTTGTTAAAGTGTATCGTGATTGGAGAAATGCCACCATTGCGAATAAGCAACATGGAAACTGCGGAGTACCACGTGCCATTGATGTGAGAAGTGAACGTCGGCTTTGAAGGTACGTGAGGGCCGATAGACACGCTACAGTGGAGCAACTCACTAGCCAAATCAACCAGGGGGCTACCGAAAGTGTGTCTAAAACGACAGTTCAGCAAACCCTGATGCGTATGGGGCTCCGATGCAGACGGATGGTCACTGCATCAATGCTAACGAAGGTCCATTGGCCGAAGAAGCTTACATTTGCACGGCAGTATCGGAATTGGACCTCCTCTGATTGGCAAAGAATTACCTTCTCCGATGAGTCACGTTTTCTGCTTCATCGAACGGATGGACATTGGCATATAAGGCGAGAAACATCGGAGAACGAATACTCTTCAACCACTGCTGGCAGAACACAAGCTGGTGGAAGCAGCGTTATGGTCTGAGGAATGTTTTCGTGGTATTCTCTGGGTCCACTCATACCTGTGGAAGGAACTATGGACCGAATTCGTTATGAATCCATCCTTGCAGACCACGTACACCCATACATGCTGATTGTCTTCCCTGTGGCGGATGGGATCTTCCAGTACGACAATGCGACGTGTTACACAGCTAGAAATGTCCCAGAGTGTTTGGAAG
This sequence comes from Macrothele yani, assembly GCA_039090855.1. Taxonomy (NCBI): domain Eukaryota; kingdom Metazoa; phylum Arthropoda; class Arachnida; order Araneae; family Macrothelidae; genus Macrothele; species Macrothele yani. The sequence continues at coordinate 166,472,671 of CM077029.1, read as the reverse complement.
AGCACGATGAAGACTTCAAAGCACTTCCCTGTCCCCCTAATTCCTCAGACTTAAACCCAATTGAGCAGCTGTGGGACCACCTCGATCGTGTTGTTCGCTCTATGGATCCTCCACCACGCACCCTCCAGCAGCTGCCAGATGCACTGCAGTCAGCATGGCTCTACATATCTGTGAACACCTTTCGGCATCTTATTGAGTCACTCCCAGCCCGTCTAACTTCTGTTCGCGCTGCACACAGTGGTTACTCTGGATACTAGCTATTGGTCACAATAATGTGACTCGACCGTGTATATATGCTCTGTTAATTCACGAAAGAAATTCTGAAAAGTAGCTCGCGAATTTCAGAATTTTTTTAGTGTACGCTCAATTTCCTGCCGGCTAACGTTATGCAGTCCGCATTCTGATCTCTGCATTCGACAATCGATGAGCACATCCGACTTTAATTCCGCTTTCACTTGCAGGATTTACACAACTCAAAGGCAACAGACATGCAGTGTTAATTTAAGCTTAACCTCTTACCAATAGCCTGCTCTAAACAACGGTCCGTTTTCCCTGGTACGATTGGTGACCATTATTCTAAGGCTTCGCTGTAGTAAAGTAACCTTATTTTCAACCTCACCAGTTACTATGCAATCTTTCCAATTAAAAAACTCTCAAGACAGAAATCACTGGATGCTAAGTTTAAGATGCATGCTCAAAATAGTAGACTTGAACAAAGAAACAACGAAATTACCCTAAAGTGCCAAAACAATATGGATACTTCTCTAATTCCGCGTTGGTCCTCCTCGCGACCGGATAACGGCAGCAACGCGACGGGGCACGGACTCCACGAACTCTCTGTAGCAATCTGGAGACAGTGCACACCATGATTTCTGAAAAGCGTCCCACAAATCCGTAATTTCGCCAGTGGAGGATTCCTGGCATGGACGATACGTTGAACAGCATCCCAAATGCGTTCGATGGCGTTTAAATACGGCGTACGAGGGGGTCAGGTCTAGATGCCAAACTCTGAGGAATGTTCATTCAGCCATAATCGGAGACAGTTGACGTATGCGATGGCGCATTGCCGTGTTGAAAGGGGTCGCACCCCTCGGAGTGGTTGCATACATAAACTAGTATAAATGATTCCCAAGGATGGTTACGTAGCCTCCGCCGGTCAAAGCGGTCTGCAGACGTAGGAAGGGTTCTAATGCGTACTAGCTGAAAACACCCCACATCATAACAGAGCCACCGCCGAACTGCACTGTCCTTTGTAGGTATGCGGGATCCACTGCCTTGTGGGATATCACTACACCCGGTGTCGGCCATCTGGTTGAAACAGTAGGTACTGTGATTTGTCGGACCTGGCTACACGTTACCAGTCATCTTGCGTCTTGCGTCTAATGGCGGTGTTCCCAAGCTTTGGCGAGGCGCACATGCCTGTGTCTTCGAGTCAGCAATGATACCCCAAGTGGGCAGCTGGGTCTGGAACTCCATAGAACACAAGGAACGTTGCACTGGCCGAATGCTGATGCTACTATACTGACCCTCAGCACAGAATTGCCCAGTGATTTGAGGTAATGTCACACGTCGGGCGGATGTCATGATGCGTGCCCGACATCGCGGTCCACGACCGTCAAGGGCTTTTCTACGGCCACACGGGTGTCGTACCCTGGATTCCCCCCCCTGAGTTTGTGCAATCTCCTTGAAATAGTTGACTGTGTAAATCCGAATTTGCTGGTAATTTCTGAGATGTAGTGACCCATCTTCCAGGCGCAGACTACCATATCACGTTTGAAATCGCTTAAATCCTGATAAGCTGCCATCTGATCTGCGAATGCTACTACGTGAGCTTACGGAGATATTTCTGTCTATATATATACACTGAAGTGCCAGAAAAACTGGTACAGACGAGCTTATGAAAAATACATAGCAACCTCATCTATGCGCGTACTCGGTTGCGTCCGCTAGTGCGCATATAAAGCCATAAACATCCTTGCCAGCTGTCAGAGCTATTTTCGGCATTAGAATGTCAAGTAATAACGATTTAAGTAATTTTCAACTCGGTGTCATAGTTGGCGCTCGTGAGATGGACCATAGTATTTCGGAGGTAGAAACGAAGTTCGGATTTTCACGGACGACCATTGCAAGGGTGTACCGTGACCACGAATTCCGGTAAAACCTCCGACCTACGATACCAGTATGGCCGTAGAAAGCCATTGGGTGAACGTGACCATCGTCGGCTGTCAAGTTCAAGGATGTCCTCAGAGATTCTGAGGACATCCTTGAACTTGACATTTCAGTTCAAGGATGTCCTCAGAGATTCTGCAGTTTATTTCAGTTCAATGATATTCACGGCGATTTTGCGTTTCAGTTCAAGGTTTTACCGAGATATTCTACATTTCAGTTCAAGGATGTCCTCAGAGATTCTGCATTTCATTTCAGTTCAATGATGTTCACAGCGATTTTGCGTTTCAGTTCAAGGACATCGTAAGAAGTAGCAACGCTGTGGGTCAATTCATGTGTATATCCCGCGATGTTCTGTTTTAGTTGAAGGAAACTGCAAAAAGCAGTTCCTCATGCAGCTTTTCAGTTAAAAGAAACCATAAGAAATCAGATTTCTAATAGCATAGACCACTTCAAGAATAAGAAAGCAGGAATTCAGTTCAAGGATATCTTGAAAAAGCAATGCCTTGATTATGTTGTCAAATTTTGGGAAGTTAAAATACAGTACCTTGAAAATTAAGTTTGACCAAGGTCAAAGGGTAAAATGAGTATTTAGTGGTATTAAAATTTAATTGTCAAAACACTTTCTCGGTGTAAAAGTCTAAACTTTTAAATGCAAACAAAGCATAGACGTCTGACATAGCGAAGCGTTCATACAGTAGTTTGCTGAATGAAACTTATGCTCACTAAACATTTAACATGCCGTGTTGTATTCAAATAAAAATTTTCCCTTATATGTTATTATTAGCAGTATGCCTGTGCTACGAACGGTAAATTTATGAAATCATTTTTAAAGATAAAATTAGAGAAAGGGAAAAATAATTAAGGGGAAGAAAAGTAATGTAAGATCCGTAACTGTTTTACGATTTAGAACAGGATCATGACGTCAGTGCATACGGTTGGACGTAAAGCGATAGCAGGCTTTGTCGGCGCTTAATTTTAAATCAAAATTTCTAGGTATTTTTACAGCATTTCAACGCTCCTGGCATAATCATCTTTCAACCTATCAACACAAAAAAGCAAAGCCACCCTTTTGAATTTTTTTCGGTTTTCAGACTTTCCTAGTGTAGAAGTGGTAGAAAAATTCAAGCAGACACTATTCCAAAGCCGCCCACTTGATTTTTTTGTTTACGGACTTTCCTAGGTATCCGGACCTTAAGACCTATCAGCGTAGTAATTTTTCAGATCTTTAAGTCATTTAGAAGTGGTCGAACAGTTCACGAAAAATTCAAGCAGACAATGTCACAAAGCTGCCATTTTGACTTTCATTTTTTTTTTGTCTTTTCTAGGTATATGGACGTTAAGACCTATCAGCATACCAATTTTCAGATCTCTAGGTCATTTAGAAGTGGTTGAACAATTCGCGGACGGAAACGCTCGCATTTTCTCACTTTGCTTTGTATATACAGAACAGATGGACGAAATCCTAGAGCGAATACGGAAGACTTCGTAACTTGCCTTGTGAGCATACTCATATGCTAAATATACAAAAATCTCAATCTTATGACTTGACACCAGTACTTAACAGCCTTTTCACTGCGGAAGAAGTACTAATATTTCAGAAATTAAAAACGTGGATTAACTTCTCGTTGACTAAAACCCAAACTCATTGTTTTGACAACTTTGACCTAAAAAGAAAAAAAAAGAGCATGCTAATCAGAATGGAACTGATTCGGCATTAATGTAACCATTCTTCATGCTAAGAGGCATTAATTAAGATTGATGATGAGCGTCCAACCTAGCAGCCTTGCTTCGAGTCAATAAGCGGAAACGATTCTCAGATCAGATTATTTCGAGCTGACTGCACATTCTCGTGTTTCAGATAACGCTATTTCCTCTTTGGCCTAATAGATATTTTTTTTTTCGCTTTAACATGAAATATATGTATTGGAAATTATGTTTTAAGACTAATGACTACTAAAATGTCAATCATTAGACTTAAACTGGGTATTTCATGAGTCCCGTTTCCCTAGAGTAAAATTGAACAGAACATATCATAAGCAAATCACATCATAACACAACAATTTGCTAATGTCATGACTCCTCCTCAAAACATAAGCAAATATTTTATTTTGTGAAGGCGAACTGCAGAAGAATATTGTTCCAACTCTAAGATGTCATACATTTTTTTCATCATGGACTCAAAAAAGTGTCAATCATAAGCAAATCACATCATAACACAACAATTCATAAGCAAATCACATCATAACACAATATGCAAAGAATTCAATTACAGCAAGGTTGCAAAGAATTCAATTCCAAATGCAAAGAATTCAATTACAGCAAGGTTCTCGGATAATTTTATTCAAAGTAATGAAAGGCTGATTGTCGTTCATAAATCACCATCTCTGAATTAAAAAAACAACTAATTAACGATTCCTATTTTAGTTCCACCGAAGTCCATTTCGGAATGGAAGCTGTTATTGAGTGACGAGGCAATTAAAATAAGGTCAGCCAGGACTAATTACTGAGGGCTAATTTTGATATAAAGGGTAGCCACTAACAAATGCTAGAGGAAGAAACACAATGCTGTTCTAGGAGGCTGAATTACAGTAATACATATATCAAAGCTTTGGGATCATGGACTTATTGGAAACATTCGAGTGCAAACTGTAAGTGTGCATAAGTTCTACCCGTTTTTGTAGGCTACAAAAAAAGAAGGAGAACACAACAAATAACGTACCTAAGATTTCATACAGTTGCCATCATTCTATATGAAGTGTTACCATCTGTCTATGAGTGGGTGAATCCCACGCAGGAAAAACTCCTGTGTTTTAGTCAAAAAAGTCGTGTAATGCCGTTTTCACATCGTCCGCAACATCAAAGGTTTGGATAGTGAAGATCGAAAAAGGTGGTAGTCCGTAGGTGCCAGGTCAGGGGAATACTCTGGGTGAGGTAACACTTTCCAACCAAAGTCCAGTAATTTTTGCCGAGTGATTAAAGCAGCATAAGGTCTGGCGTTATCATGATGAAGGATCACGCCTTTGTGATTCACGAGTGCTGGCCGATTCGATGTCAGTTTTTATCGCAATCTTTCCAACTGTTGGCAGTAGATGTCAGCATTTATCGTTCGGTTAGGTGCCAACACCTCCCAGTGGATTATTCCCTGGACATCCCACCAAACACTCAACAAAACCTTTTTGGGATGCAGTCCTCCTTTTGAGGCCGATGGAGCAGGCTCCGCACCTTGGCACACAGCACGTCAACGCTTTACATTACGGTACAGTACCCATTTCTCATCACCCGTTAAAATTCGTCCCAAAAACCGTTCATTTCTGTGACGAGAAAGCAGAGAAACACAGGTACGGATTCCTCCCTCTCGTTGCTTTGCAAAAAGCTGGAGCGGAACCCAGTTATCGAACTTTGTGATGAACCCAAGCGCATGCACCAGTCTGTCGACTGTTGTTCTATGTACCGGCAACGTTTCCACTAATTCCTGAACGGTTGAATGTGGGTCATTTGTTATGGTTTGGTCTTCATCCTCGTCAGAAACCACGGATGGACGCCCAGAACGTGGCTGATTTTTTACAGCTTCCATCTCCGTCCCGGAATTTCCGAAACCAACGGCGGCATGGGATATCACCAACTGCATCCTTCCCATACACTTGACAGATGTTGCGGCAAACAGTGGCTGCAGTACTGCCTTTATCGAACTCGTACAGTAAATAATGTCTAATGTGCTCCTTATTGCATGCTATGTTACACCGTCCGTGATTTCAGTTACGAATGACTTACTCGGACAAACCTAGTGTCCCTATATGCTCTACTGCTCCGCGCTTTATTGGCCAAAAATTCGGCATCGCAGCGTCATCTGTGACGTAACTACTCCGATCTCAATTTGCATCTATTACAAAAACGGGTAGAACTTTTGCACACACCAGATACAATACATAAAAAAATGCATTTTATGGTTTTAGTTGCGTGTTCTGTTTACTGTTTCAGACTAGGACATACGGCCTTTATTTCTTCTGTGAACAAGAAGTAAAAATCCCTTTTCCTGGAGGGCATTGATTTTTTATAATATTTGAGCATGAATTTCAGGAATAAAATTGTACAAAAGCCCATTTTCATTTTAGTTATTTGTTGTGTTTACAGGGTACCTAGCTGCTCTGATCAGGTGTCTTTGAATACACCTAAGATATTGCTTTAAGGAGAACGCTAGCAAACTATGAGTGAGACTAAGCTGCATCTATTATCAAGAACAACACAACTCGGGCTATGTTGACGTGACTAGCTTGATGACTAAAAAGAATTCAACGACAAAGACGCTAGTCATTAGGTGTACAAATACGTCTTAAAGCGTTTTAAGACAACGCAACATGTAATTTGAGAGAAAACAACAAAATCTTTACAAATCAAAATATGCGCCGTCATTATCTATCATTTTCGGCCATCTGTCGGGCAGCTTACGGATTCCAGGCACGAAGAATACTTCGTTGAGTGACGCGATGAAGTCGTCAACTCATTTTTGCACTTCGTCACATGTCCGGAACCGTACAGCAGACAAACCATGTTGCATCAATCGGAACAAATGATAGTTTGAAGGGTCTATGTCGGGAATATACGCCGGGTGCTCCAAAATTTCCCAGCCAAGCGTCAATAATGTCTCCTTGACAAATTTCGCGACATGCCGCCTAGCGTTGTCATGCACTAATTTCACGGAACGCAATCCTTTGCCTGTGAATAGACGTTTCCGACAGATTTCCTAGTTCAATCGCAGCAGTTGTTGCTTGTAGCGATCAGCAGTAACAGTTTGACCCTGTTCCAATAATTCATAATAGCGCACACCCTTCATAACCTACCAAATGAACAGCAGGACTTTCTTGGAGTGAATATTGTGTTTCGGTGTCGAAGTCGTTGCTTCACCGGGGTCTACCCAGTGTTTTTTGCATTTGGGATTGTCGTACCATATCCACCTTTCATCGCCTGTAACGATTTTCCACAGGAAACACAGGAAAGACCTTCTGTGTTATTCCACAGGAAAGACCTTCTCTTCCACAGGAAAGACCTTCTCTTCCACAGGAAAGACCTTCTGTGTTATTTATTCAACAGATTCAAACACTTCATGACACGCTCATCCTTGTTTCTCTGGCTCAGGTCATGTGGCACCCACTTTCTTTCCTTCTGAATATTTCCCATTGCGCGTAAACGATTGGAAATGGTTTGTTGAGTTACCCTCCAGTTGTTCAGCTAGTTCCTTGTGAGTTTGACACGAATCTTTATCCAGCAATGCTTGCAGTTCCTCATGTGCAACCTTCTGCCGGTCGCCGCTACGTTCTCGATCGCTAATAACAAAATCACCTGCTTTAAAGCGTCTAAACCAAAACTCACACCTGCTTTTCGGTACAATATTCTCCAGAACAGAACAGATCGTTGCCATGCTTTTACAGCATATAACGAAGTAAATTTCTCCGTCATTTCTATCCGCGCCAGGATTTGAACCCGGGTCCCCTCATTCCGGAATAAGTTGCTCTACCAATTGAGCTACGCGGACGTTTTATTCTGATTCCTATCTGCCTTTATGTCGTGTGCGTCCTTCTGGCAGGTACGTCACATCTCCTGGTACGTTACAAGCACTTTTTCCTTGATGAAATTCGTAACGAATGCAGTGTCAAATAAATGTAGTATCGCTTGCCATCTTTCACCTACCGATGTGCAAGTGTGTTTGACTGTTGGGCAAACTTCTGTGTCACATTTTACACTGTGGACCAGTTACGGTCACATGACAAAAACGCGAGGGAATGTCAGATATGTAAAGTAGCGGTATACGTCACACAAAAAACGTTTTAAATCTTTTTTGTACACCTAATATTATACGGGCTGTATCCCACCCCAAATGGTTCGAAGCGTTGGCTTGTAATCATTCATCTGCACTGTGTTCGGTTCGAATCCTGGATGAGGCACAGATGGGATGTTTGTCTTACGGCACTGGCTCTTCTTTCCCTTAAACCAGTGGCCCTCAATTAGAGACGGACGACTGATTACAGCACAATGCGTTGCTCACGGTGCCCCACCACCCACCAAGAAAAAAAAAAACTAGTTCTTTATCCTATAGTTCTGAAGTTGCCACTATCCTCTATGGCTACAATACACTGATGAGCTATTCCATTATGACCACCCCCAGCCTGGAGAAATAAGCGCACCTGTAGACCGAACGGTGGCGCAGGTGATGTTCACAGAGCAGTATATATACAACCCGAGGACCGGCTTTCGGTTAGTAGAGTGTTCGGAGTCAGAATGGGAAAAGCTGCCGATTTATCGGAGTTTGATAAAGGACAAATTGTGTTGGCATGGCACCTTGGAACTACGATCTCGGAAACGGCTCTGCTTGTAGGTTGTTCACGTGCCACTGTAGTGAGTACGTATCAAAAGTGGTGCACAGATGCCAAACGACGGGCCTTCGTCCAACTGTGTGTCGTCCGCAACTCATCGATGCCAGAAGGGAACGCAGACTGTCGCGGAATGTTCACAGTAACCGTAGGAACACAGTGGGACAAATCACCTGCAGGTACAACAGTTGAGATCAGGGCAATGTGTCCCAGAACACAGTTCATCGCCAGCTATCTGCGCATGGGACTACTTAACCGAATACCCAGCAGGGCCCTCATGCTCACTGCACGTCATCGCCAACAACGCATGAAATGGGCCCAAGATCATCGAGATTGGACTGTGGATGATTGCAAGAAAGTGGAGTTGTCTGACGAATCAAGATTCCCGGTGCATCATCTACACGAATGAGCGTGGATACGAACGTTGGCTATAGCACCTGGATGCACTGTTGGGTAGAAACAGGCCAGAGGCGGCGGCGGTGTCATGCTGTGGGCGATGCTTTCTTGGGACACTTCAGGCCCTATTATTCCAATAGCACCTTCCCTGACAGCTGTCAGGTACCTAAACATCGTTGCAGACCTAGTTCACCCATTCATAGCAACTATGTTCCCTGCTGATGATGGTCATTACCAACAGGATAATGCGCCATGCCACACTGTCAGAATCGTCAAAGAGTGGTTCGAGGAACATGCTGGTGACTTTCTATTAATTCCCTGTCTTCCAGATTCACCTGACATGAACTCAATCGGACATTTATGGTTCGACTTGGAATAGCGGGTTCACGCTAAATCACCACTAGCCTGAAATGTGACGGAACCAGAGGATCTGCTGTTGACATTATGGTACCAGATACTCCAGGATGCCTATCGCCACCTCATCGAATCTATGCCCCGCCTAGTGGCCGCTGTTTTGTGGGATAAAACGGGTCCTACAGCTTATTAGGTAGGTGGTCATAATGTAATGACTCATCAGTGTGTAATCACCATGTCTCGTGATATGTCTTGCGTACAGCTTGCTTCTACATATTGTGCAGTTACATGATAGCTGACGCTACAAAATCACTGCCAAGAACAGTTGAAAGAAAATTTACACACACACACACACAGAGAGAGACATTTGCTGTGGTACAATTTTGTTCCTCGTACTTCAGAATGTTGCATCCATGTTATTCCACATTATTGAGGTTAACGAATCTTTCTAGAAGTTCCACAGAACTGCATGTTCTCCCCTTCCTGGGAAAAAGGACTGAGCAGCTCCGGTGGTCGAGTGGTCTAAGGCGCTGCTTGGGATCAATCATCCTAGATGGGCCCGGGCTCGACCTCGAATGGGGTGTGTGAGGCGCGCTTCTCTTGTAGTTCTGGCTCAGCTCCCTTCCTGGAACCAATGAGCGGAAAACAGAGACGGACGGCGCCCCATAGCTCTACGAGCTGCTCTGGTTGTCGGGAATCCACTCCAAAAAAAAAAAAAAAAAAAAAAAGAAAAAAAGAAGGTCATGCAACTTGCCAAATTGCTCTGGTGACCTTAATTCATAGAGCAAAACTACATTTTCCTGGTTGCCTTAATTTAGAGCAAAACTGCATTTTCCTGGTGGCCTTAATTCATAGAGCAAAACTGCATTTTCCTGGTTGCCTTAATTCATAGAGCAAAACTGCATTTTCCTGGTGACTTTAATTCCTAGAGCAAAACTGCATTTTCCTGGTAACCTTAATTCATAGAACAAAACGACATTTTCCTGGTGGCCTTAATTCATAGAGCAAAACTGCATTTTCCTGGTGACCTTAATTCATAGAGCAAAACTGCATTTTCCTGAAGTATCGAACAAGTTTCCACATGCAGCATAATTCATATTTTTGCATGATATTTTGCAGGGAAGTTTTGTTTCCCAATCTTTCGTCAAGGAAGTTGTATTACTTAATGTTCAAAACAATATATTCACAAAAATGTCTTTTGCAGTATAAATTAAATTGCGAGATATTATATGATGATTTGGGATTTGAAGTTCGCTGGATCATGGATGGAGAAGACGTTGTGATGCAGTTAGTGGCTAATCTTGGTAAGTTACGTTTATTCTTTTCGTTGATATTTGAAAACTTTTTTTATAATTCTGTAATATACTCTTTCACAACTTAATGGTAACATTTTTAGCTCCCAACAGACATAGGCAATACAGTACAAGTAGTAACCTTTTTAATACCACAGGAAATTTTTAACCTTTACCGACCACGAAATATGCTGCTCAGCATTGAAACTGAAACACCGAAGATGGAAAAACAAAGGAAAGCAAATCACAACATACTTGGGGTTGCACGAGATATGCAAATGATTTAATATTTCAGACCGATAAAGAAAAATAGTGGTACTTTTTAGCCGTTTATTAGGAGTACGTCTCAAGCAGTGATACATGCATCCAGACGGAAAGCTATACCAGAAAGATAACAGTAAATCGTTTCTTGTGGTGTAGTCCTCCATGTTTAATCCTAGTAATCACCAACTATGCAGGTTACACTTCAGAACGTACCGGTTGAGTTTACTACTTCATATCTGCTCGATATAAAGCAGAACCGGAGAACGTGCCGGGCATGGGCTGATGTTGATGCTATCCAGACCACTCACATTTGCTCGAAATTTGTATACACATGGCGGTTTCCTGGTGCATATTATTCCAATTCAAATGGAGGGTTGATGTTTGGTTGAGAAATGCGATCAACGCACCAGATGGCTTGGAATACAGAACAGTGTTTCTTTTATCGAGCACTATACCATTCAAAACCACTATACGTGATCTTTGGGCTCTGTGAAATCCCACAGTGAATGTTATTACATGTTGCAAGTTATGATGCCTGTACAAAGCTGTGGGTCCGTCTCGACGTCTTAAGCTGAATCTGGATTCGTGCGTCTGACTGAGGAACTTTTTACGAGAGTGACACTTGTTGAAAACCTTTTCGTACTTAAAATGATGCCCGTTAGGACATAAGATATCAATTTCTACGTCATTTCAATGTCAAACAATGAGTCAATAAAATATAAACCATAGACTAACGTCAACTTAAATACTGATCCGGCATGGAATTTTTGTCTACTGACTTGGTTTCCGCCAGTTCGATGACGATGACTTCTTTTATGAGCATCATCAGCATACATCGCCTTTCACCGCGAATCCATAAGTCTTAAACATCAAATATCAGTTTCGTCGTGACTACGGAAATGCGGGACAAAATTTGAAGGATGGACGAGATCGTTCCAGGATAACTGACGTAACAGCCATGAATAAGTTCCAGGATAACTGACGTAACAGCCATGAATAAGTTCCAGGATAACTGACGTAACAGCCATGAATAAGTTCCAGGATAACTGACGTAACAGCCATTGGATAAAAATATCACGTGCATGCCAGAAGACAGCAGTCCTTGGCCAATCAGCAAACAGCTGAAAACAGCTTAATATCGGTACCGATAGGCGGCCGACGGGCATTAAATGAGTCATAGCAAGTGTTCTCTTCCCATTTCATTTTGGCCATGGAAGAGCAGAGAGTAAACATCTGTTTTTGTTGGAAACTTGGTAAATCAGGTATTGAAACTTACAGAATGTTAAAAGAAGCGTATGGGGACACGGCGTTATCCCGCAGAGAGTTTTCGAATGGTATACACGGTTTCATGACGGGCGGTAATCCTTTGATGGTAATCCGAGATATGAGCATCCCTCCAATGTGCTGACAGCGGAAAAAATCAAAGAGGTGCAGAATCAGTTAAGAAAGATCGCCAAATGATAGTGAGACTTTTGGCTGAATCGGTGGGCATCAGTAAGTCTATCTGTCATGAGATTCTACGCGAGGATCTGGGAAAACAAAACCTTAATGCCAGATTGGTACCCCGCATTCTAAATGATGACCAAAAGGAGGCTCGTTGATCGGTCTGTTCCGATCTGTGGGCAATGCAGCTGAGGATCCTGATTTTCGCTCCAGAATTATTACAGGAGATGAAATATGGTACCTGCAGAGTATAATCCACACACCTGAGAACTGTTCCCCAGGATAAAACGCACACTAAAAGGAGAGTATCATGAAGACATTACATCTATCCCAGCAACAGCGACAAAACAACTTGCGAACATCCCTAAAAGTGCCTTCCAGAACTGTTTCAGGATCTTCAGAGACGCTGGAAACTGTGTATTGATTCAGAAGGGCGGTATTTTGAAGATGACCAGCATTAATTTTGAGTATGGTACTTTTTTATATTCTTTATTGCGTCAGTCCACGAATTTTTCGATATAGGTTGTAGTTACTGTCAGTGACCCAACGAGGATTTCATTATTTGGGTGACCCAAAAAATGTTGAAGATGAAAAAAAAAAAAACCAAAGGAAGCATCTTCCAAAATACGTATTGGAGAGCTAAAAAAATATTTCCACCATATTGAAGTGCGTTTCCAATGATTCGTAAACTATATATTTAAAACAACCAGCCAATAACAAAGAACGAATGACTAAGTGATATCTTATGGGAAAGACCGAGGTGTACCCCTGGTTGCTGTAGATAAAAATTTTTTGTCTGTGTTTATATCTTTAGATGAAGCACTTAGATCCAGGATTATTTCTTTAGATGAAGTACTTAGCCTGGAATTACTTCTTTAGATGAAACACGTCTAGATCGGGATGTCAGTCTACAAAGTCAATATTTCGCCGTTCATGTTTTTGCTCCTAACCATACAAAATGTATTTGGATCGGCATAGGAACAAAAATTTTTTATGCCGATCCATTTAGTGGTTGTCCAATGTAATGAGATGCAGGATTCGCATGGATTTTAGAAGAATTGTAAGAATATACCTACCTCTATGCACTGTTGTTCCGCCTTTTATAAGCTGTCATAGAAGTAGCGATTTATGTCCACGTGTGACCCAGATACTGTAAATCAACAAATAATGACTCAAAAATTAGCGTCATTTTGCGATCGTTGCCTCTTTCAGCGATTTTCTCACTTAAGACCTCAAATTGCTTTCGAGATTCTGCATTTATTTGAAGCGTTTGCAGAACAAATTCCTTTAGTGCATTCTCATTTTAGTCCCAGACGAGGTAGCCTTCTAAGTAATTTCAATACGAAGCCGTCGTGTCTGTTTTCTCCGTTTTATAACAAAATAGTTTCTTTTAGTTATATGAATACAAACTTTTTTCCGCCTTCCATTTCGCAGGAAATAAAATACATTAACAGTTTTGTTCGACATCATACTACGTTAATACGACAGTTCTTCTTTGAGTGTGTAATAAAATTGACAAGTGATCTTATACTGTATAATACCTACGTATATAATATGCTTCCAGAAAACATAAAATTAATCAATGAAGAAAGAAATATTCTCCATAATACATGGAAAATCGACAGAATATTCAAATCTGGTGATCTGGCAGGCGACGGCAACATGTCGACACTCTGTAGAGCATGTTGGGTTACAACAGCGGTATGCGGACGAGCGTTATGCTATTGGAAAACACCCCCTGGAATGCTGTTCATGAATGGCAGCACAACAGGTTGAATCACAGACCGACGTACAACTGTGCCGTCAGGGTGCGTGGGATAACCACGAGAGTGCTCCTGCTGTCATGGGAAATTGTTACCCAGACCATAACTCCAGGTGTACGTCCAGTGTGTCTCGGCCGCATACAGGTTGGTTGCAGGCGCTCACCTGGCCTCCTAACCAATACACGGCCATCACTGGCACCCAGGCAGAACCGGCTTTCATCAGAAAACACAACAGATCTCCACTCCGTCCTCCAATGAGCTCTAGCTTGACACCACTGACGTCGCAAACGGCAGTGATTTAGAGTAAGTGGAATGAACGCTACAGGGCGTCTGGCTTGGAGCTGTCCTTCAAGTAACCCATTTGTAACAGTTCGTTGTGTCACTGTGGTGGCAACTGCAGCTCGAATTGCTGCCGCAGACGCAGTACGATGCGCCACGGCCATACGCCGGACACGGCGGTCTTCCCTCTCAGTAGTGCCACGTGGACGGCCGGAACCCGGTCTTCTTGAGGTAGTACCTTCCCTTGACCACCGCTGCCAACAATCGTGCACAGTGGCTGCATTCCTGCCAAGTCGTTCTGCAATATTGCGGAAAGAAAATAAACCTTCTCGTAGCCCTATTACACGACCTCGTTCAAACTCCGTGAGCTGTTGATAATGGCTTTTTCGTCTTCTTAAAGGCATTCTTGACTAACATCAACACACTACGTCGAATCTAAACGATAACTAACGCTCACGAGCGTTACAGCGCGTATTTACAGCAAACCTGCTTTGCATGTTCCGAGGGGCGCTACTAGCGCCACACGTATGCGCCGTGCGCGAAATTTGCATAGACGTTATCTTGCAGATGTACTCTCACCGCCTACCAACTGTCGTTTATCGAACACAACCCCTTCTTGGTGTTGAGATTTTTTTTCCGTAAGTGTATTTACATCACTTAATAGGAATATTAAGGTTTCTCATTAATGTCGCCTCTCACCCAGAAAAGAGGGAGAGAAAGAATTATTATTATGTGCATCATATTCAGTTAACAAAATTTCCTTCATTTTGTTTCCCAAGTGTATCGATTTAATTGTTTACCTCGGCTCAACTTCATGTTTTCACCGTATGACAGAAAATTCCCATTTTTGCATATTGTAGCTGGAGGAACTTTAAATTTTAGTCGCCAGAAAACTCTATACCAGTTTTCATATACAAAACTTTTACTTAAAAACACTCGTGCCGTCCCGGTGGGTCAGTGGTCTAAGATGGCTTCTGACAATTTGTCCGAGATGGGTCCGGGTTCGAATCCCGTGAGGCATGGATGTTGTGTTTGTCTTACGGTATTTTTTCATCATTTCCTCAATTATTTCTCAAATTATTTACTTAATTTATTACACATGTTTGCATCCTTAACTCTAGTCTCCTTCTCCTGACGAATTAATTGAGCTACTCCTAAAATTATGCATCAGTATGGGTTAGAAATGATTGGACTTGCGTTGTCTGTATCTATAGAATGACAAACCACTAGAGAAAAATCTAATTTATTTGAATAACTTCCTGGTATTTGATTAAATAGAGATTTTATAATAATTCCCTGGAGTCAATCTCCCTAAATTAGGGACGGGAAACTGCTTATAGCCCACTGAGTTGCTCACGGTGGTCGTTAAACCGCCAATTAAAAATAAAAAAAACACACACAGACGTTTTTGAGCTACGAAATGCACCCAAAACACGCAGTAAACAATGATTAAAAATTTAGGCAAAGAACAAAAGGGAGATTATAGCCTAACCATTTATTTGTGTGTTTCCCATTGCGTTAGTCAATTCGGTTAGCGGTGTTAAATAAAATTAATTTAGAAAAGTGAAAGGGAAAATCATCTTTAGCCCGGACCGGGTCCGGATCCGTTTCCGGGCTTTTTGTCACACCGAGGCTCATGCTCATCTTTAATCTCCTTCGCCTGTGAACTCGGTTGGGCGTATCATGGATTGCGTTTACTGAGGGAAAAGTTGGTAACTGGTAAACTCGTGAAGATATACACGGTCGTATCAGAATAATATGACCACCCCCGGAATCACAGTGTACCCGCCCAGGCGCGTCACAGAGTGCACGTGACAAGGTCGACCACACGGAAATGGAAGTGGCCGAGCAGGACAGATGAGCCATAGTGCATAACGTGAGCACAATGGACAGAGGTAATGATTTGACGGACGTTCAAAAAGGAATGATCATCGGCTACCACGCCAAGGGTGGAAGCATCTCAGAAACAGCAGATTTCGTGGGCAGTTCTCGAGGTGCTGTAGTAAGGGTGTACCAAGTATGAACCGCTGGTACACCGAGTACCTCCCGACGTAATAACTGTGGAGCGCCAAAGGCCATCGACGCCAGAAGAGAACGTCACTTCTATCGACTGGTAAAGGGCAATCGACGCGCCACAGTGCAGCAATTGAACACGCAAATGAACGCTGGGGCGCCCAGGTACATGTTCCCGATAACAGTAGAGCGAACCCTGTTATTCATGGGTCTCCGAAGTCGACGCTACGTCAAGGCGCCCATATTAATCCAGGCCCATCAGCAACGACGCCTGCAGTTCGCATGGGACTACCGTCATTGGACAGTGGAAGAGCGCGAAAACGTTGCCTTCTCCGACGAATCGAGGTTTCCACTCCACAGAAGTGACGGGTGGTGGCGGATACAGCGTCAGACACACGAGAATCAACACCCTGATACGCTTGTCGGTCAAGTACAGGCCGGTGGTAACAGTGTGCATGTCACCGCCGGGGATGTTTTTCAGGTAATGACCTGGGATATCTGGTACCACTGGATGGGTCCCTAAACGTTGTGTATAATAGAGCTGAACACCCAGCGGCAGGATGCTATGCATAATACTTCCGAACACTTAGCGGCGGAATGCTATATATATGTACTGTATAATACCACTGAACGCTCAGCGACGGAACACTATGTATATTATATCCAACCATTCAGCGGTGGAAAATCAATTTCAAACATAAAGGTCGAAATTTTTCCTGTTAATTCATGTCCAAAGCACTGAAGGGCTAATATCTGTTTCTTCAATAAAATAGTGTGATTTTCTCTTTAAGGGCAATAACCGAATGTCAAGATTTTGCGCCAACAGTTTCCAATAACCTATTTCAGGTTAAATATTACGGCTAATCCTTTCACCTATAATATTTTTAGCTTTCAAGGTAGTTGTTTAAGTAATTAATTAATGTCCTTAGCTAATGATTCGTCAAACATAAGCAACTAAATCTATG
Source organism: Macrothele yani (assembly GCA_039090855.1). Classification (NCBI taxonomy): domain Eukaryota; kingdom Metazoa; phylum Arthropoda; class Arachnida; order Araneae; family Macrothelidae; genus Macrothele; species Macrothele yani. The sequence goes on along the minus strand of CM077029.1, from coordinate 166,455,368 downwards.
TAAAATTAATGTCCAGGATCAAAGAATCAGTACCCACGTAACAGTTTTACTGCTCTTTTTTCATATAAAATGTTGTAGTTTCTAAAGCGAAATAGTATTCACCAATATGCTGAATTTTTGTGTAGCTCTAGTTGCAATCAGAAATCGTACATGATCAGGTTATCATAACAGCAGTCACATACTTTTAACAAACAACAATCACCACAATATCTACAATCTCCGTTTTTTCGCTCCAACCCTTTTTATCTTTCCATCCTGAAGACTTAGCTTGTTACTTACATTTATCAGCGTTGCCAAAGTAAACATGTTGTTAAAAAATGTAATGTACAGTTCAATAAGAAAATCTTTAACCGAGAAGTAACAAAATTTGCATGAAACAGAAACTCAAAAGTGAGGTTAAATTAGAGGCATACAATACACACACAACAGTCAAATCCAGGATATCTAAATAGCTAAAATTTGTTAATAACTTACATTTTTCAGGTGCTTGCGTTAATTTGATTTATGTTTTGTTCCTTCTACGATAAAATAAATTAAACAAATAACATGTACTCGTAGCAATGAATACCTTTTCACTTTTGTTCCTTTAGCACATTACAAATAAAAAACACTGCACATTACGTCATAACTACAACCAGTAATTTAAAGTTTGTGGAAATTCAGGACACAATGTATCGTTAATAAGCATATTTACTGATTTCTTGCATGTCTTAATTGCTCTGTAATTGGATATACCAACTGTGTTTGACAGCTTAATGTGTTTTTTAATTTTTCAGAACCCAACGAATATATGTCTTTCGGTTTGAGCAAGAATGACAGTAAATCAGAAATGATCAATGCTGATGTTATTGTAGCATGGCTGGGGAAAAATGGAAAGGGTAACGCTGTGGATTATTTTCTTGCAGACAAAGAGCAAGTAAGTTATCTTGAAATGCAAATAAGATACAATTTCATTGTAGTGATTGTTCAGCACTTCTAGTGTATGCCATGATATCGTTTACGCTTAGAAGTCTTTAACCATGTACGATTAACTGGGACACCGGTTAATCGCGTCAGCCGTTTAATTGGGGCAAATTTTGGAGAACATTCCAAATTAGCTCTCTAGACAAATCTTCGTATAATTGTGGCAGCCACTCACTTCGGCCAAAGTGTTATAGTGCCGATGTGTCCTGATTAACCGGAATCTATTGTATTCAAAAAAATTTCAACAATGTTTCTCATAGTTTAGTAAAGCAAATTTCTATAATCAATCGAAGTAAATTATACCTCAATCGCAGATCCGTTAGCTTAATCTGTGCAACTTCGTGACCTGCGATCCTACTTCGTGATGTCACAGTAATTTGCCGAAACACCTTACATCATTGGTTCACTCTGATTTCTCTTTCTAAATACGTAAAAAAGAGCCAGCCAATCGTTGAAGAGATTTCGGCCGCTTATTGCGAAGTCGCGAAGTGAACCTTCAGGACTCCTGTAATCCAAGATGACCGTAATTTAACTCTTTGAAAAATAAAAATGAGAAGAGATGCTATCCGTCAAACGGAATTTTAAACAGGAACATTGAACTCAAATGGATATTTTCATTGCTTAATTATCTGTGACGAAAATTATCAAGCGCACGAGGAAATAAAAATGATATTTCATTCAGTGTCCCATAATGTGCATTCAGAAAATAATACATACACCGATGAGCCTTTACATTATGACCACCTACCTAATGTAGGACCCCCTTTATCCCGCAAAGCAGCAGCCACTCGGCAAGGCATCGATTCGATGAGGTGGCCATAGGTATTCTGGGGTATCTGGTACCATAATATCAACAGCAGGCCCTCCAGTTCCTGTACATTTCGGGATGGAGGTGATTTAGCGCAAACCTACTTTTCCTAGTCGAACCACAAATGTTCGATTGGATTTATGTCAGGCGAATTTGAAGGCCAGGGCACTAACAGAAAATCACTAGCATGTTCCTCGAACCATTCCTTGACGATTCTTGCAGTGTGGAATGGCGCATTATCCTGTTGGTAATGGCCATCACCAGCAGGGAACACAGTTGCCATGAATGGGTGAATTTGGTCCGCAACGATGTTCAGATACCTGACATCTGTCAGGGATTGTGTCATTGAAATAATGGGGCCTAAAGTGTCCCAAGAAAACATCGCCCACAGCATAGCACCGTCGCCGTCCTGTTTCTGCTCAACAGTGCATCCAGGTGCTATAGCCTCCGTTGTTAATCAGCGTATCGGCGCTCGGCCGTCTATGTGATGCACCAGGAATCTTGATTCGTCAGACCAGGCCACCTTCTTCCGATCATCCATGGTACAATCTCGATGATCTTGGGCCTATTTCATGAGTTGTTGGTGACGTGCAGTGAGCATGAGAACCCGGCTGGATCTTCAGCAACGCAGGCTTATGCGCAGATGGCTGCGATTAACTGTATGCTGTGACACATTGCCCTGATCACCACTGTTGTAGCTGTAGGCGATTTGTCGCACTGTGGCCCTGCGGTCGCTGTGAACAATGCGCGACAGTCTCAGCTCCCCTCTGACATCAATGAGCTGCAGATGTAACACGGATGGACGACAGACAGTTCGTAGTTTGACAATTTTTGCACCACTTTTGATCCGTACTCACTACAGCGGCCCATGAACAACCCGCAAGCCACGCCGTTTCCGAGATCGTAGTTCCGAGGCACCAAGCCATCCCAATTTGTCCTTTATCAAACTCCGATAAATCGGCAGCTTTTCTCATTCTGACTCCAAACACTCTACTAACCGAAAGCCGGTCCTCAGGTTGTATATAAACTGCTCTGTGAACTTCACCTGCGCGACTAGTCTCTAGGCGGGCTCATTTCTGTAGGCTGGGGGTGGTCGTAATGCAATGACTCATCGGTGTAGGCTATATGCACATTTCTATAATCTTTGGATGCGGATTAGTAATGTGTAAATCGGTGTTCCCCAGCTTCATTATATTATTTTGACTTCAGTACGTTGTTTGGTACAGGAATTTGAATAAAAAGGTAGCGTGTTGATAAATGGACTCAAGCGACGATGACGACCCTCCTGGAAACATGGTATCGCTCTGAGGTATGCGCGATGATTAAGTTTCTCTGAGCACAAAAAAACGCCGGCAGCAGAGATTCATCCCCAACCTGAAGTAGTTTTTGTCCCCAAGTTATAGTGTGTGTCAAGCTGGCTGAACAACACATCTAAAAATTATAATTTCCACTGCCGGTATTCAATACTCAATTACTGCTCATTAGTGGCCAAATCGCAGCATTAGTGTTTTTGCGGTATACCAATTGCCTGATTCAGGTACTAATTAGTGCTAATTGGGCACTAATTGCTCACGAAGAGAAATTCTAGAAATATTAATCTTTTCATAGGTGGCGGGCCAGGTTGACATCAAGCTGGCCGATCACATTAAAATGACAATAGCTTGCTTAATTCTGCAACACTAATTCTGCTATTCGGGCACTAATTGGCACAAATTGAGCACTCAATACTGGCAATGAAAATCAAAAATTTTCGATACGTGTTTCGGCCAGCATGACACACACCAAGTCATGAACGTTCGAAATGTGTCAGTATATGGTGTTCAAACTCGCACGTTGACGAATAAGATAAGCCTTCATCATCAACAATAGACAGCAACGTGAAAGCTCTGGTGCCGGAAGATAGAGGGGTGGCTTTGCGTCAGATTGCAGCAAATGCAAATGTGTTTTTTCGGCACTGCGCGCCACATCGCTTAGCCTAGGGTACTTCCGAGTGAGGTCCAGGCAGGTCATCATTTTCCCGTGAAATCGCCATCCAGCAATTTGCTTTTTTATTCAAACTCCTGTGCCAAACAAAGCCCTCTACTCGGAAGAGTGTAATGATGTTGAGCGACACCAATTCACACATCTCTTATCGGCCGACGAAGGTTGTCGGAAGTTACTTATTGTGCAGCCCTCGTCAACAGACAATAAACGAACTAAAAAAAGCTGAATAATAAAGTTAAGTTTTAAAAAGCAATGATACTCAAAACTTTGTCCAAGGTACACATACTAAAATGACCGAAAGGATCTGCTCTGCCAATTTTCTTGTTTCCTACAAGGAAACGGTCGCCATATTGAACAATGTTTTTATGTACGTAGCTTCCAAAATCAATAATAGCATCTACAGAAATGAAGTATCCTTAGATTCGCATTTCGCTGTCGTTTTCAGAATATATGAGCAGCAATGGAACAGTAATAGGTAGCAGGATTGAATTCAGAAGCTTCCCTTACTGTGTGTGAAGGGGATAACGGGAGGGGGGATATGATCTAAAAAAAAAAGATTGATAGAGAGGCTTTGTGGAAGTGAAACACTCCACACACATAAATTGGTAGAGCTGCCCCTCCCTCGAATTGCATGGCTCTTTATACGGACATTTTCCATAAAAAAATTGTGCTAAATTTTTAAAGTACAAAGTGGGAAAAACAACTGAAAAACCAGCATTATTTTCCTGGCGTTCAATTAGCTGCTTTGAGAGGAAATGAGCTCCGTGCTTTTCAAATATCAAATCTGGATGGAATCTTTCAAAGTAAATTTGAGCCCTTCTATTCAGGCGATTTACTTTATTAGGAAAATTTCCAGAGTATATTATTGATTAATTCCTAAGCGATATGACCAGTAGTTCCTCTTTTGAATATTCGGTTATTCTTTCGTAATGCAGGATTCCCACTTCTTTAGAAGAAACTTTTATTTACTTGATTTCATCACATCATTCCTGTACCATTCATTATCTTACTCGCGATCTTTCTCTTGGAATTTTGTGGAAACATTACATTATATAACAAAGCACACCCATTACTTTTCATGATCAGTCAAAATCTCTTTTTCCTTCGCACTCTCAGCTTCCTCTGTTTCTGAAACTCTAGACTTTTTTGCTTTATGCTCTCTCTCTCTCTCTCTCTCTCTCTCTCTCTCTCTCTCTCTCTCTCTCTCTCTCTCTCTCTCCCTCTGAAGCTAGAAAAGAATCTTTAATCTCCAAATTCGAATCAACTTTCAGTCGTTATAAAAACGTTTATGAAAATCTGTGCATTTATTGCTATAATTTTGCAAAAATAAATGCGTCAATTATTTATCTCCTTAGCCACTTCAAAAGCAAAAGTCTGTTTTACGGATAACTACAGCCACAGTCGTTCCACGCTGGATCAGTTAGTGATGGGTAAGATACACTATATTGACAAAAGTAACCGGACACCCCTTCAAGAGCAAATGAAATGATCCTCTGCGATGTTAAGATGCGCGGTACAGCTGCAAACGGTATAAAAACAAGCCCGAAGCTGACGGCGATCATATTGCACTGTGAGGTGGAAGGAAAATGTCGCTGCGGGAAAGAACTGACTTTGAGAAAGGAAAGATTGTTGGGTGTTATATTAGTGGGTTGTCCATAAGAGAAACCGAGAAGCGTTTAAACATACCCAAGTCAACTGTTTTGGATGTACTGAATAAGTGGAAGACACGTGGCGTGCCTGAAGCAGCAAAACGTACCGGCAGACCAAAGAAAATCAGTGATAGAGGACGTCGAAGCTTCAGGAGAGTCGTTGCAGCTAATCGACGGAGTACTGCACAATACCTCAGTGCGCAGGTGAGTAATCATGCTGGAACCTTGGTATGTACACGTACCATTCGCAGAGAACTTCATTCCATGGGTTACCGTGGTCGTACGGCTGCTCATAAGCCTTTCATCTCCACTCGAAATGCTACTCGTCGTTTAGCATGGTGTAAAGAACATTTATCGTGGACCGTGGATCAATGGAAACGGGTCCAATTAACTGATGAATCCAGATACACAATCCATCAGCCTGATGGCTGTGTGTGGGTATGGTGGCAGCCGGGGATACGCTATTTACCACATTGTACTGTTCCTACGGTCAAGTTTGGAGCTGGCAGTGTACTCGTGTGCGGGTGTTTTTCGTGTTATGGTTCTGGCCCATTAATTATCGTGAACAAACCTGTTAATCAGCTCGTCTACCTCGATATTCTGGACAATTATGCCCTACCAACTCTGTGGTAATACTATATGGAACCGAGCTTTTTGATACCAGCAGGATAATGCACAGAGCCATAAAGCAAGGACTGTTACTGCGCGGTTTAACGATAATTCCGTATCGTGTGTGGAGTGGCAAGCCCAGAGCCCCCAAAGAGAGCCTATGGGATGAATTAGAGCGCCGCATTAGAAGTTTGGAACCAAGGCTTACTACTAAGCAACAGTTAGCGGGAGCATTTTGTACTGAATGGAAGCGCATACCTATCGCTGTATCTTTCAAAACGCTGTCGAAAGGATGTCTCGAAGGGTCAGAGCATACATTAAGGCCAAAGGTGGGACGACACCGTACTAATGTATGACAATAAATGCTATGTTGTGTTTCTCTACTAGGGGCAAAGAATATAAACGCTTCGCGTGAAGAAGCTCAACTCTCGTAGAGATAATGTAAAACAGGCGACAGCAGCGCCACCATGTAATGCGGCAGCAGATGCTCTGCGGGAAAGTTAACATTCAGGCGCAAAAAGCGTAGGAGACACGGGACGGGAAGCCTATTTCACGGAAAGGAAGCTAAGCTTTGATCTGCGACTGTTTCCTTCGGTCTCATTGGGTCTGCTAAAGCATTTTTTTTTTTTTTGTTGTTCTTTTCTGAGTATCCCTCTTGTCCCTTCTTTTGGTGAAACAAATATATACATTAGCAATTAATATTATTTTAAGGAAATTTTAGCAGTTTTATTCTCACTTTAAGCACCGTAGTAATACCAGGTTGCTTGGCATGAATTTCATATTTACAATATACCTTAAATGTCAAAAATGCTGAGGCTGGTTTCCCAGTAGCAGCCATAATAATAAAAAAAAAAAAAAAAAAGCAAAGACAACCGCAGTTTCCCAAAGCTACAATTTTTTTCTACCCTTCCGAAGTTTGCAAATTAAACGCACTGCGCTGGAGAAATTTTCTCAACAGATCGGAAAAACATCCGTTCGTATCTGAGTAGGTTCGAACCTGGGCCGCTGGCGTGATAGCTGAGCTCTCTACCGACCGGACTAACTCGCCACGATTGAGTGTATGCTTAAAGCTGTCTGTTTGGTATGCATTGTGTAATCGAATGCTTCCCTCTTTCATTTTACAATATTACGAGGTATTTTTCATAAAAGTCAGTTTCATATAATTGATAAATTAATTTTTTCAACGTAACGATAGCTTTTTTTTTCAGCAAACGTTGTTTTAATGGTTTTCCAGGATATTTGTTTCAAACGGTTTCAAATTTGTTCTTGTTATTCATCCACTCCATTCCATGAATTGTTATTCATCGGAATGGAGTGGGTGTATTTCATGGCTGTAATATAAACGCAGATCTAGATGAGAACAACAAAACCTTTGAACAAAACGCCAACACAAACAAGCGTTTATATTCTTTGAACACAAACACGCATGCTCAGTCTAACTCAGTCTGTTTAGTTTCGGCACTAGCGTCTCGAGGTAGAGACATCCACATGTATCGAGTTATCTCATTGGCAGCAATACAACTGGGACCCACCAATTGGCGAACGGCATCGTAACGGCTTTAACAGTTTGGCGGAAATCTATAAAAAGAACACTGATTTCTCACAGTCTGGTGATTACAGTAAGCTGCAAAACATAAAAGCACATCAAATAAATCCAATTTCACCTTAAAATATCAATTGTACAGGACTATCGACAACCGCCAACGAAGAAACTAATGTTAACTAAGATGTAAACAACCTGTGTCACGACTTCGACGACGTATATCTGGCTCAAATTGTATTTCTACCCGAATGAAACAGTACAAATCGAACAACTTAACCTGTTCGCAGTATCCATCCAAATATAATTATTAACTAGATAGAAGTTTTAAAGAAAACTACTTACTTATTCTCTCAAACTTACCTCTTCGCAGCGTAGCAGTAGCCATTATCCACCATTATTACCGCCAAACTGTTAAAGCCGTTACGATGCCGTTCGCCAATTGGTGGGTCCCAGTTGTATTGCTGCCAATGAGATAACTCGATACATGTGGATATCTCTACCTCGAGACGCTAGTCTGCTCGGCATCCTGCGGCATCAGCCTGTAATGTTGGCTTCTGTGTAGTAATTCTTTGCCGCATAATATAGTGGCGCTAGTTACGTCTAGGGGTCCGGTGAATTTGTCAATATAGTGTATATGACGTGCGATTTCCATCAGGTATGGTCTGTCATTCATCACTTCTTCTGAGCTGTTGAATTATACAAACATTTGAAGGCATAAATTTTAAGACCAAACGAATAAGTCGTTTAAATTTTTCAAGTGGTTTTATTTCATTTAATAAAAATGCCGCCCCGTGGGCGCAGTGGTCTAAGCACCGGCTTATGCTCATTGGTCCAAGTGGGTCCGGGTTCGAGTACCGGTGAGGCATGGATGTTGTGTTTGTCTTACGGCACTGGCTCTCTCCCTTCCCTGGAACCAGTGACTCAAAATTAGGGACGGGCGATTGCTTATAGTTCATTGAGTTGCTCACAATGGTCGTCAAGTCCTCAATCTAAACGAAAACTTTACATAATTGTTTCGAATTCACAGTTTTAAAAGTTTGCATTTGGATTCAGTCCGATGTTCAAAACGTGATAATTCTTTGCCTATTCAAAAAATTTAGAATTCTCTGAGATAATATAAAAACGTTTAAGAAAAAACAACTTAGACTGGTTTAAAATATATACACAGAACGCAAATGCGTAAATTAAAGCAGATAGACAGCCATAAAAATATATGATATGGATTTGTGTTTTACTGTAACATAAAAGATAGGTGATAAAATGTTTGGAATTACATTATAGTACGCTCTGAGTGAATACGAACCGATATTACCTATCCAAATCACAGGCTGTCGTTTAAAAAGAAAGGTATCATAAGAATAGTCGACGTAACGTGATATGCATTTAACTGTTACATTCTACTATGAACCAGCGGGGTAATAATAATGGTGTTTTTTTTTTTTTTTTTTTTTTTTTTTGGAGGTTTAAAGACCACCGTGAGCAACCCTATGGACTATAAGCAGTCGCCCGTCCCTAATTTAGGGTCACTGACTCCAGGCAAGGGAGAGAGCCAGTGCCATAACAGAAACACAACAGCCATGCCTCTCCGGGATTCGAATCCGGACCCCTTTCAGACGAATGATCAATAAATAGCCATCGCTTAGACCACTGCGAAACAAGGGCGACATAATGGTGTTTTCTATAACATTTCGTCAGAGCAACCTGCATTGTGTCGCAATGTGTAATAGTATGAGACTTCTTCTTTTGGGGGGTTTAACAACCACCGTGAGCAACTTGATGGGTTATAAGCAGTCACCCGTCCTTAATTTAGGGCCAGCCACCCCGGTGGCGCAGTGGTCTAAGCGATGGCCTCTGATCATTCGTCCGAAAGGAGTCCGGGTTCGAATCCCGGTGAGGCATGGATGTTGTGTTTGTCTTACGGCACTGGCTCTCTCCCTTCCCTGGAACCAGTGACCCTAAATTAGGGACGGGCGACTGCTTATAGCCCATTGAGTTGCTCACGGTGGTCGTTAAACCTCCAATGGCCGGCCCGGTGGCGCAGTGGTCTAAGCGATGGCCTCTGATCATTCGTCCGAACGGGGTCCGGGTTCGAATCCCGGTGAGGCATGGATGTTGTGTTTGTCTTACGGCACTGGCTATCTCCCTTCCCTGGAACCAGTGACCCTAAATTAGGGACGGGCGACTGCTTATAGCCCATTGAGTTGCTCACGGTGGTCGTTAAACCTCAATAAAAAAAAAAAAAAAACCTCCGATGAAAAAAAAAATAGGGCCAATGGTTACAGGGAAGGGAGAGAAACAGTGCCGTAAGACAAACACAACATCCACGCCTCACGGGGATTTGAACCGAAACCCGTCTCGGACGAACAGTCAGAAGCCAGTATCAGCCTTTCCGGTGGCTAAGTGGACAGAGGCGCGTGCCTCTCTGGAACCTGTGACTGCAAAATTTAGCGACAAGTGACTGCTTAAAACCCTTACAGTTGCTCACAGTAGTCGTTAAACCCAGAAATATAGAAAAAAACTATAATATAAATTATAATGTCTCTTTCTTATGTCCACGTTTAAAATATTCTACACAATTCATAACCTTCCTGTTCTTTTGTTTCACAGTGTGTCGGAAGACGAGGAAGTTGCCCAGACACAAAACATCCCGACGGACAAAACAGCGTAACTTTGTTGAACACTGCAACTGTGAACGGCTATACCATGATAACTTTCAAGAGACCTCAAGTTGGACGTAAGTACCGCAATACAGATAAATCAGAAGTACTAATAATGATTTCTAAATTATTCTAAAGTCATTCCAAAAGTTTTACCTACTGAAGCCTCCTTGCTCTGAAGATTAAATGTTTTGCTTAAGATCAAAAATCATTTGGTTAACTTAATGCGTTGAAACACATTTAAGTTGAAGGGTACAAAGTATACCTTAAAACTCTGTGCTCATTCTTATCACTTGCCATAAGAATGCGCATAGAGATCTTGTTTTGCCTTTTAGCACAATTTATATTTTTTGTATAAGTCATTAATGGATCATCTTCATAAATGACGCCACGAATACACAGAAGTACATGATCTTTATTTATGTAAAACGCGATTTCCGAACAATACTCAGGTATAAATTCCTGTGACGGTTGTTTCCGCAAAGAAAAACTGTCCATACACTGTTTTGTGTCTCATCGTCGTCAAATCCACAGCCTCGTACGCTTCTGTGTAAGCATTTTGCCAGGATTTTTTGCTCGCGAAATGCGAAGATGTGTTTGTTCACTTTTATCCTCATATGGAAGGATGTACAGTGAATACGATATTGCGGAACTAGTTGGTCGCCTTTCTTCATTCGCTTGAACATTTTTCAGTAGCTGTACTATCGGTTTTCACCTAATCCCTGCAGAATTCCAAGCCTACGCACAAAACATTCGTGCCCGAAGAAACTTGAGGTTACAACTCGCATTAAAGATGGTTTCATAACTGTTGTTTAGCTGGATAAGGTGTTAAAGATATTTTCAATTTATGACCGAAGTTTTTAATTACCCTGTACAACAGAAATTATATTTGTAAAATAATTAGACTTTTTTTTTCTTTGAACAGCCGACAAGTATGATCAGCACGTGTATTCTGATGGTCCCCAAGCTATCGTATGGGCCGTAGGTCCTCTCAACGACAAAGATGAAGTATCATATCATAGTCTTCGCTCAGAAGGTACGTCAAGTTTTTCTCTGTCTGTGTAGTCCAGTATACTAAAAACAACCTTGCCTTGACATACAGGTGAACAAGTGTATTAGAAATATAAAACTGAAAATAATTTTATAGACTGTAATTTCGTTTTACATGAAAATAATGTTGAATTTTTGTTACTTAAATTTAATTTGAATCTGTTTCTCTGCAGATAGTGGGGATGTATAAAACGAAAGAACCGTGAACGCAAGAATTTTGAAATCTGTTCTCCATGTCTGGAGTTTGAGAGAAAGAATGGTTATACATGTCTATGGAAGTTTGTATGCGTATTTTAAATAATAATAATAACATTTCGATGAAGCTGTCAATGCAGCTATATCGAAAATACTAAGACAAACCGTTAACGGTAACCGATAAATCGGGTACAGTTGGCAAATTTTGAGCGAAGCTATTGCAAAATCTGAGTTTATTAAGGCGTTAATTATAACAAATTATAAAAAACGAACACATGAAATTTGTGCCTTCCAGAACAAAAGTACGAAACATATTAAACAATAAATGCCTAAAATTTATCATGAACTACTTTCCTTCACACCTTGACGTTGGTTGTGATCAGGTTGCATGTAAACAAAGTGGAAAGACACACTCAGATCGGGAACCATGTTTTTCATTTTGTATCGCGAAAGACACACACACACATACACAAACTTCCTTTTATTATTATACATTAAGCAAGTGTTGAGCTAACAGACGGAGTCTTTCCATTTCCTCGTTTTTCAATTCAAACGATTTTTTTTAAATTAATGTTTTTCGTGAAACGGTTCAAGTAAAAGGCCATCTAGTTTTCATTGAAATTCCTTAATGACACGGAATTTCGGGAATCGGTAGGCGTCAAAACCTGACCATGGACTATATATACAATCACATGCCAAAAAACACGGTGATCGGATGTCATGTCGTACCTATCAACTAATTGTTCCGAGTGTCGTATACAGAGCGGATTTTTTCAATTATTATTAAAATTGGTCAGTTTTTTAATGGTCATTATTTTTATACGACACGACCAATCACCATGATGCCAACCCAATGTCACTCACCATGTCCTTCCCTTTCTCTGTGGCAAGTGTCACCACGATCGGCTGAAGATCTTTGGAGGAGATAGGTAACAAACGACCTCTTCTCAAAACCCGGAAAACCCCCTAAAAATGCAAGTTTTTGGATGATTATTCCTCAATGACACGTAATTTCGGGAGTCGGAAGGGGTCAAAACCTAACCATGGACGATGTCCAATCGCATGCAAAAAATCACAGTGATCGGATGTGTCATCTCGTACCTATGCCCGAACAACTAATTGTCTCGAGTCTCGTAAAGAGAGCCCCGCTCAACTAGAGAACGGATTTTTAGGTAAATAAATATTTTCACATAAAAACCCATATTTTCAAAATTTTTTTACGTAAATAGGTACTTTCCAAAATTCCATAAAAAAAACATTTTGCATATTTATTCGATTTTTTTCTTGTTTAGGGTAAATGAACCCAAAGTAAAAATTCAGCGGAAAAAAAAGGAAGTAATATTGTAAAAATCAGACGGAATTTATGCCCCTCTTTCCATCCATGAGAAATCGTTTCACCCGCGCCACTGTATTAGCCAATGGCGTCTTCCCGTTCGGGGAAGCGAAACCAGAATATATACACTTAAGTATTGGCCAATGGCGTCTTCCCGTTCGGGGAAGCGAAACCAGAATATATACACTTAAGTGCCAAAAGTCATGGGATAGCAGTATGTAAAATTTTTAATGGCTCTGCTGTCATATAAAGACTTCAACTCACGCCACGATTATTTGCTATGGCTTTTATGTTAGTGTAAGGGGCTAATGTTTGAATACCTTCCCATATAGGTACCACGGACTTGGAACACCCTTGCCTGGATAGAGTTGTGGAAGATCTTCCTTCTTTTGGTCTCTTTTGTGTTCTCTGACTCTGGTTCCAAATGATCGTTTTGTCATTCCGTTGTAATGTCTATGCGTACCGTCAGGGAACGATAACGGTGTGGCATAAACATACATCATCTCCCAAGTAAAATTTAAATACCTATTACAGAAATGCATTTCTTTTGTAGTGTTTTTATGCACATATATTTCTTTTAATTAAAGTTCGGGCCTTAAATAAACTGTTGAGCATAAACCACGCTAAAATTAACTGAGTGAATAAACAAACTTATGTAACATCAACTGATTGGTTCTTTGACTGTGAAATAGTAACGCATAGAAAGTTTAAGGCAACACTCTCCTTCAGTCTGTTATTCTGATGTGGTAATTCTCTGTTAATAACAATTGCATATGCAAACGTAGAAATCTTTACCTAATAATTACAGCACGTTATTCATCTATCCACATAAATCTAAAGAAAGCTTTTCACTTTCCTTTACTATCTCACCTATTCCATTTGACTTAGACTTTATTTCCTTCTGGCGAGCTGTTGGGGAAGTAATGTGCCGTTTAGTAAGAAAGTTTTAACCGAGAAGTAACGAAATAAAACGTATATAATACGCTATGTCTGTTCCTAACGCTCTGACGTCATTCAGTACTTGCTCCGCCATATGCTTTTATCCGGTGGCCAAAATCGGAACTAAGCGCGCCACTATCGCACTAAAATCAATGAGAAATACCGGAACATAAAATGAAGTTCGTAAGACAAACGAGTTCATTTGTGGCAACACGTATGTGCTCGAACAACTGCCAGCGACGTTTGTTCTGTTACGTAGGTGTTACGTCGTGTTTTATTTAATTTCCTTCGCATTGCGGAGTAATTTCATAAAAGGGAATAAGATTGCAGAGTAATTCCATAAAAAAGGAATTAGCGTTATTATAAATATAAATGCTCATATCTGTTTAAAACACTCTAACCTACAATAAAAACTGAAATTTTGAGATGTCAAAGCGAGCAAAATCGCATCTCAAAGCATTTTCAGCTCTTACATGAATGAGTTTTTACTATATTTTCTTACAGAAATCCGGAGTCGGTTTTATGTTTTCAATCTGCTTCAATTAAAAATTTCACTCCGTCGTAGTTTGGGTAAAATTCCCTATACATGAATATTTACTTAAAGCTTAAAAGCTGCCGTCCTGAGACGAACTACCGGCTAGTTTGTATAAGATAACAGAATCTGAAAAGAAAGGTTAAATTAGAGGTATGCGTCAACGTTTTTTGATTCGTATCTGTAAAGATCCTTCGTATACGTTACATAGATTTAATATAGGAATTTTTAGGCAATACTATTAAATATTTTCTTCGTAATATTTCTTTTGCCACGAGTATTTCCTTTCTCTTTTCACCCGGAAAAGTTATACAGGGTGTGTCTAAAATTTTTCCCTGGTTACGATAAATCGTACAAAATGAGCCACGCTAGTTAGACGTACGCTGTTTGTTGCATTGATTGGGTCATATTCTCAAGTTTTTTGTTCGTTGTATTTTTGGAACTATAGGTGGCGCTGCATATCTGCAGCGTAGTTTGTTGTTGAAAGCGTCAGTTGGCGAAATGGCGTCTATGCAGGAAAAAGCTAATTGTGTTTTCTGGTTTCGTGAAACCAAATCTGCAATTTCAGTGCAGCGGAAGTTTAGGCGTGAGTATGATAGAGCTCCGCCGGATGTGAAGAGCATTAGGAAGTGGTAACAAAAGTTTAAACAGACGGGCAGTGTGTCGGTGACCGTGCAGGAAGTGGAAGACCTGCCATTAGTAAGGAAACTGTCGACGCCGTGCGTGATGCATTCGTACGAAGCCCGAGGAAATCAATTCTTCATGCCTCTAGTGAACTGGGAATACCTACAAAGACAGTGCACCACATTTTAAGAAAGCGGCTTCGTTTTTTTGCATACAAATTGCAAATTGTTCAAGCTTTGGAACCTAATGATGGGGCCCAGACGTGTGGCATTCGCAATGGATATTCTTGAACGAATAGACGAAGATAATGATTACCTGCGGCGGATTTGTTTTTCAGACGAATCAACTTTTCATACTTCAGGTAAAGTGCACATGCATAATGCCCGCATCTGGGGTTCAGAGAATACACATTTGGGTTTGGAGAAACAGAAGGATAGCCCTAAAATCAGTGTTTGGTGCGGACTAATGCACAGCAAAGTAACTGCTTCGTTCTTTTGTATTGAGCCCACCATTACATCGGGTATTTACTTCGGCATGATGCAGGTGTATGTTGCACTTCAATTGGAAGAGCTGCAACATGGGTAATGTTCCAGCAGAACGGTGCGCCCCCGCACTGGGGTGTACCTGTCCGACAATTCTTAGATGACAAATTCCTTAACAGATGGATAGGCAAAGATGGTCCCATGCCCTGGCCACCAAGATCCCCAGACATTACGCCCCTTAACGTCTTTTTATAGGCTACATTAAGGATCAAGTTTATGCAACACCAGCTGCAGATATTAATTAACCCTTTGAAGGGAAGAATAACTGAAGCGTTTGCGACCATCACATATGACATGTTGCAGCAGACATGGAAAGAGATAGAGTACCTACTGGATGTCCTCCGTGTAGCAAAAGTAGCCCACGTTGAGGTATAATGATGACCCAGAAAAAACTCTGGATTTCAGGTAAGCTATATTGGAAAACCGTATGTGTCTAACGAGCGTGATTCATTTTATACGATTTATCATAATCACGGAAAGACTTTAGACACGCTCTGTATATTTTACCTTAGTAAGGATGTAACGGATTTTAGACTGTGCCTTCCAGTGGCATTTTTGGATTCGCCTTCAAATATATTACAATGGAGGAAGCTATTTGGAGACATCGCTTTGTGCCATCGTAGCTAAGTTTGGATTGTTGAAGTGCAATCAGCACCCTTTGCCGTCTTTGATCAACGGTTTAAGAAAAGGACGTCCTTGGCGAGTTAAATCAACTTTGAGGTTTTTTAATACGATGCCGGATTAGTCCGAGGCCGATACCGCGGTGAGTGTTGGAGCGAGTGGGGAGGGGGGGGCAAGAGCTAAGAGACACTGTCGGCACTGAGAAGTGAAGAGGAGTGGTCGCATGAAAGGACAAGGGATGTGATTTTCGGGCACAACATTTAAGCTGGCCGAGGGAAAGGTGTTTCCGGGACGCGGGGAAGAAACGGGCGGAAAGTGACCAAAGTAGAGACCATAGAGCGAGGAGATAAATTCTTTACAAACACTAAGATATTAAGAAGCTTCAGCGCGTAGCCTTTGGGCAACCATACTCCAGAAGATGAGAAAATAAAGTGCTTTTAAGCGATAAAACCATATTTTGAATATTTAGCGGGCTGCTTATTATTATCAGCTTTTCATTTGTTTGTTCACGTATGTGGCTGCGAGCCGAACTTTAGCTACTGACTCCGAGACGAGAGAGTTACAGTGAATTTGATTCCGTATAATGTCACGTATATGCTCTGTAAATTGATTCCGTTTAATATCACGTATATGCTACTAAAGGGGCTCTGACGACCGCCAATAGCGGTATAACTATACCATCGGGATTAGAGGAAATACTAACCCACACTCACCATCCCGCTTGGCCAGCGTGGTGAGTTATGGCCAAACCCCTCCAAAATGGCTCCACAACTTAAATCTTGGCCCTCAGTCTCCGGCAGCTGGAATGTACCTGGCTAAGGAAGCGGCCAGTGCGACATGAAGGCAGAGGGTGCTAAGAATACCCGGAGGACCGGACTAGGCTGCCATCTGATGCTGACCTTGGCTACGTATAATGGACGCTCCCTATCTTCTGATTCAAGGCTTCTTGAATTGGAAGAGGAACTACAAAGGATCAAGTGGGACATCGTCGGGCTAAGTGAGGTAAGGAGAAAAGGAGAAGATCTCATTGAACTGAAAAGTGGACATCTCTTCTACTATCGTGGGACAGATACTGGATTTATAATAAACAAGAAACTGAAGGATAAAGTTGTAGAAGTTCAAAGTTCCTCTGACAGAGCAGCACGACTCGTTATCCACTCTCGAGAAGATACAAGGCTCAGATTATTCAAACTTATGCACCCACCACAAGTCATCCTGAATAAGAAATTGAAGAATTTTATGAGGAAATTCGTCATCTAAATAATAAAGGTAAGCAGCACTTGAAGATAATTATGGGAGATTTCAATGCAAAAATAGGGCAACGGCAACGGAATGAAACTTCAGTGGGTAAATTCGGACACAGCAAGAGAAACCAGCGTGGAAATACTCTCGTTGAGTTTGCAGAGGCAGAAGGGTTTTTCATCTTGAACTCCTTTTTCAAGAAAAAGCCACACAGGAAATGGACATGGAGACATCCAAATGGGATGACAAGTGAAATTGATTTTATTATGTGTAACAAAAAATTCGTCTTAGAAGACTGCAGTGTGCTAAACAAGTTCAACACAGGTAGTGACCATAGATTGGTGAGATGTAAGATGCACCTCAACACTAAACTCGAACGTAGCAAGCTCATAATACAAACAAAATGTATTGACATAACCAACCTTAAAAAACACCATAATACCTTCAAGTCTGAACTGAAGAACAGATTCTCTGCTTTAGAAGGCCTAACAGTGGACATCTCTGAAGTTAACAGAAAAGTAACCAAAGCTCTTATGGAAACAGAAGAAGTGGACATCTCTGAAGAAGAAGTGGATATTTCTGAAGTTAACAGAAAAGTAACCAAACCTCTTATGGAAACAGCAACAAAATTAGCTGGGTCTAAGAACAAGTTGCATGTGAACAAATTATCAGGAAAAACCAAAATGTTGATGCAAAAAAGAAGAGAGATGAGGACAACTAAAGAAGATGTGACATCCAAAGCGGAATATATAGAGCTATGCAAGACAGTACGAAAAAGTGTCACTGAAGACGTAAGGAAATTCAATTGTAAACTAGTGAGGAAAGCAATTGAAAACAACCAAAGCCTAAAGATAGCAAAGGGACATCTCAGTAAGGGAAGAAAACAGTTTATGGCACTGAGAAAAGAAGATGGTTCTGTAACAAGAAATAGAGGCGAAATCTTGACAAGAGTGAAAGATTTCTACTCCAAATTATATGAAAGGGATGATACATGTACTCCAGACATCATGAAAGGTACCAGTACCAGAGTTCTTCCAGTCCTTCCAGCAGATGTTGCACATGCAATTAAGAACATGAAGCGGGGAAAAGCTCCAGGAGGAGATGGAATTACTGTAGACAAGATGCAAGAAGCAAGTGGAGAAATCGAAACAGTACTCGCCCAAATTTTCAGTCGATGCCTTAATAAAGGGAATATTCCTGAGGATTGGAACAACGCTGCCATGATCCTGCTACATAAAAAAGGTGACATTGAGGATCTCAGGAACTACAGACCTATCAGCCTCCTATCAGTGGTTTATAAAATCTTCACTAAAGTTCTTTCACACCGTTTGAAGGTAACTCTGGACATGGCTCTACCGAAAGAACAAGCTGGATTCAGGAGTGGCTACAGCACAATAGATCATATCCACGTACTGAGAGAACTAATTGAAAGAGCATGGGAATATGAACTTGCATTGTGCATGGCTTTTATCGATTATTAAAAAGCCTTTGATTCGGTGAACCATCAGCAGTTACAATGGCTCTGAAATCCTGCGGTATTGATGATGCATACATTAATATTACACTGCTGGACAATTGCTAAGGACGGATGACAATAGCAACGATAGCAACCATAAAATGGAAGGCAGGAAAATGTGGAAATTAGCATAAGTGCGGGATACATCAAGACGTGTTGTGCGTATGCAAGTTTTGGATTTCCGAACTTGTTCGTGACGTCATAGTGCTGATAAGAGATATAAAAAGGATTTGACGCGTATTGACCGTTGTTGTTCAAACGCAAAGTTGAAAGGGAAGGAATCAATTGACGAACTTGCAATTTTCAGTATGTCTTCCCGACATCACCTAGATGATTTTACGCGTGGCCGTATTATTGGCAAGATTGAAGAAGGGCGAAAAATAAAATATGTTGCCAGGGAGTTCGACGTCAGCCACAGTGTTGTTTCAAGGCTTTGGAAATCATTTCAAACAAATGGGGAGTGTAGCAAACGTCACGGAGGAGGTCGTGTTCGCAGTACGACACCTGCAGAAGATCGGTACATAGTGCTATCAACAAAAAGACACCGTCGCAGCACAGCTAGTGAGGTAGCAAATCAGTTTATGGCTGCTACTGGGAAGCGGATCTCCCGAAAAACTGTCGACAGACGTTTGCATGAAGGAGGACTATACAACCGCAGTCCTGTTGTGTGCATCCCATTGTCCAGACGTCACCGTACCGCCCGCTTGCAATGGTGCCATCAACATCGCAATTGGACTGATAACGACTGGTCTGCTGTCCTCTTCTCAGATGAGAGTAGATACAGTCTATCGTCTGATTGTCGACGACAACTGATCTGGCGTGATAGTGGTACTGCATATTGTCCAGCAAACATACAGGAAAGGGACCGATATCCGACATGTAGTGTCATGGTATGGGCTGGCATCAAGATCAATGGCCGTACGTCCCTCCATGTGCTTCCAACTGGGACTATGACTGGCCAACGATACATCAATGATGTTCCGTTACCTCATGTTCGCATGTTCCGTGGTGCTGTCGGTGATAGATTCATTTTCATGGATGACAACGCAACATGTCATCGAACAGCCGCTGTCCAGGAGTGTCTTGAGAGCAAGGATATTCAACGCCTCGTATGGCCAGCACCTTCTCCAGATCTGAATCCCATTGAAAATGTGTGGGATGCTTTGGGGAGGAGTCTTGCTGGTCGCCAATGCCCTCCAATAAACAAGGACACCCTCATCCGTGCACTGACAGAAGAATGGGATAAATTACCCCAACAGCTGCTTGATAATGTTGTGCAAAGTATGACATGACGTGTGGAATCTTGCATCGCCCTCCATGGTAGCCATATCCCGTATTGACATCTTACGCCGGAATGCCTGCGGACGGCAATTGCATTTTTTACGTTTACGTATTCTGCACAAAATGGCCTTTTTGTCCCTTGAACACGTTCCAAAGCCTTCTGGATTTCAGAGCACAATAAATTGTCTTTCTTGTAATGTCCTGGCATTCAGACATTATTTTATTTCACTTGGCATCCAACCACACTTACTTTTTCATGCGCTATACAGCCGTTTATGATCCGTCCTTAGCAGTTGTCCACCAGTGTATTAATAACATCTACGAAAATGCAAGTGCAAAGATTCGGCTGTCTGAAAATACAACACACATGAAAATTGGAAAGGGAGTGAGACAAGGTGACACCATGTCTCCGAAGCTCTTTAATGCCACATTGGAAAATGTCTTTCAGTCACTGAACTGGGAAAACAAAGGGATAAAGATTAATGGAGATTATCTAACCCACCTTCGTTTTGCTGATGAAGCATAGTCATTTTTGCAACTACCCCATCAGAGCTGCAGAGTATGTATGATCCAGGAACTTGCTGACAAGAGTGAAGAAGTGGGTTTAAAAATGAACTTTCAGAAGACAGAAGTGATGTTCAATGCTTTTACAAGAAATGAAGATTTATCGATTGATGGGGAAAAGCTGGAGATAACAGATACGTACGTTTATCTTGGACAGCAGATATCAAGTGAGGGTCACATTGATGAAGAAATTAATCGGCGTACAAAACTTGCCTGGAGAGCTTTTGGAAGAAACAGCATAATTTTCAAGAGAAATATGCCATTATGTCTTAAAGGAAAAGTGTTTGATCAATGCATCCTTCCAGTGCTTACGTATGGTGCAGAGACGTGCACCTTAACTAAAAGAGACATACAAAGACTGCAGACAACTCAAAGTAGCATGGAGAGGTGCATGCTTGGTGTAACCAGGAGAGATAAGAAGAGGAACTCGTGGATCCGAAAAATGACAAGAGTGGAAGACATCATGATCAGAGTTAAATCCCTGAAATGGCAATGGGCTGGACATACTGCCAGGAGGACAGATCATCGTTGAACAGCTGAAATTTTAGATTGGATTGCAAGGGACAGGAAAAGACATAGAAGAAGACCACATGGGAGATGGGTGAATGAAATTTGAAAGTATGCGGGAGTGACATGGAGGAGGCTGGCACAAGGCAGACCGTTGTGGAGGAAACTTGGAGAGACCTTCGTCCAGCAGTGGATTGATAATGTTTGACAATGATGATGATGATGATGATATGTTCTGTGTGAAAAGCGGACGTTTCTGACGGGTGTTCAAATCCCGCTCCTGCCAGCAATCCAGTCTGCGGTTTTACCGGGGTTTTCCCAGGGTTTCTGCTGTTGGGGACGCGAAGTGTAGATGGTTGCCTGTGAAGACGGCCCCGGATGCACTTTGTTCCTTATCCGTATGCAGCAGAAGAATCGTAAGCCGGCTGTATTAACTTACCAGTAACCCGCAAGGGCGCATAGACGCTTTTGCGGGACTCAACCCGCTATGGGAGTACAAGATAGATGAGAATATCACGTAGCTCGGGATTGCTTACTCAGTAGTAATGGACGGTTGCCATAACATTTAAAATATTTGTCCCTTCCTCAGTAATAATCGCTACTTCCGACGTTAGGTGGAACCAATGCACAGCACATTGTATTAGGTGCTTTAAATAATTCCCGCTGTTTGTTGCCGCAGAAACACCTGTGTGTTGCCACAGAACGGTACAGAATAGTAAACTCGCGTGCAAAAATTAAGGACGAGACGATTTTCCGAATGTAACATTGTGCAGAAGTGCTCCACATCGACTCATATCATACCATAAGATCCCCAAGATGTAAGAATATGGGACAAGTGAGCAAACTGTCCAAACAAGGAATCCAAAGGATACAAAGGCACTTTATTGAAAAGGTAGCTTAGAGCACAACTGGACAGACGACAGAAACATCCATGTGACAGGCGGCTGCCAAGAAAAATCCAGTCTTTAGTAGGAGATATGATCACCCATGACTGCGTTGCAGGATTTACAACGTCTGTCCTTGCTGAGGACGAGGCTGTCAAAGAGCTGTTGAAGCATCGCGGCCCATTTCTCTTGTAACGCCAATCGCAGCTGCGGAATCGTTGCTGGCGACTAGTGATGTGCTGCCAAGCGTCTCCCGAGAAGGTCACACACGTGTTCGATTGGATTTAGGTCCGGGGACCTTGCGGTACAATCCATGCGTTGAATATCTTCACTCTCCAACAGCTCTGCGACAGCCACTGTACGATTAGGTGTAGCGTTGTCGTCCATGAAGAGGAACTCAGGACCCACGGCACCTCTAAATAGACACACGTGAGGCAGGAGAACCTCGGTACAATAGCGGACACCAGTGACTGAACCTCCTTAAAAGATGTGGAGGTCAGTACGGCTACCAAGCATGATACCGCCCCAAACGAGAACTCCGCCACCCCCAAACCGGTCCCTTTCGATGGGGTCTGGTACGATTCGTCCAACGACGATAGGTCCAATGCCGATTCGTCCAATGGACAATTGGTCCAAAGGTACGATTCGTCCAATGGTACGATTGGTCCAATGCCGATTCGTCCAATGGGACGATTGGTCCAATTCCGTCCTATCTGTCGGAAGTGCTACTCGTGCTATAAAAGTCGCATCTGTTCTGATTCTATCTCCGATGTTATACGAAAGTACCGGTCGTCCAAAGAATGTAAAATAATGTTACATTTCATGCGTAATATTGTGGTTACAGATTTCTTTTTTTTTTTTTTTTTTTTTTTTTGGAATCGCGTTTTCTTGTTATACTGTCCTTGCTGCCGTATGAAGTTACTGATGTACGAGCCGTTCAATCAACTTCAATGTTTCTCTTTTGCATGAAATAATATAAAATACTAGTGTTCCGTTTCTGTTTGTAGAATGCAGTGGGGTTTTCCGCCACCTGCCAACTGGAAACAACTGTTCGGGGTTTGGACAGAGGCCTTTTCAACAGTTTTTATCCAGTGATGCCATATTCATAACGTTTACATATTAAATCAAGTTAATAATATTGCGCTTTTACTTAAACACGAAATATTAATTCATAAGCCTTTTTAACGGTTTATATTCTACCGATGTCATATTCATAACGGTTACATATTAAATGAAGTTAATAATATTGCACTTTCACTTAAGCACGAAATATTAATTCATAGGCCTGCGGCCTAGGCACCTTGCAAAGATCTCAGAAATGTTACGATGAAAGCCTTTTATAAAGTGTTATAAAATGTTTGCAAATACCAAATATCTAGGTTGTAACTTAAAATCTTCTAAAAAGGCCCGCGACCTAGGTGCCTGGTAAATAGCTGAGAAATGATTCGTTGAGTGCCGTTTATAAGGTTTTATAAAATGTTTACAAATACCAAATACCTAGGTTGTGACTTAAAATCTTTTTAAAAGGCCCGCGGCCTAGCAGCATTGTAAGGACCTGAGAAATGATAAGATGAGTGCTTTTTATTAGGTTTTATGAAATGTTTACAAATACCAAATATCTAGGTTGCAACTTAAAATCTTCTAAAAAGGCCCGGGGCCTAGGTGCCTCGTAAAGACCTGAGGAATGATACGATGAGTGCCTTTTATAAGGTTTAATAGAATGTTTACAAATACCAAATATCTAGGTTGTAACTCAAAATCTTCTAAAAAAGCTCGTGGCCTAGGTGCTTCGTAAAGACCTGAGAAATGATAGGATGAGCGCCTTTTATTAGGTTTTATAACATATTTACAAATACTAAATATCTAGGTTGTAAATTAAAATCTTCAAAAAATGACCGCGGCCTAGGTGCTTTGCAAACAGCTGAGAAATGATAGGATGAGCGCCTTTTATTAGGTTTGTATAACATATTTACAAATACCAAATATACGGAAATTATCTTTCTAAAGGATATAAGGAGGAGAATAATTTAAATTATTATTCCTTTCTGGAAAATAAAAATGTTTACCGTTGGTAAGATGATACCATTGGACGAATCGGCGTTGGACCAATCATACCATTGGACGAATCGGCATTGGACTAATCGTACCATTGGACGAATCGGCATTGGACCAATCGGACATTGGACGAATCGGCATGGGACGAATCGGCATTGAACGAATCTGCATTGGACCAATCGTCGTTGGACGAATCGTCCAGGACCGCTTTCGATTATGTTGGAGGTGTGATTGCGTGTTCCCTGCTCTCTCCAGATGCGTATACATCCAGAATCGCTCATCAGACTAAATCGGCTCTTATCCGTAAAGAGAACTTGACCCCAATGCTGATGTGTCCCGTTCTTGTGTTCCTGGCACCACAGAAACCGCCATCTCCGATGAGCAGGCGTTAATGGCACACACCGTACTGGTCGTCGTGCAAATAGACCACCTTTGTGCAGCCTCCTGGCCACGGTAAAACGCGATAACGGACACCCAGTTGTCTGTTGCATGTGCCTTGCGATTTATTCCGCTGTCTGCCGTCTGTCTCTTCTCGCCTGTAGGACAATATACCGGTCGTCCACCACCGTGGTTGCTCGTGGACGACCACTGCTAAACTCTCGGACAGCTGTTCCTGTCGTTTGAAGTGCTCTCCAAGCTCGCGAAACTATGCTGTGAGTGATCCGGAACTCCTCGGCCACATTAGTCACACTTCGACCTTCTTCCAACTTCCCAATGACGCGACCTCGGGTAAAGTCATCCAGATGTCGTCTACTGGATTGCCTGTTGGACATATCACACGGTGGCAGCAACTCGACGTCGTTCAAACCGATGTACACCGTGCAATAGCTTTCACCGAATTGCGGAGCGTACACTGTCCGTGCGCTTTATACCCTTCCGACACCCCACCCCATACGTCATGCTGCATATATGCGGACCCTAGTCTATCTCCTGAGTGGTCTTTCAGTCCGTTCTGCCTGCTCATTCCACTGTTATTCTAATTTCTCCTCTTCGTCCTTAATTTCTGGCACACCAGTGTATATTCAAAGTAGTGTCCGTTGGCAGCTACGACCCTTTCCCACCGTTGGGGTAGCAAATGGATTCCGCGGTAGAAAAATGCAGGTTCTTTCGAGGCCATTCATCGAGCCATTTTTGTATAACCGCGACAGAAAGGAAGTACTGCTCTGACAGGTCATGCTGTAGCTATCGGAACAAATGGAAGTTCGAGGAAGCAGTGTCCGTGGAATAAGGTGGGTGGTGTAAGAAGTCTCAGCCAAGAGTTCCTTCACGGATTTGGCGACATGAGGTCTAGCGTTGTCGTGGAGAAGAATAACCTTGTCATGTGAGATCCAGTTTCCGAGCTTCTGGATCATTCTTATTGCCTTTAAACGTTTACTAACGGTTGACTCATAGACCCGTAGTGTTTCAGACAACTCGTGGAGCGTTTGACATGAATCCTCGTCCAATAAAGCCTAAAATGCGCCATCCTCGAACTTTTTCGGCTGCCCAGGGCGCTTTTTGTCCTTCACGTCATATTCGTTGGCTTTGAAGCGTCGGAACCACTCTCTGCATGTTGTTTCCAATAGGGCATGTTCCCCATAGGCCTGCACTAGCAAACGATGACTTTTCGCTGTAGATTTCTTGAGACGAAAGCAGAAGTGTAATATTTCCAGCAAATGCTCCTATTTTGGTACGAAACTTGACATCGTGAATGCGATACAAACTCGTGTTCTGTGTTCTCCGATCACGTGTCACACACTGCTTCTCCCAGACTACGGACGGTACGTGCGTGCCCAAGGGAGGGCACGGGTCACAGCGCACCACTGCTGCGCTCTATTGGGAAAGAGCGGGAATTAATTCAAGCACCTAATATTTCCACCTGTGAAAAACATCAATTTTTAGGGAAAGGAGCAAAATCGTTTCGTGCAAGAGAAATGTACAAACAAACATATATGGACTTAACACCATTTTAAGTTTCAATAACATATAGTACAGATATTTTGATATTTATTTTATTCACACTATCCTTTTCAGTTTGATTAACCGCATAAACTGATTTTTTTTCCATTGTCGTCTATAATAATGTCCTTAATGCCTCATAAAACAGGTGACGTGTTTATCGACTTTGCAAGACCACCCCAGTGGCACTGTCCTCAGCCTGCAGATGGTTCCTCTACTGCAACGACAACGACTACGACAACCACGACGACCACAACTGCTAAACCGTCTACGAGGAAACCTTTCCCATCTATTCGCGGAAGAAAGCCCAAACCCAGTTTTTCGGTAAACGACAACAGGAAAAAGGTTATATCCACGAGAAGTAGAACCAGCGCCTTTGATCGGGAACCCGACTCTAGAACCAGTGCATCCACCTTAGATTCAGTCTGGCACATTCCTCCGATTACATGTCCTGCTGACCGGACATTCAGAGCACAGATAGGACCAGCTGGTGGCAAAAAGGGATACCAGGCAAAAACAGGTAAGCAAACTTGTAGTTTAGTAATCAACGGACATTCGTGATCAAATCCATAAAACACAGTTTTCATCTGACATGTATATGTTATCGTTAAAGTATGAAATCCGTTTTTTCATAGAATACCTAGTTATTTCATGAAATAACTGATCAAGTCAGTTAAAGCGTAAAACTTACTTGTATTCTATGGTTTAACTAGTTATTTCATAAAATAACGGTCTACGCCCAGTTAAAGTGTAAAATAACCAAGTAAATAAATCCCAAATTCAAAAGGCTGAAAAGTGAGAACCACTGGTCAGAAATAGCACACCATTTTCAATACACTGTAAAGTATTATATAATAATAATGATATTCACTTATGAGTATTTCGTCTCAACCTGATAATGAAGTGCTGGTTGAAAAAACAAGGTTAAATAATGCCATTAGTAAAGTATGTATAGTTTGTTCACAAGAATGCAGTGAAAACGTAGTTTGTTCGAAATGTAATGAGCCTGTCGACATGTCATGTTTAGAAGACTATGTTTTGGAAGACAAAGTTGTACAGAAGATCTGCAAATTGTGTTTTAATGAAATGAATGTTCAGAGGAAAAGAGAAAGCTAAAGAATGTTTGGAAATTCAAGCTAAGAAGGTGAAATTAATGTCAAATAAATCTCATTCTGAAGCCTCTGTGGGGCTTACAGTCCGTATCCCATGCAGTACCTGAAGTTGACAGAGAAAGGGGTGACGCCAGATCGATTTTAGCTTTTATCATGAAAATAACCGAAAAAGGATTTTTTCAATTGGGAACAAGAAACGGTTGCATAAAACAGCTACTGTATATTCTCGATCCCAGTTCAGCGTCTGTGAACAAAAACTAATTCAGATCGAAGAAGTGCCGGATATAGAGAAATCGCTCCGGTCGGTTGCTACAGCTCAAAGTTTACCTACCGGTCAGGGATTTAAAAAATGTTCATGTAAAACGCAGTGTGTCAACAAAAAATTTATTTGTTTTAGAAATAATGTTCTATGCAATTCCAAATGCCCTTTTAGTAATCCCTGTTGTAACAAATGATTTTATTGTGTCTTTATATAAATAATATTTTGTATGCTGTATAATTCAGTCAAATTGTTTATTTTACGCTTTAACTGTCTATCATTAGTTAATTTTTATAGAATACCTAGTTATTTCATAGAATAACAAGTTAAAGTGTGGAATTATTAATTTATTACACGCTTTAACTAACTTGATCAGTTATTTCATGAAATAACTAGGTATTCTATGAAATAACTGAATTATACACTTTAACGGTATGTATTAACATAAGGAAATACACTCTTATACAAACAAAAATCGACCTACCTCAAAGTAAGTGTCTTATTGTAATGAAACTTAGCATATACATTGTGAAAGAAGAAATAAGGAAGTACTTACAATATCATAGGAGTAGAACTTTTTATTTCAAAAGAGTTGTAGCATAACTCTTACAGATTAGCACCTCTTAAAGCCAAATCTGAGTGCGATCCACGCTGATATACAGGAAATGTACTAAGCTCTGACATTGTTCTGTAACAGATTATACCAAGAGCCCTATGATTGCTGCACGATATTCCGATGTTAATGGCAGTAGCTGACGTCCCAACATGTCCAGGGCATGCTAGATGGGAAAAGATCCGGGAAACTAGCTGATCAAGCGAGGGTTGCAACATTTCGGAGAAATTCCCAGGAGAGACGAGCAGTTTGTGGGCGTACATTTTCCTGCTGATAAATGGCTCCTGGCAGACGTGAAATGAAAGGCAAGACAACGGGTCGCAGGATCCCTTGAACATACCGCTGAGCTGTTAACGCCCTTGTTACCGTGACTAGGGGCGTCCAGCTGTCATAGGAGACGGATCCCCACACCATGACACCACTAATAACGGCGTTCTGCTCCACAATTCAGTCCAGATGCGACTACTGCCCAGTCCTTTTCCATATGCGAATGCGGTGGTCATCCGCTTCAAGACAGAAGCGAGATTCATCACTGAAAACGATGTGCTGTCACCCGGAGGTCGACCATGATTCTTGGGAACAACACCACTCCAGACGGAGTCACTGATTTTGCAGAGTTAATGGAATACGTTGGAAGGAGCAGCGAGAATGGAGTCCTGGCTGTGTAAATGGTCTCGTAATGGGGTGCTATGATACAGGATGATGTGAAGAGGCCACTATATTTCGCTGGATGGTGAACACTGAAGACATCATAGCGGTTCGGGCTCATCGGAGTAAGAGGCAAATCTCTCCCTCAGCTCTTCGCCTAGCCACCTGGGCCGAGTGATCACAGGAGAGTTTCCACTAGCCTCTTCTGCCAAGAGATTATTGTTTACATATTAATTGTCAGTAAGTAAAAAAAAAAGGATATATACGACGTATGCCGCTGTGAGGTCTTACGTGATTGAATGATCTGCTGTCAGACGTAGCATTTGATGGTTATTAGGAGTTTAACCAGTTGCTGTGTCAAACTTGTCAGACTGTCAACTAGCGTTAAACTCCTGCTTTGAGTAATGTTCATTTTGTTTAGTTTATCAATGCTATAGGTTTCTTTAATACTTTGTTAAATAAATAAGAGTAAATGGTTGAAATCCCTTTAATGGCGTAGGATACAAACTACAGCGTAAAAGCAAGCTTTCGCAACTCACCGGTGGGTTCTTCAGGAAGCAAAGCTAAATGTAAACACTAAATTGGAAATACAAACAATTCCAGAAGTTTTCAAAATTAGAAATAGAATAAAATAAAACTGCTTAAACAATGACATAATCACGTGCATGTGATATTTGATACATTAGCGTTTCGTTAAACGCTAAATCGTGTTATATCACCATTCTTCGTTCAATCATTTTATGTTTTGTCATGGTGTTAGTCGAAAAGCGACTGTTGTGTTTTCACTTCTATGTGCAAAGCTTCGTCCGTAGATGGATAAAAACAACTTTCAAAGAGAGCTAAATGCGTGAATTCTTGACTATCAGTTTACTCTAGTAATATTTTGTTAAACCCTGGGTTCTTAGAAGATTCTGGAAATTACTACACTTAAAATGAAGTACTTCTATTTAGACAACGGTGAAAAATTCCAGAAGCTGTGAAGAACTTGACATTAAAACGCTGATACACTTGGACTTTTAAAAGTATACGACATTTTCTGATTTTCCTCTACAGACTTAATGATCCATGTAATAACTACCTAGATACAGTTAAAAAGTTCTTAGAGCAGGAGAGATTAGAACGTTATTAAGGGCTTAGCTTAAAAAGAGAACGCAGGGTCATGGATATTTGGCATCTTGTTTGTGGAAAGTTCTTGGTGATTAAGGGGTTTAACGGCACAAACGACCATCTAATGCTATAAGAAATCTCCTATCCCTGATTTGGGGCGAACGAGCAATTCATGCTATAAGAAATCATCCATTCTTAATTTGGATCCAAC
The DNA here is from genome assembly GCA_039090855.1 of Macrothele yani. Taxonomy (NCBI): domain Eukaryota; kingdom Metazoa; phylum Arthropoda; class Arachnida; order Araneae; family Macrothelidae; genus Macrothele; species Macrothele yani. Next base: position 166,425,383 of record CM077029.1, on the reverse strand, counting down.
GAACATCTAATGATATAAGAAATCCCCTATTCCTAATTTGGAGCTAACGAGCAACTAATACTATAAGGAATCACCTACTGTATCTCTGATTTGGCGCTAATGAACAACTGATACTATAAGGAATCACCTACTGTATCTCTGATTTGGTGCCAACGAGCAGTAACCATCATACAGCGAGCGTAGCTCCCAGACTTCTTGAGATAAAGCCTAACAAAATTAGCGAATTGTCCAGTTCATGATCCAATACTAGGAGTAATTAATTGCTCTTTCCTCCCATACGTTGTATATACTCACATCAGCTGTGTGTATAGGCTCTACATCTTATTTTATGTACATTCTTAAAATGTGTTCCTTTTTTCTCTTTATAGGTCATGTTGGTTGGGGCATTGCTTGGTACATCAACGGTTTCCTTATTCCGGAAATTACAGTTCAAAGAGGTAAAACGTATACTTTTATTGTCGAAGGAGGAAATAACCCTGAGAATTCTGCTCGGTACCATCCATTTTACATCACAGATGATCCTGAAGGTGGATTTGATCACAAAACGCTGGCAGATAAAAGGGTAAAGGAATATTTCTTGATTTCTAAGTTGAAACTTTCTTTAGACAAGAAATTTGCACTTGTTTTCATCTCATTAGCATGAATATTTTTTTTATTATACTTCTAGTATTGCTTTCATACATTCAACGATATACACTATATTGACAAAAGACATTGGATACCTAGAAGAGAAACACAACATAGCATTTATTGACATACATTAGTGCGGTGTCGGTCCACCTTTGGCCTTAATGCATGCACTGACCCTTCGAGACATGCTTTCGACAAAGTTTTGGAACACGGCGATAGGTATGTGTTTCCATTCAGTACATAATGCTGCAGATAACTGTTGCTTAGTAGTAAGCCTTGGTTCCAAACTTCTAATGCGGAGCTCTAATTCATCCCATAGGTGCTCTATGGGATTACGATCTGGGCTCTCTGCTGGCCAGTCCACAAACAATACGGAATTATCGTCAGACCACGCCGTAACAGTATTTGCTTTATGGCTCGGTGCATTATCCTGCTGGTACCAACAAGGCTCGGTTCCATAGTGTTGCCACAGAGTTGGCAGGGCATTATTGCCCAGAACATCGAGGTAGGTGAGCTTGTTAACAGGTTTCTCCACGATAACTAATGGGCCGGGACCATACCACGAAAAACATCCCACACGAGTACACTGCCAGCTCCAAACTCGACCTTAGGTGCAGTACACTGTGGTAAAAAACGTTCCCCCGTCTGCTCCATACCCACACACTGCCATCAGACTGATGGATCGTGTATATGGATTCATCATTCCATAGGACCCGTTTCCATTGATCTACTAAATGTTCTTTACACCATGCTAAACGACGAGTAGCATTCCGAGTGGAAATGAAAAGCTTATGAGCAGCCGCACGACCGCGGTAACCCATAGAATGAAGTTTTATCTGCGAATGGTGCGTGTACATACCAAGGTTCTAGCATTTTACTCACTTGTACAGTAAGATCTTGTGCAGTACTCCGTCGATTAGCTGTAACGACTCTCCTGAGGCTCTTCGACGTGCTCTATCACTAATTTTCTTTGGTCTGCCGGTACATTTTGCTGCTTCAGGCACGCCATGTGCCTTCCACGTATTCAGTACATCGAAAACAGTTTACTTTGGTATGTTTAAACGCCTCACGTTTTCTCTTATGGACAACCCACTAATATAACACCCAACAATCTTTCCTTTCTCAAAGTCAAGTCTCTCCCGCCGCGACATTTTCACTCAACCTCACAGTGTTATATGATCGTGGTCAGCTGCAGGCTTGTTTTTATACCGTTTGTAGCTGTGCCGCGCATCTTAACAACGCAGCGGATCCGTTCATATGCTTTTTAAGGGATGTCCGGTGACTTTTGTCAATACAGTGTACATGTTTATTCCGTCATGAAAATTTATTTGCATCATTGTTGCGGACCATCAGTTTTAACAGTCTTCGTTGGGTTACTCACAACTAAGAACTGCGCTAGGATAAAAACTAAATATTCAGACCTTCTTTTCCCTAAAAAATAGATTGCTTGTATTTTTATCCATGTATCATCATCATAATCATTGTCAACCATTATCAATCCACTGCTGGACGAAGGTCTCCCCAAGTTTCCTCCACAACGGTCTGTCTTGTGCCAGTCTCCTCCATGTCACTCCCACATACTTTCGAATTTCATTCACCCATCTCCCATGTGGTCTTCTTCTGGGTCTTTTCCTGTCCCTTGGAATCCAATCTAAAATTTCGGGTGTCCATCGGTGGTCTGTCCATCTAGCAGTATGTCTGGCCCATTGCCATTTCAGGGATTTTACTCTGATCATGATGTCTTCCACTCTTGTCATTTTTCTGATCCACGAGTTCCTCTTCTTATCTATCCTGGTTACACCAAGCATGCTCCTCTCCATGCTGCTTTGAGTTGTCTGTAGTTTTTGTATGTCTCTTGTGGTTAAGGTCCACGTCTCTGCACCATACGTAAGCACTGGAAGGATGCATTGATCAAACACTTTTCTTTTAAGACATAATGGCATATTGCTCTTGAAAATTATGTTGTTTCTTCCAAAAGCTCTCCAGGCAAGTTTTGTACGCCGATGAATTTCTTCCTCAATGTGACCCTCACTTGATATCTGCTGTCCAAGATAAACGTACGTGTCTGTTATCTCTAGCTTTTCTCCATCAATCGATAAATCTTCATTTCTTGTAAAAGCATTGAACATCACTTTTGTCTTCTGAAAGTTCATTTTTAATCCCACTTCTTTACTCTTGTCAGCAAGTTCCTGGATCATGCTCTGAAGCTCTGATGGGGTAGTTGAAAAAATGACTATGTCATTAGCAAAACGAAGGTGGGTTAGATAATCTCCATTAATCTTTATCCCCTTGTTTTCCCAGCTCAGCGACTGAAAGACACCCTCCAATGGGGCATTAAAGAGCTTCGGAGATATGGTGTCACCTTGTCTCACTCCCTTTCCAATTTTTACGTGTGTTGTATTTTCAAACAGCCGAATCTTTGCACTTGCATTTTCATATATGTTATTAATAATATTAATGTATGCATCTTCAATACCGCAGAATTTCAAAGCCATTGTAACTGCTGATGGTTTCACCGAATCAAAGGCTTTTTCATAATTGATAAAAGCCATGCACAATGGAAGTTCATATTCCCTCGCTCTTTCAATTAGTTCTCTCAATACATGGATATGATCTATTGTGCTGTGGCCACTCCTGAATCCAGCTTGTTCTCTCGGTTGAGTCATGTCCAGTGTTACCTTCAAGCGGTGTGAAAGAACTTTAGTGAAGATTTTATAAACCACTGATAGGAGGCTGATAGGTCTGTAGTTCCCGAGATCCTCAATGTCACCTTTTTTATGTAGCAGGATCATTGTAGCGTGGTTCCAATCCTCAGGAATATTCCCTTCATTAAGGCATCGAGTGAAAATTTAAGCGAGTACTGTTTTGATTTCTCCACTTGCTTCTTGTATGATGTCTACAGTAATTCCATCTTCTCCTGGAGCTTTCCCCCGCTTCATGTTCTTGATTGCATGCGCAACTTCTGTTGGGAGGACTGGAATAACTCTGGTGCTGGTACCTTTCATGATGTCTGGAGTACATGTATCATCCCTTTCATATAATTTGGAGTAGAAATCTTTCACTCTTGTCAAAGTTTTGCCTCTATTTCTTGTTATAGAACCATTCTCTTTTCTCAATGCCATAATCTGTTTTCTTCCCTTACTGAGATGTCCCTTTGCTATCTTTAGGCTTTGGTTGTTTTCAATTGCTTTCCTCACTAGTTCACAGTTGAATTTCCTTAGGTCTTCAGTGATACTCTTTCGTACTGTCTTGCATAGCTCTATATATTCCACTTTGGAAATCACATCTTCTTTAGTTGTCCTCATCTCTCTTCTTTTAAGCATCAACATTTTGGTTTTTTCTGATAATTTGTTCACATGCAACTTGTTCTCAGACGCTGCTAATTTTGTTGCTGTTTCCATAAGAGCTTTGGTTACTTTTCTGTTAACTTCAGAAATATCCACTTCTTCCCATATGTTAGGCCTTCCAAAGCAGAGAATCGGTTCTTCAGTTCCAACTTGAAGGTATTATGGTGTTTTTTAAGGTTGGTTATGTCAATACATTTTGTTTGTCTTATGAGCTTGCCGCTTTCAAGTTTAGTGTTGCGCACCGCAACACTAAACGCACCGTCTTATATCTCACCGTCACTAAGACGCACCGTCTTATATCTCACCAATCTGTGGTCACTACCTATGTTGAACTTGTTTAACACACTGCAGTCTTCTATGACAAATTTTTTGTTACACATAATAAAATCAATTTCACTTGTCGTCCCATTTGGATATCTCCATGTCCATTTCCTGTGTGGCTTTTTCTTGAAAAAGGAGTTCAAGATGAAAAACCCTTCTGCCTCTGCAAACTCAACGAGAGTATTTCCACGCTGGTTTCTGTTGCCGTGACCGAATTTACCTACTGAAGTTTCATTCTCTTGCTGTTGCCCTATTTTTGCATTGAAATCTCCCATAATTATCTTCAAGTGCTGCTTACCTTTATTATTTAGATGACGAATTTCCTCATAAAATTCTTCAATTTCTTCTTCGGGATGACTAGTGGTGGGTACATAAGTTTGAATAATCTGAGCCTGGTATCTTCTCGAGAGTTGGATAACGAGTCGCGCAGCTCTGTCAGAGGAACTTTCAACTTCTGCAACTTTATCTTTCAGTTTCTTGTTTATTATAAATCCAACACCACTAGTTCTGCCAGTATAGTAGAAGAGATGTCTACTTTTCAGTTCAATGAGATCTTCTCCTTTTCTCCTTACCTCACTTAGCCCGACGATGTCCCGCTTGATCCTTTGTATTTCCTCTTTCAATTCAAGAAGCCTTGAATCAGAAGATAGGGATCGTCCATTATACGTAGCCAAGGTCAGCATCAGATGGCAGCCTAGTCCGGTCATCCGGGGATTCTTAGCACCCTCTGCCTTCATGTCGCACTGGCCGCTGCCTTGGCCAGGTACATTCCAGCTGCCGGAGACTGAGGGCCAAGATTTAAGTTGTGGAGTCATTTATACAAAGCTGTATATGCCTTTTTAATACGCATCAGTCTCACTTCAGCGTAAATAATCCAAGTTGGATTCATTTGTATTGTATTAAGCGAGCTTTTCAAACTCATTTTGTAGATGTGAGAAACGTCTCCATCAAATACGAGAGCATAGAATAAGGAAAAAAGTTACTTATACGATGATCGTAAAACTCGATTTGAGATCTCGTGATTATTGTAAAATATCATACAAAACCTCTTTCTTGGAGATTCTTGGCTGGAATTCCAATCAACCATAGACGATATGTTCGAAATATGGTTCAAATCAATTTGTTATTAGGAGCGAGTAGCCTTAAATTATAGATCTAAGAGTCTGAATACCTTGAAAGTACTCTGAATTTATATAAAACTGCCCATTAGAAACCTGAAATCTCGGTTTCATTACGATAAAAGGGTACAGAAACGGCGAAACGTTGGCCCCGTGCTGTTACATATCACATAAGGAAGTAAACTTGGATGTACCAAATAAACTACCTCACTCCCAGTATTTTTTTTTTTTTTTTTTTTTTGCGGTATTGCATTTCCTGCAGAATCATTGGCATTTGAGATAAGTAAGATCACCACTGTGGATTTTTCTTTTCTTCCTTAGTCTTTAAATTCTTGCTCACGCCACCATTTTCAAAGTCGATTCATCTCAAGAATTCCTTTCATCTTCTTTTCTCATAGATCTGTCTTCTTCACTTTAGTCTTCCCGTATCCCTCATCCGTCCTCAGAAATATCCATTCTTGTTTTCAAATTTGCTTTTTCGAAAACAAAGTTGCTTGAACTGTTCTTATGACACTCTCTATCCAATGTCCGTGTTTTCGAATGATGCCCTACGTGAACTCACTAGTTGTTCACACTACCATAATGTTGCGTCTTGTATCTTCTTCGTAATTTTAAATGTTCGTCTTAGCCTCGAATTCTCCATTCGGGTCCATTTTCTATTTCTCTCATCTCCTTTGATTCGCAGTTTTGTTCACGGGCAGCTATTTCGTTTCTTCAAATGTCCTTTACTCACTTTGTATCTTCGTGTTAGCCGAGTCTCAGCTCTGTACAATGTTAGTTGCTACACTGCAGTCTTGAACACCTCGTCTTTCACAATTATCAACAGCCTTCTCTTACAGAGTACGATTGATTTTTCCCTTCGGTTAGTTCACTCTACTTGTACTCTTCTTTTCATTTCTGCATTCACATCTCTGTGTTTCTCCAACACTGATCCCAGGTATTTAAATTTTCTTACTCTTATTATAACTTGTGATGTATACCTGTAATTTAACTTTCCTTTTGAGTTATGTGTTCTTATGTAAATTTGGTTTCCTCTTATTGAATATTTTGTAACTTAACGCCACAAAGTACCTCCTTACGAGTTTGAAGTTGGCATCTTGACAGCGGGTCAAGGTGCAATCAAAGTAAATAAAGTGTTCTGAGATAAGAGCTCAGTGTTCAGTGGAGATGACGGGAGATTCTTATATGAGCAAAGTTGATATGAGCAGAGTGTATTGAGTGAGTAAATTATATTCGAAGAGTGATAAGTGCCTTCTATATTGTCAGACATCGTTGATTGAGTTCTATTCAACGTATTGTGTTACCAACGTCTTGTTAATGATCAAATAGTGACATGCTTGGACAACTCAATGAAGTGTAACTGGGTTTTAGTAAGCAGAAATCTATTATCCTTTAACTGTGGCCACTGTATTGAAAGCGATGTTCATGCGTAGTTAAGACTTTCAGAAACGATACGAACGACTCAGAATAATCCGGGAAACGAAGGGAAGCTAATTCGCTAAATTTAAGCAAAGTTAACGTAAAATTAAACAAACCTAATAATAACTTATTTTACTAACTTATAGCCCGCCCTATGACGGTTATTTTAAGCTTTAAATAAATATTAATATATAAGAGATGTTGCCCGTCCTGTGACGTAGTGAAATTTATAATTGAAGCAGATTCAAAACAAATAAAATAGACGCCGGATTTCTGTAAGGAAACAGTAAAAACGTATATAGTAAGAACTCATTCATTTTAGTACAAAAAACTACATAGTCGAGTAACATTATTGCGACAACCTCCTACTTTTAACGTCAACAGCGCGTAGCCAATGAAAGGAGGCACGTGTCGTGAGCTGGCTTGGAGGGTATATATGGTGTGCTGTAGGCAATCTGAAAACATATCACACGTTTCTGTCATGGATAAAAGGAGCCATTTATCAGATTTGCAAAAAGGGATGATTATCGGCTTTCGGGCCAAGGGAGGCAGTAGTTCTGAAACAGCGTAGTTTGTGAACTTTTTTTTTTTGGAAGTTTAACGACCCCCGTGAACAACTCAATCGTTCCTAATTTAAGGCCACTGGTTCCAAGGAAGGGAGAAAGCCAGTGCTGTAAGACAAACACAACATCCATGTCTCTCTGGGATTCAAACCCGGACCCCTCTTGGACGAAAGATCATAGGCCAACGCTTAGACCACTGCGACACCGGGGTGGCGAGAACTGTTCGCGTGCTGCTGTGGTTAAAGTGTATTGTGATTGTAGAAATGATACCATTACGAATAAGCAAAGTGGAAACTGCGGAGCACTACGTGCAATTGATATTAGAGGCGATCGTCGGCTTCGAAGGTGCATGAGGGTCGATCGACACGCTACAGTGGAGCAAATCACTGACCGAATGAACCAGGGGACTACCGAAAGTGTGTCCGACAGTTCAGCGTACCGTGCTGCGTATGGTACACTGCACCTATGCTAACGAAGGTGCATCGGCAGAAAAGGCTTACATTTGCACGGCAGTATCGGAATTGGACCTCCACTGATTCGCAAAGGATTGCCTTCTCCGATGAATCATGTTTTCTGCTTCATCGAACGGATGGACGTTGGCGTATAAGGCGCTAAACATTGGAGAACAAACACTCTTCAACCATTGCTGAAAGAACACAAGCTGGTGGGGGCATCGTTAAGGTCTGGGGAATGTTTTCGTAGCATTCCCTGTGTCCACGCATGCCTGTGGAAGGCACTATGGACTAAATTCGTTACAAATCCATCCTTGCAGACCGCGTACACCCATACATGCTGATTGTCTTCCATGGGGCAGATGGGATCTTCCAGAGCGACAATGCGACGTGTCACACAGCTAAAAATGTCCGAGAGTGGTTGGAAGAGCACGATGAAGACTTCGAAGTACTTCCTTGGCTGCCTAATTCCCCAGACTTAAACCCAATTGAGCATGTGTGGGACCACGTCGTTCACCTTGTTCGCTCTATGGATCCTCCACCACGCACCCTCCAGCAGCTGCCTGATGCACTGCAGTCAGCATAGCTCCACATACTTGTGAACACCTTCAACACCTTATTGAGTCACTCCCAGCCCGTCTAGCTGCTGTTCGCGCTGCACACGGCGATTACTCTGGGTATTAGCTGGTGGTCACAATAATGTGACTCGACCGTGTATATGCTATTTATTTTCGTTTTTCAAAAGACCTCGCGATAAATAACATTCTGTGTAAAATATTTGTTGTTTAACAATTGTAGATAAGAGTGTTTAGATAGATCGATATTTTGCAAAATGTGTAATATAATCAGCACTAAACTCAGAAAGTCGTTTTCATGTAAACTTATCTTAATAACTTTAACTTTGATATTTTGCGTTAAATTACTTTTTCTCCGACACACTTGTTATTCCCTCCACGGCTTGTTTTAGACTTTTCTATTCGACGGTTAGTTTGAAACCTCATACCAAAGTTTTCTACAAAATAATGCGACACCTGGTATTACAAATCGGAACTATCTGAATTCCCGACAATGTGCTATTGGGGCGACATCTGCTTTTAGATGTGATCTTGTTCACTTTAACATCACAAGATTTCAGTTTTTATTGTAGGTTACAGTGTTTAGATGGATCGATATTTTGCAAAATGTATAATATAATCAGCACTAAACTCGGAAAGTTAGTTAAATTAAAAGAGTAAAAAATAATTAAAGCGTACAAATTAATATTCGAATTGTGTTAAATTAAATTAATATACAAACGCAACTTGCAGTGATATTGAAATTTTAATTCAAATTTTGTTGATCGAATAAATAGAACTCGAGTCATTGATGATCCAATGTTTTTAAATTAGCACGCGATCACCTTGACATCTAAAAGTGATCGCGTGCTATTGTATAGCAGGCAATCATTTTGATATCGCGAGAGCACATACGAATTGATCGATACGTGATGGCGTCACAATGTAGACGTTGCTGTGATGTCAAACTTTCCAGAGAGACAGACAGATAGATCTGGGTGTTTATATATATATCATTATCTTCTATCTGGATATTAACGCCATCAATTTCTTCATTGCAGAACAGGTACGAGACGAGTGGGGGAGATTAAAAGTGTCTGACTTCTCGTAGAAGGAATGTGGGAATTTTATGAAGACACATTTATTTTTCAAGACAGTCCTCTCTGAAGTCACCATGTTTTCTAGCACAATATTTCGTAACACGCTCAAATAAAGATTTCTACTTACGTATAAGTAAATTTTTCTTGCGTTATCAATCAAAGTGAAGGAAGTGTAATAAAACACAGGCCTAATTTTTGGATGATATATCCATATAATCCTTAAATCCGAAACAATTTGGAATACTGAGGTCTTTGTACTAGTTTTGATTAGTGAACTGATTTAAATGCTCTTGCACCTTACGTTCTTTAAGTAAGATTAACTGTATGTGATAGCGAAAAAGGGGATCTTTTGTTAACTTTTGAAGAACGATAAGCTGTTACTTCTTTGTATTTCGTTACACGATTCAGTTTTCCAATTTGTAAATATTTTCTGGGAGTATTTCTTCGCAGATATAGTACAAAACTTACGATTGCGGCAAAGAGCTTTTTTCTGTGCGATAAAAGTATTTTTAAGTAGTAAAGAAACGATAATATTTTTCAAAATAACCCTAATTGTGTAGAAAATAACGAAGATTGAAGTTTTTAAGCCCCCTACTAAGATGTCCCACCCACAATAAGCGTTAACGAATCAGCGTGTATTTATTCCGTTATTTTTCTCTGAATTTGCAGAAGACTCGAATATTTGCCGGTGTCACTAGAGACAGAACTGGAAGTTATTCTCCTACAGCTGGTAAGTTTGTTTGTCGTGTGTTTTTTAAAAACAAATAATTTGTGGCTTTTTTCTTATTTCCTTAAACAACGTTATGTAACGGAATGCTACGGTCAAAACACGTAAAATGTTTCCACGCAGAATAAGCGTTAACGATTCTGGTGAGAAGATTTCAAAAGCAAATCTTTTTTGCGCATAACAAAAAAAATGGCTCACTATAATATAAAATTATCTTGGAAGTTGACTCCCTCCTAAAAGTAGAATTATAGAGAAATACAAATTTTATTTTGTTTCATGAGTATTCACACCAGACTGTGAATACTCATGAAACGCATATCGCGTATTAAATCCGTTTTTTTTTTTTTTGTAGTATAGTAAGAATAAAGATCCGCGAATCTTTGTGCTTACTACAATACAAAATTTTAACAGTGTAATCTCAAAGGGGATTTCTCATTCCAACTGAAGTGCTAAGGTTTTAAACAAATGCGAGCAATACTGAACATGTGCGGCAAAATATCGAAAGGGGCGTCTCCATAGCAACACAAGAAGCACTGTGGTTAGCTTCTCATGTCATCAAATTATTGTTTTTCAACTTATTGGACTGGCGAGACTGGCTCTTGTTCTGATTCTTCGATTTTAAAACTCGAACCGAGACATCATAATAATTAGTTATAACTGCAATTATATAGATAATTATCTTTTTAATGTATTGCAAGAGATCCATTTACGGGAGAGTTAATTGCACCAGACGATCCGGTGGCGCAGTTGTCTAAGACGCTGGCTTGTGACTCTTCGCCCTAGTTGGGTCCGGGTTCGAATCCCGGTGAGGTATGAATGATGTTTTTGTCATACGGCATGGGCTCTCTCCCTTCCCTGGAACCTGTGGCCCTAAATTAGGGACGGGTGACTGCTTATATATCTCATTGAGTTGTTCACGGTGGTCGTTAAATCTTCAATCAGAGAAAAAAAAAACATATATAAGAGGAGAGTTTCTACTAGTCTCTTATGTGCGGAGATTCTCATCTAATAGTATGAAATACGTAACGATAGTTAGTTCACCATGTTATCACATCTGTCACTTTACCAACCCATGCTCTTCAAATGCAATTTTTATTCTAGCGGGATATTCCGAAGGCCTTGAATGTTTTAATTGCCTACAATTACAAGCGATATGTTTACTAAGTTTTCAGCTCAAACTTTGATGCAGTCTTTCTTTTTGCTGAAAATCCATCGCTTTTTTCCCTTACACAATATGCTCATTAATTTATTTGTTTTGGCTTACACAAACCTAAATTTTCAAAGTGACGAAGTTAATCTTTGGAATTAAACGATCTTCTGGAGTTCATCTCTCCTCTAGCCGGGCGTATGTCAAGCTAATGTCAATTACAAGGCTACCAGAAATGCTGACAATGAAAAAAGACGACAGGCATTTGATGGATGGCAAAAGAATCATCTATATCCAATTATATCTGTATATTTAACTATTATCTTCTTTGCATTAAAGATGATTGTTCAAAAAAGTAATGCAAGGAATTCTGGTGAAATCAAGAAAGAGAGTACGGAGGTCATTAACAATATCTCAAAAACGGGTATGTAACGATTGGTCAACAAACGGTTGGTCGACATAGCGATTGGCAGACACACGATTGGCCGACAGTAACGATTCGTCGACAGAAATGATTAGTCGACAAACGATTGGTCGACAGTAATGATTAGTCGACAGTAACGATTGGTCGACAGCACGTTTGATCGACATAACGATTGGTCGAGAGTAACGACTGGTCGATATAACGATTAGTCGACATTGGTCAACATAAAATGGTCAACGGAACTTGGAAAACAAAATTTGAATAAGTGCAAACAGTGTGGCGGTAAATTGCCCCACCGGAAGATTGCCACACATCTTTCAGGAACCCGGAAAATTGCCACGCACAGAAAAATTGCCCCACCAGAAAATTGCCACATGGTTTTCATTAAGGGGACGAGCACAAATCGCTGTTCGTCCGAGAAACACTTTGAATGTGTGACAATCCGGTGGGGCAATTTTCCGAGTTTCCGAATTATGTGTGGCAGTTTCCCCAAGGTGCCTATACCTAAAGTTCCCCGAGGCCCTTTCGGAAATAACATCGTTCAGAAGGCCCTCTATATAGATTTCACTTAGAGTACAAAAGATGACACGGGGCCTATTTGGAAATAATATATTATTATGCTGTACGTTCTGAGGACTACATTCTAAAATATATTATTTCCAAAAAGGAATGTTACGTTTTGAGAGGTCAGTACGTTCTGAGAGGTACCGCTGCGAATGTAAACCATAATCCTCTGAACCAATAGTTATCTCGACCAATCGTGCAGTCGAGCAGTCGTTACGGTCGACTAGTCGTTATGTCGACCAGTCGTTACGGTCGACTAGTCGTTATGTCGACCAATCGTTGTGTCGACCAATCGTTATTCGATCAATCGTGCGACATTGTCAAAAACAAAGCTAAAGGTTTGAAATCAATACGAATATTTGATTTGGATTTTCTACCTTTGTAATCTGGCTGAAGATATCAAATGTTATGCATATCTGGCCAAAGACATTTAGACATTTCAAGCCATTAATTACTGTTCGTCGGTAAAAAGTGAAAAGTTGAGTTAATAATTACAGTATTCCTGTCTTTTTTTTTTTTTTTTTTTTTGGGTGTTAACAACCACCGTAAGCAACTCGATGGGCTATAAGCAGTCTCCCGTCCTTAATTGTGGATCATTGGTTCCAGGGAAGCTAAGCGTGACGTCACAAACATTCGTTTCTCAGTTGTTGCTATGACGACTAAAAAGGTGGCACGGAGGAGGAGGATGGCTCTAGTAAATTATTTATTAAGATATTCCCCTTACCATTAATGTCCTTTTTCTCTGGGTTCAATGCGACGTTTGTTGCTGCTGCTTCGCGATAATCTTCTCGGGCCGTGGTTCCAGCGTCGTTTCTGCAAGGCACAGTGTAGCGTTAATGCCTATTATGTTCCTGCGCTTTGTTTTGATTGTCGAAACGGCTGAAAAGGTTTTCTCGCAAAAAATATGTGGTCGAAAAAGTTATTGATAATTTTAGAGATTTGCCGCTGAGACTAGGATATTCTTTCTCCATAATACCTCAAAACTGAGTCAGAAATTTGGATCTGAATATCGCTACCAGACTAGCATCAGAAAGATGTTCAACAAAGCTTTCCTTTTCGGGTCTGGTACGATTCGTCCAACGACAATTGGTCCAATGCCGATTCGTCCAAAGGGACGATTCGTCCAATGGACAATTGGTCCAAAGGTACGATTCGTCCAATGGTACGATTGGTCCAATGCCGATTCGTTCAATGGTACGATTGGTCCAATGCCGATTCGTCCAATGGACGATTGGTCCAATTCCGTCCTATCTGTCCGAAGTGCTACTCGTGCTATAAAAGTCTCATCTGTTCTGATTCTATCTCCGATGTTATACGAAAGTACCGGTCGTCCAAAGAATGTAAAATAATGTTACATTTCATGCGTAATATTGTGGTTACAGATTTCTTTTTTTGTTTTTGTTTTGGAATCGCGTTTTCGTATTATACTGTCCTTGATGCCGTTATGAAGTTACTGATGTACGAGTCGTTCTATCAACTTCAATGTTTCTCTTTTGCATGAAATAATATGAAATACTAGTGTTCCGTTTCTGTTTGCCGAATGCAGTGGGGTTTTCCGCCAACTGACCAATGGAAACAACTGGTCGGGGTTTGGACAGTGGCCTTTTCAACAGTTTTTATTCCAGTGATGTCAGATTCATAACGTTTACATATCAAATCAAGTTAATAATATTGAGTTTTTACTTAGGCACGAAATATTAATTCATAGGCTCTAGGCCTAGGCCTTTTCAGGACTTTTTATTCTACCGATGTCATATTCATAACGTTTACATATTAAATCAAGTTAATAATATTGCGCTTTCATTTAAAGACGAAATATTAATTCATAGGCCGGCGGCCTAGGTGCCTAGCAAAGACCTCAGAAATGATACGATGAATGCCTTTTATAAAGTTTTATAAAATGCTTACAAATAGTTAGGTTGTAACTTAAAATCTTCTAAAAAGGCCCGCGACCTAGGTGCCTGGTAGATAGCTGAGAAATGATTCTTTGAGTGCCTTTTATAAGGTTTTATAAAATGTTTACAAATACCAAATATCTAGGTTGTGACTTAAAATCTTTTAAAAAGGCCCGAGGCCTAGGTGCCTTGTAAAGACCTGAGAAATGATACGATGAGTGACTTTTATTAGGTTTTATAAAATGTTTACAAATACCAAATATCTAGGTTGTAACTTAAAATCTTCTAAAAAGGCCCGGGGCCAAGGTGCGTCGTAAAGACCTGAGAAATGATAGGATGAGTGCCTTTTATTAGGTTTTTTAAAATGTTTACAAATACCAAATATCTAGGTTGTAAATTAAAATCTTCAAAAAATGCCCGCGGCCTAGGTGCTTTGCAAACAGCTGAGAAATGCTCCATTGAGTGCCTTTTACCAGGTTTATGTAAAATGTTTACAATTACTAAACATACGCAAATTATCTTTCAAAAATATGTAAAGAGGAGAATAATTTAAATTATTATTCCTTTCTGGAAAATAAAAAAGTTTACCGTTGGTAAGATGATACCATTGGACGAATCGGCGTTGGACCAATCGTACCATTGGACGAATCGGCATTGGACTAATTGTCGTTGGACGAATCGTCCGGGACCGTTCCTTTTCCTGGCGAGTTAGCCTGCAGGAGTTCAGATCTTCGAAGAGATTAGCGATCGGCTTCCTTTAATCTTCCAGCAGAAAAAACCTCATGGACCGGCGGTTGGGAAACACTGGTTTAGTTGGTAAGAACGAACTGGCTCCGGAGCAGGGAGGGGTGGATTCGACAAAGTTATGTTTTCACTTTGGCGCACGATTTGTGGAAAATGGATCTACTGGTCGCTGCGTTCTTCAAAAAATAAGTGATGTTTGTTTCGCACATCGTCTGAAATTCTTAAAAATTTCTTTTTCGCTTCAAAACGAAATTAAGAGGTAGATGATGGGACGCACTACAGATGCGTGACATGCGTGTGAAGACGACAAATCTGCAGCGATACATTCCGTCGGTATAGTTTAGTCGGTTCGAACAGCCGGCTCCGAAGCGAGGAGGCGCCAGTTCGATCCCCGTCACCGGCAAATTTGCTTTCACTGTGTGAAAAAAAAACAACATCAATTTGGCACCCGATTGTGCAAAAAGGGATCTACTGCCCGTTGAGTTCTTCGAAAAATGTCTGATTTTTTTTTTCACACGTCGTCTGAAATTCATAAAAATTCCTTCTTCGCTTCGAGAACAAAAACACGCACACACACAGAAAAATATACGTAAGAGGGAGATGATGTGACGTACTACAGAGGTGAAGTACGTGTCAAGACAACAAATTTGCAGCGATACATTTCGTCGGTGTAGTTTAATCGGTTAGAACCTCTGGCGCTGGAACGAGAAGGCGCAGATTCGATTTCCATTACCGACAAATTAGTGTTTTCACAAATGACAGAGACTCTAAATATGACTATTTGAATTCACTCTCTGCTTTGTGCTGCTATGTGCATTCTCCATTTCTGGTTTGATACTTTTCTTAAGATTTTTTTAAATTTCCTTTTAATGTATTTTTAATTTTCATTCGAATTTATCCATGCATATGATAGGTCGCTTGGGATGCCTCGTTACTGTTTTTTCTAAGTGTTTTTCAATAAGAACACTTCTTGCTGCAACAGCAGTAATGTTCAACAAACTGGAATGACAATAGCTTAAGCAAACTAGCATACACATGGAGAACCTAATTTTAAAGGACAAAAATACACAAGTAAAATTGCCGCCCCAATGACGCGGTGGTCTTATCGCTTGTTTCTGACCATTCGTCCGAGATGGGTCCGGGTTCGAATCCCAGTAAGGCATGAATGTTGGGTTTGTCTTACGGCACTGGTTCTCTCCCTTCCCTAGAACCAGTGACCCTAAATTAGGGACGGTCGAGTTGCTCACTGTGCTCGTTAAACAGTGCTGAGTTGAGTCGCTCACTGTGCTCAGCCAGCGTAATTATCCCATCGAGTTGCTCACTGTGCTCGTTAAATACCCCAAAACGCCGCCCCGGTGGCGCTGTAGTCTAAGCGATGGCCTCTGATCATTCGTCTGTAAGGGGTCAGGGTTCGAATCCCGGTAAGACATGGATGTTGTGTTTGTCTTACGGCACTGGCTCTCTCCATTCCCTGGAACCAGTGACCCTAAATTAGGGACGGGCGACTGCTTATAGCTCATTGAGTTGCTCACGGTGGTCGTTAAACCTCCAATTAAGAAAAAAACTCCCTAGAACAAAAACAAAAACAATTTAGTAAAATCATGCAATACATTGATTATGATATGCTTTCCAACGTACCAGAAATCACAGGAAAATGCCTTGGTTTTGAGGGGAGTAAGCAATGGTATAACGTTTGAGGTTCACATATATCAAAATTAAATCTCTTTGTGCCCGTGTTACCTATTTCTACATAATCACGAGCTACCACACATAAACCGTTTTATAATTAAAAATCCCATCTAAATCGGGCAATTTTCACAGAAGTTATCGTCCGAAAATAATGGCTAACGAAACTCGCGCTTGTGCACTGCCCCCATTTGTTGACAAAAAAATTTTTTGGCAGAAGTGCTTCGAGAGTCTTTACGGAACAACGTATTGTATTTCGTCGCAATCGAAGCATTTTTAGCCAAGTTATGAGGATAATGGCTGTGAAATAAATCTCGCTCCTGTGCCCTGACTTTTGACGCCATTTCGATGATATTCAACAGAACCGGTTCAAAATAACACCGGAACAACATGATAAAGTTTTGTCGCAATCGAAGCCTTTTTACGTAAGTTACGACGCATAAGGATAAGAGCGATTGAATGGATCCCGCTACTACGTCCTGACCTTTGACCCCATTTCTTCCATTTTCAATATGGTTCCTTTCCAGGTTGTCCCGTACGACATACTAAAAATTCATCGAAATAGAAATATTTTTACGCGAGTTATTGTGCGGACAGACAGACAGACAGACGGGCAAAGCTGGAGCATATACGCTTCTTCAACCTACGGTTGGAAAGCGTAAAAAACTGGAGCAAATGGCAGCAGAAAGAAAAAAACAATTGGAATAGCCACCTTTGAAGTAACTTTACTGTTCTAATGATAACTTTGGGTGGGAAGATTCTGACAGCAACACAAATTTACGGTTGAAGTTTGTTGGGTAACTTTGCACCGGCTTATCAATGCATCGAAGGACCGAATTTAGGAGACATGTGTGCAGTGTCGCAGCAAAGAGAAAGCTTACAACAGATAGAGAAAATCTGCTTACATGAGACGGACAACAGCATAATTCTTTTTTTTTTTTTTTTTTTTTGTTTGGAGGTTTAACGACCACCGTGAGCAACTCAACGGGCTATAAGCACTCGCCCGTCCCTAATTTAGGATCACTGGTTCCAGGGAAGGGAGAGAGCCAGTGCTGTAAGGCAAACACAACATCCATGCCTCATCAGGATTCGAACCCGAACCCCTTTCGGACGAACGATCAGAAGCCATCGCTTAGACCACTGCGCCACTGGGGCGGCCAACATAATCTTCGCCACCCCAGTGGCGCAGTGGTCTAAACGCTGGCTTATGACCGTTCGTCCAATTGGGTCCGGGTTCTAATCCAGTGTGGCATGAATGTTGTCTCTGCCTCACAGGACTGTCGCTCTCCCTTCCCTGAAAGCAGTGATCTTCAATTAGGGACGGGCGACTGCTTATAGCCCATTGAGTTGCTCATGGTGATCATTTAACACCAATAAAACAAAATCAAAGGGGCACAGTGACAACTGCGCCACATCGTAAAACTGCGTCAACTGTCACTATTTCATGGCACTATCTCACTAGTTCTACGTCCTTAAAGTATTCAGCGAAGAAGAGTTGACGTAGCCCTACGTTGTAGGTTGCGGCACAGTTGCTACTGTGCCTCTTTGATTTTTTTCAGATATAATATTTTTAAGAAATAAAATGAAATGTTTTACTTTATTTACTTAAAAGCAACTCATACTACACTATCTACCAACAAGTAATTGAACACCCCTGCAAATGACGATATCTGCGGTCCTGATAAACGTCACGGCCGCCGCCGTTAAATATTGTGGAGAAAACAACAACGCAACCAGTCGCATGCAAGATGCCACGCAGTTCGGAGCTCTGTGATTTTGAGAAAGGTGTAATCGTTGGGAATCACACAAAAGGCCGATCCATACGTGACATATACAGCGAGTTGAAGTACACAAAATCGACAGTGGCCTACGTGATTGGCAAGTGAAAGATGAGAGGTGACTGTCGGAATGTGCCCAGACCCAGCACACCCACAAAACTGGGAGTTAGAGACCGACGAGTGCTGGCCGAGGAAATTCGGAAGGACCGCCCCAAATCGATGGGCCACATCCGCAAGGAGTTTCAACAGACATCCGGGAGTGTTCTTTTGATGAATACCATCCGTAAGGAAGCCCATCTGCTCGGTTATCATTGACGTGCTGCCGCCCACAAGCCTTTGACCACCAAGTCCAATAGCGCTGCTCGGCTAACGTGGTGCAAAGAACGTCGACAGTGGACCGTTAAACAGTGGAAACAGGTTCTCTGGAGCGACGAATCAAGGTTCACCCTCTACCGTTCGGATGGCAGGGTCTGGGTTTGGCGTCTGCCTGGAGAACGCCTCCTGCCGGAATGTATTGTGCCAACTGTGAAGTTCGGCGGCGGTCGAATTATGCTATGGGGATGTTTCTGCAGGTATGGCACGGGACCCTTGGTAGCAATTCCTGGTAGACTCAACGCCGAGACCTACTGCACCATTTTGGATGACCATGCGCTTCCTACGGTGTGGCAGTTTTACGGGGTGGACCCATGTTACTTTCAGGATGACAATGCCACCTGTCATATAGCGAGGTCCACCATGGCTTGGTATGGTGACAATGGGGTTAATCGAATGGACTGGCCTGCTCGGAGCCCGGACCTTAATCCTATCGAGCACCTCTGGGACGAGTTGGAGCTTCGACTTAAGGGGTGCCCCCACCGTCCGAAATCGGTGAAGGAACTGACCTGTCTTCTCCATGCCGAGTGGAAGAAGATACCGCTAGCCGTCGTACAACGCCTGGTTGAGAGTATGCCCCGGAGGGTCGCAGCTGTAATCTCCGTTCGTGGAGGCTCCACCAACTATTGAAGGTGAATAAATTTTCCTTTGCTATCACAGGTGTCCAATTACTTGTTGGTAGATAGTGTATATACAATTCATAGTAACTTATGCTGATTATTATAGATTAATGTTAGTAGAAGTAGAAGGCGTAGTATCATCGTTGTCAATAGTTATTGCTAAAATTGTTTCTAAAAAAATGGTTCTTCAGAAATAATTTTTCAAACTCCTTATTTGCCTTGTTATAAATTTTGCGATACGTCTCGGGCCTAATGTACTCTTCTTGTTGTTGCGCTTGTTATTGTCTAGATTCAGAATGTATCGGCGGTGTAAAGAAATTTTGAGACGTAATACATTCATTACCCAGTGAAATTGTGAAGACTGGCGATGTATATTGGTACCCCATGCTCGGTGTAAAAATTTGAAAATTTGGATCGATGACATCAATCTCCATCTGTTCCTGCTGTTCAGGCTCAATTTGTGTAGTTGAAGTGGAAAGTTGTGGCTCTAGAGTCGAACTCAGGTGAAACGCATCCTGACGCGCGGATTTTTAAAGCTCCCTATCATTTCCGGACTATTCGGCTGATGACTTAGAGGGCCTTTTCGAATTCCTCTCGTTCTCCTCAACCTAATTCTTCAACTTTCTTCGGTTCTTATAGTAATTTTCCTTGGATTTTCGCGGCAATTCTAAATTTTCGTCACCAAATTTTTTTATCTAAAAAATAAATAAATTTTAAATCCACTTTATTTTGGTTTATCACAACTCCGTTAGCTCTAGCCGTCAGCTACGGAATGCGGGGCTGAGGTCACCGCTGTCATTATCTATTCACTAGTTATCAACTTTAAAACGGCATGCGGTGAAACAAAATCACGCGAAATTTAGCTTGACTTTCTAACGCTGCTGTATAGAAAGGTTACAAGGTGGAGGGTCCAAACTTGTTTTGTTATAAATGGGATTCTATAAACTATCTAATGATGTATTATTTATTACTCTATGATTATTAGTTTCGAAGGTATAAGCGTTGAAAGTGTGACATGTTTTCGTTGCATTCGTGCTTCCGATGTTACCTCCTAACTAGCGCGGGGAAGATGTAATTCTACGTCTTTCCCCTAGCTAGGACTATAATTATTACTAGGACTACTATTACTATCTTCTTCGACAAGAAGGTAGTAATGCGATCTTCAATAAAGTCTGCCTAGAAAAAAAAAAGCAAAACATACCATTTCATTGAGTAAAACCTTTTCCTGTTTTTAAAGTTATTGCGGCAACATTCCATGTAACAATTGCTTGACATTTTAAGGAAATAGTGATGTTTACCTAATCTCATAGTGGAAGACATGCATGTAGGTTAAAAAATGGTATATTAAGGAATACGAAAAATAACACATTTGAAAAGATTCTTTTTCCACTGTACAAATTTGAAACGCATTTCATGTTTGCTTTCTAGCTGGAAGGATGTGTGAATGGAAGCTACCCAAATCAGATGACGTCACACCTGATGACTTTGACACTTATGATGAATTCCAGCAAAGACTCGAACTGAGATGCGAAAGTGGAAAAGATTCCAAAATCAGATGGAGACCGGATAAAAACACGCCAGACGTAGTTTATTATCAGGTTTGTTGAGTTCAGCATTTCTTCTATAATTTCAGTTCAATTTGTTCTCTTACACTTTTTAAACATTTGTTTTCTGTAAACACAAATGTGTTTAGAGAAAATAAATGGCATCCATTAATGTTTCGTATTTTTCTTTTACGAAGTAAATTTCTCCGTCATTTTTGGTCTACGCCGGGATTCGAACCCGAGACCGCTTATTCCGGAACAAGTCGCTCTACCAACTGAGCTACGCAGACGATTAATCTGATTCCTATCTGCCTTTATGTCGTGTGCGTCCTGCTGGCAGGTACGTCACATCTGTTGGTTACCATTCCGCAAACACTGAATGGTGGACACTACAGAGACCTGTTAGCCGATCATCTCCATCCGTATCTGCAGGAAGTTCACCCGGACCACAGCGCCATCTTTCAACAGGACAATGCACCGTCTCATCGGGGTCGAATAACTGATGAATGGTTGGAGAAACACGATAACCACTTCGCCACATTGCCTTGGACCCCAAACTCACCTGACTAGAACCCAATTTTACATTTGTTGGATATGCTAGAACTGGGTGTGGGAACTGCTGATCCTCCTTCACGAAATGAGCGCGAACTGACGGAGCTTGCTGCAGAGGACGTGGGTCAAGTTACATATGGAGGAGGTTCGGCACCTTGCAGAATCTGTTCTTAGGCGTGTACGAGCCATGATTGCACAGAAAGGTAGACCAACGCGTTATTAGGTAGGTGTTCCAAATGGAAAGCTACGTCAGTGTATGCATGTCTTTAGATTTGATATCTCTAAAAATCGAAATGGAAAAGCATTATTTTTATGAGAAATCTTATTGGCCGTACATAGATGCCGGACATTTCACTGTTTCGCTTGTAGCCATCCTTCAGAAAACTTGAAAGGTGCATTGCCCTGGAACGGGAATCGAAACCGCATCTCCCGACTTACGTTCGAGCACGCAATCGTTGCACTTCCCATAACAGCTTAATCTGGAACACTGGAAATATAATGGCCCTCATCCATACATACACAGTCATATCAGAATAATATGACCACCCCCGGAATCACAGTGTACCCGCCCAGACGTGTCACAGAGTGCACATGACATGGTCGACCACACGGAGGTATACATAAGTGGACGGCCAGGACAGATGAGCCATAGTGCGTGACGTGAGCCCAATGGGCAGAGGTAGTGATTTGACGGACGTTAGAAAAAGAATGATCATCGGCTACCACGCCAATTGTGGAAACATCTCAGAAACAGCAGATTTCGTGGGCTGTACGCAGGGTGCTGCAGTAAGGATGTACCAAGAATGGACAGTTGGCTCACCGAGTACCTCCCGACGTCATAACTGTGAAGCCCCAAAGGCCTTCGTCCCCAGAAGAGAACGTCGCCTCCCTCGACTGGTAAAGGACAATCGACGAGCAACAGTGCAGTAACTGGCCACGCAGATGAACGCTAGGCACCTAGGCACGTGTCCCCGAGAACAGTAGAGCGAACCCTGTTACTCATGTGTCTCCGGAGTCGACACGGTGTCAAGGCGCCCATGTTAACCCAGGTCCATCGGCAACGACACCTGCAGTTCGTACGGGACTACCGTAATTGGACAGTGGAAGAGTGGGAAAAGTTTGCCTTCTCCGACGAATCGAGGTTTCTACTGCACAGAAGTAGCGGATACAAACGGGCAATGGCAGATACGTCATCAGACGCACGAGAACCAACATCCGGACATATTTATTGGTGAAGTGCAGGCCGGCGATTGCAGTGTTCATGTCTGGGGGATGTTCTCCTGGTATGACCTGGACCGCTGGGGCCACTGAATGGGCCCCTCCAATAGCTACCTGTCCATCCTCGCTGACCACATATATGTGGGATTTTCCCAATTAGCCTTTTGACTTTTGAAACTCTCTTTGAACTGTTGTCCATGATGACGCAGCGATACCGTGAGGGAGTAGTTCACTTATTTCCCCACGAAGAAGGTAGATGTTTCAGTTCAGAGTTCAGCCGGAGCCGACGAAGAGTAGATGATTGAGAGCAGACGGACTTACGACGTAGAGAGACGAAGTTGAAAGTTAATGCTGCATGAGTTAAAGGATGTGTACCTAAGACGATGCTTAATTATTATTCATTAATCTAAATCAACTACGTCTGTATTTAACCTAACTTCATTAAATATTATTCCGTTATTGTTACATGAAGTTAGTCCTGCTTCATGATACAAAAGCAATCCCCTCTTCAACGAACCAGACCAACGCCCTTCCTGCATATATCCCTTCATGTTGGACGTTTACCCTGCAGGTGATGGTGTCTACCAACAGGACAATGTGTTGTCATGTCTCTAAGAGGATGGGTGACTTGTTCCAGGAACACGAGAGCGATGTCTCCGTTCTCCCTTGGCCGGCAAAAGTGCCCAGCCTTCAACCCATAGAGCACTTGTGTGGTTATATGAATCGAAAGGTTCGACGTGCCAACTCACAACCGCGTCATCTCCGGAACCTCCGTCCTCTGCTGCAGTCCGAATGGGCAATGGTGCCTCGGGCAACCCTCCAGGGCCTCATTGCGTCCATGCCACGCCGTCTCTCCGCTGTAATCCGGGCCAAGGGTGGTTATTCGCATTATTAGGTATAGGTTGTATTCTGATATGGCCGTGTGCTGTATATTAGGATGTGTAGCTTAGGAAGCCAAACAACTTTCTGGATGTGCGCTAGTCATCGTAGCGTCAGCTAAAAGAGGTGGATTTGCCCACCCGGACATTTCCCGGTGGACCACAGGAGAAATGGTCCTCTTTCTGGTATTCTCTATTTGTTTGGAGTTTTAGGAACGAAGAAATAAATATTTTAGTACTTATGAATCATAATCGTAAAATTTATTTCAGCTTTATATGTAAGCGAAAAAATATTTCTTAAAAAAAAAAAAATAGCGTTTCCTTCTGTCTATATGCAGCGCACTTGCTGTGAAATGTCATAGCAAAAATCTCTGTACTTATCGGGAAAAAGTGTCTTTGAACCAAACACGCTGCTATAAATTAATAAACTACAGTTCAACCTCCATACACCGCCCACTGAATTAGGAACCTTTATGCAAATGTATGTAATGGTCACTTACACGGCAAAATACGTGGTCACGGGCATCACCACGTGATTTAAGCAATTATTTAAGATTGCTGCTCGTCAGCGATCGTCAGCAGTGACACATGGAAAAAACAAAGGATATTTCAGAGTTCGATAAAGGGCCTATTGTGGGTCCAGTCTGACTGGAGCGACGATTATGTTTCTCAAAAGGTGAAGTATCCCGAGTCTTTAATCAGAGGAAAAATAACCCACATTGCAAAGAGACGCAACTGTGTCGCGACGACAATCTGTCAGGAACGAGATCGCGGTCGTGCGAGAAAGCTTGTATGGAGAAACAGGATTTCCTGTGTGCAGCAATTGACCGAAGCATAAAATAAAGGTTTTTCTAGACCCATTTTTCAGCGAACTATGAGCGGGGTTTGGTGTTGGTGTATGAGCAGGGATTTGAAGAGGATACATGGAAACCACTGATACATATGAGGATACATGGAAGTCCGAATGCCTATTTGGAAACCACTGATTTCGGTGAAGAACTGGAAAGTTCGTTTGCAATGGTGTCAGGAACACTGTGACTGGACACTTGAAAAAGGTCATGTGGTCCGACGAGTCGCGGCACACCTTGTTCTATATCGACGGTATGGCATAGTTTGGCGGGAGCCTCGTGGAGCAATGAACCCAGCTTGCCTTGTAAATACAACTCAATATCGTCTACAGTGGTGTCAGGAAAAACGTGACTGAACACTGGAAGAAGATCATGTGGTCCGACGAGTCGCGGTACACCTTGTTCTGTATCGACGGTAGGCCGAGAGTTTGGCGGGAGCCTCATGAAGCAATGGATCCAACTTACCTAGTACACACAACTCAAGGTTATGAAAATGGTGCCATAGGGTGGAACAGATTTTGTTAGTACGCAACGAATCCCCTGATATTGCTGGATGGTCGGGTGTTCTCCAAGGATTATCTGAGCTTTGTTTCCGATAACGTCCATCTTGCAATGTTGACGTTTTGTCCAGCTGGCGATGGCTGTTTCGTGGACGACAATGCTGCTGTCCATCGCGCAAGATGTGTTCAGCAGTGGTTCAGCAAGCATCACAGCCACCTACACCTTCTTACCTGGCCAACATAATGCCCCGATCTGAACCCCATTGATCCGAGAGCAAAGTTTTCTGACGTTAAATCTGAGCCAGTTGAAAGACTGTCTGGTTAATGCCTAATATGCTGAAGACAAATTCAAATCAAGACCTTGTGGAACCTATGGGAAACTGCATACGTGCTGTAATTCAGGTAACTTTAAGGCAGCATTTTTATGACTAGTAAGAAGAAGAGTACTTTATAACGTTGAAAACTCGATAATGATGAGACATGTGAAAAAAAGATCAAACGCTGCACAAATTGTTATGCTGAAGTAGAACTGCAATGCTACCACAAAGGATACAATTACTAATCTTAAAATTTAAAAGCTAAGAGACTTCAAGGAAAGCCATGAAGCAAAACTAGGCTATTATAAACAGCCTTGAATTATTATAAAAGATTAGCTGCTCTTATTCTTAATTTGAGCTACTGTCTCCAAGGAATGTTTACCATGCCATTTAGCTTCTAAACAGAAATTTCCCAACTTGTTCGCAAATGGAAAAATCTGCAACGAATTTTCGTCCCAGGATCCGATATCTTCGCTGAATGATTGCAAACAAGATAAAATCTCGTCTTTTCTTGCGACAAGTACAGTTTTTTGACACATGCGTTCAGAAGATTAAAACGGTTTGATTCGAAAAAGGAAGAAGAACTTCTTTTTCTTTATTGGAGGTTTAACGACCACCGTGAGCAACTCAATGGGCTATAAGCAGTCGCCCGTTCCTAATTTAGGGCCACTGACTCCAGGGAAGGGAGAGAGCCAGTGCCGTAAAACAAACACAACATCCATGCCTCACTGCGATTTGAACCCGGACCCTTCTAGGACGAATGGCCATAATCGCTTAGACCACTGCGCCACCGGGGGTGGTACGGAAGGACTTCCAACCTGTGGCTGTCATTTTGCCTGCATAGGCTTTCGGCCATAAGCATTTCTGATTAAAAGTCTATGAATACAACTTTTTGGCCGCCCGGTGGTGCAGTGGTCTAAGCGATGGCCTCTGATCATTCGTCCGAACGGGGTCCGGGTTCGAATCCGGGTGAGGCATGGATGTTGCGTTTGTCTTACGGCATTGGCTCTATCCCTTCCCTGGAACCAGTGACCCTAAAATAGGGACGGGCGACTGCTTATAGCCCATTGAGTTGCTCACGGTGGTCGTTAAACCTCCAACCAAAAAAAAAATACAACTTTTGAATTCTTTTAATCTTTGCAAATGAGCTGACCATTTCCTGGACAAATGAGTCAGGCGATCTAACATCTAGCCATCGCTGCGGGAATTCTTTCAGTGAACCAACTAATTAGTAAGATAGCAGCAACTGTGAGGAATTCACACCATAAAAGCTCAATCTAAACATTCGATGAATATCCAATATCCATACCTTATCAGTTCTGTTGCGTCACGTTACTATCGATCTATTATTATCACTCGGCAGGCGGTAATTTCGCGAAATTATTGACATAAAAGATCACTATAAATCCGTTAAGGAGTATTATATGAAATGCCTCTTACTTTACTTCGATGTCACCAGCCTTAATATATTGCTTCTATTTAAATCGTTGCGATGTATTGCAGTGATGTAAATGCGCTATACAAATGATCGACATAAGCATTCTCCTTTAAAATTGGTTGACAACTCAGAATCAGAAGAGCAAGAATATATAAAAGTCTAAATTAAAATAGTTGAAATAAAATCCATGTTACTGTGGAATCGAACAAGGAAATATTAAAAACCAACGAAAGCAGAAGGCAAAACAAAATGGCGTCGAAACCACACCCTGTCGTAACACGAAATCACTCGCCTGTCTACAGTCTCTGTTCCAATACAAAAGTCGAAATTTAAAATGGTTGAAATAAACGATGATAATGTACGAACTAGACGTGAAACAGTTGAAAATCCAAGATTGCTGGAGGCAAATGAAGTGGCGTCGAGACCACACACTGTCACATCGCGAAAACATTCACCTGCGTTGGCTCAGTTCCATACGCGTTTCAACTGTTTCACGTCTAGTTCGTACATTATCATCGTTTATTCCAACTATTTTAAATTTCGACTTTTATACTGGAACAGAGTCTAGGCAGGCGAGTGATTTCGTGTTGCGGCAGGGTGTGGTCTCAACGCCATTTTGTTTTACCTTCTGCTCTCGTTGGTTTTTAATATTTCCTTGTTCGATTCTACAGTAACATCGTTTTTCTTTCAACTATTTTAATTTAGACTTTTATATATTCTTGCTCATCTGATTCTAAGTCGTCAACCAATTTTAATAAAGAATGTCTATGCCCATATTTTGTATAACGTATTTACATCACTGCAATACATCGCAAAGATTTAAATAAAAGCAATACAGCAAGGCTGGAGGCATTGAAACAAGGTGAGAGGCATTTCATAGTATTCATTAAAGAGTTTCTAGTGATCTTTTGTGTCAATAATTTCGCGAAATTACCGCCTGCTGAAGCATAATATTAAATGTGGTGCGCAACAAAAATGATAAAGTATGAATATATTATATTCATCGAATATTTTGAGTGTTCCTAACTACGTATCAGCTTACAAGTTACTTCGTTGACTTGGTTAATCATTATGGATAAAAGCTCAAGTTTTAATATTTTTTGTGAGTTCTATGACAAACGGAACATCTTTATTTTGGAGCTGTCTGAAAGGTAGTCTTTGCAAACTTATCCTATTTACTCCTTCATAAATTCTGCAATGACTAGTGTGAAATTGATAACAAGTGAAACGTACGATGAATGAAATATGGGATTACACCATTGTACAATACAAATTTGGAAGATGTGAATCCGTTTATTGGTGCAAATATGACATGGATGTTAAGTCAGATAATATCCGAAAATTTGAAAATTTCGGGAATCGAACCCGCGTCTCCCGGATAGTGCCCGAGTATGCTAACTACTACCCCACCAAGAAGGACCAAGTTTCAAGTTTCCGATTAATTTGAATATAACCATCACAGGATTCGCTAGTCGAAGCAGCCGGCATTCATATATAGCGAATCTGGAGGTTTTAATTCATTCCCGTGATTGCCCGGAGGCGCAGACTATCAATGAATGAAATACGGGATTACACCATTGTACGATACAATGGGGGGGGGGTGTAGTGGTTAGCATACTCGTACACTATCAGGGAGCCGCGGGTTTAATTTCCGCTCCAGGACGACGAAATATTCAAGTTTTCGGATATTTTCTGATTTAACATCCATGTCATATTTACACCAATAAACGGATTCACATCTTCCAAATTTCAAATTTATAAGTGTACGTAGGTGAGTCAAAACGTTAGTTGCACTGCTTGATAAAAGAACACAGGATCGAAATTACATAAAACATTTATATGTACCAGAAAGTTCCATACAAAAGTTACTTCTCGACGTAATCACCTAGTTTATTGAAACATTTGTCGAGGCGTGACACAAGTTTTTTTATGCCTTCTGCGAAGAAATTCCGTCCAACGTCCGATAACCATTTCTGGATTGCAGCTTTCACCTCGTCATCCGAGTGATATCGTCGCTTTGCAAGTTCTTGTTTCATGGG
This sequence comes from Macrothele yani, assembly GCA_039090855.1. Classification (NCBI taxonomy): domain Eukaryota; kingdom Metazoa; phylum Arthropoda; class Arachnida; order Araneae; family Macrothelidae; genus Macrothele; species Macrothele yani. The sequence continues at coordinate 166,396,588 of CM077029.1, read as the reverse complement.
ACCGAAGACGTGGAAGTCACATGGCGCAAGATCTGGGCTATAAGGGGACGTTCCACACCTCCCACCTAAACTTTTTTCAGAAGGTCCCGCGTTAGATTTGCCGCATACGGTCTTCCCTTGCGGTAATCGTCCTCGATATCAGTACGTCCGTTCTCGAACAAGATGCACCACTTTGCGATAGCTTGACGCGATATTGCGTTCTCACCGTACACTTTGTTCAACTGCCGAAAAATTTCAGTGCAGTTACACCCTTTTGCGCACAAAAAACGAATCGCTGCACGCAGTTCCAATTTGGACGCCCGCAGCAGCTGCCGAGGCATGTTCACGACTCGTTAGCGAGCGAACTAAAACTACTGCGTAAAAGCAACTGCGGCACGTGCTGCAGATAAATGCCAGCAGTGTTGCCACAAAGTGTCAACAAAATATCCTTTTACCTAAATGTTTTACGGATGAGTGCAACTAACTTTTTGACTGCCCAATGTTCAAAAATGTATTATTATTATAATTTCATTCTGAATGATCTTTGTTTTCCTTAGTGCTACAACCACAGATATCTGGGATGGAAGATCAATGTCGTTGACTCCTGCGAAGAAACTGATTTGGACAGCGAAGCTGAAGCTAGCATTCGTCATGAAAAAAACATAACATTCAACTCCCTCTTGTCGGACGCAGCTGATGTCGGTGACTTGAGGAGGGGATCAACAAAACAGAAGATACAAAATCTTGAAGAAGGACGCCGTGCTTTTATTACCCCCTCTGGAGGAAACGATGGCATCTCATTGGAGTTAAATGATCCTCAGTCTGATATTCAAAGGGATTTGAGAATCAAGGACTTTAAAGATATTTCCAAAACCGTCTCAGCAACTTCCCAATCCAAAACTTCCTCATCATTTTCCCAATCCAAGAATTCCCCAACGTATCCCCACTTTAAGACAACAACAACAACTCAAAAGGAAGATCCATGGAACCGCTATACCACGGAAGCTACATTCCTGTTCGTCAAAGATATTAGCCAGAAGACTCATGAAGAAGATAACCAGAAAAAATTCAGCAAGAGGGTTTGTATAAAACATATGCATCTTGAATTTTTAGACTTTCTTTATTTTGCTAGCGATATACGCTTTTTGTTTCGGGTTTAGCGACCACCATAAAGAAATTTGAGGTCTATAAACAGTTGCCAGTTTTTAATTTGAGATACTACATGGTCGAGTCACAATATTGTGACCACCAGCTAATATCCAGAGTTACCGCCGTGTGCAGCGCAGACAGTAGCTAGACGGGCTGGGAGTGACTCAATAAGGTGCTGGAAGTTCAGAAGCCACGCTGACTGCAGTGCATCTGACAACTGCTGGAGGCTGCGTGGTGAAGTTCCATAGAGCAAACAACACGGTCAAGGTGGTCTCACACATGCTCAATTGGGTTTAAATCTGGAGAATTATGAGGTCAAGGAAGTACTTTTAAGTTTTATCGTGCTCTTCCAACCACTCTCGGACATTTCTAGCTGTGTAGCACATGGCATTTTTGTGCTGGAAGATCCTATCTGCCCCAGGGAAGACAATCAGCATGTATGGGCATACGTGGCCTGAAAAGATGGATTCATAATGAATTCAGTCCATAGTGCTTTCCACAGGTATGAGTGGACCCAGTAAATGTCACGAAAACATTCCCCAGACCATAACGCAGCCATCACCAGCTTGTGTTCTTTCAGCAATGGTTGAAGAGTGTTTGTTCTCCTATGTTTCTCGCCTTATACGCCAACGTCCATCCGTTCGATGAAGCAGAAAAAGTGACTCATCGGAGAAGGCAATGCTTTGCTAATCAGCGGATGTCCGATTCCGATACTGTCGTGCACCTGTAGGCCTTTTCTGCCAATGCACCTCCGTTAGCATGGACGCAGTGCCCATCCGTCTGCATCGGAGCCCCATACGCAGCAAGTTTCGCTGAACTGTCGTTTTCGACAAACTTCCGGTAGCCCCCTTGCTCCACTGTAGCGTGTTCATCGGCCCTCGCGCACCTGCACAGCCGACGTTCTCCTCTCACATCAATGGCACGTGGTGCTCCGCAGTTTTCACGTCGCTTACTCGCAATGATGCCATTTCTCCAATCACAATACATTTTAACCACAGCAGCACGCGAACATTTCACAAACTGCGCTGTTTCAGAAATGCTGCAACTCTTGGACCGAAAGCCGATAATCATCCCCTTTTGCAAATCTGATAAATTGCTCTTTTTATCCATGACAGCAACGAGTGATATGTTTTCAGAATGCCTACAACACACCTTATATACCCTCCAAGTCAGATCACGACACGTGTCTCCTTTCATTGGCTACGCGCTGTTGACGTCAAAAGTAGGAGGTGGTCACATGGGATATTTAGCCAGGGTACCGGGTAACATACACCTCATAGTGTATGTTGCCTGGTACCCTGGCTAACTTTATGGAATACTGTATGAGACTAACTATACTCCTTAAAAGGAAATTTCTGAAGGGCATAACTTTCCTTTTTTAGTTACAACTTCTATATTTTCTATTCTCCAGAGCATGAATTTACGCCCCTGGAATGACAGTTGCCCCTCCCCCTACCTCCCGGTCGCTACGGCCGTGGAATCATCCGAGATGATCCCAGTGCGCTTTTTTGATGGCGTTGGATTTGACTCTCCTGTAGAACTACACAGTCGAGTCGTGCCTAACCTTCATGACCCTTCTAAACACGTCGTTGAGATGAAGAGCTAATTAAGTATTTGTGGCCTGTGTGAGAAAGTTCTCTGAGAGTTTAACCTTGAACGGAATATTTCCAAGCCCTACCTCTGAAGCTTCTTCCTATTGCTACGTTTTTATCCGATACTCATTCGTTCTGTGCTGGTTTGTTTTTCGTTTTGCATTTCTGTGGAGTGTTGTGTTGTCGTCGTTCACATAACATTTACACTTTGCTTGGTATTTACAACCCGTGGTTCTTCGGTATTTATCTAGTTTCTACATTTTTAGTAAAGTGACGTCTAAAACCTGAGGTGCGATTTTTGAAGGATCATAATACTTTCTTGTAATGGTAGCGTGTGAGAAAGTGAAAACCACGTATTATTTGGGTGGAACTTGAAGGGGCGTAATTTTGATCTCGAAGGGGCATAATTTCAAGTCTCACCCTCTAGATAAAAAAAAAAAAAAGCTTGCTACAGTCCTGGATGGTTCGTCAGGAGCCAGGGCCTTAGAAAAGTCGGCCACCAGGGCGGGTCCATTCACACTTCTCGTTGGTTGGTTGGCTTTTGAGCCCCCGTCAGGCAGTACACGATGGCCTAGTAAATGGCTAGGGCGAGGCCCAGTGTGTGTGTGTGGGGGGGGGGAGTACACTTGTTTGTAACGGAAGGTCTGTGCCTGAGATAAGCTGCCTTTGCATCGCATCAGGGCCACATTGGTTGTTTGGCTTGCTTTATTTTTCCCGTTATTTTGTGCGCGATGGCCTAGTAAGATGGCCAGGGCGATGTGCCTGGCCAGGGCCGGATGAAGGGTAGGTCTATAACATCTATAGCCTTGAGGCCCACCATGACCAAGGGCCCAGGAGGCATGCCTGCCCAAATAACAGATAAATGGAGAAATTTATAAAATAGTTTTACTTTTGTCTTGTATGATTTCCACTTGGTCAGAAACAGAGGCTGGAAGACGAACATATTTCAAGGCAGTAACTCACCAAGGGTCAAGGTTTCATGTCGTTATGTACAGTTGGGTAGGCGAGACACCCACACCTCCCAATTTGTTGGAACCGTTAATGGTGGAAGTCCCTGTGGCTTCACATTGTATAGTAAAAAAGTAACACTAAGAAAGGTATAAAATGCTAAATCATTAGAAAATCCAAGACAAAATCTAGGAACCTTAAGCTTTTAACTTACGTTCTTATGAGAACAATAAAAAATACGACTTATTATGAAGACTTTGCAGAATGCACTACGTCATAATTATTTGAGGGCCCACTCAGATGTCTTAGCCTTGAGGCCCACTGAAATGTCTTAGCCTAGGGGCCCACTAAGGGCTCAATCCAACCATAGGCCTGGTGTGTGTGTGTGGGGGGGTACACTTCTTTATAACGAAAGATCTAGGACTGAGATAAGCAGCCTTTGCATCACTTCAGGGACACGGTGGTTGTTTAGCTGCACCAGGACGCCAGCTTGGTGCACTCCGGTCTCAGGTCGTAAGCCATTATTACAAGGGCACCCGGGGCACAAATTTCATGCAGTGATGTTACATGCGAGAAATTTCCCCTTGTTTTTGAGAATTTCAGGTTCCCGTAAGAAAAAGGAAGTCCTTATAAAAAATATGAGAAAACTGGAAAATTTTAAGCAAAAATGAACGAAATTCTGGGAAACTCTTCTTTTACAAAGGGAAAAAAATTATTTCTAATTGACTTTATTTTAGTAGAAGTTCAGTTTATGCAGACATACATTTGAACAATAAAATACGTGGGAGATAGGCAATGTACACTGGCTTGCAAAAATTAAGGACGAGACGGTTTTTCGAATGTAACGTCGTGCAGAAGTGCTCCACATCGACTCATATCATACCATAAGATCCCCAAGATGTAAGAATATGGGACAAGTGAGCAAACTGTCCAAACAAGGAATCCAAAGGATACAAAGGCACTTTATTGAAAAGGTAGCTTCGAGCACAGCTGGACAGAAGACAGAAACGTTCATGTGACAGGCGGCTGCCAAGAAAAATCCAGTCTTTAGTAAGGGATATGATCACCCCTGACTGCGTTGCAGGATTTACAACGTCTGTCCATGCTGAAGACGAGGTTTTCAAGGATCTGTTGAGGCATCGCGGTCCATTCCTCATGTAGCGCCAGTCGCAGCTGCGAAATCGTTGCTGGCGGCTGGTGACGTGCTGCCAAGCGTCTCCCGAGAAGGTCCCACACGTGTTCGATTGGATTCAGGTGCAAGGACCTTGCGGGTCAATCCATGCGTTGAATATCTTCACTCTCCAACAGCTCTGCAACGGCCACTGTACGATGAGGTGTAGCGTTGTTGTCCATGAAGAGGAACTCAGGACGCACAGCACCTCTAAACAGACGCACGTGAGGTAGGAGAACCTCGGTACAATAGCGGACACCAGTGACTGTACCTCCTCGGAAGATGTGGAGGTCAGTACGGCTATCAAGCATGATATCGCCCCAAACGAGAACTCCGCAACCTCCAAACCGGTCCCTTTCGATGATGTTGGAGGTGTGATTGCGTGTTCCCTGCTCTCTCCAGATGAGTATACGTCCAGAATCGCTCGTCAGACTAAATCGGCTCTCATCCGTAAAAAAACTCGACCCCTTTGCTGATATGTCCAGTTCTTGTGTTCCTGGTACCACAGAAACCGCCGCTTCCGATGAGCAGGCGTTAGCGGCACACACCGTACTGGTCGTCGTGCAAGTAGACCACCTTTTGCAGCTTCCTGGCCACGGTAAAACGCGATAACGCACGTCCAGTTGCCTGTTGCATGTAATTTGCGATTTTTCCCGTTGTCTGCCGTCTGTCTCTTCTCGCCTGTAGGACAATATACCGGTCGCCCGCCGCCGTGATTTCTCGTATACGACCACTGCTAAACTCTCGGACAGCTGTTCCTGTCGTTTGAAATGCTCTCCAAGCTCGTGAAACAATGCTGTAAGCACATTTCGACCTTCTTCCCAATGACGCGACCTCGGGTAAAATCATCCAGATGTCGTCTACTGGATTGCCTGTTGGCCATATCACACGGTGGCAGCAACTCGACGTCGTTCAAACCGATGTACACCGTGCAATAGCTTTCACCGAATTGCTGAGCGTATACCGCCCGTGTGCTTTATACCCTTCCGACCCCCCTCCCTTCCCCCTACGTCATGCTGCATATATGCGCATGCCCTACCGTACCGGACCCTAGTCTATCTCCTGAGTTGTCTTTCGGTCCGTTCTGCCTGCTCGTTCCACTGTTGTGCTAATTTCTCCTCTTCGTCCTTAATTTTTGCACACCAGTGTATATTAAGACAAAGTCTTCTATAGTATTGTTACACACGTTGTAGTATATGAGCTTAGAAAAGACAAGTTGACTTCAATGATAATGGAATATTTATATCTGAACCTAAGAATATTTCTACATGTGCAATATATTTACATTTAAATGTTGAAAGCTCATGTAAGTTGTATCCAGTGAGACATAAAAATCAGCAATGAGGTATATGGAGCAACACATATTGCGCTCACCTTACCACGGCTTCAGTCCCTCTGGTTTGCAATCAATCATGCTTCTTGTCCGGTGTCCACTGTTGCACCACATCATTAAAGGTATTCCGCGTTCAAAGTTCAACATAAACACGAACATCAGCACAATTCTAAAAGAAGGGGATGATGAGTTAAAATAATTCGAGACTATTATTAAGACTAGATTACGTCGACGCAGCCAGAATTTCAGCAGTTGAAACATTTCGCTGTTCTATGCCAAGCTATTATGAAGTATCAAGATTAAAAGATTTAAAAAGTCAAGAAGTCCCTCCTCGCTCGTCCGGAAATGTTTCAGGCTACACTGCGCCCATCTTCAGCGGTCGGTTGTAAGAGACATCCATATGCTTTTATTGCACTGATTACCTCCCTGTCACCAGTCGACTCATCGCTCATTGGTCTTGTATCTGTGCGTAGGTTGATCACGTGATTTACGACATTTGCTATTGTTGCACCATCTGGTGTTCATTTCATCTAATTTCGTTATTTATCGTTGTTGGATGAGACATTTTCAATAAATTTAGTTTTTATGTACTTTTCTTCAGTTTCTTTTTCTTTTGTTATTATGTATCGCCAGGCAAACGGCAATTCAAGTGGTGCTTGTTCATTGCAATTAAATCCTCTGGTTTTTTCTATCACAATTTCTAAGCTCATATACCACAACGTGTGTAACAATACTATAGAGGAATTTTTCCTAATACACATTGACTTTATTTTTCTCGTTATTTTTATTTTCCCTGATTTCTGCCCTCAAGGTAGAAACAAAAACCGTCAACATCTGTTTGCTCATGAAAGGATGTTTGCTTCGAACTCAAATGACTGTGGTATCATCGGAAGTTAACATTTTCCTGGACTGCATACAAGGGTCGGAAAAGGGAAGCAATATGTATTTCTTAATTTATATTAATTTACATCACTTTCCAATTATTCCTTTTTTTTCTCGAAAAAAAGTGGGGGATAATGGGAAAGTGGGCATAAAGAGGACGAAGTAGTGGGAAAGTGGGAAAAGTTGGGAGGAGGGTGGAGAAAAAGAGGGATAGGAAACAATTTTACTAATCCTAATTTCTGCTAATACCTTTGAATGTTCTGCGCGATGCTTTCAGGTATAACCCTGACTTGCCTACATTTGTATAGGGAGATCAGGGCCTTATCAGGACTTTTGTGGCCTTTTCCCAGATCTCTCTTGCTGTTACAATTACTTACACTGTTATTGTGTTACATTATATTTTGGGTTTTCGTGTAACAGCTAAATAAACTGAATTGAATTGAAAAGAAAAAAGACTTTGGTTGCTTCAGCTTATCTTAACGACCTTTCTTCTGCTCTATTATTTTTTTAAAGGAGTTTAACTATCTACTGAGTATGGAAGACACTCTTCCTCATTCACACTGCTGGCCACCCAAAATGCAACTCCAAGAAGGAATCATCCGATTGGCCTGAAATTCGCAGAATGCATCGCCCGCGAGAGGACATGCAAACGATTATCATTTCAGGGCATATGCAAATCACGTGCGCCTAGCACGCCACCGAGAAGCACTATATGAAGGGTGCACAGAAAGCGGGGTGTAAGTAGTGGAAGTGTATTGTGCTGCCGGACCTGTGCATGGAAAGCTTCCTGATGCCTCGTCGCAGAATACGGCAGTTATTCCAGCACGTTTCGGAGTTCGACAGAGGACGAATAGTGGCTTATCGCGACAGCGGTTTATCGTACCGAGACATCGGAGTCCGTGTGGGACGACATCCAGCCACAGTGGGGCGAGTATGTGTTCGGTGGGTGCAGGAGGGACGGACGGACCGACGTGAGCGATTGCTGTAGCCGCGGCACACCACCGAACGAGAGGACCGGCATGTTGTGCGGCGGGCATTGACGACTCGCACCGCCACATCACGAACGTTAGCGCAGGAATTAGGGTGTGTTGCGCAACAACCTGTGTCAGCACGTACCGTTCGACGTCGTCTGCAGGAGCGGGGACTTGTCGCACGGCGCCCATTGCTCCGATTACCACTGACGTTACACCACCGGCGGGTACGGCGGCAGTGGGTCGTTGAACGCCACACCTGGATTACGGAATGGCATGACATTGTTTTCTCCGACGAATCCCGCTTCTGCCTGCAACACCACGATGGTCGGATCCGCATGTGGCGGCACCGCGGTGAGAGACTGTATGACGCCTGCATTATGCATCGCCATACCGGTCCGTCGCCTGGCGTTATGGTAAGGGCCGCAATTGGATATGACACCCGCACCCCTCTGGTACGCATCTCCGGTACACTCAACAGCCACCGCACCATCTCCGACGTTTTGAAGCCCGTAGTCCTCCCTTACCTGCAGGACCTGCCAGCGGCCACGTTTTAACAGGACAATGCGCGCTTGCACGTGGCACGCATCGTGCAACAATTCTTCACGGCCTACTAGGTGTCACTGCCGCCGTGGCCCACCTGTTCTCCCGATATGTCGCCCATCGAACACGCCTGGTCGCTGATCGGCAACCGAGTGGCCCGGCAAGCACCACCCGCGGCTACGCCTGATGAACTGTGGCAACGTGTGGAAGCAGCCTGGACCGACATACCCCAAGACCACATCCAAAGCCTCTTTCGTTCGATGCCGCGGCGTGTAGCTGCCGTTATTTCCAGCCACGGGGGCCGCAAGAACTATTGATGTCTGCGTGTTCCGCAAGTCGCACGGGCCTGTAAGCTCAATCGTTTCATCTTTGTATCTGTTGTTATGTGTCCAGTAAATCTGGCTTTGCTATCTCGTGTCCTTCTTGGTGTTGCATTTTGGGTGGCCAGCAGTGTAGTATCACTGGTTCAAAAGAAGAGATATAACAAGTGTTACCAACCCAAGAGTCATCTAGGGCTCGAACCCGGTTCTAACTAGGACGACTACACAAAAGTCCCCATCCCTGGCTGCTCTGCCATAGAGGTAGCCGATCTTTCTTCACAGATCATAATTTTGAAATATGGCATTTTTTCCCTTACACGTTTTCAATTCTTATTGTAAGTGTTTTATGAATGAAAAATGTCTTCATTTACTAAATTGAGCGAATCAGTGATCTGAGTATGAATGTTTGCTTTCAGATGTAAGAAACGCTAATCCCAGACCACTCAAGACCATTGGAGATGGATGGACCGGAGTTGCTTTGAACAGGACATATATTACACGACAACCAACAAATTACCAGCAAACCATGTCTAGAGACAGAACAGCTTGGTGGAAGCCGATTGTTCATACTCCAGCAACGACAACAACAGTGAATAGACGCAAGGCCATTCAAACTCTTAAGACACAACTGGCTGTAATAAGAAACACAAAAGAAAATCCGAGTGACTTTCCGTCACGCTCTCCGTCCAGTGTGAAGTCACACATTGTGTCCCAGCAAGAGAAAACCTTGGTTCCTGTTGTTATTCAGGAAAGCAGTTCGTCCAGAAAGGCAGTGAAGAAAGTTCCAATTGTCGTCCGAAAAGTTGTCAAAACTGCATCTGCCGGTGTCACAAAACATTCGCGTTTGCCATACCTTCAGGACGAGGGGGCAGGAAGAGGGTGGGACCAAACCGCTGTACCGGTTCTAGTTCGTTCCAGCCTGGTATCAAATAGGTTACCCATCCGACGCACCACTGGACAATCGAATAAGAATTTTATCAACATTGCTTTAAGCGATTTGCCTGTTTCTCAGCCAAATGTGAGAAGGAAGACTCCCAACGCACCTGGAGGTGATAACTTGTTTTATCCCGTCATCATTCCTTCCGTGCCAGAAATCAACAGAACGTCCATTGCAAGACAAAGACCAACGGGCCGGAAAGAAGTTGCACAATCTCCCCTGATTCCCGTTGTGGTTCCCGACAAACCGGGAAACGATGCTTACCTTCTCTATCAAGTACTTCCTTTCATAAAACGAGAGTTAGAAAAACAAGGAAGACTCTGAGAACGCTATGTTTGACAAATTGGCACACGGACTGCGAATGATTTGTTTCCAAAATGGCAGCTGACTGAAGTTGTGCAAGAACTGTAACGTTAAATGTTCAACTGTGCGAGACTATACAATTAAAGACATGTATCAGCATCAGTACTCATAGTAACAAGGTATCATGTGTACCACACAACCTCAAATTAGCAATTCAGAGACATTCTGGACTGCTTCTGCGCGTGCTCACAATTCATTATTTTACGATAAACCTACCTTGAACTATGATGTGACTGAAGAAACGACAAAGTCGAATATCTTGAAGTCAGCGTGTCGAAAAAAATGCAAATCACTGCTGTGCAAAGACTTAAATGGTAAGAATAGGTAAAGGAAAAAACTCGAACTCTGGAAGCGATCATTTAGTGTGCAGGTATAAAAAAAATGGAGTAACGCAGCGGTTATCTACAAAATACAAGGTTGAACGCAAATATGTTTATGAGGTATTTTGAAGAAGAGCGGTTGTTCATTGTATTACGTATCGCACGCTCAGAGGCTGTTTCATATGTATTCTCGCATATGACGTGCGTATTTTGGTGGAATTACTTTAAGAAAGAAATTCGGTGTATTTAATGAAATTACAACAATAACACAGAAGTCATCAAAGTGTCATTTTTCAACATAGTCGCCAAGCTTTGCAGCATACTTAGACAAACATCGTACAAGCATTTGAATGTTTTCAGAAAATTCTTTTGCTGGGCAGCAACCCCATGCACCGTGTCCTTCAACTCATGTATAACGTAAAATATGGCATTTTACGAGTAAGCACGGTGCACGGCAATAAATCATTACAGACAATCGCTTTGCCACTTACCACAATCTAAAGGAAGTGGTACACATGTGGTTTGCCCACAGTTACAGTTTTCCTTTTCTTTTCTAAGGATGCAACGCTGCACCCAGATGCGTTGAAAACTAAAGAATACTGTGTTGAAAAAACGATACATTGGTGAACGTTATTTAATTTTTACACTGTCTTAAAAAATTTATTATCGATGCTACCTTACTCATTCTTACATATTACCACAATAAAGAGTCTCTTGAACAGTTCAAAAATGTATTTCATATGCACAAATTCATATATATAGGATTCAAGTAAAAACTTTCTGTCATACTAGAGGGTGACTCAAATTATGAAAACTTTGTTTACCAGATTTAGTAAATGCAATCGTTCATGCTGTCTGAAATTAGCAACAAATTATTTTAAGCAATATTTGTACGCCACCGATAATAAGTTTTGTTGTTGAATCCAGAAAAATCGGTTTTATTTTATAAAGTACAATAGAATTTTTAGGAATTCTTCCTCTGAAGAACATAAAAAGTCATGTCCCAGAGTTATCCTTTTCCCAATCTTACATTCCACTGTGCCTCTTGTCTTAATCGCTTCTTCGGTCACACTGTGTGTGTGTGTGTGTGTGTGTGTGTGTGTTCAATTACTTCTATTTACAGTAATGACCTACCTCACTGTAGTTCGACTACCTTATTGTTCTCACCGACAGACTGTCACAAAATAATTCGTACGAAACCACTAACTGAGTAACTCTTTCGTACATAATGACTGCCTGTACCAAAGTATCTTGTACATAAGGATCGTCTATACAAAGTAGATAGTATCAGTCTAGAGAATTCTGTCGGCACATAACGACCTTCTGAACAAAGTAGATTATACATAAGGCACAGCTGAAAATGTTGTTAATATACGTATAACGACCGGCTATAAAAAGCAGTTGCTACGTGACGACATTCTGTAGAACGTACTTAGTACATAAAGCTTGGCAATCAGATATTGATAGTACATAACGACCGGCTGTTCAACATAGTTAATACATTACGTCTAACTGTGCAAAGTGGTTGGTACGTAACGCCTGGTTACATAACGTTGTTGGCACTTTACTCCCGGCTGCAGAAGATTACCGGTGCTCAGCACTTTGCTGTAGATCGTAGGAAGACATACTTAGTGGAAAAAATATTATCATAAAATTATTATTTTACAGTTATTATATTATAGTTTAAAATTATTATATTACAGTTAAGTAATTCCATTGTTGATTTACTTATTTTTCCTTGCCCATAAGTACTTTACTCCATAACACAAATTCGCAGGGCATCCGTTGCACCTACCTTGAACATTTGTGTATGAGTCACAAACGGTTGTTAATCATGTTAGATTAAATTTCGTCACTCTAAATTATCTTTTAACATTAGCTTTAGTTCTTCTTATTTCAGTTATATTTCATAGTTCTCCGTTTATTTACGTAAAGAATATTTCCAAAACGTTTACACAAATATTTTTGGCTGCCGCTCACCAACATATTCTGAGAAAATAGAAACGGTCACTTGCTGTTTTTCTTTTACATTTGGGGTCGATTCAAGCATGAGACCTTGTAAAATAAATTTCAAGTGCAGGGGCTTCTACTCGTCTCTCTCTCTCTCTCTCTCTCTCTCTCTCTCTTTCTCCTTCTGTCCTTAGTTTCCAACATACACACCTATTTCAATCCTTAACTTACCAAATCGAAAATTGATGAGGTAAGTGTCAACCCCCTTTGTCCATTTTATGGCTCACTTTAAAATCACAAACGAAAAATTGTTATAGAAAGAATAGAAAAGTCAACTAATTAGTACCACTTATAGGAACTCCAAATTTTAGCCCTCTGTAGATATTAGGAAAAGAACTACTCACTAATTTTACCGTTGAAATCAACAATAGATAGAGTTTATGAAACCGATGCCTTAAAGAAAAAACGCATTAATTTCTTTTAAGCTTGCCGTCTTCAAATATTTCTGCACTCCTGAGAGAAGTACAAGTGTCACAACAATCTGAAAATTTCTTTCTCTCTTTCTTTTCTTTTTTACGTATCTCTCTTCTTCGGTATTTTGCTCTAAAGAAATTATAGAGCGTATAATGTTTTCTATGCTTAGATTAACTACTGCTGGAACGTTCGAGGAAAAATATGTCAATTCCGCGCAAATTCCCGGAGGAAGTGCTCATTTTACTCTAAGTTGAAGTCAACGAATCATCAAAGATTCGAACTTCACATTTCCAACATGCAATATACTACTTCTGTAGAAGACAATGACTCAATCGATTTTGAACAAATCCCATAGATGAAAATATACAGTCGTAGCAAAGAGACTTATCAATTCTGTCACAAATTGCTCAATCCATATAGTTATATCAGTCAACTTGGCGTGACTGATTGCTAGTAACAGCACAGGGAAGACGCTTTTGGAAGTTCAGACGCGACGTTCAGAATGGAAAATATAACGAGAGTCAATCTAAATTTGCATAAGTTAACAAAAATTGAAGATCGAAGTACACATCATAAGCGCTAAGTAATAATAGACATACTGAATGTTTTTATACGCAACCTTTGCAACACTTCTCGGCCGCCCCGGTGGCGCAGTGGTCTAAGGCGCTGGCCTCTGATCATTCGTCCGTAAGGGGTCCGGGTTCGAATCCCGGTCAGGCATGGATGTTGTGTTTGTCTTACGGCACTGGCTCTCTCTTTCCCTGGAACCAGTGACCCTAAATTAGGGACGGGCGACTGCTTATAGCCCATTGAGTTGCTCACGGTGGTCGTTAAACCTCCAATCAAAAAAAAAAAAAAAAAAACACTTCTTGTTTTCCTTATCGAAATTAAACCCTACAAACAGAATATTTACAATTAAATAAATATCTGGTTTCTAGATGGATTTCGCAGTTGTAGATAAGAATACTGTGGTCGTGTATTTGGAATAAAGGATCGCGTTTATTTTCCAAGAGGTCACCAAAACCCAATCGTGCTGATATTACCAAACTATGAACATGCCGTTTTATATACGATAAAAAGGACGAATATGACTTTAGAACCTTTAATGATAAGTTAAAACCAATTTCATTATTAATTTCAATCCTACTTATAGGACCATCCTCAGGTGAAAAAAGAACACGAACACACGATCACACAGGTTAATATAATTGTTATATTAGAGATAAACAGGTTAATATAATTGTTATATTAACCTGTGTGGTAGTGGACATTTTTCATCTGAGGATGGTCCTAAAGTAGATTGAAAGTACTAATGAAATTGGTTTTAACTTATCATTAAAGATTTTAAAGTCATATTCGTCATTTTCATGGTGTATAAAACGGCATGTTCATAGTTTGGTTTTCCGAGAGGTTCTGTTTTGCCGTATACTGACAAGCTACATTCTTAAGGGTATTTTTTTTAATCTTTTTTCTCTCATACGAAATTTTCAGCACAGAATAACAGCGAGAGATACTACTACGCTTCTGTGTTTTATTCTACTTTTCTAATTTGCTGTACAATATCTTAAATGCATATACAATGTGTTGTAAGTTACTTGAATGTTTGAGAGTGAATGTAATAAATGAGTGCGCTTGCGTTTAAGTATTCAGTATTAATTAATTTTCGGTATTACCAAGAAATGTATTATGAAGCATGTATGCGTTATTTTTCGAACGAAGAGAAAAAATTTAAGTTATTTGGTAGCCGGATTTTGTGAAAAATTATATTGTTTTCAAGTGCATCAATCATTTTGCATCACATGTCTGCATTATTTGTACAAAATCGAAATTTAGCCCTCCGTTTGTTTGCTTGTAACTAATCATTGAAATATTTCATTGTTTTATACGAAAATAAAGATTTTTAATAAAACATGATGTTTTTCTTTTAAAACTATATTGTTAACACTGTGGTGGATCATTATTTTCAATACTGAAAACTTAAACTACACACAGCTAATAGTTTTGTTCATGGCGCGGCTAGGTTTTAGGAAAGCTATGGCAAAATAATTCCTTTCCAGGGGCGTATTTTGGAGGGGACCCAAGGGGCCTTTCCCCCTCCCCAAAGTGTTTCAGTTTATATTTTTAGTTAAAATGCGACTTACATAAGAAAAAAAATGCTTTAATTTAATAGAACTGCGTTAACTTACATTTGACAAAATTGCTTTCGTTTTTTTTTTTTCTATTTTTTCTTTTACTTTGTTCTGGTGGATTTCAAAAATGTGCATTTGCCCCCCCCTTCCTTACCGAAAAAATATGCTATATACCCTGTTCCTTTCTCTCTCATATCAATAGTACCGGCAATAGTCCTGTCACAGGTGATAAGCGCTCGCTTCAAGTCTTTTTTTTGCTCTTTTCTCTGAGGACCAAGGCATGATGAGGAAGCACAATGGTCTCCCTGACACTGTCATCATGCCATTGGGTAGAAGAACTAAGTGACTCCAAAGACTCTCTCTCTCTCTCTCTCCTTAGGTTTGTCGCCATTGTTGTAGCTCTTTTAGCAGGTAAGCAGTCAGAAAAAATAAGTATCAATCATCTCCCTAAATGACCACTTTGAACAGGAAAGCTGAAGGGGAAGTACCACTTTCTTATGCGCAAGTTGACTCTCTCCAGACGTCCCGCTTCTTGATTGATATTCGTCAGAGCTAATTTCAACCCATTTTGCTGACCCCGATATAATTCTTTCCACTCGGTTAAGGGGTTAAAGTTTCACCGTTTACCAGAAATAATTCTGTTTTCTTATACGTAACATGTGTTTTCTTCTTCTGTTTTCTTGTACGTAATTTGCATAGGCTTTGTTGATTTGGTGGCTTAGAGTTTTTTTAATTTTTTTTTTAATTGGAGGTTTAACGACCACCGTGAGCAACTCAATGTGCTATAAGCAGTCGCCCGTCCCTAATTTAGGGTCACTGGTTCCAGGGAAGGGAGAGAGCCAGTGCCGTAAGACAAACACAACATCCATGCCTCACCGGGATTCGATCCCGGACCCCTTTCGGACGAATGATCAGAGGCCATCGCTTAGACCACTGCGCCACCGGGGCGGCGCTTAGATCGAGTTCCAGAAAAGACCAGAAAAGTGAAGAATTCTGTATAGCAATCGGCAGACGAAAGCGAACTTAACCTTGACCTGCAGGGATGAACATCATTTCCTAGAAGAGTGCTTTACCTGCTGCATTTTTTTCACTTGGCGGAACATGGAATGCCGTTGTGTCTCCACCAGTGAAGCGGCTCTGCAACATCATGTATCAAAAAATAAATTTAAAAAAAGGCAGTTGTCAAGGCACGAAATTTATTCCAGTGGTCTAGTGGTCTGAAGTTCTGGCTCTTGAATATTCATTCGAGATGAGCCCGGGTTCGAGTCTCGGATGAGACATGAATGTTGCTCCTTTCTTGTGGCACTGGCTGGAGCAGGAAGCTTTAAATTTGGGACGGTGGACTGCTTACATCTCTTAGAGTTACTCATGGTTGACGATGTATTTGTGTCAGTGCGAAAATTCTTCATCTTTCTTTTCAAAACATGCTTTTGTGGCCCACTAGAACTTTTCGTCATTTCTGCAACTTGTTCCACAATTTCAGGAACAGAGAAGAGCACAGAAATGGCATAAAATAGTGAAAATTCTCCATAGACTTCCTCCACACTGATGAGCCACTACGTTACGACCACCTACCTAATAAGCTGTAGGACTCTCTTTATTCTGCGAAACAGCAGCTACTCGGTGATGTATCGATTTGATGAGGTAGCGATACGTATCTCGGGGTATCTGGTACCATAATGTCAACAGCAGGTCCTCTAGTTCCCGTACATTTCGGGGTAGTGGTGATTTAGCGCGAACCCGCTTTTCCAAGTCGAACCACAAGTGTTTGATTTGGTTCATTTCAGGTGAGTTTGGAGGCCAGGGCATTAACAGAAAGTCACTAGCATATTCCTCGAATCACTCCTTGACGATTCTGACAGTGTGGAATGGCGCATTATCCTGTTGGTAATGGCCATCACCAGCAGGGAACACAGTTGCCATGGATGCGTGAACTTGGTCCGCAACGATGTTCAAATACCTGACAGCTGTCATGAATTGTGCTATTGGGGTAATGGGGCCAAAAGTGTCCCAAGAAACTATCGCCCACAGCATAACACCGCCGCCGGCTTGTTTCCACTTTTGATACGTACTCACTACAGTGGCACGTGAACAACCTACAAGCCACGCCGTTTCCGAGATCGTAGTTCCGAGGTGCCGTGTCATCACAATTTGTCCTTTATCAAACTCCGATAAATCGGCAGCTTTTCCCATTCTGACTTCGAGCACTCTACTAACTGAACGCCGGTCCTCCGGTTGTATATACGGGATTCATAGGAAAGTCCCTTTAGCCTGGAATAACTTGCGAACGGAGAGAGGTACAGTTATGCAAGTGAGATAACGGTATAGTAAAGCGACTACGCCCGATCGAATGCAATCAAAAGCAGTGCCCCTAGTGGCGAAAAGCGGAAGTTAGCCATTGCAAATCGAAAACGAAAAGAGATAGAGCAAAATTTCCAATTACAAAGTTGTAGAGCATCAATTAATTAGTACAAAACGACATTTGTTTCACACGGATAAGATAAATTGTCGTCTGAATACCCTACAATGTCTGAAATCGATGCGCGACAATTCGAATCTGCATATTCACATTTCGTAAATGTAGCCGTATGCAAATGCAGATTGTGACGTCGTACCGTACCTACGATATAAAAACCAGTAGCAGGATGTATCCTGATCGGAAGTTTAGATCTACGTACGCTGTATGAGAATGGCGAGCTTAGAATTCTGGAGTTACGTAAAAAATCAGGTGTATGCAACAGCGCCTACAAGTCGGCTGGATCTACGTCGTCGTGTTACAGATGCTTGCAATAGTGTGACACCTTCCATGCTGAGGAACGTGCATGCAGAGTTAATTTCACGAATACAAATGGGTATCGTGGGCAATGGCGAACTCTTAGAACATACTCGACATTAACTTTCTATCCTTTTTTGTTGTTGTTTTTTTGTCTGACGTCATCAAACGTATTGAGATAAATACGCATTTATGCAATAAATTGTGTGTATTTGCTCATACCTATGCCTGTTCCCTTCAAACGTTCACACAAAACGTCGCGCATCGATTTCGGACATTTTAAGGCATTCAGGCGACAATTTATCTTATCCGTGTGAAACAAATATCGCTTTGTACTAATTAATTGATGCTCTACAACTTTGTAGTTGGAAATTTTGTTCTATCTCTTTTCGTTTTTGATTTGCAATGGCTAACTTCCGCATTTCTCCACTAGGGGCGCTGCTATTGATTGCATTTGATCGGTCGTAGTCACTTTACTATACCGTTATATCACTTGCATAACTTTACTTCTCTCCGTTCGCAAATTATTCCAGGCTAAAGGGACTTTCCTATGAACCCTGTATACTGCTCTGTGAACTTCACCTGCTCCACCGTTCGGTCTCCAGGCGAGCTCATTTCTCTAGGCTGGGGTGGTCATAGTGTGATGGCTCATGAGTGTATATGCTCCTGAATACTGGGAGAAATTTTTACTTTTAAAATTCAATCACTCTCAAAAGTTTCACATTTCAAACTTTCTCCTGTTCTTGATTTCAATGAAATTTCAACTTGCCAGAACCGTTGTGGTCGGGGCTACGGAGAACTCTGTGTAAAATTGTAAATGTAGTATTTTTCCATAAATACAACTTGTAAGTTTGTTTGCGCTTCTTGTTAATGTACTTCACTGGAATATAGTCTCTCTCTCTCTCTCTCTCTCTCTCTCTCTCCCCTCCCTCCCTCACACACGCACACACACACACACACACACACACACACACACACACACACACACACACAAATAACCTTCCTCTCAGTACGACAAAATTTAAGTTGAGTTGCCAAAAATAACGAGTTCTGGGGAATTTCCGAAAATAAAACCGCATGGTCAAGTGTACAGGTACATGACCCACTTTTTTATCGCACGTTAAAAAAAAGATATACATTATTTTCTCTAAGCATCCGCAATTTTCGATAATTATTAAATTCTTCTTCAGGAAAATTTTCTCAGCTCAAACATTGTTATCACTTTGCAGTATCACACGTTTCTTCCTTGTTCTATGTTGCTTTTTTTAATTTCGAATTTCTCTCTGAAATTCGACATCTGCTTTATCTTCCCCCGACTCTGAACACGAACAAACCGTGCCCTCACATAGTAGCAAAATATTTTCAATTCCATTTTTCCTATTGATTTACCTTAAGAAATCGAAGTTCCTTTTGTGCTATCCATCGGTGGTGAAAAGAGTAAATTAAAGAAGTTCCAACTTTTTTAGTGTGTGCGTTTTTCTTTCAGTGAAACAGAATTTTTCTGTAACAATTAGTATATATACACTGAAGAGCAATTGAATTAGAGACAGCTAGCTTTATGCAAATGTGACGCTGTGGGCGGCTCTGTAAACGGAAACGACATGACGTATGCAGCGATCCGACAATTATGGAGTGATGCGACGGGAAGCTCTGTAAACGAAACGACATGACGTATGCAGCGATCCGACAATATATGGAGTGATGCAGTATGGGTACGACGAAAGATCTAAGCGCATTTGATCGTGGGTAAATTGTCGGGGCCCGACGAATGGGTCACTCTATCTCGGAAGTCGTGCAGGCACTGGGATTTTCACGAGCCACTGTGTCACGGGTGCACCATGAGTACATCGAATCCGGTAAAACCATCCATGCAAGGGCCAACTGTCGTGGACAACAGCGTATGGATGAGCGGGGTCAACGTCGACTAGCTCGCATTCTAACAGCGGATAGACAGGCCACAGTGCAAGAAATCACTCGGCAATTTAACGCTGGTGCACAAAAACGTGTAAGCAGTCACACCATCCAGAACCATCTTCTCGCTATGAGGTACAGAAGCCATCGTCGCACGCGGGTATCGCTGCTGACCGCACATCACAGGGTGCAAAGATTAGCATGGGCACGGGAACATCGCCCCTCGACCCTAGACATGTGGGAAAATGTTGCCTCGACTAATGAGCCGAGATGTACGTTGATACATGCGGATGGCAGGATACGAGTACGATGCAAACCACATCAAGCGATGGATCCTTCTTACCAGCAGGGTACTCTTCAAGCTGGTGGGGGTGGCATTCTCGTCTGGGGACTGTTTACGTGGACTGAAATAGGATCCCTGGTACGTGTGACATCATCCCTCACAGGTCAACGTTACCGGGATATCCTGGACGACCATTTGCTCCCGTTTGTGCGTCTTCAACATCCCAGTGAGGACCTCATCCTGCAACAAGACAATGCAGCTCCCGAATTGTATCCGAATGGTTGGATGAACACTCCACCGACGTGACCTCGCTTCCTTGGCCAGCTAGGTCATCTGACCTCAATCCCATCGAACACATCTGGGATGCTATCGAGAGAGATGACTCCCTCCATCAAATCTTCGTGAACTGTGGGAGCTTGTTCAGGGGTCGTGGATCCGTATGGCTTCCCAACGCTTCCGGTGTCTTGTCGAGTCCATGCCGAGACGAATCGCCGCCGTCATCAGGGCGAAAGGTGGTGCTACACGTTACTAGACAGGTATCTCTAATTCAATTGCTCTTCAGTGTATGTAGGTGAACGGGCCCTGGCCCACCTCTCTTGAAACGTCGATAGCCATGTACTACGAATAAAAAATGTGCAATCGAAACAATGGAAAAATTATATAACGATGTTTTCCGCTTCACTGTGGTTTCACGAAAGCACAAAAGGTAAATAAAAGCATAAGATATACACTGAAATCCCATTGAATTAGATATAGCAGAAGTAATGCAAATGCTTGGCTGCTACTCACGCGTTATACCATTGAATTAGATGTAGCAGAAGTAATGCAAATGCTTGGCTGCTACTCACGCGTTATCCCATTGAATTAGATATAGCAGAAATAATGCAAATGCTTGGCTGCTACTCACGCGTTATCCCATTGAATTAGATATAGCAGAAGTAATGCAAAGGCTTGGCTGCTACTCACGCGTTATCCCATTGAATTAGATATAGCAGAAATAATGCAAATGCTTGGCTGCTACTCACGCGTTATCGCGTATGGCCGGCCGAAACTAGTGAAATACAGACATCTCCGACGCCTTTCCCAATAGTGATGTGTTACGGGCGTCATGGATAAGATGCGTGATATGGATTCTTTTCAAAGAGGCGGGATTGTAGGTGCCATCGAGATGGGTCCCTCCATCTCGACATTTATCAATACACTGGGGTTTTCTTGCGCTACAGTATCCAAAGTGTTTCTGGAATACCCGTACGAAAATTTTGTCAACAAAACAAGTTCTCGAATGAATTGCAGAGGTTTTGTAACGTATACTCTAGATTCACTTTCCTTTTGATTTTTACTATCTCTGGTTATTTTATTTTCCTATGTAAATTATCTTCTTACTGAACGAGATGTTATTTCACCCGCTGAATGAGATCTGGCAATGAGTGTAAGTCATGACGTGGTGGTAGCCAGTATAAATAGGCGCGTTCAACGATACCTAAGGAGAGCGTTTGTTGTTGTATAGGGAGAGCGTTGGTTTATGTGAAGGAGAGCGTTTGTTGTTGTATAGAGAGAGCGTTTGTTGTTGTATAGAGAGAGCGTTTGTTGTTGTATAGAGAGAGCGTTTGTTGTTGTACGAAGTGAGCTGTGGTTTATGTGTCAGAAAGCTGGTGCTGTATAAAGAGAGTTCGTTTATGTGAGAGCGAGAAGTCTCAATAATAAAGAATTTGTTGTAAGTACGTTTTTCTCAGTTCATAGTTACTGTCAGACCTCTGTCAGGCTGTTAGGTTTATTTCATTTAGTGTTATTAGTAACAACCAGCATTAAGACTTTATTCATCTTAAATACTACTACAACATTACTACCAGTTATAAGTTTGTTCATTACTATTACTACACTACTAGCAGGAGACTTTATTCATAACTAATAACACAACAACCATTAGAAGAAGCGTTAGCTTAGTACAAGCATTGAATTCATTATAACATTAATGAAAGCTTATATTCACGATAATTAGCTAGTGAAAGCATATTCATTATAGTTTGACAGCTCGTGGTGTGCCGCGTTTGAGACGCATTGCTCGAACTGATAGGCGCAAGATATCGCAAATCACCAACGTTTAGAACAGTGCATCAAGTAGCCATGTCACTTCAAGGATAATGCAAATTATTCTTCAAAGTCTAGGGTTAGAGACCCGCCCAGTTAGAGACACACCTTGCCCGGGCAAAAGCACACCGACACTGGATCACAGAGGACTGGAGACGAATAGCCTAGATCGATGAATCCAGGCTTAAATTGCATCGAACCCAATGAGAGAGTGCGTGTTTGGCGTCAACCTCATAAAGCCATGGGCTCTTCAAGTCAAGTTAGAACAACACAGGCAGGTGGTGTCTTAGTTATGGTCTCGGGTGTTTTCAGCTGGAAAGCTTTGAGACCTTTGTTACGTGTACAGTACTCTTTGAGTGATACTAAATATGTGGACATTTTTGCTGACCGTATATGCTCACTCATGTCCAGCATGCATCTCAGTGGCAATGGCGTTTTCCATCAAAATAATTGTCCATCCCACAGGTCCCACCTGGCTACTTCATGCTTACGAGAGCATTTTAGTGAACTTGAAATGCTGCAGTGGCCACCTAGCAGCCGGCATTTAAACCCCATCGAATATTTTTGGGATGCCGTCGAACACGTGTCCCATTGGCTTTGGACCTGAGCATATTATGGACAGCTTTGGAGGAGGTATGGTTCGCAATACCTGCAGAGCATTTTCGTAAGATCGTGGAGTCCATGCCTGGTTGTGTGGCCGTCACACTAGGAAAACACGTTACTATGCAGGTACCTCAAATTCAATGAAACTTCAGTTATTTTGCACAGTTATAATCACAGGGGGTGAAATCTGGATACCAGTAGCGCCTAAAAAAATGACTGGCGAACATTTTCTTAAGTTACATACATACTTGTCTCCTACATACTTTTCCTCGATACCATGTTTTGCATTTTTACTACCTTGTCCCTCTGATTATGATATATTTTATTAGTATGCAATCAATTAAATTTAAACAAGCAATATATATATATGCTGTTAACTGTTCCCTCAAAGCTCCGTATGTGAGCTGCTGCATGCATATTGAAATACTCCCGCGCACTGAGTAAAAGTGTTGCAGAACAAAAAAAGAAATGCAGACTTAACGGTAGAAGATCAGTTTAACAAAATCTTCCTCAGAAAAATGGCAAAGAAAAAGTTTCAAAGAAATAAAAATGTCTTTTCCCGAAAAAAAAAGAGAACCTCTGCAATAAATGCTAATCACCATTGCTCCGTCCCTCATAAAGCAATCTCCACTTAGCTCGTTTTTCTGCTCAAGAAAAATTTCAACAGCGCACAAGACGTAAAACTTAGAGGAAACAATGATGCTGGTTAAAAACGAATGTCTAGCTACCAGTTCTTTGCCAACCTTTTTGGGTATCACCGAAAAAATTTCCTACGGTGAAAATGTCCACAGAAAAATGCCTAAATCTCAAAAATATAGAAATATCTCCATCGTATTTTTATTGGGGTTTAACGACCAGCCTGAGCATCTCAATGGGCTATAAGCAGTCGCCCGTCCCAGGGAAGGGACAGAGTATGTACCGTAAGACAGACACAACATCCGTACGTCATGGGATTTGAATCAGAGCTGAGATGGGCTGAGCCCTAACCCGAAAGACCGAAGCAGAGCCCGGGTCCGAATCG
Source organism: Macrothele yani (assembly GCA_039090855.1). NCBI lineage: Eukaryota > Metazoa > Arthropoda > Arachnida > Araneae > Macrothelidae > Macrothele > Macrothele yani. The sequence goes on along the minus strand of CM077029.1, from coordinate 166,372,848 downwards.
GGCTTGGACTGTAGAATATTTACTGCAGTTCGTACTCGGGCGGGCTCGGGCTCTTAGAGAGAGCGAGAATTTTTTTTATATATATAAATGTGATTTTATGTGATTTAGCAAATGAGATACTTTATAGTTGGTAAAGAGAATTCTTCGGCAACTGGTGCAACTGGTTCTGGTTGGGGAGCGGGCATTCGAGATGGCTATTTGTTCCGGGCTTGGGTAGAAAATGCCATAGGCCGTGCATTAGTGTGTTTCTGCAGAGAAGGAAAAGCTTTTTCAAGAACTATAGATATTGGATAAGTTGATAGCTTGCAGACGATAATTTACCCCGTATCTCCACGCACTACCTTCCTGCTAATTCTACTTAGCAACGTACATATTTCAGCTCATTACAGCGCGATAATATTAGCATTATTTGAGCAACATACAATTGCAGCACCGCATAATTATTTTGGATGGCCGGCCGCCCTCCCGAAGCACTCAGATAGAAACGAACGGTCAAAGAAAATCGTACAGTTACACTGTAATCGTACAGATCCCTTCCCCACTCCCTATTTGAGAAATGCATTGGTTAATTGCAGGAGGAGGAGAGAGTGGAAATGTGGAAAAGGAGATTTTTTTATTTATAGTTGAACAGGTTAGCCAGTTTTCGGGCTCGTTTGGGCCCGGGCTTTATCTTGCAATATAAAATTCGGGCTCGGGTGGACATACCACGGGCGCGGGCTCAGGAAATTGAGCCCGAACTCAGCTCCAATTCGAACCCGGACCCTTCTTGGACGAATGGTCACAAGCCAGCGTTTAGACCACTGCGCCACCAGGGCGGCTCCACAGTATTCCCATATACGAGTATAACATTGCTTAACCTCGATTCTCACCCTGGTTTTGGAGGTGCGATGTAGTTCTAGTTTCAGGAATATAAATCATTTACAGTTTCTGTTGTTCCTTTCACAATACCAACGCTTGTTAATAAAATATAGCAAGCAATAAAGGTAAACTTAGTAATTTCACAAACGCATAAAAATTTTACCGGAAAATCCTAAACTCGTACGCGTTTTAGAAGTTTGCAATGTGCAGTTACCGCACATTACAGATCAATCGCAAATATTCGTGTTATATTATGACATAAAAATGAAGTTACACGCACGCCGCTTTAACAGTCTGAGTTACTGAAATGTGTTATCATGGATAAAACCAATTTGCAGTTACAAAATCACAATTTTATTTCAGGAGTTAGGTGGATACTGGACAATATAGGAACATTTCTTTGGAAACATTTTTCAATGCTTTAAACTTCCCAAACATACATTTTCCAAATAGAGTGGACATGGAGGGGCGGGAGGGGGGATATGTGGAAAGACTGGATGAGAATTTTTTCGTTTTCAAACAGAAAAAACTTAATGATTTGTCCTCTTTTACTGGATGGTATCTTTTACGTTTATTCCCAGGAAAACAGTTTGTCGCTGAATACACTGCTTCACATAAATTTCACAGCACACACCAGTGTTTTTTCAGTTTCGTCCGCATTTTTGCTGTTTATAATTTAAAATGTCATTTGTCCTGCCTCGCCTGACCGCGGGCCCCCTGAAAGTCCCCGCAGCGGGAATGTGTCTCTTTTTCCCTCCATGATTGGGGACTGCCTCTGCGGTAGGAAGATCAGTATCATAGTGGACTTCATCGAAAGGCTTCGCAAAAGAGAACTGTATGACAGGGTTTTAATTCCCCATTCCCCGTGACCATAAAGCAGCTGGATCAGCATGGAATAGGTAGTATCGCTACATGTAGTAGATAGCATCTGTTACACCTCCTCATTGGACACTTGAGCAGTGGGGACATGCACTCTTCACAGAAGAATCAAGATTTGCACTAACAATTGATTCTTTACGCCGGTATATCTGGAGAGAACGGACTCCCTAAATTACACTTGGAGTACAGTGGAAAGAAACAGTTTTGGAAGTAGACTGGTAATGGTGTGGGAAGCTATCTTGATTGATAATTGTACCTCTCAATATGCCTTCGTTAGAGGAACTTTGTATGGCAACAGGTATTGAGAACCAATCATAGAATCCCATTTATGAATTTTTCGAGGTGCTACTGGTCCAAAATTTATTTTTTTTTTTTTTTTTGTTTGGAGGTTTAACGACCACCGTGAGCAACTCAATGGGCTATAAGCAGTCGCCCGTCCCTAATTTAGGGTCACTGGTTCCAGGGAAGGGAGAGAGCCAGTGCCGTAAGACAAACACAACATCCATGCCTCACCGGGATTCGAACCCGGACCCCGTTCGGACGAATGATCAGAGGCCATCGCTTAGACCACTGCGCCACCGGGGCGGCAAAATTTATTTTCAAGGACGATAATGCTCGTCCTTGTAGGACGAGACTTGAGAATGAAAACTTGGGAAGAGAAGATATAGGAAGAATGTAGTGGCCAACCAGATACTTAGGCTTTAATCCCATCGAGCACGTTTGGTATGATTCATGAGTTCAAGTGGTAAGTCTTCAACACTCTAAGAACAACCTGTTACACCTCCCCCACCCCCACCCCCACGAATAACTTGTGATCTGAAAATTGCTTAGATAGAGGAAAGGGAACATCTCCTTATTGAGCTCTTGAAATACGTTGTTAGAAACATGAGGGATTATTGTGAGGCCCGCATAACAGTTAGAGGTGACCATACACCTTATTGACCCCAAGCGTATTCCGAAAACAGTAATGTCTGAAATTTCACATTTTTATGCTTGCAACATTTGTAGTGATAAAAATGCACACTATTTGGTGTTTTACAGAATTTTGATGAGTTATATCAAAATACATGTCCATACCAATTTTTTTTAAATTCTATAAAAGCTTAACTGAAATATTTGAATTTATGTCTTATGTTGTTAACTTATACACACCAGGATATTTACATTAATAATGAAACATCAAAATGTATATCATAAACTGTGAAAAATAAAAGTTCCATGATTTATACAACATCGTTTTCCAAGGAGGGCTATTTCCTTCCCTCCTGATTAGAGCCCTATTACATGCTGCACTTCGGCAATAGACATGCAGTGGTTACTTTATCATTTGTACGGATATTCTCTACCGTTAACCATATCGTCCTATGGAAGTTCCTGTTGTGCTCAGAAAAATATATATACATGCAGTACGTTTGCATTTCTTCAACGATAATGATTTGTTTGTCGACAAATACACATTTTACATCTTTGTTATATAATACAACATTTTTTTCAGTTGTAATGGTTTTTGTATCGGGGTTTAACGATAACAGTGAGCAACACTAAGGGCTATAAACAGTCGTCCAGTGCCGCATTCAGAAATTTTCACAGAGACCGGAATTCGACAAGTCTTTTCACAGGCCCAGACGCAGAGATTCATTTTTATACATGTTTTTATTTTGTGCCAAAACAACTGTTACAAACAAAGATTTTTTTTTCGATTGGGGTTTAAAGACCACCCTTCGCAACTCAGTGGGCTATAAACAGTCGCCCGTCTCTAATTTAGGTCCACTGGTTCTTGGGATGGATGAGAGCCAGTGCCGTAAGACAAACCATGCCTCATCGGAATCCGAACCTAGACGCATCTTGGACGAAAGGTCAGAAGGCAGTGCTTAGACGACTGAGCTGTATGTGCGGAAAAGAAAAATGACTTCCACCTCCAACAGTAAATTTAAAAAAAAAAAAAAGAAGGCTACAAAGTTTAGTCCACTGAATTGGTCATAAAATACAGTTATATTGAAAATATGGGCGAAACACTCATCGATCGGCCTCGGTGGTCAAGTGATCAGATATGTAAATTTCTGGCTACTTGTCCGAGCTGGGGTTGGAGATGAATTCCGGATGAGGCATGAATGGTGTGCTTTTCTTACTGAGTTGGCTTTCTCCGTTTCCTGCTACCAGTGACCCTCAGTTAGGGACAGGAAACAGCTTATAACTCTTAGAGTTGCACGTGATGATCAATAATAATAATAATAATAATAATAATCAATGAACCCATAGAACACATGAACACATTTTAGCCGGCTGCTCTCTTCTTGCTTCAAAAGAGTGCCTTAACAGACACGACCAGGTATCCAAGATCTTACATCAAAATTTTGGTGTTAAATACGGTTTTATCTAAGTTTATACTCCAACTTATTACAAATACCAACCAGAACCTACTATCGAAATCAGATTTACATTATGTACTTGGACACATCATTCATCACAGGCAAGACCATTGATCACAACTGACCGGACATTGTAATTGTAGACAAAAAAACTGAAGACACAATTGATAGATGTAGCGGTCCCACTTACGGAAAACATCCAAAGAACAGTATCTGAAAAAATCTCGAAATATGAGAAACTGCGAATGGAAATCGAAAGGATCCTGTAACAAAGCATAACACAGATCGTACTAGTTGTCATTTCGGTAACCGCGCAGTGGTATACCAAATAACTTCCTGAAAAATCTTGAGGAATTAGGATTGGCACAGAGACTGCTTCTTCCTTCTTTTTCATTGAAGGTTTAACGACCACCGCAACCAACTCAATGGGCTATATGCAGTCGCCAGTTTCTAATTTAGTGCCACTGGTTCTGTGGAAAGGAGAGACCAGTTCCATTAAACAAACACAACATCCATGCCTCACCGGGACACGAAGCTCGACTCTTTTTCGGACGAAATGTCATAAGCCATCGCTTAGACCACTGCGCCACAGGGGCGGCGAGACTGCTTCACCCAGTCCAAAAGACAGTCATTATACAAACCTGCCATATCACTAAAAAATTCCTGAATTTCCAGGCTTGAGATGAAAAGCACCGCCCTTTGCTCACCTGGTCCGACCCAGAAATTCGACGACAAGAGATAATGATAATAGTTCACCAGAAAAAAATGTTTCAAGAAAGAGGTTAAATGGATATTATCTTGACAAGATTCATTTCTCAAACAGAGAGGAACGGTTCTTATCTATAAAGGTCCTTCATTATAAAAAGGCAGGAAGCAGATTTAAAAAGAGAAAGAAAAAACAAACAAAGCTTATAGGGCTTTATTTTTATCAGCCTGAATGGAACGGACCTTATTCATGTGACGTCAGAACATGGCTGCTGATTCAATATTGTGGAACGGACCTTATTCATGTGACGGACCAACATGGCTGCTGATTCAATGTTGTCGGCCAATTTTTTAAATTTTACCGTCTTCGAATATGCTAGGAAATTAATAGAGCTACAGGGTGAAGAAGATGAAATTAATTTCTGAGAAGAACAGTTCAAGGTTGCAAAAAATATACCAAGACAATTTTGTGTTCGGTGTTTATTTCAAATGATGCAAGACAACATCGCCATTAGTCATGGGGAAATTTTCAATGGAGCATTTCCCAGACACGGTATGTTAATTTATATACATATTTTTTTTTGCCAAACGAAATATTTAGAAGTCCAGACAAATAGTTAATATGGAAACAAACTGGTGGTTTTTTTTTTGGTTTTTTTTTGTTGGAAGTTTAACGACCACCGTGAGCAAGTTAATGGGCTATAAGCAGTCGCCCGTCCCTAATTTAGGGTCACTAGTTCCAGGGAAGAGAGAGAGCCAGCTGCGTAAGATAAACACAACATCCATGCCCCACCAGGATTCGAACCCGGACCCCTGTCGGACTACTGAATGATCAGAGGCTATCGTTTAGACCACTACGCCACCGGGTCGGCAAACTGGTGCTAAGAAACAACAACCAAAAACTTCCCATCGTCGCCCGCTAGGCTATCTACCTAAAAATAAAATGAATGCGTAACATTAAATAAAAGAAAATTTATAGACATGTTTCGCTCTTTTGGGAAAGAACGTAAAAGTTAATTTGTAACTTACCGATCTAGATATGCAATTCGTTTTCCCTTTTTCACATTATTATTATTTTTTTTTTTTTTTTTTGAAATTAAATATCGAAGGAATACTGCTAGGTTTTAACCACCTTCTTTTCTTAGTGCCATAATATTCAAAATCTTCCTCGTTAAAGTGGGCAGAACGTATTCGAAAATGCACAATGGGATATAAATCATATCGTTTCATTTTATGCAGCCATTCCTTTTAAGAGTTTCGGCCTTTTCACAGGAAAATTATTAGTTATTCCTTCTTCTGTGCATTTTCGGAGATAGGATTTATTAGTAGAACCATAAGATGAGAAAAAGTTAAGCATGTCGTTCCTAAATTTACGAAAATCGCGGTTTTCCTGAATCCGTGCAACTTAACGCCTAGTTAAACAATGGGGAAAGGCATGTAAGCAAACCATTGCTCGTCCACAGACATGAAAAAAGTTTTCCATGATGCAAGGCGAGGTGAATAAGGTCCATAAAGTAGCACACAGTGGGTAGTGCAGTTTCAGATCCGTCAAGGGGCTAAGCTTACCAGAAGTCTCGAATTCTTGAGGACAGTCCTCGAATTTAGTTTACTGTGGCCAAAAACGTCTGATGCCTCTGGGGACTCAAATTGTTCTCAAATTTTGATGTTTGCCCTCAAGTGTCCTCGAATTTACATTTCCAATCATTAGCTCATTAGATTTCCACTGAAAAATGTTCTTAACAATAGTTTTCGTTGTACTAGTCTTCCAACAGAAAAAAAATATCAAAATTTGGTGGAAAACTATTTTTGAATATTTATTTTTCTTTTTTCTAGTTTAACGACCACCGTGAGCAACTCTAAACTATAAGCAGTCACCTCTCTAATTTGTGGACATTCGTTCTAGGGAAGGGAGAGAGCTAATGCTCTGAGAGTTCCTCCAAAAACTTTGGGAAAATGAAAAATTCGCCATGAAATCACTTCATTAGTATGCAGCTTGATTTTAATTCAGCATATACACCTGACGTAAAGCATTTCACTTTTTCCAATACGTTCTCGCTATCATAGCTCTGCTTTGTCAGTACAAATTACCAACATTCAACAAGATATATCCTTTTAAGACATAACTTTTCATATGCAATATCACACTTATGGAAATAATACAGTTTTGTGACAAACAGATTTGCATACTTATTTTGAGTATGTATGTGTCCCCAAATGATATGCTGATTTGGGGATACCACGCTATTTTGTCCTTAAATCAGTGTTCCAATATCTGGTCACTTTAGTCAAGGCGAGATTTCTTAAATCTTTTTTATTATTATTGCAGTTTTACCGTCCACAGTGAGCAACTCAGTGGGATATAAGCAGTCGATCGTCCCTAATTTAAGGCCACTGGTTCCAGTGCCGTAAGACAAACAAACCATCCATGCCTCACCAGGATTTGAACCCGGACCCATATCGGACGAATGATCAGAAGACATCGCTTAAACCACTGCACCACCGGGGCGGCTTAAATCTTTACTACAGGTGCGGTGAATTTTTTTTTAATTATTCGAGGTTTAACGACCACCGTGAGCAACTCAGTGGTCTATATACAATCGCCCTTCCCTAATTTAGGGCTACTGGTTTCAGGGAAGGGACAGAACCAGCGCCTTAAGACAAACACAACATCCATGCATCACCGGGATTCCAAACCGGACCCATCTTGGACGAATGATCAGAAGCCATGGCTTAGCCCACTGCGCCACCGGGGAGGCGTGAAAATTTTCAGCATGGGTCTGGCAGAGATTTTGCTCCGAAAAAAACAACCTATAAAGAACTCATCAATGATACTCATCAAGGTAGTTAGAATGAGAGAGGTAGGTAAAAGATTATAAACAAACAGCGGGTGGTCTCTCCCCGCGGAGGCTGTGACGTATTTTCATCCCCAGCAGTCTTCGGGTGTGGTGGTAAAGTATGGTGAAATGCGTGGTTCTTAGTTCAAATTAGAAGCTTTTAAGAATACATAAGCGGAATTTTTTAAATAGGAGTTACAGAATTAAAACAAAACTTACCGATTACTAAAACTTAAAACTTTCCCTCCATTGTTTCCTTATTTTTAATTTCCTGGAATTCAGTGCATGTGTTTGCTTTTTCCCCTTCATTGAATTTTGTTGGTTGACGACGCTAATATATTTAATAGGAAAAATTTTCTTGCTCTCGCATAGGTTTTAATAACATTCACATCAGCTTCAGGAAAGTTTAATTTCAATTTAGCTTGAAGTTTGTTTACGGCCCCTTGGGATTTATGGTTTTTTTTTTTTTTTTTTTTGATTGGAGGATTAACGACCACCGTGAGCAACTCAATGGGTTATAAGCAGTCGCCCGTCCCTAATTTAGAGTCACTGGTTCCAGGGAAGGGAGAGAGCCAGTGCCGTAAGACAAACACAACATCCATGCCTGACCGGGATTCGAACCCGGACCCCTTACGGACGAATGATCAGAGGCCAGCGCCTTAGACCATTGCGCCACCGGGGCGGCTGAGATTTATGTATGCCAGCTCCATGAAATTCTGAAAAAACTGATTCAAACTCTTTGACAGTTTCTACCCAAATGTTGTTTGGTATCATTAGCCCACCTTTGATAAAGTCTCAATCCAGCCTTTATTTTGGTTCACCGTTAAGCAGGAAAGCGTTCCTAATTCTTTATCCTTGTGACAAAAGGCTAAGTATCCAGAAGTATCCAGCAAAATAGCGTATGGCTTCTTCTTCAAAATTGCAAGTATTTATAGATACATTGTCCATCACATAGGCGTTCGAATTTTCTTCCTCGTCTTGTGCTTCCATTAAATTAAAACATAAATTGGCGCTCATTATTTTGTCTTCGTCGCAGGGACGGGTGGAGCTTTTGCGAGGCCCGGGGCGAAATTTCATTGCGGTCATTATAAAATAAATTTTGTATTTTAATAAAATCGTTACGTGAAAAATTGCCGTTCGTAAAGAATACACACGAAAACTGTCCTAAAGACAAAATGATTATCTCACAGAAATACGTATTGGTGTTAAGCTTGAAAAAAAGACCGTAATACGGATTGAAATTCCGAGAGAGAGAGAGAGAGAGAGTGAAAGAGAGAGAGAGAGAGAGAGAGAGAGAGAGAGAGAGAGAGAGAGAGAGAGAGTAAAAAGCGTAAAAATCCACAATTTTCTTTCCAGGGAGAGGGTGGTTAAGGTTGTATTGTGACTTTTATAAAAACTTCCTCACAAAATGATAAAAAGATACCTTCGCAGCGAATATTTTTGCATTCCGAAATTTTTTGTGAAGGAAATATTAAGGACTACTAGAAAAAATTCTTGCCGCCCCGGTGGCGCGCAGTGGTCTAAGCGATGGCCTCTGATCATTCGTCCGAAAGGGGTCCGGGTTCGAATCCCGGTGAGGCATGGATGTTGTGTTTGTCTTATGGCACTGGCTCTCTCCCTTCCCTGGAACCAGTGACCCTAAATTAGGGACGGGCGACTGCTTATAGCCCATTGAGTTGCTCACGGTGGTCGTTAAACCTCCAATAAAAAAAAAAACTATTTTTAAGAATTTAAAAAAAATAAAATTCTTAAAAATAGTTTTTTTTTTCATATACATGTTGCAGCTATTGATTTTTAAAGCAAAATGGAGTAACTGACAAATTCGTGACATTTTAAACTTTTATAGGCGCTCATATATAATTTTTTTTTTCAAATTTCTAGTAATGTTCGTAAATCTCTTACGGTACTGGATCTCTCCCTTCGCCGCCCCGGTGGTGCAGTGGTCTAAGGCGCTGGCCTCTGATCATTCGTCCGTAAGGGGTCCGGGTTCGAATCCCGGTGAGGCATGGATGTTGTGTTTGTCTTACGGCACTGGCTCTCTCCCTTCCCTGGAACCAGTGACCCTAAATTAGTGACGGGCGACTGCTTATAGCCCATTGAGTTGCTCACGGTGGTCGTTAAACCTTCAATAAAAAAAAATCATTGTTGAATATATAAAATGATAAAATTTATTTTGTTATTTCATGAATGCGGAAAATATTAAGGTGGCTACAATAATCATTTGAAATCTGAAAAATGGCCACCCCGGTGGCGCAGTGGTCTAAGGCGCTGGCCTCTGATCATTCGTTCTTAAGGGGTCCGGGTTCGAATCCCGGTCAGGCATGGATGTTGTGTTTGTCTTACGGCACTGGCTCTCTCCCTTCCCTGGAACCAGTGACCCTAAATTAGGGACGGGCGACTGCTTATAGCCATTGAGTTGCTCACGGTGTCGTTAAACCTCCAATCAAAAAAAAATCTGAAAATTTCAGTATCTGTACAGGGGGCAATAACTTATTCGAAAAGACGGGTAAGGTAATGGAAACAAAGAAAAACTTAATAAAAACTTACAAAAAATAATTATAAAGAATTGTACAAAAAATTATTTTGTTTGTGATCCCGGACCCCTTGAAGGCGCGGGGCCCTGGATGACCGTCCCGGTTGCCCTTATGTTCCAGCCGGCCCTGCTTCGTCGTATGTTTTTAACATTGCCATTTGCCGGCAGCGGAAACTTTGATCCAAGCAATAGCATTTTCAACTTGTGCTTGAAATTATTTGGTAACGGATGATTGTAAAATTATCCATTGATTAAACAGAGAAATATAACTACGAGTTCACGATATCAAGTGGACGTCTGCACTGGGGAGATCCTGGTACCCTAAGCCGGAGTGGGTTGGGCGAACTCACTCACCTACCTTCTCTCATTCTAACTACCTCTCATACTCATATCGCCAGAAAATCGGGTCTTCAGATCGCAGTCTGTTTTCTTTCTCCGATACCTTCGTCAATTTCTTTTAGCAATCAAATCTTTACTTGTGGGTTTTTTTCATTTGTGGGGAATTTTTTCATTTTTACGAAACATAAACATAATCATTACTGGTGGCAGCCAAAATTGGCTGGCAGCAGTGTTATCAGGCTCGCGGTTCTCTTTAAAGTAAACATAAAAGGTTTCACAGGTTTAGGCTACTTTTAAATTTTGCGGAGTATTAGGTTAATATTCAACATGGTGCTTAGGCGGCGTCTCAGAGAAATGTATATGCCTAACATAATTCTGCCTTGTGTGTTGTGAAAAACAGCTGCTCGTAAGTGTCATTTCACTGGGATACATGGTTTGTTTGGGAAAGCATTAGTCCTATGCTTACTGAACAGTGTACAATACATGCTAGTATTTGGCCTTCAGACTCGATCTCAAGCTGTATTTAAGCATTGCGTAAAATTTTTTTGACAGTATTTTTTTCTTCAGTAGCGTTCACACGGTGTTGTAACATGAACAACACTTCATCAATAACATTAACACAAATCACAAATATTAAGTTGAGTAACGTTTTGCTATTCGTTTCTAAAGCTATTTACATGTAAAAATAACCAAATAAAAATCTTTGAAGCGCTGTGCATCTCATTTGCATAGAAATATTGGCCTATTCAAGCTTAGGATGGAAGTCAGCAGCACCTTAGCAAGCTCAGATAAAGGGACATTTGAGTTTCCTTCAAAATGCTATATACAAGTATGATAGGAAAGCTAGTTTTATTTCAATAATTTTACTCATAAAATTTTTTAATACCAGTGTTACAAGATTATATGAATATGTGCTGTATTATTCGAATCATAATTAGGCAGAGTGGCATCACTTACCCATGCAGTTATGACTTGGAATTTTACTAAATTATCTTTCCTTCATATTGTTTTAAACAATCCCTCTTAACTCTGTAGATTTTTTTTCACTTTATTGGTGGCTTCACGACCATTATTTTATATATGACATACCTCCTTTTTTTTTTTTTTTAAGATGAAAGTTGCAGTTAAAGTAATGGTTTCAAATATTCAAGGCTGTTTATAATAGCCTAGTTTTGCTTCATGGCTTTCCCTGAAGCCTCTTAGCTTTTAAGAGGACCAGTCCTGAAAAAAAAAAATATGTAAATTTTTTTTATTTCAATTTTTTTTTTCTACAGAGTTTGCTGAATCGAATGGTGTACTACACTTGATAAACAGAAAATAATTTGTAGGAGAAAAACGTGTTCAAAGTTTGGCGTACAAGTTGCCCAAGTAGGCGTGCCCAGCCATATCTGAGCAAGTATGAGACGGTCAAATATCTGTCGTCATCCTGGGAAGAAGGAAAAACAGATTCTAGAAGGTGTGGGAAAGCAAAGGAAGACTGCGAGCAGAAAGCCGAAGTTCAGCAAAGCAGAGGAAAAGGAGTATGATGTGGAAGGCTTCTAGTAACAGGTCTTCTTTGTTTTTTACCTCCCCTGAAAAGTTGTGGTTTTGTACATTTAGGAACATTTTTTCTCATAAACCACTGAAGATAATGGCTTGAAATTTTTTTATACCTTACTGTATATATGGAGGAGACTGGCACAAGACAGACTGTTGTGGAGGAAACTTGGGGAGACCTTTGTCCAGCAGTGGATTGATAATGGTTGACAATGATGATGATATATCAACAACCACCTGAACTAGAATCATGACTAAATAATGTACTCAATTAAAATAAATACAATTGCTGATGAAAACATCAGCAAAATCGACAGCAATTTTGATTAATTAATACAAAATTAATTAATTGACCGATTATGATAATTCTAGTTCAGGTGTTGTATAATATCCTTAGGAAAATGCATGCCAAGTTTGCAATTGATAGACCAAGTGTATCGTGAGAAACATGTACCCAAGTACATCGAGACCTCCCATAAGGTTCACGTGCAAAGCTTAAAAAGGGACTGGTTCCCTTAAATGTTAAGATTATTAATTTTATTCTTTGTGGTGGCATTGCAGTTCTACTTCAGCATAACAATTTGTGCAGCGTTTGGCCTTTTTTTTTTTTTTTCATATGTCTCATCATTATTGAGTTTTTCTTACTGGGAAGGTGTCTTCAGAGAGTAAGGACTGTCTCACTGAGCACCCCAACGTGAACCTATCTATGGCCAGGACTTTTAAAGTACTAGCCAAAGTTTTAGCCCAAATTAAAAAAGCATTAGCCATATTTCTGATATTATATCTTTCAACGTTAATCAAAATCAAGTCTCCAACATTTAAAACTTTCATTCAATTTTGTAGTCCTTTTTTAATTAGGTTCTGTTTACTAAAACCACGTTCTACATTTGTTGTGGTTTTAGAGCAAGTTAATTCAATTTTTGGTAGTCTGATAATGCTTTATAGCTTGCATTGTCTTATTTCTTTTATTGCTAAGCTCCAAAACTCTTTCATGGATAAGTCTTTATGTTTGTGCTTGGGATATTTCCATGTCCACCATTCTGTGTTAAGCTCACTAGAGTTGGACTTCCAAAGATTTATGGCAATTCATAGATGAGGTCATTTTCGTAATTAGACAATTCACACTTTTCTGTGAGCAAATTGTTTAGATTTAACACAAACAGTTTACAGATGCTGTCTGAAGAAAATCTCTGTTGGATGTTTTCAGTAAGGTTTTTCAGAAAGTGATTTTCAGTTTTTTAAAATGTTGCAACTTAATTTGGGAAAATGGCAATACCATGACCTTTAAATTTCACATAGATTGTTGCATGTCAATCTTATTTGGGAGAACATTTAAAAATTAATTAAGATTGTCAGTTTTGCAGATTTAAATGCTCATCATTAGTCATGCTCTTCAGTACACATGTACAAGGTTCTGTCAACATCTACAAATAATGAATAGGTTGGGGCTTTGCAGTGCTCTGTAGACCTAGAGCACTGGTTCTATATAGGCGTCTTGCGAAGGGTGTCAGTCTGGCCCATGGTAAAAAATTAAACCAGAAAGAAATGTATAAAATCCACAGGTAAAAAAAAAGAATGTTTATGAATATTTATTACATAAAATAGTATAAATATTGCAGGACATCACCCCCATTATTCTCATTAATTTCTTGATGACTAAGTTTAAATTTAAAATATTGTACATAAGTGGAAAACTAATCTCCCTGAAGAAATAATTCTTCACAAATACATGGAAGGCAATATAAATGTAATCGGTGACACAAATATGCCCTATTTTCACTGTTTCCGTGTAGCCATTTCTACAGAAACTTGAAAATTACATTGCCCTGGAGCGGGAAGCGAACCTGCATCTCCAGATTTCTGTTCGAGCATGCTATCCATTACACCACCCAGGACAAGAAAGTTCCAATCAATTGAAGCCAAGCAGATGTAGCTTAGAAATCAGAACTTTCTAAACTACATCTGCTTAGCTTCAGTTGCTTGGAACTTCCTTGTCTTGGGTGGTGTGTGTAAGGGATAGCATGCATGAACGGAAGTTGGAAGATGCAAAAATATCTTCTTCTGTCCACTTATTTGTTTTATTTTGACTTGTGATGCATTCTGGTTGTGAAGCTGTAAAAATTTCTTGAATTTAATTCCATGTGTTGCAGTTTTTTTGTTTTTTTTATATGTCCTTGTAACAGTCCTTTTTTCATAAGCCGAATCTCTGAATGATTCAGCTTATGAAAAAAAACTGAATATTTTTGATAGATTTCTCAGTGATCTATAAAACTGTTGCTTAGTGCAGTTTTGTAAAAAAAGTAGAAGAGACATCACCAGAGAAAAATGCCAGTGATGGATCTTCCTCTTGTTCTCAATAACCTTGTAGAAATAAATGTACAATTCAAAAAGAGGGCAAAATTTATGACTACTTACTGTGAGAGGGATATCACACACACAGAGACTTGCAGGTTCTGTTTGCTAAGCAGTCATTTAGAAAAATATTTGAGGTTAGTGCGGTGTCAGCATGAGAATCACAGGGTGGGAAAATTACTTTTTTTTTTTTTTTTTTACCATAAGAGCCTCAGCTGTTAGCCTGAAAATTACTGTATTTAACAAAAATTGGACAAGGGGTAGGCATTGTCACAAAAACTACCATTCAATGCATTAAAACCAAAGTAAATAACAATAGACATAACTCCAACTGTCAGCTTTCAACCTTATCATTTTTAATACCAACATAGGTGGAGAAGAGCTTCGGACATGCAGGGGTGAAAGAGTTCTGCCAAAAAGAGGAATTCCGCCTTTTTGGAAGTTATCTGGGGAGTTCCTGAGATTTATGCAGAAATTCGATAATTGCAATAAAACAAGTTAGATCAATATAAATATGGAATTGACATTATTGGTTTGGTGTAAGCACGTTGGCTAAAATAAAATTATTCGTTCCTAAAGAAATTTTAGCCGCCCCGGTGGCACAGTGGTCTAGGCGATGACTTCTGATCATTCGTCCGAAATGGGTCTGGGCTCGAATCCCGGTGAGACATGGATGTTGTGTTTGTCTTACTGCACTGGCTCTCTCCTTCCCTGGAACCAGTGGCCTTAAATTAGGGACGGGCGACTACTTATAGCCCATTGAGTTGCTCCTGCTCACAGTGGTCGTTAAACACTCAATAAAAAATAAATGTTAATTTTATGGCTTTTATATGTGCATATATGGTGTTCACGGTAGTTAATAAATGCTGAAAGGTTAATTATTTTTGCCTATTCCTATGTGCTAAAAGTTCAGCCTTTTTGCGTCATGACCACTTTCATGCCTGGGACATGTTTGGACCTTGTTTCCTCATGTTTTGCTGCCCTGCTCCCTCAGTGATTTTCTTCCTGTGTTACCAGATTCATGTTCAGACCTGTTACACAACAAGTTTGAGTGGCAACATTATTTTCACAGAATCAGTAACTTGTAAAAACTGTTTTTGTTTGTGTGTGTGTGTGTGTGTGTGTAACCTAATGATTTAAGAAATTTGTTTTGTTGAAAAACTGTACATGATAAACAAATCTGAGCATCATTTTTAAAATCAACATATCGAAATAAATAAGGCAGAGGCAACAAATCTCAAGCAATAAAAATATTTTAAACCTGTGTGATCAGCCAGTTGGATCCCATCAGTAATAGTGATTAACACTGAAATTCTAATATGTTTTTGAATCATGCTACTACCAACATGGGTGAATTTTTATCCATAATTTTTTTTTAATCCATAACTGATCAGGACCATAAAATTAATTAATTTAAGAGTGAAATTATGATTTTATTTATATTTCCTGATGTGTATGAGGGTTGAATAGAAAGTAAAACCTCTCTGTCTTGATTGTTTATTTAAATAAGAATATTTGAATAAAGAAACACAAAAATAATCCTTGAAATGAGCTATTTAAATATCCTGTATTTATTTTGCCACATAATCACCATTCTCTTCACACTTCTGCCAACAATGAACTAGTTTCTTTAAGTTGTCACAAAATAACTCCATTTTCTGAATTCAAGTCCTGACAGTTCTTCCCAGTAGCAGACAAATGTTTAAGTACACACATTTATTTAATTAAATGGTATTTAACAACGGACAGGAGGGACACACACACACACAAAATGTTACCGTAATGGAAACATCTTTGCTCCCTTTTGCTTTCATTGATGGGAATTTTGTCTTCTAGTTTTAAGCTGAAACACAAACACTTCTGTAACAAGATGACATTTAGCAACAATATGTGGAGAGGTGGAACATTGCAGAAAAACAAATTATGGGATAAATCTTCATTTCATCCTGTTTGTTTTTGGAAAATTTTCCTTCATTTTCAAGCTGAAATACAAATATTTATGGAATAAGACATTTACAATACAGAACGGAGAAGGAATCGTGAGAAAGAATTTTAGATTGTAGCACTCTAACTTCAGTTTTCAGAAATTGTTGCCTCTGTTTTCAAGCAGAAACACAAACATTTATGCAATAAAATTATATTTAACAATAACGTGGACAGAGTGAGCATCTCAAGAAAAAACATTTACGATTGTAGGAAAAATCTTCACTTCATCTAACTTCCATTTCTGAAAAGTTTTGAAAGACTCAATTCCATCTGATGGAAAACATGGCCATGATCAAGGGAGTCTGTAAGAGAGGATTGAAAAGGGTTTCAGAAATGTTGACTTCTTATCTACAGGAGTGAAATAAAATCTGTGACGTACAACCTATGTCCAATAAGTTCCAGGACTGATTACATAACTGACATAACAGTTGTGGGGGTAAAAATATCACATATGTATGCCAGAAAACAGCAGTCTTTGGCAGAGGCGACTTTAAATCTTTTGGGGTCCTAGGCGCTAACCGATTCTGGGGCCCCTCCTTCCCCTTCTTATCGCCTCAGAAATTTTCATCCATCAGATTAACAAAAAAAAAAAGT
Organism: Macrothele yani; assembly: GCA_039090855.1. Lineage (NCBI taxonomy): Eukaryota > Metazoa > Arthropoda > Arachnida > Araneae > Macrothelidae > Macrothele > Macrothele yani. Next base: position 166,355,863 of record CM077029.1, on the reverse strand, counting down.
AAAAGCCAAGAAAATGTTCTTGAGCTTTTTGAAATGCGATTCTATCATAAATTATTAGGCCTTTTGTCAGAAACAGTACTAATGTAATCAGTTTGACTGTTCGCGCACATCAAACTTTTTGTTTCTACAGATATTTCAAAAAAATTTTTTGCTGCTAATAGGAAATCAAAGGGCACTAAGTTTGGCACTTTAAATATCCCATATTCTTTATGAATTTACGACTAAGGGCTGTCAAAGTCTAACATTCAAGAAATTAAAGTTATCTTGTTTCACCTACCACTAAAAGGAAGGCTAGGTTATTTTAAGTTTCTTTCAAAACAAGTACATCAATAACAATTCGAAAATTTAAAATGAGAAAGTAAATTATCAATCGACAATATAGTGGTCACTTTAAGGGATTGATTTATTTCGGCCCGTGAAAAGCAGAACAAAACTGGCAATCCAATTACACGGTTTCGGGGCCCCTCAGCTCTTGGGCCCTAGGCGCGCGCCTATTGGGAAATCCGCCCCTGGTCTTTGGCCAATCAATGAACAGGTGGAAACCGGTTTATACCAGTACCGACAGGCAACAGACTAGCTTTTTAAGTAAGTCATAGCAAGTGTTCTTGTCCCATTTCATTTTAACCATGAAATAGAAAGTAAACATCAGTTTTTTTTTGTTTTTTTTTTTTGTTGGAAACTTGGTAAATCAGCTACTGAAAATTACAGAATGTCAAAAGAAACTTATGGAGACAAAGCATTATCCCACAGCAGAGTTTTCGAATGGTATGCACGATCCAGGAATACTTTAATGATCCAAGATCTGGGCGTCCCTCCAGTGGAAAGAATCGAAGAGGTGGGGGAGTCAGTTAAAGAAAGATCGCCAAATTACAGTGTGACTTTTGGCTGAGTCAGTGCGCATCTGTCTATCTGTCATAAGATTCTACAATGAGGATCTGGGAAAACAAAAACTTGATGCCAGATTGGTACTCTTCATTCTGAATGATAACCAAAAGGAGACTTGTTCATCAATGTGTTCTGATCTGCTGTGCACTGCAGCAGAGGATCCTGATTTTTGCTCCAGAATTATTGCAGGAGATGAAACATGGTGCCAGCAGTATGATCCACAAAGCTGAGGACTGTTATCCAGGGTAAAACAGACACCAAAAAGGACAGTATCATGCAGACATTACATCTATCCAAGCAGCCATCACAAAACAACTTACAGACATCCTTCAAAGTGCCTTCCAGAACTCGTTTCAGATTCTTCAGAAACTCTGAAAACTGTGTGTTGATTCAGAAGGAGGTATTTTGAAGGTGACCAGCATTAATTGTGAGTATGGAACTTTTTTATATTCTCTGTTGTGTCAATTTTGGAACTTTTCAACATAGATTGTACAGTATTTCACCTGTTGCAGCGATTCTGCTACAGGGTCACAGAGCCACCTAAACACTGTCCGAAGCCAAACCTACAGAAAGTGTTGGTTCTTGTATGGTGGTCTGCTGCTGGCCTGATCAGTCATTCATTTCTCTGACCAATTGAGACCATCAATTTTGACTGCTATTGTGCTGAAATGCAGCAGATGAACAAAAGGCTTTGTACTAAGAATCTACTATAAATTTCACTAAATTATGGGTTTTACACAGGAATAAAAGGAAATTACTTACAGTCAAATTTTCAGGTAGCACCCCTACCCTTCCACATGACTACACTATAGTAGGTGTTTCCATTCATTAGCTAAATTCCAACCTTTCACATCATTTAATGTTTTACCTCTTCTCTCAATTTCCAGTCCTTCTGACAATTTTCTCTTGAAAAAGTGTTGTTGATGTGTCAGAACTTCTACATAGTTCCAAAGCAGAGGACAGACATGTTCAAAATACAGCACATAAAGTGCTTTGGAACTCTGTAGGAGTTCTGACACATCAATTGCACTTTTTCAAGAGAAAATTTTCAGAACTACTGGAAATTGAGAAAAGAAGAGGTACAACATGAAATTATGTGAAAAGTTGGAATTTAGCTAATGAACAGCAACACCTACTATAATGTAGTCCTGAGGAAGGGTAGGGTTGCTGCCCAAATATTTGACTGCAAGTAATTTCCTTTATTCCTGTGTAAAATCCATAATTTAGTGAAATGTATAGTGTATCAAGTCCAGGAATAACCATGGCATCAATTATTCCAAGTCTAAGAATCTAGTTTTGATCAATAGGCAAATGGTTTTTTTCTTTTGCATGACAAAGCTCACCTAAATGTTCCCCAAAGAACCATCTAACAAATCTACCAGTTGAATTATGAAACTCTGCCATGCCCAGCATACTCTCCTGATTTTGCTCCCACAGACTGTTACTTCTTCTGGTATCTGAACCATTTCCTGACGAAGACAACCTTCCAAAACTACCAAGCTGTGTATCAGGCCATTGCCACCTTCTTTACCTCATAGACTCTGGAGTTTTATTATTGTGAGATCCATAGCCTCATATCTCATTGGCTGAGGGGGAACTACTTTGACTAGTCATGCACATGCTTCCTATTTTTTTTTTTTTTTTTTTTTTTTTTGAGGGTTTGCAGATGTCTCTCTCAATTTATACATTTCATCCTGCATCACCCGATATTATTTTCTTACTTCTGCACTCTAATAATTTGTAATGTTTCCTTAACTGCTGTTTCTTGCTATTTTCTGATACATTCACTAGATCAAATGTACTGAAATTTGCCCTTTTCTTTCTGATGTGTAAAATTTTAGATATTGCATTTTATTTTTTTATTTTTTTCTGTAGTTTAAATTGATGCAATAATTGTTTTATTTGCAGTCAGTAAATTTGTTTTCTGCTGCTTTATTTCAGCTTGATGTAAGGAAGTATTAGCGTATGCTGCCTGTTATTACTAGATGGGCTTCCTCTTGTCAGGATCACAATGAGTGTTACCCCACCATTAAACAAACTTCCTATACTTCGGAAGAAATTAGACCTTATGGGTTACCACGAGCCTCTACCTCTTGAAGCGGTTCCACTGGTGGCACAACTGTTTCGTGATTTTTTACAACTTACAGAAAATTTAAATAATCTGAAAGCTGAACATTCCCAGTTACTGAAGGTACAGTACTATATTTGTTATTTCTATGTCCATGCTTTACAACTGTGCCTTGTGATAGTTTATTGTAAGAATTTGATTTTTCGTCAGACATTCTGAACATTATTTTACATTAAATTTCATTGCTCACTCCTAGATTGCTAAAAGTCAGGATTGTGAAATCTGGACTGTGAGATTTTTTATGCTTTGTGTGGCGGTTTCAAGTGTTTATTCGAAACAGTAGTCAGAAATGAGGATGGAATCGCATTCTCTGCACATATTTACCCTAAATAAGACAATATTAAGTACTGCTTTATCCAAGACTAAGCAACCAATTTGCATAGGGCAGCAAATTGGTTGCTTAGGGCCACCATTTAATGGGGATGCAGATAATTGAATATTTTATCATCCAGTTTTTTTATATATGTATTATCTTTGAAAAAACAAAGAAGGAAAATCACTGGAAAGATAAGTAGACATGAACAAATAACTTAACAATCAGAAAGGCCAAACACTTACCTAAAAGTTCTTGGCTTCATTATTTTTATACACTTTGTGCACGTTAGCGAGAGCATTTTGTTATGCAGCTGGACTTATAAGGTTGAAACTTTTATCATATCTGCTCACAGGTTGTTGTTACTATAATTCCTCAGGTCATGAAACATTCATATTTTCATTCACAGGACAGTAAAAAACGTTGAATTTTGATAGCTGTTTGACATGCGTGAAAGCTCGTCAACACTAGACGCATAGTCACTATTACGTGAGAGTTGTCGACCTTCATTAAGCCCCCTCTTTTTTTATATATATATTTCTCTCCTTCCTTCACTCCTCCCTCAGCAACTTGCCCTTAAAATTCACAATTCTAAAAACGGTACTCAATTCTAAAACACATACCTATACACCTAATAAATACTCGCATACATCACACCCATATTCAATTCAATACCTATTTCACATCATACAATTTACATACCTGTTACTAACACATTTACGTACTGTATGTACAACACATTCATACACTCTATTAAAGACCACTATCTACACAATTACACTATTTACATTTTACAGCAGTCAAACCACTGTCAACTGTGATTTGCGTATCGCTCCATTTGCCTCATACATCGTAAATATCCTGCAGCAAACCCTAACCTCATTCGGCCAGTCACAAACAATTCCCAAACGCTTTCAACAGCTACGCTGTCATCCTCAGGAGGTCGATGTATCCTTCTGCTCTGCTAACCACAGATCAAGTGCACTTTTTTGGTGTTTATTGCTTATGAAGATGCAAATAATATATTTATCAAATATTTCGTTAAACTTCTGTTTCTCACATTAATAAACTAAGCCTTTTAAAACTTCATGTTTAGGTTCTCTTTGACAGCTGAGGCCTAATTTTTTTTTTTTTTTTTTTAAATTAGGGATTGGAAGTTTAACAACCACCGTGAGCAACTCAATGGGCTATAAAGCTGTTGCGCATCCCTAATTTAGGGCCACTGGCTTCAGGGAAGGGAGAGAGCCAGTGCCATAAGACAAACACAACATCCATGCCTCACCAAGATTCGAACCCGGACACCTTTCAGACAAATGATCAGAAGCCATCACTCAGACCACTGCGCCACCGGGGCGGCAATTGTTGGGACTTATACATTGGACAAGAGAAGTATTCCAAAACATAACTTGCATTACCCTTAGGCTTAAAATGAAGGTAAAGTCTTACTTTTCAATACCCAAGTTTATCATGTCGGTTGGTCAGTAGGGTGTCCAAAAATAATACTGTTGCATTCTTGTATAGCAGTATCCCAGCATGCCAGTCACAGAACAAAGTGCCTGTGCATATGCATTATTAGCATTAGAAAGAAAACCACAAGTACATCTGCACATATATTTAGGAAAATTGTACTCTTGGTTAAAAGAGTATTATAGATTTTGTTGTTTACAATCAGCGTCTGAAACACTTAGTTATTGACACTCGTGTGATGAGAGGTTTGGATGTTGGCTCTGATCATTAGTTGGTAGTGTCCCAAGTGAAATTGAATGTTGGTTGGAATAAAAGGAATAGGAAGAGGCCTAGGATGGAAAGAATAAAGGTTGAGAGGCTCCCTGAAGATCATCAGCGTTACTCTAACTTACTCAGAGAATGACTGAAGAAGCTGAAGTCATGTGAGAGGGATGTAGAAAAGAAGGAATATTTTAAGAACTGTGTTGTCACTGCTGCTGAAGATATCTGTGGTGCCACAATAGTGGTAACAATGGAGGTGATGTTTAGTTAAACAGTGAGATGAAAGAGGCAGTAAAAAGAAAGAAGTAAGCCTGTTTGGGGATGTTGCAAGGTATAGTTTCTGTGGATGAATATCACTGTAAGAAGCATGAAGCAGCTAAGCTGGTTTGCCAGAGTAAGGCAAAAGACAGGAAGGAGAAAGTGGAAAGGCATGAACTGGCTTTTTGGAAAGATAGGAAGACCTTCTGGAAGTACATGAGACTCAGGAAAAATAGGAGAAACAAAGTTGTAAGCTGTGTGAAGAATGAGATTGGGGAAATGATATGGGAGCCCAATGAGTTAAGTGACAGATGGGGCGAATACTTCTGTGAGTTATTAGATCAGGAGAGCAAAAATTATTCTGAGACAGACGCAGATGATGTCACAATGAGGGATGGAAGCATAGGAGGGATCTCAAGAGAAGGAGTGTGTGAAGCTCTGAAATCTCTTCAGAATGGTAAGGCTCCGGGAGTTGATGGCATAACTGCAGAGATGTTGAAATATGGTGGTGACTCTGTAATTGACTGGTTAACTGAAATTTGCCAGTTGTGCTGGGAGTTTGGAATGGTCCCTTGGGATTGGAAGGATGCTATTATTGTTCCCTTGTATAAGGGAAAAGGTGATCAGACTGACTGCAAGAATTATCGTGGTATTAGCCTAATGAGTGTGACAGGGAAAGTATTTGGTAAGGTCGTTATTGAAAAAGTACAAAGTCTTACACCAAAGAAAGTGTGGAATGTTCAGAGTAGTTTTATGTCTGGTAAAGGCTGCACTAACCAAATTTTTGCATTATGCATGATGATTGAAAAGTATCTGGCGGTTGGTAAGAAAGTTTTTGCTGCCTTCATAGATTTAGAGAAAGCTTACGACCGAGTGAATAGGACGCTTTTGTGGAAGGTATTGAATGAATATGGTGTTACTGGGAATCTACTTAATAGTGTAAAAGCCATGTATGCTGGAGGTAGAGTTTGTGTACGAGTGAATGGTGTTTTATCAAAATAGTTTTCTATTGGTGCAGGAGTTAGACAAGGTTGTGTAATGTCACCATGGCTGTTTAATATATTTATGGACGCATGCATGCGTGATGCCAAAATAGATAATAGTGGTTTATGTCTTGGTGATATCCGTGTGTGCAGATTGCTGTATGCTGATGACACTGTCCTGTTGGCAGAGAGCAAAAGTGAGTTGCAGAGTATGTTGACTCGAATGCACGAAGCTTGCATGAAATTCTAACTGAGTATAAATAAGGGAAAAAAACAAAGTTATGGTGTTTGAGAGAGGAACTGGTAGCACTGAATGTAATGTAAGTATAAATGGCACTGTGATTGATCAGGTGAGGGAGTTTGTGTATTTAAGAAGCATGTTTGACAGAGAGAACAAATTGGATGATGAAATCAGTAGGCGAGTGAATTCTTCTTTGAAAGTCATAGCTGCTCTTTGAGGTTTTCACAGGAATGATGGGTTCTCTAGAGAGTCCCGCAGGGCTGTGTATGAAACTGTAATTGTTCCTACTCTGATGTATGGCAGTGAAACCTGGGTACTGCAGAAGAAACATAGGAGTCGTCTGTGGCAAGACACAGTCTGATTGTGCGAGGAATGAAGATGTGTTGCAGTTGTGTGATGTGAAGCAAAATGTTGTTAGCAAGGTGGAGACCAATATGCTTCTGTGGTTTGGCCATGTTGAAAGAATGAGTGATGAGATGCTTTCTAAGAAAATTTTTTTAGCCCAAGTGGCAGGAAGGAAATGCAGAGGAAGGCCAAGGAAGACATGGGTGGATCAGATTCAGGAGTGTCTGCATGAGAAAAAGATTATGAGTATAAAGTATAAAAGATCTTGTGTACGGCATGTAATGGATATCAGTGAAGCACGAGTTGTATGTCAAGATCGCTGTAAATGAAGTTTGATACAAGAACAGTAAGTAAAAATATCTGGTAGTTTGTATTTCTTTTTGGAGCTAATATCTGAATCTCAGAGAACAGCTTAGTGATATGTATGTATGTATTTTGCTGCAGAAATCAGTTGTGTTTTGTTTTGTTTACAATTTATTCATTACCAAACTTTATTCTGAATCACAATTTATTCACATGCCCATTTTGACAAGAAGAGAAAATAACCAAAACTTTTTACAACAATCATAGCAACTGAGATTTTATTATTAGCAAATATGGGTTATTTTCTCCAGTTCGGTGGGAGTCACATTTCTGTTAGAAATATGTTCAATAAAAGCAGGAACAAACAAAAAATTAAGAAAAAAAAAAGGAAAGAAACTGGATGAAACTATCAAATAATATATTTGGAAGTACTCCTTTTGTTTTTAATTCATTTCACCATTTTATTTTACATTTGGCAGCATAACACTTGTATTTATCAACAAAGGTCACAGCACAGTAAAACCACGATGCATTCTAGATATATCACTCGCCTCACTCTGAAGACAATCAGTCTGTTGTGTCAGTCAGAGCTGTGGCTGCAAGAAAGCCTGAGGGAGTGTTTTTCCCAATGTACACTAACTGGTATGGGAACAGACTGAAATCCCCACATGAGTTGGTTTCAACAACTCATGTTATAAAGAACTGTTATAATGGTAATTAAGAACAAGGCTGTGACCAGTTCAGCCCCATTGTTCATTTTCTACACAGATGCAATAGGAAAAACTCCCAGCTGAGTTCAGAAAACTTCCATACTGCATACCCCCCCCCCAAAAAAAAACTGCTTGGAGGGGAGGGGGTCTAGAGCCCCATAGCACCTGCCACATGCTGGATTGGGATTGAGGATATTTTCTTGGAGTTTGTTGTCAACAATTATCAGGATGCCATCCCATATACCTCATGTTCAAGCAGAATAATTTCCTTTTTTTTATTTTTATTTTTTTCTTGTTAAATTTTCTGTTTGACACGTTAAAATTCTTTGTTTGGGACTATGGAAGGCAGTGTGCGCAATTATGTAAGGGATTTTAAAAAAAAAAATCACTTATGTCAATAATGCGAAAATGTTAACTTACCTTCATTCTTCGTGGACTTTGTGCTAGCTGCTTGATGTTCCCGCAGTATATATTGCCTATTAGATGATATTGGCATAAGCCAAATGAACCTATATCCCTTATTCAATGAATTAGTATGAAACAGAATGAAGTAAAAACACTTAAAATTCAAATAAAATTCGAACATAATCAGAATGAAATCTGAATAAGATTACAATAAAAAAACAGCAATGACTAATCCTCCAAAAAACCTTCAGATACGTTTATGTTGTTGACACACACCTTCCCAGTCATTCCATACGTGTTTCAACTGCTGAAGTCGCAGTCTTTGTCAGTTGTGGGCAATGTTCTTGTCCCAACTGCCTAGTCATCTATGCCACTTCGATTTCTTGCAGAGACATGCTTTGCGTCCACATCCACATTATGCGTGTCGTGTTGTGCGTCATCTGTTGGTGTTCTGTCTTATGAATCTGTTTAGTCTTCCCTATCTTGACAAGTAGTCCAGCAACAGGCTTAACAGCTTGAGCTATATTGAGAATAATTTCCTTTTGTCTAGCTAGTGCTACTTGTAGTCACAGTTAGTGTTTATTCAAAATCTGAAATGTATTGTGATTTATGATTTCTTAATCAGGATTGACAGTTCTTGTGATCATTCATTATAAGTAGCGACTGAAAAGAACTGTTATAATGGTAATTAAGAACAAATAATTTCTGAAGACTTAAGTTACAATGATCAAGTGCTTACATTTAGCTGCACCACTATGTTTCCTGTAGATCTACTATTTTTATATGCCTAGGTATACCATTTTCATGAAATTTTGGCTTTGAAATTGATATCAGTTGGTTAGCATAGTCAAAACCTTATGATTAATCATATCTTTGTTTAGTTAAAGGAAAATTTTGAAGATAATGTGGAGCCCTATAAACAAGAAAATGTTAGACTTATTAAAGAGAATAATGAACTGCATCACAAAATTTTGAAAGTGAAAGAAGAGAAGGAAAATGCATTTATAGGTGAGTTTATATTATCAAATTTATTTTAAAATTAAAGGCATTCATTTATTATGTTGATACCCAAAGATTTATCGTTTTTTTTTTTTTTTTTTCCTTTCTGTACAATTATTACATCAGTTGCTAAAATTTGCATCATTTCTTCTGGAGCATATGATTATTTAATTTTTATGTTTTTGAAGAGAATGAGTGTATACATTGCAGTGTTCGAATTACCCACTGGTCGGCTGGCCATATGCCAGTAAAATTGCTGTCGGACCACTGAACTACTGATTTTACTGGCCCGGATGGCCAGTAAGTTTTTTTTTTTTTTTTTTTTTTCTAATCTGTCACAAGCCAAAAAATGAATTTCTATTTCTTTTATCATGCTGTACAGTTTTCTTTTTAGGCTGCAAACTAGTAATTGGTTCATAAAATGCTATTTGATTACAGCTATTTTTTTTTTTTTTTATCCCTCATGATTTGTAAAGAGTGGGAAAAACAATAAATACAGAAAGGCAGTTTCCCAGTCTTTGTCTTGTAATGGCAACAGCAGTCTTTTGTTACCTCCATCCCCACCATTCAAAGCTAAACAATAAAACATTAAAAAAAGGCTGCAAATGTATGTGAATTTTTGTAACCGTGGAATCTCCTCATTCCCTTCTTATTCATTCTTACTCTGCTATATCACCAATCCGTCAGAATCTTATTTTGGAAACATTCTTTGTCCTGTCAGTTGCACTTTCAAATTACAAGTTTCAAAAACAATTATTGGAGATAAGTACATTGAAATGATTCGTTATTTTCTACATATATTGTAAATGTCTTAAGTTTTTTTTTTTATTATTTTTTACAGACCAGTGGGTATTGGGCCAGTGGTCTGCTGGGCCAATAGAAGATTTATTTCTAATTCTAACACTGCATTGTTTATTATACACTCTACGTCAAAAAAATAGTTGCACCCAGAAGGAAGCGACTGACAGGTATGAAACGCTCGACCGGGCATGTGACGCAAGTAAAGAGGGACCGTGGTGCTGTGCCTGCTATATAAGGTCATCCAGTTGCGCATGCTTGCTATTCTGACTCATGCTGTTGTGTTGGTTGCATCCTTTGCAAGTGAAGTATGCCCTGGAAATATGAGCAGTTGGAGAGAGGCTGCATCGTTGAGCCCCGGGAAGCGGGATGGTCTTATCGCCGTGTTGCACACCTTACTGATCGTGTGGATATCATCATGCAATGCTATTGGCGGCAGTGGATAGAAGGCACGCATAAGTGACATGAAGGGTCTGGGAGACCTGAACCAACCACGAAGAGACAGGACCGACGGGTTGTCCGACATGCGCGGAGTGACCCAACAGCCACGATTGCAACTATTCAGCAGCAGTGGTGCTCTCCATGCGTCATCCGATTAGTACCATCATCATTGGCAGACAGCCGCACGATGTAGGACTACATGCACGCAGACCTTTATGATGACTGCCCTTAACACCATTGCATCATTGCAAAAGACTGTCATGGAGCCACTCAGAATAGCGGCGGGTAATCTTCAGTGACGAGCCCCGCTTTTGTCTTGGAGGAGACGACCAACAGATCCGTGTGTGGAGGCACCATGGTCAGTGCCCTGATGAACGGTTTGTTGTCGAGCATCACACATCCAGAAGGCCTGGTGTCATAATGTGGAGTGCAATTGCCTAAAATGCCAGATCACCTTTTGTGTTCATTACAGGCACTTTGACAGCCCAATGTTAAGTTGATGAGGTCCTGCAACCAGTGGCCCTACCTTTGCTGAATGCTCACTCTGGTGCGATTTTCTAATAGGACAATGCTTGTTCGTATACTGCTGCTGTCTCGAGAGCTTCCCTTCAAGGCACTGACACTCTGCTATGGCCAGCCGCATCACCAGACATATCTTTGATTGAAAATGTGTAGGATGCTATTGGACGTGCTATCCACACTCCATCCCCTACCCCACAATCTGCAAGAACTGCGTGAGAAGATTCAAGCTGCATGGGATGGCTTATCGCAGGACACCATTAGGAACCCATACAACTCCATGCCGAGACGTCTGGCATGCTGTGAGCAAACATGGTGGCCCGACGCCATACTGAGAGACACTACTTATTGGCATGTAGCTCAATAAATATTGCCCATATCAGTCAGTCTCAATGTTTAATCATTTATTGTTCCTAGTAACCTTTACCTTCCTTCCGTATAGCATTGCAATCCGACACGTCTTTCTGAGTGCAACTTTTTTTTTTTTATGTGGAGTGTATTTACTCCAGAAACTGATGATTTCCTGTTGGATCGGTAGTGTGACTACCAAAAATATGGTATAAGAATTGGTACTGCAACCAGTTCATATACCATGTTGTTGTTTTTTTAATCTGAGTAGGAATGAGCTGTGATTTTTAAACGTATCCTGTTTTTAGATTTTTAGATCACATCTTTATAGGATCTTCAGCAACTATGTCAGCCTGCATTTTCTAGATTGCTTTCATTTCTCTCTTATTCCACTATTATCTGTAATTATTAATTGATAAATTTTATTTGTTGTTATAACATTGGATTCAAGGATCTTTCAAATCCCATATGAATCTACATGCACTCTTAATATTGAACTGTATTGATACTACCCAATGTTCATGTAATAATTCATAGAAGCCCCTGGAAAAACTGCATATGATGTAGTCTGCCAACTAAAGATTCAATCTATGCCTGAAATTTTAGGCATCTCACTCAAACCAGTGTATAATTTGTCATGCAGTCAATGATGCTTCTGTTTTATGTATCTTCATATCAGTGCCATATTAGTGCTTCTTAAACATGCTCTGTGTGCTTGATCCATTGGTTCCCAAATTGTGGGGGAATCCCCAGTGGAGCAGTGACCTAATCTGTGGCCCCTGGCCATTCTTCTGAGTGGATCCTGATTAAACATGGGTTTTGTGTTTGTTCTTAATCACTGGCTCTCACCCTTCCCTCAAACCAGTGACTCTAAACTAAGGACCATAGAGTTGCTCACAGTGATCGTTAAACCATTAAAAAAAAAAAAAAAAAAACTGTTGGCATGAAGAAATGGGAAGGGGCAAGAAAGACTGAGATTTTCATAACAAATATATTTTTATCAACTTAAAATTTTTCATTTTCAAATTTCATATCCTGTTATTTGTTTCTATCTTCCTTTGAATCTTAAAAATCATAGAAAATACATGAGCTTGGAAGATCAGCCCACATAATTTTGTTTTGTTTTGTTTTGTTAGATTAATTTTATAAAAAAAATTCCAGCCTGGAAATTCATTACTAGTTTTGTTTTTGCTTTAAAAGCAGTGAGAGGTTTTACTAAGTCTTTCTATATCATGTCCATGGTTGAAATAGCTTATGGCCAGTGTCTTTTTACTGTTCTGTAATGCATTTTTAATTTTAGTTATTCCTCTAAAGTTAAAACATTTATCTTACATTTAGCCTCAGGTATAAATAACACAATGACTTTAATATTTCACAGATTAAACAGTGTGAACTTGTGTCCACACTGTTGTAATATGTTATAAAGTATTGAATATTTGTAACATGAAACACACCATTATAATTATATCATATTTTTTGTCATATACTGAAAATTCATACAAATATGCAAAAACATACATCCTGAAAATTCCATGATGGTACACATTGTTGGTGTGATAATTCTTAGGTCTCGCCTGCAAATTCCCGCAAGAGAGCATATATCTGCTTTTTCATCACTAATATTCTGTCCATCTTGTGTAAGACTTTACTCCAACAATGTGTACCGTCATGGAATTTTCAGGAGGTACATTTTTGCATATTTGTATGAATTTTCAGTATATGGGAAAAAATATGATATTGTGTCCACGTCATGTTAGCCAACATTATAAAATAGATGCCTCAAAACACAGGAAGCACATACAGTGCTCTTTGTATGATTGCAAGGAAATAAACATTACACATTCATTGCTGAGAAAGAAGAGTTGTGCGTGCTCACCAGTAGCAGATGGACACACACTCTCTCTCTCACTATAAATGTGCAGTGTCACCCTTCCTGGCATTGCAAGGCTTTTTAAAATTGTCCATTAAAAAAGAAATTCTAAATTTTTATTATATCTCATGTGATTCTATCATAAAGAATCTCATTATATCTCATGTGATTCTATCATAAAGAATCTCATTATATCTCATGTGATTCTATCATAAAGAATCACATTATATATCATGTGATTCTATGCAACACTAGAAATAAACAACAAAGGAATACACAGACTCAACAGGTAATAAAATTTTGTGAATCATTACCATATATACCGGAGATCACAACTATTATGAAGAAAACATGTAAAAAATTTGACCTAGATTTTGGTGTATGAACGAGAGATATAACGAAATCTCTTAGTAACTATTACAGAAAGACCCCAATCTTACAAAAAGTGGGTGTCTACTCTATACCAATAATAAATAATCAAAATAAAATCGTCAGCCAATATATAGGCAGTACAAAAAGAAATATTAAAATCAGATTGACCGAACACATGAAGAACCGGAGCAGAAGAGAGAATAAAACAGCACTTATTGACTTCTGTTTGGATAATCAGTGTATACCCTATTGGGAAGGAATTACAATATTAAACCAGCAGAATAATATGAGAACAATACAAGTAGAAGAAGCAGTATTAATAAATAAGACCAAACCATTTAACTGCAATAATAACAGTCCATATGACCTTTCGTACGCTTGGAGGAACCTGATCGAAACTGAGAAGAAATGGGAGAGGAGAGAGGGGAAGAGAAAAAGGAAAGGGTGAGAATGACATAGATGAAGATAAAGTTGATGTGACCTGACACTAGATGGCATTGGCAATGGGTTAAATGAGGAACATGCGCACTGTGGACACGAGACTTTCAGATAGCAGACTTTGACAGAGGGTGTGAAGTCTCCGTTGAAAACGCCAGGGTAGAGCCTAGGTGAAACGTGCGTCCGATGATTGAGACTGGACGGTATGAGGTGGTGTATATAACGATTTTAACTGGAATCTTTTAAAACTTTTAAATTTTTTATGAACCTGGCCAAACTTGAAGACTTCCTCAACAATTCCAAGATAGTGAAGCATTGACGAGATAGTCCTAAAGGCCAAGTACGACATGGAACTTCAAGTGGTATGTAAATAGTAACTCTTAACTCAAGAATCTTTAATTATTATCTGGAAACCTTTACCCATTCAATATGATGTCGACACAGCCAGAACGTAGCTAACCCTAACATCTGGACATATCCGAAGTAGGGTACAACTTATGACGAAATGGCTCTCGAACTAACCCTAACAACTGACCATATTGAAGCAAGATACAACTTTGGACAAAGAAACTCAATAACTACTGACGTTGGACTGAACATGCACTTCCGTGAGTAACACCTTTAGGACTTTTAACCGATTTATATTTTAATTGAATAAGTTAATGCACCACCACAGACTGTATCCACTTTACAGAACGTGTAAAACAGAACTTACAGACGTCAAAGCGTCTTCCCTGAAGAATCTAAATTTTTAAATCACAAACTGCAAATGAGAACTGTAAAAGCAGTATTATTTTCATGGCATTCAATTGCCCGCTTTTCAAAGAAACCAACTTGATGCTTTTTCAATCTCATGTTTAGATAAAATCTTTTAAAATAAAGTTTGATCCTTTCTATTCAGACAGATTTGTTTTATATAAAAATTTCCAGCCTGGAAATTCATTAGTAGTTTTGTTTTTGGCCCTATTGGGGTATATACTTCACTCTGTATCACCCACACTATCTCACACACACTTCAAAGTCTACTCCATACAGTGACATTACCTTCTCCCAATTACAAACAAGAAAGATGTCACTGAATTTTCATTTGTAATGAGCACGTCTTTTGATTCCATTCTGACATGAATAAAATTTTTCAGAGTTATATTCACGGTCAATGAAACTAGTTCGAAACAAATCAGTCAGATTTCCTTGGTATGTAAGCTACCTTGTGTAAAATTTCAAGTTTCTAGGTTGAGTAGTTTTTTTTTTGTATTGCAAAGGACACACTCACTCACTCTCTCTTTATTTTATTATTATAGATTTATAGTTCTTTATTATTATTATGCCTAAGTGTCATGTAAAGCAAGGTTGTTGTAACAAAGTTCTACTATATATGTAGGGTTCCAATTTTTGTTTCCTGCCTTTACTAACAGCATTTGCTAACACTAAAAATTCTTACTGGAAAATTTGGTTCCTCAGAACAACCTACTTGTTTCCAGAGAAACAAATTTACTAATGAGAATTTTTAATACTAGCAATTGCTGCTAGTAAGGGAAAGAAACAGATTCCAGCATTGTATGCTTCTTGGGAGGAAATAGCTACTGCAGATATATATTAGTCAGATTTTTTCTAATTGTGAAGTTGAATGTGCAATTTGAAAGAGTTACCAAATAGAAATGAAAATGTAAATCAGAATTTTTCATCGTAAACTGTTGGAGGTCCATACTGCTTTGCTGCCCTGTTCTACTGAAACGAAACATAGCCCTTTCTCCAAGAATCCACATATGTAGTACAGAGCCCTCTCTCCAAGAATCACCTAGGTAGCACAGAGCCCTTTCTCTGAGAATTCACCTATGTAGCACAGATCCCTTTCTCCAAGAATCCACCTATGTAGCACAGAGCCACAGAATTGCATTTCCAATAAGAAGAAAAAAATAGTAATCACAGTTTTTGAATGATTAGCATAGCTGCCAGGGTTTACGGTTTACCCGTAAAATTTACGGAAATTTTACTTGTTTTACGGTTATTTTACGGACGACATATTTTACAGAATTTTTTTGCAGTTGAAAAGTGCAACTTTGAGAGTAGAACAAATGTGCTCAAGGAACACCATGTCTGTTCGTTTTGATTTGCCTGGTCACATGTTCACCTACTTTTGCATCCCCAAACCTTTGCTGCAGGTTAGGAAAGACTCCGTAGAAATGCTATAAGATTAGGATTGGGAATAACTGCTAAAACAGGAAAGAGAGAGAGAGACAGAGAGGAGAGAGGAGAGTGCAAGTACACAGAGAGAGATAGGTTATTGCCGCACAGACTGAAATTTGCGTTTTTAAAAGGTATTCTAAGAAAAGGAAAAGGTATTCTAACATGAAAAAGGTATTCTAACATGATGGCACAAAAACGTAAGGGTAGCGCATGGTTTAAGCGATGGCTTCTGATCATTCGTCCGAAAGGAGTTCGGGTTCAAATCCCGGTGAGGCATGGATGTTGTGCTTCTTACGGCACTGGGTCTCTCCCTTTCCTGGAGTCAGTGACCCAAAATTAGGGGTGGGCGACTGCTTATAGCCCATTGAGTTGCTGACGGTGGTCGTTAAACCTCCAATAAAAAAACAAAACAAAAAAACTTAAGGTCAAAACATCTGTTAAGTTAAACTAAAAACTTACGGCAGTATCATAATAATTTCGCAGTTGCAAATGATTTTTTCCCTATGTGCGTATAGCCTAATAATAACGTACTGATGAGATAATTATGTATCGATTGCATTTTAATCAGTCTAAGCATGAAATAATGTGAGACATCTTTCTTATAGCATAGGAAATCGATTAAAATCGGCAAATCATTTACATAATAAATTAATCGATATGTTCGATTCGTTTGACGCATCAGTAAATCGGCATAAATCAGTACGTTCTCTGAAATGTTTTTACGGATTTCAAATCTTGAAAGTTGGCAACTCTGGATTAGACATCAGAAACAATATTCCCATCTGACAGATAGTTGTACATTGGTACAGATTGGCTACAAAAGCAGATATGCCCTATACACCACTCTCTCCTAACAACAGTCCATTGACGTAAATAATTCTCATGGTGCCAGTAGCATGCAGGTTGGAAACGGCTGTGCTGGTACAATGAATTATGATATGTACTCCACTCTGCCAATGTTTGAGTCTTTGTTTGACATCAGCAATATGAGGCTATGGATATCTCATTTACTTGGCATTGCCTATCCAGTGTCTAGTTGGGGCAGTTATATGATATAGTGCATGTTTAGCTAGCATTAACTAGGACCTCTGATATATATATATATATATATATATATATATATATATATATATATATGTGTGTGTGTGTGTGAACCTATATATGGACACCAAGGACTTCTTGTGGACCATGTACATTCCCATAAGTTGTACCTCCACAGAGAAGGTGGTGGGCTCTCCAGAGTAATAATACCCTGTGACATTGGGCCAACCTCATGCAGGAATGGTTTTATGAACACAGTGCTGATGTGAGACATCTCATGTGGCCCCTAAACTCACCTGATCTCAGATCTCAACCCAGTTGAATATCTGTAGGATGTTATGGAATCCCAGGTGAGAGATAGTTGGATACACCATCCCACTCCACACGTTAAAAGTGGAGTGCAATACTAACAGTTTGGTGTTGCAGATTCCAATATATCTGTGCAGACATCTCATGCCATACTAGGTGGCAGCAATTTGCAGATGAAAGGAGGGCCCACAAAATATTAAGTTGGAGGTTGTAATTCAGTGAGCACTGTGTGTGTGTGGATGTGCATTGCATTGCATTTTCATAAGTGTTCCTGTTTTTGTAGATGCCAAAGCTAAGGAAAGGAGGATGGAAGATGAAAATGCCAATCTGAGATTCTTAAACAATCAATACATTCAGAAAGCTCGAAATTTTGAGAAACAATCGCAAGAAAAGTCAGAAATGATAATGATGCTACAAGAGAAGAGTGCTCAAGCAGTTGTGCAAACTACTGGTTAGTACTGTTAAAATAGAATATGTAAATTGAGTTTTAATGTATTTTAATTTCATTTTGAACAACATTCATTAATATATGTTGAATAATTTGTGCATTTGGGAACAGATTTCATGTCCTGTACATTTCATTGGTTCAAAAAGTGTATTCTCTGGGCAAAAATAAATTTTCATGTCTCAGAATGCATCAATTACATGATGAAAAGCATGTGGACATTATCTTGATAACAACAGCAGTAATGAAAATTTTAAGTACTGCTGAAAAATATTGTGTTATTTACGAAAAGGAAATTTATTATATAAATTTATAGAGGATAAATTTATTAAGGTACATTACCTCTCAAATTTTCGATCTAAACACTACATCTTCATCAGTAGTTCTTGTGTCCTTCTACTTCCACAGGTCTGGTGACCAAGCCTGATGGATTTTCCATCCAGCATGGTCATTGATGTTGCCACCTTGTGTCTTATAAATTTCCAGGGATTCCTCTAATTTCCGGATAATTGCATGGGATTGATGTTTGATCACTTTTAAGGAGTCCCAGTCCATTTTGTGGCCAGTTTCTTGTGCCTGTCTAATCCTGTTTTATTTGAGCTGTTCCTTATTGCTGCTTTGTGTTCTTTAATTCTGGTGGTTAACCTTCTTCCTGTTTCTCCTATATAATCCACAAGAACAATCTATTTTATAAATGTAATCCACAATGTTTCTCCTATATATGGTAATCCACAAGAACAATCTATTTTATAAATGACTCCGTTGTATGTGCCTGTGTAATCCTGTTTTATTTGAGCTGTTCCTTATTGCTGCTTTGTGTTCTTTAATTCTGGTGGTTAACCTTCTTCCTGTTTCTCCTATATATGGTAATCCACAAGAACAAACTATTTTATAAATGACTCCGTTGTATGTGCCTGTCTAATCCTGTTTTATTTGAGCTGTTCCTTATTGCTGCTTTGTGTTCTTTAATTCTGGTGGTTAACCTTCTTCCTGTTTCTCCTATATATGGTAATCCACAAGAACAAACTATTTTATAAATGACTCCGTTGTATGTGCCTGTCTAATCCTGTTTTATTTGAGCTGTTCCTTATTGCTGCTTTGTGTTCTTTAATTCTGGTGGTTAACCTTCTTCCTGTTTCTCCTATATATGGTAATCCACAAGAACAATCTATTTTATAAATGACTCCATTGTATGTGCCTGTCTAATCCTGTTTTATTTGAGCTGTTCCTTATTGCTGCTTTGTGTTCTTTAATTCTGGTGGTTAACCTTCTTCCTGTTTCTCCTATATATGGTAATCCACAAGAACAATCTATTTTATAAATGACTCCGTTGTATGTGCCTGTCTAATCCTGTTTTATTTGAGCTGTTCCTTATTGCTGCTTTGTGTTCTTTAATTCTGGTGATTAACCTTCTTCCTGTTTCTCCTATATATGGTAATCCACAAGAACAATCTATTTTATAAATGACTCCGTTGTATGTGCCTGTCTAATCCTGTTTTATTTGAGCTGTTCCTTATTGCTGCTTTGTGTTCTTTAATTCTGGTGATTAACCTTCTTCCTGTTTCTCCTATATATGATAATCCACATGAACACTCTATTTTATAAATGACTCCTTCCTGGAGTAAAGTATTTTCTTCTTTTTGTTTTAGGGATGGTAAGTATTTTTTAATTTTGTTATTCAAACCTGGAGCTAACCTAATTTTATATTTAGTGCTGATTTTCTTCAGTTTTTCAAACAGTCCCTTGTGGTAAGTGACTTTTCTTGTGAATAAATATTCAATTTTCTCTTTACTTTTGTCTGTGGTGCCAGTTCTGTTCCTAGTAGGATTTTATTTCAGTAGTTCACGAATTTCTTTTGAAGGGTAATCATTTTCTAATAAGATTGATTTTAACTTATTTTTAGGTTTTTTCTTAGCTTCTGAAGTTGAATTCAGCTTTTCAACTTTTTCTTTAAATTGTAAAGCTACATTTTTCTTTATGTAATTAGGGTGATCTGATTTATAATTTAAAAATTTTTCTGTATTTGAAGGCTTCTTGTATAATTCTGTGGTAATATATTTTCCTTCCCACTTCAAAGTAATATCTAGGTAATTTAGCTTATTTTCATTTTGCTCTTCTAAAGTGAATTTTAGGGATTCATCTTGGGCATTAAAACCTTCTAGGATTTTTGATGTTTGTCCAAAAATCCAATATTCATCACAAAAAGTCACCCACCACATGGCCATCCTAACCTCGTACAATTGCCCACGCAGTCAGACAGCCAGCCCCATGTGATAGCCCAGCAGTCTGCCTTGTGAGATAGTTCAGTGCGCATCACCTGTTATCTCTTTGAATGTGTTTTCTAATTTTGCAATTTTTGCAATCTTTGTAAAAAGAAGTGACCATGGCCCCAAAAAAGTGTAATGAAGAAAAAACAACCCAAAAGGAAAGCTGTGAGTACCACAATTCAGTTGAAAAAAGAAACCATTGCTAAGTTTGAAAGTGGAACACTTGTTTCCAACTTAGCGTTAGAATTTAACATGCCGAGGACTATGGTAAGCAGCATAATTAAAAATAAAGAAGCAATTAAAGTGGCTGAAGTAGCAAAAAGTGTAAACATTCTTGCTGCTAAATGATCACAAACGTATGAAGACATGGAAAATTGCTGCTAAATGATCACAAACATATGAGTATGGATCAGAAAAAAGCAAATGGCTGGTGATAGTTTTCTTTTATTAGTATGGATCAGAAAAAAGCAAATGGCTGGTGATAGTATTTCAGAATATATCAGCTGCAAAAAAGCAAGGCAGTTATATGATGACCTGCAGCAAAAGAACTCAGGAACCAGTGGGGATTTCATGGCAAGTAGGGGCTGGCTTGAAAAATTTAAAAGGAAAACGGTCATTCATAGTGTAGTTAGTCATGGAGAGGCTTCAAGCTCAAATGCAGAAGATGCTAAAAAGTTTGTTGAAGATTTCAAAAACTATGTAGACACTGAGGGATTTATTCTTCAACAAGTTTTTAATTGTGATGAGATGGGCCTTTTCTGAAAAAAAAAAATGCCTAGAAGAACATATGCCACAAAAGAGGAAAAAGCATTGCCCGGATACAAATCAATGACAGACAGATTAACACTCTTGCTGTGTGGTAATGCTAGTGGGGACTGCGAAATTAAATCATTGCTAGTTTATCATTCAGAAAATCTGAGTTTTTAAGAACAGCATCATAAAAAGTAAACTAAATGTGATGTGGAGGGGCTACCAGTAGTAAAGCTTAGGTAAAAAGACAGTTTTTCCTGGAAAGAATTCACGAAGTGTTTGCCCCAAGTGTGAAATCCTATCTAGAAAGTTATAATTTACCTGTAAAGACCCTCTTGGTTTTGGACAATACTCCTGCTCATCCCCTTGGCATGGAAGACGATTTGGCAGGGGAATACAGCTTTATTCCCATTAAATATCTACCACCAAACACAACTCCTCTGATCCAACCAGTGGATCAGCAGGTCATTGCCTGTTTTAAAAAACTTTATGCAAAAGCCCTGTTTCAAAGCTGTTTTGAAGTAACGTTGGAGACAGAACTTACATTGAGAGAATTTTGGAAAATCCACTTTCAATATCCTCCATTGTTTGAGGATAATTGATAAGACATAGGGGAAAGTGTCTTCCAGGACAATGAACTCAGTCTGTGGCCAGAGTGTGTTTCAGAAAGAGACTTTGAAGGTTTGGGGTCAGAGTCTGTTGTCTATGAAATTGTGTCTCTGGGCAGGTCCATAGGATTGGAGGTTGATAGTGAGGATGTAGAGGAATTGGTGGAGGACCATGGAAGGGAGCTCACCACAGGACTGTTGGACCTTCGTAAAGAACAGGAAGCTGAAGCAGTGGAAGAAATTTCATCAGAGGAAGAAGGGTCAAGTAAAGGCAGCATCCCAACTGCTGACATTAAGGAAAATACTGTCCAGTTGAGTCAAAATGCAGAGCATGGTCGTGAAGTGGCACCCATACATTCCATAGTTAATCAAAATATACATTTATTTAATGATAATGTGATTTGCTACTTTTGGACAATTTTAAAAGACAGACAGAAACAGAGAACATTGGACAAGTTCTTTTCTAAATCGAGTGCTGGTGAATCATCAGGAAAGGAACAAAAACATAGGCACCGACTTCGTGGGTTTGAGACAACCCCCAATGATTTTATTGTGGGTTCCTCCAACCCCTCATATTTTTGCGCGCATTTCGTGGGGAAAATACACCTACGCATATATGCATAAATTTTGTTTTTTGTTATTAATTCTTCAAGTTTTTTATTATTCATTCCCGGTTTACTACCTATATAAGTTATATATAGAATGTGTGTATAGAAATTTACCCCTCAGACTGTTTATTGTGCTTCAAAAAGGAATTAGTGTTTGTTCGCGTTCATCAAATTTGATGCAACAAACAATACCTCAAGTACCATTGTTTAAGAGCATTTAAAACTGTCTCCTGTATAAAAGAAAATTCTTCGGTTTGTCTGGGTTCCCACAAAATACAAAAGTCTAGCTCTACATACGGACACAAGAACCTGTTCGTGGTCATAGTGATAAAGGCAGAAATATGTTGTACCGTCAGTTGACCCACCCTATCTTCGGACAGTCTGGGACCAAGGAGGTTAGAAGCCCAGCACTATGTTGCCGCTGCCGAGCCGTCAATAAAGTGTCCAGGCGGCCAACAGAAGTGCCAGCAGTTAAGGCCAACAGTTGGCACCCCATCAGGTGTCATATGCCACAACAGGGCCATCAGTTGTCCATCACAGGCAGTAGCTGCCACAAGTGGCCCTTCAGCGGCCCTGCAAGCACGTGCCAGAAATGATGGCTAGCCTAATGTGGTCTGCTAGTTTCCTGGTAGTGGCAGCTGGCAACCACGTGACATAACTGGTGGCTTGTCGAATCTTGTCAGCCTATTTCGCAGTAGTAGCCATAAAAAAAAAAAAAAAAAAAAATCAATAACTGCAGTTTCCCAAAGCTACAACTTTTTTTTTTTTCTACCCTTACGGTACTTGTGAGTTATAGCACTGCACTGGGGAAATTCTCTCAACAGACCAGAAAAACACTCGTTTGGATCTGAGTGGATACGAACCAGGGCCGTTTGCATGGCAGCTGAGCTCTCTACTGACCAGACTAATTTGCCACGCACGAGCGTGTGCCTGAAGCTGTCTGTTTCATGCAGAATGTGTAATCGAATGGTTCCCTCTTTCATTTTATAATATTGTGAGGTATTTTTTCAACGTAACGACAGTTTTTTTTTTACCTTAAGGGAACTTCACTCATTTTCAAGGAGTGTACATACTTAGAGTCGCTTTCCAAAGTTTTGTACTGTCCTTTTCGTCTTGAAAGGAGATTGTTGAATTAATATATATTTACCTGGGTTCATGTCACATTCTGTTACATTTTTAACGTTGTATCTTTCCTTTCTGTTGTCCGAAGCTACATTTGTTTTAAAGAAGAAAGATATTTTATTTTACTTCTTGTTATTTTTAGAAGCGAATTCCTCCCAGTCTTGTGTATTCAACCCATGGATGAGTTCATTACACTGAAGAGCAATTGAATTAGAGATACCTGTCTAGTAACGTGTAGCACCACCTTTTGCCCTGATGACGGCGACGATTCGTCTCGGCATGAACTCGACAAGCCACGGGAAGCGTTGGGAAGCCATATGGAACCACAACCCCTGAACACGCTCCCACAGTTCACAAAGATTTGATTGAGGGGGGGGGGGGGTCAGAGCCTCGAACATCTCTCTGGATGGCATCCCAGATGTGTCCGATGGGATTGAGGTCAGGTGACCTAGCTGGCCAAGGAAAGTGAGGTCACGTCGGTGGAGTGTTCATCCAACCATTCGGATACAAATCGGGAGTGATGGCATGGTGCATTGTCTTGTTGCAGGATGAGGTCCCCAGTGGGATGTTGAAGGCGCACAAACGGGAGCAAATGGTCGTCCAGGATATCCCGGTAACGTTGACCTGTGAGGGACGATGTCACACGTACCAGGGGTCCCATTTCAGTCCACGTAAACAGTCCCCAGACGAGAATGCCACCCCCACCAGCTTGAAGAGTACCCTGCTGGCAAGAAGGATCCATCGCTTCATGTGGTTTGCACCGTACTTGTATCCTGCCATCCGCATGTACCAACGTAAATCTCGACTCATCAGTCGAGGCAACATTTTCCCACATGTCTAGGGTCGAGTGGCAATGTTCCCGTGCCCATGCTAATCTTTGCACCCTGTGATGTGCGGTCAGCAGCGGCGCCCTCATGGGACAATGGTTTCTGTACCCCATAGCGAGGAGATGGTTCTGGATGGTGTGGCTGCTTACACGTTTTTGTGCACCAGCGTTCAGTTGCCGAGTGATTTCTTGCACTGTTGCCCGTCGATCCGCTGTTATAATGCGAGCTAGCTGACGATGACCCTGCTCATCCACACGCTGTTGTCCACAGCAGTTGGCCCTTGCAGGGATGGTTTTACCGGATTCGATGTACTCACAGTGCACCCGTGACACAGTGGCTCGTGAAAATCCCAGTGCCTGCACGACTTCCGAGATGGAGTGACCCATTCGTCGGGCCCTGACAATTTGCCCTTGATCAAATGCGCTTAGATCCTTTGTCTTACCCATACTGCGTCCGACTCTTACTGATTCTCGTCACATCACTCCTTATATTGTCGGATTGCTACATACATCATGTCGTTTCCGTTTACAGGGCCACATTTGCATAACGCCAGCTGTCTCTAATTCAATTGCTCTTCAGTGTATATCCACATAGCGTTGCTTTTTTCTTCTTTCAAATAATTAATAAATTTTGTACGTGTATAATTCTTTTTTTTTTTTTTCCAACAAACTTTTTTTTTAATGATTTTCCAGGACATTTGTTTCAAGCGGTTTCAAATTTTTCTTGTTATTCACCCACTCCATTCCATGAATTGTTATTCATGGGAATGGAGTGGGTGTATTTCATGACTTAATCTGATATTCTTGTCAGAAATTTCATTAGGAAATTAATTCGCCTCTCTACATATGGATTTTTTTCTTAACATCCACTAAAATAACACGATGGCGATAGCATCGTCTTCAACTAACCGGTACCATGAGAGACACAGCAAGTGTTGCTTCTGCGCATGAGCAGTCCCATTGCTTCCACCTGCTGTTGGGGTTGCCTTGATTGTCAGCAACAGGCTACTAGTGGCACTTGCTTGGAGGCCCACAATTCACGGCGATGTTGCAGGGCCATCAATGGCTCGCCAACTGATAGCGCTGCCACCAACGGACCGCTACCGAGCCGTGAGTGGCAGATTTCAACCAGCAGTGACCCATCACTGCCAGCTTGTGGCCAGCAGCTTCCCAGCACTTGTGTTTTTGCTGGAAGAGAGAGGAGATGGCATCAGCTGCTGATAGTGAAGCCAAATCTGATCACCTTGGTTTCTTGTGCCTTCTGGGTGGGGAGGGTTCAGTGATGTGACGTCACTTCCTGAAGAGCACAAGTTTGATAGTGGAGCACAAGTTGATAGTGCCTGTCTCTTACTCTCTGCAGCAGTCCCTGAAGGTCAACTAGGCTCCCACAGCTTTAGCAAGGATGTGATTGGCTGATGTGCAATATGCACTTCCGCTCTATGAAGTATAATTTTGTTTGATTTTTTTTTAGAAAATACTAAACAGTATTTCTATAATTTATTTTGCAAATTTTCAGTTATGTGCATGTATATTTCAGTCTCATTTTCCTTTGACTGTACATGCTGCACAAGTACCTCTAAAACCTCTTCAAAGTTGATGATTTCCCCATAGAGAAGTACAGAAGCAGCCCAAGTTGGGCATACACAGCTGATACGAAGTGGAGCCCATGGAAAACACAGGGCGTGCGACTGATGCTATGTCCTCTCCCTTCTAACCTCCTATTCTAACTCAGAAATCATTTGAAGAAAAAATTTGTTGGCATTTTTAAAATTGGTAAAAACACCTAAAAATAAATTTTACATGTTTTTGTGACTTTTATAAAGACAATTGAGTTGGAAATTCACACAGTATCTGTGTATTGCATATAATAATGTTGCACTGACAAAAGCAAAATAAATGAAATAAATAATTATCTAGAAAAAAATATTTTTCTGTAATTAACTACAATTTGCTTGGTTTTAGCATTTCAGGCGTCATATTGTGCCAGGTAATCTGACTGAATGAAAGTTAAATTAGACTTAAATCCTTTGAAAAATGCATGGGTAATTCGATTAAAAGTTTCTGGAACCCCCAATCATTTTTCAAGTCGGTGCTTATGGACAAAAAAGACATCGATCACCAGAATTGGAGTTACCTGATGTTTTAATGGAAGCGACCTCCATTCAAAACAATAATTCCTTTCCTCTTCTTCAGCTCAGGCTATCATCGTTCCTCAGGAAAGGTAAAGTTCTGGTTACATTTTTATTTACAGTATTTATGTATGAGATTCGTGGCTGGAAACATATTATTCCAATTTTAGTTAATTCCTATGGAAAAAATTGATTCTATATTCCTCCAATTCAGTATTCGTCCGTCCCTCAGGTACTGATTAATGACGAATATAGAGGTTCCACTGTATATGCTTAAGGAAATTAATGCTATTGATTTTTTTTATCTTACCTTAAAGCCACATGGTCAGGTTTATAAGTACATCATTCTTTTGTTATTCAGTTGCCAAACATCTTAACTTTTAATAATCTAAAGTAACTTATGGGATTTTACTAGGAAATTTTTTCTTTAATAGCAAATTTTCGGAGAAAACTCTTCTCCTTCTTCAGGCTGTCTTGTTGTCACTTTTTCCTTGTCACTATCATGGTTACGGTTAACCTTGACGGTTTAGGTTATTTTTCAACAAATCCTGCCAGATGTTAGGCAGGGAAAATCCTTTGCAGTCATTGATGATGGAATTTTGATTTTTCTCAATCTCTATTCCTTCTTTCAGTTTTCTTTTTTGGAAATTGCTTTGGTAACTGATTACTTTAAGGGAATTCCAATCCATGCTGTGCCCAGTTTCTCTAACATGCCTATCTAATCCAGTCTTGTTGGAGCAATTGTTTATAGCTGCTTTATGCTCAGCTATACGAGTTTCTAGTCTGCGACCTGTTTCACCTATGTAAGATAGTCCACAACTACAATTTACTTCATAAACTACTCCTTGCATTTTTAAAATATCTTCTTCTCTTTGAACTATTTTAGGGAAAAATTTTTTAACTTTGTTCTCTAAACTTGGAGCTAGCCTAATATTGTATTTTTTACTAATTCTCTTTAAAGCCTCAAATAAACCTTTGTGATAAGAAATTTTTCTAGTGAATTCTACTTGTTGCTTTTGTGGGTTCTTTGTACCATTAAAATTCAGAAGCTTCTCAATTTCTTCTTTAGGATAGTTATTCTCTGCAAGTATGACTTTAAGCTCTTCTTTTTGGGCTTCTTTTTATCTGCTGTAGAAACTATTTTATTAATTTTTTCTAAAAACTGACTTGCTACATTTTTCTTAATAGAAACTGGGTGATACGAATTGAAATCCAGTAGTCTTTTTGTATTCATTGGTTTTTTATACCAACTAGTGAGGAATTTTTCATCTTCATAATAGATAGTAATATCTAAGAAGTTTATTCTTCTTTCTTTTTGAAGTTCAATAGTGAACTTAAGGGAATCATCTAATTCATTGAATGAGTCTAGAATTCTTTCTGGAATAATTTCTGAGCTATCTATTATAAATAAGATGTCATCCATGTATCTGCTATATAAGCAGAAGTATGTGGGTTGTACTAGTATCTTTTCTTCTAGTTTTCCCACATAATAGTTAGCTAAGAGTGGGGAGAGTGGGGAGCCCATTGCTAGCCCCGATTTTTGAATGAAAAAAGTTTTCCCAAATTGAAAGTAGTTGTTCTGCAAAGAGAAAGTAAGCATTTCAAAAATTTCAACTAATATGTTTTTTTCCTTGTTGTGAAAAACTATTAGGTCTGCCAAGTCTTCCGCTATAAAGTCTATAAGTTGATCTATATTAATGTGAGTTTACATAGACACTATATCTAAACTACCCATAATAGGAGAATCTAATTTAGGAAGAAGTTCTAGTTTTTCTTTTAGCTGCATTGAGTTTTTAATCAAGTTAGGTGGCTCTTTTAAAAGATTCTGAAGGTGTGACTTTAAAAAATAGTTTAGATTTGAAAGAATAGAGTTTTTTGAGTCTATTATTGGTCTAATTGGTTGGTGTTCTTTATGCAGTTTGACTATTCCATATATTTGAGGTAATCTGAACTGTAATTTTGAGAATTGTTTATAGTTTTCTGGAAGCTGGTTTTTCTTTTTTTGAAGTGAAATAAGCTTAGAGACTTTTTTAATCAAATCTGGTAGTGGGTTTTCTTTTACTTCTTCATACATAGGTTTTTTAGTTCTTCTTCCATCTTTTCTAGATAATCTTTCTTATCCATAATAGTAATCAACTTACTTTTGTCTGTTTTCACAGCAACTACACTTTCATTTTTTCTGAAATCTTTAAGAGCTTTTAATTGACTATTATCAAAATTTTTTTGAGGTTTCCTTACTTGCTTCTGGAATTTTGTAAGGCTATTGTAGTAATCTGTTCTGAGGAGGTCTGCTTTGATTTGGTCCTCTTTTTCTAAAGTGCTGCAGATGCTTTCCAATTCAATTATCAATTTTTCTGCATTTATTTTTTCTTTGGATAGATTGAAATTACTTTATAAAATTACGAAATGAGCAATTCATGAGACAAATTCTAATGGTTGTCTTATGTTAAAAACGTGCTTTAGATTATAAATAAATAATATCAAAAGGTATTCTTTACCTGTTATTGAAAAGGTATTTCGCACATTTGTTGCTCAGTGTGAGGCACGTGCTCCCGTCCCGAGAGGTCAAGTTTGTGTTACGAGTTTTTTTTGTTAGTTAGAAAGTTTTACAAATAAGACAATTTAGTTAAAGATGTTCAGTTAAAACATTAATTCAATAATACATTCAAACAATTAAAATTTGTTTGAATGCACTATTGAATGAATGTTTTAACTGAAAATCTTTAACTAAATTGTCTTATTTGTAAAACTTTCTGACTAACAAAAAAACCCGTAACACAAACTTGGCCTCTCGGGACGGGAGCACATGCCTCACTGAGCAACAAACATGTGAAATACTTTTTCAATAACAGGCAAAGAATACCTTTTGATATTATTTCTTTATAAAATTTTAAAATTTACATATTTATATGCTATATTAATTGATATTTTTGTAAAGGTTAAAATATTTGGCAACTGAATAATAAGAGAATGATTTATGTATAAATCTGACCATGGCTTTTTAAGGTAAGATAAAAAAAATTGATAATAGCATTCATTTCTTTTGGCATATTAATGATTTAATTACAATATAATAGCTTGTTAAATAATGATCCCTCTAAAGAATATATATATATATATATATAAAGAATAATAAAAAAACCTCAAAGTACACAGTGTTTACATCCTGAGTTGATAACAACATGCTGCATATAGTAGTTTTCCTACAAAGAAAATAGAATAAGTGTATGTTTATCATACAATCTTATGCTTACAAAATATTATTAAATCCTTTAAGCACGTTAAATTTACCTTTAAAAAAACAACATTTTTTAGGTGTTTTTGACTTTGTATCAAGTCAAAAACAATGGTTACAAAAATAATGTGAATATTGTCTCAGGAGTAATGACTCCGAAACTTAGACTGGATTGGGTTTTGTGTGTGATCACATGCATTTTTCTTTTGCTGAATACTCTTCAGTGTTTCTCAGATTTCTTATGTAACTGATGTTTGAGTGCAGTATGCATGTATTTGTCAATTCATTGATTGCTATTAGTTAAAATATGCCTAACTGATTATTTCTGTTCAAAAACAACTTTCAAATAGACCTGTGAAATGACATACACAGACCTGCCAGGTTTTACGATTTTCCCGTAAAATTTACGGAAATGTAACTTGTTTTACGGGCAAAATGTTAATTTTACGGATTTGGCGATTCTCCGAGATTTTTTTCTTTTTCTGACGATTTTGCACCCACTATTAAAACTTTTTTTGGTTTTTAAACTTAATCCATTCAAAGTAAAGTGCCGATGTAAGTTACGAATAAGTTTTTAGTTACACGTGTTTATTTGGGAAAATTTTGCTGCAGTTTTCCCATGTTTTAGGTTATTGTTTTGCCTTTTTTTAAACACTAGAACACCAACCAGCTGGGCTTATTTAACCTTCCGTTTGGTTCTCTTCCTCTCTTGTGCACGCTGTTTCCCCCCCTGCCTTTCTTTTCAGATCATGCGTTGCTCATCTCCCGAGTCGCAACTTCTCAGAAGGTCAGCGTGGGGTGTGTCCGCTTTGGAGCAGGTGTCTTTTATCTTTACTCCTCCCAGTTCGAAATTCTATCTCAGAACGTAGTTATCGTAGAAAAAAATTCCAACGGATTTTAAATCTGTGGAATTTTTAACCCCAGATCGATACCCAACATGACTAAATTAAGCAAAAACTGCCAGTTTTGTGAAATTAAAAATGCATTGGGGCATGCAGGGTTTCGTAACTGCTTCTCTGGTAATAAATTTGACCAAACGAAAGAATGCTACACTAAGAGGAAGTTAAAAAAAAAGAAGTAAGTCCAATGTTCATTCGAGCCAGTGCTGCTCCAGCAAAGATTTATTTTGCTGGTCCGTTAGTCAGTAAGTTTTCTACGCTTTCGCTTTCCAACCGTGCTTTGTACATCGCTCGGTAACGTTCATAAAAATGTCTTGGCTTGATTCAATGAAATTAATATGTTGGGATACATACTAATTCATCTAATCCTTATTGAAAATGGTCAAAGGTAAGGTCAAGACGTAGGAGCGGGATTCATTCTTCCGCCCTGATTGTGATGAAGTTTGGGTATGCTGTTCAGCACCCATAGTGGACCTATCCTATTGAAAATAGTTGCTATCAGCATTCACGGGGACAGTGTAGTAGCACATGCGCGATATTTGTTCGCTCGCGTTTCAGAATTTTAGCACAATGTCTTCCCTGGAAATTGACCGATTTGGATAGAATTTTTAATTATAAAACGACGCGTGTGTGGCAGCTTTTTAATTTAGAAATTAACGGGCACAAAAAATGTTCTATAATAAAGCAAAAACACGCAAAATATCAATTAATTCATACTAAGGGATTCGTAAAGAAAATAGTAAAGTTTCGGGAGAACACTGTTGCTTTTGCAAACCCACACTTTTTTGTAGGTATGGAAATTTTGGGCTTTTAGTAAACAACTCCGGATTTTGACAGCACGAGTTTAATCTAGAGAGGAAGTGGATTTTTTTTTATCTGTTTGATAAAAAAAGCGCCATAGGCTTTGTAACTTCTATCAAACCGAATTAAATTGTGTGATATTTAGAGATTTTCATTTTCTAAAACAGTACGTGTATTCTACAGTTTGTCATGTTAGGCCATTTTTTTTTTTTTTTTTTTTCAGAGACATAAGATCAGAGTTAAAATCCCGGTTCAAACGTTTTATGCCGTGGTTACCGCCGCCCCAAAGGGAGCAGGGGACGAGATGGGGATGATGTCACGGACGAAGTGGCTGTATCGTTCCAGTTACGCCTGATGTAAAAGACAGTTGGTTTGTTCCGGAAAAACAATTGTGTTAGTTTACTGCAGGAGAGGGGTTGGTTCAGACGTTGATGGGCCCAGATTGTTTTTAAAAGGAATTACTAGAGAAGCTCTATTCGGTAAGATGAAGGGAGGGGGAGGACAGGAAGAGAAGACAGAACTTTATTATAAAATCAGTGCCATTTGGAAGTATAACAGATGCCGCTAAAGGGATCGGATTTAGTAAAAGACAAGACATCGATCCGCCTGTGAGGAATGATGGGGAGGGAGGGGATGAACTCAAGGGAATGACATTCGTAACTAAAACCTAAACCTTTGTTTCTAGATGAAAGAACCTTTCAGTTGCTCTCTGCTTTCCTAGCTGACCAGCTCGAATCGGATAACTCTGTAATCGGTATTTTTTCCTCTACTATAGCAGTTTTTACTTACATTTTTTTCCCGAGTGGTAATAAATTTAGTATTAGTGATTTGCTATGAGCAGCAACATAAAAGGGGGGGAAAGTACTATAAAATATTCCATGATTCGTATTCTGCGGAATTCCCGTGTATTGCAAAATCTTCAAGAAAGGAAAATATGCGTTTCGCGCTACGTGCCGATGCAATTTCAACATTTCGCATGGTGGAAGGAATGATATTACAAATCATATTTCTAGTGACAAGCATAAATATAACGTTGACTGCGTGGGAAAAAAAATAACAAAATTAACTTCCTTTGTTAAAAGTTATAATTAACTTCTATGCGATTCGTACAAAATGTTTGTTCACTTCATTTTTAGTTGAACATAATTTACCAGTTAGTGTCTCTCAGTCACTCTTACTTATTTAATTTTTTTTATTTGACTGTCTCATCGTCCGTGTCTCCGTAAGATAAAAACCTAACATGAAAATGGTTCGTTTTTGAAAATATTTTAGTATGTTTCATGACGGCGTGGGACACGATCCCATTGAAAGGGTAGAACATCCTTCCCTTTAGATGCAAACTTCTGTAAAAGTAAATTTTTATCACTTTATAGGTCATAATGATGGCATAGTAATGAGAAATTATGTATAGAATTTATTTTAATTGATATGAATGTGCCGATAAATTTAAACATCTGTAGACACTTCAATTAAAAGTTGATGGTTCATTTGGGTAACATCGTTTTTTAAATCGATATGTTCGGTACATTTAATCAATATGCGCGACAAGGAATTTAATCGAATATATCGATTAAAAATTTCATCGAAGATGTCGATTAATTTTTTTACGGATTTCTGTTTCTGAAAGTTGGCAGGTCTGCATACATCTCTTACCACTTGTTGACAGTATACATTTTGAATGGAAGCTTTAACTTCAGAGGTCAAGCAGCCAATTAAATGAGTCAGTTTGTTCTGTTCAATGAAACAGTTTGTTTAACCACAATTTGAGTGATAGCTCTCAATTCAATGGATTGTGGGTCAACAATCATTGAATTGAGAGCTATCACTCTCAATTCTGAAGCCACCACCATTTCTGTTTTTGTGGGCAACAGAAATGGTGGTGGCTTCAGCACATACAAGATAATTACTGATTTCCAAATTTAATTTTATTTAAAAAAAATAATGTAGTATTTTAAAAATATGAGTTCTATATCACACACACACACACAGAGAGAGAGAGAGAGTTCTGGTTTCACACTGTCATTGCAGCATTACAATGTGGTAACCCTTTACAATAGAGAGATAAATAATTTTGGGGATTTATGAGAGAAAAATAATACATATCTTTTTAAGTATGAAAACTGACAGTTTGAAAATTGATAAAATGAAATTGTTTTATTGGTTTTTGCTGTAAAATTTACATACCAGCATGGCACAATAAACACTACACATCTGTTGTTGGTATTTATTTTTCTGTGATTCAAAATTTAGTTTTCATCAGAATTTTTTGTAATAAGTAATTACTTAGATGAAATGTAAATTTTATTGATTTTTATCAGTACTGTAGGAAACTTACTCTTGGCATTCTTCATGTCAACAAACCCTATTTTAAATATAACATTTCCTGCACGTAATTTTGTGAAAAAAAAACAAAAAACAGATTAAGTGCACGACATGTTATATTAAAAATAGGACTTGTTGACATGAAGAATGCCACGAGTAAGTTTAGTACTGATATCAGCCTTTGTCCTATAGTACTGATATCAGTCTTAATTTGCACTTTTATTGTAGCATGGAAAGTGGAATGCAAATATTCTTCTGACATATCTTTCTTTATATTGAGTTATTAGTTTTTGAAAGCACAGTGAGATAAAAATAATAAGTAAGGTAAAAGGAAATAAGATTTGAGACTATCACTTGAGTATTTGCTGCAGTATGCAACGGAATATTTTAATAGATCGGGTCTAGTAATTTTGTGTATTTTTGTGTGTTTCCAGGTAGCCGAAAGAGCATCTCATCTTTTCGCCGGCAACGCATGGAGATCTCGGATACTCTGCCTCCATCAGATCAGTCATTTTATCTAAGAATTCAAGCTCATACTAAAGATCCCTATATTGTGGATATGTTACAGTTGTCAGCTAATTCAGTTGCTAATTTGCAGGAAGAGAATAAGGAACTTTTGGAAGCTATTGAGCAAGCACATAAAACTGTGATGTCTTTGGAAGGAAAGGTTGGTATTCTGTTTGAGAGCACATCCTTTTACAGGAACTGTTAAATAAAGGCTGAGAATAACTGTTTAAAGATAAACTAGACTTTTAAATCATTCTAAATATTATCTTTTCAAAGCAGGCTCGCTTGAATATGAGCTTGTTCTAGTATAAATCTCATATATACTCGATTGAATATGATAAGATAGGTCTAGTATAAATATAGTTTGTACTCGCTTGAATATGATAAGCTTGTTCTAGTGTAATTCTACAAAATCTCAAGGAGCAAGACATGCAAGATATAACTTTAAAGCCAAGTCTATATCTTCGTTAACATAAATGACATCCTCATCTTTCGGACACGTCAAGACTCTTTTCGCAAATTTGCAGAAGCAATGTCTTCAAAGGTTGACAGCATCAATTTCACTATCAAACTTGAACAAAATCACTCTTTACCTTTTTTGGACTTGATGCTACAAAGAGATGATACTGCACAGACTATTTCGTATTCCGTTTACCAGAAACCAACTGCATTCTCTATTTTCATTCCATTTTACTCAGCACACTCCACATCATACAAGTTTTCTTCTTTTTCTTTTTTAATCTGAAGAGCATATACTCATTCTTACAGTAATGTGGGTAGACAGCGTGAACTTAATAAAATTATGGAAATAGCTAGAGACCATGGATATTCTATGAATATGATACACCGAATTCATAGGAAAATAAGAAGTTCCGCAAGTACCACATTAGTAAAAGAACAAAATACAAAGAAATACACCAATGAGCCATTACATTATGACCACCCCCAGCGTGGAGAAATGAGCCTGCTTGGATACCGAACTGTGGGGCAGGTGAAGTTCATAGAGTAGTATATATACAACCTGAGGACAGGCTTTTGGTTAGTAGAGTGTTCGGAGTCAGAATGGGAAAAGCTGCCGATTTATCGGAGTTTGATAAAGAACAAATTGTGATGGCGCAGTGCCTCGGAACTACGATCTCGAAAATTCTGTGGGTTGTTCACGTGCTGCGCTGGTGAGTACATATCAAAAGTGGTGCACAGATGGCCAAATGACGAACCGTCGTCCAGCCATATGTTGTCCGCAGCTCATTGATGCCAGAGGGGAGCGGAGCCTGTCGCACATTGTTCACAGCGATTGCAGGGCCACAGTGCGACAAATCACTCGCAGCTACAACAGTGGTGATAAGGGCAATGTGTCACAGCACACAGTTCATTGCAGCCTTCTGCGCATGGGCTTGAGAAGCTGAAGACCCATCCGGGGCCCCATGCTCACTGCACGTCATCGCCAACAGCACATGAAATGGGCCCAAGATCATCGAGATTGGACCGTGGATGATTGGAAGAAAGTGGCCTGGTCTGATGAATCAAGATTCCTGGTGCATCATGTAGACGGCAGAGTGCAGATACGCCGATCAACAATGGAGGTTGTGCCATTGGGATGCACTGTCAGGCGGGAAAAGGCTGGCGTCATCAGAGTTATGCTGTGGGCGATGTTTTCTTGGGACACTTTAGGCCCCTTTATCCCAATAGCACCCATTTTCCCAATAGCACAATCTCTGACAGCTGTCGGGCATCTGAACATCTTTGCAGACCAAGTTCACCCATTCATGACAACTGTGTTCCCTGCTGGTGGTGGCTATTACCAACAGGATAATGCACCATGCAACACTGCCAGAATTGTTAAGGAGTGGTTCAAGGAACATGCTGGTGACTTTCTGTTAATGCCCTGGCCTTCAAATTCACCTGACATAAACCCAGTCGAACATTTGTGGTTTGACTAGGAGAGGCGGGTTCGTGTTAAATCGCCACCACCCTGAAATGTACGGGAACTGGAGGACCTGTTGTTGACATTATGGTACCAGATACCTCAGGACACCTATCGCCACCTCATCAGACCAATGCCTCACTGAGTGGCCACTGTTTTCTGAGCTAAAGAGGGTCCTACAGCTTATTTGTTAGGTGGTCATAATGTAATGGCACATTTGTGTATATTGGTTCAATTGATTACATCCCAGGCCTAGTTAACACGGAATGCTTGTAAGAAACATGGTTTGAAGTTTGATATTAGGTCAAAAAACTTGTTATCAATCGTAAGAAAAGACCGTGATCCAGTCCCAAATCACAACAGGCATAGATTTTATAAAATTCCTTTGAAAACTGTGGACACAGTGGACCTAAACCAAATCTATATAGGTTCTGAAATGAGGTCTTTACGAATTCGTTTGAAGGAACATAAATATGACGCAAGAACTTTATCTGATTCAACTGTGCTTTCACATTTCTTGAAGCGAGGAGCACACATACCTCTATGGAATGAATCTTGTGTTATATCTAGTCATAGTTACTAAAAACACAACTTTATTTGCAGAAAGTTTGTACATCTTTAACAACTCTTCAGTGTGCTGTAATGAAGAATTGCCAAAACTTATTCCCTTACCTTGTAAACTAATTAAAAAAAAAACCACCACAAAAAACCTTTCATTTCATTAAATACATAACTGTCTCGATCCACCCCACCGTCCCCCACTGGTGTCATTCTTTAAAAGACCCAGTGAGTTGCATCAGTATCAAGGTGCATGCCCACCACATTTAAGAGTCATTGTTGTATATATGAAGAGCAGCAGCAGATTATGAAAACTTTTTAGAAGTTTTTTACACTACCATACGATTTTAACTTTAACCTGATGATGTGCCAGTCACTAGCCCGAAAGATCTCGTGTTATGTTTTAACCAATATTCATACTTTTATTATTTTTTCATAGTGTAATTAAAGTGATTCTCATTAATTACTTTGACTCAAACCTATGTTCAATATCGTGTGGAGGACGGCATTATCAGCACACTCAGTTATTTTAGCATGAAGTTATTCACAACTTTTAAGGTGTTGACATTATGTAAAGAATAATTGAAAGTTTTTCAAGTTAAAATAGAATTAAGGTATGTTAATCTTAGTAAAGCCTTGAGTAAGTGTTATAAAAGAAACTGTTTTAGGGGGATTTTCCTTCAAATTTTAAGAGCATTTTTTTGAGCATTTTTTGGGAATTTTTAGGTCATCAACATCTGGGTCCTGTTCATAACAGTCCATCAAAGCAAGACAATGTAAAACTGACTAACTTACAACACAAAGAGATCACTCAGCCATCACTACCACCACAGCACGCTGGATTTTGCTCCTATAGGCTGTTGCAGTTCATGTTGAAAGGCTATCCAGATCATGGAAAATTTCATGTGAAAAGAAACCATGCTTGAATAACAGTGACAGAGCAGAAAACCAGTAATCCAGCAAAACAAGAACGTTCAAAACATGTCCTTGTATTTTTTATTAGCATGCAGGCACTCGAGCATGAATTTCAGATCTGACTTGTTCCTGAATGAAATCAACTTAGACTTTAGGGAATATCAGCTGTGTTTTGGCAAAGTTTATTAAAAAAATGTTAAGTTTAATGGAAACTTGTGCCAGTTCCAAAACTTCACCAGGGCTGTATTTTGTGTTTCCAGTAAGAATTATTACTATGCAGAAAAATTCTCACTTTGGTGTTATGCAGTAACTCTATCTTCTGCATAATGTGGCCATAGTGACACTATAACTGCAGGTGGTGCTGATCCACACTCATCAGTGTTAACAAATGAGCATAAATGGAAGTTACATAAAAAATTTCAAACTTATTACAAAATTATTCTCATTACTAAATTACAAAATTATTATCATTACTATCAGTATTTATCGAACAGCTTTCATGATGATGCTTCTCATACCAACTGCTTTCATACAAGTGATGCTATTTAAGTAATAATTTTTTTAAACAAACTGTTTTGCATTTTGTTTTACATGGTCTCTAACAGTTATTTTTTTTTATTTGGAGAATATCAAATTCATTACTTGTGTAAATGGAAATAGTATCCCAAGCTTCCTCTGTTATGTAGGGAGGTTCAGTAAATCACTGAGAATATTTTTTTTTTTTTTATAAAATGCTTGGAACTCTTGATGGAACTTTTATTTATGCTGGTTGGTAGAGCACTAACAGGTTTGATAGTGCCTGCAGTTACTGAGTCACTTCAGACACACATTATGAAATGGATATGTAAATACCTATTTGCTTATCCATTTCATAACATGACACTGAATATAATATCTCATAATACTGAAAATGGAATTTTCCCTCCATGGTAAAAATTCTCACTGAAAAAGCAAAATACTGGGGGCATCTTTGGAAGTGTCTCATTTTCCAATATTACCTTAAATCTTTATTTCAGTTTTTTTTTAAACCAAATGTGTGTGTGTGTGTGTGTGTGTGTGTGTGTGTGTGTGAGTGTGAGAGAGAGTGAGTGAGTGGGTGGGTGGGGTGACAGATTTGTGTGTGATTTGCTTTATTTTGTTGTGAGTTTTTAGCTTTATGCTGTCCTAAAATTCCGAATTCCTGTGTAGGAAGCAGCACTTCTAATTAAATGTGAAGTTTAAAAACTTTTATATTTTTGTTGTTGTTGAGATAATTGTTTTTCTTTTGTAGTCAAGTTGTTCTGTTCCTTCAGTGCTCCCCCTGTCCACCAATAGTGTATATAATACTTTTTATTTATTACTATTCCCCCTAACTACAATGTCTGTTTTCAAAAGAAGTGCTTAGTCTGCTTGCAATCGTTTAGAAGATAGTCTTAAAAGAAAAGAAAAAAAAAAACAATTGCCATAATACTTTAAACACAATGTTTTACAATAACCATTGTTGTAATCATTACAGAAGAAAATGTGTACCTCCTTTTCCACATATAGAAGGAAATATCTAATTAGATATTATCTATTTGTTAT
The DNA here is from genome assembly GCA_039090855.1 of Macrothele yani. Classification (NCBI taxonomy): domain Eukaryota; kingdom Metazoa; phylum Arthropoda; class Arachnida; order Araneae; family Macrothelidae; genus Macrothele; species Macrothele yani. The sequence continues at coordinate 166,316,763 of CM077029.1, read as the reverse complement.
ATAAATGAATTAATTAAGATTACTGAATGGTAAATCTTATTCAGTGGTTGCTGGTCAAACTCCAAAAATTATTAGTTTTGTTGTGCAGAGAAGAGACTAGAAAAGATAACAGATTTTAATTCATATTTAAATTGAGACTGCAAAGCTTGATAAGAAACTGTACAAATGGATTGGCAAAGCAGAGAAAGTCCTGTATTAGGTATGTAGGAATATTTTCCCTCAAAAATGAGGTTAACTGGAGAACTAAATTTGTGTACAATGCAACATTTTGGCTTACCCTTATTGGTACTGTCGACTGGGCCCCACTGGTATCAGCATTTGCAGTTCATACAAGAACATTCCACACAGTATGGTGCCACCTGCAGATGCTTGGATTGTGGTTTGCAAGACATATGGGCTGACTATCAATGTAAGATAGATAGCATGACTCATCTGATCACATTAATTTCTGCTACTGCTGGCTGTCTATTCACAGCATTTTGGCACCACTGTTAAGCCCTGTAGCAGGACGTGCGACATACGTCACAGATTTTGTACGGAATTCCGTTTTTTAAAACTTTCCAAAAGTGGAAGTTAGACGGACTGAAGATTTCTCCCGTAATTGTAATTTTTTTTTTTGTGATGCTTCCTCTGTCCAGTATTATTGTTATATATAATTTTATTGCATAAATGTATGTGTTTCAGTTTGAAAATGGAGGCAACAATTTTTGAAAACGGAAGTTAGAGCCACGTAATCTGAAATTATTTTTCTTGCAATGTCCTCTGTGTCTCGTATAGTTGTTAAATATAATTTTATTACATGAATGTTTGTATTTAAGATTGAAAATGGAGGGAAATTTTGACTGAAATTGGACGTAGCGAAAAATTTGCCCCATAATTGTCAAATGGAGGCAAAAAAGAATTCTCAGTGGAAGTACATTTTTCCCATAATTTTTTTTTTTTTTTTTTGTGTGGTATTTTTTTATTTTTAAGCATCCTTTGTTTACATAAATGTTTGTATTTAAGATCAAAAATAGAAAAAAGTTTCCGAAAACAAAAGTACGATGTAGTGAGGATTTCTCCCATCATCTTATTATTATTATTTTTTTTCTAGTGATATTCCCTCTGTCCTGTTTTGTTGTTAAATGTAATTTTATTCCATAAAACTTTGTGTTTTAACTTGAAAATGAAGGCAAAATTCTAGTTACGGAGAGCATAGTGTTCTTCATCCTACTTATTGCAATTGATGTAGTACCTAGGCTAGGCTGTTTTTTTAGGTGGAAAAAAAAGTAAGATGGCTAGTTTCCCTTCTCTCTTGCTTTTGTTTAATTTCTACTATGCAAATTTTTATTGTTTTTTGCGTATAGTAGTCATTTTGCCCAATGATTATTTACAGATTATTTTGTGATACCATGATATCTGTCGTACACTGACCAGGAACTTTCTGCTATGGGGCTGTTAGGGGATTTTACAATATTTTTTTCTGAGACAAATGGCTTCCAAATGGGCAAACGACTTCCAAAACCCAATGTCTTTAACTTCCTATGCATAATTTGAGTCGAAATGAGATTCTTCTGGCTGTGGTTAAATTCAGAAGTTAGTTGTTACACACTGAAACAACTTGTTCTTCTGTATAGTCCTATTCCCATGTCATTCTTTCTCCCAAATGCACTGGAGCCAAGTTTTATAGTCCTATTAATTCCTTCTTCAATGTGGTCTTCACTTCACATCTGTTGTCAAGTGAGGGCCACATCAAATCAAAAATGAATCGGCATAAATGTATCTGAGCTTTATACTCTTTTATTTCACATTAAAAGTATCTGACAAAAAATAATAATGTGGCAAACAAATTAGTTAAAAGTGAAATTAAAAGCTTCATTGAATTGGCCACTGATGCAGGATACACATTGAACCAGATTCATAACTTTATCCAAAAAGCCAAAATCAAACATTCTAATCTTCCTATTATACTACAGTTTCATTACCTGGGCTCAATTCTCTACATACCAAATGTGTTAAAAATTTAAGAATGCCCTCAAGAAGATAAACTATGGTGTGGGCATGAGGTCTGCTGCATCTTTATATACCTTGTTTAAGAGAAATACTGACAAACCTCTTTCCAGCAAGACAGGTGTTCATGTGATCCTTCTACAACATCCAGACTGCTCCAAATGATACTGCACTGGAATGACCAAGTGTTCGTTCAGAATCAACAAAGATAAAAGGAATACAAAAGATGGTAAAGTAACCACAGCCATATCCAGAGAAGTCAGATTCAAGTCTGCTACTCCTATGTGGGATGATCTAAAGAAATTAGCTACCGACTCCACTCTAAATCTACAGCCACTTGAGAAACCTTCGAGATCATTACCAACAGTTAACACTTGTGATGATAGTGTCTATCTAGAGTTGGCACAAATTTGGAACCAAATAACATCTTTTTTCTACCTGGATACCGCATGCCCACTTAATGTGTTGCTTTGTGTCTTTGAATGAAAACTATATCATACCTATTTATTGTCAAGTCAAGTCACCATGTTCAAATTGTTGTGTTATTCAGATTGTAGTTTCTGTCTATCTTCCTTGAAAAAGCTATCTGGTTAATATGTAAAAGTTTGGAAACATTTATTTATATTCTTATGCCAGTAAATTGAATTACTAGTATAATTTTACCATTTTGTGATAAACAAAACTCGAAAGTTTTATACCAAGTGGATTAAAATAAGCATAGTTTGCTTGGAACCATGGTTTAAATTTCTTCTCTCTGTCTCTGTAACAGTTTCTTAGGCACTAACCATTTTTGCAAAGATTCTAAAGATCACTTTCTTACACTCCATTGACTTTCCACCACCCTACATTAATGAAAATGTTTTTCTTTAACCCTATATCAAAATTCTTATGAGTTAGACAAGATGTGCCAATTGCAAAGAAATTATTTTTTGAATGCTTTTTCAGAGTTTTTATTTTGAATTTCTTTTTGTGTTGGTCTAGCAGGCAAACCAATTAGGACAATATTTTATGGAATCACCTAAAATGTGTTCTTCACCAGATATGCTGTTTTTAAAGTTACAGTACAATCTCAATAGAATGACTCACTTTTTAGTGATCTTTGCAGTATAATGACCTGTAACTGAGTGTCCACACTCATCCCCATGTGGCACAATGCTAATTTCCTCTCCATATAATGACCACCGTAGTTTCTTGTTACGGGAAGCTCTTTAGCGGAGCGGAGGTCAAGGCTATTTTTAGAAGATTGGAGCTCAAGGCTATTTTTAGGAGATTGGGTCATTCCCACTTGACCTTCAAAGAGGATGGATGGGTATTTGTCCCTCCATGCATTGTTCAAAAATGAAAATGTTGTGCAGTGCTCCAAACAGTGGAGGGTAGGAAAACAGCCATTACTGGTTCACATCAAGGTCAAAATTCACTTTACTGATTAATTATTCTTACTTATAGAGTCTTCCGCTTGTCTCTTCTATGCAGTGCTGCATATTTACTTTCTGATCATGATTTGCACATGTGCTATGTTTTTATGCTTTGCAGTGCCTTTCCCATCAAAATGTAGTACTTTATCAATTGACCTGAAAAGTTGAGATTTTGAAGAAAGTTGACAAAAACCATTTTATGAAAACAGAGATTGCTAAATTATTTGACATTCCAAAAGTATTTTCTTCACAACTATAAAAATCGGCAGACGATTATAACAGCCTACAGATCTGGTGTCTCTCATAATTGTGTTAGTGCAAGAGATGGAAAATATCCAATGTTGGAGAAAATATTGAGAGGATAAAGAATATGCACTCTCTTAACATGTTGATTGATGAAAATGCCAACAGAAAAGGCCCAGAAGTGGCAGTGAAATTGAATATTGATGAAAATTTCAAGGTTTCAAGTGGCTGGCTGCAAAAATTTAAATTATGACATAGACTTTTCTTTAAAAACTGCATGACGAAAAGTGCCTTTGTTAGCATTGAAACTGTTAGTGGCTAGAAGTAAAGAAAGATAAATGAACTCCTGATTAAATATGATGTAAACAACATATTCAGTGCTGACAAAACTGCATTGTTTTTTTTAAGATGCCACCCAACAAAACTTTCTTTTAAAAATGCAAAAATGCGACAGTGGAAAGTGCCCCGAACAGTGAATAAATTTCCTTTTTTGGTGCAAATATATCAGGGAATGAAAATCTACTTTGGATAATTGTAATGCACAGAAACCTCATTGTTTCAAAGGTTTGAACTCTTTACCTGTGGCATATAAAGCCAATAAGAAGGTGTTGATGGCAGCTAACATTTTTTAAGAATAGGTGCAGGAGTGTGACAAAAAAACATATGTAGAAAATATTGGAAGACAGATCCTATTGATTATTGACAACCACACAGTGCACCTTAAAATCAGTAACTTTTAAAAAGCAATTCAAATAGAATTTCTTCCACTTAACATCACTTCAGTGCTTCAGCCTCTCAATCAAGGTGTGATTTACAGCTTCAAGAAGCACTATAAAAAAATGCTAATCAAATGCATCATTGGCATGAGAAATCGTAAGCTACATGTGATAGACATTTTAGTCACAATTCATTTGGCGCATGCAGCTTTGTAAGCAGTAAGCCAGGATATGATTGGGCCTTCATTTTCAACACATCTGACAGAAGAGAATGTTTGTGCCATGCAGAATACAGATGAAAGTGAAAGCGTTGAATTTATGCAGATGATTTTAGAAAAGGTGCGTTTATCAGGAGAGATAAATTTTGATGAGTACATTACTGTTGATGTGAATATGGAATGTTCAGAGGAACTTGCATGAGAGGATCTAATAAATTGGACATCATTGCGTACAGACATTGAACGAATTTCACATAGCACTTCATCTGAAGATGAGCAAGTAGATATTGATGCATCTCTTCGACCATGATTAAACAAGCATCTGAAGTATTTCAAGTCATTCGTGATTTCTTACAATGCAAAGAAAATGTACAGGAGTTCTTGTCGATGGTTAGCAACTTAGAAAATATTTTTTTTTAATTGCTGTACAGCATTTGAAGCAGTCTACCATAAAAAAAAAATAAGTGAATATTTCACTGCTGTTCACAACATTCTTTGTAAAATAAAGTGCATAATCTTTTGAAACGATATTTTTGTTGACATTTTGAACTTCTGTTTCAGGCTATACTTTATGCATGTGTGAAATTTTATTTTTAATTTGATGTGTAAAGCTACCATTTGATATAACAACCTGCTTTTGCCCACCCTGTTGATGGCATTCCACCGAGAGTGCACTGTATTACTTATCAAATTTCCTGTTGTAAGCTGACTAAAAAATGTATCCTCTATTAAACAGTTCCAGTTTTAACAGAGGACAATTTGTATTTTCCTACATCTGTATGCACATATATGGGGAAATAATTTATCATAATTGTAATTGAAATTTGAAGTTCAAATCTATGCATTTGAAGCAATTAGTTTCAAAACCAAATGTAATAAAGTGGTGGTTTATATCTTTTTGTGCATTATTTTGTATGCTAAAATATTTTATTAGAAGAGACATGTTTTTACCAGTTTGATATATTTCCAAAATTTGCTTTTCAGGTGGATTTAAGAGATGAAGAAATTCAGAGACTAACTCTTCAATTGAATGGAGGTAAACCATTGCATGCTATACGTTTAGAAGCAAAGGAAAGGAAAAAAGATGACATTATAGAAAATTTACAACACCAGGTAAGTATTTGAATTTTTATTTTTTTCTTGCATGTATTTGTATATCAATTGATTATGGATTAATGTTTCAAACAACACTAGTATTTACTGATATAAGGTTGTTTCAATCTGAAACATAATGTGGAATAACAAAAAAGTATTCAAATGTTGACATTTTGCTTTATAAAACTCAATACGAGTAATGCTGAAGATCACAGAAAGCTAACTGTGATTTTTTCAACATGTTATGGTAACTTTTTCTGAAGGTCTTGGCAAAAGCCAAGCAACCTGTAATTTTGAATGACTATGAGGCTACTGATCAGATATGAGTAATTAAATGAATTTGGTGGTGCTTTTTTTTTTTTAATTTCTAATTGAGATAATATAATATTTTATAAATCTAATTTAATACATGTGTTAGGGAGGGGAAACAAACAAGGAGATTATTTTATTACCTCAATTTTTGAATGAGACCCTCATCATATTCAGGAGAGATTCTAAAGAAATGGTGACAACATGCAACGGATTTGTCAACCTGAATGATCATTGATGTTGCCAGTTTTATTTAGAGTGCAGAATTTCAGGCGATTCTCCAAGCTTTCAGATAATTAGGTTGGTCCAAATGCGTAATTATTTTAAGAGAGCCCCAGTCTCTTTTGTGGCACGTTTGTTGAACTGTCAATCCACACCCTCTAACAAGCAGTATTTTGTGTTTTACAAAATTGCCCAGTTTGTGGCTTCGAAGGGCAAACCTTTTACTAATAGATAATACATCAAGGAAACATTTTTGAGCAGTGCTGAAAGTTTATTTAATGATTTACCAAATAAAGAAACAATACTGTCTCTGATTTGAGAAATGTCGGCTTCTGTGAGATCAATCAAAAGGCACATAACTGATATGGCTGAAAATGTAATGGTAAAACAAACAACCGGATTTCAACAAGCTGTTGTATTTAGTGTTGCTCTTGACAAAAGTATCGTTGTGAAGGACGTGGTGCACCTAGCTATAGGTGTGCAATGTTGTGACAACGTCCATATTTATGAAGAACTGTGCTGCTTGATATCGCTTGATGGTACAGCCAAGGGAGAGGACATTATACTCATAACTGTATTTGTAAGCTATTTCGAAAATCAGAACATCAACATGAATAAAATATTTTGTGTTACTACCCTGCAATGGTCAGAAAGAACAAAGGATTTGTTAAACTTCTTAAGGATCATTTTGGACGTCAAGTATTGAGCTTCCATTGCATTATACACCAGAAGAGTTTGTGTGTGAAGATTTAGTCTCTGTAATGGAAACTGTTGTCAAGATAGTTAACTTCATAGTTTTTTGCTCTTCATTGACCTACAGGCAATTCAAGTCTCATTTACAAGAAATGGAGAGTGCATATGCGGACCTCCCGCTGTACAGCAGTGTTTGTTGGCTTAGATGAGGTCATGTTTAGAACAGATTTGTATCATGTCTAGAAGCAATCAAGGTGCTTCTTGATGAAAAAAAACATTTCCTGGAATTGGAGGATGAGGACTGGCTGTGCAAGCTGATGATTCTGGCTGACATAACTACACATCTGAATGAATTAAACTTGCATTTACCAGGACAGGATCTTTTTTGAGCACTGGAAAGGATTTGCGTCAAAATTGGACATATTTTGCCATGATATTACCACTAACACATGCAAGTACTTTCCAAACATAAAGGAAATAGATTTACTGTCAACAGAGATGAGCTTCAGAAGTACGTTGAAGCGCTCAAAGGAGAGTTTGCTATATGAGGTCAAGACTTCAAAATTCATGGGCCCATATTTTCTTACCTCATCAAGCCCGACTAAATTGATTTGACTACCATCTCATTTGGCCTATCTCTTTTCGAGTAGATGGATGTTGACAATTTTGAAATGCAACACATCGGATTTAAGGCATCAGAGTTATGAATGGTAAAATTTGTGACATTGAGGAAAGCTCTTGAAGGAAACTGCTTGGAAAAGTCAGCTGCCATCCTCAACTGCTGGACATCCCTGCCTGAAGTATTCACCTGTTTGAAGAAAGTTGCATTTGCTCTGCTTTTGGCTTTTGGGTCAACCTATACATGTGAACAAATTTTCTCACTCATAAAAAAGCCGTTTTAAGTCCACGGAGAAGTTGCCTAACACCTGTGCATTCAGAAGCCTGTGTGAAGCTGAAAGTGACCTAATACACGCCTGGTATTGAACAATTAACCACGGGGAAGCAAGGACAAAGGTCCCATTAATTGATTAATGACTCAGGTCAATAATAATCAATGATTACTTATATTAAAATTTTAATAATGTGTTTGATGTTTGAATTATTTAATTGTTTTGTTCTTCAAACTGTCAGACTTTCTGTCTTAACAAAATATACATCAGGCAAATTTATAATAAAATTTCAAAATAATGTGTTCAGAACTTAAGTTTTGCAAAACATAATATTTGTATTAGTTTCTAGGGTATTTATATTAAAGTACTGAATAATCTACAAAGAAGAGAGTAGTTATTTAATGTATTGGAAACATGTTAATATAAGATAAAATGAATTTGTTTCAATGGTTGTTGTATATAAAAATATGGTGTACTTAGATTGGTACGCTGAGTGACTTTGCAGCATTATTTCAGCAGACTACTACTAAAAGGTAGTAGTGTGCCAATCTAAGTCCACCATATTTTTATATACAACAGTCAATGAAACATTGGTTATGTCATATTCAGCAAACGGCATCATAATACACTGTTGGAATTTATCTCTACTCCACGGTGGTGTCACTTCTGCACACAATGTTCGATTCAAGTCTAGCAGCTCTACAGCCATTGCAACTTAAGACTAATTGAATATCATGCACAGAAGTGAATGATGACACCCTGATGAAAATGTTAACTCCAACAATATATCATATGCATGTATTAAAAAGAAATTTAATTTTAAAATAAATTTTATTCTTTTCAAATTTTGAGCTTTTGCAATAAACCTTTTCTTTAGAATACATAGATTATATCTTTTTGAATAATGTGTTTTTGCTATCTTTGTATAAATTTAATTATTTTAGAAATGCATTAAAAATTAACAATATAAAGAAAATGAGTTCACCTTACGAATGTTCAACTTACAAACACATTTCAAAGAGCTTATAATCTTTGTATGATGGGATTTTCCCTTCAAAATGTATTGTGAACATTTTCAGTTTTCTTATGTAATAGTTTAAAAGGTTTATTTCTTAGCTGGTGTACAAAAGATTGATGTCATTTTTCAAATGTAATGTATGGAAGTCAAGTGTGCAAAAACAGAGAACTCCCTGTACTCCAATCCTCAACAAAACATTCTAACTTGCATCACATTTTACCATAGACACAGCACACTTCTCACTCTTTGCCCTTCAGAAGTGAAATTCATCTTTAAGTGGCTTAGAAGAGTGGGACTTAAGAGTGTGACTTAAGAGTGTGTACAATAAACGTCTTGACTTTTGATATCTTCCTCACTACCACACTAGGAAAAAAAGTTCCTCTTTGTAAACTTTAATTGTTTTAGTACCATACACCAATCAGCCAAAATGTAAAAACCACCTACCTAATGTGATGCAGGTCCTCCTCTCGCCGCCAAAAGAGCTCTCACCCGATGAGGCATAGATTCAATGAGATGTTGGTAGGTGTCTCTTACTATTTGGTACCATGACTGCAACAGAAATCCCGCAGTTCCTGTAAATTACATGGTTGGGGTGATGCTACTCTTACCCGTTTCTTCAACTCAAACCACAAATGCTCGATGGGATTCATGTCTCGTGAATTTGGGGGGCCATGGCAATAAATGGAATTTCTCTTCATGTTCTTGGAACTATTCCTGAACCTTCTTTGCAGTGTGGCATGGAGCATTGTCTTGTTGAAAGACATCATCTCCACCAGGGAATCCAATCACATTAAAGGGGTGTACTTGTTCAGCCACAATGTTGAGGTACAGGACAGCTGTCAGAGTTTGTTCTATGATAATGGGTCCAAGGGTTCCCCAAGAAAATATTGCCCTGACCCTTAGTGACATATTCTTCTCCAAATGTTAAGGCATGCGGTAAGCATCAGATGGGTATGAAACTTTTATCTGAATAGCCATAAAAATTCCATGCACTCTTATCCTTTGAAAACAATTAACAATGCCAGCAAAAGAGCTTATTTTGTTTTTCACATCCTTTCAACCAAGTTTTTTTTTTCATGCTGGGCACAAGAGAAATGTCTTGTGTACTGCTTTTTCTTTTCTTTGTGTACAGAAGCTAGATCTGGTAAAGACGGTCACGACCTACAGGTTTTTATTATTTCCAGTTTCTCTTCATAAGTTCTTGAAGAAAAAGGCTTGTTTAGTAGCTCATCAACACTACATATTCAAAGATGTACTCAAAGGCAGATCAGTCTACAGTAATGCGATTGTCCTTCTGATTTGAGTGCACTTAAACATATGAATTATTGAAAAAAAATGAATCTTGTGTAATCTGGGATACTTATAAAAATTATAAGGCAAACTAATGGCACAAACATATGATGTATATTTAGACTCGAGCGTAGAATTCATGAGATGCGTGTTGCCTACCAGGAATTACCCATCTTTCTACTAGATCAGCAGACTGAGGGATGAGGTGCTTAAACACTTAACGCACACGCATACGACCCTCCTTCCCTGATCAACCCAGGTTCCGGACCCTACTTGAAAGCCCTGTGATGGGTTCATCTTTGGCGCTGAGGAAAGGAACGACGGTGCAGATTTTGTCCCTCACACCTATCGCAAAGTGGCTCCACTATATCTTGAGTACATGCTTTTCCCCCTGTTCAACCTTGCGCCTGCTACACAGCGTTCTGGTCGTTCACAGGCAAGCAGAACGCTCAACCACGCTTATACATTTGGTTTCTTTGAATTGTCCTTGATAGCTACTGTTGCATAGCATGAATAGCCTACCAGTGTCACTGTTTCAAACCATCTTTGATAGGTACTAACTATTGCATAGCTTGAGTAGCCTACCAGTGTCACTGTTTCAGACCATCTTTGATAGGTACTAACTATTGCATAGCATGAGTAGCCTACAAATGTCACTGTTTTCGACCATCTTTGATAGGTACTAACTATTGCATAGCATGAGTAGCCTACCAGTGTCACTGTTTCAGACCATCTTTGATAGGTACTAACTATTGCATAGAATGAGTAGCCTACCAGTGTCACTGTTTCAAACCATCTTTGATAGGTACTAACTATTGCATAGCTTGAGTAGCCTACCAGTGTCACTGTTTCAAACCATCTTTGATAGATACTAACTATTGCATAGCTTGAGTAGCCTACCAGTGTCACTGTTTCAGACCATCTTTGATAAGTACTAACTATTGCATAGCATGAGTAGCCTACAAATGTCACTGTTTTTGGCCATCTTTGATAGGTACTAACTATTGCATAGCATGAGTAGCCTACCAGTGTCACTGTTTCAGACCATCTTTGATAGGTACTAACTATTGCATAGAATGAGTAGCCTACCAGTGTCACTGTTTCCGACCATCTTTGATAGGTACTAACTATTGCATAGCATGAATAGCCTACCAGTGTCACTGTTTCAGACCATCTTTGATAGGTACTAACTATTGCATAGCTTGAGTAGCCTGCCAGTGTCACTGTTTCAGACCATCTTTGATAGGTACTAACTATTGCATAGCTTGAGTAGCCTACCAGTGTCACTGTTTCCGACCATCTTTGATAGGTACTAACTATTGCATAGCATGAATAGCCTACCAGTGTCACTGTTTCAAACCATCTTTGATAGGTACTAACTATTGCATAGCTTGAGTAGCCTACCAGTGTCACTGTTTCAGACCATCTTTGATAGGTACTAACTATTGCATAGCATGAGTAGCCTACCAGTGTCACTGTTTTGGACCATATTTGATAGGTACTAACTATTGCATAGTGTGAGCAGCCTATAGCAGCATCACTGTTTCTCAGATCCTCGTACCAAGGCATCTTGCCATAACAACCTGGCCTTTGTCGAAATCAGATAAATCTTTTATTTCTTCCATGTTGAAATGAAATGAAATATTAACTGAGAGAGCTCCAACCCAAGTATTATATATATCATTTGAGACCTTGGCATGTGATGCTGATTGACTGCACATGCGCTTATTTGCATAATGCAAAGGTGGTTTTAATATTTTAGCTGATCAGTGTATAACATGTCATTATGAAGTTAGGTTTCTACATGTTGATTTTGTTGACCATTACTCATGCATTTTTACATACTGTATAAAAATAAACTTATTTCATGTGGACACTAATTATTTGCTTATTTAGCTGCAAAGCATGTATCATCAGAATGAAGAATTGGAAAAAATAATTAAACAGTTTTGTGGAAAGGAATATTTACCTGAAAAGCTGATACCTTGTGGACTTCATGGACTTGTGGATACTGGGTATAGATCAGAAGAAAGGGACATTATTAGAAATGATGATAAACCTTCCAAATCAGTAAGTCCTATTAAATATTATTAATTACAATGCGAAGTTTTTGCTGCCATTAATGTTATGGGCGAATTTTTTAGACATGAATTAATGTTGTCCAAAAATTGATTGTCCTATTCACAGGGTAGATGTTTTAATTTTACTTAATAACCTTACCTCCTTTTATCACTGATAGTTGTTTTTTTCTTCTTTTTTTTTTTTGGGGGGGGGCCTATTTTATTCTTAAGTGTTACCTGGTCACAGATTGTTTAGAAGGCTAACTTTTTGTGTATGATTCTGCCTTCTTCCTACATCAACTTGACATCTTATCTTTATTCTGAAAGCTCACAATGTCGTATCTTCATTCTAAAAGATTTTAAAATGTGTATTCAAATTTCTAGAACTGAAGATTTTATTGAGCCATGTTTCTATTTTGCATATGAGTGTTGCATATCAGGGCTTGAAAAATACCATGCCCAAGATGTCCAGGGCATGTAAATTATTGGCCTGGGCAGGTAAATAAAAAAAAATGTTGCCCGGTCCAGGCAACTAAATTTAAAAATAAAGTTTAGAATAGAATTTCCTACTACAAGAAAAAAAAAAAAATGGTCATCGCATGTCGTGTTTCATTTCACTACTAATTACCAGAAGTTGTATTATTGTTACAGGATGCCAAAGGCAGAAGAACATCACTTCTTTAATAATATTATGGTCTTCTAGGTCCAGGAATTGAAACCATATGTAGTTTTGCTCCAAATGTTGTTTATAGTCAGCAATGGGATGCATGCCTGTGATGGAACTAGCCCCCCAGTGTTGAGTGACAAAGGGCATAAACTTTGACAAAAGGAACATGGCAAAATCACTAAATTTCTCAAATACCAATTTCATCATCATATCATTTCGTACCAATTAGCATCATGTTTTTAAAACTTGAGATACATTCATAGTTGAAGAAATATTCTTCTCATAATACGTGGTAAATATGTCATGATAATTAACACAGCAATCAGACATCGCCAAATTGACTGTAATTACTGTTTCACACGTGAATTAAATCACATCAGAAAACTTGAAAATTTCGTCACCGTGGAGTGGGAATCGAACCCACATCTCCCGATTTATGTTCAAGCGCGCTATCCGTTGCACCACCCACGACGGCGAATTCACAAGTTTCTGTGTGTTAAGAGCATTGGAATATTCTTCGACCGCGTTCAGATTCATGCAGATTCTGCTGCCATCTAGCGGTGTTAAGAAAATCTCCAGTTGTTTAGGTATTCCGAGTTGAAGAAATATTCTTCTCATAATACGTGGTAAATATGTCATGATAATTAACACAGAACAAAATTTTCAAGTTTTCTGATGTGATTTAATTCACGTGTGAAACAGTAATTGCAGTCAATTCGGTGATGTCCGATTGCTGTGTTAATTCTCATGACGTATTTACCACGTATGGACCATAATGCATTGACATCACGAAACCACGGTTCACGTCACTTTTTCAGTCTGCTGCTTTCTTACAGAACAACTGGTGTACAAGTGAGATCAAAGAAGCATTGCATGGGCAACCTAAGTGGGTTTTCTGGTGATCAAAAGCAGCTTTATTCTGATAAATTAAAGTTATTGGGTAATTGTGGGAACCCATATGATGTTCCATGCTCAATTTTTCCTGAACAATATCGTAGGAAGGGGAATGTTTTTTCTTGAAAGGAACTCGAGATTCAGCATTCCAGCACAGCCACCAACTTCTGTACTAACAGCATATTCACACAGTTAATTAAGATAAAAATGTACTTTCATCTTTGGCTAATTATTTAATTTAAAAGTTTACCTTTCAATAATTTAGATATTCCCCAACCTGAAACTTAAGCTAAGGTAAAAATCCTCAGCTTTACACAGGTAAGACTATATATAATAATAATAATAATAATTCTGGTGAGTAGCACTAAGTCTCTCTACCTTATATATAAAATAATGACTATAATAATAAACTGATGAATGTTATCATGCGATCATTTTTCCAAAATCGGCCTGGGAACCCAACATATGATTGTTCCACAAGATATTCATCCCCCTAGAGCAGTGGATACATTCACAATAAAGAACAGCATAATCTTATTCATAAGACAGGTTAATTCTAGTTTAAAGATCTTCACAAAGTTTTTGTAGATAATGCATCAGTAAATTTATGAACATAACTGTTACAAAATATAAACTACACACTCCAGTGTTCTTCCGTTTACGGTCATCAATGTCAACTTACCTGATAACTACAAATTTTGGCGCTTCTGAATTACATTTTCATAATTCTGATCAAACTTCGTTCGTTCAGACAATAATCTATAATAGGACACATGATTATCTCTCCCACTTCGGTTACTTCAGCTGAAAAAAGCACATAACACCATTTTCCTTAACACTCTACAATGCAAATCCAAGCAGTGCTTGTACACCAGTTGATCACCAGCATGTCTGCTATGATGGTTTACCTCGCTGTGACATCATATGCATACGGTCTATTATGAGAAGAATATTTCTTCAACTCTGAATACCTAAACAACTGGTGATTTTCTTAACAACGCTAGATGGCAGCAGAATCTGCACGAATCTGAACGTGGTTGGAGAATATTCCGATGCTCTTAACACACAAAAACTTGTGAATTTGTCGTCGTGGGTGGTGCAATGGATAGCGCACTCGAACATAAATCGGGAGATGCGGGTTCGATTTCCGCTCACGGCGACGAAATTTTAAAGTTTTCTGATGTGATTTAATTGAGATACATGCTTTTCTGCATTGAAGATTTTGAATACAGATCGTTAAAATGGAAACACAAAACAGGCATAAAAAAAAATTATCATATTTTTTAACTTAAAAAAATGAGGATTCTAATTTGTTATCTTAAAAGATAAATTTTCTTGTGAATCTAGCTTTTATTACCTGGGCAGGTAAATAATTTCTGTACATGCCCAGCTGGGCACATAACTTTTCAGATATTTTTCAAGCCCTGCATATTATTAAATTTAAATGCAAAGTGAAGCCTAAATTCAGATTCAAACTACTCTTACATCATCATCATCATTGTCAACCATTATCAATCCACTGCTGGACGAAGGTCTCCCCAAGTTTCCTCCACAACTGTCTGTCTTGTGCCAGTCTCCTCCATGTCACTCCCGCATATTTTCGAATTTCATCCACCCATCTCCCATGTGGTCTTTTTCTGGGTCTTTTCCTGTCCCTTGGAATCCAATCTAAAATTTCGGCTGTCCATTGATGGTCTGTCCTCCTGGCAGTATGTCCAGCCCATTGCCATTTCAGGGATTTAACTCTGATCATGATGTCTTCCACTCTCGTCATTTTTCGGATCCACGAGTTCCTCTTCTTATCTCTCCTGGTTATACCAAGCATGCACCTCTCCATGATTCTTTGAGTTGTCTGCAGCCTTTGTATGTCTCTTTTAGTTAAGGTCCACGTCTCTGCACCATACGTAAGCACTGGAAGGATGCATTGATCAAACACTTTTCTTTTAAGACATAATGGCATATTGCTCTTGAAAATTATGCTGTTTCTTCCAAAAGCTCTCCAGGCAAGTTTTGTACGCCGATTTATTTCTTCATCAATGTGACCCTCACTTGATATCTGCTGTCCAAGATAAACATACGTATCTGTTATCTCCAGTTTTTCTCCATCAATCGATAAATCTTCATTTCTTGTAAAAGCATTGAACATCACTTTTGTCTTCTGAAAGTTCATTTTTAATCCCACTTCTTTACTCTTGTCAGCAAGTTCCTGGATCATACTCTGCAGCTCTGATGGGGTAGTTGCAAAAATGACTATGTCATCAGCAAAACGGAGGTGGGTTAGATAATCTCCATTAATCTTTATCCCTTTGTTTTCCCAGTTCAGTGATTGAAAGACATTTTCCAATGTGGCATTTAAGAGCTTCGGAGATATGGTGTCACCTTGTCTCACTCCCTTTCCAATTTTTATGTGTGTTGTATTTTCAAACAGCCGAATCTTTGCACTTGCATTTTCATAGATGTTATTAATAATATTAATGTATGCATCTTCAATACCGCAGGATTTCAGAGCCGTTGTAACTGCTGATGGTTTCACCGAATCAAAGGCTTTTTCATAATCGATGAAAGCCATGCACAATGGAAGTTCATATTCCCTTGCTCTTTCAATTAGTTCTCTCAGTACGTGGATATGATCTATTGTGCTGTAGCCACTCCTGAATCCAGCTTGTTCTCTCGGTTGAGCCATGTCCAGTGTTACCTTCAAGCGGTGTGAAAGAACTTTAGTGAAGATTTTATAAACCACTGATAGGAGGCTGATAGGTCTGTAGTTCCTGAGATCCTCAATGTCACCTTTTTTATATAGCAGGATCATTGTAGCATTGTTCCAATCCTCAGGAATCTTCCCTTTATTAAGGCATCGAGTGAAAAATTGGGCGAGTACTGTTTCAATTTCTCCACTTGCTTCTTGTATGATGTCTACAGTAATTCCATCTTCTCCTGAAGCTTTCCCCGCTTCATGTTCTTGATTGCATGAGCAACTTCATAAAAGAGTAAATGAAGCTTTTGTTACAAGGAATTAAATTGTGTAACACTTATCATGAAGTTGTGATAAGGATTTACCAATCAAAGTAAGTGTTTTTTTTTAGTACAAAATGTGTCATTGCACTTCTGTTGATCTCAAACTTTTTCATTCAGTGAAATACTGTTCCTTCAGCTTTGAGCAGCCTGAGAATTCTGGTTACTTTAATAGTATTTAATTTCATATGAAGGAAAAGATGCCCTTTTCTTGAAAGATTTTACTTTTGTTGTTTATAAACAGCATAGTTATTATTTTATCTGTTTTATCTAACACTACATAAAAAAAAAAAAGTTAATATATTAATTTAGAGGTAGCCTCTCCTAGACAAATTTCAACCTTGCCTTCTAGTGGTGCATCCTGTTCTCCAACTTAAGGGGCTTTACAGTGGTATAACTATACCACTGGTATTAGAGCAAATGCCATCCCACGCTCACCAATCCACATGGCCAGCATGGTGAGTAATGGCCAACCCCAGCCCCTGGTGACTTCACAACTCAAAACTGTACTCTCCTGTTGTTGATGACATAGTCATTCTTTCAAGTACCCTCTCAGGGATGCAGCATATAATCCAGGAACTTGCTGACTAGAGTAAAGAAATGGGATTAAAGATGAACTAACAGAAAATAAAATTGATGTAAAATGTTTTTACAAGAATTGAGAAGCTAGAGGCAGATGAGGCAAATTTAGAAGTAAGTGATGCCTATGCTCATCTTGATCAACAGGTATCAAGTGAGGGCCACATTGAAGAAATTAATAAGTGTATAAAACTTGTCTCAAGAGTATTTGGAAGAAATTGCACACTTTTAAAGAGCAATTTACCATTATGCCTTAAAAGAAAAGTATTTAACAATGCATTCTTCCAGTTCTTACTGATGGATCAGAGACGTGGACCTTAACTAAAAAAAGACATAAAGGGACTGCAGACAACTCAAAGAAGTACAGAAGAATGCATGCATAGTGTAACCAACAAAAATAGGAAAATGGTAACAAGAGTGAATAACATGATCAAAGTAAGGACCCTCCAAGTGGCAATGGGCTGAACATATTGTTAGAAGAGCTGACCGCCGTGGACAACTGAAATACTAGACTGGATATCAAGGGACAGGAAAAGACCCAGAAGAAGACTGTGAGAGAGATTTGCTTGATGAAATTCAAAAGCAGGCCAAAGTGATGTGGAAGAAACTTGGGGAGACCTTCATCCAGGAGTGGATTGAGAATGGTTGATAACGGTGATAAGTTCGATGTGTAATTAACAAAACTTACAAGTGTTGGTCTGAGTAAAGTTTTTTTTCTTTTTAATACAGTTGACATAGAAATAAAATTTCTACAGATTTGTTTGCTTTATATTTGACATTCATGTTATTAAAAAAGAAAAGTATTCCTTGATAAAACATTTGTGTTGCGTCTAGCTGTTGTTATTGTATGTGTGCATGTGTGTCTTTTCATTACACATGCTAGTGGTTTACAGTTTCTTATGGCATTACTGGTTATTTAGTGATCCAGTTGTTTCATATATCTGTATTGATCTGAGATAGTTTTTTTCTTCCTCGTAAATAGTGGTGGAAATGTACTTATGTAAGAAAGCAATAACTGCATCGTAAAAAAGTTACTGCATGTGTATTAGGTTGTTGGAATAAATCTTAATAATTTGGACTTATTGCCACTAAATAGTTAGAAATATCCTTGCAGTTATTAGGGTTTTTATATGTGATCCACATGCTATCTGTTGATGCTCTGTTTTATATGAAACTAGCTGTAAAGACCGTTGAGATAAGAATACAATAGGTTCTAGAAATCACTTACTGCTATTCAAGCATTTATTATCTTTTGCAGAGTCATCGTAAATAATGAGCATGCATTGAAACATACCCTTGATGTGCTTCATTGTTCATACATAGAAATGCAAAATACGAAAGCTTTTGTCGGATGATAATCCTCCCTTGGTAAGGGACGTGGACTCCCTTTTGCATGCTACCCCATGTTTTTTTGTTGTTGTCTTTTGCATTACTTTTTTTTCTTTTTTAGATTTTTTTAAACATTTATCAATTAAGTCAATGACATTGGAAAATATCTTTGTACACTACATTTTTTGTAAATATCTTTTTGGAATCTGGAAGCATTTTTTCTTGTTCTGGCCCATGGACTACTTTAATGCCACATAAGTGTCTCGTACAGTCTTTTCATCGTCTATGATGTTTAAAGTCCCATGACATGTAGCATTTCTTTGTTGTTGTCAGTTCATTAATTGCCTCTGAACCTCTCTAGTGCAGCATTCTTTCCTTTGTTTCAGAGTCATATTCTGTGCCTCTGCAATATGAACATTTCTGATGTGCTGAGGTTCAACTTCAGTATGTTGTGGCATCATATTACTTCGACAATCACGCAAATGTCGAATATGAACATTACTTTCAACTGCACTGCATTTTTGTCTCTTTTTTTTTCTGGCATATTTGGCATTATGGCAGTTGACTTCTTGCCTTTCGACTGCAGTGCCATGTTGCCGCCTTGCTTGATCGTAATCGGCGTTGTGGCATTTAGCTTCAATCTCTTTATCTAATGAAAAAGGCTACTTTCTTTTTTTTTTAAGTGGCATAGGTGAGGTTTAAAACAACAGTCAAGTTGAAGAAGGATAGCAATGTTCATCCTTGCCTTACTCAGTGGTAGTAAAGTAAAACATCTTACAACCTACAGCTGTGTGCTTCCATTTCCATCGCACCTGGAAAAAAAAACAAACTTTGAACGAAAGAAAAAGATGTAAACAAAACATTAAACAAGGAATGGTTATGGATAACACAGTGTGAACACCAGAATATAAATGTTCGTCTTCTTCTGTTAAACAGTGTACGTAGTTTCTTGTTTATGGTTAAAAAGTAATCCACATCATCACAAATCTTGCCTTTTATATAGTAAGATGTTGATTAACACTTGATATCTGCTGTCCAAGATAAATGTAGGTGTTGGTTATCTCCAGCTTTTCCCCATCAATCGATAAATCTTTATTTCTTGTAAAAGCATTGTACATCACTTTTGTCTTCTGAAAGTTCATTTTAATCCCACTTCTTTACTCTTGTCAGCAAGTTCCTGGATCTTACTCTGCAGCTCTGATGGGCTGATGAGATAGTTGCAAAAATGACTACATCATCAGCAAAACGAAGGTGAGTTAGATAATCTCCATTAATCTTTAAACAAAGGGATAAAGATTAATGGAGATTATTTAATTCACCTTCATTTTGCTGATGACATAGTCATTTTTGCACCCATCAGGGCTGCAGAGTATGATCGAGGAACTTGCTGACAAGAGTTAAAGAAGTGGGATTAAAATGAACTTTCAGAAGACAAAAGTGATGTACAATGCTTTTACAAGAAATAAAGATTTATCAATTGATGGGGAAAAGCTGGAGATAACCAATACCTACATTTATCTTGGACAGCCGATATCAAGTGAAGGTTACATGATGAAGAAATTAATCAGCATATAAAACTTGCCTGGAGAGCTTTTGGAAGAAACAGTATAATTTTCAAGAGCAATATGCCATTATGTCTTAAAAGAAAAGTGTTTGATCAATGCATCCTTCCAGTGCTGTACGTATTGTGCAGATACGTGGACCTTTACTAAAAGAAACATACAAAAGCTGCAGACAACTCAAATCAGCATGGAGAGGTGCATGCTTGGTGGTAACAGGAAAGATTAGAAGAGGAACTTGTGGATCAGAAAAATGACAAGAATGGAAGACATCATGATCAGAGTAAAATCCCTGAAATGGCAATGGACTTGGACATATTGCCAGAAAGACAGACCATCGATGGACAGCCAAAATTTTGGACTGGACTCCAAGGGACAGGAAAAGACCCAGAAGAAGACCACATGGGGGATGGGTGGATGAAATTTGAAAGTATGTGGGAGTAACATGGATGAGACTGGCTCAAGATAGATCATTTTGGAAGAAACTTGGGGTGACCTTCATCCAGCAGTGGATTGATAATGGTTGACAATGATGATGATGATTCACAATTTTAGGTTAATTTTGGGAATAAGAGATACTTAGTCAAGTTCTGTGGTAATGTTTGTATTGCACCCTTCTCCCATGCATGGATGTTTCTTTTTGGTTTAAGTATAATTCCAGTTTTACTAAATATTTTTATGAGGTTTAGAATGTGATTCACTGATTCATGTAGTTCATAGTTTTAGAACCTCTTCTACAGAGGCTTATAATTTATTTTGTGTGCTGGTTAATCATAGAGAGATTGTTGCCTATTTGTGTGAAATTTCTATTGAAACATACTGTTTTCTCATCTAATTATCTTATTTCTGTGATTCCTCTCGACCTCTTCCACACACATGCACAAATGCACACACTGAGGTAAATGGCAAACGCAGCTGTAATTTTGACTGGTACTTCTCTCTGTGTTTTGTTAATGTCTGTATTTTTTATTTTGTAGGATGTACCAGTATCACAGCGAGAATGTCCCTCTTGTGGTAAACATATGCAGAAAATTAGTAGATTGGAAAAAGCTTTGAAAGTTGCTAATTTAGAGAAAAGAAAGCTGTCAGATAAGATTACCTCACTAATAGCAGCAGGTAAGTCTGAAAAGTTTCAGTGCATCATTAATATAAGTACTCAGAGTTAGTTTCATTTTTTCAAAGCTTTGAAAGTTGCTAATTTAGAGAAAAGAAAGCTGTCAGATAAGATTACCTCACTAATAGCAGCAGGTAAGTCTGAAAAGTTTCAGTGCATCATTAATATAAGTACTCAGAGTTAGTTTCATTTTTTCAGTATGTTTATATTATTAATTGTATTTGAGATTTTTAAAGCTTTGTAATGAGTGTTTTGTGGATTCAGTCTCATTTTCAAGTTAACTTAGTTGAGTTGCAATTTTTCATCAAGAGATTGATTTTACTGAAATAAGTTAGGGACGTAGTTAGTTTTTATCTATACAAGTTTCTTCACCAATGTTACCCTTATGTTTCATATATCAGGGAAGAATTTTATAATAGATTGCAGCAGCTAGAAAATGAAGGTTATCCCCCCCCCACCTTTAATATGAAAGACTGATGGAATAAGCCCTTTTAAATACATTTAACCATGATATTTAATTTATGATAATTATAATTTATGGCAATATTCCATGCATCATAGGATTTATTACTATAATGAAAATGCATTACATTTTAAGCATTGATCTTAACAGTTATTAAACACAAAGCTTGTGTTTCTATTACTAATCAAAAACTACTATTATGGGAATTTTTACTAGGACATGTTTTTATTTTAATTGCAAATTTTCGGAGAAAACTCTTCTCCTTCTTCCGGCTGTCTTTTTGTTGTCACTTATTTCCGTCACTATCACGGTTACGGTTAACCTTGACAGTTACGGTTATTTTTCATGAAATCTTGCCAGATGTTAGGCAGGGGAAATCCTCTGATGGAATTTTGATTTTTCTCAGTCTCTATTCCTTCTTTTAGCTTTCTTTTTTGAAAATTGCTTTGGAAACTGATGACTTTAAGGGAAATTTTAATCCATGCTGTGACTAGTTTCTCTAACATGCCTATCTAAACCAGTCTTGTTGGATCAATTTTTTATAGCTGCTTTATGCTGTGCTGTACGAGTTTTTAGTCTGCGACCTGTTTCACCTATGTAAGATAGTCCACAACTACATTTGACTTCATAGACTACACCTTGCATTTTAAAAATATCTTCTTCTCTTTGAACTATTTTAGGGAAATTTTTTTAACCTTGTTCTCTAAACTTGGAGCTAGCCTAATATTGTACTTCTTACTAATTCTCTTCAAAGACTCATAAATCTTTGTGATAAGAATTTTTTTAGTGAATTTTACTTGCTGCTTTTGCAGGTTCGTCGTACCATTAAATTTAAGAAGTTTCTCAATTTCTCCTTTACGAAGAACCCGCAAAAGCAACAAGTAAAATTCACTAAAAAAAATTCTTATCACAAAGGTTTATTTGAGTCTTTGAAGAGACTCTTATTTGAGTCTTTTCCTAGTAAAAATTCCCATAATAGTAGTTTTTGATTAGTAATTGAATTAAGAAACTAGGAAGCCAATTCTCAACATGAGCTTTATTCAAAAATTTGTGTTTCCATTTTTTGTTTTTGTCCTAAGCCATTCTCTTACATGCTTTCCAATTTTGTCCACCCATCTCCCACACAGTTGTCTTCTAGTTCTTTTTCTGTCCCTTGGTATCCAGTGTAATATTTCAGTTGTCCAATGATTGTCAGTTCTTCTAGGAGTATGTTCAAGCCATTGCAACTTTAGGGTCTTTACTTTGATCACAATGTCATCCACTCTTGTAATTTTCCTGATCCATGTGTTCCTTTTCTTGTCTTTCATAGTTACACCAAGCATACATCTCTCCTTGATTCTTTGAGTTGTCCTTAGCCTGTGTATGTGTTTTTAGTTAAGGTCCATGTCTGTGATCCATGCAGTGATTAAACTTTTTCCTTTGCAAAAAAAATGGTAAATTGCTCTTGAAAATTGTATTGTTTTTTTCCCAAATGCTCTCCAGCCTAGTTTGATACATGTATTAATTTCTTCTATGTGGTTCTTGATGAAATCTGTTGTCCAAAGTAAAAGTAGGCATTGGTTAATTCTAGATTCTCCTCATCAACTTCTAAATCTTCATTACATCCATTTTGTTTTCTGTAAGTTCATTTTCAATCCCACTTCTTTATTCTTGTCAGTTAGGTCTTGGATTATACTCTACAGCTCTAAGGGTGGATTCTAAAAATGACTATGTTATTAGCAAATCAAAGGTGAGTTAAATAATCTACATTAATCTTTAGTCCCTTGTCCTCCCAGTTCAATAATTGAAAGGCAGTCTGTATTGTGGCATTGAAGAACTTAGGAGATATGGTGTCACCTTGTTTTACTAGTGCTCATTCATGCTGTGTCCTTGAATAGTCAAACCTTTGCACTTTGCAGGTTTATTGGTTTCCATCTGGGAAAGGCAGTAATGAAGATATTGTATGATTATTAAATTAAACAAAACATTACTTTTCCTCAATTTTTTCTCCTACCAGAGGTATTCTGTGTTTGCATGTTTTTTTTTGTTTTTTTCTTTCAGGTTTTTAATCCTGATGCAAGAGCCATATTTGGCCAAAGAGCACTGAAACATGGCAAATATACAGTGAAGTTAATCGGTTTAAGTATTGGTCATGAATAACCATACTTTGTAAAATTATGTTCATGTTTTTAATTCTATGCTTCAGGAGGAGTTACAACATTGTTTTGCACAGTTTAAGCAATAAACAATACACTACATTTTCATTCACATACCTTATTCCAGAGACCTTAATGGAGTAATCTTCTATGGATAATCCTGGTTAAGATGACCAAGTAAGAACTCATGAACATTTTAAAAACATGAAGAAGGTAAAAGAATGCAGTGAACCATAGTCAAAAATCTACGTTTTTTAGCTTCTTCAAATTTTAACTACGGTTCACTACGTTCTTTTACCCTCTTCATGTTTTAAATTTGTTCTTGAGTTTTTACGTGGTCGTTTTAACCAGGATTCTCCATAGAAGATTATTCCATCAAGGCATCTGGAATAAGATATGTGAATGAAAACATGTGTATTGTTTATTGCTCAAACTGTGCAAAACGACGTTGTAACTCGCCTTTCAGCACAAAATTAAAAACGTGTTGAACAGAATTTTACAAAGTATGGTTATTTATGACCATTACTTAAACCTATTAACTATATACCACATAAATTTGAGTACACTATACCTCTGGGTTAAATGTATCACATCTAATACAGTGAAGTAGCTTATTATTAAGAACACTCAATAGCAGTCAGACACATGCCATCCTCACTTACGTACTCAACTTTAACATTGAGATGGATTTATAAGCAGCTCACTGCAAAAGATTCAGACATGTACGAAGTGTAGATAGCTGCAATGTAGGAAAGAATCATGACTTAAGTGACTTTAAAAAGAGGCAGGATAGTGGGTGCTAGGCAAGGACAGGTGCAGGCATCTCAGAAATGGCAAACCCACTCGGCTATGCAAGAACAACTGTATCAAGGTTGTACAATGAGTGGTGTACGAACAACCAAAAAAGCAGTCAGCAGTCTTCCTGTGGGTGGTAACAACTGGTTCATGTCTGAGGGCAATGACAGTTCTGAGGTAACAGACAAGCTCCATTGTGTCAAGTAACCGTACAGTACAACAGCAGTATCAAGAAGAGAATTTCAGCATGCACTGCCCGCTATACATTAGCATGAAAGGGCTGTAACAGCAGATATTCTTTCCCTGTGCCACTCGCTTCTGCTAAAACTATCAAATTTGTCTGCAGTGGGTACAGTAGCATTAAAAACTGGACCCTTGAAGTCTGGAAGGTTGTCACCTGGTCCAATGAATAGTGTTTTCAGTTAATACATGCTGATAAATGGGTCAGAATATGGTGTCAGTAGCGCAAATCATGGATCCCAGCTGCTTATCATTAACTGTACAAGCTGATGGAGGCAATGTAATGGTCTGCTGTTTGTTTTTGTGGCTGGCATTCAGTTCTGTTATACCTCTGAAGCAGCATTTGGATACCACAAGGTATCTTAACACTATTTCAGACCAGACACATCCTTACGCATCCATGGTGTTTTCTGATTCAAAGGACTACTTCCAGCAAAATAATATTCCCCTCACACTGTGGTTTCCAAAAGAACGGCAGGAACTTTAAAGTGCTAAAATGGCCTGCATATAATCCCCACACCTTTACCCAGTTGAACACATGTGAGATGACATTGAGAGATCCTCCTCCAGGGAACATTTGGAAATATATGGATGCCATCACATCCACTTAGCAGAACATTTCTGAAGAATATCAACACCTTACTGAATCCATACTGTATT
This sequence comes from Macrothele yani, assembly GCA_039090855.1. Lineage (NCBI taxonomy): Eukaryota > Metazoa > Arthropoda > Arachnida > Araneae > Macrothelidae > Macrothele > Macrothele yani. The sequence goes on along the minus strand of CM077029.1, from coordinate 166,291,158 downwards.
GAATCGAGGCTGTTTTAGAAGCCCAAGGGCATCCCAACAAATCATTAGGTAGGTGTGTCTAATAATTTGCTACTTCAGTATAATAGAAAAGGCCATCCTTTCATTGCTGTCACACCAACCTCCCAATCAACTGGAAGAACTAGCTGACATCATGTGGCTCACCAGAGGCATGCAGGCTTTGAATGCCATGTGCTTTTGAAATATATAAAAATAATATTGAAATGTATTCATGCATAAATTTGTGAGGATTTTCTTTGAATAAGCCTATGGGAGATGAGTTATCTCCAAAAATTTGTAAAATTTTAAATATTTTTCAGTAAAACTTCATAAGAAAAAAAGATTTTTTAAAACTGGAAATAGAAAAACTAGAATTGCCAAAAAAGTTTTATTACAGTATGTTTTGTTTATGTTAATTCTTTGACTACCACACTTGTACTATTTTGTTTTGGAAATTTTATACCTTTACCACCAATGATGGATGTCATGAGTTGGGAGAAAAATGACAGTGATTGAATTACTACTTGGCTGAAGTAGCTGGCTGATGTCTTGCACTGAGATTTTTTTTTTTTCATACCTTTCTGACAGACACAGTAATATTGAATTTTGGGATGGTGACCAGCATTAGTACTTTGTGAGGTTGGAGCACAAAGTGCTAAAGCTGGTCCACTCCAAAGGAGCACTGAGATTCAACTGGTGGCAATAATGCATTATTTTTATGCTCTAATCTTGGTGGTTAGATGGAATGTTAAAAAAAAAATAAATTAAAACCCTTCTACCTTAGTTGAGGGATGTAAGGTCAGATGATGCGTAACATCACAGCCTCTCCTTGACAAATGTCAACCCCGCCTTCTCGTGGTGCATCCTGTTCCCACTAAAGGGGCTCTGACGACCGCCAAGAGCGGTAACACTATGCCATCAAGATTTAGAGGAAATTCTATCCCACACTCACCAACCCGCTTGGCCAGCGTGGTGGGTTATGGCCAAACCCCTCCAAAATGACTCCACAACTTAAATCTTGGCCCTCAGTCTCCGGCAGCTGGAATGTACCTGGCCAAGGCAGTGGCCAGTGCGACATGAAGGCAGAGGGTGCTAAGAATCCCCGGAGGACCGGACTAGGCTGCCATCTGATGCTGACCTTGGCTACGTACAACGGACGCTCCCTATCTTCTGATTCAAGGCTTCTTGAATTGAAAGAGGAACTACAAAGGATCAAGTGGGACATCGTCGGGCTAAGTGAGGTAAGGAGAAAAGAAGATCTCATTGAACTGAAAAGTGGACATCTCTTCTACTATCGTGGGACAGATACTGGCAGAACTAGTGGTGTTGGATTTATAATAAACAAGAAACTGAAGGAAAAAGTTGTAGAAGTTGAAAGTTCCTCTGACAGAGCTGCACGACTCGTTATCCATCTCTCGAAAAGATACCAGGCTCATATTATTCAAACTTATGCACCCACCACCAGTCATCCTGAAGAAGAAATTGAAGAATTTTATGAGGAAATTCATCATCTAAATAATAAAGGTAAGCAGCACTTGAAGATAATTATGGGAGATTTCAATGCAAAAATAGGGCAATGGCAACAGAATGAAACTTCAGTAGGTAAATTTGGTCATGGCAACAGAAACCAGCGTGGAAATACTCTCGTTTAGTTTGCAGAGGCAGAAGGGTTTTTCATCTTGAACTCCTTTTCCAAGAAAAAGCCACACAGGAAATGGACATGGAGACATCCAAATGGGACGACAAGTGAAATTGATTTTATTATGTGTAACAAAAAATTCGTCATAGAAGACTGCAGTGTGCTAAACAAGTTCAACACGGGTAGTGACCATAGATTGGTGAGATGTAAGATGCACCTCAACACTAAACTTGAACGTGGCAAGCTCATAATACAAACAAAATCTATTGACATAACCAACCTTAAAAAACACCATAATACCTTCAAGTTGGAACTGAAGAACAGATTCTCTGCTTTAGAAGGCCTAACATTGGAAGAAGTGGATATTTCTGAAGTTAACAGAAAAGTAACCAAAGCTCTTATGGAAACAGCAACAAAATTAGCTGGGTCTAAGAACAAGTTACATTAGAACAAATTATCAGGAAAAACCAAAAATGTTGATGCAAAAAAGAAGAGAGATGAGGACAACTAAAGAAGATGTGACTTCCAAAGTGGGGAATATATAGAGCTATGCAAGACAGTAAGAAAAAGTATCACTGAAGACGTAAGAAAATTCAACTGTGAACTAGTGAGGGAAGCAATTGAAAACAACCAAAGCCTAAAGATAGCAAAGGGACATCTCAGTAAGGGAAGAAAACAGATTATGGCACTGAAAAAAAGATGGTTCTGTAACAAGAAATAGAGGCGAAATTTTGACAAGAGTGAAAGATTTCTACTCCAAATTATATGAAAAGAATGATACATGTACTCCAGACATCATGAAAGGCACCAGAGTTCCTCCAGTCCCCCAGCAGAAGTTGCACATGCAATCAAGAACATGAAGCGGGGAAAAGCTCCAGGAGAAGATGGAATTACTGTAGACATCATACAAGAAGCAAGTGGAGAAATCGAAACAGTACTCGCCCAAATTTTCACTCAATGCCTTAATTAAGGGAAGATTCCTGAGGATTGGAACACCGCTACATTGATCCTGCTACATAAAAAAGGTGACATTGAGGATCTCAGGAACTACAGACCTATCAGCCTCCTATCAGTGGTTTATAAAATCTTCACTAAAGTTCTTTCACACTGTTTGAAGGTAACACTGGACATGGCTCAATCGAGAGAACAAGCTGGATTCAGGAGTGGCTACAGCACAATAGATCATATCCACGTACTGAGAGAACTAATTGAAAGAGCGAGGGAATATGAACTTCCATTGTGCATGGCTTTTATCGATTATGAAAAAGCCTTTGATTCGGTTAAACCCTCAGCAGTTACAATGGCTCTGAAATCCTGCGGTATTGAAGATGCATACATTAATATTATTAATAACATCTATGAAAATGCAAGTGCAAAGGTTCGGCTGTTTGAAAATACAACACACATAAAAATTGGAAAAGGAGTGAGACAAGGGCACCGTATCTCCGAAGCTCTTTAATGCCACATTGGAAAATGTCTTTCAATCACTGAACTGGGGAAACAAAGGGATAAAGATTAATGGAAATTATCTAACCCACCTTCGTTTTGCTGATGACAGTCATTTTTGCAACTACCCCATCAGAGCTGCAGGGTATGATCTAGGAACTTGCTGGCAAGAGTAAAGAAGTGGGATTAAAAGTGAACTTTCAAACGACAAAAGTGTGATGTTCAATGCTTTTACAAGAAATGAAGATTTATCGATTGATGGAGAAAAGCTGGAGATAACAGGCACATACGTTTATCTTGGACAGCAGATATCAAGTGAGGGTCACATTGATGAAGAAATCAATCGGCGTACAAAACTTGCCTGGAGAGCTTCTGGAAGAAACAGCATAATTTTAAAGAGCAATGTGACATTATGTCTTAAAAGAAAAGTGTTTGATCAATGCATCCTTCCAGTGCTTACGTATGGTGCAGAGACGTGGACCTTAACTAAAAGAGACATACAAAGGCTGCAGACAACTTAAAGAATCATGGAGAGGTGCGTGCTTGGTGTAAACAGGAGAGATAAGAAGAGGAACTCGTGGATCCGAAAAATTACAAAAGTGGAAGACATCATGATCAGAGTTAAATCCCTGAAATGGCAATGGGCTGTACATACTGCTAAAAGGACAGACCATCGATGGACAGCCGAAATTTTAGATTGGATTCCAAGGGACAGGAAAAGACCCAGAAAAAGACCACATGGGAGATGGGTGGATGAAATTCGAAAGTATGCGGGAGTGACATGGAGGAGACTGGCACAAGACAGACCGTTGTGGAGGAAACTTGGGGAGACTTTCGTCCAGCAGTGGATTGATAATGGTTAACAATGATGATGATGATGAAGACCTTAGTTGAAGCCAACATGGGTGTCCATATATTAATTATTTCAATGACAGGGTTGCTAACATTGTGTGACTTGGAGTTAATTGGCAAAATGAAGGAGCATGTGTTAAGTTGCTTGGGAGATCAAAAGATATGTCTATTCATTCTGTAATTTAAAAGGACTTAGTTTATTATTACTGTACTTTTTATGAAACTGTTGAGCTAACTGTCACATGGAAGAGTGAGACATTCTACACTTTATTTATTGGTTTAGAGGGAAGTTGCATGAATAAAGGGCTTACAGTAGCTTCAGAAAATAAATGCTTGATGTTAACAGATTGAGTTGTTTGTTACTAGCTCCGAGATGGCATAGTGAAATGAATTTTTTGTGCAAATGTAAATAAACTGTTGTGAAGATGATCAGGAAGATATCAGTACTGTTTGGTACTCATGCTTTAAAATTTTGGATTAACTGAACATATAAGGATTGATATGCAATTTGAGCAAGGATAAGTTAGTCTTCCTTAGTACTAAAACAAACAAATAAAAAAAAAGTTTAGTTTTCTGTCCTCTTAATGACAATTAAAAAGAAATATGTAACTTTTTAAATTTAATGGTATAATGACATGCGCATAGTATTTAGTAGAAGCAGTAAACTAAACGCAAAGCATTGCATTAATGAAAACTGTATGCTGCTGGGAGTTGTTGCAACATGTATCAAATAAACAGCTGTCATCAGTTCGTTCTATGTACAAATGTGGGCAAATAATTCTCAATCTAGAGGATGCAAGTGTAGTTATCAGTGAAACAAATTTAAATTACATTGGAAGCAATGTTTAATGCATGAGTATACCCAGTTCTGATGATACTGTAGTTGAGCATATCTAATCTGTTTTATCAGGAGCACAGTTTTGTTTATCTGTTGGAAATAGCTTACATGGGTATATATCATGTTCCAGCCACTACTTTAACATTGTTTGTAAAGGTTTCATTGTATGTACCTTTCAGAAAAAGGACTACAATCTGAAATCAGTAAGCTTAAAAGAAAGACTTCACCCCATGGTGTTTCTCCTCCTCGATATACAGAACGATTGGCAAGACTTGTTCAAGTCTTAGAAGCACAAAGGGACTTTTTCAAAGAAGAGTATGAAACCCTCAAAAGATTGCAGGAAGCAAATGCTGTAAGTATATAATTTTTTTGAATATCTTACAAGTCAAACTGTTATGCACACTGCTAGAAAAAAATGTGTTTAGGAAGACTAGTAAAGAAAATAATTATGTATATTTTTTGTTTCCATATGTCCCCCCAAGGAGTCTGTTTCATGAGCCCTGTAAAGATTGTTCAGAAGAATCTTGCTACTGTAATGTTGACAGTTTTGTTGTATATAGACATTGTTATATTGAAAGTCTCTGTGTGTGTGTGTGTGTGTGTGTGTGTGTGTGTGTGTGTGTGTGTGTGTGTGTGTTTCTATCATACATGATCTGCTGAAGACAGTCTTGTTAGAATGCCCACATTTCATATGTGTGGTTCCATCATACATGATTTGCTGAAGACAGTCTTGTTAGAATGCCCACATTTCCTTTACTTCAAGTTCTGATAGTAATTAGTTATAAGGTAATTTATATCATAGCTTTAAATAAAGAGTTGGCAGAGACTGATTAAATTTGAGAAATACACCACAAGACTATGCATCAGTTTCCACCCCTTATTATGGTATGATTTGTAGAGCAAAAAATATTGATCTTAGAACTAAAGGGTTGAAAATCCTTTTTATTGGGTTATGTCCTATTAGTTTGCATATTTTCTTAACTATTCTTCAAAATTTGAAATAAAAATAATAGATGAAGAAAAATTAAAATGTAAATCAAACTGTAAAAAAAGTAGGGTATTGTGATAAAGAAATGTGCACTTAATCTATAACAATCTAAATTAATATGGATTTATTTTGGAATCAATTGTTTTACGCACTAGTAAAATTTTCAGGCAGTACCCGTACCCATCTTCAGGACTTAGTAGGTGTTGCCACTCATGAGACAAATTCCAACCTTTCAGATCATTCAATGTTGTACCTCTTCTCTCTGTTTCTAGTTCTTCTGCTAATTTTATTTTGAAAGAGTTATACAGAGTGCCAAATCACTATATGTCGTGTATTTTTGTATATGTCCAGAGGTGCCAACTATTATGGGTTTTCCATAATTATTACAGATTTTCAGCCGACTGTACGGAATTACGGATCATACCTAAAAAATTATGGAAAGTCACTTGCTACTCAGTCTGCAGTGCAATATGTGAATGAACCTGTAACTTTCGACCAGAAGTTGGTCCGGGCGATGTATCGGTATATAGCATAAAATCGGTTTCAATTTCACATCAGTGTTCTGTTTGTTTTTTTGACGACGGCAGTACGATAAGTATATCACAATTGCGGTGTGTCATGAAAACCAATGTGGACATCGAAGCTCTACTAAGGTAACGTCAGTGTACGACTGCTCAGAAAACCTAGGAGCTGACATGATGCAAACTTTGGAGCGTGAAGCAGACAGGACCTTAAAACCGGTTCTGATCAAACTATCGCACGGCGTCAGTGTTGCTACGCGTTTGCAGTTATCAGTGGCTTTGCAGCTCCTGCCATTGTTTTAAGAAGTAAGCGGCCATTTTTTTTTCTTTTTCGTTTTTGCAGAACAGCGTAAAAGTTATATTAGTATTTAAAGCTACATTTGCGTAATTTTCTGAATGTCCGTCACTGCCCCTCTCCCTTTCGGAGACTTTCCGATGGAATTTACTTATGAAAATTGGTACACATATAGTACCGCTTCAGTACAAATCTGAAAAAAAAAACGGATTTGCAAAAAGTAAATAAATAAATAATGGGAAGAGCGGCTTGAAAAAGGCTGCCGCAATTTTTTGTCAGTTTCCGAACTTCTGATTGAATTCTGACTTGAAAATTGCATAGACTACGTATTGAGTAGGTAGCCCCAGAAAATGTTAAATTACCGTATTTTTCGTCATATAATCCACAGATAATATCTAAAAAATAATAAATTCATATTCTGCAGATTATATGTCAAAGCAGATGATTTGCTGCTTTAAAAAAAAGTTTTTGCAGCACTTTGATTTTTAAAAAATCGGCGTCGAAATCGTCAGGAGAGGTCGTATGTTTGGAAAATTAGCAGAAATGCATGCATAACGATAAAATGTAACGCAATATGAAGATGGGGGGGGGGGGGCAAACAATTGGAAAGAAGTTTTTTTTTTTTTTTTTTGGTTTTTGTAAACTTACAAACATTTTAGCAGAAATTGATGGAACAAAGATGATATTATTTGCACTTTCGGACAATTGCATGCTGAATCTTAACTTCACACGTTTTTGTTGCGTGTCAGGAAGTTGCTGAAAAAACTCATAATTCTTGCCCTTTATGCAGTTGAAAGTAACAAAAAACCATTCAAAAATGAGGGTTTTTTTTGTTGTTGTTTTTTAGTAAGGTTTTTTTTCCTTCTGTTTCTTTGGGCTGCTGGGTCATCACATGAATTGCGTTCTATACAAAATTATGGTTCGGGATCAACATCAGGGGTGTTTCATAGGCACTAGATTCTGCACCGCCGCAGATTATTCAGAGAAATTTTATTTCTTTTCCTGAATTTCACTGTCTCCAGATTATATGGCGCTGCAGATTATAGAAGAAAAAAATACAGTATATATATCAGACCTAAGACAGATATTAGGCAAAGGTCCAACTACAGTCTTGGTTTCTTTTGGACGGAATTAAATTATCCCATGAAAATCTGTACACATACAATACTGGTAGAATACAAACCTGGAAAAATAATAGATTTAAGAAGTCTTCTTTTACCATGCTTGATATACTGTTTTAAAGTAAGTGTGCTAGTTTTACTTTATAATACAGTAATTTTAGTTAGTAACTTAAAAAAAAAAATGTGCGACGACGCATGCATGCATCTTTAGTTTCCAAATTATTACTGATAGACACCTCGAAAGGTTGGCAGCTCTGTGTGTCCATCCAAATTTGTTTATTTTGTAATTGCTTCATTATTGGTTCTTAATCGCAGCTTTATGTCCTGCCAATATAGTTTTAAACTGTGTGCTTGTCTCTGCCACATAACTGAGACCACATTCACATTTTATGTTGCAGACCACACCTTCATGCAGTAAGATGTTTTCTTCTCTTTGCTTGGGTGGTAATTAATTACTAACTTTATTTTGTAATCCTGGAGTTAGTCTGACAAGACACTAATCCTCTAAATTTTTTCAAATAGTTTTTTATGGTAAGTATTTATTTATTTTAAGTGGAACCTTGTTTTTGACTTTGCTTTGCTAAGGAATTTTTTCTGTGTATCTAAAGTATGGTGATATGATAAATAATCATGTATTTGAAAATTAGATATGTTAACGCAAATTACACTAGCGTGCAAAAATTAAGGACAAGACGGTTTTTCGAATGTAACGTCGTGCAGAAGTGCTCCACATCAACTCAAATCATACCATAAGATCCCCAAGATGTAAGAATATGGGACAAGTGAGCAAAACCGTCCAAACAAGGAATCCAAAGGATACGAAGGCACTTTATTGAAAAGGTAGCTTCGAGCGCAACTGGACGGACAGAAGACAGAAACGTCCACGTGACAGGTGGCTGCCAAGAAAAATCCAGTCTTTAGTATGGGATATGATCACCCCTGACTGCGTTGCAGGATTTACAACGTCTGTCCATGCTGAGGACGAGATTGTCAAGGAGCTGTTGAGGCATCGTGGCCCATTCCTCTTGTAGCACCAATCGCAGCTGCGGAATCGTTGCTGGCGGCTGGTGACGTGCTGCCAAGCGTTTCCCGAGAAGGTCCCACACGTGTTCGATTGGATTTAGGTCCGGGGACCTTGCAGGCCAATCCATGCATTGAATATCTTCACTCTCCAACAGCTCTGCGACAGCCACTGTACGATGAGGTGTAGCATTGTCGTCCATGAAGAGGAACTCGGGACCCACAGCACCTCTAAACAGACGCACGTGAGGCAGGAGAACCTCGGTACAATAGCGGACACCAGTTACTGAACCTCCTTGGAAAATGTGGAGGTCAGTATGGCTACCAAGCATGATACCGCCCCAAACAAGAACTCCGCCACCTCCAAACCGGTCCCTTTCAATGATGATGGAGGTGTGATTGCGTGTTCCCTGCTCTCTCCAGATGTGTATACGTCCAGAATCACTCGTCAAACTAAATCAGCTCTCATCCGTAAAGAGAAGTCGACCCCTTGTGTTCCTGGCACCACAGAAACTGCCGTCTCCGATGAGCAGGCGTTAATGGCACACACCGTACTGGTCGTCGTGCAAATAGACCACCTTTGTGCAGCCTCCTGGCCACAGTAAAATGCGATAACGGACGTCCAGTTGTCTGTTGCATGTGCCTTGCGATTTCTCTCACTGTCTGCCGTCTGTCTCTTCTCGCCTGTAGGACAATATACCAGTCGTCCGCCGCCGTGGTTGCTCGTGGACGACCACTGTTAAACTCTCGGGCAGCTGTTCCTGTCGTTTGAAATGCTCTCCAAGCTCGTGAAACGATGCTGTGAGCAATCCCGAACTCCTCGGCCACACTAGTCACACTTTGATCTTCTTCCAACTTCCCAATGACGCAACCTCGGGTAAAGTCATCCAGATGTCGTCTACTGGATTGCCTGTTGGCCATATCACATGGTGGCAGCAACTCGATGTCGTTCAAACTGATGTACACCGTGCAATATCTTTCACCGAATTGCTGAGCGTACACCACCCATGTGCTTTATACCCTTCCGACCCCCCCCCATCATGCTGCATATATGCGCATGCCCTATCGTACCGGACCCTAGTCTACCTGCTGAGTGGTCTTTCGGTCCATTCTGCGTGCTCGTTCCGCTGTTATGCTAATTTATCCTCTTCGTCCTTAATTTTTGCACACCAGTGTAGTATGAAGAACTGGTGCATGAGATTAACTTGCTTGCCAATTGATAAGAATTGTTGAGATTCCATAATCTGTGAAGTTAAACCTTCTTTTGTTATTTCATTAATTACTCATCATGTGTTTGGCTCTTTATACTCATGTCTGACTCTCATGTCATAGAATTGTGCAGCTCATTAACTCCACTCTGCCTTTATGAAAAGATGTTGATTGCAAATCTTTTATCCCCTTTATCTCAGTCGTTATTTATTTACTTGTGTGCTGTGTCATTGGCGCAAATCATTGGTGATTTCTTGCTAGCCATCCAAGTTCAAGTCCAAACGAGGCATGGGTGGTGTGCATGTCTTCTGGCACTGGCCCCTTTCCCTTCCCTGTAACAAATGTATCTAAAATAGGGATGGGAAACTGCTTTATAGCCCTTCGTGGTGGTTGTTAAACCCTGAAACAAAACAAACACGAATAATAAATAAACTTGGGAATGCTAAACACTGCAAAAGCATATACACATGGTCATTGCTTGATAATTTCAACGTAATCAAACCCATCCAATTATCCTTCCAAAAATTGCATAAGTGACAAAAAAAGCAAAGACTGCTAGGTGGAAGAATTGGTGTGGCAAACAGTAATTTTCTTATGTAGGGATATGAAAGATAATGTGATACAGACCTCTGGAAAATAAAGAACTCGGTTTTGTAAAGAAATCAGAATGGTATATTAAAGAAAAAAGAGCAATATCTTATGCCCATACCAAAGACAAAAGTGTCTGCTTAAGTTGTATTGCACTACCCCAGTGGCCAAGTAATCAGAGGCTCTGGGTTCTGGCTATTCGTCTAAGCTTAGTTGGGTTGAATTTGAATCCTAGATGAAGCATGGGAGATGTGTTTGCTTTATGGCACTGGCTGTCTCTTTCCTAAAACTAGTAGCCACAAATTTGAGGCAGGCAACTGCTTATAGCCCTAAAAGTTGTTCATGGTGGTCATTAAACCCAGAAACAAAGCAAAATAGAAAAAACAAATGTAATCCCACATGTGTATCTTGAGTAGATTTCAGTACCATTTTTATTTGAGGAGTGGTGTTTGTGGACATTCTTTTTGGACATTTAGTATCAGTATCTTACTAGCTAAGACAATTATGCTTAATGATTTCAATGTGCAAATCATTTGCTGCAGTTGATCGATAGGTGGTTTGAACACCCAGAAGGACAGAATTTTTGTAATATTTCACTAACTAAATCAGATGGCTCACTCCTGATGTGAAATATATATGTACATGACACTTCTTTTTATAAAGTATATACCTATCAATAGATGTCTGTATTCAAGTTTTTGCTCCTTTGATACCGTTTTCTCTTTTGCTGGCAGGGATAGCCCAAAATTTTTAGGTGCCACCTCTTTTTTTTTTTTTTTTTTTTTTTTTTCTGGAGCTAGCACATTTTTTCCAGGGATACAAGGAGTAAACCATGATTGATTTTAAACAAAAGCTACACATACATAATTGTGACTTTCAACAGTCAAAATTAGTGTATTATTTTTTAGATATTGTTCAATAATTCAGTGCAATACCCACAATTAGAACTAGGGAACATATTATGCACTTGTGTTAATAGCTGGATTTCAAAATAGGTTTTGATTTAAGAAAGTTCAGCTTTTGTCTTCAGGTGTATCACATATGATTTAATAAAACCACTAAGCAATAAATATACTTAAAAGCACCCCATGGAAAATTAATGGCATATGTAATACATACATGAGATTCTTCCGCGTATTTGCGGAATTCTGCTTTTTTTGTCACCATTTGGGTCATTCTCAGGATCGATGCAAAACTGAAGAGAAATTTTAGGGGGATTAGTATAGGGAATGGCTCGTTTTTGCGTCTGGGTACGGTATTTCATTTTCAAAACTTTAGAAAACGGAAATTTAACGAAGTGAAATTTTTTTTTCACGTAACCATGATTTTTTTTTCTTGAGATTTTCTTCGTGCCCAGTATTGTTATTAAATATTTTTTCCCATAAATACACGGTCGAGTCAGATTATTGTGACCACCAGCTAATATCCAGAGTAACTGCCGTGTGTAGCCCGGACAGCAGCTAGACAGGCTGGGAGTGACTCAATAAGGTGCTGGAAGGTGTTCACAGGTATGTGGAGCCATGCTGACTGCAGTGCATCTGACAGCTGCTGGAGAGTGCGTGGTGGAGGATCCATAGAGCGAACAACACGATCGAAGTGGTCCCACAGATGCACAATTGGATTTATGTCTGGGGAATTAGGGGCCAGGGAAGTACTTTGAAATCTTCATCGTGCTCTTCCAACCACTCTCGGACATTTCTAGCTGTGTGACACATCGCATTGTCATGCGGAAAATCCCATCCGCCCCAGGGAAGACAATTAGCATGTATGGGTGTACGTGGTCTGCAACGATGGATTCATAACGAATTTGGTCCATAGTGCCTTCCACAGGTATAAGTGGACCCAGGGAATACCACGAAAACATTCCCCAGACCATAACGCTGCCCCCACTAGGTTGTGTTCTTCCAGCAATGGTTGAAGAGTGTTTGTTCTCTGATATTTCTCGCCTTATACGCCAACGCCCTGTTAGAAAGAGTGCTTGCTATGTGCCCATTCAAAGTTCCACACAAAAGAACAATAGATGGCGTTGCTGCGTTAAGCAAACTTATTTGCAAATAATAAAGGGAAAACTCTCATCCTCACTCGAACGCAAAAAAAGAAGTGAAGTGCTTGCCTGACCTTCGACCTGAGAAGAGAGAAGCTGTTGCTCTGAGAAAACAAAAACAATGGAGTTATATGTGAACGTACTGCATATATGATGTTGCTCTAAAGACAAATATAAAATTAGATTGTGTGTGTTTTCCTAGATGTTTGTGTTTCAGTGATGTGTTGTGAATAAAGGATTATCTATTTAAAGGTGGTAAGTACTCTTTATGCTTTCAACCATTCGTTCAGTGAATTCAAGAATGATCTTTCGTTTGTTGAATCCATCATGTGAGATCAACGCGCGAACCTACTTAGAATTTGTAACACGTCCATGAAGCTGAAAATGTGACTCATCGGAGAAGGCAATCCTTTGCCAATCAGTGGAGGTCTAATTCTGATACTGCTGTGAAAATGTAAGCCTTTTCTGCCAATGCACCTTCATTAGCATAGGTGAGTGACCATCCGTCTGCATCAGAGCCCAATATGCAGCAGGGTTCGCTGAACTGTCGTTTTATACATGCTTCCGGTAGCCCTTGGTTCATTCGGCCAGTGAGTTGCTCCACTGCAGCGTGTAGATCGGCCCTCGTGCACCTTCGCAGCCGACGCTCACCTCTCGCATCAATGGCACGTGGTGCTCAGCAGTTTCCACATCACTTATTCACAATGGTGCCATTTCTCCAATCACAATACGCTTTAACCACAGCAGCGCACGAACAGTTCACAAACTGCAGTTTCAGAAATACTGCCACCATTGGCTCAAAAGCTGATAATCGTCCCTTTTTGCAAATCTGATAAATCACTCCTTTCATCTATGACAGCAACGAGTGATATGTTTTTAGAATCCCTACAGCACACCTTATATACCCTCCAAGCCAGCTGATGACACTTGCCATCTTTCATTGGCTATGCGCTGTTGATGTCGAAAGTAGGTGGTGGTCACAATAATGTGACTCATCTGTGTATTTGCATTTAAGAGTGAAAATGGAGAAAAATTTTCCCAAAACGAAAATTTCCCTGTAATTTTTAGTCCCTAGGTTTTTCCGCGGATTGGAAGAATTCCTCCTTTTCCATCATCATTTGGGTGATTATCGAGATCGATGCATAACTGAACAGAAATGGGGAAGGAGATTAAGGGATTCGTGGAGGTGGTGGTGGGTAGTTTTCCATCAGAGGACGGAATTTCGGCTTTCGAAACTTTCGAAAACGGAAGTTAGACACAGCGAAGGTTTCTCCCGTAATCGTAATTTATTTATTTTTTTTTCTTGTGAACTTTCTTCAGCCCAGTAGTGTTGTCAAGTATCATTTTATTCCACAAATATTTGAATTTCAGCTGGAAACTGGAGGAAAAATTTCCGAAAACGGAAATCAAACAGAATGAAGATTTCTCTATTCGTATTTTTTTCTTCGCGATGATTCCTCTATCCTGTGTTGTTGTTAAATATCAATTGTTTTTCTTGAATAGAGTAGTATGCTCCAGGTTAATATTTACATAAATAAAGTTTCAGTGAACAATTCTGTCTTGCCCATGCTGTTTCGTAGCGTGTTCTGATTTTTCGCGTGGTTGAAAAAGTTCAGCTTTTTTTTGTTCTTCGTGAGTCTCATGTATGGTACTAGCATCTCTGATGCTTATCCAGCATGCATGCACATATTTCTGGTGGGTTGTCTATTTACAGCAGAACTTCAGCTTGAATCACTATTGCTGGTATTTTTGCAGAATGCATAGTTCTGCTGGCAGAGTGTCAAAAATTAATAATAGCATTTTCATTATTCTGATTTTCCTGTAAAGTAGTCTACAGGAAAGGCGCAAAGAGAAAGAAATTCATGTAATGTATTTGTTGCTTTATTAAAGAGATGGAAGTTTTATGATGGAAATCCAAATTTTGAAAAATAATTCTCAGAATAGAATTTAAAAACTTGGGCACCATGTAAAAATTTTCAGGCCCCTTGGATTTGTCTCTCCCTGTCTGCTGGTGATAAATTTTTATTGACTGTTAACTTATTGTGGCTTTAATGCCATTCAGCTTCAAAGGACTGACAAATTCTGTTCAAAGTAAATGTGTTATCCTTTGAAATACTCTAATAAGTAATTTAATTTATTATTGCAAATTTCTGTTGAAATTTTCCAGATTTAAACAGATAATTATACTACTGTGTGTTTTTGGTTTTATTTTTAAGTTTCAATGTAAAAGCTAGTGTATTTGTGGCAGACATGATGTACCGTCTGAAACTAATTTAAGATAAGATTTTTTCCCATTCTTTTTCGTGTGAGTCACTTTACTTTCCCATATGTTAGAATCAAATTAGTTTCTTTTTTTATGTGGGGCTACCACTTCTCTAAAGATATAAGGTTTGGAAGAGATTTGGACATTGAAAGAAACTCCAAAATTGCCTTTAATACATATGAGTGGAGTCCAATAAGTATAATGTTTTTTACTCCTATCGATACAAAACCGTGTGTATGATAGTATGTATGCGTGAAACTATTACAACTGCTTTCAGTGAAGCACCATAAAAGCAGAGCAGCTTGATACTAATGTTAGGTGGCGCTGTGGATCAAAAATAATGGCAGCTACGTTAAGTGTTCAGTTCGAGCAGCAAGGAGTAGTGAAATTTTTATTGAAAGAAGGCATAAAGGCCGTGGACATTACGAGAAGACTTCAGACGGTGTATGGTGATGCGGCTATGTCTCATTCCAGTGTTTTTGAATGGGTTATGAAGTTCAAAGCTGGCCACGAGAGCCTTGAAGATGAGGCATGGTAAGGTAGGCCTAACACTGCGGTGACTGATGAAACGATTAAACGGGTTGACAACTTGATTAAAGGTGACAGACACATTTGTGTTTGGGATATTGCCATAGAATTGGATATCAGTAAAGATTCTGTTGGACGAATTATTCATGAACATCTCAACTACAGGAAGATCTGTGCCAGATGGGTACCCTGAATGCTTACAGCGGTGCATAAACGCGAAAGGATAAACATTTGCAATGAACTGGTACAGCACTACAGTGAGGAGGGTGACCCATTCCTGGGATGCATAACCACAGGCGATGAAACATGGATTCATCAGTTCGAACCAGAGACAAAATGGTAAAGTATGCAATGGCATCATCCCAATTTGCCCCCATCAAAGAAGTTCAAAGCTGGTTCGTTGGCATCCAAGGTCATGGCTACTGTCTTCTGGGACAAACACGGTATCCTTCTGATTGAGTACTTGGCAAAAAATGAAACAATAAATGGGAAAGCCTATGTGAAGACACTGAAAAAAATTGCACAGCGCATTCGGACCAAATGGCTGAAATTGAAAAACAATCAAGTGTTGCTTCCGCATAATAATGCTCACCTGCATATTGCTAAACCAATGCAAGCAGAAATTGAAAAACAGAGGTGGACTTTTCTCCCTCACCCTGCTTACAGTTCGGACTTGGCACCTTCCAATTTTCGTGTTTTCTGTCCCTTGAAGGATAGTCTTTGTGGCCACCACTATGAGAGCATCTACGATCTGCAAGCAGCTGTCCGTCAATGGATTTGCAACACCCCTGCTGATTTCTTCGCTACTGGAATGAATCAACTTGTTGATCAGTGGAGGAAATGCATTGTGCTGAACTGAGAATACGTGGAAAAGTGACTTTGACTGTTTGTATTACATATGTGATTATCATGTTTATGCATCCTGTATTTTTTATTTCTCGTCTGTAATTGATTGGAATAAAAATCCAGATACTTATCGGACACCCCTCGTATGTATGAATTGGAAATATCTTGTGAAAAAGTTATGCAATGTTATCATCTGACACTAGACCTCTTTTGGCGATGCCATGATATCTGTGTTATTTTAGTCATTGCAGGCATGCTTATTATCTTTCTTGTTTAATTTGGATAGAAATTTAAATCCTTATCTTTTCAACTTTCTAAAAATGTACTTACCTGAAAAGTCCCACCAAAAGCTTTGTCTAATACAAATTTGAATTCCTTATGTGACAGTGCTATTTCCAAATCTTATTCATTTTAAATGCAAGTTTGTTTTTTTATGCATGTGTTTCATTACACTGTGAAGTAAGTTATGTGGATGAATGATTATATGTTAACTTAATATAATGTTTTTCCAAAGTTTTATTAATGCTTGTTATTTTCAGCAAATTTCATCCAAGTCTCAAAAGAAAAGTTCATCTGACACTAAACTTATTGAAACTCGTACTAAAAGCCAAGAGATTTCTCAGACTGCAAGAGAAAAAAGCTTGCATACTTTGCTTGAAGAAGAACGGGACTTCTACAAAGAGAAATACTATAGTCTGTTGGAGAAGCAAAGGGAGACTTCAGAACGAAAGACAGAGGATATTTCAATATCTACTGCTGATAAGGTTCGTATTCTACATAGTTTGTCACTCCATCCTAAACTTCAGCATATTACCTCAGAATGTAACATCTATCAGGAAAGTCTTTTATCTTGTATATGGTGTATATGACAAGACTATCTTGGTGTGGTTTTACTAACTTTACTTCAGTTCAGGAAGTACCTAGTTCAGACCTAATAGATACATTGCTGATCTTATGTTGCCAGTTCATCCATTGAGGTGTTGCTGACCCATTCCTTATATCTCCCAAGTCAGTAGTTCTTCTAACCCTTTAGTGAAATTGGTACTTTGCACCACACACACAGACTTAATGGTGTTTTCTTGGCCAGGGCTCTTGCTTACTGAAAATTACCCCCCCCCTTTTTTCCATAGAAATTCTGTACTTAAGTGTTACCATTTGCCATATCCTTATCAACCATTATCTATCCACTACTGAATAAAGGTTACCCCAAATGTCTTCCACAACTCTGTCTTAAGTCAGTCTCCACCAGGTCACTCTGACATTCTTCCAAATTTCATCCACCTATCACCCACATAGTCTTATTCTTGGTCTTTTCCTGTTCCTCTCTCTCTCTCTCTCTCTCTCTCTCTCTCTCTCTCTCTCTCTCTCTCTCTCTCTCTCTCTCTCTCTCCCCTCCACATAAGCTGAACGTTTTTATCGAAGACAGAAATTTAATAGTAGAGTTACATAAATTAATCTCCCTTGGCATATGCACATTATTCCAGCGGCTCTGCCATTGTTGAAGACATCCATTAAAGTCCCGGTTTGGAATGTCCTTTAAGACCCTCATTACATTATTTTTGATATCTTCCGCTGAGTAAAAATATTTACCTTTCATAACTGCTTTAAGTTTCAAAAACAGCTAGAAGTATTTTGGTGCTAAGGGGCAATGGAATATGTGTGTGGATTTTGCAGCCAAGAACTGGATGATTTGCAGAGCAGTGTGACTTGGTGCATTGTTATAGTGAAGCACCCATCCACTGGTCTTCTCTGACCTCATGTCATGGACTTCAGGCATTTCAGGATTTCCAAGTAATGTGCACCATTAACAGTGGAGCCACATGGTAAGAATTCCCAATGCACCAATCTTTCAATATCAAAAAATGACACAAGCAGGATTTTAACTTGCAGTCAAGACTGACATGCTTTCTTGGGTCTTGGGGAGGAAGGGGTTTCCCACAGAGAGCTTTGGGCCTTTGTTTCAAGGTTGTAACCATGGACCCATGTTTCATCACCCAACACAACTGTTCACAAAAAGTTTGCATCTGCTGTTGCATGTTGAAACAACTCAGATAAAAGTGTGACACAATTGCTCTTCTGGTTGTCATTCAGAAGAGGAGGAATGAACTTGGCACTGACACCTTTCATGTTCAATTTGCCAGTGAGATGGGCTTGAACAGAACCGAATGACAGACCAGTCTCTGCTGCAATTTCTCTGATGGTGAGGTGTCGTTTCTTGTTCATAGCATGAATTTTCATGATGTTATCGTCGATTACTGCCATTGATGGTCTTCCATGATGAGATTCATCTTTGATTGAAGAAGCGCCATCTTTAAATCTGGAAATCTGCTAAACTTAAATACTGCTTTTTTTGGGGGTCACAGCACTTTCATCATAAACAGTTGTCAATTTTTTTATGTGCTTCTTTCACTAAATATCCAAGGTGGAAACAGAATTTCATGTTTGCACGTTGCTCAAACTTTGCCATCCCAATGAGTGTTGAACAAACGAAAAACTACCCTCTTTGCTGTCTCGAGAACTACTAACGTTTGCTGCAAAACCGGTTTCTGGCCAGGTGACATATTCAAGGGTTGAGGGTTAATGACCACTTATGTCAGACACTACTTCTTTGCTAATTATCTCAGTAACTATTCAGTACTGAACAAACTTCTGTTCAACACGTTATTGCTAGAGTCTCCTCACTTTGGTCACAAGTTTGTCATAGATCTTCATGAACTCAAAGTTGTTATTAATATGTCAAAATATATATGCAATTGCTTACCATGTCTATTGCTGTTGGTTCTTCATATTCGGTTCTGTTCAATACAAACTATTATTTCTTTCCATTCCTGTTCGGAATCTCGATGTTCATGTGCATGCAGTGTCCCAATATTTTCATGGTCTCAACTGTCATTAATCCTCAACTTCAATGTGACAAATAGTATAAATAAAAACCAATTCCAGAAGGCATTTATCAACAGTCTTTAACAATACCCGTCCGACCATTCATTGTACAATCCTCTTTGTTCTAAAATGAGTTACTACATATAAAAAACACCATGAAATGTAAAAACCAAGAAAAATTAACCACTATTAACGTTACATATAAAAACCAGAAGATTAAAATTTGAACCAGAATAAATCTGACATCATGCAATTCTGTTATTCTGAATGTCCAGTATCGACCTTTGCCCTAACTGTCGCAAGAGTTCCGGTACCTACTTGCTCAATCCCCCACTATTCTGGATGTGTTTCACTTGTGTATCTTCACGGCATTTTCAACAGCTAATGAGTTTAACTCTCCCACATCTGCACCCGCAGTTCCGTTGCGCATGCACGCATCACCAACGCCACCATCCTCTGTCCCAGCGACCAAACCAATTTGGACCTTTGAACTCTTTTTTCAGTTTTTGGTTGTAATCAATTTTTCAATCTTTAGTAGATTTTCCCAAGCCATGGAAATTAGTGTAGGACTCATGGTATTATATGCAAATGGTTTATTTTTGTCGATAGCCAATGACTCCACCATCAGAATTGCTCTCCGGGTGTTATGCCGAGCCAATATTTTTACATTTTTACATAGTGGAATAGTATTGTTTGCGATACAATACTCCATTAATGAAGTCTTACTCTCTTTTTTTGTCCAATTGGTGAAATGTTTCATCAATCGAATTTTCCAGTTTCTTTTTGTGCATCCAATATATTTTGAAACAACTTGTTTATTTTGGTTAACAATTGGAATACAATATACTCCAGCTCTTTTCAGAATGAAAGTAGCCTCTTGATTTGAAGTCAGCGTCGGTTTAGTATCTTGCACGTGGGTACCGAAATTCAAGTTATTTTTCGAGCAAATTTTTTTAGAGCTGAATTAATTTTGAGGAATATAAGGTAATGATCCACCAAAATTAATATTATCTGTTGTTGACATATGTAAACTTGTAATTTCATTAGAGGAATATTGCTTAATCAATTTATTCATTACTGTCAATGCAAAACCAAATTGCTGTTCTACCTCTTTAATCCAATTTAACTCTGTATGTAGAGACCTTTTATCAGAGGAATGAGTGAAAGCTCTTTGGATGTATGATCTACTTAATCTAGTCGAAGATCAAGTGAAAGTTCTTTGGATGTATGATTCACTTTTCAGAAGATTATTTACAAACAGCTTGCCCAATGAGCTCGCCCATATCTGGTCTTCTTGCAGAAGTTATATTACATAATATTGAAAAAATAGTCATACACTAAATAATAATATTCCTAAACCAACCCTTTTTAGAAGATACGTGGATGATATTATAGTTGTTTGGGAAGATGAACCCAAAGAATTACAGCAGTTTGTTAATGAATATAACCATATATGAAACAATAAAAATAACAGTTGAAATAGAAAATGGACATACAGTACCATACTTGGATATATTATTCACCAATAATATTAACAATAAAATAACATATCAAGTATACAGAAAACCAAATTTTACAGCTATTATTATTCCAGCGACTTCAGTGCATCCTAAAAATTACAATTGTGCTGCCTTTATATCATACATCCAAAGAGCTTTCACTCATTCCTCTGATAAAAGGTCTCTACATACAGAGTTAAATTGGATTAAAGAGGTAGCACTCAGCAATTTGGTTTTGCACTGACAGTAATGAATAAATTGATTAAGCAATATTCCTCTAGTGAAATTACAAGTTTACATATGTCAACAACAGATAATATTAAATTTTGTGGATCATTACCTTATATTCCTCAAATTAATTCAGCTCTGAAGAAAATTTGCTTGAAAAATAACTTGAATTTCAATAGCAGTGTGCAAGATATCGAATCAATAATGACTTCAAATCAAGAAGCTACTTCTATTCTGAAAAGAGCTGGAGTATATTGTATTCCAATTGTTAGCCAAAATAAACAAGTTGTTTCAAATTTCATTGGAAGCACAAAAAGAAACGTTTAAAATTCGATTGATGGAACATTTCACCAATTGGACAAAAAAAAAAAAAAAAAAGAGAGTAAGACTTCATTAATGGAGTATTGTATCGCAAACAATACTATTCCACTATGGGAAAACATAAAAATATTGGCTCAGCATAACACCTGGAGAGCAATTCTGATGGTGGAGTCATTGGTTACTGAGGAAAATAAACCATTTGCATGCAATACCATGAGTCCTACACTGATTTCGATGGCTTGGAAAAATCTACTAAATATTGAAAAATCGATTACAGCCAAAAATAGAAAAAAAGAGTTCAAAGGTCCAAATTGGTTTGGCCGCTGGGAGAGAGGATGGTGACATTGGTGATGTGTGCATGCGCAACGGAAGTGTTGGGGCAGATGTGGGAGAGTTAAACTCATTAGCTGTTGAAAACACTGTGGAGATACACGTGTGAAACGCACCCAGAGTAGCAGGGGATTGAGCAAATACGTACCGGGACTCTTGAGGTGGTTAGGGCTAAGGTCTATACTGGGCATTCAGAATAACAGAATTGCATGATGTCATTTTATTTTTGTTCGAATTTTAATCTTCTAGTTTTAATATGTAACGTCCATAGTGGTTAATTTGTTTGGTTTTTACATTTCACGGTGTTTTTTTATATGTGGTAACACATTTTAAACAAAGGGGATTGTACAATGAATGGTCGGACGGGAATTGTTAAAGACAGTTGATAAATGCCTTCTGGAATTGGTTTTTATTTATACTATTTGTCACATTGAAGTTGAGGATTAATGACAGTCGAGACCATGAAAATATTGGGACACTGCATGCATGCACATGAACATCGAGATTCTGGACAGTGATGGAAAGAAATAATAGTTTGTATTGAATAGAACCGAATATGAAGGACCAACAGTAATAGACAAGGTAAGCAATTGCGTATATATTTTGAACTAATTAATAACAACTTTGAGTTCAGGAAGATCTATGACAAGCCCGTGATTGAAGTGAGAAGTCCCTATCAATAACGTGTTGAACAGAAGTTTGATCAGTATTGAATAGTTACTGAGATAATTAATGAAGAATCCACGTAAACTCTGTGAATGCCAATTGGCACTAGTTGAATATTTACGAATGTAAGCTTACCTCTCTTTTGCTTCCTCAGCAAGGGCAACTCCATTCACCTTATTTTTTGATCACCCCTCATATATATCCATTTGTCTTGTTTTCAGTCTAAGTGTGTTAACCAAACTATGCCACCCAGGGCAGTCTGTTTCCAAATTAATTAAAGAATAAACTCTGAAAAACATCAGATTGTGCTGGTCAAGGCATCCAGAGCCTGCTCATAATGATGATCATTCCAATCCAGCAACAGAATCATTGTTCATCGGATGATGCCACCGAAGCTGCTGAAAAATATTTTGTAATAAATACATAACAGGCATATAATTATGCATATTATTATTATTATTATTAGGCACAGAAATGCAATATATTTAACTGTTTTGTCAGGAGATGTCTGCATGGTAACAGTTACGTTGTGCTTTGTATGCCAGAAATAAATCAAAGCATGTTTGTACACCTGCCAGGTATTTATACATATTTATCCTGCATTAACATCCATAAAAATTACCTTATTAATAACTGAAAATTGCACTTAAGTAAAATTAAGGTCAGTTACTCATTCCAAGCGTTATGCTTGAAACATACAATTCATGTGATTTGAGGTTATTGCAAAATCAATTATTTTAATTTTACATGTATATTAATTCTGAATTCTAATTAAGAATATATTAATCAATAAATAAAGAGAAAGAGTAGAAACAATGTGCACACCAGTAATACCCCAGAGTTTACCTTAAATAATATATCAGTGTTTCATCATTCCCTTGCCAGTGCTAAACTTAAAACTTTTGGTGTATAAAATTCTAACTACTTATTTATGCTTCTTTCTAGAAATTTTTGCAACAGTTGACAACTTGCTAGTAGGAGCCTGCTATAAAAGTCTTTTTTTGGTATCCAGGAAAACAAATTAAAAAAAAAAAAAAACTAATTAACCTCATGGAACTTTTTCGGGAAGCACTGTGTGAACAAATACAATCTTTATCACTCCTAAAGCCACACTGTATTTTCTTTACACATCTAATTTTCCTTTTTTTTTTTATATTTCTAAGTTCCTTACTGAAAACTCTGGGAAAAATAATTAAAGAAATGCAGCAGTAGTTGCTACAAACCTACAGTCATACTGAAAATCAGTAAAACATCACATCATGCCTTGTGAGTGTTATTAAAGTCCCATATTTTAAGAGAATTGGCCTTTTAAAAATATTTAACCTGATTTTCTATGTTCAGTTATGCCATACTATTATTTTCATTTTTATTATTTATTTTAACTAATGATTGCATTTGGAAATTTTTTGAAGTAAATGAAAACTTATATATACTGAAAGTAAAGTGTGCACAGATGAAAATGATGCTTTTATCAGATTGGTGTTTCATTGGTGCAGGAGTCAGTCAAGGTTGTGTAATGTCTCCCTGGCTGTTTAATGTATTTATGGATGCATGCATGTGTGATGTCAAAATAGACAGCACTGGTTTATGTCTTAGGAATTCATGTGTGTGCAGGATGCTGTATGCTGATGACACAGTGTTGTTGGTGGAGAGGAAGAGTTAGTTGCAGAGTATGTTCCCCAGTTTGAACAGATTATGCAAGAAGTTCAAAATAAGTATAAATAAAGAAAAGAATGAACGTAGTGTGGTACTGAGTGCATTATCAGTCCAAGTGGTGTAAAGTTAGATCAGGTGCATGGGTTTGTGTATCTAGGAAGTATGTTTGACAGAGAAAACAGATTAAGTGGTGAAATTATTAGACAACAGAGCTTTGAAAGTCATAGCTGCTTTTGGAGGATTTTGCAGGTCTGATGGGTTGTCAGAAAGATTCCTAGTGGCTGTGAATAAAGGTGTAGTTGTTCCTACTTCAACACATGGTAGTGAAATCTGGGTACTGTAGAATAGACACAATTTGTTCATGTGCTGGAGTAGTGAGGGTGGAAGGGAGGTTATGAAAACACTAAAGATGCGATGTTTTGCAGATGTGTAATGTGAAGCACAATGTTAAGTATGTTGGAGACAAATATTTTGGGGTGGTTTGAGGCATGTTAAAAAATGAGTGATAAGGTACTAAGAGAATTTATTCAGTCCAGGTGGGTAGGGAAAAAAAGTGGAGGATGGCTAAGAAAATCGTGGAAAGACCAAATTCAGGAATGCCTACAAAAGAAAAAGATAATGACTATAAAAAAGGTTGTAGAAGATTTGTGATGGATGTCAGTGAAGCTCGAGTTATGTACCAAGATCACTGTAAATGGAGAAGTTTCACACATCAACAGGATGTAAAATCTAACCATCAGTAACTTTGATTTGGCAGGTGACCTTGCTTTGAGGAGCCAATCTCTGAAACTCAGAGAACAGCTTATGTCTTAGAATCCTCTCATCTGCAGTATGCCACAAAGATGCCAAATGGATGTGAACAATTACAGAGGTATCATAATGTATACTGACTGATCAAGATAAGACTTGTGTGCTTCTTGTTCCTTCTGAGGCAATATGGTGTTCTCTCATTTGAATGCATAAAGTACCATGCTTCACTTTTTGTCTGACCATTTCATCTGTCTTGTGCTCTGCATCCCATATTGTCCATAATTAAATGTGTGTGTGTTGTATTTGTGTGCTGTCTATTTTTCTCTGCAACATCCCTAACTTATTTTGGCCAGTTTATTTGATTCTTATGACAGAAATTTCCAGATGTTAAGAAACTAACTTTCAAAAAAGAACATGGACAAACAAAACTCATAAGTAATTAAAAAGGTTAAAATTATTTTCTTAAATCTCTTTTATAGACCTTGATAAAGTTGCATGGTAACTTTCTAAATTAACCTTCAAGTCTGTACTTTTATCTAATTCTAAAATAATAAGCCAACATCCAGAAAGATTTGGATGCACTTATGTGGTACTATGTCTTAAAAGAAATATGTCTTAAAAGAAAAGTGTTTGATCAATGCATCCTTCCAGTGCTTACGTATGGTGCAGAGACGTGGACCTTAACTAAAAGAGACACACAAAGGCTGCAGACAACTCAAAGAAGCATGGAGAGGTGCATGCTTGGTATAACCAGGAGAGATAAGAAGAGGAACTCGTGGATCCGAAAATGACGAGAGTGGAAGACATCATGATCAGAGTTAAATCCCTGAAATGGCAATGGGCTGGACATACTGCCAGAAGGACAGACCATAGATGGACAGCCGAAATTTTAGATTGGATTCCAAGGGACAGGAAAAGACCCAGAAAAAGACCACATGGGAGATGGGTGGATGAAATTCGAAAATATGCGGGAGTGACATGGAGGAGGCTGGCACAAGACAGACCGTTGTGGAGGAAACTTGGGGAGACCTTCGTCCAGCAGTGGATTGATAATGGTTGACAATGATGATGATGATGATGATGTGGTACTGCTTTTTAATTTCAAAGGAAATTATTTCTTGTTTTTTTTTTTTTTTTTTTCTTAAGTTCTTAGAATATATACTCTGCTGTGCCAGAATTGGCACACAAAACAGAAGATGGTGCTGTAACAAGAAACAGAGGTGAAATTCTGACTGGAGTTAAAGTGAGTTCTACATTAAACTATATACAGTGAAATCTCGTTATAACAAATTTGAAGGGGCCGCAGATTTTATTTATTCGTTATTCTGAAATATTCGCTAAACTGAAATTCCAAGATGGTGGTGCTTAATCAAAATTTAAACCGACAGTACATTTTGTACAGTTATTAAATATAAGCTCTAATTAATAATGAAATGTATGATAAATACAATAATAATATGGAAAGTAGTATAGAATATTTAATAACGAAAAAAAGATTAAATTACGTTGCACTTAATATGTACTATTTCCTTAACCTCATCTATGAATGAAAATGACGGAAAAAATAACTTACGTGAATATGCACCACACTGAAAAAATGTACTTCAGTGGATGTAATTTTTTGTTATAGAAAAAGTCTGAAATTTTAGACTAACCAGATAATGATGAAGTAGTTTTTGTTACAAAGTCCTCTACATCAATTATCATAGAGTACAAGTTTCCAGGCACTGTTTTCTGTTGTTGTAAATATTTGTGCAAATTTTCAATGCTTGTCAGAGCTAGCTGCGATGAGACAGGGGGATCCTCTGTGCAAGGCTCATCGCCATCTCCACTTTCCTCAGTTTCCAAAGAAGTAGAAGACACTACACTTTTTGCTATTGTTAATTCAGCACGTTATAACTTCACTGTCACATTCAACGTAGTCGGAAATAGATACTAAAGACAAATCAAAATTAAGTTCCTGAGATGCTGTTGCCCATAAATCTGGAGGAAAATCATCACTGCTCTCTTCAGTATCTACCGACTGCATTATTGTAGAAGGAAAAATGCCAGATTTACGCCAGCAATTCTGTATTGTAGTAGATGATGCATTATTCCAAGCTGCAGAAATCATCTCAATGGCTTGTCTGAGATTGATGTTTTTATTCCCAATAATCCCTTTTTTCAAATTTAAAAGGTTTTTTTTTTCAACAAGACGACGAAAATGAAACTTCATTTTTTATAATGCCTTGGTCAAGTGGTTGAAAGATGGATGTGCAGTTAGGTGATAGAAATTCTATTCTTTCATTACTGTATTGTGCTTCAACTCTATGTGCTGAACAGTTATCAACCAATAAAACAATGTTTCTTTTCATTTTCTTCATTTCATTATTCAGTTCCTTTATCCATTTTGAAAAGATAGTTTGAGTCATCCATGATCGGCTGTTGTTTTCGTACAGGCATGGAAGTGACGCAACATTCTTAAAGCACCGAGGCTTGGCAGACTTTCTTATAACTAAAGGTTTTAGTTTCTTTGTTCCAGTTGCATTGCAGCAAAACATGACAGAAATGGAAACTTTTTATTTTTTCCCCACCTTTACACTGCTCACCTTTCATAGCCATCATGCGATTCAGAAGAACTTCAAAAATGCCGTCTCATTTGTATTGTAAATGTCCTCAAGTTCATATTTATGTAAAATATACTGCAACTTATTTTCTTTCCATGTATGAGCAGTTGAAACATCAGCAGCTTTTTCATCTCCACACACCTGCTTCCAACTTATTCCATACCATTCTCGAAAACGAAATATCCAGCCACTGCTCGCTTCAAACATTTCGATTTTCAGAATTTCTGCAAATTCTTTAGCCTTAGCTTGCAACATAGGACCAGACACTGGAACATTTTTTGATCGAACATCTTTAAACCACATGTACACAGCTTCATCAATTGATTGAAAATTTCCCCAATGCAGACGTTTTCTTTCCAGGCAAAGGGTGGTTGATTGTTCAGCAAGTTTCTTTATTTTCTCTTTATCTTTTAAAATGGTGGCTACAGTAGACGGGGCTATAACATATTCCTTTTCAACATCAATCTGTTTTCTTCCACGCTCTACAGCCTCTATAATCTGAATTTTTGCTTAAGCGAAAACTGCTTCTGTTTTCTTTTTTCAGCCATATTGAGAATGAAAAACCTGTTCTGTCTCACCAGTTCCTTCTTACTAAACAAGAGCAACCTGTTTAGTTAACGAAAAACCTGCTCTTCATCTCTGCGCACTTCTCCTGTGCAGCCAAAAGGACTTCAGCTTATCTGTCAATCACGCAGGACGTATTCATTTCATTTGGAGGGAAGGAACGCTAAAAGAGGTGGGTCCCGTGACAACGTGGCTTCCTAGCCAGCTGTTCCGTTCTTCTCCGAAAGCACAGGAAGAACCGCAGGTTGTTACATGTTGTTCATTCCGGCTTGTCCAGGAGAAAAACCTTGTTAGCATTCTATGAGGAAAAACTTGTCATTCAGTAACAGTTTTTGAAGGATAAGAATACGTTTTCAGGTTAGACCAAAAGAAAAATTTCTTCATTGATCCGGAGTAATGCATTCTTTTACCATAATTTTATATTCCTTATTTTGAAAAGTTCATTAATCTGAAATTCATTAAATTGAAATTTTTTAACATGAAAGTAATAGGTAATTTCTTTGGTGATTTTCCCCAGATTCGTTAATTTGAAATATTCGTTCTTTTGACATTCGTTCTAATGAGATTTAACTGTATATATAGATAGATAGATGAAAGGTATGATACATCTATTCTGAACATTAAGAAAATTACCAGCGCCAAAGTTTCTCCAGTCATCTCGGAAGAAGTTGCACATGTAATTAAGAACATGAATTGGGAAAGACCTCCAGGGGAATGCATAATTACCATTGACATTATAAAAAGAAACCAGTAGAGAAATAGAAACTACACACACACATCAATAAAGAGATGTTTCCTGATGATTGGAACAATGCTACAATGATCCTGATACATTAAAAAAAAATGGGACATTGAGGATCTCAGGAAATATTGATCCATCAGCCTCGTATGAGTTGTTCATAAAATTATAACCAAGATAACATCACATGACTTAAAGGAAACACTGGAAAATTGCTCAATTAAGAGAACAAACTGGATTCAGGGGTGGTTTAAGCACTGTGGGTCATATCCATGTACTTAGAGAACTAATTGAATGAGCAAATGAGTATGAACTTATATTACACATGGCTTTTGTTGATTATGAAAAGGCTGTTGATTTCGTAAAATCATTATGAATTATAAGGTCTTTGAAATCTTGTGGTATTGAAGATGCATACATGAAAATTATTAATAACATCTATGAAAATTAAAGTGCAAAAGTTTGACTGTCTGAAGAAAATGAGTAAGACTGGGTGACATCATATATCCCAAGTGAGACTGGGTGACATCATATATCCCAAATGAGACTGGGTGACATCATATTTCCCAAGTTCTTCAGTGTCTCATTGTAGAATATTTTTCAACCACTGAATGGGAAGAGAAGGGGATAAAAATTAATGGAGTTAATTTAACTCACCTTGGTTTTGCTGACGACACAGTCATTTTGGCAAGTACCCCCTCATAGCTGCAGAGTATGATCTGGGAACCTGCTGACAACAGTAAAGAATGTGGGCTTAAAAATTAACATAAAAAAAACAACAAAAAAAAACTGATGTGTGATGCTTTTTTCAAGAACTTGGAATGGTGGAACGGTTCTAGAAGTAACAGATGCCTATATTTAATGTAGACAACAAAAAAACTGATGTGTGATGCTTTTTTCAAGAACTCTGAATGGTGGAACGGTTCTAGAAGTAACAGATGCCTATATTTAATGTAGACAACAGATACCAAGCAAGGGCCACATTGAAGAAAATAATTGGTGTATAAAACTTGATTGGAGAGCATCTGGAAGAAACAGTACGGTTTTCAAGAGCAACTTACTATTGTCTTATAAGAAAAGTGTTTAATCAGTGCATCCTTTTCCAGTTTTTACTTATGGATCAAAGACATATGGACCTTAACTAAAAAGAACATCCAGAGACTGCAAACTACTGAAAGAAGCATGGAGAAGCACATGCTTATCATAACCAGGATAGAGTGAAGAACTCGTGGGTCAGGAAAAATTTACACGAGTTGATGACATCATGATCTAGGTAAAATTGCTGAAATGGCAATGGGCTGGACATATTGCTAGAAGAACTGATCACCATTGAGCAACTGAAATACTAGACTGGATTCCAAGGGGCAGGAAAAGACCCTGTGGGAGATAGGTGGATGAAATTTGGAAGCATGTCATATGACATGAAAGAAACTGGCTCAAGACAGAAAATCGTTTAAGAAATTTGGGGAAACCTTCATCCAGCAGTAGATTGATGTTGGTGATGATATATTGCTGTGGCATTTAGGCTGCCTGAAATACCTTTAGTTTGCTTCCTGTTAGTAATTTTTTTTGTTTAAATGTACGCTTTTTAAAATTGTTTTCATTCCTTAGGAGGTTATGGTTACAGATGACACTGTACAGCTGCTAAGAAAAGAAAATTTTGAACTTCTCCAAAGAATAAAGGAACTGGAACACCAGATCCATAAGGTAAAAATTAAATAATTTCTTGATATTTTAGATGATTTTTTTAATAATTATTGGGTGCAAATGATGATTTGCTATGTATTTTGATTTATTTAGGCTTTTATATGGTACTCAGTGAGAGAAAAAAAATCATTTGATAACATCCTTTTCATCAGTCTTCTGTGTTTGCACTTGACACAAATGTGTGCAAGTGTTATTCTGTTCATAATGGAAAAATAAAAGTGGAATGGGAAAATTATCAGAAATAAACAAAAGTAAAAAATGAGTGAGAAATGAAATGTATTTTTTTTTAAATAAGAGAAACTGTGATGGAACTAATATTTAATTTATTCAATTTACTTTTGATTTTTTGATTTGTTCTGTTAAAATTTATTTAATAAGTGTTTGTATATATAGTAAAACTTCCATTATATTACTTGAATCTCTCCAAGGAAATGAATGGTAAAACACTTTGAATTATAGAAAATTCGAATTACAGAATAAATATCCCTAGATCAGGGATGGGCAAACTTACTTATAGGAGGGCCAAATTAAAAAAAAAAAAAAAAAAAAAAAAAAAATTGGCAGGCCACAAACTTTTTCATTAATTTTTCTTAAAATTCATTTAAAAATGATTAACACATGTAATAGACTGACATGAATAAGTTTAAATACATTGAAAATGCAAAACTATCATGCATGTCTACTAAACTGTTTTCAAGTTAATTTAAAGGATTTATATGATGGTGTGTGAGATGAATGAAACTGTGATTGAGCTTCCAGCATTTCTTCATAATCTGTGGTAAAATGTGAGGAGGTAATTCTCTAGAGAAAAGGCAGATGTTCATCAGTAAGTCGGTTTCTAAGGTCACTCTCCGCGAAAAGTTGGCGAGGCTCAGCAACCAAGTCCAAACAAGAAAAAATATTTTACACATGCATACATCACCACTGGCAGTTGGTCATGATGTTGGTGTCCCAACACCTGCATCTCCTCGAACATTAGTGGATATCTACTCATTCAACGTGTTTGGTGTCTTTTTCAAGATTAAACAAAGAGGGGTTGTAGAACATGTTGTAAGCAAATTGGAAAAGACACTTTTGAAAGGTGAAATGAACCCTTCTTGAAACTGTACCCAGAAATTAATGAGGAACATTTCAGAATAGAACAAACAATGTTTTCCAGATTAAATGATGTGCCATACCTAAGAGAAGCAACACACTGGCGGGCTGTAGTTTGCCTATCCTTGCCCTACATATTCAAAAATGTGAAATTTTCCTAAATCAACAATCTCCTGTAGTTCCCCATTGATAATATTTTTTTTATGTTTAAAGTGCTGCAAAGCATCAATAAATCTTTAATCTGTTCTAAAATGGCACTTATTTTTTATGTGTTCCTGTTTTAATAAATACACATTTACTAAAAAGTTTGTAACTTTCTTAAAACAGAATTACGATGTATGTGTAAATTTTAATGAATGTAAATGCACAGTACCTTACACATTTGTTGAAAAATCCACTTGTTTGGCTTGTTGTTTAAGCTTTCAATTTTCTTTTAATCAAATTAAAAATGAATGATAGCTTGAAAAATGTTATGATCAACAACAGACTTCTGAAAATGCCCAAAGTTTCCACAGCGTCAAAAGTTTTCTGAACTATTCAAGAATTGAAACAATCATTTGTATCATCTTCATTTATGATTTTATTTTATTTAAAGTCAATTCAATGATTTCTGGGTCTTTAGGATATTATGAAACTATGACTTCATTATCAATGTTAGCATAGTTGCCAGTCATATTCACATGTATCTTTGTCATTGATATCTGGGTTTGTGCCTCTGTTGCAAAAGGGTAGAACAATCTTTTTGAAAATAGTGCACAACATTTGCAGGCTTCACACTTTCTTATGCTTTATGAACTTCTCTAATGTAATCAAGAACTGTTATTTTTGGTGTCTACTTCTCATCAATTGTTCTAATTAACCACAATGTGCTTTGGGGTTAATTATCAATTGAATCTCAATTTCTGCTTGAGTACACTACCGTTACATTACCAAGGCCAATGAAGCTCCAAGCAGCTGAAACTAAGCAATTATAGCTCAGGAAGCTGAATAACCTTCCGATCTTTTACCAAAATTGGATATCTGAAATCATGTTCACATTTGATAACTGTCATCATTTGTCAACTGTGTTTCTCATTTCTTTAAATAACTATAGCCTGCAAAAATCGTATTACCTACATCAATTGTCATATTAAAAGTATAAGCCTAGAACCTGTGCCATTATTGTATATTCAAAAGTGCACTCTGTACTTTTATTTTTAATGTTGTTGTTATGATTGCTAACAGATTTAGTTTTTAGTTTCAGAATATTTCTTTTGAGCCACAGCCACCAGAATCTGAAAAGCAAAGGATTGAAAGAGAAAATTTAGAAAAGGCTGTAGCACAGTTACAGAATAATATAGAAGAGGTAAATTTTTGTATACATATAATTGTACCATGGCACTGATGTTTGTAAACATTATGATCGTGTGAATATTTTATGTTGCCTGTTGCAAAATAATGTCCGACGAGGTGAACCTTTGTGTATGTATCACTGTACAATTGCATTGATGTTTATGTGGAAACATTATGACCATGTGGATTGCAATGTGCTTTAAGCAAGGTTTCAGTTCCTATATGTCATCAAGTATGCCATGTAATTTATGTTATCCTTCAAGTTTTTAGACTTGTACTGCATGTTTATGGAATACATTTCTTGTAATGATGAAATAGGAAAAGTGACTTAGTTTTGTTGCAGTTAGGATCACTTTGGTGCTTCCCCTCTTCAACTAAAAACAATCTGAGTCAAATCTGAAATACTCTTATATTTTCTCTTTAGTGAAAAGTTAAGGAATTTGCAGACACTGTGTAATGTAGTCAGGAACATCTGCAATGTGATATTGGATGTCCATTTATTTTATAGTGTAGCAGTAGATTTCTAGCACTGCTATCACTAAACTGTTCTCTGAGGTCCAGATGTTTGCTCCTCAAAGCAAGATCATTATATTTCTGCAAATAACACAGACTTCATTTTTTTTTTTTTTTTTTTTTTTTTTTTTTTTGAGATATAATTATTGGTCCGATAATTAAGTAAAACTATTTTTCTTCTTATTTGGCTATTTGGGACTTATGTTCTTTTAAATGAATTTTTTTATTAAGAGAAATGGGCAGCAACCCATAACTAAAATAAAGGATGTAAAGGAAAATAGAAAATCACACTGCTTAACATTTGACATACAATTTTTTACATAACTTAAGCATGATTTTCCATTTTTCTTTTCTGCCGGACATTTTTAAAATGCAAAAAGTAATTTATTCCTTATTTTGATTTACTTATTAAAATGCTATGGGAATAAAATTTCACCTAATATTAGGTAGGTACATAGTTTGGCTTCAGAACCATAGGGGCAGCATATTTTAACATAATTGCAAGTAGGAAACATAAATTTAGTATAAGGATAAACTTAGAATGGGATTTTTCACACCTGAAGGCAGGCAGTCCATGTTGCCCTATGAAAAACACCTACAATCTACCATGACTACATTTATATAAAATGTTATATAGGTTTGTTATAGGGTTAACCATAGATATAATATGAAGGTGTTCAAAGTGGTGTTTATAATGAGGAAACATTTTTTATTAATCCAAATTATACAAAATACTTGAAAATGTTAAGTGATATGTAAGCCATGCGATGATGAAAGGAAGCAGAGACTGCAAATGTTCATTTACAGCATCCATTTGTCATCATCTCATACTTGTTTATCTTCTTGCCCATTGTAAGGGTTTTTTTTCACCCTCTAACATATTGTTACATCATTCATCAGTGGATGATGTTACAGCTTCAATCCATCTTGTCCTGGGTCTGCCTGTTGGTTTGTAGCTTTGTATCTCAGAATTTAACACTTATTTGGCCAGTCATTCATCTCCCATTCGACACACATGCCCATCCATCTCAATATGTTAGTATTAATTTTTTTCATCTACTGTAGTAGAACTGATATGTTTGCATTGCTAATCTGTTTTGCTACTGGATCCAATTTCTTTTAGATATTTCTCTTACTACTTGCAGTAACACCAACAAAAATAAATTTAGCAAAATCTGCTATGCAATAATTTTTTTGAATACAATAGCATTTTTTTAGAAATTATATATATATATATATATATATATATATACACACTGAAGTGCTAGAAAAACTGGTACAGACAAGCTTATGCAAAATACATAGCAACGTCACCTATGCGCACACTTGGTTACGTCCGCCAGTGCATATATAAAACGATGGACATCCTTGCCAGCTGCCAGAGCTGTTTTCAGCATGAGAATGACAAGTAATAACGATTTAAGCGATATTCAACGCAGTGTCATAGTTAGCGCTCATGAGATGGGCCATAGTATTTCAGAGGTAGAAACAAAGTTCGGATTTTTATGGATGACCATTGCAAGGGTTAACCATGACTACAAGAATTGCGGTAAAACCTCCAACCTATGGCCGTAAAAAGACATTGGGTGAACGTGAGCATCGTTGGCTGTCAAGAATCGTTTCATGCGATAGGCATGCAACACTCTCACAGGTATCATCGGAATTCAATGCTGGAACCTCAACAAGCATCAGCGTCCAGACTGTGCAACATACCCTGCACGATATGGGCTTTGGGAGCCAACGCCCAACTCGAGTCCTCTTGATTGGTGCACGACACAGAGCTATGCGCCTCGCTTGGGCACGGCAACACTGCCACTGGACACTTGATGACTGGAAACAAGTAGCCTGGTCTGACGAGTATCGTTTCCAACTGTATCGGGCAGATGGAAGGATTGGTGTGTGGCGCAAACCCAATGAAGCCATGGATCCTGCCTGTCA
This sequence comes from Macrothele yani, assembly GCA_039090855.1. Taxonomy (NCBI): domain Eukaryota; kingdom Metazoa; phylum Arthropoda; class Arachnida; order Araneae; family Macrothelidae; genus Macrothele; species Macrothele yani. Next base: position 166,256,136 of record CM077029.1, on the reverse strand, counting down.
ACAGGGAACTGTACCGGCTGGTTGTTTTGGTTATTTTGGCAGGAGCTACCCATATTTGCAGTACTGAATGAGTACAGTTTTATGTTTACTCTTATCACATAGGGGTTTTTGCTTCACAAAATAATGTAGCCCTTTGCACAAAGTATGCATAAAATAGTAAGCTACCAAATAGGAAAAATGTAAAAAAAAAAAAAAAATATTGCAATTATTGAAGAGACAACTATTACATTTAAAACATTTTAAAATATTTATTTCTTGCAGAGAAGTTTTGGATTCTTCCATGCAAACTCTGTTTTTTTCCCTCCAAATGCACTTTCTACATTTCAATTTATGTTTCTTGTGGCATTTCACTGTGCAACATCCAGAAGTGGTTGCTCATTGTGTTGACATTCCATTTGCCTTGGTACTTTCTCCCCATCTTCTTTATATCCAGGTGCAACCTTTCTGTTCTCTTGAAGCTCTTAGATTTATCACTACTATCTTGTTCAGAGCTTACCAGAACATCTTCAGGAGTTTCAGGTGGGGTTTGTACTGGTATACTTGGACCTTCCACAACAGGTACAACACAAGTACAACACTGTACTGGCATCAGAATGGAAAGTTTGTATATGCCATCTCATTTTAACTTTTAGTGTTGTACAGTACAAGAGCAAAAGTAGCAGTCATCACTGTGATTTTCTGATTTCCTCAAGATTATTTGGCACAGAAAAGAAAAAAACTGATTTTTTTTTTTTACCTTTTGTTGACTGCCTAATTCAACATACCCTACATGGATCCCATGATTTGTTTTGATCCCCAAGTTTCACTCCAAAGTATACATAGTAAGCTTCTGCTACAAATCTCAAACAGTGAAACAGTTGTACATCTGTGTAATCAACACACAGATGTACAACAGTAAATGTTACCTGTCCTAGACTCTTCCCTGGACTACACCAAAGTTAACAACAGCAAAGTGGGTGCAAACTCAGAAAAAAAAAAAAATGTTGAAAGATTTGTGAAAGGTATGCAATTTTATAATTTTTGAATATGAGGACATATCTTGTACATACTTTTATTTAATACATATTTATTTTATATTTAACACATATTTTTTTCAAGCTTTTTATCAACTGGCTACATAATTGTGACATGTCTTCTGTTTGATTAAAAAATAACTGACTCAGTTGATCTTAATTTGAGGAAGCAAGAAATAAGTTAAATCTTGTCACAACATTTGATTTTGTTACCATGTAACAGACAAAGCACCAGAATTTTTCTTTTCACTGACAAGTTACCATGTAGTCTGTCTTATAAAGTAACTATTCATATGTTTATGTGTTAAACAAAAGTGACATTTTTTTCCCCTTTGCAGTTACAAAGCAAGGTTGAACAGACATCAAAAGAGAAGCAATTTTTTATGCAGAGATATCAACAGGTACCTAACAGTGCAGTATTCTTACTGTTGCTTAAATATGTGAACACTTTGATTACATACTTACCGTATTTACCAGCATATTAGTCAAGGTCATAAAACGGGAAAAGTATTAAAAAACGAGGGCGACTTATACGGTGAAGATAAAATACCACCCGAAAAATTTTGTGCGAAAATTTTGGTACATCGATTTTTCATATTATTAACACTCATTTTTATACACTGAATGGCCACTTTATTATGACCACCCCCTCAGTACTTCTTTAGGCCACCTTTTGCCTTTTAATACTGCATCGATTCCTTGTGTCATGGACTCCACAAGATGTTGATAGGTTTTTTGTGGAATCTGAGACCATGCTTGATGAATAGCACTTTTCAGGAGTGTGAGATTGCAGGGTTGGGGATCCAGCCGTCTGATGGCTCGTTTCAACTTCATCCCACAAATTCTCAATGGGGTTGAGATCTGGAGATCGTGGGGGCCACCTAAGCAAAGTAAACTCACCTGCATGTTCCTGAAACCAATCCTGTACAATACAAGCACTATGGCAGGATGCATTATGTTGTTGAAAGTAGCCATTGGGATACACCATCCACATGACAGGATGCACTTGGTCCGCAACAATTTTTAGATATGATGTGCCAGTCAGACGTTGATCAACACGAATTAAAGGGCCCAAAGCATGCCAGGAAAACATTCCCCAAACCATAACGTTGCCTCCACCAGCTTGAAGGGTTGTAGCAATGCATTTGGGGTCCAGGCTTCCGTGCTGTTTCTGACAAATTCTCACTCTGCCATCGACATGGTGCAACTGAAAATGTGGTTCATCGGACCACATAATTTGTTTCCAATTATCGACTGTCCAATCCTTGTGCTACTGTGCGAACTAGAGACGTTTTCTCTTGTTAACTGCAGACAGCAAAGGTGTTCGAACAGGCCTTCAGCTGCCATATCCCATCCGATGCAGTGTACGGCGAACAGTGCATGCAGAGATCATTTGAGGGGATCCTTGATTAAGATGGTATGTAATTTGCTGCACTGTTGCCCTTCTGTTGTCTGTTGCCAGTCTGGACACTCTCCGTTCTGCCCGAGCAGTCACTAGTCGATGACATGTACACATTGCACATAGAGACCCAGTTTTTTGGCTGACAGTCCAGTCTTGAAACACTTTAACAACAGCTGCTCTGGAACATTTCACGAATGCGGCGGTTTCGGTGGTACTCGCTCCATGGCTCCGAGCTCCTACAATCATCCCACGTTGAAAGTCCATCAAATCGCATTTTTTTACCCATCTCGTCACCCAAAAATCACTTCTACTAGTGTAGCAAGCACTAAGCTTTCCCTTTTTATACTAGCTTCGCCCTCTGGCGGCAACAGCATGCAGCCATAGCTCATTTGCTTAAAACTGTCAGGTGGTCATAATAAAGTGGCCACTCAGTGTATAACATTAATGCAAAATGTTCATATACAAATTACTAAAACAAATTTTAAATGCAGAAAATTCCTCTTTGCTATTGCTTTCAAAAAGTTTTTCAACAGATCGCGTGACTCAGTATCGGATTCACCGATATCGTATTGGATTCACCAATATCGTATCGGTCCCACTCATTATCACTGTTCATGTCATTGTCACTATCGGATTGTCACAGATCGTCATCTTCCGTTCCATCTATATTGTTCGATATTCCACATTTTTTAAAGGACTTAATTATGGACTCAGTCTTTACCGCATCCCAAGCTTCAATAATGAAGCTGCACAATGTTTACAATGGCACGGCACGGATATTCCCCTTTTTTGTGACGGTTTTCCCGCCATTAATCATCCACTCAGTCCACTTGTTTCTAAAAACATCTTTAAAAAGTTTATTCAATGTCTAGCAGTTGCATCATGAGGGAATGTGTTGAACAACCGGTTGACCTCATGATACCGTGAGAAACAGCAGCAGAGGGGACGAGAAAGCAGTGTGACCAGTTTTTTAGACATGGCCAATCACCTACCAGCTTTAAAACACATTTGGTGTGCTTGTACACCTTTCTATACATTTCCCCCTCTCTTTCCCAGGGAGGATTTCATTCGCGGCAGTGTGCACGTGATTTTAATGAAGGGATATATATGTTTGGCGAAACGGGTATAGAGGGTGGTTGACTTATACCATGAATATAGCCGAAATCCAACATTTTTCTCTAAAAGTCCACATTGACTTATACATCAGTCGACTAATAATCCGGTAAATATGATAAATGCGCTTATGACCTTACTATTACAGCTATTATGGTTCTGTAAGGTGAAGTTTTTTGTTTTTCAATCATGCGCATAGAGAATTGAAAGGAATTATTTGAGCAGCATGAAAAACAAAAAAAATTCGTTTTACTTTTTTTTTTTTTACGAGACCTTTTTCTTTAGAAAAAGCTAAAATGTATATTTTAACTGATTGGTTCTATCAAAAGAAGTCTATTTTTTGTTTGTTTGTTTGTTGTTGTTTTTTCAATCATGTGCATGGAAAACCTAGAGAAAACATTTCATATCATGAAAAACAAAAAAACAAAATAATTATTTTGCTAGAAATTCAGTTTTTTTTATGGTGATGTTTTATACTGATCAGATCAGATCATATGTAGAGGATTTTAGGAAGAGAGTGTCTGACCCCAGGTCTTAATTAACAACCCTTAGAAACAGGAAGCTAGGAGATTTGGACTAGAGTGCCCGATAGGAAAGTGACACGGAAGTGAGGTAGAAAGGGGAGGAAGGCGCCCTTATTTATTACCTGGGGGGCCAGTACCCAGGGCCCAACAGCTTAACGTGCCCATCCGACGCACGGCAGATATTTAGTGGTTCGAGCATTCGTACCTGCCTGAGAGCAAACCCGAGGTCTTCTCAGTGGCAGTCACGAACATTGACCACTAGGCCATCTGCGGCTCGGTTTTATACTGAACAAAGAAACTATCACTTAATTTCCCTTTTTGTGAAGATAAAACTGTTTGCTTGATTCAAAAGTTGCATTTTGTTGCAAATCTTTGCAACTCGTGTAAAGTTTCACTGTTGTGAGAAAATAATCTCATAGTTTTATTGTTAAGTGATAATTTGGCATTGTGGAGGAAGTTTTTCTTAGTGTTACTAATCTGCTGCTTAGAAATAATTTTGCAGTGCTAACGAACAATCGTTCACAGAACAGCAACAAGAGCCTCTGTGAATCTTGGAAAGTTGCCAGCTAGCTCTATGCGACATTGGCGAAAAGACCCCAACTAACTGGGTTTTGTTCCAGATTCCTTAGGTTGAATGACCTAATGGAACCGTCAGCTGTTGGCTAATCCCCCACACTGATGTACTTACCTGATTAAAAAGACCAAAAGAAATCAATACCCAGACTCAAATGTGGGATATAGTGGACCTACCACACTTGAGAAGGATGGTCCACCACAGAATCGACCTTGACTTTCAAAACTGCGTATGAGAAAAAGATCTCGACTAAGTGAATGTAAAATTGGTGTATGGAATACTAGAGGTATAAATGGCAAGATGAATGAGGTGATTGAGGAGATGAATAAATATAGATTGAATGTGCTGTGTGTAAATGAAACCAAAAGGAAGGAAATTGGGGTAGAAGTGAATTTCACAGTGAGTGTGTGGTCTGGAGTATTGGATAATGTGAGAGGACAGGCTGGTGTAAGTGTGATTTTAAGTGAAAAGATGAACAACTTGATTCACTATAGCTGCATAAGTGAGAAAATTTCTTTGGATTTGTTTGAAATTGAAACTTCAGAGAATAGTAATTGTTATAGTGTATGCTCCTTGTGACCTTCTGATAGGAAGATTTCTAGAATGAGCTAAAAGCTGTTTTGAGCCAGTTTGGTGCTAAAGAGAAAGTTACAATAGCAGGGGATTTCAATGCTAGAGTAGATGTGTAGAATACAATTTCTGACAAAGTTCTGGGTAAGTTTAATGATTGTTATGTAAATGATAATGGTGAAAGATTAATTGAACTCTGCATTGAGAATAGTTTGTGTGTATCCAATACATTTTTCAACCACAAGTATATCCACACATATACTTGAGAAAATCATACTCTTGTGCAAAAGAGGGTGATAGATTTTCTTGTCTACAATCAGCATCTGAAACACTTAGTTGTTGACACTCATACGATGAGAGGTGCAGATGTTGGTTCTGATCATTACTTGTAGTGTCCCCGAGTGAAACTGAATGTTGGTTGGAGGAAAAGAAATAGGAAGAAGCCCAGGATGGAAAGAATAAAGGTTGAAAGGCTCCCTGGAGATCATCAGTGTTATTCTGACTTACAGCATGAGGACAGTGCATACATGTGTGTAGATGTTTTGAAAAAGAAAATAAAGGGAAATTATTCCCCAAAAAAAAGTTCGAGGGCAAGGAATCTTCCAGTCAACGATAAAGTAAGAAACGACCTATCCCGCCAGACAGAGCGGGAACCCAGACAAGGTATACTAGGTCGCCTGCCAGCACGTCACCACGGGCTGGTCTCTGGGCCATTGGGGTGGCCAGGGTCCGAACCGGCGTCTCAAGGCAGGATAAATTGTCGCAACATGTCAAAATAACATCCAAGGTGCTCAATAAGTCCCCGTGGAGCCAAGACAGATTGGCGGAACGGGACAATGAAATCAGTATATTACTCAGATAATGACTGAAGGAGCTGAAATCTTGCGATAGAGATGTAGAAAAGAAGTGGGAATGTTTTAAGAACTGTGTTGTCACTGCTGCTGAAGAGGTCTGTGGCACCACAATAGTGGGTAACAATAGAGGTGATGCTTGGTGGAATAATTAATGAGATTGAAGAGTCAGTATAGAGAAAGAAGGAAGCCTATTTGGGGGATGTTGCAAGGTAGAGTTTCTGTGGATGAATATCGCTGTAAGAAGCGAAAAGCTGCTAAGCTGGTTCACCAGAGTCACGCAAAAGACGGGAAGGAGAAGGTGGAAAGGCGTAAATTGGGCTTTTGGAAAGATAAGAAGACTTTCTTGAAAGTACACGAGACTCACGGAAAATAGGGGAAACAAAGTTTTAAGTTGTGTGAAGAATAGGATGAGGGAAATGATATGGGAGCCCAGTGAATTAAGTGAAAGATGGGGGTGAATACTTCTGTGAGTTATTAGATCAGGAAAGCAAAGGCGATTCTGACGCAAAAGCAGATGATGCCACAGTAAAGGATGGAAGCATAGGAGGGATATTAAGAGAAGTGTGTAAAGCTCTAAAATCTTTTCAGAATGGTAAGGCTACAGGAGTTGATGGCATAACTGCCGAGATGTTGAAATATGGTGGTGACTCTGTAATTGATTGGTTAACTGAAATTTGCCAGTTATGCTGGGATTTAGGAATGGTTCCTCAGTATTGGAAGGATACTATCATTGTTCCATTGTATAAGGGAAAAGGTGATCAGACTGACTGCAAGAATTATCGTGGTATTAGCCTACTAAGTGTGCCAGGAAAAGTGTTTGGTAAGGTCATTATTGAAAAAGTACGGAGTCTTACATCATGGAAAGTGAGGGATGTTCAGAGTGGTTTTATGTTTGGTAAAGGCTGCACTAACCAAATTTTTGTGTTATGCATGATGATTGATAAGTATCTGGCTGGTGGTAAGAAAGTTTTTGCTGCCTTCATAGATTTAGAGAAAGCTTACGACTGAGTAAATAGGACACTTTTGTGGAAAGTGTTGAATGAATATGATGTTACAGGTAATCTACTGAATAGTGTAAAAGCCATGTATGCTGGCAGTAGAGTTTGTGTACGAGTGAATGGTGTTTTATCAGAATGATTTTCTATTGGTGCAGGAGTCAGACAAGGTTGTGTAATGTCACCATGGCTGTTTAATATATTTATGGGTGTGTGCATGCATGATACCAAAATAGATAATACTGGTTTATGTCTTGGTGATATCCGTGTGTGCCCACTGCTGTATACTGATGACACTGTCCTGTTGGCAGAGAGTAAACGTGATTTGCTGAGTATGTTTTCCCAGATGTACGAAGTTTGCATGAAATTCAAACTGAGTATAAATAAGGGAAAAACCAAAGTTATGGTTTTTGACAGAGTAACTGTTCGTACTGAATGTAATATAAGTCTAAATGGTACAGTGATTGACCAGGTGAATGAGTTTGTGTATTTAGGAAGCATGTTTGACAGGGAGAACAAATTGGATGGTGAAATTAGTAGGCGAGTGAACTCTTCATTGAAAATCATGGCTGCTTTGGGAGGTTTTCACAGGAATGATGGGTTCTGAAGAGAGTCATGCATGGCTGTGTATGAAAGTGTAATAGTTCCTACTATGGTGTATGGCAGTAAAACCTGGGTACTACAGAAGAAACATAGGAGTCGTTTGTTTGCTGGAGAAATGTGTTACTTGCGGGGAGTTTGTGGTAGGAGACGTTCTGATTGTGTGAGGAATGAAGACTTGTTGCAGTTGTGTATTGTAAAGCAAAATGTTGTTAGCAAGGTGGAGACTAATATGCTTCAGTGGTTTGGCCACATTGAAAGATTGAGGGATGAGATGCTTACCAAGAAAATCTTTATAGCCCAAGTGGCAGGAAGGAAAGGCAGAGGAAGGCCAAGGAAGTCATAGGAGGATCAGATTCAGGAGTGTCTGCATGAGAAAAAGATTATGAGTATAAAGATTAGAAGTTCTTGTGTATGGCGTGTAATGGATGTCAGTGAAGCCCGAGTTGTATGTCAAGATTGCTGTAAATGGAGAAATTTGATATGTGCATTATGAAAGTAAAAATTGTTTGTACAACTGTAATTTTGAGAAATAATGATATGATGTAGTTAAATTCATGTGCCAAAAGTTAATAGGCACTTTGTTTTAAAACAGGTTGGTGTTAATTGTATTAACAGGTAAGTTTTTCTGATCGAGGTTTAATAAATTCTTGCAAGAAAGTAATTTTTTGGGAAATGTAATCATATTCGAGGAGAAGTTCTTAGAAGCTGTGAACTCTATTTTTTCTCTTGAAAAATGACAACTTATTTATTTTATCAACAATATTTGCACATAATGTAATGCAGTTACACTATTGATGTAAGAAATGCATTCTGGTTTGAAAAAAAAAAAAGAATTAACAAACATCATAATCATATATTCATACAGCATTGCAAATGTCAACAAGCTGCTTAATTATTCACGTGCTATTTAGACAATATAAATTTTGATGTTACTCACCTCTTTATTCCCTAAATCATTTAGGAGGTTTTCGCCTCTACACATTTCCAACACGTATTTTTCTTATTTACATCGTGGCTCGAGGCCGAAAAAAAAAAAAAAAAAATCATTTTTAACTCACACAAACATCACTCCCCCTCCCTCTTTTCCGTATGACCAAATTCAGATTCAAAATAATCCACCACAAATATACACAATTGAACTCCCCAAAACACTTTAATCTAATTAAAACATCAATCAATAAAAACCTATTTACACATTTCCTAAAACGTCAAAGTTAAAAGCAGTAGCCCAAAATTATTTACAATTGCACATCAGTGCCAAATTAAAGTAAACCCCAAAACCTGACACAACCACTATATCCAACGCTGACGGACCTCTCTCCCCTCAGAAACAAGCATAACAACCAAGCACTTTCAACCACCGCCCTGCCCATTTTCAAGGAGCGGACGTAACAGATGCACCACCCGTCACCATCCACGAAATGTAGCGAATGTTCCAGTGCCCGCGCGGCATCGTCTCAATTTTATGTTCTCCGTCGTTCAGGCGCAGTGACGTCATCTATCAGATGACCCAGTATCCTTCTTTTTCTTTCGTACCTATAAATATCTGTTCGATTTATTTGATTCTTGAAACTAATCATCTTATTCTAACACGTTTTTATTACATCATTTCTTTCTTTAAGCAAAATACAGGAGGACCTATGGGATCACCCCTGTCTACATTATTTGCGGAGGTTATTATGACAGATATTGAAGCCAAAGGGATAAATAACCTGAATGAACCACCATTAATATATTACAGATATGTTGATGATATTTTCATCTTATCAAAATTGAATCCCACAGAACTAGATGACATAGCTAAAAAAATTTTAAGAACAGTGTTCATCCATTGAAGTAACAATTGAAGTTGAACAGCAGGATACTTTGGCTTACCTTGGTGTACAGATTATAAAACAACCCAACACATTAGATTATACCGTTTACAGAAAACTGTCATACGTACCTGTGATTATACCGTATGATTCTTATCATCCATATGCTCATAAATGTAACAGTATTAAGACTTTAATAAAAAGAGCTTTTACGCACACATCAAATATGCAATACAGAAAGGATGAATTGAAATATATTACAGATGTTGCAAAGAATTATGGATATCCCAGTAAAAAAATAAAAAATGGATTAAAGAAGTGCAGAACAATTGTATTAACTCTTCAAACATAAGAAGAAATAATAATAAGCAGATTAAATATATTGGATCGTTTCAGTACATGAAAGGAATTTCAGCTGAAATTAATAAATTCTGTAATAGGTATAATTTACAATTGGGCAATAAAGTACATACCATTAAAAATTTTGTAATCAATACGAAAAAAAACAAGAAGTGCTTGGACAGAGCTGGCGTTTACGAAATTCCTATAAGCAACAATCCTACAGTATCATGTATAGGAAGCACTAAAAATAAACTAAAACATCGTTTACAACAGCACTTACGGAATTGGCAGAAAAAAGAAGCAAAAACTGCTTTGGTCCAGTACTATATTAAACAAAGGCGATACCCAAAGTTTGACGAAATAAAAATTATTAAGAATTGTCGTACAGAAAGGCATATGAGATTGGCGGAGACAGTGTTGATAGAAAAAATAGACACAGGTTATGTAACGTTAATGATCCTAATAGCTTAAACACATATTGGAAGGATTTGATCAGAAAGGAAAACAGCAGAGAAGAACAGAGGAGAAAAGGCAAGAGGGGGAAAAAAAAAAAAGAAAAGAAAAGAAATGATGTAATAAAAATGTGTTAGAATAAGATGATTAGTTTCAAGAATCAAATAAATCGAACAGATATTTATAGGTGAAAGAAAAAGAACGATATTGGGTCATCTGATAGATGGCGCCACTGCGCTTGAACGACGGAAAACGTAAAATTGAGACGATGCCGCGCGGGCACTGGAACATTCACTACGTTTCGTGGATGGTGACGGGTGGTGCATCTGTTACGTCCGCTCCTTGAAAATGGCCAGGGCAGTGGTTGAAAGTGCTTGGTTGTTATGCTTGTTTCTGAGGGGAGAGAGGTCCATCAGCGTTGGATATAGTGGTTGTGTCAGGTTTTTGGGTTTACTTTAATTTGGCACTGATGTGCAATTGTAAATATTTTTGGGCTACTGCTTTTACCTTTGACGTTTTAGGAAATGTGTAAATAGGTTTTTATTGATTGATGTTTTAATTAGATTAAAGTGTTTTAGGGAGTTCAATTGTGTATATTTGTGGTGGATTATTATGAATCTGAATGTGGTCATAGGGAAAAGAGGGAGGGGGAGTGATGTTTGTGTGAGTTGAAAATGATTTTTTTTTTTGTGTTGTTGCGGCCTTGAACCACGATGTAAATAAGAAAAATACGTGTTGGAAATGTGTAGAGGCGAAAACCTCCTGAATGATTTAGGGAATAAAGGTGAGTAACCTCAAAATTTATAAACATCATAATATTACTTTTTTGTAAAAAATGTGGAATGTGGATGTAACTCAGCTATTTACATAATAAGGTGTTTTAAGTCAATTGTTACCTTTTACTGTAATTTTATCCAAAGAAGCAGGGATCGCATTTCTCCTAAAATTCCTAATATTTTGTGACCCTCCTTAAATTCCTAAAATTATAACTAAAATTTGCTATTCTTCCTAAAATTTTTGTAAGCTTATTTATTAAAAATATAACCGTTATTAATGCCAATAAATTTACCATTACAGTAAGGTAAGAAGACCTGTTATTGTAGAAACACAGCCTATATGGTGTGCTGCTGAAGGGAGGGAAAATGACGCCATCGAGATGCACTTGCTTCGGGGCGGGCGCTCCACTTTTGTGCCTTCGGACAGTTTTCGAGAGTAACAAGAGATCTAAGGGAAAAGGGGAGGGGTCATTTTCACCCCTGGTTTGCGCTTTGCAGACTAACTCAGTGGCATGCAGAAGATCATACTTTATTTTTGAACATGCCTCGTGGAACCTCCTCTTTCTGCTGATGTTTTGTTATTGTAAACCGCAGGTGGGTGGAAGCAAAGAGGAAACATGTGGTCTCCTTCCGTAACCTCCGGTAATGATGATGGGATGGTAGCTGAGTGTTATCGTGGCAGGCAGTAGAGCACGTGATCATTAACCTTCAATCGTGCGTCGGCGACAGCGACCTTTGATACGCAATATATCTCGGCTTCGACTCGCTTTGACTGAACTTACGTGAGATGCATATGATAGTTTCTGGTTTTGCGTCTTTTATGGTGTTCTCTGTGCTGTGTGCAGGTTCAGTTCTCTAGTGGTGACTTGCTTTTTTTTTTTTTTTTTTCTATCTTCTGACATCCTCGCAGCCAAACTTCGGGAAGTTGTCTGGCTTTGCAATATTGGAACATGTTTTTGTACTTCCCTTTCATTTTCTGGTTAGTAATACAAGTGTTTAAGATGCCTAAATCCAAAACGAAATTTCAAGATGCTTGGCTCGCCAAAGAATTGGATGGAGTGAAGTTGAAAGAATGGTGTTCTGCAACTGAAACAATATTTTCTGCTAAGTGTATATTGTGTTCAGAAATTTTCAATATTTCTAATAGTGGCTTTTCACAAGTAAAAGCGCATCATAAAGGAAAAAACATTTGCAGAAATTTCAAAGTAAATTTCAAAATAAGTCCATCCTGAAAGCCTTTGGAGGACAGGATCTTCAGCCCAAAACAAATATTAGTGAAGTACTGAGTCATGATTTACAGTTGGCTAAAGCCAAAGCATTATGGGCCATGAAAGTTGCTAAGGACAATATGTCTTTTGTTTCATGCACTGAAACAGTTGAACTTTTCAAAGAAATGTTTCCTGATTCTGTGCTATTGCAGCCAAAATGCAACTTAAAGAAAAAAAGTTGCTTATGTGATATCACATGGATTGTCAAAATATTTTGAAGAGGATTTGAAAAAAGACATTGCATCTAGTAGCCCAGGAAAGGTTACTATTGCATTTGATGAAACTACAAATGCGCAAGTGAAACGGCAGTTGGATGTATATCTCAGGTACTGGTCTTCAGAAATAAATTCAGTTTCTTGCCGATACCTAACGAACGTTTTTCTGGGTCATGCAACAGCAGATATTTTGCTAAAAGAAATTCTTGATGTGTTATCGTCCTTCAATATTTCGTTGAACAGAATTATTTGTGTATCCATGGACAGCCCAAATGTAAATAAGTGCTTTTTACGCAAATTCAATGAAGTTGTAAAACAAGAAACAGGCCAGAAATCTTTGGAACTAGGTTTTTGCAACCTGCGTGTTGTTAGTAATGCATTTAAAATTTTTTTGACAAGCTTAAATATAGATTTTGACGAATTTGCTACTGATATGCATTACTTTTTAAAGAATAGTGCTGCAAGACGAGAGGATTATAAATCTGTCGAGGATATAACATTGGTCACAGCCAAATTTCTTTTGCGTCATGTCAGCAACAGATGGTTAACCATTGGTTCTGTAGCCCAGAGGCTCTTGGATCAATGGCTAAATATTACAGAATATTTTTTAAACTTCTTGCCATCTCAAAAAATATTTGAAAAACAACTACGCAATTCAGCAAGGTATATAAGAATTCACTGTTTCCTGAAAAATGAGATAACTCCTTGCTATTTAGCATTAATTTCATTTTCACACCAAAATTTTGAAAAGTTTTCATTATGTTATCAGAGTGAAGAACCAAAAATACACCACTTATATTCTGATTTAAATACTTTAATGAGGAATGTTATGGCTCAGTTTATCCAAGATGATGTTATTGCAGGGAAATTTGGAGAAGACCTAAAGAATGTAGATTTTGAAAACAAAAATTCATGGAAAAAACTAGGGGAGTTAGAAATTGGTATGAAGACAAAAAATCTCCTCAGGAATGTTCAAGAGACCAGGCAGAAATTATTTCTCTTAGATGTAAGATCATCACTAATTGCAACCACAAAATATTTAAAGTCAAATTTGCCATTCTGCAATCAAAAGCTAAGAGACATAGAAGTTTTAAAGGTAAAAGCACCAAAGAAAGAGTCAACTCAACTTTCAGTCGCTGAAGGACTTTCGGAAATAACCAGAATTTCAAGTGTTTTGCATCTTTCTGAGGAACAAATTGATAGAGTAAGAGAAGAGTGGAAACTTTTAAATTCTGATAAGCCATCTCTAGATGAACTAGTGAAATTTTCAGAGGAAGGGCATATTCCAGTGCGGATTGATCATTACTGGCGTAATATATTTAGTATTAAAGACTCTAGTGGAAAAGAAAAATACTCAAATCTTGCTAAACTCATCAAGTCAATTTTAGTTTTACCTCATGGTAATGCTGATGCAGAAAGGGGATTTTCGGTTAACACTGCTCTGTTAAGGAAGGACAAGGCTAACTTAAAAGACTAACTATAACATCATTAAGAATAGTTTAAGGGGCCATTAAACACTATGGATGTGTAAGTAAAGTTCCCATAACAAGAAATTTGTTAAATAGTGTTTGTGATTCACATAAATTTTATAAAGAGTATGTTGATAAGCTGAAGGAAGAAGAATAAAAAAGGTAAAAGAAAGGAAGCAGAAAGAGAGGAAAATAAGGAAAAGCAGCTAGAGAAAAAAAGAAAAGCTGAGTTTGATAACAAAATAAAAGAAAATGATGCAGAAATAAATAGGCTTAAAAAAGATAAAGAAGCCTCCCTAGCAGTAATTCAAGAGGGAACAGAAAGAATGAGAAAAGCTGTAGAAAAACAAAATACTGTTGAAATAGCAGTTGCCTCTAACTTGATCATACAAGGTTCAGCTGAAATAAAGAAAACTGAAAGTAAATTAGTTGTGGTGGAAGCAGAAAAAGATAGGCTTATCAGGAAAAGGTTGAAACAATAATATGAAAAAAGTAATTCAGTGAACAATTGTACATAGTTCTTGGTTTTTAATTACCTTTTTAGGATATTATAATTTAATGTGAAACCTGAAAACTTTACTGTGAAAATCGTGTATTGCTTCTGGTTCAACAGCATATTAATGTTCAAAGTGAAACTTGAATGTGGTAAATATACTTGAATATGATAATAACACGTGAAAAGATAAGAACTGAACATTAGAAGTAAATCATACTTAAACTTTAGACATTAGACGTTATGCAAAAAATTTGGGTGTGAACTTCGACCATATATACTAATGGACTGAGCATTGGCAATAGCTGCATCAAAGCCGCCATGGCTCCAACATTGGGCACGTCATCATCAGACTCCAAATTTCGTGTAAAAATGCTGTTATGATTACTAATTTACGTGGCAGAACTTCAGTGTTTTCGGTGTATTATGTGAATGCGCCTCATATATAATGAAAACTCTTCAGGTAAGTTTACTTATGAGCTATATACATGCATGATCGGGTTGTTTACATTTCGTGATTTATAATGTGATGAACATTTGCGAAGAATTTGGAACATGCATTCCATTTTTTTCTTAAGTTACTATATTTTTATATTAATAGCTGCAAGTTTCTGGTTAAGTAATTGAACTTTATTGTCTTAGGTATTTAATTCGTTTCTTACCCATGAAAAATCATTGAACTTCCTTTACTATATCGCTCAGAGCAACCATAAGCATAGCAGGTGTAACCCATCTTTTTGACTGATGTCATGTGATTTTATGTTGGAGCCAGAAATTTTGATGTCATGCACAGTCTATCAGTATATATATTTGAAGGGCGTGAAGCAAACTCTTTACAATGTATACGAAAGTTGTTTTACTAGATGTATACAAATATACATCTAGTTTTTATTGAAATACACTCCTAAAATTTTCCTAAAATTTTTCCAAAAATTCCTAAAATTCCTACCTAAAATTTTCCAGAAGTATGCTATGATCCCTGAAGAAGCAAGCTTTACACAATTTTCAAGTTATTACATCATCATCATCATCAACGATTATCAATCCACTACTGGATGAAGTTTGCACCCAAGTTCCTTCAGCAACTTTGTCTTGAGCCAGTCTTTTCCATGTCACACCAGCATGCATTTGAATTTCATTCATCCATCTCTCATATGGTCTTCTTCTGGGTCTTTTTCTATTTCTTGGAATCCAGTCTAATACTTCTGATGTCCACTGGTGGTTAGTTCTTCCATCAATATGTTTATCCCTTTGCAGGGTTTTACCTTAATCATGATGTTATCAACTCATTCATTTTCCTGATTCATGTGTTTTTTGTCCTATCTTTCCTGGTTATACCAAGCATGCACTTCTCCATGCTTCTTTCAGTTGTTTGCAGCCTCTGTATATCCTTTTTAGTTAAGGTCCATGTCTCTGCTCAATAAAAAGAGAACTGAAAGGATGAATTCATTTAACACTTTTAAGACATAATGGTAAATTGCTGTTGAAGATTGTGCTGTTTCCTCCAAAAGCTCTCCAGCCAAGTTTTGGGTGCCCATTTGTTTCTTCTTGGATGTGGCCCTTGCTTGTTATATGTTTGTTGTCCACGATAAATGTAGGCATCGGTCACTTCTAGATTTGCCCCATCAACCTCTAAATCTTCAGTTCTTGTAGAAGCATTGTACATCTATTTTTTTTTTTTCTGTAAGTAAATTTTTTATACCCACTTCTTTGCTCTTGTCAGTAAGTTCCTGGATCATACTCTGCAGCTCTTCATTTCACCATTGTTGTACTTCACACATGCAAACGAGCAAATTAAGCGACACGAAGCAGTTTTGTAATAGCCCGAAGTACACCATGATTTTAAAAATGTTTTACACTCGGTAGTGCAGAATATTTTTACAGTCATGGTGTACTCTCTCTCTCTTGTGTCTCTCTCTCTCTCTCTCTCTCTCTCTCTCTCTCTCTCTCTCTCTCTCACACACACACAATTCTAATTTTATTATGAGTATAAGTTTGGGGGGCATATATTTTGTCTATTAAAACAGTAAGCATCTTTGCTACAAAATAGTTTTGAGGAATAATTGTTATAAACTGAAGAAAGCATGTGTTCTGAGTGGTGGTAAAAGTCTGAAGTTAGATATAGACGACAAATTCATTATGTTCATTCACAATTATTCTGTTTCACACATTAATATATAAAGTACAGCATTTTGGAGCCAAGGTCGACTGTATAATAAAGTATAAAACAAACAAACTGATGATCTCTATGTGTAATTCACATGTATTAAGAATTTTTACCTTGCAAAGTTCGATGTTATTATCTTCATTAGATGTACAGACATATTGTATATATTCCTGATCAGATAAATGGTCTTCATTATATAAAAAATTTCATGAGTTGAATAAAAGCATGTATAAAAGACTATAAAAATTGATATACGCAGGCAGTAGAATAAAATAGTAAAATCCAAAAACAAAAATCAAGAGAGCATAAAACTGGAATTTGTTAAAGTCCTGGTAAAAACATTCAAGAATAGGCATATAAAATCAACGTGGCTGAGAAAGTTCTATAAGATGTGTAGATCAGTCTCTGCCGAAACAATGTTATTCACCTTCCTCGGCTCGGTTTCAGATATGTTTCTGTCACATTGAACCACAGCTTTCATCAATGGTTGCCATTGCATTCCTAGACGCTGCAATGTCATCATATGTATTACTTGGATACAAATGGTGACAACTGATGAAAGCCATGGTTCAATGTGGCAAGAAACATGTCTGGAACCAATCCAAGGAAGGTGAATAACATCATTTTGGCAGGGATTGGCCTACACGTCTTCTAGAACTTTCACATCCACTTTAATTTTATGCCTATTCTTGAATGGTTTTTATTAGGGCTGTAACTAATTCCTGTTTTATGTTCTTTGCTTGATTTTTGTTCTTGGATTTTACTATTTTATTCTATTGCCTATGTATACCAATTTTTATAGTTTTTATACACAATTTTATTCAACTCATAGAATTTTTTATATAATGAAGGACATTCATCTTATCAGGAATATATACTTATATGTCTGTACGTCTAATGTAGATAATAACATCGAACTTTGCAAGGTAAGAAAATTTCGTAATACATTTGAATCGTACGTGAAAATCATCCATGTTGATACTTTATTATATCACTGATCTCAGGCAAAGTTGTACTTTATATAGTATGTATTCAAGATGTAGTACGCATTCAAGTTGGCTGACTAACTTGAATAGTATATATTCAGCCTGAAGTCAACTGTAATTTATGAGAGATCTGTGTTACGTGCATTTTAATTTTCCATATATTCCTTCCTTTTTTTTTTTGACTATGAAAGAGATACTGAATTCAGAATATTTTTTCATTTAGTCCCTCTAACTTTTTTGCTTTTTCAGGTTATTATTGAGAACTCTCACTTGCGAGAAGCTGTAAGTAAGGCAGATTCTGTGTTAGAGGATGTCAGCATAAGCAAGCTAACGTTACAACATACTGAGGATCAAATGCCAAATATATATACGGATGATGATGTCCAAGAAAAGATCAAGGTAATAAATATAATATCCTGAAGCAACATTTTTTATATGTGGAATTTAATCCTGTATCATATATATTTATCATATATGTTTCTTCTTTAATTATCCCTATTTCTTTTATTTCAGAGAACTAGTGTTAGAATATTAAATGGAAGAAACAGCTTTTATTATAATGTAACCACCTGTTCATTTTTGTATTACTCATACTTATCTTCCAGGTAACATTTTAGATGACAAAAGTAAAACTGGATGATGGACTCGGAGAACTGGTAAAATATGCATAAAATTTTTTGTCACTGTAAATTTGTCCTGTTATAATACTTAGTGAATGTCAGCATTCTTTTTGGACAATCTCAAGAAAGCTGCCAAATTACCACCAGGCCAACAGATCCCAAAGCTTTTCAAAAGACTTAAACACTGCAAGCCCGGTAATCCATTGAGACCCATTGTATCAAGGGGGTCCGCACCAACATACCGTTTAGAGGGAGCACTATCAAAATTTCTGGCAAATTATCTTCCTGAATCAGACTTTATAATAACTTCAACTCTGGATTTTATCATAACCAAGGAAATCTCTGTTCAACAAAGCGGCATTACCAGCAATTTCGACGTGGTTTCTCTTTATCCTTCGATCCTTGTGCCAGAAGCCATCGGAACGTTAAAAGTGGCCATATCTAATTCATCACTTCATTCGCAGGAGTCTTGCCTCAACATCTTCAAGTTAATGGACTTGGTCTCAAATTCCACCTACTTCAGTTTCCAAGGACAAACAAATTAATGGTGTTCCGATGGGATCCTCGCTTTGAACTGTTCTCGCAGAAGTAATACTTCACCCAATCAAGCAATATATATTCACCAACACCGCCTCAAGGCCTACTACCTGGTTAAGATATGTGGATGATGCATTTTTCATATGGCCACATGGAAAGGAGACTCTCCTGCTTTTCCTAGACAAAATTAATGATATTCATCCTATGATCAATTTCACTATGGAGCTTGGACTAGAGCTGAGTTCGAGCTCAATTTTCGGAGCCCGAGGTATATCAGCCCGAGCCCAGCCAAGCCCGAATTTTATATTGAAAAATAGATCCCGGGCCCGAACGAGCCCGAAAATTGGCTAACCTGTTCAACCATTAATAAAAAACATCTCATTTTCCACACTTCCATTCTCCTCCTCCTGCTGCAATTAACCAATATATCAAATAGGAAGTAGGGAAGGGACCTCTATCTATTTTTATAGTGTAACTGTACGATTTTCTTTGACCATTCCTTTCCACCTGAGTATTTCGAGCGGCCGGTACATCCAAAATGATTCTGCGGTGCTACAATTGTATGTTGCTCAAATAATGCTAATATTATCGCTCCATAATGTGCTGAAATATGTATGTTGCTAAATATTATTAGCAGGGAGCTACTGCGTGGAGATAGGGGGTAAATTATCGTCAGCAAGTTATCAACTATCCAATATCTATAGTTCTTGAAAAAGCATTTTCTTCCCTGCAGAAACGCACTAATGCGCTGCCTATTTCATTTTCTACCTAAGCCCGGAATAAATAGCCATCTCGAATGCGTGCTCCCCAATCAGAACCAGTTGCCGAAGAATTCCCTTTACCAACTATATAGTGTCTCATTTGCTAAATCATATGAAATCACATTTATACATAAAAAAAAAAAAAAAAATTATTCTGCTCTCCCTCTCTCTCTAAGAGCCCGAACCGCAGTAAATATTCTACAGCCCGTCTCAGCTCTAACTTGGACACAATAGTGCCTTGCCTTACCTGGATGTTTTACTGAGCAAACTCCCCGAAAATCGCCTGGATGTTTATGCCTATGTCCCTCTATTCTAATAATAATTATAATGAATAAACAAGTAAAACCTCGCCATTAAAGACCAACTAACGCACAACCATTAACCCCCCTATTATCTTTTCATGAACTAAAGAATTAACTGACTGTTTACCAAAAAACATCTCTAATTGAAATCACTATTAGTAATGCCTGCTCAATGAACCTTAAATAGCCGTGGTCCTCTGTCACTCTGCAATATCCAGACGGCTTCAAGCTATACTACACTGGAATGACCAAATGTTTATTTAGAATTAGAATCAACGAGCATAAAAGGGACATAAAAAGCAGTAAAGTAACAACGGCCTTATCCAGAGAAGTCGAGTTCAAGTCTGCTACTCCTATTTGGATGACGTAAAGAAATTAGCTTCCTATTCCATCCCAAAATCTATTGTCATTCGCGAAACTTTGGAAATCATTACCAACAGCGAATCATGCAATGGTAGCGTCTCGCTCGAGTTGTCACGAGTTTGGAACCAGTTCTTCAAATAGTGAATGCCTTTTGTTTTCCTTCCATGATTCCACGTGCTAAACGAACATATGACGCCTTGGGTCTTTGAATGAATAATTACTTCGCATCTGTTTGTTTATTGTCAAGTCAAGTCACCTCGTTCAAATTGTTGAACCGTTCTATTTTCAGTTTGCTGTCTACCTTCCTTGAAAAAGCTATCTGGTTGATATGTGAAAGCTTGGAAACTTTGATTTATATTCTACACCAAGAAATTTGTACTGTATTACTAGTATACACTGAAGAGCAATTGAATTAGAGATACCTGTCTAGTAACATGTAGCATCACCTTTCACCCTGATGACGGCAGCGATTTGTCTCGGCATAGACTCGACAAGACGCCGGAAGCATTGGGAAGCCATACGGATTCACGACCCCTGAACAAGCTCCCACAGTTCACGAAGATTTGATGGAGGGGGGGGGGTCAGAGCCTCAAACATCTTTCTCGATGGCATCCCACGTGTGGTCAATGGGATTGAGGTCAGGTGACCTAGCTGACCAAGGAAGCGAGGTCAAGTCGGTGGAGTGTTCATCCAACCATTCGGATACAATTCGGGAGCGATGGCACGGTGCATTGTCTTGTTGCAGAATGAGGTCCTCAGTGGGATGTTGAAGACGCACAAACTGGAGCAAATGGTCGTCCAGGATATCCCGGTAACGTTGACCTGTAAGGGACAATGTCACACGTACCAGGGGTCCCATTTCAGTCCACATAAACAGTCCCCAGACGAGAATGCCACCCCCACCAGATTGAAGAGTACCCTGCTGGCAAGAAGGATCCATCGCTTCATGTGGTTTGCGCCGTACTCGTATCTTACCATCCACATGTACCAATGTGAATTTCAACTCATCAGTTCAGGCAACATTTTCCCACATGTCTAGGGTCCAGTGGCGATGTTCCCGCGCCCATGCTAATCTTTGCACCCTGTGATGTGCGGTCAGCAGCGGTACCCTCGTGGGTTGATGGCTTCTGTATGTACCCCATAGCGAAAAGATGGTTCTGGATGGTGTGGCTGCTTACACGTTTTTGTGCACCAGCTTTAAATTGCAGAGTGATTTCTTGCACTGTGGCCCGTCTATCCGCTGTTACAATGCGAGCTAGCCGACGATGACCCCGCTCATCCACACGCTGTTGTCCATGGCAGTTGGCCCTTGCAAGGTTGGTTTTACCGGATTCAATGTGCTCACGGTGCAGCCATGGCACAGTGGCTCGTGAAAATCCCAGTGCCTGCACGACTTCCGAGATGGAGTGATCCATTCGTCGGGCCCCAACAATTTGCCCACGATCAAATGCGCTTAGGTCCTTCGTCTTACCCATACTGCGTCCGACTTTTACCGATTCCTGTCACATCACTCCTTATATTGTTGGATTGCTGCATACGTCATGTCGTTTCCGTGTACAGGGCCGCCCACAGCGCCACATTTGCATAATGCCAGCTGTCTTTAATTCAGTTGCTTTTCAGTGTAGTTATACTATTTTAAGTGTAATTGGTGTGTAGTTCTTTGTTATTAAACCATAGCATGTTATTGCATTTAATAAATTGTGTATGTGTACACACAATTATGTGCTGTCTCACCCATCCATTATTCTGCACCTTTAAAGAAAACTGACTTTTACTAGCGCGAATAAACCATCTGAACACTAGCTCCATTTTTTCCAATTATTTAAGTGAAACATTTCAAGTGCTTACTACTTTGTGGCATAGAAATGTCATAATTAATTGCCATGAATGTGGCCGATTCTTCAAAAAACTTGACAATGAAGATTATATTTCTTTATTATATGCAGTCTCTTTGTATTGTAAATCTTCAGTTTTCCATTAATTTCTGTGATGTTTTTTTTTCAAATGCAAGGCCAATCTAAATCATCTAAAAATATAAATGTGTGTGCAAATAATTTTCCAAAAAATTTTACTGTATTTTCTTTCACATAATCCTCAGAATATGAAATTTGAAAAAAAAAAAAAAATTCTTCATATAATCTGCAGATTGTGAAATTCAGAAAAAAAAAAATCACTGTTAATTAGCACCTGTGATTTTGATACTGGATTGTAATTCCTGACAGAAAAGGTGCAATACAAAGGTTTTGACTTGTGCTTCTTTTAGAAAATGGGCTATTCGATGACATGGGATTACACTGATTTTCCGTGGACAGCTGTTATAGGTTCTACATCAAAACTTTATGCTAAAGTTTTTAGTATTTTTTTTTTTTTTTTTGAATATTTGATATTTGAGAATTATGTATTGGGTGCAATGGTACTGACAAAGGATGTACATTTTTTCATGGAAAATTCTATAATAATATAAAATTGTTGGCTTATATTTTATACAGCTGAACATTTTTAAATTGGCTAAGCAT
Source organism: Macrothele yani (assembly GCA_039090855.1). NCBI lineage: Eukaryota > Metazoa > Arthropoda > Arachnida > Araneae > Macrothelidae > Macrothele > Macrothele yani. The sequence continues at coordinate 166,233,406 of CM077029.1, read as the reverse complement.
GTTGACTTATTTCCACACACATGTTGCATGTATGCAGGAACAATGAAAATTGTTACATGAAAATGTGAAGTAAAGGAGGGGTGGGGGGACAAGTAAAGGGCAATAGTAAGGTTTGAATTTCTCGTAAGCACATTTGTGTTAAAAGTATACTACATATAATTTGACAGATAGTAGCTGTACATGATAATTTAAAGTTTGCTGTATGTTTTAATTTTTATGTGAGGCCTAAATATTAGCACTGTTGGTGTTTTCTCTTGCACTACATCTGAACAGTTATGGTATAATGTGGTATAATTACAAATATGTTACATATATTCTGTTCAACACCTTTTTACACCATTGCCACAAGAGCATTGCAATTCTGAATTATTATTGCTATAATTCCATGTTGTTATTTAATGAATAAAGATATTCTTTTTTTTACCTTGAGTCTTGTTTAATTTTAATTCTCTCACTGCTGCATTCCTGATGTGTGTTTAATAGTCCACAAGTGGTATCTTTTCAGTCTTCCTAGTTGACCTCATAAATGTACGTTAATGACTTGTCAAAAATAGAAGAGGGTTAAATGAAAGAATATTTAAACATCTGGCACACACTAGAAAAGAAGAAAAAAACGAACCAACTTGGAATTGAAATCTTCTCACTGTAATTAAACTCTTCAAACTGTACAACACCGTATGCTGATGTCAAGGCAAAACCACAGAACTCCTTGAGATTAAGACTTATTTGCTATTAAAAGTCAATTAAAAATATCCATTAGAAGCTGTACAATATAAAATTCTTATTTCAGCAAAAGAGAAAGAGACTCATACATCTCAAACCTCTACACCATTGCATGTTAGCTCCCCTAGTTTAGGCTTACATTGCGTCATTCACTGAACATGTTTCGACTGTGTGAATACCACGGCATCATCAGCAGAACTGGTGCCTAATTACATCTTCTGAGTTCAAATCCGACAATGTTCACACGGTCAAAATGTGTTCAGTGAATGATTAAATGCGTTCAGTGAAAGAAAATAGAGATGACTTTTTCTTTTGGTTTTTATCAAACTCAGGAAAGCTAGGTTTTGCACTTGACTTCTGAAAATGCTGTTTTCTTGTGTTCTAATAAGCTTTCCATTAAGTAAAATTGTGTTTTACTATGTTTTGTAGGTAACAGAAGAACAGCATAAACACAGGGAAAGTGTTTTACAACAGCAAATTGGCCATTTGCAAAATGTTGTGGCAGAAGTAAGTTTCAGTGTTTTTATGTTTTCTCTTGGAATTTTTTATTGAATGATACTGGTCAATTTCCATCTGTTCCATAATAACTTCTCAAATTGTGTTTCTTGCTGTCAAAAAAAGCATTGGAATGAAAATTATCTTAGCAGATTATACACTGAGTGTCCACTTTATTATGACCACCCCCTCAGTACTTCGTTGGGCCACCTTTTGTCTTTAATACTGCGTCGATTCTTCGTGGCATGGACTCCACGAGATGTTGATAGGTGGTTTGTGGAATCTGAGACCATGCTTGATGAATAGCACTTTCCAGGAGTGTGAGATTGCAGGGTTGTGGATCCAGCTGTCTGATGGCTCGTTCAACTTCATCCCACACATTCTCAATGGGGATGAGATCTGGAGATTGTGGGGGCCACCTAAGCAAAGTAAACTCACCGGCATGTTCCTGAAACTAATCCTGTACAATACGAGCACTATGGCAGGACGCATTATCTTGTTGAAAGTAGCCATCGCCATTGGGATAAATCATCCACACGACAGGATGCTCTTGATCCGCAACGATGTTTAGATATGATGTGCCAGTCAGACGTCAATCAACACGAATTAAAGGGCCCAAAGCAAGCCAGGAAAACATTCCCCAAACCATAACGTTGCCTCCACCAGCTTGAAGGGTTGTAGCAATGCATTTGGGGTCCATGCTTCCGTGCTGTTTCCGACAAATTCTCACTCTGCCATCGACATGGTGCAAATGAGAACGTGATTCATTGGACCACATAATTTGTTTCCAATTATTGACTGCCCAATCCTTGTGCTCCTGTGCGAACTGGAGACGTTTTCTCTTGTTAACTGCAGACAGCAAAGGTGTTCGAACAGGCCTTCGGCTGCTATACCCCATCTGATGCAGTTTACGGTGAACAGTGCGTGCAGAGATCATTTGAGAGGATTCTTGATTAAGATTAACTGTAATTTGCTGCACTGTTGTCTTTCTGTTGTCTGTTACCAGTCTGGACAACTCTCCGTTTCGCCCGAGCAGTCACTAGTTGATGATGACCACACGTTACACGTAGAGACCCAGTTTTTTGGCTGACAGTCCAGTCTTTAAGCACTTTAACAACAGCTGCTCTGAAACATTTCACGAATGCGGCGGTTTCGGTGATACTCGCTCCATGGCTCTGAGCTCCTACAATCATCCCACGTTAAAAGTCCGTCAAATCGCATTTTTTACCCATCTTGCCACCCAAAAATCCTTTCTACTACTGTCGCAAGCACTAAGCTTTCCCTTTTTATACTAGCCTCGCCCTCTTGCGGCAACAGGGTGCAGCCATAGTTCATTTGCTTAAAACTGTCAGGTGGTCATAATAAAGTGGCCACAATGTATATTTTCTTCATTTTAATCTTAGCAGATTATAAATTTTCTTCATTTTAATTTTAGCAGATTATAAATTTTCTTCATATGCACTAATGCACTGCACACCAAGTGTATTAAAAGTCTTGCTTCTACTTTATGACAGTCTTCAAAGAAGTTTTTCAATGTGAAATATATATATATATATATAAATAATTTAAAACCATGTTCAAAAACCTGAATCAGTTTAGAAAATGTTCAACTGGCTGATTAGACCACGTCTTCTACTTCTACCTCTTCTTTTTTTTTTTTTTTTTTTTTCGAAAAACGGAAATGACAGGTCATATATGTTTCAGTAGTTTTGGAGTAGTATGCATAAGAAATCTGGGATTTAAATGATTTTGTACTATTTTACCTGAATCTTAAATGAGATTTTTTTCCACTTTTAGTCGTCCCAAAACCATGGGTCATCTTTATATTTGCATACTAAAAAATTACCATCAGGGTCATTGTTTTTTGTGGAAGTATACTACAGTCAATACTTTTAGATCAGAGGGTGCTGCAGTTGAGGTTTTTCCTGCCCCTTCAGTTGCTGGCACACAAACAGTGCACAGCAGTGGTGTCTCTCTGCCTTGTCTTAAGTGCGCAAGTCCAGTTCTGTCGCAGTGAACATGAGAGGGAATGTTAGTGAGTCAAAATTTTTAATACATTATTTTGGGCATGATTGACCATGTTGAGAGGCGTTTACAGTAATTCAATTATCAAAATCAATGCACTGTTTTTGTGCCACTAATTTTAAACTTGTCATAAGACATGTGGAGGGCAACATCCACTGTGCTGCAACCAAAACACATGGCATAACTAAAGCCAGCTATCTTAGATGTATATATATAGCCAGCTATCTTAGATATATATACAGTACATACACTGAAGGGCAATTGAATTAGAGATACCTGTCTAGTAATGTGTAGCACCACCTTTCGCCCTGATGACGGCGGCGATTCGTCTCGGCATGGACTCGACAAGACACCGGAAGCGTTGGGAAGCCAAACGGATTCATGATTCATGACCCCTGAACAAGCTCCCCACAGTTCACGAAGGTTTGATAAAGGGGGTCAGAGCCTCAAACATCTCTCTCAGTGGCATCCCAAATGTGTTCGATGGGATTGAGGTCAGGTGGCATAGCTTACCAAGGAAGCAAGGTCACGTCGGTAGAGTGTTCATCCAACCATTCGGATACAATTCGGGAGCAATGGCACGGTGCATTGTCTTGTTGCAGGATGAGGTCCCCAGTGGGATGTTGAAGACGCACAAATGAGAACAAATGGTTTTCCAGGATATCCCGGTAACGTTGACCTGTGAGGGACAATGTCACACGTACCAGGGGTCCCATTTCAGTCCACGTAAACAGTCCCCAGACGAGAATGCCACCCCCATCAGCTTGAAGAGTACCTTGCTGGCAAGAAGGATCCATCGCTTCATGTGGTTTGCACTGTACTCGTATCCTGCCATCCGCATGTACCAATGTGAATCTCGACTCATCAGTCCAGGCAGCATTTTCCCACATGTCTAGGGTCCACTGGCGATGTTCCCGCACCCATGCTAATCTTTGCACCCTGTGATGTGCAGTCAGCAGCGGTCCCCTCGTGGGACGATGGCTTCTGTACCCCATAGCGAGGAGGTGGTTCTGGATGGTGTAGCTGCTTACACGTTTTTGTGCACCAGCATTAAATTGGCGAGTGATTTTTTGCACTGTGGCCTGTCTATCCGTTGTTACAATGCGAGCTAGCCGACGATAACCCTGCTCATCCACACGCTGTTGTCCATGGCAGTTGGCCCTTGCAGGGATGGTTTTACCAGATTCGATGTGCTCACGGTGCAGCCGTGACACAATGGCTCGTGAAAACCCAGTGCCTGCATGACTTCGGAGATGGAGTGACCTATTCGTTGGACCCTGAGAATTTGCCCACAATCAAATGCGCTTAGATTCTTCGTCTTACCCATACTGCGTCCGACTCTTACCGATTCTCATCGCATCACTCCTTATATTGTTGGATTGCTGCATACGTCATGTCGTTTCCGTGTACAGGGCCGTCCACAGCGCCACATTTGCATAACGCCAGCTGTCTCTAATTCAGTTGCTCTTCAGTGTATATACTGTATATATACACTATATTGATAAAAGTCACCGGACACCTAAAAGAGAAACACAACATAGCATTTATTGACATACATTAGTACGGTGTCGGCCCACCTTTGGTCTTAATGCATGCACTGACCCTTTGAGGCATGCTTTCGATAAGGTTTTGGAACACAGTGGTAGGTATGCGCTTCCATTCAGTACATAATGCTGCTAACTGTTGCTTAGTAGTATGCCTTGGTTCCAAACTTCTTATGCGGAGCTCGAATTCATCCCATAGGTTCTTTATGGGATTAAGATCAGGGCTCTGTGCTGGCCAATCCACACATGATACGGAATTATTGCCAAACCACGCCATAACAGTCCTTGCTTTATGGCTCGGTGCATTATCCTGCTGGTACCAACAAGGCTCGGTTCCATAGTATTGCCACAGAGTTGGTAGGGCATAATTGTCCAAAATATCGAGATAGATGTGCTGGTTAACAGGTTTGTCCACGATAACCAATAGGCCAGGACCATACCACGAAAAACACGCTCACACGAATACACTGCCAGCTTCAAACTTAACCGTAGGAACAGTACACTGTGGTAAATAAAATTCTTCCACCTGCCGCCATACCCACATATGGCTATTAGACTGTTGGATCGTGTATCTGGATTCATCAGTCCATAGGACCTGTTTTCATTGATCAACGGTCCACAATAAATGTTCTTTACACCATGCTAAATGACGAGTAGCATTCCGAGTGGAGATGAAAGGTTTATGAGCAGCTGCACGACCACAGTAACCCAGGGAATGAAGTTCTCTGTAAATGGTTCATGTACATACCAAGGTTCCAGCGTTTTTACTCGCCTGTACACTTAGGTCTTGTTTAGTACTCCGTTGATTAGCTGTAAATTCTTTCGTGAGGCTTCAACGTTCTCTATCACTGATTTTTTTGGTCTGTCTGTATGTTTTGCTGCTTCAGGCACACCATGTGTCTTCCACTTATTCAGTACATCCAAAACGGATGACTTGGGTATGTTTAAACACCTCTTGGTTTCTCTTATGGACAACCCACTAATATAACATCCAACAATCTTTCCTTTCGTAAAGTCAGTTCTCTCCCGTCGAGACATTTTCACTCAACCTCACAGTGCGATATGATCGTGTTCAGCTGCAGGTTTGCAGCTGTACCTCACATCTTAAAAATGCAGCGGATTCATTGATTTGCTTTTGAAGGGGTGTCTGGAGACTTTTGTCAATATATTGTATATCATCATCATCATTGTCAACCATTATCAATCCACTGCTGGACGAAGGTCTCCCCAAGTTTCCTCCACAACGGTCTGTCTTGTGCCAGTCTCCTCCATGTCACTCCCGCATATTTACGAATTTCATCCACCCATCTCCCATGTGGTCTTTTTCTGGGTCTTTTCCTGTCCCTTGGAATCCAGTCTAAAATTTCGGCTGTCCATCTATGGTCTGTCCTTCTGGCAGTATGTCCAGCCCATTGCCATTTCAGGGATTTAACTCTGATCATGATGTCTTCCACTCTCGTCATTTTTCGGATCCACGAGTTCCTCTTCTTATCTCTCCTGGTTATACCAAGCATGCACCTCTCCATGCTTCTTTGAGTTGTCTGCAGCCTTTGTATGTCTCTTTTAGTTAAGGTCCACGTCTCTGCACCATACGTAAGCACTGGAAGGATGCATTGATCAAACACTTTTCTTTTAAGACATAACGGCATATTGCTCTTGAAAATTATGCTGTTTCTTCCAAAAGCTCTCCAGGCAAGTTTTGTACGCCGATTAATTTCTTCATCAATGTGACCCTCACTTGATATCTGCTGTCCAAGATAAACATACGCATCTGTTATCTCCAGTTTTTCTCCATCAATCGATAAATCTTCATTTCTTGTAAAAGCATTGAACATCACTTTTGTCTTCTGAAAGTTCATTTTTAATCCCACTTCTTTACTCTTGTCAGCAAGTTCCTGGATCATACTCTGCAGCTCTGATGGGGTAGTTGCAAAAATGACTACGTCATCAGCAAAACGAAGGTGGGTTAGATAATCTCCATTAATCTTTATCCCTTTGTTTTCCCAGTTCAGTGATTGAAAGACATTTTCCAATGTGGCATTAAAGAGCTTCGGAGATATGGTGTCACCTTGTCTCACTCCCTTTCCAATTTTTATGTGTGTTGTATTTTCAAACAGCCGAATCTTTTGCACTTGCATTTTCATAGATGTTATTAATAATATTAATGTATGCATCTTCAATACCGCAGGATTTCAGAGCCGTGGTAACTGCTGATGGTTTCACCGAATCAAAGGCTTTTTCATAATCGATAAAAGCCATGCACAATGGAAGTTCATATTCCCTCGCTCTTTCAATTAGTTCCCTCAGTACGTGGATATGATCTATTGTGCTGTAGCCACTCCTGAATCCAGCTTGTTCTCTCGGTTGAGCCATGTCCAGTGTTACCTTCAAGCGGTGTGAAAGAACTTTAGTGAAGATTTTATAAACCACTGATAGGAGGCTGATAGGTCTGTAGTTCCTGAGATCCTCAATGTCACCTTTTTTATGTAGCAGGATCATTGTAGCATTGTTCCAATCCTCAGGAATCTTCCCTTCATTAAGGCATCGAGTGAAAATTTGGGCGAGTACTGTTTCAATTTCTCCATTTGCTTCTTGTATGATGTCTATAGTAATTCCATCTTCTCCTGGAGCTTTCCCCCGCTTCATGTTCTTGATTGCATGAGCAACTTCTGCTGGGAGGACTGGAAGAACTCTGGTACCTTTCATGATGTCTGGAGTACATGTATCATCCCTTTCATATAGTTTGGAGTAGAAATCTTTCACTCTTGTCAAAATTTCGCCTCTATTTCTTGTTATAGAACCATCTTCTTTTCTCAGAGCCATAATCTGTTTTCTTCCCTTACTGAGATGTCCCTTTGCTATCTTTAGGCTTTGGTTGTTTTCAATTGCTTTCCTTACTAGTTCACAGTTGAATTTTCTTACGTCTTCAGTGATACTTTTTCTTACTGTCTTGCATAGCTCTATATATTCCACTTTGGAAGTCACATCTTCTTTAGTTGTCCTCATCTCTCTTCTTTTTTGCATCAACATTTTGGTTTTTCCTGATAATTTGTTTACATGCAACTTGTTCTTAGACCCAGCTAATTTTGTTGCTGTTTCCATAAGAGCTTTGGTTACTTTTCTGTTAACTTCAGAAATATCCACTTCTTCCGATGTTAGGCCTTCTAAAGCAGAGAATCTGTTCTTCAGTTCCAACTTGAAAGTATTATGGCGTTTTTTAAGGTTGGTTATGTCAATACATTTTGTTTGTCTTATGAGCTTGCCACGTTCCAGTTTAGTGTTGAGGTGCATCTTACATCTCACCAATCTTACGTCACTACCTGTGTTGAACTTGTTTAGCACACTGCAGTCTTCAATGACGAATTTTTTGTTACACATAATAAAATCAATTTCACTTGTCGTCCCAATTGGATGTCTCCATGTCCATTTCCTGTGTGGCTTTTTCTTGAAAAAGGAATTCAAGATGAAAAATCCTTCTGCCTCTGCAAACTCAACGAGAGTATTTCCACGCTGGTTTCTGTTGCCGTGACCGAATTTACCTACTGAAGTTTCATTCTGTTGCCGGTGCCCTATTTTTGCATTGAAATCTCCCATAATTATCTTCAAGTGCTGCTTACCTTTATTATTTAGATGACGAATTTCCTCATAAAATTCTTCAATTTCTTCTTCAGGATGACTTGTGGTGGGTGTATAAGTTTGAATAATCTGAGCCTGGTATCTTCTCGATAGTTGGATAACGAGTCGTGCAGCTCTGTCAGAGGAACTTTCAACTTCTACCACTTTATCCTTCAGTTTCTTGTTTATTATAAATCCAACACCACTAGTTCTGCCAGTATCTGTCCCACGATAATAGAAGAGATGTCCACTTTTCAGTTCAATGAGATCTTCTCCTTTTCTCCTTACCTCACTCAGCCCGACGATGTCCCACTTGATCCTTTGTAGTTCCTCTTCCAATTCAAGAAGCCTTGAATCAGAAGATAGGGAGCGTCCGTTGTAGGTAGCCAAGGTCAGCATCAAATGGCAGCCTAGTCCGGTCCTCCGGGGATTCTTAGCACCCTCTGCCTTCATGTCGCACTGGCCGCTGCCTTGGCCAGGTACATTCCAGCTGCCGGAGACTGAGGGCCAAGATTTAAGTTGTAGAGTCATTTTGGAGGTGTTTGGCCATAACTCACCACGCTGGCCAAGCGGGTTGGTGAGTGTGGGATAGCATTTCCTCTGATCCCGATGGTATAGTTATACCGCTATTTGCGGTCGTCAGAGCCCCTTTAGTGGGAACAGGATGCACCACGAGAAGGCGGGGTTGACATTTGTCAAGGAGAGGCTGTGATGTTACGCATCACCTGACCTTACATCCCATATTGTATATATATATATATATATCTGGAGCAAATGTTCAGGGTGTGCGGTGCACACTCCATACAGAGTCACAATTTATTTATTCTATGCTATCAATATTACATTTTCGTATTTATTTCTAATAAAATTCGCCAGAGTTTGTCTTAAAGCTTCAAGTGGTAGCTAAAATGAATTCCCCCACACAATGTTTTCATTAAGAGAAGGTTTGTTCAGTAAGCATAATATCACATTTGCGCTAAGATCCTCAGGCGTGTGGTTTCCCCACAGAACACCTGACTGTTCAAGCAACTGTGATACAAGCACTCCCTAGATGGTGCTGCAGGTCACATTTTTATTTTCCTGTGGTTTCAAACATTACAGCTGATCTCTCAGGGTGTGTTAGCCAAATAGAGCACCGCTTGCAATCCCATGGAGCAACACAATTAAACGCTGTGATATGAGTTGCTGTTATATTTATTATGTTTTTGTATAACGAAACTCACCAAAGTTTGTCCCAAGGCTTTGTGTGGTGGCTAAAATTAATTCCTTTACATAATGTTTTTGTAAAGTGGAGAAGCTTCGTTGATTAAACAAAACATAGCAAGTAATATTCACATCCGTTGGTGTGCTGTTTGGCTAGCGGACAAGGTGTGTAAAGCAACTATGTTGCAAAGCTCTCCAGATGGCGCTGTAGGTGACGTTTTATTTCCTTGTGGTTTTAATGCAGAGGTTGAACTTTCCAGGGTGTGTCGTCTAAAAGAGCACTACTGGTCATACGTTTGCATTTGGATTCATGTGGAGTCATAAATACAATTCAATGTTTTGCCATGAGTTGCTGTTTTTCTGGTTTTTTATCGCAGTGTGAACCGATGTGTTTATGAGCACAGATTTGAAAACAGAATTTGAAGATTCGTTATCCATACAGGATGGGATAACGAAAATTCATTCATTTTTTTTATTCAATGACCACTAAATAAAAAAAGTGCTTTTATATGTTCAAAAGTCAAAGCATAAATTTTTTAGTTTGGGTTACAAAATAAAATTTTTGTGCGTTTTTCTATCCTCGTGACAGTGCACACCCAACCTAAATCGGTATGCGGTGCCACTGATATCATCATCATCATTGTCAACCATTATCAATCCACTGCTGGACGAAGGTCGCCCCAAGTTTCCTCCACAACGGTCTGTCTTGTGCCAGTCTCCTCCATGTCACCCCTGCATACTTTCGAATTTCATCCACCCATCTCCCATGTGGTCTTCTTCTGGGTCTTTTCCTGTCCCTTGGAATCCAATCTAAAATTTCGGCTGTCCATCGATGATCTGTCCTTCTGGCAGTATGTCCAGCCCATTGCCATTTCAGGGATTTAACTCTGATCATGATGTCTTCCACTCTTGTCATTTTTCGGATCCACGAGTTCCTCTTCTTATCTCTCCTGGTTACACCAAGCATGCACCTCTCCATGCTGCTTTGAGTTGTCTGCAGCCTTTGTATGTCTCTTTTAGTTAAGGTCCACGTCTCTGCACCATACGTAAGCACTGGAAGGATGCATTGATCAAACACTTTTCTTTTAAGACATAATGGCATATTGCTCTTGAAAATTATGCTGTTTCTTCCAAAAGCTCTCCAGGCAAGTTTTGTATGCCGATTAATTTCTTCATCAATGTGACCCTCACTTGATATCTGCTGTCCAAGATAAACGTACGTGTCCGTTATCTCCAGCTTTTCTCCATCAATCGATAAATCTTCATTTCTTGTAAAAAGCATTGAACATCACTTTTGTCTTCTGAAAGTTCATTTTTAATCCCACTTCTTTACTCTTGTCAGCAAGTTCCTGGATCATACTCTGCAGCTCTGATGGGGTAGTTGCAAAAATGACTACGTTATCAGCAAAACGAAGGTGGGTTAGATAATCTCCATTAATCTTTATCCCCTTGTTTTCCCAGCTCAGCAACTGAAAAACACCCTCCAATGTGGCATTAACAGGGATCGCATTCCTCCTAAAATTCCTAAAATTCCTAATATTTTGTGACCCTCCTTAAATTCCTAAAATTTGACCTAAAATTTGCTATTCATCCTAAAATTTTTGTAAGCTTATTTTTATTAAAAACACAACCGTTATTAACGCCAATAAATTTACCATTACGGTAAGGTAAAAAGACCTGTTATTGTAGAAACACAGCCTATATGCTGTGCTGCTGAAGGAGGGAAAAATGACGCCATCGAGATGCACTTGCTTCGGGGCGGGCGTTCCATTTTTTTGCCTTCGAACAGTTTTCGAGAGTAACAAGAGATCTGAGGGAAAAGGGGAGGGGTCATTTTCACCCCTGGTTTGCGCTTTGCAGACGAACTCCGTGGCACGCAGAAGATCGTACTTCATTTTTGTACATGCCTTGTGGAACCTCCTCTTTCTGCTGATGTTTTGTTATTGTAAACCGCAGGTGGGTGGAAGCAAAGAGGAAACATGTGGTCTCCTTCCGTAACCTCCGGTAATGACGATGGGATGGTAGCTGAGTATTATCTTGGCAGGCAGTAGAGCATGTGATCATTGACCTTCGATTATGCGTCGGCGACAGCGACCTTCGATGCGCAATATATCTCGGCTCCGACTCGCTTTGACTGAACTTGCGTGAGATGCGTATGATAGTTTCTGGTTTTACGTCTTTTATGGTGTTCTCTGTGCTGTGTGCAGGTTCAGTTCTCTAGTGGTGACCTGCTTTTTTTTTTTTTTTTTTTTTCATATCTTCTGACATCCTCGCAGCCAAATTTCGGGAAGTTGTCTGGTTTTGCAATATTGGAACGTGTTTTTGTACTTCCCTTTCATTTTCTGGTTAGTAATACAAGTGTTTAAGATGCCTAAATCCAAAACGAAATTTCAAGATGCGTGGCTCGCCAAAGAATTGGACGGAGTGAAGTTGAAAGAATGGTGTTCTGCAACTGAAACAATATTTTCTGCTAAGTGTATATTGTGTTCAGAAATTTTCAACATTTCTAATAGTGACTTTTCACAAGTAAAAGCGCATCATAAAGGAAAAAAACATTTGCAGAAATTTCAAAGTAAATTTCAAAATAAGTCCATCCTGAAAGCCTTTGGAGGACGGGATCTTCAGCCTAAAACAAATATTAGTGAAGTACTGAGTCATGATTTACAGTTGGCTAAAGCCGAAGCATTATGGGCCATGAAAGTTGCTAAGGACAATATGTCTTTTGTTTCATGCACTGAAACAGTTGAACTTTTCAAAGAAATGTTTCCTGATTCTGCTATTGCAGCCAAAATGCAACTTAAAGAAAAAAAGTTGCTTATGTGATATCACATGGATTGTCAAAATATTTTGAAGAGGATTTGAAAAAAGACATTGCATCTAGTAGCCCAGGAAAGGTTACTATAGCATTTGATGAAACTACAAATACACAAGTGAAACGGCAGTTGGATGTGTATCTCAGGTACTGGTCTTCAGAAATAAATTCAGTTTCTTGCCGATACCTAACAAGCGTTTTTCTGGGTCATGCAACAGCAGATATTTTGCTAAAAGAAATTCTTGATGTGTTATCATCCTTCAATATTTCGTTGAACAGAATTATTTGTGTATCCATGGACAGCCCAAATGTAAATAAGTGCTTTTTACGCAAATTCAATGAAGTTGTAAAACAAGAAACAGGCCAGAAATCTTTGGAACTAGGTTTTTGCAACCTGCATGTTGTTAGTAATGCATTTAAAATTTTTTTGACAAGCTTAAATATAGATTTTGACGAATTTGCTACTGATATGCATTACTTTTTAAAGAGTAGTGCTGCAAGACGAGAGGATTATAAATCTGTCGAGGATATAACATTGGTCACTGCCAAATTTCTTTTGCGTCATGTCAGCAACAGATGGTTAACCGTTGGTTCTGTAGCCCAGAGGCTCTTGGATCAATGGCTAAATATTACAGAATATTTTTTAAACTTCTTGCCATCTCAAAAAATATTTGAAAAACAACTGCGCAATTCGGCAAGGTATAAAAGAATTCACTGTTTCCTGAAAAATGAGCTTACTCCTTGCTATTTAGCATTAATTTCATTTTCACACCAAAATTTTGAAAAGTTTTCATTATGTTATCAGAGTGAAGAACCAAAAATACACCAGTTATATTCTGATTTAAATACTTTAATGAGGAATGTTATGGCTCAGTTTATCCAAGATGATGTTATAGCAGGGAAATTTGGAGAAGACCTAAAGAATGTAGATTTTGAAAACAAAAATTCATGGAAAAAACTAGGGGAGTTAGAAGTTGGTATGAAGACAAAAAATCTCCTCAGGAATGTTCAGGAGACCAGGCAGAAATTATTTCTCTTAGATGTAAGATCATCACTAATTGCAACCACAAAATATTTAAAGTCAAATTTGCCATTCTGCAATCAAAAGCTAAGAGACATAGAAGTTTTAAAGGTAAAAGAACCAAAGAAAGAGTCAACTCAACTTTCAGTCACTGAAGGACTTTCGGAAATAACCAGAATTTCAAGTGTTTTGCATCTTTCTGAGGAACAAATTGATAGAGTAAGAGAAGAGTGGAAACTTTTAAATTGCGATAAGCCAACTCTAGATGAACTAGTGAAATTTTCAGAGGAAGGGCATATTTCAGTGCGGATTGATCATTACTGGCGTAATATATTTAGTATTAAAGACTCTAGCGGAAAAGAAAAATACTCAAATCTTGCTAAACTCATAAAGTCAATTTTAGTTTTACCTCATGGTAATGCTGATGCAGAAAGGGGATTTTCGGTTAACACTGCTCTGTTAAGGAAGGACAAGGCTAACTTAAAAGACTCAACTATAACATCATTAAGAATAGTTAAAGGGGCCATTAAACACTATGGATGTGTAAGTAAAGTTCCCATAACAAGAAATTTGTTAAATAGTGTTTGTGATTCACATAAATTTTATAAAGAGTATGTTGATAAGCTGAAGGAAGAAGAATCAAAAAAGGTAAAAGAAAGGAAGCAGAAAGAGAGGGAAAATAAGGAAAAGCAGCTAGAGAAAAAAAAGAAAAGCTGAGTTTGATGACAAAATAAAAGAAAATGATGCAGAAATAAATAGACTTAAAAACGATAAAGAAGCCTCCCTAGCAATAATTCAAGAGGGAACAGAAAGAATGAGAAAAGCTGTAGAAAAACAAAATACTGTTGAAATAGCAGTTGCCTCTAACTTGATCATACAAGGTTCAGCTGAAATAAAGAAAACTGAAAGTAAATTAGTTGTGGTAGAAGCAGAAAAAGATAGGCTAATCAGGAAAAGGTTAAAACAATAATATGAAAAAAGTAATTCAGTGAACAATTGTACATAGTTCTTGGTTTTCAATTACCTTTTTAGGATATTATAATTTAATGTGAAACCTGAAAACTTTACTGTGAAAATCGTGAATTGCTTCTGGTTCAACAGCATATTAATGTTCAAAGTGAAACTTGAATGTGGTAAATATACTTGAATATGATAATAACACGTGAAAAGATAAGAACTGAACATTAGAAGTAAATCATACTTAAACTTTAGACATTAGACGTTATGCAAAAAATTTGGGTGTTAACTTCGACCATATATACTAATGGACTGCACATTGGCAATAGCTGCATCAAAGCCGCCATGGCTCAAACATTGGGCACGTCATCATCAGACTCCAAATTTCGTGTAAAAATGCTGTTATGATTACTAATTTACGCTGCAGAACTTCAGTGTTTTCGGTGTATTATGTGAATGCGCCTCATATATAATGAAAACTCTTCAGGTAAGTTTACTTATGAGCTATATACATGCATGATCGGGTTGTTTACATTTTGTGATTTGTAATGTGATGAACATTTGTGAAGAATTTGGAACATGCATTCCATTTTTTTTTCTTAAGTTACTATATTTTTATATCAATAGCTGCAAGTTTCTGGTTAAGTAATTGAACTTTATTGACTTTGGTATTTAATTCGTTTCTTACCCATGAAAAATCATAGAACTTTCTTTACTATATCGCTCAGAGCAACCATAAGCACAGCAGGTGTAACCCATCTTTTTGACTGTTGTCATGTGATTTTATGTTGGAGCCAGAAATTTTGATGTCATGCGCAGTCTATCAGTATATATGGTTGAAGGGTGTGAAGCAAACTCTTTACAATGTATACAAAGTTGTTTTACTAGATGTATACAAATATACATCTAGTTTTTATTAAAATACACTCCTAAAATTTTCCTAAAATTTTTCTAAAAATTCCTAAAATTCCTAAAATTCCTACCTAAAATTTTCCAGAAGTATGCTATGATCCCTGCATTAAAGAACTTCGGAGATATGGTGTCACCTTGTCTCACTCCCTTTCCAATTTTTACGTGTGTTGTATTTTCAAACAGCCTAATCTTTGCACTTGCATTTTCATAGATGTTATTAATAATATCAATGTATGCATCTTCAATACCGCAGGTTTTCAGAGCCATTGTAACTGCTGATCATTTCACCGAATCAAAGGCTTTTTCATAATCGATAAAAGCCATGCACAATGGAAGTTCATATTCCCTCGCTCTTTCAATTAGTTCTCTCAGCACGTGGATATGATCTATTGTGCTGTAGCCACTCCTGAATCCAGCTTGTTCTCTCGGTTGAGCCATGTCCAGTGTTACCTTCAAGCGGTGTGAAAGAACTTCAGTGAAGATTTTATAAACTACTGATAGGAGGCTGATAGGTCTGTAGTTTCCGAGATCCTCAATGTCACCTTTCTTATGTAGCAGGATCATTGTAGCGGTGTTCCAATCCTCAAGAATCTTTCCTTCATTAAGGCATCGAGTGAAAATTTGGGCGAGTACTGTTTCGATTTCTCCACTGATATATATATATATATAATTAATATTATTAATAACATCTATGAAAATGCAAGTGCAAAGATTCGGCTGTTTGAAAATACAACACACATAAAAATTGGAAAGGGAGTGAGACAAGGTGACACCATATCTCCGAAGCTCCTTAATGCCACATTGGAGGGTGTTTTTCAGTCGCTGAGCTGGGAAAACAAGGGGATAAAGATTAATGGAGATTATCTAACCCACCTTCGTTTTACTGATGACGTAGTCATTTTTGCAACTACCCCATCAGAGTTGCAGAGTATGATCCAGGAACTTGCTGACAAGAGTAAAGAAGTGGGATTAAAAATGAACTTTCAGAAGACAAAAGTGATGTTCAATGCTTTTACAAGAAATGAAGATTTATCGATTGATGGAGAAAAGCTGGAGATAACAGACACGTATGTTTATCTTGGACAGCAGATATCAAGTGAGGGTCACATTGATGAAGAAATTAATCGGCGTACAAAACTTGCCTGGAGAGTTTTTGGAAGAAACAGCATAATTTTCAAGAGCAATATGCCATTATGTCTTAAAAGAAAAGTGTTTGATCAATGCATCCTTCCAGTGCTTACGTATGGTGCAGAGACGTTTACCTTAACTAAAAGAGACATACAAAGACTGCAGACAACTCAAAGAAGCATGGAGAGGTGCATGCTTCGTGTAACCAGGAGAGATAAGAAGAGGAACTCGTGGATCCGAAAAATGACAAGAGTGGAGGACATCATGATCAGAGTTAAATCCCTGAAATGGCAATGGGCTGGACATACTGCCGGAAGGACAGACCATCGATGGACAGCCGAAATTTTAGATTGGATTCCAAGGGACAGGAAAAGACCCAGAAGAATACCACATGGGAGATGGGTGGATGAAATTCGAAAGTATGCAGGGGTGACATGGAGGAGACTGGCACAAGACAGACCGTTGTGGAGGAAACTTGGGGAGACCTTCATCCAGCAATGGGTTGATAATGGTTGACAATGATGATGATGATGATATACACACACACACACACACACACACACAATTGAGTCACATTAATGTGACCACCGCTTACTTTTGACAGCAACAGTACATTGCCAATGAAAGAAGGCACACGTCGTGAGCTGGCTTGGAATGTATATAAGGTGTGCTGTAGGCATTCTGAAAACATATCACTTAGTGGCGAAGCGTGACTTTGTAAGTACGGGAAGTAATGCAGTTAACATGCGATAAATAGATGGCAAAAGTGATATGGATGAAAACTTGTAATAATTAAAATCAGTAAGTGACCCATAGTTTATATGCTACGTTGACAATACGGCATGGCAGAAAGCATCGTAAGACCCCCACCCCCTCAAACGTGACCCTGCGCGGTACCACCAAAAAGAAAGGTCTATGTAGAAGTTCAAATGCAAAGATTTATAAAAAAATGTTCAATGAAAATGTTCGAAGGGAAAGAAACTTGTCTATCCAAACAGCGAAAAGAATTGGGGGTTCCATCTATCATAACTGAGACAGGCTGTAGAATATTTACTGCGGTTTGGGCTCTTAGACAGAGGGAGAGCGAGATAATTTTTTTATTTGTAAATGTGATTTTTACAGATAATTTTTTTAATTTATAAATGTGATTTTATATGATTATGAAAATGATCCAAAAGACAGAGGAAGTATTTTTTCTAGAATGCAGTCTTCAGAGTTTTGGAAGTTCACGTGGCTGTGCACTGTAGATGTGCCAGAGTCCATTGCTTCCATGGTGCTTACATTCCTCAGAATAGTCACAGAAACAAATAGCTGCACTAATAAAAGTAACGCTGACTTTTATATTCCTGAAATAATGACATGTCACCGCTAAAGAACGTGCAACATAAAACTACTGAAAGTTCGAAGCATAAATCTATAATGGAACTGAATCAACTAATTACACTAACACAGAAAACTTTTGACAAATTGCAACTTCAAACTATTGTTACAGGAGTCCTCTGAATGCTGAGTCTGACTGAAGGTTTGGAAAGAGCACATGCTCAAGTTAGTGACTTTATCCTCAACCCTTTTTTTTTTTTTTTTTAATGACCATAGCGCCCTAAACGCCCATACATACAAACGGCCATAGCTGCCCAAAACCACCTGTCTAGGGTGAGTCAGATTTCCTACCCTTACCAGTTTTTCAAATTTGCTCGACCTATAAGAGATCAGTAGGAGTCACCCTCAGTCACTATCATTGTTAGTTAACAAAAAAGTGAACCAAAAGACAGTTTCGGGCGTTATGGTATTTAGAGTGATAGAAGATTTTTAAGTCACGGTTGTTAAAGGGTTAAAATTCTCTTGTGTGGTTCTGCCTTCGGCACCGTGGAAGCATTTGTAAAATGCTTCCCCACGCTCTATGCTTAGCCAACAGCATAGCATTACTGGCTGAGAGTGGGGTGGGCATGTCGTCTTACTGAGGTTCAGCTGGATGCATTATCTGCATTGTTTCC
The DNA here is from genome assembly GCA_039090855.1 of Macrothele yani. Taxonomy (NCBI): domain Eukaryota; kingdom Metazoa; phylum Arthropoda; class Arachnida; order Araneae; family Macrothelidae; genus Macrothele; species Macrothele yani. The sequence goes on along the minus strand of CM077029.1, from coordinate 166,214,977 downwards.
AACGAGCGACTTATGTTTGAGACATTTGTTCTTGTTTTCGTAAAAATACAAATATGAATATGTTTTCTTAAAAATAAAGGATACTAAAAAAAATGCCCGCTGCATTATGTTGGTCTGATATTTTTATTTTACTTTAATGCTACATATTTTTAATTCACACAAAAGGAAGCGCATGAACCAAAGGGGAGTGATGCTTCCCTTGCTTCCATTGACGCTTTGCCTCTGATATCATTCATTGCCGTCATGGATAAAAAGAATGCAAAAAAGGATGATTATCAGCTTTCGGGCAAGGGTTGCAGTATTTCTGAAACAGCACAATTTGTGAACTGTTTGTGTGTTGCTGTGGTTTAAAGTGTATTGTGATTGGAGAAATGGCACCATTCCGAATAAGTGATGTGGAAACTGCGGAGCACCACGTGCCGTTGATGTGAGAGGTGAACATTGGCTGCAAAGGTGCGTGAGGGTTGATCGACACGCTACAGTGGAGCAACTCACTGGCCGAATTAACCAGGGGGCTACTTGGAAGTATGTCTAAAATGACAGTTCAGCGAACCCTGCTGTGTATTGTGCTCCAATGCAGATGTTTGGTCACTGCATCTATGCTAACAAAGGTGCATTTGCAGAAAAGGCTTATATTTGCACAGCAGTATCAAAATTGAACCTCTGCTGATTGGCAAAGGATTGCCTTCTCCGATGAGTCGCACTTTCTGCTTCATCGAACACATGGACGTTGGCGTATAAGGTGCGAAACATCGGAGAACAAACACTCTTCAACCATTGCTGGAAGAACACAAGCTGCTGGGGGTGGTGGTATGTTCTGGGGAATGTTTTCGTGGCATTCCCTGGGTCCACTCATACCTGTGGAAGCCACTATGGACCGAATTCATTATGAATCCATCCTTGCAGACCACATACACCCATACATGCTGATTGTCTTCCCTGGGGTGGATGGGATTTTCCAGCACAACAATGCGACATGTCACGCTGCTAGAAATGTCTGAGAGTGGTTGGAAAAGCGCGATGATTACTTCATAGCACTTCCCTGGCCCCCTAATTCCCCAGATTTACACCCAATTGATCTTCTGTGGGACCACCTCAGTTGTGTTGTTCATTCCATGGATCCTCCACTGCGCACCCTCCAGCAGCTGTCAGATGCACTGCAGTCAGCATGGGTCCACATACCTGCGAACACCTTCCAGCACCTTACTGAGTCGCTCCCAGCCTGTCTAGCTAGCTGCTGTCCGCGCTTCACACGGTGGTTACTCTGGATATTAGCTGGTGGTCACAATAATGTGACTCGACCGTGCGTATTTTGAAATGTGTGAATGTATTATGCCACAAATGCAAACAAACAACATGTGAATTGTTGGAAGCAGACATGCAAGAAAGTTTTTGTCTAAATGCTCTCTTAGTTACAGTCCTGTGTGCTCCTTGTATAGTAATAAAGTATTGTTTCTACTGATGAGCTGTACTTCTTGAACAGCCCAGTTGCACAAATCCAAGGATACAACAGTATGTCTCATTTTTAGTTCTTCTGCACATAAGAATGTGTTTTAGAAGCTTGTACTACTTGGTGATTTGAAATTAATTTTCAGTTGCAGAAAGATAAAGATTCATGCAAAGACAACTTAGCATCCCATAAGAAGAGGGTGTCATCATTAGAACATGAGATATCATCATTACAGTTTCAATTGTCTCATGCTGTGAATGAATCAGATCAACACAGAACTGTTGCTGAACAAATCAGGTATCTATAGAAATTCATTTGTTATTATGTACCGAGTGTTTTGTGATGTTATGTTCAAATACTAAAGCATTTGTAATTTTTCAGGTTCTGGCAAAGTAATCTCATGACTAAGGTTTTGCTGTTTAATAAACACTAGCATCAAATCATCAAGGAAATTCTGGAGATCAACATCATTGTTGAACGTTCTGCCACGGTGTGCATTCAGCAGAGATCAGAACAGGTAATAGTCTGAAGGAGGAAACTTCTGGGGAATAGGCCGGATGTGGAAGGATCTCCCATTTCATGTCCTGGATGGCCATGTTGGTCATGTTTGCACTGTGAGGGTGTGCATTATGTTGGAGGAGGACACCATTGTGCCGATGTGGCCATATCTGCTGAATTGCTCCCTCCACACTGCGGAATTGCCCACAGTAGAGTGCAGCATTGATGGTCCAATTCCTCGGCATAATTTCCCAGTGAATAATGACTTCCATGTCCCACCACACACACATGATCTTCGCAGGATGAAGGTCATGTTTTGGGTGTGGTGTGGGCGTTTGGTTTGGGCTTAACCATTCCATCCGATGCCTGAAATTCACGTACAGGCACCACTTCTCATCTCCAGTAACAATATGTGAAAGTAAGGGTTTGTGTTGCCGAGAACTTTCGCGATAACGGGCGAGCAAAGAATCACATATGGCAACACGCTGATTCTTGTTGTCCTCGGTGAGAATGTGAGGCACCCAGTACCCCAATTTCTGGACCTTTTCCCATACGTTCCAGGTGTCACAGCAATGTGGCCTGATCACAGTCCATGTCAGTGGCCAGTTTGTGCGTGGTTTGATGTGGATCCAAGTGGAGGAGATGGTTCAAACGATCCTCGTCAAAGTGAGATGGATGACCTGAGTATGGAGAGTCGTCGAGGTCAAAATTGCCACCTCGAAACCACAAACCATTTGCGGGCTGTCCTTGGAGCAATAGCATCCTCCCCATACACAGCACAAATTTGTTGAGTGGCCTCTGCGGCTGTGGATCCCTTGTTAAACTCTGTTCATTCCTCTCTACTTGACACTCCATACTTCTAGACCTGAAAACCAAAAAACCATTAGCCACAATCACACAACGCAATATGATTTAGATACACGATATTACTGGCTACATTTTGATATACAACTGGCCATCTGCACCGTCACTACTGACCTAGGAAAAAACTCGTGAAATAAAATAGCATGAACTTATGCACAGAGAGGCAGATATCTCCACAAGCTCAAGTAGTAGATTTGCAGTTCAGATGGCAGCTTATCAGGATTTAAGCAGTTTCAAATGGGGTATGATAGTCGTCGCCCGGGAGATGGGTCACTCCAGCTTGGAAATTATCTTGAAATTTGGATTTACACCGTCAACAATTTTGAGGGTGTTCATGGACTAAACGAACTCTGGGGAAATCCAAAGTGTGAGATCAGTGGGGCTGTAGAAGAGCCTTGGACGATCATGGAGAGTGTCGCATGGCATGCATCGTAACATCCGCCTGGCATGCTACATTGCCGCAGATCACAGCACAATTCAATGCTGGGGAAGTAGTAGCATCAGCATTCGAACAGTGCAAAATTCTCTGTGTTCTATGGGATTCTAAAGCTGGTGGCCCACACGAGTGCCATTGCTAACCAGATGGCACAATGCTGTGAACTTCGCCTGTGCTCAGAAACCACCACCATTGGACACAAGATGACTGGAAATGTGTAGCCTGGTCTGACAAATTGCGGTGCCAACTGTTTCAGGCAGATGGCTGACTCCAGGTGTAGTGACAACCCCACGAGACAATGGATCCTGCAGGCCAGTGGTGGCTCTTTTATGGTGTGGGGTGTTTTCAGCTGACATGCATTAGGACACCTCATTTGTCTGCAGACTGCTCTGACAGGTGGAGGCTACATAACAATCATTTGCACCTGTTCGTGTCGTGCAACTACTCCAACGTGTGCGACCTCATACAACATGACAATGCACCACTGCACACATCCACAGTCTCCCAGTTATGGCTGAAGGAACATTCCACAGAGTTTGGCATCCTGACTTAGCTCCCTGGTTTGTCGTATTTAAGCGCCATCGAACACATTTGGGATGCTGTTCAACATGCTGTCAATGCTAGGAGTTCTGCATCGGCAAATATCATAGAATTATGGAATGCTCTTTGGGAAGCATGGTGTGCACTGTCCCCACAGTACATTTCAGAGAGCTTGTGGAGTTCATGCCCCATCGCATTGCTGCTGTTAACTGATTGCGAGGAGGACCAACGCGATGTTATATAGGTATCCCAGTTTTTTTGGAAGTTCAGTGTATGTAACTGAAATACAGTAAGTAAATAATCAGTTAAAAGTTTATCTGCTGGTTTGTATTATCTGTTAAATGTTTATATGTCAGATGGTCATTCTTTGAGGAGTTAACCTCTGAATATCAGATAACAATGCATGGTACCCATGGTACCCACTTGAGGCTTCTTTGCAACATAGATATCATGTTAACTGCATAGTTTCTTTTCTGAAAGTAAAGTTTTGGGAATCAAAATGTCTGAAATAATCGATGTTCGTAATAGATGCATGCATTTTTACTGGGTTTTTTTTTTTTTTTTCATGTGCCCTGTGCCGCCCCGGTGGTGCAGTGGTCTAAGGCGTTGGCCTCTGATCATTCGTCCGTAAGGGGTCCGGGTTCGAATCCCGGTCAGGCATGGATGTTGTGGTTTGTCTTACGGCACTGGCTCTCCCTTCCTTGGAACCAGTGACCCTAAATTAGGGACGGGCGACTGCTTATAGCCCATTGAGTTGCTCACGGTGGTCGTTAAACCTCCAGTCAAAAAAAAAAAAAAATGTGCCCTGCAAGTCCTATTCTGCTTTGTTACATTGTTCGCTATGTAAAAAATGTTTAAGACCCCTGCTCTATAGAAAAAGGCTGCTCTACTGAACTGAACTACCTTACTTGTAAAGGGAGTGTAAGGTACAGAGACGTGCTGTTTCTCGTTGGGATACCTCTCACAGATGAGATTTAGATCTGACTACATACTTTTATTACAAAGATGTAAACATGTTTCCTCTTTTACACTTAAGTATAAACAAGGTAGCCCTCGATCCTCAAATATGTAAAAAATATACTTCAAACTTCCTCATCTCCATTGTTGCAGCGAATCGCTCCAGAAGCTCATTTTGATTTCACAAAGCTGAAAGCTCTGTTTATATAAGTTTTTCTTTAGAAAGCAAAAATGCCACATTTTAGTCACTAAAGCCAATGAAGTGTAAATGGGTTTTGGTTTTAGCCTTTAAAGAAATAAACCATCCCATTTCAGATTCTCATATTATAGCCCTGCTTGTTGGTTTCAACTATAATTAATCAGCGTGTACAGTGGCAGATGGGATCTTTCATTTCACACAGTGAGCTACGCCATCGGATTATTTAACAAGTCTGTCTCCATCTTATGAGAGAAAAAAAGTTTTTTTTTTTTTTAATCCAGGAGCAATATGCCAAACCTTCTACTACAGGTCTGGCCCAAGCCTGGAATTTTTCAGTTAGTTGAAAAAAAAAAAAGGCCTGGCAGTGTCTGTGCAGGCCTCTAGGGTAGGGCTGAATGAGTGGTAGGCTTATTCCTATTAAGCCTCCAGTTCAGAACAGCAACTCTATGTTTAGTGCACAGAAACAAAAGATATGGGTTACCAAACAAACCATCCTATGGCTAAATGGTCAAAAAAGATTAGTACACCTGTTCCACAGTAGTGCAAGCAACCAAAAGTAACTCATGCCAGTTGTAAGACTGTCTACAAAAAGCTCTTTAATATCCTCTGAAGACCATACTGTTGCACCAGGAATACTACTAGAATGACAAAAATAGCATAGTGATCTTGGGTTTTCTTCATAACACAAGGTGTTTGCAAAGAAACTATTTAATTATTTTAAAGCAATGAAATGTATTTTCTTAATAGTGCAATTTGTTTGTTTTGTATATTTTTACATACATAGTTAGTTCATTACAATAGATGCTGAAAGTGACCTCCATGAACATCCAAACAACCCTGAACTCATTTCATTTTATTTTCAAAAACCTTCTGTCAGCTCCTCTTGTGGTATTCCTCTAATGTAAGCAGTTGTAGTGACTTCAAGTTTCTGAAGTTTATGTGGATTTTCTTCATGAACTTTATTTTTTACTGCTTGCCAAAGATGAAAATCGGATGGGTCTAATGAGCAAGGGTGCCACAGATTTTTGAAATCATCCGATCTCCAAAAATTTGCACATGAGTGTCATCATCATGTAGAATTAGGTGTAGTTCCCACCACTGTGTGTGCTGATGAACTGTATCCCAAGAATTTTGGAAAACATTTAAAAAAGTTAGTATCCAGTACAATAAAGACCAAGATCAGTCTTTCAAGAACTTTCTTAGGTTAGAGTTCCTGATGTCAAATAGAAAGAACATGACTTCCAATTTTAGAACATGTTTTTGTTGTTTCATCATCATCAGTAATAAAGAAAATTGGCAGTTTCCTCCAAAAAAATAAAAAATCAGTCATTTCTTTAAAAACTAACTCATGTAATAATACCATATCATATACCTGCATTTCAATATGATCAGTCAGTTTGTGCATATTGTTGGTGTGGTACAGAAAAAAATGTAGTAAATAAATAAGTAATAAAAATAATATATATATATGTAATAGTTAGTGTGATTCTCATGAGATTCATATATAAAAATGGGATCTTAACAGATGTAACCTCCATTTTTGAATCACTATTTTCGTTTCCTTGCAAACTTTAAATCAGGTACTTTACATGTACTTCTTTTTAAGCTTTCGTGTATGTCTTGCTCTGCAATTACATTGATGGGAAAAATTTTATGTAAATCAAGATCTTACAACCTACACAATAAAAAAATTTGATGTACTGTATCTTTTCCCGAACACACCTGTTCCAGAAGCAATAAGTATTATATCAGAAAAATGAAGGAACTTAAAAGTTTTAACAGAATCACAAATTGCAGAATTGAGAGTATTTTAATTTTTATTTAAAGAAATAATTATTTCACATATGACAATAGATTCTACAGGCAAAAAAACAGGATATTCATTATTCTCAGAGGTCATCATAAAAAATATTGAAACCACATTAACAAGTAAAGTAACTGAAGAACCTCTGCTTTACACCAGATATGTGAATGATAATTTTTGTTATCAACATTAACCCCCAATGAACTCCAAGATTTAATAAAAGAGGATTTCTTAGCTATTTATTCACGAATTCAAGTGACAATTGAATTTTAAAAAGAAAATATCCAGGCCACTTAAGATATGGAAATTAAGAGAGCAGAAGGCCATTTGGAGTTTGCATGTATTAAAAACCATCATTTGTAATATCATCATCATCATTGTCAACCATTATCAATCCACTGCTGGACAAAGGTCTCCCCAAGTTTCCTCCACAACGGTCTGTCTTGTGCCAGTCTCCTCCATGTCGCTCCCGCATATTTACGAATTTCATCCACCCATCTCCCATGTGGTCTTTTTCTGGGTCTTTTCCTGTCCCTTGGAATCCAATCTAAAATTTCGGCTGTCCATCTGTGGTCTGTCCTTCTGGCAGTATGTCCAGCCCATTGCCATTTCAGGGATTTAACTCTGATCATGATGTCTTCCACTCTCGTCATTTTTCGGATCCACGAGTTCCTCTTTAGAACATATATACTACATAATGTATACTACATAATGTATGTAGAAGTATGTACTGTTTCACACATTATAATACTAACTATGTGGCTATCAGAAAAGGACGTTTAGGCTACAGTATTGTTAAAATGTAGATAAAGACTTTCGACTAACCTATTCTATTACTACTACTCTGCATTTCCAGGGTAATTCTGTGATATTGTTCTTCTTGTTGTACAGTCTTCAAGAATTAAAACTTTTTAATAAATTACCTGTAGTTTACGAACTAAGAAGTATAAAAATGTATTTGAATTAAAATATGACGAACAACTATATATTCAAAATATACCGAGCTCTGTTAAAATGAAGATTTCTAGGGTAATCCCGTGATATCATTCTTCTCCTTGTACAGACTTGGAGAATAAAAACTTTTTATTAAAAGACCTGTAGTTTTTAACTATGAAGTATAAAAATGTCTTTGAATTAAAATATGACAAACAACGGGAACAAACAACCATATATTCAATTATACAAAGCTCTGTTGAAATGAAGATTAAAAAAAGAAGAGTTTAAGAAATGAACCTGAAAGATAAAAGCCTAATCCTTTCCTCATCCAACGAACCACATCATCCATACTAGTTGCAACATTTATTTCTGTCATTATCAACGTAGCAGTTTGCGTTCCGACGTCACATCATCGAAAGCTCTGTTACCTTGTTGACTCATCGTCAGCCATGCCACACCCATAAAACATCACAGTCGCTCTACTTGGTCATTTCGAACTCTTCTGTGTCTCTAAGCAGCACCATCTGTTGTAATTTCTATTTTCTAAGTACAACAGATGGCACTGCTCAAAGACGCAGAAGAGTCCGAAAATGACCAAGTACGGCGACTGTGGCATTTTATGGGTGTGGCATGGCTGATGGTGAGTCAGCAAAGTAACATAGAGCTTTCGAGGCCATGACGTCGGAACACAAACTGCTCCATTGATAATGACATGATTAAATGTTGAAACCAGTATGGATGATGTGGTTTGTTGGATGAGGAAAGGATTAGGCTTTTATCTTTCAGGTTCATTTTTTAAACTCTTCTTTTTTTAATCTTCATTTCAACAGAGCTTTGTATAATTGAATATATGGTTGTTCATTCCCATTGTTTGTCATATTTTAATTCAAAGACATTTTTATACTTCATGGTTCGTAAACAACAGGTCATTTAATAAAGTTTTTATTCCTCAAGTCTGTACCAGGAGAAGAACGATATCACGGGGTTACCCTTGAAATCATTTCAACAGAGCTTGGTATATTTTGAATATATGGTTGTTCATTCATGTTGTTCGTCATATTTTAATTCTAAGACATTTTTGTACTTCATAGTTCGTAAACTACATGTAGTAGTTCACGAACTATGAAGTACATAGTTCGTAAACTACTTACATGTAGTATAAAAACTTTTATTAAAAAGTTTTTATTCTTTAAGCCTGTACAACGAGAAGAACGATATCACAGAATTACCCTGGAAATGCAGAGCAGCAGCAATAGAATAGGTGAGTCGAAAGTCTTTATCTACATTTTAACAATATTGTAGCCTAAACGTCCTTTTCTGATGGCCACATAGTTAGTATTATAACGTGTGAAACAGTACATACTTCTACATATATTATGCAGTCATCATCATCATCATCATCATTGTCAACCATTATCAATCCACTGCTGGACAAAGGTCTCCCCAAGTTTCCTCCACAACGGTCTGTCTTGTGCCAGTCTCCTCCATGTCACTCCCGCATACTTTCGAATTTCATCCACCCATCGCCCATGTGGTCTTCTTCTGGGTCTTTTCCTGTCCCTTGGAATCCAATCTAAAATTTCGGCTGTCCATCGATGGTCTGTCCTTCTGGCAGTATGCCCAGCCCATTGCCATTTCAGGGATTTAACTCTGATCATGATGTCTTCCACTCTTGTCATTTTTCGGATCCACGAGTTCCTCTTCTTATCTCTCCTGGTTACACCAAGCATGCACCTCTCCATGCTGATTTGAGTTGTCTGCAGCCTTTGTATGTCTCTTTTAGTTAAGGTCCACGTCTCTGCACCATACGTAAGCACTGGAAGGATGCATTGATCAAACACTTTTCTTTTAAGACATAATAGCATATTGCTTTTGAAAATTATGCTGTTTCTTCCAAAAGCTCTCCAGGCAAGTTTTGTACGCCGATTAATTTCTTCATCAATGTGACCCTCACTTGATATCTGCTGTCCAAGATAAACGTACGTGTCTGTTATCTCCAGCTTTTCTCCATCAATCGATAAATCTTCATTTCTTGTAAAAGCATTGAACATCACTTTTGTCTTCTGAAAGTTCATTTTTAATCCCACTTCTTTACTTTTGTCAGCAAGTTCCTGGATCATACTCTGCAGCTCTGATGGGGTAGTTGCAAAAATGACTATGTCATCAGCAAAACGAAGGTGGGTTAGATAATCTCCATTAATTTTTATCCCTTTGTTGTCCCAGTTCAGTGATTGAAAGACATTTTTCAATGTGGCATTAAAGAGCTTCGGTGATATGGGTTCATCTTGTCTCACTCCCTTTCCAATTTTTATGTGTGTTGTATTTTCAAACAGCCTAATCTTTGCACTTGCATTTTCATAGATGTTATTAATAATATTAATGTATGCATCTTCAATACCGCAGGATTTCAGAGCCATTGTAACTGCTGATGGTTTCACCGAATCAAAGGCTTTTTTATAATCGATAAAAGCCATGCACAATGGAAGTTCATATTCCCTCGCTCTTTCAATTAGTTCTCTCAGTACGTGGATATGATCTATTGTGCTGTAGCCACTCCTGAATCCAGCTTGTTCTCTCGGTTGAGCCATGTCCAGTGTTACCTTCAAGTGGTGTGAAAGAACTTTAGTGAAGATTTTATAAACCACTGATAGGAGGCTGATAGGTCTGTAGTTCCTCAGATCCTCAATGTCACCTTTTCTATGTAGCAGGATCATTGTATCGTTGTTCCAATCCTCAGGAATCTTCCCTTCATTAAGGCATCGAGTGAAAATTTGGGCGAGTACTGTTTCGATTTCTCCACTTGCTTCTTGTATGATGTCTACAGTAATTCCATCTTCTCCTGGAGCTTTTCCCCGTTTCATGTTCTTGATTGCATGTGCAACTTCTGCTGGGAGGACTGGAAGAACTCTGGTACTGGTACTTTTCATGATGTCTGGAGTACATGTATCATCCCTTTCATATAATTTGGAGTAGAAATCTTTCACTCTTGTCAAAATTTCGCCTCTATTTCTTGTTACAGAACCATCTTCTTTTCTCGGTGCCATAATTTGTTTTCTTCCCTTACTGAGATGTCACTTTGCTATCTTTAGGCTTTGCTTGTTTTCAATTGCTTTCCTCACTAGTTCACAGTTGAATTTCCTTACGTCTTCAGTGATACTTTTTCGTACTGTCTTGCATAGCTCTATATATTCCACTTTGGAAGTCACATCTTCTTTAGTTGTCCTCATCTCTCTTCTTTTTTGCATCAACATTTTGGTTTTTCCTGATAATTTGTTCACATGCAACTTGTTCTTAGATCCAGCTAATTTTGTTGCTGTTTCCATAAGAGCTTTGGTTATTTTTCTGTTAACTTCAGAAATATCCACTTCTTCCGATTTTAGGCCTTCTAAAGCAGAGAATCTGTTCTTCAGTTCCAACTTGAAGGTATTATGGTGTTTTTTAAGGTTGGTTATGTCAATACATCTTGTTTGTCTTATGAGCTTGCCATGTTCGAGTTTAGTGTTGAAGTGCATCTTACATCTCACCAATCTATGGTCACTACCTGTGTTGAACTTGTTTAGCACACTGCAGTCTTCTATGATGAATTTTTTGTTACACATAATAAAATCAATTTCACTTGTCATCCGATTTGGATGTCTCCATGTCCATTTTCTGTGTGGCTTTTTCTTAAAAAAAGGAGTTCAAGATGAAAAACCCTTCTGCCTCTGCAAACTCAACCAGAGTATTTCCACGCTGGTTTCTGTTGCTGTGACTGAATTTACCTACTGAAGTTCATTCTGTTGCCATTGCCCTATTTTTGCATTGAAATCTCCCATAATTATCTTCAAGTGCTAGTTACCTTTATTATTTAGATAACGAATTTCCTCATAAAATTCTTCAATTTCTTCTTCAGGATGACTTGTGGTGGGTGCATAAGTTTGAAGAATCTGAGCCTGGTATCTTCTCGAGAGTTGGATAACGAGTCGTGCAGCTCTGTCAGAGGAACTTTCAACTTCTACAACTTTATCCTTCAGTTTCTTGTTTATTATAAATCCAACACCACTAGTTCTGCCAGTATCTGTCCCAGGATAGTAGAAGAGATGTCTACTTTTCAGTTCAATGAGATCTTCTCCTTTTCTCCTTACCTCACTTATCTCGACTATGTCCCACTTGAACCTTTGTAGTTCTTCTTCCAATTCAAGAAGCCTTGAATCAGAAGATAGGGAGCATCCATTATAAGTAGCCAAGGTCAGCATCAGATGGCAGCCTAGTCCGGTCCTCTGGGGATTCTTAGCACCCTCTGCCTTCATGTCGCACTGGCCGCTGCCCTGGCCAGGTGCATTTCAGCTGCCGGAGACTGAGAGCCAAGATTTAAGTTGTGGAGTCATTTTGGAGGGGTTTGGCCATAACTCACCTCGTTGGCCAAGCGGGTTGGTGAGTGTGGGATAGCATTTCCTCTAATCCCGATGGTATAGTTATCCCGCTATTGGCGGTCGCCAGAGCCTCTTTAGTGGGAACAGGATGCACCACGAGAAGGCGGGGTTGACATTTGTCAAGGAGAGGCTGTGATGTTACGCATCACCTGACCTTACATGTAGTATATATTATTATATCATACCACGTAAATAGGTTCTATTGCGATATCAGCATATTGAACTCTTTGGAAATACCATCATTTGTAGCGGTAATCATTCCAGCATCATCAGCCTGCTGATGGTCACAGAAAAAAATGCTTTAGAAACATCAGTAAAGAGGGTATTTACATACACATCAAACAGGAAAAATAAGGAAGAGATAAAAACAATTGCTCAAAATTATGGTTACCAGACAGAAATGATTAATAAAATCATATATGAAATCAAAGAACAGAAGAAAGATTAGTAAATAAAAAGAGAGAGCTTTTTAGTAAAGAAAATATCATGATTTGAAATATCAGGGAAGTTTCCCCATACATAAAAAAACCCGTAATACATGAAGTAAATCAAATCTGCAAAAAGCGGGAACAGCTTTTCAAAATACAGTTGAAACCCAGGCAGAACTGATCATTAACACACAAAAAAAAAAAAAAAAAAAAAAAAAAGATGAAGCAGTCTGGAGAAGGTGGGTGTCTACTATAGATTCCTTTGGAAAGTATGAGAAAAAAGCAAACATGAAATAAATAGAGTACAAAAAATGGATCGAGAAAAAGATTGGTGCAACACATAAATAATTCAGGAAAAGACATCAGTGATTTGATATTGCAAAAGATAATATATCTCACCTGAGATTTGAGAGCATTAATATCTGACAACAGCTAACATGGAATGAGAATTACAGAATCATTGGTGATTGAGAAAATTAAAGAAGATGCTTATAATGATCACAACCCAATGTCACTCCCATATCCATGGGGATTGCCTTGTTGAAAATGAGAGAGAAATTAATTTGAACAAGGAAAAACACCTGAAGAAATGCATGATGAGACAAAGGGAAAATCTCACACAAAAGGTACTGCCACATGAGACCACCTTTTAAAGAATACAACAGAACATACATCATAAGACCTAACCCTCAGAGTGGAGAACATTGCCAACACACAAGCACAAAGGTATTGCCACCTTTGAAACCTGACTGTCGACATGAAAGACACTGATCGGTATGTAGCCAAAAATAGGATCAGCTGTTATGTGTGTGTCTTTTTTGATGAAGATGGAAGACCCATAAAATCCCATGAAATCGGTCAGAAAGAAAGGATACAACAAACTGGGATTAAAACTGCAGTTTGGTGGAAATTAATGAAGCAGAACTTGAAAAGTTATACTTGAAGACAACTACAGATAAGTTTTTTTTTTTTTTTTACAGTTTATATGTTTTTAAATGTTTTTTTTTTTTTACTTTTAAGCAGAGTAACAAATTTTTTATACAGTTTTTAAGATTTTAAGACACTATTTTCATATCAGATTTTTAAAACATAGTTATAAAAAGTAAAACTTTTCTTGTTAATGCAGATTTGAGAGCAAAAGACATGCATAAAAACTTAAGAAGAAATACATATTAAGTAACTGAGGTAATGTGATGTTACATCCTGGGGCATCAGGCTGCAGTCCAAGAGATAGATGTTGAACATGATAGGCATATGAGCAGTCAGTCATTAGTAACTGAAAGCTGCAGTCCAAGTGGTAGACCTTGAACATGATAAGCATATGAGTAGTCAGTCATTAGTGACTGAAGAAGCAATATATTGTGGCAGAAAATCTACCAATAGACAGAAAGAGGTGGTGAAATTTTGTTGCTAACTAGAATTAGACTTAATAGGTGGTTGATGCCATAAAACATACTTGAACACCATGCTGGTATAATGAGGTTTATAGATGTGAGGTGATGAAAATGTAATATTTATTGCCCTTATATTATCAGAAACCATTGAGTTTTATTATCAGAAACCCCACTGAGAGCAAAAGTTTGTGGCAGAGCATGTTGTGTTGTCTTAGATGTACAAAAGTTTGTATGAAATTCAAACCGAGTATAAATAAGGAGACCAACCCCAAAGTTATGGTTTCTCAGCAAGGAACTATTAGTACTGAATGCAGTATCAATCTAAATAGCACACTGATAGACCAGGTGGATGAATTTGTATATTTATGAAGCATGTTTGACAGAGATAGCAAATTAGATGGTAAATTAGTAGGCTAGTGATTTCTTCTTTGAAAGTCATATCTGCTTTTAGACGATTTCACAGGAATGATGGAGGTATTCAAGAAAATCCCAAATGACTGTATGCAAGTGTAATTGTTCCTGCTGTGATGTACAGCAATGAAACTTGTGTACTGCAAAAGGGTCGTTTGTGTGTTGCTGGAGAGACAAATTACTTACGAGGAGGGGGAGGGGAAGGGGACAGTTGTAGCAAGACACACACTGATCATGTGAGGAGCAAAGATGTGTTGCAGATGTGTAATGTGAAACAAAATGTAACTAAGGCGAGACAAATATTCCTTGGTGGTTTGACCATGTTGAAAAAAATGAGTGAGGAGATGCTTACTAAGGGAATTTATTCAGCACAAGTGGCAGGAAAGAAAGATAGGAGAAGGCCAAGAAAATCATGGAATGACCAGATTCAGGAATGTCTGCACGAGAAAAAAATTGAGTGTGAAATATGAAAGGTCTTGTGTGAGACATGTGATGGATGTTGATGAAGCTAGAGCTATGCGCCAAGATCACTATAAATGGAGATGTTTCACATATCAACAGTAAGTAAAATCTTGTTCCATCAGGTTTAAATTTTAATCTGAAAAACGAGCTTTCTTAGAGGAGCTAATTTCTAAATCTGATATAACAGCTTAGTGATATGAATGTATTGAGTTTTGAGAATAAAGTGTTTTTGTGGTTGTAATATATAACATATATAGTTTATATTTATTAGAATGATACAAGCCAGTTTTCTATAGTTACAAAGGGTGCTCGATAAGTATCCGGATTTTTATTCCTATCGATACAAAACCGTCTGTATGATTGTATGTATGCATGAAACTATTACAACTACTTTCAGTGAAACGCTGTAAAAGCAGAGCGGCATGATAGTAATGTTAGGTGGTGCTGTCAATCAAAAACCATGGTGGCTGTATTAAGTGTTCAGTTCGAGCAACGAGCAGTAGTGAAATTTTTAATGAAAGAAGGCGTAAAGGCCATGGACATTAGAAGACGACTTAGGATGGTGTATGGTGATGCAACTATGACTCATTCCAGTGTTTATGAATGGGCTACGAAGTTCAATGCTGGCCAAGAGAGCCTTGAAGATAAGTCACGGTAAGGTAGGCCTAACACGGTAATGACTGATAAAATGATTAAACGGGTTGATGACTTCATTAAAGGTGACAAACACATTCATGTTCAGAATATTGCCATGGAATCGGATATCAGTAAAGATTCTGTTTGACGAATTATTCATGAACATCTCAACTATAGGAAGATCTGTGCCAAATAGGTACCCCAAATGCTTACAGCGGCGGTGCATAAACACCAAAGGCTAGACATTTGCAATGAACTGGTACAGCTGTACGATGAGGAGGGTGACTCATTCTCGGGATGCATAATCACAGGCGATGAAAGTGGATTCATCAGTTTGAACCGCGGACAAAACGGCAAAGTATGCAATGGCGTCATCTGAATTCGCCCCCATCAAAGAAGTTCAAAGTTGGTTTGTTGACCTCCAAGGTCATGGCTACTGTCTTCTGGGACAAACACAGTATTCTTCTGGTTGAGTAATTGGCAAAAAATGAAACAATAAATGTGAAGGCCTATGTGAAGACACTGAGAAAACTTGTGCAGCGTATCTGGACCAAATGGCCAACATTGAAAAACAAGTGTTGCTTCAGCATGGTAATGCTCATCCACACATTGCTAAACCAGTGGAAGCAGAAATCGCAAAACAGAGGGGATCCATTCTTCTGCACCCTGCTTACAGTCTGTACTTGGCACCTACCGATTTTCATGTTTTCAGACCCTTGAAGGATAGTCTTCCTGGCCACCACTATGAGAGCATGGACAATCTGCGAGCGGCTGTCCTTCAATGGATTCGCAACACCCCTGCTGATTTCTTTGCTATCAGAATCAATTGACTTGTTGATTGGTGGAGGAAATGCATTGTGCTGAGCGGAGAGTACATGGAAAAGTGACCTTGACTGTTCGTACTACTGTATTACGTACGTGAGTATCATATTTGTGCATCCTGTATTTTTTATTTCTCTGCTTTAATTGATAGAAATAAAAAATCTAAAAATCCAGATATTTATCGGACACCTCTCGTATTTGTGTAACATGATTACTTGATGCGTTTTAGGAAGTTTTAATTCTCAGTCTGCTTTGCATTAAAAAAATTGCAGAAACTGAGCAGTTGTTGTTGTTTTCAATTTGGATATAAAAATTCTGATGTCTTTTGAAATTCTGAGAGTGATCACTAAAAAGCTGCAGTTATTTTACTCTGAATTTGATTAGATTAATATTTTCACATTTAGACTTATGGCAGACTATGGAGAGCAGTCCTCAGAGCAAATGCAATTGCTTTTAGCACATAAGCAAGAGGAACTTAATATTGCAGAGAAGAAAGTGCAAACATTAGAAAGCAATATCGGTAAGTCTTCACTTGTTTATTATGTTAATGTAAATTAGTCATTTTTCACTTAAATTGCAGAAAGATGAGTCCAACAAAACATTTAATGACTGCACACACTAGCCAAAATACTGCAAACCTTTATGATTAAAGCAATCACAGATAATAAACACCAACATATTCAAATGTGAGAGCCACATGGGCTGAGAATGTTTTGGTTTGTTCTTTTTGAGCAGTGCACATATTTGACTGCAGTAACTCATGTAAACATGGGAGAAACCCAGGATCTGTTGGAATTTGAAAAAAGGTCTGATCATAAGTCTCTTAATATATAACTTATCATATTGAGAAATTAGCAGTCAAAGTATTTAACTTACCAGTTGCTGCATGGGGAAAAGTGCAGTCCAAAACAACAGCAAAGAAAATCCCACACGCATAAAAAAAAAATGTCAATATTGGATGATAACATAAGTCTTTATGTATATCTATCCATTTTTAACATATGAAAGATATACCTGATAATAGCATGTTGGGCTGTTTAATGCCCTTGCTATTATTAAATTCATGTGCATAACTATAAATATGACAGCTTGCCTTTTGAGGTTCGCTTCTCTTGACATTTCATGCACGTCGTTTTTTGTTTTTTTGTAGGCTCCAGCAGGGCAAGTTATTCTCTTCTACTGTTGTGTACCTTACATATTTAAATGAGCATATCGAGGCATATGAAACAACTTTGTGCCTGCTTGTAGTTCATTTATATTTTTAAATATTTACACACTCCATTGGATTCATATACTAACACATAAACTGAACTCAGGTAACTTAGGAGACGTGCTCACATACATTCGCTTCACAAACAGTAACATCCAACCTTACTCACACATACATCAAAGCTAACACTAGAAATACCAAACTAATTGTAACTCAACTCTAAAAACTTATATATACTATATACAAAACAAGCTGGCTTCTATTCTATTTATGTTATCTTGTCTCTATCACATGACTATCTCCGTTCCTACCTAATGCTCAAAACACATGTTGACTAACCCTTTTAACTTGACTTTGCAACAAAAATCTGCCTCAAGTACTTCCAGCTGCCCAACAGCCATCTTCAGGGAGCACCACCGCTGTTGATCTGTCTGCTGCCGCAGAACTAGTGAGTGAAAGAGTCGACATCTGGGCCGGCCTCGATGTCATCATCAAACCGTCCATCCACATCGCATCTGACGCTCGCAGCCTGTCTTCACATGCTATTGAGGGTGTGGTCATCCATTACATGATCTGCTATTCGGCCGTGGCACCCTCTATTGTTGCATATTCTATTTTTCCTCATGTATGCTTTACTTTTGTGTATATTCATTTGTTTCAATTTTATATTTTCCTTTTTCTTCTGTATTATGTATTTCCATGGATATTGCAATTCCACTGTTGTGTTAGTATTGCAGTTACACTCACGGACAATGAAATTGGTGCACCTAGAATAAAACATGCTACAACCGCGAAGCTTGGCAGATAGCTAGAGTGCGTGCTGGTATGCAAATGATCCTCATTTCATGCGATTGTACATGAATGCACACCCTGTGGTGGTGCTGCAAGCGCGAACTGGCAGCCTTATAAACCGGTGTATAGTCGATGCCCCATGAAAGCGAAAAGCACCGGCTGATTCAAGCAAAAGTACAGAGTGACAAGAATGCCAGGTAGACGCCATAGACGTCGATTTACGTAACTTACGGACTTTGAGAGAGGCCTGATCATCGGGCTGAAAACTGCAGGGTGGTCGGCACGCTAAATAGCCCGCCATGTGGATCGTTCTAACCATACCGTCCGACTGAGTTGGGAGCAGTGGGCATGGGACGGCACTGCCACGTGGCGAAGCGGCTTTGGATGGACCATGAGGACCACCGGTAGAGAAGACAGATGGATCGTGTGCCAGGCACAAACTGATACCGCAGGGATCCGGTCCACTATACAGGCAGATGTAGTGGCACCTGTGTGCTCACTAACCATCCCAGCGCCCCTTACGTGTGCTGCCATTAACACCGTAACATTACCTGCTCTGTTTGCAGTGGTGCCAGGCCAGAGTGACGTGGAACGCCACAGACAGGTGACGTTTGGTGTTTAGAAATGAGTACTGCTTCGTTTTGGGGACAGATGATCATTGTGTCCGGGTGTGGAGTTCTCCAGGCCAAGGGCACAATCCCACCCTCGCTGTCGAGCGCCACACCTCCCCCACTGCACGCATTATGATCTGGGGAGCCGTTGCCTATGATAGCCGATCAGCTCTAGTAGTGGTACGCGGATCATTGACAGGCCAGCGGTATGTGGATGAGATCCTACAGCCCCATGTGCTCCCATTCCTGGCTGGGATTCCAGATGCACTATACCAGCAGGATAATGCCTGCCCTCACACGGCTCGGGTTGCCCAGGACTGCCCACGTCATGTCCCCTATCGAGCATGTGTGGGACCTGTTGAAACGCCACCGTGCCACACTATCCAGGATTTGGAGCACACTGTCCAACACGTGTGGGCCAGTCTGCCACAGGACAACATCAGGTGTCTGTTTGCCTCCATGCCGGACCGTATTGCAGCATGTATCACCGCACGAGGCGATGACACAGATCCCTCTGTAATTGTCCTGCAGCTCATGTGTATCATAAGTGAATGCCATCATGTGTATCATTCATATGCATCATTACGTCCATAAAATTTCAGTTCAATCTGATGCTTCCTTCTTGGTGCACAAATTTCATTGTCCGTAAGTGTATTTTCAGCTGTTTTTTCAATCCAAACGGCTTCTAAAATTAAAATTTGCTGTGCCGATTTTAATGTTGTTAATAGTTTGCAGTTGTCCCACTCAGGTGTATATTATTGTTTATGCAATACTGTATCAATCTTCATATTTGTGAAAACAATTGATTTGGCGATGGATAAAAAGTTTTGAAGAAAATATTAGAAATACTGCAGATTACATTTGGCAAAAAAAAAAAAAAAAAAAAAAAAGTTTGGCAAAAACTCAAAAAAAAAAAAAGCCAGAGAAACTGCTGGTACTGTATGATGAAAAGGAGAGACACAAGTTGAGAATTCCAGTGTTAGTGCTAGGATTTGGCTTCTAGTGGAACACAACCTTGCTTACCTTTCTTTGTTTTTCCCCTTGAGCAATAAAATTCACTATTTGTATTTTTAATTGTAACGCAAAAGCTTAAAATGATGCACATTATTACATTAAGTAACATTACAAAGAGAGTGACTAGCTTCTGTTTAAATTATTTGTATTTAATGTATATTTCAAATTTCACCCCTAACTTCATATTTAGAATAAATTCGACTAATACATGGTAGTACAAAGGGCCATAGCTAGTGCTAAATTCTAGTGGAGGCTAGAAATTTTTAGTTACTTTCATAAATTTATTTGTACTTATGTTAAAGGTTAAAATACTACATTATAGCATTATTTATTGAGAAATTAATAAGCACATCAATAGTGTTTCAAGGATATGTATGCATATCCAGAGCATACCTCCATTTTTGATGCCCGCAATAGCACCAAAAGTAGAGGTACGGTCTGGAATTTTTGTTTCTTTCTGTTTTGTTTCATTTTAGAATGAAATAACTCAAAAACTGTTTAACTGATAGAGATGAAATTTGATATTTCCAAGCTTTGTTAAAAAAATTGTTTATAATCAGTTTGGTTGAAATTGGACAAAAGTACTAGATACGTGGATGATATCCTTTTCATCATAGATCAAGATTTGAGTGGATACTCATCAGAAATTCTAGAAGGTTTTAATTCCCAAGATGAATCCCTAAAATTCACTTTAGAAGAGAAAAACGAAAATAAGCTAAATTACCTAGATATTACTTTGAAGTGGGAAGAAAAATGTTACCACAGAATTATACAAGAAGCCTACAAATACAGGAAAATTTTTAAATTATAAATCAGATCACCCTAATTATATAAAGAAAAATGAAGCTTTACAATTTAAAGAAATTGTTGAAAAGCTGGATTCATTTCAGAAGCTAAGGAAAAACATAAAAATAAGTTAAAATCAATCTTATTAGAAAATGTTACCCTTCTCTGTGAACTACTGGAAGAAAATCTTACTAGGAACAGAACTGGCACTACAGACAAAAATAAAGAGAAAATTGAATATTTCTTCACAAGAAAGGTCACTTACCACAAAGGACGACTATTTGAAAAACTAAAGAAAATCAGCACTAAATATAAAATTAGGTTAGCTCCAGGTATAAATAACAAAATTAAAAAATACTTACCATCCCTTAAACAAAAAAGAAGAAAATACTTTACTCCAAGGAGTCATCATTTGTAAAATCGAGTGTTCATGTGGATTACCATATGTAGGAGAAACAGGACAAAGGTTAACCACCAGAATTAAAAAACACAAAGCAGCAATAAGGAATATCTCAAATAAAACAGGATTAGACAGGCACATACAACAAACTGGCCACAAAATGGACTGGGACTCCTTAAAAGTGATCAAACATCAATCCCACGCAATTATCCGGAAATTAGAGGAATCCCTGGAAATTTACAAGACACAAGGTGGCAACATCAATGACCATGCTGGATGGAAAATCCATCAGGCTTGGGCGCCAGACCTGTGGAAAGTAGTAAGACACAAGAACTCCTGACAATGATCTAGTGTATAGATCAAAAATTTGAGAGGTAATGTACCTTAAAAAATTTATCCTCTATAATTCCCGTTAATTATTTATAATACTAAAAGTAATAAGAGGAAGCCACGAAGTCATTAATTATTAGAACAAACGTATCCTTTAAAATATAATGCAGAACTGCTGTTTGTTTCATCTAGGTTATGCGATTAAAAAAAAAAAAAAACATTATTCAGACGAAATGTTTTTAAGAACAAAGGAAAATCATTAATCATTCAAGAATGACTGAAGATGACATACTGATAAATTTTTATATGATGATTTGTTAATTAACTACTAACTGAAAGCTGTATTAACCAGAAGCTTAACAGTGCCTAATTTATTCAATGGAGAAATGTGTTTTTGAGCTGGTACAGGGGTCTGCAAATATCATGTACATATCTAATAATGGTATGTTTTGCATTACATTTCTGTTGTGTCTAAATTTTTTGAGACATGTAGATTCTTCTCCTTTAATGCTATGACTAAATATAATTATACTGATTCCATGTATTGGCTTTCCATTGCTCTTTCAGGTTTGTGGTCCTTTGATTCATATTAAGTGTTTTTTTTTTTTTTTTTTTTTTTTTGTAAGCAAGGTACACCTGCTATGGGACAGTGATAGTTGATATTTTTGATTTTACTGAAATTTGCACCAAATATGCTCCTATGTGTTCTGATTATATGTCAGAAAGCCTTTTTGAAAATTTTGCCTCGTTGCCAAGTTCTGGCTATTTTTGTAGGGGGGTAAAAGGTGTTTTTTGTTTTTGTAACTGAAAAATGGCAAAATGTAAATTTCATTTATAAAACACTTCAGACAGGTGCCACAGTTTTTCCTTCATTATTGGCCTTTATGGTACTAGTACTAAGATCTAGATGCAATAATTTCTTGGCAAATTGCTGAAGTTAGCAGGAAATTAACCTGCACAACTGGAATTTTATAAGCAATTTTCAGAAATTTAAAGCTAAAATTCGTCAAACTTCGGACAGATGCCAAACTTTTTGATGTGATTTATGTTTTAGCATCATAACTAGGTTATTATTACACCAAAACAATTATGGCAACTCTAAAAAGTTTTCCAGGAATTCATTCTAAAAACCAATTTTGTGTAAATTTAGCCATTTTAAAAAGCTACATATCTCAAAACTTCAGTCATAAAAGTATAATATTAGTGTCAGAAGACAGTATAATTGCCATATAACTAATCCCATTATCAGTTCTTCGGCACCCATCTCAGTTTTTTCTTTTTTTTTTTTTTTTTTTTTTTTTTTTTTTTTTTCTTTTTTGAGCTATTTGTTGTTACATCAAAGTACTTGAAAACTGCCAATTATTTGCATGGCATATAAAAAATATATTGACACTTCAGACTAACACATTGACTTTATTTTATCAATTTCATATACCATTTTCAAAAATAGTAGATTACAAAATCTTTGCCATGTGTCCGAATTTTTAAATGCATCCAACCTTGGCTTTTCTAAATAAACATAAAATTGTCAAAAATTATGTTTGTAACAAATATCCATGGACACAATATCTAAGAAAGTCTGCAACAACATTCAATGGATAATAAATACAATTTCTAAATAAAATGCAGATATTGACACTTTTATGGTTTCTAAAGGACCTGTGTTACAGTTATAGTGAACACTTGCAATATAATTACTAAATAAAGGAACCTAACAAATATTTCTGTGACAAAATAGGTAATACTATATATTTTATCATACACAGACATGCATTCAAATGATACTTTATAGGTTAACAGTTTTATAATATTTACTAGTTACGTTTGCTAACATACACTATATTGACCAAAGTCACCGGACACCTAGAAAAGAAACACAACGTAACATTTATTGACATGCATTAGTACGGTGTTGGTCCACCTTTGGCCTTAATGCATGCACTGACCCTTCGAGACATGCTTTCAACAAGGTTTTGGAACACGGCGATAGGTATGCACTTCCATTCAGTACATAATGCTGCCGCTAACTGTTGTTTAGTAGTAGGCTTTGGTTCCAAACTTCTTATGGGGTGCTCTAATTCATCCCATAGGTGCTCCATGGGATTAAGATCAGGGCTCTGTGCTGGCCAGTCCACACACGGTACAGAATCATCGTCAAACCACACCGTAGCAGTCCTTGCTTTATGGCTCAGTGCATTTTCCTGCTGGTACCAACAAGGCTCGGTTCCATAGCATTGCCACAGAGTTGGTAGGGCGTAATTGTCCAGAATCAAGATAGACGTGCTGGTTAACAGGTTTGTCCATGGCAACCAATGGGCCGGGACCATACCATGAAACACTCCCCCACACGAGTACACTGCCAGCTCCAAACTTGACCATAGCAACAGTACGCTGTTGTAAAATAGCATTCCCCTGGTTGCCACCATACCCACATACAGCCATCAGACTTATGGATCATGTACCTGGATTCATCAGTCCATAAGACCCATTTCCATTGATCTATGGTCCACGATAAATGTTCTTTACACCATGCTAAACGACGAGTAGCATTCCGAGTGGAGATGAAAGGTATATGAGCAGCCGCACGAACACTGGTAACCCATGGAATGAAGTTCTCTGTAAATGATACGTGTACATACCAAAGTTCCAGCATTTTTACTCACCTGTACACTGAGGTCTTGTGCATACTCTGTCGATTAGCTGTAACGACTGTCCTGAGGCTTCGACGTCCTCTATCACTGATTTTCTTTGGTCTGCCGGTACGTTTTGCTGCTTCAGGCACCCCATGTGCCTTCTACGTATTCAGTACATCCAAAACAGTTGACTTGGCTATGTTTAAATACCTCTCGGTTTCTCTTATGGACAACCCACTAATATAACACCCAACAATCTTTCCTTTCGTAAAGTCAGTTCTCTCCCACCGCGACATTTTCATTCAACCTCACAGTGCGATATGATCGCGGTCAGCTGCAGGCTTGTTTTTATACCGTTTGCAGCTGTACTGCGCATTTTAACAATGCAGAGGATCCGTTCATTTGCTTTTGAAGTTGTGTCCGGTGACTTTTTTTCAATATAGTGCATATGCTTTGAACTTCTGTTTCTGTTGTAAGTAGGTAGCTGAAATATATACTATAGAAAAGTTGTCACTGTTCTGTTGTTCCTGAACTGCTTTTTTGAACTTTTGATATGAGTCCTTTAAGGTGGTTCCACCTAAAATATGTGCCTTATGTTTCCAGTGGTAAAACTTCTTTCCATATCTTCATCACAATTAATGTATTCCCAAGGATGAAAATTTGCATGTCGATAAAACTAACTTTAAGTTATGGCATGGTATACTTAATATTTGCTAAAACATAACCATAATTATATTAAAAATCAATCATTTTTCTTTGAGTAATGTTCACACCTGTTAATAAATGGTGTGACCTGTACATTGATGACGTCAGTAGACAAACAAATGTTGGATTGCTTAATTATGGTTATGTTTTAGCAAGTATTAAGTATCCCATGCTATAACTTAAAGTTAGTTTTATCAATGTGCAAATTTTCATCATTGGGAATACATTAATTGCGAAGAAAATATGTAAAGAAGTTTTGCCATTTGAAATATAAGGCAGAGATTTTAGGTGGAACCATCTTTATCCTTCTCTTCCTCATTTGATTGGTAGAAAGGGTGCATTTCACTTATTGCAACAGATCCAATGAAGATAACACTCTTGTTGATATTGGCATTTTTGAACTTCCCTTTTTGTTGGTAAAGTTCGATTAACACTTACCGCACGTGGGGCTTGACTTTTAATTCTTATTTCCGTTATGTGGATGCGGCATGGGGGTTTTTCATTTAGTTGCAAGTCCACTTCATTTTTTTCCCGTTGTTATTTATCTGGCCTCATCATTAAATGAGTTTTTTCCCTTGCTGCCGCCTCATTTACTTCGATAATTTTTCATAACCCTAGTACTTTCGGTAATACTCCATTACTGTCATTGAGGGGACGTTTTGCTCAGATTGACACGGACCGTGTCAGCTGGGCTTTTCGGTGGTTCTCGCGGGCTGCTTCTGTCATCGGCTATCGCTTCTTCTTGGGCGTTGTGGCGCCATCTCTTGTTGGTCACTGATCTCATTTTTCGAACTTTTTCATTTTTTTGCTCAATTTTAATTAAATTTTTCCAGCTGTTTCTCAAAATATTAGGGTCATTATGGTTGCAAACTTTTGCCCTATTTTTTCAATCATTACCAACTCTGCTATTCTGAGGTGTTTTTCGGATTTACAGCTTTTAATGATTTTTATATTTTCGAATTTAGGAAATTTTTGGTTATCCAGACAGTATTGAATAAGTGCTGTTTTTTCTTCTTTTTTCTGCCAATTTTTTACGTGTTGTTTTAATCTGTGTTTAAGCTTATTTTTGGTACTTCCTATATAAGCCATTGGAGGATTTTCAGTAATAGGAATTGAGTAAATACCTGCTTTTTCTAACATTTTTATTTTTTCATTATTTTTTATTACCATATTTTTGATGGTATTTACTTTTCCTCCAATTTGAATGTTATGCTTTTTACAAATATTATTAATTTCATTAGTAGTACCTTTAATGTAAGGAAAACCATTTAAATATTTGACTTTTTTATTTACTACAACATTATTTTTTATTTTCTCTATTACTTCTGTGTTCCATTTTTTATTAAATGGTTAGGATAACCAAAGCTACCTGCAATTTTTTTTATGAATTTGATTTCTTCATTGATGAACTGGCTGTTTTCAGAGTGCGTATATGCTCTTTTTATTAAGGTTTTTAGACTATTGCATTTTTGAGGATAAGAATGTGCCGAATTGTACGGGATTAGGACCGGAACAAATGAACTTTTTCGATAAACCTTGTATAGTAACTTATCTGTGGATTTGATAACTTGTACATCCAAAAAGGCTATTGCATTATTTTTTTCTATTTCAACAGTGAGTTCTATAGTTGGATATAAAGAGCTGTAACATTTTGTTAATTTTCTTAATTCTTCTTTGTTCAGTTTTGATAGAATGAAAATATCATCCACGTATCGACAGTACACTTCTGGTTTTTCTTCCATACGATGCAGGACATTTTCTTCAATTTCGTTCATCACAACCTCAGCATATAAAGTTGATAATGGTGAGCCCATTGGGCCTCCTGAATTTTGCTTGAATAAAAACTGGCCTAAAGGACTTAAATATGGCAAGCATGGACGTTAAAGCATTATATCCAAGCACTCCTGTTCCAGAAGCTATTGAAATTATCATTAAGAAGTTGCAAAATCTTAAAATTTTAAATAACACACAAATTCATGAATTCAAAAAACTTTTATTCTATTTATATGAAAATAATATTTTTACATACAAGGACAAAATATTCAAGCAAAATTCAGGAGGCCCAATGGGCTCACCATTATCAACTTTATATGCTGAGGTTGTGATGAACGAAATTGAAGAAAATGTCCTGCATCGTATGGAAGAAAAACCAGAAGTGTACTGTCGATACGTGGATGATATTTTCATTCTTTCAAAACTGAACGAAGAAGAATTAAGAAAATTAACAAAATGTTACAGCTCTTTATATCCAACTATAGAACTCACTGTTGAAATAGAAAAAAATAATGCAATAGCCTTTTTGGATGTACAAGTTATCAAATCCACAGATAAGTTACTATACAAGGTTTATCGGAAAAGTTCATTTGTTCCGGTCCTAATCCCGTACAATTCGGCACATTCTTATCCTCAAAAATGCAATAGTCTAAAAACCTTAATAAAAAGAGCATATACGCACTCTGAAAACAGCCAGTTCATCAATGAAGAAATCAAATTCATAAAAATTGCAGGTAGCTTTGGTTATCCTAACCATTTAAAAAAAATGGAACACAGAAGTAATAGAGAAAATAAAAAATAATGTTGTAGTAAATAAAAAAGAAGTCAAATATTTAAATGGTTTTCCTTACATTAAAGGTACTACTAATGAAATTAATAATATTTGTAAAAAGCATAACATTCAAATTGGAGGAAAAGTAAATACCATCAAAAATATGGTAATAAAAAATAATGAAAAAATAAAAATGTTAGAAAAAGCAGGTATTTACTCAATTCCTATTACTGAAAATCCTCCAATGGCTTATATAGGAAGTACCAAAAATAAGCTTAAACACAGATTAAAACAACACGTAAAAAATTGGCAGAAAAAGAAGAAAAAACAGCACTTACTCAATACTGTCTGGATAACCAAAAATTTCCTAAATTCGAAAATATAAAAATCATTAAAAGCTGTAAATCCGAAAAACACCTCAGAATAGCAGAGTTGGTAATGATTGAAAAAAATAGGGCAAAAGTTTGCAACCAATAATGACTCTAATATTTTGAGAAACAGCTGGAAAAAATTTAATTAAAATTGAGCAAAAAAATGAAAAAGTTCGAAAAATGAGATCAGCGACCAACAAGAGATGGCGCCACAGCGCCCAAGAAGAAGCGATAGCCGATGACAGAAGCAGCCCGCGAGAACCACCGAAAAGCCCAGCTGACATGGTCCGTGCCAGTCTGAGCAAAACGTCCCCTCAATGACGGTAATGGAGTATTACCGAAAGTACTAGGGTTATGAAAAATTATCGAAGTAAATGAGGAGGCAGCAAGGGAAAAAACTCATTTAATGATGAGGCCTGATAAATAACAACAGGAAAAAAAATGAAGTGGACCCGCAACTAAATGAAAAACCCCCATGCTGCATCCACATAACGGAAATAAGAATTAAAAGTCAAGCCCCACGTGCGTTAAGTGTTAATCGAACTTTACCAACAAAAAGGGAAGTTCAAAAATGCCAATGCATTAATGCACGTTAAAAAAAAATAACCTCCAATATCGGAAGTAAATTGAAATCTTGTTGATATGTTCAATATCTGGAGACTTACGCCAATCATATTGATTTACTCCCACCTTACAAAGAAACTTGACCTTGTGCGTCCTAGTAACAGTGTCTTCCTGGAACAAACTTTTGCAGATGTAACAGGTTTTAGTATAGTATACACCATAGTATTTCATTTCTTCTATTTCTGGCTGCTATCCAGCTGGTTTAGTAAGTTGTGTTGTATCTCAGCCATTGATTTATAAGTTTCTTGAAGTATAGTAACATTTGTCTATCACAGATTCTAAACACATCTCTTCCTCATCCTTTTTATTATCATCAGCACTCGCATCTATGTAATCATCTACATCTTTTGTATTGGACTTGTTTTTGTGCTCAAATATGTGTGCAAGGTCTTTTCTTTTTGTTCGATGCTAACATAGAAAATTGTGATATTACCTGATGTTTTGTAAGGTACTCTTTAACAGTGAAATATTTCTTGCCATCTTCAGAGCTCTCCATTTTCTTCCACTTTTTCTCCATTCATAAAAGCATCTTATATATATATATATATCTATCTTTTGTTTCCAGGAGAGTTTGTGCTACTTTTTCCTTTTCTTTAAAGCTCCACCCATTAAATCATAGTTCTGTCCTTCGTATAAGCCGTAGATGTTGTTGGAAATGTTAGATTTTTAGCTCCAATCTTCATTTTTTTTACACACATAATCTTTACCCATACTGCTGCAGAAGATGCTTGATGTCATCTTACAGCATACTAATGCAATGCAGAAGGTGCCAGTACAAGAGACTGGGTGAAAATGACGTATGTCAAGAAAATGAAGACTGAAGCTAAAAATCCTAACATTTCTATCAACATCGCAGCAAGGTGGTACTGCACTGTCTACAGCCAGCACGAAGAACAGAATCTACGATTTCATGGGTTGGGCTTTAAAGAAAAGGAAAAAGGAGCACAAACTGTCACAAAAACAAACAAAATATATTTATGATGCTTTTATGAATGGAGAAAAATGTGGAAGAAAAGTTAGTCGTCAGGCTCTACTGAAGAAAATAAAGCTCTGTTAAAAACCTTTTGTAATTGATTATTCACTTTTGAAAATGGAATGTGAAACTGAAATTGATAAAAAAAGTCAAGACATTATTCTGAAGTTTTAATATCCAGTATTTTTAAAATAAACAAAGAATTGGCCATTTTCGGGTATTTTTGGTGTACCTAAAAAAACCAAAAAAATAACTGAGATGGGTGCCAAAGAGCTGATAATGGGATGATGTTATATGACAATTATACTGTCTTCTGACTCTGTTATATTTTTATGACTCTGAAGTTTTGAGATATGTAACTTTCTAAAATGCTTAAATTTGCACAAAATTGGTTTTTGAATGAGTTTCTGAAAAACTTCTTAGATTTGCCATAATTGTTTTGGTGTAATAACCTAGTTACGATGCTAAAACATAATTCACATAAAAATGTTAGGCACCTGTCTGACGTTTGCCAAATTTTTGCTTTAAATTTCTGAAAATTGCTCATAAAACTCCAGTTCTGCAGGTCTGTTTCCTGCTAACTTCAGTAATTTGCCAAGAAATTATTGCATCTAGATCTTAGTATTAGTATCATATAAGCCAATAATGAAAGAAAAACTCTGGTGCCTCTCTGAAGTTTTAAATACATACATATCACTAAGCTGTTCTCTGAGATTCAGAGGTTAGCTCTCCAAAGAAATACAAACTACCAGAGAAATTTTTAACTGATTATTTACTCACTGTTGTGGTATCAAACTTCTCCATTTACAGCGATCTTGACACACAACTCTGTCTTCACTAACATCCATCACTCGACGTACACAAGACCTTCTATACTTCATACTCATAATCTTTTTCTCATGCAGACACTCCTGAATCTGGTCCTCTCATGACTTCCTTGGCCTTCCTCTGCCTTTCCTTTCAGCCACTTGGGCTACAAAAAATTCTTAGTAAGCATCTCATCACTCATTCTTTCAACATGGCCAAACAACCTAAGAATATTAGTCTCTACCTTGCTAACAACATTTTGCTTCACATTACACAACTGCAACACATCTTCATTCCTCACACGAACAGAACGTGTCTTGCTACAAACTCTCCATATGTAGCGCATTTCTCCAGCACACAAACAACTCCTATGTTTCTTCTGCAGTACCCAGGTTTCACTACCATAAATGAGAGTAGGAACACTTACATACACAGCCATGCGGAACTCTAAAGAACCCATGATTCCTGTGAAAACCTCCCAAAGCCGCTATGACTTTCAATGAAAAATTCACTCGCCTACTAATTTCACCATCCAATTTTTTCTATCTGTCAAACATGCTTCCTAAATACACAAATTCATTCACCTGGACAATAATTGTGTCATTTAGACTTATATTACATTCAGTACTACCAGTTCCTCGCTCGAAAACCATAACTTTGGTTTTTCCCTTATTTATACTCAGTTTGAATTTCATGCGAACTTTGTACATCTGAGACAACATACTCTGCAACTCACTTTTTGCTCTACTGACAGGACAGTGTCATCAGCATTCAGCAATCTGCCTCTCTAAAGTATGTACGTTTTGCGATTTTTCGGTTACAGAACAAGAAAATTGCTCTTTACCAACCCCCCCCCAACCCCACCCCTACAAAAATAGCCACAAATTGGCAGTGGGGGAAATTTTCAAAAATGCTGCTTCACTTTTTATTATGACATCACAAAGAACATTTGGTGTAAATTTCAGAAAAATCAAAAATATCAACTGTCACAAGCATACCTCGATTACAAAAAACCACTCTTAATATTTTTTGTTTTAACGTCGTTATGTATTTGGCCCCTAAACTTTTCCAACAGATTCCACTGAATGCAAAGCATTTCAAAAAATGAGTAATCCTAATAAATACGAGGAATAAACTGGCATACTTTGTATGATTGCAACAGTCTGTAAAGGCACAAAAAGCACAAATTGACCTTCAAATTGTATTGTATTTTAAACAAGCTTCTGTATGGATATGTTCTTGAATCAGCTGATTTGCAGGCTTTCCTCTCGGTCAGAACCACATACCATGCCTTTTTTCCCTTTGATATCCAGTCTAATAATTCAGTTGTCCAACAGTAGTCAGTACGGAAATTCTTAATTTTTTTTTTTTTTTACCAAATTTGGCATGTGCTAATTATTATTACATTTGAAGATCCTTTCTTAGGTGAGGATAAGCTTCTCCTGGCAGCCTTCAAGCTATGGCTCTGGTATTACTACCATGAACAAATTTTTAATACTAGTAGGGGGAAGAGGAACTCAAATCCTGTGTGCATGCAACTGAATTAATTCATTGATTAACTGATGAATAATTGTTATCATTTTAATGTTCAGAAATTATTGTTCATAGTAACAGAGAAGACTTGTTGATTGAAACAAGCTGCTATCACTTATTTGGTTGGCATTGATATTTTAGAACTTATTCAGGGTTGCTCATACGTAAATGTAATCTGTTTCTGAAACACCGCAATAAGTTTAATGCACATACATATATCATATCATATCATTTAGCTGTTCTCTGAGATTCAGAGGTTAGCTCCCCAGATAAAGACCATCTGCCAAGTACACATTTAACTGACAGAACTAAAATTTACTTACTGTTGGTGTATCAAATGTCTCCATTTACAATGATCTTGGCACTCAGGTCAAGCTTCGTTAACATCCATCACACGCCACACACAAGACCTTTTGTACTTCATACTCATAATCTTTGTCTCAAGCAGACATTCTTGAATCTGGTCCTCCTATGATTTTCTTGGCCTTCCTCTACCTTTCTTTCCTGCCACTTGGGCTGAAAAAATTCTTAGTCAGCACCTCATCACTCATTCTTGAAACATGGCCAAACCACCTAATAATATTAGTCTCCACTGTACTAACAACATTTCAGCATTTTGCCTCACATTACACATAGCTTCATTTGTCATATGATCAGCACATGCCTTAACACCCCCCCATCCCCTTCCCTAAGTAACGTGCCTCCCCAGCATGCAACAGACTATTATGTCGCAGCCATTCGGGACTTCAACCCATCACTCATGTGATATCCTCCTAAGGCAGCTATGACTTTCAATGAAGAATTCAATCTCCTACTAATTTCGCTATCTAATTTTTTCTCTGTGTAAAACATAATTCCTAAATATACGAACTCATTCATCTGGTCAATCTCTGTGCCATTAAGACTTGTCTTGCATTCAGTATGAACAGTTTCTCACTCAAAAGCCATAACTGTGGTTTTTCCTTATTTATACTCAGTTTGAATTTCATACAAACTTCGTACATCTGGGCAACATACTCTGCAACTAACTTACTTTTGCTCTTTGCCAACAGGACTGTGTCATCAGCATAGAGCAACTTGTGCTCATGTGTATTACCAAGACATAAACCAGTATTATCCATTTTGGCATCACGCATGCATGCATCCATAAATATATTAAACAGCCAGTGTGACATTATCTGATTTTAATCTTGTAAATGACTGCATATCTTCCGAAGGGAAATGAGACAAGAAAAAACCTGCTTTTTTTATTTTAGTTGCTAAAAATGTAGCTTTAAAGAAAAAGAAAAACTAGCCTTTTGACATATTTATTTACAGATGAGTTAAAAGATATTCTCAAACACCGTGAAAGTGAGATCACAGAATTGAGGTCTACAGCAGTTAATTTGGAAGAGGAAAAAGAAAAGCAAATTGAAGCTGTGAATGAAAAAGATCTCCACCTCTCTTCTCTTCAACAACAGTTATATTCAAAAGTAATGTGAGAGCATTTAATTATTTTGTGATTTAAATATCTTCCTTCATTATTTTGTTTGCATGTGTCCACACTGTTTGAAGTTCACTTAGTGTTTAGGTATACAAATCCACTCTTCTTAAATGAATGCTGTTGTCTGTGCTCAATTTTTAAAATTAGAGAGAGAACTTAGTAACACAAACTAACACACACACACCATAGAGTGAAAGTAGTTTCTTTGATTATGTGTTTGAAATGCTATTCAAAATTCAGGTATACCGTGGTATCCAAACATAAAGCCAATCAATGTACAAAAGAAAACTAAAGGTGGAAAGAAAAGTGAATTGAGGTGGACCAACTATATCAGCACATGAAAGGAGCAATGCCTCTATGCAGTTTGAGTCTCAGAAAAAATTGTATGAAAAGCATTGCGCCTCTTTTTTGCAGCATCTCAGACCGAACCTCATCTGCAAGAATAATAATTCAGATGCTGTCACTGCCACCAATGATTTCTGAAATTCTAGAATGCATAAACAAATTGCTTATATATTTTCCTCTTTATACACAACCTTTTTGTTTTACAATGCTAAATTAGAGTTTTCAACAGTTGCACATAATAACATACTCTTTGAATGTAGCAATGTCATTTCTGATGAATTTTACTATAACACTATTGGTAGTTTATCTTATGGAAAACTTTATTGCATATTTTATATTTATTGTACAGAAAAAAAAAAACTATGTAAAATAAATTCACATATTTTTTCTTAAAGGCATGATGATAGTCTTTTTCTATAACTTTTTTTGTTTAAATAAAATTAGGCAAAAATGTTGCAATGGTGAGAGAGAGAAAGATTTGTTTGTAACTATTGTATTTACATTTGTGCTGTGGATGATATATTTGAGTGCCCTCTAATAAAGAAAACAGCTTAATCAAACCACATGTTTGTTTATTTGAAAAAAACCTAGGGCAGGGCTATGTTTAGTCAAAGACAACCAAAACACATCCATTCATAGCTCATCTCAGACTGTGGGGATGCCAGTAGATAATCAATTGAAAGAACTAGTTGCATGGATTCAGTTGGAAAAATCAGTTGCATGGATTCCACTGGGAGAACCAGCTGCCAAGTGCAGATACAAAGGGGAGACCTTAGAGGCCATGGCCTTCCTCTTGAGGAATTTTAGTATACCTTACTTCATGTAGTCTATATTACAGCATTTTTTTTTTTTTTTTTTGAAGGGGTAACAATCACTGAGCAACACTACGTGCTGCAAGCAGTCGGCCATCCTTAATTTAGGGCTACTGGATCCAAGGAAGGGAGAGAGCCACTGCCATAAGACAAACATACCACCCATTCCTCATCTTGGACTCAAACTTGTGTTTCAGAGGAATATTACACTTATGCTTGTTATAGTGATTTTAAATTTGATAGCTTTCATCAGTTTTGTTGCAGGCTATGTACAAACTCTTCATCTGTAAATTTGATTTTTATTGGAACCATGTGCATTTGTTTGTTCACCACATCAGAACTTCATTTCTGTAAACCTAAACTTCATTTTAATGGTTTCCTCCTTGTAAGTTTTCTGGATTTACCATTGCCAGCTGCATGGAGTCAGCTGGAAGAACCTGCTGACTGCATGCAGTTTTGTAACTACTTTAGCCAGTTAACATTCTTTAGAACATGAACCTCAAGAATGATAGATAGATTCGTGTCTTGAATCATCTGAGGTGAGCAGTTGCAGTGAGCGATGGGTTTGCTTCCTCGGGGCACTCTGTGGCAACAAAGGCACGCACAACAGCAACTAGGGCCTCTGTGAATCTTGGAGAGGTGCCAGCTAGTTCTGTGTGACATTTGCAAAAAGACCCCAACTCACTGATTTTGTTTCAGAATCCTTAGGTTGAATGACCAACTGGAGCCACTAGCTGTGGGCTAATCCCCCACACTGATGTACTTACCTGATTAAAAAGACAAAAAGAAATATTAAGATTGACTCAAGTGTGGGATATGGTGGACCTACCACACTTGAGAAGGAAAAGACCTAGAAGGAGACCACACAAAGAGATGAGTGGATAAAATTTGAAGGCATTCCAGAGTGACATGGAAGAGAATTGCTCAAGGCAAAGAGTTAGACTTAGGGAGACCTTCATCCAACAGTGTATTGATAATGGTTAATGATGAGGAAATACTAATAATCCTTTTGAAGTCACATCTGTATTATGAAATTTATTTGAATTGCCAGTCAGTGTTCATACTTGACAATGTGCCAAACTCTTGACTTTTAAAGGTTTAGCAAAATGCAACCTTCCTAGAAGTCATTTCCCTTCTTAGTGAAAGACCAAAGTTGCAAAGAGAACAAGTGCTTGTCCTGTAAAAGCTGTTTATCCTTCATTAAATGCACTGTCTGAAACAGTTTGACTTTAAGAAGGCAGTTACTGCAGGCACTTATCTTTATTTCGTGCTTTCGTTGTTCCTTTACTTAGAGTGAGAATACTGTTTAACAAAATGATGCATTTGTCACAATGAATATGGTATTTTAAGACAATTACATATAAAATTTTGTTGCCTGAAGCAGAATGTGTGATCTTTAAATAAGTCTTTCCATTATATCTTGGTTTATATAATATTGATCCTAAAAAGATTCATGTAGTAAGCTTTGAAATATTCTCATAAACTTAATAAGCTTTATTCATGTTTTGTGCAATCTGTTATAGAATTTGAGCAAGTGTTATACTATCCTAGATACTGTGCTGTCTTGAACTTGACCTTAATCTACTGTATGATCTAAATATACAAGTGATATGAGATCTTGCCAATGTATATGAACTCGTGCTTCTGAGCACGATTTAAAAACTTAAGAGTTGCTAAATAAAAGCTGACATTTTGTTTGTGTTTTTAAAACTTTAAATACTTTTAAGTTTTAAAAACACTTAAGTTTTTAAAACGTAAAAGTATTTAGCAACACTTTTAAGTTTTAAAAACTTAAAAATGTTGCTAAGTAATATCAGCTTTTATTTAGCAACACTTAAGTTTTTAAACCATGCTCAGACAGCGTGAGTCCATATACATTGGTATAATCAGCACGAATTTCATCTCATGTTCACGTATGAGATCTTATTTTATTTCCTGTGCATGAAATTGTATGGCTTTATAAATTTGTATAATTTTCACACTACTTTCAGTGTTTTAAAATTTTCTGAAACTAAGAAAATATTCATCAGAGAGAAAATTTATTTAATCACTGTTGTACATTATATAAATTTTCTATTGTATCATATTCATTCATAACATACACTGAGTTAGCTTTGCATAAAGAGCAACCTCCATTTTACATATTCAAAGCAATAATGAAGTATCATGTGTTGTCAATGTCACATACAGCTACTATAAATTGTGCACACCTATCCTCTGTGCATAATCAGTAACATTTGCCAGAAATGGGGAAACTTGGTGACTTAAGCCAATTTAACTACGGTCAAATAGTTGGAATTTGGAGGACAGGTGCCAGTTTTTCGGAAACAGTCGCACTTGTTAGCTGCTCTCATACTACCATTATCAAGGGTGTACCAGGACTAAATTAACCATGCACAGACATCCAGCAGATGGGTTCACATAGGTCAGCCACGCGTGGCTGACCATTGAGGTAGAGATGCAGAGATGCCAAGTACTACGGATTGTCCGTAGTTTCTACGGATATCATGTTCAAACTACGGACTACGGAGAAGGTGTGAAAAACTACGGATTTTTCCAAAAATCTCTGATATTTCCGGAAAACTCTTTTTTTGTTTAATTATTTGAAAAAAAAAAGTCAAGCATAGTCAAATGTAGTGTTTTTTTGCGGTAACGGCACGAAGCCGTTACACAGCAAGCATGTTTGGCTGGCCGACAAGCAAGCGGAAATGTTGCAGTGGAGATCATTCTGTATGATCACGTGACTTTGTACCTGGCTTGCCGTGGAAAGGCGTTCGTAATGCATGACGTCTGTTAACTTCGGGAAAACCTTAACCGCGTCCTGAACTAACGTAAGTTGTCGGAGGATGGAGGTAGACTAGAGTCGATTCCACATTTTCTGTTCTTGTTGTTAAGTTGATTAGTTGTGGTGTGACATGAATTGCTGTAGTTATGAAGCGTGCTTCAGTGGCTTCCAGTTCCAGTGGTGTGAAAAAAAATAAAAATTCGCAGCAGTACAAGGAATGTTATTCGTTGGAATTTCCATGTTTGCAGCAGTCGCGTGTTTCCGTGAATTGTTTTTTTTTTTTTTTTTTTTTTTTTTTTGCTAAAATGTAATTTAAATAGTTAATTGCTATTGCATATTTGTTTCACCAAAGTAAGGGGCGGGCAGGGTATCAGAAAAACAAAAAAAATGCTCTGAGCAAATAGTCATCAGATTGAAGGAAATAATTGTGGATCAAAGAAATCCTGAATGTTTGTTTTTTCCGGCAGAGCGCCTAACTAAGCTACCTGGATGTGTGGCCGCTATTATTGCCTGTTTTTATGTTACCTACCTGGGAGTTTGTTCTTCGCGCGCAGTATGTTCTGCCTAGAGCAAGAGAAAGTATCTCCATGTGTCTTTGGCAACCAGCCAAAGAAAACGTCTAGCAGCAGTTGCGATGAGACGTTTCTTAGCTTCTGGGTGTGTGTGCACAGTCGTGACCTATTTTCCCACGCTCCTCACTGTTGGTAGAGAGCTTAATTGTTTGTTACTTTGACAGATTTGCGAAGTGCAGTTCTTTTTTTTTTTTCTCTTGTAAAAATGTTCTGCTAAACAAAGGGATGTTTTATTTTATCCTTTTTTTTTTTCAGAATTGATTGATTTATGCAATTTAAAATACCTTTTTGATTAGTTTTTTCGTATCATAAGCATTTAATGCTAATTTTCTATTTATCCGCATAATAAAGCTATGAAACCTTTCAAAGTTAATTGTTCTTTCTTTTGCACCCATTGTGTTTGTCGTGTACGAATTTACTTGCAAAAGCGTCGGGTAAAGGGCCACCTGTCTCTACTAATATTCTTGGATCTAAAACGCAAAACTTCAAGGAGAGTTATTTGCAAAAATTTCCGTGTCTAAAATCGTCTCGGATATCCGAAAACCATGGGTTTTGTTCCCCGTGTGCTGTTGATTTTTCAATCGCACACGGCGGAAAAGACGATTGCGGTCGGCATTTTCACTCTAAAAAACAGGAGGAATAACCATAAGTGTGTGTGTGGCATCACACACTTATGACATAACATATTTATTAGCACAAGATATTTATTAAAAGGTGGAGTTGAAATGGTAGTATTTTTTATGTATTTACTCAAGTTTTTTCCCCCCCATTTTAAGGGGATATGTTGCAAAATTTATCCAAGTATTGTCCCCGATCGAGATTAATTTTTTGCTAAAAATGTAGCAGTATATTCTGGGAAATACGCATGCTACCCTGCAAATTTTAATGTGGGAACTTGACTTGACGTCACTACGGAAGAACTAAGGGCGCCGCGCATATGGACTACTGATGACTTCCTTCGGATGTTGGCATCTCTGGAGATGAGCTTCGGGTGTCACAACTGGTATCTTAGCAACGATGTGTAACTGTCACCCAGCTCATCCACCAGTACAACAGCAGTGCAGTTCAACCTATTTCCACATGAACCACGTGATGTACCTTGCTTCATCGGGTTCACAGCTAGAGACCAATAAGGGTACGCATGGTGACACCCAGTCATCATGAAAATGTCCTTGCATGGGCCACGGAACATAAGCAAAAGGACCCTTGATAGATTATCTGGAGTGATTAGTTCTGTTTCTTGCTGCACCTTACTGATGGCCAGGTTCACATGTGGTGTAAACAGCATGGAGTCCTATCCCTTGGTTGCACAGTTGGGGTTCAACAGGCTGGTGGAGGTGGTGTTCTGGTCTGGGGAGCTTTTTCCCTGCAAGCTCTAGGTTCGTTGGTTATCATCCCAAAAACACTGAATGGTAAACGCTACAGGGACCTTTTAGCCAACCATCTCCATCCATACCTGCAGGAGGTTTACCTGGACCACAGTGCCATATTTCAACAGGACGATGCACTGTGTCATCGGGCTCATATAACTACTGAGCTGGTTGGAGGAACATGACAATGAATTCACCACATTTCCTTTGCCTCCAAACTTCCATGACTGTAACCCAATTGTACATTTGCTGGATATGCTAGAACTAGGTATGATAATTGCTGATCCTCCTCCACGGAATGATTGTGAACTGATGGAGCTGCTGCAGAAGACATAGATCAAGTTACACATGGAGGATGTTCGACACCTGGTAGAAATCTCCTAGGTGTCTGCAAGCCATGATCGCACACAAAGGTGTACCAATGCATTGTTAGGTAGGTGTTCCTAATGCAAAGCTAACTCAGTGTATTTATCCAAACCTAATTAAACAGTAACTGTTCTGATTTGCTGCACAAAAATTGTTACCTTTTGAAAAAAAAAAAAAATTATTCTTTATTTCCTTTTAGGATCTACATGCTTCTGAACTTAGAATAACTGTATCAGCTCTTGAAGCAGAAGTTGAGTGAGTAATTATTTCTGAATTTATTGCTGTGATGATTTCTTTTCCAAATTCTTAATTTGGTGAACATAAATATGGTAAGGACACCCATCACTTCTGCCCATTGTTCTTGCATTTTTTTGTAAATGAATTGCTTTACCTTTTAGAGGGACTTTCAGGGAACAGCAAATGGTTCACTTTTTAAATATTAATTAATACAATTCTTCTCATTAAGGCATAGAGTGTCATGGTGTGAATGAACTGTCTTCAAGAACCATAGATTGAAAATATTCATTTTAAAAACAATGGCTTCCCATATGGATTATTTTAAAACTCAGATCTGGTGTATATAATGTGGAAGAAATATTCCTCTCATAATACGTGGAAAATACGTCAGGATTATTAACACAGCAATCAGACATCTCTGAATTGACTGTATTTACTGTTCTTCACATAATATCAATCACAACTTGAAAATTTCATAGCCCTGGAGTGGGAATCGAACCCACATCTCCCAATTATCATTTGATTATGCTAACCATTACACCACCCAGGACGAGAATGTTGTAAGTATTCTGAGTGTTAAGAGCATCGGAATGTAGTCTGACTGCATTCTTAATCTAAGATCCTTTATTTAGACCATCCTGTGGTATACCTCATCCCTGTGTCTACTTTCTCAGTCGAAAAATGTTGTATTGGTAGTACCTTTTGTACAATAAACTGCAGAATTTTGAACCATAAAAAAGATGCCAGAAAAAGTCTTCTAACTTCTGCACGTTCTCTTCTGACTATTGAAGATACCCCTGCCTCTCCAAACTGGCATTGTACCAAAAGGATTGCACTCTTCTCAAACAGATTTTCATTACGCTACAGAGAAAAAGCATTGCAATTCTCTTCAGTAGAAACTCTTGCAATTTGGATGCACCTTTCAATATTCCGATAATTTGGAAATATCTGCTAGCAACAGCTAAAGAAATTAAGTCAACCACGTGAGTGCTTGCTTTTAGTGTGAACAAGGCTGATGCTGCAGCCGAAAGATCTTACAAATCTGGCTATTCCTAAAGTTTAGTACGTAATAAAACATTCATGAAATTTTCTGCATTATTGGTCTGCTTCATATTTTTAGGAAATTCGTATCTGTAGCTGCAGTCAGTTCCTAAAAAATTGCACATCAGTGTTATACTTTGTACAAATTCACAAAAAAGTTTGTCTATATTTAGATTTACTGAGAATTTTGTTTAATCTATTTTACTGATTTAACTTTATCAATTAATTATGGTAAAAGTTATATGTGCATTTGCAAATTATAATGCATAACATGTGAAATAATGTGCAAATTATAAAGTTGGCAAGTATGTATATATATTAAGCATTTAGATATGATAAGGAACTCATTTAGGGAGTCAGACATGAAAATTTAAAAATTTACTCCCCCCTTCTTCCCCCATATAATGGAATGGACCTTAATGTTGTGTGTATGTAAATGCATGTGCATAAATAGATATTACATTAAAACATGATGAAGAAGGTGATGAATGGTAGTGTAGGGCCTAATTTGTTATGGCTTAAATTGGGAGGTTGGGGAGGGTGGGGAGGGTGGGGGAATTCTCTAGAGAGAAAAAAATCAGTCATGGCAAAATGCCACCTGGCTTTAACTAGCACATGTATATCTACCTATATATTAACAACACCGAGTTGTAAATAGTGTGGTAATGGTAAAAATTTTATAAACATCTGAAAAAAAGTTCTTTATTCTGGAATTTTTATTAACTCTATGGATAATCTGTTTCAGCTGAATCTGTCCATACATATGTGTGTATTTTGCTGTGTATGAAAGTTTGTGGGACCTTTTTTGCTTTAAATAAGATATTTGTAGTTTTTGTTTTAAAGTTACATGTGCTTTTTTGGGAATTTTAGAATTCTCAGCTTTGTTTTAGAATTTCTAAGTTGGTAGATATAGCATTGACACTGAAATTAACCATTACTCATTTTAAGTAGAACAGAGTCCAAAGTTTCTCATGTACAAAGACAGAAGCACAAGGTCACTAGTACATAATGTTTATATTATTAAGTGGCTCTTTAATGTGTTAAATTGTGTATAAGAATTTTTAAGACCCATAGTATTGTGTGTACTTCTATTTGAAATCTGATTCTGTGTACCTACAGATCCAGCAGTCGAGTGAGCACCAGAAGCAGAAACTGATCAAATTAATAACATGGTTGTTGACAAAATTTGGTTTCAGAAGAAATCTTTATGGATGGAGTATTGGAGTATATTTTTAGTCTCACTAATTAAGTTGTTGGTAAGGGCCCAGGAGCCCTAGTATGCAACACAGTTCACGACACAAGTATATTTGGGTCAAAAGCATGCTGAATTAAGGACAAAGCTGATTGTTTTTAATGTCCATTACAGTGCTTTTCTTTGCTGCTGCTAGTTAGTAACTTGTTCTCCTTTAACTTGAAATCATATTTTAAGAACATGGAGATTGTGGAAGAATTATTCTTTGCAAATATGTGGAACAACTACAGGATTTTTAAGGCAACAAACAGAATAACCATCACCTTCCTTGCTTACTGTTCAACATGTAACTTTAACATAATGTTCATGTTATTAAGTGGCTCTTTAATGCGTGGTGTAATGGATAGCATGCTCGAATGGAAATCGGGAGATGCAGGTTCAATTTATGTTCTAGGGTGATGTAATTTTTAAGTTTTCTTACGTTAAAGTTACACGTTGAACAGTAAGCAAGGCAATGGCTATACTTGTTTGCTGCCTTAAAAATCCTATATTTTAAGTACTCCAGAATGTTTTAAATCCCAGTAAAATTGTTTTAGGAAGAATGTTTTCTTAGCTGTGTAATATCTGATTTGTGTGTGTGTGTGTGTTCTAATTTAGTGTCTTCAGGAGTTATAAAACCTTTAGTAATATTCCAAATTAGCAATTTTATTGTCTAGATTTTTAATGGAATTGGATATCTATGTAGCATAAACTTTATCTATTTATATTTTGATTTTTAGCAAACTGCAAGGTGAAATTCGACTTAAGGATAAAGAAATTAGCTGTTTGAAACAGCAACTGGAATCTAAGACTGAGCAGGCTGAAGATGCTTCACACAGTTTAGATGTTTTAAGACGAGAAAATTCACGGTTACTAGAAGAAACGTCTACCTTAACTAGAGAACATCAGGTTTGCATTTATTATTTCTTCAGGGTTTGTTTTCATCAGACTCCTTCCATGAACTATACAAAACAATTGAATCTCAATAAAACACGATTTATTTATTTTTTCAGTATTTTCACTTTATTCCATCTAACATTGTTTTTCTAAGACAAATCTTCAAAAACTTTCTATCCCACTTTACAGAAAATCTGTATTCATGTGTATAACTTTCTTTTGGCTGTTTAGAAGCATATATAAAAGCATAATAAGTGTGTAATTTTATCAGTTCCTGCAATTAAGAATTTCACTTTTTTTAGCATTATTAGTCTCATGGTCAGGTGGGGTCTAGGATCACTGCTGTTTATGTTTTCTCTGTCAATTTCAGTTTAGTATCATGTCATTCTTTCCTCTTCTCTGCCATGCTATTATTTTCTTAAACAGTCATTTCGTTTTACTGTACATCTCCTTGCTCAGTTTTCCTGATGACTTATGTTTATAACTACGCATTCAGCTTACATTAAAATGAAAAACATTCAACTTTGTTTCTTCTCAGTTTGTGTCCATGCAGTTTTGTCTCTTGGGACTTCTTTAAAATCATAGTCACTTTAACTTTATCTCTTATTCTGCCATTACACTAGTCTTATGATTTCATTTTTAACATTATGCTGTTTGATGACAACTGCATGCACCCTTGCATTTCTACATTTAGCTTATTATCATTGGGCAAGTCACACCATTGTGAATTTTACTACAATTTTGTAAACTTTACTTCTGAATAAGTAAAGTTTCACTTTACATAAATGCAATAATAAATCTGTTACAGTTCACTTCACATA
This sequence comes from Macrothele yani, assembly GCA_039090855.1. NCBI lineage: Eukaryota > Metazoa > Arthropoda > Arachnida > Araneae > Macrothelidae > Macrothele > Macrothele yani. Next base: position 166,171,434 of record CM077029.1, on the reverse strand, counting down.
AATCATAATAAATCTGTGAGATTTTCAATTTACTTCCGATATTGGAGGTTATATTTTTTAACGTGCATTAATGCATTTGCATTTTTGAACTTCACTTTTAGTTGGTAAAGTTCGATGAACATTTACCGCACGTGGGACTTGGCTTTCAATTCATATTTCCGTTATGTGGATGCGGCACGGGGGTTTTCATTTGGCCACGGGTCCACTGCATTTTTTTTTTTTTCCGTTGGAATTTATTTTGCCTCATCACCAAATGAGTTTTTTTCCTTTGCTGCATCCTCATTTACTTCAATACTTATTCATAACCCTAGTACTTTCGGTAATACTCCATTACCATCTTCGAGGGGACGTTTTGCTCCGACTAGCACGGACCGTGTCAGCTGGGCATTTCGGTGGTTCTCGCGGGCTGCTTCTGTCATTGGCTATCGCTTCTTCTTGGGCGTTGTGGCGCCATCTCTTGTTGGTCAGTGATCACATTTTTTGAACTTTTTCATTTTTTTGCTCAATTTTAATTAAATTTCTCCAGCTGTTTCTCAAAATATTAGGGTCATTATGGTTGCAAACTTTTGTCCTATTTTTTTCAATCATTACCGACTCTGCTATTCTGAGGTGTTTTTCGGATTTACAGCTTTTAATGATTATAAGCTTAAACACAGATTAAAACAACACGTAAAAAACTGGCAGAAAAAAGAAGAAAAAACAGCACTTATTCAATACTGTCTGGATAACCAAAAATATCCTAAATTCGAAAATATAAAAATCATTAAAAGCTGTAAATCTGAAAAACACCTCAGAATAGCAGAGTCGGTAATGATTGAAAAAAATAGGACAAAAGTTTGCAACCATAATGACCCTAATATTTTGAGAAACAGCTGGAGAAATTTAATTAAAATTGAGCAAAAAAATGAAAAAGTTCAAAAAATGTGATCACTGACCAACAAGAGATGGCGCCACAACGCCCAAGAAGAAGCGATAGCCGATGACAGAAGCAGCCCGCGAGAACCACCGAAATGCCCAGCTGACACGGTCCGTGCTAGTCGGAGCCAAAAACGTCCTCGAAGACGGTAATGGAGTATTACCGAAAGTACTAGGGTTATGAATAAGTATTGAAGTAAATGAGGATGCAGGAAAGGAAAAAAACTCATTTGGTGATGAGGCAAAATAAATTCCAACGGGGGGGGGGGGGGAAGTGGACCCGTGGCCAAATGAAAAACCCCCGTGCCGCATCCACATAACGGAAATATGAATTGAAAGCCAAGCCCCACGTGCTGTAAGTGTTCATCGAACTTTACCAACTAAAAGTGAAGTTCAAAAATGCAAATCTGTGAGAGTTTCACTTCTCATCATCATCATCATCACTACGCTGTTCTCTGAGATTCAGAGGTTAGATCAATGCCAGATCTTATAATCGATCTCCAGATCATCGGGATGACTTGTAATTCCGAATCACCTCTCTACGTCCCAATGATCTGGAGATTGATTCTAAGATCTGGCAACAAAAATTCAAATGTAGAATCTGAAAACAATCTTAGTCCTCCATTGGCATGATAAAGACCTAAGACAAGGTTGAAAGCTCCCAACTTATGAACTTTTTTGTAAAAGTTCTAATCTTAACGTAACTAGTGTGATCGTCTTACTTTTATTTGTTATTCTTTTTACCTGTTTTGCCCAGCATCGTCATGAATAAAAAACGTGTATTTTTGATCATCTGAAATTCAAATTTGAACGTATAATCACAAAAATTGTACAATAAATTACGTATAACCAAGGTAAAGTATAATAGAAACTACAGTGAAGTATAGAGACTAAGACAAAATTACAAAGTGAAAAACGTATAACTGAGATTCCACTGTATTGATCTTAAGAAAGGATACTCCACAAAAAAGTGCAAAGAGAGAGTCACAATTCTTCCCTATGCAAATACTAGAAAAGACTGCAGGCTGTCTTTGCTGCTGATTTGGAAATTCAAGGGCTTTTAGAAATGTGAAAACTCTGCCAGTAACATATGCCAATCAAACAAAAGTATTAATGACTTCTGCAGTTTTACTCAAATGTTACAATGAAACTTCCCGTATGCAAGCAAAGAATTAACAGAGGATCATTGGGACAGTGGAAAAGGTGTTGCTCATTTTATACAACTCACAATCTCAAACATCTGATATTTTAGAGCCGGAAGATATCATGTTCAAGGTCATGTTCCTGCCTTCAAAGGTGACACACCAATTTTGCAGCTGATGGGACCAGGTGTGCTGGAAACTCTAAAGCGACTGTACAGAAAACAGGTTCTTCAGGAACTTTTGTTGCCATATGGCAATGCAAAACACCTTGTTAAATTCATAAAGGCACTTGACATATATAAAATGCTGCCTTAATGTGGCTGATGTCTGGCATTCTGTGAAAGACACCACTCTTGCAAGATGTGATTTAACAAATTGCTGTGGAATGCTGACAAGATACAAAATAATGAAACAATTTATTTGTTTCCAATGTCAAGAGAGATTCCTGGTTACAATCCTGATTGTGTATGAGAATGGCTTAACAGTGACATGAAAGATCTAAGATATCAACTTTTACCTGCTGATGAAATCATAGCAGAAGTTCAAAGGCCAATAAAGAAAATAAAGAAGACAATGATAATTGTGACAAAGATGAGGGGTATCACATTCAGAGTCTTTTTAATGTTTTAAGCCAGAAAAAAATGGATGGAGAGGTAGGAAAAAAGCAATTCTGTTCAGTTACTGTGTTTAAAAAAATTGAAACTTTTAACTTTTAGCTGCAAAGAAAAAAAAACCTTATGTAAAGCAGAAATCAGTAGCTGAGCTCTTCATGTATGCCTGCATGTATATAATGAGCTAAAAAATCAATTTAATTTTAAAGTATTATGCACACAAAATTTTCTATACCTAATTTCTACTCATACTTATGTAATGTATACTTATTTTTCACATTACTGCTGTTTCTATGAAAAAAAAATGCCCATTATTTGGACACCCTGTGATCCTGGTAGATCTGGATAATTACACTCGACTGTACTTCCATTCAACTCTTTATCTTTGCATATTTTTTTCTAACTTCCTCCCTGGTTTTTTTTTTTTTTTTTTTTTTTAAGTTCCATGTTAAGCACTACAACATATGTAAAGAACACTGCCCGCAGCACTTTTTTTCCTCACTTTTGCTGTTACCACTTTTGTTAAATTGTTCAAGAAGAGTGGACTTACTGTTGATTGGGGCATTCCAACTTTTACATCATATATTAGGCATGTTGTAGTTGCTTCAGGTGACTACCCACGGCTTGCAGTTTGCAGGATGTGGAGATGACATCTTGAATCCCATGGAGCAGCTTGCTTTGTCCTTCTACAAAGTGTCATGAACATCCTTGATGGTGTGACACATGTGTCAACTGGATGCTGAAAAAGCATTCTGTAATATTTCATGATGACAGTTGTTCTTGCCTTGGTATAAGTGATATACAAAGGAATTCAGAAGATGCCTAGGAGAGAGCAGAATTGTGTAATGAAGAGACACGTTGTAAACTCCTGGTTTGAAAAGCTGTCATATATGACAGAAAGAATCTCTAATGTTTCTGAACGGTCGCATGACATCCCACTATTATGCTAAAAACATGATAGTCATTAGTCATAATTACTGCCCGGACTTTGATGACTGAAAAATTCCTTATAAATGCATTTAAAAGTAGCAGAAAATGCCCTTAAAAATTGCAAAAAATGCCCATAAAATGAAAAAAATGCCCTTAAATTTATTTTAAAGAAAACCTACTTAGAACAGTTCTCACAGTAAATTTTGCCAAAAATTGTTGTATTGTCTTAAAATAATTGATAAATTATATTTATTTTCTTTAAAATAAATATTAATCGTAAAAAAAAATAACTAGTAACTGCATACGGAAAAAGAAAGAACAGTACATACCGATCCCATATGAATTTTATTTGCTTGTACACTGAAAGTTTTCCTTCGTGTAAGTGCATCATAATTGCACTGAATTATAAGGTGCATCTTAATGTTTTCGAAGGTAAATGAACATTTATTATCTGTAAGTAGGTTTTTATATCTCAAGAAGCTTCTCTCGACAACAACGGATGTGTCGGACATATTTGAAAAAAAAAACTGCTTTACTTACAGCTAGTTCTTCTATATCAAAACTGTGTGTTTCTCCAGTTAATACATGTGAGATTTTCTTCAAAGTCTGGAATCCAACGTTTTTTTCCAGAACATTGTTTAATTTGGGAAAGATAGATTGATTGTCCAACCTTGCCTTTGGCTCCTTTAAGAACCTGGCTTGCTTTTTCAACATAACGGATTGCATTGATGAGTTCCATACCCTGTTTTTCTAAACACGTAATCGTTGAGGCCAAAATGCCGAGGTTTGATTTAATGTATGCTAGATTTCCTTCTGTTTTATCTTCCAAGAACACGTGTTGGGCAATTTGAATTGAAGCAGCATCACCAGTTTGAAAACTATTTACTATAGACTTCACAGGCTGAAAATTGTCACTGTAATATATGCATGCATTCAGCCATGTCCCCCAACGTGTTATTACTGGCTGTGGTGGTAAGGTTAGGCTAGGAGCTTGAGATTTGAAACATTGTATGCAATATGGTGCTTTTAGAAATATTTTTTTGACATTGGATACGAGTCTATCAATATTAGGATAATCTGCACGGATTTCTTCGGCAGTGCGATGTAAAGCATGGGCAAGGCAAGTGACATGCACCAACTTGGGATAAATCCTTTAATTGATTTTCCTGCTTTAACCATATGTGGGGCAGCATCAGTCAGAAACAGAAGGACATCATCATGTTGTATACCACCAGGCCATAAAAGAAATAAGGATTTGTCAAATAATTGACAAATCGCTGAGTGATTCACTTTCTCTATGATCTCCGTATTCAGCAAAAATATTTTGTCAGGGCAATCTGGCTCAAGTGTCCCTATTATGATGTTGGTAACAGGATGACCCTAAACATCGTTTGTTTCGTCAATAGACACAAACATTTTTTCCCTTTTACACTGTCCCTAATTTTGCCCATTGTTTCGGTGTAACACTGGTGTATGTAATTTTTTCGTAGTGTAGACACGTCAGGGTATGACATGACCAGTATGTTTTTCCCAAAACTGGTGAAATTTAGGGTGATTTAACTTTTCCAGTGGAATACTCACAGAAACGAAAACTTCACACAACTCTTTATAAAATGGTGACTTCTTGGATGGTGTCAATGAACAGCTTTCCATAAGTAAACGTTGGCATGCCTGCAACTTTTTCTTTGCAATTCAACAGCTTGAATATGCTTTTCTTGTCCAATATGCTGCACGACAGTAAATCGCTTTTGTGCTGCAACTTTAGTTTCACATAGTTTGCAAAATAGAATTACTCCATCAGTAGAAAAAACATTTTCTCCGAACTCTGAAACAAACTTGCATAAATAGCAAGATTGAGAAGGTTTGCATTTAGGCATCTTTGGAAATAAACTGCTACTTTTCTTTTCAGACTGGAAATAATGACTGGAGTATGTACTAACAGTTTCCATACAATTCCAGATGCTTTTTAAGTGTAACCCCTCAACCACTCAGCACAGGTTCTGCCTAGTACCAGAAGGTTGGGAGGGGGGGGGGCAATGGGAGAATATCCTACCTAACCCTATCATGAACAGTGTCCAAAAATCTTGGGCACAAATATTTCTATTCCATTTCCTTCCCTTCTGAAGACCCAACAAAATGAGGATTACTCTCAGATGTCCCTGTGGAGAGTGACACCTAATCTCAAGTAATGCTTCCTATAATTTGAGCTACCTGTTTCTTGGGGAAAATCTTTTCACTTCCTGAGGGAGAAGGTTGAGTATGGGTGAGGGGAGGGGTGCAGGAGTTGCTTCAGGGACGAAATACCTCCTAAGGTACACAGGCCGAATCGCTCACATCCAAGCGTCGATCGGTTATCTCTCCCCCCCCCCCATCTTTGCAACTCGGGGTTTGTCAGGGGTGTGTCCAAAGCCAGTGGCTCTTTTGAGGCAGTCAGACATCTGTTTTCTTTTGACGAGGACACACAGCCTTGGAGTCTTATCAGCACAATCAACTACGTATGACCTTCCCAAAGTCTCAAGGGGTGAAGAAATGCCACAGCCATTTGATTGAAAGGCCGTGTTGGCCGTTTCTTGACTCTACATAAAAAAGAAAGAATATGCAGAAAAGTGACAAAAAATGTGCTAAATTGCAAAAATCCTCCCAAAATGCCAAAAGAATTCCGGAAAATGCTGCAAAATGCCTTAAAAAGGCAGGAAGCCCTAAAAAGCAAAAAATGCAAAAGTCATCAAAGTCCGGGCCCTAGTCATAATTATATATATATTTCAGGTAGAGAGATGCAAAATGTTGATAGTGTAATTACATTTTCCAGTTTTTTATGCTGCCAGCATCATCAGAATGGCCGCCCCGGTGGCACAGTGGTCTAAGGCGCTGGCTTTTGATCATTCGTCCGTAAGGGGTCCGGGTTCGAATCCCGGTCAGGCATGGATGTTGTGTTTGTCTTACGGCACTGGCTCTCTCCCTTCCCTGGAACCAGTGACCCTAAATTAGGGACGGGCGACTGCTAATAGCCCATTGAGTTGCTCACAGTGGTCGTTAAACCTCCAATCAAAAAAATCATCAGAATATCTCTTTGAGATGTGAATATCATCTGATGGCCGGCAAGATCACCAAGTATGGCCCTCAGTTTGTGTGTTTTAGTTGACTGTAAGGTTGCCTGCCCTCAAATTTAGTACATGCATTTTTGATTCTGCATATGAGAGTTGAAGCAGAACTGAGCTAGAATGGCATTCTGGAAGATGACATCTGACACTTTTATCAAAAGCCTTGCCAGCACTTGTATGTAAGCACATAAAACATTTAGCTTCAGCCCAACATTAATTTTAAAAAATGTAATTTTTTTCCATTTAAAACTTATTTTCATCATGAAATATCATTATGGTAAAATATACCATAATATTCTGTTCAACATATTCAATATCGTTCATAAAAAATTGAATAAACTCCATGGCAAAACTATAATATTTTAAAAGCTTTCCTGTACATACCTTTACTCAAATCATGTTTAAATGTAGTAATACGGTCGATATTCCATTAAACCCATGTTCGTATAAAAAAGTTTCTGGTCTCCATCCAGTCATGTCTTGTCTCCATCAGGCCCAAGGTCTTCTTGCTGATAAGCCTAATCACAGTTCAAACAAAGGCTGTTGTATGTTATTAAGTTCATTAGCAGAAATTCGTAGAAGTCCTGTAATTTTTCTTCTGTTCTTCACGTTTACTCAACGTTTATTGAATAAACGTGAAGAACAGAAGAAAAATTACAGGACTTCTACGAATTTCTGCTAATGAACTTAATGTAATATGCCACGTAATAACGTTCACTAATTAACGTGGAATTTAACGTTTTTTGAACTGATATTAATGTTGTATGTTTCTTTCTGTCAGTCTTCTGACCGACTGATACATGAGATTCTTCTGCAGATTCGCGGAATTCCGCTTTTTCTGTCATCGTTTGTGTCATACTCGAGATCGTTTTTTGAGGTATTAGTTGGGGGATTCTGTTTTTTCGGCTAGGTATGGTTTTCGATCTTCCAAAACTTATGAAAACAGAAATTAAACGGAGTAAAGATTTTCCCTATAATCGTAATTTCTTTTTCTCGCAATGTTCCCCTCTCCAGTATTGTTGTTACATATAATTTTATTCCACAAATATTTTTATTTCAGTTTGAAAAACGGAGCAAAATTTCCCTAAAAAGAGTTGGGCGGTGCAGAAATTTTCCTGTAATCTCCAAGCACGAGATTCTTCCAAGATTTCGAGGAATTCCGCCATTTCCATTATAATTTCCGTGGTCCTTGAGATAGATGCATGACTGAACAGAAATTTTTAATGGATTGGTGGTGATGGTGGAATCGTTTTCCATCTGAAGACGGAATTCCAGCTTTCAAAACCTTTGAAAACGTAAGTTAGATGGAGTGAAAGATTTCTTCCATAATAGTAAATTTTTTTCTCGCGAAGTTCCGTCTGCCCAGTATTGTTGATAAATATCATTTTATTCTATAAATATTTGTATTTCAACATGAAAATGGAGGAAAATTTTCTGAAAACGGAATTGGAAGGGGCGAATATTTCGCCCATAATATTTTTTCTCCCTCGATGTTTCCTCTATCCTGTGTTCCTTTTGTTAAATGTGAGTAATTTTATATTTTGACTTGCTCCATTTTAATATTTACATAAATAAACTTCAGTGAACAGTTCTGTCTTGCTCACGTTGATTATATTCATACTTTTCGCAGCGTGTTCTGATTTTTCACTCAGTAAAAAAGTTCAGCTTTTTTTCTTTCATTGTCAGTCTCATGTATGCTGACTTTAACAATTCACAAATTACTATCCTTTGCCAAAAGATGTGCAAAATTGTTATGACTATTCACACATGGTAATATAGTTAGTTGTAAGGCAATGTAATGAACAGTTTTTGATTAAAGAAACAGCAATTGAAAATAGTTAAGAGACAATGAAACTTTAAAATACTGAATGGTATGCACAATAAAAACCAAAAATCACATGAAGAAGCTGAACAAATAAAAGAACGTTAAAAGAACCTTAAAAACCATGGAATCACTCAATGCTTCATGAGCCAACACGTCACCAAAAGCATTTCGCCGCCAAATTTCATGCAGCATCATAAACGGAAACCATGAAGCAACTGCAAGCAGTCTACAACTTTCACTTTGACGCCACTCTTACCTGATCCACTACATCACCATTCACCGTACGTGTCATTAATGTTTGCCTAGCGGTGAGTATAGGCACATATTTTATAGATGTTTACTTTTTTTTTTTCTTCTTCTTCTCATTACTGATAAAGTTTTTCCAGGCATAGGATAAGATCACAGGACTATTATTACAGTTGTTCTCTCATGTATTCTCGATATAAACCGATTCTGCTGTCAATATCTCTGTCCATTTTTTCTGTTGCTCGATATATTCAATGTCAGTCCATATGGGTAAAGCTTGGTTTTTAATGCAGTAGTCTATTAAAGCAGATTTTTTTTTTTTTTTTTTTGCTTCCTATTCCAGTTTTTAATATGTTCGTATAGTCTAGTTTTGATGTTACGTTTAGTACTACTAATGGTAGCACACTGGTCAATTAAGATTGTCATCTTGAATAGGAATTTTATAAATACCTGCTCTTTTCATTATTGATATTTTCACACCTGTGTTAGACAGTATGTGTCGTATGTCCTGTACCTTGGCACCAATATCCTTATTATATCTTCTACGTGTACCCCATAGTACTTCCTTAATTTGTGTCAAGGTACAGGACATACGACATATGCTGTCTAACACAGGTGAAAAAATATCAATAATGAAAAGAGCAGGTGTTTATAAAATTCCAATTCAAGATGGCAATCTTAATCGACCTGTGTACTACATTAGTAAGTACTAAATGTAACGTCAAAATTAAACTATATGAACATTTTAAAAACTAGAATAGGAAGCAAAATAAAGCTGCTTTAATAATAGACTACTGCATTAAAAACCAAGCTTTACCCATATGGACTGACATTGAATATATTGGGCAACAGAAAAAATGGACAGAAATATTGACAGCAGAATCAGTTTATATTGAGAAAACACAAGAAAAGAGCTGTAGTCCTGTGACCTTATCTTATGCCTGGAAGAACCTTATTATTAATGAGAAAAAACAAAAAAGAAAACAAGTTAAACATCTAGAAAATATGTACCTATACTCACTGCTACGGAAATATCAATGACACGTATTGTGAATGGTGACATAGTGGACTGAGTGGGAACGGAGTTGAAATGAAAGTCGTACACTGCTTGCAGTTGCTTCGTGCTTTCTGTTGATGGTGTCGAGCGAAATTTGCTGGTGAAACGCGTCCAGTAACGTGTTGGTTCATGAAGCATTGAGTGATTCCATGCTTGGTTTTTAAGGTTCTTTTAACATTCTTTATTTGTTCAGCTTCTTCATTTGATTTTTTGGTTTTCATTGTGCATACCATCCAGTATTTTAAAGTTTCATTGTCTCTTAACTATTTCCATTGCTGTTTCTTTAATCGAAAATTGTTTGTTACATCGTCTTACAACTATATTACCATGTGTGAATAGTCATAAAAAAAATTTTGGCCATCGTTTAGCAAGGGATAGTAATTTATGAATTATTAAGTCAGTCGAAACATCAACAGAAAGCAATATACAACAGCCTTTGTTTGAACTGTGATTAGATTTATCAGCAAGAAGACCTTAGGCCTGATGGAAACAAGACATGACTGGATGGAGAGCAGTAACTTCTTTTTGCCAAAATTGGTTCAATGGAATATCGACCGTAATGATACATTTAAACAGGATTTGAGTAAAGGTATGTACAAGAAAGCTTTTAAAATATTAGTTTAGTTCTACCATGGAGTTTATTCAATTTTTTATGAACAATATTGAACGTGTTTAACAGAATATTATGGTATATTTTACCATAACAATATTTCATTATTGGTATCCACGTATATATGCTAACTATTTGGTACATATAGTACTAAATGCAAACCTTTTGTGTTATTTTTATCATTTAGAAATTTAATTATTTACTCCTCTAATTGTTTTTAGGCTATCATTAACTGTGATCAAAATCAGATCACTATTTTCATGGTGTTCAGGTCTTCAATGTATGTGATAAGATAAATATAATTTAAGACAGGCCAAGAAATATTGGTTCAGAATTATTTGTTGAGCTTTAATGGTCATAAAAAAGGTTTCTTGTAACTGGAGGGCTTAAAATATAAATTACTGTATTAAATAAAATGAAAGCATCTGCAACCTTGTTACCTTATGATAAGTTGTTCAACCGTAGACACAAAATATTCTTGTAAATGGCAGTTAAGCAATAATAGAGGGTGTCTACAAATGATTGGAGTGGTTTTGTGATTTTTTTGTGGCTGTAATATTAGCGATATGCTGCTCGAGTTGGATGTTACCAGACACGCATTGCTCAAAGTTTACTTTCGTCACTGCTAGTGCTCGCGAGAGGGCAGTACTTGTCTTATAGTTAGTAAGATGGCTTCAAACAGCGAAAAAGCATTTGCTGTGCTCGAATTTCATGCTAGTCGATATGTGACAACAGTGCAACAACACTTTCAAACAAAATTTAGGAAAACTCCACCCAGCACCAACTCCATTCGGCAATGGTATGAACAGTTTAAAGAGACAGGATGCCTGTATAAAGAAAAATCAATGGGTCGTCCATCAGTGCCTGAAGAAACTGTGGAACTCGTGCGGTCAAGTTTCATGCATAGCCCACAGAAGTCGACGCGCACAGCGAGTAGAGATCTGGATATTCCACGATAGACCGTTTGGAAGATCTTACACAAACAATTGAAGCAGAAGCCATACCGCTTGCAATTGCTACAAGCCCTGACGCCTGATGATAAAGTGAGTTGCTTTGAGTTGCTTCCATTTTTTCTGTTTGTGATTTTAAAGTTTTATGGAAGAAGACTACGATGTGTTTTCTGATAAACTTGTCTTCAGTGATGAAGCAACATTTTTTGTTAGTGGCAAAGTGAATAGGCGCAATGTGCGAAACTGGGGCACAGAAAACACCTTCGCGGAGCACAATCGGGATTCTCAAAAAATCAATGTTTTCTGTGCGGTCTCAAAATTGAAAGTTTATGGCCCCTTTTTCTTCTACGAAAAGACCATTACTGGACACGTGTATCTGGACATTTTGGAACATTGGCTCATGCCGCAGTTGGTGACCAACAGTGTGGACTTCATCTACCAACAAGATGGCCCTCCACCCCATTTCCATTGTGATGTTCATGAATTCTTGAACGCCAGATTGTTAAAGCAATGGATCAGTCGTGCTCGGAATGATGATCACCAACTGCTGTTATTGCCTCCACGCTCCCCCGACTTAACCCCCTTGTGATTTTTTCGTGTGGGGTTATGTGAAAGACTCGGTGTGTGTGTCCCCTTTACCAGCGGATCTTCCAGAACTGCGGGCTCGCATCATCAATGCCTTTGCTCACATTGACAGAGACATGCTAACTTGCGTGTGGGTGGAACTTGATTACAGAGTTGATGTTTGCAGAATCACTCAAGGGGCGCATATTGAGCACCTGTAATATGCCCCCAAAAAACTTTGCGCATTGTTATATGTAATTGTAAAGTTTCGTGATCATATGTCAAATAATATACCTACAATAAAATCGTGAAACTGCTCCAATCATTTGTAGACACCCTGTACTGTATCAGATCAAATTGCAAATAAATTTTATAATACAGTGAACCTGAAAACTATGCTTTTCTATTTTTTTATTTTTTTTTATTTTAAGGTGGTCTCTCAGGAGTTGGAAGACAAGCTTCATGAACTTGACATATTGAGGAACAAAGTTACAGAATATGTTACTGAAATTACCAGAATCCAAGAAATTTTGTTTGTTAAGGTAATGTGCTGTCTTGTATTCTTTATATAACGCAGCAAATCTGTACAACAGAAATTGCATGCCAAATCTTAGCATAATTTTCTTTATTCATTTGAGTGCAGTAAACCACACATTTGTTTTATTAAACTGGTGACCAAAATTAACATGAGAAATACAAGTTCAAGAGTACATCCAAAACGAGATGACTAATTGTAAAGATTTTTCAGAAACATGTGCAAGGGTAAATGTTAAGTCGATGCATCCGTGCAACATTGCACTAGTTCCTGTGAAAATATGCAAATGACAACTGCACAACATCAAGTTGGCAGGTACACGATGAATTTTTTTCCGAGCGGGGTGCAGCAATTGAAGCTTGAGTTGGACTGTTAGTGTAAGATTGGCTCTGCACCATCACTTGGAAGACGCTTTACGACGAAGAGTGATCAGTAGATTGGAAGAAGTGCAGCCATAAGTTGAGACAGCAAGATGGTTAAATGTGTTGAGGCAAGTGGTCTCCAATCTCTGGAGATAGTTCTGAAGGCTGGGACAAGGATGCCTATGAGCTACAGCAAGTGAAGATGACCAGTATTTGTCTCTAACAGCTACCACCATAGAGTGTCAACAGCTAGGCAGTTCTCAGAGGAGCTCTCCTCTGCTATGGGAACCATGATATCAAGGTAAACAATTTACAGAAGACTCCATGAGAGAGGTCTGTATGCAAGAAAGCCAATGCTCTGTATTCCATTCAGTGTTACCAATGATTTATCACTAGATCTACTGATTTTGACTCCTGTCTATTGATACATTTTCATAATCTACTGATTTTTGTCTGTTTTAAGACCATTTCACACTCCAAAACATTCTGTCTAAGAATATCTGCATTCTTTCAGTACTCACCATCTACTGATCCAATGGTCAAGACTCACCTCAGAATTGGTCTAAAGAAAAAGACTAAAATTATTCAACATTTGCCATCTATTATTTTTTAAATTCATACTGGTCGTTATGAAGTATTTTTTTATTCTAGATAATTAATTAGTCTGTTATACAAAGGCTTCCCTAGTTTTGTTAAAATGCAGAATATCAGGGAAATGTCTTATGTATGATATTTGTATTAAGGATACTTTTTTGGTTATAACACTTATGTCAGGTACTTCAGGAACATCTTGGTATCATTAAGTACATGTAAGTGTATAACTGTTTGTTTTTAGGATGACAAGTGCGTCAGATCCAGCTGTGTATACATTAAAAAGCAAATGCCATGATTATATATATATGAGAATCAAACGAAAGATAAACAAGCCCCACACAAAAAACGAAGTTCATGAAAATCTAGTCGTGCAAACGCAGCAGAAAAGAATATTCAAGAGCTACACTAAATCAAAAACCAGATGAATACAAAATAAAGTACATTAAAAACAGAGCCAAGAAGTAATGAGTAGAAAAAGGTGGTAAGAGAACGACTACAGAAGAAAGAGACCACCACCCTTGGCTTTATCAAGGACCAGCATGGATAACCCTCTCTCCCCTCTACAGAAACCTGGAAATAGGTTTCTGCTACGACAAACCTGCCTAGTAATAATTCAAAGAAATAGGCCAAATTTATAAGTAATAAAAAAAAGAATCCACCATTAGACCGAGCGTCACCCTGAAATGATATAAAGGTAATGAATGCCCCTTATAGAACCAAGAAATTTTATATTTTCAATTATAAAACAAATTTGTCGTATCTGACCCAACCAATTAGCTAAAACTCTTCTTTAAGACCAAAAGATATTTCTGAAATTAGTTTAAACAAAAAGTTACAATATTTACACAAATATTTCATATTTTTGAGCAACCAGAGACAAATTGATCTCATTCCTAAGAACCAAAGCTCTCAAGACTCATGTTGAAAAACAAAGAAAGTAGATCTAACAAGAACAAAGAACAAAAAGAACTAAAATCAATAAACAACAAAAGGAGCCAACCCAGAGAGCCAAAGACCTCCCAGAACCCACTTGACAAACAAAACAATTTTATGCATGTGGTGAGATCTGAGGCAAAAAAGAAAACAAAACAACAACAACAACAAAAAAAAACGAGCAAAGCATGTGCAAAAGCCAAGAGTATATACAAGTATATCAGTAGATTTATTGAGATTACATCCAGTAATACATTACATTTGTATGGTGGTGCATATTTCAAGGAAAAAGACCTGATCTGATTTCTACTGATTTTTTGAACTGTGGTCTACTGATTTCAGGTAAAAGTCTCTGGCAGCATTGATCCCACTGGCTGCATTGCACAAAAAGGTTTGTCTGAATTGGGCTCAACAACATGACCCCTGGACCTCTCTGATCAATGGGCCTACGTTCTCTTCAGTGACAAGTTGCAGCCTAAACACGGATTCTCAACATGTACATTTAGAGAGAGGCGGGAAGCCAAAATCCTCACTCCAACATTAGGGAAATTGACAACTATGATGGTGGTGGACTCCTGGTTTGGGCTCGCATTGCGTTGGATGGATGCATGCCACTGCATGTGTTTTTAGGAGGCACCCTGACTGCTAATGTTACAGGGATGACATCCTAGATCCCTGTGTGTGGCTTTTCAGGGGAACCGGTGCCCCCCTCCAACCCCCCCCCCCCCCCCCGATCCCAGCTCCTTTCTATGGATGGTAACGGCTGTCTCCATAGGGCTCAAGTAATTGATGATTATCTGGAGAGTGAGGATATTCACAGGATGGAGTAGCCTTCAAGATCTTTCGTCCTGAACCTGATAGAGTATGTCTGGGATGCCCTAGGAAGAGCAATTGGGAACTGACAGCCTCTTCCTGGGACTCTTACATGCCTTGGTGGTGAAGTGGCACTTATTGCCCCAAATTCTCGTTGACAGCCTTGTAAACAGCATAGGGCTTGTTGTGCGAGAGGTAATCACACTTCATATTAGTCTCTGGAAATATGCGCCACTTGCTGCTTTAGTTTTGGACTGCCGTGCTGTTATACACATACTTCCTTTCTCCTCGTATGGTGATGGCATTCCTTTTCTGTTGTGTATTTCTGCATTATCAATGTATGTGGGTGTGTCTGTACCAACTGTAATTAAACTGTCATGTGGATTGTGTTTTTCATGTTGATTTTGCACACCAGTGTACATATGATTTTTATTCAACATTTAACATACTATTTTAATGTCACAAATTTTTGTGCATACGTGATATTAAACATCATACTAATATTGCATTTGCATTGCAAGAAACTTGTGACATTAAAGTAATGGGTTAAATGTTATGAGATTAATCATTGTTTTACTAGTTTTGAATTATACATATATGTATAGTTTTTATGTCTTTCATTTATAGGACCAACAAAGATCAGAATTAATTCAGCAGTATCAAGAACTGAGTTATGAAAACACTCATTTAGAAACGGAGACTCGACGACTGCAGTCTGAAGCTTCGGCTGTTCATATGGAAGCACAGGCTAAGGATGTTGAACTACAGAACCTCCGTAGCAGAATTCAGTCACTGGAACACGAAATAGAAGAGGTAATGCATTAAATCGTAAAAAATGTGTTATTTGTAGCTTTACGATCTGTAATTTGCATATCACTGTGAAAATCATTAAATGAAATGAAAAGGAGTTATATAAAACATTTCATTTGAAAAGTGAAAAATGCACTTAAAAATTCCTCTTGAGTGTTGTACACTGAACTCAGTGCAATAAAAGAACAGAAGTATAACTACTGTATTGTATACAGCGGGTAAGGTGCTCTGCTGTTGTTTGATCTTTTATTAAGCTTCTCATTTTCACCCATAATTGCACTCACATAATTAAAATCTGTTGTCTGTTGAAATCACTTCTTCTTTACTTTACATTTTAGAACTTCTGGGGTTCAACTCAGGACCTTTGATTTATATCTGCCAGCATTTATTTCCATCCTAAATTTTTCACAAGTTCTGCTGAGCTGGTTAAGGTTAAAAAAAATTGTGGAATATCTTATGA
Source organism: Macrothele yani (assembly GCA_039090855.1). Lineage (NCBI taxonomy): Eukaryota > Metazoa > Arthropoda > Arachnida > Araneae > Macrothelidae > Macrothele > Macrothele yani. The sequence goes on along the minus strand of CM077029.1, from coordinate 166,154,976 downwards.
TATACCACTAATAAAAACATGCTGAAATGTTAGTATCATTTGCATTAACTGAAGGAAATACTTTAATAACTCTATGCACGTTTAAAGGCAGGAGTACTTAAAAGACTCTATATGAGTTTGGAGGCAGTCCCATGTCTCAACCAAAGTAAAAACACAAGTCATAAAGGTACTAGTTTAAAAATGTACTCACTTGAAGCCATCATACACGAGATTCTTCTGTGGATTCGCAGAATTCAGCTTTTTTTTTTTTGTCATCGTTTGAGTCATTCTGGAGATTGATGCAAAACTGAAGAGAAATTTCAAGGGGGTATTAGTTGAGGGAGGGATTCGTTTCCAGTCAGGCAATGATATTTCATCTTTTAAAACTTTCGAAAACAGAAGTTAAACGGAGAAAAGACTTTCCCCGTTATCGTAATACCCTTTTCTCACGATGTTTCTTCTGCCCAGTATCATTGCTCAATAACATTTTGTTCCATAAGTATTTGTATTTCAGCTTGAAACGGAGGAAAATTTTCCGAAAACGGAATTTAGGCGGCGCAGAAATTTCCCTGCAATCTTTAGGCATGAGTTTTTCGGCAGATTCAAGGTATTGCGTTGTTTTCATCATTTGTGTGGTTCTCGAGATCAATACATAACTGAACAGGATTTGGTGAAGGGTCGTTTTCGGTCGGAGGACGGAATTACAACTTTCAAAATCGGAAATTATCTAGATAGATTGAAGATTTTTCCCGTAATCATATTTTTTTTTCTTACAATATCCTTTTGCTCAGTATTGTTGTTAAATATCCTTTTGCTCAGTATTGTTGTTAAATATTCTTTTGCTCAGTATTGTTGTTAAATATCCTTTTGCTCAGTATTGTTGTTAAATATTATTTTATTGAATAGTTGTGTATTTCAGCTTGAAAATGGAGGAAAAATTTCTGAAAACGGAAGTCAGACGGTGTAAAGATTTCTCCCGTAATGATGTTGAGGTAGATTGTAAGACATCAGCCAACTTATTACAAGCAATGAGAATGGCTAGCATCACATGCAGAGAAGTGACAGAAAATATGATTAAAAAGTGCTTTAGGAGAGCTGGCTTTTTAGCTGACAATGGTGGAAAAGAAAACTTGCAAAGATCTGGCAAAACATGATGACATAGTTTTGCAAAATTTTAAATTATATAAAAAAAAAAAAAAAAGAAACATTTTGAGAATATGTACATATCAAAGCTTAAATAGAGGTCTGCCAAGATTTAAGGGATGATGACGTCAATGTCCACTTAAATCTTCAACCAGGCAATGAAGATGAACCAGAGAAGAATGCCATAACACTTACTGTTACAGGAAAACAATCCTAAACTGCAAGAAACATTTTACAAAACTTTATTGAAACCATACATGGAGCAAGTGATAAAATTTTTAATGTGTTTGCACACCTAAAAACTGTTGGTGAGCGCGAAAATAAAATAAAAAAATAACAGCAGACTCTATTAACAGATTTTCTAAAACCGTAACTGGGTAATTCAGTGTACTTTACTCATTTTTATTCTACTGTATTGTCATGAATCAAACATTTTGAATGCATTTTAAAATATTTGCACTTAAAAAAATGCAGTTAAATGTGTAAAATTAATGTGCATTTAAAGATGTAGTTAAAAATACAGTATTTAAGTATAATCAAACAAATTTTAGTTTTCTTGATGACCTGAAATTTTTGATATCTTGAATTTTTTCTGCACTTCCTTTGGATTCGACTTATCCAGAGTTTACTGTATACTAGGGTGGAGTGGTCCCCCATGTTAATTTTTTTTTCTTCAAATCAATCAAATCAACATCCTGAATATGAAATACCTTTGAAAAATACTAATATTTAATACTGCTCCAACATCATTAAACATTTTAAGAAAGCCTAGAAGTATTGTATTTCTCCCAATTTTTTTAACTTCTAAAAATGTCAAACTGTTATTAATATCAATTTAAATGAATGGATTTTCTTCGTTTATCACTACCAAATAACAATGCACCGTTATTTAAACAGATAACAGAGTTTTGATGTGCACGCAGCTTTTCGTGACGTCAGGAATGTTGAATGACTGACCATTGCCCTGAACCTGCAACCCACGATCAGCTCTGATTAGTTAGGCATTCATGACATCAGTAACAGATGTTTCTTCCTGCAGTTCCAAAGGACTACACTTTATTCCCTGCATTTTGCAAGTTCCAGTAGCTGTAAAATAACTTTGAGTATAGGCAAACCAACAAAACTGGTTGAATTGTGATTAAATGTTATCTAATGGCATTGTTAAGGAGCGACTTAGTGTACACTGTATTTGTTCATGGGCGTTATTTACCACTTAATGTTTTACCAACTTATGAAGACATAATGTTGTGTTAGTTGGTGGAAAAGCCATGGCAAACAAAAACAATACCAAGAACCTAGTTAATGACACCTCTGTATAAGTTGCTGAGAAGGTGATTAAACAATGGGAATTAGCTTCAGTTCTGATTATAGACCATCATGAGGTAGTGAAAAAGATAAAGCATACAATGATAAGTGTAGAAACTTATTAAAACCGTATGACAAAATGTTGAAAGTTATCATGAGGATAAAGCTATTCAGAGAGAAAGGTAAATCCCTTTTTGACCTAGCAACATGCAAGTGTAAACCTTTTGACTCTTCTAACTTGAGAAACTGCAAAAAATACCAATTAAAGAAAGAAATTTTTTGCTTGATCAACGCACTGGCCAAACGATGGCTATTGGCAGCATTGATATGAAATCAACAAAGAAAAACCTTGATAGAATAAATTGAAAGAGCAAACTGGAATTATTTGATGAAAAAATAAAAACAACATTTATTTGTTCCATCAGCACATGCCCAGTAAGAAAGGAACACTCTTCAAACGAAACATATCAGGAAACTGAACCGAGTACATTATAAACTAATTGTGGTTCACAGGAGTATTCCGTGATTACTAAAACTTTTGATAGGTATATCAATTTCTGATAGAGATGGAGCAACGATTGTATTGGCTACACTACAAGACATTGGCTTGGTATCAGAAAATGACTTATTGAAAGTTGTGGACTGAAGTAAAATTAGATGAGCCAGACAAAAAGAAAGAACTCTTTTAAATTATAACCCCATTGATATCGAATCTAAGCAAATAGGTTTATATTTTGATGGCTGTAAAGATTAAAAAACTCTTGTCGTGGAGGATTTATGGAGAAAAGTTGTATTAAAGGAGCATATAAGCTTGATAAAGAAACCAGGGTCTGAATATATGTCATCTTTCCCTTAAGGTCTGGAAAGGCATTAATTGTAAGTAAAGAAGTACAAAACTTTTTAACAAGAAATAATATTGATAATCATAAAATTTACAAAGTTCAATGTTCAGCTTGAGCTCGAAAACTCGTGCAAATACTTCGATAGCAATGTGTTCGATATAGTTAAATACATAAAAACAATGACACTACTTACATAGGTAACGTAGCCCATTGTTCAACTTCTTACTTTACATTTCAGGCTTTACGTGCCTGAAATGTAAAGTAAAAAGTTGAATAATGGGCTACATTACCTATGTAAGTAGTGTCATTGTTTTTATGTATTTAATCATAAAATTGTTGTTATTGGCTGTGACTGAACTCTGATTAATACTGGAGTAAAAGGAGGGGTCATTCGATGTCTGGAATCGAAATTTAAAAAGCCATTACAGTGGTTTATTTGCCAACTGCATGCAAATGAGCTTATTCTGCGCCACATATTTGAGCACCTTGACGGTACTACAAGTGGACTTCAAAGTTTTACAGGACCTATTGGTAAATCCTTAAATGACTATGAACACCTTCAAGTTGTGCTTTTTAAAAAGATGTGTTGCACTCTCCCAAAAATTACCAATAAAAAGACTTAAGCATGAACCAACTATATTTGCTGGAAATGTGTGAAGCAATTAATTCTGGATCTTGTTCTGAAGGTCTGTCTAAAAGAAACCCAGGCAAGATAGCACATTCTCGGTGGCTTACCGTGGGAAATAGAATTCTCAGACTTTTCATTTCTTTGACTGCAGCTTCTGAAAATTTCTTGATTCTAGCAACTTTCATAGCCAAAGTTTATGCACTTATGTGGTTTGCGATTAAGACTCAGCCATTATGTATCTTTGGGGCTAAGCATTTGCATCAAACCACGATGTTGTCAAGGTATTTACCAAACTCATTAAAGGGAGTCATTGAACTAATAATTCAATGAAACGGGTTTTTCGGACATCCAGAAAATATTCTGATTGCCATATTAGATGATGGCTTAGAGAACATAAATGTTTTGGCATTGCACAAAATTTTAAAAGCACACCAGGAAAAGAACCCTTCAATGAATATTCGTACTTTGAGATTCCTAAGTTCAACTTTGAAGCTACTGACTACATTGATATCATAGATTGGGCTAAAGTGACAGTCACTGAACCACCCTTAACCAAACATTTAGATGATAGAGTTTTTTCAGGGTGCATCCTGAATCCAGAAACTACAGATAACATCCTATTACCACATATCTAGCTATTCCATTGTCATATTAAAGTCAATGAAAGGTGTCTAAAACTAGTAGCAGAAGCTTCTGCTGCTGTTTGTAGACCTTCCAGACGGGATGGATTTATTAAAACTTGTTTAAAGTCTCGCAAACAAATGCCAGTTTTTGACACCAAAATGCAATGTAGACCATTGCAAGACTATATTTTACTGATTGCCAATATACTTGAATAACCAATGTGATTGTACGTGATGTGATTGCCAATATGATTACAATGTAATGTGATTGTGTTTTCTTTAATTACAATACCCTTCTTTATTAGACAATTTTGACTTATTTTCAAAACTTTGGGGGCCTTGGGCAGTATAACAAAATTTAATTTATTATTAATTTTTTTACAGTTATTGTGTGGTCTAAGAGCAACTTTCCCACACTGCCCCAAAATGCAGCATCCAAACATTGTGGTATGGATGCAGTGAGGTTCCGAAACACACTCAGGTATCGCTAACCAACAATCTTAAGAGTTCTTGGTGTAGAGCCAGGCAGAAATGTAGGTGGGAATGGTTGATCATGAACAGCTAATTATGCTAATATGTCCCCAGAGTTGTGCAATTACTTGTAAAAAAAGGTTTTCTACATGACGCGTAAATTACACGTAAAATACATAGAAAACGTAAAGGGCATAAAATAATGCTTAAAATACATAATTTAAAAAAAAACAACAACATGGCTTTGTGCTGTTAATTAACTTGCTATGTACGAATACTACAAAAAAACAAAGATCCTTTAAAAAACCAACCTACCCTTCGGCATTTTTATATAATCTTATTGGAGCAGTGCAAACTGCCACGTCCATGTGACATACCACTAGGATACCACATACATATCAGTATCACGTCATAAATATATATATATCACCATCATTGTCAACCATTATCAATCCACTGCTGGACGAAGGTCTCCCCAAGTTTCCTCCACAACGGTCTGTCTTGTGCCAGTCTCCTCCATGTCACCCCTGCATACTTTCGAATTTCATCCACCCATCTCCCATGTGGTCTTCTTCTGGGTCTTTTCCTGTCCCTTGGAATCCAATCTAAAATTTCGGCTGTCCATCGATGATCTGTCCTTCTGGCAGTATGTCCAGCCCATTGCCATTTCAGGGATTTAACTCTGATCATGATGTCTTCCACTCTTGTCATTTTTCGGATCCACGAGTTCCTCTTCTTATCTCTCCTGGTTACACCAAGTATGCACCTCTCTATATATATATATATTTGCCATCTATCTGTCTAGTATCACGTCATAAATCATCATCATCATCATCATTGTCAACCATTATCAATCCACTGCTGGACGAAGGTCTCCCCAAGTTTCCTCCACAACGGTCTGTCTTGTGCCAGTCTCCTCCATGTCACTCCCGCATATTTACGAATTTCATCCACCCATCTCCCATGTGGTCTTCTTCTGGGTCTTTTCCTGTCCCTTGGAATCCAATCTAAAATTTCGGCTGTCCATCTATGGTCTGTCCTTCTGGCAGTATGTCCAGCCCATTGCCATTTCAGGGATTTAACTCTGATCATGATGTCTTCCACTCTCGTCATTTTTCGGATCCACGAGTTCCTCTTCTTATCTCTCCTGGTTATACCAAGCATGCACCTCTCCATGCTGCTTTGAGTTGTCTGCAGCCTTTGTATGTCTCTTTTAGTTAAGGTCCACGTCTCTGCACCATACGTAAGCACTGGAAGGATGCATTGATCAAACACTTTTCTTTTAAGACATAATGGCATATTGCTCTTGAAAATTATGCTGTTTCTTCCAAAAGCTCTCCAGGCAAGTTTTGTACGCCGATTAATTTCTTCATCAATGTGACCCTCACTTGATATCTGCTGTCCAAGATAAACATACGTATCTCTTATCTCCAGTTTTTCTCCATCAATCGATAAATCTTCATTTCTTGTAAAAGCATTGAACATCACTTTTGTCTTCTGAAAGTTCATTTTTAATCCCACTTCTTTACTCTTGTCAGCAAGTTCCTGGATCATACTCTGCAGCTCTGATGGGGTAGTTGCAAAAATGACTACATCATCAGCAAAACGAAGGTGGGTTAGATAATCTCCATTAATCTTTATCCCTTTGTTTTCCCAGTTCAGTGATTGAAAGACATTTTCCAATGTGGCATTAAAGAGCTTCGGAGATATGGTGTCACCTTGTCTCACTCCCTTTCCAATTTTTATGTGTGTTGTATTTTCAAACAGCCGAATCTTTGCACTTGCATTTTCATAGATGTTATTAATAATATTAATGTATGCATCTTCAATACCGCAGGATTTCAGAGCCGTGGTAACTGCTGATGGTTTCACCGAATCAAAGGCTTTTTCATAATCGATAAAAGCCATGCACAATGGAAGTTCATATTCCCTCGCTCTTTCAATTAGTTCTCTCAGTACGTGGATATGATCTATTGTGCTGTAGCCACTCCTGAATCCAGCTTGTTCTCTCGGTTGAGCCATGTCCAGTGTTACCTTCAAGCGGTGTGAAAGAACTTTAGTGAAGATTTTATAAACCACTGATAGGAGGCTGATAGGTCTGTAGTTCCTGAGATCCTCAATGTCACCTTTTTTATGTAGCAGGATCATTGTAGCATTGTTCCAATCCTCAGGAATCTTCCCTTCATTCAGGCATCGAGTGAAAATTTGGGCGAGTACTGTTTCAATTTCTCCACTTGCTTCTTGTATGATGTCTATAGTAATTCCATCTTCTCCTGGAGCTTTCCCCCGCTTCATGTTCTTGATTGCATGAGCAACTTCTGCTGGGAGGACTGGAAGAACTCTGGTACCTTTCATGATGTCTGGAGTACATGTATCATCCCTTTCATATAATTTGGAGTAGAAATCTTTCACTCTTGTCAAAATTTTGCCTCTATTTCTTGTTATAGAACCCCATCTTCTTTTCTCAGAGCCATAATCTGTTTTCTTCCCTTACTGAGATGTCCCATTGCTATCTTAAGGCTTTGGTTGTTTTCAATTGCTTTCCTCACTAGCTCACAGTTGAATTTCCTTACGTCTTCAGTGATACTTTTTCGTGTTGTCTTGCATAGCTCTATATATTCCACTTTGGAAGTCACATCTTCTTTAGTTGTCCTCATCTCTCTTCTTTTTTGCATCAACATTTTGGTTTTTCCTGATAATTTGTTCACATGCAACTTGTTCTTAGACCCAGCTAATTTTGTTGCTGTTTCCATAAGAGCTTTGGTTACTTTTCTGTTAACTTCCGAAATATCCACTTCTTCCGATGTTAGGCCTTCTAAAGCAGAGAATCTGTTCTTCAGTTCCAACTTGAAAGTATTATGGTGTTTTTTAAGGTTGGTTATGTCAATACATTTTGTTTGTCTTATGAGCTTGCCACGTTCCAGTTTAGTGTTGAGGTGCATCTTACATCTCACCAATCTATGGTCACTACCTGTGTTGAACTTGTTCAGCACACTGCAGTCTTCGATGATGAATTTTTTGTTACACATAATAAAATCAATTTCACTTGTCGTCCCAATTGGATGTCTCCATGTCCATTTCCTGTGTGGCTTTTTCTTGAAAAAGGAGTTCAAGATGAAAAATCCTTCTGCCTCTGCAAACTCAACGAGAGTATTTCCACGCTGGTTTCTGTTGCCGTGACCGAATTTACCTACTGAAGTTTCATTCTGTTGCCTTTGCCCTATTTTTGCATTGAAATCTCCCATAATTATCTTCAAGTGCTGCTTACCTTTATTATTTAGATGACGAATTTCCTCATAAAATTCTTCAATTTCTTCTTCAGGATGACTTGTGGTGGGTGCATAAGTTTGAATAATCTGAGCCTGGTATCTTCTCGATAGTTGGATAACGAGTCGTGCAGCTCTGTCAGAGGAACTTTCAACTTCTACCACTTTATCCTTCAGTTTCTTGTTTATTATAAATCCAACACCACTAGTTCTGCCAGTATCTGTCCCACGATAATAGAAGAGATGTCCACTTTTCAGTTCAATGAGATCTTCTCCTTTTCTCCTTACCTCACTTAGCCCGACGATGTCCCACTTGATCCTTTGTAGTTCCTCTTCCAATTCAAGAAGCCTTGAATCAGAAGATAGGGAGCGTCCGTTATAGGTAGCCAAGGTCAGCATCAAATGGCAGCCTAGTCCGGTCCTCCGGGGATTCTTAGCACCCTCTGCCTTCATGTCGCACTGGCCGCTGCCTTGGCCAGGTACATTCCAGCTGCCGGAGACTGAGGGCCAAGATTTAAGTTGTAAAGTCATAAATATATATATATATATATATATTTCCTAGCCTTCATATTCACACGGGAAAATCCCTTTCTTTACAATAATGTGTGCAGCACACTTTAATATATTATGTTCGGCAAAGGAAGTCAGAACCACGCCACGATGTAGTTTAAACTGAAACGAGTCTATAGGAACAATCAAAATGAAATGTTACTTTGCAGCTCGCCTTTGATATCCATGCATGTCATGCCGGCTGGCAATTTCTGTCTCCACAGTGATTCACTGCTGGGCAGTCGCAGAAGTTCAATGGCACCGACCAGCGACAAAGTGTCAGCAACTTCTCATCAACTTGGCAATAAAACTATTGGGTGTGTGCATAAGTTCTACCAATTTTTGTAGGCTACAAAGAAAGGAGGAGAATACAACAAATAACGTAGCTAGGATTTCACATAATTCCCATCATCCTGTATGACCTCTTGCCATCTATCTGTCTATGAGTAGGTGAATCCCACGCCGGAAAAACTCCTGTGTTTTAGAGTAAAAAAAAGTCATGTAATGCCATTTTCACATTGTCCACATCATCAAAGGTTTGGAAAGTGAAGGCGTTCTGTAATGATCGAAAAAGGTGATAGTTTGTAGGTGCCAGATCAGGGGAATACGCTGGGTTAGGTAATACTTCCCAACCAAAGTCCAATAATTTTTGCCAAGTGATTAAAGCAGCATGAGGTCTGGCGTTATCATGATGAACCTTTGCGATTGATGGAGTGCCGGCTGCTTCGATGTCAGTTGTTCTTGCAATCTGTCCAACTGTTGTCAGTAAAGGTCAGCATTTATCGTTCGGTTATGTGCCAACACCTCCCAGTGGATTTGACATCCCACCAAACACTCAACAAAACCTTTTTAGGAGGCAGTCCTCTTGTTGAGGTCGATGGATCAGGCTCCGCACTTTGGCACACAGTCCGTCGATGCTTTACATTACGGTACAGTACCCATTTCTCATCACCCGTTACAATTCGTCCCCAAAACAGTTCATTTCTGTGATGAAAAAGTAGAGAAACACAGGTACGGATTCTCTTCTCTCGCTGCTTTGCAGAAAGCTGGTGCAGAACCCAGTTATCAAACTTGGTGATGAACCCAAGCACATGCATCCATCTTTCGACTGTTGTTCTGTGTACCAACAACGTTTCCGCTAATTCCTGTTATGGCTTGGTTCACATGCTCTTCAGAAACCACTTGTTATGGCTTGGTTCACATCCTCTTCAGAAACCACAGATGGACATCCAGGACGTGGTTGATCTTTACAGCTTTTGTCTCCATCCCAGAATTTCTGAAACCAACGGCGATATATGCTATCATCAACTGCATCCTCCCCATACACTTGACAGATGTTGCGGCAAGCAGCAGCTGCAGTACTGTCTTTATCGAACTCGTACAGTAAACAATGTCTAATGTGCTCCTTATCGCATGCCATGTTACACCGTCCGTGCTTTCCGTTACGAATGACTTACTCGGACAAACCTAGTGCCTCTATATGCTTGCTCCATGCTTTATTGACCAAAAATTCGGCATCACAGCATCATTTGTGACATAACTACTCCGATCGCAATTTGTATCTATTACAAAAATGGGTAGAACTTTTGCACACACCCAATATAACAAATATGCAAACTACACATGTTCTCTGTTATTTATATATGAAGTTGAAAATGCTGTCAAAGCACGATAACATTTTTTGGAGCCAAAGCACACACACCACATCCCTAAATTATCTTTTAAAAAACATAGGATTTAAAAAACGTCTTTATTTAGAATTTAAAAACATGGTAGATAAAAGCTCTGGCGAGCACTTTCGTGACCACTATGGCCACATCATCAGTCCGATGAGTGAAACCAGATTAGAACGGCACAAGGTTAAATAGTGACAGATAGGAGCACAAGTAATATACATTATGTAAATGAAACACATTAGTCTTTGCCATTCACTACAAATTGTTAAAAGTCTTTGTAATTATTTAGTTTCTTCCTCCCGTGAATACTGTAAAAAATACTCTGTTGGATTCGGTGTTAAAACCCAAAACCTTTTTTCAGTAATTAGACGTGATAGAGACATAGTTCCACCTATTTCCCCGCTTTGGAGTGTATAATATCCCTCTAATGGACAAAAATGGACAATCGGCAGATCTTTGTTATGTGGGCTCGACCTATCGAAGCCTGGGTATTCGCTGGGCTGAACCACAGAATGCCATCCATAAGAAATCTGCCACTTCGACATTATCAAAAACTGTTATTGAAAAAGACTTAAGACCTGACTAGGACAATGCGAACCTACTATCGGCAGCTTCTAATGAATGCTCTTTACTGAGAGTCTATATATCATAAAACTTAGACCAAAATGCTGTAATGAGGACGTGCCTGTATACATTCCCACCGCATGGAGAAACCTGGTTTTAGAGTATTCACGGGAAGAAGAAACTAAATAATTACAAAGACTTTTAACTAAACAATTTGTAGTGAATGGCAATGATTAATGTGTTTCATTTACATAATGTGTATTACTTGTGCTCCTATCTGTCACTATTTAACCTTGTGCTATTCTAATCTGGTTTCACTCATAGGCCTGATGATGTGGCCATAGTGGTCACGAAAGTGCTCGCCAGAGTTTTTGTCTACTATGTTTTTAAATTCTAAATAAAGACGTTTTTTAAATTCTACGTTTTTAAAAGATAATTTAGGGATGTGGTGTGTGTGCTTTGGCTCCAAAATATTTTACCGTACTTTGACAGCATTTTGAACTTCTTACCTACAATTAGCACAAAATAACTTTGGTTCTTACTCTGTTATTTAAATGAAGGAAGTTTTAGTGTTGGCTTCAGTTCAAAGCTGAGAGTTTTCTTATTAAACACCGTTTCTTTTTCCATCCTCACTAGTTGTTGGGGGTGGCTCAACATTCTAACTGAAGACTTTGCCCACTACGAATCACAGCGGTCGACCTCTTCATAACATGTACGAAGAACTCGGATTTATTCTAATTAAAGTGGAACACAAGAATTGGGCCAAGTATTGTGAATGCAGATTAACTGTCACGAATACAGTAAGAGAGCATCTGAAAGCCGACAGGTAGGTTTGCACCCGGACTTCTGCCAGAGCTCCTGAACACCTGCCACTGCCACCACCGGTGAGTTCCAGTTCTACTCTGCATCGATCGAACTCGGAAATGTCTATAAACATTGATGATCCTCTAATTCCAGTTGCAAGCCCCAGCCCCAGTTCCTGCTCAACCGTGTCCATGGTGACGAGTGTACCCTCCTCATCTCATGAAGAGAAAGAAAGTTTCAACCTTGAATCACCCATCACTGTAAGTTCTAAACCTTCCACGGCTAAACGACAGATAACCGATTTTTTGCACAGGATGAATGCCTCCACAAAGCAGGGAATAGATCTTGCTATTGCCAAGGTTTTCTATGGTTGCAACATCCCATTTATTGTGGTAGAATTGGTGCATTTTAAACAGTTCTGTCAAAAAATGTGGCCTGTCTATAAACCACCAACAAGAAAAGCCCTTTCTGATAAACTTCTGGACGAAGTGTATGATGAAGTTACTAAAATCACTATCAGTGCTTCAGACAGACTCCGTTTTGCTCATAGACTGTTGGAAAAATGAATCAAACGACACGAAAAATGTTGTCACTCTTCTTCACAATCCATGTGGAAATAGTGGCAAAGCTGAAAGTGTTTGTTTTTTACGCTTTCCATGCATAGGTTGAAGAAGCGTATATGCTCCAGCTTTGTCCGTCCGTCCGTCCGCACAATAACTGGCGCAAAAATGGGTCGATTTCGATGAAATTTTAGTATGTGGTAGGGGACAACCCCTATTGAAAATGGGACAAATGGGGTCAAAGGTCACGACGTAGGAGCGGGATCATTCCATTACCCTTATGCGTCATAACTTGCGTAAATATGGTTCGATTTCAATGAAAGTTTACTATGTGGTAGGAGACTGCCTGGGGACGAGCCCTATTCAAAATGGGTGAAGTGGGGTCAAAGGTCAGGACATAAGATTGGGATGCATTCCATTGCCCTTATGCGCCGTAACGTGCATAAAAATGGTTCGATTTCGATGAAATTTCAGTATGTAGTAGGGGACCACCTGGGGACGAACCCTATTGAAAATGGACGAAATGTGGTCAAAGTTCAGGACATAGGATTACGATCCATTCCATTGTCCTTATCCCATATTATTAAGGTGGACGTCAAGTGATTTTGCTTCCTATAATTCCAATGGAAAAACTTTTGTGCACATTTCCTTCACAATTTATGTGTTCCCAAGGATGAAAATTTGAACATCGATTAAAATAACTTCATATTATAACTTGGAAAACTTAATATTTTCTAAAACATAACCATAATTATATTAAAAATCAATAACTTTTCCTTTGGTAGTGTTGAAACCAGAGAAAAGATGGCGTGACCTGTACTTTGATGACGTCAGTGGACAAAAAAATGTTGGATTGCATAATTACGGTTATGGTTTAGAAAATATTAAGTATTCCAAGTTATGAAATGAAGCTATTTTAATCGATGTTCAAATTTTCATCCTTGTAAACGCATTAATTGTCCAGAAAAAAGATGGCGCGACCTGTATTTTCATGACGTCAGTAGACAAACAAATGTTGAATTGCATAATTATGGTAATGTTTTAGAAAATATTGAGTATTGCAAGTTATAAAATGAAGATATTTTAATCGATGTTCAAATTTTCATCCTTGGGAACGCATTAGTTGTGAAGAAAATGTGTACAGAAGTTTTTCCATTGGAAGTATAGGAAGCAAAATTACTTGACGTCCACCTTAGAGTAGCAATTCTTGTATGTATGTATGTATGTATGTATGTATGTATGTATGTATGTATGTATGTATGTACATTTTATTTTGAAAACGGCTCTAAGAATTTTGATGAAAGTAGTTAACCTACCGTTTTTTGGTACTAGAAATCGATTTAGCTTGATCTCGACTTTAGGAGAATTCGTTTAGTGGGTTAAATAACCACCTCGAATTATAACGTTTTTAGTGATGGCGTTGTTCCATTAATGTCGCCAATGCTTAGAAATCTTATGAAGTCACAACTCGTGTTTGAGAATGTTGGCGTGCGGTTACGCCATTTGTCTCTTTATGTCACGTGTTGTGTGTGATCCTATTAAAGATTTATGATGTCACACTCTTGCGGCGGGCAAATGGTCGCGATTCCCATCTGCCTCATTACGTCACGCGTTGTGTGCGTATGTCCGTCAGCACGATAACTCACATAACAACCGTTGGATTTCGATGAAATTTTAGTATCTGGTAGGGGATCACCTGGGAAGGAACCCTATTTAAAGTGAACGAAATGGTGTCAAAGGTCAGTACATAGGAGAGGGATCCATTCCACTGCTGTTATGCGCCATAACTAACGTAAAAAAGGTTAGATTTCAATGAAATTTTCGTATGTGGTAGGGGACCACCTGGTGACAAACCTTATTGAAAATGGGCGAAATGGGGTCAAAGGTTAGGACACGGGAGCGGGATCTATTCCATAGCTCTTATGCATCATAACTTAGGTAAAAATGCTTCGATTGCGACAAAACTTTATCATGTTATTTCGGAGGTATACCAAGCCGGTTCTGTTGAATATCATCGAAATGGGATCAAAGGTCAGGGCACAGAACTGAGATTTATTCCACAGACATTATTCTCATAACTTGAGTAATGATTTCTGTAATGTTGTAAAGCGTATTATAATTAATGCATTGCATGATTTTACTAACTTGTTTATGCTTTCAACATGTCTGGTTCGCCAGAAACAAGTGAAGCACTTTGTGATGTGGCCAGTGAATCAAAATAGCTAGGTAAAGAATGATACAATGTGAATATTTATTGTACAGTTTCTGACAATGCCAGTAACATGGTTAAAATGGGTAAACATCATGGCCTGTGGCGTTCTGCCTGCAATGCCCATACTGGAAATCTTCTAGCTAAGGATCTTCTCTTGAAAAACATTGTATCTCGTGTGAACATGGTGTTGAGATCTTTCAAGCACCCTGATCTAGAACATGAACTGACAGAAAATGGTGGCTCTAAAGTATGCCTAGCTGCAGACACTCGCTGGCGCTCTCAGAGGGATGCCTGTTTGTCCTTGACTAACAATCTAAGTGCAATGAGGAAAGTTGCTGCCACTGATGAAGCTGAGAAACTGTCTTCTCAAATTAAGTCTCTCCTCTATGATAGTGCCTTTCTCAAAGAAGTTGCAGATACAATCACAATGCTAATCCAGTAAGTCAGCTAATAAATATATGTCAGAAAAAAGAGGCAACTGCTGCGGATGCAGTTGAATTGTGGATGGACTTACATCTACCTGAGGACCATAAGGACCTCATGCCACATGCAGAAAAAAGGAGAAACCAATCACTAAATGTATACAGCCTTGCAGCTAATGTTCTCCATCCTCTGTACCAGGGGCAGAAAATGAATGAGAAACATCATGAACAAGTAGAGGAGTTCACTTTAGAGAACCTCGACCCCTCTGGGATAACCAGTTTTCAGCAGTATCGATAAAAATCTGGAAAGTTTGGAGCGCTTATGAAGAAAAGTGTTAAATCACCACAAACATTCTGGTACTTTGCCAGCCGGCACCATAAGGAGTAGTCAGCAGTTGCTTTGAAGTTAATCAACATCCCAGCATCTTCAGCCCAACTTGAAAGACTTTTCTCTAATTGGTCTTTTGTCCATAATACATACTACAAGAAACCGGCTCAGCTTCAAACGTTCAAAGAAATTGGTTCAAATATATTTTACTCTTAAGTTACAAGATCATAACAGTGAGAATTATTTGTGTGATTAAGGGTGTGTGAGAACTTAGTGACAATTATAAACATTTAAAGGGTATAAGAACATTCCCTTTAGTGAAAATTAAAATAAGGGCAAAGTGTTAACAGACAGTGATATTTTCAGTGTTAGAAGTAAAAATCAGTTGCATTTAAAACAATTAGTTAAATGTTTTGTCGAATCTACAGTTTTTTCCTTTAAGGGTATAAGTATAGCACAATCAATATGAAAAACATTAAAAGTTTTAAAAGGGTAAAATTATGATTTTGAAGTGTACACCTGGATAACATGTCAAACCCAAATATTATATGAAAATGTACCATATTTTGCATTATAGACATGCTACAAACATTCATGTCAAAATATTATCTTTGGTGAACAAACTGAACATAAATTTGTTTATTTTCTACAATTACATAAATATGAAAATGCATTCAACAAATTTGTAGCTGTTAATAAAATCTTGAATACTATTCCATATACATTGTGATTTTTATTGATGGTAGTGCAAAAGGTAGATTGTTTTCTCCATTTTTTTAATATTCAAGAAAGAAAAGATATAATTTCTAAAAAAAAATCTGTTAATAGGTGGCTGAGCTGAATGAACAATCTTAAGAAAGTAATGATTTCATAGTGAAATATACAAGAAAATTTAAGTTTAAAATGTAGTATAATTAAAGTGGTTTTTATGTTATATTATTTATACATGAAAGAAAATTAGTTTTTTACGTCTGCGTAAAAAAAATGGTTTTCTATGCCAAGTAAATTACTTGTATATTATGCGTAATTTACATAAAATATGTAACGAGTAAATTACCTTGCCAACCTTGTTTCTCTCATAAATTCTCTATGGGGTTGCTGTCCAGTGAGCGAGGGGAGGCAATGCGAGTGTGGTAAGCTCAATGCTATGCTCCTGGAGCCAGTCGGTCACCAGACGGGACCAATGGGGTAGAGCATTGTCCTGTTGAAAGATCGGAACTTGGTTCGGACAGAGGCACGTAATGAAAGGGTGGAGATGGTTGGCCAGGAGCTGTACTTAGCTGGAACCAGTGACTGAAGACTCAGTAGGTGTCAAAGGACCCAGGCTGAACCATGTGGAAACTTCCCAAACAGTTACACTGCCTCCACCGGCCTGTTGTACCCCAACTTAGCATGCGGGGTGCATAGCTTCATGTGGTTTATACCACACACGCTGCCTGCCATTGGCGCAATACAATGTGAAACAGGATTCAACAGACCATATGACGCGTTTCCAATCATCCATGCTCCAGTTTCAATGGGCCTTCGCAAACTGCAGCCGAATCATGCGATGCTGTGCCGTTAACATTGGGACGCAATGTGGTCATCAACTGCTACAGCAGAGTTGTGCCATGTGTCGACGGATTGTCTTTGAGCATAGGCTTGTGGATGCTCCCTCATTAAATTGTGACTTGATTTGCTGCAAACATGTGGGACAATCGCTGCCGCCCTCGATTATCCAATTCACTTTTACGGCCACATTTTATCCTACTGTTAGTGGTTTTCCCCGATTTCACATACTCTTGGTACACACTTGATATGGTTTGTCCAGAATTCCTAACAGGTTCGCCGATGTACTGATTGAACATTCAGCCTTCCTGGCTCCTACGACTTGACCTCAATCAAACTCACTTAAGTCTCATCCTCAACCCATGCTGGCACTTGACAAAATGTATTCCTGTGTGTACCAACCCACTCTATTTATAGTCCCAACTGGTTTACCTACACACTGTGATTTGCTGCTGCTTTGCATATTTTCACTGATGTGTACATAATAATTTGTCCTTTTAGTGTGTATACAGGGTTCTTAGGAAAGTTCCCCTCCCCTCCAACTTTTAAACCGTGTATTGTACCGCCACAGAAGTAACGTGTGCCTATAGGAAAGTGACCATGTGCAATCGATTGGACGTGCTTGTAGCGTCCATAGTGGCGAAATACAGAACTTAGCAAAACTAACTCAGAAACAAAGAGAGATACGCAAAAAAGTCCAATTACAAAATGAAAGAGCGGTGTTTAATTAGTACAAAACAACACTTGTTTCAACAGAAACACTTACGAAAAAGACAAGAAAATGAGAACAAAGCGTTAGATGTCTGGCTGCTAGCACGCGACAGCAACAGAAAAGTGGTTACGTGATATAACACATAGTTATGCTAATTTCAAGTTTGACATAAAATGACGTCAGACAGCCGAAGGGCTGTAAATGATAGATGGGAATTGAGAGTGAATCGAAGTACGAGGTCGGCAGGTAGATGGCTATCTTCACGAATGACGAGTACTGTGATATGGTCTTGCTCTACAGTGAATGTCAGCAGAATGCAAAAAAGGCTGCAAGGTTGTACAGAGTACGGTTTCCCACTCGTCAGCATCCATTTGCACAGACAATTGCCAAAGTTGTCCGGCGCCTGCGAGAAACAGGAAGCGCTACTGAGCGCCATCATTCCGGTCGTCCCATTAGTGCTGGTGTGCGAGTACATCCTGCAGATGTTTTGGGCTATGTTCTTGCAAATCCCCAAAGTAGTGCGACAGCACTGAGTCGTGCGTGTGGATTATCGGCATCACGGGTGTGGCATATCTTGAACGAACATGATGCGCATCTTTACCGTGATGGTGTCGTGCGAAACCTGATGCCTGGAGACCTTTCAAAGGTGGTATGAATTTTGTAACTGCATCTTGAACACCTTACAGAAAAAGCCGTGGTTTGTGGACAACATCCTATGGACTGATGAGTCAACATTTACAAGGGGTGGAATCATCAATCACCAGAACTCCCATTACTGGGATGTGAGAAATCCACACATGACGAGACAAGCATGTCATCAAGTACGCTGGTCACTTAATGTGTGGTGTGGAATGTGGCAAACATCTGTAAGTGGACCTGTGTTCATTGAGGGGAATTTAACAAGTCAGCGTTTCTTGCAGCTGATTTTTTTTTTTTTTTTTTTGATTGGAGGTTTAACGACCACCGTGAGCAACTCAATGGGCTATAAGCAGTCGCCCGTCCCTAATTTAGGGTCACTGGTTCCAGGGAAGGGAGAGAGCCAGTGCCAAAAGACAAACACAACACCCATGCCTCACCGGGATTCGAACCCGGACCCCTTCGGACGAATGATCAGAAGCCATCGCTTAGACCACTGCGCCACTGGGGCGGCCTTGCAGCTGTTATGTGGTCCAGTAAGCGATTGGTTGGATGATGTTCCTTTGACTGCATTATGACGCATATGGTTTCAACATGACGGCTGTCCTTCCCACAAAACCTTTCCAATTCACTCGTTCGGCATCAATATTATTGGGTATGGCGGTTGTATGGAATGGCCGCCATGGTCACCCGACCTAACACTGATGGACTTCTTCTTTTGGGGATACTTGAAGGATCAAGTGTACTCTACGGAACCTTCCAGCATGGCAGATTTAAAGAAACACATCGTCAGGGTCTGTAATTCTGTAGCCCTTGCAATGCTGCATGCTGTTCGAGATGAATTTCCGTCCTGAGTCCAGATGTGTATCGTCGCAGATGCTGCACACTTTGAACAATGTGTACGGTAGATCACTCGCCAGGTTAGTTGCACCTGTACTACACGAACTGTGCATTGCATCTGTGTTGGTTTGTGTGTAATTTAAAGTTTACTACTTTAACATGTCTTGTCCTTTCTGCAAGTGTTTCTGTTGAACCAAGTGTCGTTTTGTACTAAATAAACACCGCTCTTTCATTTTGTAATTGAATTCTTTTGCGTATCTCTCTTTGTTTCTGAGTTAGTTTTGCTAAGTTTCGTATTTCGCCACTAGGGGCGCTACAAGCACATCCAAGCGATTGCGCATGGTCACTTCCTATAGATCTATAGATACACTTTACTTCCGCAGTGGTACGATACACAGTTTAAAAGTTAGAGGGGGGAGGGGTAAATGGACTCTCCTAAGAACCCTGTATACATTGCTCGTTTGTAGTTCCATATCAAAGTTCCATATCAGATGTCTGCCCATGTTTTTGAAGTAAGTTTTCACATTTTTTTTATTTTTTTTTTCATTACAGTATTTGTCTGCTCAAGAAAACCATCGTTTGGAGATGACATTCCTCAACAGCTCTGTGTCTGGATTAGAAGCAGAACTACATCAGAAAGGCCAAGAGGTTGATAGGCTCCAAGCAGAATTATCTGGAGCTAGATCGCTTTCAGTGCAAATTGATGCTTCCAGGGAGCAGCTGCAAAAAATGCTTGCTGATGAGGGAACTACTAATGCAAAGGTAATTTTTGTAAAGGCCAAATCACAGAGTACAGTCATTCTTGTTATAAAATCATGAAATTTTTTATTGAAACTGATATATTTTATCTTAAACACTGTTCTGTATCATACTTTTAAGCAATGGCAGTTAAAATTATGTAATAATTTCTCATAAATATTTATCACATTAAGTACTGTGAAAAGATGTTCATTTCATCAATACTTATAGAGCTGTTTAACTTTATAGGCAGTGACTCTGCACTATGTTGATTTAACAGATGTTTGAAAAATTATCTTGGAAACAAAACTAACATCTTTGAGTCCCTGTATTCATTTTAAAATTTAAAGCACATTGTGTGATTAAAACTACTATTAATTTTAGATGCTTGAGGTGTACCAAATATCATTCAAGATCTGTGGTAATGATTTGCACAAGCAAGTGTGTCACAACTAGTACTCAAAACAAACTTGTAGGCTGCACTCACATCAATGTCACTCTAAAGTGCAGAATGCTGCAAACAACTGTATTCTGACACAGATGATGCCCCCTAAAATACCCAACTTCTGGGAGGGGTACATCACCGTAACTGACCAGCTCGAAATATAGTATTCGCAAATAGTGAAAGTGCTCAATGCTAATAGATTAAACATTTTGAAGAAAGACATTCATGTTGTATTACATAGCAAAGGAAATCTTACCCAGTGGTAACCTCCCGGTTGATTCAAAACAGCTGAATTCAAGGCCCATCACAAGTGATTCTGTGGTTACCATCTGGAAATTGAAGACATGTTAGGGCCCCAACTGCAGTGAAGATAAGTGTTTATAGAGACCATTAACACCGTAATCCACTGAGATTTAAATCTACAGAAATGTTACAAGAGCCTAGTACACCAGTGTCTTCCAAAGCACAATTTGGACAGAACTGCTTGCTGAAAGCTCTGTGAACAACACATGGTCCGAGAAAGGTAGAAATATGTGGTTGCCTTAGAGGAAGGCTATGTTTACCTATGATATTGAAACAAACCCCATGCAATTTACTGCCACAGGGCTGTGCCAATGCCTGTTGAGAATGCTGTGAAAATTCCTCACAAGGCTTTATTTTCATACTGCGGCAAGATGCAAATTTGTAATGTGGCTAAAAATACCATAGTTAACTCAGCAAGTCATTAGACAGATATTCTGATGCCAGTTTATGAACAGGAAGTGCCAATGCTGTACAGTATTGACAAAACTTGGGTATTCATCCACCAAGATGAAGCATCAAGCCACATATTAAAATCAACCCAAAATTTCTTATGCCAGATGGATCAGAAGACCAGGATTCAAGCAATACCACACAGCAGTAGCCCTGTCAAATATTCTGATGTCACTCTGATTAATTTCTGCACCTTTGTGTTATTAAAACGTGCTCTTTGGCGGAGACAACCATGCAGAAGCGGTGGTCTCATAAAACATGCAAGAAGTGGGATAAAATCATCATGACTACACTTTAGAATACCCTTCTACAGTGAAAATTAATTGCAGAGCAATAATGGCAATTAAGTGCCATGAGGGGGCGCTCAGTGGTAACAATGGCACACACAACAGCAGCTAGGGCCTCTGTGAATCTTGGAGAGGTGCAAGCTAGTTCTGTGTGACATTGGCAAAAAGACCCCAACTCACTGGGTTTTGTTCCAGAATCCTTAGGTTGAATGACCAACTGGAACCCTCAGCTGTGGGCTAATCCCCCACACTGATGTACTTACCTGATTAAAAAGACAAAAAGAAATATTAAGAATGACTCAAGTGTGGGATATGGTGGACCTACCACACTTGATCAGGACGATCCACCACGGAATCGACCTGGACTTTCTAAACGAGCGTATGAGAAAGAGAGCTCGGCTGAGTGAATGTAAGATTGGTGTATGGAATACCAGAGGTATAAATGGCAAGATGAGTGAGGTGATTGAGGAGATGAATAAGTATAGACTGTGGATGTGCTGTGTGTAAGTGAAACCAAAAAGAAGGAAATTGGGGTAGAAGAAGTGAATGGCACGGTGAGTGTGTGGTCTGGAGTATTGGATAATATGAGAGGACAGGCTGGTGTAGGTGTGATTTTAAGTGAAAAGATGAAGAACAACTTGATTCACTATAGTTGCATAAGTGAGTGAATTCTCTGGATTCATTTGAAAGTGAAACTTCAGAGAATTGTAATTGTTGTAGTGTATGCTCCTTGTGACTCGGGACCTTCTGATAAGAAAGAAGATTTCTGGAATGAGCTAAAAGCTGTTTTGAGCCAGTTTGGTGCTAAAGCAGAAGTTATAATAGCAGGGGATTTCAATGCTAGAGTAGGTGTGCAGAATGCAATTTCTGACAATGTTCTGGGTAAGTTTAATGATCCTTGTGTGAATAATAATGGTGAAAGATTAATTGAACTCTGCATTGAGAATGGTTTGTTTGTATCTAACACATTTTTCAACCACAAGTATATCCACACGTATACTTGGGAAAACCGTACTCTTGGTTAAAAGAGTGTGATAGATTTTGTTGTCTACGATCAGCATTTGATACACTTAGTTGTTGACACTCGTGTGATGAGAGGTGCGGATGTTGGTTCTGATCATTATTTGGTAGTGTCACGAGTGAAACTTAATGTTGGTTGGAGGAAAAGGAATAGGAAGAGACCCAGGATAGAAAGAATAAAGGTTGATAGGCTCCTTGAAGATCATCAGTGGTATTCTGATTTACTCAGAGAACGACTGAAGGATCTGAAGTCTGGTGAGAGGGATGTAGAAAAGAAGTGAGAATGTTTTAAGAACTGTGTTGTCACTGCTGCTTAAGAGGTCTGTGGCACCACAATAGTGGGTAACAATAGAGGTGATGCTTGGTGGAATAGTGAGATTGAAGAGGCAGTAAAAAAAAAGAAGGAAACCTATTTGGGGATGTTGCAAGGTAGAGTCTCTGTATATGAATATCGCTGTAAGAAGTGTGAAGCTGCCAAGCTGGTTCGCCACAGTAAGGCAAAAGATAGGAAGGAGAAAGTGGAAAGGCATGAACTGGCTTTTTGGAAAGATAAAAAGTTCTTCTGGAAGTACATGAGACTCAGGAAAAATAGGGGTAACAAAGTTGCAAGTTGTGTGAAGAATGAGATTGGGGAAATGATATGGGAGCCCAATGAGTTAAGTGACAGATGGGGTGAATACTTCTGTGAGTTATTAGATCAGGAAAACAAAAACGATTCTGAGACAGACGCAGGTGATGCCACAATGAGGGATGAAAGCACAGGAGGGATCTCAAGAGAAGAAGTGTATAAAGCTCTAAAATATCTTAAGAATGGTAAGGCTCCAGGAGTTGATGGCATAACTGCAGAGATGTTGAAATATGGTGGTGATTCTATAATTGACTGGTTAACTGAAATTTGCCAGTTGTGCTGGGAGTTAGGAATGGTCCCTTGGGATTGGAAGGATGCTATTATTGTTCCCTTGTATAAGGGAAAGGGTGATCAGACTGAATGCAAGAACTATCGTGGTATTAGCCTACTGAGTGTGCCAGGGAAAGTGTTTGGTAAGGTTGTTATTGAAAAAGTACGGGGTCTTACATCATTGAAAGTGTGGGATGTTCAGAGTGGTTTTATGCCTGGTAAAGGCTGCACTAACTATATTTTTGCATTACGCATGATGATTGAAAAGTATCTAGCTGTTGGGAAGAAAGTATTTACTGCCTTCATAGATTTAGAGAAAGCTTATGATTGAGTGAATAGGACACTTTTGTGGAAGGTATTGAATGAATATGGTGTTACTGGGAATCTACTTAATAGTGTAAAAGCCATGTATGCTGGTAGTAGAGCTTGTGTACGAGTGAATGGTGTTTTATCAAAATGGGTTTCCATTGGTGCAGGAGTTAGACAAGGTTGTGTAATGTCACCATGGCTGTTTAATATATTTATGGATGCATGCATGCGTGATGCCAAAATAGATAATAGTGGTTTATGTCTTGGTGATATCCGTGTGTGCAGATTACTGTATGCTGATGACACTGTCCTGTTGGCAGAGAGCAAAGGTGAGTTGCAGAGTATGTTGACTCGGATGCACGAAGTTTGCATGAAATTCAAACTGAGTATAAATAAGGGAAAAACCAAAGTTATGGTGTTTGAGAGAGGAATGGGTAGCACTGAATGTAATGTAAGTATAAATGGCACTGTGATTGACCAGGTGAGTGAGTTTGTGTATTTAGGAAGCATGTTTGACAGAGAGAACAAGTTGGATGGTGAAATCAGTAGGAGAGTGAATTCTTCTTTGAAAGTCATAGCTGCTCTGGGAGGTTTTCACAGGAATGCTGGGTTTTCTAGAGAGTCCCGCATGGCTGTGTATGAAACAGTAATTGTTCCTACTCTGATGTATGGCAGTGAAACCTGGGTACTGCAGTAGAAACATAGGAGTCGTTTGTGTGCTGGAGAAATTTGTTACTTACGTGGGGTTTGTGGCAAGACACGATCTGATTGTGTGAGGAATGAAGATGTATTGCAGTTGTGTGATGTGAAGCAAAATGTTGTTAACAAGTTGGAGACCAATATGCTTCGGTGGTTTGGCCATGTTGAAAGAATGAGTGATGAAATGCTTACTAAGAAAATCTTTTCAGCGCAAGTGGCAGGAAGGAAAGGCAGAGGAAGGCCAAGGAAGACATGGGTGGATCAGATTCAGGAGTGTCTGCATGAGAAAAAGATTATGAGTATGAAGTATAAAAGATCTTGTGTGCGGCGTGTAATGGATATCAGTGAAGCACGAGTTGTATGTCAAGATCGCTGTAAATGGAGAAGTTTGATACGACGACAATAAGTAAAAATATCTGGAAGTTTGTATTTCTTTTTGGAGCTAACCTCTGAATCTCAGAGAATAGCTTAGTGATATGTATGTAATGTAGATGGAATACCATTGATGGTGGGAAAGGTTTTTTTTTTTTTTTTTTTATAAAGGGACTTCCCATGTAGTCTGAAAATCATTACCATAGATCGTGAATGGCCTTCTGCATTTTCTTGAGGTTTAGATTTCGGGTTTTAATTCTTTTTAAATACTTTTTTAAAAATTACTTCAACTCGCACACAAGTAATATGTCAACGACATTCTTTTATTTACATTTAAACTTAACTTGATTTGGACTTTGCGGTTATTGCACATGCACATTAACTGCTATTTGTTTTATTAAAGTATGTAGGTCTCCCACTTCTGTGCTCACTGCTGCATTGTTTCTGATAATGACACTGTTGTGGTGTTGAAAGGTCTTAAACATATACTTATTTTAATTGTACATAGTTTTTATCATTAAAGCATATTGTGCAGGAAACAGCAATTGTTTTCAATTTAATAGCTTTTGATGCACAAGTTAATTTCTTCATATTTTAAAGTAGAATAAAACTTGTATACCATGGTCATGGTTTACTGACTAAATGCTAACTGTGAGTTGGTCATTAAAACCATGTACAGTGTACAAAACATTTAACATGTATAACAACTGCCTTCACAAATATATCAAACAAAGCTGATCTTTCTCCAAATTAAAAAACAATAAGCATGCAGAACATTCTCAAGCACATGATTTATCCAATATGAAATCAGTGATTTTTCCTACAAACAGAGCATAGTCGAAACTTCAGGAGTTTTGTTTTTCTGAAGACTTTTTATTCTCCAATCCAGTTATCCGAGAGAATGAGGATTTGATGACAAAGTGCTTTTTTGTTGACTGAAAGAAACCTATTATTCTTTTCCTACACACACTGATCACGTGTTGTTTGTAGGAAATTGCTTTATCACCAAGAATTTCTGGGTACTTTCTGTTAAGAAAGAAAAGAAAGAATTGATGAAGATGATATGTCTTTATAAAAATACCTGAAATAAAATGGAATCTGCTACCTACAATTTAATAGCAAATTCTCCATAAAATGATGTAATCAGTTTTGTGTTAAATAAAGGTGATGTTGAAGACGCTGTTCTAAGCCTCGTGCTTCTGCATGAAGTTGAAATTCCCACTGGCTCATCCATTACATGATGCAATTTTTTGTGTGCAGAATACTAGCCTTTTTAAACATCAGTCTTCATGTGTGGCCACCTTTGAAATTCTGATATCTGCCATAGCTCAGGATGCAGGAATAGGCTTGTCTTCTATTGCCCCCAACCAGGCATTTTGGGAAGCACCCTTGGTGCCCTGTTGGGGTTCGAATTGATTGTTTGGTTCCGTTTTCAGTTTGGCAACACCAGTTATGTTATTCCATGATTGTATATAAATCCCTGTAGGCCATCCTTTTGCACAATTGGGCCCGATGATGAGGCTAAAGTAGCCTCGAAAGTGCTTGCCAATGTAGTTGATTTTATCTCTACCTTTTAACTTGTAAATAAATATCAATTTTTAAGTGCAAGTTTTTCAACTTCTCAATTGTGCATTTGACAAATTTTCATTTCTCTACTAAAAGGGCAAAAAGAAATTAATAGCTATACATATAAAATGCAAGTGTTCTAGTTGCTCTGCAAATTAAGTTTTTTTTTTTTTTAGAACACATATGAAAAAAAACTAATTATAGTATCTGTGCTTCAAAACAGAAAAAAAAAAAATGCGTTCCTTCCGCTACCGAAATAACAGATTTCTCATAACTGTATAAATACGCATTAAAAAAAACATCTATTTAACTCAGAATAAAAATTAAAGTTGTCATATTAAAATATACTGTTCCCCCATTATTTTATGAAACACATCTCTGCACTTTGAACATTTCATGGCTGATAATAGTGGGAAAGTGTTGTCTGATGTTAGATGTAGCAGATGTCAAGCAAACATTTCTATATTGTTCTCTGTGGAAAGCATAAAATTTCTCATTTCAGAGGGTGAAAATGAACTAGAATCAAATTAGATATTCTATTCAACAGGATCATGTTTCATGAAAGGTTAAAAAGAAACAACTAAAGAGTAGGACTGTTCTTAGCTTATGCAGGAATACTGAATCCAAGTAATAATATTTGTATCACTCATAGAAATAAAATTTAAATACTTTCTATGATGCCCATTTTTAAAAGAGAATGTTACTGAATGAGATCAGTATTTTTTATGTTGTGGTTGGTTGTTTACAATTTGTTACATCCAATAGCTGACCTCAGAATTAGAAGAGCTGAGGGATGAAGTGCGAGCCTTGCGAGCCCAGCTGTCTTCTGACCGCACATCTCTCATGAATATGGAAAGCCTTATAGCATCTCACAGGGAGAAAGAGTTCCGAAGTCATCTTGAAAATCAGGAACTTAGTGCAGAAGTTGGTCTTTTGAGGAATAGGCTTCATGAAAGCATTGAAAAAATGTATGTATATATCCTGTGTCATTAATTATTACAGAATTTTAGCATGTACAGTAAAAGCAATGGTCATTTCAAAATTTTATGAGGGCAATAAAAATTATTTGGGAGCATCAACATTTTTCTGTAATGTTTTCAGGCTGTAGGCATCACATTTAGTGACAACTACTGACCTGCCTTAGATTTACAACAAATAGTTCAATAATAATAGATTTCAAAGTAACAGTTTCAATCATATTCATAAAATTTTCAAAGCAATGTGTAAATCAGTAAGTAAAAAGACTACATCCGTGACATTTTTCTTCAAAATTTAGTTTGAAATTTGCTTACAAAAATGACAAGTTCTTTTTATTTATTTATTTATTTGCTATAAATATACACTGCTGGACAATTGCTAAAGACTGATCATAAACGGCTATATAGCGCATAAAAAAATAAGTGTGGTTGGATGCCAAGTGAAATAAAATAATGTCAGAATGCCAGGACATTACAAGAAAGACAATTTCTTGTGCTCTGAAATCCAGAAGGTTTGGAACGTGTTCAAGGGACAAACAGGCCATTTTGTGCAGAATACGTAAACGTGAAAAAAATGCAATTACCATCCGCAGGCTTTCCGGCGTAAGATGTCAATACGGGATATGGCCACCATAGAGGGCGATGCAAGATTCCACACGTCGTGTTATGCTTTGCACAACATTATCAAGCAGCTGTTGGGGTAATTTATCCCATTCCTCTGTCTGTGCACGGATGAGGGTGTCCTTGTTTTTTGGAGGGCATTGGCGGCCAGCAAGACTCCTCCCCAAAGCATCCCACACATTTTCAATGGGATTCAGATCTGGAGAACGTGCTGGCCATATGAGGCGTTGAATATCCTCGCTCTCAAGACACTCCTGGACAGCGACTGTTCGATGACATGTTGTGTTGTTGTCCATGAAAATGAATCTATCACCGACAGCACCACGGAACATGAGAACATGAGGTAGCAGAACATCATTAATGTATCGTTGGCCAGTCATAGTCTCAGTTGGAAGCACATAGAGGGGCGTACGGCCATTGATCATGATGCCAGCCCATACCATGACACTACATGTCGGATATCGGTCCCTTTCCTGTATGTTTGCTGGACAATATGCAGTACCACTATCACGCCAGATCAGTTGTCGTCGACAATCAGACGATAGACAGTATCTACTCTCATCTGAGAAGAGGACAGCAGACCAGTCGTTATCAGCCCAATTGCGATGTTGATGGCACCACTGCAAACGGGCGGTACGGTGACGTTTGGACAATGGGATGCACACAACAGGACGGCGGGCGTATAGTCCTCCTTCATGAAAACGTCTGGCGACAGTTTTTTGGGAGATCCGCTTGCCAGTAGCAGCCATAAACTGATTTGCTACCTCACTAGCTGTGCTGCGCCAGTGTCTTTTTGTTGATAGCACTATATACCGATCTTCTGCAGGTGTCGTACTGCGAACACGACCTCCCCCGTGACGTTTGCTACACTCTCCATATGTTTGAAATGATTTCCAAAGCCTTGAAACAACACTGTGGCTGACGTTGAACTCCCTGGCAACATCTGTTATTTTTCGCCCTTCTTCAATCTTGCCAATAATACGGCCACGCGTAAAATCATCTAGGTGATGTCGGGAAGACATACTGAAAATTGCAAGTTCGTCAATTGATTCTTTCCCTTTCAACTTTGCGTTTGAACAACACCGGTCAATACGCGTCAAATCCATTATATCTCTTATCAGCGCTATGACGTCACGAACAAGTTCGGCAATCCAAAATTTGCATATGCACAACACGTCTTACTGTATCCTGCACTTATGCTAATTTCCACATTTTCCTGCCTTCCATTTTATAGTTGCTATCGTTGCTATTGTCATCCGTCCTTAGCAATTGTCCGGCAGTGTATAACTGTGAAGCTTTGAAGTCTTTTGTATCTCAGCAGTCATGAATAACAAATAAATCTGTTTCAAAATATATATGTATTTATTTTTTCCAGTTATAAATTGAAAAGAATGTTTTTGCACCTGTTACAAGTTTTATGCATTTCACAAATATGGAACTTAAAAGTGATTTTTGAGTTTTCTTGATACTTCCAGCTTGAATTCTAGATTTAGCTACTGATAAAACTTATATTCTGAATATTCTTCTCGCTAATGAATTAGCATCTGCAAAACGTGTTTTTTTATTTTTGAGAAACCAGAGTGTGGTATCGCAAACATTAAAAAAAGAAAAGCAATAAAGTTTCAGAATGTGAATGAAAAGCATAAGATTTTTCCCCATCTGCTTCTTCAGTTATTTTTTTAACCGAAGTATGATTTTTGTTTATGACGTTTTTTTCAGTCATACTTTTCCCCGAGATATATATTTGCAGTGAATATTAATAACTTCCAACTGAGAAATTGCTTTTCACTCAAAGGAAATATAACATGAAAAAAGTTACAACAGTTAAAACTACAAATAAATGGTTCTGCCTGAAAAGAAAAAAAAAATACTTTTTTTTATTGAGAAATGCTAAATAGTGTAGAATTTAGTGCTTTCAAGAGTTTTCTGCTTGGAGAATAGTTAATTGCACAATTGCAACCTTTCTTTGCCAAAAGTTTTATTTTAGAAGCATTCAATGTATTTGAAAGAATCCTAATCATCCAAACAGTATTGGATTAATGAAAGAAGAGAGAGAGAGAGAGCATAAGACATCATTAATCCAATACTGTTTGGATGATCATAAATACCCAGAATTTGAAAACAAACTTATTAGTACACCCCAAAATGAGTTCAAATTATGGTATTTAGAGTCTGTTGCAATAGAAAAATGAAAATTTACTACTTGTAATACCCACGATCTGTATAATCTTCTAGAGCCATGTGAAATGTTAATTAAAAGGAAAACACAAATTAAGAAAAAAAAAATAATAATAATAATGGCTTAGTGTGGAATATCACCTTTAATGGAATGGGTCATAAACAGCAGTACATAATTGCACTCCATAGGTGTGATGACGACGTCATTGAAGTATCCCTCTGCATTATGAGGAAATCCCTATTTGCCAACTGAGGACTTAACATTGCAGGTGTCTACTGTCGAAGGAACTTGTGTCGAAGATGGTTCTGAAGATGCACATGCTGGTGTGAAAAGCTTTAGTCATGAGTAGGGTTAAATCGAAGAAGAGTTAAAATAATTTATTATGTAAATATTGTAGATATTGTAAAGGTTTTTAATTTGTAAATAGTTTAACTTATCAGAAAGTCACGTTGTGAACATGCAACATGTTCAAATATGACTGGTTATAAATGTGAAAAAAAATAGTTGTATTGAACTCATTTCATGAGTATTTTTAAAAACTCTACACGTTACGATTAGAGTTGTTTCGGTAATTCACGCGCTGATGTCATGCTGTACTTATATCTGCTGTAGTAAACGCTAATATTTGCAGTGGAAATGGATGTAAAGAAGTGGATCCACACAGTGTACAAATTACTCGAAGTCAGAAATTGACGAGTCGTTAGAATAGTCCTTTATTAAAAGTTATGAGAGAAAATTTACAGTCGATACCTAAAATAGTATGATAGAATCCAAGTGTTCGAGTTAGAGATATTGGTGTATAGTTGAATTGTAAGTGTATCGACAATTCAGTCGCTGCACAAGTCTCGTTAGCTGACAATTCTGAGGTATAAGGGGAGTGGAGGGGGTGATTCTTCTGAAGACTTCCTGCTTGAATTCACCTGAACACATAAACTCTCACCAGAAAGTCGCGTGAAAGAATGGCAGTCATTTATAAAAACGGTGATTGTATGTAAGATAAAAGGTGAACAATATATACAAGCTAAAATGCTTGTGAACACACTATTTACTGCAGGAGAGGAACAGAAAGTAGTTATTCGTTTTACCAGCTGGCGCTCTGTAGAATGCTATACAGTACATTGTTGCTGGGCTGTATCCCAGCTCACGAAAATTGCTGCATATCTTCGAAAAACAACTGGATACCAACGCAGGGGAATCGTTGTAAGTAAACTTAGGTGAGAGTCTGATTGAAATAGGCACAGGAAGAGCTGATACACAGGCAGAATGGCTGAATAAGGAGGGGATATAGTGTTTCTAAAAGAGACATACAAAGGCTGCAGACAACTCAAAGAAGCATGGAGAGGTGCATGCTTGGTATAACCAGGAGAGATAAGAAGAGGAACTCGTGGATCCGAAAAATGACGAGAGTGGAAGACATCATGATCAGAGTTAAATCCCTGAAATGGCAATGGGCTGGACATACTGCCAGAAGAACAGACCATCGATGGACAGCCGAAATTTTAGATTGGATTCCAAGGGACAGGAAAAGACCCAGAAGAAGACCACAGGGGAGATGGGTGGATGAAATTCGAAAATATGCGGGAGTGACATGAAGGAGACTGGCACAAGACAGACCGTTGTGGAGGAAACTTGGGGAGACTTTCGTCCAGCAGTGGATTGATAATGGTTGACAATGATGATGATAGTGTTTCTACACAGCACAACGATCATCACTGAAAAATGTTGACTCAACTCGCCGCGAACCATTAGAGGGCCAGACCAAGTCGCTGGGCTGCAATGCATTTCAGTGTATGTATATCACCATCTTCAGGCAGAATGATATTTCAATCGTTGTGCGCAGGTATATATATCGAAGTGTGTTGCGCAGACATGGTGTCTCCGTTGTCTCAGCACCCTTCATTCACGTGTCATTACATGCCGACGCACTTCCGGAAGGGTTATTCTTACATGTGTCATCGTTAACTACCTTGTTGGGAGGTAGGAGGGAAGAAGAGGCCGCAGAAGTGTCGGACCTCAACTCCCTCTTTGAAGAACTTACCAGTCAAATAACAACGCTATGCGAGAGTAGTAGAGGAAATAAAAGGGGAGCCAAGGACCCCCACCCCTGGTGGTCGGAGAAACTAAAAGCTCTAAGGGCGAGAGCTAGGCGGAGTAGGAAAGCTCTGCAAAGAGCAAAAGCTACTCCGCAAGACAGGGAGTGCACAGAAGTGCATAAAAAGGCTCGTTCAGCATACAGGAGAGAACTGAATCTCTCGAAAATCTCCTACTGGAGAAAACTGTGTGAGTTTCAAACTCCGACTGACCCTTTCGTGATCCCCTATAAGATCTCGAGGGGATCCATAACCGAACCGCTAAAACTAGCAGCGGTAGAAAGGGCAGACGGTAGCCTATCAAAGACTCTTGATAGTACCGTAGAAAGTCTCTTGGATTACCACTTCCAAGGAGACGAGGGAGAAGGGGACTCCCCTCAACAAAAAGAAATAAGGGAAGAAAGTCGGATCCCGCCGGACACTGGTGAGGACCCCCCTTCACGAGAGACGAAGTGGAGAATGCCCTCTCCAGTCTAAATACGGGCAAAGCACCAGGCAAGGATGGGTTCGACCTCAGCATAGTCAGAGAAATCTACTATGCAAATCCCGGGTATTTTGTGGCGCTCCTAAACGAATGCCTCGGGAGGGGAATCTTCCCAGACTTGTGGAAAACAGCGGTGCTAGTTCTTTTCAACAAGACCGGAAAGAACAAAAATGACCCCGCAGC
The DNA here is from genome assembly GCA_039090855.1 of Macrothele yani. NCBI lineage: Eukaryota > Metazoa > Arthropoda > Arachnida > Araneae > Macrothelidae > Macrothele > Macrothele yani. The sequence continues at coordinate 166,122,247 of CM077029.1, read as the reverse complement.
CTTATAGGCCCATCTGCCTCCTCTCGGCGTGGAGCAAGGTGCTGGACAAGCTCATAACGAACAGAGCGCTTGGCTTCCTCATAGAGCAGGGAAAGCTAAACAGGAACCAATTTGGTTTCCTTCCGGGGCGTTGCGCAACGCAGGCAATTCGCAGCCTCCGAGAGAGGGCAGAGAGGAACAAAGCGGAGGGGCTCCATACCTGCTTCATCTCACTAGACGTGAGGGGGCATTCAACAGTGTCTGGTGGCCAATGGTTTTAACCAGACTTAAAGAACTTGGCTGTCCAAGGAACCTGTTCAAACTGATCAGCAGCTACCTGTCTGATAGAAGAGTCGAGTTCGAAGCGGGGAATGGGCAATCCTCGCGTTCGTACCATAGAGGGTGTCCGCAAGGATCCAACTCCGGGCCGCTCTGGTGGAATATAGTTGCTGATTCAGCACTGAACCTAGACCTGGGGCCCGCAGTGGAGATTCAAGCCTATGCGGACGATTTCGTTCTCGTGGTCTCCGCCTCAGGGAGACACGTGATCGAAAGAGAAGCACATAGGGCCTTGGATGTGCTAGAAAATTGGAGCAGAGAAAGCAAACTGTGCTTCGCTCCTGAGAAGACCACTCTGCTAGCAATAGCTAAGAGAGGAGTAATGAAAACACCACCCCAGTGCAGATTCCAAGGGTGCACTATCAAGGCGGTGCGTGAAATGAAATACTTGGGTGTGGTCCTGGATCAGAGTCTATCAGGGCTGCCACACCTGAGGCACCTTAGAACAAGGTGCACGATGATTCTCAATAGATTGAATGGCATGAGGTTAACGGGCAAAACCAAGAAGGCCATCTATCAGAGAGGAATTGAAAGAATTCTGACGTATGCAAGTGGGGCATGGTGGAATCCCACAGTCAGAATGAAGAAGGGGATAAACCAAATCCAAAGGTTGGCCCTACTGGGGATAACCGGTTGTTTTCGCACAACGTCAACCCTAGCACTACAAGTGCTGGCGGGGTGCGAGCCGGCAGACCTAGTAGTGGAAAGGGAGGCAGCAATGCACTGCCTAAGGTCAGGCGAGGACGCCTACCTTCTCGGTGCGCCGCATCGAGCCTCCGACATGGAGATGGAAAGTGTGGACTGGCAGATCCACCCTGCCGAGGAAATTTGCCCACCGTGGGACAAGGAGAAACCCACGGGAGTTGGGCATGAGCTGTTCACGGACGGCTCAAAGTTGAAGGGACAAGTGGGGGCAGGCTTCTGTGCGTTCTCGGACGGGAACGAAGCCACTGCAGGAAGCGTGAAATTATCGCAGAACGCTTCGGTCTTTCAGGCTGAACTTCTGGCGATAGAGATGGCACTCACCTGGGCACTCCCCAGGCGTAGTGACGAAAGAATAAAACTCTACTCGGACAGTGAGGCAGCACTGCAGGCTCTGAGTAGATTCAGGGGAAGAAACCCCATCGTCCAGAGGATCAAAACCCTCTTGAGGGCAGAGGGAGATGGGGCAGTTAGTTTCCACTGGGTACGAAGCCATGTCGGAACCCTAGGAAACGAAAGGGCAGATCAGCTGGCGAAGGCAGCCACGCTGAAAGAGACGGTCGACGTGCAATGCAGAACGCCGCGAAGGTGCATTCGCGCAGCACTAGCACGTCGGACCATGACCGAATGGCAGGTCAGATGGGACACGGGAGAGACAGGGCGGAAGACACACAGAGTGTTTCCGAAAGTCTCGACCAAACGAGCACAGACAAATAAGTTCCTGAATCAAGTACTCAGTGGCCATGGCATCAGCCCTGAATACCTAGGCAGATTTGCCATCAGGAACTGCACTTGTCCCTGTGGAAAGAGAACGGCAAGCATAGAACACTGCGTACTCGAATGCAGTGGCTTCGCCGGATGGAGAAACACACTGATCCCAGGTGTGCAAAGAACGCGAAGATTGGATCTGCTCATCCAATCTTCCGTTAACAGGAGGGGGATAATAGCCTTGGTTGAAAGGCTAACCCTCCAGCAACATACCATCTTCCCCAATCAAACGGGGACCGAAACGCAGGAGGTGAACGTGCACACCGAAAGCGAATCGGAAGATGAATGAGGGTAGAAGTCTGTGGGAAAGCAGACGAAGAAACCACCAATGTAAATATTCTGTAAATAAATTTTGCTATCTCTTGATGTTGTAAGTCCTAAGCATGAGGACAGTGTATACATGTGTGTAGGTGTTTGAAAAAGAAAATAAAGGGAAATTATTCCCCAAAAAAGTTCGAGGGCAAGGAATCTTCCAGTCAGCGAAAAAGTAAGAAACGACCTATCCCGCCAGACAGAGCGGGAACCCAGACAAGGTATTCTAGGTCGCCTGCCAGCACGTCACCACGGGCTGGTCTCTGGGCCATTGGGGTGGCCAGGGTCCGAACCGCGTCTCAAGGCAGGATAATTGTCGCAACATTTCAAAATAACATCCAAGGTGCTCAACAAGTCCCCGTGGAGCCAAGACAGATTGGCGGAACGGGACAATGAAATCAGTATATTACATGTGTCATCATTTTGCATGTGTTTTCTTTTGTTATTTTTACTTGCGATTTGTCGTTAATTCTTGATGAGTAGTTTCCATGGTAACGGAAGATCGATGTTGTAGTTCTTGTTTCAGTTTGAATTTTTTTGTTTTCTCAATGATAACTGTCTCAGCATATCGTAAGTTTAGTTCTTTTTGATGTCGACAAATCAAACTACTGTCTTCAAATTGAGGTTCAGCCTGGTTGCTGTGAAAGTAGTCGATGAGCGATGTCTTATTTTCAGTTTTTACCCAATTGCTAATATGTTGGTTGAGGTGGTATTTTAATTTGCTTTTAGTGCTACCTATATAGAATTTCCTAGGGCTATTTGGATTCCATTTAAATTGAATAGGAATCTTGTATACACCACATTTGTCGAGTAATTTACTTGGTTCTTTGTTATTCATGATAATGTTTTTGTAGGTATTAACTGAAACACCAAAACTCTTGTTTTCTGCTAAGCATTCTTTCTTGATGGTATTGTTAATGCTTGGGATGTATGGTAATTTCGCGCAAAATGTGGTGGCTTTATTGTTATTAAGTTTTGGATGTTTGAATTCAAAAATTAATTTCTTAATAGTGTCAGTTTTATAGCCGAAAGCATTGGCTGTATAGTAAATCCAGGTAAGTTATTTCTTTCTGAGTATATAATTACTGCAATGTGAGAAAGCTCTCTTAACGAAAGATCTAAAAGCAGCGATTTTTTGTGACCACAGATGAAAGGAATCTCTTGGAATCAGGACAGGTTTGTAGGTTGGTTTTCGGTAAACGCAGATGTCTATCTTTTTGGGTCACCTAATGATCATTACATCGAGAAAAGAAAGTTTTTGATCCTCCTCAAGTTCTAATGTGAGCTGAATTGATGGGTAGACATCTGAGAAGAGATTTTTTGAATTTCGCGAATTTGGTTGTGGTCTATTGAGTTGAACATTAAAAACGTATCATCAATGTATCTACAGTAAAACAAAATATCTTCATTTAGTTGTGGTAGGACTTTGTCTTCAATGTCCTGCATAATAATTTCGGCCAACAATGATGAAAGGGATGACCCCACTGGTGCTCCAGATTTTGGTCTGTAAATTTTTTGGTTAAATTGAAAGAAGTTATCATGAATAAATTTGAGGATATCTACAATTTCAATTATCTGTATGGGTTGTAGGATTTTGTTGTTCATTAAACGCCCTTCAATAATTTCAATGGCTTTTATTACAGGTGCATTGGGGAAAACTGAGGTGACATCCATACTTGCCATAATGATCTCTTTATCTTGTATATCCAATTGTTTTATTCTTTCTACGAACTCAAGGCTGTTAGTAACATTTCTTCTGGTTTTCATACATAAGGGGGCAAGGAATTTAACTCGCCGCAAACCTTTAGAGGGCCAGACGTAGTCGCTGGGCTGCAATGCATTTCGGTGTGTGTATATCACCATCTTCCGGAAGAACAATATTTCAATCATTGTTCGCAGGTATATGTATTGAAGTGTGTTGCACAGATATGGTGTCTCCATTGTCTCAGCACCCTTCATTTAAGTGTCATTAACTAAAAGAGACATACAAAGGCTACAGACAACTCAAAGAAGCATGGAGAGGTGCATACTTGGTGTAACCAGGAGAGATAAGAAGAGGAACTCGTGGATCCGAAAAATGACAAGAGTGGAAGACATCATGATCAGAGTTAAATCCCTGAAATGGCAATGGGCTGGACATACTGCCAGAAGGACAGACCATCGATGGACAGCCGAAATTTTAGATTGGATTCCAAGGGACAGGAAAAGACCCAGAAGAAGACCACATGGGAGATGGGTGGATGAAATTCGAAAGTATGCAGGGGTGACATGGAGGAGACTGGCACAAGACAGACCGTTGTGGAGGAAACTTGGGGAGACCTTCGTCCAGCAGTGGATTGATAATGGTTGACAATGATGATGATGATGACATGCTGACTCACTTCCAGAAGGGATATTGTTAGATGTATCGTCAATTTGCATATGTTTCCTTTTCTTATTTTTACTTGCGATTTGTCGTTCATTCTCGATGAGTAGTTTCCATGGTAACGGGTATCGCAAGTAAAAATAAGAAAAGAAAACATATGCAAATTGTCGTTCATTCTCAATGAGTAGTTTCCATGGTAATGGATATTGTAAGTAAAAATAAGAAAAGAAAACATGCAAAATGATAACACATGTAACAATAACCCTTCCGGAAGTGCGTTGGCATGTAATGACACATGAATGAAGGGTGCTGAGACAACGGAGACACCTCATCTGCGGAACACACTTCGATATATATACCTGCGAACAACGATTGAAATATCATTCTGCCTGAAGATGGTGATATACATACACTGAAATGCATTGCAGCCCAGCAACTAGGTCTGGCCCTCTAATGGTTTGCGGCGAGTTGAGTCAACGTTTTTCAGTGATGATCATCGTGCTGTGTAGAAACACTATATCCCCTCCTTATTCAGCCGTTCTAACCGTGTATCATCTCTTCCTGTACCTATTTCAATCAGACTCTCACCTAAGTTTACTTACAACGATTCCCCAGCATTGGTATCGAGTTGTTTTTCGAAGATATGCAGCAATTTTTTTTTTTTTTGTGAGCTGGGATACAGCCCAGCCACAACGCACTGCATAGCATTCTACAGAAAAGGGGATGCTGGAGGCTGAGGTTTCTGGAGGCCTGGGTGTTGTTGTCGCCAGTTGCCAACACTCCTCTTTGCCCCCTGCTTCACCCTAAACGGGCGGCTGGGAACTAACCCACTCCTAGTCAATGAGGTCTGTGGCCAAGTGGAGCCCAGACCTCTAACGGCTTGTCGTTTTGCACGACAGGGTGAGTCTGGGGATAGGGTGGGCATGCCAAAGGGGTGTTCCCCAGGCATGGGAAAGTCTGGGTGCACGCTGAGCGTGTGTCTGCCCTATCAACTTGCTATATCCGCTTGCTATCCCTAGAGCCGTGTCCTGCGTCCACTTGGGCTTGCGGACCTCCGGCTCTCCCTCGTTGGGCTCGATTGTGGGTGGGGAAGTCAGCGGACGAACTCATAAATTTTTTCATGGCTCTCAATTCTGTTTCCCACGAACCAACAACCAAAAGAGGTATGGAGGAAGGCTCATCCCCTTCCGCAAAAAAACATGTTCCTGATTCTTCTAATGCTCGTTTCTTTTTTGTGCACTCATTGGACCCTTCAAAGCCTTTGAGTGCCAAAAGTCCATTTTGGATCAATAAAGCTCTCCTAAGAGCGTAAAGAAGCTCCAATCTGGAGATCTTCTTGTAGAGATGTCCACTGTGGCCTACAGTACCACACTTCTTAACACCACCACGCTGCTTGAGACTCCTGTTAAAATAACACCTCATGGGTACCTAAATTCATCTCGAGGTGTTGTCTCCTCTCGGGATCTTATTGATTGCACTGAGGATGAACTTCTCGAAGAACTGAGGAGCCAACATGTTACGGGTGTGCGACGCATTTCTTTCAGGAGGAATGGGCAGTTTGTCCCATCCTGGAATATTATCTTGACTTTCAACTGCCCTTCCCTGCCTACATCCATCAAGGCAGGGTATCTCCACCTCGAGGTACGCCCGTACATCCCTAACCCTTTGAGATGTTTTAGGTGCCAGTCTTATGGCCATTCTCAGCAGTCGTGCAGGAGCAATCCTAGGTGTGCACGCTGTGGTGCCACAGAACATCTTTTGCAGGAATGTGTGGCCGAGGCCGAGTTTTGTGTGAACTGCAAGGGTTCACACGCGGCATCAGCCAAAGATTGTCCCAAGTGGAAGGAGGAGAAGGAAATCCAAAGGATTAAAACAGTGGAAAATATTTCCTATCCTGAGGCCAGAAGAAAAGTGGTTCCTGTTACATCTGATCGGCGATCATACGCTTCAGTGGTGGTTGCCAAATCTACGGTTGCCATTCAGACCGACATTCTGATCCCCCTTAAATGTCCATACAATGTAAACGACATCATTGCAGCCGGACTGGAGGCACTCCAGTCTCGAGCTAGGGGTCTGAAAGCGCCACCCACCACTTCGCCGAAGCAGACTCATCCCACCACCAACAAGGGAACTCAGGCCACTTCTTCTAACAAAAAGACCAAAGCCCAGGATAAGAAAAGCATTTCTTCTCCTCCAAAATCTCAGGAAACGACTCAACATCGTGCACCTCCCGGTAAGACACTTGGGACAAAACATGCTCCCATCTTAGCCCCTGGTCACACACCTCCAGATCTGGGAGAACCCCCCAGCAGAGGCGATGGAGCCGGACTTCGTTTGATCATTTTCATTTTCATTTCACTTATAACCATGGCTTCAATCATTCAGTGGAACTGTCGAGGTTTTCGGACGAACTTTGATGAAGTGAAACATCTGCTTTCATTTTACTCTCCGGTGTGCCTTTGTCTACAGGAGACAGAAGCTTAAACCATCAGACCTGCTTTCAGTTCGAGGCTACAGTGCATTTCGGACAGATAACTCGTCTGGAAATATAGCCTGTGGGGGAGTCGCTATTCTCGTCCCTCACAGGGTTCCGGTATCTTCCGTCGCGGTTTCCACAACTGTGCAGGCCGTGGCGGTTCATATTTCTATGCCTGTACCTCTTACTGTCTGCAGTGTCTGTCTGCTGCCGGACGAGAACGTGAGCGTCTCTGTACTGGAGAGATTGGTTGATCAGCTGCCTTCACCCTTTCTTCTACTGGGTGACTTCAATGCCCATCATCATTTGTGGGGTAGTGTCAGCATCAGCACGAGAGGTCGTCGCATAGAGTCTCTTCTGTCCTCGGCCTCTTTGTGCCTTTTTAACACCGGTGCTGCCACGTACTTCCATGAACCGACACGATCCTTCAGTGCGATCGATTTGACCTTGGGATCACCATCAATTATTGCTGACTGGTCGTGGGCGGTGTGTAACGACCTCCACGGGAGCGACCACTTTCCAGTTGTCCTCTCGCATCATGCGAACATGCCATCTTCTGCCTCCCGCCCTCCTCGTTGGAGGATGGAGCGTGCGAGATGGGAGGTCTTCACACCGTCAGCTTTGATATTTTCTGCAATGGTGACCCAAGAGTCCAATCGACGCAGCGGTTCTTGAAGTAACAAATTGTATTCTTCAGGCAGCTGATCTTTCTATACCAAAAACATCTACGACACTCTCCAGAAGTCCGAAGCCTTGGTGGACCCCTGAATGCGCAGCGGCTAGAAGAGCTCAACATAAGGCCTGGTCTACGTTTCGGCGTTATCCAACCGATGCTAATCTCGTTACATTCAAACGAGCAAAATCCTATGCTCGGTTGGTGCGTCGACGTAGCAAGAGAGAGTCTTGGATCCAGTATGTTTCATCTCTCACTTCATGTGCCAGTTCGAAAAGTGTGTGGGACAAGATTCGTAAGATCCGGGGTAACTACAGCTCTCACCAGATCTCCATTCTCGAGAGTAACGGCTGCACATATGCTGGAGTCGGGGAGATTGCTGATTGTTTGGGGGAGGCGTTTGCCTCCGTGTCGAGTGACCTGGCGTATCCTTCCTCCTTTCTGAGGATTAAATCCACTGCGGAACGCCAGAGAATCTCCTTTGCGCCTTTTCTCGACACCGGATATAACTCCCCCTTCAGCATGGTTGAACTCAGGGTGGCTCTGCATCGGTCCGGCGCTACATCGGTCGGTCCCGATGGCATCCATTATGACATGCTCCGTCATCTCTCGCAGTCGTCTCTCGAGAATCTCTTAATCCTTTACAATCGTATTTGGTCGGAGCACAGTTTCCCGGAGTCTTGGCGAAAAGCAGTTGTTCTGCCTTTTCCCAAACCTGGCAAGGATCCCAAGTCTCCCTCTAGTTATCGTCCAATTGCTCTCACTAGCTGTCTGTGTAAAGTTCTTGAACGCATGGTTAATTCCCGGTTAGTTCATTTTTTAGAATTTCATCAAGTACTTTCACCATCACAAAGCGGCTTTCGCCGTCATCGTTCACCTCACGATCATCTGTGCGCGAGGCGTTCTTGCGTAGGCAGCACCTGGTTTCTGTATTTTTTTATATCGAAAAAGCTTATGATCGAGCGTGGCGGCATGGTATTATCCGTGACCTCCACGCATGCGGATTGCGAGGAAATCTTCCGACATTTATTTTAAATTTTCTTCGCAATCGGGTGTTCCAGGTGCGCCTGGGTACGACGCTATCGGCACCGTTCCATCAAGAACAAGGTGTTCCTCAAGGTTGCATTTTATCTGTCACATTGTTCATCCTTCGCATTAATTGTCTCCTCACAAATCTTCCTCTTGCTGTTTCGGCTACTGTCTATGTTGATGACGTGCACATTTTCTGCTCGTCGTCAAGCATGCATTTTATTGAAAGGCAGTTGCAGTCTGCAATTAATCAGATCTTTAAAACGGCGAATAGCAATGGTTTCGTTCTTTCTCCCGACAAGACAGCGTGTGTCCATTTCTGCCGGAGGCGTGGCCACCATCCTGACCCAGAGCTGTTTTTAGACCGTGCAGCCATACCAGTTTTGCCGGAGACCAAGTTCCTTGGTCTGACCGTCGACCGTGCGCTTACGTTCCGTGCGCACGTTCGGCGGCTCAAGATTTCCTGTCTGCGGGCTCTATCCATTCTTAAGATCCTTTCGAGAGTCTCGTGGGGCGCAGACAGGATGTCTTTGATTCGTATTTACCATTCCTTAATCCGGTCGAAACTGGATTATGGTTGTATCGTGTATGGCTCTGCTCGTCGTTCCGTTCTCCGGCCTTTGGACACTATTCACCATCAAGCACTGCGTCTTTGTTCGGGAGCATTTCGAACATCTCCGATTCCCAGCCTTTACGCTGACGCGAACGAACCATCGCTTGAATAACGCCGTCTGCAGCTGTCTATTCAATTCTACCTGAAACTTAGATCTCTTCCCGGACATCCTTTATACGATGCAGTTTTTCATCCCCAGCATGCTCGTTTATTCGGGAACCGGCCCTTGTGCATTTCAACCTTCGGTCTTCGTATGGCGGCCGTAGCCCGTGATGTAGGGCTCGACTTGTCACTTGTTGGAGAGACCAGGGGCTTTGGGGATCCGCCATGGCACCCACTTGGTGTCATGGTTGATACCACCTTTACATCTTTCGATAAATCCTCAACCCCTGCGTCAGTGTACCAGCAGCTCTTCGCTGAGCACCGTGACCTAAATTCTGATTACACTCCTATTTTTACTGATGGCTCCAAGATGCATGGAGTCGTTGGATCCGCAGCTGTCTGTGTAGATGACGTTTCAGTAGCGCGGATCCCAGCTGAGGCCACGGTGTTTTCAGCAGAGATGCATGCTGTGTATCTCGCTCTTCTCCATGTTCAGTCGAGTTCTCATCATCGTGCTATGGTCTATACGGATTCCTTGAGTGTCTTGCAGTCACTGTCATCGTTGGACTGCTGTGACCACCCCTTTCTTCTTTCCGTACGAAGGCTTCTTCGTTCCTTGCTCGAGGCCGGTGTCCAGATTCAATTTTGTTGGATTCCCGGGCATGTTGGAATCTCGGGTAATGAGTGTGCTGATGCGGCTGCTAGATCTGCTTCCTCTTTGGTCGTCACACCCTTGCCACTGTTTCACCGGGATTTCCGCTTTCTGGTACGCGACCATATTAAGCGAACGTGGCAAGGTCTGTGGGACCAACAGGTGGAAAATAAACTGTATCGTATTAAACCTAATCTTGAAGTCTGGAAATCCTCATATCGTCGGAACCGTAGGGAGGAAGTGGTGCTTGCCCGTCTCCGCATTGGGCATTGTCGTTTCACTCACCGCTTTTTGCTGTGTGGCAACACTGCGCCGATGTGTGAGACGTGCAACTGCCGACTCACTGTCACTCATCTTCTGTGTACCTGTGTTCGTTTTCGTGATGTGCGTTTTCATTTCTTTCATTCTCATTTGTTGACCGAGGACGCCGCTACACTGCAGCGGCTCCTCAATGACCACTGTGACTCTGTTGCCGTGTTTTCATTTTTTAAAGAAATTGACTATTTTAAACGTATCTAGATTTTAGCCTTATCATCATCCTCATTTCTCAGTTTTACTGCATCAGCTAGATTTTAATCATTGTATCATGTTTTTAATACTGTTTGTTCCATTATCTTTTCTAGCCCTTCCATCATTCTCATTTTTCAGTTTTACATGATCAGTCAGATTTTAAGCTTTTTACCACACTTTTAATACTATTTGTTTGTCTTGTTTCTGGCGCTCTTTGGCCAACCATGGCCCTTGCGCCATAAAAATCAACCAACCAACCAACCGAAGATGTGAAGTCCTGAAACAGGCAGTGTGATTTTTGCAGCTACAGCTTTATTAAAACCACATTCAGGATTCATCCTTCATGTGGTTATTTTGTAGCATGTATAATAATGCTATATATCGAGTAAAATAACTGTAGCGGTTTCTATGTGCTTTATATTTAAAGCAGAAGCAAACTGTTTTCGAGTAGTTTTACATTTAAAAAAAGTTGCAAATCAGTGTTATGGTTTTGCAGTTTTGGGTGCATTTGAAATTATAAGGTATGATTTTCACTCACTTTCATGAAAGCATTACATTTAATGTGCCCATTAAAAATACATATCTTTTAAAAATTTATTATAAAGTATATAAAAAGTTTCTGCATCATCTCCAGTGAGCGATGTTAGTGAATGCAGTAATATATTGTTGAGTTCAATCAGTTTCTTTATTTCTGTGAGACATCTGTATCTTTCTTTTCTTAGTTGTGACTGATATCTATTTTTCCACCTTTCAATACAACTGCTTAAGTTTACCCATTCCTTTTGTAGCGAAACAGTGACAAGAGAACTAACCACTTTAAAAGCTCAAGTTGCAGAGATGGAGTTAGAGAAAGAGAGACTTCAGCGTCAAATTACTAGTGGAAGATATGAGCGGTAAAGTGCCATTTTCATTAGTATTGATGTATTCTAAATTGTAGACTAACTGACATATGCATTGATGTGTGTTTTTCAGGATATAGAATGTATTTCTGTTTGAAATACTGTTTGAATTTTTTCTTCTTAACATGTGTTGTGTTATGTTAATATTTACTTTGCACAGGAGTGCCTTGATAGTATTGACATTAACCTCCGTAGTCAATGTCAAAGGCTTACCGGAGCATAGTGCATCTTCCAGACAATCTTCACCATTCACACGTTTCTTGTGCCTCTCAAAAACTCTTTCACGGAACAAAGCATCTTCCTTATAGACTGCTTTAATCATTTCATGCGTTTCTATGGCAGTTTTGTTCAAACACGTGCAAAATTTATAGCTGCTCTTTGCTCCAGTTTTAAATCCATACTGGATTACAAAAACAGTCTGAACTCTACTTCGTCTACTACAAGAATGAACTAGTGGAACTCTGTAATGATGCTTTCTCACGTGACTGACCTTTGCTAGTGTTCCAACACAGGAAGCTGCACTTTTCTGTGTGGGCTTGTTTTGGTGCTATGATGTCAATCTGATTACTTTTTGAATGACCTACATACATTGCACTGCCTGAACAAGACAAAATTCCTCCATTGGGCTCAAGAGCATTGGAGGTGGATCCTAAGTGTTTGGAAAAGGGTCATGTTAGTCTGACAATCATGTTTTCAACTGTGCCATGCCAATGACAGAAAGAGAACTTGGAGGCAACAACAGTGTGAAAACATGGATCTATCCTGCACACTCATGGCTTTCTAAGATACAATATTCAAATTGTTCTGCTCCATGAATATCATCAAAAGCATGAAAGCAGCAAATATAGCGTCGACTGGGCAAGTTTGTTACGGAATGAAGATACGTAAAGTAAGACTAAGGTGAGTAAGCTGAATAAAAAATAAAAAACTAGAAAAAAATTCATATACTCTTATCTAAAAAGTCATTTGCTGTAGGTCTAAAACAAATATGGAGCACTAGAGCATTTAAAATGTTAGTACAAAATTTGGAGGATGACATAATCATTATCTCGAAGTGTGTTCATTCAAGAATCATATAAAAATCAGCTTAAATAGTAAGTACATATATATTTCCTCCTTATTTGCTGGATCTTACTAAGGTATGACTCTTTAGGGCCAAGCTTCACAATTATTTTAGAGAGGAAATATACTTCCGTGAAATGCAAATTGAATACAAGAAATAAAATGTGAAAAAAAAAAAAATCTGAATTTTATTGCATTTCATTTCTTTAAAGCTTAACATTGCTATTCCTCTGTTTGTGCATTCTCCCACATTATCTTAAGGATTTATTTATTTTATCATGATGAAATCTGGATCCCCCAACACTCTACAGTGGAACACAACTGGCTATCAAGAAACTCATTTCAAATATCCTTGGAGCTACTATCATGATTGGCCATGCTGCAGGAGACCATGAGTTTATTCCATGCATTCCAGTCATCCCATCTGACTTTCTATTTTAGTTTAAATGTTAACAGTTTCTTTTTGTCCTCAGTTTTGCCATGAGTATCAAAAAGACAGATTTAATCATTAAAGGTTGTTGGACTCAACTTGCAAAATTCATTCTTTTCTCATGGCCAGCTCCATGTTGGTTGCTCCCGAGTTGATAAAAATAAAACCCTCTTCATCTTGGTTGCAAATAAAATAACACTCACTGTCTTTGACGGCGACTCTTTAAGGATAAACGTAATTGCACTTCAAATTAACTGTGTATTGTGCTGATCACAACACAATAGAAAAATGTTCATCTTTCATGTATTTCAAATTTCCTGTATTCACAGTCAGTAAAGACTGCTAGTTAAAGCCAATTCTACTGGTGCAAGTATAGATCTTGTTTTTATTTGTGTTTTCTTTTTATTTTCTTTTTTTCTTTTTATTACTGGAACACATTTCAATTAAATGCTTCCATGCAATATACACTGAAGAGCAATTGAATTAGAGACAGCTGGCGTTATGCAAATGTGGCAATGTGGGCGGCCCTGTAAACGGAAGCAACATGACGTATGCAGCGATCTGACAATATAAGGAGTGATGCGACGGGAATCAGTGAGAGTCGGACGCAGTATGAGTAAGACGAAGGATCTAAGTGCATTTGATCGTGGGAAAATTGTCGGGGCCCGACGAATGGGTCACTCCATCTCGAGCAGGCACTGGTATTTTCATGAGCCACTGTGTCACGGGTACACAGTGAGTACATTGAATCCGGTAAAACCATCCCTTCCAGGGCCAACTGTCGTGGACAACAGCGTGTGGATGAGCGGGGTCATCGTCAGCTAGCTCGCATTGTAACAGCGGATAGACGGGCCACAGTGCAATAAATCACTCGGCAATTTAACGCTGGTGCACAAAAACGTGTAAGAAGCCACACCATCCAGAACCAACTCCTCACTATGGGGTACAGAAGCCATCGTCCCACGAGGGACCGCTGCTGACCGCACATCACAGGGTGCAAAGATTAGCATGGGCACGGGAACATCGCCACTCGACCCTAGACATGTGGGAAAATGTTGCCTGGACTGATGAGTCGAGATTGGCGTTGATACATGCGGATGGCAGGATACGAGTACGGCGCAAACCACATGAAGCGATGGATCCTTCTTGCCAGCAGGGTACTCTTCAAGCTGGTGGGGGTGGCATTCTCGTCTGGGGACTGTTTACGTGGACTGAAATGGGACACGTCCCTCATGGGACACAGACTGTTTACTGGTACGTGTGACATCGTCCCTCACAGGTCAACATTACCGGGATATCCTGGACGACCATTTGCTCCCATTTGTGTGTCTTCAGCATCCCACTGGGCACCTCATCCTGCAACAAGACAATGCACCGTGCCATCACTCCCGAATTGTTTCCGAATGGTGGGATGAATACTCCACCGACGTGACCTCGCTTCCTTGGCCAGCTAGGTCACTTGACCTCAATCCCATCGAGCACATCTGGGATGCCATCGAGAGAGATGTTCGAGGCTCTGACCCCCCTCCATCAAATCTTTGTGAACTGTGGGAGCTTGTTCAGGGGTCGTGGATCCGTATGACTTCCCAACGCTTCTGGTGTCTTGTCGAGTCCATGCCGAGACGAATCGCTGCCGTCATCAGGGCAAAAGGTGTTGCTACACGTTACTAGACAGGTATCTCTAATTCAGTTGCTCTTCCGTGTATATCCTATTCATAATTTCAGGACAGCTTGGAAACGTTGGCCAAGAAATTAATTCATATATTTTTTTTGTTAAACCCAGCCAACTGTGCGTACCTCCACTAGTAATTAATAAATTCTATTTAAAACTACATTTTTTTGATACATTTTCATCACAATTAGCAGCAGCTTTCAAGATTACATTTAATGAGGGATTTCAATATTGATTATGAACATAATTAAAATATATTGATATTTTTGTATATTTGTGGAGAACCAAAACTGTTCAGTTAAGACAGATTTAATGGTTTCCTCATCCTTCATTGTTTAGCATTATTTCACTCTTTCAGCCAAGTCTCATTGATAGTTTGTAGTCTGAAAGTGAAAACAAACTTTAAAGTTGTCTAATGTCAGTTAATTTGGAACAGAATTGAGTGCTTTTTGCATAAAAGAAAACTCTTGCTCATGGTAGTAACTAATTCAAAATACCAACAAATATACAACAACCTATGTCCCAAAGGTTCCAGCACTGACACAGTAAAGAATTTAAAAAGGTAACATACTCACAATTAATGCTGATCACCTTCAAAATATTGCCTTTATTTCTGAAGATTCTGAAAACAGTTCAGGAAGGCACTTTCAGGGGTGCCCGCTAGTTGTTTTGTCACAGCTGTTTGGGTAGATGTAATGTCTCCATGATACTGTGCTTTTAGTGCCTGTTTTGTCCTGGGGAACAGGAAGATCACAGGGTGATAAATGAGCATACATGCCAACTACTATGGAATGTCCATAGTTTCTACGGATTTAGTTGTCTGACTACGTAACTCACTGCCAAAACTACGAATTTTAATTCTTAATTTTTTTATTTTTTTTTTGCTGTTATTTTATGATATACATGAGATTCTTAAGCATATTTGCAGAATTCCGCATTTTTTTGTCATCATTTAGATTATTTTCAAGATTGATGCAAAACTGAAGAGAATTTGGAGGGGAATGGGGTCGTTTTCTGTCAGAGGACAGTATTTCGCGTTTCAAAACTTTCAAAAACTGTAGTTAAACGGATAATTTTTTTTTTTTTTTTTTTTTTTTGCCGTAATCGTAATTTTTTTCTCCCGATGTTGCCTTTGCGTCCAATATTCTTGTTAAATATCATTTTATTGTATAAATGTTTGTATTTCAGCTTGAAACTGTAGGCAACAATTTGCAAAAATGGAAGTTAGACGCCACAAAAATTTCCCTGTAATCTTCAGGCATAAGATTATTCTGCGAATTCGAAGAATTCCGCCTTTTCATTATTATTTTGGTCATTCACGCGATCAAAGTCCAAGTGTACAGAAATTAGGGGTGGGGCTGGTGGTGACGGGGGCGGGTGTTTGGAGGATAGAATACCATCTTTATGAAACTTTTGAAAACCGAAGGCCGACGAAGTTCAGATTTTTTTACATAATCGTAATTTCTTTTTTCTGGCGATGTTATTTCTGTCCAGTATTATTGTTAAATAACATTTTACTGCATAGGCATTTTTATTTCAGCTTGAAAATACGGGAAAAATTCCAAAACCGGAAGTCGGACGGGGCAAAGATTTCTCGTGTAATCGCCCCCTCCCCTCCCACAATGTACCCACTCTCCTGCATCTATGTATGGTGTGCAATAATACTAATTACTACTGACAAGGCTCTTGTCAGGTATGAATCAGGGAAATATGGAACTTGTGGCAACACAGTGATTGCCGCCCCGGTGGCGCAGTGGTCTAAGGCGTTGGCCTCTGATCATTCGTCCAAAGGGGTCCGGGTTCGAATCCCGGTGAGGCATGGATGTTGTGTTTGTCTTACGGCACTGGCTCTCTCCCTTCCCTGGAACCAGTGACCCTAAATTAGGGACGGGCGACTGCTTATAGCCCATTGAGTTGCTCACGGTGGTCGTTAAACCTCCAATCAAAAAAAAAAAAAAAACACAGTGATTTGATGATGAGCCATTAACTATTGGACTGACAAGGCGGTATATGGTCTTGCGTTATCATGGAGCAATGACCAATTTCAGAATTTCCATAACTGGGGACAAAGGACAAGTACTGCTACATAAACGTTGTAAGATTTGCTTGTAGAATTCTTGATTTGCCGTTTGACCCCACTGGTACAAATTCCTTGTGGACTATACCTTTTGAACTGAAAAAGGTTATCAGCATTATCTTTGTCTTTGATGGCTGCATGCGGGCTTTCTTGGTCAATGGTGAGTTGGGTACCTCTCCGTTTAGCACTTTGTTGCTTGGTTTGTGGATCATACTGCAGGCCCCATGTTTGATCTCCAGAAATAATTCTGGAGCAAAAACCAGCTGCAGGCCCCAGCAGAATGGAACAGATTGATGAACATGCCTCTTTTTGGTCATCATTCAGAATGTGGGATACCAATCTAGCATTAAGTTTCGTTTTCTCAGATCCTTATGTAGAATCTTATGACAAGTAGACTCACTGATGCCCACGGACTCAGCCAAAAGTCTCACTGTTATTCGAAAATCTTTCTTTAACTGATTCCACACCTCTTCGATTTTTTCTGCTGTCTGCACACTGGAGGGATGCCCAGATCTCAGACCATCTTCAAAATATTCCCGCCAGCACGAAACCATGCATACCATTCGAAAACTCTGCTGCAGGATAATGCTGCATCTCCATATGCTTCTTTTAACATTCTGTAAGTTTCAGTAGCTTATTTACCAAGTTTCCAACAAAAACAGATGTTTACTCTCTGCTTTTCCATGGCTAAAATGAAATGGGAAGAGAACACTTTCTATGACTCCCTTAATGCCCATCTGCTGCCTGTCAGTACCAGTATAAACCAGTTTCCAGCTGTTCACTGATTGGCCAAGGACTGTTGTCTTCTGGCATGCACGTGATATTTTTACCCCACTACTGTTATGTCAGTTAAGCTGTTAGTCCTGGAACTTATTGGGTGTAGGTTGTATGTAAAATATATTTTAGCATTAGAGCTTGCTTATCTTGGAATCATTGTGCAAACACTTCCTTCAGGAGTATTACATATTTATGTAAATTTGGCCTTAGTATTTTGAAATTTTCATTGCTATTAATCAGTGTTTTTAGTTTGAGAAGTATAGCAGATTTTCTGTCTAAATGTCTTGGGTGAAAAGCTGTGATTTCTTTTGAAATGATTTTTACCCTTTGTATAAATTTGATAGTGTCAGCATTTTACTTTGAAGCCTTACACCGAATGCACTCGCATACATTGTTATATCTGTTAGAAACATGAGATTTACAATCTATATCTTATTCTCCAACCTTGTATAGTTTTTTTTAATGTCGGGGAGAAATATCCTAATTTCAACTAAGCAGTCAACAAGACGAGCCAAAATATTTCCTCAACTCAGGCGCCAAACATTTCAGTGCATTATTATGCCAATGTGATTGGATTCTAATTCGTCTAAAAGAAATTCCAATCTCCAGGTCATAAGTGCCAAGTGTACAACACTTGCATTTATTATATTTGCTATTGTGGACGTAATGTTATTCAAAGCATTTCAAGAAATTTTACAGCATAAATGTTCTTAGTAGATGATGCAATAAAAGCTAAATTAAACCTACCTAACTTGGTAATAATTGATGTCATAGTTATTCCTAGACTTGATATATTATAAATTTCACTAAATTATGGGATTTACTCAGGAATAAAAGGACATTACTTACAGTTGAATTTTCAGGTAGCACTCCTACCCTTCTTCAGGACTACACTATAGTATTACAAAATATGCATATCATGAGACAAATCCCTAAGGACTTTTCATTATAATCGAACAAAAAAGGGATAAAATATGCAATTTACAGGACCCCACTACTCTTGATACAGCTTGGAAGTCACTCATAAAAAGAGAAAAAATGCATAAAAAAAAAAAAAGTATTACAAAAATCACACCATTTAATAAAAGACTAACAATAATACATTTGTTTCTATGAATAGATAGTAATAATTCAATATCTCTACATTAAAAAAGAAATATACCTACCAACTCATCCAATAGATGGTGGCACTTGAGAAGATTCACCTGACACGTAATGCAGCAGACCCCCACCCCCTCCTTCGTTTCCCAACATGCAACTTCTATGGCTGCACACACGCGAGTAACCTGCGTGTAGATAGTTGATGGCCTGAATATAATGCTCCTGGAGCATAGAAAGCGCTCGCTAAGATATCGTAGACTAAGAGTTTTCACGTGAGCCATGTGACCCGGCCCAATGAGTATAGCCTTTTCTAATGTGATTGTTCTAGTTAAAGAAAGTTTTGAATGTATGATTGTGCTATTGAGTGAGTGATTAACTGAAGATTGGTAAGTTAATATTCAACTAAATTGGTTTTTTTTTATAAATATATTCTTTTAACTAACAAAAACCGTTGCACAAAAAGGCCTCTCTCGGGGTAGGGGCATGTGTCTCATGGAGCGACAACGTGTGAAATACTTTTCAATATTATGTAAACAATACCTTTGATATTATATTTATACACTGAGTGGCCACTTTATTATGACCACCCCCTCAGTACTTTGTTGGGCCGCCTTTTGCCTTTAATACTGCATCGATACTTCGTGGCATGGACTCCACGAGATGTTGATAGGTGGTTTGTGGAATCTGAGACCATGCTTGATGAATAGCACTTTCCAGGAGTGTGAGATTGCAGGGTTGTGGATCCAGCTGTCTGATGGCTCGTTCAACTTCATCCCACAAATTCTCAATGGGGTTGAGATCTGGAGATTGTGGGGGCCACCTAAGCAAATAAACCCACCGGCATGTTCCTGAAACCAATCCTGTACAATACGAGCACTATGGCAGGACGCATTATCTTGTTAAAAGTAGCCATCGCCATTGGGGTAAACCATCCACATGATAAGATGCACTTGGTCCGCAACGATGTTTAGATATGATGTGCCAGTCAGACGTTGATCAACACGAATTAAAGGGCCCAAAGCATGCCAGGAAAACATTCCCCAAACCATAACGTTGCCTCAACCAGCTTGAAGGGTTGTAGCAATGCATTTGGAGTCCATGCTTTCGTGCGGTTTCCACCAAATTCTCACTCGACCATCGGCATGGTTCAACTGAAAACGGGATTCATTGGACCACATAATTTGTTTCCAATTGTCGATTGTCCAATCCTTGTGCTCTTGTGTGAACTGGAGACGTTTTCTCTTGTTAACTGCAGACAGCAAAGGTGTTTGAACAGGCCTTTTGCTGCCACATCCCATCCGATGCAGTGTACAGCGAACAGTGTGTGCAGAGATCATTTGAGGGGATCCTTGATTAAGATGGTCTGTAATTTGCTGTACTGTTGTCTGTTACCAGTCTGGACACACTCCGTTCCGCCCGAGCAGTCACTAGTCGATGACGACCAGACGTTGCACATAGAGACCCAGTTTTTTGACTGACAGTCCAGTCTTTAAACACTTTAACAACAGCTGCTCTGGAACATTTGACGAATGCGGTGGTTTCGGTGATACTTGCTCCATGGCTCCGAGTTCCTACAATCATCCCACGTTGAAAGTCCACCAAATCGCATTTTTTACCCATCTCGTCACCCAAAAATCACTTCTACTACTGTCGCAAGCACTAAGCTTTCCCTTTTTATACTAGCCTCGCCCTCTGGCGGCAACAGTGTGCAGCCATAGCTCATTTGCTTAAAACTGTCAGGTGGTCATAATAAAGTGGCCACTTAGTGTATACACTATTGCCATTCGTGAGCTGAATTCCAATGTTTCAATGAAAGGTTGGAATTTAGCTAACAAATGGTAACACCCAACCTTTCAATGAAAGGTTGGAATTAGCTCACAAATTTCTCATGAATTTCAGCCTTTCAATGAAAGGTTGGAATTTAGCTCATGAATTGCAACACTTACTATAGTGTAGTCCTGAGGAAGGGTGTAGGGATGCTACCTGAAAATTCGACTGTAAGTAATATCCTTTTATTCCTGAGTAAATCCCATAATTTAGTGAAATTAATAATAAATCTATCTAAATTTCTATTTAAGCAGCTGAATATAACCATTATTTTTATCTATTGTTACTGGTGACCCATCAGTAGTCAAAGAAAGGAATTTATTATTTAGGTTATTTACAAAATCCATGAACATTGATAAGGTCTTGAAAATTTCTTAATCCTTTGTAATTAAAACATTATAGATACAGCACACACTTATTATATTACAGAATCGTGCTTCACTGAATAAAATTGTGCAATTAATTTTAACTGGGCATCATCATTTATATCTGTCCTCTCATCAAGAATAAAACTAACAACAGATTCAACACAACATTGGCACTTCAAACTAAACTGTGGCATATCATGAATTTTAGTAGTAATGTTCTCTTTATACAGAAAACTTTTAAAAGCAGTTTGACATATTCCAGTTGTTGTTTTTTTCTAAAATTCATCACCAATAAACAGCTGAGCTTTGTGAGCAATATACAATGCAGCTGCATAGCTTACTGTGGAGAAAACTTCATGTGTCTTCAAAAATTTCATCAAACCACTCTTCTGCGTTTTGAATGGCATAACATATTGTTTTATATGTTGCATTCAGAAATTCACAATGTCCATGTATGATAAAGACTATATATAAGTATGTGAAACAATGCTTTCACCACATGTGGCAGACACAACTCATTCACCTTGCAGTTTAAAACTGTACTAATCTCTGCATTCTTCCTAAAATAGTCCTGATGTTTTGAAATTGACATTAGATTGTTTGTAAATAAAACTTCAGTAAATGAATTAGCTGCCACAGTAGCTAAGTTGTCTGAAGCATTTGGGTTCCTGGCTAGTCATCCAAGCTGAGCCCAGGCTCAAGTCTTGAGTCATGGTTGGGGCGTTTTTAATATGGCTCTGGCTGTTCCCTTTTCCTTGAACCAGTGGCTCTAAATTATGGACAAGATACTGTTTATAGCCCTAAGAGTTGTCCGTGGTGGTCCTTAAACCCTAAAATAAAATTAAAAAATAATCATCAAAGCACTCAAGCATAGTCAAGAGTTCCACTGTGTTGAAATTGCTTGAAGTTAACTTGTACAGTTAGTATGTTAGCTTCTGTTAAAGTGAACTTTTGCCAAAGGATGCCAGTGGTCACAATTGCCAGCCCGAGTGATATCAGCAGTTCCATTGCTGCTCATGCTTCTGATGGCACTGCCGGTAGTACATTCGTACTGTCTCCTGATCTCCCAATGATATGAATCTCCGTCACTTTAAAATTGCTTTCATCATATTACTTACATTTCTGCAGAATGTTCACGTGCTACCTAAAATCTCACTGAATACCACTGAGTGGCATGAGTGGTTGCTGAGCCCTAAGATAAAGTAGTATTTAATAGATAGCAATCAGCTGGCTTCCATTCAAAATTTTTGTACTTGTACTTCACTGATTTGGATGCAGCAAAAGCCACAGTCCTATTAATTAAATCTACATGTTTCCTCTTTTTTGGTGCAATTGTGCCTACATTGTCTGCAAATCTTTTATTTATTAGCATCACTGGTTTGTACATTGTATGTGTAATGATTAAATAATGCTACCATACAGGGTTTTTTTTTGGTTTTTTTCAGTGGTAGTTCTTATGTCAGAAATCAAATCTGCTTGTTTTTGTATAGTTTAATTGATTGTAACAGTTTTTTGTTCAAGAATACTCAATCATTTTGTGCCATTTCATCTAGTAAGTACTTCACAAAAAAGTTGTAATAGTAATATGTCAGTTGTTATGAAACTGTTATGTTGTTTCCCAAAATTATTAGTTTTTATATGAATAATTTAAAAACAGCATTTGATGCAATTCCTAAACTTTAATGAAAAATGGCTGCATTATTATAGATCATTCTGTTCTTGTAAAATTAAACCTCATAATTATTTTAATCGTGATTTCATGCAATGTTTTGGACAAGAGAAGTTCGAAAGTTATTAGTGGTAACATCATGCATTATGCTAAGTAGAATTCATAGTAACTTCAGAAAGTTTTCTATGTTGCATTATGTAAAGTGATTTTTGTTTTGTTTTTCTTGTGTTGTTAAGTTTGTTACCATAGTGCACAGAAAGAACTTTAATTTTTTTTTTTTTTGAAGGTTAAAGCTACATGAATTTTATAATGCAAAATGAATGATATTCACCTCTTTCTCAATTTTCAGTGAACGAGATCGTAGTGAGTTATTTCGCCTTCAGCATTTACAGCAGTTTCGTGTTACTGAGTCCATGGAAAAATCTACTTCCCTGTCTCAATCTAAATTTACTATGCCAAAATTTTCTTCATTAGCACCACCAAAAACTCTGCCTGTTTCTAGTACATCTTCAGGAAAAACAACTGCACTGCAGCACTTGGCCCCGAGCACCTCTTCTAAGCAAATTCATACTCCTATGGGTGAGAGAAGTCTTTCACAGCCACTTCTTCTGGGGCCATCTCTGTCTCAGACAATGACTACCAGCCTTGGTGCTAGTGAACACATCAGAACGGGACCCTCAGAAGAAGTATTTCCAACTTCACGAACAGCTCAGTTGTCACCAATGTAAGCTTTCATTATTATTATTCTTTTTATATCTTTTATGTTAATTCCTCTACTTTTGCATTAAAGTAACTAAATATGGTAAACAGGTGATTGTGTCATTTTGGACACAGAAGTACTGTGATTTTACTATTTTCCATGTGGCAGTCTCTTCACAAAACATGAAAATTAAAAGAAGGAATAGAAATTAAGAAAAATCAGAATTCCATCATCAATTTCTGCAGAGGTTTGTCCCTGCCTAACATACATACATACATACATACATATCACTAAGCTGTTCTGAGATTCAGAGGTTAGCTCCAAAAAGAAATACAAACTACCAGATAATTTTTACTTACTGTTGCTGTATCACACTTCTCCATTTACAGTGATTTTGACATACAACTCTGGCTTCACTGACATCCATTACACGCCGTACACAAAATCTTGTATACTTCATACACAAAATTTTTCTCGTGTAAACACTCCTGAATCTGATCCTCCCATGACTTCCTTGGCCTTCCTCTGCCTTTCAGTAAGCATCTAATCACTCATTCTTTCAACATGGCCAAACCACAGAAACATATTAGTCTCCACCTTGCTAACATCATTTTGCTTCACATCACACAACTGCAACACATCTTCATTCCTCACACAATCAAACAGTGTCTTGCCACAAACCACCCGTAAGTAACACATTTCTCCAACACACAAACGACTTCTATGTTTCTTCTGTAGTACCCAGGTTTCACTACCATACATCAGAGTAGTAACAATTACACTTTCATACACAACCATGCAGGACTCTCTAGAGAACCCATGATTCCTGTGAAAACCTCCCAGAGCAGCTATGACTTTCAAAGAAGAATTCACTCGCCTACTAATTTCACCATCCAATTTGTTCTCTCTGTCAAACATGCTTCCTAAATACACAAACTCACTCACTTGGTCAATCACAGTTCCATTTATACTTACATTACATTCAGTGCTACCACTTCCTCTCTCAAAAACCATAACTTTGGCTTTTCCCTTATTTATACTCAGTTTGAATTTCATGCAAACTTCTTACATCCGGGAAAACATACTCTGCCAACAGGACAGTGTCATCAGCATACAGCAATCTGCACACACGCATATCACCGAAACATAAACCACTATTATCTATTTTGGCATCACGCATGCATACATCCATAAATATATTAAACAGCTATGGTAACATTACACAACCTTGCCTGACTCTTGCACCAATAGAAAACCATTTTGATAAAATTATGTAGATTCCCAGTAACACCATATTCATTCAATACCTTCCACAAAAGTGTCCTATTTACTTGGTTGTAAGCTTTCTCTAAATCTATGAAGGCAGCAAAGACTTTCTTACCAACAGCCAGATACTTTTCAATCATCATGCGTAATGCAAAAATTTGGTTAGTTCAGCCTTTACCAGGCATAAAACCACTCTGAACATCCTACACTTTCTCTGATGTCAGATCCCGTACTTTTTCAATAACGATTTTACCAAACACTCTCCCTGGCACACTTAATAGGCTCATACCACGATAGTTCTTGCAGTCAGTTTGATCACCTTTTCTTTTATACAAGGAAACAATGATAGCATCCCTCCAATCCCGAGGGACCATTCCTAACTCCCAGCACAACTGGCAAAATTTCAGTTAACCATTCAATTACAGAATCGCTACCATATTTCAACATCTTGGCTGTTATGCCATCAACTCCCGGAGCCTTACCATTCTGAAAAGATTTTAGAGCTTTACACACTTCTTCTCCTGAGATCCCTCCTGTGCTTTCATCCTTCACTGTGCCATCATCTGCATCTGTCTCAGAACAATCTTTGCTTTCCTGATCTAATAACTCACAGAAGTATTCACCCAATCTTTCACTTAACTCATTGGGCTCCCATATCATTTCCCCAAACCTATTCTTCACACAACTTAACACTTTGTTTCTTCTATTTTTCCTGAGTCTCATGTACTTCCAGAAAGACTTCCTATCTTTCCAAAAAGCCAATTCATGCCTTTCCACCTTCTCCTTCCTATCTTTTGCCTTACTCTGGCGAACCAGCTTAGCAGCTTCATGCTTCTTACAGCAATATTCATCCGCAGAAACTCTACCTTGCAACATCCTCAAATAGGCTTCCTTCTTTCTCTTTACTGCCTCTTCAATCTCACTATTCCACCAAGCATCACCTCTGTTGTTACCCACTACTGTGGTGCCACAGAGCTCTTCAGCAGCAGTGACTAACAGTTCTTAAAACATTCCCACTTCTTTTCTGCATCCCTCTCACAAGACTTCAGCTCCTTCAGTCGTTTTCTGAGTACGTCTGAATAACGCTGATAATTTTCAGGGAGCCTTTTAACCTTTATTCTTTCCATCGTGGGCCTCTTCCTATTCCTTTTCCTCCAACCAACATTCAGTTTCACTTGTGACTCTACCAAGTAATGATCAGAACCAACATCCGCACCTCTCATCACACGAGTGTCAACAACTAAGTGTTTCAGACACTGATCATAGGCAACAAAATCTATCACACCCTTTTGACCAAGAGTACGATCTTCCTAAGTATATGTGTAAATATACTTGTGGTTAAAAAACGTATTATATACACACAAACCATTCTCAATGCAGAGTTCAATTAATCTTTCACCATTATCATTCACGCAAGGATCATTAAACATACCCAGAACATTGTCAGATATTGCATTCTGCACACCTACTCTAGCATTGAAATCCCCTGCTATTATAACTTTTTCTTTAGCACCAAACTGGCTCAAAACAGCTTTTAGCTCATTCCAGAAATCTTCCTATCAGAGGGTTCAGAGTCACAAGGAGCATACACTACAAAAATTACTATTCTCTGAAGTTTCACTTTCAAATGAATCCAAAGAATGTTCTCACTTATGCAACTATAGTGAATCAAGTTGTTCTTCATCTTTTCACTTAAAATCACACCTATGCCAGCCTGTCGTCTCACATTATCCAATACTCCAGACCACACACTCACCGTTCCATTCACTTCATCTATACCAATTTCCTTCTTTTTGGTTTCACTTACACACAGCACATCCAATCTATACTTATTCATCTCTTCAATCACCTCATTCATATTGCCATTTATACCTCTAGTATTCCATACACCAATCTTACACTCACTCAGCCGAGGTCTCTTTTTGATTTTCCTTCTTCCAGTTCCAGGTTGATACCATGGTGGACCATCCTTCTCTAGTGTGGTAGGTCCACCATATCCCACACTTGAGTCCATTTTTGCATTTCTTTTTGTCTTTTTAATAAGGTAGGTACATCAATGTGGGGGATTAGCTCACAGCTGATGGTTCCAGTTGGTCATTCAACCTAAGGATTCTGGAACAAAACCTAGTGAGTTGGGGTCTTTTTGCCAATGTCACACAAAACTAGCTCGCACCTCTCCAAGATTCACAGAGGCTCTAGTTGCTGTTGTGTGTGCCATTGTTACCACGGAGCACCCCGGCCTGCCTAACATCTGGCAAGATTTAGTGAAAAATAACTGTAACCATCAAGGTTAACCGTAACTGCTATAGTGACAGAGAAAGAGTGACTACAAAAGACTTTGTGATGAAGGAGAAGAGCTTTCTCAAAAAATTTGCGATTTAAAATAAATATTTTCTAGAAGAAAAAAAAAACATATTAGAAGTTTAATTAAGTGTTGAAAAATGTGTTGCCCTGGAGCAGGAATGAAACCTACGTCTCCTGACTTTCTTTCAGGTATGCTACCATTACATCACGTAGGACAATTAGTTTCCACGCTACTGAAACTCTTTTAATTATTTTTGCAAACACAGTTTACAAGATCTGCAATATCTTAATCAGTCAACTCTTGTTCTTTATCACGATGCATCCATTCTCTCATGCCCTCATTATTCTTCAGTGTTGGATTGATTCATCACAGTCTTGGATATACCATAACAAAGAAAAAAAATCATTTGCAGATTTGTTCTGCAATTTCTTTGAGTGGTGTGCTTGTGCAAATGTTCTACCATTTCTTTTTCATCATCAAGCACCTGCACCAGTGAAGTAAGAGGTACAGTAAAACCTCCTTTATACAACCTAATTAGGAACCATAGTGCCATCAGAAAATCAAAAATTCTGGATAATTGGGAACACTGTCTTATAATTAAAGACTACACGCTTGTGATATTGATTAAGAATAAATTATCAACGTTTATTCACAATTAAAGGTTTTTTAGCATCGACTATAGTTTCGCAGAGCTTCTGGCTCGGCTTCATCAGGACGAAATTCATCTCTTCAATCACCTCATTCATGTCTTAGTTATCAGTAGTAGCTAAATAAGGGGAATTTAAAGTAATATAAATTGGTTTATTCATTAAAATTACCGAATATGTATATATTAACATATCTAATATGTACTATATAAGTATACATATTATACTGTATATGCCATACCTTATTCGCATGCTTTTTACACTGGTTTAAATATTGTGTTGCCATAGTTCTGAGAGATGTTGCTTTGCAGCTCTATCATGGAGTCCTTTTAACAACACATTTTTTGCTGCATTGTCAAAAAAAAAAAAAAAAAGTACTGTTGTTTGGTGGATGCCATTTTACTGACTACTTAGCAAGCTTTCGATGTGATGTGAGACCACAACAGCAATAATTAAGTAGATACAGTGAGCTGAGGGTTTGTCATCTTCATCGTACCACGTGCTGGTGTTTACTCAAGAAACACATACAGTGTATAAAATTCATTTAATTTTGTGGTGTAATAAGCACAAAGATTCGCCAAGCTTTCACACTCCACTGGGTTTTTTTTTTTTTTTTCAGGCCAATGGTAGACATAAAAATGCAGGGAATTGGAACACATAAGCAACAACGATTTTTTGAAAATAACATAGGGGACATCATGAGCTTATTACATGAATTGTTATCACATAATTATACAGTGCACCATGATGTGCTTCCATCTTTTAATAACACATGCCAAACCATTGGTAAGTTCAGTAGAGACCATGTTATTACATGCTAGTTTGCTGGAGAGGATTTCGACTGCTTCCCTGATGGCAGTCTCTTTAAAGTTCGCGTAATGGGCAATTCTTCTAATACTATTCCATACAGGAGCGGCCGTTGAATACATGACTTCTCTAGTGAGGGCTGTATTCTGCATGTCCTAATTGACACTTCACACATGTTCTTTACATTTAGTGTTCAAGGATTGCTTTGTCTTTCATATATATAGCTTTTCTGTGTTGTCAGGATAGCCTTTTCTCTCTCACACTGTCTCTCTATCCTTGCAGTTTGATATTATATGTAATAATGGGATCGGAGACTTCATTGCTATTAATATGTTGTGTCTATGTAATAAATTTTTTAACCAATACGTAAAGCCTGGAACATATGTGCTATATCCTGCGTATCTTATTGTCTTACTAGGTGATTTTGTTATCGCTGACGTTATACAATTTCTTACAGTTCTATGTATTCTGACTATGTCATCCTTCTTCCAGCCTTTAGACCTTTGCAACAAATATTATCAATTTCCTTGTTTTTTAGGTAGTCAGGTTTGCATACGTTATATGCTCTATAGAACCATGCTCTAAACGCAGAAAGTTTGCACTCTTTTGCAGTGCGAATAACCAGGGACAAGGTTTGGTACTACGGTTGGTTTATAATAAATGTCAAAATCGAAGCTGGATGCTCTATTTCTTTTGAGTGTGACGTCAGGATAATTCAACGTCCCATCCATTTCAAGCTTCACAGTAAGCTTGAAACTAGTTAAGGATGGGAATCTTTGAAAACTCGCTGCTTGGCATTGAAAAGATGTATGGAATGCCTTTGAAGATGTCGTTAAAAAGGTCTTAAGTACAAAGAAATTGTGAACACAATGTTGGAGACATTAAAGACATTAGGATGTAATGTGAGCCTCAAAGTACATTTCCCAGATGCTCATTTGGACTACTTTCTGGAATATCTAGAAGCTCCAAGTGAAGAGCAAAGTGAAACGTTTTGCCAAGATACAAAAGTCATCCAGAAAATAAAAGTAAACGTTTTGCCAAGATACACGAGTCATCCAGAAGTGAAAGTAAATACCATTCAAACATCATTCCTGCACAAGTATTGACTTCAGAGTTGCCCATATGCTGTTGTGTTGCCTCATCCATTAGCCGGACGGCATTTTGTGAGGTTGTGCTTATGTTAAAGGTTTGTGCTGTGCATCAACGTTTAAGTTAATAGAATGGTCACCCAACTGCGAAGTCTGGTCTGTGATAAGGTTTCAGATGCAAAAAATTTCAGACCAAGTGAGATTAATCGGCAAATTTGCGAAATTTACGGACAAAATGCAATTAGTGCAGGAATGGTGTGGAAGTGGGTTCAAATGTTTATTGAAGGACAACAGAGCATTCATGATGAATTGTGCAGTGGTAGGCCTTCTCTGGTCAGGGAAGATTTGGTGGAGAGAGTGAATGAAAACATTAGGGAGAACTGACACTTCACCATTTCTGATTCAGGACATTTTCCTGAAGTTTCAAAATCATTGCAGAAAAGCTTCAGTACCACAAAGTATGTGCACAATGGGTGCCAAAGATGTTGACGAAAGAGCACAAAACAAAGCGCACGGATCTGCTTTTGAATTTTTGGGGCTGTGTGCAGAGGAAGGCAATTATTTTATAAGCTGTATGGTGATGGGAGATGAGACTTGGGGTCTCTTACATCACACCTGAATTGAAGCAGCAGTACCTGCAATGGAGACACACAGGCTTGCCTGCGGCCAAAAAAATTCAGACAGATTATATCAACGAGGAAGGTCATGTTCACTGTCTTTTGGGGCAGGAAAAGAATTTTGTTGGCGGAATTCCTGCTTAAAGGCATGACAGCAAATGCGGCTGTTCATTATGAGACACTAAGAAAGTTGTGCCATGCAATTCAAAACAAATGACATAGCATGTTGAGCAAGGGAGTTGTTGTTCTCCATGAAAACGCAAGGCCTCATGCCGCGAATGTGACACAAAACCTGGTCACCAAATTTGAATGGGAGCAGCTGGGTCCCCCCCCCTCCCTACATCCCAGATTCACCCAGTGACCATCATTTGTTTCTCTACTTGAAACAATTTCTTGCCAGCCAGTGGTTCGATAACTACAATGACCTGAAGACGATGGTTGAGCGGTAGCTCAAAACCCAGGTGACAGAATTCTTTGAGGAGGGTATCCAGAAACTTGTGTCACAATATGACAAATGCCTTAAATCCACGGGGAATATGTTGAAAAGTAGATTAAGGTATGTAGAATTCATCACGCATTAAAAATTAGTTATCAATATTTTTTATTTTCGAACAGTGCTTACTTTCTGGATGGCCTTCATATAAAGGAGATCAAGAGGAGGTACCAAGGTAAATAGAGTGTCAACGTGATAGGTGGCTACTGCTGGATGTTGCTCAGCAAGATGCCACTGGAAGCACATAAACAGTTATGTGGATGAAAAAAACTGTTTGAGACATTTTGTAGTGATCAGAGCATGAATATGCATAAGGTGCAGTGCTGCCCATACATGCAAATGTTGAACATGTGAAGATTATCAAATCATGGCTGCTGAGAGAGTTCACAAGTGTTGTTCACAGTGTTGTATTGCACTGTTGGTCATATTTTCAGAGTTGCCTGTCATGTTTTGCAGATAAGACTGGGTTACAATGCAAGTTTATAATTGGCACTGTAAGTCTACATCATTTTTATGAAGTAATTTTATATAATAATTAGCACATGCCATATTTGAAAACAAATTATGAGCCTGCACAATCATCTTTAGAGATGCTTTGTTTACCCAAGTGATCCAAATTGTTAATGCATTGCGAATTTTCTGGAATTACTGTAAATAAAAAATGGAGATCTGTATAGCTCACAGATAAGTTCTGGTTCTATTTTAGGTAGAATGTTGGTAGAACACAAACCTGGGGGTATAGCTGCAGTATATTTGTAGAAGTGCACATTGTTCAGTGGCATACCAGGCCTGTGTACATTATAGTTGTTAGCATTCACTGATCTGGTGACAGCAATGGTGTTATTTTGATTTTCTGTGTAGTCACCTATTCTGCTGTACTTAAGGCCATAGCCTGAGGGCCACTGAGAGAGATGCAGCCTCCCCTACAAAAGACTCAATGAACATAATAATAATTAGCATATGCCATATTTGAAAAAAAAATGTAATGAAAAGTACTGATATTTCGATATTACCCTTAAAGTGCTGTATGTTGATCTGACTGAGAGGAAAGCTTGAAAAGCAACTGATTTGAGATCATGTCTTGAAGCTATCCATAGTATGAAAATTTGAAGTTTTAAAACACTCGACTGTTTCTAGAGAAGTTTGTTTAAGACACAGAGCAATACCATATGCAGTTAAATTTGTTGCTTTGCCTTTCACAATAAACTGTTGCAGCTGTACACCATATACCATCGATTTTCCCGCACTTATTACAACTACTTATTTTTGAAATTCTTTGCATTCAGTAAGGTCCATCACAAAAGTTTAGGCATGAATAAATATTGACGCTAAAATGTAAAAATGCTAAGGAAAGGAACGCTAATATTGATAAGCAAGTGAAACATTTCAAACAGCATTACACTGAGCAATGGAAAGCCAAAACATGCAATGGGTATAATTATACATATTCATGGCATGAAAGTAGTTCTTAAGAGCATTTTGTCCAAACTTTTTTTCTTTTGAATCCTGTAGCTTAGGAGGAACCAGAAACAGTTCTGCAATATATAGAGGGTACTTTTGTCCAATTTCAACCAAATTAACTCTATATATATATATATACACCTCCTATTTTCCTGTTTTTGTTTCACTTAATGGCACCAAAAGAGGAGGTGCTCTCAAGATATATATAGTTTCAAATATGTAAAAAAACTGACAATTATAAATGCTTCACTTGGCCATATTAGCTTATAATCCTTGAAACAGTATTGCTGTGCTTATTAATATTTTTAATAAACACTGTTATATTAGATTAAAATTAATTTACTGAAGTAACTAAAATTTTTCTAAACTCCCCTACATTATGGGTAGCCTTCCCTAGATTTCACCACTAGCTATGGCCACAGAAAGAGTGATTTTCTTATCATTTTTTCTTTTACATTTTGTGTGAAGTTTTAATGTCATGAAGTTTTAGTTTGCCCAAATCTCTGGTTCTTATGGCTTCTAAGCTTTGACCCTATATTACCAAAGGAAATCTTAAACTAATGAATTATTTTAAGAGGACTATGAATGTATTTTAGTACCATTTTAACCAAGGCGTGTGCCCTGAATTTCGATTCTTATGAACCGACTCAGACAGTTGGGGGTCATATGTACGGGGCCTTCAGGTGGTTTCTCCTCCATCCCATATTATGTAAAGATAGTCCCAGAATACAAATATTTTCAGTAGTCAAAGAATACAAAATATATTTTTTTCTGTGGTTATGACAGATGTTTAAATTTTATTTATTAATTGCTCATAAAAGTTTGGTTTACTTTTTACCTGAAAAGAATGGCATTTGGTCTTAAACTTTAATGTTAAGAAACTGTATATTTCCTCAAGTGATAAATCTATGGGATCAGAAAAATAATATACAATTTTATGTATGCTGATCACCTGCTTTTGGCTGGGTCCAACTGTCACAGGCTTTTATTTAGTACAATAGCAATTTACTTTCCTATTGTTTTTAAGCTTATGAATGCACTCTAAAATAAAAACTTTTATCAGGGACTTACTTATACAAAACTTGTATCTGGCCTTAGAAAAATTTAAAGTATGTTTAAAGAATTTTAAATATTGAAATATTTAAAATATATATCATCATCATCATTGTCAACCATTATCAATCCACTGTTGGATGAAGGTCTCCCCAAGTTTCCTCCACAACGGTCTGTCTTGTGCCAGTCTCCTCCATGTCACTTTCGAATTTCATCCACCCATCTCCCATGTGATCTTCTTCTGGGTCTTTTCCTGACCCTTGGAATCCAATCTAAAATTTTGGCTGTCCATCGATGGTCTGTCCTTCTGGCAGTATGCCCAGCCCATTGCCATTTCAGGGATTTAGCTCTGATCATGATGTCTTCCACTCTTGTCATTTTTCGGATCCACGAGTTCCTCTTCTTATCTCTCCTGGTTACACCAAGCATGCACCTCTCCATGCTGCTTTGAGTTGTTTGCAGCCTTTGTATATCTCTTTTAGTTAAAGTCCTGGTCTCTGCACCATACGTAAGCACTGGAAGGATGCATTGATCAAACACTTTTCTTTTAAGACATAATGGCATATTGCTCTTGAAAATTATGCTGTTTCTTCCAAAAGCTCTCCAGGCAAGTTTTGTACGCCGATTAATTTCTTCATCAATGTGACCCTCACTTGATATCTGCTGTCCAAGATAAACGTACGTGTCTGTTATCTCCAGCTTTTCCCCATCAATCGATAAATCTTCATTTCATGTAAAAGCATTGAACATCATTTTTGTCTTCTGAAAGTTCATTTTTAATCCCACTTCTTTACTTTTGTCAGCAAGTTCTTGGATCATACTCTGCAGCTCTGGTGGGGTAGTTGCAAAAATGACTATGTCATCAGCAAAACGGAGTTGGGTTAGATAATCTCCATTAAATTTTATCCCTTTGTTTTCCCAGTTCAGTGATTGAAAGACATTTTCCAATGTGGCGTTAAAGAGCTTCGGAGATATGGTGTCACCTTGTCTCACTCCTTTTCCAATTTTTATGTGTGTTGTATTTTCAAACAACCGAATCTTTGCACTTGCATTTTCATAGATGTTATTAATAATATTAATGTATGCATCTTCAATACCGCAGGATTTCAGAGCCATTGCAACTGCTGATGGCTTCACCGAATCAAAGGCTTTTTTATAATCGATAAAAGCCATGCACCATGGAAGTTCATATTCCCTCACTCTTTCAATTAGTTCTCTCAGTACGCGGATATGATCTATTGTGCTGTAGCCACTCCTGAATCCAGCTTGTTCTCTCGGTTGAGCCATGTCCAGTGTTACCTTCAAACGGTGTGAAAGAACTTTTGTGAAGATTTTATAAACCACTGATAGGAGGCTGATAGGTCTGTAGTTCCTGAGATCCTCAATGTCACCTTTTTTATGTAGCAGGATCATTATAGCGTTGTTCCAATCCTCAGGAATCTTTCCTTCATTAAGGCATTGAGTAAAAATTTGGGCGAGTACTGTTTCAATTTCTCCACTTGCTTCTTGTATGATGTCTACAGTAATTCCATCTTCTGGAGCTTTTCCTCGCTTCATGCTCTTGATTGCATGTGCAACTTCTGCTGGGAGGACTGGAAGAACTCTGGTACTGGTATCTTCCATGATGTCTGGAGTACATGCATCATCCCTTTCATATAACTTGGAGTAGAAATCTTTCACTCTTGTCAAAATTTCACCTCTATTTCTTGTTACAGAACCATCTTCTTTTCTCAGTGCCATAATCTGTTTTCTTCCCTTACTGAGACGTCCCTTTGCTATCTTTAGGCTTTGGTTGTTTTCAATTGCTTTCCTCACTAGTTCATGGTTGAAATTTCCTTAAGTCTTCAGTGATACTTTTTCGTACTGTCTTGCATAGCTCTATGTATTCCACTTTGGAAGTCACATCTTCTGTAGTTGTCCTCATCTCTCTTCTTTTTTGCATCAACATTTTGGTTTTTCCTGATAATTTGTTTACATGCAACTTGTTCTTAGACCCAGCTAATTTTGTTGCTGTTTCCATAGGAGCTTTGGTTACTTTTCTGTTAACTTCAGAAATATCCACTTCTTCCAATGTTAGGCCTTCTAAAGCAGAGAATCTGTTCTTGAGTTCCAACTTTGAAGGTATTATGGTGTTTTTTAAGGTTGGTTATGCCAATACATTTTGTTTGTCTTATGAGCTTGCCACGTTCGAGTTTAATGTTGAGGTGCATCTTACATCTCACCAATCTATGGTCACTACCTGTGTTGAACTTGTTTAGCAAACTGCAGTCTTCTATGACGAATTTTTGTTACACATAATGAAATCAATTTCACTTGTCATCCCATTTGGATGCCTCCATGCCCATTTCCTGTGCGGCTTTTTCTTGGAAAAGGAGTTCAAGATGAAAAACCCTTCTGCCTCTGCAAACTCAACGAGAGTATTTCCATGCTGGTTTCTGTTGCTGTGACTGAATTTACCTACTGAAATTTCATTCTGTTGCTGTTGCCCTATTTTTGCATTGAAATCTCCCATAATTATCTTCAAGTGCTACTTACCTTTATTATTTAGATGACGAATTTCTTCATAAAATTCTTCTATTTCTTCTTCAGGATGACTTGTGGTGGTTGCATAAGTTTGAATAATCTGAGCCTGGTATCTTCTCGAGAGTTGGATAACTAGTCGTGCAGCTCTGTCAGAGGAACTTTCAGCTTCTATAACTTTATCCTTCAGTTTCTTGTTTATTATAAATCCAACACCACTAGTTCTGCCAGTATCAGTCCCACGATAGTAGAAGAGATTCCACTTTTCAGTTCAATGAGATCTCCTTTTCTCCTTACCTCACTTAGCCCGACGATGTCCTTCTTGATCCTTTGTAGTTCCTCTTCCAATTCAAGAAGCCTTGAATCAGAAGATAGGGAGCGTCCATTATACGTAGCCAAGGTCAGCATCAGATGGCAGCCTAGTCCGGTCCTCTGGGGATTCTTAGCACCCTCTGCCTTTATGTCGCACTGGCCGCTGCCTTGGCCAGGTACATTCCAGCTGCCGGAGTCTGAGGGCGAAGATTTAAGTTGTGGAGTCATTTTGGAGGGGTTTGGCCATAACTCACCAGGCTGGCCAACCGGGTTGGTGAGTGTGGGATAGCATTTCCTCTAATCCCGATGGTATAGTTATACCGCTATTGGCGGTCGTCAGAGCCCCTTTAGTGGGAACAGGATGCACCACGAGAAGGTGGGGTTGACATAAAGTTTCCAGTAATGCCATTAGTAATAAAAATTAATATATAAAATAATAGGAGAAATTTAAATTAACCATAATATGTATTACACCACAACTGCTTATTAAAGTTATATGTAGACGGTAGCATGTTGATGGCATTTGTTTGTGTTTTTTGATTCACCAAACATAGGACATTCACAGATTATAGAACATGCAATTATAAAACAACACTGAAAGTGATTCATTCCACTTGATATGTCATGGATGGTGTACCACAAAGTGCCAACATTGGGATGATGTAATACCAAAGATACCCCACCATTTTGCCGATGTTTCTTCTGAGGAAATGAAAGTATGCATGTCTGAAACCTGGTGAAACTTGCCAAGGTCATTTCCTTTTGTCATTTACGTTAAACTTTTTTTATTTATTATTATTTTTTTTATTTGTGAATGTATGTTTTAAAACTTAAGTAAAATGAAAAGGATTAATGATATTATGAAAACTTATATATCAGAAGTCAAGTACTTTTAGAACTTGTATCCCAAACGACATATGAAAATAATAATTACCAAAATATTTTAGATAGTTTTTTAGGATTTTAATTATTTCAAAATGCTGGAAACAGTACAAAATATAATTTAGGGTTGGAGGAAACTGAACTTCATGTGATCAATGTGCTATGTGATTATATGTATACAACTCTATAAGTTTCTTAAGATACATTCTTGATAGAAGATTTTTCTTTTAGAGTGGACCTACATATAACTAAAATTTAGGAATATCTATTAAGGCACCTAAAATTAACACTTGAAGTGTGAATTGAATACTGAAAGTTTAACTCTAGTTTTTAAATAGCAATTTTTGTAAATGAGGATATGCTGCCATGTACTATCAGAAATTTTTGTTGCCTTTTTTATACACAAAAGTAGCAACAAGCAGTTATTATGCTTATAAATATAGTAGCAGTCTACCTTGACAAAGCCACTTATAGGCATGCAGAAGCTTAGAAGTGTCAGTTGTTTATGCCAGTAAAAAAACATATTTTGTAATTGCTTATAGTTATTATGCTGTTAAAACATTAATAATAATTTAAAAAAATATAGCCTGTCCAACTAAAGAGGGAATAGTTATCTCTTTGATGCTGATGGGATCTGTGGCTCTGTTTTAGATTGAGGACCTATATACAGCAACAAATTATTATACCATATGGTGTAGCAGAATTTTCAGTGGTTTCAGGAGGAATATTCACACAGTGTAAAAGAACATCATTCTGAACATAAATGATATTCTGATCAATAATATGAATCCCAATCATAATTCTCATAAGAAGTATATATCATCATCATCATTGTCAACCATTATCAATCCACTGCTGGACGAAGGTCTCCCCAAGTTTCCTCCACAACGGTCTGTCTTGTGCCAGTCTCCTCCATGTCACTCTCGCATACTTTCAAATTTCATCCACCCATCTCCCATGTGGTCTTCTTCTGGGTCTTTTCCTGTCCCTTGGAATCCAATCTAAAATTTCGGCTGTCCATCGATGGTCTGTCCTTCTGGCAGTATGCCCAGCCCATTGCCATTTCAGGGATTTAACTCTGATCATGATGTCTT
Organism: Macrothele yani; assembly: GCA_039090855.1. Taxonomy (NCBI): domain Eukaryota; kingdom Metazoa; phylum Arthropoda; class Arachnida; order Araneae; family Macrothelidae; genus Macrothele; species Macrothele yani. The sequence goes on along the minus strand of CM077029.1, from coordinate 166,084,600 downwards.
CCACTCTTGTCATTTTTCGGATCCACGAGTTCCTCTTCTTATCTCTCCTGGTTACACCAATCATGCACCTCTCCATGCTGATTTGAGTTGTCTGCAGCCTTTGTATGTTTCTTTTAGTTAAGGTCCACGTCTCTGCACCATACATAAGCACTGGAAGGATGCATTGATCAAACACTTTTCTTTTAAGACATAATGGCATATTGCTCTTGAAAATTATGCTGTTTCTTCCAAAAGCTCTCCAGGCAAGTTATATAACATTTATTAAATAAAGAAGTATATATAACATTTATTAAATAAAGTTTAGCATTCTTCACATTTTTGTTCTCAATTTTAACAATTTTTCATGATGTTCCTCGTACACATATGGAATTCCACGAGTTTCCTTCACTAACTTTGCAGGTGTTGCATATTTCTAATATTACAAACTATAAATAAAAAAGTAGCTTTAAAAAGTTTATTGTTCTGTATAGTCTGCCAGACATCACATTCACACAAAGAAGTTCAATGGAATGGTAGTTTACTTTCAATTTTTGGCTATGCAAGTGACTTCCAGTATTTCTGTCATAACCTAATTAGTTATCAGTCACTCTCTTCATGAATATCCTGGGCACATATCTTCTGGTAGTATAATACTTAGGTATTAAAGACGGGTTCCCTTTTTTTTTTTTTTTTTTTTTTACTTTCTGTGGTTGTGGTTTTTGTGTCAAAATGGTACGAATTCAGTGCATGTTTCATGAAAGGAAACTGCTGTACATGTGCATTAAAAGCATTTTCATGTCTATTTCCTGTTAAAAGCATCTGTGAATAGTGGCATGCCCAGAAATTTTTTCAGATGGAGGGGGTTCATGAATTTTTTTATTTATTTATTTTTGTGCAGCTTAAATGTATCATGAGTGCATTTTTAAAATGTTTGCAACATCTGTACAAAAATATTCAAATATTGCTGGAAATCATTATTAATATTCTTATTACCTATATTCTTATCACCACATAATGGTTGACCACTTATATTTTGCTATTTGTCTGTGCAGAAAAAAAGAGCATTATACTACTTACCGTTAAATGGCTAAAACGTACAAATAATTCTAAAATATAAGAATATTTCACTAGAAGGTACATAAAAATGTACCTTCTAGTGAAATATTCTTCATTTGTATAATGGTGCTTTCCCCCCCCATTGTGTACAGTAAGACTAACAATCCCTGATGCTGATGACACTCATTTCAACAAATATATATATTTTATTTGATTCAACTCTTATGTTACTTTTACTTACTATTACTTGAGACGTATTTCCAGCCTTCTGGGTATTTTGCGAGTGCATCTAAAACTACTTCAGCTTTCGGTGTGCATTCTCAATGAATGTGAGATAATGCTAACTCGTTGAGTCTCAGTTCTGATGTGGTATTACATAGATATGATTTTAAGAGACACAGTGTTGAAACCGAAAGCTCACTTTCTGAAGTTATCACTGGTAGAGTACCTAGTATGTGAAAATGTTTTTATATTGGGTAACACCTCACTATAGCACAGTTTTAAAGCACTTCATGCATCTTTTGGCCAGTGCTCCTTTTCTTTGCGGGCGATTCTATGGTACCACAGTTTCAATTCTGCGATTTAGTTCTTCTTCCAAGCCATTCAAGTCACCTGTATACAATTCAGTTAAAGTTTTAAAACCATCAAAACCTTGAGAAGATGGAGGCACATTGGGATTTGTTAGAAAAAGTGAGTGCAATCCTGATAAGATCGATTTGTGTTGCGACAAATCTATTTTCCAAAGCACTAATAAACATGTCTAAAAATGGTACATACATTGAAATCCTGTAATAGTCTTCTGGGTTTTCTGTGTTTATGTTATGGTGTTGGTTTTCTTTCGATGTAATTCTTGGTGTTTTAATCAAAACTCCTTACTTTTCAGCATGCTTTAGAGTAACATGAAATAAGTCATGGAACTCAAATTTGGCATTGCCTCATCGGCACGGAAACTTTCAGTATACCGATTTATTGGCTTTCCATTGTAAAGGGACATCCTGGTCCTTGGCTCCTTGCCACTTCCTCGTCTTATGCCCATGTTTTGGCTTTTCATTGCAATGGGACATTCTGGTCCTTGGTTCCTTGCCGCTTCCTCGTCTTATGCCCATGTATTGGCTTTTCATTGCAATGGGACATTCTGGTCCTTGGCTCCTTGCCGCTTCCTTGTCTTATGCCCATGTATTGGCTTTTCATTGCAATGGGACATTCTGGTCCTTGGCTCCTTCCCGCTTCCTCGTCTTTTGCCCATGTATTGGCTTTTCATTGCAATGGGACATTCTGGTCCTTGGCTCCTTGCCGCTTCCTCATCTTCATGGAGAAAACACATTTAATTGTTGCCATGAGACAAAACAATTTCAAATACTACAAAACTTTGCCTCTTAAAATCGTGTTTTTGAAATATCGAAAGGTTCCAAATTTTTTTGAAGGGGGAAGGGGTGACACCCCAACCCTTTGGGCACTCCACCATCTGTGAAGGAGCATGAAAATTCCTGAGACATAAGTGGAATCCCTAGGAAAATACAAAGCATTTCAAACTAGTTGCACAGATGCAACAACCAACAAGAATGTAAAATCACTTAAATGTAATGCAGTTTGTTGCCATTGTTATTAAATGATCGACGTGGAACTCTGTAGTAAAAGAAAGTGTGACAGAAGGGTCAACAGAAGCTGCCAAATATTAAATCCTTTTCTTCTCACAATTACACACTAAAATCAAGCTGTAAAGTCACATTTGTGGTGTTTCATTTGTCTTTGAAACATGATAAATACTTTGCAAATATTTATTTTCATTCCAATCTGCTTGGATTTGTGTTAAGCTGATGATTTATGATATCTGTATTTATGCAGATTTTTGACAATTAAAGAATTTTTACTAACCCTCAAATTTTAAATAATTTCAAATAAAGATTTACATTGTCATACATAACTTTAAAAATTATCTCACAGGCAGCATGGCCCTCTCAGTATATTTATGTAGGTAATCAGTATCAAACAATCATTAAAGACAAGTTCAAGAGTGGAAAAACATTGATTCATTTAAAATAGTGTGAGTATAAAAAACTTCAAAACACGCTTAAGTTATGTAAGAAAATTTAGTTTAAATGAGCTTTTGACTGATAACTTCAGTCTTGTGACAGATGGGCGATGCTGATGGTAGTAGTTGCCAGATCCGAAAAGTCGCATACATTATTTCTTTTTAAAATTGACTTCCATATTAATGGTAGGGTGAAAGGGTAATCAAAATCGCAGTTCTTGTAGCTGAGAAAAATTTCTAAACTTTCCTGATAGTGTAACAAAAAATGATCAACAAATGAGGCAATTCATTTGGTGTCATTTTAAAGAGGTTCAGCAGAAGTGTCCTCCAAAGTTAGAGATGCCAGTGAAGTTTCAGAATTTCCTTTATGGACATTGTTTTTGTGCTCCAATAAACGGCTGTTGATGCTGCGGAAAGTGTTCTTCCAATGCAGTAATTTTCACCAGATGTTGAGATCAGGATGAGGTAAATATTTACCAGGAAGATTGAGGGCGATTATTTTGTCGCTACATCCAAAATTTATTTGATGATAGAAGGGTTGGAACTGATGGCTAGATGATATCCAAACTTCTTAAAAATTTGTTTGAGCTTATAGGCATGAGAAGGATGGTAAGGGATAGATCTATAGAAGTGCAGTTTTTCAAAGGTGTTTTGCTGGAGGCTACTGGTTTTTGACCTTAATTCATAACTGGTGATTAAGTTTTTGACTATGGAGGGAGAGTATCCATGTAAAATGGCAGTTTCCAAAATTTTCTTACGTTCCTTTTCAACAGATGAAGGATTATTGCAGATGATATTGGCTCCATGAATAAAAGCTTTTATGGCAGCAAATTTGGGCTTTTCAAAAATGGAAAGAATTAACAAAAGTTAAAATTGAAAGCTCTCTTAAATTAAACTTTCCTATGTAACTTAAGCATGTTTTAAAGTCTTTATACTTATTTTTATTAACAGTCACATGCTTATGTCCAATTTTTATCATAGTTAATGTGATTATTACTACATTATTTCAGGAGGAAAAGAAGGAAGCAACATAAGTAACTAGTGGTGAAAGGAACGTTAGATCAACATGCTATGACAGTTTTGTTTTTTTTTAAATAAAATTATAAGAATTAGATTGTGTTGCATAATTTGGTAGTATAACTGGAAAACTGGAAAGAGATCATTTCATGCTTTCAAGGATCTAGCTGAAACACAGTCTGCTTGAAAAGATTGTGATTTATTATAGTGTTTTGAGATGTCATGATGATCTATAGTAATTACTTCCTTTTTTTTTTTTTTTCATTTCTTGTTCTTTAAATAGAATGGGCTCTTTGGAAAGGCATGAAAGTGAATCTTCTGATGATCACATTTCCAGACGTTTATCTTCAAGGAGTTTGTCAAGCGAAAGTTCTAGCTCTCGTGGTTAAGTAAGGTTATAAGTTTTTTTTTTGTTGTTGTTGTTGTTTTCCTGGTGATACTTTACTGAATAAAAAGTTTGATGTCAATTATTTTCCATTTTGCTGCATTAGTTTCATGCTTGAATGCTTTAATTGATTCTGAGGTGACACAAAACAAGGGACATGAGCAAGGGAACTCATAAAGCTCTGTGAAATCTATTTCTGAAGCACAGAATATGCTCATTGCTCAGGCTATGAGTGCATTACTGTGTAACTAAATGACAAAGCAATAAATACTGTACTAGAAAGTTCAGTGATGACATTCTGTTTAAAGGATGGTGTATATGTCCCTTAAAAACTATTCACACCTTTAACTGAGGTCATCATCAACATAAGCAGTTACTGAATTTCTTACTAATTCTGCACATGCACACAAAAGAAAAAAAGATGAAAATTTAATAATAATGTGTGCATATTTATTCTATATATTTACTGTGCTTCATCTGCAGTTTATCTTTTGATATAAATCAGCTGGAAGAAATATTCAGTTTTTAATGTATAGACATAGTCAGTATTAACCATCATTCGTACATCAGTTCCTCAGAAAACTTAAAAACTGCATCATGCTGGTGCTGGAACCAGACCCACATTCTCCTGGAGCTGGAATAAAACCTGCATTCTCCTGGAACTGGAATAAAACCTGCATTATCCTAGAGTTGGAATCAAACTTGTACCCCCCATGGGGATGAAACCAAGCCTGTTCTCTCTTGGAGCTAGAACCAAACCTGTGTTTTCCTGGAGCTGTAATCAAACTTGTATTCTCCTTGAGCTGTAATCAAAATTGCATTCTCCTGGAGCAAGAATCAAACTTGTACCCCCTGGGGATGAAACCAAAACCGGCTTTTTCCTGGAGCTGGAATCAGATTTGCATTCTCCTGGAACTGTAATCAAACTTGCATTCTCCTGGAACTGTAATCAGACTTGCATTCTTTTGGAGCTGGAATCAAAATTGCATTCTTCTGGAACTGGAATCAAACTTGTGTCCTCCTTGACCTGGAACCAAACCTGCATTATCCTCGAGCTGGAATCAAACCTTCGTGCTCCTGCGGCTGGGATCAAACCTGCCCGTCATATAGTTGTCTTTTAAACATGCATCTCCCAAATTATTTATAATCAAGAATGCTCAAAACTGTTAAAACAGAAAATAGGAAATGTAGGTTTGATTTCCACTCCAGGATGACACAATTTTAAAGTTTCATAAGGAGTTGTAACATGGATGATTGGTAGTCCTGGCATTTCAGTGTCCTTGATAGCTCTCAAAGTTGATGAGCTAAGTTTTCATGTAGTATCCCCACACTTACTAGAATCTCATAAAGAAATCCCTTTAATAGTTCAGATGATCTTTTTTCTTATGTATGCCTACAATATATGGAAAAAGCCTAACAGTATCACGGTTAATAGACAGTAAGGTTTGCTCATTCTGTCTCCCTCGCGGTGGAAGTACCACTCCCTTACGTAGTGATCACTGGTACAGGGCACCGCAGCCAATAGAACAGGTAGACCATTGATATAAGTAATGCACTCGTGTTGGAAATTTCAACAATTGTTAATTCAAATACGCTTTGAATCTTAAAATTTGCAACCAAGAGATAATGCGAAAGATATCTACAATACACACAGGAAAAACTGACAGCCATGTGAATATTTTATTCAGAGTAAACAGAGATTTTAAAGAAACTAAGCATGCAGTTTTGTTTTTTTTCAAATCTATTTGATCTAAATAGGATATTGACATGACACCAAGGAAAAGGCAGGGTTAGTAACATACATTTTAATTCTTTGAATAAAGCTCATGTTGAGAAATGGCTTCCTAGTTTCTTAATTCAATTACTAATCTAAAGCAAATATTATGGGAATTTTAGAGAATCCTAAAGAAGAAATTGAGAAGCTTCTGAATTTTAATGGTACGAAGAACCCACAAAAGCAACAAGTAAAATTCACTAGAAAAATTTCTTATCACAAAGGTTTATTTGAGTCTTTAAAGAGAATTAGTAAGAAGTACAATATTAGGCTAGCTCCAAGTTTAGAGAACAAAGTTAAAAAAATTTTCCCTAAAATAGTTCAAAGAGAAGAAAATACTTTAAAAATGCAAGGAGTAGTCTATGAAGTAAATTGTAGTTGTGGACTATCTTACATAGGTGAAACAGGTCGCAGACTAGAAACTCGTATAGCTGAGCATAAAGCAGCTATAAAAAATTGCTCCAACAAGACTGGATTAGATAGGCATGTTAGAGAAACTGGGCACAGCATGGATTGGAATTCCCTTAAAGTCATTAGTTTCCAAAGCAATTTTCAAAAAGAAAGCTGAAAGAAGGAATAGAGATTGAGAAAAATCAAAATTCCATCATCAATGACTGCAAAGGATTTTCCCTGCCTAACATCTGGCAGGATTTGTTGAAAAATAACCTAAACCGTCAAGGTTAACCGTAACCGTGATAGTGACAGGAAAAAGTGACAACAACAAGACAGCCTGAAGAAGAAGAGTTTTCTCCAAAAATGTGCTATTAATGAAAAAATTTCCCTAGTAAAATTCCCATAATATTTGCTTTAGATTAGTAATTGAATTAAGAAACTAGGAAGCCATTTCTCAACATGAGCTTTATTCAAAGAATTAGAACAGAGTATGGGTCAGATACTTGGCAAGCAATCAAGAAAGTTCAACATGCTACATTGAAGATGGAAAGATCCATAGCTCAAATCAAGTTCCTGAAAAATTGCAAGGTAAATAACTTTATTCCAAATTCATTTAGACTTAGAAAACCATTTAAAGATTTACTTTCAGCCAACTTCGTAAGAAAAATAGAGAACAAAACGTTAAAAAGAAGTATTGAAGCAAAATATAAAAATGTTGCTTATTATAAAAAGTAAAAGTAGAAAATGAAAAGAAATTTTCTGGAATCTTAAGGGATACAGAAAAAGCAGAATTGGATGACTGGCTAAAAATTGGAGTAAGAAACAAAAATAAGAAATTTGTTAAAAAGCTGAACCTTAAAGAAAAGAAATTTTTGAAGAAAAACTATTCCAGTAAAAACAAAGAAACTGCAGTTCTTAGTCATGTAAAGGACAACACTGCTACCGGAGTTAGCCAAGAATTATTACAAGTGATAAATAAAGGAAGTAATTTCAATCTATCCAAAGAAAAATAAATACAGAAAAATTGGTAATTGAATTGGAAAGCATCTGCAGCACTTTAGAAAAAGAGGACCAAATTAAAGCAGACCTCCTCAGAAAAGATTACTGCAATAGCCTTACAAAATCCCAGAAGCAAGTAAGGAAACCTAAAAAAAATTTTGATAATAGTCAATTAAAAGCTCTTAAAGATTTCAGAAAAAATGAAAGTGTTGTTGCTGTGAAAACAGACAAAAGTAAGTTGATTACTATTATGGATAAGAAAGATTATCTGGAAAAGATGGAAGAAGAACTAAAAAAAACCTATGTATGAAGAAGTAAAAGAAAACCCACTACCAGAATTGATTAAAAGTCTCTAAGCTTATTTCACTTCAAAAAAAGAAAAACCAGCTTCCAGAAAACTATAAACAATTCTCAAAATTACAGTTCAGATTACCTCAAATATATAGAATAGTCAAACTGCATAAAGAACACCAACCAATTAGACCAATAATAGACTCAAAAAAACTCTATTCTTTCAAATCTAAACTATTTTTTAAAGTCACACCTTCAGAATCTTTTAAAAGAGCCACCTAACATGATTAAAAACTCAATGCAGCTAAAAGAAAAACTAGAACTTCTTCCTAAATCAGATTCTCCTATTATGGATAGTTTAGACATAGTGTCTATGTATACTCACATTAATATAGATCAACTTATAGACTTCATAGCGGAAGACTTGGCAGACCTAATAGTTTTTCACAAAAAAGAAAAAAACATATTAGTTGGAATTTTTGAAATGCTTACTTTCTCTTTGCAGAACAACTACTTTCAATTTGGGAAAACTTTTTTCATTCAAAAATCGGGGCTAGCTATGGGCTCCCACTCTTAGCTAACTATTATGTGGGAAAACTAGAAGAAAAGATACTAGTACAACTCACATACTTCTGCTTATATAGCAGATACATGGATGACATCTTATTTATAATAGATAGCACAGAAATTGTTCCAGAAAGAATTCTAGACTTATTCAATGAATTAGATGATTCCCTTAAGTTCACTATTGAACTTCAAAAAGAAAGAAGAATAAACTTCTTAGATATTACTATCTATTATGAAGATGAAAAATTCCTCACTAGTTGGTATAAAAAACCAATGAATACTAAAAGACTACTGGATTTCAATTCCTATCATCCAGTTTCTATTAAGAAAAATGTAGCAAGTCAGTTTTTAGAAAAAATTAATAAAATAGTTTCTACTACAGATAAAAAAGAAGCCCATAAAGAAGAGCTTAAGGCCATACTTGCTGAGAATAACTATCCTAAAGAAGAAATTGAGAAGCTTCTGAATTTTAATGGTACGAAGAACCCAAAAAAGCAACAAGTAAAATTCACTAGAAAAATTTCTTATCACAAAGGTTTATTTGAGTCTTTAAAGAGAATTAGTAAGAAGTACAATATTAGGCTAGCTCCAAGTTTAGAGAACAAAGTTAAAAAAAATTTTCCCTAAAATAGTTCAAAGAGAAGAAAATACTTTAAAAATGCAAGGAGTAGTCTATGAAGTAAATTGTAGTTGTGGACTATCTTACATAGGTGAAACAGGTCGCAGACTAGAAACTCGTATAGCTGAGCATAAAGCAGCTATAAAAAATTGCTCCAACAAGACTGGATTAGATAGGCATGTTAGAGAAACTGGGCACAGCATGGATTGGAATTCCCTTAAAGTCATTAGTTTCCAAAGCAATTTTCAAAAAGAAAGCTGAAAGAAGGAATAGAGATTGAGAAAAATCAAAATTCCATCATCAATGACTGCAAAGGATTTTCCCTGCCTAACATCTGGCAGGATTTGTTGAAAAATAACCTAAACCGTCAAGGTTAACCGTAACCGTCAAGGTAAACCGTAACCGTGATAGTGACAGGAAAAAGTGACAACAACAAGACAGCCTGAAGAAGGAGAAGAGTTTTCTCCGAAAATTTGCTATTAATGAAAAAAATTTCCTAGTAAAATTTCCATAATATTTGCTTTAGATTAATACATTTTAAGTTTAATTATGCAACTGTAATATTGTCTTTAAATAAATTCAAAAGAAGGAAAAAAACATAAGTTACTAGAATCACATAAAAAAAAAAAATCCCTTCATGTCAAACTAATAAAAACTTCAGAAACATTCCACAAACTCGCTTAATTAAGAAGCTGAAAATTAATTTCATTAAATGGTATATTATTATTTGTAATAGATTCACTTAATAGAAAAGTTAAAAGTATGGATTTTTGCCATTTTTTTTTTTCATCATATTTTAATCGCTAATTTTTGAGAACTTTAAGATACTGGTTGTTTCTAGGAACCGACAAGTTATCTTGCCATGCATACCAGTACGTATCTGCATGGCCCCATAACTTCAAGCAGTGATATGCTCTCCTGGAAGCAATTTTTAATGTTATGTTAGCTGCAATACCAGTCAAATTCCAAACGATCTTGTTTTGCCTAACAAAACCCTTATCTGTCCTGGAGCAAATTTTTTGGGCTCATTACTTTGTCTTTTTTTTTTTTTTTTTTTTTTCTGTAAGCTTTACAACTCTAACAAATCTACCTGCATTTGATTTTGCTTTGTTTTCAGAACTTTCACGTGAAAATTTAGATTATGGTTTAAAGAGCTCAAATATAATATTTGTTTCTTGAGCTTTTCATTTTCCTTCATCGAAATTTCCTTTTCCTTAATCAAAAAATCTTTTCCTTCCATAAAATTCCACTTTTTGTTTTTTTGGTCTTTCATACATAAAATTTCAGTATTTTAACCATCAGCACTCCACATGCCTTCCAAAAAATTTTTCTTCACTATCGGAGTATTCTGTCTCTATCAAACGCAAACAAGATCAGCTCTTTTCCTTTCTCCTGTCTGTTCTTCCTGTCTGAATTAGAATTTACATTAGTTTCTCGGAAGGTTTAAACTTGGTACAACAGTGTCTTTCAGCATTTTGTGAACAGGCAAACCCAGAAGTTCATTCCTTAAATTACGTTAATAGTGTTCCTCAGGAAAATGCTCTGAACAAATAGCTGAATTCATTCCGTTGAAATTGTCAGCTTGTTTACATTTCAATTTCCACGTTTTACCAAAGCCATCTAGAAAATTCAGAGTTGAAGAAATATTCTTCTCATAATACGTGGTAAATACGTCATGATAATTAACACAGCAATCGGACATCTCTGAATTGACTGTAATTACTGTTTCACACGTGAATTGGATCACATCAGAAAACTTGAAAATTTCATCGCTGTGGAGAAAACTTGAAAATTTCATCGCCGTTCCACGGCAATGAAATTGTTAAGTTTTCTGATGTGATTCAATTCACATGTGAAACAGTAATTATAGTCAATTCGGCAATGTCCGATTGCTGTGTTAATTATCATGCCATCTAGAAAAACCTATGGAAATGAATGCCATTCTTTCTGGTTTTCAAATAATAATTTGGACACGTTGCTATCGTTCATGCAACAGGCATGTTCAATGTTTTCAGTTTTCACATATAACCAGGGAAAAAGAAAATTAGTTTGCTACAAAAACACAGCTTCAATTCTTGGAAGTGAGGCACAATGTATAATAGCTTTCAGACCATAAGAACCGGGAGCAAGCATCCTCATGCAGCAAGGTGTGGAGGTAGGAGCTGTCCTGGACGGTGACATCACGAAGGCGACCCCTGAGACAGTGACTAGCAGAAGTGTCGGATAAGCATAACCTTGGAGTCTACTAACCTTGTAACAGTATTAGTATATTGTTCAAACTTAGGAGATATAATGTTCAAAGTAGTCACAACCATGTTAATAACATGCTTGTATGCACCTTTGCTAAGCTCTATTGCCTGCAAGGGGGAAGTTTCTGTAGTGATAATGACATCCTCCAATTTCTAATTTGAGTTAAGAGGATTCTCTAAGTCCCAGCATTATAAGTGGCCTTCTATAAAAAGAAATCTGCTGGAACCATATCAAATAAGTGAAGTAGTTGGCAACTTAGTGAAACCTTTCCTTCCAGTCCACATCCGAGGAAGTGTTGATCTAGTGAATACATTTGAAGACATGACCAGATATACCACAGCAACAAGGGCCTCTGTGAATCTCAGAAGTTGCCACAAAAGTAAGCTTTAATACAATTATTGCTGAAGGGCCAACTAGTTCTGTGTGACATTGGCCAAAGAATTCCAACTCACTGGGTTTAGTTCCAAAACCCTTAGATGGAATGGCCAACTGGAACCAAAAGGCTGTGGGCTGCCCCCCCCCCCCATGTACTAGGCTGGTCCACCACAGAATTGACCTGGAACAAATAAGTGTATTACAAGAAAAAGATAAAAAGATCTTGACATAGTGAGCATTAGATTGGGTATGGAATACTAGAGGAATAAATCGAAAGATCAATTAGTTGATTGAAGAAATTAATAAGTATAGATTGGATGTGCTGTGTATAAGTAAAACTATAAAGGAAACAATTAGGATAGAAGAAGCAAATGGAATGGTGAGTGTGTGGTCTAGAGTGTTGGATGATGAAAGTGAACAAGTTAGTGAAAGTGTGATTTTAAGTGAAAAGATGCACAACTTGATTTACTATGGTTGCATGCATAAGTGAGAGAATTCTGTGGATGCATTTAAAAATGAAACTTCAAATAATATTGGGTTGTCGGAAAAGTTGTGACTTATTTTGGCACCCGATGGCGGTTTGGCAGTTTTGGAAGTACTAGAGACATGCACAGCTCTGTTATCACTATGGCATTCGACAGGTGCCAGTTCTAGCTGCAGTCTAAAAGAAATAGTGAGCGATTTGGTTGATTTGCGGAGATTTGACATCAAGTTGAAGATGAAGACTAAACTGTACATTTTCGCCATATTTTACTGTTTTACTTCCGTAAAGGGAAGAACACACGTCAAGCTTGTGAAAAGTTGTGTAAAGTGTACTGTGATAATGATCTACGAGAACATCAGTGCCAGCAGTGGTTCGCAAAATTCTGTGCTGGTGATTTTGGCCTCAACAATGTTCCTCAGTCCGGGAAGCCTACCGAGGATAATGACGACCAAAACAAGGCATTGATAGAGTCAAACCCACGTTACATGACACGAGAGATTGCAGACACATTGCACATCCATCATTCAAGTGTTCACGACCACCTGAAGAAGCTGGGGTACGTAAGCAAGCTCGATGTGTGGGTTCCTCATGAACTCAAAGAAGCTCAATTGATGGTGCATATAAACATCTGCAATATGCTCATTAAACGTGAGGAAAACGATCCTTTTTTGAAGCGACTGATAACTGGTGACGAAAAGTGGATTCTGTACAACAATGTGCTGCGCAAAACGGTCTTGGTCCCAACATGCTGCTTCACCGCAAACAACATCTAAAGCAGACATTCATCGGCGGAAGGTTCTGGTCTCAGTGTGGTGGGATTTTAAAGGTGTCGTGTTTTTCGAACTCCTACCACGTAACCAAACAATCAATTTGAATGTGTACTGTCGGCAGTTGGACAGTTTGAATGAATCCATCATCCAGAAACGTCCAGAGTTTGTTCATCGTAAAGGTGTTGTGTTCCATCACGACAACGCGAGACCACACTCAAGTTTGATCACCCGCCAAAAATTATTGGAAATTGGGTGGGATGTGTTGCCACACCCAGCATACTCGCCTGACCTTGCGCCATCAGACTTCCACTTGTTTTGCTCTCTTCAACAGTTCTTGCATGGTATAACGTTCAATTCAGATGAGGCTGTAAATCAGCACCTTGTACAGTTTTTCTCCACGAAAGACAGGTCCATCTATGAACAAGGCATTCTGCAGCTCACTGAAAGATGGCAAAAGGTTATTGAATAAAATGGGCATTATATCATTTATTGATCTTTGTTCTTTTTTATCAATAAATAACCTTTGCAAAACATGGCTAAAATACGTCATGACTTTTCCGATAACCCAATAATTGTTGTAGTATATGCTCCTTGTGACTTGGAACCTTCTGATAGGAAGGATGATTTCTGCAATGAGCTGAAAGATAATAATAATTATCTTTAGCAATGTCCATATGTAATTATCTTTTTTTCCTTCAGCTTGCTTGGTGCTAAAGAGAAAGTTATTATAGCAGGGAATTTCAGTGCTACAGTAGATGTACAGTAGGAGATTTCTCACAATGTCCTGGGTAAGTGTAATGATTCCAAGATGAATGATAATGGTGAAAGATTAATTGAAGTAAATATTTATTAAGAATCAAAGGTGATTTTGAGGTAAAAGCAGATGATGCCACAACTATATGGCATGGAATTGATAAGGTTATTGAGGAGGTTTTGGGGGTATCTTTGCCACTCCTCCACGAGTTGGAAGTTACCAGTTCACAAAGAGTCAACCAAGGTGCCAGTCGAGCTGCAATGCATCTTAGGCATTCTAGGGGACTGCACACCCTACTAGAAGTCAGTTACTACCTTCAAAAATCCCACCCCCCCCCCCTTTTTTTGTATCGATATCCATATTGTTGGGCATCATATGCATTAAATGGTAATATTGCATAAAAATTTGCTAATGTGCTTTTTCTTACCCATATTACTGAATCATCATCATCATTGTCAACCATTATCAATCCACTGCTGGACGAAGGTCTCCCCAACTTTCCTCCACAACGGTCTGTCTTGTGCCAGTCTCCTCCATGCCACTCCCGCATACTTTCGAATTTCATCCACCCATCTTCCATGTGGTCTTCTTCTGAGTCTTTTCCTGTCCCTTGGAATCCAATCTAAAATTTCGGCTGTCCACCGATGGTCTGTCCTTCTGGCAGTATGTCCAGCCGATTGCCATTTCAGGGATTTAACTCTGATCATGATGTCTTCCACTCTTGTCATTTTTCGGATCCACGAGTTCCTCTTCTTATCTCTCCTGGTTACACCAAGCATGCATCTCTCCATGCTGATTTGAGTTGTCTGCAGCCTTTGTATGTCTCTTTTAGTTAAGGTCCATGTCTCTGCACCATACGTAAGCACTGGAAGGATGCATTGATCAAACACTTTTCTTTTAAGACATAATGGCATATTGCTCTTGAAAATTATGCTGTTTCTTCCAAAAGCTCTCCAGGCAAATTTTGTACGCCAATTAATTTCTTCATCAATGTGACCCTCACTTGATATCTGCTGTCCAAGATAAATGTACGTGTCTGTTATCTCCAGCTTTTCTCCATCAATCGATAAATCTTCATTTCTTGTAAAAGCATTGAACATCACTTTTGTCTTCTGAAAGTTCACTTTTAATCCCACTTCTTTACTCTTGTCAGCAAGTTCCTGGATCATACCCTGCAGCTCTGATGGGGTAGCTGCAAAAATGACTGTCATCAGCAAAACAAAGGTGGGTTAGATAATCTCCATTAATCTTTATCCCTTTGTTTCCCCAGTTCAGTGATTGAAAGACATTTTCCAATGTGGCATTAAAGAGCTTCAGCGATATGGTGTCACCTTGTCTCACTCCTTTTCCAATTTTTATGTGTGTTGTATTTTCAAACAGCCAAATCTTTGCACTTGCATTTTCATAGATGTTATTAATAATATTAATGTACGTATCTTCAATACCGCAGGATTTCAGAGCCATTGTAACTGCTGATTGTTTCACCGAATCAAAGGCATTTTTCATAATCGATAAAAGCCATGCACAATGGAAGTTCATATCCCCTCACTCTTTCAATTAGTTCGCTCAGTACGTGGATATGATCTATCGTGCTGTAGCCACTCCTGAATCCAGCTTGTTCTCTCGGTTGAGCCATGTCCAGTGTCACCATCAAGCGGTGTGAAAGAACTTTAGTGAAGATTTTATAAACCACTGATAGGAGGCTGATAGGGCTGTAGTTCCTGAGATCCTCAATGTCACCTTTTTTATGTAGCAAGATCATTGTAGCAGCGTTGTTCCAATCCTCAGGAATCTTCCCTTCATTAAAGCATCGAGTGAAAATTTGGGCGAGTACTGTTTCGATTTCTCCACTCGTTTCTTGTATGATGTCTACAGTAATTCCTTCTTCTCCTGGAGCTTTTCCCCACTTCATGTTCTTGATTGCATGCACAACTTCTGCTGGGAGGACTGGAAGAACTCTGGTACTGTACCTTTCATGATGTCTGGAGTACATGTATCATCCCTTTCATATAATTTGGAGTAGAAATCTTTCACTCTTGTCAAAATTTCGCCTCTATTTTTTGTTACAGAACCATCTTCTTTTCTCAGTGCCATAATCTGTTTCTTTCCCTTTACTGAGATGTCCCTTTGCTATCTTTAGGTTTTGGTTGTTTTCAATTGCTTTCCTTACTAGTTCACAGTTGAATTTCCTTACGTCTTCAGTGATACTTTTTCGTACTGTCTTGCATAGCTCTATATATTCCACTTTGTAAGTCCCATCTTCTTTAGTTGTCCTCATCTCTCTTCTCTTTTGCATCAACATTTTGGTTTTTCCTGATAATTTGTTTACATGCAACTTGTTCTTAGACCCATCTAATTTTGTTGCTGCTTCCATAAGAGCTTTGGTTACTTTTCTGTTAACTTCAGAAATATCCACTTCTTCCAATGTTAGGCCTTCTAAAGCAGAGAATCTGTTCTTGAGTTCCAACTTGAAGGTATTGTGGTGTTTTTTAAGGTTGGTTATGTCAATACATTTTGTTTGTCTTATGAGCTTGCTACGTTCGAGTTTAGTGTTGAGGTGCATCTTACATCTCACCAATCTATGGTCACTACCTGTGTTGAACTTGTTTAGCACACTGCAGTCTTCTATGACGAATTTTTTGTTACACATAATGAAATCAATTTCACTTGTCGTCTCATTTGGATGTCTCCATGTCCATTTCCTTTGTGGCTTTTTCTTGAAAAAGGAGTTCAAGATGAAAAACCCTTCTGCCTCTGCAAACTCGACAAGAGTATTTCCACGCTAGGTTTCTGTTGCAGTGACCGAATTTACCTACTGAAGTTTCATTCTGTTGCCGTTGTCCTATTTTTGCATTGAAATCTCCCATAATTATCTTTAAGTGCTGCTTACCTTTATTATTTAGATGACGAATTTCCTCATAAAATTCTTCAATTTCTTCTTCAGGATGACTTGTGGTGGGTGCATAAGTTTGAATAATCTGAGCCTGGTATCTTCCCGAGAGTTGGATAACGAGTCATGCAGCTCTGTCAGAGGAACTTTCAACTTCTACAACTTTATCCTTCAGTTTCTTGTTTATTATAAAACCAACACCGCTAGTTCTGCCAGTATCTGTCCCACCATAGTAGAAGAGATGTCCACTTTTCAGTTCAATGAGATCTTCTCCTTTTCTCCTTACCTCACTTAGCCCGACGATGTCCCACTTGATCCTTTGTAGTTCCTCTTCCAATTCAAGAAGCCTTGAATCAGAAGATAGGGAGCGTCCATTATACGTAGCCAAGGTCAGCATCAGATGGCAGCCTAGTCCGGTCCTCCGGAGATTCTTGGCACCCTCTGCCTTCATGTCGCACTGGCCGCTGCCTTGGCCAGGTACATTCCAGCTGCCAGAGACTGAGGGCCAGGATTTATGTTGTGGAGTCATTTTGGAGGGGTTTGGACATAATTCACCACGCTGGCCAAGCGGGTTGGTGAGTGTGGGATAGCATTTCCTCTAATCCCGATGGTATAGTTATAACGCTATTGGCGGTATATTACTGAATATTCTACTGTATCTTACATAAAAATTATATTTTATGTTCAACATTAGTCGTTCATGATTTCCCTTACAATATCTTGTTTCCTAATTATTTTCAGCAGTGTATACGTAGTGCGATCAAAAAGTTCTGAGACTAGGTAAGTTGCGCGTCAGCAGGTGGCAGTACGCTGATGCGCGAGCAGTGGTCGAGGACAGTGAACTTCATGAGTCATTGTGTCAAGTGGCATAGTTCTGTGAACATTGGCAGCTGTGCTACACGATATTTGGTGACCACATGCAGAACACTGCTGCAATTTTCAGTATGGACTGCAAACCAGAGCAGCGAGCGAAAATCAAATTCTGTATCAAAGTTGGCTAAATCGGGAACAGAGACACATGAAATGTTGCAGCAAGCTTATGGCAATGAAGCAATGAGTTGTGCGAGGTGTTTCGAGTGGCACTCACGCTTCAAATGCGGCACTGGAAGGCGACGAGAGGTCAGGGCGACCCTCCACAAGCAAAACCGCCTGAAAATGCGGACAAAATTAGGGAACTGGTGCATGAGGATCATCGAAGAAATTAGGGAACTGGTGCATAAGGATCATCGATGAAATTAGAGAACTGGTGCATGAGGATCATCGTTTCCCTAATTCTTTTGAGCAGTGTATACGTAGTGCGATCAAAAAGTCTCGAGACTAAGTATGTAGCGCACCACAGATGGCAGCATGCAAATGCAAATGCAGCGGTCGAGGGCAGTGAACTTCATGAGTCATTGTGTCGAGTGGCATCGTTCTGTGGACATCGGGAGCTGTGCTACTCAATATTTGGTGACCACGTGCAGAACACAGCTGCGATTTCCGCATGAACTGCAAACTAGAGCAGCGAGCGAAAACCAAATGCTGCATCAAACTCGGCAAATCAGGAACGGAGACACATGAAATGTTGCGGCAGGCTTATGGCAATGAAGCAATGAGTCGTGCGAGGTGTTTTGAGTGGCACTCGCGCTTCAAGAATGGCAGAGCAGCACTGGAGGACAATGAGAAGTCGGGGCGACCGTCCACGAACAAAACCCCCAAAAATGTGGACAACATGATAGAACTGGTGCACGAGGATCATCGGAGAGCCATTCAAGACATTGCTACCATCGTCAATGTGTAGTATGGAACAATGCAAGAAATTCTGACGTCAGTTTTGAACATGCACCGCATTGCTGCAAAGTTTGTGCCAAAGATTCTGAACCCCGAACAGAAGGCGATCCATGCCAAACTCTGTCAAGATCTTCGTCAGTAGGTGGTGAATGAACTAACATTCTTGTTGTGGGTCATCACTGGGGACGGGGTCAATGGTTACAACCCGGAGACTCAACAAGAGTCGTCGAAGTGGAAGAGCCTGGCATCTCCATGACCAAAAAAGACCCGACAGGTCCGGAGCGCAACCAAAAGCATGCTCATCGTGTTCTTCAACATTCGTAGGGTTGTGCACCGTGAATTCGTCCCCCAGGGCTAGGCCGTCACCGCCCTTTTATACTGCGATGTTCTACGGTGTCTTAGGGAGGACATTTGCCGCAAACGACCTGAAATGTGGTGCAGGAGCGATTTCCTGCTCCATCACAACAATGCAGCAGCTCACAGAGTGTTACAAACACGCCAGTTTTGCAGCCACAACAGCATGACTACCCTTCCTCACCCGCCTTACTCGCCGGATTTGGACCCCTGCAACTTCTGTCTGTTTTCCCGAAGCTGAAGCTCAAGGGTCGCTGTTTTGAAACCGTGGATGAGATCCAGCGCGATAGGCAGATGGTGCTCGACATGATTCGCGAACAGGACTTCCAGGGAGCATTCCAACAGTGGCAGAAACGCTGGCAGCAGTGCATCGCTGTCCAAGGAGACTACTTTGAGGGAGATCATAGCCAGACGTAAGTAACGTAAGTACTTTGTTGTGTATCGGCCTAGTTTTGGAAACTTTTTGATCGGACCTCGTATATGTACAAGGGTTGTACCGAAAGTAATGCAAAAGTGGGCATAACTTTTTTATTAACTGACAGAGGTCATTCAAATTGCACATGTTGGTTGAGTAACTCTGTCTCTATACAAAGGTACTATTCAACATAGTCTCCATCACAAGTGGTGCATTTGCGCCACCATTGAATCCAACGCTCGAATCCTCTTTGAAAAAATCAAGGCGTGGACTGTTGTACTCACTTCTTCACAGCCACTTTCACCTCATCTATGTCATCAAATCGTTGTCCCCAAAGACTGTCCTTCATTAGACCGAAGAGGTGGAAGTCGGTGGGCACCAGATCTGTGCTGTACGGTGGATGGGGACCACCGACCAGCCTAATTTGCTGGTCGCCTGATTTGTTGCCAAAGATGTGTGTGCTCTCGCATTGTTATGGTGAATGTGGATCCTTTTCAGATTATTGTTCGGTCTCTTTCTCCTTATGGCTTCTCTAAGCTTCCTGAGTGTCTCAGTGTATCACTCACTGGTCACGGTATGGGCACATTCCAGAAAATTAAGGAGAATGACCCCACAGTCATCCAAAAAACAGCCACAATGACTTTCTGCGCTGATCTCTGGCTCTTGAACTTCTTAGGCCTTGGTGAAGAGGTGTGACACCATTCCATGGATTGATTCTTCATTTCCAGATCATAAGGACACTCCCACGTTTTATCCCCTGTCACCAGATCGGAAAAAAATGTCTCTTCATTGGTTTCAAACAGTTCCAGCAGATCAGAGCAGACTTCCATCCTTCTCTCTTTTAAAGCGGGTGTCAGCTGCCGAGGTACCCACTTTGCACACACTTTCCGATACCCTAATTCTTTCACCATCTTTTGTATGGCGTTATGACCAGAGTCCAGTCATGCAACAAGCTCATGGATTGTTACTCGTCTCTCTGTGCGAATCAGTTCATCCACTCGCTGATGATTCGTATCAGTGGTCACAGATGATGGTCTGCCACTGCGTGGTGTGTCTTCAATACTGGTCTCCCCTTCTTTAAACTCCTTCATCCATCTGTGCATATTGCTCTTGTCAATGGCGTCGTCTCCGGAAACATTCTGTAGCCTTCTGTAGATGTCAGACTGCCTGCACCCTTCCTTCGTCACAAACTCATTGATGGTATGTTGCTTCAACTTGGAATCCATTATTTACCTGCTGTGAAGAAGGGTTACTATAGAGGAAGAGTTACTCTACCAACATGTGCAATTTGAACAACCTCTGTCAGTTAATGAAAAGTTATGCCCACTTTTGCATTACGTTTTGGTACAACCCATCATATGTATGTATATATATATGTGTGTGTGTGTGTGCTTACATTGCTTATGATTATATCATCTTTGAGCATAATGTATGTAAGATTCATTTACCAAGATTAGTAATCTAAATTCTTTATTTTACAGGCTTACAAATATTTCCTAAAAGGGAATCAAAACTCAGTGTTTGTAGCACATTTCCAAAGAACTCAAAAATTCTACTTTTCAAGATTCCTGTACATAGACATGTATATACTTATATGTATATAACAAAGCATTCATGATTTGTAAATTTTTTGTCATGTATTTATTCAGCTCATCCAGTCTGTATAATAAAGAACAGTCTGCAAATTGTAAGTTCCATGTTTTCTTGTGTTCTGTTGTTCACTTGATTTTCTGTTGCTTGTTTTCAGTGTACCTAGTGATCAAATTTAAAATTTTGTGCTGTGTTTCAGGTTTTCTCATTTTAGAGTTAATGGGTAACAAAATTTGCATAGAAAGAGTGAATGCATATACAGTATAATCATCTCCCTCCCACCTCCCCTCCCCTCCCCCAAAAAAGTCATGTTTAGAATGCATTTGCTAAAAATATATGTCAAGGACTGGAATCTAGTTTTTCCCTTTACTAGCAGTTTTTTCTTGTGCTAAATATTCTCTATGGCAAAGCTGGCGAAACTGTATTGCCATATATTGGCAATAGAGTTGCCAGTTTATTAGATGTGTATGAAATGTGAAATACTTTTCAAATACAATTAATAAGAATCAGATGTATTTGATGTAAAATATTTTCATAATGCTTTGATATTTTGCTTTACTGAAAAGGAATAATCACCCCCCCCCCCCCTTCGAAAGCACCCACATATGTAGTGTATGACCAAAACCAAATACGACCGACCAATCACATCTCCAGGAGTGCAGGTGGCCTAGTGCGGCCAACTTGGGCCTCCGTTTTCTAGGTTAATGCCATGTTCTACCAAACAGATGATATCATTGTTTGAAAGTCACATTAAGCAGTTGGACCGGTGGTAAAGACTTCTTGTAAACAATTTTGTATATGCTCGTCAGATTTAAAATCAGAAAGAAAGAAAAACAAATTGTATCATACTTTTGACTTTTAGCACATTTCAACCAGGGTATGCTACACTTCGCCTTAATATTTCTGTACCGTTCAATGTGGGAATCATAATAATGAGAAGGAGTTTGAAGTATAGTTGCAAAAATTGCAAGACGCAAAAAGCTGGTAAAGACAAATAAGGAAAAACCAAAATGTGAAAATGCAGTCTACCTGCCTTTATTCAGCATGGAGTTGTTGTTGTTACCTAAAAACAGTAATTTAATACAAGCCTACAGATGATGAAGCATGGTATCTGTAGTGCACTGAGATATGGTGTTCCGGTCAGCAACCAACTGGATAATCGCGGCCTTCCCTGTTTCACACTTTAATCATACAGCCATTCTTATCATTTCAACTGTAATCATTCAACACATTCAGCAGCAAATGCCCTTCCATGTCTTTCACTTCACTCAGAGATCCTCACCATCTAATTATTTCACAAGCCAGTCTTCAAAATGTCTTTCTTTAATCCAGGAGCAAACCTGGCTTAGACTGGAATTTTTTGTGTACCTGAAAAAAGAAAAAAAAGTTTGGCCTGGCTTGTTCGGACCATGGTGCTACAGAAGGAAGCGCTAGCGAAATTGGTTCCTTGGCAGCAAGTAACTGTACTGTGATTGATATTGTCCAAAATGTGAAGTTAAAAATGTAATTTTAAATAGTTACCAAATGTAAATATTAATAATTTGATGCTTTGTTTAAATGGATGGGCATTTCCATGCTGCAGGATTGTTCTCAGCATGGCAGCAAAGAAAGTTTGTGTGATGAGATTGATGATATCAGCATTCTTGCTGTTGTGTAATGCTTTGTAGTGTAGAATTGATATATTTTTTTATCATTGATCCTTGCTTTAGTCTGAAAACTTTTTTTTTAATGCTAAGGAAGGCAAGTCCTCCTTTTGCCAAATATATGAAAACTCAGTTTTGATTTATTACCAAAATATTGATTAATATTTTCTTTGCCTACAAATTCTCTTGAGGTGTATGCGTGTCAAAAAATTATATGCTCATGGAATCACTTTGTCTATAAGTCTCCTGAACCAAGTGGCATGATGAAACAAATTCTTTTTATGTGACATAAACTTATAAGGGAGACTTCATTTTTTGTACATGTTTAAATTTTACCTAATGTGCATTTATGTTTCAAGTGATGTGATCATTATTTTTATATTTGTCATAACATCAGCTTTTAGATGACATGAGAGGGTTTTTTTTTTTTTTTTTTTTTTCAGTGAAACAGAGAATTTTTCGCTTTTTTAGGTGAACATTTTTTTCTACTAGGATGACGAAAAAACAACCTACATCCTAAAAGTTTCAGGACTGATGCAATAAAGAATATAAAAAAATACCATACTCTCAATTAATGCTGGTGACCTTCAAAATATTACCCTTCAGAATCAACACACAGTTTCTAGCACTTCTGAAGATCCCGAAAACAGTTCTGAAAGGCACTTTCCGGGATGTCCACAAGTTGTTTTGTCATGGCTGCATGGATAGATGTAATATCTGCATCATACTGTGAGTGGGTACCATTCCATTCAGTGCTTTGTCGTTTGGTTTGTGGATCATACTGCAGGCACCATGTTTTATTTCCTGCAATAATTCTGGAGCAAAAATCAGGATCCTCAGCTGCATTGCCAAGCAGATTGGAACAGATGAATGAGCAAGTCTCCTTTTGGTCATCAATCAGAATGCAGGGTACCAATCTGGCATTAAGTTTTCGTTTTCCCAGATTCTTGCATAGTATCTCATGACAGATAGATTTACTGATGCCCACTGACTCAGCCAAAAGTCTCACTGTAATTCGGCGGTCTTTCTTTAACTGATTCCAGAACTCTTCGATTTTTTCCCTCTGTCTGCACACTGGTGGGACACCCAGATCTCGGATCATCATCAAAGGATTCCCGCCCATGACAAAACCATGCATACCATTCGAAACCTCTGCTGTGGGTTAATGCGGTGTCTCAATATGCTTCTTTTAATATTCTGTAAGTTTCAGTAGCTGATTTCCCAAGTTTACAACAAAAACAGATGTTTACTCTCTGCTCTTCCATGGCTAAACTGAAATGGGACGAGAATGCTTGCTATGTTTTCCTTACTGCCTGCCTGTCGGTACCGGTATAAATTGGCTTCCACCTGTTCACTGATTGGCCAAGGACTGCTGTCTTCTGGCATACACGTGAGAGTTTTATCCCACTACTGTTATGTCAGTTATGAAGTCAGTCCTGGAACTTATTAAGCATAGGTTGTATATAAATAAGATGGTTCAAAACAAGATTCATATTTAAAAATTGTTAGAAGAAATAACAACAAAAAAAAACCCCACCTGGTGAAAAAAAAAACTGAAAAATTGAACTACAGCTGAACCTTGTTAAACTGCCAATGGTTTGTTTCATGTTTTTTCTGGCAGTAAGCTAGGGTGGCAGTATCAAGATGGTGAGTGACAATGGCAGCAATTCTTCAAAAATATTTAGGGATCATATCTGTTTATGCTGAATGGATAAAAAAATGTTTTTTCTAGAATTAAAAGCCCTTCTAACAGTAGCTTTCAAGTTATTTTCCTTTTTTAAGAAAATTTGGAGGAACAAGCAAGGCATGAATTTTCTGAATAATATTTTAATGGATACACATAACCCAGTCCCAAAAGGTATCGCAGCCAATGGTGAGTGATAATAATAATTTAAAATTTCATTATTAGTGAGAATGGCCTGTTGTACTCCATTTAAAATTTCATTATCAGTGACAATTCCCAGCTGCACTTCAAGCTGCCATGCCCTTTCTTGAATGATTTCACTTGCAACACCACCACGTTTCACATTTATTTGTTCTACCCATGATACTAGGGCTTGTTCCAGCTTTTCTTTTTTTTTTTTTTTTTGTCATGTTTGCCATTTTTTACTTTCTTTGCTAATATAATGATTTTTCCAAGCTCATCATGTTACTAATTTAGAATCATTCCTGCTGTTCTTCAGCTAATACTTTAACAGAAATAAATTTGAAAAATGATTCAGAATAAATTGTTGGCTTGACGGTCGAATTTCCCCCTTGTACTCACAAACTAAAATTTTTCTTGAACACTCAAGTCAGTTTTACTGAAAAATTCAGTTGAAAACAAGACTGAGATAAGTAGGAGTTACACTTGTAACAATCCCTACCTATGTGATAAACCACGTCAGATGCAATAAATGCACTGAATGGAGAAAAACTGTTGTCCACTTGAAGAATGCAGGAGTGGCTTTTTAATGCAGAAGGTCAAGTTGTAAGACAATTATCCTTTATCCCATCATTCTCCAAGCACTAATGGGTACTGAAAAAGCCTACATGTTGATAGCCATGTAACTTCAATTAATCCATAAGCTTCAAATACAGTAATTCTCTCTTGCAAGCAAAGTGAAAAATGAATGAATAGAGGTATATGGTAAAACACCTGTTGCTAAGTTTTGTAGAAAATGCCATGAATTAAAAATAGTAAAAATGAAAATTACAGTTTTTGAATGGCAAGCAAAAGATGCATGCATACCTGCTAAGTTTTACAGTTTATCCATAAAATTTCTGGAAATTCCGCTTGTTTTATGGACATATTTTACAGATTTTGAAAATAGTGGCCCCAAGAACCGTCACGCCTGTATACTCTGCTTTACCAGATCCCAATTTCACCCACTTCTCCACTCTCATCCCTCTCTGCTCGCACTGAAGTGGAAAAGACGGCAAAAACACTGTAGGATTAGGAGCCGATAATTGCTAAAAAATGAGTGAGAGAAAAGTGAGAAACACCAGCCTCACATAAGACTTAAAATTGCATTTTGAATGGTATTCTAACATGTTGCCACAAAAATGTAAGGTCAAAACCTCAGTTAAAGTAAAAATTTTACTGCAATTGCAAAAATTTTGCAGTTACAAAGTAAATTTTTTTATCTGTGTATGTAGTCTAATGATAGCGTTCCAATGAGATAATTGTGTATCAATTGCATTTTAATTTCCGTTAGCATGAAATGGTTTTAAATATCTTAATTTTAGCAATGAAATACATTAAAATTGACAATTCATTTGCATAATAAATCGGCTTTTAATCAATATATACCATACATTGCTCAATCAAACATATTGATTAAACGTTTACTGCTTTTTTTTTTTTTTTTTTTTTTTATTATGGATTGCAATTGTTTGAGTTTGGTAGTTCTACATGCAACAAGCCTCTACAGTTTGTCTCTGTGCAGATGGCAGTTTAAAAAAGCATACATGAGAGTTTTCTGCAGGTGCGTGAAATTTCTTTCCTCTTTTTTTTTTTTTTTTTTTTTTGTGCCATACTTGGATTGATGCAAAACTGAAGGGAAATTTTGGGGGGGGGGGGATTTCTTGAGGGGGTCCTTTTCCATCAAAGGACAGTGTTTCATCTTTCAAAAACATAAGTTAAATGGAGAGAATATCATAATTTCTTTCGAGATGTTCCTTTTGTCCAGTATTTTGTTAAATATAATTTAGTTCCATATAATATTTGTATTTTAGCTTGATAATGAAGAAAAATTTTCTGAAAACAGAAGTTAGATGGCGCAAAAATTTCCCTGTAATATTCAGGCAGGAGATTCTTCCATTTCTGTGGTTTTCAAGATCGATGCATAACTGAACAGAATTTGGAAGGAGATTAGTGTGGCGTCCTTTTTCCAACAGAAAACATAATTCCATTTCTCGAAATTGGAAGATAGATGGACTAAGATTTCTCCCATGATAGTATTTCCTCCCCACGATGTTCTCTCTATCCTGTGTTGCTGTTAAATGTCAGTAATTTTGTATTTCAAATAGAGTGGTGGTGTGCTCCAGTTTAATATTTGTGTAAATACACTGGTTTCCATAAATTAAGCAACAAACCAAAAAATTGCGATAGTTGGGTGAAATATAGTTCGAATTGCACGAAATTTGCATATGTTACGGGCAAAGGAATACCGCATCAATGTACAGAAGGCAAATGAGTGGCATTGGCAACACTTTATGCAAATGTGCATGAGCTTAAAACCAGCTGTTTTGGAGGGGTCTCCAATTCATGTGCGGAGGTGAATGACAAGATTTCGAGGTGGTGATTTTGTTAACATGGCTTCGAGACGTCATTTACCAGTGGAGTTACACTACAGAGTAATAGACCGACTCTCAAAGCAGGGCAGCAAGATGTGGCAGCAGTTCCACACCACAGGTGCAGCTTCTCAAAGGTACAGCAAAGGTAGGACAAGGGCGACAACCTCTACGGATGACCGGTATTTGGCTTTCGGCACGGAGGAACAGGACGGTTACACCGACTCATCTCAGATATGTGCTTGCAGCAGCCCCACTGGACAGATAGTATCATCTTCGACGGTACGCAGAAGGTTGGTTACATGCAGGAGGACTGTATGCTCAGCGACCAGTATTAGGCGTGCCCCCCCCCCCCCGCTCGCCCGGAGGGAACGTTTCAATTGAGCACAAATGCATGTGAACTGGACTCAAAATCAGAGGATGTCCGTTCTGTTCACTGATGTGTCACAATACTGTTTACAGAGTACTTCTCACTGAGTTTACATCTGGAGAGAGGCCGGTACTTGCTATCTTCCCTCTAATATCCAGGAAAGGGACACCTATTGCATTGATAGTGTTCTGGTATGGGCAGGCATATTGTTAGGTGGCCATACTGACCTCTATGTGTTGCCACATGGAAACTTCAATGCTCAGAGGTATAGAGACAGCATCCTGGACCCTATTGTTCATCCATATGTGGCTGCAATTGGCGATACATTTGTACTGCAGGCGGATAACGCCCGCCCTCACACAGCTTGCCACGTGCAACAGTACCTAGAACAAGAGAGACTAGTCCGTATGGAGTAGCCAGCACGCTCTCCTGATCTAAATCCCATTGAGCATGTCTGAAATGCTCTCGTGTGGTGTGTTGCTGGCCTCCAGCTCCCTCACTGAACCCTGTAGGGGCTCCGCACTGCTTTGCTCGAGCAATGGACGCAGCTACCCAGGAAACTGCCCGACACCACAATTAACAGCATGAAACATCGCTGTTGGGCCTGTAATTGCTGTTCAGCGAAACCACACTCCATATTGAAGTACCTTTTCCTATTTCATCTTGATACCTATATTTTTGTATTTTCATATTTGCATCACTCATACCAAATGTAAATGCTTTGTATCACATGTTCTTAAGTTTTATTGTTGCATTTGGTCTGATAAAGCTGACCACCAAATTTCATCCGAATTGGTTGCATTCTTTTTTAGTTATCACAATTTTTCCATTTGTTGCTTAATTTATGGAAATCAGTATAAATTAACATGAACAATTGCCTTACTGATGATGCTGACTTATTCACACTGTTTCACTGCGTGTTCTGATTTTTCAATCGGTTAAAAAGTTCAGTTTTTTGTTTCTTTCTTTTTTTTTTTTTTTTTTCCTTCTTTCTTTCTCTTCAGCAATCTCATGTATGAAAAAAGGTGTTTAACACACTTTGAAGACATTTGGTGCTCTTGGTGTATAGGCAGAGTTGGTGAACAGCAAGGTGGCAATTCACTGAGGGAATTTCATTGTGCAGGTATTCAGGAAAATCTGTTCTGAGATTACAGCAGATGAAAAGTGAGAGTGGCAGTTTAAGAACAGGCTGCTTAAAGACATTGAACTGTACTTGTATTCATTTAAATGTGATTTTTATTGTATGGAAATTACACTGGGATGCCTTTTCATTATCATTTGCCAGATTTTCAGGTTGCACTCCAACCTGTCATGGGGGACTTCCTGGAGTAGGTGTTGCCACTCATATGGTAATATCCAGCTTTTTCAGTTGTTAATTGTGGCTCCTCTTATAGTGACCTCAGTAAAGTTAAATGATAATAACATCACTACAGAGTTTGACATGACTTTTCTCCTTATGTTGTTTGTCATGTTTCCAATTTTCTAGTCATCTCAGCTTGTTTAGAAAGGCTTCTCAAATCAAGAAAAAGTTGTGCATACTTGCATATCATGTGATGCAATATGTGATTGCTTTTTTTTTTTTGGGGGGGGTCCAAAACTAGTACAAGAATGATTTAATCAACCACTACATGATTAAATGATAATAACATCACTACAGTTTGTCATGCCTTTTCTCCTTATGTTGTTTGATGTCATGTTTCCAATTTTATAGCTATCTCAGCTTGTTTAGAAAGGCTTCTCAAATCAAGTAAAAGTTGTGTGTACTAGCATATCATGTGATGCAATATGTGATTGTTTTTTTTTTTGGAGGGAGGTTGTTTAAATCATTCTTGTACTTCCAAAGGAAGTACAAGAATGATTTAAACAACCACTACATGATTTCATGAAAAACGTAAAAATACATGATGCAACTATAAATGGAAGAGTCCAGCATACTCAGCTACGAGTGGAAGTGAATGGAATGCCACGGGAGACTTCAAATTTGTGATGGCATAAAATCATTTCTTATTGGGAGTTCATTCATGAATGGTCATTTGAATGAATGACCCAATTTCCAGATTTTAACTTTGCTCACTCTGTAAATCATTCATTGCAAGAATCCAATGTTGCACTTTCAGAGCCTCGGCTTTTTTTGGCAAACTGCCCAAAAGAGTGCAAATTGTTCAACCATTCATGATGAATGATTTGCCACAAGCCAGCTTGTGGTGAACAATTCAGACACACCATTCAAATGAAGGGTATTCATATATCATTCTTAAGTTTTGCCATTACTTCTTTGCTGATTGCTCACTCACATAATGATTGACACTTAATTCTTGACATTACTTTTCTTATTGAGAATTCGTTTCTGAACTCATGCAGGTGGATCAAACACACTGCAACTGCAGTATGTGTCGCAGTAATGGCAGGTTGAAAGATCTTTCACAGCAGTAAGAGAGAAACCATTCTCAGTGAAGAGTTATTCGTTGTGAACAAATCTTTCATGAATGGTCCATCACTGCTTCAAATTGAAACCAATAGTTATTTACTATTAAGAGATCTTCAAGCAGCAGAAGGTAAACAAGAGATGTAGGAGGCTACTGAAAGAGCAACATAAAGCCTTGAGTCCCATGACATCTGTTCAATGAATGGACCCCTTTTGTCTTTTGCGTCATAGTATAGAGCTACCTGGAGACCAATAAGCTTCCCCTGAAAGCATTGCTTTTTGCACAATGATCTTGAATATGACTTAATCTTTGCCAAAGCCCCACTGAATGTCATTTCAAATTTGTGCACTACCTCCATACAACACTTCTGGCAAGTGATTGCCGACTTCAAAAATTTGTACACCAAGATGCGAAGCAGCGGTTGCTCTGGCTTTTTAAAGTTTTTCCAAATTCTTTTTTTTTTTCACCAAAGTGTTATGACAAAATAAAAAAGGTAATCACCACTATTTTTGCCAAAACTTTTTTCCATTGCCAAAACGATTTCTTTTCCTCAAATTGCAAAGAATGCAATCAGCAGCATGACCACTGCAAAATATCATCAGAAGAAAATGTTGTCACTCTGAAGGAGCTTCGAAAGAACTCTTATGACATCTTGGAAGCAATTAGTTTGGTTATTAGTGCTTGGAAAAAAGTGACAAACTTATGTGAACTCTGCTTGGAAGAATTTGCAGCCTTCCATAATTCATGACCATGAGGTTTTCAAGAGCAGGAGGAAGAAGCTACTGTTGAAGGTCACATTATGGCTCTGGGTGAGGCAAATGGGGCTTGTAGTCAGCAGAGAGAATGTCTAGGAACTCAACCAATAACTCATAAAAAGATCACAACCAATAACTCAACAGAAGATGTGAAGGAACAAGAGAGGGACACAGGATTTAAGCTGTCACTAACTTTTTTGCAAAATCGTGAAGAAGACAATTACGTATTTGGTAACAAAAAGCCAACTGTGTTTCCTTAAAGTGAATGGTCAAGATTCTTCAAAGCTTGTAGCTAGTTAAAATAATCTATTCAGTGCTTAAAGAAGTTTGCATTTTGAAACAATGGAAGGAGAGAAAAAAATGGAAAATCTTCCTAGATTGCATATTTTGTGTGTGCACACAGCTTTACAGTTGCCTATGCAAATTGGCCACATGTCAAACAGGAGACCAACAAGTCTTGCAATGGTGATGGTTCCCCATGTGACCTGGGAAGAAGGGGTGCAAGTTACCAGGGAGAAAGTAATGGCCCCTCAGGTTACCCTGAACTTTGCATACCATCCCAAATTTTAATCCCATGAAATCACAAGATACTGGACTAACTAGCTTATTTTTCTGGCTGCAAATTCTCAAGCGTTGGTTTGTTCACATCACAAAAGTAATTAGTTTGGATTTCTATTCAAGTGATTAATTTTCTGAGTTTTCAAGTACATTTGTTATTTGTCACAGATACCATACAGCAAGCTGGATAAAATGGCTGGATAAAAAGGTTAATCTTGTTAGATTTAGATACTATAGCGAAAAATGATTTAAAACTCTTTTATCAGAGTGTTGCAAATGTACACCATGAATAGTGAGGGGATTTAGTGTGATAAACCTGACAAAAACTCCTTAACATAGTGGAATAGATATTAGGAACTTAAACTCATTAGTGTCTATTCCTGTTAAGAAATCAGAAAGGAAGAATTTTTACTTTAAAAAGCCATTCATAACCAGATGAAGTCCTGATGAATTTTATTGCAGCCACAAATATATGTACCAAAACCAAAAATATGATGTACACATATTTATTCACTATGTCAATGAGTATTTCTTTTATTAAATATGGCAGTGAAAAAAAGGAATCTCAGTGCAGTGTGCTTATGTTTTATAGGACATGTAGAGTCTTTCAGGTATGACGACAGGAATAGTGGATGGTTTTCTATGTACTTTTGTGGTAATTTTATTGTCTTGGTGGCACTTAAGGGGGAAGTCTAGAAATGGGAGTTCACCATTTTGATCATATTCGATGGTGAATTTTATTGTTGGGTATCGTCCAGAAAGCTCATCTGCGAGTGTGCTGATGGTGCCAGAAGATTAAGGATTGTGGTAGGGCCGTCTACATATCAGAAGTAAAGTAACGGTTTGAGTTGGCACGTGCGCAGCACCTTCTCTTCTAGCTCTTGCATGATGATTTTGGCAAGGATTCCAGAAAGTGGGGAGCCCTTGGGAGGCTCCTGCCGTCTGACAGTGGATAATGTCATTGAATACAAAATATGTATGCTTTCGAATTAAACGAAGAGTGTTCATAATGGCTTGGACTTCACTATCTTTTATATTGTTCATTACACTGAGACGAGATTCTATGATGGTATGCACTTCTTCCACCAGTACACTGGGGAACAAGGGAACTACATCTAGAGAAGCCATAATAAACGGTTGTGATGCTGGATGGTGACTTTTGATTATAGCAATTGCCTTTTCAGTGCTAGATACAGAACGTATAGAGTTGGTGGTCAATGATTTTAGGAAAAGTGCCAGTGCTTTTTCGAGTTGTCTGATAGGACAACAGTAACCAGAGAGGGAGGGCGTACAGGCTGTTCTTCCTTGTGTAAAATGTTTCCAACAGTAGGAACTCGTGATCCTACTGTTGGAAACATTTTACAGGTTATGGTATTCGGTAGTCCTCCATGGTTGTTTTTTAGTTTGGCCACGGCTATGGTGATGGCTTGGGTTGGATCTTTGGTAACAATGTCATGAGGAATTTTGCTGATGGCATCTTGCATCTTATTATGACAATCAGTCTTATTCATTATAACTATTTGCTGTGTTTTGTCAGCATGGATTATAGAGATGTTACATCAGTTTTTAGAGCTTTTAATTGTTCTTCTGCTCTAAATTGGCAGAGACTATGATATACAGTTCTGCTGGAGGTTTTTCTTATGGCCGCTGCTAGTTTATGCCATACACATTCTCTTTCAGGATGGGGAAGAGTTTTCACAATGGTTTCCAGTTATGGGATATGATTGAACTTTTTAACTCTGGTTGCAGGGTAGGCGAATTTTGTCCCCTTTTTAGTGCTCGGATCTGTGTGGCATTTAGGTTGTAGTTACTGATGTTTATAAATGGAGATTGGCAGCCATTATTATTCTTTGGTTTATTTGTGGATGTTGTAGCGTGTGTGCTGGCTGAATCTGCTTTCAATAGGCGTAGTTTGTTGATATGCCTGGCATGTGTAGTTGTTTTAATTTTGTGCAACCTTGCGTTGAAGATCTCGAGGGAATGGTCTAGTTATAATGGGATGTGCGGCACTGGCCCATAACATAAGCGCAGAGTATGTCTTCTGTTGTAGAAAATTGATTCTGCTTCGTTTTCCACGAATTCCTGTGGTAAGCCTTTACAATTCTACATTCTTGAAAAATATCATGTCCCTTTTAGATACTGTGAAACAATTTATTCGTAGATACTTGGGAGTGACTTGCAGTTCGCGGCATTTGACGAGGAAAGATAAATGGGTTTCTTCCATGGTGAGCATTTGTTTCCATTTGAAGTGTAGTTTAGCTTCATGTTCCATACTGGTTGACAGTTTTCGTGAGCGTAGTTACACCCAGCTTAACAATGGCGGCATCATTGGTAGTTTTTATGAAAGGTATTGTGCGGAAAAGATTAGCGTGGATTAGTTAGCCGTCTGTAAACGATTTTAAGTAAAGGTTTTAGCACATATCCGTACTCTGTTTAACATAAATTTAATACAAGTCTAGATATATATATAACGTACAAGATCTTTCAAAACACAGTGCTTTCATCGTCAGGTACAACAATAATAAATAAATATGGGAACAAAGCCATATTTTGAACTTATTGGTATTGCGCTGCGGGCTCATGGGATGACACGTATTATAGAATAATCATACGTACACCTACAGGATCTGCATATGTGTTAACATAATTGTCATGATGTGTGCTTATAGATGAGAAGTATTATAAACAAGGTGATTACATCTTTAGTATGCCACATGATGTTGGCAAGATTTTTGTTTTTGAGAATGGCATGAGGTGAATAGGAATAAGTCATTGTTGGTTTATTAGTGGTACCCACAGGAGCAGGATACAAAGGGGAGTGTCCTCATTACAGCATTTGGATTCGTGGGAAAGGATGAGTAAGCTTTCAGGAAGTAGCAGCATCCTCCTAGTGTTTGCGGTGGCTAGGATCTTACTTTGCTTCCATTCAAGATGGTGCTCTCATGTGGAATCAGATTTTTAAAAAGATAGGGATCCTACTTGTGTTTACGACAGACATGGTGTCTACAGTATACCACTTAAACATGGCAGTAACCAAAATGAGGACATGATTTACATAGGGTCAACCTTATGCACCAGGATCAAGGAGCACAAATACTCTGTTCTGACCCATGTCATTGACGTGTATAGTCAACAATGGCACGCACCATCCTGAATGGGCGCAAAGTAAGATCCTAGCCACCACAAACACGAGGAGGACGCTGCTACTTTCTGAAAGCTTACTCATCCTCTCCCATGAATCCAAAAGCTGTAACGAGGACACTCACTCCCCTTTCTATCCAGCTCCCGTGGGTACCGCTAATAAACCAACAATGACTTATTCCTATTCACCTCATGCCATTCGCAAATACAAAAATCTTGCCAACATTGTGTGGCCTACTAAAGACGTGATCACCTTGTTTATAATGCTTCTCATCTATAAGCACACATCATGACGATAATGTTAACACATATGCAGATCTTGCACGTGTATGTATGATTATTCTATAATATGTGTCATCCCACAAGCCCGCAATGTGATACCAATAAGTTCAAAATATGCTTCTGTTCCAATATTTATATATTATTGTTGTACCTGACGATGAACGCACTGCATTTTGAAAGATCTTGTACATTATATATACCTAGACTTGTATTAAATTTGTTAAACTGAGTACGGATATGTGCTAAAACCTTTACTTAAAATTGTGTACAGACGGCTAACTAATCGACGCTAATTGCACACTTCTTTTTGCTCTAAAGAGGGTGATTCAATTAAATGTAGTAATTTGTGTTGATAAATCAATCAATATGTTGTATATAGAAACTCTTTAAACATATCAAGTGGGTGATCTTCATGGTAGATAGGTTTTGTGTCTCCAAGGGATGCTCTGTTCTGCTGGGCAACTATGTCACACATAACAACAACACAGGCCTTTGTGAATCTGAAGAGCTGACATAAAATTAAGTTTCAGTATAAATATTGTTGAGGTATCAGCTATGTAGTTCTGCGTAACACTGGCCAAATGACTCCAGCTCAGAGGGGTTTGTTCCAGAATTCTTGGGCAGAATGGCTAAGTGGAACTGTTAGCTGTTTGGTTGATATGCCACACAGATGTAATTTTTATGGTTTTCAAGTGAGGTATTGAAGGACTGAAGTATTGGAATATGGTGGGTGTGCTACATGTTTGAAGACTAGTCCACCACAGAAGCGACCATGGGCTAATAACCGGCATATATTTCAGCTCAGCAGAGTGAGTGTAATATTGGTGTGTGAACAGGGCCTGATTTATGCTTAGCCCTGCAAGGCCCAGGTCTAGGGTCCTGCATTATAGGGGCCCCCAGAATCGCAATACAAAAAAAATTATGCTTTTTTCTTTATTAATTATTATGAATGAAAAAAAAAACGTTTGGGGGAGAAGTCTTTTTTTCCTGAAATAAAGATTAACACTGGTGTTTTTACTAGGCACTTTCACTACCTCTAAAATAATCAGGTATTATACTTTCTTTTTTTATGTTATATTTCTACTTTGGACATCTGCTATAGATGTAGAAACTTCATTAAAGCTTGGGAATTAGGGTGATTGCTTGCCAGGGAACTTTTTCAATATTGTAGAGCTGCCCAACACTTATATGGTGTAGTGTAAAAGAATTTTTTATGTTTATTGATACTGCAAAGTCTTTAATTTGTGTGTGGGCAGACAAGGATGTGGAGTGACCAAAAAAAGAAAAACAACACTGTGTGTGGTAAGGGTGTGAATAACTAACCTAATCTTTGTCACTTCTGTGTGTGTGTGTGTGCATGCGCGCACGCACGCACGCACGCACACTCAAACCATCACATAACTTACTCCTCAAAAGCACAAACACATTGATTGCTTGGAAAAATCAGAACCTGGGGAACTAGTAAAAACTGATTTATATGGAGTCCATTTAATTTCAAATGAGAGTAATAGATAAGGCAGGAAAATTGCAGTGCTTTTCCTCTGAAACTTGCAGATGAAATATAAATGTGCTATATTCCTATATACACTGCTGGCCACCCAAAATGCAACACCAAGAAGGAAGCATCCGATTGGCCTGAAATTCGCAGCACGCATCGCCCGCGAGAGGACATGCAAACGATTAGCATTGCGGGGCATATGCAAATCATGTGCGCCCGGCACACCACCG
The DNA here is from genome assembly GCA_039090855.1 of Macrothele yani. Classification (NCBI taxonomy): domain Eukaryota; kingdom Metazoa; phylum Arthropoda; class Arachnida; order Araneae; family Macrothelidae; genus Macrothele; species Macrothele yani. The sequence continues at coordinate 166,048,658 of CM077029.1, read as the reverse complement.
AGAAGTACTATAAGAAGGGTGCACAGAAGGCGGGGTGTAAGCAGTGGAAGAGTGTTGTGCTGCCGGACCTGTGTGTGGGAAGCTCCCTGACGCCTCGTCACAGAATACGGCAGTCATTCCAGCACGTTTCGGAGTTTGACAGAGGACGAATAGTGGCTTATTGCGACAGCGGTTCGTACCGAGACATCAGCGGCTGTGTGGGACGACATCCAGCCACATTAAGGCGAGTATTGATTCGATGGGTGCAGGAGGGACGGACAGACCGACGTGAGCAATTGCCGCAGCCGCGGCACACCACCAAACGAGAGGACTGGCATGTTGTGCGGCGGGCATTGACGGCTCGCACCGCCACATCGCAAACGTTAGCGCAGGAATTAGGGTGTGTTGCGCAACAACCTGCGTCAGCACGTACCGTTCGACGTCGTCTGCAAGAGCCGGGATTTGTCTCACGGCACCCATTGCTCCGATTACCATTGACGTTACACCACCAGCGAGTGCGCCGGTAGTGGGCCGTTGAACGCCGCACCTGGACTACGGAATGGCACGACATTGTCTTCTCCGACGAATCCAGCTTCTGCCTGCAACACCACGATGGTCGGATCCACGTGTGGCAGCACCGCTGCGAGAGACTGCATGACACCTGCATTATGCATCGCCATACCAGTCCGTCGCCTGGCGTTAGGGTTTGGGGCGCAATTGGATATGACACCCGCACCCCTCTGGTACGCATCGCCAGTACACTCAACAGCCACCGCACCATCTCCGACGTTTTGGAGCCTGTAGTCCTCCCTTACCTGCAAGACCTGCCAGCGGCCACGTGGCACGCATCATGCAACAATTCTTCACGGCCCACCAGGTGTCACTGCTGCCGTGGCCCGCCTGTTCTCCCAATATGTCGCTCTTCGAACACGTCTGGTCGCTGATCGGCAACCGAGTGGCTACGCCCGATGAACTGTGGAAACGTGTGGAAGCAGCCTGAACCGACATACCCCAAGCCCACATCCAAAGCCTCTTTCGTTCGATGCCGCTGCGTGTAGCGGCCGTTATTGCCAGCCATGAGGGCCACACAAACTATTGATGTTTGCGTGTTCCGCAAGTCACACGGGCCTGTAAGCTCAATCGTTTCATCTTTGTATCTGTTATGTGTCCACTAAATCTGGCTTTGCTATCTCGTGTCCTTCTTGGTGTTGCATTTTGGGTGGCCAGCAGTGTATATTATGCACCTCTTGAAAGAGTTTTTGCATTGCTAAAACACTTGGTAGAAGCTTTGAGTATATCACATTTTAAAATTGCTTGAGTCTAAATTAAGTCAATTAATGAGCTGAATAATGTGTTTTATGAGTGTGAGAATAATTCAGTTATGCATGTTTGCTCCAAATCTAAGTGTCATTCCGCTGTTAATGGAATTATTCTACTTTAATATTGAACACATCGCAGGTGATTAATCAGCTACGTCGAAATTCACCTTGCCCCTAAAAAATCAGTCTGTACCAAGTCTAAATAATGTTCATCGGTTAAAAAAAATTAAAAGGGAATGAATAACTTAACATCTGTGGATGTTTGAATTATCGCATAATTAAATGTGAAAATAGCAGTACTAAACTGTTAGTGTTTTACTTACTCATCTATATTTTTAAGTGCGAATTTCCTTGCTAATATTAAGATTTAATAAAAGTAGATATTATTTCCTATTTTTTCCCGCAGTGTCCCATTTATTAAATCCACTTTTAAATTAATTGATAATATTTAGTGGCGGCAAATGCACTTACTTTTTCAAGAATGTGGATGGCTGGGGGCCTCGTCTTGTACTGTGCCTAGAGCCTGATTTTGTGTAAATTGGGCCCTGTGTATGGTATACGAGATGAATAAATAGGAAGATAAATGTGGTGATAAAAGAACTGAATACATATGAATTTGATATGCTGTGGAGTGAAACTAAACACAACTGGGATACAAGAAGCAAATGGAATGGTATATTGTCTATAGTGCTGGATGATGTAAATGAAGCTGGTGTAGGTACTATTTTAGGTGAAAAGATCAAGAACAACTTGATTCACTATAGTTGCATCAGTGAGAGAATTCTGTGGGTAGGTTTGTAAATGAAATTTCAGACAACAGTAATTGTCACATCAAAGAAGAAATTAATTGGCATATAAAACTTAAGTGCTGGCTTCTGACCATTCGTCCGAGATGGGTCTGGATTCGAATCTCGGTGAGGCATGGATGTTGTGTTTGTCTTACCGCACTGGCTCCGTCCCTTCCCTGGCCCTAAATTAGGGATGAGTGACTGCTTATAGCCCACTGAGATGCTCATGGTGGTTGTTAAACCCACAAACAAAATAAAAAGCATATAAAAGTTGGCTGGAGGGCATAAGGAAGACACAGTACAAGTTTCAAAAGCAATTTACAATTATGCCTTGAAAGAAAAGTGTTTAAACAAGGCATTTAGAGACTGCAGACAACTCGAAGAAGCCTGGAGAGAGAGAGGAAAAGGAACTCTTGGGTCACAAAAATGACAGAGTGGATGATATCATGATCAAAGTAAAGACCCTCAAGTGAGAACAGACTAGACATATTGCTAAAAGAGCCAACCCCTGTTGGATATCTGAAATACCAGACTGGATACCAAGGGACAGGAAATGACCCAGAACAAGACTATGTGGGAGATACCTGAATGACGTGGAAGAATATTGTTCAAGACAGAGTTGTGAGAGAGACTTGGAAAGACCTACATCTAGTAGTTGATTAAGAATGATTATGATGACTTATGCTTATCAAGGTAATTTTTGTGAACTACGAAAAATAAAAAGTTCAAGGATTTTATTACATTCCATGGTGGGAACTGGGAAAATTTAATTTCCACACTGCATTTTGGGTGTTAATTGACTGACTACATAACTCGTGTTGTTTCTGGATGCCAGTCCCCCTGTAAGTAGCCTTTCACATTCTCCATGAGAAGCACTTTTTGACATCAGGGTGCTTATGTAATTAGATGGGGTTGGGGTTTTTTTTTTTTTTTGGAGAGGGGGGTTAACCACTTTTCATGAAGTGGAGACACTGCTGTGCATGATAAATGCAGCAGGGTTGATGTTTAAGAGATACCAATGACTGTCACTTGAATGTTTCAATTTGTCTTTTCACATGCCATTCTGATGTATCTTCCTGTTTGCCGTAAATAGTATAGTAAGAACATATGTCACTGATGAAGCAGTCTATTTCACAGATACTTCAAATCTTGATAAAGAAAAATGAAGTAGTAACTTAGTGTATATTTAATGGCAAATTTGCCTTCCAAAATCAGTACTGGTTTAAGACAGTTTGAGGCCACAGTTAGAGCACCTGCATATGAATGGTAAGTCATAAAAATAGAAAATCCTACACTGAGAAACAAATGAATCTACATTGAACTATGTTTGCATTGTCTGTTGACACAAATATTAAAATAATATGTAAATGACTCATCTTAAAATTTTCCTTGTGAATCAGTTTTAATTTACATAAATAGAAGTTTGATGGCTTATATTTAAAATGTTCTAATGACTTTTGCCTTCTGAGGCCATCAAAATGGCCAGGGCTCCTTGCAGTAACCTTAAACCAGCACTGAACAGAGTTTAAAAAATAATATTAATCTAGTTTATTTTGAGAATGCAGTAACAATTAAGCCAGCCAGAGTCTTTTTCACCAGGAAGGAGGGAGTAAAACCTACAAGACATATGACTGATATAGTTAATATTTTTATGCTGATGTTCATCCTGTCTTCACAAAAGTTATTGTAAAGGCATTTCTAAAGCACCTTTAAAATATCTCAGTCTTATGATTTGAATTTGACCATGGTTAGGTGTTTTGTAAAGAAAAGATTTCACATGATTCATGCAATTAAAATGTTGCACTGGTGTGAATATATATTAATCAGTATACATAGTAAGCACGTATATTGATGAAAAAAACAACAACAGAAATAACACTAATTTATTTCATGTATTTCTTTTAATTTGTTTCCAGTATTTACAAGGGTAAAATATTATTTACTCAAGAGTCTATTCATTCACAAACACAGTTGTAACATACACTATCTACAATGACTTGCCAACATTGACAAGACAAGAACAGCCAATCAAGCACATTTCTCAATTGTTCACTTGAATATTCTTTTTTTCTTGGATAAAGCAATGTAACAGAAATGTACATGGATCAAATATATATATTTAAACGTACCAACCATTCTCGTTTTGGATTACAGAAGTAGATCAATATTTTTGAGCATATAGATAAGTTATTTGTATTAGTTTAACAATTGGCAGTAGGTAAATATGCCACACAGGCCAAATTCAAAGTATATTTTCCTTCTACCCAAAATAAGCTGGCCTTCTCACTTTCTCAACACAAACATATAGATAGATATCTGTATCTCCTGCCATCTAAAGTAAGTGAAACTTGTACATACTGTGTTTAAACATTTCGAATTGTTAACAGACTTATGTATTAAAACCACAAGGTTGTAAATATATGGGCATTCATAAAATTAAGGAAACTATATGGACCTACACATGTAGTGCATATCGTGTCAAGTAAGACATTTTTTAACTTGAAGATATCAACTAAAGACTGCATAAAATAGTTTTCGTACGATGTACTCTGACATTGAAATTGCAGCACCCACAAGGAGAGTGATTGAATGCATGTGCAAATCAGCAGGGCAAATGAGTTGCTGTGAGGAATACAAGTAATTGAAATGCACAACCGGTTGAGTGGAAGCTTTGGCTGATATAAATACAGAGCATGGTGTGCATGAGGCAGTTGACAGGACCAACTTCTGAGTGCAGAGAGAGAGAGTGCCAAGATGTCACATTTAATACCAATATTTGTAGCTTTGACAGAGGGTGGAATGGTCTCTTCTTCATGTGATAGTAACAACAGCACAGTGTACAGATGATAGCAAGAATGGCTGCAGTAAGGTCGGAGTATTTTTCAAGTTGGTAATGAAGCATGATGATGATTACAGAAAAATTGTGTTATTGATCAACAAGTTCATGCTAACTGGCACAAGGGAGGGGGACCTGGACCTCCATGCATGCAAGTGACTGCTGCCCATTGTCAACAATGTCTAGAATGGTGCAATGCTCAGGCCACCTGGAGTACAGAATGGCATCCTGCAATGAATCTAGCTTCTGCTTGAGGTCCAATGATTGAATCGCATGCATGCTGTTATGATGTGGGGAGCAATCCATTGCAGTTGTCAATAGCAATCTGCTGCTGTGTCTTGGAGACTCTGCAATCTGTTTCAGGCCTTTTTGTAACGTTCTAAACTGGAAAATCCAAGTTTTAGAAGAATTTGAGATTCCTGATAATTAAGTTTCTTTGGGAATTATACAGCATTTGATTGGAAACACCATATTTCCATGTAGATTGTGACACCTTGAGAGTTTTTATCATCAAACATGCTCTTAAGATTTAAAAAAAAAAAAAAAAACTTTTTCAGCATGCTGTTATCATTTTGGAAGTTGCATTTATATCAAATAATTTGGTTATATTCAGCTAATGCAATAAAGCTACATTTAGAAATTGAATGGAAACCACTGTAGGCTTTTAGAACTGAAGTGATCAAAATAATATATAATATGAAGTGTGAAATTCAACGTCTCCGAAAGAAAATTTGGTACAGGAAAAGATATGAAGTTAAACATATACAGGGTTAAAAGGAAAGTCTGTGATCATGCCAATATCTCACAAACTATGGCAGTTAGCAATTAACTTCTTGTGCAGTTGTATAGGAAACCCCTATAGCACTCACAATAACACCACAGAGGATCCCCTCACCCCCTTTGGGGGGGGTTGAAGGGCTATCGTGCCCCCCTTTGCAGATAGGGCAAGAAAGTCAATTTCAAACTTGTTCAGCGAGGCAAAATTAGTACATAGATGTTTTTGTCGCATAACAAAAGATGGAAGGGGACTCTCCAAGTGCGGAAAGTTACCTGAGTCACTGTGTCTGAAGCATATTTGCATGGATTTCAAATGTGCTTTCTCATCAGAATACAAAAATGATATGCGTGGTTGGTATGCCAACACTTCATGAACCAGTGATAGGAAGTCGAAAGCTTTGCCACATATGCAAGTCTATTAGATGTGCGTACAGTTTTCCTATTGGATGAGTGTTTTGCCACTTTATGCTATCTCTCCTTGTCTCAGTGTATTTTTTACTGTATTGGACATCAAAGTCTGATATTGAATATGTCAAGGAACTGCATTTTATTTAAGAACAAGAACTGTTAATAAAGGTTTGTAGGAAAACTTTTCCTTTGTGCTTTCATTTACTTAGAACTTACCAGTTTAGAAAAGTTCTAAGTAATAAGTTCTTGTCTAAATACTCTGTCCTTGCTTCCGGATGTTGTGATTTTCTTGGGCCCACATTCCCAGTCACCGTTCATCTTTTGTTATGGGACAAATACAGTTATGTACTATTTTTGCCTCACTGAACAAGTTGGTAATTGACTTTTTTGCCCTATCTGCAGGGGGGCACGATAGCCCCTTTGTGGCATTATTGCGTGCGCCATAGGGGGTTTCTTATACAACTTCACAAGAAGTAAATCGCTAACTGCCATAGTTCGTGAGATATTAGCCTAATCAAGGACTTTCCTTGTAACCCTATATATATGTATATACACAGTACATATTGGCACTGATCTCAGAGTTCCCAGGTTGTTGTTTTTCACCTCGCTGTTGCTCAACCTTTTTCATACTGGGGTGACTGATGCCATTTTTCAACATATACTGCAGGGTTTTCTGTGAATATCTTGATCGTGTGGACATACTGAATTCGTCTCACGATTAGTAGCCATCTTTGGTCCCCAGCAGGTGGCTGTTCAATTCCATGGCAAGATGGCTTAACATCATACTGAATCTCCTTTACCTTCAAGGTGCTGCACTTTTAATGTAACAGAGTGTATAGGAATGACATTCAATAAGTCCAGCTAGCAGGATGAAACATATCTTTCTGCAATAAAATTATTATTACCATGGCCACAATTAAAAGCTTTGGCAATGTACCAGATTATTATTTTAATTTGTGGAAAAAAAACATGAACTATAATTCAAATGACTGGCCCATCTGAAATATGAATTATAAAATCGTCCAGCTGTGGCCACTTACTCATCACTCTCTCTGCCTTAACAAATTTTCAAATTACAACAACTGTTTTATTTTTCACATTGATCATGCTTTGTGAGTTTTCACATTGTCAAAAAACACATAAAATATAATTACACTTATACACAACAGATAGCAACTCCTTTTAATTAGAAGTTCATTTGCGCATGAATTATGCTAGAAAAGGTCAGTCATCTTATAAAGTATGTGCACAATATCTTGCTGTGGTGTGGAACTTGGGGGTAAACAGTTTTTTTTTTTTTTTTCCCTTGGATATGCTTACTGACAACTAAATCTAAAGAGGCAGATGAATTATTTTTACCCCAATGAGCATGATCCTTTATTTCCAATTGAACTGTAAAACATATGCTATTTAAGATGTAGTGCATTTTTTTCATAAATCATCTAAAACATTTTGATGCAGAATAACATTATAAAAACTTGGTACAAGACCAAGGCACTTTTCATCCAGTTATTGTTTAGGTTAGTATGACTAGCATTCACTGATGTACAACAGGTCTTCAAAGCACTCATTTCAGTGAGTGAATAAACATTAAAAATAGCATTCATGGGTTTATATACAAAGTGCAGTTTATGGTCCATTGGCACAAGTTGTCTGTAAATCTTTCAAACCTTTGTTTCTGGACCTTCTGCTCTTGTGCTATGGCTGAAGGAATCTCTTAGTTTTGTCATTTGTAATGTACAAATATGTCCATAGGCTCTGTTATACCACTCAGGTGATCTACCCCTAAAATATTAAAAATTAAATGTATGAGGTTTAAATTCATTTTTCACCAAGAAATAAAATACAGCACAAGTATGAGAACACATCAAGCATATTTTTTAAACAAAATTGAGTTACTTTACCACCACAAAAACATGTACAATCAAACCTCCCTACAATTTTTCTGGTGGTAAGCAAGGATGGTAATTCTTAAAAATTCTATGTTTCTTGATTAAAAGGGGGAAAAATCCTGCATTTAAAGGTACTTTTGGACAGTAGTTTTTTTAACAAAGCATGAATTTTCTGAAAATTTTGATGGGAATGTATTACCTAGACCTAATAGTTATTGTAGCCAATGTTGAGCAAAACTTTATAATTATGTTATTAATAAACATTTCTAACTGTACACCAAATTGTCCAGCCTTTAATCAAGTAAGCTAATCTACAATTACATCTTGTTTGGCATTTATCTGTAATGATTTTTTCCAAGCCCATCCATTTGTGTTTCTCATTTAGAATAGCTCCTGCTGTAAGTTTGAAAAAGCCGCTGGCCTCTGATCATTCGTCTGTAAGGGGTCCGGGTTCGAATCCCGGTCAGGCATGGATGTTGTGTTTGTCTTACGGCACTGGCTCTCTCCCTTCCCTGGAACCAGTGACCCTAAATTAGGGACGGGCGACTGCTTATAGCCCATTGAGTTGCTCACGGTGGTCGTTAAACCTCCAACCAAAAAAAAAAAAAGTTTGAAAAATGATTCACAATAAATTACTGGCTTGAAGGACTATTTTATTTTCTTGTATTCTCATATTAAAATTTGTTGATTGACGCTACAGAATTGGGTTGAAATCAAGACTGCCGCTAGTGACAAGTTGGGGGGGGGGGGGCAGATACAGTAACCCACTTTTGCAAGTGAAGTGAGAAAGGGATAGCAAAACACCTGTGGTTGATTGTAAGAAATTTGTTATTTTGCTTGTGTTGGGCTTCTTCAGGATAAATGGCACAGAAATATACATATTGCATGTGGCGTCATCATTCAACAGTGTTCGACAGTCATAGGTTTTTGTTAGTTGCTTCCACGCTCTTGATAGAAATGGTGTTGATTCCATGTTGTGAGGAATTTTTATATATGTTTTTTCTAACTTTCCCTTCAGCGAGAAGAGGGCTATGCCAGGCCTAATGGTCCCCTCTTTCTTCCAAGTTGCTTCAACAATCGCTAATTGTCACAACAATATTATTGGTTGCATGATAATTATGTGTGATATATAAAACAGAATGTTTATCTATCTACACTTTACCATTGAAGCCTTTCGGAAGCAAGTAGTGCAATGCCCCAAGGCAGACTTAAAACTTCAGAAAAGAAGAACTATTGCATGCATGAACAAACTCACCTTGAATAATGGTATCCTTAGATTAATAAAATAATGTAATAGGAGCACTATACACAGAAATAATAGGATATGTTTTCTAAGCTTGCAGCTGATGAACAACTTCCTTTCGGTTCGGTTGTCCACTTATCATATGAGAGTAAACGTGATGATCCACACATTCGATGCAACGAGAATTTCAAAACAATTCTTTCTCCTCCTCTCTCGGATGGACTTTTACCTTTCAACTACTGCGAAACGCACTGTACATTTCCTTGTGTTTCCAACAAATATAACTATGCTATGTATTTAGATGCAACAACTAAATAAAATATGGATATGGGAAGCTTCCAAAATATTCAGCTTGTGAATAAATTTCGTTACTTTAAAGAGTAGCCTATGATCATTTTCGTGACAGTGTTAAACCATCGATTTTTGTAGGTCTTGTGCTCCTTCAGTCAATAACACTCGGCCTTCTCTATTAGAGGTATGCAAAAGTTTCCACCGCCCCACTAGCGGCCGTTGTATGGGGTCTAACTGGCCGGCAACCTGTGCTGTCAGTTCGTACATGAACCCAAGCATGGCGGTCGATAAAGTTCATTATTTTTGTTTAATTTAAGAAAAAGTGAAGCATGTGGTTCAATATGCCGAGCGTATGGCGAAAGGGTTATGGGTGAGCGTACGTGTCAAAAATGGTTTGCCAGGTTTAAGAAAGGTGATCTATGCTTGGAAGACAAGCCACATGCAGGTAGATTATAGGAATTTGCAGACAAGGAGCAGGAAACGACCACACAACTGGCGAAATGTTTGAAAGTGGCTCATTCGACAATGGCACGGCGTCTACAGGCCTTGGGGAAGATTCAGATGATTGGTAAGTGGGTTCCGCATACTTTAACGGAGCGTAATATTGGTCAACAATTGGACATCTGCATGTCATTGCTGAAGAGGTTTCAAGGAAAGAATTTCTTGTGGAAGGTTGTCACTGGGGATGAAAAATAAGTCAACTGCGACAACCTGATATGCAAGCGATCCTGGGTCGACCCAGAGCAGCCATAAACATCCACTGCAAAACAGGATATCCACGGGAAAAGGTGCTGTTAGGTGTGTGGTGGAACATACTTGGAGTGCCGAACTGTTGAAACTGGGAGAAACAGTCACTGCACAACAATATATTGATCAGTTGATGAAACTGAATGCTGCAATCGAGCAAAAGCACCCATGGACAAGTAAAGGATGCTGCCCAGTCATTCTGTTACACGATAATGCCAGACCACGAAATCAACCCTTGAATGGTTACACTGGGAGGTTTTACCGCACCAGGCTTACTCCCTGGACATTGCAACCTGCCCTAGCCCAACAGAAGTTCCAGAGATGGAAAATTCCGTCACTACGTTCTCCAGCTCAAAACTCTAGTCCTATCACAGGGGGTGGTCATTGATGCTAACGGCCAATATTTTGTTGAATAAATGTGTACTGGTTTCCTGATTGTCTCCTTAAAATGGCGGAAACTTTTGCATACCCCCTAATATAATATATACAAAGTGCCACATTCACATGGGATTTGATCAATTCTCCACAAATTTTTATCTTCAATATGGTCCTTTGTTTGAATCAAAAGACCATGTTGAAGATAAAAATTCATGGGGAATTTAACAAATCCCATGTGAATGTAGTGTTTTGTATATAGGATAGGGCCTTGCATTATTGATTGAAGAAGCTCAAGACATATATAGGGAAAATGTTGATGGCTAAATACTGTCATGAAAATGATCATCATAAATTTCTCTTTGAAGAAAAACTTATTGACAAGCTGGGTTCAAGCATTAAACTTGATATTTTGGAAGCTTTCCATATATATCAAATTTCTTTGCAACTTGGCATCCATGCCATTTGATCAAGTGTACAGAAACATATCTCAGATTCAGAAATTAGCTCCACAAATAAATACAAACTAACTGATTATTGCCATATCAAACTTCTCCATTTACAGGGATCTTGACACACAACTCAGGCATTACTGACATCCATCACACGGCATACACAAGATCTTCTATACTTCATAATATTTTTCTCATATAGACACTCCTCCCATGACTTCCTTTGCTTTTCCTTCCTGCCACTTGGGCTAAAAAAATTCTTAGTAAGCATCTCATCATTCATTCTTTCAATATGGCCAATCCACTGAAGCATATTAGTCTCCACCTTGCTTCACATTACACAACTGCAACACATCATTCCTCATATGATCAGAACGTGTCTTGCCGCACACAAATGACTCCCAGGTTTCACTGCCGTACATCAGAGTAGGAACAGTTACACAGTCATACGGGAGACTTTCTTGAGAACCCATCATTCCTGTGAAAACCTCCCAAAGCTGCAATGACTTTCAATGAAGAATCCACTTGCCTACTAATTTTGCCATCTAATTTGTTCTCTCAAACATACCTCCTAAATATACAAATTCATTCACCTGGCTAATCTCTGTGCCATTAAGACTTATCTTGTATTCAGAATGAACAGTTCCTCACTCAAAAACCATAATTTTGGTTTGTTTTTTTCCTTATTTATACTCAGTTTGAATTTCATACAAACTTCGTACATCCGGGATAACATACTCTGCAACACATTTTTGCTCTCTGCCAACAGGACAGTGTCATCAGCATGCAGCAATCTGCACACACGGATATCACCAAGACATAAACCACTATTATCTATTTTGGCATCATGCATCCATAAATATATTAAACAGCCATGGTGACATTACACAACCTTGTCTGACTCCTGCACCAATAGAGAACCATTTTGGTAAAACACCATTCACTCTTACACAAGTTCTACTGCCAGCATACATGGCTTTTGCATTATTAAGTATGTTCCCAGTAACACCATATTTATTCAATACTTTCCACAAAAGTGTCCTATTTACTTGTACAGAAACAACAACAAAAAAAAAAAAAAAAAAGCCAGTGACTGTCAACATTGTTGATGATGCCACTTGCCTTTCATTCTGAAGAAGCTGAGCCAAAGCCTTTGTTGATGTGAAAGATAAAATAATTGTTTTTCTTAATCTTAAAATCATAACACCTTGTGGTTGAGTTTACTAAAAGTAATAAGAACTCTTTGAATGACAAGAGAAAGGTACGTGCAATAAGCTTCTACAATTCTTTTCTGAGCAGATCATGGTTTTAAAAGGCTTTGGAGCAGTTGGTGAACAGCAAGGTGGCAGTTTATCCAGGGAAACAGTTACAGCAGGTGAAAAGCAAAGGGGTGACTGTATTTCACACTATGATTTTGGACATAGAATGTGTTTCCTCACAAATATAGTCAGTCTATTGTTTATTTGTCCATGTCAAACATCTTCCCAAGGATGGGTAATTCTTGCTTCTTCTGACCTGACCACACTTAAGTAATTTCAGATTTCAATTCCAAAATGTCTGCTAACAGGGAGGATATACATTATGTAGACAACTCCACATATACAAATAAGTGTGCATTTGCAGAACCAGGTGCGCAAATGCTGGGTGCTGTATACAAAGAAGGCTTTGACACACATAGCAGAACTGATGGACTGGAAAGGGGCATGGTGGTTGAATGCAACCAGAGTAAGCAATCAGTGTGTAGCATTACCACTCATGTATGTCCTTCTGTGATGAAAAGAAGGCAGTGCCGCTACAGTAAAGACGCACTCTGGGAAAGCACACAAACTGAGTCATCATGCCAAGTGATGCTTAATGTAAAGAAAGCATGCACATTCTCCATTACACACCTGGCCAGCTATTTGCACCACAACAGTATGCCTACAATCAGGGCCGCCTGGACCATAGGGGCAACCGGGGCGGTCGCCCCGGTCCCATCGCCTTCAAGGGGCCCCGCAGTTTAGAAAACAAAATAATTTTCGGTAAAAGAAATATTTTTTTTTTTTTTGTAACTTTTGGAGCGCAAGGTCCTTAAAAATATATTTTTGAAGTTTTTTTGTTTGTTTCCAATCTCCCCATTTTTGAATACGTTATCCACCCTGTTTGTCGTACGGACACTGAGATTTGCAGATTCGAAATGATTTTTGTAACCACCTTAATCTTTTCCACATTCATGAAATAGCAAATTAAATTTCATCATTTTGTGGTACCCTACTTTTATATATCCAACAATTTGTGTGAAAACCTGATACTTAAATTTAAGGAAGTAAAAAGAACAATATCCAAGTTACTTTCGGACTACATATGGAGGCCACTTTTCCAACATTACAAAAAATTGAAAAAAAAAAAGGGCAACTTTTATATATGAACGCATATAAATGTTTAGAATGTCACTAATTTGTCAGTTACTCTACTGTGCATTAAAAATCAATCACTAAACATGTATCAGGGGAAAAAACTATTTAAACCAATTCATTTTAGAAGGATCCTTATTATATTTCCTATACAAAAATATTCGCTAAGCAGGTATCTTTTTATCATTTTGTGAATAAGCTGTATAAGAGTCACAATACAACCTAAACCTTTTCTCCCGGGAAAGAAAATCGTAGATTTTAACACTTTTTACTCTCTCTCTCTCTATCGCTCTTCCTCTTTCTCTTTCTCTCTCTCTGAACTTTCAGTCCGCATTATGGTCTTTTTCTTAAGCTTAAAGCAAATACTTCTTTGAGATAATCATTTTGTCTTTATGGTAGTGTTCGTGTGTCTGCCTCACGAACGATAATTTTCAGAAACTACTTTATTAAAATATGATTATTTATTTTTTAGTGCCCACAATGAAATTTCGCCCAGGGCCCCGCAAGAGCTCCATCCGGCCCTGCCTACAATTATCATGCTATGTCAGATGTGAACAAGCCCTACATCCCTCTATGCAATGCCAAATTACTACTGTAGTAATCCATTGCTTTCTGTTCATAGACAATAGAAGAGGGTCGTGTAAAGTGATGAATCATCCTACTCACACTTTTGTTGGATGTAGCATTTGAACGGGGAATGCTGTCAGGCAAACTGCATTGCCCCTACAGTCACGTTTGGAGGGGGATCTGCGGTGTTGTGGGGCTGCTTCTGCTGGGAAGAAATCTATCCTTTGGTTATGATGCATGGAGTGCCTGAATGCTGGTGGTGACAACTTCTACCATTTTCTGTGAAACAGCTCTATTACATAAAATGAGTGTTCAGTCCAAAGTGAATCACCCTGTATATGTGAAGTGGCATACTGAAGCCCACACAAGGTGCAGCTGAGGTGGACCCTTGCATTGCAGCAGCTCAACAAAAAGACTTTTGTGAAAGTTTTTTTATATTTCTCCCCTGAATATTTTATGGAAAAATGAATTGTTTCAAGCTTCACTACTAGTGCCAATTAAAAGTGTTTGCCAGCTAGCTAGTTACATTGTCTTATGACCACTGTAAATCATGAACAGGAAAAGCAGAGTGTATGTCTGGGCAGTATATTAAAATAAAATAGAAAACATGCGACTGTTACAAGAATTTCAATAATATGCTGGCAAAAACCTACACCTTCAGATTTGTTTGTTTTATGCTTCTGTCTAGCAGAAGCAGCAAGATTTTTGTAGGAGTATCATGACAGTCTCTACAGAAGAACATATATTTAATTAAAAAAATAATTTTTAGGATGGTATTAGAAAGACAAAAAATAATATTTTATAGTTGGGCCCTTAAGTTCTTGTTATGTCATTGTATGTGAGAAGGTAGCAGGCATCTTTTTATTGTGTATCAGTACTTAATTTCACCAAATCTTGAAAGTTATACTATCTGATATATACATACCTTGTATCAACCCTGCTAATATGTGTTATTCTAGATTTCCCTGATCCACATGGCTCAATAAGAAAACGAGAAGCCAGTACTACAGCCCTTACACCATCAACCATTGGCAGTGCATCAGGGTGTTCAATGGAGGTTTCTATGAGAACACAAGTTCCTTTAGGAAGGTCAGTTTTCCATGACCTAAAAATAGAATGAATAATTACTATTAGGCAAGTTTAAATACATAGTAAGAACAGCATTATTCATATTTATTTCCATTTATGTACAATATTTTCATACGCGAGATTGGTGAAGAACAGAAAAAAGATGAACTTTTTGACCAGGTGAAAAATCAGAACGTGTAGTGAAACTGTATGAATATACACCGATCAGCTATTACATTATGACCATCTACCCAATAAGCTGTAGGACCCCCTTTAGCTCACAAAACAGTGGCCACTCGGCAAGGCATCAACGAGGTGGCGATAGGTATCCTGGGTTATCTGGTGCCATAATGTCAACAGCAGATCCTCCAGTTCATGTACATTTCGAGGTGGTGGTGATTTAGCTCAAACCCGCTTTTCCAAGTTGAACCACAAATGTTCAATTAGGTTCATCTCAGGTGAATTTGGAGGTCAGGGCATCAACAGAAAGTCGCCAGCATGTTCGTCAAACCACTCCTTGACGATTCTGGCAGTGTGGCATAGCGCATTATTATGTTGGTAATGGCCATCACCAGCAGGGAACACAGTTGCCATAAATGGGTGAACTTGGTCTGCAACAATGTTCAGATACCCGACAGCTGTCAGGGATTGTGCTACTGGGGTAATGGGGCCTAGAGTGTCCCAAGAAAACACCGCTGCCGTCGACCTGTTTCCGCCCAACAGTGCATCCAGGTGCCATAGCCTCCATTGGTAATCGGTGTATCCACACTCAGCTTTCTATGTGATGCACCAAGAATCTTGATGATCTTGGGGCAGATTTCATACATTATTGGCAATGACTTGCAGTGAGCATGGGGACCCAGCTGGGTATTCAGCTACGCAGGCCAATGCGCAGAAGGCTGCGATGAACTGTGTTCTGCGACACATTGCCCTGATCACCACTGTTGTATTTGAGGGTGATTTGTCGCACTGTGGCCCTGCGGTCGCTGTGAACAATGCGCGACAGTCTCCACTCCCCTCTGGCATCGATGAGCTGCGGACAACACACGGCTGGTGGACTTTTCGTTGTTTGGCCATATGTGCACCACTTTTGATACGCACTCACTACAGCTGCACGTGAACAACCCACAGGCAAGATCATAGTTCCAAAGCGCCTTGCCATCACAATTTGTCCTTTATCAAACTCCAATAAATTGACAGCTTTTCCCATTCTGACTCCGTACACTCTACTAACTGAAAGCCGGTCCTCGGGTTGTATATATACTGCTCTGTGAACTTCACCTGCGCCACTGTTCGGTCTCTAGGATGGGAGTGGTCATAATGTTATGGCTTATCAGTGTAATGCAGCACGAGCAAGACAGAACTGTTCATTGAAGTTTATTTATGTAAATATTAAACTGAAGCACATCAATGAATTCCAAATATAAAATTACTGACATTTAACAACAAAACAGGATGGAGGGGGGAGGGGAATTGCGATAAATAACTTTCAATGGGCGAAATCTTCGCTCCGTCCGACTCCCGTTTTTGGAAATTTTCCCTCCATTTTCAAGATGAAATACAAATATTTATGGAATAAAATTATATTTAACGACAATACTGAGCAGAAGAAACATCACGAGAGAACGAAATTAGGATTGATGCAAAAATTGTCAGTTCATCTAACTTCCGTTTTTGAAAGTCAGAATTCCGTCCTCGGACGGAAAATGATCCACCTCTTCAGTTTTGCATCGATATCGAGAATGACCCAAACGATGACAGAAAACGCGAAATTCTTCAAATCCGGAAAAGAATCTGATGTATGACTATTCTGTCAGGCAAGGGTACTAACCTAAACATAAAATGACAATAAAAAATAATGTACTGAAGAGAGCAGGATATGTGGAAATGGGTTCAGGTAGTATCACTGTTTTGATATTATGCTTACTGTATATTGGATCCAAAAAAAGGGGGAAGGGAATATAGCATTTAATGCTATGTGTGTGTGTTTTAATTATTATTCTAATTCAACACAAAGAAAACTATAGATAAATTTAGTTCCACTTTTTTTACATGCAGATTTGGGTACAATTTTAATTAGTACCCAAATCTGCATGTAAAAAAAAGTTTCACTTCAAGTGAAATAAGTATAATATATATTAATGAATAATAAATTTTTGCCAATACATGGCAGTAATATAAATATGTCATATAAATGACAACAGATATGTTGATGTGACTGCCATGTATATGTAAAGATTTATTCTTTATAAATTCTATGATATTACACACAAAACTGGCAATTCTTGGGGACCTGATTTCATTCTTGGATTAAAATGGTCATCACTATGAGGTGACAATATTCTTCAACCAGAGCAAGTGTGATATTTGTTAAGGTTGCTATGCTTCAGTTGGTTGAGATTTGTTGTCCTGGGTGGTTTAATGAGATAGCATGCTCCAACAGAAACAGGGGATATTAGATTCTTGCTCCAGAGTGATGAAATTTCAAATTTTCCAGGGTGGTGGCTACATGCTAACAATTAAGTTTGGCACATTCCCATCAACAAAAAATGAAAGAAACATGTCAGTACTTGAAATATATATATATATATATCATCATCATCATCATCATTGTCAACCATTATCAATCCACTGCTGGACGAAGGTCTCCCCAAGTTTCCTCCACAACGGTCTGTCTTGTGCCAGTCTCCTCCATGTCACTCCTGCATACTTTCGAATTTCATCCACCCATCTCCCATGTGGTCTTCTTCTGGGTCTTTTCCTGACCCTTGGAATCCAATCTAAAATTTCAGCTGTCCATCGATGATCTGTCCTTCTGGCAGTATGTCCAGCCCATTGCCATTTCAGGGATTTAACTCTGATCATGATGTCTTCCACTCTTGTCATTTTTCGGATCCACGAGTTCCTCTTCTTATCTCTCCTGGTTACACCAAGCATGCACCTCTCCATACTACTTTGAGTTGTCTGCAGCCTTTGTATGTCTCTTTTAGTTAAGGTCCACGTCTCTGCACCATACGTAAGCACTGGAAGGATGCATTGATCAAACACTTTTCTTTTAAGACATAATGGCATATTGCTCTTGAAAATTATGCTGTTTCTTCCAAAAGCTCTCCAGGCAAGTTTTGTACGCCGATTAATTTCTTCATCAATGTGACCCTCACTTGATATCTGCTGTCCAAGATAAACGTACGTGTCTGTTATCTCCAGCTTTTCTCCATCAATCGATAAATCTTCATTTCTTGTAAAAGCATTGAACATCACTTTTGTCTTCTGAAAGTTCATTTTTAATCCCACTTCTTTACTCTTGTCAGCAAGTTCCTGGATCATACTCTGCAGCTCTGATGGGGTAGTTGCAAAAATGACTATGTCATCAGCAAAACGAAGGTGGGTTAGATAATCTCCATTAATCTTTATCCCCTTGTTTTCCCAGCTCAGTGACTGAAAGACATTTTCCAATGTGGCATTAAAGAGCTTCGGAGATATGGTGTCACCTTGTCTCACTCCTTTTCCAATTTTTATGTGTGTTGTATTTTCAAACAGCCAAATCTTTGCACTTGCATTTTCATAGATGTTATTAATAATATTAATGTATGCATCTTCAATACTGCAGGATTTCAGAGCCATTGTAACTGCCGATGGTTTCACCGAATCAAAGGCTTTTTCATAATCGATAAAAGCCATGCACAATGGAAGTTCATATTCCCTCCCTCTTTCAATTAGTTCTCTCAGTACGTGGATATGATCTATTGTGCTGTAGCCAGTCCTGAATCCGGCTTGTTCTCTCGGTTGAGCCATGTCCAGTGTTACCTGCAAGCGGTGTGAAAGAACTTTAGTGAAGATTTTATACACCACTGATAGGAGGCTGATAGGTCTGTAGTTCCCGAGATCCTCAATGTCACCTTTTTTATGTAGCAGGATCATTGTAGCGGTGTTCCAATCCTCAGGAATCTTCCCCTCATTAAGGCATCAAGTGAAAATTTGGGCGAGTACTGTTTCGATTTCTCCACTTGCTTCTTGTATGATGTCTACAGTAATTCCATCTTCTCCTGGAGCTTTCCCCCGCTTCATGTTCTTGATTGCATGTGCAACTTCTGCTGGGAGGACTGGAGGAACTCTGGTACTGGTACCTTTCATGATGTCTGGAGTACATGTATCATCCCTTTCATATAATTTGGAGTAGAAATCTTTCACTCTTGTCAAAATTTCGCCTCT
This sequence comes from Macrothele yani, assembly GCA_039090855.1. NCBI lineage: Eukaryota > Metazoa > Arthropoda > Arachnida > Araneae > Macrothelidae > Macrothele > Macrothele yani. The sequence goes on along the minus strand of CM077029.1, from coordinate 166,029,311 downwards.
ATTTCAGAAACATCTTCTTTTCTCAGTGCCATAATCTGTTTTCTTCCCTTACTGAGATGTTCCTTTGCTATCTTTAGGCTTTGGTTGTCTTCAATTGCTTTCCTCACTAGTTCACAGTTGAATTTCCTTACGTCTTCAGTGATACTTTTTCGTACTGTCTTGCATAGCTCTATATATTCCACTTTGGAAGTCACATCTTCTGTAGTTGTCCTCATCTCTCTTCTTTTTTGCATCAACATTTTGGTTTTTCCTGATAATTTGTTCACATGCAACTTGTTCTTAGACCCAGCTAATTTTGTTGCTGTTTCCATAAGAGCTTTGGTTACTTTTCTGTTAACTTCAGAAATATCCACTTCTTCTGATGTTAGGCCTTCTCAAGCCGAGAATCTGTTCTTCAGTTCCAACTTGAAGGTATTATGGTGTTTTTTAAGGTTGGTTATGTCAATAGATTTTGTTTGTCTTATGAGCTTGCCACATTCAAGTTTAGTGTTGAGGTGCATCTTACATCTTACCAATCTATGGTCACTACCTGTGTTGAACTTGTTTAGCACACTGCAGTCTTCTATGACGAATTTTTTGTTACACATAAAATCAATTTCACTTGTCCCATTTGGATGTCTCCATGTCCATTTCCTGTGTGGCTTTTTCTTGAAAAAGGAGTTTAAGATGCTAAACCCTTCTGCCTCTGCAAACTCTACGAGAGTATTTCCACTGGTTTCTGTTGCCGTGACCGAATTTACCGACTGAAGTTTCATTCTGTTGCCGTTGCCCTATTTTTGCATTGAAATCTCCCATAATTATCTTCAAGTGCTGCTTACCTTTATTATTTAGATGACGAATTTCCTCATAAAATTCTTCAATTTCTTCTTCAGGATGACTTGTGGTGGGTGCATAAGTTTGAATGATCTGAGCCTGGTATCTTTTCGAGAGTTGGATAACGAGTCGTGCAGCTCTGTCAGAGGAACTTTCAACTTCTACAACTTTATCCTTCAGTTTCTTGTTTATTATAAATCCAACACCACTAGTTCTGCCAGTATCTGTCCCACGATAGTAGAAGAGATGTCCACTTTTCAGTTCAATGAGATCTTCTCCTTTTCTCCTTACCTCACTTAGCCCGACGATGTCCCACTTGATCCTTTGTAGTTCCTCTTCCAATTCAAGAAGCCTGGAATCAGAAGATAGGGAGCGTCCATTATACGTAGCCAAGGTCAGCATCAGATGGCAGCCTAGTCCGGTTTCTCCGGGGATTCTTGGCACCCTCTGCCTTCATGTCACACTGGCCGCTGCCTTGGCCAGGTACATTCCAGCTGCCGGAGACTGAGGGCCAAGATTTAAGTTGTGGAGTCATTTTGGAGGGGTTTGGCCATAACTCACCACGCTGGCCAAGCGGGTTGGTGAGTGTGGGATAGCATTTCCTCTAATCCCGATGGTATAGTTATACCGCTATTGGCGGTCGTCAGAGCCTTTTTAGTGGGAACAGGATGCACCACGAGAAGGCGGGGTTGACATTTGTCAAGGAGAGGCTGTGATGTTACGCATCACCTGACCTTACATCTTATATATGTATGAGAAAGATATTACTTTACTTACCCTCATATTTTGTTATTTGTTTAAATATATGTTAAAAACAAGCAACTAACTCTTCAAACTGCACACCTCCAGCCTTATGTTTAAATGGATGAAGTTGGGGATAATACTAAACAGTAACTCCTAGCCTTAAGGTTGTGTGTGTGTGTTATGTAAAAAAGTTAGTTTTAATGTTTTTAAATGTAAGAATTTTGAGGTATCTTAAAATAGCATATAATGAATAAGAATAGGCTATGCGCAGAAGCATGGAGAGATGCATATTTGGCGTAACCAGGAAAGGTAAGATACTCATGGATAAGGAAAATGACAAGAGTGGAAGACATCATGATCAGAGTAAAATCTCTGAAATGGCAATGGGCTGGACATTTTTCCAGAAGAACGGACCACAGATCGACAACCGAAATTTTAGACTGGATACCAAGGGACAGAAAAAGACCCGGAAGAAGACCACAAGGAGATGGATGGATGAAATTCGTAATTATGCTGAAGTAACATGGAAGAGAGAGGCACAAGACAGACTGTTGTGGAGAAAACTGGGAGAGACCTTCATCCAGCTGTGGATTAATGATGGTGATGATTTGATGCACCCATGTGGATGTAATAGTTTTTATCCAATTTTAACCTAAGGCAGTAAAGTGTGTATTTTCGGAGAGCTACACAGCTGTTTTTAACATTGTTTAAATGACCAAATACAATATTTCTCATTTGTATATAGTAACATTTAATTATACATCGTAACATTTGGTACTTTCCATGGGTTTGGCTATGGAAGAAGTACCAATTCTCTGATCTATCATTCAAAGTTTTTCATGTTATTGACAGATGTGGAATCTATTCCCACTCCATGACGATGGAACTTTTAAGTCTTCTGAAGAGTTTGTTACATGAGTGAATGTTATTCCTGCATTGCTCAACATTGAAAAATATATTTTATACACACACACACACACACACACACACACACACACACACACACACACACACACATACACACACACACACCTTATTCAGCACATTTTTAGTTCTTTCACACTGTGTTCACGATTCCTTTGTGCACAAGTATAAGTCTTACCTTTACTGATTAATATTCAGCAAAAACAGGCTTAACGAATATTACTCGCACCCACTTTCAATTCGTATTTTTGATGATGTAATATTTACTGCTTCAAATGCAGGCCGTTAAGTATAAAATTAGCTAATTTTTTATTTTTTTTTGAAGGTAGAATGCATTTGACAACCCATAAAAATTTTTGACACATTTACCCAATTGCTGCAGATGGTAGAGCAACTGTGCCTGGGCAAGCCACATCTCAGGAAAGCACACAAAGCTAAAACAATGTGCGCAATGGTTTACGGATTCTCAGATGATCAATCGACGAAAGAGTAGCATAAGAAATACAGTTTTGCTGTAAATAAACTACATACTTTTATTTGCTTTATTACATGGCTATTCATTTATGGCAGTTTTCCAGCACTGAATTGGGACTAAGACGAATTTTATTGCCAAGCATTCAGGTTACATTGTTGCCTACAAAAATCTAAGCTTTTAAGGAAAAACTATACATACATATCATTAAGATGTTAGCTCCTCAAAGAAAGTCCATCTGCCAGATTAACATTTAACTGATAGAACTAAATTATACTTTTGAAGGAAAAAAAGAAATATCTATTTCAATAATTTAGTTGTTTTTTTTTTTTCTTAATACATGTGAACCAAATACCGTATTTACTCTACTCTAATTTAACGCGCCCCCGAACGTGACGCACACCCCCAACTCCAGGCTGTGTTTTTAGAAATCAGAAAAAGTATACACACATACTGAAGTAAAAAAGAAATTCTGCAAAAAATACTAACAAATAGGTATATTTACCTTATTTCCGATACATACTAGATCAAATACACATGACCACAAAAAAAAAAAAAAATCAGTCACTGTCACTAACAGGGTTTTTTACTTCAGATTGTTCATTGTCCGAGCTCACTTCAAACAATCTTCTGTTCCGTCCAAAGAATTCGAAATTCCGCACTTAAGAAAGGATTTCCGCACAAGTTCATTTGGAATGGATTCTCAAGCAGCAATAATCCATTTGCACATAGTCAATAGGGGTGCTGTTTTAATGCGGCCAGTCTTTGTTAGTACCATATCTCCCGATGAAAGCCAGGCATCAAAGTCGACAAACGGCAGCCTTAAATGGGCGGTTGATACAAACATCAAGAGGCTGGATTTGTGATGTCATCCCTCCAGGAACAATGACGAGATCACTGCGGTGTTCTTTCATTTCTTTTCTTTACTGCATCTGCTACATGTCCTTTAAATGTGTCTAGCACTAGCAGGGATCGCAACTTCAGTAGACCTCGAGGTCGCCATAGCCAAACTTTACTTAGCCAGTCTAAAACCAAATTTGCAGACATCCAGCCATTTTCCTGCACTGCAACATAGATTCCTCTTGGAAAAGTCGCTTCTTTGGGAGAAGTTTTCGTTTTGAAAACGACATAGGCTGGAAGTTTATTTCCATCTGCGAGAAATACAGAGCATTACTGTCATTCTGATTTTATCGCCCCTCGTTGTCAGTAAATTTACTTGTTTTGCTCCAACATTGTCCACTGTGCAGTTTAAAGGCATATCGAAATAGATCGGCGTCTGAACAGCATTGCTGATCTGCCCCACGTCATGTTGCTCTTGCTATCAAATAGCGATCAAATGTTTTTGAAAAGCATTCAACTTTTCTTCAAAGTCAGCTGGTAGCTTTTAGCAGATGGATGTCCGCCATCTAAGAGAAAATCTCTTTCTCCTCATGAACCATGTTATCCAACCACGGGATGCTTCAATTTTTCCCTGTAGCTGTAGCTAATGAGGAATCTCTTCAGCTTTCACTTAAAGAATTTCTGTTGTTAATGGTAATGCACCTGCTTGCTGTCCTTTTAACGAACATACCTAACAGTTCATCAATTTCGGGAAATTTCCCCTTTTTAGGGTCAGTAAAAGCTTATTTGGTTGTCGAGCACATCTTTAATAGTTCTTTTTTTTTTTTATGCACCACAAACGCCCATTCACTTCACTTTAGCAACTCCAAATTTCGATTTACTTCTGCGAAAGCGATGACTTAAAGTTTCAACTTTGCTGTGTAATGCAGTCTTTTTGAAGACATCTTTCTGTGCACGTTGACTCTGAAAGAATGACTGCTAAAGAGATCAAGAAGCAAGATTCCCTAGGATTCTGAGGAGAAAGGGGCGAATATCCTAAGCCCTGAGGTAAAACGGGGTTGAAAGCGGAGGGACGAGCAATGAGTGATTGATGTGCACATAGACTCAAGGTCATCTGCTTCTGCCCCCCCTCCCCCAACACATTTGTGCTGCATACTTGGAGAAATGAAAAGGCGTGCCAACCTTATGTATTTGCAAATGCTCATACTCAATTCTAACGCACACCTTGTTTTTACCACAAAGTTCTTTGGACAAAAAGAGTGTTAGATTCGAATAAATACGATAGCTTCATTTGCCAGCAAATTAGACCAAAAATTTCTGCAATTTTCTGAAGTTAAAAAAATGTCAACTGAAAACCCTAACTAACAATATTGTTAACATAAATTTGTTTGTGGAATAACTCTTTTACGGGTCTTATAGAGGTTATTTTTCTTCAAAGTTGGTTGTCAAATTTTCGAACTAAAGCCTAGTTCGTCATCAGGACTATGTCACTGGAGTAGTTGCTGCCACTCAATTGGAAGAGTCCATCCGCAATTATCGTTAATTGTGGTACTTCTTCTTCTTGCTATTTCGATCCCTTCTTCTAGTTTCCTCTTTACTAAGTTTGACTGGTGGGCGATTATTTTCACTGAGTCCCAATTTATGGAGTGTCCACTTGCTTGTATATGTCTGTCTAGCCCTGTTTTGTTCCCAATGTTCCTAATAGCTGCTTGGTGTTCTTTCATTCGGACCTTAATACTTCTCCCTGTTTCTCCTATATAGCTGAGTCCGCAGTTACAGTCGATGCAGTAAATTACTCCTTCCTGCAATTGGATGTCCAATTCTTTCTGCTTTAAAGCTGGCAGGAATTTCTTTATTTTGTTATTAAGATCTGGAGCTAGCCTGATATTATATTTTGCTCCGATCCTTTTCAGTTTCTCGAAAAGTCCCTTGTGGTACGTAATTTTGCTGGTGAATTTGAAGTTAGTTTTCTCCTGCTTCTTTTTTGGCACTTGTTTAAATATTTTTTCAACATATGGGGAGGGGTAATTGTTTTCTGCCAATATTTCCTTTAATTCTTCTTTGTGAAGATCTTTCTGAGTAGCTGAAGAGACCAGGATTTCAATCTTTTCCAAAAATTGTCTCGCCGTATTCGATTTAATATAATCAGGGTGGAATGAGCAGAAGTCTAACATCTTCCCTGTGTTGGTGGGTTTTCTAAAAAGCTGAGTGAATATTTTTCCCTCTCTTGAGGTCAAGGTTAAATATAGGAGAAACAGGGAGAAGTATTAAGGTCCGAATGAAAGAACACCAAGCAGCTATTAGGAACATTGGGAACAAAACAGGGCTAGACAGACATATACAAGCAAGTGGACACTCCATAAATTGGGACTCAGTGAAAATAATCGCCCACCAGTCAAACTTAGTAAAGAGGAAACTAGAAGAAGGGATCGAAATAGCAAGAAGAAGAAGTACCACAATTAACGATAATTGCGGATGGACTCTTCCAATTGAGTGGCAGCAACTACTCCAGTGACATAGTCCTGATGACGAACTAGGCTTCAGTTCGAAAATTTGACAACCAACTTTGAAGAAAAATAACCTCTATAAGACCCGTAAAAGAGTTATTCCACAATCACTATGAATAGAGGTGCCATAAATGCATTTACAACTAGGATAAATTTGTTATTTTGCAAAGTATGTACTATTTTTCCTTCCTATCACCTTGATTATTTGTTATTTTTCCAATTGAAATTTTATTTAGCTAAAACTCAGCATACTCGCCATGTCACATGATTCACATTATGTATTGTGTGATTCCCACAAGATAGATTATGGACCTGAAAACTGGAATTGTACCGGTCTAGAACTTTCTAGAAAAAAGGTCTAATACTCTATGTACATTTACAGAAACTAAGAAATATCACTTGATATCATCATATTCATCATAGTTTTCATATTGTTTTATTTCAATATCTTAAACTGCCACACCAATCAAAAACATACATGTACATTTTTTAGCTTTATGTTTCTAGTAGTTATTGTCACACACATGCACAAAATACTACATACCTGATAACACAGTAATCACATGGTGGGTGAGGAGGCAGTGCAGCACTAACATACTGAAAGATTTCAGTGTGTTTCTCCAAGCGTTGCAACACACGCCACTTCAAGAATGAAGAGTCCCATACATGCCTATAGGGAGGAAAGAAATATGAAACACAGTTACAGAAAAGTTACAAAAATATGAGTGAAGCCACAGTAAATAGATCATTGGTTAAACATCAAAATTACTTTTAAAAATTTTTAAAGTTACTTTTCTTTGATTAATGTATCTATAAAGACATAAATTCACAACATTTTTAGTTCATCCAAAATTGGGCATCTTGTAATCACTAATGAAGACATCTCTGACTGATCAAAAAACATCAATCAACCAAATGTGTCCATGCTACATACACTGCTGGACAATTGCTAAGGACGGATCATAAACGGCTATATAGCGCATAAAAAGGTAAGTGTGGTTGGATGCCAAGTGAAATAAAATAATGTCAGAATGCCAGGACATTACAAGAAAGACAATTTATTGTGCTCTGAAATCCAGAAGGCTTTGGAACGTGTTCAAGGGACAAACAGGCCATTTTGTGCAGAATACGTAAACGTGAAAAAAAATGCAATTACCGTCCGCAGGCGCTCCGGCGTAAGATGTCAATACGGGATATGGCCAAAATGAAGGGCGATGCAAGATTCCACACGTCGTGTCATGCTTTGCACAACATTATCAAGCAGCTGTTGGGGTAATTTACCCCATTCCTCTGTCAGTGCACGGATGAGGGTGTCCTTGTTTATTAGAGGGCATTGGCGACCAGCAAGACTCCTCCCCAAAGCATCCCACACATTTTCAATGGGATTCAGATCTGGAGAACGTGCTGGCCATACGAGGCGTTGAATATCCTGATTCTCAAGACACTCCTGGACAGCAACGGTTCGGTGACATGTTGCGTTGTCGTCCATGAAAATGAATCTATCACCGACAGCACCACGGAACATGCGAACATGAGGTAGCAGAACATCATTAATGTATCGTTGGCCAGTCATATTCCCAGTTGGAAGCACATAGAGGGACTTACGGCCATTGATCATGATGCCAGCCCATACCATGACACTACATGTCGGATATCGGTCCCTTTCCTGTATGTTTGCTGGACAATATGCAATACCACTATCACGCCAGATCAGTTGGCGTCGACAATCAGACGATAGACTGTATCTACTCTCATCTGAGAAGAGGACAGCAGACCAGTCGTTATCAGTCCAATTGCGATGTTGATGGCGCCATTGCAAACGGGCGGTACGGTGACGTCTGGACAATGGGATGCACACAACAGGACGGCGGGCGTATAGTCCTTCTTCATGCAAACGTCTGGCGACAGTTTTTCGGGAGATCCGCTTGCCAGTAGCAGCCATAAACTGATTTGCTACCTCACTAGCTGTGCTGCGCCGGTGTCTTTTTGTTGATAGCACTATGTACCGATCTTCTGCAGGTGTCGTACTGCAAACACGACTTCCCCCGTGACGTATGCTACACTCTCCATTTGTTTGAAATAATTTCCAAAGCCTTGAAACAACACTGTGGCTGACGTCGAACTCCCTGGCAACATCTCTTATTTTTCGCCCTTCTTCAATTTTGCCAATAATACGGCCACGCGTAAAATCATCTAGGTGATGTCGGGAAGACATACTGATAATTGCAAGTTCGTCAATTGATTCTTTCTCTTTCAACTTTGCGTGTGAACAACACCGGTCAATACGCGTCAAATCCGTTATATCCCTTATCAGCGCTCTGACGTCACGAACAAGTTCGGCAATCAAAAATTTGCCTACGCACAACACGTCTTAATGTAACCCGCACTTTTGCTAATTTCCACATTTTTCCTGCCTTCCATTTTATGGTTGCTATCGTTGCTATTGTCATCCGTCCTTAGCAATTGTCCGGCAGTGTATAACTGATTAATTTTGTTATTCATTTTGAACATTTTACAAATCTGGTAATGTGTAGACTTAAATGTTTTAATTTGAAATGAGATCTTCAGTGAAAAAGAGCCTCTCCAAACACTCATATAATTTGAAATATATTTTTTAAAATATATAAATAGTTCACATAAAAAAAATTAGCTGTTTCAGGAGCATATTATACTACATCCTACCCTTTAAGTTTAGCAGGCATGTGCTTATACAGTACATAAGGAATATTACATGCAGTTTTTTTTTAACCTATCTTTTTTTCTTTTTTGGAGGGAGGATGTGCTTATGCTATCTCCATGCCATCTATCTATGGAAATCATATCTTTGTGTTTCATTGGTCCAATTTGAAAAATATTTTTTCATTTGGAAACTTGAACTATGAAAATGAAGATCCATGCATTTTGGTCTTTTGATGATACACCACTTCACCAATAAGGGGCAGGGCATAAATGCAGATGCTATCAAGTTTTAAATATATTTTATTCAAATAGCATTGCTTCTAAAAATCTGATAGAAACCATTTTTACCTTCAGTACCTGTTACAAGTTTCTTTTTAAAATAATGCAGAGTTTTTCCCCATTAGAGGGCATAAATGTGTAATGTATTTTCCCCCAATATCTGTGCTTCTAAATAACCAATTTGGGAAATTCTCACATCAGATAATATTGGTTGTGCAGAATATTTTGCATATAATTTTTGATTTTTCTTAAAGCACAATTCTGACACTAGGAATGTAAGTATGTAATTCTATTTACAGCATATCCATGACACAAAAAAAAAAACTCAACGGGGAAAAAAAAACTTTTTTTGGTGACTTACAGCTCATGATACAGAACATCCTTGCATATTTCCAACATTTTGGCCTTCATCTCTTTAGAACAACAGATGAAGTTCCAAACACACAGACTTCTAACTCCAGTGTAAAATTTTGATAAACACTAGGTGCTGGCTATATGGGGGAGGGGACAAGGTGAATCTTTCCCCCAATAATTTTACTGGGGGGGCAGTGCCCACCCAATATTTTTTTGTCTTGCTTAATTAAACAAGTGTGTGTGCGTGTGTGTGTGTGTGTGTGTGTGTGTGTTGCCTTTATTTATTTTTTGCACTTCTAGCATTTGGAAATAAAATACTTCTGGATATTTTTATGAAATTACAGGCTGAATTTTATTTTTAAAAATATTAATATTTAGTAAAAGAATATTTCTGTTACATACATGTCACTAAGCTGTTCTCTGGGATTTAGAGATTAGCTCCACAAAGAAAAAACAAACTACCAGATGATTTTTAACTGATTATTTACTTACTGTTGCTGTATCAAACTTCTCCATTTAGAGCGATCTTGACATACAACTCGGGCTTCACTGACATCCATCACATGACGCGCACAAGATCTTTTTCTCATGCAGACACTCCTGAATCTGATCCTCCCATGACTTCCTTGGCCTTCTCTGCCTTTCCTTCCTGCTACTTGGGCTGAAAATGTTTTTTTAGTAAGCATCTCGTCATTCATTCTTTCAACATGGCCGAACCACCGCAGCATATTAGTCTCCACCTTGCTAACATTTTGCTTCACATTACACAACTCCAACACATCTTCATAACGTGTCTTGCACCCCCCCGTAAGTAACGCATTTCTCCAGCACACAAACGACTCCTATGTTTCTTTTGAAGTACCCAAGTTTCACCTGTTTCTTTGTTCATAGTTGAGCATTTGCTCCCCCTTCGCCCCCCCAGACAATAGAAGACATGTGGCCCCTCCCAAGTCTGATTTCTTTATGCCTGCACCCCCACCCCCAATAATTTCGTGAAGTCGGCACCTTTGATATATTGAGAACATTGAAAATTCAGAGCCAGTTATGGATGCATCACTTTCAACAGTGAATATTGCATAACATTCAAAATAGCCATCATGCTAAACTTTACAAAATCAGCACAAACATGACTTATCAGCATATACATAACACCTACATGTGAATGTACATCAGGTTAACACTCTCGTATGAGGAGACACATAAATTAGGGATATAGTTGTTCAGGAAGTGCCGGGGGGGGGGGGGGGAGCTTTGCTTTGTTTGACGGCCAGTTTTTATACCATAACTTTAAGGGAACAATTTACACATGACTACAAAGACAAGACAACTGAAAATAATCTTTTCTAGCAAATAAGCCAGTGGATCAGTTTAAGAGATGCTTGTAATTAAAAATATATGCACATTTTCCCTTTCCAAATTTAATAAAAAGTAAATAGATTTTACTTTTTGATTTGCTTTCATAAACCTTACATTTTAAAATTGTCATTTGGCACATATAGTTGTATCTACGCAGTCAAGTCACATTATTGAGACCACCTCCTACTTTTAATGTCAACAGTGTGTAGCCAATGAAAGAAGGCACGCGTCGTGAGCTAACTTAGAGAGTATATAAGGTGTGCTGAAGGCATTCTGAAAACATATCACCCGTTGCTGTCATGGATAAAAGGAGCGATTTATCAGATTTGCAAAAAGGGATGATTATCCGCTTTCGGGCCAAAGGTGGCGGTATTTCTGAAACAGCGCAGTTTGTGAACTATTTGCACGCCGCTGTGGTTAAAGTGTATCGTGGCTGGAGAAATGGCACCATTGCGAATGGGTGTTGTGAAAACTGCGGAGCACCAAGTGCCATTGATGTGACAGGTGAACATCGGCTGCAAAGGTGCATGAGGGTCAATCGACACACTACAGTGGAGCAACTCACTGGCCAAATAAACCAGGGGGCTACTGGAAGTGTGTCTAAAATGACAGTTCAGTGAACCTGCTGTGTATGGGGCTCTGATGCAGACAGATGGTCACTGCACCTATGCTAACGAAGGTGCATCGGCAGAAAAGGCTTACATTTGCATGGAAGTATCGGTGTTGCACCTCCGCTGATTGGAAAAGGATTGCCTTCTCCAATGAGTCACGTCTTCTGCTTCATTGAATGGACGGACGTTGGCATATAAGGCAAAAAACGTCAGAAAACAAACACTCTTCAACCATCGCTGGAAGAACACAAGTTGGTGGGGGCAGCGTTATGGTCTGGGGAATGTTTTCGTGGCATTCTCTGGATCCACTCATACCTGTGGAAAGTACTATGGACCGAATTCGTTATGAACCCATCTTTGCAGACCATGTACACTCATACATGCTGATTGTCTTCCCTGGGGCGGATGGGATCTTCCAGCATGACAATGCAACGTGTCACACAGCTAGAAATGTCCGAGTGGTTGGAAGAGCAGGATGAAGAGTTCGAAGTAATTCCTGACTCCCTAACTTCCCAGACTTAAAACACAATTGAGCATCTGTGGGACCACCTCGATCATGTTGTTCGCTCTATGGATCCTCCACCACACACCCTCCAGCAGCTGTCAGATGCACTGTAGCCAGCATGGCTCCACATACCTGTGAACACCTTATTGAGTCACTCCCATCTCGTCTAGCTGATGTCTGTGCTGCACACGGCGGTTACTCTGGATATTAGCTGGTGGTCACAATAATGGGACTCGACCATGTATAATCACAGGGATTCCTAAGTGCATTCCAAAATGTGATTAAAATAATTAAAATGTATGTTAATTATCCCACACTCTGAACAATAAGGCAAAATGCACTGCATGATAAAATGCAAAAACTCTGGCAGCAATTTTAATTAGAAGTTACAGAATGAAATTGAAAAGTATAAGAGCAATTAAAGAAAAATCTGGCAGCAATTTTAATTAGAAGTTACAGAATGAAATTGAAAAGTATAAGAGCAATTAAAGAAAAATCTGGCAGCAATTTTAATTAGAAGTTACAGAATGAAATTGAAAAGTATAAGAGCAATTAAAGAAAAATATATCTTGAGTATCAATGATTAATTGTAATCCTCAGAATAGCAATTACCTTTCCCAAAGAATCCTATTCAACAATTCCACAGGAGGAGCTTCGACTTCTGTTGAAACTTTCCACAGCCTCAGTGGATGACCATCTCCCACTTTACGATATGCAAGTTCAATGCCATCAGTTTGGGATAAATTCATCCATCCTTTAGATTTGTCTTTGACTTCCTAGGAAATTGGTAAACACAGAATTAATATCCTTCTAAACAGCATATATGACTTAAAAATTGAATAATGACTATACAATAAAAATACACCACTATGACTAAGGCACATAATAATATAACATCCCTGTACAGTGGCAATAGACCAACATGTTTTCTAAGGTCCTTTGCATAGTATAACTTATATAAATTCATAGTTTAAAACAGCAGCTAAAACATTTTCTTTGATTTGAAGTACATCATATTTTCATGCAGTTTAAAAAAAAGTTTCCAAATTAAAAACAAATGGGGAAAATCTGGCTAACTATTCGAATGTTCTGGATGGATAAAATGTATATGTCCTTCAATTAACTAAAAATATCAGCAAAAAGTATATATATATATTTAGGTATCATTATTAGGTTTTATTTGGAAAGCATGTTTGACAGAGAGAACAAATTAGATGGTAAAATTAGTAGGCAAGTGAACTCTTCATTGAAAGTCATGGTGGCCTTAGGAGGATTTCATAGGAATGATGGGTTTTCAAGAAAGTCCCGAATGGCTGTGTATGAAAGTGTAATTGTTCCTACTCTGACGTATGGCAATGAAACCTAGGTACTACAGAAGAGACCTAGGAGGCGTTTGTGTGCTAGAGATGTGTTACTTACAGGGTGGGTTTGTGGGAAGACACATTCCGATCATGTGAGGAATGAAGATGTGTTGCAGTTGTGTAATGTGAAGCAAAGTGTTGTTAGCAAGGTGGAGAGTTAATATTCTTAGGTGGTTTGGCCATGTTGAAAGAATGAGTGATGACTAAGGGAATTTATTCAGCCCAAATGGCAGGAAAGGAAGGCCAAGGAAATCATGGGAGGACCAGATTCAGGAATGTCTGCACAAGTATGAAGTACAAAAGGTCTTGTGTGTAACATGTGATTGATGCTAATGAAGCTCGAGCTGCTGTGTGCCGAGATTGCTGTTTGATACAGCAACAGTAAGTTCTTTCTGTGAGCAGCTAACCTCTGAATATTAGAGAACAGCTTTTGGGGGGGGGTTGGAGGTTTAACGACCACCGTGAGCAACTCAATGGGCTATAAGCAGTCACCCGTCCCTAATTTAGAGTCACTGGTTCCAGGGATGGGAGAGAGCCAGTGCCGTAAGACAAACACAACATCCATGCCTGACCGGGATTCGAACCCGGACCCCTTACGGACGAATGATCAGAGGCCAGCGCCTTAGACCACTGCGCCACCGGGGCGGCAGAGAACAGCTTAGTGATATGTATGTGGATTTGTGTTGTGCTATCTAGGTATGTGTTGCCCTGAACCAGTTTTAAATCTTAAAAAGTATAGATGATTCTGCAGTCTAAGCATTTACAATGCATGAAGAATATGGTGTAAAAATACTTGCTGGGTGAATTGTATAATACGTACATGAGATTCTTCTGCGGATTCGCGGAATTCCGCCTTTTTTTTTTTTTTTTGTCATCATTTGGGTCATACTCGAGATCGATGCAGAACTGAAGAGAAATAGGAGGGGGGTTAGGGAGGGGTCGTTTTTTGTCTGGGGATGGTATTTTGTCTTTCGAAAACTGTAGTTAAACGGAGTGACGGTTTTTCCCGTAATCGTAATTTATTTTTGCTCACGATGTTGCCTGTTCCCAGTATTGTTATTAAACATTAGTTTATTGCATAAATGTATTTTATTTCAGCATGAATGAAACTGTGGGCAACGATTTCCAAAAACGGAAGTGAAGACGGCGCGAAGATTTCCCTGTAGTCTTCAGGCAAAGATTCTTCCATGGATTCCAAGAATTTTGCCATTTCCGTTTTCATTTTGGGCATTCTCGAGATCAATGCACAACTGAACAGAAATTTTCTTACGGAACTTTCGAAAACGGAAGTTAGATGCAGCGAAGATTTCTCACGTAATTTTTTCTTTTTCTCACGATGCTCCTTCTGCTCAGTATTGTTCTTAAATATCCTTTTATTCCATGAATACTTCATTTCAACCTAAAAATGAAGGAAGGAGTTTCCAAAAACGGAAGTCGGTCGGAGCGAAGATTTCTCCCAAAATCGCACCCCCCCCCCCCACCACCACCACCACCACCACCCCGCGATGTTCCCACTATCCTATGTTGTTAAGTATTACTTTCCCCATAAATGCCTGCACTTAAGCTTGATAAGGGAGGGAAAATTTCCAAAAACGGAAGTGACGGAGTTAGAAAATTTGTTAGAATTAATGCATGATGTTCAAAAGTATTCATGTTCTGAAAGTCATATCATGCATTCATGGTCCTCAGGCTGAAAGTTCTTTCAGCATGATGGTTAAATTGTCATCTGAGGGAATAAAAGGGGAGGAGGAAAGAAAAGTGGTGAAGAAATAGGAAAGGAATTATATCAACAGAAAGAAAAACTAAGCAAAGATTGCTGTGCAGCTGCAGAGTCAAGAAAAGACAAATGTGGCCATGGAACATGCTGAGAAGAAAGCAACACAAGAGGAAAATTGAGCTGATGTTCTAGCAAGTACAAAAAAAAAAAAGATGTGTTTGAAGCAGTGTCTTTTAAAATCACTTTATTATATTGTGAATACAGTGAACAATTCCATCTTGCTCATGCTGCTTTTTATATTCACACTTTCTTGTCACATGTTCTGGTTTTTTTGGGGGAGGGGAGGGTTTGCCTGATTAAAAAGTTCAGTTTTTTTGTTCCTTGGTCAGTTTCATGTATGTAACCAAGGGCCAAAAATTCCTAAATGTATAACCATATAATAAACACGGGCAGAAAATTATTGAACTTGCTAGTGAGACAGAATATACACACCCTTTGTCTTGTGTTCATGTAGGGAAATTATCAGTATACACCAAAGAGCCAAAACATTATGACTAGCACATCTTCATGCAAACTGAAGAAACTGCAGGTAAACGACTGTGTGTGTGTTTGTGTGTGTAGGTCAAGAAACAGCATAAATAACACCTAATGATGAGCTCTGTTAATTAATATTATTCTTGTTCTTCAGATGGGAAAGACAGAAGACTTTAATGAGCTTCACAAAGGCCAAATTGTAATAGCCAGATGACTCGGTCAAAGCATTTCCAAGATAGTAAGGCTTCTCAGCTGCTCACTGT
This sequence comes from Macrothele yani, assembly GCA_039090855.1. Lineage (NCBI taxonomy): Eukaryota > Metazoa > Arthropoda > Arachnida > Araneae > Macrothelidae > Macrothele > Macrothele yani. The sequence goes on along the minus strand of CM077029.1, from coordinate 166,013,352 downwards.
CAGCCATGGTTCGTATCTTCAAAACGTGGTCCACGGAGGGAAAAACCATAAATAGCCAGCAAGGAGTGGGCCGACTACGGCTCATCAACGATCAAAGTAAGTTAAGTGTATCCTATATGGTACAAGCCAACAGATGAGATACTATGGTGCAACTCATTGGTAATTTGAATGCTGGTGATGGGAGTACTGTGTCACAACACACAGTACATCGAACCCTACTGAAAATGAGGCAGCGTAGTGCGCCCCGAGTGCCCATGCTAACCTAGGTTCCCCATCAAAAGCACCTACAGTTGGCACACCAGCATCAAAACTAGACCTTGAGCGATTGGAAAAAGGTCGTCTGGTCAGATAAATCTTGTTTCCTGTTGCGCCATGTGGACAGCTCGGTGCAATGTGGACAGCTCGGGAGGGAAAAACCATAAATAGCCAGCAAGGAGTGGGCCGACTACGGCTCATCAACGATCAAAGTAAGTGAAGTGTATCCTATATGGTACAAGCCAACAGATGAGATACTATGGTGCAACTCATTGGTAATTTGAATGCTGGTGATGGGAGTACTGTGTCACAACACACAGTACATCGAACCCTACTGAAAATGAGGCAGCGTAGTGCGCCCCGAGTGCCCATGCTAACCTAGGTTCCCCATCAAAAGCGCCTACAGTGGGCACACCAGCATCAAAACTAGACCTTGAGCGATTGGAAAAAGGTCGTCTGGTCAGATAAATCTTGTTTTCTGTTGCGCCATGTGGACAGCTCGGTGCATGAGCATTGTTTACTTGGGGAAGTGTTCACACCAGGATGCACTGCTTGATGAAAACAAGTTTGTGCTTTGGCAATGTTATGCTGGGAAACCCTGGGTCCAGTCATTAATGTGAAGGAAATTATGATGTCTATCACCTACCTAAACATCATTGCAGACCAGGTACATCCTTTCATGGCAACAGTATTTCCCTTTAGTGGTGCCTTCTTTCAGCCATGCCACACTGCCTAGATTGTTCAAGAATGGTTCGTGGAACATGAGGAAAACTTCCAGGTATTACCCTGGCCTCCAAATTCCCCAAACATCAATCCAATCAAGCATCAGTGGTTTGTGTTGGAACAGCAAATCCAATCTGCAGCAGCTCAACCACATAACTTACAAGAGTTAATTTATTTATTTTATTGGATGTTTAACGACCACCATGAGCAACTCAGTGGGATATAAGCAGTCACCCATCCCTAATTTAGGGCCACTGGTTCCAGGGAAGAGAGAGAGCCAGCGCCGTAAGACAAACACAACATCCATGCCTCACCGGGATTTGAATCCAGACCCATCTCGGACGAATGATCAGAAGCCATCGCTTAAACCACTGCGCCAAGAGTTAAAGGATCTGCTGATAATGTGTTGGTACCAGACATCTTTAGAAATCTTGTAACCTCCATGCCTTGCTGAGTAAGAGCTGTTTTGGCAGCATGTGTAGAACTAATATCATATTAGGCAGGTGGTTTTGGCTCTTTGGTGTATATTGAATCATACATGCTATTACAGTTTGAAAAAAACAAAACATCTGAGCTACAAATCTACCTTTTTGGCCAAAAAAAATGTACAGTAATGGTTATATATACATTCATAGCAAAATGACAGAATGATGGCAAGAGCCTTCTCTTGTGTGTAGTGTAGGATCAATGGTATTCTACCATACTTTAACCATAACTCAGGATTTTATTTGTAACTTAGCACATGCAATATTTCCCTCAGATTCATTCACTCCTTTCATTTAGATGTTTTCGGAATAGCTATAAATATTTTGAGCTCACAGAAAATAACTCTGTCTTACACACATGCAAGTAGAAAGTAAGTTTTAGTCATATGATTAAAATGACTATAACAATAAAAGAGCTGGTAAACAGCATCTGATTGCTAATTAGTGTACTTATTTTAGATGTGAAGCTGATTCTAGTTTGTTTTTTTTTTTTTTTTTTTGAAAAAACATACCTTTAAAAGAGCTTGTATACAGCCATCTATGTAGATTCTCCATCCACGGTGTCCACCATTTATTGTACTGGTCAACTCTTCTAGTGTTGCAGGCTCACAATCTTCCATGAATGACAACCGACACTGTGAAAGAATTTCTTCTGATATCTGAAAATGATATACAGATTAATTTGCATTATTATCGATACAACAGCCTTATACTTATAAGGTATATTACTCCAAAAAAGTAAATCTTGGGTGTTTTCCAATCTAAAACATTGCAATAATTGCCGTTTTAAGTTTTACTTAATTTTTTTCTCTAAATAAATTATAAGCTAGTATGCAGAACAAAAAAAGTTTGGAGAGAAACTAGTGAAAAAAGAAACCAGGTCTATCATTTTCATAAAATTCCTAAATAGAAACATTTGGAAAACTGGAAAGGTAAAAGTTTTAAACTTTTTGTACACTTTACTGAAAATGTTCACTTTATAGGAAATTGTGATGACCAGTTGTTCAAAAAGAATCCTGACAACTGTGATGACCTGGGCATTTTTGTCAGACATGAAACAATGGATCTGTCGCTGTCTGTGCATGGTTCATACTCTCATTCAATCAGAGAATTCCATGATATTTCTTGGACATTTGGTTTTTTTCCAGGACACATGATCCAAATAATCCTAGTTTAGTAAACTCACAGGTGTGTTTAACCTGTAACCCACAACAAACAACTCATACAGGCTTGAACAAACTTAACACAGAATTTTGAAAATAATTGTTTGCTGCACCTAATAAGAATCATAGAATCACACAAAAATTGAGCTACCAAAACTGACCACTGAAAATGTAACCAGGTTTAATTTCTACAAAACTGTTATGTACAGTATGTTGTGATTTTAAAACAAATTTGTTTCTACTTTGGCTTTCATTTAATTGTTGAATAAAAAAATATAATACTCAAAAACATAGGTATAAAATCTATAGTTAAACCATAAATGAGCCATTACTTTTGAAGTGCTTTCATATACCTCAATCAATATATAAAATATCAAGTCATAAATAATCCAAAAATATAACTGATGAAATTCCAGAAGTTCTAAAAGACAGCATTAAAGTGTAAATTATAAACTTGTGTAACAGTCACTGCATTTTCTGATCTATATGACATCAATGCCTTCCCATTTTTCTGTTGCTTTTTGGGTGTTTGTAATGCTAATTCTCATACAAAAAGTTATGATAGATAGGTTTTGTTTTACAAATTGAAAAAAAAATTATATTAAAATGAGGGCTTAAATGCATTTTTTCACATTTCAGGTGTTCAGCTGGCTAACAGGTAATAAAATCTTTAGAACTTTTGGACTGTAAATCAGTTCGTGTAAACTTGACCTATCAACCAGGAATTAGTTGCAATAAAATAGCTTACATAATGTTTTGGGGATGAAACTTCACCAAACATTTAATATGATTTTTGAATTTAATGCACATTATTTTTTTTTGTAAATATTTCTAAACAGAGGAAAACAATGAAGAAAAATTTATTTTTATTTACTAGTACTAATCTTAATCGCATGCCATGATCTCAGATAAAATGCTTCACAAGTCATGTCACATTCAGGGGAGGAGTTTCAAACTGACACAAAAAAATATTATCAATTAATTTCTTATACAGAAACTATCTTAAATGGAAAGCTATTCTACAAAATAATAGTAATCTGTGATTAAAATTTTCGAAACTGTGTTGCTCTTTTTTTAAGAACCATGCCCATATGCAAATCCTGTTACTTATACATGATCCAGTAACTATTAAAAATTATTTTTGTGACTTGACATAGAAGTCTCATTTTAATGTAATCAATATGAATTGAGAATTTCACTGTTGTTAAAGTGAGAAAAAGTGGGAACTTACTGTGAATAATTCTTTGTAGTGCACAACCATAGTGCTTAGGCACTCGTATGCTGCTCTGTTTTCATTGAGCTCACGTAGGTCGGGGACGCCAACAGTCTTCCTGCGCCGTGGACTGGCACTTGCACTTCGTGGAGTTGATAAGTGAAATAATGAAGGAGCAAAGCATACTGCCAGATTTGTAGCTGTCATCTGCAACAAAAATATATTGCTACATCATCTACTGAATGTATTAGCAATATTTGACAAGTAAACAAAGGTCTGCATATCGTTCAAAAAAATAAAGTCTGCATATCATTCAGTATCTGTGGACTTCACAACAGCTTTCATAAATCTAATCAGTGGGTTCTTTTTTACAAAATCTAATTTACTGAAATTCTCAAACAATTTTAAGTGTAAGTTATTTACATGAAATGTAGTTACAAAATTTCAATAAATAAAAGTTACAAATTTTCCAAGATGGAGACTAATATGCTTCGGTGGTGGTTTGGCCATGTTGAAAGAATGAGTGATGAGATGCTTACTAAGAAAATCTTTTAGCCCAAGTGACAGGAAGGAAAGGCAGAGGAAGGCCAAGGAAGTCATGGGAGGATCAGATTCAGGAGTGTCTGCATGAAAAAGATTATGAAGTATAGAAGATCTTGTGCACAACATGTGATGGATGTCAGTGAAGCCCGAGTTGTATGTCAAGATCGCTGTAAATGGAGAGGTTTGATTAGGGGTGTAGAAGGGCTTTAGCGCCACTAAGCCGCGCTGAGGTACTTTTTGTAGGTAGCAGTTGCAGAAGATAGGTCAAGAAATTCTTTGGGTGATCATATATTCAAAAATAGCAAGTACTTTGTTTTATATACAGTCATAACCGGAAAATTCGTATCGCAAAGATGAAATTAAACCGTCGGATCACACAACAGGACATCTCATGGATGATAATTGTAAAAAGAATGTTTGTTTGTTTCTGGATTCAACTTTCACTGTGAGCTACTATAAGGGCTATAGTAGCGTTCCTGACTTCGGGCAAGGGAGGCGCGCCAATCATGCTTCATGCGGAGTTCAGATCTCTAACTAGAAACCTACACTTCTGACCACTCAGCGGAAAAAGTGGCAGAGAAGACTTATGCAGCTATTAAGGCTATGTGACAGGAATTTTATGCATACAAAGAGTATTTTTATTATAAACTACCCTTTCTCTTATTCATTAAGAATAACACAGCAGATATCTCCTAAAATCTTAGGAAAAAGGCGTATTAGTCACACTGCAGAATAGATGTGAGTATATTAATTGCATTTATTCAGTGTGACTATATTTCGTTACATCTGTTCAGTGTTAAGCAAGTAACAATCACACTGAACATTTGTAATCATGTTAGATGACAGAGCGTTTACTTAAGAAAACTCCATATTTTTAGAATGTGACTAACAAACTTTTTTCTCCTTTATTAAAAGTTGCGATTTAAATAAAAATAGTAACAAAAATTTTATAAAATATAGTTACATACTGAACAATAAAAACAGCAAATCTGAATTCACTATGTTTTTAAAAACCTTGAGTCTTCTTTCCAAGGTGTTTTTATCTAATCAGTTCACACTACGGCACTTTTTTAATTAGAACTACATCACTGGGTTTGATACGGCAACAGTAAGTAAAAATTATCTGGTAGTTTGTGTTTTTTGTGGAGCTATCCTCTGAATTTCAGAGAACAGCTTAGTGATGATGAGTGATGGCGAATTTTCCAAAAGTGAGCCTCAAGTTATTTCTTACAGGGGGCACTTTCAAGATATTCTGGTAAGCTACAGGTTCCAAACCCTCCCAGTCTTTGACTAACATCATGGTGCACATAAATGATATTCACTGGACTCATAAATTCATTTGATTCACAAGCCACTTGAAGTTTTTCTTTGCATGACTTCATGGATACACAGTTACGGTTATGTTCTTGGAATATTTTCAACATAAGACCCAAGCCTAACGAAAGATGTGAAATGTGGTGGACATAGTAATGTTGTATGATACTGTTAAAAATAGAAGAAAAAATTAATTCTAAAAATGTATATTTAAAACTTTTGTGTATTAGGTTGTTGTAGATGAAATCTTAGATTTTTGCAGACTCATGCAGTTGGCAGGTAGCTAACACATTGCACGATGTGACTTGTGATATAAATTTTTTCCCTCAGTGGCAGCAGTTCCAAGGGGATTATGCTGTAGTGAAGAGGAGAATGGATCAGAGCCAAATTTGTGTCATTTTCTTATACGAGTTTAAACTTGGACACTGCTCACAACAAAAATATAGCCTTTGAGTTTTGTTACTGAATGCAAGATAAGGTTGATTTGTGCTAAATTCTAATCTGATGATATGAGCCTCGAAAATCAACCACACGGTAGACAAGAAGGAGCTATCGATGATGTTGAGTTGGACACCTTGATTGAATTTGATCCACGTCAAATGGTATGAGAATTTGGAGTAGACAATGCAGTCATTTAACAACCTCAGGCAGAGTGAAGAAGACAGATAAATGGGTCCCACATGAGTTGACAGAAAAGCACAAAACACAACAATTTGATATCTGCCCAACTCTGTTTATCCACACTCAAACGAATGATAATTTGAGGCTCCTTGTCACATGCAATGAGAAATAGATGCTGTATGATAATTGCTGACATCCGGTACAATGGCTCAACTATGAAGAAGCCCCAAAACCCACTCTAAAGCCAGTACTCCATCCCAGGAAGACGATAGTTAGTGTTTGGTAGTCTGTAGCTTGTGATTCATTTGTCCTTCTTATAAACAGGTTAAATCATCACAGCTGGCATGTATTTTCAAGAACTTGACATTATGCATGAAGCACTGTCTATCAAACAGCCAGCGTTAGTCAATTGCCATGGGCCCATACTCCTCCATGATAATGTAAGACCCCACACTGCAAGCCAGATGATCCAGTAGCTGCACTTGTTATGGTACAAACTCCTTACCTCAATCACCTGAGCTGTCCCCTATGGACTCTATCATTTTGCACCTGGACCAGAGTTGCCAGAAACTTATACCTAAAATCAGTAGACCAGAGCTCAAGAAATCAGCAGATCAGCTTTTTTGCTTAAAATATGTTTACCACCTGGCAAATGTAATGTAACATCGGATGTAATCTCATTACAAAGGAACACTTAAATATATTGGTATTTCAAATAATACCAGTACTCTTCAAACTAGTATTAAACACCAAAATGGAAATCAAAACCAATACGATCCTGAGTAACTTTTTTTACAAGATGTTACTGATGTTCATGATTAAAACAAATGTTTGTGTAAATACAGAGGGTAAGTCGAAAGTTTTGCAATATTTGCATAAACACATGTGCTGCGGCGGGTATGTCACATTTTTAAACTAGTTCAAGTCATGCACTGCAGTCATTCGAAAAGGGATATAAAGTGGTAGTCATTGCATTGCATGTCATCATTCTGTCTGCGGTTGGGATGCCTAATAGATAAACAGCCAAAACCGTCTAATTAGGAAACTTTTGCTTTACAAGTTTGAACTCAGCAATAATGCTGCTCAAGCAACAAGAAGCATTTGTCATGTAAATGAGGAAGGTTCTGTGGACCACAACACAGCAACCAGATGGTTCAAGAAATTTCGTTCAGGTGACAGAAACCTTGACGATCAGCCAAGGTCAGGTATGCAGCGAACTGTGGATTCGGAGGCTGTGGGCCAGGCCGTAGAAGCAAATCCGACAATCAGCACTCTGAGATTAACAGTTGAGCTGGGCATATCACAGACAGGTGTGGTTCCTCACCTTCAGGACCTTAGCAAAGTCTACAGGAGCTGCCGCATTGTCCCTCTCGGACTGACGCCAGCGGAAGCAAAACGCCAAGTGGAAGTGTGCACGAAACTCCTAGAAAACACGTGTGATGTACGTTTCATCAAGAGAATTGTTAAGTGTGATGAAAAGTGGGCTTACTTCCATAATCCTACCACACAACAGCAGTGGTTGAGCCCGGGCCAGCTTTCTGAACCTGTTGACAAATGTGGGCGCTTCGAGCACAAGGTTATGCTCTGTGTCTGGTGGAATTTTGAGGGGATAATCCATTACGAATTTGTTCCAGACAGTCGGACCATCAACGCCAACTTCTACTCTGAACAGCTGGAGCGGATGTATGCCGTTTTGGAGGAGAAGTGCCCGGCTCTGGTGAACAGAAAGCACACTCTCCTACAGCAGGACAACACTCGGCCTCATACCATGCAAAAGACCCCGGCAAAACTCCGGGAATTTGAGGGCATCGAACTGATGCCACACCCAGCATATAGTCCAGATCTTGCCCCGTCAGATTATTATACTTGTTCCTGTCCATGGCCCACTTCCTTCGCGGACGGCACTTCAACAACCAGAAGGAGGTGGCAGCCGGGGTGAAGCAGTTCTTCGCCTCGAAGGACAAGAACTGGTACAGCTGCAGAATCAAAGAACTAGCAGACAGATGGATAAAAACGGTGCAACACGATGGCCTATATTCAGCTTTCATCGTAAAGGTACGTATGAAGACATAAAGTGATCCACATATTGCAAAACTTTCGACTCACCCTCTGCAATAATGGCATTGGTCTTTTAATGTAGTCATAGTTGTATCGGTTCCACTTGTTACTGACAACCAGTATGAATTAAAAATATATATATAGGTAACAGGTGTTTGATAATTTTTGGTCTTCATTTGCTTTCTCTCTTCAGACCAGTTCTGAGGTGAGTCTTGTCAATTGGATCAATAGATGGTGAGTACTGAAAGGATGTCCCTGAGTGTGACAGATACAACCCTCAAGTACTGATGTACTTTCTTTGCCAGCTCCATTGCCTGCAGAATGTCCTTGCCAGGCCTTTGAGCGACTAATAACCAAGACTTATACCCCATGGAATCTGGGTGGAAGTCTGACTGATAAACATGTATCTTCTGTACTTCACTTTTTCCTATCTGGAACTTTACCCCAAATCTCCTAGCTTCCTACTTCTAAGGTCTGTTTAAGATCTAGAGTCAGACACTCCCTTCCTAAATTCCTCTCCAACAGCATTCATTCATTTTTAATAAACTCACAAAAAACATAATTCTGCAAAAATAACTACAGGACTTTGTAGCTTCTCTATGGCATTCAATACAAAAAACCATAACCAGCTGCTTGAAGAATTATATAACATTAGTATCAGAAGTGCATCAAACAAATTATTTTATAGTTATGGGGGTGGGGGAAATGTCAATCAAAAAATTAGGGATACTAGAAAATGCAGGAGGTGGCCTTAAAATAGAGAAAAATCAGTAGATTACAAAAACCTATCACAGTAGATGAGAGTCAAAATCAGTAGATCTACTAATAAATCCAAAAAATGGTAACACTGACCTGGGCACCTTTCTACAGGGTAAATTGTTTCCCAATCAAACATCAGATAAAACCACATTCCATAAGTTTGTTACATTCCAAAGCTCATCATTTTATCATGACGGCATGCATAAGCTTGTATTTCATTGGGGAAAAGTGTGTTCCTGCTGGCAGTGCAAATTTTAATTAATAAAGTTTATTTTGCACTGTAATTTAGGTGTTTTAAATTTCCATCATTAATCCAACATTTCATCTGCAACAAGCAATTGGCTTTATGAGAGCTTAGGAATTTGACAAGTTTTTTTTTTTTGTTTTTTTTTTAAATTCAACAGACTACATAACTGTTGCTGGAGATAGAAGACAGTAATTAGATTAGGTATGGGAACAGTGAAGACTCAACACCATCTTTATTCCACTGAATACCTCGCATGCTAAAAGTCATTTACAAGAATATAAGGAGCAGGTTGGCACCATCTTCATATCAGATTATTTCAATCTGATCTGAAACAATGTAGTGAAACCTGTATCTCGTAGTTTACATCTCGCAGGGAAACATTCCACTCTCTTTACGCTTTGCTTTGCATTCTGGTTTTCATGAAAATCTGTAACATTAAACGAGGACCATTATATAAATTTATCTGTAAAATAACAGAACTGTTTTATACCTAGACACAGACCAATAAGCATTCTCATGTCATTTTTTCACTTTACCTATCACACCAATAAGAAATGCACACAGAAATAAAAGTTAAAGATAAATCATGTAAGTTAATGATCTTAAACAAAATACAGAACTGTGCAGCCATGTAAATCAATGAAAAATAATATATTTGTTGTAAGCTGAATTCATTTATGTTTACTGGTTATCCTGGTACTTAACCATTAGGTTTCTTCTCACCTGATTTTCAGTGGAATGTTCACAGACTTCTTGGAGGAATGACAAGAGTGTCTGAAGTACTTCCCTATTCTCATCAGGCATCAATAGAATGGCAGCCTGAATGGCCTCTAAACGAAGTTCTTCTGGGATGTCTGAAAAAGCCAGGAACAATATTAAAATCAAGCTAGCTTTCAAATAAACTGAAATAAAATATAATCATAGTAAATCTTGAATACATAAACAGAATTAAAGTCAATACAAAGAAAAACATAGACTATTGTAGTCTTAATCCATTTTTACATACATACATACATACATATCACTAAGCTGTTCTCTGAGATTCAGAGGTTACCTCCAAAAAGAAATACAAACTTCCAGATATTTTTAATTATTGTTGTCGTATCAAACTTCGCCATTTACAGCGATCTTGACATACAACTCGTGCTTCACTGATATCCATTACACGCCATACACAAGATCTTTTATACTTCATACTCATAATCTTTTTCTCATTCAGACACTCCTGAATCTGATCCACCCATGTCTTCCTTGACCTTCCTCTGCCTTTCCTTCCTGCCACTTGGGCTGAAAAGATTTTCTTAGTAAGCATTTCATCACTCATTCTTTCAACACGGCCAAACCACCAAAGCATATTGGTCTCCACCTTGCTAACAACATTTTGCTTTACATTACACAACTGCAATACATCTTCATTCCTCACACAATCAGATCATGTCTTGCCACAAACCCCACGTAAGTAACGCATTTCTCCAGCACACAAACGACTCCTATGTTTCTTCTGCAGTACTCAGGTTTCACTGCCATACATCAGAGTAGGAACAATTACTGTTTCATACACAGCCATGCGGGACTTTCTAGAGAACCCATCATTCCTGTGAAAACCTCCCAGAGCAGCTATGACTTTCAAAGAAGAATTCACTCGCCTACTGATTTCACCATCCAACTTGTTCTCTCTGTCAAACATGCTTCCTAAATACACAAACTCACTCACCTGGTCAATCACAGTGCCATTTATACTTACATTACATTCAGTGCTACCCATTCCTCTCTCAAACACCATAACTTTGGTTTTTCCTTTATTTATATGCCAAGCTTTCATCTGCACTAGGAGGCTTTCTCGAGGCTGAAAATGCTAGAGCATAATGACTCAACTCAAATTCAAAAGTTCATTCAACAAAGTTCCAATTTACATCAATAATGCATGCATTAAACAGAATGGGATATTGCAGCAGCAACAACAGTGTGGCTTGATAAACATGTGTTGACAGATTCATTATATCATTCTGGCCAGGAGATTTTACTAAGCTGAGGACACATCGAGGGAAAGATTTTCACTGCAAGAAGCAGTGAGTTAGTATTTCAACGATCTCTCTATTACTGCTGAGCCTTTAAGTCTGTATGGTGCAAGCTTTTCCGTATGAGACCACATTGGTATGGCTGAGTTTGTTGATTAACAATGAAAAGAATTAGTCTTTTCAACTACTCTATAATGGTACATATTATAACTCATAAAATATATATATACACTGAAGAGCAATTGAATTAGAGACAGCTGGTGTTATGCAAATGTTGCGCTGTGGGCGGCCCTGTAAATGGAAATGACATGACGTATGCAGCGATCTGACAATATAAGAAATGATGCAACGGGAATCAGTAAGAGTCGGACGCAGTATGGGTAAGAGGAAGGATCTAAGTGCATTTGATCGTGGGTAAATTGTCGGGGCCCGACGAATGGGTCACTCCATCTCGGAAGTCGTGCAGGCACTGGGATTTTCACGAGCCACTGTGTCACGGGTGCACCGTGAGTACATCGAATCTGGTAAAACCATCCCTGCAAGGGCCAACTGCCATGGACAACAGCGTGTGGATGAGCGAGGTCATTGTCGGCTAGCTCGCATTGTAACAGCAGATAGACGGGCCACAGTGCAAGAAATCACTCTGCAATTTAACGCTGGTGTACAAAAACGTGTAAGCAGCCACACCATCCAGAACCATCTCTTCGCTATGGGGTACAGAAGCCATCGTCCCACGAGGGTACCGCTGCTGACCACACATCACAGGGTGCAAACATTAGCACGGGCGCGGGAACATTGCTACTGGACCCTAGACATGTGGGAAAATGTTGCCTGGACTGATGAGTCGAGATTCACGTTGGTACATGCGGATAGCAGGATACGAGTACAGCACAACCACATGAAGCAATGGATCCTTCTTGCCAGCAGGGTACTCTTCAAGCTGGTGTGGGTGGCATTCTCATCTGGGGACTGTTTACGTGGACTGAAATGGGACCCCTGGTATGTGTGACATCATCCCTCACAGGTCAACGTTACCGGGATATTCTGGACGACCATTTGCTACCGTTTGTGCATCTTCGACATCCCACTGGTGACCTCTTCCTGCAACAAGACAATGCACCATGCCATCGCTCCCGAATTGTATCCGAATGGTTGGATGAACACTCCACCGACATGACCTCACTTCCTTGGCCAGCTAGGTCACCTGACCTCAATCCCATCGAGCACATCTGGGATGCCATCGAGAGAGTTGTTCGAGGCTCTGACTCTCCTCCATCAAATCTCCGTTAACTGTGGGAGCTTGTTCAGGGGTCGTGGATCCGTATGGCTTCCCAACGCTTCCGGTGTCTTGTCGAGTCCATGCCGAGACGAATCTCCGCCATCATCAGGGCGAAAAGTGGTGCTACACGTTACTTGACAGGTATCTCTAATTCAATTGCTCTTCAGTGTATATATATATATATATATATATATATATATATATATATATCAGTAGGGATGTAAGGTCAGGTGATGCGTAACATCACAGCCTCTCCTTGACAAATGTCAACCCCGCCTTCTCGTGGTGCATCCTGTTCCCACTAAAGGGGCTCTGACGACCGCCAATAGCGGTATAACTATACCATCGGGATCAGAGGAAATTCTATCCCACACTCACCAACGCTTGGCCAGCGTGGTGAGTTATGGCCAAACCCCTCCAAAATGACTCCACAACTTAAATCTTGGCCCTCAGTCTCCGGCAGCTGGAATGTACCTGGCCAAGGCAGCGGCCAGTGCGACATGAAAGCAGAGGGTGCTAAGAATCCCCGGAGGACCGGACTAGGCTGCCATCTGATGCTGACCTTGGCAACGTACAAATGGACGCTCCCTATCTTCTGATTCAAGGCTTCTTGAATTGGAAGAGGAACTACAAAGGATCAAGTGGGACATCGTGGGGCTAAGTGAGGTAAGGAGAAAAGGAGAAGATCTCATCGAACTGAAAAGTGGACATCTCTTCTACTATCGTGGGACAAATACTGGCAGAACTAGTGGTGTTGGATTTATAATAAACAAGAAACTGAAGGATAAAGTTGTAGAAGTTGAAAGTTCCTCTGACAGAGCTGCACGGCTTGTTATCCAACTCTCGAGAAGATACCAGGCTCAGATTATTCAAACTTATGCACCCACCACAAGTCATCCTGAAGAAGAAATTGAAGAATTTTATGAGGAAATTCGTGATCTAAATAATAAAGGTAAGCAGCACTTGAAGATAATTATGGGAGATTTCAATGCAAAAATAGGGCAACGGCAACAGAATGAAACTTCAGTAGGTAAATTCGGTCACGGCAACAGAAACCAGCATGGAAATACTCGTTGAGTTTGCAGAGGCAGAAGGGTTTTTCATCTTGAACTCCTTCTTCAAGAAAAAGCCACACAGGAAATGGACATGGAGACATCCAAATGGGACGACAAGTGAAATTGATTTTATTATGTGTAACAAAAAATTCGTCATAGAAGACTGCAGTGTGCTAAACAAGTTCAACACAGGTAGTGACCATAGATTGGTGAGATGTAAGATGCACCTCAACACTAAACTTGAACGTGGCAAGCTCATAAGACAAACAAAATCTATTGACATAACCAACCTTAAAAAACACCATAATACCTTCAAGTTGGAACTGAAGAACAGGTTCTCTGCTTTAGAAGGCCTAACATCGGAAGATGTGGACATCTCTGAAGTTAACAGAAAAGTAACCAAAGCTCTTATGGAAACAGCAACAAAATTAGCTGGGTCTAAGAACAAGTTGCATGTAAATAAATTATCAGGAAAAACGAAAATGTTGATGCAAAAAAGAGAAGAGAGATGAGGACAACTAAAGAAGATGTGACTTCCAAAGTGGAATATATAGAGCTATGCAAGACAGTACGAAAAAGTATCACTGAAGACGTAAGAAAATTCAACTGTGAACTAGTGAGGAAAGCAATTGAAAACAACCAAAGCCTAAAGATAGCAAAGGGACATCTCAGTAAGGGAAGAAAACAGATTATGGCACTGAGAAAAGAAGATGGTTCTGTAACAAGAAATAGAGGCGAAATTTTGACAAGAGTGAAAGATTTCTACTCCAAATTATATGAAAGGGATCATACATGCACTCCAGACATCATGAAAGATACCAGTACCAGAGTTCCTCCAGTCCTTCCAGCAGAAGTTGCACATGCAATCAAGAACATGAAGCGGGGAAAAGCTCCAGGAGAAGATGGAATTACTGTAGACATCATACAAGAAGCAAGTGGAGAAATCGAAACAGTACTCGCCCAAATTTTCACTCGATGCCTTAATGAAGGAAAGATTCCTGAGGATTGGAACACCGCTACAATGATCCTGCTACATAAGAAAGGTGACATTGAGGATCTCGGAAACTACAGACCTATCAGCCTCCTATCAGTGGTGTATAAAATCTTCACTAAAGTTCTTTCACACCGCTTGAAGGTAACACTGGACATGGCTCAACTGAGAAAACAAGCTGGATTCAGGAGTGGCTACAGCACAATAGATCATATCCACGTGCTGAGAGAACTAATTGAAAGAGCGAGGGAATATGAACTTCCATTGTGCATGGCTTTTATCGATTATGAAAAAAGCCTTTGATTCGGTGAAACCATCAGCAGTTACAATGGCTCTGAAAACCTGCGGTATTGAAGATGCATACATTAATATTATTAATAACATCTATGAAAATGCAAGTGCAAAGATTAGGCTGTTTGAAAATACAACACACATAAAAATTGGAAAGGGAGTGAGACAAGGTGACACCGTATCTCCGAAGCTCTTTAATGCCACATTGGAGGGTGTTTTTCAGTCACTGAGCTGGGAAAACAAGGGGATAAAGATTAATGGAGATTATCTAACCCACCTTCGTTTTGCTGATGACGTAGTCATTTTTGCAACTAGCCCATCAGAGCTGCAGAGTATGATCCAGGAACTTGCTGACAAGAGTAAAGAAGTGGGATTAAAAATGAACTTTCAGAAGACAAAAGTGATGTTCAATGCTTTTACAAGAAATGAAGATTTATCGATTGATGGAGAAAAGCTGGAGATAACAGATACGTACATTTATCTTGGACAGCAGATATCAAGTGAGGGGTCACATTGATGAAGAAATTAATCGGCGTACAAAACTTGCCTGGAGAGCTTTTAGAAGAAACAGCATAATTTTCAAGAGCAATATGCCATTATGTCTTAAAAGAAAAGTATTTGATCAATGCATCCTTCCAGTGCTTACGTATGGTGCAGAGACGTGGACCTTAACTAAGAGAGACATACAAAGGCTGCAGACAACTCAAAGAAGCATGGAGAGGTGCATACTTGGTGTAACCAGGAGAGATAAGAAGAGGAACTCGTGGATCCGAAAAATGACAAGAGTGGAAGACATCATGATCAGAGTTAAATCCCTGAAATGGCAATGGGCTGGACATACTGCCAGAAGGACAGATCATCGATGGACAGCCGAAATTTTAGATTGGATTCCAAGGGACAGGAAAAGACCCAGAAGAAGACCACATGGGAGATGGGTGGATGAAATTCGAAAGTATGCAGGGGTGACATGGAGGAGACTGGCACAAGACAGACCGTTGTGGAGGAAACTTGGGGAGACCTTCGTCCAGCAGTGGATTGATAATGGTTGACACTGATGACTGATGATATATCAGTAACATGACACAAGTAGTCTAATGTATTTCACAGTTATTACTTCACATTAAACATGTTTTAAAAACATAATTTACAATAATAAGTCAAAACTATATTATTTGTCATAAAATGTAAGGTCCAGAAAATATGTGAACGTACCTCATGAGAACTTCCTGACATACACATTTCACAGTGTGACTATTCCTAGGATTTCTCTTGCAAAGATGACGACTAAGGAATAGTCACACTGTAAAATGTGTATGTCAGGAAGTTTCATGAGGTATGTTCATGTATCTTCAGGACCATTCATTTTATGACAAATAATATAGTTTTGAATGTATTTGTGTGTTTTAAGATATGAATATATGTTACTAGATAACTTATTATCTAAAATTTATACAGATAATGAATCATTGATTTTTGAGTCATTAATGCATATTCTACAGGTAGAACATTCATAGATGCTCCAGGTTTAATTGTGGGTCCTCTGTTGACACCACATAGTTTTTGCTTTTACAAGCATGTTGTTTCAACATTGAGAAATTAAAATTTCCGTTTAAGTTTGTGGTTATTTTTAATCACAGCAACATCATTTCTGAGTAAGAACTGAGGTGGTTAGACAAAATATCTATCTTCCTAAAGTTGTTGCCTTTGAATGAAGATAATTTGGCCAAGGTGAATAGCTGCATGTGTTAATAATTACACAGTTAAATAAAGCTACAGCAGCATGAAACAGAAAACTACAGCACACTGAGAATAAATCAAATTTAACTGGTATCATGTAAAGCTCCTCCTACCAGGAGAGAAAGAAGATATAGCATCTGCTAAAGTCATCCATTAGTAAAAAATACAAATCTATTTTCAAAAAGATCCATCTCTTATACTTTGAAATGATTCTGAAGCACTGTAGAAGAAATACAAACTAGCCATATTGCAACAAGCACCTTATGTGAATCTCCCAAGAATAAATACTCACATTATATAACAGCACACTTCTAGTAACTGAAGCTAATTTATATGAATGTAGTTGTGTGATTATGGGCGTAAGTGTATAAAGTTTTAAATTTGTATCATAAAACTATTGACATAGTTAGCACAAGTTTAAAATAGCAAAACCAATGTAGTTTTACTTACACTGATGAATGCTGATAAAAGTTTCTGAGAGTTTATTTGTGAGTAGAGCTTCAGGAAGTTCCCTAAAGTACTGTTTCAACATGTCTGCTACATCATATGCTTGCTGATCTTCATAAGATATTTTGTCAGGACTACTTTCATTCAAATTTCTCAGCTTTTGGATACGAGATCGGACACCAGACTTTCTGAAAAGACCTGTTGAATCTAAAGCCGTTTTCCTGAGATAATGAATAGCAGCTTGAATAGACACAGGTAATGGCTGACCAGTCCTTTGTAAGATAAGTAGAAGTGGTACTCCAAATACAACTTTATCTGCAATACAAACAAATAAGGCATTTCATTACTTCTGAGAATTGTGTTGACTTAAAGCATAGTTTTGCAAATCAAAAAAAAAATCTGAAAAAGGTACAAATGAATAAGTTTTAACTAAAAATTTTCTGCATACAGTTCGGAGTTCGGAATGTGGCAACAAGTGATGATGGAACGAATTTAATTTATGCCACGTAAGCTCAGTGAGATCTCCATATTTAATGTGAATTTCTGTCATCATAAACATATCCTAAGCAATGGCTTTATCCAGTGCTTGTGATCAGAATACATGGAATATAGATTAGACATTAATGGTTTTATTACTAAAAACACGTTTTATTGTTCTGTTCAACACGTTTCAAAATTTTTTGTTTAATCATGACGCAATACAATGGAGGATATTCACAGTATGATTCGAAAGTTGTAGATTCAGGGTTCCCACTCAAAAGTAATACAAAAATTCCCTGACTTTTCCAGGTTCTCCAGGTGGTTTTAAAAGTTTTCCAGAGTGGCATGTTGCAAAGAATTGTTACATTCCATTCCATTCATTTTTCTCACAAAAGCACACACTTGTAAATTCTTTAAGTAATTTGTCTTTATAAAATTACCTGCTTTTCATTAATAACAACTAACTGCTCACATTATTTTCTGTACCACAGTCCTGTGAACTTTTGTGAATACTACCAATATGGAATTTGTAAATACATTCCCATAGAAACAAGCCATATGTAAGAAAAAAACTGTCAGTTGAATAGTTTCAGTTTTTCTATAACACAATGCAGCTAAGCTTAATGATGGAATGGCTCTGTTCAAAGAAACATGTTTCAAGAGAACCAGCAGACAAAGGATTTTGATCCATCATTTGGTTGGTTCTTGTGTGAGGTGTTTCTTCAAGAAGGAACCATTGTGCCTAATTGTTTCATGTTATAACAACTGCCTGCAGAAATTGAAAAAAAGCTTAATAACTGGCAATTTTAAAAATTGAATTTTGCATCTTTTTTTAGAGAATAAAGGAAATACTTAATATAACTGAAAGTAAGATCTACCAAATTCTAGGCAGGCAGTAATTGCAAGCAAAAGTTTGAAATCTTGAAAAAATAAGTTTTTTTTTTTTTTTTTGGCAAAATAAAGTATCCATTGATTTTTACAAAAAAAAAAAAAAAGGGGGTAATTTTCCCTGATTCTTGGAACCATTTTCAAATTCCCTGAGAATTCCAAGTTTTCCCTGTTTTCCAGGTTGAGTGGGAACACTGAGATTAAGCATAATCGAAATTAATATATCCAAGTTCTAATAGTATATAACTGGAAGTCATCTTTTGTTACCTTTATTCATGTTATATCCTTCCTTTGTATAACCAATTATAATGCTCGCTAGGCATTTCACCCACTCAATTGGCCATTCTCAAGCGAAGTGTGTAGAATTCGTGCCCATTGTGTTAATGTTCTTCGTTTCTGCACAGTCATGCAACTTGTCAAAGTGCAACTCTTCTAAGTTGCCATCTGTTGGGTCATATAGTAACTAATTATTTTTTGTAAATTTTATTCTTTTTATTCATTCTTTTTTCTGTATCAATTAGATGTTTCCAAGCATGCGATAAGTCAAAAGGTGTGTTATTATTGCAAATATTTTCTTCATATTTAAAAATACAAATGACTTCCACAATTAATAATTCCATCCAAGTTTTATGCTGCACAGAATGATTTTCATTTCAGTGCAGTTTGGGGTGGCGTTATTTTTGATGCAGTAATCGATCAGAGCAGTTTTATTTTCTGATCTGATCCAATTCCTAAGGTGTTCATAAAGTCTAACTTCAAGTTTGCACTTTGTGCTTCCTATAATATAGTAAGTGTGCTGGTGGATATTGCTATTTATTATGAGAATGCTGTAAATCATTGTGCAGCATAAAACTTGGATGGAATTATTAATTGCAGGAAGCCATTTGTATTTTTAAATATGAAGAAAATATTTGCAATAACACACCTTTTGACTTATTGCATGCTTGGAAACATCTTATTGATACAGAAAAAAGAATGAAGAAAAAGAATAAAAATTAAAACAAATAATTAATTACTATATGACCCAACAGATGGTGACTTGGAAGAGTTGCACTTTGACAAGTTGGATGACTGTGCAGAAATGAAGAACATTAACACAACGGGCATGAATTCTACACACTTCACTTGAGAATGCCCAATCGAGTGGGTGAAACGCATAGCGAGCATTATGATCGACAATACATAGGGAGGATATAACATGAACGATAACATCAGATGAATTAAGTTAGTAAAAGACAACTTCTAGTTATATACTATTAGAACTTGGATATATTAATTTCGATTATGCTTAACCTACAACTTTGATTGAATAATATTATGAATATCCTCCATTGTGTTGTGTCATGATTAAACAAAAAATTTTGAAATGTGTTGAACAGAACAATAAAATAACGTGTTTTTAGTAATAAAACCATTGATGTCTAATTCTGTCATCATTTCTTAGTTTTATTATTGCAGGAACTTCACTCCTATGATACTAAAATGGAATTTACTTGTACTCCTAGACTTTGACAGATCATGTTTAAAGTTCTGTTGTTCAGTTATAATTTTTTTATAATCTCAATTATTCGCAATTTCTATTAATAAAATATTAAAAGAACAGGACATTTTAACCCTTAGTTGATAACTGACTTCCAAAAATCATCATATTCACAATAAAATGAAAAGTGTCTTAATGATTCGGAAATGTTTGATAAAGACAGATCATACTTCAAGTAAATTGCACGAACTGTTTTTTAATGACATTCAATTTAAAATATTATAATGAGAGATGACCATACACAAATTTTGCAACCTCCACTAGGATAGCCATAAAAATGTTAGATAGCTTGTCTTTCAATTTTGATGTCAAACATCACATGCTAAGAACAATAATTTCATAAGAAAAAATTGTCAAGATGTGCAGTCTATTTTTAATTTTCCATTTTTGTATACCATCTTATGCAAATGATTGGTTATCACCAGAGTTGTATAAAAATAAATATATCTGCATACACAACCATTGAAACAGATAACAATGCACCATGTCATCAAGCCCAAGTTGTCCAAAATCGGTTCGAGAAGCATTCTGGACAGTTCCAACGGATGGTGTGGCCACCATGTTCGCCTGACATAAACCCAATAGAGAACTTATGGGACGTGGTGGTAAGGTCCATTCGCACCCAAGATCCTGCACCTACAAACACCAGGGAACTGTGGGCAGATGTTCAGACATCATGGCTCAATCTCTCTCCAGAAGTCTTCCAGCCACTAGGGGAATTGATGCCACATCAAGTTGCTGCACTTTGCCAGGCTACACTATACTAGGAAAGTATCCCATGACTTTTGGCACTTCAGTGTGCAACATCATAGCAGATTGAAATTAAAAATGTGTTGCAAATGATTAACTAACTGCATCTAGTTTACTCAAAAAACAGGGACCTAATTAAGTATTCACCAGTTGCCAAAATGCAATTAAAGGAAATGAATGGCAACCAGAAATAAAGATTGGCTAATTGTTTTGGCAAACACCATTTTCACTTTGTATTTTGGATATATGCAATGGAAGAAAGCAAAATTTAATTCTCAAAGGTCATTGGTGTCATAAAAAGGGGGAGCAGGAAGTAAATCATTATGAGTCACTGAATGCTTGGAAAACCATTTACTGCAGCCTACTGCCACCAGCTGAATGATCAGTTGTCTTTGAAAGGAGGATGCACTGTGTACTCTGTCCAACCCAACAATGGCTCTCCCTAAATGCCTGTTAAACTAAAGACAACCACTCTCCTATAACTTTTTAACCTCCTTTTCCTTCATCCTCGAGTAATTTACCCCCCCCCCTGCTCATGATGAATACTGCAATAACTGACATCTAGGTTTAAATCAGCAAACATATTCACTTCTTCATAAAACAAATCTCAGTTTCTCCTTGCTCTTTCCTTGTTTGTACGTGAGTCACGGAAAAATTTATCATCGGCCGCCACTGGGAATCGAACCCAGGGTCGTCCAGTTACACGCTGGACATGCTTCCACTGCACCACAGTGGCCTCGAAATTCTCCAGACTCGCATACGACAAACTGCCAAACCACATGGCAGGGTTGCTTCTTTGGAGCCCCGCACAATGCTAGGGATTCACCACAGATGAACAGCAGCAACTGAACAAATAACTAGAAGGTGAATGAAGTGGCCGATGAGAAATGTTTTAAAGAGCGATGACTTCTATTTGATGTTCCTGGTTCACCTCAACTGTGCATTTATCATTCATTCACCTTCTAGTTATTTGTTTAGTTACTGCTGTTCATCTGTGACAAATCCCCAGCATTTGCGGGGCTTCAAAGAACCAACCCTGCCATGTGGTTTGGCAGTTTGTCATATGTGAGTCTGGAGAATTTCGGGGCCACTGTGGTGCAGTGGAAGCATGTCCGGCGTGTAACTGTCCGGCGTGACTCTGGGTTCGATTTCCGGTGGCGGCCGATGAGAAATTTTTCCCTGACTCACTTATAAACATGGAAAGATCGATGACTTCTATTTGATGTTCCTAGTCCATGTCAACTGTGTATTGATCTCAGTTTCTCTTTAAGGAAGGGGGAGGGAAATAATAAGCAAATGAATTATTTTCCCTAAAATTGCAATGAATGAGTTAAAATTAATCAGATAATTTTCATGTCTTTTTTGTTAAGCCAAGGTTTGTTTGCCCTTTGAATAGGTTTGAGGTAAATATAGTATGCAAACTTTAAAGAGTTCATTATGAGATCTTAATTTTTGAGCAAATTTTTTTTCAATAACTCATTAAAAATTTTGAATTTATTTTAACTGGTCTATGACATTAGATAACACTTAATTCTGTTAGCACTCCCTATGCTTATAGTGTGATCAACAGAGAAAATCTGATGTTGGTCCATACAGGAATATATTGTGTGTCCAGTTAAACTGAAGGAAAATTTAGCAAAAATACATTCAAAAAGGATGGTAATACCTAATACCCATACTTATCTTTTGCAAAACAGAGAAAAAAAGGGGGGGGAGTAAGAAAAGAAAATAATCATGATTACAGCACTTATGTATGTACTGCTCTTGTGTCTCTTGAACTCAGGAATTACAAAACGGGTACACTGCTGCTAATTCTTTTTTTGTGTGTGTGTGTGTGTGTTGTTTCAGGGTTTTAACAACCACCATGAATGGCTCGTAGAGCTATAAGTAGTTGACCATTCTTAATTTAGGGCCACCGACTCCAGGGAACAGACGGTACCAGCATCATTGTACACACATCACCTATGTCTCATCCAGGATGCAAACTCAGGCTAACTTGGACATATGGTCAGGAGCAAGGGCCTCACACATATGTTCAAGTTAGTGTGTCTGAAGGCAGTGCCTCACACACATATATTCAAGTTGGTGTGTCAGAAGCCAGGGCCTCGACTGAGGTGACTAGCCACTGATTGAAATTAATTTCTTTGTACTAAGCAGTTTGATAACTTAGTTAGTTTTCTGTGTTTTTCATACAACACTGAAAGAGCTCTGCGTGTAACTTTGATGAATACATGACAATAAAATATTTAACTGCTTGAGCTAATCATTTTAAAACAAAACAACTAACCTTTATAATCTGGTGTTCGAATACGTCGTATGAACTTAGGCACTCCCCAACTCCATCCTGTTCGACTAGATGGTGAAAACTTCTCCATTAAAGTTGTTAATTTTAAAAGCGATAACTTCCGTAACACTAAAACTTGTGGAGCACTTAGAGTAGTTATTGGAATGCCTTTGGAGTAGTCCTTCATGGGAGCACTTGGACTATGATTGAAGAAACAATGCCATGGAGCTTGCTGGTAGGAACTCCCCCTAGAATGAAATTCAAGCTTTTAATTACACAGAAAAATTACTATTTTGTTTCAAGATTAAAATATTTCACAAAAACATGCCCATGGTATAGGAAAAGTTTATTTAAGAAAAAAAAATGTCATGGAATTATGTGATGAATATGCCCTATCAATAAAAGGGTAGACATATTACCTAAGGAACGTTCATATATCACTTTATTGAATAAGTATATTACGGAATTTAATTCCACAATACATATTAAAGACAATTTTAGAAAAATATACAATACTAAGCATTTGAAGTGGAGCGAATATACAGGATACATAAATTCACTTATACTGACTTTTGTCCCATTTCAAAATTTCATCAGGTACCACCTCTCTTGCAATACAGAAATCGCACAGGGGAACACAAAAGACCTTATTTCTGAATTCATTTCCATATTAGTCTCTTCCAGATCAATTTGTTTTAATAAAAAAATTTCTGCTGCAAATTTAAATTCCATGCACAAATATAGACAGCTACATAAAATGATAATCATATTTTCTAAAGAAATAATTTTTTCTCCCTATGAAAATATCTGCATTTAAAGAACAAAATCTATTTCATTCCATGAATTTTCAACAAATATAGAAAAAAAAAATTCAACATGAGCACACACACAAAAAAAAAAAAAATTGTGTGTGAACACAGTGTGCCTACATGGAGTGCAACAACATACCTCAAAGAGAAAATCAGATAGTTGCCTCCTCATGTTAAAAGCCTCAGCCTGAGTCCAATAAATTTTTAATGATTCATCAAGCTATTCATTTAATTTCAGTTTCAGCATAGAACCATTTACTGTGCGAACACTAGATTAAGCATATATACACGGTGTCCGAGTTGGAGACATTACAAAATTATGTACAAAAAAAAAACTATGAGCATTGTCTGTTTTTCTATGTCACATATTACTAACACAGTTTCTATATTTTTGTTTTGCAGAATTGTTATTCCCAGAATCCGATAGATGGCGCTAGGTGTGGCCTGATGAGGAATGAAAAGCAGCAAAGTTGCAGTGCCAAACTTCATCAGTGTAGCTTAACTGGGAAAGCATCCACCTCCAGAGCTGAAGGATGCAGGGGTTAGATTCCCGCTACCGACTTTTGCACTATAATTGGACACCCTCGATACAGTTGTTCCTGCATAGCTGAGGTTTGCCGTTTTAAGATGTGTGTGCACTTACCAGCCTGGTGCCTACTACGATGCCTTTTTAAAAGTCACTTAAATCACCAGTCCTTCCCATACTGCCACTATCTGTGCTTCATAAACATTTCAATCCTTTGCAGTGAGCAGATTATAAAGCCATTTTCAACATCAGAGTTATGCACATAAGTGCAGATGGCATGTGTCTGATTTCTTTGGGTGCTCCTAATAATTTTGTATTTCAGTGTATGTATATATCAATGCTCACAAAACTTTGTTAATCACTCAATATGAAAAATTGTGTACAAATTTAAAGGATGAAACACATCAGTTTAAGAGTTGCATTGTTTTGTTCTGTGGTAATCATCCAATGACACATACCTTGTTAAAGAGGATCCAACTCCCGAGTCTCTTCTCTCTGTGTTTATCAGTATGATTTCTCCTTCATCTGGAGGTTGGTCCTGAGACTTGTCTGAACTTTTACTTGTGTCTAAAAATATTCATTATTCAAAAGAGCTATTTATTTGAATTTTAAAAGTCATTCGCAATACAGAACTTAAAATCAAAGAGAATACATTTATGTAAAAACTGTTGACACCTGAATGTAAAATGAATCTTCTGGCAATTGGGATCATCATTATATCAAAAGCAAATTTCATTGCATTTTACTTTAATTCACCTTCAATATTTCTTATAAATACACACAACACACTTTTCAATTTTAATCACACATTAATAAAATTGCTGAAGTAAATATCATATTCCAGTTTTGTGTAGAATTCATGTCATGTTATCAGATGCAGATGGAGTTTTTAAAGTTCAACCACAAAATTGAGAGAGAAGGATGAAGAAATCAATTTCCTGTAATATTGAAAAGCCAAAATTTGTGTGCAGAGTTTTAAGTACAATCTGCTCACATTCAAAATTTCCATAACTAAAATTTTTGAAAAAATGGAATAGCACCATGACCGTTGGGGATGATCACATGCACTACTAATACAGCCAGAATAAATCACCATCTTCTAAACCAGACTTTTCCACATTCCAGTTACATTCCTAATACAGCCAGAAAAAATCCCCATATTCTACACCAGACTTTTCCACATTCCTGTTACACATTCCTAATACAGCCAGAATAAATCACCATCTTCTAAACCAGACTTTTCCACATTCCAGTTACACATTCCTAATACAGCCAGAATAAATCACCTGTTCTGAAATAGACTTTTCCACATTCCAGTTACACATTCCTAATACAGCCAGAATAAATCCCCATCTTCTAAACCAGACTTTTCCACATTCCAGTTACTAGTACGTTTATAATGTCAAACATGTTCTTGTTTCTAATTCACAATAAACAGATGGCATTTCTTGGAGGCATCTTTCTTCACGAACAGGACATTTTTCATTGAAAAAATGTCTTTCATCATCAACATTCGAGAAAAGGATACAGCTGAAGAACAAAATGTTAGCTTGGTCTTAATGAAATATTTCATAATATAAAATATGGGAAAGTGTTATGCATTCTGAGTAAAAAACTGTAGTACTTCCTAATAAATGTCCGAAAAAATCATACTGTTGCAAGTGAAAATTTATGAAGTTTTCCACTTTAATGTGTGTGTGTGTGTGCACGTGCATGTATTATTTGACATTATTGAATTGTCTGATATGTTAGATTATTTTTTTATGAGCAGTTCCTCTTTTACACAACTTACATGAAAGTTATGAAAATGAATTAAAGCAAATAATTACAGGAATTATAGTGCATACAGGAGCAGTAATGTTAGTTTGGAAACAAACGCATAAGATCAGACAGAAACAACTCAAACTATTAGTAACAAAAAAACATAACAGAAATTGTGGAGGATAAATTTATTAAGGTACATTACCTCTCAAATTTTCGATCTACACTCTAGATCACCGTCGGTAGTTCCTGCATCTTACTACTTCCCCAAGTCTGGCAACCAAGCCTGACGACCGATTTGCCATCTAGCACGGTTGTTGATGTTGCCACCTTGCATCTTGTACAACAACCATGCTGGATGGCTGAATGTTGCCACCTTGTATCTTGTACATCAACAACCATGCTGGATGGCAAATCAACCAGGCTTGGCTGCCAGACCTGGGAAGTAGTAAGACGCAGGAACTCCTGATGATGATCGAGAGCAGTGTTTCTCAAACTTTTGTTCTTCAAGTACCCCTTGGGAATATTTAGCTAAACTGTGTACCCCCTTGTATATTATATATTAGGGATACACACCACAAATAAATAAAAACTTTAGTCCAATATGTATGAGTGTGTGTTTGTATGTAAACACATATACATACAAGTACACACATACTTATTAATTTACAAAAATTACGTATATTGATGTCACAGAAATTGCAAGAAAAATCTAATAAAACAATGCGACTTAGTGTGGTTGCAAACTAATCGCGTACTCCCAGCATTACTTTCACGTACCCCTACCCCACTTTGGGAACAACTGATCTAGGGCATAGATAAAAAATTTGGAGGTAATGCACCTTAATAAATTTATCCTCTATAATTGCCATTAAGTTTTTTCATTTTTTCATTACTGACAGTAAGTAATTAGAGGAAGACATGAAGTCATTAATAACTAGAATCAAACTTAGTACATTAGGCAGTATTTAGTCACTAGTTGATTTTTTTATTGCTTTGTTAAAAGGTTTTCAGTTCCTTGTTTGCAAGATAAGTGTCACACATGAATCACTTGGTCCACATGCTGGTTCAAGGGAAAAAAGTAAATGAATTATTAAGTATCCAATAAAATAATAGAAAAATGAGTTTTGAGAACTAGAGTTTCCTATTTGCTTACTGGAATATGTTACAGTATGGTGTATCTTTTAACTACACTGGTGTGCATAAATTAAAACTATAAGCTATAAATTTAAATTTTTCAATGAAACTAGCACAGAATTTAATAAAACTTTGTATGGGCACATATTTTGAGATAACTCATCAATATTCTGTAAAACATGAAATAATTCGCATTTTGATCATGATACATGTTTCAAGCATATAAATGTCCAATTTTAGACATTAGCATTTTGAAGTCCACTTGGTTTCTGTAAGGTATATAAAGGTTGTTTCAGATTTTAGTAGGTAGACATTCTCATTCCTCTATCAGGGAAGTTTTCATCTCACAGCTTGCTCTTGGAGGGGATTAGGAACTTCCAACTTGCCACCCTAAAACATTCATAGTGTTCTCAATAAGGTTAAGATCTGGGAACATGTCTGACCAATACATTCTTTATATATCTTCACCTTCCAGGTATTCAACCATAAGCCTCATAGTATGATGGCAAGAATTATCATCCTTGAAGACAAAGTCTGGACCAACAGCACCTCAAAAAATGTGCACATGGAATTCTGGGATATCTTCCAAACACCTGTCAGAGTTCTTTTATCTAAGACATGTAGAGAGGTATGATCATCAATCATGATGACTGTCCACACCATTTACCCCTCCACTTCCAAAAACTGTTCCTTTCCATCATATTAGAGGCACGACTTCAAGGATCTAATTCTCCACAATTATGCAGGTGTTGAGAGTTACTTATTAGCAAAAATCTTGACTCGTCTGTGAAGATTACATGTCCCCACTGCTAAGGTAGCCCAACTGCAATGCTGCCTATTCCATGCTCTCTTTTATGGCTGTGGGCAAGGGGGTTACAGATCCTAGGTTTATGGGAAGCCTTCTGCTTACAGTCTGTTTTCATACTGATAAAAGGAGCTTGCTATTGCCACTGCAAGCTCCAAGCAAAGCTCCTATCTGCATGCTGTGCTCAAGTTAAGGCTACATACCAATTGTCCTCTGCAATTGTAGACTGTGGTCGACCATAGGATGCCTGTCTGGGGTATGTTCCTGTGTCTTGGAATTGTCACCATAGCCTGGAAATGACGCTTTGGGACACATTTATGATATTGACCCACTGCCATCCTTCTGATGGCGCTCCACCTCCAACTGTCATACAAATGGCATTGTGAAGACATTTGGAACAAAACTTTTAAGCAACAGCTATTGCTTTGCCACTAAATCATGAAGGAAAGACATATACATGGAAAGCTACTTTTAAAGTGGTCCCAAATTTGTAAATTTGCATCACAACATTTGCATAGGGTTTCACAACTCGCTGTGTTACTAGATGTATCTATGCTAATTGTGACTCAAAATTCTTCATTTTTCAAAAAAAAAAAAAAAAAAACACGAAAACATAGAAATACCCAAATTTCCCAAAACCCAGTGTATCGTAATGAGTTTTTTGGGGGACAAATTTGAAGAGATATATGAAAATACATAATCAGATCAAACATTGCAAAAATATAACTGAAGTTATCACAAATCTATCTGCCTAAACTACACCATATTTTCATAACATCTCTAAGTTCTAACCTATAAAGGACCATTCCATATTTTTGAATTAGTGTAAATCAAAGCAGTCTAAAATAAAAAAAAAAAATTCCCTGATAGTTCTATATAAACAGGCATGAGTATGCTGTGTAATGGATTAGCAAAAACTAAGAGTGAGAAACTAACAAGTGCTTTCTGTGAAATCTATTTGTGTAATGAAAACAATTCTGTTGTGGTGAAGAAATTATACATTGCAATTATACCAAATGTTACCCCCAGAACACCTGATCAAGGGTATTGTTGGCTTGTGACTATCTGTGCAAATTTTGTCAATGTCCATGTCCCGGATATGACATTCATAGTTGCATAAAACCTCAAAATACACACTATTCTTTAAGGTGCGGATATTTGTTTTTTTGTTGTCTTTATTTTTCATTCTGGGGTTTAATTATCACCATGACCAACTCAGAGTGTTATAAGCAGTTGCCTGTTCCCAAATTTAAGGCCACTGGTTCCAGGAAAGGGAAATATCCAGTCATGAGTGTAACCAGGACAGGGTTTTAGGGGTTAAAATCCCCTTCAGAACCCTTAATTTTTTTAGGATTTACATTAGCAGTGATATTTTGCTAATATGTCTCTGTCTCATTTGATTCAATTTTCTTCTCCACTGAGCACTTCTAAAACAAAATTGTAAACATTCTGTATCCCCAGGCTTTCTATCTGTGACCTGATCCCTAGAGCACAAACCAGCAGAATAACTTGACTTTTTCTGCTGCCCATATATCCCAATGAGACAGAAAGTGAGATAAACTTCCTAGTTATATTTATTTTACCGTCTATACACGATGAAGATTTTGAATCTAAATATTAAATATAGCCGTAAAAAATGGATACTCTAAAGAAACCATCTACCGTATAGTCAACAAACTACAACACTCCTCCAGCACAACCTTAATCAGAACCACATTATCAAACAGGTTTGTCGGTACAATGGACTATATACCCGGCATACCAACAAGGCTTCTCAATGCTTGTAAAAGGAACCATATAAAATTTGGTGAACGCACCAAAAACATCTTTTCAATAGTCAAAAATGTTAGAGACCCCATTGCAATACAACATCGACATGGCGTTTACCTTATACCAATGAAGCCGAATGATGAGCATGAAGAAACAGCATATATAGGATCTACACTGCGAACCTTGCACACAAGACTCTCTGAACATAAGTATGGCGTTAAAATTCACTCTGAAGAATCTGCATTATCTAGAACAGTAAACAAAGAAACGCACACCCTGGTATGGAATGAATCTAAAATATTGGCAACAACTAACACTAGAAGATCCCTGCTGCTTATGGAAAGTCTCTTTATTTATGAATATGATAAAAAGTGTTGCAACGAGGACCAACCCATCACGATCCCGACTCCATGGACAACATTATTTCGGCGAAGTCAAACCCAATAATAATACTCGCTAAGACTTTCTTTTGACTTGTTAATGTACGAGCCAATAACACTTGCAGTTGTATGATACTCAGTAACAACTCACGCGCTATTGCCATCACGCGAATGTTTATAAAATACGTTACCCATTTTTTATGAACTGCTGTAATATAAACATAAAGTTTCTAATCTTTGTTGATCAGCTAATACCTGAAGATGAAACGCTTGGCGTTTTGAAAGATGTAATAGTAGTGTGTGAATGATCAAATAAAGATATTTATCTGGTTGCAGGTGGTTTTAAGATCTTTTTCGGATTTGAATATTTAGATTCAAAATCTTCATCGTGTATAGACAGTAAAATAAATATAACTAGGATCTCTGATGCACAAATTAATTACTGTTGAGATAAACTTGTCCTTGTGTAGACATCTGACATTGTCTCTCAGGTCTGGTATAACCCCTATTCCTAGCTGCTCTAACCCAGTAGAGTCTAGCGCCTTAGCACAGTAGAGTAAGCTGAAGGGATTTTAGGATTTTCTATTACCGACCACTTGACACTAAATATCATTTGGCAAAGTACATGACCAGCCCCTTTTTTTGGAAGTAATTGTGAGCATTCAACAAAACATGCCACCAGAACAAACAAACAAAAAATATTTTAGTCAAATTGTTTATTACGGGGATTACTAGGATATAAGTTTTCACCTGTCAAATTTTCGGGTTGTAACCCAACCCTTCGTCAGGACTGACTAAGACAGAAGGTGCTGCCACTCAAGTGGTAATGTCATACCGCTATGCTCGTTAATCGTGGAACCTCTTCTTCTCTCAATGTGTAGACTTTCTTCAAGTTTCCATTTTAGGTAGTGTTGTTGGTGTGCAAGAATTTTTAAAGATTCCCAGTCCAGTGAATGTCCAGTACTTTGTACAAGTTTATCAAGGCCTGTCTTGCGTGTAATGTTCCTAATTGCGACTTTGTGTTCAGCCACTCGGGCGTGGAGTTGTCTTCCAGTTTCTCCCACATATATGTTACCACAATTGCAGTTTACACTGTAGATAACTCCTTCTTGTAGTTGCATGTTATTTTCTTTTTGTTTAAACTGTGGAAAATGTTTTTTTATTTTATTGTGTAAGTGAGGAGCAAGAGGAATATGGAAGTTAAGGCTAATTCTCTGCAGCCTTTCAAACACCCCTTTATGGTAAGTTATTTTTCTAGTGAGTTTAATGGTTTTTTCAGACATTTTATGGCTTGACTTATCTTTTTTTCCCTTAAAAATTCTTTCTATCCAATTTTCCGGGTAATTGTTATCTGTCAGCGACTTCTTTAATTCTTTTTTATGGATTTCTTTTGAAGTTATTTCAGAATCTAAAGTTTCTATTTTTTCTAGGAACTGTGCGGCTACATTATATTTAATGTATGATGGATGGTATGATTGGTAGTTTAGCATTTTTTGAGTATTAGTAGGTTTTTTATAGAGGGATGTAGAGATTTTTCCTTTTACGGCTGAGAGTGTCAGCTCTAGGAAATTGAGGCTATTTTCTTGCTGCACTTCCAGGGTGAATTTAAGCAAGTCATCTAGGGTGTTGAATAGGTTAAGTATGTCTATTAGCAGAGATTTTTCTTCTTGGTCTACTATTATCAGGATGTCATCCATATATGTAACATAAAGGCAGAACAATGATGGTTGTGGGAGTATTATTTTTTCTTCTAGCTTGCCCAAAAAATAGTTAGCTAGAAAAGGAGATAGCGGTGAACCCATAGCCAAGCCAGAAGTTTGTTTGTAGTATTTCTCTTGAAATTGAAAAAGTTATGTCTGAAAGAAAATAACAGCAGTTCATAAAATCCTATGAGATTTCCTTTATTATGATCTAGGAACACTATCTTTTCTGCCAAGTCATTTGGTAGAAATTCTATCAGCAGGTCCAGGTTAATATTTGTATACATTGAAATTTGACAAGTGAAAACTTACATCCTAGTAATCCCTGTAATACACAATTTAACTACAATAATTCTTTACTAGGATTCGCCATGTCTTCATTAATTCGCAAAAAAAAAAAAAATTAAATGCACTTAATAAAGACGCTTTGATGTCTGTAAGTTTTCTGTGTTACACGTTATATTAAGTGGGCACAGTCTGCGGCGGTGCATTAAATTATTCAATTAAGATACAATTCAGTTAAAAGTCCAAAAAATATTACTTTTTTAGGACTTTTAACTGAATTGTATCTTAATTGAATAATTTAATGCAACGCCGCAGACTGTGCCCACTTTATATAACATATAAAACAGAAAACTAACAGACGTCAAAGTGCCTTTATGAAGAACCTTGTAGTCACGTAATGGTATGTGGACTTTACGATAGAATCACATGAGATATATTGATTTTAAATGCAGTCGTCACTGCTCATTCAGACAGGAGATACTCCAGACAGAAGAGACGTTTCTTCAGAGTGTGTTGCCAAGTCACTTTGTTAATATCAGTATTGTAATTCCCTCAGTAAGATACTTGTTTTGAGGACACCAATTAAATATCAAGCGATACTAATTAAAGCCAAGATTTCTTTCACCCAAAGATATTAATAATATATCGATATTGCATGCAAATTATTGACACACTTGTTCACATAGTTTCATCAATGTATAGCCCCTCCCAGAAAAATTCAGCAAATGCCGTAAGACAAGCATACCACTTATGCCTCATCTGGAACTTCAACCAGGACCTAGCTCGGATGATTAGCCTGAAACCAGCAATGAGGGGAGCCACTAGTGTTTCCCGTTTGCTTCCCATGATAACATTTCTTTTAATAGCTTATGAGTTCGAAATTGTATGGCCAGTAAATGTAAATAAGTTAATACTGCAGGAAATGTAAAAGACAGAGTTTTGCATTATTTCTATGTACTTTAACCTATAAATAACACAAAACTCTCTTTTAAAAACACTCCACTTTCACAGACAAAATTAAATATCCCAAGATTGCTGCTAAATGAGAGGTTTTATTGTATAACCAATACTGTTACACGGCACTAGCAGTGTTCCTGCCGAGTCTGCCGGTAACGATGCTTGAGACCTGAAGTACAATTTAGTTGGCCACGGCACCAGGTGAGAATCTCAGGTGCACTGCTGCACTCAAAGATTCACACCAGAACATAAAAAATGAAAAGTTGAAGAATGACCCGAAGCATAAGGCTTGGGTGAATCCACCTTGTGAACAAAATAACAACAACAAATAAACAATAAAATAATCTAAAAAAAATGATACTTTGGGATCAGAGTTGTGATGAGGTTCACCCGCAATCACCAATTCGTGACTGAGTGTAGTGGTCCGGATCTTACTCCGGTACATTCAATCCCCAACCAGCCAGTACAACACTCACTTTCGCAAATAACACATGATTCTCAAATACACAACACAACATTTAATAACGTTCTGCGAGATTTAAACAGATCCGGCGCTCTCTAGGCGCATAGACAATTGCCCCTCATATGTGGGCAGCATACGGTGTCACACTTTACTGTCAGATAACGCAGCCGACTGAGTCTCCACCGGACTATCTGAACAAGAGATACTACTCGTTTACACACTAAATAGAGCCGCAGGTGATATTCATGTACAATTGCTTAGAGAATAAAAAAAATTATATGCAAACGATCACATTAAAAATACTCGCGACACAAAATACACAAGCACGTTAATTTGCGGTATAAGATTATAGGTGCGAAATACTGCCAAAGTTAATTAACTAAATCTAATAAGCATGCACATGCAGAACCCTGCCCCGCTGACGTTGGTCCTGAACCAAAGTTAAAAGAAACTGTCCCGCCCAGCGGAATTTGTGGCCACACCTTCTCCCTTATTCATGTAAAAAAAATAATCAGGAAATGGGCCCTGTAAGAAATTGAAATCTGTATGTGCAGGTATTTCCTCTGAGGTTCAGTCACTCAGCATTACTGCATCTATGTCCATGCAGCTTTGGGTGTCGGGATGGCACAAGTTCGCAGATGTGCGAAGAAAGAAAAAGGAAATATTCATCTACTTACAGTTACGTGACTTTGCTGTGCAAATCCGTTGTGCATCACATAATATCACACGACAAAAAAAAAAACACACACACACAGACACTTGCACCATGTGGCAGCACCGATGATTCAACACTTCACTTTGACGCTTGATGTAAATGAAGCACACAATTAAAAATGGTAATATCACGCCGCACTTTGTCGCAATGATTAGAGTGCACACTGATCTATTCTCGTGACGATTTGAAGGTGGGCGTTAAGCAAAATAGGCCCTCTCACATCTGATGTTGCGGTTTCCAAGATTAATTTTCTCGGCCGAGCGAAATCAGACGTGCTTTTACCTTAAGCGTATATCGGCAACTCAACATTTCACCTGTATATTTGTTAGGTATCGAAGCCACCGCTCTTACGCTCATATTTTTCTTTCGACATGTTTTTATCCCGTCGCACTTACACGTAGTGGCTTCGCTGCTTACGCGACCACACACACGCACACATGGGGCCTCGCTTCGCCCCGTAAGACAAGCGCATCTCTTCACTTCCTCCACAGTAGGGGATGAATGGGGGTGACGATTCCACACTGCAGTGGTTGGCATCCGAACCCGACTTTGCTTGGCTTCGCTTCTCATAGGAATGACCACTGTCCACTCGCAGACTTCTTAATTCCCCTGTAACTTGGCTTTCATTAGGCCAAACAGTCGCTGAGTTCCATTACGCTCCAGCCTAGAAATTTCTGCTTTATCCCGCGGATTTAGGCATTCTGCTGTCTTTATGGCAAACTGGCATCTCCAGCTGCCTCGAGTTGTCTCCATTTCTTACCAAAATGCGGGGAGGTTTGCTGCTTCATTTTTCCCAATTCATTTTTTTGCAGATCCCAGGCATCCAGCCTTTCACATCGGAGAGCGCACAGACAACTGAACTTTCTTCCTTATTTTCATGCCAAGTGCGAACTCTTATTTTTCTGCACGGACCACACAGAGAGCAATTGTTCTCGAAAATGCCCCAAACAATCGACGAATTTACGATTATTCGCTAAACCTTTCGTCCCCTATCTTCATTCATTCCTACTCAAGTGGCTCATTCGATACGTATTCCTCTTTCCCTTTCCGTGTTGCATAGGCTGCCCGTCAGCTGCGCCCTGATATTTATGACCTAACAGAGCTATTCTGAGACCACCCAGCCAGAGAGAGAATTCTTCGCCTCTTTTCTTTCCAAACCCCCAGATAAAACTTTATCTGCTGTTTACACTTTTAAACTCCAATCAAGCCTCGAACATAATTAATACTTAATTAATTTCACACATCAACCACGCCCATTAATTACTAAATTAATGGCGGGGGTGGAGTCGTAACATCGGCCCCTCCTCAAGAAATCTAGAAGTCCTCTTCTGGGCCTATCGCTTTGCTCTTATCAATTTCCAGAGCAACCATTGAGTGCTACCTTTTCCCACAGGTAGAAATAATTCAAAATGGCAAAAATATTGCGTTTCTTGCCTTCAAGAGCATTGGAGCGACTTCCCAATTATCCCGCAATTTTGTTAATTAATTTAGAGAACATCCGAAAGAAAAAACAACGTAAATGAGAAATAAATAAAAAAACTGAACTGTAAAAGAACATGTGAGCCTGCCGAACTGTGATTCCTAGCTACCTCATACCATACGCGACATGGCGGACAAATTTTAGAGTTTTCTTCAGGTTTTAGGATGGGGGGTGTCCACTGTAACATTCCATCCCCCATGAAAGAAAAAAAAAGGGATGACTGGATGAAGTTTATTCATCCAATCATTCCATTTTTTTTTAACTGTAAACACTCAACCCTTTCCCACCGTCGCAAGGCACCTAATTCCGGACTTAAGTGCCCTGAGAGCGGAAGGAAAGTTTAAGGATTTCATCACACGTTCATTGCTACCCGTCGAGATAGGCGGAAAGAAAATTTAAATATGAGGCATAGCTTCGAGAATCCACGAGTTCCACAGATCTCTCACGTTCGATGCTCCTACGCCCGCTTTTATCTGCGCTCGATGCCAAATTCTTGCGTTCCACTGTCTTCGAGTTCCTTCTCAACATCGTAGATAATCGTGGTGTCACAGTCTTCCTGGGGATCCACTATAATGTCGACTGCTCCCCGTCTGTCAGTGTGTGGCATGGTGTTACTAGCCCTTAACACCCGCCCGTAATCATCCCTTGGTCTCAGCGACGCCCGCGAAATGATTGGAGGACTTTTGACCTGGCTTCCCTGCACTCGTAAGGGATCTACAATCATGCGGGTTCGCGCTGCAAAGGGTTCTGTTTCTGAGGGAGGCGGAATTGCTGCGGAGGGCGTTGGGTCGCCCGACTGTAGCATCCACATTGGGCTCTCCCATTCATCATCTTCATACAATTCTGCATCTTCGGACTCCCATGTGGTTCGTGCGAGGTGCTGTGACTCAGGTTCATCTCCCGCATCCCGAACTGTTTCCTGGAAATGCCACGTGTCGAATACCCTTCTCTGTGGGGCTTTAAAGATCCTATCAACATGGGTTAGGCGAGGACGCCTCATATCGTTCACCGGCACAATTTTGAAGTTAACTGGTGAAGTCTTTTCCACCACTCTAAAGGGTCCTATGGACGGTTTCATCAGCTTGCGCGATCTTGCCTTGGACGCCGAAGGGTCGTGTTGATAAACAAGATCACCCACCTTGATTTGCTTATCTACTGCCGTCCGTGCCCGATAGTCCCTTGAGTTCTGGGCTGCCTCTTCAAGGTTATCGCGAACAATTCTGAATGCTTCCTGCATTCGCATAACCAAGCTCTCTGCATCATTCGGGTGCTCAGAGTAGCTCCAAGGGATTTCCTCGCTCAGCAAATGCCCAGGCATATTAAAGTCCCTTCCAAACATGAGGAAATTGGGAGTTTCCCGAGTAGCGCTGTGAGTGGCCGCTCTGTACGCCATAGCTACGAAATCTGTAAACTTATCCCAATCTTTCCCAGTCGGAGAACAGTAAAGCGCTAAGGAGTGCATCACTGTACGGATACTTCGTTCCGCTTGTCCGTCAGTCTCCGGATGCCTCGGGCTCGTATTCAGTTTCTTAATGCCTAATCTTCTGTAGAGTTCGGACATTAATTCTGACAAAAAGTTCGTTCCTCTGTCAGTCAACAAAGTATGAGGTACACCATGTCTCGCTATAACGTGCGTCGAGAATTTTTCAGCTACTTCTTTGGCTGTTTGAGATTTTAAGGGGATTAGCTCAATATACTTGGTAAAAGAGTCGGTGACTACCAATAGGTACTTGTTCCCGTTCTCTGTCGTGGGAAGAGGTCCTGCGATGTCCATGGAAATTTTGGACCACGGAACTGGCACTATTTCCGGGGTAATTAAACCCGCCTTTTGGTTTCTCTTGTAGCCCCGGCGTTTTAAACACTCCTCACAACTAGCAGTGTAATTTTTTACATCAGCAAACATATTGAGCCAAAAATATTTGAGTCTAATTCGCCCCAATGTCTTCTCAAACCCTAAGTGCCCTGCGCTTATACCATCATGCTCAGCTCTCATTACCTCAGACTTTAGAGAGTCAGGCACCACCAACTGTTCAGTAACAAGTCTGCGTGGACTGTTTTTGGCTGGCAAGGAAAAATGATATAGCAGGTCGTCACGCATGAAGTAGGTATCTGTGATTTTATCAACAGCAGAGTAGTCACGCCCCTCGATGCAATCGATTACTTCGACCAAATTCGGGTCTGCCCGTTGTGCAGCCTTTATGGCCTCAGCATCAAATGTAGGGCCTGGAGCCGCATCACTTGCTACCACTGCTGCAATATGCCTCGACAACACATCCGCGTTTGTATTCTTCTTCCCTGGGCGATACATTACATCAAAATCATATTCGGATAGACTGAGATTCCACCTAACAAGCCTAGAGTTGGGAGTCTTTAGCGTCATCAGCCACTTTAAGGGTCTGTGATCAGTTATAACTGTAAACTGCCTACCCACTAAATATTCCCGCCAATGCGTGATGGATGCAACTATTGCCAAAGCCTCTTGCTCAGTTGCGCTGTAATTTTGTTCTGCGGGATTAAGTTTTCTGCTGAAGAATGCAATAGGATGTCTGACGCCCTCTTCGTCCTCCTGCTCGAGTATACCCGCAATAGCCAATTTGGATGCATCTGTGGTCACGAAGAATCTTTTCGAGAAATCTGGGTAAGCCAACAGCGGCTCACTTATGAGCGCCCTCCTCAATTGCTGGAAGGACTCCTCACACTGCTCATCCCACATAAATTTTACATTTCTCCTGGTGAGATTTGTCAAAGGTTGGGCAATGGATGCAAAATTTTTGATATGGCGCCTGTAGTAGCCCGCCATTCCCAAAAAGGCTCGGACGTGCTTAACAGTGCGTGGGGCTGGAAAATCCCGTACGGCCTCCACGTTTTCAGGGTTTGGCCTTACTCCTTGACCATCCAGAAGGTGCCCAAGATATGTAACCTCCTTGGTCGCAAACTCACATTTACTTGGCTTAATTTTAAGCTTGTGCCTTCTTAAACGTTGGAAAATTAACTCCAATTTCTCCAAGTGTTCATTTAAGGTCTTAGATGCACACAAAATATCGTCCACGTACACTAGAATGCCATCATCACGCTTGTCCAAAAACAATGAGTCTAGAGCTCTTTCAAAAGTTGCAGGACTGTTGCACAATCCAAACGGGAGACGGTTCCACTCGAAATGACCAAATTCGCAGGAAAAAGCAGTTTTGTGCTTGTCTTGTTCCCTGATTTTGATTTGATGATACCCTGCCAAAAGGTCTATTTTCGAGAAAATTCGGCATCCATGCAAAAGAGATAGGGTCTGTTGTATTCTGGGGACTGGGTAACTGTCTTTTCTGGTTATCTGATTCAATTTTCTAAAGTCACAACAGAAACGATATGAATTGTCCCGTTTTCGAATGAGGACAATTGGGGAGCTATATGGACTATCCGACTTAGAAATAATTCCAGCATCCAGTAATTCATTCACTTGATCTTTTAATTCAGGTCTAAGAGCATGCGGAACATTGTATGGGCGAAGCTTAAAGGGTTTGTCATCTGTTAGATGAATTTCATGTTCAGCGAGGTCAGTGCCCTGCAAATCTATGGGATCCCGTGCAAAAACATCGGAATATGTCATCAGTAATTCCAAAACCTTCTCACGTTCAAAATAATTCAAATGCTCCAATTTAAAATCACCGGCAGACACAGGCAAAGTACCGCGCTGCGTTACACCTATTTCCCGTGAATTCTGAGTGATTTCCACAGGTTCTACTTGAAATAGCTTAGTATGTTTGTTTAACCAAATAGGGGAACTACTAGTGTTTGCTACTTTTACATCATATAAACCACTTGATGCGACATTATTAACAGACCGTGCCAAAAGTAATCCATCTTTGCGTGCACGTAGATGCGGTTCAAACAAGACAGTCTGTACTCTCATACGAAGCGGTGTTCCCAACTTCACTTGAAGGAACATTTCTGCGTTGGGAGGGACACAAGTTTTCTGCGCCAGGGAGGCAACAGTCACCCTCCTCAAGCATATCGTCCGCGTCCCTCTCTTTCTGCGGAGAGCACCGCGTGGGTGGGGGTCGGGAAACAACAGCTGATTCGAATGGGCAGAGAAGGTTAAGTGATGTGTTCGCATCGCATCAATTCCTAACAATGCTGAGTAATTTTCACTCAGCGGGTATTTTGACACATGGGCTTTGACCAAGATATTTCTTCCTTTGATTCGCAGGTTAACGTTGTAACATCCTAAGGTTGGAATGATTTCCCCTGTGATGCTTTTTATCCTTAAATCTGAATTGATGGGAGTCAATTTCCTGCGACCTTTCAATCTTAAATAAGCATCTTTCGCCAAAAGAGTTACCGAGGATCCCGTGTCGACTAATAACTTAATTTTGTCACCTTCGAGATCTGCGTTAATAATCGGCAAATTGTCCCCACTTTGAATAGAAACATAACGCACCTGAGAGGATTTAAACTCTGACTGGGCCGAGATACCTCTTACAAATCGACCCTTATTTAGTTTAAAGACTTATTCTTGGAATCTGGTTTCTGTGTACCAAATTTTCCTGATACCTCGTAATGAGAATCTCTTCCACTTCCTCTGCTATATACCTGTTTGGGTATTGTCTCCGTCCTATTTGACCCATCCAAATTAGGGCACAACCGGATCACGTGGCCTTCTAATCCACACCCAAAGCACAAAATTCTACTTTTGCTGCGCCGTGTTTGTTGCGATCCACAATTCTCCTCGAGTGAATCATTTCGATTACCGAAACCCCGGCGATCATCTGGCCTTGTTTCCTTCCATCTAGCTCGTTCCGCCCCGAAGAGCTGGGGGTTAGATCGCTGAAATGTCTCTCTATTTCTCTCATTCCCTTCCGATTTCCTGTCTTCTCTTCCCTGAGAATTCCCGACTAACTGCCCTACCGTATTCTCCATGGCTTCCAAACGCGACAACATCTGTTGCAAAGTGCGGGCCAGCATTACCGACTCCTCGTCCCCTCTGCCTCCTTCCACCGTATTCACCAAAGTTTTTCTACCCATGAGTGCTAAATTCTCCTCCTCTTGAATTGCGATGAGAACTGCAGCATCCAAAGTTTCCGGGCATTTTGTTAGTACCCAACGCCTAATCGATTCAGATAACCCTGAAATAAATTGGCACATCGCTTCTTGATCCCTGTGCTTCCTTGTCTCTTCGGACATATCCGACTTATGACCATGATATTTCGTAGCTGCGCTCTTAAGACGTGTTGCGTACTGCCGAACGTCTTGTCCTGGCAATTGCACACAATTCATAAACTGCTTCATTCGCGTTACCAATGGCTCTTCGGCTTGGAAGCGATCAATGACAAGCCGTTTAAAATTTACATATTCGGTTTCAGCCCTCAGCTCATCGCTATCAGATAGAAATTCAGCTGCTCTCTCCCGAAATTTAGATTTTGCAATCGCGAGTTTAGTTTGCTCACTCCATCTACCCACCATCGCTACACTTTCGACATCCTGAAAAAAGTGTTTAGCACGATACAGCGGATCAGTGCCTGTAAATAGATTCAACATGTTTATGCATCCCGCTATTTGCTCACCGTAAACCATAGGTGCGGCTAAAGCTGTTTGTCTCAGCTGTGATGTACCCGCTGTACTTGTAACAGGTGTACTCTCTTCCGGAACAATTGCAGCCCCAGTGCTCACATGTTCTCCGTCAGAGTGACCACCAGAATCATCTGAATCCATGTGACTCGCAGATGACGATTTCTTCGTGTTAGCCATTTTGTTTTTCTTACCCACTAAAATTATGGCAGTTCTTAGAAAACAGCTTAAGGCTTACTTAATGCTAAATTATACAAAATTCGCACCGAACAAAACTAAATAAAAATAGTAATGGCAGTCAATTCGCACTTATTTTACGAACATGAGTGTTGTTCCGCTAGCTGCAAAATATAGGTATCGATCCTGGGACAACGGCACCATTAATGTTACACGGCACTAGCAGTGTTCCTGCCGAGTCTGCCGGTAACGATGCTTGAGACCTGAAGTACAATTTAGTTGGCCACGGCACCAGGTGAGAATCTCAGGTGCACTGCTGCACTCAAAGATTCACACCAGAACATAAAAAATGAAAAGTTGAAGAATGACCCGAAGCATAAGGCTTGGGTGAATCCACCTTGTGAACAAAATAACAACAACAAATAAACAATAAAATAATCTAAAAAAAATGATACTTTGGGATCAGAGTTGTGATGAGGTTCACCCGCAATCACCAATTCGTGACTGAGTGTAGTGGTCCGGATCTTACTCCGGTACATTCAATCCCCAACCAGCCAGTACAACACTCACTTTCGCAAATAACACATGATTCTCAAATACACAACACAACATTTAATAACGTTCTGCGAGATTTAAACAGATCCGGCGCTCTCTAGGCGCATAGACAATTGCCCCTCATATGTGGGCAGCATACGGTGTCACACTTTACTGTCAGATAACGCAGCCGACTGAGTCTCCACCGGACTATCTGAACAAGAGATACTACTCGTTTACACACTAAATAGAGCCGCAGGTGATATTCATGTACAATTGCTTAGAGAATAAAAAAAATTATATGCAAACGATCACATTAAAAATACTCGCGACACAAAATACACAAGCACGTTAATTTGCGGTATAAGATTATAGGTGCGAAATACTGCCAAAGTTAATTAACTAAATCTAATAAGCATGCACATGCAGAACCCTGCCCCGCTGACGTTGGTCCTGAACCAAAGTTAAAAGAAACTGTCCCGCCCAGCGGAATTTGTGGCCACACCTTCTCCCTTATTCATGTAAAAAAAAAAAATAATCAGGAAATGGGCCCTGTAAGAAATTGAAATCTGTATGTGCAGGTATTTCCTCTGAGGTTCAGTCACTCAGCATTACTGCATCTATGTCCATGCAGCTTTGGGTGTCGGGATGGCACAAGTTCGCAGATGTGCGAAGAAAGAAAAAGGAAATATTCATCTACTTACAGTTACGTGACTTTGCTGTGCAAATCCGTTGTGCATCACATAATATCACACGACAAAAAAAAACACACACACACAGACACTTGCACCATGTGGCAGCACCGATGATTCAACACTTCACTTTGACGCTTGATGTAAATGAAGCACACAATTAAAAATGGTAATATCACGCCGCACTTTGTCGCAATGATTAGAGTGCACACTGATCTATTCTCGTGACGATTTGAAGGTGGGCGTTAAGCAAAATAGGCCCTCTCACATCTGATGTTGCGGTTTCCAAGATTAATTTTCTCGGCCGAGCGAAATCAGACGTGCTTTTACCTTAAGCGTATATCGGCAACTCAACATTTCACCTGTATATTTGTTAGGTATCGAAGCCACCGCTCTTACGCTCATATTTTTCTTTCGACATGTTTTTATCCCGTCGCACTTACACGTAGTGGCTTCGCTGCTTACGCGACCACACACACGCACACATGGGGCCTCGCTTCGCCCCGTAAGACAAGCGCATCTCTTCACTTCCTCCACAGTAGGGGATGAATGGGGGTGACGATTCCACACTGCAGTGGTTGGCATCCGAACCCGACTTTGCTTGGCTTCGCTTCTCATAGGAATGACCACTGTCCACTCGCAGACTTCTTAATTCCCCTGTAACTTGGCTTTCATTAGGCCAAACAGTCGCTGAGTTCCATTACGCTCCAGCCTAGAAATTTCTGCTTTATCCCGCGGATTTAGGCATTCTGCTGTCTTTATGGCAAACTGGCATCTCCAGCTGCCTCGAGTTGTCTCCATTTCTTACCAAAATGCGGGGAGGTTTGCTGCTTCATTTTTCCCAATTCATTTTTTGCAGATCCCAGGCATCCAGCCTTTCACATCGGAGAGCGCACAGACAACTGAACTTTCTTCCTTATTTTCATGCCAAGTGCGAACTCTTATTTTTCTGCACGGACCACACAGAGAGCAATTGTTCTCGAAAATGCCCCAAACAATCGACGAATTTACGATTATTCGCTAAACCTTTCGTCCCCTATCTTCATTCATTCCTACTCAAGTGGCTCATTCGATACGTATTCCTCTTTCCCTTTCCGTGTTGCATAGGCTGCCCGTCAGCTGCGCCCTGATATTTATGACCTAACAGAGCTATTCTGAGACCACCCAGCCAGAGAGAGAATTCTTCGCCTCTTTTCTTTCCAAACCCCCAGATAAAACTTTATCTGCTGTTTACACTTTTAAACTCCAATCAAGCCTCGAACATAATTAATACTTAATTAATTTCACACATCAACCACGCCCATTAATTACTAAATTAATGGCGGGGGTGGGTCGTAACATCGGCCCCTCCTCAAGAAATCTAGAAGTCCTCTTCTGGGCCTATCGCTTTGCTCTTATCAATTTCCAGAGCAACCATTGAGTGCTACCTTTTCCCACAGGTAGAAATAATTCAAAATGGCAAAAATATTGCGTTTCTTGCCTTCAAGAGCATTGGAGCGACTTCCCAATTATCCCGCAATTTTGTTAATTAATTTAGAGAACATCCGAAAGAAAAAACAACGTAAATGAGAAATAAATAAAAAAAACTGAACTGTAAAAGAACATGTGAGCCTGCCGAACTGTGATTCCTAGCTACCTCATACCATACGCGACATGGCGGACAA
This sequence comes from Macrothele yani, assembly GCA_039090855.1. Classification (NCBI taxonomy): domain Eukaryota; kingdom Metazoa; phylum Arthropoda; class Arachnida; order Araneae; family Macrothelidae; genus Macrothele; species Macrothele yani. The sequence continues at coordinate 165,968,800 of CM077029.1, read as the reverse complement.
ATTTTAGAGTTTTCTTCAGGTTTTAGGATGGGGGGGGTGTCCACTGTAACAATACGTAGCATTTCAGTTATTGCAAATAAATTCAGCATAGGAGGCATTGGTCTGACCTAAGATGTCATCTAGTGCCCCAAGCATGCTACTAGATAGGTGGTCCACTTTTACATATGCAATATATTGTTGAATTTCTATTTGTTTGCCTATTAAGCTACAATGGACACTATGTGTTTTCCTTTTATGTTGTAAGCTGTTTGTTGGTATGCTGAATTTTGGTGTTATTTTCTGCCAAATGTGATGTGTTATTCTCATGAGTGATGACTTGAACACAGAAATTCTTCACATTTTATTTCATTACTTTCTTAAAATCAATGCTCACGATCAGTGAAATGCAACTAGTCACCACTAGCAGGTGACCAAAGACTAACTTCTTATACTGAGGGACTGTACCTGAGTCAAAAGTAAGATGAGGGTGCATTTTGATTATGCACAGATGTTCTTGAAATTGCTGCTGGAAGACGTCTGGAAGTCAGTCAAATAGCATATCATTTATGAGTCTTTACATCTGTGGTCAAAATGCAAGAATCAAACATTGCTTTCAATTTTGAGAGTTTATCTGCCAATTAAAAAACAAGTTAGTACAATCTAGGTAACAGTCATCAAATATGTGATCACTTTTTTTTTTTTTTTTTGTATGAAAGGAGTTGACACGAACTGGCCAAGCTGTGACTGACACTTTCATGTTTTTGACGTAACATGTTATTGGTTCGCTCATCTATTTATTTATATTTATTGCACACGGCAAATAAGTTCAACCACTTTTTTTTTACTTGTAAATATTCAAATATTTTGTGGCTCCATTTTCTGCTTGTACTTTTTGTGTTGTTTTCTTAAACTTATTCATACAAAAAATAAAGCTCAGAAGAAATATCCTTTTGCATGATATGCAGGTTTGGGAAATTGCATCTCATAAAATATTTCACTAGAAAAAATACTTGCCCTCATCCCCCTGATCATTAAATAGTGACACTTGCCCACTATGTTATAACAAGTCTCTCATTCATAAAACACATTTTCAGAAAAGAAGGAAAAGTCTTAAGCTGTTATCATCTCAACAGCGAGTTACTGTCTTCAAATATATAGGAGTTACCTTTATGTGTATTCAAAATATGACACACTGGCATGTGGGAAAACAAATTAAACTTTTGTAGTTCAACAAAAAAAAAAAAAAACTTAGTGGATGATTAACTATGAGTTTACAAGTGCAAACATCACCTAATTTATTTACTTGAATGCAACATGAGTTTAACATGTAATTGTCAACTATTTGCGATATAAACATTTTTATTGAAGGTAATTCAACTGTTTTAACTGTAAAACTATGTGAGAAAACTAATAGAAATCCATTGAGATTTAGTGTTATGTGTACTGTTATATCTTTATGAAAAGTATATATTAATATATTTTATTCTGGATTTCTAAATTTAATCTCCTTCATTCTTGCAAGTGACTGCAAGTATTTTACTTTTGCATTTGCATTGCAAATAAAACAGATTAAGTTGCACTATAATTAGCACTGTGACTGTGGTGGATATTTTTACGTCAAAAAAAAAAAAAAAAAAAAAAAAAAGGAAAAGGAGAAAATTGAAGAAACTGAAAAATCACACATACCTATTTCTTGTTGATTGCTTTTTTGTAAGTCCTGAATACAGTTGTTGTTGAAAACAGCCAAAGGAGCTGGTAAGTTATCATAATAACTTCCTCTCTTTTCTTTCTCACTTTCTTCTTCACTATGGTTGAAGTTCTCTTGCAACCAACTATTCTTTGGCCTGAGTAGGCTGCTGTTTGTGCTGTCTTGTACACTAACTTTCTGGTTCCTACTACCTGAACACAGTTCTTGGTTTGTGGTATTTGTTGTGATCGTAACTGAAGCCTGAGATGTGACATAATGCTCAATTAATTTAGTATCATTACAATTCGCATCTTTCCACCTCTCAGATACAAAAACAACAGGACATTCAGAGTCACTGTGTGCACTGTTGCTGGAATCACCTTTGAACAAAACTCCCCAACCCTTTTTCCGGTGCTTCAGCTGTGGAGTTCCACCTTGACTACAGTCTGATGCGTCGTGCAAACTGTCATTTCTAGTCCGTTCACGATGACTGAGTTGAGGTGACGGTGTCATGCTGCTTGACGAACTTCCATCGGTCCCACAATTTGCAGGCATAGATGCTGACATATCGTGTTTATGTTCACTATGAGCCAAATCCTGACCCTTCTTTTTCCTTTTACCTTTCAGACTTTCCATTCTACGAAATAAGGCTTTGGCTCCCTCTTTGATGCGGTCACTTCCACTTCGACGAAGATTCCTTTGAAGTGTATCTAGCGTCTCTTCAGATGCTAGACTAAGTGTCCCACCAGAACCAGAGCTAGAGCCTGGACTGCAGCCACCACCACGGTGACTGGATATCACATTGTACCTGTCATCACTTCGCACTGAAACACGGCGGACACTGTCCGGACTACTGTTTTGCTCATCAATAAACACACTATCATGACTGCTGCAATATGCTTCTTCTGGGCTGAGGTATTTCCTTACTGGTGAAGAAGGAGGATAAAGATATGACTTAGGAGATGGTGGGGGTTCTTGTACAGAGGATGAAATTTCAGACAATCCCTCAGGAGGTGAAGGAACTCTGGACCACCTACGACTGGTACGCTGGAACTGCCAGTTCTCACTCAGGGCACATTGATCTTCATCATCACTTTCATCCAAATGAAGCTATAAGAAAAGCAAAATATAATGAAATGTATAGCCTAATGAAAAACAGTACTGTTATTATGCTTTTCTTTATTTTAAAACATTATTTAAAACATGCAGTGTTTATTATGATTTTCCTAATTTCACTATGGACAGTTTATTTTTATTAAGTAAAATGTCTGTAGTGAAATAATGGACATAATAAACAGTGCATGTACATACACCCTGCTATGAAAAAATTATGCACACACACATACACTGTGGTGCCAGTTTATTCAGCACACCTACCTAGCAGTCTGTTGCACTGCCCTTGGCCTGCAGGAAGGCTCTAATTTGTCAAGACATGGAAAGTACCAGATGCTTGAAGCATCGTGCAGGAATGTTGTACCATAAGGAAATGGCTGAGTCATGCATTTACTGCATATTGGACAGCAGCACAGTCTTGCAGGGAGAAGTCCATTCCACCTCATCCCAGATATGTTTGATGAAGTTTAAATCTGGGGACTGTGCAGGCCACTGAAGCAAAGGAAAAATTTCTTGCATGTAAATAGAAAATTTGGCAATGATACAAGGCATGTGAATCGGTGTATTATGCTGCTGGACATCTCCATCTGCTTGAGGATAAATTGTAGCCATGAAAGGATGAATTTGGTCCACAACAATGTTCAGATAAGCTGTGGTGTTCAGATGTCCTTCAGTGAGTAACAGGAGACTTACATGCATGCCAGGAAAACATTCCCCAGGCCAATACACCATTGCCACCAGCTTACTTGATGGGGCAGCTCCATAGCCTTGTGTTGCTTGTGCCAAATTAGCAGCCTGCTATTCGCAATGCAGTAGGAACCTTGATTCATCCATCCAAGCAACCTATGTTCAGTCCTCAACTGGTCTGTGTCAATGTTTCTGCACCCATCAGAGGCGCACTTTCATGTTCTTCATTGACATTATCAGCACTTGCCACGGTTACTGGCTGTTGTAGCCTATTCGTGACAAGGTCTGATATGTGGTGCATTGAGAGATTGTCATTGGCAAGCCAATTCTGGATTCTGCAGCAATTTGCTGGGTTGTGGAGTGTTTGCTTGCACAATTCTCACCAGTTTCCTTTGACCCCTCTGATCCACCAGCTGTTTTCATCCACAGGATCACTGATTGTGTGGCACACCATTCTTGGTAAATCATTGCTACAGTTTTGCGTAAAAAATTCAGGAGGATGGTCATTTGGGAAGATACTCCAATTATCACACCTGGTAGCAACTATCATTCCATATTCAAAGTCACTCGGATCACAACTGAGGATCATCTATCCTCAGTTGAATGCTAACTGATCCTCAACAAGCTGGTCTGTTAGATTTATACAGCACATCATGCTCACATGACATCTTATCTGTTGGAGTAAGCCATTTATATGATCATCATCATCATCATTGTCAACCATTATCAATCCACTGCTGGACGAAGGTCTCCCCAAGTTTCCTCCACAACGGTCTGTCTTGTGCCAGTCTCCTCCATGTCACCCCTGCACACTTTCGAATTTCATCCACCCATCTCTCATGTGGTCTTCTTCTGGGTCTTTTCCTGTCCCTTGGAATCCAATCTAAAATTTCGGCTGTCCATCGATGATCTGTCCTTCTGGCAGTATGTCCAGCCCATTGCCATTTCAGGGATTTAACTCTGATCATGATGTCTTCCACTCTTGTCATTTTTCGGAATCCACGAGTTCCTCTTCTTATCTCTCCTGGTTACACCAAGTATGCACCTCTCCATGCTGCTTTGAGTTGTCTGCAGCCTTTGTATGTCTCTTTTAGTTAAGGTCCACGTCTCTGCACCATACGTAAGCACTGGAAGGATGCATTGATCAAACACTTTTCTTTTAAGACATAATGGCATATTGCTCTTGAAAATTATGCTGTTTCTTCCAAAAGCTCTCCAGGCAAGTTTTGTACGCCGATTAATTTCTTCATCAATGTGACCCTCACTTGATATCTGCTGTCCAAGATAAACGTACGTATCTGTTATCTCCAGCTTTTCTCCATCAATCGATAAATCTTCATTTCTTGTAAAAGCATTGAACATCACTTTTGTCTTCTGAAAGTTCATTTTTAATCCTACTTCTTTACTCTTGTCAGCAAGTTCCTGGATCATACTCTGCAGCTCTGATGGGCTAGTTGCAAAAATGACTACGTCATCAGCAAAACGAAGGTGGGTTAGATAATCTCCATTAATCTTTATCCCTTTGTTTTCCCAGCTCAGTGACTGAAAAACACCCTCCAATGTGGCATTAAAGAGCTTCGGAGATATGGTGTCACCTTGTCTCACTCCCTTTCCAATTTTTATGTGTGTTGTATTTTCAAACAGCCTAATCTTTGCACTTGCATTTTCATAGATGTTATTAATAATATTAATGTATGCATCTTCAATACCGCAGGTTTTCAGAGCCATTGTAACTGCTGATGGTTTCACCGAATCAAAGGCTTTTTCATAATCGATAAAAGCCATGCACAATGGAAGTTCATATTCCCTCGCTCTTTCAATTAGTTCTCTCAGCACATGGATATGATCTATTGTGCTGTAGCCACTCCTGAATCCAGCTTGTTCTCTCGGTTGAGCCATGTCCAGTGTTACCTTCAAGCGGTGTGAAAGAACTTTAGTGAAGATTTTATAAACTACTGATAGGAGGCTGATAGGTCTGTAGTTTCCGAGATCCTCAATGTCACCTTTCTTATGTAGCAGGATCATTGTAGCGGTGTTCCAATCCTCAGGAATCTTTCCTTCATTAGTGAAAATTTGGGCGAGTACTGTTTCGATTTCTCCACTTGCTTCTTGTATGATGTCTACAGTAATTCCATCTTCTCCTGGAGCTTTTCCCCGCTTCATGTTCTTGATTGCATGTGCAACTTCTGCTGGAAGGACTGGAGGAACTCTGGTACTGGTATCTTTCATGATGTCTGGAGTGCATGTATCATCCCTTTCATATAATTTGGAGTAGAAATCTTTCACTCTTGTCAAAATTTCGCCTCTATTTCTTGTTACAGAACCATCTTCTTTTCTCAGAGCCATAATCTGTTTTCTTCCCTTACTGAGATGTCCCTTTGCTATCTTTAGGCTTTGGTTGTTTTCAATTGCTTTCCTCACTAGTTCACAGTTGAATTTTCTTACGTCTTCAGTGATACTTTTTCGTACTGTCTTGCATAGCTCTATATATTCCACTTTGGAAGTCACATCTTCTTTAGTTGTCCTCATCTCTCTTCTTTTTTGCATCAACATTTTCGTTTTTCCTGATAATTTATTTACATGCAACTTGTTCTTAGACCCAGCTAATTTTGTTGCTGTTTCCATAAGAGCTTTGGTTACTTTTCTGTTAACTTCAGAGATGTCCACTTCTTCCGATGTTAGGCCTTCTAAAGCAGAGAACCTGTTCTTCAGTTCCAACTTGAAGGTATTATGGTGTTTTTTAAGGTTGGTTATGTCAATAGATTTTGTTTGTCTTATGAGCTTGCCACGTTCAAGTTTAGTGTTGAGGTGCATCTTACATCTCACCAATCTATGGTCACTACCTGTGTTGAACTTGTTTAGCACACTGCAGTCTTCTATGACGAATTTTTTGTTACACATAATAAAATCAATTTCACTTGTCGTCCCATTTGGATGTCTCCATGTCCATTTCCTGTGTGGCTTTTTCTTGAAGAAGGAGTTCAAGATGAAAAACCCTTCTGCCTCTGCAAACTCAACGAGAGTATTTCCACGCTGGTTTCTGTTGCCGTGACCGAATTTACCTACTGAAGTTTCATTCTGTTGCCGTTGCCCTATTTTTGCATTGAAATCTCCCATAATTATTTTCAAGTGCTGCTTACTTTTATTATTTAGATGACAAATTTCCTCATAAAATTCTTCAATTTCTTCTTCAGGATGACTTGTGGTGGGTGCATAAGTTTGAATAATCTGAGCCTGGTATCTTCTCGATAGTTGGATAACGAGTCATGCAGCTCTGTCAGAGGAACTTTCAACTTCTACAACTTTATCCTTCAGTTTCTTGTTTATTATAAATCCAACACCACTAGTTCGGCCAGTATCTGTCCCACGATAGTAGAAGAGATGTCCACTTTTCAGTTCGATGAGATCTTCTCCTTTTCTCCTTACCTCACTTAGCCCCATGATGTCCCACTTGATCCTTTGTAGTTTCTCTTCCAATTCAAGAAGCCTTGAATCAGAAGATAGGGAGCGTCCATTGTACGTTGCCAAGGTCAGCATCAGATGGCAGCCTAGTCCGGTCCTCCGGGGATTCTTAGCACCCTCTGCCTTCATGTCGCACTGGCCGCTGCCTTGGCCAGGTACATTCCAGCTGCCGGAGACTGAGGGCCAAGATTGAAGTTGTGGAGTCATTTGGGAGGGGTTTGGCCATAACTCACCACGCTGGCCAAGTGGGTTGGAGAGTGTGGGATAGAATTTCCTCTGATCCCGATGGTATAGTTATACCGCTATTGGCGGTCGTCAGAGCCCCTTTAGTGGGAACAGGATGCACCACGAGAAGGCGGGGTTGACATTTGTCAAGGAGAGGCTGTGATGTTACGCATCACCTGACCTTACATCCCATTTATTTATATGATAAGGGTAGGTATATCTAATAAACTGGCATCTCATGTATATACACTATTTAAACAAAAGTATCTTGACAGCTAGGTCAAATGAAAACAAAAGCATTTTTAGCCAAAAAAAAGTATGTAGTTGGCATGCCTTTGGCCATTATAGACTGTTCTAGTTATGCTTTCCTCTAGATGTCGTTAGGTGTGTACCAGATTTTTTTACTCCAATCCTGCTTCTGCTACAAAGCTTCTGCCAGATCTGCCATAGAGGAAGGTCTTATCAGCCAATACACTTGAATGTCCTGCTCCTCAAAACATACCTTATACAGCGAAGTGTGCTGAAGTATTCTCACAGTGTAGATAGTGTAGAATTGTTTAGAACCTGATGACAGTTAGCCTCGTGGACACCGCAAACAAAGGACTGAGCCTCTCCCAGCAGGAACAGTCACACCCTGCAAACTTGACTGTAGTGACAATGCAATTCATCTGACTGCATTCCCTGGACAAATGCCACGCCCAAATACATCCATATGAACAAAACGGTGAGTAGTGTGATTCATTACTTCACTCTTCAACCTTCTTTCACTCTCCTGTTATCCACAAATGGTATGCAAGGTGCTATTGCGGTCATGATCTGGCATTGCCTGGAGGGATGTAGGGCTTGTGCACAGCTAACCTAGCATGGTAACCATGGGCATGCAGTTCCAGACATACTGTTCTGATGCAAACAGTGGCTTGTATGACATTGCAGGCCAGGTCTGTGGCAGAGGACATGCATACTTGTTTTTACATTCTGCAGTGAGTTTCATTTGGCATGAACACTTAGTTAATGCTGCCTCCCAGAGTGTAGTTTTGCTGTAGTGACACCACCTTCTTACCATTGATGCAGAACATCAGAGACAGTAGATTTTTAGAATACCAGAAGAATGGCAATGCTGATGCTTAGATAATTGCATACTCGGGCAGTATCCAACCATTCAAAGTCTGTCATTTCAGTTCAGCTGCCCCAGTGGCTGAATGGCACACTTGTCTTATGGCACTGGCTCTCTCCCTTCCCTGGAACCAGTAGCCCCAAATTAGGGATGGACAAGCCACTGAGTTGCTCACACCAGTCATAAAATCCCAAAAGCAAAGAAAAAAACAGTTCAGCTCCTGAGAGCATAGCCACTTCCAGTGTGGTCTGACAGGTGTGGCAAGGTAGCCCTTTTATTTGAATTACCTAAAACACCCTGGGGTGTGCGTGTGCATCTGATTCTGAAAATGCACGTTTGTTTCCATATGTGGAGGTGTCCAAATACTTTTGTCTACATAGTGTACATACATACACAAAAATTGGTTTCATGCAGTGGTGAAGCGTGGTGCTGCTCTGTGTTGGGGAGACCAAACAATTTTGTTGATATTTTTTGCAGTTAAACTAATGCATATCAAAGATGCATATTATATTAATGTGAATATTTTAGCACCAACATATTGTTTGCATTGTCATTGCTTGCTGTACTGTATCTTTAAAAAACTGCTACATAAATGCAATTTTTTTTCACAACTTGCAAAACTTAATCACAGATCAGACTGTTAGCAAATTAAACTGTTGCCTAAACATGTGTTTAAACATCGTTTAAACACACATAGTTGGTCCCTGATAGAAATATTAAGGTAGACAGCAGATTTTTCAGCAAATACTTAACTAAATCAGAAGAATCTTAAACTTCTTGTTTGCACATTGCTCGCTTAAAAAAAAAAAATTAAACACACAACACTGACAACACGCTCATTAGTCAGTCATAAGTTCCACTTTATAACAAAAACAAACCTGTGACCAGTGATTACTGGCTTTCTCTGCTCTGTGGCCAAGAGCGGAGATTCATAACCACAATGCACTGAGCAAGGAGCAGCCAATCAGCATCATCCACTTTCGTTTGAAACCAGTCTTTTCGCCTCCACAGACCACCACAGAGCGCTAAAAATAACTTTCCCGCAGAAGCAGCTGTACTTGTATGTTGATCTGTGAGACTCAGGATTTCGAGTATCACTTTTCATTCCAAGATAATACAATTGAAAGGAAATATTGGACATAATGTAATTTTGCAAATTAATTGTCCAGCATTACATTAATTAAAGATTTCTTTCCATTGTATTTGTGAAAAACTAAATAAATATAATAAGTAATAACAAAATCAGTTTTGGCATTTTACTCTTGGGTAGACTTAGTCTCAAAGTCTATCCCGACGCTTCGCCCCTGGTTTCATGTCACTTAAGTCCATTACTTTTAAATCGGCGGCTCAAGGTCATCTGCTCCCTCCCTCGTAATCATGGTAGTCTGCCACGATCAAGATGTTGAACTCCCCCCCCCCCACTTCAATTTAGGAAGAAAAACTGGTTTCACCTGTGTCCAAACAGGAGGTTGTTTGTACTCAAGCTTATCCTAAACCAAAGTGGAGAAAGTGAGTTCGCCGTCTTGAGTCCTCTTCGCGCTAGATGCTACCATGGTTACAGGCAAGGGCAGGGTGGGAAAGGGTGACCTTGAGCCACCAAGTTAAAAGTGATGGACTATAGTATAGAAGATTATACTATATACTCTTACATTGCTCTGCATCAGTTACCAAGACATTCACTGAAACATCAAGAACACAACTTAGATGCGAAAAAATGTTTTGATCTTATCTGTATTATCTTACTATTGCTTCTCAAATTTATTAAGAGTGATGAATTTATCTGAACGCATTTAAAATTACAGATAATTGCTGACCACAATTCCAAGATCGGTTGCGTATCCACATAGGGGTTAGTTGGGGTCATATACCCCTCCCCCCAGGTCTATGACAGCATTTTTATTTGAAAAAATAAAAGTTTCGATAGAAAAAAATGAAATTTAAATTTCAAAAAAGTTTTACTGTTTGATGGAAATGCGAAGTTCACACAAACTTTCATAAATGCAACTCAATTTATACTAAAGTGAAAAATATAAAAAAAGAATTTGGTTTGATTTTCTTAAGTCGGTGGAGTACCTGGACCACTGTGACCAGGACAGTGGGAGATCCGCCATGAGATCCCTTGGATGGCGACACCACATTAGGCAGTCAGCGGTACTGCACATCACAAATAAAATGACATGTGATTATTTGTTACATGTTGCAGAGGGCTCTGTCTCTTCTTGCTACAAATGTCGCATGTTTGACCTTGGCTCACTCTCTTGACACATGTGTTTCTGAGCTCTGACTGGGTGAGAAACTGTCTAATCTTGATGAACTATCTAAAACAGCATTATGTTTGAAGTAAGTCACTAAATAAATATTTCATACTGTAATGAGGACACTGTTTATTTGCCTGTAACACAATTTCTGGGGATGAGACATTTTTTTAAACACTTAATTAAACTTCTAATACGTTTTTTTTTCTAGAATTGTTTTTTAATTAAACTTCTAATACTTTTTTTTCTAGAATTTTTTTTTATTTTAAATAGCAAATTTTCAGAGAAAGCTCTTCTCCTTCATCAGGAAGTCCCTTATTATTGTCACACTTTCTCCATCACTATCGCGGTTACAGTTATTTTTCACTAAATCTTGCCAGATGTCAGTGAGGGACAAACCTCTGCAGTCATTGATTACGGAGTTCTGATTCTTCTCAATTTCTATTTCCTTCCATTTTCTTTTTTTGATTTGAGAAGAATCAGAATTCCATCATCAATGACTGCAGAGGTTTGTCCCTGTGTAAAATCTGGCAAGATTTGGTGAAAAATAACCGTAACTGCGATAGTGATGGTGAAAGGGTGACAGCAAGAGACTGCCTGATGAAGGAAAAGAGTTTTCTCCAAAAATTTGCAATTTAAAACAAAACATTCCTACAAAAAAAAAAAAAAAAACATTAGAACATTAGAAGTTTAATGCTTAATTTACCAAACTAGAAAGTCATTTTTTTTAACATAAGCATTATTCACAGATTTTTTTTTTCCTAAACCCTCCCCATACCAGCATCCTGAATACACCACTGTCTGTCCAACATGGAAACTTTTTGACTTCGTTTGAATTTTAGCTTCCTGCTTAATGCTTTCATACCAACTTTCTCTCATGAATGCCAGCTTTTTTTTTTTTTTTTTTTAATTAGAGGTTTAACGACCACCGTGAGCAACTCAATGGGCTATAAGCAGTCGCCCGTCCCTAATTTAGGGTCACTGGTTCCAGGGAAGGGAGAGAGCCAGTGCCGTAAGACAAACACAACATCCATGCCTGACCGGGATTCGAACCCGGACCCCTTACGGACGAATGATCAGAGGCCAACGCCTTAGACCACTGCGCCACCGGGGCGGCAATGCCAGCTTCCTGCAAGAAGTCATTAACTTTCTCTCAGTGAAATGTTTCTATATAGATATTTTCCTTAAGCTTTATAAAAATCCCAGATAAGGTGGATTACTGGTCATGACATAGAACTGAATTCCATTTTAGATGCACACAGTCTTACTAACATTTTTTTCATTTTTTTTTTTTTTTTTTTTTTGTGTTATGTAAATACTTTTTATCAATATAAAAGCATCACCTCACAATGAATATTATCACAATATTTAAATGATGTTTCTATCTTTAAAAACATTATTTTTTTAAGATGAACATAGACAGCAATTTGGCAGTTGGGTTTTTGCTAGAGCATTTTAAAATATTCTTGACCAAATATCTTTGGAAATAAATAAATTTTTCTTCGTTAAATCTTCAGTTATGTTTTCAGTTGTGGTGGTTAAAGTTCCAAATGCAAACATCGCTAAAGACCAAATGAATAAATGGTTTTCAGTTTGAATGTTAGGCAAGGTGTCTTTAAAAACCCCTAGGGAGAAAAACCATTATAATATCAAGATTTCTTCATTCTTAATGTCTGAAAACACTAGAGTACCCATGGTTTCCTTCACTTCTTCAGTGATTACAGTTTCATGGTTTGTGATGAAGAAATTGTTAGATTGGAAATGTGGGAACAATTTCTCCTGAGCAAAAAAGGTGTCTCGCTATTTGATTGGAACTCAAGACTTTGATTTTTGTAAGTAAAGAAGATCTACCCAGCGCATAACTGTAGGTGCTAACTCAATTTGTGTTTGGGAAAGAGGACTTGATTGATATATCATGAAAGAAACCATTACCACAAATTACTTGAAATGTATAAAATATCCCATAAAAAAATATTATTTCAAAAATCAGTGCATAACAGATTTGTGTTTGTGCAGATCAGACTTGACATTATTTCTTAAAAACACAAATAAATTAGCAAATATGAGTTGTAATAAACACAAGTGACTTGTAAAATCTTAAATTTTGAAATATAAATATGACTTACAGACTTCCGTGGAATGTTATCCATAAACTTCATCCTTGCACATCTGTTTAATGTATTTAGTCGCCTAAAAATCATAAAATATTATAAATGTTACATAACTCCATAACAGAATATGTGTAGTGATCTTCATCAAAAAGATTAGCAGAAGTAAAATTGTTTTGACACTATGCAGATGCTTAATATTCCCGACAATGAGACATTACAGGAAATCTTATCTACTGAAACTAATATTTTAACGGAGAAATTTGTTTCATTTAGGTATACCTGATAATCGCAACATATGTATATCAGCATAGTACATATTTAGGTGTGTGTGACATTTTAGTTCACTGCTGTCGTCATCTTTTCTTCATGAATCAAGAGGCATTTTAATGTCACACACTGAACTACAAATGTTATAAAATTAAGATAAAAGCACAATTCGTACAATATGTCATACAAAAAAAATACCACCGTCTATGTACAATATTTAATTAAAAGATGAAATCTATTTACAAATTAAAACCTCCACTAGCACTTTCATAGTAACACTTACCCCATCATCAGGTAGAACAGAGAGGTTAATGCAGTACTCGCGTAGACCTTTATAGGAGCGCAGCAATGCACCATGGTATAGTTCTCAAGTGTCACAAGGTTAAGGTGTTGTCATCATAGCCGAGCAATAGACACAATTTCCGACTTTAGTTGCACATAATACAAATTGTGTTGTGCTGTTAAAATTGTCAAATTCACATGTTATTGTTTTATTAAATTTATTTAATAATTATAATTTAAAGTTCAAATCAACGACGTGGTTTTTCCAAACTTTTGGTATGTCCACTGGCGTGTTATCATTACAGCACCTGTTCCCCAAGGCTTCAATATACAGGCTTTCAGCTAGGTGCAGGGAGTGTACGTATGCAGGGGTGTTCAGCGGTCTGTTTTGTATTATAAAATTAAAACTGAGTATAAATAAGGGAAAAACCAAAATTATGGTTTTTGAATGTGGTTTTTGAATGAAGAATTCTTAGTACTGAATACAAGATCAGTCTAAATGGCACAGAGATAGACCAGGAGAATGAATTTGTATACTAAGAAAGCATGTTTGTCACAAAAAAAAAAATTAGATGGTGAAATTAGTAGGCAAGTGAATTCATCTTTGAAAGAAAGTAAACTTGTTCCTTCTCTGGTGTACGGCGGTGAAACCAGGATACTGGAGAAGAGACATATAAGTTGTTTGTGTGCTGGAGGGATATGTTACATGGAGTTGTGGGGTGTGTGGAAAGACATGTTCTGATCATGTGAGGAACAAAGATGTGTAATGTGAAGTAAAATGTTGTTAGAAAGGTAAAGATAAATATCGTTAGATGGTTTGGCCATGTTGAAAGAAATGAGTGGTGAGATTCTTACTAAGAGAATTTTTTCTGCCCAAGTGGCAGGAAAGAAAGGTAGAGGAAGTCCAAGGGAATCACGGGAGGACTGGATTTAGAAATAATAAGTATGAAGTACAAAAAGGTGTGTGAGGCATACGATGGATGTCAGTGAAGCTCGAGTTGTGTGTCCAATTCACTGTAAATGGAGACGTTTGATACATCAACAATAAATGAAACAATGTCCCATCAGTTCTAAACTTTAATCTAGCATATGAGCTTTCTTTCAAGAGCTAACCTCTGAATCTGATATAACAGTATAGTAATATGTATGTGTTTACTGAGCTACAACCTATGTTAGTGTCTGAAAAATTTTCCTCCAAAACAAACTCCTGTCTGCAAATGTAATCGTTGGCACAAATGTGCCATTTTTTCATTGCTTTTATGTAGCAACTCCTTCAGAAAACTTGAAAATTACATTGCTCGGGAGCGGAAATCGAACCTGCATCTCCTGATTTGTATTCAAGTACGCTATCCATTACACCACCTAGGACAAGGAAGTTCCAAGCAACTGAAGCTAAGCAGATGTAGCTTAGAAATCTGAGAATCGTTCAGATTTGCTCTAGTCGAAGCTATTCCGTGCTAGGAGTAGCCTCACCACGATCTTTTCTCACATCTGGGGTCGGATATAGGTCACAAGTTCCAGTGCTTCACAGAACATCATGCATAGGTGGGAAACGAATTTACTTGAAGAAATAATTCTTCACAAATACATGGGAAGTCAATACAAATGTAATCGTTGGCACAAATGTGCCGTATTTTCACTGTTCCCATGTAATTTTCAAGTTTTTTGAAGGAGTTGCTACATGGAAACAGTGAAAAATAAGACACATTTGTGCCAACGATTACATTTGTATTGTCTTCTATGTATTTCTGAAGAATTATTTCTTAAACATATAGAACGAGCGAAACACACACAGTCACATTCTTTAAAAGGTTCGTTTAGCGGTAGCTTTCGGTCATCCTACGACTTTGATCATCCGCGATCGACTGGATGGGCTGGTTGCCAGAACTACAATTTGAAGTTGGGGTGTTGGAAATGTTGCCAGATTTTAAAAGAGAGATCCAAATAAATGGGATTTGGTGAGGGGTCTCTGAATTGCAGTTTTTGGTGAGCAAAATTTCAATGCTCTCTTGAAAATGCAGAGATGCCTTGTTGATGAAAGGGGCAACTTTTTTGGTTTCTTTCCAAATGGGAACTGCAGAGGTGTCTTCATGGGTTAGTGCAGATAAAGCTGTCTTTGGAAGAACATTGGAAACACCTTCTTTGTGTTCACCAAGTCTTGTTTTGATGCTTCGGTATGTGCTTCCAATATACACTGAGAGACCAGAGGAAGTTGAAATGGGAATAACATAAACTTCAGGGGTGTCCAAGGGTGAGACAGGATCCCTGTCTTTAAGCAGGCACATTATTGCAGAAGGGTTTGGTTTCACTGTGAGAGTGTAGCCCATCGTTTTGAAAAATTTACACATCTTATAAGAGAAGGATCCATGGAAAGGGATGGAACCAATGAATGGTGGTTTTTCCATTATTATTGGTGAGAGAGCAGACAGATTTTTCAAGTAGGAATTTTGGAGGAATTTTTGAATTGTAGAAGGTGGGAACTGATAGGGGCTTTGGCAATTTTCTTTATGGTGTCAATTTCTTCATTGAAGGAAGATTCAGGGTTGCAGACAATCCTGGCACGATAGACATAAGTTTTAAAGGCTGCAAATTTGTGAGCAGTTGGGGAGTGAGATGAAAATGGGATTATGTTTGCTATTGCAGAGGGTTTTCTGTAGACAGATCTGTTGAGATGATTCCCTTGGCTTGCCAGGTGGACATCCAAAAAGTCAATGCCTTGCTGTGATTCTTCATTGATGGTGAATTTTATTGATGGGAACTTTAGGGAAATCTTTTCAAGAAAAGATTCAAGGTCAGCTCTATTGTGTGGCCAAATTACAAAAATATCGTCAACATATCGAAGCCAAATGGAGGGTTGTAGATTGTGTTCCATGACTATGTTGTTGTTTTATATATGTTGCATGAAAACTTCAGCCAGAAGTGGAGAGAGAGGTGAACCCATCGGAAGTCCTTCTTGCTGACAGTAGTATTTGTTGTTGAACTTGAAACAATTAAGATCTCTCAGAGTTCAAAGGCAGTCATACAGGTCTTTTGTTAGTGGGCCAGAGAGTGATTGGTTTTCTTTTAGCAATTGTACTAGCAGCATATGAGAATGGAAAAGAGGGACTGAAAGGAAAAGAGGGACTGAAAGGAAAAGAGAAACTACATCCAGAGTGATCATTTTGTCACAGGGTTCGACGTTAAGAGGGAGTTTTCTAATGAACTCTTTAGTGGAGGAAATTGACAAAAGATGGCTGGATGCGAGATGTTTACATTTTTCCACAATCCTCTTTCCAAGGTTAAGGGTGGGAGAGAAAGTATATTCCACATAGTGGTCGAAGAGGGAAACCAGTTTTATGAAGTTTAATCTGGAAGAATAAGTGTGGAGTTCGGAAATATGGTGGTGGTGTAAAATCTCCAAGAAAGGTCTTTAGAGTGGGTTTTTTGTTGAGTCTTTCAATGGCAGTTTTAAGTTTGGGGGTGGTATCAGATTTTTGGTACCTTACAAATTGAAGTTGAGAGGAATGATCAAATTGTACGGTACTAAAATCTGAAGCTACCGCTAAACGAACCTTTTACCATACGTGACTGTTTCGCTCATTTTATATGTTTATGTGTTATTGTCGCATGATGCCTGAGTTTTAAACCACAAATTATTTCTTCAGGGAAATTCGTTTCCCACCTATTTATGATGTCCTGTCTGCAACATTTTCAAAAAAAGGTGTCTACCATGTTATCCAAATGCGAACTTTTTGTAGTGACAGTACATTTTCCCCTTTTTGTGGTTAGTAAATTAGCACGACCAATCATATTTACTGGCAGTGGCAAATTTAGAGTTGCTTGAGCCCTGCACACATCATCAGTTTGAGCATCATCTCACTTTGCCAGTCATCCTTGAGAAATAAAGTTTTTTGTTGTCACATCCTTCCTTTTACTTTCTGATACATTAACACAAGAAAGTAAAGTATGAAGGAAATGTGTAAATCAAATGAGAAAGCTATAATTGCAAAAAAAGAAATCTACTTCAAGATTTCAACAGAAAAACACATTTTGGGTTACCCTATACATAATTTGACTATTTTCATGGTTGTGCGTGTCTGTTGTTTTGTTGTCACCATAGAATATTTAACAAACATATCACTAAGCTGTTTGTTCTTCCTGTGTGATTCAGAGGTTAGCTCCACAGTATTGATTTTTAATGTGCATTAGGTTCTATGCATATTATCAGATTCCACCCATCTGATAGTTCTCCTAAAGAGCATGAACATGGATGAAATCAATTAGAACGTATCATAAAACCAACTTTCCCAATGCCGATTTTCTCATATGGTAGCAGTCTTGTAATCGTCTCTTAAACTGGGCCGAATGAGAAAAAAGGATGGTTATGTTAAATGTTGAATAAAAGAGCAAAAATCTTTATTACATTCTAATAAAAATGGCCAGAAATAGTATCTCAGTCTCTGAGCTCATTTGTAGTGCAGTATTAAGCAATATTACTCTCAAAATGTGTGTGTGTGATTTTTAGACAGCTTGCATTTAAGCTAGTAAGTGCGAACTTACAGATTACATACTTAGAGTTGAGGCAGAATAATGCTCCCAGAACAGGGAATTTATCCTGCACTTTATGCCTTTTCTTTTCTTCTTCTTCTTCTTTTCTTTTTTTCTTTTTTTTTTTTTTTTTTTTGAAAAACAAATATGTTTTAAAAAATATTTTGGGGGCCTTCTAGCATCCCAGTATGTGCCTGGGCACTGTGGGCTTCCCAGTAATCAGCCCACTTACTGGATTACCTCCTTCTGACCATATGAGCAGAAATATTTTCTATCCACTTGGTACTTTTAGTATACTTATATGTTATTTCTGTCATTCTAGGCAATAACCATTCCTTACTTACTGATAAATTCATGTTGTCTGCATATATCTAAGAAAACTCAACACACAGCAGACTTTATTAATAATAAATCCAATGATGGTTCCAACTCATTTTCTCCCAAAAAATATAAGCACTTTTTAAGGACTTCTAAGCACCCTACAAATAATTATTTAAAGGCCTTAAAAATTGCACACACGAAAATAACATATATAGAAATATACTTTTACATGACTTAACTATACAAACTAAAGTATGTAGATGAAGTTTGCAATATTAGTGCTTATAATTCGAGTTCGTGGATTTCATAAAATAGAATTTATGCAATTTAAAAAACAGTTCTGCTGGTCAAAACAGTTTTCATATGAGAGAATAATCATATATGCAACAACATCACACATACATATCACTAAGCTGTTCTCTGAGATTCAGAGGTTAGCTCCACAAAGAAATACAAACTACCAGATATTTTTTATTTACTGTTGTTTTATGAAACTTCTCCATTTACAGCGATCTTGACATACAACTCGGGCTTCACTGACATCCATCACACACTGTACACAAGATCTTCTATACTTCATATTCATAATCTTTTCTCATACAGACACTCCTGAATCTGATCCTACCATGACTTCCTTGGCCACTTGGGCTAAAAAAGATTTTCTTAGTAAGCATCTTTCCATCCTGCCACTTGGGCTAAAAAGATTTTCTTATTAAGCATCTCATCCCTCATTCTTTCAACATGGCCAAACCCTCGAAGTATATTAGTCTCCACCTTGCTAACAAGATTTTGCTTCACATTACACAACTGCAACACATCTTCATTCCTCACAAAATCAGAATGTGTCTTGCCACAAACTCCCCATAAGTAACGTATTTCTCCAGCACACAAACGACTCTTATACTGCCATGTACCAATATGCTGGCAGTAGAGCTTGTGTACGAGTGAATGGTGTTTTATTAAAATGGTTTTCTATTGGTGCAGGAGTCAGACAAGGTTGTGTAATGTCACCATGGCTGTTCAGTATATTTATTGATGCGTGCATGCATGATGCCAAAAAAAATAATACTGGTTTATGTCTTGGTGATATACGTGTGTGCAGATTTCTGTATGTTGATGACACTGTCCTGTTGGCAGAGAGCAAAACTGAGTTGCAGAGTATGTTGTCCTGGATGTACGAAGTTTGCATGCAATTCAAACTGAGTATAAATAAGGGAAAAACCAAAGTTATGGTTTTTGAGCAAGGAACTGTTAGTACTGAGTGCAGGATAAGTCTCAATGACACAATGATTGACCAGGTGAATGAGTTTGTGTATTTAGGAAGCATGTTTAACAGAGAGAACAAATTGGATGGTGAAATTAGAAGGTGACTGAATTCTTCATTGAAAGTCATGGCTGCTTTGGGAGGTTTTCACAGGAATGATGGGTTCTCAAGAGAGTTCTGCATGGCTGTGTATGAAAGTGTAATTGTTCCTACTCTGATGTATGGCAGTGAAACCTGGGTGCTACAGGAGAAACATAGAAACACATATGCAACAAAAAGAATGTAAATCATAAAACTGTAGTCAAAGTTACAAGATCTGGATTTGGATGTTGCACATAATTATTTTATGGCTTGAACTGTAAAACAAAAGTCAAGTTCGACATGAGTCACCGACAAGAGTTCCTTCTGCCCTGTGTTATCCCACGGGCTTTCTGCTGACATCATACGGCGTCATGATCAACATAGCCAACTAGCAGCAGAAGTTGTATGCACTATGTTGTAACTTTTACATTTCGCCAGGCACTTAGGAAAAAAAAAAGAAAGAAGTACTTTTCAAGCACTTTGGGGAATTTCTGGCAAAAATCAAGGACTTTTAAGCAGCCTAAAAAAATTTTTAAGCATTTTTTAAGGATTTGTAAAGACCATGAGAACCCTGTCCAATGTGAAAGAGGCCAGCCAGGTAGTGGGTTACAGGGTGCACTTTTTAACATCATACTGGAATTTCACATTTAAGTATTATGTACACTGCTGGACAATTGCTAAGGACGGATCATAAACGGCTATATAGCGCATAAAAAAGTAAGTGTGGTTGGATGCCAAGTGAAATAAAATAATGTCAGAATGCCAGGACATTACAAGAAAAACAATTTCTTGTGCTCTGAAATCCAGAAGGCTTTGGAACGTGTTCAAGGGACAAACAGGCCATTTTGTGCAGAATACGTAAACGTGAAAAAAATGCAATTACCGTCCGCAGGCGTTCCGGCGTAAGATGACAATACGGGATATGGCCACCATGGAGGGCGATGCAAGATTCCACACGTCGTGTCATGCTTTGCACAACATTATCAAGCAGCTGTTGGGGTAATTTATTCCATTCCTCTGTCAGTGCACGGATGAGGGTGTCCTTGTTTATTGGAGGGCATTGGCGACCAGCAAGACTCCTCCCCAAAGCATCCCACACATTTTCAATGAGATTCAGATCTGGAGAACGTGCTGGCCATACGAGGCGTTGAATATCCTCGCTCTTAAGACACTCCTGGACAGCGACTGTTCGATGACATGTCGCGTTGTCGTCCATGAAAATGAATGTAACACCGACAGCACCACGGAACATGCGAACATGAGGTAGCAGAACATCATTAATGTATCGTTGGCCAGTCATAGTCCCAGTTGGAAGCACATAGAGGGACGTACGGCCATTGATCATGATGCCAGCCCATACCATGACACTACATGTCGGATATCGGTCCCTTTCCTGTATGTTTGCTGGACAATATGCAGTACCACTGTCACGCCAGATCAGTTGTCGTCGACAATCAGACGATAGACTGTATCTACTCTCATCTGAGAAGAAGACAGCAGACCAGTCGTTATCAGTCCAATTGCGATGTTGATGGCACCATTGCAAACGGGCGGTACGGTGACGTCTGGACAATGGGTTGCACACAACAGGACGGCGGGCGTATAGTCCTCCTTCATGCAAACGTTTGGCGACAGTTTTTCGGGAGATCCGCTTGCCAGTAGCAGCCATAAACTGATTTGCTACCTCACTAGCTGTGCTGCGCCGGTGTCTTTTTGTTGATAGCACTATGTACCGATCTTCTGCAGGTGTCGTACTGCGAACACGACCTCCCCCATGACGTTTGCTACACTCTCATTTATTTGAAATGATTTACAAAGCCTTGAAACAACACTGTGGCTGACGTCGAACTCCCTGGCAACATCTGTTATTTTTCGCCCTTCTTCAACCTTGCCAATAATACGGCCACGCGTAAAATCATCTAGGTGATGTCGGGAAGACATACTGAAAATTGCAAGTTCGTCAATTGATTCTTTCCCTTTCAACTTTGCGTTTGAACAACAACGGTCAATACGCGTCAAATCCTTTATATCTCTTATCAGCGCTATGATGTCACGAACAAGTTCGGCAATCTAAAATTTGCATACGCACAACACATCTTACTGTATCCCGCACTTATGCTAATTTCCACATTTTCCTGCCTTCCATTTTATGGTTGCTATCGTTGCTATTGTCATCCGTCCTTAGCAATTGTCCGGCAGTGTATTATGGTAAAATAATTCAAGCATATTCAATTCAAGTACAACGCACGAGTTCATACATCATCCTGGAATTTTATATAGGAGTTGTATAATGTCATCAGTCTCCAAATCACTCGAACAAAAACTTATTGAATAAAAACTCAGACAAACCACATTTGAAATGGTGAATTCAAACTTCCACAGCCTTTTTCTGTAGTCATAAAAATATGGAAAAATCACATACTAGGTGGAAGAGGAAAGAATGAGGATTACATTATCATGCATACTGCATGATGCTTGTGACAATGTTATTTATTTGTTAAATCCATATCTTGTTATACACACACATCTTACAAACTTGATGACAAAATCAGATTAAAATACTCAAAATCAAGTGTTATGGAGGTTTTAATCCCCAGTCAAAATTTTATTGTCCGAATTCCATGATTGCTTCATGGAAATCGGACAATAAAATTTACTTTTCAAGCACTTTGGGGAATTTCTTGCAAAAATTAAGGATTTTTAAGCAACCTAAAAAAAAATTAAGCACTTTATACGGATTTATCAAGATCGTGGAAGCCCTGCCCAATGTGAAATAGGCCAGCCAGGTAGTGGGTTACAAGGTGCACTTTTTAACATCATACTGGAGTTTCATATTTAAGTATTATGGTAAAATAATTCAAGCATATTCAATTCAAGTACAACATATGAGTTCATACACCCTATGTTGTATTTGATGTATAAACCTGTACTGGTATTGTGCAGTTTTTTTTGTTGTTGTTGTTGTTTTTAGAAAAAACTACACAATACCCTTTATAAACTCTGATGGAATTGCCATACCTACTGTGGACTTCAGATGGCCTAGTGGTGTTCTTGACTGCCACGGAGGAATCTCAGGTTTGATCCCGGGCATATACAAATGCTTAAACCACTAAATATCCGCAGTGCATCAGATGGGCATGTTAAGCCGTCGGATCACGGGTACTATCCCCATCATAAATAAGGGCGTCTTCCTCCCCTTTCCTTTCCTATCAGGAACTCTAGCCCAAATCTCCTAGCTTCCTATTTCTAATGGTTGTTTAAGACCTGGGGTCAGACACTCCCTTCCTAAAATCCTCTACATATGATCTGATCTGATTTGATCATTTGCCCATACCTACTGTCATACAAATGTTTGTACCAACTCAAATTTTAGTCTGGAGTGAAATTCAGGTTCATCCACTTGGAAATTTATGTAATTCTAACAAACAACTTAGGCTTATTTGAAGTAATAAAATAACACACACACGCATACAAACAAGCGTGTGTGCATGTAAACTAAATTTTATGGAATGTGTTAATTTTTCAACTCACCTGAAAAGTGACTGGATAGAATCTGGATGCAAGAATGCATGATCTTTTTGCACCGTACATATCTCGATGGGAAATAAATTATCTGAAAAGAGATAAAACATCATGTAACAACATGCATGCTGCACAGTAATTAACAACTAGAATCTTACTTTTTTTTTTTTTTTTTCATAGTTTGGCAGGGCCACACATGGAAAAGGGAGTTCAATTGAGGTGAGTTTTGCTCCCTCGTATCTCAAGTTTTTGGAGCAAACTAAAATTTCGAAACTGGTTTTTACTGACTAAAACCCAGGGGTATCCTGTTATCTCCTACTATGCAAGGGGACCTTGTGGCTCAGAGAGCATTAGCCTGAGCAAAAAGGTTTTAGAAATTTTTTTTTTGCCAAAATTTCATATAAAACTGGTTAAAGAAATAGATAGAAATTTTTGACACAAGCTTTGAATAAAGTTGTAACAACAGAAAGTTGTTGTTTTTTTTTCAAATAAAATAAAATTATTAGAAATCATTTTCACGATTTAAGGTTATAAAATCTAGATGATGGGAAGGCAGCCATTCTATAGGAATTTAAGTCCCTTTTCACAACCATGGCAATAGTTCCTACACAGTCGTATCAGAATAATATGACCACCTACCTGATAATGGAAATAACCACTCTTGGCCCGGATGGAGACGGCGCAATGAGGACCTGGAAGGTTGTCTGAGGCACACATGCTCATTCTAACAGCAGCAGAGCACAGAGGTCCCGGAGATGACGTGGTTGGCACGTCGAACATATCGATTTATATTTAGTCCCACAAGTGTTCTATGGGATTGAGGTCGGGCGATTTCGCCAGCCAATGGAGAACAAAGACATCGCTGTCATGTTCCTGGAACCAGTCACGCACCCCCTTAGCCACGTGGCAGGGCGCATTGTTCTGTTATTAGACACCATAACCATCAGTGTAAACTTCCAACATGAAGGGATGTACGTGCTCAGCAAGGATGGACATGTTGCCATTGGTGTTCAGGGACCCATTCAGTGGTACCAGCGGTCCCAGGTCATCCCAGTAACCCTTCCCCCCGATATGCACACTGCCGGCCTGTAATTGATCGACAAGCGTGTCTGGATGTTGGCAGAACTGCAGGTGTCGTTGCTGATGGACCCTGTTAACATGGGTCGCCGGTGTAGACACCTTGACAGCGGCGACCCAGGCGTAACAGGGTTCGCTCTAGTGTTATCGGGGACACGTACCTGGGTGCCCAGCGGTCATTTGCATGGTCAATTGCTGCACTGTTGCACATCGACTTCCCCTTACCAGTCGACGGAGGTGACACTTTACTCTGGGGTCGATGGCCATTGAGGCTCCACAGTTATGGTGGCGGGATATGCTCGCTGCGCCAGTAGGCCATTCTTGGTACACCCTTACTACAGCACCTCACGAATAGCCCACGAAGTATGCTGTTTCTGAGATGCTTCCACATTTGCCGCAGTAGCCAATGATCATTCCTTTTTAAACGTCCGTCAGATCACTACCTCTGCTCATTGTGTTCACGTAATGCACTATGGCTCATCTGTCCTGGCTGGCCGCTTATATCTCCGTGTGGTCGACCTTGTCCTCTGTGACGCACCTGGTTGGGTACACTGTGATATCGGGGGTGGTCATATTATTCTGATACGATCGTGTATATTAGCAAGAAAATTTGAAAGAACTATCACGTTCACACATCCTTCAGAATATAATGAACTAAAAGGTATCCTTCATTGGGACGAAGAAACAGAGACTTGTGTCATTTTTATTTTTTTTTTAAATAACAGTAAAGATTAAAAAAAAAAAAACTTGTGTGCAAAACATCATAGCGTTAAGTGTGATTTTTATATTCAAGAGTAAATAATTTAAGCAGTTTTACTTTTTCTTGTGTGCCCACAGTTCTTAATTTTTACTTTTTTGTTTACTTATGCTCTGTATTTTCGTATAAATCAGAAAAAGTCTTTAAACACTATCAATATGGCAGTTACGTGTTTTGTGTGTGTGACTGAGAGGCATTTTAAAGAGGCTGGCCTTACTCCGCCTTAGTTCTCCAAAAGAATAAATATGCATGATATAATTAACTTTGGCGTAAGTGTTTTGTAGTACTTTGTATCGGTATAAAACCAGGACAGTCATTTTAACTACGAGTACAATACGTACATTTGTGCTGCATGCAATAAAGTGCAATTAATTTGTTTTTATGAAAAATAATAGTAGGTCCCAAAGAATTTGAATTTTAAAACGCCCATGAAACCTATTTAATAATATGGAATTTTCAAATTTCAGTAATTGAAAGGCAATAGAAATTTGGAAAACGCCCTCGAAGATATGCTTGGCGGGAGGAAGGGTAGAGTCTTTCAGTACACCACTGCCAAAGCCACTTTTCCATGTAAAAATGAAGTTATGGCAGGATTTGCGTGTTTGGGAATTATGTGTTAAAAGGCTTTCCTACACTTGTGCCCTGCTCTTTTGTTTGTTTGTTTGTTTGTTTGTTTGTTTGTTTCATTTTATTCATCCATCTTTAACTTTTTGTTGCCATTTGTAATTTCGCATAGCTACTAGCATTTAATTGCACGAACATTTTATCTCAAGTTATGACGAAGTTCCCCTTTCATAATGAATTGTAATGCCATTTTAGAATTTGGTTTGTTTTATATTTATTAAACAGTTATCAATTTATAAGAGCATTTTATCAAAATAGGAAGAAACTAATGAGAAATGCTATTATTGACACCCTGGTGCACCACTGCTCCTAAATTTAAAGCTTTAACACAAGTACATTTCTTTTACTCCATCTGAAAAATTATTTTACAAAAATGAGAAATTCTCAATTACTATCACATCTTAGGCTTATTTGGCATTTAAAAATTGAAATGATATGCTGATGAGGATTACCTGTGACGAGCAGAGCCAGCTTTAGCGCTTGTGGAGTACAATGCTACAACATTTGTTGATGTCACCCCTCCCCCTCCCCCAAAAAGGGTTTGTGTGTGTTAATTTTTTTAGTTTTTCAGCCATAGATGAAAGATAACTGTTGATTTATAAATTTGTATAATATTCGCGCAGTATTAGTGCACATTGATCTCAATCTCAACACCAAAAACAAAGCTCCTGTTTGCTCTTAATTGTAACAATACTCTATTGTGATGATCCAATGAAAGTGATACTTTTCATCCTCTCCAATATCCTTTGCAAATTACAATACCTGTAGGGTATTTCTTCTTTAACAACATACTCACCATTTCACATACACTGACACACACACAAGTTCAGCTCAGCGCCCCCTTGGACTTCGTGCTGGTGTCGAGTTTGATAATCTTTCGGAAGTTGGACGCGCTCGATTTTGGAGAAATTTACCAATACATTTCGTTCGTTTTGGTGATCTCAAGTGTTTACTGCACAGGTGATCGAGAAAATTAATTTTGTACGCATTAGAAAATTTTATTTTACACTGTCGCTCATTCCCGATATCGGATGATGCAAGGCCGTCTACAAAATAGGAGACTATTGCATGGAGAGACCAGTTCCCTCCTTTTGTGATGTCACTCCCACACGGACGTCGCTAGCCTTCGAAATCAGGATGGGCGACGGGTAGACGAACATTATTTTTGGTGGGGCAAGCTTGATAGCAACTTTTTTTGTTATTTTATGAAACCCTGAAAGAACGAAGTTTTAATGCTATTTCTTTCTTTCTTTTTTTTTTGTTTGGAGGTTTAACGACCACCGTGAGCAACTCAATGGGCTATAAGCAGTCGCCCGTCCCTAATTTAGGGTCACTGGTTCCAGGGAAGGGAAAGAGCCAGTGCCATAAGACAAACACAACACCCATGCCTCACCGGGATTCGAACCCGGACCCCGTTCGGACGAATGATCAGAGTCCATCGCTTAGACCACTGCGCCACCGGGGCGGCTTCTTTCTTTTAATTGAAGGTTAAACGACCACCGTGAGAAATTCAATGGGCTATAAGCAGTCGCCCGTCCCTAATTTAAGGTCACTGGTTCCAGGGAAAAGAGGGAGCCCGTGCCATAAGACAAACACAACATTCGTGCCCGGACTCTTCTCTGACGAATGTTCATAAGCCAGCGATTAGACCACTACGTCACCGGGTCAATTTCAATGCTTTTCACTACCGGCTACAAAATAATTCGTTCAATTCCGACTCTTTCCACCTGGACACACATGCATACATGGATGGATCCGACTAGTTACGCCACTCGTGTAAGATAAAAGTGTTGGTAGAATGTCGCCTTCAACTTATTACTTACTCTGGATGCATTGTCTTAAATTTTTTTCCACCTTTTCCATTTTTGCTTGGGAAAATAGTACTGTACTTGAACAGTTTGTTTAAAAGAAAATATCGTTTATGTTTATCTAAATCTCAAATTTTAACGTTGTGCCACGCACACACAATACCCCCCCCCTCTCTCTCTCTCCTTAACTTCCTTCCAGCCAGCGACTTTGCCTTTGCACTCCTTCCCTACAAAACAGTTGTCAGCCACTTTCACTGTCCCCGGGGCAATCTTAAGAGCGCTAGTATATAGCTTTAGATTCCACTTTCTGTGTTAGAATCCCCAATTTTGTAAAGAAAACAAACAGCAGGGCAATTAGTAATTACCACACTCAGTGAATTCCTATCCACCCTCTTCATTCGCCCTCTGCCCATACAAACATGAAAAAGAGGATTAAACTAAGGAATTGTAAGAGTGGAGAACAATTGAATTTTCATGGTCCTGCGGATGCTGTTTTGATAACCTTTTTTGTAGACGTAAACAACGCACTTCCTACGGAAAAATACATAGGGCTACATGAAGTAAAACACAAGACTTATCATTTACTTGGCAAGTCCAGATTATATTTTAAGGTTAAGTATATTGAAAAATGGCACATTTTGAACAGGGTCAAGACAAATTTTTGAGCTCACCCTCGCACCTCCTTGGCGACGTTTCTGCATTCCCAGTTTCCTTATTTGTGACGTCACATGCTTGGCACGTCGTCGTTTTGCGTGTTGTCAAACCGTCACGGTCAAACACGCGTGCATTGGCATTCTCGTAAAGTCACTATTGGAATAAACTCATCTGTCTAATGTTATCACCTACAATATGTTCTAGACGGTTTCGAATGACGCAATATTTCCACAAGGACATGTGACTACTCCTGACAGCCACTTGTTCGGTCAGACCTGGTCGACTGGTCCTCCAATTGACGTCTATGCCCATCATGATTATTAATGGAACAATTAATACTAAATAAAATTGAGTATACTTTGGCATAAAGTTTTATAATCACTGTTAACCAATACCGCAGCGTAACAGGAGATTCATCGTGAAACGATAACAGTGAGGCTGAGGGCATCACACGGATGACGGCAGTGTTGCGTGGCTTATGGAAGCGTTGCATCACCCCGATATTTGGGGATCAGTATACGGTGCACTATATAAAAAGGAGTGTGTGAGTCTGAACGTGCGTGCTCTGCCATTTACGTCTGCTAGAAAATATTCTCGACACGTGTTCATCACAACACGCAAAACAACTTCCCCTCTTTGCGGATTGTTACTCCATCGGTTTACATAAACTGATAGCGATGAGTCTACATCCTTCTTTCCATGGAGTGCTACACTGCACAAAATAAGTGGTGTGAATTCACGGAAAATTTCTGAAAATAACGTGCAGCAAAGTTGCCTGTAGGTATCAGTGTTTTTCAGAAATTTCCGTTTGTAAAAGTGCTCGTTCATTTTAACTTCCGTAATATCGATTTTGAACGGGTTTTTCGGACCCTTACTCTACCCATACAGGCATGGAAAAAATTGAGGCTGAAATATTCATGCCCATAACAAAAAATTTCCAGAAAAAACAGGAAAATATGTGTTAGTATTTCTTTAAAAAATTGAACAAAATAATGATTTTTTGAGCGGAAGTGCATAGTGCGCATGGTTACTACTTACTGCCCATGTGCAAGTAACCATGCATACTGCCCATGTGCAAGTAACCATGTTTAAAATATAACCAAAAGCCTAATGTTAAGAAATAAGAAGTCCGAAATATTCGTTTTTTCCATCCTTGGTTTGCATGCGCTAAGCAAAACTGCTTAAGCCACAGGAAGTGACGTCACGTTCCCGAACTCTCGCAGCGCAGACTCCCAGCACCTCAGAGAGGACAGAAACAGCTGATCTGTTTTGGCTTCACTCAAAACGGGTCACTTCACCTCTTCTTCTAACCTCCTTGGATCGAACACCCGACGTTATAGCTCGCCGGACAGGCAACTTGTGCCTTTACCAACTGAACCACAAACGCTCGGCAACGTGACTCACATACGTCATAAAACGAACTCACGACAAAGAATTTTTTTTTTTTTTGTCATTAATGTGAGTGATTTAGCCATTTTATTTTCTGTTGGAGCTTATTATTTTTCTGAATAGGTTTGTAATTTATTTATTTTTCCTATAGGAGGGCTTTTCAAATATTATGCATTTTTTATCTTGGCTTTCGAAGCAACAAATTGCTTTGCAACATGATTTTTTTTTAAATTGACAATGACTCATTTATCTTTAAAAAAGGTGAAATGTACTTTTTATAGTATTATTTCACATACACACACACAAACTAAATATAAAATTTACTCTCGATAGCTATAATAGCTTTTGTCTTAAGTTGTCCAAAAACTGATACACATACATCGTATAATCATCTGTACAATAAGTACCCGGTTTCTTACAGTAACACAATATTTAAGTAGCTGGTGCACCAAATAGGGGAAAGCAAAAGAAATATCCTGTGCCACAAAAAACAAAATCCATGCAATATGCTGTCAATATCCGATCTCGCTACGGAACTTCAAAATTCGACAGACGATTGAAATTTGAAAGTTAATCAAACCTCAAGTATTTCCACGAATCGCTACTATTAGAGGAAATTTCTCGTCATACGGATACGGAAAAAGTGAGAACGGAGATTTTCCGTTAATATACGAAATGAATTGCGGAAAGGTTTCTGAAAATTCAGAATTTTCGCGTGGCACGAAAAGTCCGCAAAATTCAGGTTTTTTCCGTCATTTCACAGAAAGGTGGTATCAGAAACATGCTTCGTTAATACACGAAAGAAATGACGGACACTTGTCGGTGAATTTCAGAAATATTTTTTCAGTGTACGCTACCGGTCCTCCACATATTTCCTTTTTGGTAAGTAGATTTACTTATAGTTGAAAAAGGAGCATATAGGGTGTGTTAGTCAACAAATTTTCACTTTAGGTTGGTTGGTTGGTTGGTGCATTGATTTTAATGGCGCAAGTGCCATGGTTGGCCAAAGAGCGCCAAACAAACATCATTTTCACTTTAGTTTAACAGTTCTGCAAATGGAAAAACTATTTAAATAGAATCTATCAATATAGGACTGCTGCCCCGGTGACGCAGTGGTCTAAGCGATGGCTTCTGATCATTCCGTCCAAGATAGGGTCCGGGTTAGAATTCCGGTAAGGCATGAATGTTGTGTTTGTCTTATGGCGCTGGCCCTTCCCCTTCATTAGGGAGCTGACGACTCCTTTTAGCCAATGGAGTTGTTCACGGTGGTCGTTAAACACCAATTTAAGGAGAAAATCACTATTCCTTGAACTAAGGAGCATAATCATTTACTAGAGCAAAATCAAAATATACAGATTGATCTCAAAAGTAATATCCGCATCGCGTTCGGTTCGTTTCGGTTGGTGAGAAATAATGAGCTGGAATATTTCATGTACATTTTGTTTCATCTAAGCATCTCTAAAGTAATATTTCAACTGTTGCACTACTTAGAACTATTCCTTTCTAAGATGTAATATGCTTGTGATCCTAGAGCGTACCAGGCGCTATAATCGAAGTCCCGGCCACCATACTATCATCCTTCTTTGAAATCTCTTCACAAATTACACTCCCCGCCCTGTATTTGATATATTTCACAAAATTGTCACACTATCGTAGCTGGTCGCTCCACTCTCCCGCTCGACAACGAGTCAGCTGCGTGGGTGTATTTCAGTTCACACAGTTCATTTAAAGACACAGGAAATGAAGGCCACACGTCATGGGCCTGTAGGCCTGTGCAAAAACCATGCCCTGCGTGCACCAACGCTTTAACTTCGACAGCGGCAGGTTACGGTCAAAAGATTGATTTTCAGGCTTATAACGAAGTAAATTTCTCCGTCATTTTTGAGTCCACGCCAGGATTCGAATCCGGATCCCCTCACTCCGGAATAAGTCACTCTACCAATTGAGCTACGCGGACGTTCGTTCTGACTGCTATCTGCCTTTATGTCGTGTGCGTTCTGCTGGCAGGTACATCACATCTCCCCCCCCAAGAGGGCCGGGAGCATGGCCCACGGGTCAGCCGTGACCATGAATCGTCGCAGGCAGCCATCCACTGTAGAGCGCGCACTTCAGAACTCCAAGTCAATCTGGTGTGTGGAATGCAACGTCACACACATATATTTTTCGAAGCGCTGGAGAAGGGATTCTCTGATTTTTCCTATCTCGCGGTGTGGAAAGAACATCACACCAATGCGGGATTTTGAACGGCCGGGTCATACGGAAAGTTCGGGCGCCATTATAACGAAGTAAATTTCTCCGTCATTTTTGGTCCACGCCAGGATTCGAACCCGGATCCCCTCACTCCGGAATAAGTCACTCTACCAATTGAGCTACGCGGACGTTCGTTCTGACTGCTATCTGCCTTTATGTCGTGTGCGTCCTGCTGGCAGGTACGTCACAGGCTGTTGGCACATTAATTACGCAGCTAAAAGAATACTCCAGAAGAACCAAAAAGGCATTCGAGAGTAGTCTAGAATGTTACAGAAAATCATTCTACAA
The DNA here is from genome assembly GCA_039090855.1 of Macrothele yani. Classification (NCBI taxonomy): domain Eukaryota; kingdom Metazoa; phylum Arthropoda; class Arachnida; order Araneae; family Macrothelidae; genus Macrothele; species Macrothele yani. The sequence continues at coordinate 165,937,056 of CM077029.1, read as the reverse complement.
TAATCCTATAGCTTTGGAGAAGGATCTGAAAAAATTCCAAATATCGGGATGTTCCAAAGAAAAGGAAATAATTTCAGTGATTTAACCAACTCTTTAAGCTCAGTTAAAGGCAAGAAAACATGATTGCGTATGTGCCCTGAACTTATAAATATATATATATATATATATATATACCTTAGCTTACGATATTAAAGTAAATGATTATTTGCTTTTCGCTTGTTCCTACCTTTCGATCTTTTCAAGGTTTGGCCCCTCGAGAAATCACGTAGACTTGAGCGCAGGAGCTATACTAACATTGATTGATTTGGATTTCCCGTTTGCGAACTCCACTACGCTCGTAATACAAGAGACAACATCTCGCGCTCTGTTTTCCTAATGATTTACGTAGACACAACACTCAATACAGAAATCAGGATTTTGGATTTATTATGCAGAATTGAGCGAAACAGCCACCTAAGAAGATTAAATTGTGATACTTAACTGTTTGGAGACTTTTCCAACCTGTCCTTCCAACTCTGTACGAAAATTGCAACGCACATCACCTAATGGGTTTGGTTCGATACGCCTTTTAGCATCAAAACGGAAGTATGATCGTAAGACACGGCATATTTCTTGCCTCTGACTCAGGGTGATGAATTCTAGGAAACCTCACCTCAGTGCTTTTCGGCATATAGCAATCAGATGACAGAACGACTATGCGAAAGTACATTGTTAGGAAAGAAATAATACCAGATGAAAATTTCGATGGCGTTATTGTTCCTAATGAAAGACTGCGCTTAAACTGATCGCAAAACCTTATATTAAAATCAATATTATCAGTCCTCTGGTGACTTTCTGGAATGTGTGTTATGGCATGGTTAAACCTGAGTCTTTCGGTACGAACACGAATAACGCCATCGAAATTTTCATCTGGTATTCTTTCTTTGTTAACAGTGTAATTTTGCACAATCGTTTTGTAATCTAATTGGAATATGCGAGAAAGTACTTCGGTGGGGTTTCCTAGTTTCAGACGAATAATTCTTATATTTTAATCAGCATTACTGGTGTGGACCGTAGTTCGGTACTCCATCTTGAAATGAGTGGCACAAAACATCCGAAGAAATACACAGAAAGTGCGTAAGTGTACATTAGTAGGGCAAGACATACGAAATGCATTCAAGTTATAAGATTTCCCATAATTCCTTCACACAATCGCGTTAGTAAATACAGTATTACTGTCACGCACTCATTCATTCGCAGGTGCTCGGAGATAGGCTCTTCTTACCGTGATTAACAGTAAAACTTCCCTTCCCCACTCAAAAACCAAAATCCCTCAGATTTTCGTCAATGAATACTTCTGCCACACATGCATCGCAAAATCACTCCTACTGACGGCAAAACAATGAACAGACAGGAAGAATGTTATTTTAAATACACCAATATTATGAATACTAAAGGAACGCTTATAAGTGTAGTAAATCCATTTATTTCGTGGTGTAATATAAACGGATTTACTACGCTATACGCGTTCCTTGAGTGTAGAACAGGAAGAAGTTGAAAGTTTTCTCTCTCTCGCGCGCACAAAGATTTCTCTTCAGCACTGTTTTACATCGCCTAGAGGGATACATTTACCTAAAACGTTCCCACGTCAACAATGTTCTTTTACATTTTACGTTTCTCAAAAAAAAAAAAAAAAAACACGATTTCTCTATTCACTTACCCTTTTAGCAACAAGTCCGTGTTGCTCGTGTGGCAGAGAATCATTGGCGCAGGTGTTCCCTATTGATTCACCGCGAGAAGTAGTTTCTTTTGAGTTATCCATCGTTCGTGCTGCATCATTTCAATTTTCCTTTTTTTAGAAACGCATAGTGCATGAATAAATAAGGTAAAATATTTATGTTTATAATGAAATACAAAAGAAATTTTCATAAGCCATTGAAAATGACAGTTCAGAGACTGCACATCGTCCATTTTCCATGAGGCATGCTTGTCTTGAATGGGGGCTAAGCCCCCTCCAACCCCCTGCTAGCTAAGGCACTGGTTATGGTTCTCATATTCCTCAAAAATAGCTACTATGTCACAGTGAGTGGTGATCCACTAATATGACGCAAAAACAAAAAAAAAGCTATAATACACACTGCAATGAAAACTTCCATATGATGCGTTCCAGAGAAGCACCTATCGTGTTTCAAGGTGCACTTAATTTGGTTGCACTGCCGCAGCACAGCGTGGACCTTTTGGATATGCAGATGGACCCCAGAAAAGAAAGGAAATTTTAAATAAAGGAATGGAATAAACGCAGTCGAACACTTTAATCGCATTTCAGATTATATTATGCTGAAGTGCGCCAAAGGTATTTCAAACAGGGCCTAGATGGAGTGGGACCCACCCCCTTAAGGGAAGGAAGCCCCCTGAAAATCGATGTTGTTTGAAAAGCAATCACTAAACATTCATTTTTCGAGGTTTATATATATATTTTTCTCATTTCTTTATAAGCTTAAACATTTTACCTTATTTGTTTTGACATCCAGAAGAAACGTCACAAAGAAAGGATAACTCGACGTCAACTTCTCAAGACGTATCAGCTAGAACGGTTGAACTAGGGATTCTATGCTGCATGGTCATAGGAAGCTGTTTGTCACAGAAGAAAGAAATACAGTACGGGGTTTTTTTTTTTTTTTTTTTTGAAAAAAGCTAAATTCAAAAGTAGATCTGAAAAAGTGCGAAACAGTGTAAAAACAGCAGGCGGAGTTTCGCTTAACACTGAAACAACGATAAGATCATATCAGATCATAGGTAGAGGATTTTAGGAAGGGAGTGTCTGACCCCAGGTCTTAAACAACCTTTAGAAATAGGAAGCTAGGAGATTTGGGCTAGAGCGCCTGATAGGAAAGTGACACGGAAGCGAGGTAGAAAGGGGGAGAAAGACGCCCTTATTTATTACCGGGGGTGGCAGTACCCGGGGTTCGACGGCTTAACGTGTCCATCCGACGCACGGCGGATATTTAGTAGTTCGAGCGTTCGTACCTGCCTGGGATCGAACCTGAGGTCTTCTCCGTGGCAGTCGCGAACGTTGACCACTAGGCCATCCGCGGCTAAAACAACGATAAATGAACACGTACCAAATTTCTATTATAATATTTCCAGGAAGATACTGCCCACAAAAAAAAAATGCTTCCTGAAAATTGGGAATTAGCGGGGTTTTATTAAAGAATTATATGTATTTATTTTGATATGCAAACAAAAATAATCCTCGTCCTTTAGCATTTGATGGTTTACATAGCTTTGCAAATGACGAAGGTTACACTTAGTTTACAAGTCTTTCAATTAGATACTCTAGGATGGCTTTTATTTCCATCACTCTATTTCGGGGTTTAATTTAGAGCCTCTGGTTTCAGAGAAGGGAATGACCAGTGCCGTCCGGGATTCGAACCCGTTCCCATCTCGAATGAATGGGCAACAGCCAGAACCTAAGACCAGTCTTTGATTTTCGCACCAATATGTACATAAATCAAAATTAAAACTTCGTCGTATTATGGTTAAAGACTGTGTGTATGTGTGGGTGAAATTAACATTCAAAAAACAAAACAAGGAAAAATATTAGTTGCATTTGTGTTGTGCAAAAATATCCTTCTTTGCAATCAGGGCCCATTTAAGAAGGGGGCTGCAGCCCCGGGCCCCGCATTTCCAAGGGGCCCAAGAATTATGCAGGATGCTTGAAGAATTGACACAGTTCCACAAGTTTTTTTTTTTTTAGATAGCACAGCAAAAACTATAAAAAACTGCCTTGTGAAAAAAAAATATTATTTCTTTCAGCTTTTTAGGAGGAATCCGCAAAATATATAGTCGCTCCCAGTCTATCCTCAAATCTTTCGAAAACATTACAGTTTTTTTGCACAAGAAAATTAAATTTTCACACATTAAGGATTCGTGAGAAGCATTACAGAAGTTTTTTTGTACAAAAAAAAAAAAAGAAAGTTTTCACATATTAAGAATTCAATCATAATATTTGGATCATATTATTATTATGTCCACTACTTATATAATTTCAACAAGCTGAACCCAAAAAGTATTTGGATCATATTATTATGTCCACTACTTCGATATAATTTCAACAAGCTGAACCCAAAAAGCAGAACTGAACTGGTATCCATTTTTTACCCATGCGTTTTTACATTTTCTTTGCTACCACTGATTTGTTCATGACTCATGGGATACACACATTTCAATATGGCGGGGATATTTTTGTGGCTTCATCATCATATTTTGGGAATGTTTCTCCTCGGTATTTTTATTCATCCACCCATAGTGATATCCTGGGTGTGCCACTAATACTGGGGCCCCAAAATTCTGTCCAGTCCCCAGCTGTAGGCCAAGCTATCATTTCACCGGTTGGTTGGTTAATGGATTTTAATGGCGCAAGGGCCATGGTTGGCCAAAGAGCGCCAAACAAAAGACATCAAAACAAAACAAAATCAATAAAAAACGCACACAAGGTTAAAAAACAGGCTGATGTGGTAAAAATGAAATATGATAGTGAACAAGTTAAAAGCTAGATATGTTTAAAAAAGTCAATTTCTTGTAAAAACGAAAACACTGCTTTCGTGTCGCAGGCTTCGCCAATAATAGTTTGCAGCGTAGCTGCTCCTTCGTCCAACAGATGAGAGTGAAAATGACGAAAACGATGATCACAAAAACGAACACAAGTACACAAAACATGAAGGACAGTGAGACGACAATTGCACGCCTCACACACCGGGACACCCTCGCCACACAGCAAAAAGCGGTGAGTAAAACGACAGTGCCCAATGCGGAGACGTGCAAGAACAGCTTCCTCACGACGGTTCTTCCGCAAACTAGACTTCCAAAGTCCGATCTGTGGTTTGATAGAATGCAGCTTATTACTGCCCTGCTGAGACCACAGGGACTGCCACTCGTCCAGGAGAAATGTCCGGATCAAAGGTCTATAATCGCGGAAAGACAGTGGCAGCCGAGCTGGCGACATGGAGGAAACAGACCTGGCAGAGAGATCTGCCAGCTCGTTACCCCGGATCCCAACATGGCCAGGAACCCAACAGAATCGGACCAGGAAGCCATCACCCTCCAAAGTTCCAAGAAGACGACGGACATTACGGATGACACCTAGGTGAGTCCGTGTCCTCTGGAGAAGATAAAACTTGGATGACGGACCGGGAATCAGAGCAAACCATAGCGTGACGATGTGATCGAGACTGTATGTGGCACAAAGCGAGGTGTACCGCACGCATCTCTGCCGAAAAGACGGTGGATTCAGGCGGAAGCCTCTCAGCTTGAGAGGCATCGCCACACACAAAAGCAGATCCAACGACATCCCCGGACTTCGAACCATCGGTGAACACAGGCACGAAATCCGGGTGGACAGACTGTAATTCAGCAAAGAGCTGCTGGTACACCAGAGCAGGAGTGGACGACTTTGGCCACACAGAAAGAGAAAGGTCAGCCGTTGCTTGAACGGGCTGCCAAGGAGGATGGTTAAAAAAGGTGGTCAAACCAATCCCAGACAAGTTTAGACCAGCATCGCGAACTATGGCAGACATCCGAATCCCGAACGTCGGAACACAGGAGGGGCGGTGGGAAAACAAGCGGACACAGTCCGGTTGGAAGATGGAACCATGCAGTGGATGATCGGGAAGAGATTTCAATTTTGTATAAAACTGAAGAGACAGCTGCTTACGACGGATGCATAACGGCGGCTCGTGAGCCTCCGCATACAGGCTATGTAGGGAGAGGTACGGAAAGCACCAGTACATAGCCGCAATGCCTGGTGATGGACGGGGTCCAAAGGTTTTAAAATCGATGGACGCGCCGAACGGTACGTAATGCATCCGAAGTCTAACTTTGACCGAATGAGAGAGTGGTAAATGCGAAGCATTGAGCACCTGTCAGCCCCCCAAGATGTTCGGGAGAGGACCTTCAGGATACTCAATGACTTCGTGCACTTCACCTTCAAAGACTGAATGTGAGGCCGGAAGGTGAGCGCTCGGTCAAAAGTTAGCCCAAGGAACCTGGCTTCTGACACCACAGGGATGGTAGATGGGGTCTGGGTGAAGACCCCGTTTGCGGCAAAAATGCACGCAAACGGTCTTCTGCGTCGAGAAGCCAAATCCATTTTGGGAAGCCCAGTGAGAGATCTTGGTAATGGCAGACTGGAGCTGTCTCTCGATGGTGCGCATGTTAACGGAGGCGCAAGAGATCTGTAGATCATCCACGTACATGGTTCCACGAACCGTCGGAGGAAGCAGTTTGAATATGTGATTCACACGAAGGATGAACAGAGTGACTGATAAAATGGAGCCTTGAGGTACACCCTGTTCTTGCGGGTACATCGCAGAGAGGGTCGACCCGACGCGCACACGGAAACTCCGGTCCTGGAGAAATCCGGCGATGAAAGATGGTAAGTTTCCCCGCAATCCACACTCGTGCAGATCACGGAGAATGTCGTATCTCCAGGTACGGTCATAGGCTTTCTCCATGTCGAAGAAGACGGAGACCATGTGCTGACGCCGGACAAACGCCTCCCTGACAGATGTCTCAAGGCGAAGATGATGATCGGTAGTGGATCGAGATTTGTGAAATCCACTCTGATGAGGTGAAAAAATGTGATGAAACTCCAAATAAAAAATGAGACGAAAATTAATGATACGCTCAAGTACTTTGCAAAGGCAGCTCGTCATAGCAATTGGCCGGTAGTTCAACGGGTTGGTGGGATCATTACCAGGTTTGGGAACACGAACGACAATGGCAGTGTGCCAAGATTCGGGAAAGACATGCTCTTGCCAAATCCTGTTAAACAGGATTAGCAGACATTCAAGAGAGGACGGAGAAAGGTGCTTCAGCATCTCGTAAGGAATGTTATCTGGTCCGACAGATGTCCGGCCGGACCTATTCAGAGCGGTCTTCAGCTCTACGGCAGTCAGCGGGCTGTTGTAATCTGTGGAAGAAAACGGTCCAAAAGAAATCTTGGACCTTTCAAGCCGCGGCTGTAACTGCCGGAACGAAGCAGGGTAATTGCCGCTGCTGGACACCGAAGAAAATACGGCGCCCAGACAGTCAGCAATACCCTGAGCGTCAGCAACCGTTCCTCCAGCACTTTCAAGAATGGGGATTTCCCCAGATGGGTACTGTCCCCGAATCTTACGGATCCTATCCCAAATGATCTTAGGGCTGGTAGTGGTGTTAATCCCGGATACATATTGTATCCAGGACTCCCGTTGACTACGCCGACGAACCAATCGCGCGTAGGACTTGGCTTTCTTGAAAGCAAGTAGGTTCGCGTCGGTGGGGTACCGACGAAACCTACCCCAAGCCCGATGTTGGGCCCGACGAGCTGCCATGCAAGTGGAATTCCACCAAGGTCTCGGGCAACGTGGAAGTTTAGTCGACGTCCTGGGGATGGTAAGTTCTGCCGCTTGCACAATACAATCCGTTACCGCCGCAACAGCGTCATTGACCGTTCCTGAGGTCACCATAGCATGGGTAAGATTTGCCGAAGCCGTGAATGGGTCCCACTTGGCTCGATCAATATTCCATCTAGCAGGGCGAGTAGGGTAACGGTACCCGCCACTCGCTAGACGGAGGAAGATGGGAAAGTGATCGTTGTCAAGGGGATCACCAGACACGCTCCAGGACCAGGCAGGATATAATGATGGTGAACTCAGAGACAAATCAATGGCTGAGTACGAGCGGGTGGGTTCGTGGAAATAGGTGACTGCCCCGTTGTTGTGGAGACAGAGGGACGTGTCGGAGGGAAGGTACTCAACAACACGGCCCCTGGAGTCACGAGTGGTAGAACCCCACAACGGATTGTGTGCATTAAAATCTCCTAAGATGAAGAAAGGAGGCGGCAGCTGGTCAACTAAATCTTCCAGATCCGAAAGGCTTACTGCTTCATCTGGTGGTATGTAGAGGGAACACACCGTGAACAATGTGTTCACAGATAGTCTCACTGCCACTGCCTGCAAAGTCGTCCGAAGGGCAACTGCAGTGACAGGAACACCATGAGGAACAACGACGGCCACTCCTCCGCAGGCGATAACGCCTTCCTGGTGATCTTCGCGGAAAAGGGAATGTCTCCGCAGCGAAGGAGTGTCCGTCGTGCGAAGCTTTGTCTCCTGGGGACACACGCACACGGGTGTGTGCGAAGATAGTAAGCCTTTCAAATCATCAATGCGTGATCGCAGACCTCGGCAATTCCACTGAATGAGCGTGGCCATAATGAAAAATATAATGAAAGAATGAAAAAGACAGACGACTACAACGTCTCAATGTCGTCCATCACCTCCAATCCATCCGCAGTGTCTGGAGGTAACACAGGGCTGTGTTTACCCCTGTGTTGAGAGGTGGTTTGTGCCTGCTCTGTTTCGGGTAGGATGAACCTGGTTTCACCTTCTCCGGCTTCTTCTTTCCAGTGCCCTGGGTCCCTGTGACGGCAGAAGATGTTTTCGGCATAGAAGATGGTTTAGGCGACGATGTTGATGTCGCCTTGGAAGCAATGCGGCGAGACTTCAGTGCCTCCAATCCAGCAGCAACGATGTCCTCAAAATCATAAGGACACCGTGCTGGGATGGTCACCTCAGTCTGGACCGCCACTGAAGCCTTCTGAACCACAACTGAAGCATAAGACCGCCGGCCTGGTTGTAAAGGGGCGATCCGCCGTCTAGCCTCGGGATATGAGAGATGCTCAGTTGTCTTCAGGCGTTGGATTGCCTGTTCCTCTATCCACTTTGGACACTGTTTAGAAGAAGCAGGATGAGACCCTTCACAGTTGATACAATGATCAGATTCTGCAGAGTATTCCGCCAAAGAGTGTTCTGTGGAACCACAGCGACCACACTTTGCAACATTACGGCAAGACTGCTGGGAGTGACCGTAATGCTAGCACCTGAAACATCGCAAGGGTTTCGGGATATACGGCCGAACATCAAGCCGTAAATAACCTGCCTTGATGGAAGTAGGCAGGGTTGGGGAGTCAAATGTTAGGATGATGTTACGGGAGGGAATAGATTTCCCATCCCGCCTAAAAAGAATCCGTCGAACCCCAATGACATGCTGTTCACCAAGTTCCTCCAGCAATTCCTCATCGCTGCACTCAAGCAGGTCGCGGGAGTTGACTACACCGCGAGAGGAATTGAGGTAACCATGTGGAGAAACCTGAACAGGAACGCTAAGCAAAACGGTCGTTTCCAGCAAGGTGGCACTGTGGCGTGGATTAGAGGTTTCCACGAGAAGATCCCCTGAAGGGAGCTTCTTGACACTCTTTGGAGAGCCAGCAACGGCTTGCAGAGCCTTGTTAATCCAGAAAGGACTCTTGCTACTTAGGGACTGTGAAGAGTCACCAGATTTGATTAACAGAAACAGAGCATGGCAGTTAGTTGAGACAAGTTTCTTTGTTGAGGAAGGTGGACCTTCCTCCACAGGGCGCTTTAATATGGTAGCATGGGAAACACTTTGTGTTGCCATGAAGAATAGAAAAGATTCGTCCGCCGACCTCCCCACCCACTACCGAGCCCAACGAGGGAGAGCCGGAGGTCCGCAAGCCCAAGAGGACGCAGGACACGGCTCTAGGGATAGTCAGCAGATATAGCAAGTTGGTAGGGCAGACACACGCTCGGCGTGCACCCAGACTTTCCCGTGCCCGGAGAACACCCCTTTGGCATGCCCACCCTACCCCCAAACTCACCCAGCCGAACAGAACGACAAGCCGCTAGAAGTACGGACGCCACTCGGCCACAGACTTCCTGACTAGGAGTGGGTTAGCTCCCAGCCTCCCGTTTAGGGTGAAGCAGAGGGCAAAGAGGAGTGTTGGCATCTGGAGACACTACAACCCGGCACCCAAATACCTCAGCCTCCAGCATCCCCATTTCCACCTGTACGGGTCACCGCACACGGCAAACATGCAGGCAGGTCTAAGCTAACCAGCTCCGGAAAAACAGAAAATGTAACATAAAAGAGAAAAGACAGGGAAGGTAACGAGGAACAAAACCCGGAGCTGGCGCCTCTTCACAACCTCAGTAGCCTACAACTGAAGCGGGTACATGTCAATAAATAAACTAAAGACGAAAAAGCAAAATGATAAGAGAAATCGGCTCGGGCCGTGGGGACGCCATCCCCCATCAGCTGGATGAACAGCTGTCCCTTCGGTTATGTAATCGTCAAAGCCGCAGAGGCAATAGAAACCGTCACAAGGTTAGCTCGGGCCGTGGGGGCGCCACTCCCCAAATAACTGGTAAACCAGTTATCCCCGTGCGGGACATTTCACCGGAAGCATACTTTTACAACACAGGTTTTGCTAAAAATCGCGAGTGCTTTTCTACAAAAAAAAAAAAAAAAAAAAAAAAAAAACGATAAATCACAATGCTTCGCGGAACTGTCACAGAACGTAAAACCTTGGGAAACTAAGTAAAACAATACCAAAAAGCACGGATTGTGCCTAAGTTTAAAATTATGATTTCAAGATCTGCAGCTGCACCGGTGGCGCAGTTGTCTAAGCGATGGCTTCTGATCATTCTTCCGAGATGGGTCCGAGTTCAAACCTCGGTGAGGCATAGATGTTGTATTTGTCTTGCGGGGCTGGCTCTCTCCCTTCCCTGGAACCATTAACCCTAAATTACGGACGGGCGACTGCTTATAGCCCACTGTATTACTCACGGTGGTCGTTAAACCTCCAATCAAAAAAAAAAAAAAATCTGCATGCACAAAACACATTCAAGATAAAACCTCGTCAACACAAAATAATTTGTTCGCGATCTTCTGCCAAAAGATGGTTACTCAGTGTTCATATAATGCGTAAAAATACCTTTTCAACATTCCAAATTTTTAATGCTTACATTTCCATTATCTGTGGTTCCTTGGTGAAATTTCTCCACATTTTACCAGAAATTACAAAGGGGTAAAAAAATAAACTTCTTCGACCATGCAGCTCTCAGTTGCGAAATTTTGTACGATCAGAAACAGTAAGTTGGCGTTACTTCAGACTAAAGGGGATGATACGGCATTTTCGGACTTCATAAAATCGTTGAAGTTACAAAAGAAATTTATAAAATGTGAATCCGTTTATTGATGTAAATATGACATGGGTGTTAAGTCAGATAATATCGGAAAACTTGAAAATTTCGTCGTCTTGGAGCGGGAACCGAATCCGCGTCTCCCGGATAGCGCTAGAGTATGCTAATCACTACACCAAATGTTCACCTTTTCGAATATTATCGGACTTACCATCCATGTCATATTTTAATTTACACCAATAAACGGATTCACATCTTCAAAATTTGTATTCCCGTATTTCATTCATTGATATTCTGCGCCTCCGGGCAATCACGGGAATGAATTCTAATCCTCCAGATTCGCTAAACATGAATGCCGGTTGCTTCGACTAGCGAATCCTCTGATGGTTATATTCAAATTAATCGAAAACTTCAAACTGGTTGTTTTGGGTGGTGTAGTGGGTAGCATTCCCGCTGCAGGACGAAGCAATTTTTACTTTTCGGATACTATCTGACTTAACATCCATGTCATATTTACACCAATAAACGGATTCACATCTTCCAAATTTGTATTGTACAATGATATAATCCCCTATTTCATTCATTCATCGTTGAAGTTGCTTTTAAGTTCGGTAACTTTTATCGAACCCAGCCGTAGGAACCCACTTTTTCCCTGCACCCAGTGGGAATCTACCTGGTCCTCTTCGAATTAAGCGAACTCCCGTGGTTCACCTTTAATGAATGAACTGTTCGTATCTAATCATTCATGACTGACTCTTCGTGTCTAATCATTCATTATTACATACATGAGACCGGTGAAGACAAGAAAAAGCTGAACTTATTAATCAGGTGAAAAAATGTTAATATAACGCGGCACGGGTAAGACAGAATTATTCATGTTAATTTATTTATGTAAATATTAAACTGGAGCATATATTCCAAGTATAAAATTACTGGCATTTAACAATAACATAGGATAGAGCGAACATCGCAGGTGGTGGAGATTACAATTATGTGCGAAATCTTCGTTCTGGCCGACTTCCATTCTCAGACATTTTCCCTTTATGTTTTAGGTGAAATACCAATATTTATGGAATAAAATTATGTTTAACAACACAGGTCAGAAAAAAAAAATCTCGGAAAAAAAAATTTACGATCACGGGAGAAATGTTTACTCCGTTCAACTTGCGATTTCGAAAGTAGGAATTCCATGCTCTGACAGAACCCCCCCCCCCCCACCACCACCACCACCACCACCACCACCACCACCAACACTACAGCCAACACCCCTCAAATTCTATTCAGTTATGCATCAATCCCAAGAACCACACAAATGGAAGAATCTCCTGCCTGAATATTACAGGGACATTTTTTGTACCGTCTAACTTCCGTATTCGGAAAACTTTTTTCCGTTTTCAAGCTAAATTACAAATATTTGTCGCACAAAATGATATTTAACAACAATACTGGCCAAAAGGACACTGTGAGGAAAAGAAATTGCGATCCTCACTCCGTTTAACTTCCATTTTCAAAAATTTTGAAAGATGAAATACCGTGCCCTGACGAAAAAAGACTCCTCCAACTAACACCCCCAAAATTTCTCTTCAGTTTTGCATCGGTCTCTAGAACGACCCAAATGATGACGAAAAACGCGGAATTCCGCGAATCTGGGGAAGAATCCTATGTATGTATTATCGTGAAGTAAGTTATTCTCATATTTAAACTGTTGTACCATTTCAGTAATTATTTTGCTGTCTGCTACCAGTCTTGAGCCATCTGTGATGTACGAAAAGCTTAGCAAAGTTTGATTCCTTTACGGCGATAAACTGATAGTTGTAATACTTTATTTCAAACACCATTGGTGTTTTCTACGCAAGAGATACACTATATTTGTACATTCGAACTGCTTTTTAAATCTGTTGTACAATATATTTTTAAGTATCAATTATTCCTTGCTTTCATTTAACATTTAACAGCTTGATACTCATTCTGACTGTCAGGCAGTTAAACATTAAAATCTGCGCTTACATATTTTCAGGAAAATTAAAGCCACCCTTTACTGCTTAGTTTAAATAGTATATTTAATTTTCTTAAAGTAATTAGGCGCCAGATGAGAACATAAATCATTACTAATACAGAAATAAAACGCTCTGAAAGATTTCAAATATCACATTTGTTTTTAAACATCCATCTTGAAGTTTGCCGCAAGCTGATCTTGATTCTAAATGTAACGTCTTTTGATTAGTGAACGTTTGCATGTTTTCAGTACTTAATTCTTTTAAGACCAGACTGCCACAGTTCCAATATTTAGAAGAACTATAAAAAATTTTAGATGTCATCTGCAAGTTAGTCAGATACATTTAATGTAAGGGTTATTTCTGACGGTGTACCTTTTGCACATTAGGCTTGGAAATGTCCTTTAAAGTATTTTTCCGACACTTAAACATTGTATGCACTTGGGGGAGAAACTGAACTTGATCTCTTCACTTCCGTTCACGTATGTGAATGCATTATGCCACGAAGCAATGCATTACAGAGAAACTGGTATTTTATTTTTTAAATAATCCAATTGCCACGATACGGCTATATATAACTGGTGGTAGGTCGAAAAACTCCAGCACAGGTAGATGAAAAGCTTTGTGAAAAAAAGCTGTCGCGATTTAAGTCTTCGAAGTGCATACTGGAGTGAAAACCCTACGATGTTGGGTTGATTCCTATACTCCAGGACGATACAAATCAGCAGATTTTTTAAGTTTTCTCTCTACATCAATAAAATCTGCTAAAGGAACTGTCAAGACAACAAAATGTCGTTACAATAAAAACACTTTTAAATTTTATTTTCGTTGAAGCATAGGAAAGAAAGCTGTAAACAAAAAAATGTAGGAGATAATACTAAAACTCAGGCGAGTCCAACTACTCAGAAAATGAAACTCCAACGACTCAGTAACAATGAACTGATATTATTCTGAAATGTATGTCGCATTAACTGACAGGAGAGTCACCTACATACACAGACTAAACCAGAATCTCAGCCAGAAACTTCAATTTAAGAAAACTCCAACGTCCGTTTAACCTGCTTGTTTTATTTAATGGCATGGCAAACTCAAAGCAGTAATAGAGTCGAACAGAGGTTGTCTCAGGCGATATTTTAAATCCCATTATGTGCTGATTTTTTGAAGAGGTGTTTACACCAACTTTGAGATCTGCAAAACATAATGGAACTTTTCAGTGCAAAGGTCTGAAATAAAAGCAAATGTCATGTTTTAAGCTGTCGGCTTCCAATACCTCCATCACGTCTGTCGAGTCGATAATTATTAATACCGCCACTGCTTTGAGCATACGAAGGAACAGAAAAATATGTATGTCCCTCCATCGTATGAATGCAGAAACGGTCGGACTGAGTGTTTTTTAACTCATTCTAAAGAGAAATTTCAAGTCACGCTTGGGAAGCATCAACAAATACGTTTACTTGTTACAAAGCAATTACTTACGACGGAAAATTTCGGAAACTGCACTTACGTCACCAGTTTTATTCTTTGCAAATCACATATCTTACAGTTCAGCAACTGACACGAGGACTCAAGTAAATGCGTACAGCGGGACGGACAAACAACCTGCCGAGAAGGATTTCCTTAATGGCTAAACGAAACACTTTACTTGAACGACTACGTAAGAGATAACTTCGCTAAAGCAGAGTATTTTAAGAAATTATGTTTTTTTGGTATTAAAATAGCCCTTACATCTGAAAGATGGGAAACGTTCATCATACAAGTAACGCGCAAAAATTGGTTGGAGAAAATTATTCTGTTATTGTCCAAAGAACACAAGCTAAACTTACCAAAAGTTTTGAAGGTAAGGAGCTCCATTGAGAGACGACTGCACGATATAACATCGGAGAACATTGGTGATGTGTCATCCGCATCATCTCTCGCGTCCTCCACTTTTAAATGGCTCCCGGTGGCCGTAGTCATAGCGACGGCGCAAACTCCAACCATCCCCGGTTAAAACAAATGCCGAAGCCTAGTATTCAAGAAATGACACGAGAGAGAGAGAGAGAAAGGGTGAGAGCTACAGAGAGAGAGCAAGCAGGGATGCTTATTACATAGCAGGTGTTCATGTGGGTGGGCTACATCCTTGTTTCTTAACACCTGGGACAAACGACCACCGCCAAAAAGGGTCACAATGCAAACCTCCTGCTGGAGGGAATGGGGGAAGGGATTATTCCTTTTAAGATGTTTTATTTTTCCACAGTAAAATGGATTGTCCAAAGCCGTGCTTTCCATCTCATCTTCAAAGTAGGAAAAGGGTGTTAACTCCATTTAAAGGTTTATTTCCGAAGCAAAATATATATTACAATAACGCACAGAGCGTCAATGAAAAAAACAACAATCGGGAAATGCATAAAAAATTTAAAAACAGATGAGTGAAATACTACAGACTTGACAAAAAATATAAAATAAATAAAAGCCCAGTGTTTTTTTCCCGCAGCTGAACATATGCAAAAGCCTTGTAGACTATTTTATATCTTTAATGAAACAAACAGGAGAAGACAACTAATGCTTTCCCTGGGGGTAAAGAGGTATAAATATTATATCAGGAAAACATGCTTTTTTCTTTATTGACAATTATCATCATAACCATTTTTCTCTTATACAACCTACGTCCAAAAAGTTCCAGAACTGACACAATAAAGCATATCAAAAAAAGTACCATACTCACAATTAATGCTGGTCACTTTCAAAATACCGCCAATCTGAATCAACACGCAGTTTCCAGTGTTTCTGAAGATCCTGAAAACAGTTCCGGAAGGCACTTTCCGGGATGCCCGCTAGTTGTTTTGTCACGGCTGTTTGGATACATGTAATGTCTATATGATACTGTGCTTTTAGTTCCAGTTTTGTCTTGGGGAACAGGAAAAAGTCATAGGGGAAACCACAACACAGTCAGTGATTTGATGATGAGCCAGGAACTCATCGACTAACAACGAGGTACATGGTCTTGCGTTATCATGGAGCAATGACCAATTTCCAGATTTCCATAACTGGGAACAACGGCGACGAGTACTGCTGTATAAACGTCGTAAGACTTGCTTGTAAAATTAATGATTTACCGTTTGACCCACTGGTACGAATTCCTTGTGAACTATACTTTTCGAATTGAAAAAGGCTATTAGTATTGTCTTTGATGGTTGCATGCAGGCTTTCTTGGTCAATGGTGAGTGGGTACCTCTCCATTTAGTGCTTTCTTGCTCGGCTTGTGGATCATACTGCAGGCACCATGTTTCATCTCCAGAAATGATTCTGGAGCAAAAAACAGCTGCAGTGCCCGGTAGATCGGAACAGATCGATGAACGTGCCCCCTTTTGGTCATCATTGAGAATGCGGGGTACCAATCTGGCATTAAGTTTTCGTTTTCCCAGATCCTCAGGTAGAATCTCATGACAAACAGACTTACTGATGCCCACCGACTCAGCCAAAAGTCTTGGTCATCATTGAGAATGCGGGGTACCAATCTGGCATTAAGTTTTCGTTTTCCCAGATCCTCGGATAGAATCTCATGACAGATAGACTTACTGATGCCCACCGACTCAGCCAAAAGTCTTGGTCATCATTCAGAATGCGGGGTACCAATCTGGCATTAAGTTTTCGTTTTCCCAGATCCTCGGGTAGAATCTCATGACAGATAGACTTACTGATGCCCACCGACTCAGCCAAAAGTCTTGGTCATCATTCAGAATGCGGGGTACCAATCTGGCATTAAGTTTTCGTTTTCCCAGATCCTCGGGTAGAATCTCATGACAGATAGACTTACTGATGCCCACCGACTCAGCCAAAAGTCTTGGTCATCATTCAGAATGCGGGGTACCAATAAGTTTTCGTTTTCCCATATCCTCGTGTAGAATCTCATGACAGATAGACTTACTGATGCCCACCGACTCAGCCAAAAGTCTTGGTCATCATTGAGAATGCGGGGTACCAATCTGGCATTAAGTTTTCGTTTTCCCAGATCATCGTGTATAATCTCATGACAGATAGACTCACTGATGCCCACTGACTCAGCAAAAAGTCTCACTGTTATTTGAAAATCTTTCTTTAACTGATTCCGAACAAACTGGAGGCACGCCCAGACCTCGGATCATCATCAAAGAATTCACGGTCGTCACGAAACCGCATGCATACCATTCGAAAAAATTGCTGCGGGATAATACTGTGTCTCCATAGGCTTCTTTTAACATTCTGTAAATTTCAGTAGCTGATTTACCAAGTTTCCAAAAAAAAAAAAAAAAAACGGATGTTTACTCTCTGCTCTTCCATGGCTGAAATGAAATGGGACGAGAACGCTTGCTATGACTCCCTTTATGCCAGTCTTCCACCAGTCGGTACCGGTACAAACCGGTTTCCAGCTGGTTGATGATCGGCCAAGGACTTCCACTACTGTTACGACAATAATGCGGTTAGTCCTGCAACTTATTGGACGCATGTCATATTTGATATCAGACTGGTATCTAGCATAATTAAATAGTGTTTTACTAGAGCAAATATGCACCGAATCACCATTTTATCCGAAACACAGCCATGTTATTTCTACAGTAGGTGGACTCACAAAACCTAAACCTTTTGAAAAAGAATTTCTAAGGAAAAATTGGAATGCCCGTACCACTGGCACACCCACGGGGGCTTTGGGGGCTTAAGCCCCCTACAAGGAGATTAAGAGCGACGTACATCACAAATCAAATTAAAAATTCAAAAATATTATTTTACATGTTCAAAAAATTACATAGTGTCTGACATAGCGTCTCCTATTACATGGTGTCTTTTTCCCAAAGCCCCAAAGAGATTAAGAACAACGTACGTCACACATTGTGTATGTATACTCTAACAGGAATTCCTGGGTGCGCCACTGGCCCGGACTACAACCCCGTGGAACAGTTTTGGAATGAACTGGAAGGTCTAGACTCCATGGAGCACCTTTGCAATGAAATGGAACACCTTTGGAATGGACTGCAAAGCCCCGACCTCAACCCCATGGAATGGACTGAAACGCTCAGACCTCAACCCCATGGAATGGACTGAAACGCTCAGACCTCAACCCCATGGAACACCTTGGGAATGAACTCGAACGTCGACTGAGAGTCAGGTCGCATTACCCGACATCGGCGACCGACCTGGCGTATGCTTTTGTGGCAGAATGGAAGGCAATTTCTACAGCGGCATACCAAAATCAAGTAGAAAACCTTCCCAGCAGATTGGAGGCTGTGATAGCAGCAAAGAACGAACCAACTCGATGTTAATTCCTCTCTTATTATAAGTAGTTTGTGGACATACAAGTGTCAGGATACTCTTGATTAAATTGTGTATCATTCAGATTTGTCAAACTCGGCAAAAAATCAAGGTCTGGTATAAGCTTTCTGAACTAGCGTGCAACAGAGTACTGATGTGTTCGAGTCTTCAAGGAATAGAAACAGTTTATATCACACTCGCTCTCTGTATTTAGGTACATTATTTCATAAATCAACATCATCGATTTAACTCCCAGCAAACATGCACAAACCAAGCGACATGTAAAATGACGGGACCTGGCAAACAAAATTTCCTTTCGCTGCATTTACATGTCTAAGGTTATCAGTTAAACACTTTTCGATAAATTTTAACAACGTCTAAAATAATACTAAACAAAAAAATGACTATCAAACGACGCGGTAGTTTGATTAATAATAAGCACAATTCTGTAGTTACGTACTTGGAAAAGACGGTAAGACAAGAAATGCTTTTCATTATCGAAAATCAGGAGCGACATAAATTGTGCAACTTTTGACATCTCCGGAGCACACAACATCCATCTGCTGTCGTGAAGTATGACTGAATAAGAAGAAACGTTTTCTCGCCAATGCCAACTGAGTCGGAATCGCAAAAATTGCTTCAGCGTTTTGTTGATATTACCTATTTACCACTCATGCGAAATTTGAGGGTTTTTTTTTTTATTTTTATTTCCAAAAATATTAACTTGAAAACGAGAAAATGAACAGCTCTACTGCGTTGATCGTTCTGCAAAAGCCTACCAATCAGGTATGTCCAAGTATCAGTAAAATCATCAAATAAAGCAAAGGTTAAGCTTGTATACTTTAATATTTGTAACAAAGCTGAATGACATGTATTTCGGGTTAACGTAAGTTTTACGTACGCATAACGTAGTTTTTTTTTTTTTTTTTTTTTTAAAGGTGTATTCTTTGCTAAGTTGCTGAAAATCACGGGCGAATTTAAACAGTATAGGAAAGCCCATGGAGTCCAGTCCTGGGGTCCGCGCTGCTGGAAGACTCTCAAACAGCTATTTATTTATTTACTTTTTCTGTTTCATTTTGCTTCTCAAATAAATTTCAAAAAGGCATAGGATGAGGGTTAAATTCACTGCTCTGGGATTCAGGAGCACGGTTCCGTCTGAAATCGAGGCATAGCATCTGCTAAAATAGTATTAATCTAGCTAGAATACAGGATCACTAAAAATCTCAGTCTGGAAGCAATGTTATTTAATCTGCACTACAACAGAGCTGAGATATTGGATTTTGTTATTTCTGGTAGAATTGTTTAGAATGTAATGGACATTTTTTCTCTTGAGTTCGGTATTGAATATGGCCGCATATCTTTTCCTTAAAACTTCTTTTTCCTCATTCAGTCCAGTTTAAGAGGCAATCATCACCCGACTGTCACCACACGAGTTAAACCGGCCATGGAAATGTTGATTTTCATTTCATTTCATTTATTATTTTTGCTGTTATAGATTAATGTTTTATTGTTACATAGTTATTTATCTATTTTCATAACAGCAAGGAAGCTCTGGGAAAAAGTCTCACAAAGTCCTGACTTAGCCTCGAGCTCCCCAAGTAAATCCAAGACAGCAATGAAATTAGATTACTATTAGTACAACATGAAATATCCGGGGCGCAACAATTAGATATCACTCTTGCCCTCCAACTTTCCGATTAACCTCCCCTTCCCATCTCTATTTTTTTTTCTTTTGCTGTTGTTAGTTTAACATATGTGCTTTCAGTTGTTTTTCTTATTTAAGTTATAGTTATTGATTTCTGTTAGTTCTCTAGGTAATGAATCCCAAAATCTTGGTCCACAGTAATGTAGACTTTGTTTTATGGCTATAGTTTTAGGTAAAACTGGCATTAGCATATGCTGATTTCTAGTATATATTAGCATATGCTGATTTCTTATGTGTATAAGTAGTTATTTTTATTAGATCATGTCCCATGTTATTTTTTATTCTTTTATACATAATTTTTCCTAAGTTAAAATCGTATAATTTCTTAACAGTATTATATTTATTAGGGAAAACTCTTGTAAAACCATGAATACCCAACCGCATATAATTATTATTGTTAAAGTTGCATTTTAAATCTATTAGTCTAATAAATTTATTTTGAAGTATTTGCAGTTTTTTTAATATTGGATTGATTTGTTTGACCCCATATTAATATGCAATAATCAAGGTGTATATGAATTAAAGTAAAATATTATAATTTCCATATTTTAACCGTAAGATTTATTAAAACGTGGCTTACAACTCTTATATGTTTTGATATTTTAGGAGACACTAATCGATTTCAATCACGTTCGGGCTCTTTAGGGGGAACTGCCAGTGGAATGGAACCTGGTGATACGCTACAGCATATCTGACACTCTAGGTAGCACCAATGCCAATTGAAGCAGTGCCATAAATTAACTGTTTATAACATGTTAAATGCTAGTACTATGCTGAAAGTGACCGTCGTTATAAAACTGGCAAGTATGTATTACTTAGCAGCAAAGGCTTACAAACTTTCTTTCTTCTCCATCAGGTTCTCATAAAACCTCTAAATATTAATTACCAAATACTCTACACCATTTATATATTATAACACACGACCCATATAGGTTTGAAATCTCCTTTAATGGCGTAAATACAGTCAATATATGCCGAGCTTTCGCCCTCCAGTGTGAAGTTTTGTCTGGGCATAATTCTCAGAGCTTAAAACGGTCACAGACAACGCTAAAACAAGTCAAAAAGTTTCATTTTAGGCTTATGTGAGTTGTGTGTTATAATATCAAAATATTAAATTTCGTATCGATAGCCATATCAGCGTTTCAGTTATAGCGGGGGGAGCGAGAACAGAGACGCACAGATTTCACCGGAAAAACAGTCAAATCATGTCCAGGAACCCAAAATATATATTTCCGTTGGAATATCGAAGTCGAATTTTTCTGCAATTAGAATACTTTTTCATACATTTCTATGAGAAGTAAAAATGAGAAGGGGGGGGGAGTTATGGGACAAAAATATTTTTTAATGATATGATAGCGGGCAAAAGCTGAGGGAGCCTCCCAAAACGATAGAGCCCCGGTAAAATCTAAATTAGCCACTGCTGCAGTAAAATCTAAATCAGCTCCCCCCCCCCAATATAGTATCTTAAATGTGTCATGATCACTAAACAGCTGAGAAACACATGCGAAAATTCATTAAACGGCTCATAAGTTTTTGTCAAAATCAGGGGAAATTATTCTGTTGCAGAAACTAATCGCATCTGTTTCGAATATCTGTGCACTCCTGATGCCAGGTTCAGTTGTTGTGAAAAATCCTCAATTTTCCTCAGTACAGTTCTCCAATAAAATTGCTGCTTTAAAAATTACAGCTGCTGTGAATGTACCTACTTGCGGTATTACGTGTCCACGCGGCGAATAATAAGAATAAAATTTAAAGTACTGAATAATTGCTTTAATCAAAATACTAGCCGGCCGCTGACCAAATTGTAATAGCGAAAAAGAAAGAAAATTACCGAGAAAGAAAATTTCCACTTCGAAAATAAAAAGCAAAAAAACATGCTGAAAATAATGTATAGTAAGACGAAACAGAGAAATAATGCTTGAAATTCGGCTCCAACAAATTTACTATTGTTTTACTAAGAAAGAATATCTTTGAGCCAAAATTTTAAATAAAAGCAGTTGCTTTACGGCAACTATCGAAAAGAGAAATTATTGAAATGTATGTTAAATGTATTGTGCTTCATAATTTAATAGCAAATACTTGAATCCCCCCACCCAGGACACAGTCTCATATGAAAGAAGAGACCAATGGACGTCTAATGATCTTTTGAATACTAATTAAAGCAAAATTACATGTCGGTACAATAAATTTTGAGGTAAAAATTTTGCAGAAAAACACGACTAAACGAAAGCTGAAAATCGCAATATTTATATAAAATATCAAAATGTAACATTATAATTTACCAAATCATAAGAACAGAAATGAAAAAAAAAATAGAACTTGAGAAATCTTAAGGACTGTGTCCAAAATTTACCTAAAGGATGTACTTATGATTTGTCCTAAGAATTACTCAATGTTCGAACGTAAATGTAGAAGTTTTTTTCTAATTAACAAAATTAAGAAAACTGCTCCCACTGGGGAAAACAATCATACGTACTTCTGTTTCATATTACTATAATCTGTTACATAATCAATACAAAATTTAGATGATTTTAAAAACATTTTGTTCATTTCTACTTTTTATTACAGTGAAGAATTCGCATGCAACTGTTATTTGGTAATCCTCTGGATTTCACAAGAGCAAAAGAAAATATATATTTCTTTACCAATTCGTTTTGCCATAGGGCACAAGAGGGAAAATCTGATAAATGATAAATGTTATTCAGATGCATCCAATGCATTTTTGCCTTTTTCTACTAAATGAAGCTTTGGCATGGAACTGTTACTTAAAAATTTCCTGGATTTTGTATGCCGTTCAAGAAGTACGCATCCAAGATTTCGGTTTGGGGAAAGGGGGGGCGGTCTAGCTGAAATCAGCGCCGTATCCAGGAAGGGACCAGTAGGAGAAAGTTGAGCACCTCTAGAAAGCAGATCAGCCCCCCCCCCCCCACACACACACATGCTAATATATATTCCAGTGCACTGAGGACTATGAAACCTTGTAATTTGTTTATTCAGTTTCGGTTTCCAGAAGTGTGACAATAATCGAGAAAACGTCTAATTCGAACAGAAAAATGATCGAAGCGTTATTTTTTGTTCTTTTTAAACTTTTTTTCCTCTCTCTCACTCTTTCGCAAGAAGCCGTTGCTGATATCAGACAATAGGGCTCCTAGAGTTAATCGACATCAACAAAAATATCCCTTTGTCGCTAACATAGTATTTTAGTTAACACTGAATTAAGTAAAAAAGAATAAATGTCCCTGGAGGAAGTCCGGCCCTGTTGGACCCACACCTAACTGTCCAATTGCCTTCATGGCGGAAATAGAAATAAATAAAACGTTAACTCAAGACAGCAATACAAAAAGAGGGGAAATATGGAAAATAATAAATGCAATTTAGATTCTCTCTGTCCATCTCCCATTTGTACCTTTAACACTTTACACAAAGCAGTTACTCAGAAATTTCTGGATTTTGTAGAGTTTTCTAAGAGAATTATTTCTTAAAGAAAAATTACCTTGTTTATGTTAGCCGACAAATGAGAAATACAGTTGTAAGAAAAAAGAGGAAATCACCTTTAAAATTTTCCGTGCAATGCAAAGGTAGGTATTCGAGTACTGTACTATCTGTTTTCACATTTAGAGCAGTGAAGGATGAAGTACTGAAAGTAGCTGTTTTCTCTAATCTTGATGTTTCTAATTCGTACCGAAACTGGTGGCTTTCGTCCCAAACACTGGTGTGAGTCAACACAAACTGCTGTACACGTGGTACGTCTTCCATGACTCGGAGACAAAGGGGTAAAGGTGTGAGGAGACGCAATCTTACTGAGTCCTTACTTTTGGCGGCGCTTTAATATCAGGGGAGCACGATTGCGACTCTTAACCCAGTGGGAAAGTTGCCAGGTATTAGGATTCACTCACTGTCGATGGTGCGAAAATGTTCAACCGGTTGCTACTCACTCACACTGTTTTACTGACTTGTGCTCTTCAGGGCCCGATTACCGCATGGGGCCCCTGTTTAACTGGGGTTCTCTTTCTAAAAATTGTTTCTAGAAATTACCCCTAATCATTACTGAACTTCTTTTCAGCCGCAGTGGTCTAAGCGATGGCTTCTTATCATTCGTCCGAAAGGGGTCCGGGTTCGAATTCCGGTCAGGCATGGATGTTGTGTTTGTCTTACGGCACTAGCTCTTTCCTTTCCTTGGAAACCAGTGGCCCTAAATTAGGGACGGGCGACTGCTTATAGCCCATTGAGTTGCTCACAGTGGTCGTTAAACCTCCAATAAAAAAAACAACAACTTATTTTCATTATTATTATTTACATTGTGAAAGCAATATTTTATGTCGGGGTTTGTCGCACCCTGTCATCGGTCAACTTCCAGTGCTTTCTTTAAAAGTGCAGTTTCGATTTTCACAAAAACCTTATGTGGCGTTATACCTCAAATTTGACATTCCTTTTGAATTTCTAGGTTTGCATGTAAATTCGGTTTCTGCTCATTAAGTATTTTCTGATTTAACGACCCTTGATTTCTCCCGACGAGATCTTCAAAGTTGACATCCTGACAGCGAGTCAAAATGCAGTCAGAAAGGTAAATTAAGCAAATTTCGATAAGAGTTAGAGCTGTGTTCTGAGTACGATAGGAGAGATGATAATCTGAGAGATATGCTATGAGAGGAGAACGATATGTAAGATTGTTCTGTGTGGGATTATATTTAGTTTGCCAGCGATAATTGTCAAACGTATTTTGTTGTGAAATAGTAATTTGAAGTGTTTTTCATCTAGCTGTTGTAAGCGACGTAGTGATGTGAAGAATTTCTTACGTGCTGAGAAATATATAATAAAGTGCATTTTGGATTTGTATGACTGACTCATTATTTACCTTGGACAGTTTCTTTGCAAGTGTCTAATTATATATTTATCCATGTTTAATTAAGGCAGCACTGTGTACGAACAAGCAACGATACGATTTAGAATAATAGGTGTCAGCAAATTAAATTTAAGCCACCAAATGACATTTACATTAAAGTGATTTTAAACCGATATATTTCTACAATCATTTAAACACTATTACTCCTCTCTGAAATTGCCGCCTCACTTCAAGATGACTAGCAGTTTTGCTTTAAAATGTATTGCAAATTTTAAGATTATTAAAAAATATTACTACAAATTCGTACATTATTAATCAAAATTTAACCCACCTTCGATTTGATGAAGACATAGTCATTTTTGCAAATAGTCCTCCTCAGAGCTGCGGAGTATAGTCTAGAAACTTGCTAACAACAGTCAAAAACAAGGATTAAAAATGAACTTATATACAAAAAAAAAAAAAAAAAAAAAAAAACTAGTGATGTACAATACTTTTTAAGAATTGAAGATTTAGCGATTGATGGAGCAATTCTAGAAGTAACTGATGCGTACATTTACCTTGGAAAACAGATATCAAGCAAAGGAGAAGAAAAAAATAATAGTCATGTAAGACTTGGTTGGATAGCATTTCGAAGAAGCAGGACAATTTTCAAGAGCAATTTACCATTATTTCTTAAAAGAAAAGTGTTTCATCAATGCATTCTTCCAGTTTTTCTCTAACTTTTCCGTATATTTTCAAGATTATTTTGGTGCAAAATTTCCTGGCTACGCAACGAAAGTGAATAACTGCATAATCGCCATCTGATAAAAGGTTTAAAAGCACGAGCTTCCAGTTCCTCTGGACCGTGGTTCAAACTCCAAAAAATACGTATAGCGAAACAAGCCCTTTGGCGGTGCTAGAACTCGAACCTGCATCTTTCTGCTCCGGAGCCGAATGCTTTCACAACGAAGCTATACCGGCGAAGTTTATCGCTGCAGCTTTGCGTTCTGACATGTGCTTCATCTCTGTAGTACGTTAAAGTAGTGTTTGGTGCGTGCGTTCCGAGGCTGTTGCGTGCGTTCCGAGGCTGTTTTTCTTTCCCTTCACTGAAATTACTGTCCCTGAATAAAGGATGGACCATTCCTCTTCCTAGTCTTATATGCTTCTGGGCTAATTAACGAAAGAAAGTATGAAAAACGCCACGGGATTCTCGAGTGAGGGATTCTCGTGATTTTTGGCTACCTTCAAATCTGTTGTTAGCTTTTTCACGTTAACAACTCAGCTGAACAAAAACACGATAAAAAACACATTCCTGAAATAGTATTCCTAAAGCCCTCAACAATAACAAAGTATTTACAGCAGAGCCAGCTTAAAATAAGGAGCTGGGGACCGACGAAAACCATCGCTAACGCTGGGAGCTCAATAAATCCGTTTCTGGGTGAAGATTTTCACTGCGTAAAAATATGCTTACGTGATAATATGCATATACGTTTATATTATACTAGATGAAAGCCCATCAATAATGACGGGGAAAATAAAATTTATCATACAGAAATTATTGACATTTATTTATTGAGTTTTTGAGTTCCACGTCAATAGATGGCAACATTGGCTCACAGCTTTCTGAAAATTTCCCGAGCAGTCGGTTTTGGAATTTGATACAACGGGCTGTCTGTTATGTGTTTGTAAAACCTTTAGTTCCTATTTCGTTAACACTTTCCTGTACACACAACGTTTTTCGTATACACTGACTGTGAACCCTGTATCAATTTCCCCTGTTCTTTTCCGTGAACTATTTTTATCTTGATGTCGTCAGATCGTCGTAATCTTGACGTTGCCACATACAGATGGCTAAACACCGGTTCAGGTAGTGAACCAAAATTCCTGACGTAAAATTTTTCGTAGCCGCCCCGCGCAATGATGGCTTCTGATCATTGTCCGAAAGAGGCCCCGGTTCAAATCCCGTCAGGCATGGACGTTGTGTTTGTCTTACGGCACTGGCTCTCTCCCTTCACCGGAATTAGTGACACTAAATTAGGGACGAGCGACTGCTTATAGCCCACTGAGTTACTCACGGTGGTCGTTAAACCTCCAACCACAAAAAAAAATAAAAAAAATTCGTATCTCTACAGTCGACCGTGTGACGTAACGCATCTCTGACACCATGTGAGAATGATTCGGATTAGATGACGTTACACCAGCAGCTGTGTTATTTGCTGCTATGACAACAAAACAAAGTGGAATACGCGTGAACTGTGAACGTGTAGGTGATGACGTCACAAACATTTGTTTCTCGGTTGTTGCTATGACGACTTAAAAAGTAGCACGGAGGAGGGCTCTAGCAAATTATATATTAGGATTAGGGTGGAAAGAAAATAATGTCCGCAAATTCAAGGCAACAGTAAAGGCCTAATTACCGTATATACAAATCAGTCCAAAATGTAATCGGCATCGTTTGCCACGACCTGCTTCAATCGTTTGGGCAGGTGTTGGATACCGTCTCTGTAGAATTGTGGCGGCTTGAACGCCAAAAAAAAAAAAAAAGTGAGTAGGTGCCAGTTCGACATCTTCCCGGTTGGTGAACCGCTGTCCGTCCAGAGAACGCTGCAACGACAGGTGGTCGTCGCTCTTTGGACAGGTCACCCGTTCAGTCTGAGGTTTCGCTCCATCCTGCTGCAGGAGGACGCCCTTGCGGTTCAGCAGTGCTGGTCGTTTCGATGTGAACGATGAGTGCATATCGTCGAGCTGACGGTATTACACATCGGCGGTGACAGTGGTTTTGTCCGGCAACAGCTCAGGAAATATGATACTCCGCATATCCCACCAAACAGACAGCAGGACCTTACGTGGGTGTATTCCGGCTTTGGGAGTCGGCATGTCCAAAACGTAGTCGCCATTTTGGACATACCGACCACCAAAGCCGGATTTGGGTCCAACTACTGTTTCCAGACGCTGACATTGTCATACGGGACCCATTCCACGTCACCTGTCACAACGCTGTCCAAGAACGGTTCAACTTGATCACGTGCAAGCAGGGAAACGCATGTACTCATGTGATTTGCTGTCTGTTTGTGAGTTGACGGGGTACCCACAGTCCCTTCTTGTGCACCTTCCCAAGTTGAACGCAGGTGGCTTTATAATGCTTGTGCAGATAGCCCCTAACTGTTCGGCCAACTCCGGCGTGGTCACAGGTAGGTCGGTCTCTACTAAGGTCTTCAAGCATGTCCATATCTATTGTTGCTGGTCTTCCGGCTTTGGGACGGTCTGACAGTTGGAAATCTCCCTCTCGAAACCGTTCAAATCAACGACAGCACTGACGATGTGATATGGCATACACACTGGTAATGTTTTTTAGAGCACTTACGAAAGTGCTGCAGTGACGAAACTCGTACAGCATGCAATGGCGGATGCGCTACTCGTCCATTTCTATGTTGGCTGGAGCTTACACTCTTCGCCTTCTGACGACTAACTGCCACTGACTTAAGCCACCTACCTGCTGATGTCACGCCGGTGTACTGCGCAGTCTCAGTGACCGATGTGCGCCGTGGTCGGGGCTTCGACTTCAGGTACCTCGTTATCGGACATTACTTTTTTCCTATCCAATATATATCCATAACAACTGGATAAACTTGAAAAGATTCAATTAACTATATCAGTACTATATTTAATTAACTAAATTCAACTTGATGGCCACACGAGACTGACCGCTGTTTGACTACACAACACACATTAAGCAACACCGATCCACCACATCCAATGCCCACCTGAAGAGTGAAAAGGGCAATGGATACAATTCCAGGAATTGCTATCTCCTGTTTCCCCTCCGGCGACATCTCTATTCCATTACCCTTCTATCCCCTCTGCAATCGTCGCCCAGAAATCCATTTACATGTGCCTAATACCACCCAAGCTCCCTTTCCTAGGAGTAGGTGGCCTGTTTTCAACTCCACTGACGCGATATACTCCAGGTGTGGTCCCTTGGAATAGGTTGCGGAGTTTCTCTTGCACAATCGCTTGCTGAGCATTTTCTTGCCATCACTTTTCTATCAAGCTTCTTCCACTGGCACAAAAGGATTCCCCTGCGCAGTTGCAATTTCGTCCTGGGTGCTACCATTTCTATTCGAGAACAGTGCGCAGTATATTTTGTCTGTCTCGTTATTCATTAAATTTCGTTACTTTCCTTGTTAAACTGGTCATCTTAGCATATCTCTGCCATGTTAAATCCGGGTACTTCATTAAATTCGGTTCGTCAAGCACGATCAAATCGGCTTTGAATTAACACTATACTAAACAAAAATTCCTGTTTTCCTCGTTAAATCCGAGATTCCGATAAATACGGGCTCGTTATAAGCGAGTTCTGTTGTATTTCTAAATCAGCAACGTATTTGTTGAATTACAAGAACACGGAAGTTTGCCGACAAATAACACGAGCACAGAAATTCGCCAATAAATATTTTAGCAGATTTCCTCAGATTTCGAATGAATCGCAAAAACTCTATTATCACGTACACGTGAACATTTAACGAATTCTTCGGAACTCTAAGCACTTCATATACGCACACGGTTGACTAGTTCAACTGGCAATTCGTGGCGATGTCGCCAAGGTCCAAGCCGATTGTAAATGTCGTTCTGTTTTTTTTGTTTTAAAGCCGTCTAATGTAAAGGCCAGATGACTGTCAGTATCAACATCTGACCTTTAAGAGATAATCTCAAATACTCATTCTGTCAACGACTGTGCTGTTTCTTTCCTCTTTCAGTAAAGTTCAGTGACATTATCGACGATACAACACGAAAAGGCATCATCCTCGCTGTTTTATTTCCATTTTTGCCAGCCCCAAATACATACATCGAGCTGAGTTAAAAATTGTTGTTCGTGACATAAAACTTACAAAAAAAAGTTATCTTATTAAATATCGTTTTGATAAACTTATTAAAAAGCTTAAACTCAAATGTCTTTGCTTGCCATCTCAACATTCCTGCCTTTCAATTTACTCTTTAAAATAGGAGAGAGATTGTATAACCACCCTCAAAGTTGTTAGGTGGTCAGTAATTCTGGTTTTTTTTTGGGGTTTTTTTCCAGAAAAGCGAGATTCTAGTTTTTCCGTATTTATACTGAAATTCCGCGGCCGCCCCGGTGGCCCAGTGGTCTAAGCGATGGCCTCTGATCATTCGTCCAAAAGGGGTCCGGGTTCGAATCCCGGTGAGGCATGGATCTTGTGTTTGTCTTACGGCACTGGTTCTTTCCCTTCCCTGGAACCAGTGACCCTAAATTAGGGACGGGTGACTGCTTATAGCCCATTGAGTTGCTCACGGTGGTCGTTAAATCACAAAAAAAAAAAAAAAAAAAATTCCGCGATATTTTGACTTTTGAGCTTTTTCACTAGAAATTCTTTTCCATTTGCGGGTTTCGAACCGACGCTGTCTGAGGTGGCCCAACGGAAGACGCGTGTGCTACCGCTGAGCCAAATACACGTAAATCGCGATCACATACAAGGTAAAACTCTAACACCGCGATGATGAGACTTTTTTTTTTTTTTTTTTTTTTAGTTATTGATAAGGGCAAATCAGTCATTTTAATTTCTGTTGGGGCTATTATTTTTATTTTTTCCGTGGGAGGACTTATCACAAATTATATATTTTTTTCATCGTCATTTTCAACTCTTTGGAACTTGAGATCTTTTTAAACTGATTGGAACTTGAGATCTTTTTAAACTGACAATGACTTTCAATTACCTTTAAGAAAAGGTAACAAATGTACTGTTTTAAGAATTCTTATTACTTGATTGGAGGTTTAACCACCACCGTGAGCAACTCGATGGGCTATAGGCAGACGCCCTTCCCTAATTTAGGATCACTGGTTCCAGGGAAGGGAGAGAGCCAGCGCCGTAAGACAAACACAACATCCATGCCTCACCGAGATTCGAACCCAGTCCCATCTCGGACGAATGATCAGAAGCCATCGCTCATACAGGATATCGCTACCGAAACCGACATTTCTTTAATAATATTAACACCAATGAAGATATTGCAACGAAATTTAAAGTGGACTTACCTCATTTCGGGTGAACTGTGATGACGTCACAATATGTGCTGGAAGTGGCCACCATTTGCGTCCAGACAGCATTGAACCCTGAGCTGTCCGCCAGCCAGCCGGAGTGCTCCTTAGTGGCAGACACATTCCTAAGTGTGGCGCCACCGAGGAGCAGTTTGCCAGCCAGCCGGAGTGATCCTTAGTGGCAGACACATTCCTAAGTGTGGCGCCACCGAGGAGCAGTCCGCCAGCCAGCCGGAGTGCTCCTTAGTGGCAAACACATTCCTAAGTGTGGCGCCACCGAGGAGCAGTCCGCCAGCCAGCCGGAGTGATCCTTAGTGGCATACACATTCCTAAGTGTGGCGCCACCGAAGAGCAGTCCGCCAGCCAGCCGGAGTGATCCTTAGTGGCAGACACATTCCTAAGTGTGGCGCCACCGAGGAGCAGTCCGCCAGCCAGCCGGAGTGCTCCTTAGTGGCAAACACATTCCTAAGTGTGGCGCCACCGAGGAGCAGTCTGCCAGCCAGCCGGAGTGCTCCTTAGTGGCATACACATTCCTAAGTGTGGCGCCACCGAAGAGCAGTCCGCCAGCCAGCCGGAGTGCTCCTTAGTGGCATACACATTCCTAAGTGTGGCGCCACCGAGGAGCAGTCCGCCAGCCAGCCGGAGTGATCCTTAGTGGCATACACATTCCTAAGTGTGGCGCCACCGAGGAGCAGTCCGCCAGCCAGCCGGAGTGATCCTTAGTGGCAGACACATTCCTAAGTGTGGCGCCACCGAGGAGCAGTCCGCCAGCCAGCCGGAGTGCTCCTTAGTGGCAGACCTATTTCTAAGTGTGGAGCCACTGAGGAGCAGTCCGCCAGCCAGCCGGACGCGCCTCTCTGCTGCTTTGTTATGCCATTTTGCTGAGCGTGTCTACACAATACGGTTGTTGATAGTGAGTGCTCGTGGCTGATCACGTACGTGTGAAAATGTATCGGTATACTCTGGAGGAGCGAGTGTCTTATTGTTCGCACTTATTGGAAAACAGAATCGATAAAGTCTTGTCAACAGCAACTGCGGGAGAGGTTTGCAGGCAGACATCCATAGAGCAAGTCCAACATTTGGGCATTGTCAAAGAAATTGGAAACCATGGGGACTTAATTAGATGACCATACAAGAGGTCGTCCCCAAATGTCCGAGGAAACGATCCATAATGTAAAGGGCCAACTACTTGTCTCTCCCAGGAAGTCACTTCGCAGACTGTCACAGGAAACAGGGTTGTCCAAAAACGCTTGTCAATGTGCTGTGAAAAAGGAAAGCTACATGCGTACCGTATATTCGTGGTCCACGAAATGAAAGAGCCTGACTACGTGAAACGAGTGACATACTGTCAATAGTTTGAGACATCTCTTCAGGAAAATCCGGGCATTCTGGAACAGAATGCCCGGATTTTCCTAAAGAAATGTCTGAAATTGTGGTTCTCGGACGAGGCGTGGTTTCACCTGCCCGGATACGTCAAATTCTAAAAATTCCCGTATTTAGGCCAGTGGAAATCCCGACGCGATACATGAAGAACCCCCTTCATTCGCAGAAAATTCATGTTTGGTGTGGGATGACCCGGCGCCGCATAATTGGTCCCATTTTCTTTGATGCAACCATCACAACAGCTGAATATATGGAAATCTCAAACACTTTTGTAAATCAATTGGATGATGAAGAACTATCTATTGGATATTACCTGCATGATGGAGCGACATTACACACATCACACACCAGTATGGCCAAAATTCAGTCCTTTTTTAGCGACCGCGTCATTTTGAAGGGTCCACACCACGCTCGCTCGATCTGTTGCCTCTTGATTACTTTTTATGGGGAAATCTAAAAGGGAGAGTTTACCAAAAGAAACCGCGAACCATAGATGCCTTGAAAGCAAGCATCACCGAAGAATTTCAGGCAGTGACGGCGGACGTACTGGCAAGGACTTTCCACAATATGGTGCGCCGAGTTCAATGGTGGCCACTTCCAGCACATGTTGTGATGCCATCACATTTCGCACGAAATGAGGTAAGTCCACTTCAAATTCCGTTGCAATATCTTCATTGGTGTTAATATTATTAAAGAAATGCCAGGTTCGGTAGCGAGTGGAACACCCTGTATATACACTGCGCACCGGGGCTGCAAGAATTACTTCACAAAATTCCTAAATACAAAATTTACTCTTGATAGGTATAATAGCTTTTGTCTTAAGCGATCCACAGCCTGATAATAGACTGTACTCAATTTCTTACGGTAACACGATATACAATAGCTGGTACACAAAATGGGGGAGAAGGGAAGGAACATCCGATGCCACAATAACCAACATTTTATGCGGTAAGCTACGTATAATAACCGATTTCACTACAGAACTTCAAAATCAGGTCCTCTGACACACAATTCAAATTTAATAGTTAACCAAACCTCAAGTATTCCCGCGAATAGCTCCTATTATTACCGGAAATTTTCCGTCATATTGATATGGAAAAAAGTGAGAACAGAATTTTTCTGTTAATATACGAAAGGAATTGCGGAAAGGTTTCTGAAAATTCAGAATTTTTCCTGGCGTACTAAAAGACCGTGAACTTCAGGTTTTCTCCTGTAATTTGAGGGGGAAAGTTGTCAGGAATATGCTTCGTTAACTCAAAAATGGCTTGTGAATTGGCTCAGATCCAAAAATGGCTTGTGAATTGGCTCAGATCCAAAAATGGCTTGTGAATGGCTCAGATCCAAAAATGGCTTGTGAATTGGCTCAGATCCAAAAATTGCTTGTGAATGGCTCAGATCCAAAAATGGCTTGTGAATTGGCTCAGATCCAAAAATGGCTTGTGAATGGCTCAGATCCAAAAATTGCTTGTGAATGGATCAGATCCAGAAATGGCTTGTGAATTGGCTCAGATCCAAAAATGGCTTGTGAATGGCTCAGATCCAAAAATGGCTAGTGAATAGCTCAGATCTAAAAATGGCTTGTGAATGCCTCAGATCCAAAAATGGCTTGTGAATTGCAGCAATGTTTTTACAGTGAAGGATTCCTTTGCTTCCTAAGTCAGGAAAAAGTTGTGTATTGCGACTTTTGGTATATTGCGACAGTTCAATGATTAAAAGACATTTTCCAAGATGGCATTAAAGAGCTTGGGAGATATAGTGTCACCTTGTCTCACTCCCTTTCCAATTTTTATTGGTACTGTATCCTCAGTAACCGAGCCTTTGCACTTGCACTTTCATAGATGTCACTAATAATGCTAATGCAAGGACTGAAAAGTAAATTCGCAATTTGTGGAATTCGGGAAATTTCTGTACAGAAACCTTAAACTGACATTTCTGTAATAAAGCAGAAATCTTGTCGAAAGTCAGAGACATTCGCGCAACTTTACTGCATGTTATTTTTTGGAATTTTCCATGAATTCACACCACGTTATTTTTTTTATTTTTTTATTTTTTTTTTACAGTTAGCCTGCGACGCATATTTTACTTTAACCTTTCTTTTTAG
Organism: Macrothele yani; assembly: GCA_039090855.1. Classification (NCBI taxonomy): domain Eukaryota; kingdom Metazoa; phylum Arthropoda; class Arachnida; order Araneae; family Macrothelidae; genus Macrothele; species Macrothele yani. The sequence continues at coordinate 165,902,710 of CM077029.1, read as the reverse complement.
TAGTTTCTCTTCACGAAAACAAATAAAAGAAGTCGACCTCGTGAGCAAGACGAGGGAATATTCCCAGACTTAGGTATTATTACAGTGCTTAATTAGCACTTTCATGTTTATTTAAAAAACATTCAGCTACATCTAACGTTTCAAGCTATCTAAGTTCAATGAGTATTACAGAAAAGCTAAAGCAAATGTAAGCCTAACAAGCTCTAAGTTAGTGTTTCACACAGAAAGCAACATAATGTAAGGATAATAATTACTACAAACATTAAAATAATTATTATTCTACAAGTATTATATGTTGATGGGTCGCTAAGCTAAATAAAAAGAATACCGTGAGTTCGTTTGTCGTACCCAATTTCTCGTAATTTCGGATAGAGGAATAACTGCTTTTTTTTTCATAAACACTTACGGACACATATGTTAATAACAAATCAAACATAAAATGAAATGACATTTGACTACGCATCCTATCCATCCTGAATGTTTCGTATATTTTTTGATCAACATTTATTGCAATACATACCTTTCTCATTAAATTAAATCACGAAAGCGTCCAGTGCTCTCTGCCGTATTTTCCAGGTTAGGAATGGAATCTGAAGTAAGTGTTAAATGGGGTCACCTCTCTAATATGTCACGCGTTTCCGGGGACGAAATATTTTATTTTTCTCATCTAGATAAATCATGAAGAGATTTCAACACCGTCTCCCAAAATACGTTTTTAATTTATTTGCCTCCGATAGAGAAATTAAAGGTCTTACGACAGATAAATGTCAGAAAAAGAAAAAATGCAAATATTTTGATCACTTCATTTCGAGTTTCTATTTTTAGATGACATCGTTTCTGCTTGACGTGACGAAAACAAGAGAAGTATTCTTAAGAACTGCCATTATGAGTTTGCACTTTTATTTGACACCAAAAGTTTGTTCGTTCTTTCCCTTAAAGATTTAAAAATCATGGCACTTTTTTTTTTTACTTTGATGGAAAAACATACATTTTTATCAAAATTTAAAGTGATTTTTATTAATATCTGAGTGAATGACCTCCAATCGATTATTTTACTTCCTTTCACTTCAATTCACGAAGCCAAGGAATCTTGAGGTGCTGGTGTGAGTGTGTTCTTCCTTCAGAAGAAAAATCTTTCCTGCTGTGCCCATTACAGAAATCTCACTCATAGGAGCTACGGATTTAAGTAATGGTTCTATGTATTTGGCAATCATACACTGAAGATTACATCTGAACTTAACAAAAATACAAATAATGGCATCCAACGGACTGAAAATCTGCATGAGGTTAAATGAAATTCAAAGATAAAATAGCAAAAAATGCAATTAAACATAACCAACATGAAACAGATTGGGGGAGGGGGAGAGACATCCTAAATTGTTGACATTATTGTAGTAAGTTTCCGTCAACTGTGAGAAAATGTTTGATTGACCGCTTCTCTATAGAGCTCCACACATAGCTGTGCATTCCACGGCAAAACCAATACATTTCACTTAGGGTTTACACTCACAGGGAAGGTTTAGACACAACTACCTATGCCCCATAGGTCTTCTGTGCGGCAGATTAGAAATGAGAGAAGCTAGATTAACTTGAACCTAGAGACTTAGATACGACAGAGTATAGTCAGGTTAGAGAAATAGGAGTACTAGATTAAAAGTGCAAGTTAACATAATGGGAGTGTAAGACTATGACGTCACAACAGCACTTCTATGAAGGGAGAAAAAGGGCAGGGAGGAAGAAGTATATAACTCCCTTACATGTAACAAGGATTCCCATTCCTGGGGGCGGCAACTTAACGTGTCCATCCAAAGCACGACGAGCATTCAGTGGCTCACAGAAACTCACCCTACAAGGGATCAATCCCGCTACCATTTTGTTGGGGGCGGTTGCTCTAGCCACTCGCGGCCCGCGCTTCTCAGTTACCCGTCAATTAATCTTTTATAATACGGCGCCTTTCCATGTACTACGCAAGAGCGTTTCCAAAGCTGTACACCATCTCCCCCACACTAAAAACTCTTGTCGAATTAGTTGCAAAGTGCAAGAACCCATACCGAACGTAACAGAAGCATATTTAACATTTTGATCCGACGGCAAAATTAAGGGAACTCTGTAAAACCAACGGTTCCCATCAAGTCACTGGATTTATTTCTTACGTGCATACTCGTATAACTATTATTTAAAGCCTGTGTGATTGAGCACTCAGTGCTTCAAAGTCCAGCACACAGTGCTAAAATTATTGTTTTGTTTATTTATCTACGTCATAAAATAAAAAAGACTGCTTTTGCGAATAACAAACGCACAGGTGGGCCATTTAATAGTAGGTGCAAATAAATTTTCATTTACGCATGTAGCAGGCCTTCATTTCGTTTTTTTTTTTTTTTAGCCATAGCAACACTTGCTAGTGGCCCTATTTTTTACTAGCAAATTGCATTATCTATTAGCGAAAGTTTATTAACATTATACAAAAGAAACTTTAACATGTATGCCCCCCTCCATTATTAGTGAATCATGACAAATTTTGATTTCACCCCTGTAACTGTCACATTGTAATGCTGAAAAGATTACAAAAATAACTCACCTCTTCATGACCTTACAGATTAATTCTAGCAATTTAATTTGAATGCAAGTGTTTAAAAAAATTATTTAACTTTATTCACAAAATTCAAAACACTATTCAAAATCTTAAGTTATTTTCTGTGTAGTTTAACGATCTGGGTATCGGATCTTTTCATCATACCACTTTAAAACAGCAGGACTGGGGTCAAACTTGTCTTCAGACAGACCTTCAACCTCAATACTCATTAAAGCATTCAATGTTTGTAAATTTAAACTGCCCCTCCAATCACCCCGGATTCTCTTCATGAAACTGAGTCCAACCTCACATGCAGAAGTAGATAAGGGAGATATATAGTGAATATTTCTACTAGTGCCAAAATGTTTTTATAATGTTTGTACTTTTCAGGAAACATTCGTTTCCACAAAGCAGTTGTTCCTTTTTGTATGAGTCTAAAATATTCCGCACGCGCAATACAGTGGCGCTTTACAGTTCACACTAAAGCATTCAAAATTTTTCCACTAATAACTTTTGCTAGAACCACTTTTTATCACTAGCAAAATGCATTTGCTTGCTAGCAATTTGCTACTAACTACTGGTCGAAATCGAGCCCTGATATGTAGATTCAAAAGTACAATTGTATATGTACAGACAGTATGTGTATGTGTGTGTGTGTGTGTGTCATTATCATCAACCGTTATCAATTCGCTGCTGCATGAAGATCTCCCGAAGTCTCTTCCATAGCTTTCTGTCTTCAGCTAGTCTCTGCCAAGTCACTCCAGCATGCTTTCAAATTTCATCCACACATCTCCCACGTGGTCTACTTCCGGAACATTTACTGCCCCCTTGGTATCTAATCTAGTATTTGCGTTGTCCACAAGTAGTCAGTTTTTCGAGCAATATGTCCAGTCCATTCCCATTTGATGGATTTCACTTTGATTATGATTTAATCAACTCTTGTCAGTCTGGAAGAGCAGAAGCCCAAAATGTGTATGGAACTCGTAGGGAAACACTATAAATGAAAAACAACGTGATCTTCATTCTCATACAATACTGCACTCTGCGAGCGAGAAATTAATGTGATTTATAACGGAAAGGCACCTCACACAGGCATACGGGCGCTTACGGATAATACGAAGAAGTTTACTCTTTGAATTAAACAAAGACTTTCATTTGAATCGCATAAAACAACACAGTTACTATCTGACCTAACTTTTTTTTTTTTTTTTTGTATTTTAATGGAAGTCGGGAAAAAAATAGTTCTTGGAAAAAAATTCCAAACTCGTCGGATTCCACTCTTATAAATTGATTGTCTGAAGCTATCTGCTAGTGCTTTATAGAAACACATTATATTCTTTTACTTTTTTTTTCATTTTACCGTTGATGTCTCTATATTATGGATTCAATAAATTAACATCTAAGATCATCTGAATTAGGGAACAAACAGTTGCAAGAATCTAGCTTCAAGCCCAGTTTTCCATTAGATCACGACTTCCTGTTTACACAACATGAGAGTTTAGTTGATGTTTTTATTTTTTTATTCAGGGTTTAACGACCACCGTGAGCAACTCACTGGGCTATAAGCAGTCACCTGTCCCTAATTTAAGGCCCCCGGTTCCAGGGAAGAGAGACAGCCAGTGCCGTAAGACAAACACGACATTCATGCCTCACCGGGATTCCAAACCGAACCCATCTCGGACGAATGATCAGAAGCCATCACTAAAACCACTGCACCACCGGGACAGCAACAACACGAGAGTGTTCCCATTACAATGGCTTTCACCGGATTTGTATTGTGCACACTCGTATGTTTCAAAATCCGGGGGGGGGGGGGGGTCCGATCACACATACACACACACATTATATATATACAATATTAGATACTACATACTGTATAAGATAGAGTTTGGGATCCCCTCGTCCCCCCCCCCCACACACACACACGCAGGAGCAAAACAGTTGCTGAGGCGCGATCTAACGTGCACGACATAGGCGCCTCTGTTGGCGAATTGTGGAACTTAGCGAACGCAACTGTAAAACTATGATAGATAGGGCAGAAATGTAAATTACAAAGTTGTAGAACTGACTTTGCTTATTTGGAATCCGACTGACCGACATAAAAAGAAGGGATCAATGGGAGAGAATCGATATCGCTGTTTTATTAAGTACACATTACACACGTGTTTGCATTCTACGAAAAATCACAATCTTATATTATTAAATTTAGTTGGTTCACACCATAAAAAAGTGCGCATTATATCCCCTAAAAATTTGGAGGGGATCCTCGACTCTGAAAATCGGGAGGGGTCCTGACCTCCCCGACCCAATTACATTGGGGATCCCAGACTACATTAGGGAAATTACGTTGGGGATCCCCGACTACATTGGGGAAATTACATTGGGGATTCTCGACTCTGAAAATCGGGAGGGGTTCCTGACCCCCCCCCCCCCCGTGATTAAGCCTATGCATACCTCAGATTCCAAACTGTACACAAGCATAGCCATTAACTGCTTGTAGTCCACATTTATAAGTGTAGAATGAAGCATTAATTTGACATTCTGGTGGTAAATGCAAACACATGTAGAATGAAGACCATGACTGCTAGCTGTGACACACTCCTTTGGTCTTAACTCACAGAATTTTGAAAAGCCAGTGGAGACATGTGGAAACTTCTCTTTAAACAGCTCATAAAGTTCTTTTAAATTCAGTAGAATTAGCCTCTTCTGTATGAGTTTTCTTTTTCCACTTTCTGTTGTCACTGACACACAGTCTTTTTTGCCTGGACAGATGCAACTGATGCTATCATCTCGATAAAATTCCTTCACAAGGGAAGTAATTTCTTCACTTAGTTTTGCACCTTTTTTCAATCCTGGTACTCCCAGAATTCCCTGTTCAGTCTTTATCTGTCTTGCCTTTTTAACCACATATTCCGTGGTATGAAAGAAATCAATTGTCTTCCTGATGCTCCAGGTTGTGGGAACTAATGTCAGGATTTGCACCTTACTACTGATTAATGCACTGCAAAATTTCATTTGTAACTCCTGCAACAGTTCTTCACAGTTCAAACATCCCTGTTTCTGCGCTGAACTTGTATCTTCTGCAGGTTGATCACTATGGGGTGCTTCTGCTGCTGATGTAACAATTCTTTCACAGATTTGTTTACCCTTTTTCTGTAAGAGAAGCATTCACAGGCCTTTCATTTCTTTACTTTTAGTGGTGAGCAACCACTTGCTTCCAAACTTTTGTTCAGGTTGTTTAGTATTTTCGATTCCAGTGGGGGCACATAATCACTTTCCAGAGAGGTAGTGGGTGGGTTGCAAATTGTTTCATAAATCTTATTATTACAGGAGATACACAGCTTCTTTCCAGGCACTAGGTCAATTCCACTTGCTGCAGTTTCTTTACAAAAATTAAATGTTATTGTTTTTAGGGATTTATTAATAAGCCTCTTCTGAATTACAAATGGATCACAACAATGGTTTTGGTGGTTTTCATATGAAGAACTCGGGCAGCACTGACTTTAGACCTTAGAAACAAAAACTGTTGTTCTTCATTACTGAAAGATTCAATGCTCTTAAAGACACTTGACTCACAGCTGACATGGCTCTCCATTAGCAAACCAACACTGCACTTTGCCATTCTTTGTTAAATACTTCAGTTAAACTAAATTGTCAGTATATGAGAGAAATACTAATCCACTGCCTTGCTTTGTTACCTAAGTCAGCACTGACTGGTTAGGCAGCAGTCCCAGGAAGATGACTCACAGCCCTGGGGAAAGCAACAAGTTACTGACTCATCTGTAGAGGCAGATAAGCAAGAAAAAAGTTGAGTCAGACTTCCTGTTTTCAGACATGTCATAGTGCAGTGTGCACCCACAGTGGCAGCACCAACTGTGGCAATTAAAAGCAGCTATATTGACAACACATACTGACTTCCATGTCATATGTATAAACATCAGCAATGTATCCTGACTCTGGGTGAATTTTCTTCTGACACATGCACACACAAGGTCTTTGAAAATCTTGCAAGTTGGTAGATAAAAAAATCAGAAGCATGAAAAATAATTAAACAATTGTGTAAAATATTATAAATTATTAATTATATAGAACTATGTTGAAAGAAACAAAAACAGAAAGTTTTAATGGCATCAAAGGTAAATTTTTTAGGAAGATAAATTTTAAGAACAAATATTTAGCCTATATATCATCATCAACCATTATCAATCTACTGCTGGATGAAGGTCTCACCATGTCTCTTCCACAACGGTATATCTTGCACCAGTCTCCTCTATGCCACTCCGACATGTTTTCGAATTTCATCCACCCATCTCCCATGTGGTCCTTCTTCTGGGTCTTTTCCTGTCTCTTGCAATCCAGTCTAGAATTTTGGTTGTCCATCGGTGGTCCATTCTTTTGGCAACATGTCCAGCCCATTGCCATTTCAGGGAATTTACTCTGATCACAATATGTCTTCCGCTCTTGTCATTTTCCTTATCCATGAGTTCCTCTTCTTAATATGCACTGAAGAGCAATTGAATTAGATATACCTGTCTCGTAACGTGTAGCACCACCTTTCGCCCTGATGACGGCGGCGATTCGTCTCGGCATGGACTCGACAAGACACCGGAAGCGTTGGGAAGCCACACGGATCCACGACCCCTGAACAAGCTCCCACAGTTCGCGAAGATTTGACGGAGGGGGTCAGAGCCTCGAACATCTCTCTCGATGACATCCCAAATGTGCTCGATGGGATTGAGGTCAGGTGACCTAGCTGGCCAAGGAAGCGAGGTCACGTCGGTGGAGTGTTCATCCAACCATTCCGATACAAATCGGGAGCGATGGTACGGTGCTTTGTCTTGTTGCAGGATGAGGTCCCCAGTGGGATGTTGAAGACGCACAAACAAGAGCAAATGGTCGCCCAGGATATCCCGATAACGTTGACCTGTGAGGGACTATGTCACACATACCAGGGGTCCCATTTCAGTCCACGTAAACAATCCCCAGACGAGAATGCCATCCCCACCAGCTTGAAGAGTGCCTTGCTGGCAAGAAGGATCCATCGCTTCATGTGGTTTGCGCCGTACTCGTATCCTGCCATCCGCATGTACCAACGTGAATCTCGACTCATCAGTCCAGGCAACAGTTTTCCACATGTCTAGGGTCCAGTGGCGATGTTCCTGCGCCCATGCTAATCTTTGCACCCTGTGATGTGCGGTCAGCAGCGGTACCCTCGTGGGACGATAGCTTCTGTACCCCATAGCGAGGAGATGGTTCTGCATGGTGTGGCTGCTTACACGTTTTTTGTGCACCAGTGTTAAACTGCCGAGTAATTTCTTGCACTGTGGCCCGTCTATCCGCTGTTACAATGCGAGCTAGCCGACGATGACCCTGCTCATCCACACGCTGTTATCCACGGCAGTTGGCTCTTGCAGGGATGGTTTTACCGGATTCGATGTACTCACGGTGAACCCGTGACACAGTGACCCGTCAAAATCCCAGTGCCTGCGCGACTTCCGAGATGGAGTGACCCATTCGTCGGGCCCCAACAATTTGCCCACGATCAAATGCGCTTAGATCTATCGTCTTACCCATAATGCGTCCGACTCTTACTGATTCCCGTCGCATCACTCCTTATATTGTCGGATCGCTGCATACGTCACGTCGTTTCCGTTTACAGGACCGCCCACAGTGCCACATTTGCATAACGCCAGCTGTCTCTGCTGCAAATGCTCTTCAGTGTGAATATATATATATATATATATATATATATATATCATCATCATCATCATCGTCAACCATTATCAATCCACTGCTGGACGAAGGTCTCCCCAAGTTTCCTCCACAACGGTCTGTCTTGTGCCAGTCTCCTCCATGTCACCCCTGCATACTTTCGAATTTCATCCACCCATCTCCCATGTGGTCTTCTTCTGGGTCTTTTCCTGTCCCTTGGAATCCAATCTAAAATTTCGGCTGTCCATATATATATATATATCATCATCATCATCATTGTCAACCATTATCAATCCACTGCTGGACGAAGGTCTCCCCAAGTTTCCTCCACAACGGTCTGTCTTGTGCCAGTCTCCTCCATGTCACCCCTGCATACATCCGAATACAATCTAAAATTTCGGCTGTCCATCGATGATCTGTCCTTCTGGCAGTATGTCCAGCCCATTGCCATTTCAGGGATTTAACTCTGATCATGATGTCTTCCACTCTTGTCATTTTTCGGATCCACGTGTTCCTCTTCTTATCTCTCCTGGTTACACCAAGCATGCACCTCTCCATGCTACTTTGAGTTGTCTGCAGCCTTTGTATGTCTCTTTTAGTTAAGGTCCACGTCTCTGCACCATACGTAAGTACTGGAAGGATGCATTGATCAAACACTTTTCTTTTAAGACATAATGGCATATTGCTCTTGAAAATTATGCTGTTTCTTCCAAAAGCTCTCCAGGCAAGTTTTGTACGCCGATTAATTTCTTCATCAATGTGAGCCTCACTTGATATCTGCTGTCCAAGATAAACGTACGTGTCTGTTATCTCCAGCTTTTGTTCATCAATCGATAAATCTTCATTTCTTGTAAAAGCATTGAACATCACTTTTGTCTGCTGAAAGTTCATTTTTAATCCCACTTCATTACTCTTGTCAGAAGTTCCTGGATCATATACTCTGCAGCTCTGATGGGGTAGTTGCAGAAATGACTACGTCATCAGCAAAACGAAGGTGGGTTAGATAATCTCCATTAATCTTTATCCCCTTGTTTTCCCAGCTCAGCGACTGAAAAACACCCTCCAATGTGGCATTAAAGAGCTTCGGAGATATGGTGTCCCCTTGTCTCACTCCCTTTCCAATTTTTACGTGTGTTGTATTTTCAAGCAGCCTAATCTTTGCACTTGCATTTTCATAGATGTTATTAATAATATTAATGTATGCATCTTCAATACCGCAGGTTTTCAGAGCCATTGTAACTGCTGATGGTTTCACCGAATCAAAGGCTTTTTCATAATCAATAAAAGCCATGCACAATGGAAGTTCATATTCCCTCGCTCTTTCAATTAGTTCTCTCAGCACGTGGATATGATCTATTGTGCTGTAGCCACTCCTGAATCCAGCTTGTTCTCTCGGTTGAGCCATGTCCAGTGTTACCTTCAAGCGGTGTGAAAGAACTTTAGTGAAGATTTTATAAACTACTGATAGGAGGCTGATAGGTCTGTAGTTTCCGAGATCCTCAATGTCACCTTTCTTATGTAGCAGGATCATTGTAGCGGTGTTCCAATCCTCAGTAATCTTTCCTTCATTAAGGCATCGAGTGAAAATTTGGGCGAGTACTGTTTCGATTTCTCCACTTGCTTCTTGTATGATGTCTACAGTAATTCCATCTTCTCCTGGAGCTTTTCCCCGCTTCATGTTCTTGATTGCATGTGCAACTTCTGCTGGAAGGACTGGAGGAACTCTGGTACTGGTATCTTTCATGATGTCTGGAGTGCATGTATCATCCCTTTCATATAATTTGGAGTAGAAATCTTTCACTCTTGTCAAAATTTCGCCTCTATTTCTTGTTACAGAACCATCTTCTTTTCTCAGTGCCATAATCTGTTTTCTTCCCTTACTGAGATGTCCCTTTGCTATCTTTAGGCTTTGGTTGTTTTCAATTGCTTTCCTAACTAGTTCACAGTTGAATTTTCTTACGTCTTCAGTGATACTTTTTCGTACTGTCTTGCATAGCTCTATATATTCCACTTTGGAAGTCACATCTTCTTTAGTTGTCCTCATCTCTCTTCTTTTTGCATCAACATTTTCGTTTTTCCTGATAATTTATTTACATGCAACTTGTTCTTAGACCCAGCTAATTTTGTTGCTGTTTCCATAAGAGCTTTGGTTACTTTTCTGTTAACTTCAGAGATGTCCACTTCTCCTGATGTTAGGCCTTCTAAAGCAGAGAACCTGTTCTTCAGTTCCAACTTGAAGGTATTATGGTGTTTTTTAAGGTTGGTTATGTTAATAGATTTTGTTTGTCTTATGAGCTTGCCACGTTCAAGTTTAGTGTTGAGGTGCATCTTACATCTCACCAATCTATGGTCACTACCTGTGTTAAACTTCTTTAGCACACTGCAGTCTTCTATGACGAATTTTTTGTTACATATAAGAAAATCAATTTCACTTGTCGTCCCATTTGGATGTCTCCATGTCCATTTCCTGTGTAGCTTTTTCTTGAGTAGCTTTTTCTTGAAGAAGGAGTATATATATATATATATAAGGTCAGGTGATGTAAGGTCAGGTGATGCGTAACATCACAGCCTCTCCTTGACAAATGTCAACCCCGCCTTCTCGTGGTGCATCCTGTTCCCACTAAAGGGGCTCTGACGACCGCAAATAGCGGTATAACTATACCATCGGGATTAGAGGAAATTCTATCCCACACTCACCAACCCGCTTGGCCAGCGTGGTGAGTTATGGCCAAACCCCTCCAAAATGACTCCACAACTTAAATCTTGGCCCTCAGTCTCCGGCAGCTGGAATGTACCTGGCCAAGGCAGCGGCCAGTGCGACATGAAGGCAGAGGGTGCTAAGAATCCCCGGAGGACCGGACTAGGCTGCCATCTGATGCTGACCTTGGCAACGTACAATGGACGCTCCTTATCTTCTGATTCAAGGCTTCTTGAATTGGAAGAGGAACTACAAAGGATCAAGTGGGACATCGTGGGGCTAAGTGAGGTAAGGAGAAAAGGAGAAGATCTCATCGAACTGAAAAGTGGACATCTCTTCTACTATCGTGGGACAGATACTGGCAGAACTAGTGGTGTTGGATTTATAATAAACAAGAAACTGAAGGATAAAGTGGTAGAAGTTGAAAGTTCCTCTGACAGAGCTGCACGACTCGTTATCCAACTATCGAGAAGATTCCAGGCTCAGATTATTCAAACTTATGCACCCACCACAAGTCATCCTGAAGAAAAAATTGAAGAATTTTATGAGGAAATTAGTCATCTAAATAATAAAGGTAAGCAGCACTTGAAAATAATTATGGGAGATTTCAATGCAAAAATAGGGCAGCAGCAACAGAATGAAACTTCAGTAGGTAGATTCGGTCACGGCAACAGAAACCAGCGTGGAAATACTCTCGCTGAGTTTGCAGAGGCAGAAGGGTTTTTCATCTTGAACTCCTTCTTCAAGAAAAAGCCACACAGGAAATGGACATGGAGACATCCAAATGGGACGACAAGTGAAATTGATTTTATTATGTGTAACAAAAATTCGTCATAGAAGACCGCAGTGCGCTAAACAAGTTCAACACAGGTAGTGACCATAGATTGGTGAGATGTAAGATGCACCTCAACACTAAACTTGAACGTGGCAAGCTCATAAGACAAACAAAATCTATTGACATAACCAACCTTAAAAAACACCACAATACCTTCAAGTTGGAACTGAAGAACAGGTTCTCTGCTTTAGAAGGCCTAACATCGGAAGAAGTGGACATCTCTGAAGTTAACAGAAAAGTAACCAAAGCTCTTATCGAAACAGCAACAAAATTAGCTGGGTCTAAGAACAAGTTGCATGTAAATAAATTATCAGGAAAAACGAAAATGTTGATGCAAAAAAGAAGAGAGATGAGGACAACTAAAGAAGATGTGACTTCCAAAGTGGAATACATAGAGCTATGCAAGACAGTAAGAAAAAGTATCACTGAAGACGTAAGAAAATTCAACTGTGAACTAGTTAGGAAAGCAATTGAAAACAACCAAAGCCTAAAGATAGCAAAGGGACATCTCAGTAAGGGAAGAAAACAGATTATGGCACTGAGAAAAGATTATGGTTCTGTAACAAGAAATAGAGGCGAAATTTTGACAAGAGTGAAAGATTTCTACTCCAAATTATATGAAAGGGATGATACATGCACTCCAGACATCATGAAAGATACCAGTACCAGAGTTCCTCCAGTCCTTCCAGCAGAAGTTGCACATGCAAACAAGAACATGAAGCGGGGAAAAGCTCCAGGAGAAGATGGAATTACTGTAGACATCATACAAGAAGCAAGTGGAGAAATCGAAACAGTACTCGCATAAATTTTCACTCGATGCCTTAATGAAGGAAAGATTCCTGAGGATTGGAACACCGCTACAATGATCCTGCTACATAAGAAAGGTGACATTGAGGATCTCAGGAACTACAGACCTATCAGCCTCCTATCAGTAGTTTATAAAATCTTCACTAAAGTTCTTTCACACCGCTTGAAGGTAACACTGGACATGGCTCAACCGAGAGAACAAGCTGGATTCAGAAGTGGCTACAGCACAATAGATCATATCCACGTACTGAGAGAACTAATTGAAAGAGCGAGGGAATATGAACTTCCATTGTGCATGGCTTTTATCGATTATGAAAAAGCCTTTGATTCGGAGAAACCATCAGCAGTTACAATGGCTCTGAAAACCTGCGGTATTGAAGATGCATACATTAATATTATTAATAACATCTATGAAAATGCAAGTGCAAAGATTAGGCTGTTTGAAAATACAACACACATAAAAATTGGAAAGGGAGTGAGACAAGGTGACACCATATCTCCGAAGCTCTTTAATGCCACATTGGAGGGTGTTTTTCAGTCACTGAGCTGGGAAAACAAGGGGATAAAGATTAATGGAGATTATCTAACCCACCTTCGTTTTGCTGATGACGTAGTCATTTTTGCAACTACCCCATCAGAGCTGCAGAGTATGATCCAGGAACTTGCTGACAAGAGTAAAGAAGTGGGATTAAAAATGAACTTTCAGAAGACAAAAGTGATGTTCAATGCTTTTACAAGAAATGAAGATTTATCGATTGATGGAGAAAAGCTGGAGATAACAGACACGTACGTTTATCTTGGACAGCAGATATCAAGTGAGGGTCACATTGATGAAGAAATTAATCGGCGTACAAAACTTGCCTGGAGAGCTTTTGGAAGAAACAGCATAATTTTCAAGAGCAATATGCCATTATGTCTTAAAAGAAAAGTGTTTGATCAATGCATCCTTCCAGTGCTTACGTATGGTGCAGAGACGTGGACCTTAACTAAAAGAGACATACAAAGGCTGCAGACAACTCAAAGTAGCATGGAGAGGTGCATGCTTGGTGTAACCAGGAGAGATAAGAAGAGGAACACGTGGATCCGAAAAATGACAAGAGTGGAAGACATCATGATCAGAGTTAAATCCCTGAAATGGCAATGGGCTGGACATACTGCCAGAAGAACAGATCATCGATGGACAGCCGAAATTTTAGATTGGATTCCAAGGGACAGGAAAAGACCCAGAAGAAGACCACATGGGAGATGGGTGGATGAAATTCGAAAGTATGCAGGGGTGACATGGAGGAGACTGGCACAAGACAGACCGTTGTGGAGGAAACTCGGGGAGACCTTCGTCCAGCAGTGGATTGATAATGGTTGACAATGATGATGTCACTCCCGCATATTTACGAATTTCATCCACCCATCTCCCATGTGGTCTTTTTCTGGGTCTTTTCCTGTCCCTTGGAATCCAATCTAAAATTTCGGCTGTCCATCTATGGTCTGTCCTTCTGGCAGTATGTCCAGCCCATTGCCATTTCAGGGATTTAACTCTGATCATGATGTCTTCCACTCTCGTCATTTTTCGGATCCACGAGTTCCTCTTCTTATCTCTCCTGGTTATACCAAGCATGCACCTCTCCATACTTCTTTGAGTTGTCTGCAGCCTTTGTATGTCTCTTTTAGTTAAGGTCCACGTCTCTGCACCATACGTAAGCACTGGAAGGATGCATTGATCAAACACTTTTCTTTTAAGACATAATGGCATATTGCTCTTGAAAATTATGCTGTTTCTTCCAAAAGCTCTCCAGGCAAGTTTTGTACGCCGATTAATTTCTTCATCAATGTGACCCTCACTTGATATCTGCTGTCCAAGATAAACATACGTATCTGTTATCTCCAGTTTTTCTCCATCAATCGATAAATCTTCATTTCTTGTAAAAGCATTGAACATCACTTTCGTCTTCTGAAAGTTCATTTTTAATCCCACTTCTTTACTCTTGTCAGCAAGTTCCTGGATCATACTCTGCAGCTCTGATGGGGTAGTTGCAAAAATGACTACGTCATCAGCAAAACGAAGGTGGGTTAGATAATCTCCATTAATCTTTATCCCTTTGTTTTCCCAATTCAGTGACTGAAAGACATTTTCCAATGTGGCATTAAAGAGCTTCGGAGATATGGTGTCACCTTGTCTCACTCCCTTTCCAATTTTTATGTGTGTTGTATTTTCAAACAGCCGAATCTTTGCACTTGCATTTTCATAGCTGTTATTAATAATATTAATGTATGCATCTTCAATACCGCAGGATTTCAGAGCCGTGGTAACTGCTGATGGTTTCACCGAATCAAAGGCTTTTTCATAATCAATAAAAGCCATGCACAATGGAAGTTTATATTCCCTCGCTCTTTCAATTAGTTCTCTCAGTACATGGATATGATCTATTGTGCTGTAGCCACTCCTGAATCCAGCTTGTTCTCTCGGTTGAGCCATGTCCAGTGTTACCTTCAAGCGGTGTGAAAGAACTTTAGTGAAGATTTTATAAACCACTGATAGGAGGCTGATAGGTCTGTAGTTCCTGAGATCCTCAATGTCACCTTTTTTATGTAGCAGGATCATTGTAGCATTGTTCCAATCCTCAGGAATCTTCCCTTCATTAAGGCATCGAGTGAAAATTTGGGCGAGTACTGTTTCGATTTCTCCACTTGCTTCTTGTATGATGTCTATAGTAATTCCATCTTCTCCTGGAGCTTTCCCCCGCTTCATGTTCTTGATTGCATGAGCAACTTCTGCTGGGAGGACTGGAAGAACTCTGGTACCTTTCATGATGTCTGGAGTACATGTATCATCCCTTTCATATAATTTGGAGTAGAAATCTTTCACTCTTGTCAAAATTTCGCCTCTATTTCTTGTTATAGAACCATCTTCTTTTCTCAGAGCCATAATCTGTTTTCTTCCCTTACTGAGATGTCCCTTTGCTATCTTTAGGCTTTGGTTGTTTTCAATTGCTTTCCTCACTAGCTCACAGTTGAATTTCCTTACGTCTTCAGTGATACTTTTTCTTACTGTCTTGCATAGCTCTACATATTCCACTTTGGAAGTCACATCTTCTTTAGTTGTCCTCATCTGTCTTCTTTTTTGCATCAACATTTTGGTTTTTCCTGATAATTTGTTTACATGCAACTTGTTCTTAGACCCAGCTAATTTTGTTGCTGTTTCCATAAGAGCTTTGGTTACTTTTCTGTTAACTTCCGAAATATCCACTTCTTCCGATGTTAGGCCTTCTAAAGCAGAGAATCTGTTCTTCAGTTCCAACTTGAAAGTATTATGGTGTTTTTTAAGGTTGGTATTGTCAATACATTTTGTTTGTCTTATGAGCTTGCCACGTTCCAGTTCAGTGTTGAGGTGCATCTTACATCTCACCAATCTATGGTCACTACCTGTGTTGAACTTGTTTAGCACACTGCAGTCTTCGATGACGAATTTTTTGTTACACATAATAAAATCAATTTCACTTGTCGTCCCAATTGGATGTCTCCATGTCCATTTCCTGTGTGGCTTTTTCTTGAAAAAGGAATTCAAGATGAAAAATCCTTCTGCCTCTGCAAACTCAACGAGAGTATTTCCACGCTGGTTTCTGTTGCCGTGACCGAATTTACCTACTGAAGTTTCATTCTGTTGCCGTTGCCCTATTTTTGCATTGAAATCCCCCATAATTATCTTCAAGTGCTGCTTACCTTTATTATTTAGATGACGAATTTCCTCATAAAATTCTTCAATTTCTTCTTCAGGATGACTTGTGGTGGGTGCATAAGTTTGAATAATCTGAGCCTGGTATCTTCTCGATAGTTGGGTAACGAGTCGTGCAGCTCTGTCAGAGGAACTTTCAACTTCTACCACTTTATCCTTCAGTTTCTTGTTTATTATAAATCCAACACCACTAGTTCTGCCAGTATCTGTCCCACGATAATAGAAGAGATGTCCACTTTTCAGTTCAATGAGATCTTCTCCTTTTCTCCTTACCTCACTCAGCCCGACGATGTCCCACTTGATCCTTTGTAGTTCCTCTTCCAATTCAAGAAGCCTTGAATCAGAAGATAGGGAGCGTCCGTTGTAGGTAGCCAAGGTCAGCATCAAATGGCAGCCTAGTCCGGTCCTCCGGGGATTCTTAGCACCCTCTGCCTGCATGTCGCACTGGCCGCTGTCTTGGCCAGGTACATTCCAGCTGCCGGAGACTGAGGGCCAAGATTTAAGTTGTAGAGTCATTTTGGAGGTGTTTGGCCATAACTCACCACGCTGGCCAAGCGGGTTGGTGAGTGTGGGATAGAATTTCCTCTGATCCCGATGGTATAGTTATACCGCGATTTGCCGTCGTCAGAGCCCCTTTAGTTGGAACAGGATTCACCACGAGAAGGCGGGGTTGACATTTGTCAAGGAGAGGCTGTGATGTTACGCATCACCTGACCTTACATCCCTATATATATATATATATATATATATATATATATATATATTCTATAAAGAAGATACCTAAGCAAAAAAATACATATATAATTTTGACTCACACCTAGTACAACATAGAAAAGGTTATGTATCTACCTGTGTGAGTAAAAGGAGAAAAGATAAAAAAATAAAATAAAACAACTGAATGTAGAAGGTGGAGAGTGATTTTGATAATATCTATCCTAGCTCTCTTAACTTATGTAAAACCAACCACAGTAATCAGGAACTTGAGTTCCTAGACTTAAGCATTAAGCTCAACAGAGGTAACCCATCTATTAGCCTCTTTGATAAAAGAGTTAATTTTCCTTTCAAAGTAATTAAATATCTACACTGGAATAATAACATTTCAACCAAAGTAATTGAGAATGTACTAATTTCTCAGGTCCTAAGAATTTCAAGAATTTGCGGCAACAATTTGGACTTCAATTACCACATTAATATACTATTAGAAAGTTTTCTAGAGAACGAAATTCCTTCTTCTTTCATCAAAAGAACTTTAGGAAAAATTATTCTGAATAATAGAGTAAGGTTGGCAGATCTGCTTTAATTTTCTACACAGTTAATAATATGATTCTGACCAATCAAAGCCGTAAGGAAGTTGGCTAGAGGATGCCTATTATCTACCTAAAGGAACCTTAGTGCTATGGATATGACGGTCCTATTAAAACAAAAAATTAAATAATATAAACAAAATCACAAAAAAAGCTTAAAAATCTGTTTATAAAAGAAAATAAAAACAAATAAAAAAGAAAGCTAGTTATTCATCACTAGGATAGCTATACTAAAAATAGTAAAACCAACATTAAAATTAATAAGATTCTGATTAATCTATAGAAGCTCACTAAGGTGATTTAATACATGCAAAGATTATTAAATAAACTGCTTGTGTATTTTATAATATTTCTCATGTATTCTGGAGAGTTAATTCTGCTCTTTCTGATCCTTCAGATCCACAGTCTTAAGTTTATATATTTTTTTCTCTGGTTAAAATCTCCGCGCGTTGGTTTCTTGCTGTATGAGGAGGCCATCAGCCCCACCCTCACTGCCCCCCAGCGTCTAGGTAGTGGTGGAAGAGGTCTGCCATGTTCTTCTCTTGTGAGGAGAAAAGTTTTTGTCACACAAGAGGTAAGCTCTCTTCCTTGTTTTTGGATTCTAGGTTTTATAAGTTCAATGTTTGTACTTCATGTACCCTTTCCTCTGTCGTTTTTTAGCTTTTCAGCTTTTAAGCATTGGTTTGTCTGTTAACATTTTTGCGGGTTTTAACTCTTACTTTTCTTTGTAACTTTGAGCGCCTTTTGGGGTAACTAGGAACAGAAGATGGCTAAGCTTGTTCCTTTTCTATGCGCTGTCTATGCGCTGTTTTTTCAAAGTAGTTAAGTTCTTAATAACTAATTAATTATGCACTTAAAGCACTGCTGAAATACTTTGTACATATTGCAACTAACTGTTTAAGGTATATAACTTTCACAAAGTTTTCTTTAGTTAATTATTATCTTTAACTTATTCTCGTTTTCGTGCTGTCATAAGTTGTAGAGTAGGGGGTTTTAGACTCAAGTTTTCTTTCAAAAATCTGTTCGTTATAAATTAACATTTCCTTTTTTTAATTGCAATGTAAAATTTGGATTTCTTTTGCATTGTTTTTCAGGTTTAAATTCTCTCTCAAACGAACTTGGAATTTCGTTATAGCTGAAAATCATTTCTAATTATTATGTCACTCTCACAGCTTGAGTTCTCTTTAATCTTCTTCTCTCTGTTTAATAGTAACAGATGAAGAGCATGGGTCGGGCCATGAAGGTTAATGGATGCAAGCGAAATTGTTAACTAGTGCTAGGTCATGCTACTCTACGGAGGACATGACATATATATATTTTTTAAACTATTTTAGGTGGGAATGTTACTTGCATCTATGGCCTTGCAGAAACCCATTTCCAACTAGGTCTTTGTGGAAGTGAGAAAATGCAGAGTTTTTGCTGGTCCTTGATAAAGCCAAGGCTCAGTATTCTCGACACCTTCTACATTCAGTTGTTTTATTTTATTTTTTTATCTTTTCTCCTTTTACTCACACAGGTAGATACATAACCTTTTCTATGTTGTACTAGGTGTGAGTCAAAATTATATATGTATTTTTTTGCTTAGGTATCTTCTTTATAGAATATGAATTCTGAATTTTCAAAACTGCTGCGTTGCGCGTTTTGATTTTCAGGTTATTTTACACCCTTCGTTTTAAATTCTAAAATTTTTTCCTTAGTCTTGCTCTTAAGTATATATATATATATATATATATATATATTCACACTGAGGGGATGTAAGGTCAGGTGATGCGTAACATCCCAGCCTCTCCTTGACAAATGTCAACCCCGCCTTCTCGTGGTGCATCCTGTTCCCACTAAAGGGGCTCTGACGACCGCAAATAGCGGTATAACTATACCATCGGGATTAGAGGAAATTCTATCCCACACTCACCAACCCGCTTGGCCAGCGTGGTGAGTTATGGCCAAACCCCTCCAAAATGACTCCACAACTTAAGTCTTGGCCCTCAGTCTCCGGCAGCTGGAATGTACCTGGCCAAGGCAGCGGCCAGTGCGACATGAAGGCAGAGGGTGCTAAGAATCCCCGGAGGACCGGACTAGGCTGCCATCTGATGCTGACCTTGGCAACGTACAATGGACGCTCCCTATCTTCTGATTCAAGGCTTCTTGAATTGGAAGAGGAACTACAAAGGATCAAGTGGGACATCGTGGGGCTAAGTGAGGTAAGGAGAAAAGGAGAAGATCTCATCGAACTGAAAAGTGGACATCTCTTCTACTATCGTGGGACAGATACTGGCAGAACTAGTGGTGTTGGATTTATAATAAACAAGAAACTGAAGGATAAAGTGGTAGAAGTTGAAAGTTCCTCTGACAGAGCTGCACGACTCGTTATCCAACTATCGAGAAGATACCAGGCTCAGATTATTCAAACTTATGCACCCACCACAAGTCATCCTGAAGAAGAAATTGAAGAATTTTATGAGGAAATTTGTCATCTAAATAATAAAGGTAAGCAGCACTTGAAAATAATTATGGGAGATTTCAATGCAAAAATAGGGCAACGGCAACAGAATGAAACTTCAGTAGGTAAATTCGGTCACGGCAACAGAAACCAGCGTGGAAATACTCTCGTTGAGTTTGCAGAGGCAGAAGGGTTTTTCATCTTGAACTCCTTCTTCAAGAAAAAGCCACACAGGAAATGGACATGGAGACATCCAAATGGGACGACAAGTGAAATTGATTTTATTATGTGTAACAAAATATTCGTCATAGAAGACTGCAGTGTGCTAAACAAGTTCAACACAGGTAGTGACCATAGATTGGTGAGATGTAAGATGCACCTCAACACTAAACTTGAACGTGGCAAGCTCATAAGACAAACAAAATGTATCGACATAACCAACCTTAAAAAACACCATAATACCTTCAAGTTGGAACTGAAGAACAGGTTCTCTGCTTTAGAAGGCCTAACATCGGAAGAAGTGGACATCTCTGAAGTTAACAGGAAAATAACCAAAGCTCTTATGGAAACAGCAACAAAATTAGCTGGGTCTAAGAACAAGTTGCATGTAAATAAATTATCAGGAAAAACGAAAATGTTGATGCAAAAAAGAAGAGAGATGAGGACAACTAAAGAAGATGTGACTTCCAAAGTGGAATATATAGAGCTATGCAAGACAGTACGAAAAAGTATCACTGAAGACGTAAGAAAATTCAACTGTGAACTAGTGAGGAAAGCAATTGAAAACAACCAAAGCCTAAAGATAGCAAAGGGACATCTCAGTAAGGGAAGAAAACAGATTATGGCACTGAGAAAAGAAGATGGTTCTGTAACAAGAAATAGAGGCGAAATTTTGACAAGAGTGAAAGATTTCTACTCCAAATTATATGAAAGGGATGATACATGCACTCCAGACATCATGAAAGATGCCAGTACCAGAGTTCCTCCAGTCCTTCCAGCAGAAGTTGCACATGCAATCAAGAACATGAAGCGGGGAAAAGCTCCAGGAGAAGATGGAATTACTGTAGACATCATACAAGAAGCAAGTGGAGAAATCGAAACAGTACTCGCCCAAATTTTCACTCGATGCCTTAATGAAGGAAAGATTCCTGAGGATTGGAACACCGCTACAATGATCCTGCTACATAAGAAAGGTGACATTGAGGATCTCGGAAACTACAGACCTATCAGCCTCCTATCAGTAGTTTATAAAATCTTCACTAAAGTTCTTTCACACCGCTTGAAGGTAACACTGGACATGGCTCAACCGAGAGAACAAGCTGGATTCAGGAGTGGCTACAGCACAATAGATCATATCCATGTGCTGAGAGAACTAATTGAAAGAGCGAGGGAATATGAACTTCCATTGTGCATGGCTTTTATCGATTATGAAAAAGCCTTTGATTCGGTGAAACCATCAGCAGTTACAATGGCTCTGAAAACCTGCGGTATTGAAGATGCATACATTAATATTATTAATAACATCTATGAAAATGCAAGTGCAAAGATTAGGCTGTTTGAAAATACAACACACATAAAAATTGGAAAGGGAGTGAGACAAGGTGACACCATATCTCCGAAGCTCTTTAATGCCGCATTGGAGGGTGTTTTTCAGTCACTGAACTGGGAAAACAAGGGGATAAAGATTAATGGAGATTATCTAACCCACCTTCGTTTTGCTGATGACGTAGTCATTTTTGCAACTAGCCCATCAGAGCTGCAGAGTATGATCCAGGAACTTGCTGACAAGAGTAAAGAAGTGGGATTAAAAATGAACTTTCAGAAGACAAAAGTGATGTTCAATGCTTTTACAAGAAATGAAGATTTATCGATTGATGGAGAAAAGCTGGAGATAACAGATACGTACGTTTATCTTGGACAGCAGATATCAAGTAAGGGTCACATTGATGAAGAAATTAATCGGCGTACAAAACTTGCCTGGAGAGCTTTTGGAAGAAACAGCATAATTTTCAAGAGCAATATGCCATTATGTCTTAAAAGAAAAGTGTTTGATCAATGCATCCTTCCAGTGCTTACGTATGGTGCAGAGACGTGGACCTTAACTAAAAGAGACATACAAAGGCTGCAGACAACTCAAAGAAGCATGGAGAGGTGCATACTTGGTGTAACCAGGAGAGATAAGAAGAGAAACGCGTGGATCCGAAAAATGACAAGAGTGGAAGACATCATGATCAGAGTTAAATCCCTGAAATGGCAATGGGCTGGACATACTGCCAGAAGGACAGATCATCGATGGACAGCCGAAATTTTAGATTGGATTCCAAGGGACAGGAAAAGACCCAGAAGAAGACCACATGGGAGATGGGTGGATGAAATTCGAAAGTATGCAGGGGTGACATGGAGGAGACTGGCACAAGACAGACCGTTGTGGAGGAAACTTGGGGAGACCTTCGTCCAGCAGTGGATTGATAATGGTTGACAATGATGATGATGATGATTCACACTGAAGAGCAATTGAAGCAGCGGATGTCATGACATATATATGAAGAGCAACTCTGCGGAGGTCATGACATATATATATATAAAATATTTTATTGGTGGGCTTATTACTTGCATCCATGACTTTGCAGAAACCCATTTCCAATTAGGTCTTTGTGGAAGTGAGAAATGCAGAGTTTTTGCTGGTCCTTGATAAAGCCAAGGGTCAGTATTCTCGACACTTTCTGCATTCAGTTGTTTTTTTCTTTGTTTCTCTTTTTACTCACACCGGTCAATACATAACCTTTTCTATGTTGTACTTGGAATGAGTTAAAAATTGTTTTTTGCTTCAGTCTCTTCTTAGTAAAATGTGAATTCTGAATATTCGCAACTGCTGCGTTGCGCGTTTTGATCTTCAGGTTTTTTTGAAACTTTCGTTTTAAATTCTAAAGTATTTCTTATGTTTTTGGCTTTGCTCTTTAGTATATATATATATATATATATATATATATATAGAAGACAAAAGTGATGTTCAATGCTTTTACAAGAAATGAAGATTTATCGATTGATGGAGAAAAGCTGGAGATAACAGACACGTACGTTTATCTTGGACAGCAGATATCAAGTGAGGGTCACATTGATGAAGAAATTAATTGGCGTACAAAACTTGCCTGGAGAGTTTTTGGAAGAAACAGCATAATTTTCAAGAGCAATATGCCATTATGCCTTAACAGAAAAGTGTTTGATCAATGCATCCTTCCAGTGCTTACGTATGGGGTAGAGACGTGGACCTTAACTAAAAGAGACATACAAAGGCTGCAGACAACTCAAAGTAGCATGGAGAGGTGCATGCTTGGTGTAACCGGGAGAGAAAAGAAGAGAAACTCGTGGATCCGAAAAATGACAAGAGTGGAAGACATCATGGTCAGAGTTAAATCCCTGAAATGGCAATGGGCTGGACATACTGCCAGAACGACAGACCATCGATGGACAGCCGAAATTTTAGATTGGATTCCAAGGGACAGGAAAAGACCCAGAAGAAGACCACATGGGCGATGGGTGGATGAAATTCGAAAGTATGCAGGAGTGACATGGAGGAGACTGGTTGGTTGGTTGGTTGGTTGGTTGGTTAGTTGATTTTAATGGCGCAAGGGCCATGTGTGGCCAAAGAGCGCCAAACAAAAGACATCAAAATAGAACGAAATGAATAAAAACACGTACACAAGGGTAAAAACAGGATGAAACGATAAAAGTGAAAGATGGAAATGAAAGCGGTAAAACTAGATAAGTTTAAAAAAGTCAATTTCTTTAAAAAATGAGAACACTGCCGTCAGATCGCAGTCCTCACCAATGAGAGTCTGCAGCGTAGCTGCTCCGCGCAACAAATGAGAATGAAAATAACGAAAACGATGATCACAAAAACGAACACAAGTACACAGAACATGAAGGACGGTGAGACGACAGTGGCACGCCTCACACATCGGGGCACTGTCGCCACACAGCAAAAAGCGGTGAGTAAAACGACAGTGCCCAATGCGGAGACGCGCAAGAACAACTTCCTCACAACGGTTCTTCCGCAAACTAGACTTCCATAGTCCGATCTGTGGTTTGATGGCATAGAGTTTATTGCTGCCCTGCTGAGACCACAGGGACTGCCACTCATCCAGAACAAATTTCCGGATCAATGGCCGATAATCTCGGAAAGACAGTGGCAGCCGAGCTGGCGACATGGAGGAAACAGACCTGGCAGAGAGATCTGCCAGCTCGTTACCCCGGATCCCAACATGGCCAAGAACCCAACAGAATCGGACCAGGAATCCAGCACCTTCCAAAGTTCCAAGAAGACGACGGACATCACGGATGACCGGTGAGTCCGTGTCCTCTGGAGAAGATAGGACTTGGATGACGGACTGAGAATCAGAGCAAATTATAGCGCGACGATGAGATCTAGACTGTATGTGACACAAAGCGAGGTGTACCGCACGCATCTCTGCCGAAAAGACAGTGGATTCAGGCGGAAGCCTCTCAGCATGGGAGGCATCGCCACACACGAAAGCGGATCCAACAACCTCACCGGATTTCGACCCGTCAGTAAATACAGACACGAAATCCGGGAAGAGAGACTGTATCTCGGCAAAGAGCTGTTGTTACACCAGAGCAGGAGTGGAAGACTTTGGCCACACACAAAGGGAAAGGTCCGCCGTAGCTTGAACCAGCTGCCAAGGCGGTTCATTGTAGAACCGGGTCAAACCAATCCTTGACAAGTCTAGACCAGCATCGCGCACTAAGGTCGACAACCGAATCCTAAACGTCGGAACACAGGAAGGCCGGTGTGAGAATAGGCGGAGACATTGCGGTTGGAAAATGGAACCATGCAGTGGATGATCAGGAAGAGACTTCAACTTGGTGAAGAATTGAGGAGACAGCTGCTTACGTCGGATGCACAACGGCGGTTCATGGGCCTCGACATACAGGCTATGCACGGGAGAGGTACGGAAAGCACCAGTGCATAGCCGCAGAGCCTGGTGATGGACAGGATCCAGAGGCCGCAACACGGAAGGACGTGCCGAACCGTACGTTATGCAACCGAAGTCTAACTTTGACCGAATCAGAGAATTGTAAATGCGAAGCATTGAGCATCTGTCAGCCCCCCAAGATCTGTTCGAGAGAGGACCTTCAGGATACTCAATGACTTCGTGCACTTCATCTTCAAAGACTGGATGTGAGGTCGGAAGGTGAGTGCTCGGTCAAAAGTTAGCCCAAGGAACTTGACTTCTGACACCACAGGGATGGTAGAGCACCCCAGACAGAGGTTGGGGTCTGGATGAAGACCCCGTTTGCGGCAAAAATGCACGCAAACGGTCTTTTGGGTCGAGAAGCCAAATCCATTGTGGGAGGCCCAGGTAGAGATCTTAGTAATGGCCGACTGCAGCTGCCGTTCAATAGTGCGCATGTAGACAGATGCGCAAGAGATCTGCAGATCATCCACGTACATGGAGCCACGAACCGTCTGAGAAAGTAAAGTGAAAATATGATTAACACGAAGGATGAACAATGTCACAGAAAGAATGGACCCTGGAGGGACACCCTGCTCTTGTGGGTATAACGCAGAGAGGGTCGATCCGACGCGCACATGGAACATCCGGTTCTGGAGAAATCCGGCAATGAAGGTAGGCAAATTTCCCAGCAATCCGCAGTCACGCAGATCACGGAGAATGCCGTATCTCCAGATTCGATCGTAGGCCTTTTCCATGTCGAAGAACACGGAGACCATGTGCTGACGCCGGGCAAACGCCTCCTTGACAGATGTCTCAAGGCGAAGATGATGATCTGAGGTGGATCGGAATTTCCGAAATCCACTCTGATGAGGTGAAAGAAGGTGACGTGATTCCAAATAAAAAACCAAACGAAAATTGATGATGCGTTCGAGGACTTTGTAGAGGCAGCTCGTCATAGCACATGGTCGGTAGTTCAACGGGTTAGCGGGATCTTTACCAGGTTTGAGAACAGGAACGACAATGGCAGTGCGCCAAGATTCGGGAAAGTCACGCTCGTGCCAGATCCTGTTAAACAGGACTAGCAGACATTCAAGAGAGGACGGAGAAAGGTGCTTCAGCATTTCATAATGGATGTTATCCGGTCCGACAGATGTTCGGCCGGACCGATTCAGGGCAATCTTCAGTTCGACGGCAGTCAGCGGGCTGTTATAATCTGCAGCGGAAAACGGTCCAAAGGAAACCTTGGACCGTTCAAGCCGCGGCTGTAACTGCCGGAACGAAGCAAGGTAATTGCGGCTGCTGGACACCGAAGAAAATGCGGCGCCCAGACAGTCAGCAATACCCTGAGCGTCAGCAACCGTACCTCCACCACTCTCAAGAATGGAGATTTCCCCAGAAGGGTACTTACCCCGAATCTTGCGGATCCTGTCCCAAACGATCTTAGAGCTGGTAGTGGTGTTAATCCCGGATACGTAGCGTATCCAAGATTCCCGTTGGCTACGACGACGTACCAAACGCGCGTAAGATTTGGCTTTCTTGAAAGCAAGGAGGTTCGCGTTGGTGGGGTACCGACGAAACCTACCCCAAGCCCGATGTTGGGCCTGACAAGCTGCCTTGCAAGTGGAATTCCACCAAGGTCTCGGGCAACGTGGAAGTTTAGTTGAAGTCTTAGGGATGGCTTGCACAATACAATCCGTTACCGCCGCAACAGCTTCATCGATCGTACCCGAGGTCACCATGGCTGGAGTAATGGTCGCTGAAGCCGTGAATGAGTCCCACTTGGCTCGATCGATAGCCCATCTAGCAGGGCGAGTAGGATGACGGTACCCGTCACCTACTAGACGGATAAAGATGGGAAAGTGATCACTGCCAAGGGGATCATCAGACACGCTCCAGGACCAGTCAGGATAGAAGGATGGCGAACTCAAGGGCAGATCAATGGCTGAGTACGAGCGGGTGAGTTCATGAAAATAAGTGACTGCCCCGGTGTTGTGGAGACAGAGGGACGTGTTGGAGAGAAGGGACTCAACAACACGGCCCCTGGAGTCACGAGTGGTAGAACCCCACAACGGACTGTGTGCATTGAAATCTCCTAAGATGAAGAAAGGAGGCGGCAGCTGGTCAACTAAATCTTCCAGATCCGAAAGGCTTAGAGCTTCATCTGGTGGTATGTAGATGGAACACACTGTGAACAGTGTGTTCACAGATAGTCTCACTGCCACTGCCTGCAAAGTCGTCCGAAGGGCAACTGCAGTGACAGGAATACCATGAGGAACAACAACGGCCACTCCTCCGCAGGCGATAACACCGTCCTCATGATCCTTGCGGAAAACTGAATATCTCCGCAGCGGAAAAGTGTCCGTTGTTCGAAGCTTTGTCTCCTGGAGGCAAACGCACACAGGTGTGTGCGAAGACAGTAAGCCTTTCAGATCATCAATTCGTGGTCGCAGACCGCGGCAATTCCACTGAATGAGCGTAGCAGCCATAATGAAAAATAAAAGGAAAGGATGAAAAACGAAAATGACAGATGACTAGAATGTCTCCGAGTCGTCCATCATCTCCTGACCATCTGCAATGTCCGGAGGCAACACAGGGCTGTGCTTACTCACACAGGGCTGCGAGCGGGGGTTAGGTGGTTTTACCCTGCTCTATTTCGAGGGGGAGGATCCTGGTTTCACCTTTTCCGGCTTCTTCTTAGATGCGCCCTGGGCCTGGGTCCCGGTGCTGGCAGAAGATGTTTTCTGCACAGAGGATGTTTTAGGCGTCGATGTTGATGGCGCCTTGGAATCAACGCGGCGAGACTTCAGTGCCTCCAGTCCGGCAGCAACGATGTCCTCAAAAACATAAGGACACCGCGCTGGGATGGTCACCTCAGTCTGCACCGCAACAGTAGCCTTCTGGACCACAACCGATGCATAGGAGCGCCGGCCTGTTGGTAGAGGAGCTATCCGCCGTCTGGCTTCAGGATAAGACAGATGTTCTGTCGTCTTCAGGCGTTGGATAGCCTGCTCCTCGATCCACTTTGGGCACTGCTTAGAAGAAGCCGGGTGAGATCCCTCGCAGTTGACACAGTGATCCGAATCAGCGGAGCAGTCCGCCAAAGAGTGTTCAGGCGACCCACAGCGCCCACACTTTGCTACATTACGGCAAGACTGCTGGGAGTGACCGTAATGCTGGCACTTGAAACATCTCAAGGGGTTCGGAATGTACGGTCGAACATCGAGCCGCAAGTACCCCGCCTTGATGGAAGTTGGCAGGGTAGGGGAGTCAAAGGTAAGCACGATGTTCCGGGAGGGAATAGACTTCTCATCCCGCCGAAAAAGAATACGTCGAACCCCAGTGACATGTTGTTCCCCAAGTTCTTCCAGCAATTCCTCATCGCTGCACTCCAGCAGGTCGCGGGTGTTAATAACACCGCGAGAGGAATTGAGGAAACCATGGGGAGAAATTTGGACAGGAACGTCCAGCAGAACGGTCGTCGCCAGCAAGGTGGCACTGTGGCGTGGATTTGATGTCTCCACAAGAAGATCCCCTGACGGGAGCTTCTTAACACTCTTTGGTGAGCCCGCAACCGCCTGAAGAGCCTTATTAATCCAGAAAGGACTCTTCGAACTGAGGGATTGTGCAGGATCAACAGAATGAATGAGAAGAAACAGAGCATTACAGTTGGAACTGAGTAGTTTCTTAGTGGAGGAGGGTGTCCCATCCTCCACACGGCGCTTCAAAGGTACAGCATGGGAAACACTTTGGTTTGCCATGAGAAGAGAAATAGATTCGTCCGCCAACCTCCTCACCCACTACCGAGCCCAACGAGGGAGAGCCGGAGGTCCGCAAGCCCAAGAAGATGCAGGACACGGATCTAGGGATAGTCAGCGGATATAGCAAGTTGGTAGGGCAGACACACGCTCGGCGTGCACCCAGACTTTCCCGTGCCCGGAGAACACCCCTTTGGCATGCCCACCCTACCCCCAAACTCACCCAGCCGAACAGAACGACAAGCCGCTAGAAGTCTGGACGCAACTTGGCCACAGACTTCCTGACCAGGAGTGGGTTAGCTTCCAGCCTCCCGTTTAGGGTGAAGCAGAGGGCAAAGAGGAGTGTTGGCATCTGGAGACACTACAACCCAGCCCTCAAATACCTCAGCCTCCAGCATCCTAATTTCCACCTGCACGGGTCACCGCACACGGCAAACATGCAGGTAGGTCTAAGCTAACCAGCTCCGGAAAAACAGAAAATGTAACATAAAAGAGAAAAGACAGAGAAGGGAACGAGGAACAAAACCCGGAGCTGGCGCCTCATCACAACCTCAGCAGCCTACAACTGAGGCGGGTACATGTCAAGAAATGAACTAAAGACGAAAAAGCAAAATGATAGGAGAAAATCGGCTCGGGCCGTGGGGACGCCATCCCCCATCAGCTGGATGAACAGCTGTCCCTTCGGTTATGTAATCGTTAAAGCCGCAGAGGCAAGAGAAACCGCCACAAGGTCAGCTCGGGCAGTGGGGGCGCCGCTCCGCAAATAACTGGAAAACCAGTTATCCCCGTGCGGGGGAGGAGACTGGCACAAGACAGACCGTTGTGGAGGAAACTTGGGAAGACCTTCGTCCAGCAGTGGATCGACAATGGTTGACAATGATGATGATGATACATATATATATATATATATATATATATATTAATTTTTTTTCACTGTACAAGAAAACACCCTTACCAAATTTTTACCATGTGTTGCTAAGCTAACCACTCAACAACTCTGCTAGTTTGAATCCTGTAAATTTAAGTACAGAGAAGTTATAGCAGTTTAAAATAAATATCGTAAATATTTCTTTGTCGTGGTATATCTCAATAATTAAATTAAAAAAAATTGTCTAATAATGTAGACTAAAATGTTATCTTTAATTAGACACCAAGATCATGAGAATCAGTTAGAAATTTTTGAAGTCATTAGAGGAAAAGTGGTAACAAGCAGTGACCTTGAGACATAAGCAAAGTGCAAATGCACATATTTCAGGTGGCGCCACAGGAGACAATACTTGTGCAAAAAAATCTGAAAAAAATCTGATATGCCATTCTTCTGAAAATCTAACAGTAAAATAATTTTCAAGCAAATCGGACATGGTGTGGCAGGAGGCCTAGGTGACTTCCCATGGAATGAATGACTCAAATGACGAAAGCATCACAAACAATATACGTCATTTGCTATGTTCGAACGTTTGTCCAACTTTGGTGGCGTAGTGGAAAGAGCGCTTGCCTGATTTAAATTCGAATCCCTGCCTCATCCAATATACTTTTTTTATTGTTGTAATGTCCATGAGACACACTTTCACATTTGGACATCACAAACAAAAAGAATACCTGGTTATTAAAAAAATACTCAAAATCAGGGCAGCAGAATGTAGAGCTGTTTGCGGATACTTTCCAAATTATTAGCATATTTTGTATGCAGTTTTTGCTTGCAGATTAAAAAAAATTGTTATTTACAGCAATTAAATCACTTACTGAAGGCTTTACTCAGATTAATATACTTAATTCTATTTTAACTCAAAGAACGTTCAATTGTTCTTCACCTCTTCTACTTCTTTTGTTTATACAGACATTTCTGGCCTCTAGATTTTATCAATGCCTGTTCTCAATGTATAGGAAGAACTGTATCAAAAGTTTTGTTTACACAGAAAGAATTTAAAATTTATTGCCAGGTTTCTCTCACAGTTACCAGTTATTAAATTAAAATCTGTTTCTTATGTATTTTGTAAGTCTGCTATTTTTGAAATAAATTGCTGAAAATGTTTTTTATAATTTTTGAAGGTTCGTTAATGGAACTGTTTTCCTGGATATAAATTTTTTCTTTAATTAGTCTCTATCTTTATGAGGTTTTTAGTCCAGTATTTTAATGTTTTACCATAAAAGTCAATTTCACACACATTGCTGCACATTCAATTGTAATGTACTTATTTTGTCTTCATTGGGATCTGTAATCTTCTAATAATTATTTATTGTTTTATTAATTTTTCTTTAAATTATGTTATCCTGTTCTTATCATGGTTCGCGCTTCGCGGAATTTGCAGTAAGTTTTCCGTTTCAATGGTTGTGTACGCAGATACATTTTATTTTTTATACAACTCTGCTCTACATATCTTATTTTCCCCAGTCATTATTGACAGGCTTTCACCTAGTGACTAAATATAATGCTAAGTTGGGACATTATCACCGAACACACGTCAATCAGTCACGTGATCGAACCGCCCTACACTGGCCTGTGTAAGCTATTAATTCAGTTCATCTGTAAATCACTTGAACCAGCATAATATGCAAATTTGCTTGAGAATATAAATATTATTTAATAGGTCAGTGACTTTTTTCCGTAGAACAAAACCTGTTTGTATTTTTTATTTTCATTTATTTATGTATTTATTGAGTATACAGTGCAGTTGTCAAAAAGATCGCCAAAAACTCAGCAACTTACCTTCGTACATCTGTGCATATTGAGGAAATCCGGCGGCTCGCAACCAACTACAAGCTTCAATGGCTTGAAGCTCTGCAAAAAAAAAAAAAAAAAAAAAAAAAAAAAAAAGAATAATAAATAACTAAGATAAAATAAACAAATATTAAAATCAGTCAAAAAAAAATCTAAAGGTACACTATATCATCATCTATATACACTGCTGGACAAATGCTAAGGACGGATGACAATTGCAACGATAGCAACCATAAAATGGAAGGCAGGAAAATGTGGAAATTAGCATAAGTGCGGGATACAGTAAGACGTGTTGTGCGTATGCAAATTTTGGATTGCCCAACTTGTTCGTGACGTCATAGCGCTGATAAGAGATATAAAGGATTTGACGCGTATTGACCGTTGTTGTTCAAACGCAAAGTTGAAAGGGAAAGAATCAATTGACGAACTTGCAATTTTCAGTATGTCTTCCCGACATCACCTAGATGATTTTACGCGTGGCTGTATTATTGGCAAGATTGAAGAAGGGCTAAAAATAACAGATGTTGCCAGAGAGTTCGACGTCAGCCACAGTGTTGTTTCAAGACTTTGGAAATAATTTCAAACAAATGGAGAGTGCAGCAAACGTAACGGGGGAGGTCGTGTTCGCAGTACGACACCTGCAGAAGATCGGTACATAGTGCTATCAACAAAAAGACACCGGCGCAGCACAGCTAGTGAGGTAGCAAATCAGTTTATGGCTGCTACTGGCAAACGGATCTCCCGAAAAACTGTCGCCAGACGTTTGCATGAAGGAGGACTATAAGCCCGCCGTCCTGTTGTGTGCATCCCATTGTCCAGACGTCACCGTACCGCCCGTTTGCAATGGTGCCATCAACATCGCAATTGGACTGATAACGACTGGTCTGCTGTCCTCTTCTCAGATGAGAGTAGATACAGTCTATCGTCTGATTGTCGAAGACAACTGATCTGGCGTGATAGTGGTACTGCATATTGTCCAGCAAACATATAGGAAAGGAACCGATATCCGACATGTAGTGTCATGGTATGGGCTGGCATCATGATCAATGGCCGTACGTCCCTCTATGTGCTTCCAACTGGGACTATGACTGGCCAATGATACATTAATGATGTTCTGGTACCACATGTTCGCATGTTCCGTGGTGCTGTCAGTGATAGATTCAGTTTCATGGACGACAACGCAACATGTCATCGAACAGTCGCTGCCCAGGAGTGTCTTGAGAGCGAGGATATTCAACGCCTCGTATGGCCAGCACGTTCTCCAGATCTGAATCCCATTGAAAATGTGTGGGATGCTTTGGGGAGGAGTCTTGCTGGTCGCCAATGCCCTCCAATAAACAAGGACACCCTCATCCGTGCACTGACAGAGGAATGGGATAAATTACCCCAACAGCTGCCTGATAATGTTGTGCAAAGCATGACACGACGTGTGGAATCTTGCATCGCCCTCCATGGTGGCCATATCCCGTGTTGACATCTTACGCCGGAACGCCTGCGGACGGTAATTGCATTTTTTCCACGTTTACGTATTCTGCACAAAATGGCCTGTTTGTCCCTTGAACACGTTCCAAAGCCTTCTGGATTTCAGAACACAATAAATTGTCTTTCTTGTAATGTCCTGGCATTCTGACATTATTTTATTTCACTTAGCATCCAACCACACTTACTTTTTTATGCGCTATATAGCCGTTTATTATCCGTCCTTAGCAATTGTCCAGCAGTGTATTAATTCTATAAGTTTTTTCACTGTGAGTCCTATTTTGAGAGAACGGCTGAACGTAACGATATGGTTGAGGTATCAAAATAAAGGTATTTCCATGTAGATGTGCCAGACGATGAAAAAAAAGAGATTGGGGTAACGGTTCGGGCGTTGTGGGACGGCAAAGTTCTCATGTAAAGTCTACGGGAGAAGCGTGCGGTTGACTCACGCGCTGTTGAAGGCGGTAGCATGTAGGGACTGAGATAGTCCAAAGTCCGAAGTCTTCTCTTAGCGAACCGTTGAGCAAAGCAAAGCTAGCAGGCATTTGTATCAAAGTTCTTCTCATCGGAACAGCGAACACTCTCGAAGATCTGCTTGCGTTATGCCGTTGGACTGTGTGATGTATATATACAATTTAACATTCGTTCGATCCAGTATATTCACGTAGATAAGACGTTTCCCATTGTGTAAAGATGTAAATAAGCATTCCGTTGAACATTGTTAGTAAAAATATTTAGAATGTACATATTGAGTTGCGCCATAGAATGAATATATAATTCATTCTAAAAGTTTTTTTTACTGTGAGATCTATTTTGAGAGAACGACTGAGCGTAAAAATATGGTTCAGGTATCAAAATAAAGGCCTTACGATGTAGATGTACCAGTCGAAGAGAAAACTAAGATTGGAGCAACAGTTCGGGCGTGTGACGGGGCGGCAAAGTTACCATGTAAAGTCTATGGGAGAAGCGCCCGGCCCTTATCTACATCAGGCGCTCAGTTCAGTTTCAGACTTGGTGTGTGCATGGTGTTCTATGATCAGTCCTAAAGTAAGTAAATACTTTATTGCATACTTACCCTTAACAGAATGTCTCTCCCGCACAAAAAAAAAAAAAAAAAAAAAGAAAGAAAACGTAAGAGCATTACTGGAAAGCGTGAGCGATCAATGGGTCGCAACTACAAGTCTCAGACAAGAGAGAATGAAGAGTATTCGCAACGCGAATCTCATTCCAACAACATTTACAAACACAGTTGTGACTGAAGATGAGAGCGAAAGAGTGCGCTATCCAGTTGAATTTTTGCACACGATCGACGTGAGTGGACTTCTGCCTCACATTCTACGACTGAAAAAGGGTGCAGTCGCGATGCTCATCACGAACCTGGCCGTCCCGGTGGCGCAGTGGTCTAAGCGCTGGCTTATGATCATTCGTTCGAGAAGGGCGTCCGAGTTCGAATCCCGATGACGCATGGATGTTGTGTTTCTCTTGCACCACAGACTCTATCCCTTCCCTGGAACCAGTGACCCTAAATCAGGGATGGGCGACTGCTTATAGCCCATTGAGTTACTCACTGTGGTTGTTAAACCTTCAGTCAAAGAAAAAAATATCACGAACCTAGACTATTGTCTTTACTGAAGTGGTTGAATGAATTTGTCAATCAAAGTTTATATTTGTTGTTTCATAGGAATTTATTCTTTTCAAAAAAATTAAAAATAAAATAAAATAAAACTAACCGTCGATTCCGACGGGCTTCGTGTAGACATTGAATCGCATAAAATTGCTATCCGTGTTTCTAGAATCAAATTGTTCAGAACACGTCTAAATAAATCCCTTTAATCCAGCGGCACATTGCAAAACACATGGTGAATTCTCGAATAAATCTTCAATATTATTGCAAGCGACAGGTTAGGAAAGAAGAACATCTACGTTATGATGGCGTAAGCCGTTCTTCATAATAAGTGATAAACAGGTAGTTATGTAAACTAAATAGGAAGTCATCCCTTGGGAAAGTATAAAGATGGCAGTCGACTGTACAAATATGGTGAAACCTTTCACCGAGACAGTGAACAGAGAGGCAAGAGAAAGACATCTTGCCTCCTCCCCCTTGTTTTTCCTAAAAAAAAAAAAGGCGCGTTATTTAAGTCTTCAACTGTCATCAATTATTATGCATGCATCCATGTTTGTCAGTTACATTGGCTTCGCAATGACGTCAGGAGGAACAATGATTGTTTGGCAAAAAACATGGTGATGACGAAAGAGCAAGAGAGTGAGGGAGAATTGTGCTTGTGTGCGTTTATGGAGAAGGCAAGAGGGGAAAATACCGTGAGCTTCACAGAAAAACAGATGACGTTGATTTCTGCTCCGTAACGAATGTATTACACGTTGGCCGAAAATCGTGGAAGAACTTAGACGATGCCAGACGCAGCAAAATTGTCGATTACAATAATTCCGTATGGAATTCGTTATTTATTCAGCGAATTTCCAAAACTAAAGGACGACAAGAAACTTCGTGAAAACATGAATTTGTGAAACTCTCTCTCTCTCTCTCTCTCTCTCTCTCTCTCTCTCTCTCTCTCTCTCTCTCTCTCTCTCTCTCTCTCTCACACGTACCATGCGATATGCACAATGTAGGGGGTACTTTTAAATCGCCGCACAACCACGAGAGTGAATTTATTCGGCATGGGGCGAAAAAGCTGCAGGTGCAAGCACATGTCGTGAGTTGTTTTTGTGTAGTTCAGAAACGGTGATCGTAGGGTGCAGGACAAGCAGCTTAGCGGCCGGCCGAAGGAGATATAGAACAAAGATTTACAGGCTCTTCTGGATGAAGATGTTACGTAGGTTTATGAGATTTTAGAAGATATTAGTACTAATTCATTTTCAAGTAAGGAATATTCTAGCAGTAAGAAGAGGCTATCTATCTGAGGTGGTAAGGGTAATTAGAAGTTGTAAAACAGGGTTCCCAGGCAGTCGTTTCTTTAAATTGAACAGCTGCTTCAGGAAACATTAGGTGCTTTTATCGTTTTATGGGCTGTGACGTACTACAGAGGTGAAGCACGTGTCAAGACGACATATCTGCAGCCATATATTCCGTCGGTGTAGCTTAGTCGGTTACAGCAACTCACTCCGGAGCAAGGAGACGCGGTTTCGATCTCCGTCACCGGCAAATCGCGGTTTTCGCATTGGCACCCGAACGTAAAAATGGATCCACTGGCCGTTGGGTTCTTCGAAAAATGTGTGATGTTCATTCCACATTGTCTGGAATTAATGAAAGGTACCTTCTTCGCTTAAAAAAAGAAGAGGGAGATGATGTGACGTACTACAGAGATGAAGCACGTGTCTAGATGACACAAATCTGCAGCTATCGTTCCGTCGGTGCCGGTCAGAGCAACTCATTCTGGAACGAGGAGATCCGGGTTCGATCTCGTCACCGACAAATTCTGTTTACACAGGGCTTACGCTGCAGTCAGGTACATTTTGATCTGAAAAGAGCAATCGAGACAGCTAAAGTATTTTATAGCTTTCGAGGCGTCAGACGCTCGCTCTTCCATTCGAGCTAGGGACGAACACAGGGGGACATACA
This sequence comes from Macrothele yani, assembly GCA_039090855.1. NCBI lineage: Eukaryota > Metazoa > Arthropoda > Arachnida > Araneae > Macrothelidae > Macrothele > Macrothele yani. The sequence continues at coordinate 165,866,106 of CM077029.1, read as the reverse complement.
CAAAAGTCTACGAAGATGACAGAGCTGACGATATGATGATTTGAGAAGAAACCTTTTGTCTAGTCTCCAAGACCAAGATGGCGAAGTAAAGTGAAAGGCGTAGAATTGTAGAGTAAATAAGAAAGAGCAAATAATTAGAAAACAGAATGAGTAACAAACTGAGAGATTCAAGTAATAATTCAGTAAAATAATTGAAGGACAACTCGCATAATAAGTCAACGCAGTTAAATAAATCGATTTTAATTACAATTTTCTCAACTATTCCTTTGCTATGTATTTTCCGCAACGATTGCATATAGGCAAAAATATCGAACCCGAAAAGGGCCTCTAAACTATATAGCACCCTCGTTACAAAGATATCACCCATATGGAACTGGCGTGAATCAGTTGACCGTGGTGCGACGGTTGCGTGCCATGAGAAAAATTCAAAACGTCTATTCGACCATAATACGCTGGAACCTTATCAATTGACTTAATATAAAAACGCGCAGTTTTCCAGCTAGAGGCAATACATGTATAAACCTTTTTCTAGATATCTCTGCTTCTAAAAGTCAAATCTGAGAGTTTTTATTTTTTCGTCGCACAGTTCTCCGACATGAAGAACATTTCGAGCATATTTTCTCCTTATTCGTTTTAATTCGAAATTCTGTCTCCAGGCGTATATTTCTATTTGAAAAAGTGATTCGTCTCCCTCTTCCGCTCAGGGTGGGTTGAGTTCTTCAAAGACGAATATTCCATCGATGAGGTTGTTCGGCGAATTATTGAAGCCGACTCGCCACCCCTCTGCTGCATATCGGGACAAGGGACAAAGTGCGTACGAGACCGACATCACAGGGAACCGTCTACGCATTGGCGTCCCCACACACAGGGAGTCTGCGGAAACCCCTGGAACAACCGCAGACTAGATGGCCGGCAAAACCAGATTCGAACGCCTACCACACAGGGCATAGAGATCAGAGCTGAGATGGGCTGAGCCCAAGCTGGAAAGCCCAAAGCAGAGCCCGGGCCCGAATCGGGCTCGGGAATATTTACTGCGGTTCGGGCTCGGGCTCTTAGAGAGAAGAAGAACGAGAGAATTTTTTCATTTATAAATGTGATTTTACATGATTTAGCAAATGAGACACTTTATAGTTGGTAAAGGGAATTCTTCGGCAATTGGTTCTGGTTAGGGAGCGGATATTCGAGATGGCTGATTTATTCCGGGCTTGGGTAGAAAATGCTATAGGCCGCGGATTAGTCTGTTTCTGAAGAGAAGAAAATTCTTTTCAAGAACTATGGATATTGGATAGTTGATAGCTTGCCGACGATAACTTACCCCCTCCCTATCTTCAAGCAGTAACTCCCTGCTAATTCTATTCAGCAATATGCATATTACAACGCATTTGGGCGCGATAATATTAGCATTATTTGAGCAACATAACAATTGCAGCACCACCCGATCCTTCTCGATACCCGGCCGCCCGAAGCACTTCAGGTGGAAATGAACGGTCAAATAAAATCGTACAGTTACACAATAAAAATAGATAGAGGCCCCTTTGCCACACACCATTTGAGAAATACATTGGTTAACTGCAGGAGGAGGAGAAAGCGAATGTGTGGAAAAGGAGATGTTTCTTATTAATGGTTGAACAGGTTAACCAGTTTTCGGGCTCGTTCGGGCCCGGGCTCTATTTTGCAATATAAAACTCGGGCTCGGGCTGATAAACCACGGGCTAGGGCACCGAAAAATGAGCCTGAACCCCGAACTCAGCTCTGATAGAGACTTAACCAACTGCGCTATACCGGTGGTAAAAAAGTGATTCCGATTCTAAAAATACCTTGGATAATCAGCTCTTGGTGTGATACCCTCTATTATGAAATTTTAATTATGAAATACATTTCTTCTTCAAATAAAGCTTTTTCATGATAAGGGGTAAAGAGTAGCATTACGTTTTCGCCAATACCTTTGCGCCTTACTGTCCGATTTGAAAACTTCCTTTTCCTACATATATCTTCCGCCATGAGGAACATTTTGTGCACAATCTGCGATTTTTCGTAACTCAAACTTCTGCAGCTAGATGGTGTAAGTAGCTACTTCTTCTTGTTAAGTTTTACAAATTCTGGGAATCCAGTTAAGAAAAAGTTATTTTTGCAACTGGTCCTACACATTATGCGCGCACTGTGTGTCTTAAATAAAGTACAATTTTTTTCGCTAGTAGAGTAAATGCACTAATTTGTGATGATTTTCTCCGTTTCTAAAAATTCGTTTGGAAAAATTCTTTTTGTGTCAGGAAAGATTCAAAAAACTTGCAAATTACACTCGAGAATTGCTGCGATCTTCCTTGTTTTTCAATTTCGCTACACAGTTGATTGTGAAAGACAGAGCATATAGGGCATAACACCGTAACTAATTTCGCTTAAAACTAAGCATTTGATTTAAACATATACACGAGACCGACCAAGGAACTAAAAAGCCGAACTTTCAAAAACCGGAGAAAAATGAGAGCATGAAAGGAGAAAGTGTGAATGCAATGCAGCGCAAGCAAGATGGAATTGTTCACTGTAATTTATTTATGTGAATATTTAGAGCACACCACTGTATTAACAATATAAAATTACAGAATTCAAAACAAATTAAAATTTTTTTTAAAGGCGTTGCTTCAAATATCGATTTTTTGTTTGTACTTGCTAGAACATCAGTTCAATTTTCATTGTGTATTGGTTTCTTCTCAGCAAGTTCCACAGCCTTTGTTGTCTTTTGTTGACTCTGCAGCTGTACAGCAATCTTTGCTTAGCAACGACTTTTATTTTTTTCTTTTATTCATTCAGATGACAATCTTATTTACACCGATGACCCATTCCATTATGACTACCTCGAGGCTAGAGAGATGAGCGCGCCTGGAGACCAAACTGTGGCGCAGGTGAAGTTCACAGGGCAGTAGATATAACAACCCGAGGACCGGCTTTCGGTTAGTAGAGTGTTCGGTGTCAGAATGGGAAAAGCTGCCGATTTATCGGAGTCGGATAAAGGACAAATTGCGATGGCAAGGCGCCTCTACGATCTCGGAGACGGCGCGCCTTGTGGGTTGTTCACATGCCGCTGTAGTGAGTACGTATCAAAAGTGGTGCACAGATGGCCCAAACGACGTTCCGTCGTTCAGCCATGTGTCGTCTGCAGCTCATTGATGGCAGAGGGGAGTGGAAACTGTCGCGCATTGTCCACAGCGACCGCACGGCCACAGTACGACAAATCACCCGCAGCTACAACAGTGGTGATCAGGGAAATGTGTCACAACACACAGTTCATCGCAGCCTTCTGCGCATGCGCCTGCGTAGCCGAAGACCCAGCCGGGTCCCCATGCTCACTGCACATCATCGCCAACAACGCATGAAATGGGCCCCGGATCATCGAGATTGGATGGATTGGTTGGAGGTTTAGTTTAACGACCACCGTGAGCAACTCAGTGGGCTATAAGCAGTCACCCAGTCCCTAATTTAGGGTCACTGGTTCCAGGGAAGGGAGAGAGCCAGTGCCGTAAGACAAACACAACATCCATGCCTAACCGGGATTCGAACCCGGACCCTTCCGGATGATCAGAGGCCATCGCTTAGACCACTGCGCCACCGGGGCGGCCATCGAGATTGGACCACGGAGGATTGGAAGAAAGTACCTTGGTCTGGAAAAATATTCCTGGTGCATGACATATACGGCCGAGCGCGGATACGCCGATTACCAACGGAGGCTATGGCACCTGGATAAACTGTTGGGCGGAAACAAGCAGGCGCCGGCGGTTTTATGCCGTGGGCGATGTTTTTCTTGAGACACTCTAGGCTCCATTATCCCAATAGCACAATCCCCGACAGCTATCAGGTGTCTGAACACCACTGCGGATCAAGTTCACCCATTCATGGCAACTGTGTTCCCTGCTGATGATGGCCATTACCAACAGGAAAATGCGCCATGCCACATTGTTGCCAGAATCGTCAAGAAGTGGTTCGAGGAACATGCTGGTGACTTTCCGTTAATGACCAGGACTCCAAATTCACCGTACATGAACTCAATCGAACATTTGCGGTTCGACTTGGAAAAGCGGGTTCGCGCTAAACCACCACAACCCCCAAATGTAAGAGGACCTGCTGTTGACATTATGGTGCAAGATATCCCAGGATATCGATTACTACTTCATCGTATCGATGCCTCGCCGAGTGGCCGCTGTTTTGCGGGCTAAAGGGAGTTCGTAGCTTATTAGGTAGGTGGTAATAATTTAATGGCTCATAGATGAATGGCATCATGCTGAAGGAACTTTCAGCCTGATTACTATGAATGCAAAATATCAAAGCTTTCACTACTTTAGATAAATGGTGTAACTTTCAGAATAAGAATAATTTTGAACACCATGCATCAATTCTAACAAATTTTCAAACTTCGACACTTCCGTTTTCGGAAACTTTTCCCTCGACTTTTAAGCTGAAATGTAGTATTTGTGGAATAAAAGGATATTTAAGAACAATACTGGGCAGAAGCAACATCGCGTGATAAAAAAAATACGATTACAGGAGAAATCTTTGCAGCGGCGAACTACCATTTTTAAAAGTTTCAAAGAAAGAAATTTCGTCATCAAACGGAAAACAAACACCCCTCCCTCCACCGTCTCCCAAAATTCCTGTTTGGTGCATCGATCTCGAGAATACTCTAAATGATAACGGCAATGGCGGAATTCCTCGAATCCACGGAAGAATCGCATGCCTGAAGACCACAGGGAAATCTTCGTGCCGTCTTAACTTCCGTTTTCGGAAATCGTGACCCACAGTTTCACGCTGAAATACAAATATTTGTGAAAAAAGAAAAAAAAATATTTATCGACATAGACACAGGCAACATCAGGAGAAAAAAGAAATTACGATTACGGGAGAAATCTTCACTCTGGAAAATTTCCGTAGTTTTGAAAGATGAAACACAGTTCCCTGACGGAAAATTACCCCTCCCTACCCTCAAAAACGTCACTTCAAGTTCTGCATCGATCTCGAGACTCACCCAAATGATGGGGGGACGGGGGGCGGAATTCCGCGAATCCGAGGAAGAACCTCATGTACGTATGTTTAAATAATGAAGTCTGGATAAACTGTAACACGCAAATACACACACTGTGCTTGAAAATGTCCATAATGCAAGAAAGTTAAAGGGACAGCAGGAAATGCATTCTCCTCTTTTTTTATGACTCGGTCGTCCTCGCATTAAGTGATTTGCTTTACGCACAAGTTTTCAGAAACGCATCTATGTCGTTGAACACTGACAGAGATACTAAGATATCACCAGTTTCCAAATATGTCGTGCGAAAATTTTCAGGCCTCTCGGATTTCATCATTAGATTTCTTTCTCTTTCAGCAGTACTCTGTTCATAAGGAAATTCCACGAAATTGGGCACATTAAACGCTCGACATAGGGGAAACCAAACTGACACAGGAGAAATATCGCAGCCCTTCATGCGTGTATGTTTCGCAGATCACGAGAAAAGGATTATGAAACAGTAAACTCAGTTGCATCATTCCTGACTGCTGACTGGAAAATATCGCGGTTAAACTAATTGTAGTGGACATGCTGTCATTATTTCAGATAGGGTGGGCAGGAAATTTAGTCCAAACGAATAGCGTCTAGACTGCATCATAAGCAATATTTTAGCCTTGAGAAACACATGATGCACAAAATCTGAGCAATACGTCAGAGGAATATGAAATGCCAAGCCTTTTAAGCGACGATTCAAATATAAGTTTAGAAATAACACAAAGGCGGCACTTCTGAATGAATGTCTTTGCGAAATGGAAGCTCTGTGAAATATGTTGGTTCACGCATTTCTAACCTTTGAATGTTCGAATAATTAAAACGATATGTGTGAAATGTTGAAGAAAAAAATTCTAGAGTGAAAATGAATGAAAGGTAAATTACGCATGTGGGCTTAAACTGCTCAACGTCGGGATCCGGAGACTAGTTGGGAGGGAAGGAAATCGAATTGTGACTACATGATGAAGGAAAATGACTAATGAATTTAAAGGATTTGGGGGAGGGAGCATATACACTGCCGGACAATTGCTAAGGACGGATGACAATTGCAACGATAGCAACCATAAAATGGAAGGCAGGAAAATGTGCAAATTAGCATAAGTGCGGGATACAGTAAGACGTGTTGTGCGTATGCAAATTTTGGATTGCCGAACTTGTTCGTGACGTCATAGCCCTGATAAGAGATATAAAGGATTTGACGCGTATTGACCGTTGTTGTTCAAACGCAAAGTTGAAAGGGAAAGAATCAATTGACGAACTTGCAATTTTCAGTATGTCTTCCCGACATCACCTAGATGATTTTACGCGTGGCCGTATTATTGGCAAGATTGAACAAGGGAGAAAAATAACAGATGTTGCCGGGGAGTTCGACGTCAGCCACAGTGTTGTTTCAAGGCTTTGGAAATCATTTCAAACAAATGGAGAGTGTAGCAAACGTCACGGGGAGGTCGTGTTCACAGTACGACACGTGCAGAAGATCGGTACATAGTGCTATCAACAAAAAGACACCGGCACAGCACAGCTAGTGAGGTAGCAAATCAGTTTATGGCTGCTACTGGCAAGCGGATCTCCCGAAAAACTGTCGCCAGACGTTTGCATGAAGGAGGACTATACGCCCGCCGTCCTGTTGTATGCATCCCATTGTCCAGACGTCACCGTACCGCCCGTTTGCAATGGTGCCATCAACATCGCAATTGGACTTATAACGACTGGTCTGCTGTCCTCTTCTCAGATGAGAGTAGATACAGTCTATCGTCTGATTGTCGACGACAACTGATCTGGCGTGATAGTGGTACTGCATATTGTCCAGCAAACATACAGGAAAGGGACCGATATCCGACATGTAGTGTCATGGTATGGGCTGGCATCATGATCAATGGCCGTACCTCCCTCTATGTGCTTCCAACTGGGACTATGACTGGCCAAAGATACATTAATGATGTTCTGCTACCTCATGTTCGCATGTTCCGTGGTGCTGTCGGTGATAGATTCATTTTCATGGACGACAACGCAACATGTCATCGAACAGTCGCTGTCCAGGAGTGTCTTGAGAGCGAGGATATTCATCGCCTCGTATGGCCAGCACGTTCTCCAGATCTGAATCCCATTGAAAATGTGTGGGATGCTTTGGGGAGGAGTCTTGCTGGTCGCCAATGCCCTCCAATAAACAAGGACACCCTCATCCGTGCACTGACAGAGGAATGGGATAAATTACCCCAACAGCTGCTTGATAATGTTGTGCAAAGCATGACACGACGTGTGGAATCTTGCATCGCCCTCCATGGTGGCCATATCCCGTATTGACATCTTACGCCGGAACGCCTGCGGACGGTAATTGCATTTTTTTCACGTTTTCGTATTCTGCACAAAATGGCCTGTTTGTCCCTTGAACACGTTCCAAAGCTTTCTGGATTTCAGAGCACAATAAATTGTCTTTCTTGTAATGTCCTGGCATTATGACATTATTTTATTTCACTTGGCATCCAACCACACTTACTTTTTTATGCGCTATATAGCCGTTTATGATCCGTCCTTAGCAATTGTCCAGCAGTGTATATGATCCGACATCTAAAACTGCTCCTTAGAAATAGGAAACTAAGAGATTTAGCCTCGCCCGACTGATAAAAAAACTCAGAAATGAATTAGAGACAGAAGATTATGTATTACTATAGATTATGTAGGCGCATTATTAATATTACGGAAAAGGGCCCGCAGGGGTCCGCCACACCCAGCAGACAACATCCAATGAATCAATACCACAGCCTAATCAATACCACAGCCTATGTCCTCAACTAAGGGAGACAGGGAAGTGAATGGTAGCTCTAACACTGATTTGGTTGTATAACGAAGTGAATTTCTCCGTCATTTCTATCCGCGCCAGGATTCGAACCCGGGTCCACTCATTCCGGAATAAGTTGCTCTACCAATTGAGCTACGCGGACATTTTATTCTGATTCCTATCTGCCTTTATGTCGTGTGCGTCCTTCTGGCAGGTACGTCACATCTCCTGGTACGTTACATCATCTCCCCTTATTTTTTTTTATTTTTTTTTCGAAGTGCTGCTCTTATTTTTCCTATCTCGCGGTGCGGAAATAACATCACACCATTGCGAGATTGTGAACGGTCGGGTCATCCGAAATAAGTTGCTCTACCAATTGAGCTACGCGGACATTTTATTCTGATTCCTATCTGCCTTTATGTCGTGTGCGTCCTTCTGGCAGGTACGTCACATCTCCTGGTACGTTACAGTTGTAACATGACATTTCGTCTAACACATGTTAACAAAGTAATTTCTGTGGAATAAGAACACTTTTAAAAATTGTGTGGTAGGTTTCACCAAAAAGTGGTGCTACACCAGCTGCACCACTTTCTGAGAAAAGATACACCATCGTGTTTTGCAAACGAAACCCAACAACGTGGTTCAACTTTTCACCACGTTATGGTACAAAGTTGCACAATGTTGTTTATTTTGCACCACAGAATGGTGTATAGTTTCTAAGAAAGTGGTGCAGCTGGTGTAGCACCACTTTTTTGTGCAACCTACAACAAAAATTTTAACAGTGTAACACCTACCCTCGATCAGATGCGTAATTAGGAATTTCGGCGTCCGGGGCTAACCACAAAATGTTGCGCCTTCATCTGTTTTTTTACTATTATTATTATTCTGTTTTCGGGGTTTAGAGACAACAGTGAGCAACTCTAAGGGCTATAAAGCAGTTGCGCATCCCTAATTTAGGGTCTCAGGTTCGAGGGGTCTTAAATTAGGGATGCTGGCCTCTAACGATGCTTCCGGGTTCGAATCGCGATTAGATATGGGGGTGTTGGTCAGTTGCAGTCAAGAAACTCTGAAAAGGGTCAGTCTCTCTCTCTCTCTCTCTCTCTCTCTCTCTCTCTCTCTCTCTCTCTCTCTCTCTCTCTCTCTCTCTCTCTCTCTTCCAAAAAGGTTAATTGCACTCAACAAACTAGACACTAAACTCCACTCCCCAGTTTAGGGTTAGCCAGGGGATAACCACGTGAAGGTTGACTCTTCAAGCCCTAAAAGGTTTGTTACTTTAATTATATCTCTTTTCTAATCAGTTTTAATGGCCTTCCCTAAATACCGGCTGTTGCTTTTCGTTTAACACTGTTTGATATGATTTAACGGAACAGTAGTTTTGATGGGTCATGGTTGTGGCACAAATCAGATTGTAAAATAACCGAAGTACTGGTGTCCAGCACGTACACTTGTACAGTTTAGCCAAGAATTTGCGTACTGCACAACGCCACTTCCACCCTATCCTTGTGTTTTTGTATCAATAATTTTTACACTATTTCGTTGTACAAAGACTCCGTGTTACCTTTGTAATCGATGTTCGATGAATGCTGCAATGATAACACTGTTTCTCAGTGAATCGGTGGATCATTGTCCATCACAGAGCATCTCCTGCTGAAGGCTCTCTGTTCCACCCACCGGTTTTTTACATTCCCGCTCTGGTAAGTAAAAGCTGGGGAGTGTAGTCCATCATTTTGCTGTCTTCTTTTCTGGTGCAACTGACCTGTCAAATAAGGATCAAAGATTGGGGTGAATGCAACTTACCTTTGCTCAGACATGGATGGTGTGTTTCACCTACGGCATGGGCTCTCTCCCTTCATTGGAACTAGTGACCTTAAATTAGGGACAGACTACTGCCAACTGAGTGAGTTGTTCACGGTTAAATTTTGAAGCAGAATAAAAAAATCCAACTTCGACTGTTTGTACAGCTTTTTCCATAAAGTTCAGACCTTCAGTACCACGTCAAATGGGCCGAATGCAGCTTGTAGCCATGGCTCGCAGCTTCAGTATTAATAGAACTGCCCCTAGAAAAACGTCAACAATCCTAATCTTATACTGTTTGTACAACCATGACTTCATTTCTGAATGTCAGCAAATAACATCCCTGAACATTTTGTGGAAGAAACGCAAATTTCAAGCTACCAAAGTACCGAAACCACACGCAAATTCAGTTAATGGGCAAATGACAAAGTACGGAGCGAAAAAAACTGTACCAGAAACTGATGCAAAGGTTTCAATTCTAATTTTAATCCGATTGTAAATAGTGAGTTTTGTGACTTCTCTTGAGCTGCGCTCTGGACAGCCGGCTTGACCCGGCCTAGTTACGACTTTGCCCCCAATACTTACCCCAATATATCGTCTAACCCATGTCAAAAACTGCAGGAAGAGCAATTATCTGCAGCTGCTCAATCAGCTCTTCCTTTCATCTGAAGAAGCTTTGAGAAATCGAAAGCTAGAAGATTTGAGGAAAGATGAGTTTAGAGACACGGAAGGGAGCAAACCTTCTGAGAAACTCTTCCCTCAGTACCATTGGAAGACAGACAAAGCATCCAGCTCGGAAGAGTAATTTCCAGGAAATACACGATCCCCAGCCATGGGGAGTGAAACCTATAGAAACCTCGGGCGCCGGAGAAGCATCCGGTACTCACCGTCACACGGCAACCTGAAAAAGACAACATCAGTCATCTAATCTTGACGCTGATTCGGTGGTACGTAACACCCACCGACTTCACAAACTCGCAACTATATGAGATCCGTATCTCCTTCTAATCCAAGGCCTCCACCACAAGGACCAGTGCTCAAAAGTGCTGCTTTTCTTCTGTTCCTATCAAGGAAAGACATTGACGGCCGCCTTAAGTCTCGGACGCCTAATGGGCTGGAGTCATAGCCATCCGCACTTCTAACAAGTTCCTTAAGATGGACAGCAGCTTTCTTGAAGAACTTCTTGGTGAGTCTGATGGTAAATCCTCGTACCATCTCGACACCGAGTCGGTCTTACAAATTCCAATTTGGGGGAGTTCTACTGTTCATCCAGAGTGCTCTGTTATGCACTAACTCGAATTTTTTTCTCTAAGCCTTACTTGTACTCCTGCCCCAGATGGGGTAGCGTATATGAACACTGATCTGACAAACGTCATGAAGTTTCTTCGGGGCTCAGTGCCGGAAGACACTTTTGATCAATTTTTTAAACATTTCACTGGTAGCAATTCACGGAAATTTCATATATTTTAATACAGATAAGCACCTGTAATACAGAACTTCAAAAGACCGCAAAATATATTTCGTTATACTGAAAAATAAAATTTTGGAAATCTATTACAATATTGCTTGAAAAATCATGCCCAAGTAATTTATATTTGTGCCTATTATAAGTAAATATTTTTCTGCCTATTATTGGAGCGCTAATTTTCTTCTTTTTGGGGGAGGGGGCCGCTTAAGGACCACCGCGAGCAACTCGTCCCTAATTTAGGAACACTTGTTCCAGGGAAGGGAGACAGCTAGTAACGTAAAACATACACAACATCCAGGCCTCACCGGGATTCGAACCCGGACCTATCTCGGACCAATGGTTACAATGGTCCAAGATGTTAGCCAGCGCTTAGAACACCGCGCCACCGTGGCGGCAAAAGCGCTAATTGGTATATACATTTTTTTGAATGACTATCTTGAAATCACAGAAATCTTCCTTTATCTGTGATACTGGATAATTTACACTGATTTTTTTTTTTTTTCGTTGAGGTTATCTTAAGGCTTTACTCGTATCTGCTGTCTTGCTTTCATTTTTAAAGCGATATTTTAAGACCACAGATAATGTCGAAAGAACTCTGAAATTTTCTTGTCCATTTTTATCCAATTTTAAGAAAAAACAAGATGATAAAATCAGAAAATAGGTTATCGCAGACACAGTTACTTCAGAAACGTTCTGGCACAAGCAAGGAGCAGGCGCCTCTGTGAGGCAGGAATATTTCTAGTGCAACTCCAATTGTCGGGGGTGAAAAAATGTCATTACGCCAGACGAAGAATATCTAATTCTTTTGAACCCATAGGTATTTATCAGAAAGCCAAAATGCTTGCACTTTATTGTGTGTAACACGAATGCGCACGTTGTAACTGAAATGATCGCTCTAGTTTTATGCAAAGTACTACAAAACACTTACCTAGAAGGTAGTAAGTAATATATGTAAATTTTATTCTTTTACGGAACTAAGGATATCCAGTTTGAAATCCATTACGAGCGCACCCATAAGACACGTAACTGCTGTTGGTTGGAGTTTATTCGCGCAAGGGTATGAATGGGACAATGAGCGTCATGCCAAAGGGTTTAGATCAGAAACAAAAGCAGAATCAAAACTATAACAAAAGAAAATGTACGAAACAGAAACGTGACTAGAAACGATGTAAATGGATGACAATCAGACAACGGACTACACAGAACGAAAAACACCACACGTAAGTGACGTCTGACAGTGTTTAAGGGCCTTTTCCGATTCATACGAAAATATAAAACACTAGCTAAATACCCGTTCTTCGAACGTGATGTTAAAATACAGTTGAAATACTGATCATATATACGATATACAGTTGAAATGGCCATACACTGCATATTTCTTCGCTCTTTTTGGAAACACGTCTGCCTGACTTATTCTGCCAGACGACTCATAAGCAACTCCATTCATAACTGTAAATTTAAAACTTCAAGCCTACATGAAACAAATCAAAGTACGTCGTTACTCTTCTTTCATCGTTAAAATAGACAACAGAACAAAGATATTAATAGACAACAAAACAAACTACGTTGTTACTTTCAGCATAAATGTAAAATAGAATCTTACTTATAAACAATTTCGTTCGAACTGTAAATTTAAAAGCTATAGCAAGTCAGATGCTTTGGGAAGCGTGAGCAAAATTGTGTTGCCATCGCTAATATCTCAAAGGGGAAACTTCTTTTTCTTTTTTTTTCAATTACTATGAAAATCGACCCGCATATTTATATTTATTGCAGTCACCTTACCACTTATATGACGTCACGGTTGCTTCAGTGAAAACGAATGTTGGTAATTTGATTCTGACTGACAAAAACACTTATATGACGTCACCGTTGCTTCGGTGAAAACGAATGTTGGTAATTTGATTTTGACTCAAAAAACCTTGGTATTCGATATGCCAAATGTTTAAATGCAAAGCATATGATATAGCGCTCTTTACGTGATATTTTTTAATGTTTTTTTTGTTAAATAAATTTAGAACAAATAAAAAGAACCTTGACATTCGATATGCCAAATGATAATAAATGTTTAAATACAAAGCATATTATGATATAGCGCTTTTTTCGTGAATTTTAAGGTATCTTGTTAAATAAATTCAGAACAAATAAATTCACAACAAATAAATTTAGAACAAAATATACACTGAGCTGGTCAACTCAAGTCATTCAAAACTTAGGGCGGGGCTTCTGTTGCTGGGCAACAATGGCTCGATCATTGCAAAACGACCTAGCGTTATTAAAGCTGGGATATTTAAAAACCCCATTTCGATCCACTTAAAGTTACCGTAGGAAAAAACCCTTTCTTAGTGCGCCTCTATGTTGGAAAAGGAACATTCCTGCCAAATATGAAAGTTCTAAGTTCAGTAGTTTCTGAGATACGGTGATGAGTCAGTGAGGGCTTTCAGTTTTATATGTACAGATAAGTAACAATTAAGAATTGTGGCACAAAAAAGCAAAACTCCTTAAATTATTTACTCTTCAATATAAAAAAACACATTTAACACCATAGTAAAAAGTATCCGCGGAGAAAATATATCTTGAAGGATGCGTAGGTATGTGCAAAAGATTGTAATACATAACTCATTATCGTCATTGGTATAAAAATTTCATTCACTGAACTGATGTTTCTTTCATATGTGCTATACCGCGAAACTTATTTCTAAATATTTTACTTTAATTACTGAAAATAAAAAAAAGGCTTTTCTTTTTAATACTTCTTTCAACTTTCAAAACTGCCCTCAAAATTCCCAGCTATTTATCCCCCATGATACCATGGTTACAGATTAAGCTGGTAAAGGTACCAGCTTCATACGAAATATCCGCCAAAAATTTTGTAAAATATTTTAATATTTTTGCTGAGCCTAGAGGCCCTTTTAGTCGTCCCCCCCACCCCCGCATTGCTGGGGTTATCAGTACGCCCATGGTCAAAAGATCTTGCGCGATGGCAAACAACACGACAAATTTAACCTTGAGTGTACGATTTCAATCAACGATCATTTGAGGAGAAATTATCCCTCATTCAAATGCACTTCACTCTTTGTGAACGTGACTGGTATATTGAAGGGAGAATAAAGTTGTGTGTGTGTGTGTGAGAGAGAGAGAGAGAGAGAGATCATGATTACAGATTTTACTTGGACGTCTAAATTCAGCAGTGAGAACCCGATGGAAAAATTATCGGTTTCCCATGTTTGTCGGTGTTGAAACGACGGCGTCTAACAGCACTGTTAAAATAATTATGCTTTGTTATTGCGCTAAAAAGTAGATCGCAATATTCATTCTACTAAATGTTTTATTACATTTTTCTGTAAAAACGAATCTATTTTTTGCGATTTATTACAGACATCATCTCCAGACATGAAAAAAAATATATCTATTTCATAATTAGTTATAACAGAACTTTACACATTTTGGAAAAAAAAAAAAATATCTACTTTGAAATATTGTTTCGTTTTAATTTTTATTGCCGCTTTTATAAGGTTAGCAGGCGTAAATAAAACACAGGTAATAACGCCGACAAAACAATTTGCTTAATTATGGATTCACTTTCCAACAACGAAACGCGTTCGCTCTGAGAGTTACATAGATGGGTAAGATAAAATTAAACTTTTGTCAGAAGAGCGCAGCTTTCGACTTTCCACGGTACTCGCAGGGGAAAACTATTTCCTCTCACTAAAGTACTTCAGAGACAAAACTATTTCAGTGACGTACTTTCTCTGTTTTTAAGAATGTTTATTTTGTCATGAAACCTGGCATTGAAGTTAAATGTAGGACTATTATCGCTATCATACACGCGTCACGAAAAGAAATGGCAACATCTAAAAAAACTATAAATTCCACACACACACACACACACACACACACACACACACAAAAAGGTTCTGAAAACACGACCAAGCAGAAACTACCTCAATATTTAAAACAGAAATAAGACTGAAGTGATGAAAAAAATGCCTCCCGCTCCTCTCAACTTGAAAAGCCTAACAATGGCAAGTTCAGAGCAAACGAGGACAACAAAGCCATTCAAAACACTCACTAACACATGAAGCAAAATAGGAAGGGACAATGATACAATAATGTGGAGAGAGAGAGAGAGAGAGAGAGAGAGAGAATGCATGTTACCTGGGGGTTATATTCCCTTGAGAGGTTGCTGGAAAAATGCACTAAAGGGGCAAACGATAAGAATCGCAAAGAAATCTTACATGCGCCTATATTCTTTTTCGCTTGATGCTATTTAGGTAACATGGGGCCGACGACCATATGGAAAATAATTTTTTCAAGTGCAATGACCCGCCTCTCGAATGCATACTGACTAAAAGGAAGCTGAAGTGAAAGAGATTAAACAAAAAAAAAATGACGAGATATGCGAAAATGTTTAAAATCAAATGTTACCACGCATTTAATTATTCAAAACACGAAAAAAAAATGGATTTTTTTTTCATCAGGAGCACGCATAATCCTATATATCGCTAAAAAATATGTCTACCAACTTTTCTGCTCTGTCTTTTTTTTTTTTTAGTTATATTCCGCGACCAACTAAAACAAAATGATTTTCTTTTATGCTGTACTGAGAAAAGATCACTTAACACAACTCTAAATATGTATTACTTTTCTCACGACAACGAAATTAAAATTCATGCATGGTTTTGCTTGATTAAATTACCTGAATATTAAAAGAAAAAAAAAAAAAAAAAAGATGAACTTCCTGGTTTTCACATGAATCGGCTTTCTGAGAAAGAGCAGATGTTTCTGAGAGTCTTAATCGTCATTCATGCAAACCACCTCCAAAACAAGGATGTGAAACGAAAAAATATATGACAGGAAAAACACGGAAGTGTTTAAACAGCACATTGTTCGCATTGTAAAATCTGAGTAAATGCGATTTTTTTTAATTAGAGAACTTTGTTTATATCCATGTTCAAAGATAACTCTCATTGGAAGCAGGACTGAATGGAACTTTTACGGGCTCAGCGCGAAATTTCTTTGCGGGTCTTAGAAAATAGAGCTCATATTTCTATTAAGTCGCTACGTGAAAAATGTCGTCTGTAAAGTGTACACAGGAAAGATATATATATAAAGAAAAAATTACTATTTCGAATTGCTCTTAGCTTAAGAAAATGATTATAACATGGATTGAAAGTTCAGAGAGAGAGTGATATCCCCCTTTCCCTTAGCCCTTCCTTCCTTTCTTTTCACAAATGTGAAATGGCTAAGGCAAGTACGTAGGGCAGCCTACAACTTCTCTACTTAACAGGAAACCGTGTACTCCTTAAACTTTCATAATTTCTGACCTTTTCTTTTTACCTTTCCTATCAGGGCACAATGCTCCTGCTTCTAAATTATGTTTTTGGTTGTTTTGTTTTTTCACCAAAAGGCGCAGCGCGCTGAGCGTTTGGAACCTTAAACCTAAGTTAGGAAAGTTTCGTTCGTTCAAGAGAGCGATAGGGAATAAAAAGTGCCAAAATCTGTGATTTTCTTTTCGGGAAGAAAGGGGCAGAGGTTGTATTTTGATTCTTATAAAAACTTTCCCACAAAATAATAAAAAGATAACGTCAACTAATCTGCGTAGGGAATATTTTTGCATAGTGAATATTTTTGCGTAACGAATAATAAATATCCCTCTAAAATACATTCGTTTAAATACCTTTTTTTCTGATACCTGCTTTAGCGATTGATTTTGGATACAAGGTGAATGGGTGGCAAATTAGTGACTTTTTTTTTTTCATTTTTATATACCCTCATCATACATGAGCGAGTAAAAAAATTAAAAAGTTGAAAATTATAAAAAGTGTATTGCTTTTTTTTTAATTTCCAATACTGTTTTCTTAAAGTCACTGAACAATCGGCCTCCCTACAGCCCACCGAAAAACTTTTATATTACACTTTTTACTATTTTTAATTTAAGAGCCTAAGTAATGCACAAATTGTTGAATATATAAAACCAGGTAGCCACGAAATGAAATTTTATTTGCTATTTCATAAATGTGGAAAAGTTTAAGGGGGTTATAATGATCGTTCGAAATCTGCAACTTTCAGAGTCTGTACGACGAGGAGCAACAGGCAGTTTGAAAGTAGTGGAGGACTAAAAGCTGAAGAAAAAAAAATTAAGAATTAAAAAACATATCTTTTTAAGGACCTCGCAAAATATTAATAATAATAAATATAAAGAACTATCAGGTCGATGGAGCAGTTGTTGATTTACCTACGCGTGTATTTATATGTGGAGAATGATGATTGCTAATAAATATTGGTTGATTAAGGACACGTTTGGTAATAAAATATTTATTGAATGCGGTGGTATTGTGAAGAGTGAACCTCCACGGTGGACCGGCAATCCCTAGGTCCGCTATATAGGGAAATGTTGGAATCGGGCATGACTTCACGTTAATTAAACTAAAAACTAATGGATGTCAGTACTCTTCACTGATGAGACCAGATTTGCTTTGCAGAACGACTCTAGGCGTGCTCTGATCTGGAAAGAACGAGCTACACGCTATCATCCGACAAAGACATATAAAAGGAACACTTATAGTGGTGGTAGCGTGCTGGTGTGGGGTGGCATCTCATTAAGTGGACGCACAGACCTCTATGTGTTTCCAAGAAGAACCATGAACGCTCGACGCTATAGGGGAGTGGGGGTCCTGGATCATTATGTTTGATTTTATGCAGGAGCCATATGAGATGTTTTCCTCCTACAAAACGATAACGCTCGTCCTCACCGAGCGAGGCTGGTAGAACAATATCATCAATAAGAACCCACTGTTCGTATGGATTGGACAGCAAAGCTTCCCGATCTTAATCCGATCGAACACGTCTGATTTTGTTTTTTGAAGATGTGTTGCTGCCCTTAACCACCACTACCCTTCGCAAGACCTAGAGGGGATTAGACAAGCTTCGCACGAACAATGATCGCTGCTACATACTGAGCGCCGACACCATCATCAACAGAATGATACATCACTGCATTTTGTGAGGGGTGACTACATTGGCGGATTTCCAAATAGGCGCACTAGGCGCGCGCCTAGGGCCACAGAGTTTGAGGGGTCCAGAAAAAGTATAATTGGATTGTCAGTAATGTTTTGGTTTTCAGGGACCGAAAAAAAAAAAATCCTTAAAGCGACCACTTTATTTGTATAGTGAATTGATATTTTACTTTCTCATACTAGCAACATATACACAATCGAGTCACGTTATTGTGACCCCCTCCTACTTTGGACGTCAACAGCGTATAGCCAATGAAAGAAGGCACGTGTCGTGAGCTGGCTTGGAGGGTATATAGGGTGTGATGTAGGCATTCTGAAAACATATCACTCGTTGCTGTCATGGATAAAAGAAGCGATTTATCAGATTCGCACAAATGGATGATTATCGGCTTTTGGGCCAAGGGTGACAGCATTTCTGAAACAGGTGCATCCGCAGAAAATGCTTACATTTGCACGGCAGTATTGGAATTGGACCTCCGCTGATTGGCAAAGCGTTGCCTTCTCCGATGAGTCACGTTTTCTGCTTCCTCGAACGGATGGAAGTTGGTGTATAAGGCGAGAAACATCGGAGAGCAAACACTCTTTAACCATTGCTGGAAGCACAAGCTGGTGGGGGCAGCCTTATGGTTTGGGGAACGTTTTCGTGGCATTTTCTGGGTCCACTGATACTTGTGGAAGGCACTATGGACCAAATTCGTTATGAATCCATCCTTGCAGACCACGTACACCCATACATGCTGATTGTCTTCCCTAGGGCGGATTAACATGAATTAGGAGGACCAGGGAAGTACTTTCAATACTTCATCGTGCTCTTCCAGAACGACAATGCAACGTGTCACACAGCTAGAAATGTCCGAGAGCGGTTGAAAGTGCACGATGAAGACTTCAAATTACTTCCCTGGGCCCCTAGTTCCCCAGACTAAAACAAAATTGAGTATCTATGGGACCACCTCGATCATGTTGCTTGCTCTATGGATCCTCCACCACGCACCCTCCAGCAGCTGCATAATGCACTGCAGTCAGCATGGCTCCACATCCCTATGAACACCTTCCAGCACCTTATTGAGTCACTCCCAGCCCGTATAGCTCCTGTCCCCGCTGCACACGGCGATTACTCCGGATATAGCTGAAGGTCACAATAATGTGACTCTACCGTGTATTTTTCTTGCTGTTGTTGATACTCCAAATTTTCAGAGTTCTTATCGATGCCCTGGTTTTGAAAGGAACCGTTAAAATAATTTAACCTTCCATTTAGAGGTAAGTGAAGGAAGAATTTACGCTTTCCACACTTTTCATTGTATAAAGCGAATACTTAACTAGCCTGCTGTTACATAAATTAATTTCATGCAACTTCCAGCCAAAGGAAAACGTCTGTGTTCGACCCCCCCCCCATCCCCAAGTTGCAACAAGGAATGCTTGTACAAACTGTCTTGATAATCGGGGGTGTTTCCTGTTTACTCCGTTTTCCCTTTGGGGCAAGGTAATCAAGTTCTTCCTTAGCCCTGATTCCCCCTCCCCTCCCCCTAAGCCAGCCTGAACCAAAAGAACTACTATTTAGGCTGAAAAAATAGAGAAATTCGAAAATGTCACAGTATCCATCTTTTTCTTCGGTAATACCTGTATAGGTAGTGCTAAAAGAAATTTATATTGTATTGCAACAACTTTTTCTCATTACTTTCTGCTCCCCCGGTTTAATACTAATAATTATATGCTCTTTTTTTATAACTTAAATCGACATAAAATTAACTTTTGAAAAAGCAATAAAAGTTTCAATTATACTTTTACTCGAAAAGCTCTGGTTTTCACTTTTCTATTTTTAAACCGCATCTTTTGCATTTCATCCTTATGCCTATTTAGAAATCCGCCACTGTGAGTGCCAAACGTATTAGGTGCACAAATAAGTTTTAAAGCATTTGAAGACAACGTAACAAGTAATTTGAGAGAAAACAACAATACTTTTACGAATCAAAATATGCACCGTCGTTATCTATCACCCTCCGCTGACGGATTCCAGCCATGAAGAATACTTCGTCGTGTGACGCGATGAAGTCGTCAACCCATTTTTGCACTTCGTCACATATCCGGAACCGTACAGCAGACAAACCATGTTGCATCGATCGGAACAAATGATAGTCTGAAAGGGTTATGTTGGGACTATACGCCGGGTGCTCCAAAACTTCCCAGCCAAGCGTCAATAGCGTTTCCTTGACCGATTTCACGACATTCGGCCTAACGTTGTCATGCAGTAATTTCACGAGACGCAATCCTTTGCCTCGGAATGGAAGTTTCCGACAGATTTCCTGGTTCAATCGCAGCAATTGTTGCTTGTAGCGATCAGCAGTAATGGTTTGTCCCTGTTCCAATAGTTCATAATACAGCACACCTTTCATATCCCACCAGATAAACAGCAGAACTTTGTTGGAGTGAATATTGCGTTTCGGTGTCGAAGTCGTTGCTTTACCGGGGTACCCGGTGTTTTTTTGTGTTTGGAATTGTCGTACCATATCCACTTTTCATCACCCGTAACGATTTTTCACTGGAAAGATTTTCTGTATTGTTTATTCAACAGATTCAAACACTTCGTGACATTGTTGCTCTGGATCAGGTCATGTGGCAGCCATTTTACTTCCTTCTGAATCTTTCCCATTGCGCGTAGACGATTAGAAAGGGTTTGTTGCGTTACCCCCAGTTGCTCAGCTAGTTCGTTTTGCGTTTGAGACGAATCTTCATCCCGTAATACTTGCAGTTTCTCATGTGCAACCTTCTGCGGGGCACTGCTACGTTCTCGATCGTTAACATCAAAACCACCAGCTTTAAACCGTCTAAACCAAAACTCACGCGTGCTTTTCGAAACAATATTCTCCCCCAGAACAGAACAGATCGTTGCACATGCTTTTGCAGCATTTTTTCCTAGATGAAATTCGTAACGAACGCATTGTCGAATAAATGCAGTATCGCTTGCCATCTTTCACCTACCAATGTGCAAGTACGTTTGACTGTTGGGCAAACTTCTGTGTCACATTTTATACTCTGGGCCAGTTACGGTCACATGACAACAACGCGGGTAATGTCGGATATGTAAATTAGAGGTATACGTCACACAAAAAACGCTTTAAAACTTATTTGTACACCTACTAATATCCTTAGATTTCCTATTTGCAGCAAAAATAATTTTTGAAATATCTCTAAAAACAAAACATTCGATGGATGCGCACAGACAGAAAAAGTGATTACACCATGGGCGGGCCAGATGAGGCGCCGCCTAATCAGAATATTTTTGCCCATTAAGAAAGTTTTTACATATGTAAGATACAATACTCCTTTAAATGTGCATGCTAAATAAATGAAAATCTGAAATCCTCATTGTGATTCGTAAATATTGTTAAAAAAGGCTTCAACTAGAGAATGAATCCTGAATTTATGAGCCTTAAATTTATAAAGTTTAAATACTATTTTTGCAAAAAAGGTTGAAACGAGCATATGCTGGACGTCTAGAGCGGCGATCATCTGAGTCGTCTCTGCTACAACAGAGAGAAGACGGCGCGGAGATCGAAAAAAAAAAAAAAAAAAACCAGGTTCCCCAAACTTCAACGGATTTTGAGGAGAAACTCGAACGTCGCTTAACATCGACATGTCTGTGTTTCTATTGGAGGAAGGCAGGGATTTTGTCCAATGGAAGCGGGCAGATGAGAGCTTGGCAAAGCAGTTACTGAGGCGGCAATACAGTTCGCCTCAGTGAGAGCACGCCTGTTCTTATATTACCAACACAGCCTTTTCGTCAAAGCACTGTATCCTATATTTCAGTGATGACTTTTTGGAATGTTTATCTTCTGTAGTTTCTGGTAAGGCAAGAAATGTGCTGAGTTTTTCTTTCTTAGTATTATTACTCATAAATTTTTACTTATTAGTAACAATAAAAATAATTACTTTTAGAATTGAATTGATTAATAAAAAGTAAACTGAATGCATTCTGCTGAGGGAAAACAAATTTTACAGGTAGTCATCTGTTGTGATTTCTGCCATGTTACATTAAATGTTTTAGCAAGATATATAGAAATGTGCTTCCAGCTTGATTTCTCCTAGACACCGTTTCCACGGGTCAGGACCTTAATTTGTGGCCCGCGGGCCTTAAATGTGATCGACATGAAAGGTGTACCTTCGCAAACAGACATGTTGCTTTTATTCTGGACTCAGAAACCTTTTTTGAGAAAAGTAGTTCTTTAGTTCTACTAAAATTATTTCCTTTGAATTTTTTGAGAAGTGAACGTCCAATTGGTATTGTGAGTGATGCAATAACCACTCTTTAACTTCCTCTAGATAAAGAAATTAAACGCAAAATGTGCGTTTCTGCTCAGGAAGGGCGATATAAAGTAAAACGGGTTAACCATTCTTTTTTTTTTTTTTTTTTTTTCATAAAATATGCATTTTCCCTTCCGAAACTGTTTCCAATATTTTAAGTCTACCACTCTCGCAACCGCCGTGTTTGATGTTTTCCTATGCTTTTGCTGAATTATCGTCAAATAATATATACAGATGTATATATACATTAAATCGCTTCTCTACAAAATTTGGTTTTAATTACTTTTCATAACATATACACTGAAGTGCCAGAAAAACTGGTACAGACGAGCATATGCAAAATCTATAACAACGTCACCTATGCGCCTACTCGGTTGCGTCCGCCAGTGCGTATATAAAGCGATGGACATCCTTGCCAGCTGTCAGAGCTGTTTTCGGCATGCGAATGACAATTAATAACGATTTAAGCGATTTTCAACGCGGTGTCATAGTTGGCGCACGTGAGATGGGCCGTAGTATTTCGGAGGTAGAAACGAAGTTCGGATTTTCACGGACGACCATTGCAAGGGTGTACAGTGACTACAAGAATTCCGGGAAAACCTCCAACCTAAGATACCACTGTGGCCGTGAAAAGACATTGGGTGAACGTGACCGTCGTCGGCTGTCAAGAATCGTTTCACACGATAGGCGTGAAACATTCTCGCAGGTTTCATCGGAATTCATTGCTGGAGTCTCAACATGCATCAGCGTCCGGACTGTGCAACGTACCCTGCACGATATGGGCTTTGAGAGCCGACGCCCAACTCGGGTCTCCTTGATGGGTGCACGACACAGAGCTATGAGCCTCGCTTGGGCACGGCAACACCGCCACTGGACACTTGATGACTGGAAACAAGTAGCCTGGTCTCGAGTCGCGTTTCCAACTGTATCGGGCAAATGGGAGGATTCGTGTGTGTCGCAAACCCCATGAAGCCATGGATCCCGGAACTGTACCGGCTGGGGGGGGGGGGTCCGTAATGGTATGGGGTGTATTTAGCTGGACTTCACTGGGACCCCTGGTACGTCTACAAACGTCTAGGACCGGCCTACGCTATGTGCGCATCCTTTCTGACGAGGTACACCCGCTCATGTCCTTTTTTTTTTTTTTTTTTTTGATTGGAGGTTTAACGACCACCGCGAGCAACTCAATGGGCTATAAGCAGTCGCCCGTCCCAAATTTAGGGTCACTGGTTCCAGGGAAGGGAGAGAGCCAGTGCCGTAAGACAAACACTAAACCCATGCCTGACCGGGATTCGAACCCGGACCCCTTACGGACGAATGATCAGAGGCCAGCGCCTTAGACCACTGCGCCACCGGGGCGGCACTCATGTCCTGCATTCATGCTGATGGGTTGGACCTGTTCCAACAGGACAATGCACCTCCACACAAGTGTCGGAACGCCACATTACGGTTACAGGAGCATTCATCTGAGTTTGGGGTGTTGCCATTCCCACCCAAGTCTCCAGATCTGAACGTGACAGAACACATTTGGGATGCCATGCAACGCGCTATCGAACACAGGAATCCAAGACCTCGGAATACACTCGAATTGTGGAACGCTCTGCAGGAAGTATGGTGTGTATTGCCTACAGCATATTTCCAGAAGCTAGTGGAGTCTATGCCCCGTCGTATATCTGCAGTCCTGCGCTCCCGTGGGGGGACCTACCAAGTATTAGCCTGGTGTACCAGTTTTTCTGGTACTTCAGTGTATATTATCGGCTGAGTCTTCGCCTCACCAACATTTTACACCATTAGCCGCTAGAGGATTACACTAACACTGTTTCTCACAAAACGTTCTAATTATGGTAACAATGGCATTTTAAAAAGCGTAAAAACTTTTTTCTTGACTTTTTTTTTTTTTGTTAATTGAGAAATGAAAATTTTTGAGGCCATAAGAAAGGGAAGGAGCACCTGAATCTTTTAGTGCCAAGGGCCCCGAAATCATCTAAAGCCGCCTCTGGGTAACCACACTCCCTATTCAGGTACTTTGGCTATTTCATTTTGACACCTTATTTTTCACCTGGTTCTGTACATTTCAGTCAGAATGAAATGTTTCTTACGAAATGTTTTACGAGTTTTCTCTACCGTGCGATGATTCAGCCTTTCACCAAACTGCATTTTTTTTTTTTTTTTGTTTACCTACCACGATTTCTCTGGGTTTTTCCCCCTAAATTTATGGAGACCTAAGTATTTAAGATTGCTGTAACAAAAGAAACGCTGAGATTATTAAAGCTTAAGCTTTTTGTGCTTATCATGCAAGATTATGTTTTATGCTCACACACGCAAAAAGATAAATAAACAGGAAATATTTCGCTAATACTCTCCAAATTAATAATTTTCTCCCTTTTCAGGAAATGGGAATATAGGTCACGTCCGTTGTGAATTGTCCCTTTTAAACAATCCTCACTCTTAAAGGACGAGAGGATATTCAATACTAATAACCCATAACACGAATGCAAGACAAGTGGAAATAAATATAAAACTAAAAAAGGAAAAGCAAACACATGAGGCCTGTAGTTCCAGTTAAAGTGCAAAACCTTGGCAAAAAAAAAAAAAAAAAAACGTAAGCACGTTAACAATGTATTATCTCCCGGAGAAATGAGAAACTGCGCTTTCATTATGTTTTAGAGAGGTTTCTTTCGTGTAAGAGGATTCTGAAAGACTTGGCATTTTTTTTTTTTTCCTAATTTGTTCTGTCGTTAGAAGCCTTCGACGACAAGTTCAAATGCGACGATGTTAAAAGCATAATGCCGACGAGACTGACACGGTATACAAATAAAACATCTTTAAATAAGAAGGTGCATTTTTTCGCCGTAAGGCTCACAGACAGAGATAACAAGAAAAATTAGGTCACTAGTCCTTAACAAAAATCATATGGGTGGCTCTGTTAGAAAAAAAAAAAAAGTGTAGTTCTGTCATACGCAGAGATGGAGAATTGCCACGGTTCTCAATAGCAATCATCAGGCATGCGACAATCTCACGTACAAAACTATGACGTTGAGATGGCTTTATAAACAGCTCACTGTAAAAGGATTTAAACGTGTAGGAAGCGCAGATAGCGGCCATATGCGAAACACCCGAGTGACTTTTTAGAAGCATGATAGTGAGATCTAGGCGGACAGGTACAAACCTCTCAGAAACGACGAACTTTCTCGGCTATGCGAGAACAACTGCATCGAGGATGTACTGCGTATTAGTGGTGAACACACAACAAAACAAACAGTCAGTGGTCTAATTATGGACGGAATGACTGGCCGATATTAAAGGGCAACGGAGGCTGGAGATGATTGTACTAGGTAACAGAAGAGCTCCATTGCGTCAAGTGACCGCGTAGTACAATGATTTGCAAAACTTTAAGACCACCTGCCAATTTATTGAAAATTAAGATTTTCAAAGAAACAATTAATTACTAGTCAGAGATATTTGAAACAACTTAGTAAAATCATGCAATGCATTGATTATGATACGCTATCCAACATACCAGAAATCCTTACTCAAGTTATGAGGATAACGCCTGTGGAATAAATCTCGCTCCTGTGACCTGACCTTTGACCCGATTTCGATGATATTCAACAGAATTGGTTCAGCATACCTACGGAACAAGATACTGAAGTTTTGTCGCAATAGAAGCATTTTTAGTAAAGTATGAGGCTGTGAAATAAATATCGCTCTTGTGCCCTGGCCTTTGACCCCATTTCGATGATATTATACAGAATTGGTTCAGTACACCTCCGGAACAACATTATGAAGTTTTGTCGCAATCGCAGCATTTTTACGTAAGTTACGACGCATAAGCGCGATGGAATGGATTCCCTCCTATGTCCTGAACTTTGACCCCATTCACCCATTTTGAATAGGGTTCTTTCCCAGGTTGTCCCCTATACCACATACTAAAATTTCATTGAAATCTAACCATTTTTACGCGAGTCATCGTGCGGACAGACAGACGGACGGACAGACAAAGCTGGAGCGTATACGCTTCTTCAACCTACAGTTGGAAAGCTTAAAAAATGACAGCACGGATCAATACTTACATTCTTTAGAACACAAAAAGACCGAAATCGGTACTGTGTGTGGCCACCTTTGTTTTTTATAAGGGACAGAATACGATGTGGCATACTCTCAATGAGGGATTTGCAGTAGTCACTTGAAATGTCTTTGCACCACACGTACTTTATCGTGTCAATCAAAGCTTGGGAATTTAATGGCTGTTTTTCTGCTACCTTGTCTTTTAAAATGGTCCACAAATTTTCCGTGGGGTAAGGTCGGGACTATTGCTGAGCCAGTTAAGCACAGTTATGTTTTTCCTCTGCAGACAGTCCTTTACTGTCTTTGATCTGTGGCATGGAGCGCCATCATGCATAAAGATTGTGCATCTGTGCACTTTGCATATGAGTTAACAGCTTCTCACGTAACATTTCCACATAAAAAGGACCAGTCATGGTAGTGCCTGTCGGCAAAAAAGGATAATGAAGCGGTACCGGATGCTGACATAGCACCCCATATCATCTGACTAGGCGGATGTCTCAAGGTGCTAACGGTGTATTTTACATCAAACCTTTTGCCTTTTATTCGTCGAGCATGTGTTTCACGTGATTCAAATTGACGCACAGTTGATTCATCGGGAAAAACGAGCTTGCTTCCAATTGTCAACAGTCCACAACTGATGACGCTTCGCAAACTGGAGTCTTCTT
Source organism: Macrothele yani (assembly GCA_039090855.1). Classification (NCBI taxonomy): domain Eukaryota; kingdom Metazoa; phylum Arthropoda; class Arachnida; order Araneae; family Macrothelidae; genus Macrothele; species Macrothele yani. The sequence continues at coordinate 165,838,979 of CM077029.1, read as the reverse complement.
TTTCATGAGAGAGATTAGTCTAGGTTTATGTGCAGGTCATGACTTTAATCCAAAATCTTTGCTAAGACGTCGGGAAACAGTGCTGGTACTAATATCAGACCCTTTTAAATATAGATAAGTCTTGAGTTTATTGCACGAACTGTGAAGAGAACGCATAACTATTCGCCTTATGGTATTGTAATCACGTGAGATTGTTTTCCTTGGACGTCCACTTCTCTTTCAGCAGATAAATTCACTTTTCTCTCGATATTTCATGATCGTATAATGAATAGCAGTCTTGCTCACATTCTTCTTTCTGCTTATGTCACGTTCGAAGTATCATTCATGATATAAGGTCAATATTTGTGCCCTCTGAGTAACAATGACGCTTTTTGGCGCATCTTGCGCTATGTAGAAAATACATACAAAAGCCTCTCAGCATGAAAACCAGAAGCAAACTGACGCTCGCACGCTTCCCCCAACTCTAACAACAGCTGCTGTTGCAGGATGATGCAACACCGACAGGAAGTTGAGTAATACAGACAGTAGCTGACGCAATCGGCAGAAACCTCCTAATGCCAACAAGTGGTCTTAAACTTTTGCAAATGACTGTACAACAGTCGTATTGAGAGGAGAATTTCAGTACCGACAGTATGTAACACAGTTGCGCGAACGGGCTATAACAGCAGTGGTCCCTTCATATCTACTGGTGTACAAAAATTAAGGACGAAGAGGAGAAATTAGCATAACAGCGGAACGAGCAGGCAGAACGGACCGAAAGACCACTCAGGAGATAGACTAGGGTCCGGTACGGTAGGGCAGGCGCATATATGCAGCATGACGTGGGGGGGGGGGGGCGAGTGTCGGAAGGGTACAAAGCACGCGGGCAGTGTACGCTCAGCAATTCGGTGAAAGCTATTGCACAGTGTACATCGGTTTGAACGACGTCGAGTTGCTCCCACAGTGTGATATGGCCAACAGGCAATCAAGTAGACGACATCTGGATGATTTTACCCAAGGTCGCGTGATTGAGAAGTTGGAAGAAGGTCGAAGTGTGACTAGTGTGGCCGAGGAGTTCGGGATCGCTCACAGCATCGTTTCACGAGCTTGGAGAGCATTTCAAACGACAGGAACAGCTGTCCGAGAGTTTAGCAGTGGTCGTCCACGAGCAACCACTGCGGCGGACGACCGGTATATTTTCCTACAGGCGAGAAGAGACAGACGGCAGACAGGGGGAGAAATCGCAAGGCACATTCAACAGACAACTGGACGTCTGTTATCGCGTTTTACCGTGGCCAGGAGGCTGTACAAAGGTGGTCTATTTGCACGACGACCAGTACGGTGTGTGCCATTAACGCCTGCTCATCGGAGACGGCAGTTTCTGTGGTGCCAGGAACACAAGAACTGGACACATCAGCAATGGGGGCGAGTTCTCTTTACGGATGAGAGCCGATTTAGTCTGACGAGGGATTCTGGGCGTATACACATCGAGAAAGAGCAGGGAAGACGCAATCACATCTCCAACATCATCGAAAGGGACCGATTTGGAGGTGGTGGAGTTCTTGTTTGGGGCGGTATCATGCTTGGTAGCCGTACTGACGACCTCCACATCTTCCAAGGAGGTTCAGTCACTTGTGTCCGCTATTGTACCAAGGTTCTCCTGCCTCACGTGCGTCTGTTTAGAGGTGCTGTGGGTCCCGAGTTCCTCTTCATGGACGACAACGCTACACCTCAGCGTACAGTGGCTGTCGCAGAGCTGTTGGAGAGTGAAGATATTCAACGCATGGATTGGCCGGCAAGGTCCCCGGACCTAAATCCAATCGAACACGTGTAGGACCTTCTCGGGAGACGCTTGGCAGCACGTCACCAGCCGCCGGCAACGATTCCGCAGCTGCGATTGGCGCTACAAGAGGAATGGGCCGCGATGCCTCAACAGCTCCTTGACAACCTCGTCCTCAGCATGGACAGACGTTGTAAATCCTGCAGCGCAGTCAGGGGTGATTATATCCCATACTAAAGACTGGATTTTTCTTCGCAGCCGCCTGTCACATGGACGTTTTTGTCTTCTGTCCAGTTGTGCTCGAAACTACCTTTTCAATAAAGTGCCTTTGTATCTTTTGGATTCCTTGTTTGGACGGTTTTGCTCACTTACCCCACATTCTTACATCTTCGGAATCTTATGGTATGATTTGAGTCGATGTGGCGCACTTCTACACGACATTACATTCGAAAAACCGTCTCGTCCTTAATTTTTGCACGCCAGTGTACCAATCGTCTGTGATAAATACGGACACATTCGTCTATAGTTGGCACATGCGCACCAAAACTGGACTCGTGAGGAGCGGAAAAAAGTCACCTGGTCCGATAAATTACATCTTCTGTTAATACACTCATTGTCACAAAAATCCGCCCACCAAGAAAAAAAAAACGTGCGATTGACGCGAAACTCGGCGAATAGCTACGGGGAAGGCAGACATGCAAGTGATTAAAGTTTCGTGCGATTCCGCATGCTCGCGCTGCGACCGCAATCCTTGGCGCTTACAAGGCGACGCGCAGGGGACTCCACGTTCGTGCCGAAGAACACGGGAAGAGTAGATGAGATCCCTGAGTGATAGACATGCCGAAGAGCCGCCGTACATGTGCGTACGGGCAACTGACGGAGTTTGAACGAGGCCGTATCGTCGGGATGAGAGAGGCAGGGAGGACTGGCGCGCCGAATTGGCTGCCATTCCGGCCGGTCGGACAATATTTTGCGATCGTGTTGGGAGCAATGGACACGGGAAGGCCCCCAGACACGGCGGACTGGCTCTGGACGACCCAGACACACCACCAGCATAGAGGACCGTGGGATCGTGAGAGCGGCACGTACAGATGCAACGACGTCCTTGTCTAATATTCAGAGACATGTGGCGGCTACACAACGGACTCCTGTGTCCGTCAGAACCATTTCCAGACGCCTGGCAGAGACGAATCTGCACTCTCGACGGTCCTTGCGTTTTCTGCCATTAACACCTGACCATCGTCGGCGTCTATTGCAGTGGTGTCAGCAGCGAGCAACGTGGAATGCTACGGACTGGCAACGTATAGTGCTCAGTGACGAATCCTGCTGCTGTATGAGAACGGATGACTACCGTGTCAGAGTGTGGAGGACCGCAGGTGAACGCTACAATCCCAACCTCACTGTACAGCGGCACACCTTCCGAACTGCAGGCGGTCTGGGGAGCCATCGCGTATGACAGCCAGACTTACCTCGCAGTGATCCGAGGAACGTCGACAGCCCAGCGCTACGTATAGGAGAACCTGCGGCCCCATGTGCTAATTTTTTTTTTTTTTTTTTTTTGGTGGGGCGGCCCGGAGCCATTTCCTAATAAAGATAACGCCCGTCCGCACACGGCTTGGTTTTCCCAGGACTATCTACGTCATGCTTCGACGCTTCCGTGGCCTGCCAGATCGCCTGATATCTCGCCCATCGAGCACGTGTGGGACCAGATGAGACGTCAGCTTTCTCCATATCCCAGTGTTCGTGATTTAGAACGTGAGTTGAAAGAAGTGTGGGCCAATTTGTCCCAGGATAACATACGGCGTTTCTTTAACTCCATGCCGGACCGTATCACCGTATGTATCCGAGCACGAGGCGGTCCGCCGCGATACTAACGTTGACCGGAATGTGTACCGTATGTCAGCGGGAAATCTTCATGCAGCTGTGATATTGTAATCACTTCTGTCCTTGGTATATACCATCTCACTACTAATCGATAAAACATCCGCAAGTAGGGGGTGTTGGCTAGAATCGATGTACCCAGCTGTCTAGCATTACCAGTACAAGTTGGTGGGGGTTCTGTAATGATCTGGGGGTCTGTTTTCATCGCGGGAACTGAGTTCCTTGATATCTCTGAAACAGTGGTTGCCCTCCCATGATGGTCGTATCTGTAGCGTAATTTCATACTCTGAGGATCGTAAAAAATATAAATTAACAGAGAGTGAATAAATTTGCCGAACATTTAAACACAAAAACAGAGTTGCACATGTTAATATCTTCTTTTGTAAATACTTTAGTTAGTTGCATGCACTATTACACGCAGCCATACCAGTGTACAGAATTTACACTGTGACTTGTGGACCACCTCATATGGATGCACGGAATTGTCCGATGGAGGTATGTAAAGCAATATGATGATATGCTTAACCGTCGTGAACTTTCCGAATACGTCATAGGGATGAAGAGTTTATTAAGTAGTCATTTGTGCTCGTTGCCGAAAGTTCCTCTGAGCATTTAACCTTGAACGGAATTTTTCCAAGCTTTGCTCGGAAAGCATTCCCCCTTGTTTCGTAATACGTTTCACTTGTTCTGTGCTGGCTTGTTTTCATTCTGTATTTCTGCACGTGTTTTGTTGTCCACATAACTTTTTTTTTTTTTGATTGAAGGTTTAACGACCACCGTGAGCAACTCAATGGGGTATAAGCAGTCGCCCGTCCCTAATTTAGGGCCACTGGTTCCAGGGAAGGGAGAGAGTCAGTGCCGTAATCACCGGGATTCGAACCCGGGCCCTTCATAACTTTTACGTTTCACTTGATATTTAAAAGCGTCGGCTTTTGGGTATTCATCTAATTTTAAACTTTTGAGTAACATTACGTCGAAAACTGGAAGTGAGATTCTGTAACGATCATAATACTTCCCTATAACGAAGGTATGCGAAAGTAAGAACTGCTTACTCTCTATTTGAGTGGAAGTAAGGAACTTTTGAACTCAAAGGGGCGTAATTTCAAGGCTCGCCATCCCAGATAAGAAAAGCTTGCTACGTTCCTGTTCTAAAAGCGCGATAGTGACTTAAACGTGCTAAAATTGCCTATTGCCGCCACAGTCACCACTGCTTACCCCAATCGAACACTTGTGGAATGAGATTAAGAGAGCCATTCGTAACAATGATCTTTCTCCAGCAAAAAATCAGCAACTGACGGAAGCCGCTTGGCTGAACATAACTGTAAGCCGATATCAGAACCCCGTTGAATCCATGGCACGTCGAATCGATGCTGTTTTGAAGGCCATGTTATTAGGTAGGCGTTCCCAATAATTTTCTCCTTTAATGTGTGTGGGGGGGGGGGTGACAGCGAAGTCATTTTGGAGTACGCTTATGAGTAGAGTGATGCATGAAGTGATAGTGGCATAACACTCAAATTAACCGACAAAAGACAGTACAACGTATTTGAGTCCACATGGGCAACAGGTAAATGGAACATACAGTACAACTTAATACAAAGGCCGTTTCATAAAAAGAGATTTTTTTTAAGTTGGCAACAGTGTGAAGGGGGAAAAAGTAACCACGCAGAGGACAAACTGATTTTTTTTTAATTTTGATTGGAGGTTTAACGACCAACGTGAGCAACTCAGTGGGCTATAAGCAGTTGCCACTCCCTAATTTAAGGTCACTGGCCTCAGGGAAGGGAGAGAGCCAGCGCCGTGAGATAAACACAACATCTATGTCTCACCGGGATTCGAAGCCAGATCCATCTCGGACGAATCATCAGAAGCCATTACTTAGACCACTGCGCCACCATGGCCGTGCTAACTGAATAAAGGAAGTATCTATGGCAACATTAGACGTGGCAGACGATTCTAGTTTTGTTATTGCGCAGTTGTTTAAGGCACGTGTGCATTTCACCATACAGATATGGAGGTGAGTGCATCAGAGTTAAGAAATGAAATGCATTGTGAGATAAAATCTTGCTATCGTTTGGGTAAACCGGCTCCAGAAACAATTAATTTAATGAAAAAAACTTACAAAGATAAATGTTTGGGAGAGTCAACGATTTTTAGATGGCAACACGATTTCAAAAAGAGGTGCCTGTCGGCAGAACTCCCTTCTAGGCCTGGTCGACCTGAAAATGTTGTTACGGAGCGTATTGTTAACACTGTTTGGGCAATCCTGCAATAAGATCGACGAATGACGTGCGAAGACATAGCGGCATAAACTAACATTTAACAAACGACGGCATTTCGCATTCTAAGCAACAAATTAATACTGCATCGTGTGTTCCAGATGGGTACCTCATCACCTGACGAGAGAACAATTGTTAGATACAGTTCAGGTGTGTCATGAGTGGAAACAAATGATTACAAAAGATCCAAACTTTCAAAACACAGTAATAACTACCGATGAAACATAGGTCCACTATTTCGACCCCCCGCACGAAGCGTGCAACGATTGTCTGGAAACACATAGGCTTGCCTCCTCCAAAAAAAGTCCACCAAACCAAATCAGCTGGGAAGGTGATGACGATACTTTTCTTTGATCATAAAGGTGTAGTCTACAAGCATGCCGTTCCTCCACAAATCACTGTGAATGCTGAATATTATATTTCAGTCTTGAAGCGTCTGCGACGACACATATCGTTTAAGCGAGCTGAACTCGTGGGCAAGTGGATCCCGCCCACGTGAGGCTTCTTGTGTTCAACAGTTTCTTACGAAATGCAGTATTGAAAGCCTGCCTACAGTTCTGACCTCGCCCCGTACGATTTCTTGTTGTTTCCAGCAATGAAGGAGAAGTTCCAGTGGCGCAATATTCAACACAGATGCTGACGTACAGGGATCGCTAAAGCAGCTTCCACAAAATGCCTTCGCCATATGCTTTGAAAAGTAGACTGAACGATGGGACCGTTGCATATCATCCGAGGGAAGATACTTTGAGAAAGAATAACATATTTTGCTGTACCTATATTTCTTCATTTTGTGTGATTTTACTCTCAGTTTTTATGGAATGGACGTTGTACTAACCTAAACCAGTAAATGGGCACACGAGTATTTGTCATTTTCTTGTAGGACTTCCGTCCACAGTGAGTAGAGTTTAGGTCCCAGCCACCTACAGCGAGATCGCCTTTTGGGCAGGACACAGAAACGGAATGAATGAGAGCAAGTCTAGCGACTTTGACAGAACAGTTTGTAGTGAGATTAAAGTACAGTAGATGGCACCACCATACAAGTACGATGTTGCACATAGAGGAGTGAGAGAATTTCAGGGGGGGGGGCATAGGAAAGGATACACATGGGTCCAGTCTGGGGGCCGTCCAGTGGGTCCAGCCTGGGGGCCGTCATTTAACGTGCTCGTCCGATGCAAGGCGGATATTCAGCGATTGTTAGTAAATCACACCATCTCTGAAAGATCAGCCCAGGTTCACACCTGAGGACCTTGCACTGATAGTCTGACTCGCTAACCCCTAAGCCATCCGCGGCTGTTGTACTAACCTTATGTGTGCTTTGCATTTTGCAACATTATTTTTTGAGATAATTACTGGTAACTTCCCAGGCGCGCGCAAAATTTTGGCAATAAAAGGCTTTATCAAGTTCTATATACCGCGCTTTTGGGGGGGGGGGGGGGGGGGGATTTTCATCGTGTTTGAAACGTGTTCTGTAATTTCCCAGATAATGAAGAGATTAAGAAGATGTCATAACATAGTGCAAATTTCCAGAAACCCTAAAAATGTGCTCCTCAGTATTGCAGGCGCAATCCCTTCTTTCATCAAGAATTCTATATCACTCAGGTCTTATTGTGGTCTTCGCCATTAATGACAAGTACAACAAACAACTTGCTGAACTTGAGTAAATAATAACCACTGGATACTTCATTATTTTCATACTGCCAAAGGATTACTGACGAGCACTGTCAACCAGCGTGCACATGTACGTATACTGAAGAGCAATTGAATTAGAGACAGCTGGCGTTATGCAAATGTGGCGCTGTGGGCGGCCCTGTAAACGGAAACGACATGATGTATGCAGCGATCCGACAATATAAGTAGTGATGCGATGGGAATCAGTAAGAGTCGGACGCAGTATGGGTAAGACGAAGGATCTAAGCGCATTTGATCAAGGGCAAATTGTCGGGGCCCGACGAATGGGTCACTCCATCTCGGAAGTTGTGCAGGCACTGGGATTTTCACGAGCCGGTTATGAACAATTAGTATAGCGAACCGGTTATGCTAATTGTACTGTGTCACGGGTGCACCGTGAGTACATCGAATCCGGTAAAACCATCTCTGCAAGGGCCAACTGCCGTGGACAACAGCGTGTGGATGAGCGGGGTGATCGTCGGCTAGCTCGCATTGTAACAGCGGATAGACGGGCCACAGTGCATGAAATCACTCGGGAATTTAACGCTGGTGCACAAAAACGTGTTAGCAGCCACATTATCCAGAACCATCTTCTCGCTATGGGGTACAGATGCCAACGTCCCACGAGGGTCCCGCTGCTGACCGCACATCACAGAGTGCAAAGAGCGCGGGAACATCGCCACTGGACCCTAGACATGTGGAAAAATGTTGCCTGGACTGATGAGTCGAGATTCGCGTTGATACATGCGGATGGCAGGATACGAGCACGGCCCAAACCACATGAAGCGATGGATCCTTCTTGCCAGCTGAGTACTCTACAAGCTGGTGGGAGTGTCATTCTCGTCTGGGGACTGTTTACGTGGACTGAAATGGGACCCCTGGTGCGTGTGACATCGTCCCTCACAGGTCAACGTTACCGGGATATCCTGGACGACCATTTGCTCCCGTTTGTGCGTCTTCAACATCCCACTGGGGACCTCATCCTGCAACAAGACAATGCAGCTCCCGAATTGTAACCGAATGGTGGGATGAACACTCCACCAACGTGACCTCGCTTCCTTGGCCAGCTAGGTCACCTGGCCTCAATCCTATCGAGCACATCTGGAATGTCATCGAGAGATGTTCGAGGCTCTGACCCCCTCCATCAAATTTTCGTGAACTGTGGGAGCTTGTTCAGGGGTCGTGGATCCGTATGGCTTCCCAACGCTTCCGGTGTCTTGTCGAGTCCATGCCGAGACGAATCGCCGCCGTCATCAGGGCGAAAGGTGGTACTACACGTTACTAGACAGGTATTTCTAATTCAATTGCTTTTCAGTGTATAAACAGAACAGGTATCTTGCTAGATAATCGATCAATTGAAAACGTCGGTATAGCGAACCGGTTATGCTGAATCGGAATAAGTCCAGGTAATAAATGAATCTTTTACCTCCGGAAGCTCTACATCGCTTGACATGTTTCTTGTTCATCTGCTTGAGCTTATTTTAACTATACAATCAGGATTTTTATATTGGTATCTTCTTGATCAAATTATCAAGGAACTTCCATCATGCGTGCAATAAAGCACACTTAATTCTGTTGACTTTCTGAAGAAGTGCCCCCCCCCTAATTATTTTCATTAAAAACAGAAAAAAATGAACTCCTGGCAAACAATATCTTTTTTTTTTTTTTTAATAATTTATCTATTTTCATGAATGTTGAAATTCGAAATCATCATTATCTTCTTCGTTTCTGGCTGGAGGGTACGGTATTCTCACAGAAACACGGTGAAATAACGTGCATACAAGTTTGTTGTTCCTAAGGGCAACTTCAGCAAAAGAAGCAAAGTAAATGCTTAGATAAAAAAAAAATGGCAATTTAATTTAAAACGCTAGCATTGTTTTTATTACTTCGTTTTCTGAAACTGCCGTTAGGAAGAGAGAACTTGTTATCTCATTCCGAATCCTAAATCTGTTTATCTCGTTCCATTCACGAAAAAAATTTTACTAAACGAGAATTCGTTAATTTTTCAACAGAATCTGAGCAATTAAAATTGAGACTGTTGGTAACAATTAATCCTCATTAGTCAGTACCCATTTTTTTTCACAAAAAAAAAAAAGTTACTGATACTAATCAAAACATTAGTTTTCATATAACTTCCAATTGAAATCATGATAACTCATGCAGCAGAAACAGTGAAATGATTTTTAAGTAAAAATGACAAATGAGAAAAGTTTTCCTTTTTTCTCTTCCTTTGAGGCATTAGCTGCTGCTTCATATAGTAAGATATCTTCAGACAATGTCAATGACTTCAACTTCTTTTCTCTGGTCAAAAGAAAAGGTTTCCTTGAGGAAACCAACAGGGAGTAACGAAAGCGTGGGCCATTCATTGTGTTAATGACTTTAAAGTGAAAGCTTCTTTCACGCAAACAACATCTGACCAAAGTTTAAGTTAAATGTTTTGTTAGAGGCAACGAACGAGCTAGCACAGGATTCAAAAGAATCTAATTATGTAATGAAGTGGTTACAAAAAACAACAGCTGAATTAGCGTGCTATGACAGCGAGCGGCATGTTTATTCTCAAAATCAGCTACTAGTGTTTCATACTGCATGTTGTTATGCTTTTTTCCTCGAGATTTTAAATGATATTTGAACTCTTCCCGTTCCCACTTCCGCCTATTTCAAAGTCTGCATATTTTTACTTTCTTTTCAATAAACAAGAATTATTACATCTAACCCGGAGATGCAATGAGCACGTGTTTTGACAAAATTCTCAAGCCGATCGCTCACTATAAACCAAGCTTTTATTTATTTTTTATTTTTTTTAAATTACGATCCCAAGAACCGGATTTTTTTTTTTTTTATTTTTCACCTAATGGAAAACTACTGCAATCGTAAATCCTAAGCGCGTGGAAAATGGTGTCATTAGGACTAGCTAACATTCAATGACCTTTTCTTAATTCGACCTGGAAAAACTGAGGTTTCGAACAGAAATATTGAGTTGGTGCAGCTGAAATGCCCGAAATAAGAGAGCAGGGATTTATCCAGGAATTTCAAGTTGGAGGAGTTCTGAAAACGTTTGGGAGGGAGTTGAAAAAAAATTTGGGGTGTCGCATGAGAGCAAAATTTTCAAAGGCAAAATATTTAGGCTTTAAACCTACAATTAAAAATGGGGAGCCGTATATTTCTTTGCAGTTAAGAATGGTTAAAACCAGGATTTTTTTTTTTTTTTTTTTCAAAACTACACACAATACGTTTATGTGCTATTTTCATTTTTTTCTCTCTCATGCCTAAGTGTTTCCTGAACAAGAATAAAACAAAGAAATATAACACAAGTTGCTGAAACAGTAGGTACTGATATTTTCACGCATGCTGAAATGATTCAGAAGCATATCTACAAAATATCTAACAGACTAAAAGGAAAAGATGCGTGCATACATGTGTGCGTTTTGTAGTTGGAATGGCATATTTTAAATATATCCTTTGAATAAGCCAAAAAAAAAACTTGACTGAAAAAATCAGACTTCAAATTAAAAAAAAAATTGCATTATGATAGAAGATACTTCAAGGAAGATCTGAAGAATTCATGTTAATACTATATACAGTATATATCACCAACATCATCATGATCACGTCAACTCAACCATTATCAATCCACTGCTGGATAAGGTCTGCGCAAGTTTGCCAGTCTCCGCCATGTTACTCCCGCATGCTTTCGAAATTCATCTGCCCATTTCCCATGTGGTCTTCTTCAGGGTCTTTTCCTGTCCCTTGGAATCCAGTCTAAAATTTCGGTTGTCCTTCGGTGGCCCGTCATCATTGTCAACCATTATGAATCCCCTGCTGGGTGAAGGTTTCCCCAAGTTTCTAACATAACAGTCTGTCTAAAATTTTGGTTGTCCATCAGCATCATCATTATCAATCCACTGCTGGATAAGGTCTCCCCAAGTTTCTTCTAGAATGGTCTGTCTTGAGCCAGTCTCCACCATGTCACTCCCGCATGCTTTGAAATTTCATCCACCCATCTTCCAAGTAGTCTTTTGTGTCTTTTCCTGTCCCTTGGAATCCAGTCTAGAATTTCGGCTGTCCATCGGTGGTCCGTCCTAATGGCAATAAGGAATTTTACCCTGATCATGATGTCTTCCACTCTTGTAATTTTCCTTATCCACGAGGTCCTCTTCTTATCTTTCCTGGTTACACCAAACCTGCATCTCTCCATGCTTCTTTCAGTTACATTGCGCTAAATTCGGATCCTGTGATCCTCACCACGTAGACTGTTCCTACCTGACGGCTACCTGAGACTGACCGCTGTTTATATAAATAAAAAAATAACTTTCATTGCCAACCATAATCAATCCACTGCTGGATGAAGGTCTTCCCAAGTCCCTTCCACAAGGTCAAACCAAATTTCATTTCTGACTCAAAAGAGATGGAATTAAATCTGAAATATATATTATATTGCACTGTATACCAGCAAGTATTATGTGGGATTATCAAATGCAATGGAAAAGGTAATGAAAATAATGAATTAAATTAATGGCCGACACGGTGCTCTTTCGCACAGAAAATTCGAAACATTTTTACATGAATTTGATGCCGAATATGGTGACTTTCTTGTACACAATTGGATCCTTTGGTTGAGTGCTGGAAAATGCTTAGTGTGATTTTCCCAACTTCAGAGAATTTTTTTTCTTTTTATTTGAAGAAATAAAACGTGTGATACTGATCTATCTAAAAGTCTCTCTTTTCTTAGCTTACCAGCTTTCCTAAAGGCAGTATTTGAATGCGCTAAGTATTGGCCTGCAAAGGGAAGACCAAATTATCTGTAAGCATCCATATAGATAGATGGTTATCATAACAAGCTGCTATTGTTAAAATTAAATCTAGAAAGAAACAATTTGACTCACGTCGAATCCTCCAAGGATATTTTTTAACGAAATGACAACATTCTTGATGAAACTACAGATTTTAAAGTATTTATTCCTGAGCTAGGTAAACATTTTGATGACAGGTATGAACAATTCAATGACCTCAAACCAAGCACGTTGTGTTCAGCAATCCATTGAATGTTGGTACTGAAAGCACAAAGCCTATTTATCAAACGAAACTATGAACTTCAAGCTGATAAATTTATTAAAGCTCGATCAGAGACTCCAACAGAATGGTTTAAACTTTTTTCATTGAGAAATACCCAAATATAAGAGACTTGGGACTAAAAGTTATTTCAATGTTTGGATGTACCTACATATGTTACACGCCGTCTTCTGACATGAAAACATAAAGTCAAAACAAAGGAAATTATGAAAGACCCTTAAACAATTAATTCGACTTTCAATGACAAGCATCGAAGTAGACAAGCAGCAAATTTTCGTGGAGTTTAATCGTCCACAACGCTCTCATTAAATGTAAGTTTTTTTGTTTTTGTTTTTTTTCGAATTTTAACTGTTCTAATATTAATTAAAAGAACTGAATAAAGTTTAATAAATTAAGTAGAACATATTTATATTTACGCCATCTTATATATATTTTAAAAACATGTGGTCCACCAGCTAATTCTTTTATAAACCTTGGCTCTATAGAAATTGGAGAGCACTGCTCTAACTGAATAAGAATAACCACAGCCTGCTGGGCAATAGGGGCAACCGGGAGCGTCACCACGGGCCCCGCGTCTGTAACACCCCCCCCCCCACACACACACACTTCCAGTTTAGCAAAAAAATCATTTTTGTTAGAATTATTTATATTTATTGTTGGTTTTTTTTTTTTTTTAAGTTTTAGAGCGCGAGGCCTTTAAAAAGATATTTTATGGGGTTTTTTTTCAGTTTAACCCCCCCCTTTCAAATAGGGAGCCTGTCTTCATCGTGAAGGCACTGAAATTTGCAGATTTCAAATTACTATTATTATTATTATTACCACCTTAAATTTCTCCACATTCATGAAATAGCAAATTAAATTTCATTATTTTGGACACCCTAATATATGTTCAACAATTTCGGTGTAAACCAGTTACTTAAATATAAAAAAAATAAAAAGAACAATATCAGAGTTGTTTTTGGGTTATAAATGGAGTCCAACTGTTCAGTGACTTTTAAAAACAGTACTGGAATTTAAAAAAAAAAAAAAAATTCCACATGTGAGCGTGTATAAATGGTAAAAATAGTCACAAATTTGTCAGTTATTTCACCTAGCATCAAAAATCAATCACTAAAACATATACCAGGAACAAATATACAAATATATAAACGAATTTACTTAAGTAGAATCCTTATTATTCGCTGCGCAAAAATATTTTCTACGCCGATTAGTTATCATTTCTGAGAAAGTTAATATAAAATCACAATGCAGCCTAACCATCCACCTCCCTGGAAAGAAAATCGTAGATTTTAGCACTTTTTACTCTCTCGCTCTCTCTGAATTTTCAATCCGTTTTATGGTATTTTTCTTAATCTAACGGCAATTTGAGATAGTCATTTTTCTTTATGGTAGTGTTCCTGGGTTTTCATTTTTCACGTAACAACTTTATTAAACTAAAATTTATTTTCTAGGGCCCGCAATGAAATTTTGCGCTGAGCCCAGCTACGAAATTTCACTCCGGGCTCCACAAAAGTTCCATCAGGTCCTGCGAAAAACCTCTGGCCCCAATGGCTATGTGGTCTGAGTCGCTGGATTCTAATCATTCGTCCAAACTGGACGGCTCGGGATGGCGTCCTGAATGAATCATGGGTGCTGTGTTTGCCCTGACCCTAAATTAGAAAGAGCGACTGCTTATAGCCCTCAGAGATCCTCATGGCGGTCGTTAAACCACGAAACAAAACAACAACAACAAAAACGGCTGTGGTTTCAATTCCCAACATAAAGTTCATCAGGCTTAATTTGGTTTGATTTTCCAAACAAAAATATTATATTTTTATGCGCAGGAGCCATTATTCCCGGAACAAATTATCAAGATATACGAGCTCATGGGACATCCTCCAACAATTCTCCCCTCTAACCTCTCCCAGTAACTACGCAACAACACTCAAAAATTTCAATAATCCTACCTTCACGGAAAAACAGTTACATTGTGATTTTCTATTCACCAGAGAAAATAGAGAATTACATTTTTTTTTAATCTCGAAAATAAAAAATGGAGGGACATGGACGAATAGGCAGGCAAAACGATGACATTACAACGTTTTCATAAAAACGTTCTAAATGTGCTGTCAATAAAAAATAATATAATAAAAAAATTGTCAATATAAATAATTTACGCATTTTTTCCATAAGGAAACAAATAAGAAAAAGAAAAATTTGGGGTTAATGCCCAAGAAAACAGATGGTCAAATTCTTCTCTGGCTGAAGAGTGTTATGAAATGCATTTCCTGTGTGTGTGTGTGTGTGTGTGTTTTGTGACATTTAATTTAAAAGTTTATATAAATCGCACGCTGAACACGAATGCTGTTTTACCGGCATATGACATTTAAAAGATCACATCGCGAACCAAATTTCACACGTCCGTTACAGAGAGCACGATTTTCAGCAACTTTGCATTCTCTCTAATTAATCAGCAGTGTTCAGCGTCACACAGTCATAACACCGAGATATTCCTGGGTGCATTGAACTTACAGGTGCAACGCTCCCTAACATTCTAATGTTAAGGTAGCGTGTTTGTTAGATGATAATATTCTAATGTAATTACTAAACCTTTCCTGCTACTTGTCAAAGATGACAACTGCCTCAATCCGTCACCACTACACCCCGAAGTAAAGAGTTTTGAGTGTATTGTGATTATTTCACCCTGTTCTGATTTTAACCATCCCCTGGCTACTGCTCTGCGCCGGAGTTTCTGCATAATGTGGATATAAGAGTAACTCCCCCGTCGATATTGTTCGCTTTCTACATAACTATACTTTCATCAATTTCAAATAATATATATTTTTTGAAAAATTGAGATGAGCATTCTTTGTTGAATCGCTAAGATTCAGCGCCCCCTCCCCCTCCCCAACATCAAGTTACACTTATGAATGTGAGGGATGGTAAGAAGCGAGATAGACGCATATCCGGGATAGTGTGAAATAACGTTACTGTCTACGCTATGAACATATACAAGATATGCAGCAAAACAGTTTCTTGTTTACTTTAATGCTACTTAGAAACGATCATGATGCCGTGTACGCACAGCGAGAGAAGAAAAAAAATACCCACTTTTTTTTTTAACGACCACTATGAGCATCTCCAACAGCTACAAGCATCATGAGGATCGTAAAACCCCACCCCCCTTGAAAAAAAAGTTGGTAACTTAAAGTATACCACTCACAAAACGAAAGCTTCTTTTAACTGCACCTGCTGAAGCACGTATAAATAAATATATAGTCACATAAATTCCACCCTTAATTTTAAGAGTCACTGGCTTCAATAACAGGAAATAATCATAACCAAAGAATAAACGACACCCGTTTCTGAGCCTGAATTCGAACTCAGGGCAATTCAAGCTCTATTGGTGCAAGTTTCAATACCAGCAATAACAATGCATACGCAGCTGTTCAGAAATAGAGGAGAACAACAACAACAACAAAAAAAAAAACATTTAAGAAATCATAAATAATTTATCAGCTCATGAAACTTCATACATTGCCACCTTTCAATTTCCTAAATTTTTTTATTGAATTTCTATACGCAGCTGATGGCTTCTCTTTAGTTTTCATTTTCCTGTAGTTTTCATTATAGCTGCACTTTCAATGTGCTTGTGTATAAAAATCTTGATGGCAACTTCATGTAAAATTAATGTGGTTTCCCTGAGGTTTTACGATTCAAAGGCTGTTAACAAAATAAAGTATAAAACTTATATAGTATTAGCAAAACTATGCGTATAATTTTCGTTATTTGGCCATCCGAAATTACATTTCAGAAGTTAACAAAAATTAACTGCAACTTTATTATTTTAGTTAAATAATTTTTTTTAAACTTTCCGAACAGAATCTAACTCACCGGATTCAATGGAGGTGCTGAAGAAACACACTCTGTAACATTTTTTTAACTATTAAATATAAAAGAATTGAGTTGAAAACTCACACCATTTCAACATAATGACAATATTTGCTGTTTCTAATTAATCCGTAAAATTAATTAGAAACAGCAAAATTAATGTGCAAGATTAATTAGGATCCTTAGGAACCCTGTGTTTCAAAAAGGGAAACTTTCATTTCATAACTCCAAGGTAGGTCGATATCTAAGGAATCGGACATCTAATTTTTGCAGTTTAGGTTACGTATGAAACGTTTCACCCCCCCCCACCCCGCGCATGAAGCAAATGTTGCATCCATCAGTGATGTAACTCAACCAACGAAGCAAATGAATGACTTTGCTTCGCTTCATATTGAAAGACAGGAAATGAGAAGATTGCAACGACACATTCATTCTTATCATCGTCAGTGATGAAGAACAATCCATTTTTTTTTTTTTTTTTGTGCTTCGCATAAGAGCTGGAACTGGTATATTCATACCCTTCAATATTTACATCCCATAACGCTAACTACAATACAATGACGAGGATATTTATCCTTATCAAAGCGTACTTTTGGTAAAAGATAAATATCTCATAACTATTGGAGTGAATGACTTAGGAGAATTTTCGATTTCCAGAAAAGGAAGAGAAAAAAATTAGAAAAAAAAATTTTGTTTTTCTAGTACTCACTAAAGATGATTAAAAAAAAGGGCGGGAAAAAAACTGGCACTTAATTGATATATGATATTTCACTTTAACAGACAGCAGCCATTTGAAAGAATAGCTGAGCCATCTAATATATCGAAACAAGTCTTATCAAGTTTTACAGACCATTATCTCGCAGACAGACGGTACATCTTGCTTTAGCGCTACTCCCTGTTTCTTCATTTGCCCTCTTCATACCGGCGGAATAAACTCACATACAGAAAAGCAGAACTCACCTTTCTGATTTAAAACGACATATGCAACTACTCATAAAAAGCGTCATGTAAGAATGTTGTTGCTGCAAGCCGGAGAAAACTGACTAGTAGCGTCGAAAACGTGACCACAATGCCCAACGGGCAGATTAGTCACCTGCGAAGAGGTCAGGAAAGATCACTGGATGAGGTCACCTCTCTCCCTCATTGTCCTCACTAGGCCGTTGTCGTCCAGGTGCTAAAGACAAACAGGGCAGCTAGACTTTCGCGTCGGAGCAGTTATACAGGATTAAACATTTCTTCGGTTGACTACTTTTTTTTTTAGTTCCCTGTTTTGCTTGTGACAGATTTTTTATTTATTTTTTTCAAAATATGAAGAAAAAAATGAAAAACCGTCTGGACAAACTTAAGCAACGAACCATTTCCTCATATGTTTTCTCTATTAGCTTGTCTGCGCACATAGAAGACTTCTACGATTGTTTTGCAAACATCTCTTCAAAGTTTCAAATGGCATAACACAAAAAATGACTACCATTCCGAAACAAACTGCAAGCTTTAATTACTCTTTCTCTCGCTTTAATTACCAGATTTGTGTCTTCTTTTCTTTACTTCGCCTTTAAAAAGTTCAAATTTCAGCAGAAAGACGAAACTACACTTTTCTTTTTCACTCCTTCTCCTCTTCATTTTCCTGTTTCTCCCTTTTTTCATCGTCTTCGAAATAAATTAGATTTTCTAAAATCCACAAAAACAACGGTTTTTCTAGGTAAATAAATCATTGATGCAACGACCTCCGTATACTTACACCGCTTCGAGAATGAAGCTATTGGATAAACAAGGATGTGTGTGTGTGTGTGTGTGTGTGTGTGTGTCACATAATCCTACAATCAATCCGATTAAAGGCAGTCTAAGAATAAAATTTTGAAAACAAAAATTAAAGATAATACAGAGAAGCATTTAAAAAAATAAAAGTCCTGGCTTTAATTATATGTTGGCAGTTTAATAACCCCAATAAGTATTGGAAAATACGAAACACTATCTCTCCCTAATTTGGGGTTATTAGCTATATGGCGGGTAGTGAACCCGAAACCAAAGCACACACTGTCCTCCCTCCCTCACACAACAATAACTAGGTTCAGACAGCGAGCGAGCAAAAACTGAAAAACGAACATATACGATGCCACAGAATTCTAAAATGACATAAACGAGTCTTTTAGGTCTCAAAACGTACTATGCCAGTTTTAAGGAACTTATTTTTCAAAGTTAGCAATACGTACATTTCTAAATGTTTAAAAAAAAAATCGATTTCACGCAGGAAAATTTTGCACTAGAAAGTTTGTAAATAGGTATGGCAAATCTTTATCGTATCACGGCAATCGAATACAAAAGGATTTTCAAAATAAGACACGGATATAGCAACACACGGAAATATACTGCTATATCCATAGTGGGAAAATAGTGCAACTAGAAAATCAGAACCATGTACTTGGATGTGCATAAAATTGATCGGAGTTAAAACCAGCGAGAACCATTTTCTTTCCCAAAAATTTGTATGAGAAAAACCCTAAATTTTCTGAGAGAAACTATGAACACGCAGTATATCAAATCGTATGCACATTCATCATAGAAGACTGCAGTGTGCTAAACAAGTTCAACACAGGTAGTGACCATAGATTGGTGAGATGTAAGATGCACCTCAACACTAAACTTGAACGTGGCAAGCTCATAAGACAAACAAAATCTATTGACATAACCAACCTTAAAAAACACCATAATACCTTCAAGTTGGAACTGAAGAACAGGTTCTCTGCTTTAGAAGGCCTAACATCGGAAGAAGTGGACATCTCTGAAGTTAACAGAAAAGTAACCAAAGCTCTTATGGAAACAGCAACAAAATTAGCTGGGTCTAAGAACAAGTTGCATGTGAACAAATTATCAGGAAAAACCAAAATGTTGATGCAAAAAAGAAGAGAGATGAGGACAACTAAAGAAGATGTGACTTCCAAAGTGGAATATATAGAGCTATGCAAGACAGTAAGAAAAAGTATCACTGAAGACGTAAGAAAATTCAACTGTGAACTAGTGAGGAAAGCAATTGAAAACAACCAAAGCCTAAAGATAGCAAAGGGACATCTCAGTAAGGGAAGAAAACAGATTATGGCACTGAGAAAAGAAGATGGTTCTGTAACAAGAAATAGAGGCGAAATTTTGACAAGAGTGAAAGATTTCTACTCCAAATTATATGAAAGGGATGATACATGCACTCCAGACATCATGAAAAATACCAGTACCAGAGTTCCTCCAGTCCTTCCAGCAGAAGTTGCACATGCAATCAAGAACATGAAGCGGGGAAAAGCTCCAGGAGAAGATGGAATTACTGTAGACATCATACAAGAAGCAAGTGGAGAAATCGAAACAGTACTCGCCCAAATTTTCACTCGATGCCTTAATGAAGGAAAGATTCCTGAGGATTGGAACACCGCTACAATGATCCTGCTACATAAGAAAGGTGACATTGAGGATCTCGGAAACTACAGACCTATCAGCCTCCTATCAGTAGTTTATAAAATCTTCACTAAAGTTCTTTCACACCGCTTGAAGGTAACACTGGACATGGCTCAACCGAGAGAACAAGCTGGATTCAGGAGTGGCTACAGCACAATAGATCATATCCATGTGCTGAGAGAACTAATTGAAAGAGCGAGGGAATATGAACTTCCATTGTGCATGGCTTTTATCGATTATGAAAAAGCCTTTGATTCGGTGAAACCATCAGCAGTTACAATGGCTCTGAAAACCTGCGGTATTGAAGATGCATACATTAATATTATTAATAACATCTATGAAAATGCAAGTGCAAAGATTCGGCTGTTTGAAAATACAACACACATAAAAATTGGAAAGGGAGTGAGACAAGGTGACACCATATCTCCGAAGCTCTTTAATGCCACATTGGAGGGTGTTTTTCAGTCACTGAGCTGGGAAAACAAGGGGATAAAGATTAATGGAGATTATCTAACTCACCTTCGTTTTGCTGATGACGTAGTCATTTTTGCAACTAGCCCATCAGAGCTGCAGAGTATGATGCAGGAACTTGCTGACAAGAGTAAAGAAGTGGGGTTAAAAATGAACTTTCGGAAGACAAAAGTGATGTTCAATGCTTTTACAAGAAATGAAGATTTATCGATTGATGGAGAAAAGCTGGAGATAACAGACACGTACGTTTATCTTGGACAGCAGATATCAAGTGAGGGTCACATTGATGAAGAAATTAATCGGCGTACAAAACTTGCCCGGAGAGCTTTTGGAAGAAACAGCATAATTTTCAAGAGCAATATGCCATTATGTCTTAAAAGAAAAGTGTTTGATCAATGCATCCTTCCAGTGCTTACGTATGGTGCAGAGACGTGGACCTTAACTAAAAGAGACATACAAAGGCTGCAGACAACTCAAAGCAGAATGGAGAGGTGCATACTTGGTGTAACCAGGAGAGATAAGAAGAGGAACTCGTGGATCCGAAAAATGACAAGAGTGGAAGACATCATGATCAGAGTTAAATCCCTGAAATGGCAATGGGCTGGACATACTGCCAGAAGGACAGATCATCGATGGACAGCCGAAATTTTAGATTGGATTCCAAGGGACAGGAAAAGACCCAGAAGAAGACCACATGGGAGATGGGTGGATGAAATTCGAAAGTATGCAGGGGTGACATGGAGGAGACTGGCACAAGACAGACCGTTGTGGAGGAAACTTGGGGAGACCTTCGTCCAGCAGTGGATTGATAATGGTTGACAATGATGATGATGATGCACATAAAGTCATATGATTGAGAAACATGCGGAAGAATATATTTACCTTATCCATATTTTGCACAGTTTGAATTCAATTTCGTTATCTTTAGGTGCACTATATATAAGAACTTCGAACAATTTTGCCCTTCTAAAAGTTTAATTTAGAAAATTACTTTGACAAACGGTTTCAAATATTTCAGACTACCATTTCTTATACATTTCCAGCTTTTTTTTTTTTTTTTTTTTATTCAGTGCACCCGCTAGATAGCGCAAATTTCTGTCCCCACCCCTTTTATTCCACTATGCTCCGTACGGTTCAAGCAGTCGTCGTGTGCTGCATATACTTGTTATATCGTTCATACAAGCTTTAAGAAGATTTAGATAACATTTAGTTCTGCTGTCACATTCTGCGCGTTGAACACTGTGTACGCACAACGTCCAGGAACCAAGTATGTGGTAGCTATAGACTTTTTTGATTCGTTGTTCAACAACTCACTTGCTAACATTCTCAGTATTAATCGTAGATCAGTTGCTAGAAAACTGGGGACTTCATCCACCAATTCGAGTCTTTTCAATGATCCACCTTAATCAAGGATCGCCTGGTTTACCCTCTTTAAAACGCTTAAACCGTTGAAATGCTTGTGCTCCAGACAGGGCCTTATCGACATATGTTGTTATTAACACATCTTGTGTTTGAAACTTTTTCCCAACTTTGTACAAAACATGATGTCGATCACTTGTTTCATTCTTTAGTTTCTGACAGTGACGTTAGTCATACAAAGAACAAAACACGTTGGCACATAAAAAAGCACTCTAACACCAACTGGACTTCCACTGTAAGCCCAAGTCCAGATTTTTCCAAAGCAACGTTCAGTTGGAGGGTGAAAAGAGCGATGGATATAATATCCTCAGTCCATATTCCCATTCCATTGCTTCCCTATCCCTTTCTGCAGTCGTCACCCAAAAATCCCCATAATACACACACGGTCTTATCAGAACAATATGACCACCCCCGGAATCGCAGTGTACCCCCGCCCAGGAGCGTCACAGAGTGCACGTGACAAAGTCGACCACACGGAAATATAAGCGGCCGCCACAACAGATGAGCCATAGTACATAACGTGAGCACAATGGGCAGAAGTAGTGATTTGGCGGAAGTTTAAAAAGGAATGTTCATCAGCTACCGCGCCAAGAGTGGAAGCATCTCAGAAACAGCAGACTCCGTGGGCTGTTCGTGAGGTGCTGTAGTAGGGGTGTATCAAAAACGGACCGCTGGCACACCGAGTACATCGCGACGTCATAACTGTGGAGCACCAAAGGCCATCGACCCCAGAGCCGCGGATGACTTAGTGGTTAGCGAGTCAGACTATTCACTGCAAAGTCCTCAGGTTCGAACCTGGGCTGATCTTTCAGAGATGGTGTGATTTACTAACAATCGCTGAATATCCGCCGTGCATCGGACGAGCAAGTTAAGTGACGGCCCCCAGGTTGGACCCACTGGTTAAATGGGTATCCTTTCCTATGCCCCCCCTCTGAAATTCTCTCACAACCTCTGTGTGTCACATCGTACTTGTACGGTGGCGACATCTACTGTACTCTAATCTCACTACAAACTGTTCTGTCAAAGTCGCTAGACTTGCTCTCATTCCTTCCGTTTCTGTGTCCTGCCCAAAAGGCGATCTCGCTGTAGGTGGCTGGGACCTAAACTCTATCCACTGTGGACGGAAGCTACAAGAAAATGACAAATACTGTGTGGCCATCGACCCCAGAGGAAAACGTCGCCTCCGTCGACTGGTAAAGGGCAATCGACGCGCCACAGTGCAGCAATTGAACACGCAAATGAACGCTGGGGCACCCGGCTACGTGTCCCCAATAACAGTAAAGCGAACCCTGTTACGCATGGGTCTCCGGAGTCGACGCAGCGTTTAGGCGCCCATGTTAACCCAGGTCCATCGGCAACGACGCCTACAGTTCACATTGGACTACCGTCATTGGACACTGAAAGAGCGGGAAAAGGCTGCCTTCTCCGACGAATCGAGGTTTCTACTCCACAGAAGTGACGGGCGGTGGCGGATACGGCGTCAGACACATGACAACCAACACTCTGACACGCTTGTCGTTCAAGTACAGGCCGGCTGTGGCAATATGCGTATCTGGGGGAAGTGTCCCTGGTATGACCTGGGACCGCTGGTACCACTGGATGGGTCCCTGAACGTCAATGGTTGCCTGTCCATCTTCGCCGACCACATGCATCCCTTCATGTTGGACGTTAACACTGGTGGTGACGGTGTCTACCACTAGGACAATGCACCCTGCCACATCGCTAAGGGAGTGCGTGACTGGTTCCAGGAACACGACAGCGATGTCTTCGTTCTCTATTGGCCGGCGAAATCGCCCGACCTCAATCCCATAGAACACTTGTGAGGACTATTTGGATCGATAGGTTCGATGTGATGACCCACCGGGTCCTCCGTGCTCTGCTGCAGTCAGAATGGGCACGTGCGCCTCGGGCAACCTTCCAGCATTTTTTACAGTGCACTGAGCACATTGAAACGAATATTTCATGCAGCCAATGATTAAAAGTCATTTTGTTGTGACACGCGCAACATAATATTTTGAGACGACACATGATTAGCGTGAACTGTTTGTACTGTGAAGTTAAAGATAATCCGTTTGCTTGAA
This sequence comes from Macrothele yani, assembly GCA_039090855.1. Classification (NCBI taxonomy): domain Eukaryota; kingdom Metazoa; phylum Arthropoda; class Arachnida; order Araneae; family Macrothelidae; genus Macrothele; species Macrothele yani. Next base: position 165,815,046 of record CM077029.1, on the reverse strand, counting down.
TTTCTAATTAGAAACAGTAAACTCTCATTAGTCGCAATTAAAACGTTTGTATCATTTGACATTTAATGTTACGCGAAGAATTCAGACAATGAGAGACAGCATTTTACAATGCAAGAAGAAGTCTAAACCTAAGTTCTTTATTGCCTTTCCCATTTATTAAACTTTTGTTTTTTTCGGCTGAATTCCTTTTTTTACGTCTATAAACTTCCAACGGTTTTAAACCAAAAAAAAAAAAAAAAAAATCCAGAATGTTTATTTAATTGATAACTATAAATCTGAAATAAAGTAAAACAAAACAAAAAACCTGAGGTGTTAGAACAGGCAAATCCTCCGATTGATATTAGCTTTTTTCCGCTACGCTAAACGGCGATAATATATTGAACACCAGTTGAGTTGGTCAACAGTACAAATTAAACCAGACATGGATAATCCAAACCAATACAAATTTTATTTCGCCGTTTCTAAGAGTATTAAAAAACAGTGTAGAAAGTTCGGGGAAAATACTCTTACAAATGCATTACATTACAATGACCACTAACATTTAGTCAACTTGAGAATAGGTAACTTTAATGTTGCGCAATTACTACGCTAAAGACGTTTAAAGTTTTTCTACTTTTATTACAAAAGAGTGTGAAATAAGTGGTACTTTAAAAAAAAAAAAACTTTACACTAACTAGCGGAAAATGTTTATATCAGGAAAGTTAAAAAATGCATGGAAAAAGTGGTCGAAAAAAAAATTGAAGAATGGAGAGTTTAAGAGGCGAGAATAATTACAAATTCAAGTACCTTGTTACGTACCCTACTGGATAAATAGTAAAAGTTGTGTGACGCAAAAAGAATTCTTCCAACAACGTATTTGGAAGCAGAGATAGCGCGATAAGCAGAATTCACAGTTTCGCTCAGTATCCGATGCAAACTATTTTTTTTTAGTCTGAAATTTAGAAGCGGAGATACAAATTCAAGTAAAAATATGCACTTTACCAATAGAAATGTTCGTTACGAAAAAGGAAAGAGAAAATACGCGAAAAATGTTTGTCAAAGCAGAAGCTATCCAATATACGCAAGCGAATTTTTCAATTGAACTGCTAGAAATGCAGAATAGTTACACGTCCCATCAGAAAAATCTTGCACTTTTTCAAGCAGGAAACGTGTGCAACATAATCGTCATAATGAGCAACATACGAAGATTCTTTTTTTCTTTCTTTTTTAGCACGTCTTTTGTAAAAAAAGATCGTGCTTATGTTATCGGTTTGTCCGTCCGTCCGTACCCACGATATCTCAGCAACTATTAGTCCGATTTGAAACATTCTTTTTGCATTGGGAAGCTTGAAATATGCAAATGATGATCCTTTATTTCGTTTTTTTTTTTTACGATGTACAATTTCGCCAGTAGAGGGCGTAAATGCAAATGATGTCGAATTCAAAAATACGTTTTATTCCACATATTTGCTTTTAAACATCCGATTGAAAAAAATTTATATCTTTCGCTTCCATTTATGCCGAAGAGTATTTTAGATATAGTTACTTTTTTTTCAAATTACGCATAGATTTTCTGCTAGGGGGCGTAAAAGTAAATTACATTTTCCCCGATGACTCTTCTTCTAAAACTCCGATTTGAAAAATAATTTTCTTCAGCGAATACATCTCCTGATAGAAAATCTTTTGCATATAAGTTCAATTTTTTTCTAAAGAATACTTTGGCCAGCAGGGGGCGTAAGTGTTAATTTTTGCTTCTGATGTATTTGCCATAAAATCGTAGCTTCTAAAATATCGATTAAAAAATTCTTTCGTGGACTGATGCCACTCACATCGATAAACCTTTTCGGAATATTTTCTTCTTAAAATATTCCACAGTTTCTCCGCCAGGGGGCGTAGATGTACATCTTATTTTTGTCAATATCTCTACTTCTAGGAGTTCGATTTGAAAAATTCCCTCTTTGTTGGATAGTGTTTTCCGTGTGACATGTTTTTCATATAATTTCAAAATTTTCAAGTAATTCATAGACTTTCCGCTAGGGGGCGTAGCTGCAAATTGCGTTTCCTCCTATATCTCTGTTTCTAAATCTCCGATTTGAAAAATTCTTTCTGCACCGGATACAGCTCCTGATGGGAAATCGTTTGCACATTATTTCTAATTTTTGTAAAAAAAATAGTTTGGCCACCAGGGGACGTAAATCTTAATTTCCGCTTCTGTTGTATTTGCAGCAAAATATGAGCTCCAAAATTCTCGATTGAAAAAATCGTCGTTTGTTGACCGATACTACTCATGTCGACAAACCTTTTAGGAAAATTTTCTTTTTGAAAAAATGCAAGGTTTCTACGCCAAGGGGCGTAGATGTATATCTTAGTTTTGTCAATATCTCTACTTCTAAGAATACGATTTGAAAAATTCCTTCTTTGTTGGATAGTGTTTCCGATGCGAAATGTCTTTCCTATAAATTCAAAATTTTCAAGTAAATCATACACTTTCCGCTAGGGGGGGCACAAAGGTAAATTTTCTGCGTTATTTCTGCTCCTAAAGCTCTGATTTGAAAAATTCTTCCTGTATCGCATACAAGACCTGATGGAAAATATTTTTCACACAATTTCTAATGTTTGGTAAAGAATGGTTTAGCCACCAGGGGTCATATGTGTTAACCGCTTATACGGATAAACCTTTTGAGAATACTTTCTTCCTAAAATAATGCATGGTTTTCCCACCAGGAGACGTAAAGTCACATCTTATTATTGTCGATATCTCTGTTTCTAAGAATTCGTAAGCTCACGATTCCGTTTACAGCAATATCTGAGAGATTAAAAACCCGATTGAAAATGTTCTTTCTTTGGTCAGATCTATTGTTTTCCATACCGGTTCCATTGACTTTGAATAGCTATGATAATTTTAATTTGCGTCAGAACGGATTCAAAAGACGTGATTATACACCCAAAAATTCGGTGTCAACTTTCTTGTTTTTTTTTTTTTTTTTTCGGTTCAAACTTAAAAACTGTGATATGGTGCAAAACAATTTTGTCGCCCCATTGCCTACTGGTACGGAGTGCTGGGTTCTAAGCATTGTAATATTAAGTATAGATTAAGTTGCCAGGTATAACGAAGTCTATAACCAGGTGCGTATAATGGAGTTTGCATCAGGTCCCTTAGGCTTCGTTTTAAACAGGAGCGACTTCACACCGACGAGACATTACATTATGACCACCAACCTAATAAGCTGTAGAACCTCCTTTAGCTCGCAAAACCGCTGCCACTCGGCGAGGCATCGATTCGATGAGCTGGCGATAGGTATCCTGGGATGTCCGGTACCATAATGTCAACAGCAGGTCCTCCAGTTCCCGTATCCGGGAGGTGGCGATTTAGCGCGAATCCGCTTTTCCAAGTCGAACCAAAAGTGTTCGATTGCGTTCATGTCAGGTGAATTTGGAGGCCAGGGCATCAACAGAAAGTCACCAGCATGTTCCTTGAACCACTCCTTGACGATTCTGGCAGTGTGTCATGGCGCACTATCCTGCTGGTAATGGCCATCACCAGCACGGAATACAGTTGCCATGAATGGGTGAACTTAGTCCGCAACGATGTTCAGATACCTGACAGCTGTCAGGGATTCTGCTATTGGGATAATGAGGCCACAAGTGTCTTCCCAAAAAACATCGCCCACAGCATAACACCACCGCTGCCGGCCTGTTTCCGCCCAACAGTGCATCCAGGTGCCACAGCCTCCGTTGGTAATCGGCGTATCCCTGTTCGGTCGTCTACGTGATATACCAGAAATCTTGATTCGTCAGACCAGGCCACTTTCTTCCAAGCATCCACGGGGTCCAATTTCGATGATCTTGGGCCCGTTTCATGCGTTGTTGGCGATGACGTGCAGTGAGCATGGGGACCCAGCTGGGTCTTCGGATACGCAGGCGCATACGCAGAAAGCTGCAATAAACTGTGTGCTGTGAGATATTGCCCTGATCACTACTGTTGTAGCTGCGGGTGATTTGTCGCACTGTGGCCCTGCGGTCGCTGTGATGACGACAGTCTCCGCTCCCCTCTGGCATCAACGAGCTGTTCGTCGTTTGGCCATCTGTGCACCACTTTTGATACGTACTCACTACAGCGTGAACAAAAGTCGCGCAGTTTCCGAGATCGTAGTTCCAAGGCACCGTGCCATCACAATTTGTCCTTTATAAAACTCCAATAAATCGGCAGCTTTTCTCATTCGGACTGCGAACACTCTACTAACTGAAAGCCGGTCGTCGGGTTGTATATATACTGCTCTGCGAACTTTGCCTGCGCCACCGTTCGGCCTCCAGACACGCCCATTTCTCTCAGCTCGGGTGGTCTTAATGAAACGACTCATCGGTGAATATGCAAGCACGAATTGACTTATTAATGCACTAATGTGTGATACATTATCGTTTCGAAAATTTACAGCGATGTAGGTATAGAACAGAATAAGCTTTCCTGTAGTTAAGTTTATTTTGTTTGAACGCAGTTTAATTTCATCCGGCTAGACATCCTGACTTCCACCTACACATGTACGTTCTGAGCACGAAATTCGTCAACCTCCTCAATCTAATATTTCTGAAGATCATTAATTTTGCTTTCAAAAATGTCTCCACGTAGACCATTGGTTATCAGATATTTCAGTATGAAGTAGAAGAATTAAGCTATTACTATATATGGCGTTATTACTTTATTCCACAGCTTTTCAATCAAACGAATTCATTACTTTAGTACCAATAACAGCTTATTCAGCCGGGGTCGACGAACTCTATCCCAAAGGAATAGGCTAAAGCGTTATTATTATCGTCATTTTTTACTGTTACATTTAACAGTACATGCTAACGGGTTTCCTGGAGTTTTCATTAACGTTTGGCTTCTCTGGACAAACCCAGAATGATTACAAAAACCAGCTTTCTTCTCTATACCGTAACGTTATCTTTCAGATGCAGTAACGTATCTATTCAAAAGCAAGACTAATTGAAAGTTATATTCATGAAAGTGTCTCCCATAAAATTAGTTTTCCGACACCCGGAAGCAAAATTACGAAAATAATCCGCCTCATCCCTATAATACATTTTAACTGGTCACAAAAGATCGAAGAGTGTACAAAGGAAATGAAAAACGTTAATCATATTCTCTCATGGCTACCTTCTTAATAACTCAAAATAAAATAAAAAAAAATACTAAAGATTTTTATTCAAAGTATGTCTGCTGCCATCTAGTAATAGGAAGGCGTAAGGTTTTAATGAAGCTCAGTACTAAATCATAGTTTTTAACTGTCCTGTAAAATCAATCTGAATAAATCAAAAGCTCTTTACCAACAGTATTCTAACTGAACCACCGTCATGGAGCAGTTGGTTACGTAGCTATACATTGAGTGGGAGGCAGACGTTTCTGACTGGTGTTCGGGTTTTCCCCAGACTTCCTGTCTTCGAATGCGTAGATGATTCCCTCTGAGGTCGGTTCCGGACGCGCTTTGTCACTGGATCCCTTTCCCAAGGATGCCTGGGTTTACCAGTTACATACAAATTCACCTATTTTTGTTTCGCCTATTCCTGTCTCGCCTAAAACTTGTATTTGCTAGAGGGGAGAGATTCACCCAGAACAAACTTCCTTTTTCTCCTATTCATGTCTTGCCTACTCCTGCTACGTTGAAAGTAAATGGGTTCTGCCATTTTAGGCGAGGAAAGAATTCTGGATTCGCATTTCCTGTCTCGCCTAAAACTTTCCCCTGCTAGATGGGAGGGATTCACCTGGAGCAAACTTCCTTTTTCGTCTATTCTTGTTTTGTCTATTCCTGCTACGTCGAAAGTTAATGGGGTGAGAAAATACTATTACATTATTTCGCTTAAGCTTTGACGGAGTGATTAAAAAAAAAAGATACATCTTTACATCCCGTGATTTTTTCTTCTTTTATCGAAAAACTAAATTTCTCCTGCGTTAAATTTTTTTTAATCAAAATAAAAGCCAAGTAGAAAACAAAGTTGTGCAAATATTTATAAAAAAATGGGGGAGGGGGGGTGCCATTACATTATTTCGCATAAGCTTTGGCGGAGTGGTTTTTTTTTTTTTTAAGATACATCTTTACCTCCGGTAATTTTTTTTTTATCGAAACACTAAATCTTTTGTACGTTAATGTAGGAGACATCAAATGCTGAGTAAAAAGTAAAAAGCAAAAGAGATTAAAGAATAATTCTAATATTTCATTAAACATGGCTGATAAAACCTCACAATTTGTAATTCTGAACAAGAAAGACTACGATAAAAAGATGCTTAAAGCTATCACCAAATTTCCTCAGGCTATCACCACACTTTATATCCTATTAACCGAATCCTTCGACTATTAAGCAAATTGAAAAACCAAAGCCATCTTCCTTCTCCATCACAAAAAGCTGCAACTCCTCCACTTGGACCTCACATACCGGCTGTTTTGGGGAAAATAGATTTCCAAGGAAATCTATTCATACAATAGATGCCTTGGAAATCTACACTTACTATTGATCAAAATAAGTCCGAATATGTGAGATCAGTTCCTTTTGTTCCTTCCATTAAAATTTTCATTTGCTTCCCCAAGTTTTTTCCACAACGGTCTGTCTTGTCACATTATTGTGACCACCAGCTAATATCCAGAATTGCCACCGTGTGCAGCGCGGACAGCAGCTAGACGGGCTGGGAGTGACTCAATAAGGTGCTGGAAGGTGTTCACATGTACGTGGAGCCATGCTGACTGCAGTGCATCTGACAGCTGCGGAAGAGTGCGTGGTGGAGGATCCACAGAGCGAACAACATGATCGAGGTGGTCCCACAAATGCTCAATTGGGTTTAAATCTGGGGAATTACGAGGCCAGAGAAGTACTTTGAAATCTTCATCGTGCTCTTCCAACCACTCTCGGACATTTCTAGCTGTGTGACACGTCGCATTATCGTGTTATAAGATCCCATCTGCACCAGGGAACACAATCAGCATGTATGAGTGTACGTGGTCTGCAAGGATGGATTCATAACGAATTCGGTCCACAGTGCTTTCCACAGGTATGAGATGGACCCAGAGAATGCCAAGAAAACATTCCCCAGACTATAACACTGCCCCCACTAGCGTGTATTCTTTCAGCAATGGTTGAAGTGTTTGTTCTCCGATGTTTCTCGCCATATACGATAACGTTCAACCATTCGATGAAGCAGAAAACATGACTCATCGGAGAAGGCAATCCTTTGCCAACTAGCGGAGGTCCAATTCCGATACTGCGGTGCAAATGTAAGCTTTTCTGCCGATGCACCTTCGTTAGCATAGGCGCAGTGACCATCTGTCTACATCAGAGCCCCATACACAGCAGGGTTCGCCGAACTGTCGTTTTAGACACACTTCAGATAGCCCTCTGGCTCATACGGCCAATAAGTTGCTCCACTGTAGTGTGTCGATCAGCCCTCACGCACCTTCTAAGTCGATGTTCACCTCTTTACATCAATGGCACGTGGTGCCCCGCAGTTTCACGTCGCTTATTCGCAATGGCGCCACTTCTCCAATCACGATACACTTTAACTACAGCAGAACGCGAACAGTTCACAAACTGCGATGTTTCAAAAATCTGCCATCCTTGGCCCGAAAGCCGATACTCATCTTTTTTTTGCAAATCTGATAAATCGCTCATTTTATCCATGAAAACAACGAGCGATATGTTTTTTTAGAATGCCTACAGCACACCTTATATACAATCTCCAAGCCAGCTCACTACACGTGCCTTTTTTCATTGGCTACGCGCTGTTGAAGTCAACAGTAGGAGGTGGTCACAACAATGTGAGTCGACTTTGTATAAAGTACAATTTTCATCAGTAAGTGGTAAGAAATCTGAGATGTATCGGTGAATCTGTCCCAGAATTTTAAAGTACTACGGACCATTGCCTGGAACCTCCTTTTTTGTGGCAGCGAGGGAAGCGAATGGCATTGCACTATTGTATTTCCGGATATGTTGGACAAAGTTCGAACTGTTCAGAAGTAAGTCCTTCAGCCCGTATTTATCTGTAGTTCTGGAAGGGAAATAAGGCTGTAATACAACAGGAATTAAATAAATATTTTCAAAAGATAGGTTGCCGCGTGTATTACTGCGATCATTACGTGTGCTTTCAAACTTCCTTCGCTCACGTACATTATAAAAAACACGCCCTCGTTCGGGTGGTCTCCTCAAACACTACTCATAACAGAACCTTGTTTCCGTCCTCACTGTAACATAGTTTTACAGTTGAATAGCAGTGGAATCACGTGCAGACGATTTATTCCTTTATAATAGCCAATCAGTTGCTTTCTCGCTGGCTCTGGCTGGCGTCATTTCCCAAGGTCGTACGACTATCAGTCTGCCTCGCGTTGCGATGACGAAGTCAGACTGATTGTTGTTACACGTACATCAATTAGTTGATTAAATTTAGAAGGAAATTTTTATTTTACCCCAATTCTTGGGATTAAGATCTTTAAAATGAGCAATTTCACAAGTTCGTACGACATACCTATGCCCCGCAATTTTGTGGAACACTGCGGAATTATACATATAAGATAATCGCGAAAAGCGTATAAATGAATTAGGTGTAATGGAGTTAAAAAAAGAAGCTATAGCAACCACTGTAAAATATCAGGACTAATGCATAACTACGTATAAATGTATAAAATTGCAATTTCATACCCAGATGTGACTTTTGGACAAATCTTTTTCGATTTACTTGACCGCGGGAACTAAACCCGTATTTGCTGAATGTAGAAATAACATTTACCCATGGGATATCCCACGCTCGGTGGGAGTGGATATCACTGGCTTAAAAAAGGAAATCGCAATATACTACCAATGTTACCCTTCGTCGCATCAAAAAAGAAAAGGCTTTTGACGCATCATTTTGAACAACAGTTTGCGTCACTTTCTACCTGAGAGAATGAATTTTCTTGTATAGCAGAGCAAGAAGTTTTTATTTTATTTTATTTGCAACTTACCAGTAACCCTCAATAAATTCCGAAAAATAAATCAAAACACATTGACTAAATAGATGACAAAGGGCACTGACGACAGATTTTGAAGGTCACAACAATACTGTTGAGGAATAGAAGGCTATTAAAAACCAGGAAACTGAAAACTTCAATAAAAATTCTCTCTCGGTGGTTATGAAAGTCACTTTCAAATAACCTTGTTCAAATATTTTAATAAGGGATTACATTGTTCGCTGTTACAAAGCAACCCGGATTACATCGTAAAAAGTAAATTAGCTTTAAGTCTCGGCAGAATTTTTTATAATCGGTTACGGCGTGGAAATGAATAGAATGTCTGGTTTTACACAGTATAAGCATTTCATAAATCTCAAAATAAGTACTGTCGGTTTCTTTGTGTGTGCATGTGCGCGTGTTGGTGAGAGCGCGCGCGTGTGTGTGTGTTTCACGACCAAGAGCAGTTCTTTGGGCTATTAACAGAACCAGCGCTATCGGACAAACACACCACCAAGACCTCATCTGGGACTCCAACTCGGGCCCATTTCGAACGAATGGCCTAAAGCCAGACCACTCGACCACCGGGGCGGTACTGTTGGTTTCAAAATTATACATTGTTTTTTCATGCCCAAAGAGTTGCCAATCATCATATCATCGATATAAAAACATTTCTAGGTCACATATTTTAGTGTGATGTACTCAAAAATCCCTTAAAACTACAAAGGCAACTTTAAACTACGTGTTTTTATTTTTATTATTTTTATATAGGTAAGGTGTATTTTCATCCGTAAACTATCATTTATGTAACTAAATTATCTTCATTTATGTTTTCGCTGACAATTTTAACAATATCTTTGGTATTTACTAAAAAATTTGGGAAACTACTGAAATTGTACCAAGGTGTATTAGGACTGAATTAACCACGCACGGACATCCAGCTGAAGGGTCGATTTCTTACCACTTCTACATTGGTCAGCCACGCGCTTTTGATCCTAGAGGTGAGCGTCGGTTGTCAAGACTGGTATCTCACCAACGACTAGCGACAGTCACCCAGCTCACCCAACCGTACAACAGTGGTGCACTTCAACCTATTTTCACATGCACCATGCGCCGTACTTCGCTTCGCATGGGGTTCTACAGCCGGAGTCACACGAGGGTACCCATGATGACCGCCAGGCATCGCAAACAACGTCTCGCATGGGCCAAGGAACGTCTACAATGGACTCTCAGATGGAAGAAGGTCGTCTGGAGAGGTGAGCTCCTTTTCCTGCTGCACCATGCTGATGGCCGGATTCGCATATGGAGTGAACAGCATGAAGCCTTATTCCTTGGTTGCACAGTTGGGGTTCAACAGGCAGATAGAGGTCCTGTTGCGGTCTGGGAAGCTTTTTCCTGGTAAGCTCTAGGTCTGTTGGTCATCATCGTACAAACACTGAATGGTGTACGCTACAGAGACCTGTTAGCTGACCATATCCATCCATACCTGCAGGAGGTTTACCCTGACTACGGCACCACCTTTCAACAGGACGAAGTGCCGTGTCATCGGGCTCGTATAACTACTCAGTGGTTGGAGGAACACAACAAATTCGCCACATTGCCTTGGCCCACAAACTCCCTGACTGTAACCCAATTGAACATTTGCAGGATATACTAGAACGGGGTGTGGAACTGCCGATTCTCCTCCACGGAACAAGCGTGAACTGACGGAGCTGCTGCAGCTGACATGGGTCAAGTTACACATGGAGGATGTTCGAAGCCTTGAAGTATCTATTCGTTGGCGTCTGCGATTGCTCAGAAAGGTGGGCCAACGCGTTATTAAGTAGGTGTTCCTAACGAAAGCTAACTCAATGTATAGAGTTGTGCGATCCTATACAAACGCGCGGATGCGACTAGCGACTAAGGAGATATTGCATTAATGACAGTTCCCAATCCCTCAACACCATTTCTCGTTGAGGACCGATCAATCACCAGATATGATTGTATAAATTGTGTGGAAGAAATATTCTTCTCTTAATACCTGGAAGTATGTCTGAATAATGAATTCAGCAATCAGACATCTCTGAATTGCCTGTATTTACTGTTCTTCACGTAACATCAATCACATCAGAAAACTTGAAAATTACATCGCTCCGTAGCTTTTTTCACAGAGTTACACCCGACGGACTGGTGACTTCACTTAACTGCGCTACAAGGAAGCAGAATTGGCTTCCACTGGCTAAAAATCTGCGAAGGTTCATACTCTGGACACTCAGATACTTAGGACTTCATCGTCCTCGGTGGTGTAACGGATAGCATGCTCGAACTGAAATCGGGACATGCGGGTTCGATTCCCGCTGCAGGGCGATGTAATTTTCAAGTTTTCTAACGTTATTTATGTTACATAATGAGTAGTAAATACAGGCAATTCAGGGATGTCTGATTGCTGAGTTCGTAATTCAGATACGGTTGTTTTTCGCAGAGCCGCCCTTAGCAGCCGCGGAGCCGGGTGCGAACCTAGCCGCGGGGCCCCATGCTTTAACCCCCACCCCTACACAGTACTTAAAACATAGTTTATTAGTTATCTGCACAGTTTAATGTCAAGACGTTTGAAAATTAACCAATAACGAAAGACAGCATTTAAAATTTTTTGAACAATACTAATATTTTGTAAATGTCTTTTAAATGATGTATCAAGCACACCTGCATTCGTCCTTCCCTCACACGTCTCTACCTATTATGGGAAAATACTTAACATTATACAACTCACCTTATAAGAACTGTACTTTTCTTGCTTTTATCACTGCAAAGTCAGCTATTAAATCATCAAAATTTATTTTGCTTGCTTTATCCTGTTCAATTGACAAAGTTGCCAAAGACATCAATCTTTCTTGAGACATGACAGATCTTAAATAAGATTTAAACAGCTTCAATCGTGAAAGCTTCTTTATACGCTTGCCACTGTTACTGGGACAGTAAGTAGTATCTTGTAGGCGATGAAAGCATCAGGGAAAGTATTCTGAATTTTATTCATGCATCTTAAAAGCACCAGCTGCAGTTTTGATATCAGAAGGAAGTAACTCACGTAGCACAATTTTTTCGATAACTATCAGTGCACGGTGCACGTTGAAAGATATGGTTTCAATACTAATGTTTCCCTAATGTTTGTAGTTTGCTGCAGATATTTCGGTAAATATAAATTCAGCAATCCATATTAAAAAAGAAAACGAATTAAACGAGGAGTTTAAAAAATAAAATTAGGATAAATGAAAATAAGATATGCACTCCCTCGCTCTCTTTCTCCCTCCTTCATTTTCTTTCTTTTCCTCTTTTTTTACGCTTTCCAACCGTAGGTTGAAGAAGCATATATGTCCCAGCTTTTCCCGTCTGTCCGCACGATAACTCGCGTAAAAATGGTTCGATTTCGACGAAATTTTAGTATGTAGTAGGGGACCACTTGGGGACGAACCCTATTGAAAATGATGGGGATAATGAGGTCAAAGGTCACGACATAGGTGCAGGATCCATTCCATGCCCTTATAGATCATAACTTGCGTAAATATGGTTCGATTTCAATGAAATTTTAGTATGCGGTAGAGGACCACCTGGAGACGAACCCTGTTGAAAATGGGGATAATGGGGTCAAAGGTCACGACATAGGAGCAGGATTCATTTCATTGCCCTTATACGTCATAACTTGCGTAAATATGGTTCGATTTCAACGAAATTTTAGTATGTGGTAGGGGACCACCTGGGGACGAATCCTATTGAAAATGGATGAAGTGGGGTCCAAAGGACAGGACATAGGAGCGGGATGCATTCCATTGCCCTTATGCGTTATAACCTACGTAAAAATGGTTCGATTTCGATGAAATTTTAGTATGTGGTAGGGGACCACCTCAAGAAGAATGCTATTGAAAATGGGCGAAATAGGGTCAAAGGTCAGGACACAGGATCCATTCCGTCGCCCTCATGCGTTATAATTTACGTAAAAATGCTTCGATTGAGACAAAACTTTATGTTGTTCCGGAAGTATACTTTTCCGGTTCTGTTAAATATCACCGAAATGTGGTCAAAGGTTACGTCATAGGAGCAAGGTATTTTTTCTACAGCCATTATCCTCATAACTTGAGTAATAATTGGAGTAATGATTTCTGGTATGTTGGAAAGCGTGTCATAATCAATGCATTGCATGATTTTACTAACTTGTTTCTTAGGGTGTGAGCGCTGGATCCCCTAAGCGCGGTGCCCTGTGCGACCGCACTTGCACACCCTTAAGGGCGGATCTGGTTTTTCGCCTAGGATTAAAAAAAAAAAATGCAGATACACGCACGCACGATCTCAGATTTATCATTCATCCAATTTTATTTATTTATTAAATCTCTACGAGCAATTTGCACCGTGGTTGCCGAGATGAAAATCGAAAATTCTGTGCTGGACGTAGAGCCAGAGGAAATCCCCTTTAAGTCAGAAAAACGCATCCTATTTTATTTATTTATTTATTGTTTGTACGTGTGGGTAGTAAAGATCTTACAAGAAGCAACGAGACAGAAAGCTAAAGCAAAGGTACTGAAAATAAGAATAAGATATATTCGTGGGCAGCAGAGATTGCCAGCGTTGTATTTCCACGCCACGCCAACATCTGGACTTGATAGGGAATTTATTGTGCTGCTGGAATCACTCGTGACAAGGTATTTTAGGATCATTCCTCATATCACAATTTTGTTTTTTACCTAATACAGGTATTTATAATTTTTCGCTCTGCGAATAGATTGATATCGCATCAATCAGTTTTATATAAATTACTAGGCTTTGATTAAGTTGTGTACTCTTAAGTGAAGAACGAAGAAATAAATAATTCACTCCGGAGCTGCAGAAATTCTAGTGTACAACCAAGGACACGTGACTCAACGTCTTTTTTTTTTTTTTTTTTTTTTGATTGGAGGTTTAACGACCGCCGTGAGCAACTCAATGGGCTATAAGCAGTCGCTCGTCCCTAATTTAGGGTCACTGGTTCCAGGGAAGGGAGAGAGCCAGTGCCGTAAGACAAACACAACATCCATGCCTGACCGGGATTCGAACCAACCCGGAGCCCTTACGGACGAATGATCAGAGGCCAACGCCTTAGACCACTGCGCCACCGGGGCGGCTCAACGTTTTTATAAAAAATATCAAGCCATTATTGTGTCGAATGTAAGGCTGTAAAGAGTCAGCTGGTTCGTCAGATTTCTTCTTTTTTTATGCTTTCCAACCGTAGGTTGAAGAAGCGTATACGCTCCAGCTTTGTTCTTCTGTCTGTCTGTCCGCACCATAACTCGTGTAAAAATGGTTCGATTTCGATAACATTTTAGTATGTAGTAGGGGACCACCTGGGGACGAACCCTATTGAAAATGGGCGAAATGGGGTCAAAGGTCAGGACATAGGAGCGGGATCCATTCCATCGTCCTTATGCGTTATAACTTACGTAAACATGCTTCGATTGAGACAAAACTTTATAATGCTGTTCCAGAAGTATACTTAACCAGTTCTGTTTATTATAATCAAAATGGGGTCAAAGGTCAGGGAACAGGAGCGAGATTTATCCCACAGCCATTATCCTCATAACTTGAGTAATGATTTCTGGTATGTTGGAAAGCGTATCATAATCAATGCATTGCACGATTTTACTAACTTGTTTATTTTAATTTTTAGTAACAATCGCACTTTCTGAGCTGGCAGTTGATGAAGTACAGCACAGCCCCGCCAATAACGAACCCCCTTTTCAGCAAGATTCCGGATTTAAAGAACAAAACAAGAACTTTTCTTTGGTATAATGTTATTTTAAAGCTAATTTGATCGTTTTTATCGAACACAATTTAATGAAATACCCGGATTTAACGAGGAAGAGAAAAGCTAAGATATTTTAACAAACGAAGTAACAAAATTTAATGAAAGTCCATATTTAACGAGGCAGAGAAAATGTGTTGCGCACTATCCTGGGATGGGGGAATGGAAATGGTAACACACAGGACGAAACTGCAATAGCATACTGGTATCTTGGTGTACTAGAAAAAGAATGTTGATGTAATGGATTCGGAAAAAGTCTTTAAAGTCTGCTTTTATTATAAACACGTCTTTAGAGTAGGGTCACCTAACTTTTGGAGAAGAGCGCCAAATGGGAAACTGACTAAAGCTCGGCGGTCTGGATTAAAAATTTTGGTAAACATACAGAGGGCGAGTCGAAAGTTTGGCAATATTTTGATCACTTTATGTCTTCATACGTCCCTTGACGACGAAAGCTGACTAGCATTCAAAGTATAGGTCATCGTGTTGCATCGTCTTTAGCCATCAGTCTGCCAGTTCTTCGATTCCGCGGCGGTACCAGTTCTTGTCCTTCGAGGTGAAGAATTCCTTCACCCCAGCTGCCGTCTCCTCCTGGTTGTTGAACTGCCGCCCGCGAAGGAAGTGGGCCATGGACCGGAACAAGTAATAATCCGACGGTGCAAGGTCCGGACTATATGCTGGGTGTGGCATCAGTTCGACGCCCTCAAGTTCCTGAAGTTTTGCCAGAAACGCTCGCGTGGTATGAGGACGAGCGTCGTCCGGCTGTAGGACAGTGCGCTTTCTGTTCATCAGTGCCGGGTACTTCTCCTCCAGAACGGCATACATCCGCTTCAGGTGTTCAGAGTAGAGTTTGTAGCTGATGGTCCGACTGTCTGAAACAAATTCGTAAAGGATCATCCCCTCGAAATTCCACCAGACGCAGAGCATCACCTTGTGCTCGAAGCGCCCACGTTTGACAACAGGTTCTGGAAGCTGGCCCGGGATCGACCACTGCCGTTGTGTGTTAGACCCACTTTTCATCGCACGTAACAATTCTCTTGATGAAAAGTACATCGCGCGGGTTTTCTAGGAGTTTCGTGCACACTTCCACTCGGCGGTTTGCTTCAGCTGGAGTCAGTTCGTGAGGGGCAATGCGGCAGCTCCTGTAGACCTTGCCGAGGTCCTGAAGGTGACGAACCACGGTGGTCTGTGATATGCCCAGCTCGCCTGAAAATCTATGAGTGCTGGTTATCTGATTTTCCTCCACTACCTGGCGCACGACCTCCAAATCCACGGTTCGCGGCCTACCTGACCTTGGCTGATCGTCGAGGTTTCTGTCACCTGTGCGAAATTTCTTGAACCATCTGGTTGCGGTGCTGTTGTCCACGGAACCTTCCCCTTTCGCATGACAAATGTTTCGTGTTGCTTGAGCAGCGTTATGGCCGAGTTCAAACTCGTAAAGCAAAAGTTCCCTAATTAGCCAGTTCTGGCTGTTCACTTTTTAGGCGTCCCAACCACAGACAGAACGACGACGACTGCCACTTTATACCCCTTTCGACTGACTGCAATGCGCAACTTGAACTAGTTTAAACACGTGACATACCTTCCGTAGCACATGCGTTTCTGCAAATATTGCAAAACTCTCAACTCACCCTCTGTATAATCAATCAATGCAGATATTTAAATTTTTAATCAACTAATATTTGTCAAGGTCTTACTAATTTTATATGGTCTGTAATTTAACATGAAAGTTTTGAAATAAATATTTAAAGATATTTATACATATCTAAAACAAATATAAAACTAAACTTATTGAAGATTAAAGTTTAATATTTAGTAAGTTGACTTCATATCATAAACAAATTTACTTCATGACATCTAAAACTGGAAAAAAAAAAATCAATGAGAAGAATGGTATTGTTTCTGGAATTATTTAGCTACATTTTTGTTATTTGGTTCCAGGTTGGAAAACCCAACTTTTAAAAAGTCTATCACGTCGCTGTCGGTCAATCGTGAACGAAGCTTTGACATATTTAATTTTGGAGAAAGCTTGTTCACAAACATATGTGCTACCAAACACTGAAAGCGTATTCTTGGCAAAACTTTACACATTTGTAAAACTACACTCATTGTCATAAAAATCCGCGCACCAAGAAAAAATAAAGTAAAAAACGTGCGATTAACGCCAAACTCTGCGAATAGCTACGGGGAGGGCAGACATGCAAATGATCAAAGTTTCGTGCGATTCCGCATGCCCGCGCCTCCAAGACCGGCGCTGCAATCGGAATTCTTGGGGCTTAAAAGGTGACGCTCAGGGGACTCCACACATGTGTCAAAGTGCACGGTAAGAGTCAGGTGAGGTCCCTGAGCAACAGATATGCCAAGGAGCCGCCGTAGATGTACTTACGGGCAACTGACGGAGTTTGAACGAGGCCGTATCGTCGGATGAGAGAGGCGCTGGGTGGCCGGTGCGCCGAATCGGACGCCATTTGGTCCGGTCGGACAGTACGATGCAATCGTATTGGGAGCAATGGACACGGGAAGTCATCCAGACACGGGGGACTGGCTCTAGATGACCCAGACACACCACCAGCAGAGAGGACCGTGGGATCGTGAGAGCTGCACGCACAGATACAACGATGTCCTCAACCAATTGCCATTATCACCTCGTCGGCGTCGATTGCACTTTTGTCAGCAGCGAGCAACGTGGAATGCTACTGACTGGCGACGTATAGTTTTCTGCGACGAATCCCGCTTCTGTATGGTAACGGGTGACCACCTTGTCAAAGTCTGGAGGACCGCACGTGAACGCTACAATACCAATCTCACTGTAGAGCGGCACACGTCCCGAACTGCAGGCGTGATGGTCTGGGGAGCCATCGCGTATGACAGCCGGACATCCTTCGCAGTGAACCAAGGGACTTTGATAGCCCAGCGCTACGTATAAAAGATCTTGCGGTCCCATGAGCTGCATTTCCTGGCGAGGGCGGCCCTGAGCCATTTTCCAACAAGATAACGCCCGTCGGCACACGGCTCGGTTTCCCCATGACTGCGTCATGCTTCGACGCTTCCGTGGCCTACCAGATCTCCTGATCTCTCGCTTTTCGAGCACGTGTGGGACCAGATGGGATGCCAGCTTTCTCCGTGTCCCAGTGTTCGTGATTTAGAGCGTCAGTTGCAAGAAGTGCGGGCCAGTCTGTTCCAGGATAACATACGGCGTCTCTTTGACTCCATGCCGGACCGTATCACCGCATGCATCTGAGCACGAGGTGGTCCGACACGGTACTAACACTAACCGAAATGTGTACCGTATGTCCGCAGGAAATCGTCCTGCTTCTGTGATATTGTAATCACTTCTGTCCTTGGTATGTACCACCTCACTACTAAAATCTCATTTCAATTGGATGCCTCCTACTTGGCGCGCGGAGTTTTATGACAATGAGTGTATTTCTAGACAAAAGAGAATAAAACGTTATCAAACTTTCATTCTTTAACAATGACTTCATAATTATTAAATTGCAAATCTAAAAGTACCGACTGTAAACTCATACATGGTTGGCATCAAGAACCGTAAAACTAAATGGGTCCTCTAATAGCTGGAATATTTTTTCATGCTTGTAAAAATCCCCAAAACGTCTTTCAAACTTAGATTTGAACAAATTAATATTTGTAACGTAGTGATCAACATAAATTTATCAGCACATATATTTACAAGAGTGCAAAACATTTTGCTATGGTAACTGTCACTTAAACAGTTCCAACTGCGATTGGAAAGACTTCAGATCAAAAAACAATTTATGTACGAGCTCATCTTTCTCTTGCAAATTCAAATTGAATTGATTAAGATGATCAGTAGTATTCGTTAAAAATGCAAGGTCCCACAACCAGGAGGCGTTACCGTGGGCCGTAGTTTGGTGACCACTGCTTTAGAGAATAGAAAAATAATCAAATTTTAGTCACGCATGACTGCCCACTAGAACCATTGAATTATTTTAAAAAAATCGACTTGTATAATATAATAAGTATTTTCAGCTTATTACAATAAGGAAAAATGGTAGGGATCAATTAATTGCCGTATATAATAATTAATTAATTACTGCAGAGCATTTCTTTATTTGCGATTAGAGAAATTCAGGAAATTTAAGTGGGCGTCTGGTGACGAAGTTTAGCAACACCTGGCTTAGAATACATATACTAACTCTGGTCAAAGCACTTTTGCAGTGTTACATAAAATCATTTTCCATCTAACAGAATATTCATTGCTTTGTACAGAGTTCAGTAAATTCCAGAAGCAAAAGAGCGACAAAAGCACGATTTCATTTCTTTCAGGCATCGCAATTTTTTTTTCTTTTTACGTTCCACTCGAACATAAATCGTAACGAGGAGGTTCTGAAGGGGGGTGTCTGGTAGTAGAAAGGACCTGTCTACGTGATGTCTGTCATATCACAGTAAAAGGTTAAACCAAAGACACGCAGCAGACACTTTAGTAAGAAATTTAAACATAAAAAAAATCACGAAAGTTCTGAAACATGTCACTGAACTTACGTTTTCTTCACTCAAGACACGCAAGAAATATGCTTGAATTCTGTCAAAGGGATCACAGAGAGCGTAAGTATGTACAGAAATGATTGATTAATCTTGCTAATTGATTGACCAATGGGGAACCACGTCTTCAAAAAAGCAGCTCAGCTTGAATGACAAAAGCATGTTAAGATTTTTTTCTCTTTAATTTTCAATTAGGCGAAACGTAGTGAATTATACAGACACCAGACAAAAATTAGTCACCTGCAGCAATATATTGGGTTGATGCATAAGTTCATGCCGGTTTTTTCACCGCACTATAGGAATGTATTACATCAGAAGAGAAAACGGAATCAATCAATTATGTATCCCCCCCCCCCATTGTTTACGATGGTGTCCCAACGTCTGGATATGTCTGCAATGCCATTCTTAAAAAACCATGCAGGTTTTGCTGCGAAGAAATCTTCAAGCAAATTCTGGAGATCAACATCATTGTTGAACGTTCTGACACGGAGTGCACTCGACAGAGATCGGAACAGGTGATAGTCTGAAGGGGTGACATCTGGGGAATAAGCCAGATGCGGAAAGATCTCCCAATGCATGTCCTGAATGGCCATTTTGATCATGTTTGCACTGTGAGAGCGAACGTTTTCATGTTGGAGGAAGACGTCATAGCACCGATGAGGCCATTTCTGCTAAATTGCTCCCTCCACACGTTGGGGTTGCCCACACTAGAGTTGATGGTCCGATTCCTCGGCAGCATTTCCTAGTGAATAATGTCTTCCATGTCCCACCAGACACACAACATTATCTTCGCAGGATAAAAGTCATGTTTTGGGTGTGGTGTGGGCGTCTCCTTTGGGCTTAACCATTCCCTCCGATACCTGAAATTCACGTACAGTCACCACTTTTCATCTCCAGTAACAATATGTGACAGAAAGGGGTTTGTGTTACAGAAAACATTCGCGATAACAGGCAAAGAACCACATATAGCAACACGCTGATTTTTGTTGTTCACCTGTTCCGATCTCTGTCGAGTGCACTTCGTGGCAAAGAGTGTGAGGCACCAAAGACCCCAATTTCTGAAACTTTCCCATACCCTGCAGTTGTCGAACCACTGTGGCCTGGTCACAGTCCATTTCAATGGCCAATTCGTGTGTGGTTTGACATGGATCCAAGTGGATGAGATGGTTCAAACGATGCACAGCATAAAGTGAGATGGACGACCTGAGCGTGGAGCGTCGTTGAGGTCAAAATTGCCACCTCGAAATCGGTCAAACCATTTGCGGACTGTCCTCGGAGCAATAGCATCCACCCCATACACAGCACAAATTTGTCGAGTAGCCTCGGCAGCTGTGGATCAGTTGTTAAATTCGCAGAGGAGCAGATGTTGGAAATGTTCATTCCTGCCTACTTGACATTCCATACTTACGGATCTGAAAACCAAAAACCCCATTAGCCACAATCACACAACGCAATATGATTTAGATACACGATAATACTGGCTACATTTTGATATACAATTGGCCATCTGCACTGTCACTACTGATCTGGGAAACAATCGTGAAATAAAACCGCATGAACTTATGCATCAACCCAATATGAAATTGTTTAATATGATAATTTCTGAGGTTATTATTATAATTTTATTTACATATTTCTGGTTTATATAATAATAAAATGCTTTATTCCTTTCTACAAGCAAAAATTTAAGCTGAAGAGAAAGTCGATAAAAATCAAAAATATAAAAAAGCTCGATTAGCTTGGGCCAAAACTCACAGGACATGGACTGTTCATCAGTGGAAGGATGTCATATGATCTGATGAATCGAAATTTTGCCTATACTCCAATGATACAAGGCGTACGGTCAACAGGGGTCTAAAGAAACATTGAATCCTGAGTGTGATTAAAGAGTTCTTGTCAAAGGAGGTGAGCCTGTAATGCTGTAGGTTTGTTTCATTGGTTGTGAATAGGCCCACTAGTACAGGTGGAAAATACGATGAATCAACATGCTTACAAAGAAATTTTAGACAATCACGTGTTTCTTTTTGCACAACATTTACTTATCTGATTTACCATGATGACAAACTGTAGGATTCATAGAGCTAAAACCATTATGAACTTGTGTGAAGAGCTTGTTACAACTTTGGGAGACATGAACTGGCAAGCGAAATCGCCAGATTTAAATCCCACCGATAATTTATGAAACAACCTTGAACGAAGTACAAAAAACAAACTTCAGCTCCCAGGAATCTCAATGAATTGCGAGACAAACCGTTCTTACATTTTAAAAATTAAGTGATGTGAATTCACGGAAAATTTCTGAAAATAACGTTCAGCAAAGTCGCCGGTAGGTATTCGTGTCTTTCAGAAATTTCCGTTTTTAAAAGTGCTCTTTTTTTTTTAACTTTCGTGTTTTCACAGATTTTCCGTAGACAGAAATTCCGTTTATTTCAGAAAAGTCCATTTCACGTTTTTCCGTATCTAAACTGATATTCCGTAAAATCGATGTCCCTGTACTTTCCTGCCCTTACCCCAGATAAGCCTTCCCGCTGAGGCCAGGATCGAACACCCGACGTTGGAGCTGGCTGAACTTGCGCCTTTAACCACAAAGCAACAAACGTTAGGCAATCCGAATCACGTACATCGTAAAACGAATTCCGCAAAGATGAAATTTTGTTTTTTACGCTTTTCAACCGTAGGTTGAAGAAGCGTATATGCTCAAGCTTTGTCCCTCTGTCTGTCTGTCCGCAAGATAAATCGCGTAAAAATAGTTCGATTTCGATGAAACTTTAGTATGTGGTAGGGGACAACCTGGGGACGAACCCTATTGAAAATGGGCGAAATAGGATCAAAGGTCAGGAAATAGGAGCTGGATCCATTCCATCATCTTATGCGTCATAATTTGCGTAAAAATGTTTCGAATGCGACAAAACTTCATCATGTTGTTTCGGAGGTATACTGAACCGGTTCTATAGAATACCATCGAAATGGGGTCAAAGGTCAGGGCACAGGATCGAAATTTATACCACAGCCATTATTCTCATAATTTGACTAAAAATGCTTCGATTGCGACAAAACTTTAGTATGTTGTTCCAGATGTATACTGAACCAATTCTGTTTAATATCATCGAAATGGGGTCAAAGGCCAGGGCACAGGAGCGAGATTTATTCCACAGCCATTATCCTCATAACTTGAGTAATGATTTCTGGTATATTGGAAAGCATATCATAATCAATGCATTGCATGATTTTACTAACTTGTTTGTCATTAATGTGAGTAATTTAGTAATTGCATTTCCTATTGGAGCTTATTATTTTTCTGAATAGGTTTGTAATACACACACACACACACACACACACACACACACACACACACACACACACATATATATATATATATACAGCGTTCGAATTACCCAGTGGTCCGCTGGCCATTGGCCGGCAAAATTTCTGTCGGACTACTGAACTATTATTGGTTTTACTGGCCCAGGGGTCCAGTAAGATTTTTTTTTTTCTAATTTGTCACATTAAAAATTTAATTTCTGTTTCTTTTACCTTGCTATATGGTTTTCTTTTTAGGCTGCAAACTAACGGTAGGTTTAAAAACAAATATTGGAGATAATTTCATTGAAATGATGCGTTATTTTCTACATACAGTACGATGTATTGTAAATGTCTAAGTTTTTTTTAGTTTTTTTTTTTTTATACGGACCAGTGGGCATTTTGGTGCACCAGCGGTTTATGCATATATATATATTTTTTCTGTAGGATGACTTTTCACAAATTAAGCATTTTTCATCGTGATTTTTCGAAGCAACAAAATGCTTTACAACTTGATTTTTTATACTGACAATGACTTTCAGTAATCTTTAAAAAAGGTGAAATGTACTTTTTTATAGTATTATTTCACACACAAAAGCTAAAAAGAAGAAAAAACTAAATATAAAATTAACTCTTGATAGCTATAATAGCTTTTGTCTTAAGTTGTCCAAAGACTAATAATACACAGACATTGTATAACCACCTGTACAATTCAGGTTTCTTACAGTAACACAATATATAATAAGTAGCTGATGCATCAAATAGGGAAGAGGCGAAGAAATATCCTGTGCCACAATAAACAAAATCCATGCGATATGCTATCCACAATATCCGATCCCGCTACGGAACTTCAAAATTCGCAGACGATTGAAATTTAAAAGTAAATCAAACCTCAAGTATTCTCAGGAATCGCTCTTATTACCGGTAATTTCTCGTCATACTTACGGAAAAAGTGAGAACGGAGATTTTCCGTTAATATACGAAAGGAATTGCGGAAAGGTTCCTGAAGATTCAGAATTTTCCGTTAACACATCTCTAAAACGGTAATTTACCGTCAATGTTATAGAAAGAAACTGCGGAAAGGTTTCTGGAAATTCAGAATTTTCCTGTGGTACCAAAAAATCCGTGGAGTTCAGGTTTCTTTCCACCATTTTACAGAAAAAAGGTTGTATGAGAAATATGCTTCGTTAATTCACGAAAGAAATGACGGAATGTTGCTCGTGGATTTCAGAAATTTTTTTACAGTGTAGAATGGTTAAAAATTGACTTAAGTTATTTACATCATCATCTTGAATCTCTTCCAGCAAGAATTAATACTATGATTTCTACACGTGGTGATGCAACTAAGTATTAAAAGTAAATTTCTGGAGTTGACAAATTTTTTGTCCGGTGTCTGTATGTGAAACATATTAAAAGTAGGAGCACGATCGATTTTATCTTTCCTTTATGAAACATAGTGCTACTCAATAAAAACTAATGTGTGCGTGGGGGAGGGGGGGACATAACCAACCAATAAGGTTAGACCAACCAACACCTTTACGCAGTTTGAATAAAGGAGTTGACATAGCAACTTGTGAGGCGTTTACTTAGCAGAACTGGTGCTGACGACTGAGAGTATTTCTCTCAGTGGAGCGGGAGAAAGAGGGCTGATAGCTCTCCAGAGAAATCTTCATGAGAATAGATACAGAGAATTGTCACTCTCCGCCTGCGGGAAAGGGAATTAAGGCAATTAGTGAACATCCGATTGTCAGCCAGTTGAATCCTCTTTTCGGACAGCATTTTAAAAGCTTAAAGGTTGACTTGGCTACACTTTACAAAAAACTGAGGACAGAATTCTAGGGTGGGACAAAACCACGACATACACAGAGACTAACAGAATAATATAGCCACCTACCTAATAATGGGATTAACCGCCCTTGGCTCGGATGATAGCGGCGAGACGGCGTGATATAGACTCAATGAGGGCCTGGATTGTTGCCCGAGGTACACGTGCCCATTCGGATCGCAGGAGAGCACGGAGATGACGTGCTTTTAGTTCAGCACGTCGAACCTGTCGATCCAAATAGTCCCACAAGTGCTCTATGGAATTGAGGCCTGGCGATTTCGCTGGTCAAGGGAGAACGGAGACATCGCTGTCGTGTTCCTGGAACCAGTCACGCACCGCCTGAGCGACATGGCAGGGCGACATTGTTCTGTTGGTAGACACCATCACCACCAGGGTAAACGTCCAACATAAAGGGATGCATGTGGTCAGCGAGGATGGACAGGTGGCCATTGGCGTACAGGGACCCATCCAGTGGTACCAGGAAAACATCTCTCAGACATGCACACGGCCACCCTCTACTTGACCGACAAGCGTGTCCTGGTATTGGATCTCGTGTGTCTGACGCCGTATCCGCCACCGCCCATCACTTCTCTGCAGTAGAAACCTCGATTCGTTGAAGGCAACCTTTTCCCGCTCTTCCACTATCCCAGGACGGTAGTCCCATGCGAACTGCAGGCGTCGTTGCCGATGGACCTGGGTTAACATGGGCGCCTTGACACAGCGTCGACTCCGGAGACCCATGCGTAACAGGGTTCGCTCTACTGTTATCGGGGACACATACCTGGGTGCCCAAGCGTTCATTTGTGTGGTCAATTGCTGAACTGTGGCGCGTCGATTGGAGGCGACGTTTTCCTTTGGGGCTCCACAGTTATGACGTCAGAGGGCACTCGGTGCGCCAGCGGTCCATTCTTGGTACACCCTTACTACAGCAACATCCCACGAAGTCTGCTGTTTCTGAGATGCTTCCACCCTTGGCGCGGTAGCTGATGATCATTCCTTTTTTGAACGTCCATCAAATCACTGCCTCTGTCCATTGTGCTCACGTAATGCACTGTGGATAATCTGCCCTGGCCGGTTGCTTATATCTCAGTGTGGTCGACCTTGTCACGTGCACTCTGTGACGCGCCTGGGTGGGTACACTGTTACGCCGGGGGTAGTTGTGTTATTCTGATAAGACCGTGTAAAATATTGGACACGGAAACTTCTACGACATGATGATGCTGTCTATGAAGACGATTCAAACTTGACGTAATACTGAACCAAAGAATATCTAACGCTTGAAGAAGGCTAACTCTCATAAAGATAACGTAAAACATGCGGCAACAGCGCCACCACATCTTAAGAGATAATATGCTCTGCGGGAAAGTTAACATTCGGGAGCAAAACACGTTACGGGGACAACGGCAGTGAAGCTTTTCTTTGATCCAAGATGCTTTCCTTGGATCTGATGACTATTTGCTTGTTGTTGTTGCTGTTTTCTGATATACCGCTCATCCCTTATTTCGGTGAGAAAAATATGCAATAACATTAGTATCACTATTTAAATTAAATTTCGGCAAATATTACAGTTAGACCTAAGGATACGTACAAAATGCAGACATTCCCTAGTATTTGGCATTACTGAAAATGTTTCTGGAAAACTGAAGAACAAACAAAAGCCTTAACTAACCCGTTTGGCGTAACAAAACTAACATATCCGATTTGCGAAGTGATTATGCTACCGAGAAGGTAACAATCACGTGTTGTGAGTAGCTCGGCTGACTGTACCCAAAGAATTGAAGTCAACAGAAATACGCATGCGCAGTCTGCTCTGTCTGCTCCGGCATCAGCCTATATGTTGGCTTCTCTGCACTGCATTTTAATTCTTAAGATATGGCGGCGCTAGTTACGTCTCGCCGAGCCTTAACTTCTTCTCGTTAGATATTCTTTGACCGAACCGAGCATTTACGATAACAATAAAACACCACCATGTCATAGATGATGTCGTACTGTTTCGTCGGCTCCTTCAAGTTAATGTCCTCGTCCCACTATACGCGACAAAACGTAGCAAGAATCGATGCATATAAGCCTCGAATAGTGTCCCGCGGCTGAACAGGGCATGTAGGATGTTGAAACGGCTTCCCAGGATGCAGTGCGCTCAACAGGGGAAAATCAGGGGTACATGTTTGACCAGAGTCTTGACATCACGTTGACTCTCGATGGCAACGCAAGCCGTATGGACATGTGCTTGCTCTTGTTCGAAAATGCCACGGAGGAAGAGTATACCGTGGGGTTTAGAAAAGAATCCGTGTAATCCCCCTCCCATAACACCGTGAGGGCGCTAGAACCTCCCTCTGACCTTGGTGGAGCCATAATCTTATGAAGTTATCATTTATATTCAGAAGCGGGACTCGTCAGAGAAGAGGACATGGTGCCATTCCTTAAGAAGCGAGACTCGTCAGAGAAGAGGATAGGGTGCCATTCGTTTAGAAAAGAGACTCGTCAGAGGAGAGGATAGGGTGTCATTCCCTTACCAAAGCTTCCCACTCTCAGTACTACTACAAACAGTTCCTGGCTGGTGGTGGACTGTCAGAAGGAACCTCAGAACTGAATGCCGTGCGGTTTCCACGGACGGTCCTCGTAGAGGGAGAAGCATTTGATGCAGGAGCCAAGTCTTGCTGGCTTGCAGTAGATGTGACACAAGCGTTTTCGCTCATCTACGGATGAAGTGGTCCTCTCTTTCTGTGGTACGTCAGTTAGAACCAGATAAATGGCGACAGAAAGAAGCACTCCCTCTCTTAGCGAACAATCAATTTTGATGCCATTTGATGTGATAACAAACCCGCCTCGTGCACCTCCACAATGCGGCATATTCAAATGATGCCAGTTGTTGATAGTTTTATTATTGTAGTTCGTGCATACTTCATTTTTGTTCACGAACAATTGCGAAAACGCCGCCAGATATCTTAGAATTTTTGGTTTCCCACCTCATAGGCACAGACTAAGAGGGGGAGGAGAATCCTGCCCCACCCCCACAATAATTTTAGCAGGGGAGCAGTGCGCACCCTATTTTTTTTTTTTTTTTTTTCGTCGAGTTTAAATAATCGCTTTGAGTTCATAAGGTGAACAAAGCTAAACCTTATGAGGCCAAAGCGATTTATTTTCAAGAAAATAAATAAATAACAAAAATAAGTAAAAGCTTTTTTCCCATATTCAACATTTCTCATTTGATAACAAACTTGATTGTCCGCCCCGCATTGTGTGTGACATGTTCTTATGTGGTAAATGTTTAAAACAATTATCAAAAATAAAATAAATAAAAATACAGAAACGTATAATATCTAGCACCGTTATTTAGCTATTCATTTTTTGCGCTTCTATTTCTTTGTTTGAGTCGATTTAGCATATTTTTAGCACGTCTTTTGTAAAAAATGATCGTGCTTATGTTATCGGTTTGTCCGTCCGTCTGTACCCACGGTATCTCTGCAACTATTAGTCCAATTTGAAAAACTCTTCTTGCATTGGGAAGTTTGAAATATGCGAATGATGATCCTTTATTTCGTTCTTTTTTACGATGTACAATTTTGCCGCTAGAGGGCGTAAATGCAGATGATGTCGAATTCAAAAATACGTTTTATTCCACAGATTTGCTTCTAAACATCCGATTGAAAAAAATATTTTATCTTTCGATTCCATTTATGTCGAAAAGTACTTTAGATTTAGTTACTTTTTCAAATTACGCATAGATTTTCCGCTAGGGAGCGTAAAAGTATATTACTTTTTTCCCGATAACTCTTCTTTTAAAACTCCGATTTGAAAAATGTTTTCTTCGGCAGATACACCTTCTGATGGAAAATCTTTTGCAAATAATTTCAAATTTTTGGTAAATAATACTTTGGCCACCAGGGTAGTAAGTGTTAATTTTTGCTTCTGAAGTATTTGCCGTAAAATCGGAGCTTCTAAAATATCGATTGAAAAAATTATTTCGTGAACTGATGCCACTCACATCGATAAACCTTTTCGGAATATTTTCTTCTTAAAAAAGTGCATGGTTTCTACGCCAGGGGGCGTAGATGTACATCTTATTTTTGTCAATATCTCTACTTCTAGGAGTCCGATTTGAAAAATTCCTTCTTTGTAGGATAGTGTTTCCAGTGTGACATGTGATTCATATAATTTCAAAATTTTCAAGTTATTCGTAGACTTTCCGCTAGTGAGCGTTAAGGTAAATTGCGCCCCCCCCCTATATCTCTGCTTCTAATTATCCGATTTGAAAAATTCTTTCTGCGCCGGATACAGCTCCTCATGGGAAATCCTTTGCACATAATTTCTAATTTTTGTAAAAAATGGTTTGGCCACCAGGTGGCGTAAGTCTTAATTTCCGTTTCTGATGTATTTTCAGCAAAATGTGAGCTTCTAAAATCTCAATTAAAAAAAAGTCGTTTGTTGACCGATACTACTCATGTCGACAAACCTTTTACGAACATTTTCTTCTCATGGTTTCTACGCCAAAGGGCGTAGATGTATATCTTATTTTTGTCAATATCTCTACTTCTAGGAGTCCGATTTGAAAAATGCCTTCTTTGTTGGATAGTGTTTCCGATGCGAAATGTTTTTCCTATAAATTAAAAATTTTCAAGTAAATCATAGACTTTCCGCTTGGGGGAACAAAGGTAAATTGCGTTTTCTGCGTTATTTCTGCTCCTAAAACTCAGATTTGAAAAATTCTTCCTGTATCGCATACAAGACGTGATGAAAAATATTTTTCACACAATTTCTAATGTTTGGTAAAAAAAATGGTTTGGCCACCAGGGGTCATAAGTGTTAAATTCTGCTTCTGATGTATTTGTAGCAAAATCTGGGCTCCTGAAAACTAGACTAAATTTTTTTCCTTGGACCGATACAGCTCATATGGATAAACCTTTTGAGAATACTTTCTTCCTAAAATAATGCATGGTTTTCCCACCAGGGGACGTAAAGTCACATCTTGTTTTTGTCGATATCTCTGTTTCTAAGAGTTCGCAAGCTCACGATTCCGTTTACAGCAATATCTGAGGGATTAAAGACCCGATTGAAAAACTTCTTTCTTCCGTCAGACACTATTGTTTTCCATACCGATTCCATTGACTTCGAATAGTTTTGATAAATTTAATTTGCGTCGGAATGGATTCAAAGGACGTGCTTATTACACCCGAAAATTCGATGTCATCTTTCTTGTTTTTATAAATGTTTGGAAATGAAATCTCGCTGGATATTTTTATAAAATCAGACTGATTTTTTAAATGGTAATATTCAGTAAAAGAATATTTGTTTCCTTGCTAATTTGCTGATGAGCAATTACAGTTGCATTTTAAAATAAACGTGGAATCTCGTAGTTTACCTTTTTTGCCCCCCTCCCCCGCCCCATCTTTTTTACACTTTTCAACCGTAGGTTGAAGAAGGGTATATGCTCCAGCTTTGTCCGTCTGCCTGTCCGTCCGTCCGCACGAAAACTCGCGTAAAAATGGTTTGAATACGATGAAATTTTAGTATGTGGTAGGGGACAACCTCTGAAGGAACCTTATTTAAAATGTACGAAATGGGGTCAAAGGTCAGGACATAAGAGTGGGATCCATTCCATCGACCTTATGCGTGATAACGTGACTAAAAATGCTTCGATTGCGACAAAACTTTATCATGTTGTTCCGGAGATGTACTGAACCCATTCTGTTTAATATCATCGAAATGGCGTCAAAGGTCAGGGCACAGGAGCGAGATTTATTCCGCAGCCATTATCCTCATAACCTGACTAATAATGCTTCTATTGCGACAAAACTTTAGTATGTTGCTCCGGAGGTATACTGAACCAATTCTGTTGAATATCATCGAAATGGGGTCAAAGGTCAGGACACAGAAGCGAGATTTATTCCACAGCTATTATCCTCATAACTTGAGTAATGATTTCTGGTATGTTGGAAAACGTATCATAATCAATGCATGGCATAATTTTACTAACTTGTTTTTATTTTACTCCTGACAATGCGGAAGAGACGAGGCCCTCCCACGTCTGATTTCTTCATGCCTGCCCTCCCAATAATTTGGTGAAATCGGCGTCCCTCTTCAACGCATAGCTACCGTATTAATTTTTCGTGAAGCTGAGTTTTGGCGTCCTTACACTCTTTCAGTACCTATTGTGTTGTTCCACCCCAGAAACAATATCATTTCTGACAGTTCCCAGTAGCGAATTTTTTAACTATTCGTTTATTTAATACCGACAACTTCCCGGAAACCTTACATTTTTACTCCCGCGACCTTTCGTCCTACACAGAAATGCCTTTCTTTGTCTTAAAATGTAATTACATTAATTTATGAAGCAATGCATCTTCTGCAAGAAAACGTTATGGGGGAGAAGGAGGTAAAAAAGGTAAAAACACAACACGGTGGTCCAAATCCAAAAATGCATAACATTTCTGGAAATGCTTTAAGGTTTTAAATGAATGAACATAAATTACGAAAGTATGACCAAAGATTACATGACGTGGATGTATAACACCAAACTTAATATTCTTGCGATTTAGGAAATTCTAAAAGTTACTTCTCCCCACCTCCTCTTCGCATTAGTCTTCCGTGAATCTTCATATCGAGACGGATTCCAAAATCTATTCTGCCACAGAACCCGGCTAACGCTGCGGAGAACTAACTGACGACATGATTTCCACGAAATGAAGCCCGAATAATTCTGCGGCCCCACGTTTCCATGGTTACGAAAGGAAACCGAGCACGTGCCTTTGGAACAGCTGAAAGAAGGAATTGTATGTACCTCTTATGCAATTCGTCCAGCAACGACATTTAGAATAAAACTATTCAAACACTTTGCCTTTCAGAGCAAAATGGTGTATTGGTTACGGCAAAGGAGAATTCAAAACTTTCAACTACTCATCGTAGGAACTAAAGTGATTTGAGATCTGGCAGGAGTGCGCGGTGGGCTGTCGAGTGGTAGAGAGCGCGATTATACTGCCGGGTCTGGATTCGACACCACGGTCAGGAAACATCCATCCGGCGCTGACTTACTTACCATCACTGGAAGCAATGACCCTAAGTTAGGGATGACACTCCAAGATTCTTATGGCGGTTATTAAATCTGGAAAAAGAAAATTTCACAGCCAGCTATGTGGAGACCTTTGAAAATGCGTCAACAGTGTGGAGGCTTTTAAAAACATGTTTCGGCCTTTCGCCATAAAAACAGCAACTGTTGCAACAAGTAAAAGTAATAGAATAATTTTTTTTTACAGATAAGAAACATACAGCATACTCTGCATTTGATTAAACTAAAAAAAAAAATCTTTATTTCTAAACCTTTTTTGTTTCTTTTTTTGTTATGTTTGCCATTTTTTTTTCTGTTAAATTAAGAAGAAAACTTCAAATCACTCCGCAAAGCTATGTAACACAGATCATTTCCTTTATTACATCTATTTCCAAGCTACTGAACATTTACATATTTTCCTCTGTTTGATCTCTTTCACATCTACTGAAATGCTATCATATCTTCCTATATTAGATCACTTCCACATCTACTGAAATGCTATCATATCTTCCTATATTAGATCTCTTCCCAAGCTACCGAAGCCTTACCATATCTTCCTCTATTAGATATTGATGCAAATTTTGTCTCATTAAATTTGAATACAATGGACATGGCTAATCAAGCCGATTCATTAAATGATTGATTAATTCGTGGGCTCTGAGTTTTAGGAAAAATGAAAGAGAAGTCTCAAAGCGAAACACGGACACCCAGAAAGGATTTGCCGCTGCGTGTGGGGTCCGAAGACGACAAAAGCAGTCGTCGTAAGTCACAGTCTAGCGTGGAATGCTAAAGAATGGGAACAGTCTGCATCGCGGGAAGACTGATTTATGGAAGAAGTTGCAGTTTGAGTCAAGGAACTCTCGTATATTTATAATACTTAAGCGCCGACTAATGCATTTTTAAGTGCTCCTAATATTCTTGTGTCCCAGTGTGCATGGCGGCGGGAAAGGAAAGCAGTTGCCAGATCTGGTGTGCGAGCTGAAATCAACGGAAGGAAGAAAGAATCGGTTATTTCCCAAGTCTCCGAGAAAGAAAGCTGGCACTGCCCTCGTGTCAAGAAAACAGAGAATCCAGAAATATTTCTTCGTGCATAGTAATCCGGAGAACCAGCGGCAATCACCACAGTTGTAATCACCAACGGCCATTCCCACAGTTGTACCTGTAATCCTGAAAGTCAACCGCGCACGCGATACGATGCAATAAGCTACACCGAACTCTTGAACCACACTCGTCACAGTTTTCCTTTCCTCGGCCACGAAAAAAATCATCAATACGCTCTCGATGGGTCATTTCATCGTCCGTAGCGCAAAACAAACAAACTCAAACATCTGTTAACACTTACGCACACCGAGCGGTGACTTCCGTTCAACTGATGCTACTGGACTGAGTGAGCGCATTTTGTTCTCACGTCATGCTTCATTATTACGTACGTGCTGTTGCTCCTGTTCCCAGACACGATCCTGAGTTAATTTGTGTTTGGGAGCAGCTGATATTTCGTTTTTGATTGGAGGTCTAAGGACCACAGTGAGCAACTCATTGGGCTATAAGCAGTCGCCTATTTTGGGGTTAACGGCTCCACGAAAGGGAGAGAGACAGTGCCGTACGACAAACACAACATCCATGACTCACCGGGACCCATCGCGGACGAATAGTCAGAAGCCAGCGCTTAGATCACTACGCTACCGGGATGGCATAGCTGGTATTCACAGCGTTATTTTACGTTTTCCACTTTGTCCTTAACTTTTGAACACCAGTGTACTACAGACCTTCCTATACTGGATACCAAGCAATAGAATTGTGCCCTATTAAACCTCTTCCCAATACACCGAAGGAATACAAATTTTATTTTATTAAAATTTTGATCTTATTTACTCTTTCCAACCGCAGGTTGAACAAGCGTATATGCTCCAGCTTTGTCCGTCTGTCTGTCTGAATGTCTGTCCGCCCATCTGTCCGCACAATAACTCACGTAAAATTGCTACGATTTCGATGAAACTTTAGTATGTGGTAGGGGACCACTGGGAAATATCGTCCCTATCGAAAATGGACGAAATGGGGTCAAAGGTCAGGACATAGGAGCGGGACCCATTCCGTTGCCGTTATGCGTCACAACTTGCGTAAAATTGGTTCGATTTCGATGAAATTTTAGTATGTGGTAAGGGATCACCTGGGGACGCACCCTATTTCGTCCATTTCGTCCGTAAAAATAGTTCGATTTCGATGAAATTTTAGTATGTGGTAGGGGATAGGATCACTGGGAACGAACCCTATTTTGTCCATTTTCAATAGGGTTGGGGACGAACCCTATTGAGAATGGACAAAATGGGGTCAAAGGTCAGGGCATAGGAGCCGGGTCCATTCCATTGCCCTTATGCGTCATAAGTTGTGTAAAAATACTTCGATTGCGACAAAACTTTATCATGTTGTTCCGGAGGTATTACTGCACGGTGCTGTTGAATATCATCGAAATGGGGTCAAAGGTCAAGACACGGGAGCGAGATTTATTTCACAGGCATTATCCTCATAACTTGACTAAAAATGCTTCTATTCCGACAAAACTTTAGTATGTTGTTCCAGAGGTAGACTGAACCAGTTCTGTTGAATATCACTGAAATGAGGTCAAAGGTCAGGACACAGGAGCGAGATTTATTACACAGCCATTATCCTCATAACTTGAGTAATGATTTCTGGTATGTTCGAA
The DNA here is from genome assembly GCA_039090855.1 of Macrothele yani. NCBI lineage: Eukaryota > Metazoa > Arthropoda > Arachnida > Araneae > Macrothelidae > Macrothele > Macrothele yani. Next base: position 165,780,906 of record CM077029.1, on the reverse strand, counting down.
AGCGTATCATAATCAATGCATTGCATGATTTTACTAACTGGTTCTTTTTTACGCTTTCCAACCGTAGGTTGAAGAAGCGTATATGATCCAGCATTGTCCGTCCGTCTGTCTGTCTGTCCGCACAATAACTCACGTTAAAATGGTTCGATTTCGAGGAAATTTTAGTATGTGGTAAGGGACAACCTGGGAACGAACCCTATTGAAAATGGATTAAATGGGGTTAAAGGTCAGGACATAGAAACGAGATTTATTCCACAGCCATTATCCTCATAACTTTTGTAAAAATTCTTCGATTGCGACAAAACTTCATCATGTTGTTCCGGAGGTATACTGAACCAATTTTGTTTAATACCATCGAAATTGGTCAAAAGTCAGGGCACAGGAGCGTGATTTATTTCACAGCCATTAACCTCATAAATTGACCTCCCTTACCTGCAGGACCTGCCAGCGGCCACGTTTCAACAGGACAATGCGCGCCCGCACGTGCCACGCATCGTGCAACAATTCTTCACGGCCCACCAGGTGTCACTGCTGCCGTGGCTCGCCTGTTCTCCGATATGTCGCCCATCGAACACATCTGGTCGCTGATCGGCAACCGAGTGGCCCGGCAAGCAGCACCCGCGGCTATGCCTGATGAACTGTGGCAACGTGTGGAAGCAGCCTGGAATGACATACCCCAAGCCCACATCCAAAGCCTCTTTCGTTCGATGCCGCGGCGTGTAGCGGCCGTTATTGCCAGCCATGGGGGCCACACGAACTATTGATGTCTGCGTGTTCCGCAAGTCTCACGGGCATGTAAGCTCAATCGTTTCACCTTTGTATCTGTTGTTATGTGTCCAGTAAATCTGGCTTTGCTATCTCGTGTCCTTCTTGGTGTTGCATTTTGGGTGGCCAGCAGTGTATTTGGTCTTAAATAAAAGGATAGTATACAAATAATTGTTATTTCGCCCGTTCAGACCAAACAAACGAAAGCAGCGTTTAGAATTAAGTAGCGGTAACTGCACTGTTGCCACCAACTAACATTTTTCTTAAAATCACCTGAAAAACTGAAATTTCATTAGCGCATTACGAAATGTTCACAATATTACAGTATGTCGCGTAACTAAAACTCGGGGTGGACATTATGCTGAAAAATTTAATCAAGTAGTTTTCATAAAAAAAAAAAAAATACGGCAGCGATTACACAACACACCAGATGAATGTTTCTTTTACCCATGCTTAGAAAAAATGTTTACTCTCACTAGGTCGTATCACTGAAACTCCTACGTGAGCAGAAGAATCCGCCTACCGAAAAGTAAAAATTCATATTAAAAGCTGCCTACTGTGCGTTTTCTCCCCCCCCCCCTCCAAAAACAAACTTTTATTGTAAAGAATGCCTACGGTGGTGCAGTGGTCCAAGCGCTAGCTTCTGACCGCTCGTCCGTGCGTGTCTGACTTAGAGTCCCGAATGAGGCATGGTTGATGTTCTGTTCTTTCTTACGGGACTGGTTCAAAAGGTGAAAGTGAGCTGGAACTGTGGGGAACCGCTTTCCCTTAAGAAATCGATAAGGGGAACTGCGTTCCCCTAAATAGATGTGGACTAAAATATACAATATTTGAAAACAACAAGTTGGTAAAATCATGCAATGCTTTGATTATGATACGATTTCCAACATACCCGAAATCGCGCAGACAAACCCTCCTACCTACCATGACTATTGATTCGTTCAGTATACCTCCGGAACAACATACTAACGTTTTGTCGCAGTAGAAGCATTTTTAGTCAAGTTACGAGGATAATGGCCGTGAAATAAATCACGCTCCTGTGTCCTGATCTTCGACCCCATTTCAATTCTATTAAACAGGATTGATTCGGTACACCTCCGGAACAACATACTAAAGTCTTGTCGCAATAGAAGCATTTTTATTCGAGTTATGAGGATAATGGCTGTGGAATCAATCACGCTCCTGTGTCCTGATCTTTGACCCCATTTCCATTATATTCAACAGAACCAGTTCAGTATACCTCTAGAACAACATGATAAAGTTTTGTCGCAATCGATGTATTTTTACGTGAACTTTGACACCATTTCGCTCATTTTCAATACAGTTCGTCCCCAGGTTGTTCCCTACCACATACTAAAATTTCATCGAAATTGAACCCTTTTTACGCCAGTTATCGTGGGCACAGGCAGATGGACAAAGCTGGAGCATATAGGCTTCTTCAACCTACTTTTGGAAAGCGTAAAAAAGAACAACTTAGTAAAATCGAGTAGACATCTTTATATGCTATGCTTAAGCGAAATACTGACAAGCTCCCACTTTCCAACGATGCATGTTTTATGCCATCCCTCTATTATATCCGGATAGCTCCAAGCGATACTACAAGGAGTGTTCAAATGAAACGATGCATGTTTTATGCCATCCCTCTATTATATCCGGATAGCTCCAAGCGATACTACAAGGAGTGAATGCACTGATTATGATACGCTTTCCAACATACCAGAAATCATTACTCAAGTTATTAGGATAATGGCTGTGGAATAAATCTCGCATCTGTGCCCTGACCTTTGACCCCATTTCGATGATATTCAACAGAATTAGTTCAGTATACCTCCGGAACAACATCCTAAAGTTTTGTCGCAATAGAAGCACTTTAGTCAAGTTATGAGGATAATGGCTGTGAAATAAATTTCGCTCTTGTGCACTTACCTTTGACCCCATTTCGATGATATTAGACAGAATTGGTACAGTATTCCTCCGGAACAACATTCTGAAGTTTTGTCGCAATCGCAGCATTTGTAAGTAAGTTACGACGCAAAAGCGCGATGAAATGGATCCCCTCCTATGTCCTGAACTTTGACCCCATTTCAACCATTTTCAATAGGGTTCCTTCGCAGGCTGTCCCCTACCACATACTAAAATTTCATTGAAATCTAACCATTTTTACGCGAGTCATCGCGCAGACAGACAGACAGACAGACAGACAAAGCTGGAACATATACGCTTCTTCAACCTACAGTTGGAAAGCGTAAAAACGAAACTGCTTCAGCTGATGCGTAACCTGTTCTTCGTGACATACGTATTTTTTAGCTGAATTATAAATTTTTTAGGGTTTAGTTTTTATTTATGCGCATATAATAAACAGATGTACAAAAAAAGAGTGTGCACGTGTGCGGGCGCGTGTGATTGAGAACCCGCCCACAGACTTTAAACTTTGGTTCAGACTTCGGGTTCCCCAAAACAAACCATCTACTTTCATCACAACACTGGTTCAGTTTCTCTGTCTTCCCTGGAACCACCGGTCCCAAATTACGGACGAGCGACCACTTATAGCCCTTAGAGTTACCCACGATGGTCGTCAACTATCCCCCCCCCTCCCTCCCTCCAAAAAAAGTACCTAAAGAAATAGAGGCAAAAAAAGTACCTAGAGAAAAAGAGAACGTATATGCACTATCTACCAACAAGTAATTGGACACCTGTGATAGCAAAGGAAAACGAAGTTTATTCACCTTCAATAGTTGGTGGAGCCTCCACGAGCGGCGATTACAGCTGCGACCCTCCGGGGCATACTCTCAACCAGGTGTTGTACGACGGCTAGCGGTATTTTCTTCCACTCGGCTTGGAGAAGACAGGTCAGTTCCTTCACCGATTTCGGACGGTGGGAGCACCCCTTAAGTCGACACTCCAACTCGTCCCAGAGATGCTCGATAGGGTTAATGTCCGGGCTCTGCGCAGGCCAGTCCATTCGATTAACCCCACTGTCACCATACCAAGCCATGGTGGACCTCGCAACATGACAGGTGGCATTGTCATCCTGAAAGTAACATGGATCCACCCCGTAAAACTGCCACAACGTAGGAAGCGCATGGTCATCCAAAATGGTGCAGTAGGTCTCGGCGTTGAGTCTACCAGGAATTGCGACCAAGGGTCTCGGCGTTGAGTCTACCAGGAATTGCGACCAAGGGTCTCGTGCCATACCAGGAGAAACACCCCCATAGCATAATTCCACCGCCGCCGAACTTCACAGTTGGCACAATACATTCCGGCAGGAGGCGTTCTCCAGGCAGACGCCAAACCCAGACCCTGCCATCCAAACGGTAGAGGGTGAACCTTGATTAGTCGCTCCAGAGAACTTGTTTCCACTGTTCAACGGTCCACTGTCGACGTTCTTTGCACCACGTTAGCCGAGCAGCGCTATTGGACTTGGTGATCAAAGGCTTGTGGGCGGCAGCACGTCCATGGTAACCGAGCAGATGGGCTTCCTTACGGATGGTATTCATCGAAAGAACACTCCCGGATGCCTGTTGAAACTCTCGCGGATGTGGCCCATCGATTTGGTGCGGTTCTTCCGAATTTCTCTGGCCAGCACCCGTCGGTCTCTAACTCCCAGTTTTGTGGGTCTGCCGGGTCGGGGCACATTCTGAGAGTCACCTCTGATCTTCCACTTGCCAATCACGTCGGCCACTGTCGAATTTGGATACTTCAACTCGCTGGATATGTCACGTATGGATCGGCCATTTCTGTGATACCCGACGATTACACCTTTCCCGAAATCAGAGAGCTCCGAACTGCGTGGCGTCTTGCATTCGACTGGTTGCGTTGTTGTTTCCCACACGATATTTAACGGCGGCGGCCGTGACGTGTATCAGGACCGCAGATATCATCGATTGCAGGGGTGTCCAATTACTTGTTGGTAGATAGTGTATTTTCTTTAACTATAAGTAAATAAATAAATAAATAAAAAAACTGTCGTACATCTATTTTAAGTCCAGCATTAATACCATTATTTTAGAATCAACGGAAGTCGTTTAATCGGACTTAACCTATTTCAATTAGGGAGAAAACAATACAAAGACAATGCATCTCGTTAAATTCAACCATCCATACAGCCATCCACCCACATCTTACATAAAAAACCAATTATAATCTCTACTTGATCTTTGCCATTAAAAAAAGCATGAAAGTGCAGATGCACACAAACACAAAACTAGCATTCCTGTGAGATGTGCCCGTTCAGACACACAATAAAACAGAAATGATTTCAGCTATAAAGCCATCAGCGGTTCGCTTTTCACTTGTGAAAAGTGACCTAGTTTTCAGTTTCAAGGACTAAATTAAATCATTACAGCAGAAGGTGAGCGCGAGATCCGACAAAAGCATTTGCGACACACGATTTCACCCACAATAGCTCAGAATTTTGTTCTTCTACTGTCGGACTTCAACTCGATAAAACGGAGCTGCGCGGTTCACGTTGATATAAAGCTTCTTCCAAATTGGTATTTTGCCCATAGCAACTGTACCCAGGTCTGTGCGGTTTTCTGCAGCTTTGTTGTGCGCTTCTCAATCTCAACGAGCCACAGAACTGAGCTTAATTCCACAAATTTTATAAATAAGCAGTTAAAAACAGATTTGAGGGTGAACTGCAGAGCATCCTTGAAACGCAAGCCTGGAAGTGCTGACCGCAAGAGATTTTCTAAGGAGTCACTGCTTTGTGCAAATCTAATATAACGCGCGCAGATTTTCTACATTCGTTTTCTCGCTCTCTGTTGGCCTTCCGTATTTTTTTCTTTCTTCTTTTAGAAAGATTCACCGAATCATATAATAAGAACCTAACGAAACGCATATTCACCCGCAGACCGAAGAAAAAGTGAAAATGACATCGATGCGTATGAGGCCACGCTAATCCAAAAGCATAAATTTAACAAAAATACAAAGAATTGCATTAAAATATATTTAGTTAAGAAACACAGTACGAGATGTAAAGCTACGAACGAAAAAACAAGTTAGTAAACTCATGCAATGCATTGATTATGATACGCTTTCCAACATACCAGAAATCATTACTCAAGTCATTACTCCCCGGTGGCGCAGTGGTCTAAGGCGCTGGCCTCTGATCATTCGTCCGTAAGGGGTCCGGGTTAGAATCCCGGTCAGGCATGGATGTTGTGTTTGTCTTACGGCACTGGCTCTCTCCCTTCCCTGGAACCAGTGACCCTAAATTAGGGACGGGCGACTGCTTATAGCCCATTGAGTTGCTCACGGTGTCGTTAAACCTCCAATCAAAAAAAAAAAAAAAAGTCATTACTCAAGTTACGAGGTTAATGGCTGTGGAATAAATCTCACTCCTGTGCCCTGACCTTTGACCCCATTTCGATTATATTTAACAGAACCAGTTCAGTATACCACTGGAACAACATGATATAGTTTTGTCGCAATCGAAGCTTTTTTACGTAAGGTATGACTCATAAGGGAAATGAAATGGATCCCGCAGCTATGCCCTGACTTCTGACCCCATTTCGCCTATTTTCAATAGGATTCGTCCCCAGGTGGTCCCTTACCACATATTAAAATTTCATCGAAATCGAACCATTTTTACGTAACTTATGACGGATAAGAGCAATGGAATGGATCCCGCTCCTATGCCCTGACCTTTGACCACATTTCGCCTATTTTCAATAGGATTCGTCCCCATGTGGTCCCATACTACATACTAAAATTTCATCGAAATCGAACTATTTTTACACAAAATATGACACATAAGGGCAATGGAATGGATCCCGTTCCTATGTCCTGACCTTTAAATCCATTTCTCCCATTTTCAATAAAGCTCGCCCCCTAGGTGGTCCCATACCACATACTAAAATTTCATCGAAATCGAACTTTTTTTACGCGAGTTACCGTGTGGACGGACGGGCGGACAGACGGGAGGACAAAGCTGCAGCATATACGCTTCGTCAACCTACGGTTCGAAAGCGTAAACAAGTTAGTAACATCATGCAATGCATTAATTATTATGCGCTTTCCAACGTACCAGAAATCATTACTCAAGTTATGAGGACAATGGCTGTGGAATAAATCACGCTCCTATGCCCTGACCTTTGACTCTATTTCGATAATATTAAACAGAATTGGTTCAGTATACCTCCGGAACAACATACTAAAGTTTGTCGTAATAGAAGCATTTTTATTATTATTATTTTTTTGATTGGAGGATTAACGACCACCGTGAGCAACTCAATGGGCTATAAGCAGTCGCCCGTCCCTAATATAGGGTCACTGGTTCCAGGGAAGGGAGAGAGCCAGTGCCGTAAGACAAACACAACATCCATGCCTCACCGGGATTCGAACCCGGACCCCTGTCGGACAAATGATCAGAGGCCATCGCTTAGACCACTGCGCCACCAGGGCGGCAGAAGAAGAAGCATTTTTAGGTAAGTTATAACGCATAAGGGCAATGGAATGGATCCCGCTGCTATCTCCTGACCTCTGACCCTATTTCGCTATTTTCAATAGGGTTCGTCCCCAGGTGGTCCCTTACCACATATTAAAATTTCATCGAAATAGAACCCTTTTTACGTAAGTTATGACGGATAAGGGCAATGGAATGGATCACGCTTTTATGTCCTGACCTTTGACCCCATTTCTCCCATTTTAAATAAGGTTCGCCCCTAGGTAGTCCCATACCACATACTAAAGTTTCATCGAAATGGAACCACTTTTGCGCGAGTTATCGTGTGGACGGACGGGCAGACAGACGGACAAAGCTGGAGCATATACCCTTCCTCAACTTACGGTTGGAAAGCGTAAATAAAAAGATGCATGAACTGTGAAAAATAGGGGAAGGAACCATCGCAGAGGAAGATAAACACGATGAAGATAAATTCGTACCAAAGGCTCTGGAAAAAGTCAAGAAAGGTTAGGATGGAGTTTTACTCGTACAATAAATTCAGGAAGAAAGAAATATTCTGAACGCATAGCACAGGATGGAATTTAACTCGCACCAAAAATTCAGGAAGAAAGAAATATTCTGAACGTATGGCACGGGATGGAGTTTTACTCGCACCAAAGATTCAAACAGAAAGAAACATTCTAAACATATGATGCAAATGCGACAAAACTACTCTCGTACGCGACGGAAGGGGGGTAGCCAGATCCTGCGAGCGCCAAAACGGTTAGAATGATGTTGCTGCTAAAATTGGAAATGCGCCACAGCAAGTAATTCTACAGTATGGAGAAAACCACAAACGCATGTCTGTAGAAAATTTCCTTGCGATTTGATAATGCTCATCAGTTATTTTTCGGAGTTTAAAGACCATCATGAGCAACTCTAAAAGCTACACAGGCAATCCGAGACTCTTATTTGGGGCCACTGGTTCCAGAAAAGGAATAGAGTCGGAGTCATCAGACAAATACACTAACCATTCCTCACCGGGGACTCGAACAAGGGTTCATCTCGAATTAATTTTCAGAAGCCAGCACATTGGACCGCTCAGTGGCGATAAGTTCAATCTCTTTTTTTTTAATTTGCTATTTTGTTAGGTGCTATACACTTTGGGCGCTATTTGGTTCGACCCCGCACTGATTCGTAACATATCTTCCTTTTTTCCGCAGTTTAATCTATGTAAATGTTCCTAGGAGCATTACGATATGAAATTATCATCATTATTATTATTGCTATTTGCTTTGAACAAACTCTCTGAATATATCCAATACAAAAATAGAACATGATTTTCTCAGGTAGGTGCTTACGCTTACTCAAGTCACTTCACGAAATCACATTCTCAATCGTCTCTGTTCTCATTTTTCAAGGGGAGCAAATTATATTAGCATACCGGACAAAAAAATTAGACACCCCTAACAGAAATGACAGTCGGAAGTTACCGGTTGCACAGAGGGCGCCGTGAGATAAATATCACCGACGTGATCTAAAGGATCATTTCCGTCTCCTGCAGTGGTGAAGACCAACGTGTGAGTGTTGAATTTAGTCTGCGATATGGGTCGTAAGACAAACGTTACTGAGTGGCAAAAAAGAGTCATCGTGTTTCACGGACACAAAATGAATGAAGTCGCCTAATTTGTTATTTGTTGATGTGTCGAAGCGTACTGTCCAGCGGGTCTACTAACAGTGCTGTAGTTCGCAGTCAACTGAAAATTGGCGACGTAACTGTAGCCGGAAAACGATTCTCACCAACAGGGACCGCCCCCATGTTTCACGCCTAGTAAATGCAAATCGGCTTCAAACCAGCCAACAATTGCTCCAAACAGTCAATGAAAGTCAACTCCAACCAATTTCCGAAAGGACATTGCGATGAGAACTGCATGCGAGGGACATCTGGAGCAGAGTACCACGGAAGAGGCCTCTTTTTTCGTTTGTACTCCAGTGATGAGAGGCGACGAGTACATCGCAGGCTCAATGAAGCCTTTAATCTAGATTGTGTCTAAGGTGGTGTTCAAGCTGGAGGGGGTTGTGTGATGTTTTGGGGATGATTTTCGTACCACGAAATAGGCCCTCTCGTTCGAGGGACGTTGAATTTGAACAAGCATGCGAACCTCCGCATTCTGAATGACGAAGTGTTGCTCTTTGCCCTACATCTCCAGGAGCAGCAACACATTGCCACTCCTGTCTTCCAAGACGATAATTGCCGTGTGCACAGGGCTTAAACTGTGTCTGAGTGGCACGAAGAAAAATTAGCCTCAACTCGACTGGCCCGCCAAATCCCCAGATTTAAATCCTATTGAAAATATGTGGGATCATTTGGAACAGAAGATGAAACGCCGGAATAGACACGCACGTACTCTGACGGAACTTCGGGACCCTTTGACGCACGAGTGACTGCAAATCGACGTTCAATACATCCACAACCTCGTGTTGCCTCTACCCTACCGGATACATGCTGTTATCAAGGTAAGAGGCGCCGTCATTCGTTATTAAGTATTTTCTGACAGGGGTGACTAATTTTTTGTTCAGTGTGCTTATCTGGTCCCCGGATGCCATTCACCTTCACTAGGCCACTAATTGTGAGACTACCCTCGGTCTATACGATCAGAAAGGGATTAAGGCAGCAGTGTGGAACAGAAGCGTACTATACGTTGAGAAAGAAGCTTCATACGATCAAAATAAAACGATAAGAAAGGGGGTCACGGAAGCACAGTGGAACTAAGACAGAGCCCTACCATACGTTCAGAAAGAAGTCCGTTTAATGCTATCAGAAAGGGGTTAAGGCATTGTAGTGGAACCAAAATACAAACGTACCATAAGTTCAGAAAGAAGTCAAGAGAGCATAATGAGACAAAGGTACACTTGTACTGTACGATCATGAAGGGGTCAAGGCAGAACAGTGGAATGAAGGTGCACCCGTGCTATTCGTTCAGAAAGGAATCAAGCGAGCACAGACCAAGTTACACTCGCACAGTATCAGAAACTGGTCAAGGCAACACAGTAGACGACGGTACATATGGGCCATACGTTCAGAAAGAAGTCAAGGGAACGCAATGAAACCTAAGTACGCTCGTATTAAGGTTATCGTGCAATAGATCGGAAGAGAACGGAGTCGAACTCTTTCAATCGGAACACATAAGAACGGAAACGAAGTTTGTCCGCACACTACTTCTGAACTACGCAGACGGATTAGCGATCAGTCACGTGGCAGGCGTTGACCGAGCTGAAAGTAGTGGTGTGCGAACTGTGTGAATATTTGTAATTGTTGTGGGGGTGGAAGGAGACTAAGTTAAATTAAAGGTGGCAAATTTAAATTTAAATTTAAACGCTTTCCCTCAGAATATGGATATTAAAAGGAGACAAGCAAAACTTACAGGTATATATATACATATGAAAGCTTAATTTATTCCCACAACTGATAACAATAATAAGAAATCAGTCGTTGCAGTACAAGAGGGTTATTTCATTTATATGGCCGAAAAAAAAAAAAAACAATTTGTGTTATTCAAGGACTATTGCTGCTTGTGATGTGCAAAATAAATAGACAGAGCCCCAAATCCGATCCACCCACTAGTCTAAGCTAATGTGGACACATGCTATTGACTAACATATATTAAGCACACAACACATTACAAAACTCAAGAATTCAATTTTGTAAAAAGACCAGTCCGTCTGCATTTATTGATGAACAATTTAATGAGTGGTTGTAATTTCTTTTTCTTTTTTTGTAATTTGCTTTTCCGCTTTGCTTTTCACAAACACCCAGGAAGGTTACAGAAATTTCACATTTTTGTTATTTTTAATTCATGGTAACCACTTTTAAAACACATTTCCAGAGGAGAACTGCCTGCTTTTTTTTTTTTTTTTTCTCACTCAATTCCTTAAGGCAAATTAGGAAAATGTTGTAAACTTCCTAGTGGTATTCAATATATATTTTTATCTTTATATTTAAGGTCTCCACAGAAGCAAGCTGGAGGTAGGCCTTAAACATGTTTGAAAGGTCAATTTTTTTTTTTTTTTTTTTTTTTGAGTTTAATTTTCAGCTGCTCAGGTTATGAGACACTAAAAAATTAAGGTAACCAAGATTTTAATTTAAGGTAAGAAGTTACATTGAAGTTTAACATAAATTTGGAGCTTAGCAGCAGTTCCTCGTGGTTATAATATACACTATCTACCAACAAGTAATTGGACACCTGTGATAGCAAAGGAAAACGTAGTTTATTCACCTTCAATAGTTGGTGGAGCCTCCACGAGCGGCGATTACAGCTGCGACCCTCCGGGGCATACTCTCAAACTAGGCGTTGTACGACGGCTAGCGGTATTTTCTTCCACTCGGCTTGGAGAAGACAGGTCAGTTCCTTCACCGATTTCGGACGGTGGGGGCACCCCTTAAGTCGACGCTCCAACTCGTCCCAGAGGTGCTCGATAGGGTTAATGTCCGGGCTCTGCGCAGGCCAGTCCATTCGATTAGCCCCATTGTCACCATACCAAGCCATGGTGGACCTGGCAACATGGCAGGTGGCATTGTCATCTTGAAAGTAACATGGGTCCACCCCGTAAAACTGCCACAACATAGGAAGCGCATGGTCATCCAAAATGGTACAGTAAGTCTCGGCGTTGAGTCTACCAGAAATTGCGACCAAGAGTCCCGTGCCATACCAGGAGAAACACCCCCATAGCATAATTCCACCGCCGCCGAACTTCACAGTTGACACAATACATTCCGGCAGGAGGCGTTCTCCAGGCAGACGCCAAACCCAGACCCTGCCATCCGAACGGTAAAGGGTGAACCTTGATTCGTCGCTCCAGAGAACCTGTTTCCACTGTTCAACGGTCCACTGTCGACGTTCTTTGCACCACGTTAGCCGAGCAGCGCTATTGGACATGGTGATCAAAGGCTTGTGGGCGGCAGCACGTCCATGATAACCGAGCAGATGGGCTTCCTTACGGATGGTATTCATCGAAAGAACACTCCCGGATGCCTGTTGAAACTCCTCGCGGATGTGGCCCATCGATTTGGTGCGGTTCTTCCGAATTTCTCTGGTCAGCACCCGTCGGTCTCTAACTCCTAGGTTTGTGGGTCTGCCCGGTCGGGGCACATTCCGACAGTCACCTCTCATCTTCCACTTGCCAATCACGTAGGCCACTGTCGATTTTGGGTACTTCAACTAGCTGGATATGTCACGTATGGATCGGCCATTTCTGTGATACCCGACGATTACACCTTTCTGGAAATCAGAGAGCTCCGAACTGCGTGGCATCTTGCATGCGACTGGTTGCGTTGTTGTTTCCCACGCGATATTTAACGGCGGCGGCCGTGACGTGTATCAGGACAGCAGATATCGTCGATTGCAGGGGTGTCCAATTACTTGCTGGTAGATAGTGTATATATATATATATATATATACTTAAGAGCAAAACTGAAGACTAAGGAAAAAATTTTAGAATTTAACACGAAGGGTGCAAAATAACCTGAAAATCAAAACGCGCAACGCAGCAGTTTTGAAAATTCAGAATTCACATTCTATAAAGAAGATACCTAAGCAAAAAATACATATATAATTTTGACTCACACCTAGTACAACATAGAAAAGGTTATGTATCTACCTGTGTGAGTAAAAGGAGAAAAGATAAAAAAATAAAATAAAACAACTGAATGTGGAAGGTGTCGAGAATACTGAGCCTTGGCTTTATCAAGGACCAGCAAAAACTCTGCATTTTCTCACTTCTACAAAGACCTAGTTGGAAATGGGTTTCTGCAAGGCCATAGATGCAAGTAACATTCCCACCTAAAATAGTTTAAAAAATATATATATAAGTCATGTCCTCCGTAGAGTAGCATGACCTAGCACTAGTTAACAATTTCGCTTGCATCCATTAACCTTCATGGCCCGACCCATGCTCTTCATCTGTTACTATTAAACAGAGAGAAGAAGATTAAAGAGAACTCAAGCTGTGAGAGTGACATAATAAATAGAAATGATTTTCAGCTATAACGAAATTCCAAGTTCGTTTGAGAGAGAATTTAAACCTGAAAAACAATGCAAAAGAAATCCAAATTTTACATTGCAATTAAAAAAGGAAATGTTAATTTATAACGAACAGATTTTTGAAAGAAAACTTGAGTCTAAAACCCCCTACTCTACAACTTATGACAGCACGAAAACGAGAATAAGTTAAAGATAATAATTAACTAAAGAAAACTTTGTGAAAGTTATATACCTTAAACAGTTAGTTGCAATATGTACAAAGTATTTCAGCAGTGCTTTAAGTGCATAATTAATTAGTTATTAAGAACTTTACTACTTTGAAAAAACAGCGCATAGACAGCGCATAGAAAAGGAACAAGCTTAGCCATCTTCTGTTCCTAGGTACCCCAAAAGACGCTCAAAGTTACAAAGAAAAGTAAGAGTTAAAACCCGCATAAATGTTAACAGACAAACCAATGCTTAAAAGCTGAAAAGCTAAAAAACGACAGAGAAAAGGTACATAAAGTACAAACATTGAACTTATAAAACCTAGAACCCAAAAACAAGGAAGAGAGCTTACCTCTTGTGTGACAAAAACTTTTCTCCTCACAAGAGGAGAACATGGCTGACCTCTTCCGCCACTCCCTAGACGCTGGGGGGCAGTGAGGGTGGGGCTGATGGCCTCCTCATACAGCAAGAAACCAACGCGCGGAGATTTTAACCAGAGAAAAAATATATAAACTTAAGACTGTGGATCTGTATGATCAGAATGAGCAGAATTAACTCTCCAGAATACATGAGAAATATTATAAAATACACGAGCAGTTTATTTAATAATCTTTGCATGTATTAAATCACCTTAGTGAGCTTCTATAGATTAATCAGAATCTTATTAATTTTAATGTTGGTTTTACTATTTTTAGTATAGCTATCCTAGTGATGAATAACTAGTTTTCTTTTTTATTTGTTTTTATTTTCTTTTATAAACAGATTTTTAAGCTTTTTTTGTGATTTTGTTTATATTATTTAATTTTTGTTTTTAATAGGACCGTCATATCCATAGCACTAAGGTTCCTTTAGGTAGTTAATAGGCATCCTCTAGCCAACTTCCTTACGGCTTTGATTGGTCAGAATCATATTATTAACTGTAGAAAATTAAAGCAGATCTGCCAACCTTACTCTATTATTCAGAATAATTTTTCTTAAAGTTCTTTTGATGAAAGAAGAAGGAATTTCGTTCTCTAGAAAACTTTCTAATAGTATATTAATGTGGTAATTGAAATCCAAATTGTTGCTGCAAATTCTTGAAATTCTTAGGACCTGAGAAATTAGTACATTCTCAATTACTTTGGTTGAAATGTTATTATTCCAGTGTAGATATTTAATTACTTTGAAAGGAAAATTAACTCTTTTATCAAAGAGGCTAATAGATGGGTTACCTCTGTTGAGCTTAATGCTTAAGTCTAGGAACTCAAGTTCCTGATTACTGTGGTTGGTTTTACATAAGTTAAGAGAGCTAGGATAGATATTATCAAAATCACTCTCTATAACTTCTGAATTATTGATACACAGCAGATCATCAATATATCTAAAAGTGTAAAGGTAGTTATCTGAGCAGGTGGGGTGATTTTTAATGAATTTATATTCCTTAAAGAACAGGAATAGATTAGCGATATTTGTGGACGTTGATGTTCCCATTGGAATACCGTTCACTTGCTTATAGAGAGTATTATTATATAAGATATGGTTATTTTTTATGCAGCAATTGAGATAAGAGTTCCAAGTTCCTACATCAACAAATTGGTTAAGTTTAAATTCTGCATACAGCTCTTTAAAGGTAGTGATTATATCTGATAGAGGCAGATTAGTATATAGGTTTTCAAAATCATAACTATTAATATCTAGGGGACAAACTTTGAGTATAGTAGAAATTACTTCTGCATTATTATTAATTATCCAAAAATCTCTGTACATCAAGTTAGAACAGTTTCTAATGTGTTTCAAAACCTTCTTTAAGACATCTTCAAAAGCAAGATCTATTTTCTTTTTATGACTCCTTACTCCACTAGCTATGAACCTGAACTTCACAGGATCCTTATGAAACTTAACCGTTGCAAAAAGAAATGGAAATTCAGGCCCATATCTTCTAGTTTGTGGAATTTTAAGTTTCTTGAAGAATGCCTTAAACCGATTTTCTAACTGCTTGGTAGAATAACTTACGGGCTCGTATGTTACTCTATTATTGAGTTCCATAGTTAACAATTCAAAATAGAACTTCTTACAGATAATTGCAAAATTATTGCTAGCTTTATCCGTAGTGGTAAAAATAAATTGGTCTTGTAGTTTGGAGAGTGACCTTTTAGCTTCTCCAGAGAAAAAGAGTTCTGTCGAAACAAAAGTCCAGACCTGCCAACTCACCGGTGAAGCTATTGATTATATTATATTTCCATTCTGCGAAGGCCTCAATAGGCTGATTGTACGTTAAACTGGTTTTTACGATGTACTTATTTACATCTTGAGTGAAGCTCTCAAGAATCCTTTCTTTGGAAATTATGAAGGAAGGTCTGAATTTAGAGCCATACTCTAATAAATTCCTAAGCTTTTCATTTTCAACATAACTCAAGTTTCCGGTGATAATATGGTTGTAATTCTTATCATAGTGAACTGTATCTTTATGTTCATCACAAGAACAAGTAGTAATTACAGGAATGTAGCTCGAAGAGTTAAGTTTGTAGTTTTTAACTATTGACCCTAAGGTCTTAACATATTTAAAACTTACAATAGACTGGTGCCTGTGGATGGGAAAAAAAATTGCATTATTGTAGAACAGCTTCCTTACATTGAGATTATCGTAGGCTTTATTTAGGAACCTGATGGTAACAAAATTACTGGAAAATTCTTTAAGAGAAATTTTATCTTTAAGAATATGTTTAAGAATGTCCAGAACCAAAGCAAAAACATGCTTATCAACATGGTCAGCAGTTTCATTCCAGAATTTGAAAAAACATTTAAGGACAGAGTGCTTGAAGGACTTGAGAATTTTGTAAGTATTTTTAACAAAATTAGTGCCAGTTTTAAAGCTTTCCAGAGTTTTTAGCAAGTTAGCAAAATCAACTTTGCTTGATGTGCGAAATAACCTCTGTCCTCTATTACCTCTAGAGCAGCTCTTATTATTAACAAGAAAGAAGAGTTCACGAATTGAAAATTTATGCTGATTATGCTTATTGTCAGATAGATATGGCCTTAATTCCACTCTATCTGACAATAAGCATAATCAGCATAAATTTTCAATTCGTGAACTCTTCTTTCTTGTTAATAATAAGAGCTGCTCTAGAGGTAATAGAGGACAGAGGTTATTTCGCACATCAAGCAAAGTTGATTTTGCTAACTTGCTAAAAACTCTGGAAAGCTTTAAAACTGGCACTAATTTTGTTAAAAATACTTACAAAATTCTCAAGTCCTTCAAGCACTCTGTCCTTAAATGTTTTTTCAAATTCTGGAATGAAACTGCTGACCATGTTGATAAGCATGTTTTTGCTTTGGTTCTGGACATTCTTAAACATATTCTTAAAGATAAAATTTCTCTTAAAGAATTTTCCAGTAATTTTGTTACCATCAGGTTCCTAAATAAAGCCTACGATAATCTCAATGTAAGGAAGCTGTTCTACAATAATGCAATTTTTTTTCCCATCCACAGGCACCAGTCTATTGTAAGTTTTAAATATGTTAAGACCTTAGGGTCAATAGTTAAAAACTACAAACTTAACTCTTCGAGCTACATTCCTGTAATTACTACTTGTTCTTGTGATGAACATAAAGATACAGTTCACTATGATAAGAATTACAACCATATTATCACCGGAAACTTGAGTTATGTTGAAAATGAAAAGCTTAGGAATTTATTAGAGTATGGCTCTAAATTCAGACCTTCCTTCATAATTTCCAAAGAAAGGATTCTTGAGAGCTTCACTCAAGATGTAAATAAGTACATCGTAAAAACCAGTTTAACGTACAATCAGCCTATTGAGGCCTTCGCAGAATGGAAATATAATATAATCAATAGCTTCACCGGTGAGTTGGCAGGTCTGGACTTTTGTTTCGACAGAACTCTCTTTTTCTCTGGAGAAGCTAAAAGGTCACTCTCCAAACTACAAGACCAATTTATTTTTACCACTACGGATAAAGCTAGCAATAATTTTGCAATTATCTGTAAGAAGTTCTATTTTGAATTGTTAACTATGGAACTCAATAATAGAGTAACATACGAGCCCGTAAGTTATTCTACCAAGCAGTTAGAAAATCGGTTTAAGGCATTCTTCAAGAAACTTAAAATTCCACAAACTAGAAGATATGGGCCTGAATTTCCATTTCTTTTTGCAACGGTTAAGTTTCATAAGGATCCTGTGAAGTTCAGGTTCATAGCTAGTGGAGTAAGGAGTCATAAAAAGAAAATAGATCTTGCTTTTGAAGATGTCTTAAAGAAGGTTTTGAAACACATTAGAAACTGTTCTAACTTGATGTACAGAGATTTTTGGATAATTAATAATAATGCAGAAGTAATTTCTACTATACTCAAAGTTTGTCCCCTAGATATTAATAGTTATGATTTTGAAAACCTATATACTAATCTGCCTCTATCAGATATAATCACTACCTTTAAAGAGCTGTATGCAGAATTTAAACTTAACCAATTTGTTGATGTAGGAACTTGGAACTCTTATCTCAATTGCTGCATAAAAAATAACCATATCTTATATAATAATACTCTCTATAAGCAAGTGAACGGTATTCCAATGGGAACATCAACGTCCACAAATATCGCTAATCTATTCCTGTTCTTTAAGGAATATAAATTCATTAAAAATCACCCCACCTGCTCAGATAACTACCTTTACACTTTTAGATATATTGATGATCTGCTGTGTATCAATAATTCAGAAGTTATAGAGAGTGATTTTGATAATATCTATCCTAGCTCTCTTAACTTATGTAAAACCAACCACAGTAATCAGGAACTTGAGTTCCTAGACTTAAGCATTAAGCTCAACAGAGGTAACCCATCTATTAGCCTCTTTGATAAAAGAGTTAATTTTCCTTTCAAAGTAATTAAATATCTACACTGGAATAATAACATTTCAACCAAAGTAATTGAGAATGTACTAATTTCTCAGGTCCTAAGAATTTCAAGAATTTGCAGCAACAATTTGGATTTCAATTACCACATTAATATACTATTAGAAAGTTTTCTAGAGAACGAAATTCCTTCTTCTTTCATCAAAAGAACTTTAAGAAAAATTATTCTGAATAATAGAGTAAGGTTGGCAGATCTGCTTTAATTTTCTACAGTTAATAATATGATTCTGACCAATCAAAGCCGTAAGGAAGTTGGCTAGAGGATGCCTATTAACTACCTAAAGGAACCTTAGTGCTATGGATATGACGGTCCTATTAAAACAAAAAATTAAATAATATAAACAAAATCACAAAAAAAGCTTAAAAATCTGTTTATAAAAGAAAATAAAAACAAATAAAAAGAAAACTAGTTATTCATCACTAGGATAGCTATACTAAAAATAGTAAAACCAACATTAAAATTAATAAGATTCTGATTAATCTATAGAAGCTCACTAAGGTGATTTAATACATGCAAAGATTATTAAATAAACTGCTCGTGTATTTTATAATATTTCTCATGTATTCTGGAGAGTTAATTCTGCTCATTCTGATCATACAGATCCACAGTCTTAAGTTTATATATTTTTTTCTCTGGTTAAAATCTCCGCGCGTTGGTTTCTTGCTGTATGAGGAGGCCATAAGCCCCACCCTCACTGCCCCCCAGCGTCTAGGGAGTGGCGGAAGAGGTCAGCCATGTTCTTCTCTTGTGAGGAGAAAAGTTTTTGTCACACAAGAGGTAAGCTCTCTTCCTTGTTTTTGGGTTCTAGGTTTTATAAGTTCAATGTTTGTACTTTATGTACCTTTTCTCTGTCGTTTTTTAGCTTTTCAGCTTTTAAGCATTGGTTTGTCTGTTAACATTTATGCGGGTTTTAACTCTTACTTTTCTTTGTAACTTTGAGCGTCTTTTGGGGTACCTAGGAACAGAAGATGGCTAAGCTTGTTCCTTTTCTATGCGCTGTCTATGCGCTGTTTTTTCAAAGTAGTAAAGTTCTTAATAACTAATTAATTATGCACTTAAAGCACTGCTGAAATACTTTGTACATATTGCAACTAACTGTTTAAGGTATATAACTTTCACTAAGTTTTCTTTAGTTAATTATTATCTTTAACTTATTCTCGTTTTCGTGCTGTCATAAGTTGTAGAGTAGGGGGTTTTAGACTCAAGTTTTCTTTCAAAAATCTGTTCGTTATAAATTAACATTTCCTTTTTTAATTGCAATGTAAAATTTGGATTTCTTTTGCATTGTTTTTCAGGTTTAAATTCTCTCTCAAACGAACTTGGAATTTCGTTATAGCTGAAAATCATTTCTATTTATTATGTCACTCTCACAGCTTGAGTTCTCTTTAATCTTCTTCTCTCTGTTTAATAGTAACAGATGAAGAGCATGGGTCGGGCCATGAAGGTTAATGGATGCAAGCGAAATTGTTAACTAGTGCTAGGTCATGCTACTCTACGGAGGACATGACTTATATATATATTTTTTAAACTATTTTAGGTGGGAATGTTACTTGCATCTATGGCCTTGCAGAAACCCATTTCCAACTAGGTCTTTGTAGAAGTGAGAAAATGCAGAGTTTTTGCTGGTCCTTGATAAAGCCAAGGCTCAGTATTCTCGACACCTTCCACATTCAGTTGTTTTATTTTATTTTTTTATCTTTTCTCCTTTTACTCACACAGGTAGATACATAACCTTTTCTATGTTGTACTAGGTGTGAGTCAAAATTATATATGTATTTTTTTGCTTAGGTATCTTCTTTATAGAATATATATATATCATCATCATCATCATCATTGTCAACCATTATCAATCCACTGCTGGACGAAGGTCTCCCCAAGTTTCCTCCACAACGGTCTGTCTTGTGCCAGTCTCCTCCATGTCACCCCTGCATACTTTCGAATTTCATCCACCCATCTCCCATGTGGTCTTCTTCTGGGTCTTTTCCTGTCCCTTGGAATCCAATCTAAAATTTCGGCTGTCCATCGATGATCTGTCCTTCTGGCAGTATGTCCAGCCCATTGCCATTTCAGGGATTTTACTCTGATCATGATGTCTTCCACTCTTGTCATTTTTCGGATCCACGAGTTCCTCTTCTTATCTCTCCTGGTTACACCAAGTATGCACCTCTCCATGCTTCTTTGAGTTGTCTGCAGCCTTTGTATGTCTCTTTTAGTTAAGGTCCACGTCTCTGCACCATATCGTATATATATATATATATATATATATCATCATCATCATCATTGTCAACCATTATCAATCCACTGCTGGACGAAGGTCTCCCCAAGTTTCCTCCACAACGGTCTGTCTTGTGCCAGTCTCCTCCATGTCACCCCTGCATACTTTCGAATTTCATCCACCCATCTCCTATGTGGTCTTCTTCTGGGTCTTTTCCTGTCCCTTGGAATCCAATCTAAAATTTCGGCTGTCCATCGATGATCTGTCCTTCTGGCAGTATGTCCAGCCCATTGCCATTTCAGGGATTTAACTTTGATCATGATGTCTTCCACTCTTGTCATTTTTCGGATCCACGAGTTCCTCTTCTTATCTCTCCTGGTTACACCAAGCATGCACCTCTCCATGCTTCTTTGAGTTGTCTGCAGCCTTTGTATGTCTCTTTTAGTTAAGGTCCACGTCTCTGCACCATACGTAAGCACTGGAAGGATGCATTGATCAAACACTTTTCTTTTAAGACATAATGGCATATTGCTCTTGAAAATTATGCTGTTTCTTCCAAAAGCTCTCCAGGCAAGTTTTGTACGCCGATTAATTTCTTCATCAATGTGACCCTCACTTGATATCTGCTGTCCAAGATAAACGTACGTGTCTGTTATCTCCAGCTTTTCTCCATCAATCGATAAATCTTCATTTCTTGTAAAAGCATTGAACATCACTTTTGTCTTCTGAAAGTTCATTTTTAATCCCACTTCTTTACTCTTGTCAGCAAGTTCCTGGATCATACTCTGCAGCTCTGATGAGGTAGTTGCAAAAATGACTACGTCATCAGCAAAACGAAGGTGGGTTAGATAATCTCCATTAATCTTTATCCCCTTGTTTTCCCAGCTCAGCGACTGAAAAACACCCTCCAATGTGGCATTAAAGAGCTTCGGAGATATGGTGTCACCTTGTCTCACTCCCTTTCCAATTTTTACGTGTGTTGTATTTTCAAACAGCCTAATCTTTGCACTTGCATTTTTCATAGATGTTATTAATAATATTAATGTATGCATCTTCAATACCGCAGGTTTTCAGAGCCATTGTAACTGCTGATGGTTTCACCGAATCAAAGGCTTTTTCATAATCGATAAAAGCCATGCACAATGGAAGTTCATATTCCCTCGCTCTTTCAATTAGTTCTCTCAGCACGTGGATATGATCTATTGTGCTGTAGCCACTCCTGAATCCAGCTTGTTCTCTCGGTTGAGCCATGTCCAGTGCTACCTTCAAGCGGTGTGAAAGAACTTTAGTGAAGATTTTATAAACTACTGATAGGAGGCTGATAGGTCTGTAGTTTCCGAGATCCTCAATGTCACCTTTCTTATGTAGCAGGATCATTGTAGCGGTGTTCCAATCCTCAGGAATCTTTCCTTCATTAAGGCATCGAGTGAAAATTTGGGCGAGTACTGTTTCGATTTCTCCACTTGCTTCTTGTATGATGTCTACAGTAATTCCATCTTCTCCTGGAGCTTTTCCTCGCTTCATGTTCTTGATTGCATGTGCAACTTCTGCTGGAAGGACTGGAGGAACTCTGGTACTGGTATCTTTCATGATGTCTGGAGTGCATATATCATCCCTTTCATATAATTTGGAGTAGAAATCTTTCACTCTTGTCAAAATTTCGCCTCTATTTCTTGTTACAGAACCATCTTCTTTTCTCAGTGCCATAATCTGTTTTCTTCCCTTACTGAGATGTCCCTTTGCTATCTTTAGGCTTTGGTTGCTTTCAATTGCTTTCCTCACTAGTTCACAGTTGAATTTCCTTACGTCTTCAATGATACTTTTTCTTACTGTCTTGCATAGCTCTATATATTCCACTTTGGAAGTCACATCTTCTTTAGTTGTCCTCATCTCTCTTCTTTTTTGCATCAACATTTTGGTTTTTCCTGATAATTTGTTCACATGCAACTTGTTCTTAGACCCAGCTAATTTTGTTGCTGTTTCCATAAGAGCTTTGGTTACTTTTCTGTTAACTTCAGAGATGTCCACTTCTTCCGATGTTAGGCCTTCTAAAGCAGAGAACCTGTTCTTCAGTTCTAACTTGAAGGTATTATGGTGTTTTTTAAGGTTGGTTATGTCAATAGATTTTGTTTGTCTTATGAGCTTGCCACGTTCAAGTTTAGTGTTGAGGTGCATCTTACATCTCACCAATCTATGGTCACTACCTGTGTTGAACTTGTTTAGCACACTGCAGTCTTCTATGACGAATTTTTTGTTACACATAATAAAATCAATTTCACTTGTTGTCCCATTTGGATGTCTCCATGTCCATTTCCTGTGTGGCTTTTTCTTGAAGAAGGAGTTCAAGATGAAAAACCCTTCTGCCTCTGCAAACTCAACGAGAGTATTTCCACGCTGGTTTCTGTTGCCATGACCGAATTTACCTACTGAAGTTTCATTCTGTTGCCGTTGCCCTATTTTTGCATTGAAATCTCCCATAATTATTTTCAAGTGCTGCTTACCTTTATTATTTAGATGACAAATTTCCTCATAAAATTCTTCAATTTCTTCTTCAGGATGACTTGTGGTGGGTGCATAAGTTTGAATAATCTGAGCCTGGTATCTTCTCGAGAGTTGGATAACGAGTCGTGCAGCTCTGTCAGAGGAACTTTCAACTTCTACAACTTTATCCTTCAGTTTCTTGTTTATTATAAATCCAACACCACTAGTTCTGCCAGTATCTGTCCCACGATAGTAGAAGAGATGTCCACTTTTCAGTTCGATGAGATCTTCTCCTTTTCTCCTTACCTCACTTAGCCCCACGATGTCCCACTTGATCCTTTGTAGTTCCTCTTCCAATTCAAGAAGCCTTGAATCAGAAGATAGGGAGCGTCCATTGTAAGTAGCCAAGGTCAGCATCAGATGGCAGCCTAGTCCAGTCCTCCGGGGATTCTTAGCACCCTCTGCCTTCATGTCGCACTGGCCGCTGCCTTGGCCAGGTACATTCCAGCTGCCGGAGACTGAGGGCCAAGATTTAAGTTGTGGAATCATTTTGGAGGGGTTTGGCCATAACTCACCACGCTGGCCAAGCGGGTTGGTGAGTGTGGGATAGAATTTCCTCTGATCCCGATGGTATAGTTATACCGCTATTGGCGGTCGTCAGAGCCCCTTTAGTGGGAACAGGATGCACCACGAGAAGGCGGGGTTGATATATATATATATATATATATATATATATATATATATATATATATATAACACAGGTAGTGACCATAGATTGGTGAGATGTAAGATGCACCTCAACACTAAACTGGAACGTGGCAAGCTCATAAGACAAACAGAATGTATTGACATAACCAACCTTAAAAAACACCATAATACTTTCAAGTTGGAACTGAAGAACAGATTCTCTGCTTTAGAAGGCCTAACATCGGAAGAAGTGGATATTTCGGAAGTTAACAGAAAAGTAACCAAAGCTCTTATGGAAACAGCAACAAAACTAGCTGGGTCTAAGAACAAGTTGCATGTAAACAAATTATCAGGAAAAACCAAAATGTTGATGCAAAAAAGAAGAGAGATGAGGACAACTAAAGAAGATGTGACTTCCAAAGTGGAATATATAGAGCTATGCAAGACAGCACGAAAAAGTATCACTGAAGACGTAAGGAAATTCAACTGTGAGCTAGTGAGGAAAGCAATTGAAAACAACCAAAGCCTAAAGATAGCAAAGGGACATCTCAGTAAGGGAAGAAAACAGATTATGGCTCTGAGAAAAGAAGATGGTTCTATAACAAGAAATAGAGGCGAAATTTTGACAAGAGTGAAAGATTTCTACTCCAAATTATATGAAAGGGATGATACATGTACTCCAGACATCATGAAAGGTACCAGAGTTCTTCCAGTCCTCCCAGCAGAAGTTGCTCATGCAATCAAGAACATGAAGCGGGGGAAAGCTCCAGGAGAAGATGGAATTACTATAGACATCATACAAGAAGCAAGTGGAGAAATTGAAACAGTACTCGCCCAAATTTTCACTCGATGCCTTAATGAAGGGAAGATTCCTGAGGATTGGAACAATGCTACAATGATCCTGCTACATAAAAAAGGTGACATTGAGGATCTCAGGAACTACAGACCTATCAGCCTCCTATCAGTGGTTTATAAAATCTTCACTAAAGTTCTTTCACACCGCTTGAAGGTAACACTGGACATGGCTCAACCGAGAGAACAAGCTGGATTCAGGAGTGGCTACAGCACAATAGATCATATCCACGTACTGAGAGAACTAATTGAGAGAGCGAGGGAATATGAACTTCCATTGTGCATGGCTTTTATCGATTATGAAAAAGCCTTTGATTCGGTGAAACCATCAGCAGTTACCACGGCTCTGAAATCCTGCGGTATTGAAGATGCATACATTAATATTATTAATAACATCTATGAAAATGCAAGTGCAAAGATTCGGCTGTTTGAAAATACAACACACATAAAAATTGGAAAGGGAGTGAGACAAGGTGACACCATATCTCCGAAGCTCTTTAATGCCTCATTGGAAAATGTCTTTCAATCACTGAACTGGGAAAACAAAGGGATAAAGATTAATGGAGATTATCTAACCCACCTTCGTTTTGCTGATGACGTAGTCATTTTTGCAACTACCCCATCAGAGCTGCAGAGTATGATCCAGGAACTTGCTGACAAGAGTAAAGAAGTGGGATTAAAAATGAACTTTCAGAAGACAAAAGTGATGTTCAATGCTTTTACAAGAAATGAAGATTTATCGATTGATGGAGAACAACTGGAGATAACAGATACGTATGTTTATCTTGGACAGCAGATATCAAGTGAGGGTCACATTGATGAAGAAATTAATCGGCGTACAAAACTTGCCTGGAGAGCTTTTGGAAGAAACAGCATAATTTTCAAGAGCAATATGCCATTATGTCTTAAAAGAAAAGTGTTTGATCAATGCATCCTTCCAGTGCTTACGTATGGTGCAGAGACGTGGACCTTAACTAAAAGAGACATACAAAGGCTGCAGACAACTCAAAGAAGCATGGAGAGGTGCATGCTTGGTATAACCAGGAGAGATAAGAAGAGGAACTCGTGGATCCGAAAAATGACGAGAGTAGAAGACATCATGATCAGAGTTAAATCCCTGAAATGGCAATGGGCTGGACATACTGCCAGAAGGACAGACCATAGATGGACAGCCGAAATTTTAGATTGGATTCCAAGGGACAGGAAAAGACCCAGAAAAAGACCACATGGGAGATGGGTGGATGAAATTCGTAAATATGCGGGAGTGACATGGAGGAGACTGGCACAAGACAGACCGTTGTGGAGGAAACTTGGGGAGACCTTCGTCCAGCAGTGGATTGATAATGGTTGACAATGATGATGATGATGATGATATATATATATATATATATATATATATATATATATATATATATATATGTAGCTCTGATGGGGTAGTTGCAAAAATGACTATGTCATCAGCAAAACGAAGGTGGGTTAGATAATCTCCATTAATCTTTATCCCTTTGTTTTCCCAGTTCAGTGATTGAAAGACATTTTCCAATGTGGCATTAAAGAGCTTCGGAGATATGGTGTCACCTTGTCTCACTCCTTTTCCAATTTTTATGTGTGTCGTATTTTCAAACAGCCGAATCTTTGCACTTGCATTTTCATAGATGTTATTAATAATGGTAATGTATGCATCTTCAATACCGCAGGATTTCAGAGCCATTGCAACTGCTGAAGGTTTCACCGAATCAAAGGCTTTTTCATAATCGATAAAAGCCATGCACAATGGAAGTTCATATTCCTCGCTCTTTCAATTAGTTCTCTCAGTACGTGGATATGATCCATTGTGCTCTAGCCACTCCTGAATCCAGCTTGTTCTCTCGGTTGAGCCATGTCCAGTGTCACCTTCAAGCGGTGTGAAAGAACTTTACTGAAGATTTTATAAACCACTGATAGGAGGCTGATAGGTCTGTAGTTCCTGAGATCCTCAATGCCACCTTTTTTATGTAGCAAGATCATTGTAGCGTTGTTCCAATCCTCAGGAATTTTCCCTTCATTAAGGCATCGAGTGAAAATTTGGGCGAGTACTGTTTCGATTTCTCCACTTGCTTCTTGTATGATGTCTACAGTAATTCCATCTTCTCCTGGAGCTTTTCCCCGCTTCATGTTCTTGATTGCATGTGCAACTTCTGCTGGAAGGACTGGAAGAACTCTGGTACTGGTAACTTTCATGATGTCTGGAGTACATGTATCATCCCATTCATATAATTTGGAGTAGAAATCTTTCACTCTTGTCAAAATTTCGCCTCTATTTCTTGTTACAGAACCATCTTCTTTTCTCAGTGCCATAATCTGTTTTTTTCCCTTACTGAGATGTCCCTTTGCTATCTTTAGGCTTTGGTTGTTTTCAATTGCTTTCCTTACTAGTTCACAGTTGAATTTTCTTACGTCTTCAGTGATACTTTTTCGTACTGTCTTGCATAGCTCTATATATTCCACTTTGGAAGTCACATCTTCTTTAGTTGTCCTCATCACTCTTCTTTTTTGCATCAACATTTTGGTTTTTCCTGATAATTTGTTCACATGCAATTTGTTCTTAGACCCAGCTAATTTTGTTGCTGTTTCCATAAGAGCTTTGGTTACTTTTCTGTTAACTTCAGAAATATCCACTTCTAACGATGTTAGGCCTTCTAAAGCAGAGAACCTGTTCTTCAGTTCCAATTTGAAGGTATTATGGTGTTTTTTAAGGTTGGTTATGTCAATACATTTTGTTTGTCTTATGAGCTTGCTACGTTCGAGTTTAGTGTTGAGGTGCATCTTACATCTCAATAATCTATCGTCACTGCCTGTGTTGAACTTGTTTAGCACACTGCAGTCTTCTATAACGAATTTTTTGTTACACATAATAAAATCAATTTCACTTGTCGTCCCATTTGGATGTCTCCATGTCCATTTCCTGTGTGGCTTTTTCTTGAAAAAGGAGTTCAAGATGAAAAACCCTTCTGCCTCTGCAAACTCTACGAGAGTATTTCCACCCTGGTTTCTGTTGCCGTGACCGAATTTACCTACTGAAGTTTCATTCTGTTGCCGTTGCCCTATTTTTGCATTGAAATCTCCCATAATTATCTTCAAGTGCTGCTTACCTTTATTATTTAGATCACGAATTTCCTCATAAAATTCTTCAATTTCTTCTTCAGCATGACTTGTGGTGGGTGCATAAGTTTGAATAATCTGAGCCTGGTATCTTCTCGATAGTTGGATAACGAGTCGTGCAGCTCTGTCAGAGGAACTTTCAACTTCTACAACTTTATCCTTCAGTTTCTTGTTTATTATAAATCCAACACCACTAGTTCTGCCAGTATCTGTCCCACGATAGTAGAAGAGATGTCCACTTTTCAGTTCAATGAGATCTTCTCCTTTTCTCCTTACCTCACTTAGCCCGACGATGTCCCACTTGATCCTTTGTAGTTCCTCTTCCAATTCAAGAAGCCTTGAATCAGAAGATAGGGAGCGTCCGTTATATGTAGCCAAGGTCAGCATCAGATGGCAGCCTAGTCCGGTCCTCCGGGGATTCTTAGCACCCTCTGCCTTCATGTCGCACTGGCCGCTGCCTTGGCCAGGTACATTCCAGCTGCCGGAGACTGAGGGCCAAGATTTAAGTTGTGGAGTCATTTTGGAGGGGTTTGGCCATAACTCACCACGCTTGCCAAGCGGGTTGGTGAGTGTGGGATAGCATTTCCTCTAATCCCGATGGTATAGTTATACCGCTATTGGCGGATATATATATATATATATATATATATATATATATACACATAATCTGGATAATTTATGTGAATTTTCATTCAGGACTGACAACAGGTCAACGCATTTTCTATAAGAGAAAAGGTGCGATCATTTTTTTTTTAATTGGTCTCTCATTTTTCTTGACACTGTGCAGGAGGTGGATATATATATATATATATATATCTTTGCAGAAACCCATTTCCAACTAGGTCTTTGTGGAAGTGAGAAAATGCAGAGTTTTTGCTGGTCCTTGATAAAGCCAAGGCTCAGTATTCTCGACATTTTCTACATTCAGTTGTTTTATTTTATTTTTTATCTTTTCTCCTTTTACTCACACCGGTAGATACATAA
The DNA here is from genome assembly GCA_039090855.1 of Macrothele yani. Taxonomy (NCBI): domain Eukaryota; kingdom Metazoa; phylum Arthropoda; class Arachnida; order Araneae; family Macrothelidae; genus Macrothele; species Macrothele yani. The sequence goes on along the minus strand of CM077029.1, from coordinate 165,752,242 downwards.
CCTTTTCTATGTTGTACTTGGTATGAGTCAAAAATATATATATTTTTTTGCTTAGGTCTCTTCTTAATAGAATCTATATCATCATCATCATCATTGTCAACCATTATCAATCTACTGCTGGACGAAGGTCTCCCCAAGTTTCCTCCACAGCGGTCTGTCTTGTGCCAGTCTCCTCCATGTCACCCCTGCATACTTTCGAATTTCATCCACCCATCTCCCATGTGGTCTTCTTCTGAGTCTTTTCCTGTCCCTTGGAATCCAATCTAAAATTTCGGCTGTCCATCGATGATCTGTCCTTCTGGCAGTATGTCCAGCCCATTGCCATTTCAGGGATTTGACTCTGATCATGATGTCTTCCACTCTTGTCATTTTTCGGATCCACGAGTTCCTCTTCTTATCTCTCCTGGTTATACCAAGCATGCACCTCTCCATGCTGCTTTGAGTTGTCTGCAGCCTTTGTATGTCTCTTTTAGTTAAGGTCCACGTCTCTGCACCATACGTAAGCACTGGAAGGATGCATTGATCAAACACTTTTCTTTTAAGACATAATGGCATATTGCTCTTGAAAATTATGCTGTTTCTTCCAAAAGCTCTCCAGGCAAGTTTTGTGCGCCGATTAATTTCTTCATCAATGTGACCCTCACTTGATATCTGCTGTCCAAGATAAACGTACGTGTCTGTTATCTCCAGCTTTTCTCCATCAATCGATAAATCTTCATTTCTTGTAAAAGCATTGAACATCACTTTTGTCTTCTGAAAGTTCATTTTTAATCCCACTTCTTTACTCTTGTCAGCAAGTTCCTGGATCATACTCTGCAGCTCTGATGGGCTAGTTGCAAAAATGACTACGTCATCAGCAAAACGAAGGTGGGTTAGATAATCTCCATTAATCTTTATCCCCTTGTTTTCCTAGCTCAGTGACTGAAAAACACCCTCCAATGTGGCATTAAAGAGCTTCGGAGATATGGTGTCACCTTGTCTCACTCCCTTTCCAATTTTTATGTGTGTTGTATTTTCAAACAGCCTAATCTTTGCACTTGCATTTTCATAGATGTTATTAATAATATTAATGTATGCATCTTCAATACCGCAGGTTTTCAGAGCCATTGTAACTGCTGATGGTTTCACCGAATCAAAGGCTTTTTCATAATCGATAAAAGCCATGCACAATGGAAGTTCATATTCCCTCGCTCTTTCAATTAGTTCTCTCAGCACATGGATATGATCTATTGTGCTGTAGCCACTCCTGAATCCAGCTTGTTCTCTCGGTTGAGCCATGTCCAGTGTTACCTTCAAGCGGTGTGAAATAACTGTAGTGAAGATTTTATAAACTACTGATAGGAGGCTGATAGGTCTGTAGTTTCCGAGATCCTCAATGTCACCTTTCTTATGTAGCAGGATCATTGTAGCGGTGTTCCAATCCTCAGGAATCTTTCCTTCATTAAGGCATCGAGTGAAAATTTGGGCGAGTACTGTTTCGATTTCTCCACTTGCTTCTTGTATGATGTCTACAGTAATTCCATCTTCTCCTGGAGCTTTTCCCCGCTTCATGTTCTTGATTGCATGTGCAACTTCTGCTGGAATGACTGGAGGAACTCTGGTACTGGTATCTTTCATGATGTCTGGAGTGCATGTATCATCCCTTTCATATAATTTGGAGTAGAAATCTTTCACTCTTGTCAAAATTTCACCTCTATTTCTTGTTACAGAACCATCTTCTTTTCTCAGTGCCATAATCTGTTTTCTTCCCTTACTGAGATGTCCCTTTGCTATCTTTAGGCTTTGGTTGTTTTCAATTGCTTTCCTCACTAGTTCACAGTTGAATTTTCTTACGTCTTCAGTGATACTTTTTCGTACTGTCTTGCATAGCTCTATATATTCCACTTTGGAAGTCACATCTTCTTTAGTTGTCCTCATCTCTCTCCTTTTTGGCATCAACATTTTCGTTTTTCCTGATAATTTATTTACATGCAACTTGTTCTTAGACCCAGCTAATTTTGTTGCTGTTTCCATAAGAGCTTTGGTTACTTTTCTGTTAACTTCAGAGATGTCCACTTCTTCCGATGTTAGGCCTTCTAAAGCAGAGAACCTGTTCTTCAGTTCCAACTTGAAGGTATTATGGTGTTTTTTAAGGTTGGTTATGTCAATAGATTTTGTTTGTCTTATGAGCTTGCCACGTTCAAGTTTAGTGTTGAGGTGCATCTTACATCTCAATAATCTATGGTCACTACCTGTGTTGAACTTGTTTAGCACACTGCAGTCTTCTATGACGAATTTTTTGTTACACATAATAAAATCAATTTCACTTGTCGTCCCATTTGGATGTCTCCATGTCCATTTCCTGTGTGGCTTTTTCTTGAAGAAGGAGTTCAAGATGAAAAACCCTTCTGCCTCTGCAAACTCAACGAGAGTATTTCCACGCTGGTTTCTGTTGCCGTGACCGAATTTACCTACTGAAGTTTCATTCTGTTGCCGTTGCCCTATTTTTGCATTGAAATCTCCCATAATTATTTTCAAGTGCTGCTTACCTTTATTATTTAGATGACAAATTTCCTCATAAAATTCTTCAATTTCTTCTTCAGGATGACTTGTGGTGGGTGCATAAGTTTGAATAATCTGAGCCTGGTATCTTCTCGATAGTTGGATAACGAGTCGTGCAGCTCTGTCAGAGGAACTTTCAACTTCTACAACTTTATCCTTCAGTTTCTTGTTTATTATAAATCCAACACCACTAGTTCTGCCAGTATCTGTCCCACGATAGTAGAAGAGATGTCCACTTTTCAGTTCGATGAGATCTTCTCCTTTTCTCCTTACCTCACTTAGCCCCACGATGTCCCACTTGATCCTTTGTAGTTCCTCTTCCAATTCAAGAAGCCTTGAATCAGAAGATAGGGAGCGTCCATTGTACGTTGCCAAGGTCAGCATCAGATGGCAGCCTAGTCCGGTCCTCCGGGGATTCTTAGCACCCTCTGCCTTCATGTCGCACTGGCCGCTGCCTTGGCCAGGTACATTCCAGCTGCCGGAGACTGAGGGCCAAGATTTAAGTTGTGGAGTCATTTTGGAGGGTTTGGCCATAACTCACCACGCTGGCCAAGCGGGTTGGTGAGTGTGGGATAGAATTTCCTCTAATCCCGATGGTATAGTTATACCGCTATTGGCGGATATATCTATATATATATATATATATATATATATATATATATATATACACATAATCTGGATAATTTATGTGAATTTTCATTCAGGACTGACAACAGGTCAACGCATTTTCTATAAGAGAAAAGGTGCGATCATTTTTTTTTTTAATTGGTCTCTCATTTTTTCTTGACACTGTGCAGGAGGTGGATATATATATATATATCTATATCTTTGCAGAAACCCATTTCCAACTAGGTCTTTGTGGAAGTGAGAAAATGCAGAGTTTTTGCTGGTCCTTGATAAAGCCAAGGCTCAGTATTCTCGACACTTTCTACATTCAGTTGTTTTATTTTATTTTTATCTTTTCTCCTTTTACTCACACCGGTAGATACATAACCTTTTCTATGTTGTACTTGGTATGAGTCAAAAAAATATATATTTTTTGCTTAGGTCTCTTCTTAATAGAATATATATATATATATATATATATATATATATATATATATATGTCCTCTTAAGAAAAAATAAGAGTTGAGAAAAAGTCAGAAATCTTTTCTCGGAAATTTCTCTTTCAAAATTAATCTGTATCTTCCTCGTGAGTGTTGCTCGGTGTGTGTGTCCTTTAGATAACTGTACTTTTTTTTATGCTGTCAGTAGGTCGGAGGGAGGACATTGTATGTATATATATATATATATATTTCTCTTCTTTCCCCAGAAAAATAAAAGAGGAAAACAAATTTATGTAAGTGACGTTACATTGATTCACCTAAAATACAATCTTCTCCCTCCGACCTACTGACAGCATAAAAAAAACTACAGTTACCTAAAGGACACACACACCGAGCAACACTCACGAAGAAGATACAGATTAATTTTGAAAGAGAAATTTCCGAGAAAAGATTTCTGACTTTTCTCAACTCTTTTTTTCTTCATCATCATCATCATTGTCAACCATTATCAATCCACTGCTGGACGAAGGTCTCCCAAGTTTCCTCCACAACGGTCTGTCTTGTGCCAGTCTCCTCCATGTCACTCCCGCATACTTTCGAATTTCATCCACCCATCTTCCATGTGGTCTTCTTCTGGGTCTTTTCCTGTCCCTTGGAATCCAATTTAAAATTTCGGCTGTCCATCGATGATCTGTCCTTCTGGCAGTATGTCCAGCCCATCGCCATTTCAGGGATTTAACTCTGATCATGATGTCTTCCACTCTTGTCATATATAGATATATATATCCACCTCCTGCACAGTGTCAAGAAAAATGAGAGACCAATTAAAAAAAAAATGATCGCACCTTTTCTCTTATAGAAAATGCGTTGGACTGTTGTCAGTCCTGAATGAAAATTCACATAAATTGGCCAGATTTATGTGTTTCCAGAACTGAGCAACAGGACATAATTGAAATGTTATCTTTAACTTGACTGACATATTATTTTCGCGGAATGCGTGATAGTGTGAATGATGAAAAAACAACAATGGCGACGATAGCTGCTCAGAACTGGGTGAGCTATTAGGGACTAAGCATCATGGGGGGGGGACAAATTTTGAAGTATTTAGTAGAAATTTTGGCAAATATTCCGTTTATATGCTTTTTACACATCCCTAGTAAAAACGTTTTCAAGTAAATATTGTACGTGGTCATGAAAGCCATATAATACAAATTCTGAAGATGACAATCCGATTTTTGGTTTAAATGTGACAAGGATGGTAAGTCAGATAATATTCGAAAACTTTGAACATTTCATTGTTCTGGAGCGGGACTTGAACCTGCGTCTCCCAGATGGCGCCCGGGTATGCTAACCACTACACCACCCAGAACGACCAAGTCTCAAGCTTCCGAACAATTTGAATATAACCAACACAGGATTCGCTAGTCGAAGCAACCGGCATTCATGTTTAACGAATCTGGAGATTAAGAATCTATGACGTAGAAGTCTTGTCTTACTTCTACGTTAATTTAAAACATCAACATACTAAGAAATAGTTCCTAAATGAAAGAAACCTTAACGGCCAGACGAAACATGTAAACAACAGAAGTCAAACTTACGGAAAAGATGATTTATTTAGGATGTAGCAAACACATCGTAGCATAGCATATTGCACTAAACTCTCCACACACCACACAACTCTTTAACACAACGCTCTTTTCACAACGCTCCTTTCAATAATCAGTTTACAACCCAACGCTCGCAATAATCGCTCTCTTACAACGCTCTTTTCACAACGCTCCTCAAGCAACAATTTAGTCGTCGCTTTCATCTCTTGTTCTTATCAATATCAGGCATACGTCACGTGCATTCAACCTCAATTGTGTTGCCAAACGTATTCGTTTGAGAGAAAGGATATTACGTTAACAGTGAAGATTAACAGAATAAACTCAAGATTTACGTAGGGAAAGAAACTAAAAAGGAAAGTTAATTTAGAATACACGTCACAAATCCTATCCCGTGATTGCCCGGAAAAGCAGATAAATCATGAAAGAAATACGGGATTACACCATATAATACAAATTCTGAAGATGACAATCGAATTTTTTGTGTAAAAATCGATGAAATTTTCAAGTTTTCGAATATTATCTGACTTAACATCCTTGTCACATTTACACCAAAAATCGGATTGTTATCTTCAGAATTTGTGTTGTACGTAGTATTTATTCAATGTATGTAATGTTGTATGGAAATCATGGATACGAATCTCTATGGCAAGTTACTATTTCTTCGCTTAACTAGGTAGTTTCTTTTTTTTTTTTTTTTTTTTTGCTTTTATAAGGCTGTTTATGAATTTTAGTTGTTAATCTGACAATGAATCTCTCTCTCTCTCTCTCTTAGTTTAAAACTATAATTACAAAAATTGTTTCTACTATTCTCTTAAAAATTCATTCAGAAGACTCCATTTCCCATAAGTACAGATATTAGATTTAAATTTAACAAATAATTCATTTAATATAACAAAATTTCAGGGAATTCAAGAAATTCACATCCATTTATACAAGTCACCTGGAATCCTTAGATGGTTGCACCCGCCATATGTTCCAACTGCTTAAATAAATTTGGGGGGGGCTGGAGTGGGGTTCCAAGAAAAGTTGGGTGAGCTGAAGCCCATACCATGCCCCCGTAGCGCAGCGCGTGGGAAACAAAGGCACCAGCCAGCAACCAGGTCGCGCCAGTCACGTGCCGTCTGATACAGTACTGCAGCAACAGTGGAAAACAACGCGTGCGGAAGACCTTGGAACGTTTCGGAATCTATAAAAAATAATCTCGGCTAGGAATATGCTTCGATTGTGTTCTGTCGTGAGATCCCATTACCCATTATATTATTGTTATCGATTTTGTTTATTTCTTCGTTTTCATCCTGAGCTAATTTGCGGCAATCTTTTCACGATGAGAAAGGAGTCACATGACAAGAAGGTACATTCCGAAAGCAGTATCAAAGGAGCACAGCAAAACGAAATTATATTCGTACACACTGGCGTGCAAAAATTAAGGACGAGACGGTTTTTTGAATGTAACGTCGTGCAGAAGTGCGCCACATCGACTCAAATCATACCATAAGATCCCCAAGATGTAAGAATATGGGACAAGTGAGCAAACCCGTCCAAACAAGGAATCCAAAGTATACAAAGGCACTTTATTGAAAAGGTAGCTTCGAGCACAACTGGACAGGAGACAGAAACGTCCATGTGACAGGCAGCTGCGAAGAAAAATCCAGTCTTTAGTAGGGGATATGATCACCCCTGACTGCATTGCAGGATTTACAACGTCTGCCCATGCTGAGGACGAGGTTGTCAAGGAGCTGTTGAGGCATTGCGGCCCATTCCTCTTGTAGCGCCAATTGCAGCTGGCGGCTGGTGACGTGCTGCCCAGCGTCTCCCGAGAAGGTCCCACACGTGTTCGATTGGATTTAGGTCCGGGGACCTTGCGGGCCAATCCATGCGTTGAATATCTTCACTCTCCAACAGCTCTGCGACAGCCACTGTACGATGAGGTCTAGCGTTGTCGTCCATGAAGAGGAACTCAGGACCCACAGCACCTGTAAACAGACGCACGTGAGGCAGGAGAACCTCGGTACAATAGCGGACACCAGTGACTTAACCTCCTTAGAAGATGTGGAGGTTAGTACGTCTACCAAACATGATACCGCCCGAAACGAGAACTCCGCCACCTCCAAACCGGTCCCTTTCGATTATGTTGGAGGTGTGATTGCGTGTTCCCTGCTCTCTCCAGATGTGTATACGTCCAGAATCACTCGTCAGATTAAATCGGCTCTCATTCGTAAAGAGAACTCGACCCCATTGTTGATGGTACAGTTCTTGTATTCCTGGCACCACAGAAACCGCCGTCTCCGATGAGCAGGCGTTAATGGCACACACCGTACTGGTCGGCGTGCAAATAGACCACCTTTGTGCAGCCTCCTGGCCACGGTAAAACGCGATAACAGACGTCCAGTTGTCTGTTGTATGTGCCTTGCGATTTTTCCCGCTGTCTGCCGCCTGTCTCTTCTCGCCTGTAGGACAATATACCGGTCGTCCGCCGCCGTGGTTGCTCGCGGACGACCACTGCTAAACTCTCGGACAGCTGTTCCTGTCGTTTGAAATGCTCTCCAAGCTCGTGAAACGATGCTGCGAGCGATCCCGAACTCCTCTCCTCTGCCACACTAGTCACACTTCGACCTTCTTCAAACTTCCCAATGACGCGACCTCGGGTAAAGTCATCCAGATGTATTACTGGATTGCCTGTTGGCTATATCACATGGTGGCAGCAACTCGACGTCGTTCAAACCGATGTACACCGTGCAATAGCTTTCACCGAATTGCTGAGCGTACACCGCCCGTGTGCTTTATACTCTTCCGACACCACCCTCCCCCTCCCCCTTACGTCATGCTGCATATATGCGCATGCCCTACCGTACCGGACCCTATCTCCTGAGTGGTCTTTCGGTCCGTTCTGCCTGCTCGTTTCGCTGTTATGCTAATTTCTGCTCTACGTCCTTAAGTTTTGCACACCAGTGTACAATACGAACAGAAAGCGGTCAAAGGCAGCAGAATAAGGACAGCATACACTCCTACTGTACGTTCTGACAAAAACTCAACTAAGTCGAGTGCGTTGAAGCTATGCTGAACGAACGTTCAGAATGGAGTCAAAGATTCTTAATCTCAAAGACCACAGTCTTGTGACAATTATACGTATTAAGAGGGTTGTCACATCAACGTGGTTTGCCACAAATATTTATTTTTCAAGTCGACCATGGTTTTGCTGGGTATTGACCTAGCTTCATCACGACGAATGGCATGCAAATGTTCAAATTGTATATGTCCTAAACGGTGTTTACAGTCACGGGTTTTTGAATATTTACGTGCCATTCGTTCTGATGAAGCTAGGTCAATACCCAGCAAAAGCATGGTCGACTTGAAAAAATAAATATTTGTGACAAACCACGTTGTATTCTCTTAATACGTGCAGTCAAGGATGTTTCGCAGAAGGTTTGCTTGATGTTCACCGCACGGGAGTGCCTCGTGCTATGGAAGAAATAGATGAAATAGGCCACGCTTTGAGTTCCTGGGATAAAAGAAACAAGATAATAAAGGCAATGAACTATGGATCGTGGAATGCATAGTGGAAATGGGCAGGCCTCACGTTTGAAAAGAATGCAAGCCTAAGAAGCGCAGAAATTATATGCAATCGTGAAGAAGAAAAAGTAGAGTTATGAACAAGCCAGGGGTAATCGCGCACAGAATGCTGCTCTTTTGTTGTTGTTATTTAGGAACTACAGTGAGCAACTTAAAGGCCTATAAGCAGTCGCCCGACCAAAATTTGTAGCTACTGATTTCAGGAAAGGGAGAAAACCACATTGTTAAAACTTTTGTATTAATAGTAGTCTGTGTTGTTTTGGAGGGTGGAAATATTAAATTCCCAAAGCTTGGATGCGTACTTAAAAAGATAACATCAACACCGCAATTATTCGGCACGCAATAAAAATAAAAAATGTTTTTCGGTAGCCTACATTCGTGGCAGAAGAATGTGAGCTTATGAACAAAAATAGAACAGAGCACTTCACACTAGCAATAACAAATTCATATACAGACCTGAGTTGTATGCAAAAATAGGTATTTAATTATAACATAAATGATGACACGAAGATATCCATTTAGATATAATACGACGACAGGTAGATGATCCATCACTGTAACAAAGGATGTTTCGTACATACGCCAACTGACGTCATGTTTGCTGAAGAAGTTCCCTTCAGTACCGCACACACAACCCCTTTGCAGGTGGACAAAAAATACGTTCATAATACCAAGAACGCATTCCAAAAATCATGAAGCGTACCAGAGTCTACTGATTAGGAACATCTCACGTAATACAGTTTGCTTCCTTTATTAAAGGAGAAGTTATATTTGGTAAAACATACACGCAAAACTTCCTGGACATAGAACCGCGCACAAGCAAAGACGACAGCACACAGAACACAGAAGGAAAGAGTCTTCCTCTCAACCTCGTTTACGTCACAGATCAAGAGAGAGAGAGAAACATGCCCGCATGTGGCGTTCCAAGGTACGTGTAGTTTGGTGCACAACAGCTGCGCCGGTATGTGGTAATTCATTTGAAGCGCCGTAAAAATCCCGTCTGACGATCTGCGGTTTTTATTCTTTTATCGTTGAGAGGCTGCAATTCCAACAGGCTGCACCAAAATGTGGTATTACACAAGCTGCACCACTTTTGGGGAAAAGGTAAACCACTGTGTAATGCACGAAATACACAAAAACACGATGCAATTATGCACTACGGTACGGTATTCATCCTGAATGGTGGTAAGTTGCACCCACTGCACCTTGTTTATGTATGTTTCATGCATCACACGAGGGTGTATTACATTTGCCCCAAAAGTGATGCACAGCTGCTGTTGCTCCACCTTTTGGCGCAACCTACTATAAAATTTTTAGAAGTGCAGCATCGTAGGACAAGCACAAAATGCACAACAAACGTTTCATCCGGGACTTGAACCCTGGACGAAATGGGACTGGTCCGAATTCTACGCTTCTGACCACTTGGCCAACAGGGCGACACAGAATGTTGTTTCCCAGAGAATGATGAGCAATCGGGAAAGTTTTTGTTAACGTCCGTACACATATACACTGAAGAGCAATTGAATAAGAGACAGCTGGCGTTATGCAAATGTGGCGCTGTGGGCGGCCCTGTAAACGGAAACGACATGACGTATGCACCGATCCGACAATATAAGGAGTGATGCGACGGGAATCAGTAAGAGTCGGACGCAGTATGGGTAAGAGGAAGGAAACTAAGCGCATTTGATCGTGGGCAAATTGTCAAGGCCAGACGAATGGGTCACTCCATCTAGGAAGTCTTGCAGGCACTGGGATTTTCACGAGCCATTCGGTCACGGGTGCACCGTGAGTACATCGAATCCGGTAAAACCATCCCTGCAAGGCCAACTGCCGTGGACAACAGCATGTGGATGAGCGGGGTCATCGTCGGCTAGCTCGCATTGTAACAGCGGATAGACGGGCCACAGTGCAAGAAATCACTCACCATCCAAAAGCATCTCCTCGCTGTGGGGTACAGAAGCCATCGTCCCAGGAGGGTACCGCTGTTGACTGCACATCACAGGGTGCAAATATTAGCATGGGTGCGGGAACATCGCCACTGGACCCTAGACATGTGCAAAAATGTTGTCTGAACTGATGAGTCGGGATTCATGTTGGTACATGCGGATGGCAGGATACGAGTACGGCGCAAACCACATGAAGCGATGGATCCTTCTTGCCAGCAGGGTACTCTTCAAGCTGGTGGGGGTGGCATTCTCGTCCGGGGACTGTTTACGTGGACTGAAATGGGACCCCTGGTACGTGTGACATCGTCCCTCACAGGTCAACGTTACCGGGATATCCTGGACGACCATTTGCTCCCGTTTGTGCGTCTTCAACATCCCACTGGGGACCTCATCCTGCAACAAGACAATGCAGCTCCCGAATTGTATCCGAATTGTTGGATGAACACTCCACCGACGTGACCTCGCTTCCTTGGCCAGCTAGGTCACCTGACCTCAATCCCATCGAGCACACCTGGGATGCCATCGAGAGAGATGTTCGAAGCTCTGACCCCCTCCATCAAATCTTCGTGAACTGTGGGAGCTTGTTCAGGGGTCGTGGATCCGTATGGCTTCCCAACGCTTCCGGTGTCTTGTAGAGTCCATGCAAAGACGAATCGCAGCCATCATCAGGGAGAAAGGTGGTGCTACACGTTACTAGACAGGTATCTCTAATTCAATTGCTCTTCAGTGTATTATGATATATTACCTCGCAGACTAGATGGCCGGCGGGACCGGGCTCGAACACCCGTCAGAAACGTCCGCATGCCACACTAAGCACAGCGCGTTAGCCAACAATGGTTCATCTCTGATAATGCTTGAAACTTTATGCCCAATGGGAATTCAGACACAAGTTTCATATTTTTTTTTTGGAAATGCCTTTTCACACTGGTACAATAAAAGGAAATCCTGTATCATTGAAAACGCCCTCTCAGGTATTCGTAAAATATTGTAACGAAATTTGGGAGCTGCAATTGATCCGCTGGATTTGTATGCGACTGTGACAGAGTTATAAAAATTAGCAGCTGGTAGTTTCCCTCTTTGTGTAAGAAAAGAGATCTCCTTTTTTGAGAGGGATGCAGGCGTTGGTGTGGTGAACCCATTGTCGCCCAACGATATTCGTTCGACCATTATTTGGGAGATCCGTGGAAATATGAGATGGTCGATTTTTGGAAAACAGTTTGTGTCAACCGATCAGAAAGTTTATGGCGTTCTCGATGCTGAATCTTGGCATGACAAAGAAGTGCTAGCTAGTTATGTGTTCGACCGTTATTTGGGAGATTCGTGAGAATATGAGAGGGCCGATTTTTGGAAAACAGTTTGTGTCAACCAATCAGAAAGTTTATGGCGTTCTCGATGCTGAGTCTCGGCAGGACAAAGAAGTGCTAGCTAGTTATGTGTTCGACCGTTATTTGGGAGATTCGTGAGAATATGAGAGGGCAGATTTTTGGAAAACAGTTTGTGTCAACCGATCAGAAAGTTTATGGCGTTCTCGATGCTGAGTCTTGGCAGGACAAAGAAGTGCTAGCTACTTATGTGTTCGGCCGTTATTTGGGAGATTCGTGAGAATATGAGAGGGCCGATTTTTGGGAAACAGTTTGTGTCAACCAATCAGAAAGTTTATGGCGTTCTCGATGCTGAGTCTTGGCAGGACAAAGAAGTGCTAGCTAATTATGTGTTCGACCGTTATTTGGGAGATTCGTGAGAATATGAGAGGGCCGATTTTTGGGAAACAGTTTGTGTCAACCAATCAGAAAGTTTATGGCGTTCTCGATGCTGAGTCTCGGCAGGACAAAGAAGTGCAAGCTAGTTATGTGTTCGACCGTTATTTGGGAGATTCGTGAGAATATGAGAGGGCCGATTTTTGGGAAACAGTTTGTGTCAACCAATCAGAAAGTTTATGGCGTTCTCGATGCTAAGTCTCGGCAGGACAAAGAAGTGCTAGCTAGTTATGTGTTCGACCGTTATTTGGGAGATTCGTGAGAATATGAGAGGGCCGATTTTTGGAAAACAGTTTGTGTCAACCGATCAGAAAGTTTATGGCGTTCTCGATGCTGAGTCTTGGCAGGACAAAGAAGTGCTAGCTAGTTATGTGTTCGACCGTTATTTGGGAGATTCGTGAGAATATGAGAGGGCCGATTTTTGGAAAACAGTTTGTGTCAACCAATCAGAAAGTTTATGGCGTTCTCGATGCTGAGTCTCGGCAGGACAAAGAAGTGCTAGCTAGTTATGTGTTCGACCGTTATTTGGGAGATTCGTGAGAATATGAGAGGGCAGATTTTTGGAAAACAGTTTGTGTCAACCGATCAGAAAGTTTATGGCGTTCTCGATGCTGAGTCTTGGCAGGACAAAGAAGTGCTAGCTAGTTATGTGTTCGACCGTTTATTCCGAGCGCAGAGCTGAATTTATTCCGAGCGCAGAGCTGTGTACTGTTAACAATCTTGCATCGTGCTTAAAGCTTTTAGGAAGCCATTGAGAATAACAAGTGAGAGAACCCAGGCCTGCGGTAATAGAAATGTCAAAAAATCAATAACGGAGGCAAATACAATCTTGAAGAAGCCTATTAAGTGAAAAGAACTGAAATCCATAACGGGACCATGGTGATCCCGCGGCGCAGTGTTTGGCGGCAGAAAAGGACTAGTATTAAAAAGTCAGCAGGGCGATTGACGTTACCGATGGGATAAGGAGGTAGGACATACCCCTTTCCTGGTGTATGATTGCACCTAAGACTGGAGAGATGCGGAATAATTTCTCTCTGAAAAGCTGGCATTGCTAGGCGGCTTGTGGGATAACTGCAACTTGCAATCTGAAATGCTGCCAGTTAATAATTCTTGCACCTTGCCGGGATTGAATCGGAGCTAGAGCAGCAGTATCCCGAAGGTCAGATGCAGTGATGGAATTGATACAGCTCCGAGTGGCTAGGACGGACGACTTTTGATGTGAAGAAGCTCACCTTTACTTGTGGAGTACTAGAAGGGCGAATAACGGAACTCTTAATCGTCAATAGCATCGGTCCATCGTGATACAAGTGAGCGACATCTTGCAGTTCCCTGCTTTAAGTCAACTACAGTGCGCGATTGCGCGTGTTAACGTGACGGACTGATTTTAAAACGGCACGAATTTTAAAGGGGCATACCGTCACACAGGTGAGCTAAAAAGTCACGTAATTTAGTGCATCAAATATGAATATATCTTACCGGAACTTGCGGCTTTATGTAAGTACTTTATGGCAATGTTTACGATGACATTAGCTCCGGGGTCAGCCAATAGACTTTCACTGGCTGAGAACTGTTTAAAGCCGGACAGTATATGCCAATGAAATATTGTTCAGTCTGTAACATTAGCGTCAGCCTTAGAGCTAACCAAAAGGAATCGGATTATTTGATGCCCGTCCTTCTTCCCTTGTATTTTAATTGACATCTTCATCATTTTGATTATCTATTTATGTTAATTAATTAAATATATGTTGTCTCGTGCCAGTCCTGAAGTGAAAGAGTCATTTTTAAGTGTGAGAGGAATTTCCTGATTTTTTTATTGGCTAAATTGATAGGGTAAATTCTCTTGCCAATAACCAAAATGGCGGCAATAAAGAATTCACAAATAATTATTCTAAATTCTAATATTTACCAAAGGGTCGTCGGCCAATGCCTGACATTCTAAATTAGTAAAGGGATATTTGTTCAACAGTCTGACGCCCGGGGCGTAATAATATCAAGTTTCTGATTTTTGACAACGTTTTACACAGACACATCAGAAATATTTGCATTTGTCGTATTACTTTCTCACACGTGCATAACAAAACAATGACGTCTCATTCAGACAAAAACAAATTGCGATTTTTGATATCTTCCCTTGCAGGCACATCAGAAAAGTGATAAGCGATGCGTAAGTAACGCATGCTAAATATTTAAATTCTGTTGAAGAAGGAGGGGTGTTTTTCAAAGGTTGATCCAAAAATAAGTTTATTTCTGCTCAGCAAAATGTGCAATAAAGCGTACTACATCGTCGCCGCGTTCAAAAAAAAAAAAAAAAGAAAAAATGAAAGGAAACATTTTTAAAGCAGTTGAAAAATAAATTAATTGCAAATTACTTCGCAATTTGGAATGGAACAAAAAGAGCGAAGTAAAAACTTCAAAATCCTTTCATTAGTCTTCGATCGATATTTTCTACGTCCGTGTTTATCTCAAATCTTGAAATTAATTTGTCAAGTTCCGAGTGCTATATTCCGCCTTCGCAGTTTCTTCCTTTCTTTTTTTTTTTTTTTTTTAAGGTGTTGTCGTAAAATCAAAGGCGTTAACCTGACTTACAAGATGATGAAGCATTTGTTTGTAAAATTTGCCAAGGCCGCGTGCGATGCTTCCTGTTATACTTTGACTACGTAAAAAGAACTTTTTGTGCTTTGATGAACTCTATAACACTTCTAAGATTTATCTGCGACACTGTAAAAGCCGGAAATGCTGTAGAGAAAGGTGACGTCCTTATTTAATCAGAAAAAAAAAAAAAAAAAAAAAGTTAAAACTCAACTTTCACGCTACAGGTCAAGAATGTGCATGTCCTTGCTTGGTGCATTTACAATTAATAAATTAACGCGAACAAGGATACACCTTAAACTTATTTACTTAATGGTTTGTGTTCAACATTTTAAAAAAACACACAAATAAAATAAAAGATTCAGTTTCTGCATTCCTTTGCATTGAAACACAGACATCAATGAAAAAAAAAAAAGTACGGAAAATGTTTATTTAACTCCTGGTATGCCACTTTTTAAGAAAGGTGAGATTCTACAGGGTGTCCGAATAATGACTGTGCACTGAATGCACGAATTGCAGTAATGCAATAATAAAGAAATTTTGAATGGAATTACAGTAGAAGTGACCTGCCAAGTGGAAGTGTTCTCTGTACGCTAACCTTCATGACTCCCCGCCCCAAGGCGCGCGCAGCTGCCATTCCGAGCGAAGAGGTCATTCCCGAGCGCTTGGTCAACAGAGGCAGACGTGTCGATTGTTCACTCGTTTCGGCACAAGAGCAATGGTGTTGACGGTTGAACAGAGAGTGTTTTTGGTGGAACATGTCTTACGCCATGACGACAAGTACACGGACGAAGTGCAATAAGTTAGTAAAATCATGCAATGCATTGATTATAATACGCTTTCCAACATACCAGAAATCATTACTCAAGTTATCACTCAAGTTATGAGAATAATGGCTGTGGACTAAATCTCGGTCCTGTGCCCTGACCTTTGATCCCATTTCGATGATATTCAACAGAACCGGTTCAGTGTACCTTCGAAATAACATGATAAAGTTTTGTCGCAATGGAAGCATTTTTACGTAAGTTATGATGCATAAGGGCTATGGAATAGATCCCGCTCCTGTGTCCTAACCTCTGACCCCATTTCCAACAGGATTCGTTCCCAGGCAGGCTCCTACGACATACTAACATTTTATCCAAATCGAAGAATTTTTACGTAAGTTATGACGCATAATGGCGATGGAAGTGATTCCGCTCCGATGTCCTGACCTTTGACCCCATTTCGTTCACTTTCAATAGGGTTCCTTCCCAGTGTTCCCCTTCCACATACTAAAATTTCATCGAAATCGAACGATTTTTACGCGAGTTATCGTGCGGACGGACATACGCACACAACGCGTGACGTAATGAGGCAGATGGGAATCGCGACCATCCGCTCGAATGTGACGTCATAAAACTTTAATAGGATCCACGCACAATGCGTGACGTAATGAGACAGATGGCGTGACCGCGCGCCAGCATTTCAATCGCGAGATTGTGACGTCATAAGATTTCTAAGCATGGGTAACATAAATAGGACGCCATAACACTATAAAACGGGGTAATTCGGGGTAGTTATTTCATGCACTAAACGAATTTTCCTGAAGTCCAGATCAAGCTAAAACGATTTCTAGTACCAGAAAACGGTAGGTTAACGACTTTCATCAAAATTCTTAAAGCTGTTTTCAAAATAAAATTTACATACATACAAGAATTGCTCCTTTAATAGTATATGATAACGGCGATGCAATGGAACCCGATCCTATGTCCTGACCTTTGATCCCATTTCGCCCATTTTCAATAGAGTTCGTCCCCAGGTGTTCCCCTACCACATACTAAAATTTCATCGAAATCGAACCAATTTTACGTACGTTATGACGCATAAAGGCAATGGAATGCATCCCGCTCCTATGTCCTGACCTTTGACCCCACTTCACCCATTTTCAACAGGGTTCATTCCCAGCTGGTCCCATTCAATATACTAAAATTTCATCGACATCGAACCATATTTACGCAAGTTATGACGCAACAGAGCAATGGAATGGATCCCGCTCCTATGCCGTGACCTTTAACCCCATTTCGTCCATTTTCAATAGGGTTCGTCCCCAGGTGGTCCCCTACCACACACTAAAATTTCACCGAAATCGAACTATTTTTACTCGAGTTATCGTGCCGACAGACGGACGGACGGACCGGCGGACAGACGGAAGGAAATAGCTGGAGTATATACGCTTTTTAACCTACGGTTGGAAAGCGTAAAAAACAGTTCGCTAGGAAATTTCGTGATGCAAACGTCCCCCCACTGTAATGCTGTACGTCAGCTCATTGAGAAATTTCGGGAAACTGGCAGTGTTCTGGATGTCCCCCGCCACGGATGACCATTCGCTACAGACGAGACCGTACAGGATATGCAGGACAGGATAAGAGGCGTCCACACAATTCCGTGAGGCGGCTGTCACAAGCTAATGCGCCAAAAAGTACAGCCCACGATATTCTGAAATGGAAGTTGCGTTTCCACCCGTATAAAGTGTCTATCGTGCATCAGCTGAAAGAAACAGACCACGTGACCCGTGTTCGGTACTGCAGGTGGTTCCAAGAGTTCCTGTCTGAAGAAAGTGAGGACACTGTGGACGTGACTTTCTTTACAGATAAGGCACGGTTCCACCTGTCCGGGTACATCAACAGCCATAACATTCGTTTGTGAGGTACTACCGTATACTTCAAGGGCTACAGGCTGCAATCATGACGCACATCCAACAAATCACCCCACACACCCTGATGAGGAAGGTCTTCACCAATATGCAGAAGCGTGTGCAGACATGCCAGGAAGTCGGTGGAGCCCATTCAGTGCAGTTGTTTTTCGGACACCCTGTATAATCAAAGCAAGCTGCTTCTGATTGGCATCTCCTACGCTTTTGACGAAGTGAGTTTTGGGGTTCTAAAAGTGAAAGGAATCGACGTGGCTACAGAACGACACACACACAGGACAATCCAGAAATAATGGACGAGACACCAGACATTTGTTTGTTTCGGGATTTAACGAACATAATGAACAACTCCTAGGGCTACAAGCAGGCCCAGTACCCTAATTTAAGGCCAATGGTTCCAGGGAAGGGACAGAGGCATTAGACAAGCACATCGCCCACGGCTCATCCGGGACTGCTGCTCAAAAATCCGGGCCAGCACTCCAAACCCTTTGGCCACAAGGGCGGACCACTGGGTTTCTCCGCGAAGTCATCTCCCAAAAAAGCAGCGAGACGGCTACTTTCGTACGGAGTTGCCGGATTACCATTTTTCACCTGCGGGTATGCGGACATTATTTACCATTCCACCCATCTCGGATGAATGGTCCGAAGCCAGCGCCTCAGACAGCTCGGACCACTGAGCTTCTTTACATAGTAAGCAATCTCCCAAATAACCAGTGAGCCGGCTACTCTCGTACGGCTATTTTTCCCCTGTGGATATGGACGCATTAATTCAAGTGCTAAGGAGCCCATCCATCCCTGAAATTATTTTTACCTGTAGCTTGAGATTGCCCCCTAAGTAGAAGACACTTCATGTTAAAAAAAAAAAAAAAAAATTTTAAGCATAATTATAATATTTTTACACTGGTTCATTTTCAAGGTTATTTTTTTTAATTCATTGTACACTGATGAGCCAATACATTATGACCACCCCCAGGTTAGAGAAATGAGCGCGCCTGGAGACCGAACGGTGGCGCAGCTGAAGTTCACACATCAGTACATATACAACCCTAGGGCCGGCTTTCTGTTAGTAGAGTGTTTGGAGTTAGAATGGGAAAAACTGCCGATTTATCCAAGTTTGATAAAGGACAAATTGTGATGACCCGGCACCTCGGAACTACGATCCCCGAAACGGCACTGCTTGTGGGTTGTTCACGTGCCGCTGTAGTGAGTACGTATCAAAAGTGGTGCACGGATGGCCAAACGACGAAACGTTCGTCCAGCCGTGTGTCGTCCGCAGCTCATTGATGCCAGAGGGGAGCGGAGACTGTCGCGCATTGTACACAGCGACCGCAGGGCCACAGTGCGACAAATCACCCGCAGCTACAACGGTGGTGATCAGGGCAATGTGTCACAGCGCACATAGTTCATCGCAGCCTTATGCGCATGGGCCTGCGTAGCCGAAGATCCAGCCGGCTCCCCATGTTCACTGCACGTCATAGCCAACGACGCATGAAATGGGCCCAAGATCATCGAGATTGGACCGTTGATGATTAGAAGAAAGTGGCCGGGTCTGACGAAT
The DNA here is from genome assembly GCA_039090855.1 of Macrothele yani. Lineage (NCBI taxonomy): Eukaryota > Metazoa > Arthropoda > Arachnida > Araneae > Macrothelidae > Macrothele > Macrothele yani. The sequence continues at coordinate 165,732,939 of CM077029.1, read as the reverse complement.
CAAGAATCCTGGTGCATTACGTAGACGGCCGAGCGCGAATACGCCGACTGTCAACGGAGGCTGTGGCACCTGGATGAACTTTTGGGCGGAAACACGCCGGTGGCGGCGGTGTTATGCTGTGGGCGATGTTTTCTTGGGACACTTTATTCCCCGTTAACCCAATAGCACAATCCCTGACAGTTGTCAGGTATCTCAACATCGTTGCGGAACACATTCACCCACTCATGGCAAATGTGTTCCCTGCTGGTGATGGCCATTAGTAACAGGATAATGCGCCATGCCACACTGCCAGAATGGTCAAGGAGTGGTTCGAGGAACATGCTGGTGACTTTCTGTTAATGCCTTGGCCTCCAAGTTCACCTGACATGAACTCAATCCAACATTTGTATTTCGACTTGGAAAAGCGGGTTCGCGCTAAATCATAACCACCCCGAAATGTACGGAAACTGGAGGACCTGCTGTTGACATTATTTTACCACATACCTCAGGGTACCTATCGCCACCTCATCGAATCGATGCCTCGCCGAGTGGCCGCTGTTTTGCAGGCTAAATGGGGTCCTACAGTTTATTAGGTAGGTGGTCATAATGTAATGGCTCACCGGAGAATTTCCTACGCGTCTTTATAAACGTCTCCCTGACTTCTCACTGTCTGTCTCAATCTAATTTTCTCTACTTGCGGGAGAGCTCTCGGGTGTCTGTGCAGGCAGTAAACGTATAGTGTGTCCAACAAAAAAAGAATCACGGACCTCATATACGAGGGTTGATTGATCAGTAAGGTCTCCTACCGCGTGGCGTCGCTAGTAGCTGGGGAAGAAAAACGTTTGCGGATGCGTTCGGTAGCCGATACTGTGCAGTTCAAACGAGCTTAGTTTCCTGCCACTGTCTAACGTCCTTTAGTAATAGCGTTCGTTAGACATGAGTGCTACCTTTGAATTCCGTATAAAGCAGCGATCACTAATAGAATTTCTGACACTAGAAGGTGGCACACCACTCGAAATTCACAGACATATGAAAGCAAAAATGTAAAAGCAAGTATGAAAGCAATTCATTGCATCACGACAACTTAAGGCCGCATTGCAGTCGGCAAATGATGGAAACAGTGACAAGCCTGAAATTCACACTAGTTTCCCACCCTCCTTACAGCCCAGATTTGGCACCGTCCGACTTCTGGTTGTTCCCACAATTGAAAGAGATCTTGAAATGTCAATATTTTTCTTCCGATGCCGAAGTTGATGTTCGCAATCGGATCAAAAGCAAACCAAAACATTTCTTCATGGACGGAATGAAAAAGTGGATGGCGCGTTTGGAAAAATGTTTAGCAGTAAAGGGTGACTATGTTAAAAAAAGTAAAAAAAAATAAACTGTTATAATGTTTAAGAGAAATTAATTTCCTTCATTTTGATACCACTTTCATTATTTTATTTTGTCGGGAACTTATTTTATACGATTGTAGACATTACCTATCAATTAACCCTTGTATGAGTGAGACTAGGGTCCTTAAGTTGTACAAACTATAGTTTCGTGAAGTTTTTGTTCTTAGCCTTAAGGGTGATAAACATCCCAGGTTATGAGAATGAAATCTGTAGTGCCGCCCCGGTGGCGCAGTGGTGTAAGCGATGGCCTCTGATCATTCGTCCGTAAGGGGCCCGGGTTCGAATCCCGGTGAGGCATGGATGTTTGTGTTTGTCTTACGGCACTGGCTCTCTCCCTTCCCTGGAACCAGTGACCCTAAATTAGAGACGGGCGACTGCTTATAGCCCATTGAGTTGCTCACGGTGGTCGTTAAACCTCCAATCAAAAAAAAAAAAAGAAAAAGAAATCTGTAGTGTTAGGAGTGACAAAAAATCGCACTTTCTTAACTCCACTGATTAGCCCAAGCAAAACTTCTTTTCCTTGGCATGTAAATTCCGTTAAGCAAAGCTTTCAGGAAGCTCATAATGGGAGTGTAACACGTTTTGTTCGACTATCTTGCTGGCAATGTAGTCAACACTTAGTTAATAACCAAATTCTATTTTTTTCAGCGGTGTTATCGGGTATTAAAATATCCCACAAAAACAATGGGATATGCCCGTGGTTGCCTCTGTCCCTCTAACGATTTTCGAATTCTTTTACGTCAGAACTAAGTGCGTATGTCTGCCTACAAATATATTTTTTTTAAAATGAACAGAAAAGATAGCTTAGCAAATTAAGATTTTAATTGCAAATTCGCATATTGGCCATTGCAGAATAGCGAGTAATTTCTCACTGCATAGTACAGCTGGCAACAAATCAAAAAATAAATAAACAAAACAGAAAGTTTCATATCGGTGATGTGCTACGGCAATTCTTGACTAAGCTCATGTAGGAAGATTTTGTTCTCTTTGCCACAAAAATAGGATCAGCGCTAGGATTAAGCTACGCCACTCATACACTAATATGCATGCCAGTGATACGAAGATTCATAAATAAGTATATTTAGATAAAAAGCATTTGTTTTGAATAAATTTACACGAAATTTACAGAAATTAGATTGCTTGCTCTCTCTCTCTCTCTCTCTCTCACACACACACAGACACACACACACTATCATCTATGTACACCGAAGAGCCAAAATATTATGACCAGGGCATCTTTATGCACATCGAAGCAACTGCAGGTAAACGACGACGAGTGTGAAGATCATGATACGGTATAAATAACATCTGATCATCATCATCAATGGCTCAACAGCCCTGTGTGGGCTCTGGCCTTCTTCAGAAACTTCTTCCAGCCTTCCTTTTTCAATGCCAAACTCCTCCAATTTTTTACTCCCAAAGCCTTAATATCCTGCAACACTCCATCTTTACTGAGCTCTGTTAATCAGTGTTATTCTTGTTCTTCAGATGGGGAAAGGCAACGGACTTAACCAGTTTTTTTTTTTTTTTTTTTTTATTGGGGGTTTAACGACCACCGTGAGCAACTCAGTGGGCTATAAGCAGTCGCCCGTCTCTAATTTAGGGTCAATGGTTCCAGGGAAGCGAGAGAGCCAGTGCCATAAGACAAACACAACATCCATGCTTCAACGGGATTCGAACCCAGACCCATCTCGGACGAATGATCAGAAAGCATCGCTTAGACCACTGCGCCACCGGACGGCTAAGCGAGTTTGACAAAGGCCACATTGTAATGGCCGGACGACTGGGTCAGATCATATCCGAGACGGCAAGGCTTGTAAACTGCTCACGGGCAGCCGTGGTCAGTCCCCGTATAGTACGAGCCGAAAGAAGAGACACTGTGGCGCAACTCTCCGGTAATTTGAATGCTGGTGACGAGAGTAATGTGTCACAACACACAGTACGTCGAACCCTGCTGAAAATAGGGATGCGTATAGCCCCAGGCCGTACTGAGTGCCCACGCTAACCTCGGTTCGCGAGTGTCAAAACTGGACCTTGAATGATTGGAAGAGTGGTCAACGTTCGTGACTGCCACGGAGAAACCTCAGGTTCGTACCTGTCCGGGATCGAACCTAAAATATTTTCCGTGCGTCGCATGGGTACGTACCTGATATTAGTGCTCGTACCTATTTAGTGGTTCGTACCTGCCCGGGAAAGAACCATTAAATATCCGCCATGGGGTCGGATGGGCACGTTAAGCCGTCAGACCCCGGGTACAGGACCCCCGGTATTAAATAAGGGCGTCTTTCTTCCCCTTTCTACCTCGCTTCCGTGTCACTTTCCTATCGGGCACTCTAGCCCAAATCTCCTATTTCTAACGGTTGTTTAAGACCTGGGATCAGACACTCCCTTCCTAAAATCCTCTACATATGATCTGATCTGAAGTACGATGAATCTCGCTTCCTGCCGCACCATGTGGACGGCCGTGCTAATGTGCCCGATGCACAATCTGTCTAACGCCGAAACGGGAGCAAGGGATCTAGTACACTTGCAAATAAAAATCTGCAGAATGTGGAAATTTTTAAACTTTAAAATAGATAATCCCACGTTCACGCAATCGGAAGAAAATTTCAAACTGTAAGTTTTGCTATTAAATAGGGACACTAATACAAATTGCTTCGCTTCCGCTCCTTTCCGGTCTAAACTTGATTGTATACTCTTCTTTGCTCTCTCAATGCGATTGAAAGAGGGAGATTGGCAGCGGAGTGGGTGCAAGGGAAATGAAGCAATAAATCACACAATCTAGAGTGGAGGTGCGAAGAGCTAAGATCCACTCTGTGGTAAATGGAAAGTCCACAATTTCGTTTTTTAGAACCACGTGTCACCTGATACAGATTTTTTTTTTTTTAATGTTCGTGCTTTTACGAGTTTGCTTTTCTTTTATAGAGTCATAGAAAGGAAATCAGAGCCACGATGGCCAGCAAAGGTAAACAAGTGCAAAACTAACTGTCTCTGGAGCAAAAGATAAGAACTACTGAGTTAAGTGACAAAAACGCTAAAGAACTATGAGAGATGTTCAAGTGTGGCAAAAAGTAAGTGCACTGTACTTTCAAACGGAAGAAAGTTACAAAAGAAATGGACGTAAGGAGCAACTTATCAGAAAAGGAAAGTAGAAAACTAGGACATGGATGACTTAGTTTGGAAGTAGTTTGTTGATGTCCGAGCCCGAAACTTAACCGTTTCTGGTCCCATTTGGTAATCCCAAGCAAAATAAAAATCGAAAAAACTAGGAAAAAATTCATTCAATGCATCTAACGAGTAGTTACTAAGTTTCAAAAGCAGGGACAATTTTTCGTTAAGTGTTTTGCGGTGAAGCAAAAGATGTTGACATTTGTACCGTGACCTAATTGAAAGAACCCCGACAAAATTTAACACAGACGTTTTGAGCGGAGATGAAACTGGATTATTTTTTAGAGCACTTCCAACTACGAATAAGTGCTCATAAAAAGACTTTCATGTCCAGGTGAAAACTGCATAAGAGGCAAACATTCTAAAAAACATCGGACCATACTTTTGTGCTGCAACATGACTTGCGATATAGAAAAGACTGTTGTTATCGGGAAAGCGACAAAATTTAGGTCTTTCGAGAATAACATTGAGAATGTGAGGTAAGTTGGAAACAAAACAAAAAAATTCTGGATATCTGCAAACTTAATGGAAGAATGACTTCATAGGTTAACAAACAACAGGTTGAAACGACGTAAAGGAAAAATAATATTCATGAATCTACCGACCATCCACATTTCGCTCTATCGAATGTCAAACTGGCGTTTTCGCGGAGTAACACAATTTCAGTGATAGAGCCATCTTGTTCAAGTAGTTACGTCGTGTTTGTATCATGAATTTGAAACACCGGCAACTGTTTTTACACTCCTTGAAAGCTTATGGACGCATGAGTGCATCTGAATTAACTAAATCTACAAAAGCTTAAGATGCTGCTAATTTATTATGACATCCATAAGGAGATTATGGCCGTTACAATTGCAAAATACTTTGAAAAGACTGGGTTTCTTGTTCATGTCGCTGACAAACGAATATGTCTAGGCCTTTTTTTAGACTTTCGGATGATGAAAATGAAAACTTAAAAGCCTGGGTCCGTGACGGAAACAAAGGTGAAATATTTGCCAAAGACTATGTAAATAATGAACCCGAAATATATGCGGAGACAGAAATGCAGTCTACCGACGATTTATTAAATTTATGTTACAAAAAAAAAAAAAAAAAAAAAAAAAGAACGAAGAGGGAGAAGAAGAAAGTGGAAATGAATGAAAAAAACAAAACAAAAAACAAAGGCGCTTTAGTTCATATCCAGCACTTGTAAAGCTTCAGTCTACATGCCAATAACGCAACTGTTGGAAATTTTCAATGGAGTTCATCGAACTGATAAAATGCTGTACCGTGAACGATTCAAACAGAGCAGAATAACAGACTACTTTCAGTAAAAATCAACGCACAACTCGGTTTTCCTGAATGTTTTATGTGTAAAAAAAAAAAAAAAATCACAAAACGTACGTAATGCTTACTTTTCACATAAATTTGTCTAGGTTTTTTAACTTTCTTGCTTGCAACTTTTAGGATACCAACCAATGTTGTCTTATTTGCCCGGAACAAATAAAAATTCTGATGTTATTTCATGGATAAGACGGTGATATCAAGCCTTACGACGGCAACAATGAGATGAGGGGTTTTCAAATGATTATTACAGTGCATATGTTCACATTTCTGAACGGTGCATTTTCAAACTGTACATAATATACATATAACACCGAAGTGCCAACAGTTAACGTACGTAGTATCGTGTAAGACTTCCTCTAGCCCGGAGAAGTTCAGCAACTCGACGTGGCATCGATTCCACAAGTGGCCGGAAGACTTCTGGAGAGATGTTGAACCATGTCGTCTGAACAGCCGACCACAGTTCCCTGATATTTGTAGGTGCAGGATCTTGGGTGCGAATTGGCCTTTCCACCACGTCCCATAAGTGCTCTATTGGGTTCATGTCGGGAGAACGTGGTGGCCACATCATCCGTCGGAACTATCCAGAATGCTCCTCGAACCAATTTTGGACAACTTGGGCCCGATGACAAGGTGCATCGTCCGCCTGGAAAATCCCATCGTTGTTGGTATACATGAAGTCCACGAAGGGCTGCAAATGGTCACCCAGCTGAGCAACAAAGCGATTACCGGTTAATGACGTATTTACGAGGACCAGAGGACCCGAACAGTGTCATGTAAAGATACCCCACACATGTATGGAACCACCACCAGCTTGACTTCTTGACAGCTTGGGTCCATGGTCTCATGGAGTCTGCGCCTCACCCGAACCCTAACATCAGCTCGTAACAACTGGTAGTGTGACTCATCGGACCACGCCACACGTCGCCAGTCTTCCAGAGTCCAATTGCCGTATTCACGAGCCCAGGTGAAGCGCTGTGTCCGATGTTGTGGTGTTAACAAAGGCACTCTGGCAGGTCTGCTTCCATACCGCATGGACGCTAAATTACGCTGCACTGTCCTGATGGATATGTCTCTAATACCTCCTGCATTGAATACGGATGTTTTTTTTTTTTTTTTTTTTTTTGATTGGAGGTTTAACGACCACCGTGAGCAACTCAATGGGCTATAAGCAGTCGCCCGTCCCTAATTTTAGGGTCACTGGTTCCAGGGAAGGGAGAGAGCCAGTGCCGTAAGACAAACACAACATCCATGCCTGACCGGGATTCGAACCCGGACCCCTTACGGACGAATGATCAGAGGCCAGCGCCTTAGACCACTGCGCCACCGGGGCGGCGAATACGGATGTAATCGGAGCTAGTGTCGCTTGTCTGTTAACATGGACAATCCTGGTCAGACGCCGCTGGTCACGATCATTCATCACCCGGGGTCGTCCACTGCGCTGTCCACGGTGGGTAGCAATGCCTTCCATGGGGTATTCTCGGTACACACGTGACATCATGGATCGAGAAATGGGCAATGTTTCGCAGAACTTCGGAAACTGAATGCCCCATCCGTCTGGCTTCCACAATCATGCCTCGTTCAAACTCCGATTATTCACGTCGGCTTCCCATAATCCTATTGGCGGTTGTTCCACCTGACTCACGAGATTCCACCTCACAACTGATAAAAATCGTGGCGTGTGGCGAAGCCTTTATACGACGGCAGTGTCAGTTAAAAATTTACATACTGCTTTCCCACGACTTTTGGCACTTCAGTGTTTATTGATCTGCATAAAGCGGACACCTGTCTAATTTAGAAATACCTCTTAATCCCGTCGTGATTTCCGCCTCAGATAGATAGATATAGTGTGCGCGTGTGCGTTCGCCTTGACGCAGACCCAACTACAAATATGCTCGTAGGGCTATAATGAGACAATAGCAGAATATTCTGAATGCAAGATGTCTCCATCGACAGAGTTAAGTGATTTTCATTAAGGATTTACAATTGGGTGCCACATAAGCAATCGCCCCGTACGTGACATTTCAGCGGTATTGAAGATCCTTAGACAGGCAGTTGATGGTGCGATATGCAAATGGTACCTGACTAGGGCTAAATCTGCCAAAAAAATCACCAGATAAACCTCCAAAACTATCAAAAAGTGACAAAAGAACTCTGAAAAGAACTGTCCGCTCAGAACGCATGCGAATATTATCTCAAATTACGAAACTCTAGGTGAGGATATTGGGGATGATGTTGGCACAGTGCGCAGGACGCTTCACGACATGGGTTGCCAAACACGAGCTGCCCTTCACAATCCCCGAATCACTTCCACTAATGCCACACAGCGATTAGCGTGATGTAAGAAACGTCGATCTCGGACTGTAGGCTAAACTGTGCTTTGGACTGACTAGTCAAGGTACACTGTCTCCTGGGTGTGGCGGATGAAGAGAGACAGGTACCTTTGGGATACCATCGTCCCGATAAAGAAGTTTTGTGGCGGCAGCACAATGGTATGGAGTTGTTGGAGCTGGTGTGGAGCGATTGCGTGCGCTCGGCCGTCTACGTGATGCACCAGGAATCTGGTTTCGTCAGAGAAGGCCACTTTCTTCCAATCATCCACGGTCCAATCTCGATGATCTTGGGCCCATTTCATGCGTTGTTGGCGATGACGTGCAGTGAGAATGGAACGCCGCTGCGTCTTCGGCTACGTAGGCCCATGCGCAGAAGGCTGAGATGAACTGCGTGCTGTGGTACATTGCCCTGATCACCACTGTTGTAGCTGCAGGGGATTTGTCGCACTGTGGCCCTGCGGTCACTGTGAACAATGCGCGACAGTCTTCGATTCCCTGTGGCATCCATGAGCCTCAGACGACACACGGCTGGACAACGGTTCGTCGTTTGGCCATCTGTGCACCGCTTTTCATACGTACTCACTACAGCGGCACGTGGACAACCCACAAGCCGCGCCGTTTCCGAGACCGTAGTCCCGAGGCGCCGTGTCATCCTTTATCAAACTGCGTCATCCTTTATCACACTGCGATAAATCGACAGCTTTTCCCATGCTGACTACGAACACTCTACTAACCGAAAGCCGGTCTTTGGGGTTGTATATATACTGCTCTGTGAACTTCAGCTGCGCCACTCGTTCGGTCTCCAGGCGTGCTCATTTCTCTAGGCTGGGGGTGGTCATAATGGAATTGCTCATCGGTGTATATAAATTATATGAATATCACGAGCACTGCCTCGTACACTCCATAACAGAAGCAGATTTAACCTGTTCAGAAGAATGCCAAGTTTAAATACGCAACTATGTCACTATTCCGTCTAAGCACTTAGACCGAAATGCCATAGGAAACGCAATAAATTTTATGATGTCCTTTCTGGCATTGTTACCCAGAATTTTTCCACTTACTTGGAAATGCTGATTTACGTCACATAACATGAAACTATGATTGTAAACTAACTCAAATGGAGCGACGTACAATACTAAATTACCCGAAAACCCAATTATACTCAAAAACGGGATACATCCATCCAGATGGGTGCCGATCAACGAACATACAATAACATGAGAACGTGCTTACAGAACAATGGCAAATGATAAAAATAATAGATTTCACTTTTGCAAGAAATGCATACGTATCTAATCCAAGACCAAGAAATTGGTTTAATATTACTCACTAAAAAAATGGCAGTTCAAATATGTTTATTCCGTTAATTCAAATACCATTCTCAGGTTTTGAAAACTGATACGTGTCGCCAATAGCATTTTTAATGACAACGAAAAATGTTCTAAGCCCATTTCGAATATATACAAGGAGGAAGGTGATATTCTGCGGATGCACGCCAAATCAGACATTTTGATAGAACAGCGCATCAAATCTCCCATAACACTCAGCAAATAAAATTTTCCCAGAATGTCAAATTTTCCGAAACTGCATCCGTAGACCAGTAATTTTCTACTAAGATAAAATGACCTCAGCGACCGAAGACGACAACGATGCGGTCACCAACCGCAATAGAGTGCTTAATTAAGTGAGTATCCATATACTTAATATGCTTTAAAATGTTTGCTGTGTAAGTATAAATCGAATTGTTGATTCGTATGTCTTACATTCACTTTGCTTCACTGCAAAACACTGAAAGCTAAGCTTTCGAAACGTTTACCTTAATGAATTGGTTATACATTAGAGAACCCGGATAACTTCATTGCTTGTTGAAGCTGAAAGACTTAATTATACACGGCATGCTGTTTTCCACTAACGTCAAAGCGTAAGAAATCAATCAACTTTGGCTAACATATAATTCACTTTACTTACTGTTATGGCACGCCATTCATGTTGAATACAATTTGCATGAACACAATTGTTGGCTTCAAATCAAATCACAATACTTTGCTCACTCCGACATCAATTTTTAGTTATCTCTCTCTGCTCTTAACAAACGTCAGCTTACAAACTTTCGCTCGCCATCGGCTCGTTTCATAGACACGAATCATTTAACAAACATTTCTCTAAAATTGTCTAAGAAGCATTGCCCGTCTCACATTGCACACTGAGCTCTTATCTCAGTAGCCTTACTATGCAGCCTTGTCTTTCGCCCCGTTGTAGGGAATTGCCGACTTCAAATTCATCGAGAGAAACTCCATGGCGTTAAGTTAGAAAATATTTAACAAGAAAATCAAATGCTTTATACAAAAGAACACTGGAACTCTAAAAGAAGGTTAAAATTAAAGGTATGCGTAATAGCCTTGATGCACTACTCTGAACAACACCCTATCAGTATCCTATTTCGAATAGAATTTTATTTGCGTTTAGATAGATTTCGAGTTTTAAAAGAAATACAAAACGTTTCGCTTAGATGAATTAGTTATTTTAACAACTAGAATTCGCAAATTCACGTAAAAACGTTCTCTCCACGTAAAAATAAAAAATCACTTTTAAAGTTGTGGCACGACGCACTAAATCTCCATAAACCAAAGCAGCTGTCTCTCGTTGGAATAAAAAGACCGAAATATTTATATATAAAATACCCAAGAGTAATGGGATTTCGGAAAATCTTGCACCAATTTTAGTCAAGTATATGATGATCTTGAACAGTATTCCCATATAGCATATGTATAAATACCAGTGGGTGCTAATAACTCCTTGTATTTCTAGAAATTATGAAGTCAGAGGAATAGTTCCAATACATTATTCTACATATTCGCCTTCGAGGTCAACGATCTTCTGACACCGATATTCCAGCTTCTAGAAGCCTTCTAAATAAAAATCTGATGGTTGTGACTAAAACCTCTTGTAAATAGCTGACGTAGCATTGGAAATGGACTAGAATGTTATCCCCTCTAAATGTTTCTCCAAAATTTGGAGAACAAATACACTATCTACCAACAAGTAATTGGACACCCCTGCAATCGACGATATCTGCGGTCCTGATACACGCCACGGCCGCCGCCGTTAAATATCGTGTGGGAAACAACAACGCAACCAGTCGCATGCAAGATGCCACGCAGTTCGGAACTCTCTGATTTCGAGAAAGGTGTAATCGTCGGGTATCACAGAAATTGCCGATCCCTACGTGACATATCCAGCGAGTTGAAGTACCCAAAATCAACAGTGGCCTACGTGATTGGCAAGTGGAAGATGAGAGGTGACTGTCGGAATGTGCTCCGACCCGGCAGACCCACAAAACTGGGAGTTACAGACCGACGGGTGCTGGCCAGAGAAATTCGGAAGAACCGCACCAAATCGATGGGCCACATCCGCGAGGAGTTTCAACAGGCATCCGGGAGTGTTCTTTCAATTAATACCATCCGTAAGAAAGCCGATCTACTCGGTTATCATGGACGTGCTGCCGCCCACAAGCCTTTGATCACCAAGTCCAATAGCGCTGCTCGGCTAACGTGGTGCAAAGAACGTCGACAGTGGACCGTTGAACAGTGGAAACAGGTTCTCTGGAGCGACGAATCAAGGTTCACCCTCTACCGTTCGGATGGCAGGGTCTGGGTTTGGCGTGCCTGCCTGGAAAACGCCTCCTGCCGGAATGTATTATGCCAACTGTGAAGTTCGGCGGTGGTGGAATTATGCTATGGGGGTGTTTCTCCTGGTATGGCACGGGACTCTTAGTCGCAATTCCTGGTAGACTCAACGCCAAGACCGACTGCACCATTTTGGATGACCGTGTGCTTCCTACGTTGTGGCAGTTTTACGGGGTGGACCCATGTTACTTTCAGAATGACAATGCCACCTGTCATGTTGCGAGGTCCACCATGGCTTGGTATGGTGACAATGGGGTTATTCAAATGGACTGGCCTGCGCAGAGCCCGGACCTTAACCCTATCGGGCACCTCTGGGACGAGTTGGAGCGTCGACTTAAGGAGTGCCCCCACCGTCCGAAATCGGTGAACGAACTGATCTGTCTTCTCCAAGCCGAGTGGAAGGAAATACCGCTAGTCGTCGTACAACGCCTGGTTGAGAATATGCCCTCCTCGAGGGTCGCAGCTGTAATCGCCGCTCGTGGAGGCTCCACCAACTATTGAAGGTGAATGAATTTCGTTTTCCTTTGCTATCACAGGTGTCCAATTACTTGTTGGTAGATAGTGTAATAATTTTCCAATTCCAAACATGGTGAGCAAACAGAATGTTTCAACAGTTCAAAGTGAATTCCACGAAACTTTGCCCACATGGTGCTAGCGGGATGGGCACTGTCCCACAGAAACAGAACCCCTTTTGATTTGTTGGTAGCACCATTTTCAAGGGAGTCTACTAGCATTACCCCATTCTTGTCTCATCAGAAAGCAGTCGCCATCCCCCTTTTCCTACAAACTTCTGGACTAGAATGTTATTGTTGTTGTTGTTGTTGTTGTTTTTGGGGGGGGAGTGTCGGAAGCCTTGTGTATCCAGTCTTTGGATTCCGGATCATATAGATGTATCCACGTTTCATTCATAGTTAACAATGGAACTAAGAAACTACCTCCATCCAGTTGTAAAAGCTGCAGCTCGACGATTCTTTTGATCCACCGTCAGGAATTTCGACACCCCTTTGGTAGAGAGCTAACTCATGTCCAACATCTTGTAGATTCCACATGTTCATGGAACATTCCTAAAATCTTCGATATCTTTTTTTTTTTTTTTTTTTTTGATTGGAGGTTTAACGACCGCCGTGAGCAACTCAATGGGCTATAAGCAGTCGCCCGTCCCTAATTTAGGGTCACTGGTTCCAGGGAAGGGAGAGAGCCAGTGCCGTAAGACAAACACAACATCCATGCCTGACCGGGATTCGAACCCGGACCCCTTACGGACGAATGATCAGAGGCCAACGCCTTAGACCACTGCGCCACCGGGGCGGCCGATATCTTTTCCAAAGATTTTTTGGTCTTACAAAATCATGTTGTGGACAGCGTACACATTTTGTGGAACGATGACTATACAATCTGGACGATTTTTATCTTAAGTGCTGAAATATCCTGCCTTATAATTGCCACTCCATGAAACTGTGGAAAAGGAAAAATACGATAACGTAACGTCTCCGACATCTCACTGCGGATTTCTTTCGCTGTCTTCCCTTTCAGAAATAAAAACTTAATTACTGCGCTGTCCTCTTTTGCAGTGAACTCTACTTGAGAGGATGTCATCTTTACTTTAGACCGTGAAACTGAATTGGTTACTCATGTCAGATTGAGATTCATATTGGTCAAAACATATTGCAAGAGCTATACTATACTTTGGTGTGCAAAAATTAAGGACGAAAAGAAGAAATTAGCATAACAGCGAAACCAGCAGGCAGAACGGACCGAAAGACCACTCAGGAGATAGACTAGGGTCCGGTACGGTAGGGCATGCGCATATATGCAGCATGAAGTAGGGGAGGGAGTGTCGGAAGGGTATAAAGCGCACGGGCGGTGTACGCTCAGCAATTCGGTGAAACCTATTGCACGGTGAACATCGGTTTGAACGACGTCGAGTTGCTGCCACCGTGTGATATGGCCAACAATCAATCCAGTAGACGACATCTGGGTGACTTTACCCGAGGTCGCGCCACTGGGAAGTTGGAAGTAGGTCGAAGTGTGACTAGTGTGGCCAAGGAGTTCGGGATCGCTCACAGCATTGTTTCCCGAGCTTGGAGAGCATTTCAAACGACAGGAACCGCTGTCCGAGAGTTTAGCAGTGGTCGTACACAAGAAACCACGGCGGCGGACGACCGGTATATTGAACTACAGGCGAGAAGAGACAGACAGCAGACAGCGGGAGAAATCAACAAGGCACATGCAACAGACAACTGGACGTCCGTTATCGCGTTTTACCGTGGCCAGGAGGCTGCACAAAGATGGTCTATTTGCACGACGACCAGTACGGTGCGTGCCATTAACGTCTGCTTATCGGAGATGGCGGTTTCTGTGGTGCCAGGAACACAAGAACTGGATACATCAGCAATGGGGTCGAGTTCTCTTTACGAATGAGAGCCGATTTAATCTGACGAGTGATTCTGGACGTATACACATCTGGAGAGAGCAGGGAACATGCAATCACACCTCCAACATAATCGAAAGGGACCGGTTTGGAGGTGGCGGAGTTCTCGTTTCGGGCGGTATCATGTTTGGTAGCTGTACTAACCTCCACATCTTCCAAGGAGGTTAAGTCACTGGTGTCCGCTATTGTACCGAGGTTCTCCTGCCTCACGTGCGTCTGTTTACAGGTGCTGTGGGTCCTGAGTTCCTCTTCATGGACGACAACGCTAGACCTCATCGTACAGTGGCTATCGCAGAGCTGTTGGAGAGTGAAGATATTCAACGCATGGATTGGCCCGCAAGGTTCCCGGACCTAAATCCAATCGAACACGTGTGGGACCTTCTCGGGAGACGCTGGGCAGCACGTCACCAGCCGCCAGCTGCAATTGGCTCTACAAGAGGAATGGGCCGCAATGCCTCAACAGCTCCTTGACAACCTCGTCCTCAGCATGGGCAGACGTTGTAAATCCTGCAACGCAGTCAGGGGTGATCATATCCCCTACTAAAGACTGGATTTTTCTTCGCAGCCGCCTGTCACATGGACGTTTCTGTCTTCTGTCCAGTTGTGCTCGAAGCTACCTTTTCAATAAAGTGCCTTTGTATCCTTTGGATTCCTTGTTTGGACGGTTTTGCTCACTTGTCCCATATTCTTTCATCTTGGGGATCTTATGGTATGATTTGAGTCGATGTGGAGCACTTCTGCACGACGTTACATTCGAAAAAACCGTCTCGTCCTTAATTTTTGCACGCCAGTGTATAACATGTGATTCATTTGTCGGGGAAAAGAGGAAGGTTTGTAAAAGCCAAAGACTTTTCAGCACCTGCTCGCATAAGTTCGAAGCTTTGCACAAACGGAGCAAGCAAAAGAAATTGTCACGCATATAATCATCACATTAGACAAACCCATAGAATGCTGAAACGATCAAGAATCTCCAGCGAAAAGAAATTCCTCAAAACTAACTCCCGCCACCAAGTGAAGATCAATCCAGCTACTTTATTTTCCAGGCAGAGTACTTATAAAACACAGACTGATAATGTTGGAAACTTTGTGTTCCAGCACTAACCAAGCGCAACTGAAGGCGCACATGATATTCATTAAGGCAGAACGCCACGTAAACCTGCGTGATGTATCAGGTTGAACTCTATAATCGCGCACTAATGAAACATTTTTTTGCTATTAATGTGGGTGAATAAGTAATTTCATTTTATTTTGGAGCTCATTATTTTCCTGAATAGGTTCGTACGAATTTAATTTTTTCTGCAGGATAATTTATTACAAATTACGTATTTTTTCATCGTGAATTTTCAATGCAACGGAATGCTTCGGAACTTGAGATCTTATTAAACTGATAATGACTTTGAATTATCTTTAAGAAAAAGTGCAAGTATTGCTTTACAGTATTATTTAACAAAACTCCTAAATATAAAATTTACTCTTGATAGGTAGAATAGCTTTTGTCTTGAGGACTCAATAGACTGATACATAAGACATCATACAATCACCTGTACGATAATTTAAGTAGGCCTACTGGTTTCTTACGGTAACACTATACAATAGCTGGTGCACAAAATGAGGGGTAGGGATCGGAATATCAGGTGCCACAATAACAAAAATTTCATACGATATGCTATACACAATATCCGATCTGGCTACAGAACTTCAAAATCAGATTCTTCGACAGACGATTGAAATTTAATACTTAATCAAACCTTAAGAATTCTCGTGAATAGCTCCTGTTACCGGAAATTTATACACTGAAGTGCCAGAAAAACTGGTACACCAGTCTAATACTTGGTAGGTCCCCCACGGGAGCGCAGGACCGCAGAAATACGACGGGGCATGAACTCCACTGGCTTCTAGAAATACGCTGTAGGCAATGCACACCATTCTTCCTGCAGAGCGCTCCACAATTCAGGTGTGTTCCGAGGTCTCGGATTCCTATGTTCGATAACGTATTACATGGCATCCAAAATGTGTTCTATCACGTTCAGATCTGGGGACTTGGGTGGGATTGGCAACACCCCAAACTCAAATGAATGCTCCTCTAACCATAATGTGGCGCCCCGACACTTGTGTGGAGGTGTACTGTCCTGCTGGAACAGGCCCAACCCATCAGCATTAATGCAGGACATGAACGGGTGTACCTCGTCAGAAAGGATGCGCACATAGCTTTGGCCGGTCACAGACGTTTGTAGACGTATCAGGAGTCCCAGTGAAGTCCAGCTAAACACACCCCATACAATTACGGACCCCCAACCAGCCGGTACAGTTCCCTGTTGACAGGCGGGATCCAGGGCTTGACGGGGTTTGTGCCACACACGAATCCTTCCATCTGCCCGATACAGTTGGAAACGCGACTCGTCAAACCAGGCTACTTTTTTTCAGTCATCAAGTGTCCGGTGGCAGTGTTGCCGTGCCCAAGCGAGGCGCATAGCTCTGTGTCGTGCACCCATCAAGGGGACTCGAGTTGGGCGTCGGCTCTCAAAGCCCATATCGTGCAGGGTACGTTGCACAGTCCGGACGCTGATGCTTGTTGAGGCTCCAGCATTGAATTCCGATGATACCTGTGAGAGTGTCGCGTGAAACGATTCTTGACAAACGACGATGGTCACGTTCACCCAATGTCTTTTTACGGCCACACTGGTATCGTAGGTTGGAGGTTTTGCCGGAATTCTTGTAGTAACGGTACACCGTGACTACAAGAATTCCGGCAAAACCTACAAACATTTCGCGGTGGAAAGGCTCTCCAACAAAGAAACAATTTTTCAAATCGGACTCTTAGACGAAGAGATATCGACAAAAATAAGATATGCATCTACTCTCCCTGGCAGAAAACCATGCGTTATTTTAAGAAGGAAGTATTCTCAAAATATTTTTCAATGTGAGGGGTACCGGTCCACATAAAGATTTTTTCAATCGAGTATTCAAGAGCTCAGATTTTGCCGCAAATACATCATAAGCAGAAATTAGCACTTATTGTCCCCTGGTGGTCAAACCACTCTTTACCAAATATTAGAATTATATACAAAACATTTCTCATCAGTAGCTGTATGCGGTACAGGAAGAATTTTTCAAATCGGAGTTTTAGAAGCAGAGATATCGGAGAAAACGTAATTTACCTTAACGACCCTAGCGGAAAGTCTATGAATTGCCTGAAAATTTTCAGATTATATGAACATAATTTCGCACTGGAAACGTTATCCAACAAAGGATTTTTTCAAATCGGACATTTAGAAACAGAGATATTGACAAAAATAAGACATACATCTACGCCCCCTGACAGAGAAACCATGCATTATTTTCAGAAGAAAATATTCGGAAAAGGTTTATCAACGTGAGTGGTATCGATCCATGAAAGAAGTTTCTCAATCGAGATTTTAGAAGCTCAGATTTTGCTGCAAATACATCAGAGGCAGAAATTAACACTTACGGTGTTGGCCAAAGCATTCCTTACTAGATATTAGAAATTATATGCAAAGTATTTCCAATCAGTAGCTGTTTTTTTTTTTTTTTTTTTTTGATTGGAGGTTTAACGACCACCGTGAGCAACTCAATGGGCTATAAGCAGTCGCCTGTCCCTAATTTAGGGTCATTGGTTCCAGGGAAGGGAGAGAGCCAGTGCCGTAAGACAAACACAACATCCATGCCTGACCAGGATTCGAACCCGGACCCCTTACGGACGAATGATCAGAGAGGCCAGTGCCTTAGACCACTGCGCCACCGGGGCGGCCAATCAGTAGCTGTATACAGTACAGGAAGAATTTTTCAAACCGGAGTTTTAGATGCAGAGATATCGGGGGAGAACAATTTACCGCCCCCTAGCGGAAAATCTATGCTTAACTTGAAGAAGTGACTATACCTAAAATACTCTTCGAAATAAATGAAATCGAAAGTAAACTACTTTTTTCAATCGGATGTTTAGAAGCAAATATATGGAATAAATTGCATTTTAAATTCGATATCATCCGCATTATTTATGCCCTCTAGAAGCAAAATTCTACATCGTACAAAAAAAAAAAAAAAGTCATTTGCACGTTCTGAGCTTCCCAATCAAAAAAAAAAAAGTTTTCAAATCGGACTAATAGTTACAGAGATATGGCGTCCACAGACGGACGGACGGACAAAGCGGGTAACATAAGCACGATCTTTTTTACAAAAAGGCGTGCTAAAAACTGAGGGGGGAGAAGGCAATTTCTTTTCAAGACGATACTGCTTGATTTTTTTTTAATTTTTAGGCAGCATTTAAAAATACGAGTTCTTTAAAAACTCAGTTAACTTTTTATGTGTCGCTCTAGTTACGTGACCTTTCTCAGCCCATGAGAGAACACACAGCAATAATAATAATAATATTTCTTCGGTATCATCAAGTGGACCACAACAGAGCTTGAGGAAATAATGCGCAATACCAGGACAACCCTCACTAAACATCGCCAGCACCCCCAGAAGTCAGCAATAGAAAGGCTGACCATTGCACGGGCAAAAGGAGGACGGGGAATGATTGATCTCCTGGAACACCGAGACAAAGAAATCAGCAGCCTGAGAAAATACTTCCATCGGAACAAGGGAACCTTTCACCAAGCAATAAACCAGAGTGACAAGAAGTACACAGCTCCAGACCTCTCTACTCAGAACATCGAGATTGTAACGAGGCAGCCAAACGAAGAAGCTTGGGGCAAGAAAGTCCTACACGGAAGGCACTACAACGACCTGCAATTGGACCATGTGGATAAAACTGCATCCAATGCATGGCTAACAAACGGATCACTCTTCCACGAGACCGAAGGGTTCCTGATGGCTATACAAGATCAAGTTGTAAACACCAGAAACTACCGGAAGCATATCCTGAAGAACACATCAGTCGAAAGCAACACATGTCGGCAATGCCATCAAACGCCAGAGACCGCAGAGTCCTCACACAAATAGAGTACACGAACAGGCACAATCAAGTAGCCACGACTGTCCATCAGAAATTGGCAAGAAAGTACTACCTCATAACAACTCAGCCTGTCTTCTACTACAAGTATGAGCTAACAACGCCTCTAGAGAACAACACCCACAAGATGCACTGGGACAGATCGATCAGAACAGATAAGACCATCCTCCACAATCGGCCCCACATCGTTCTGGTCGACAAGGACAAGAAGTCAGCATACCTGGTTGACATAGCCGTGCCCACAAAAGACGCACGGAGGGAAGCTGTCAAAGTACAACGACTTATACGATTCGAAGGAAATGTGTCATATGGAGAACGTCACCATAGTAATATCAGTCACAGGAGTTGTACCTAAGACCATTCACAGCTCTTACAGACACTAGACCTTCAAAGTAACACCTACATGGAACTACAGAAGGCAGCCATCCTGAACACTTGTAGGACAGTAATGGAGTTCCTGGACAACTGAGAGAAAGAAACACCATTTCCCAGACTTGGTAAGTCGTACACGTCCCGGAAGGAATAGAAGAAAAACCCCAGGAAGAGGTGGAATATCTTTAATTTATAATAACAATAAAATAATATTTATAATATAATAACAATAATATAATATCTATAATATAATAACAATAATATAATATTTATAATATAATAACAATAATACTGGCTGAGCATCTCTCATTAGAAGATCCCCAAAACTGAATTGAAATCTGACGAAACTTCTTTGGACCCCACATGACGTCAAAAATGGAAAATTCTACAAGGTTTCCTAGGCGTTGCACAGGTCTTTGGGCATCACGACGGTTACGGTAAGTGACATTAGATACCATGGATGGAGTGCTTTTGCTAAGTTCTGTTATAGCGATGGGCAAACCGATTCTTTTGATTCTACTCACAAAAACAATTCTTTCGAACTGATTCGTTTACGAACTAACCCCGGTAAAGCCTACTATATTAGAAATTCGAGTTATATACAAAGGTTGGTAATACCAAATGGGGCACTACTTTACGACGCGCATAAAAAAATTGCACGTCTACAGCGGTTCGTCAGCTCATTGGCCCAAGGTAAGTAGTATAAAGACTTCGTTCTTTTCAATTAGTCTACGTTACTGTTAACAGTGTATCGTGCGCTACTGAATTTGGCTTTATTTTATTTTATTTCTTTCTCACCCCCGTATAACCATGGTCCCAAAGCATAAATGTGATGAAAGTGATGGTGATGCATCAAAGAAAAAGAAAACGATCACGGTTGAAACTAAAATGGAAATAATAAAGCGATCGGGAAAAGGTGAAGCGCCAACGAACATTGGAAACGCGTTAGGCTACATACAGTCGGTCAACGATCGGGACAATTTTAAAATATTATTACTGTATTATTATGCTAAAGATGTTTTAGTGTACCTGGAAGTGCTTGTTTAATATTTTTATGCATAAAAAGGTACGCTATATTATACTATTGATATATACTAAGACAAACATTTGACTGACTGACGTTAGATACGAAGTGTACCCAACTGTTCCGACTTACTTATAAATTTAACTGAAGACAAACTTAGGAACGGAACTTGTTCGTAATCCGAGGACTGTCCGTATTTCGGGGAATGATCTCACGAATACATTTCTGAGTCGGATCCGTCTGTGTCGTTCGTTAACTGTTCCAGTGAATGATTATCGCAAAGAATGATTCTTGCGAGTCGGTTAAGTGTCGGACCCGTTTGTGTCGCTCGTTAACTGTTCCGGTGAATGATTATCGCTGAGAATTACTCTCGCGAGTCGGTTAAGTGTCGGACCCGTTTGTGTCGCTCGTTAACTGTTCCGGTGAATGATTATCGAAAAGAATTATTCTTGCCGAGTCGGATAAGTGTCGGACCCGCTTGTGTCGCTCGTTAACTGTTCCAGTGAATGATTATCGCAAAGAATGACTCTTGCGAGTCGGTTAAGTGTCGGACCCGTTTGTGTCGCTCGTTAACTGTTCCGGTAAATGATTATCGCAAAGAATAACTCTTGCGAGTCGGTTAAGTGTCGGACCCGGTTCTATCGCTCGTTAACTGCTCCGGTGAATGATTATAGCAAAGAATTACTCTTGCGAGTCGGATAAGTGTCGGACCCGCTTGTGTCGCTCGTTAACTGTTCCAGTGAATGATTATCGCAAACAATGACTCTTGCGAGTCGGTTAAGTATCGGACCCGGTTCCATCGCTCGTTAACTGCGTCAGTGAATGATTATCGCAAAGAATTACTCTTGCGAGTCGGATAAGTGTCGGACCCGTTTGTGTCGCTCGTTAACTGTTCCAGTGAATAACTATCGCAAAGAATGACTCTTGCGAGTCGGTTAAGTGTCGGACCCGTTTGTGTCGCTCGTTAACTGTTCCGGTGAATGATTATCGCAGAGAATTACTCTTGCGAGTCGGATAAGTGTCGGACACGTTTGTGCCGCTCGTTAACTGTTCCGGTGAATGATTATAGCAAAGAATTACTCTTGCAAGTCGGATAAGTGTCGGACCCGGTTGTGTTGCTCGTTAACTGTTCCAGTGAATGATTATCGCAAAGAATGACTCTTGCGAGTCGGTTAAGTGTCGGACCCGTTTGTGTCGCTCGTTAACTGTTCCGGTGAATGATTATAGCAAAGAATTACTCTTGCGAGTCGGATAAGTGTCGGACCCGGTTCTATCGCTCGTTAACTGCTCCGGTGAACAATTATAGCAAAGAATTCCTCTTGCGAGTCGGATAAGTGTCGGACCCGTTTGTGTCGCTCGTTAACTGTTCCAGTGAATGATTATCGCAAAGAATGACTCTTGCGAGTCGGTTAAGTGTCGGACCCGTTTGTGTCGCTCGTTAACTGTTCCGGTGAATGATTATTGCAAAGAATGACTCTCGCGAGTCAATTAAGTGTCAGACCCGTTTGTGTCGCTCGTTAACTGTTCCAGTGAATAATTATCGCAAAGAATGACTCTTGCGAGTCGGTTAAGTGTCGGACCCGTTTTTGTCGCTCGTTAACTGTTCCGGTGAATGATTATTGCAAAGAATGACTCTCGCGAGTCAATTAAGTGTCAGACCCGTTTTTGTCGCTCGTTAACTGTTCCGGTAAATGATTATCGCAAAGAATAACTCTTGCGAGTCGGTTAAGTGTCGGACCCGGTTCTATCGCTCGATAACTGCTCCGGTGAATGATTATCGCAGAGAATTACTCTTGCGAGTCGGATAAGTGTCGGACCCGTTTGTGTCGCTCGTTAACTGTTCCGGCGAATGATTATCGCAAAGAATTACTATCGCGAGTCGGTTAAGTGTCGGACCCGTTTGTGTCGCTCGTTAACTGTTCCGGTGAATGATTATCGAAAAGAATTATTCTTGCCGAGTCGGATAAGTGTCGGACCCGCTTGTGTCGCTCGTTAACTGTTCCAGTGAATGATTATCGCAAAGAATGACTCTTGCGAGTCGGTTAAGTGTCGGACCCGTTTGTGTCGCTCGTTAACTGTTCCGGTAAATGATTATCGCAAAGAATAACTCTTGCGAGTCGGTTAAGTGTCGGACCCGGTTCTATCGCTCGTTAACTGCTCCGGTGAATGATTATAGCAAAGAATTACTCTTGCGAGTCGGATAAGTGTCGGACCCGTTTGTGTCGCTCGTTAACTGTTCCAGTGAATGATTATCGCAAAGAATGACTCTTGCGAGTCGGTTAAGTGTCGGACCCGTTTGTGTCGCTCGTTAACTGTTCCGGTGAATGATTATTGCAAAGAATGACTCTCGCGAGTCAATTAAGTGTCAGACCCGTTTGTGTCGCTCGTTAACTGTTCCAGTGAATAATTATCGCAAAGAATGACTCTTGCGAGTCGGTTAAGTGTCGGACCCGTTTTTGTCGCTCGTTAACTGTTCCGGTGAATGATTATTGCAAAGAATGACTCTCGCGAGTCAATTAAGTGTCAGACCCGTTTGTGTCGCTCGTTAACTGTTCGAGTGAATGATTATCGCAAAGAATGACTCTTGCGAGTCGGTTAAGTGTCGGACCAGGTTCTATCGCTCGTTAACTGCGTTAGTGAATGATTATCGCAAAGAATTACTCTTGCGAGTCGGATAAGTGTCGGACCCGTTTGTGTCGCTGGTTAACTGTTCCAGTGAATAATTATCGCAAAGAATGACTCTTGCGAGTCGGTTAAGTGTCGGACCCGTTTGTGTCGTTCGTTAACTGTTTCGGTTAACAATTACCGCAAAGAATGACTCTTACGAGTCGGTTAAGTGTCGGACAAGTTTGTGTCGCTCGTTCGCTCTTCCGATGAACGATTGTGCGTCGAATCTTCCGGTTTAGTTAACTACTTTCAGTTTAAATTTAGTTTTAAATCTTGCGGAATATATAATTACTTTAGTGTTTAGATTTGGTCTCATATACATTATATTGACAAAGGTTACCGGACACCCCTTCGAAAGCAAATGAACGGATCCGCTGCGTTGTTAAGATGCGCGGTATAGCTACAAACGGTAAAAAAACAAGCCTGCAGCTGACCGCGAACATATCGCACTGTGAGGTTGAGTAAAAATGTCGCGGCGGGAGAGAACTGACTTTGAGAAAGGAAAGATTGTTGGGTGTTGTATTAGAAAGTTGTCCATAAGAGAAACCGAAAGGCGTTTAAACATACCCAAATCAACTGTTTCGGATGCACTGAACAAATGGAAGACACACGGTGTGCCTGAAGCAGCAAAACGTACCGGCAGACCGAAGATAATCAATGATAGAGGACGTCGAAGATTCAGGAGAATCGTTACAGCTAATCGACTGACTATTGCACAAGACCTCAGTGTACAGATGAGTAAAAATGTGCAACCTCGGTATGTGCACGTACCATTCTCAGAGAACTACGTTCCATGGGTTACCATAGTCGTGCAGCTGCTCATAAGCCTTTCATCTGCACTCAGAAAGCTACTCGTCGTTTAGCATGGTGTAAAGAACATTTATCGTGGACCGTAGATCAATGGAAACGGGTCCTATGAACAGATGAATCCAGATAACGATCCATCAGAGTGATGGCCATGTGTGGGTATGGTGGCAGCCGGGGGAAACATTATTTACCACAGTGTACTATTCCTACGGTCAAGTTTGGAGCTCGCAGTGTACTCGTGTGGGGGTGTTTTTCGTGGTATGGTACCGGCCCATTGGTTATCGTGGACAAACCTGTTAACCAGCACGTCTACCTCGATATTCTGGACAATTATGCCCTACCAACTCTGTGGCAATAGCATAGAACCGAACCTTGTTGGTACCAGCAGAATAATGCATCGAGCCTTAAAAGCAAGGACTGTTACGGCGTGGTTTGACGATAATTCCGTATCGTGTGTGAACCGGCCAGCACAGAGCCCTGACTTGAATCCCATAGAGCACCTATGGGATGAATTAGAGCGCCGCATAAGAAATTTGGAATCAAGGCCTACTACTAAGCAACAGTTAGCGGCAGCATTATGTACTTAATGGAAGTGCATACCTATCGCGGTGTTACAAAACCTTGTCGAAAGCATGTCTCGAAGGGTTAGTGCATGCATTAAGGCCAAAGGTGAACCGACACTGTACTAATGCAGGTCAATAACTGCTATGTTGTGTTTCTCTTCTAAGTGTCCGGTGACTTTTGTCAATATAGTGTATCTCTCAAGGTATCTGATTATATAGGTATACTGGAATTAATGAGCCAATTGGAAGCATTCATTACCTGCGGGGCATGCAAATAATCCCAAAAATATGAAATCTGAGACACTTCCAGTCCCAAGTATTTCGGTAATGGTATGATCAATCTATAATAATAAAAAAAAAATTTAATTTATATTTTAATCTTTCACAATAAAGCTAAATAGCATCCCAGGTTATTACCATAAGCGTTGTTTAGTGTTTATCTCTCATCCAATAAAATATAAAGCTTTGCGGAAATAAAACTAACGTCATCAGCATAAGTGCAAAGAATAAATACATAAAAGAGCTCAGAGAATAACGTGAGGCACAAATTTAAAGGTTCAACAACCTCTATGCATCAATATCCGTACCGTTGAGTGATTGAGATAGAAAGTAAAAGATAGAGAGGACGTGATAGTTCCTCCCTGTGTCTCGTTGGATATTCGATCCAGAATGGTGCGACCCAATATATGTCAGCGTTGCGCTGCATGGCGTCGTTTCGTTGATCCTTAAGCACACGAGACCACAAGGACTGAAAATCCTTTTCCAGCAAAGCACCGGTAACACTAACAGGACACGATGGATGCTGTTGCCATAGCGACCGCTGGACAGAACTTCCTCACCACTTGACCTAAATTGACTACTAGGAAGTGGCACCCTGGGACCAATCCGAGCTGCTCTGCAATGGGATTATATTATTTGTTTTGCTATTAATAAATTTTTGTCATGATGTCGGAAGAGGAACCACTGAAAAGAGTCATCTCCAGGTATATTTCGTTTCCTGGGCACTCTTTTGACGTTGAAGTGAGAATAGGACGTTAAATACAGACATTAACCGCATTTCCTTCGAGATGTAGCTATTTGTTCTGCCATTGGGTGAAAAAACAGATTTATTTTGTTTTCCTCCCACTGCGCATTTTTATCACGAGCTTACTCAAAACACTACTCACTACAATACATGCTTCTTCGCAGGGCCGTAGCTAGCGGGAGGGCGGGAGGGGGGAATGGCGTCCTCATTCCAGGGGCGTAAATTCATGCTCTAGGAGATGTAGAAAATTGTAACTATAAAGAAAGTTACACCCTTCAGTATTTTCTTTTAAAAACTTTGGTTAGTCTCATACAGTGTTCCATACAGTTAATCAGGGTACAAATTAACATATATAACGAAGTAAATTTCTCCGTCATTTTCGGTCTACGCCGGGATTCGAACCCGAGGCCGCTTATTCCGGAACAAGTCGCTCTACCAACTGAGCTACGCAGACATTTGTTCTGATTCCTATCTGCCTTTATGTCGTGTGCGTCCTGCTGGCAGGTACGTCAAATCTCCCCGAAAGAGGGCCGGGGGCATGGCCCACGGGTCAGCCGTGACCATGAATCGTTGCAGGCAGCCATCTACTGTAGAACGTGCACTTGAGAACTCCCAGTTAATCTGCTGTGTGGAATGCAACATCACACATTTTTATTTTTCGAAGCGCTGAAGAAGGAATTCTCTGATTTTTCCTGTCTCGCGGTGTGGAAATAACATCACACCAATGCGAGATTTTGAACGGCCGGGTCATCCGGATAGTTCGGGCGCCATTAAAACGAAGTAAATTTCTCCGTCATTTTCGGTCTACGCCGGGATTCGAACCCGAGGCCGCTTATTCCGGAACAAGTCGCTCTACCAACTGAGCTACGCAGACATTTGTTCTGATTCCTATCTGCCTTTATGTCGTGTGCGTCCTGCTGGCAGGTACGTCACACATAGCCGCTGGCGCAGTGGTCTAAGGCGCTGGCCTCTGATCATTCGTCCGTAAGGGGTCCGGGTTCGAATCCCGGTCAGGCATGGATGTTGTGTTTGTCTTACGGCACTGGCTCTCTCCCTTCCCTGGAACCAGTGACCCTAAATTAGGGACGGGCGACTGCTTATAGCCCATTGAGTTGCTCACGGTGGTCGTTAAACCTCAAATCAAAAAAAAAAAATTAACATACACTATGAGGTGTGAACATATCATATATTCACAAAGGGAATTTTTCAGAACAGAGAATGGGGGCATAGAAAACAATATGATATGTCTAACCTCCATGATCTTTCCGAACATATCATTGAAATGAAGAACTTATTAATTATCTGTGCTCTGTCGAACAAAGTTCTCTGAGCGTTTTATCTTGAGCGGAATTTTTTCCAAGCTCAACCCCTAAAAATTCTTCCCATTTTTACGTTCACTACCCGATACTAATTCGTTCTGCACTGATTCGGTTTTCGTTCTGAATTTCTGTGGAGTGTTGTGTTGTCGATGTTCACGTAACTTTTACGCTTTACTTGGCATTTACAACCTGTGGTTCCTGGGTATTTATCTAGTTTTTGCATTTTTAATAAAATTATATCAAAAACCTGAAATGCGATTTTTGAATTATCTAATACTTTCCTGTAATGTTGGTGTGTGAGAAAGTAAAAACAACGTATTATGTGAGTGGAGAAAAGTGCGAAATTTGAACTCGAGTGGGGCGTAATTCTGAACTCGAAGGGGCGTAATTTCAAGTCTCGCCCTCATAGATAAGAAAAGCTTGCTCCAGTCCTGATTCTTTGACACAACAATGCAACAAAATGACAGATGAACGAAAGTTATGGGCGCATGAAATAAAGCAGTTTTTACTACAATATATTAGTATTCTCCCAAAGCGACCACCCCACTGTTTTCCTTTGTCGCCTGGCAGATCAAAACACGTAAATATTGAGGAGCTTTCAAATTTAATTGGGCTTAAATCCGTTATTCCTCCTATATATTTTTTTTTTGATGCTTTCAATTAGTTGAGATAAGTGCATCGGAAAAAAATTTAGTCACCCTTAAAAGAAATGACAGTAGGAAGTTACCGGTGGCACAGAGGGCGCCATGATAACATTGTTGGGAGATAAATAGCACTGACGTGGTCAACAGGATCATTTCTGTCTCGTGCAGTGGTGAAGAGCAATGTGTGTGTTGAATTAGGTCTGCAATATGGGTCGTAAGACAGACGTTACCGAGTGGCAAAAAGGAGCCGTCATATTTGGCTGTGCCCCCTGACACAAAGTGAATGAAGTCGCCCAATTCGTTGGTGTGTCGAAACGTACTCTCCAGCGGGTCTACAAACAGTGCTGTAGTTCGCAGTCAACTGAAAATCGGCGACGTAACTGTTGCCGAAAAATGATTCCCACTAACAAGGTCCGCCGCCATGTTTAACGCCTAGTAACTGCAAATCGGTTTTAAACCAGGCAACAATTACTCCAAACGGTCAATGAAAGTCCACTCCAACCAATTTCTGAAAAGACATTGCGACGATGAACTGCATGCCATGGACATTTGGAGTGAAGTATCACGGAAGAGGCCTCTTTTAACAGGAAGTCACAAAGTCACACGTTATAATGGGCTCAGAAGTACCAAAACTTTACTGTGGAGCATTGGAAACGAGTAATTTTGTCTGATGAGTCTCGTTTTTGTTTGTACGCCAATGATGGGAGGCGACAAATGCATCGAAGGCCCAAAGAAGCCTTTTTTTTTTTTTTTTTCGTAGGTTTAACGACCACCGTGAGCAACTTGATGGGCTATAAGCAGTCACCCGTCCCTAATTTAGGGCCACTGGTTCCAGGGAAGGGACAGAAATAGTGCCGCAAGACAAGCACAACATTCATGCCTCACCGGGATTCGAATACATTCTGGGACGAATTATCAGAAGTAATCGTTTAAACTATCGAGCCTATGGGGCGGCAATGAAGCCTTTAATCCTGATTGTGTCGAAGGTGTTCGAGCTGGAGGGGGTTCTGTGATGTTTTGGGAATGATTTTCGTACGACGAAATGGACACTCCCGTTGCAGTGACGAAGAATTTGAACCAGGATGCGTACCTCCGCATTCTGAATGACGAAGTGTTGCCCTTTGCCTTACATTTCCAGGAGCAGCATCACAATGCCACTCCTGTCTTTCAAAACGACAATAGCCGTGTGCACAGGGCTAAAACTGTGTCTGAGTAGCACGACGAAACAATCAGCAACACTGTTTCACATCGACTGGCCCGTCAAATCTCCAGATCTAAACCTATTGAAAATCTGTGGGATCATTTGGAACAGAAGGTGAAACGCCGGAATAGACACCCACGTACTCTGGCGGAACTTCGGGACCAGTTGACGCAAGACTGCCTGTAAATAGTTGTTCAATACATCCACAACCTCGTGTAGTCTCTACCACGCCGGATTCATGCTGTTATCAAGGCAAGAGGCGCCATAAGCCGTTATTAGGTAAGGAACGACTAATTTTTTGTCCCGTGGGCTTATTTGCAATATAAATACGTGATTTCAACCAATGCTTTCCCAAGGACAAGTTAGTTTTACATAAAGTGCAATTAAAAGTACTTTTGGCTGTGCTGAAAAAGCAGCTTTAGTAGATGAGACTAACGTTGTTTAACCGGGCGTGTTACTCTAAAGCAGTGTTGCCAGAAACTTTTACCTGAAATCAGTAGAACAGAGCTCAAAAAATCAGTAGAAATCAGATCAAGTTTTTGCTTAAAATATATTTACCTAAGCTGATAAATGCAATGTAGTATTGGATGTAATCTCAATAAGAACAAACACTCAAATCTACTGGCATTTCAAATAATACCAGTGCTCTTGAAACTAGTATTAAACACCAGAATGAAAATTCAAACCAAAACAATCCGAAGGCACTTTTTTTACAAGAGTTTACTGATGATACAACCTTTTTTCCGTGAAATGACGGAAAGAAACCTGAATTTGACGGATTTTTCGTACGACAGGAAAATTTGGAATGTTCCGAAACCTTTCCGCAATTCCTTTCTTATATTGACGGTAAATGTCCGTTCTAGCACGTCTTTTGTAAATAAAGATTGTGCTTATGTTACCGGTTCGTCCGTCCGCCCGTGGGCACCATATCTCTGGTATTATTAATCCGATTCGAAAAATTCTTTTTGCATTGGGAAGCTTGAAATGTCCGAATGATGACAGTTACATTCCAGTTTTTTGTTTTACGATGCGCAATTGTGCTGCCAGAAGGCGCAAATGCAGATGATATCGAATTTAAAACACATTAAATTCCATATATTTACTTCTAAACATCCGATTGAAAAAAAAAAATTTACCTTTAGATTCCACTTATGTTGAAGACTACTTTAGATACAATCACTTTTTCAAGTTACGCATATATTTTCCGCTAGGGGACGTAAAAGTAAATTGCGTTTCCACCGATATCTCTGCTTCTAAAGCTCCGATTTGAAAAATTATTTCTCCTCCGGATAGAGCTCCTGATGGGAAATCTTTTGCATATAATTTCTAATTTTTGGTAAAAATGGTTGGCCACCAGGAGGCGTAAGTCTTAATTTTCGCTTCTGATGCATTTGCAGCAAAAACTGCATTGAAAATTATTCGTTCGTGGACCGATACTACTCACGTCGATAAACCCTTTCGGAATATTTTCTTCTTAAAATAATTCATGGTTTCTCCGCCAGGAGGTGTAGATGTATATCTTATTTTTGTCAAAATCTCTACTTCTAAAAGTCCTACTTAAAAAAAATCCTTCTTTATTGGATAGTGTTTCCGGTGCGAGATGTTTTTCACATAATTTCAAAAGTTTCGAGTAATTCATAGACTTTCCGCCAGGGGGCGTTAAGGTAAATTGCATTTTCCCTGATATCTCTGCTTCCAAAACTCCGATTAGAAGCATTCTTCCTGTATACCATATATACCATACAGCTCCTGATGGGAAATGTTATGTATACAATTTCTAATATTCTGTAAATAATGGTTTAGCCACCAGGGGGCGTAAGTGTTTGCTTCTGATGTATTTGCAACAAAATCTGAGCTCCTGAAAACTCGAATGAAAAAATTCTTCCGTGGACCAATACAGCTCACATCGAAAAACCTTTTGAGAATACTTTCTTCTTAAAATAATGCATGTTTTTCCCGCAAGAGGGCGTAGATGCTTATCTTATATTTGTCGATATCTCTGCTTGGAAAAGTCCGATTTGAAAAATTATTTCTTTGTTAGAGAGTGTTTCCGGTACGAAATGTTTTTTTATATAATTTGGAATTTTTCTTGGCGCACAAGTCAGCAACCAGAGAGCGAAAGTTCACGATTCCGTTTACAGCAGTATCTGCGGATTAAAACCCCGATTGGAAAATTTTTTTATTCAGTCAGATACTACTGTTTTACATACCGGTTCCATTGACTTTGAATAACTTTGATAAATTTAATTTGCGTCAGAACGGATTCAAAAGACGTGCTCGTTACAACGGAAAATTCGGTGTCATCTTTCTTGTTAAGATGTGCTAACGGAAAATTCTGAATTTTCAGAAACCTTTCCGCAATTATTTTCGTATATTGAAGGAAAAACTTCATTCTCAGTTTTTCCCAATCAATACGACGAAAGCATTCTGGTAATAGGAGAGATGCGCGGGAATACTTGAGGTTTGATTAACTGTTAAATTTCAATCGCCCGTCAAAGGAACTGATTTTGAAGTTCTGTAGCGAGATCTGATATTGTCGATAACAGATCGAATGAATTTTAATTATTGCAGCACAGATTATTTCTTCTCTTCTCTATTTTGTGCACCAACTATTATGTGTTACCGTAAGAAATCGGGTATTTAAATTATTGTACAGGTGATTGTACGATGACTATGTATCAATCTGTGGAGTGCTTAAGAAAAAAGCTATTATAGCTATGAAGAGTAAATTTTATATTTAGAAGTTTTATGAAATAATACTATAAAACAGTACATTTCACCATTTCTTAAAGATAATTGAAAGTTATTCTCAGTTAAAAAAAAGATCTCAAATTCTAAAGCATTCTGTTGCTTCGAAACATCACGTTGAAAAAATTTAAAACTTAATTCGTGATAAGTCCTACAGAAAAAAAAATATTACAAATGTATATTAAATAATAAGTTCCAACAGAAAATAAAATGACTAAATCACTCGCATTAATGAAAAAAAAATTCATATCGCGAGATTCATTTTACCTTGAACGTGACCGTGACAGCAGTTCCTGAGATATCCGGGCTCAGTGGTTAAGACGCGCGGTTTCTAACCCAAACAACCTTAGTTCGATCCTAGCTACCGCGACGAAACGATTCTCTGGCGTAAGCGCTGAAAAGTTCAGCGTCTTTGATTTCGAGAAATTTTTGTCTAAATACGAAACAACTTGAAACGGACTTTCCTGAAATAAATGGAATTACTAACTACGGAAAATCCGTAAAAACACGGAAGTTAAAAAAAAAAAAAAAAAAGACGGCCAATTTGAAAACGGGAATTTCGTTTACTCACCGGCAACTTTTTTGCACAAAAAGACGGCCAATTTGAGAACGGGAATTTCGTTTACTCACCGGCAACTTTTTTGCACGTTATTTTTAGAAATTTTTCGTGAATTCACACCGCTTATTGTTTTACAGTGTGCGTTGCGTTCTCCTTAATTTCCTCTGTGGCTTCAAATATCCTCTCCCCTTCAAAGGCATTTTCAACTTCGGGAACAGCCAGGAGTCGCAAGGAACCATGTCTGGAGAGTATGGAGTTTCCCTCACATATGGGATCCAGGGTTTGGCCAAAAAGGCCTACAGGAGGTGAGAGGAAAGGCCGGGGGCATAGTCATGATGCCGCTGCCACTCACCTTGCTGCCACAAAGAAAATTTCTTCTGCTGTACTGCATCTCGTAGGTGACGGGGAACTGCCTGGTAATACTTAATTTTCCAGTACGTACTTTCTCGCTCATTTCGGGTTCCTGCTCGTGGAGAGCCTTCCCGAACGCTCGTTACGCTCAATAGGTGTTCGTCCATCTTTGAAGATCTGATACCGCTCCTTTATTTGTGTTGCATCCATACTCTTACATCCAAAATCCATTCTAATCATTTTAATTGTTTCAGCTGATGTGTGGCCGAGTTCGCAGCAAAATCTTATGCAGATTCTCTGCTCAACTCGCTCAGCCATTGCGGCACAGGACAAGAAAGCGAAGGGAGTTCACAACGCCAAATCTTCAGTGCCAGGAACTAAACGAGCCAGACGACAGCGTAGCAGAAATTCACACATGCGCACTGAAGTCCAAGGTCGGGCATTGAGCTCTGTCTAGTTCAGGAGAGGTAAGAAAATGTGGATTGTTTGGATTGTAGGTTCAACGACCACCGTGAGCAATTCAATGGGCTATAAGCAGTCGCCCGTCCCTAATTGAGGGCCACTGGTTCCAGGGAAGGGAGAGAGCCAGTGCCGTAAGACATACACAACATCCATGCCTCATCGGGATTAAAACCCAGTCCCCTCTCGGATGAATGATCAGAAGCCATCGCTTAAATCACTGCGCCACTGGGGAGGCAAAGAAAATGTGGTCGAATACTTTTTTCAACAGACCTAGTAGACCCACGATATTTGTTGTCCAACATAACCAACAATTTTAGATACGTACTGTTCAGATTAAAAAAATTTTCCCGTGAATTCACTTCGTAAACTTCGTTAGGAAACATTACAGCGCACAACACAAGCGCAATACGTTTGATGAAACTGTAGACATTACGCTGAAGACCACACACACGTGTTTGGAAAGTAAGCCTCATATATAAAGAAAAAAATATATATATAAGAGGAAGAAATAAGAGGTGATCGTTTCTTCCAGCTGTGGCTCAGGAATTATGTGAGACATAAAAAAAAAAAAAAAACTAAATATGCAAACACGAAAGTATGCAATACCAGAGCTTTGGACTCCACGTGTGTCAGAAGAAGAAAAAGCTATAGAGAAGCAAGTGCCGAGAAGGGAAAGCATTAAGCAGCATTTGTGGCCATCGCCCCAGATTAAGATGATGATGTAACAGAGAGAGAGAGAGAGAGAGAGAGGGGGATTACGTAGTTCGGTAGATCGCATGGATTACAACCCAGTGCTATTACTAACCGACTGAATCGGGAGACAAATCCACTGACACAGTTGTAAGGCAACAAGTCGTTAAATTTCCACGCACGAATGCTTTAAACTAATGGCCTGATACTTAGTCGTACTGGCCAGCAAGTGATGCCAATGGCCGGACATGCTTCGGACTCTAAACAACCTCTGGCTATCGAAAGCCTGTGGTATCGATTGATCGGACAAAAACATCGTGAAATTTATTCGCACAGAAATTACTGCTCTCTTGCCTCTAATATTAATTTTAAACGAGTTGTATAGCTATTCATCTAGGGAATTTGGAAGGGGAATAAAAAGTTTGTGCTACACGGCATAGCATTTTCTCATCTGTGGTCACGTGATCGTAGTCATAACAATACGTTTTGTAGAATTATAGGAGCATATAATAATTAATAAAAAAAGCTATTAAACGTATCATTAGCGGCAGAACCGTTATTAGACTCAGGCCTTCAGCACCATCGGCTCCCGCCATTTTGTAGGCACTCGCTCATCATACGTACAAAACATTATTAATATAAAAATGAAATATGCAGAATAAAGAATGATTATGAATGACCTGCGAAGCGAATGTTACCTTGCTTGAATAGGATATATTATTCGGGATATATGAAAATGAGTGAATATGTTACCGCTAAAGTGCAGAAATCAGTTATTCTACAGATTATCTAGGTAATGTGCAGATTAACTAGGGTGATCCGTTAACGTGCCGAAAATTGTTTCATTGCTCAAATTACCTAGGTAATCTGCAAATTACCTAGATAATCTGCACATTACCTACTAGGCACTCGTTAAAGTGAAAATAAGATCTTTGCTGGAATAACAGCAACGTTTTTGTACGCTTAAATTAACATAATGTTATTTATTTATTTTTCGATATATAAAGAATCAAGTTAATACAATCAAACAATCAAAAAATTAGTTGATAGAATCAATCATCAATCAATTAAAAACTATAATAGAAAGAATCAAACGGTTTAAAATATTATTATAATTAAGGAAATTAATTTGCAAAACATATGATAAAATTATGCTTACTTATTAGTGCAATCTAAAGATTGGTGACACTTTGAATTACATAGCAATTGGTTTTTGCGACAAGCACACCTATTTGTGGTACATTTAGATTTGCAGTCATATTATCTGAAACCCTGCCCAGTACCACGGGATTGTTTTATTGCTGTTTGACGTAAAGATATTTCTACAGCAGAAAACTCACCATTTACTCACCAATTCGGTGCTTGCTTGCATACTAGGCGTTAAATTTATCTGCTTTAAAAAAAAATCACGACACAAATTCACGCGCTAACAGGCAGAAACGAATTTGAAAACAGAATTAGCTATGCTACGCACTGGCAGCCGGCGCCAATTATGAGAAATAAAAACAACCGGCGACGACTAGACGCTGGCGAAACGAAACTAAAAGTGGAGGGAGAGGGAGAAGGTGTAGGGAAAGGAAATGAGAGAAACAAACTTTTGAACTTTAACGATACGGAAGCCGTTAATGTGCACATTACCTAGGTAAAATGCGGAAAACTCTTAATTCCGCACGTTAACGGAGCAAATCAGTTAATCTGCGCATTAGCTAGGTAATGTGCACATTAACGGCTTTCGAACTTCAGCAGTAACAAATACACTGAAATTAAGTCAGCCAACTGTCCTGGATTAGACAGGATAGTTCCGGATTCCGAAAGCCCCGGATCTCCATATGCATTTTTGGTACCTTTCGTGTTTGTGTTGGACGAAACACATATCAAACTTCACCTTAAAACCACTCTTGGACACATAATGGGAATGTCGACTGAATGCTGTTAAAGCAATTAAATTTAATTTGGCGGAGATTCGAGGCGCAATAGACTAGTTCAGTAAAAAAAAATAAAAATAAAACAGAGATCCTCAAATCAAGAGTGAATATTTTTATTGACAATACCAGTTACTACTGCCTCAGCAGAGCGAAGTTTTTCTACACTGAAGAGCAATTGAATTAGAGACAGCTGGCGTTATGCAAATGTGGCGCTGTGGGCGGCCCTGTAAACGGAAACGACATGACGTAACAGCGATCCAACAATATAAGGTGTGATACGACGGGAATCAGTAAGAGTCGGACGCAGATGGGTAAGACGAAGGATCTAAGCGCATTTGATTGTGAGTAAATTGTCGGGGCTCGACGAATGGGTCACTCCATCTCGGAAGTCGTGCAGGCACTGGGATTTTCACGAGCCACTGTGTCACGGGTGCACCGTGAGTACATCGGATCCGGTAAAACCATCCCTGCAAGGGCCAACTGCCGCGGACAACAGCGTGTGGATGAGCGGAGTCATCGTCGGCTAGCTCGCATTGTAACAGCGGATAGACGGGCCACAGTGCAAGAAATCACTCGGCAATTTAACGCTGCTGCACAAAAACGCGTAAGCAACCACATCATCCAGTACCACCTCCTCGCTATGGGGTACAGAAGCCATCTTCCCACGAGGGTACCGCTGCTGACCACACATCACAAGGTGCAAAGATTAGCATGGGCGCGGGAACATCGCCACTGGACCCTAGACATGTGGGAAAATGTTGCCCGGACTGATGAGTCGAGATTCACGTTGGTACACGCGGATGACAGGATACGAGTACGGCGCAAACCACATGAAGCGATGGATCCTTCTTGCCAGCAGGGTGCTCTTCAAGCTGGTGGGGGTGGCATACTCGTCTGGGGACTGTTTACGTGGACTGAAATGGGACCCCTGGTACGTGTGACATCGTCCCTCACAGGTCAACGTTACCGGGATATCCTAGACGACCATTTGCTCCCGTTTGTGCGTCTTCAACATCCCACTGAGGACCTCATCCTGCAACAAGACAATGCAGCTCCCGAATTGTATCCGAATGGTTGGATGAACACTCCACCGACGTGACCTCGCTTCCTTGGCCAGCTAGGTCACCTGACCTCAATCCCATCGAGCACATCTGGGATGCCATCGGGAAAGATGTTCGAGGCTGTGACACCCCCCCTCCTCCATCAAATCTTCGTGAACTGTGGGAGCTTCTTCAGTGGTCGTGGATCCGTATGGCTTCCCAGCGCTTCCGGTGTCTTGTCGAGTCCATGCCGAGACGAATCGCCGCCGTCATCAGGGCGAAAGATGGTGCTACACGTTACTAGACAGGTATCTCTAATTCAATTGCTCTTCAGTGTATATTGAAATTAATAAATAAAACTATCTTAGAACTACAATGACTCAAAAAAGGTTATCTAATTTGGCATTACTATCAATAAAATATTATGTGAAAAACTGGATAACAACAACGTAAAAAACAGTTTTGCTTAAATGAAGAAATAAATTTTCAAGAATAAACTTGTGATAATTTATGAATTTTGTATGCCATTTTATATCTCGTGTCTACTGGTATATGAACAGAACATCCAAACATACGCAATCTTGTATTAGGAACAGATGACTGCTTATGACCCTTTGAGCTGCTCATTATTATCGTCAAACCCCGAAACAAAGAGAAAAAAACAGCCATATTAACGTAATCCTCTAATCAGTGCCGTCATCAACTGATGAAAATTATAACAGATCTTTCTGAACAAGCTACTGAAAGCCACATACTAATATTTGCGAAATTTGCTTTAAAACAATTTCTGGCACTGATTCCGCAATTTTGGAACATAAATAAAGTTGTTGTTTTTTTATAATTTCTTCCACCATCTACAGAGGAAACGTACAGTCAGCTGCATAAGTAAATGTTATATATAATTCAAGACTACACACTTTTGATGTTGAGATAGAATAAATTATCAACGTTTATTCACAATTAAATGTTTTATTAACATCGACTATAGTTTCGCAAAGGGTTTGGCTCGGCATCATCAGGACGAATGGAGCGTAAGCATTCATATCATTGTGACATCATCAGAATTCTGACGGTCACGGATTTTGATGAGTTGTTTCCACACGCTTGAAATAATGGAGTAGACGTCATATCGTTGACAAGCCGTGGAGCTATCCGGCAGACGCGGGTTCGATTCCAGCTCAAGGACGACGAAATTTTAAAGTTTTCGGATATTATCTGACTTTACATCCATGTCATATTTACACCAATAAACGTATTCACATCTTCCAAATTTGTATAGCTTCTAATATATTAAGCTTGATAGTCGAATTAGGTTTATCAATAAGCGTAGCGTTTCTAAATAAAAAAAATATGGTTATTTAAGTGACAATATTGGGCTATTGATGACTTCTTCAGTTCATAGATCCGTACGAAAGTCTTGGGTTCCTTGACAAGAAAACATAAAGCCCTGTGGGTCTGTCCTGTATATGAAAGTCCACATTCACAAGGTATCTGATAAATTCCCCAGGAATTTGTGTCTTCGACGTAATCTTCTGAACCGCAAAAATTCACTTTATGGGTTTAAAAATAACTTTGAAATTAAAACTTTTGAGAATTTTTATAGCAAATCTGAGGAGAAAATCGGATAGCCACTCAATTCGTTCGTACGGTCCATTGGCGTAAGCGAGCAGGGAGGCTTCGCTTTCCTAAATTTTGGGGCAGCTTTGTCTATAACGGAAGAGCTATATCCTCTGTGTACTGCAATTCGTTTAAGAAAATCCAGCTCTTTCTGTAAGGAGTCCTCAGTTTAGCATATATGTATTGCACGATATACGTATGTGTAGAAAGCAGAAATTTTTTGTTTCGATTGTTGATCTGATTTTGCATGTGGGGGTAAGGAAACAGCAAATGGTTTTCGATAAACTGTTGAAAGGATCCTTCAGAGCGTGACATAAGGACGTCAAGGAATGGTAAGCAGCCATTATTTTCAGTCTTACATGTGAACTGTATATGAGGATCAATTGAATTGATAAGTTCAACTAACATAAGATATTTCCGAATTCATGCGATTTCAGAGGACAAAAGTATCACCTACATATCGAATCCACAGGTCGAATGTAACAAGCTGAAAGAGTTTGTCCTCAAAGTGACGCATATAGACTTCGCATAAAATAGGCGACAGTGGGCTACCCATTACAAGGCCTTCCCTCTGTTGGAAAAATCTTCCACAAAAACGGAAACTGTTTTGTTTGATACAAATTTCCACTAGTCTAAGGTGACCAGATTGTTCAGAATGAAACTGAGGACAAAACGACGCGCTGTCCTCATTTTCAAAGCAAATCTGAGGACAGTTTCTGATCAAAATGAGGACATTACTGAGAACAGAACCTGGCAGTTTCAGGATTGAAAAATCGCACTAGTATTAGAAATAACTTCACATCTTTATGATTTGATGCATCCGTATAGAACGAAATATAGCTTGCCTGTTCAAGTTCCTGATAAAGCTCATCTTCTGCAAAGCGAGCAAGAACACTCAATTATTTCTTGCGTTTTAGTTCGACAACAAGAAAACTGGGGATCATGAATGCTTTTCATGACTTGATATGCAATCCATTGATCGCAAACTAAAACTATGCTTTACAGTGTGAAACGCAAACGCACCTTCAGCAGCTGATAATTCAGCTTTCTTTTTACATACGCCAGAAAAACCACGAAAACATTTTATAATTGTGTTAGAAGCAGACGACTTCACGGCCTTTTTATGCTTTACTGTTTGAATATGTACTGCTATATGGGATTTTCCACCAGTTGCTATGGAAAATGTAGCATAGCGCATAGTACAATACACATCACTACCACTATCATTCTTTAATTATCATTAAATTTACATTTCCGTTTGCCCAACAATATTAACTTCTGAAAATTGCAACTTACACTTAGGTAAACTTTTTTGTAGACCAACAAAAACTTCGTCAGCTTGGTAGTAAGTAAATACGATGATATATCTTGACAAAAATATAACTTAGAATAAAAAAAATGTAAAGTTCAAAGCGCAGGTAGCGCATCTCTTTAAAAACGAGATTAAGCAAACTCAAACATGAGAGTCACACACGGTTACCGTACACAGTAAACTGACAGTCATGGCGCTGCTGCTGCTGCTATCATGTGACTTCTCCGGGTAAATATCCATGAAATTCAAATTTTAATTAAAAATTGAATTTCAAAATTTAGGGCAATTCTATACGAAAATGTGGACATCTGACGTCCTCATTCAGTTTTTGCAAAACTGAGGACTGTCCTCAGAAAATGAGGACATCTGGTCACCTTACACCAGTCTCAAAATTTCTTCTACTTCCAATTGGCTGAAATGATGTTCAATGAGACTTGCTTTCAATGATTCGAGGGCTCCATTCACTCGGATACTTGTGAATTTGGATTTCACATCGAAGGATAGTGAGATGTATAGAGTTATGTAAAAACTTAGGAATTAGAAACATCCACTGAGATGTATAGAGTTATGTAAAACTTAGGAACTAGAAACATTCACTGAGATGTATAGAGTTATGTAAAACTTAGGAACTAGAAAGGAATTTGTGTTTTTTGGTGGAATAGTTTCAAAGCTTTCATAGGAATTTAAGTGACACTGACATAGAGATGAAAGAGCATTTTTCAAAACAGTTCAAATGTCTAAAGTATTTTTAACTTGCTGGCATAAAACTTTAGAAGCAACTGCGAAATTCACGGACCCAAAAATTAATTTCGTAAGAATTCTTGCTAGGCTTTTCATAGCACGAAAAAAAAAATGAAAGTTTTCTTCCTGCATGGAAAGTGTGGATGAAATTTGCAGAATATTTGAAAAAGACACGAGGAATTCACTAGGTAAGAGCATGCGAAATATAATGTTAAGTAGGAGGTGGCGCAAATCGCGGCTTCTCAGAAATAGCTACAATTTTTTTGCATTGCCGATGGTGGTTAAAATTCGAATTGCCTTTGACAAGGTCATAAAAAGAAAGGAAATTCCTCCTTCACGATTTACAATTAATCAAGCCGAATTCCGCAGTTCACGTAGTAGCTTTATCATGCCCTTTGAGAAAGAAGGCTTGGTCTCATGCGTAATGCTATAAATAATTCATTACGCTGGGCGGCTGTACATTACATATGACAGGTCCTGCGAAACTAATATTGTTATCAAGAGGGATATGTAAAAACTTATTTAAGGAACTGCTGGAGAAGATAATTGCTTTGTTTAGCAATATGAAAAAACTAGTAATGTAAACGTGAGAATTTAGCTTTGAAGTTCCGAAAAATACATATATTTATTCATTGACGCAACAAATAATTTCGCGAGATACAATACATGTCGTCGGAGAAAGTAAGGAAATAACCACACGCACACACACACGCACACGCGCGCGCGCGCGCGCACGCAAACTGTATCTGGACAGATTAATTGTGGGTATACGTGTGTGCCCATTTCCACAATTTATCCCACAACGTGTATATTAATATACACAGTCGTAACAGAATAATATGACTATATACTCCCGGATTCACAGTGTACACGCTAAGGCGCCTCACAGAGTGCACATGATGAGGTCGACCACAAGGAGATATAAGCGGCCGGCCAGGACAAATGAGCCATAGTGCGTTATGTGAGCAAAATGGGCAGAGGTAGTGAGCTGACGGACGTTCAAAAAAAGGGAATGATCATCAGCTACCGCACCAATGGTGAAAGGATCTCAGAAACAGCAGA
Source organism: Macrothele yani (assembly GCA_039090855.1). Lineage (NCBI taxonomy): Eukaryota > Metazoa > Arthropoda > Arachnida > Araneae > Macrothelidae > Macrothele > Macrothele yani. Next base: position 165,691,525 of record CM077029.1, on the reverse strand, counting down.
CTTCGTGGGCTGTTCGCGAGGTACTGTAGTAAGGGTGTACACCAAGAATGGACCGCTGGTACACCGAGTACCTCCCGACGTAAGCCCTAAATGGTCATGGACCTCCAGAGGAGAACGTCACATCCATCGACTTGAAATGGGCAATCGACGCGCAACGGAGCAGCAATTGACCACGCAAAGAACACTGGAACATCCAAATACGTGTCCCGATAACAGTTGAGCGAACCCTGTTACGCGTGGGTCTCAGGAGTCGACGCTGCGTCAAGGCGCCCATGTTAACCCAAGACCATCGACAACTACGCCTACAGTTCACATTGGACTACCGTCATGGGACAATGGAAGAGTGGGAAAAGGTTACCTTCTCCGACAAATCGAGGTTTCTACTCCACAGAAGTGACGGGCGGTGGCGGATACGGCGTCAGACACACGAGAACCAACATCCGGACACAATTGTCGGTCAAGTACAGGAGGCCGGCGGCGACAGTGTGCATGTCCGGGAGGATGATGTTTGCCTGGAATGACCTGGGACCGCTGGTACCATTGGATGGGTCCCAGAACGCCAATGGCTACCTGCTCATCCTCGCTGACAATATGTATCCCTTCATGTTGGACGTTTTCCCTGGTGGCGATGATGTCTACTAACAGGACAATGCACCCTGGCACGTCGCTAAGGGGCGGCGTGACTGGCTACAGGAACACGACAGCGATGTTTCCGTTCTCCCTTGGCCGGCGAAATCGTCCGACCTCAATACCATACAGCACTTGTGGGACTATTTGCATCGAGAGGTTCGGTGTGCCGACCCATAACCACATCATCTCTGGGATCTCCGAGTTCTGCTGCAGTCCGAATGGGCACGTGTGCCTCGGGCAATCTTCTAGGGCAATATTGTGTCCATGCCAGGCCGTCTCGCCACTGTCATCCGTGCCAAGGGTGGTTATTCCGATCATTAGACAGGTGATCATATTATTCTAATACGACCGTGTAATATATAGTGAAACCCCCGAATAATAGTCGCTGCTCGGATCGGGAAAAAGTGACCGTTGGGAGGTACCGTTGTTCGAAGGTTAGGTGGGTGTTCTCATTGATAGTCCGTTGCTTTGGTATGGTACACAAGGAGGATAACTGTACAAAGCTTACGCACAAAGGAAACGGTTTTATGGCTTTCTCTGAATAAAACTCTAAACGAAATCATGGTGTAGAGAATTTTAGGAAAGTTGTGTCTGACCTGTTATCTCAAACTTCCCTTTGAAAATATTAAACTAGGAGATTAAGTTTACGGTATCTAAGGGAAGGAAAAGAAAATAGAGAAAAATGCTAGACAGTGAAGTGGAGCTGTGCAGTTATTTACCACGCGCTGAAAATTAAGAACAGAACCCACAGGGACCAATCAAATATACACCGCCGCCAACAGAAAACATTTCACGCACTAGCAAGCCCCCTTCCTCCCCCTGACCTCAGGTTGCGAATGAAACATACACAGGAGCTGGATATCGTCTCATATAGAACTAAACTTTAACTCTTAGATAGTATAACTATACTAGTGATCAAATTTTCTTGGAGTAGAATAGAAATCAAAGTTTCCAAGCTTTCGCACATCAACCAGATGGCTTTTTCAAGGAACCAACAGCCGGACACGCTTGTCCGCCAAGTACAGTTTGCTGTTTACATTCCTTGAAAAAGTCATCTGGTTGATGTGCGAAAGCTTGGAAACCTTGATTTCTATTCTACACCAAGAAATTCGGATCACTAGTATTTTTATTTTTTTTTTATTGGAGGTTTAACGACCACCGTGAGCAACTCAATGAGCTACAAGCAGTCGCCTGTCTCTAATTTAGGGTCACTGTTTCCACGGAAGGGAGAGAGCCAGTGCCGTAAGACAAACACAACATCCATGCCTCAGCGGGATTCGAATCCTGACCCCTTTCGGACGAATAATCAAAAGCCATCGCTTAGACCACTGCGCCACCGGAGCGGCGATCACTGGTATAGTTATACTATTTAAGTATAGTTGGTGTACAGTTCCTTGTTATTTAATTAATTAAATTTTAACTCCTTCCTTTTCATTTAAGCATGTATTGTACGCGTCGTAATCGAACCCATCCTGCTCGAGGAACAGTAGCATTCTTAATTCTTAGTAGCATTATTTATTCCTATCTTATCGTTTTCACTAAAGAACCGAAGGAAGTGCGTAAAGTCCTAAACGACAAGTTGTCCGTCATATCTCTGTCTGGACCGACTGTGGTGTCCGTTGGTCGCAGTTCAGAAGTTTCGATGTTTGGAAGTTTCCGTTAATGTTAATCCTACGACAGCTGTTCTGTACCAATAAAAACTTGGCGTTGCTCGAAAGTTACCGCTGTTCAGAGGTGTTCGTTAAAATAAAAATAAATAAAAAATAAATAGAGGTTTCACTGACATAGCGCTTGCAGTCAGCAAATCTGAATTTATTTTCAAACAAGAGCTACGCATTAGAGAAAGCCTATACAATGCATAAGACAATCGATTTTGCTTTCCTTTAGTAGAATATCAAACGTATATTAATCAACTGGAGTGATACACACACTATATTGACAAAAGTCACAGGACACCTCTTCAAAAGCAAATGAACAGATCCGCTGCGTTGTTGAGATGAGCGGTACAGCTGCAAACGTTCTAAAAACAAGCCTGCGAGTTCACCGAGATCTTACCGCACTGTGAGGTTGGGTGAAAATGTCGCGGCGGAAGAGAACTGAATTTAAAAAAGGAAAGATTGTTGGGTGTTATATTAGTGGGTTGTCCATAAGAGAAACCGAGAGGCGTTTAAACAAGTCAACTGTTTTGGATGTACTGAACAAGTGGAAGATACAAGGCGTGCCTGAAGCAGCAAAACGTACCGGCAGACCAAAGAAAATTAGTAGTACAGGACGTCGAAGCCTCAGGACAGTCGTTACAGCTAATCGACGAAGTAATGCACTCAGTGTACAGGTGAGTAAAAATGCTGGAACATCGGTATGTAAACGTACCATTCGCAGAGAACTTCATTCCATGGGTTACTGTGGTCGTGCGGCTGCTCATAAGGCTTTCATCTTCACACGGACGGAAAGCCACTCGTTGTTCAGCATGGTGTAAAGAACATTTATCGTGGACCGTAGATCAATAGAAGCAAGTCCTATGGACTGATGAATCCAGATACACGATCCATCAGTCTGATGGCCGTGTGTGAGTATGGCGGCATCCGAGGGAACGCTATTTACCACAGTGTACTGTTCCTGCGATCAAGTTTGGAGCTGGCAGCGTACTCGCGTGGGGGTGTTTTTCTTGGTATGGTCCCGGCCCATTGGTTATCGTGGACAAACATGTTAACCAGCACGTCTACCTCGATATTCTGGACAATTATGCCCTACCAACTCTGTGACAATACTATGGAATCGAGCCTTGTTGGTAACAGCAGGACAATGCACCGAGCCATTAGGCAAGGAATGTTACGGCGTGGTTTGACGATAACTCCGTATTGTGTGTGGACTGGCCAGCACAAAGCTCTGATGCTAATCCCATAGAGAACATATGGGATGAATTACAGCGCCGCATAAAGAGTTTGGAAGCAAGGCCTATTACTAAGCAACAGTTAGCGGCAGCATTATGTACTGAATGGAAGCGCATGCCTTGTGTTCCAAAACCTTGTCGAAAGCGTGTCTCGAAGGGTCAGTGCATGCATTAAGGCTAAAAGTAGACCGGCACCGTACTAATGTATGCCAATAAATACTATGTTGTGTTTCTCTTCTAGGTGGCCGGGACTTTTGTCAATATAGTGTACATATCAAATCGTCTGGAGTGATGAGTCTTGTTTCCTGCTGCAATATGCCGATGGCAGGGTTCGCATATGGCGTAAACAGAACGAACTCATATCCCCTGGTTGGACAGTTGGGTTCAACATGCCGGTAGAGGTGGTGTTCTGCCATCGGGAGGTTTTTCCCGACATGCTCTCGGTCCAGTCCATTGGTTATCGTCTCACAAACACTGAATGGTAGACGCTACAATGACTGTGAGTCGACCACATCCATCCATATTTGCAGGAGGTTTACCCGGCCCACACTGCCATCTTTCAATAGGACAGCACACAAAGTCATTGGGATTGTACAGCAACTGCAAGGTGTAGGAACACGACAACGAATTCATTTGGACCACAAACTCCCCTGACTGTAACCCCATTGAACATTTGTGGGATATGCTAGAACTAGGGTGTGAGAATCGCTGATAATTTTGTTCCTAATAAGTGTGAACTGACGGAGCTGCAACAGCGGACATGGTAAACGCATTGAGGATGTTTGACACCATGTAGAATCTGTTCCCAGGCGTCTGCGAGCCGTGATTGCACAGAAAGGTGGAACAACGCGTTATTAGGTAGGTGTTCCTAATACAAAGCTAACTGAAGTGGACATGGGTCAAGTTACACATGGAGGATGTTCGACATCATCTAAAATCTGTTCCTAGGCGTCTGCGAGCCGTGATTGCACAGAAAGGTAAACAAACGCGTTATTAGGTAGGTGTTCCTAATGCAATGCTAACTCGGTGCATTATGTTTCAGTGGGCATGGGTCAAGTTACGCATTTTAGTATGTTTGACATAATGTAGAATCTGTTCCTAGGCGTCTGCGAGCCGTGATTGCACAGAAAGGTGGAACAACGCGTTATTAGGTAGATTGTTCCTAATGCAAAGCTAACTGAAGTGGACATGGGTCAAGTTACACATGGAGGATGTTCGACATCATCTAAAATCTGTTCCTAAGCGTCTGCGAGCCGTGATTGCACAGAAAGGTAAACAAACGCGTTATTAGGTAGGTGTTCCTAATGCAAAGCTAACTCAGTGCATTATGTTGCAGTGGACATGTGTCAAGTTACGCATTCAGGATGTTTGACACCATGTAGAGTCTGTTCCTAGGCGTCTGCGAGCCGTGATTGCACAGAAAGGTGGAACAACGCGTTATTAGGTAAATTGTTCCTAATGCAAAGCTAACTGAAGTGGACATGGGTCAAGTTACACATGGAGGATGTTCGACATCATCTAAAATCTGTTCCTAAGCGTCTGCGAGCCGTGATTGCACAGAAAGGTAAACAAACGCGTTATTAGGTAGGTGTTCCTAATGCAATGCTAACTCGGTGCATTATGTTTCAGTGGGCATGGGTCAAGTTACGCATTTTAGTATGTTTGACATAATGTAGAATCTGTTCCTAGGCGTCTGCGAGCCGTGATTGCACAGAAAGGTGGAACAACGCGTTATTAGGTAGGTGTTCCTAATGCAAAGCTAACTCAGTTCATTATGTTGCAGTGGACATGGGTCAAGTTACACATGGAGGATGTTCGACATCATCTAAAATCTGTTCCTAAGCGTCTGCGAGCCGTGATTGCACAGAAAGGTAAACAAACGCGTTATTAGGTAGGTGTTCCTAATGCAATGCTAACTCGGTGCATTATGTTTCAGTGGGCATGGGTCAAGTTACGCATTTTAGTATGTTTGACACCATGTAGAGTCTGTTCCTAGGCGTCTGCGAGCCGTGATTGCACAGAAAGGTGGAACAACGCGTTATTAGGTAAATTGTTCCTAATGCAAAGCTAACTGAAGTGGACATGGGTCAAGTTACACATGGAGGATGTTCGACATCATCTAAAATCTGTTCCTAAGCGTCTGCGAGCCGTGATTGCACAGAAAGGTAAACAAACGCGTTATTAGGTAGGTGTTCCTAATGCAATGCTAACTCGGTGCATTATGTTTCAGTGGGCATGGGTCAAGTTACGCATTTTAGTATGTTTGACATAATGTAGAGTCTGTTCCTAGGCGTCTGCGAGCCGTGATTGCACAGAAAGGTGGAACAACGCGTTATTAGGTAGGTGTTCCTAATGCAAAGCTAACTGAAGTGGACATGGGTCAAGTTACACATGGAGGATGTTCGACATCATCTAAAATCTGTTCCTAAGCGTCTGCGAGCCGTGATTGCACAGAAAGGTAAACAAACGCGTTATTAGGTAGGTGTTCCTAATGCAATGCTAACTCGGTGCATTATGTTTCAGTGGGCATGGGTCAAGTTACGCATTTTAGTATGTTTGACATAATGTAGAATCTGTTCCTAGGCGTCTGCGAGCCGTGATTGCACAGAAAGGTGGAACAACGCGTTATTAGGTAGATGTTCCTAATGCAAAGCTAACTGAAGTGGACATGGGTCAAGTTACACATGGAGGATGTTCGACATCATCTAAAATCTGTTCCTAAGCGTCTGCGAGCCGTGATTGCACAGAAAGGTAAACAAACGCGTTATTAGGTAGGTGTTCCTAATGCAAAGCTAACTCAGTGCATTATGTTGCAGTGGACATGTGTCAAGTTACGCATTCAGGATGTTTGACACCATGTAGAGTCTGTTCCTAGGCGTCTGCGAGCCGTGATTGCACAGAAAGGTGGAACAACGCGTTATTAGGTAAATTGTTCCTAATGCAAAGCTAACTGAAGGGGACATGGGTCAAGTTACACATGGAGGATGTTCGATATCATCTAAAATCTGTTCCTAAGCGTCTGCAAGCCGTGATTGCACAGAAAGGTAAACCAAAGCGTTATTAGGTAGGTGTTCCTAATGCAAAGCTAACTCAGTGCATTATGTTGCAGTGGACATGTGTCAAGTTACGCATTCAGGATGTTTGACACCATGTAGAGTCTGTTCCTAGGCGTCTGCGAACCGTGATTGCACAGAAAGGTGGAACAACGCGTTATTAGGTAAATTGTTCCTAATGCAAAGCTAACTGAAGTGGACATGGGTCAAGTTACACATGGAGGATGTTCGATATCATCTAGAATCTGTTCCTAAGCGTCTGCAAGCCGTGATTGCACAGAAAGGTAAACCAAAGCGTTATTAGGTAGGTGTTCCTAATGCAAAGCTAACTCAGTGCATTATGTTGCAGTGGACATGGGTCAAGTTACACATATCGAGGATGTTCGATATCATCTAAAATCTGTTCCTAAGCGTCTGCAAGCCGTGATTGCACAGAAAGGTAAACCAAAGCGTTATTAGGTAGGTGTTCCTAATGCAAAGCTAACTCAGTGCATTATGTTGCAGTGGACATGTGTCAAGTTACGCATTCAGGATGTTTGACACCATGTAGAGTCTGTTCCTAGGCGTCTGCGAGCCGTGATTGCACAGAAAGGTGGAACAACGCGTTATTAGGTAAATTGTTCCTAATGCAAAGCTAACTGAAGTGGACATGGGTCAAGTTACACATGGAGGATGTTCGATATCATCTAAAATCTGTTCCTAAGCGTCTGCAAGCCGTGATTGCACAGAAAGGTAAACCAAAGCGTTATTAGGTAGGTGTTCCTAATGCAAAGCTAACTCAGTGCATTATGTTGCAGTGGACATGGGTCAAGTTACACATATCGAGGATGTTCGATATCATCTAAAATCTGTTCCTAAGCGTCTGCAAGCCGTGATTGCACAGAAAGGTAAACCAAAGCGTTATTAGGTAGGTGTTCCTAATGCAAAGCTAACTCAGTGCATTATGTTGCAGTGGACATGTGTCAAGTTACGCATTCAGGATGTTTGACACCATGTAGAGTCTGTTCCTAGGCGTCTGCGAACCGTGATTGCACAGAAAGGTGGAACAACGCGTTATTAGGTAAATTGTTCCTAATGCAAAGCTAACTGAAGTGGACATGGGTCAAGTTACACATGGAGGATGTTCGATATCATCTAGAATCTGTTCCTAAGCGTCTGCAAGCCGTGATTGCACAGAAAGGTAAACCAAAGCGTTATTAGGTAGGTGTTCCTAATGCAAAGCTAACTCAGTGCATTATGTTGCAGTGGACATGGGTCAAGTTACACATATCGAGGATGTTCGATATCATCTAAAATCTGTTCCTAAGCGTCTGCAAGCCGTGATTGCACAGAAAGGTAAACCAAAGCGTTATTAGGTAGGTGTTCCTAATGCAAAGCTAACTCAGTGCATTATGTTGCAGTGGACATGTGTCAAGTTACGCATTCAGGATGTTTGACACCATGTAGAGTCTGTTCCTAGGCGTCTGCGAGCCGTGATTGCACAGAAAGGTGGAACAACGCGTTATTAGGTAAATTGTTCCTAATGCAAAGCTAACTGAAGTGGACATGGGTCAAGTTACACATGGAGGATGTTCGATATCATCTAAAATCTGTTCCTAAGCGTCTGCAAGCCGTGATTGCACAGAAAGGTAAACCAAAGCGTTATTAGGTAGGTGTTCCTAATGCAAAGCTAACTCAGTGCATTATGTTGCAGTGGACATGGGTCAAGTTACACATATCGAGGATGTTCGATATCATCTAAAATCTGTTCCTAAGCGTCTGCAAGCCGTGATTGCACAGAAAGGTAAACCAAAGCGTTATTAGGTAGGTGTTCCTAATGCAAAGCTAACTCAGTGCATTATGTTGCAGTGGACATGTGTCAAGTTACGCATTCAGGATGTTTGACACCATGTAGAGTCTGTTCCTAGGCGTCTGCGAACCGTGATTGCACAGAAAGGTGGAACAACGCGTTATTAGGTAAATTGTTCCTAATGCAAAGCTAACTGAAGTGGACATGGGTCAAGTTACACATGGAGGATGTTCGATATCATCTAGAATCTGTTCCTAAGCGTCTGCAAGCCGTGATTGCACAGAAAGGTAAACCAAAGCGTTATTAGGTAGGTGTTCCTAATGCAAAGCTAACTCAGTGCATTATGTTGCAGTGGACATGGGTCAAGTTACACATATCGAGGATGTTCGATATCATCTAAAATCTGTTCCTAAGCGTCTGCAAGCCGTGATTGCACAGAAAGGTAAACCAAAGCGTTATTAGGTAGGTGTTCCTAATGCAAAGCTAACTCAGTGCATTATGTTGCAGTGGACATGTGTCAAGTTACGCATTCAGGATGTTTGACACCATGTAGAGTCTGTTCCTAGGCGTCTGCGAGCCGTGATTGCACAGAAAGGTGGAACAACGCGTTATTAGGTAAATTGTTCCTAATGCAAAGCTAACTGAAGTGGACATGGGTCAAGTTACACATGGAGGATGTTCGATATCATCTAAAATCTGTTCCTAAGCGTCTGCAAGCCGTGATTGCACAGAAAGGTAAACCAAAGCGTTATTAGGTAGGTGTTCCTAATGCAAAGCTAACTCAGTGCATTATGTTGCAGTGGACATGGGTCAAGTTACGCATTGAGGATATTTGACACCATGTAGAATCTGTTCCTAGGCGTCTGCGAGCCGTGATTGCACAGAAAGGTGGAACAACGAGTTATTAGGTAGGTTGTTCCTAATGCAAAGCTAACTGAAGTGGACATGGGTCAAGTTACACATGGAGGATGTTCGATATCATCTAAAATCTGTTCCTAAGCGCCTGCGAGCCGTGATTGCACAGAAAGGTAAACAAACGCGTTATTAGGTAGGTGTTCCTAATGCAATGCTAACTCAGTGCATTGTGTTTCAGTGGGCATGGGTCAAGTTACGCATTTTAGTATGTTTGACACCATGTAGAGTCTGTTCCTAGGCGTCTGCGAGCCGTGATTGCACAGAAAGGTGGAACAACGCGTTATTAGGTAGGTGTTCCTAATGCAAAGCTAACTCAGTTCATTATGTTGCAGTGGACATGTGTCAAGTTACGCATTAAGGATGTTTGACACCATGTAGAATCTGTTCCTAGGCGTCTGCGAGCCGTGATTGCACAGAAAGGTGGAACAACGCGTTATTAGGTAGGTGTTCCTAATGCAAAGCTAACTCAGTGCATTATGTTGCAGTGGACATGGGTCAAGTTACACATATCGAGGATGTTCGATATCATCTAAAATCTGTTCCTAAGCGTCTGCAAGCCGTGATTGCACAGAAAGGTAAACCAAAGCGTTATTAGGTAGGTGTTCCTAATGCAAAGCTAACTCAGTGCATTATGTTGCAGTGGACATGTGTCAAGTTACGCATTCAGGATGTTTGACACCATGTAGAGTCTGTTCCTAGGCGTCTGCGAGCCGTGATTGCACAGAAAGGTGGAACAACGCGTTATTAGGTAAATTGTTCCTAATGCAAAGCTAACTGAAGTGGACATGGGTCAAGTTACACATGGAGGATGTTCGATATCATCTAAAATCTGTTCCTAAGCGTCTGCAAGCCGTGATTGCACAGAAAGGTAAACCAAAGCGTTATTAGGTAGGTGTTCCTAATGCAAAGCTAACTCAGTGCATTATGTTGCAGTGGACATGGGTCAAGTTACGCATTGAGGATATTTGACACCATGTAGAATCTGTTCCTAGGCGTCTGCGAGCCGTGATTGCACAGAAAGGTGGAACAACGAGTTATTAGGTAGGTTGTTCCTAATGCAAAGCTAACTGAAGTGGACATGGGTCAAGTTACACATGGAGGATGTTAGATATCATCTAAAATCTGTTCCTAAGCGTCTGCGAGCCGTGATTGCACAGAAAGGTAAACAAACGCGTTATTAGGTAGGTGTTCCTAATGCAATGCTAACTCAGTGCATTGTGTTTCAGTGGGCATGGGTCAAGTTACGCATTTTAGTATGTTTGACACCATGTAGAGTCTGTTCCTAGGCGTCTGCGAGCCGTGATTGCACAGAAAGGTGGAACAACGCGTTATTAGGTAGGTGTTCCTAATGCAAAGCTAACTCAGTTCATTATGTTGCAGTGGACATGTGTCAAGTTACGCATTAAGGATGTTTGACACCATGTAGAATCTGTTCCTAGGCGTCTGCGAGCCGTGATTGCACAGAAAGGTGGAACAACGCGTTATTAGGTAGGTGTTCCTAATGCAAAGCTAACTCAGTTCATTATGTTGGAGTGGACATGGGTCAAGTTACGCATTAAGGATGTTTGACACCATGTAGAATCTGTTCCTAGGCGTCTGCGAGCCGTGATTGCACAGAAAGGTGGAACAACGCGTTATTAGGTAGGTGTTCCTAATGCAAAGCTAACTCAGTTCATTATGTTGGAGTGGACATGGGTCAAGTTACGCATTAAGGATGTTTGACACCATGTAGAATCTGTTCCTAGGCGTCTGCGAGCCGTGATTGCACAGAAAGGTGGAACAACGCGTTATTAGGTAGGTGTTCCTAATGCAAAGCTAACTCAGTGCATTATGTTGCAGTGGACATGTGTCAAGTTACGCATTAAGGATGTTTGACACCATGTAGAATCTGTTCCTAGGCGTCTGCGAGCCGTGATTGCACAGAAAGGTGGAACAACGCGTTATTAGGTAGGTTGTTCCTAATGCAAAGCTAACTCAGTGCATTATGTTGCAGTGGACATGGGTCAAGTTACACATGGAGGATGTTCGACACCATCTAAAATCTGTTCCTTAGCGTCTGCGAGCCGTGATTGCACAGAAAGGTGGAACAACGCGTTATTAGGTAGGTGTTCCTAATGCAAAGCTAACTCAGTGCATTATGTTGCAGTGGACATGTGTCAAGTTACGCATTCAGGATGTTTGACACCATGTAGAGTCTGTTCCTAGGCGTCTGCGAGCCGTGATTGCACAGAAAGGTGGAACAACGCGTTATTAGGTAAATTGTTCCTAATGCAAAGCTAACTGAAGTGGACATGGGTCAAGTTACACATGGAGGATGTTCGATATCATCTAAAATCTGTTCCTAAGCGTCTGCAAGCCGTGATTGCACAGAAAGGTAAACCAAAGCGTTATTAGGTAGGTGTTCCTAATGCAAAGCTAACTCAGTGCATTATGTTGCAGTGGACATGGGTCAAGTTACGCATTGAGGATATTTGACACCATGTAGAATCTGTTCCTAGGCGTCTGCGAGCCGTGATTGCACAGAAAGGTGGAACAACGAGTTATTAGGTAGGTTGTTCCTAATGCAAAGCTAACTGAAGTGGACATGGGTCAAGTTACACATGGAGGATGTTCGATATCATCTAAAATCTGTTCCTAAGCGTCTGCGAGCCGTGATTGCACAGAAAGGTAAACAAACGCGTTATTAGGTAGGTGTTCCTAATGCAATGCTAACTCAGTGCATTGTGTTTCAGTGGGCATGGGTCAAGTTACGCATTTTAGTATGTTTGACACCATGTAGAGTCTGTTCCTAGGCGTCTGCGAGCCGTGATTGCACAGAAAGGTGGAACAACGCGTTATTAGGTAGGTGTTCCTAATGCAAAGCTAACTCAGTTCATTATGTTGCAGTGGACATGTGTCAAGTTACGCATTAAGGATGTTTGACACCATGTAGAATCTGTTCCTAGGCGTCTGCGAGCCGTGATTGCACAGAAAGGTGGAACAACGCGTTATTAGGTAGGTGTTCCTAATGCAAAGCTAACTCAGTTCATTATGTTGGAGTGGACATGGGTCAAGTTACGCATTAAGGATGTTTAACAACATGTAGAATCTGTTCCTAGGCGTCTGCGAGCCGTGATTGCACAGAAAGGTGGAACAACGCGTTATTAGGTAGGTGTTCCTAATGCAAAGCTAACTCAGTTCATTATGTTGGAGTGGACATGGGTCAAGTTACGCATTAAGGATGTTTGACACCATGTAGAATCTGTTCCTAGGCGTCTGCGAGCCGTGATTGCACAGAAAGGTGGAACAACGCGTTATTAGGTAAATTGTTCCTAATGCAAAGCTAACTGAAGTGGACATGGGTCAAGTTACGCATTTTAGTATGTTTGACACCATGTAGAGTCTGTTCCTAGGCGTCTGCGAGCCGTGAATGCACAGAAAGGTGGAACAACGCGTTATTAGGTAAATTGTTCCTAATGCAAACCTAACTGAAGTGGACATGGGTCAAGTTACACATGGAGGATGTTCGATATCATCTAAAATCTGTTCCTAAGCGTCTGCGAGCCGTGATTGCACAGAAAGGTAAACAAACGCGTTATTAGGTAGGTGTTCCTAATGCAAAGCTAACTCAGTGCATTATGTTGCAGTGGACATGTGTCAAGTTACGCATTCAGGATGTTTGACACCATGTAGAGTCTGTTCCTAGGCGTCTGCGAGCCGTGATTGCACAGAAAGGTGGAACAACGCGTTATTAGGTAAATTGTTCCTAATGCAAAGCTAACTGAAGTGGACATGGGTCAAGTTACACATGGAGGATGTTCGATATCATCTAAAATCTGTTCCTAAGCGTCTGCAAGCCGTGATTGCACAGAAAGGTAAACCAAAGCGTTATTAGGTAGGTGTTCCTAATGCAAAGCTAACTCAGTGCATTATGTTGCAGTGGACATGGGTCAAGTTACACATATCGAGGATGTTCGATATCATCTAAAATCTGTTCCTAAGCGTCTGCAAGCCGTGATTGCACAGAAAGGTAAACCAAAGCGTTATTAGGTAGGTGTTCCTAATGCAAAGCTAACTCAGTGCATTATGTTGCAGTGGACATGTGTCAAGTTACGCATTCAGGATGTTTGACACCATGTAGAGTCTGTTCCTAGGCGTCTGCGAGCCGTGATTGCACAGAAAGGTGGAACAACGCGTTATTAGGTAAATTGTTCCTAATGCAAAGCTAACTGAAGTGGACATGGGTCAAGTTACACATGGAGGATGTTCGATATCATCTAAAATCTGTTCCTAAGCGTCTGCAAGCCGTGATTGCACAGAAAGGTAAACCAAAGCGTTATTAGGTAGGTGTTCCTAATGCAAAGCTAACTCAGTGCATTATGTTGCAGTGGACATGGGTCAAGTTACGCATTGAGGATATTTGACACCATGTAGAATCTGTTCCTAGGCGTCTGCGAGCCGTGATTGCACAGAAAGGTGGAACAACGAGTTATTAGGTAGGTTGTTCCTAATGCAAAGCTAACTGAAGTGGACATGGGTCAAGTTACACATGGAGGATGTTCGATATCATCTAAAATCTGTTCCTAAGCGTCTGCGAGCCGTGATTGCACAGAAAGGTAAACAAACGCGTTATTAGGTAGGTGTTCCTAATGCAATGCTAACTCAGTGCATTGTGTTTCAGTGGGCATGGGTCAAGTTACGCATTTTAGTATGTTTGACACCATGTAGAGTCTGTTCCTAGGCGTCTGCGAGCCGTGATTGCACAGAAAGGTGGAACAACGCGTTATTAGGTAGGTGTTCCTAATGCAAAGCTAACTCAGTTCATTATGTTGCAGTGGACATGTGTCAAGTTACGCATTAAGGATGTTTGACACCATGTAGAATCTGTTCCTAGGCGTCTGCGAGCCGTGATTGCACAGAAAGGTGGAACAACGCGTTATTAGGTAGGTGTTCCTAATGCAAAGCTAACTCAGTTCATTATGTTGGAGTGGACATGGGTCAAGTTACGCATTAAGGATGTTTGACACCATGTAGAATCTGTTCCTAGGCGTCTGTGAGCCGTGATTGCACAGAAAGGTGGAACAACGCGTTATTAGGTAGGTGTTCCTAATGCAAAGCTAACTCAGTTCATTATGTTGGAGTGGACATGGGTCAAGTTACGCATTAAGGATGTTTGACACCATGTAGAATCTGTTCCTAGGCGTCTGCGAGCCGTGATTGCACAGAAAGGTGGAACAACGCGTTATTAGGTAGGTGTTCCTAATGCAAAGCTAACTCAGTGCATTATGTTGCAGTGGACATGTGTCAAGTTACGCATTAAGGATGTTTGACACCATGTAGAATCTGTTCCTAGGCGTCTGCGAGCCGTGATTGCACAGAAAGGTGGAACAACGCGTTATTAGGTAGGTTGTTCCTAATGCAAAGCTAACTCAGTGCATTATGTTGCAGTGGACATGGGTCAAGTTACACATGGAGGATGTTCGACACCATCTAAAATCTGTTCCTTAGCGTCTGCGAGCCGTGATTGCACAGAAAGGTGGAACAACGCGTTATTAGGTAGGTGTTCCTAATGCAAAGCTAACTCAGTGCATTATGTTGCAGTGGACATGTGTCAAGTTACGCATTCAGGATGTTTGACACCATGTAGAGTCTGTTCCTAGGCGTCTGCGAGCCGTGATTGCACAGAAAGGTGGAACAACGCGTTATTAGGTAAATTGTTCCTAATGCAAAGCTAACTGAAGTGGACATGGGTCAAGTTACACATGGAGGATGTTCGATATCATCTAAAATCTGTTCCTAAGCGTCTGCAAGCCGTGATTGCACAGAAAGGTAAACCAAAGCGTTATTAGGTAGGTGTTCCTAATGCAAAGCTAACTCAGTGCATTATGTTGCAGTGGACATGGGTCAAGTTACGCATTGAGGATATTTGACACCATGTAGAATCTGTTCCTAGGCGTCTGCGAGCCGTGATTGCACAGAAAGGTGGAACAACGAGTTATTAGGTAGGTTGTTCCTAATGCAAAGCTAACTGAAGTGGACATGGGTCAAGTTACACATGGAGGATGTTCGATATCATCTAAAATCTGTTCCTAAGCGTCTGCGAGCCGTGATTGCACAGAAAGGTAAACAAACGCGTTATTAGGTAGGTGTTCCTAATGCAATGCTAACTCAGTGCATTGTGTTTCAGTGGGCATGGGTCAAGTTACGCATTTTAGTATGTTTGACACCATGTAGAGTCTGTTCCTAGGCGTCTGCGAGCCGTGATTGCACAGAAAGGTGGAACAACGCGTTATTAGGTAGGTGTTCCTAATGCAAAGCTAACTCAGTTCATTATGTTGGAGTGGACATGGGTCAAGTTACGCATTAAGGATGTTTGACACCATGTAGAATCTGTTCCTAGGCGTCTGCGAGCCGTGATTGCACAGAAAGGTGGAACAACGCGTTATTAGGTAGGTGTTCCTAATGCAAAGCTAACTCAGTGCATTATGTTGCAGTGGACATGTGTCAAGTTACGCATTAAGGATGTTTGACACCATGTAGAATCTGTTCCTAGGCGTCTGCGAGCCGTGATTGCACAGAAAGGTGGAACAACGCGTTATTAGGTAGGTTGTTCCTAATGCAAAGCTAACTCAGTGCATTATGTTGCAGTGGACATGGGTCAAGTTACACATGGAGGATGTTCGACACCATCTAAAATCTGTTCCTTAGCGTCTGCGAGCCGTGATTGCACAGAAAGGTGGAACAACGCGTTATTAGGTAGGTGTTCCTAATGCAAAGCTAACTCAGTGCATTATGTTGCAGTGGACATGTGTCAAGTTACGCATTAAGGATGTTTGACACTATGTAGAATCTGTTCCTAGGCGTCTGCGAGCCGTGATTGCACAGAAAGGTGGAACAACGCGTTATTAGGTAAATTGTTCCTAATGCAAAGCTAACTGCAGTGGACATGGGTCAAGTTACACATATCGAGGATGTTCGATATCATCTAAAATCTGTTCCTAAGCGTCTGCAAGCCGTGATTGCACAGAAAGGTAAACCAAAGCGTTATTAGGTAGGTGTTCCTAATGCAAAGCTAACTCAGTGCATTATGTTGCAGTGGACATGTGTCAAGTTACGCATTCAGGATGTTTGACACCATGTAGAGTCTGTTCCTAGGCGTCTGCGAGCCGTGATTGCACAGAAAAGTGGAACAACGCGTTATTAGGTAAATTGTTCCTAATGCAAAGCTAACTGAAGTGGACATGGGTCAAGTTACACATGGAGGATGTTCGATATCATCTAAAATCTGTTCCTAAGCGTCTGCAAGCCGTGATTGCACAGAAAGGTAAACCAAAGCGTTATTAGGTAGGTGTTCCTAATGCAAAGCTAACTCAGTGCATTATGTTGCAGTGGACATGGGTCAAGTTACGCATTGAGGATATTTGACACCATGTAGAATCTGTTCCTAGGCGTCTGCGAGCCGTGATTGCACAGAAAGGTGGAACAACGAGTTATTAGGTAGGTTGTTCCTAATGCAAAGCTAACTGAAGTGGACATGGGTCAAGTTACACATGGAGGATGTTCGATATCATCTAAAATCTGTTCCTCAGCGTCTGCGAGCCGTGATTGCACAGAAAGGTAAACAAACGCGTTATTAGGTAGGTGTTCCTAATGCAATGCTAACTCAGTGCATTATGTTTCAGTGGGCATGGGTCAAGTTACGCATTTTAGTATGTTTGACACCATGTAGAGTCTGTTCCTAGGCGTCTGCGAGCCGTGATTGCACAGAAAGGTGGAACAACGCGTTATTAGGTAGGTGTTCCTAATGCAAAGCTAACTCAGTTCATTATGTTGCAGTGGACATGTGTCAAGTTACGCATTAAGGATGTTTGACACCATGTAGAATCTGTTCCTAGGCGTCTGCGAGCCGTGATTGCACAGAAAAGGTGGAACAACGCGTTATTAGGTAGGTGTTCCTAATGCAAAGCTAACTCAGTTCATTATGTTGCAGTGGACATGTGTCAAGTTACGCATTAAGGATGTTTGACACCATGTAGAATCTGTTCCTAGGCGTCTGCGAGCCGTGATTGCACAGAAAGGTGGAACAACGCGTTATTAGGTAGGTGTTCCTAATGCAAAGCTAACTCAGTTCATTATGTTGCAGTGGACATGTGTCAAGTTACGCATTAAGGATGTTTGACACCATGTAGAATCTGTTCCTAGGCGTCTGCGAGCCGTGATTGCACAGAAAGGTGGAACAACGCGTTATTAGGTAGGTGTTCCTAATGCAAAGCTAACTCAGTTCATTATGTTGGAGTGGACATGGGTCAAGTTACGCATTAAGGATGTTTGACACCATGTAGAATCTGTTCCTAGGCGTCTGCGAGCCGTGATTGCACAGAAAGGTGGAACAACGCGTTATTAGGTAGGTGTTCCTAATGCAAAGCTAACTCAGTGCATTATGTTGCAGTGGACATGTGTCAAGTTACGCATTAAGGATGTTTGACACCATGTAGAATCTGTTCCTAGGCGTCTGCGAGCCGTGATTGCACAGAAAGGTGGAACAACGCGTTATTAGGTAGGTGTTCCTAATGCAAAGCTAACTCAGTGCATTATGTTGCAGTGGACATGGGTCAAGTTACGCATTAAGGATGTTTGACACCATGTAGAATCTGTTCCTAGGCGTCTGCGAGCCGTGATTGCACAGAAAGGTGGAACAACGCGTTATTAGGTAGGTGTTCCTAATGCAAAGCTAACTCAGTTCATTATGTTGCAGTGGACATGGGTCAAGTTACGCATTAAGGATGTTTGACACCATGTAGAGTCTGTTCCTAGGCGTCTGCGAGCCGTGATTGCACAGAAAGGTGGAACAACGCGTTATTAGGTAAATTGTTCCTAATGCAAAGCTAACTGAAGTGGACATGGGTCAAGTTACACATGGAGGATGTTCGATATCATCTAAAATCTGTTCCTAAGCGTCTGCAAGCCGTGATTGCACAGAAAGGTAAACCAAAGCGTTATTAGGTAGGTGTTCCTAATGCAAAGCTAACTCAGTGCATTATGTTGCAGTGGACATGTGTCAAGTTACGCATTAAGGATATTTGACACCATGTAGAATCTGTTCCTAGGCGTCTGCGAGCCGTGATTGCACAGAAAGGTGGAACAACGAGTTATTAGGTAGGTTGTTCCTAATGCAAAGCTAACTGAAGTGGACATGGGTCAAGTTACACATGGAGGATGTTCGATATCATCTAAAATCTGTTCCTAAGCGTCTGCGAGCCGTGATTGCACAGAAAGGTAAACAAACGCGTTATTAGGTAGGTGTTCCTAATGCAATGCTAACTCAGTGCATTATGTTTCAGTGGGCATGGGTCAAGTTACGCATTTTAGTATGTTTGACACCATGTAGAGTCTGTTCCTAGGCGTCTGCGAGCCGTGATTGCACAGAAAGGTGGAACAACGCGTTATTAGGTAGGTGTTCCTAATGCAAAGCTAACTCAGTTCATTATGTTGCAGTGGACATGTGTCAAGTTACGCATTAAGGATGTTTGACACCATGTAGAATCTGTTCCTAGGCGTCTGCGAGCCGTGATTGCACAGAAAGGTGGAACAACGCGTTATTAGGTAGGTGTTCCTAATGCAAAGCTAACTCAGTGCATTATGTTGCAGTGGACATGGGTCAAGTTACGCATGGAGGATGTTCGATATCATCTAGAATCTGTTCCTAGGCGTCTGCGAAGCCGTGATTGCACAGAAAGGTGGAACAACGCGTTATTAGGTAGGTGTTCCTAATGCAAAGCTAACTCAGTTCATTATGTTGGAGTGGACATGGGTCAAGTTACACATATCGAGGATGTTTGACACCATGTAGAATCTGTTCCTAGGCGTCTGCGAGCCGTGATTGCACAGAAAGGTGGAACAACGCGTTATTAGGTAAATTGTTCCTAATGCAAAGCTAACTCAGTGCATTATGTTGCAGTGGACATGGGTCAAGTTACGCATTTTAGTATGTTTGACACCATGTAGAGTCTGTTCCTAGGCGTCTGCGAGCCGTGATTGCACAGAAAGGTGGAACAACGCGTTATTAGGTAAATTGTTCCTAATGCAAAGCTAACTGAAGTGGACATGGGTCAAGTTACACATGGAGGATGTTCGATATCATCTAAAATCTGTTCCTAAGCGTCTGCAAGCCGTGATTGCACAGAAAGGTAAACCAAAGCGTTATTAGGTAGGTGTTCCTAATGCAAAGCTAACTCAGTGCATTATGTTGCAGTGGACATGTGTCAAGTTACGCATTCAGGATGTTTGACACCATGTAGAGTCTGTTCCTAGGCGTCTGCGAGCCGTGATTGCACAGAAAGGTGGAACAACGCGTTATTAGGTAAATTGTTCCTAATGCAAAGCTAACTGAAGTGGACATGGGTCAAGTTACACATGGAGGATGTTCGATATCATCTAAAATCTGTTCCTAAGCGTCTGCAAGCCGTGATTGCACAGAAAGGTAAACCAAAGCGTTATTAGGTAGGTGTTCCTAATGCAAAGCTAACTCAGTGCATTATGTTGCAGTGGACATGGGTCAAGTTACGCATTGAGGATATTTGACACCATGTAGAATCTGTTCCTAGGCGTCTGCGAGCCGTGATTGCACAGAAAGGTGGAACAACGCGTTATTAGGTAGGTGTTCCTAATGCAAAGCTAACTCAGTTCATTATGTTGCAGTGGACATGTGTCAAGTTACGCATTAAGGATGTTTGACACCATGTAGAATCTGTTCCTAAATTGCACAGAAAGGTGGAACAACGCGTTATTAGGTAGGTGTTCCTAATGCAAAGCTAACTCAGTGCATTATGTTGCAGTGGACATGGGTCAAGTTAGAGGATGTTCGATATCATCTAAAATCTGTTCCTAAGCGTCTGCAGTGATTGCACAGAAAGGTAAACCAAAGCGTTATTAGGTAGGTGTTCCTAATGCAAAGCTAACTCAGTGCATTATGTTGCAGTGGACATGTGTCAAGTTACGCATTCAGGATGTTTGACACCATGTAGAGTCTGTTCCTAGGCGTCTGCGAGCCGTGATTGCACAGAAAGGTGGAACAACGCGTTATTAGGTAAATTGTTCCTAATGCAAAGCTAACTGAAGTGGACATGGGTCAAGTTACACATGGAGGATGTTCGATATCATCTAAAATCTGTTCCTAAGCGTCTGCAAGCCGTGATTGCACAGAAAGGTAAACCAAAGCGTTATTAGGTAGGTGTTCCTAATGCAAAGCTAACTCAGTGCATTATGTTGCAGTGGACATGGGTCAAGTTACGCATTGAGGATATTTGACACCATGTAGAATCTGTTCCTAGGCGTCTGCGAGCCGTGATTGCACAGAAAGGTGGAACAACGAGTTATTAGGTAGGTTGTTCCTAATGCAAAGCTAACTGAAGTGGACATGGGTCAAGTTACACATGGAGGATGTTCGATATCATCTAAAATCTGTTCCTAAGCGTCTGCGAGCCGTGATTGCACAGAAAGGTAAACAAACGCGTTATTAGGTAGGTGTTCCTAATGCAATGCTAACTCAGTGCATTGTGTTTCAGTGGGCATGGGTCAAGTTACGCATTTTAGTATGTTTGACACCATGTAGAGTCTGTTCCTAGGCGTCTGCGAGCCGTGATTGCACAGAAAGGTGGAACAACGCGTTATTAGGTAGGTGTTCCTAATGCAAAGCTAACTCAGTTCATTATGTTGCAGTGGACATGTGTCAAGTTACGCATTAAGGATGTTTGACACCATGTAGAATCTGTTCCTAGGCGTCTGCGAGCCGTGATTGCACAGAAAGGTGGAACAACGCGTTATTAGGTAGGTGTTCCTAATGCAAAGCTAACTCAGTTCATTATGTTGGAGTGGACATGGGTCAAGTTACGCATTAAGGATGTTTGACACCATGTAGAATCTGTTCCTAGGCGTCTGCGAGCCGTGATTGCACAGAAAGGTGGAACAACGCGTTATTAGGTAGGTGTTCCTAATGCAAAGCTAACTCAGTTCATTATGTTGGAGTGGACATGGGTCAAGTTACGCATTAAGGATGTTTGACACCATGTAGAATCTGTTCCTAGGCGTCTGCGAGCCGTGATTGCACAGAAAGGTGGAACAACGCGTTATTAGGTAGGTGTTCCTAATGCAAAGCTAACTCAGTGCATTATGTTGCAGTGGACATGTGTCAAGTTACGCATTAAGGATGTTTGACACCATGTAGAATCTGTTCCTAGGCGTCTGCGAGCCGTGATTGCACAGAAAGGTGGAACAACGCGTTATTAGGTAGGTTGTTCCTAATGCAAAGCTAACTCAGTGCATTATGTTGCAGTGGACATGGGTCAAGTTACACATGGAGGATGTTCGACACCATCTAAAATCTGTTCCTTAGCGTCTGCGAGCCGTGATTGCACAGAAAGGTGGAACAACGCGTTATTAGGTAGGTGTTCCTAATGCAAAGCTAACTCAGTGCATTATGTTGCAGTGGACATGTGTCAAGTTACGCATTCAGGATGTTTGACACCATGTAGAGTCTGTTCCTAGGCGTCTGCGAGCCGTGATTGCACAGAAAGGTGGAACAACGCGTTATTAGGTAAATTGTTCCTAATGCAAAGCTAACTGAAGTGGACATGGGTCAAGTTACACATGGAGGATGTTCGATATCATCTAAAATCTGTTCCTAAGCGTCTGCAAGCCGTGATTGCACAGAAAGGTAAACCAAAGCGTTATTAGGTAGGTGTTCCTAATGCAAAGCTAACTCAGTGCATTATGTTGCAGTGGACATGGGTCAAGTTACGCATTGAGGATATTTGACACCATGTAGAATCTGTTCCTAGGCGTCTGCGAGCCGTGATTGCACAGAAAGGTGGAACAACGAGTTATTAGGTAGGTTGTTCCTAATGCAAAGCTAACTGAAGTGGACATGGGTCAAGTTACACATGGAGGATGTTCGATATCATCTAAAATCTGTTCCTAAGCGTCTGCGAGCCGTGATTTGCACAGAAAGGTAAACAAACGCGTTATTAGGTAGGTGTTCCTAATGCAATGCTAACTCAGTGCATTGTGTTTCAGTGGGCATGGGTCAAGTTACGCATTTTAGTATGTTTGACACCATGTAGAGTCTGTTCCTAGGCGTCTGCGAGCCGTGATTGCACAGAAAGGTGGAACAACGCGTTATTAGGTAGGTGTTCCTAATGCAAAGCTAACTCAGTTCATTATGTTGCAGTGGACATGTGTCAAGTTACGCATTAAGGATGTTTGACACCATGTAGAATCTGTTCCTAGGCGTCTGCGAGCCGTGATTGCACAGAAAGGTGGAACAACGCGTTATTAGGTAGGTGTTCCTAATGCAAAGCTAACTCAGTTCATTATGTTGGAGTGGACATGGGTCAAGTTACGCATTAAGGATGTTTAACAACATGTAGAATCTGTTCCTAGGCGTCTGCGAGCCGTGATTGCACAGAAAGGTGGAACAACGCGTTATTAGGTAGGTGTTCCTAATGCAAAGCTAACTCAGTTCATTATGTTGGAGTGGACATGGGTCAAGTTACGCATTAAGGATGTTTGACACCATGTAGAATCTGTTCCTAGGCGTCTGCGAGCCGTGATTGCACAGAAAGGTGGAACAACGCGTTATTAGGTAAATTGTTCCTAATGCAAAGCTAACTGAAGTGGACATGGGTCAAGTTACGCATTTTAGTATGTTTGACACCATGTAGAGTCTGTTCCTAGGCGTCTGCGAGCCGTGAATGCACAGAAAGGTGGAACAACGCGTTATTAGGTAAATTGTTCCTAATGCAAACATAACTGAAGTGGACATGGGTCAAGTTACACATGGAGGATGTTCGATATCATCTAAAATCTGTTCCTAAGCGTCTGCGAGCCGTGATTGCACAGAAAGGTAAACAAACGCGTTATTAGGTAGGTGTTCCTAATGCAAAGCTAACTCAGTGCATTATGTTGCAGTGGACATGTGTCAAGTTACGCATTCAGGATGTTTGACACCATGTAGAGTCTGTTCCTAGGCGTCTGCGAGCCGTGATTGCACAGAAAGGTGGAACAACGCGTTATTAGGTAAATTGTTCCTAATGCAAAGCTAACTGAAGTGGACATGGGTCAAGTTACACATGGAGGATGTTCGATATCATCTAAAATCTGTTCCTAAGCGTCTGCAAGCCGTGATTGCACAGAAAGGTAAACCAAAGCGTTATTAGGTAGGTGTTCCTAATGCAAAGCTAACTCAGTGCATTATGTTGCAGTGGACATGGGTCAAGTTACACATATCGAGGATGTTCGATATCATCTAAAATCTGTTCCTAAGCGTCTGCAAGCCGTGATTGCACAGAAAGGTAAACCAAAGCGTTATTAGGTAGGTGTTCCTAATGCAAAGCTAACTCAGTGCATTATGTTGCAGTGGACATGTGTCAAGTTACGCATTCAGGATGTTTGACACCATGTAGAGTCTGTTCCTAGGCGTCTGCGAGCCGTGATTGCACAGAAAGGTGGAACAACGCGTTATTAGGTAAATTGTTCCTAATGCAAAGCTAACTGAAGTGGACATGGGTCAAGTTACACATGGAGGATGTTCGATATCATCTAAAATCTGTTCCTAAGCGTCTGCAAGCCGTGATTGCACAGAAAGGTAAACCAAAGCGTTATTAGGTAGGTGTTCCTAATGCAAAGCTAACTCAGTGCATTATGTTGCAGTGGACATGGGTCAAGTTACGCATTGAGGATATTTGACACCATGTAGAATCTGTTCCTAGGCGTCTGCGAGCCGTGATTGCACAGAAAGGTGGAACAACGAGTTATTAGGTAGGTTGTTCCTAATGCAAAGCTAACTGAAGTGGACATGGGTCAAGTTACACATGGAGGATGTTCGATATCATCTAAAATCTGTTCCTAAGCGTCTGCGAGCCGTGATTGCACAGAAAGGTAAACAAACGCGTTATTAGGTAGGTGTTCCTAATGCAATGCTAACTCAGTGCATTGTGTTTCAGTGGGCATGGGTCAAGTTACGCATTTTAGTATGTTTGACACCATGTAGAGTCTGTTCCTAGGCGTCTGCGAGCCGTGATTGCACAGAAAGGTGGAACAACGCGTTATTAGGTAGGTGTTCCTAATGCAAAGCTAACTCAGTTCATTATGTTGCAGTGGACATGTGTCAAGTTACGCATTAAGGATGTTTGACACCATGTAGAATCTGTTCCTAGGCGTCTGCGAGCCGTGATTGCACAGAAAGGTGGAACAACGCGTTATTAGGTAGGTGTTCCTAATGCAAAGCTAACTCAGTTCATTATGTTGGAGTGGACATGGGTCAAGTTACGCATTAAGGATGTTTGACACCATGTAGAATCTGTTCCTAGGCGTCTGTGAGCCGTGATTGCACAGAAAGGTGGAACAACGCGTTATTAGGTAGGTGTTCCTAATGCAAAGCTAACTCAGTTCATTATGTTGGAGTGGACATGGGTCAAGTTACGCATTAAGGATGTTTGACACCATGTAGAATCTGTTCCTAGGCGTCTGCGAGCCGTGATTGCACAGAAAGGTGGAACAACGCGTTATTAGGTAGGTGTTCCTAATGCAAAGCTAACTCAGTGCATTATGTTGCAGTGGACATGTGTCAAGTTACGCATTAAGGATGTTTGACACCATGTAGAATCTGTTCCTAGGCGTCTGCGAGCCGTGATTGCACAGAAAGGTGGAACAACGCGTTATTAGGTAGGTTGTTCCTAATGCAAAGCTAACTCAGTGCATTATGTTGCAGTGGACATGGGTCAAGTTACACATGGAGGATGTTCGACACCATCTAAAATCTGTTCCTTAGCGTCTGCGAGCCGTGATTGCACAGAAAGGTAAACAAACGCGTTATTAGGTAGGTGTTCCTAATGCAATGCTAACTCAGTGCATTGTGTTTCAGTGGGCATGGGTCAAGTTACGCATTTTAGTATGTTTGACACCATGTAGAGTCTGTTCCTAGGCGTCTGCGAGCCGTGATTGCACAGAAAGGTGGAACAACGCGTTATTAGGTAGGTGTTCCTAATGCAAAGCTAACTCAGTTCATTATGTTGGAGTGGACATGGGTCAAGTTACGCATTAAGGATGTTTGACACCATGTAGAATCTGTTCCTAGGCGTCTGCGAGCCGTGATTGCACAGAAAGGTGGAACAACGCGTTATTAGGTAGGTGTTCCTAATGCAAAGCTAACTCAGTGCATTATGTTGCAGTGGACATGTGTCAAGTTACGCATTAAGGATGTTTGACACCATGTAGAATCTGTTCCTAGGCGTCTGCGAGCCGTGATTGCACAGAAAGGTGGAACAACGCGTTATTAGGTAGGTTGTTCCTAATGCAAAGCTAACTCAGTGCATTATGTTGCAGTGGACATGGGTCAAGTTACACATGGAGGATGTTCGACACCATCTAAAATCTGTTCCTTAGCGTCTGCGAGCCGTGATTGCACAGAAAGGTGGAACAACGCGTTATTAGGTAGGTGTTCCTAATGCAAAGCTAACTCAGTGCATTATGTTGCAGTGGACATGTGTCAAGTTACGCATTAAGGATGTTTGACACTATGTAGAATCTGTTCCTAGGCGTCTGCGAGCCGTGATTGCACAGAAAGGTGGAACAACGCGTTATTAGGTAAATTGTTCCTAATGCAAAGCTAACTGCAGTGGACATGGGTCAAGTTACACATATCGAGGATGTTCGACACCATCTAAAATCTGTTCCTAAGCGTCTGCAAGCCGTGATTGCACAGAAAGGTAAACCAAAGCGTTATTAGGTAGGTGTTCCTAATGCAAAGCTAACTCAGTGCATTATGTTGCAGTGGACATGTGTCAAGTTACGCATTAAGGATGTTTGACACCATGTAGAGTCTGTTCCTAGGCGTCTGCGAGCCGTGATTGCACAGAAAAGTGGAACAACGCGTTATTAGGTAAATTGTTCCTAATGCAAAGCTAACTGAAGTGGACATGGGTCAAGTTACACATGGAGGATGTTCGATATCATCTAAAATCTGTTCCTAAGCGTCTGCAAGCCGTGATTGCACAGAAAGGTAAACCAAAGCGTTATTAGGTAGGTGTTCCTAATGCAAAGCTACCTCAGTGCATTATGTTGCAGTGGACATGGGTCAAGTTACGCATTGAGGATATTTGACACCATGTAGAATCTGTTCCTAGGCGTCTGCGAGCCGTGATTGCACAGAAAGGTGGAACAACGAGTTATTAGGTAGGTTGTTCCTAATGCAAAGCTAACTGAAGTGGACATGGGTCAAGTTACACATGGAGGATGTTCGATATCATCTAAAATCTGTTCCTAAGCGTCTGCGAGCCGTGATTGCACAGAAAGGTAAACAAACGCGTTATTAGGTAGGTGTTCTTAATGCAATGCTAACTCAGTGCATTATGTTTCAGTGGGCATGGGTCAAGTTACGCATTTTAGTATGTTTGACACCATGTAGAGTCTGTTCCTAGGCGTCTGCGAGCCGTGATTGCACAGAAAGGTGGAACAACGCGTTATTAGGTAGGTGTTCCTAATGCAAAGCTAACTCAGTTCATTATGTTGCAGTGGACATGTGTCAAGTTACGCATTAAGGATGTTTGACACCATGTAGAATCTGTTCCTAGGCGTCTGCGAGCCGTGATTGCACAGAAAGGTGGAACAACGCGTTATTAGGTAGGTGTTCCTAATGCAAAGCTAACTCAGTTCATTATGTTGGAGTGGACATGGGTCAAGTTACGCATTAAGGATGTTTGACACCATGTAGAATCTGTTCCTAGGCGTCTGCGAGCCGTGATTGCACAGAAAGGTGGAACAACGCGTTATTAGGTAGGTGTTCCTAATGCAAAGCTAACTCAGTGCATTATGTTGCAGTGGACATGTGTCAAGTTACGCATTAAGGATGTTTGACACCATGTAGAATCTGTTCCTAGGCGTCTGCGAACCGTGATTGCACAGAAAGGTGGAACAACGCGTTATTAGGTAGGTGTTCCTAATGCAAAGCTAACTCAGTGCATTATGTTGCAGTGGACATGTGTCAAGTTACGCATTAAGGATGTTTGACACCATGTAGAATCTGTTCCTAGGCGTCTGCGAGCCGTGATTGCACAGAAAGGTGGAACAACGCGTTATTAGGTAGGTTGTTCCTAATGCAAAGCTAACTCAGTGCATTATGTTGCAGTGGACATGGGTCAAGTTACGCATGGAGGATGTTCGACACCATCTAGAATCTGTTCCTAGGCGTCTGCGAGCCGTGATTGCACAGAAAGGTGGAACAACGCGTTATTAGGTAGGTGTTCCTAATGCAAAGCTAACTCAGTGCATTATGTTGCAGTGGACATGTGTCAAGTTACGCATTAAGGATGTTTGACACCATGTAGAATCTGTTCCTAGGCGTCTGCGAGCCGTGATTGCACAGAAAGGTGGAACAACGCGTTATTAGGTAAATTGTTCCTAATGCAAAGCTAACTGAAGTGGACATGGGTCAAGTTACACATGGAGGATGTTCGATATCATCTAAAATCTGTTCCTAAGCGTCTGCGAGCCGTGATTGCACAGAAAGGTAAACCAAACGCGTTATTAGGTAGGTGTTCCTAATGCAAAGCTAACTCAGTGCATTATGTTGCAGTGGACATGGGTCAAGTTACGCATTGAGGATATTTGACACCATGTAGAATCTGTTCCTAGGCGTCTGCGAGCCGTGATTGCACAGAAAGGTGGAACAACGAGTTATTAGGTAGGTTGTTCCTAATGCAAAGCTAACTGAAGTGGACATGGGTCAAGTTACACATGGAGGATGTTCGATATCATCTAAAATCTGTTCCTAAGCGTCTGCGAGCCGTGATTGCACAGAAAGGTAAACAAACGCGTTATTAGGTAGGTGTTCCTAATGCAATGCTAACTCAGTGCATTGTGTTTCAGTGGGCATGGGTCAAGTTACGCATTTTAGTATGTTTGACACCATGTAGAGTCTGTTCCTAGGCGTCTGCGAGCCGTGATTGCACAGAAAGGTGGAACAACGCGTTATTAGGTAGGTGTTCCTAATGCAAAGCTAACTCAGTTCATTATGTTGGAGTGGACATGGGTCAAGTTACGCATTAAGGATGTTTGACACCATGTAGAATCTGTTCCTAGGCGTCTGCGAGCCGTGATTGCACAGAAAGGTGGAACAACGCGTTATTAGGTAGGTGTTCCTAATGCAAAGCTAACTCAGTGCATTATGTTGCAGTGGACATGTGTCAAGTTACGCATTAAGGATGTTTGACACCATGTAGAATCTGTTCCTAGGCGTCTGCGAGCCGTGATTGCACAGAAAGGTGGAACAACGCGTTATTAGGTAGGTTGTTCCTAATGCAAAGCTAACTCAGTGCATTATGTTGCAGTGGACATGGGTCAAGTTACGCATTAAGGATGTTTGACACCATGTAGAATCTGTTCCTAGGCGTCTGCGAGCCGTGATTGCACAGAAAGGTGGAACAACGCGTTATTAGGTAGGTGTTCCTAATGCAAAGCTAACTCAGTGCATTATGTTGCAGTGGACATGTGTCAAGTTACGCATTAAGGATGTTTGACACCATGTAGAATCTGTTCCTAGGCGTCTGCGAGCCGTGATTGCACAGAAAGGTGGAACAACGCGTTATTAGGTAAATTGTTCCTAATGCAAAGCTAACTGCAGTGGACATGGGTCAAGTTACACATATCGAGGATGTTCGACACCATCTAAAATCTGTTCCTAAGCGTCTGCAAGCCGTGATTGCACAGAAAGGTAAACCAAAGCGTTATTAGGTAGGTGTTCCTAATGCAAAGCTAACTCAGTGCATTATGTTGCAGTGGACATGTGTCAAGTTACGCATTAAGGATGTTTGACACCATGTAGAGTCTGTTCCTAGGCGTCTGCGAGCCGTGATTGCACAGAAAAGTGGAACAACGCGTTATTAGGTAAATTGTTCCTAATGCAAAGCTAACTGAAGTGGACATGGGTCAAGTTACACATGGAGGATGTTCGATATCATCTAAAATCTGTTCCTAAGCGTCTGCAAGCCGTGATTGCACAGAAAGGTAAACCAAAGCGTTATTAGGTAGGTGTTCCTAATGCAAAGCTACCTCAGTGCATTATGTTGCAGTGGACATGGGTCAAGTTACGCATTGAGGATATTTGACACCATGTAGAATCTGTTCCTAGGCGTCTGCGAGCCGTGATTGCACAGAAAGGTGGAACAACGAGTTATTAGGTAGGTTGTTCCTAATGCAAAGCTAACTGAAGTGGACATGGGTCAAGTTACACATGGAGGATGTTCGATATCATCTAAAATCTGTTCCTAAGCGTCTGCGAGCCGTGATTGCACAGAAAGGTAAACAAACGCGTTATTAGGTAGGTGTTCCTAATGCAATGCTAACTCAGTGCATTATGTTTCAGTGGGCATGGGTCAAGTTACGCATTTTAGTATGTTTGACACCATGTAGAGTCTGTTCCTAGGCGTCTGCGAGCCGTGATTGCACAGAAAGGTGGAACAACGCGTTATTAGGTAGGTGTTCCTAATGCAAAGCTAACTCAGTTCATTATGTTGCAGTGGACATGTGTCAAGTTACGCATTAAGGATGTTTGACACCATGTAGAATCTGTTCCTAGGCGTCTGCGAGCCGTGATTGCACAGAAAGGTGGAACAACGCGTTATTAGGTAGGTGTTCCTAATGCAAAGCTAACTCAGTTCATTATGTTGGAGTGGACATGGGTCAAGTTACGCATTAAGGATGTTTGACACCATGTAGAATCTGTTCCTAGGCGTCTGCGAGCCGTGATTGCACAGAAAGGTGGAACAACGCGTTATTAGGTAGGTGTTCCTAATGCAAAGCTAACTCAGTGCATTATGTTGCAGTGGACATGTGTCAAGTTACGCATTAAGGATGTTTGACACCATGTAGAATCTGTTCCTAGGCGTCTGCGAGCCGTGATTGCACAGAAAGGTGGAACAACTCGTTATTAGGTAGGTGTTCCTAATGCAAAGCTAACTCAGTGCATTATGTTGCAGTGGACATGTGTCAAGTTACGCATTAAGGATGTTTGACACCATGTAGAATCTGTTCCTAGGCGTCTGCGAGCCGTGATTGCACAGAAAGGTGGAACAACGCGTTATTAGGTAGGTGTTCCTAATGCAAAGCTAACTCAGTTCATTATGTTGGAGTGGACATGGGTCAAGTTACGCATTAAGGATGTTTGACACCATGTAGAATCTGTTCCTAGGCGTCTGCGAGCCGTGATTGCACAGAAAGGTGGAACAACGCGTTATTAGGTAGGTGTTCCTAATGCAAAGCTAACTCAGTGCATTATGTTGCAGTGGACATGTGTCAAGTTACGCATTAAGGATGTTTGACACCATGTAGAATCTGTTCCTAGGCGTCTGCGAGCCGTGATTGCACAGAAAGGTGGAACAACGAGTTATTAGGTAGGTTGTTCCTAATGCAAAGCTAACTGAAGTGGACATGGGTCAAGTTACACATGGAGGATGTTCGATATCATCTAAAATCTGTTCCTAAGCGTCTGCGAGCCGTGATTGCACAGAAAGGTAAACAAACGCGTTATTAGGTAGGTGTTCCTAATGCAATGCTAACTCAGTGCATTATGTTTCAGTGGGCATGGGTCAAGTTACGCATTTTAGTATGTTTGACACCATGTAGAGTCTGTTCCTAGGCGTCTGCGAGCCGTGATTGCACAGAAAGGTGGAACAACGCGTTATTAGGTAGGTGTTCCTAATGCAAAGCTAACTCAGTTCATTATGTTGCAGTGGACATGTGTCAAGTTACGCATTAAGGATGTTTGACACCATGTAGAATCTGTTCCTAGGCGTCTGCGAGCCGTGATTGCACAGAAAGGTGGAACAACGCGTTATTAGGTAGGTGTTCCTAATGCAAAGCTAACTCAGTTCATTATGTTGGAGTGGACATGGGTCAAGTTACGCATTAAGGATGTTTGACACCATGTAGAATCTGTTCCTAGGCGTCTGCGAGCCGTGATTGCACAGAAAGGTGGAACAACGCGTTATTAGGTAGGTGTTCCTAATGCAAAGCTAACTCAGTGCATTATGTTGCAGTGGACATGTCTCAAGTTACGCATTAAGGATGTTTGACACCATGTAGAATCTGTTCCTAGGCGTCTGCGAGCCGTGATTGCACAGAAAGGTGGAACAACGCGTTATTAGGTAGGTGTTCCTAATGCCAAGCTAACTCAGTGCATTATGTTGCAGTGGACATGTGTCAAGTTACGCATTAAGGATGTTTGACACCATGCAGAATCTGTTCCTAGGCGTCTGCGAGCCGTGATTGCACAGAAAGGTGGAACAACGAGTTATTAGGTAGGTTGTTCCTAATGCAAAGCTAACTGAAGTGGACATGGGTCAAGTTACACATGGAGGATGTTCGATATCATCTAAAATCTGTTCCTAAGCGTCTGCGAGCCGTGATTGCACAGAAAGGTAAACAAACGCGTTATTAGGTAGGTGTTCCTAATGCAATGCTAACTCAGTGCATTATGTTTCAGTGGGCATGGGTCAAGTTACGCATTTTAGTATGTTTGACACCATGTAGAGTCTGTTCCTAGGCGTCTGCGAGCCGTGATTGCACAGAAAGGTGGAACAACGCGTTATTAGGTAGGTGTTCCTAATGCAAAGCTAACTCAGTTCATTATGTTGCAGTGGACATGTGTCAAGTTACGCATTAAGTATGTTTGACACCATGTAGAATCTGTTCCTAGGCGTCTGCGAGCCGTGATTGCACAGAAAGGTGGAACAACGCGTTATTAGGTAGGTGTTCCTAATGCAAAGCTAACTCAGTTCATTATGTTGGAGTGGACATGGGTCAAGTTACGCATTAAGGATGTTTGACACCATGTAGAATCTGTTCCTAGGCGTCTGCGAGCCGTGATTGCACAGAAAGGTGGAACAACGCGTTATTAGGTAGGTGTTCCTAATGCAAAGCTAACTCAGTGCATTATGTTGCAGTGGACATGTGTCAAGTTACGCATTAAGGATGTTTGACACCATGTAGAATCTGTTCCTAGGCGTCTGCGAGCCGTGATTGCACAGAAAGGTGGAACAACGCGTTATTAGGTAGGTGTTCCTAATGCCAAGCTAACTCAGTGCATTATGTTGCAGTGGACATGTGTCAAGTTACGCCTTAAGGATGTTTGACACCATGCAGAATCTGTTCCTAGGCGTCTGCGAGCCGTGATTGCACAGAAAGGTGGAACAACTAGTTATTAGGTAGGTGTTGCTAAAGCAAAGTTAAGTCAGTGTATTATGGTTATTCACTTGAATGGTGCAAAGTTGGACCCATTGCGCTATGGTTTTTTCATACATCACACGATGGTTTTTACCTTTGCCCCAAAAATGCTGCAGCAGGTGTAGCACCACTTTTTGGGTGCACACTAACTAAAATCCTACTACAAAATGTTTAACAGTGAAGCAATTATTTTAAGCAATATTTACATATTTTCACTTCATTTTTACCATTATAGTTTTCAGTTACACAAAAACAGGAACTGACAAAAATGAGCAAAAAAAAATAGCGTAAGTTTTTCATGCGAGGATAAAACTATGCACACTTATTTCGTACCTAAAAATTAAATTTTAAAAATTAATGTGCAGCTTTTTCACGACACTCTTTAAAACACACACACACACATACACAAAGGTAAGAAAATGCTGGACTTCTTCTGTTCCTAACGTCATATGTGAAGAACTACAAAAAATAGTTTCTTTCTGCCTTTTGTTTTTTAAACCCTCGGGTAACTTTCTTAGAAAGCTATTCATATTTTTTAACCAACGCAGACATCAGCATGATTTAAATTCTTTTGTTCGTGTGCCAGGAAATAAAAGCTTTTTTTGTTCTCAGTTTTTTCTTTCCTTTTTCTGTTCGTTGGTTTACATACCGATTCTGTTGTAAAGCTGCAGGATCGGGTCTTTCAAAAATCGATTTATCTTGTTCGAAACGATAAACATATTACGAAATACTTTAATTCCTGTTCTGCCTTCATTCCTTGTAAGCGAGTATAAATTCAAGAAATTAAACTTTTATTGCATTTTTTTAATTTTTACTTTTAGCTCTTAAGGAAACACCAGTTATAATCATTCAAAATCAAAGACGTCTTCATGAAAGTTGTTAAAGAGTCAAAAAATGTTACGACCCTGCCGTTATTAATTTCTTCCTTTCTACAGTGCTTTATTAAACAATTAAAATTCTATATATCATCATCATCATCATCAACAACCATTATCAATCCACTGCTGGATGAGGGTCTCCCCAAGTTTCTACCACAATTGTCGATCGTGAGCCTGTCCCTTGGAATCCAATCTAAAATTTCAGTTGTCCATCGGTGGTCGACTCTTCTGGCAACATGTCCAGCCCATTGCCATTTCAGTGATTTTACTTTGGTCATGATGTCATCCACTCTTGTCATTTTCCTTATCCACAAGTTCCTCTTCTTATCTTTCCTGGTTACACCAAGCATGCATCTCTCCATGCCGTTTTGAGTTGTCTGCAGTCTATGTATATCTTTTTAGGTTAAGGACAATGGCTCTACTCCATACGTAAGCACTGGCAGGATGCATTGATAAAAACTTTTCTTTTAAGACGTACTGCTCTTAAAAATTGTACTGTTTCTTCCAAAAGCTCTCCATCCAAGTTTTATAAGCCTATTAATTTTTTCATCAATGTGACCCTCACTTGATATCTGCTGCCCAAGATAAATGTAAGTACAGTATCCGTTGTTTCAAGCTTTTCTCCATCAATCAATATATCTTCTCTTCTTGCAAAAGAATTGTACATCACTTTTGTTTTCTGAAAGTTCAATTTTAATCCCACTTTTTTACTCTTGTCAGCAAGTTCTTGAATCATGCTTTGCAGCTCCGAAAACGTAGTTGCAAAAATGACTACGTCATCAGCAAACAAAGGTGAGTTAAATAATCTATATTAATCTCTATCCCTTTCTTTTCCCAGTTCAACGATTGAAAGACATTTTGCAATGCGGCATTAAAGAGTTAGGGAGATATGGTGTCACCTTGTCTGACTCCCTTTCCAATTTTTATTTGTGCTGTATCCTCAACTATTCGAACCATTGCTCTTGCATTTTCATAGATATGTTATTAATAATGTTAATGTACACATCTTCAATACCGCAGGATTTCAAAGCCATTTTAACTGCTGATGGGTTCACGGAAATAGAAATTGTAACTATAAAGAAAGTTACACCCTTCAGCATTTTCTTTTAAAAACTTTGGTTATATATATAGTATCATACAGTATTCCATGCAGGGGTCGCGGGTGGCCTAGTGGGCAACGTTCGTGACTGCCACGGAAAGGAGTTCAGGTTCGATCCCAGGCATGTACGAACGCTCGATCCACTAAATATCCGCCGTGCGTCGGATGGGCACGTTAAGCCGTTGAACTCCGGGTATTGGCCCCCAGGTAATAAATATGGGCGTCTTCCTCCCCCTTTCTACTTCGCTTCCGTGTCACTTCCCTATCGGGCACTCTAGCCCAAATCTCCTAGCTTCCTATTTCTAAGGGTTGTTTAAGACCTGGGGTCAGACACACCCTTCCTAAAATCATCTACATATGATCATCTGATCTGGAAGAAGCAGTACAATTTTTAAGAGCAGTATGCCATTATGTCTTAAAAGAAAAGTGTTTAATCAATTCATCTGCCAATGCTTACGTATGGAGCAGAGACATGGACCTTAACTAGAAAAGACATACAAAAACTGCAGACAACACAAAGAAGCTTGGAAAGATGCATACTTGGTGTAACCAGGAAAGATAAGAAGAGGAACTTGTGGATACGAAAAATTACAGGCATGGACGACATCATGACCAGAGTGAAAGCACTGAAATGGCAATGGGTTGGACATGTTGCTAGAAGAACGGACCACAGATGGACAGCCAAAATTTTAGACTGGATTCCGAGGGACAGGAAAAGACCCAGAAGAAGACCCCATAGATGAAATTCGAAAGTATATATGGATGAAATTCGAATGTATGCTGGAGTGACATGGAGGAGGCAGGCTCAAAACAGACAATTGTGGAAGAAACTTGGGGAGACCTTCATCCCCAGCCGATTCTACGGAATGTGTCTTGTTTCATCTTACCCGAAGCATACGGACGCCCATCCACCATAGTCACCACACCAATGCTCCATCCACCATAGTCTCCACACTATTGCACCCATCAACCATAGTCACCACATCGTTGCCCCATCCAGCACAGTCACCAGATGACGGTTTGTCCACCATAGTCATCAGATCACGGTCCATCCACCAATCACCAGATCACAGTCCGTCCACCACAGTCACCAGATCACAGTCAGCCACCACAGTCACCAGATCACAGTCCGTCCACCACAGTCCGTCTACCACAGTCACTAGATCACAGTCCGTCCACCATAGTCACCAGATCAC
Organism: Macrothele yani; assembly: GCA_039090855.1. Lineage (NCBI taxonomy): Eukaryota > Metazoa > Arthropoda > Arachnida > Araneae > Macrothelidae > Macrothele > Macrothele yani. The sequence continues at coordinate 165,655,822 of CM077029.1, read as the reverse complement.
TGTCCGTCCACCATAGTCACCAGATCACTGTCCGTCCACCATAGTCACCAGATCACTGTCCGTCCACCATAGTCACCAGATCACTGTCCGTCCACCAAAGTCGCCAGATCACTGTCATCCACCACAGTCACCAGATCATGGCCCAATCACCACAGTCACTAGATCATGGCCTAATCACTATATAGTCACTGGGTCATGGCCCAACCACAATTTTCACCAGATCATACCCGATCAGAATTTCTGTCATTCTCTGTGTTCCGGTGATGTCTTGATGGAGAAATTTTTTCAGGAAAAAGCTGTGGACCTCCGAAAAAGCATCTGCTAGTCTTTCAACACCGAAGTCAGCAAAATTATCAGGAGAATTTGTCAACTAAATGTCATCGATTCCAATGGTGCATGCGTTATTAATATGTATATATGTTTTTTTATCACATGGGCTGTTTAAGTTTCGAAGACTGCAAGCATAATGTAACAAGAAAGATGACACCGAATTTTCGGGTGTAATAAGCACATCTTTTGAATCCGTTCTGACGCAAATTAAATTTATCAAAGCTATTCAAAGTCAATGGAACCGGTATGGAAAACAATAGATCTAACGAAAGAAAGAAGATTTTCAATCGGGTTTTTAATCCCTCAGATGTTGCTGTAAACGGAATCGTGAGCTTACGAACTCTTAGAAACAGAGATATCGACAAAAATAAGATGTGACTTTACGTCCCCTTGTGGGAAAACCATGCATTATTTTAAGAACAAAGTATTCTCAAAAGGTTTATCCACACAAGCGGTATCGGTCAAAGAAAAAAAATTAGTCGAGTTTTCAGGAGCCCAGATTTTGCTACAAATACGTCAGAAGCAGAAATTAACACTTATGACCCCTGGTGGCCAAACCATTCTTTACCAAACATTAGAAATTGGCCAAACCATTCTTTACCAAACATTAGAAATTATGTGAAAAATATTTTCCATCACGTCTTGTATGCGATACTGGAATATTTTTTTCAAATCGGAGCTTTAGGAACAGAAATAACGCAGAAAAAGCAATTTATCTTTGTGCCCCATAGCGGAAAGTCTATGATTTATTTGTAAATTTTGAATTTATAGGAAAAACATTTGGATCGGAAACACTATCCAACAAAGAAGGATTTTTTTCAAATCGGATTCTTAGAAGTAGAGATATTGACAAAAATAAGATATACATGTACGCCCCTGGCGTAGAAACCATGCATTATTTCAAGAAGAAATTTTTCCTAAAAGATTTGTTGACATGAGTAGTATCGGTCAACAAAATACTTTTTTCAATCGAGATTTTAGAAGCTCATATTTTGCTGCAAATTTACCAGAAGCGGAAATTAAGATTTACGCCCCTGGTGGCCAAACCATTTTTTTACAAAAATTAGGAATTATGTGCAAACGATTTCCCATCAGGAGCTGTATCCGGTGCAGAAAGAATTTTTCAAATCGGAGATTCAGAAGCAGAGATACAGGGGAAACCGCAATTTACATTTAGGCCCCCTTGGGGAAAGTCTATGAATTACTTGCCAATTTTGAATTTATACGGAAAACATTTCGCATCGGAAACACTATCCAACAAAGAAGGAATTTTTCAAATCGGACTCCTAGAAGTAGAGATATTGACAAAAATAAGATATACATCTACGCCCCTGGCGTAGAAACCATGCAATATTTCAAGAAGAAAATGTTCCTAAAAGGTTTGTCGACATGAGTAGTATCGGTCAACAATCGACTTTTTTCAATCGAGAATTTAGAAGCTCATATTTTGCTGCAAATACATCAGAAGCAGAAATAAGATTTACGCCCCCTGGTGGCCAAACCATTTTTTTACAAAAATTAGAAATTATGTGCAAACGATTTCCCATCAGGAGCTGCATCCGGTACAGAAAGAATTTTTCAAATCGAAGATTTAGAAGCAGAGATTTAGGGGGAAACGCAATTTACCGCTACGCCCCCAAGCGGAAATTCTATGAATTACTTGAAAATTTTGAAATTATATGAAAAACATGTCACACGGAAAACACTATCCAACAAAGAAGGATTTTTTCAAATCGGACCCCTAGAAGTAGAGATATTGACAAAAATAAGATGTACATTTACGCCTCCTGGCGGAGAAACTGTGGAATATTTTAGAAAAAAATATTCCAAAAAGGTTTATCGATGTGAGTGGCATCAGTCCACGAAAGAATTTTTCAATCGATATTTTAGAAGCTCAGATTTTATGGCAAATACATCAGAAGCAAAAATTAACACTTACGCCCCCTGGTGGCCAAAGTATTCTTTACCAAAAATTTGAAATTATATGCAAAAGATTTTCCATCAGGAGATGCATCCGCTGAAGAAAAAAATTTCAAATCGTAGTTTTAGATGAAGTGTTATCGGGAAAAATGTAATTTACTTTTACGCCACCTAGCGGAAAATCTATGCGTAATTTGAAAAAGTAACTATATCTAAAATAATCTTCGACATAAATGGAATCGAAAGATAAAAGAATTTTTTCAATCGGATGTTTAGAAGCAAATATGTGGAATAAAACGTATTTTTTAATTCGACATCATCTGCATTTACGCCCTCTAGCGGCAAAATTGCACATCGTTAAAAAAACAAACAAATGAAGGATCATCATTCGCATATTTCAAACTTCTTAATGCAAAAAGAATTTTTCAAATCGAACTAATAGTTGCAGAGATATCGTGGGTACAGACGGACGGACAAACCGATAACATATCTTTTTTTTACAAAAGACGTGCTAAAAATGACCGGTACATTCATCGCTGGCTGACGAATAAGTTTATTGCCTTAAAAAAAATGCCGTGTTTCTTATCGCTACTTGTAGTTTTTGTTGCGACACAAATGTATTTACAAAAAAAAAAAAAAAAAAAAAATGGTGAGGATGAATAATATGCCTTGTCAAATCAATCAAACGTCACCGTAAATTTAGACAATAAATTTCTCCCGTTTTTGCGAAATAGCCTATCTCTCTATTTTAATGAATTCTCACTGAGGTGACACTGTCAACACCGACCTTCATCTTGGCAGGAAGAGCAGGCGCCGTTTCGCGCCTTATTCCGCCATCAGTTTCACGACCGGACGTCAACACATTCCGGTATAAATAACTTCCAGGCCGGTTCGAGCCAATTGCGATCGTTTCATCAGAGCGCTATTAGCCGACTGAGTGCCGCTAATCCAGACGTAACCCATACATTTATTCCTCAGCAGCGTCAATATTTTGGACGTCGGAACACTGTTTACCCAGAGATGCTGAAAATGTTACAGGACTGCTTGGGGAAACAGGGAGGGAGGGAGGGGGAAGACTAGATTTTCCCGAACATCGTACGTACAAACACGCGCGCGAGATTTCTCTCATCCTGCAGATACCTCATATATATCTCTTGCCTTTCCTTTTCAGCAATGGGTCACGCAGGTCAGGTCGTAGACCTCTGAAGGTCGCAACGTGTCGACAGAATATGTTACGGTCTCTTTCCTTCATTTAAAACTTTTGAAACATTATTATTTGTCTTCTTACGGCCCACAGCATTTTGAAAATGGCATTAACCCAGAGAACAGCTGCATAAGCAAGTAATTTGTCCTCCATCAATGTCAATTGGAATTTCTAATAACAGTAATAAATGATAACAGATGAAAGGACAAAATCAAAGTCTACTAGCACTTACGAACATCTCTGCCCTTCCCCCTTAACTTTCCCTGGAGAGATCGATCAAAGCCCTTCCAAAATATGTTACAATACTGGGCTAAAATTAATATGCTTTTTAACAAACTGTGAAAGATACCACGCCAAGGTTCAGAGACCTTTTCCAACCAAAAAACCCAAAGGAGTCGCAACTATATTTTTATATAAAAACATTATCTATATAAGCGGGTTTTTTAGTGAGCATACGGTCAATAAAATAAATCTGTATCACAAAAATGAAATTTCAGTTAGCTTTTCAATTAATATATCTAATTGATCGAATTTAAAAATTTTAAGCAATGCAGGGGATCCCCTTCCCTCTCGGTTAAGTAAGTGTTCAGCACAGTGAGGCGGTGAAAGCTAAATTCAACAGAAAGAGCTGCCGAGAGAGAGTTCGACAAAAAGATAAATTCCGATTTTTTATATTATTATTATTATTATTTCAACTGAAATACTAAGGAACGGCATGTTGCGAGAATTTGAAAGCTTCTGTTTTTCATTAGCTTTTATTTTGTTCTAATGGATTTCGACAACTTCCATTTTTCGTGCTCCCACCCCCAGCCCGAAAAAAATCTATATACACCCTTGACCCCTACAGTAAATCAGCATCCTTCTGGACTGTCAATTAAGGAACATCATGCTAATAAATTTGTTCGATATTATACTTGATCCCCTGTTTAGAAAGTAGAACCTCTACAAGCTAAATAATTTTTCAGGTTGCCGTTCCGTGAAGTTTGCTAAGTAATTAAATTTCACTCAATACGCGGGTTATTCCCCGAATTGTTATTTTTGCTCACCTTGGTGAAGACAGAGCTAAAAAAAGTGGGCATATCTGTGTGATATGCTCCCCTATATAGGCTCAGATGTTGATCTAACTCATATAAGACGCAATTCTCAATAACTACCTGCCCCTTGTATTCCGGTAATATTGTACCGTTACTTTTTGACGTAATCCGACAGTTTCAATCCGCTGCTTAGCACACCTTTGTTACTGCTGTATCAGTCGTTGTTATAAATGTTCTAGGAACCACACTTTGGTTGCCGTTGAGGAGCTCTTCATCTGTCTCTAACGTGTCTCGCTGTTTCAGGGACAATGGTAAGCCCCGGGATTTGCGAACCATGGTGAACCATTCACTCATGCATTTTGTCTTGCTGAGTAACTTCTTTCGTCATAAATTAAGTCACGGCTACACTGTTAAAAGTATTATGGTAGGTTGCACCAAAAGGTTACACAACACAAGTTGCACCACTTTCTCGAAAAAGATTCTCCACTGTGTGGTGCAAACAAAACCCAACAACATGGTGCAATTTTGCACCATGTTATCGTGGACAGTTACACCAGAACATGGTGCAAGTTGGTTTTGTTTGCACCACACAATGGTGCATCTTTCTGAATAAAGTGGAGGTAGCACCACATTTTGGTGCAACCTACCACAAAATTTTCAGCAGTGCAGGGACATCACCGTTACTGATTTCCAACTTAAATCAGTTTGCTGAACTTCTGCAACTCATATTCAAAGCGCGTGTCGCATCAAACGAGAGCCACGGTCCCTGTGACCCTATCCAATGCGCGTGTCGCATCAAACGAAAGCCGCAGTCCCCGTGGCCATATCCAATGCGCGTGTCGCATCAAATGAGAGCCGCAGTCCCTTCAGCCACATCCAATGTCCGAGTCGCATCAAACGAAAGCCGCAGTCCCTGTGGCCATATCCAATGAGCGTGTCGCATCAAACGAGAGCCACGGTCCCTGTGACCCTATCCAATGCGCGTGTCGCATCAAACGAAAGCCGCAGTCCCTGTGGCCATATCCAATGCGCGTGTCGCATCAAATGAGAGCCGCAGTCCCTTCAGCCACATCCAATGTCCGAGTCGCATCAAACGAAAGCCGCAGTCCCTGTGGCCATATCCAATGAGCGTGTCGCATCAAACGAGAGCCGCAGTCCCTGTGGCCATGTGGTACGAGGTACTGCCCTCTAATCATTCGTATGGAATGGGTTCGAGCTCTTGTCTCGGGTGAGACATCGATGCAGAGAAGAAATAATCACAAAGTTCTTCCGAAGAGAAAAATAAATTTATCTTTGTTGACGTCGTTTACCAGATGAAGAACATCTGGTCAACGACATTGAGTGTTCGCCATTCGGAGCCAAGATGAAGAGGTTTTAATTTTTGACAACTCTGGAGCAACCAACATAGAGCAGGCCATAGAAGCATAGGTTTTGTAGGTTCAGTCCAACAACTTTTAACTATTGACCTTGTCATTGTTGATAATCATGGCGAAACTGACACGAACAGACTATTGTAGGCGTTTAAACTGCAGTTGAACATCATATGAGACGATTAGAATGCTTGGATAACAACATACGTCTCCTGCAGCATGTTAGTCATGAGTTTCTTGAGAGTTGGTCATGTTCCATTGCAGACAACTGGTGGATTCAGATTACGTCAAGACAAAATAAGTAAATAGTCAAAATGAGGTGGGAGAACGCGTGAACAGAAAAATAGCAATGCTAAGCTTTGAAGAAGTCGAATACGAGAAAACTAACATTTTTCTCCCATTTCATTCCTGTTTGCATCGCACTGAAGTATTTCCTCTTTGAAAGAACCGCTGAACTACTGTTTTTTTAAGTAGTGGAACTATTTTATAGCGCGTAAAAACACACGGAAGGCAGCGGTGTGTAGCGTCCGGCAACTGCAGTGGAATGATACACGCGACACTTTGGAAGTATATCACAGTAAACAGCAAAATCAAATTCCAAATTGTAAATCTGGAGGTTTATGTCAAACTCGAAACGATGTTAAACCAAATCAAAATCTTCCTGTAGTAGTTTAGAACTATTTATAGTGAGACACACGGAGAGTCGCCGTCTAAAACATAAACAAACCTGCCGGCAAATGCGGCGAAAGAATGCACGTAAGACTTTGGAAGGGCATCCTTAGAACTTTGGCACAACCTGCTAAAACTGTCGCCTTTACTCTCCCGTAGGTATTCTCCCGCATCGGTTTGCAGTATTAGTCTTCCCCCGATAAAACCACCCGTAGGTTTGTGAAAGATTCGCGCATTAAGTTCCTACGCCAATAGCTTTTATCGCTTTTAATTTACTTTTAAGAGTATAATAACGTATATTTGCCTTTATGTGAAGTGTAATAAAATATTGTTGTGCAACAGTAATGAAACAGTGTTGCGTAACAATGAAGTGAACTACTGTTGCGTGAGCTTATGGCACAGCAGACCACAAGATCAAATTTCAAGACTGGGTTCTTCAACGATGGTTGAATGCTTTAAAAACTAAATGAATTAAAAATCTGCAAATTCGAATTTCAAAAGAAAAAAAAAAAAGACTCCCAGGTGCATTTCCTTATTCTTCTGAACGTTTCTGCCAAATTTTAAATCTCTACGTTCTGTGGTTTCTTCTGAGAGCGACAGACAGTTAACTGCGAATTTTACAAAGGAGTGGTGGACATGCTGTTAAAAAAAATCGACGAGTTAGGCAGGACACGATCGGGTGTGGTTCTTGCTCCATGGCAATGCGCCTGCAAACAACACGGAAGCGCCATGCAGTGCTTCACCATCCCCAGTATTCACCGGATTTGGTACCTTCTGATTAGTTTCTGTCCTAATTAAAGTGAAATCCCATCTGAAACGACAGCATTTTGACCACGTTTCAGAAAACAGCCTGAACAGAATCATGAAGGAGGTGTACGACCAGGCAAAGAAGTGTATCGAGTTGGAGTACTTTCACGATTAAACGAGATTATATTTTTACTTTGGAATTTCGACAGCAGTGAGTCCGGGGTACATTTATTTCAGCAGAGGGTAGAACCATTTGACATATCGTATTATCATCGTATCATTAAGCTCAAAAACGCATCATCATCATCATCATTGTCAACCATTATCAATCCACTGCTGGACGAAGGTCTCCCCAAGTTTCCTCCACAACGGTCTGTCTTGTGCCAGTCTCCTCCATGTCACCCCTGCATACTTTCGAATTTCATCCACCCATCTCCCATGTGGTCTTCTTCTGGGTCTTTTCCTGTCCCTTGGAATCCAATCTAAAATTTCGGCTGTCCATCGATGATCTGTCCTTCTTGCAGTATGTCCAGCCCATTGCCATTTCAGGGATTTAACTCTGATCATGATGTCTTCCACTCTTGTCATTTTTCGGATCCACGAGTTCCTCTTCTTATCTCTCCTGGTTACACCAAGTATGCACCTCTCCATGCTTCTTTGAGTTGTCTGCAGACGACTGCAGACAACTCAAAAAACGCATATAGCGTATTAAATCAGTTTATTTTTGCGGCGTAGTAAGTTCAAAGATTCGCCAAGCTTTCGCACTCCACTGGGAGGCTTTTTCAAGGCAATGGTAGACAAAAATGCAGAGAATTAGAACTCATAAGGAACGTAGATGATTTTTGAAAATTAACGTGATTGACATCACGAGCGTATTACACGAATTTTTATCACGCAATTATACGCTGTGTCGCGATGTGCTTGTATCTCTTAATAACACATGCCAAGCTCTTGGTAGTTCAGTAGAAACTATATCATTGCACGCTAGTTTGCTGGATAGGATTTCGACAGTTTTCCTGATGGCAGTCTCTTTAAAGGTTGTTATGGGGAAATTCTTCAAATACTATTCCATAGAGGTGTAGCCGATGAATACATAACTTCTCTGGCGAGGGTTGTATTCCGCATGTCCTGGTTGACACTTCGCACGTGCTCTTTACATCTAGTGTCCAAGGAACACTTTCTCATTCCGATGTATAACTTTTCTGTGTTAGGATATACCAACAGTATGCGTACACACCTGCCTTTTCTTTCTCACACTGTATATCCTTGCAATTTGATATCATATGTGATAACGGAGTCGGGGATTTCAGTGCTATCAATATGTTGCATATTTATGTAATAAATTCTTTAACCAATATGTAAAGCCTGGAATATATGTGATGGATCATGCGAACCTCATCGTCTTACTAGGTGATTTCGTTATTGCTGACTTTTCCAGGCTTTACATATTGGTTAAAGAATTTATTACATAAATACAACATATTGATAGCACTGAAATCCTCGACTCCGTTATCACATATGATATCAAATCGCAAGGATATACAGTGTGAGAAAAAGGCAGGTGTGTACGCTATACCGTTGGTATATCCTAACACAGAAAAGTTATATATCGGAATGACAAAGCGTTCCTTGGACACTAGATGTAAAGAGCACGTGCGAAGTGTCAACCAGCAGGACATACGGAATACAGCCCTCGCCAGAGAAGTTATGCATTTATCGGCTACACCTCTATGGAATAGTATTTGAAGAATTTCCCCATAACGACCTTTAAAGAGACTGCCATCAGGAAAACTGTCGAAATCCTATCCACCAAACTAGCGCGCAATGATATAGTTTCTACTGAACTACCAAGAGCTTGGCATGCGTTATTAAAAGAGGGAAGCACATCGCGACACAGCGTATAATTGCGTAATAAAATTCGTGTAATACGCTCGTGATGTCAAACACGTTATTTTCAAAAATCATCTTTGTTCCTTACGTGTTCCAATTCTCTGCATTTTTATGTCTACCACTGCCTTGAGAAAGCCTCCCAGTGGAGTGCGAAAGCTTGGCGAATCTTTGAACTTACCACGCCGCATAAATAAACGGATTTAATACGCTATATGCGTTTTTTGAGTGTTCACAGTGTGGTGTATTTATAATTACAGTATCATTAAGCTGTTCTCTGAGATTCAGAGGTTAGCTCCTCAAAGAAAGCCCATCTGCCAAATAAACATTTAAGTTGTACATACATACAAATCACTAAGCTGTTCTCTGAGATTCCGAGGTTAGCTTCACAAAGAAATACAAACCACCAAATAAATTTTTAGCTGATTATTTCTTTACTGTTGCCGTATCAAACTTCTCCATTTACAGCGATCTTGACACACAACACGGGCTTCACTGACATCAATCACAAGACGTACACAAGACCTTCTATACTTCATACTCATAATCTTCTTCTTATGCAGACACTCCTGAATCTGTTCCTCCCATGACATCCTTGGCCTTCTTTTGCCTTTCTTATCTGCCAATTGGGCTGAAAAAAAAAAATCTTAGTAAGCATCTCGTCACTCATTCTTTCAACACGACCAAACCACCTAAGAATATTAGTCTCCACCTTGCTAACAACATTTTGCTTCACATTACACAACTGCAATACATCTTATTCCTCACATGATCAGAACGTCTCTTCCCACAAACCACCCGCGCATTTCTCCAGCACACAAACGACTCCTATGTCTCTTCTGTATAGTACCCAGGTTTCACTGCCATACATCAGAGTAGGAACAATTACATTTTCATACACAGCCATTCGAGACTCTCTTGAGAATACATCATTCCTGTGAAAACCTCCCAAAGCAGCTATAACTTTCAGTGAAGAATTCACTCGCCTACTAATTTCGCCATCTAATAGACAGTCTGTCTATCTGTCTCAGAACTTTCAATAGACATTATATTTTTTTATTTAAGCTTAAAGCAAATACTTCTTTGAGATAATCATTTCGTCTATATTACAGTTTGGGTGTGTGTTCTTTACGGACGAAATGTTTTTCGTAACGACTTTATTAAACTATTAAATTTATTTTCTAGGGCCCGCAATGGAATTTTGCTCCGGGCCCCGCAATGGAATTTCACCCCGGGTCCTACAAAAGCTCCACCCGGCCCTGATTTATTGCAATACAGTGGATTTCAGTTAACTGGGCATCGGTTAATCTGGGCAACCGTATATTCGGGGCAATTCTTGAAGAACATCCCAAATTTGCTCTTTGGGATAAAGCTTAGCATAATTCGGGCAGCCGCTTATTGGTCCAAACTGTTCTAGTCCCGATTTGTCCCAATTAACCGGAATCTACTGCATATCATGTAGTATTTTAAAAAATTAAGAAATAAGTGTCGTTTCAAGTAGAAACTATGATTGGGTGGTTTACTTTTATCTCGATCATAGTTGACACAGAATCGTCTCTACATCTCAGCCATTAAACACTTTTCCTGAAAACTTGTCAAACTGCCACGACTTTCAAATCCTGGTCAATAATTAATCAACGCGGAATACAGTGGTGAAAAAATAAAAATGACTTCATTTTCAATCAGGCAGCTAACAAATTTCTGATCTCTTAGAAAAGATCACTGTACAACATTAAATTCGCAACGCAAATAAAAAATTTAAAGTTTAAAAAACATAAAGTTTTTATTTGCTTTGACGGTGTTGTTAGATCCAAATAACAGTTCTAACAATTATTAAAACAGTCATTGGTCTGACTTTACACGCTAATGAAAAATAGCAACCCAAAAAATTCCGCCATTACGCATGACCTATCAATTAAATTAAAATATTTTTAGCTTTTCACGAATTCCTACCGTCGGGGTTCCACATAGGAGAATTATGAACTAAATAAAAAATGCTAATTCGTTAAAAATAATATTAGACGAATATAAATTGTGATTTTTTAATTTTATACTGACCGATGAACTATTTTTTTTTTTTTTAAATAATAGTAAAAATTGTTCGCTGAGTGCACACATGTCTAACGGACGCAGAAACAAAAACTATTATTTAGCACTACGAAATGCATTGGAAAGAGTTATCGATCGAACAGATACGTAGTCGTAAATAAAACAAATGTTTCTTTTGTAAGGTAATAAACTTGGACAAAAACATAGAGGAAAAAAAAATTAAGAAAATCGAGGACTGTGCCTACGACGGGCAATAATAAAAAAAAATGTCTAGCTCATCTCTTGAGTGCGTTAATCACTTACAATAAGCAACTTTGTCAGAATGCGATCTCTTTATCTGACTTGTCTATTACAAAAAAAAAGAAAGAAAGAAAAAAACAAGAAGAAAAACAAAAAAACACGGAATAGAGTTATTTTCTTTTTCCCTAGCTCCTTTGAATAGAGGAAGAAGGGAAGGAAGAGAGACTTGCAGTTACATAGTGCGAAATTTGATAAAGAACTGAAGCACCCTCAATTTTTATCAAAAACATCTTGCAAAATTCATTAGACACAATAAATTCCCAGCATCAGTTTTCATACAAAAACACAAATTTCTGGATTTTACAAGCTAATATTGCGTAGTGTTTCAAGAGATTTGGGAAAACAACTGCAAACAAAGCATCCTTACTTAAGCCAAAGAAAGAGCTGCCACCTGATGGCAAAAATTATAACGAGTACTTCTGTAAAATATGTGGTGTAGGTATTCATTCTATTTACACTCACGGATTTATGAGTACTTCCTATGTGAGTCACCTATAATTTTTTACCATAAATCGAAAAAAAGATAGTATTTAATTAAATAAAGCGCCATAGCAGAGGCGCACCCAGGATTTCTTTATGAGGGTGGCTCAAAATGTTGAAGATGCAAATAAAAATTATCGGAGAAAACATCTCCCAAAATATTGGGAGGCGATAAATACATATTATATATGTACAGTGTTAAAATCAGAAATAAATCTTCTACAGGCCCAGCGGACCCGTCGGATTTGTAAATCACTGGTCCGTCAAAGAAAAACCTTGCACATTTACAGTATATGCAAAAAATAATGAATCATTTCATTGGAATCATTTCAAAAATAATGAATCATTTCAAAATAATGAATCATTTCAAAATAATGAATCAATCATTTCAGCTGTACATCACAAATTATGAGCAACAGAAGATGTACTCGCATGCATGTAAACAAATAATACTAACTAATAAAACAAAAAGCACGGTAAGCAGTCTTAGAAATTTAGAAAAAAAAAATGAAAGGAAGAAAAGTACATCACTGGTCAGCAGGGACAGTGTATACAAAAATTTGGTGGTCCACTCATTTTTACTGGTCCAGAAATGACACAAATACTAATACATTTGGTAGGAACATGGTACCGGTATCAAGACCGGCACACTGAAGCATAACGTATAGTTAATTTCAAAATAAAGTTTATTGTGCAAATATTATGCAATATTTTGATTGCCACTCACAAACGCACATCACAAAACTGACACTTCCTAGTCTGCCACTGGTTTTTAAACTGACACTTCCGAGTCTGCCACTGGTTTTTAAACTGACACTTCCGAGTCTGCCACTGCAACAATACACTTCTCCTCAAAAAGTTCCTTGCACGTTTTAGTAGCCATGTTGAATGTAAAGTGCTATTTAAAAAAAAATAACCTCCACACATCCATTTGACCTGGGCAGAAAAAAAAAAAAAAAAAAGAAAAGCTGGCTCGCATCTGGTTTCAGGGGGAGAAGATACAGAACCCCGTATTTGTTCTTGTGGCTTCCCTATCGCGATTTTGTATCTTCGCAATTTAGCCTTTGCTTTGCAGCAGGAATTTATTTTGAATTCGAATGATTAAATTTAGAATTTATCAATCAAACTGTGATATTTACGCAGATATTTTCCCTTTCTAATAGCAAAATAAATGGGGTAAAAGCTGATAAAAAACATCAAAAGGTTTCATTTTTGAAGTCATAAAATCGAATGCATGGCACAAGAAGTTGGAAGGAAGAAAATAAGCAAAGGGGAAACCATACAGTGTACTGATTATGAAGCACTTTACAATGTACCAAAAGCCACCTGCATGCAATACCTTGCTTCAGTGTGAAAGGCAAGAGGTTCCCTATGTAGACAGAAAGACAGATGGGCAAAGCCGCAGCTTAGACGGTTTTACAACCCCCAGTTGGAGAGTATTATAAAAGAACCATACTCTGTGGTCACTACTGGTGCTGCCTTAATCCAAATATTTTGATTCGAACCTCGGCTTCCTACAGTCCAGAATTTTCATAAAACTACAGTATGGTTTGAAATCCCGATATTTAGTTTTTGAGTAGTAAATATCGGAATTTCAGAAAAATCCGAAAACTGTCATAGGCACACCTGGATATTTTGAAATTTGGTACAGTTCTTTATAAACTTGCAAATTCCAAAACAAAGGGGGGGGGTAAAATTACTGTCCATCCGGGCCAGCCAATAACATAAATAGTTCACTGGCCAATGGCTGACGGACTACTGGATAATTCGAATGCTGTTATGGGATACGTGTATTGAGAAGCGATAAACATAAATGGATGGGATCTGAAAAACAACTGCACTCAGTTAAAAAATTTTAAAATGACAACCACGAATTTTTGAAAAAGCTCTTGTTCTACAGATAAGCCAGGTAAATACCAGGCATGGAGTCATTACCCATGATATTCTTCATGAAAAAGCAAGACACTTTGGGGAAAGAATACCAAAATCAAGAATTCAGCGACAGTAGTGGTTGAATACAAAAACTCAAAACTCTGCGAGACAGCTGAAACGTCTGAACGTTAAGTGGATGAAGCAAGTAAAAATATTTTAGAAATCATATTTGGCTACGAATTTAAAGATTTTTATAGCATGGATGAATCTGGTTTGTTATATAAGATGGTACCCAAAAAGTCGATTTCAAACTAAAATGAGAAATGTGTAAAAAGATGAAAGGCAGAACAACAACAGTTCACTTTGTAAAAGCAGAAGATGCTCATAAAAAAAGTGCTGATTACAGAAACATGTAAAAAAAAACAAAAAAAAAACCCCACTTTCTTTTTAAGAATCACCGTTACGAACTTTAATCACTGTTTTCAATCCCTACGTTCTCAGAATTAGAGATCCGATACGTAAGAACGTAAGTTTGTTTTATTTCTTCCTTATACTGTCATTCAATTAATTTTATTCTTTTTCCTTTTTACAGTGGTGTGCAAAAGTATTGCATCACCTGAAAAAACCGTGCATTTATAAGTTTAACTCTTTTTTTAGCTAACTAATTTTCATAGTTATTTAATAATTTATATGCTTTAGATGCGATATTTAATAGTGATTTCAAAAGTGTCTTAGTTTTTCCTGTAGCTACTTCTGTTCTTAAGATATGACATAAAATATGGGGTTTCACAAACACGTTGAAATTCGCATTATCTGCGTGTCAGTTGTTACAGCCAATCATAGACATTATTTTACCTGATTGGCTGGCCACTTCCTAATGTTATCCTAATCCAGCTTTTAAAAGGGTTGACGCAGAGCTACTAGAGCATTCTAGTGGTTGCTTCTTGTTATTAGGGTATAATTTGTGTACATTCTCAATAATGGTTAAAACTGCGGAATTGTCCACAGCGGACAGAGTAAAAATAATTATTCTGCATAAAGAGGGATATTCTTCATGGCAAATCGCTGAAACAGGGGGCTGTAATCAATCTACAATTATTAGACTACTGAAGAAAGCAAAAGACAATGGTGATATTAAAAATGTGTGTCGCAGTGGAAGGCCCAGATCCACTACAACCAGACAGGACAGAGTGCTTAGAAAGCTAACCTTGGCAGACAGGAGGCACAATTCACCTGAATTGCTTCAAAGACGGTCTGAAATGACTGATGTTATTGTTAGAACATCTGCTGTTAAGAAGAGGCTGCTTCACTATGACTTACGTGGCCGCCAAGGCAGGGATAAACTACTTAACTGCAAATCAAAGACAGCATAGACTTCGGTGGGCTAAACAGCATGTCTCATGGACAACCAAGCAATGGGAAAATAATTTTTTCACTGATGAATCAGAATTTTGCCTTTAATGGAATAAGCAAGGAGATTCAACCATGAAGAATTCCTTCCAAGTTGCATAGTGACTACTCTTAAGCATCCGATGAAGGTCATGGTTTGGAGCTGCATCTGTACACATGGCGTTGGAAACCTCCATATTGTCGATGTTACAGTAAATGTTCAGAAATGCATCTGGATATTAGAAAACAAGATGCTAGAAGACTTTGTCACCTTGAAAAATAAAGTTGCCGACATAATGTTCCCTGTCATCGTGGTTTAAGGGAAAAAACGTTCAGCATCTTGATTGGCCACCACAGTCACCGAACTTAAACCCGATTGAAAAATTATGGTTCAACGTGTCGTACAAACTATTTAAAAAAAAAAAAGCCAACAACCAAAATTCAACTCATTGAAGAAGTAATTCAAATTTCGAATCGTGTTGTTCAACCCAATCTTTTACAAAACCTTATTCACAGCAGGCCAGCAAGTCGCAAAGCTGTGATTAATGCTAAAGGGCTGGGCAACAAAATATTAGGTACATTTTTTAATTTTGCTTCATTATATTTCTGTATTGAAATGTTATTTCATTCCTTATGAATTACAAAACCGATTTAATGCTGTAAATCGAAATATTGGATAAGTGATACTTTTCATAATAATCTCGACTTGGTCATGTTTTTTTCTAATGTATCATAAGAACACAAGTAGCTTGAGGAAAAACTAAGACATTTTTTTTAAATCTCAATTAAATTTCGCATCTAATGGCATATAAATGATGAAATAACTATAAAAATTAGTTAGTTAAACAAAGAGTTAAACCTTAAAAATTCACGGTTTTTGCACGAGATAAAATACTTTTTCACAGCACCGTATGCGAAGCTCTTTAAACCACCATCCTCGCTTACCCCCACTTCAGCACGACAAAAAAATATGGCGGTTTAAGGAGATTTGACTGTATGTATATTATCAACTACAACTATTATGAATCCACTGCTGGATGAAGGTCTCCCCAAGTCTTTTCCAAAACCTTCCATTTTAAGACAGTCTCTCCAATGTTACTCAAGCATGCTTTTGAATGTCATCCAAACATCTTCATTGGGTTGATGCATCAGTTCATGCCGTTTTTTTCACCGCACTACAGGAATGTATTACATCAGAAGGAAAAACGGAATCAATCAATTATGTACCCCCCCCATTGTTTACGATGGTGTACCAACGTCTGCAATGCCAATCTTGAAAACAAACGTGCAGGTTTTGCTGTGAAGAAATCAAGTAAATTTTGGAGATCAACATCATTGTTGAACGTTCTGCCACGGAGTGCATTCGACAGAGATCGGAACAGGTAATAGTCTGAAGGGGGCGACATCTAGGGAATAGGCCGGATGTGGAAGGATATCCCTTTTCATATCCTGAATGATTATTTTGGTCATGTTTGCACTGTGAGGGTGTGAGTTACCATGTTAGAAAACACCATGGTGCCGATGTGGCTGTTTCTGCTGAATTGCTCTCTCCACAGGGCGGAGTTACTCACAATAGAGTGCAGCGTTGATGGTCCGATTCCTCGACAGCACTTCCCAGTGAATAATGTCTTCCATGTCCTACCAGACACACAACATGATCTATCCACGATGAAAGTCATGTTTTGGACGTGGTGTGGGCGTCTTCTTTGGGCTTAACCATTCCCTCCGATGCCTCAAATTCGCGTACAGGCACCACTTTTCATCTCCAGTACCAATACATGACAGAAAGGGTTTGTGTTGCTGAGAACATTCGCGATAACGAGCGAGCAAGAAACCACATATGGCAACAAGATGATTCTTGTCGTCCTCGGCGAGAGTGTGAGGCACCCAGGACCAGAATTTCTGGACCTATCCCATACGTTCCAGGTGTCGCAGCACTGTGGCCCGATCACAGTCCATCTCAATGGCCACTACGCGTGTGGTTTGACGCCGGATCCAATTGGATGAAATGGTTCAAACAATACTCATCAAAGTGAGATGGACGAATTGAGCGTGGAGAGTCGTTGAGGCCAAAATTGCCACCTAGGAACCGCTCAAACCATTTGCGGACTGTCCTCGGAGCAATAGAATCCTCCCCATACACAACTCAAATTTGTCGAGTAGCCTCGGCGGCTGTGGATCCCTTGTTAAACTCGTAGAGGAGCAGATTTCGGAAATGTTCATTCCTCTCTACTTGACACTCCATACTTCCGGACTTGAACACCAAAAAACAATTAGCCACAAGCACACAACGCAATATGATTTAGATACACGATACTACTGGCTACATTTTGATATACAACTGGCCATTTGCACCGTCACTATTGACCTGGTAAACACTCCTGAAATAAAACTGAATGAACTTATGCATCAGCCCAATTCAGGGCGTTCTTCTAGGTCTTGCCACTTGGGAATGTCTACTTTGACTATGTGATTAATTCTTGTTATTTACCTGACCCGTGAGTTCATTTTCCTATCTTTTCTGGTTGCATCAAGATTGCTCCTTTATATATTTACTGTCATTAAATCTTTCAGTCTGGGGTCGGCTCATTTCGTTTGCAGAGTTCTGAGTTTAGAAATTGATATATACGTATTTTGATTCCCCAAATAATAACAATAATACTAAACAGCAATACATACAGAAAATAGGAGAATAATTCTTCCACGATAAAGGCATCAATACTCACCTAAAAAAGAAAGAAAAGAAAGAAACACATATATTAACAGTTTCGAAAGAAGTGATTAACAGAGACAAAAACTTAAATAATCGAAATAGAAAATCATACAATTCAACAAAAATCAGCGTACCAAGTAGTACAAAAGATTATCTTAACTAAAACATTTTAAATTCGCAGTTGAAATAACCCTTCTTTAGAGTTGTTCCTGGGGATTCAGTAAGAAATAAATTTCTTGTTTTTGCGTCTTCTTTTGATCTTAGAATTACAATACCTTTCTGTAAAATCCGCCGAGTGTTGTTTAATTTATCAATTATAACTATGAAATAGAACGCCTGTGAATAAAAAATGATGAACATGATATAAAACTTTCCTTGACATCAAACTGTCATTGAGTTTCATACTACAAATCACATCAAAGCGTTTGCTGCTGCCATCTATTGTCATAAAAATGAATAAATCCGAAACCAACGTACAATAATTTCAGTTTCTGTGCTTTCCATGCAAAATCGAAATTTTTCTGCGAGGATTTCTGCTATGTTTTATCTGAAATACTGAGGAGGTTTGATTGACTTAGATCTCAATACTTCAGATGACAGACGACCTACGTACGCTACTGAGGGAAAGGTTTGGGTTCGAAAAACAAGTACAATTCAACACTCATATTAAGACTCTCTGCCACGGTCAGAAATCAGCGGTTAGCCCAGTGCGCCAGCGGGGAGATTATTTGGGGGTTAACCATGATCATGATGATCATATGTAGAGGATTTTAGGAAGGGAGTGTCTGACCCCAGGTTTTAAACAACCCTTAGAAATAATAGGAAGCAAGGAGATTTGGGCTAGAGTGACCGATAGGAAAGTGACACGGAAGCGAAGTAGAAAGGGGAAAGAAGACGCCCTTATTTATTACCGGGGGGCAGTACACGGGGTCCGACAGCTTAACGTGCCCACCCGACGCACGGCTGATATTTAGTGGATCGAACCTGAAGTCTTTTCCGCGGCAGTCACGAACGTTGCCCACTGGGCCACCCGCGGCCCTTGGGGTTTAACCACGACACACGTTGAGTTATAAGCAGCCGCTCGCCCTAATTTAGGGCCAATGGCTCCCGGAAGGGAGAAAGCCAGCTCCGCAAGACAGTGGCGCACACAGGATTTCTTTATGGGGATGGCCCAAAATATGGAAGATGCAAATAAAAACACCCCGAAGTGTAGCTTTACACGGAAAGTGTAGCTTTAGGCTATACTTTTCGTGTTGGAATTCCCTATTTTATAAAAAACGACAACTAACAAAGCGATTAGTAGTGACCCCTTCAGTGAATTCCTGTTCACCCTCCTCATTAGTCCCCTGGTCATACAAACACGAAAAAGAGGCTTAAACTAAAAAACTGGAAGAGTGGGGAACAACTAAATTTTTACGGTCCTACGGTGCTATTTTGATAACCTATTTTTTTTATTTTTTTATTTTTTGAGACGTAAACAACGCACTTCCTAGGCGAAATACGCTGGGCTACATGAAATAAAACACAAAACTTATAGCTTGGCAAAGTGCACATTATAATTTGAAGTTAAATATACTGAAAAATGGCACATTTTTTACTGGGTGGGCGGCATGCAGTGTAGCAGAATGTACACGCACGCGGATAGTTTTTTCTTGTAGATATATTTTTTTTATTTACAGCAATTAAAACACTTACTCAAGGCTTTACACAGATTATTTAATGTACTTAATTCTATTTTAACTTGAAGAACGTTTAATTGTTTTTCACATCTTCTGAGTACTTTAAAGTTTTTACAGACGTTTTTGGCCTATAGATTTTATCAAGGCATGTTCTCAATGTATAGGAACAGTATCAAAAGTTTTATTTACGCAAATAGAATTTAAATTTTATTGCCAGGTTCCTCTTGCAGTTGCCAGTTGTTAAATTTAAATCTTTTCCTTACGTATTTTGCAAGTTTACTATTCTTTTGCTGAAAATGCGATTTATAATTTTTGAAGGTGAACTGTTTTTCTGGATATAAAAGAATTCTTTAGTGGCTTGTTTTTATGAAGTTCATGGTCCAATATTTTAATATTTTACCAGAAAGGTCCATTTCACAACCATTGTTACACATTCATTTGTAATGTACTTATTTTGTCCTCATTGGGATCTGTAATGCTCTAAATAAGTATTTATTGTTTTATTAGTTTTTCTTTAAATCATCTTATTCTAAGTTATTGTTGTCACGGATTGCTTCGCGTGTTTGCAGCAAGTTTTCTGTTTCAATTGTTCAATGTGCGCAGATACATTTTATTTTTGTACAATTCTACCTGTAGGGTGGGCTTGCCCCCTTGGCAAAGTCCCTGACGTCATGGGCAGGGTCCGGCCACCTGGGCCACCCCTCTGACTGCGCCACTGCCACAAGAAAAGCACGTCACCCCTGCCTAAACCAGAACTCGAACCTCAGCTCATCCCCAACGAACGCCGTACTCGGAATGTTCATGGATCACTCGCCGTACTCGGAATGTTCATGGAGAATAAATAATGTGTCTTTCTCGCGTATATAGTAAATAGTAAGTAAAAATATCATATCGCAATACGCTGTGTTAGTTCCTACCAAAGATACTGAAGGAGAATAGACTGGCAAACGTAATGCTGCCGCTTTCGAAATGACGAAAATCAACTGAGCATCCAGCGCCATCTGTAAATGGGGAGTTCGAGGTAAACAAATATATATTGGAAAGTAAGAATGTTTCATTCAATTCATAAGGTACTAATGAAATGACGTACAAAGAATGTTCGCGTATGAACCGAGAACTTTCTGAAGAAAAACATAATTAGGAAGTTCCCATATCTGAGAAAAAACAAAACAAAGCTAATTAGCAAAAAAACAGGAAAATATCAGACCATGCCATGTACACAGAGAAGAGAAATGAAAAGAGAAGAAAGTAAACTTGTATTAAATAATCTACCATTTCATTTGGAAAACAATTACTTTTACCACAATTTTAAAGACTTGCAATTCAAATATCCGTGCGCAAACACGTCAACACACTAGCTACTTCCCCACAATGGCGAATTTCAATGTATGCCGGAAGTAGCCAGTCCTAATGTCTTTGGTTCCTACCGAGATACTGCAGGAGAATATAAGTTTCCGATATAATTACATTACTTTTCGGGGCTACGCTTCCTCAAAGTTTCACACCCACCTTTTCACCCGTGCTATCAATAATAATTTCCGTATTTCATTCACGGTCACTCCTTATCGGCAAACATTTACTGTTTTTTCTTTTTTTTTTTTTTTTTTTTATCCAGTTCTCTTTTCAGGCTACATTCTGGAGAAAACTGGTTAAGCCCCGGGCTGACCTATTGATCGTTTAATTCCTTACAGCCAAAAGTTGAATTTTTGGTGACGTGTAGTGGCAGAAAGTGAACTACGGAGCATCCTATGTGTTAGAATAAGGATGTGCAGATCTACAGAAATTTAAGCTTTCGGAAGCATATCTCACATACTTGTTAATCGCGGAGTTCAACGTTACACAGCATTTTTTTTTTTTTTTTTTTTTGCAGGTGGTGCATTGTTATGAGCTGTTTTACAAGAAGTGTAGCTTATGAGTGAAAATTTAAAACGGGTGCTTGAATATTCGGACACTAGATGGCAGCATATGTGGGAGAGAGCATCTCATGAATGCGAACAGAAGTTGCGAGAGACGATGATTCCACTCTTCTATTACTATAATCATAGTAAAAACTGCGGCGTAAAATATGACCATTATGACTATTTTTAATCTCCACAGACTGAGAGAGAATGCTCTGAAAACTAAAGGTGCGTTAAGTTATTTTTTTTTGTTGTTATATATCAGCTTAATGTTGTGCAGTACATTTTTAAAACGAATTAGAGAACAAAGCAATCGGCCAGAAGAGAGAGATAATCATAAACTCGTATCCCACTCACATTTATCTTTAAAAAAACAACGATTTAACAGTATTGGCTCATTCGTTAGAATAATCGACAGATCTTAAAAAGGCGTCTACTCTACTCCAGGAGGAGGTACCAATACCATTGCTCAGAAGTCAATTAGTGACAAACTAAATATAAAATTTGTGTAGAAAAATTGCTATGTGGCATGGTCAAACTTCATAATGATCTTCATGGTGATTTAGCTGAAAATGGGAGATATTCCAGACTCGTCATTTATTTACCTATTTATTTATGTCGAAACCAAAAATTTTAAAAGGAAAATAATTATCTGAAATTTTAAAAATCCGTTCGTGGTAGCGTGATTTGAACCTACATTCAATGATGTGCGATTTTTAGATTTTTTTCTATGCTAAAATTTGTTCACGACTGAATTCGTTTTACAGTGCATCATATTAACATTTCAACAGTTCTCTTTCATCCGGTATTTAACAGATTTTTTTTTTTTTCAGGAGAGATTTTATGAGGGTTTCCTAGTAAAATACATGTGTTTTAAAATGGTGGACCGCAATACTAAAATTCCCAGCCTGGTTTCCCAAACCGACCCTGTCCACCAGGAACTTCTACTTAGCTGTTTCGTACCACGTCCAAAATCCAGAAGCCCTCTATCATCTGGCCTCAGTTTTTATTTTCTCTTCCTTATCATAACAGCGGATCGGCCGGAATGATCGCCACCACCACCCTCCTGCCTTGGCATGTTTTCCCTTATTCAATGGTCAATATCTAAATAATTAACGCATTTTTTTTTAAGTTATAGTGATAAAACCGCAGGGTTTCGCAAAGTTTTTATAACCAAAATTTGTTGTAAATTTAGAGACATGGTGTTCTGTCCTAGCTTCAGCAGAAAAAACCAACAAACAAACAAAAAAAACTAGAGTTTCAGAAACAGCGAAACATGAGAGCGGAAGTGAAAAGAGATTTTGACTGATAATGAAAAACACTAGGTCAGCTTTGTGCTGTTTCCTTTTTGTTTTTGTTTTTTTCGTTTTAGTCTTTTCTGGCATCATTAGTAATTGGAAGCAGGGAAAGTCACCGTGTGGGGGTAGATTTTGGACTGTGTGTGACACAGCGAACTACGTGCCTCGATTGGGCCAAAAACAAAACCTAGTAACAAATTTCCGAGCTGGAAATTATTCTATTAAATTAACCCATCTGGATAGAAGGGATCAAACATTATTTTGAAGGATTTTATGAGATTTAAAAAGCATCAAGTTGGTTTTCTCAAAAAGCGGGCACTTGAACGCCATGTGTTTTCAATATCTATTTGCCAGTACAAATCGTACCTTTTTGAGGAGTCACTCCAACAGAATAGGTGGTGACGAGAACGAGACTGCTAGGTGCCATTTATTACCTTCATGCACAAATCAAATGTATACGAAGACACTCACTCCCACATAATCCTGGACTGTATAATAAATCACATAAAACTTCTTATTCAATTCTCACTTCGCAACTATGCATTTTCGCACTTCGTCTTCTACTAATACATCGAGGCAAACCAGAAACAAAATCACTAGCGCACCGCGGTTGCGGTTCTTGCCTTACTCACTAACAATAAACAATCGCTAGCGGCTGGGCTGCCTCTACTAAGTCCAAGTTCCAACACCATGTAAATTGTGCTGATTTTACAGTTCTTATTCGTGGTTTGTAATTAAAAAATGTTGAACAATTTTTTAATTGAAAATTTTGAAAAGCCCTTCAATGCCAGGAAAGTAGGACAGCACTGCAAGTTTATGGTGTGTGTGTGTGTGTGTGTGTGTGTGTGTGTGTGTGTGAGCGGACTGGGCTATTAGAACTTATACTAAGTCAAGAAAAAAAAAAGGGTATTTTTATACTTGAACTTCAATATCCTTGTAGAAGAAAACCAAGTTATACTAAACTTCGACGGATGAAAAAAAGAAAAAAAAACAAGAAAAAAACAGAAACCTACGTAGCAAATGTTGTGAAGTCGAACACTGTTTTTGACAAGGGATGGGGCTTAAATTTGAAAGTCCCCTTCGACTTTCAAATTTAAGCCCCATCCCTTAGAGTTGAATCTTCTACCCAAACCGCTTTTGCCAACTGCATTTGCAGTCAATGTAATCAGATATGCTATCAATAGTCTTCGATCAAAACTAGAAATTCATTCTGTACGTTAATGCACTGAGGTTCACCTACAATAAAATTTTCGGTTCGTCTTGATGCTTTTTATTAGGTGTACTAATAAGTTTTAAACCGTTTTACGACAACGCAACATGTAACTTGAAAGAAAACTACAGTACCTTTACTAATCAAAATATGCGCTGTCATTATCTATCGCCTTCCGCCATCGGTAGGGCAGCTGACGGATTCCAGCCAATAAGAATACTTCGTCGTGTGACGCGATGAAGTCGTCAACCCATTTTTGCACTTCGTCACAGGTCCGGAATCGTACAGCAGACAAACCATGTTGCATCGATTGGAACAAATGATAGCCTGAAGAGGCTATGTCGGGACTATACGCCTGGTGCTCCAAAACTTCCCAGCCAAGCGTCAATAACGTTTCCTTGACCGATTTCGCAACATGCAGCCTAACGTTGTCATGCAGTAATTTCACGGGACGCAGTCCTTTACCTGTGAATGGACATTTCCGACAGATTTCCCCGTTCGATTGGTGCAACTGTTGCTTGTAGCGATCAGCAGTAACAGTTTGATCCTGTTCCAATAGTTCATAATAGAGCACACCCTTCATATCCCACCAGATGCACAACCGAACATTCCTGGAGTGAATATTGCATTTCCGTGTCAAAGTCTTTGCTTTTCCGGGGTCTACCCAGTTTTTTTTTTTTTTTTTGCGTTTGGGATTGTCGTACCATACCCACTTTTCATCACCCGTAACGATTTTCCACAAGAAAGACTTTCTGTGTTGTTTATTCAACAGATTCAAACAATTCATGACACGCTTATTCTTGTTCCTCTGGCTCAGGTCATGTGGCACCCATTGTCCTTCTGAATCTTTCCCATTGCGTGCAAACGATTGGAAATGGTTTGTTGAGTTTAGTTGTTCAGCTAGTTCTTTTGCGTTTGAGACGAATCTTCATTCAGCAATGCTTGCAGTTCCTCATGTGCAACATTCTGCGGGGCGCTGCTACGTTCTCGATCATTAACATCAAAATCACCTGCTTTAAACCGTCTAAACCAAAAGTCACGCGTGCTTTTCGATACAATATTCTCCCCCAGAACAGAACAGATCGATGCTTTTGCAGCACTTTTTCCTTGATGAAATTCGTAACGAATGCAGTGTCAAAAAAAATGCAGTATCGCTTGCCATCTTTCACCTACCAATGTGCAAGTGCGTTTGACTGTTGGGCAAACTTCTGTGTCACATTTTTTACTCTGGACCAGTTACGGTCACATGACAACGTGGGGGGAATGTCGTATATGCAAATTAGCGGTATGCGTCACACAAAAAACGCTTTAAAACTTATTTGTGCACCTAATATATGTATATGCTATCATATACATATATTATCTTTCCTTTTTCTTTCCTTTTTCTTTTTTTCTTTAGCAAGATCTGCTATCTTTCCTTTTTCTTTTTTTCTTTAGCAAGATCTGCATCTGATTTACTACTCTTTGGAGTTACATGAATGGATTTTTGAACTGCAATTCTGGAAAGTCTGTTTCATCTACAGCCAAATTACTTTTTAAATTTGAAAGAAAATAAATAAAAATTATATTTTGCATTCTTTAATTTCTGTCACTTTTTAAACTTACACTGAAACTCTTGCAATTCCGGACATCTGTACACCCCCCCCCCGAGATTTTTTCATAATTATTTTATTAATGATAGGCAAGTGTTGTTGAAATTTTTTTTATTTTCGGGGCATTTGGATTTCCAATCTCCCTAACAGCGAAGAAACTATCGCAAATTCTGAAATGGGTTATCGCAATAAAATTCATAAGAACGGAATCAAGTTTTTGACAGCTCATCTCAGAGAACGTACCATGTCTAGTCCATCGCCTCTGTGTGACAGAAGTCATTTACGCTTTCCAACCCTAAGTTGAAGAAGCGAATGTGCTCCAGCTTTGTGCGTCGGTATGTCTGTCCATCCGTCCGCACGATAACTCGCGTAAAAATGGTTCGATTTCGATGAAATTTTAGTATGTGGTAGGGGACAACCTGGGAAGGAATCGTATTGAAAATGGACGAAATGGGGTCAAAGATCAGGACATAGGAGAAGGATCCATTCCATCGTTCTTATGCGTCATAACTTATGTAAAAATGCTCCGATTGCGACAAAACTTCATCAAGTTGTTCCGGAGATGCACTGAACCGGTTCTGTTTAATATCATCGAAATGGGGTCGAAGGTCAGGGCACAGGAGCGAGATTTATTCCACAGCCATTATCCTCCTAACTTGACTGAAAATGCTTCTATTCCGACAAAACTTTAGTATGCTGTTCCGGAGGTATACTGAACCGGTTCTGTTGAATATCATCGACATGGGGTCAAAGGTCAGGGCACAGGGGCGAGCTTTAATCCACAGCCATTAACCTCATAACTTGAGTAATGACTTCTGGTATGTTGGAAAGCGTATCATAATCAATGCATTGCATTGCATTGCATGATTTTACTAACTTGTTTTCTTCTTACACTAAAATCTACTAAGAATCTGGGATTCAGGAAAATAGGTAAAATGTTCTTAATTATTATTGCCTCACTACAAAGCAACTGATTCGTAGACTTGTGTTGAAAAAATGTTTAAATAGTAAATAGTGATGCTTAAATACCGTTTTTTTTAGGGGGAGGGGGGGGGAAATAACTTTGTAATTTCCCCCAAAAGTGGGAAGCACAAAATAGCCTCCAAGGCCGTTTACGGGTCCCCAGTCCTGTACTTTGTGTGTGTGTGTCGCCTACCAACAGCAGACAAAAATGATCATATGTAGAGGATTTTAGGAAGGGAGTGTCTGACCCCAGGTCTTAAACAACCCTTAGAAATAGGAAACTAGGAGATTTGGGCTAAAGCGCCCGATAGGAAAGTGACACGGATGCGAAGTAGAAAGGGGGAGGAAGACGCCCTTATTTATTACCGGGGGGAACAGTACCCGGGGTCCGACGGCTTAACGTACCCATCCGACGCACGGCGGATATTTAGTGGATCGAGCGTTCGTACCTGCCTGGGATCGAACCTGGGGTCCTTTCTGTGGCAGTCACGAACGTTGCCCACTAGGCCACGGCAACGCCCGTCCGTAATTTAGGGCCGCTGGTTCCGTTAGGCACTACCACCTATGGCTCATCCGGGGCTCGAATTCTGACCCACTTCGAGGTGCTAGCCAGCCAAGGTTAGTAGAAGACAAGGTTATGCTCATCCTGAACTTCCGGTGATTGCTTTGTGACGTCACTGTTCAAATCGCCATCGTAAGACCACCTAATCGCCATGTTTCTCTGTATCTGCATCATAGCAGCGTGCCGGAATTATTATTCGCAAACCACCTGGAATAATCTTCATGAATTTTACCAGATTTCTTAACGCATGATGTCTTTAATTTTTAATTTAAAAAAAATTGGAGAATATTGCCAAGACGCTTTTCCTATTCCTCATAAAGAATTTCTTTATTATATGAGAATAATATGTCCTGCTGGGCGTTTTCCCTTACAAATTTATATATAAAACACCAAAAATTCCCCTTGTAACTAAATTAACATTAAAAGTATAACCGTTTTCCCGCCCTTTACGTAACAGAAATGTACGTGAGGTATTTTTTGAAATATCCGTTACTAAAATATTCACACGACTGTATATTTCTTTTCACACGACTGTATATTTCTTTTGTGGTTAATTTAAATGTGTTTTTGCATAAGCTTTTGTTCTGCGTTTGAGTTATAAGAATTGTTGACAAGACATCTTTCTCCATAGCTACAGTTCGGATCTACGATTCACATGTTAGGACGGTGACGTTACGATTTTTCTTCTGCGAGGAAGGCGGGATGAGCAAACCTTAGCTAGCCAGAGACCTAAGTCTCTCACTACCGGGACGATTTCTAAATGCCATTCACGCGCTTATCCCACAGAGTAACTATTACATGTAAACAACTCATTTTTTGGTGGGAAGAAAATTTAATTTCTTTTGCATCATCCACCCACTTGTCGACCGTGAAATCAATCTGATCACCCACTCCTTAAAACCAGGCGCCACCAAAACTGCGATTGTTAGACAGTATCACGTGGGAGCAGGTCGTTCTCCGATGCCCGGGTAGTTCAATTGCTGACTGGAAAAGTCGAATTAGTACTACATAACAGTGCCTGTTTTCCAAATCGATGTCAACTTTCTAGTAATAAGACTGAGTTTTAACGGGCAGATCAGATCATTTCGTGAGTGTTAGAAGGTGGGGTGGCAAACGCATTTCATGAGTGTAAGTGGGTTGTATGTGAGGAGGTGGTTGCCCTCAGCTAGGAACCCCACCCAGCCACCACCCACTGCGTTGGCACGCAAGGTCTTAACCAATTATTACCTAAAACTTCGATGTTCTAATGGAGATACAAGGGCAATTTGCAGATACCTTTTGAACGACACAACTCGAGATTAGGTACTCAAGACTAATCTCCTTTTCAAAAGTAACGTTTTCGAGGCGAACAAAATGAAAAAAAAAATCCGAAAGCAAGTGAAACCGACAATTATGTCAGAAAGTGATCCTTAGTAGGGATGCACTTTGAAGAGACAAAATGCTTTTTTTTTTTTTCCCCGTTGAAATTTCGATTTTTTTTTTTTTTTCTGTGAATATAGTACATAAATTTTTCCGACACGTATTACAGCTGGGGTCTAAAAGTTTCGTGCCGCCCCGGCGGCACAGTAGTCTAAGCGTTGGCTTATGAGTCCGGGTTCGAATCCCGGCGAGGCATGGATGTTGTGTTTGTCTTACGGCACTGGCTCCCTCCCTTCCCTGGAACCAGTGACCCTAAATTAGAAACGGGCGACTACTTATAGCCCATTGAGTTGCTCACAGTAGTCGTTTAAACTCCAATTAAAAAAAAAAAAAAAAAGACTGATGGGTCGTGTGTCTGGATTCATCAGTCCATAGGACCCGTTTCCATTGATCTACGGTTCACAATAAATGTTCTTTACACCATCCTAAACGACGAGTAGCATTCTGAGTGAAGATGAAGGCTATTAGCAGCCGCACGACCACGGTAACCCACGGAATAAAGTTCTTTGCGAATGGTACGTATACATACCGAGGTTCCAGCATTTTTACTCACCTGTACACTGAGGTCTTGTGCGGTACTCCGTCGATTAGCTGTAACGATTCTTCTGTGGCTTCGACGTCCTCTATCGCTGATTTTCTTTAGTCTGCTAGTACGTTTTGCTGCTTCAGGCATGCCGTGTGTCTTCCACTTATTCAGTACATCCAAAACAGTTGATTTGGGTATGTTTAAACGCCTCTCGGTTTCTCTTATGAGCAACAGTTAATATAACACCCAACAATCTTTCCTTTCTCAAAGTCAGTTCTCTCCCGCCGTGACATATTAACTCAACCTCACAGTGCCATATGATCGCAGAGCTGTAGGCTTATTTTTATTCCGTTTGCAGCTGCACCGCGCATCTTAACAAAGCAGCGAATCCATTCATTTGCTTTTGAAGGGGTGTCTGGTGAGTTTTGTCAATATAGTGTATTTTCATATGCAAAAACGCAAAATTTTGAAAAGCAGTTAAGATAATGAATTCAGCGCAAGAAAAAAGTTGAAGGCGACATTCTACTAACATTTATATCTTACACCGCAAAACCGCTAGCCATTGACATGTTATCCTGTTGGTTTATCAGTGCCGTAATTAGTACGATTCAGGTGTGACTGTGTGTGCGTGTCCAGATGGGTGGAAATGCGCAGAATTATTTAGCAGCCGGCAGTAAAACGCATTAAAAATTATTTCTTTCAATATATTGTAAATAAATAACAGTTGCTATCAAACTTGCCCCAGCAAAACTAATACCAGCCACACCGTCGCCCAGCCTTATTTCAAAGTACAGCGACGTCAGGGGCGCCGACTTCTCCAAATTATTGGGTCGGGGAGGCGTGATGAGATCAGACGTGGGAGGGGCATGTCTCTTCCATCGTTAGAAGGAATAAACTATGAGATTCGACGTATAGTTTAAAACGCAATTGTAATTGCTCATCAGCAAACGAACAAAGAAACAGAAATATTATTTTGCTGAAATTCAGCCTATGGATTTAAAAAATATCCAGAAAGATTTTATTTCCAAAGTTTAGTAAAAAATGAGAAATTAGCTGGTTTACTCAAACAAAGAACAAGAAGCGCAAAAAATAAACAGATAAATAAAGGCGCTAGTGATTATACGTTTCTGTATTTTATTTATTTTATTTTTTATAATTGTTTTAAGCATTTATGACATATCGTGGGAACATGTCAAATTCTATCAATACGGAGCAGGCAACCCAGATTATTATCAAATGAGCAATGCTGAGATTGGGAAACAAAGTTTTTATTCATTATTTTATTTATTAATTTTTTGGAAATAAATCGCTTTGGCCTAATAAGGTCGGGCTTGGTTCACCTTATGACACTAAATGTTTTCGCACAACGTCAACCCTAGCACTCCAAGTGCTGGCGGGGTGCGAGCCGGCAGACCTAGTAGTGGAAAGGGAGGCAGCAATGCACTGCCTAAGGTCAGGCGAGGACGCCTACCTTCTCGGTGCGCCGCATCGAGCCTCCGACATGGAGATGGAAAGTGTGGACTGGCAGATCCACCCTGCCGAGGAAATTTGCCCACCGTGGGACAAGGAGAAACCCACGGGAGTTGGGCATGAGCTGTTCACGGACGGCTCAAAGTTGAAGGGACAAGTGGGGGCAGGCTTCTGTGCGTTCTCGGACGGGAACGAAGCCACTGCAGGAAGCGTGAAATTATCGCAGAACGCTTCTGTCTTCCAGGCAGAACTGCTGGCGATAGAGATGGCACTCACCTGGGCACTCCCCAGACGTAGTGAAGAAAGAATAAAACTCTACTCGGACAGTGAGGCAGCACTGCAGGCTCTGAGTAGATTCAGGGGAAGAAACCCCATCGTCCAGAGGATCAAAACCCTCTTGAGGGCAGAGGGAGATGGGGCAGTTAGTTTCCACTGGGTACGAAGCCATGTCGGAATCCTAGGAAACGAAAGGGCAGATCAGCTGGCGAAGGCAGCCACGCTGAAAGAGACGGTCGACGTGCAATGCAGAACGCCGCGAAGGTGTACTCGCGCAGCATTAGCACGTCGGACCATGACCGAATGGCAGGTCAGATGGGACACGGGAGAGACAGGGCGGAAGACACACAGAGTGTTTCCGAAAGTCTCGACCAAACGAGCACAGACAAATAAGTTCCTGAATCAAGTACTCAGTGGCCATGGCATCAGCCCTGAATACCTAGGCAGATTTGCCATCAGGAACTGCACTTGTCCCTGTGGAAAGAGAACGGCAAGCATAGAACACTGCGTACTTGAATGCAGTGGCTTCGCCGAATGGAGAAACACACTGATCCCAGGTGTGCAAAGAACGCGAAGATTGGATCTGCTCATCCAATCTTCCGTTAACAGGAGGGGGATAATAGCCTTTGTAGAAAGGCTAACCCTCCAGCAACATACCATCTTCCCCAATCAAACGGGGACCGAAACGCAGGAGGTGAACGTGCACACCGAAAGCGAATCGGAAGATGAATGAGGGTAGAAGTCTGTGGGAAAGCAGACGAAGAGACCACCAATGTAAATATTCTGTAAATAAATTTTGCTATCACTTGATGTTGTAAGTCCTAAGCATGAGGACAGTGTATACATGTGTGTAGGTGTTTGAAAAAGAAAATAAAGGGAAATTATTCCCCCAAAAAAAGTTCGAGGGCAAGGAATCTTCCAGTCAGCGAAAAAGTAAGAAACGACCTATCCCGCCAGACAGAGCGGGAACCCAGACAAGGTATTCTAGGTCGCCTGCCAGCACGTCACCACGGGCTGGTCTCTGGGCCATTGGGGTGGCCAGGGTCCGAACCGCGTCTCAAGGCAGGATAATTGTCGCAACATTTCAAAATAACATCCAAGGTGCTCAACAAGTCCCCGTGGAGCCAAGACAGATTGGCGGAACGGGACAATGAAATCAGTATATTATGACGCTAAAGCGATTATTTAATTAAACAGGACCAAAAATATTGGGTTCCAGCCGTTCCTGACGGTGGTCTGGAGTCAGAGGTACACATGCCGAGGCACACGTGCACGTAGTCCGGTGTCACGTCAATTCCTCGCGTGCGTCAATTCGTCGACTACGTCAATTCGTCGCGCGCCAATTCGTCGACTGCGACGATTCGTCGCCTGCGTCAGTTCGTCGCCTACGTCAGTTCGTCGCCTACGTCAGTTCGTCGCCTACGTCAGTTCGTCGTCGCGCGTCAATTCGTCGCCTGCGTCAGTTCGTCGTCGCGCGTCAGTTCGTCGTCGTGCGTCAATTCGTCGCCTGCGTCAGTTCGTCGCGCGTCAATTCGTCGCCTGCGTCAGTTCGTCGAGCGTCAATTCGTCGCGGACAAATTTGTCGACTACCTCAATTCGTCGACTACGTCAATTCGTCGCGTTTACAGATTTTGGTTACATACAAAACGAATGCAGGAAAACGTACGATTTAAAATTTTCGTGAAATCTAGTTTTCATTTCAGAACCATCAAATTTGGTATCATGAAACTCTAACTTAGACGCTAGACGGTTTTTAGAAGGGATTGGAGCCCGGGGGTCAGAGCACCCCCCCCCATGAAAAAATTCGTAATATCTACAGTTTTCATTTTAGAACCACAAAATTTGGTATACTATCTCATGGTACTCTAACTTAGATGGTACACAGTTTTTGGAACGGGTCAAAGCCCGGGCGGTCACAGCCCCACATACAAAATTTTCTTAAAAACTACAGTTTTCAATTCAGAACCACCAATTTTGGTATACTATCTCATGGTACTCTAACTTAGACGCTAGACGATTTTTTGAAGAGGTTGCAGTCCGGGGGATAAGGGCCCCCCTCATTAAAAAAATTCGCAAAATCTACAGTTTTCAATTTAGAACCACCAAATTTGGTATACTATCTCATGGTACTCTAACTTAGACGGTAGACCGGTTTTTGGAACGGGTCAAGGCCCGGGGGTCAGAGCCCCCCCCCCACACACACACACAAAATTTTCTTTAAAACTACAGTTTTCAATTCAGAACCACCAAATCTGGTATACTATCTCATGACACTCTAACTTAGACGCTAGACAGTTTTTGGAAGGGGTTGGAGCCCGGGGGTAAGAGTCCCCCTCCCCCCTCGTCATAAAAAATGCCGTAAAATCT
Organism: Macrothele yani; assembly: GCA_039090855.1. Taxonomy (NCBI): domain Eukaryota; kingdom Metazoa; phylum Arthropoda; class Arachnida; order Araneae; family Macrothelidae; genus Macrothele; species Macrothele yani. The sequence continues at coordinate 165,622,598 of CM077029.1, read as the reverse complement.
ACAGTATTCAATTTAGAACCACCAAATTTGGTATACTATCTCATGGTACCCTAACTTAGACGGTAGACCGTTTTTGGAACGGGTCAAGGCCCGGGGGTCAGAGCTCCCCTCATAAAAAATTCGTAAAATCTACAGTTTTCAATTCAGAACCAAAAAACATCTGAATTAAATACTGTAGATTTTACGAAAAAAAAATTATGCGGGTAGGCGCTCTGACCCCGAGCCTTGACCCGATCCAAAAACGGTCTACCGTCTAAGTTAGAGTACCATGATATAGTATACCAAATTTGGTGGTTCTAAATTGAAAACTAGATGTTGCGATTTTTTTATGAAGGGGGCCTTTACCCCCGGGGCCGCAACCCCTTCCAAAAACGGTCTACCGTCTAAGTTAAAGTACCATGAGATAGTATACCAAATTTGATGGTTCTAATTTGAAAACTGTAGATTTTACGAAATTTTTATGAGGGGGATGCTTTCACCCACCGGGCTCTAACCCCTTCCAAAAAGCGTCTAGCGTCTAAGTTAGAGTTTCATGATACCATACGTAATGGTTCCGAATTGAAAACTGTAGATTTTACAAAAAAATTATGGGGGGCTGACCCCGGGCCTTGACCCGTTCCAAAAACGGTGTACCGTCTAAGTTAGAGTACAATGAGATAGTATACCAAATTTTGTGGTTCTAAAATGAAAACTGTAGATTTTACGAAATTAGATTTTACGTAGATTTTACGGGCTCCAACCCCTTCTAAAAACCGTCTAGCGTCTAAGTTAGGGTACCATGAGATAGGATACTTGATTTGGTGGTTCTGAATTGAAAACTGTAGATTTTACAAAAATTTTGTATATGGTGGGGGGGGGCTCTGACCAACCGGGCCCTGACCCCTTCCAAAAACCGTCTACCGTCTAATATTTTTAGTGCCAAAGAAAAAGCGTAATATTCCTATCCTGTCTGAGTGTCCAAACTTTATAAATTTGATCAGGGAGAAAGACGTTCGAAATCGTACGTTTTCCTGCATTCGTTTTGTATGTAACCAAAATCTGTAAACGCGACGAATTGACGTAGTCGACGAATTGAGGTAGTCGACGAATTTGTCCGCGACGAATTGACGCAGTCGACGAATTGACGCGCGACGAATTGACGCGCGACGAATTGACGCGCGACGAATTGACGCACGCGACGAATTGACGTACAGTATAACCACGTAGTCCTGCATCCAGTAGGTCTTGTATGATACGCAACATGACTCCCTTACCAAATGAAAAATTTGACCTTGATCCAATATGGGGGATTTAAAGATGGCGGCCATGTTCCAGAAACAGCTTAAAAAATACCCCCTACCCTCTGATTCCGTGCTGGGGATTCAGATATTTGATTTTCCCTTCCGTTCCTGAAATACAAGGGTGTTCCGCGATTTTTGACTCACCCTGTATATATATATTTCGCACCAGTCGACGACATCACTGCTAAGCGCTGAGAGAAGCATCCATTCGTGGGGATTGGAAAAGGTAGCCATTATGATTTGGCCCATGAATGTATACAGCATGCTTTTGGGATGAGGGTAGAGGAGTTTCAAGGATAGGACGTAATATGCAGTTGTTTTCATTTCGCCTTGTACGTTTGGAATAGATCTCCGGGATTCAGAATTGAGGGCACGGCGATGAAATGTACACAGCAGTGCCTAGAAATAATCTCGCTTAAAAAATCCGCAACGTTACTACCTATGCATTCCCAGAATAACTCGGTATAAAATAAGTGTTGTTACTTGAAAAAAAAAAAGTGAAATGGAAATTATAATAAATAAATGAATAAAAATTACATAGAGCAACGATCTACCATAAAAACATGAATTTCAGTTTCCGATTGCGAAAAATCTCTGGGGAAAGAGAAAAACGGAAAGTAAATATTAAAATCACTTTACTAATAAAAAATTTTGCTAGATTTAATTAAATTAATTCAACAAGAAATGTTAAAAGTATTCGCATCGTACATTTGAACTTTCACAAACAATGAAAATAAGTTTTAGATTTCGTTAAAAGTAAAGTGTAGTTTTTCTACTTTCTTCCTTCCTTTCTTTTTTTTTTTTTTTTTTTTTTTTCCAAGACAACAGTATACCAGCAAGATTTTTATTATTACTTTCGCTTTTGTCTCCCTACATAAACAAGTAATTTTGAAACAATGAAATATTAATATACGTCTAATTATTAATCATACAGCGTCAAGTTAATTTACCACCCTTTGGAAAAACTCATAAAAGAAGCAAATCTATTTTTTTCACATGATTTTACCTTTTGCAAGCTTTTTTTAAGTCACATAACAACCTTCATGAAAAAAATATATATCCTCCATTTAATAACAATCAAAGTAAATATCTCACACAAATAATTAATTGCTTTCCAAACTCATGTGCCGTAGGTGTGGCAATATTCCACCCATTTGTCATCTCCCTTTCCTCAAGAACAACAAAAAAAAAAAAAAATCCTGTTGATTTGATTTATGACCATTAATGAAATCAGGTACAATACACATTCCCATTTTTTTCCCTCTTTTAACTGGAACTAACCAAATCGAGTTCTCGAAAATATGAAGAAAGAAAGAAAAAGCCAAGGGCAATTAATGACCACCACAACCTATCAACTTCCTAGAAATGACCTTTCCCGTTTCCTATAACTTTCACTTTTTTCCTGAATCCATAACGTATGTTCCACATATCTTTCCACGAAACGTGGAACGTTGAGTGTGGGCGGCAATTGAGAAACGGAAGCATTGTGAGTATTAATACGACCTACGTAATATGTCTGGTTCCAGAGAAAGTAAAATTATCTTACGACGAAAATAGTTATTTACACAATAAGAATCCACAATAATATAGGGGAAAATAAAATCAACTAGTCTCTACCAACTTTTTTGTTTAATACATCGGACTTTCACGCACGGGGGTAATGACGGCCTCCTTCAAATCCCACATCTCGGGGGGGGGGGAACTCACAACTAAGAGGACCTCTAAACTCAGGAAAAGATATTACATAATGTTTTGTGGAAACTGCATATGAAGCTGGTTAGAGAAATAGCCAGCAGGATTTTTTGTATGGCGGCTTTAAGAATGAAGTGTCAATAAAAGGAATGTTTGGTAACTTTTTTAACAAATAAGTAAAATATTTGGAAATCATTTTTGCGCTTTTAGTTTATAAAAACTGCTTAATGGCAAATCAGCTATTCCGGACGACTTATGGCATCCTTTTACACCCATAGCAATAGTTCCTATACATGTACGTATATTAATCCGAGAATGTGAAGCAAATATCATTTCAGTGAATGAAATTTTTACACCAATGAGGATAAGTTGTTTGCAAATAGATACATATCCTTCAGAATATAATTAATTGAAAAGTGTTCTTGGGGGGGGGGGGCGAGACGAAAAAAACAGAGACGTGTGTCTTTTATTTTTTTTTTTTTATAGAGTCAAGAGAAAAAAAAATACTATGTGCAAAACTTGTGGCATTATAACCACACCGGACAAAAAATTAGTCACCCCTAACAGAACTGACGGTAAGAAGTTCAGGTTGCACAGAGAGCGCCGTGATGACATTGTTGGGAGATAAATAGTACTGACGTGGTCTAAACGATCATTTCTGCCTCGTGCAGTGGTGAAGAGCAACGTGTGTGTTTAATTTAGTCTGCAATATGGGTCGTAAGACAGACTGAGTGGCAAAAACTAGCCATCGTGTTTGGCCATGTCTACGGACACAAAATAAATGAAGTAGCCCAATTTTTTGGTGTGTCGAAGCGTACTGTCCAGCGGGTCTACTAACAGGGCTGTAGTTCGCAGTCAACTGAAAATCGGCGCCGTAACTGTGGCCGGAAAACGATTCTCACCAACAGGGACCGCCGCCATGTTTCACACCTATAGTAACTGCAAATCGGTTTCAAACCAGGCAACAATTGCTCTAAACAGTCAATGAAAGTCCACTCCAACCAATTTCTGAAAGGACAATGCGACGAGAACTGCGTGCGATGGACATCTGAAGCAGAAAAGAGACCTCTTTTAACAGCAAGACGCAAAGTCTCACGTTATCAATGGGTTCAGTGGCACCAAACTTTACTCTAGAGGATTGGAAACGAGTAATTTGGTCTGACGAGTCTCGTTTTTGTTCGTACTCTAATGATGGGAGGCGACGAGTGCACTGTAGGCCCAATGAAGCCTTTAATCCAAATTGTGTCGAAGGTGTTGTTCAAGCTGAAGGGGGTTCTGTGATGTTTCGGGGACGCTTTTCGTACCACGAAATGGGCCCTCTGGTTGAAGTGACGATGAATTTGCACGCATGTGTACCTCGGCATTACGAATGACGAAGTGTTGCACTTTGCCCTACATCTCCAGGATCAGCATCACATTGCCACTCCTGTCTTCCAAGACTACAATTGCCGAGTGCAAAGGGCTGAAACTGTGGTTCAGTGGCACGACGCACAATCAGCAACACTGTCTCCCCCTCGACTGGCCCGCCAAATCAGCAGATCTACATCCTATTGAAAATCTGTGGGATCATTTGAAACAGAAGGTGAAACGCCGGAATAGACACCCACGTACTCTGACGGAACTTCGGGACCAATTGACGCACGAGTGACTGGAAATCAATGTTCAAAACATCCACAACCTCGTGGAGTCTCTACCACACCGGATGCATGCTGTTATTAAGGCAAGAGGCGCCATCACCCGTTATAAGGTACGTTCTGACAGGGGTGACTAATTTTTTGCCAGGTGTACTTATTAAGTCCGTTTTTTATTTATTCAAGAGTACACAATTTAAGTAGTTTTATTTTTTGTCAGCACAATTTTGTTACTTATTTATTTGCTTATTAGGTTCTGTATTTTCGTATAATTCGGAAAAAGGTCATTAGATACTGTCATACGGCAGTTACGTGTTTTGTGTGTCCGATCATGAGACATTTCAAAGTGCCTCAATTATCTAAACGAATAAAATTTGCATGATACGATTAACTTTGGATTACATGTTTTTAAATATTTTGTAATGCTATAAAAGTAAGGCAATCGTTTTAATTACAACGTGCACATTTGTGTTACGTGCAATAATTTTTGGTTTTACTAGAAACGTTCCAAAGAATTTGAATTATTAAAACACGAATAAAACCCAGTTAATAACATGGGATTTAAAAATTTCAATAAATGAAAGCTAATACGATGGTTGTACCGAAAGTAATGCAAAAGTTGGCATAATTTGTTTATTAACAGACAGAGGTCGTTCACGTCGCATATGTTGGTACTCTTTCTCTATACAAAGGTACTTACTCAACGTAGTCTTCATCACAGCGATGAATTTGCGCCATCGTTGAACCCAACAGACGAATTCCCTGAAAAAATTCAGGTGTGGACTATTGTACCCACTTCTTCACAGCCACTTTCACCTCATCTGCGTCATCAAATAGTTGTCCCGGGAAACTGTCCTTCATTAGACCGAACAGATGAAGGTCGGAGGGCGCAAGATCTGGGCTGTACGATGGATGGGGGGGGACCACCGACCAGCCTAATTTACCGATCGCCTGATTAGTTGCCAAAGATGTGTGTAGTCTCACATTGTCATCGTGAATGTGGATCCTTTTCAGATTCTTGTTCGGTCTCTTCCTCCTTATGGTTTCTCTAAGCTTCTTGAGTGTCTCAACGTACTGCTCGCTGGTCACGCTACGGGCAGATTCCAGAAAATTAAGAAGAATGACACCCCTGACATCCCAAAAAACAGTCACCATGACTTTCTGTGCTGATCTCTGGCTCTTGAACTTCTCAGGTCTTGGTGAAGAGGTGTGACGCCATTCCATGGATTGATTCTTCGTTTCTGGATTGTAAAGATACACACACGTTTCATCCCTTGTCACCAGATCGAAAAAAAAAAAAAAAAAACGTGTCTTCATTGGCTTCAAACGCTTCCAGCAGATCAGAGCAGATTTCCACCCCTCTCTCCTTCAAATCAGGTGTCAACTGCCGAGGTACCCACTTTCCACACACTTTCCGATACCCTAAGTCTTCCACCATCTTTTGTATGGCATTGTGATCACAGTCCAGTTGTGCAACAAGCTCACGGATTGTAACTCGTCTTTCCGTGCGAATCAATTCTTCAACTCGCTGACGATTCGTGTCAGTGGTCGCAGATGATGGCCTTTCACTGCGTGGTTTGTCTTCAACGCTGGTCCTTCCCCCTTCTTTAAACTTCTTCATCCATCTGTGCACATTGCTCTTGTCAATGGTGGCATCTCCATAAATATTCTGTAGTCTTCTGTGGATGTCGGGCACCGTTCCTCCGTCCAGAACTCAATAACGGAACGTTGCTTCTGCTTGGAATCCATTATTTACCTGCAATGAAGAAGAAGGGTTACTATAGAGAAAGAGTTAGTCTACCAACATGTGCAATTCGAACGACCTCTGTCAGTTAATAAAAAGTTATGCCCACTTTTGCATTACTGTCGGTACAACCTTGTAAATTTTCACAAAGGGACTGGAAGATATTTGGGGGGGGCAGTTTTCCAGTACGTCACACTGCTTTTACGAGCATTTCAGGAACCACAAGTGAATTTTAAAACTTATGAATATTTTTTTTTTTTTTTTGGGGGGGGGGTAGCAACTACAATTATGGTACGTCTACAAATGAGGGATAAAATGCTAAAGCTCATCATTAATTCACAGGCTCCTGTTGTTTGAATGGCAGCACCTGCAGTATTCAGCGCAAACAATCACAGGAAACTGAACTGTTGATTTTCAACATTCCGTTGCTCCAGTGGAGCGATGTAGGTAAAAGACGCCGTAACAAGCACGCTTTGAAACTTGAGATCTTATTGCACTGACAACGACTTTCAAATCTTTAAGCAAGGTAAAATGTACTACTTTATAGTATTATTTAACAAAACTTACAAATATAAAATTTACTCTTCATAGCTATAATAAATAGCTTTCCCTTCAAGGAATCCACAGACTATAATACATGGACATCGTAGAATCACCTGTGCAATAATTTAAGTACCTAGTTTCTAACGGTAACGCAATATACAACAGCTGGTGCAGAAAGTGGAGTATATATATATAATTTTGTTAAAAATACTTACAGAATTCTCAAGTCCTTCAAGCACTCTGTCCTTAAATGTTTTTCAAATTCTGGAATGAAACTGCTGACCATGTTGATAAGCATGTTTTTGCTTTGGTTCTGGACATTCTTAAACATATTCTTAAAGATAAAATTTCTCTTAAAGAATTTTCCAGTAATTTTGTTACCATCAGGTTCCTAAATAAAGCCTACGATAATCTCATAATCTCAATGTAAGGAAGCTGTTCTACAATAATGCAATTTTTTTCCCATCCACAGGCACCAGTCTATTGTAAGTTTTAAATATGTTAAGACCTTAGGGTCAATAGTTAAAAACTACAAACTTAACTCTTCGAGCTACATTCCTGTAATTACTACTTGTTCTTGTGATGAACATAAAGAAACAGTTCACTATGATAAGAATTACAACCATATTATCACCGGAAACTTGAGTTTTGTTGAAAATGAAAAGCTTAGGAATTTATTAGAGTATGGCTCTAAATTCAGACCTTCCTTCACAATTTCCAAAGAAAGGATTCTTGAGAGCTTCACTCAAGATGTTAATAGGTACGTCGTAAAAACCAGTTTAACGTACAATCAGCCTATTGAGGCCTTCGCAGAATGGAAATATAATATAATCAATAGCTTCACCGGTGAGTTGGCAGGTCTGGACTTTTGTTTCGACAGAAATCTCTTTTTCTCTGGAGAAGCTAAAAGGTCACTCTCCAAACTACAAGACCAATTTATTTTTACCACTACGGATAAAGCTAGCAATAATTTTGCAATTATCTGTAAGAAGTTCTATTTTGAATTGTTAACTATGGAACTCAATAATAGAGTAACATACGAGCCCGTAAGTTATTCTACCAAGCAGTTAGAAAATCGGTTTAAGGCATTCTTCAAGAAACTTAAAATTACACAAACTAGAAGATATGAGCCTGAATTTCCATTTCTTTTTGCAACGGTTAAGTTTCATAAGGATCCTGTGAAGTTCAGGTTCATAGCTAGTGGAGTAAGGAGTCATAAAAAGAAAATAGATCTTGCTTTTGAAGATGTCTTAAAGAAGGTTTTGAAACACATTAGAAACTGTTCTAACTTGATGTACAGAGATTTTTGGATAATTAATAATAATGCAGAAGTAATTTCTACTATACTCAAAGTTTGTCCCCTAGATATTAATAGTTATGATTTTGAAAACCTATGTACTAATCTGCCTCTATCAGATATAATCACTACCTTTAAAGAGCTGTATGCAGAATTTAAACTTAACCAATTTGTTGATGTAGGAACTTGGAACTCTTATCTCAATTGCTGCATAAAAAATAACCATATCTTATATAATAATACTCTCTATAAGCAAGTGAACGGTATTCCAATGGGAACATCAACGTCCAAGAATATCGCTAATCTATTCCTGTTCTTTAAGGAATATAAATTCATTAAAAATCACCCCACCTGCTCAGATAACTACCTTTACACTTTTAGATATATTGATGATCTGCTGTGTATCAATAATTCAGAAGTTATAGAGAGTGATTTTGATAATATCTATCCTAGCTCTCTTAACTTATGTAAAACCAACCACAGTAATCAGGAACTTGAGTTCCTAGACTTAAGCATTAAGCTCAACAGAGGTAACCCATCTATTAGCCTCTTTGATAAAAGAGTTAATTTTCCTTTCAAAGTAATTAAATATCTACACTGGAATAATAACATTTCAACCAAAGTAATTGAGAATGTACTAATTTCTCAGGTCCTAAGAATTTCAAGAATTTGCAGCAACAATTTGGACTTCAATTACCACATTAATATACTATTAGAAAGTTTTCTAGAGAACGAAATTCCTTCTTCTTTCATCAAAAGAACTTTAAGAAAAATTATTCTGAATAATAGAGTAAGGTTGGCAGATCTGCTTTAATTTTCTACACAGTTAATAATATGATTCTGACCAATCAAAGCCGTAAGGAAGTTGGCTAGAGGATGCCTATTAACTACCTAAAGGAACCTTAGTGCTATGGATATGACGGTCCTATTAAAACAAAAAATTAAATAATATAAACAAAATCACAAAAAAGCTTAAAAATCTGTTTATAAAAGAAAATAAAAACAAATAAAAAAGAAAACTAGTTATTCATCACTAGGATAGCTATACTAAAAATAGTAAAACCAACATTAAAATTAATAAGATTCTGATTAATCTATAGAAGCTCACTAAGGTGATTTAATACATGCAAAGATTATTAAATAAACTGCTCGTGTATTTTATAATATTTCTCATGTATTCTGGAGAGTTAATTCTGCTCTTTCTGATCATTCAGATCCACAGTCTTAAGTTTATATATTTTTTTCTCTGGTTAAAATCTCCGCGCGTTGGTTTCTTGCTGTATGAGGAGGCCATCAGCCCCACCCTCACTGCCCCCCAGCGTCTAGGGAGTGGCGGAAGAGGTAGGCCATGTTCTTCTCTTGTGAGGAGAAAAGTTTTTGTCACACAAGAGGTAAGCTCTCTTCCTTGTTTTTGGGTTCTAGGTTTTATAAGTTCAATGTTTGTACTTCATGTACCTTTTCTCTGTCGTTTTTTAGCTTTTCAGCTTTTAAGCATTGGTTTGTCTGTTAACATTTTTGCGGGTTTTAAATCTTACTTTTCTTTGTAACTTTGAGCGTCTTTTGGGGCACCTAGGAACAGATGATGGCTAAGCTTGTTCCTTTTCTATGCGCTGTCTATGCGCTGTTTTTTCAAAGCAGTTAAGTTCTTAATAACTAATTAATTATGCACTTAAAGCACTGCTGAAATACTTTGTACATATTGCAACTAACTGTTTAAGGTATATAACTTTCACAAAGTTTTCTTTAGTTAATTATTATCTTTAACTTATTCTCGTTTTCGTGCTGTCATAAGTTGTAGAGTAGGGGGTTTTAGACTCAAGTTTTCTTTCAAAAATCTGTTCGTTATAAATTAACATTTCCTTTTTTAATTGCAATGTAAAATTTGGATTTCTTTTGCATTGTTTTTCAGGTTTAAATTCTCTCTCAAACGAACTTGGAATTTCGTTATAGCTGAAAATCATTTCTAATTATTATGTCACTCTCACAGCTTGAGTTCTCTTTAATCTTCTTCTCTCTGTTTAATAGTAACAGATGAAGAGCATGGGTCGGGCCATGAAGGTTAATGGATGCAAGCGAAATTGTTAACTAGTGCTAGGTCATGCTACTCTACGGAGGACATGACTTATATATATATTTTTTAAACTATTTTAGGTGGGAATGTTACTTGCATCTATGGCCTTGCAGAAACCCATTTCCAACTAGGTCTTTGTGGAAGTGAGAAAATGCAGAGTTTTTGCTGGTCCTTGATAAAGCCAAGGCTCAGTATTCTCGACACCTTCTACATTCAGTTGTTTTATTTTATTTTTTTATCTTTTCTCCTTTTACTCACACAGGTAGATACATAACCTTTTCTATGTTGTACTAGGTGTGAGTCAAAATTATATATGTATTTTTTTGCTTAGGTATCTTCTTTATAGAATGTGAATTCTGAATTTTCAAAACTTCTGCGTTGCGCGTTTTGATTTTCAGGTTATTTTGCACCCTTCGTTTTAAATTCTAAAATTTTTTCCTTAGTCTTCAGTTTTGCTCTTAAGTATATATATATATATATATATATTCTATAAAGAAGATACCTAAGCAAAAAAATACATATATAATTTTGACTCACACCTAATACAACATAGAAAAGGTTATGTATCTACCTGTGTGAGTAAAAGGAGAAAAGATAAAAAAATAAAATAAAACAACTGAATGTAGAAGGTGTCGAGAATACTGAGCCTTGGCTTTATCAAGGACCAGCAAAAAACTCTGCATTTTCTCACTTCCACAAAGACCTAATTGGAAATGGGTTTCTGCAAGGCCATAGATGCAAGTAACATTCCCACCAAAAATAGTTAAAAAATATATATATATAAGTCATGTCCTCCGTAGAGTAGCATGACCTAGCACTAGTTAACAATTTCGCTTGCATCCATTAACCTTCATGGCCCGACCCACACTAGTTAACAATTTCGCTTGCATCCATTAACCTTCATGGCCCGACCCATTTTGCGCCCTTCGTTTTAAATTCTAAAATTGTTTCCTTAGTCTTCAGTTTTGCTCTTAAGTATATATATATATATATATACTGAAGAGCAAAGCTGAAAACTAAGGAAAAACTTTGAATTTAAAACGAAAGTTGCAAAATAACCTGAAGATCAAAACGCGCAACGCAGCAGTTATGAAAATTCAGAATTCACATTCTATTAAGAAGAGACCTAAGCAAAAAAAAAATATATATATTTTTGACTCATACCAAGTACAACATAGAAAAGGTTATGTATCTACCGGTGTGAGTAAAAAGAGAAAAAAATAAAAATAAAATAAAACAACTGAATGTGGAAAGTGTCGAGAATACTGAGCCTTGGCTTTATCAAGGACCAGCAAAAACTCTGAATTTTCTCACTTCCACAAAGACCTAGTTGGAAATGGGTTTCTGCAAAGCCATAGATGCAAGTAATAAGCCCACCAAAAATTTTTTTAAAAATATATATATATGTCATGACGTCCGCAGAGTTGTATGACCTAGCTCTAGTTTACAATTTAGCTTGCATCCATAACTTTCCTGGCCCGACCCATGCTCTTCATCTGTTACTATTAAACAGAAAGAAGAAGATTAAAGAAAACTCAAGTTGTGAGAGTGACATAATAATTAGAAATAATGTTCACCAATAACGAAATGCCAAGTTCGCCTGAGAGAGAATTTAAACCTGAATAGCAATGCAAAAGTTTTCCAAATTCTTACATTGCAATTAAAAAAGGAAATATTAATTATTTAAAACTCAGATTCTTGAAAGAAAACTTGATTCTATATATATTATACAATGCATTTACAAGAAATGAAGATTTATCGGTTGATGGGGAAAATCTGGAGATAACCAATACCTACATTTATCTTGGACAGCAGATATCAAGTGAACGTCACATTGATGAAGAAATTAATCGGCGTACAAAACTTGCCTGGAGAGCTTTTGGAAGAAACAGCATAATTTTCAAGAGCAATATGCCATTATGTCTTAAAAGAAAAGTGTTTGATTAATGCATCCTTCCAGTGCTTACGTATGGAGCAGAGACGTGGACCTTAACTAAAAGAGACATACAAAGGCTGCAGACAACTCAAAGCAGCATGGAGAGGTGCATGCTTGGTGTAACCAGGAGAGATAAGAAGAGGAACTCGTTGATCCGAAAAATGACAAGAGTGGAAGACATTATGATCAGAGTTAAATGCCTGAAATGGCAATGGGCTGGACGTATTGCCAGAAGGGCAGACCATTGATGGACAGCTGAAATTTTAGACTGGATTCCAAGGGGCAGGAAAAGACCCAGAAGAAGACCACATGTGAGATGGGTGGATGAAATTCGAAAGTATGCTGGAGTGACATGGAGGAGACTGGCACAAGACAGACCGTTTTGGAAGAAACTATATATATATATATATTCTACTCCAAATTATATGAAAGGGATGATACATGTACTCCAGGCATCATGAAAGGTACCAGAGTTCTTCCAGTCCTTCCAGCAGAAGTTGCACATGCAATCAAGAACATGAAGCGGGGAAAAGCTCCAGGAGAAGATGGAATTACTGTAGACATCATACAAGAAGCAAGTGGAGAAATCGAAACAGTACTCGCCCAAATTTTCACTCGATGCCTTAATGAAGGGAAAATTCCTGAGGATTGGAACAACGCTACAATGATCTTGCTACATAAAAAAGGTGACATTGAGGATCTCAGGAACTACAGACCTATCAGCCTCCTATCAGTGGTTTATAAAATCTTCACTAAAGTTCTTTCACACCGCTTGAAGGTAACACTGGACATGGCTCAACCGAGAGAACAAGCTGGATTCAGGAGTGGCTACAGCACAATAGATCATATCCACGTACTGAGAGAACTAATTGAAAGAGCGAGGGAATATGAACTTCCATTGTGCATGGCTTTTATCGATTATGAAAAAGCCTTTGATTCGGTGAAACCATCAGCAGTTGCAATGGCTCTGAAATCCTGCGGTATTGAAGATGCATACATTAATATTATTAATAACATCTATGAAAATGCAAGTGCAAAGATTCTGCTATTTGGTAATACAACACACATAAAAATTAGGAAAGGAGTGAGACAAGGTGACACCATATCTCCGAAGCTCTTTAATGCTACATTGGAAAATGTCTTTCAATCACTGAACTGGGAAAACAAAGGGATAAAGATTAATGGAGATTATCTAACCCACCTTCGTTTTGCTGATGACATAGTCATTTTTGCAACTACCCCATCGGAGCTACAGAGTATGATGCAGGAACTTGCTGACAAAAGTAAAGAAGTGGGATTAAAAATGAACTTTCAGAAGACAAAAGTGATGTTCAATGCTTTTACAAGAAATGAAGATTTATCGATTGATGGAGAAAAGCTGGAGATAACAGACACGTACGTTTATCTTGGACAGCAGATATCAAGTGAGGGTCACATTAGTGAAGAAATTAATCAGCGTATAAAACTTGCCTGGAGAGCTTTTGGAAGAAACAGCATAATTTTCAAGAGCAATATGCCATTATGTCTTAAAAGAAAAGTGTTTGATCAATGCATCCTTCCAGTGCTTACGTATGGTGCAGAGACGTGGACCTTAGCTAAAAGAGACATACAAAGGCTGCAGACAACTCAAAGTAGCATGGAGAGGTGCATGCTTGGTGTAACCAGGAGAGATAAGAAGAGGAACATGTGGATCCGAAAAATGACAAGAGTGGAAGACATCATGATCAGAGTTAAATCCCTGAAATGGCAATGGGCTGGACATACTGCCAGAAGAACAGACCATCGATGGACAGCCGAAATTTTAGATTGGATTCCAAGGGACAGGAAAAGACCCAGAAGAAGACCACATGGAAGATGGGTGGATGAAATTCGAAAGTATGCGGGAGTGACCTGGAGGAGACTGGCACAAGACAGACCGTTGTGGAGGAAACTTGGGGAGACCTTCGTCCAGCAGTGGATTGATAATGGTTGACAATGATGATGATATATATCCATCCTATCGTTCAAAATCCCTAGAAGATATATATATATATATATATTTATAACTATATATGCGTATGCTGAGATATGTGAGAAACACTGGTTTCAAGTCACCGCTTTTTTTTATTTCATCCTTTTTAAATTTGTTTTAATTACTCCAGGTACAACTAGGCTTAGAAACTTAACAATATGCTAAACTGATTTTTTTTTTAACTAGAACACAGGATCAATGGAGTCAGGTAGGATCTTCGGGAATGAGTGAACTGAGATTCCGGAAATCTTGAATGAAAGCTTCTGAAATGCTAATAATATATTGTACGACGGAATCCTGCAAAGAAAGCTTTAATTAACAAAAGGAACGCAAAAGGATCATTTGCCATAGATCTCATTTGGGGGAGAAAAAAAACTTGTACGGCATTTAAATGTGAAATTCGCAATTCGCCACTGGTTGTCATGGCAACGCTTCAAATTATTAAAACACGTGAACCCATTTAGATAGCATGAGAGACAGAAAGCCCGACTAAATTTCCAAACGATTTTTTTTTCTTTTTCGGGGGAGGCAGAGTGCAATACAGATCTTTTTTTAACAGCACAACGACATCGGACATAAAAATGAATGACCTGGCTTTTCATAAAATCGCATTCGGTATCGAAAAAAAAAAAAATGGTATTTAAGGCAAGCTATGGAAGACTGACAGTAGAATTTGAAAAAAACTTACGGAAATCACCACTTTACAAAAAAGCATCCCAGAAACATATCTTTTAGGTTCAGATCGAACCACATTTCGTTCGATACGTTGATTACTCGGACCCGCACAGCGGCCATTAAAGAAACCTCTCCGGTGCAGGGAGCCTTGTGAACTGATATAGAGTCATTTCCAAAAGTTTTTAAGACCATCTGTCAATTTATTGAAAATTAAGATTTTCAAAGAAACTACTAAATACTAGTCAGAGATATTTGTAAAAATACACCAGAGAAAAATACTTACATTCTTTAGAACAGAAAAAAATCAAAATCAGTACTTTGTGTGGCCACATTTGCTTTTTTATAATAGACAGAATACGATGTGGCATACTCTCAATGAGGGATTTACAGTAGTCACTTGAAATGCCTTTGCACAACACGTACGTTATCGCACCAACCAAAGCTTGGGAATTTGATGGCTGTTTTTCTACTACCTTGTCTTTTGAAATAGTCCACAAATCTTGTCTTTTGAAATGGTCCACAAATCTCCGGTAATAGTCCCGACCCAGTCAAGCACAGTTAGGTTTTTCCTCGGCAGGTAGTCTTTTGCTGTCTTCGATCTGTGGCATGGAGCATCATCATGCATAAAGATTGTGCATCTGTGCACATGCATATAAGTTGACAGCTTCTCACGTAACATTTCCACATAAAAAAAAGACCAGTCATGGTAGTGCCTGTCAGCAATAAGGATAATAAAGCAGTACCGGATGCCGACATAACACCACATATTATCTAACTAGGCGGATGTCTCACAGTGCTAACGGTGCATTTTTCATCAAACCTTTTTTGCCTTTTGGTCGTCGAACGTGTGCTTCACGAGATTCAAATTGACGCACAGTTGATTCATCAGAAAAAAGAATTTGGCTCCGATTTTCAGCAGTCCACGACTGATGACGCTTCGCATACTGAAGTCTCTTCTTTTTAATGACAGAGGTTAGTCTAGTTTTATGTGCAGGTTTATTAGACTTTAATCCAAAATCTTTGCTGAGACGTCGGGAAACAGTGTTAATGCTAATATCAGACACTTTTGAATGTAGAAAGGCCTTGATTTTTTTGCACGAACTCCTCGGAGAACGCGTAACTACTCGTCTTATGGTATTGTCATCACGTGGGGTTGTTTTCCTTGGACGTCCACTTCTCTTTCGGTCGCCAAATTCACGTGTATCTCAATATTTCATGATCGTATTATGAATAGCAGTCTTGCTCACATTCACCTTTCTGCTTATGTCACGTTCGGAGATACAAAGTCACTATTTATGCCCTCTGAGTAACACTCAATGACGCTTTTTGCCCATTTTTCGCTATACAGAAAATACGTATGAAACCTCTCAGCATGAAAACCAGAAGCAAACTGACGCTCGCACGTTTCCCACAACTCTATCAACAGCTGCCGCTGTAGGATGATGCAACACCGACAGGAAGTTGAGTAATACAGACAGTAGCTGACGCAAATGGCAGAGATCTTCTAATATCAACAGATAATCTTAAACTTTTGCAACTGACTGTAATGATTATTTGTTCATTTGCCATTATGAGAGATAAATAAACCTCTTCTGTGAAGTTTCAACCTCTGAGTCTATAAACAGGTACTGGTCACTCGACTCCTGCCAACTGAATAAAACGGAATTTTATTATTCTCATCAGCCTAATAGTGGGCCCATCTTTCGCTCTCACAACAGCAGCGACATGTTGTGGCATGGACTCTACCAGGTGTTGGAAATTTTATGGAGGTATTACGACTCACGATTCCAGGATAGCCATGGCTCGAATACATTGCTCCACTTTACCCCGTACATGTTCGATTGGATTCAGATCCGGAGAGTGAGAGGGCCATTAGAGCGAAATTGAACCATGCTGTGGGAAATGGAATGTAAAGAAACGAGTGCTTGTGATCGCAGAGTACATCAACATAGCCGTGTGAAATGACGGCGGTTTCAATAGATTCAAGGTGGCCCAGGGCATTACATCACCTCCACCGGCCTGATCCTCGCTTGTGCTTACTATACGTTTAGCGTTCGAACTAAATGATGTTTTTCTATGCGACAGAAAACGCAGTTTTTTTTATAATGCTGAAAAGAGGAAATCCACTTTCTTTCTTTTTTTAACTTCTCTTTACTCATTCTTTGTACAGTAACTAAAGAGTAAAATTCGAACCAACAACAAGATTTTCAACATGCGATATGCGTTAACCGCACACTTTGAAATCGTCATTTCCCCATTAACTTCTCAAATGAGTACGTGCTTAAAAAATAAAATTCAAAACAGTTAAAATTTGTATACGAAATATTATCTCTATTTCTTTTTTCTTTCTAAATGCCATAAAAATACCATGGCTTGGTCACTAAGATTTCCCTCCACTACTCCCATCTGCATCAGTGCCTGATGGGCTCGATCCTGCTAAGACTCAATATCTTGATAGCCTTAATCCTGCAAAGTCTCAATTATCTTGATAGGCTCGATCCTGCTAAGGCTCAATATCTTGATAGGTTCGATCCTTCTACACTCAATATCTTGATAGGCTCGATCCTTCTAAGGCTCAATTAGCTTGATAGGCTCGATCCTGCTAAGGCTCAATATCTTGATAGGCTCCATCCTGCTAAGACTCAATATCTTGAGAGGCTCGATCCTGCTAAGACTCAATATCTTGATAGGCTCCATGCTGTTAAGGCTCAATATCTTGATAGGCTCGATCCTCCTAAGACTCAATATCTTGATAGGCTCCATCATGCTAAGGCTCAATATCTTGATAGGCTCCATCATGCTAAGGCTCAATATCTTGATAGGCTCCATCCTGCTAAGACTCAATATCTTGATAGGCTCCATCCTGCTAAGACTGATAGGCTCGATCCTGTTAAGACTCAATATCTTGATAGGCTCGATCCTGCTAAGACTCAATATCTTGATAGGCTCGATCCTGCTAAGACTAAATATCTTGCAACACTGGCTTTCCAATAACAAACACTGGTAAAATTAGTACTACAAAGGCCGTTCCATAAAAACTGAGAGTATTTTTTTTTAGTTGGCAACAGTGCGAAGGGGGAAAATATCCACACAGACAACTAACTGAATTAAGGAAGTACCTATGACAACAGTTACTAGCCGTGGCAGATGATTCTGGTTTTCTTATTGCGCAGTTGTTTAAGGTACGTCTGCATTTCGCCATACAGCTATGGAGATGGGTGATTCAGAGTTAAAAAGTGAAATGCGTTGTGCGATAAAATTTTGCTATCGTTTGCGTAAAACGGCTCCGGAAACAGTTGATTTAATGAAAAAAGCATTTCAAAGATAAATATTTGGGTGAGTCAACGATTTTTAGATGGCATGATTTGAAAAAAGAGCGCTTGTCGGCAGAACTCGCTCCTAGGCCTGGTGAACCTGAAAGTGTTGTTACGGAGCGTATTGTTAACACTGTTTGGGCAATCCTGCAAGAAGATCGAATGACGTTTGCAAACATAGCGGCGTCAACTAATATTTCAAAATGGTCGGCATTCCGCATTCTACGCAATAAATTACTACTGCGTAGTGTGTGTGTGTGTGTGTTCCAGATGGGTACCTCATCATCTGACGAGAGAACAACTGTTAGCCAGAGTTCAGGTGTGCCATTAGTGGAAACAAATTATTGCAAAGGATCCAAACCTTCTAAGCATAGTAATAACTGCCAATTAAACATGGGTCCACTATTTCGACCCCCTCACGAAGCGCGCAACGAGTGTCTGGAAACATACAGGCTCGCCTCATCCGAAAAAAGTCCGCCAAGCTGGGTAGGAGACGATGATAATTTTCTTTGATCATAAAAGTCTAGTCTTTCAGCATGCCGTTCCTCCACAAATTACTGTCAGTGCTGAGTATTACATTTCAGTCTTGAAGCGTCTGCGGCGACACATATCGATAAAGCGACCGGAACTGGTGGGCAAGTGGACCCTACACCATGATAACGTCCGCCCACATGTGATTGCTTGTGTTCAACAGTTTCTTACGGAATGCAGTACTGAAATCATTCCACAGACAGTCCTAATCTCGCCCCGTGCGATTTCTGGTTGTTTCCAACAATGAAGGAGAAGTTCCGTGGCGCAATATTCAACACAGATGCTGACGTTATTCAACCTGTGCAGGGGTCGCTAAAGCAGCTTCCACAAAATGCCTTCGCCACATGCTTTGAAAAGTGGATTGAACGATGGGACGGTTTCATATCATCCGAGGGAAAATAGTTTGAAAAAGAATAACATGTATTTTGCTGTACCTATATTTCTTCATTTTGTGTGATTTTACTCTCAGTTTTTATGGAACGGCCGTTGTACAAAAATCAATCGAAAGTTTTTGCAATTTTTTTTTTCCTTTTACCCAACATATTTTATTATTTTAACATTTGAGGATTACAAACAGAACGCTACTGCGCCTGCCCAAACTGGCTTTGCTCTGCCCATTATCTTCTTAAGGCATTCGTAAATTCTCCACCTCGAGTTTATGTTAGCGAGGGAGGAATGACGAGGAGTGTGGGGTATCTGTGGTTTCCATCCGTTTGGTATTACGCAGATAGAAACCAGGAAGATCATTTCGCCAGTACGAAGTAAATCAATGAAAACATATTTTGCGGTATTAATATTTGAGCTCATTTCAAAACAAACCAACTCAACCTTTATTGACAAAACAGATTAAATTGCTCCTCCTGAGTAAGTAAGCAATAAGCATATGATGACACAATTTCAATAGGTCTGTTCATTTGCATTTTTATTTTTAACTTCACTACAAAACAAAGAATGCTTAGAGCTCGTAAGATTTAATCTTAACTTGCCTTTTAGCCTTAGTGAACTTAGTAAAAGGTTTAAAGCTTCAGCGTTAACTGTAACCTGTATAATTAACTAGAGTAAATGTCACCAGAACTTGAGAACATAAAATTGGAACTCGTAGGTGTAGAACACACTCTGACGGCTAGGGGAATTATAAACGAATCAACACAAGTGGATTAATCTTACTATTAATCCACTTCATTGGCTGTTACGCTACATAATTCCAAGTTGAGCAGACCAGTGAGAAAACACTTGTAGGTTTCAATTAAAATCACAACATCTTATTATCACGAAATCCAAAATACATATAATTATATCATTAACTCTCTGCTCTCTTACGTATCATGAGATGACAAACCTTCGTTCGCTATCGGCTCGTTGCAAAACATAAATCATTCGTGAATCATTTAACACTCACTGCTCTCAGAATATTACTCGCTCAATCGCTCTTCTGCGCTGAAAAAAAAATTCTGAAATTCACGAGCCCTTTCGCAAATTAACGAAGCATATTCTTGATACAAGCTTTTACGAAAAAATGACGGGCAAAAAAAACTGAACTTCACGGATTTTTGGTACGCTAGGAAAATTCAGAATTTTCAGAAACCTTTCCGTAAACCCTTCCGTATATTTCCGGGGAAATGCTGTCCTTACTTTTTCAGTATCCATATGATGGTAAAAGGAGCAATTCGCTGAAATATACTTGAGGTTTGATTAACTATTAAATTTCAATCGGCTGTAAGTGGACCTGATTTTGAAGATACGTACTGAGATCAGATATTGTGGATAGCATATCACTTGAAGTTCTGGTTATTGTGGCACAGGATATTTCTTCCCCATTTTGTGCACTAGCTATTGTATATTGGGTTACCATAAAAAATCTGGTACTTAAATTATTGTCCAGATGATTATAGGATTTCTATATATCAAGCTGTGGACTACTTAAGGCAAAAGCTATTATAGCTATGAAGAGTAAATTTAATATTTTCCAGTTTTGTGAAAAAATACTATAAAAAGCAGTACGTTTCACCTTTTCTTCACGATTATTGAAAGTCATTGTCAGTTTAATAAGATCTTAAGTTCCAAAGAATTCTGTTGATTCGAAAAATCACGCTGGAAAAAAAAAAAAAAAAAGACGTAATAAGTCTTCCTAGAGAAAAAATAAAACTATGACAAACCTATTCAGAAAAATAAGCTTCAACAGAAAATAAAATGACTAATTCACCCACATTAATAACAAAAACCATTTCATCATCGCGCGATTAGAGTTCTTCTTTATACGTGATTGCACATGACGTATCTTTTTGGCTCGACGGTAGTACGCACGATTCCTGTGAAGAAGGTCCCTAATTCGAAACCCACCAGAGGGGAAAGGAAAGGATTCGTAAAAGGGCTGAAAAAGTCGTAACGGAAGGCTCTGCGAAATTTCTATATAAATACGGATAATCTCGAAACTGACTTTCATGAAATAAACGGAATTACTGACAGAAATTCTGTTAAAATGCTGAAGTCAGAAGAAATGGAAATTTTTCAAAACGGAAACTTCGTTAATAAGACAGACACCTACCGGCAGCTGTATATTCACGGAAAATTCCGTTATTTTCAGGAATTTTCCGTGAATATACACCACTTATTTTTTTATATTTATTTTACAAAAAGACTACTCCTCAATTAAGATTGCACACAGAGCTCTTGTCTTAGTGTTTAGCTATGTAAGTTGTCTTTTGACTTGCTGTCAGGACTTGCCAACTTCAAATTCTTCGTACGGAACTCATTGGTGTTAAGTCAGAAAATATTTACAGAGAAGAAACCAAATTCGCATAACTCAAAAGTAAGGTTCTCTTTCAAAAAGTATTTTAGTGGAGAATGCGATGCCCACCACGTCTTAAGACACTTGAGATCCTGAGACTACTCCAAACAAATTCTTGCAGCTCTTTCTGTCTTTAAACAGCGGGTTCGTTCTTTCACAATTCCAGTAATTACAGGTGTCGACTTGATCGATTCCAGGATCATGAACTTCAATGCAAAAGCTAACCGCTCCGTCTTTCTCCTTGAAGCACAGCCCAAGAGGAAGTTTTCCTTGGGGAAAAGATCACAGGGTTCACTTGCGTTCTAATCCATGTACGAACAAGGGCCAAGAGCACTTCATCTGTCTGCCGCAGAAAAACTACTTCATTTAGACTCTTTTTAAATGGGAAAATAGAATCGTAAAATAGGACTGCAGACGCACGAAGGAAAATTCCTTTTCCCTGAGTTTTTTTTTTTCTTTTTTTTAACTTTTTTTAATATGCTTGGCATTTTTTTTTATTGTGATTATTTCACTGCACGACCAAGAAATTAATGTTTGATATTTTTTAAACTTTCTACACTAGTTCCTTTAAGAGCATTCAAAATGTACAGTTTCTCACGGCGTCTATGCCAAAACAGCAACAAAATGTTCTGATTGTCCATGAACCCACGGGTGTACTGACAGCCCCCGCAACTCCCCGCAGTATGTGTGTGCGGGGGGGGGGGGTAAGAGGGTCTCTAACCTCAGCAAGAGAATTTTACAAAAAAATTTGCGGAAACTTCATATGAAACTGGTTGAAGAAATTGCCAGGAATTTTTGACAGCAGCTTTGAATGAAATATTAAAAGAAAAGCACTTTTCAGTAAATAACTAAAATCTTCAAGAAATCATTTTCGTTTCAGTTCATAAAAACTGGGTGACAGAGTTATTCCAGAGGACTTGAGGTTCCTTTTTACAGCCATAGCAATAGTTTCCATACATTAACAAGATGATGTGAAAGAAATATTAGTGAAATTTTTATACAAATGACGATAAAAATGTATTACAGCTGTTTGAGCATAACTACACATTATTCAGAATATAATGAGCTAGAAGGTGTTCTTCACGGGAACGTAAAAAACAGATCTGTATCTTTTTTTAATAACAGAGGCAAAAGAAAAGATTTTTACTAAGCGCAAAACATTGTGGCCTTATGTTAAATGGTTCTTTTTTTATACTCAAGAGTAAATAATTTAAATATTTTTACTTTTTTGTGCTAAAATTCTTAATGCGGAAAAGTTCACACACTGTCACACGACATTTACGACTTTTGTGTATGTGTGATAGTGAGATATTTCAAAGAAACTGGCCTTAGTTCAAAAAAAAAAAAAAAAAAATTGCACGACATGATTAATTTTGGTGTAATTATTTTGTTATGGTATTAAACTAGGGAAATCATTTTAATTAAAACGTGCACATTTGTGTCGCACGTAATAAATTGCAACAAAGTTTGTAGTACGAAAAATACCTGTAGGTTCCAAAGAATTTAAACTATTTAAAAATTTCAGTAATTGAAAGCTAATAGATTTTCGCAAAAAGGGACCCGAGAATCATTTTTGCAGGGGGAGGGGGGTGAGTTTTACCGGTATGTCACTGCAAGAAGAGGATAGAAATTATATATATACAAACCACTCTTATGATAAAAATGACACTTGTGACTACGCCCTTGGTTCACAAGAATCATAGTTTACCACTTTTCGGAGCAAAATAAAATGCCCACACAAACCCACAGATTCGACCTTCATTTGTACACCATGCAATAAATCCAAGAACACATACCTAATGCGATGCTCCTAAAAATCTTCAATGAAAGCATGAATCGTTATAATAGTGACAGAGTATAATTAATACCCATCCTTCTCCTCCCGAGTCCCCAACCAGGGGGGAGGAGGGGAGTACAGATTCCCCGGGACCACCCGGGCTTCCAGGAGCCCCGCGGGTTAGCAAGGCAGGTCAAGTGACAATTTAAATTACGAACAAAAATTGTGGATAAACCTGAAAAACTTTTAACTAAATTTTCAACTGTACAAATCCATGAAGATTGAACATTGGAAACAGCCAGTAGCCAAGTGCAGTTTTCTTAGGGATTTTTGCCCCTCCCGCCTGTGAGAATGTGTAAACAATGCAGAAATGGCAAAGCCCTGGCGAACATCAGCAGATCACAATTCACGTAGCTTTGTATTTCATTATATAAATACTTTATTAATTCGCGTATTGCACTTTTATTTTTAAAGAAAGCAAAATTGGGATGCCACAGGAGGGAGAATGATGGATAACTCAATTTCCCGATGTGAATCAGTACGAATAGCTGTGCCAATAATTCTCTACCACACGGACAAAGGACTTTTTGGTGTCAAGGGCCAGAGAAGAGAGAAATGCCTTTATTTCTTAAGGAAAAACTAAATTTGGAAGAAAATTATTAAAAAAAAGAAGCGAAGGTAGAGTCGTAATCGCGCAAAATAATAAAACACTATTCCTCACTGGGTAAGGGACCGTGAAATGCTAAGCGCCTATTAAAAAGCTTCCTGGTAGTTAATTATTTTCAAAAATGTGTCGTGAGGAGATTTCTGCTAAATGTATACCCCTTGGCTTTGGAAAACAGTACTAGAGGGAAATGAGTGTGTGAGTAGTACATGTTTTTCCAGCGAGAGTAGTCCATCGCAAGTCAATCTTTTTTCTTTGCTACATTTTATTAACAAGTACAGGGTGTTCGGAAAGTAACTGTGCACTTAGGCTACCGTTTTGTTTTCGCAGTTATCAAGTGCAGTATGTACCACCGGAACGTAATAAAGTGGATCGAAGTTATCGTGTGTGCTGTTGTTGTTCAGTTTTTCGCACTATGGTTCTTTCAATTGTGGAACGTGTGTTTCTGGTTGAATATGTCTTTCGAGAAGGCAGTGAATACACCGATTTAGTGCGGCAGCAATTTGCTGCCAAATTCCCAGACCCACCTGTACCTCATCGTAATGCAGTTCGTCGACTTATTGAGAAATTTCGTGCGACAGGCTCAGTGTTCGACGCCGAACGAAGCGGGAGACCAACTAAACTTACCGATGGGAAGTTGATGGACATCTGTGACTCCCTGCTGCGGAGTCCATCAAAATCATTGCGCAAGTTGGCGCAAGAGGAAAATATCGGACTTGCGACAGCGCGTAAAGCGGTGAGAGAATCATTGCACCTCTACCCATACAAAGTAATAGCGGTACAACAATTGCAACCGGAGGATCACGTAAAACTACTCCGGTACTGTGAATGGTTTAACAATTTTATTCAAACGAAAACTGTTGCTGTTCTTGATGTCACCTTCTATACAGATGAGGCGTGGTTCCACCTCTCTGGGTATGTTAACGCACAAAACACACGATTGTGGTCCACAGAGACTCCTCATGCTGTGTCGGAACGACCCTTGCATAACCAGAAAATCGGAGTGTGGGTTGCGCTATCCCGACGGCGCATTGTCGGGCCGTTATTCTTTCAGGACCGTGAATAGTGCACGTTACTGTTCCATACTCCACGACTTCATCGGCCGCCTTGAAGAAGACGAAATCACCTGCAGCTGGTTTCAACAAGATGGCGCTACTGCGCACACAGCTCACACCTCTATGAAACTTCTGAATGAGGTTTTCGGCGAACGTGTCATCTCAAAAAACCTATAGCCCCCTCGCTCCCCGGACCTTACTCCACCACTTTTTTCTGTGGGGCGCAGCAAAATCTGCTGTGTATCGTGATCGCCCACGCACGCTTGATCAATTACAAACTGCAATAACTACGTTCATCAGAAAAATCTCACAAGCAGAGCTGCAGCAAGTGTTTGCAAATAAACTGAAACGGGTTCAGCGCTGTATCGACGCTTGTAGAGATCACTTCGAATATTTTTTCTAAGTGCATAGCTTAGGTGCACAGTGACTTTCCGAACACCCTGTACAGTTATTCAGAAAGCATGCAAAAAGAATCAGTAGAAACTAAGCGATTTACATCCCAAAAATTAAAGTTGCATTGCACCCAGTAAATTAAGACGAGAATCAAAGCTATGCAATATTATTTATGTAGAATTGCCATTGGCATTTTTGCATATTTTCCAGATTTGTGCATTTCTTCCGAGGTCATTTTTGTGTGGATGTTTGTTCTGTAGACATTTCTTAATGATTCTTAAAACGTTTTGCAAGGAGCAGGTAAATAGTTTTTCGTTTTTAATTTTATCAAATTCTCTTTAAATTCTATAGCTTGTGAAGTTGTGAGCAACTGAAATTTCTCTTGCGCAAAAACCAAACTAAGTGGAAGTTTTTTTTGTGCAGGAGAGAGAAAGCGGCAACTATGGTTAGTGCTTATTGCAGAACTGATTTCTTTTTCTCAATAAACAGGTGTTTCTATTACTTTCAAGCTTTTTCTTTCCTTTTATTGCTACGAAAGGTTTTTCTAAACTGATCTTCTACCGATAAGCATTAATTTTATATTTATTTGTTTTGTAGCCCCCTTCAAACAGTGTGCCGATATATATCTTAATGCTTTTATTTATCTTTCAGTCTGTTCATAAACAACAGTAAAGTGGAAACCACGGTTATGTACATTTTTTCATTTGTTTCGACTGCACAAACTAATTTTGTTTTCATAGAAATTGCTTATTGACATTCAAGAGGGAAGGGCCAGCTCAATTGTTTTTTCCCGGGGCCCGTAAATTAATGGTTGGGCACTGCTCCTTCCCCCTCCCCAAATTCTTTCTCTTGTGCCCCAACTCTTGATGTACCCTCACAGACAATGAAATTTGCGCACCAAGAAGGAAGCATCGTATTGAACTGAAAGTTTATGGACGTAATGATACAGATGAAGGCAAAAACAGAGCTGCAGGACAATTACAGAGGGATATGTGGCACGCAGTCCGGTCATCTTCAATAGCGCGTCGCACCGTCTCGTGCGGCGATACATGCTGCAATACGGTCCAGCGCGGAGGCGAACAGACGCCTGATGTTGTCCTGTGGCTGACTGGCCCACACGTGTTGGACAGTGTGCTCAAAATCCCGGAGAGTGCAGCACTGCGGAAGCCAACGTTTCAACTGGCCCCACACATGCTCGATAGGGGACATGTATGGGGAGCGGGCAAGCCGTGGAAGTGTCTGGACATGACGTAGCCAATATGGGGCAACCCGAGCCGTATGCGGGCGGGATTATCCTGCTGGTATGGCGCACCTGGAATCCCGGCCCGGAATGGGAGCACATGGGGCCGTAGGATCTCATCCACATACCACTGGCCCGTCAATGATTCACGTACCACTCACTACTAGAGCTGATCGGCTATCGTAGGCAAAGGCTGCCCAGACCATAATGCCTGCAGTGGGGGAGGTGTGACGCTCGATAGCGAGGTTGGAATTGTGCCGTTGATCCGGGGACGGACACGATGATCATCTGTCCCCAAAACGATGTGGCACTCATCGCTAAACACCACACGTAGCCAGTCTGTGCGCTCTGGCCTGGCACCACTGCACTCCGAGCCGCCCATGTTCCAGTGTTAATGGCAGCACACGTAAGGGGTGCTGGGATTCGCTTTGGCGAGGCGTCGGGAAATGGTTCGTGAACACACAGGATCCGCTACATCTGCCTGTATAGGGGACCGTGAACCCGTGGGATCCGTTCGTGTCTGGCACACGATCTTCTCTACCGGTGGTACTCCTTATCTGTCCGGAGCCGCTCCGCCGTGTGGCAGTGCCGTCACGTGTCCACTGCTCCCAACACAGTCGGACGGTATGGTTAGAAAGATACACGTGGCGGGCTATACGGCGCGCCGAGCAAACTGCTGTTTTCAGCCCGATGATTAGGCCTCTCTATCATAGTCCGTGAATCGACGTCTCTGGCATCTACCCGGCATTCTTGTCACTCCGTACTCTTGCTTGCGCCGGCCGGTGCTTTTTGCTTTTATGGGGCATCGACTACACGCCGGTTTATAAGGCTGCCGGTTCGTGCTTGCAGCGCCACCACAGGGTGTGCGGTCATGCGCAATCGGACCAAACGTGGATCATTTACTAACCAGCACGCACTCTACCACCTATTTGCAAAGTTTCGCGGTTGTGGCATGATTTCTTCTAGGTGCGTAAATTTCATTGTCCGTGAGTGTATACTGAAGTACGACCACCCCTAGGTAAATTAAGTTACACCCGATACTACGGCAACGTGGAAGAGGTCGTGCTATGTAGGTTAGGTCACGGTCTCTTGGCTGTATAAGGGGTTTATGGTTCAACCGAGAAAGAAGTTACGGACATGATGGGTAAAACCAAGGATGTATCAGAGATTATGAAAGGCCACAAATTGTGGGTGCACGATGAACTGGTACGTCCATTGCGAAAACGGCGACACTTGTAGGTTCAAGCGCATTTGCGGTTAACGTATATGAGGAGTAGTGCCAAAATGGCGACACTTGTAGGTTCAAGCGCATTCGTGGTTAACGTATACGAGGGGTAGTGCCAAAATGGCAAAAAGCCGGCGCTACAACTGTGAAGAGCTGCAAAAGGTAGATTACAGATGAAAATGGCAGGCGTGTTGCTTTGTATATATGGCAACCGGCACGGCACAGTTTTGCAATGAATTATGTCCAATACAACATGAGTGAACCAAAAATAACTTCTCGCGAGACTATACGTCGCACGCTGGCACGGATAATCTACGTAAAAAGAGTAGACGCCTTATGATTCGCCTCCTATCAATAGTTCTTCGACTTAAACGACTCGTGGTTCCAACAGAAAAAACGCGGATTGGACAATAGAAGATTGTAAGCAAGTGTGCTGGTCCGATGATTCATGATATGTTGTCCATTCTGGATCTGGTCCAGTCCATTTTTGGTTTCAGCAAAATGAGGCTATGAGTCCAACGATTAGCTATGGAGCAAATTTAGCAAAATGAGGCTATGAGTCCTTCACTGATTAGATATGGAGCATGTTTAGCAAAATGTGGCTACGAGTACTTCATCGAACAGATACGGAGCATGTTTGACAAAATGAGATTGAATCCTTCATGTATTAGATATGGAGCATGTTTAGCAAAATGAGGCTACGAGTCCTTCATGGATTAGATATGGAGCATGTTTAGCAAAATGTGGCAACGAGTACTTCATCGAATAGATACGCAGCATGTTTAGCAAAATGAGGCTACGAGTCGATATGGAGCATGTTTAGCAAAATGAGGCTACGAATCCTTCATCGATTAGATACGGAGCATGTTTAGCAAAATGAGGCTACGAGTCCTTCATCGATTAGATATGGAGCATGTTTTACAAAATGAGGTTGTGTTCTTCATGGATTAGATATGTAGCATGTTTAGTAAAATGAGGCTACGAGTCCTCCATCGATTAGATATGGAACATGTTTGACAAAATGAGGTTGAATCCTTCATGGATAGATATGGAGTATGTTTAGCAAAATGAGGCTACGAGTCTTTCATCGATTAGATATGGAGCATGTTTAGCAAAATGTGGCAACGAGTACTTCATCGAATAGATACGCAGCATGTTTAGCAAAATGAGGCTACGAGTCGATATGGAGCATGTTTAGCAAAATGAGGCTACGAATCCTTCATCGATTAGATACGGAGCATGTTTAGCAAAATGAGGCTACGAGTCCTTCATCGATTAGATATGGAGCATGTTTTACAAAATGAGGTTGTGTTCTTCATGGATTAGATATGTAGCATGTTTAGTAAAATGAGGCTACGAGTCCTCCATCGATTAGATATGGAACATGTTTGACAAAATGAGGTTGAATCCTTCATGGATAGATATGGAGTATGTTTAGCAAAATGAGGCTACGAGTCCTTCATCGATTAGATATGGAGCATGTTTGGCAAAATGAGGCTACGAGTCCTTCATCGATTAGATATGGAACATGTTTAACAACATGAGGTTGAATCCTTCATGGATTAGATATCGAGTATGTTTAGCAAAATGAGGCTACGAATCCTTCATCGATTAGATACGGAGCATGTTTAGCAAAATGAGGCGAGTTCTTCATCGATTAGATATGGAGCATGTTTGACAAAATGAGGTTGTGTGCTTCATGGATTAGACATGTAGCATGTTTAGCAAAATAAGGCTATGAGTCCTTCACTGATTAGATATGGAGCATGCTTGACAAAATGAGGTTGAATTCTTCATGGATTAGATATGGAGCATGCTTGACAAAATGAGGTTGAATCCTTCATGGATTAGATATGGAGCATGTTTAGCAAAATGAGGCTACGAATCCTTCATCGTTTAGATATGGAGCATGTTTAGCAAAATGAGGCTACGAGTCCTTCATCGATTAGATATGGAGCATGTTTAGCAAAATGAGGCTACGAATCCTTCATCGATTAGATATGGAGCATGTTTAGCAAAATGAGGCTACGAATCCTTCATCGATTAGATATGGAGCATGTTTAGCAAAATGATGCTACGAATCCTTCATCGATTAGATATGGAGCAAAGTCAATATTTAGTTGCAAGGAAATATTTTAAATATAAAAACTTGATTGCCACACTATAAAATTATTTGCTGTGACGTATTTCCAGTTTAAGCAACATCGTTTCAACGTTTTCTACTCCTACACAGACTGGCGTCCCTAGACAACTGCCCCACCAGGACAACCCGTAGATACGCTCCTGCCCCAAGGAATCATAATATTTATCGTTCTTAAATGAGAACTAGCACCCAGATTCAATGCAAAAATAATTAATAGGACTTAATGCAGCATTCATTCACTCGATTGATACTTCCTAATCGAAACCACTAGTTACAAAACACCTTCATTCAGATTAACAAAAACAAAGGCCGCGCGTATCAGGGACCTTCTTCGGGTAACAACAAAATTAATTAACTTCTATTAACTTAAAATAGAAAAAAAAAAAAAAAAAAAAAACAAGATGAGAGGAAAGAGAAAGAAAGGAAACGTATTCATGATCCCAGGAACTCCCAAAGTTTGCTGCTGGGAACCGCAGGCGTTCATTCTTTATTTCTGTCCGAGACGGAAGTTCGTGTGTAACATATACGCCAAGATGATTGTGAGAGCGATTTAATTAAGTGAAGGGTTGATAAATGAAAACTGTGGGCGGCTGTTACATCAGAAACACTTCGTGAATTGCTCGAGCTCAGCGGGAAGTCAGTCCTCTTGTGTGAGTAAAATTGTTTTCGTTTAATATTCAAACTAAAAGGAAAATTTAATAATCTTGATATGCTTACTAAAAGTTGACACTTCCTATCAAAGAAAGAAAATATACATATATATATATTCTATCTCTCCCTCTGGGAACAGAAATTAAATTCCATCCGAATTAACCCGACGGAAAGCGCACATGAAGGCTTAACTGAAACAAAAACAGTATGTTCTTCCTGAATCATTGTGTTCTTAACAATGAGTTATTGATGCAAAAGAAAATGTCAACAGAACAGCCAGTAATCTTAAGCTAGATTTTTAAAAGAAACCATATTTCAAACAATTTGGTTAGAAAGAACTGATGTCAAAAAGGCGAGAGAAAGTAAACCACATGTACTGAACAAACGAATATTAAAATGCTCATATTGATACATTCCACATGAATTTGAGCATCTTGAAATCATCGTGCTGCCGCGGAAATTCTTCTAATTTCGGGCACATTGCTTCAGTTAAAAAATACCCAAATTCGGGATTTAATTACCCAATTAATTATGTTAATTAATTAATAATTTTAATTAGAGAAATTCCTCATTGAGTTTGCAGGGGGTGTTATCCCGCGCCAAGTCGCATAACGATTTGCAACTTTATTTTATTTTATTTACTTGCTTCCCTTCGCGTGGGAAGGAAGACCGGAGGTGCAAAATTCCGAAAATGAAATGACAGGTATTTTCATTGCCAGGCATTCGCAAGGAACAAGCACGGCAGTGCAGTATAGAGATTACATACTACGGCCTCAGCTAACAATTCGCCAGCGGCGGCTATGCGGCGCGAGTTCGCAATAGAAGCCCATCCTGATATGTAATAACTCTCCCTGTTACCCAGTCTCTGTGTCGGGGAACATAACTCAAACGGAGGTACTCAAAGATTGGAAAGGTCCTCAAAGATAGTCTGAACGTACTTAAAAGCTTTCGAAAGGTATTTCCGGATAGCCTGATAACAGAACTCCGAAACAGGGTGACAGAGTCAAATAAATTTTTAAATGGCTTAGCTGGGCAGAAGAAAATCTGCTCGAAATAACCACTGGTCATCGTGCACCGGACCTCTAGGGGATGAGGGGGGATCCTCCAGGAACCAATGAAGGTGAAGGTGACACCTCCAAGAGGTGACAACGATACTAGGAGCAGGGCAGAAAAGCTAAACCGACGGAAGAGAAAAAAACGGCAAACTTGGAGAAATCGGAGCAATCGATGGGTTCACGTCGGAGTACAAAAAATTGCCAGTGTGTGCGTGGGTAAAAAAGTCGGTCTAAAAAAAAAAACCAAAATGGTTAGGAGCGAGAGACAGTGAAAAAGATGCTAATTCGTAGACTCAGGGGAACAGGTTCCCGAAAGTGTTAGTGGAGTAGCTCGCCCAGTACCGACGTCTCTTTAAGTAAACCCGGACTGCGCTTTTATTCTCGGAGGGTAACAGCCCCGAAGAACGGAAGAGTAACGACAGGACAGTACAGCACCATCATCAACACAAGGACCAAGAGGATTCAGGGTAATATACATCATACAAATATTCAATCCCTTGAATGTCGAAGTAATTTATGAAATTTGAAACTGAAGTAATATTCCTTACCTCGAACTAGTTGGATTGCTAGGAAGAGGTTCTATGAACCTGAGGCATAACCTTAACTATTTTTGAAGTGATGATTTAATATAACTTATCTGGTCCCACAATTAATTCGCCCATAAATTAAGAAATATATCAAAATAATTTTTATAGTTGTTTCTTTAAACAAACGTGTTTTTCTTCGCTGCTGCTGCTGCTGCTCTGCAATTGAGTATGAGTGTCGGGATCTAGTTTATTTTAAGGCAAACAGTTTTTTTTTCTTTTGAAGGTACCACGACTAAAAACATTATACAGAAATACTAGTTTTAAAACTTCATTTCATAGCGGCACATGAGTTCTTGCTACAACCTCGTACGAAACACAACGCGTACAAGTCCCAACGGTGAGATTGGGTCGTCAATTTCAGGGAACCCAATGTCATTGTTGCCACGTAGACGATCGAAATTAATAAGCAAAACTCATGCCAGCAAGTTCTCAACCGGGGTTTGTCGAGGTAATACTCGCATGAACGTACAGCACATATGTTAGGGAGCTTTCGAATTATCAGACATATGAATAGATATCTAGTGTAGCAGAAAACCCACAGATGCTTAAAAAATGCTCACACGTATATATATATATACCGATGAACCATTACATTATGACCACCCCCAGCCTAGAGAAATGAGTGCGGCTGGAGACCGAACGGTGTCGCGCGTGAAGTACACAGAGCAGTATATTTACACTCCTGGCCACCCAAAATGCAACACCAAGAAGGACACGAGATAGCAAAGTCAGATTTACTGGACACATAACAACAGACACAAAGATGAAACGATTGAGCTTACAGGCCCGTGCGACTTGCGGAACACGCAGACATCAATAGTTCGTGTGGCCCCCATGGCGCGCAATAACCGCCGCTACACGCCGCGGCATCGAACGAAAGAGGCTCTGGATGTGGGCTTGAGGTATGACGGTCCAGGCTGCTTCCACACGTTGCCACAGTTCATCACGCGTAGCCGCGGGTGGTGCTTGCGCCACTCGGTTCCCGATCAGCTACCAGAGGTGTTCGATAGGCGACATATCGGGAGAACAAGCCGGCCACGGCAGCAGTGACACCTGGTGGGCCGTGAAGAATTATTGCACGATGCGTGTCACGTGCGGGCGCGCATTGTCCTGTTGAAACGTGGCCGCTGGCAGGTCCTGCGGGTGAGGGAGGACTACAAGCTCCAAAACGTCGGAGATGGTGCGGTGATTGTTGAGTGCACCGGTGATGCGTACCAGAGGAGTGCGGGTGTCATATCCAATTGCGCCCCAAACGATAACGCCAGGCGACGGACCGGTATGGCGATGCATAATGCAGGCGTCATAGAGTCTCTCGCCGCGTTGACTCCACACGTGGATCCGACCATCGTGGTGTTGCAGGCAGAAGCGGGTTTCGTCGGAGAAGACAATGTCGTGCCATACCGTAGTCTAGGTCCGGCGTTCAACGGCCCACCGCCGCCGTACTCTCCGGTGGTGTAACGTCAATGGTAATCGGAGCAATGGGCACCGTGCGACAAGTCCCCGCTCCTGCAGACGACGTCAAACGGTACGTGCTGACACAGGTTGTTGCGCAACACACCCTAATTCCTGCGCTAACGTTCGTGATGTGGCGGTGCGAGCCGTCAATGCCCGCCGCACAACATGCCGGTCCTCTCGTTCGGTGTGGTGTGCCGCGGCTGCGGCAATCGCTCGCATCGGTCCATCCGCCCCTCCTGCACCGACCGAATCCATACTCGCCTCACTGTGGCTGGATGCCGTCCCACACGGGCGCCGATGTCTCGGTACGATAAACCGATGTCGCGATAAGCCACTATTCGTCCTCTGTCGAACTCCGAAACGTGCTGGAATGACTGCCGTATTCTGCGACGAGGCATCAGGAAGCTTCCCACGCACAGGTCCAGCAGCACAACGCACTTCCACTAATAACACCCAGCCTTTTGTGTACCCTTCTTATAGTGCTTCTCGGTGGCGTGTCGGACGCCCATGATTTGCATATGCCCTGCAATGCTAATCGTTTGCATGTCCTCTCGCGAGCGACGCATGCTGCGAATTTCAGGCCAATCGGATGCTTCCTTCTTGGTGTTGCTTTTTGGGTGGCCAGCAGTGTACAACCCAAGGACCGGCTTTCGGTTATAGTAGTGCTCGGAGACAGAATGGGAAAAGCTGCCGATTTATCGGAGTTTGAAAAAGGACAAATTGTGATGGCACGGCACCTCGGGACTACGATCTCGGAAACGGCGCGGCTTGTGGGTTAGTTTTTGTAGTGAGTACGTATCAAAAGTGGTGCACAGATGGCCAAATGACGAACCGTCGTCCAGCCGTGTATTGTGCGCAGCTCACTGATGCCAGAGAGGAGAGGAGATTGTCGCGCATTGATCACAGCGACCGCAGGGCCATAGTGCGACAAATCACTCGCAGCTACAACAGTGGTGATCAGGGCAATGTGTCATAGCACACAGTTCATCGCAGCCTTCTGCGAGTGGGCCTGCGTATCCGAAGACCCAGCCGGGTCCCCATGCTCACTCCACGTCATCGTCAAAAATGCATGAAATAAGCCCAAGATCATCGAGATTGGACCCTGGATGATTGGAAGAAAGTAGCTTAGTGGGACGAATAAAGATTCCTGGTGCATCATGTAGACGGCCGAGCAGGAATACGCCGATTACCAACGGTGGCTATGGTACCTGGATGCACTGTTCGGCGAAAACTGGCCGGTGGCTGCGGTGCTGTGCTGTGGGCGATGTTTTCTTGGGACACTTTGGGCCCCATTATCCCAATAGCACAAATCCTAACAGTTGTCAGGTATCTGAATATCGTTGCGGACCAAGATCATTCATTTATGGCAACTGTGTTCGCTGCTGGTGACTTTCTGTTAATGCCCTGGCCTCCAAATTCACCTGATATGAACCCAATCGAACATTTGTGATTCGACTTTGAAAAGCGGTTTCGTGCTCGCCACCGCCCTGAAATGTACGGGAACTGGAGGACTTGCTGTTTACATTATGGTAGCAGATACCCCAGGATACCTTTCGCTAACTCATCGAATCGATGACTAGCCGAGTGGCCGCTGTTTTGCGGGCTAAAGGGGGTCATATCATATCATATATCTCATCTATTAAGCCATACGTATTCAAATGCTTTTATCTATTAAGCCATACGTATTCAAGAAACATTGAGTCTTAGCAGGATCGAGCCTACAACGACAAAAAAAAAATAAAAATAAAATAAAGGACCAAGCTGGGATTGGCGTGTTCATGCCCCGAGCCGACTTTGCGACAGATTTCTCTGTATATCTGGCGCCATAAACAAATATGAATCTAGCGTTAAAAAATTATAATGAACAAACAAATCGTATCATCCGTTTCTCTCCTCCACGCATTTTGTCGGCACGTCGCCATCGCAAGTCATAGATGATGGCAGCGCCATTTATATTTCAGTCGTGGAAAATCGCTGTTAGAATTTCCTTTACTTTTAATTGTGTCTTCCACACGATTCGCACTTGTTTATCATTGTTAAAAGCTCAATCATTCGAACCTGCATCCACAGCTTGCCTCCCCTTCCCCCCCCCTCAAGCTGCACTTTCCATGCACTTTGACCTTGATCTCTCTCATGTTTCACATAACTCGGTGTTGCGACATATTTATTCCCTGATTTAAGCTCCAGACGGTTCATGAAATGGATCATTTACACTCATTTCTTTTTACGCAATGAACAGATGCACTCCTCCACGGTACAAACACTTCCTTAGATTATTTTCAGGAAATATTTTTCAACTCACTTCAAATTTTTTTTTCTCTCTTATTATATTTGCGACGGGCCGTGGGAAGTTACTAAACACAGTGTACATTTGTCTGAGAAATTAGGTCACAGATTGATAGACACCACCATCAACTCCGACACCAAGCATATCGTTCCATATTCTTCCAAACACAAGAAATTGTGATGTTGTTGAATACAAAATTCGGTCTAAATTTTGATTTACAGCATATATTTTTTTCTGATTTTATTCTTTGTTTGTCTCGCCTTCTTTCGTTAGAGTTTTCCGCTCTTAGAATGAGAACCCGATGGCGACGCAG
Organism: Macrothele yani; assembly: GCA_039090855.1. Lineage (NCBI taxonomy): Eukaryota > Metazoa > Arthropoda > Arachnida > Araneae > Macrothelidae > Macrothele > Macrothele yani. The sequence goes on along the minus strand of CM077029.1, from coordinate 165,586,240 downwards.
GTGTCGTGCGCGAAGCGACCGTGTGCCATTTATATATATATATTTATTGAGGTTTGTATATATATATATATATATTGAGGTTTTCTCTGTTGTTTTTGTACTTGTTAAATAATTTTTTATTAGTCTCTACTAGGTAGTGTGTGAGTTCTGAATATTCATAACTGCTGCGTTGCGCGTCATGATCTTCAGGTTTGTTTGTTTAGCAAATTAGGTTTTAAATTCTTTGGAGTAAAATTTAGTCTCTGACATAAATTTTACTCCAAAATTCTAATGTTTTCTCGGCAAGTTGCTCGTGGCAACTTGCCGAGAAAACATTAGAAATGCATTTCAAATATACTTTTCGAGTTGCCACTTGCAGGAGAAACATTAGAAACATATTTAAAATTTATCTTTCATTTGTACATCCTGAAATGTTAAAAAAAACATAATTATATACGTATACGCTAAAAAAAAAAAAAAGTAGTCTACCAATATTCAGCTCATCCGTTAACCTCGGTAAAGGCTTTCGACCTATCTTGCTACATACAACGTACGTGGCACTTACACGACACCCCTTCACCTCTTGACTGACAATCCAGCACCTAACATTGTTACGTGCCCGTCTTTTAGGCAGTTTTCTCAAAGTAGAATAACCTCACTCTGTATCAGTAATACACTTTTACGCAGTGTTGACTGACCACTCTTTCGAACATCCTGATTTGCATAATTCTACGATAAAAAACAAAAACTATCCTTATTCTAACAAATAGGATATGCCAAAAACTGAGACGAAATGAAACTATTATTAGCCTGGTTTTGAAGATGGAGGAAGTATTTATTTAGCGGTAGTCAAATGTCAAAAGCGAAAGAACTTTTTCCAGGCAGCAATCGTAACAACTGTGGTGGTACCAACAAAACCATCACATGCTGCAGGTTCTCCTCCAATTCACTGAAGGAAAAATAGACAACGCGAAAATCCCACCTCCCGACGAGCTTCCCGAGTGGACTTCTAAACCCCGAGGCTTAAAAGTAGGCTGGAAAGCAGGACTGGTGCACGCCTTTGACTCTATAATCTTGTTAACATCTAAGGCAGTCTCATCCATCAAGTTATAACGAGATACACCATCGATTCCTCCGCGGGATGAAATATCGAGCGCAACAGTAAATGTCATCGCCGCAGGGCGCGCTGGGTTAACTAAATCTTGCTGCTGGGATATGTATCTGTATCTGTTGATGAACGGCTGGCGGAGAAGTATGCATGTGATGCATTCATATTTGGGTGCCAATTTTTTGTTTTAAATAGGACGGCTGGCTATCAAGTTCTCTGTTGCACTTACAGAAGCTGCGTTCCAAAATCCAACGGTCATACATCTATCAATTTGCTTTTTTTATTTGTTCCTCTTTCACATTTCGTCAATGACACAATTTATTTACAAAACAGCCCGACTACTATCTCGTTACAGGCGCTGGGCACAACTGAGACTCAATATCCACCAGCAAGAGATAAGTCGCGGGAATTACTACCTAATAATCTAAACACTGTAAAAATGATTTATACATGTACATATGCATTAGGTAACACGTCAAAACAACTGCAATAAATTAGAAGTATAAAGTTAATGTAAATTTCGTTTATTTAAAACCACCTAAATAATGTATTTTGTAAAAAGTACGGTATCAAATATTTTAATAATGAGTATTACGGAAGTGGATTTTCATATCACGTTTTGTACGAATCTCGAAAATATTCATAATCAGAGATAGCAGCAGAGGTGAACCCCAATCTGAATTATTCCGTTTCCATCATAACAGTACGTCGGCAACTCCATTGTGCCGGTGTTTATGGCTGTGCTACAATAATCAAAACTCTGCTTATCAACATCAATGCAACAAAAGGTGTAAGGTAAATAAAAACTGGGGTGCTAAAGACTGGAAACGTGTCACCTGGTCTGATGAATCGTGCTTCACGTCGTTTCCCACTACTGGTAGAGTGTACGGTCTGGAGAAAACCTGAACAATCGTACTACTCTGAGTATTTGGAACCGATTGTGAAACATGGAGGTGAATTCCTGATGCTGTACGGTGCCATGTCATGGCATTTCTTAGATACATTGGTAATTATGCAGGGTAGTGTCACACCTGCAACGTACGAGTCCATTCTTCTGCACACATTGTTGCAGGCGTTGTTACCCCTAATGACCGTCCTTGGTTCCAACCATATAACGCATTATGGCGTAGAAGTCTTGTCTTACTTCTACGTTAATTTAAAACAGCAACATACTAAGAAATAGTTCCTAAATGAAAGAAACCTTAACGGCCAGACGAAACATGTAAACAACAGAAGTCACACTTACGGAAAAAGATGCTTTATTCAGGATGTAGCAAACACATCGTAGCATAGCATATTGCACTAAACTCACCACACAACTCGTAACACATCGCTCCTTTCAATAATCAGTTTACAACCCAACGCTCTCAAACAATAGATTAGTCGTCGTTTTTATCTCTTGTTCTTATCAAAACTCAGGCATTCATTCAACCTCAATTGTGTTGCCAAACGTATTCGTTTGAGAGAAAGATATCACATTAAGAGTGAAGAATAACAGAATAAACTCAAGATTTACATAGGGAAAGAAACTAAAAAGGAAAGTTAATTTAGAATATACGTCACAGCATCCAAGGATTCTACGAAGCATTTGAAGTTGTGCTTTGCTAAGTATAAGGATGAGGTACAGCACTACCTTGGACACCTCAATCTCCAGACCTCAATATTATTGAACATTTGTGGGGATATCTGGAGCAAAAGGTCAGATCACACTTTTCACCTCCAATATCAATGGTACAGTTGGGACATATTTTACAGGAAGAATGGTCCTAAATTCCATTAGTGTATGTACATGACTTGTGTAAGTCTATTCCAAGTCGCTCATGTTCTGAAAGCGTGATGTGGGCCTACAGCTTATTAATAAAAGTTCCCCACAAACAGTAAGTTTTACAGGAAGAATGGTCCTAAATTCCATTAGTCTATGTACACGACTTGTGTAAGTCTATTCCAAGTCGCTCCTGTTCTGAAAGCGCGACGTAGGCCTACAGCTTATTAATAAAAGTTCCACACAAACAGTAAGTTTTACGGGAAGAATGGTCCCAAATTCCATTAGTCTATGTACATGACTTGTGTAAGTCTATTCCCAGTCGCTCCTGTTCTGAAAGCGCGATGTAGGCCTACAGCTTATTAATAAAAGTTCCACACAAACAGTAAGTTTTACAGGAAGAATGGTCCTAAATTCCATTAGTGTATGTACACGACTTGTGTAAGTCTATTCCAAGTCGCTCATGTTCTGAAAGCGTGATGTGGGCCTACAGCTTATTAATAAAAGTTCCCCACAAACAGTAAGTTTTACAGGAAGAATGGTCCTAAATTCCATTAGTCTATGTACACGACTTGTGTAAGTCTATTCCAAGTCGCTCCTGTTCTGAAAGCGCGATGTAGGCCTACAGCTTATTAATAAAAGTTCCCCACAAACAGTAAGTTTTACAGGAAGAATGGTCCTAAATTCCATTAGTCTATGTACACGACTTGTGTAAGTCTATTCCAAGTCGCTCCTGTTCTGAAAGCGCGATGTAGGCCTACAGCTTATTAATAAAGTTCCACACAAACAGTAAGTTTTACAGGAAGAATGGTCCCAAATTCCATTAGTGTATGTACATGACTTGTGTAAGTCTATTCCAAGTCGCTCATGTTCTGAAAGCGTGATGTAGGCCTACACCTTATTAATAAAAGTTCTCCACAAACAGTAAGTGTGTCCATTCTTTTGATAAAAACCTGTTAATAGTATACTACTGTTAGTACTACTCTGTAGAAATTTTCTTCTTGTGGCATCCTCAACAGGTAAAGAAAATAGTCCTTTTTGCCGACCACCTTGATGGAAGGAGTGAAATAAATCCTCCAAAACAATCGCCGTCCAGTTATGACGTACTACAGAGGTGAATCAGCACATGTCAAGAAGACGGAAAAGTTGCAGCGATGAATTCTGTCGGTGTAGCTTAATGGTGAAGCACTCGGCTCCGGAGCAGACGGATGCGGGTTCGATAGCAGTCACCGACAAATTTGTGAATTTCACGGTCTCTTGCGTTTTTAAAGCCAAAACATTCTACGTCTTCCATCGCTTCTCCTTCTCCTCCACTTCTCCTGAAAAGCAACCGCACAATTCCATATTTTTTTCCCTCGAATAACGTGACAAAGATATTGTAGCTTTCTTCTTTTCGTTGTTTAATGAATCTCCTTCTCCATTCTCAAAAGTATTTCCTAGTTTTTCACCCTCAGTGTATAAGACACTCAGAACATCGTTCGATAACCCACCACAATTCAAATGCTTCCAACTACTTTATGCACTCTTTGCAGAAAAAAAGAAAAATGTTCGGCCCTTATGAAACTCCGCATGCAAGTACCTCAGGGCCGAATATGCAAATGATTAAAACATAAACACCAATAACAAAATAGTGGCCCGCCACAGCGCACATCGAGGAGGGTATATTAAGAGCAAAGCTCGCACGTATGGGCAATTATGACAGAGGATTGCAGTTGCATTAATCTCCACGCACTGTGAAGATGTCTCCACGTCGGATCCTTGCACAATACAAGAAGTTGAGCGAGTTTGAGAGAGGACGTATAATTGGGCTGAGAGTGGCCGGTTGGTGAAGTAGCCTTATCGTGAGGCACTTGAGTCGAAGTGACGCGACCATCGGACGATGTTGGCGGCAATGGGTCGAGCAGAGTTAAAACCCAGCAGCAGGCGGGGAATAGACGGCCGAGGGCAACGACAGAACGCGAGGATCGAGTGATTGTGAGAGCCTCACGAACAAAACTAAATTCGACATACTCAACCATCTTTTGCCATGTTGCGTAGTCTACAGATTAGTGCTGTTCACGGATTTCGGATGTTTGGATATCCGGATATGTTAGTATCCGAAAACCGGATTTTTAGCATTCGAATAGTTCGAACTCCGGATAACCGGATTTTGAACTGCGATTATCCGGATTTCGAACTTCGGAAGTGCTGTTCACGGATTTCGGATTTCCGGATATTTTACAATCCGAAAACCGGATATTTAGCATTCGAATAGCTCGAACTCCGGATATCCGGATTTTGAAATTCAGATTTCAAATCTCATGCGGCAATTTCGGATTTATGATACTTCGGATATTTTGAAATCCGAAATCCGGATTTCAAAATATCCAGTTTTTGACAGAACTACTACCAATACGGAAGTGGTCAACCGGGCCGTTGCCAGTCGACTTAAGGCACGGGGACTACATTCTAGAAGGCCACTCCGCCACCTACCACTGACCAGCGAGCATTGCCGGCACCGGTTGCAGTGGTGTCGGGTCCGATCAATTTTGGATAGTGTCCAGTGGTGTCTGTGGTGTGGTTATTATTTGTTTTGATATCGCCTTGGTGCATAGCTTTGCGATCAGGCAATTACTGGAATTTCAGATTTCGTTCTCTAGTAGTTGCTGCCACCAGCCAAACTTTCTCGGTCTGACACTTCTTATCTTTTACATAAGTATTGTCCGACCGAGAAATTCCTGATACACCCTTTTCCATGAAATGACGGAAATAAACCTGAATTTCACGGATGTTTTGCATGCCAGGAAAATTTCGAATTTTCAGAAAACTTTCCGCAAATCTATTCGTATATTGACGGTAAACTGCCGATTTTCAGAGGTGTTAGAGGAAAACTCTGAATTTTCAGAAATCTTTCTGCAATTCCTTTCGCATATTAACTGAAAAAAATCTGTTCTCATTTTTATTTTTTTATTTTTTAACCGTATGACTGAAAATTTCAGGTAATAGGAACGGCTCGTGGGAGTATTTGAGGTTTGGTTAATTATTGAGCGGAGCGCTCTTTACGAGACTCGAGACAATTAGTTGTTCGGGCATAGGTACGAGATGACACATCCGATCACCGTGATTTTTTGCATGCGACTGGACATCGTGCATGGTCAGGTTTTGACGCCTTCCGATTCCCGAAATTCCGTGTTATTGAGGAATAATCGTCCAAAAACTTGCATTTTTAGAGGGTTTTCCGGGTTTTGAGAAGGGGTCGTTTGTTACCTATATCCTCCAAAGATCTTCAGCCGATCGCGGTGACACTTGCCAGAGAAAGGGAAGGACATGGTGAGTGACATGGGGTTGGTATCATGGTGATTGGTCGTACCGTATAAAAATAATGACCATTAAAAACCGGCGAATTTTTAATAATAATTGAAAAAATCCGCTCTCTATGCGAGACTCTGAACAATTAGTTGTTCGGGCATAGGCTACGACATGACACATCCGATCACCGTGTTGTTTGGCATGCAATTGGACATTGTCCATGGTCAGGTTTTGACGCCTTTCGATTTCCGAAATTCCGTGTCATTGAGGAATTTCAATTAAAACTAGATGGCGTTTTACTTGAACCGTTTCACGAAAGGCGGGTCACTAACAATTAGTTAAAAAAAAATCGTTTAAATTGAAAAACGAAGAAATGGAAAGACTTTCTGTGAGGCTCAACACTTGCTTAATCTATAATAATAAAAGGAAGTTTGTGTATCTGTGTGTGTGTGTGTCTGTCTTTCGCGATACAAAATGAAAAACGTGGTTTCCGATCTGAGTGTGTCTTTCCGCTTTGTTTACATGCAACCTGGTCACAACCATCGTGAAGGCGTGAAGGTAAATTTTAGGCATTTCTTTTTAGAATGTTTCGTACTTTTGTTCTGGAAGTCATAAATTTTACGCGTTCGTTTTTTAGAATTTGTTATAATAGACGCCTTAATGAGTTTAGATTTTGCAATACTTTCGCTCAAAATTTTCCAACTGTACCCGAGTTATCGGTTACCGTTGGCGGCTTGTCCTAGTATTTAAATTATTGTACAGGTGATTGTACGATGTCTATGTATCAATCTGTGGACCGCTCAGGGCAAAAGCTATTATTTCAGGTATAGTTTCATATTAAGGAGTTTTGTTGAATAACACTATAAAGCAGTACATTGCATCTTTTCTTAAAGATAATAGAAAATCATTGTAAGTTTAAAAAGATCTCAATTTCGAAAGCCTCCTACTGGTTCGAAAAATCACGATGAAAAAAATACGTCATTTGTAATAAATTCTCCTATAAAAAAAATAAAATTGTTACAAACTTATTCAGAAAAATAATAAGCTCCAACAGAAAATACGTCTAATTCACTCGCATCAATAAGAAAAAACATTTCATCGTCGTGCGATTAAAGTTCTATCTTATGCGTGACTGTAACCTACGAGTCTTCCGATGAGTCAACCAAGACGACCTCTGTTCCAAAACCAACCAGGTACAAAGGGAAAGGGCTGAAAAAGTCAAAATCGAATATTTTGTGAAATTTCTATATAAATACGGTAAGACCCGAGACTGACTTTTCTGAAATACACGGAATTACTGACTATGGAAATTCTGCCGAAATACAGGTCAGAAGATACAAAAATTTCGTTAAGAGACAGTCCCCTGCCGGTAACTTTGTTGCAAGTCATTTTCTGGAATTTTCCGTGAATTTACACCACTTATTTTTATAGCGTAAAATGTTTGACGGCCTCAAACCACGGTACTGTGTTTTACCAGAAATGTTTATTTTCATAAAACAAAGATATGTAAACGCTGTACATAAATATTCGAAATGGTGTAATTTTTTTTTTTTTTCGATTGGAGGTTTAACAACCACCGTGAACAACTCAATGGGCAACAAGCAGTCACCCATCCCTAATTTAGGGTCACTGGTTCCAGGGAAGGGAGAGAGCCAGTGCCGTAAGACAAACACAACATCCATGCCTCACCGGGATTCGAACCCGGACCCCGTTCGGACGAATGATCAGAGGCCATCGCTTAGACCACTGCGCCACCGGGGCGGCAAATCGTGTGATTAGACTGCATTTGTGGAAATAACAAAGTTTTTAGTAAGTGATGAAGAAAAAAGTTTTGATAAATCACAAAATCTGTCAAACGCACTTGAGAAACTAACTGCGCTGGTTATTGGATATTTATTTTTTGATAAACTTTTCATGAACGTTTCTGTAAAAGTACTGAATGTTTTTTTTTTTGCTTTTTGTTTTTAAATTACGAACCAGAACCCTACCAAAAGATTCATTCTCTTCCACTCATTTTCTTTTTAATTAAAGTGACCTTCAAACCTGGTGTCTACTTTAATTTCATTTTTTTTTTTTTCACTTTTCTTGGCTTGATAGCAGAATAAAAGAGCTAAAGCTATTGTTGCTTAGAAATTCGAATATTTCATGCGTAAACGGATTTGAGCTTACATGTTTTGAGCATGACGCGACCATTATTGACACAGTGTATTACTGCACGCAGAACGCATACAATTAAATGTTTCAATGTTTCGTGTTTCCTATAAAAAATAGTTTTTTAATACAATCTAGAAAAAAAAACTATATTTTCTTTTATTCTTGTGGTTGTCGTCACGAAAATAAGCGCGCATGGAATCGCTAATTATTTTGCTCTTAATGAAAACCAAAAGACTGTAATATAACGGCAACCGTGAAGGCAGTGTATTTAAGATGGTCACCCATAATTAAGCAGAACTGATTCCATTTTGCCTCACCTTCATGCCCCTCCCCACCCCTCCAAGCTCCTTAACTCAAGTGATATCCTGGCAGTCATTTGTCCACTGGAATTCACGTTTGCATTGTTTTGCTAAGACGTTAACTTCTCTTTCTCATGTAAGTGTGCACCAATTCTAATGAGGAGAAAATTGTCTCTCTTTCAAACGAACTCCGTGGTAATGTAAAGAAGATAATTTTAGGTTATTAAACTTTTATGTTTCTCATTACCGACGATTTCAGCGTATTAATTATTGATATTAGAAGGAATTTCTTTTTATCCGTTCTCATACACTGAAATGTATGTTTCCTGGCTTTATAAATGATTCTGTGTCAAATCATTATATTTGAAACTATGAAATTGCATTTTCTAGCAGCCTATTATTTTTATTTTGTCGTTATGATTGGTTCACTAAAAGTAACAGCTTAAAAATTGAGAAAACATAACTGTCTGCTGGTAATTAATTTATAACTTAATGAGTACGTACATTAAACATCGGACTTACGAGGATATTACGTTCTCAAGGTTAGTAAAGTAACTGCCGACTTTTTAATAACATCTGCGTTATGAGAATATTACGTTCTCGGGGTTGGTAAAGTAACTGTCGATTTTTCCACAACATCTGACTTATGAAGAAGACATTATTGTTCTCAAGGTTAGTAAAATACTTACTGGCGTTTTTACATACGAAATATCTGATAAGTGTAGAACCTCGTTGATGAGCAATGATGTATCATCAACTAAGTGATTAGTGGTTGACAGAAAAAAAACAAAATAACATGAAAGATGACACCGAATTTTCGGTTGTGATGAGCACATCTTTTGAATCCTTTCCGATGTGAATAAAATTTTTCAAAGTTATTCAAAGTCAGTGGAACCGGTTAGGAAAAAAACAATAACCGGATTTTACAATCGATAAGCCATGTAGAAATGGAAACAGCTACTTTACTCCCACTAACGGCTAAAACGTATATCACCAAATTAACAAAAGGCGCACAAACATTTCTCATAACAGAGGAAAATATCGAAGACAAAATAATTTTCAAATCGAACATTTCAAAGAAAAAGTACAGAAGGAATTATGATGTGACTCTACGTCCGCTAGCGGAAGATTTTGCACAATGGAAAAGTTGAAAATATGTTTAAAGTATTCTTCATAACAAAAGCTATACAAAGGAAATAGAATTTTTCAAATAGGTCTCCCGGAAGCAGAGATAGCGAGCAAAAGCTTTTGACCTATACGCCCCCTAGAGGTAAAGTTGTGCATTATTTAAAGAGGACAATGCTCCCTCCTATCTTTATTGTAGTGAATGGCATAAAAGATATTTTTGAATAAGGTTTTTAGGAGCGGAGATACAGCAGCTGCACACAAAAATACACAAACACCACCTAGCGACAGAAATGTGAACTACAAAAACTCCATAAGTACAAGCCTGAAGTATTCCACAAGGCTTCCGGTGTTAAACAATGTTTTTCTAAATAGGGCATTTAGAAGCAGATATAGAGAAAATCATATTAAATATTTGCGCTCCTTAGCGGCGAAATTGTGCATTATTTTGGGTAAGAAATATACGCGAAATGTTTACGTGGTTAGTAGTATCTGACCGAAAAAAATTTTCTCAATCGGGATTTTCGTCCCGCAGATATTGCTCTAAACGGAAACGAGAAATTACGCCCTTTATTGTAGTGGCACACTTGTGCTTTAAGAAACATTTTAAATTACATGCAGAACATTTTGCTCCGGGAAACGCTCTCCGATAAAGAATTTTTCAAATCGGACTCTTAGAAGCAAATATTTTGAAAAAATTAGGATATCTATTTACCCCTGGCGGGAAAACTACGCGCTATTTTAAGCAGAACGTATTCTCAAAAGGTTTTCCGAGGTGAGCGGTACCGGTCCACGAAAAAATGTTTTCAATCTAGTATTCAGAAGTTCAGATTTTGCTGCAAATACATCAAACACAAAAATAAACACTTACGCTGCCTGGTGGCCAAATTATTTCCTACAAGAAATTAGAAATTATATGTGGAACATTTTCCATCAGAAGCTGTATCCCATGCACAAATAATTTTTGAAATCGGACTCTTAGCAGAGACATTGGGAAATTTTCAATTTACCTTTTGCCCCTAGCGGAAAATATATACATTACGTGAGAAAAAAAAACTGTAACCAAAATAGCCTTCGTTATAAATTGCGTCGAAAGGAAGAAATATTATTTTAATCGGATATTTAGAAGCAAATATATGGTATAAAATGTATTGGGCTCGATAGCATCTGCATTTACGCCATCTAGCGGTGAAGCTATCCATCGGAAAGAAATCAAAGATCGTCATTCTCACATTTCAAGCTTTGCAATGGAAAACGAATTTTTCAAATCGGACGAATAGTTGCAGAGATATGGCGTCCACAGTCGGACGGATGGACAAACAAAGTGATACTATTAGACGTCATTTTTTTTACTGAAGCCCTGCTAAAAATACCATGACCTTCAGAAAAGATTTGGTCCTTTAAATCAGATTCTGCTCAAATTGTGGCTGATGTTGATTTTATTTTATAAATCACAATACCGCATAAATCTTCATTATTACTTTCTGACGTATTTTCCTATTTGGTGATAAGTCTTCTTTATATTACTTTATGACGTAGTTCCCTATCGTTCCTATTTGCTCATAAGTCTTTATTATTACTTTCTGACGCAATTCCTTATTATTTCTATTTGGTGATAAGTCTTCATTATATTATTTTTTGACGTAGTTCCCTATTATTTCTGTTTGCTCATAAGTCTTTATTATTACTTTTTAAGGTAGATCTCTATTGTTCCTATTTGGTCATAAGTCTTCATTATTACTTTTTGACATAGTTCCCTGTTGTTCCTACATAGTCATAAGGGCTTCATTACTACTTTTTGACGTAGTTTCCTATTGCTCTTATTTGGTGACGGGTCTTCGTTGTTACTTTTTTGACGTAGTGCCTTATTTAGGGTTCCCTATTGCTCCTATTTGTTGGTCTTCATTATTACCTTCTGACGTAGTTCCCTATTGTTCCTATTTGATTATATCTTCATTATTACTTTTTGAGGTAGTTCCCTATTGCTTCTATTTGGTCATAAGTCTTCATTAAAACTTTTTGACGTAGTTCCCTATTGTTCCTGTTTGGTTATTACAACCCCTCATTACAATCACACAAACCACCCTTCTATGGCTTCTTGGAGCTCCTTAATGTTTCTGGAACGAGTTACACCGTTTCAGAGAAAATGAAGAACTGGAAAGGATGGAATAGCATGGCACACAACCTAACGATAGATTAACAGTCATATGACATATGTTCGTGCATACTGACCGATGAGAATTCCTCCTTTCATTTAAAATTCACGGTTTATTCTTTGCACTATACTAAAAATTTACTATACGCACATTGCTCTCCATGCTAAAAATTTCCCACCTGCTCTTGGCTGAAAAATCTCAATCTGATATTTTCTAAAATTATTTCACTATCCGCTCTTTGCTTAAAACTCACTACCTGCTATTTGCTTAAAGTTTCCCCATCTGCTCTTTGACAAAAATTAATTACCTGGGTTTTGCTAAAAACTATATAAGTATCTGCTTTTTTTCTAAAAAAATCACTATCTACCCTTTGCTAAATATTCACTACCTGCTTTCTGGTAAAAATTCATTAAAAAAATAAATACATTAAAGCTTAAATGGAAGAGAAGATACGTTATGTTGACCTCTGGTTGAAAAAATACACGCTGAGATCACCACAAGCGTGGTACGTTCTCGACAAATTTTCGCTGTACGTATTACACGAAATCAAATTAACAGCTTTGTGAAGACAACGCTTAAAATACCTCACAAATTTGTTTTCAGCGTGTCTTCCCCGCAAAAAAAGAAACTGGATTACTCAGGAATAAACCTAGCTCAGTAACATCATAAGAAAAGGACGTGCTATGTTCTCTTTCTTTTGTGCCCCAGTCTACTGCGTGTTTTTTTTTTTTTTTTTCTTTCATCTAATATTTCTGCTCTTTTGCATAAAGCGTACATAGACTTCACCGGTTTCCCTTCATAATTCCACAAGCATTGTACAAATGTGTTTCAGCAGACTGCAATGACATGTGGTCCCGAAAAGACTCACGGCACAGTCGACGTACAATTTCATTAGGTAATAAGAACTACAGTTAAGACAATTTATCTGAGTGAGTCGGGATGTAAATTATCTGCGAGGAAAATGAATGGGAGAGAAGAAAGAGAAACGGCGAAAAGAGAAAATGAATAAAGAGGACAACCACCACCGTCGAATGGAAATGTCAGAGTGCTAAGCCGATCGCAAATGACACACCGTAAGTTTCGTCGTGGAGAAAGCTGAAGGCGTTATCGTACTTTTACTGCTGTCTTCCTAAGTAATCTTGTTTGTACGCACAGATCTGTTGATGAGATTATGCGAACATGTAAGATTTCCTTCAAGCCAGAAGAAACTATTTTGCATGAGATACAAATGTTAGAAAATCTCGTTGCGATAGACAACACACAGCTTCAAAAAAATACTGAATCTTGATACCTTCAGTTTATGAAAGCGCCGCGACTTTCTTTTCACATATTTCGTTTTTCTTTCTTTCTTTTTTTTTAATCACAGTCTTTCCTTGGAAATACTTCAATGTTTCTACCAAACAGCAGAAAATGCTTTATATACATCGAAGAGCCAAAATATTGTGACCGCCTGCCTAATATGATGTTCGTCCTCCACGTGCGGCCAAAATAGCACTTACCCGGCGAGACATTCACGCTACGAGATTTCTAAAGGTGTCTTGTGGTATCTGATACCAACATATTACCAGCAGATCCTTTAACTCTAGTAAGTTACGTGATTGAACCACCGCAGATCGAATTGGCTGTTCAAACCGAAGCCACAGATGCTCGATCGGATTGATATTTGTGGAATTCACAGGCCAGGACAATACACGAAAGTCTTCTTCATTCAAAACAGAATCACTATACTAGTAATCCGAATTTCTTGGCGTAGAATAGAGAAAAGTTTCTAAGCTTTCGCACATCAACCAGATGGCTTTCTCACGGAAGGTAGACTGCAAACTGGATAATAGAACTCTTCAGCAATTTGAACGCGGTGACTTACTAGACAATAAATGAACAGATGCGAATGTAAATTCATTCGCAGAAACGAGGCGTCATGTACGCTAGGCTCTCGGTGTCGTGGGAGAAAACGCAGCATTATTTGACGAACTAGTTCCAAACTCGTGGCAATTCTAAAGAGACGCTATCGTTGCAAGCCTCACTATTGGTTATGATCTCTAAGGTTTCGCGAATGGCAGTAGATATAGGCGTGGAGTAGGAAGCTAATTTCTTGATATCATCCCACATAGGATCAGCGGACTTGAATTTGACTTCTCTGGACAAAGCAGTGGTTACTTTTATGTCTCTTGTGTCTCCTTTATGTTCGTTGAGTCTAATTCTAAACGAACGCTTGGTCATTCCAATGTAGTATCTTTTGGATCCGTCCGGATATTGTAGTGGGATGGCATAAACACCTGCCTCGTTTAGAAGCGAGGGACGTAATATTTCTCTTAAGCAGGGTATACAGAGATGCTGAAGACCTTATGCCGACATCGAAGTTCATCCTCCGGAGCGCGTTCTTGAGTTGAAAGGAAACATTTGGCATGTAGGGAATGGAGCCCAAGTAGCGTAGTTGCGGCACTGAAGGAGTAACACGACTGGATCTGGATTTTCCGATAATTTTTTTTGATGTTCCGCGAATCATTCCCGAACAATCTAATCAGTGTGGCATGGCGATTTATCCTACTAGAAAAAGGAACAACTAGAGGGAAATACGTTTGCCATAAAATAATGATGTTTAGGTAGATGATAGACGCCATAGTTTCCTGCACATGAATGACTGGACCCAGGGATACCCAGAAGAACGTTACTCAAAGAATAACACTCCTATCCTCCCCCAGCTTGTTTTCGTCCTACGGTGCATCCTGGTGCAAGCCCAACACTTCCCCAGATAAACGACGCGCACGTACCCGGCAGTCTACAAACTGCAAGAGGAAACGAGATTTAACTGACCAGATCCCTTCTTCTAATAATTGAAAGTCCAGTTTCGATGCTCGCATGCCCATTGTAAGCGCTGTCGACTGTGAACCGAGGTAAGCATGCGCAGTCCGACAGAACTGCTGCTACGCAGCCCCATTTTCATCAGGGTTCGATGTATTGTGTGTTGTGACATATTACTCTCCTCACCAGCATTGAAATTGCCGGCGAATTCCGCCACAGTATCTTTTCTGTTGGCTCATACCATACAGGAGGACAGCCTTCGTTGACCTCTAGCATCGATGTGGTCGGCCCAAACTTGCCGGCGGTTCCTGGATTTTACCTCCTCGGACCACTTTTTTAAAGTTAGTAACCATGACTGACTGTTATCACCCCCTCCCTCGCCCCCCCAAACTTTGCCATCTGGGAAGCGCTCTGACTTAGTCTTTTGGCCATTGTCTAACTCGCTTAAGTCGGCTGCCTTTCCCATCTGAAAAACAGGATCAACATTGATTAACAGAGCTCAGTATCACGTGTTATTTATACCGCTTCATGACCTTCACAGCGCTGTCGTTTACCTGTAGTTGCTTCGATTTGCATAAAGACGCGCTGGTCATATAATGTTTTGGCTCTTCGGTTTACAAGTACACTTCTCGACCAATGTCGGCAAACCTGCATGTCTAAAAATAATCTTTATTTAAAAAAAAGATTAATGTTGTGTGCTGAAACCTTTTGACCCTTATGACGATCTCTATCTATACTTTGATTCACCCTAAGATGACACTGAAGGGGAAAGTACATGAAACCTATCGTCGTGACTAAAAGTAGATCCCAACATTTTCCGTGAAAACCAACGCGTTCGTTGCCCAGAATCATACTTTATACTGTCCTCGGGAGAAGCACGCTATGACTCACCAGGTGATCAGACTTACGGAATTCGTTTCTGAAGGACAAGATAAGAGCTAGTGTTCCACTGCTGTCTTCCTGGAGATCAGCAAGGCTTTTGACCGCGTTTGGGCATGACGGACTCCTACACGAGTTGCACAAGTTTCGATGCCCTCGCCCACTTGTTGAGCTGATTGGTTCGTACCTCAACAGCCGCAGTTTCACTGTTAAGATTAACGGTGAGCTTTCTTCGGAAAAGAAGATTCGTGCTGGCGTTCCTCAGGGTTCGGTTCTTGGACCAACGCCGTTCTCCATTTATCTGAACGACTTACCCAAACCCAAACAAGGGCAGGTCATGATGCACGCAGATGATACAGCTGTTGTCATCAGGTCCCTGAACAAAGCCTGAGCTATGAAGCTCCTCCAGGACTTTCTCAGCTGCAAACCTATTACACTGACTGGCGGATCAAGATCAATCCGTCTAAGAGCAGTGCGCTGTTGTTTTTTGGATCTGTCCAAGGAATACCGAAACTTGTTATGTTTCAAGAGATAATCCCCTGGGCTACCTCCACTAAGTACTTAGGGCTCCAACTCGATTGTCGACTTTCGTGGGTCGCGAACACCAGCTACCACACGAATAAAGCTGGACAATACCTTGGGCAGCTAGCTCCACTACTCCACCGGAGAAGCTTCCTTACAACACGGCACAAAATACTGCTGTACAAGACGGTCGTCAGGCTGGCGCTTACCTATGCCTCCTCCATCTGGATTGGTATTAGTAGGAATCAGCGAGAGAGAATCGAGAGTGTGCAAAGCCGAGCACTTCGAATGATCACTGGGGCTCCCCCTTGGACTCAACTTCGGAACCTGTGGAACAGACTTGGAATCGAGAATATACATGAGTTTTCCACCAGACTCGCCAAGAAGTTCTTCAAGAAAGCGCAAACCCACCCTAATGGACTTGTTAGGGACGCGGTTGATTAAAATTCCAGCTAATTCCTTCGGTATCCCAGAACTAAGGCGGCGATCTTGACAGAGAGAGTAAGTATGTGAACAACGGTGGGTGTTAGACAGACCACCACACCCTTCTTTTTCAGATTGGCATCGAGATGGTGAAAATGGATTCTGCTCGCGCAGTTGGTCTTGGTCTCGTTGAGTTTCAGTCATTCCCTGGTGCGTCGGCGGCCGGGTAGTGGTGTGGTTCTCTGTGATGTTGTGCGGTGCTTGATTCCGCTTGCCCCCTTCCCCCGGACTGGTGTCACGGTTCACAGTTTGAAAGATACATCACCCGCTCCTTTCACTCAATTTTTCTGTTTGTTTTTTCTATTGAGTTTACTTACTCAGATCTCCTAGCTTCCTATTTCTAAGGGAAGTTTTAGACCTGGGGTCTGACACTCCCTTCCTAAAACTTCTTTAAATATCGTATCGTTTATATTGTCCTCGCTGTTTGCTTATAAGTATATGTATATAGTTATTTTATCCAAATCTAAAAAATGATCTATTTTCGGAAATTAAGTTTTAAAATTAGACCAACACATGCATGCGCAGATATGCAGTGTTTGGGAAATAAGGATGCCAATGAGTTGATGGGGAAAGTGATTGACAGCTGCTAAAAGCAGGACACGTTGGGGAGTGACGCGGATGAACACAACTCTTGGTCGTCCCCGAAGGCTCAGTGAGTGCGTAGGCTCTCGTACCTTTAACTGCAGTGTTATCTTAGGGTGAATCGAAGTATAGTCTTCGTGGAATTCAATGACAAATTCATCTGAGTTTGTTGGTCGACGCACCCGACGATTCATTTCATCGTAAAGATTCTCTATGGCAGTTGTCTCAAACTCAGACCCTTGGAAGGGCCACTTTCCAGTTTTGAACGAACTTAGGGGGCCACATGAATGTTAAAATATTTCTTATGAATAAATATTAACTTTACAAAACTACACCAAAGGCTTGGTACTGGAGTGGAATATTATTTCTAATTATCGGTAAATATAAAACAAATGCTTCGTCAGTCACTGAAAATAATCACTTTTATGTAACAATTATTTTCACTTAAATCTTAAAACAATCACATTTAACCATCTGAACACGGTACATGGTTCACAAAATATTACATGTTCTGACTAGAAACTTGGGCTCGCTTTCGTGTCACTAACTTATCGATATTTGGAATAATATCCTTTGAACATGCTACTTTTAAAAGTGTGCATAATGGACTGACATTTAACCTATTCCTTTCAAGACTTGGTTCATTCTTGAAAACAACAAAACAACTGTTCACATGAGTATGTTGTACCGAACAGACAGAACATGTGCAGCTTGGTTATGGAAGTTTACGTACTTGTCCTTTGAAACTAACTGGTAAAACTCTGTTATATTACAGCTGTTGAATTTTGTTCTTAGAAAAGAATAACACTGAAAGTCTATTAATTCAAGCTGAAGTTCTTCAGCTGCGTTGTCAGCATTATAGGAAAATGGAGACTTGAATATATTGAAACTATTTTGCTTAATATAGTTACATCCTTCGTAAATAAACTTGTTACTCATAAAGAGGATGGCTTTGCTAAGCATTACTATGTTTATATTATATTTAATATGTTGTAGTAATACACTGCTGGACAATTGCTAAGGACGGATCATAAACGGCTATATAGCGCACAAAAAAGTAAGTGTGGTTGGATGCCAAGTGAAATAAAATAATGTCAGAATGCCAAGACATTACAAGAAAGACAATTTATTGTGCTCTGAAATCCAGAAGGCTTTGGAGCGTGTTCAAGGGACAAACAGGCCATTTTGTGCAGAATACGTAAACGTGAAAAAAATGCAATTACCGTCCGTAGGCGTTCCGGCGTAAGATGTCAATACGGGATATGGCCACCATGGAGGGCGATGCAAGATTCCACACGTCGTGTCATGCTTTGCACAACATTATCAAGCAGCTGTTGGGGTAATTTATCCCATTCCTCTGTCAGTGCACGGATGAGGGTGTCCTTGATTATTGGAGGACATTGGCGACCAGTAAGACTCCTCCCCAAAGCATCCCACACATTTTCAATGGGATTCATATCTGGAGAACGTGCTGGCCATAAGAGGCGTTGAATATCCTCGCTCTCCAGACACTAATGGACAGCGACTGTTCGATGACACGTTGCGTTGTCGTCCATGAAAATGAATCTATCACCGACAGCACCACGAAACATGCGAACATGAGGTAGCAGAACATCATTAATGTATCGTTGGCCAGTCATAGTCCCAGTTGGAAGCACATAGAAGGACGTACGGCCATTGATCATGATGCCAGCCCATACCATGACACTACATGTCGGATATCGGTCCCTTTCTTGTATGTTTGCTGGACAATATGCAGTACCACTATCACGCCAGATCAGTTGTCGTCGACAATCAGACGATAGACTGTATCTACTCTCATCTGAGAAGAGGACAGCAGACCAGTCGTTATCAATCCAATTGCGATGTTGATGGCACCATTGCAAACGGGCGGTACGGTGACATCTGGACAATGGGATGCACACAACAGGACGGCGGGCGTATAGTCCTCCTTCATGCAAACGTCTAGCGACAGTTTTTAGGGAGATCCGCTTGCCAGTAGCAGCCATAAACTGATTTGCTACCTCACTAGCTGTGCTGCGCCGGTGTCTTTTTGTTGATAGCACTGTTTACCGATCTTCTGCAGGTGTCGTACTGCGAACACGACCTCCCCCGTGACGTTTGCTACACTCTCCATTTGTTTGAAATGATTTCCAAAGCCTTGAAACAACACTGTGGCTGACGTCGAACTCCCTGGCAACATCTGTTATTTTTCGTCCTTCTTCAATCTTGCCAATAATACGGCCACGCGTAAAATCATCTTGGTGATGTCGGGAAGACATACTGAAAATTGCAAGTTCGTCAATTGATTCTTTCCCTTTCAACTTTGCGTTTGAACAACAACGGTCAATACGCGTCAAATCCTTTATATCTCTTATCAGCGCTATGACGTCACGAACAAGTTCGGCAATCCAAAATTTGCATACGCACAACACGTCTTACTGTATCCCGCACTTATGCTAATTTCCACATTTTCCTGCCTTCCATTTTATGGTTGCTATCGTTGCTATTGTCATCCGTCCTTAGCAATTGTCCGGCAGTGTACTTGAAAAAAGGACTATACAGGGAGATTCAGAACTCATGTGACAAACTTTAAGGGGTGGCACAGCACACTGCAACAAACATTTCTTGTATAGGAATGTATGGGCGCATGTGACGCGTTGAGGCACAAACACAAGAAATATACATGAAAGGAAACATAAATGGTTTACTTACAGCATCGTTGACAAGTGCTTCTTTACAGCAATGTTTACAATAATTGCTCAAAATTGCGTCCACCAACAGTAATACATGCGTGGCAGCGTCGACGGAGTGATTGGCGTGCAGTTTCAAAGATGCCAGGTATTTCTCGCACACGTGCAGCCGCAACGGATATTCGAGCGACGAGGTCCTCAACAGTCAACGGGAGTCTCGTAAACGATGGTCTTCAGATGTCCCCATAAGAAATAATCGATGCTCGATAAATCGGGAGATCGGGGTGGCCAACGGACGGGGCCACCACTGCCAATCCATCGCGCCCCAAAATTGGCATCCAGGTAATTGCGCACATTAATGCTGAAATGGGCTGGCGCCCCATCATGCTAAAACCAAAGTCCTTGTCGGATGGCCAGTGGTACATCTTGAAGCAATTCTGGTAAAATCTCTTCCAGAAAAATACGATAACATCTGCCATCGAGTCGCGTTGGTAGTAGATATGGGCCAAGCAGGAAGTCGTTCACAATACCCGCCCACACATGACAATTGCGCACATTGAAAACACCTTCGTGTGTAAAAATCGCCTCATCTGTGAATAGCACATGAGCTGGGAATTTCTTGTTTGTGCCTCGACGCGTCACTTGCGCCCAAACATTCCTATACAAAAAATGTTTGCTGCAGTGTGCTCTACCTTAAAGTTTGTCCCATGAGTTCTGAATCACCCTGTATATTTTGATTTTGTAATCGTTCATGCGGGCCGCAAAACTGTTAGCGCAGGGCCGCGAGTTTGAGACCACTGCTCTATAGGGTATAAGGGTCTAGACGGGCCTGAAAGTCTTGACTCTACTCGACCGGATAACGACCAGCTAAAAGTTCTGTTCGGCACGACCAGAACATTTTAAGTCTTGTCCTACCCGAGCAAGCCGGAAACCACTCTAAAGGTAAATCTGGCCCGACCAGAATCCTGACAAATTTGCTTTTATTGGTACCCTCGTTTTTCAGTTATGATTTCAAACGAATGTGCCTATGTGGTCACAGTAGCATTCTCTGGGCAAGTACATGATCTTTATTTTAACTAAATTGTTATTATTATTGTTCTTATTGCTACCATTATATTGCTGAACACAGTCGCAATTGTTTTTGATCTTCTTGCCTTGATATAAATCCTTGAGTACCACCATGTGAGAGGAGAAAAAGAAAGCAGGACACTGCTCATTCGACTGACAGATTCCCATTTTTCCCTGTTGCAAATTGATAAACTTGCTACAGGAAAAAACGGGAATCCGTAGATCTAGAAAACTTTATTTATTTTACATACGCATTGTTATTGCAGCCATGCTTACAAATCTTAGAATTGCTATGGCAGCTCCTGCACTTAAAGGAATGTGTATACTAGCTAGGAATTAGATGCTAAAACTGGACGAAACCAGTCGGAATCGAAAGTCCGACTGGTAAGTTTTTTTTGTTTTTTTTAAATAATAAACTGATATGAAACAACAAATGTAGACTTTATTTGATTGACAAATTCATTCAACCACTTCAGTAAAGACAGTCCAGGTTCGTAATTTTTTTTTCTTTTTTTTTTTTGTAACTGAAGATTTAACGACCACCGTGAGCAACTGAATGGGCTATGAGCAGTCACCCGTCCCTAATTTAGGGTCACTGGTTCCAGAGAAGGGAGAGAGCCAGTGCCGTAAGACAAACACAACATCCATGCCTCACCGGGATTCGAACCCGGTAGACGAAATCCTTCGGAATCGACGAATAATTTTTTTTTTTCCCCGGTAGACGAAATCCGTCGGAATCGACGATTAGTTTTTTTTTTTGTTTTGTTTTTTTGAAAAGAATAAACTCATATGAAAAGTTTATTTACATCTTTACATAATGGGAAACGTCTTACCTACGTGAATAAACTGGATCGAATGAACGTTGAATTGTATGTATACATCACACAGTCCAATGGCACAATGCAATCAGGTGTTCGAGTGCTCGCTGTTCCGATAAGAACTTTCAAACAAATTCCTGCTACTGTTGTTTTGCACAACGGTTCGCCGAGAAGAGAGACTTCGGACTATCTGAGTCCCTCCATACCACCGCCTTCAACAGCACGTGAGTCAACCGCACGCTTCTCCCATAGACTTTACATGGGAACTTTGCCGCCCCGCAACGCCCGAACCGTTGCCCCAATCTCATTTTTTCTCTTCGACTGGCACATCTACATGGTAAGACCTTTATTTTGATACCTCAATCATATTTTTACGTTCAGCCGTTCTTTCACAACTGGTCTTACAGTAAAAAACCTTATAGAAATAATATACAGATGAGCATTATTAATGTATGCAAAAGAATAATGGTTACGCTAAAAGTCGTTCATTTTTAAATTCAATAAATCTATTGGACATTGTCATTTCCTGTGTCACGATCTAAGTAAAACCTTAATTAAATTAACTTTCTTGGGAATTTGGTCCCTGCTATAAATGGATTCACTAGTCATTGTAGGGTCCCATGGTCCATAACGGGGACCCTGCACATCAGAAAGAAATATATATATTTGACATAATCATATGATTATAGGAAATGCTAATCTTGAATAACATGAAGGTATAATGTAATTGGAAATTATCGTGCAGAAATATCTAAATTAATCTGAGCATAGCATTCATCTTGGTAAATTATCATGAAAAAAAAAATTGTGTACAATCTCAGACTTTAGATTAGTTTTATATTGGGGGGAGGGGGTAACGACACCATGAGAAAGTTGATGGGCTATATACAATCGCCTACCCCTAATTTAGGTTCACTGGTTCCAAGGAAGGGAAAGAGCCAGTGCCGTTAAATAAACACAACTTCCGTACTTCACCCGGAGTCGAATCCAGACTCATCTGGAACGAATGGTCAGAAACTTAAACCACTGCGCCACCGGGTCAGGCAAGAGAGGATTCTCTAGCAACAAGAAATGTTGAAAAATGCACACAGACACTGGTGCTGTACGAAAAATGAAAAAGAAACTAATAAATAAATAAATAAGGGAATAAACAAAGACATCGCTCTATCTACGTTAATCAACACGTAGCAACATGAAAATTGTTATCCGGTCACCGCTCGGATCGTACCTCAGATCAATCGATATGTAGCCGAGTGCGTTCACCTTACGCTACGGAGGCCAACAATCATTGGGGAAATGTGTGTATAAATCAACGGTGCTATGTGTGTAATTCTGCCATGACAGATATACACACATAGCGCCGTTGATTGTTGGCCACGGTAGCGTAAGGCGAACGCACTTGACTAGATATCGAGAGATCTGGGCTACGATCCCTGCGGTGAACAACGGATAACAAGCTTTTTTTTTTTTTGGTGCTATGTGTTGATTAACGTGGATAGAGCGACGTCTTTGTTTATTCATTGACGTCACGTATTTAGAAGATTTCCAATAAATAAAGGTTTACGGCATTTCCCTTCGTACAGTTCGCGGCGGCGCATTATTCGCACATCGTAAAACGCAAGGGAAAAAAATCCCAGTATAATCCGGACCTGCGATGTTGATCCTGAATAAAATTAAAAGCAATCAAAGTACCACTATTTTTTTAAGCAGCTAATACATAATACGCAGAACCTAAATTTATAACTTTAACAGATAATTCGCGAAATATATGAAGAAAATTTATGCAACAATATCAAACTTTAAAACCCAACTATCGCGCGTTTGTCGTGAAAATGCGGCATATCGCTCGGAAACACAGTTGGATATCGCTGGCTCGACTCATAAGTTTCAATCTTCAACGGAAAGAAGGGGAGATAAAATACCTGTTCGCTTATGATATCGCAAAAGAGTTTTGTTTGATTGTTTGCAGTTTAACGATCACTGTGAGCAACTCGATGGGCTATAAGTAGTCACTCGTATCTAATTCTGGGCCACTGGATCAAATATAATTCTGTCATGCTATAAGACAAGACACAATTTAATGAGATTCTGATTTTCGATAATCATATTAAGTTTCATATGGACCCCCCCCCCCTCATGGAAATAGTTTTTTTTTTTTTTTTTTAAGTTTAAGAAGTTATTGCTCGTTAAACATTTACGAAATGGTTTCTGCTTCATCAAATAGGTGTGCACACTGCACAGTGAATAAAGAATTTTCAATTTTCAAGGAATTTTCGAACAGGGGTAGCTTTTAAAAACTTCTTTGTTAAAAATTTGGCGAAAAGAGGAAAATGATGAAAGTGCATGAAATGGAACTCCATCGTCGGAAGCGACAGCATCTTCGCAATGCTACAGGTGTGTTGCAAGAGAACGGATGCATTCCTTTTATCAAGAGGCGAAGTATCATTCTTCGTTGTTATATCTGTAAGACTGAGCTCTAAAGCTTCTTTTGATCACAAATCCATTTGCTCTTTTTACTTGTTAGAAAAGGAATTTCTCTACTGAGAGTGTTTGTGAATGAAGACTACTATTGAACAAATGAATTCCGGAGAAAGAATGGTAAAATGGCAACAACCAGCTGGTTTTCGATTATGTTAAGCGAAAATTCAAGGAAAAATGTACCCTGCTTATATAAATCACAAATGTTTTTTTATTCTTTGCCCAAATACACATGTAAAACTCACTATCTGCTAATTTTATATACATACTTAAAAAATGAGCCAACTTCTACTGTTTTTTTTTTTTTCGCCAGGAAGATCTCACATTATACGATTCCTTAACTTCCCGAAATTCTTGTCGAGAATACGAAAAAAATATTTCTTGTTTCTTAGATTTTGTTAGATATTTTGGTAAAAAGGGAAAACTTTTCCGAGCACGTAAAACAAAATTAGTTTTCTGAACTCTTCCATAATAGCATATTTTTGGCAAGTTTTAAAAAATGTACAAGTAAGGCAGGAAGAAAAAGAAGAGGGATTCACTAGATCTTTTTTTTTTTTTTTTTTTTTTTTTTTTATCAATCGCTTCCTCTTCTGTCGCTTATTTTATGGAGATAAAATACGTTTTAGATTTCATAGCACATAGCTGAAGTTGCTTTATTTTGACTGTGAAGCGCTTGCAGTCCGCTTATTTCAACCAATAAAATGGCTATCCGACTGGGGGAAGATCACGGCTTAGTTTGAATGCGAAATTTCAATGCGAATCGCAATAAGCACGGTTTTTTTTTTCCAGATTTGTGACAGCGCTCGAAACTAGAGGCTGCACATTTAGGTGGAAAATCCATTCCCCAGTTTATTTATTTATTTATTTATTTACTCATTTATTTATTTATTTATTCATTCATTTTTATTAATTCGTGTAATTTTTAAGGAAAGAGTACGTTTTATTTACTTTTTATTTATTTTGCCATATACTGTCGGGCGATTCTTCTTTTCTTTTTTTTTTTTTTCCTCTCCGTCTCCGTCTCCCAGCACAAGGCGGCAAACTAGATAGACAGCGTTGCCGTCACCAGGGACGGACCGACATTCCTTGGAGTGTTTTATGGGGCAATAGAAGTATCCTCCTTGTCTAGCATCCACAATGCGTATTGGGTAGACCGTAGACTTTTTGGAACCGGAACTAACAGTTTTATTGGGTTAGGATTTATTGCCCGGTGGTTATATCACGCGGCTAACATAACTTGAGCGGTTCTCAGAATTTTCACGGGAACGGGTGGCAATTTTGACTCCCTAACGAATGGATGGACAAAATGTTAATTCTCTGACCAGTAGGATTTAGACTTTGGAATTTAATTCAGGGAGGCTTGCGTTTGCCAGCTAGTGATTGGATGATGGGATATTTTGAGGTAATGTGGGTCTTCTTAGGGGTTGTCAAAACTTTTCCAAGGGAAGAGAAGAACTTCACTTTTACTTTTTTCACGGAGCACTTTACTTTTACTTTTTTCACGGCGTGCATCACTTTCACTTTTTTATTCCTTGTGACTTGTCACTTCGGTTTTATTTTTTTTTTTTTTTTTTTTGGTGGCCCAAAACTTGGTCACCGCCATGATTTATCAGAGACTGGCAACTTAATCGCTGCCAAATACTGCGGCAGGACATCCGTAACTGCGTACCGTTTCCCGACATGGATGGATGATATATAAACAGAGGTGCCAAGGAAAGGAACCCTGCTAAGGATGATGAGGGCCCACACCAATTATGACGGACCGGGACATAAATCGCAGACCAGTACCTTTGGTGGAAGAACAGCGATAGTAGTGTTTTACGGACAATAAGTGATGACAAGAAAACTGGACTTTCATGTGGTTCCATTTCTTCTGTGTGATATGAGAGTAGCAGCGCGACATCTAGAAAGATTGGGAATTTAAGGTAGGAAATCCATCCTATTCTTTCTTTTGACGTCCCCTTATAATATGTTTATCGGATCAGTGCATACGAAAGTCGTCCGTTAGAGTTAATGTTTTTATAAGCGAGTAGTTAATTGAGTACAGGTTCCTGTCAGAAAGTCGGAATCATTTTTGCTAGTATCGTGAGTGTATCTTTATTATTATGCCAAAACATAACTAATAAATTGTTTTCTTTGTTAATTTGTTTACCTATAATCATGAGTGTTTCTCTGGTGGCAAACTGTGTGCTCAACCCTGGATTTTTGGAGAATATATAATTTTACGAAAGGGACTTAGAAAATCCGTTCACTTATGGGGTTTTTTTATTCTAGACGTTCACGAAAACATTGCGGCACACAGCGGACCCTTTGACTCCCAAAGGAAAATCTGCTGTGTGAATCACAACTCCCCCGTCAGTGGATCCTGAAGCTGCGTCAGCCCTAAATCGGGGAATCGCAGAATCGCAATAAACTCGACACCCCCTTGGTTCCCAATATTACGCCGGGTGAACCTAATTCGGAACCCGCCCGATAATAGATTGTGGAGCCTGTAGGATATATATAGACCCAAAATTATAACATTATGTATGGAAACATTCTTTTTTTAATCCCCAGACTGAAAGTACCTTTAGGCAATTTCTTCTACTTGTAAAAAACACGGAAGGGTTTGAGCGTAAGCAATCCTCCGAATCATTAAAGTTTATAAAGAAAAAAAAACACTTTGTTTTAAAAGGATGATGAAAACGAAGCTCACTTTACTGCCTGTTCAGATGGGGCCATTAATTAAAAATTGCATACCGACTAAAGTGAACATGATCGTACTTTTACTACTGACATAAAAAGAAGCAGAGAAATAAACGGGAAATTTATTTTATTTATTTATTTTGGTGCTTCTTCATGGTTTTCAATAGTATTAGTTGTCCAAGTTTACTTTCGTCGAAGACAGAGAAACATTTAGGGAGATATACACTATATTAACAAAAGTCACCAGACACCCCTTCAAAAGCAAATGAACGGATCCTCTGCGTTGTTAAGATGCGCGGTACAGCTGCAAACGGTATAAAAACAAGTCTGCAACTGACCGCGATCATATCGCACTGTGAGGTTGAGTGAAAATGTCGCGGAGGGAGATAACTGACTTTGAGAAAGGAAAGATTGTTGGGTGATATATTAGTGAGTTGTCCATAGGAGAAACCGAGAGGCGTTTAAACACACCCAAGTCAACTGTTTTGGATGTACTGAATAAGTGGAAGACACGTGGCGTGCCTGAAGCAGCAAAACGTACCGGCAGACCAAAGAAAATCAGTGACAGAGGACGTCGAAGCCTCAGGAGAGTCGCTACAGCTAATCGACGGAGTACTGCACAAGACCTCAGTGTAAGGTGAGTAAAAATGCTGGAACCTCGGTATGTACACGTACCATTATCTGAGAACTTCATTTTATATGGGTTACCGTGGTCGTGCGGCTGCTCATAAGCCTTTCATCTCCACTCGGAATGATACTCGTCGTTTAGCATGGTGTAAAGAACATTTATCGTGGACCTTAGATCAATGGAAACGGGTCCTATGGACTAATGAATCAAAATATACGATCCGTCAGTCTGATGGCCGTGTATGGGTATGGCGGCAGACGGGGGAACGCTCTTTACCACAGTGTAGTGTTCCTACAGCCAAGTTTGAAGCTGACAGTGTACTCGTGTGGGGGTGTTTTACGTGATATGGTCCCAGCCCACTGGCTGTTGAGGACAAACCTGTTAACCACCACGTCTACCTCGATATTCTGGAGAATTATGCCGTACTAACTCTATGGCAATACTATGGAACCGAGCCTTGTTGGTACCAGCAGGATAATGTACCGAGCCATAAAAGGACTGTTACGGCGTGGTTTGACGATAATTCCGTATCGTGTGTGGACTGGCCAGCACAGAGCCCTGATCTTAATCCCATAGATCACCTATGGGATGAATTAGAGCGCCGCATAAGAAGTTGGGAAACAGGGCCTACTACTAAGCAACAGTTAGCGGTAGCATTATGTACTGAATGGAAGCGCATACCTATTGCTGTATTCCAAAACCTCGTCGAAAGTATGTTTCGAAGGGTCAGTGCATGCATTAAGGCCAAAAGTGCACCGACACCGTACTAATGTATGTCAATAAATGCTATGTTGTGTTTTTCTTCTACGTACCCAGTGACTTTTGTCAATATAGTGTATAGTTCAAAAGAACAGGAGAGTAGAGTGGTGCTCGTGTTACGCAATCGATTATCAAATTTTCCACCTCTTTGAAAAATAAAAACAGGTACTGTCACCACTATGCCGCTAACAAGAACCTAAAACGAAGGAAACAGAACAATTCAAAAAATATCAAACCCGCCGTTTATCTTCAGTTGGATGCAACTTTGGTAAATTCTGCTGAGGATCTGTACTTAAATTTCGCATCCACGTAATCTCTAATCAGAGGCGAAACTAGGGCGCTGCTCAAGGCAAAAATCACAACCAATCTAATAAAATTTGGAGTTGAAACTTTTGCACCGGTTTCTGGTACGGTTTTTTAGGGCTATACCTTGCCCATTCGTCCATTTACAGAATATCCTTATAAATATGCTTCTCCAGTTTCTATCAGTAAACTTGGCAAAGTAAAATTCGCATCTCTTTCTCAAAATGTTCAGGGGATATTAGTTGCTCACATTCAAAAATGAGGGGGCGGTTGTACGTACCTTGCAAGAAAAGAGTGTTGTACGTCCTGTTGAAGATTCTCTGAGGCTTTTTGATCATTTCTGCGACTGCGAGCCAAGGCTTCCAGCTGCATTCGGTCTCTTTTGATGAGGTACCGAAAGTCCGAAGCAGATGGGAAAAGCCGTACATTCAGTCTGATTACCAGTCTGCTTGCTACCTCATAGAGATAACATAAGAACGTGACGTAAATTTTGTGTTTTGTCGAACAATATTGATATATGAACTTATATACACTATAAAAATTAGTTGTATATATAAGATAGAAAACAGCTGTGGGCGGGGGGCGCAATATTTTCTGGTTTGCCCAGGGCGTAGAAATATCTAATTACGCCTCTAATAGTATTTTAGTAAGCATATACACTGAAGAGCAATTGAATTAGAGACAGCTGGCGTTATGCAAATGTGGCGCTGTGGACGGCCATGTAAACGGAAATGACATGACGTATGCAGCGATCCGACAATATAAGGAGTGATGCAACGGGAATCAGTAAGAGTCGGACGTAGTATGGGTAAGACGAAGGATCTAAGCGCATTTGATCGTGGGCAAATTGTCGGGGCCCGACGAATGGGTCACTCCATCTCGGAAGTCGTGCAGGCACTGGGATTTTCACGAGCCACTGTGTCACAGGTGCACCTTGAGTACATCGAATCCGGTAAAACCATCCCTGCAAGGGCCAACTGCCGTGGACAACAGCGTGTGGATGAGCGGGGTCATCGTCGGCTAGCTCGCATTGTAACAGCGGATAGACAGGCCACAGTGCAAGAAATCACTCGGCAATTTAACGCTGGTGCACAAAATCGTGTAAGCAGCAACACCATCCAGAACCATCTCCTCGCTATGGGGTACAGAAGCCATCGTCCCACGAGGGTACCGCTGATGACCGCACATCACAGGGTGCAAAGATTAGCATGGGAGCGGGAACATCGCCACTGGACCCTAGACATGTGCAAAAATGTTGTCTGGACTGATGAGTCGAGATTCACGTTGGTACATGCGGATGGCAGGATACGAGCATATGAAGCGATGGATCCTTCTTGCCAGCAGGGTACTCTTCAAGCTGGTGGGGGTGGCATCTCGTCTGGGGACAGTTTACGTGGACTGAAATGGGAACCCTGGTACGTGTGACATCGTCCCTCACAGGTCAACGTTACCGGGATATCCTGGACGACCATTTGCTCCCGTTTGTGCGTCTTCAACATCCCACTGGAAACCTCATCCTGCAACAAGACAATGCACCGTGCCATCGCTCCCGAATTGTATCCGAATGGTTGGATGAACACTCCACCGACGTGATCTCGCTTCTTTGGCCAGCTAAGTCACCTGACCTCAATCCCATCCAGCAGATCTGGGATGCCATCGAGAGAAATGTTCGAGGCTATGACCCCCTCCATCAACTCTTCGTGAACTGTGGGAGCTTTTTCGGGGATCGGGGATCCGTATGGCTTCCCAACGCTTCCGGTGTCTTGTAGAGTCCATGCCGAGACGAATCGCCGCCGTCGTCAGGGCGAAAGGTGGTGCTACACGTTACTAGACAGGTCTCTTCAATGTACTGTTCCTCGAAAACCATATACCTGTTGACTACTGCGAGTTAAAGAACAGTGAATTCCCACCAAACAAAGACTTATTCTTCTTCGCAAGTATTCCGTAGGTCTTTACTGCCCATGTGCTGTCTTACGGACGAATTGCAATATAGTAATCCAATCAAGAAAGATTCTTGAAAGGGATCCATGAAAACTCGTGCACAGGAAAACTCATACACTTTCACGTCCTGCTGAGCAAAGTGCGGAAAACTCGTACACCTTCTCAAGTAAGGGGATATACACAAATTGCGTTTCGTTCCTAGATCTTTTCAAAATGTACGAGTTTTCCTAGCTGAACAAAACGAAATGTACCTGTTTCCCAAGGGATCTCAATGGGCATGTAAAATTAAAATGACAAGGTTCGTGTAGAACCTTTCTGACTCCTCAAATCGTGAGTTATGATTTTAATATTTCCCATCTGATAACAAAGCAATAATGCCTAATTAACAGGGGCTCAACAAATCGATCTTCAGGTGCTGATCTTTTTAGAAGATTTTAAATTACACCCTCGATATTCCATATTTGTAAACATTTTGTAAAATCTAATAAAAGGCACTCAACGGATCATTTCCTCACTTATTTACAAGCCACCTACCTAGGCCGCGGGCCTTTTTAGAAGATTTTAAGTTACAACCTGGATATTTCCCATTTGTAAACATTTTATAAAACCTAAAAAAAGGCACTGAACGGATTATTCGTCAGCTCTTTTCAAGCCGCCTAGGCCTTTTTAGCAGTTTTCATTCCGTCGAGCTCATGTTCATAACGTTTACGAACGATGTCAAGTTGCTAAGGTTTGCTAAGGTTGCGCCTTTGCATTGGCACTAATTATTCATCAATAGGCCCTATGCCTAGGCATAGGGTATATGAATTAATATCCAATGCCTACGTGAAGCAGCTATGAAACACAACGCTTATGTAAATGTTATGAATATCAGGGTAGTAAATTCAAAACTGTTTTAAAGGCCCGCGGCCTAGGTGCCTTGTCAAGAGCTGAGAAATAATATGTTAAGTACTTTTCACTATGTTTAATGAAATGTTTACAACATACGAAATATCTAGGTTGTAATTTAAAATTTTCTAAAATGGTCCACGGTCTAGGTGCCTTGTAAAGAGCTGACGATTTATCCATTGAGCGCCTTTTATTAGGTTTTATAAAATGTTTACAAATACGGAATATCTAGGTTATAACTTAAAATCTTCTAAAAAGGACAGCGGCCGAGGTTCCTTGTAAATAGGTGATAAATAATCCGTTCAGTGCCTTTTATTAGGTTTTATAAAATGTTTAAAAACATGGAATATCAAGGTTGTAATTTAAGATCTAAAAACATCAGCACCTGTAGATCGATTTGTTGAGCCCCTGTTCATTAGCCATTATTGCTTGTTATCACATGAGAAATATTAAAATCATAACTCAAAATTTAAGGAGTCAGAAAGGTTCTACATAAACTTTGTATCATTTTAATCTTACATACTCATTGAGATCCCTTGGGAAACTGGTGCATTTCATTTTGTTCAGATAGGAAAACTCGTACACTTTGAAGATCTCGGAACAAACGCAATTTGTGTACATCCCCTTACTTGAGGTATACGAGTTTTCCGCGCTTTGCTCAGCAGGACAAGAAAGTGTACGAGTTTTCCGGTGTAGAGTTTTCCAGTGTACGAGTTTTCCGCTACCCTCTTGAAAGGCCATAAATCCTCTCAAAAGCACAAGTTTCTGCTAAAAAAAATGAAACTGCTTCCTGTTACGCGTAAGAATAAATATGAGAGATACCCTTTAATTGGTAACATAAATTCCGGAGTTCGCATACGATGCCAACAATTTCTCGCCTTTTCCCCGATCGACCTTCGATCCTGACTGATGGGAAGATGGGCGTGGTCTTCACCATTAGTGATCTTCAAAGGTAGAGTTTCTTTCTCCTCGAGCACACTTGTTCTCATCAGGAACCGTCCGACGTTCCAACACTGCGACTGAAGGGCCCAAAATACAGGTGGCGCTCACGACCTTGACGACAAACAGAAGCATGTACTCACCAAAGAACACACAAAACTACCCATCTTGTTTGTCATCTCGAAATAAATTTACAACAGCACTACAGAAAACTAAATTAGCTTCCCAAGTCACGTTTTCAAAGCCGTAAAAGTGGGCGATCTTACTCCTACTTTAAAAAGAAGCAATTCTACGAATGCAGGTTACGCCATTTTGCGTCGCTTAAAAACAAAAATCGGCTACTAACTGAAGAACGATACAATGCGCTTCTCTATCGTCAATATCACCAAAGGAAATTTTTTAGTGTGCATGCATGCTATTTACACAAAGTTTCATTCAAAGGATTTACTATTTTCCTGACACATGAGGTACTTACTATATATATTATGCCCTCATCTCATTTGAAGTTTCCATGGGAGCTGCGGATGGCCTAGTGGTTAACGTTCGTGACGGCCACGGAGGGACCTCAGGTTCGATCCTGGGCAGGCACGAACGCTCGAACCACTAATCGGATGGGCACGTTAAGCCGTCGGACCCCTGGTACTAGCCCCCGGTAATAAATAAGGGCACTTTCCTACCTCGCTTCCGTGTCACTTTCCTATCGGGCACTCTAGCGCAAATCTCCTAGCTTCGTATTTCTAATAATTGTTTACGACCTGGGGTCTTTTTTTTTTTTTTTTTGATTGGAGGCTTAACGACCCCCGTGAGCAACACAATGGGCTATAAGCAGTCGGCCAGCTCTAATTTAGGGTCACTGGTTCCAGGGAAGGGAGAGAGAGCCAGTGCCGTATGACAAATACAACATCCATGCCTCACCGGGATTCGAACTCGGACCCCTTTCGGACGAATGATCAGAGGCCATCGCTTAGACCACTGCGCCATCGGGGTGGCTAAGACCTGAGGTCAGACACTCCCTTCCTCAAATCCTCTACATATGATCTGATCTGAAGTTTCCATGATTTTATTATTTTCTTCACTACTACTACTACAACGATTTCCATGATTTTTTATTTTTTTTCACTACTACTACTATACGAGTGATTTGCACAAAATATTTTCCGCTTGATATCATTTCGCATTCATTCATCTTACATGCATCTATTTTTTGTTCTTATTTTATTATTCATAATTTGATCCTTGTTCGCAGAATTCTCCTCACTTTATTACACTTACCTGAATTGCGGGGAGCAAAATACAAAGTCAACGTAAACGGCAAATCTCCAGTTTTTTAGGAAATTTCAACTTCTGAAATTCCAGGACAATTTAAATTTAAAATCCAGTTTCGATTTTTCAAAGTGTATTAAGACTGGTGTTACTTATATGTATTTGATACATACTTCTGGCAAGTATCCGAGTATCAAAACCCTAGTCAAGGGTTCGTAAAAAAATATGCCTATTACCATGGCAAAAAACGCTGAAAGCTGTTATTAAACAATCGAAACTGAAATTAGCATCTTTTTCAGGGGGATCATTGAAACAGCAGAAACATATCTTCTTCAACAGCAGATAAATAAAGGGAGACGTATCTCTTTTCCAGTGGAATCATCAAGACAGCAGAGATATATCTTCTCCAGCAGCAGATTAATAGGGTGAGGTCTCATATTTACCGTACCTATTTTTTCCACGGTTAGGTTTAGGCCTTGCTTCCTTAGTCTGAAGAGACCTTCGCGTGAGGTACGACGGCGGAAGGGATGGAGAGACGTGTTAGAGCACCTTGATACGAAAACCATGAGGCAGGTAAGCGTAGGAAGCGGGGAGACGGGTGATGAGCGTACTTTCATCCACGCCCCGGGTCTTTCGGCTTAGCGTGCTCTGCGTAGCACGGTGGATATTCACAGCTAGATGAGCGGGTTTCGAACTCCCAACCATCAGTTTGACAATCTGCTGCTCCAATCATTAGGTTATCAGCAGCCTTGATCAGATATAACAAAATGCGTATGGACTACACAAATATTAGCAATTGAATTGACCAGTTCTTCATTAAAAATAAAATATGTTACACACATCCACGCGTTCTAGTGATATGGCGCTTTCTGAACATACACTACAGGGATTTTCACTCGCTCTAGGCCCCTGAATTCCTCTTATAACTTACAAACTGATTAGCGTAATTCAGTGAAATTTTACACGGACTTCCCTTGGTGCATGAGAAGCATGATGATCTCAGAGCAAGTGTTGAAAGTGGTCGCCATTAGTATAAGGGCATGCCTGCACATGCCTCCCAATGTTACGGAAGGTATTCACCAACACATCGGGAGTCACAACCACAATTTCCCGCCGAATGTTTTCATGCAGTTCCATGAGAGTCCGTGGTTGGTTGCGATACATTTTCCCTTTCAGCATGCCAAATAGGAAGACATCTGGTTTGGTAAGGTCATGCGACCTTGGTGGCTAAAGGCTGTTGGCATGCGCATAAAGGAAGGACATATAGAGAAGACACTGGCTGTATTGAGTTGAAACTCATGACGTCATGAAGTCGACTGCGGCGCACCCGATCCGCGACCTAAAACAGAACTACAGTTGATCGACAGCTGGGCTTCCCAGGAATCACCGCGAGCCACATGACTTTGTCCATTTGAGCTTTGACCTCTCTGCAGAGTGGAAGACGACGTATACGACATATACCTATCATTTTCCGAATTCTTTTTGGTTTGCATCTTCCAGTTTCCTGTAGCATCTAATAAGTGGCATTATTCTTGTTTATTCCTCACTGATCGTTAACGTTTCCTTTGTAAATTCCATTACGTAGGTTTCTACGTGTTTTTGTTGCACATTTCATTCATGCATACTTTGTCATTGTTTTCTTCACAATGTAGCTTTACGTTCAATTCTGATTTGTATTCCATTGTCATCTGTTTCGATATCTACGTGTCTGGCTTCAATATCTATAGATATTTCGTTATTGTCATCTTTCCGATGCCTCACTTGGCTTAGATTGGGACAGCAGTTGAGGACAAAGGTCGTGGAGTTCAACGGAAGGGTGGCGCAGAGCAGCTGCTCCTCACCACCCCAGCACTGGGTTGGGGTTGCCATAGCAACCATTGCCGACGGGATGGACACGTCACAGTTTTGTTCTGTTTTAGGTCGACGAGGGCGCCACTTTCTATGGGAGGAGTTTCCATGGGCTCCTATGTCTGTTTCCACTCTATAATCCTTTCTTTACGAGCATGTGCTTGTGGAAATCTCCATCCCTTGCTGCAGTTTACGCAAGGACTTCTGCGGGAAGGCCAGCAGTCTGTTTTTCGCTTTCTGGACCACAGCTTCTGGCAGTTTCGGACGTCCTCCTTCGTGGACATCTAACAATGTTTCCTTGGTTTCCAGTTTCTTCACCAGACACTGGATGGAGGATTTCGTCGGTGGTTTTCAAACCCCAAACTGCTCAATAAATTGTCTTTGGCACTCCTTTATCAACGCAGTTTTTCAGTACGCGCGGACGATAAACACGCGCTGTTCCATTGTGTTCTGGTACATACTGTAATTGCTGGTAACACAAAGGCACGATGACTGCTGACGATCCCGTAACAATAGCACAGTCAGATGCGCCACACAAACTGCCGAGGAGAGCGAACACGCAATCGGCCTTCACTTCGCGCAGGCGCGACACACGGGCTAGAGAGTAGCGCCGCCACTCGCTACCCTCTAACCCGTGCGTCGCGCCTGCGCGAAGTGAAGGCCAATTGCGTGTTCGCTCTCCTCGGCAGTTTGCTGACCATGCTTCCCATATGCCAAGGTAGGTCCGTGTCAAATTTCACTGAATTACGTCCATTAGTTTGCACGTTATAAGGAAAATTTAGGGACCGAGAGCGCGCGAAACACTCTGTATATTATGGAACTTGCCCCCCTACCCCCCCCCCCATCCCCAAAGACACAAACAAGAAAATTTATGACCGATTGACTTCGGTAAGAATGACAATTAGGAATGGGGCTGCCGTGTGGAGTATTAAGGAAAACGAGAAAGACTGCCCGAAAAAACGCAGCACCTTCCACGCACCAAAAAAAAAAAAAAAAAAAAAAAAAATAAGTTAGGAAAGCGTCTGACTTGTTCGCTCACCTTACTGAAAATTAACTTCAGTAAGGTAAGCGAACAAAACCAATCACTATTTCAATTTTGTTAACTTCGACGCGACCCAAAAGTCCAAGTGCTACCGAGACACCGTAGCGTGTGCATTTGAAAAGTAGGGTGTGAAGTCCCAGGTAAGTTTTTGGGGGGGGGGGTGTAAAGATTTAACGACCACCTTGAGCAACTCGATGGGCTTGAAGCAGTCACCCGTCCCTAATTTAGGGTCACTGGTTCCAGGGAAGGGAGAGAGCCAGCGCTGTAAAACAAACACAACATCCATGCATCACCGGGATTCGAAGCCGGACCCTTCTCGACGCTTAGACTACTGCACCACAGAGGTAAGTATAAGTGGGATTTCGCGGATATCCAGGCATTTCAACCACACATCCTGGAATGACAGCAATGAAACCTTCAGCTTTCGATTCCATTACTTTCACTACTCGTCCCGGAAATTTTACAGTACTGCAGCAATAGAATTATTACCCTATAAATGCCATGCAATAGTTCGGCAAAAGACAGCAGATGCATATTAAAAGGTGGCACTCACATGTACGTTTAACGAAATCAGGGAGGTTAAGAAGGATGGTACAAGTTGCGCGCGCGCGCGCCATACGAGCGCACACACATTCAATTTTTAAACCTTCGATACGAATTTCTCACAAAGTACGCACTAAACAAACAAAATGTACGCCATTTTTTAACATAGTATCCCAGAAACTGTACAGATTTTTCATATTGTATCTTCCCAGCTGCGAAAGTTTCTTCCGAAATATGTGGATTCCATCGGTGAACAGCAGAAGCAGCTGCTCGTAGAGTGGAAAATTTTGTGCCATAAGGAGCTTCTATGAACAATCAGAAGTCGCTCGGTGCAAAATTGGGTGAGTACGGAGGATGCGGGGTAACCTCAATTTTATTTTATTTTGAAAGAAAAAAAAATGCACATTTGCAGCGCGCTGGGTTTTTTGTTCATCGGAAAACAGCCCTCGACCCCAACTTTTTTGTTTGTTTGTTTTGGAGCTTAACGACCACAATGAACAACTTCCATTGCTGCTGTAAGCAGTCAGTCGTTCATCACTAAATTAGGGGCACTGGTTCCAGGGAAGAAACAGCGCCAGTACTAAAGGACAAAGACAACACGCATGCTTCATCCGGGACTCAAAACTGATCTCAACTTGGAGAATGGTCAGAGGCCATCTCATCAGACCACTCTGGTATCGGAGTGGCTGGAACTTGCTTAGTAAAACCTCTGTTCTGAGATCTTCATAAAACATATTGTGTAATGAGACAACATAAAGGTAGCTACAGTGTTTGTCTTTCATCAAATGAGGGCCTTTCTGTCGCCTACAACTATTGTATGTACCAACCAAGATAATGTTATCCTCATAGAAACTGCTTCGTGGTCTATGTTCGCATGCTTCATTTTTTTTCAAAACTTAAGCCCATTTTTCACATTCATTAAGACTTCATTTCCTGATAAAGCGTCATTAGGATTTTTCCTGGTGAGATGGAAATACAGAAAACTCATATTGTTCCCGACGAAAGAAAGATACCATTTTCAGCGTTAAAAAAATTGGTGGGAAGGCTCGATCTTTATATGAGATGATTAAAACTCTGGCCCGAACAGAACCCGACTCGAAGAAGCAACTTACACTGTTTAGCCTGAGTTACCCTACTCGAAGAAGCAACTTACACTGTTTAGCCTGAGTTACCCTACTCGAAGAAGCAACTTACGTTGTTTGGCCTGAGTTACCCGACATCGAGCCCAAATCAGGCCTGGTGTCAGGCCGTGCTCGGGCCTTATCTGGATGGCCCGAACCCTACAGGTCTCAAATGCAGTCTGCTTACCAATAAAATGAATTAGCATAATTACAGATTGGCGCCGGTATGTACAAACGGAGGTCGCCCATTTCCACGAGGATACCGATTTTTAACCCCCTCCATAATCTGACAGCCCAATTCCACATGAGTCTTTTTTTTTTTTTTTTGCCCGTGGCTTTTGTCAACACTAAGGCCGCTATCGCCGAAAAGGATCTGAGTTGAATTCTCACTGACACAACATATACAATACACAACAAATACTTTCTCATTGACACAACATATACAGAGCGCATTTCCACAGAAACGAATACGTAAAAATTCAGGGATTCCAACTTCGACAACAACGATCCGATAATTTTTGTAAAATTATATTCCCAAGATTTGCGCACAATTAAATCCTTTGATTTTGCAAATCCTTGCTCATTGACTGAACATATACAGTACGCACTTCCACAAGCTTCTGGCTATAAAACCCATGCGGCATTGGGATATAAAAACTATGGGGAATTGATCCGTAAAACTCATGCGGAATTGGGCCATCTGTTTGGTCGGGGTAGGGGGGGTAACAATCGGTATTCTTGCGGAAATGGGAACCTCGGTTCAAACCGACAACGAAAAAAATTCCCCTGAGCAGAAAAGCTAAAAATAAAAAACAAACAAAAAAACGATGCACTGGTACCTGCGAAGCGACGTTTTCCTACAAAGCGTCTTCGACCGCTAATATCAAAGAATAATAAAATACGGTGTTTAAACATTTACTATCGAAACATACA
This sequence comes from Macrothele yani, assembly GCA_039090855.1. Lineage (NCBI taxonomy): Eukaryota > Metazoa > Arthropoda > Arachnida > Araneae > Macrothelidae > Macrothele > Macrothele yani. The sequence goes on along the minus strand of CM077029.1, from coordinate 165,547,151 downwards.
GTGACATTTTACTGATGAAGACAGCAGCGCGAAACTCGAAGAGCGGAGAAACTGCTTATTCATGGAATTTTGAGTCTTCCAAACCCAGAGGAGGTGAAACAGGATCAAAACACCGTACAATAAATCCGTAAAACGGATAATTCGTCCACTGATAATCACAAGGAACCTAATATGCCATGTTTCGTCCTCACTTACTCCACTATGCGTCAATGTTACGCAAAGTTCGGAGCCTATTACTGAAGCAGCTCCGCTGCAAACAGATCGATTTTCTTTCTAAATCGACGGCAGTTTCCTGGCATAATGATGATATTTCGCGAACAACGCGCGAGGTAATGACTGCTTACAAAGTTGCTACGAAATCTCTTACCCAGGAACCCGATCCTCTTTCCAGTAGTGAGATTTTAACACATAGTCACTTTCTCTTCGCTCTTCAATTTTCAAAGTTAAAATGTTGTATCCGCCTACCAACATTTTGAAGGAATTTCTAATTCAGAGTTGTTTCACTCTGCCCCCCTCCCCCCACCCCTTATTGCGTGAGTGTATAAAATCTACGAGAGAGAAAGAGTACATCATTTTCCTTAGCCTGCAGCACACGCACACACATCTCTGTATGATAATCCATCGTATTACTCATAATTTGGTTAACGCATTTGACGACAAATCGAAAGGTGTTAGCGACGTAAATGCATTTTAACATTCACTAATGAAATTTATGTCGCGCGCCCCCGCAACGGATTTGAGGAGTTCCGTGATCGATAATGATTCCACACTTGAAGCGAAGGAAGAACCGGAACTTGTTCCACAATGCGGAATTCTCAGCATCCCTGAGTCGTGTACTTGAAGCGAAATTTTCGTGGACACCAGTTGCAGTAAAAGACGGCGACGACACAACAGAGAAACAGCACTTTGTCCTTGATTTGAAGCCACCACAGACAGGCCTTGTTCCCGAATGACTTGACATGCCCATCTGGTTGTTAGAAAAGCGTCATTATACTTTTCAGTGTCTAAAAAAAAAAAACTAACTTCTTCCCACATTTTTTTACGCACAGGCAGGCACTCGACAGAACTCTTAGCACGATAGTGGATTTCCAGCATTCTCTTTTAGCAGGTGAACTAACTAATCGGTGGAAGGTTAATTTTTAAATTTAGCATGTTTTTGGCTAGATCAGATCTGTAGAGGATTTTAGGAAGGGCGTGTCTGACCCCAAGTCTTAAACAACCCTTAGAAATAGGAAGCTAGGAGATTTGGGCTAGAGCGCCCGATAGGAAAGTGTCACGGAAGCAAGGTAGAAAGGGGGAGGAAGACGCCCTTATTTATTATTATTATAAATACCCGGGGTCCGACGGCTTAACGTGCCCATCCGACGCACGGCGGGTATTTAGTGGTTCGAACGTTCGTACCTGCCCAGGATCGAACCTCAGGTTATCTCCAAGGCAGTCACGAACGCTTACCACTCGGCCACCAGCGGCCCATTTTTGGCTAGAAAACACTATGACACGTAAACTAAACGCCTTAATTCAATTAAAAAAACTGCATGTCTTTTTTTTTATTTAATAAAGAAAACAACCTTTATAAATGCAATACGGTGAAACAATGTTCCCTTTAAGATGCGCGCGCGCAGATGCGCAGCTGAAAAATCTACCGCGCAGTAAGCAATTTAGATTAAATTTCCCGAATCCCTAATTAATTTTCATAAATCGAAAATCAATTACCTCCAAAAATAATAATAAATAAATAAAATTCGGGCTCTCAAAAGCCCAAACAACACTTTCCTTAAAACGGCATGTTCGCCTCCTTTTAAATTCGTAAAAATTTATGTGATTTCATAAAAAAAACAATGTCATTCTGATCATTTCTACGCAAACCGCGTTGCCCTGCTCTCAAGACTCCGCGAGTTATTACGTTTTCAAAATGTGTAAGACTTTTGGATCACCCGGTATATATCAGAAGTCTTCGCAACTTGTTAATGACATGGCATCCACCTCATTTCTATCAAGCACGTGGAGGTAACTAACCAAAACCCCTGACTGTAAACACCATTTATGATATCATATACAATTTGAATATTTATGTGCCATTCGTCCTGATGAAGCTATGTCAATATTGATCCAGCGAAACCATGATCGACTTGAAAAAATAAATATTTGTGACAAACCACGTTATATTCTCTTAATATATAGAGACTCCTTGTTATGAACAAGTCTAACCCCAGACCTCGGTGTAGCATAAATAGTGCTCGCTGGGGTCCTCAAACCATCCAACTGTAATCGACCGCCATCGTTTCTGACTTATGGTGCAGCAGAATTCCACGAAATTTTCAATTACTCTTTCACACAAAGGATTTTTTCTTCCGGGGACTTTTTTTCCAACTTTTTCAGTTTGGGATATTTTCTGGCGAAGGTATTTTTCCCGGAAATTTTTTCGCTAAATATAAGCATGCCGACACTTCAAAATTTCCACTTCGAGCACTGCATATATACATTTATGGTATGTTAATCTCTTAAAAAAAAAAGTTTGTTCATGCAAAAAGAATCGCTTTACATTCAGATCTATATAACATGATTACTTCTTTGGTACCTTGATGACATACTCTATAATTAATTTTGTACTGTGCCCCGAACTAATCACTCTCTCGGAACTTCAAAAATAACGCCCAACAAAGAATGTAATCTGAACACAAAGTAACATTAGGAAATACCTTTTTGCATAAATAAGCACTGACTGGGGCACTTCACGGGAGCTTAAGTACGTGCTTTCAAACTTTAACATGGGAGATATTTAGATTCTTTGAAGGGAACTAACTCCCTAGAGACATGAAGTATGTCTCTTCCCAAGTTACGCCTCTACATGAATTCATTGTGTTGAATTACAAATCGGGCACTTTTATTTTTTTTTATCCCCCACATAAGTGGGTTTATCGGTACCGCGTATAACAACATAGTTAAAACCTGAAAAAACAGCTGCAGGCAGACAAGCCGTCATCACTCAATATTTGGCTCTAGGGTGCGCTAAAATTCAAACACTGGGGTTACCAACACGAGGAATAGATCACACAAGAATCTTTACAATGGGTGGAGATCTCCAAGTGTTGTGTTTTTCACTATATGCTCATACATCAGGTAAATTCTCGTTTATTTTTATTTCCCCCTCGTAGACCAAACAAGCTGCAATTAGTTATGTAATTACAGTGATTACCTGGTACTCGCGACCTTGGATGAATATAAGACCTCCCGCTTCGACACTGACAAGCGTTCAGTGCTACCGGTTGGCGGCTTAAAAAAAAAAGTGATTGGCAACTAATGCCAAACACTCCTGAACTTATTGTCAACATCGAAAAATAAAACCGCAGTATTAAAAGAAAAAAAAAGAAAAAAGCTTTTTCACCCTATAATGAAGGTAGGAAAACAGCTACTAATTATGTCAGCTGGCATATTAAAATGATACGTTAAAGGCGTGTAATTAATGATAGGATGGTATCCTCGCAGGAACATTTTTATACCCCATTTTTTTAAGGGTTTCCATGCCAGAAAAAAGAAAAGCAGGATCACTTGGTTTTATCCGGTTTTTTTTTTCATCGGATTACATGCTGAAAATGAAGCACACGAAAAATATAATCAAGCTCAAAAGAAAAAAATGGCATAATGCTATTTTGCGATTTACTAACGCCATGGAAAACGCGCAACTAAATGGTTAGGCTAAAGTACCTCTTTTGTTCATTGCCTAAAATTCTTAATTGTTGTTTATAGCGTTTTTCGCGTTCATTTCGCTCAAAACTTTCTGCGAGTGTTTTAAGTAACAACTATGTATTATCTATTTATCTATCAATAATAACAACTACGTATATATAAATAAAATTCTTTAAGGAAAAACGGCATATCGCAGATATTCAAAGACGCGTAATCCCACAGTTAAAGACGCCTTTTGCAAAAAGCAGTTTTCGAATCCGACTAATACGGAGGAAGATATCGTATCGACAGACAGGTCGACTCATAAAGGGACAGCATAAGCACGCATTAAAAAAAGAAAGAAAGAATACACGAGGTTTTCAAGGCAATGCCAGCAATGTTAAATCAAGGTAAGAATACCTGCGACGAATTTTAGGCTGCTATTGCTTGTTGAAAATTTATTCTGATCTTTATTCTGAGGGTTCTGCGCAAATGGCGTCTCTTTCTATAGCCAATGAAACTTTTAAAGTTTCATTGGCTATTAGAAAGAAGACCCCTTTTGAAGTCTTCATGCTCACTCACACACGTACTCAAAAAAAAAAAAAAAAAAAAATGGAAAAAAATTCATCGCGAGAATTTTTCTTTTTTCATTAAATGTACTTTAAATTCTAGTAACTGTATGAAAACTATTCCAAAAGGTTCATGCATCCACAAATCTATGATGGTAAGGATCAGCTGCTGCTATGAATGTTAAAATTCGCCAGTTTTCAGCATCAGCTAGGAAAAAAACAAACAAATGTTAGATATTTAAATATTTTCTGTCACCCTAAAGAAAGGTAATCGGTGATTTAGCCTCTATATACTCTTGGGAAAGGGGAAGGGTTATAAGAAGAAGATAAAAAAAAACCAAAAAAAAAAAAAACCAGTTGTTTACCAAAGCTAAAAGTTCTTCATTGGATATCGAACGAACATCTCTACCTGACTTCCGGCAGTACATCAGATAAAGTCAATTTAAAATTTGAAATCTAATTATCTGGTGTCACGAAGGCAGCTTTCCTTTATTTTGGATCAAACTCAGTTTGATTTGTTTTTCCCAGTGGGTTATCAAACGCGGGTGAATGGCACTAGATGGTTCTCCGAGTTTTATTAAAGGTTGCTCGAACTGCTCAAAACGGTAAATATTTTCAATCGAACTTCGTTGGAGTGAAATACACCTCACAGGGTCGGAACGAAAAACAGCTGACGGCGGAGCGCAAAATACGAAAGTAGGGCAAAACGATGTGAGTTGATTAGAACGAGGGCTTCTGTTTTCCCTTTTTTCTTTTTTTTTTTTTTTTTTTTTTGTTCGTTTGATTCGGGGGTAATACATTACCACGGACCACACAGAGGGCTATGATCCCTATTTTGAGACACTAGTTCTGCAGAACGGAGATATTTAGCGCCAGAAAACATACCCCCCCCCCATGCCTCACCCGGGACTCGAACAGTGGCGACGCCAGCCGTTCAGAACTGGGTGGGCTGTTATGGGGTCTAAGGATGATAGAAAGGGGGGGGGGCACAAATTTTGAAGCGTTTGACAGAAATTTCGGTAAAAAATTCCATTCATGTTCATTTTACCCGAAGCTTATAATGTTATCCCTCGTAAAAAAAAAAGTTTTCAAGTGAATACTGTACGTAGTATTTAATTCAGTGTATCTATATGGGAATCATGGATACGAATCTCTATGGCAAGTTGCTATTTCTTCGAAATTTTAGCTTACTTAGGTCGGATTTTTTTTTTCGTTTGTTCGCATAAGGCTGTTTATTAATTTTAGTTTGTAACCTAACAAGGAATCTTTCTTTCTCTCTCTCTCTTTCTCGAGTAGCAGAACGTAAACGTACACGCGTACGCTTCCCCAATTATTAGCAGATTTCGCAGATAGTTTTTGCTTGTAGATTAAAAAAAGAAAAAATGTTATTTACAACAATTAAAACACTTACTCAAATCTTTACTGAGATTAATATACTTAATTTATTTTAACTTGAAGAACTTTCACTCATTTTTCACATCTTCTGAATTCTTTTGTTTTTACAGACATTTCTGTCCTTTAGTTTTTATCAAGTCTTGTTCTCAATGTATTAGAAACTGTATCAAAAGTTTCGTTTACACAGAAAGAATTTTAATTTTCTTGCCAGGTACCTCTTGCAGTTTCCAGTTATTAAATTGAAATCTTTCCTGGTGTATTTTGTAAGTCTATTATTTTTTAATTAGGTTGTTGAAAATGTTATTTATAATTTTTGAAGGTTCATTTATATGGAACTGCTTTCCCGGATATAAAAACTTTCTTTAATTAGTCTATTTTTGTAAAGTTCAAAGCCCAATGCTTTAATATTTTGCTATAAAGGTGCATTTCACACACATTGCTGCATATTCAATTGTAATGTATTTATTTTGTCCTCATTGGAATTTCTAATGTTCTAATAATTACTTATTGTTTTATAATCTTTTCTTTAAATTCTCTTATTATATTGTTACCGTGGTTCGTGCTTCGCGGATTTGCAACAAGTTTTCTGTTTCAATGGTTCTGTACTCAGATACATTTTATTTTTATACAACCCTCTCTCTCTCTCTCTCATCGTTTCAAACTATAATTACAAAAATGGTGTGTTCCTACAACTCTCTTAGAAAGTCGTTCAGAGAACTCCCTCCTTTCCCATGATTACAAGCATTAAATTAAACAAAGAATTAATTTTATATAACAAAATTTCCGTGAATTCTAGAAGTTCACATACATTTATCCAAGTTCCCTAGAATCTGATATGGTTGTGCCCGCCGTATGTTCGAACTGCTTAAATATTTGGGAAGGGGAGGGGGCCTCGAACCCGGGCCACTTCGACAAACGGTCAAAGCCCAAAGCTCGAAACCATTCGGTTACCAGAGGGCAACCCTGGACGTCTATATATCTGTATCTACAGAGAAGAGTATCCCCACTTTCTGAAATGCATCCGTCACTTCGACACATGTGGAAACACTACGTGCCGAGTTATTGTCCTAGAGAAGGAACCACACACACACACACACACACACACAGAGTATGTAATCGGTTAGGCACTTAAGTGTGGTGTCAAATGTGCAGTTATTTTGGGAACAGTTCGCGTAATTATGACGCAGCTAGTTCGCGAGGGGCGCGGTCAAACTGCTGTCTCTGACAAGCACGCAATTAATGAAATGCTACTCACAGAGAGAGTGAGCAATGATGGAAGGCTATATATAAGAGGTCGGTCCAAGATTTTTCACAGCAGCCTGCTTGGCCGCCTTTTCCTTATTCTTACCAACGTCTTGCACATATCAGTGAGCTATGACAACTTCGTGGCAGAAAGTCTTCCCGCCCCCTACTAAGAACAACAGTCTGGGGTGCTAGGGGGCATTTGCGAAATGGTGAGTGGATACGTGCGGTTTTCCTGGATCAATGGCCGCCCGCACTCGACCATTGATGCACGCATTATGAGTGAGATGGATTCGCATCGAAAGCATCAAAATCAAATCTAACGCGCATCTGGAAATAATCTGTGTTCAGTGTAGCAAAATCGACCAAATTTTTTAAGAGTACTCTCTCTCTCTCTCTCTCGGCTCGATATAGGCCTTCCCTCCGATAAAATAGAAATAAACTCACTAAATGATCTCTAATAATGGCGTTTGAAAAATATATGTAACTGATTCCACTTAAAAAAAAAAAAAAAAAAAAAAAAAACGTTTTTTCTCAAATTTCAGTTTCTAACTCTGGAACAGCCAGTCAAGATATTTTTTTAATTAGTTATTTACAGAAAGTTTACCGAAATCGCATTTAAAAACAAACTTTTCATATATTTCTTTTTCTCAAAAATTTACCAAGAGCATTTTAAGAGAACAATATATTTTTGAAAACATTTCTCCAGGCAAATGCGGAAACGGTTGTTTAATATATTTCATAAAAAGGTCTTACTTTATGATACCCCCCCCCCCCAGTTTCCTAGACCTCACGAACATCCATAAAAGCTTCTGACGAGTTGCCACATATTTCTGCAAAGTGATTCATATAGTAAAAATTCAAACAAAAAAATTGTAAAAAAGAGATCTGCGATACATTATGACGGAAGGGGCGACGAGTCCAAATTAGACTACACATATGCAGGGGTCTAATGCTGATCGCATTCTTAGCAATTTTCGAAAAAAAAAATCGTTTTGGTGTTGGATTTAAAAAAAAATCGTTTAAAAAGTCGTTTTGGCGAAAACATTGCCGATTACTTTTTTTAATGATATTACCTTTTTAAATAACATTTTTTGCTGCTTACTACTGAAGCATGCATAACTTATTGTTTTTGTATTATTTTAACACTTTGTTTTTATGGGTTTTGTATTTCCAATGCAGAGTGGGAAAAAAATGGAGACTTCAGATTACATTTAGCGAAAAGAGAATTGAATTTGGCGAATGGGTTGGTGAAAACTTTAAAAAAGCCAGAGCAACCGCTGTATGTGTACTTCTTCCAATTAGCATATTCCTGTAATACAATTGACAACTGCTAAGTGTCAGTTAATGAAATAAATTAAACATTTTTTTTACGACGTAGTGATTTCATCGAAAAAAGTTACTCTTATTTAGAATATACATACAGTCAATCCCGTTTATATCGAACACGGATGCATCGAATTATTTATCCCTTTATCGAACTTCAGAAAATCACCACGAACATTTCATTAAAAAATATAGGAAGGAGAAAGCTATATCGAACAAAACATAGCAGACACAATGTATGTATATATCAAACATTCGATGCAACCAGTGTCGCTAACCATTTACAGAATCAGGTTTTCAACTCAAGCATACTGTCTCAGACTTCCAAAATTCTGCGTCAGGTGCGAATTTGAGGTCGTGCGCAAATTTTTTATGTGGCTGGGGAATTTCCGAATAAAACTCTCCGGAGAGAATAACTAAAGCTACTAAAGGTGGTCGATTCAGTAGTTGAAAATGTAGTTTTTGTGACAATGAAGGATCATCGAGTGACCGAATGCCGGAAAGAGAGAAATTCGGTTAAAGATAGTTCGTTTTTCTTGTTTAACTCTCACGGGTGCACTGCTGTTTTATGAAAAGGCGCCCAAACCAACCGTTTAAATCGAAATAAATCAGAGTTGAAAGGAAAGTGGTCAAAAAAAAAAAAAAAAAAAAAAAGTAGCAAATAATTTTACGATACAAAAGATACTCTAAGAACAATTTCAAAAATTGGTATCAAAAGGAAATCTAATAAACGTCCAAACGCTGATAATGTTAAGCATATGATTACGACGAGATCAGGGTTGTAGCTACCGCGGTTGCCCTCCCAAAACCGGTCATAGCAGGAGCGTAAATTCATGATCTGTGGCGCTCAAACATAGAAATGCACACGGTGTAAATAAATTTACTGAAAATTAAAATTTATACACTTTAGCCAGCTTCATTCAATGTTCCATGCAGCTGACCAAGGTAAAATGTAACTACTGATCTGCGGATCCCTCATATGCGTGAAAAGAATTTTCCTAAGCATCGGTGAGAGGCATATAAAAACAATATGCTGATATGCCCGACCTTTCCGAATACGCCATAGGGATGAAAAGCTAATTAGTCATCTGTCCTCTATCGTAGAAAGCCCCTCTAGTGTATTTGACCTTGAACAGATTTTTCCAAGCCCTACTCGGAAAGTATCTTTCTACTGTTATGTGTCCATCATCATCATCATCATTGTCAACCATTATCAATCCACTGCTGGATGAAAGTCTCCCCAAGTTTCTTCCACAATTATCTGTCTTGAGCCTGTTTCCTCCATGTCACTCCGGGATGCTTTCGAATTTCATCCATCTCCCATGGGGTCTTCTTCTGGGTCTTTTTCTGTCCCTTGCAATCCAGTCTAAAATTTCAGTTGTCCATCGGTGGTCTGTCCTTCTGGAAATATGACCAGCCCATTGCCATTTCAGGGATTTTACCTGATCATGATGTCTTCCACTCTTGTCATTTTTCTAATCCACGAGTTCCTCTTCTTATATCTCCTGGTTACACCAAGCATGCACCTCTCCATGCTTCTTTTATTATTATTTTTTTTTATTGGAGGTTTAACGGCCACCGTGAGCAACCCGATGGGCTATAAGCAGTCGTCCGTCCGTAATTTAGGGTCACTGGCTCCAGGGATGAGAGAGAGCCAGCGCCGTAAGACAAACATAACATCCATGCCTCACCGGGATTCGAACCAGGTCCCCTCTCGGACAAATGATCAGAAGCCATCGCTTAGGCCACTGCGCCACCGGGGCGGCCCATGCTTCTTTGAGTTGTCTGCAGTCTTTGTATGTCTTTTTTAGCTAAGGTGCACGTCTTTGCACCATACGTAAGCACTGGAAGGATACATTGATCAAACAATTTTCTTTTAAGACGAAATGACATATTGCTCTTGAAAAATATACTGTTTCTTTCAAAATCTCTCAAGGCAAGTTTTATGCGCCGATTAAAATGTAGGTATTGGTTATCTCCAGCTTTTCCCCAACAATCGATAAATCTTCATTTCTTGTAAAAGCATTGTACATCACTTTTGTCTTCTGAAAGTTCATTTTTAATCCCACTTCTTTACTCCTGTCAGCAAGTTCGTGGATCATACTCTGCAGCTCTGACACGGTAGTTGCAAAAATGACTACGTCATCAGCAAAACGAAGGTGAGTTAGATAATCTCCATTAATCTTTATCCCTTTGTTTTTCCAGTTCAGTGATTGAAAAACATTTTGCAATGTAGCATTACAGAGTTTGGCAGATATAGTGTTACCTTGTCTCACTCATTTTCCAATTTTTATGGGTATTGTATTCTCAAATGGCCGAATCTTTGCACTTGCGTTTTCATAGATGTTATTAATAATATTAATGTACGTATCTTCAATACCGCAAGATTTCAAAGCCATTGTAACTGCTGATGGTTTCACAGAATCAAAGGCCTTTTCATAACCGATAAAAGCCATGCATAATGACAGTTCATATTCCCTCTGCCACCCCCGGTGGTGCAGTGGTCTAAGCGATGGCCTATGATCATTCGTCCAAACGGGGTCCGGGTTCGAATCCAGGTGAGGCATGGATGTTGTGTTTGTCTTACGGCACTGGCTCTCTCACTTCCCTGGAACCAGTCACCCTGAATTAGGGACGGGCGACTGCTTATAGCCCATTGAGTTGCTCACGGTGGTCGTTAAACCTCCAATAAAAAAAAACAATATATTCCCTCGCTCTTTCAATTAGTTCTCTCAGTACGAGTACGTGGATATGATCTATAGTGCTGTAGCCACTCCTGAATCCAGCTTGTTCTCTCGGTTGATCCATGTCCAGTGTTATCTTCAAGCGGTGTGAAATAACTTCAGTGAAGATTTTATAAAGCACACTGTTATGTGTTCTATCTGATATTTATTCGTTCTCTGCAAGTTTGTTTTACGTTCTGCATTCCTGTGGAGTGTTATGATGTTCGAGTCCACATAACTCTTTGTACCACTTGTAAAACGCAAAAGTTATGTAAAATTACAAGACAAGTAAAATTATGTCAAAACTAGAAGTGCAATTTGTGAATGAGTATAGTACTTTCCTATACCGGAAGTCTGAGAAAACAATGGAAAAGCTTGCTCCGGCTCTGGACAAGATGGAAAAAGCCCTGTACAAGTGGTTTGCAGGCGTCAGGGCTTCTAACATTTGTCCAGTCTACGAAACCAATGAACACCCAAACGCTACAACGAGGTATTGTGAATTAACTACAGTATAATAAATACCTGTATTGAGTTCTACATATCCAACGTTTCATGTATATCGAACTATTTGGTATAGTGAAGGATTGCGACTGTCCCCTTAAGTTCGCAATAAACGGGTTCGACCCTATTACATTTGTGCGTGCGTAGGCGCCAACAAGAGCGGTGGGGAGCATGTGGGGACATTTGCCCTGCTCCTGGAAATCGTACTATGCCTTTTCTGTTCTCGGAAGCGACCAGCGATTTTCGAGAAAACACTAATTAAGACTGCAAATTTTTCTGTAAAAATTATGGATGCGCGTGCATGAAGTAAAAACAGGAAAAACGTTGGGAATTTCCAGTAAAGAAGAAACGGAAATTTACAGTAGAAAGTAATAATAAAATTTACCATTGCATGTTGAAGAACAGCATACATGCGTACAGTGTGGAAAAGTATGAAAGGCGAAGAAATTAAACATATCGTCCCCTGCAGAAACTATTCACTGATATCCCTCGAAATTTTCCCCAGAAATTTGTGTTGAGTGTATTTTTCAATTTTTGATGACAAGTTGACTGATCCGTGGGCTTTCGTGGCCCAGGTCACATAAAGTGGCCAAAAGAATCAAACGAACGACAAAAAAATTTACTTAATGCCCTAACTTGAAATCCATTTATCCATGTTTTTTTTATGTAGTTTTTGGGTCATCTGGTTTTCAATTAAATTTATGTGTTTGAGAGTGTGGTAAAAATTGTTAGATAACAAAGAAGCACGATGGAAATATGCGTATGTTGTTTGTATGTGTTATTCGTAGTTACAATTTCTGTTTACCCCCTCCTGCTGGAAACTAACCTATGGGCGTATGTGTGTGCGTGGCTTTCCGTTGCCTACGTGATCTTTTCTTATTAATGCAACTGTAAAAGCATGTTTAAGCTTTTGTCAGTATCGATGGATATAGTAACGTAAGTATCGGAAACTGGCTGATTTCCACAATGGCGTGCCCAGAAATTTTTTCGGAGGGGGTGGGGGGCGAATTAATTTTTTTATGCAATGAAAATGTATTGTGAGTGCACTTACTGACAATAAATTTTGAAATGAGTGTATTTACTCAATATATTTATATTTGTGTTATGAGTGAAAATACAACACACATAAAAATTGGAAAAGGAGTGAGACAAGGTGACACCATATCTCCCAAGCTCTTTAATGCCACATTGGAAAATGTCTTTCAATCACTGAACTGGGAAAACAAAGGGATAAAGATCAATGGAGATTATCTAACCCACCTTCGTTTTGCTGATGACGTAGTCATTTTTGCAACTACCCCATCAGAGCTGCAGAGTATGATCCAGGAACTTGCTGACAAGAGTAAAGAAGTGGGATTAAAAATGAACTTTCAGAAGACAAAAGTGATGTTCAATAATTTTACAAGAAATGAAGATTTATCGATTGATGGAGAAAAGCTGGAGATAACAGACACGTACATTTATCTTGGACAGCAAATATCAAGTGAGGGTCACATTGATGAAGAAATTAATCGGCGTACAAAACTTGCCTGGAGAGCTTTTGGAAGAAACAGCATAATTTTCAAGAGCAATATGCCATTATGTCTTAAAAGAAAAGTGTTTGATCAATGCATCCTTCCGGTGCTTACATATGCTGCAGAGACGTGGACCTTAACTAAAAGAGACATACAAAGGCTGCCGACAACTCAAAGCAGCATGGAGAGGTGCATGCTTGGTGTAACCAGGAGAGATAAGAAGAGGAACTCGTGGATCCGAAAAATGACAAGAGTGGAAGACATCATGATCAGAGTTAAATCCCTGAAATGGCAATGGGCTGGACATAGTGCCAGAAGGACAGACCATCGATGGACAGCCGAAATTTTAGATTGGATTCCAAGGGACAGGAAAAGACCCAAAAGAAGACCACATGAGAGATGGGTGGATGAAATTCGAAAGTATGTGGGAGTGACATGGAGGAGACAAGCACAAGACAGACCGTTGTGGAGGAAACTTGGGGAGACCTTCGTCCAGCAGTGGATTGATAATGGTTGACAATGATGATATATATATATATATATATATACTTAAGAGCAAAACTGAAGACTAAGGAAAAACTTTAGAATTTAAAACGAAGGTTGCAAAATAACCTGAAGATCAAAACGCGCAACGCAGCAGTTTTGAAAATTCAAAATTCACATTCTATAAAGAAGATACCTAAGCAAAAAAATACATATAAAATTTTGACTCACACCTAGTACAACATAGAAAAGGTTATGTATCTACCTGTGTGAGTAAAAGGAGAAAAGATAAAAAAATAAAATAAAACTACTGAATGTAGAAGGTGTCGAGAATACTGAGCCTTGGCTTTATCAAGGACCAGCAAAAACTCTGCATTTTCTCACTTCCACAAAGACCTAGTTGGAAATGGGTTTCTGCAAGGCCATAGATGCAAGTAACATTCCCACCTAAAATAGTTTAAAATATATATATATATGTCATGTCCTCCGTAGAGTTGCATGACCTAGCACTAGTTAACAATTTCGCTTGCATCCATTAACCTTCCTGGCCCGACCCATGCTCTTCATCTGTTACTATTAAACAGAGAGAAGAAGATTAAAGAGAACTCAAGCTGTGAGAGTGACATAATAATTAGAAATGATTTTCAGCCATAACGAAATGCCAAGTTCGTTTGAGAGAGAATTTAAACCTGAAAATCAATGCAAAAGAAATCCAAATTTTTTACATTGCAATTAAAAAAGGAAATATTAATTTTTAACGAACAGATTTTTGAAAGAAAACTTGAGTCTAAAACCCCCTACTCTACAACTTATGACAGCACGAAAACGAGAATAAGTTAAAGATAATAATTAACTAAAGAAAACTTTGTGAAAGTTATATACCTTAAACAGTTAGTTGCAATATGTACAAAGTATTTCGGCAGTGCTTTAAGTGCATAATTAATTAGTTATTAAGAACTTAACTACTTTGAAAAAACAGCGCATAGAAAAGGAACAAGCTTAGCCATCTTCTGTTCCTAGGTACCCCAAAAGACGCTCAAAGTTACAAAGAAAAGAAAGAGTTAAAACCCGCAAAAATGTCTTCAGTTTTGCTCTTAAGTATATATCATCATCATCATCATCATTGTCAACCATTATCAATCCACTGCTGGACGAAGGTCTCCCCAAGTTTCCTCCACAACGGTCTGTCTTGTGCCAGTCTCCTCCATGTCACCCCTGCATACTTTCGAATTTCATCCACCCATCTCCTATGTGGTCTTCTTCTGGGTCTTTTCCTGTCCCTTGGAATCCAATCTAAAATTTCGGCTGTCCATCGATGATCTGTCCTTCTGGCAGTATGTCCAGCCCATTGCCATTTCAGGGATTTAACTCTGATCATGATGTCTTCCACTCTTGTCATTTTTCGGATCCACGAGTTCCTCTTTTTATCTCTCCTGGTTACACCAAGCATGCACCTCTCCATGCTTCTTTGAGTTGTCTGCAGCCTTTGTATGTCTCTTTTAGTTAAGGTCCACGTCTCTGCACCATACGTAAGCACTGGAAGGATGCATTGATCAAACACTTTTCTTTTAAGACATAATGGCATATTGCTCTTGAAAATTATGCTGTTTCTTCCAAAAGCTCTCCAGGCAAGTTTTGTACGCCGATTAATTTCTTCATCAATGTGACCCTCACTTGATATCTGCTGTCCAAGATAAACGTACGTGTCTGTTATCTCCAGCTTTTCTCCATCAATCGATAAATCTTCATTTCTTGTAAAAGCATTGAACATCACTTTTGTCTTCTGAAAGTTCATTTTTAATCCCACTTCTTTACTCTTGTCAGCAAGTTCCTGGATCATACTCTGCAGCTCTGATGGGGTAGTTGCAAAAATGACTACGTCATCAGCAAAACGAAGATGGGTTAGATAATCTCCATTAATCTTTATCCCCTTGTTTTCCCAGCTCAGTGACTGAAAAACACCCTCCAATGTGGCATTAAAGAGCTTCGGAGATATGGTGTCACCTTGTCTCACTCCCTTTCCAATTTTTACGTGTGTTGTATTTTCAAACAGCCTAATCTTTGCACTTGCATTTTCATAGATGTTATTAATAATATTAATGCATGCATCTTCAATACCGCAGGTTTTCAGAGCCATTGTAACTGCTGATGGTTTCACCGAATCAAAGGCTTTTTCATAATCGATAAAAGCCATGCACAATGGAAGTTCATATTCCCTCGCTCTTTCAATTAGTTCTCTCAGCACGTGGATATGATCTATTGTGCTGTAGCCACTCCTGAATCCAGCTTGTTCTCTCGGTTGAGCCATGTCTAGTGCTACCTTCAAGCGGTGTGAAAGAACTTTAGTGAAGATTTTATAAACTACTGATAGGAGGCTGATAGGTCTGTAGTTTCCGAGATCCTCAATGTCACCTTTCTTATGTAGCAGGATCATTGTAGCGGTGTTCCAATCCTCAGGAATCTTTCCTTCATTAAGGCATCGAGTGAAAATTTGGGCGAGTACTGTTTCGATTTCTCCACTTGCTTCTTGTATGATGTCTACAGTAATTCCATCTTCTCCTGGAGCTTTTCCTCGCTTCATGTTCTTGATTGCATGTGCAACTTCTGCTGGAAGGACTGGAGGAACTCTGGTACTGGTATCTTTCATGATGTCTGGAGTGCATGTATCATCCCTTTCATATAATTTGGAGTAGAAATCTTTCACTCTTGTCAAAATTTCGCCTCTATTTCTTGTTACAGAACCATCTTCTTTTCTCAGTGCCATAATCTGTTTTCTTCCCTTACTGAGATGTCCCTTTGCTATCTTTAGGCTTTGGTTGTTTTCAATTGCTTTCCTCACTAGTTCACAGTTGAATTTCCTTACGTCTTCAGTGATACTTTTTCTTACTGTCTTGCATAGCTCTATATATTCCACTTTGGAAGTCACATCTTCTTTAGTTGTCCTCATCTCTCTTCTTTTTTGCATCAACATTTTGGTTTTTCCTGATAATTTGTTCACATGCAACTTGTTCTTAGACCCAGCTAATTTTGTTGCTGTTTCCATAAGAGCTTTGGTTACTTTTCTGTTAACTTCAGAGATGTCCACTTCTTCCGATGTTAGGCCTTTTAAAGCAGAGAACCTGTTCTTCAGTTCTAACTTGAAGGTATTATGGTGTTTTTTAAGGTTGGTTATGTCAATAGATTTTGTTTGTCTTATGAGCTTGCCACGTTCAAGTTTAGTGTTGAGGTGCATCTTACATCTCACCAATCTATGGTCACTACCTGTGTTGAACTTGTTTAGCACACTGCAGTCTTCTATGACGAATTTTTTGTTACACATAATAAAATCAATTTCACTTGTCGTCCCATTTGGATGTCTCCATGTCCATTTCCTGTGTGGCTTTTTCTTGAAGAAGGAGTTCAAGATGAAAAACCCTTCTGCCTCTGCAAACTCAACGAGAGTATTTCCACGCTGGTTTCTGTTGCCGTGACCGAATTTACCTACTGAAGTTTCATTCTGTTGCCGTTGCCCTATTTTTGCATTGAAATCTCCCATTATTATCTTTAAGTGCTGCTTACCTTTATTATTTAGATGACAAATTTCCTCATAAAATTCTTCAATTTCTTCTTCAGGATGACTTGTGGTGGGTGCATAAGTTTGAATAATCTGAGCCTGGTATCTTTTCGAGAGTTGGATAACAAGTCGTGCAGCTCTGTCAGAGGAACTTTCAACTTCTACAACTTTATCCTTCAGTTTCTTGTTTATTATAAATCCAACACCACTAGTTCTGCCAGTATCTGTCCCACGATAGTAGAAGAGATGTCCACTTTTCAGTTCGATGAGATCTTCTCCTTTTCTCCTTACCTCACTTAGCCCCACGATGTCCCACTTGATCCTTTGTAGTTCCTCTTCCAATTCAAGAAGCCTTGAATCAGAAGATAGGGAGCGTCCATTGTAAGTAGCCAAGGTCAGCATCAGATGGCAGCCTAGTCCGGTCCTCCGGGGATTCTTAGCACCTATATATATATATATATATATACTTAAGAGCAAAACTGAAGACTAAGGAAAAACTTTAGAATTTAAAACGAAGGTTGCAAAATAACCTGAAGATCAAAACGCGCAACGCAGCAGTTTTGAAAATTCAAAATTCACATTCTATAAAGAAGATACCCAAGCAAAAAAATACATATACAACCTTGACTCACACCCAGTACAACACAGAAAAGGCCATGTATCCACCCGTGTGAGCAAAAGGAGAAAAGATAAAAAAATAAAACAAAACCACTGAATGTAGAAGGCGTCGAGAACACTGAGCCCTGGCCCCATCAAGGACCAGCAAAAACTCTGCATTTTCTCACTTCCACAAAGACCTAGTTGGAAATGGGTTTCTGCAAGGCCATAGATGCAAGTAACATTCCCACCTAAAATAGTTTAAAATATATATATATATGTCATGTCCTCCGTAGAGTTGCATGACCTAGCACTAGTTAACAATTTCGCTTGCATCCATTAACCTTACTGGCCCGACCCATGCTCTTCATCTGTTACTATTAAACAGAGAGAAGAAGATTAAAGAGAACTCAAGCTGTGAGAGTGACATAATAATTAGAAATGATTTTCAGCCATAACGAAACGCCAAGTTCGTTTGAGAGAGAATTTAAACCTGAAAATCAATGCAAATGAAATCCAAATTTTTACATTGCAATTAAAAAAGGAAATATTAATTTTTAACGAACAGATTTTTGAAAGAAAACTTGAGTCTAAAACCCCCTACTCTACAACTTATGACAGCACGAAAACGAGAATAAGTTAAAGATAATAATTAACTAAAGAAAACTTTGTGAAAGTTATATACCTTAAACAGTTAGTTGCAATATGTACAAAGTATTTCAGCAGTGCTTTAAGTGCATAATTAATTAGTTATTAAGAACTTAACTACTTTGAAAAAACAGCGCATAGAAAAGGAACAAGCTTAGCCATCTTCTGTTCCTAGGTACCCCAAAAGACGCTCAAAGTTACAAAGAAAAGAAAGAGTTAAAACCCGCAAAAATGTTAACAGACAAACCAATGCCTAAAAGCTGAAAAGCTAAAAAACAACAGAGAAAAAGTACATGAAGTACAAACATTGAACTTATAAAACCTAGAACCCAAAAACAAGGAAGAGAGCTTACCTCTTGTGTGACAAAAACTTTTCTCCTCACAAGAGAAGAACATGGCTGACCTCTTCCGCCACTCCCTAGTTGCTGGGGGGCAGTGAGGGTGGGGCTGATGGCCTCCTCATACAGCAAGAAACCAACGCGCGGATGTTTTAACCAGAGAAAAAAATATATATAAACTTAAGACTGTGGATCTGTATGATCAGAAAGAGCAGAATTAACTCTCCAGAATACATGAGAAATATTATAAAATACACGAGCAGTGTATTTAATAATCTTTGCATGTATTAAATCACCTTAGTGAGCTTCTATAGATTAATCAGAATCTTATTAATTTTAATGTTGGTTTTACTATTTTTAGTATAGCTATCCTAGTGATGAATAACTAGTTTTCTTTTTTATTTGTTTTTATTTTCTTTTATAAACAGATTTTTAAGCTTTTTTTGTGATTTTGTTTATATTATTTAATTTTTTGTTTTAATAGGACCGTCATATCCATAGCACTAAGGTTCCTTTAGGTAGTTAATAGGCATCCTCTAGCCAACTTCCTTACGGCTTTGATTGGTCAGAATCATATTATTAACTGTGTAGAAAATTAAAGCAGATCTGCCAACCTTACTCTATTATTCAGAATAATTTTTCTTAAAGTTCTTTTGATGAAAGAAGAAGGAATTTCGTTCTCTAGAAAACTTTCTAATAGTATATTAATGTGGTAATTGAAGTCCAAATTGTTGCTGCAAATTCTTGAAATTCTTAGGACCTGAGAAATTAGTACATTCTCAATTACTTTGGTTGAAATGTTATTATTCCAGTGTAGATATTTAATTACTTTGAAAGGAAAATTAACTCTTTTATCAAAGAGGCTAATAGATGGGTTACCTCTGTTGAGCTTAATGCTTAAGTCTAGGAACTCAAGTTCCTGATTACTGTGGTTGGTTTTACATAAGTTAAGAGAGCTAGGATAGATATTATCAAAATCACTCTCTATAACTTCTGAATTATTGATACACAGCAGATCATCAATATATCTAAAAGTGTAAAGGTAGTTATCTGAGCAGGTGGGGTGATTTTTAATGAATTTATATTCCCTAAAGAACAGGAATAGATTAGCGATATTCGTGGACGTTGATGTTCCCATGGGAATACCGTTCACTTGCTTATAGAGAGTATTATTATATAAGATATGGTTATTTTTTATGCAGCAATTGAGATAAGAGTTCCAAGTTCCTACATCAACAAATTGGTTAAGTTTAAATTCTGCATACAGCTCTTTAAAGGTAGTGATTATATCTGATAGAGGCAGATTAGTATATAGGTTTTCAAAATCATAACTATTAATATCTAGGGGACAAACTTTGAGTATAGTAGAAATTACTTCTGCATTATTATTAATTATCCAAAAATCTCTGTACATCAAGTTAGAACAGTTTCTAATGTGTTTCAAAACCTTCTTTAAGACATCTTCAAAAGCAAGATCTATTTTCTTTTTATGACTCCTTACTCCACTAGCTATGAACCTGAACTTCACAGGATCCTTATGAAACTTAACCGTTGCAAAAAGAAATGGAAATTCAGGCTCATATCTTCTAGTTTGTGGAATTTTAAGTTTCTTGAAGAATGCCTTAAACCGATTTTCTAACTGCTTGGTAGAATAACTTACGGGCTCGTATGTTACTCTATTATTGAGTTCCATAGTTAACAATTCAAAATAGAACTTCTTACAGATAATTGCAAAATTATTGCTAGCTTTATCTGTAGTGGTAAAAATAAATTGGTCTTGTAGTTTGGAGAGTGACCTTTTAGCTTCTCCAGAGAAAAAGAGATTTCTGTCGAAACAAAAGTCCAGACCTGCCAACTCACCGGTGAAGCTATTGATTATATTATATTTCCATTCTGCGAAGGCCTCAATAGGCTGATTGTACGTTAAACTGGTTTTTACTATGTACCTATTAACATCTTGAGTGAAGCTCTCAAGAATCCTTTCTTTGGAAATTGTGAAGGAAGGTCTGAATTTAGAGCCATACTCTAATAAAATCCTAAGCTTTTCATTTTCAACAAAACTCAAGTTTCCGGTGATAATATGGTTGTAATTCTTATCATAGTGAACTGTTTCTTTATGTTCAACACAAGAACATGTAGTAATTACAGGAATGTAGCTCGAAGAGTTAAGTTTGTAGTTTTTAACTATTGACCCTAAGGTCTTAACATATTTAAAACTTACAATAGACTGGTGCCTGTGGATGGGAAAAAAAATTGCATTATTGTAGAACAGCTTCCTTACATTGAGATTATCGTAGGCTTTATTTAGAAACCTGATGGTAACAAAATTACTGGAAAATTCTTTAAGAGAAATTTTATCTTTAAGAATATGTTTAAGAATGTCCAGAACCAAAGCAAAAACATGCTTATCAACATGGTTAGCAGTTTCATTCCAGAATTTGAAAAAACTTTTAAGGACAGAGTGCTTGAAGGACTTGAGAATTTTGTAAGTATTTTTAACAAAATTAGTGCCAGTTTTAAAGCTTTCCAGAGTTTTTAGCAAGTTAGCAAAATCAACTTTGCTTGATGTGCGAAATAACCTCTGTCCTCTATTACCTCTAGAGCAGCTCTTATTATTAACAAGAAAGAAGAGTTCACGAATTGAAAATTTATGCTGATTATGCTTATTGTCAGATAGAGTGGAATTAAGGCCATAGGGATAAAGAGACTGATGCTGCAAAATTTCAAGGGATTCAGTTTCTAGCCGAGCATAGAGGTCAGGGATAATATGTAGTACCTCTATTTTCACTTTGTCAAAACCATGAGTATGGAAATGCTCTAATTCAAAGGTAGAGTACTGGTTGGCGTTTGTGGAGGGGTTCACTCCTGAATTAGAGAACTTGTTAACTAGAGACCTGTGACCATTAATCCTAAGATGAAGAGGATTTTTACTTTGGCCAATATAGCTAAGGTTGCAGACAGTACAGGTGAGCTTATAGATGGTATTGTAGGCTTTGCAAAACTTGTTGGAGCAATTATCCTCAACAGAAGAATACAGGTTAGGATCTGCAGATTTACATGTCAAACAACGTTTGTCATTTCATAACTTTAGATTACCTTTGCCAGCGAGTTCATACACTATGGGAAAGGGTGCTAGCCTAACCGAGCGGGAGGACTTAAAATATCTGAGCCGACCTCCAATCCTTTCATCGTCCTTAGAACTCCACTTGGGCCAAAACATACAAATTCTGAGCAAACCAACTAGGAAAAACTTTTTAGAAATAAGCAGTCCAAGAAAAGACCAAACTCGAGTATAAACTACACTCCAAAAAGCCGCATCCAAAACATACAAAAATAAAAATTAGAAAATGAAAAAAACCTCAAATAAAAAAATAGTAATAAAAAAATAATAATAAAACATTTCAACTAGAATTTGCGCATGAGCTGCTAAATAATAAATTGAAATTAGTTACTTAAGAGCAAAACTGAAGACTAAGGAAAAACTTTAGAATTTAAAACGAAGGTTGCAAAATAACCTGAAGATCAAAACGCGCAACGCAGCAGTTTTGAAAATTCAAAATTCACATTCTATAAAGAAGATACCCAAGCAAAAAAATACATATACAACCTTGACTCACACCCAGTACAACACAGAAAAGGCCATGTATCCACCCGTGTGAGCAAAAGGAGAAAAGATAAAAAAATAAAACAAAACCACTGAATGTAGAAGGCGTCGAGAACACTGAGCCCTGGCCCCATCAAGGACCAGCAAAAACTCTGCATTTTCTCACTTCCACAAAGACCTAGTTGGAAATGGGTTTCTGCAAGGCCATAGATGCAAGTAACATTCCCACCTAAAATAGTTTAAAATATATATATATGTCATGTCCTCCGTAGAGTTGCATGACCTAGCACTAGTTAACAATTTCGCTTGCATCCATTAACCTTACTGGCCCGACCCATGCTCTTCATCTGTTACTATTAAACAGAGAGAAGAAGATTAAAGAGAACTCAAGCTGTGAGAGTGACATAATAATTAGAAATGATTTTCAGCCATAACGAAACGCCAAGTTCGTTTGAGAGAGAATTTAAACCTGAAAATCAATGCAAATGAAATCCAAATTTTTACATTGCAATTAAAAAAGGAAATATTAATTTTTAACGAACAGATTTTTGAAAGAAAACTTGAGTCTAAAACCCCCTACTCTACAACTTATGACAGCACGAAAACGAGAATAAGTTAAAGATAATAATTAACTAAAGAAAACTTTGTGAAAGTTATATACCTTAAACAGTTAGTTGCAATATGTACAAAGTATTTCAGCAGTGCTTTAAGTGCATAATTAATTAGTTATTAAGAACTTAACTACTTTGAAAAAACAGCGCATAGAAAAGGAACAAGCTTAGCCATCTTCTGTTCCTAGGTACCCCAAAAGACGCTCAAAGTTACAAAGAAAAGAAAGAGTTAAAACCCGCAAAAATGTTAACAGACAAACCAATGCCTAAAAGCTGAAAAGCTAAAAAACAACAGAGAAAAAGTACATGAAGTACAAACATTGAACTTATAAAACCTAGAACCCAAAAACAAGGAAGAGAGCTTACCTCTTGTGTGACAAAAACTTTTCTCCTCACAAGAGAAGAACATGGCTGACCTCTTCCGCCACTCCCTAGTTGCTGGGGGCAGTGAGGGTGGGGCTGATGGCCTCCTCATACAGCAAGAAACCAACGCGCGGATGTTTTAACCAGAGAAAAAATATATATAAACTTAAGACTGTGGATCTGTATGATCAGAAAGAGCAGAATTAACTCTCCAGAATACATGAGAAATATTATAAAATACACGAGCAGTGTATTTAATAATCTTTGCATGTATTAAATCACCTTAGTGAGCTTCTATAGATTAATCAGAATCTTATTAATTTTAATGTTGGTTTTACTATTTTTAGTATAGCTATCCTAGTGATGAATAACTAGTTTTCTTTTTTATTTGTTTTTATTTTCTTTTATAAACAGATTTTTAAGCTTTTTTTGTGATTTTGTTTATATTATTTAATTTTTTGTTTTAATAGGACCGCCATATCCATAGCACTAAGGTTCCTTTAGGTAGTTAATAGGCATCCTCTAGCCAACTTCCTTACGGCTTTGATTGGTCAGAATCATATTATTAACTGTGTAGAAAATTAAAGCAGATCTGCCAACCTTACTCTATTATTCAGAATAATTTTTCTTAAAGTTCTTTTGATGAAAGAAGAAGGAATTTCGTTCTCTAGAAAACTTTCTAATAGTATATTAATGTGGTAATTGAAGTCCAAATTGTTGCTGCAAATTCTTGAAATTCTTAGGACCTGAGAAATTAGTACATTCTCAATTACTTTGGTTGAAATGTTATTATTCCAGTGTAGATATTTAAATATGTCAAACTCTCTACACCTTCAACCAAGAATTTCCAGTAGAAATCCCTAAATCCCACTAAATTAACACACGCAAACTAAAATCAAAACTCTCACAATTCACATACAACAACAAAAAATAATAATAATAATAATAATGATAATAATAATATTAAACACTTGGGGTCGGGCACCGGGAGCCGGGGAGTCTTTCCCTGATGAGTGGCTCCCGGTGCTCGACCCCAAGTGTTTAATTTTATTATTATTATTGCTTTTTTTTTTTGTTTTTGTTTTTTGTGTTGTATGTGAATTGTGAGAGTTTTGATTTTAGTTTGCGTGTGTTAATTTAGTGGGATTTAGGGATTTCTACTGGAAGTTCTTGGTTGAAGGTGTAGAGAGTTTGATATATATATATAATATATATATATATATTTTAAATATCGAAAGGTTCTAATTTTTTTGGAGGGCTAAGAATTTGTGGGGTGGTTCACCCCCACCCTTTCCCCCGCACGGCACTGGATCTCCATGAACTTCCATAAAGTAGGAAAAAACAGTGAACAAACTTTTAAACAATTTATGATTTATTCCAAATCGTCATTTCGATTTGCAATAAATCTTTTTTAAGATAATATTTAGAGATTTTTTTAGGATTATATATCCACAACATTGTCAACCATTATCAATCCACTGCTGGATGAAGGTCACCCCTCCCCCAAGTTTCTTCCACAACAGTCTGTTTTGGGCCAGTCTCCATGTCACTTTCTCGTGTTTTCGAATTCTATCCATCCATCTCTCACGTTGTCTCCTTTCTCCTGCGTCTTTGCCTGTTCCTGGGAATCCAGTTTAAAATTTCGGTTGTCCATCAGTGGTCCTTTCTCCTGGCTATATATATTCAGCCCTTTGCTATTTCGAGAATTTTACTCTGATCACGATGTCTTCCACTCTTGCTACATACAGTATTTTCCTTATTCACGAGTTCCTCTTCTTATCGTTCCTGCTTATATGGCCACCAAAGATTCTCAGATAAAATCCTTGTGGCCATATAGCCAAATACAAAATAATAATAAATATATCCTAGAAATACAGAAATTAAAATATAT
The DNA here is from genome assembly GCA_039090855.1 of Macrothele yani. Taxonomy (NCBI): domain Eukaryota; kingdom Metazoa; phylum Arthropoda; class Arachnida; order Araneae; family Macrothelidae; genus Macrothele; species Macrothele yani. The sequence goes on along the minus strand of CM077029.1, from coordinate 165,522,127 downwards.
AATCCTAGGAATTAAAAATTCTACCAAATATTGCTAGGGAATATGATGTGAACGAACGCATCCCAAGCACAAGGGGATGTCTGGAAGATCTAGAGCACAAAGTACTCTACAGAACATTAGAACATCATCAGCAGATAATGCGAACACTCTCTGATACTGAAGGCAACATTGAACAGGTGTATATCGTCGTTCTTCAGAAAAAAAAAAAAAAAAAGAGAATCGCGAATTTATTTGCGCTGTCATAAATAGTAAAAACATTTGTCATCATACGTACGCTCGCCTCAAACTATATGTCCCGTTAAGTTAACATAAAATTATTGCTTAATGTGTTTTTGAAATTAAAAAAAAAAAAATTCACAGTTGCATTCATTCAGAAAACAAAGCTGTTCATATATTTTCTTTTAGTTAGTCGTTAATTAGGATGCACAAAAAAATTATGAGCCATTGTAGCATAACTAGGCATTGCTTACAACGACGCTCGTACAACGCCATAAGCATCGCGGTTCTCTGGTTGACGATATGACCGAACGGAACACTATTTTAAACCACAGTAAAAGGAACCAAGTAAAACGTACCCCTTTTCCGAAATTCCTGAAAGAGCGATTGGCAACAACCGGGAGTATTATGCCCCATCGGGGTATCCACAAGAAGACAGCACGTAAACATTTTCGTCTTCATGTTTAGAGCAAAACGAATCTCTGTCGTTCACATCGCACGCGTACACTTAATCCGCAAGGAAAAGCTTTTGTAAAGCACTAGGCTTCGACTCGGCATGTTTTCTTCCGCCCAGGAACAAAACCAACACAACAGTGGCATAGACAAGTGGAAAGTCAGGGACGTTGCGTCAATACTGGAGATCCAATCGCTGGAAGGGAAGTCTCCCACTTACTACTTACTGGAAAGGAAAACTTGAACGACTGCCTCCACGCAGTCTGTCTAAACGTTTGAACAGCGCGTATTCTCTTCACAGCACAGTCGATAATGGGGTCAAATTCTCTTGCGATTCAGTCAAAAGTTGCATCGAGTTTAGGACCATTACAGGCTAAGACTTTGAGGTCCCGCTAGCTACCTGATCGCGCTCACGTGAAGGTGGGTGCAACAGTTTTTCCCTTTTCCTCAGCATTTTTTTTTCTGTGTTTTTATTTCTTGCAGGTGCAGAAGTGGCTCGCCCTTTTGACCCTGAGATAGTGACGTCACAAGATGCACGTGCAAAGATTTAATAACTAGGAAAGCGCCAAACGTGTGGGAGAAAGCGGCAAAATTTATTCCGCCGTTTCCGTTGTAACCCCAAAACACAGCATGCAACCTCAACCACAGAGAAGCTGCACCAGGTGATAAAAAACAAAAAAAACTGCGTTTTGGGGAAAAGGATTTTTAACAAATTTTGTCAACCAGCCCTGCACACAAGTTTATTATTCTTTTTTTTTTTCTTTTTTCGTGGGTTTATCGACGTGTCACAGCAGCATGTAATCTCTCTCTCTCTCTCTCTCTCTCTCTCTCTCTATATATATATATATATATATATATATACACTGAAGAGCAATTGAATTAGAGACAGCTGGCGTTATGCAAATGTGGCGCTGTGGACGGCCCTGTAAACGGAAACGACATGACGTATGCAGCGATCCGACAATATAGGGAGTGATGCGACGGGAATCAGTAAGAGTCCGACGCAGTATGGGTAAGACGAAGGATCTAAGCGCATTTGATCGTGGGCAAATTGTCGGGGCCCGACGAATGGGTCACTCCATCTCGGAAGTCGTGCAAACACTGGGATTTTCACGAGCCACTGTGTCACGGGTGCACCGCGAGTACATCGAATCCGGTAAAACCATCCCTGCAAGGGCCAACTGCCGTGGACAACAGCGTGTGGATGAACGGGGTCATCGTCGGCTAGCTCGCATTGTAACAGCGGATAGACTGGCCACAGTGCAAGAAATCACTCGGCAATTTAACACTGGTGCACAAAATCGTGTAAGCAGCCACACCATCCAGAACCATCTCCTCGCTATGGGGTACAGAAGCCATCGTCCCACGAGGGTACCGCTACTGACCGCACATCACAGGGTGCAAAGATTAGTATGGGCGCGGGAGCATCGAAACTGGACCCTAGACATGTGGGGAAAATGTTGCCTGGACTGATGAGTCGAGATTCACGTTGGTACATGCGGATGATAGGATACGAGTACGGCGCAAACCACATGAAGCGATGGATCCTTCTTGCCAGCAGGGTACCCTTCAAGCTGGTGTGGGTGGCATTCTCGTCTGGGGACTGTTTACGTGGACTGAAGTGGGACCACCCCTGGTACGTGTGACATCGTCCCTCACAGGTCAACGTTACCAGAATATCCTGGACGACCCTTTGCTCCCGTTTGTGCGTCTTCAACATCCGACTGGAGACCTCATCCTGCAACAAGACAATGCACCGCGTCATCGCTCCGGAATTGTATCCGAATGGTTGGATGAACACTCCACCGACGTAACCTAGCTTCCTTGGCCAGCTAGGTCACCTGGCCTCAATCCCATCGAACACATCTGGGATGCCATCGAGAGAGATGTTCGAGGCTCTGACCCCCTCCATCAAATCTCCGTGAACTGTGGGAGCTTGTTCAGGGATCGTGCATCCGTATGGCTTCCCAACGCTTCCGGTGTCTTGTTGAGTCCATGCCGAGACGAATCGCCGCCGTCGTCAGGGCGAAAGGTGGTGCTACACGTTACTAGACAGGTATCTCTAATTCAATTGCTCTTCGGTGTATATACTGTATATGCCCCACTATGTATGTATGTATGTATATATACTGTGTATATATATATATATATATATATATATATTTTGCATAATTACTCTCTAAGACCCTGCGGAAGAAATGGGCCACCATGAAAGCTAGACAGCCCCCACCCCCGATTTCATCCCCTTCACACTTTGGGAAAATTTATGTTTAGTGCATGAAGGCGCCAGTTAATTTTAAAATATTACATCTTTGTATAATTTCTGCAATAACAGAACAAACGGGATTTGCCTAACAACCAAATGAATTTAAGTCAATTATTATAAACTTCTATGCTTAAGTAATTTTAACTTATATCGAAAAGCGGAAATTTATTGGACATGTTAATCTAAAATCCAAGAAAGAAATTATTAAGAGAAGATGAGACCCCTTAACAGCGTGAATTCCAGAATGTCCCAGAAAAAGCAAAAATCTATTGGACTATTAAACCTTTTATCAGGAAATCTATTAAACGCTTTTTTCTGGAATTCTATTGGAATGTCCCAGAAAAAAGCGAAAATCTATGTCCCAGAAAAAGCGAAAATCTATTATCTGACTTAACATCCATGTCGTACTTACACCAATAAAGGGATTCACATCTTCCAATTTTGTATACAATGATGTAATCCCGTATTTCATTCATGAACTCAGTTATCATTTGAAAAAGGTGAACTGCACGTTTTACAGTATTATTTCACAAAAAAAAAAAAAAAAAAAAAACTAAATATAAAATTTACTTTTGACAGATATACAGCTTTTGTCTTAAGTTGTCGAAAGATTGATACATAGACATCGTATAATCATCTCTACAATAAGTTACCTACCCGGTTTCTTACAGTAACACAATATATAATAAATATCTGGGGCACAAAATAGGGAAGACGAGAAGAAATATCCTGTGCCACAATAAACAAAATGCATGCGATATGCTATCCACAAAATTCGATCATGCTACGGAACTTCAAAATTCAACAGACGATTGAAATTTAAAAGTTAATCTCACCAATCGCTCCTATTACCGTTAATTAATTCCTCGTCATGCGGATACGGAAAAAGTAAAAACGGAGTATTTCCGTTAATATACGAAAGGAATTGCGGAAAGCTCTCTGAAAATTCAGAATTTTCCGTTAACACATCTCTCAAACGATAATTTGCGGTTAATATAAGAAAGAAACTGCGGAAAGGTTTCTGAAAAGTCAGAATTTTTCCGTGGTACGAAAACCCCGTCAAATTCAAATTTCTTTCTGCCATTTTACGAAAAACGTTGTTGTGAAAAACGTTTCTTCGTTAATTCAGGAAAAAAATGACGGAAAGTGGCTCGTGAATTTCAGATTTGTTTACAGTGTAAAACAGGAACGCTAAAAGTTCGCTTCTGAAGAACTTAATATACGTTGTGTCATTGACATCGCGACAAGACGTATTACTAATGTGAAGTGTTTTTATTCTATAACTGTGCGGAACCAATTTCTTGATGGAAACCATGACAAAATATCATTGTCAAAATAGACTAGGGATTTTAAAAAAGACATGATGATATGGCACCACCACCTACGAAAGTGAACATTATGAAATAATGTCATCAAATCGGTATAAAATGCATGTTACAGCGATTTTAGATGGTGATAATTCCATTAACAAGGAAACAAATTAAGATACCTGTGGGCATTTGCACAACCATTCACAGCTTATGCTGCATTCTATTGCTTCCGCTCTCTCCAGCAACCGAAGATATTTAAAAGCTGTTTTCAGGATAGACCTAAATATCTTGTTAGAATTTCATTGGTAACACTTTTCCAGCAGTTTTGTGGTTCCTACCATCAGACTGAATTAAATTTAAACAAACGACTGAGATGGTGGTGCTAAGAACCTCATAGAGAATTTCGCAGACGGCTCGTAGGGCATTAACGAATCGACTTACAATACGTCCCTCTTCGAATTTTAATGGCTTCTCTGAAATGGTAGACAGCGGCAAAACCAACATCCAGAGCTGCGTGTGCGTGTGTGGGGGAGAAGAACTAATAATTGCTTCATAGGAGGGGCAAACCTTCCGATACAGTTTGACAGAAAACTTATCCAAAATGTCTGTTTTCATGCAAATTTAAACTGATTAGTAAAAGACGGGGGAAATGCTCGTGGGATACGACTCCTCATAACACTGCGCACGTGCGTAGATGTCTACATCTACCAGGGACAACGGAAATCAAGCAAGAGCCACATCGAAGAAGAAATTAATAGGCGTATAAAAATTAGTAGAAAGAAACAGTATAATTCTCAAGAGCAATTTACCCGTTACGCCCTTAAAAACGCTGCCAATGACCGCTGCTGTTGTGAAATACTACAATGGATATCAAAGCGCAGTAAAAGACCCAGAAGAAGACAACGTGGAAGATGGGTGGGTGGATGAAATTCAAGAAGCACGCAGGAATGATATGGAGACTAGCTCAAGACAGAGTTATGGAAGAGATCTTCACCCAGCAGCACATTGAGATGGTTGATGATGTACTACTTAAGCATATATCATCTCTACACACACACAAACACACACACACTGCTTTTAAAAGAAATTGCAACAACAAGAAAGAAACAAGCGATGACAATGAATTTATTAAGCAGCAAACGAACACAATTACATACCGGCTCCTGATGAGGAAGGCCAAAAAATGAGTAATAAGTAAATCCACAATGGGCGGTAATAACTGACCCCACACGCAGTGGGATCGAATGAAACAGAGTTTGGGTGGCCGTCTGAGGTATCGCATTCCATTCTGCTTTTACACGTATCCACAATTCGTTGGTTGTGACAGGCGGCGAGGCCATGGGAGCGAGTCGTTGCCCGATGACACCCCAAACGTTCTGCGTAGGGGACAAATCTGGCGGGCAGATGTGCGATTTGATGAGCACAGAGTACGTCTTGGACAGTACGGGCAACATGGGGCCGGGCGTTGTCTTGCTGGAAGACGGCTCCGGGGATCGTCTGAAGCAAGAGTAGAAGTTCAGCTTCCAACACTTCCGTGATGTAGCGTTGGCTGTTCAATGTGCCTGTGATGCGTAGTAGGAGAGTGCATGAATAAAACGCAATAGCGCCCCAGACCATCACGCTCGTCATGGGACCGGTATGGCGGTGCACAATGCAGCCTACCAGATGTCATTCACCACGGTATCCACGAATAAGGAGTCGCCCGTCGTGATGCATTACACTGAATCTGGACTCGTCCGAAAACACAGTATGGTCCCATTCAACACTTCAGTTTCGACGTTTCCGGCACCACTGCAATCGCTGGCGCCTGTGGTTCAGAGTCACGGGAAGTCGCAGCAATGGACGGCGTGCAACGAGGCCTCTCTGCAGCAATCAGTGACGAACAGTACTTGCAGACATCGGAAGATGTGTGACCATCCTCAATTGCTGCGCAAGTGTCGTGCATGGTGTTGTGAGCACGATGGTGTTGTGTTCTGCCACACGGTGCAAGTGCCTGTTTTCCCGCTCGGTCGTGCGATTTCGAGCTCCAGACCCTGCACGACGATGCGTAGAATTTTCTTCTGTCCATTGACGCCACGTACGCGTAACGGTACTTGCGTTACGCCTAACGCGTGCAACAATATCCCGTCATGATAAACAACCTTCTCCGAGTCTAAAGATTCTACCTTTTTTAAACACCGTCAAGTGTTCGTATGGTTGTCTCGTCCTCCTACGCAACATGTTAACAACTGCGTAAGGTATAGTTCAGCGATAGCTAGTTTAAAAGCCTGCTTTCTATACACCTTCTTTTATACCACCTGGTGCGTGCCTTACATTCGCATCTACCCATAGATAGATAGATAGATAGATAGATAGATAGATAGATAGATAGATAGATAGATAGATAGATAGATAGATAGATAGATACAGATACAGACAGACAGATAGATAGATAGATAGATAGATACATACATACATACATACATACATACATACATACATACATACATACATACATACATAGACGGATAGATAGCTGGAAGAATACAATGATTAAACACTTCTCTTTTAAGATATAACTGTAAATTGCTCTTGAAAATTGTACTGTTTCATCCAAATGCTATGTAACCAAGTTTTATACGCCAATTAATTTCTTCATCAGTGCGGTCCTCTCTTGATATCTGTTGCCCAAGGTAAATGTAAGTAACGATTACCTCTGTATTTCTCCTAATGAATCGTTAAAACTTCATTTCTTGTAAAAGCACTGCACTGAAATTCGATATATACTGAAGAGCAATTGAATTAGAGATACCTATCTAGTAACGTGTAGCACCACCTTTCGCCCTGATGACGGCGGCGATTCGTCTCGGCATGGACTCGACAAGACACCGGAACCGTTGGGAAGCCATACGGATCCACGAGCCCTGAACAAGCTCCCACAGTTCACGAAGATTTGATGGAATGGGGTCAGGGCCTCGAACATCTCTCTCGATGGCATCCCAGATGTGCTCGATGGGATTGAGGTCAGGTGACCTAGCTGGCCAAGGAAGCGATGTCACGTCGGTGGAGTGTTCATCCAACCATTCGGATACAATTCGGGAGCTGCATTGTCCTGTTGCAGGATGAGGTCCCCAGTGGAATGTTGAAGACGCACAAACGGGAGCAAATGGTCGTCCAGGATATCCCGGTAACGTTGACCTGTGAGGGACGATGTCACACGTACCAGGGGTCCCGCTTCAGTTCACGTAAACTGTCCACAGACGAGAATGCCACCCCCACCAGCTTGAAGAGTACCCTGCGGGCAAGAAGGATCCAACGCTTCATGTGGTTTGCGCCGTACTCGTATCCTGCCATTCGCATGTACCAACGTAAATCTCGACTCATCAGTCCAGGCAACATTTTTCCACATGTCTAGGGTCCAGTGGCGATGTTCCAGCGCCCATGCTAATCTTTGCACCCTGTGATGTGCGGTCAGCAGCGGTACCCGCATGGGACGATGGCTTCTGTACCTCATAGCGAGCAGATGGTTCTGGATGGTGTGGCTACTTACACGTTTTTGTGCACCAGCGTTAAATTGCAGTGTGATTTCTTGCACTGTGTCCCGTCTATCCGCTGTTACAATGCGAGCTAGCCGACGATGACCCCGCTCATTCACACGCTGTTGTCCACGGCAGTTGGCCCTTGCAGGGATGGTTTTACCGGATCCGATGTACTCACGGTGCACACGTGACACAGTGGCTCGTAAAAATCCCAGTGCCTGCACGACTTCCGAGATGGAGTGACCCATTCGTCGGGCCCCGACAATTTGGTCACGATCAAATGCGGTTAGATCCTTCGTCTTACCCATACTGCGTCGGACTCTTACTTATTCCCGTCGCATCGCTCCTTATATTGTCGGATCGCTGTATACGTCATGTCGTTTCCGTTTACAGGGCCGCCCACACTGCCACATTTCCATAACGCCAGCTGTCTCAAATTCAATTGCTCTTCAGTGTACATATCGTCAAATTTCGTTGAAATCTAAACTCGTTGCAACCCATACGTGTTCTAAATGTTTGAAAAACTGTATTTGCAGGGGAGAGGCTAAATGGTCGGCTTAGAGGGAAAAGTGGCGTCACGTTTGGCAAACAAACGGACACAACCAAAATCAAAGCAGGAAACATATTATGCGATCTGAAATCTGAACGCCAGCATCCTTAGCCTACAGATCAAATAAGAAACTATTGCTGAAGCCGTTGTAATGTGCAAGACCTACCGCAGTTTTCGACTCATTATTTCAAGTTTTTATTTTTTCAGTTTTCAGGAAGACAACGCCTAGAAAGCTTTGAAAACGGCTTACTATAAATTTATCACTGCATTGCCATAGGTTTGGGGGTGTAAGCAGCGTTTGATTTACATAGAGGTCCGCTGGCCATTGGCCAGTAAAATTCCCGTCGGACCACTAAACTACTGATTTTACTGGCCCGGATGGCCAGAAAGCTGTTTTTTTTTTTTTTTTTTTTTGTTTTTTTTTGTTTCTAATATGTCACAAGTAAAAAATGAATATCTATTTATTTTAGTATGTTGTACAGTTTTCTTTTTAGGTTTAAAACTAGTAATTGGTTTGTCACCACGCCAAGTCCCGGTGAGAACTTGAGGGGCATAGATTTTGTTAGCGATTCTCGATCATCTAGATTTGGAACAATGACATTGGGTTTCCTAGTATAGGCGACCCAGTCTCATCGTTGGGACTTAAAAGCGTTGTGATTCATATGAGCTCGTACGAGGTTGTCGCAAGAACTCATATGCCGCAAAAGAAATTAAATTAAAAAAAGAACTAACAATTCGGTTATCTGCTTGAATAGGGGTCTCTGTAAAGGAAGAAAACTATGGCTTATTTTAAACTAATACACAGACACTCGTACTCATTTGCAGAGCAGCGTGAAAAAAAACACGTTGATTTAAGAAAACAAATATAAAATTTATTTGCTGTATAATGCTTAATTTTAGAACAATTTAAATGGTGGGGCCGGTTTAAATTATAACACATCTCTACGAAAGGAAGTTATGGTTTACTTGAGAAAATGTAAAAACTACCAATATCCCTAACAATCCAACCAGTACGGGGTGAGCAATAAGGGGTCATTTCTAAAACTTAACTGAATACTCAGCATGCAAGGGATTGAAATATTAGGATGATGTCTTACCCTATATAGAACTTCTGCTGGGCTCATCGATCCGGTGGTTGAGGAAAACGCTGGTGGTCTGGTGGCCGTGGGTGGTGCTTGGCTGGTATCATCCGTGGATAAAAACACAGCCGATGGTTATTCTCCGAACTTTACTGTTCTACAGTTCTCGATTTCAAGTCGACGGACTTCTGGCACTCCGCATAGTTTGGCATTTCTTTGCCTACCCCGTCTCTCCCTGGCTCTGTCCGTTTTTCGCTCCTATATTTTTCTCTCCTCTTTCCCTTTTTTTTTCGTTCTTTTTCCCGTCGTTCTTTTTCGTCCTTTTTTTTTCTGAAATTTTAAGTTTCTGCTTATATTCTAGTTTTCGCTTTCCCTTCTCGTAGGCGTGTCCTTACCTCGAGAAAACGTCCCTCGCACCACCATTGGTTCGGGATTTCCTCCCCTCGTACGCAAGTGGACCGCTCGTCCAGTGGCGACTGACCAGTGGCTACATTGGGACAGATGTTCCCTGGCCTGCTGACCATTTGCGGAGCTAAGCCCTTTAAAAATTTATTTGGCCGTAACTGTCACCCCGTTGTTGGGTTCTATTATAGTAGACTCCGAGCAAACCCTTTTTAAAACTTGAAAACTGCTCGAAGTCACGTATGCCCGACTGAAATATGTTCTCCGACAACGCTCTTGGGTGAAATTTATTGCCTAGCCTTAGCTTCTTACCGCTTTAAGATTTCTTTCTTAAATTTTCGTCGTGTAGCCACCGCAACGCCATTGTTGTTTCGGCAGCATTGTGCAATTCGCAATGCTGCTGCTTCTCACATGCCGGGAATGGAAGAAAATGCCTTTCGCCTAGTTTACGAAATTTTGCACCTGGCCTGGCGCTTGCAATTTAGATCTCCTTTCCCCCGCGGAAGGGAAAATGGAGAAAAGAGAAGAAAAGAACCCAGCGACTCCCAATGCGGCCTGGGTTCGGATGACAGCTCGTGCACCTAATTAAAAATTACTCCAATTAGGCGGTCACGTAATTAATTATGTTAATTAATTAACATAATTAAAAACAATTAATTTTGTATTTGAATACCAAATTTGAGAATTTCTATACTGAAAGCAATGTGCCCGAAATTAGAATAATTGTCGCGGCAACAGGTTCATGAACTGCTATTGGATAAGAGCCATTTTTTTTATCCCTCATGATTCGTAAAGAGTGGAAGAAACAACAAATACAGAAAGGCAGTTTCTCAGTCTTCGTCTTGTAACGGCGACAGCAGTCTTTTGTAACCTCCATCCCCGACATTCGAAGCTAAACAATAAAACATATTAAAAAAAGGCAGTAAATGTATGTGAATTTTTGTACCAGTGGAATCTCCTCATTCCCTTCGTATTTAAAAACAGATTGGGAATGCAGTCTTGCTCTGCTATATCACCAATCTGTCAGAATCTTAAAGTTTTGGAAACTTTAAGATTCCGACAGAAGTGCACTTCCAAATTACATGCTTTAAAAACAAATATTGGAGATAAGTAAATTGAAATGATAAGATATTTACAATATATGTAGAAAATAACGTAAGTTTTTTTTATTATTATTTTTTACGGACGGGCATGTTGGTGGGCCAGTGGTTTACAAATTCTAGTGGTCCGCTGAGCCAGTAGAAGATTTATTTCTAATTCTAACCCTGGCAATTGAATATTCACACACGACACCACCAGCACTAACAATATCATTACTTCTTCTTTAAAGGCTAGGCTCTGAAAAACATTACTCTTTCCAGACGAAACTCCTTTTGGTGTTTTCATAAACAGATTCGGTTCTCGAACAGCAAAGTAAACATTTTTGTTTCATCTAATCGTGTTGTTTCCAAAGACCTATCAATACTTCTGTTCGCATCCGACTTTACTGACTGAATTGCTGCCGGCACATTTTTTCATGCACGATGAGTATAAAATTGTTCATACGGCCTTTTATTTAAACAGACATCACGAAATCACACGTTTCTCGGCTTCAGGAGATTTGTGAGTTAAGTGTCAAACTAAGCCAGTACCACGAAAAAAAATCCAGAAAGAATCTCTTTCGCATGTTTGGCATTTCCACACTTTCCGCAGATCATCTTGAATATCATCATTTCAAAACATTTGGCACGTTTCATCCACGAATGAAGGTTGCTACGAGTTGCTTAAATAGGTAAACACTCAGAATGAAGAACAGGTGAAAAGAATTGTGCATCTTGAATGTTTAAATCCTTTCGGAAGGAAATGTCACAGTGCTATGGAATAGATTTAGAATTTTTACTTCGGAGTTTTCAGGTTCGATCAGCACTGCAACGAATGCTGTCATGAAACTGAGAAAATTAAATTTGGGGAATCTTTCAGCACTCATTCTTTTACACTCTTTGAAAAAAAAAAAAAAAAAGAGAGAGAGAGAGAGAGAGAGAGAGAGAGAAACGAAATACACAGAAAGAATTATCTAATCGAGATGAAAATTGGTATGTGCAGTGTACATGCATAGGAAAGAAAATGATTGCAATTCCAGAGCAACAATCCCTTCAGAACTACAGAGTATGATCCAGGAACTTGCTAGCAAAAGTAAAAAAGTGGGATTAAAAATGAACTTTCAGAAGACAAAACAATGTTTTTTCAAGAAATGAAGATTTTGCGAATGATGATTAAAAGCTTAAAGTAGCCGATACCTACACATACCTTGGACAACAGATATCAAGCAAGGGTCACATTGATGAGGAACTTAATCGACGCATAAAACTTGGCTGGAGAACTTTTCGAAGAAACAGTACAATTTTCAAGAGCCTTATTATGTCTTAAAAGAAAAGTGTTTAATCAATGCATCCTTCCACTTCTTACATATGGAGTAAAAAAATATATACAAAATCTGCAGACACCTGAAAGAAGCATTGACAGATGCGTGCTTGGTTTAACCGGGAAAGGTAAGAAGACGGACTCATGGATATAAAAAATGGCAGGAGTGGAAGACCATGATCAGAGTAAAATCAGTGAAATGGCAATGGGCTGGACATATTGCCAGAAGGGCGGACCAGCGATGCACAACCAAAATTTTAGACAGGATTCCAAGGGACAGGAAAACACCCAGAAGAAGATCACACGGGAGATGGGTGGATGAAATTCGAGAGCATGAAAAAGTTACATGGAGTAGATTGGCTCAAGACAGGCCGTTGTGGAAGAAGCTTGGAGAGACCTTCATCCAGCAGTAAATTGATAATGGTTGAAAATGGTTATATATACATATATTATGTTGTTTGCATGTTAGAAGGATCTACTGCCACGCTCGACTTTTAAATTGTTTATGCGCTTTCCAACCGTAGGTTAAAGAAGCGTATATGCTCCAGCTTTGTCCGTCAGTCTGTCCGTCCGCACAACTCGCGTAAAAATGGTTCGATTACGAGAAATTTTATTACCGGGGGACGAACTCTATTGAAAATGGGCGAAATGGGGTCAAAGGTCAGGACATAGAGGGATCCATTGCCCTTATGCGCCATAACTTGCTTAAAAATAGTTCGATTTCGATGAAATTTTAGTATGTGGTAGGGGATCACCTGGGGACGAATCTTATTGAAAATGGGCGAAATGGGGTCAAAGGCCAGGAGCGGGATCCATTCCATTGCCCTTATGAGTCATGACTTACTTAAAAATGCTGGGCACAGGAACGAGACTTACCTAAGGTCAGGGCACAGGAGCGAGACTTATTCCACAGCCATTATCCTCATAACTTGAATAATGATTTCTGGTATGTTGGAAAGCGTATCATAATCAATGCACAGCATGTTTTTACTAACTTGTATGCTTATAAAAAAATACGAGCAAGGTTACTTTATTTTTATTTTTTTTGATTGAAGGTTTAACGACCACCATGAGCAACCTCAATGGGGTATAAGCAGTCGCCGGTCCTTAATTTAGGGTCACTGGTTCCAGGAAAGGGAGAGAGCCAGTACCGTAAGACAAACACAACATCCGTGCCTCACCGGGATTCGAACCCGGACCCCTTTCGGACGAATGATCAGAGACCATTGCTTAGACCACTGCGCCACCGGGACGACAAAAAGGATTATTTCAAGGGGCCCTACGCCGGAACGCTTTTCGTGGTCATTTTCAAACTGACACGCAGTTTTTTTTGTAAGCTTGCAGCTGTTAGTGGGATTCAGCTTTCCGTTCGGGTTCGATATTTAAGCCTAATTGCTTGCATCTTGTTGAAGAAAATATATAAGGAAGGAAGAGATGACTAAAATTGCATTTTCAGTTAATTTATTACCAGCTAAAGCTCATTATGCTCGTCGTCACGGAATTATCTTAGTGCATATCTATATAATTGATTTCTATTACTCTTCAATCATAAAAGTTGCATGCTAAAAATATCAATAAGAATAAAAAGGCAGCTGTCTAAGCAGGTAGAAAACCAACCCAAAACGTACAATTATAATTTTACTACTAAAAGGCATATTAGCTAAAAACAAGATCTTTTACAACAGGAGCCCTGTGCGTCATCAGATTAAAATAACTGGCGCTAGAAGATCAAATCAGATCATATGTAGAGGATTTTAGGAAGGGAGTGTCTGACCCCAGGTTTTAAACAGCCTTTAGAAATAGGAATCTAGGAGATTTGTGCTAGAGTGCCCGATAGGAAAGTGAAACGGAAGCGAAGTAGAAAGGGGGAAGAAGACGCCCTTATTTATTACCAGCGGCCAGTACTTGGATATCTGGAGCTAGGAGAACACACACACTTAATAGGTAGTCCCGAAGACAACAGCGATCCTGGTGAGGGACATGATATCCATGTCTCAACTCGATTACAGCGAGAAACAAAGCTGAGAAAGAAAACAACACCAAATAGATGACAAATACATATTCACCGAAGTGATAAACACTTCGCACGACACAAAAGTTAAATGTTGTAACGATGATTTACCTGCACATGTACGCTGAAGAGCAATTGAATTAGCGATACCTGTCTAGTAACGTGTAGCACCACCTTTCGCCCTGATGACGGAGGCGATTCGTCTCGGCATGGACTCGACAAGACACCGGAAGCGTTGGGAAGCAATACGGATCCACGACCACTGAAGAAGCTTCCACAGTTCACGAAGATTTGATGGATGGGGGACAAGAGCCTCGAACATCTCTCACGATGGCATCCCAGATGTGTTCGATGGGATTGCGGTCAGGTGACCTAGCTGGCCAAGGAAGCGAGGTTTTCAGTGGAGTGTTCATCCAACCATTCGGATACAATTCGGGAGCGATGGCTCAGTGCATTGTCTTGTTGCAGGATGAACTCCCCAGTGGGATGTTGAAGACGCACAAACGGGAGCAAATGGTCGTCCAGGATATCCCGGTAACGTTGACCTGTGAGGGACGATGTCACACGTACCAGGTGTCGCATTTCAGTCCACGTAAACAGTCCCCAGAGGAGAATGCCACCCCCACCAGCTTGAAGAGTACCTTGCTGGCAAGAAGGATCAATCGCTTCATGTGCTCGTATCCTGCAATCCGCATGTACCAACGTAAATCTCGACTCGTGAGTCCAGGCAACATTTTCCCACATGTCTAGGGTCCAGTGGCGATGTTCCCGTGCCCATGCTAATCTTTGCACCCTGTGATGTGCGGTTGGCAGCGGTACCCTCGTGGGACGATGGCTTCTGTACCGCATGGCGAGGAAATGGTTCTGGATGGTGTGGCTGCTTACACGCTTTTTGCGCACCAGCGTTAAATTGCCGAGTGATTTGAGTGGTTTCTTGCACTGTAGCCCGTCTATCCGCTGTTACATTGCGAGCTAGCCGACGATGACCCCGTTCATCCACACGCTGTTGTCCACGGCAGTTGGCCCTTGCAGGGATGGTTTTACCGGATTCGATGTACTTACGGTGCACCCGTGACACAGTGGCTTGTGAAAATCCCAGTGCCTGCACGACTTCCGAGATGGAGTGACCCATTCGTCGGGCCACAACAATTTGCCCACGATCAAATGCGCTTAGATCCTTCGTCTTACCCATATACTGCGTCCGACTCTAACTGATTCCCGTCGCATCACTCCTTATATTGTCGGATCGCTGCATACGTCATGTAGTTTCCGTTTACAGATCCGCCCACAGCGCCACATTTGCATAACGCCAGCTGTCTCTAATTCAATTGTTCTCCAGTGCATATGCACTATGGATTCGCTTATTTAACTTTTTGTGTCGTGCGAAGTACCCTATTGCGGGGGTTGATAACGGACCTTGTGCTTATTTATCACTTCGGTGAGTATGTATTTGTCATCTAATTGTTGTTGTTTTCTTTCTCAGCTTTGTTTCTCGCTGTAACCGAGTTGTGACGCGGACATCATGTCACTCACCAGGACCACTGTTGTCTTCGGGACTAGCTATATATTAAGTGTGTGTGTTCTCCTAGCGCCAGTTCTTTTAACCTGATGACGCACAGGGCGGCTGTTGCAAAAGATCTTGTTTTTACCTAATATGCTATTTAGTAGTAAAATTCTAATTGTACGTTTTGGGTTGGTTTTCTACATACTTAGACAGCTGCCTTTTTATTCTTATTCTATTTACTCTATTTTCTACTTTCATCTCTACGTTCTACCAATCCCTTCACTATTTCATTTCCTTATCAACTTTTTCCTTCTCTCTCGCCTTTCACAGAGAGATGCGTCTGCATACTTTTCGCTGCCTACCAACCTTTTCCAAAACTTCTGTGTCTCACTTCTTTCTCTTCGTCACCCCCTGTTCTATTCGAATCCCTTTTATCCCTTGCCTGAAGGAGAAACCTTGTCGCCAAGAAAAGAAATAAATTCATTACGTAGTCGATAGCCTCCTCCAATCACAATGTACGGGCGATAAAGTAATAAAAGCATTTAGCCAAGTACTAAATTCAATTATTTGGGAAATAATATTTTACAACACCCAATATTTTTTATTGCCGTCCTTAGAGATAACATCTTAAAGACACCGTCGAAATTCCCCATGCTGACTAAGAAAGATCTACTGCTGAATATTCTCTACTATTCCTGGAAACGAATGGATTCTAAAATATCCGTAACATTTCTTCGCTTTCAGATTTTATTTCTTAACATTTTTTGTTTCAGATTAATTTTTTAGGAGGGTACAATAAAATATAAAATACATTGATAAACAAGTAAATACTTTCCAAAAAAGAAACAAAAGAGAAGAAACTGGAATTTAGAACTGTGATTGAAACTAAAATTATCATACACAGGAGAAAAAAACAGGATAACAATAAAAAACAACAACAAAAAAAACAGGACAATAGTACACAGAAAAAACAAAACAAAAACAGGACAATAGTACACAGAAAAAACAAAACAAAAACAGGACAATAGTACACAGAAAAAACAAAACAAAAACAGGACAACATCGAAATCCAATGAAAGCACAGATGTTTACTAAACGTAGGAATTACGCGTTTTCCTTACCGACAATTTTTTTTTATAAAAAGGCTGTATTTTCAGATGGAAATATACCAGAATTTCAGTGACTCAAATATTTGCCCCCCCCCCCTTTTTTTTTTCTTCCTAAATATTTTTAAATACTCTTTTATCTGGGTCAATTGCGGGGCCAAATACATAAGAGAAAGCAAAACTGTTGCGCGTTTGTTCTCAAAACATGTACAGGGGGAGGGGGGTTATCCGGTATTGACATTTAAGGTGTAAATGAATTTGCTAAATAAATTTTTAGTCAGCAATCCGTTGAATTACTTCTTGATTTGTTACATTAGATTCCCAAATCTAATTAAAAAAAAAAAAACTCCACACATTAAAAAAAAATAGTATTTATTAATTGGAAGCCCTAAGGCCACGGTACACTGCTCTTCTAGCCCATTAGCTAAGATCACACTGACTACTTCAGCTGCGAGCTGCAAGTTTCTGTTAACCACTGCCGAAAAACAACAGTTACACGATGAAAAACATGAACGTTTTTTTGAATAACTTTTTGTCACTTAATTAACATTAATAATCCTTTCCCGTCAGGGTCTTCTTACACTGCACCTCACAGAAAAAAAAAGAAAAAAAAAGTTCTTCCCACTGCATATTTAAATTTCTTCCGCGCCCGTGAGCATAAGTTTAAGTCAATCACACATTCAACCCGTTAACTAATCCGTCGTGACGACTATAAATGTCATACTCACATTAATAATAATGAAAAAAAAAAGAAAATGCTTCCTTTCGAACAAGAACGGCGACATCCCCAGAGGCTCATTAGGCGTATTTGTAAGCTTCACGGAAGGTCATTAGGCCAAGGGCATTCACTCTCTGTCCATTAGCAAACGAGAAAACTAAAAGAGCCCAGCTTTCCGGACGCATGCACTTCAAAGTATTCTAATAAAAAAAAAATAAAGTTCGTAAATACGTTCGAATAAATTGAGACCTTGCGCAAATTAATTACAGATAGTAAATTTCTTGTTTACAGATTTCATATTGCATGCCACGATGTTTTCCGTCTTCGTCTGCAATAAGAGACAGGAAAATATCAAGTTTTCTGAGAAAGATTTGCTATAGTTTAACTTCCTTGATGGAGAAATACAGTTCTTTTAAATCGCGTTAATTACTCCTAATAAGAAAAAATGAACGACGACTTCGCATTCAGTACGAAGCGCTCATACACATACATCACTTACATGGGGCATAACTGCGACGATTTAATTTTGACAAAGTGGCGTTGAAACTACTGACTCTTTCGAGACCGAAAAAAAAAAAAATCATGTTTTCTTCATATTACTGATAGGCGGCAAACATAAGAGAGAGTAAGGGGATAAGGGAACGGTTGAAATGCACCCTGATTTTCCGATCGGATAAAGGAAAGGAGAATGGATGTCTGGAAGACAGTAAAAAGCCAGTTAAGCTAACAATGTACAGTACTTTCCCATTCTCTAGTTTTATGATACCTAGCATTCTTTTCCTGGTGCTGCCGTTAGATGTTTAGGATGCCGATGAAGAGATTTTCTGAAGGCGTAAATTAGACCCAAGATTAGTCTCGATTACCTATGACGGTTTACGCATAAGGTTAAATTCTCTCCATAATTGCTTCATAAAACTATACGGTAGCCGGAAAGACCGACGGGTCTTTGAAGTTTTCCGATGCTTTTTGTGATCAACATTTAAAACCAGTTACATCTTCCACGTACTGTAAAGAAGTGCATATATACATTGTTATTGTTAGTGTCACTGGGACATACTTTTTGTTGATGCCATATAAATTGTAGAACAAGATGAGTACATAAAAATATGGAAGGCACGAAAATGAAACTAGATGTTAACATCATCTAAATAGAACTTTTGTTATGATTCCGGTTGGCGCGTGAAAGCTCAGGATCAATTGATAACATACGGCAAAAAAAAAAAAAAAAAATATGACCTGATTAAATAGTTTAAATTAGATCTACCAAAACTGTTCGTGTCCTTCTGCACTGGGTAGTTTTTACAGCAATTTAAAATTTTCAATAGTTCACGAAAGTTGCTAAAAAAAAAAAAAAAAAAAAAAAGTTCAACTCTGAAGACGACAGATTTGAAATCTAATCGCTTTCGAAGTAGTCCCCTTCCGAAGACATATACTTAGCCCAGTGTTGTTTCCCCTGCTCGAAGCATTTTTTGAAGTCATCTCCGGAAAAAGCCAACAGTTGGTTCGTTGCAGTCTGTTGCCTCTCCTCAATATCTTGAAATCTTCCTTTCGAGTGGCATTTGATTTTGGGGAGAGAAAGCTGAGAGAGCGAGATCTGGCGAATAGGGTGGCTGTCGGACTTGTGCAATGCTGGCCTTTTGCGACGAACTGCATTCCTAAAACGCTGCAAAACTTGACAGATTGTCTGGCCTGATATGGAGAGTACTCAATATGAACAATTCCCTCATGATTGAAAAAAAAAACAAAAAAAAACACAGTCAGCATCGTCTCGACATTACTTCGGGTCTGCGGTGCTTTTTTTTGGGGGGGGGGGTCTGGGAGAGTTTGAGGTCTTCCACTGTGAAGACTGGGTCTTAGTTTCGGGGTCATACAAATAAACCCACGATTCAAGACTAGTTATGATAGTTTTTAAAAAGTTATCGTCGTTTTCGACGCTCTCAAGCGGGTCACTAGCAGCTCAGACACGGACCTGTTTCTGCTCAGCTGAGAGCAATTTTGACACATATTTCGCTGAGACGAGTCTCGCACCCAAATCATCCGTAAGAATCGACTGAACTGAGCCGAAACTAATGTTGAAGTTTTCATATAACTCACGAATAGTGATTCGGCGATTTTCCAGCACAGCTGTGCGCACAAGTTCGACACTATTTTCGCTTTCGTTGGCTGCGGGCCTTCCAGACCGTTCGTCACTCTCAACACTTTCATGATCATATTTAAAACGTTTATACAACTTATAAAACTTGTGCACGATTCATACAATCATCCTCTCCATAGACTTTCTGTACTTTAGGTACGTGTGTTTGCAAGTTTCACCAGGTTTTTGACAAAATCTGATGCAAATTCCTTGATCAATTGTTTCCGACATGGCAAATGCGACAAACAGCTTCACACGCGTAAGATCAAAGCACTACTGTAAAAACACCGGACCAGCAGGGAAAATATCACTTACGGCACATGCGTAGTAGTAGGTTCCAAAGTCAACATGAGGCAAACCGCTTTCTGCTGTGTCACGTGATTCTGAACTTATACAACCAGTCTGGATACTTTATCACACCTCGTATACAAGTAGCCAAGGTTCCGCTCTCCATGGGGCAGAGCTGGAAACGGGTCAAAAATTTTGGACCCGACCCGGACAAATCTACTTTGAACTAAAAATTCAAAACTCAATTTATAATTATACATAATCAGATAATATATATATACACTATCTACCAACAAGTAATTGGACACCCCTGCAATCGACGATATCTGCGGTCCTGATACACGTCATGGCCGCCGCCGTTAAATATCGTGTGGGAAACAACAACGCAACCAGTTGCATGCAAGATGCCACGCAGTTCGGAGCTCTCTGATTTCGAGAAAGCTGTAATCGACAGGTATCACAGAAATGGCCGATCCATACGTGACATATCCAGCGAGTTGAAGTACCCGAAATCGACAGTGGCCTACGTGATTGGCAAGAGGAATATGAGAGATGACTGTCGGAATGTGCCCCGACCCGGCAGACCCACAAAACTGGGAGTTAGAGACCGACGGGTGCTGGCCAGAGAAATTCGGAAGAACCGCAACAAAACGATAGGCCACATCCGCGAGGAGTTTCAACAGGCATCCGGGAGTGTTCTTTCGATGAATACCATCCGTAAGGAAGCCCATCTGCTCGGTTATCATGGACGTGCTGCCGCCCACAAGCCTTTGATCACCAAGTCCATTAGCGCTGCTCGGCTAACGTGGTGCAAAGAACGTCGACAGTAGACCGTTGAACAGTGGAAACAGGCTCTCTGGAGCGACGAATCAAGGTTCACCCTCTACCGTTCGGATGGCAGGGTCTGGGTTTGGCGTCTGCCTGGAGAACGCCTCCTGCCGGAATGTATTGTGCCAACTGTGAAGTTCGGCGGCGGTGAAATTATGCTATGGGGGTGTTTCCATGCGCTTCCTACGTTGTGGCAGTTTAACGGGGTGGACCCATGTTACTTTCAGGATGACAATGCCACCTGTCATGTTGTGAGGTCCACCATGGCTTGGTATGGTGACAATGGGGTTAATCGAATGGACTGGCCTGCGCAGAGCCCGGACCTTAACCCTATCGAGTACCTCTGGGACGAGTTGGAGCGTCGACGTAAGGGGTGCCCCCATCGTCCGAAATCGGTGAAGGAACAGACCTGTCTTCTCCAAACCGAGTGGAAGAAAATACTGCTAGCCGTCGTACAACGCCTGTTGAGAGTATGCCCCGGAGGGTCGCAGCTGTAATCGCCGCTCGCGGAGGCTCCACCAACTATTGAAGGTGAATAAACTTCGTTTTCCTTTGCTATCACAGGTGTCCAATTACTTGTTGGTAGATGTGTAGAATCACACAAATGTATATAATTTACTGACAGACTTACAGAAAGTGTTGAAACTGTCGTCCTTCACATAACGTAACTATGTTTTACACAGGTTTTCAAACTCATCTGCGAGAGTCAAAAAGTCCGTCTGCAGTGTTGTTAAGGCTGCTCCACTTAATTTTGATGGTGCTACAGTCAAAAATTTTGAATTCAGTAACTCGTTGTGTGTTCAATTTCAGTTTTTCTGCTTTCTTTATAACATATCAAGCTTCAGAATACGTTTTACAGCAACTTCAATTTTCACCAGCTTAGGATGAGAAAGAAAGTTTCCAAAATGTGAATGTTGATTTCATCATTGCCTCTCGGAAGTGAGGAACATTCACATTGTGGGAACTTTCCACTCATCACAAGCTTGTGAAAATTGGTGTTGCTGTGAAACATATTCTGGTTCCTTAACGAAACGGAAAAACTTCCAGCATTCACTCTTCCCCATTTTATTAACGCTTTCCAACCGTAGGTTGAAGAAGCGTATATGCTCCACCTTTGTCCGTCCGTCCGTCTGTCTGTCGGTCGGTCAGCTGTCTGTCTGTCGGTCGGTCAGTCTGTCTGTCTGTCCGCACGATAACTCGCGTAAAAATGGTTCGATTTCGATGAAATTTAAGTATGTGGTAGGGGACCACATGGGGACGAACCGTATTGAAAATGGGACAAATGGGGTCAAAGGTCAGGACATAGGAGCGGGATGCATTTCGTTGCTCGTATGCGTCATAACGTGCGTGAAAATGGTTCGATTTCGATGAAATTTTAGTATGTGGTAGGGGACCACCTCGGGACGAACCCTATTGAAAATGGACGAAATGGGGTCAAAGGTCAGGACATAGGATCGCGATCCATTCCATCGCCATTATCCCATACTACTAAAGGAGCAATTCTTGTATGTATGTACATTTTATTTTGAAAACGGCTCTAAGGATTTTGATGGAAGCCGTTAACCTGCCGTTTTCTGGTACTAGAAATCGATTTAGCTTGATCTCGACTTTAGAAAAATTCGTTTAGCGGGTTAAATAACCACGTTTTTAGTTATAATAGTAATAACAACGTTTCGCGCAATAAAATGTTTATTATACATCGACTATAGTTTCGCAGAGCGTTTGGCTCTGCGAAACTATAGTCGATGTATAATAAACATTTTATTGTGCAAAATGTTGTTATTATTATTCTATCTTAACACCGCAAGCTTTGTAGTCATAAATTATACACGTTTTTAGTGTCATGGCGTCGTCCCATTAATGTTACCCATGATTAGAAATCTTATGACGTCACACTCTCGCGATTGAGATGTTGGCGTGCGGTCACGCCATCTGTTTCATTACGTCACGCATTGTGCGTGGACCCTATTAAAGTTTTATGACGTCACACTCTTGCGAGCAGATGGTCGCGAGTCCCATCTGCCTCATTACGTCACGCGTTGCGTGCGTATAACCGTCCGCACGATAACTCGCGTAAAAATCGTTCGATTTCAATGAAATTTTAGTATGTGGTAAGGGAACTCCTGGGAAAGAACCCTATTGAAAATGGGCGAAATGGGGTCAAAGGTCAGAACACAGGAGCGGGATCTATTCCATAGCCCTTATGCATCATAACTTACGTAAAAATGCTTCGATTACGACAAAACTTTATCATGTTATTTCGGAGGTATACTGAACTGATTCTGTTGAATATCATCGAAATGGAATCAAAGGTCAGTGCACAGGACCGAGATTTATTCCGCAGCCATTATCCTCATAACTTGAGTAATGACTTCTGGTGTGTGGGAAAGCGTATCATAATCAATGCATTGCATGATTTTACTAACTTGTTTTTAACAAGCACGTATTTGTTGGCCTCGACGCCTTTTTTTCAATCTCCTTAATATTAAATTCATCCATATTAACAAATAAGTCATTAATTCCGACACGACATGCAATGAAATGGGATGTTAGCACGTCAAACGAAAGCTTCTGAATACTCAACGCAAAAGATGCGATGTGAAAAGTAACTCTCAGTCTTTTAATGTGACACGCGGGATGTGAGAGAGTGAATCACCAGAGAAGCAGGCGACAGGAGTTTGCCTGTATCTTGCTCCGGACAAACGTACTGAAAACAAATGCAAAGGAAGTATCGTTTTACGATATGGTATCGGTAAGTCTAGCGTCGGCCTAGCATCATTGGTCGGTGGAAATCTTCGTTGCTTTAAGAAACAGATGACAATATTTTTGTATGGCAAATCATTTTTTCACTCCGCTGACTGACACCAGTATCGAGCACAAAATTCCATAGTACGCATTTTTTTCGAAATATTTTTTTTCTTACTTTTCAAAAACAAAATGGAAATAAAATTGGGCCGAAATCGGGTCAGGAACAACCTTGAACCGACCCGTGACCAGCAAGAAATAGTTGACGCGTTGAGCTGTTTCCATCTCTGCCACACGTAGGCGTTTTCATATAAAATGAAATGAGTTAGAACGCGTAAGAAACAAAGATAATTATTTACGCTTTCCAACCGTAGGTTGAAGAAGCGTATATGCTCCAGCTTTGTCCGTCTGTCCGTCCGCACCATAACTCGCGTAAAAATGGTTCGATTTCGATGAAATTTTAGTATGTGGTAGGGGACCACCTGGGGACGAACCCTGTTGAAAATGGGGAAAATAGGGTAAAAGGTCAGAACATACGAGTGGGATCCATTCCATTGCCCTTGTGCATCATAGCTTACGTAAAAATGCCTCGATTGCAACAAAACTTTATCATGTTCCGGAAGTACACTGAACCGGTTCTGTTCAATATCATCGAAATGGGGTCAAAGGTCACGACACAGGAGCGAAATTTATTCAACAGCCATTTTCCTCATAACTTGACTAAAAGTGCTTCTATTGCGACAAAACGTTAGTATGTTGTTCCGGAGGTAGACTGAACCAATTCTGCTTAACATCATCGAAATGGGGTCAAAGGTCAGGGCACAGGAGCGAGATTTATTCCACAGCCATTATCCCCATAACTTGAGTAATAACTTTAGTAATGATTTCTGGTATGTTGGAAAGCGTATCATAATCAATGCATTGCATGATTTTACTAACTTGCTTTAAAAATAACGTTTAAGACATCGCGATTCATCACATATTCACAAGACTTTACATATTACTTGAAGAATCTTGAACGTTAATATAACATCATTATACTAAAGAATCGCCTATCCCTTTGTCACGTATAATATCTAACTGCAAGAAGAGACAAAGCTAGAAAGAAAAAGCGGGTGTGTACTCTATACCGTCAGTATACCCTGACAAAACAAACTTCTCCCCATTGGCCAAGTTTCAACAGAGTATTGTAGCACTGCTGTTACTTCAGCCATGAAAACCCTACTCTTTAGCCTCATTGGTATATCATCATCATCATTGTCAACCATTATCAATCCACTGCAGGACGAAGATCTCCCCAAGTTTCCTCCACAACGGTCTGTCTTGTGTCAGTCTCATCCATGTCACTCCCGCATACTTTCGAATTTCATCCACCCATCTCCCATGTGGTCTTTTTCTGGGTCTTTTCCTGTCCCTTGGAACCCAATCTAAAATTTCGGCTGTCCATCGATAGTCTGTTCTTCTGGCAGTATGTTCAGCCCATTGCCATCTCAGGGATTTAACTCTGACAATAATGTCTTCCACTTTTGTCATTTTTCGGATCCACGAGTTCCTCTTCTTATCTTTCCTGGTTACACCAAGCATGCACATCTCCATGCTGCTTTGAGTTGTCTGCAGCCTTTGTATGTCTCTTTTAGTTAAGGTCCACGTCTCTGCACCATACGTAAGCACTGGAAGGATGCGTTGATCACACTTTTATTTTAAGACATAATGGCATATTGCTCTTAAAAATTATGCTGTTTTTTCCAAAAGCTCTCCAGGCAAGTTTTGTACGCCGATTAATTTCTTCATCAATGCACATGAATATGCAACTACTACACAGTACAGTTGATGTCTTCCACCAGTTATTCCACCATGCTTGCACTTTGTTGTTTACATCTCCCTTTATGTATTTAAATCTTTTGTCTTTCAATCCCTCCTTCCTGAATACTTTCACCCCAATATTTGACTTTCTTCTTCTTCATTGTGTGACGTACTACAGAGGTGGAAACATGTGTCAAGACGACAAATCTGCAGCGAGATATTCTGTCAGCGTAGCTCAGTTGGGAGAGTGACTTACTCCGGAGTGAGGATGCCCGGCGCGGACAAACTTGTGTTTTCACAGCTGCAGTAAATGAAACAGAGCTTCCGGTACAGATACGACGGAAAACAGTGTACATATATTTATGCCATAAAATAATGTATTTCTGTGCCTTTTACGAGATTTTTAAACTGCACTATTTAATTTCTTTATTTATATTGCACGACGTTTACACCTCAGAAATAATTTTTGCTAAACGGTAAACAAATAAACCGAAAGACAACGGTTATTAATTTTTTTGATGCGGGGGGTGGGGGTGGGGGGTAACGGCCACCGTGAGCAACCCGATGGGCTATAAGCAGTCGCCCGTCCCTAATTTAGGGACACTAGTTCCAGGGATGGGAGAGAGCCAGCGCCACACGACAAACACAACATCCATGCCTCATCGGGATTCGAACCCGGACCCATCTCGGACGAATAATCAGGAGCTTAGACCATTGTGCCATCGAGACGGCATAGTAACACATGAAAATATTTATGCAAAGAACAAAAATTTTACATGAGATTCATAATACGAGTGCATTAAAAGTGATAGTCACTTAAAAATGCTAAATTGAGTTTTGCATCATAAGTTATTTGAAACATGATTGAACAGAAAAGAAATAGTGCTATTATCCTCTTATGATATCGATCATCCAAACGCGCAAGTTTTTCAGTTTTCTAGGCTTTTAATCAAATTAAACAGGAAAAAAAAAAAAAAAAACACCTACAAATTAAGAAGATATTTTCCATATGATGAAAACTGCCTTGAAATTCCATGCTCTGATATCTTGATGTGCGACTGAGTATCTATTTGGATTTCCCTTTACGCAATCTTGCTAATTTTTTACTGCAGCTTCTCTGAAAAATGTTGTCTCAACATAATTAGGTTTTAAGCATTGTTTTTCGTGGGCAAAAATATGGAATTTTTCTTCAGGAAGTTTTTCCCAATTTTATTTTTGTTTGTTTTATAGGATTTAATGGCAATTTCAAAAATAACTCAAAATACAGCGGCTTGTGATAAATAGTGTTTTAAGAACTGTGCACGGAAAAAAAATATATTTCAAAAAACAGTAAAAGCAAAAGAAATGAAAAACGTAAAAGCTCGAAGCTATCATTCCAGCTCCGCAAAACTGAAATTTCAGCTATCTTTTAAGCTCCCATCCACCATCCTATTCAAAAATGTCTGCGCCTCCGCAAGAGACAGCGAAATGTTACTAACATTTTCTCAAGTCCTATCCAACACTTTTTCTTCTTCAGAAGCTTAAAGCCTTTTGCATTAAAATCACTCACAGTATGCAACTTTCAGACCTGCAACGAAATAAGAGGGAGTTTTTCTCACCAATCCACGAGGAGGGTTGAGACGTTTCTCACCTCACTCTCACAGAAGGAATGCTGGACTGTTATAAAAATCCATTTACTTTTCAATATAGCCTTCCCAAGCCGTTAAGTCAAGGCATTCTCTAGCAGGATCCAGAAGCTTTGGTAACCCGTTCAAATAAAACTCAGATTTTGACTCAAACCATTTGTTCACTGCGTCCGTCATAGCACTGATGCCATCGAATTGCTGCCCTTTCATGTTCTTTTCGAGATTTAGAAATACGAAACAGTTCGATGGCGCAGTGGTCTAAGAGCTGGCATCTAGCCATTCGTCCGTGATGGGTACGGGTTTGGATCCCGGTGAAGCATGGATGTTGCGTTTGTCTTACGGCACTGGCTCACTCCCTTCCCTGGAACCAGTGGCCCTAAAATAAGGGACGGGAGACTGCTTATAGCTCATAGAGATGCCCACAGTGGGTTGTTAAACCCCTAAAAAAATAGTCCAATGGAGACAAATCCGGTGAACACGGCGGATAGTGTAATATCTTGAACGTACAGTCACGCAGCGTTCGCTGGTGCACTGTGCTGATGGAAATCGAGAGAGATGGGTCGAAAATCACACCAAAATTTCTGAAAAATCACTGTCACCGTTACGACCAGTGACAAAAATTAACCCTTCTAAAATTCCTGTTCAAATGCCACAGTTTAGGCCTTGGTGACCATCACGTTCAAAAACAAATCTCTCCTCTGCAAAGGAGTTTTAACTTAAGGGCTGTTGGCTACTTAAGATGAGCTGAGCCAGTTCGGTATCATTTTAATCCCATCGGGGTAAATGATGGTGACATGGGAGTTGAACGCGCTAGTCTTGTTTTGCTGAATAAAAAACAATACCTTTTTAATTTCTTTTCTTCCATTTTGTGCTCAGCTTCTGATACTGTGATTCTCCGTTCCGTTCCTGCTTTGTATAGTACCCCTCACAAACAGTGATTTTGTCACTGCTACAAGGAAGACGATGACAGGTAGTTTTTGTTTCTTTACAGCTCTATCACAGCTGTCGTAAACGATGATTTTGACACCATTTCAAGTCCCCGTTATTTCCGAAAAATTGTCACTGTCGTCATTGTGACAGGAAAAATCCCTCTTAAACCCACAACTGCTTCTTTAACCAATTCCTCACTCCTTTTGATCTTTAATTCCTCGGAGAAACGTCTCAGTACGTTGCAATAATAATCTACATTGATTGTAGCACCTCAATTCAGGATATCAACCGTGACCATTCTTGCTGCATTCCAGAAATGGATATTTTGACTTTTGTGTAAACTAACTCCTGCACTGTAAAACATTTTAGGAGGGAGGGAAGAGGGGTGCTTCCATTGTTCGTTTGTTTCAGGGTCGAAGTGGTGCATCCGTGTTTCGTTCACAGCGACATATCACCCAAAACGGAGCTTCGTTGGTTTCAAAATGCTGCAGAATCTCGTGACAACACGCCACTCTTTCGAAATTTGTTGTGTTTCAGGGTTGAAGTTGTGCATCCTTGTTTCGCCCATAGAGACATACCACCTCCAAAACTGAGCTTCATTAGCTTCAAAATGCTGCATGATCTGATGACAACACTTCACTCTTTCGACTGCTGTTTTGCTTCAGGGTCGAAGTGGTGCACCCATGTTTTGTCCACAGAGACATATCACCTCCCAAAACTGAGCTTCATAGCTTCGGAATGCTTCACTGTTTCCCAGATCTGATGGAAATTTAGTTAGTGCCTTAGGGACTCGCGACGAAGAAACCTTCGTAGTAATTTCACAATATTCACCAAAATACTGTTAGATCGCTCATTGGGGATGTTGAATGCTGTCCCAATGTATTTCAGTGTTATTCTGCGGTCTTGCACGTTTCGCTGTTGAATAGCATCACGATTTGTAGTTGTCGACACGCAAAGCCTCTCAGCGCAAGGTGCACACTGTCTCTTCGAACTTTAATTCTGCAACAAAGTTTTTGACCGTGGCTTACGAAGTACAAGATTCCCCTTATGTTTGCTTCCTATCCTCATGAATCTCTTTCGTTGACTTTTTCTTTAAATGGAGGAGCTCGATTCTCTCAGTTGCCATCTTCAATCGTCTTCCCCAACTTCAACGCCCTGTGTAAGGAAAAGCAAAATTGATGCTACCCTCAAACCTTCTGTGAAGTCAAAGGAAAAATCACAGCAGAGCTTCCTAGTCTATATTGGAATAAAAAATGTCAAGTTCCTTTCATAATATCGTTTCGTATACAAATCGTTCAAAATACACAAGTTTGATTCCTGCAGCGTTATTGGAGAGATTTTTTCTCATGATCTTGGTCTTTTTTGGTAGCTTTTGCGTAAAAGCCGTAGAAGTAAAACTTTCAGATTTGCAGTGCAAGTTAAGTAGGTTTATTCTCGCAAACTATGCGCAAAAGCTGTGCAAAGTATGCAACTTTGTATCCCTCACAGCACAAAGGAGTACCAAACGCTTATAGCGTAGTATAAATTCAATCGAAATATGTCTGGTCGCCGCCTTGAAAAAGCTTCCCAGTGGAGAGCGAAGGCTTGGCGAGTTATTTACACCGTATTACCCCACCGAATAAATGGATTATACTATAATCGTTTGGAACTTGCCTAGTTGGTGTACACTTAACTGACAAATGTATTTTTTCCCCCTCACAAGCTTTGGAATCTTTGAACAAATATCGATTTAAAAGATCATCTTTGCGGCTTGTACTGTACCTAAAGTGGAAATAAATGTAAGGACACCTATCAAACATAAGAGGTATTTCCCACTTGGATACAGTCAACTCGCGTGAACAAAATCTTCAATGAAACTTAAAAAGTGCTGTAATTCGAAACGTCAGAGATGCCAGAAAGGACATTTTACGAAACTTATAAAGTCCTATGGGAATTTCAGTATAGCGCAAACAGAATTTTTACAGTACCAATCCAAATCTTTGAACATTTCTATTATGAAATTCAAGCTCATTTTTTAAACATACCTTGAAACATGAAGAAAATTCTGTGCCTAACAGGCGGAAGCACCACACTGGGATACTATCTTTCCCTTTCCTTATTTCTCTCTTTTCAGGAAAGCGGTATAAATGTTAAATTTCTTTTTATTATCATGTTTGTCTGTTTACTTATATATTCTATGCGTATTTCACACGCATCGAGAAAGTGTGGGATATATCTTACTTCTCGAATCTTCCTGTTCTCATGTTTTTCTCGCCCGGAACTATTTATTTCCATTTACTAAAGGCGTCAGAATTTCTTAGAAACTTACTTTCCGTGTAACACCGTGCTATCTGGAATGGCTGCTCTACAGTGTTTGCCAATGTAAATGGGTCATCCTCCTAGGTATCCATTAAGCTATCGTAAGAACAGATAAGGAAAGAAAGGTCACGGTCGTAAACCAAGTGCTTGCCTCCAAATGACTGTTATCTTGCCAAAATAAACAAGACAGAAAAAGAAGAGGAAAAAAATAAAGGATGTAGTCTGCCTTAAGGTCATAGTAGTATGGACACTAGACTGCCGTGAACTAAAACTATCGAAAAATAAAACCACAAGACCTCTGTGCATATATTTCCACAAGACAATTCTTTCAGTAGGCTGCATTTAAAACATTAAATATCAGGTGGATGTTCAATGAGGTTGATTGTGTATTTCGTAAATTTAATGGGCAATTAAAATGAAACGCAATGGGACTTTTCTTTCTTCTCTTCCCACCTGAAGGAAGACAAACAATTAAACACGGTACTGATGGATACATCTATCTTATTATAAACGCTAACAAGATACTAATTATATATTACAAATCCTTATGAAGCCTATAAAAGCGCAGCATAAAACAACCGAAGACACGTCAAGACATAATTAGCTAATATTTCTGGAACACCTGTAGCACATTTGTTGGGAGACATATCCGCCGAAGTGCGCGGCAACTTAAGAAACATAGTTTCTTCTTAAAAAATGAATGGAGGCATATACAGAGAACATTTTAACGATACCAACAAAATATATGCAAAACACGAAACTGCTGATTATAAGATTACCAAACATGGAAGTTGAAATTGTGTGATAATATTTATTTTGCCTAGGGAAAGAAATTTTCTTCCCAAATGTCCTTAAAGCACTTACAGACAATCATGTTAAGAACGTAAAAAATAACTTGCTTTAGACAAACTATGTGCCTTGATAGCTCATGCCTTCTAACTAAATCTCTGGCTGGAATGAAGAACGAAAAAAAGGGACCCTTCAATTTGAAACTTCCAATTTAATTTCGGAAACAATGCATCTAAGTTTGGAGTTACCATTCCTTGTATTTCAACATTTTGTTTTTAAAATTAAAGCAATTTCTTTTTCTTCAAAATATACGCCGAAAACTTACAGCTCATGTGTTCTACAAGCACAGAGTGCGAGGTTTTAAATAAGTTGTCTCGCAACCGTAGATCATCGTATTTGAATTCACCTCAGATTGTCACGAGGCAAATTTTTAATAGGAGTAGAAAAGCAATAACACATCCTCAAATTTTGCAACGAGCTCAAAACAATATTCCAGTAGGGAGTTTTGGCGGAAAACCAGAAAGTTTTGCTACAAGGGACAGAAATGGAATTACGCTCATTCCCTTCAAAGTATCAGTACACATAAGCACGTAAATGATTTCCGTTATCCAAATGCAAAACAGACATGAGTAAATGAAAACAGCGTAGCATAACTCGAGATTCCGGATTTCTGTTCTAAGTTGAGAACAAAAATTAGGTTACATGAAAAAGCTTGAGCGCTATGCGTGTGAAAAACACCACCAACAAACAGACATTAAGTTATACAATATCACAGTTACAAAAGAATAATGGTATGGAATCCTAGGGGCTGATGAGCGACCCTTCTCTTAAAAGTCTCAAACTCATAATACAGCAAAGCTACAAAAATTTTACCCTTTATCGTTCAATAAAACAAGATATCCAGTGATAATCTATGTAATAACACACTAACATACCTGCCAACCTGAGGAAATTCAAATGTGTAAAATTGCGCGCGAATGACATTTCTGATGATTTTTTTTTTAAACTATGCACGAACATTTGTAATGATTTTTTTTAACTATGCGCAAATAACATTTATAATGAATTTAGCTATGTACAAGTAAAAATAAATGCAAATATTTGTGAATTTTATAATTTTTAGATGTTTATAATATAAACAAATTATATCACATTTTGATACCATACTCGACGTTTTCCGTCGTCCGCAGTGGACCGACGATTTCCATAGCATACCCGATGTTTTCCCGTCGTCCGTAGAGAACCGACTATCTACGTAAATTCCGCAGTACTTGGAGTCTCTGAATCTTTCTTCCCACAGCATGATCTTTATTCAGCGTCAAGCATAACAGTGTGCACGGAGAATTTACTGTGCTGAAGTTCCGACGACGACGACAGGGCACGAGTGTTCTGGCGCACAATGGCGCAAAATTCCCATTTCTGTTATATATTTTATTTATAGAGATATTTTTAACAAAAAATACAGAAAATTTTAAAAATTCCGGAAGAAAAGTTCTTTCGGCCGGAAAACAAGACCATTAAAAACGGAAAACTGCCGCCGATTCCGGAAGAGTTGGCAGGTATGATTTAGCTGAAACATTAACAATATTTATCAAGGAAGATTTAATTTTTTTTTAAATATACGGAAATGCGTAAAAAATAGCGATCTAAGCGTAAAATCGTAAAGAACAGTTAAAATGCGTAAAAGTTGGCAGGTATGCACTAAGTAGACAAAATATTAGAGATATGGGGTGGTGGGGAGTTGACATGGGCATCCCCCCGCGCAGAGTGGAACAGACCCAAACCGAATGCAAACGATAAATAGGCTGACAGAAGGGCTTCCCAACAGCGCATCGAAATCGACGAGCATGGGTAAAAGTGGTGATCTGAGCGACTTTGATCATGGAATCACTGTCGGAGCAAGACAGACGGGTCACTTTATCGTCCAAGTAGTGAGAACCCTGGGGTTCCGGAGGGCAACCGTATCAAGAGTGAACCGCGGGTATACCATCGACGGACGTACTAGAGCCCAGATAGCAAGTGGTGGCCGACCACACACCATTGACGAATGGGTTGATGTAGACACTCCAGGCTCGTACAGACCGACCGTTTGGCAACAGCGGCGACAATCAGATCCAAGTTACATGTCGGACAGCCAATCAGCGTCAGCGAGCGAACAGTACGTTGCATACTCTGGGCACGGGAGCCGACGCCCTACCCGTGTGCCACTGTTGAAAACTCGTCATCGGACATTACGCCTCACCTGGTGCCGGTAACCAAAGATGGAAACGGGTCAACGGGTCTACGGGTCGGACCAAGATGTCCCTGACCCGATTTCGACCAGGTTTTGTTTCCGTTTCACTTTTGAAAAGCAAAAAAAAAAAAAAAACCTTTTCAAACTAAAATGCGCACTGTAGAATTTTGTGCTCGATACTGGTGCCCGCGAACTGAAGAATAATTTGTCATGCAATATGAAGGAAGAGTGTCATCAGAAGAAAAAGCGTCCCTTCCTTCTGAGGGACAATGATGAAAACAACATCCACATTTTGGAAACTATATCACAAATTTGTGAAAATTGGTGTTGCTGTTGAACATATTCTGAAGCTTGATATGTTATCTAGGAAACAGCAAAAACTGAAATTAAACAAACAACAAGCTGCTTATTTCAAAAAATTTTACTGTAGCGCCATCGGAATTAGGTGAAACAGCTTTAACATTACAGCGGAGGGACTTTTTGACTGTCGCAGATGTGTTTGAAAACATGTGTAAAGCAGTTGCCTTGCAAATGAAGGACGACAGTTTCAACACTTCCTGTGAGTGAGTAGTAATTATGCGTACGTTCCTATAATACATTTGCTTGATTTTCATATAACATAAGAAACACACTGCAGAGAGACTTTTTGAAGGCCCTGTATATATACATGGTGATTGTAAACTCCTTCAACAAAACAAGAGGCGTGATAGTACACATCACGTGCCAGAAAAGTGTAAAGTTACATATCCACGTTGAGCTTTCAACAGTGAAAACAAAGAGACATACCTAATTTATGAGTTGAACAATTCCAATCGCATCAAAAAACGACCCAAAGGAGCTGCTCAAACTGGCGTCCAAGGGCGTCCCCACACCGGCGAATGAAGGACTGTCGCACCCTCTCGTAGACTCCCGGTGTGGTGTTGATCTTGTCCGCAGCACCAGCGATTCGCGTGACGAGATCTTTCAGGGAGTCCACAGGTGTCTCGTACACCAATGTTATCATGT
Organism: Macrothele yani; assembly: GCA_039090855.1. Lineage (NCBI taxonomy): Eukaryota > Metazoa > Arthropoda > Arachnida > Araneae > Macrothelidae > Macrothele > Macrothele yani. Next base: position 165,487,916 of record CM077029.1, on the reverse strand, counting down.
GCCCCCAGAAGACGAAGTCCAGTGGATTAAGGTCCGGGGGAACGTGGAGGCCAAGCCACAGGTCCACCGCATCCATTCCACCGCCCGGGAGATGTCGCATTTAGAAAGTATCGGACCTTGGTGGCAAAGTGTGCTGGGGCCCCATCATACATAAACCACATGTCCTTCCGTGTGGTGAGCAGAACATCCTGCAACAGACCGGGAAGCACTTGCTCCAGGAACACACGGTAGGCTAAGGCGGTCAGACGTATAAGTCAATTCTCATGTGATGTTCGTACGGTAATATCGCTGAACGGGTTCGGTTGTGTTTTTAAATGTTTGTTGCATCTCGTGCTTCTCATGCACAGGGTGGAATTCCGTGTGCCTGCTGGACGTTTTCGAACGTGATCTTTTCTGGCACTGTAGAATGCGGCCCTAGGTTCCATTGCAAATATTGTTCGTCTTGATGTGCACTATCACCCCTCGTGTTTTGTTGAAGGAGTTTACAATCACCCTGTATAATTATAGTTCAAAACATATTTGCCCGATTCGAGTCCGATTATGTGACGTCCGGGTACAAAATTTTGATCCGTTTCCAACTCTGCCGGTAACATCAAAACTGGAACTCTTCAGAGTGGCGCCACGTCGTGTGATCAGATGAATCCCGTTTTCAGCTGTATCGAGCTGACGGAAATGTGCGGCTGTAGCGTCGACAGCATGAGGCATGACCCTGCCTTGCCAGGTCGGCTCTGTTCAAGGCGGTGACGGCTCTGTGATGGTCTGGGGAGCCTTCTCATGGGACACATTAGGTTCTTTAGTGTATCGGGAGAGGTCCTGAACCGCTGTGTGCTAACAGCATGTGCTGACTGATTACCTACACGCTTGCATGGCCTTCGCGCACTCTGCGGCCGATGGACTGTTCCAGCAGGACAATACGCCGCCCCACAGCCACCCAGGCGTGGCTCGAGGAACACTAATCTCAGTTTGGAACTATCAAGTGGCCCCCAAGGTCCCCGAATTTCAACCCTGTTGAAGCTCTCTGTGATGTCGTGGTTCGGAACATCAGATACATGGATCCTGGACCGACGTCTCGGGTGAAGTTGTAGGCGGCCTATACTCACTCCTCTGACCGTCCAACTCGTATTGAGGAGATCCATTGGATAACTGGGCTTGCTAAAGCATTTGGATACCCTACATACTTGATCAACAGAACTCATTCACGTGTTAGGACCACCTTGGGCTCTTCGCTACAACGTATTGATGATCACTCTAAAAGATATGTGGGTTCAATAGATTATATTCCAGCTCTCACTAAACTCCTCAGAAACAACTGTCACCGTTTCTCTTTGGATTTCGTCACCAAATCTCGCAATATGCTAACCATGATCCGAAAGGATCGAGAAAGAACCCAAGAAGAGCAAAAATGGGGTATCTACAGCATTCCCTTACTTGATGAAACGGATCAGCCTTTTTCTTGTTATATCGGATCTACAACTCGTAGTCTTGCCTGCAGAGTATGGGAGCACAAATACAACATCAAGGCAGAGCTTTTTTTTTTTTTTTTTGAATGGAGGTTTAACGACCACCGTGAGCAACTCAATGGGCTATAAGCAGTGGCCCATCCCTAATTTAGGGTCACTAGTTCCAGGGAAGGGAGAGAACCAGTGCCGTAAGACAAACACAACATCCATGCCTCACCGGGATTCGAACCCGGACCCCGTTCAGACGAATGAGCAGAGGCCATCGCTTAGACCACTGTGCCACCGGGGCGGCAGGCAGTGCTTCAAAATACTACCTTATCACGAACTGTCAACGATGGAACTTTCTACCCGGATTGGGACCATGCAAGAATCCTAGCAACGCCAAGATCCCATTCAATGCTGTTATTGACTGAAAGTCTATTTATTTGTAACGCCCGTAAGAAATGTTGTAATGACTATATACCATGTGATTTACAACCTGTATGGAAAAATATATAATATAATCACCCAAAGGAGAGTGGACAAAACGGGGGAGCTCCACCTTAAACATCGCTGACGTAACACACACACACACACACACACACACATACTATGTTTACCCATACTGCCCTAGTTTCTATAAATTGCAGCACTGTTCAAATGTTCACCTCACATCTGAAGATGGGACCAAAGTGGCCCCAAAGTACTCATGTGTACTTTAGATTAAAGTTCCTTGATTTTCTTATTCAATTGTTCGTACAGAGACTTATACTTATTTATCAAGAATGTACGAGTGAGTGGTTTTATATTGGTTTTATATTTATGTTGTAGGCAATGCTGCTACAGGTGTAGCTGGCAAATCCTATGGATTCTGGTGAAGTCGATGCCTCAGACAGGCTGTTATTCGCGCTAGAGGAGAACCAGCACGCTGCTAGGTAGGTACCTATAAAATTTTGTCTACTGAGTGTACTTGCTGCTACTAACTGAAACTTCGGAGTTAGAACGGCTTAATTTTAGGAAGTTCATATTTTCTCTACACCACATATAAACATAGTGCAAGTCCATGGTTTAAAATTTCAAACGAAGATATTTTATTAAGAAAATCCCTCGTGAAGCCCATTGGTACTGTACGTTAAGGATGGGAGGGAGCTTCAGGATAGTAACCAAGGTGTTTTCTCTTTTGTGAAACACAATTAGACATACGAACTTGTAGAATACTATACAAGACAGCGGCAAAATAGTTTCTGTATTTTGTATCCCCGTATACAAACAGATAAAATGAAAGTCCACAAACCCGGAAATATCCGAGTTTCACGGGAGATGACAGTGATGTATCGGCGGCACTTGAATCCCATCCCTGAGAATCGTGGTTTAGTAAGTGGCTTCCTTCAGATGAAGCCTCTCAAGTTGATCGTGAAGCTCATTATGTGACGAAAAAAGACTAGGAGAAGAGTTTACCCAAGGATACATGCACACAAAATACGCTACACTGTGCTATTGAGGGGGGAGTCTGGAAGCAACATGCGAGGTGACGGCGGCACATCAGAAAAAGGAGAGAAAGCTCCGCGTCTGGAGAAGAAGAGATCATCATTCTCGTGTGAATGACCTTCCCGCAGATCGCGTGAGTAGTTTGATAGAGAAGCATTAGATGAATTCATCCATCACCACAGACACTTGGACTGCCTCTCAGTCTTAATTTTCAAGTTTTACAACAAGAGCGAATGATGCATGGAACAGTGAGAAAAGCTTGATTCAAATATATTACTTCTCAATGGTAAGAATACACACTGGACGACATTAAAAGATGATGATGCAGTTCCCAAATTTTATGAGATGTATTCGGTGAAACCTTGGTTTTACGTTTTTCTAGGAGATGGCCTTATAAACGTATAAAAATGTAAAAAACCTTCCCTAAAACTGGTTCATTCTTCCTAACTGCCAAACAGACTACAATATAGGCTCAGTTCTTGTTCAACCTTGAAAAACCTTTATTTGCATCTGAGAGCCCGAGTTTCTAAAAACGAAAAAGTTTGAATACACTAAAAAGCTGATGCATATTTCCGAAGCATCTAGAATACTTTATGATTAGGTTTTAAATAGCTGCAAGTTTAACGTGTTTAATTTTGTAGTCTCTACTAAAGTTCGTAGTGAACTTGCTGAACATATACATATAGAGACTCCAATCCTGATTGGAAACTTTCAGTAGTAAACCCTAAAAAAAATCCATAGTTTTTAGCTTTTTTCAGTAGCGAAAACTACAAAAATACGTAGTTTCCAGTGTTCTTCAGTAGTAATGAATAAAACTGCATTACGCAACCGGTAAAAAAGAAAAAAAAATTGCCAGAACAGCAGAATGACAGTGTAAATTCATAAAATAGCAAATTTTTGCCTATAAATTGAAGACGCTTTACGAGAAACGCTAAACGGCTATAATATTTTATTTTATTTTACCTCAAATATCAATGTGTGCTCCAATGAGAACCTTGTAGTATACGAAGTGCCTATAGACTGGAAGTTGTTAATGGCCGCCCCGGTGGCGCAGTAGTCTAAGCGCTGGTTTATGATCATTCGTCTGTCAAGGGTCCGGGTTCGAAACCTTGTGAGGCATGGATGTTGTGTTTGTCTTACGGCACTGGCTCTCTTCCTTTCCTGCAACCCGTGGCCGTAAAATAGAGACGGGCGACTACTTATAGCCCATCGAGTTGCTCACGGTGGTCGTTAAAACCTTCAATCAAAAAAAAAAAAAAAAAAAAAATTCTAATGATAGTCTTCAAACCCCAAAAAGAATTAAAAAAAAAGTTATTTTTCCTGCAATGAACAACAGGAAAGAATTCTAGTACTACTCTAGGTCTTTATGCAAAAATACGAAAAATAAGGACTTGCGAAGCTCTGGAAAGAGAACTAAAATTTCAGGACGTTTCCGTGATTTCGTGATAACTGTGCACGTGGCTAGAGACGCTTGGACATACAAAACATTTTGAAAAATCACGGAAGAAATGCAACGATATTGCAAACATTCAAGAAACACTCTCTAAAATGCTTAATGAAAGTTAGAATCCAGAAGACTTTATGCACGTCGTTAAAAAGGTCATTTCACTGAGATTTTCGATTTCTGTAGTATATATAACCAGTGCTTTCCCTAATCTGTAGCGGATCAACGGTTTCCGTCGTGACTATGGAGAATCAGCGCAATAATTGGAGTCTGTATGTTTTACTTCGATGAGAACCACAACGGCCAAGGGGAAAAGAATCAGCACTAACTATTTAACAAACTCACCCTTTTTATTCCATTCACGGGAAGATCCAATCGGCATCAATACAGACATCAATCTCACAATGCTTATATTTGTTCGTCGTCACATATCGATAGTTTTTAAATCAATTTTTCACAATCTTCTCTCCAGGAACAACAATTCACGCTCATAAATCGCCATATACAGTGAGACCTTGGTTATACGTTTTTTTAGAGGATAGTTTTAAAAAAAAGTTTAAATGTTAACAACGTACTATATAAACGAAATTTTAAAATGTTAAATACGAGATTTATGCTTTAAATTTATATAAGATGTTTCTTAATAATGATTTATTTAAAGTCGAACTGGTGGCGAAAGAGAGAGAAAAAAAAAAAAAGGGATATGTAGGCTCAGTTTTGATTCAGCCGTCAGTTTGGAACGCAGTACTACGATTGGTGTGTTGGTTTTCTGTTTGGCGGGCTATTTTCGGGCGTTCACGATACTCTCTAGTTAGTTGAGCTGCAGTCTTCTTACACTCCTCATCACTTGGTCTTGCCTCTCGTTTTTTTTTTTTTTTTTTTTTTTGTTGTTGTTGTTGTTGTTCACTTTTGCTTGCGTTCATTCTGCGAACTCCGTTTCATTGTCAAAAATGTTCACACGAAAACATTTTTTTTTTTTTTAGTTTAAGCCACTGCGATATGTTCTTTATATTCTTGAATAGATCTCGTCAAGTTATTTAAAACGATACCACACACAGTCGTTTTGCACTCACGGTTGTCCAGATAAACCGCAATTTTGTCAAAAGTGTACACCGGTTCACAAGAAAACAACTTTTAAAATGTTATGTTCAAACCTCGGAGAAAAGTTCTTTGTATACTATTTGAATAGATCTCGTCGAGAGCTTTAAAACGATACCACGCACAGTCGTGCTGCGCTCACAGTTGCCTTGATAGACTGAGTCAAACGTGGAGGCACACACAGAAACACTGCGTCATCACCCTCGCGCACGGGGAGTGTCGCGGGCACGGTGTAATGAGCATTATGCGAATCGGACTCCATGCTGTTTACGAATATGCTAACACGATTAGTGTGCAGCACGCATTTTTAACGCTATAATGATTTCAATTGGGACCTATTTTTGTCACAGGCCGTCGGCAGGTAAGTCGCCCCATGCTATCCGCGGAGTTAGATGTAGTCCTACGTCAAAAAAAGCACCACAAATTATATTTTATGGCAATACAAAAATTATAAAGCCTATGAAAATCAAACTTTCCTTTTGACGACTCCATCTGTCTATAAAAATCATGATTCTAGGTTAAGTGAAATTCTTGCAACTGTGGTACCAGTACTTCAGAACGGAACTCGTGAATTAACAGCTTTCCTTTTTCTAAGGATCCTGAGTGCATGCATCCATTTGAAACTTGAATAATTCATAATCAGGATACATTTAGGATTCTGTTCTACTACTATGTCACGATATGGTGGAGCCACAACGACACAGACATTTATCAATTTTTAAATAGCTCAGTCATGAAATGCGAAACCAGTGTTTCATCTAAAGCGACCTTTTCTGATGGGATCAAGGTTCAACTTTGGTTGCACCACGAAGAAACACAACAACGCTGTTTGAATTCTCTTAAAAGTTGCAAAATACCGGGTTACGTGTAAAAGAATCGAAGAACCGTCTGTTTTTGATAATTGAAATTCAAATAATTTTAGCATATCATCTCGTAAAGCGTATAAATGAATTACGTAAAAACGAGTTAAAAAAGCGTTAGAAACTACGGAAAAATGTTGGGGTTAAAGCAGAATTATGCATAAAAGTTTAAAACGTACAATCGAGGAACGTATAACCGAGGTTCCACTGTATTTGGCACAAAAATGCCATATATCGTCATGGGATAGAAATGGAAACCGCATAACCCATTTCTCTCCAAGAATGTCACAATTTCAAACTGGTCAATATCCAATCCCGGGTTAGAATTGTCGTCTCTGCGAGGAACTTTGATATCTTCAGTAGCGCACTCTCATCATCCTTTACTTCACGGAATAATCGTTATTTTAAGCAATATGTTTATGGTTTGTAAAGCAACTATTATCCTATTTTTATGTTTGTTTCTGTGTAAGACACTAATTATGAGCTTGCTAGGCTTTCCTCGTTTTAGCTTTAATAAAATACGCACTTGGTGAACCCGGATAATTTGAAGCATTAGACGTAGCTGTAATTCTTAATTAAACGTACAACAGCTAAGCACTTCTAGATGAAGGCTATTTTGAGTAAGTCGTACTTACAAGGTCCACTTCTTTTATTTACTTTCGTCAATAATAAGTCACTTCGCAAATATTTTGCTTTATCATATAGCTTAGTTACAGAAAACATCCAAATAGCACCAGTATTCTCTATCTTAACAATATAACAACACTGAGCTCACTTCATTACGAATCGTAAGCAATAATTCGTAACAATTCACAATGTCGTGCTCAAAACAGTATAGTTGTAAAAACATATTCAATATCAAAAAACAAGTGAGACTCTGAAACAAAAGGAGCGCAAACAGTGTCTACAAAAGTCAGAGCGATACATTCTGAAACAGACGCCCTTATCTTCCGTTTGAGAATGAGTCATCACATTTTGCCCTCTTGTCAGGGTTGCCAAACATACAAATTCGTCCAGAGAGAAAAATGTGGAGTTCAGAATAAAAAACGTAAATCAACCAAATTTATATAAGAAAACAGGAACTGAAAAAGAAGGTTAAATTAGAGTACAGTGAAGCCTGTATTGGCGTTCACTCGCCTTCCGCAAGGACTTGCCAAAGTGTGCTGTTTTGTCTGTGCTATCACTAATAAAAACAGTGCTTAAGAAACCTCTATTTTGCGGTCAGCTGCAGGACGCGGCCAAGGGCAACCATTTTTTGAAACCCATAAAAAATATACCTTCATTTCGCGGTAACCAAGATGCGGAAATTATAGAAAAATCTTGATTAGGAAATTCTAGAAAGATAACAAAAAGGCTACGAATTTAAAAATATGGTACTAGGGTACGCATGTCAACTAGGGTACGCATGTTGATTTTTTAATTGTCTTAATGAGAGCGGGAAGCCCACGCAGGAGTTCATCCCAACGAACTTAGCTTTCTCACTAGCGGCCGTATTGTTTGAGCAGGCTTTATGGTTCGCTCCAGATGGCAAAATGTGACATTAAAGAACAGGAAGGAGGCTTCAAAGCTCACCCGCAGAAGTGCTGCTATTGCGTTCGGCATCTCGTTACCTTAAATTTCCTCTTAAGGAACATGTAGTAAAAGCGCCCGATTTGCGACAACGTACGTATGTTTCGAAGACATCTCATTCCTTTGTCTTATTTCTGGCTCATAGTGAGAGATTCGGTGAATAACGTTACTAGATAACAAAATGCCAGGGAAGAAACAAAGAACCAGTAGTTCACAGCAGGCTGCATTAAAAAAAAAAAAAATGCCCTTTTGCTTTATTTTCAAGTGGGAAGGGGGCGATATTTTGGCAGATTGGGCCACTCTATTTGGCGGTCACTTGTCAAGACGGTCAGTTTTTCACAAAACCGTAGATGACCTTGCTAGCCAGGTTTCACTGTATCCGTCACAACTTGGAAATATACTGTCCTTGGGGGAGGGGGGCATCGTTCATCTGACAGAAACGTCGCTTAACCGAAAGGTTCATTTCACGCAAAAGGGTCGCTTAACCGAAACATTCGTTTCACCCAGGAACTGTTTATCCGAGCGATTCATTTCATCGAAGGGTTGGTTTACAGAAATTTTCGTTTCACCTAAAGGTCAGTTTAACGAATTTCAACTAAAAAACTCATTCTCTCTATCGCGTTGCTGATTTGATCCAAATATACAAATTGAATAAATAATATCTGAATAAATTATTCAGATGTTTCGAAAGTTCACATACCTTATTATATTGCAATTAAAAAAGTTCCGAAATAAGCTTAATTCTTTTGAACTAGAATCTGTTATCTGGGTCACACTTCTGTGCGAAATTATGGGTTAGCACTATTTTATTCCAGATTCAAGCTGGGCAAGAGAATTCAGTGCAACATTATGTCTGAAAAATTTCAGTTCCCATCAACGTTTCTGCACTAGATGCAATTTATGCGACTAGAGATAAACAGCCTACTTTAATCACAGCAGTGTGAAGGAAATTAATACATTCATAAATTTTCGAAAAATAATATTTGCTAAACTAAATAACTAGTTCTTATTTAGAAAGAGAACTTTAATTTTTCTAAAAAAAAAACGATAAAGCGTAATTTATTGATTAAGAATAATTACAATCCTTTTTAAACAGGCAGAATTATATTGTATAAAAGAACTTGATCATAACTGCTTTAAGTTACATCGTCTTAACCGCAGATCTAATTAAATCTGTGTTTCAAACATGTATCAGAACATAAAAACTCCATCTCTAAGAAAACATTTGGAGGCAAAGATCAAAAGTATGAGGCCTGTTTTAAAAATAGACACTCTAATCAATCCTTAAGTAAAATAGAAACTTTTCGATGAATGAGTCATTTAGTGAAATGAACTTTCGAGAAAATTAAGTTTTAGGAAAAGTAGCCTTTCTATAAAACGAACCTTTAGATAACGTGACATGTCGTTGAAGCGAAAAATTTGGTAAAACCAACTTTCGGTAACACAAACTTTTCGGCCAAGAAATCACTCAGTAAAGTTATCATTTTGATAAAACGACATTCGGTGAAGCGATCTTTTCGGTGAAGTGAGCCTTCGGTGAAAGCGGTCGTCGGACAAATTAACTGCACTCTGTCCTGTGAGGTGAAACGGTAGCATGTTCTGACGGAAGACGGAAGATGCAGGTTCGATTCCATTAGAGAAGAGTACAATTTTCAGGTTTTGTCTACATGCAAAATAGTAACCGACGGGCATTTCTATGTCGAAAAATAATATCCTTATTCTTCTGCCATGTATATGCGAAGATTTTCTATTCGGTAATTTCTATAGCGTTCCTTTTATTTACGCTACAGTGTAGCGTAAATAAAAGGAACGCTATAGAAATATATAGAATTTATTTACGTTACAGTGTAGCGTAAATGAAAAGGAACGCTATAGAAATTACCGAACAGCACATTTGTTTTAAATTCGTACACGAATTCGGCTATTTGTTGCGAAGCCTTACAAATATTACCAGTTTCGAAAATCAACATTCACGATGTCTCTAAAGAGAACAACATACAGCAAATCGATGAGTACATGTTAAGAATACTCTCACGATTGTTAAACCAAAAAAGTTAATAGACAGTAAGGTTTGCTCATTCCGCTTCCTCGCCGACGATTAATCGTGACGTCACTGAATGACATCACCGTCCTAAGATGTGAATCGTGGATCCGAACTGTAGTTATGGAGGAAGATGTCAACAATGTTTTGTAACACAAACATAGAAGAAGCGCTTATGTAAAAGAAAGGTTAATAGACAAAAAGGTTTGCTCATCCCACCTTCCTCGCAGACGAATAATCGTGACGTCACTGAGTGACATCACCGTCCTAACATGTGAATCGTGGATCCGAACTATAGTTCTGGAGGAAGATGTCAACAATGTTTCATAACACAGACATAGAAGAAACGCTTATGTAAAAGAAAGGTTAATAGACAAAAGGTTTGCTCATCCCACCTTTCTCGCAGACGAAATATCGTGACGTCACTAAGTGACATCTCCGTCCTAGCATGTGAATCGTAGATCCGAACTGTAGCTATGGAGGAAGATGTTTTGTCAACAATTTTCGTAACTCGAACACAGAACAAAAGCTTACGAAAAGCAGATTTACATTAAATACAGAAGAAATTCACGGTCATGTGAATATTTTAATAACGGAGATTTTAAAAATACCTTCCGCACATTTTTGTTACGTAAAGGGCAAGAAAACAGTTATACTTTTAAATGTTAATTTTGTTACAAGGGGAATTTTTGCTGTATTTATATAAATTTAGAAGGGAAAGCGGACATATTATTGTCATATAATAAAGACTTTTTTTTAAGAGGAATAGGAAAAGCATCTCGGCAACGTTCCCCAAATTTCTTTAATTAAAAATTGAAAACATTATGCATTTAAAAATCTGGTAGAATTTATGAAGATTATTCCAGCTGGTTTACAAATAATTCCGACACGCTGCTATGATGCAGATGCAAAGAAACGTGGCGATTTGGACAGTGACGTCACAAATCAATCACCGGAAGAGCAGGATGAGCATAACCTTGTCATCAGCTAACCTTGAAACTAACGACAACAAACCGCATTACATTATCTTCATGCGTCCGTCTAGAAGGATATAAAGTCTTGATTTTCGGCAAAATTCATGTCCCAAATGAATATGTGGTGTTAGATACGAAACACGATAATCTTCCATGGAAAGAAGATGGGAAATGAACGATTCACGAATCGAAATTTCACAGACGCAGGTGCTTTCATTAGAAAATGCAGCCAGGGTGCTTGACCTAGTAACTCTTTCACTAACCCTGCATATCACCTTCATTCAGTACAGGTGTTCACTAATTTGCGAGATCAATGAATCAGAGGGCATGCAACTAACTGCCTTGAAGAACAGGAATTGAGCTACTACGCCTGCTGATAACAGTTGTTTCTCTTCAACAGCTGTCAAGTGAAGGCAGCATCATTGTTCTTCCTTGTCTGAAGTAAAGATTGGACCCACAGATGACGAAAGCCAATTTAATTAAAAAAAAAAAAAAAAAAGCATTCGTCAAAAAGAATTAGATGGCCATTTTTTCCTACTCATTTTGATTCCATTTCTTTTTTAATACACCACTGGGGGAGGAGGGGATACAACGTAAAGAAAATGGACTGCGCTCTAAACAAGCCAGCAGCAGCGAAAGATTGCGCTTTTACTGAATTATGATAGATGCCGATGAACTTCCCCAGCTGAGAACAATTCGGGATAGTACTCTGGTACTCTTTGTAGATAACACTGCATGGTGAACGAAACAAATATTTTTTTTTTCGTGGTGCCTGGAATTTTCGACCTGATTCTGGGTATTTTTGTGTTGCTGATTCCGGAAACGGTATTTCTTTTTGCTCTAGCAGTTCTAGTTTGCGAGATATTGTTGGCTTTACTACCTAGTATTATTTTATTTTCCCGACAGCATTTGTTACCTGTTCGTATACATACCTTTGAATTTTGTGTTGCTGTCCGTGTTTGCGTGTGCACGTTACATGTTCAGACGTGTTTTATTTCTGTTTCAGGCGTTGACATAGATTCATCACGAAGAAAATGTGTCAATCATCTGAATATTTTTTGACATTTGCGGAGAGTATACGTTCGCTCAACAGAGACAAGCTATAACGGACTTCGTGAAAAGAGCTTATTTTGCCTACTTCGCAGTAAAACTAGGGAACCAAGATGAGCCTTGGGCACCGCATGTCGTGTGTACAAGTGTACAACGTGTACAGAACACCTGCGACAGTGGGCGAATAGGAAAAGGAAGTGCATGAAATTTGGTATTCATTATTTCAAGAAGAAAATGTTCCTTAAAGGGTTTGTCGACATGAGTAGTATCGGTCTACAAACGACTTTTTTTTCAATCGAGATTTTAGAAGCTCATATTTTGCTGCAAATACATCAGAAGCGAAAATTAAGACTGACGCCACCTGATGGCCAAACCATTTTTTTTCAAAAATTAGAAATTATGAGCACAGGATTTCCGATCACAGCTGTACCCGGTGCAGAAAGAATTTTTCAAATCGGAGATTTAGAAGCAGAGATATAGGGAGAAAAGCAATTTACCTTTACGGCCCCTGGCGGAAAGTCTATGAATTACTTGAAAAATTTGAAATTATATTAAAAATATGTCACACTGAAAACACTATCCAACAAAGAAGGAATTTTTCAAATCGGACTCTTAGAAGTAGAGATATTGACAAAAATAAGAAATACATCTACGCCCCCTTGCGGAGAAACCATGGAATATTTTACGAAGAAAATATTCCGAAAACGTTTATCGACGTGAGTGGCATCGGACCACGAAAGAATTTTTTCAAATGAGATTTTAGAAGCTCAGATTTTATGGCAAATACATCAGAAGCAAAAATTAACACTTACGTCCCCTGGTGGCCAAACTGTTCTAACATTACCAAAAATTTGAAATTATATGCAAAAGATTTTCCATCAGGAGGTGTATCCGCTGAAGAAAAACATTCTCAAACCGGAGTTTTAAAAGAAATGTTATCGGGAAAAATGTCTTTTACGCCCCCTAGCGGAAATCTATGCGTAATTTGAAAAAGTAACTATATCTAAAATACTCTTCGACATTAATGGAATCAAAAGATAAAATAATTTTCCCAATCGGATGTTTAGAAGCAAATATGTAAAAAAAACGATATTTTTGAATTCGACATCATCTGCATTTACGCCCCCTAGCCGCGAAATTGTACATCGTAAAAAAAAACGAAACGAAGGATCAACATTCTCATATTTCAAGCTTCCCAAAGCAAAAATATTTTTTTCAAATCGGACTGATGGTTGCAGAGATATCGTGGGTACAGACGGACGGACAAACTGATAACGAACTTTTTTACAAAAGACGACCTAAAAAACGACTTTGTTGTTGTTCTGAGCCTTGCGCCTTTCGGCCATTTGTGTTCCAGACACCACAAAAGTCCAGTGATCATTCAATTGATCATCAAGACGGAAAAAAGCACCCCTAAGACAAAGTTCTGGAAAAAAAAAAAAAAAAATTCCGGAACTCTTTGTCCAGCAAGCAGCAAATAGCCGTTGTGATGGATGATATGTTTTTCTCATTTTCTTGCCTTTCACACTGCCCTACACTATATTTCTACTCACATATGCTGTGCTCTAACACGCAATGGCGAATTTCAATATTATTACTTTCTACTGCAAATTCCCAGGGTTTCTACTAAACGCGCAAACACACACACACACACACACACACACACACACCTCCAGAAGTTAGTTAGCAATCAGAATTAACGGTATGGCGAAAATCGTTATCTCCCAAGAACTGAAATGATAGTAAAATTTCCAAGGGAGGGCAAGTGCCGCTCTTGCCCCTCCCTATGGGCGTTCATGTTCTTCAACGATTCATTTTCCTTAGTATGAAAATTAACCCCCTTAATATTCTGACGCATAATCTGTTTCGATTTACGTAAACACCATATCTGTTAATAAATGTTAGGTTTGTAGAGATATATCCTTTCTTTATTGGCAATATGTTACTTACTAAACATTAACTTAAATGAGGTTCTTCTTGCTCATACGTAATTTTGGAACAAAAGTCATAGGAAGAACCTTGAAATTCATTTTTCGTAGTTGCAGGTAGGTTGGCAGAAAACGTAATTATCGCACTTCGTCAAAGCTGATTTCGCTCTTACAAATAAGAAATTACTTTGACGACCATTCCACATAAATTCGACTGATGTAAAAAAAAATCATATTTCATCCTTAATGAATGTACTTTCGCTTTCCATTGGTAGGCAGAAATGACGTGGCGCACAGAAGAAATGCTGCCACGAGGTTTCAATCAACCACCGAAATAACCATTGAATATAAAAACGCATATTTAAGAAGAACGCAGCGCGAGGTATTTACTCCGATGTAATTCCAGACGTCATCAAAAACACATTTTGCGTAATTGATGGTGGGTGTACCTAAGCGATGTGAGAGGGGTTTTTTTGTAAAAATCTCCAAAGCAACGAGCATTACGTATTGCTTACAACTATGCAAAGAATCTTTAAAACCTTAAAACACATATCTACTTCGGGAGATATATTGACTAATTTAGTTTCGCAGCTTTTAAAAAGGATATTTTCGGTATTAATCACTCATGATGGTTCATTTGCTAGAATGGCAAGGCTATCCACTCTTTGCCTTATTTGGACAAATAGCCTGAAGTTATAAAGTTAGTTTTGTTCCAGATGATACCATATCGGTTATCCATTATTATACCATCAAAGATAAAATCGGATCGAAATCTTGCCATCTGGGATTCTTATGCCGCATTTGCCCTTGAAGCTAACAGACCTGAGGGCTTCGAACTATAATTACCACAAATTAAACTAAAACCAGAATTCTATGATTCCCGCTCACAGGAACTCTGACTCGTCCTGGGTCGAGGAAGTCCTCGAACCTGTTGCGATACTGTTCAAGCAGGGTTGAAAACCGTGTTATTTAGGCAAGATAATGCCGGCCCACATGCTACTCGTGCATCGACGCAATATCTACAAGGTATTTGGCCAGTCTGATCACCAGATCAGTCGCCGATAGATCACGTTCAGAAAGACGCCTCCAAACTTTGCGTCAACCACCTCCGATAATTGACGCCCTGCAACACCATTGTGAAGCACCACGGTGATCAGGGCCCGAGGACTCTATAAAACGTCTGTAAATTCCATTATACGGGGCCGTGGATGGCATAGTTGTCAAACTTCGTAACTGCAACGGAAAAAAGTCTCAGGATCAATCCCAGGCAGGTACGAACCCTCGAACCACAAAATATCCGCCGTGCGTCAGATGAACACGTTAAGCCGTCAAACCTCGGGTACTCCCCCCCCCCCCGGTTATAAATAAAGGCGTCTTCTTTCCCCTTTCTACCTTTCCCTTACCTGTCGGGCACTCTAGCCCAAATCTCCAAGCTTCCTATTTCTAAGGGTTATTTAAGACCTGGGATCAGACACACCCTTCCTAAAATCCTCTACATAAATCTCAAATCCCTACGCCACGGAGGTGTGCCAAATGCATTGCTCATTAGGAAGCATTTAATTCATACTAACATGGTATGCCTTCTTTTCCATGATTATTTTGATTTTTACCTGAAAGTGAAGTACTATTTTGTGTATCCAGTAAGTTTTTAAATTAATAAATAGGAACTGTAACACCAATTATTCCCAAAATAGTATAACTATACTAATGATACGAATTTCTTGGCGTAGAATAGAAATCAAAGTTACCTAGCTTTCGCACATCAACCAGATGGCTTTTTCAAGGTAGACAGCATACTGAATAATAGAACACTTCAACAATTTGAACGCGGTGATTTAACTAAACAATAAATGAGTACGTGCAAATGTGATTATTCATTCACAGAAACGAGGCGGAATGTTGGTTGGGCACGCGGTACCGTGGGAGAAAACGCAGCATTATTTGACGAACTGACTGATACCAAACTCGTGACAATTCTAGAGACACCATCACTGCAAGCCTCACTGTTGGTAATGATCTCTAAGGTTTCGCGAATGGCAGTAGATTTAAGCGTGGAGTAGGAAGCTAATTTTGTAGCGAGATGCTATACCGCTACAGTATCCGGACGGCTCCAAGTGATACTACACCGGAATGAACAAGCGCTCGTTCAGAATTAGACTCAACGAACATAAAAGAGACACAAGGGACTGAAAACTAACCACTGCTCTGTCCAGAGAAGTCAAGTTCAAGTCCGCTGATTCTATGAGAAATTTATATAAAGAAATTAGCTTCCTACTCCACGCCTAAATCTACTGCCATTCGTGAAACCTTAGAAAACATTACCAACAGTGAGGCTTGCAATGATAGCGTCTCTCTAGAATTGCCACAGGTTTGGAACCAACCAGGCCGTCAAAAATTGTTCCGTTTTCTTCAAAGATACCGCGTGGCCAACCAACAGGACTCCTCGTTTCTTCGAATGAATAATCACATTTGCGTCTATTCATTTAATGTCTAGACAAGTTAGCAAGTTCAAATTTTTAAAGTTTTATTCAGTTTGCTGTCTACCTTCCTTGAAAAAGACATCTGGCTGATGTGCGAAAGCTTGGATACTTTGATATCTCATACAGAAGTCACTGCTCTTTCCACGTTTATAAGTGAGTCACGGAAGAATTCTCATCGGCCGCCACCGGGAATCGAACCCAGGGTCTTTCAGTTACGTGCCGGACATGCTATCACTGCACCACAGCGGCCTCGAATTCCTCCAGACTCACATACGACTAACTGCCAAGCCACTTGGCAGGTTACTTTTGGAGTCCCCGCACAATGCTGGGGATTACCCAAAGATGGTAAGCAGCTACTGAACAAATAACTAGAAAAACGGGGAAAGAGCGATGACTTCTGTTTGATGTTCTTAATCCACGTCAGTTGTCTGTATTAATTATTCATTCGCCTCCTAGTTATTTGTTCAGTTGCTGCTTACCATCTTTAGTGAATCCCCAGCATTGTGTAGGGGCTCCAAGAAGCAACCTGCCAAGTGGCTTGGCAGTTAGGCGTATGCGAGTCTGGAGGAATGTCGAGGCCGCTGTGGTGCAGTGGTAGCATGTCCGGCGCGTAACTGGAAGACCCTGGGGTCGATTCCCGGTGGCGGCCGATGAGAATTTTTCCGTGACTCACTTATAAACGTGGAAAGAGCGATGACTTCTATTTGATGTTCCTGATTCACGTCAATTGTATGTATTAATTATTCATTCGCCACCTAGTTATTTGTTCCGTTGCTGCGCTTACCATCTTTGGTGAATCCCCAGCACTGTGCGGGGCTGCAAGAAGCAACCTGCCAAGTGGCTTGGCAGTTAGTCGTATGTGAGTCTGGAGGAATATCGAGGCCGCTGTGGTGCAGTGGTAGCATGTCTGGCGCGTAACTGGAAGACCTGGGTTCGATTACCGGTGGCGGCCGATGATAGCTTTTGCGTGACTCACTTATAAACGTGGAAAGAGCGATGACTTCTGTTTGATGTTCCTAATCCACGTCAATTGTCTGTATTAATTACTTTTATATCTATTCTACGCCATGCAATTCGGATCATTAGTATAGTTTTACTATTTTGATGTATATGCTACATTACAGAACTTCATTAGGAGTAAACCTATATACTGCCGTGATACTTTACTGCAGTATGATAATCTAGAAATCTAAAGCTGTTGGGAGGGAAAAAAGCACCGATTTGTGGGAACGTATCGTAAAGCGATAAAACAAATGGCGCAAGGACAATAAAATATGCGATTAAATAACGAACTAGGAAGCATAATAAATAAGCACTTTCTCTTAGAAATATCTAGTTTGAACATTTCTGCGGGGAAAAAAATGAAAACCCCAGACACATTTTGTTTTATTTATTCTGATCGTGAAAGTAGGATGGTGAGAGATAGAGTTACTCGCGATTTATCAGAAATGACCTCTTGTCGCCAGCATTTCTGCTAAATCAACAGACATCATAAATACAGGCGGGTTCACATCCCAAGTGCTGCGTTATTTATGACTCACATTTTCGTTAAGTAATTAATTAACGCCATTCCCGGTATGTAAAACGCCTAATAAATCACAGAATTGCATAGAAGCTTTTTCCTTTAAAAATAAAACTAAGGGGGTTTTTTTCCCCTTCTTTAGCTGATACGTTTTTATCGCTAACGAGAAGAAGATGACAGAAACTGGAGTTTCATCACCAATCAACGCTATAATAAAACATCTAAACAAACTTCTGTAAATCAAAAAGCATCATCATTCGGACGACATTATTATAGGCCTTGAACTAGACCAAGCAAAACAGCAGGAAATCTACTTCTGTATCTAATCCTTGAGCTAAGCGTGCTGAGCAGCCAATGTTTGCTTTGCTCTATTTACATAATGCAAACCTGCACTGATATTGGGAGTCATTAGGCAGCTGATGAAAAAAGCGAATGCACGTGAGGAGCATGACCTCTTCAGAGATAAACAGATGCCATGACGAGGCAAGAATTAATAAGGTACTAATAACATTCATCGGTGTTTAAAAGCCTCCGCCCCTTTACAGTCAGGTACCTGATCCCCCTTACACAAACTTACAAACGTGGTGGTTTTTAAACCGGGAGCTATCTTATCCTTTAGATTACTATGTAAGATGATCAGCTGCAGTTATACGCTGAGCTTACTGTTAATACTGCGCAAAAAAAGTAAAAAAAAAAAAAATTTTACACTGCACAACATTTCTCATTTAGTCGCAGGATGGCGACAGAAATTCGTAGCTTCGAGGGCATCTGTTGAATAATGAGATGAATTGATGTTTAATTCAGCGGGATATTTCTCAGCATAAGTTAGCAGAGGCATTGCGAAGATCATAATTGCAGCTTGTACTGTTATTCTTCGGGGGGGGGGGGGGGCAAACTATCAAATCTTAATAAAAAAAAAAAACACCCCTAAAATTTATATGGGAAATTGAAAAATATTGGAGCCACCTTGCCAAGTTACGCCTATGGCGAAGCACGTAATTAATCCGTAAGTGGTGCATATTTAGTACACATGTTACCGCTAAAGTGCAGAAATCAGTTATTCTAGAGATTATCTAGGTAATGTGTAGATTAACTAGGGTGATCCGTTAAAGTGCCGAAAATTGTTTCATTGCTCAAATTATCTAGGTAATCGGCAAATTACCTAGATAATCTGCACATTACCTACTAGGCACTCGTTAAAGTGAAAATAAGATCTTTGCTGGAACAACAGCAACGTTTCTGTACGCTTAAATTAACATAATGTTATTTATTTATTTTTCGATATATAAAGAATCAAGTTAATACAATCAAACAATCAACAAATTAGTTGATAGAATCAATCATCAATCAATTAAAAAACTATAATAGAGAGAATCAAACGGTTTAAAATAGTATTATAATTAAGGAAATGAATTTGCAAAACATATGATAAAATTATGCTTACTTACTAGCGCAATCTAAAGATTGGTGACACTTTTAATTACATAGCAATTGGTTTTTGCGACAAGCACACCTATTTGTGGTACATTTAGATTTGCTCATTTTACTCACCAATTTGGTGCTTGCTTGCATGCTAGGAGTTAAATTTATCTGCTTTAAAAAAAAATCACGACACAAATTCACGCGCTAACAGGCAGAAACGAATTTGAAAACAGAATTAGCTATGCTACGCACTGGCAGCCGACGCCAATTATGAGAAATAAAAACAACCGGCGACGACTAGACGCTGGCGAAACGAAACTAAAAGTGGAGGGAGAGGGGGAAGGTGTAGGGAAAGGAAATGAGAGAAACAAACTTTAGAACTTTAACGATACGGAAGTCGTTAATGTGCACATTACCTAGATAAAATGCGGAAAACTCTTGATTCCGCACGTTAACGGAGCAAATCAGTAAATCTGCAGATTAGCTAGGTAATGTGCACATTAACGGCTTTCGAGCTTTAGCGGTAACATACACATAAAGAGCGTCGTGCGGTCCAAGAGATCGCTATTTCTACTGCACCTTAGATAAAAACCTGTTGCAGAAAGAACAATATTGATTACCGATTTGCACTTTCATAAAACTCTGGGACCCACCAAATGTGAGAAAAAAAAATTATATTTTAAAATTTTGTTACTGAAAATCACGCCATTTTGTTGGAACACAGAACTTTTAATCTGAAGAATCACATATAATGTTTTAAACTCTCAAAAAAAAAAAAAAAAAAATACGAACACTTCTAAGACTGTGCATATCCGCTATTCATGAAATATTCTTCATAAAAACTGAGTATAAGGCCCCTCCAGCGAGAATTTATAGAAAACTGCAAGCGTTCAACTGACAACACATTCAGTTTTAGCAATCGGAGTTTGCACACTCGAAGCATGTTTTTTGGCAACACTCAAGGCATGTAGGTCTGTTGCAAGAACACAAATAGACAGTTTTGCACTGCTTTACCGCTGGACATACAAAGCATGTTTTCCTATTTTCTCTTGTGTTTTCTTTCTAATCTTCTCCTCTTTCCTGATTCCAAGGATGCGTTTCATGGACAAACGCAATTCCCTTTAAATTCTCGTGCTATCCAATCACTCTTTTAGATATGGATTTATAAGATCCTTAGCTAGAGATTTCATGAAATCCAACCGTGATAGAGGATGCGGATTACTATTATAACACTGGTACAAAATATATGCATTCACTGTACTCATATCTAATTTTCGAAAAAATGCAGCCATCGACCAACGTCTGGTGCGATGACTAGAATACTGCATTTTTCATCTAATCCACTTTCTGTGCAGTTATAAAAACTAATTATTTCTGGTTTTCCAGTTTCTTCATCAATTTCTTCCCAGTGATGCATTAAGGACACGAGAAGGACTTCTTCGTTTTTTTGTTTTTTTTTAGGAACGTAACAGACAATTACAGAGTAACCTAGAACGATCTGAAACGTCAGACGATTTTTACCAAACCCAACCATAAAACTTGGAAGAAAGCCAAGATTCTTTCTATGAATCAGTGATATCGGCCCATTTATTGGATCGCACGATGCAACTTAGGGGACAGCTTTGAACGAAAGGTTTTTTGGATACGTAAGTTGCGTCGTGCGGTCCATGGGACAGCTGCATCAATAAACAAGAAAGATGACACCGAATTTTCGGGTGTAATAAGCACGTCTTTTGAATCCGTTCTGACGCAAATTAAATTTATCAAAGCTATTCAAAGTCAATGAAACCGGTATGGAAAACAATAGTATCAGACCTTCTGACGGAAGAAAGAAGTTCTTCAATCGGGTTTTTAATCCCTCAGATATTGCTGTAAACGAAATCGTGAGCTTACACCCTCTCGTTGCAGCCTTGTGTGTTAAGAAAAACATGAATTTATATGAGAAACATTTCGCACCGGAAACGCTCTCCAACACAGAAATAAACCCAGACCCTGCCATCCGAACGGCAGAGGGTGAACCTTGATTCGTCACTCCAGAGAACCTGTTTCCACTGTTCAACGGTCCACTGTCGACGTTCTTTGCACCAAGTTAGCCGAGCAGCGCTATTGGACATGGTGATCAAAGGCTTGTGGGCGGCAGCACGTCCATGATAACCCAGCAGATGGGCTTCCTTACGGATGGTATTCATCGAAAGAACACTCCCGGAAGCCTGTTGAAACTCCTCGCGGATGTGGCCCATCGATTTGGTGCGATTCTTCCGAATTTCTCTGTCCAGCACCCGTCGGTCTCTAACTCCCAGTTTTGTGGGTCTGCCGGGTCGGAGCACATTCCGACAGTCACCTCTCATCTTTCACTTGCCAGTCACGTAGGCCACTGTCGATTATGGGTACCTCAACTAGCTGGATATGTCACGTATGGATCGGCCATGTCTGTGATACCTGACGATTACACCTTTCTCGAAATCAGAGAGCTCCAAACTGCGTGGCATCTTACATGCGACTGGGTGCGTTGTTGTTTCCCACACGATATTTAACGGCTGCGGCCGTGAAGTGTATCAGGACCGCAGATATCGTCAATTGCAGAGGTGTCCAATTACTTGTTGGTAAATAGTATATATATATATATATATATATATATATATATATATGAAGATTTATCGATTGATGGAGAAAAGTTGAATATATCTTCATATATATATATATATATATATATATATATATAGTGAGACAAGGTGACACCATATCTCCGAAGCTCTTTAATGCCACATTGGAAAATGTCTTTCAATCACTGAACTGGGAAAACAAAGGGATAAAGATTAATGGAGATTATCTAACCCACCTTCGTTTTGCTGATGACATAGTCATTTTTGCAACTACCCCATCAGAGCTACAGAGTATGATCCAGGAACTTGCTGACAAGAGTAAAGAAGTGGGATTAAAAATGAACTTTCAGAAGACAAAAGTGATGTACAATGCTTTTACAAGAAATGAAGATTTATCGATTGATGGAGAAAAGTTGGAGATAACAGACACGTACGTTTATCTTGGACAGCAGATATCAAGTGAGGGTCACATTGATGAAGAAATTAATCGGCGTACAAAACTTGCCTGGAGAGCTTTTGGAAGAAACAGCATAATTTTCAAGAGCAATATGCCATTATGTCTTAAAAGAAAAGTGTTTGATCAATGCATCCTTCCAGTGCTTACGTATGGTGCAGAGAGGTGGACCTTAGCTAAAAGAGACATACAAAGGCTGCAGACAACTCAAAGTAGCATGGAGAGGTGCATGCTTGGTGTAACCAGGAGAGATAAGAAGAGGAACACGTGGATCCGAAAAATGACAAGAGTGGAAGACATCATGATCAGAGTTAAATCCCTGAAATGGCAATGGGCTGGACATACTGCCAGAAGAACAGACCAGCGATGGACAGCCGAAATTTTGGATTGGATTCCAAGGGACAGGAAAAGACCCAGAAGAAGACCACATGGAAGATGGGTGGATGAAATTCGAAAGTATGCGGGAGTGACATGGAGGAGACTGGCACAAGACAGACCGTTGTGGAGGAAACTTGGGGAGACCTTCGTCCAGCAGTGGATTGATAATGGTTGACAATGATGATGATGATGATGATGATGATGTATATATATATATTTTTTTTAATACGTTTCTGATAATTTTATTTTTTCTGTAGGAGGATTTATCACAAATTCAGTTTGTTTTCTTATCTTTATTTTTCGAATCAACAGAATGCTTTGGAACTTGAGATCTTATTATTATTTTTTTAACTGACCATAACTTTCAATTATCAATAAGAAAAGTGAAATGTACTGCATTTTATAGTATTAATTCATAAAACTTACACAAGCAATCTAGGAAAGTACAGTATAACTCCAATCATCAGAACCGGTTGTTCTTTCAAGGCCAAGTAAAATTAAGAATTTTGTCAATTTATTTACGTGTTTTTAGTTTTTTCGTTCATTTAAATAATCAAAATGATAATGTAGTACAGTAGATATGTATTTTTTAAACTGTATAACATTTGTTATTTTAAAATACGATAAACGAAAAACTTTAATTCCCTCACTTCAATTAATAAATACGTGTTTGGCCTACAGAAAAAAGACAGTCCAACAATTATCCGGGTTTTCTGAATATCCTGATGTCCGAGTCAATCCGGATAATTGGAGTTTTAATACTTGGTCAATTTTCCAAGTTTTCTTTTATTTTGGTTTCAGGGTTTAATCTTAGGGTTATAATCGAAAATCCGTCCCTAATTTAAAGTCAACGATTCCAGGTAAGAGACCGAGCAATCGCCATCAGACAAGAACACCCATCTCGGACGAACCGTCAGAAGCCAGCGCCTCAGACCACTGAACCACCGGATGGCAAAACATTTTTTCAACAATAGTTATTCTTTGCAAGTTTTTAATAATGGCTGCAATTGGAATTATGCTCGAAGATTCGACACATGACTGATGCAATTTCCTTCAACCTGGCAAATAGCAGTCCAATCAGTTGAGCTTCAAAATTTGCATCAAGGTTTGTAAAAAATTTTTTGGAAATCTTATATCCAGTTTTACGATGTCAACAAAGAAGTCTACACAGGAGTGTCGGTGTATTGCAACACAACTTCGTTTTCTTTAACCTGTGTCGAAAGTAATGCACATCCATTAGGAAAATGAAAAGCTTTCAATGCAAACAGAAGTAGATAATGAAACCTGATAAGTATCAATGCATTTTTTTTTTTTTCGAAAGAATTGCAAAATAATTTAATGAACAATTTGCTTCGTGCAGAATACATTTAAGGATGGCGGAGATCGGAAAAGTTCAAAAGCATTTTTCTCTTATGAAATCTTAATAAAGCTATTCACTATTCATGACAGAATTAATTATCAGATTAAAAGAACTTTTTTCTTCTACTTCTACGAAAGCATTACACTCATGAATAAAAAATAAAATTCTTTTGAATGTATTGGTTCCAATAACAGGGATAGCAATGACACTTTTTGAATGGGCAGATGTGATTCCAATCGAACACTCAACCCTTGGTGTATCTGCAAGTAATCTTTCTTGTTTGTTTGAACGTCTGTCATTTAAAAAATGCTTAGCAATACTGAAAAGATGCGATGACATTTTAAATGTGAAATATGTTGCTTTTACTGAATGCTTAAAAATATTTATGCGGATGAATTTCATACAAAAAAAGCTGTAGTACGTAAAATACGACAAAATGTGCATACGTTTCGAAATAAAATTTTTGTTACGACGGTTTTAGGAGATTTTACACTTCATTCGTTTCCACAAATAGAATGGGGAATATATCTCGGCATCTGACGTTTTCTGTCAGGATGGCAATAAGTATTAGTACGTGTTAGTACGTTGGTTAAGTGTTTAATTGTTATATGGTTTTATTAGCCTACGTTTAGTGCATGCGTTTAGTGCATTGTAACAAATCAGCGCTGCGAGATGGCATAATGAGTTTATAGCTTTTCGAGGAGCCAGAAAAACTCGATGAACCTCTGGGACAAATTTCCGTTTCTTCACATTCCAATTTCTGTGGGGGAAAAAAAACTGTATGGCCCTTAAAAGTATCTCCTGAGGAATATTTCCAATTCCAATCAATCTAGTCACCAGGATTCCTCAATAAAATGTCTTTTTTTTTTTCCCCTTTCTCTTGTTCAACACTCAATCTTATTTCGCGCTTATGCTTTCCACAATTTCCAATCATTTCCCGAATCTCCACGGAATAAATCGTACTCATCGTACCTGGACCTGCGAACCTTCAAGAATTACCTGCGCATATGCCCCCTCCCCTCATAATTTTTCTAACTGATTCAACTTTTATTAACTCTTGAAATAAAATGTTTCAACCCCTTCCCTTGCTTAGCTACTTTTTCTCGTCAGATGTGATGCTATTTTATTTTTGTTAGGTTAAAATTACTAGGTGTTTTTGGTTGTGCCTTTTTTCTCTTGGACTTTTGTGGGGAAAAGATTTCCGTCAACGAGTCGAGGAAGACGTGACAGAAGATGGTTTCCGATCTGATAAGAGTGTATGATAGGAAAATGAAACAGAAGAGAAATTGGGTAGAACGTGCAGATGGCAAGAGAATAAAAAGTAAAGTAACCATAATCAATTGAACAGTCAAAGTGATTCCACTGAAAACCAATAACGAGAAATAGATTGTAATAAAGAAAAGTTTTAATACCGCAACTGCCTTTAGTATTTTCTATGTGATAAGCGTTCTTCATAACTTTCACAACCAGCTGCAATTATGCTTAAATATCAATCCCGAACGGGTATAAGAAATCCCGCTAAAACAGCAACAGGTGTGACGTACACAGTGTGGCAAAGAATTTTTAAGACTGGGTCTGTAAAATGAAATAGAAACAAGAAATTATAGTTTGTTTTGGTTTGTTATTCAAAATAAGTCCCTCCGGCGACAATACACTTGTTACAGTGATCTAATAATGATTCGAATGCCTGTTCCAGTTCACTTTACGGAATTGCCTCCAAAGCACGGTCGAAGCTGTTTGTATTGTCGAAATACCATCAAAATAACACCCTTTTAACGTCATTTTAAGTTTTGTGAACAAAGAAAAGTCGCAGGGTGCTAAATCAGGCGAATACGGTGGATGATTCAACATACAGACGTTATTTTTCGCCAAAAATCTACGAACAAGAAGTGAGGTGTGACTGGGTGCATTATCGTGCAACAAACACCAACTGTTTTCATCCCGATATTCTGGACGAATGCGACGAATTCTGCCCATCAAACGCCTCAAAACATTTAAATAAAACTCACCAGTAATTGTTTGTCCGCTTGGAACAAATTCTTTGTGGATAATACCCTTACTATCGAAGAATGTAATGAGCATTGTTTTGATTTTCGATGGACTTTTTTTGTTTTTTTGGCTTGTGGCGAGTTTTTTGACTTCCATTCCGCACTTTGCCGCTTTATTTTAGGAACATATTGAAAACACCATGTTTCATCACCTGTAACAATCGATTTTAAGAAGTTTGGATCATTTTCAGCGGCTGAAATGATGTATCTGCAATGCGCACTTCTCCTTGATTTTTGTTCATTGGTTAACGTGTGTGGAACAAATTTAGCACAGACTTCTGTTTTGCTCAAATCTTCACGCAGGATGGTTCGAATCGTTTCTTTGTTGGTGTTTAAAGACTCTTTCATCATTCTAAGTGACGCACATCGATTGTTTTCCACGAAATTACTCACTTTTTAAATAATCTCAGGTGTCCTAGATGAACTTGGTCTTCCGGTATGCTTATCATCTTCTAGCGTCTCTTTACCGTCCGAAAAACGTTTGTGCCACAGGAAAACATTTGATCTACTTAAACAAAACTCACCGTAAACTTGTTTAATTATTTGGTACGTTTCCGAGGCACTTTTACGAAGTTTTGCGTTAAATTTAATAACAGCCCTTTGTTCGATCTTAATAATTCAACATGAAAAAAATTTTACTTCTCTAATAAACGGCCGTTTTGTTTGAGTTACTTTAACAACTGCACAGTACTTTTGGCAGAAAGCAAGCAGATGGTCACGGTTTATAATGCATTCGCGATTACACTGGTGGCACCACCGTAGGCTGAAATCTAGCGCCAGTCTTAAAAATTCTTTGACGCACTGTGTATGTTCTATTTTAACATTTATTTTTAGTTTCTTCTCCTACGTAAGTTTAAGTTTGTTCTCTTTTGAACTTTCCAAACTTAACATGATATCTTGTCTCTCACATGAATGGAGGTTTGGTAACACCCTGAGGTCAGTCAGTACGTAAATGACGTATGCATGCCACAATGCTATATTGAAGTTGGATACAAATAAAAGATTTGTAAGTACCAAACGTTGACGTTATTTCGAGTGAACGCCTATTTCATTATTGGTGAACTTGACATTTAGCACATGTAGTGTTTAGCTAGTTAGAACTTTAGGAATAGCCATTGCACTACACAGGGACTGAAAATTATCTGGAAAATTATATGCCCAGCTGGGCATGTGCAGAAATTATTAGGCATATGCAAACGTTTCCGCCGCCCCGCTAGCGGGCACTGTAGGGATCTAACGGGCCGGCCACCCGTGCTGTCAGTTCGTACATGAAGCCAAGCATGGAGGTCGATAAAGTTCACTTGCCGCACTGTTAGTTATTCATGTTTAATTTAGGGAAAATTGCGAGTGAAGCATACTGTTCAATATGTCAGGCGTATGGCGAAACGGTTATGGGTGAGCGCACGTGTCGAGTATGGTTTGCCAGGTTAATGAAAGGTGATCTAAGTCTGGAAGACAAGCCACGTGCAGGTAGACTGCAGGAACTCGCAGACGAGAAGCTGGAATCGCTGTTGCAAGAGGATGCCACAACTGGCGAAAACGTTTGAAAGTGGATCAATCGACGGCCTTGGAAAAGATCCAGAAGATGGTAATTGGGTTCCGCACACTTTAACGGAGCGTAATATTGGTCAACGATCGGGCATCTGCAAGTCGTTCAAGAAGTTTCAAGGAAAGAATTTCTTGTGGAAGGGTTTCACCGGGGATGAAAAATGGATCTATTGCGACAACCCCATACATAAGCAATCCTGGGTCGACCCAGGCCAGCCATTAACATCCACTGCAAAACAGGATATCCAAGGGGAAAAGGTGCAGTTGTGTGTGTGTGGTGGGATATGCATCGAGTGCTGTACTACGAACTGTTGAAATCGGACGAAACAATCACGGCACAACGATATAGCGATCAGTTGATGAAACTGAACGCCGCAATCGAGCAGAAACACGCCCATAGACGCCGCCCAGTCATCCTGTTACACGATAATGCCAGACCACATGTCGGTGCCATCACAAATCAACCCCTGAACACTGGGAGGTTTTGCCGCACCTTGCTTAACACCCGGACATTGCACCCTCAGACTTTCATCTATGCAACATTCCCTAGAACAACAGCGGTTCACCACAGTTCCAGAGGTGGAAAATTCCGTCACTGCGTTCTTCAGCTCAAAGCCAGAGTCCTCCTGATTATCACAGGGGCATTCATTTGTTGCCTGAAAAATGGCAAAAGGTCCTTGATGCTAATGGTAATATTTCGTTGAATAAATGTGAACTAGTTTCCTAATTGTTCCTGTCCCCTTAAAAAGGCGGAAATTTTTGCATACAAATATATACACATGTACGTTATTTACATTATCTCCACGTATTTGAAATACACTGACGGAAAAAAATCCCAACACAACCAAAAAAATAGTTGTAGAGGAATGAAATGGCGGCAATACATTTGTATAGGTAACATATTTAATCGATTAAGGTTTCAAGATCACAGCTTATTGTAAGCGCGAGAAGAGCCATTTTAAATGTGAAATGCTGGTACATTAATAACCGGTGTAACCGCCAGAATGTTGAATGCAAGCACGCAAACGTTCATGCATTGTGTCGTACAGGTGCTGGATGTTAGTTTGTGGGGTGGAGTTCCATGCCTGTTGCACTTGGTCGGTCAATACAGGGACGGTTAATGCTGGTTGGGGAGTGACGCTGGAGTTGTCGTCCAATGATATCCCATACGTGCTCGATTGGTGAAAGGTCTGGTGATCTAGCAGGCCACGGCAACATGTCGACACTCTGTAGAGCATGTTGGGTTACAACAGCGGTATGAGGGCCAGCGTTATCCTGTTGGAAAACACCACTTGGAATGCTGTTCATGAATGGCAGCACAACAGGTTGAATCACCAGACCGACGTACAACTGTGCCGTCAGGGTGCGTGGGATAACCACGAGAGAGCTCCTGCTGTCATAGGAAATTGCTCCCCAGACCATAACTCCAGTTGTAGGTCCAGTGTGTCTCGGCCGCAGACAGGTTGGTTGCAGGCGCTCACCTGGCCTCCTTCTAACCAACACACGGCCATCACTGGCACCCAGGCAGAACCGGCTTTCATCAGAAAACACAACAGATCTCCACTCCGTCCTCCAATGAGCTCTAGCTTGACACCACTGACGTCGCAAACGGCAGTGGTTTGGAGTAAGTGGAATGCACGCTACAGGGCGTCTGGCTCGGAGCTGTCCTTCAAGTAACCAATTTGTAACAGTTCGTTGTGTCACTGTGGAGGCAACTGCATCTCGAATTGCTGCCGCAGACGCGGTACGATGCGCCACGGCCATACGCCTCACACGGCGGTCTACCCTCTCAGTAGTGCCAAGTAGCCGGCCGGAACCCGGTCTTCTTGAGGCAGTACCTTCCCTTGACCACCGCTGCCAACAATCATGCACAGTGGCTACATTCCTGCCAAGTCGTTCTGCAATGTTGCGGAACGAAAATCCGCCTTTTCGTAGCACTATTACACGACCTCGTTCAAACTCCGTGAGCTGTTGATAATGGCTTCTTCGTCTTCTTAAAGGCATTCTTGACTAACATCAACACACTACGTCGAATCTTAACGATAACTAACGCTTACGAACGTTACAGCAAACCTGCTTTGCATGTTTCGAGGGGCGCTACTAGCGCCACACGTATGCGCCGAGCGCGAAATTTGCATAGACATCATCTTACAGGTGTACTCTCACCGCCTACCATCCGTCGTTTATCTAACACAACCCCTTCTTGGTGTTGGGATTTTTTTTCCGTCAGTGTATATTCATCATTTCTATCGCCCTTTTGCATACCCCTAATATTTATCTCTGCCCAGGTAGTAAAAGCTGGATGCCCAGAAAAATTTCTTTTAAGATAACAAATCAGGACTAAATTTTTTTTTAAGTTAAAATGTATGATGAACTTTATTTTTTTTAATGTATGATGAACTTTTTTTTTTTTTTTTTACGTGATTTGCCTTTCCGTTTTAAGGGTTTGCATTCAAAATGTTCAATGCAGAATAGCGTGTATCTCAAGTTTTAAGATGATGATACTGATATTGGTATGAAATTGCATGATGATGAAATTGGCAATTGAGAAATTTAGTGATTTTTCGATGAAGTTTTCGCCTTTTCTCACTAAACACCAGAGGCTAGTTCCATCAGAGACATCCCGTCGCTGATTATAAACATTTGGAGCAAAACTACATTTGGTTCCAATTTCTTGACCTAGAGCAATGGTTCCCAACCTTTTTTTCAAACCTTTTTTGCCCATTCCCCACCTAAGCATCTCAAAAATCGTGATCCCCCTCCCCCCGTGACATATAATTCTTATTATTCAAAAAATGAACTCCTATCCTCCACGTATAATCACATATACGTATAATTCTGTGATATATAATTCTTATTATTCAAAAAATGAACTCCTATCCTCCACGTATAATCACATATACGTATAATTCTGTGATATATAATTCTTATTATTCAAAAAATGAACTCCTATTCACATGTTCTTTGGAAGCTTGTTAATGGCCTAAAAGACCATTAACAAGCTTCCAAAGAACATGGCATCCGTGAAAGAGAAAAATAAAAGAACGAAATTACAGTTGAAGTACTGAGGAAGAAATCACTAAGAAATTGTTAAAATAATAATAATAATATGAAGTAATATGGAAAAAACAGCAAATAAAGTTTCAAAACTTATAATAGAAAACTGAAATGCATAAATATAAAATAATTTTAATGGAAGCTTTTTCAGTAATACTTTGATCATTTTAATTAAAAATACAATTTGAGCTCACCTCAAGATAAGTAGACTTAAAGTTAGTGAGATCCTTGTGTTGCATGCCTGCTGCAGAGGCATGCAGCACAAGGATCTCACTAACTTTAGATCTTAGAAGAAAGTAAAAAGTATTTAGTGTGCTCATCTGGCGACGTTAGAAGAAAGTAAAAAGGTATTTAGTGTGCTCATCTGGCGACGTTAGAAGAAAGTAAAAAGGTATTTAGTGTGCTCATCTGGCGACGTTAGAAGAAAGTAAAAAGGTATTTAGTGTGCTCATTCTCGAATTGCCCCCTTAAGAATCAAATTGCCCCACGTTGGGAACCACTGACCTAGAGCATAATAATAATTAAAGAAGAAATATTCTTCAGTCAAATCTTCTGTCTTAGACATTCCCTAACAATAATCAAGTTCCGGTGATTGCAGTGAAATAAAATACGCAATGCGATGACTGTCCTTTTTTTCTTATACTAGGAAATTCTATTCCTAACCTTTTTGTTTTTAAATTTAGTTGCCCGGACTGGGTATATTTAAATGGACTGTGGTATATTCGAGGCTAGGCTAGCTGCGAAGCCCAGAGAATGCACAAATAAAAGTCAATTAAATATACACATATAAAAGTCAATTATCAACGGTGTTAAGATATGTCGATTCTTTCTCTGCGAAAAATAAACAAACACGTGCGGATTCGCGTCTTCGCGGTTCTGATTCGAAGACCTTCAAGATACGATCGCCTGCTAGCGTTTCCATGACAACATAAATGCGCGGGTAAAAAGAGAATAGGCCATTGCTTTGGGCAAGGGTTCGCTCAGAAAAGAGAAGACTTCGGACTACCTTAGTCACTCGCATGTTCATAATAGAACGTTTTGCGAGAGTTGTTTCAGTTTGTGTGAAGTGTCAATGAATTAAAATCAGTGGTACTATATCTCAAATTCGTGGCTTTGTTGGATTCGAACTGTTTTGAAAAATTTTGTGAAAGCTTCCCTGAACATCTACTGTCAGAAATTAAAGCATTCTAGTGTTTCAAATTTTGATACAGCTCGACTAAAAAATGAACTGCAGGTATTTTATTCCTTTGATGAATACAAAAAGAAATCAGTAGGAGTACTTGTTTTTATTGGACATAGTTGTGTTTAGTGAGGTGTACAAATTAGCAGACCTAATATTAAAGTTTCCATCAACAACTGCAACTGCCGAAATAAGTTTTTCTGTATTAAAAAGAATCAAAATATATCTTAGAGCCACCCAAGGACATGTTCATTAGAGAAACTGGAGTGTTTTGTCAATAGAGAAAAACATTCTTTTTAAATATGAAAAAGTACTGGGAAGAACCTTTTATGAAAACGTAACACTCAAGTTCACACAAAAGGAAAGAAGAATGAAGTGCATGTACAAATAAAGTATTCAGAAAAAGAATGGAGTTCATGTACAAATAAGTGTTCAAATCCTAATCCTCATAATTATTTGGTATCATGTTAGCAATAGCATGTACCTAAAATTTAGAAAAAAAAGTTACTTCTATTAATTAAATGTTCCGTCGTGTTTTACGTTGACTTCTTAAGGTTGATTTCCGCCGTTTTTACACTATCTTATTCAAATAACAGATTCAAAATAACACATTTGCCTGTTTAAATTATTTATTTTGATGAAGGTAATTATAAATTCATACAATAAACATTAGTACTTTCAGGCCCGCAACGGACCCATCTTCAGATGTTATTAGGAGAATGGAACTGAGTATGATTTGAATACAATAATGATATGTGATATTTCTTGATATTGTCACATGCTCCGTGATGGACATCATATCTCGTGAATGATTTGATAACATCGATAAATATATTACGTGTCAAGTAATGTATTAAAAAATTAGAACTGAAAGAAAATAATTGGTGTAAGTCTCTATGTTAAACCTCATTAAGCATCGCTTTCCAAGGTAAAGGGATGTGACAAGGAGAATCATCATTGCAACATAGTTCACCAAATTTGTGATTAAACAGACTTTCCATTAGGAGGATTGATGCTTTTGAGTAGAGCGTGGCGAAGGTGTTGGATTCGCTCCAACATAGGTAATGAGATCCGTTGTGTGATAGCCTTGATATGGAAGTCTTTGACGAGTTTGTCCTTATGTTATACTAATGCTCTTTTAAGCGAGTTTTTAATAAGCGAATTGTAGATCCAACATATATACGATCTTCATCTTGAATGTCTATAAGTTTTCAGTGGGATGATGTATATACTCCATATCGATTGTCCAATGGAACAACGTCTCTATCATTTTTTATTTCTGATAATACATTGTGTGTTCGTATACATTCATTCATTCATTTCATTGATTGGAGGTTTAACGACCACTGTGAGCAACTCAATGGGCTATAAGAAGTCACTCGTCCCTAATTTAGGGTCACTGGTTCCAGGGAAGGGAGAGAGCCAGTGCCGTAAGACAAACACAACATCCACGCCTCACCAGGATTCGAACCCGGACCCCTTTTGAGCGAATGATCAGAGGCCATCGCTTAGATCACTGCGCCACCGGGGCGGCATTGTGTTCGTATACCGAAGCCAATATTGTGACGATGGCAAACGTTTTTGAGTATATTGATGATTTTGGGAATGTATGGTAGTGATCCCACATATTTAATTGGTCTACGATCTTTTATTAAAGTGGTATCTAATGTGCGATTTATTTTCTTTACGATAGAATTAACGATGCCATCTGAGTAGCCATGATGAGATGCAGATATTTTAATTTTGTCTATTTCTTGATTTCGCAATGTTACTGTCGATGACTGGCTAAATGCTCGTCGTACTTGGAACCGCATGATTCCATCTCAATCAGCTCATCCATATAACCAGAAACTCACATACCGTCATGATTCCATCTCAATCAGCTCATCCATATAACCAAAAACTCACATACCGTCATGATTCCATCTCAATCAGCTCATCCATATAACCAAAAAACTCACATACCGTCATGATTCCATCTCAATCAGCTCATCCATATAACCAAAAACTCACATACCGTCATGATTCCATCTCAATCAGCTCATCCATATAACCAAAAACTCACATACCGTCATGATTCCATCCCAATCAGCTCATCCATATAACCAAAAACTCACATACCGTCATGATTCCATCTCAATCAGCTCATCCATATAACCAAAAACTCACATACCGCCATGATTCCATCCCAATCAGCTCATCCATATAACCAAAAACTCACATACCGTCATGATTCCATCTCAATCAGTTCATCCATATAACCAAAAACTCACATACCGTCATGATTCCATCCCAATCAGCTCATCCATATAACCAAAAACTCACATACCGTCATGATTCCATCTCAATCAGCTCATCCATATAACCAAAAACTCACATACCGTCATGATTCCATCTCAATCAGCTCATCCATATAACCAAAAACTCACATACCGTCATGATTCCATCTCAATCAGCTCATCCATATAACCAAAAACTCACATTTATCCAATTCAAAGTATGACGAGCATTTAGCCAGGGGTGAGATAGAAAAAAAAGGAACGGGTGAGATAGCCCAGGTCTCGGATCTAAGAGACGCCACTGGCAACTAGATTGTTTTTCTATCTGCCCAAGTCAATAATTTACATGCCCCGAGCATGGTATGTTCTCAAGCCATGAGAAAGCTTACATTTGCCTTCAACTTTTCATTTCAAATATCATTTGAACTTTCATACCTTGATTCCTTTATTTATTCATTTATGAGCAAAATGTCACCTGGTTGACATGTCACGGAAAATCCCCTTCCTCCCCCATGTCACCTGGTACAGATGGGAGAGAAAGGAGCAGTCTGACTCTGACAGCTTGCATTGCGGTGCTTGGTAAAATCCCGGGTAAAAACGTGAATGGCGGTCTCGCAGGTTCCTTTCTTGAAACAAGAAAGATGACCATAGCAGCTGCCCGTACCGCGGTAGGGACTATGACTCCTCCCCCAATAATAGTATTAGCACTGACAGTAAAAGCATTTTTAAATTTTTAAATACATTTATTTCTTACTTTACAACACGTAACACAGGATGAATTAATAAGTGACATTTTCTGCCATTTTCACGAGAACCAGGGGCGGTTCTAAGCTGGAGGGACCGTGTAACCAGATTTTCTTAAATTTTGTTTTTAGAATTATATATAAATTTTAATTAATTACCGGAACATGTAGGAATTTGAGCCAGCCCCCCCCCCCCCCACCATTTTTTGTCTAGCACCGCCACTAACGAGAACACAGACAATAACCAAACCTGTGGGATGAATATCTCGTTCAAAAATCACTAACACACGCGCTTTATTCCCGTTAATGCGTTGAGCTACTGTAGAAAACCCCGGGGATTTTATTTTTACTGAAGAATGAATTGTTTTTTTGTTTTGTTTTTAATGCCATGCATTTTTCCCGACAGTAGTAGTAAAGTAAACCCCAAGTAAAAAGTTCGATGTAACGAAAATGGGTAACGGTACGAGTCGGTGAACCATGTAGGTTGACTCTTTCAAATATCTCGAAAACAACGGTGGGTCGTGGCAAAGAATATCTAACTGAGAAGAAGTTAAGGTCGGCGAGACGTAACTGGCGCCGACATATAATGGATTACAAGATTGCACAGAAACCAACATACAGGCCGGAGCGAACGCCTTTATTCCCGAATGTTTGCTTTCCGGCACAGCACATAAGCTACCAGGATAAGGGGGCGCTGTTATCGCCTGTTTTACGTTATCTCAATAGGAGTTCATGTTCTTCACGCGCAGCTATACATTCTTTGGTTGTGGCAAAACTTGGCTTCCTTTCGACCCGCCCCATGAGGATGCTGAATGTTACCTGCTATCGACGAAACCTTTAAAATATTGTATAACACGATGGGATATAAACCAGTAGATATCCTTGACCAAAAGTTACCAATCCCTCGTACTAACACACAGGATTCAGCTTTTCTTTCTATCTTGAGATCAGATTTTAGCTCGCGCAGATGGTAGTTCGTAGCTACATCACATTTCACAGGTGTCAGGATCGTTTCTTACATCCATTCGTCAAAATCTGAATACCTACTGTATATAACAGTGCTCTCAAACTCGCGGCCCTGTGTCAGCTGTTTTGCGGCCCGCGTGAATAATTACAAAATAAAACACTCTTTTTTTCAAGTATATTATAATATATTAAATGCAATATAAACATAGTAATGCTTAGCAAAGCCATCCTCTTTATAAGTAACAAGTTTATTTATGAAGAATATAACTGTATATAACTGTATTAAGCAATATATTCAAGTCTCCATTCCTATAATGCTGACGGAGCACATGAAAAACTTTATTAGTGTGATTCTTTCCTAAAAGAAAAATTCAACAACTGAAACCTAAAAGTTTTACCAGTTAGTTCCAAAGGACAAATACGTAAACTAGCTGCACGTT
The DNA here is from genome assembly GCA_039090855.1 of Macrothele yani. Lineage (NCBI taxonomy): Eukaryota > Metazoa > Arthropoda > Arachnida > Araneae > Macrothelidae > Macrothele > Macrothele yani. Next base: position 165,451,545 of record CM077029.1, on the reverse strand, counting down.
TTGTGCCAAAGTGAGTACGTGGCGTTACTTTTAGTAACGTGAAATGCCGTTCGACTAGGGATTAAGAACTTTTGCTGTTCTCTTTGTTGTTTCTCTAAAAGGCATTAAGCCAAAGGTTGTACAGTGTATCACTGTTCTTTTTGGAGCGTGCCCCTTGACACTGCAATGTCAAGGCAGGAGTGGTTATCCATGATGCAGGGCTTAGTCCATGATGTTCAAGCTTAGTACGTGATCTGGTGGGTGGCTGACCTCGGGACCCGGGCTTACGAGAATTGGGGAAGCGCGTTAAGACAAAGAAACGGAGAGTATAAAGAGGGTGGCTTCTTAGCCCCTCCGGGTATTCGAGTGTGTGGGACACTCCCATTCCGGCGTGAGGAGTCCTGACAGTGTTGCCAGAGACTTTTACCTGGAATTAGTAAAAGTAACCCCACGTGTTAAGTAAAGCCAATCAGTACAAATCAGAATTTTTTGCTTGAGATATGCACCACCTTACAAATGTAATGCAGTATTGGACGTAATCTCAGTACGAAGGAACATTTAAATCTACTGGTATTTCAAATAATTCCAGTACTTCATAAACTACTATTAAACACCGGAATAGAATTCAAACCTATATAATCCTGAGTGCTTTTCTATAAGATATTACTAATTATCATCTTTATAAAATAATGCTCACTATTAAAATTAATGTGCAAATAATCATGACATTTATCTTTTAATGTAGTTACAGTTGGATCAGTTGTTGTCTTCCTAAAAGCAGAGTTATATACTTACTAAACGAAATCCAGAATTTCCCAAAGTCCATTGAAATAAGTGCTATACTCTAAAAAAGTATGATCATCCCAAATATCGTAGTATTCCTAAAATTCTGTGTTCTAACAAAACTAGGAAAAATCTTCCTGTAACGGACTAATTAGGTATCTAGAATAAAAGAATATTTCATGGCAACCAATTTGAATTAAAAGAAAAATAATAGGTAGCAACTGTTGAATAATTTTAGTCTATGTCAGAATTTTCTCTGCAGAACAGTTCTGAGGTGAGTCTTATCGACTGGATCAGTAGATGGTTAGTACTGAAAGAATGCAGATATTCTTAGACAGCATGCCCAGATCAGATCATAGGTAGAGGATTTTAGCAAGGGAGTGTCTGACCCCAGGTCTTAAACAACCCTTAGAAATAGGAAGCTAGGAGATTTGGGCCAGAGTGCCCGATAGGGAAAGTGACACGGAAGCGAGGCATAAATGGGGAGGAAGACGCCCTTATTTATTACCGGGGGGACAATATCCGGGGCCCGACGGCTTAACGTGCCCATCCGACGCACGTCGGATATTTAGTGGTTCGAGCGTTAAGGTACTAACGCTCGAACCAGAGGTCTTCTCCGTGGCAGACACGAACGCTGACCACTAGGCCACCCGCGGCCCACACAGCATGTCCAAGAGTGTATAGGTGGTCTTAAAACAGAGAAAAATCGATAGATTACGAAAATCTATCAGTAGACTGGAGTCAAAATCAGGATATCTACTGATAAATCAGTAGAATGGCAACACTGGGTCCGGCGGAAGATTACCACGGGGAGTTTGAGTTGACCGGTGGTAAGATTTCCCGGAAGGGGGCCAGCAAGATTTACGCTAGAGGTTCGAATAACCACCCGAGATGTTAACTGTTCCAGTCTCTTAATGAACTCTGTTACTGTTATTCTACGCATAACTGTCTATCCTTGGGGTTGTTCGAATTCTTGCGCCCAGCCTCTTAAACCAGATGTATATATAGATATAGAAAGGTGAGGTAGTATCTACTGCATATCAGAAGAACCGAAGAAGAAGTGGCGCGTAGCAGCATAACACATATACTCTTCACATTCTGCTTAAGAGCTGCCGTAACACGGGCGGGCGTACAAGTCACTACAAGGAAATGCGCACACACCTTACAATAATAATGATAAAAAAAATTTGTTTTTGAAAAACTAAATAAGTCAAAATACTTACTATTGCCGCCGCTATAGTTTAGTAAATATTTACTTTTATGACTCGCATATCTTCTTTCATTGGTTTTACAATAACATTCATTAATCCACCTACCTAAGTACAGCTCAATATCAGGAATTAATAAACCTTATTGTTTGTTGTTATAACTTAATTCCACTTAGAATGTACAAGAGGCTCTCTGTGTGGTCGCGAGTGACGCTAATAAATGCAATGTGTTGTATGTAAATAAATGTATACTCTCAAATCACTCGTCTTGTTTCAAACATTATCTACAAAGTGCACAAAGGTATACTGTCTCTCTCAATTTTTTTTTTCACTTATGGTTATTTTTCCTTTCGAAATATGCGTTTCACCTCTACCGCCAATTCACGATAAAAAAATAAATAAAAAAAAGACATTAACACCGCAAGATCATTTGAATGAGTTTGCACCATCCAGTAAAATAGAATCTTGTAGGAGGAAAATTTGGTGCATAAAATATTTCAATAGCAAAATGTTAGAAAAAAATGATATAACGTTGTCACTCACGAAAATATATATAAAAAGAAAATTTTATGGCTGTTAAAAATTCACAATGATTTGCTTTCTTACTCGACCACTCATGAGTTAAAAAAACAACGATCGCATGTTTTGGCTCCCTTTAAAAAAAGGAGTCACTTATGCAGCTGTTACAAATTTCTAGTACTCACTAATTGAGAAGTACATTCTTTATTCTCCATTTCGCCCCCTCAGTCTTTTAAAAAAAAATAATTCTGATTTCCGCGTGATTTCATTTTTATGACGCTAAAAATGGAAAGTCACATTGACAACATAAAGAAAATGAGAAACACAAAAATAAATCTGCGAAAGTTTTTCACATTAAAATAATAACTTTCTGTCGGAAACTATGAAAAATCCATCACCAGCATTGCAAAAGTAGATTCATTTTTCACTGCGGCAACTTCCGTATAGTTTGCGCCGTTTTTTTTGTTTTGTTTTAATTTTTTTTTTTTTTTCGCTTTTTTTTCCTCATGGTTTGTCTACCCCTTCCGTTGAAATTTGATGCGTGGTTACTTTATAGTTGCAGACTGCTTTTGGAAACAAACTAAATAAAAAAGAACAATGTTGAAAAATTAAAAGCATGGCTACAAAGTATTGGGGAAGCCCCTGATATAATTAATGGTGTACTTACTCAGTACTAGAGTAGGAGAGTGGAAGGGATACAACATAATCCTAAGCGCAAGCAGACATATTCTTCGATTCACGCCTTTTTTGATGTGACCCAACGCAGGACCTCAGCACCAATACGCACTCACATACCATCCCATTGCGATCCAAAGCAATGACGTCACGTTTCCACCCCCACTTCTTTCGCTCTCTCTACTTTTTTTCCTTCTTTTCCACCCACCCCCACTGCACCCGCAACAAGGAAACCCTTTGTCACTCTCGTCTTCTTCCCTATTAGTTGCGCCCTAATGCGCTCCACTGTCGACAAGAACGCTTCTAAAGTTTCAAGACCATTCTATGTCTTGGGTTCAGCGGGAAAACAGCAGGCCACTTGTTGAGGAGTTTTGTTGTTTTTGGAGCGTGTGGTCTGGACGCGGTGAGGGAGGTTCCAACCCTGTGACACATATCTCCCCTTCCCCTTTTTGTGCACATCACGATGACCTTGCGGAGCCACCCAGCAGTCACAGTTCATCGTACACAGGGTAGAGAGACACCAGAAGCCCTGGAGAGACACAAATAGCTCTCTCTCTCTCTCTCTCCACGGGTCACCATGTGCGAAAAATAATGCTGCGAACAATAGGATGCGGAAGATCTTTCCGCTACAAGCTCCACAGGTGGCTGATCTTGGGGTTAACACGCACTTAACAATATAACGACTTGTCTCAGATGCATATCTCACTCACAATATATTTTATTCCCTCCCTTTGTCGCCGGAACATAGTCCAAAAAAGAAGGATTAACTGAAGAAATCATCTTGTTCTTAAGTTCCAGCAACACAGTTTTCCGATCTTTCCCTGTTAGGAGATACCTCTGTTTCTTCATGCAAAAAACGGAACAACCTATTCTTAGTACGATCTATGCGAGATATACAGATCTTTAAAAAGTGTTTCAGAACAGGATGCTACGCCCCTATTCTGAAACAATTTAAACATTGCTTCAGAACACGGGCGTAGCAATTCAAAAATTAAGGGGAGGGGGCTCAAGTTGTTTCTTACCCAAACACCGAAAATAATTGCTAATGTAGGAAAATCAATTAATAATTTAGCGTTAATAATCAATAATTCATTATTTAGAATAATTATATAAATCCATTAATAAAATAACAAGTTTATTGATAATTAAAATACTGATTTACAGAGTTTTGATACGAAGCCTTATGTAATGTGGAAAGCTATATATTTATTAACTGTGGTTAATGTAAAATAGAGCACTTCTCTCTCAATATTCAATTTCTCGGAGTTATTAAAGGCGCAATTTTAAAATTGCTTATTTTATGAAATAAATAATAGTTATGCTAGTATTTTAATAAAAATGTTCTTAAATATCTTAGCATCACTGTACAAGGTAACTGTGCTTCACCGCCATTGCTTTCAAAATGAGGATCCTGTACTTCTACTTCTCGAGGAATGTTCAACAATTTTTCATTTTTTGATTGAAGGTTTAACGACCACCGTGAGCAACTCAATGGGCTATAAGCAGTTGCCCGTTCTTAAGATAGGGTTACTGGTTCTAGGGAAGGGAGAGAACCAGCGCCATAGGACAAACACAACATCCATGCCTCACCTGGATTCGAACCCGGACCCTTCACGGATGAATGACCATAAGACAGCGCTTTTCAAGTCCAGAAATTCGAGAATCAGACATTGTGTTTCGAAGATACATTTTCGGGCGCCTGCGAGTAGAAAATGTACTTTCCGGAGTGGCAACTGAGACAGGAAGCGTTGATAGAAATTTTAGTAATTTCTTGTTAATTGGGGTACAAAAAATAAAAAACCAGCAGCTTCACTTCACAACTTGATAAGGATTCTATCGCAGTGGTTGGTTTTTCCTCTTGTCAATAAAAGTATCTTCCAGGAGTATGAGCGACAGCATGGCCATGATCATATGTAGAGGATTTTAGGAAGGGAGTGTCTGACCCCAGGTCTTAAACAACCCTTTTTTTTTTTTTTTTTTTTTGATTGGAGGTTTAACGACCACCGTGAGCAACTCAATGGGCTATTAGCAGTCGCCCGTCCCTAATTTAGGGTCACTGGTTCCAGGAAAGGGAGAGAGCCAGTGCCGTAAGACAAACACAACATCCGTGCCTGACCGGGATTCGAACCCGGACCCCTTACGGACGAATGAAAACAACCCTTAGAAATAGGACTCTAGGAGATTTGGGCTAGAGCGCCCCATAGGAAAGTGACACGGAAGCGAAGTAGAAAGGGGGAGGAAGACGCCCTTATTTATTACCGGGGGCCAGTACCCGGGGGTCCGACGGCTTAACGTGCCCATCCGACGCACAGCGGATATTTAGCGGATCGAGCGTCCGTACCTGCCTGGGATCGAACCTGAGGCCCTTTCCGTGGCAGTCACGAACCTTGCCCACTAGGCCACCCGCGGCCTTATGAGCGACAGCGAGTGAGCCTTGCGGGTGTGTTGCTTGCAACTTGGAAAGATGCGCCAATGAAACAAATTCAAAGGGAATCGAAAAAATCCTGGGCTTCGTTGGAAAAAAATGTGCTTTGAGTCAGATTTTTTTATCGGTTTTTCAGATTCATCTTGATATTCTTAATGAACATGATTTAAAATTCGGCTTCAAAAAAAGAAAAACAAATCATATCCAATGAGGTTTCAGTTACCTGAGCCACTCCCTTTCCTACGCCAATGTTTCAGAACACCTTTCACACTGCGCTAAGGCACTTTTCATGGTTACATGGTAAGAGAAATAAATAGGGAAATATATAATCTTATTTTTATCAATATCCTTCTAAGAGTCCGATTTTAAAAATTCCTTCTTTGTTGGATAGCGCTTCCGGTGCGAAATATTTTTCATATAATTTCAAAAACTTCCAGTAAAGGTATAGTATAGGTATGGTCACTTTTTCAAATTACGCATAGATTATCCGCTAGGGGGCGTAAAGGTAAATTGCGTTTTCCCCAATATCTCTGCTTCCGAAACTCCGATTTGAAAAATTCTTTCTGTATCGGATACAGACAGCTCTTGATGCGAAACATTTTGCGTATCATCTCTAATATTCGGTAAAACATGGTTTAGTGACCAGAAACGTAAGCGTTTATTTCTGCTTCTAATGCATTTGCAGCAAAATCTCTGAGCTCCTGAAAACTCGATTGAAAATTTTCTTTCATGGACCGATACCGCTCACATCGTAAAAACCTATCGTGAATACTTCTTGAAATAATGCATGTTTTTCCAGATAGGAGGCGTAGATGCATGACTGATTTTTGTCCATAGCTCTGCTTCTAAGAGACTGATTCAAATTTTTCTAAACGCACAAACAAGTCTGCGACCAGAGGGCGTAAGCACACGTCTTCGTTTACAGCAATATCTCGGAACTAATAACCCTATTGAAAAACTTTTTCGGTCAGATACTACTAACTGAGCAAACGCTGTGTGCGTATTTTCTTCCCGAAATAATGCACACTTTCGCCGCCACATGGCGCAAACGTTTAATCTGTTTTTTTTTTTCAATATCTCTGATACTACATGTCCGATTTAAAAAATTCCTTCAACATCGACTGCCATTTACCTTGTAGAACACTTTAGGCTAGTATATGAGGAAATTTTATAGTTCACATTTCTGTCAGTAGGCCATGTTTGTGTACTTCAGTTTGCAGCTGTATTGCTGCTACTAAAAACACTATTGAGAAATTTCTTCTTTACTGTATGCCATTCGCTACAACAGAGACGTGGAGCATTATCCTCTTTAAATAATGCAAGATTTCCCCGTAGGCGCGTAAAGATCGAATTTTTTTTTTTATGTTTTTCGCTATCTCTTCTTCCGGGAGACGTATTTGAAAAGTTCTTTTTCCTTAGCATAGCTTTTTCCATGCAGAATATTTTTCGCTGTTTTCAACTTTTCCATTACGCAAAATTCTTCCGCTAGCATACGTAGACTTATACCATGTTTCCTTTTCTATATTTCTTCTTTTAACTGTTCGATTTGAAAATTGCTTTGTCTCCGATACCTTCCTTATGCTATGAGAAACTTTTTGTGCGTCATATTTTAATTTTCGTAACATGCTTTTTTAGTCCCTGGTGGAACTCAGTAGATGTTTCTGTTTCTGGATGTTTTATCGATTGTAGAAACCGGTTGATCGTTTTCCTAACCGGCTTCATTGACTTTGAGTAGCTCTCATAAATTTAATTCGCGCCAGAACATATTCAACAGACGTGCTCATTACAACTGAAAATTCAGTGTCATATTTTTTGTTTCGTTGTCTAATTTAGGTTAAAGTAATTTTGTTAAGCGATTATGCAACGAAATTAAATTTGCTTTTAGTGAACTCTCATAACCTATTTAATATAGAAATTTTGTTTGTGTGTGGTTGCTACTTTCTGATACACATGCCGTTTCCCGAAACGATTTTCTCAATCGTCTGTGCGATTGTTTCCCAAGGGGGACACATTATATATACCTCACCCCTACCACCAGTCGTCATCTTCGACGTGTGTCGTACACAACATTCGGTATGCAAACACCTTTAACGGCGCCTACCTATATTTAAAGAATGTCTTTGGATTCCACATTAATTTCAGTTCCTCAATTGTAAGCACATAATGCTTGAATCTTATGGAATGCCTAAACTGCTAAATTGCCCCACTTAGAAATAATTCACAGAAATTCTGAGCTAAATCAAATGAATGAAAAAAAAAGCAAACGACACAACAACGAAACATTCGTAAATGATAAATCGCAAAATCTTGCAGCAGAACAATAACTAAGACTTCTTTCTGCGCAGGTAATTATTCGGAAATATAGGTCTCCAACGTGCCGTGACATTGATAAATGACGTTTGTCAGTGGCAGAGCATAATTGTTTTGAACTTTTTTAGAAACAAAACCTGTCATTTCAATTCTTTAATTCACGGAGTTTCTTTATTTCTAATTTATTTCAGCACTTCAAGGCCAGTATGTCGTTCTGTGTTCATTACTCACAAATAAATAACATGTTAAAAATGAGCAGACAGGTATATGTTGTGATGTATTATTCGTACATCTATTCTCGCTGTCAAGATCTGATAGAAACAAGTTGGCCATCGCACTACAGGATAATGAAGCAGGAAAAAAAGTACGAAACTAGGTAGCGTGTGTGGAGCACATAATGCATTTGTTGAAAAATCATTAACAAGTTTCAGGAACTTGGATAGCACACATTTTAACAGACAATAGCGTAAAATATAAAAATATGCCGAAGGCAGGGTAATGGACGCATACAAGAAAACGAACATTTTACAGAAAGCTGTGAAAAGCTTATTTATTTCAAGCCTACGACAACAGAAAGTTGGGGGCGGGATTCCCCCCCCCCTTTCTTCTCGAATGCAGATTAATTAAATTACGACACTTCAGTTTTATTCACCATAAATACACTTATTCGAAAAACATCAGCTCAACGCGAACCTTTTTAATCAGTATCATAGAAGATTTACCCTGCATTAGGGCCGGATGGAGCTATTGCGGAGCCTGGGGCGAAATTTCATTGCAAGGCCCCGGAGCAAAATTTCATTGCTTGCACTAAAAAACAAATCTCATATTTTAATAAAGTCGATACGTGAAAGATGTCGGTAAAGAATACACAGGATGTGAAACCCACGAATTTGCCTGTGACGGCGACAAATTCGCATCCCTCTGCGCTTCGGAGCTGAATGCTTCACCGATGAAGGTACACCGACGGAATTTATCTCTGTAACTTTTCCTTTTTGACATGTGCTTCACCTCTGTAGTACTTCAAAACGAAAACTATCATAAAGATAAGATTATTATCTCAAAGAAGCATTTGCTTTAAGCTCAAGACAAAGACCAGAACATGCATGGAAAGTTCAGAGAGAGAGAGAAAGAGAGAGAGTAAAAACTGTTAAAATCTAAGATTTTCTTTCCGGAGAGATGGAAGATTTTTGGATTGCGAATATTTTAGTGTAGAAATAATAAATAATAAATTCGTATAAATAGTTTGTTTCTCCTGATACATGTTTTAGTGACTGATTTTTAATGCAAAATGGAGTAACTGACAAATTAGCGACTTATTTAAACTTTTATACGCGCTCATATATGATTTTTTTTTTTTAGTTTCTAGTAATGTTTTTAAAGTCACTGAATAAATGGCCTCTATGTGTAGCCCGAAACCAACTTTGATATTGTTCTTTTTTATTTTATTTAAATTTAAGTATCAGGTTTGTACGCAAATTGTTCAATATACAAAATCAAATTGTTAAATATACAAAATTAATGTATATAACACAAAATTATGAAATTAAATTTGCGATTTAGTGAATTCGGAAAATATCAAGGTCGTTACAATAATTACTTGAAGTATACAGATCTCCGTATTTGTACTGCGAAGGGCGATACCTTTTTCGAATACCGGGGGATTGGAAACAAAAAAACTTAAAAAAAACAGAAACATCTTTTTAAGGGCCTCGCACCCGAAAACTTACACAGAAAAAAAAATAATTGTAAAAAATTCTAACTACAAATCTTTTTTTCTTAAACTGCGGGGCCCCTTAAAGGCGCGAGGCCCTATGGTCCAGCCGGCCCTTCCCTACATTCACTGATTTTTTAGCACTTTTGTAAAAAAAAGATCGTTAGCTTTAATTTAAATTGCAGTTAAGCTTCCAGTGCGTTTATTTATTTGCTGATTTAGACTTATCATGTTCTGGTAAACAGCTTCCACATTGATGAGCGGACGTCTTGGTTTGGCCTTGTCTCTGGAGAGGAGATTGTAGCGTCTACAATGATACCCTGCGAACAAACCACGATAGGAATGGACTCAACAAAAACGTTAATTGTTCTCCCGCTTAAAATTCATGACCCCAACGAAACACGATCCAGTCTTTTCAAGATTTTTTCCACCAGCCCTATGTGTAGAATATCTCCCCCCCCCCCAGCATTCTTTCTTATTCATATTAACACATCTCTCATCTCGTTGTTTCTAGGTCTCTCTTGGTATCCAATTTAACAATCCTGCAGTCAAACGATACCACATTTTTCTAGTAATATTACCTACTAATTGCCATTTATGAGTCTTCATTTTACTCCTGGTGCAAGCAACTCTTGTATTTTCTTTGTTACACGTGCTTCATCATGGGTGTGTGAATGTGCGAGAGGTGAGACTCCGACTCCGCAACTTAAGCTATTTCTAGTCTCGTTGTACACCCCTCCGCGTTTGTTTGTTTTTAACACAATATTGTATTGTTGCATCTAATACAAAAAATTATTTTTGCATCGGGGAAGTAGAATGAATTTCGAGTAGGCCTCTCTGTGATGCGCGGCGTTAATATGTTTTTACACTGAGCAGTACCCACGTACGACGGGGAAAATGCTTGCAGTAGATAGCTGGGTGGCATTAGTAAGCTATCATATCGACACACTTTCTAATATTCCACGGACGGACTATTTACATTATAAGTAAGTTCATAATTACATATTTGCAGCTGATCCTATAACAGCTCTATCCAGCTTTATTTGTAAAGTACTGTTTGCAGTGGATTCAGATACTATGGGATTAACAGAGAGAGAGAAAACAATCGAGTTTCCATCTTCTTGACATGTTTTTTTTTTTTTTTTGCTTTAACGATCACTGCCAGCAACTACTGCAACTTCACATTTTCTAGTTTGAGGCCAGTGGTTCCAGGGAAGGGGCACGGCCAGCACCCTGCGTCTCTGACCACTCGGCACCGAAGCGTCTTTTTCACATATTAAACTTTTTCACTAGGCAGTGCAAGAATATACTTGTAAGTATCCATCACCAGAAAATTTTCTTCCTTTTTCTTGTTTCGCGCTCACGACGAGCAACTCTAAGTGCCAACTCGAAGGGCTATCTATAAGCAAGCAGAAGCTCATCCCTAATTTAGGGTCATTGGTTCCAGGAAAAGCGCAAAGACAGCACACAGCTCATGCCTCATCCAGGACTTAACACCAGGACTATCTAAGAAGACAGGCCAGATTGTAGCGCCTCAAACCACTCTAACACCTTAGCGGTTATCTCCTCGTAGAAACTAGACTGTAGAAATTATTTTGTTTTTTTTTTGTTTTTTTATAGAGTTGATATAACCATCAGCAATATTTTCCATGATTTCTCAGGGTTTTTCAGAAACTCAGTTTCGTTGATAGCTGGTCTAATTGGAAGAATATTTGCCTTTAGCAAATTTTTTCGCTTGATTGGAGAATTCTTTATGACGCCGATATACACTATATTGACAAAAGTCACCGGTCACCCCATCAAAAGCAAATGAACGGATCCGCTGCGCTGTTAAGATGCGCGGTACGGCTGCAAACAGTATAAAAACAAGCCTGCAGCAGAACGCAATCATATCGCACCGTGAGGTTGAGTGAAAATGTCGCGGCGGGAGAGAATTGACTTTGGGAAAGGAAAGATTCTTGGGTGTTATATTCGTGGGTTGTCCATAAGAGGAACCGAGAGGTGTTTAAACATACCCAAGTCAGCTGTTTTGGATGTACTGAATAAGTGGAAGACACGTGGCGTGCCTCAAGCAGCAAAACGTACCGGCAGACCAAACAAAATCAGTGAAGAAAATCAGTGAGGACGTCGAAGCCCTGAGAGTCGTTACAGCTAATCGTCAGAGTACTGCACAAGACCTCAGTGTACAGGTGAGTAAAAATGATGGAACCTCGGTATGTACACGTACCATTCGCAGAGAACTTCATTCCATGGGTTACCGTGGTCGTGCGGCTGCTCATAAACCTCTCATCCCTCGAAACGGGTCCTATATGGACTGATGAATCCAGATATACGATCCATCAGTCTGATGGCCGTGTGTGGGTATGGCGGCAGTCAGGGGAACGCTATTTACCACCGTGTATTGTTCCTACGGTCAAGTTTGGAGCTGGCTGTGTACTCGTGTGGGGGTGTTTTTCGTGGTATGGTCCCGGTCCATTGGTTATAGTGGACAAACCTGTTAACCAGCATCTCTACCTTGATACTCTGGACAATTATGCCTCACCAACTCTGTGGCAATACTATGGAACCAAGCCTTGTTGGTACCAGCAGGTTAATACACCGAGCCGTAAAGCAAGGACTGTTACGGCGTGGTTTGACGATAATTGCTTATCGTGTGTGGATTGGCCAGCACAGAGCCCTGATCTTAATATCATATATCACCTATGGGATGAATTAGAGCGCCGCATAAGAAGTTTGGAACCAAGGCCTACTACTAAGCAACAGTTAGCGGCAGTATTATGTACTGAATGGAAGCGCATACCTATCGCTGTGTTCCAAAGCCTTTTCGAAAGCATGTCTCGAAGGGTCAGTACATGCATTAAGGCCAAAGGTGGTTTCAGAATCGCTTTAATGTACAATAACAAAACAGAGGAGACGAGCAACATGGAATCGTCTCAAAGAAATAAAAAGAACAGGAATGACACAAACTGATAAAAGCGATGATATGTACATTAAATGAGTAATGACAAATTCACAACGTGATGCAAACAGAGCAATGCTTGAGCAAGAACAAAAATGATCACAGGCGGGGCACCGCAGTGCGAAAGAACATCAAAAAGTTAACGCAGAGTCTTAACTCACCGTGAGATATAACGGACTTGGTGCAACAGCGAACCACAGGGTCACTGGTGACCACGTAGCATAGGAGCTTTCACGGTATGCGGAGATGGCAGACTGATACTCCTGCTGTACCACCGTGCACAGAGTAACGGAAAGCATGTTGAAAGGTGAAGTCCCAAGTGCGCCATCTATAAAAAAGTGTCGACGAGATGCAGTTCGTCTCTTGCAGAAGGAGTAAGTCGGTCCCAAGAGGAGAGAGATCTTCCAGAACGAGAGCGTTAGGGAGGGGGTTAGCAAACCCCCTACAATTCAGAATTGCGGCCTTAAATGGGTAAGTCCGACGTCGGATGAAGGGCAGCTTTCTGGAATGTGTCGAGGCGATTGATAATATCACGACACCACAAGACGTAGTTGGGTTGCTTGGCATTATGCCGGAGGAATTTGAGAATGGAGGTTGCTTGGTCGAAGACCTCGGGAAGAACTGCTTCAAACTGCTGTAAAACGATGAGCGAAGCCTTCCGATTTGTTTTATGTGTAAGAAACTCGTAAATTTCTTCAAAGGAGACAGGTTCTGAAGGAAGAGAGGCATTGGTAAGCAGAGTCAAGAAATCTTCAATCGTCGGCAGAGGACCCTTGGACTTTGAAAAGGAAGAGCTAGAACGTGACAGTGGAGACTTTGAGCCTGCTAGACGGGTGGAACGAGGTGGGCGGCCAGTCGGAGAAGGTGACTTCTTTTTCCTCCGGGCTTCGGTACTGGTAGTAGAGCAACGTTTGCCGTGGATCGATGTCACACGAGATGTGGAATCAGAGGAAAGGTCCACCTCATCGCCGGGAGCAAAAGTGCCGACGGTGAATGAAGTTTGAAGAACAGCCGTGATGTCCTCTGATGGAGAGAGAACACGGGAAGGCAAGGAGGAGTCAAGTGGAGGAAAATCCGACAGAGTGGAGAAAGCAACATCGGAAGACGCGTGTAGATCGAAGGCTTTAATCAGATTTTCGGCAGAACTGGGTCCAGGAAGTGCAGACGCAGGTGGAGGCATGGCAGCAAGAACGGAGGAAGAGGTAGAATGCTGCCTTGGAGCAGCAGGAGTCAGTGGCTCTGCATGGGGGCATTGAGCCTGCTGATGGCAGTAAGCCTTGCAGCGTGAGCAATGAACAGAGGTGAGGAGCTCAATCCGGCGGCGCTCGTTACCGCAACGTACATCGAGGAACCGTGCAAACTTTATGAGATGCTCTTCCGACGGGAAGATAATGCGAGCAGTTCTATGGAAGCCACAGATATGTTTATCATCGGGGTCAGAGGGGGAAGAGGAGAGAGTCTTCACTGGGCCAACTACTGTGCCGCATCGACTAAGTGCAGCAGCACACAGCATATCATCAGAGATCTCCGGGGGTACCGGATGTAGAGAGACCAGAACAGGACGCTGGGCGATGGATTCGGCTAAAAGTTGACGATCGCCAATTGATAGGCCCCGAGACAAGACAAGCTCGGCATATTCTTTCTTCGAAAAATAAACAATCACAGTTCGTGGCTTTCGAGTGAGATGGGTGTTGGCACCAGAAGGAAGCATCTTCTTGAGAGCGGAGCTGTATTGCTTCAAAGGAGTGTTGGGCAGCGCATCAAAACAAACCCCCAACTCGAAGGTCGAATGAAGACGTTCACCAGCAGGAGAATTCTCGGGAATGTCTAATAAGATGGTGTCACCGTTGAGAGTAACGTAAGAACCCATAGGGGGCAGACGACACGAGGAGGAAGCCGGTGGACTACCAGAGGTAGCCGCAGAATACGTGCGTGCAGAAGCGCCTTCTCGGGAAGCCATTGACGCAGCATGAGACTATGTACTGGAAGCAGAGGCAGTAGAAACTGTAGAGGGCAGATTAGCAACGCCATCAGAAACGTCCATGAATTCATCATCGTCAGCAGAGGCCTGGGACGTCACATTCACGTTCTCAATGGCAGAGTCGGAGACCTGAGCAGGAGAAGACGTACAAATGACAGGAGGAAAATTAAGTGGCTCTCCATTAGCAAGCGAAGATGATTGATCGGCTGCGTCTGTCGTTGAAGAGGCAACGCGAGGAGCTGCAGCGATGAGGGCGTGAACAGCGCCCTCATCGGCAGTTGCCATAATCAATGGCAAGGGTTAATGAAGAAAACACGACCAGCTCAGTATGGAAATTAAAACACTGATAATGAAACAAAATAAGCACTCACCCACTCGTGAGAGATCTTAAACGAAAGCACAGACCTTTAACTTCGGCATACACACAGAAGAACAATGATGGGACGCACAAAACACGTACGTGAAGCACTCAAACACGGAGCTCGTGAAGACACGTGTAGGCCGAAGGTGCACCGACACCGTACTAATGTATATCAATAAAAATGCCATGTTGGGTTTCTCTTCTATGTAGGTGTCCGATGACTTTTGTCAATATAGTGTATGACACAACGGCTAAATACACATCCAAAATTCTCCAATCGTCTTTAACAGAAAATTATCCCGGAAGGTAGCGTAAGTGCACATTTTTATTAGACATGATATATCTGCTTCGATTTCATCATCATCATCATTGTCAACCATTATCAATCCACTGCTGGACGAAGGTCTCCCCATGTTTCCTCCACAACGGTCTGTCTTGTGCCAGTCTCCTCCATGTCACCCCTGCATACTTTCGAATTTCATCCACCCATCTCCCATGTGGTCTTCTTCTGGGTCTTTTCCTGTCCCTTGGAATCCAATCTAAAATTTCGGCTGTCCATCGATGATCTGTCCTTCTGGCAGTATGTCCAGCCCATTGCCATTTCAGGGATTTAACTCTGATCATGATGTCTTCCACTCTTGTCATTTTTCGGATCCACGAGTTCCTCTTCTTATCTCTCCTGGTTACACCAAGTATGCACCTCTCCATGCTACTTTGAGTTGTCTGCAGCCTTTGTATGTCTCTTTTAGTTAAGGTCCACGTCTCTGCACCATACGTAAGCACTGGAAGGATACATTGATCAAACACTTTTCTTTTAAGACATAATGGCATATTGCTCTTGAAAATTATGCTGTTTCTTCCAAAAGCTCTCCAGGCAAGTTTTGTACGCCAATTAATTTCTTCATCAATGTGACCCTCACTTGATATCTGCTGTCCAAGATAAACGTACGTGTCTGTTATCTCCAGCTTTTCTCCATCAATCGATAAATCTTCATTTCTTGTAAAAGCATTGAACATCACTTTTGTCTTCTGAAAGTTCATTTTTAATCCCACTTCTTTACTCTTGTCAGCTAGTTCCTGGATCATATACTCTGCAGCTCTGATGGGCTAGTTGCAAAAATGACTACGTCATCAGCAAAACGAAGGTGGGTTAGATAATCTCCATTAATCTTTATCCCCTTGTTTTCCCAGCTCAGTGACTGAAAAACACCCTCCAATGTGGCATTAAAGAGCTTCGGAGATATGGTGTCACCTTGTCTCACTCACTTTCCAA
Source organism: Macrothele yani (assembly GCA_039090855.1). Lineage (NCBI taxonomy): Eukaryota > Metazoa > Arthropoda > Arachnida > Araneae > Macrothelidae > Macrothele > Macrothele yani. Next base: position 165,435,361 of record CM077029.1, on the reverse strand, counting down.
TTTTTATGTGTGTTGTATTTTCAAACAGCCTAATCTTTGCACTTGCATTTTCATAGATGTTATTAATAATATTAATGTATGCATCTTCAATACCGCAGGTTTTCAGAGCCATTGTAACTGCTGATGGTTTCACCGAATCAAAAGCTTTTTCATAATCGATAAAAGCCATGCACAATGGAAGTTCATATTCCCTCGCTCTTTCAATTAGTTCTCTCAGCACATGGATATGATCTATTGTGCTGTAGCCACTCCTGAATCCAGCTTGTTCTCTCGGTTGAGCCATGTCCAGTGTTACCTTCAAGCGGTGTGAAAGAACTATAGTGAAGATTTTATAAACGACTGATAGGAGGCTGATAGGTCTGTAGTTTCCGAGATCCTCAATGTCACCTTTCTTATGTAGCAGGATCATTGTAGCGGCGTTCCAATCCTCAGGAATCTTTCCTTCATTTTTCACTGCTTCGATTTATGCTCCGATAATTTTTCTGTTTTTTCTTTCTTTTATGGGAGAACATTAATTACCTCTAAGATTTCTCGTGGATTATTTGGTAGCGCACATTTGTATTTCCATTTGGCACGCTATTTTTGTCACTATAAATTTGATAGTGAGAATTACATTTTGGCATCATGAAACAAGAACAAGGTCTCCAACATGTTGCCTATGAAAAAGATATCTACAGCCTGCTAAAGTTGAGTATTTTTTCAAACCACGTTCTCAGTACACCCAAGAACTTTTTATAGCCTGTTTCTTTTTTTCTTTTTTTTTTAATCATATATTTTCAATCTGATGATTCTGATATTCGTGGAAACAGCTAACCCATAAAACTAAGGCTCTAGTACAGTTTCCACTTTTTCAACACAAGAGCTTGCTTCATAGGTGCAACATAAATCTGCTTTCCCCTGGTACTTAGTTATTTTACACAGTTACCCAAATTTCTGTGATATACAGAGCAATCGAAGGTAAGAAATTACTCATACATTTGCTTAGTGTTACTAAAAATTTAGAAACCATCTCAAGAAATTAAACAACTAAAAAATAAAAGCGTAGGGAGGGGGCAGTGCTTACAACTAAATACTACGTAATGAGTAAGCGAAAATTTCATCCACGCAGAGCAAGCACTGTCTTTAATCCTGGAATATTTTACACGAACATTTTAATGACCGCAAAATTATGTTTAGGAAAATGTGAAATGTATTGCTTCATAGTACTATTTCACAAAACCCCTAAAATAAAAACAAAAAAATACGCTATATAGATATATACTAGTTTTTGTGTCACGGGGAGGAAGCACAGACTGATACACAGACATAAATAATACAATTACCCACATGATACTTTAAGTACCAGGTTTCTAACGGTAATATAATAAACAATAGCTAGTGCACCAGCCGGAGCAGGGGGGATATATATCCGTTGCCACGATAGCCCCTAAATATCATGCGATACGATTTCCACAACATCCGATCTCGCTACATAACTTCAAAATCATGTTTTCCGACAGACGATTGAAATTTAATAGTTAACTAACATTTTAAGTATTCCCGCCACGGTTCCTATTACCGGAAATTTTTCGTCATATGCATACGGAAAAAAAGTGAGAACAGGCTATTTCCGTTAAAAAAATTGCGGAAAGATTTCCGAAAATTCAGAATTTTCCGTTAACACCTTTTAAAAAAACGGCAATTTTCCTTTATTAGCCGGAGAAAGATTAACAGGTGTTTCACGTCAATTAAGAAAAAATCCCTAAAATTAAGAAGAATCCCTGAAATTCTGTTTTTTTTTTTCAAAACCTGATTTTTTGGGGGGGGGGGGGGCGTTAATCCCTAAAATTAAGAAAACTGCCTGAAATTCAGGGTTTTCCCACATTTGACGGAAAAGGTTGAATCTAAAATATGCTTCGCTAATTCACAAAAAAAAAAAGAAAAAAAGAATCACAGAAAAGGTGAATTTCAGAATTTTTTTTCACTTGTGGCTTAATTAGAGTTCCATAATTCTAAAGTCTGAAATAGAGCAATGCCGTAAAAAGAATGAGACAGTCGGTGCATTGCCTGACTTTCTTGAACTGCAAATTCGTAAGTGTAAAGCCGCACAATCCTAGAAACTGCTAAACTATATAACACGACAGTTCGTCGAGTGTCTGACGTACTTCCAGCTTGTATAATTCTCAAGTCTTGTAAAACCACATGAACCCGACAACTATCTGAACTAAAAAACTCGTCGATTCGCAGCGTGTGCACTTGTACCACTAGTTTCAGTTCCATGGCCAATTTCGAGTTTACTTCAGCTTCAGTTTTTCGCGAAAGAATTCTAAAAATTCCAGGACCTACGTAATGTGGTCTGTCGTTCTTACGTTTTGAAAAAGAGCGCACTATGAAAATAATGGATTAAGGTTTGTCTTAAGTTTTTGAATGTCATCCACAGAAAGAACGATTTTTTTTTTTTTTTTACGCTTTCCAACAGTAGGTTGAAGAAGCGTATATGCTCCTCCAGCTTTGTCCGTCCGTCTGTCGACACGATAACTTGCGTAAATATGGTTCGATGTCGATGAAATTTTAGTATATTGCAGGGGACCACCTGGGAATCAACCTTATTGAAAATGGGTGAAGTGGGGTCAAAGGTCAGGACATAGGAGCGGAATGCATTCCATTGCCTTTATGCGTCATAACGTGCGTAAAAATTGTTCGATTTCGATGAAATTTTATTATGTGGTAGGGGACTACCTGGGGACGATCTTATGACGTCATAATCTCGCGCTTGAAATGTTGGCGCGCGGTCACGCCATCTGTCTCATTACGTCACGCATTGTGTGTGGATCCTATTAAAGTTTTATGACGTCACACTTTTGCGAGCAGATGGTCGCGATTCCCATCTGCCACATTAAGTCACGCGTTGTGTGCGTATGTCTGTCCGCACGATAACTCGCGTAAAAATCGTTCGATTTCGATGAACTTTTAGTATGTGGAAGGGGACCACCTGGGAACGAACCCTATCGAAAATGGGACAAATGGGGTCAAAGGTCACGACGTAGGAGTGGGATCCATTCCACTGCTCTTATGCGTCATAACTAACGTAAAAAAGGTTCGATTTCGATTAAATTTTAGTATTTGGTAGGGGACTACCTGGGAACAAACCCTATTGAAAATGGGCGAAATGGGGTCAAAGGTCAGGACATAGGAGCGGAATCACTTCATCGCCATTATGCGTCATAACTTACGTAAAAATTCTTTGATTTGGATAAAATGTTAGTATGTTGTAGGGGCCTGCCTGGGGACGAATCCTATTGAAAATGGGCGAAATGGGGTCAAAGGTTAGAACACAGGAGCGGAATCTATTCCATAGCCCTTATGCATCATAAGTTACGTAAAAATGCTTCCATTGCGACAAAACTTTATCATGTTATTTCGGAGGTACACTGAACCGGTTCTGTTAAATATAATCGCAATGGGATCAAAGGTCAGGGCACAGGACCGAGATTTATTCCATAGCCATTATCCTCATAACTTGAGTAATGATTTCTGGTATGTTGGAAAGCGTATTATAATCAATGCATTGCATGATTTTACTAACTTGTTTTTTTATTTTTCAGTTGAAGGACAATTCTGAAAAATAAATTAATATTAACTGCGCATCAATACTTAAACCACTTTAACGCAGTGTACATGAATTTCGGCGTCCTTTACAGCTCAATTGGAGCGTATGTTTGTTGACAATGGCGCATTTCTTACGATCCGCTGATGGACGATATCTCCGCTTTTTGCGTAATCCTTTAAAAGAGGCAATCGTCAACTTCGAAGGGCTGTTTATTTCCTTTAAATAAAGGGGTCATAAGGTGTCAAGAGAGAACACTTATGCGTGAAAGATACTGCAGCTGCTCTTACTGCTCCAGTTTCGCTAACAGTTCCACTCAACTCCGATTCAGCATCAAAAACAGACGCAGCAAATCTCCAAGCTGCACCAGTCGCAGTCTTCACTAGCGGAGCTCGTGTTTTCGGATGGCGATTTCTCTTTATGCATGTCTTTTAGTTGCTAACAGGGCAGCGCGAAATTATTTTCATTTTCTACCAAAAAAACAACAACTCTAAGATCACTAATAGAGGACGGATGGCTGGATCGTTCATTAGTGCAACAGTATAAAAAAGAACCATTGCACGGAATTCTCGGGAATGAGGAGCACGTCTTTGGATAGAAATCAGTATACTTACTTCCCTAAAGGTGATTCCAAACAATTTTAAATCTTAAACTATCACTAGTTTTGCAATAATAAAATCAAATCAAAATTTACATTACTTAGAAGAAATTTTTGCGTGGGGAAATCGTGGTAGTGGTTACAGTAATGAAACGGGGGGGGGGGGGGGTGAATTAAAAACATACGCACTATAAAACTTTTTTACGGACAATCTCGAATAGCGGACAAATCCATTTAGCGTACAGTTTTGGGATCCTCCACTACCAAAGTATATATATGGTTCTGTAAATTTACTTCCAAATAGCGGATTTTCCGAATAACGGACATAAACGTCATAAGACTTGTAAAAAACAAAAACTTTTTAGGAATGAGATATCGTTTACACAAAAATGTACACTCACGCCAACTAGGAGGAATATTTTGATCTTTACCCCCGAGTGATTTCATTGTGATGCAATAAAAATTTACAGCTTATGATGCAGAAAAACAAAATTAAAATAGGGTTTTCGAAGCGCAGATATGCCAACAGTGGATACATGTACATATATCCAGGCAACTTCGGTAAAATATATGCTTGCCCCACCTAAAGGCGAAACATGCACCGTGCAAATTGTGAAATTCACAGAACATTTGTGCTTTGCTCACAGTTCCAATTATCAAATGGGAAAATACTTTTCCCAGTTCGACATTTAGAAGTACAGATATGATAAATACACTGAAGAGCAATTTAATTGGAAACAGCTGACATTACGAAAATGTGGCGCTGTGGGCGGCCCTGTAAACGGAAACGACATGACGTATGCAGCGATCCGACAATATAAGGAGTGGTGCGACGGGAATCCGTAAGGGTCGGACACAGTATGGGTAAGACGAAGGATCTAAGCGCATTTGATCGTGGGCAAATTGTCGGGGCCCGACGAATGGGTCACTCCATCTCGGAAGTCGTGCAAACACTGGGATTTTTACGAGCCACTGTGTCACGGGTGCACCGTGAACACATCGAATCCTGTAAAACCATCCCTGCAAGGGCCAACTGCCGTGGACAACAGCGTGTGGATGAGCGGGGTCATCGTCGGCTAGCTCGCATTGTAACAGTGGATAGACGGGCCACAGTGCAAGAAATCACTCGGCAATTTAACGCTGGTGCACAAAAACGTGTAAGCAGCCACACCATCAAGAATCATCTCCTCGCTAAGGGGTACAGAAGCCTTCGTCCCACGAGGGTACCGCTGCTGACCGCACATCACAGTGTGCAGAGATTAGCATGGGTGAGGGAACATCGCCACTGGACCTTAGACATGTGGGAAAATGTTGCCTATACTGATGAGTCGATTTTCACGTTGGTACATGCGGATGGCAGGATACGAGTACGGCGCAAACCACATGAAGCGATGGATCCTTCTTGCCAGCAGGGTACTCTTCAAGCTGGTGGGGGTGGCATTCTCGTCTGGGGACTGTTTACGTGGACTGAAATGGTACATGTGACATCGTCTCTCACAGGTCAACGTTACCGGAATACCCTGGACGACCACTTGGTCCCGTTTGTGCGTCTTCAACATCCCACTGGGGACCTCATCCTGCAACAAGACAATGCAGCTCCCGAATTGTATCCGAATGGTTGGATGAACACTCCACTGACGTGGCCTCGCTTCTTTGGCCAGCTAGGTCACCTGACCTCAATCCCATCGATCACATCTGGGATGCCATCGAGAGAGATGACCCCCTCCATCAAATCTTCGTGAACTGTGGGATCTTGTTGAGGGGTCGTGGATCCGTATAGCTTTCCAACGCTTCCCGTGTCTTGTCGAGTCCAAGCCGAGACGAATCGCCGCCGTCATCAGGGCGAAAGGTGATGCTACACGTTACTAGACAGGCATCTCTAATTCAATTGCTCTTCAGTGTATAAAACTATGTTGAAGCAACCTAGAATCAAAAACTGTGCAGCACAAAAATTTAAATTTGCATGATTTTTAACATTATCACCGTGGCTGCTACGCCGCGTTCGAATCCAACTTGTAGTTATATGGAGCTATTATTCTACAGGAGGATGAGCTAACAGACAGCCGACACGCAAAACATTTTTTGAAGGGTGGTGATGAGGGGGAGGGGGGGTTAATGACAATCTGGAGTAACTTAATGGGCTATGCGTTCTTAAAATAGAAACCACTGGTCCCTCGTTCTTAAATTAGAACCACTGGGAAGGGGGAAAGCCAGTGCCGTAAGATAGACAACATCCGGGGTTGGATTGGAACCCGGACCCATGTCAGTAGAATGATTAGAAGCCAATGTTTCGTAGGACTCATCCATCGGGGCAGCGGATGCAAAATATTTCCAAACATTCCATTTCAGTACGTCGGATTGAGACTTCGCTGTGACGCAACCTCGGAGCAAGTACCCGACTTGGCTGAAGACATTCACATATACCTTACTATAATTGTGCATTTTTCCGTCGTAGTAAGGAACTAGTGAACATATGAACAATATGTTTAATTAACGAGCAAAGGCAAATTAAGCGTCCGACGATAATATTAAATAAGTATTTGAATGTGGTGATGCAACAGCAATGCTAGTACGGTTCTGTGGCGCCATGTTTTGACCGAAACTGTGGCAAAGCGATCAAAGAACACTGCATCGTAGACCTTGAAATAGATTTTCAAACCGAAATCGTTTTAACTCTTCGGAATGCCTCTAGATGTAATAGAATGTGCAGGCTCTCTTCAAAGGTTCCTCAATAACGAAAAAGCTAAGCATTTTTTAGAAATGTTTCTCTCTATTCTAAAAAAAGTAACTGCTGCCGCTGTTTTAGAAATTTCGCGACACTCTTGCTTTCCTAGCTCGCAGCGCAAAACATATTAAACACAAAAATATGAAATTTACATCGTTTGTAGAGAATTGTTCGGAGAACACGCTGAAATAAACAGTTTCTCGATTCTAGCGATACTTCAAGAGCTATTGTATATTTCAAAGTTAAGATAAGCAAAAAGTGCTATAAGGTCGCGTTCCGGACACACTAACAGCAACAGAAGCACGAAACGTTTTAGGCATGTAGTGCCATGACCGAATTTTTGCACCTCCTCGCCCCTTTTTTTGAATTTCGATTTACTTTACGAGAAATTAAATTTCTAAATTTCACAAAATTCTCTATTTCGTGATGGGATCCATTAAAAAAAACGGATATATGACAAACTATAAATCATAACGCATTGTAATTTTCACAGCATAAACTTATAAATATCGTCCCTTTTTTATAAAATTTTTTTTAAGAAAAAGTCATTTTCTTATTCTTAAGCATTTTTTAAAGACGCAAAGGAAAAAAACGAACGGCTTGTCTGTCTTAACGATAACCACAGAGAAACGTTCTGGTCCCGTGACCTGCTGCCATGGTTACGCAGAGAATTTGTTATGCATATGTTTTGTTGGTAAAGCTCTATCTTAGTTGTTTAAGGTGGACGTCAAGTACTGTAATTTTGCTTCCTATACTTCCAATGGAAAAACTTCTGTACACATTTTCTTCACAATTAATGGGACGAAAATTTGAGCATCGATTAAAATAGTTTCATTTTATAACTCGGAATACTTAATATTTTTTTAAACATAACCATAATTATGTAATCCAACATTTGTTTGTCTACTGACGTCATCAAAGTACAGGTCGCACCATCTTTTTTCTGTTTCCAGCACCACCAAAGGAAATGTTATTGATTTTTTTTAATAATTACGGTTATTCTTTAGAAAATATTAAGTATTCCAAGTTACAATATGAAGTTATTTTAATCGAAGATCAAATTTTCATCCTTGGGAGCACAATAATTGTGAAGGAAATGTGTACAAAGGTTTTTCCATTGGAAGTATAGGAAGCAAAATTACTTGACGTCCACCTTAACGGTTTACGGAAATGCTTTTTGGACCGCTTTTGTTTTCCTTAGTGGTAAATTTAATAAGTGCTATAAGTTTAAACGACAAAAGTCCGACCGTCCAAAAATTAACGACAGTAAAAAAAACCCTCTGAAATTTCGGAATAACAAGCCTTTTATGTCCTTAGACATGCAATAAAAATTGCAATTTATATGAATTTTCCAGTTTTTATTTCATGTGATATACTTGGAGATCGGGCTGCATGGCCCGAGCGCTACTCTGGAAACGAGCGTAGCGAGCCTCCAGGCGCAGCCCCTAGGCGATTAAAAAAAATGCACCGTACGAAGGAAATTAGTCTGAAGCTTAATTTCCTTTACACAATGCAGCGCAGAGAATGCATGTATACCTTTCCTAATTAAAAGACGCAAAACTCTGTGTGTGTCTGTTTGTTTCATTGTCTTCTCTATTCTTTACCATGTAAAATCGAAACCCATTTACTACTCATAGGTTTAAATTTTAGGTCCTTGCCATTTTCCAGGCACCATTCATTTTTAAGTGTTTTCATTCTCAGTTTTCGTCGGCCATCAGGAATGAGCTGTATATAATTCGGCCGTGAGAAAAAGGGACTTACAATTTGCCCAAGAGTATACCAAAACTGCGCAACGTCGGCCCAACCTTTAACTAATGATTTGCCAAGAATCTTCTTGTCTCTGATTAATTTCTTGTAGGATGTATTATTGTTACATAAATTGACAAAAGTGCATTAAAGTTCTATTTAAGATGATTCAGTCAGCCATTTCGGTACTCACATGACACAGACTTCCTTTTCCTTCTTTTTTGTTTGGGGGTTTAACAACCACCGTGAGCAACTGATGAGCTATAAGGAGTTCCCCGTCCCTAATTTAGGAGTACTATAGTTTCAGTGAAGGGAGAGAGCTAGTGCCATAACAGAAGAACATCATCCACCCATCACCAGGATTCGAACCCAGACCCATCTCGAACACATACACTTTCAGGTACCATAAATCATCACTAACCATAACTTGTGTCTGCCATACATCGATCTTCTTCAACGAGAGACTTCATACGATAGGCGGTGAAGAGCGCCCTGATTGAGCTTCGCCAGTCGCACATATTCTGCCACATTTAAACCATTATTATTATTATTATTATTATTAGGGTTTAACGACCACCTTGAGCAACTCAATGGGCTATAAGCAGTCGTCCATCCCTAATTTGGGGCCAACAGTTCCAGGAAAGGGAGAGAACCAGTGCCGTAAGACAAACACAACATCCATGTCTCACCGGGATTCGAACCCGGACCCATCTCGGACGAATGGCCATAAGCCAGCGCTTTGACCACTGCGCTACGAGGGCGGCGATTTAAATCTTTCGGTTCACTAGTTAACCTTACTTCTGAGCAATACACATATTACATACTGGGCAACCACTTTCCAGTGAATTTCATCACGTCGTAATAAAGCTTCTTTGATTCCTTATGCGCAGAAAACTGTATTACGACATGCTGTTCAGCAGTGGCGCAATCAGAAGGATGAACTTCCATGCTTTCATACTCTTAGCCGGAGCCTGATTGACGCGTAACGTTGCACGACGCAACCTTATCTAACTTTCATTATGACCGGTTAAGACTGGTTTGTTGCTGTCGCTTACAGTAACAGTTAAATGCAGTAAATTCCAGTTAATTGGGGCAGTTCTTGAAGAACATCCCAAATTAGCTCTTTGGGATAAAGCTTCCCGTAGTTGGCGCAGCCACTTAATTAGGCCAAGGGCCGCAGCTTGATCCCAAAGCCAGGAGGGGCTGAAGAGTCATCTGGGGAGGGGGCGCTGAAGCTGGGGGTTTGGTGTTTTATTACAAACTGCATTTTCTACAAGAATACAGACACAAGTTTTACCTTGCTTTTTAATCTCCTTTTGCCAATTTACCCCATGAGCGAATAATTACCCCCAAAAGTAAAAACAATTAGACGAAATATGAAATAAAAAAGGACGAGAAAGAAAACAGAACTCTCTTGAAATATAAAAAATAAATTATATTCTTTGAATTTCCTTGGAGCTGCGCGTTCCTCATCGCTGATGCCAAAATAACTCCGAACTAGCATGATTTTTTTTTTTTTTTTTTAAGTTTACTGTTCTGGTCTCTTTTCTGTGGATCCACGCAATGGCGTAGGGGATTTACTAATGTCAAACTTCAACTTTTTTTTTCTACTCTTCTTCTTCGGTTCCATTCTTTTCTCCATCTTTAGTCGCTTATTCTCCTTCGCTGGTGCCCGATGGGGGGTCATTTCCTACCGTGGTAAATAGCCATACCCTCACTTTCCCTCACAAAAACCAAAAGCACCATAATCCCGGCAAATAAACTTTTATCTAGTACAAGAATAGTAAAACCACTCCTACCAGACGAAAACCGATGAACGAAAAGACGTTGAAAGTTCTTTCTCTCTCGCACGCGCAGGGATTTCTGTTCAGCACTATTTTCTAACGCGCAGTGATACACATTTAATTAAAATGTCCATACGACTGCACTTCTTTGTAGTCAACGAGCTACCTGGAAGTTTTTAAACATCAGCTTAGCATTTCATAGTCACAAAATGACGAGCAAGAGTTTAGCTTTCCGCCCGACTACGCCTCCTACTACGTAACACTTTCTTTCTATCTTCTTTACTTGATAATTTTCTTTAAATTTTTACGTTTCTCCGAAAAAGAAAAGAAACGGCATCTCTCTCTGCCCTGGCCCAAAACATTAACTAACTCTGTCACCATGTGGCAGAAAATCATTGGCGCAGCTGCTCCTACTGTTCATCTTAAAAGTAATTTCTCTAGTCATTCATCGTTTTGTGCTGTATCTTCATTTTTTTTGGTTTTAAAAAATGTAATGCACGATAAAGTAAGGAAAGGCATTTAAGTTTTTAATGAAACACAAAACTCACTTTCGTAAAACAACGAAAATAAAAGTTCAAAGAATTTACAACAACGGGTACTTCGGGGGGGGGGGGGTGCTTGCCCCCTGCAAACTACAGCCCTGCATCTGATACACATACCTACATCACGTGTGTTATTTTCACAAATGTAGTTTTTTTGCAGAAGAAATATCGAACTCAGATCTGACATCTGCATTACTAATAAAGTCACGCCACGAGAGAAATCATTATTTTCCTTTGAAATGCCGCTAACCTCTCTCATATCTCCAATATTTAATGGAACATTGATTTCGCACCTCTCACGGCGATATAAGAGGGTAGATCTACACAGGGCTGGATGGAGCTTTAGCTGGACCCGGGATGAAATTTCATTGCGGGGCTCAGAGCAAAATTTCTTTGCGGGCACTAGAAAAGAAATCTCATATTTTAATAAAGTCGTTACGTGAAAAATGTCGCCCGTAAAGAACAAACACACGAAAACTACCATAAAAACAAAATGATTATCTCAAAAAAGTACTGAGAGAGAGAGAGAGAGAGAGAGAGAGAGAGAGAGTAAAAAGTGTTTAAATCTACGATTTTCTTTCTGGAAGGGGTGTGTGTGTGGGGGGTTCAGGTCGTATTGTGACTCTTATAAAAACTTCTTCACAAAATGATATAAAGATACCTGCATAGTGAATATTTTTGCATTGCGAATGCAAAAATGCAAAAGTGTAGGAAATATATATAATAAAGATCCCTCTACAATAAATTCGTATAAGCAGTTTTTTCCCCTGATACAAGTTTAGTGATTGATTTTTAATGAAAAGAGGAGTAACTAACAAATTAATGACCCTTAAACTTTTATACGCGCCTCAAGTGTGAAAATTGCTTTTTTTTTTTCTAATAATGTCTTTAAAGTCACTGAATAATTAGCCTCCACATGTTGCCCGAAACCAACTTTGATATTGTTCTTTTTATTTCTTTAAATTTAAGTATCTGGTTTGCACACAAATTGTTAAACATATATAGGAGCCACAAAATGATAAAATTAAATTTGCTCTTTCATGAATGGAAATTTTTTTTAAGGTGGATACAATAATCATTTGAAATCTGCAAATCTCAGTACGGCGATGGGCGATAACCCATTCAAAAATGGGGAGAAGGGGGCGGGGGTTGGAAACAAAATAAACAAAAAAACAAGAATTTAAAAAATATATCTTTTTAAGGATCTCGCTCCCCGAAATTTACAAAAATAATAATAATAATTATAAAAGATTCTGCCGAAAAGGATTTTACTGTTTTACTAAATTACGGAGCCACTTGAAGGCCCGGGGCAACGCCCCTGTGGTCCAGCCGGCCCACAGAGACATTGCTGTAAACTCAGCTTTGTCATTTCACCAATCATCATCTTCGTGAAAACGGTCTTACATAACTGATATCAAACTTTTCCTGCTTTTTTTTTAATTACATTTTTTTTTTCTCGTGCGTCGTCAGCTAACTACATTTTAATAGCTAAACTCTATTACTTGTTCAAACACAATTAATATATCTTAAGCTGTTCGAGCTAAAGCCTTAGATTAAGACTTTTCAACATTTTTCCACATTCCTCAGAGAAATACGGAAGAAAAAGACTAGAAGAAGCTTTTTCTTCTTGCACCGCATGTCGTATCACAAGACAAAGTAAACCTGGTTGAACGAAATTTCCAAAGGCAAACAACTAACCCTCATGGAACAGAAAATAGGAAAGAAAATCTTCAAATGGTGCAGTACGTTGATACGAGCAAACTGGAGAAGGCTATGTAAAAAGAAATTACTAGGGCGGAAGGAAAATGTCACGGTTAAGAAGAAGAAGAAAAAAGCTTTTGTCTGTGAAATAAGAAACAGATGGTACACAATTAAAATAAACTAGTGTAATAGTAAAGAAAGGTCATAACAGCCTTTGTCTAGCGCTCACGCTTTCATTTCCTGCAGCACATTCTGTTTGAAATTAAAAATTTTGAACGTTTCAGGTTTTGCGAGACACACATATAATTATATTCAAAAATAAGATAGGTTAATTAAGGATAAGTGATATTGACAGTGAAAATTTCTTTAAAAAGACCTTACATTTTTATGAGAGAATAGCGTAAAAGAAAACTACTCAAGAATCATCCGTAAAATCACAAATTAAATTACTAGCGCAACGTATTACGAAACTTATTATCAATGAGCCAAAATAAAATCAAAATACCAAAGTTTACCACAATCAAAGCTTTATTATACATCGCCTATAATTTCGCAGAGCGTTTGGCTCGGCATCATCAGGGCGAATGGAACGTAAACATTAAAATCATTGTGACATCATCAGATTTCTGACGATCACGGTTTTTGCTGAGGAAATGGAGTCGACGTCATGTCATTGACCAGCCGCGAAGAGTTCCGGTATATGTGGAAAGCTTCTAATACATTAAGCTTGCTAGTCGAATCAGGTTTATCAATAAGCGTAGCGTTTCCAAAAAAAAAAAAAAAAAAAAAAAAAAAATGGTTATTTTCGTGGCAATGTTGGGCTACAGACGACTTCTTCAGTTCATAGTTCCGTACGTAGTTCATAAGTTCCTTCACAAGGAAACTTAAAGCCTGCGGGTCTGTCCTATATATGACAATTCCACATTCACAAGGTACCTGATAAATTCCCCAGGAGCTTATGTCTTCGACGCAATTTTTTGATCCGCAATTTTTTGATCTTGTTTATGGGTTTAAAAAAAACTCTGAAATTAAAACTCATAAGAATTTTTGAAATTCTGAAACAAATCTGAGGAGCAAATGGGATATCCGTCCAATTCTGTCATATTGGGTGGTCTATCGGCGTGAGCTACCAGACAGGCTACAGTTTCCTAAATCTTTGGACAGCTTTGTCTATGACGGAATGGGTATATCCTCTGTGTACTGCAATTCGTTTAAGAAAATCAAGCTCTTTCTGCAAGGAATCATCAGTTGGGCATAGATGTACTGAAGGATATGCGTATATGTAGAAGGCAGAGATTTTTTGTTTCCATGGATGATTTGATTTTGCCTTTGGTGTAAGGAAACAGTAAATGGTTTTCGATAAACTGTTGTACTAAAGGATCATTCAGAGCGTGACACAAGGACGTCAAGGAATGGTAAGCAGCCATTACTTTCAGTCTCATATGTGAGACTGTATATGAGGATCGATCGAACTGATAAAATATAGTCGATGTATAATAAACCTTTGATTGTGGTAAACGTTGTTCTTTTTATTTTATCTCAACACCATAAGTTCTGTAGTCATGAATAATATATCAATCAGGAATTTGATTAAAAGCGGAAATATATCGTGGTTACCTTTAGCACACTTTCACGGAAAATCTGGCCATCTCATACAGAAACTGAAATCCCCTTACGTTGGGTGAACATTAAAAAGTTCTTTAATCACGGCCACATATTTCCGCCGCAGTACGTAAGACTAGTTCAGCCATGGAATCCAGCGAGAGCCATCACACTTGAGTTGGTTCGTCTCCTCTGCGGTAGGATGTGGTTAGTTCTTTTCTTTTAATGTGTCTGAGAAACTAACCCATATGCTCAAAGTAGGACCACATACACGGTAGATAAACACCAATCCTGTTTTCACTAAAACATGTATTCTATAGATACTCCGAGCATGATAAATTTAGCTTCCGTACTTTTCGTTTTGTCATCGAATGGAGAAACTTAAGCTGATTCATTTGCAGCGGTCATGTTAGACTTTAACAAAAAAAATACACTCCTTAGGGCGAGCGCAATCATTTCCCGCGCTCTTTCGATTTTCCGTTCAACACTCGCTAGTTCAACGGAAGCAGGGCAACGGAAGCCGCCGTGGGGTTACAAACGTCAGGAGTGTGAACGTAGACCGAAAAAGAAGAACTCATTCTGACCCGTCAAACAATGTTTTTCAATCTCCCCCGTAGCCCAGGGAGGGGTTAAATCTCTCAGCCTAGCAGACTTCGAACTCCCTTTTTTTGATTGGAGGTTTAACGACCACCGTGAGCAACTCAATGGGCTATAAGCAGTCGCCCGTCCCTAATTTAGGGACACTGGTTCCAGGGAAGGGAGAGAGCCAGTGCCGTAAGACAAACACAACATCCATGCCTCACCGGGATTCGAACCCGGACCCCGTTCGGACGAATGATTAGAGGCCATCGCTTAGACCACTGCGGGCGGCTCGAACTCCCTTTCTCCACTTGTTGACATAAAACGACTAAAATACGCCGACAACATCAACACAACACAACAGGAAATGCGCGTTTCTGTTCAAAAGTAAAGTCGAATGGAAAAATAAGAGCAATTAAATCGATAGGAAAAGATTGATAGGTTGAATCAGAAAAAAAAAAAAAAACTAAGAAAAAAAAAGAAGTTTCATAAAAATAAACCAAAGTTTTAAGAATCATACAACACTGAATAGAAGGAAAAATATAATAAGTAAAATAAGAGGAATACGATATTTTCACTATGAGAGTTTGGAAACACCTGCTTTTCTTACGAATTAGTAAAACGTGAAATAAAAATGTTTAGAGGAAGTACGGACTTAGTCGCTAGGTCTCCAGAATGAAAGCTTTTTCTGCTGAGACAATGAATAAAAAATACGATAATGAAAACCTAATTGAAACGAAAGAAAAAGTCAATGAAACTAAACGTCTAAAGAAAAAATGCAGCAGGCACAGAAGTTAAAAATGATGGGGCAGATACGGGAGAACTGGACATTTAGTGAAAGAAATATACGCAAAGTTTTGAAACATCTCAATTTAAAGCGAACTAAATGAGGGAAAGGAATGAGATAAGGGGAGTTCTTACTGAGTTTGTTGAGGCGAGGAAACAATAAAAATTTAGTTATACATGAAATAAAGTAAACAAAAAAAAATAGCTTGTTTAAGAATATGATTTTTGGTGAAAGTATGAAATTTTAGTTGAAATGTCATGACCAGCATTTCGAAAAGAAATAGATTGAGTCGATATGTATGGAAAATAAGTAAGAATTTCTTTATTTTCGCTATGGGGGTGGGGAATAACTGCTTTTCTGGTCAGTTAGTAAAACGTTAAAAAAATAATGTTTATGGGAAGAACGGAATCACTAGCTTTGCCTCTAGAATGAATGTTTTTTCGGACGAGACAGAAAAATATACAGCCCAAAGAATACAAACTTTATCGTAATAGAAAAGGTTTTAGATTGTATGTCTTGACAATGAATGCTTTCTTGTTGGGACAGTCCACGAAAAGTATAGCAAACTAGGAAGGAATTTTAAAAAATGCATATTTGACTACATGCAAGCTTTGAGGAATATTTTTAAGCAAGTTTGAAAATATGCTATATAAGGAAACAAAAATCTGATGATTTGCTACATCTAAAATAATCGTTTTGTTGAAAAGAAATGAAAAAACAAATAGTCTAAATAAAAGGAGTCACAAGTTTGACCAAGTAAGAAAAAAAAATACTGACATACTGAAAAGTTTTACGAAATTTCAAAAAAAAAAGATGAAGTAAAATAGCGAAATTGGGAAGCTATAATGATATGCGAAATAAAGTAAGAAAATATTGTTTCATCAGAATTTTAACTGTGAAAGACCTGTAGAGTTCTTGAACACACGAAAAAATTACGAGAAAATAATATTGCTAAGGCGAAAGACTCAGAATTAACATGTCTACATTTCCGCTTGATTTCCCAAAAATTTTGTCAAAGTCCAATAGTTACTGCGAACAGGAACGAAATCGTTTCTAAAGAAGCATTTCCTCGTCTCATGGTCTGAAATAAAATTAAATGTAGGAAAAAGAAAAGTTCCCAAGAAAATTCATTACATCTACACGGAAAAACTCCCTCAAAACATACAAAAAATATAAAAAATACATGATGAAATAACGTAAAAGTAATTAAAAAAAATAGAGTGAATACGTAGTACACGAGACCACCTGACCAAATTTTGAAACCAAATCATCGTGAGTTAGGACCTTGCTAAGACCATTAGAGCATTTTTATTCCATTGGAAAGAAAATTCCACAGCATCGTTAGGTAAAAATTTCCTCCGGGGAAAAATAACATCGAAGAGGGGGAAAATCCCGCTTGAAAACCACTCCCCACGGACCCCACTCGGTTGTTGCCATCCCTCAAAATCAAAGATCCATCGAAAGTTCCAAGAAGCACCGCCAGGGGGGCAGCACATCGAATTGACACCCCTTTTTCCACTCGGTTGTTGCCATCCCTCAAAATTAAAGATCCATCGAAAGTTCCAAGAAGCACCGCTAGGGAGCTGCACATCGAGTTGACATCCCCTATATCCACCCCTTTACCACTCGGTTGTTGCCATCCCTCAAAATTAAAGATCCATCGAAAGTTCCAAGAAGCACCGCTAGGGGCTGCACATCGAGTTGACATCCCCCTATATCCACCCCTTTCCCACTCGGTCGTTGCCATCCCTCAAAAACAAAGTTCCATTGAAAGTTCCAAGAAGCACCGCTAGTGGGCAGCACATCATGGGGAGGATCACGTGACAAAAATTCTGACAAGGGGACAGCTGGGGCAGCCTTGGGACAGCCACGGGGACAGCCTCGTGATCAGCCACGGGATCAGCCTCGTGATCAGCCAATGTTAAGTCTATGGAGGGCTGATCCTGCAATAGAATGCCCCATTTTCCTCTACTCACAACCTTTCTTCAGAGGAAGAGCTACAAGAGATCAAAGACAAGTAAGCATCCAGTACAGTACTGATAGATGTCAGTACATAAATTTAATCAGGAGAGAGAGAGAGGAGAGAGAGAGAGAGATACCTGGCGTGTGCTATCACGTAGAAAAGAATCTTCATCGTGTTTGCGGAGCGATCGATAAATACGGGAAACAGGACTGTGAGCCCGAGTGTTCACGAGGGGATACGCATAACGCTTATGGGGAATGTTACAGGCTGTTGATTGAGAGGCAAAGGACATATATCTCAGTTCAACGCTCTGCTGCGGTGATAGATGCTACGACAAAATTGCTTTAGGGGTATAAAGGATTCGGATCACGCCGCCTTTTCTAAACAGGAGAAGGCAGATGGCCACGAAAACGCACCAGCACTGATGAGAAGCAAAAGCTGGCGGGGAAAAAAAAATCTCTCACTTCAGTGAATTTGATTAAAGCTTTAGCGGCAGCAACCTGTAGAAGAGCGAATCACACGCAATTAGAGAATGCAGCAAAACCAAAAGTTGCTTTCGCTGTGCAGAGCTGGCAATAACAAGCAGAAGTTACCACACACTTGCATACACCCACACAACATGAAAGGAAGTTTCGAAACAAATCCAGCTGCAATAACATCTGTAGAAAACATACATAATAACTCTATATATTTCGCATTAAATACGTTGTTTGCAGCTAAAGGTGCAGTTTTAACTTCTGAGAAAGTAGCTGGTGGTAGTTTCAGTGAAATATACTTCTCGGTACCCTGCACAAACTCAACTGGTTTCCTTCAAGTTCTTTTTGTATTGTAGTTTCAAAATATATTCCTCGCATGCATTCAATCCATTTTTATTCACATGTTTCATTAATACACTGGAACCTCAATAATACGTTTTTCAGGGGCATGACCTTAAAAAAACGCATAAATGCAAAAAACGTAAAAACGAAATTTCAAAATGTTTAATACCACTGGAAAATGTGTGCTTTAAAGGAAATATAAGATGTTTCTTAATAGCAATTTATCTAAAGTCGAATTGACGGTGAAAGATTGATACATTTCTACACGATAAATACATTAATATTATAATTTGTAACAGAAGGTTACAAATTATTATATACTCAACGTCAAAAAATATAGTTGCACCCAGAAGGAAGCAACCGACAGGAATGAAACTTTGTGGGTAAGGTTTGACATCGTGATAAATGCAAATGATTCAAATGTGATGCTCAGCCGCGTATATGACGCAAGCAAGGAGGGGTCTATATAAGGTCACCCCGTTGCGAGTGCTTGCCATTGAGCAGCGGATGGCTTAGTGGTTAGCGAGTCAGACTAACGATGCAGGGTCCTCAGGTTCGAACCTGGGCTGATCTTGCAGAGATGGTGTGATTTGCTAACAATCGCTGAATGTCCGCCGTGCATCGGACGAGCACGTAGTGACGGCCCCCAGGCTGGACCCACTGGTTAAATGGGTATCCTTTCCTATGCCCCCCGCTGAAATTCTCTCACCCCTCTATGTGCAACATCGTACTTGTACGGTGGCGCCATCTACTGTACTCTAATCTCACTACAAACTGTTCTGTCAAAGTCGCTAGACTTGCTCTCATTCCTTCAGTTTCTGTGTCCTGCCCAAAAGGCGATCTCGCTGTAGGTGGCTGGGACCAAAACTCTACTCACTGTGGACGGAAGTCCTACAAGAAAATAACAAATACTCCGCCTTTCCCTGGAAACAAGGGCATCCACCTTCCCCTGGAAACAAGGTCGTGCCTTTTCTGTCCTTAAAAAATACTACAAAGGTTTTTGCGATAACACTGATTCTGATGCCTAACTTTTCTGTAGAACTTCTCGATGCGTGAGTATTTATCCGAGAAACCCTTTTTAAATCTTAAATTATGCTCGAAAGCACGTATGCCCGGCTGAATTATGTTCCCCGACACAGGGACTGGGTGACAATTATTACATAAGTTTTACCTTCTTACCAGATTAAGGATTCTTTCTTGAACTTTCGCCGTATAGTCACCACTGGCCTATTGTTAGCTAAGGCTGCATTATGTAATCCACAGTGCTGGTTCTTCGCAAATGCTTGGCAATGAAAAATACCTTTCATTCGTTTGTGGACTTTTGCACTTGGCCTTGCGTTTCGATCTTCCCACGCGAAGGGTAAGCAAGAAAAAAAAAAAAAAAAGAAACCATCGAATCCTTATGCGGTCTGGGTCGGGATGTGATTAATTAATTTTGTTAAATAATTAATATAATTAATTAGGTAATTAAATCGCGAATTTGGGTATTTCTTTACCAGAAGCAATGTGCCCGAAATTAGAAGAATTTTCGCGTCAACAAGTACAGTACCACTTTTTGGTGCAACCTACCACAAAATTTTTAACAGTGTGTATGTTCAATTACTTAATTAATTCATCAAAGTGTTAGATAAGGACACTAACGAATTATTTTTGCTAACTGAATTACTGAAAATAACTTAAAGTAATAAAAACACTACACATGGTTAACGCTATCCGAAGATTAAAAAAAAATCATCTGATAAATGCCGCGATATCTTGCGGAAGGATGAGAAAAAAATTATGCTATAAACTTATTGTTCATTTATTTAATTTTTTTAGAATTTTTTTTTATAGAAACAAGATATCGATTTTTCCCTTTCGGGTTTATTCAGTGAAAGTTCTGTCTACAACAGTTTTTTTTTTCATATGCCATTAAAACGGAATTTGTGAACAAGTGAAACGTAAACGCGTCCCGAGTCTGCGTAGCACAGGATCATCTCGCATCGCATAACTAACTGTTTAATGGCCGCATGTGTGATCCTAATAACTCGTAAATTTGTCAAACTACGTGTTCCATTGTAAAGAAAACACAAAAGCAATTTGTCGTCAATAGATAGATGGCTTGATGATTGCTTTGCACTACAAACGAAAATGTTTGATATGCATCAGTGGTTTTCCTGTTACATCAGTTCGGGAGAACAGAAACGCTGTGCACTCCCACGTAAGCGCCACTTGGCAAGCGACGAGGCGCGCGCAGCAGTAATTTTATCACCCACTGAAACTGTGCCGAAACCGAAACATTTACAAATAATTCCACCTGCGCAAAAACAAGATTCCTGGTCTTGGCTCAGTGGATACGACGGAACTCCATATTTAGTCCTCGAATTATCGCTTCGTCGAGATCTTCTGCCAATGAAAAAAAAAAAAAAAAGCCAGCAATTTCTGTGCTGCGCAACAAGAGTTGTTTTCACTTCTTATAACATATACATATCATAGGCGCCGACTATGGGGTCGCGCAAGGTGACCCCCGAATAAAATTATTGGGGGGACAGTTCCCGCCCAACATTTTTCGTTCTGTTGAATTAATTATTTTTGGGCGTGTTTGTCATTTTCGATGTGTTGAAATATTTCTATATAGGAAAAATGTTTTCCTGTGCTATCGTGTGCTGTACTGATTGCAAAAAATGCATTTCTCTCCTTTATGGAAATGTATTATTCTTTATAAGTTGGACCAAGATCTACCTTATGAGGTCAAAGCGATTTATTTCCTAAACATTAATAAAATAAGTAAGAACCTTTTCCGATATTCAGCATTACTCATTTGATATGATTGTGACCAACTTCAATATTTGCGCAATTCACACACAGATTGTACATACACTGCCGTTTATACGTTTCTCTCATTTATACGTAAAATGACACCGTGACAAAAATTTTGAATTGCCCTTAATTTTAAATTTTATCTATTATACGTTAATCAAAGTAGCTTTCGTCTCATTTATATGTTAAATTGTGGTGTCGTGAATCAGAAATTTAAATCACAATCCCGTTTGCCAAACTCTGTTCTCTCAATAGTCTTGAAAATGCAATGTTTCAATTTAAAAATAAAAAAATAATGATTTTTTAAACCATGTTAATGTGTACATATTTTTAATATACTATATCATATCTCCTTGTGTAACAAATATCAATCGTAAATGAATTAGCGGTAGTGCTTTGTATGCTATACAATATATCATCATCATCATCATTGTCAACCATTATCAATCCACTGCTGGACGAAGGTCTCCCCAAGTTTCCTCCACAACGGTCTGTCTTGTGCCAGTCTCCTCCATGTCACCCCTGCATACTTTCGAATTTCATCCACCCATCTCCCATGTGGTCTTCTTCTGGGTCTTTTCCTGTCCCTTGGAATCCAATCTAAAATTTCGGCTGTCCATCGATGATCTGTCCTTCTGGCAGTATGTCCAGCCCATTGCCATTTCAGGGATTTAACTCTGATCATGATGTCTTCCACTCTTGTCATTTTTCGGATCCACGAGTTCCTCTTCTTATCTCTCCTGGTTACACCAAGCATGCACCTCTTCATGCTGATTTGAGTTGTCTGCAGCCTTTGTATGTCTCTTTTAGTTAAGGTCCACGTCTCTGCACCATACGTAAGCACTGGAAGGATGCATTGATCAAACACTTTTCTTTTAAGACATAATGGCATATTGCTCTTGAAAATTATGCTGTTTCTTCCAAAAGCTCTCCAGGCAAGTTTTGTACGCCGATTAATTTCTTCACCAATGTGACCCTCACTTGATATCTGCTGTCCAAGATAAACGTACGTGTCTGTTATCTCCAGCTTTTCTCCATCAGTCGATAAATCTTCATTTCTAGTAAAAGCATTAGACATCACTTTTGTCTTCTGAAAGTTCATTTTTAATCCCACTTCTTTACTCTTGTCAGCAAGTTCCTGGATCATACTCTGCAGCTCTGATGGGGTAGTTGCAAAAATGACTACGTCATCAGCAAAACGAAGGTGGGTTAGATAATCTCCAATAATCTTTATCCCCTTGTTTTCCCAGCTCAGCGACTGAAAAACACCCTCCAATGTGGCATTAAAGAGCTTCGGAGATATGGTGTCACCTTGTCTCACTCCCTTTCCAATTTTTACGTGTGTTGTATTTTCAAACAGCCTAATCTTTGCACTTGCATTTTCATAGATGTTATTAATAATATTAATGTATGCATCTTCAATACCGCAGGTTTTCAGAGCCATTGTAACTGCTGATGGTTTCACCGAATCAAAGGCTTTTTCATAATCGATAAAAGCCATGCACAATGGAAGTTCATATTCCCTTGCTCTTTCAATTAGTTCTCTCAGCACGTGGATATGATCTATTGTGCTGTAGCCACTCCTGAATCCAGCTTGTTCTCTCGGTTGAGCCATGTCCAGTGTTACCTTCAAGCGGTGTGAAAGAACTTTAGTGAAGATTTTATAAACTACTGATAGGAGGCTGATAGGTCTGTAGTTTCCGAGATCCTCAATGTCACCTTTCTTATGTAGCAGGATCATTGTAGCGGTGTTCCAATCCTCAGGAATCTTTCCTTCATTAAGGCATCGAGTGAAAATTTGGGCGAGTACTGTTTCGATTTCTCCACTTGCTTCTTGTATGATGTCTACAGTAATGCCATCTTCTCCTGGAGCTTTTCCTCGCTTCATGTTCTTGATTGCATGTGCAACTTCTGCTGGAAGGACTGGAGGAACTCTGGTACTGGTATCTTTCATGATGTCTGGAGTGCATATATCATCCCTTTCATATAATTTGGAGTAGAAATCTTTCACTCTTGTCAAAATTTCGCCTCTATTTCTTGTTACAGAACCATCTTCTTTTCTCAGTGCCATAATCTGTTTTCTTCCCTTACTGAGATGTCCCTTTGCTATCTTTAGGCTTTGGTTGTTTTCAATTGCTTTCCTCACTAGTTCACAGTTGAATTTCCTTACGTCTTCAGTGATACTTTTTTCTTACTGTCTTGCATAGCTCTATATATTCCACTTTGGAAGTCACATCTTCTTTAGTTGTCCTCATCTCTCTTCTTTTTTGCATCAACATTTTGGTTTTCTGATAATTTGTTCACATGCAACTTGTTCTTAGACCCAGCTAATTTTGTTGCTGTTTCCATAAGAGCTTTGGTTACTTTTCTGTTAACTTCAGAGATGTCCACTTCTTCCGATGTTAGGCCTTCTAAAGCAGAGAACCTGTTCTTCAGTTCCAACTTGAAGGTATTATGGTGTTTTTAAGGTTGGTTATGTCAATAGATTTTGTTTGTCTTATGAGCTTGCCACGTTCAAGTTTAGTGTTGAGGTGCATCTTACATCTCACCAATCTATGGTCACTACCTGTGTTGAACTTGTTTAGCACACTGCAGTCTTCGATGACGAATTTTTTGTTACACATAATAAAATCAATTTCACTTGTCGTCCCATTTGGATGTCTCCATGTCCATTTCCTGTGTGGCTTTTTCTTGAAGAAGGAGTTCAAGATGAAAAACCCTTGTGCCTCTGCAAACTCAACGAGAGTATTTCCACGCTGGTTTCTGTTGCCATGACTGAATTTACCTACTGAAGTTTCATTCTGTTGCCGCTGCCCTATTTTTGCATTGAAATCTCCCATAATTATTTTCAAGTGCTGCTTACCTTTATTATTTAGATGACGAATTTCCTCATAAAATTCTTCAATTTCTTCTTCAGGATGACTTGTGGTGGGTGCATAAGTTTGAATAATCTGAGCCTGGTACCTTTTCGAGAGTTGGATAACAAGTCGTGCAGCTCTGTCAGAGGAACTTTCAACTTCTACAACTTTATCCTTCAGTTTCTTGTTTATTATAAATCCAACACCACTAGTTCTGCCAGTATCTGTCCCACGATAGTAGAAGAGATGTCCACTTTTCAGTTCGATGAGATCTTCTCCTTTTCTCCTTACCTCACTTAGCCCCACGATGTCCCACTTGATCCTTTGTAGTTCCTCTTCCAATTCAAGAAGCCTTGAATCAGAAGATAGGGAGCGTCCATTGTAAGTAGTTCTATGCAATGTTAATTCAAATCAAGAAAGGTAAAAACAAAAAAGGATGTTGAAAAAAAAGGTTAACTGAAAATACAAAAACAAGAAAGATGACACGGAATTTTCGGGTGTAATAATCACGTCTTTTGAATCCGCTCTGACGCAAATTAAATTTATCAAAGCTATTCAAAGTCAATGGAACCTGTAAGCAAAACAACACAGTATCTGACGGAAGAAAGAAGTTTTTCAATCGGGTTTTTAATCCCTCAGATATTGCTGTAAACGTAATCGTGAGTTTACGCCCTCTGGTTGCAGACTTGTGCGTTAAGAAAAACATGAATTTATGTGAGAAACATTTCGCACCGGAAACGCTCTCCAACACAGAAATAATTTTTCAAATCGGACTCTTAGAAACAGAGATATCGACAAAAATAAGATGTGACTTTACGTTCCCTGGTGGGAAAACCATGCATTATTTTAGTAAGAAAGTATTCTCAAAAGGTTTTGCCATATGAGCGGTATAGGTCCAAGAAAAAAAAAAAGTTAGTCGAGTTCTCAGGAGCCCAGATTTTGCTACAGATACATCAGAAGCAGAAATTAACACTTATGCCCCCTGGTAGCCAAACCATTATTTATCAAACATTAGAAATTATGTGAAAAATATTTTCCAACAGGTCTTGTATGCGATACAGGAAGAATTTTTCAAATCGGGGTTTTAGAAGCAGAAATAAAGCAGAAAACGCAATTTACCTTTGTGCCCCCTAGCGAAAAGTCTATGATTTATTTGAAAATTTTGAATTTATAGGGAAAACATTTCGCATCGGAAACACTGTCGAACGAAGAAGGAATTTTTCAAATCGGACTCCTAGAAGTAGAGATATTGGCAAAAATTAGATATACATCTAGGCTCTCTGGCGTAGAAAGCATGCATTATTTCAAGAAAAAAATGTTCCTAAAAGGTTTGTCGACATGAGTAGATCGGTCAATAAACGACGTTTTTTTCAATCGAGATTTTAGAAGCGCATATTTTGCAGCAAATACATCAGAAGCGGAAATTAAGATTTACGCCACCTGGTGGCCAAACCATTTTTTTACAAAAATTAGAAATTATGTGCAAACGATTTTCCATTAGGAACTGTATCCGGTGCAGAAATAAGTTTTCAAATCGGAGATTTAGAAGCAGAGATATAGAGGGAAATGCAATTTACCTCTACGCCCCTAGCGAAAAGTCTATGAATTACTTGAACATTTTGAAATTATATGAAAAACATGTCACACTGAAAACACTATCGAACAAAGAAGACATTTTTCAAATCGGACTCTTAGAAGTAGAGATATTGACGAAAATAAGACATACATCTACACCCCCTGGCGGAAAAACTGTTGAATATTTTCAGAAAAAATATTCCGAAAAAGTTTGTCTATGTGAGTGGCATCAGTCCACGAAAGAATTTTTTCAATTGATATTTTAGAAGCTCAGATTTTATGGCAAATACATCAGAAGCAAAAATTAACTCTTACGCCCCCTGGTAGCCAAAGTATTTTTTACCAAAAATTTGATATTATATGCAAAAGATTTTCAATTAGGAGGTATATCCGCTGAAGCAATTTTCTTTCAAATTGGAGTTTTAGAAGAAGAATTATCGGAAAAAATGTAATTTAATTTTACGCCCCCTAGCGAAAATCTATGTGTAATTTGAAAAAGTAACTATATCTAAAATACTCTTCGACATAAATGGAATCGAAAGATAGAAGAATTTTTTCAATCGGATGTTTAGAAGCAAATATGTGGAATAAAACGTATTTTTGAATTCGACATCATCTGCATTTACGCCCTCCAGCGGCGGAATTTTACATCGTAAAAAAAACAACAAAAAAAAAACGAAATGAAGAATCATCATTCGCATATTTCAAGCTTCCCAATGCAAAAATAATTTTTCAAATCGGACTAATAGTTGTAGAGATATTGTGGGTACAGACGGACGGACTGACTTACGGACGGACAAACGGGTAACATAAGCACGATCTGTTTTTACAAAAGACGTGCTAAAAATACTACAAACTATATCTGACTTAGTAGAATAACACTAACGGCTACGTCACACGTTGCAGCAGAGTAATCTGCTGCCATCTAGGAACGGAAACTATCCCTGTTTCGTTTATGCGCTTTCTTCAACTGTACGTTAATATAAATTGGTCCTTTAAAAAACGAATAAATGGGGATCCACCGTAGTTTCAAAAGCGGCAAAACGTGGCTCACATGTACAATAAAATTTTGCCATTTCCTATGTTTAAGATTCACGAAGTTTGGTGGATATTAAGACACCCAATTGGAAACGCATGCAGGCGCGTATGCAAGGGGCTGCCACAGAGGCCATGGTCGCCACATTGAGAGCTTGCTGAGCTACATTTCAACATTTCAATGTACCTTACTTCAGTCGATATTACACTTACATTTGTCGTAATGATTTTAATTTTGATAGTTTTCTACAGTTTCATGGGAGGAGGTGGTGACGACCACCATGAGCAACTCTAAAGGTCATAAGTAGTCTCCCGTCGCTAAAGGGGGCCGCTGGTTCCAGGGAAGGAATAGAGCCAGAGCCGTACGTCAAGCACATCGTCTATGCCTCATGTGAGGATAGAGCCCCATAAGGTTTCTGAAACCGCCCTTGAACACTGGTGTGCGTCGCGTTTTCTTTCTCTCTATTTCTCTCTCAGTCGGTGTCCAATATAATACTACATACCGGGGGGGGGATGGGGGCTTAGCAATTCAAAAAATATGGGAAGGGGGCTCACGTAGTTTCATACTCAAACACCGAAAATAATTGCTAATCTAGGATAATCTATTAATAATTAAGCGTTAATTATCAATAATTCATTATTTAGAATAATTATATAAATTCATTAATAAATTAACAATTTTATTGATAATTAAGATACTGATTTACAAAATTTTGATACAAAGCCTTATGTAATGTGAAGGGCTATATATATTTATTAAATGTGGTTAATGTAAAATAGAGTACTTCTCTCTCAGTATTCAGTTTCTTGGAGTTTTTTGTTTATAAAGGCGCAATTTTGAAATCAGTTATTTTATGAAATAAATAATAGTGCCGAATATTGAACATTTAAAGTTTTGCTAGTACTTTAATAAAACTGTAACTGCGCTTACAAAATGTGGATCCTGTATTTAGTTCTACTTCTCAATGAATGCTCAGCAATGCAAGTCCAGAAAGTCTAAAATTAGACATTGTGTTTCGAAGATACATTTTCTGGCGCATGAGAGTAGAAAATGTACTTTCTGGAGTGGCTATTGAGGCAGGAAGCGTTGATAGAATTTTTAATAATTTCTTGATATTGGGTTTAAAAAAAAAAAAAACAGCAGCTACACAACTCGATTTTTTTTTTATTGGAGGTTTAACGACCACCGTGAGCAACTCAATGGGCTATAAGCAGTCGCCCGTCCCTAATTTAGGGTCACTGGTTCTAGGGAAGGGAGAGAGCCAGTGCCGTAAGACAAACACAACATCCATGCCTCACGGGATTCGAACCCGGACCCCGTTCGGACGAATGATCAGAGGCCACCGCTTAGACCACTGCGCCACCGGGACGGCTACACAACTTGATAAGGATTCTATCGCAGTCCTTGATCTTTCCTCTTGTCTTATTGTTAACTAGATGAAAGCCCGTCAATAATGACGGGGGAAAATAAAATTTATGATACAGAATTTTTTGAGTTAAAATTACGATAGAGTTTTTGAGTTCCACATCAATGGATGGCGACGTTGGCTCACAGCTTTCTGAAAATTTCCCGAGCAGTCAGTTATGGAATTTGTTACGACGAGCTGTCTGTTTGTTATGTCCTTTGTAAAACCTTTAGTCCCTATTTCGTCAATAGTTCCTTGTACACAACATTTTTCGTATACATTGATTGTGAACCCTGTATCAATTTCCCCCGTTCTTTTACGTGAACTATTTTTATCTACACGTCGTCAGATCGTCGTACTCTTCACGTTGATGGCTAAACACCGGTTCAGGTAGTGAACCAAAATTCCTGATGTAAAGTTTTCGTATTTCTAAAGAGTTGGCCGTGTGACGTAACGCATCTCTGACGTCATGTGAGAATGATTTGGATTAGATGACGTCACACCAGCAGCTGTGTTCTTTGTTGCTATGACAACAGAACAAAGTGGTATACGCGTGGACTGTGCGCGTGTAGGTGATGACGTTACCTACACGAAAAGCTAAGCGTGACGTCACAAACATTTGTTTCTCGGTTGTTGCTATGACGACTTAAAAAGTGACACGGAGAAGGGGGGGGCTCAAGCAAATTATGCATTAGGATAAAAGCATCTTCCAGGAGTGTGACCGACAGCGAGTGAACCGTGCGGGTGTGTTGTTTGCATGTGAAAAATGCGCCAATGAAACGAATTCAAACGGATTCGAAAAATTCGCGACTTCGTTGGAAAAAAACATAATTTGAGTTAGTATTTGATCAGTTTTTCAAATTGATTTTGACATTTTTTAAGGAACAAGATTTAAAATTCGGCTTTGAAAGAGAAAAACAAATACTGTGATTCAGCGTTCAAGAGAAAAATGTGCCTTGATATTGAATGGGGAGCTTGAGCTTTCCTACGCCGAAGCTAAATATTATTATTCATTAGAAAGTTTCGCTTCGGAAGTACAGAAAGATAGCGCAGGCTACCCTGCTTTTTTACGCTGCAAAATGTTTTCATCTTGAGTTTACCTGCTGTTTTCAGAAGACTACCCATACAACTACTAAGATGTAGTCACATCACTTAAAACTTAGAGTCCCCCCCCTTCTGTTTTATTTTCTAGGAACCGAAAACAGAAAAGACTACATTCACTGACCTATTTGAGATGCACGTGCTTGCAGGTTTGTTTCTTCCAGACAGCATACTGCAAGCAGCCGGCCTGCTGCTGTCTTTCACTGATCCCGCCTAAACAACCTACAAATCTGGCAGCCACATTGGTTATTTTTCCAGCGGGACAAATCGTTTCGTTGGTTCTGTTGCGCGCTTGTTTTCATTGCCAAAAAAGTTGTTGAGAAACCCCAGCAACTTGGCTACTTCACTTAGCTATACGAGATGGTTGCAAGAACAGCAGCTTTTAAAGAGGGCGCGCGCGACCTCTGATCTCTGAGCTCGCTGGTGTCTAAGTGGAAACAGTTGTGACGTCAAACAAAAGATGTTAAGTATGGATGAGTTCCGAAGCCATCTTGAACGTAGGAGACGCTCGTTTCTGTTCTCAGAAGCCGGCAAAAAACTGCGAACGACCTCATAGCGATGAGCAATGATTTCTTTTTTCCTTCGTAACGGACACATGCACTTACTCGGCTGCTATGACACACGGCTTTTAGCTTGATATCATCAACGTTTTTCACTTTTCAACTTTTAAATTTAGATCGATTTTTCACGTACATTTTCCGGAAAACGGTAACTGCACAAATTAGTCTCAATACTTTAGAATTGCCCAAACGTATTACTATAATTTCAGATAACTTACATACAGGCGCGACGTTATGGGTGGGCTGGGATAGGTTTCCGAGATCGTAGTTCCTAAAAGTGCCATCACAATTTGTCCTTTAGCAAACTCCGATAAATCGGCAGCTTTTCCCATTCTGACTCCCAACACTCTTCTAACCGAAAGCCGGTTCTCGGGTTGTATATATACTGCTCTGTGAACTTCACCTGCGGCACCGCTCGGTCTCCAGGGATGCTCA
Organism: Macrothele yani; assembly: GCA_039090855.1. Classification (NCBI taxonomy): domain Eukaryota; kingdom Metazoa; phylum Arthropoda; class Arachnida; order Araneae; family Macrothelidae; genus Macrothele; species Macrothele yani. The sequence goes on along the minus strand of CM077029.1, from coordinate 165,405,161 downwards.
TTTCTCCACGCTGGGGGAGGTCATAATGTAATGGCTCATCGATGTGTATACCCCCTCCAAGAGAAAGGCGTGGGCACGAAATCGCAGGTTTCGTGTGCGCCAACAAACCATGTTTGAAGGAGCTCACTCTAAAAGATGGAATTCTTACTCATTCTTTTTTTTTTTTTTTTTTTTTTTTATTGGAGGTTTAACGACCACCGTGAGCAACTCAATGGGCTATAGTCGCCCGTCCCTAATTTAGGGTCACTGGTTCCAGGGAAGGGAGAGAACCAGTGCCGTAAGACAAACACAACATCCATGCCTCACCGGGATTCGAACCCGGACCCCTTTGGACGAATGATCAGAGGCCAACGCCTTAGACCACTGCGCCACCACTCTGGACAATGTGTGGAAGAATCACCACACATTTTTTTTTTTTTTTTTTTTCGAACCTCACTGCCAGGATGTTCATTTTACGTTTGAGCGCTAATGTGAATAAAACGCACTTTTTGCCGGTGGTAGAATTCGAACTCACGTCTTCTTAATCCGGACCGGGTTGTTCTCTCAACTGACCTACGCCGGTAAGGCTTATATGGCTGCATCTTTCCGTTATGTGTCTTGCGTCACATAAGTTGTATGTCACATACTGCCAAAAGCAGCAGTAAAAGTTGTCCTAATATCGCCGATGAGTGCATGCTTGTTGAAATTAAAGTATTATAAAAAAAAAAATACCGTATAATCTTATCTTAATTTCTCTCAAATCATTTAATTAAAGTCTTACGAAAAATATGATGAAAATTTACCTGAATTTCGCCTTAGAGTGTATGATTTACACCGATGTAATTAAAATATTACAAAAGATATAATTACTACAAGGAAGGGAACCATTCATGTAAAAACATTAATCTCCTTCAAACAAAAGAGACTGACAAACTGCTTGTGTGTGTGTTCAGGCATATCTTTATTCTCATGTGATCAGCACGAAAGTAAATCAAATCCTACAGTTCCTTAAGATCCACTCATTTGTTTTATTTATAATTTCATTTTTGGCTTATTCTGAATAAAATCCTTAATTATTTCGAGCTTCAGAATATGCTGCTCCCGTTTTGCACAAAATAATAAGCATTTCAAACAATCTTACCATAACGTAACTTCTAATTTTGGCACGAAGAACATTCTAAATAAATTTCAGATGACTTCGGGGTTTAGGTAAACATCATTATCTCCACAAATTTGCTGCTATACACTTTCGATGCAAGATACCATCAAACTGAAAAGGAGTAAACATCGAAAACGGGGTTCTTATTAGTAGAGGTTTCCTGCGCCCGTTGATTTAACAGTCACACTAGCTGTTTGTAATTAATGTTTGAAATCAGGGTATTCAAATTATTTTCACTTCAGTTACTCATTAATTATGCAAGGGTACGTCTGCGGACCTCAATAGAAGTAATGAGGTAGTAGAGGCGGCAAAGCATCGACTTGGATTCTGAGTTTCAACCATGAACTTTAGATCCTCTTAGAGGTACGTCATCGAGATTACGTTTGTCAAATTAATTTTACAAGAATTTCGAATTTCAAGGTTTCAATGAAATTACCAGTAGAACAGGTATATCGGCAAAACGCTTGAACAAGGCAGTTAGTAATGTTTAATAATCACCTCTGTGAGGTAGGATGTATTATACTAGTAACATACACGGTCGTATCAGAATAATATGACCACCTCCGGATTCACAATGTACCCGCCCAGGCGCGTCACAGAATGCACGTGACAAGGTCAACCACATGAAGATATAAGTGACCGGCCAGGACAGATGAGCCATAGTGGGTTACGTGACCACAATATAATGATCTGACGGACGTTCAAAAAGGAATGATCATCGGCTACCGCGCCAAGGGTGGAAGCATCTCAGAAACAGCAGACTTCGTGGGCTGTCCGCGAGGTGCTGTAGTAAGGGTATACCAAGAATGTACCGCCCGACGTCATAACTATGGAACCCCAAAAGGCCATCGACCCCAGAAGAGAACGTTGTTGCCTCAGTCAACTAGTAAAGGGCAATCCACGCGCAACAGTTGACCACGCAAATGAACGCTGGGGCACCCAGGTACGTGTCCCTGATAACGGTAGAACGAACCCCGTTACGCATGGGTCTCCGGAGTCGACGCTGCGTAAAGGCACCCATGTTAACCCAAGTCCATCGGCCACGACGGCTGCAGTTCGCATGGGACTACCGTCATTGGACAGTGGAAGAGCGGGAAAAGGCTGCCTTCTCCAACGAATTGAGGTTTCTACTCCACAGAAGTGGAGGGTGGCGGCGGATATGACGTCAGACACACGAGAACCAACACCCGGACACGCTTGTCGGTCAAGCACAGGCCAGCGGTGGCAGTGGGCATGTCTGGGGGATATTTTCCTTGTATGACCTGGGACTGCTGGTACCACTGGATGGGTCCCTGAACACCAAATGGCTACCTGTCCATCCTCGCAGACCACATGCATCCCTTCATGTTGGACGTTTACCCTGGTGGCGATGGTGTCTACCAACAGAACAATGCGCCGTGCCACGTCTGCTTGACTGGTTACAAGAACAGGACAGCGATGTCTCCGTTCTCCCTTGGCCGGCGAAATCGCCCGACCTCAATTCCATAGAGCACTTGTGGGACTATTTGGAACGACAGGTTTGACGTGCCGACCCACAACCACGGGACCTCCGTGCTCTGCTGCAGTCCGAATGGGCACGTGTGCCTCGGGCAACCTTCCAGGGCCTCATTGCGTCCATGTCACGCCATCTCACCGCTGTCATCCGGGCCAACGGTGGTTATTTCCCTTATTAGGCAGGTGGTCATATTATTCTGATACAACTGTGCACATATCAGTTAATATTACACCAACTATGCAAGCTCAAAACGCTACGCTGTAAAAATACGTAACGTGAATTCACGGAAAATTCCTGAATATAACGTGTCGCAAAGTAGCCGGTAGGTCTCAGTCTTTTAACGAAATTTCCGTTCTGAAAAGCTACCGTTTTTAACTTTAGTACTTTGACAGATTTTCCGTGATCAGTGATTCCGTTTATTTCAGAAAAGTCAGTCGCAATTTTCCGTTTATATACATTGAAAATTCGCAAAAAACTTCGATCTTGACGTGTATTTTTTTTTTTTTCCTATTACGAGTTTAACGACCACCATGACACTTTACGTTTTCAGTCCAGATTACTTCCTGACGAACGAAATGAACGAATCATTTCCCTTTGCCTGGTGGGTATCGAAATGAAAGCGATCTGAATTGCGCGATGATGAAACGTCGTTTGCTATTAATGCGGGGTTATTAGTCGTTTCATTGTCTCTTGGAACTCATTATTTTTTTTAACAAGTTTGTAACAATTCTATATTTTTCTGTAAAAGGACTTTTCAGAAATTGCATTTTTTAATTTTTTTTTTTTTTTTCATCGTGAGCTTTCGAAGCAACAGAACGTTTCGGAACTTGAGATATTTTTTAAACTGGCAATGACTTTCAATTATGTTTAAGAAATGGTGAAATGTACAGCTTCTTAGTATTTGTCAGAAAATCCCTAAATATAATATTTATTCTTCATAGCCATAATAGTTTTTGTCTTAAGGAGTCCACAGACACATACACAGACAAGGTACAATTACGCCTACAATAATTTAAATACCTGGTTTCTTCCCATATAATAGTGCACCAAATTTTTGGTGAACGGGAATAAAATCTGTTGCTGTAACAACCTAAATATCATGCAATATACTACCAACAATATCCGATTTTGCTACAGAACTTCATAATCAGGTTCTTTGACAGGCGATAGAAATTAAATAATTAATTAAATCTCAAGTATTCCGGCGAATCGCTCCTATTACCAGAAATTTTACGTCATACGGATACGGAAGAAGTGAGAATAGAATTTTTCCGTTGATACATATGAAAGGAATTGCGGAAAGATTTCTAAAAATTCGTGATTTTCCTGGCGCGCAAAGAATTCGTGAAATTCAGGCTCTTTTCCGTCATTTTACGGAAAAGGTTGTATGAGGAGTAGCCTTCGTTAATTCACGAAAGGAATCATAGAAAATGGCTCGTGAATTTCAAATTTTTTTTACGGTGTATAAAGCGTTCGCTCCCCACTCAGAGGCTTTTTCAAAGCAGTGGTTAGACATAAAAGGAAAAGTATTAGACTGCGTAAGAAGCCATAGGTTTATGAAAATAGCGTGGCAGACATTACGAATGGTATTATGAGCTTTTTATCACGTGATTATGTGATTTGTTGCGACGTGTTTCCTTCCCTTAATAACGAATGCCAAACAATTGGTGGTTCCATAGAGATAGATTTCATAGCATGCCAGCTTCCGGTAGAGCAGCAGTTCCCATCTGGAGGTTCGCGAAAGTGTTCCAAGTGGTTCGCGGTAAAAATTCTGTAATGGCGTCTCCAGAAAATTATAATAAAGGTGTTGCCGCGAAAATTCTTCAAATTTCGGGCACATTGCTTTTGGTACAGAAATACCCAAATTCGGGATTCAAATACCCAATTAATTGTTTTAATTATGTTAATTAATTAACATGATTAATTATTTAATGTCTTAATTGGAGTAATTCGTAATTAGGTGCAAGAAATATTATCCCGACCCAGGCCGCGTAGGGATTCGCTGGTTTCTTTTGTTTTTTTCTTTTTGCTTTCCCTTCGCGTGGGAAAGACATCGAAACGCAAACGCTAGGCCAGGGGCAAAATTCCGCAAACGAAGCGAAAGATATTTTTATTTTCCCGGCATTTGCGAAGCAACAGCACTGCGGATTACATATTGAAACCCTAACCAACAATGGCGCAGTGGTGGCTATAGGGCGAAAGTCTAAGAAAGAATCTTAAATCTGGTAGGGCTGGGCAATAAATGTCATCCAGGCTCGGTGTCGGAGAACATATTTTAGTCGGGCATATGTGCCTCCGAGCAGACAGTTTTAAAAACCGGTTTTCTCGGACGCTCCGATTATAGAACTCCAAAACGATTTGACAGTTAGGGCCAAATACATTTTTAAAGGGCTTAGCTCAGCAGATGGTCAGCTGGCCCGGAGAACATCTGCTCGAAGTAGCCACTGGCGGCAGCAACTGGACGTCAGTCCACCTGCGAACTAGAAGGGGGGGCACTAGAAACCAATGAAGGGGCAAGGGACGCCTTCACGAGGTAAGAACACGCCTCGCAGCATGGCTGTAAGCGAAAGCGAAACTAAAATAAAACAAGAAAGTTGACACCGAATTGTCGGGTGTAATAAGCACGTCTTTTGAATCCGTTCTGACGCAAATTAAATTTATCAAAGCTATTCAAAGTCAATGGAACCGGTATGGAAAACAATAGATCTGACCAAAGAAAGAAGATTTTAAATCGGGTTTTTAATCCCTCGGATATTGCTGTAAACGGAATCGTGAGCTTACGAACTCTTAGAAACAGAGATATCGACAAAAATAAGATGTGACTTTACGTCCCCTGGAGGGGAAAACCATGCATTATTTTAGGAAGAAAGTATTCTCCAAAGGTTTATCCGTATAAGCGGTACCGGTCGAAGAAAAAAAAATTGTCGAGTTTTCAGGAGCCAACATTTTGCAACAAATACTTCAGAAGCAGAAATTAACACATATGACCCCTGGTGGCCAAACCATTTTTTACAAAAATTAGAAATTATGTGCAAACGATTTCCCATCAGGAGCTGTATCCGGTGCAGAAAGAATTTTTCAAATCGGAGATTTAGAAGCAGAGATATAGGGAGAAACGTAATTTACATCTACGCCCGCTAGCGGAAAGTCTATGAATTACTTGAAAATTTTGAAATTATATGAAAAACATATCACACGGAAAACATTATCCAACAAAGAAGAAATTTTTCAAATCGGACTCCTAGAAGTAGATATATTGACAAAAATAAGATGTACGTCTACGCCCCCTGGCGGAGAAACTGTGAAATAGTTTAAGAAGAAAATATTCCGAAAAGGTTTATTGATGTGAGTGGCATCAGTCCACGAAAGAATTTTTTAATCGATATTTTAGAAGCTACGATTTTATGGCAAATACATCAGAAGCAAAAATTAACACTTGCGCCCCCTGGTGGCCAAAGTATTCTTTACCAAAATTTTGAAATTATATGCAAAAGATTTTCCATCAGGAGATGTATCCGCTGAAGAAATTTTTTCAAATCGGAATTTTATAAGAAGAGTTATCGGGGAAAATGTAATTTATTTTTACGTCCCCTAGCGGAAAATCTATGCGTAATTTGAAAAAGAAACTATATATATATCCAAAATACTCTTCGACATAAATGTACTCGAAAGATGTAAAGTTTTTTTGAATCGGATGTTTAGAAGCAAATATGTGGAATAAAACGTATTTTCAAATTCGACATCATCTGCATTTACGCCCTCTACCGGCGAAATGGTATATCGTAAAAAAAAACGAAATAAAGGATAATCATTTGCATATTTCAAGCTTCCCAATGCAAAAAGAATTTTCAAATCGGACTAATAGTTGCTGAGATATCGTGGGTACGGACGGACGGACAAACCGATAACAGAAGCACGATCTTTTTTTTACAAAAGACGAGCTAATGAAGAACTTGGAGAAATCGGCGTGGTCGGTCGCAGTGTTGTGGTTGCAGTTGAGTTGTTTGTTGCTGTCCTCGGTAGGAGGATTGGCGTTCGACGTCGGCGGTTGGCATCAGATGCCAAGCTGTACGTGGGTCAAGAAGTCGGACCCAAGGCAGTCAACAATGTTAAGTACCCAAGGAAACTAACCTAAGCATCTGCATTAGTCGAGAGCGCCAGGGCTGTGTTTTATCCACGGAGGATACCAGCCAAAGACTATGGCAGCAAGACGACCAGCGCCTTCCTCAATACCGGATCGGTGCAGCGCAGCAGAAGTTTTTTGGGGTACGACATCATCCAATTATTTCAATCCCTTGCATGCTGAGTATTCATTGGAAGTTTAAAAATGTAATATTATTGCTCACCTCGTACTAGTTGGATTGATAGGGACGTTTGTAGTTCTATAATTCTCAGGCTAAACCTTAACTGGTCACCCCGGTGGCGCAGTGGTCTAAGGCGCTGGCCTTGATCATTCGTCCGTCAGGGGTCCGAGTTCAAATCCCGGTCAGGCATGGATGTTGTGTTTGTCTTACGGCACTGGCTCTCTCCCTTCCCTGGAACCAGTGACCCTAAATTAGGGACAAGCGACTGCTTATAGCCCATTGAGTTGCTCACGGTGGTCGTTAAACCTCCAATCAGAAAAAAAACCAAAAAAAAACCTTAACTTCTTTTTGTAGAGATGTATTATTATAACTTAATCTGGTCCCACCATTAAATTGTACCTAAATTAAGAAATATACACAAAATAAATTTTATATTTGTTTCTTTAGACAACGTGTTTTTGTTCTCGCTGCTCTGCAAATGAGTACGAGTGTCGGTGTTCTGGTTTAATTTTAAGTAATATATTTTCTTTCATCAATTATACCCCCGCGATTCAAGCACGATACCGAAATGCTAGCTTTTAAATTTAATTTCTTTGCGGCATATGAGTTCTTCTTTCTCTCTTTTTTTTTTTTTTTCTTTTTTTTTTTGATTGGTGGTTTAAAGACCACCGTGAGCAACTCAATGGGCTATAAGCAGTCGCCCGTCCCTAATTTAGGGTCACTGGTTCCAGGGAAGGGAGAGAGGCAGTGTCGTATGAGTTCTTGCGACAACCTCGTAGGAGCTCGTATGAAACACGACGCTTTTAAGTCCCAACGATGAGACTGGGTCGCCTATACTAGGAAACCCAATGTAATTGTTGCCATCTTAGTCGATCGAAAATCATTAACAAAATTTGTGCCCTCAAGTTCCCCAACGGGGCTTAGCGCGGTAATAAAGGCATTTTTTCAAACCGCAAATACGTTGAAATGCATTAACAGTTAATTAATTATTATTATTATTTTATCCTTTGCAGATGTATAGGACACGCGTTCTTATGTGCATGAGAGATTGGTCGGTGCTGTATTACGTCTCAAAAAAATTCGAGCCGCCCTTAGCAGACGAGGGGCCGGGTGCGAACCTTGCTTTAAACCTCCCTACCTACACTAGATATAAAACATACACTAGACTTAAAACATAGTTCATTACACTTATCTGTACAGTTTAATGAAACGTCAAGACCTTTGAAAATTAACCAATAACGAAAGATAGCATTTTAAATTTTTTGAACACTACTGATATTTTGTAGAAGTCTTAAATAATGTAGATAAAACAAGCACACCAGCACACATCCTTCCCTCACACGTCTCTAGCTATTATGGGACAGTACTTGCATTATAGAACTCAACTTATAAGAACTTGACTTTTCTTGCTTTTATCCCAGCAAAGTTAGCTATTAAATCATCAAAATTTATTTTGATTGCTTAGCCAGTTGTTTGTGACCTTGACTTCACTGTTGCCATAAAGACGCGCTCAAGCAAAAAGTATACCTACGCAGCACAACTCTTTCGATAACTAACAGTGAACGGTGAAAGATATGTCATCAATACTAATGTTTCGTTAGACATAATATTGTAGTTTGCTGCCGATATTTGGGTAAATATAAATCCAGCAATCAATATTAAAAAAAATAATAATAAAGAAGAATTAAACGAGGCAGAGTTTAAAAAATAAAATTAGAATAACTGGAAAGAAGAAATTCGCTCCCTCGCTCTCTCTCTCTCTCTCTCTCTCTTTCCCTCTCTCATCTTCTTTCTTTTCCTCTTAGGGTGTGAGCGCGGGCCCTGTGCGACGGACACCCGCAGAGAGGGACAGACTACTGCGTCACATCACAGAATAGTTCGTTTTACTTGACACTGAGGTAGAAAGAAATGCTAGTTTTTAGCTTGTGGGATGACCTTGCAGAGTGCGCAAGTGCTGCTGTTGTTCACCGGCACTCTGAGAGCATCGAAAGTCTGTGCATCGTTGAGGTAGCATTGGAGTTAGAGGAGCTTATGAAAATTTTGAACTTCAAGATGGAAATACCTGCCATCGGGGACGTCGCTAGACTTCGAAATTAGGGTGGGTGATGGTTGGGCGAGTCTTATTTTTGCTGGGACAAGTTTGATAGCAACTTTATTTAAGAAACACTGAAGGACATGTTTTTATAATATTTTTTTACTACCGGCTACAAAGGAATTCTTGCACATCCCCACGCCTTCCCGGTCGCACACACCAACAAGTTAACATGGCAATGACTAGTGATTCACTGGTGTAAGATATAAGTGTTGGCGGAATATTACCTTCAACTTTTTCTTCACGCCTTCCCGGTCGCACACACCAACAAGTTAACATGGCAATGACTAGTGATTCACTGGTGTAAGATATAAGTGTTGGCGGAATATTACCTTCAACTTTTTTCTTGCTGTGAATGAATTGTCTTAATTGCTTTTCAAAATTTTGCATTTTTGCTTATGAAAATAGCATTGTACTTGAACAATTTCTTCAAAGAAAATGTTCCTTTTGTTTACTGGAAGGACATTTTAACGTCGTGACACGCATACACACCAGCTTTCCCCCTCTTAACTTCCTTCCTTCAAGCCAGCGACCTTGCCCTGCACTCCTCTTCTCCAAAGCAGTCGTCAGCCACGTACTGCTTCCTCACTGTCGCGGAGCAGACCTAAGAGTGCTGGTATTTCCACTTTCCGTTTACCGTGTTGGAATCCCCTACTTAGTAGTACAAACAATCAGCAGAGCAATTGGTAATGGCCTTCCTCAGTGAATTCCTATTCACCCTCCTCATTCGATCTTGGCCATACCAACATGAAAAATGGATTAACTAAGGATTTGGTAGAGTGGAGAACAATTGAATATTCATGGCCTATAGATGCCTTTCTACAGAGAAGTATGTAAAAACGCACTTCTCAGGGGGAAATACACAGGGCTACACTACGAAAAACAAGATACATTATTCCTCGGCAACGTCCAGATTATACAGGGTGTCCACAAAGTCTCTTTACAAGTTTGCACATTTATTACGGACACCCTGTATTATGGATATTAGTGGTATTTGTTATATAATATACTGTAAATATCAAAGTTTTAATTATCGTTTTTTGCTACAGGTCCCTCGCTGACATAGCAGGTGCTGTTCTATGAAAATGTAGTGCCCACAAGAGAGAGCGCACTGCATCGCTTGGTTCATCGAAACAAAATCTGATACACAAACGTAACGACATTTCCGGACTAATTATGGGAAAACCCCGCCATCTCGTCCTAGTATCCGCCAATGGCACCAGAAATTCATGGAGACGGGATCCGTGTTGGATTAAGATCGTAGTGGCCGCCCATGAACATCGAATGAAGACATCGAAGGTGTTCGCGATTCATTTTCACGGAGCCCGAAGAAGTTCATTCGTTCCGCTGCCAGAGAACTACAAATGCCCCGGTCCACGGTACATAGATAGCTACGTAGACATCTACGCTTATATGCATACAAAGTGCAACTGTTACAAGCACTTGAGACGAACGATAGACCACGAAGAAAAGAATTCGCAGTAACGATGCTGGACAGACTGAGTGAAGATCCCGAGTTTCTCACACATGTTTGTTTTACGGATGAGGCAACTTTTCATATCTCTGGGCAATTAAACAGACACAATGTCAGGATTTGGGGGTCTGAAAATCCTCATGCGTTTATGGAACTTGCGAGAGACAGTCCTAAAGTGAACGTGTGGTGCGGTGTTATGCATAACCGAGTCCTTGGATCATTTTTCTTCAGTGAGAAAACAGTGACGGCAGATGTTTTTGCGTGAGTATGTTGTGCCACAGTTGGAGGGCCTTCAAAAAAGCGTTCTATTCCAACAGGACGGTGTGCCCCCACATTGGGGACGGCACGTTCGGGTCTTTTTAAACACAACATTCCCTTGGAAGTGGATTGGACGGAATCGTCCAACTGCATGGCCACCCCGTTACCCCGACGTCACATCTCTGGACTTTTTTGTATGGGGATATGTGAAGGACATCGTGTATCGGACAAAGGTGCGGGACATCGATGACCTGAAATCGAGGATCAATAATGGCATTTCGACCATTACTGAGGACATGCTCCAGCGCAAATGGTTGGAACTGGAGTTTCGGCTAGATGCTCTACGCGCAACAAATGGTGCGCATATTGAGCTTTTGTAATGAGGTAGAAAAAAACTTTAGTTTTTGCTCTCAGTTATGTGCTCAACCACATTTGTCTATCTCATGCAGTGTATCCGTAATAAATGTGCAAAGTTGTAAAGAGACTTTGTGGACACCCTGTATTTTAAAGATAAACAAATTTAAAATGGCATATCTTGAACTGGGTGGGCAAGAAAGACTTTACCCTCGCATCCACTTGGAGACGTCTCTGCCTGTCATTAGCGATTTTTTACTGTGAGATCATGGGTCACTGGTTGAAGAATGGAACCATGATAAAACGTGGTAATGAGGAGCACCAGAATGATATTCTTTCTTCAAAGGTGCTGCAAGATGATCTTCTGAAATCCCATAAAACGTATTCAACTTTCAAAAATTCCGAAACATTGCTTTAAAATGTTCAAGATATTGGCATTACATCTAGTACTAAAAAAAACAAGTTAGTAAAATCATGCAATGCATTGATTATAATACGCTTTCCAACATACCGGAAATCATTACTCAAGTTATGAGGATAATCGCTGTGGAATAAATCTCGGTCCTGTACCCTGACCTTTGATCCCATTTCGATTATATTTAACAGAACCGGTTCAGAATACCTCCGAAATAACATGATAAAGTTTTGTCGCAATGGAAGCATTTTTACGTAAGTTATGATGCATAAGGGCTATGGAATAGATTCCACTCCTGTGTCCTAACCTTTGACCCCATTTCGTCCATTTTCTATAGGATTCGTCCCCAGGCAGGCCCCTACAACATACTAACATTTCATCCAAATCGAAGAATTTTTACGTAAGTTATGATGCTTAATGGCGATGGAAGTAATTCCGCTCCTATTTCGCCCATTTTCAATAGGATTTGTCCCCAGGTGGTCCCCTACCAGATACTAAAATTTAATCGAAATCGAACCTTTTTTACGTTAGTTATGACGCATAAGAGCAGTGGAATGGATCCCGCTCTTATGTCCTAACCTTTGACCCAATTTTGTTCACTTTCAATAGGGTTCCTTCCCAGGTGATCCCCTTCCACATACTAAAAGTTCATCGAAATCGAACGATTTTTACGCGAGTTATCGTGCGGACGGACATACGCACACAACCCGTGACGTAATGAGGCAGATGGGAATCGCAACCATCTGCTCGCAAGAGTGTGACGTGATAAAACTTTAATAGGATATACACACAATGCGTGACGTAATGAGACAGATGGCGTGACCGCGCGCCAACAACGCAAGCCCGAGATTGTGACGTCATAAGATCATCCCCAGGTGGTCCCCTACCACATAATAAAATTTCGTCGAAATCGAACCATTTTTACGCACGTTATGACGCATAAAGGCAATGGAATGCATTCCGCTCCTATGCCCTGACCTTTGACCCCACTTCACCCATTTTCAACAGAGTTCATTCCCAGGTAGTCCCCTGCAATATACTAAAATTTCATCGACATCAAACCATATTTACGAAAATTATGACGCATAAGGGCAATGGAATGGATCCCGCTCCTATGCCGTGACCTTTGACCCCACTTCACCCATTTTCAAAAGGGTTCATCCCCAGGTGGTCCTTTACAATATGCTAAAATTTCGTCAACATCGAACCATATTTACGCAAGTTGTGACGCATAAGAGCAATGGAATGGATCCCGCTCCTATGAAGTTACCTTTGACCCTATTTCTTCCATTTTCAATAGGTTTCGTCCCCAGGTGGTCCCCTACCACATACTAAAATTTCATCGAAATCGAACCATTTTTATGCGAGTTATCGTGCCGACAGACAGAAGGACGGACGGACAAAGCTGGAGCATATCCGCTTCTTCAACCTGCGGTTGGAAAGCGTAAAAAAAGAAATACAATGAAGACTATATTAAATTTGGGTTTTCATTTACGGGAGGAGAGGACTATCCACGAACACAAGGTATCATTTGCGGAAAAGTCTTCTTGGTTCGCGAAAACAATATAATGTTGAAAGGGATTCGCAGGTCAAAAAAGTTTGGAAACAGCTAATGTAGAGCATTCCAATTGTCTTCTCGACGGCAGTCCGAAAAATTTCCCTGTGTAAGGGGGCACATCTTCAAATACAGTATTATTCCATATAAGTGCGGCCGACAGATCATGTCTTCCCTGGCAATCGCCGTATTCTGCATGCACTGGTTAACACTTCTCGTGTGTTCTTCACTTCTAGTGGCTACAGAATCGCTCGGAGCTGCCGTTGCATTGTTATCAAGCTGAATCCTAGGAACCCACAGATTTTTAAAAAGTGGGTACTTTGTGAGATATTCTGGGTCCTTTTAATACATCAAAAGAATGAAGAGATAATGAATATTTATACAGCAAATGAAAAATAAATGTAATGTACATTGTTCGACAATTTATGCTCTTTGAAAGCAATCTTAAAAAAAAAAAAAAAAAGTACTGACAGAATTAAATTGTATCACTTTCAACTAAATTTTATCATAATTGAACTAACTACACGAAGACAACGCGTTTTAAATCAGCTCAGAACACCAGAGCGGTTTTTATTTTTCAAAACACAGGGACTGCGTCTGTGTTATGATTACTCTTAAACAGTGTTTTTGTTTTACTTTTAACGAACAATCATTGAAGAAGACGTACAACTTTTGAGTATGATCGTTCACAGACAGTGCTCTCAATAAAAGTAAGTGTTCGTTTTTCAAATTTTAAATTTCAACTGTTCCAATATTGATTAAAAGAGCTGAAAGGTTTAATAAATTAACCAAGACATTTGAATATTTAAATAATCTTATATTGTATATTTACATAATCTTGAGGAACGGTGCATTGCTGGCGTTTTTAGTTCTTTTCATAATCCTTATGAATTTGACTTTTGCCAAATGGAATGTTAAAAAAATCTGAAATGAAATGAGGGTCCCAAAGAACGCGTAGAATTCATAATTATGCCCCTCCCCCTTTTTTTGAGTGATTTACGCGCAACAACGCGTCAGGGGCAGCCCTGATTCGCCTTGTCATTCCGATATATAACTTTTCTGAGTTGTCAGGATATTCTGGTTATTACTAGAATGGTGTAGCGAGGAATAGTGATGACATGGCAGCGATCGCCCGGCAATGGATAAGCGCTAATACATTCCTGCCGAAGCCGGACCCCTTCATTTTCACCTACAGATGCATTAATAATTACGTAAATTAATGGAATTATAAAAACTGAGTATTATTAATAGGCCATTTAAGAAAATCTGAGATATATAAGAAAAGAAATAACTCTTAGTTCAGCTAGCATTAGTTTTTCGACATTACCTGCGATATTCTATTCTACATTGGTAGTAAAAAAAAAAAGGAAAATACAGTGTCAAAGTTAAATTCCTAAAAACCTCTATTGCGTAAAAATTATAAATATTCTTGGTGAAACCGCTTCCGCGATTCCAGTGATTTAACAAAAATGTAACGCAAGGAAATTGCATTTTCGTGAAAAAAAAAAAAACAAAAAAAAACCGGAATATTAGCCACATAAAAATAGTCCCGAATACCTAAGAACCTAAGTAGACGATGGTGTCAATGTTTGAGCAACGAACTAGCTAAATTTTACCTCAGACTGATTAAACTTTTTCATGGTAATGAAATCATGAAGCTATTAGCGATCAATGAATAATTAAAATGCGATGTTTTTAAAACACTTCCAGCAGCTTAATCTAATGTGAAATACCAAAAGATGAAATTACCTCTGAGGGAGCAAATGAAAGAGCAAACAATGACAAACTTTTTTGATTATCGAACGCAAGCTACGGTAGGTTTGTTTTTCATGATTGAATAAAGCAGCAAGTCATATAAGAAACAACGTAAAGGCTCTGCAAGTTAACTGGGGAAAAAAAATGCAACAAGAGTCTTAAAACAATACGCTTACAGATAACGGAATTGCAGTACTGTGAAATGGTTCGAGACAAATGACAATGTTTGTTACTTATTTAATAAACATAAACACGGAAAGAAAAATCGTTCAAGACTTATTAAAGAATTGTGGCGTACCATTCCATCACTCCGTGAATGATTATAATGCAGCAGGAAGAACTGTACCGAATAAATTTTCTGATGAGAATCGAAATTTGCAGAAACGGTAGTTCTGGTGATCAACTTCATAGGACGAATAAGAATATGATTTTTCATTTCAGTTTCATTTATTTTATACGCACACATACAGGGTCATTCAAAATGACCCATCCTATTACAAATGACCATATTTTCGAACAGTTACAACGGGCTAATTAGGGAACTTTTGCTTTAAGAGTTTGAACTCGGCCATAACGCTGCTCAAGTAACACGAAACATCTGTCATGCGAAAAAGGAAGGTTCCGTGGACTACAGCACCGCAACCAGATGGTTCAAGAAATTTCGCTCAGGTGACAGAAACCTCGACAATCAGCCAAGGTCAGGTAGACCGCGAACCGTGGATTCGGAGGCCGAGCGACAGGCCGTAGAGGCAAATCCGACAGCCAGCACTCGGAGATTATCAGGCGAGCTGGGCATATCACAGACCACCGTGGTTCGTCACCTTCAAGACTTCGGCAAGGTAAACAGAAGCTGCCGCATTGTCCCTCACGAATTGACGACAGCTGAAGCAAACCGCCGAGTGGAAGTGTGAACGAAACTCCAAGAAAACCCACGTGATGTAAGTTTCATCAAGAATATTGTTACGTGAGATGAAAAGTGGGTCTGTCTCCGTAATCCTAACACACAATGACAGTGGTTGAGCCCGGGCCAGCTTCCTGAACTTGCTGCTAAACGTGGGCGCTTCGAACACAAGGTGATGCTCTGCGTCTGGAGGAATTTCGAGGGGATAATACATTACGAAGTTGTTCCAGACGGTCAGACCACCAACGCCAACCTCTACTCTGAACAGCTGGAGCGGATGTATGCCGTTTTGGAGAAGTAGCCGGCACTGGTAAACAGAAAGCGCGATATCCTGCAGCAGGGCAATGCTCGGCCTCGTACCGCGCAAACGACAGGGGCAAAACTCCTGGAACTTGAGGGCATCGAAATGCTGCCACACCCAGCATATAGTCCGGACCTTGCCCCGTCGGATTATTACTTGTTCCGGTCCATGGCCCACTTCCTTCGGGGGCGGCACTGCAACAACCAGTAGGAGGTGGCAGCCGGGATGAAGGAGTTCTTCGCCTCGAACGACAAGAACTGGTATCACCACGGAATCGAAGAACTGGCAGACAGATGGCTAAAGACGGTGCAACACGATGGCCTATACTTTGAATGCTAGTCAGCTTTCGTCGTAAAGGTACGTATGAAGACAAAGTGATTCAAATATTGCAAAACTTTCGACTCACCCTCGGTACTTGTGGCGATACTACATGTCGCGCTACTGTAAAAGTAGCGTGCTACAGTAGCAGAGCTACTACCGATCAGTGGTACTGCCCGATGTAGAGATAAAGGATATTTAAAACCGATGCACAGATATCTTCTCTACAGAATGACCGACGGACAAACTGTGAATAAGTAGTTTTATATAGGGTGTTTCGTAAAGAATGTCCCGATTTGAAAAGTGGATATCTCGGCAACCACGAACCACCGATGAATGCAACTCGTATCATGTCTACGGGCGTGGCCCAGAGTTTGTTGTGACTACCGCTAGATGGCAGCACGAGCGTCCAAATAGCCGCTACGCTTAGTGAGTGAGAAAATGGCGTCGAGGCACCAGAAGGCGTTTTGTGTGCTCGAATTTGGCAAGACCTAGTCCGTGATTACTGTGCAGCGTGCGTTTAACCGGCGTTACGGTTTGCATATGGGGGCTGGAGAATCCACATGAATCTCTCCAACATGAACGTGATTCACGAAAACTGAATGTTTTTTGCGCGGTTTCTGTTAGAAAGGTTTATGGCCCTTTCTTTCTTGCGCACAACACGGTTACGGGCAACTCCTATCTTGCAATGCTGAAGGACTGGCTACTTCCACAGCTGCAGGACGACTCTGAATATTACATTTTGCAGCAGGAGAGCGCACCACCACATTGGAACCTCCAAGTTCGTCGATTTCTAAACGACATATTGCCTCAGCGTTGGATTGGACGCAGGGGACCCCATGACTTGGCACTACACGCTTGACCTCCGAGATCTCCAGACATCACATCATGTGACTTTTTTCATGGGGATACGCAAAAGACCGTGTTTATGTTCCCCCTTTACCCGCTGACTTGGATGATCTCCGAACGAGAATCACGGCCGCAGTAAATTCTGTGACTGAAGACACTCTCCGACGCGTTTGGGATGAATTCAGCTATCGGCTTGATGTTGTCCGTGCAGCAGGTGGAGGTCACATTGAGCATTTGCAATTGTGGTGAGTGAAAGTTTAGACCTTCCTTCATACTTGGCTATTTGTTTTGTAACTATCCCACATTTTCCTTATTAAATATACTACTTTGAAATCGGGCCATTCTTTTTGAAACACACTGTATATCAAATCTGAATGTGTAGGCAAAAAATAAGTCTTCCATACAATCAGCGCCAGAAAGAAATACTTGAATACTATTTCATCACTTTTCAAATCTCAGTAGAACAAAGATTTTGCGTTTCCTTCGAGTGAAGGACTTCATATAATGAGATCCTCACGAACTATATATAGAAATGCGGCCTAATGCAACCAGATAAGCTTACTGGCTTCTGCATTATCGTGTGAACGGACACTAGATTTTTTACTACAACCGTATTAGAAACCATTACTTCTACATTTTTGCGGTTACCAACTTCTAACACGTGATCCCATAAACAAGCATGTGTCAAATATCTACAACGCATTTTTTGAAGTTTTTCTGCGGACAATATACTGGTATCTTTTAACGTTTGCTCCCGTTGTAACTCTCCTTTTTTTTTTTTTTTTGCGAGTTCCAAAGATGGCATCAATCATGCGCACATTCATCATTAAGCTTACGACAAGGCCAGAGGGATGAAACGGGATGGTTCAGATGCACTTGTCCAAGGTCTGGGTGGGTGGTGCTTCTTCTAGTTCATGTCACGTTTGTACAGATTAAAAAAAAAATAACTGGAACAAGAAAACTCGCTTTAATAAACTATTCACGGGCTGTTAAAAAAAAAATGTTCGGCGCTAAAGTTGCCTAACAATTAGAAAAGTTACTCGTACAAAAGAAAAAAAAACAACAAACGGAATTTTGAACAAACAGAACTGCTAAACTCGAAGATTAGTTATGATACGAGAAAGATATAAAACATACAGACAGAAAGATGGACGATTACACGTCTGTTCTTGGGGAAGAAGTGAACAAATTACAGTTGAAATTAAAAAAAAAAAAAATGCTACATCTTTTCCTTCACTCTGGAGATTTACTCAATGTATACTCAGTAGACAAAACATTAGAGATAGGGGTGATGGGCAGTTGACATGCGCATCCCCCGCGCAGAATGGAATAGATCCAAAACGAACCCTGGCGATAAATAGGCGGACAAAAGGTCTTCCAAACAGTAAGACCGCTGGTGACCTAGTGGGCAACGTTCGTGGCTGCCACGGAAAGGACCTCAGGTTCGATCCCAGGCTGGTACGAACGCTCGATCCACTAAATAATCGCAGTGCGTCGGATGGGCACGTTAAGCCGTCGGACCCCGGGTACTGGCCCCCCGGTAATAAATAAGGGCGTCCTCCTCACCCTTTCTACCTCGCTTCCGTGTGGCTTTCCTATCGGGTACTCTAGCCCAAATCTCCTAGCTTCCTATTTCTAAGGGTTGTTTAAGACCTGAGGTCAGACACTCCCTTCCTAAAATCCTCTACATATGATCTGATCTTCCAAACAGTGTAGTGCAATCAATGAACATGAGTAAACGTGGTAATCTGAGCGACTTTGATCGTGGACGCATTGTCGGCGCGAGACAGATGGGTTATTGTATCCGCGTCGGTGACTCAAAGAAACGAAGGCTCCACGCTGCTGAATTGACAATCCACACGCTTATCATCTGCGATGCTCGAGTCCCACGCTGCTTAGTACAAGATGCTCAGGTTCCGTACTGGTAATGGAAGATCTAAAGGTTCCTATTCGGGCGCCAATTACAAGGCTTGGTGCTGAGTTACATTACAGCGCCCAGTGTGGAGGGTTCGTTTGATGCTTCGTTTGCAGCAAGTTCTGTATAGGGGGTTTAACCCGTATTTCTCCTCACTGGAGCAAACAAATAAAATACAAAGTATAAAAAAATCGACTAAAGTTAAACTTTGCTCTTGCAGTGAGGAAGATGTTTATTCAAATGTCGTGGGGAATGTCACCAAGCGTTTTACATCATTTTTATTCTTTCATTATCTTATTAACACGTCGAATCTCCTTCTCTCTCTAATTATTAGCACGCTGATTGCCCTTCCCCCCCCCCCCGACCAGTCTTCGACACGTACCTTTTCATTCTCCGTCGATTCTCGGCATTTTCCCAAATTCCCACTGACCGGCGAGATTTCACACCTCCTCTCTCGCCTCCTTTCCCCCGAATTCCTGTCAACCGAGTGCCACGTCCTCTTGCTGAGAAAACCTCTAACAGTCTCCCCTGCCGAAGAGTGAAGTCCACGCTTTCCCAGAAAGCGCGGACACTCCTTAAAAATGCCTTCTCTCTGAAGACGCAAAGTTACTTAATTGGCTGAAACTGTCCCCCTCTTCTCACATCCACGAAACCATAAATCTAACACCCCGTTCTGTTGCCGTGCGTGAGAAAGACCGTTCATTGCCCAGCTCATCAAAATGGCGGGAAATTGGAGGTACCGAGCTGACGGGCGGATGCGGGTGTGGCGTTGACAGCGTGAAGCCACGGTTACGTCGTGCCAGGTCGGCTCCGTTCAAGGCGGTGGTGGCTCTGTGATGGTTTGGGGAGCCTTAGTGTGTCTGGAGAGGTCCTACCAGCATGTGCTGACTGATCACCTACACGCTTTCTTCGCTTTCGCGCATCCTGCAAACGATGGCCTGTTTCAGGACAATGCGCAGCTCCGCCGAGCACCAACCACCCAGGCGTGGCTCGAGGAACACTCATCTGAGTTTGAAACCATCCAGTGGCCCCCAAAGTCCCCGGTGTTAAACCCTGTAGTAGCTCTCTGGGATTCCATGCAGCGGATCATAAGATCTATGGATCCTCAACAGACATGTCGGATGGAGTTGTGGACAGTGCTGCAACAGGCATGTCTGGCATTACCTACGGAAACTCTCCAGCATTTGAAGGAGTTGATGCCTCTTTTGTCCACTGAGTGTACAGTGCTGGTCAAAAGTCGCCTACATAAAAGTTGACAAGGCAATATAACGACTATTCAGGTGAGAAGTACAGCAGACCATGAAAAAGAACACATGCAAATGTGAAACGCATAGGAGTAGATGACGAGAAATAATGCTGATACGTCAATAAATAAATGAGTTTTACTGCTAGTAACAGAAATGCATTCTTTCCATGATTAATTGGGAGCATGATCGCCCCTAACTAACAAGCATGTGGCATAAAAGTCACACGTAGTAATGACCTCGGATAGCAATAAACGCCACTGTTCCGTCAACGGAGATAACAGCTCTCGGAGGCTTCTGAAGAGCATCAGTTCAACTACTTAGAGCGTTTAAGGCTCCCTATGATTGAGATCTGGAAACTTGGCTGGCCACTCCATCCTGCGAATATTATGTTTGTACTGGGAAATACTTGTTTAGCGAGAATATATGGGACCTATCTTCTTTTTTTTTCTTTTTTTTTTTTAATGAAATTGGTTTCTTTGTCACCATTTTTTGGTCAGCAAGAAGGTAGATTTGCGAAGATCACCGAATGCAGATCAGCAACGGGAATAATTGTTAGTGATCGCTCAAAATGCGTTTTCCAAAGCAATCGAACATTGTACGTCGGAGGAGCTCTTTTAGCTAAGAGTTTTACTGTAGCAATAATCTGACGGGCTTGCGGCTAACGGCAGCAAGGGAAGTGCATGATCTCAGACAGCGTTATTAATTTACAGCTCTTGCTGCGCCAAATACCGTTTCCTTTAAAGCAAGAGGGAGACAAGGGTTAGAAACAAAGAATACAAGCAATCTAGAGGAAATGGAAGGTTAGGAGAAAGCGTACGAGGTTGGGGAGGGTGGGGGGGGGCAAGGAACGGGAACGCGCGGGAATATGGTGATGCACGAGAAACATGGAAGTATTAAATATCGATAAGCAAGCAATAGAATAATGAGAGAGCTGCAGGTGTAACTAAACAACTAAGTCAGTTCCAAGAAAAACCGTAATCAGTATAATAATAAGCCTTACTTAATAATAAGCATCAAAGTAGTCACCAGTGTACTTACTACTTTTTCGTATTATAAGTGAATTACAATACTAATCGAACCCAAAGCCGAAAAATAAAACCCCGCTAACAATATCCTCACTTCCGACATGCCAGATCTTATAAAGTTACAGTTAGCCGCCCCGGTGGCGCAGTGGTCTAAGCGATGGCCTCTGATCATTCGTCCGTAAGGGGTCCGGGTTCGAATCCCGGTCAGGCATGGATGTTGTGTTTGTCTTACGGCACTGGCTCTCTCCCTTCCCTGGAACCAGTGTCCCTAAATTAGGGACGGGCGACTGCTTATAGCCCATTGAGTTGCTCACGGTGGTCGCTAAACCTCCAACAAAAAAAAAAAAAAAAAAACAACCTCGAATCAAATAAAAAAAAAGAAAAAGTTACAGTTAACTCCCTTTTTAGTTGAGCGGAGCTCTCTTTACGTTCGGTCACGCCCATTTCGTACTCCTCAATTTCTCCCTCATGCTGATGGAAAGGGATTGAACCACCGCGTGTGAGTGAGTTCTTTATGTTTATGAAGATTGTCTCCATCGTTCCACCGATTCGTCCTGTCCTGCGAGTTTATTTTAGCTCATATTTGACTTTCAAGTTTTGAATCTAACCCTAGCATGCTATCCTCCGAACAACTTCGTGACTTGGCTTGACTCATTCCTGCTTTCACCAGCGTTCCTATACGCTGCCTTAGTGCTCTAACTATTACGTTCTTCAGCCACCTTCCCGTACTTCGTGACCTTCCGTTAGTGGTCCTTGACTGACGTCATCACTTGTGTTCCATTCATCTGCAGTTCCCAACTTCTTGCGACGCCATCGTTTCTCCCAATGGCTTGTGCTCTCTCTACTGATCATCCACCATCATTGACGCCTCCTCCTGAAGAACAATTCACCATTCACTCAGCTGTTCTACCATTCTCCCAGGATCACTATTTTTCACGTGACGGTCCTGTCTTCACAGCTCATATTCCTGAGTCCTCCCCGCAAGGTCAATCTTTGCTAGCTTCCTTAGCTCTGGGTGCTAAACATACTGCTCTACCGAATACCAAACTTTCAGCTTATGTTTCCGTTCTCCATCTTCTTGTTCCACCTGTTACCATCACACATCTTGCTCGAAAACCCCGTTTCGTACTTGTTAATTTTTCCACTCCTGCTCAGGTTGAGCGGGTTCTTTCTTCACCGATTTCCGTTGGCACACAGGATTTGTACGCTGTTCCTATGGAGCAATGCCCTACATTTGTGCCCTACATTGTCAGCTTATCTCCAGTGCCTCCTGAGGTTTCCAACGATGTTCTACAAGATTTTCTTTCTCACTGTGGTTCTTTTATCGGTCCTATACTCACATTGTTTGCTACTTCCGACGATCAAGGAGATCGTCCGTACTTAAGTTTCGTAAAGCTCTCGTAATTTTTCCGAATGAACATTCCATTGCTTCTTGTCCGACCACATTCAAAGTAGTCTGTAGTCGCCATGTTCGCACCGTTAATGTTTTCACTGCTTTACATTGTTTCCATTGTAAATCATCCGATCACCATAGTATTTTTTGCCCTTCTCGAGATTCCGATTGCCGTTCATTGCCGTCTGGTAGCCCTTCTGTTCCAGTGACCCTTAGTGGCTCATCCACCTTTACAACTTCTCAGCCAGTCTCCCCTTCCCATCTTCTTCCATCGACTCTTTTGGATGTCACCTCCTTTGCCTGTGCTCACCTCCCTCCCAGTCCTGCTTCCGTAAAGACTTCCATCAAACGCCCTGCATCTCCATCCTCGCAGACTTCTTCTTCTACAGCTGCCTCTACTCCGCTTGCCTCTTCAGTGTTTGTTGTTCCACCTGATCTTCAAAACCCCGACGGTTTTTTTTTCATTGGAGGTTTAACGACCACCGTGAGCAACTCAATGGGCTATAAGCAATCGCCCGTCCCAGCTGCCCGTCCCTAGGGTCACTGGTTCCAGAGAAGGGAGAGAACCGGTGCCGCAAGACAAACACGACATCCATGCCTCAGCGGGATTCGAACCCGGACCCCGTTCGGACGAATGATCAGATGCCACACTGTAAAAAAATTACTGTAGATTTTACGGTTTTAAACCGTTTTCCAGGGTGCCAACACAAAACCGTAAAATCTACAGTTTTACGCCGTGTTGGAGCAAAGCTATAGCTTTGCTCCAACACATCAACACATGAAAGAACACAATCAACACATGATTCTTAACCTCCAGATTCGCTAAACATGAATGCCGGTTGCTTCGACTAGCGAATCCTGTGATGGTTATATTCAAATTGATCGGAAACTTGAAACTTGGTCGTTCTGGGTGGTGTAGTGGTTAGCATACTCAGACGTTTTCTGGGAGACGCGGGTTCGAGTCCCGCTCCAGGACGATGAAAAAAAAATTTTTTTTTCAAGTTTTCGGATATTATCTGACTTACCATCCTTGTCACATTTACGCCAAAAATCGGATTGTCATCTTCAAAATTTGTACAATCAACACATTCGTTCCAGCCAAATTTTTGTATTTTCGTGATTATTTGGACTGTGACTCGCTCCAGCCAAATTCTGTGCTGTTTTCTTCATTAAATGCGGTGTTGGAGCAAAGCTATAGCTTTGCTCCAACACCGCATTTAAGCAAAGCTATAGCTTTGCTCCAACACGGCATAAAACTGTAGATTTTACGGTTTTGTGTTGGCACCCTGAAAAACGGTTTAAAACCGTAAAATCTACAATTTTTTTTTACAGTGCATCGCTTAGAGCACTGCACCACCGGGGCGGCTCCGATGTTTCTGCCATCTCTTCATCTTGCCTTACTTCATCGGTCGTCTCCGCCAGCTCTCCACTCGCTATGCCTGTTGCTTTGCCTCTTGCACTTTGTGTCCTCCAGCCTTCTGTGTGCTCCTCTGCCTTCATCAGTGTTACCGTCTACTGCTCCATCTTCTGACGTTCTTCCACTGACTACAGCCATCGTTTCCGCCTCATCGCCCGATGTTTCTGTTATATCACAGCCTGTGCTCCCTGTAACTCCGTCAATTCTCTCTACAGCTCCTTCTACCTCTCTACGTCATCGTAAACGGCGGCGTCGACAGGTTGATCGTGACCCTCCATATCCTGAGACTTTTACCTCTTATGACACGCCTATCTTCAAGCCTTCAGCGCTGGTTTAGGCGCGCCAAGGCTGCCAGAATCATCGCACTATTTCAAACTCCTACTCCGGTTTCTCTCCAGGTATTTCAGACTTTTCAATGACTTTCTCCAGTTTTACTGCATGATGTATAGCATGACTCTGCATTGGGTATTTCAACATAACTCATTTATTGACTGCTCGCGTAGTCTACCCTGCATTATTTAGATCATTGCTCATGTTTGTACAGTACTTTTCTTGAATTTGCCCAGATTCTGTATTCCGTAGTCTTCATAAAGCGATTTTGAAATCTCTTTACAAGACTCGAGACAATCAGCAGTTCGGGCATAGGTACGAGATGACACATCCGATCTCAGTGATTTTTTGCATGCGATTGGACATCGCCCATGTCAGGTATTGACGCCTTCCGATTCCCGAAATTCCGCGTCATTAAGGAATAATCGTCCGAAAACTTGCATTTTTAGGAGTTTTTCCGGGTTTTGAGGAGTCGTCGTTTGTTATCTCCTCTAAAGATCTTCAGCCGATCGCGGTGACACTTGCGACAGAGAAAGGGAAGGACATGGTGAGTGACATGGGGTTGGTATCATGGTGATTGGTCCTGTCGTATAAAAATAATGACTACTAAAAAACTGACCAGTTTTAATAATAATTGAAAAAATCCGCTCTCTATACGAGACTCGGGATTAGTGGTTCGGGCATAGCTACGACATGACACATCCGATCACCGTGATTTTTGGCATGCGATTAGATATCGTCCATGGTCAGGTTTTGACGCCTTCCGATTCCCGAAATTCCGTGTCACTGAGGAATTTCAATTAAAACTAGATGGCCTTTTACTTGAACGTTTCACGAAAGTCGGCTCACTAACATAAATTAAAAAAAAAATCATTTGAATTGAAAAACGAAGAATTGGAAAGACTACGTCTGTTAGCTCAACACTTGCTTAATCTATAATAATAAAAGGAAGTTTGTGTATGTGCATGTGTGTCATTCGCGACACAAAATGAAAAACGTGGTTCCCGATCTGAGTTTGTCAACCTGATCACAACCAACGTGAAGGCGTGAAGGACAGTAGTTCGTGATAAATTTTAGACATTTCTTTTTTAGAATGTTTCGTACTTTTGTTCTGGAAGTCAAATTTTGCGCGTTCTTTTATTAGAATTTGTTGTATTAGACGGCTTAATGAGCTCAGATTTTGCAATAGTTTCGCTCAAAATTTGCCAACTGTACCAGAGTTATCCGTTTCCGTTGGCGGCTTGTCCTAGTCATTTCTTGGGGAAATATTAAGATGGCCCCTCAATAGCTTTCTTTCTGCCGTAAATGGGCCACTTCCTTTATGCGTCATTAAGGAATAATCGTCCGAAAACTTCCATTTTTAGGGGTTTTCCGGGTTTGGACGGCCTACTGTTGGCCGTCCCAAACAATGTGACGTTCACGTGGTTAAGATTTAACAACTTTATTGCACTGTGAAGTGAATGGTATATTAATGGTTTTATAATATCAAAATCCACGAACTTCACTTGCCCTTTGGAAGGATATACCTTATTTGAATTCTAAACTAACATCAATTAATCAATGCAATGTTATTAACTATCCTCGATTTCAAGAAAAGTTAAAATGGGATAGTGGTCAAGGAAAGAGTGTCTGTCATAAAATAAGCGTTCAACAGCCCCATACATACCGTCATAGTCATATGTGCAAAGCAACAAGTCCACTTTATTTCATGCTTCGATTTAATATGATAACGCAACTTCTTTCTTTAATGAAATAACTTTTTCGGGAGATCATGTATAGTTAGACTGGCAGCTTTGCATGCCTTGAAGTCGCATTCAGGCTATTCCAAATAAGTGGCAAGGATCAGGGAACCCTCAGATCTAAATAAGAGACACAGCATATTCCTTAAAATACTTCAGATGGGGATCGTAAAATCATAAACAACTTAATGCAGCCCTTGCTTACGTAAGGAGGAGCTGCTAAGTAGTTTTTGCGCAAAACAGAATAAAGGAAAGTGAAGACAGCTTCAGTTGTCTTTTCTCTAGAACGAAGGCTGGAAAGCCAAAATACACATCGAACAATTCTAAATTTGCTTTTCATCAGGAAAGGGCATACGATGCTCAGTTTTCTCTTAAACTGAGTCACCTTGCCTGGAATGTGCGGAAAGGGTTTCCTACGATCGATGTGTTCCGCTATTAAAATCTGATGCAATAAAAGTTATATCACAAAAGAGTTTCTTCAATTGCCCACTGGTACTTGGAGCAAACGAAGGTCACCCTTATCTTTCTCCACTTGCGTAAGTAGTTTGACTTTTCTAGTGGCAGTTTTTCCCCCTCGATCTTCCTATGAGCAGCACATATGAGTGGGATATAGAAAACGGAAGATAGCGCTAAAGTCTGAAAAACTTCTCGGCGTCTCAAGGCTAATGGCATACCAACCTTCGCGATGACACTTTCTTCACGGAAGTGGAAATACACAGATTTAGTTTCTTTTCCACGACGTGAAGGGAGAGAGAGCGAGCACGCTGAATCAGAGCCTCAGGGATGTTGTAAATATACTGATATCCCGCGTACAAAAACGTTTTTATAGAAAGTAACATGATACCCAAAGGCTACGTTTCTGTCACTGCGCACTTGAATAAATGCCGTAGAACAACTATTCCGTTTCACAGTGAATGGAAATATTCTTCCACTGTAGATTCACTTTGTAGAACTACGTAATTAGCGTCATTGAATCTTTAATGATAGGGCTTTATTTGAAAGCATCCCTGCCGGAAAATCATCGTACCAAATAATTTATTATCATCAATTTTTTGGCAAAGTCAAAAGCCTGTTGTTGTTGGACAAACAGGCAGATTTGATTACGAACAATCAGATACGGAATTGTGTGCGTGCGTGTGCGTGTTATACCTGTAAGCACGCACACGCACGCACACAATTCCTGTAGGCCATTTTTTTTACGTTATACCTGTAGGCCATTTTTTTTTACGAAGAATATTTGCTTCTAGCCAAAATGACATCGATTATGGACACGACTAAATTTTAAACAAGGGCATTTCTGTTTCCGAAAGGATTTTTTGCTGTGCCTCCTCACAAACAGCAATATTTTATGGAAAGGAAATCGGGGATAAACAGTTTAAAAACGCATTTAAAATGAATATTATACGGAGCAAGGGTGCTACAATTTCCGGAAATTTGGAGACCTTTATGCAAAATAATCTACTAATGGTATGCTTACTAATTCCGAGAAGAAACTGTTAGTCCCCCACATATGGTACAGTTTGTTAATTATATTTTATGTTAGAATCTGTAAGTCCTACATATGCGGTAGATTGTTAATCCTTCACATATGGTACAGTTTGTTAATCCTCCACATACGGTAGAGTTTACTGTTTTTCTACTTATGGTAGAGTTTGTTAACTTTCACATATCATAGATCTCGTTAATTCTCCACATATGGCATAATTTGTAAATCCTCCTATATAGGAGAGTTTATCTTTTACATATGGTAGTTTTATTAATCTTTTACATATGGTAGTTTTGTTAATCTTTTGCACATGGTAGTTTTGTTAATCTTTTGCACATGGTAGTTCTGTTAATTTTTTACATATGGTAGTTTTGTTAATCTTTTACATATGGTGGAATTTATTCATTTTTCACATACGATTAAGTTCATTATTCCTCCATATATAGAATAAGTTGTTGAGCCTCCTGGTATAAATTTGTAAATCCTCCACATATGATACAGCTTGCTAATCTTTCACATACGGTAGTTTGTTAATGTTTTACATGCGGCAGAGCTTGTTAGTCGGCATGTGAAAGACTGTTTATCTCCCAAATGTGAACTAGTTTCTGAAGTTTGCGCACGCGCACAGCTAAAAAGACCAGTCATCTGGCATGACGATGATAAGTAATCTCGATTTTTTTTTTTAAATAACATCTCATATGGATCTGCAATTAAAAATAGCTGGCTAAACGACAGTTTTTTTACCATTTAAATAATAAAAATAATTAATACACAAAAACAAACAAAATCATGCAATATAAACCTGGGAACCTGTTATGAGATTAATATTTGCGTTGCTTAGTGAGGGGTTCGGGTTGGACTCAACTCATCGGGATATAAATACACTACTGTTTGTGAATACTGCAACACCATGAAAGACAGCTCGTCTTATCTTGAAACTTACAGAATATATACAACATGTTGGGACATGCAAATGATTGAAATGCCAGCGAAAATGCGCATGCGGTTTCAGAGTAGCGCCTTCTGGACTGCCCGGTCTCGGGTAAAAAGCGCTGGCTCAAATGTGGTGTTGCAATCAGTGAAGAGTCGACATCGAGTAGAAAGGGTGTTTCTTGTGTAGTACTATACCCATCGCTGAAGAATGTCGCATTATGAACACCTGACACGATTTGAGCGTGAAAGGATTGTTGGGATGAGATACGCTGGATTTTCTTACCGCAAAATTGCCACTTGTACGGGACGAAACTCCACTCTAGTACAGTGATGCGAACGAGACGCCAATGGACAGATGAGGCTCGGACAGACAGAAATCCGGGAAATGGACTGCAAAATCACACGACTGCACGAGATAACAGAAGTTTCTACAGCATGGCGGTGACCGATCGCACAGCGGTATCCACGGTGTTAGAGCACTGTCATAGGACCGGCTTTGTCCTCCAGAACAGTACGATTTCGTCTGCTTAACAGAGGACTAGCAGCCCATTACTGAGCGTTCCTCAGATGCTCCAACTTGCAATGAAGTCTCGAACACAGACAGTGGTGGTCGAAGAAATCGTGGTGAACAGCACCATTGACATTGGTCGAAGAAATCGTGGTGAACGGCACCTTTCAGCGTCATAACGGCCCAAAGCCAAGCGTCGTAGTTTGGGGTGTCATTGGTTTCAGTTCGCGATTTCGCCTGACACGAAGTTGAGGGAACTCTCATCATGGATATTGTCGTAGCATGACCTAACATTGGGGGGCGGCACAAATAAGTGTAAAATATTTTTTTCTGGGAGGGGGGATTCACTGAAATAGTTTATCCGAAAGTGCCCCCGTTCAATTACCACTAATGCCATAACTTAGGTTTTTTTAATGCCTAATACATCCAAAACTACTAGGTGTGCGAGGCTTGCGTTGATTCATCCTGATGAGGATGAAAAAAAAATGCTTTGCAAAGCACCTCATGCAGTTATCCGGTAACGAAAATCATCATCAGATGACTGCAAGCTATTGTGCATGGAATGACTTCTAGGAAGCAGTGATAACGATGCTCTCTATTGAGTAGCGTTGTTCCCTCGGCTGTATATATCACACTTCGTAGCATTTAAAGGGCGAGGGATTAGGCTATTACTTTTTCGATTTTTTAAGTTTGGAGGTCACACGACATCCCCCCCCCCCCCGTGACGCAGAAGTCATACCCTTCTGTCAGGGTTGTCCTGGGACACTATTCCAGCAGGATAATGCTGGGCCACATGTGGCCCGTAATGTTCAAGACCTCTTCCATGCACGGTTATTTCTTGGTGTTGCAATTTTCACAAACAGTATTGTAAAAAAAAGACAAGAAAGAGAAATCAGTAGAAGAATTATCCAACGTAACAGAGCCTTTTGGAAACTTAAAGACTAAAAGTTTTTGATGACAATTCGTTTTTTGGTGTAAATATGACAAGGACGGTAAGTCAGATAATATCCGAAAACTTGAAAATTTCGTCGTCCTGGAGCGGGAATCGGACCCATGTCTCCCAGATAGCGCCCGGGTATACTAACCACTACACCACCCAGAACGACCAAGTCTCAAGTTTCCGATTAATTTGAATATAACCATCACAGGATTCGCTAGTCGAAGCAACCGGCATTCGTGTTCAGCGAATCTGGAGGTTAAGAATCCTATCCCGTGATTGATCGGAGGAGCAGATAAATCATGAATGGAATACGGGATTACACCATATAATACAAATTTTTTGAAGATGACAATCCGTTTTTTGGTGTAAATATGATAAGGATGGTAAGACAGATAATAACCGAAAACTTGAAAGTTGGTGCAGTGGTTAGTATACCCGGGCGATATCTGGGAGACGCAGGTTCGATTCCCGCTCCAGGACGACGAAATTTTTTAAGTTTTCGGATATTATCTGTCTTACCATCCTTGTCATATTTACACCAAAAAACGAATTGTCATCTTCAAAAATTTGTATTACATGGTCTAATCCTGTATTCCATTCATGACTTAAAACACTATTTAACCGGCGATCCTTCATTGTGTTTAAAAAGAAAATCTTCAATGCATGTATTAATCCCGTATTTACTTATGGAAGTGAAACGTGGCGTATCACAGAGCTACAATGTGAAAAAACAAGAGTATCGGTGAGAAAGTTGGAGAGAAGAATGTCGGGAATAACAAAAAAAGACAGAGTTAGAAATGAACTTATAAGAGAAAGAACAAGAATAATAGGTATTATAAAAATAATAAAATAATCAAAGTGGAGATGAGCTGGACATGTTAGAAGTCTGAAAGATGGACACGATTAATAACAGAATTTGTTGGCAACTGGACTGTGAACCTACATCTAGATTTCTAAGAAATAGCCAGAAAACAAGATGGAGAGATGACCTTCAGAAATTTAGAGGTGCTAAAAGGCGGACTGAGATCAAAGAAGTTAGAAAAGGCTGGGAGAGTTCTATACCCTGCAGTGGGTGCCAACAGGCTAAGAAGTAGTGTAACTTAAAAGGGGAGAGAAATATTAAAGATGCTTGTTTATTGCGTACTTTCAACCCACTGCAGAAAAGCGTGTGCGCAGAGTGCATGATGATTTTCACAAATCGAATGCTGAAGCAGAATTGAACTTCGTACGTACGTGGTTTCAGTGCACAACTGGCGGTTTAACGGAGAGTTTCACTAAAAAAGAAAAAAATATCACGCTTCCAAATCGATCGCAAATTGACCAATAACCTAAAGGCAGACTTAAAACCTCTTTAACCATCTTGAAAACAAAAATTATTGATTCCCAATCACTTTTGGTATACACTATTTTGATAGCAATATCTTATGCGAACTTCTGTCGAACTCTCTGGCTGCATAACAGTTACATAGAGATGAACGAAGCATTCCGCTGCACGTCATGCAAACAACATTGAATTTTTCTTTTTTTTCTTTTTCGAAAGCAGGGGGACAATCACTAGAATACTTCTTATTCCAAAAACAATGTCTTAGAATATATTATTTGTGCTATGGGTTCTGGAAAGAAATCAGTCGTGTAATTTCTTTGTTGAACGACGGATCATGTCTCGAAAGTTCTACAACACAACAAAGAAATGGAGTTTTTCAGTGACATGACAGAAAACCCTTATCTTGAAATTTCGATGAATATTCCTGGCATTGCCCCATCACAACATTTATTACGTAACTAGCAACTGTCATAAAGCTACAATTCAGCCTCCAAAACAAGATATATTAGAACACTAGAAGACAATACTATGCCATGTCGGATGGAGAACGATGCCAGCAATAATGCTTGTGATTCGTAAAACGACGGAGACAGAAGTCGTTCCGCATCATCTTTCCCAAGATGCACCGGAGGATAGGAAATAGTTTCCGAAATTTAAGGAAGACTTCACGTTTTTCAAACCGCATTTCACAAAAAGCAAAACAAAATATAAGGAGGGGGGGGGGCACGATGAGTACGATGTATGATTCGAAGTTACAGGGATCACATATAAACTTCAACATCGATTCTTCATTGCAATCGATGTATCTCATGTTTTTCTTTAACTTATTCTGTTGTTTATCGTGCTTCGCAGCAAGTCTTCTGTTTCGATAGCTTATTTATCAAAATCGTTTCTTGAAGTAGAATATGTTCAAACATTTTTTTCAATGATTTTCCAGCAACATAATGTTTAAAATAAACTTATTTCTTTCTTAAATGTTCTAGTATTTAAGAAATAAATAAACTTATTTCTTTCTTAAATACTCTGGTATCCCTTTCTCTGGACTGTGAACCTACATCTAGATTTCTAAGAAAATAGGGCACTTAAAATTGGTAGTTGTAGTTTATTTCACTTCTTTTCCACTGCTTTCCATAACCCAATAATTATAATTATTTTAGGTCTTCGTTTAGAAAGCACTCTTTTTAGCGGTCCGAAGGTACAATAGTACATCGGTGACATATCAGGGGACTTTGAAGGAATATGAGCAAAAGGTATAGACTTGATACCAGTCTTTTTAGCAGTCCTAAGGCACAATCCATTGGTGACACATCAGAGGACTTTGATGGAATATGAGCAAAAGGTATAGACTCGTCTACTTTTTAGGTCTGAGCGCTCTTTTCAGCAGTCCGAATGCACAATAGTCCATTGGTGACATATCAGAGAACTTTGAAGGAATATGAACAAAAGGTATAGACTTAATACCAGTCTTTTTTTACCAGTCTTTTTAGCAGTCCGAAGGTACAATAGTACATTGGTGACACATCAGGGGACTTTGAAGGAATATGAGCAAAAGGTATAGACTTGATACAAAAGGTATAGACTCGCCTACTTTTTAGGTCTGAGCGCTCTTGTTAGCAGTCCGAATGCACAATAGTCCATTGATGACATATCAGAGAACTTTGAAGGAATATGAACAAAAGGTATAGACTGATACCAGTCTTTTTAGCAGTCCGAAGGCACAATTCATTGGTGACACATCAGAGGACTTTGAAGGAATATGAGTAAAAGGTATAGACTTGATACCAGTCATTTTAGCAGTCCTAAGGCACAATCCATTGGTGTCACATCAGAGGACTTTGATGGAATATGAGCAAAAGGTATAGACTTTTTAGGTCTGAGCGCTCTTTTTAGCAGTCCGAATGCACAATAGTCCATTGGTGACATATCAGAGAACTTTAAAGGAATATGAACAAAAGGTATAGACTTAATACCAGTCTTTTTAGCAGTCCGAAGGTACAATAGTACATTGGTGACACATCAGGGGACTTTGAAGGAATATGAGCAAAAGGTATAGACTTAATACCAGTCTTTTTAGTAGTCCGAAGGCACAATCCATTGGTGACACATCAGAGGACTTTGAAGAAATATGAGCCAAAGGTATAGACTTCATACCCGTCTCTCTCTTTGTTTCATTTTTCAAGATACAGATTATTAGATTTGGATGTATGACTGGTAGCCTTATCCTCTGACGGAGTTCTACTCTTTGAAGGTTCTGTGGGTAAAGGAATGATATTTCCTCTTTAAATATAGTAGGTAAAACATTACTTTGGTAACATGTAGAATTCACTTTAACATTCTTTTCAACCTTTCTTAACTTTAATTTACCATTGTACGAGAAACCAGCAAGAACCATGAATGTTTTATTGAAACTTACGAACTTGGTTCCAAGAATCCAAAGTTTTTTTTTTTTTTTTTTTTTTGTTCTTTTGCGATAGTAAATCGAACATTTTTTTTAGTTACAGTCGTTTAAATAGACCCATGCTTCACGATGTCCACACATCATGAAGCATGGATCATTTAAACGACAAGGGGATATTTTTTTTTAGTTACAGTCAGGGGTCGCGCTGCCAAATTCGCTATCTTCGCAATTTGCGAAAAAGAAATTGTTTTGACGAAGATAAAAAGAACTTTGGCGATTACTTTTTTGTACTGATATAAAACTTTAGCGATAAAAAATTGAATTTGGCGAATAAATCGTCTTAAAGTTTAAGAGCTAGAGCTAGCGACTCCTGAGTAGTCACGACAAATTTCCACCAGTCTCTGGCTAAGTGATTTTCATAAAGAGGTTCACGTGCCTAGGCAAAAGGCGGTGAACATTGTTTTTTTTGGGGTTCTTTTTTTTTCTCAGATTCAAGTCTTTGTTTACTACCTTGTTTACAGACGATACAGTGGTTTTTAACCACTTAGAGATTGCTCTTTGGGTAGGTGGATTTTAAGACCAGAAACCTTAGCTTTGAAATTGTGGTAATTACGTACCTTCTTGGGATATTCGTTTCGTGTTCTTTTCCTTTTGAAAACAATGCTTAACGATATCTCTCATTATTATTAATAATATTGCTTATTTTACATTTAGAAATGCTAATTCCATGATTATCACAACGTTTTCTAATTACAGAACGTAAATATTTCTCTTCGTAAAGAGCAAAAACATAACCTATCCACAGCTAGTTTACGCGTGCCATTTTCTTAGCAGACGATATTTAACTGCAGTAGATTCTTCTTTCCAGTTCATCTAACACGCTGTTGCCAGTTTCAATTCTTTGAACTTTTTATTTTCTGTAATTTATTATCAAAAACATTCTAAAAATGTGTGGACATCCGCTGTACATTCCAATAGTGCATGAAACATGATTTTACAGCAAAAACTTTGTGTTCTATTATTATCTGTCATAAGCTTTTTTGTACATATTCTCGTTGGCACCGAATTTTGCTAGGTGTGCGCATACCCGCCCCCACTCGTTTTTTTTTTTTTTTTATATATTTTTTTAGTCTAGCATTCATTAGCCTAGTTCACTGGTTGCCATTGCTGAATTAAGAGGATGTGGATATAGAATTTCATACAGGAATGACAGCTCCCTGATCTACGGATCATCTTAAAATAAATCAGATCAGATCATATG
Source organism: Macrothele yani (assembly GCA_039090855.1). Taxonomy (NCBI): domain Eukaryota; kingdom Metazoa; phylum Arthropoda; class Arachnida; order Araneae; family Macrothelidae; genus Macrothele; species Macrothele yani. The sequence goes on along the minus strand of CM077029.1, from coordinate 165,370,036 downwards.
TAGAGGATTTAGGAAGGGAGCGTCTGACCCCAGGTCTTAAACAACCCTTAGATATACGAAGCTAGGTGATTTGGGCTAGAGTGCCCGATGGGGAAAGTGACACGGAAGCGAGGTAGAAAGGGGGACGAAGACGTCCTTATTTATTACCGGGGGCCAACGGCTTAACGTGCCCATCCGACGTACGGCGGGTATTTAGTGGTTCGAGCGTTTGTACTTGCTTGTGACAGTCACGAACGTTGACCACTAGGCCACTCGTTGCCCATCATCTTAAAATAATTTCTATCATATGTATTTCAACAAGTATATTTAGTAGAAATAGTGACATACGCGTTTGAAATAAAAATTATCATCCACCTCCCTAAAAAGTATTAAGAGAACTTATCATTTCTATATTTAAAAGGAAAAAACCCTAATGAGAAGGTGAAATTAACCTATTGAGCCCTGAGTGATAAAATAAATCAGTTTCAGATTCCAGTGCCTTCAAGTTCAAGCATGGGAAAGAAAGTAAAGGAAAGAGTAGCAGCATTTGTTTGTCCATTATTTATTTTTTCAATGCCGCAAGAACTATGTCTGGTCAAAGAGCGCCATGCCTCAAGACAATAAGAACAAAAATTGGCTAGAAACCCCTAAGTAAAATAAAATAAAATAAAATGAGACCAGCGATACGTTATGTTGAAACGCCTTTTAAATCCCCGCACGCTAACTTGTCAGCGACAGCGGCGTCACGTCACGTGTCGAGTGTTAACCAATCAGTGAAAACTGCGCAATTAAGAATTAAGAGCGGATAACGTCTTGTGTTTGAGCAAACCCGAAGCAAAGTTGTGAGTGCTATATATGTAGACTGCACACAAAGTAAAGTATGTTTAAATTTAATTCAGTAAACTCTCAAAGAAAACGCCATGGCCTTTATGGCTGCCCTGTTACATCCGGGCCGGGTCGTGTGTTTACTGTATATCAAAATGTAGAAATGATTTCTCCCTCGCTTGTTCAATATTTGACGGTGTTCAGTAGCTCGTTTTCATCACAGTTTGTCCATGTACATAGATTATTGCTAAATAAAGGAATTTTTGTTTCCGAACAAGAAACTGGGTTAGTTGATGTTGAGTTTCTTCTAGCTTTGCTTCCTCTTCCTCTATACCCTTGCCGAGGCTATCATCAGATTTATTGGGTTGTCGGAAAAGTCATGACGTATTTTGGCACCTGATGGCGGTTGGGCGATTTTGGAAGTACTAGAGGCATGCGCAGCTCTGTTATCGCTATGGCATTCAACAGGTGCCAGTTCTAGCTGCAGTCTAAAAGGAATAGCGAGCGATTTGGTTCATTTGCGGAGATTTGACATCAAGTTGAAGATGGAAGACCAAACTGTGCATTTTCGCCATATTTTACTGTTTTACTTCCGTAAAGGGAAAAACGCGCGTCAAGCTTGTGAAAAGTTGCATAAAGTGTATTGTGATTCGCAAAATTCCGTGCTGGTGATTTTGACCTCAACGATGCTCCTCTGTCCGGGAGGCCAACCGAGGATGATGACGACAAAATCAAGGCATTGATCGAGTCAAACCCACGTTACACGACACGAGAGATTGCAGACACATTGCACATCCATCATTCAAGCGTTCACGACCACCTGAAGAAGCTGGGATACATAAGCAAGCTCGATGTGTGGGTTCCTCATAAACTCAAAGATGCTCAATTGACGGCGCGTATAAACATCTGCGATATACTCATTAAACGTGAGGAAAACGATCCTTTTTTGAAGCGACTGATAACTAGTGACGAAAAGTGGATTGTGTATGACAATGTGCTGCGCAAACGGTCTTGGTCCCGACGAGCTGCTTCGCCTCAAACGACATCCAAAGCAGACATTCATCAGCGGAAGGTTCTGGTCTCAGTGTGGTGGGATTTTAAAGGTGTCGTGTTTTTCGAGCTCCTACCACGGAACCAAACAATCAATTCGAATGTGTACTGTCGGCAATTGGACAGTTTGAACTAATCCATCATCCAGAAATGTCCAGAGCTCGTCTTGGTCCCGAAAGGTGTTGTGTTCCATCACGACAACGCGAGACCACACACAAGTTTGATCACCCGCCAAAAATTATTGGAGCTTGGGTGGGATGTGTTGCCACACCCAGCATACTCCCTTTACCTTGCGCCGTCAGACTTCCACTTCTTTCGCTCTTTTTAACAGCCCTTGCGTGGTATAACGTTCAATTCAGATGAGGCTGTAAATCAGCACCTTGTATAGTTTTTCGCCATGAAAGATAGGTCCTTCTATGAACGAGGCATTCTGCAGCTCACTGAAAGATGGCAAAAGGTTATCGAACAAAACGGGCGTTATATCATTGATTGATCTTTGTTCTTTCTATCAACAAATGACTTTTGCAAAACATGGCTAAAATACGTCATGACTTTTCCGACAACCCAATACAACATAACAAACTTCCAGAAAAAAGGCAGCATTAAGAACAGGGGGAGGGAGCAGCAGGTACAAAAAAAAAGTGGGAGAGCTTGATTTATTACGTGATCATTCTGAGTCATGACCCAAGGAGGTGACCGATTGACATTAACCCATAGGAAGCTGTCTGGTCCAGCTTGAATTATCAATGTACTGCGGTAAAGTGGGGTAGTAGCTGAAAAAGGAGTTTCTTATCCCCCCCAGCAGAAAAAGCAACAACTCAGTCTTGCAGACGGTAAGTTCTCCGTTCTCAAAAACAAAACAAAATCGTGCACCATTGCCGAAAATTTGTATGACACAGGCTGTTAAAACGTAGTTCATCGGAGAGGAAAATTTTCTAGCTGTGAAGATGCACAAAAGCACTTTGAGACAGAAGCCAGTTGCTCATAAACTAGAGTACATCTATCAAAAATTACTAGTAGAGATTTATGTAGAGGATTTTAGGAAGGAAGTGTCCAATTTCAGGTCTTAAACAACCCTTAGAATTAGGAAGCTAGCAGATTTGGGCTAGAATGCTCGACAGGAAAATCACACGGAAGCGAGGTAGAAATAAGGAGGAAAACGCCCTTATTTATAATCGAGGGTCAGTACCCGAGGTCAGACGGTTTAACTAGACTAACCGACGCACGGGGGATATTTAGTGGTTCGAGCGTTCATACCTGCCTCGGATCTATCCTGAAACTCTTCCGTGATAGTCACGAACGTTGACCACTAAGCCATCCACAGCTCTATTAGTAGAGTAACATGTTAGGTCTGGTAAAATGGACAGTAGGCTAGACCTGCAGTTCTTGGACGGACTTGCGGAGCTCTGCGTTTTCAAGCAGTTTCCTCTTCGCCTGCACCACTGCGCGTTGTTTACAGATGGCCTGGTCACTCGCAACATTAAGTGGGCAATAAAAACAGTTCCGCATAAATATTACGCGGAAGATATTGTTTTAGAATATTAGTAACGAAATGGCTGTAAAGATGTATTTTTATAAATGCTTGCGTTATTTGAATGAAATGTACGATATTAATTTCTAGACCCGAGAATTTGGCTGGCAGATTGTTGTAGATTTTGTTTCGCTGTACGTGTAGAATTCGGCATTTAGATTACCTCCAGAAATTACCACAAATCGACAGAATGGAAGAAATTGTTTCGCATATCATTAGGAATTTCGGCCTATGCAACTAATTTGCGCTTCCCGGATGGCTGTATATAGAACACTGTGTACACGGATGAAATTCAGGTGTTTATTTATACCGTATTATTTCTGTAAATATATGCAACAAATGTTTTCGTGCCATCTGTATGGACGTCTTGCTTTAGCCATAAGAACTACTTTCTTCGCTCCTTAATGATGGGAGTGAACAGTTTGTCAGCAAACAACGCAGAATGGTACTACACCCGAAGATGGGGACTGTTTGAAAGCGCAGAACTGCGGAAATTCAGTGCAGCCCTTTAAGTTATGGCTGTAACCCTTAGATTTTTGGAACTGGCTTACTTTACTTCGAGCGTCAAAAACTACCAGCTTTTGACGCTCCAAGTTATTTATTAAAACTAAGGGATGAGAAGTCCACTAAGCTTCTCGTTTGTGAGCTACCGTGGTTGCGGACCAACAACAGTTTGTTTACCTCCATCTTAGCATTGCTTAACAAGAAGTTCCGTAATAGCTGTCCAGGAAATTCGCGATTTTTACTCCATTCGTCAAGATCATGTCTAATCCTTGTTCAGCTTAAGATTGTGAGAATAAATCTCGCCACTTAAAATCTATAGAGAAAAGCACATAAGTTTTCTTCTCAAAAGACAGGACTCTTTTACAAGAATGGCTGTCGAAAATGAAAAGGAACTAGGTCCATTCCATTATGTATTCCAGAATATGTTTATCCCACTTCATCGAGGAAGATTTTTTTTCTTATATCATGCCACAATGACTCGAAGGTAGCTAAAACCTGCCAGTGTTCTCACAATAGTTTCCGGAGAAATGGGAGAAAGAGAACTAGATACACGGTCAAAAAAAGGAGGGGGGGGGTTGAATTCACGGAAAATTCCACAGAACAAGGTGCAGCAAAGTTGCCGGTAGGTGCCCGTGTTTTAACGAAATTTCCGTTTTGAAATGTTTACGTTTCTCCTAACTTCAGTGATTTGACAGAACTTCCCTAAGTCAGTAATTCCGTTTATTTCAGAAAAGTCATTTCTAGTTTTTCCATATTTATACAGAAATTTCGCAAAATCTTCGATTTTTTTCGTTTAGAACTAGCGGGGATCGAACCAGCCTTGTTCGTCCTCAACACCAACTGCGCGTACTACCACTAGGCCAGAAAAACCCGTGAAAAACAGTCACGTATCAGGTGGAACTCTAATCGTGCAATGATTTTTTGTTGTTGTTATTAATGCGGGAAAATTAGTTATGTTATTTTCTGTTGGAGCTTATTACTTTTTTGACTAAATAAATTTTTGAATATTTATAATATACTTTCTGTTGGAGCTTATTATTTTTTTTGAATGGATGGCAAATTTTATTTTTCCTGTAGGAGGACTTATTGCTTATAATTATGTAATTTCTTCACCGTGGTTTTTCGAAGCAAAATAATGCTTTGAACTTGAGATAATATTAAACTGACAATGATTTTCAATTATCTTTAAGAAAAGGTGAAATGTACTGTTTTACAGTATTGTTTAACAAAACTCTTAAATAAAAAAAACTTATTCTTGATTTCACAAAACTCCTAAATATAAAACTTTTGTCTTAAGGGGTCCTTAGACCGATATCATCATCATCAACAACAACCATGAGAACGAAGCCCGTAGGTGTTTAATGCCAGAGGGCAGAAGATATCAATCGATAACAACTCACTAGATGCTAAATAAAAGATGTTATTTATTTACATTTAAAAAAAAGTACACACACGTAATTAAAAAAAAAACGACCATAGCGAGATCTTTCGGAAGTACTATACATCCATCTTTAGGCCTAGCGCGCAGAAATGGAAGTGTCTCACGTATAAATAAATATACTCACAAGCAATACCATCATACCCCCAGTACGTTGCCAACTGTAAGAAACATTATAGAAGACAAATAGTAACGTCATAGTTGTTTATGAGACGCGTCCGAATCATCAGGAAAGCAGTTCTTCAGAAGAAAACTTCTGGATGAAGGCACAGACAACGGTAACTCGTCGTTGCAACAGGAAGACAAGAAGCGTTGAATATACAAACTTTCTGTAAATAAGAGAGAATTTATCAGAAGCAGCAGCAAGAATGGAAGATTTATTCCATTCAGGATAAAATTCTCCTGGCTAAAGCAGTTGAAGAATGTTCTGAACGGATATCAGATTTATGTTCTGAGAGTCTGACTTTCATGTCCTCAAAGTAGAGCCCATGTAGATCTTCTCATTCCCCGTTGAGTGAGCAGTCAAAGGAACGAAGTATACACCATGCCTACTAAGAGTATCAACAGGATCTCGATCACAGCGGATAAGGGATAAAACATTAGAAGTACGAATACCAAAATCTGAGTCAAAGCGGCTACAGAAGTTTTTCAAAACATTTACTGCTCACTCAACGGGGAATGAGAAGATCTACATCGGCTCTACTTTTAGGACATTAAAAATCAGACTCTCAGAACATAAATATGATATTCGTTCAGGGCATTCTTTAACTTCTTTAGTCAAGACCGTTGCTCAGGGAGAATTTTATCCTGAATGGAATAAATCTTCCATTCCTGCTGCTGCTTCTGATAAATTCTCTCTGTTATTTACAGAAAGCTTGTACATTCAACGCTTCTTGTCGTCCTGTTGCAACGATGAGTTACCGTTGTCTGTGCCTTCACCCTGGAGTTTTCTTCTGAAGACCTGCTTTCCTGATGATTCGGACGTACCTCATAAATAACTCATAACTATGACGTTACTATTTGTCTTCCATAACGTTTCTTTCAGTTGGCAACGTACTCTCCCCAGCAGAAACACAAGTGTTGGGAAACTGCTGGCCACCAGCTGGCAGTGATTGGTCACTGCTGGCTGAAATCTGCCGCTCACGGTCCTGTAGCGGTCCGTTGGTGGCAGCGTCATCAGATGGCAGCCATTGATGGCCCTGCAGCATCGCAGTGAATTGTGGGCCTCCAAGCAAATGCCACTAGTGGCCCGTGGCTGGCAACCGATGCAACCCCAACACAGGTGGAAGCAACGGAACTGCGCATGCGCAGAAGCAACACGTGCTGTGTCTCTCGTGGTACCGGTTAGTTGAAGACGACGCTATCGCCGTCGTGTTATTTTAGTGGATGTTAAGAAGAAAAAAAGCCATATGAAGAGAGGCGAATTAATTTCCTAATGAAATGCCAGGTCGACGAAGATATCAAATTAAGCCACGAAAGATTAGATTACAGCCATGAAATACACCCACTCCATTTCCACGAATAACAAGAAATAATTTCTGTGTATTCTTTCGTTTTAACATACAATAAACCGCTTGAAACAAAAGTCCTGAAAACATTAAAAAAACTTCATGTTGGGGGAAAAAAAAAAAAGAATTGTGCGCGTAAAAATTTGATCAATTATTTGAAAAAAAAAAAAAAAAAAAAGCAACGCTATGTGGATATAATGTACTCATCCATGGATTGAATACAGAAGACTGGAAGAATTCGCTTCTAAAAATAAAATACCTTTCCTCTCTAAAACAAAAGTAGCTTCGGACAGCGGAAAGGAAAGATACAACGCTGAAAATGTAACAAAATGTGACATGAACGGGTAAATATATTAATTCACCAATCGCCTTTCAAGACTACATAAATAGCACAAAACTTGGGAAAGCGCCTTTAAGTTGGTACACTCCTTGAAAAGGAGTGAAGTTCCCATAAGGTACAAAAAAAAAAAAAAAAAATCGTTACGTTGAAAAAATACATTTATGAAAAATACCTCGCAATATTGTAAAATTAAAAAGAGAAACAATCGTTACACATTCCGCAGGAAAGAGGCTCAGCTTCAAGCAAATGCTCGTGCGTGGCAAATCAGTACGCAGTTGGTAGAGCGCCCGCTTCCCACGCAGACAGTCCTTAGTTCGTTTTCAGCCAGATCCAAACGGGTATTTTTCAGGACCTGTTGAGAAAATTTCCCAAGCGCAGTGCTATAATTAAGAAGTTTTGTAAGGGGGAAAAAAAAGTAGTTGTAGCTTTGGGAAACTGCGGTTATCCTTTATTATTATTATTATTTTTTTTTTTATGGCTACTACTGGAAAATTGGCGGACAAGATTCGGCAAGCCATCAGTTGCATCACGTGATCGTCGGCTGCCACTGCCGGGAAATTAGCGGACCACATTAAGCTAGCCATCACTTATGGCACGTGCTTGCAGTACCGCTGAAGGGTCACTTGTGGCAGCTACTGCCTGTGATGAATAACTAATGGCCCTGTTCTGGCATATTGCAACTGATGGGGGTGCCACTGTTGGCCCGAACTGCTGGCCCATATGGTGGCCGCCGGGATATTTTATTGACGGTTGGGCTGCGGCAACATAGTGCTGGGCAGCAACACTGTTTTTGCTGGAGCCTGGACTGGGGGCATGATGGTATTGCTTGTGAGCGTATTTATATGTGAGACACTTCCATTTCTGCGCGCTAGACCTGAAGATGGAGGTATAGTACCTCCAAAAGATCTCGCTAGGGTCGTTTTTTAAATTACACGTGTGTAGTGTTTTAAAATGTAAATAAAGAGCATATTTTATTTAGGATCTAGTGAGTTGTTATCGTGCTCAGACAGTTATAAACAGTTTTTAGTTTGCAATTTAGCACGAAAATCATTATTCATTCAGATATCAATGGTCTGTTTGTTTTACTACCAGCGCATGGACAGTGATCTGGAAAACCCAGTTATCCTAGGGAAAAGGTGACCAAGGTGCGTCCGGGGCAGACTTCAGAAGGAACCAACCACGCATTCGCGTCCCCAAACACGGGAAGTCTTCGAAAAACCCCGGAAAAACCGCAGACAGGAAGACAGGCAGAACCGGGGTTCGAACACCTGTCAGAAGCGTCCGCTTCCCTCACTGAGCATAGCATAGGCGTCATACAATCGCCTGTACAATAATTTAAGTAGCAGGTTTCTTACGGTAACACAACATACAATAGCTGGTGCACAAAATGGGTGGAGGAGGGAAGAAATATCCTGTGCTACAATAATCAAATTTTCATGCGTGCTATCCACAACACCCGATCTCGAAACCGAACTTCAAAACCAGATCCTTTTCAGAAGATTGAAATGTAATAGTTAATCAGACTTCAAAGTATTCCCGCGAATCGCTTTTATTACCAGAAATTTTCCGTCACACGGATACGGAAAAAGTGAGAACAGAATTTTCCCGTTTACATACGAAAGGAACTGCGGAAAGATATCTGAAAATTTTGAATTTTCCCGGCGTACGGAAAATCCGTGAAATTCAGAGGTTTTCCTGTTATTGCACGGGAAAAGATTGTGTCAGAAATATGTTTCGTTGTTTCATAAAAATAGTCATGGAAAATGGCTAGTGAACTTCAGAAATTTTAGCAAGATGTGGGAGGTCCTTATCTTCATTTCGGCGTCGACCTCTCCACATGCATGAGAAAAGCATACCCAGAACATTTCCACTTACGGTGATGTCATTTTTCCCAACAAGAACCTACTTAAATAAACGTCGAACGCAGAGTTTTTCTCATCGTTTTTGCATCCCGCATTTGCCCTTTTATGGAACAAATTTCACCTTTTCCGTCCCGAAGTTTTATAAATTTGTTGGTACACTACAAGAAGATTGTCAAAATTAGCCAAGAGTAAGGGGTAATTAAAAGAACAACACTAAATCACCAGCCATGTTGGTCCCCAAACCGTGACTGAGACGTCACATGAATAAGCTCCATTGTTATTGAAGCTAAAACTGTGACGTCACATGAATAAGCTCCATTGTTATAGAAGCTGAAACTGTGACGTCACATGAATAAGCTCCATTGTTATTGAAGCTAAGACTGTGACGTCACGTGAATAAGCTCCTTTGTTATTGAAGCTAAAACTGTGACGTCACGTGAATAAGCTCCATTGTTATTGAAGCTAAAACTGACGTCACATGCATAAGCTCCTTTGTTATTGAAGCTAAAACTGTGACGTCACATGAATAAGCTCCATTGTTATTGAAGCTAAAACTGTGACGTCACATGAATAAGCTCCATTGTTATTGAAGCTAAAATTGTGATGTCACATGAATAAGCTCCATTTTTATTGAAGCTAAAACTGTGACGTCTCATGAATAAGCTCCATTGTTATTGAAGCTAAAACTGTGACGTCACATGAATAAGCTCCATTGTTATTGAAGCTAAAACTGTGACGTCACATGAATAAGCTCCATTGTTATTGAAGCTAAAACTGTGACGTTGCAGAGCGGTGAATCATATGTGTCAAGCCGACAAATCTGCCGAAACATTTCGACAATGTAGCTAAGTCGGTTAGAGCAACTCACTCCAGAGCGAAGGGACACGAGTTCGATTCCCGTCACTGACAAACTCCTGTTTTCACAAAACGTAAAAACTATTTAAAAAATAACTAAGAAATGGTGCGATAATAAAAAAACCCAAGTAATGACAATTCATGTTACATTCTAGACTCACGTTTTTCATAACGAAAACTGTGCTTGGTGAATAATCTAAAATTAGTTCAACTTACTGATAAATGAAATCAGTTTCCTACTTCAAATGATGTGAAGAATAAAGAACACAGAAGCATGTACAACTGGGAAAACGTAGGCAAATTTCTCCTTCATAGAGTTAAAAAAGAAAGGGACTAGTATGGTTCTAAATCATTAAAAACACAAAATCAAATCCTCAATTATTTCCGGTGTGTAGGCGTGTGTAACAATTGCCAGGGGACAAAACACGATCAAAGCGCTACCAATAAAGAACAGCTGCAACCAATTTTTCTCACATTATGCGTGTGTGTGTTTTCCCCTGCCACCCACATAACCGCTTCTTATAACGGGTTTCTTTCAGTTTTCGCACAATTACTCTTCCTACTTCACAATGCGTTAGTTCGATACTCTGCATCAGTCGTTAAAAAGAAAACAAAAAGCATCACATTTTAAAAATCTGACTGCAGGAACGAATACCATTTTCTTGCTGCCACTAAAAGCGCATTATTTCCCGTTGCCAAAACAGACTACAAAAACCTGAATAAAAAACCGTGCTAAATTTTTGCTAAATTCCACCAGCTTTTTTGTTGCTTTTTTTTTTTCTGCACCTGCGAAACCGCCCACCTGCATATGTTACTGCAGTTCTTTCACTTCAATCCACCCGCGCTTAAGCAACTGCAACAAAATTAATCGACGGCAAATTGGAGCTCAATTAAATACGACTGCCCTCTTTCCGGAAGCAAGCAGATCTTTTTCTTTAATAAATGCCGAAGGGAATTACAATTTTAAATGTTGATCCAAACCCACCTTAAGTGAAGCATAGAAAATCATAGCTGATGAAAATAAGACAATTTCATCAGTTACCACCAAAGTCATTTTTAATTTTAACAGAATATTAAAATAATACAATGGCAGCTATTTAATGCAGTAACTACAGCACATTTCGATAGGTAACCGATAATATAAAAATTCAATAGTTACTAATGCTTTACTGACCTTGGACCGATTCAATGTCAGTAGACATTGACATTGGACTGTTTTGATCACGCACCCTTATATCAGCAAAAAAAAAAAAAATCACCCGTTTCTAACTTAGGGAAACTTGTTCCAGGGAAGGGAGAGTATATAAACAATATGACTAAATAAGTTTCATAACTTCTCAAAATCTTGGTTCTGCGATACAAGGTGTCGAACAATACGAAGGCAGTGTCTCATCCCAGGTCTTAAACAACCCTTAGAAACAGGAAGCTAGGAACTTTGGGCCAGAGTGCCCGATTGGGAAGTGACACGGAAGCGAGGTAGAAAGGCGCCCTTATTTATAAACGGGGGGCCAGTACCCGGGGCCCGACGGCTTAACGTGTCCATCCGACGCACGGCGGATATTTAGTGCTTCGAGCGTTCGTACCTGCATGGGAGCGCACCTGAGGTTTCTTCGTGGCAGTCACGAACGTTGACCACTAGGCCATCCGCGGACCCTGGATTTATTAAAGAAAAAGTCCACACGCGTATGCAATTAAATTTTTCAAAATAACTAACGCTAGCCACTGGGATTTGCCTCTGATATTTCGCTTCACACTGGATTTTATATTTTCTTTTCTGTCATATTTTCTTGTAGTTAATTGATAACAAGTAATCACGGTTGTGAAATAGATTTTAAGAACCAGCTAGTTTAAAGAAGACCAGAGAAAGGTCCACGTTTGCGAATTTACCGCTATAGATACAGTAAATAGGGTATTATGGAGCTACTGTAGATGTCATTTTTTATTCCAATCGAGAACGGCATTTTGCCCAGTTTAATTGCATCGAAAGAAGTTAGGAAATGGAGGCCATCACTTAGCAGAAGGGTTTCGAGCACTTCTTTTTATCCTTACATCAAAGATGTTCTGAGTAGAGAAACCGAACTGGAGGCGGAACGCCATTATGGTTGTAAAATACAAAAGGTGAAGAGGGCAGGTGAGATTCCCAACTACTTCGGAGTTCGGACCATTGGTACTGTAATGATCGATTTGTCCCCAGAGAATCTTCAACAATGTGAATGACATCTTTATCTTGCAAAAGGTGCCAAGATTACTTAAACTAAAGAAAGATGTTATAAGCAAATTTTGTAAATGGATAAACGACGAAGCATGGTGCGAAAAAGTTGTATCAGAAACTAGTGCGAAAGCTTCAATTCCGGTTTTAATCATATCGTAGGCAGTTGATTTTTGTGCCCTCTCTTCAGCTGCATTCGGGGCAGCCGCCCCTTCAGCCCCACCCTTGTTAAGCCTCCGCATGAATTAATCTGGTTTGATTTATAGAATGATAATCGATAAATTGATTTCAAACAAAACTGAGAAAAGTTGCAAAACGGTGAAAGACAGAATAACAAATAGTAAAACTATACTAGTAATCCGACTTATTGGCGTAGGAATATATAAACGAGTGTTTCCAAGCTTTCGCACATCAACCAGATGGCTTTTTCAAAGAAGTCAGACAGAAACTGCAAAAGCTTGAAAAATGATGTGCAAAAGCTTGTAAACGCTTATTTATACAATTTATTGACAAAAGTCACCGGACACCCCTTCAAAAGCAAATGAACGAATCCACTGCATTGTTAAGATGCGCGGTACAGCTGCAAACAGTATAAAAACAAGCCTGCAGCTGACCGCGATCATATCGCACTGTGAGGTTGAGTGAAAATGACGCGGCGGGGGAGAACTGACTTTGAGAAAGGAAAGATTGTTGGGTGTTATATTAGTGGGTTGTCCATAAGAGAAACCGAGGAGTTTAAACACACCCAAATAAAATGTTTTGGATGTACCAAATAAGTGGAAGACACGTGGCGTGCCTGAAGCAGCAAAACGTACTGGCAGACCACGAACTTCAGTGATAGAGGACGTCGAAGCCTCAGGAGAGTCGTCACAGCTAATCGACGGAGTACTGCACAAGACCTCAGTGTACAGGTGAGAAAAAAAAAGCTGTAACCTCGGTATGAACACGTACCATTCGCAGAAAACTTCATTCCATGGGCTACCGTGGTCGTGCGGCTGCTCATAAGACTTTCATCCCCACTCGGAATGCTACTCGTCGTAAACCGTAGATCAATGGAAACGGGTCCTATGGACTGATGAATCCAGATACACGATCCATCAGTCTGATGGCGTTGTGTGGGTATGGCGGCTGCCGGGGGAACGCTATTTACCACAGTGTACTGTTCCTACGGTCAAGTTTGGAGCTGGCAGTGTACTCGTGTGGAGGTGTTTTTTGTGGTATGGTCCCGGCCCATTGGTTATCGTGGACAAACTTATTAACCAGCACGTTATACCTCGATATTCTAGACAATTATGCTTTACCAACTCTGTGGCAATACTATGGAACCGAGCCTTGTTGGTACCAGCAGGATAATGCGCCGAGCCATAATGCAAGGCCTGTTACGGCGTGGTTTCACGATAATTCCGCATCGTGTGTGGACTGGCCAGTACAGAACCCTGATCTTAATACCATAGAGCACCTATGGGATGAATTATAGCGCTACATAAGAAGTTTGGAACCAAGGCCTACTACTAAGCAACAGTTAGCGGGAGAATTATGTACTGAATGAAAGCGCATACCTATCGCTGTGTTGCAAAACCTTGTCGAAAGCATGTCTCCAAGGGTAAGTGCATGCATTAAGGGCAAAGGTGGACCGATACCGTACTAATGTATGTCAATGTTGCGTTTCTCTTCTAGGTGTCCGGTGACTTTTGTCAATATAATGTATATTCCTACGCCAATGAATCGGATTACTAGCATAGTTTTACTATTTATTACATAAATGAAACTGCTGAGGCAAGACTCCTGCGTATAAAAGGCTGAATTTAAATAAACAGTTTTACTATTTATTACATAATTGGTATACAGTTCCTCGTTATTAATTTGACAGAATAACAACAGCTAACTGAGTAAATGCCGATAGTACTGATAAAAGTACTGACGTTTAAATTTTTTTAAAAAACCACGTTGTTTTATGCATTTTCGTCATGAACTCTGTTTTCAATTGATCACTGTGCCTTCAAATCCCTACGTTCTCAGAATTAGAGATCTCATACATAAGAAAGTATGTTTGTTTTATTGATTCTTGCTTTCTTTCTTATACTGCCAATCCATTAATTTTAACCGTTCTTTTATTAGAACCTCTTTAAATTGCCACCCTCGCTTATCGTCAGTTTAGCACCGTGAACAAAATGTGGCAGTTTAGCCAAGTTCGGTTGTATGTATTTTGAAATGATCGGATAAAAAATTAAAAAATCCGCTGATGAAAATTTTGGGGAGGGTCCGGACCTTAAAGACCCTTCCATTGGCTACGTTCCCTGTCTAAAGGTGCCACCAAATTTTCTCCAATACTTTTCAAAACACTAAAACGGCGCAGCTATACAAGACATCGTAACTTGTTACTATTTGCATCCTTGATATTTGATTTATGTATCATAGTATTTCGTATGTATTGTTGGCTAAGTGCTTCTGTTGATAAACTCCAAAACAAACCTATTTTTCTAGTTTGGCGAAACTTAATATATAAAGCGATATGCAAATAGAAGCTCTCTTCTCGTCAAGCCGTTGGGCTTTATTCAGGGTGGAGTTAGAAATTTCCGAAGAAACGTAGCATTAAGCAGGGTAAAGAAGAAAGAACCACGATAAAGCTGTGTAAAGAAAATTCGGAGGAGCAAGCTTCCTCTGGGATGAAGCCTACAGTCGCTGAAGATGAGAAAGAAAACGCTCTGGAGCACACCTGTCTCATCCAATATGCCTTCCCATCTACCTAAGTGAGTGCCTCTTTCGACATTGCCCTGAGATCTCCGTGTATGAAGATGTATGGATGTACACGTTGGCAATGAACGGTCTCCGCATACGCTTTATAAGACTGTTACGTACAAGTAAAAAGCTTTCTACGAAATTTCTTGCGCTTCAGATAGCTCCGATATTGATTCGTTCCTCAACAAACAGCCTTGAATGCACCTCAGTGAGTAGCAAGAAAAGAATATTTCATCCTTTTGCCAGACGAATTGTAGCGTAAAATGATTTTACATAACAGGAAGTTCCCGCACGATAGAGGGAATATATATAAATATATATATTCTCCGGAAGAGTTTCGAAGAACGCTCGGAAAAACATGAAGTGCAAATCGTTATTTAGCCGTAGACAACGGAGTTCATTAAATTCACCGCTTTTACCACGTGGATTAAGAACGTTTTTTGAACCATAAGGATGGGTTTAAGGAATAGTTGAAAAGGTACATATATTTGGGTCCTTAAACAACTGCAGTCCGAAGGTCACGCATCTGTTATTAAACATAAATAACCATTTCCCTCTTTACTGCATTCATGAAAAATTGAACGGAACACAGCAAATGTATTGCCATAAACGTTAATGACCGAAAATGCTGCGTAAACTTGGTGCGTAGTTCATACCCCTCTTAAAATGAACTGTGGTCGCAAATCCTTAAACAAAAAAAAAAAAAAAAAAAAGGAAGACGTGTTGAATTTAGTCAACGGCTCAACACGTTTTCCTTTTTTCTTTTTGTTTGCGGGTTTAACGACCACTGTGTCATTATAATTGCATTTTAAGAGGGGTATGAACTACGCTGAAATTTGTAAGAATAATTATATCGCTAGAAATTCCGGTGAATCAACACGTCTTCCTTTTTGTTTTTTTGTTTGTTTGTTTGGGGGTTTAAAGACCACTGTGAGCAACTCTATGAGCTATATGCAGTCGCCCATTCCTATTTTAGGGGTACTAATTTCAGGGACGAAAAGAGAAAGCCAGTACCGTAAGACAAACGCAACATCCATGCCTCACCGGGATTAGAACAAGTACCCTTCTCGGACGAAGGAGCAGAAGCCGACGCTTAGACAACTTCGCCACGAGGGCGGCCATTAAGTCTTTTACTAAAGGACTTTTTTTTTTTTTTTTTTTGTCGTTCTTTTGGGGAAGGGGTTAAAATTATTTATTTGCCCTGGTGCAACAGATACAGTGACAGGAAAAACAGACATACTTGTACAGTATTTGTCAGGCAGACATAGATAGTACGGGGTGATTCATAAAAAAGTGTACAGTTTCCAGATGCCGTAAAACAGTAACTGTTGAAGACACGGACCACAACTGCGAACCGATAGGTAGATGTACTCATAAAGTTTGTGTCCCGCTACTGAAGGCAGTGAAGTAGGCGACAGCGCGCGTGTTGCGTTACTAGTCAGTCAAAATGGCAGCGTCTGCAGTGGAGAAGGCGTTTTGTGTTCTTGAATTGAGCAAAACGGACTCTGTAACTGTTGTGCAACGGCATTTTCGAACACGATTCGGAAAAGAACCTCCAACCAGAAAATCTACCTACGATTGGCATAAAAAAATTTGAAACTACGGGCTGTTTGCGCAAACTTAAAAGTCCTGGACGACCGCGTGTATCGGAAGAAGTCGTCGATAGTCTTTGCACCGCCATTCAACGAAGCCCGGGAAAATCAACGCGGAGGGTGAGTCGTGAAGTGCAGATTTCACAGCCCACTGTCTGGAGAATTTGGAGAAAGAAGCTGAAAATGATTCCATACAAAGATATCTGAATCACTGCACTTGATTCAGATATCTTACCTTGCGTTTGCCGCCCCTGTGGCGCCGTGGTCTAAGGCGCTGGCCTCTGATCATTCGTCCGTAAGGGGTCCGGGTTCGAATCCCGGTCAGGCATGGATGTTATGTTTGTCTTACGGCACTGGCTCTCTCCCTTCCCTGGAACCAGTGTCCCTAAATTAGGGACGGGCGACTGCTTATAGCCCATTGAGTTGCTCACGGTGGTCGTTAAACCTCCAAAAAAAAAAAAAAAAAAAAAAAATTACCTTGCGTTTGGGCGGAAATGGATTACCGACTCGATGTGTGTAGTGTGACTAAGGGAGCACACATAGAACATCTGTGACTGTGTCTAAAAAAACTTGAAACATTCCCCTACAATTTTCTTACAGGTAACATAAAATATCTTACATTGTTCTTGTGTTATAGTGCGTTGAAACTGTATACTTCTTTATGAATATCCCAGTATATTCAGTTTACATCAACAACGTGCATAAAGGAACATGGTATATAGTATGCCAAATGATGAAGAGAGAGCCAGTGCTGATCAAGTAACACATTGAAAGCCAGTGCCGAAAAACAAACACAAACCTCCATGTCTTACCCGGGATTCGAACCCACGGCGAATGATCAGAAGCCATCGCTTAGACCACTGGGCCACGAGGGCGGCCAGCACGTCTCTTGCTAAAGGACTTCTTTTGTTTGTTCTGGGTTTAACGACCATCCTGAGCAATTCTAAGGGCTATAAACATTACCCTGTCCTTAATTTGGGACCACTGATTCCAAGGAAAGGAGAAACAGCCAGTACAGTAAGGCAAACACACCACCCATGCCTCACCAGGAATTCGAACCGATCAATAGATATATTCCGACGAATGGTTAGAAGCCAGAGCGACCACTGCGCTCAAAGTGAGGCCTAAATGACTGAAATAGAATATTCTACAATATTTCACAGTCACATGGGACTTAAGAAAAGGCGAGTAAAACAATATTTTGTTCATAGAACCAAAATATCGTTTTTAGGGGGAGGGTTTGTTTTTGTTTTTTTCTTCTTTTTTTTTCAAAAAATACTGTACCTTACTGTCATCTAGAAAGGAAATTTTGTTCAACGAAGAACTGAAGAATATTGGCCACGCGTAGTCCTATCCACTGCAAATAGAATTTGCTCAGCCGTCTTACAGAGATAGAAACAGAGATGGAAACGGGTCACGGGTCGACAATTTCTTGCTGGTCAAACGGGTCGGATCAAGGTGTTCCTGATCCACTTTCGACACGGTTTAAATTTCCGTTCTATTTTTGAAAAGAAAAAAAATCAAAGAAAAATGCGCACAGTGGAATTTCGTGCTCGATACTGGTGCATGCGGAATGAAAAATGATTTATCACGCAAATTAAAAGAAGACTGTCGTCCTCTTTCCTTCTGAGAGGCAATAATGAAAACAACATCTACATATTTTGAAGATGACAATCCGATTTTGGGCGTAAATGTGACAAGGATGGTAAGTCAGATAATATCCGAAAACTTGAAAATTTTCATCGTCCTGGAGTGGGACTCGAACCCACGTCTCCCAGAAAACGCCCGGGTATGCTAACCACTACGCCACCCAAAACGACCAAGTTTCCGATCAATTTGAATATAGCATTCATGCCGGTTGCTTCGACTAGCGAATCCTGTGATGGTTATATTCAAATTGATCGGAAACTTGAAACTTGGTCGTTCTGGTTGGTGTAGTGGTTAGCATACCCGGGCGTTTTCTGGGAGACGCGGGTTCGAGTCCCGCTCCAGGACGATGAAAATTTTCAAGTTTTCGGATATTATCTGACTTACCATCCTTGTCACATTTACGCCAAAAATCGGATTGTCATCTTCAAAATTTGTATTATATGGAGTAATCCCGTATTTCTTTCATGAACATCTACATTTTGCAAACTTTCAACAACTCATAAGCTTGTGAAAATTGGTGCTGCTCTGAAACATATTCTGAAGCTCGATACGTTATCAAGAAAACAACAAAAACTGAAATGAAACATACACGTTACGTAATTCGAACATTTTGACTGTAGCGCCACCAAAATTAAATGGAATAACCTTAATATTACTGCGAAGGTACTTTTTGACGCCCGCAGATGTATTTCAATACATTTGTAAAACAATTATTTTACGTCTTGCAAATGAAGGACGACAGTTTCAATACTTCCTGTAAGTTAGTGGGTAAATTATGCGTTCCCATAATACGCTTGTTTGATTTCCGTATAACCTATGTAAGATACCCCTGAGGAGAGACTTTTTGAACTCCCTGTGCGTACTAAGGGCAAAAACCAATGGGTGTATTTCCGTTTTGGCCTAAATGAACTGACAAAAGTGAACGTGTGGTCTGAAAAGGGCCTTCGAGCACAAGTGCGGAAAATCATCTAACATGGGTTGTGGTGCGTGTGCTATGTAACCACAAATATCAACTATGTCCCCATGGTTCAAAAAGAAGCTAATGCCATACAAAAAGCAACAAAACCTTTATTACAGGTGTAAATGAGTATTTCTGGCATTGAACACATGGCCGAAGCAAAGTAATTTGGAACAATGAGAACAACGCAAGATCCCAAAGTTAACACAGTATACTGAAAATTGTCACTGATATCTGAAAAACAAATACGTTGGACATTATCAAAAGAAGCGTCATCACTTTCACAGTATCCAATTTTTATCCACGGATATAATAATATGTTGTTGAATTTTTCTGACTGCCATTGATTGTTCATTGATATGTTCGAGGATTTTCTCCACTTGTGCTCTAAAGCCATTTTCAGACCACTCGTTCACCTTTGTCAGTTCATTTGGGCCAAAACGGAAATACACCGATTGGTTTTTGCCCTTAGTACTATCTCGTGGACACGTTTCTTCAATTTTGGAGAGTGACAGTTGAAAGACTTCCCTTGTTAGTGAGTGTCACCTAACATTTCATGAGCTAACAAATTAGTGGTTATTGCGGCAAAGTAATTTGGAGCTTTTCCTGTCTTTGCCGTCTCGAAACTTACCCCAGGAATACCATGAATGATGTACAGCTTAGTGATCTTGCTTTACCGGCTATTGAGAAGGAACTTGTGAAACAACTTGATTTGGATGCGGTAGTAGATAAATTTGATTCTGAGCATTAGAATAAGAAAATTCTGCTGCGTTAATAAGGTAAGACTAACCACTCTTTTAAACTTTAAGGAGTCTTATCTGAGTTGAAAGTCGCAAACAGTTCTTAAGACCCAAATAAATGTTTCTTTCATTTGTACTGTTTAGTTAGATTTGAAATACCTAGTCCTAGTCTACTTAATGAAATAAAATGCAATGTACATTATTTGCCTTTTTTTTTTTTTGTTATAGTACTTTTTCATGGATACTTTATGAAATTCAAAAAACGTGGCCCATCCCAAAATCTTCTGACCCACCCTGAGAAAAAAGTCTAGCGCAGCCACTGTTTCATGAAAATTTTTAAAACGTTTGTACCGCTCACAAACTTGTGCACGACTCATAGAATCCTCACCATAGAATTTCTGTAATTTTAAGTACGTGTCTTTGCAAGTTTTTGACAAAATCTGATGCAAATTCCTTGATCAGTTGTTCCCGACATGCCAAATGCGACAAACAGCTTCACACGCGTAAAATCAAAGCACTACTGCAAAAAAACTGGATCAGCAGGGGAGATATGACTCACGGCACATGCATAGTACACTGGTTTCCATAAATTAAGCAACAAACCGAAAAATCACGATAATTGGGCGAAATATAGTTCAAATTGGACGAAATTTGCATATGTTACGGGCGAAGGCATACAGCATCTATGTATGAAAGGCAAATGAGTAGTGCTGGCAGCGCTTTATGCAAGAGCTTAAAACCAGCTATTTCGGAGGGAGCCGTCAATTCATGTGCAGCGATGAATGACAAGATTTCGAGATAGCGATTTTGTTAACATGGCTTTGTGACGTCATTTACTAGCGGAGTTACGCTGCAGAGCGATAGGCCGACTCGAAGCACGGCAACGGCAGGCGGACGTCGCAAAGTGGCTCAACGCCGATCATTCTGCAGTCAGCAGTTCCAAACCACGGCTGCAGCTTCCTGGAAGTATGCCAAGGGCGACGACCTCTGCGCATGACCGGTATTTTCGGCACGGCGGAGCAGGACGACTACACCCGAATCATCTCAGATCTGTGCTTGTGGCAGCCACCGGACGGACGTATCAACTACGATGGTACGCAGAAGGTTACACACAGGAGGACTGTATGCTCGGCGACCGGTATCATGCGTCACCCTCTGCCACCGGAGGGAACGTTTCGTTTCGGCACGAAGCATGTGAACTGGACTCAACATCAATGGAGGTCCCTTCTGTTCACTGATGAGTCGCGATACTGTTTACAGAGTGGTTCTCGCCGAGTTTGCATATGGATATAGAGGCTCTAATATCCAGGAAAGGGGCACGTATGGTGGTGGTAGTGTTCTGGTGTGGGCAGGCATATCGTTAGGCGGACATACGGACCTCTATGTGTTGACACATGGAAACCTCAATGATCAGAGGTATAGAGACGACATCATGGACCCTATTGTTCGTCCGTAATTGGCCGCAATTGGCGATACATTTGTACTGCAGGCAGATAACACCCGTCCTCACACAGCTCGCCTCATGCACCAGTACCTGGAACAGGAGACTATAGTCCGTATGGAGTGGCCACCACGCTCTCCCGATTTGAATCCCATCGAGCATGTCTGGGATGCTCTCAGGAGGCGTGTTGCTGGCTTGCAGCCCCTTCCCTAATCCTGCAGGAGATCCGAACTGCGTTGCTCGAGCAATAAACGCAGCTACCCACGGAACTGCTCGACACCATAACACACTTCATGGAACATCGCTGTCGGGCCTGTATTGCTGTTCGGGGTAACCACACTCCGTATTGAAGTATTTTTTTACGCTTTCCAACCGTAGGTTGAAGAAGCGTATATGCTCCAGCTTTGTCCGTCCGTCCGCACAATAACTCACGTGAAAATGATTTGATTTCGACGAAATTTTAGTATGGGGTAGGGAACCACCTGGGGACAAACCCTATTAAAAAAGGGTGAAATAGGGTCAAAGGTCAGGACATAGGAGTTGGATCAATTCCATTGCCTTTATGCGTCATAACTTGCGTAAAAATAGTTCGATTTCGATGAAATTTTGGTATGTGGTAGGGAACCACCTGGGCACGAGCCCTATTGAAAATGGGCGAAATGGGGTCAAAGGTCAGACAGGGCATAAGAGCGGGATATATTCCATTGCCCTTATGCGTCATAACTTGCGTAAAAATGGTTCGATTTCAATCAAATTTTAGTATGTGGTAAGGAACCACATGGGGACGAACCCTATTGAAAACGGGCAGAATGGGGTCAAAGGTCAGGGCATAAAAGCGGGATCCATTCCATTGCCTTTATGCGTCATAACATGTGTAAATATGGTTCGATTTCGATTAAATTTTAGTATGTGGTAGGAACCACCTGGGCTCGAACCCTATTGAAAATAGGCGAAATGGAGTCAAAGGTCAGGCAGGGCATAAGAGCGGGATATATTCCATTGCTCTTATGCGTCATAACTTGCGTAGAAATGGTTCGATTTCAATGAAATTTCAGTATGTGGTAGAGAGCCACTGGGGACGAACCCTATTGAAAATGGGCGAAATGGGGTCAAAGGTCAGGACACTGGAGTGGGATCCATTCCATTGCCCTTGTGCATCATAACTTACCTAAAATGCTTGGATTGCGGCAAAACTTTAACATGTTGTTCCGGAGGTATAGTGAACCAGTTCTGTTGAATATCAACGAAATGGGGTCAAAGGTCATTGCATAAAAGCCAGATTTATTCCACAGCCATTATTCTCATAACTTGCGTAAAACTGCTTCTATTGTAACAAAACTTTATCATGTTGTTCCGGAGGTATAGTGAACCGGTTCTGTTGAATATCAGCGAAATGGGGTCAAAGTTCAGGACACAGGAGCGAGATTTATTCCACAGCCATTATGCACATAACTTGAGTAATAACTTCTGGTATGCTGGAAAGCGTATCATAATCAATGCATTGCATGATTTTACTAACTTGTTCCGATTTCATCTTGATACCTATATTTCTGTATTTTCATATTTGCATCACTCATACAAAATGTAAATGCTTTGTATCACACGTTCTTAAGTTGTCGTTTTTTTTTTTTTTTTTTTGCATTTGGTCTGATAAAGCTTGCCACTAAATTTCATCCGAATCGGTTTCATAGTTTTTGAGTTATCACGATTTTTCCCATTTCTTGCTTAATTTATGGAAACCAGTGTAGGTTCCAAAGTCAACCTGAGCCAAACCGCTTCTTGCTGTGTCACGTGATTCCGAACTTATGCAACCAGTATGGATACTTTCGGAATACACCTCGTATATCCAACTTGAAATTTGGGGGATACACATATTTTCGCTTTAAAAAAATGAGTGAATAAAAACTCCGCTGGGAAATTCAGAAGACAGCAAAGTATTCGCGTGATCCGCCTGTTTTGGGCATTCAAAAATGAGAAAACTGGTTTATTTATATGTTTGTAACGAAAACAAATATTTGCCGCGAAATTCAGCCCATTAAAAAGAACACGTGAACACAGTCTTTTTTACAAATGTGGAATATCAGGCAGTAGCTCTTCCTACACGTGATCTTTTTTTAGTAAATTGTACGTCGCTAAACATTTTCTGTTGCATCACTATTGAAAGAGTTGCTGACTAAATTCTGAACTACATTGTGAAACAAGCAGCTTGTATATTCATTCGTTAACCAAACTGTTGTTTCAGAAATGTTAATTATATGCAGCTGAATCGATGGATTCCATTTAGAGACGGGGATGGGTAGATTTCCGCTTCCCTATTGACTCTATAGTTTATGTCTTTGAAATGCCGAGCTTTACATCGACTTAATACAACGATTTGTTTGACTGCAGATCATTTCCGCCGTCATCTGTATGTACCTGAAACAGCATACAAATACGTATGTTAACAAATTCATGTAATGTGGATGAATGCTCTCGGTCGATTTCTGAAAACTGTTTTCTCCGGACAGGCTTTCATCATTTTACTGGGTAAGACCTATCGCGAACAGCTGATTACACAAACAGCGATATTTCCCAAGACGCATTTGAAAGCATTCCGATGAAAGATTTCAATGAACACAATTTGCATCGACAGAAACGAATGTTGTTTGTTTTCGATGTTCCGGAGCGCAGGGATTTGGTGATTACTAGGATTCGGATGTAGGAAAACACGGGGTGATTAATAACTGGGAATCGAACGAGCACAGGTTTCCACGCAGTTTGTTCCTATTTACTCTAAAAACTTTAGTACATTAAAAGCAAAATGCTGAACATAAAACTATTACTACTGATTGACAAATAGTACTCAGTGTAAAGCAAATCGCAGAACACCTTAAACACACTAGTGATGAAAGTATACAATTGGGAAATGAATTTCCAAGAAGAAATCATTCTTCATAAATACATGGTAGGCATTGTAATGCTATCTTCCAGAACAGAGACTGGGCTTCATTACCCCAGAATTCTGTAGTTTATTGGCAAATTTTTACCGTTGGCATATACCATGAAAGTTTTCTAAAAGAAGTGGCTACATGGAATACAGTGAAAATATGCCAATAACTACAGATTTCTGAGGTAATTAATACCAGTCTCTGTTCTGGAAGACAGCATTACCTTGAACATACTGTTTTGATAGAAAATAGTCTACGGGGATAATACACAGAAGATACATGACGTTTGCAATAGAAGCAAGCGCGGTTAGCGATTATACTAGTGGGTCACTCTTCATAAAAAGAACACACACACTGAGTCAGCTTTGCATTCGGATCAACCTCCGTTTTACATATTCGAAGCGATAACTAACTACCACGTGATATCATCGCCACCTGCGGCTACTATGAACTGTACGCACCAGCCGTTTGCCGGTAATGCGGAAACGTGACTACTTAAGCCAATCTGACAGCAGCCAGAAAGTTGGGACCCGGAAGGCAAGCGCTTGTTTTTTTTGGAAACAGCCGTACTTGTTGGCTGAAACAGTACTACTGTATCCAGGGCGTATCAGGACTGGATTAACCATGCACAAACATCCAGCGGAATGGCTCGCATTTATCAGCCACGCGCTTTTGATCCTAGAGCTGGGCGTCGGGTGTCAAGACTGTTTTCTCAGCAACGACGTGCGACAGTCACCCAGCTCACCCACCAGTACAACAGCGGTGCAGTTCGACCTATTTCCATATATACCATGCGCCGTACCTGCTTCTCCTGGGATTTCACAGCCGGAAACCAACGAGGGTAACCATGATGACGTGTCGCACGGGCCAAGGAACTTCGGCAATGGACCCTCGTCAGATGGAAGAAGGTCGTCTGCAGCGACGAGTCTCGTTTCCAGCTGCACCATGCTGATGGCTGGGTTCGCATTTGGCGTAAACACCACGAAGTTCTATTTTCTGGTTGCACAGTTGGGTTCAACAGGCCGGTGGAGGTGGTATTCTGGTCTTGGGAGCTTTTCCCTAGCAAGCCGTGGACAGAAATGGAAACGGGTCAGCAGCTCGACAATTTCTTGCAGGTCAAAGTATTTCCTGACCCGATTTCGACCCGGTTTTATTTCCGTTTTATTTTTGAACAGAAAAAATATTTCAAAGAACCCTCCAGAGGTCTTTGAAATAATACTTCAGAGCTGTAGTGTATGATCCAGGAACTTTCTGAGAAGGGTGAAGAAGTGGGATTAAAAATAAACTTTCAGAAGACAAAACTGATGTACAATGCTTTTACAAGGAATGAAAATTTATCAACTGATGGGGAAAAGCTGGAGATAACCAATTCCTACATTTACCTTGAACAGCAGATATCAAGTGAGCGTTGCATTGATGAAGAAATTAATCGGCGTATAAAACTTAGTCGGAGAGCTTTAAGCAATATGCCATTATGTCTTAAAAGAAAAGCGTTTAATCAATGCATCCTTCCAGTGCTTATACGTATTATCGCTCGGGTTCCTAATTGGGTTCACCCGGCGTAATATTGGGAGCCAAGGGGGTGTCGAGTAGATTGTGATTCTGCGATTCCCTGATTTAGGGCTGACGCAGCTTCAGGATCCATTGACGGGGCGTAGCAGATTTTCCTTTGGGTGTCAAAGGGTCCGCTGTGTGCCGCAATGTTTTCGTGAACGTCTAGATTTAAAATAAAAAGTATAAGTGAAGTGATTTTCTAAGTTCCGGTTCCAAAAGATATATATATTCTCCAAATAATCTAGGGTTGAGCACACATATTGTAGTTAACGATACACTCTTCATAGAACTTAGACAAAATTAACAAACAAAAACAATTTATTGGTTATGATTTGGCATAATAATAAATATACGCTCATGATATTAGCAAAAATGATTTACGACTCTCTGACAGGAACCTGTACTCAATTGACTATTTGCTTATTAAAATATTAACTCTATGTGTGGACTGATCCGATAAAGATTTTGTGAGGGGACACCAAAGAAAGAATAGGATGGATTTCCTACCTTAACATCCGAATCTCGCCTAAATATCGCGCTGCTGACCACTCCTGATCCGGGAGAATTCTCCTCCGGTGGTTTCCATCCGCAGCTGCGACCGTCGTATAGGCCCTAATGGTCCTTAGTGGGGGTCCGTTCACCCGGAAACCTCGGTTTCGGTCTCCCATCTGCAGCTTACGGTAGCTTCAGTCCTGCCGCTTCCTAGGTGACAGTCATGGAGGACAGTGCACGCGATGCACGCCGCGAAACCAGCCAAGGTAAAGTTTCGTGCAAAAACTGTAAACGTGAAGTGACGAAGTTAAATGCTCCGTTCCATGTTGAACGACAGAGTAAAAGTGAAGTGACTCGTGTAAAAACTAAACGTGAAGTGACGAAGTTCTTCTCTTTCCTTGTAAAAAATCTTTCGACGACCCCCAAGAAGACCCACACTACTTCAAAACATCCCATCATCCAATCACTAGCTGGCAAACGCAAGCCTCCCTGAATTAAATTCCCCAGTGTAGATCTTACTGGTCGGAAAATTAACATTTTGATCTTCCATTCGTTAGGGGGTCAAGATTCCTGCCCGTTCCAGTGAAATTCTGAGAACCCCTCGTTACGTTTCCCGCGTGATACTATTCCCGGCCGTAAATTCTCTAACCAATTAAACTGTTAGATCCGGTTCCAACAAGTCTACGGTCGGCCCAACACGCATTGTGGATTCTAGACGGTGGACACTTCTATTGCCACCAATAAAACATACTACAAAGCCAGCTCGCCGATGGCTGTCGCCAGCGTTTACTCCTTACAGTGTCGGTCTGTCCTGTGACGCCTTCTGCTGTCTAGCTAGTCTTACGTCTTGTGCTGGGAAAGGGGGGACGGAGAGAAAAAAAAACAAGAAAAGATTCACCCGAAAGTATATGGCAAAATAAAACTTACTCCTTCAAAAAAATACATGAATTAATAAAAATGAATAAATAAATAAATAAATAAATAAATAAATAAATAAATAAATAAAATAATAATTAAATAAATAAATAAACTAGAGAATGGGTTCTCGACTAAATGTGCAGCGCTCGAGTTTGGGCGCTGTCACATACGTACGGGAGCAGAGACGTGGATCTTAACTGAAAAAGACATACAAAAACTGCAGACAACTGAAAGAGGTATGGAGAGATGCATGCTTGGTGTAACCAGGAAAGATAAGAAGAGGAACTCGTGGATAAGGAAAATACAAGAGTGGAAGACATCATGGCCAGAGCAAAATCCAAGAAATGGGAATGGGCTGGACATATTGCCAAAAGAACAGACCACCGATGAACAACCAAAATTTTAGACTGGATTCCAAGGGACAGGAGAAGACCACGTGGGAGATGGGTGGATAGAAGAGACTGGCCCAAGACAGACAATCGTGGAAGAAACTTGGAGAGACCTTCATCCAGCAGTTAACTGACAATGAATGATTATGACATATTGGAGTTTATAGCTCAAAGCAGATTTGTCCGGGTCAGACCCGGGATGGGTCCAATTTTGTAACGGCCGGATCCGGGTCCAAAATTTTTGACCCGTTTTTTACTCTGGTCCTGGGTCCGTTGATTATCATCCCATAAACACTGAATTGTGGACGCTACAGGGACCTGTTAGCCGACCATCTCTATCCATATCTACCGGAGGTCTACCCGGGCCGTAGTGCCATCTTTCAACAGGACAACGCAGCGTGTCATCGAGCTCTTATAACTACAGAGTGGTTGGAGGAACACGACAACGAATTAGCCACATTGCCTTGGCCACCAAAACTTCATCGAGTGTAACCCGATTGAACATTCGTGGATTACGCTAGAACCGGGGTATGGGAACTGCTGATCCTCCTCAACGGAATGAGTGTGAACTGACGGAGCTGCTGCAGCGGACATGGATCAAGTTACACGTGAAGGATCTTCAACACCTTGTAGAATCTGTTACTAGGCGTCTGCGAGCCGTAACTGCACAGAAAGGAGGACTGACGCGTTATTAGGTAGGTGTTCTTAATGGAAAGCTAACTACTGAGAATGGAAAATACTGGACTACTGAGAATGGAAAAAATGGACTACTGAGAATGGAAAGAATGGACTACTGAGAATACTGGAAAGTACTGTACTACTGAGAATAGAAGAATGGACTATTGAGAATGGAAAAATTGACTATTGAGAATGGATGAATTGACTACTGAGAATGGAATCCATTAGGTGTTCGTAATGGAAAGCTAACTACGGAGTGGTTGGAAGAACACGACAACGAATTAGCCACATTCCTAGACTGTAACCCGATTGGATATTTGTGGGTTACCCTAGAACCGGGGTGTGAGAACTGCTGATCCACCTCCAACGGAATGAGCGTAAACTGACGGAGCTACTGCAGCGGACATGGATCAAGTTACGGATGGAGGATGTTCGACACCTTGTAGTTGCTCCTAGGCGTCTGCGAGCAGTGACTGCTGTTATATGGAAATATCTAAAATATAATTAAATTGTAACTTTGGTTATTTTGTGTGCGAACGGCAGCTAGAGAAAGTCACCTTCAATTAAAATATGCACTCAACAGATCCTGAAAAGCCATCGTTTCACGGACGGGACCTCCCACGAACAAAAGGACCTCACTCCGCCTTCTTCCCCCTTCCCGCCAATTCCCGTCATAGGCAATTCGTCGTTAAGCAGTTAACAGTCAACTTCTTACGTCAAGAGCATCATCTTCTTCGGGGACAGGAGTGAAAGGCATTGGACGGGATAGTATTCATAAAGGAGAAGTCTTGTTGGAGATTTCAAGGGAGAACGACGAAGGAATTTTCACGGGCATGCAGACACGTATGGATATGAACAGATTTGGCGGAGAAAACGTAGAGAAAGTCGTCGGTAAAATCCATCTCCCGCTGGAAGTATATACCATTTATTTTGACTAACTAATATTTCCCTTTTTTTCCCCAATCTGAAGAATACAGATATATGCGGATGAAATCATCTGTCAGTACATTCAATTTGTTTAAGTATTTATTTATTTGCTTCCCTGCTCCAATGGCAGGAACCTGCAACCAACGATTATCCTAACTTGGCGTCCACTAACCAAGCCAACACTGCACAGAAAGCTTGAACAACCCGTTATTAGGTAAGTGTTCCTAACAGAAGGTTAACTCAGTACATACATATTCGTATACACATGTATATCACAGCGACTAACCCAGTTGGCCAGAGTAGTGAGTAACGCCCCCCCCCTATGACTTATTGCTAGAAATGGCCACTGATTGACAACAGAAATATTCGATTGGATACCAATGGACGGAAAGAAAGAACAAACAGAACATGGGTGGATGAAATTCGTTTCGAAAGTTTGCTGGAGTGACATTGAGAAGACACTGGCTCAATGCTGACAGTTGTAGAATAAAGGGAGACCTTCATTCATCCATCAATGGATTTTTAATGGTTCATGATACTGTTACCGCGGAATTTTCTATATCCCCGTAACATTTAAATTTCATCCGTATAATTTTAATTTTGCTTTTTTTTTTTTTTTTTTTTTTTTTTTTTACTCTAAAGCGGTAGGAAATAAATATTTAAATTGCCAAAATAGAATATCAATGATTAAAAATTACTTTCCGGTGAAGCTGAGCCGGGCTACCCGAAAGTTTCGGTTGATAATTAGATCAGTGCTAATTGCACTCAAGCCAAATGAAAAGGGGAAAATTATATTTTTTTTTCTCTCACGGAAACTTGATGAAAATCCCAGATGGGAAGGAAGAGAAAGGAAGACATTCACAGTTCTTTTTTTTTTTTTTTTTCACGAAACTCAAAGAAGCTGAAGAGAATAGCAGGAGCGCAATAAATCCTTTTGGGGGCGTCACCCCTTTTCTCAAGCAACGCTTGCGAGCATCTCTGCATTGTCCAGGGTAGCGACAAAATTTGAGATAAGTCACGTCGCCGGAAATACCTACGTGACAATCTTCGCTTCTAAGTAGCTAGGCGAGGTCAATTAACAAAAAGGTGCGAGGACAAGTTGACAGCTGAAAGAGGATATAATTTTTGGGAAAGTGACCCGCACTGAACGGATGGCCAGCGAATCGCATAGCAGGGCTATCTGTGAGGGCCAATGACATGACCCGGCGCGATTCGGACGGCCGGGCCGTCATGCCCCAAGATGGACACCGGACACGGGAAAAACAAAATCATTAACTGAATGAAGACTAAGAGGACAGACTACACACAGACGCTAAGATAACGACAGAGGGAACACTGGAGAATTGCAGTCTGAGCAGAAGAAAGGTCTCAGCGGTTTCGGAGGAGAGATGTTTCCAAGATAGAGAAATGAGGTAGTAAATATTTTAAAGTATAGTCCATATCCAACCACTTAAGATGGAGAGCTGACTCTACGACCAGCCGGCAACCCAGTTTCACGATCGGGGCTTCTCAAGGAAAAGAGGGTATGATGACATTTATCTTACACATTTCTGATTCGTGCCTCATAGCTTTGCATGTGCTATGCAGGACTAGTTACCCGAAAGTCTCTCACATAGTGCATTAACAATTTTTTCCTCTGGCGCACCGCGCCGAGTTTAAACCAGTAACTAAAGTTTTAAGTCAGTTATATAATATTAAGTGCATTATACCCGTTTGAAATTAAAACTAAATTGTTTAGCTAAAGCAAGCAACCTCACCGGTACATTGTACCTAGCTTTAAGACCATATTCTAAAAAGAAATAAACAGTTAAATTTTAATTCACGTGTCACTCAGATCATTTCTCCAAATATCATTAGAGTTCAATTAGTGATTTTATTATTGTTATTCATGCAACTTTTTATTTTAACTTCTTTGCGGCATATGAATGAGCATGGAAACCCCACGCTGATTCATATGAAACACAACGCGATGCATTTGACAACCCTAAGCTTGGAGACCCTTAGTTAGGGAATCCAAATTTATTGTTGACAACATTAGGCGAAATTTTGGGGGTGAATTGATTAGTATTGAATTTTGACCTTTTTAACTTTTTCCCACTACGGCGAATAAGACGTAGTAGTGGTTCGCTGATACCCGACAGGGAGCGGTAATAATACTGCTGCTTATGTCGATATCACATTGCCAAAAAAGAGAGTGAAAAAAATTCTTCGGACTCACCCCAAAATCGATCCCCGGCTACGACACGGGTCTGATCAAAATCAAAGAAAAACGCTGGTTTCACATCACGTGATGATGAATATACATTCTGTTCCTTGCAACGACTGGAAAAGATCTGTTTCTTTTAATTTAACTACTCGAAAGTAGCTGCATTGTCCTTCAACTGACACAGCAAGCGCTACACGAAAAGTTTTTTTTTTTTCGTTCTAAACTATGACAGTATGAAAAGTCTAATTAAAGTAGAAGTCTTTTTTTAATACAGGATTGTTCGTTTCGTTTTAAAAGGCAACACGTGAAATGCAAACCTTCTTTTTCTTTTAAAACAAAAACGAAACGAGTAAAACTATATCACTAAGAAGAACAGGTCGTTCATTATACTGCTGATGGCTACATATGTCAGGAATATGCTAATTACATGGGCACACGAGAATTAAGAAACAAAAAATCTTTAAATTAAATCTTATATATAATTTGTGTCGAGACAGTTAACGAGTTTTATTTCCCAACTGACTGGGAAACCACATGTTCTATTTTTTTTTATTTTTTTTTTTCGGGGAAAATTTTGCACTGAAAGAAATTCAAATGCAATATTTATCAGAAGACAAACGAAAACCCGTCTACCATCGGAAGCCAGAAATAACCTTCGCTGCCACTTCTTTTGCGTTCACGACTGAAAGTACAACTGGAGTGGAATTATCACGTTTCAAATACACTACAGGAAAAAGAAAATCTGAAAAGATACATTGTGTCGGTTGAAAGACGCTCTCAAGGTCGCCATGTATCGACGAAGCGCGTTGACATTGTTTAGTACACAAGAACCTGGGTTAACCAATAAGAACGCAATATGTGCCTTTACCGCACACACAAGGAAATGCTTAGTTTCAGAACCATGCGTTTGATTTCTTACTTCTGGATTAAATTCACGAACTGGAGACTCGCAATGCGAAATTAATTCTTTTCAGTATTCCACGGTCTGATTTGTCTAAATAAATTAATATAA
Organism: Macrothele yani; assembly: GCA_039090855.1. Classification (NCBI taxonomy): domain Eukaryota; kingdom Metazoa; phylum Arthropoda; class Arachnida; order Araneae; family Macrothelidae; genus Macrothele; species Macrothele yani. The sequence continues at coordinate 165,337,712 of CM077029.1, read as the reverse complement.
GACCGTTCAAAAACCTATCTTACGTCATGTAAAACATGGGTGTAGAAAAATTGCGGCTAAATAAATCCCCTTTAATTTTTAGACGTTCTAGGTCATTGCAACCCCACAAGGAAATTGCAGCGAAAAGCTGAAGTGGATGATTCTGAACGTCTATCAAAGATAATAAATGCATGCTGTGGAAGAAAATTCTGGCGCTTTGGAGACCCTCACAGAAAAGGATATTGCTTGCGTTAAAAAAAAATGCCGAATGCCAGGCTTCAAAAGAACACTCGGCGAATGCATGCGAGTCTTTTCAGGCTCGGTTTAATACTCCCTTTTATCATACTCATCCAAGCTTATATAACTTTATAGAAGTTATGAAACTTTTCGAACTTAAACATATATTAAAACCCAAAGTTCAGGGGATGTCACTCAGAAAAGAATTCAAAAACTGCAATGCAAAGGAAAGAAATTTAGTCTAAGAAAATAAGCGATTATAGAGGAGGATGTATAACGAGACTTGAATTAGTGAAATGTGTATCATATTTTTCAAAATATTAATTTTTGGGTAAGCTGAGGTTGACACCTGAAAGAGATATGAAATTACCTATATTCAACTTTCCTCAAAAGCATAATAAAGTATACATATTCCTGTTCTGCATATGTTATGACAGTGTTACTTCATCTTTCTCTCTTCAGTATCGGTAAGGCAAAAGTTTTTCTATACCTCTTATAGCAACCATATAAACAGATATTTAACTTGGAAATATTTATTGATTTTCATTACTATAAAGATGTAGGCAATTATGTTTTGTGTCGTCTTTCTTTCCCGTAAGCTCTAGCCGCAATTTACCAATGGAGTTGCGGGTAAATTCTAAGCCGCTGTAGTCGACTTTTCCCTTAGGCTATAGCTGCAATTTAGCTATGGGGTTCAGAGATTAAAAAACGTCATGCCCGAGGTGCCCACGGCATGTATCGCTTCTCGTGTTTCAATTTACTGCTAATCACCGAAGGTTGTATTATTGTTGCAGAGTGCTACGGACAGAATAATGTCTCACTTCCTTGATTACATTAGGCTCTAGGTCCAGAAATTGGAACCAAATGTTGTATAAATCGGCAAAGGGGTTCATGCCTCTGATGGAACTAGCTTCTGGTGTTTAGTGACAAAGGACGAAAACTTCAACTATAGGAACATGGATGAATCACTGAATTTTTTAAATACTACAATAATTAAATCATCATTCCATTTCATACTAATTTCAACATTGTCGTCTTAAAACTTGAGATACACGCTTTTATACATTGAACATTTTGAATACAGACCCTTAAAACGGAAATGCAAAACATGTAAGAAAAGTTAATCATATTTTTTTAACTTAAAAAAATGAGCAGGGCTTGAAAAATACCTAGAAAGTTACATGCCCAACTACGCATGTGCAGAAATTATTTACCTTCCCACTTAGTAAAAGCTGGATGCCCAGGAAAATTTACTTTTTAAGATAGCAAATCAGAACCCTCATGTATTTTTTACGTTAAAAACTATGAATTCTTTTTACATGTTTCGTCCTGAAGAAGAAATTGAAGAATTTTATGAGGAAATTCGTCATCTAAATAATAAAGGTAAGCAGCACTTGAAGATAATTATGGGAGATTTCAATGCAAAAATAGGGCAACGGCAACAGAATGAAACTTCAGTAGGTAAATTCGGTCACGGCAACAGAAACCAGCGTGGAAATACTCTCGTTGAGTTTGCAGAGGCAGAAGGGTTTTTCATCTTGAACTCCTTTTTCAAGAAAAAGCCACACAGGAAATGGACACGGAGACATCCAAATGAAACGACAAGTGAAATTGATTTTATTATGTGTAACAAACATTCGTCATCGAAGACTGCAGTGTGCTGAACAAGTTCAACACAGGTAGTGACCATAGATTGGTGAGATGCAAGATGCACCTCAACACTAAACCCGAACGTGGCAAACTCATAAAGACAAACAAAATGTATTGACATAACCAACCTTAAAAAACACCATAATACCTTCAAGTTGGAACTAAAGAACAGATTCTCTGCTTTAGAAGGCCTCGCATTGGAAGAAGTGGATATTTCTGAAGTTAACAGAAAAGTAACCAAAGCTCTTATGGAAACAGCAACAAAATTAGCTGGGTCTCAGAACAAGTTGCATGTGAACAAATTATCAGGAAAAACCAAAATGTTGATGCAAAAAAGAAGAGAGATGAGGACAACTGAAGAAGATGTGACTTCCAAAAAAAGTATCACGAAGACGTAAGGAAATTCAACTGTGAACTAGTGAGGAAAGCAATTGAAAACAACCAAAGCCTAAAGATAGCAAAGGGACATCTCAGTAAGGGAAAAAAACAGATTATGGCACTGAGAAAAGAAGATGGTTCTGTAACAAGAAATACAGGCGAAATTTTGACAAGAGTGAAAGATTTCTACTCCAAATTATATGAAATGGATGATACATGTACTCCAGACATCATGAAAGGTACCAGAGTTCTTCCAGTCCTCCCAGCAGAAGTTCTTCATGCAATCAAGAACATGAAGCGAGGGAAAGCTCCAGGAGAAGATGGAATTACTGTAGACATCAAAAAGGAGCAAGTGGAGAAATCGAAACAGTCCTCGCCCAAATTTTCACTAGAGGTCTTAATGAAGGGAAGATTCCTGAGGATTGGAACAATGCTACAATGATACTGCTACACAAAAAGGTGACATTGAGGATCTCAAGAACTACAGACCTATCAGCCTCCTCTGAGTGGTTTATAAAATCTTTACTAAAGTTATTTCACACCGCTTGAAGGTAACACTGGACATGGCTCAACCGAGAGAACAAGCTGGATTCAGGAGTGGCTACAGCACAATAGATCATATCCACGTACTGAGAGAACTAATTGAAAGAGCGAGGGAATATGAACTTCCATTGTGCATGGCTTTTATCGATTATGAAAAAGCATTTGATTCGGTGAAACCATCAGCAGTTACAATGGCTCTGAAATCCTGCGGAATTGAAGATGCATACATTAATATTATTAATAACATCTATGAAAATGCAAGTGCAAAGATTCGGCTGTTTGAAAATACAACACACATAAAAACTGGAAAGGGAGTGAGACAAGGTGACACCATATCTCCGAAGCTCTTTAACGCCACATTGGAAAATGTCTTTCAATCACTGAACTGGGAAAACAAAGAGATAAAGATTAATGGAGATTATCTAACCCACCTTCGTTTTGCAGATGATGTAGTCATTTTTGCAACTACCACATCAGAGCTGCAGAGTATGATTCAGGAACTTGCTGACAAGAGTAAAGAAGTGGGATTAAAAATGAACTTTCAGAAGACAAAAGTGATGTTCAATGCTTTTACAAGAAATGAAGGTTTATCGATTGATGGATCAAAACTGGAGATAACAGACACGTATGTTTATCTTGGACAGCAGATATCAAGTGAGGGTCACATTGATGAAGAAATTAATCGGCGTACAAAACGTGCCTGGAGAGCTTTTGGAAGAAACAGCATAATTTTCAAGAGCAATATGCCATTATGTCTTAAAAGAAAAGTGTTTGATCAATGCATCCTTCCAGTGCTTACGTATGGTGCAGAGACGTGTACCTTAACTAAAAGAGACATACAAAGGCTGCAGACAACTCAGAGAGGCATGGAGAGGTGCATGCTTGGTATAACCAGGAGAGATAAGAAGAGGAACTCGTCGATCCAAAAAATGACGAGAGTGGAAGACATCATGATCAGAGTTAAATCCCTGAAATGGCAATGAGCTGGACATATTGTCAAAAGGACAGACCATCGATGGACAGCCGAAATTTTAGATTGGATTCCAAGGGACAGGAAAAGACCCAGAAGAAGACCACATGGGACATGGGTGGATGAAATTCGAAAGTATGCGGGAGTGACATGGAGGAGACTGGCACAAGACAGACCGTTGTGGAGGAAACTTGGGAGAGACCTTCGTCCAGCAGTGGATTGATAATGGTTGACAATGATGATGATTCAAAATGTTCAAGCACAAAAGCGTGTATCTCAAGTTTTAAGATGTGACTGGTATGAAATTGTACGATGAAGAAACTCGGCATTTCAGAAATTAGTGATTCTGATGTTACTTTCGTTGAAGTTTTCGCCCTGTGTCAATAAGCACCGAAGGCAAGTTCTTTTTCTTCTTCTTCTTTTGGTTGGTTGGTTGGTTGGTTGGTTCATTGATTTTAATGGCGCAAGGGCCATGGTTGGCCAAAGAGCGCCAAACAAAAGACATCAAAACAAAACTAAATCAATAAAAACGTACACAAGGTTAAAAACAGGCTGATGTGGTAAAAATGAAATATGATAGTGAACAAGTTAAAAGCTAGATAAGTTTTAAAAAGGCAATATCTTGTAAAAACGAAAACACTGCTTTCATGTCGCAGGCTTCGCCAATAATGGTTTGCAGCGTATAGCTGCTCCTTCGTCCAACAGATGAGAGTGAAAATAACGAAAACGATGATCACAAAAACGAACACAAGTACACAAAACATGAAGGACGGTGAGACGACAGTGGCACGCCTCACACATCGGGGCACTCTCGCCACACAGCAAAAAGCGGTGAGTAAAACGATAGTGCCCGCAAACTAGACTTCCATAGACCGATCTGCGGTTTGATAGAATGCAGCTTATTGCTGCCCTGCTGAGACCACAGGGACTGCCACTCGTCCAGGAGAAATGTCCGGATCAAAGGTCTAAAATCACGGAAAGACAGTGGCAGCCGAGCTGGCGACATGGAGGAAACAGACCTGGCAGAGAGATCTTCGTTTTGATTGAAGGTTTAACGACCAACGTGAGCAACTCAGTGGGCTATAACTAGCCGCCCGTCCCTAATTTCGGGCCACTGGTTCCAGGGAAGGAGAGAGCCAGTGCCGTAAGGCAAACACAACATCCATTCCTCACCGGGATTCGATCCCGGTACTTCTCACGGAAGAATGGTCATAAGCATCCAGCCTGTTTCCGGAGTCGTGTTACGTCCGCAATTGTCGAGACGAACGGGATTGGTCGCTCTCTTGCATGACATACGGCATCGGGGAGCACTGCGATATGTAAATCAGTCGTGATGACAGCCGAGGTACTGAGCTTGCAGAAACAGGCATCTGCTACGAGCTTTCCTGCATGACACTCGGGTTGTGCTTGAAGCCTCAAAAACAGGCGATTCCGGACGTGACGTCACGCACCTGTGGGGGCTTATATCTGGAAAACTTAGCCTTAAATCCAAAAATTCAGAAAACAGTTTATGCTTGAATTGACCCAAGGAATCACTTTCTGGAGTGTTTATGCGGTCGTTTCTTTCCAACCTGTATAATTAAATAAGTGATATTTTTCTGTCCTTGGCAGTCAATAACAGTAATACAACTTCCTGTGATTCGCAGTGGAATAAAACACATGTGGCGACTGTTTTCTTATATTAGGAAATTCTATTCCAAACTTCATTTATAAATTTAGTTGCTCGGACCGGGCAACTAGATTTTGTATTTTACCTGCCCAGGCCAATAATTTGCATGCCCTGGGCATCTCGGGCATGGTATTTTTCAAGCCCTGATTGAGGGTTCTAATTTGTTATCTTAAAAGATAATCTCTCTCTCTCTCTCTCTCTCTCTCTCTCTCTGGGTATCCAACTTTTACTACCCGGGTAAGTAAATAATTTCTGCGCATGCTCAGCTGGGCATGTAACTTTACAGATATTTTTCAAGCCCTGGGGTTGGAGATACCCATGGCTCTGGCCACAGTTTACCAAAACCGATACAACAACTTTTTAGCTATCACGTCATTGACATAAAGTGGCGAAAATTCGTGCCATTAACATCGGAATGTTAATAACACACATTTTTGCCTGCAGACCCATATCTCGGCGTATGTTAGACATATTTGCAAAATTATTTTACCGACGCACAGTTCTCGCCTGGAGGATGATGATGATGAGTAAAATCATATTTACTTAGATATGTTATATATCATATGATTGCTTCAAAAAATCCGAATGAAAATTAATTTTCCCCAGTACCTTTCACTATAATACACATTTTGCGTAAATTTCTTCTTTGGCATAATGTAAAATTCTCGGCTGAATGCGTAAGTGCCATATTTCACTTTGAAATCATATTTTTCTCTTCTAAAATGCCGATTAAAAAATAAAAGTATTGTGTCGTGTATTTGTCACTGTGATAAACAAAAAACGTACATTTTCTATATTAATGAATATATACAGTTTTACCTAGGGAAAGCAATTAGATATTTCTACTTCGGAGTCTTATCATACACATTTCCGCTTTTAAAATATCGATTGTACGAAACAAAACCGTGTTTCGTTCTCTATGACGATAATTTTGGTAGTTATCATTTGTTTCGTTCTCTATGGCGATGATTTGGTTAATTATCATTAAGCCTTAGTCATGAGATTCAATATGCCAGTAAATAGTACATCATTGCTACATTTGATATCTATGGAGTAGGAAAAGGAAAAAAAAACAAAAAAAGACTCATTACATCCGAAAAATTGATAGTAGCATTCGCTTTTCAGTTTCCGATTCCGCTTCGAAGACTTGCTAACTTCTAGAAGTTTATGAATTTAAAAGCTTGATATCTTCAGAATTAAAAGCCAAGGTAAGACTGTTATCCTTTCAAATCCTCAAAAAAAAAAAAAAAAAATCCTTCTTTCTTTCTTTTTAGTTGTTATTTAGTTTGTTCAAGCTTAATTTTACATCAATTCACCATTATTACCCACAACGGACGCGGTATTTAACGTGACTAGCTTCCAAAACCGTACGAACGTGTTATAATGATCATCAGCAACTTATCACGAGAAGAAATGCAATCAGATAGATGTATGCTCAAGCATTTTAAACTATAAAAAGTTATTTATACATAATCCAACGGTAACTGCATTCTGCTCAAAATGCTACACTGCCTATACTGAAAAAGAGCGAAAAATAAATTCGTGAATGCTATATCAAGAAAAAATATATACAGAAATTTAGTACTTCTGTTGCAGCCGGAAGTAATAAATTTTGTGTTGCAGCATTTCAAAATTCGTTAGTTCCAAATTCAAAGTGACTAGTTCTTTTTTACTGTGTGTGTATGCATGTATGCGTGCGTGTAAGCGCAAGAAATGGACAAGAAAACAAACACGCACGTAATCTCTCGTGTTATGTCTATAGGAACGCCCACGCTGCTTTTGCAACTTCCGAAATCTGTAGCGCTTTGTGTGAGAAAAGGAGGAAGAAAAAACATTGCTAAGTCTGCTTTAAATATCTAAATTTAATACCTCTTGGAACTTGCATTTATACAAAATCTAAGGATTGTAGACCTGTCTTCCAGTTTTAAACGTGTGTCCAAAATGTTGCTGTTACCTACATGGATTTCACCATACTTAAGATATACAGAGTACAGTGATGTAGGGACAGAGTTTCATTTCGGGAGAGAGGGTTGTGAGATCCTATATATAGTGTGTTCCGCTTAGACCTAAATTCTGAACTTACCACAATTTATTAAAAACATGTGCTGTTCCAGGTACACAAACTGAGAATTTGTTTTACATGTCTAATAACGTTCAACATCAGCTGCATTGGCGGAGTGGCAAAGGTCCAACCACCCTTCTACCCCAGCTCATGTGCGGAGAAGCATTTGTGGTGTCACATTGTTGATTGCCGCACAAATTCTGGCGCGTAAGTCTTCCAGATTGCCAACCAGTGTAGCGTACATCTGGTCTTTAACAAACCCCCACAGGAAAAAGTCAGGTGTAGTTAGGTCTGGTGATCTGGGAAGCCATATACTATAAACGATGATCCTGCCTTAATCCATCCTGTACGGAAGGGATCATCCAAGAATGTGAGGACATCATTGGAAAAGTGCGGGGGAGCCCCATCTTGTTCGAAAACTTTTCTTTCAGGCAGCATATTCCTGTAACATGTACAGGTATGTTAGTCCAGTTACCGTGATCTCCGCAAAAATAAAGGGACCAGTGATTTCATTCTTCGTGATCCCACACCAAACACTACATTTTAGAGAATCCCGTTCGTGTTCATGAACAACGTACGGATTTTCGGACCCCTACATGAGGCAGTTATGCCTGTTTACTTTTCCAGACACGTGGAATGTTGATTCGTCTGAAGAGAATACCCGGTCTAGGAATGTATCGTCGGCATCAAATTTGGCTAACACTGTCTCCGCAAATATTTTCCGTGCCATCCTGTCATGTGACTTAACTTGTTGATGCAGTTGAATAATCTTGTATGCATATAAACGTAGCCTTTTACAGTTTTTTTTTTGCGTTGTATGAGTGATAACAGAATATACACCCAAAATGCAACACAAAGAAGGAAGCATCCGATTGGCCTGAAATTCGCAGCATGCGTCGCCCGCGAGAGGACATGCAAACGATTAGCATTGCAGGGCATATGCAAATCATGTGCGCCCGGCACGCCACCGAGAAGCACTATAAAAAGGGTGCACAGAAGGCGGGGTGTAAGTAGTGGAAGTGTGTTGTGCTGCCGGACCTGTGCGTGGGAAGCTTCCTGATGCCTCGTCGCAGAATACGGCAGTCATTCCAGCACGTTTCGGAGTTCGACAGAGGACGAATAGTGGCTTATCGCGACAGCGGTTTATCGCACCGAAACATCGGCGTCCGTGTGGGACGACATCCAGCCACAGTGAGGCGAGTATGGATTCGGTGGGTGCAAGAAGGACGGACGGACCGACTTGAGGGATTGCCGCAGCCGCGGCACACCACCGAATGAGAGGACCGGCATGTTCTGCAGCGGGCACTGACGGCTCGCACCGCACATTACGAACGTTAGCGCAGGAATTAGGGTGTGTTGCGCAACAACCTGTGTCAGCACGTACCATTCGACGTCGTCTGCAGGAGCGGGGACTTGTCGCACGGCGCCCATTGCTCCGATTAGCATTGACGTTACATCATCGGCGAGTGCGGCGGCAGTGGGCCGTTGAACGTTGCACCTGGACTACGGAATGGCACGACATTGTCTTCTCCGACGAATCCCGCTTTTGCCTGCAACACCAAGATGGTCGGACCGCGTGTGGCGGCACCGCGGCGAGAGACTGTATGACGCCTGCACTATGCATCGCCATACCGGTCCGTCGCCTGGCGTTATGGTTTAGGGCGCAATTGGATATGATACCCGCGCCCCTCTGGTACGCATCGCCGGTACACTCAACAGCCACCGCACCATCTCCGACGTTTTGGAGCCTGTAGTCCTCCCTTGCCTGCAAGACCTGCTAGCGGCCACGTTTCAACAGGACAATTCGCGCCCGCACGTGGCACGCATCGTGCAACAATTCTCCATGTCCCACCAGGTGTCACTGCTGCCGTGACGCGCCTGTTCTCCCGATATGTCGCCCATCTAACACATCTGGTCGTTGATCAGCAACCGAGTGGCCCGGCAAGCACCACCCGCGGCTACGCCTGATGAACTGTGGCAACGTGTAGAAGCAGCCTGGACCGACATACCCAAAGCCCACATCGAAAGCCTCTTTCGTTCGATGCCGCGGCGTGTAGCGGCCGTTATTGCCAGCCATGGGGCTCACACGAACTATTGATGTCTGCGTGTTCCGCAAGTCGCACGGGCATGTAAGCTCAATCGTTTCATCTTTGTATCTGTTGTTATGTGTCCAGTAAATCTGGCTTTGCTATCTCGTGTCCTTCTTGGTGTTGCATTTTGGGTGGCCAGCAGTGTATATTCTTAAAAACAATTGCATGAAGAATCTATGTTTTTAACTAACATTCAGTTTTACATTGACTTTTTTTTTCATTTTTAACGAAAATTTGGAGAAACAAGAAAAGCACGAATTTTCGGAACTACAGGGAAGCGTCACTCGGTCGCGATAGGTATCACCACTGGTGGTGAGTGATAATAACAATTAAAAAAATTAATATTATTGAGAATTTGTAGCTATACTCCAAATTGCCGATTTCATATGTAATAGCTCCATGCTCGGCATTTATTTGTTCCACCCATAACAATAAGGCTTGTTCCAGCTTATCATGTTTGTCCTTTTATATTTTCTTTCCAAAGTGTAACGATATTTTCAAGCCCACCTAATTGCCTTTATCATTCAGGACATGTCCCACTGTTCGCCTGCTAACCCTATTCTCAAATAAATTTGAAAAATGGCTGGCTTGAAGGACAATTATGTTCTTTCAACTCACAAATTAAAAAAACATTTCCACGGGGAATCGTAACAGTTTTCACGATTGCTACAGAAATGAGTCGAAAACATAACTGAAATAAGAGGGAATCACATTGGTAACAATTCCCGACCAATGCGATAAATCGCAACTGATGCAATACATGCCTGAACGGTACGAAGCTGTTGTCCATTAGGAAAACGCACGAGACAACGGAAAAGTCTTAGGATCGATTCCGGGAAGGTACGAACGCTGGAATCACTAAATATCCGCCGTGCGTCGGATGGGCACGTTAAGCCGTCGGACCCTGGGTATTGCACCACCCCACCCTCCCGGTTATAAATAAGGGCATCATCCTTCCCCTTTCTATTTCGCTGTGACTTTCCTGTCAGGCACTCCAGCTCAAATCTAGCATTCTACTTCTAAGGGTTGTTTAAGAAATGGTGTGAGACACTCCCTTCCTAAAATCCTCTATATAAATCTCAATCTCAAAACGCGGGAGTGGGGTAGAGCTTTATCCCTTTAACACAGAAAGTCAATTTGTAAGATAATTCTCTATCCCACCACCCTCAAGGCACTAATTAGTGTTGAAGAACATATAAAAATACACACATACGCGTTCATAGCCATACAGTGTGCTTCAAATAGAGTAGGCATAATCCATTCTTTCAAGCGAAGTGAAAAACAACCAACAGAGGCGTGGTTGGGCACACACCCGTGGCTGAGTTTCTTAGAAATATTATTTTCTGCAGATGGCGGTTTAAAAAGTGTATTTAACACGCTTTGAAAATATTTGGCAATACAGTGTATGGGCAGTTGGCATACAAACAGGGTGGCGGTTCATCGAGGAGAAATTTTAAAAATAAAGTTATCAGGAAAATCAGTTCCATGGTCACATCAGTCGAAAAGAGGGTTTCTGTTTAACGAGAAACGGTATAATCCTTTAACCAGCTGGAACGAATTAACTCGGGGTAAGTAAAATGGGCTGAAATCAGCTCGAACGAATATATTCGCTGTCTAAGAAGTAGGCCGAGCATCGTTCGAACGAGTGTATCAGCGAATCAGAAAGCGTTGGCTTCCCTCCGTTGCTTTAAATTAAAAAACAATACTGACGAACCTAAAAAAGCAGAGAGGTATTTCAATAACTAGCTTTCATCCAGTGGCATGATGTCGCAGTCAGGGAGACTAGCTTTCCCCCTTCGTGCCTTGAGTCGTGGAGTAAAGAATGAAGGACTAGAAAGATATGATTATCACCAATGAAAGGTTTAGGTTGGTAATGCTGAGCAGAGAGAGAGAAAAACAGAGAATGCATTAGTTTTGCCGTAGCTTTCGTACAACCAGGCTGCTAAACGAAAATTTCTCTTTGAAGAGCGGAAAAAATCTGGACACCAATTGGTTCAGGTACATCGGCCAGTCAAAGGGTTAAAGAGGTTATACTGTACGTACAAACAAACACACACACACACACACACACACACACAGAGTTTGCCACATAGATATACTTATAGCTGTTTCATAAAACTCTTTCAAATTTGCACATTTTCATTTTTTTCGGAATCACGAGGGAGACATATTTTTTAAAACGGAAATATATACTAAAGTTTGCACGCAGATTCTTCACTATTCTTTTGCGTCTCTCCACTTTCTGTATGTTTTGCACAGAACGATTTGATGCAAAGCCAACGAATTCTCAATTTTAATATTAAGTTCATTATTAAATTACATAAAATGGTAGCCGTGGTACGACATCTTGCTAACAAGTCACTTGTGTTGAAAATATTAAATGCAATTTACGATGCCAGCGCGCGTTTTTTCTTTCTTTCTTTCTTTCTTTCTTTCTTTTTTTTTATTTCTTAGTAACGATGATGTCAAGTAGTGGAAATCCATTGGATGTTCTTCGGAGGCGAACGTTCGAATAGAGATAAGAACTACTTCGAAAGCACGCAAATGACTGAAAAATATTTCATCTTTTTCTATCTGTACTAGTTTTATACATGGCACTCACTTTTACGTACTTTTTGCCCGAAAGAATTATAAGATGAACAGAGGAAACTCCAAGTAAATCGGGCCGCGGGTTGCCTAGTGAGCAACGTTTGTGACTGCCATGGAGAAGACCTCAGGTTCGATCCCAGGCAGGTACGAATGCTCGATCCACTAAATATCCGCCGTGCGTCGGATGGGCACGTTAAGCCGTCGGACCCCGGGTAACGGCCTCCGGTAATAAATAAGGGCGTCTTTCTCCCCTTTCTACTTCTCTTCCGTGTCACTATCCTATCGGGCACTCTAGCCTAAATCTCCTAGCTTCCTATTTCTAAGGGTTGTTTAAGACCTGGGGTCAGACACTCCCTTCCTAAAATCCTCTACTCATGAATTTTTTTTTTTTTTTTGAACTCCAAGTAAATCTTTGCGTTCTTATGGTATGCTAATATAGCAACAAGGAAGCATTTCATGCTTCAATCTGAAATAATCAGGGTGATTTTTCTACCGGAATACGCCGTAATAGTGTTACTGCACGTTTCAAACACAGAATTTTGGTTTTGAGTTTTGGAATAATTACTTAATTAAGATACTGTAATAACCATAACATGCAATTACAGTAACACGGGGTGAGAGAGAGCGACTGCGATTGATATTTTTCCAAGTTGCACACGAAAAATTTTCTTTCTTGTACATAATGTATCGTTGTACAGCTTTGTAGCGATGAATAAGGGAATTACACAATATCGTGAACAAGAAATCAAGAAGTTATCTAAGAGCTTTCAACTTAATGAACGTTTATGATTTATCCACGGGCCTTTTCAGATTTCAAATTACAACCTTGATATTTCGCATTTGTAAACACTCTATAAAACCAAATAAAAGATTCTCAAATCTCAATGGATTACTCCTCAGCTCTTTACAAGGCACCTAGGCCGCAGGATTGTATGAAAGAATGCCCACGGAAAAAACGCCCACGGAAAAATCGCCCACGGAAAAAACGCCCACGGAAAAAACGCCCACGGAAAAAACGCCCATTTTTCGAAAGTAGGAAAAAACGCCCACGGAAAAATCGCCCACAGACAAAATGCTCACGGGAAAAATGTGTGATCGACTGATAAGTTTTTATGTCTGTTATAAACGGTGTTCGGACAACTAGTCACAGACTGCTGGCCAAAAAATCGTTAGGGGTCATATAAAAATTGCGGTTTCTTGGCCACCTCACCTACATAACGCGAATATGGGAATGACGGAATGAAAACTTTTAGAAGGGCCTAAACGTTAGTACTAATATTATTTTCTGCCTAAGTAATACCGCAATATTAATAATTTGATGTGTAAAATATTTTCTGCAAACCTTACAAATATGAGAGGAAAGTTCGGATTGCACTGATTGACTGTAGAGGTTGTATGGTGTTGGCCTGAAAGCCGTGGTAGTCTTATGCAACATTTATTTTAAAACATACTAATGATTCACCGTTGTCTTCAAGCCAACTGCTATACGATATTTTTCTAGAAACTACAAATAAAAAATTCTCTGCGAGTATGTGCAAACCCAGGGAATTTGTCTGGGGAGGAGGGGGGGGTGCTTAAAAATCTAAAATATGTAATATAAAGAATTTCTGGTCCGATCGGGGAGATTTCCAGTGTTTACAAGCTACAACACGTCGAATTATCTGAGGGTATCTGCTGCCTCAGGAAAATAGTCGGGGGGGGAGTAATACCAAAATCGTAAAATATCAAGAATATCTCTTCCGATCTGGAGATCTTCAGTATTTAGAAACTGCAACTCGACAAATTTTCTTAGCGCATGTCACTCTCTGGAAACCTGTCGGCGAAGAGGGAGGGGGGGTAATACCAAAAGTGTAAGATATGAACAATTTCTCGTCCGATCGGGAGATTCTCGGCAATTAGCAGCTACAACTCGACACATTATCTGAAGGCATGTGAATGATGAAAATCTCCGGGTCGGAAGAGAAATTCTTCATATTCTACACTTTTGAGTACCCCCTACCCCCCGACAGGTTTGCTCAGTAGGTTCATGCCCGGAGATAATGTCTCCAGTTGTAGTTTGTAAATGCTGAAAATCGCCCGATCGGACAAGAAATTCTATATAATTCACAATTATCATATAACCCCCACCCCACCCCCAGGTTTGCTGAGTAGGCACGTACCCTCAAATAATCTGTCCAACTGTAGCTTGTAAATGCTGAAAATCTCCCGATGGGACGATACATTTTTCAAATCTTAGAGTTTTGATATCCCCCCCCCCCCGGACAGGTTTCCTGAGTCAGCACATGCGCTCAGATATTTTGCAGACTTGTAGTTTGAAAACCCTTAAATCTTTTGCTGAGATGTAGATCATAAACATTTCTTATAAAGAATTACATTAATTATCGCAATTAAGAAAAGACGAAATTACGGAAACTTTATATGACTCTGATTACCAACCTCTAGGGTTCGTGGGCACGAAGCGGTCGAAAACGTTATTTTTATGAGGCCCCTTAAAATTTTTGTGGCCAGTTCTCCTACACCCGTCATGTAGAAATTAACTGTTTTAGTTGTCCTTTGGAAAACTCCCAGGAAGCTATGAGTGCGTATTTTTTTCTTTACACTGGGAAGAAAAGAAGTATGCCTGTAACTTGAGATTATACTACTCACGGGGAAGACACACCTGACCGGTGGCCAACCGATAAATTTAAATGAAATATATCCCTTGTTATTTGGGGTGCGGTCGCTAGCAAACGTTCCAGCTGCAGCTGCAAAGGCACCACTTTGACGAAAGACAGATGCTCCCCCTCCCCCTTCGGCTCGCCGTACACAAAAGAGGATTTCCAAAAGAGACAAGAGTGCAAAGAAAGCACATTACACAAAGTTATATCTGTACATTGCGCCTTTTACGAAAATCGCTTTTACAATTAAATGCTATACTTTACAAGTTTTTATAAATAAAATAATCTGACTTTTAATGATTTCCCTTTTAATTGATATAGTTAAATAACAAACATGCATAGTTTTATAAAAATTAAGACCTTACTTTAAAAAATAAGAATAGTCACAAATTTTTTACAGTAAAGCCGAACTGGATTTTTTTAAGAAAGTAGCTACTCTACAGTCATCATCATCATCATCATCAACCATTATCAATCCACTGCTGGACGAAGGTCTCCCCAAGTTTCCTCCACAACGGTCTGTCTTGTGCCAGTCTCCTCCATGTCACCCCTGCATACTTTCGAATTTCATCCACCCATCTCCCATGTGGTCTTCTTCTGGGTCTTTTCCTGTCCCTTGGAATCCAATCTAAAATTTCGGCTGTCCATCTATGATCTGTCCTTCTGGCAGTATGTCCAGCCCATTGCCATTTCAGGGATTTAACTCTGATCATGATGTCTTCCACTCTTGTCATTTTTCGGATCCACGAGTTCCTCTTCTTATCTCTCCTGGTTACACCAAGTATGCACCTCTCCATGCGTCATTGAGTTGTCTGCAGCCTTTGTATGTCTCTTTTAGTTAAGGTCCACGTCTCTGCACCATACGTAAGCACTGGAAGGATGCATTGATCAAACACTTTTCTTTTAAGACATAATGGCATATTGCTCTTGAAAATTATGCTGTTTCTTCCAAAAGCTCTCCAGGCAAGTTTTGTACGCCGATTAATTTCTTCATCAATGTGACCCTCACTTGATATCTGCTGTCCAAGATAAACGTACGTGTCTGTTATCTCCAGCTTTTCTCCATCAATCGATAAATCTTCATTTCTTGTAAAAGCATTGAACATCACTTTTGTCTTCTGAAAGTTCATTTTTAATCCCACTTCTTTACTCTTGTCAGCAAGTTCCTGGATCATACTCTGCAGCTCTGATGGGCTAGTTGCAAAAATGACTACGTCATCAGCAAAACGAAGGTGGGTTAGATAATCTCCATTAATCTTTATCCCCTTGTTTTCCCAGCTCAGCGACTGAAAAACACCCTCCAATGTCGCATTAAAGAGCTTCGGAGATATGGTGTCA
The DNA here is from genome assembly GCA_039090855.1 of Macrothele yani. NCBI lineage: Eukaryota > Metazoa > Arthropoda > Arachnida > Araneae > Macrothelidae > Macrothele > Macrothele yani. The sequence continues at coordinate 165,321,550 of CM077029.1, read as the reverse complement.
CCTTGTCTCACTCCCTTTCCAATTTTTATGCGTGTTGTATTTTCAAACAGCCTAATCTTTGCACTTGCATTTTCATAGATGTTATTAATAATATTAATGTATGCATCTTCAATACCGCAGGTTTTCAGAGACATTGTAACTGCTGATGGTTTCACCGAATCAAAGGCTTTTTCATAATCGATAAAAGCCATGCACAATGGAAGTTCATATTCCCTCGCTCTTTCAATTAGTTCTCTCAGCACATGGATATGATCTATTGTGCTGTAGCCACTCCTGAATCCAGCTTGTTCTCTCGGTTGAGCCATGTCCAGTGTTATCTTCAAGCGGTGTGAAAGAACTTTAGTGAAGATTTTATAAACTACTGATAGGAGGCTGATAGGTCTGTAGTTTCCGAGATCCTCAATGTCACCTTTCTTATGTAGCAGGATCATTGTAGCGGTGTTCCAATCCTCAGGAATCTTTCCTTCATTTAGGCATTGAGTGAAAATTTGGGCGAGTACTGTTTCGATTTCTCCACTTGCTTCTTGTATGATGTCTACAGTAATTCCATCTTCTCCTGGAGCTTTTCCCCGCTTCATGTTCTTGATTGCATGTGCAACTTCTGCTGGAAGGACTGGAGGAACTCTGGTACTGGTATCTTTCATGATGTCTGGAGTGCATGTATCATCCCTTTCATATAATTTGGAGTAGAAATCTTTCACTCTTGTCAAAATTTTGCCTCTATTTCTTGTTACAGAACCATCTTCTTTTCTCAGTGCCATAATCTGTTTTCTTCCCTTACTGAGATGTCCCTCTGCTATCTTTAGGCTTTGGTTGTTTTCAATTGCTTTCCTCACTAGTTCACAGTTGAATTTTCTTACGTCTTCAGTGATACTTTTTCGTACTGTCTTGCATAGCTCTATATATTCCACTTTGGAAGTCACATCTTCTTTAGTTGTCCTCATCTCTCTTCTTTTTTGCATCAACATTTTCGTTTTTCCTGATAATTTATTTACATGCAACTTGTTCTTAGACCCAGCTAATTTTGTTGCTGTTTCCATAAGAGCTTTGGTTACTTTTCTGTTAACTTCAGAGATGTCCACTTCTTCCGATGTTAGGCCTTCTAAAGCAGAGAACCTGTTCTTCAGTTCCAACTTGAAGGTATTATGGTGTTTTATAAGGTTGGTTATGTCAATAGATTTTGTTTGTCTTATGAGCTTGCCACGTTCAAGTTTAGTGTTGAGGTGCATCTTACATCTCACCAATCTATGGTCACTACCTGTGTTGAACTTGTTTAGCACACTGCAGTCTTCTATGACGAATTTTTTGTTACACATAATAAAATCAATTTCACTTGTCGTCCCATTTGGATGTCTCCATGTCCATTTCCTGTGTGGCTTTTTCTTGAAGAAGGAGTTCAAGATGAAAAACCCTTCTGCCTCTGCAAACTCAACGAGAGTATTTCCACGCTGGTTTCTGTTGCCGTGACCGAATTTACCTACTGAAGTTTCATTCTGTTGCCGTTGCCCTATTTTTGCATTGAAATCTCCCATAATTATTTTCAAGTGCTGCTTACCTTTATTATTTAGATGACAAATTTCCTCATAAAATTCTTCAATTTCTTCTTCAGGATGACTTGTGGTGGGTGCATAAGTTTGAATAATCTGAGCCTGGTATCTTTTCGAGAGTTGGATAACAAGCCTTGCAGCTCTGTCAGAGGAACTTTCAACTTCTACAACTTTATCCTTCAGTTTCTTGTTTATTATAAATCCAACACCACTAGTTCTGCCAGTATCTGTCCCACGATAGTAGAAGAGATGTCCACTTTTCAGTTCGATGAGATCTTCTCCTTTTCTCCTTACCTCACTTAGCCCCACGATGTCCCACTTGATCCTTTGTAGTTCCTCTTCCAATTCAAGAAGCCTTGAATCAGAAGATAGGGAGCGTCCATTGTACGTTGCCAAGGTCAGCATCAGATGGCAGCCTAGTCCGGTCCTCCGGGGATTCTTAGCACCCTCTGCCTTCATGTCGCACTGGCTGCTGCCTTGGCCAGGTACATTCCAGCTGCCGGAGACTGAGGGCCAAGATTTAAGTTGTGGAGTCATTTTGGAGGGGTTTGGCCATAACTCACCACGCTGGCCAAGCGGGTTGGTGAGTGTGGGATAGAATTTCCTCTAATCCCGATGGTATAGTTATACCGCTATTGGCGGTCGTCAGAGCCCCTTTAGTAGGAACAGGATGCACCACGAGAAGGCGGGGTTGACATTTGTCAAGGAGAGGCTGTGATGTTACGCATCACCTGACCTTACATCCCACTCTACAGTAGGAAGTTGAAAGTTAACAATCTTATTTGGTTCTTCACTAGGCCACCCGCGGCCCTTAAGTCATAAGTCCTAGGCCTTGGCCTATTTAACAGTTTTTATTCTAACGATGTTATATTCATAACGTTTACGTAACACATCAAATTATTAATATTGCGGTGTTACTCAGGCAAAAAATAATATTAGGACTAACGTTTAGGCCCTTCTAAAAGTTTTCGTTCCGCCATTCCCATATTCGTAAATTTACATAACAAGTATTGTCAATAATCAAACAGAAGTCATCGCTCTTTCCACGTTTATAAGTGAGTCACGGAAAAATTCTCAGTGGCCGCCACCAGGAATCGAACTCAGGGTCTTCCAGTTACGCGCCGGATATGCTTCCACTGCACCACAGCTATTCCTATTCCACGTCAAATGTCTGAATTAATTGTCAGTAATATTGCGCTTCTACTTATGCACCATACATTCAATCCATACATTAATTAATAGGCCGTAGGCCTAAGCCTATTCAACACTTTTTTATTCGCCTGTGAATTAATTAAGTAAAAGAAAAATATTGCAAACTTGACATGTTATGTAAATATTTAGTACCTACGTAAAAGTGCAGCGTTATTAAAAAATCCCACCTTAGGGTCCTTTTCCGAACATACATGAATTATGCTGTAATTCTCGCTTGGCTTACATAGAACGTTTTCTCGAAATTTGTTTGGAGTTCCTTATTCAATTCTCAATGTAGGCCAAAAATCAATAATACTTACACCCCCCCCCCCTTGAACTTTTGTGGCCAATTCTCCTACACCCATTTTCGTTATGTAGGTGAGGTGGCCAAGAAACCACAATTTTTATATGACCCCTAACGGTTTTTTGGCCAGCAATGTGTGACCAGTTGTCCGAACACCGTTTATAACAGACATATAAACTTATCAGTCGATCACATATTTTTCCCGTGAGCATTTTGCCTGTGGGCGATTTTTCCGTGGGCGTTTTTTCCTACTTTCGCGAAGTGGGCGTTTTTTCCGTGGGCGTTTTTTCCGTGGGCGTTTTTTCCGTGGGCGATTTTTCCGTGGGCGTTTTTTCCGTGGGCATTCTTTCCTCATACCAGGCCGCAGGGCTTTTTAGATTTTAAGCTACAACCTAATCATCTCGCATTTGTAAACATCTTATGAAACTTAATGAAAGGCGCTGAACTGATTATTTTTCAGTTTCTTTACAAGGCACCTAGGCCGCGGGCCCTTTTAGAAGATTTTAAGTTATAACCTAGATATTTCGTATTTGTAAAGCAAACAATGTCAAACGGTTTTGATTTGGACATCTCTACATTAGCAAAATTCCATAAGAACCGTTGCTCTTACAATATACATCAGCAATATACGTATAAAAATATATCATTCCTTTCTTCTCCCTCCCCCTTATATTTTCTTTCTTTAAAGTAAGACTGATTTTATTATACTTAAATGAAATAGAAACAGTACCTACTGTTCTTACGAGTGTAATACTTTCCGGGAATTTTAGAAAAACTGTTTTTTGTTAAGTCTGGCATTTTGTGAGAGACGTTTTCCGTTTTTATCTTGCTGATAACTTTATGATTTTTTTTCTCATTATGAACTAGTCAAGATAGCTTTACCCGCGTGTCATGGATGGCATTAAAAGACTCAATGTTCTAGATGATTAAACATTGAAATAGAAAATAAATTTTAAATGGCACGAAATAAAGAAATGTTGGCGTCATTATTGTTAACCATTCGGTGAACTAGGAAAACTCCCACACGTAGACCAGATCAACGAACGAAACGCGATTTGTGCACACCCCCTTACATGAGAAGGTGTGTGGGAGTTTTCCGGTGTAGGGGGTCTTCGCCAACCGGTATAAAGTACCAAGCGCTTGTGTGTGTGTGTGTGTGTGTGTGTGTGTGTGTGTTCTATTTTATTTTTCTTCTCTCTCTCTCTCTCAGGGTTCAATAACCCTAGTACTCATATAATGTAACATAAGTAGTCGCATGTCTCTAAATCAGGGTTACTGGTTTAAAGGAAGAGGCAGGAGCAGCGCGTAGGACAAACTCACTACTCACGCCACTTACAGGACTCGAACCCGGGCCTATATTAGACGATTATCGAATTTAATTGTATCTAAGGTGACCAAGACACCGATTTGTATCCGAATCGGTAGATCATTCGGGAGCACATACATACTTAAGAAGACCTTCATCCAGAATACATACTCTGCTGGATAAAGGTCTTCCCAAGTTTCTTACACAACTGTCTGTCTTGAGCCACTCTCCCCATGTTACTCTGGCATGCTTTCAAATTTTATCTATCCGTGGTATTCTTCTGGGCCTTTTCCTGTCCCTTGGAAGCACAAAAGTTTTTGTCAAAAGACTGTATTGTTTCAGTAAATGTGACATTATATTTGAATATTTGTGTCTTTTTTTTTATTAATGGAGGTTTAACGACCACTGTAAGCAACTCAATGGGCTATAAGCAGTCGCCCGTCCTTAATTTAGGGTACCTGGCTCCAGAGAAGGGATAGAGCCAGTGCCGTAAGACAAACAAAACATCCATGCCTCACAAGGATTTGAACCCGGACCCTTCACGGACGAATGGTTAGCGCTTAGACCACTGCACCACCAGAGAGTCTGTGTCTTAAAAATATATACATTCGAATCATTATCTAATGTTTCTAGAGGGAACACCCAAAATGTACGTTAAACGCGTAAATGGATATACACATATATAACTTGGAGATTTCAAAATGCAGCGTTAAATGTCGGAAATCGTTAAGATCTGGAAAACGTTACTGTCTTACTCTTTTCCTGAGTATGTTCTTTCCATCACCGTTCTGCTTTGTAGAGCTGTGATGAAGAGAACAAACGTACTTGGGAAAAGTGAAATATTTTACCTTAAGTACACTAGCTGAATTAACAGAAAGTGCATAATTCTTATAATTTTCTGAAAAACGAATTGCATGGAGAATATTCTCATTTTGTAAAAGGTTTCCGTGGAACTCACAACAGGTACTGTCAAAATTTGCCTAAGTAGGGCCCACTCAGGCCGGATTAATCCGGCCTGAGTGGGCCTTACCTAGGCAAAGACAATTGAGTGGGCCCTAGGCTAAGACACCTGAATGGGTCCTCAAAGAACTTACGACGGGGAATCCTTATGAAGTTGGTTAAAACACGAAACTGTAGCAATATGTTAGTGATACTACGTAGGGTGCTCTTTAAACAACAAAATTATCTGCAGAGTTATCATTATAAGTCACCGTACTTTTCATTCTTCTCACAAGAACATGAGTTAAAAGCTTAAGTTTCCTGGATTTTGTCTTGAATTTTCACCATTGTATACTTTTCTTAGTGCATCTTTTTTGTTATGCGATGTGAAGCCACAGGAGACTTCGACTGTTAACGGTTCCAAGTGCAAAACTCTCCCCAATAATTTGAAACACCTCTGGTTAGTAATAGTTGTATCTTAACTGCCCACTAAAGATATTACACTGACATTATTGGCAATAACACATGAACGGAAAGCATTTAAAATACATCACGAAATAATTATGCTCATTCACATAGAGAAAAGTCAACAAAATATTAATATAGGTATGTATCGTACCTGACAGGTGCGTGTCCCTAAGTTTCCACCACCATCTGTCTGCTCGTGGAAGCCCGCGGCGATGGCGCCGCGATCCGGCAAGACGTTCGCTGAAACTCCGTACGAACTTCCGACCCATGAAAGAAGCAACAGCATCCGACATCCAAGACACTGAGGAGCGTGGAGAGTCCATCTTGAAGTTTATCCTTTCTTTTGCATATTTTCCTTCGCAAATTCAACAATGCGTACGGCACTCAGCTGATGCGAACAGCGCGAAGTCTCACGAGAAAAATACAGTGCTAATCCCTCTTTCGCGAAATGCTTTCGAAAATTAAATATAAATAAGCACACTCACGAAATGGAAAAATGAAATCGAAATGTAAGAGATCATCAGCAAACATCAATACAGACTTCAATTTTCTCTCTTAATACCCCCATGCTGCTTTTAAGAGAATTAAGGTGCACACTCCTCAGACGTTCCCTGACGGCGAAAACCAACAAAATGGACAATCTTTAAGTAAATATAACATTTTCGGAGGCTGATTGCATATTTAATGCACGTTCCAAGAGCTTCATTATTTCCCTGGTTCTGTAATGGAAAAGAATATTTGAATAAAACTTCTGGAGTAGGAAGATATCGATTTGCTTAAAGCCGTACTTAATTCCACCGTTGCAGCATGGATATTTCCTCGTAAGTTGGTTATTTTCAATGTCGAAGGACAGACATGGAAGCAGTATTATTCAGAATGAATTTATGAAACATGACCAAGAAAAGCATCGATTGTTGATTCAGCAAAAAGAGATTTAGTAGTAGTTCTCTTTTAGGAACGGCAAACTATGTCTTGAAACTGGAAGTTACTTCTTCGCGATATCTCCATCAAATATTGTCATGTTGCAGCTTCAAATAGCACAAAAATATTCACACAGTATTTGACGTGTTATTTGAAAGCTCCAAACAAATTATCATTAATTATTTTGCAAATGATATAGATTCCAGCAAGGGAAGTATATTTGATTAAATGCTTCACTTGAACAATGATTTTGCATTTTGAACGGAAATCACAACAAAACTAACGGGCTGGATTTCTTTTCAATTTTTTCCATTCAATGCACACCGTTTCTCAAACACTTCCATTTATGGGATTATCACAAAATTTCTTTAGTAATAAATAGATGGAATTCTTTCCAGATGAGAAAAGAAATTTCTGAAAACACCCATCTTACATTTTTTTCTGAAGTTTTTAAACATATGACGTGGCTGAGTTTCTTTCCATCGTCATAAGAATCTTTTAAAACCATGTGCATCTTATTCATTCTAAAAGTAGCATTTCAAAAATATTTTTTCGGGTGAATGAAATTCATTCTGCAACACAACTACTAGAAGAAAGTAACCTATTAAAGCAGTATCAAGGATTTATTTCACAAATGTCTCTAAAACGAGTACCTGGCGTTTGAATCTTTTCAACTAATATTCGCTAATGAATTCAGCAATAATTGTTTGATGCTGCTGGCTCTGCTTATTGAGAACTGCTGCAAAGGTATTTAAAAAATATCAGAGTTCACATAGTTATTTTTTGTCAATCATCTTTTATTACATTAAGCGTTGAGGACCACAGAGGCCTACTAGAACGCTCGAACTTACAAATATCAATACTCACTTCGAAATCTTATGACGAACAGAAAAATTTGCATTTCATTTTTACCTAGAACAAACAAAATGTCCAGTTTGAAATTCAGTCAATGTTAATTTTTTACGCTGCTGCTAAGCTATTAAATTTTAAAGATAATTAATTTCAACGTCTGTTTGAAGATGAAAAAAATAGCTGTTTATTTTATGCTGCTATTACATCCACTGAAAAATCAGGCTACTTTTCAATAGAACCGAAAATATCAAAGCGATCAATTCTTCAGTAAATCAGATGGTGGAAATGTTCTTGATTTGCTGACGAACAAAATCACGTTCTGTCACGGGTACTCCAAATAGTATATTAATACAGGCTGGGTATTTTCAAAAAAGGTACAGTACTCTTTTAATTGAATCTACCTTCTTAAACAAATTTGACGCATCTCTATTTTCAAAACTGAAGCTAGTAGAAGAAAAAGAATGCGACAGTTTCTGCAAAGAAGCTAAGTGAAACTGCAACTTCTCTTTAAAAGGTATTATTTCATTCGGAAAATTCCGAACTGTTAATACATGCGCTTTAAAATATGATGGCGCATTTTTTAAGGATTTGTCTAGCAAAGGAAAAAAATATGCTGATCAAGCTATATGGAACAAATTACGACAAAATTAGAATCAAACACAGTAGACTAGAGATTAAGAGCAGAACTTCGTACGGAGTAATTGAATTTTTACAAGATAATAAATAGTTATTTTAATGCCACATTCATCATCACTTAGCGCAGACAGACGTTTCGACGGCCTGTTTTGAACGACTGCAGCACACCAACAACTTTGAAGAATGGTTTTTTTCCCCTTTCGCTTCAGCCTTAATATTTTTTTAAAATGAAAATTGGTAATTCGAGACAATATTTGCCGTTCCTCTCTCTCTCTCTTCGGAAATTTTTGGCAATTTTTTACAGGAAAAGTTGAATACCACATCCAATAGAAATAATTAATAACTATTTGATCACCAAATGGTCGTAATGTTTCAATTTTACACAACCTACTAACCTTCACCGGATTTTCCTACAAAAGGAAAAAGGAAACTGATGCGATCTTGGAAGGAAGAAAACTATTTATTACTGATGCACCCGCAGAGAAGGCAAAATGTTTTAAATACGAAACATTGACATTCGTTGCACCGGTGATTAATGATTTAACATAAACAGCCCCGGAAGAAATCGCTCCCACATCTGCACTTCCATCATCATCACGGACAAGAGGTCAGTAGGTCAGACTGACCAGCCGTTTCCACTGGGAGGTCCTTGAAGAAGAATATACCCAGATGGCTGAAGCTGGAGCTCAGGAATCCAGTGGCTGGCGCTCATCCCTGTCACTTCGAAGATCACGATGGTCCCGAAGTACGCACGTGTGGCCCATAGTCACGCGAGGAATGGCGGGATATTGGGAAGGAGCGAAGGATGCGCGAGCGCGCCTGCACGAGACAAAATGAGCGAAAGCGAACCCAAACATGCCGCACGTGCTGCGAGAAAACCTTACTGAAACCACTTTCCAGCACCCCTTCACCCTCCTCACCAGATGCACATGTTCTCAAGGAAAAGTTTGCTTTGGACCTCGAGTGAATTACTTTATTGTTCAAAGCAGTCGTTCCCCTCTCAGAGCTACCCTTCTGTTTTCCTCCTACACAGAGGAAAACATTATTCACGGTCCTTAAGAACGGAACATAATAACTTCCGAAATTTAATGTCTCGGAAAGTCATTAAAATTCACGGCGTTTCAGATACAAAGCCTTTCTAGATCATCAATAACACACTTTTCAACAGAAAAATCTTCAAGAGACCCCAAACATGTTTTTTTTTATTTGTGACAACGCCGATAAAAAAAAATGAATAACATCGAATTATAGAGACAGCACGTACGTCAAAATATATATATATAACATCATCATCACCAACCATTATCAATCCCCTGCTGGATGAAGGTCTCCCCAAATTTCTTCCACAATCGTCTGTCTTGGCCTGTCTGCTCCATGTCACTCCAGCAAACATTCGAATTTCATCCTTCCATCTCCCATGGGGTCTTTTTCTGGGTCTTTTCCTATCTCTCGGATTCCAGTCTAAACTTCCGGTTGTCCATCGGTGGTCCGTTCTTCTGGCAACATTATAACGAAGTGAATTTCTCCGTCATTTCTGTCCACGCCAGGATTCGAACCTGGATCCCCTCATTCCGGAATAAGTCACTCTACCAATTGAGCTACGCGGACATTTTATTCTGATTCCTATTTGCCTTTATGTCGTGTGCGTCCTTCTGGCAGGTACGTCACATCATCTCCCCCTTATTTTTTTTTTTTTTTTTTTTTATTCGAAGTGGTGGAGAAGGGATTCTTTTATTTTTCCTATCTCGCGGTGTGGAAATAACATCACACCAATGCGAGATTTTGAACGGTCGGGTCATCCGGATAGCTCAGGCGCCATTATGACGAAGTAAATTTCTCCGTCATTTCTGTCCACGCCAGGATTCGAACCCGGATCCCCTCATTCCGGAATAAGTCACTCTACCAATTGAGCTACGCGGACATTTTATTCTGATTCCTATTTGCCTTTATGTCGTGTGCGTCCTTCTGGCAGGTACGTCACATGTCCTGCCCATTGCCATTTCAGGGATTTTACTCTGATCACGATGCCTTCCACTCTTGTCATTTTTCTGATCCATGAGTTCCTCTTCTTATCTCTCCTGGTAGGGGTTCGGACATTTGGGCACCGGACTTTTGGGCACCGGACATTTGGACACATTCCCTTTTAAAGCAATAAAATTGCGCTGCGTTAAAAATTATAGTGTTCCTATATTTCTTCCTACTTGAGCAAGTGGTGTGCACAAAAAAATTTTCACTTATATCTCATAATCATTAAAAAATTGAGACATATTTACGATTTTCTGTCTGAAAGACCGGGCGGACATTTGGGCACCGGACATTGGGGAACCCGGACATTTGGGCACAAATGTTTAAGGGGCCGTATAACAATTGCCGTTTCTTGGCCCAATAGTAAAAGTTTGACCGAGAAAATGTTCGCCGTTAGTTACTTAGGCACTAAATATTTATGGGCACGTGCCTACTCAGCAAACGAGTGGAGAGGGGGTTATATCAAAAGTGTAAAATATGAAGAATTTCTAGTCCGATCGGGAGATTTTCAGCATTTACAAACTACAACTGGAGACATTATCTAACTCGAAACATTGTCTGAGCGGGGGTGGGGTGGGGTGGGGGTAATACCAAAACTGTAAAATTTGAAAAATATATCGTCCAATCAGATTTTCAGCATTTACAACAACTCGACAGATTATTTCAGGGCACGTGCCTACTCAGCAAACCTGGGGGGAGGGGGTGTTAATACCAAAATTCTAAGATATGGAGAATTTCTCGTCCGTTCCGAAGATTTTCAGCATTTACAAGCTAACCCCCCCCCCCTTCCCCACCAACACATGTTTCCTGAGTAGGCACATGCCTTCAGATAATATGTTGGAATTGTAGCTGCTAAATGCTGAGAATCTCCCGATCGGACGAAATTGTTCAAATTTTATACTTTTGGTATTACCCCCCCCCCTCCTCACGACAGGTCTACTGAGTAGGCACATGCCTTCAGATAATGTGTCGAGTTGTAGCTGCTAAATGATGAGAATCTCCCGATCGGACGAAATTGTTCATATTTTACACTTTTGGTATGCCCCCCCACACACACACAGAGGTTTGCTGAGTAGGCACATACCCTCAAATAATGTGTCGAGTTGTAAATGCTAGAAATCTGCCGATCGGACGAGAAATTCTTCATATTTTACACTTTTGAAATTGCTCCTCCCCCTCCCCCCGGACGGGTATTCTGCGTAGGCACATGCGCTCAGAACAGAAAATTTGTCGAGTTGCAGCTTGTAAATACTGAAAATCTCCCGATCGGACGAGGAATCTTCAGTGTTTCATATTTTACACTTTAAGTATTAACCCCCCCCCCCCCCATCGCCGACAGGTTTCCAGAGAGTGCACATGCGCTGCGAAAATTTGTCGAGTTGCAGCTTGTAAATGCTGAAGATCTCCAGATCGGAAGAGTAATGAGAAATCTTGATATTTTACGATTTTGGTATCCCCCCCCCACTAGTTTCCTGAGGTAGAGATGCCCTCAGACAATCGATGACTTGTAGCTTGTAATGACTGAAAATCTCCCGATCGGACCAGAAATTCTTTATATTTCATATTTTAGGTTTTAAGCCCCCCTCCCCCGACAAGTTTCCTGGGTTTGCTCATACTCGCAGAGAATTTATTTAGTTATAGTTTATAGAAAAATATCGTAAATAAGAAAATACGAAATTACGGACATTTTATTTATGTGTGCTGGGGGGGGGGGGGGGCTAAGAAAAATGTTTACCTCCTTCAAGGCTGTCAAACATTTAAAAAAAGGTTTCGTCTATTTTAGTGTTTTAAATTTATCAAAAATTTGGCTATATTAATGGCTGAGGGGACTCCCCCCCCATGGGCACCCTTGGTGCTATGTAATCGTGAATATGATGTAATCCCTATTCATGATTAAGAGCTAGGTAATCCCGATCCAGGACGACGAAATTGTCAAGTTTTAGGATATTATGCTTGTCATATTTACACCCAAAAAAACATATTGTCATCTTCAAAATTTGTGCATTGTAGTATTTTTTTACATTCAATTATAATTCTCGTTTGCCTTGCTGGAAACGTTCTCTCCATTCAATTCCCCTCACAGCGAAAAAAAAACAAAAAACGGCAATTTTTGTACGGCCCCTCAAGATTTGTGCCAAAATGTCCGGGTGCCCAAAAGTCCGGTGCCCAAAAGTCAGGATGCCCAAATGTCCTAAACTCCTCCTGGTTACACCTAGCATGCATCTCTCCATCCTGCTTTGAGTTGTATTAAGTCTTTGTATGTTTCTTTTAGTTCAGGTCCACGTCTCTGCACCATATGTAAGTACTGGAAGGACGCATTGATCAAACCCTTTTCTTTTAAGACATAATGGTATATTGCTCTTTAAAATTATACCGTTTCTTCCAAAAAGCTCTCCAGGCAAGTTTTATAAGCCGATTAATTTCTTCATCAATGTGACCCTCACTTGATATCTGTTGTCCAAGATAAATGTAGGTATTGGTTATCTCCAGCTTTTCCCCATCAATCGATAAATCTTCATTTTTTGTAAAAGCAGTGTACATCACTTTTGTCTTCTGAAAGTTCATTTTTAATGCCACTTCTTTACTCATGTCAGCAAGTTCCTGGATCATACTCTGCAGCTCTGATGGGGTAGTTGCAAAAATGACTACATCATCAGCAAAACAAAGGTGAGTTAAATAATCTCCATTAATCTTTATCCCTTTGTTTTCCCAGTTCAGTGATTGAAAGATATATTGCAATGTGGTGGTAAAGAGCTTGGGAGATATGGTGTCACCTTGTCTCACTCCCTTTCCAATTTTTATGGGTGCTGTATTATCAAATAGCCGAATCTTTGCACTTGCATTTTCATAAATGTTATTATTAATATTAATGTATGCATTTTTAATACCGCAGGATTTCAAAGCCATTGTAACTGCTGATGGTTTCACCGAATCAAAGGCCTTTTCATAATCGATAAAAGCCATGCACAATGGAAGTTCATATTCCCTCGCTCTTTCAATTAGTTCTCTCAGTACGTGGATATGATACATATAGTGCTGTAGCCACTCCTGAATCCAGCTTGCTGTCTTGGTTCAGCGATGTCCAGTGTTACCTTCAAGCGGTGTGAAAGAACTTTAGTGAATATTTTATAAACCACTAATAGGAGGCTGATAGGTCTGTAGTTCCTGAGATCCTCAATTTCACTATTTTAATGTAGCAGGATCATTGCAGCATTATTCCAAAACTCAGGAATCTTCCCTTCATTAAGGCACCGAGTGAAATCTTGGGCGAGTACTGTTTCAATTTCTCCATTTGCTTCTTGTATTATGTCTACGGTAATTCCATCTTCTCCTGGAGCTTTTCCCCGTTTCATGTTCTTGATTGCATGTGCAACTTTTGCTGGGAGGACTGGAAGAACTCTGGTACCTTTAGTAATGTCTGGAGTACATGTATCATCCCTTTCATATACATAGTTTTGAGCAAAAATCTTTCACTCTTGTCAAAATTTCACCTCTATTTCTTGTTACAGAGCCATCTTCTTTTCTCAGAGCCATAATCTGTTTTCTTCCCTTACTCAAATGTCCCTTTGCTCTCTTCAGGCTTTGGTTGTTTTCAATTGCTTTCTTCACTAGTTTACAGTTGAATTTCCTTACATCTTCAGTGATACTTTTTCGTACCACTTCTATGCTTCATGTTGTGTTTACTGGTAAACTATGTATGCCCTTCCCCCTCCCCCAGAAATTTGGTGAAGCCTCTGAGAGGGATACGAGGTGCTTGGTTTGGAGGGCTCTACCCCCAACTTCCGTAATTTTATATTCTGGACCTCTAGAGTCGGTCAGTGTATCCTCGATATTTTTACCCCTGAATAGCTCTTAGAAACTAGGGAAGGGTTACCCCACCCTCCTGAAAATTCGTGGTCGTGTACAGAATCATTATATAAAGCATGATACTAATGTTTACAGCTCTACGTCCATTTTAACATTTTGGGGGAACCCCTCCCCAAGCTCATGGACCTCGCGGACACTTCAAGGGGTACTTCCTGGATACACTGGCAGACTCCAGCGGCCCAGAATATAATATTACAGAAGTTCGGGGGTGGAGCCAACCCCAACCCCCACCCCAGTGTACCTCGGATCCTCGGCAATTTATTTCTTCAAATTAAAGTACAATTCTCGCTTGGCTTACATGGAACGTTTTCGCGAAATTCGTTTGGCGTTCCCAATTCAGTTCTCAATATAGGCCCACAAACGGCTGTCTTTATAACCCCCCACCCACCCCTTGAACTTTTGTAGCCAAGTTGCTGAAGATGTGGGGCAGGGTTGCCGGTGCCACATCGGAACACTGCCACACATCTGTGTTCCTGTGTGGCAGTTTACAGTGAACTGTTTGTTCTGGGGGTATTTCTTCCGGGGGCATTTTTTCCGCTTTTCAGTTTTCGGGGGTGTTTTTTCCCCGGGGATATTTTTACCTACATCCCATTTCATTTGCACCAACTCAATACTTTCCGATTTTCGCAACATTTCAGCATATTCTTTTCAAAAGAAAGATATGAAGGGAAAGCACGACCAGCATTCTCTTAATTTCTATGTTTTAACGACCATCATTAGCAACTCTAATGGCTATAAGCAGTCGCCAATCTTTAATTTAGAGCCACTGCTTCCAGGGAAGAGACAGAGCCAGCGCCATACACTGTAAAAAAAAAAAAAAAATTGGTGTGAATTTACGAAAAATTTCTGAAAATAACGTGCAGCAAAGTTGGCGGTAGGTGTCCGCCTTTTTAACAGAATTTTGCAGATTTTTCCGTAGACATAAATTCAGTTTATTTCAGAAAAGTCCGTTTCAGGTTTTTCCGTATTTATACAGAAATGTAACAAAATCGAAGACGCTGAACTTCTCAGCTCTTACACCAGATAATCTTTCCGCATCGGTGGGGATCGAACCAACGCTATTTGGGTTGGTACTGTATAAATAAAGCCCGTCTTAACGACTGAGTCAGAAATATTAGAATTTTTTTTTTTTCATTAATGCGAGGGCTTTAGTCATTTTATTTTCTGTCGGAGCGTATTAGGTTTGTAATAATTTTAATTTTTTCTGTAGCAGGACTTTATCACAGCAGGACTATATATAGCAACACATATATATAGCACTATAGCAGGACTATTTTTTCATCGTGATTTTTCGAATCAACAGAATACTTTGATACTTCAGATTTTTTAAACTGACAATGACTTTCAATTATCTTTAAGAAAAGGTGAAATATACTGCTTTATAGTAATATTTCACAAAACTCCTAAATATAAAATTTACTCTTGATAGCTATAATAGCTTTTGTCTTAAGGGATCCAAAGACTGATACATAGACATCGTACAATCACCTGTACAACAACTTAAATACCCGGTTTCTTACAGTAATACAATATATAACAGCTGGTGCACAAAATGGCAGAAAGGAGAAGAAACACCCTGTACCACAATAACCAAAATGCATGCGATATGCTATCTACAATATCCGATCTCGCTGCAAAACTTCAATATCAGATCCTTCGACAGACGATTGAAATTTAAAAGTTAATCAAACCTCAAGTATTCCCACGAATCTCTCCTATTAACAGAATTTTTTTTGTCATATGGATACGAAACAGTGAGAACGGAATTTGTCCGTTAACATACGAAATGAACAGTTTCTAAAATTCAGAATTTTTCGTTAACACATCTCAAAAACGGCAATTTACCGTCAAGATACGAAAGGAATTGCTGAAAGGTTTCCGAAAATTCAGCCCCCTTCCCATGCTTCGTTAATTCACGAAAGGAATCACAGACAGTGGCTCGTGAATTTAAGAATTTTTTTCGCAGTGTACGACAAATACTGTACACCACCATTGCCCAGACACCTAAGCCTAAGCCTAAACCTATGACCACTCAACTACTAGGCAAATGTTTTCTACTTTCTTGAGTGTGGTTTCCCATAACGTTTAACATACAGTCGAGTCACATTATTGTGACCACCTCCTACTTTTGACGTCAACAGAGCGTAGCCAATGAAAGAAGGCACGTGTCGTGAGCTCGCTTGGAGGGTATATAAGGAAGAGTGGCGGTATTTCTGAAACAGTGCAGTTTATGAAGTGTTAGCGTGCTGATATGGTTAAAGTGTATCGTGAGTGAAGAAACATCACCATTGCGAATAAGCGATGTGGAAACTGCGGAGCACCACGTGCCATTGATGTGAGAGGTGAACGTCGGCTTCGAAGGTGCGTGAGGACCGATCGACACGCTACCGTGGAGCAACTCACTGTCCGAATGAACCAGGGGGCTACCAGAAGTGTGTCTAAAAGGACAGTTCAGCAACCATTGTTGCGTATGGGGTTCCGATACAGACGGATGGTCACTGCACCTATGCTAACGAAGGTGCATCGGCAGAAAAGGCTTACATCTGCACGGCAGTATCGGAATTGGACCTCCGCTGATTGACAAAGGATTGCCTTCTCCGATGAGTCACGTTTTCTGCATGAACGAATGGATGGACGTTGGCGTATAAGGCGAGAAACATCGAAGAACAAATACTCTGCAACCATTGCTGGAAAAACACCAGCTGGTGGGGGCAGCATTACGGTCTGGGGAATGTTTTTGTGGCATTCTCTGGGTCCACTCATACCTGTGGAAGGTACTATGGACCGAATTCGTTAAGAATCCATCTTTACAGACCACGTACATCCGTACATGCTGATTGTCCTCCCTGGGGTGGATGAGATCTTCTAGCACGACAATGTGACGTGTCACACAGCTAGAAATGTCCCAGAGTGGTTGGAAGAGCACGATAAAGATTTCAAAGTACTTCTCTGGCCCCCTAATTCTCCAGACTTTAACCCAATTGAGCATCTGTAGGACCATCTCGATCCTGTTGTTCGCTCTTTAGATTCTCCACCACGCTCCACATACCTGTGAACACCTTCCAGCACTTTATTGTGCCACTCCCAGAATGTAAGAAGTTTTGCGCCTCATTTTGAAATCTATATATGAGGTGTAATATTGACTCCTACGACAATTATGCAAATTGCAACACGAACTGAACAGCGTATAGTTGGATACCTAGAGACCATGAAACACTATGAGGATGACCCTATATAGGAGATGGGTACATGAAATTTGAAATCACAAGGAAAAGAAAGTCTTACAACTGAGACTTGCGGATAAGTCTGGAGGGAGCGGAGAAAACTTCATGCAGCGCTGGATCAAGCTATATATCTCAAATTGTGAACGAATTCTTCACAATTTTAAAGAGATTACAACAAACAGTACCTTTGGAAAAAAAGTATCTCTTAACAAAATGAATTGCTTTGGTGGAAACAGACAGTATCTGAAGACGAAAGGGGTTCCATTAAATTGTTCATCAAAACGAAAGAAAACTTCTTTTCACCAGCGAAAGAAAAATATGAAAGAAATGAGAGCAATAGGAGAAATGACTTGGATTTATTACCTTGATTACTTTTCTTTTCCATTTTATTGTTCAGTGAAATCGAAAAAGTTTTCGTAAAACAGTAAAAAGGCGGGAAAAAACTCGACAAAATATCTCTGCTGGGTTT
Organism: Macrothele yani; assembly: GCA_039090855.1. Classification (NCBI taxonomy): domain Eukaryota; kingdom Metazoa; phylum Arthropoda; class Arachnida; order Araneae; family Macrothelidae; genus Macrothele; species Macrothele yani. The sequence goes on along the minus strand of CM077029.1, from coordinate 165,303,801 downwards.
AGGTATTTAAGCTGACATCGTTTCGTTTTTTGTTTTTTCTAAAAAAGTAACGGCAGGGTGTGATTACGCTCCATGACGTTTTGGAAACAAAAAGAATTTAAAAAAAACTTTAGATTCTAGTTCTCCGTTATTAATTAACTTTCGATGCTTCGAAAATTTGATCGCTAAGTTCGGTTTCTCGTAAAAAGCGCTGTGGTTAAGTCTAATATGGCGTCCAAGTGATTCGAAAAAATTCTATAAGAAAATCCGCCACATTTCTTATTTTATATTCAATATGATTAGCAAGGCTCACCTATTTCTCCCAGTATTTTAGGACTGTGTTTTCGAAAGCTATAGAAATAAATATCATTTGTTACATCTTTAGTATTTATAAACCAAAAAACGGATTTTCAATAAAGGCCGGCCCAAATTGGTGACAATGAGAACTCCGAATTTTACGTAGTTAAACGAGTGCACATGGAGTAGAGTTGGTACATTGTAAAAGAGAAGAAAATAGTTATTGCTGAAAATTTCTGCATATACACTGCTGGCCACCCAAAATGCAACACCAAGAAGGACACGAGATAGCAAAGCCAGATTTACTGGACACATAACAACAGATACAAAGATGAAACGATTGAGCTTACAGTCCCGTGCGACTTGCGGAACACGCAGACATCAATAGTTCGTGTGGCCCCCATGGCTGGCAATAACGGCCGCTACACGCCGCGGCATCGAACGAAAGAGGCTTTGGATGTGGGCTTTGGGTATGTCGGTCCAGGCTGCTTCCACACGTTGCCACAGTTCATCAGGCGTAGCCGCGGGTGGTGCTTGCCGGGCCACTCGGTTGCCGATCAGCGACCAGACGTGTTCGATGGGCGACATAACGGGAGAACAGTCGGGCCACGGCAGCAGTGACACCTGGTGGGCCGTGAAGAATTGTTGCACGATGCGTACCACGTGCGTCTGTACCACAAGAACCAAAATTTTATGCGACATGCTTTCCACGAACCACCGACATAGCGCAGTTGATCAAGTCGCTGTGCCGGGGGGGGGGGTCTGACGGGTGTTCGAATCCCGATCCTGCTGGCCATCTAGTCTGCGTTTTTTTAGGGGGAGGGTTTTCCACTGACTCCCTGTGTTCGGGGACGCGAATGAGTGGATGGTTCCCAGTGAGATCGGCCCGGGATGCACTTTGTCTCTCGGTCCTCCAGGTTCGGGGTTGGGAGTGGGGCTAACGACTCCACCTAGTAAAAATATCTCTCCTTGAGAGATCTCACAGAAAACCACTCTTTGAGAAGGCCAGGTCCTACATTGGACCGCCGCGTCATTGAAGAAGAAGATGCTTTCCACGATATCCATTCTCGCTACACAGCTTTAAAGTAAGATAATTCCACAGACGATTGAAATTTAACACTTAATCAAATCTTAAGTATTCTCGTGAATCGTTCCTGTTACTGGAAATTTCTCGTCATATGGAATTCGAAAAAAGTGAGAACGCAGTTTTTTCGTTAATATATGAAAGGAATTGCGGAAAGGTTCCTGAAAATTCAGAATTTTCCGTTAGCACATATTAAAAACGGCAATTTACCGTGAATATGAGAAAGGAATTGCCGAAAGGTTTCTGGAAGTTCAGAATTTTCCCAGAGTACGAAAAATCATATGAATTTGTGAAAGTCTTTTACAGTGTGTGTGTTCTCTCGTTTGAATGCCAAAAGTTTCACGTTGTACTCTTTGTCTCACAATTTCATGTCTGCTTAGTGCTCGACATCCTATCCTGTACATAATTAAACAAAAGCGTTTGCTTAAAGTGCAGTTGATCTCTTTTTTCTGCAATACCACTTTTGTTTTAAAAGTTTTATATACAAGGGGCATCCTGATAGTAATGCCTCCTCCCTAATAACTTTTGAAATTTTGAAGTGATTTTAATGAAACTGCACTGACACGTACTATGATACATTAACGAAGTGGAAACAATTTTTCATAATCGGAAATAAAGATCATGAATGGCAGAGAAAGGCAGCGACCCGTAATTGAAATCCTAGAAAATGAGGAATGTGAGACTCTAGAAACACACAGGCGGTGTATGGAGCTGCCATAATCGATATCAGTGATATCCGAAGATGGATGGAGAGGTTTCGAGAGGGTGAAAGGCAACGGAGTGGAAGACCCGCAACTGCAGTGACAGATGCCAACAGGCAACGAGTGAAAGACCTCATCACAGCTGATCATCGTGTCACCATCCAGGAGTTACAACACTAAACATTGCTCACTATGTGCAGACATTGAAGAAGTTAATAGAAGCTATCAGAAGGAAAAGACGTGACATTCCACCTCATAGTGTTGTTTTACACCATGGCAACGCACGTCCTTAAATCTTAACGGAGACTTCACAGGCTATTGCCAAAATGGGTGGACCGCATCATCGTCCACCCCATTTTGGCAGTAGCCAGATTTGGCTCCTTCAGACGTTTTCCTGTTTGCCCCTTTGAAAAACGCCCTTCGTGGGAAACACTTCGACGATGTGACAGGTGTTAAACTGGCTGTGAACTCATGGGTGAAACGATATCCTCAGGAATTTTTCCAAAATGGATTTTACCAATGGGTTCAAAGATGGTGGAAATGTATAGAAAATGATGGACAATACTTTGAATAGACTAGCATTATTAACAATATGTCCAAGTATTTCGCCACCAAGTTTCACATTTTTGCAGCTGCAAATAAAAATCTTATGAGGGACGAGGCATTACTTCCAGGATGACCTTTGTATACATTTCTTTTAACGATGCTTAAGGTCAAATATTTCCGATATCAATAACGTGCAAAATTTTCAATATCAGACAGCTTAGTGAAAGATATCAGAAGACGCAGTCAATGAAAGATATGAAACACACACACACACACACACACAATCTTCTGGGGCAGTTTGAGTCCTAATCTCATAATCGTGATTGACCTGTCTAATCTTCGAAATTTTTTTAGGAGTGGTAACCAGGTTTCACGTTTATCCTTCATCAAAGAATTCCTTAAAATAAACACTTTCGCATTATTCCAGTCTATTGAACAGTGACAGTAAGCAAACATATTGTTAATACATTGACGATATCATACTTGCTGAGAAGGAATCCAATACATTACCACAGCAGCCTCCCGGCGTCGTTGACTTTCGTAAAACTGCTTGGTGTCCAGCTGACACCCTTAGAACTTTGATTTTTTTACATCTTTTGCAAAGTGCAGGGGTTTTTTTTTTCAGAGGAAATAACAGTACCTTTTTTTTATTTTTCCAAGTTTATGGGCAACAATATTAATTTCCATATTTATCTCTTACAGTTTCGAACGATTGCAAATTGAGCAGTATTAAGGTAAATGTTAGCTAAGGAAAGTTATCAGACGTGCACAAAATTGCTACCAGTTTTTCATTATGCAAATTCCAAGTAAAACATTTAAGTAACAAGTGCAATGACAGATGGCGCGAGTGGTGGCTAAAATACTTCGAGGAATAGGCTATAAAATGGCGCCAATTATGCAGATGCACCTCATTTATTTTTTTTATTTTTTTTGACGTAGTCTACGTAAAAAAAAATAAATAAATAAAGCAACGGAAAATGAAATGGTTAAACCACCCCGCATTAATTACAAAAGAAAAAAATCATCACCGCCTAATTAGTTTTACCATGAACGTGATACTGATTCCCGAGTCTTTCTGGCTCAGTGGTTAAGAAGCTCGTTATTTGTTGAACCAACCCAAACGACTGGTTCGATCCCCACCGAAGCGAAAGGATTATTTGGTGTAAGGGCTGAGAAGTTCAGCATCTTCGATTTTACCAAAATTCTGTATAAATACGGAAAATCCTGAAACGGACGTTTCTGAAATAAACGGTATTTCTGACTACGGAAACAATCTGTGAAAATACGGAAGAAAAAGAAAAACAAAAACGGGCAAGTTTGAAAACGGAAATTTCGTTAAAAGATGGACACCTACCGGCAACTTGTCTACGTTATTTTACGTGAATTATTACTTTTTACAATGTAGGTTTGTGGATTGAGAAAGATGAAGTCTTACCTAGGCTGCACGCTCTCATTTTGGAAAGATTAAACATTCGTACCATTGTCAACAGGAATCTATATTGTCTGCGCAAAATTCTAAGAACGTGTCAGATCCCAAGGACCATCTGCCACTTACAATCTTATGAAGGGCGGTGACGTAAAGAAAAAAAAAGTGTTTCATGTGTTTTTAAACTCAAAACATTTTTGTTATCTACTGTCATTTGCAAAAGCTTAAGACCCCCTGTCAATTTATTGAAAATTAATATTTTCAAATAAAAAACTGATTACTAGTCAGATATTTGAAAAAATTACACCACATATGAAAATTTACATTCTTTCGAACACAAAAAGACTTGGGGAATTTCATGGCTGTTTTTCTGCTACCATGTCTTTTAAAATAGTCCACAAATCTTAGATGGGGTTAAGGCCGATAATAGTCCCGACTATTACCGGACCAGTCAAGCACAGTTATGTTTTTCCTCGGCATGTAATCTTTTGCTGTCTTCGATCTGTGGCATGGAGCACCATCATGCATAAAGATTGTGCATCTGTGCACTTGCATATGAGTTAACAGCTTCTCACGTAACATTTCAACATAAAAAGGACAGGTCATGGTAGTGCCTGTCGGCAAAAAGGATAATGAAGCAGTACCGGATGCTGACATAGCACCCCATATCATCTGACTAGGAGGATGCTTCATGGTACTAACGCTGCATTTTTCATCAAACTTTTTTTGCCTTTTGGTCGTCGAACATGTGCCTCACGTGATTCAAATTGAAGCACAGTTGATTCATCGGAATAAAGAACTTTGCTCCAATTTTCAGCAGTCCTCAATTGATAACGCTTCGCAAACTGGAGTCTCTTCTTTTTCGTGACAGAGCTTAGTTTAGGTTTATGTGCAGCTTCATAAGACTTTAATCCAAAATCTTTGCTAAGACAGGACATGCTGATACTAATATCAGACCTTTCTTAATGTACGTAGAAACGCCTGGATTTTCTTGCACGAACTCCTCGGAAAACGCACAACTATTCGTTTTATGGTATTATCATCGCATGGGGTTGTTTTCCTTGGACGTCCACTTCTCTTTCGGTCGCTAAATTCACCTGTATTTCGATATTTCATGATGGTATTATGAATAGCTGTCTTGCTCACATTCACCTTTCTGCTAATGCCACGTTCGGAGTACCCTCCACGATATAAAGTCACTATTTGTACCCTCTGAGTAACACTTAATGACACTTTTTTGCCCATTTTTCGCTATACACAGTGCGTTAAAGAATTTTTAAGACTGGCGCAAGATTTCAGCCTACGGTGGCGCCACCAGTGTAATCGTGAATGCGTTATAAACCGTGACCATCTGCTTGCTTTCTGCCATAAGTACTGCGCAGTTGTTAAAGTAACTCAAACGAAACGGCCGTTCATTAGAGAAGTAAAATTTTTTTCATGTTGAATTATTAGGATGGAACAAAGGGCTGTTATTAAATTTGACGCAAAACTTGGTAAAAATGCCTCGGAAACGTACAAAATGATGAAACAAGTTTACGGGGAGTTTTGTTAAAGTAGATCAAATGTTTTCCTGTGGCACAAACGTTTTTTAGACGGAAGAGATACGCTAGAAGATCATAAGCATACCGGAAGACCAAGTTCATCTATAGGACACCTGAGATTATTGAAAAAGTGCGTGATTTCGTGGCAAACAATCGATGTGCGTCACTAAGGATGATGGAAGAGTCTTTAAGCATCAACAAAGAAACGATTCGAACCATCCTGCACGAAGATTTGGGCAAAACAAAAGTCTCTGCTAAATTTGTTCCACACACATTAACCAATGAACAAAAATCAAGGAGAAGTGCACATTGCAGAGACATCATTTCAGCCGCTGAAAATAATCCAAATTTTTTAAAATCGATTGTTACAGGTGATGAAACATGGTGTTTTCAATATAATCCTAAAACAAAGTGACAAAGTGCGGAATGGAAGTAAAAAAACTCACCACAAGCAAAAAGAACAAGAAAAGTTCCATAGAAAATCAAAACAATACTCATTACATTCTTCGATAGTTAGGGTATTATCCACAAAAAAATTGTTCCAAGTGGACAAACAATTACTGGTGAGTTTTATTTAAATGTTTTGAGGCATTTGATGGGAAGAATTGGTCGCATTCGTCCAGAATATCGGGATGAAAACAGTTGGTGTTTGTTGCACGATAATGCACCCAGTCACACCTCACTTCTTGTTCGTAGATTTTTGGCGAAAAATAACGTCTGTGTGTTGAATCATCCACCGTATTCGCCTGATTTAGCACCCTGCGACTTTTCTTCGTTCCCAAAACTTAAAAATGACGTTAAGGGATGATATTTGATGATATTTCGACCATACAAACAGCTTCGACGCGTGCTTTGGAGGCAATTCCGCAAAGTGAACTGGAACAGGCATTCGAATCATTATTAAATCGCTGTAACAAGTGTATTGAAGCCAGAGGGACTTATTTTGAATAACAAACCAAAACAAATTATAATTTCTTGTTTCCATTTCATTTTACAGACCCAGTCTTAAAAATTCTTTGCCACACTGTGTATATAGAAAATGCGTACAAAACCTCTCAGCATGAAAACTATACTCCGAGTCACCCCAAAAGTGTACTGTTGTTAAAGGCTGGGGAGCCTTATCACGACTCGTCGTGGAACGCACGAACGGTATCCATCCACGTTAGTGTGCTCACCTGCTTTTTCTTTTCTGATCCCACCCACCCACACATCACACAACAGTGGGGATTGTGAATGGGGGTCTGATGGAATCCGAACTTCTTCCCATACTGCCTGTTTAAGTAACCTACCCTTCGAGTTTCCGCGATCATCGATTTATTGCCTCTTGTGAATGTTGGGAGAGGTCTTCTACCCCCCCCCCCGAACCTCCCGTCTCCGAGTTGTATCCCAAATGGACAGACAGAAATTCCCATATCAAATGTATTGCTAAAAGCGCTCTAACTCCAGGAATTTTTTCTTTTAGATAGCAGTTTTGTCTGATAAACTGCTGAGCAAACAAAAAACAAAAATGGATTCTAAGCAACAGTTCCGTTGCTTTTCACTCTAAACGCTAGGGACTATTTTTCGTAGCGGAGGTAGCTATTTCGTACCCTTCATAGTCTCAGCATGAAAACCAGACCACCAAACCTCTCAGCATGAAAACCAGAAGCAAACTGACGCTCGCACACTTCCCTCAACTCTATCAACAACTGCCGCTGTAGGATGATGCAACACCGACAGGAAGCTGAGTAATACAGACAGTAGCTGACACAATCAGCAGAAATCTCCTAATACCTACAGGTGACCTTAAACTTTTACAAATGACTGTATTTGGAACTTCCTACACAAGGTTTTTGTAAAAGTTCCGCAAATTGGTGACAGCGAAATGCTGGTATATTTTTTTATGCGTTTCAAAATGGCTGATCGTGGCGGCTGCTAAATAGAAGTACAGTATCTTATGCATTGTTTCTATTGGTGGTAACATCCGTACTAGCCAAAAGTACAGGTAAAGCGAGCTTTGGTAGGTGACCGCATAAAGCGAGTGACCACCAACACATGTTTAACGATAGTTCCTAGTGTTTATATCGAAAAGCAACAGAATTGACGCCCAGAACACTCTTTTGTTTGCTCTGCAGCTCATGAGGCAAAATTGCTGTTTAAGACAATTTTTAAGAAATAGCAGAGGGCATTTTAGACACAGCTTTGATATGAGAAGTTACTCAATCAAGAACCTCGGACTTTGGGCTGCTGATTGTCCATCTGCGAAATGTACGTAGCTTGGAGCGGGAGCGACGGGGTAGAAGCGATAGGAGACTTCTCTCACCATTCGCAACACAGAGTCAATAAAGTTGCATTCGGGGGAAATTCAAGTGGGTGTACTTCGGCTGCTGTAGGGAGAAAGAAGAGAAGAGAAGGGCGAGGTGTAATGAGATTTGGTTAGGACAAAGCCGTATAAATGGGAGCGGATCAGCGCGAGAATGTGACACGGACTGATACCGTGTTTCCGTTCCCCAAGAGATAAACGGGCTGTCCAATATGCATCAACAGTACATTCGTTGGTAGATCTGGAGTCTAGTGGCGATCGTGATACATTAAATCAATAACTGCCACTCCAGGAATTCAATTATGTTTAAAAAATATTATCTTAGCGTAGTTTATCAATCGACAAAAACTCGGGATGGGGGTAGGGGGGGGGCGTTTATAAGCGAGCGAAGAACGCAATCAGCCACCGCCTCCGTTACTGCTTGGCAGTCATATGACTCGGATCAACCAGCATTGAATTTTATTGAGACGTACAAATCAAGAATCTATCCATGGGCGGCGGAAGGTAGGGAACATGGGGGGAGGGGGTCCGGACCCCCTTGGAATTTCATGGGCCCATCACTAGAGTAGGGTTTTCCTACGAAACATCTTTAAAATTTCTGGTTCGCATATGGCATAACTTTTTTTTTTAATGAAAATTTCCTGGAGACCGTCAGCACCTTTCGCAGTTGTCCGGAAAACGCTTCTAGTACAACTCTGAAAATTGATTTCGCACGATTAACTTGAAAAGTTAACTCACCGTTGTGTTTTTCACTTTAAAGAAGATCGTTAAATAATTCTCAAATGGCAATAGGCTGGATATATTGCTAAATGAACTGACTGACCACCGTTAAACAACTGAGATATTAGATTGGAGTTGACCAAGGGGCAGAAGAAGACCCGGATGCAGACCACCTGGGAGATGGGTGCATGAAATTAGAAAGCATGCTGGACTGACTTGGAAGAGATGTGCCCAAAACAAAAAGTTATGGAACAGGCCTTCATCCAGCAGTGGATTGATAATAGTTGACGATGATTTATTATAGTACTTGCATTTGTATAACCCCTACGCGGGTTCTCTCTCTCTCTCTCTCTCTCTCTCTCTCTCTCTCTCTTTATTTTTTAAGTCTTAGAGAAGTTGGGTCCACTCCCCACCCCCTGAAATTATCGGGTGGCGCCGCCCATGGATCTACCCTGCCACTTTTAAAATTCCTACAGATTTTGGAATCGTATTTAACTTACAGCATGACGGATACGATTTTTAAAATGCAGCAGGTTTTACTGTATAACTAACAGAGGAATGTGCATTTCTGGGCTGTATTATTTCATCATAATAGCTAAAAATGTTTAAACATAAAGCATCTAAAAATGTAAAATAAAGTGTTAGTATCATTAAAAGCACAATTCACGGTCTTGAATAAAAACACAAGTAATCTCTGACATCGTACCCGGTCTAGAGTGGGCTGATGTTGCAGCAGGAGGAAGCCGGAAAAAGAACATGAGGTAATGGCATCTTTCTCTTTTCCCTCATCAACGAAAGGTATTCTTCCTTTCCTGAAGCACGGTGAGGAACACCTTGAGATATTTAATGAACAATTTCCCCCATTCTTTGGACCAGACAATAGGAAGTGACTTCTTTTGCACGCGATCACTGAAGGCAGAGCTCGTTAGCAGGACAGTGAATGTAATCTTGACGTACAGGTAGGGAATACACGCCACTCTTTTAACCTTTCATATTTCATTTCATGCGCATGAGAAACGAGCATTTTAATTCTTCTGCTTTCAGGGAGATCTCTGACAACCTATGGGAGAAGAAACCTAGTTTTCATAAAAGATACTGAACTATATCTTCTTTTTGTTCTTTTTTTAAGAAAAGCTATTTATTCTTTTTTTATTCAACCCCCCCCTCCCCTCCCCTCCAAAAAAAAAAAAACAACAACCCGGCGGTGATCTGTAGGAAATTAATATTTACTTTCACCGTCTCACGTACTTCCCAGCTGAATAGGAAAAAGACCTGAAAGAAAGAAAATACACTGTTCGACGTAGAAAATGCCACGCCATAAAGGATTGCACGAAATGAGACTAAACTAACCATATAGGTAGGTGGGAATGACGTGATTTAATTTCTGTAGGATTGCATGGAGACACTATAATGCGGCCTGAGTCTGTATGGCCGCCGTGCTGGGCTATCTATTTGGCAACAGGGTGCGGCATCGAGTGGAAAAGTCCCCTGAGGGTGTCGTTGACCATGCGCTGTTGACCTATCTACAATTCATCGACACTGCGAGGAGGTCGTGCAGAGGCGTAAAGTTGTTTGCCAATGACCTCTCATATGTTCTCTACTGAGGAGATCTGGGGATCGTGCTGGCAAGAGCAGCACCAGAACACCTTGAAGACGTGTCGTCCCATTTCCGTACGTGCCTTTTCCATATAAATGAATTTTTGTCCCCTTTCCGTACACATCCAGATCATCTAGTGCAATCTCCGTACACATCCAGATCATCTAGTGCAATCTCCGTACACAAATTTGACGATTCGTAAGCAGTGAGATATGCGTGAAGGAAGACAGAGGATCAGAGAAGGGGCGAACTGATAACACCCGCAAACCCCTCTCTCCACCGCGGGAGGGTTCACGGCTATAAGAGGCTCTAATCGGAGGAATTCGACAGGGGATCAGCATTAACTTTCTCCCTCAGCATTCCCCAGGTCTGATAACAGGCGCAGTGCAACTGTATGGCAATGGCACTAACCGATCTGCTATGTACGGAAATGGGACAAAATTTATTTTCTACGGAAATGGCACGCAAGGAAGTGAGAGACAATCCTTGAAGACACCGTCTGCTGATGTTGGCCGTGCGCAGGCGCGCGTTATTCTGTTGAAACTGAGCATCAGAGATACAACAGATACGGCGTCAGAACGGGCTGTAGCACCTCATCGACGTATCGTTGTTCCGTCATTGCACCCACTATGCGTACAAGCTATGAAAAGCTGTTAAAACTGATAGTTAGAGTAGTAATTTTGTCGCGGGAAAAAAAGGCAAAATTCAGTGGGCAGTCAGTCCCGGGGTAAATCGCGAAATTTCGGGATTTACCCCGAAATATCGTATTTCCTCAAAAATTCGGCTTTCGGCTCTTTTCCCAGGCTTCGGTTATGAAAGATGCGTTGTCTGTCACAAAAGGGGTTATATTTGCAAAAGGTATTACACACCTATTAACTCATTAAAATATTGCCTCAGTGACTGCTTTAAAATTTATGGATTCCAAAACGATGCACTCGAGGAAGACTACATTCAAAGAAGTTTCAGCATTACAGCTTTCAACATTTATTTCAGCTGATGGAACAGAAAGAATATTCAAAATCTACATATCTTCTGAATTAGTTGTTTCGTCTGCTACGATGCTTACACCAGATACTGATTTTAAAAATCTTTCACTTGTAGCTAGTAAATATCATATTGGGTGTGTGCAAAAGTTCTACCCCTTTTTGTAATAGATACAAATTGCGATTGGAATAGTTACGTCACAGATGACGCTGCGATGACGAATTTTCGGCCAATAAGGCGTGGAGTAGTAGAGAATATGGAATAGCTAGCTAGGTCTGTCAGAGTAAGTCATTCGTAACGGAAATCACGGACGGTGTAACATGGCATGTGATAAGGAGCACATTAGACATTGTTTACTGTACGAGTTCTAGAAAGGCAGTACTGCAGCCATGGCTTGCCGCAACATCTGTCAATGTATGGGGAGGATGCAGTTGATGATAGCACATGTCGCCGTTGGTTTCGGAAATTCCGAGACGGAGACAGAAGCTGTAAATCAACCACGTACTAGACGTCCATCCGTGGTTTCTGACGAGGATGTGGACCAAGCCATAACAAATGACCCACATCCAACCCTTCAGGAATTAGCGGAAACGTTGTCGGTACACAGAACAACAGTCGAAAGACAGATGCATGTGCTTGGGTTCATCACCAAGTTCGATAACTGGGTTCCGCACCAACTTTCTGCAAAGCAACGAGAGAAGAAAATAAGTACCTGTGTTTCTTTAGTTTCTCGTTACATAATTTTTGGGACGAATTGTAACGGGTGACGAGAAATGGGTACTGTACCGTAATATAAAGCGTCGACGGACTATGTGCCAAGGTGCGGAGTCTGCTTCATCAACCTCAAAAGGAGGACTGCATCCCAAAAAGGTTTTGTTGAGTGTTTGGTGGGGTGTCCAGGGAATAATCCAATGGAAGGTGTGGGCACCTAACCGAACGATAAATGCTGACCTCTACTGCCAATAGTTGGACTTGCGAGAATAACTGACATCGAAGCGGCCAGCACTCGCCAATCGCAAAGGCGTGATCCTTCATCATGATAACGCCAGACCCCATGCTGCTTTAATCACCTGGAAAATATTACTGAACTTTGGTTGGGAAGTGTTACCTCACCCGGCGTATTTCCCTGACCTAACACCTACGGATTACCACCTTTTACCATTACAGAACGCCTTCGCTACGGATTACCACTGTTTACCATTATAGAACGCCTTCGCTACGGATTACCACCGTTTACCATTATAGAACGCCTTCGCTCTCCAAACCTTCGATGATGTGGACAATGTGAAAACGGCATTACAAATTCTGAAATTCGCGGATATATTTGATATTCTCTAAATTACAGAAAAAAACCCTTCTAAAATTCGCGAAAAAAAATCGCGGAAATTCGCGCCGCGAAACAATTACTAGTCTGAAACAATTATTGCGTCAAACCATAACACCAGGGCTGAGGATCCGTACGACGCCCACGGATGACAGCAAGATCAGCCCAGTAACCACATCGTTTTCAGACTCTCAATCGGCGATGGTTAGTGCTGAGACAGAAGCGAGACTCGTCGCTGAATATGACCTTCCACTAGTCCCGTCTCGCATATATGGTTTCAAACCATTTAGTAAGCAAGCAAAAAATTATGTACAAGAAAATATAATAAAAAAGTAAATAAAATAAAGTGAAATACACCTGTACGATAAAAGCAGGTGATGAAAAAAACACAGTTGAAGAACGAAGTCCTCAGGAAAGTCAATATCAGTTTATGTAGCAAGCGTCTGAGACGTAATTCAAAAAGTTGTATTCAGTATTTTCGTGAAATAGTCCACGAGTGTCTTTGCTGTATCACATAAAAGAATGTTTGGTGTGGCAAACAAGAATACAGAGAAGAGCTGGAGGCATGAAGTTAATGTATCCGGAGACGAACACGGTTATGGCGAACATATTACCATGTTTGACGAGCAGTTGTGAGTTCGAGTTGAAGTCGGGAGATGAATCGGATACGGGACCAAAGAAACAGTCCATGACGAGCAGTATGGATTAGTAGAAGAGTGGCATTTGTGGCATTGTCAAGGAAGAAGCTGTAAATTGCTGATTTCAAGAGAATAAAGATGAAAGCACAAAATGGACTATGATAAGTAGTTTTATGGTGATGAGCTGCTGTGAACATATAGTCACAAAGAGAGTGAACAGAAGTGCAGACAGATGAGGTGATGAGGAACATGAACTTGAAGAGTGGTGAGAGAACACTGTGAGTAGACATGAAGAACGGAGCCGGTTGTATTGCAGTAGGGGCATATATCAGACGGAAGAACTTGAAAATGGTGAAGTCTGAGAAAGAAGACGATTGTGAAAAAAAGCCAGTGGCGATCTTTGTCTTTAGGTGATAAAAGGGGTCAAGGAGGCAGCTTTTCAAGTACGTTGAAGTGATAAATCAGGCAGATCAAAAATGGGAAAAGGTGGTATTTCTGACGTCAGCAAAAACTGGTAGATAATTTTAGTGGTAAAGCATGGTGCACACATGACTGATTGGTGTGTAAATAAAACGGAACAGGCAATGCTGCAGATGGTATCAATCCGGAGGGAAGGCAAGGTTTGGAAATCGGTTGATAATACATGATGTCCCACTCGCTACTTTACCCACGTTTTTATTAATAATGTTTATATTAATAAGTTTTATTAATATATAATAATAATATATATATTTAATATATATATATTATTTATAATAATATATATATATTATATTATATCAATCACTTCTTATTAATAAAATATATGTCAATCACGTATTATATATTATTATTATTAATACATTATAATTACTAATATTAATAAATCATTATTAATGCATTATAATTACTAATATTAATAAATTATAATTATTAATATTATTAATATTAATTATATTATTAAATTATAATTATTAATATATATATATATATATTATATTATTATTATTAATTAATTATTATTATTAATAAATTATATCAATCACTTCTTATTAATAACGTTTTTATTAATAAGTACAGGGTGTCCCACTCGCTACTTTACCCAAGTTTTTATTAATAATGTCGTTAATAATAACAGTAATTGATATAATATTTGGTAAGAACATACCTTCATCCATGAAAAACAGAACCATATCATAAGAAATGGTGAAAGTGTCCGCCCTGTGCATCGACACTGGCTTGAACACGAACGACTCTATATTTCGGAAAGTTCGCGCCAGTTGCTCAGGCATAATCTCTGCCACAGCCACCCAGATGTTATTATTCAATACTGTGGCGTACTATAGGGGTGAAAACATGTGTCAAGACGACAAATATGCAGCGAGACATTCTATCCGCGTAGCTGAGTTGGGAGAGCGACTTACTCCGGAGTGATGGGGCACGGACAAACTTGTGTTTTCACAATGCCTCAAGAGTTGTCGGCTTGTTTTGAAACACCACTGATATGAAATACCCCCAGGAAAAGAAATCAGGAGATCTCAGAAGAAATCAGGGATCTCCAAAGAATGACACAATTGTTAGGTCAACAGATCGAGGTGGTCACCTTCCTTTAGAAAATCACGCGATCTCCGAAGAATGACTCAATTTCAGCGATATACACATATGTTGTACGGCTGACAATGTGATGCACAGCTAGCTGATTAAGAAGCTGAATCAATTCCAGCTTTTTAACCAGTTGCAGAATACACGGTTTACTTGGTGCTGTCCGACATCCGAATTTCCTACGAAATTCACACTGACACTTCTTTTCCGATTTACGCTTCCGTTAAATACGGACAAGAAACACAAGCTCCGCTATGGTTAACCGGGAGGACATCGTTAACGCATGGACGATCAGCCTCGTTACAAACAAAGAACTGAACCCCGGAGAATCACGAACCTGATATGCTCGCGGACTAGATTCGGCAAGACATCAGTAACGTCATGTGATTGCCGGCTGCCACAGCCGGGAAATTAGCGGACGACATTAGGCTAGCCACTATTTATGGCACGTGCTTGCAGGACCACTTAAGGGCAGCTTGTGGCAGCCACTACCTGTGATGGATGATTGATGGACCTGCTGTGGCATATGCTAACTGATGTAGATGCCAGCTGCTGGCCCTAACTGCTGGCGCATGTGTTGGCCGCCTGGGACATTTTTTTTTTTTTTTTGTCTTTTGGGCACCAGACACCATATATAAATATCAGGAGATAGGGCTGAGACGCTGCTGGATGCTAACGCTGCATTGGATGCTCGCCCAGCAACACTGTTTTTGCTGGGTATTCTTTTCTCTATTTTTTCTTTAGTCATCCTTTAATTCTCCTCCCCTTTTCCCTGCTTTTGCATTATTCCGCTTGTTACCTGCAAAAATAAGGCACTGAACTGCTAGTGAAAGGCCATTATGGCCTTTTACTATCTTCTCTGTCCACAAAATGTTTCCATTTTAGAAAAATTTCGTTTGGAGAAATAGATATAATATTTCCGTGTTTACAATTTTTGTCAAAGCCTGAGTTCGTATGATTTTTCAGTACTTAGCTCTAGCGGCTGCAGCTAGTGCTAAAGAAACAAAAACCAAAGCGGCAAAGAAAAGAAACATTGTTTCACCTAATGCAAAGATGATTGTCGTACTTTATAAAGAGGTATCACGAAGCAAGACTTTTTTCGTGTTTATATATTCCGAATGAAACTCACTGCTAACAAGATTTACATATTTGGAGGGCATGGAAAAGGAAACTTTACTGTGGGAGGGAGGGGTGCGCTTCAATCAGAATTATTCACCGCAGCAAAAAATCAAAATAAACGAATTGCGTCTTAAACGTTATATCCGGGGATGATTCAGCCAGTATACAAATAACACAGGCCTGAAAAATTTGTGTCATTGAAAATTGTATGAAAATTCTTGGCTGGTTCCGAGGTTTCTGGGTTGCTGTTTTAAAAAATGACTACGATTTTTCTCTAAGATGTATGGATTTTACACAAATGGATGTGAAAACATGGGGAAAATAGCCTATTCACATATATTCAGATTAAAGGTTTATTACCAAAAGTTACAAAAATATTTTGTATACAAATAATGTTACGTATTTACAATTCCTTATATGTATTTTTGCTTTGCATTTTTTTTTGGTACTTTTTCGTCTGTACACATCATACGGGTCTTCTCTGCGCAGCATCCAACAGTAGTCTGCCATCATGTTGACGTTCCATCTACCCTTGTATCTTTGTTCCATCTCATTTATGTTTTGATGGAATCTTTCTCCTTGCTCCTCCCTAACGGCTCAAAGGTTTTCTCTCTCAGGAAATTAGTCCAAGTGAGCGTTCAGAAAATGCACCTTCAAGCTCATTCAACAACCAATTGCTATGATTTTTTTTGCACGTTTTCTACAATTTGTTTGTAGTTGGGATCTTTGTAGTTCCCCAAAACCTTTACAACTTCCTTAAAAGCATTCCAACCCTCGCTTTCAACAGTTTTCATTTTTGTTTCAAACTCATTGTCTTTCAAAAGTTTCCGAATGTCTGGTTCGATAAAAAATGCCTTCTTTCAATTTGGCATCTGAAAATCGCGGAAACTTTTTACATAGAAACTTAAAACACTGTCCTTCTCTTGGCAAAACTTTAACTGATTCAGAAGTTCAAGCTTGATATGAAGAGGAGGTAGGACTTTTGTGGCATCATCAAACTTTTCCAATTCACTAAGTAGGAACTGTACACCAATTATACTCAAAATAGTATAACTATACTAATAATCCGAAATTTCTTGGCGTAGAATAGAAATGAAACTTTCCAAGCTTTCGCAGATCAACCAGATGGCTTTTTCAGAGAAGGTAGACGGCTAACTGCAAACTGGATAATAGAACGTTTCAACAATTTGAACGCGGTGACTTGACTAGACAATAAATGAATAGGCGCAAACGTGGTGATTCGGAGAAACGAGGTCACATTGGTTGGGCACACGGTACCATGGCAGAAAACGCAGCAATATTTGAAGAATTGATTCCAAATACGTGGCAACTCCAGAGAGACGCTATCATTGCAAGCCTCGCAGATGGTCAATATGAGAAGTCTACCCTATCAAGAGAAGTCAAGTTCAAGTTCACCGATCCTATATGGAGACATGTAAAGAAATTAGCTCCATACTCCACACCCAAATCTACTGCCATTCGCGAAACCTTGGAAAACTTGACCAGTGCGAGGCTTGCAATGATAGCGTCTCTCTGGAGTTGCCACGTATCTGGAATCAGTTCTTCAAATAATGCTGCGTTTTCTTCCATGGTACCGCGGGCCCAACCAACGTGACCTCGTTCCTTCGAATGATCACGTTTGCGCCTATTCATTTATTGTCTAGTGAAGTCACAGCGTTCAAATTGTTTAAACGTTCTATTATCCAGTTTGCAGTTAGCTGTTTATCTTCTTTGAAAATGCCATTTGGTTGATGTGCGAAAGCTCGGAAAGTTTTATTTCTATTTTACGCCAAGAAATTTCGGATTAGTAGTATAGTTACACTATTTTGGGAAACTTTTATAGATAACATTTTGTTTCCTGGTTTTAAAGCAGCCCTACTTGACCATTGCTTTTTTGAACCATTGTTGGCTCTTTGTTTGGCAATCCCATTCACACAAAAAGCTTAGGCATTTTGTATATTATCCTTGCTGTCCAAGGAGCATGAACAGTACTTTTAAGATCATCACATATGAATGAACCATCTATGATCGTTGTAGTTAAACTTAGTGGTAACTAAGCTACATTTTCATTGGTTTCTGTGTTCAAACTACGAGTAATTAACTTTTTGTTGTGTCAACTAGGTTTTGCAGACCCTAATGTCTCTTTTTGTTTAGTTATCAGAAGTGAAGTTCAGTAGGCCGCCACGGTGGCGCAGTGGTCTAAGCGATTGCCTCTAACCATTCGTCCGAAAGGGGTCCGGGTTCGAATCCCGGTGAGGCATGGATGTTGTGTTTGTCTTACCGCACTGGCTCTCTCCCTTCCCTGGAACCAGTGACCATAAATTAGGGACGGGCGACTGCTTATAGCCCATTGAGTTGCTCACGGTGGTCGTTAAACCTCGAATCAAAAAAAAGAAAAAAAAAGTTCAGTGGAAATTTTTAGTGATAGTGAATTGTAATCATTTTCCTTCATTTCCCGCCATTTTTAGAGATAGTGAATTGTAATCATTTTCCTTCATTTCCCGCCATTTTTATGAGCTGGGAAGCAAACGTCAATGTATTTACTTCTTTTCCCACGCGTCGCAACAGAGGGGATGATAGATTTATAGTTTCGCCGATGTGAGAAGAATGAAACTGGACATTATTGCTTTTCAGCTGTCCCAAGCAAAGCGGCGAAGCGAGAAGAAGAGGGGGACAGCGAACCAATTAAAGAATCTTGCGTTTTCAGAGAGAAGGCATTTCTACGGTGTGGCCAGGTTTTCTAGGAATCCGTCGGACTTCTTCGGCAGGGGAGAGTTTTGGTTGGGGGTCGGTTATCGGAGCAAGGGAGGGCAGAAGGTACTCGGTGGCAGAAAGTGGAGGAAGAAGGAGGTTTTTAGCGGAGGTAAAAATATCTCGCGTGAGGGCGTGAGGATTATACCGGGTAAGCAAGCGGGATGATGATATGGGAGAGAGAAGTAGATTACGAGGTGTTAATACATAGAAAGAACGGAGATCAGGACAAGGCTTAAAGACATTCCCCGTAACATCTGAATAAAAGTCTTCCTCACTGCAAAATTTAGCTTCAGTCGATTCACTTTTATGTACTTTGTATTTTTTTTTTTTTTATTGGAGGTTTAACGACCACCGTAAGCAACTCAATGGGCTATAAGCAGTCGCCCGTCCCTAATTAAGGGTCACTGGTTCCAGAGAAGGGAGAAAGCCAGTGCCTGAAGATAAACACAACATCCATGCCTCACCGGGATTCGAACTCGGACCCCGTTCGGACGAATGAGCAGAGGCCATCGCTTATACCACTGCGCCACGTACTTTGTATTGTATTGATCTGCTTCAGTCGGGGGAATTACGGGTTAAACCCCCGATACAGAACTTACTGCAAAGGAAGCATCAAACGAACCCTCCACACAGGGTGCTGCAATGTAAGTCAGCACCAAGCCCTGTAACAACCATAATGTCTCTTTTTTGTTGTAAACATAATCCTTTTACAGTAGATTTGTCAAATGAGAGTAAATTCATCAAAGAAGCTAAAATTAAAATAATTGTCTCATATGTAAGAACAGGCAAAATAATATATAGCGAAATTAAATTTTTATACTGGGGAAAAATAGTGTATGATAAAAAAATTGTTTTACTACTTTTCCTGAAATCAGCACCCAAAAATCTATGGGAAAATGTGAACATTTTACAGACAATTTTTCCATCGCAAACCAGTGTAATTAATACAACTTCCGGCATTAACCTTACGGATGCAGTTTCTGTTTTTCAGATTTTTATGCACAAAAGCAGGATGTGCGATTACCCGATACCATACCTCAGTAAGAGGGGTTGATTCTGCATTCATTTAATGGAAAGACAGCGGAAACACAAATTGCGGTAAGCATTCAAATATTTTTTTTTGTCTCACATTTTCTAATTTAAGAGGTAGAGTGTGTTCTAATTTCTCAATTTTTGCGATGGGCTATTCACAAATTCCTCATTTTTATGGGCTCGACCTGCTTTGATAGCGACAGATGAAAATTATGGTGTAGTGAAAAAAAAAAACCAACCACCTTAATTTCATGAAACTGTTATTAAACAGATGCCATGAAATATGACCGAGGACTAGGGTATCATTCCATCAATTTGTAAAGCATGCCGCACAGATACGATCACAGCTTCTAACAAGCGCAAGACCTGTAACTACATTTTATTTTTTCACCCTTGTCAGCTCTATACGCCTTTGTGGGGTGGAGGAATTACCTGTTACTGCTCAGTTAGTGGGCTTCCGAGCGCTTTTTCTTAATCGCCGATGTTGTTATCACAGCACCTGCATAACATGCCGTGCCCTGACATGAAAACATTGAAACCTGATGGCCTGTTTGCACAGGCGGACACACGAGAACAGCAGCACCACCTGCTCCCAGGTCACGACCTATGCCAAGGCCGCAATCAACTGATTGCTCTATTTTATCGCCCGTGTAGGAGTAATGACTAGGCGGTGTTTTCTAAAATGTTTTTACTCATTAGCCCGCCTTATGAAGAAGAGACCAAGGACAGGTCGAAGTAATAACAAAGGAAATTTTAATGAATCGCACACATTCTTTCTCTAGGGGACATAGAGTACAATGAAAAGTATAAACACAAATAAATGCAAGAAGTAAGCTTGTAATAAGTTCGTTTTGTTAAAAAAAAAAAAAAAAGCTGTAGAACCTCAAAGAACGGCACGACATCAAATCACGTGACAGACTCCCAATCAAGGAGGATTATCAAGGCAATTAGCTCAGAAAATTCAGAAGTGTGCCTCTGTTAACGCTATACTTTGCGGGAAAAAGAGGTACATGCAATATCACATGTTCCTTCAAATGAAAAAAGTATTTATATAATACAGATAGCCCTCGATTTGCAAGCCCGTCCAATTTGCGCAAATTTTTAAACCAGAAAGTTAAAAAATTGGAAAAAAATTATTTATGATATTTTACAATTTGTCTCGTACTGCTTCTTATATTAAATCGTAATTCTCGAACAGCTGATTTTAAATAAAAAAAAATTATAAATACAATCATCGCTGCATTACGCATGTTTCGTTAACGCGAATTTGTTCTAATGAGATGAGTAAAAGTCGCTTCTTTTGCACATACGAGTTTGCCCTTATGGGATTTCATTCCTGGCGCTTTAATTTTTCAAAAGACAAATTTAATCTTTGCGGAGGTTCCGGGGTTATTTTTATATCGCGATTTTCTATAGGTCGAAGTTTTACATGAATCAAAGCAGAGCATTCAACTCTTCAGATGAATGAATGAATTGCGTATCCACTCATTGATTGTGAGATGTAATCTCCTCAAAAACCGACACTATTCCACAACAGTCACGTGAGCATTAGTCACTAGTCACGGTGAGTGAGTCACTTCCCTTCTGCCTGGAAAAGGAGTAAGGAAAGTTTGTTTTGGTTCCCTTTTACTCGCTCCTTAAGAGGGTTTTCCCATTTGGGTATCTGGCAGGGAAAGGAGTGAAAGGATAAGACGTAAAGGCTAGATAAAGTGCGTTCAGTTCGCCCTTTGTTTATTCTTTGAATGCGTTGAAAACTGTCAGCTAACGTGTTTGTGTTGTTTCATTTACGTTATTTCACAGCTTTAAATGTAACGCCATTAAAATATTACTCGTCAATGTTTGAGTGCCACGAACGTATGTCATTGACTTTCCATTTATTTACATTATAAAATCGTTTCAATTTACTTCGATTCCGATTACGCTGTTTCGTCCAGGAACGCATCCCAGGCGTAAATCGAGGGCTACCAGTATAATATTTCGCTTTAAAAAAAACAAGAACGTACCTACGATATTTATACTGAGTATTTTTTTGTGAAGTACTTAGCAGAAATTTCGGAAAACACTTACACGTGTCATGCAGCATTGGCCCGATGCTAATGTCATATACACTAGATTCCCATTAGAAGGAATTCCGATGCAAAGCAAATTTCACTTTAACGAAAGTAACGATAGTCCCCGTCAAAAATCTCATAGTCATACATTTTTAGTTTCAGTATAACGGCATTCGTTTTTACGAATGTTTCATTACAACGAAAAAGCTGATTCATATTTCCACGAAACATTACCATTTAGAACAAAATTATTTGTTTTAAAAAAAGCAACCTCTATGTCTCTGCATGAATATACACTGAAGTGCCAGAAAAACTGGTACACCGGTCTAATACTTAGTAGGTCCCCCACGGGAGCGCAGGACTGCAGAAATACGACGGGGCATGGACTCCACTAGCTTCTGGAAATATCTGTAGGGTAGGCAATGCACATCATACTTCCTGCAGATCTTTCTACAATTCGGGTGTATTCCGAGGTCTCGGATTCCTGTGTTCGATAGCGCGTTGCATGGCATCCCAAATGTGTTCTATCACGTTCAGATCTGGGGACTTGGGTGGGAATGGCAACACCCCAAACTAAGATGAATGCTCCTCTAACCATAATGTGGCGTCCCGACACTTGTGTGGAGGTGCATACGCCTGTTGGAACAGGTCCAACCCATCAGCATGAATGCAGGACATGAACGGGTGTACCTCGTCAGAAAGGATAGGCACATAGCGTTGGCTGGTCACAAACGTTTGTAGACGTACCAGGGGTCCCAGTGAAGTTCAGCTAAACACACTCCATACCATTACGGACCACCCACTAGCCGGTAGAGTTCCCTGTTGATAGGCGGGATCCATGGCTTCATGGGGTTTGCGCCACACACAAATCCTTCCATCTGCCCGATACAGTTGGAAACGCGACTCGTCAGACCAGGGTACTTGTCTCCAGTCATCAAGTGTCCAGTGGCGGTGTTGCCGTGCCCGAGCGAGGCGCATAGCTCCGTGTCGTGCACCCATCAAGGGGACTCGAGTTGGGCGTCGGCTCCCGAAGCCCATATCGTGCAGGGTACGTTGCACAGTCCAGACGCTGATGCTTGTTGAGGCTCCAGCATTGATTTCCGATTATACCTGCGAGAGTGTTGCCCTCCTATCGCGTGAAATGATTCTTGACAGCCGACGATGGTCACGTTCACCCAATTTCTTTTTACGGCCACACTGGTATCGTAGGTTGGAGGTTTTGCCGGAATTCTTGCAGTCACGGTACACCCTTGCAATGGTTGTCCGTGAAAATCCGAACTTCGTTTCTACCTCCGAAATACCATGGCCTACCTCACGAGCGCCAACTATGACACCGCGTTGAAAATCGCTTAAATCGTTGTTAATTTTCATTCTGATGCCGAAAACAGCCCTAACAGCTGGCAAGGATGTCAATCGCTTTATATATGCACTGGCGGACGCATCCGTATACGCGCATATGTGACGTTGCTATGTATTTTGCATAAGCTCGTCTGCACCAGTTTTTCTGGCACTTCAGTGTATATGCAGTGAAGCAAAAGTCACCACATTTTAATTTTGGTTCGATCACCCGCAGATTACATGCTGTCAGTTCCTCCTTATTTTTTTACGCCTCGGAGAAAACTGACCTGGTCCGTCACAGTCAGTCGCATGTGGGAAGAAGAATCCAAACTTTCTTTAAAACAGTAACAAAGAGTTTAATGTAATTCATTCTGGGTTGGGAGATATCTAGCAGGCAGTGAGTAAAAGACTTGCATATGAGAGCATTCGTCATCTTTCTGACTTGGACTTCTTAACGCGCTTTTAACTCGGCAGGTCCCGTAAACACGCCGTACGCCACCATCAGAAAAGACTCGAGGTCTTCCAAAAACGTTCCATTCGGCTTAGACGTCAAAGGACGACCCTCTTCTTTCCAGAGATTGAGATTAATGTAGAAGATTTTAGAAAGGCAGTGTCTGACCCCAGGTCTTAAACAACTCTTAGAAATACGAAACTAGGAAATTCGAACTAGAGTGCCAAACAGGAAAGTCACCCAAAAGTGAGGCAGAAATGGGAAGGAAGACGCCCTTATTTATAACTGAGAGGCTAGTACTTGGGGTCCGGCGGTTTAACGTGATCAGCCGACGTACGGCGAATATTTAGTGGATCGATCCTGAGACTTTTCCATGGCAGTTACGAACGCCGACCACTAGGCCACCCGCGGCCCTTTTCTTTCCAGACTACAGACCGTCTGCCAAAAAAAAAAAAAAAAAACCATGTGTTTCTCCTGACAAAAGGAATTTCTGTGCTCACCTACTGTTTTCCGGAGTTTATCTCTAAACTAGTTCGGCTGGCTACATGTAAGCTGCCCTTAAGTGCACGTCTCTCATTCACACACCCTAAAACGGTAATGCCCTGCCAGAACACAAGTACAAAACATTTGGAAACACTTTTGGCATACTTATGTTCTAAGACGAGCCTAATATGCGCCTAATCGCGTGTTGTTGAACGCCAGCAGGCTTAAAAGCGTGCTTATTTCGTCAGATCTGGCACAAAATGGCGCGAACAAATAAATTCCACGTGGAATTTCAGCATATTAATCTATATTTATAATGATCATTTCTCAACCAGAGTTCGAGAATCTTATACACTGTTCAAAATTTCGTGGTAGGTTGCACCAAAATGTGGTGCTACACCAGCTGCACCACTTTCCAAGAAAAGATACGTGGTGCAAACAAAACCG
The DNA here is from genome assembly GCA_039090855.1 of Macrothele yani. Taxonomy (NCBI): domain Eukaryota; kingdom Metazoa; phylum Arthropoda; class Arachnida; order Araneae; family Macrothelidae; genus Macrothele; species Macrothele yani. Next base: position 165,279,406 of record CM077029.1, on the reverse strand, counting down.
AACAACGTGGTTCAATTTTACACCATGTAATAAGTACAAGGTTGCACCTCATTATGGTGCAAGGTTGCACCATGATGTTGAGTATTGTTTGCACCACACAACGATGCATCTTTTCCGGAAAGTGGTGCAGCACCACTTTTTGGGGTAACCTACCACGAAATTTTTAACAGCGTACAATGCATAGTACAATATTTGGCATTAATAAAAAAACAAAACGTACCTACGATATTTATGGTATAAATATGTACTGATTTATCCTGAACCTCCAAATTTACTCAGGTAATCTAACAACTCGTTAATAAATATGTAAAAACACCATAAGATATTCTAATTTTACTAAACCTCTTTGAGGATCCATAACGAAAAGGTTTCTGTTGTTCAAAGAGAGATGTGCATAAGGGAATATAAGTCCTTTCGTTGATATAATTAATGCGTAAGTGTCAGTTCTAAAGACGAGGAACGACTAAAACATCTCTTGCATTAAAGCTCGAAGCCATTCATCACTCGGTTAACAACATTTAAGATGCACTTTATTTGGAACGCATAGAATAGTTCACGATGAAACTCAGAATGAGGAGAATGACACGTGGTGGCCAGGGATGCGTCACAAAGCTTTGACATATCCTCTGAGAGAAGAGTGCGTGTGTGTGTGTGATGGATATTTCCGAGATATTCCGCAGCGACATTACGATAAAGGCGGTTGAAAATGAATACAGTGATTCTGCCTTTTGCGCGCATCTTCTTCTCCGAAATATTTAAGTCGCCAGAAGAGTGTAATAAGGAAACTCATTCATTACTTCAGAAAATCTTTGTACTATAGTAATTGCTTGTATTCGCAAAGTTTTAAACGCTTTTGACGTGCGTTAATCAACAGAGCCCGTGGGACAGAAGGATCAAAATGGTAGCTGCAGCCCTGCAGAGAAAGCTTCAAATTTATGAGATTTGCTATTCCTGTTTTTCCATTATTATGTATTCATGTTTTTCCGTTATTATATATTCATGTTTTTTTTTGTTATTACGTATTCACGTTTTTTCGTTATTATGTATTCACGTTTTTCCGTTATTATGAAAGCGCTTTCCGAGAAACCTGTTTCAGATTAATTTCCACATGCGCTATTGCAACCATACGTCAAGAAAGTATCGGGACGTCAGTAACTTATTCTTTCATTTTTCAGTGAAAAGAACTTTTCGCGAAACTACCCTTCGGCAAAATGAACCTTCTGAGAAACGATCCTTCGAGGAAATTAACTGTACGGTGTAAAGACGTTCGATAAAAAGATATTTTCGTGAAAAGAATCTTTCCTTCGGTAATAGAAGTTTCAGTAAAATGGCCCTTCGTTAAAAAGAACGATGAAAATAACTTTTCGGCGAAATGAACCTTACAGCAAAATGAAACTTCCAGCAAAATGACCCTTCCATGAAATGAACATTTCAGTAAACGACTCTTCGGTGAAATGGACATTTTGGTGAGACGAACCTCTTTCTGGGAAACGGCCCTTCGAGAAAATTAACTTAACGGTTTAAACACGTTCGGGAAAAAATATGTTTTGGTGAAATGAACCGTTTTGTAAAACGACGTTCCGGTGAAATATACATTTCGGTAAAGATGACTCTTCAGTGAAACGGACCTTTCTGGGAAACAATGAACTTTCGAAAAAGAAAAAAAAAACTTTTCAGTGAAAAGACGTTACGTAAAATGACATTTTATGGAAATAAAACTTTCCGTAAAACGACCGTTCGGTGAAACAGATGTTTCGGTAAAATGATCCTTCGGTGAAACGAACGTTCGATGAAATTAACTTTTCGGTGAAACGACAAGTTGGTGAAATGAACTTTTCAGTGAAACGACCCTTCGGTGAAATGAACTTTTCAGTGAAACGACCCTTCGGTGAAATGATACTTCTGTGAAATGATTTTTTCAGTACAACGATTTTTCAACCATTCAGTACAACGATCCTTTCACAAATTGAACTACTCGTTCAAGTGAATTTCTGGGAAGTGACCTCAAATAAAGTAGGCGAAAGATCAAATGAGCAACACCCCTTAAGGAAGAAGGTGAAATACCCACACCGGATATTCTAAACATGACGGTGTTTGGATATTCTATGCAATCTTCAATCTAAACGACTGCAAAGACGTCGAAGCTCAACGGAGAAGGTATGTCGACGAATTATGTTAGAAATCAGAGAACGTGAGCCCATTTTGCAAAAATGTAATCAGAATTATCACTAACAGAATGAAGATCAGAAACACTGTCAAATACTGCAGTTTACAATAAGAAAGGATTAGGAAATCTGTAGAACCTTTGATGGGAAAAAGGATTACTGCAAACTTCTGCAACATGCTTGGGAGAGCTCATAAAAGTTGTGAAAAAAAAAACCTTTTATGAGCTCTCCAAGCATGTTGCAGAAGTTTACAGTGGAGAGCGAAAGCTAGGCGATTCTACATACTTTTTAACACCAATAACTATACAGATTTTTACTACGCTGTAAGCGTTTTTAATTCTGCATAGTCTGGTGTACTCACAAGTAGTATTACAAGATGTTATTTAGCAGATACGATTTGGAGAAAAAGGTGGTATAGTTTGGCAATTGCAACTTCGTAGATCACTCGCTAATGGGATGCAAAAGGACATATCACTCATAAAGGTAATGCAAGGTTTCTGTTGAAAGACAGTGGGGTATTTTACTTTCGTTCAACAAGTTCAGTAGTTATATGTATTAACAACGAATAATTAACAGTACCTAGTAAACCAAACGGAGCCCTGAACCCTGCCACCTTCCAAGATTTATTTGCACCCATTTCACATCGAACACAAGCTGTATTACGAGTAAGCGGTGCTCCAACTCCATCATACTAATATGTACAAAAGCCGTTCCATAAAAACTAAGGGTAATTTTTTTCTGAGTTGCGAACAGTGCGAAGGGAAAGAATAATCAAACAACGCAGGCGACTAACTGACTTAAGTATCTATGGCAACACTTAGTAGCCGTGGCAAACTGTTCTGGTTCCGTTATTGCGCAGTTGTTTAAGGTACGTCTGGATTTCGCCATACAGCTAAGAAGGTGAGTGATTCAGAGTTAAGAAGTGAAATGCGTTGTGCGATAAAATTTTGCTATCGTTTGGGTAAAACGGCTCCAGAAACAGTTGATTTAGTGAAAAAAGCATACAAAGATAAATGTTTGGGTGAGTATGATTTTTAGATGGCACCATGATTTAAAAAAAGGCTGTTAGTCGGCAGAACTGGCTCCTAGACCTGGTCGACTTGAAAGTGTTGTAACGGAGCGTGTTCTTAAGACTGTTTGGGCAATCCTGCAAAAAAGATCGACGAATGACGTGAGAAGACATCGCGGCGTCTACTAATATCTCAAAAACGTCGGCATTCCGCATTATACGCGACAAATTACTGTTGCATCGTGTGTGTTCCCGATGGGTACCTAATCATCTGACGAGAGAGCAAATGTTAGCCAGAGTTCAGGTGTATCATAAGTGGAAACAAATTATTGCAAAGGATCCAAACTTTCCAAACACAGTAATAACTGCCGATGAAACGTGGGTCCACTATTTCAAGCCCCTCACGAAGCGCGCAAGGAGTGCCTGGAAACAAACAGGCTCGCCACTTCGGACACAAGTCCGACAAACCAAATCAGCTGGGAAGGTGATGATGATAATTTTCTTTGATCATAAAGGTGTACAGTAATAACTGCCGATGAAACGTGGGTCCACTATTTCAACCCCCTCACGAAGCGCGCAACGAGTGCCTGGAAACAAACAGGCTCGCCACTTCGGACACAAGTCCGACAAACCAAATCAGCTGGGAAGGTGATGATGATAATTTTCTTTGATCATAAAGGTGTAGTCTACCAGCAAGCAGTTCTTCTACAAATTACTGCCAAGACTCAATATTAAATTTCAGTCTTGAAGCGTGGGCGATGACACATATCGATTAAGCAACCGGAACTGGAGGGCAAGTGGAATGTACACTATGATAACGCCCGGCCACGTGTGGCTGCTTGTGTTCAACAGTTTTTTACGAAATGCAGTATCGAAATCATGCCATAGTCCTGACCTCACCCCTTGCGATTTCTGGTTACTCCCAATAATGGAGAAGTTCCGTTGAGCAACATTCAACACAGATGCTGGCGTTGTTCAAGCTGTACAGGGGTCCCTAAAGCAGCTTCTACAAAATGTCTTCGCCACATGCTTTGAAAAGTGGACTGAACGATGGGACATATCATCCGAGGGAAGATATTTTGAGAAAGAATAACATATATTTTGCTGTTCCTATATTTCTTCATTTTGTGTGATTTTACTGTCAGGTTTTATGGAACGGCGGTTGTACATGCATATATTCCTCGTCATTTATGTTTACCTAATTTTGTCGACCAATTTAGATAGTGAGAGTCGGATTTTGCAGGGAAAAAAATATATATATCGCGTTACCAATAGCATCGACTGTTAAACAGAAAGAGAACTATCCGTAAATTTTTTAGTAGGATTTTATCGCGACTTGAGCAAGCCTTTATATGCAAGTCTTTCATGAACCGTTAAATGCAATAACGCTAGACGGGGAGACAGGACGAGCCTTTCAATGATGTATCCATAGCATGATTCCCTAGCCACTAAAATCTTCATTCCCAGCTCCACATCAAGATTTCTTATCACAGTTCTGTTGACACAATCGATCAGCAAACCTCTCGAGAAGTAAAATTCTTTTCATCATAGATGCCTTGTTGCCTTGGTAACAAATCGCTTCGGAGGTTTTACACTCCACAATCGCAGTAGTGAAAGAAGTTAAGAGCTCCTGCAACGTATTAAAACGCATGCAAGTCTTGAGTTACGGCACATCTTAGCGGTTCGCCAAATGCGAAGGCTACACCAGAAGCAATTTCACGGCTACGCCTTAATGTGACAGTTCAATCTATGAAAATAACAGGTTGCGGAAAGGCATGCATTTTGCTTCCGTTTCTTCTTCTCTACAGCGGGGGAAATGTCAGAAGAGTTTCTCACATGCGAACACATCGAAGTCTTCATACAGGGACGTTAAAACTAAGCTGAGAATGACATAATGCAATTTTTTTCTATTTTTAGGTAATTTCTTTTTTTTTTTTCATTTGGAAAATCATTTGAAAATAATTCTGTTTAAACGATTCATCCTCAAAAAAAAGCACAACAATATTTCTCTTTTCCACCGATTCTGGCTACTTTTTTTTTTTTTTTGATTGGAGGTTTAACGACCACCGTGAGCAACTCAATGGGCTATAAGCAGTCACCCGTCCCTAATTTAGGGTCACTGGTTCCAGGGAAGGGAGAGAGCCAGTGCCGTAAGACAAACACAACATCCATGCCTCACCGGGATTCGAACCCGGACCCCTTACGGACGAATGCTCAGTGGCCGTCGCTTAGACCACTGCGCCACCGGGGCGGCTCTGGCTACTTTAAACGTTGTCTTCTAGTTAGAAATTAATTTAATCTGAGGAAATATCCGATGAACAGATTTGTGGAACAACATCGATTACCACAAACGCATTATCCCAAAACCAGGGGTTCCCACTCAAAAGTAAACAAGTTAGTAAAATCATGCAATGCACTGATTATGATACGCTTTTCAACATACCAGAAATCAAGTTATGAGGATAATGGTTGTCGAATAAATCTTGCTCCTGTGCCCTGACCTTTGATCCCATTTCAATGATATTAAACAGAATTGGTTCAGTATACCTCCGGAACAACATACTAAAGTTTTGTCGCAATAGAAGCATTTTTAGTCAAAATATGAGGATAATGGCTGAGGAATATATCTCGCTCCTGTGCCCTGAACTTTGACCCCATTTCGATGATATTCAACAGAACCGGTTTAGTGTACCTCCGGAACAACATGATTACGTTTTGTCGCAATCAAAGCATTTTACGTAAGTTATGACGCATAAGGGAGATGGAATGGATCCCGCTCCTATGTCCTGACCTTTGACCCCATTTCGTCCATTTTCAATAGGGTTCGTCCCCAGGTTGTCCCATACCACTTACTAAAATTTCATCGAAATCGAACCATTTTTATGCTAGTTATCGTGCGGACAGGCAGACAAACGGACAAATCTGGAGCATATATACGCTTCTTCAACCTATGGTTGGAAAGCGTAAAAAAGAAAAAAAAAATTCCCTGACTTTTCCAGGTTCTTCAGGTGATTTTGAAAGGTTTTTCCAGAGTTGGCGATCCTTATCAGGTTGTGATGCATTGTTGCGTTTCATTCCATTCATACATTTTTTTCTTACCAAAACCCACATTTGTAAATTCTTTACGTAATGTGTCTTTATAAAATTACCTGCTTTTCATTAATAACAACTAAATGCGCACATTATTTACCAGAGCCGAATATCGCGGGCGTGCTAGGTGTGCGGCGCACACCCACACAGAGTCGCAATTTAACCTATATTATCAATATTATTTTTTCGGATTTATTTCTAATAAAACTCGCCAGACTTCGTCCTAAATCTTCGAGAGGTGGTTAAAATTAATTTCCCCACATAATGTTTTTATTAAGAAGAAAAGGTTCATTCAGTAAGCATAAAAAAAATTCTCCAAAGTCTGATTCACTATCGGAGTTTCCAAATAATTCCTGTAAATCCATTTCCGTTGCACTTGCATCGTCAATATAAACATCGTCACCAAATTTATCATGGTTCCTGTTGTCTTCACCTGAATCGTAAATCAGATCATCTTGCGTCAGATCAGATCAGATCTAGAGGATTTTACGAAGAGAGTGTCTGACCCCAGGTCTTAAGCAACCCTTAGAAATAGGAAGCTAGGAGATTTGGGCTTCGTACCTGCCTGGGATCGAACCCGAGGTCTTTTCCGTGGCAGTCACTAACGTTGACCACTAGGCCACCCGGGGCCCTCATCTTGCGTCTCCATCCATGGCATTACTTATACCGTATTTTTGAAAGATTTTATTACCATTTCTGGTGGAATTGCGTCCCACACTTCTTTCTTTCACTCAGGGAGTAGCAAGGCCAATGTCCGTCTTTCTCAAGTTAACACCCCCTTTTTTTCTTCCCCACATCTGTTGATGAGATCCATTCAACCCATTTCTGTTGAAGTTTGTCATTGAAAGGCTTTACCAAACTAACATCAAGTGGCTGCAAAAGTGATGTTAAGCCACTAAATATTACTACCAGTGTACTGTCAGTTTCCTTTGCCTTTTTTTTAACACCTTTAGTTTTATGTGCTCTAAAGACACCCCACACGAATTCTTGTTCTCCTCCTCAACAGCCAAGTGATATATCCTTATATCTTGACTCACTGCGTGTCCTGTCCTACAGGTGAAGTGACGCAGCGCGCAGTTCCACATGGCTAATAAAATAAGGGGATTCCTTCATGTCTGGAAGCAAGAAATTCCATGGTCTCAATTTAAAACAGGGTTAGGTACTGCAGATTATATTAGCACCACCTATTCCCGTAGGAATCCCACTATGGATGAAAAATATTCCATAAAAATTTTTCATTTTTTTAGTGACCCGCATATAAGCCGACCCCCCTACTTTGAAAGCAGGATTTCTTCCATAAATTTTTCGGCTTATACGCGAGTATATGCTGTGTTGTTGTTGTAATGTTCATGAACATACTTTCACATTTGGACAACACAAACAAAAAGAAAATACCTGGTTATTAAAAAATCACCTTATATATAACATTATTGACGGGTTTTTACCAAGTGTGGTTATAATAGGTGAATGGGCTAGTTACGGAATCGGGCCATCTCGGCATTCCAGTGTTTTGGGAACGCAGTATCAAAGTTGTCGCGAACACTTGTCCTCCAGTAAGTTTGTTTGTTTGTTTGATTGGGGACTTAACGACCACCGCGAGCAATTTAATGGGCTATAAGCAGTCGCCCACCACTAATTCAGGGCCACTGTCTCCAGGGAAGGGACACAGTCAATGCCGTAAGACCAACACAACATCCATGCCACATCGGGATTCGAACCCGGACCCTTCTCGGGCGAATGATCAGAAGCCATCGCTTAGACCACTGCGCCACCGGGGTGGCATCATCCAGTGGCGAAAAGCTCCTTCTTGTTTATATCTGGCTGAAGGTCTTAGTGTCAAAATTTTACAGCATATCTAAGCAGACATTTGCTGGATAGAATTTCCCACGAAGAGAAAATGGCCAATAATGCGGTGGTGCACAATCCTACACCAAACATTAATTTCGAAGCTATCGCAAATATGACTTTGAGAGGTGTGTGTGTTTTTTATTGGAGATTTAACAACCACCGTGAGGTACTCAATGGGCTATAAGCAGTCGCCCTCCCTGATTTAGGGCCAGTGGTTCCAAGGAAGAGAGAAAGCCAGTGTCGTAAGACAAACACAACATCCATGTCTCCACGGGATTCGAACCCGGACCCCTTTCGGACGAATGATCAGAAGCCATCGCTTAGACTACTGGCCATGGGGGTTTTCCGAGCGCCATTTGCAGCTTGTCTATTAAGTGCTCCTCATACGTGAAATGGCAACTCTTCAATAAAAAGTACACGTACAACGAAGTGTTCGTCATTATCTACACGACCCATTAAGTTTCAAGCAAAATCAAAACGGCGAGCCTTATCGTTTTCCTTCAAATGTTGAAGAATCTGAATTTTATATGCGTATAACTGTAGGATCGGCAAAGGTGTAATTTGTCAGATCACATGATCCTTTTGAAACCATTTAGTATTCACCATCGGTGTACGTGAGTCCCTTGGAGACTTTTTGTCTTTTTAACTACAGAGAGCAATGGCGAACGGACAAGTGTTTTACTGTTAAAATGCAGACGATGCACCGTGCGCCCCGTTTCAGATTCTTTTATTTCGTTCACTGCTGGGCATCTGTTGTTCCGTAGAAATCACGTGATCCTTAGGGCGTCCACTAGCAGCTCCTGAGCATTGCGCGTACTGATTTTTTGCTGTGTCAGCCACTCTTTATTAACTCTCGGTACTACGGCTCTTCCATGTACCACGTTCGTGACTGCCACGGAGGAACCTCGGGTTCGATCCCAGCAGGTACGAACGCTCGAAACACTAAATATCCGCCGTGCGTCGGATGGACACGTTAAGCCGTCAGACTCCGGGTACTGGCCATCCGGTAATAAATAAGGGCGTTTTGCTCCCCTTTTCTACCTCGCTTCCGTGTCACTTTTCTTATCGGGCACTCTAGCCCGAATCTCCTAGCTTCCTATTTCTAAGGGTTGTTTAAGACCTGGGGTCAGATACTCCCTTCCTCAAATCTTCTACATATGATCTGGTCTTCCATGTACCGCAAGAGCAGCAGTTTGGCTTGCATTCGCCAATTTTTTTGAGAACATACTGGCACAAAATTGCTGGTTTACGAGCCATGTTGCGTAATTTCTTTCGTGAATTAATGAAACATTTCTGGTCCAAACTTTTCCGTATAATGACGATGGAAAAAGAAAAAAAAAACAAAAAACTGAATTTCACTGATTTCTCAAACGTCAATTGACAGAAATTCTCACGTTCATCATTATCCGGTAATCACGGAATATTGCCATTTTTTAGAGGTGTTATCGGAAAAACCTGATTTTTCAGAGAACCTTATATATATATTAAGAATAAAATTCTGTTCTCACTATTTCAGCCTCCACGTAACAGAAAATTACAAGCAATGTGATCAGTTCGTGGGAAACATTGAACATAAAGAGTATAACATATAACCTTTTGCCGATGGTGGTATTCAAATCGAAGTCTTCCTACTCCGGAGCAACTGTTCTCCCAACTGAAGCTGCAACATTGCCGATTTGACTCATACATCATCTGATTCATGTCACATAGGTTTGATTAACTGTTCAATCTCAACTCAACAGTTTTGCTGAATCACTCAATCATTCACACAATCAAAAGTTGTAACCTCGAAGGTACTGCTTAATTATTTTTTTTCGGTGGCAACACTAGCTAGCACTGTTGTGTGTTGGCGTGCCTGATTTTACGGTACAGTAGCGATACCGGATATTGTGGATAGCATTTTTTGTTGTTGTTGTTGCTGCTGCTGAGGGTTTAACGACCACCATGAGCAACGCAATGGGCTACAAACAGTCGCCCGTCCCTAATATAGGGCCACTGGTTATAGGGAAGGGAGAGAGCCAGTGCCGTGTGAAAAACACAACATCCATGCCTCACCGGGATTGGAACCGGGAACCCATTTCGAACGAATGGTCAGAAGTAATCGCTTAGACCACTGCGTCACCAGCGCGGCCGGACAGCACATTCCGTGATATTAAGGTAAGCGTGGCAACAGACCTGCTGCTTAATATTGCGTTATCATAGGAAACTGGTTACATTAAGTGTCCTAGAGGCGATTGAATGTATGATGACTTTGGAACCCTTCAGACAAAAGCTATTACAGGTTTCATGATTAAATTTAACATTTAGAGGTTATGTGAAATGGTAATATGAGCAGCACATATGAAACATTTTCTTAAACATGACTGAAAATCATTGTCAGTTTAAAAAACAAACACCGAGTTACACATCTTGTTTCTACTCATTCCGCACTCGTCTGTCAACAATCGTGAGTTCGAACCCCACCTGTGGAGAGGAAGGATTTGTTTTAGGCCTTCATTTCACTTCCTAAGGGCGGGAGCATGATCATATGTAGAGGATTTTAGGAAGGGAGTGTCTGACCCCAGGTCTTAAACAACCCTTAGAAATAGGAAGCTAGGAGATTTGGGCTAGAGTGCCACGGAAGCGAAGTAGAAAGGGGGAGGAAGACGCCCTTATTTATTACCGGGGGGGGGGGGCAGTACCCGGGGTCCGTCGGCTTAACGTGCCCATCCGACGCACGGCGGATATTTAGTGGATCGAGCGTTCGTACCTGCTTGGGATCGAACCTGAGGTCCTTTCCGTGGCAGTCACGAACGTTGCCCACTAGGCCACCCGCGGTGTGGCGTTTGGTGAACGAAGAGGGTTTTATACGTTTCGACTGACGCTGGATTCCGTAGTTTGGTGATCGGACATACGACACCGGTAAAGGGACGAAGAGACTCGCGTTAGCATATAGTGAGGGGTCCTCCGGGAATATCTTCTGTGCAAGGAAACCTAGCCGCATCTGGAAGCCAGTTATTTGAGGAGCAGCCTATTTACCGGAAATTGTTTCTTAAGTATTAAGCCTTTGTTAAATTTAAAAATAAGGACTGTATATTGGCGTTCTTCTTTGCCTCGGAGATCGAGAAATATTCAGCCCTAGAATCCGGAAACGCAGCGATTGTGACCAGCCATCTATACAATGAAAGAACCTACGTCGGGACCGTTGGGAATTACGGAATTTGTCGGGCCCTGTAGCAGACTAACCCAGCGGATCCAGACAGTAACAATACAGAGATTTCCGAAAAAAGAGTGTTTCATTATTCATTCATACAACGTACAACACATAAGAATGAACAAATATATAACGGCATGTCGGTTTATATGAAAATCAATAAATGGAGCCCGAAAGAATTAATTAAAAAAACACAAGCATTAATTAAAGAAACATATCAGTTTTTTCCCCTGCTAAAACTTGCTCTTTTACTATGCCCGACGTTTTTCTAATTGCCTCTCTCTTTATTGGAAAGATCATATTGTATCATTAGTCAATTTGTCGCACTATATATGACTGGAGGCAAATGTGTGACAACATTACCCCCTGCCACCATCGTGTAATGAAATATTAAACTGTTCTCGCCAGTGGGAAAACCCAATAAATACTGGTACGCTAAATATTTGTAATGTGCCTCAGAAGACCCTGTTTCCAGAGGTTGCGAAACGTTACACAATTGCTAGCCAGCTTAATACATCCCAACTCCCGCTATCTCACTCAAATAAAACTCATTCCACTTTACTTAATAAAAAAATTCCCATTAACCTAATGCTAAGAGCCGCGAAACTCGAGGTACTCTATAAAAGTTTTCCTACTCCTGTTATTTTGTAATCCTATTACATACTCCCAATACCCCCAACACTAATATCACACTGGGACGTTTTCCACCAAAAGAAAGGCGTTATGGTCAATCTCTTAACTGAAACTTGCGTTACTATTCGGACGTTTTAGCTGTCTTAATTAGCGTCTGTGCTCTTTATCTTCTAAACTACTCTGAAGTACTCTCAGGCATGAGAAATTCTTTAAGAATAAATGCTCGTTCATGTAACACAATTTCCGCTTAGAAGAGATAGCAGTAATGACAAGAATAAATTCCAGAATAATGCGATTCATTTAGCTAACAGCTTCAAACCCATTTTTGTTTCTCTTTCTCCATTGTGCTTCACAGAAAATTTACTTCTCCAACACATGTGCACCATTTATATGACTAAACCGAAAAACTACGGAAAAGAATATAAACAGTAACTATAATTAAGCCAGTATTTTATTGAACAATTTTTGGGTGCAACAGACCCAAACTCTGATACATCTGAATTAAATTACTAGTTTCACTTTTATCTCCAAAACGCTTAGGAAACAGAAATTCGTACGACAACAATCCTTTGTTTTCGGTTCTGAGGACTTATAAAATAAATAACTGTACTTGTTATTTCACACAACACCGAACAAGAGTTTAACAAGTAAACAAGGGAGAAGAAAGAAAAAAAAGAAAGAAAAAAGTTTTTTTTCTTTTTCTTGTAATGGTACTTACACCAATAATCCATTACATTATGACCACCTACCTAATATGCTGTAGGACCCCCTATAGCCCAACCTGTTTTAGCCCGCAAAATAGCAGCCACCCGGCGAGGCATCAATTCGATAGGTATCCTAGGGTATCTGGTACCATAATCTCAACAGCAGGTCCTCCGGTTCCCGTACATTTCCGGGTGGTGGTGTGATTTAGAGCGAACCCTCTTTTCCAAGTCAAACCACAAATGTTCGATTGGGTTCATGTCAGGTGAATTTGGAGGCCAGGATATAGGCACCAGTGTGTTTCTTGAACCACTCCTTGACGATTCTGGCAGTGTGCCATGGCGCATTGTCCGGTTGGCAATGGTTATCACCAGCAGGGAACACAGTTGCCATGAATGGGTGAACTTGGTGCGCAACGATATTCTGACACCTGACAGCTGTTGGGATAATGGGGCCTAAAGTGTCCCAAAAAAATATCACCCACAACATAACACCGCCGTCGCCTGCCTGTTTCCGCCCAACAGTACATCCAGGTACCATAGTTTCCGTTGGCAATCGTCGTATCCGCGCTCGGTCGTCTACGTAATGCACCAGGAATCTTGATTCGTCAGACCAGGCCACTTTCTTCCAATCATCCACGGTCCAATGTCGATGACCTTGGGCCCATTTCATGCGTTGTTGGCGATGACGCGCAGTGAGCATGGGGACCCGGCTGGATCTTCGGCTACGCAGGCCCATGCGTAGAAGGCTGCGATAAACTATGCGCTGTAACACACTTCTCTGATCACCACTGTTGCGGCTGCGGGTGATTTGTCACACTGTGGCCGTGCGGTCGCTATGAACAATGCGCGACAGTCTCCGCTCCCCTCTGGCATCAATGAGCTGCGGACGACGGTTTCGACGTTTGTACATCTGTGTACCACTTTTGATACATACTCACTACAGCGGCACGTGAACAACCCACAAGCCGCGCCGATTCCGAGATCGTAGTTCTGAGGCGCCGGGGCCATCACAATTTGTCCATTATCAAAGTACGATAAATCGGCAGCTCTTCCCATTCTGATTCCGAACACTACTAACCGAAAGCTGGCCCTCGGGTTGTATATATACTGCTCTGTGAACTTCACCTGTGCCACCGTTCGGTCCCCAGGCGCGGTGATATCTCTAGGCTGGGGGTGGTCATAACGTAATGGATCATCGGGGTATAAGTTAAGTTTAGAAGGAGAAGCATGACTCCAGGGAAATCGTTTAAGGCAGCCGTAGTCATAGACATGGTGAGCTGAGAGGCAAAGAAAACAAAAAATAAAAAAATCGAGGTTTCTTCATACATAGAAAATCACGTTATCGCAACCGCTGCAAATTAACTGTAAGCTAAAAATAACTCAAAGAAAAAAAAGCGAGAGAGTACCCTGATACTTTTTGAAGATAATTTAGCCTATGCATCTTTCTCGTGCCAAGATCTTTGTGGGTGTGAAAAAAAAAACCCCAAAAAACCCGGATGATTCTAGAGTATACGTTTATTTAGGTGCAACACATTGCATTTATTCGCGTCACTGAAGACCTCACCGAGCCACAGTCCGGTACATACTAAGTGGAATTAAATCTTAACAACAATAAGCTTCACTAATTCCTGACATTGAACGGTACTTATAAGGGTGGATGTTATTTGTCGTAAAACTAATGAAAGATATGCGAGTTATAAAAGTAAATACAGGGACAGGGTTCCCACTCAAAAGTAATAAAAAAATTCCCTGACTTTTCCAGGTTCTCCAGGTGGTTTTTCAAGTTTTCCAGAGTGGCATGTTGCAAAGAATTGTTACATTTCATTCCATTCATTTTTCTCACCAAAGCACACACTTGTAAATTCTTTAAGTAATTTGTCTTTATAAAATTACCTGCTTTTCATTAATAACAACTAACTGTGCACATTATTTTCTGTACCAAAGTTCTGTGAACTTTTGTGAATACCATCCACACAGAATTTGTAAATACATTCCCATAGAAACAGGTCATATGTAAGAAAAAATCTGTCAGTTGAATAGCTTCAGTTTTTCTATAACACAATGCAGCTAAGCTTAATGATTGAATGGCTCTGTTCAGAGAAACATGTTTCAAGAGAACCAACAAAGGACTTTGATCCATCATTTGGTTGGTTCTCTTGTGAAGTGTTTCTTCAAGCAGGAGCCATTGTGCCTAATTGTTCCATGTTAAAACAACTGTCTGCAGAAATTGAACAAAAGCTTAATAACTAGTAATTTTAAAAATTCAATTTTGCAACTCTTTTAGAGAATAAAGGAAATACTTAATATAACTGAAAGTAAGATCTACCAAATTCTAGGCAGGCAGTAACTGCAAGCAAAAGTTTGAAATCTTGAAAAAATAAGTTTTTTTGGCAAAATAAAGTATCCATTGATTTTTACAAAAAAAAGGGGGGGGGGGTAATTTTCCCTGAGTTTTACAAAAAAGGGTAATTTTCCCTGAGTTTTCCCTGATTTTTGGAACCATTTTCAAATTCCCTGAGGGAAACCTCCATTAACGGACACTTCTGTACAACGGTACCCTCCGAGCAACGGCAAGATTTCGTTTGTACAGAACAGCTGCAGTAGGATTAACGTTAGGCATAACCTCTAGACAAGGAAACATCTTAACAGCAGTCAACGGGCACCCCTGTCACTCACGAAACATGTCTAACGGACATTTTGTCCCTTAGGACTTTACGTATTTCCTTTGGTACTTCGGTGAGATGAGTAAGAAAAGGGCAAAGGATATTGCGAAAGAAACTGTTTTGGCTAGCATTCTCCGACAAAAGGTATATATGTTACCGTTAAAGTGTATAATTCAGTTATTTCATAGAATACCTATAGTTATTTCATGAACTAACTGATCAAGTTAGTTAAAGCATGTAATAAATTAATAATTCCACACTTTAACTAGTTATTCCATGAAATAACTAGGTATTCTATAAATTAACTAATGATAGACAGTTAAAGTGTAAAATAAACAATTTGACTGAATTATACAGCATACAAAATGTTATTTATATAAAGACACAATAAAATAATTTGTTACAACACGGTTTACTAAAATGGCATTTGGAATTGCATAGAGCATTATTTCTAAAACAAATACATTTTTTGTTGACACACTGCGTTTTACATGAACATTTTTTAAATCCCTGACCGGTACCTAAACTTTGAGCAGCAGCAACCGACCCGAGCGATTTCTCTATATCCGGCACTTCTTCGATCTGAAATAGTTTTGTTCACAGACGCTGAACTGGGAACGGGAATATAGCTGTTTTATGCGGCCGTTTCTTGTTCCCAATTGAAAAAAATCCTTCTTCAGTTATTTTCATGATAACAGCTAAAATAGATCTGGCGTCACCCCTTCCTCTGTCAACTTCAGGTACTGCATGGGATACGGACTGTAAGCCCCACAGAGGCGTCAGAATGAGATTTATCTAACATTAATTTCATCTTCTTAGCTTGAATTTCCAAACATTCTTTAGAGTTTTCTCTTTTCCTCTGAACATTCAGTTCATTAAAACACAGTTTGCAGATCTTCTGTACAACTTTGTCTTCCAAAACATAGTCTTCTAAACATGACATGTCGACAGGCTCATTACATTTCGAACAAACTACGTTTTCACTGCATTCTTGTGAACGAACTATACATACTTTACTAATGGCATTATTTAACCTTGCTTTTTTCAACCAGCACTTCATTATCAGGTTGAGACGAAGTACTCATAAGTTAATATCATTATTATTATATAACACTTTATAGTGGGTTGAAAATGGTGTGCTATTTCTGACCGGTGGTCTCACTTTACAGCCTTTTGAATTTGGGATTTATTTACTTGGTTATTTTACACTTTTACGGGGTGTAGATCGTTATTCTATGAAATAACTAGTTAAACCATAGAATACAAGTGAGTTTCACGCTTTAACTGACTTGATCAGTTATTTCATGAAGTAACTAGGTATTCTATGAAATAACGGATTTCATACTTTAACGATAACATATATAGGTCTACACCCCTCATTAAAAAGAGAAATACACACACACACTAGCCAAAGAATTGCGAACTTTTGGGACAAGTCAGTCACAGACAATGAATGCCGTATACACAAATGTGACAGATATATGGACTGATAGCGTTTTACCTTGTTCTTTATAAACAGTGTACATACTATTCGGCCGCAGTAATTCATGAAAACATGGGAAATATTCAGGGGTTTAGTCGGAATTCGAGAAAGGTCAAATTGTAAAATTGTAGACGCACGTTTTGATAAAGCCGCCATTAAACAACAACAACAACAACAACAACAAAAAAAAAAAAGGAAAGAAAATACCAGTTTCCTAAACGCAACTATTTAATGGATGTTTGGCGACTAGAAGACAAGTTGATTTTCCATATCCAAAAGTCATAAATGTGGCCGGAAGACTAGAGCGTGACTGTCGTGCTGTGAGGAGGACTGTACGGGAGAACAGGTCTTCCAGTGTGCAGCAAGTAACTGCTGAATTCAAATAAGGCCAGGAACATCCCGTTTCGAAATTGCGTCTTGGATATCGCCGGATCATTCGAAAGCTACCTACCTACCTCAGCAAATAAAAAGAAAAGAATAACAAAACAAGAAGTTCGCATGCAGTGGTGTCAAAGAAAATTATGAATGACAGTACAGCAATGGAAGAAAGTGAAGCAATCAGGTGAATCACGTTCTACCTTGTTTTGTACTGATGGTCGGTAGAGGCTGGCGAGAACCTCATGAAGCGACGGGCTCGGTATGCCTTGTGAACACAATCCAAGCATCTGGAAGGTGGCTCCATGTTACGCTCTGTTTTTACGAACTGGTCCCGCTAATACTTGTGGAAGATAAGATGACACACAGCTCCTGCATGCGACAGGACCTTTATGGATGGCATCCTGCCCGAGTCGCGAAGGAATGGTTTGATGAGCACGACATCCCCCACTCCTTCGGCCTCCACAATCTTCTGATCTCAATCCTATTGAATGTTTGTGTGGTCCGGCCTCCACAATCCTCTGATCTCAATCCTATTGAATATTTTTGTGGTCCGGCCTCCACAATCCTCCGATCTCAATCCTATTGAACATGTGTGTGGGGGCGTGCAGGAAAGAGCCTTTCGACGTCGATCGTTTCTACCCTCAACACCATCCGAACTGCGCGATATTTTGCTGCAGGGGAATGGCTACTATCACTGGACCAAAACTAAATCAAAGAATTCATGACGCGTCACGTACTTTCAAAAATTCGCAACCAACTACTAAAAAATAAGTAAAGCGGCGTACTTCCTTTGGACAGTGTGTGAATTTTATTAGTTTGCGTTTCTCTAGAGTTCCAATATTTTTGGCAACGTACTGTATACAGAACTTCTCTCTACAACCTGGTACAAAAACAATAAGTCTGGAAAATTGCATACATTTGCATATTATTACTCTAGAAATGCTCACGCTATTTTTTTATACAATCAAATGGCAGGAGAAGTTTCTTTAAATGATTTTTCGAGGAAAATGCACAGGAGCTTAAGTGAAACACTCTGTTTTGTAATCAGAAAATAAACACACATGCCCGCTTTTTCATGTGCCTTGTAAGGAGCGGTTGAAAGTCGGATCAAACTTCTTTAAATTTAATTTGTCATCTCATTTACAGAATTGTAGCTCGGAAAACCCAGAAAATTATACTGAGCTGTTACAAAGAAGTGAGAGATGTTGATAACAATTAAGTTCACAAAAACACACTAAGTAAAAACACACTAAGTTTAAAAAGGGCTGGAAATTCAAGATCACACGTCGAACTACCTTCTTGAAATACAAACAAACTGCGACTTTCGGGGTTCTTTTTTTAACTTTTTTTTTAATTGAGAAAAATAAAAGTACATGAATAATTTAAAAGATTTGCCACGCCAGTGTACATTTAAGAGATCAAAGCGAAACGTGAAATCTCCATTTCTTTTCAGACTGGGGTACCGTTTTTATTTCGGTCTACTAAAATAACCTAACGGGTACTAACAGTAATGCAGGTATTACTTTGTCAAAAATAGCGAACGGTTTATGGCCTTCTTGCATCGGAGGTGAGTTTTCACAGAGCTTACCCAAAGCCACGAAAGAAAACAGCATGGCTCTACAGGCGGAAAAAAAAAAAAAAGGTGGCTGCGCACAATAAAAGTTGTTCTCGCACTGACACCCAGTTTTTATTGGAACGCATTATTCTCAGACAAACTTTCAAACGTTTACAGGGATGGGAAGCTGTAGGTGGGGGTAATTGTCAATCTACGAGGAAATGTGCTTATCATAAAAGGAGAAAAGTACGGGCGCCTGACATGGCTGATATCATTTTGGACTAAAAGGGACAAAGGTACAGTGATGTGAGAAAGCATTGCATGACCTACAAAAACCGTGAATTTTAAAGTTTAACTAACTAGTTTTCATAGTCATTTCATCATTTATATATCATTAGATGCGAAATTTAATGCAGATTTTAAAAATGTCCTAGATTTTCCTGTAGCTACTTCTGTTCTTAATACACGTTACAAAAATCACAACCAAGCCGAAATGATTATGAAAGGGATACTTAGGTTAACAGCAATAAATCATTTTTGTAATTCATACGGAATGAAATAACATTTAAGCACGGAAACACGATGAAGCAAAATTATAAAATGAACCTAATATTTTGTTGCCAAGCCTTTAGCTTTAATCACAGCTTTGGGTCTTGCTGGCATACTGTGAACAAGATTTCGTAAAAGATTGGGTTGAACAATAAGATTCCAAACTTGAATTACATCTTCAATAAGTTGAATTTGGGTTGTTGGCTTCTTTTCTGATAGGTCATACGGCACTTCGAACCACAAATTTTTGATCGTTTTTAAGTCCGGTGACTGTGGTGGCCAATCAAGATGCTGAACATTTTTTCTTGAAACCACTTTTTCACTACTTTAGCACCATGACAGGGAGCATTGTCTTCTTGAAAAATAAAATTGCCTTCATAAATTCTTCTAGACGAGGGTAGCATCTTGTTTTATAATATCCAGATGTATTTCTGAGCACCATCGACAATATGGAGGTTCCCAACGCTAGGTGCACACATACAGCTCCAAACAATGACCTTCACCGGATGCTTAACAGTAGTAACTAAGCAACTTGGAAGGAACGCATATTTTAGTAGTCACTAAGCCATGCATATTTTTAATATTAGCAGTGTCTTTTACTTTTTTCAGTAGCCCAATAACTGTAGATTGATGACATCCCACTCTTTCAGCGATTTGCCTTGAAGAATATTCCTCTTCATGCAGAACAACTACTTTTACTCTGTCCGCTGTGGACAATTCCGCAGTTCTAACTATTATTGAGAATGTACACAAATTACACCCGAATAACAACAAGAAGTGACCACTGCAATGCTCTAGTAGATCAGATCATATGTAGAGGATTTTAGGGAGTGTCTGACCCCAGGTCTTATACAACCTTAGAAATAGGAAGCTAGGAGATTTGGACTAAGAGTGCCCGATAGGAAAGTGACACGGAAGCGAGGTAGAAAGGGGGAGGAAGACGCCTTTATTTATTAACGGGGGGACAGTACCCGGGGCCCGACGGCTTAACATGCCCATACGACGCACGGCGGATATTTAGTGTTTCCAGCGTTTGCATCTGCTGGGATATAACCAGGATATACCCGAGGTTATCTCCGCGGCAGTCACGAACGCTGACCACTAAGCCACCCGCGGCCCAACGCTCTAGTAGCTCTGGAGTAAGATTAGGATAGCAGTAGGAATCAGCCAATCAGGTAAAAGAATGCCTATGATTGGCTGTAACAACTGATATGCAGCCAACGTGAATTTCAATGTGTTTGTCAAACCCCATATTTTATGCCATATCTAAAGAACAGAAGCAGCTACAGAAAAAACTAACACATTTTTGAAATCTCTATTAAATTTTGCATCTAATGACACACAAACTATGAAATATGAAAATTAGTCAATAAAAAAAGAGTTGAACTTAAAAATTCACGGTTTTTGCGTTTGCACACCATTGCAGCTAGCTTCTCTTCAAACATTCACGCCGGATTTTCACCTTTTTGTCCACAATACTGTTTATTTCCCTTATCACGAATCTAAGAGATTAACGTATTTTATACCTTATTATACCGGCAGGTTTTCGTGCAGCGGTCTTACAAAAATCGCTAGTTAAAACTCGTACGATTGGTATTTGATGACCAAACAAAATTTGGTCATCAAATACCAATCGTAGGAGGGAACTATAAAATGAAGAACAGCAGTAGCCATTCCCAAATATTAGTTACGGTCAGGCACGTATCCAAGTGGAGCGATTTGGAAGTTCGGACCCCCCCCCCCCATGTCTAAATATGCATCTTATAGTGTTTTTGTTTTTTTTTCTTTTTTTCAGTAGTGCAAACATTACTCTTGAATAATCTCAAAACCAGTGCATTTTAAACATGTGCTTTGGTAAATTATTAAATTGATGTAAATATTTATGTAAGTTCTGCACTCATCCGGGTGGGTTCGGGTACGAAGAAAGTGAAGCATAATGACCCGGGCTGGAAGATGAAAACCAGTTTTACGGGCCAGGTGTGTAACTACGTTATGTCAAATATAATGCCTTAGCAGCTATTTTTAAAAATCTAACTGTGCCTCTTTTTTTTTTTAATGTCTAAGTATAATTTCAGCAGCCCCACCGGCGCGATATTGGAGATGAGTCAATGATTTGTGTGAGCAATTAGCGGTGCTTTTTTTGTTGCTTTTTCCACATTGCAGACTCTTACATCAACTCTACGTTTTATGACAGGAGAAGACATCCAGGAAGAGGGAAACGTCTTTATAGAATCTTTCTGGGGAGAAAGGGAATAGGGAGCCAAGACATTTTATGACAGGAGACGACATCCAGGAAGAGGGAGACTTCTTCATAGAATCTCTGTAGGGAGATATAAAATGGGAAGGTGAGACATTTTATGACAGGAGAAGACATCTAGGAAGAGGGAGAATTCTTCATAAAATTTCTGTAGGGATATGGGGTTGGGGGGGGGGGTGAGACATTTTATGACAGGAGAAGACATCCAGGAAGAGGGAGACTTCTTCATAGAATCTCTGTATGGAGATAGAAAATGGGAAGGTGAGACATTTTTTGACAGGAGAAGACATCTAGGAAGAGGGAGAATTCTTCATAACATTTCTGTAGGGATATAGGGGTTGGGGGAGGGTGGTGAGACATTTTATGACAGGAGAAGACATCCAGGAAGAGGGAGACTTCTTCATAGAATCTCTGTAGGGAGATAGAAAATGGGAAGGTGAGACATTTTTTGACAGGAGAAGACATCTAGGAAGAGGGAGAATTCTTCATAAAATTTCTGTTGGGATATAGGGGTTGGAGGGGGGGTGAGACATTTTATGACAGGAGAAGACATCCAGGAAGAGGGAGACTTCTTCATAGAATCTATATGGGGAGGTAGGAAATGGGGAGGAGAGAATTTTATGACAGGAGACGACATCCAAAAAGAGGGAGACTTCTTCGTAGAATCTCTGTGGGGAGATCGGAAATGGGGAGGTGAGACATTTTATGACAGGAGAAGACATCTAGAAAGAGGGATTCTTCTTCATAGAATTTCTATGAAAAAGTAAAGGAATGGGGAGGGGGAAAATTTTTGGTGAGGAACTGTCTAACGAAACACCCGTTTCTATTTCCAAGGAAACAGGTTGTAACTATTTCCCCATATGCTTAGAGATCAGAAGAGGGATTTTATCGCCCCCTTTTTTGAACTTTCCATTAACTCTACAGACGCCAACTTTTCCAGTTAATTCTAAATGAGACTGATGAAGAAACAAAAATCTGAACTTTCTTATTTGGGTGAAAAATTGGAACATTCAGCGAAAAATTTTGAATATAACGCAGCAGGAGCAAGATGGGATTATCCACTATGATTTATTTAAGTAAATATTAAACTCAAGCACATCTCTGACTATATTAACAAAAAAAAAAAAAAAAAAAAACATCCCAAGGTGGATCCACCTAAAAACTCTGCCCTATGTTTGCAATGGTAAAAATTTCTGTAGGCATTTTCTTTGCAATTAATATATTTCCAAGGAAGAAAATTTGTGCATCGATAAAAATAACTTTATACACTGACGGAAAAAAAAAATCCCAACACCAAGAAGGGATTGTGTTAGATAAACGACAGTTGGTAGGCGGTGAGAGTACATCTGTAAGATGACGTCTATGCAAATTTCACGCTCGGCGCATACGTGTGGCGCTAGTAGCGCCCCTCGGAACATGCAAAGCAGGTTTGCTGTAAATGCGCGCTGTAACGTTCGTGAGCGTTAGTTATCGTTGAGATTCGACGTAGTGTGTTGATGTTAGTCAAGAATGCCTTTAAGAAGACGAAGAAGCCGTTATCAACAGCTCACGGAGTTTGAACGAGGTCGTGTAATAGGGCTACGAGAAGGTGGACTTTCGTTCCGCAATATTGCAGAACGACTTGGCAGGAATGTAGCCACTGTGCATGATTGTTGGCAGCGGTGATCAAGGGAAGGTACTGCCTCAAGAAGACCGGGTTTCGGCCGGCCACGTAGCACTACTGAGAGGGAAGACCGCCGTGTACGGCGTATAGCCGTGGCGCATCGTACTGCGTCTGTGGCAGCAACTTGAGCTGCAGTTGCCGCCACAGTGACACAACGAACTGTTACAAATCGGTTACTTGGAGGACAGCTCCGAGCCAGACGCCCTGTAGAGTGCATTCCACTTACTCCAAACCACTGCCGTTTGCGACGTCAGTGGTGTCAAGCTAGAGCTCATTGGAGGACGGGGAGGAGATCTGTTGTGTTTTCTGATGAAAGCCGGTTCTGCCTGGGTGACAGTGATGGCCGTGTGTTGGTTAGAAGGAGGCCAGGTGAGCGCCTGCAACCAACCTGTCTGCGGCCGAGACACACTGGACCTACACCTGGAGTTATGGTCTGGGGAGCAATTTCCTATGACAGCAGGAGCACTCTCGTGGTTATCCCACGCACCCTGACGGCACAGATGTACGTCGGTCTGGTGATTCAACCTGTTGTGCTGCCATTCATGAACAGCATTCCAGGGGTGTTTTCCAACAGGATAACGCTCGCCCGCATACCGCTGTTGTAACCCAACATGCTCTACAGAGTGTCGACATGTTGCAGTGGCCTGTTAGATCACCAGATCTTTCTCCAATCAAGCACGTATGGGACATCATTGGACGACAACTCCAGCGTTACCCCGAGCCAGCATTAACCGTCCCTGTATTGACCGACCAAGTGCAATAGGCATGGAACTCCATCCCACAAACTGACATCCAGCACCTGTACGACACAATGCATGAACGTTTGCGTGCTTGCATTCAACATTCTGGCGGTTACACCGGTTATTAATGTACCAGCATTTCACATTTAAAATGGCTCTTCTCGCGCTTACATTAAGCTGTGATCTTGAAACCTTAATCGATTAAATATGTTACCTGTACAAATGTATTGCCGCCATTTCATTCCTCTACAACTATTTGTTCGTGGTGTTGGGATTTTTTTTTTCTGTCAGTGTATTATAGTCTAGTATACTTAATATTTTCTAAAACTGAACCACAATCATACGTATTACAAATCAATAGCGTTTCCTTTAGTAGTGTTGAGAACTGCTAACAGATGGCACGACCTGTACAGATCGCTTACTAATTGTAATCATGTAGCACTTTTTTTAAAATAGTTTCATTAGTTTCCGGACTGGAATCAACACTTGAATCTAGCCAAGTAATAGTCTGAAATGTTTATGACGATTTCAACCACGTAGATTCAATTTTCTGGCAACATTTTAGCTGTAAAATGTTAACAGAACTGTAGGTGCCGCTGATTTTTTATTTCGAATTAAGCCAGCAAACTTAGCCTGCGACATTTTCAGCTAAATTGTCAGAAAATTTAATCTGAGTGGCTCAAATCATTCTAAACATTCGAAACTATCACATGATTAGTCTCGAGAGTGTTGATTCTAGTCGAAAATTAATAAAATTACTGAAAACAAATGCTATATGATTACGATTAGTATGCCATCTGTACACGTCGCGCCGTCTATTAGTACTTCACAACACTATCAAAGGAAAAGTTATTTATTTTTAATATACATAATTGTGGCTCAGTTTCAGCAAATATTAAGTATTCTAGGCTATAACACAGTTCTTTTTTAGCAACGTGCAAGTTTCTCATTCTCGGATTACATTAATTGCGAAGAAAATGTCAATAGCCGTTTTTACCACTGGAATCATAGGGTCGAGTTTTTAGGTGGATCCACCTTAAAAACAAAATAAAGTGTTTAAAAGACAGTTTTTTCTTGTTCTGTTTTGTTACCCTTGCTGTCACACCAGATCAAGTTTTTACTTATGCGAGCAAGCCTTGCTTTTTTCTCAGCAAGTTCCACAGCCATATTTGTCTTACATTGCATTGACTGCAATTGCGCAGCATCCACTGATCACATTTTCTTTCTGCTGATATATTTCCTTTCTTCACTGTAGTCTCCCCCCCCTTAGATTTTGACAAATTTGGAAACAACTGCTTTTGAAAAATAACACGGTTTACTAAAGAGCTGAACTGCAGGATACACTGGTGCTTTAAGTTTGCAGTTCACAGTTTGCATAGCGGAAAAGGTTTCGTTGCGCATTTTTCTTTAATTTATGACTATGATTTCATCCATCATGCTGAAAGAACTTTCAGCCTGAGGTCCATGAATGCATATCAAAGCTTTTACTATTTTAGATAAAACTTGAGGATGAATACTTTTGAACACCAAGCCTTCATCCTCATATAATTTTCTAACTTCGTCACTTCCATTTAAAAATAAAATTCCGTCCCTTATTAAGCTGAAATGCAAACATTTCAACTTGATAAGAGGAGCAACAATAGAAAGGGAAACATTGAAAAAACAAAAACAAAAAAGAAAGAAAAAAAGAAACGGTTAAATCTTCGTTCCGTCAAACTTCAGTTTTCGGAAATTTTTCCTTGACTTTCAAACTGCAGTACATATGATAGTTATGGAATAAAAAGGCATTTAAGAACTACACAGGGCTGAAAGAACATCGCCAGAAAAAGAATTCAAGCTAACAGGTATCCATTTAACTTCCGTTTTCGGAAATTGCTGCCTCCGTTTTCAGACTAAAATACAAATATTTATGCAACTAATAATATAGACAGCCAGATCTGCTGGAACGCTTAACCGTCACAGCAACGTCTGCATTGTCGCGCCATCACGTATCGATCAATTTGTGTGTACTCTCGAAATGTCAAAGTGATCGCGTGCTAATTTAAAAAACATTGGATTATCAATGACTCGAGTTCTATTTATCCGATCTACCAAATTTGAATTGAAATCTTAATAACACAGCAAGTTAAGTTTGTACATTAATTTAATTTAGCACAAATTCAAATATTAGTTTGTACGCTTTAACTATTTTTTACTTTTTTAATTTAAATAACTTTCCGAGTTTAGTGCTGATTAGATTATACATTTTGCAAAATATCGATCTATCTAAACGCTCTAACCTACAATAAAAACTGAAATCTTGAGATGTCAAAGTGAGCAAAATTGCATCTAAAAACTACGGCTGTCGATCGATCAATATTTTTAATCGATTAATATTTCACCATTGATTGATTAATCGACCGATTAATCGGTAATTTGATCGAGTGATAAAAAATACTGTCACAAAAAATATACGACTATAAATTACACTATGCATTATTCTACTGTATTATATGGATACCAAATCCGTTGTCTAAAATGTTAGGGCGTTGAATACATCGTAGCCTGTTAATCTAGAAGTATTCATTGCTTTACTTTATTAAAGAAATCAGAAATACAAATTAATAATATTTACCTTAAACCTGGTTTGCAGTCATTTGTTTAGCCAAGATTTTAGGCACAAGTGCTTGTCAACATTGGATGGTTTAAGCGAAGTACGAAGTTTGTTAACAACAATACCAGCGGCACTAAACACTCTTTTCACTTGGCACGGACGTTGCTGGAATGTACAACAACCGTTTTGCTTAAGTAGCAAGCAACGGCAGCTGTAATGAATGAGTTTTCCACCACTGACAGAAGAGGATCTGTAGAATCGTCGTCGAGTTCAGGCAACTCTGATAAACTTGAAGTTCTAATTCTATCGGTGTGCTGACATTTGTGTATTCCTTTATTTCTGTTTCTGGAATCGATGAATTGTCAAAACATAGTTTTCTTCGTTTCTGTTGCACATTACTTTGTTCTTGGTGTAAGGGCAGCTGTTGATTTGTGCTACTGGATGAAATTCTGTTCCACACTAGATCTCGGTTTTTTTCTGGTATACAGCGAAGTGTCTTGAATCGAGGGTCAAGGGCAGTAGCTTCTTCGTACTTGTCGTATACAGGCCATTCACTGAGTCTTTCCGTCAGATAATCGAGCAAAATAGCTTTAAATCTGCAAATCTATGCTGGGTCGGCATCGGACAATCTCATTGCGCTTTTGAGGTGTGTAAGAGCGGGAATTACAACACTGGCAAGTACGTTTGGAACTGGCAGTGTGCTCGTGTGGGAATGTTTTTCGTGGTATGGTCCCGGCCCATTGGTTTTCGTTGGCAAACCTGTTAACAAGCACGTCTACCTCGATATTCTGGACAATTATGCCCTACCAATTCTCTGGCAATACTATGGAACCGAGCCTTGTTGGTACCAGCAGGACAATGCACCGATCCATAAAGCAAGGACTGTTACGGTGTGGTTTGACGATAATTCCGTATCGTGTGCGGACTGGCCAGCACATAGCCCTGATCTTAATCTCATAGAGCACCTATGGGATGAATTAGAGCGCCGCATAAGAAGTTTGGAACCAAGGCCTACTACTAAGCAACAGTCAGCGGCAGCATTGTGTACTGAATGGAAGAGGATACCTATCGCTGTGTTCCAAAACCTTGTCGAAAGAATGTCTCGAAGGGTCAGAGTATACATTAAGGCCAAAGGTGGACCGACACCGTAATAATGTATGTCAATAAATGCTATGTTATGTTTATCTTCTAGGAGTCCGATGACTTTTGTCAATATAGTGTATATATGTTGGACGACGTGTTTTCCATATGGTCACACGGAAAGGAAACTCTCCCATTTTCCTCGATAAAATTAATTATATACACCCTATGATCAATTTCGCTGTGGAGCTTGAACACAATATACCTTACCTTATCTCAACGTCTTAGAGAGCAAACCGCTTAACAACCACCTTTATACGGAAGTCTACTATAAACGCACCTCCGTTCCCAACTTGATGCTCCGCAGTTCATTCTGCCCTGATGATTACAAGACGGCCTTCTTCCGTTCTCGGATTAGAAGAGCCTTCGCCGTATCCTCCGATGTTCGTTCTATAGATAATCCGAACTAAACACTATCGAATTGGCCACTGAGGCAGGATATACGTCGAACCAGATGCATAACTTTATCGAAAAAGCCAGAACTAGCCGTGTTTATCTTTCTATGCCGCAACTTCGCTACCTGGGCTCTATTTCCTACATACCAAATGTTTCCTATCAACTCAAAAGCGCGCTCAGGAGGATGAACTTCGGTGTCGGCATAAAATATTCGGCATCTTCATACACGATGCTTAAGAAAAATACTGACAAGCTTCCTCTTCTCAATGAGACAGGTGTTTATGCCACCCCATTACAATATCCGGACGGCTCCAGGCGATACTACACCGAAATGACCAAAAACATTCGTTTGGAATTAGAATCAGCGAACATAAAAGGGATACAAAAGACGGGAACATAACCACTGCACTATCAAGAGAAGTCAAGTTGAAGTCCGCTGATCCTAGGTGGAGTGATATAAAGAAATTAGCTTCATACTCCACACCCAAATCTACTGGCATTCGCGAAAAGTTGGAAATCTTGACCAGCAGCGAGGCTTGCAATGATAGCGTCTCTCTGGAGTTCCCTCGTATTTGGAATCAATTCTTCAAATAATGCTGCGTTTTCTACCTCGACACCGCGTGCCCAACCAACCAACGTGACCTGGTTTTTTCGAATGGAAAATCACATTTGCGCTTATACATTTATTGTCTAGTGAAGTCACCGTGTTCAAATTGTTGAAATGTTCTATTATACAGTTTGCAGTTAGCTGTCTACCTTCCCTGAAGAAGCCACCTGGTTGATGTGGGAAAGCTTGGAAACTTTTATTTCTATTCTACGCCAAGAAATTCGGATCATTAGTATAGTTACACTATTTTGAATACGTACCTTATAGTTGACTTTTGCAAATACTCACAGAATATTATACAGTATAACTATATCGAATTTAGTCTTTCACGGCAAATTTAAAACTACTTTAGTTTTCAATAATCCACTGGAGGTCGTACATGACATAGTGGGGAAGTTGGTTTTTATAGTTCCATTTTAAAAAATGTCGCTGTAGAAAACAAAAAGGTGCACTTATTTTAACGAAACGCCCAGCATGCATTTCTTTTTTCTGCATTGAATATTCTTCTATAAAGCTCACTTAAGATATTAACAAGTCATTAATGTTTAAAAGCACTATTACATTATGCATGCATAACTAAAGTAATACCATCAATCGGCTCTCATACACGAATGCTTTAAAACATACAAAAATAAAATGAATGAATAAATAAGTAAAACTGTGTTCAACAGGTAAATAAAAAGATTCGGGCAACAACAGACTCACTGACATTGATTAAAAGCTCCCAGATGCTATTAAACAGAGAAGAATGCATTAGAGCGTTTCTTTAGAGGGAACAGTGAATTTTCGAACACCAAGCGCAAATCCATTAAGGTCTCCAACGAAAATGAATTTTTCTTTTTACTTACCACTCAGCTCTTTCGCTGCGTTGCTCGTCGAAGTGATGCCTCCCTAAAGAGGAAAAGAAACACAAACAGCATAAATTATAGTAGAAAATTTTAAATAGAGAAATGCATTTGTTCTGAGAGATATTTACGATGAAATTGTACTGCGTGCTTTGTGTTTGTTTGTTTGTTTGTTTGTGTATGTGTGTGTGTGTCTTACACGCAACTTTGTGTTTTCTACATCGATTTCACTTCAAAAAATACAACATCTACTATTTACGTGTCAAAGTTCATTGAATGTTCCACGAAACAAATCCATATCAAAAACAGATTTTGTTCCTTGTTGACATGTAATTACGATTTCGATGTGTCCGGGTACCTATCTGTGAATGCGTGTGTACGCGCGCTTGCTCGTACGTACGGCATCGAAAATCTTTCACAGACAGCACAAACTTGCACATTTATTCTGTCTCAGTAAAATCCTTTAGACTGGCATTAAAATTTCTTTCAAATGGTGAGAGCTACATAAAGAAGCATAGCGTACATTGCTCTCCGATTCTTTACTATTACACTGGCGTGCAAAAATTAAGGACGAGACGGTTTTTCGAATGTAACGTCGTGCAGAAGTGCTCCACATCGACTCAAATCATACCATAAGATCCCCAAGATGTAAGAATATGGGACAAGTGAGCAAAACCGTCCAAACAAGGAACCCAAAAGATACAAAGGCACTTTATTGAAAAGGTAGCTTCGAGCACAACTGGACAGAAGACAGAAACGTCCATGTGACAGGCGGCTGCCAAGAAAAATCCAGTCTTTAGTAGGAAATGTGTTCAACCCTGACTGCGTTGCAAGATTTACAACGTCTGTCCATGCTGAGGACGAGGTTGTCAAGGAGCTGTTGAGGCATCGTGGCCCATTCCTCTTGTAGCGCCAATCGCAGCTGCGGAATCGTTTCTGGCGGCTGGTGACGTGCCGCCAAGCATCTCCCGAGAAGGTCCCACACGTGTTCGATTGAATTTAGTTCCGGGGACCTTGCGGGCCAATCCATGCGTTGAATATCTTCACTCTCCAACAGCTCTGCGACAGCCATTGTACGATGAGGTGTAGCGTTGTCGTCCATGAAGAGGAACTCAGGACCCACAGCACCGCTAAACAGACGCACGTGAGGCAGGAGAAGCTCGGTACAATAGCGGACACCAGTGACTGAACCTCCTTGGAAGATGTGGAGCTCAGTACGGCTACCAAGCATGATACCACCCCAAACGAGAACTCCGCCACCTCCAAACCGGTCCCTTTCGATGATGTTGGAGGTTTGATTGCATGTTCCCTGCTCTCTCCAAATGTGTATACGTCCAGAATCGCTCGTCAGACTAAATCGGCTCTCGTCCGTAAAGAGAACTCTATCCCATTGCTGATGTGTCCAGTTCTTGTGTTCCTGGTATTACAGAAACCGCCGTCTCCGATGAGCAGGCGTTAATGGCACACACCGTATAGGTCGTCGTGCAAATAGACCACCTTTGGGCAGCCTCCTGACCACGGTAAAACGCGATAGCGGACGTCCAGTTGTGTGTTGCATGTGCCTTGCGATTTCTCCCGCTGTCTGCCGCCTGCCTCTTCTCGCTTGTAGGACAATATACCGGTCGTCCGCCGCCGTGGTTGCTCGTGGACGACCACTGCTAAACTCTCGGACAGCTGTTCCACTCGTTTGAAATGCTCTCCAAGCTCGTGAAACGGTGCTGTGAGCGATCCCGAACTCCTCGGCCACACTAGTCACACTTTGGCCTTCTTCCAACTTCCCAATGACGCGACCTCGGGTAAAGTCATCCAGATGTCGTCTACTGGATTGCTTGTTGGCCATATCACACGGTGGCAGCAACTCGACGTCGTTCAAATCGATGTACACCGTGCAATAGCTTTCACCGAATTGCTGAGCGTTTTCTTAACTCGAGCATTTGTCATTTTCTTGTAGGACTTCCGTCCACAGTGAGTAGAGTTTAGGTCCCAGCCACCTACAGCGAGATCGCCTTTTGGGCAGGACACAGAAACGGAAGGAATGAGAGCAAGTCTAGGGACTTTGACAGAACAGTTTGTAGTGAGATTAGAGTACAGTAGATGGCGCCACCGTACAAGTACGATATTGCACATAGAGAGGTGAGAGAATTTCAGGGGGACATAGGAAAGGATACTCATTTAACCAGTGGGTCCAGCCTGGGGGCCGTCACTTAACGTGCTCGTCCGATGCACGGCGGATATTCAGCGATTGTTAGTAAATCACACCATCTCCGAAAGATCAGCTCAGGCTTGAACCTGGGAACCTTGCATTGATAGCGTACACCACCCGTGTGCTTTATACCCTTCCGACATCTCCTCCCCCCTTACGTCATGCTGCATATATGCGCATGCCCTACCGTACCGGACCCTAGTCTATCTCCTGAGTGGTCTTTCGGTCCGTTCTGCCAGCTCGTTCCGCTGTTATGCTAATTTCTCCTCATCGTCCTTAATTTTTGCACACCAGTGTAGCTTCACTACCTTTCCAACGTACTGTATCATGTGTGACGTGCCTGCCACGCAGGACGCACGTAAGATAAAGGCAGTGAAAGCACTAGGAGCTTCGGAGACGGGAGTAGCAGGTTCGAACCCCGCCCCTGGCATAAAAATGGAGAAATTTAATTCGTCATACATGTTTTATGGAAACTTTTGAAGTTGGGGATATTTTACGGTGTTAAGGTACTGTTGTTAGGTAAGCGTTAAAAGCAAAGAAAGAACAGAGAAGAGGGAGATATATTAAATACCTACGCACGCACTAGTGCGATTTGGTGGTTATGTTTAGTCTCAATAAAAAATAATTTTAAAAATCTTCCAAATATTTGGAACCTTGCATTCACTGAATTACTCGTGCAGAAAATTGGATTTATTTTTTATTTATTTATTTATTTATTTATTTTGCTACGTGGGGCGCAAGCACGTCATTTTTTTGCTCTGGTAGTCTGATGGGGAACCCTTTATGCGGGGGCAGTGTTAGAATTAGAAATCAATCTTTTACTGGCCCAGCGGACCACCAGAATTTGCAAACCACTGGTCCACCAAAATGTCCATTGGTCCGCAAAAATCCTTAGACATTTACAATACATGCAGAAAATAATTCATCACTTCAATGAAATTATCTCCAGTATTTGCTTTTAAAACATCTAATTTGAAAGTGCAACTCACAGAAAAAAAAAATGTTTTTTTTTCTTTTTTGATTGGAGGTTTAACGACCACCGTGAGCAACTCAATGGGCTATAAAGCAGTCGCCCGTTCCTAATTTAGGGTCACTGGTTCCATGGAAGGGAAAGAGTCAGTGCCGTAAGACAAACACAACATCATTTTTTAACTTGTGACTACATAGGAGAAAAAAAAACTTACTGGCCAACCGGGCCAGTAAAATCAGTAGTTCAGTGGTCCGACGAAAGTTTTACTGGCCAATGGCCAGCGGACCACTGGGTAATTTGAACGCTGTGCGGGGGTAACAACAAAAGTTCTGCAGACTGTTTATTTTTGAGAAAAGTGAAAACTATCGGAGAAAACTTACCTTATTGCCGTTCAATGTATTCCCCTCCGCTGCTAAAGACAGTTTCTCAGCGGTGAGTGAGGTAGGTCCTCTGGATGCCCCGTAGTACGCCATCTTTGTTTAGCTGTAGTATATCTCAAGTCACATCCAATGACAGTTCGTCCACCGATTCGCAGCGGATGCCACGGAGCCGATATTTTTACTTTGGGAAAAGATCAAAGTCGGGTGGACTGAGATCAGGGCTGTATGGTGGGTGGGATAAAGTTTCTCGGCCATATTTCGACGAAAGTTCCCATACCGACGCTGCACCATGACACGATGCGTTGTCAAACAACAAGATCACTCCCGCTTCTAACAAGTTGGGGCTATTTTGACGAATTTTCGGCCTCAATTTTGTCCTCAAAAAGAAATTGTGCTTCGATCAAGAGCTCCTTCCCCGCAAACTTCTTGCAAGGCAGTGTGGATCTGTGACAGAGTTTTTCCCCCGCAGAGTTTCTATTTTCACCTATGAGCGCTGGTCTAGCTCGACCTGACGAGTGCAGGCTTCCATTTCCAGACCCTCCCACGTCCACACAGCGAATGATAGCGCGTTGTTCTGATACGGTGATACCACTGCGTTGCTGAGAGTCTGACTTTGACATGACGCAATCATTTTCCCGATTGCATCATCCGCTTCCGTTTTAGAATAACGTGTGCAGAACTTTTTTTATGACCCTCGTATGTCACTTTTAGATTAACGTGTGCAGAACTTTTGTTATGACCCTCGTATGTCAGTTTTGGATTAACGTGTGCAGAACTTTTGTTATGACCCTCGTATGTCAGTTTTGCATTAACGTGTGCAGAACTTTTGTAATGACCCTCGTATGTCGGTTTTAGATTAACGTGTGCAGAACTTTTGTTATGACGCTCGTATGTCAGTTTTAGATTAGCGTGTGCAGAACTTTTGTTATGACCCTCGTATGTCAGTTTTAGATTAGCGTGTGCAGAACTTTTGTTATGACCCTCGTATGTCAGTTTTAGATAAACGTGTGCAGAACTTTTGTTATGACCCTCGTATGTCAGTTTTAGATTAACGTGTGCAGAACATTTGTTATGACCCTCGTATGTCAGTTTTAGATTAACGTGTGCAGAACTTTTGTTATGACCCTCGTATGTCAGTTTTAGATTAACGTGTGCAGAACTTTTGTTATGACCCTCGTATGTCAGTTTTAGATTAGCGTGTGCAGAACTTTTGTTATGACCCTCGTATGTCAGTTTTAGATTAGCGTGTGCAGAACTTTTATCATGACCCTCATATGTCAGTTTTAGATTAAATGTGTGCAGAACTTTTGTTATGACCCTCGTATGTCAGTTTTAGATAAATGTGTGCAGAACTTTTGTTATGACCCACGTATGTCAGTTTTAGATTAACGTGTGCAGAACATTTGTTATGACCCTCGTATGTCAGTTTTAGATTAACGTGTGCAGAACTTTTGTAATGACCCTCGTATGTCAGTTTTAGATTAACGTGTGCAGAACTTTTGTTATGACCCTCGTATGTCAGTTTTAGATTAACGTGTGCAGAACTTTTGTTATGACCCTCGTATGTCAGTTTTAGATTAACGTGTGCAGAACTTTTGTTATGACACTCGTATCAGCATCTGTTCGTACCCTCGGCACCGAGGTTTATGGAAAAAAATGGTTTTCTAAGTCAGGTAGTTTGCGCCAAAGATAAGCATGTATGTTATAACGGACTAACAGTCTCCAGTTTATGGTAGGACAATGGCTCCAAGAAGCGGGAGGACAGAGGTGTGAGTAACTAAGAGCAGGGTGACTGTCCCGGGTGCAGCTCAAGAAAGGGCGCAAAAATCGTTGCTTACAATCGGAATAAAATTAGAATTTAAACTTTTGTACTAGATTTTAGCACAGTTTTTTGCGCCAAACACTTTGTTATTTGTCTGTTTACAGAATTTGCTTTTATGTTTCGCCAGTTCCGCTAGCCTTGGCAACTTAAAATTTGCATTTTTTCCTCAAAATGTTCAAAAATGAAGGCGTGGTTGAATAGTTATTCCAACCAAAGATATATCACTACATAATGTCTACAGACGTATGGACGGATAAAGTATTACAATAACAAAACACGTTATACATATACATATACACAGTGCGTCAAATAATTTTTAAGACTGGGTCTGTAAAATGAAATGGAAACAAGAAATTATAATTTGTTTTGGTTTGTTATTCAAAATAAGTCTCTCCGGCTTCAATACACTTGTTACAGCGATTTAATAATGATTCGAATGCCTGTTCCAGTTCACTTTGCGGAATTGCCTCCAAAGCACGCGTCGAAGCTGTTTGTATGGACTAAATATCATTATAAAACACCCATTTAACGTCATTTTAAGTTTTGAGAACAAAGAAAAGTCGCAGGGTGCTAAATTAGGCGAATACGGTGGATGATTCAACACACAGACGTTATTTTTTGCCAAAAATCTACGAACAAGAAGTGAG
Organism: Macrothele yani; assembly: GCA_039090855.1. Lineage (NCBI taxonomy): Eukaryota > Metazoa > Arthropoda > Arachnida > Araneae > Macrothelidae > Macrothele > Macrothele yani. Next base: position 165,243,873 of record CM077029.1, on the reverse strand, counting down.
ATGGGACTGGGTGCATTATCGTGCAACAAACACCAACTGTTTTCATCTCGATATTCTGGATGAATGCGACGAAATCTGCCCATCAAACGCCTCAAAACATTTAAATAAAACTCACCAGTAATTGTTTGTCTACTTGGAACAAATTCTTTGTGGATAATACCCTTACTATCGAAGAATGTAATGAGCATTGTTTTGATTTTGGATGGAACTTTTTTTTCTTTTTTTTTTTTTTTTGGCTTGTGGCGAGTTTTTTTACTTCCATTTCGCACTTTGTTGCTTTGTTTTAGGATCATATTGAAAACACCATGTTTCATCACCAGTAACAATCGATTTTAAGAAGTTTGGATCATTTTCAGCGGCTGAAACGATGTCTCTGCAATGTGCACTTCTCCTTGATTTTTGTTCATTGGTTAACGTGTGTGGAACAAATTTAGCACAGGCTTGTTTTGCCCAGATCTTCATGCAGGATGGTTCGAATCGTTTCCTTGTTGATGTTTAAAGACTCTTCCATCATTCTTAGTGACGCACATCGATTGTTTGCCACGAAATCACACACTTTTTCAATAATCTCAGGTGTCCTAGATCAACTTGGTTTTCCGGTATGCTTAGCATCTTCTAGCGTCTCTCTTCCGTCCAAAAAACGTTTATGCCACAGGAAAACATTTGATCTACTTAAACAAAACTCACCGTAAACTTGTTTCATCATTTTGTACGTTTCCGAGGCACTTTTACGAAGTTTTGCGTTAAATTTAATAGCAGCCCTTTGTTCCATCTTAATAATTCAACATGAAAAAATTTTACTTCTCTAATGAACGCGTGATTCGTTTGAGTTACTTTAACAATTGCGCAGTACTTTTGGCAGAAAGCAAGCAGATGGTCACGGTTTATAACGCATTCGCGATTACGCTGGTGGCGTCACCATAGGCTGAAATCAAGCGCCAGTCTTAAAAATTCTTTGACGCACTGTGTATATATCTCCAGCCTCTGTTTCTGACCAAGTGGAAATCATATGAGACAAAAAGTAAAACTGTTTTATAATTCTTCCCCCTCCATCTCTATCTATCTTTCTATCTATTACTTACCCAGTGCCTTCTGGGCCCCTAGGTTATAGCCCCTATAATTCAAAACCATGTCGGAGTGACATGGAGGAGACTGGCTTAAGACAAACTAATCTGTATATTAATTCTATAAGGGTTTTTACTGTGAGTCCTATTTTGAGAGAACGGCTGAACGTAAAGATATGGTTGAGGTATCAAAATAAAGGTCTTACCATGTAGATGTACCAGTCGAAGAGAAAAATAAGATTGGAGCAACGGTCCGGGCGTTGTGGGGCGGCAAAGTCCCCATGTAAAGTCTATGGGAGAAGCGTGCGGTTGACTCACGCGCTGTTGAAGGCGGTAGCATGGAGGGACAGAGATAGCACGAAGTTTTATCTTTTCTGAACGAACCGTTGCGCAAAGCAATGCTAGCAGGCATTGGTATCAAAGTTCTTCTCATCGGAACAGCGAACACTCTCGAAGACCTAATTGCGTTATGCCGTTGGACTGTGTGATGTAGATACACAGTTTAACATTCATTCGATCCAGTTTATTCACGTAGGTAAGACGTTTTCCATTATGTAAAGATGTAAGTAAACATTCCGTTGACCATTGTTAGGTGGTCGTTAAACCTTCAGTAAAAAAAACAAAAAAAAACACGAACCTGGACTATTTTCTTTACTTAAGTGGTTGAATGAATTTGCGAATCAAATAAAGTTTACTTTTGTTGTTCAATATGAGTTTATTCTTTTTAAAAAAAAAAAAAAAAAAGCGAACTGACTGTTGATTCCGACTGGTGAAGAGTATCCGCAACGCGAATTTCATTCAACAACATTTACAAACACAGTTGTGACTGAAGATGAGAGTGACAGAGTGTGCTGCTATCCAGTTGAATTTTTGCCCACGATCGAGATGAACGGACTTCCGCCTCACATTTTATGAATGAAAAAGGGTGCAGTCGTGATACTCATCACGAACCTGGCCGCACCGGTGGCGCAGGTTCTAAGCGCTGGCTTATGATGATTCGTTCGTGAAGGGTCTGGGTTCGAATCCTGGTGAGGCATGGATTTTGTGTTTGTCTTACGGCACTGGCTCTCTCTCTTCCCAGGAACCAATGACCCTAAATTAGGGACGGGCGACTGCTTATAGCCCAGTGCGTTGCTCACGGCGGTCGTTAAACCTGCAGTAAAAAAAAAAAAAAAAAAAAAAAATCACGAACCTGGACTATTCTCTTTACTGAAGTGGTTGAATGAATTTGTCAATCTAATAAAGTTTACATTTGTTGTTTCACATGCGTTCATTCTTTTCAAAAAAAAAAAAAAAAAAAAAAGAGAAATAAAGAAACTAACCGTCGATTCCGACGGGTTTCATCTGGTATGTAAGAAACTTGGGAAGACCTTCATCCAACAGTGGATTGAAAATGGGTGATAATGATGTATATAACACAATGCTATTTGTTTTTCTGAACTCCCCTCCCCTTTTTTCACAATTCTGGATGAGCTCTTGTATTAATCTGTTTAACCACAGCACCAATTGATTATCTAAATAACAGTTCTCTTTTTTGTTAACCCTACACTGAGGAGGTATATTTATTCCAACAGACCCATTATTGCTATTATTATTTTTTTTTTTTTCTCGCTCGTTATTTTGTATAAGAACATAACATTTCTTAACACAGCTCTTATCATTCATTTCGGATAAAGACGCACATACATACATACATATGCATTGCATTACTCTGCAAATAATTTACCAATCTCTGCCAGCCATGTTTTTGAGTTCTCCCCTGATTGGGAGGAGGAGGAGGAGGATGAACGGCAATTAATGAAAAGTAAGAAACAATTCACACAGCCCAGATTCAAAAGCTGGACACACGCACAAGTTCTCTGCTCGACAATCACGAACCTTGAAAACCCCATTAATCCTCGAAACGCAACTGCCGCCTCTTTTCTCGTCTAACTCACCTCATTAAGGTAAACGGAAATAAGAAGAAGTACTGTGAAGTTCGCTACTGGAGATTATGATTCAGTGTTTCTGAGAAACGTGTTTATCCCATTTGGGTGTTTATCAAGCGTACATTAAATGGTTGGACGTGACAAGAAGTTTGATTCGCGAACAACCAACAACGACGGGTTACTGCCGCCGTGCCGAACCTGAAAGCTGGGGGTCCTAATTAGACAAAATCACTGCGTGTCAATGAATTGGTTGTTCTGCTGAAAGCGACTGATTTGCGGCTCATTTCTCATGCTTTGCAGTCAGCTGATTATCTTACGTCTTACTGGTTACGCGATGCCTAATAACCTCAGCTGTCAACGGCTGTCAGGCGCTAAAGTAGGCAATGAATGGCCAGATATCATCAGCACATTCCTTCTCATCGCATTCTCACCCTGGAAACCTGCGGAGATGCTACCCAAGATTTGCCGAGGCTATTCTGCTGAAGTCAGAATTCGTCAGCAGAAATGGGCTGTTGACAGCTCGAGAAAGAAGATTACTGAAGCGAATGGAAATTCAAGCTTATATTCCAAACGCACGCCCATTATTTTCCGAAAATCTTACCTAATACAGATGCATCGCGTGTATCAAGCAGTGCATATTATTTCTTATATTTGAAGAACACACACACACACACACACACACACACACACAAATATAGGGTGTATGGATGGAAGGTATCCAAATTAAAAAAAATTCTAAAAGTATATGCGATCTCGCAAAGCATTTATCATATACAAGTCTTACGTTTGCGCCATTATGAAGGGAAAATGTCAAAGTTTCGTTTTACTCATTATACGCGTCTCAATGAATTTCAATGTGGGCACCATTGGTGGGCCGACCAACATCCAGACGATAGTCGACCTCATTACGCGTTACTTGAAGCCAGAGTTGGGCAAAATCGTAATTGAATTAATCGGTAATGCATTACAGAGTAACGGTAATGGGAACAAAAATTTAGCGTTACAATTACATGGTAACGGTGAATTAGTCATTAGATTACTCGGTAATTGTAATGACATGTACAGTATCAGTTACCCATTATAATCGTAATGGTTAGTGGTTAACTATATGTTGCTAATTAACCAATAACTTATGGGTAACAATACAACGTGAATATACCAGCAACCAGAATACCCTTACACGTGTGTAGGCTATTTGGCAATTGTTACACCCCTTGGACTTGAAATGCGTGTATGTAGATATAGGATATTGTACATGTATGACATCAGTAGTTGCCCCGTCTTCGCCGCAAGTAAAGTGATTTGGACGAAATAATACATATGAAGTAAGTACGAATGGAATGTTTATTTCGGTTAGAGATACTCATTTCGTCCATCTCCAGTACAGTATTCTCGTCAAATACGTTTCACTGTCCAAAATAATTACACCACTATAGCCACAAGCACATATTAGCACTACACTCACAGTTTAGCAACTCCGGATGCACTGTCGAATATTACAGAAATTTGCTAACTCTTGACATTTTTGGCGTACTTCTCAAGTGTTGTTGTCCATTACTTGTCCGATACGAACACTGGACTAGCGAACGACTGACTCCTTTATATATACTTCACGACAGGACCTGAACCTTCTGGAATATTCTTGATTTACATAAAGCTCTAACTTCCCACCGTGCGATCATTCTGGAACATTCTACAAACGTCCAACCCATTCTTGCCGCTTCGAGAACATTCTACACGACACTTCGGTCTCTGTGCGCTAAGTTATATGGCCGACATTTCTAGACATAGCTTTTGGCACACGTACATTTCTATAAACTATTAGTATGTAATTATTATTTGCAAATTGTGTAATTTCATTACCAAATAATTCCATTGGGTTTGAACGACATTATTAAATAATTGAATTATATCCTCTTCATTGTAATGCATTACAGATTAATTCCATTTCCTTGTGCAAACCATAATTGGGATTACCCTGTAATGCATTACACGCTAATTGTAATCTGTATTTCCACTACTTTGTAATGCATTCCTGCCCAACTCTGCTTGAAGCACGCTCGGTGTAACGATACCCACAGCATTCGTTATGCGGGCTTTCAGGTGCTGAAGGTGGGTGATTTTGATGTAGTAGACAATGCTTTTGACATAACCCCACGGGGAAAAATATCTACTGGGGTTAAATTTGGCGACCGAGGAAGCCAAGCAATTGGTCCGCCTCTGCCGATCCATCTCCCAGGCATCCAGGTGATCCCTAACGATGAGGCTGAAATGTGGCGGCGCCCCGTCCTGATGACAGATAGTTTGAGGTGCTAGCTCGGGTGGCGCAAACACTTCCAACATGTCCAGGCACGAGATCTTGGGGACAGTTTCTTCCAAAAAGAAGAAAGGTCCGATCAGTTTATCGTGCTGCCGCCGCGAAAATGCATCTAATTTTGGGCACATTGCTTGTGGTAAAGAAATACCGAAATTCGAGATTTAATTACCTAATTAATTTTATTAACAAAAATAATTAACCATTTCTTTAATTAGATTAATTCCTTATTGCGTTTGCAGGGGGTATTATCCATCCCCAGGTCGCATAAGAATTTGCTGGTTTCTTTTCTTTTTCTTTTTTTCTTCTTGCTTTTCCTTCGCGTGGGAAGCAGATCGGAACGCAAGAGCCAGGTCAGGTGCAAAACTCCGCAAGTGAAGTGAAAGGTATTTGCATTGCCAGGCATTTGCGAAGAACCAGCACGGCGGATTACATAATACAGCCTTAGCTAACAATAGGCCAGTGGCGACTATACGACGAAAGTCCAAGACAGATGCCTAACTCTAGTAAGAAGGTAGTAAAGCTTATGTAATAACTGTCACTCTGTCTCGGGGAACATAATTCAGACGGGCATACGTGCCTGCGAGCATACTTAAAAGATTTAAAAAGGGTTTTCTCTGATGGTCTGATAAATAGAACTCCGAAACAGGGTGACAGTTAGGGCCAAATAAATTTCTAAAGAGCTTAGCTCGGCAAATGGTAAGCTGGTCAGGAGAACATCTGCTCCAAGTAGCCACTGGTCAACGTCCACCGGACGGCGGACTACTGGTGGACGAGGTGGGGGGCCCAGAAACTAATTAAGGCGAGGGTGATACCTCCAAGAGGTGAGGACACGCCTAGGAGCACGGCAGAAAACGAAACCGAAACGAAAATAAAATGGGAAAACTTGGAGAAATCAGGGCTGGATGTGGGTTGGCAAAATGTCGTCCGTTCGCGGGTCAAAAAGGCGAACTCACAAATTTCGTAATATATGTTGGGTGTCATTGGAAGGCAGGAGTGGAAAGGATACCAAGTTGATAGTAGGGAAAAAGAGTGTTAAGAGAAGCTGTACAAGTATCACGGTCTCCCGGGCTGGTTTTATCCACGGAGAATTCCAGCCCCATAGCGTGGACACCAGAAGGCACGCTGCGGGATAAAAAGACCTATCAACAACTCCAAGTGAGAAACAGCAGAGGATGCAGGGTAAAACCCCATCCAAATATTTCAATCCCTTGCATGCTGAGTAATCATTGAAATTTGAAACTGAAATATTATTGCTCACCTCGTACTAGTTGGATTGCTGGGAAATGTTATATACAGGCTTAACCTTAACCATTTTTACAGTGAAGTTTTAATATAACTTAATTTAGTCCCACCATTAATTTGTACATAAATTAAGAAATATGTTACAATAAATTTTATAGTTGTTTCTTAAAACAAAAGGGTTTTTCTTTGCTGCTGCTCTGCATACGATTATGAGTGTCGGGTTCTGCTTTATGTTAAGATAAACAGTTTTCTTTCTTTTGAAGGTACCAACGTTTCAAAACATGATACTGAAAGCTTAGTTTTTAAAACTTAATTTCTGTGCGGCATATGAGTTCTTGCGTACGAGCTCGTATGAAAGACAACGCGCATAGGTGGTCCCAACGATGAGAGGAAACCCAATGTCATTGTTGCCATTTTTGACGATCGGAATTAATTAACAAAATTTATGCCCGCAAGTTCCCAAACGTGGCCTGGCGCGGTAATAGCGTATCAATCCGACCCACACGTTAATTTTGGGGCTACCTTTCTACAGCTCACATGTGACGTGTGGATTTTCATCACCCCAAATTCCGCAGTTGTGCCGATTCACAGTGCCACCGGACATGAAAGGTCTAATGACATGAAAGGTCGCCTCATCTGAGGAGCACACTTGTTGGAGGAAATCAGGTGTTGTGTCAATTCTTTCCAGTATGTATAAAGCGAAGTTTGTGCGTGGGACATGGCCATTCGGTTCCATCTGAAATCTTGCACGCTTTTAGACGAAGCCGTATAATGAATAAAGCTTTTACTACTAAGCTAATTATAGTGAATATAGCTTTCACTAATATTATAATGAATTCAATGCTTGTACTAAGCTTCTAATAGTGAATTCAAATGGTTGTTGTTACAAGTTTCTTCTAGTAATGGTTGTTGTTTGATAATTAAGATCATGAATAAACTTTCCTGCTAGTAGTGTAGTAATAATAATGAACAAGCTTATAACTGGTAGTAATGTTGTTGTAGTAATTAAGATGAATAAAGTCTTATGCTGGTTGTTACTAATAACACTAAATGAAATAAACCTAACAGCCAGACAGAGGTCTGACAGTACTATGAACTGAGAAAGACGTACTTACTTAAAACTCTTTATTATGAACTTCTACTGGTATCATCACACACACTTCACACACAGCCACTCAAATAACACATAGCTCCTTGCACATGAACGAAGCTCTACTCACATAAACAACAGCTCTCTGACACATAAACAACAGCTCTCTGACACATAAACAACAGCTCTCTGACACATAAACAAACGCTCTTTCTATACAACAACAAACGCTCTCTCTATACAACAACAAACGCTCTCCTTCACATAAACAAACTCTCTCTCTCCTTATACAACAACAAACGCTCTCTCTAGGTATCGTTGAACGCGCCTATTTATACTGGCTACCACCACGTCATGACTTACACTCATTGCCAGATCTCATTCAGCGGGTGAAATAACATCTCGTTCAGTAAGAAGATAATTTACATAGGAAAATAAAATAACCAGAGATAGTAAAAATCAAAAGGAAAGTGAATCTAGAGTATACGTTACAGCCGCTTGTCTACCACATCGTGTACGGTTGAACGTTGAAGGTTTAGCTGCGAGCTAGCAGCCTGAATTTATTTGCGCGGACTTCGTAGTAATGCCTCTCTGACGCGTTCGACATTTTTCTCAAATGTCCGTAGTGTTCCAGAAGAATTATCACGTAACAGACTTCCGGTAGTCCTCAGTTTGTTGTTCCAGAACCGGTTTTCCGTGTTGGGAGGTTTTCGTCCATATTGCATTCTAAAACAACGTTGAAGAGCAGCAATACACTTTAATTCGGCACGCCATAACACGCATGCAACCTTCTCCTGCGGTGTCGACATTCTGACTGAGCTCGTCTGCGGTCAGTCGGAATGCCGACACTAGCTGACTGGCGCATGCGCGTGAGCGGTGCGTGGAAAAAAAAATGCTTCAAACCATTCCATCTGCGATGGCGCAAACCAGAAGTGAATACAATACATACTTTCTGAGATATAATTTTTTTTTTTTTTTCTTGGATACCTTCCATTCGGACACCCTATATACCGTGCATTTCGGTCAATATGAACATATAGGGAAGGAAGTATTTTAAAAACAATAATCGGCAGATAGTACATTTATAAAATTATTCTCATATAGTAACCTTGATTGGCTGTACTAGCAGCTTATTCACATGAGGACTTCGGTTGATCGGCTTCCTGCATTCCAAAAGAAGATCTTTTTATTTATTTTTTTTCTGTCTGAAGGGAATTTAGGGCATTGGGATGCGATGTAGAGAATACTGATTGGAGGGTGAACACAGTGAAAGTGAGGTGCGCAGGGTGAGATGTCTGGAGATATGGCTCAATTATGGGGGTTCATGTCCGGGGCATTTCCTTAGTCTGGTCCAAGAATCGCAGGGGCTGTTCGGAGGCGTCAAGGCTCGAGCCAGGGAACTTGTGTTCCACTTTTAGCCACCATGTAAGTCGCAGCCCCCCCCCCCCCCCCGTCATAAAAGTACCAGTCTAACGTTGTACATAACTAGTATTTTTCTATTGTTTTTACGAGCGCGATAACACGAATTTTTTTCCAAATAATACCATATCATTCAAATTTATTTCAGCAACATAAATCCTTTCAATTTAATTAGGCGTGCGAAGACAACAAAATTGCAATAGGATATTGTTTTACGGGAAAGGTTATGAATTTTGTAATATACACTTTCATATGCACGCTGTTAATAAATATTTTACACTTAGCATGCAAACATTCTGTTAAAGAGAAGAATTATTGGTGATTACATAAGCAGAACAGCATAAGATCAAGAAATTTCCGTTACTATTCGTCGCTGTCAGAGCTAAATATACGTTTCTCCCAAGCAAGCTACAATCATTACGGCACTTTTATTTGAAACAATTTCGTAATGGGCAAAGAAAGCCTTACGGACTGGGAGAATGGAGAACAGGCTGCAAGCGTAACCCCATCTTCGCCCACTTCTGCCCTTGAACTCAACAAAGAAAGACAATCAACTGTGTACAGTGACTACCGCCTACACAACGGAAATGTGTCCTAAGCATTGGTTACATTTTCAATCGGGGCATTCGACCGAGCTTAATGACACTGTGTTCCGGTGTGGAATGGGAATTAAGTGGCGTTCCAATGACAAGTAATCATTTGAAAGGTGAACGCTTTCCATTTTGTTGACAGGGACGCCCGAAGGAATGCAACTTCGAAAAGCGAGAAATGATTACCGAAGGTCACTAAATATAATAATGTCAACTCTAGCAAACATATTTCCAGTTGTCAATTCAACCGAGACATGAGATTTCTACAAATATCGCTTAATAAATGCAGCAGAACCCGTTTAAAACAAGAAACTCTGGATCAATGGAAATGTTCGCTAACTCCGTTTCGGGATGAAAAATCCAACCATGTAAAAATATGCATACGTGATAATATAGATATTCCTGCAAGTTTCAATAATGTACTGTTGACCGCCTGCACATTGTTGATGTAGTAATTTACATTAAATGCATTGTACACTAATTTCCCAAATTTCACTATTTTTTAAATATATTTCAAATACGTGGAGATAATGTAAATATACGATGTCATCTTTGTCCACGTTATTTTGAAATATATTTGAAATATTCACCATTTCTATCGCCCTTTGGATTTATCAGCTGTAATTAAACAGCTTGCTTTGTTGAATGCCACTAGATGGCGACACATCAGTTGCTGAGCCCATCATTATGGATTTGTGTTGTCAGATGCTGACTGATAAACGACGAATAGCGTTGTAAATTGTTGGCACCGTAGCGCAAAGCGAACGCACTCGGCTAGTTATCGAGAGATCTGGGGCTCGATCCCAGCGGTGTCGGATAAACAATTTTTCAGTTGATATTCGCTGTTTATAAAATAACGTGGACAGAGCGATGACATCGTATATTTACTATTTTTTGCTTTTTATGACTAGACGCTGTACATTTTGCTTGTAACTTCACTTCTATTACTGGTAATAACATTTTGTAAAAATATTTGAATTCAGTATAAAATTTCCATTAAAATGATGTATAATATGTATTCCTGACTTTACCATTACGCTGTATAAGTTGACTTCAAACATCAAAAATTGACTTTCGGTCTACAGCTGCAGGACTTTTTTGGCCATGACTGTACTTTGAAATGTGCATTATGTTGTAAAACTTTCACTATGTACTAATTAACTTAAAAAAAAAAAAAAAACATTGTTAATTCTAAAGCTAAATAACCTCTTAATGACTTTCCTTTGACTACTTTCTGTTGAAAAGCATTTGAATATTTAGTTGCAACATGGAGGTCCGCACTTTTAGCTGATGCTCTACATGGGTATCCCTCATTTGTGACCTTAAGGGCGTCTTGATGGTGTCGTGCGCCAAGCGACCCTCTGGAAATCGTGCGCGAAGCGACCCTGTTATATTTACCGTGGACGAAGCGACCCTGCTAATCGAATCATTTTACTTATATATATAAATACAAATCGTAGTCAAATTACTTACATTTAATTAATTACACACATCAAGTTTTTTATACTAAACACAGTTTTTAATATCATTATATATATGTAATATATATAATGATATTAAATATATATATGTCATTATATATATGTAATATATATAATGATATTAAGATGTAAGGTCAGGTGATGCGTAACATCACAGCCTCTCCTTGACAAATGTCAACCCCGCCTTCTCGTGGTGCATCCTGTTCCCACTAAAGGGGCTCTGACGACCGCCAATAGCGGTATAACTATACCATCGGGATCAGAGGAAATGCTATCCCACACTCACCAACCCGCTTGGCCAGCGTGGTGAGTTATGGCCAAACACCTCCAAAATGACTCTACAACTTAAATCTTGGCCCTCAGTCTCCGGCAGCTGGAATGTACCTGGCCAAGGCAGCGGCCAGTGCGACATGAAGGCAGAGGGTGCTAAGAATCCCCGGAGGACCGGACTAGGCTGCCATTTGATGCTGACCTTGGCTACCTATAACGGACGCTCCCTATCTTCTGATTCAAGGCTTCTGAATTGGAAGAGGAACTACAAAGGATCAAGTGGGACATCGTCGGGCTAAGTGAGGTAAGGAGAAAAGGAGAAGATCTCATTGAACTGAAAAGTGGACATCTCTTCTATTATCGTGGGACAGATACTGGCAGAACTAGTGGTGTTGGATTTATAATAAACAAGAAACTGAAGGATAAAGTGGTAGAAGTTGAAAGTTCCTCTGACAGAGCTGCACGACTCGTTATCCAACTATCGAGAAGATACCAGGCTCAGATTATTCAAACTTATGCACCCACCACAAGGTCATCCTGAAGAAGAAATTGAAGAATTTTATGAGGAAATTCGTCATCTAAATAATAAAGGTAAGCAGCACTTGAAGATAATTATGGGAGATTTCAATGCAAAAATAGGGCAACGGCAACAGAATGAAACTTCAGTAGGTAAATTCGGTCACGGCAACAGAAACCAGCGTGGAAATACTCTCGTTGAGTTTGCAGAGGCAGAAGGATTTTTCATCTTGAACTCCTTTTTCAAGAAAAAGCCACACAGGAAATGGACATGGAGACATCCAATTGGGACGACAAGTGAAATTGATTTTATTATGTGTAACAAAAAATTCGTCATCGAAGACTGCAGTGTGCTGAACAAGTTCAACACAGGTAGTGACCATAGATTGGTGAGATGTAAGATGCACCTCAACACTAAACTGGAACGTGGCAAGCTCATAAGACAAACAAAATGTATTGACATAACCAACCTTAAAAACACCATAATACTTTCAAGTTGGAACTGAAGAACAGATTCTCTGCTTTAGAAGGCCTAACATCGGAAGAAGTGGATATTTCGGAAGTTAACAGAAAAGTAACCACAGCTCTAATGGAAACAGCAACAAAATTAGCTGGGTCTAAGAACAAGTTGCATGTGAACAAATTATCAGGAAAAACCAAAATGTTGATGCAAAAAAGAAGAGAGATGAGGACAACTAAAGTAGATGTGACTTCCAAAGTGGAATATATAGAGCTATGCAAGACAACACGAAAAAGTATCACTGAAGACGTAAGGAAATTCAACTGTGAGCTAGTGAGGAAAGCAATTGAAAACAACCAAAGCCTTAAGATAGCAAAGGGACATCTCAGTAAGGGAAGAAAACAGATTATGGCTCTGAGAAAAGAAGATGGTTCTATAACAAGAAATAGAGGCGAAATTTTGACAAGAGTGAATGATTTCTACTCCAAATTATATGAAAGGGATGATACATGTACTCCAGACATCATGAAAGGTACCAGAGTTCTTCCAGTCTTCCCAGCAGAAGTTGCTCATGCAATCAAGAACATGAAGCGAGGGAAAGCTCCAGGAAAAGATGGAATTACTATAGACATCATACAAGAAGCAAGTGGAGAAATTGAAACAGTACTCGCCCAAATTTTCACTCGATGCCTTAATGAAGGGAAGATTCCTGAGGATTGGAACAATGCTACAATGATCCTGCTACATAAAAAAGGTGACATTGAGGATCTCAGGAACTACAGACCTATCAGCCTCCTATCAGTGGTTTATAAAATCTTCACTAAAGTTCTTTCACACCGCTTGAAGGTAACACTGGACATGGCTCAACCGAGAGAACAAGCTGGATTCAGGAGTGGCTACAGCACAATAGATCATATCCACGTACTGAGAGAACTGATTGAAAGAGCGAGGGAATATGAACTTCCATTGTGCATGGCTTTTATCGATTATGAAAAAGCCTTTGATTCGGTGAAACCATCAGCAGTTACCACGGCTCTGAAATCCTGCGGTATTGAAGATGCATACATTAATATTATTAATAACATCTATGAAAATGCAAGTGCAAAGATTCGGCTGTTTGAAAATACAACACACATAAAAATTGGAAAGGGAGTGAGACAAGGTGACACCATATCTCCGAAGCTCTTTAATGCCACATTGGAAAATGTCTTTCAATCACTGAACTGGGAAAACAAAGGGATAAAGATTAATGGAGATTATCTAACCCACCTTCGTTTTGCTGATGACGTAGTCATTTTTGCAACTACCCCATCAGAGCTGCAGAGTATGATCCAGGAACTTGCTGACAAGAGTAAAGAAGTGGGATTAAAAATGAACTTTCAGAAGACAAAAGTGATGTTCAATGCTTTTACAAGAAATGAAGATTTATCGATTGATGGAGAAAACTGGAGATAACAGATACGTATGTTTATCTTGGACAGCAGATATCAAGTGAGGGTCACATTGATGAAGAAATTAATCGGCGTACAAAACTTGCCTGGAGAGCTTTTTTGGAAGAAACAGCATAATTTTCAAGAGCAATATGCCATTATGTCTTAAAAGAAAAGTGTTTGATCAATGCATCCTTCCAGTGCTTACGTATGGTGCAGAGACGTGGACCTTAACTAAAAGAGACATACAAAAGCTGCAGACAACTCAAAGATGCATGGAGAGGTGCATGCTTGGTATAACCAGGAGAGATAAGAAGAGGAACTCGTGGATCCGAAAAATGACGAGAGTGGAAGACATCATGATCAGAGTTAAATCCCTGAAATGGCAATGGGCTGGACATACTGCCAGAAGGACAGACCATAGATGGACAGCCGAAATTTTAGATTGGATTCCAAGGGACAGGAAAAGACCCAGAAAAGACCACATGGGAGATGGGTGGATGAAATTCGTAAATATGCGGGAGTGACATGGAGGAGACTGGCACAAGACAGACCGTTGTGGAGGAAACTTGGGGAGACCTTCGTCCAGCAGTGGATTGATAATGGTTGACAATGATGATGATGATGTAAATCGTAGTCAAATTATTTACATCTAATTAATTAAGTACTTACATCTTCTGAATTTTGCAGCTTTTGTCCTTAGTCCAACTTAGTAAGATAGTTTAATTATTTTAGGCATTTTTTAAGGTCTTTAAATTTCCAAATTTGACGTGTGATGCACAAACAACAATTAAAATAATTAAGATAACTTGGTCCAAACAGGAAGAAAATGTGTATACAAGTAGAATAACGCATTCGTAATATCATGGCGAAATTTGGAAATTCTACAGACCTTAAAAAATACCTGAAAGAATTAAGCTATCAAAATTCAGAAGATGTAGGTACTTAAATAATAATTTGACTACGATTTGTATATATATATATATATATAGTATATATGTAAAATGATATTAAAAACTTGTATTTAGTATAAAAAACTTGATGTAAGTAATTAATTAATTAGATGTAAATAATTTTACTACGATTTGTATATATCATCATCATCGTCACCCATTATCAATCCACTGCTGGACGAAGGTCTCCCCAAGTTTCCTCCACAACGGTCTGTCTTGTGCCAGTCTCCTCCATGTCACTCCTGCATACTTTCGAATTTCATCCACCCATCTCCCATGTGGTCTTCTTCTGGGTCTTTTCCTGTCCCTTGGAATCCAATCTAAAATTTCGGCTGTCCATCGATGGTCTGTCCTTCTGGCAGTATGTCCAGCCCATTGTTATTTCAGGGATTTAACTCTGATCATGATGTCTTCCACTCTTGTCATTTTTCGGATCCACGAGTTCCTCTTCTTATCTCTCCTGGTTACACCAAGCATGCACCTCTTCATGCTGATTTGAGTTGTCTGCAGCCTTTGTATGTCTCTTTTAGTTAAGGTCCACGTCTCTGCACCATACGTAAGCACTGGAAGGATGCATTGATCAAACACTTCTCTTTTAAGACATAATGGCATATTGCTCTTGAAAATTATGCTGTTTCTTCCAAAAGCTCTCCAGGCAAGTTTTGTACGCCGATTAATTTCTTCATCAATGTGACCCTCACTTGATATCTGCTGTCCAAGATAAACGTACATGTCTGTTATCTCCAGCTTTTATCCATCAATCGACAAGTCTTCATTTCTTGTAAAAGCATTGCACATCACTTTTGTCTTCTGAAAGTTCATTTTTAATCCCACTTCTTTACTCTTGTCAGCAAGTTCCTGGATCATACCCTGCAGCTCTGATGGGGTAGTTGCAAAAATGACTACGTCATCAGCAAAACGAAGGTGAGTTAGATAGTATAGTTATACCGCTATTGGCGGTCGTCAGAGCCCCTTTAGTGGGAACAGGATGCACCACGAGCAGGCGGGGTTGACATTTGTCAAGGAGAGGCTGTGATGTTACGCATCACCTGACCTTACATCAATTGTATATATATATATAAGTAAAATTATTCGATTAGCAGAGTCGCTTCGTCCACGATGGAATATAACAGGGTCGCTTCCCGCACGTAATCATGTTGATTTGGGTTATATAGGAAAATATAGATTCGCAGCAATAAGTGGTTGAAAAGCAAGAAAGCATTTTTTATGTATGTCGCCGAAGGAATGGGTATTCAATTGCAGTTTTCCATATTTCAACTGGATCTTTCATAGCGTGAAATAAGAACTTCAAAATGTCATATTCTGAGCACTCAAAAGGCCGCACTTAATTGGCCTACAAGGCCGCTGGTTCCACATCCCTAGCCTAGACACGCTCTTGGTTGCTCTCAGACAACAGCTGGAACTTTCCTGTGGCCACGTCGTCGCGAGACACGGACTCGACGAACATCGACATCGAGGCAGAATCGGGGACCATCGCTGAACACGACATAGTGCCATTCCTGTGGTCACGTGGCTGTACTGTGACACCATTACAACCAAGCTCGGTAATGCACCATGGTCACTGGCAGTCGACGCAGTGGCACTTGGGAGCGCAGTTCTACTTCGGCTCACCAATCGAGTCGTGACGGTCACCGCAAAGCAAAGAAACGTCCACAGAACAGATGAGCACAGTTCCGAGCTAATGACAAAAAAACTCGGAAACGGATCCGGGCCCTAGCAGTCTCTTTTATCAAGTTTTTGACTAAAACCCGGGCTCGTACGGTCCCGGGCTCAAGTTAATTTTCCCTTTCGCCTTTTTAATTAATTTTATTTAACACTGCTAACCGAATTAACTAACGCAATGGGAAACGCAGAACTAAATAGTTAGGCTATAGTGAAAACCCTCCAAAATATAAATAGTCATATAAAAATATAAATAGTTAGGCTACAGTCCGTTTTGCTCTTTGTTTAAAATTGTTCATTGTTCTTTACTGCGATTTTCGCGTGCATTTCATAACGTCTGTGAGTGTTTTAAGTAACAACTACGTATTATTCCCTAGATACGATGCAAACTGATTATATAAAGCTTTCTGGTGACTAAAATCTAGAGTTTTGCTAGCTACAATACGCAAAATGGGAATTTTTGGTCATTCGGTAAAAACGTGAAGGCGGGTAAACGAATTAACTTGATACAATTGAGAAACAAAATGAAGGACATTTTGTTACCTGAATATGATGCACATAATTCTTTTTTTCTCTCTTTTTTTTTTGGGGGGGGGGGGGGGGGGTGGCGACATTAACACGGGAAACCATAACATTCTTATCTGATGATGAAAATATAAATAACAGTAAAACAATATATCTGATGATGAAAATATAATAATATGCTTCATTTTTTCTTATTTACATAGGGGAAATTTACATAAATGATCAACCCGGACTGGGCATAAAAAATGATTTAACGGGGCCGTGCTCGTCTCTAGTCCATTGTCACTGCAAAAAGCCCGTTGAATGCTCTTTGCCGTAGCTTGTGGCCAGGGTTGCCAATTTAGTTGATTTTTAACTAGACCTAGCTTACTTAGCGCAACACTTGGTTGGTCAAATTTTGATTCAATTGATATAGTTGAAAAATCTAGGAGACCTACCGGAAACATTCAGTTACTTCGATTATTTATGTGAATTATTGCACTTTTTTTTTAATTATATTTTCAACTTCGAGCTGGAATCAACCTTCATTTCATCATCGTAAAAATCAAGTTCCCTTACTATGTTGAGGATAAGTGTGGTGTTTGATTAGACGAAATGACTTAAAAAAATTTAAGGTCGTGTTTTTTTTTTTTTTATCTGTGGTTTATTTCCTTCCTTCAAAGCTTATAAATTCTGCTGGCTCCAGAAAAAGATCGAGTGACCATTAAATCTAGAAATGAGGGAGATAGAGAAAGATATCATTGCATTTTGCCTGAGAAAAAAGAAAATCAGTTTTCTGTGAAAGCGCATGAAATAAAGAAGCCAAAAGGTAGAATTCCGTGAAAAATGTAAATATTTTATTTTCATTAATGAGCGAGATGGTGAAAATCTTCCAAATAAGTGGAGACAATGTAAATAGACAAAATCATCGCTCTTTCCACGT
Source organism: Macrothele yani (assembly GCA_039090855.1). Lineage (NCBI taxonomy): Eukaryota > Metazoa > Arthropoda > Arachnida > Araneae > Macrothelidae > Macrothele > Macrothele yani. Next base: position 165,225,983 of record CM077029.1, on the reverse strand, counting down.
TTTTCTTTTAATTAACACACCGCAGCCGAAAAATTGTTATTCAACACCGCTGGGACCGGACCCAAGAACTCTCGATAACTAGCCGAGTGCGTTCGCTTTATGCTACGGTGTCAACAATCCACGGCGCTATATGTATTTATCTGTCAGCATCTGACTTCGCAAATCCGTAGGTATGGCCCCAGCAACTGAGACGTCTCCATCTGGTGGGGTTTAACGGCACAAGCTATTTAATTATAGCAAAATTATAGCACCTCTCTCGCCAATATAGCATAATTATAGATCTCTCTGGCACTTTGGATTTATTTGCTATAATTAAATAGCTTGTGCCGTTAAGCCCCATCAGATGGAGACGTCTCAGTTGCTGAGACCATGCCTACGGATTTGTGGTCAGATGATGACAGATAAACACACATAGCGCCGTGGATTGTTGGCAGCTTAGCATATGGTGACGTCTCAGTTGCTGAGTCCATCCCTACGGATTTGTGAAGTCAGATGCTGACAGATAAACACACATAGCGCCGTGGATTGTTGGCCACCGTAGCGTATGGTGACGTCTCAGTTGCTGAGCCCATCTCTACGAATTTGTGAAGTCAGATGCTGACAGATAAACACACATAGCGCCGTGGATTGTTGACCACCGTAGCGTATGGTGACGTCTCAGTTGCTGAGTCCATCCCTACGGATTTGTGAAGTCAGATGCTGACAGATGAACACACATAACGCCGTGGATTGTTGGCACCGTAGCGTATGGTGACGTCTCAGTTGCTGAGCCCATCCCTACGGATTTGTGAAGTCACATGCTGACAGATGAACACACATAGCGCCGTGGATTGTTGGCACCGTAGCGTATGGTGACGTCTCAGTTGCTGAGCCCATCCCTACGGATTTGTGAAGTCACATGCTGACAGATAAACACACATAGCGCCGTGGATTGTTGGCACCGTAACGTATGGTGACGTCTCAGTTGCTGAGTCCATCCCTACGGATTTGTGAAGTCAGATGCTGACAGATAAACGCGCATAGCGCCGTGGATTGTTGGCCACCGGAGCGTATGGTGACGTCTCAGTTGCTGAGCCCATCCCTACGGATTTGTGAAGTCAGATGCTGACAGATAAACACACATAGCGCCGTGGATTGTTGGCCGCCGTAGCTTATGGTGACGTCTCAGTTGCTGAGCCCATCCCTACGGATTTGTGAAGTCAGATGCTGACAGATAAACACACATAGCGCCGTGGATTGTTGGCACCGTAGCGTATGGTGACGTCTCAGTTGCTGAGCCCATCCCTACGGATTTGTGAAGTCAGATACTGACAGATAAACACACATAGCGCCGTGGATTGTTGGCCACCGTAGCGTATGGTGACGTTTCAGTAGCTGAGCCCATCTCTACGGATTTGTGAAGTCAGATGCTGACAGATAAACACACATAGCGCCGTGGATTGTTGGCAGCTTAGCATATGGTGACATCTCAGTTGCTGAGTCCATCCCTACGGATTTGTGAAGTCAGATGCTGACAGATAAACACACATAGCGCCGTGGATTGTTGGCCACCGTAGCGTATGGTGACGTCTCAGTTGCTGAGCCCATTTCTACGGATTTGTGAAGTCAGACGCTGACAGATAAACACACATAGCGCCGTGGATTGTTAGCCACCGTAGCGTATGGTGACGTCTCAGTTGCTGAGCCCATCTCTACGGATTTGTGAAGTCAGATGCTGACAGATAAACACACATAGCACCGTGGGTTGTTGGCCACCGTAGCGTATGGTGACGTCTCAGTTGCTGAGCCCATCTCTACGAATTTGTGAAGTCAGATGCTGACAGATAAACACACATAGCGCCGTGGATTGTTGGCCACCGTAGCGTATGGTGACGTCTCAGTTGCTGAGTCCATCCCTACGGATTTGTGAAGTCAGATGCTGACAGATGAACACACATAACGCCGTGGATTGTTGGCACCGTAGCGTATGGTGACGTCTCAGTTGCTGAGCCCATCCCTACGGATTTGTGAAGTCAGATGCTGACAGATAAACGCGCATAGCGCCGTGGATTGTTGGCCACCGGAGCGTATGGTGACGTCTCAGTTGCTGAGCCCATCCCTACGGATTTGTGAAGTCAGATGCTGACAGATAAACACACATAGCGCCGTGGATTGTTGGCCGCCGTAGCTTATGGTGACGTCTCAGTTGCTGAGCCCATCCCTACGGATTTGTGAAGTCAGATGCTGACAGATAAACACACATAGCGCCGTGGATTGTTGGCACCGTAGCGTATGGTGACGTCTCAGTTGCTGAGCCCATCCCTACGGATTTGTGAAGTCAGATACTGACAGATAAACACACATAGCGCCGTGGATTGTTGGCCACCGTAGCGTATGGTGACGTTTCAGTAGCTGAGCCCATCTCTACGGATTTGTGAAGTCAGATGCTGACAGATAAACACACATAACGCCGTGGATTGTTGGCAGCTTAGCATATGGTGACATCTCAGTTGCTGAGTCCATCCCTACGGATTTGTGAAGTCAGATGCTGACAGATAAACACACATAGCGCCGTGGATTGTTGGCCACCGTAGCGTATGGTGACGTCTCAGTTGCTGAGCCCATTTCTACGGATTTGTGAAGTCAGACGCTGACAGATAAACACACATAGCGCCGTGGATTGTTAGCCACCGTAACGTATGGTGACGTCTCAGTTGCTGAGCCCATCTCTACGGATTTGTGAAGTCAGATGCTGACAGATAAACACACATAGCACCGTGGGTTGTTGGCCACCGTAGCGTATGGTGACGTCTCAGTTGCTGAGCCCATCTCTACGAATTTGTGAAGTCAGATGCTGACAGATAAACACACATAGCGCCGTGGATTGTTGGCCACCGTAGCGTATGGTGACGTCTCAGTTGCTGAGTCCATCCCTACGGATTTGTGAAGTCAGATGCTGACAGATGAACACACATAACGCCGTGGATTGTTGGCACCGTAGCGTATGGTGACGTCTCAGTTGCTGAGCCCATCCCTACGGATTTGTGAAGTCACATGCTGACAGATGAACACACATAGCGCCGTGGATTGTTGGCACCGTAGCGTATGGTGACGTCTCAGTTGCTGAGCCCATCCCTACGGATTTGTGAAGTCACATGCTGACAGATAAACACACATAGCGCCGTGGATTGTTGGCACCGTAACGTATGGTGACGTCTCAGTTGCTGAGTCCATCCCTACGGATTTGTGAAGTCAGATGCTGACAGATAAACGCGCATAGCGCCGTGGATTGTTGGCCACCGGAGCGTATGGTGACGTCTCAGTTGCTGAGCCCATCCCTACGGATTTGTGAAGTCAGATGCTGACAGATAAACACACATAGCGCCGTGGATTGTTGGCCGCCGTAGCTTATGGTGACGTCTCAGTTGCTGAGCCCATCCCTACGGATTTGTGAAGTCAGATGCTGACAGATAAACACACATAGCGCCGTGGATTGTTGGCACCGTAGCGTATGGTGACGTCTCAGTTGCTGAGCCCATCCCTACGGATTTGTGAAGTCAGATACTGACAGATAAACACACATAGCGCCGTGGATTGTTGGCCACCGTAGCGTATGGTGACGTCTCAGTTGCTGAGCCTATCTCTACGGATTTGTGAAGTCAGATGCTGACAGATAAACACACATAGCGCCGTGGATTGTTGGCACCGTAGTGTATGATGACGTCTCAGTTGCTGAGCACATCCCTACGGATTTGTGAAGTCAGATGCTGACAGATAAACACACATAGCGCCGTGGATTGTTGACACCGTAGCGTAAAGCGAACACACTCTGCTAGTTATCGAGAGATCGGGGATTCGATCCCAGCGGTGTCGAATAACAATTTTCCGGCTGCTGTGTGTTGGTTACAGAAAAATGTGAAAAGAAACGATGACTTTGTCTATTTACTTTCATTAACTTCATTTTTGTAAAATTATTTCCTTAAAACAAGGGTCTTGCTGCTTTTTTCAAATATCCTGTCTACTTTTTGGTTAATTTTTAGTTGAATTTTCTATTAGAATTAGTTGATTGTCAGCTCAAAAAGTTGGTAACCCTGCTTGTGGCTCTACAATTGCCCGGTGACGAACGCGACAACGGGTACGTGATGATGCTAGTCTGATTGCTCCAGCCCAGCTCAGGTGACTGGCGGTGCGTCCAAACAGTGTTGCGAACAATGTCCAGCTGTTCTGGCATCCAAATGTAAATGGGCCTCGATTCGGCGAATTTTGTTGTAACTGCACTATTTCTTCTTTTTTCTTTTTATTAATGTAAACTTTGTATCATGAAAGGTTTAAACTGACGTCGGCGTTCTGAGAAACGCCATGCTAAACCGGCCAAGTTTGCCTGAGAGCACACCAGCTCTCTCACGGACAGGAGGAACCGGATTGGGAATTGGATAGCAGTTGGCTTGGGAAAGAACAGAGCGGCAATCAGGGTGGAGATTCCCACAAAACACTCAGTACTCGGGACAGATACCTCCACACAGAGGGGAAGAGTTAACACAATTGATACAATGTATTTCTAGTGAAACGAATATTTACTAACCTTCATTGTCGACTTGCTCGGTAGGTAGTAACCAACATAAAAAAAAAAAAAGTTCAGTGGAGGTAACTGTGAAGGGGTGGCTTAGGTAATACAGGTCGCCTACACACACGATTCAGCTTCACGGAGGCATATAGTCACTCTCTCAAACGCATCGAGTTCAGGTAGATTCTATTGAATAATCTAACATTTTTGTTAGTGTTGCCATTATCTTTTTGTTTCGGAAATTCTGCTGCTATGTTATGAGATCGAAAATGATTATTGTTGTTGTTGTTATTACTATTATTATTATTTCGCTAAATTGGGTTTCGCTCTCCCGGCGGCGCAGTGGCATAAGCGTTGGTTTCTCACCGTTTGTCCGATTGGGCCCGGGTTCGAATCCCGTATGAGGCATGGCTGTGTTCTTGCCTTACGATACTTGTTCTCTCCCTTCCATGGAACGAATTACTCTAAATCAAGGACGGGCGACTGCTTATAGCCCTTAGAAAGAGATTTACTGTATGTAGAGGATTTAGAAGTGGAGTGTCTGACCCCAAGTCTTAAACCTTTAACGACCATAACGTCCAAAACGCCCGTACGTACAAACGACCATAGCCGCCCGAAACGCCTGTCTAGAGTGAGTCAGATTTCCTACCTTTACCTGTTCTTTAAATTTGCACGACGTATGAGGGATCATTAGGGGTCACCTTCAGTCATCATTATTATTATTAAACAAAGAAGTGAACCAACAGACAGTTTTGGGCGTTATGGTGTTTAGAGTGATATAACATTTTTGGGATATGGTCGTTAAAGGGTTAAACAATCCTTAGAAGCAAGATATTTAGGCTAGAGTGCGCGACAGGAAAGCCACACGGAAACGAGGTAAATAGTCAGTAGAATATATTACCTTTTTTGTACAGGGGGCCCAATGCCGCGGGACCGCCGTGGTGCCCCAATGCACGGCGAATATTTAGTGATCAGGCAGTCGGGCTGGGATCGAACCCCCAACCATATGGTTGGAAACCCTTAGAGTTACTCACGGTGGTAGTTAAACCCCCATAAAACAAACATAATCCTGGCTTTCATCATCAGATACACATTGTGCCTTGAAACACCCAACACGCAGTTGCACACTTCGCCCATCCTGTATTACAACTTCAGCTTCATTTTTTTAAAGCAAGATGAGTTGCATTCTTTCAGTCAATCCTGAAATTTTCTGATCAGCGTATTTTTTATGCAATGAATGCAACAGAAATGAATAAATTGCATCAGTACTATTAGGCGTGCAACTTAATTATCGGCGAATAACCGCAAGCGATCATAGAACGTCGGCAAAAGCAATTAGCTGTGTGCGATAATGGCTGATTGCAGGGCCATCCAACAGCTTTCCATTCAACCGTAACCGCTCACAGCTGTAGTGACAGAGGGGACGAAAGTTGACGGTGAAAGCAATGTCGTTCGAGAAGCAACATTTGAGGCACTGCCTCCTGTTCGCGTTTCAGCTGAAAAAAGTGCCGCGGAAGTCCAGAAAATGATCTGTGCTGCTTTGTGTGAGGCTGCTGTGTCCTACAGTACGTGTAAGAAGTGGTTCCAGCGGTTTAAGCAGGGAAACTTCGATCACCGTGATGCAGAATCTGGGAAAGTCACAGAAAGTTGACGATGAGGAACTGGAACAACTGTTGGACGCGGATCCCTGTTGCACACAGTCAGAGCTCACCCTGGAACTCGGAGTAACACGGCAAGCCATTGTAAATCGCATGCACAAGCTTGGACGGATTCACAAGGAGGGCCGTTGGGTGTCCCACCAACTCACAGCTGCGAACAAGTCTAGTCGTTACGATGTTGCTGTGTCCTTGCTCTCCAGATTCAAGAAGAGGGATTTCCTCCACAAGGTTTTTAACTGTGATGAGAAGTGGATCCTCTACGATAATCCTAAGCGGCGCAAATCGTGGGTTTATCCAGGTCAGCCTACCACCAGTACCGCCAAACCGAATATCCATGCCAGGAAATTGCTGCTGTGCATATGGTGAAATCAGCGCGGTGTCATACACTATGATTTGCTCAAACATGGTGAAACGGTAAATGCTGAGCGTTATTGTCAGCAACTCATTCGTGTGAGTGACGCAGTGGAGGCGAAAAGGCCATACACCGGCAAGGACAGAAGGTCGGCCCTGTTGCTTCACGACAACGCACGTCCTCACACCGCGAAAACGACTTTAAACACGATCACCGACCAGGGATGGGCGATTTTGTCCCACCCGGCGTATTCTCCAGACTTCACCCCGTCGGATTATCACCTATTTCGCTCTATGCAACATCACCTGAGTGATACGCACTTTACTTCTGTCGAGGAGGTCCACACAAGTATTGATGACTTTATCAACTCGAAACAGCCCTCTTTTTCCCGCAGTGGCATTCGGCAGCTCCCTGACCGATGGCTCAAATGTATCCAACACGACGGGGATTATTTCCCTGATTAGATTTGTATTCAATTTGCTATAATTTGCTGTCAACGTGTCGTGCCCGTAGCCGAGAATTAAGTTGTACACCTAAATAGATTGCAGTCACTTGCCTATACAACTTGTTTCTAATGTGTTTGTTTTCATGACACAAGATTTCTGCATAAATAAAATACTTTCCCTGTACGTGTTCTTAAATTTCTTTTACAACGCCTATTGTAATTTTTGCTGCGTCATATTAATGTGTGTAAACAAATAGCAATTATGAAATGACATGTCAAAAGTACGAAAGAAAATTGCGAAGCCAAAAATATTAATAGGAAGCGACAAATTTCTGACATCCATCCAGGACTCTCCTTTCTCAAAAACATGATCGCATTACGGGCACAACAACGTCTGACAATGCAACGAGGTGAAAAGTACAATAAGTAAGGGGAATAGACTGTTAATCTTCTGACGTGTAATTGTGCGTGCAAACAAGATACTTTAATGATTAGTTGTCTGAAGAGTCCGTGACAACAGGAGATCTCAATCTTTCAAATTAAACTTCGCGTAGTAATTAATGCTTGATAAAAGAAAGCAATGTGGAACGGTTGCTAAACGACAAAAGGTCCGATAACTTCGTATCCACCAGATGGGTTTGTCTTTAAATCTATTTTTGATGCGTGTGCATTCAGAACTTGGAGCCTAATTACAAAGTCTTTTATCCCGGCGGTGAAGAGGAAATTGGAAAACACTGCCGACCGCTTTTTCCCTTTTTTGTTTTTCTTTGATATTTAAGTTGAGTTGTACTTCATCTGACGAATTAAGCAGGGAGCCAACACATGTCCACTATAAGGCATAAACCGCCTACGCTGAGACAGGAAGAATGAAACACCGAGAGTAAAAACAATTCCAGCTACACTTTTTGCTTCCAGTCTGATAAAGTCAGGGGCAAGGGCGGGATGTGCGCATTTTCGTAAACTGTAAGCTCTAATAAAACAACAGACGAAATGATCTGCTCGTATTTCCGGAGAATGAGAAAAGTATTGAATCATTCATTTCCTAAAAAGATTTGAACGCTATTATTACTTCTTTTCTTTCTTAATACGACGAAATGCTATGAGTATGCCAAGGTAAAGGCCAGGAGTGGGGAAGTGCGGCTTTTTGAGTGAATCCAAAATTTTCCAAACAAATTCTTTTATTTTTTTTACGTTTTTGTTCGCATTTTATTATTTTTTATTTCAATCTTAAAATGACCGTATTTAAAATACTAAAGAGTAAAAGAACATTCAACGAAATAATGTTCCTCGACTGACGGCCACATTTAAAACATTACTTCTTCAAAAGGAAATTTCGGATGAACATTTTCTTCAGTTAGCAAAGGTCATTGACGAGCAGGAGGATTCTTTTTTTTTTTTTTTGGATTGGAGGTTTAACGACCACCATGAGCAACTCAATGGGCAGTCGTCCATCCCTAATTTAGGGTCACTTGTTCCAGAGAAGGGAGAGAGCCAGTGCCGTAAGACAAACACAACATCCATGCCTCACCGGGATTCGAACCCGGACCCCCTTCGGACGAATGATCAGAAGCCATCGCTTAGACCACTGCGCCACCGGGGGCGGCAGCAGCAGGAGGATTCATACGAATCATTTGAAGAATCTGTTATAGACTTATTAATTGGAGAATACAATGAAAGGTTCACTGACTTTAAGAATCATGACATCACACTTAAATTAGCATTTCAACCTCACCTAGTTGATATCTCCATGGCTCCTAAAGAACTACAGATGGATTTGATTGAGCTCTCAGAAAATATTCTGTTGCTTCGAAAACTCACGATGGAAAAAAAAAAAAAGTCCTTATTTGAAGTCTTTATTTAACGCTAAGAAATATCCAATTTAAATATGGAAAGATACAATGGAATACATACGCCTTCCGCAACATGCACGAAAAATGCTTTCTTGCTTTTCAACCATTTATTGCTGCGAATCTACATTCTCCTACCGAACCCAAATCAAGATGCCCTTAAGATCACAGATGGTTGGTTGGTTGGTTGGTTGGTGTATTTTAATGGCGCAAGGGCCAGGTCTGGCCAAAGAGCGCCAATCACGAAGCAATTAAAGAAAAGTTAAAAGCTAGGTAGAGTAATAAGAAGCACGGCGGAGTAGGACAACTGAAAAACAAGAACGATAAAAGCTTGGTAATTTAGATTAGTTTAAGAAAGTCAATTTGCCTGAAAAATGAAAAAACTGCGAACGTATCACAACAGTCACCTAAGATACTTTGAAGGGAAGCTGAATTGTCTTCCAAAGAATAAGCTCGGAAATATTGAAAACGGTTGTCACGAAAGCGGACACAACTACACAAGACATGAAGGACACTGAGACGACTGTTACACGTCTCGCACATTGGGGCAGTGTCGCCACACAGCAAGAAGCGGTGGGTGAAATGACAATGCCCAATGCGCAGACGCGCAAGAACCACTTCCTCGCGACGATTCTTCCGACGGATACCCATTTAGAGCATCAGCTGAAACTGCTGACCTCCATGTTGCAACCAAATATTCAAATGTTTTCCAAAAAAAAGCAGTCATTAACAAAAAGTAATTAAAAGGCTACACTGAAATGCAGGATCAAATTACGGTAGATACACTAAATTGCAGGATCGAATTACGGTAGATACACCGGCAGCTAAGCGGCCAGTCAATAAACCGTAATTTTACAGTACCATGCCGTAAACGTTCATTAACATGTCTAATGACAAATAAATAATAATACATGTTATGCTCATTAATATGTCTAATCGGAAATAAAAACGTCTAATGCCTTAATCTTCATTAACATGTCTAATAACTGGGATAAATAATATGTCTACTGACCGGGAAATAAAAACGTATTGCCCACAGAGTTGTTGCAAGTCGACTAACATGTCTAACTGCACATGAAAAAACAAGTATATAACAACCACTTTAAGAAGAACGTTGCCAGATTGTCAATGTTAAAATACAGTAATAGTTTAAACATCGTGAACATGTAGTTTATCTACCGAAAATTTATGGTTGACCGCCAGGTGGCGTTCTTACGATCCGTAAAATGTCTTAATCCGGGTGAAACACTGACTATTTACGGCAATTTTTTACAGTGTAGTTAAGTTTAGAATTTTTTTTTTTTTTCCATTTTTGAAGTTAGTATATAGTTGTAAGATTTTTACAAAATAATGTACAGGGGTTGTCCAAAATAGTGGAAACACCTTGAAACAATAGGTGTTACGCAACTAATATGGTGTGGGAGAACCCTTGGCATTTAAAACTGCTTGAATTCTCCTTGGAATGGACACACACAAGCCCTGGATGGTGGTAAGTGGTATGTTGTACTATTCTTCCTGCAGAAACTGCTCCAATTCCTTGAGAGACGCCGGAGGAGGACAACGGGATCACACTCGGTTTTCCAACACAGACTACAAGAGCTCAATGATGTTTAAATCCGGTGATTGTGCTGGCCAGGGAAGGTGTGCAACTTCATCATGTTCCTCAAACCATGATTAAACAGTTCGACTTATGTGAAACGCAGCATTATCATCTTGAAAGGTGCAGCTCCTTGACGGAAACAATGTCTGCGCCATTGAATGCACATGGTCGGACAAAAGAGTGACATAGTCACCGCTAGTGATCCGTCCGTGTAAGATGATAATGGGACCTGCTGCAAACCACGAGATCATGGCCCAAACCATTACGGAACTGCCCCATGCTTCACTGTAGGAAGGAGACAGTCTGGGTTGTAGGCTTCTGCGGCGGTTCTCTACACGTAAAACTGTCATGTGGTGGGGAATAGTGAGAAACTTGATTCATCAGAAAACAAGACATGTTTACACTGATCCGCAATCCAGGTTTTATGTTCCTGGCACCACTGTAGTCTCCGTTTCATATTCACGTGTGACACCAGGGGTTTTGCAATCGCAGCTCTGCCGTAAATATTGTGCTTACGTAATTCCCTTCGCACGGTATGGGTCGACACTGGGTTTTGGAGATGTTCGTCGCCCTTTCGTCGCCGTGGTCTTCCTCCTTGCGGTCACAACCCTCTTAAATGTCATCCTGTCTCTTGCAGTGAGTTTGGTTTTCCTTCCACAGTTGTGTCTAGCAGATGATGTTGTGCCGTGAACATTGTATGCTGTCATGACCTTCGACACGGTACCTCTCGATACCCCCAATACCTGTGCTAGTGTGGTTACCGACGCTCCATCCAGACGGGCTCCTACAATCTGCCCTCTTTGGAACTCCGACAGGTCACTCATTGTGCCTTCACCTGGAAAGAAATTATGCAAACACCGAATTGCCATGCAATCACACAGACCCTTGAGACTATAAGCAACACTTTTTTTACAAAAAAATAAAAATAAATGTAGCTACATGTTCGTTTTACTCAAAAACCAGCACATACCAAAGTCACTGTTTTCAGCGAGGTGTTTCCATTATTTTGGACAGCCCCTGTATATTTTGAAGAACATCTAATTGAAGTTTCTTGAATTTGGCTTTATTAGATTACAGTTAATTTAATGCGACCTTTCATCATAAATAGGTTCCCCACCTGTGGTTTAGGCAAACGACTCTAATTCAAACAGTTGTTTTGGGCATGAGATCGGATGAGCAGCCATTGTCCGTCTGACCTTGGTACAAGTTTCAGTTGACGTGTCTGTCACATACCGCCTTCCATGATGTCATGCATGATGGAATGAACGGCTATATATCTTCTGGCTCATTCAGGACTGCCCAGGGAGAGACAGGTATCCTCACTTCCCTCCGCACGTTTAAGAATTGAAAAGTGCCCGAGTGGTCAGAGGCCAGCACCTCAGACCACTCGAGCACCGGGGCGGCACTCCAAAACAAGCATGCAAGTTTTTTTTTTTTTTTTGCTTGTTTGAGGGTTTAACATTCAACATAAGCAACTCTGTGGGCTATAAACCGTTACCCGTTCCTAATTTAGGGCCACTGGTTCCAGGGAAGGGAGAAAGCCAGTGTCGTAAGACAAACATAACATCCATGTCTCGCCGGGATTCGAAACCAGACGAAATGTCACATGCCAGTACTTAGACCGGCTAAGTTCTAAATGACCACACAGACACATTTAATTGCATATCGCTGAATGCATCGTTAACTGAAATGTATGAGGATCTTACAGATAGAAAACATATACATCATAAAAAAAAATCCTGAAATTCACAAGCCACTTTCCGTTATTCCTTTCGTGAATTAACGAAGTATATTTCTGATACAACCTTTTCCGGGAAATGAGGAAACCTGAATTTCACGTATTTTTCGTTCGCCAGAAAAATTCTAAATTTTCGGAAACCTTTCTGGAATTCCTTTCTTATACAGACGGTAAATTGCCATTTTTAAGATGTGTTAACGGAAATTTCTGAATTTTCAGAAACTTTCCACAATTTCTTTCGTATAATACATTTTTCCGTATTTATAAGACGGAAAATTTCCGGTAATAGGAGTGATTCGCGAGATTAATTAAGATTTGATTACCTGTTAAATTTCCATCGTCTGTCCGAAGATTAGATTTTGAAGTTTTGTAGCGAGATCGGATATTATGGATAGCATACCGCATTAAATTTCGGTTATCGTGGCACCAATATTGTGGCCAGGTGGTCCCCAACCACATACTAAAATTTCATCGAAATCGAACCTTTTTTACGTTAGTTATGACGCATAACAGCAGTGGAATGGATCCCGCTCCTATGTACTGACCTTTCACCCCATTTCGTTCACTTCAAATAAGGTTCCTTCCCAGGTGATACCCTACCAGATACTAAAATTTCGTCGAAATCGAACGATTGTTACGCGAGTTTTCGTGCGGACGGACATACGCACACAACGCGTGGCGTAATGAAGCAGATGGGAATCGCGACCATCTGCTGGCAAGAGTATGACGTCATAAAACTTTAATAGGATCCACACACAACACGTGACGTAATGAGAAAGATGGTGTGACCGCGTGCCAACATTCTCAAACGTGAGATTGTGACGTCATAAGATTTCTAAGCATTGGAAACATTAATGGAACGACGCCATGACACTAAAAGCGTTATAATTCGGGGTCGTTATTTAACCCACTAAACGAATTCTCCTAAAGTCGAGATCAAGCTAAATCGATTTCTAGTACCAGAAAACGGTAGGTTAACGACTTTCATCAAAATTCTTAGAGCCGTTTACAAAATAAAATGTACATACATACATACAAGAATTGCTACTTTAAGGTGGACGTCAAGTAATTTTGCTTCCTATACTTCCAATGGAAAAACTTCTGTACACATTTTCTTCACAATTAATGCGTTCTCAAGAATGAAAATTTGAACATCGATTAAAATAGCTTCATTTCATAACTTGGAGTACTTAATATTTTCTAAGGCCGCCCCGGTGGCGCAGTGGTCTAAGCGATGGCCTCTGATCATTCGCCCGAAAGGGGTCCGGGTTCGAATCCCGGTGAGGCATGGATGTTGTGTTTGTCTTACGGCACTGGCTCTCTCCCTTCCCTGGAACCAATGGCCCTAAATTAGGGACGGGCGACTGCTTATAGCCCATTGAGTTGCTCACGTGGTCGTTAAACCTCCAATCAAAAAAAAAAAAAAATAATATTTCTAAACCATAACCGTAATAATATTTTTAAACTATAACCGTAATTATGCAATCCAACATTTATTTGTCCACTGACGTCATCAAAGTACAGGTCGCGCCATCTTTTTTCTGGTTTCAACACCACCAAAGGAAACGTTATTGTTTTTTAATATAATTATGCTTATGTTTTAGAAAATGTTAAGTATTCCAAGTTATAGTATGAAGTTATTTTAATCGATGTTCAAATTTACATCCTTAGGAACACACTAATTGTGAAGGAAATGTGTACAAAAGGTTTTCCATTGGAAATATAGGAAGCGAAATTACTTGACGTCCACCTTAATAGTGTGGGATAAGGGCGATGGAATGGATCCCGATCCCATGTCCTGACCTTTGACTCCATTTGTCGCATTTTCAATAAGGTTCCTCTCTAGGTGGTCCCCTACCACATACTAAAATTTCATCAAAAACGAACCATTTTTACTCACCTTATGACGCATAAGGGCAATGGAATGCATCGCGCTCCTATGTCCTGACCTTTGACTCCACTTCACCCATTTTCAATAGGCTTCATCCCCAGGTGGTCCCCTACGACATACTAAAATTTCATTGAGATCGAACCATATTTACGCAAGTTATGACGCATAAGGGCAATTGAATGGATCCCGCTCTTATGGCTTGACCTTTGACTCCACTTCACCCATTTTCAATAGGGTTCGTCCCCTGGTGGTCCCCTACCACATACTAAAATTTCATCGAAATCGAACCATTTTTACGTGAGTTATCGTGCCGACAGACGGACAGCCGGACGGAAAAAGCTGGAGCATATAAGCTTCTTCAACCTACGGTTGGAAAGCGTAAAAAAGACATACAAAGGCTGCAGACAACTCAAAGCAGCATGAGAGGTGCATGCTTGGTGTAACCAGGAGAGATAAGAAGAGGAACTTGTGGATCAGAAAAATGACAAGAGTGGAAGACATGATCAGAGTTAAATCCCTGAAATGGCAATGGGCTGGACATACTGTCAGAAGGACAGACCATCGATGGACAGCCAAAATTTTAGATTGGGTTCCAAGGGACAGGAAAAGACCAAGAAGACGACCACATGGAAGATGGGTGGATAAAATTCGAAAGTATACGGGAGTAACATGGAGGAGACTGGCACAAGACAGGCCGTTGTGGCAGAGGCTTGGAGAGACCTTCGTCCAGCAGTGGATTGATAATGGTTGACAATGATGATGATATGTATTTAAATATATACAAGTGATTGTACGATGTCTATGTTTCAGTCTGTGATCCCCCTTAAGACAAAAGCTGTTATAGCTATCAAGAGTAAATTTTATATTTAGGAGTTTTGGGAAATAATAAAATAAAGCAGTACATTTCAGCTTTTCTTACAGATAACTGAAAGTCATTGTCAGTTTAAAAATCCCTCCAAGTTCCAAAACATTCTGTTGCTTCGAAAAAATCACGATAAAAAAAAAAAAAAAAAAAAATACTCGCACTAATAACAAAAAAAAGAAAAGAGAAATATCATCGAGCACAGTTCCATTTCTACCTTGAACGTGACAGTGAACAGTAAGTCTTTCTGGCTTAGTCGTTAAAACGTCCGGTTTATGTTGAGCCAACCCGAACGGCGTTGGTTCGAATTCCACGACGGAAAGGAATCTGTGATACAAGGGATGAAAAATTCAGCCGGTACCGATTTTGCGAAACTTCTGTATAAATACGGAAAAACCTGAACCGGACTTTTCTGAAATACACGGAATTACTGACTACGGGAGATCTGTCAAAATACGGAAGTTAAAAGAAACGGCAACTATTAAAAACGGAAATGTCGTCAAAAGACTGACACCAACCGTCAACTTTGCTGCACGTTATTTTCAGGAATTTTTGCGTGAATTCACACCACCTATTTTTCACAGTGAAAACTAATTTATATATAAATAAACTAATTTGCAAAAATAAGAATGGTTATCTAGATTAAAACATCTAAATAAAAGGTAGAACGCAAGAAATAAAGCTAGTACCATGAGAAGGCCAAAGGCAGCTGTACCTCATGTAATAGCAAATATAGAGTAAATCGCAAAAAATTAAAAAAATTAATAAAACATGCAAAATTAAATTCAAAATTGAAGTTCAGAATTGAAAACCGAAAAATATAAAACAAAAAAAAACAGGTTGCCGTCATCAGGAGAGCATCAACCTGCGGGAGTGGCTTTTCTAGTACCAACAAACGACAAGGAGAACCAAATATGTCGGTTGGTCATGCTCCCTAGGCCA
Source organism: Macrothele yani (assembly GCA_039090855.1). Classification (NCBI taxonomy): domain Eukaryota; kingdom Metazoa; phylum Arthropoda; class Arachnida; order Araneae; family Macrothelidae; genus Macrothele; species Macrothele yani. Next base: position 165,210,105 of record CM077029.1, on the reverse strand, counting down.
CCAGACCAAACATCAAAATAGACTCAAGAATTCTAGGAGCAAGAATGTAAACACAGAAAAAATAATAAAAAGGCTTACCGGCAGACCAGACATGTCAACGCCACGAATGAAGACCAAACAAAACTGGACCGACGATCAACAAGAACACAAATACATATATGCAAAAACGCTAAAGTGGTCGCTGTTAGATAACATCCTAGCAAGCAAAAAATAAAAAAAGTGTAAAATGAAGAGATGTAAAACTGTATAAGTAAATGAAAATCTTCAGCCACTAGGGACCAACCAAGTGGCACTTTGTATAGCCTGGTTTACTTAATATTGTTAGGTCCTGGATAAGTAAAGCATGCCAATGTGTAATTTGAAACTCTTTGAAACCAAATACAAATTCAAAATTAAATGTTTTAAATAATGTTTTAAAAAACTTATGGAAAATTTGTTAGATTGCAATTTAGTTAGTGCATATATATATATATATATATATAAACCGACAAATCCAACTACAGTACGCATGGGAGCACCCCAAATGGACCCTCAAGAAATGAAAAAAAGACGCCTGGTCTGATGAATCACGTTTTCAGCTAACAAACGCCGATAGACGCGAGAAAATACGGTCGAGTCACATTATTGTGACCACCTCCTACTTTTGACGTCAACAGCGCGTAGCCAATGAAAGAAGGTACGTGTCGTAAGCTGGCTTGGAGGGTATATAAGGTGTGCTCTAGACATTCTGAAAACCACTCGTTGCTGTCATGGATAAAAGGAGCGATTTATCAGATTTGCAAAAAGGTATCATTATAGGCTTCCGGGCCAAGGGTGGCAGTATTTCTGAAAAAGCGCAGTTTGTGAACTGTTCGCACGCTGCTGTGGTTAAAGTGTATTGTGATTGGAGAAACGGCACCATTGCGACACATGGGCCGAGTGGGCAACGTTCGTGACTGCCACGGGAAGGGCCTCAGGTTCGATCCTAGGCAGGTACGAACGCTCGATCCACTAAATACCCGCCGTGCGTCGGATGGGCACGTTAAGCCGTCGGACCCCGGGTACTGGCTCCCCAGTAATAAATAAGGGCGTCTTCCTCCCCTTTCCTACTTCGCTTCCGTGCCACTTTCCTATCGGGCGCTCTAGCCCAAATCTCTTAGTTTCCTATTTCTAAGGGTTGTTTAAGACCTGGGGTCAGACACTCCCTTCCTAAAATCCTCTACATATGATCATGATCTGAAAACATATCACTCGTTGCTGTCATGGATAAAAGGAGCGATTTATCAGATTTGCAAAAAGGGATGATTATCGGCTTTCGGGCCAAGGGTGGCAGTATTTCTGAAAAAGCGCAGTTTGTGAACTGTTCGCACGCTGCTGTGGTTAAAGTGTATTGTGATTGGAGAAACGGCACCATTGCGAATAAGCGTAATGGAAACTGCGGAGCACCACGTGCCTTTGATGCGAGAGGTGAACGTCGGCTGCGAAGGTGCGTGCGGGCTGATTGACACGCTACAGTGGAGCAACTCAGTGGCCGAATGAACCAGGGGGCTACCGGAAATGTGTCTAAAACAACAGTTCAGCGAACCCTGCTGCTTATAGGGCTCCAATGCAGACGGATGATCACTGCACCTATGCTAACGAAGGTGTATCGGCAGAAAAGGCTTACATTTGCACTGCAGTATCGGAACTGAACCTCCGCTGATTGGCAAAGGATTGCCTTCTCAGTTAAGACACGTTTTCTGCTTCATCGAACGGATGGACGTTGACGTATGAGGCGAGAAACATCGGAGAACAAGCATTCTTCAACCACTGCTCGAAGAGCACAAGCTAGTGGGGGCAGCGTTATTCTCTGGGTTCACTCATACCTGTGAAACGCACTGTGGTCTGAATTCGTTATGAATCCATTCTTGCAGACCACGCACACCCATACATGCTGATTGTCTTTACTGGGGCGGATGGGATTTTCCAGCACGGCAACGCGACGTGTCCCACAGCTAGAAATGTCTGGGAGTGGTTGGAAGAGCACGATGAAGACTTCAAAGTACTTCCCTGGCCCCCTAATTCCTCAGACTTAAACCCAATTGGGCATCTGTGGGACCACCTCGATCGTGTTGTTCGCTCTATGGATCCTCCACCACGCACTCTCCAGCTGCTGTCAGATGCACTGCAGTCAGCATGGCTCCACATACCTGTGAACACCTTCCAGCACCTTATTGAGTCACTTTCATCCCGTCTAGCTGCTGTCCGCGCTGCACACGGCGGTTACTCTGGATATTAGCTGGTGGTCACAATAATGTGATTCGACCGTGTATGTCTTCAACAACGCGAATTGATGCATCCAAGACTGCCTAACCTTAACTGTACAAGCTAGTGGAGGCGGTATAATGATCTGGGATCTGTTTTCATGGCGAATCTTGGGTTCCTTTAATATCTTTGTAAGAGCATTTGGGTGTCACGTGGTATCTTAGCACCACTGCGGACTAGGCATGCCCGTGTATGTGCATAGCGTTTCCAGATGGAGAGGGTTACTTCCAGAAGGGTAAGGCACCATGCCACAGGGCTCTGATCGTCACGTTGTGGTTCCAGGAGCAAGACAGTGACTTCAAAGTATAAAAACAGCCCACCAGATCTTAACCCAATTGAACTCCTGTGGGTTGAGATAGCAATTCCCAATAGAGTTCAGCGAACATTCGGCAATTGACAGATGCCATCATATCCATCAAACAGAAGTCATCGCACTTTCCACGTTTTTATAAGTGGGTCACGGAAAAATTCTCATCGGCCGCCACCGGGAGTCGAGCCCAGGGTCTTCCAGTTACGCGCCGGACATGCTACCACTGCACCACAGCGGCCTCGATATTCCTCTTGACTCACATACGACTAACTGCCAAGCCACTTGGCAGGTTGCTTCTTGGAGCCCCTCACAATGTTGGGGATTCACCAAAGATGGTAAGCAGCAACTGAACAAATAACTAGGAGGCGAATGAATAATTAATACAGACAAGTGACGTGGACCAGGAACATCAAACAGAAGTCATCGCTCTTTCCACGTTTTTATAAGTGGTTTGGCAGTTAGTCGTATGTGCCAAGTGGCTTGACAGTTAGTCGTATGTGAGTCTGGGGGAATTCGAGGCCGCTGTGGTGCAGTGGAAGCATGTCCCGCACGCAACTGGAAGATCTGGGTTCGATTCCCGGTGGCGGCCGATGAGAATTTTTCCGTGACCCACTTATAAAAACGTGGAAAGACCGATGATTTCTGTTTGATGTTCCTGGTCCACGTCAATTGTCTGCATTAATTAAGCCATCATATCCTCTTGGTTGAACACACCTGCGGAACAATATCAACACCTCGTTGACCTTATAAGCACATCGAATAGAGGCTTTTCCGAAGGCCAAAGGTGTCCTAACACGTTATTTATGTAGCTTTTCCTTATAATTTACTACTTCAGTGTAGCTGAAATATAATCAGTGTTTCAGATAGCATCAAAGGTATTAAGTGATGGCATTGGGAACAGGGAAAAATGCGACACCTATGAGCCTATAATGGTATTAGTGCTGCCTACCAGGTGATTCTCGTGAATTTACTTCTTCAGAGGGATTCGTTTTTCATTAATATCTCTTATGTTATGCCGACTCACAGCCAATAGTAGTTCTTAATCTCGACAGATTTCTATAAAGTGAAAGAAATGTGCTTCACAAGGTAAATCTTTCCTAAAGTTTAGTTATGTTGTTGTTTTTAAGTGCAGGAAATATGTTTGTATTGCAAAATAGTAACGCCACGGCGGATGCGTAAGATATCACTGCACTGCAACAGATCTCAGAAACATAATAATAATAAGAGTAGATTTTATAGAAATTGAAGAAACATTCACAACAAACGCACAGAGGTAGAAGTTATTTTTTTTATGCATACAAAATATTACGTGATTGGATATTATGTTTTCAGGTTTGTGGGGAGGGTTTGTTCACCGTAGAAAATTACAACTAATTTCAATTCATCACTCATGCTGTTCGAAATAAAAACATCAATTCATACTCCGAGCTAATCTGGTATCAGTGCTATTATTCTTGATCATCAAAATTTGGATGATTAACCTGATGAGATACATACACACCTTCCTGCTTGAAGACGTATCTTAACGTTGTGATTTAATGCTCGGTTCAGTTAGTTCCTGAGAAAATTTCATGAGCTCGATTAATATCAGAAGTAGAGATGAGCCTGAATTTGCATCTTGGCGATTACTGAGCGCTAAGTGAATGAGAATAACTGGAGATGATGGTCGTTAGATTTGTATCAATACAGTGAAACACTATTTGATGCAAACATCGCCTGAGAAGGTTTCTATTTCTAGAAATAGGTTTATTCGTGGGAGGGGAATGTTACCTATTGAAACTAAAATGCCGACGGCTCTGAGCAGAATCAGTTTGCATTTAATTAAAATCTGGATTAAACAACAATCCGTAAGCAGCTCAATGTAACTCAAATGCGGATATATTGCAATATATGATTTGGTTTTGTATTGTCATAAACTCCAAATCACCACGTGAAAGAAACGAACACTGCAGGTTCGGATACTCTAAAGGTTTTGCCGTGTATGAACTGAATGTACAGTTCAGTGGAATCTCGCTTATATGTTTAGGGCAAGGATGGATTACCTGCGGCCTTCTATAGGACACTAAGCGCGGCCTTTTGAGTGAATCCAAATTTTGCAGAACAAATCCTTCTATTTTTATTATTATGTTTTTGTTTGTCTTTTATAATTTTCATTTTAATCTTAAAATGACCGTATTTAAAATATCAAAGAGTAAAAGAAGATTCAACGAAATAATACTCCCAGACTGATGGCAACAATTAAAACATCAGTAAGGCTATTTTGGCACCTGCTACGATCATGATTTCGTTCTATGGTTCCTAAAGAACTACAGATAGAATTGATTGAGCTCTCAGAATATGACATTTTGAAGTCCTTATTTGACGTTATGAAAGATCCGTTAAAATGCAATTAAATACCCTCACCTTCGGCAACATGCACGAAAAATTTTTTCTTGCTTTTCAACACCACTTATTCAACATTCTCTTACCTAATCCAAATCATAACGCCCTTAAGGTCACAAATGACGGTTGCCAATCTAGAGGATCATCTAAAAGTGCGAACCTCCATGCTGCAAGCAAATGTCCAAATACTTTCTACCAAAAAGTAGTCACAGCAAAGTCTAATTAAAAGGTTAGTTAACTTCAGAATTTTTTTTTTGTTTTAATTTTTTTGAGGTTAGTTGAAGTCATAGTAAGATTTTTACAAACTAATGTACGTTTCAAAGTATATCTAATCGAAGTTTCTTGAGTGCGGCCTTGTTAGCTTACAGCTAACTTGATGCGGCCTTCTAACATGAAAACATTCCCCACCTCTGATATAGGGGATGTCCTAAAAAATCGTATAAATCGAAAAAGAAAAAAAAACGTGTAAGGGAGATTTCAAAAATACTATCGTCAAATTTTGAACGCCATCAAAAAGAAGAAACATGGGTCGGGGGAGTAGCGTACAATTTTTTATTATACGCTCATTTATAATGTATAACATATATACATGAATGGGATGTAAGGTCAGGTGATGCGTAACATCACAGCCTCTCCTTGACAAATGTCAACCCCGCCTTCTCGTGGTACATCCTGTTCCCACTAAAGGGGCTCTGACGACCGCCAATAGCGGTATAACTATACCATCGGGATTAGAGGAAATGCTATCCCACACTCACCAACCCGCTTGGCCAGCGTGGTGAGTTATGGCCAAACCCCTCCAAAATGACTCCACAACTTAAATCTTGGCCCTCAGTCTCCGGCAGCTGGAATGTACCTGGCCAAGGCAGCGGCCAGTGCGACATGAAGGCAGAGGGTGCTAAGAATCCCCGGAGGACCGGACTAGGCTGCCATCTGATGCTGACCTTGGCAACGTACAACGGACGCTCCCTATCTTCTGATTCAAGGCTTCTTGAATTGGAAGAGGAACTACAAAGGATCAAGTGGGACATCGTCGGGCTAAGTGAGGTAAGGAGAAAAGGAGAAGATCTTATTGAACTGAAAAGTGGACATCTCTTCTACTATCGTGGGACAGATACTGGCAGAACTAGTGGTGTTGGATTTATAATAAACAAGAAACTGAAGGATAAAGTTGTAGAAGTTGAAAGTTCCTCTGACAGAGCTGCACGACTCGTTATCCAACTCTCGAGAAGATACCAGGCTCAGATTATTCAAACTTATGCACCCACCACAAGTCATGCTGAAGAAGAAATTGAAGAATTTTATGAGGAAATTCGTGATCTAAATAATAAAGGTAAGCAGCACTTGAAGATAATTATGGGAGATTTCAATGCAAAAATAGGGCAACGGCAACAGAATGAAACTTCAGTAGGTAAATTCGGTCACGGCCACAGAAACCAGCGTGGAAATACTCTCGTAGAGTTTGCAGAGGCAGAAGGGTTTTTCATCTTGAACTCCTTTTTCAAGAAAAAGCCACACAGGAAATGGACATGGAGACATCCAAATGGGACGACAAGTGAAATTGATTTTATTATGTGTAACAAAAAATTCGTCATAGAAGACTGCAGTGTGCTAAACAAGTTCAACACAGGCAGTGACCATAGATTGGTGAGATGTAAGATGCACCTCAACACTAAACTCGAACGTAGCAAGCTCATAAGACAAACAAAATGTATTGACATAACCAACCTTAAAAAACACCATAATACCTTCAAATTGGAACTGAAGAACAGATTCTCTGCTTTAGAAGGCCTAACATCGGAAGAAGTGGATATTTCTGAAGTTAACAGAAAAGTAACCAAAGCTCTTATGGAAACAGCAACAAAATTAGCTGGGTCTAAGAACAAATTGCATGTGAACAAATTATCAGGAAAAACCAAAATGTTGATGCAAAAAAGAAGAGTGATGAGGACAACTAAAGAAGATGTGACTTCCAAAGTGGAATATATAGAGCTATGCAAGACAGTACGAAAAAGTATCACTGAAGACGTAAGGAAATTCAACTGTGAACTAGTAAGGAAAGCAATTGAAAACAACATAAGCCTAAAGATAGCAAAGGGACATCTCAGTAAGGGGAAAAAACAGATTATGGCACTGAGAAAAGAAGATGGTTCTGTAACAAGAAATAGAGGCGAAATTTTGACAAGAGTGAAAGATTTCTACTCCAAATTATATGAAAGGGATGATACATGTACTCCAGACATCATGAAAGGTACCAGTAACAGAGTTCTTCCAGTCCTTCCAGCAGAAGTTGCACATGCAATCAAGAGCATGAAGCGAGGAAAAGCTCCAGGAGAAGATGGAATTACTGTAGACATCATACAAGAAGCAAGTGGAGAAATCGAAACAGTACTCGCCCAAATTTTCACTCAATGCCTTAATGAAGGGAAAATTCCTGAGGATTGGAACAATGCTACAGTGATCTTGCTACACAAAAAAGGTGACATTGAGGATCTCAGGAACTACAGACCTATCAGCCTCCTATCAGTGGTTTATAAAATCTTCACTAAAGTTCTTTCACACCGCTTTAAGGTGACACTGGACATGGCTCAACCGAGAGAACAAGCTGGATTCAGGAGTGGCTACAGCACAATAGATCATATCCACGTACTGAGAGAACTAATTGAAAGAGCGAGGGAATATGAACTTCCATTGTGCATGGCTTTTATCGATTATGAAAAAGCCTTTGATTCGGTGAAACCATCAGCAGTTGCAATGGCTCTGAAATCCTGCGGTATTGAAGATGCATACATTAATATTATTAATAACATCTATGAAAATGCAAGTGCAAAGATTCGGCTGTTTTGAAAATACAACACACATAAAAATTGCAAAAGGAGTGAGACAAGGTGACACCATATCTCCGTAGCACTTTAATGCCACATTGGAAAATGTGTTTCAATCACTGAACTGGGAAAACAAAGGGATAAAGATTAATGGAGATTATCTAACCCACCTTCGTTTTGCTGATGACATAGTCATTTTTGCAACTACCCCATCAGAGCTACAGAGTATGATCCAGGAACTTGCTGACAAGAGTAAAGAAGTGGGATTAAAAATGAACTTTCAGAAGACAAAAGTGATGTACAATGCTTTTACAAGAAATGAAGATTTATCGATTGATGGAGAAAAGCTGGAGATAACAGACACGTACGTTTATCTTGGACAGCAGATATCAAGTGAGGGTCACATTGGTGAAGAAATTAATCGGCGTACAAAACTTGCCTGGAGAGCTTTTGGAAGAAACAGCATAATTTTCAAGAGCAATATGCCATTATGTCTTAAAAGAAAAGTGTTTGATCAATGCATCCTTCCAGTGCTTACGTATGGTGCAGAGACGTGGACCTTAGCTAAAAGAGACATACAAAGGCTGAAAACAACTCAAAGTAGCATGGAGAGATGCATGCTTGGTGTAACCAGGAGAGATAAGAAGAGGAACACGTGGATCCGAAAAATGACAAGAGTGGAAGACATCATGATCAGAGTTAAATCCCTGAAATGACAATGGGCTGGACATACTGCCAGAAGAACAGACCATCGATGGACAGCCGAAATTTTAGATTGGATTCCAAGGGACAGGAAAAGACCCAGAAGAAGACCACATGGAAGATGGGTGGATGAAATTCGAAAGTATGCGGGAGTGACATGGAGGAGACTGGCACAAGACAGACCGTTGTGGAGGAAACTTGGGGAGACCTTCGTCCAGCAGTGGATTGATAATGGTTGACAATGATGATGATGATGATGATGATATACATGAATACTTGATTGCTACCTTAAGCCTACGTCTATTTTGATTTTTGCATTAATATCTTTATTCTAATTTCATTATAAAAACTAGATTCAGGAATTACACACAATTTCAGATTTTCAGTACATGGAAAAAAAAATTCCTTTTCAAACACAGGTATAGTGATGATTTTGCTTTATGGTCAATAAATACCCCTATTGCACATTCTTTAGTTATAGGCATTGCTCTTTTCAAAGCAGTTTCTCCACTGTTTGATTTAGCATTACTGTTAAGCAAAATATTCACTAATCTGTTATAGTTTTTCAAATTTGCAGGATTCAGAAAAAAAATAGAACTAAACGAACGTTATTTAGTAAATTTTAGTTGTATCACATCTTTCATTAACGCAAAAAAAAAAAAAAAAAAAAAAAAAAGAAAAGTGGTGTCTCGATTCTACGTTGAAATGTATATTCGTTGAATACTTATAATTCAACAAATATATATTTCGTTTATACGTTGAATTCAAAATTCAACGTATAATCACAAAATGCGTGTAAATGAATTGCGTATAACCAAATTGAAAAGGTGGTAGAAACTACAGCCAAATATCGGGACTAGTGCACACTTCCATGTATAACACATAGTCTGTTGTGACGTCACAATCTGGAAGTGCCAGACTATGACGTCACAACGATCACTTCCAGGATGAGAAAAAAAGGTCAGAAAAAAAGGTCAGGGAAAGGAACGGATCACCTTATTTTTAATGTGGGTCCAATTTTCTACGGCCGAGGGCTTAACGTGCCCATCCAACGCACAACTGGTGTTCAGTGGTTCAGAGCAACTGAGCATACCGGGATCGATTCCGCGACCAGCTGGTCGGAAGACAATTGCTCTAACCATTAGGCCACTCATGGCTGATCACAGACATTTCACTTTTCGTATGACTGGAATCGGATGAGAATCTACATAGCATCGCCTGCTTCTCCTTACAACTGCATCATAACATCTGCTCCTCCGAAACTGGCCGCGTACCAGACAGCTACAATTTGGCTGAAGCGCCTGCTGTAATCCTGGTGGAGAAATACAATTCGCACAGTCACCACAGAATCTATTCCAATAACGAGGGTTGTACCGAAAGTAATGCAAAAGCGGGCATAACGTTTTTATTAACTAACAGAGGTCGTTCAAATTGCACATGTTGGTAGAGTAACTCTTCCTCTATAGTAACCCTTCTTCACAGCAGGTAAATAATGGATTCCAAGCAGAAACAACGTGCCGTCATTGAGTTCTTGACGAAGGAAGGGTGCAGGCAGTCCGACATTCACAGAAGGCTACAGAATGTTTACGGAGATGACACCATTGACAAGAGCAATGTCCACAGATGGATGAAGAAGTTTAAGGAGGGGAAACCAGCATTGAAGACAAACCACGCAGTGGAAGACCATCATCTGCGACCACTGACAGGAATCGTCAGCGAGTGGATGAATTGATTTGCGCGGAGAGACGAGTAACAACACGTGAACTTGCTGCACAACTGGACTGTGGTCACAATGCCATACTGTAGAGGGTGGCAGACTTAGGGTATCGGGAAGTGTGTGCAAAGTGGGTAACTCGGCAGTTGACACCCGATTTGAAGGAGATGAGGGTGGAAAGCTGCTCTGATCTGCTGGAAGTGTTTGAAGACAACGAAGACACGTTTTTTTTTTCGATCTGGTGACAGTGGATGAAACGTGGGTGTATCTTTACGATCTGGAAACGAAGAATCAATTCATGGAATGGCGTCACACTTCTTCACCAAGGCCTAAGAAGTTCAAGAGCCAGTGATCAGCAAAGAAACTCATGGTGACTGTTTTTTGGGATGACTAGGAGGCGAGGGTGTGTCATTCTCCTTGATTTTTCGGAACGTGGCCGTAGCGTGACTAGCGAGCCGTACGTTGAGACACTCAAGAAGCTTAGAGAAACCATAAGGAGGAAGAGACCGAACAAGAATCTGAAAAGGATCCACATTCACCATGACAATGCGAGACCACACACATCTTTGGCAATAAATCAGGCGATCAGCAAATTGTTCGGTGGTCCCCCATACACTGTACAACCCAGATCTGGCGCCCTCAGACTTCCACCTGTTCGGTCCAATGAAGGACATTCTCCGGGGACAACGATTTGATGACACAGACGAGGTGAAGGTGGCTGTAAAGAAGTGGGTATAACAGTCCACACCTGAATTTTTTCAAAGAGGATTCGAGAGTTGGGTTTAATGATGGCGCAAATGCAACGCTTGTCATGGAGACTATGTTGAGTAGTACCTTTGTATAGAGAAAGTAACTCTAAGAACATGTGCAATTTGAACGATCTCTATCAGTTAAAAAAAAAAGTTATGCCCACTTTTGCATTACTTTCGGTACAACCCTCGTACTTTGTGTTTGCTCTTTCAGCGCTCGTTCTGTCCCTTCCTTGGTAGCAATAACCCTAAATAAGTAATGAGGGTCTCCTCATAGAGTTAGATGTTCATGGAGATCGTTAAACTGCGAAAAATAGGCAATTAAATAAATTTTGCCAGTGTTCTTTATTCCAGATGTTAAATTTCACTTCTGAAGATCACACAGCCGCTATTGTTTGTCGAATGTGGACGCGAGAACTAGCAAATCACGGACATACCTTCTGCAAGTAATCACAACGACGAAATGCGTGCACAAAATTACAACACCTGAACGTCTTTAGCCGCTATGAAGTCGTAAATAATTTCTTACTGCTCTTCGCTGATTGCCATTACTTGTATAACACGAACAACGAAAATTCCAGTTCCCAAGATTTAAATATTTGAAGTGCTACTCAGAATTCATTTATGTCTCATGTGTTTTTAATTCGTTTTCTCGAAACAGTCGTCATGCAGATGCTTCAGCTCACAGTAAAAATCAAATGAATAACATATAAAATATGAATGAGAAAAACACTTTCAGTGTATAATCTTATTCTGCAATTTTCCTACTTAGAACTGTGGGTGCATTTTATTCGCTACCTAAGAAAAAGGGATATGTTAGAAACTCATGAGCTAGTACCGAGGCAGAAAAGAAAAAAACAATGTGAAGCGCTTTTGCAAATTTTACGAAGCTACCGAATCCCACATATAGAAAGATTCTTAAATCTCACATTGTTATTTATTTCGATTGATATACACTCTGTGTTCCGTAACAAATCTTAGAAGTTGTGCCTATCGGTGCACGAATTTTTACGATCGGCAAAACTTATTGATACCCCAAGAGTGAAGAAAAAAAAAAAAAATCGACAGTACCCTGGTATTTCTTTGTGATAATTTATGCTGTAAATCTTTCACATACTAAGATCTTTCTGGGTATTTTAAAAAAAACAAGTGATTCTAGGTACACATTTATATACATACTAGGTGAAAGCCCGTCAATAATGACGGGGAAAAATAAAATTTATGATACAGAAATTATTGACATTTATTTATTGAGTCCCACGTCAATAGATGGCGACACTGGATCACAGCTTTCTGAAAATTTCCCCAGCAGTCTGTTACGGAATTTGGTATGATACGACGGCTGTCTGTTATGTGTTTTGTAAAACCTTTAGTCCCTATTTCTTCAACACTTCCTTGTACATAACATTTTTCGTATACACTGACTGTGAAACCTGTATCAATTTCCCCTGTTCTTCTCCGTGAGCTATTTTTGCCGGCTCAACACCATGCAGAGCAGCATCATTAATACTTTCTTGTTCAACTTCATAAAGCATTTTGGATGCGTCAGCAAAAGGATTATTTTGAGACATGAAAGTCCTTAAACTCTTGCATCAGACTTGGATTGCATTGGGCGTTTTCCCTAATCCTCATTCTTGGATCACCAGCCTCTTCCGGGTCCAATATATACAGTTGAGCAAACTTTCTGTGGTCCCAATTTGCTGGGTACAAAGCTCTTGCTCCATAGTAAATTTGTCCATTAATTCGGAAACAATAGGGACCGTATCCAGAAGACGGAGCAATGTTAGCCTCCATGGACGCAAACGCCAAAGCGCTATTTATTGATCTTATGCTGCCCATGAAATTTTTCGAATATTGATGCTGAATAACAGGGGCTGATCTTGTAGCATCTAATTTTACTTTGCCTTTATGACAGCATTGCGTAAAAAGTTTGTCAGATAGCTGTTCTGCCGCAAAATGCTTTGCATGACAAAATTCGCAAATACTGTCCATGAAACCACAGTTATGAGCGTCTACATTTGGTTCAACAACGTTAACTGCATCAAGAACAGCTTGATTTCGAATTCGTGCATTTTGTCGGCGGATTGCATCACCACGTCTCTGGTGTAATATTTGCGCTTGTGACATGTTTGCAATATGATGTCGTTCGCGGCCTTGTGCAATTTGTTCTGACGCCATACTTGCAATTCGGTGTCGTTCCCGACTTTGTTCAATTTGCTGAGGAGTCATATTTGCTACGCGATGAAGATTCCAATCGTATTCTCTTTGCACAACAGACATACTTTCCCGACGGCCCCCTTTCTTGCTCCGCCTTTCGTCTGCTTCCTTCTGGAAAGCTACTTCCTCAGCAGATTTTTTCCGTTTAGGAGGCATATTTACAGTTGTTGTTGTTAAAACTCACCCCAAAAAAGTTGATGTTTTGAGACAAATGAACCACAATATAAATTAAATGACTTCGAATCCCACACACCCGAAAAAACACAACTCTAACGTCGAACGAAAGAAAAAAGATGTAAACAAAACATCAAACAGTACCGGTTACGGATAACACAGTGTTAACACCGGAATATAAATGTTCGTCTTTTTCTGTTAAACAGCGTAATAAAGCATATCAAGGGTATGTGAAGTAGAATCAAAATTCCTGACGTAAAGTTTTCGTACCTCTAAAGAGTTGACCGTGTGACGTAACGCATCAATCACGTCATGTGAGAATGATTCGGATTAGATGACTTCACACCAGCAGCTGTGTTCTTTGTTGCTATGACAACAAAACAAAGTGATATACGCGTGGACTGTGCGCGTGTAGATGATGACGTCACCTACACGAAAAGCTAAGCGTGACGTCACAAACATTTGTTTCTCGATTGTTGCTATAATGCCTTAAAAAGTGGCACGGAGGGCTCTAGCAAATTATATATTAGGATAGCAACACACTGCATTCACTTACGACCACACCGAACCACAGTCCGGTGTGATCGTGAATGACGTATGATTTAATTCCACATACTAAGTGGAATTAAATCCACTATTAATGATTTAATCCCACATACAAAGTAGAATTAAATCATAACATACAATGAAGTTTACTCATTCCTGACATTGAGCGGTATTTAAGATGATGGATTAATGAACGTTATTTTCGTAAAACCAATGAAAGAAGATGTGAGTCATAAAAGTAAATACATTTACTAAACTATGGCGGTGGTAATAGTTAAGTATTTCGTATTTCGACTGTCTAGTTTTTCAAAAACAATATTTTTATTATTATTGTTATTAATATACAGGGTGATCGAAATTAAAGTATCCCTAGTCAACACTCTGTGAAGAGATATCTAGCAGTCCAAACGCAACCAAATTTGGTATGCTGCCAATTCAGGACATGCGGAAGAGATTTCCGAAAAAAAAAAAAAAAAATTCAAAAAGTCGCCAGTAGGGGACTTCTGGCGCTGCAAGCTGCGAGAATATAGACAGTTTTCGGCTCTGCCAGAGAAACAACACAAAAATCGAAGCAGAAACCAACACACGTGTTGCGTTGGTTTCTGCTTAAAACAGCTTCACAAGAAGAGGACGTTCCGGCAAGGTTGATACCTATTGCGGTTGATGGAATACGAATGGCATTCACCATGCCTAGGACAGTTTTATACCCAGAAGTCGCCTGTAGCGTGAGTGCATTATGTAAATGATACGCTTTCTTGTCGCTCGTAGCGCCACTCATTTCCCTCGTAGAGCCGAAAATTATCTATATTACTGCAGCTTGCAGCGCCATAATTTCCCTGGTGGTGACTTTTGCATTTTTATTTTATTTTTTTTTTTTTTTTTTTTTTTGTGCGGAAATTTCTTCCGCATGTCCTGAATTGTTAACATACCTAATTTGGTTGCTTTTGGACTGCTAGATATCTCTCCAGAGATCGTTAAACAAGGATACTTTAATTATGATCACCCGGTGTATATATTATTCAGATTTAGACGAAAGTAAGAAACGACTGATACCGATGAAATGTCATGTAGCTACAAAAGTTTATCTGCGCATGCGTAAGCTAAAATAGAAAGAAAGGCTGAACTGCTGGTGCGTTAGTGTGAGAAATTGGTAACTTTTGGTTTAGGATATATACAGGTCCCCATCATTTCACACATTATTTTAACGCTCTCCTCAATAGCAGGTACTTGGAGGGTTGAGAGGAAGCCAAATTTCGCTACGATGCGCCGTTTTCAAAAGATCAAAAATGCATTTTTGTAATGGCTTTTATCATAGCATCGGCCTGTTGTACTTTACGCACATCAAAACGGAATATTTTTGCGTTTATGTTAAACGTGATCAAATAATGTTCAGCGATAGTTTAGTAAAATATATCGCTGAGTAACGATGAAATTAACTATTGTATTATCGATCACATAATACAATAGATAATGTCATCATATCGATTAGATTTTATCAATGGTTTTGACTACTTCCGTTACCCATTTTCGTTACATAGATTTTTTACTTGGAATTTACTACTGTCGGGGAATAATACATAGCAAGAAAAAAATAGTGCACTCAGGAGGGCGACCCACAATGTCAGGAAACACTGTGCAGTGCGTGAAAAAGAGATTGCTACAGTTTCCAAAGAAATCGTTACTCAGGCTCTCGCAAGAAATAGAAGTGCCATATTCCACCTGTCGGAGAGCTGCAAAAATGGGTTCATGAGTTGCTACCAATTGACATGCCGAAGCGAATGCATTACTGCCGGTGGTTTAAGAGAATTTGTAAGTCAAAATCCAGGCGTTTTAAACATTACGTGGCTCACGGACGAAGCCTGGTTCCAATTTTTCAGGCTACGTGAACTCACAGAATACACGGGTATGGGTGAGTGAGAATCCCAATGTCATTCACGATTAAAGAATGCATCCCATAAAGATTGGCGTATGGTGCGCCATTTCACGAAACCGGATAATAATCGGTCCCATTTTCGTTGAACAAACTGTCAACACAGAAGTGTATCTCAATATCTTCACGCAGTTCGTGAACCAACTGAATGATATTGAACTGTAGAATGGCTACTTTCAACAGGATAGTGCGACTTGTCACACTTCCAATGCCAGCCAGCATGGCTGAGATTTCAAGTTTCTTCGGCGATCGGGTTATCTCCAAAGGTTTGTGGCCGCCCAGGTCTCCAGATTTAAGTATACAGCAATAAGCCTAGGACTATTCGGCAGCTGAAAAACAACATCACACAGGAAATCGAAGCAATAAATACCAACATGCTGAAGCGTACATTTGACAATATGCAGCGACGAGTTGATCTCTGTTTGGTTGCAAATGGCGAACATTTTCAACGTCTTCTCTGATATCGATGTGATTGTAAAAAGGTAAGGCACTTCGTCTTCAAATTTCAGCTTGAAATGTTTTCCCCTTTCAAAACTATAACGTTTTTTTGGGGGTAAGTCCCGAGTGAATCATCCTGTGCCTCGTAAAACAAATTTTCTAGTGGTGTTTTACTCGTACGATAACAGTCTTGTGATCACCTCTTAAACTAAACTTAATGGGGAGGGGAGGAAAAGGAATTTTAAGGGAAAGATGGTGAATCATGCAAAACACCGAACTTTAGAGCTACATGTTAATTACATTCTACGAAAACTGGCCAGAAATAACACCCCAATTTCTAATCTAAGTTGTGATGTAGCATTAAGTAATATTGCTTTACAAAACGGTACTTTGTGGGCCTGCATTATAATTCGATGTGGGCGGAATCTTGCCCCCGCATCTTATCAAACCCAGAACAACGAATTCATCCCTCGCTCTATGACTTTTGTCTATCTTTAGAAGCAAAACTTATAAAAATTATAAATCATTATTTTTGAGGCCCTTCTGCATCACGAGGCGCCTGGGCTTCGTTGGCTTCCCTGTAAATCCGCCCAGGCGAACTTCATATTTCGTCGCATGCGCGGATTACCCAAACAGTAAAAGGCTGAAACAAAATGACTCGCCAGACTCATACCCAATGGCGGTTTGATTTGTGTTCAGCTACTAAGACGCATTCACGGACGAGGTCACCTGACCCTGGGAGGTCACCGCAGGTATCAACATTTGAGTGATATCTTCAAGTCACGCACAGCGCGCGTGGCACACGACTCACCAAAGAAAGTTCACGAGAATGACAAAGGTGGTCTCCCCCCCCCCCCACGAGGAAAGAATACCCAGGAGTCGATTTTTGCCCATTCTTACATAGCAGTGTGAATCTCCTTCCCGAAAGACCTCACCTTAGTGTCCTCACCTTGCAGTCCCTTGGGCGGTCCACCTACAAAAGATCAGTTCTTTGTCTTCGAAATTGAACACGAAACCCCGCGGAGGAATATGCCCCACACAGAGCAATGAGAACAAGAAGGACCGACTCTGGAACAGTTTCCTGAAGTTCAAATGCACGAAAAGCTGGGAGGTCCAATATCACTCATCTTACAAAGATCAAATCAGCAAGATTGCAGCAGACAACTGCAAATTCTCGTGCCTAAGGCAAAAGATACCTATATGTACAATCAATAATGATAATTTTAACTGCCATATTCACATTATATTTTATTGCAGTATTGTACACTCCGAAATATGGAAAAAATACCTGTCATCAGCGAAGGTTCTGCTCCGGAAAAATCTTGCAGTTGGTAAATTTCAGATCTTATTGGGGAGAAAATGGGGTTGGGGGGGGGGGGGGGGGCTCTACGGTTGCAAGAGTGCCTATAATAAATCCCTCAAACATTTTTTTTCTTATCAGTAATAAAGTTAAAAGACATCAGAATTAAGAAAAATGCAATATACACTAGTGCTCACTGGATAACCAGTAAACGAACGTTTCATTGGTCGTCCTTTCTCCTGGAGAAGGGTAAATGCTAAAAATACCCCAGGGAAAAAATACCCCCGGAAAAAATACCCCTGAAAACTGAAAAGCGGAAAAAATGCCCCCGAAAAAAATACCCCCAGAACAAACGGTTCACTGTAAACTGGTGGCAATTTACCGGCAACCCTGCCACACATCTTTCAGCACCTTGGCCACAAAAGTTCAGGGGGGGGGGGAGCTATACAGATTGCCGTTTCTGGGCCTATATTGAATTCATATAGGCCCTATATTGAGTACTGAATTAGGAACTCCAAACGAATTTCGAGAAAACGTTCCATGTAAGCCAAGCGAGAATTGTACTTTAATTTGAAGAAATAAATAGCCGAGAACCCGAGGTACTTTTGGTTGGGGGGCTCAACCCCCAACTTCCATAATATTAGATTTTGAGCAGCTGGAGTCTCTCAGTGTATCCAGGCTGTTCCCTTTAAAGCGTCCGCGAGGTCCGTGAGCTTTGGGGAGGGGGCGGGTTTCCCCAAAATGTTAAAATGGACGTAGAGCTGTAAACATTAGAACCATGCTTTACATAATGATTCTGTACACGACCACGAATTTTCAGGAGGGTGGGGTACAAGTTTCTAAGAGCGCAGACAAGTGTTCAAGGTAAGGGATTTGCTCGCAATTTCTATGCCGGTAAATTGCCACACCGGAACACTGCCACACATCAGTGTTCCTGTGTGGCAGTTTACAATGAACCGTTTGTTCCGGGGGTATTTTTACCTACATCCCCGGAGAAAAGCTGTTGACGTGACATAGACACGTACCATAAGGTGTTTTTTTATAGCTGTGTGGAGATTTTCAACCACGCTGTTTGCATTGCAGCGGGTCCGCAGTGTTAGAAATTCATAAAAGCACTATGACTGTCGGAGTTCCACGATATTTGAACTAGAAATCCTCACAGCGGCGGTTTCAGGATTTTTGTTAGCGGGGGAGGGGGTGGCGCAAGTGTTGGGAATAACCGGGGACCTTTCTGATATTTTTTCTCAAAATGAAATAGTGTTCTTATTATGTCTACAAATTCTTCCAATTAATTATGGAAAGTAATATACTTTTATGTACAGTAATAGAGCCTTTGCACGTGACGTCACAAAACTGTTTGCTAGACTTCCTGGTGGTTAGAAAGTACCCGAGCTGGTCTCTCTCCATGCTTTTCAATGGCTGCTGCTGCAAATAAGAGTTAAAAAAACTGTTCTTTCTGACAAAGTTTGCCATCTTAATGTGGTGGAAAAGCAACGTTACAAAGAAAAGCTTAGAAATAATGGCATAGAAGATCCATAATGACATACCTGAAAGATATTTTTATCGTCTGGAAGTTTGTGTTGCTACGGACATCCCTGATCTGAACTATCACGACATTTATAACTATTTAATAGGCAGTTTTTCGTGTTATACCGGAAAAGCTCTAAAAGCTTATAAAAGACTTGATGCATATAAATATTTTACCAATGGGTGGGTTAGAAATGTATTAATTCTGAAGACAGAAAACGAAAAATTTCTTACCCGGTGTAAAGTAAGTTGTTACATTTTTGACTGGTTGTGTGTATTGCAATTTAAGAAAAAAAAAAGAAAATACCGACTTAAATATCCCGAAAAACAGATTATTTTTCCACTAAAAAAAAAAAAAAAAAAAACAGAAAGAAAAAGAAAACAGATCCGGGAAAACGGACGACACAATAATGTATGACAGCATCCTTTAATTCTATGTGGACGCATATCCTTAAATTTCGGTTAGGAAAAAAGGGCATCTGTTTCAGTATTTAGAAATCAGTAACAGTACAAAATCTTGAAAGTTCACGAAAGCTTAACAATTTCAGATTCGATAGAAAAGTTAATCCGTCGTGCATTCAGAACATTTTAAACAGAATAACAAGGATTTGCGTAAAAACTTGAAAATAATACATAAGAGTGAGCAAGAAAATGTACCGATAAAAATTCGACTATTAACGTAGTAAAATATGCAGATTTATGATACCTGAAATGAAGTGTTTACTGCAGCTCATGTCGGCCTGGGTGACCATGCTTTCCGATTTACGGCTATTTTCCACATAATCAGGCGTTTTTCTATCGTTGGAAAGCGATAAAAGGAAATTCCACTTTCTTACTCGTACTTTGAGAAGCACCCATACGTCACACAACTTTTAACCATTTTTAAAACTGCAAACAATCGAGTGACAGGGGGTCCAGAAATCGCTTCCCCATGTTAATCCTATGGGAACCTTAGCAGCCGAACTTTCTCTTAACCACCCGGAAGTAACCGTGACGTCAAAACTGACGTCGGTGCAAAGGCTCTATACTTTCTTTCACGAAAAATTATTCAATTTGTTATTAAAACCTAACAATCTAAGTTTTTCATTGGTTCTGAGGGGAGGGCGAGCACCCCCGCGCTCACCCTCTGGACCGGCGCCTGAAGCACCAACGCATATTTGACAGAATTGCAGGTGGCGCTGCGCTCACTATTTTTTTTTTTCCCAGATACCCGTTCTGCTGGCGTCAGCAAGTAATTGCGCAGTTAGCTTCTTGACGGGAAAGAATCATGTCGGCGATGTACAGTGTGTATGCACTAAGATATACAGGGTGATTCATAAAGAAGTATACAGTTTCAACGCACTATAAAACAAGAAAAATGTAAGATATTTTATGTTACCCGTAACAGAATTGTAGGGGAATGATTCAAGTTTTTTTAATTACAGATGTTCTCTGTGTGCACATTTAGTCACACGACATACATCGAGCCGGTAATCCATTCCCACCCAAGCGCGAGGTAAGATATCTGAATCAAGTGCAGTGATAGTGGTTGTGATACACTGTTTCAGCTCCGCTAGATCAACAGGAAGGGGAGGGGCGAATACCTTGTCCTTTACGTGCCCCCACAGGAAAAAGTCACAAGGTGTTAAGTCAGGACTTCTGCGTGGCCATTGGGTCAGTGGCATGCTGTAGTCCGCGGCTCGTCCAATCCATCGGTGAGGAAGATGTTCATCGAGATAATCTAGTCACGTGGCACGCGCGCTATCGCCTATGTCACTTCCCTCAGTAGCGGGACACAAACTTTATGGGTACATCTACCTAACGGTTCGCAGTTGTGGTCCGTGTCTTCAACTGTTACTGTTTTAAAGCATCTGGAAACTGTATACTTCTTTATGAATCACCCTGTATATCCGTAGTGGGTTATTGCGTTATATAAAAGGAAATCTTCAATAATAGATTTAATTTATTTAGAAATTTACCAACACGCGGTTGTGGTATGCAGGGTTCGTAAACATACATACATTCCAGGACTTTTCAAAGGCTTTACAGGAGTTCATCGAAAATGTCCAAGAGCTTAGATTTTTGCTGGAATCATAGTGCTTTGTTTCATATTTTGCAAATTGGAGAGAAAGTTATGCATTTCGAATTCTTAGGAAGACCTATGGGCTCAGTTGTTACAATGTGTTCTTCAGTGTGTGTGTTACATCTTCGATGAAGTGGCAAAACTTCCCCGTTTTATAAAAAGTATTCTGGGTTTAACTTATACGAAGCAATCTGGAACTCAGCAGAATGATAAAACAAAACAATTTAGCCAAACACTGAGGATGTAACAAATGTGCAAGTATATAAATAACAGGGAATTGTTACGTGCATTTAGGAGGTATTAAAGGTTTTTTTAAGTTATGAGGCGACAAGGGTAATTACAGATTGTAACAGTGTTCCCAGGCAACAGTGTCTTTGTGTTAAAGAGCCGTTTCAGAAAACTTTCAGTGTTTTTTACCGTTTTACGGGCCTATGCTGCGATAATGAACATTGTGATCTGTAAAGCGCATTCAAGACAGTTTAATTGTTTTATTGCAGAGGAGGCGTCAAACGCTCGTTCTTCCCTTCGATCTATACGCCGAGTCATCCCAAGAGTGTACCACTATGTGGGGTGCAAAACAGCTACCTCCGCTATAAAAACTAGTCCCTAGAGTTTAGAGAAAAACTAGAAGACTTTGTTGCTCGGAATACATACATTTTTGTTTGCTCAGCAGTTTATGAGACAAAATTACCATCTAAAAAACTAAAAAAGTTCCAGAAGTTTTCTTTTTTTTTTTTTTTTTTTTTGGTTGGAGGTTTAACGACTACCGTGAGCAACTCAATGGGCTATAAGCAGTCGCCCGTCCCTAATTTAGGGTCACTGGTTCCAGGGAAGGGAGAGAGCCAGTGCCGTAAGACAAACACAACATCCATGCCTGACCGGGATTCGAACCCGGACCCCTTACGGATGAATGATCAGAGGCCAGCGCCTTAGACCACTGCGCCACCGGGGCGGCAAGGGCAAGTTCCAGAAGTTAGTGCGCTTTTGGAAATAAATTTGTTATGCGAAGTTGCTGAATCAAGAGCTTCGCACTTTTGACTCACTTGGGATACAACTCGGACAGGGCGAAGGGGTGGAAGACCTCTCCCAACATTAACAACACAGAGACAATAAATTGACAATCGGGGAAACTCGAAGGGTGCGTTACTTAAAACAGACAGTAGGGGAAGCAGTTCGGCCTCCACCAGACCATCCACTCACAATCCGGATGGATTCGTTCTTGCGTTCCACGACGAGTCGTGATAAGGCTCTCCCACCTTTAACAACACTACACTTTTAAGGTAAATTGGAGTATATGGACGGACACAGTGTTCAAGCAGAGCACTCTAAGAAGGAAACAGAGCTAGCGGGGATGATGATTTGAGAAGGAACTTTTGTCGGGCCTCGCGGACCAGTTCTTTCATATAAGATCAAGCTCGACGTTTTCGAAAATCTCCTAGAATGTCTAATTTAGAAAGCGTTCTCTTTCGTCGTATGAAGAATATACACATGAAACACTTCACAAGACAAAGGAAATGTGGACCCGTAAACGGAGACAGTTTCTTAACCTCACTCGGTCTGGCTTTCCTGGAACTTTTCCTCTTGTTTTCATAAGTCCCAAGCTCATAATAGAACTCGTATCTCCTCCTATGAATCTGAACTTAAAAACTTTTTGTCTCGTAAACCAACACTTGGTCCCTGCTAAGCTTGTAAATTAGAGTAACTAATATACTTTGAGCGAAATAAAGGGAATCTGTGAGTTCCAAGCCACACGTCTTGGACGTTAATAGCCTCGTTTCCCCGAAAGAGAAATTCGAAATACCAATGACATACAAAAACACATGGAAACTTCCGCTTTCCTCTCTTTGCTATTCCACCGTTTCCCCTCACACATCAAAAGAAAACTTGAATACCAGAAGACACAGGAATTACACAAAATAGCTGCAAACACACCATGTCGAAGGAATAAGCTAAGTTCGTTGCTGTGTTTTTGTTTCGAGCACCTTTTCACACACACGCACACACACCAGAATAATTAGTAATTATTACAAGACTCTCTGTAGCTCTCCCCAAAATCTGCGAGAGGTATAGTTTGACTTCCAACGAAATGCAGTATCCCCCCGTCATTTCTCTCTCTCTAACGACTACCGTGAGCAACTCCTTGGGCTATAGACAGTCGCCTGTCCATAATTTAGAGTCACTAGTTCCAGGGAAGGGAGAGTGCCAGCGCCGCCAAGAGACAAGCATACCACCAATGCCTCATACGGTACTCGAACCCATGCCCAGCTCGGACTAGCCAGAAACTAGAGCTCTGACCACTTGTCCACCGCAGCAGCACTGCTGAAATTGCAAACTGGATCAGTCAAATAACAGAATTATGTGAACAGTGCATCTGTGTTGTTCCTTCTTAGCGACGTAAAAGATTGGCTACGGGAGGAGACACGTTAAACTACAAATTACTCGATCTAGACTTCTGTCTGCTGTATTTGGTTTAAGGCGTTTTCTAATTGCAGCCCAAAGCGCGGAGTCAAGAAGAAATACAACAACGCTGTAAGAAAACTAGCAGTTCCAACTCCACCCCCAATTGAAAGATTCGTGGAAAGTATCAGTAGGGTCATCACGGGAAGCAATGACCTTTACGGTCGTACTCTGAAATTCCTTGTTCTTAATATAACGATATTTCCTGCTCGATTTAAATGTTAAACACCTTTCAAGCTGTGCTTAACTTGACTAACCGGTGGGTTGACAATAGCGTGTTCTAAAAAAAAACGATACAGAATGTCCGTTATCTGTTGAATTTCAAGATCACTTGTTGCAGTAATAACAACACGTACCAATAAGACAAACTGAAAGCAATGAAGAACTTGTGATAACCCAAACAATGCTCAATTTTCATGTAAAACTAGAATGTTTTTTCCTTTATTTTGATCCCTTAGTGCCTCCGTTTTAGCACGTCTTCTGTAAAAAATGTACGTGCTCATAGTATCATCTTGCCCGTCTGCGGAGACCATATCTCTGCAACTATTAGTCTGATCTGAAAAACCCTTT
The DNA here is from genome assembly GCA_039090855.1 of Macrothele yani. Classification (NCBI taxonomy): domain Eukaryota; kingdom Metazoa; phylum Arthropoda; class Arachnida; order Araneae; family Macrothelidae; genus Macrothele; species Macrothele yani. The sequence continues at coordinate 165,185,919 of CM077029.1, read as the reverse complement.
TTGCGAAGGAATGCGAGAACAATGATTCATGCTTTCCGTTTTCTTTTCTTCTTTTTTCCTCCGATGCATAATTTTATCGCTAGATGGCGAAAACGCAGATGCTATTGAATTCAAAACACATTTTATTTCATAAATTTGCTTCCAAATATCCGATTAAAAAATGTTTTCTTCCCTGTGATGCCATTTATAACGAAGACTATTTGAGGTACAATTTCTTTTTCAAGTAAAGCATAGATTTTCCGCTAGGGGAAGTAAAGTTGAATCACGATTTCTCCGATATATCTGCTTTTCAGAAGTCCTATTTGAAAAATTCTTACTTAATGGATACAGTCCCTGGTAGGAAAAGTTCCCCACATAATTTCTGACTTTTGGTAAAGAATAGTTTGGCCACCAGGGGGCGCAAGAGCTTATTTTTGTTTCTTAAGTATTTGCAGCAAAAACTACAATTCTCAAAACTCGATTAAAAAACTTTTTCGTAAACCGATACAGCTCTCCTCTCGCGCGGACGGAAGACCTTTTCAGAATACTTTATGCTCAAAATAATTCTTAGTTCTTCCGCCAGGGGGCGTAACTGTACAAGAGTTTTCAAAAGGGGGTATACAACTTTACAGATATAACATACAGAGAAATAACGTGGGAGTCATACAAAAGCTGAGTCAGTTAGTGGAACACAGCAAATTTCCGCCACGTCACTGGATTACCGAATTCCGAAACGGGAGGGGGTTCCACGTCAAAAGCTTGCAAAATGGCAACTTTGGAAGGTGCAGAGCGATCACGTTGTGTGTTTTGGTTCAAGAAAACAAAGCCCGCGCCACAAATTCAGAGAAATTTTCGCGCGCAATGCGGCAAAGAACCTACAAGTAGGCATACGATCTAACGCGTGGCACAATAATTTTGTGGAACAGGCTGTTCTATTCGGCATCCGATGACAAGCGGACGGCGGCGTGCCTCAGATACTGTTGTGGGCAAAGAAGTTAAGGCTCAGCGAGACGTAACTAGCGCAGCCGTATCTTCAGGGAAAACATGCAGTGCACTGAAGCCAACATACAGGCTGATCGACTGATGTCGGAGCAGACTGCACATGCGTATTTCTGTTGACTTCAATTCTTTGGGTAAAGAACAATCAGCCGTCATCCGAGCTACTCAGACTCACAGCACGTGATTGTAACCTTCTCGGTAGCATAATAACTTCGCAAATCAGATATGTTAGTTTTGTTACGCCAACCGGGTTAGTTAAGGCTTTTGTTTGTTCTTCAGTTTGTCAGAAATATTTTCAGTAATTCCAAATACTAGGGAATGTCGGCATTTTGTATAGATCCTTAGGCCTAACGGTAATATTTGCTGAAATTTAATTTAAATAGGAATACTAATGTTATTGCATATTTTTCTCACCAAAATAAGGGATGGGCGGGATATAAGAAAACAACAACAACAACAACAACAAAAAACTGCTCTAAGCAAATGGTCATCAGATCCAAGGAAACCATCGCGGATCAAAGAAAAGCTTCACTGCCGTAGTCCCACCCTAACGTGTTTTGCTCCTAAATGTTAACTTTCCCGCAGAGCATATTATCTTTTAAGATGTGGTGGCGCTGTTGCCGCCTGTTTTACGTTGTCTCTATGAGAGTTGACCTTCTTTAAGCGTTAGATATTCTTTGGGCAAAGTACGCGAGAGTTTCGTTAGAAGTCCTCGAAAGCCAATGAGACGTGCGTTCTGGTCTGCATTTTAAGCCGTGCAAATTTACCATCGTGCACCAGCTGAAGACAGATGATGGTAAGATATGCAAAGATTTCTGTACGGAAATGATCAGTCTGATAGAAGAAAATGAGGATTTTCTGGAGACGATCATTTTGAGTGACGAGTGAACTTTTCACGTAAATGGTCAAAGTCAACACCCACAACTGCAACATTTGGGAAAGTGAACATCCACACACTACCACAGAACGTGTTCGTGACAGCCCAAAAGTTAACGTTTTTTGCGCCACGAGCATGAAGAAACTGTAAGGACTTCTTTTTTGCTGAGTTTACCATTAGTGGTATTCCGTATCTCAACATGCTGCAACAATAGTTCATCCCGCAATTAGACGACGATAACCATGACTGATGCTTACACTTGCGGCAAGGCGGAGCACCTCCGCATTATCTAAACGACGTAAGGTCGTACCTAAACACCCGTTTTTCAGGTAAATGGATTGGTAGATGTGAGCCTGTAACACGGCCACCTCGTTCCCCCGCTCTTACACCGCTAGATTTTTCCTTGTGGCGCTTTGCTAAAGATCGTTTCTATGTACCACCACTACCAACCAATATCGATGAGCTCCGTATGAGAGTTACTGCCGCCATTGCTGCTGTTACGCATGATATGCTATGCCGCTTCTAAAAACCTATGGAGATTTATTGATAGACTTATTTTTTTTTTTTGCTGTATACCATTCGCTACGAAAAACAGAGCATTATCCTCTTTAAATAATGCACAGCTTTTCTGCTAGGGGGCATAAACGCCAAACCGTTTTTCTTGCTATCTCTGTTTCTGGGAGACGCATTTAAAAAGCCCCCCTGCGAAGCTTTTGCCATGAAGAATACTTTTCGCCTATTTATAACATAACTTTTCCATTATGCAAAATTCTTCCACTAGAAGGCGTAGAGTTATATCATGTTTCTTTCTATGTTTCTTCTTTTAAGTTGGATCCACCTAAAATCTTTGCCTTGTATTTCCAATGGGAAAACTTCTGTAGCCATTTCCTTTATAATTAATGCTTTCCCAAGGATGAAAATTTGAACAACGATAAAAATAACTTCGTATTATAGTCTAATATGCTTAATATTTTCTAAACCTTAACCATCATTATATTAAAAATCAATAACTTTTCCTTTGGTGGTATAGAGACCAGAAAATACATGGCGCGACCTTGTACATTGATGACGCATGGGCCAAGGAACCTCGGAAATGGACCCTGGACAGATGGAAGAAGGTCGTCTGGAGAGATGAGTCCCTGCGGTTCCACAGCCGGAGACCAACGAAGGTATCCATGATGGCGCCCAATCTTTGCAAACAACACCTCGCATGGGCCAAGGAACCTCGGAAATAGACCCTGGACAGATGGAAGAAGGTCGTCTAGAGAGATGAGTCCCTCAGGTTCCACAGCCGGAGACCAACAAAGGTACTCATGATGGCGCCCAGTCTTCGCAAACAACGCCTCGCATGGGCCAAGGAACCTCGGAAATGGACCCTGGACAGATGGAAGAAGGTCGTCTGGAGAGATGAGTCCCTCAGGTTCCACAGCCGGAGACCAACAAAGGTACTCATGATGGCGCCCAGTCTTCGCAAACAACGTCTCGCATGGGACAAGGAACCTCGGAAATGGACCCTGGACAGAGTGAGTGCAATTTGCTACTTTTTCATGCTGATGGCAGAGTTCGCATGTGGCATATAGAGCATGAAGTCTCATCCACTGTTTGCACAGATAGGGTTCAACAGGCCGGTAGAGGTGGTGTTCTGCTCTGGGGAGCTTTTCCCTGACAAGTCCTGGGTCCATTGATCATCATCCCACAAACACTAAATGGTGGACGCTACAGGGATCTATAAGTCGACCATCTCGATGTATATATGCAGGAGGTTTACTGGGACCACAGTGCTGTCTTTCAAGAGGAGAATGCACCATGTCATTGGACTCGTATAACTACTGAGTGGTTGGAGGGAACAAAACAAATTCGCTACTTTGTCTTTGCTCCCCAAACTTTCCTGACTATAACCCAATTGATTATTTGTGAGATATGCTCGAACGGAGTGTGAGAACTACTGATCCTCCTCTACAGAAATACGCGTGAATCGACGGAGCTGCTGCTGAGGACTTGCGTCAAGTTACGTATAGAGGCTGTTCGACACCTTGTAGATTCTGTCCCTAGGCATCTGTGAGGAGTGATTACACAGAAAAGTGGACCAACGAGTTATTAGGTAAGTGTTCCTAATGCAAAGCAAACTCAGTGTATTTCTCGTAATGATGCGTCTGCGAAGGGTGTGCTTGTTTTCGTTTTCCGTTGAGGACAGCATTGAGAAACGCGTTGATGCGAGTCATTTCTCGTCTCTATTCCACGAAAATCCAATTTTTTAGACGGAATCATACATTTTCAGCACTTTTCTTTGTCAACTCGGATTGTTTTTTTGGTTTTTTTTTCTGTTTTTTTTTTTTTTTTTTTTGGTTTGATCGTCGTCGGCTTCTTTGCCGACCACTTATTCATCTGTCTTACGTGTCCCCAAAGAAGATACATTTTGGTTTAGATCGCTTCAAAAATGACGCGTGTACTGTTTTATTCGAACCGGAACCCAGAGAAAGTAGTCCCGCTTAAATATGATGATAGAAAGTTCTGGAGACTACTAGCAATTAAAACGTCTAGAAATGGAAGCGTCCAGTAGGTTCTCGAATAAGATGCGCACTGTGGTCGTTCAATAGCAGCACTAAGCTGCGGCTGGTTGCCTATCTAGATTTTCCCTGCTTCAGTTAGGTGGCAACACATTGGGCTGTGGCGGGTTGCCTCTCCTGCTTTCGGAAGGCGCTACAAGCACGAACATCAAACGCGATTTCCGTATCCGTATATCATACGTTTTATTATTTCCTCCCCTTTTTCACTTTCCCATTTCTTTCATGATTATCTATTTTTAAATAATTACACAACTTTCACATTTCAAATACTTTTCGCGATCCAACAAAATACGGCTCGCGACCTAGAGTTTGGGAAACGCTGGTCTATATACAGTGTATGAACTTGTTGTAATTCAGTTGTAGGGTTACCATAATGACAGTGTTTTTACGCTTTCCAACCGTAGGTTGAAGAAGCGTATATGCTCCAGCTTTGTCCGTCTGTCTCTGTGTGTGTGGGTGTCCGCACGATCACTGGCGTAAAAATGGTTCGATTTCGATGAAATTTTAGTATGTGGTAGGAGACAACCTGGGGACGAACCCTTTTGAAAATGGGCGAAATAGGATCAAAGGTCAGGACATAAGAGTGGGATCCATTCCATCGCCCTTATGCGTCATAACTTACGTAAAAATCTTCGATTGCGGCAAAACTTTATCATATTGTTCCGGAGGTATACTGAACCGATTCTGTTGAATATTATCGAAATGGGGCCAAAGGTCAGGGCACAGGAGCGAGATTTATTCCACAGCCATTATCCTCATAACTTGACTAAAAATGCTTCTATTGCGACAGTATGTTGTTCCGGAGGTAAACTGAACCAATTCTGTTTAATACACTGCTGGACAATTGCTAAGGACGGATCATAAACGGCTATATAGCGCATAAAAAGTAAGTGTGGTTGGACGCCAAGTGAAATAAAATAATGTCAGAATGCCAGGACATTACAAGAAAGACAATTTATTGTGCTCTGAAATTCAGAAGGCTTTGGAACGTGTTCAAGGGACAAACAGGCCATTTTGTGCAGAATACGTAAACGTGAAAAAAATGCAATTACCGTCCGCAGGCGTTCCGGCGTAAGATGTCAATACGGGATATGGCCACCATGGAGGGCGATGCAAGATTCCACACGTCGTGTCATGCTTTGCACAACATTATCAAGCAGCTGTTGGGGTAATTTATCCCATTCCTCTGCCAGTGCACTAATGAGGGTGTCCTTGTTTATTGGAGGGCATTAGCGACCAGCAAGACTTCTCCCCCAAAGCATCCCACACATTTTCAATGGGATTCAGAACTGGAGAACGTGCTGGCCATACGAGGCGTTGAATATCCTCTCTCTCAAGACACTCCTGGACAGCGACTGTTCGATGACATGTTGCGCTGTCGTCCATGAAAATGAATCTATCACCGACAGCACCACGGAACATGTGAACATGAGGTAGCAGAACATCATTAATGTATCGTTGGCCAGTCATAGTCCCAGTTGGAAGCACATAGAGGGACGTACGGCCATTGATCATGATGCCAGCCCATACCATGACACTACATGTCGGATATCGGTCCCTTTCCTCTATGTTTGCTGGACAATATGCAGTACCACTATCACGCCAGATCAGTTGTCGTCGACAATCAGTCGATAGACTGTATCTACTCTCATCTGAGAAGAGGACAGCAGACCAATCGTTATCAGTCCAATTGCGATCTTGATGGCACCATTGCAAACGGGCAATACGGTGACGTCTGGACAATGGGATGCACACAACAGGACAGCAGGCGTATAGTCCTCCTTCATGCAAACGTCTGGCGACAGTTTTTCGGGAGATCCGCTTGCCAGTAGCAGCCATAAACTGATTTGCTACCTCACTAGCTGTGCTGCGCCAGTGTCTTTTTGTTGATAGCACTATGTACCGATCTTCTGTAGGTGTCATACTGCGAACACGACCTCCCCCGGGACGTTTGATACACTCTCCATTTGTTTGAAATGATTTCCAAAGCCTCGAAAGAACACTGTGGCTGACGTCGAACTCCCTGGCAACATCTGTTATTTTTCGCCCTTCTTCAATCTTGCCAATAATACGGCCACGCGTAAAATCATCTAGGTGATGTCGGGAAGACATGCTAAAAATTGCAAGTTCGTCAATTGATTCTTTCCCTTTCAACTTTGCGTTTGAACAACAACGGTCAATACGCGTCAAATCCTTTATATCTCTTATCAGCGCTATGACGTCACGAACAAGTTCGGCAATCCAAAATTTGCATACGCACAAGACGTCTTACTGTATCCCGCACTTATGCTAATTTCCACATTTTCCTGCCTTCCATTTTATGGTTGCTGTCGTTATCCGTCCTTAGCAATTGTCCGGCAGTGTATAATCGAAATGGGGACAAAGGTCAGAGCACAGGAGCGAGATTTATTCCACAGCCATTATCCTCATAACTTGAGTAATGATTTCTGTTATGTTGGAAAGCGTATCATAATCAATGATTATCATAACCATGATTTTACGAACTTGTTTTCCCCTTTCGCTGAATAAAAGTATTTGATAGAAGAAAGTGGAAATATTTATTCCCACCGATCAGAGCACATTTAAAACGACAGGGAGGGGGGAGAGGGGGCTGGACGATATTTTAGGGTCCCAGTATTAGTGACCTAGGATTTCATTATGGGTGGATGAATAAAAATACATAGGAGAAAATATTCCCAAAATATGACGAGGAAGCCATAAACATATCTCCTCCGTACTGAAGCGTGTATCGCATGATTCATGGACGAATCAGTAAGTAGCAAGAAAATGTAAAAATTTCATAGTTGAAAAATGGATGGCAGTTCATTTCTGCTTTAATCCCCCTCCAGGGTTCAGCATGTTGAAATTATATCGAGGTAGTTGCAAAATAATATGATCCAAATATCATTATTCAAACGAATTCTTAATGTATGAAACTTTCCTCAAGTTACAGATGTGTACAAAAAACAACAACATCTGTAATGCTTTCGAAAGATTTTAGGATGGACTGAGGGCGACTATACTTTTTACGGACTCCTCTTGAAAAAGCGGAAAGAAATCGAAATTTGTTTTCACAAGGCAGTTTCTTATAGTTTCCGCTGTGCAATCTGAAAAAAAACAAAAAAACTTTAGAACTCTCAATTCTTCAAACATCCTGCATAATTCTGGGGCCTCTTGAAAATACTGGGCCCGGGGCTGGAGCCCCCTCCCCCTTAAATGGGCTCTGCCGCCGGTAAGCAGCGACAGAGCCCATTTGATATAGCGAGGAATTTCGATAAAAACCGTGCGATGAGCTAGCTGATAAGTGAAGAGATTATCCCCGTCCAGGTGGCGCAGTAGTCTAAGCGATGGCTTCTGACCATTCGTCCGAGATGGGTCCGGGTTCGAATCCTGTGAGGCATGGATGCTGTGTTTGTTTTACGGCACTGGCTCTCTCTCCCTTCCCTGGAACCAGTGGCCCTAAATTAGGGATGGGCGACTGCTTATAGTCCATTGAGTTGCTCACGGTGGTCGTTAAACCTCCAATACAAAAAAAAAAAAGGGGGGGGGGATTATCCTGGCAATTTTATAAATGCATTCAGTTGTAGATTCTTCGTCAGGTGCTTAAAAAAATAAATATTATAAAAACAAACTCAAAAATTATCATGATCTGTCGGTTGTTGTTTTTTTTTTGTTTTTTTTTTTGGCGCAAGGGCCATAAATAAATAATATGATCCCTTGGAGTAATGTTATTTGAACCACTTAATTTATATTTTATTTTTATACTGGGGCCAAAACTCGAAAATAGATTACATGAAAATAGGGAGATCAACTTTCAAATGACGACGTGACAACTTTGGATATCGGTATGAAATGTAAAATCACATTTAGAAATTCTACTCTCGCTCTGCAGGGAGACTCGGGATTTGATTTACATAACATATGTAGCCACGCGCGTGCATAAATTGAGAAAGCAAACTCACTGACGAAGTTACGCATATGGAGGGTTTGCTTTAAACTGGATGCGCAGGTTATGTGTACTCAACGATTCAGAACTCTTACCAAACTCGGAAGTCCACATAATAAAAGTCAGGGGAACTAAAAATAAGATAAGTTTGTGAGACGCAAGTTTAAAACTTTTTTTCTAGCTACTTGGAGCATTTTTTTTTTTTTTTTGTAAATTCGATTTCGCTCAAAATGTCAGATTCTTGCATTTTTTGTATTTTTTTATTCACCGTAAAGAATCTACTACTTCAACTGTTACCGAAAATTGTTACCACAGTACAATGAAGGAAGGGAATGCTTAGTTTTTTATCACTGATTCATACTTTTGTTGAATCAGTAAATGTGGTAAGATAGTTTTGAAATATTGAATGCCGTACTTCTCTGAAATGTTCCTGCTCAACAGTGCGGATAATAGGGATTTATTTTGTGTCGTCCAGAATAAATAGCATGTGGAAGCCACGGAAATTTAATGGAGAATTGTAGGGTCAAAGGCGGATCTAGAACAATGGAACCTCGGGGCGGAGGGGGGATTTGGTCCATAAAGAGAAGATGACAGCTAAATTTAAGACATATATATATATACAGGGGTTGGACAAAATAATGTGGACACCTAGGAAAAGATGGTTTTACGTACCTAATAGGATATGGGACCACCTTTGGCATTCAAAACCGCCTGAATCCACCTCGGAATGGACGCATACAAATCCTGGATTATGGTTATATGTTACACCATTCTTCAAGCAAAAACTGCTTCAGGTCCTTCAGAGATGCAGGACGAGGAAAACGGGACCTTACTCTGTTTTCCAACACAAACCACAGTGGCTCGATGATGTTCGAGTCTGGAGGGGAAGCCAAGGAAAATGTGAAAGTTCGTCCTCATGTTCCTCAACCCATGATTGGGCATTCCGAGTTCTGCGAATTGGGGCGTTATAAGTTTGATAGATGGCATCCCCTGCAGGAAACAATGTCTGAGCAATTTGATGGACTTGGTCGGCCGAAATGGTTTCATACGCTCTGCCAGTCATCCGTCATTTTAAGGTGGTCAGGGAACCTGCTGAAAACCACGATATAACCGCCCAGAGCATGACAGAACCACCACCATTCTGCACTGTTGGGAGTAGACAGTCTGTGTTGTACACTACCGACTGTGTTCTTCACACGTAAACACGTCCTCCGGTGGGGAATAGTGTGAATGTGGATTCATCCCACCACATTACACGCTTCCATGCATCGACAGTCCACGTTCTATGCTCCTGACACCACTGCCGTCGCCCGGGTCACTAGAGGTTTTGTAATAGCAGCTGTGCCATGAATATCTTGTTTACGCAGCTTCATGAGCACTGTTTTCGTTGATACTGGGATCTGGGGATGCAGATTGATCTCCGCACTAATTTTCGGCGCCGTGGTCTTATTACGAGTAACAATTCTTTTTAATGCTCTCATGTCTCTATCAGTCAGGATCGTTTTCTGACCGCTCTTGTGTTTCGCAGACGAGGTTTTGTCACGAACACGGTATGCTGTCATGACGCTATACACAGTAGCTCTCGATACCCCCACTACCCTGGCGACTGTTGTCACGAAAGCACCAACTAGCCGGCCACCAACAATAGCCCTCCTTCGAAGTCCGATACGCCGCTCATTTCGTCGTCACCTTGAAATAAATTATGCAACAAGCCACTTTAAATGCGCTTAAACAGGACATTGAGGTTCTAAACAAAGCTAAAACCAAAAAGTGGTGGATACCATTGCGTATTGTGACGTACACAGCTGCATTAAAAGTGAGGTCTCTGAGTGTGGTGTTCACGTTATTCTGTCCAGCCCCTGTAGATGTGTGTGTGTGTGTGTGTGTGTGTGTGTGTGTGTGTGTAAAATATATATCAAATTAAGCTTTAATTTTCAAGTCAGTGGTTTTATTGCGAATTTTTTCAAACTTTTGGGGGGATCTCTTCCTATGTCACATAATACACGGTAACTATATTACGGGTATTAGGGTTTATTTACTATTTTCTTCGTAAATTTTTACTACGCACATATGCAAATATGCAGAGGTGCACTCGCACTTATTTATGCAGGTGACCCAAAATATCTTAAGGTATGATATATTACCCCAGAGAAAAGATCTCTCAAAATATTGGGAAGCAATAAAAAATATCACCGCCATATTAAGTGTATTTCAAATGTTTCGTAAAATATGTATTTAAAAACATATACAACTACATTAAAATAAGAAGCCAATAACAAAGAACAAAGATCCAAGTGATACCTCATGGGGAGAGCCTGGGCCCCAAGGCTGCCACCACCACCACTGAGTGCGCGAATGCAAATACGATATAGCAGAAACCCACGTTCACTAAGTCTCTAGAGTAGAAGTGAAAGTCTGTTATGTATACTGATACTTGAAAAATGCATGAGTAACAGCTCTCAAAATTTCTGAACTTCTTCCAACATGTTCCAAAGTGGTTTTGGTGTGCTAACTGGTGATGAATTTTTTTTTTTTTTTTTTTTTTGTCTTTTTATAAAAAAAAAAAAAGAAAAATTTCATTGAATTTTTGCATTTGTTTGCTTGTTGCTATTTAAAAGTCTTTTCTGCAGCTTCTTCGGCGCTGTTAGATTTTCAATGGTTTTGCTGTTTTGGGGTGGATGTTTTTTACTAGCCTGGTATATACAGTAGAACCTCTATAAAACAAACTTCCATTTAACGAAATATTCTATTTAACGAAACTTTCCGCAGAACTTTGACTTTGAACGACATGTACATGTAAATTCCTCTCCCTATTACGAAAATCAATTTCTATATAACGAAGTTTTTTTCAACTAAAATTAATTACCATTTTGTGTGTGTGCGTGCGTTCGTGCGTGTGTGTGTTTAAGAAAGTTTTACTTTACAAATTTTTAGCACGAAAATGCGAGCAAAGTGTCTTTAATTCCTTATCTTGAAATGTTGGGTTCTGTGAGGCTCCGGGAGTCTTGTTAGAAAGAGGACAACACGCGAGCAGTCGTATCCATGGAGATGGAACAAAGCAACATGTTTTTTTAAATGTGGATACAAAGTCTAGCGTAGAAACTGCTTTCCACAGGAGAAAAACTGGTTGTAACTGGTGTGGGCCTGACTCTGTAGAAGTTACGTATTCATTCTCATTCAATCAGTACGCTTGACTGGCCTGTGTTATTCGCTCAAAATGAAGAAAAGAAAATGCCTATCTCTTGCGGGTAAAGTGAAACTTTTTGAAGATGCTGATAAAGGAATGAAGAAGAAAAATGTGACTATAAAGATTATATAGCCGCAAGCAGTGTTATAAAATGTAATGAAGGAACTACAATGAGTGACGATGAAGAAGAGGCTATTAAAAAAATTTTACTTGAAGAAATGCTAAAGCATTCGATACGATTCATCGAGGATTACAGTTTCAAGAAAGTGTTCCAGATGAAATGTTCCGATGTTTAAAAAAAACGCAAAACTTTTTATGAACAGAACGCTTTTTACAGGAAATCTGTGCAGAACAGAATTATGGAACTTTTTGCAATTTAAAATAAGTACATATGTTATTAGAAAAATTAAGAGGATAGGTAAACTTTGGTCTTAGTTTCCTTCTCTTCATTAAGTTGTTTATTCAGACAATGTATTCTACTTCTACGAATATATTGTATAAAAAACAGATTTAAACTCTCATTTTCCAAAAGTTTCGACTCAAAAGTTAAATTTGCTCTCTAAATTCAACTACATTTTACCGTCCTTTTCATTCCATTTGATTAAGTTTTTACAATTCAAGTGTATTTCTATTTAACAAATTTTCTTTATAACGAAGTTTTTAAGTGGTACGATGGGACTTCGTTACATAGAGACTCAGCTGCATATAATTTTGTATATATAGAGCACAATTCCGTTCGTTTTTTTTTAATGTTATATTCATAAAATCTTGTTTCATTTGATTTTATCAGTAAAATCAAATATTTTGCCTGCAAATTCTTTGCAAAAAAAAAATCAGGTTTGTTTAATTATAAGAAACGGGAGGGGGAGGGGGAGAACAGGCGATTGGCCCACGCAGGATCCACCACTGTGTACGGTCCAGATTAACGCAAAAAAGCAAACCATTTTTTTTTTTTTTTTTTGCTCCTATTACGTTCTCGTTGCGGAAAAAGCCACTATCCTTTGGACAGCGTTGGACATGTGGCAATGTGCCCAGGCGACATCGTGCAACACAAACAAATACACGCGCGCGCGATCGAAACTCGTTAAGTCACGCTTCTTTAACGGTCCAGAATGAATTTACTCGGGGTAAGCAGACTGGGCTATGAAGTCTATGAAGTGGGCGGAACGCGTCTGTAATTAGTTCATTCGGGGTATATTCAATGGTCCCAAAGCAGCTAGAACGGGTGACTTGGAAGACCAAAGCATCCGGAAACGTTCTTTTCCTACTTTGCTTTGCTATCCAAAGTGTTCATTTAGGGGGATGACTGACAAGCAGACCGGGCTGAAATCAACTCAGACAAGTACATTCCTTATCTATGAAATAGGCCGAACACGGTTGGAATGAGTTCATTCGGGGTATGTTCAATGGTCCCAGTGCAGCTAGAACGGGTGACTTGGAAGACCAAAGCATCGGAAAAAGTTCTTTTCCTACTTTGCTTTGCTATCCAAAGTGCTCATTTAGGGGAATGACTGACGCTACTTTTTTCTGACTGATTACTTGTTAAGGGCTATAACAACAGTGACCAACCTAAGAAATAAAAAGGTTTAAATACCATGATGTCCGTGACATGGCCGAATTAGGGAGGGTCTATAGGGGTTACAGCCTTGGAGCCAACCATTACACTAAGGGGCCAGGAGGCCTGCCTGGAAAATTTTAAGAGAGAGAGGTTTATAAAATAGTTTCACTTTTATCTAGTAGGATTTTCATTTGGTCTGAAACAGAAGCTGGCAGACAAACAGATTTCAAGACGGTGACTAACTAAGGGTAAAGGTTTCATGTCGTTGAGCATTGAGTACAGCGGGGCGGGGGCGAGACAGTTTCAGCTTTTTCACTACCATCCACCCACACCTCCTAATGTGTACTTGGAGCCGTTGATGGTCGAGGTTCCTCATGGCTTCACATTGCATAACAGAAAAGATCCACTAAGAAAAGCATATAATGCTAAATCATTAGAAAATCCAAGACCGAGTCAAGGAATCTTATGAGAACAATGGAAAATACAATGACTTATTATGAAAACTCTGCAGATAATTTGCTAGTTTGAAGAATGCACTACACGATGAATTATCACACGCATATTGCTACAGTTTCGTGTTTTAAAGGACTTCATAATAATTCCCTGTTAGCCTAGGGGCCTACTAAGGCCTTAATCCGGCCCTGTGCAGGAGTGGCCTACAATCTTTCTTTTTTTTATTATTGTAGTTTTAACGACCACCGTGAGCATCTCAATGGGCTATAAGCAGTCGCCCGTCCCTAATTTAGGGACATTGGTTTCAGGGAAGGGAGAGAGCCAGTTCCGTAAGACAAACACAACACCCATACCTCAACGGGATTTGAACCTGGGCCCATCTCAGACGCATGGTCAGAACTTCAAAAGGGCATTTATTTACAAAAAAAGACAACATACAAACACAAATTTTCACCGGGAAAAAAAAATTGCACAATAACTCACCGGCAACGACAATAACAACACACAATCAATATCGCAATAAACAGAGTACTCTACAGGAAGAAGCAGACGACATCAGAGCAAGTTGAAGAATAACACACGGCAAGATAAAAAGAAAACAGTTGCACAACAAACAATACATACAGGACAGACCACTAATGAAGCAAGGCGGTAAAGAAAAGTCAGCCGAGTTTGTCAAAACTGTCAAGGGGAAAAAAAAAAAAACACACACACACGGTCCGACAACAAGCTGCAGCCGAAAAAAAACAAAACCTGGTAGTTCGGAGAAATGCGTTGACAAATGGCTGTAAGCCGACGAACAACAAAAATTTACATTTAAAGCGTATCTCGGTCAGTAAGACCGACAGCAACACAGAGAAAAAAACAACCACTAGAAACTAACACCCCGTACCATTAACACAACACACAAAGCACAATATTCAAATAACACCAAGAAATTAACACACAATGCACAATATACAAATAGCACCATGAACACAATAAAGAATGCACAATACACAAATAACACCATGAAAACTTTGTGAAAAAGAACACAGGAGTTAAACTTGCAGACAAGCATCACCACCAAATAAATTCGGGTCGAAACAGTGAATTCGCACTGTATGCACAGCACTAACCACAAAAATAAACACCGATTACACAAACAAAATCAAGAAACACGTCGGTAAGGTTCAGAACCAACACACAAAAAAAAAAAAACCCTCGGTACCACGCGCCAGCAGTACCCGTTCAGCAAGAAAAAAAAATTAAAACAAAAAAATAAAAACAACCACAACATTAAACACAAAACCGTGCGACAGTAAACTGTGTGAAACCGACGAGTAATAAATATAAAATAGGTGAACGACACCAAAAGCAAACTAGAAAAAAAGCCGACACTTGAGCAACAAAAAACAAAACAAAAACACATCAGACAATGTGCATGCCACAGCAAAAATGCAATCAACATCAACAAAACAACATAAAACACCTTGGTAACAGTAAACAATAAACAGAAAATACCAAAACGCTTAGCCGGCACACAAAAAAGTTTGTCGACCAACGGCATGAGGCCGACGGAAAATAAAATAAAAGAAAAGAAAAAGTCAGTAAACGCTACCGACAACAAATTAACGGGAATGTGTGTGCACGGAAAGCAACAAGAAGATAAACTAAAGGAGACACTAACCCACTGACACAGATCTACGGTATGTACAAAAATTATGCACTAAACAAAAAAACACCAATAAAAAAAAATAAATATAAATATAATAAACTCTGGCTATGGGAGGAGAGCAATAATGCCTGCAGAAACATGAAACCATGACAAATATGGAGACCAGAGAGAGAAAAAGGCAGGCACATCCTGCCGAACCCGCGCCATGTCATACTCAAGTTGGAGGACCGATCTGATGGATGATCGGTACCTCCTGCACAAAAACACCCGGGCCGGATGATAACGCCGGAGAGAAGCTCGATCCACGCTTGAGTGGTAAAACAAATAAATCGTCAACTTCGCTTGGAGAATGATGAATGCACAAACAGAACTGTGGACATCTACAGGGGGAGAATGGCGTCGGAGGAAATAAAAATGGAACATTGTATGAGGACAAGGGCAAACTTTGGAAAGAAGGGAAAACATAATCGAAAACAAGGGCTGCAACACCAGACAAGAATCATAGGAATGTGACACATCACCAAGTGTAAAACAAAAGAAGCAAAGCGGGGAAGCCAAATGACGAAAACGATGAAGGGTACGCGGAGTGAGCAACCGACGGTGTAGGTGCAGCCAATGAATGTCCCGGGCTTTCGGGGAAGCCAGGGAAGTCGATGGATCACTCCATGTACCTGGAAGATCTGTAGCTGAAACAGAAGGAATTGCTAATGGAGCTGTGAAATTGGTAAGAAAATGCGAATAAAGAAGCTTGGCTGTAACTTGATGGGGTAAAAATGGAGAATCGTTTAAGTAGAGAAGAAAGGGAAGACTGAGCGACGGGGCGGAAGACTGAATGAGGCCAATAGAATTGACAAGTAAAGGATAAAGACGAATAAGACAGGATTGAATAAGACAGAACTGTGCACGATGCTGAGGGGTATCAAGTAACAGAGGGGAAAGGCGATCAAAAGATTTCCAGTGAAGAGAAGAATCAAAAAGTTGAGAAACCTGAACGACGCCACTTGCAAACCAAGTGGAGAAGTTCAGGTACTGAGAATTTGGAGAACGAAGGGCAGAGGAGAAGAAAAGTGGTTCCGCAAGGAGATCGTTAGTCGAAGCTGGGGGGAGGCGGACTGGACATAAGGAGTGCCAGAGGGAGAAAACGGTACGGTAAGTAGCGGGAAAGTGATTGGGAATGAGTGGAAAGAGGTCCATGCGGATAAAAGTAGCCAGAGAAAGAAAAGGACTTCGTGGAAAGAGCAAAGTGTCAATTATAGTAATCGAAGAACCGCAAGGAAGGGAAAAAATCCTCAAAAAATGTTGGAGATGGAAAGCGTTCGATTTAAGGGACAAATCCGGAAGGGCAAGACCACCAAAAGAAACCGGAAGGACAAGCGTGGATCGATGAACCCAATGTACGACATCCCAAATAAAATTTGTAAAAAGACATTGAACGTGACGAAGAAAGAGGGGAGGAGGGAAATGAGCAAACCAAGTATGAGAAAGGGCCGGAAGAAGAAAAGCGGAAAGAAGATGCGACCTGCTAAAAAAGAAAGAAACGGTTTCAAACGGCGAAAAGGGGCAAGGCGTCGATTCATGTCCTGCACCAAAGGGGACCAAGTGGCGGCAGCAACCGCCACCGGGTTCCCGATGAACACTCCAAGAAGTTTGATGACCGTGGTCGACCACCGGGCACCCCAAGGGCGGTCGCCGCGGGACGACCACGAGCCAGCCCACAAGCCAACAGATTTAGAGGTATTAAGGGCCGCACCTGAAATTGAAGCATACTCAGTATAGGTAGATAAAACAACACCAAAAGCCTGTTGGGAACGTAAAAAAGAGTAAGGTCGTCCGCATAGGCCGACAAAACCACGCGATGGTGCCGTGTGGAGGCCACACCACGCGGAATGCCTGCTAGCAAACGAGATCGAAGGGAAATAAGAAGTGGTTCAAACGTGAGGGCAAACAGCTGACCCGACAGGGGACAACCCTGCCGGATACCGCTTGCAAAAGGAATAGCAGCCGTCATAAAAGAAGAGGTCCGAACACGAAAGTAAGAATGGGAATATAGATTGGAAAGTGCCTGACAGAAAAGGGAAGGAAAGCCAAAGTGACGAAGAACAGAGAAAAGATAAGAATGATGGACAGAATCGAATGCTTGTTTCTGATCTAGGTTAAAAATAGCAAGAGGTTCAGAAAGACGGGAAGCAAGAGAGTGTAAATCACGGATGGTAGTGATGTTAGTTGCAATCGAACGGGAAGGGATCGTATAAGTTTGGTCAGGATGAATAATAAATTGTAGAACAGGGTTAAGGCGAAGAGCCAGAATTTTTGCAAAGATCTTGTAGTCGGTGTTAAGAATCGAGATGAGGCGCCAGTTAGATAGAAGACCAAGATTACCAGTTTTAGGAATTAGGCGGAGAAGAGCAAAAGCAAAGTCAGAAGAAACGAAAGTCGAAGAAGAAAAGATCGAGTTGAAACAAGCAACGAGAAGAGGAAGCAGAGCAGGAAGAAAGGTTTTATAAAAAGAAAGTGGAAGACCGTCAGCCCCAGGGGCGGAGCGGTCATTCAGACTAGAAATGGCAAAACGAACCTCCGAGGGAGAGATCGGTGAAACCAAGGAGGGGGAAAAAAAGACGGGACCTGAGGAAGATGTGATAATAATGGAGAATTCTCTGCAGGCGGCAGGACCCGCAATCGAAACCGATCAGTGAAGTACTGAAAAGTTCGATCACAGATCTGCACTGGATCAGAAACAGTTGAGCCATCTGGAAGCGAGAGAAAAGAAATGTTGGAACTCAGAGCACGGTGGGATTCAAGATGTCGAAGGTGTTGAAACGGGTCATCATGAAAATGTAACTTGGAAAACTTTAACCGGGTAAGAGACGAAGAAGCAAAGGAAGATAGAATGCTATGAAGTTGTGATTGAAGAGCTGCAAACGATGGATCTGAAGGAGAAAGGAACTGTAGTTTACGGTGAAGAATAGTTAAATCATGAAAGCGGTGAAAACGTGACGAAAAAGAGAACTGACGTGCAAACGATAGGATAGAAAGTTTGGTGGAAAGCCACAGAGCTGCTGGGTCAACCGTGAGAGGAAGTTCAGAAATGGATGAAGAAATAATCGAACGAACTTCGGCCTGAAACGTGGGATCGGAAAGGAGAAAATCATCGAGAGACCAAACCGGGGAGGGGGGGGACAGAGAAAGAGGACAAAAATATTTCCAGAAGAACAGGACGATGGTCGGAGGAAACAGAAGGATGATGGGTTACTTCAACAAGGGAGGAGTGGAGGAAACTAGAAACATAAAACCGGTCGAGACGAGCCGCAGCATGCGCTAAGGCGGCCGGAGGAAACCATGTGAATTCACGGGACAGAGGGTGGATGGTACGAAATGCGTCAATGAGACAAAAATTACTAACTAGTTGAGACAGTTGGGAGGAAAGGTTAAGGCGACTCTCCCCGGAACCATTACGGTCAAGACCCGGTTGGAGAGTGCAGTTGAAGTCACCACCAATAAGAACGATTTCAGAAGGAGGAATTTGGGAAAGAAGGGAAATCAAATGCGAAAGAAGAGCATCAGCATCAACCGATGATTGTGGCATATGCAAATTGAAAACATGAAAACGACGGGAAAGATAACTAAAGGAGATACCTTGAAAGGAGCCCAGCAGACTCTGTGACTCAACGATATCTGAAAGAAGAGAATGAAACCGAGTACGGAATGCAATCGCTGTACCGGACCCAATGTGCGTCCGGTAGTTGTGATAAAAAGCGTAGGGCCAGCGTCTCCAGCAGGAATACCCGGTCGCCAAGGAACAGTTCGTCTCCTGGAAGAGGAGGATATCTGTCCTCAGGAAACGAACGTCCTCGAAGACCAAAGCATTCGCGGCTGAAGACGCAAGGCCTCTACAGTTAAAGCAGAGCACATTTAGGGAAGGCATCACTGGGGCGGCTGCATCCAACCTTCCAGTTCTGCCTTCAAAACTTTAAGTAAATACGCCAACCGGCGAGCGTACTGCTCTGTCCCGGATGGCAGATCAACATTTAATAAGAACTCATGCAGGAACGTCAGTTGGGTTAGCATCTCCGGAAGGTGAGAGAGTTTACTTGCTATACAAGGGAGAGTAATCAATTTCGCCCGTCTGGGGCGAGCAATCAAGGCATACAGATCTGTGAATGAGAGGGGAGTTAAGGGCACCTCAATGTCAGCAAACATAGAGGTGATGTCAACCAGAGAGGGGGCAGGAGAGTCGTCATCAGATTCATCAAATAAAGTTTCTTCAGAATCGGGATCGGTAACGTCCATGGAATCATCGTTCGGCAAACAGGTAAAACGGTTGTAGATGGAAACTGAAGAAGTAACAGGAGCCGGTCCAGGTGAAGGTGACGAGGATGTAGCCGTCTTCCTGGATTTCTGGCGGTCCGAGGAACTCGCACGACGGTTCGCTGAGACAGGGGAGTTTTGCCTCTTGGTCCGCTGAACCTTGGGGGTGGAGGCCCCTTCAGACGCTGGCAACGGGGGAAATTCCTGCAGGTCAGTGGATGCCGAAGCAACACGGACCACTGGAGGTGATACGACAGAGGTGGAACCAGGATCGGCAGCTGGAACAGATTGAGTGGGGAGGGTGGGGGAAGAATCCGGAGCGGTGGGCAGAGTCCCCGCTGGAACAGCAGCATCAAGTGATTGAGTTGGAACAGTAGCAGCTGTGGAATGTGGGCATGCCGATGCAAGGTGACCTTCACCCTTGCATCGGAAGCACTGAACGCCAGCAAACAGATTGAAAATGTAGGTCCGGGTTTCAGTTATGAGTTCCAGGGTGGTTGGCCGGTTAACTATTGCTTGTGGGGTTGGAAAGATGACTCTGTATTGACGACGACCGCCCTGAACATGTTTCAGGGGGAGTCGCGAGCAGCAGCTGGGAGGTACTTTGTGGTACCAACCACTCGCCCCATGGTGTTAAGGGCATCAATTAATACCGAGTCAGGCACAGCTGTGGGTACTGGAGACAAGGTGACAGTCACTGGTCTTTGAGCTGCTGCAACTGGTTGGAGATGTACGGAACCAATGTCCAAGCCAAAAGCAAGGATTTTGTCCACTGCCTGTTGATGAGTGAAGTGCACGACAACACCCCCTCCCAAGCGGATAATAGACACAATGCTTTCTCCGGGTACAACTTTAGAAATAGCATTTAAATATTGGGGGAGGGGGTGTCGCGCAGAGCAGGAACAAATACACTTAAAAGTAAGGCAGACGAAAGTTCCTTACCTTGAGGAGAGTCGAGTGGTAATGTTATCCTTAAAGCGGAAGCAACACGTGTAAACTCTGGTCGCGAAGACACAGAAGCACTATGTAAAGTAGAAGTCGCACTCACAGCCGCGGCGAACGAACGAGACACAGGAATAGAAGAGCTGGGTACCTCTGACCCAGCCTCCGGCACATTTGTAACCAGCGGTACAGTTGGCGACGAAACCACAACACTATTTGACTGAACACCATTCATGGTGGTCACGGAAGATACAGACGACGAAGAAAGCGCAGAGGAAGGAGATATAGACGGGTATATGGCACTCATGCTGGTGGAGGTAGTAGCCAGCCCGGCTACTAACCCTCGCGGCTCGAGCGTTGCAGCTTGCAACACTCAAGAACAGGCAAAAAACGAAAAAATAAGCACGTACAGCTTGTACGCCTCACTACTTGCGAGGAAGGAACTCAGGTAATAACAACACACGAACTGTCAAAGAACAAACGCAAAAAAACCACAAACTTCACACGAAACTTCTAATACTGGCAGGAGCTCGAAAAAATGCGACTGATCAGTCAGAAGCCATCGCTTAGACCACTGTGCCACCGGGGCGACAATTGTGCAATATGGGAAGAGTGGTATTTAATGTTGATGCAAGCAGATTGCATGTAGATAAAGCAGTTTGTATTGAATAAAGAGTTCGCTATTCAAAGAGTGATAAATGTCACACATATAATGAAACAACATTGTTTGAGTTTTATCTAGTATATTGTGAAAGACTTGTAGAAGATCCTAGATTTTGGATGTGCGTGACCGACGAATAAAGTGGTTTGGATACTTATAAAGTAGACTGTGTTATCATTGGACGCTGGCCGTTATCTTGACGCATATGACTAATTAGGACTTTCAGCTACAACCGACTGAGACTGATCCAGGGCATCTAAGTGAAACTAATTCACTAAGTCTAGAAGCAAAGTGAAGCTTTAAGTTTGACTTAAAGTTTAAACCTCAACGTCAAGACAGTTCTACTGATCCAACAATAGCAAATATTCCACTGTAGATAAAAGCTTTTCTTTTACAGCTTTAAATGGAGGGTGTTGAGCAGTCCGAGACCTGGGCTATCTCACGCTTCCCCCCACTTCCCCCCAGCACCGTTCTTTTTTTTAAATGCGAAGTTTAATTTTTAATTGTTAAGTAATAGAAGTAACTTTTTCTGATTTTTAGGTACATGCCATTGCTAACATGATACCAAATAATTATGAGGATTAGGATTTGAAAACTTATTTGTACAATAACTCCTCCATTCTTCTTTCCTTTTGTGTGAACTTGGGTGCTACATTTTCACAAAAATGTTTCTTCCGAGTACTTTTTCATATTTAAAAATAATGTTTTTCTCTATTGACAAAACAGCCAAGTTTTTCGGAATGCGCATATCCTTGTGTTGGGCTCTAAGATATATTTTGATTCGTTTTAATGTTGAAAAACTTCTTTCAGCAGTTGCAGTTGTTGATAGAAAGTTTAATATGAGGTCTGCTAATTTGTACACCTCACTAAACAATATGTCCAATTTATGCAACTTTATGTAACACGTAATGTCTTTTACTGATTTCTTTTTGTATTAATCAAGGGAATAAAACACCTTCAGCTCATTTTTTAGTCGAGCTGTATCAAAATTTGAAGCATAGAGTTCTTTAAGTTCTGACAGTAGATGTTCAGGGAAGCTTTCACAAAATTTATCAAAACAGTTCGAATCCAACAAAGCAACGAATTTAAGATATAATATCTCTGATTTTAATTCATTGACACTTCACAAAAACTGAAGCAACTCTCGCGAAATATTCTTATGGACGGGAGTATGCGAGTGACTGAGATAGTCTAAGTCTTCCTTTTTCTGAGCGAACCGTTTTCCAAAGCAATGGCCCATTCCCCTCTACCAGCTGATTCCTGTTGTCATGGAAACGCTAACAGGCGATTGTACGGAAGGTTTTCGCATCAGAACTGCGAAGACTCTGGAAGAGCTGCTTGCGTTATGACGTTGGTTTTCGCTCGCCAGACTAAGTCAAAGAAGCGAATCCGCACGCGTCTGTTTCCGCACCGAAAGCATCGACATATTTTAATACCGTTGATAATTGACTTTTATTTGTGTATATTTAATTAACTTTTATGTGTGCATTCTCTGGGCTTCGCAGCTAGTCTAGCTAGCCTCGAATATACGCCAATTCTCAGGGCTTCGCAGCTAGCCTCGAATATACGCCACTGGTGTTGAGATCTTTTACCTGGAGGTGTCCGAGGAAATTGGGGGGTTAGGAGTTGGAAGGATGTTTAGGATGTGTATACAACCCCCCCCTCCTGGAGCAGAAATTAACGAAGAATGGCAAAACTTAATGGGATTATTCAGTGATGATGGAGGGAGCCTTCCAGCTTCCAACCATCATGTGTTATGGAAGAGGAACTAAAAATAACTAGAGATAAAATACAGAATGCATTGAAATTTATTAAAGGTGGTGAAGTGTCAAGACAAGATCGAATTCCGGTAGAATTAATTGCTTAAGAAACACCGAAATCAATGAATTACAAATTACTCTAAATAACAAACACGGAAAAGGGGAAAAATTAGAGGGATGAAGGAAAATATGGGTAAATGATCTGAACAAATGGACAGGACTGACAACAGAAGAAGAAAAATCCTAAAGCAAGAAAGAGGGTGTTATGGTGTTTGTTAGTTGTCAACTTCCAAATTAGAAACAGAAGAAAGTCACCTAAAAAATTAAGAACCAAAACACGAGAAACCAATCAGATCATTGAAAAAAGAAACGGCGCACTTACCTCATTCTTTCGAGAACCTCTGTCTGCTTTAGTTTGGTCAGGAGAAGAACCAATGGATGTATCCTCACTTTTTCTTTTACATGCATTTCGTTTTTGACGTAAAACAGGTGCAGATGAGGATTTAATGTGAAGCTCATTTATAGCAACATGAGCCACGCGGAATCCATGGCTTCCTTTGGAACTTTTCAACGTAGAAGGAAAGGAAGAAGACTGGTTCAGTTGATCCCCGGAAGCGCTGTCCGAGGATACCGATGAAGACGGACTTCCTTCTATTGAGTTGACAGAAACAGTTTCCACCAAACGATGCTCTTCGACAACGCCGCACAAGGTTGTACCACCCGAGGAAGATCCACTAAAACCGCGGGCCTCTCCATTTGTTACTGTGGCAGCAAAGTCTTCATTAACAACCACTTTTGGAATTTCCTTTCCATTATTAATTGCTGTTTCTGGCCGTGAAGTTGCACAATTAGGTTCAACAACAAAATCCTTTTCACTACAATTTTCAGAACAAGCAGACAAAGACAGGCTGCTAGAGAGTGAACTGCGAGGTGCCCTTTCTTCCTCTTCTTCAGAAGTGGCTGGAGGAGGAGATGGAGACGAAGATGTGGCTGTCTGCTTGTCCGGGGTGCAGTTGGAACATGAAAGGAAAAGACTGTCTTCCGAGCTGCTACGAATGTTGGACGAATCCCAGTCGCTGCAGTCGCATTCTGTGACCCAAGTAAAACTTGAGCTGCAAAAGAAATAGTCACAGTCAGTCTATCATTTTACTTTCAGAATATTACGCTTAGGTCTTGAAATTGCGGGGCTCAGAAGCAGTACGGCAGTTCAACGGAAATTCACATACAAGATACCTTTAGAGAGAAGGATGACATAATATTCAATGAGCAAATGAACAGCTTCAATGTGGCAAACATGTAGGTACATGGGGCATACCAATATACTGTAAAACAAATTTTGAAATTCACGAGCCACTTTCCGTCATTTCTTCCGTGAATTAACGAAACATATTTCTGATATACAACCTTTTCCGTGAAATGACGGAAAGAAACCTCAATTTCACGGATTTTTCGTACTACGGGAATATTCTGAATATTCAGAAACCTTTCCGCAATTCCTTTCTTATATTGACGGTAAATTAGAGTTTTAGAGATGTGTTAACGGAAAATTCTGAATTTTCAGAAACCTTTCCGAAATTCCTTTCTTATATTGACGGTAAATTAGCGTTTTAGAGATGTGTTAACGGAAAATTCTGAATTTTCAGAAACCTTTCCGCAATTCCTTTCTTATATTGACGGTAAATTAGCGTTTTAGAGATGTGTTAACAGAAAATTCTGAATTTTCAGAAACCTTTCCGCAATTCCTTTCTTATACTGACGGTAAATTAGCGTTTTAGAGATGTGTTAACGGAAAATTCTGAATTTTCAGAAACCTTTCCGCAATTCCTTTCTTATATTGACGGTAAATTAACATTTTAAAGATGTGTTAACGGAAAATTCTGAATTTTCAGAAACCTTTCCGTAATTCCTTTCTTATATTGACGGAAAGACTTCGTTCTCACTTTTTCCGTACCTGCATAACAAGAAATTACCGGTAATAGGAGTGATTGGTGAGAATACTTGAGGTCTGATTAACTTTTAAATTTCAATCGTCTGTCAAGGGAACTGATTTTGAAGTTCCGTAGCGAGATCGGATATTGTGGATAGCATATCGCATGAATTTTGTTTATTGTGGCACTGGATATTTCTCCTCCTCTCCTAGATGTTGCGCACCAACTATTATTATATATTATGTCATTCTAAGAAACCGGGTACTTAATTTATTGTAGAGGCGAGTATACGATGTCTACGTCAGTCTTTGGATTTCTTAAGCTATGAAGAGTACATTTTATATTTAGGAGTTATGTAAAATAATACTATAAAAAGTATATTTCCCCTTTTACTGTACAGGTGAGTATACAAAATAGGTTATAAAAGTACATTTCCCCTTTTATTGTACACGTGAGTATACATTTCCCCTTTCTTTAAAGATAACTGAAAGTCATTGTAAGTTTATAAAATCAAGTTGCGAAGCATTTTGTTGCTTCGAAAACTTACGATGAAAAATGCTTAATTTGTGAAAAGTCCTCATAGAGAAAAAAATAAAAAAATATTGCAGACCTATTCAGAAAAATAATAACTTCCAACACAAAATAAAATAACTAAATCACTCGAATTAATGACAAAATGTTTTTCATCGTCACGCAATTTGTTTTATGATGAATGTGATTCGGATTTCCAAATGTGTTTCTGGCTCAGTGGTTAAAGGCGCGCGTCATTTTGAACCAGCCCAAACCACAGGGGTTCGATCCTGACTACAGCGAAAGGGCAAACTGGTGTAATGGCAGAAAAATGCAGGGTCTTTGATTTTGCGAAATTTCAGTTTAAATACGGAAAAACCTGAAACGGACTTTTCTAAAATAAACGGAATTTCTGACTACGGAAAATTTGTGAAAATACGGAAGTTGAACTAAGCGGGCACTTTTAAAACGGAAATTTCAGAAAAAGACGGACACATACCGGCAACTTTGCTGCTCGTTATTTTCTGAAATTTTCCATGAATTCACACCTCTTTTTACAGTGTACGATGTAAAACCCTCAGTCTTGGCGTTAAATTCAGCTAAACATTGTGGTTGAGTTTATCGCCAAGATAAACACAGCCGCGATGTTTAGCGAAGTTAATCACGCAGTCTGTTAACCATTGGATGATAGACTGAATATCTGGACTCTTAACCATTTTTCGATAACGGAATATCTACTTCCTTAACCATTGGATAACAGACTACAGCATTACACAACACACTTCCTTAATCTGGTCTACCATGGCGGTTTTTGTCGGCGATGAATAATTAAGGAGCCTAGAGATTATGTCCATACATTTTCTGTAAGAGACGAATTCCGAGACTTCGCAGTCACGGCAGCACGTTTTAGACTGCGTAGACAATTTCGGGAGAAGTTCGCTGTTTGTGCAAGGGGTTCGCTTAATGAAACACCTCTTTCTTGAAAGGAATAGGGGCTGTACAGTCAAACTGCGTATTTGACACACCAGAAGTGTCCAACTGCTGTAGCTGATCTCTCCCACATCGTGACATCTTCTATCTCTGCTGTATGCCATTCAACAAATGTTTCTAGTATGGTGCGTATATTGTGTCACCTCCTATCGAAGAACCTGTGATTTCTTTGTCGCTGTGGACAATTCCACAGTTTTAACCATTATTGAAAATGTGCACAAATTATACCTTAATAACAACAAGAAGCGATCGCTACAAGGCTCTAGTAGATCAGATCAGATCATATGTAGAGGATTTTAGGAAGAGAGTGTCTGAATCCAGGTCTTAAACAACCCTTAGAAATTGGAAGCTAGGAGATTTGAGCTAGAGTTCCCGATACGAAAGTCACACGAAAACGAGGTAGAAAGGCGGAGGAAGACGCCCTTATTTATTACCGGGGGGCCAGTACCCGGGGTCTGACGGCTTAACGTGTCCATCCGAAGTACGGCGGATATTTAGTGATTCGAGCGTTCGTACCAGTCTGGGATCGAACCTGAGGTTATCTCCATGGCAGTCACGAACGCTGACCACTAGGTCACCCACGGCCCAATGCTCTAGTAGATCATATCAGATCATATGTAGAGAATTTTAGGAAGAGAGTGTCTGACCTCAGGTCTTAAACAACCCTTAGAAACAGAAAGCCAGATGATTTGCGCTAGAGTGACACGGAAGCAAGGTAGAAAGGAGGAGGAAGACGGCCTTATTTATTACTGGGGGGGGGGGGCAAGTACCCAGGGTCCGACGGCATAACGAGCACATCTGACGCACGACGGATAATTAGTGGTTCGAGTGTTCGTACCTGCCTGGGATCGAACCTGAGGTTATCTCTGTGGCAGTCACAAACGCTGACCACTAGGCCACCCGCGGCACCAATGTTCTAGTAGATAAGATCATATGTAGATGATTTTAGGAAGGGAGTGTCTGACCCCAGGTCTTAAACAACCCTTAGAAATTGGAAGCTAGGAGATTTGAGCTAGAGTGCCCGATACGAAAGTCACACGGAAGCGAGGTAGAAAGGGGGAGGAAGACGCCCTTATTTATTACCGGGGGCCCAGTACCCGGGGTCCGACAGCTTAACGTGCCCATCCGACGCACGGCAGATATTTAGTGGTTCGAGCGTTCGTACCAGCCTGGGATCGAATCCGAGTTCTCCGTGGCAGCACGAACATTGACCACTAGCCCACTCGCGGCCCAGTGCACTGGTAGCTTTACGTCAACCCTTATAACGGCTGGAATAGGATTAGGATATAATAAACAAAGACATCGCTCTTTCCACTTTTTACCAACACACAGCAACCGGAAAATTGTTATTCGGCCACTGCTGGGGAATCGAAGCCCAGATCTCTCGATATCTAGCCGAACGCGTTAGCCTTACACCACAGTGGCCAACAATCCACGGCGCTATGTGTGTTCTTCTGTCAGCTTCTGAAATCATAAATCCGTAAGATGGGCTCAGCTACTGAGACGTAAGCATTAATGGCACTGGTTATATATTAATTATAGCAGTTAAATCGAAAGTGAAAATCCTCCAAATACGTGGCGTCAGTGAATAAATACGTTTTACCAACACACAGCAACCGAAAAATTGTAACGACTAATTGCTGTGTGTTGGTAAAACGTGGAAAGAACACTGTAAAAAAATTGACTGTAGATTTTACGGTTTTAAACCGTTTTCCAGGGTACCAACACAAAACCGTATAATCTACAGTTTTATGCAGCGTTGGAGCACACTGCATAAAAGTGTTGATTTTACGGTTTGTGCTGGCACCCTGGAAAACGGTTTAAAACCGTAAAATCTACAGTCAATTTTTTACAGTGAAACGATGTCTTGTTAATTCACTAACGCCACGTATTTGGAGGATTTTCACTTAGGATTAGGATAGCATTAGGAAGCAGCCAATCAGGTAAACAAATGTCTTTGATTGGCTTTAACAACTGATATGTAGCTAACATGAATTTTAACGTGTTTGTCAAACCCTATATTTTGTGTCATATCTTAAGAGCAGAAGCAGCTACAGAAAAAACTAAGACATTTTTGAAATCTCCGTTAAATTTCGCATCGAATGGCATATATACGATGAAATAACTATGAAAACTAGTCAGTTAAAAAAAGAGTTAAACTAAACAATCACGGTTTTTGCAGATAATGCAATAATTTGCACACCACTGTAGGTAGAAGCACGATTCATCGTTACAGAAACCATTCTGTGTATTCCGTGCCCCAAAGAAAAAGAAAGTGAAGTAGAACCATTCTGTGTATTCCCTATCCCCAAAGAAAAAGAAAGTGAAGTGGGATGCCATATTGCTTAAAAGAATGAAAAAAAAAAAAAAAACAGTCCTGACGTATGCATTCTGTTCAAATTTAGTGTCAAAATTCCTTCTCGCCATGAGTTCGTGTGGAGAAACGTTTGCTGAGAAGCAGCTAAGGATCCACAACCCTGTAAGCTCCAAAAACTGGACAAAAAAAAGAATTGCTTAAGAATTGCCTCTCACCCGGCCCGTAGCCTTTCTACAAAAATAGCAACTGCACACAAAGTTTACAGGCCGAGTGATAACAATGATAACAATTTATGCTTACATCAGAAAAGATTTCGAGTGAGCTTATATCTACACATCTAAACTGTAGGTTCATTTCACTTTACTAAGAGTTCAATAGAAGGACAACATCCGAAAAACAACAGCCCTTTCCAGAGTATGTTTCCACGGATACATATCTCCCTAGCAACAGTCGATGTGAAACTCTCACTTGCGATGAGATATGTATAATTATTATTATTATTCTGCGGTTTCTGGACTTTACAACAACTATGAGAACTATTAAGCCTACAAGCGCAGACGCCCGTTCGTAATTTAGGGCCACTGGTTCCAGAGACAGAGCCTGTGCCATTAGATACGTACACCACCCATGTCTCATCAGGTTCTCGAAGCCGGGCCAATCTCAGACGAATGCAGAGAAGCTAGCGTCGCAGACCGACCAGCCACCGCGGAGGTAGATGCATTTTAATGAAAACACACTCGTGAGCTATAACATTATGATAATCTACATAATGATGTGTCAGGCAGCCTTTGGCTCCGATAAGCGCCTCCACCCGGAGTAGTATTGAGTCCTCTAGACTGCAGAAGATCTCATCTAGTATTTCGAACCACCTAGATGAAACGACGTCCCGGAGTGTCAGCGACTTGCGTGGACAGGGGAATTCTTTGTTCCACTGCATTTCACAAATTTACAATAGGATTCAAATCTGGGTAATTTGGCGACTAATGAAGCACACGGAATGATAGCTGTATCTTTTAACAATTCTCACACAATGTGACCCTCATGAAAAGGGGATTTTTTTTCTTTAAAGAGTCCAGTGTCCTCCGGATACACCGTTACTATTTGGGAAAACACTTGGTCCAAACAATGCCTACACAGAATCTTGTGGAAAGGATGCATTCAACGGGGATGAGACAACGCAGTGATGTTCATGAAAACATTCCCCATACCATAGTACCGCCGTCAGCGGCCAATTTCTTTCAACTGTGCAGTTTCCTCGCAGCTATTCGCCGGCGCGGCGTCCAATGGGGACACGTCCAACGGCATGTTGGAGCTGGAACCTGGCATTATCGGTCCAAGCGACTCTTCTTTATTGTGCTCACGTGTCCACTGTAGGCGGATATGTCGCCGAAATGGACAGCTGAGGCAGATACACGGATCACCGACTCTTAAGGCCCATCTGCAAGAGTGTGCCCGATGGATAAGTGTGCTCGGAAATGTTTCTCTTCGCGCCCTGGTCTCTTTTTTATTATTGAAGGCTTAACGACCACCGTGAGCAACTCGATGGGCTATAAGCAGTCGCCCGTCCCTAATTTAGGGCTACAGGTTCCAGGGAAGGGAGGGAACCAGTGTCGTGTGACAAATATAATACATGCCACACTGGGATTCGAATCCGGACCCTATTCAGTCAAAAGGTCATAAGCCAGAGCTTAGACCACTGCGGCTCCGCAACTGCGCGCTACTTCCAAACTTCAATAATAATAATAAAAGTTGGGAAGTAGCTCGCCATTAGCGCAGTTACGTAGTGCTTTACTTTTCTTAAGGTTTGTAGTGTAGCGTTATTAGGAAAATAGAAAAGTTTTACTTATTATCAGCTACAAAAATCGAGTAGTTGTAAAAACAAAAATGCGCTTCCTTTTACTATGACAGCGGAAAATCGTTAGGCAAATTCAGGTTGTCCAGCTTGATGCATGAGCATTGTAATTCTGGGTAGAAAAAGACGAACAACCGAATCCAGGATCTCGTCACGAAATCGGACAGTCATTACACATCGACGATTTTTCCTAGTTACTACGGGTTGAAACAAACCGACTGTTGGCACAGATTCTTGCACAAACCAATTCCGGACCATTTCCAAAATGGCCCAGTTTTCAAACGTTCATCTGGTTGGAAATAGAATCTGCTCTCATCAGCAAAGAGTACGTACGCGTGCCCATTTTTTGTAGGTCCAGTTAACATGTTGACGACACCATTTGAAGCGAGTTCTTCTCTGAGATACGCTGAATAGAACACTGACTACAGGCAGTCTTGCTTACAGACCACTATAATGCAGTCATCTGTATGCCATATATCGAGATATAGTCCACCCAGCTGCGGCAGTAAGCGTTTGGATCAATTGACGTATAATGTTAATTTGGTGGTGGTGGGGGGGGGGGGGTTGGAGGTTTAACGACCACCGTGAGCAACTCAATGGGCTATAAGCAGTCGCCCGTCCTTAACTTAGGGTCACTGGTTCCAGGGAAGGGATAGAGCCAGTGCCGTAAGACTAACACAACATCCATGCCTCACCGGGATTCGAACCCGGACCCCTTCTGGACGAATGATCAGAGGCCATCGCTTAGACCACTGCGCCACCGGGGGCATAATGTTAATTAGACTGCGCCTGGCAGTTAACATCAATAAGCGGTCTAGTCGAGCAGAAGAGACCCTTCGACGTCCTTGCCCACATCTTCGGGATTTTTCAGACAAAATAAATTCAAGCACTTTTCAAGGATTTTTCAAAAACCAAATTTTCATACATGTGTGTGCTATTGGTCAATCAGTAGGTAGGTATTTTAGTAAATTTAAAGTAATACCTTCACTTGACTTGCCTATTACCTAAGCCCTGCCTCCCTGTTAAATTACTTTATTAACTTTGAATTGCCCCTCTGTTTTGGTGCTTTTTCAAAATCATTTTATTTTGTGGAATATTTTGAAAGGGTACATTATATTTGTATTCACTCTCCGGCAAGAGCACGGCCCTAAACCTAGTCAACAGAAGCCCATCCCGATTCGCGAATACGTCATTCCACTTATTTTACTCCCATGGCTGACATTTTACTCTGCAGTGATGTCATAGCCAAGGTAACAGCTGTCCACACACTCCCCTGAGTTGAACGCAAGTTCTGCACAATTTGATCAAATTGGTGTTTTAATTGGAACTACAGAGAAATTTCCTATACAACTTTTTAGTACAAATTTTACACATGCACTTTCATATTATTACTTAAAAAACAAAAAAAATCAAGTACTGTTTACAGAGTCAAACTTTCTCAAGTACTTTCAAGGACTTGAAAATGAACTTTTTTTTCCCTCAAGGACTTTCCAAGGTTTCAAGGAGGGTACGAACCATGTCAGGGTTCTGAAATTGTCCCCAGAAGTGGCAGACAACCGATCGATTCACATTTAACCACCTGGCCAATTTAGTTGGAGACTGTCTTGCTTCTAATCATCATCCTAGGCCTACAGCTCTCCATCACAATGAATCACCTAAACGAACTCTGAGGCACAATGGCGTTTTATCACAGGTTCAACCTCAAGGTTACCCACGGACTGGCATATGAAAATTCTGCTGTCCCGTAGCTTCCCACAGCGCAGTTGTTCGTTTATTGGCCACATCATTTCTGCTTTACATAACCTGCTTTGTGTACCATTTGTGTGTGATTTCGGGGTAGGCTCCCTCTGTTAACCAATTTTTTGTGGTTGTTGCTTTAAATCTGGGTACCAGTGTACAATCAGCATTCCCAATCATTTTCAATCCACTGCTGGACGAAGATCTCCTCAAATGACCTCCACAACTTCACAAATGGAAGAGAATGGCTCAGGAGGGCATCTTGAGGGGACATACGAAGGTCTCTTCAAATGCCCTCCTGAGCCATTCTCTACCATTTCAATCTGGCATGCTTACGAATTTCACCCACTGATCTCCCACATAGTCCCCTTTTGGGCTTTTCCAGGCCCTTGATGTACGAACTAGCATTTCAATTGTTCAACAGTAGTCAGTTCTTTCTAAAATATGGCCAGCCCACTGCAACTTGAGGGAATTTACCTTGATGAATAAATTTGAAAGACGCGGAGATAATGCAAATAGACGATGACATCGCTCTGTCCACGTTATTATGTATAAACAACGCATATCAACTGAAAAATTGTTCATTCGACACCGCTAGGATCGTACCCCAGAACTCTCAATAACTAGCCGAGTGCGTTCTCTTTACGCAACAGTGCTAACAATTCATAGCACTATGCGTGGTATATCAGTCAGCACCTGACAATACAAATCCACATTGTTGGCAGTGTGGCGCAAAGCGAACGCACTCGGCTAGTTATTGAGAGTTCTGGGGTTCGATCCCAGCGGCGTCGGATGAACATCTTTAGTTGCTATGCGTTGTTTATGTAATAACGTGGACATGGCGATGTCATCGTCTGTTTGCATTATCTCCACGTCTTTCAAATTTATTCACCATTTCTATCGCCCTTTGGATTTATCAGCTGTAATTTAGTAGCTTAGCTTGTACCGTTGAATGCCACCAGGTGGCGACCCATCATTTGCTGAGCCCTTCAATATGGATTTGTGTTGTCAGATTTTGACTGATAAACCATGCATAACGCCATCAATTGTTAGCACTGTGGCGTAAAGCGAACGCACTCGGCTAGTTATTGAGAGTTCTGGGGTTAGATCCCAGCGGTGTCGGATGAACAATTTTTCAGTTGCTATGTGGTGTTTCTATAACAACGTGGGCAGAGCGATGTCATCGTCTATTTGACTTTACCTTGACCTCGATGTCATCAACTTTTGTCATTTTCCTGATGCAAGAATTACTTACTCTTATCTGTCCTGGTTACAACAAGCATGCACCACTCCACGCTCCTTTCAGTTGTCCCCAGCCTCTGGATGTATTTTTTACGCTTTCCAACCGTAGGCTGAAGAAGCGTATATGCCCCAACTTTGTCCGTCCGTCCGCACGATAACTCGAGTAAAAATGGTTCGATTTCGACGAAATTTTAGTATGTGGAAGGGGACCACCTGGGGACGAACCCTATTGAAAATGGACGAAATGGGGTCAAAGGTCAGGACATAGGATCGGGATTCATTCCATCGTCCTTATCCCTTACTATTAAAGGAGCAATTCTTTTATGTATGTAAATTTTATTTTGAAAACGGCTCTAAGGATTTTCATGAAAGTCGTTAACCTACCGTTTTCTGGTACTATACATCGATTTAGCTTGATCTCGACTTCAGGAAAATTCGTTTAGTGGACTAAATAACCACCCCAAATTACGACGTTTTTAGCGTCATGGCGTCATCCCACTGATGTAACCCATGCTTAGAAATCTTATGGCGTCACACTCTTGCGATTGAGATGTTGGCGCACGGTCACGCCATCTGTCTCATTACGTCACGCGTTGTGTGTGGATCCTGTTAAAGTTTTATGAGGTCACACTCTTGCGAGTAGATGGTCGCGATTCCTATCTGCCTCATTACGTCACGCGCTGTGTGCGCATGTCCGTCCGCACGATAACTCGCGTAAAAATCGTTCGATTGAGACGAAATTTTAGTATGTGGTAGGGGAACACCTGGGAAGGAACCCTATTGAAAGTGAACGAAATAGGGTCAAAGGTCAGGACATAGGAGTGGGATCCATTCCACTACTCTTATGCGCCATAACTAAAGTAAAAATGATTCAGTTTCGATGAAATTCTAGTATGTGGTAGGGGACCACCTGGGGACAAACCTTATTGAAAATTGACGAAATGGGGTTAAAAGTCATGACATAGGATCGGGATTCATTCCAGCGCCCTTATGCGTAATAACTTACGTAAAAATGTTTCGATTGAGACAAAACTTTATCATGTTCTTCCGGAAGTATACTTTACCGGTTCTGTTGAATATAATCGAAATGGGGTCAAAGTTCAGGTTACAGGAGCGAGATTTATTCTACAGCCATTATCCTCCTAACTTGAGTAATAATTTCTGGTATGTTGGAAACCGTATCATAATCAATGCATTGCATGATTTTACTAACTTGTTTAGTTAAAATGTCACTGATCCATAAGCAAGAACTGAACGAATGCACTGAGAAAACACTTCGTTTTTAAGAAATAATGGCAAATTGATTGTTTTTCGTATTTCGGCGTGAGCACATCAGCGGTTTTAGACAAAATCACGAATAATGAGACATCCTGGAAAATTACTCACCACCAATGATGGCGCAAATACTTCGTAGAGGGCCCATACTTGTATCAGAGATACAACGTACCACGTTACACTGCTAGCGTTCGTTGTAACAGATTTGGTTCAAGGACTTTTCTGTCGAAAATTTGGACTGGTCAGGTGTGTGCGCTTGGTGTAATCAAGAACGATAGGGCGTGGAACAGAGCTGGATATGTTTCTAAAACAGCTGTGGAGAACTAAAATACTAGACTGGATAGCGAGGGACAGGAAAAGACGTAGAAGAAGACCGCTTGGGAGATAGATAGGTGAATTTCGAAGGCATGCAGCAGTAATATGGAAGAAAATAGAGCAAGACAAAATTGTACAGGAAACTTGGAGATACCTTCATCCAGTAGCTGATTGCGAATTAATGATGACTAAATATATATATATATAATGTATCTGCCTTTCGAACAGCAAGGCCAAATCCGAGCAATTTTTGATCCATATGCGAAGTCATAGTTTTAGAGTTCTTCGTCATAACCTTCGCGATCTCTAAGAATCAATGAAAGTTTAAAAATACCTTCCTGTGAGTAGAAACGCGCATGCTTTCTTGTTACCAAGGAATTTCCCGAAAGTGCTGGCGAAAAATCTGTTCTTTCTGACATTGAAGAAAGAAACTTTTAGCTGTCAATTCAAGCTAAATAACAGATATATAATGTACTAAAAGGATGACTTTTTCTTCCCGCCTATCTATTTGTCGGAGCACGGGGGCACAACATCAATGCATCAGTAGGCCAAAGTCTTATCTTTCCCCCTTTCCTTTTATACTTTTCTTTGGACAGACGTATAAAAATGATGATCTATGCCATTTTCCAAAGGTATTCTTGCTTGCGAGGTGGACGCGCATTTCGGTTTACCATGACATTTCCACTTTTAAAGAAAGACTGAAAACACTTTATTTTCATTGGGTAGCCCCACAATGCAAGACCCATTTTTCAATTACATTTTTCAGTGTATATAACTCTTTTGTTCAGTGGCGTAAATGGAAATTTGTATTCCATTTGTATCCGCTTCTAGATTTCAAGTTCAAAGGTTCTTTTATTGTTGTTGTTTTACCTATTAATAGCATCAGTCTCGAAGAATTTTCAAGTATTTTTCACTTTTTTCTAACGATTTTGTTTTTACCAGATGATGCCCTCATTACCAATATTCCCTCTCAGTGGCCTTGGGCAATGCTTGCCTAACCCAATGAGCTGGGCAGGCATCAAAACCACTTGGGCAAAAAATTTCATTTTCTCAGCTTCGCTTACTCATGCATTAGATGTTGGAACTTGGATTGGAACCCTTATTTCTTTCTAGTTCCTCCACTTTTTATCACTGTTCTTTCCGCAATTGAGTTTAAATAAAAAAAAATATTAAAAACATTTATTTCATTAATTAACATTATTATTTTATTAAAAGTGAGAAGCTCAAACTTTCTTCTGGAATGCTTACAGTTTAACTAATCAGCGGCTTACAATTTAACTGGCCGGAATGCCTTTCCCCCGCCAACTAGCATGGGTGCATTAGGTAGTACAATGAACTTTTTTCTGTTTTTTTTTTTTTTTTTTTATTGGAGGTTTAACGACCGCCATGAGCTACTCAATGGGCTATAAGCAGTCGCCCGTCCCTAATTTAGGGCCACTGGTTTCAGGGAAGGGAGAGAGGGCCAGGACTGTAAGACAAACACAACATCCATGCCTCACGGGATGGATGCGCAATGAACTTGATTACGGTTTGCTGTGATTGGCTGGCGTTGATGTGTTGTTTTGAGAAAAGATTCAATATCTGCCTCTTTCTCGGCTTGGGAAAATCACTAACCCGCATTCTCGCGTTCACTATCTTCTAGCACGAGGCTACTTTGCAAGAAGCCTTTGAGAATGAAGAGAACACTGAGAAGAACTTAGAAGGAGGCGAAGGGCATTTAAGAAAAGTGTTGTTTTGACTTTTGAGAGCCCGAATTTTATTTATTTATTATTACTCTTGTAGGTAATTAATTTTCGATTTATGAAAATTAATTAGGGATTTGGGAATTTTAATCTAAAATACTTGCTGCGCGGAGGAAGTTAAGTCGCTGCGCAGTCGCGCATCTTGGACGGAACATTGCTCATTACATTCCAAACTTTTTCTAACGCCTTTCTCACGCCTGCTCATTACATTGAAACTTTTTTTGCCTGTGCCCAAAGCTTAGTCCACCTATAATGGATGAACATTGCCCCTTATTTGCTTTTATTTTTGCAAACCACGCAAGACATCGCTTAATAGAGATTAGTCACTCAAAATCTGACAGGCTCAAATTAGATTATTGCCTGAAGATTGTAAAAACACAAATTTGCCGGTGGCGGAGACTGAACTCAAATCCTTTTGCTCCGGAGCCGAATGCTTTCCCAATTAAGCTACGCCGACAAGTGCTTTATACAGTGTTGCAATTTGGTCTCTTAGTTCTGATGTGGTCTCTTAGTTCCCACTGTGACAATCACTGTAATGCAGTAACATGGTATGTAAGAACCATTTAAACAAAGTCCCGACAAAGATGCAACACCACAATGCCTTCTAAGTATATATTGATGTTTATTAATGCGGCACCCCAAATTACGAATGGCAGAGCACACATAACGTAAATCGGACTCAGCAGGGTTAGCAGATTTTAATGGAACCAAATGATATTCATTTCATTTTCGATAAGGTGATATTCATTTCCGCGAAAGTTAATATCAGCCATCTTTAGTATCTTTCTTATAGTCAAAATCGTTTCCAATTTTTTGATAGTGCTTTTGAGAGATAATTTTTGTTGGTCCAGTTGCTTATTTTGTTAAGAACTCTGATATGTTTGCTTAACACGGGATGTCGATTGCATGTATGCCAAGAGATAAAACGAAGATTGCAGATTCTCTGGGATTGTAGCCGCACCGGTGACGCAATGGTCTGAACGCTGGCTTATGATCACTCCTCAGAGATGAGTCCCAGTTCGAATCCCAGTCAGGCACGCATGTTGTGTTTGTCCTAAGGCGCTGGCCCTCTTCCTTCTCTGGAACCAGTTTCCCTACATCAGGGACGGGCGACTGCTTGTAGCCCATTAAGTTGCTCACGGCGGTCGTTAAACCACCAAACCCTCTACCCCATCCCCAGATTCTCTATGGCATTGGATAAGGGTCGAAAATAAACTAATTAAATTGCACAAAAAACCTTTACGTTTTCTGATTAAAGGAAAATACTAATATTGCTTAGTACTTCCAGAAGGGAGTCGGGCCCTTTTTGCTTCCTCACATCCCGGAGAAATGCAGGTGAAGCGTAATAGATGGTGAAATGGACACCCTACTACGTCAACGGTCGGTAATAAGAGTTTTTCTACAAATCTGGGGATGGCTCAGCCACATCGATCCGCAGACAATTGTTGCCAGTGTATGGTGATACAACAATGGATCACAGTAATGTGCAACGATGGTTGCAGAGGTTCCAGAGAGGTGATCTTAGCATTCAGGATAAGCCACGATGCGGCAGACCGACCCATTGTGACAACCACTGCAACTTAGGAAGCCATTGAGAAGCTCATTCAGAATAACAGATGCATCACCAATTCCCAACTTATGGACCGCCTTGTCATGTCAAAGGGAATTGTTTCAACAGTAGTAGAACGCTTAGGTATACCGGAAAATCTGTGCTCGTTGGGTACCACGGCTCCTCACAAAAGAGAGGAAGAGAATTCGGAAAGAGGTGCGTGATGATCTGCTTTAACATTTCGCGGGCGACTTTCCACAATGTTTTCATGGTGCAATAGCAGGTGATGAAACATGGCTGTTTCATTATGACCCACAGAGCAAACATCAGTCAATGGAGTGGAAGCATGTGGGATCACCGCGAAAGAAGCCGCGACTTTCAAGGTCATCAAACAAATAGATAGCCACATTTGGGGGGGGATCGTCAAGGCGTCATTTGCATCGACTTCCAGGAAAATGGGACTACCATTGCCAAACAGCGTTATTGTTCATCCTTGGAGAAGCCCAGGCGTGCTATCAGAACTAAGAGACCACACTTGCAAGCCGAGGACATCGAACTGCATCACAATAACGCGAGACCGCACACTGCACAAAGTGACTCGATTGGGCTGGACGCTAGTGCCACAACCACCGTACAGCCCAGACTTGGCACCATCAGATTTTTATCTGTTTGGTCGTCTGAAGGCGCATCTGCGTGAGAAAGCAGTTCAGAGTGATGCAGAACTCATTGCGTGTGTCAGGAAGTGGTGTGATGACCAACCTCCGGAATTTTTACCAACGTGCATTCTTGTCATGGAAACAATGTTGGCTGCAATGTAGTGAATCCAATGGATCCTTCATTGACTTATCTCTAAAGCCAAAGGTCCAAGGTTGCTACCCACCACCTTTCATGATTTAACCTTTGAAAACTGGGGAGTTACAGGCGATTGTGCGTTACTTATTGACCGACCTTTGTATTTGTTACCTCTAGCGAGGAGATCAGGTATTTTGGATTTCCCTATACTTTTCTGGCTTAAATCCGCGCTATTATTCCCTTTCCAGCAACATTTCTGGGAGAATCGTCCTACTCCCACCGAAGTACCAAAAGTCTGACGGTACTAACAACAAACGTGTATTCCAAATTCCCATTCTCTCTCTCTTCCCCCCCCTACTACTTGGTGGAAACCGCCTGCCTGCATTGCGGTTCACAACGTAAAGAATCGTTACTTGCCGGGATTCAGTTCTCACGCAGGACTAGCGTAAAAGTTGCTTGCGAGAGACTGTCGCCGGATATAAATCTTCTCTAGTTTTGTAATAGCTTCTGCGAGAAAGTTTCACCCTTCTACTGCGGATATGAAAGGAGGGGGGAGGGGGCATCGTTCCTGTAATGCTATGTGGTCCCGGGTAACGAAAGAATCGTTTTCCCGAAGATTCCTGGATAAGAATTTATCTCTGCTTCTCTCGTTGTATAACCCACGTCACTATTTTACAATATTCAAATATCAACATATATAACACTTCTCCGACCAAACTCCTAACTTTAACTGTCTATAGGTCCACTATACGATCTTCGATGCATGGATTTTCCTAACTGGCTAGCTTTATATTCCATAGGGGTCAGGTCTCGCACCTGCAGAAGTAAGTGTTCTCACGCGGGCATGTCCGCGTGAAGTCATACGTGGACGTCAACGGATAAATCTTGTTTACGGCGCTTCTCCGTCTTGCATGCAAAACAAAAGCTTGTCCCTTTTCTTTGTGGGACGGGCATCAGCGTCTTCTTTTCCCTTAATGATGCTTTGGGGTTCTCTAAGAGGAATTTGTTTTCCTGGTAAGAAAGTTCCCTCTTAATGGCTTTTCTGAAGTCAAAATGTGCTCATCTTTTCTAAGTTTACTTAAACTTAGAAAAGTCCCTATTTCGTAATATTAAGTAATATTCAAATACACTATATTGACAAAAGTCACCAGACACCTGGGACAGAAACACAACATAGCATTTATTGACATACATTAGTACGGTGTCAGTCCACCTTTGGCCTTAATGCATGCACTGACCTTTCGAGACAGGCTTTTGACAAGGTTTTGGAGCACAGCGATAGGTATGCGCTCCCATTAGTTCATAATGCTGCCGCTAACTGTTGCTCAGTAGTAGGCCTTGGTTCGCTCAGTAGTAGGCCTTGGTTCCAAACTTCTTATGCGGCGTTCTAATTCATCCCATAGGTGATCTATGGGATTAAGATCAGGGCTATGTGCTGGCCAGTCCACACATGATACAGAATTATCGTCAAACCACACCGTAACAGTCCTTGCTTTATGGCTCGATGCATTAATCTTCTGGTGCCAACAAGGCTCGGTTCCATAGTATTGATACAGAGTTGGTAGGGCATAATTGTCCATAATATCGAGGTAGACGTGCTGGTTAACAGGTTTGTCCATGATAACCAATGGGCCGGGACCATACCACGAAAAACACCCCCACACGAGTACACTGCCAGCTTCAAACTTGACCGTAGGAACAGTACACTGTGATAAATAGCGTTCCCCCGGCTACCACCATACCAACACACGGCCATCAGACTGATGGTTCGTGTATCTGGATTCATCTGTCTATAGGACTCGTTTCCACTGATCTACGGTACACGATAAATGTTCTTTACACCATGCTAAACAGCGAGTTACATTCCGAGTGGAGATGAAAGGCTTATGAGCAGCCGAACGACCACGGTATACCACGGAATGAAGTTCCCTGCGAATGTTACGTGTACATACTGAAGTTCCAGCATTTCTACTCACCTGTACGCTGAAGTCTTATTCGGTACTCCGTCGATTAGCTGTAACGACTCTCCTGAGGCTTCGACTCCCTCTATCACAGACTTTCTTTGGTCTGCCGGTACGTTTTGTTCTTTCAGGAACGCCATGTGTCTTCCACTTATTCAGTACATCCAAAACAATTGACTTGGGTATGTTTAAACACGCCTCTCGGTTTCTCTTACGGACAACCCACTAATATAACACCCAACAATCCTTCCTTTCTCAAAATCAGTTGTCCCCCGCCGCGACATTTTCATTCAACCTCAGAGTGCGATATGATCGCAGTCCGCTGCTGCCTTGTTTTTATACCGTTTGCAGATGTACCTCGCGTCTTAACAACGCAGCGGATCTGTTCATTTGCTTTTGAAGGGGTGTCTGGTGACTTTTGTCAATATAGTGTATATGCATATAATACCTCCCCACTAAAAGCATCTATTATGATTGGAGTAGCAGTGACAAAATGATCCCTGGGGAAGTAACGAATGATTAGCCTGCCCTTTGTTGTAACCATTTCCATAACCTTTTACCCATCAGCAGCCTTGTACTCCTCTTAAGGGTGGCAAAGGGCGTAGAGGACGAGCGTTTGTTAGCTGAAGAGCAATCTCACTCCTCAGAACGGGAAATATCGACAAGACTTTGTTTTTTTTTTAAGTTTTAACGACAGAGGTAAGAATATGAAGGTACAAGCAGTTGCTGTTCTTGATTCGGGGCCACTGGTACCAGGAAAAAAAAACAGAGCGAGCCTTTAGAAGAAGCTCACAAACCAAGCCTCATACGAGACTTCGGACCTGGATCAACTCGGACGATTTGCTAGAAACCCGTCTCTGCCCACTTGGTCATCAGGGCGGCGACAAGACCAATGGTTCTTCCTTATGTGGGCGAACTATACGTCAGGTTCGGCCAGTTAAAACGCGGCTTTCATCTATTATTGTACAGGGTGTTTATAAAAGAGTTGCGGGGTTTCACAGACATGTATTTCCTTTCTCATGTAGTCATGACCTCTCTCTATCGGAAGTGCAACTGTCCAAGTTTGATTTGCGTTACTTAAAATCCCTTTACGTGCGCACCTTTCGTTACCCAGCACATATATCCAAGCGGTAGTCTAATTCCTGCAAAAACCGGTCGAGCATGTCCGGTGTGGTGGCCTCTAAAACACGGATTATTCTTTCCTGGAGATCCAGGAAAGGAAGGAAAAAGATGGACATCGTAAACTGTCTTTCACGTACTCCCACAGGAAGAAATCACATGGCGTTAAGTCCTAGGACAGGGATGGCTAAGGGACGAGGTGGTTGCCCGCATCTGCAGAACGTCTAACAACAGCAATTTGTACAGTTACATTTCGTTATCGGAAACTAACGGGGGTTACACGTCTGTGAAACCCAAACATTCTACACTGCTGGCCACCCAAAATGCAACACCAAGAAGGGCACGAGATAGCAAAGCCAGATTTACTGGACACATAACAATAGATGCAAAGATCAAACGATTGAGCTTACAGGCCCGTGCGACTTGCGGAACACGCAGACATCAATAGTTCGTGTGGTCCCCATGGCTGGCAATAACGGTCGCTACACGCCGCGGCATCGAACGAAAGAGGCTTTGGATGTGGGCTTGGGGTATGTCGGTCCAGGCTGCTTCCACGCGTTGCCACATTTCATCAGGCGTAGCCGCGGGTGATGCCTGCCGGGTCACTCGGTTGCCGATCAGCAACCAGACGTGTTCGATGGGCGACATATCTGGAGAACAGGCGGGACACAGCAGCAGTAACACCTGGTGAGCCGTGAAGAATTGTTGCACAATACGTGCCTCGTGCGGGCGCGCATTGTCCTATTGAAACGTGGCCGCTGGCAAGTCCTGCAGGTAAGGAGTACTATAGGCTCCAAAACGTCGGAGATGCAGCGGTGGATGTTGAGTGTACCGGCGATGCGTGTTAGAGGGGTGCGGATGTCATATCCAATTGCGCCCCAAACCATAACGCCAGGCGACGGACCGGTATGGCGATGCATAATGCAGGCGTCATACAGTCTCTCGCCGCGGTGCCACCACACGCGGATCCGACCATCGTGGTGTTGCAGGCAGAAGCGGGATTCGTTGGAAAAGACAATGTCGTGCCATTCCGTAGTCCAGGTGCGGCGTTCAACGGCCCACTGTCGCCGCACTCGCTGGTGGTGTAACGTCAATGGTAATCGGAGCAATGGGCACCGTGCGACAACTCCCCGCTCCTGCAGACGACGTCGAACGGTACGTACTGACACGGTTGTTGCGCAACACACCCTAATTCCTGCGCTAACGTTCGTTATGTGGCGATGCGAGCCGTCAATGCCCGCCACACAACATGCCGGTCCTCTCGTTCGGTGGTGTGCCGCGGCTGCGGCAATCGCTTTCGTCGGTCCGTCCGTCCCTCCTGCACCCACCGAATCCATACTCGCCTCACTGTGGCTGGATGTCGTCCCACACGGGCGCTGATGTCTCGGTACGATAAACCGCTGTCGCGATAAGCCACTATTCGTCCTCTGTCGAACTCCGAAACGTGCTGGAATGACTGCCGTATTCTGCGACGAGGCATC
The DNA here is from genome assembly GCA_039090855.1 of Macrothele yani. NCBI lineage: Eukaryota > Metazoa > Arthropoda > Arachnida > Araneae > Macrothelidae > Macrothele > Macrothele yani. Next base: position 165,142,218 of record CM077029.1, on the reverse strand, counting down.
AGGAAGCTTCCCACGCACAGGTCCGGCAGCACAACACACTTCCACTACTTACACCCCGCCTTCTGTGCACCCTTCTTATATTGCTTCTCGGTGGCGTGCCGGGCGCACAAGATTTGCATATGCCCAGCAATGCTAATCGTTTGCATGTCCTCTCGCGGGCGACGCATGCTGCGAATTTCAGGCCAATCGGATGCTTCCTACTTGGTGTTGCATTTTGGGTGGCCAGCAGTGTATTATGAACACGCTGTATTTTTCCATAATTGAAAGAATTTACAATCATATGGTTATTTACGCAAATTGATGTATCATCGTGTACCTCTTTTTCGCAAGTAAGCCAAAATATCCCCACATACACATAGATTCGGTACTGAAGAAAAATGAGGTTACGCAGGAGACTTGAACAAAATGTGAACCGAATCAAAACTACTGCCAGGAGCCAATTTTTTTTTTTTTTTTTTTTTTTTGATTGAAGGTTTAACGACCACCGTGAGCAACTCAATGGGCTATAAGCAGTCGCTCGTCCCTAATTTAGGGTCACTGGTTCCAGGGAAGGGAGAGAGCCAGTGCCGTAAGACAAACACAACATCCATGCCTCACCGGGATTCGAACCCGGATCCCTTTCGGACTAATGATCTGAGGCCATCGCTTAGACCACTGCGCCACCAGAAGCCAAAATTAATGCGCTCTTTTTCATCTCGCCATTTGAACACCGAAGCACTGGAATACAACCCAGCGCACAACACACAAACACATTTCAAGCAGTTTTCTTGACTTCCGTAAAACGCTTTCTTGTTGTGCTTAAATTCTTGGTACACATTCGTAGCAAGAGGAAAACTAACAACTCTTTCTCTATGAGACTGTGTGTTTATACTGTATAGCGAGTTCTGAGCAAAAATAAAGCATGCCAGGCTTTTCTGGTAACTCAGCAACAGTCCCCACTGAGTAGTAACCGTCAGTTCTGTTATTCGTTCTGAAAAACAACGATTTTGAAGTCCAGTGCCAGTAGAAACAACGAAACTTCGTATTTTTACGACAGCTCATTCTTTCCGAAAAGCCAACTTCCCAGAAATTCATCGAAGATCGCTGCATTTATCATGCACTCTAAATGCCTCACCCCACCCCCCACCCCCCTTTCCCGGAGAGAAGAGGAAAGCTTAAGGCCCGGTTACTCGGTAGCGTTCCCTTGTATAACAAGTAAACCTAAGAGTGTACTATTGTAGAAAGTACGGAACGGTTACCTCCGCTACAAAAAGTAGTCCCTAGCATTTAGGGCAATTGCTCAGAAACCATTTTTCCTTGCTCGGAAGTTTGTAGGGGGGGGGGGGATTGCGAATTAAGAAAATTTTTCAGAATAGCAAAGCGTTTTAGAAATAGTTTTGATACGAGAAGTTACTCAATCAAGAAGTTCGCACATTCAGTCCCTGACTGTCCGGACAGGAAACGTGCGTAACTTGGAGTGGAAAGGGAAGGAAAGGATACATGACTGCCCTCAACATTCACAACACGAAGACACTAAATTGACAAATGGGGAAATATGCGATAGTGTGTACTTAAACAGCCATAGAGGGGAGAGAGAAGAGGACGTAGCAATGAGCTTAGAGTAGGTCGTAAAATCAGTGCAGTCGTAAATCAGTGGAATAGTGTCTACGCAGATTGAATCCGTTCTAACGGAGACGCTGTAAGCTGGTTACCCTACCATCCACAATAGCACACTCTTACATAGACTTGGAGTGCAGTCAGTAATTGTGAACCTTCATTCCTGCTACATCGTATCATTGGAATTCCTTATGCCGTCGCGATTCCCTTGAAAGTTCCAACCTTTATCTGTTAAAATCGATGTTATACATTATTTGCTATTTTGCACTTTGAAATATTATACACAATTTCTTTTTTCTTTCGTCAAAAACACTATTAAAAAGATGCTCTTAAGTTACAGGCAGTTCCTGTTGAACTAAGGTTCATTGGTACATTTTCTTCTCAAAAAAATTTGACGACTTTTCATGAACTGTATGTATGTTTGTTTTACAAAGAAAATGTATTACTTGCACGAAAAAGTAGACATTCATTTGTTTTACAATAATATTTTTATAACAATGAATTCTAACTACACGAAGGGTGATGCAGGTTGTTTGAAGCAACGCAGTCGTGGACAGTTGTATTTTTAGGACTGATTCCACAAAGTTCTTTCAATTTTTCTTACGTCACACACAAATATAAGCAGAAAGCTTTTTCAGAATATATATAGGGGTGAGTCGATAGTTTTGTAATATTTGCATAAACGCATGTGCTGCGGCGGGTATGTCACGTGTTTAAACTAGCACAAGTCGCGCACTGCAGCCAGTCGAAAGGGATTATAACGAAGTAAATATCTCCGTCATTTTTGTCCACGCCGGGTTCGAACCCGGGTCCCCTCATTCCGGAATAAGTCGCTCTACCACTTGAGCTACGCGAACGATCGTTATCGCTGCTATCTACCTTTATATCGTGTGCACATTGCTGGGCAGGCACGAAGAACTGGCAGACAGATGGCTAAAGACTGTGCAGTTCGATGGCTTATACTTTGAATGCTAATCAGCTTTCGTCGTAAAGGTACGTATGAAGATATAAAGTGGTCCAAATATTGCAAAACCTTCCACTCACTCCTATAAATAAAAATGTGATATTAGTAATCGCTCTCCAATCGTAAACATATGAACACTTTTGAAACAATGGCTCATTTTCATTCATTCATTCCTGTACTGATATAACATATTACACATAGAATTTATTTACAATAAAATAACACAATCGGCAGAAACAGTAACGTAGCGAGAAATTTCTTAAGGAGATGGGGGGGGAGAGAACCATGGATTGTTTCATCGGTGAAAGCCTCCAAGGGAAAAATACTGAAAGTGGGAACAAGCACACCCCCCCCCCCCCCAATCTTTAAAAGTAAAAAAGTGAAAAAAAAAAAAACGTGTCAGGGAATTTGTTTCAAAGACACACACATATCGCCTTAAATTCGTACTCAATCCCCCTCATGAGGGGGTCCGGACCCGAGGGCCCGCTACCTTGGATACGCCTATAGACACAAAGTTTTCTAAAAGTGAGTGCCGAATATATTCATTTGATTTTTAATAATCTCTTACTGATGTCGACGGGTAGGAATACCTTATTCCATAAGTACTAATTACAACATGCAAATAGTCACCGAAATACCATAATTTAGGTTGTAACATCTTCGGGAGCATGCTTAAGCAACCGAGCATACCCCTGATTTTTTCGCGATGGAACATTGTGTTTCATCTTGGAAAGAATCAAATAGAAATAAATGCATGGGAGGTATTTCTTTTCCATTCAACTTACAACGTGAGAGTCATGTGGCGTCATCTATTGGACAGAATGTAATATCTGTGTTCGTTTTGCTGTTTAGTGTAATGTTACCAGAAAACTGTTCGTCTGTAGTTGCTCGAAATCCAATATTTCCCCGAATAATTGTAATTTATAGTTAGTTTGAAAACTAATACGTTAATTTAAAAACCGGATCTGCATGTTAGTTTCTATTTTTTTTTTTTATTTATTTAAGGTTTAATGACCACCGTGAGCAGTGCAATGGGATATAAGCAGTCGCACATCCCTAATTTAGGGTCACTGGTTCCAGGAATGAGAGAGAGCCAGTGCCGTAAGACAAACACAAAAGCCATGCCTCACCGGGATTTGACCCGGACCCTTCTCAGACGAATGGTCATAAGCCAGCGCTTAGACCACTGCGCCACCTCTTTCTTCAAACGTGAATTAGTGGGGAGTGTTTAGGCGGGGCCTTGCACCCCCCCCCCCCGGTTGTTTTTTTGGTTAAAATGCGACTTACATTAGAAAAAGATTTAATTTAATAAAAATCCATGAACTTTAATTTTTTTAAATGCTTTAGTTTTTGTTTGTTTGTTTTTTTACTATTTTTCATTAACCTTCATTTTGTTCTGGTGGATTTCAAAACCTTCCATTTCTCCTGCCCCCTCCCCCTACCCGAGAAAAATTCTACATACACCATTGGTGAAATAATTAGTCTCACAGCAGTAGGTAGGTACAGTGGCATCTTACCACAGAAGGCACCTAAAAATACATCCGCCTTCACAAATAACAATGGTAACAATATACATTCCACAAATTAACAGCTAAGCGAACAATCTATCAAATTCCTTACAACATCTGAAAACATAAATGAATATGCTATTGATCGTTTTTCTGTATTATGAAAATAATACAGAAAATCACAATATTGTTAGCACATGTAGCTGAAAAGAAGTTTATTCCTAACTTACATCCGCGCTTTATTTTAAATTAATTAAATTAAATAAAAAAAAAAGTTCTAATGGTGGGAGTGCAAAATATCAGGGGAGAAAAAATCTGGGTGAAACGCTAAATCCGTAAAATTAACATCTTCCTCGTAAAACAAGTCCCATTTCCGTAAATTCCAAGGGGCAAATCCTAAAATTTCGCAGGTCTGGGTAAGTAATTGTAATTAATAAATTAACACATATTCTTCATAGTGATAAATATTTTCATGTATGTAACAAAAATTACATGTAATTTTGTAAGGAAAAATTTACAAAAAAGAAACTGCGAGACATTATTAGTCTTACCTTCTACTAAAAACTGGTGTCGTTTGAGTTACTGCATCTTTATTGCACTCCGTGGAATCACAGTCGGGATTTTTAACGTAAACACACACGTCAGCACGCGGCGGAGGATAATATGTACTGTTCTTCACTTTGCTCATGAAAGCTGCTACTTCATCCACACTCTTACAGAAAGAAAAGAAAAATGCGAAAGTAAATGACACGTAAATAAATAAGTAAGTAATATAAAATGCAGCACAATCAACAAATCAAAAACACTGAATAATACGTATTTCTGCAGAAAAGTTTTTAACTGCTATTAATACAAAAAAGCTAGGAACAATTACAAATGTTAGCGGAGACAACTCCAGAGCCCTCAGCACAGAAAACTGCAAGATGTGATCAAAAAGTTCATTTAACGAAAAACAAACAGCTATAGATGCTGCATTTATCGTAATTTATTAGGACACTGCAGTACTTGCGACACTTGATTGATAAAATTCTGATTCAATTTATAGTAGTGCGTGTGTGTGTGTGTAGTTTAATCAACAGCCCGAAAAATTCAGTTAATTGAAAAATGAAATAAACTTATGAGCTTCAAGAAATGAAACTTTATTATTTAGTACAGTGAAGCCTGTGTTTGGCACATACACCGATGGGCCCATTACATTATGACCACCACCAGCCTAGAGAAATAAGCGCGCCTGGAGACCGAACGGTGGCGCAGGTGAAGTTTCCACTAGGGTCTCTAGACAGGCATGATTCCCTGTGGTAGTCTTATTGCACATGCTCACGGACATAGGCGCTTTATGATCTCGGGGACTTTCGTTTCGGGGATCGTACACATATTTCAATAATGAAGGCGGCAGCCCGACTTCTACTCTGCAAAGTGATAAGTTCCAAGAATTTCAGTAGCATCATTCACTTTCTGAACACGAGCAAACTGCTGGCAGGTCAAGTTTTCTGGGTTTTGTGGCTTCCAACACATTTTAAACAACGTTTTATTTCTCCTTGCACTTTACATTCGTACATGCCACTTCGATGACAGGAAAAAATACATTGCTGTGGCACCATCTCCCAATTTTTTTTATTTCAAAATTTTCCGTAGAATGAAATGTAATTTGTTCATATTGTAATTCAATGTCCGTATGAACAATTGTAATGTGCTGTTGCAAGTCGACCAAACGCCCGAAACTCTTGTTACAAAGACCACAGTGGAAATTGGCTGAAGTTCTAGGTATTTCTGTAGGATGACGATGAACCTTTTTCGCGTGCTTCGATAGATTACTTTTATTACTTTTCCCAGAAAACTCACGCTTACAATAAGCACAAGAAACAGTTGTGGGCGCCGTTCGACATACTTCAAGTTTTTTCGAACCACTTATCTTTTGCACATTAGAGCAATTGCAGTTGTAGCGTTTGATATACGTACTTCGACTTTTTCCCTTCTGCGCACGAGACTAGGTACCTACGGGACCTGAAAGCAATATAAACACCACTTGCGTTCAAGAGTAGAAGTCAGATTGCAGCTTTTATTAATGCAATATATGTACGATTCCCGAAACTGAAGTTCCCGAGATCATCAAGCGTTAAATGTCCGTGAGCATGCGCAGTAAGACTCCCATAGGGAATTATTCTTGTGTAGAGACGATAGTGAAGTTCCCGAGAACCGGCTTTCGGTTAGTCGAATGTTTGGAGTCAGAATGGGAAAAGCTGCCGATTTATCGGAGTATGATAAAGGACAAATTGTGACGGCACGGTGCCTCAGAACAACGATCTCGGAAACGGCGCCGCTTGTGGCTTGTTTACGTGCCGCTGTAGTGAGTACATAACAAAAGTGGTGCACAGATGGCCAAACGACGAACAGTCAGTCGACCAGCTGTGTGTCGTCCGCAACTCATTGACGCCAGAGGGAAGCGGAGACGGTCGCGCATTGTTCACAGCGACCGCAAGGCCACATTGCGACAAATCACCGCAGCTGCAACAGTGGTGATCAGGGCAATGTGTCACGGCACACAGTTCATTGCAGCCTTCTGAGCATGGGTCTGAGTATCCGAAGTCCCAACCGGGTCTTCATGCTCACTGCACGTCATCGCCAACAAACCATGAAATTGGATCAAGATAATCGAGATTGGACAGTGGATGATTGGAAGAAAGTGGCCTGGTCTGACGAATCAAGATTCCTGGTGCATCACGTAGACGGCCGAGCGCGGATACGCCGATTACCAACGGAGGCTATGGCACCTGGATGCACCATTGGGCGGTGCATCCAGGTGCCATAGCCTCCGTAAACACCACAGCGCAGGCCGGCGATGTGGTGTTTGCTGTGGGTGATGTTTTCTTGAAACATTTTAGGCCACATTATCCCAATAACACAATCCCTGAGAGCTGTCAGGTGTCTGAACATCGTTGCGGACTGAGTTAGTTGTGGAACCCCTCTTTATACCGCAAAACAGTGGCCACTCAACGAGACATCGATTCGATGAGGTGGCGATAGGTATCCTGGGGTACGTGGTACCATAATGTCAACAACAGGTCCTCTGGTTCCCGTACATTTCGGGTTGGTGGTGATTTAGCGCGAACCCGCTTTTCCAAGTCGAACCACAAATGTTCGATTGGGTTCATGTCAGGTGAATTTGGAGGCCACGGCATTTACAGAAATTCACCAGCATGTTCCTCGAACTACTCCCTGCCGATTCTGGCAATGTGGCATGGCGCATTATCCTGTTGGCAATGGCCATCACCAGCAGGGAACACAGCTACCATGAATTGGTGAGCTTGGTCGGCAAAGATGTTCAGATACCTTACAACTGTCAGGGATTGTGCTATTGGGATAATGGGGCCTAAAGAATCCCAAGAAAACATCGCCCACAGCATAACACTGTCCCCGCCGGCCTATTTCCGCCCAACAGTGCATGCAGGTGCCATAGCCACCTTTGCTAATCGGCGTATCCGTCCTCGACCGTCTACGTGATGCACCAGCAATCTTGATTCGGCAGACCAGGCCAGTTTCTTCCAATCATCCACGGTCCAATCGCGATGATCTTAGGCCCATTCCATGCGCTTTGAACGATGACGTGAAGTAAGCATGAAGAATCCGGCTGGGTCTTCGGCTACGCAGGCCCATGCGCAGAAGGCTGCGATGAACTGTGTGCCGTGACACATTGCCCTGATCACCACTGTTGCAGCTGCGGGTGATTTGTCGCAATGTGACCTTGCAGTAGCTGTGAACAATGCGCGGCAGTATGCGCTCCCCTCTGGCATCAATGAGCTGCGGACGACATACGGCTGGACGACAGTTCGTCGTTTGACCATCTGTGCACCACTTTTGGTACGTACTCACCATAGCGGCACTTGAACAAATCAGAAGTCGCGCCATTTCCGAGATCGTAGTTCCGAGGAACCGTGCCATCACAATGTGTCCTTCAATTGCCCACACTTTGATGTACTAACCGAAAGCCGGTCCTCGGGCTGCATACATGTGAACTTCACCTGCGCCACCCTTCGGTCTCCAGGTGAGCTCATTTCTCCAGGCTGAGGGTGGTCATAATGTAATGGTTTATCGGTGTATATATCATCATAAACTATTATCAATCCACTGCTAGATGAAGGTTACCCCAAGTTTCTTCTTCTGTCTTGCGCCAATTTCTTCCATGCCACTCCTGCATGCTTTCGAATTTCATCCATCCATCTTCCGTGTGATCTTCTGGGTATTTTCCTGTCACTTGGAATCCAGTCAACAATTTTGGTTGTCCATCGGTGGACGGTTCCTCTGGCAGCATGTCCAGCCCAATGACATTTCAGGGATTTTACTGTAATCACGATGTCTTCTACTCTTGTCATTTTTATTATATCATCGACTGGGGCTGTCAAATATTCCTGGGCATTTTTTTTTTTTTTGGAACGTTTAGGAGTGGGTACTAACTTATACGTTGTTTAGAATGCTAACAGGTATTTTTAGTAGTGATGCTAATTGACATGTTTAGATGTGGGTATTAAATTATATATTGGAATATGGTGTTAACTTATACACTATGTTGACAAAAGTCACTGGACACCTAAAACAGAAACACAACATAGCATTTATTGACATACATTAGTACGGTGTCGGTCCACCTTTGGCCTTAATGCATGCACTGACCCTTCGAGACAGGCTTTCGACAAGATTTTGGAACACAGCGATAGGTACACGCTTCTATTCAGTACATTATCCTTCCGCAGCCTGTTGCTTAGTAGTAGGCCTAGGTTCTAAACTTCTTTTGCGGCGCTCTAATCCATCCCATAGGAACTCTATGGGATAAAGATCAGTGCTCTGTACTGGCCAGTCCGCTTACGAAAAAGAATTATCGTCAAACCACGCCGTTACTGTCCTTGCTTTATGGATCGGTGCATTATCCTGCTGGTACCAAGAAGGCTCGGTTCCATAGTATTGCCACAGAGTTAGTAGGGTATAATTGTCCAGAATATCGAGGTAGACGAGCTGATTTACAGGTTTGTCCATGATAACCAATGGGGCGGGAACATACCACGAAAAACACCAGCTGCAGGCTTGTTTTTATACCGTTTGCAGCTGTACCGCGCATAATAGCAACGCAGCGGATCCGTTCATTTGCTTTTGAAGGGGTGTTCGGTGACTTTTGTCAATATAGTGCATGGTTAGATGTGTGTGTATGTGTGTGTTAACTTATATGTTTAGAAGTGTGTGTATGTGTGTTAATTTATACATATATTTAGAAGTGTGTGTATAAACTGATATTGTTAGAAATGGATGTTAACTTATATGATGTTCGGAGAAGTCGATGCTAACTTATATGATGTTTGGAGAAGTGGATGCTAACCAAAATGTTTAGAAGTGTTTGATAGCACCAAAGAGTAGCTAATGATATTTTGGAGTCAATACCGAAAGCAAATTGTTTTATAATACAGTGGAACCTCCATTGACGGACACCTCTGAACAGCGGCAAGTTTTTGTTGGTACCGAATAGCTTCCACAGGATTAACATTAACGATAACCTCCGAACGACGAAACCTCTTAACAGCGGTCAACAGACACTCCAGTCTGCCCCAAAGGAGGCCTAACGGATATCCTGTCCCTTGGAATTTACGTAGTTCCTTCGGTACATCGACAAGAGAGATAAAACAGGGAAAATAATATTTATTGCTAAAGGCATAATGGGTTGGATTACAACTGGTACGGTGGTATGCTTAAGTGAAAGGAAAAGAGCTAAAAGTTTAGTTCTACATGAGGCGAGCTGAAGCTTCCATGTATGTTTCCATCGACTACGGGGGCTGCGTGTGTGGTTGATGAGGCCTGGAAATTTGCCCATTGAGAGCGACGTATCTTGGTTTGGTCCCTGTGGGCTCTGTTCCTGCTTTACGGCGCGCGGCCAGCTAACAGTGCGTTTACGATTAACTTCCTAACATTTTTTTTTTCCTTTCCTAAAGCAGATCCTTACTTTAATCTCCTAGCTCGCTATTTATATGGGTTGTTTAACGCCAGACGTCAGACAACATTTCTTAAAATCCTATACACCATGAATTACTTAATTATTATATTCCGTTTTATTTAGCATTTGGGAAAATCACTGCAACGCTTACTTTATTTTGCATAAGTTTCATATATTTATTATGTTTTCGCACAGACGCAACGGCCTAGCAATGTTAACTTAGGTATAACCTCCCAACAACGGTCACTGATCAGAGCAAAGACCGTTCTTCAGAAGTCTCACTATTTGAATTCTTTCAGGAATCATTCGAAGGAAACGCGCAAAAGAGGAAAGGGAGGCGATGGTAGAGGGTCTTTAACCGTATCGGATATCCAAAATGTCGTAAAAAGATATATTCAGTCAAACCCCCTATTTAACGGACTGAGATTTAACGAATTCCGCGATTTTACGTAAATTTTTTATGGTCTGGACGACACCACATTGAAATTAATGCTTGGCGTTTCCCGATTTAAGGAACACGTTTCCTTAATTTAGCAAACATTTTAATTTTTTTTTAAAACCACCAAACTATGTTAACAAGCATTTTCATGTTAAAAGTTAGCTAGAAAGATAGCATCGGGTAAAACGAAGATTTTACGCATTCAGTTAACCAACGTGTCAAAGAATACCATCTACGACACAGCTTGACGGAATCATAAATCAATTGGCCTTTTCTCCAACTATCAAGCGTAAGCTTCTTACAGGAGAAAGCAAATGACCAACAAGCTCTCAAGGAGCCCAACGTTTTCTTGCATGAGTGGGAAGCAGGAAAAAGAAAGCCGTTGTGGGGGAGGAAATCTAGAGTACCCTGGGGATTCTTCTTTTCATCCACAGACAGCACGGTAGCTTTTTTGAAGTCGGGGGACACACATTGTACGTGCTCATTGCGGAACTTCTGTAATTCTTCCCCAAATTACGCTTCTTCTTTTCTTTTCAGTTTTAAATCTACAGGTCAAATTAAACAACAAAGCTGTTTTGCGGATAAAGTTTTGATGAACATTAATAGAACTAGAAAAGTTAGAAGTGAAATTTACTAATCACAGTAATTTGCAAAAATGCATTTTATGAGAGCATTAAAAAAAAAAAACAGCGGAAAAGATTTTCAATCAGTGAAAAAATGGACATTTTGTCGCAGCTTGATGAGAACCCAGGATCACAGACTGCTATAGTTGAGAAACTCGGAATTTCCAAGTCAACGTTGTGTACCATAGCGAAAAATTGAAAAGAAATTGAAAGCTGTACATCAAAGTGTGGGCAATTTTCGAGTAAGAGGAAATCTATGAAAGCATCGCACCTGAGTTGGAAAACAATCTTGTCACTTGGTTCCAATAAACACGGGCTGATAATTTGTCTACTAGTGTCACTTCTGAAGGAAAAAGCAGTTCATCTTGCCCAGCGACTCCAAATAAAGGAATACACCGCATCAAATGGAAAAAAGGAATACACCGCATCAAATGGATGCATTCGATCTCTGTCCAGCGAAAGTACTGTGTTGATTCCGTGACGGCACAAATGTGGAAAAATTAACACTGAAGTCGTTATTTAAGAAGGTATGTGCTCGGAAAAAAATCAATTATAATATTTTTCTCGCAATTTTAAAGTACGCTTAAAGTTTGATGCTACATATTGAAGTCTAATATCTACGAATTTTATGTAATTTAATATCAAAGTAACTGTGCACTTATAACATTTTTGATAATAAATTTCGTAATTAAAAGTACTATACATAATTTAAATTTCACTGAAAGAAAGAACTCAGCTTCTTACATATTCTGTTATGAACACTAGCTTAATTCGAAAGGCTTCCTCGATTTAGCGAATTCTTCGATTTTACGTACAAGACTGTTAGTCCCTTGAAGTTCGCTAAATCGAGGTTCGACTGTATATAAAAAAAGTCCCAACTCAACATTCAGTTATTTTGCTTTTTCATGGACATTTCTTCGAAGAACATGTAACAGGAAGTAACACACCACAGCTATCATACCCGAAAATGGGCTGTGACACATGGGGTGTCAATTAAGAAAAGTATACACGTTCTACAAACAGAGAGCTTCATATATTTTATTTCAAAATTCATACGTTCAATGGTTGAATGCTTGCGTTACGATGCTCTCTTCTACAAAGTACGTCCGTTATTTTTTTCTATTTTTAAACTCCCCCTCCCCCATGTCACATTTTGTCCGATTATTCTTGACACCTCCCCCCCTAAAAAGTACGTCCTAATTCCCGCAACCCCTTTTATTTTTGACAAGTGTTTTTAGAAGTCCTTTTAGAAACAGAAATAAAACATATTTAAAGGAATCTTCCATATATTTACACTTTTTCTTCGGAAAATATTTATTATCTAGGCATTAATTTATTCCCAAATGCTACCCGAACTTTATCATTCTGAAATAAAGATCTACAAATGAACGCACGCATTCAAGGTTGCAACACTCCCGATCACATCTGCAAAACACGATAGATTTGTTAGTACAAATACGAGAACTTAATATTCTGATTTAGCTCAATGTCATCAGAAATCTGAAATATTTCAAACCTTTTTTTTTTTTTTTTAACTATTAAAAGAAGAAACAAAGAGAAAACAAAACGAAGACCTACCATCCGCTATATTTTTGCCGCTGGACGTCCGAATTACTGAACCTCCCCCATGTCACATTTGGTCCAGTTGTCAGGAACCCCCTCCCCCTGTGATCTCGGACGTACTTTATGGACGGCCCCAAAGTAATGTAACCGCAGATCACTTTAACTTCGCACGGCCCATTAATGAGGAAACTTACGCAAACTTCGTGTCTCATTCATCATTACACGTGACTGACGTCTCCCGAAGAACTTTGCATTCCTTATGTGAGCTGTTGTTAAAGGTAGACACGCTGACGTACGCTCAAGGTCTGCACTATTCTCAAGTTGTAATACTTTGTGATTACTTCCGCAGTATACATCAGATCCTCTTTCAAAAGCAATAACCTTGTCTTCGTCATTTATTTTTGCTTTCTCTCGAAACAGTCAAGAGATACTGCTGAAGAAAAAATTAATTCGATAGTTGCACGCAACACGGGCAATGTCCCGCAACCTCCCGACAAGGCTGCACAGTAATTATGAATACATTCATTTTACGCTGCTTGGAGAAGGAAAACTTCGAGCTTGAAAAACAGAGAATGAAAAGGTAATGTAAACTGAACTACCCACACTGAAGACAATCGTTTTTTAGTTGTTGTATCCGATTAGGTATGTTTATTGGAAGGAGAATATTTTTCATGATAATCCGTGGGATTGATGGAAAAATGTATATGTTACCGCTAAAGTGCAGAAATCAGTTATTCTACAGATTATCTAGGTAATGCGCAGAATAACTGGGGTGATCCGTTCAAGTGCCGAAAATTGTTTCATTTTCTCAAATTACCTAGATTATCTGCACATTACCTACTAGGCACTCGTTAAAGTGAAAATAAGATCTTTGCTGGAACAACAGCAACGTTTCTGTACGCTTAAATTAACATATTGTTATTTATTTATTTTTTGATATATAAAGAATCAAGTTCAAACAATCAACAAATTAGTTGATAGAATCAATCATCAATCAATTAAAAAACTATAACAGAAAGAATCAAACGGTTAAAAATATTATTATAATTAAGGAAATGAATTTGCAAAACATATGATAAAATTATGCTTACTTATTAGCGCAATCTAAAGGTTGGTGACACTTTGAATTACATAGCAATTGGTTTTTGCGACAAACACACCTATTTGTGGTACATTTAGATTTGCAGTCACATTTTCTGAAACCCTGCCCAGTACCAAGGGATTGTTTTATTGCTGTTTGACGTAAAAATATTTCTTCAGCAGATACATCTTCTTTCGTTAAAAATCTCTCTTTGCAAACACTGAATTCAGATTTTGCATACAATTGTTTTAAAATACCCGTTTTAGTACCAAGTTTATAAAAGCCATCCTCTGTTTTACTAAGAACCACAGCTAAAATCGAGCGGGCATCAGTTTTTGCTCTGTCTACTTCGGGTACTTTAATTCTCACAGTGACACCAAACTAAAAGTGGAGGGAGAGGGGGAAGGTGTAGAGGAAGGAAATGAGAGAAACAAACTTTTGAACTTTAACGATACGGAAGCCGTTAATGTGCACATTACCTAGGTAAAATGCGGAAAACTCTTGATTCCGCACGTTAACGGAGCAAATCAGTTAATCTGCAGATTAGCTAGGTAATGTATACATTAACGGCTTTCGAGCTTTAGCGGTAACATATACAGCACTAGGTTTACAACAGCTTCAATTTTGCGCCTCTCGTAGATCACGATTGGGGGCGGTGATGAGTCATGACTCTGCCGAAGTTCTTAGACAGAGATGGTCTTGATATCGTAAAAAAATCTAGTCAGGTGTCCAATAATGTCACATTGAGAGACTACTGGAAGTTATGCAACACCATGGAAGGGATCTCCAACATTTCAGCGACAAGGAGTGAAGTGTCAAAGTCATGTATGCATAGCGTCTGGCGTAAGCTTTGGTCTGACAGAACAAAAAAAAAAAAAAAAAAAAAAAAGGCAACATATAAAAAGTCTAGGTTCCAGAACAAATAATAACAATAATAATAACAATTTTAACATTAGATCAGTTTAAAAAAGTCTTTCGCCGTAGAAAAGCAACGAACAAGTTCAAAGGCAAAAAAACTTATTTCTCGAGAAAAAAAAAATTGAGAACATCTGAAACTAGTGCCAGACACCCTTGCCTCCCTCGCTCCTTCTCGTCCAAAGCTATTTCCCACTTAGTTTGATTTTTGTACAAGAGAAATTTTAACAGTGCACAGGCAGTAAAATTTTGAGGGTATACTCACACTGAATACAAACGAATATCAATTTCCAGGTTCGTTGCCAAACTTTTTGGATATCACTGATAAAATATCTAGGTAAAAAAACGTTCACAGAAAAATACCCAAATCTCGAAAATATGCAAAGATACCTACAGCATTCCTATATATTAGCTTTAATTCTCGTCCTGGTTCACTAGCTTCGGTACAGCTTTAGTTTGGGATTGTACATCCCTTAGCATTTCAGTTACTTCGCTTCACATACCTAGGGATCCCAGATACATTGGAAAAAAAAATACGGGACACTTACGCTTGAGGGTGAAAGTTCAGTATGCGCATCCATCACATATGCCAGTCTTACAAAATGATTTTAACTATTCTTATAATTCAATCATTGAAGAATGATTTTACAATAAGTATTGATTTTACAGTTTTTACAGACAATTTGTTTTTCTCATCAGTCCACAGTGTGTTCATGCTAGAAAATCTTTTGACACACGTATTTGTTCCAAGGATACACATAACGAACTCCACTACTTTCTTTAAATTTGATAGTTCTTCTTCAACCTTTTTAAGAGATCCACTCAGACTTCATCTAAATGTTTGGATTTCAACATGTCCTTCACTTCACTATCTTCTTTAGACTTCAGAGCTGTTTTCACTACCATTACTTCATCAAACAAATCAGATTCAACAATGTTTGATATGCCAGCTGTCTGATTAATAGTTTGGACTGTTTGAAGAACATTTTCCCAAGGTAATGCTGTTTTCAGTCTTGAACTCTAAAATACAGGACAAAAAGCTGTCCAGAAGAGTTTTCTCCGGACAACGGGAAGCATTTGCCAAAAACGGGACGATCCAGTATTTTACGGGACGTCTGGGATCCCTACCCATGCCTCCACAACAACTGTATTTGTCACTAAAATACACCGGTGTGCAAAAATTAAGGACCAAGAGGAGAACAGAGGAACGAGCAGGCAGAACGGACCGAAAGAACACTGAGGAGATAGACCAGGGTCTGGTAGAGCATGCGCATATATGCAGCATGACGTAGAGAGGGGAGGGGGCAGTGTCGGAAGGGTATAAAGCACACGGGCGGTGTACGCTCAGCAATTCGGTGAAAGCTATTGCACGGTGAACATCGGTTTGAACGACGTCGAGTTGCTGCCACCGTGTGATACGGCCAGCAGGCAATCCAGTAGACGACATCTGGATGACTTTACCAGAGGTCGCGTCATTGGGAAGTTGGAAGAAGGTCGAAGTGTGACTAGTGTGGCCGAGGAGTTCGAGATCGCTCACAGCATCGTTTCACGAGCTTGGAGAGCATTTCAAACGACAGAAAAAGCTGTCCGAGAGTTTAGCAGTGGTCGTCCACGAGTAACCACGGCGGCGGACGACCGGTATATTGTCCTACAGGCGAGAAGAGACAGACGGCAGACAGCGGATGAAATCGCAAGGCACATGCAACAGACAACTGGACGTCCGTTATCGCGTTTTACCGTGGCCAGGAGGCTGCAAAAAGGTGGTCTATTTGCACGACGACCAGTACGGTGTGTGCCATTAAGGCCTGCTCATCGGAGATGGCGGTTTCTGTGGTGCCAGGAACACAAGAACTGGACACATCAGCAATGGGGTCGAGTTCTCTTTACGGATGAAAGCCGATTTAGTCTGACGAGCGATTCTGGACGTATACACATCTGGAGAAAGCAGGGAACACGCAATCACACCTCCAACATCATCGAAAGGGACCGGTTTGGAGGTGGCGGAATTCTAGTTTGGGGCGGTATCATGCTTGGTAGCCGTACTGACCTCCACATCTTCCAAGGAGGTTCAGTCACTGGTGTCCGCTATTGTACCGAGGTTTTCCTGTCTCACGTGCGTCTGTTTAGAGGTGCTGTGGGTCCTGAGTTCCTCTTCGTGGACGACAACGCTACACCTCATCGTACACTGGCTGTCCCAGAGCTGTTGGAGAGTGAAGATATTCAACGCATGGATTGGCCCGCAAGATCGCCGGACCTAAATCCAATCAAACACGTGTGGGACCTTATCGGGAGACGCTTGGCAGCACGTCACCAGCCGCCAGCAACGATTCCGCAGCTGTGATTGGCGGTACAAGAGAAATGGGCCGCGATGCCTCAACAGCTCCTTGACAACCTCGTCCTCAGCATGGACAGACGTTGAAAATCCTGCAACGCAGTCAGGGGTGATCATATCCCCTATAGTAAAGACTGGATTTTTCATGGCAGCCGCCTGTCACATGGACGTTTCTGTCTTCTGTCCAGTTGTGCTCGAAGCAACCTTTTCAATAAAGTGCCTTTGTATCCTTTGGATTCCTTGTTTGGACGGTTTTACTCACCTGTCCCATATTCTTACATCTTGGGGATCTTATGGCAGGATTTGATTCGATGTGGAGCACTTCTGCACGACGTTACATTCGAAAAACCGTCTCGTCCTTAATTTTTGCACGCCAGTGTATAACAAAGGAAAAAAAAGACGTAAGATAAGTAGTTTGAAAAAGGTGTAAACTCCAAGAGATGAAAATGTTTATGAGAGAATCCTACCTTCCTAAGTGTTTATGAAGTTTGCAAATGTGTGTAATTATAGCACGTTAGAGAACAATTGAAAATACAAAGGCCGTTCCCATAAGAGTAATTTTTTTGAGTTGGCAACAGTGCGAAGGGGGGAAAATAACCACGCAGACGACTAACTGAATTAAGGAAGTATCTATGGCAACAGTTATTAGCCGTGGCAGACGAGTCTGGTTTTGTTATAGCGCAGTTGTTTAAGGTACGTCTGCATTTCTCCACACAGGTATGGAAGTGAGTGATTCAGAGTTAAAAAGTGAAATGCGTAGTGCGATAGAATTTTACTATCGTTTGGGTAAAACGGCTCCAGAAGCAGTTGATTTAATGAAAAAAGCTTACAAAGATAAATGCTTGGGTGAGTCAACGATTTTTAGATGGCACCATGATTACAAAAAGGACGTTTGTCGGCAGAACTCGCTCCTAGGCCTGGTGAACCTGAACGTGTTGTTACGGAGCGTATTGTTAATCCTGTTTGGACAATATTGTAAGAAAATTGACGTATGACGTGTGAAGACATAGCGTCGCTAACTAATATTTCAAAAAACGTCGGCATTCCACATTCTACGCGACAAATTACTGCTGCATCGTGTGTGTTCCAGTTGGGTACCTCATCACCTGACGAGAGAACAATTGTTAGCAGGAGTTCCTGTGTGTCACGAGTGGAAAAAAAATGATTGAAAGGATCCAAACTTTCTAAACACAGTAATAACAGCCAATGAAACAAGGTTCCACTATTTCGATCCCCTCACAAAGCGCGCAACGGGTGTCTGGAAACACACATGTTCGCCTCCTCAGAAAAAAGTCCGCCAAACCAAATCAGCTGGGAAGGTGATGATGATATTTTTTTTTTTATCATAGAAGTCTAGTCTACCAGCAAACCGTTCCTCCACAAATTACGGGCAATGCTAAGTATTGGATTTCAGTCTTGAAGCGTCTGCGACGACACATATCGATTAAGCAACCGGAACTGGTGGGCAAGTGGACCCTACGCCATGATAACGCCCGCCCACATGTGGCTGCTTGTGTTCAACAGCGTCTTACAAAATGCAGTACTGAAATCATGCCACAGCCAGCCTACAGTCCTGACATCGCCTCGTGCGATTTTTGGTTGTTTCCAACAATGAAGGAGGAGTTCCGTGGCGCAATATTAAACAGAGATGCTGACGTTATTCAAGTTGTACAGGGGTCGCTAAAGCAGCTTCCACAAAATGACTTCGACACATGCTTTGAAAAGTGGACTGAACGATGCGACCGTTGCATATCATCCGAGGGAAGATACTTTGAGAAAGAATAACATATATTTTGCGGCACCTATATTTCATCAATTTTGTGTGATTTTACTCCCAATTTTTATGGAACTGCCTTTTTATGCGTACCATCATCAAACAAAGATCTTCGCTCTTTCCACGTTTATAAGTGAGTCACGGAAAAATTCTCATTGGCCGCCACCGGGAGTCGAACCTAGGGTCTTCCAGTTACGCGCTGGAAATGCTTCCGCTACACCACAGGCTGCCAATGACAATTTTTCCGTGACTCACTTATAAACGTGGAAAGAGCGAAGATCTTTGTTTGATGTTCCTGGTCCACGTAAAATGTCTGTATTAATTATTCATTCGCCTTCTAATTATTTCTTCAGTTGCTGCTTACCAACTTTGGTGAATCCCTAGCATTGAGCGGGGCTCCAAGAAGCAACCTGCCAAATTGGATTGGCAGTTAGCATGTATGAATCTGGAGGAATTCGAGGCCGTTGTGGTGTAGCGGAAGCATATCCGGAGCGTAACTGGAAGACCCTGGTTGACTCCCGGTGGCAGCCAATGAGAATTTTTCCGTGACTCACTTACAAACGTGGAAAGAGCGAAGATCTTTGGCTAAGGGTCGCGTGTGTGTGTGCGTGTGGGGGGGGGGGTTGCAAATTTTGAAGTACTTGGCAGAAATTTTATCAAAAAATTCCGTCCATGTACATTTTACTCGACTACGATTATGTTATCCTCAGTAGAAACGAAGAACATTTTCAGGTAGTAGTACATACTGTACGTCAGGGCCGTAGCTACCGGGAGGGCAGTGATCGACCCAGAACGATCATGCTAAGGTCATAAATTCATGCTCCGAGGGGTGTAAAAGACAGAAATGAACAACGTGTGAATAAATTTACTGAAAACGGTAACGGAAAAAGACTCATATACTTTCTTCAGTGTTTCATTTTTTTCAAACTTTTAATTTGTCGCACATTGTATTCCACGCAGCTAACGAGTATAGAATAACCTACACTGTTACACTGTAAAGCGTGAACCCCTCATATGCATGAAAGGAGTTGTCTGAAACAGCATATTGAGGAATATAAAACATATGCTGGTTGCCTGACCTCCTTGACCTTACGTAACACGCTGTAGGGATGAGGAACTAGTTAATGATCTGTGCTCTCTGTCGCAGAAAGCTTCTCCTAGTGTTTAACCTTGAATGGTATTTTTCCAAGCCCTACCCCGAAATCATCTTCCTATTCTTCCTCTCAATATTTGATACGCATTCGTTCTGTACTGATTTGTTTTTCATTTTGCATTTCTGCTGCATACTGTGTTGACGCCGTTCACAAGACTTTTAGGTTTTACTTGATATGTACAACCGTTGGCTTTTGTGAGTATTTATCAAGTTTTCACATTTTTAGTAACGTTACGTCAAAAACCGGAAGTTAGCTTTTTGAAGTACCATGATACTTTCTTATAACGTAGGTTTCAGAAAGTAAGAACTGCGTGCTATTTCAGTGGAAGTGGGGAACTTTTGAATTCGGAGAGGCGCAATTTGAAGTCTCGCCCTCCCAGATAAGAAACAATTGCTCCGGTCCTGCTGTGCGTAGTATTTATTCAATGTATGTAGCACTGAGAGCCATGAATATAAACCTCCACGGTGTTTAATAAGTTATCATTTTGCAATTTTAGTTAACTTACGTCATTTGTTTTTCTATTTGTCGTTATAAGGCAGTTTACTAATTTTTGTTTGCAACAACCTGACAAGGATTCATCTCCTCTCTCTTTCTTATTTATCTATCATCTTTTAAAACTATGATTACGAAAATAGTATCTTCCTAGTATTCTCTTAGACATTTGCTCAGAGGACTACCTCCATTTCCCAGAAGTACAGACACTAAATTGAACAACAAATTCGCTTTGTATAACGAAATTTCCGTAAATTCGAGAAATTCACAGGTGTTTTTCTGAAGTTTCGAAAACGCTCAGATGGTTACACTCGCCACGTGTTCGAATTGCTTAAATATTTTTTTGCACTCGCCATGTGTTGGAATTGCTTAAATATTTTTTGCACTCGCCATGTTTTTTTTATTGGAGGTTTAACAACCACCGTGAGCAACTCAATGGGCTATAAGCAGTCACCCGTCCCTAATTTAGGGTCACTGGTTCCAGGGAAGGGAAAGAGCCAGTGCCGTAAGACAAACACAACATCCATGCCTGACCGGGATTCGAACCCGGACCCCTTACGGACGAATGATCAAAGGCCAGCGCCTTAGACCACTGCGCCACCGGGGCGGCTGCACTCGCCATGTGTTCGAATTGCTTAAATACTTTTTGCACTCGCCATGTGTTGGAATTGCTTAAATATTTTTTGCACTCGCCATGTGTTGGAATTGCTTAAATACTTTTTGCACTCGCCATGTGTTGGAATTGCTTAAATACTTTTTGCACTCGCCATGTGTTCGAATTGCTTAAATATTTTTTGCACTCGCCATGTGTTCGAATTGCTTAAATATTTTTTGTACTCGCCATGTGTTCGAATTGCTTAAATATTTTCTGCACTCGCCATGTGTTCGAATTGCTTAAATATTTTTTGCACTCGCCATGTGTTGGAATTGCTTAAATATTTTTTTGGGAAAGGGCTAAAGGATGGTTGGGGCTCAAAGAAAATTTGACGGGTTAGCGTCGCGTCGCATAGTGTGTGTGTGTGCGCGTGCTTGTGTGTGCGTGCGTGCGTGTGCTGGATAAGTGTTTTTCCTTTTTCTAAAAGAACATTTCGCCTAATTTATGAAGGTATCTTTGGCCTTTATTCCCACGCAAAAACTTTCTTTGAAGGGTATATATACACTGTTTCACATAAATTTCACATTACACTATGGTACTTTCTTTGTTTCATCTAATTTTTTTTAAATTAAATTTTGTTTCAGTTTAAAATTTAAACTCTCATTTGTCCTGCGTTGCCGCACCGCGGGCCTCCTGATAGCCCGGGTCCCGGAATCTGTTCCCTTTCCCTCACGGTCGGGGACTGGAAGACTGAATGTATCTTGCACCCGGAGCACCAGTCCCTTTCACAACGTCACTGCGGACTTCATCACTTACGGGGAAGGAAATAGGCAGCGGGCTTCCGTTATCCACTTGACAAAACCTTCTCAGAAAGTGTGTCAAGAGCAACACTCCTATTACAGTCATCGTACTCGGAAGTGGGGTAATATCCGTGTTGTTGATTAAAAAAGCGTGTAAGGTTCAACAAACAAAACACTATGTTTAATTTTGAAATTCACACGTTCAAAAGTTGAAATGTTTACGTCACGCATGTCTCCCTTCACAAGGCAAAGTAACCTCAGACCACTCCTAAAGTCCATTAATGAAGAAACTTATGCAAACTTCCGATCTCATTCATCAGCCTTGACGTCTTCCGACGAAATTCATATTCCTTCCTCCTTTAAAGCTGTTAAAAGAGGAGGCTGACGTACGCTCAAGGTCCCCACCATTCTCAAGTTATAATACTTTGCGATTACTCCCACAGTGGATCAACTTTCACGAGCAATAACCTTTTTCTTCATTTTTGTTCCTCGAAAAGTCTGCAGAAAAGCTAAAACAGAAACTGGATAGTTACACTCAAATCGGGCTATGTTCTGCAACCTCTCACGCAAGTCCAAACTCATTCATATCCGCGGCTTGCTGAACTGAAGGAAAACTTAAATCCTTTAAAAAAAAAAAAGCAGGAAATTATCGCTCAGCTAAATAAAAGGTAATCTGAATTAAACTGCACACATTGAAGAATTTTTTTTTTTTTTTGGAAAAAAGGAAGAGAAGGTTTGCTATAGAACCTGAACAAGCACCATGGAACACCCCTCACGCCCTTTCTTATTTAATCTGATGTGAATTGGTTGCATACTTACAACGGAAGTTCAAGAAAGCTACTTTAAACTTTTTTAGATATGTTACGTTACAAACGTATGTGACGTAGCTATTTCAGAGGTGACGTACGTGTTAAAACGGCAAGTTGCAGCGATAAGCCTTTGCCGCCGTAGTTCAATTGGTAGAGTATCCGAATCCGGCGAAGGAAGATTTGGGTTCGAACTCATCGGAAATGGGCAATTTTGCTGCAGGTCACATAGTTTTTGGACTAATACTCATTTTACGATTACATTAACATGACTTTAAGACTTCCTGCGATATCCGCATCTCTCCATTGAGCAAGTGTTGCCAAATACAGCAGGACAGAAAATCGATCGGGGGATGGGGGATGGGGGGTGGAGGTTAACGACCACCATGAGAAACTCAATGGGCTGTAAGCAGTCGCCCGTTCCTAATTTAGGGCCACTGATGGTTCCAGGAAAGGAGTGAGCCAGTGCCGTAAAACAAACAGCCCATGCCTCTTCGGGTTAGAAATCAGAAACATCTGAGACGAATGGTCAGAAGCCAGAGCTTAGACCACTGCGCCAGTCAGGCGGCAGTGAAATTTTAGAAAAACGTACTCCTAGCAGCATTGTCATGATGCAATTTTTGTTTTTGTATTCAACTAGTTGTGTATACTCATGAGCATAACTTCGCAAAAACACTTGCATTCCGAGTGGCATTGACTCCAGTAGACCGCGGAAGGTATTCTCAGATACTTTACACAAAGTTGAAGGAACGACATCCCAGAGTTCAGCCACGGAGAAGGCAGCGGCGTAGAGTGGTGAATGCTGCTTTCCACCGTATCCCATAAACGTTCGAAGGAATTCAAGTCGTGGGAATTTGGCGGCCGTTGAAGCACCCGAAGTGCTTGGACGTGATCGTCGAGCTATTCTTTTACGGTGCAAGTTCTGTACTTAAAAGACTGTAATACACTCATCATTGTCAACCAGTATCAATCCACTGCTGGACGAAGGTCTCCCCAAGTTTCTTCCACAACGATCTGTCTTGCGCCAGTCTCCTCCAGGTTGCTCCAACATACTTTCGAATTTCATCCACCCATATCCCATGTGATCTTGTTCTAGGTTTTTTCCTGTGCCTTGGAATCCAATCTAAAATGTCGACTGTCCATCGACGGTCTGTCCTTCTGGCAGTATGTCCAGCCCATATACTCATATATCGGTGTAATTACTATTTTCATCTCATTCTCACTTGATCTTTGTGAGAGGTTTCATGGAAATAAAGGATTCATTTCCCAAAAACATGAGCACCTCAGTGTGATTTAATATGTCTGCATTAATACCCTAGGCACAATAAAGAACAAGTGGTCCACATAGGTTTCCTGATGCAGAATAAATCTCCCAGCCAGTCCCATATTTGAATTCCCGCCCACCAGCATGTTGCACGTATGGGCAATGGTGCGTGTATGTGTGTTGGGGGGGGGTATCCCGCGGGAGCAGTGTAGATTGACCGGTTCTCCGACCGATCCTGTCTGGGTGAAGACCCGTTAGATCCTGGCTGGTTGCTCTCTCAACGCCTTTAATAAAATTTGAGATAGTTATATTTATCTCTGCAGAGCCAGCATATTGGCGGTGAAGATTAAGTCATTAGATGGTTGCACACAGCCAGAATAGTTCAGTTTTGGTTTAAGAAGCACCAAGGTGAACTTCAACATCTGCCATGGCCAGCTCAATCACCTGATTTGAATATAATCGAACCACTGTGGACAGTTTTGGAGAGCAGAGAGAGACGGAGATTCCTTCCTCCAATATCTCTGAAGTAATTGGCTGATGCTCTGATCGACGAATGGTAACCATTCCACTGGAGACTATTCGAAAGCTGTATGAATCTATTCCAAGAAGCTGTATTAAATGCAAATGGTGGTCTAAAATCTTACTGATAAAGACGTATCACCTATTTCCTATAGGTGTTCACATTATTTTGTGCAGCCCCTATAGGTTACAGAGAATTAACTCCAACTGTTTTGGATTAAACATTCGAAAAGCATGTTTGACAGAGAGAACAAATTTGATTGCGAAATTAGCAGGCGAGTGAACTCTTCGTTTAAAGTCATAGCTGCTTTAGAAGGATTTCACAGAAATGATGGGTTCTCAAGAGGGTCCCGAATGGCTGTGTATGAAAGTGTAATTGTTCTTACTCTGATGTATGGCAGTGAAACATGGGTAGTACAGAAGAGACCTAGGAGTCGTTTGTGTGCTGAACAAATGTGTTACTTACGGGGGGTTTGTGGCAAGACACGTTCTGATCGTGTGAGGAATGAAGATGTATTGCAGTTGTGTAATGTGAAGCAAAATGTTGTTAGCAAGGTGGAGACTAATATTCTTACGTGGCTTGGCCATGTTGCAAGAATGAGTGATGAGATGCTTACTAAGAGAATTTATTCAGCCCAAGAGGCAGAAAAGAAAGGCCAATAGAACCATGGGGGGAACAGATTCAGAAATGTCTGTATGAGAAAAGATAAGGAGTATGAAGTAAAAAAGGTCTTGTGTGCGGCGTGTGACGGATGTTAATAAAGCTCGAGTTGTGTGCCGAGATCGCTGTAAATGGAGACGTTTGATGCAGCAACAGTAAGTTCTTCCTGTGAAAAGCTAACCTCTGAATATCAGAGAGCAGCTTAATGTATGTTTTGGATTATTCTAATTTTGATTAAAAAACAACCAACAGCTCGTAAACTGACACATTCTTTCCATTATTACTACTAACAAAAACACAGTTCCATTAAAAAAAACTATTTTTTGCTGTTTTCTGTTACTTTTTTTTATAAAATTCTAAATATGCTATATACTACCCCATGCTAAATCACTACTCATCCGGTGCCTCAGCATAATTTCCTTCTCTGTAAAGGTCATGTGCGAAACCGTTTTGAAGTTTCCCACGCCTATTGGATGAACTGGAATTCGGACCAGCCGAGAAACGCTACTCCAAGAAATAAATCATTGTTATAGGAACGCTACTCAATGTCCGACTTACATTCACACAATATAGGCCAGTACAGATTTACGAGGCAGTAAATCCGTCGGAAAAGCAATAAAAGAGAGAGTGAGAGAGAGAGAAAAGAAGGAAAAAAAACTTGCCTTCCACATTTGCGCACTCATAAGAGCGTTGAAGTCACTATCACATAACTTATTTCAGATGTTTGACTAAAAAAGTTAAAGGAGCTACTGTCACCTAACATACGTGCAACAACCGAGAAAGTCAGAAAAAACAAACAAAAAAAACTTTCGATTTTTGGAGTGAAAAAGACAAGTTGCAATTCCATACATCAACGTAAGAATCTTTTCAACGTGAGGAAATATTCGCCATTTTTAAGGAGAGTAGTTTATCAAATATATCTTTGCCCTTTCCTCAATTAAGAAAATGCGGTCAGAAGTCGTAACAAACGATTAAGAAAACAAAATCAGTTAGTGAGCTCTTGAAGAAACGTAACTTCGTTTTTAAAGGAATATTGTGGTTTAAAAAGATCTAAACAATTCAACCAAACCTGATTTTAAGCATGATGCTCTAGAATTTCAGTACTTGACACAGGGGCGTATTTAGAGGGGACCGTCTCGGCCCTCGCCCCCCAGAAAGTGTTTCATTTTCTTGGCTAAAATGCGACTTTCATTAGAAAAAAATATGCCTTAATTTAATGAAAATGCATAAACTTACATTAGAAAAAATTGCTTTAATTTTTTCTTCCATTTTTCAATTACTTTAATTTTGTTCTGGTGGATTTCAAAAACTTCCGTTTTTTACCCTTCCCCCTCCAAAAAAATTCTATATACGCTCCTGACTTGACATGAGCTTACCACCAGTTCAGCGTTCAGGTACATCAGTTAAATCTGGAAATGCTTTCACAGCCCTATAGCCATTGTGTCACTTGCTGTCATAACTTGTCCACTATTTTGCAGTGTAGGGTAACACCTAATTGACCCTTTACGCCATAAAATTTCACAACCGCTCAGAGATCTACTTACTTGGAATAAAATTAAAAAAAAAAAAAAAAGCCCACACAAAAAACGAAAATAAAATAAAATAACATAAAGCACAGAACGTTCCACCATGACACGAAACCTTTAAAGAAATTAAAAAGTTACAGGGTATCGCAGAGGTATAATCCCTGGCTTCTAACGGTTTGTCCGATTAGGCCCAAGTTCGAATCTCAGACGAAGCATGAGTAGTGAGTTTGTGTTATAACACTAGCACTGTCGGTGCCATAGCTAGTGACAGTGGCGCCCATATGAGTACTTTTAGGGGGGGGGGGGGTTAAGAAAAATCCTTACCTCTTTCAAGGCTGTCAAACATTTCAGTAAATGTACAAAATACTAAAATACAACAAAAATAATTGATACAATCAATCACTAATACCTTATTATTTTTAAAATTGCTTTTTAAAAAGGTTTCGTCTACTTTAGTGTTTTAAATTTATCAAAAATTTGGCTATACCAAAGGCTAGAGGGAGGCTCGAGCCTCGCCCCCTATGGGCGCCCTTGGCTAGTGATAAATTCTAGGGGCAGGGCTACTAGTAGTAATACACAGGGGAGGCTAGAAAAATTTCAGTTACTTCGTTACATAATACGTATCAATCAACTAACCCATTTCTGACAGTTCTTTAAAAAGATGTACAGAATAAATTCCTATTATTCTTACTCCAACCATCTATCGGGTTGATGCATAAGTTTATGCGTTTTATTTCACGAGTGTTTCCCAGGTCAGTAGTGACGGTGCAGATGGCCAGTTGTATATCAAAATGTAGCCAGTAATATCGTGTATCTAAATCCTATTGCGTTGTGTGATTGAGGCTAATGGTTTTTTGGTTTTCAGGTCCAGAAGTATGGAGTGTCAAGTAGAGAAAAATGAACATTTTCGACATCTGCTCCTCTCGAGTTTAACAAGGAACCCACAGCCGCCGAGCCGAGGCCACTCGACAAATTTGTGCTGTGTATGGGGGGATGCTATTGCTCCGAAGACAGCACGAAAATGGTTTCAGCTGTTCCGAGGAGGAAAGTTTGACCTCAACGACTCTCCACGCTCAGGTCGTCCATCTCACTTTTTTTTTTTTTTTTTGATTGGAGGTTTAACGACCACCGTGAGCAACTCAATGGGCTATAAGCAGTCGCCCGTCCCTAATTTAGGGTCACTGGTTCCTGGGAAGGGAGAGAGCCAGTGCCGTAAGACAAACACAACATCCATGCCTCACCGGGATTCGAACCCGGACCCCTTACGGACGAATGCTCAGAGGCCAGCGCCTTAGACCACTGCGCCACCGGGGCGGCCCATCTCACTTTGATGAGGATCGTTTGAACCATCTCATCCACTTGGATCCGCGTCAAACCACAAGCGAATTATCCACTGACAAGGACTGTGATCATGCTGCAGTGGTGCGACACCTGGAACGAATGGGAAAGGTCCAGAAATTGGGTCTTCGGTGCTTCACACTCTCACCGAGGACAACAAGAATCAGCGTGTTGCCATATGTGGTTCCTTGCTCGCCTGTTATCGCGTATGTTCTCAGCAACACAAACCTTTTCTGCCACGTATTGTTACTGGAGATGAAATGCGGTGCCTGTACGTGAATTTCATGCATTGGAGGGAAAGGTTAACCTCAAGTAACACGCCCACACAACGTCCAAAACATGACGTTCAACCTGCGAAAATCATGTGTGTATGGTGTGACATGGAAGGCATTATTCACCGGGAAATTCTGCCGAAGAATCGGACCATCAACGCTGCACTCCATTGTGATCAACTCCGCCGTGTGGAAGGAGCAATTCAACTGAAACGGCAACATCGGCGCCATTGTGTCCTTCTCCAACATAATGCACGCCCTCACAGTGCAAACATGACCAAAATGGCCATGCAGGACATGAAATGGGAGATCCTTCCACATTCGGCCTATTCCCCAGATGTCGCCCCTTCAGATTGTCACCTGCCCCGGTCTCTGTCGAATGCACTCGAGTGGCAGAACGTTCGGCAATGATGTTGATCTCCAGAATTTCCTTGATTTCTTCGCAGCGAAACCTGCACGTTCTTTCAAGAATGGCATTGCAGACCTATCCAGGCGTTGGGACACCATCGTAAACAATGGGGGGGGCACATAATTGATTGATTCAGTTTCTCCTTCTGATGTAATACATTCCTGTAGTGCGGTGAAAAAAACGGCATGAACTTATGCATCAGCCCAATAGTATGCAATGCTTAAAGTTCTCTAACGCAATACACACAGGCTCACCAATAATTCGTACCACCATTATCACGACATGTAATCAATCCGATGCTTTCAGTTGCGAGAATGCTGCATCACGATGGCTGATACTTAAAATTTTGGGGATGGCAGAAGTAAATGGAATCGCCACGAAGTCTTAGATGCTGTGACCTAAAAACCCAGGCCTATGAATTAAGAGTCACTGAACAGCCAGCAAAAACCCAAAACAGATAAAAAAAAAAAAAAGATAGCAAAAACCCAAAACAGATAAAAAATACCTGAAGCTAAAATTGTGAAGAAATAGTAACATGTTAAAGGCCACGAAGAGGTTCATATCCATGGCTCCCCCTAGTACTATACACAATAAATAAATACTAGGTACAGTATGTACCTAAAAACGTTTTCTTTTTTTTTAATGGGGAGGATATTATCATCGGGTAAAATCTACATGAATGGAACTTTTTTGTAAAATTCCTGGCAAGCACTTCAAAATTTGTGACCTCCACAATACTTAGCCCCCCCCCCCTTCTGAGCTGAGGACGTTGCCACTATGTATATGTAACTGGCTAATTCCTCCATTTAGGTCACTGGAAAATCATGAAATGACAAAAATTTTAGAGAACAGAACGACAAACTGATTCACTAAAACACACGAATGTACCGAAGTGAGTTGAATGATTACACCGTTGTTTCAGCGGATAAGAAAATTAATAGGATCTTATCTTGTGAGTTAATTTTGTACTGGGAAGCAAGTGCAATGACGCAATCGTTGTCTCCTTTGCCTCTCTGTAACCATTTTATTTCCCCACCTGCAACGTTTTACGAGCGCAAGAACAGTTAGAAAACTTAACAGTAGCACGACAAACCTCAGTTAGGGTTCGTTTACCCACGTAACACAAACGCTCTTGAAAGCAAAATCTCAGCTACTTAAAGAAACGGGCCTACACTGCAATCTGAGTTGGAAACAGATAAAATTATATCTGCGTCTTATCGCTGTACTCAAACAGCAGGAGAATTCGTTGTATATAGACTCCTGTCATCAAACGAGAAAATGCGAAGACAAAGAAAAAAAAATAAGCAGATGACGAATGACCCGAAGGAAAGGCCACTAACTGCCCTAGTGATTGACCCTAATTTAACGAAGGCCGTAATTACCGGCTAAGCAATAACTCCTTTACCGACATAGCGTTTTCTTTTCTAATTACAGGGTTCCGTCGGTTGATGCTTCAAATTTTAAGGATGACCTTAGGATGCCCAACTGTCTGGTGGCGCCATCTATCCACAATAACTGAACACACGGTCAATCAGCGCGAGATTGCTCAATACAAAGTTTCAAGAAAACGTTTCTTTAAGAACAGAGAAGAAAACAGTACACCAAATATTAATAATAATAATAGTATTAATAATAATACTAAAAAAAGACAGATAAGAAATGTATTCATGATGATATTAACGCATCCTTCCTGTAAAATGAACACCAAGTAAGTGGTCTAAATGATGTCTTATAACAATTATTTAAAAAATTTCTGACAACACCAGAAGATGAGTAGACCGTCCACAGAAACATACAAGCATACCAGTAATTTCAAGGAGGGTTCCACTTCTCCGAGAGAGTTAAAGCAATTAAAAACACAAAAAAACAACAACAGTAACACACAATGTGTGTGTGTGTGTGTGTGTGTGAGAGAGAGAGAGAGAGAGAAAGAGAGAGAGAATATGTAGTTGTATCATCAACTATTATCAGTCCACTGCTGGATGAAGGTATCCCCATGTCTCTTCCACAAATTTCTGAATTGAGCATGCGTCTTCCATATCACTCCCGCTGCTTTCAAATTTCATCCATCGATCTCTCAGGTTGTCTTCTTCTGGGTCTTCTCCTGCCCTTTGGTATCCTATCTAATATTTCAGTTGCTCAACGGTAGTTAGTTCTAGAAATATATTTAGCCAATTGCCTTTTGAGGATTATTTGCCGATCTTTTTCAAAGTGAAAAATACAAGGTTGGGCTAACTTTTCAACTTATTTGCGCAAAATCAGTTGTCAAAGTTGTACTCCAAGCGTTTTCCAGAAAACTGCGAATCATGGTGATGGTCTCCAGGACATCTTTATATATATAAAAAAAAAAAAAAACCCATAAAATCATATATGAACCACAAATTTTTAAGACATTTCGTGGGAAAACCCCCAGTGAAAAGGGACAATGAAATTGCAAGGAGGTCCAGATTTCCTCCCCCTTGTCCCTTACCTTCCGCCGCCCATGCAAAGAGGTGTTTTTCCCGAAAGTGAAGGACGCAGGCAGTTTGATCCACGGTTTGCATTCATGGAGGGAAGGGCCTGAAATTTAGACTTTTGACGTCACTTTTTCTTCATTTATTTTAATATACGGGGATGTGTCACGGGTTCGTTAGACCTTCGCTTGTTAAGTAAGAATTGAGAGGTTTCCGGGATTTACCTGTATTTTTCACAGATTATGAAACAAATATATAAATGAAATACCAGCTAAAATTAATAGTCGTTCCTATGCAATGAAGAATACACGGTCGTATCAGATTAATATGACCACCTACCTAATAATGGGAATAGACACCATTAGCCCGGATGACACCGGCGAGACGGCGTGGCATGGACACAATGAGGCCCTAGAATGTTGCCTGAGGAACGTGTGCTTATTTGGACTGCAGCAGAGTATGGAGGTCTAGGAGATGACGAGGTTGTGGGTCGGCACGTCGAACCTGCCGATCCTAATAGTCCCACAAGTGCTCTATGGGATTGAGGACGGGCGATTTCACCGGTCAACGGAGACATAGCTGTGGAACCAGTCACACACCTCCTTAGCGACGTGGCACGGTGCATTGTTCTGTTGGTAGACACCATCACCACCAGGGTAAACGACCAATATGAAGGGATGCATGTGGTCAGCGAGGATGGACAGGTAGCCATTGGCGTTCAGAGACCCATCCAGCGGTCCCAGGTCATACCAGGAAAACATCCCCCAGGCATACACACTGCCACCGCAGGCCTGTATACTTGACCGACAAGAGTGTCCGGGTTGTTGGTTCTCGTGTGTCTGGCGCCGTATCCGCCACCTCAGTCACTTCTGTGGAGTAGAAACCTCGATTCGTCGGAGAAGGCAAACTTTTTCCACTCTTCCACTGTCCAATGACGGTAATCGCATGCGAACTGCAGGCGTCGTTGTCGATGGGCCTGGGTTAGCATGGGCGCCTTGACGCAGCATTGACTCCGGAAACCCAGGCGTGACAGGGACATGCACCTGGGTGCCCCAGCGTTCATTTGAGTGGTTAATTGCTGCGCTGTTGCGCGTTGATTGCCGTTTACCAGGGGACGTAGGCGACGCTCTCCTCTGCGGTCGATGGCCTATGGGGCTCCACAGTTATGACGTCGGGAGGTACTCGATGTGCCAGCGGCCTATTCTTGGTACACCTTTACTACAGAACCTCGCGAACAGCCCACGAAATCTGCTGTTTCTGAGATGCTTCCACCCTCGGTGTGGTATCCGATGATCATTACTTTTTGAACGTTCGTCAAATCACTTCCTCTGTCCATTGTGGTCGCGTAATGCACTATGGCTCATCTGTCCGGGCCGACCGCTTATATATATCCGTGTGGTCGATCTTGTCACGTGCATTCTGTGACGCGCTTGGGCGGGTACACTGTGATTCCGGGGATGGTCATATTATTCTGATAGGACTGTGTATGTTTATTCCGTGAAGTAATGGGAAAGATCTTTCAGCTTTGCCCTGATTTCTTTGTACCATTAACTCGTGGATCCACTTTTTTTTTTTTTCAGTTATCTCGCTCTAAATTTTAGTTTCCAAATTTAATTTCTGTTCGGTCTCACTTTTCCACATCGGACATTCCAAACCTCTATTTCCCCTCGTTCTCCTTCTCCCGTCATCTTCACGTCTCGGAGGAAAATCTTACCAACAGATTTCTTCCAGAGCCCTGATCAGAAGTCCCCTGCTTTGTTCTTCCTCATCTCGGCCATTCAGTGATCCCCATTTTTACGCCCCTATACAGCTCCTCGCAGAACGCGCGAAAGTTACTTTTAATTACCTTCTCCCTGCTGCTAAACACCCTGACCTATCAATTGTCCTTCTACTTACAGTGAAAACTGCCTGCATTAAACTGAAGATGAGATATTTTCTTGATACCTTCTTTCATAGATCATTGTACCTCAACCCTTCGCAGAGCAATAGAGCCATTAAGTCGAACTCAGCACTTTTAAAAATTGTTGCTTAGAAATAAGCAAAATGTACTCGCCTTTAATTACATTCTGGGCTTATAATAGCTCCGAGTAGTGGTGTCTCATTTTTGGAAAAGACACGTACTCATTTTTGAGTACATACAGGGAATAAATTGTGAGTATAGCTGGTATTTCTAATTTGAAATATATGTACTCATTTTTGAGTACATATATTTCAAATATGTGTACTAAAAAAATCCATATATTTCAAATACAGTATATCTGCTCTTGTAGTATAACTTCATTCAGTTTCTGTGCCCTTTTTGGCAGGGCACGGGAACTGAAATAAGTTAAAGCGAATCTAGCGATTCTGACAGGATAGTTTGTAAGTGAGAAAGAGCACACTAGATGGCGCCACCGCACAAGCGTACAATTTTCGCACATAGAAGGCAGAGAGAAATTATGGGGGCTTATGAACTTTAACTGCGGGAATACCACCCGGGGACTGTCACGTAACGTGCTCGTCCGATGCACAGCGGATATTCAGCGATTGTTAGAAATTCACACCAGTACGGAGAGCCTCCAGGTTCAAGCCTATCAGGCTAGGTTTGAACCTGCGGGCCCTCCATCAGTAATCTGAATCTCAAACCACTAAGCCATCAGCGACTAGATTTTAAATTTCGGTGGGGGTGGGGGTCAGCGTCATTTTCTTGTAGGACTTCCGTCCACAGGAAGTCCTACAAGAAAATGACGAAAAAAAGTCCTACAAGAAAATGACTAGTAGAGTTTAGGTCCCAGCCACCTACAGCGAGATCGCCTTTTATGCAGGACACAGAAACGGAAGGAATGAGAGCAAGTCTAGCGACTTTGACAGAACAGTTTGTAGTGAGATTAGAGTACAGTAGATGGCGCCACCGTACAAGTACGATATTGCACATAGAGAGGTGAGAGAATTTCAGGTGGGGTATAGGAAAGGATACCCATTTAACCAGTGGGTCCAGCCTGGGGGCCGCCACTTAACGTGCTCGTCCGATGCACGGCGAATATTCAGCGATTGTTAGTAAATCACACCATCTCTGAAAGATCAGCCCAGGCTTGAACCTGGGGACCCAGCATCGATAATCTGAAACACTAACCACTAAGCCATCCGCGGCTCGATTTTAAATTTCGAATACGTGTACTCCATAGATACTCATTTATTCATAGAATCAACTGGAAGTATATTATTCGATGGCACATCTGGGATAATAGATATCCTCGTTGTCACATGCTGGGCAACTGGACCGCATAACTTTATGACAAATATAGTGATGAAGCGAAAATATATGATTTATGAGATTGTCAAAAACAAAGTTGACGTAAAAACACACACAAATATACTTTATGCATAATTATATTACTTGTGATCAGTGACTTTAATGGACTAATTATTTATGTGTGTCACTTTACACATTTATTAAACAATTTCTCTTGAAATCTATAATATCTAAAATGAAGTAATACGAGATTATATTTATATTTATTGACGCAGTTATTTGTAATTACGTATGGTTACTTATATATGAGCATGTCATGTACTCGTTTACGATACGATTGTACTTAAAAACAAGTAAGTAAAATCATGCAGTACATTGATTATGATACGCTTTCCAGCATACCAGAAATCATTACTCAAGTTGTTACTCAAGTTATGAGGATAATGACTGTGGAATAAATCTCGCTACTGTCCCCTGACACTTGACCCCATTTCGATAATATTCAACAGCACAGATGGAAACGGGTCAACGGGTCGACAATTTCTTGCGAGTCCAACGGGTCGGGTCTAGGTGTTTCTGACCCGGTTTTATTCCCGTTTTATTTTTGAAAAGAGAAAAATATATTCCAAAGAAAAATGCGCGTTGTGAAATTCTGTAGTCGATACTGGTGCCCACGGAGTGAATAATGATTTGCCAAGCAAAAGTATAGTCGTCTCTTTCTTAAAGCAGCGAAGATTTCCACCTACCGAAATCATACACACCGACACTATATTGCAAAAAGATACTTCCTTTGCGTTCTTTTACAGTGCGATTGCCCACGGCAAGGTACAATCAACGTCCATTCGTCAGCTTCTCAGCTGATTCACTCTCTCCGTGCGAAGTTCACTGTATGACTAAGAGTTACTTTTCACATTGCATCTTTTACATTGAGCATTCAGAGGTTTTTGTTTGATGTGCTAACATCCCGTTCACATGACATGTCATGTCGAAATTAACTCCTTGTTTGTTAATATGGATGGATTTAATATTAAGGAGGTTGAGAAAGGCGTCGAGGCCAACAAACACGTGCTTGTTGAAAACCACAAGGGGAAAGAGTGAATGCTGGAAATTGTTTCGTCTCATTAACGAACCGGTGAATAATTCTGTGTTGTTTGGTTTTGCTTGTTGTTCAAAATGCGGAAAGTGTTTAATTACAAAGAAAGATGTCGACGGTGTAATAAAAGATAATGGAACCATCTAACGGACCATATGAAAGTATGCGCACCTCCACCAAAGCGTGGAAAGAGTGAACAATCTAAATACATTAAAAAAATACATTTGTGTAATCGTAAATAATGCTTCCCATTTGTAATATACTTACGGTCATAGTCAGCCATTACTTCTGGATTACGCAAAATAGTGGCACTGAAAATGGCATTAAAATTTCGCAAGTAACCAAATTTTATTATTAAAAAAGGATTTCAGTTATTAAATATCAAGCAGTTATTGGGATGAATATATATATATATTACATTTATATGTATATACACTGAAGTGCAATTGAATTAGAAACAGCTGGCGTTATGCAAATGTGGCGCTGTGGGCGGCCTTGTAAACGGAAACGACATGACGTATGCAGCGATCCGACAATATAAGGAGTGATGCGACGGGAATCAGTAACAGTCGGACGCAGTATGGGTAAGACGAAGGATCTAAGCGCATTTGATAGTGGGCAAATTGTCGGGGCCCGACGAATGGGTCACTCCATCTCGGAAGTCGTGCATGCACTGGGTTTTTCACGAGCCACTGTGTCACGGCTGCACTGTGAATACATCGAATCCGGTAAAACCATCCCTGCAAGGACCAACTGCCGTGGACAACAGCGTGTGGATGAGAGGGGTCATCGTTGGCGGACCACAGTGCAAGGAATCACTCGGAAATTTAACGCTGGTGCACAAAAACGTGTAAGCAGCCACACCATCCAGAACCATCTCCTCGTTATGGGGTACAGAAGCCATCGTCCCACGAGGGTACAGCTGCTGATCGCACATTACAGGGTGCAAAGATTAGCATTGGCGCGGGAACATTGCCACTGGACCCTACACATGTGGAAAAATGTTGCCTGGACTGATGAGTCGAGATTTACGTTGGTACATGCGGATTGCAGGATACGAGTACGGCGCAAACCACATGAAGCGATGGATCCTTCTTGCCAGCAAGGTACTGTTCAAGCTGGTGGGGGTGGTATTCTCGTCTGGGGACTGTTTACGTGGACTGAAATATGACCCCTGGTACGTATGACATCGTCCCTCACAGGTCAACGTTACAGGGATATCCTGGACGACCATTTACTCCCGTTTGTGCGTCTTTAACATCCCACTGGGGACCTCATCTTGCAACAAGACAATGCACCGTGCCATCGCTCCTGAATTGTATCCGAATGGTTGGATGAACACTGCACCAACGTGACCTCGCTTCCTTGGCCAGCTAGGTCACCTGACCTCAATCCCATCGAGCACATCTGGGATGCCATCGAGAGAGATGTTCGAGGCTCTGAACCCCCTCCATCAAATCTTCGTGAACTGTGGGAGCTTGTACAGGGGGGTCGTGGATCCGTATGGCTTCCCAACGCTTCCGGTGTCTTGTCGAGTCCATGCCGAGACGAATCGCCGCCGTCATCAGGGCGAAAGGTGGTGCTACACGTTACTAGACAGGTATCTCTAATTCAATTGCTCTTCAGTGTATATGTAAATTGAGTTTCGAATTTATAGCTCACAGCAGATTTATCCGGGTCAGTTACAGGTCTGATCCAGTTATGGGACATCCGGGTCCGAAACTTTTGACCTGTTTCTAACTCTGTTCGACAGAACCGGTTCAGTATACCTCCGAAACAACATGATAAAGTTTTGTTGCAATCGAAGCATGTGTACGTAAGTCAGTGACGCCGCAAGCTTTCGCGAGGCCCTGTGCGAACTCTCCCTCCGAGGCCCTCTTGGCTAACTAAAAATTTTTGCTAAATCAACCTAGCTAACGGTATTTTGCGCACGTACGCCATAGAATATTTTTATTTTCTGATAAGATGATGATAAGCTTTTCACTCATTTATTTGTTATAGACGGAACTGATATTTTTCTTAAACTTGTAACTGTAACTGCTATTATTATTAAGCTTAATCGTCGTTCTTCTTTGCAAAATAAAACAAAAAAGATGACACCAAATTTTCGGATGTAATAAGCACGTCTTTTGAATCCGTTATGGCGCAAATTAAATTTATCAAAGCTATTCAAAGTCAATGGAGCCGGTATGGAAAACAATAGTGTCTGACGGAAGAAAGAAGTTTTTCAAACGGTTTTCTAATCCTTCAGATATTGCTGTAAACGCAATCGTGAGCTTACGCTCTATAGTTGCAGGCTTGTGTGTTAAGAAAAACATAAATTTATATGAGAAACATTTCGCACCGGAAACGCTCTCCAACTCAGAAAGAATTTTTCCAATCGGACTTTTAGAAACTGAGATATCGACAAAAATAAGATGTGACTTTACGTCCCATGGTGGGAAAACGATGCATTATTTTAGGAAGAAAGTATTCTCAAAAGGATTTTCCATATGAGCGGTATCGGTCCAAGAAAAAAAAAAAAATTTAGTCGAGTTTTCAGGAGCCCAGATTTTGCTACAAATACATCAGAAGCAGAAATTAACACTCCCTGGTGGCCAAACCATTCTTTACCAAACATTAAAAATTATCTGAAAAATATTTTCCACCAGGTCTTGTATGCGATACAGGAAGAATTTTTCAAATTGGAGTTTTAGAAGCAGAAATGACGCATAAAACGCAATCTGCCTTTGTGCCCTCTAACGGAAAGTCTATTATTTACTTGAAAATTTTGAATTTTTAGGACAAACATTTCGCATCGGAAACACCATCCAACAGAGAAGCAATTTTATAATCGGAATCCTAGAAGTAGAGATATTGACAAAAATAAGATATACATCTACGCCCCTGGCGTAGAAACCATGCATTATTTCAAGAAGAAAGTGTTCCTAAAACGTTTGCCGACATCAGTAGTATCGGTCAACAAATGACTTTTTTTTTCAATCGAGATTTTAGAAGCTCATATTTTGCTGCAAATACATCAGAAGCGGAAATTAAGACTCACGCCAGCTGGTGGCCAAACCATTTTTTACAAAAAAATTGAAATTATGTGCAAAGGATTTCCCATCGGGAGCTGTATCCGGTGCAGAAAGAATTTTTCAAATCGGAGATTTAGAAGCAGAGATACGTGGGGGGGGGGGGGCAATTTACCCTTACGCCCCCTAGCGGAAAATCTATGAATTACTTGAAAATTTTCAAATTATATGAAAAATATATCACACTAGAAACACTATCCAACAAAGAATGATTTTTTCAAATGGGACTCCTAGAAGTAGAGATATTGAAAAAAATATATATACATCTACGCCCCCTGCCGTAGAAACCATGCATTATTTTAAGAAGAAAATGTTTCTAAACGGTTTGTTGACATGAGTAGTATCGGTCTGTTAGCGACGTTTTTTTCAATCGAGAATTTAGAAGCTCATATTTTGCTGCAAATACACCAGAAGCGGAAATTAAGATTTACGCCCCTGGTGGCCAAACCATTATTTCACAAAAATTAGAAATTATGTGTAAACGATTTCCCATCAGGAGCTGTATCCGGTACAGAAAGAGTTTTTCATATCGGAGATATAGAAGCAGAGATATAGGGGGAAACGCAATTGACCGCTACGCCCTCTAGCGGAAAGCCTATGAATTACTTGAAAATTTTGAAATTATATGAAAAACATGTCACACTGAAAGCACTATCCAACAAAGAAGAAATGTTTGAAATCGGACTTCTAGAAGTAGAGATATTGACGAAAATAGATATATATCTACGCCTCCTGGCGGAGAAACTGTGGAATATTTCAAGAAGAAAATATTCCTAAAAGGTTTATCAATGTGAGTGGCATCAGTCCACGAAAGAATTTTTTCAATCGATATTTTAGAAGCTCAGTTTTTTTGGTAAATAAATCCGAATCAAAAATTAACACTTACGCCCGCCCCCTGGTGGCCAAAGTATTCTTTACCAAAAACTTGAAATTATATGCAAAAGATTTTCCATCAGGAGGTGTATACGCTGAAGGAAAAAGTCTTCAAATCGGAGTTTTAGAAGAAGAATTATCGGGAAAAATGTAATTTACTTTTACGCCCCCTAGCGGAAAATCTATGCGTAATTTGAAAAAGTAACTATATCTAAAATACTCTTCGACATAAATGGAATCGAAATATAAAAGATTTTTTCAATCGGATGTTTAGAAGCAAATATGTGGATTAAAACGTATTTTTGAATTCGACATTATCTGCATTTACGCCCTGTAGCGGCGAAATTGTACATCGTAAAAAAAAACTAAATAATGGATCATCATTTGCATATTTCAAGCTTCCCAATGCGAAAAAGAATTTTTCAAATCGGACTAATAGTTGCAGAGATATCGTGGGTACATACGGACGGACAAACTGATAACATAAGCACAATCTTTTTTTACAAAAGACGTGCTAAAAAAGGTAAATTTCAGTAATACTATGCACTATTCAGTATGGATTTTTTAAATCTGTTTTACTATAGCTGTGTATTTTAAAAATGAAACCTATGCGGAACAAAAAGAAAAATGTTTTAAATAGGTACATCAATTTCCTAGTGAATTGTAACACATTAAGAAAATGTCCTTTAAAAGTTAGAGAAATAGTCATCGTATTTCATGAATATACTGCTAGGTAAAAGGAAAACTTCACGTTTCACCTGTCACGCAAAGGAGACTTTTCTCGCCTTTTGTCTAGCAAAATCTTCAATAATATCACCGTAATTCAGTTTTGATGCCACATCGCGTTCTATTGACAACGTAGCGAGTGCAGTTAATCTTTCTTGAGACATGCTTGTCCTCAGATACGATTTGATTAATTTCAAGCGAGAGAAACTTCTTTCCGCACTCGCAACTGTTATCGGCACAGTTAACATGATTCTGTACGCGATAGCTACTTTAGGGAAGGGATTTTGTATTCCGTTTAAAAATTGCAATACTTGGATGGCAGTATTGACGTCGTCCGGAACTAGTTCTCTGACTATTTTCAATTCTGTGAATAGCTCCTCTCCTCATGTATGGCGGGAATTTCCTGAACGAAGGGTCAAATCTAGGTTTTTGCAATATTTCATTAGATCTTCGTCATTCATTTGTTTCATTTTTCGGTAGAGAATACAAAAGTCCAAACTTGTCATTGAACTCCTTATATTGTTCAAAACGAGATTTCAGAGACTGTAAAGCAGTGTCTATAATAAGATAAAAATACTCTATTTTGAAGACTTCCTCTGCAGATTTTGTGTTTCTCGAGGGCTCATCGTCTACTACGTAATCAAAGATTCTTCCTTTTTATGCTCAGAAAATTTTGGTCCAACACCTAACTGCTCACAAATTTCACGAGCAGCCAGAATTTCTGAATTGAAGCCTTCATTTCGAAATTGGTTCAAAAATTTAATAACCCCCTGAAGCATATTTTCTGCCATGTAAAGCTGCATGCTCTCTGATTGAAGTAGTTTGCTCACACTGTTCACAGAAAAGAGTATGTCATACCACATAACAATACCCGATAAGAATTCATAACTGTGAAGTTCATGTACTGCCAATGAGCGAGCTTCACATTTGATTTCAGGATCATTTACTGTGTCCGCAACTTCAAGAGTGCGTCCCTTACTTCTTTTGGTTGGTATCTGATGATAGGTTTAACACTTTCTACACGGCTTTCCCATCTAGTGTCACAGGACTTCTTAACAGTAATATAAGGAACATATTTGAGCACAATGTTCCATCGAGTAGGAGATGCTGCAAATATACAATGGATTCTTCCAATTACACCAAAAAAAGTAATCGCCTTTGCAGCACATTTAGCCATGTCTCCAAGAGCAAATTTAAATTATGGCATGCACATGGCATGAAAAATGCTGTAGGATTTAACTGAAGAATTCGAGCTTGGACACCATTATTTACACCCTTCATATTAGCGCCGTTATCATACCCTTGGCCCCTGCAGTCATTTAAGTTCAAACCAAGCTCATTCAGGGCTACCAAGAGACGGTCAGAGAGGTGTTTTCCAGTAGAAGACAGTTTCTATAAACTTAATGAACTGTTCATCAACTTTAAAAATTTCTACCGAAATATTAACAAATCTAACGACCAACGACATTTGCTCTTGATGACTTAAATCCGGAGTGCAATCTAGTATAACTGAAAAGTACTTTGATTTCTTAACATGGTCTACATTTGATTTTGTTACTTTAGATGCCATTAGATCAATGAATTCATTCTGAATTTGGCTACCCAAATAATGGTCGTGAATTTCGCTATTTTTGATGCGTCCTTAAATGCAATTGTAAAACAGGGTCAAATTTTGCAACCATTTGTATCAACCCAAGAAAATTGCCATTGTTGGGCGAGTACAGAGTGTTGTTATCACCCCTAAACGCAAGGTTATGTTCAGCCAAATACCGAATAACATATAAAATGCGTTTCAAGACTTCGCGCCAATGCTACTTTTCTTGAAAATTGAGTGTCCTTTGTTTGTCGTCAATGGTGAGGTTTTTCGCAAGTCTAAGCTCGCACTCAGTCCACCTTTGATACATTCTACGTGATTTTGGGAAATTTCATGACTCTTCAACCTATGACTTAAAATTGTCTCCAGTCACAAAACCCTTCATGTGCTAACATGTCCCCATTTGTGTTTCTGAATAATTTACAGCAAAAACAGAAATCTTTTTTCTTTGGGTAAATCTACCACCTCCTGTCTACTGTTTCTCCGTTGTGTAAAATACGCTTGGTGTTCTGACGAAAAGTGCCGCTTCTCGTCATCACTTGGGTAATCACAGTTTATCACACAAATCAGGCCCTTTTGCAAGATTATATCAAATTGTGTGTTGTTTAAAACAGGCGGCCACTCACCTGGATCTGATAGTAGAACAAATTCTTCACTTGTTTGAAATGATGAATCACATTTCTTCACATCAGACATTCGTGTAAGGTGGCCAGAGAAACTTTCAACATTGTTATCATTTGCTCTGACTTGAACCCCATCCACATTATTATCACTGAATTCTTTATCTTCAATGCAATTTGAAGCAAACGATGAACTGCTGGCCACAGAAACTGAAGCTGAAAGTAGTAAAAATTAATCGAAGTAACCTTCCTGACTTCGTAAAAACATTTCTCTTCTTTCCCTTTTCTTTGCTTTTTGATAACCTGATTCGAATTTATGCAACTTATCCCGTTCTCTAAACATCTCAACTGAGCTCACTTAACGCAAACTCTATTCTTAAAAAGTTTATTAGTTACATTCGAAGTAGAGAAGTGAACCTACGTTAAAACAAATGCGAATGAGCAACCGAAGAAAGTTAATAGATCGCCAAACAGAGCGGCCAGTTGACTTCACACACACACACACACGCGCACACACACGCACACACACACACCTGTTTTTGTTTTGGAAAAACAGCTTGGGGAAATCCACAAAAAGTGGATCCCAAGATAGGCGGTAAAACTCAAAGACTGTTGCGACGTGATGTCTACTCACACCCGTTAATCACAGTTTCCAGCGGCGAGAAGAAAATATATTGCTCTCGGCGTTGCACTTTGAATCAGAAAGAGGGAGCGTATGTATGACGTCATCACTGTGATGTTTGTGTATGCAGACTAGAGGAGAACTGGGATGGTAATTCGGATGTAGGCAAAAATACCCCCGGGAAAAAATACCCGCGGAGAAAATACCCCTGAAAACTGAAAAGCGAAAAAAATGCACCCGGCGAAAATACCCATGAAAATTGAAAAGCGGAAAAAATGCACCCGCAGAAAATACCCATGAAAATTGAAAAGCGGAAAAAATGCACCCGGAGAAAACACCCCCAGAACAAAACGGTTCATTGTAAACTGCCACACAGGAACACTGATGTGTGGCAGTGTTCCGGTGTGGCAATTTACCGGCAACCCTGCCACACATCTTTCAGCAACTTGGCCACAAAAGTTCAGTGGGGGGGGCTATAAAGATTGCCGTTTCTGGGCCTATATTGAGAACTGAATTGGGAACTCCAAACGAATTTCGCGAAAACGTTCCATGTGAGCCAAGCGAGAATGGTACTTTAATTTGAAGAAATAAATTGCCGAGGATATCATATTCTGGGCCGCTGGAGTCTGTAGTGTATCCAGGAAGTTCCCCTTGAAGTGTCCGCGAGGTCCATGAGCTTTG
Organism: Macrothele yani; assembly: GCA_039090855.1. Lineage (NCBI taxonomy): Eukaryota > Metazoa > Arthropoda > Arachnida > Araneae > Macrothelidae > Macrothele > Macrothele yani. The sequence continues at coordinate 165,098,645 of CM077029.1, read as the reverse complement.
GGTGTAGGGCTTTCCCCAAAAATGTTAAAATGGACGTAGAGCTGTAAACATTAGTACCTGGCTTTATGTAATGATTCTGTACACGACCACGAATTTTCAGGAGATGGGAGCACAGTTCTCCAAGAATAGAAACACCTGTGGATGTGCCGCGGCGATGGATGCAGTCACGTGCTTTCAGATAACGATGACGTAGCAAACGACGCTGACTTTGATTAGCTTATTAATTAATTCGTAACTCGCGAACGGAACAACGTAGAGATCTTAAAATAATTGCTTTGACCTAGAAATTGCAGTATTAATAAGCTATGCAAATTTCACGTTGCCACAGTTCGGCGTTCGAGAGTTTTTGCTGCTTCAGACAAACAGACGTTTTGTGTTTTATATATAAGATAGCAAAACCACAACGATCGCATGTAGTGAAAAATTGCGTACCAACGATCGCATGTAGTGGTACCAACGATCGCATGTAGTGAAAAATTGCTGGCTGCGCTTCAGTGGCCAGTATGCGAATTTCGAACAAAAATCGCCTGCAAAAGCACATAGTTGGCTGAACTAATCGCATGCAAAAGCACAGAGTAGGCTGAACCAAAGTGAGAGGACAGAAATCATGGAATACTTGGTTCTTGGGCAACGCGACGTTTCACCCTACTCGCTAGTGGACGAAACCACCGCCTGGTAAATACACTATCTACCAACAAGTAATTGAACACCTGTGATAGCAAAGGAAAACAAAGTTTATTCACCTTCAATAGTTGGCGGAGCCTCCACGAGCGGCGATTACAGCTGCGACCCTCCGGGGCATACTCTCAACCAGGCGTTGCACGACGGCTAGCAGTATTTTCTTCCACTCGGCTTGGAGAAGACAGGTCAGTTCCTTCACCGATTTCGGACGGTGGGGGCACCCCTTAAGTCGACGCTATAATTGGTCCCAGAGGTGCTCGATAGGGTTAAGGTCCGGGCTCTGCGCAGGTCAGTCCATCCGATTAACCCCATTGTAACCATACCAAGCCATGGTGGACCTCGCAACATGACAGGTGGTATTGTCATCCTGAAAGTAACATGGGTCCACCCCGTAAAACTGCCACAACGTAGGAAGCGCATGGTCATCCAAAAGGGTGCAGTAGGTCTCGGCGTTGAGTCTACCAGGAATGTTACCGCGGAACTACTTCGTAGTTCGGGTCACATTGTTTGCGGCCTAATTAAAATTTAAAGACCAGGAGTAATTTACCTATATTATTTTTTTTACTTAATTTAAATTATTTTTCTTTTGCTCCCTTCCTGCCTCATAAACCCCCTTTTCCCCACGGAAGCAGAAAACCCAGGTGGTCAAAACGGTTTGCCGGACACCCGTGAAGAATGACCAAAGGAATTCACCTTCTTTTCACTCTTGTGAGGAAAAGCATGGCATTCGCAAAATTTAAGAAATGTCCCCAGTGCTAGCGTTGCTGGTGGGACAATACATCCCGGTATTTCAGAAGGCACAGGCAAGAATCCGGAACGCGGTCAGATGAATAGGCGAGTTGCGGTTTACGACCATCTCCTTGATGAGAGAGGCACCAGCGAAAGTCGTAAAGTACTTCGCGGTGTCACAGAAAAGTCATAACTCTGGCAGCGGAAAGCCCCTTTAAATTCCTCACTATTCATCTGAGCGTAAAATAGGCCTTATGGAATTCACAAAAAGTACCACCTGCACAACAGGCCAGCTGCCGCGAAAAGGTAGCCAACTGGACCAGAGGTCCAACCAATAGCCACTAAGCCCGAGCACTGGTCAGATCAGCTGACCAATCCGGACCCCAGGCGAAGAGTACGTAGAAGATGGTAGGCACGCCCCTATCACGTGAAAATTAAAGGGACGGAAATATATACACAGACACGAGAGAAGATGGGGTGGTCATATGGAAAAATTCCGTATCGTTATCAGATAGAGAAAAAATGCGTAGCAGATTCGTCGAAATTCGAGATGGTTATCTAGAGATGGTAGTAGAAGTACAATTTTCAGAGATAGTCGAGAATGAGACGGATGAGGCTTAGTTAGGAAACGTACATAGTACGCGGTCCCAGCGAGGCAGACAAGATATACAGCGAACCAACCACGCGGTCAACATCCACGCAAGTTTTCATCTACCAGCGTGGGGTTTCAACGAGCGACCACACCAACGACAGAAAGGTAAAATGACGTTATTTTCCCCAACTCCAGTTCCCATGTTAACTAGATATATACATATGCATGGTCGTTATGCCTCCGCGAAATAGATTGAGGGAGTTACTTTAAAGTTAAGCTCAAGGGTGTGACAGGCGTACGCAGCAGTTGACCAGTAAACATGGCTAATTCCAATATCTTGTAATTTAACGTAACTTTTATTTGGCCTCCACCTAAAGGATGTAATTGCTTATATATACTTTTTCTATTAATAAACATTGTTAATTACTTAACCTGGTGTAGCTAACTTTATAGGCTGTGTATATTCCTCTAAATTCACAATTTGCGGCATATGGGTTTTTTACGAATACCTCGTAACGAGCCCATATGAAACACAACGCGACGTCCGTAAACTTTGAGATTGGGTTCTTTACATTCATGGGAACGCAACCTCACTGTTTATCCAATTAGACGAGTAATAAGTATTCCGCGACCACCGTACAATCGGGGTCATGGTAATAGGAATTGCGACCACCGTACAATCGGGGTCATGGTAATAGGAATTGCGACCAAGGGTCCCGTGCCATACCAGGATAACCCCCCCCCCCCATAGCATAATTCCACCGCCGCCGAACTTCACAGTTGGCACAATACATTCCGGCAGGAGGCGTTCTCCAAGGCAGACGCCAAACCCGGACCCTGCCATCCGAACGGTAGAGGGTGAAACTTGATTCGTCGCTCCAGAGAACCTGTTTCCACGGTTCAACGGTCCACTGTCGACGTTCTTTGCACCACGTTAGCCGAGCAGCGCTATTGGACTTGGTGATCAAACGATTGTGGGCGGCAGCACGTCCATGATAACCGAGCAGATGGGCTTCCTTACGGATAGTATTCATCGAAAGAACACTCCCGGATGCCTGTTGAAACTCCTCGCGGATGTGACCCATCGATTTGGTGCGGTTCTTCCGAATTTCTTTGGCCAGCACCCGTCGGTCTCTAACTCACAGTTTTGTGTGTCTGCCGGGTCGGGGCACATTCCGACAGTCACCTCTCACCTTCCACTTGCCAATCACGTAGGCCACTGTCGATTTTGGGCACTTCAACTCGCTGGATGTCACGTATGGATCGGCCATTTCTGTGATACCCGACGATTACACCTTTCTCGAAATCAGAGAGCTCCGAACTGTATGGCATCTTGCATGCGACTGTTTGCGTTGTTGTTTCCCCACACGATATTTAACGGCGGCGGCCATGACGTGTATCAGGACCGCAGATATCGTCGATTGCAGGGGTGTCCAATTACATGTTGGGAGATAGTGTATATAGGTAGGAGGACATCACACCATTCACGTAGACGGCAATTCGATGCCACTGTGGATAAACGTTGTGAGCTAACACTTTCACTGCCGCGCGACGCCGAACGGCGTCATACGATACTTAGCCCAGGTGCCGACGACGCCGAACGGCGTCGTAATTATGCCTTCATATTTCGCTTCCTAAAACCTTCGGCACTTGAAGAGAGTTATCTATTTTGTTACTAGCACTGAGAATGAGTCTCCAACTGTCTAAAAGTGACCGCGGTTTTGGGATAGCCGATTTTTTCCCACATGGTTTAGGGAAGGGAAAGTAAGTTGACTCTCCATCGAATTAACACAGCGCGCGGTTTTCACTGCAATGTTTATTTTCCTTTGAACGTCCCTGATTTTGCGGTCAAGGCAGATATCAATAAATAAATGCTTGAGTGGCAATAAAAAGCATTTGCTACTTAGAGTTTATACGTCACAGGCAGGCTTATTGAGGAGGCTAAAGGGATTTCAAAGAAACCCATATTCACTTAGTTTTGCGGAAACAATGGATATATTCGGACGCGCTATCGCCGGTCTCTCTCAACCAAAAGTTCCTCGGCGGGCACATTCTTCCATGAAAATAGGAGATGATGCCGATAATCTGTCATCAAGTACAGAAACGTATTCTTTTTGTAGCTGTGTAGTACAACCAGCAGTGAAAGTTAGAATGAAGAATGCCGCGTTCTTTCTCATACTCCGCCTCAACGGATTTTGGCTACACATTGGTGTGATGATCCCGACATCATGAGAAGAATTCCGTTCACTGGTGTACCAGGACTTAAAATTAATATGATAGGAACTGAGCCAATCGATTTTTTAAATCTTTTAGCAAATGAGGAATTTTACGATCTATTAGTTAGGGAAAGTAATGCATATGCTGTAGAAGTGTTTATCTCGGGAGTTACTGAAGGTTCACGAATAAATGAATGGAAGGACACAAGTGTCGGCAGATGAGATGAAAGTTTTTCTGGGCCTTCTGTTTCATATGGGCATTGTACAAATGCCCCATCTCCAACATTACTGGAAAACAGATCCATTATTCAAAATGGACTGCTCTTCTTCAAATGTGAGCAGGAATCGTTTCCTTCTGATCATGCGGTGCCTTCATTTTGCAAGAAATCCTCAACCTGGCGAAGCGATTACAACCAACCAATTTGCAAAAATAATGCTTTCACTGGATTTATTTAATGATACCATAGAGAGCATATACTGCCCTGGAAAAGAACTTACGATTGATGAATCAATGGTTTAATGGAGAGGTCGTTTGATTTTCAAACAGTACATGAAAGGAAAACGTCATAAATATAAGGTGACATTTTATATGCTAACGGAACCAAATGGTATGATTCTAAAAGCTTTGGTTTACACAGGGCAACTGGCCTCCCTGTGTGTGGGGAAGGGGGGGGAGGTCATGCTGCTGATGTAGTTTTAAAATTGATGGAAGAGAAGCTAAATCTTGGTCATGCTATTTATATGGATAATTTTTACAATAGTTACAATCTTGCATTGCAGTTGTTGAACAATGACACTTATTTTGCACTGGAACTCTCCGTGCAGACCGACCAGATCTTCCTAAGGATGACACGAAAGCTAAACTTCTGAAGGGGGAACGGAAATGCCAATATTCCAATGCTGTTGCAGTGTGCAAATGGAAAGATAAAAGGGATGTTCTCTTCATTACCACGGAGTTTGAAAACGATTTAGTTCAAACTGTAAATAAAAGGGGACAGATAAAAAAAACCAAATGCTATTATTATCAACTATAATAAATTTATGTCAGGGATAGATCGTCAAGATCAAATGCTAGCGTACTATCCTTGTGAAAGGAAAACCATAAGATGGTACAAGAAACTAGGAATACATATATTTCATATGATGATAATCACTTCCAACAACTTGTATAATAAATTTTCAGGGAAGAAGATAAGCCTCTACGATTTTCGGCTATCCATTGTACGTCAACTTCTGAATCAAGAGCCATCAACTCCCCGAGCGAAGACATCTAAATCATTAAAAGCATGTGACCATCTTCCAGTCCAAAAAAAAAAAAAAAAGGGACGTTCTTTGAGACGATGCAAAATGTGCTCTGCCAAAGGGATTCGCAGGGACACTCTCTATTACTGCGCCCAGTGCCCAGAAAATTCTGCACTGTGCTCTCAGCCATGCTTCGAATTACATCATCGTAGATATGGAAATATTTTGTCTTCCTATTTTGCTAAAAAAATGTATGTTCCAAGTGGAACTGCATGTTTGTGTGTGTGGGATTTTTTACCCTACCCAAATCAAAATGTATGGATTTTGTATTTATCCAGTTATGCATCATGGCACTATTTATGGAATTATTTGGCATTTGTAAGAATTATTTCTCTTGTTTTACATGCACCAATGTTCGAAATATGTATCCAGTAAATGTCTACTTCTGTATCGGAATAATATTTTATTGCTGGTAGAATTATAATTAGGAATATCAATTATGGATAAATTTTCTCGTATTCTGGAATTGCTAAGTCATGCAAAGCTATGAGATGCGAACACAAGGCTGGTTGGTCCAAACGCATTAAAGCTCAATCGTGGTGCCGCGTGACGCCTTGTGACGTCACCGGCACCGCGTGCTTGCCGCTGATATAGTACGGCGGCAGCGAACGAGTTAACAGAGTCTGAAAGAGGGATGATAGTGGGTGCCATAGGAATGGGTCATTATAGCGGAGGTGGTACAGGAATTGCAGTATCTCCCTTTTGACATAACCAAGAGTGTATCGGAAATACGCCATTTCCGGATTAACATCGCATCGTAGACAGCAAGCACTGTGGGCGGAAAGAGGTGGTGGATGAACGTAGGCGTCAACGTCTGTCTCGCATAGTTGAAGCTAACCGAAGAGAGACAGTGGCACAGATCACCGCCGACTTCAACGATGGAGGTGCCAGAAGCGTCCCACCAAGAACATCAGGAAATCATTAGCAGCAATAGTTATGGCAGAGGTTCCCAATCTGTGCGTCGCGACTATAGGGAAAAACTAAAACTTATAATTTATAGTGAAATGCAACATACACATTTTTCAAGACGTGTACATATTTTAAAGAATGAATTGTAAGAAAGAATTTTAAAGAAAAAGAAAACACATCATTTTGCTTGTTGTGAAAGCGTTCCCTTCATCTCAGTTACGGACTATAATGCTCTTTGAAAAATTCTCATGAAATTTTCTTAAACATCACAGAAGAAAGATATAGTAGTGCTGAATGCTTGATTCTCAAGTTGGCGTATTTCTGCGACATGTTTGAGAGGCTGGATTCTCTGAATGTTAGCCTCCAGGGCAGAGAAACACACATAATACAGCTATCCGACAAGGTTCTGGCTTTCAAAAGCAAGTTGCTTCTGTGGAAGAACAGTACAAAATCAGGTGATTTTGAATTTTTTTCTACGTTACACAATTGTATACAAGAAAACGAGATGCTATTAAGTGCGAAATTGAAATGTGTGATTTTGGAGCATCTATCTCAGCTCAACGTTCAATTTGACAAATATTTTCCTCCACAGACAGATGAACAGAAACGGGTTACAGACCCGTTCACAGCAGATCCGCCATGAACCTTCACTAAGTACTGCTGAGCAGGAAAAGTTAATTGACATTCTCTTCCGGAACTCTGCCACAGTTTTGGAACAGTGTGGCAAAGGAATATCCATAATTGAGTAAGAAAGCCGTGAGAGTAATTCTTCCTTTTGACACATCCTACCTTTGCGAGGCAGGATTTTCAGCTCTGGTGGTAATAAAATCCAGATATACACTGAAGTGCCAGAAAAACTGGTACAGACGAGCTTATGCAAAATACATAGAAAAGTCACCTATGCGCGTACTCGGTTGCGTACGCCAGTGCGTATATAAATCGATAGACATCCTTGCCAGCTGTCAGAGCTGTTTTCGGCATGAGAATGACAAGTAATAACGATTTAAGCGATTTTCAAAGCGGTGTCATAGTTGGCGCTCGTGAGATGGGCTATAGTATTTCGGAGGTAGAAACCAAGTTCGCATTTTCACGGACGACCATTGCAAGGGTGTACCGTGACTACAAGAATTCCGGAAAAACCTCCAACCTACGATACCAGTGTGGATGTAAAAAGACATCGGGTGAACGTGACCATCGTCGGCTGTCAAGAATCATTTCACGCGATAGGCGTGCAACACTCTCGCAGGTATCATCGGAATTCAATGCTGGAGCCTCAACAAGCATCAGCGTCCGGACTGTGCAAAGTATCCTGCACGATATGGGCTTTGGGAGCAGAGGCCAAATTCCAGTCCCCTTGATGGGTGCACGACACAGAGCTATGCGCTTCGCTTGGGCACGGCAACACCGCCACTGGACACTTGATGACTGGAAACAAGTAGTCTGGTCTGACGTGTCGCGTTTCCAACTGTATCGGACAGATGAAAGGATTCGTGTGTGGCGCAAACCCCATGAAGCCATGGATCCCGCCTGTCAACAGGGAACTGTACCGGCTGGTGGGGTGTCCGGAATGGTATGGGGTGTGTTTAACTGGACTTCACTGGGACCCCTGGTTCGTCTACAAACGTCTGTGACCGACCAACGCTATGAGCGCATCCTTTCGGACGAGGTGCACCCGTTCATGTCCTACATTCATGCTGAAGGGTTGGGCCTGTTCCAACAGGACAATGCACCTCCACAAAAGTGTCGGGACGCCACATTATGGTTAGAGGAGCATTCATCTGAGTTTGGGGTGTTGCCATCCCACTCAAGTCCCCAGATCTGAACGTGATAGAACACATTTGGGATGCCATGCAACGCGCTATCGAACACAGAAATCCGAGACCTCGGAATACACCCGAATTGTAGAACGATCTGCAGGAAGTATGATGTGCATTGCCTACCCTACAGCATATTTCCAGAAGCTAGTGGAGTCCATGCCCCGTCGTATTTCTGCAGTCCTGCGCTCCCGTGGGGGACCTACCAAGTATTAAACAGGTGTACTAGTTTTTGTGGCACTTCAGTGTATATAGAAGCAAAGTTAACGTTGAGAAGAAGATTCGGGTAGCTGTATCGAACATTGTCCCCAGATTCGATGTTTTGTCTGTTATGTAGTTTCTAAAATTACTGTAAAAATGTGAAAGCCAAATAAAGAGTGTTACCATTGTGAAAATATGCCTACCTCATCAATTTCTTGTTATTCAATTCTGTAATTTTAATTTAATTTTTTATTCTTACGTTAAGAAGACTACAAGCTAGTAATGTAAATGGCTATTTTCTTTTAAAAAATACCACAAACTCTAATTTGGGCATTTTTTTTTTTTTTTTTTTATATTTGGGCACAGGGGCTTCGCACGGAAAATGTGACATGTGAAGGACGGCGCGTTTTCAAAAAGTTTGGGAACCCCCTAAGTTATGGGATTTGCTGCTTCATCAGAGTCCCACCGCTAACGCCACATCAACGAACTGTACGCCTTAACTAAGTATGATTGGAGACCAGTCTTCTGATCCGATAAGTCCGGTTTCCATATATTTTGCGCAGACAGAAGAGTGCGGATCTGATTTACATCTACATTGCTATACGAATACATCTTCATATTAATTAATATTTAGAGCTTATGGCATTAACTACGCAAGCATGGCATTCAGAGTTCAGCTGAGCGATCAAGAAAAACATCCTTACCGGGTAATAATCTCTCTCAAATATATTTTTTATTGGGGGTTTAACGACCACTGTGAGCAACTCGGTGGGCTATAAGCAGTCGCCCGTCCCTAATTAAGGCCACTGATTCCAGGGAAGGGAAAGAGCCAGTGCCGTAAGCCAGACACACCATTCATGCCACACCGGGATTCGAACCCGGACACATCTCGGACGAATGATCAGAAGCCATCGCTTAGATCACTACACCACCGAGGCGGCCTCAAAGATCTTAACACCATTCCTGACTCCATAACGATTATTGGAACCCACTTCCGTTCTAAAGTAGAAACACAGTACACGGCGTCTTGGACAGGGAAACATTGCAATTGCTGAATGGCGATCTAGGAAAGAACACTTTTCCTCTGCAGATGTAAAAACTACCACCTTCTCACGCGAAGCCAAGCAACTCAAACATGAGAACACTCAAAAGCACGCACAACCGAGAGAGAGCCGAAGAAATAGAAGAGTTGGTTTGGGGAAAGCCAAGAAGACAGTCGTGAAAATCTTCTAAATACGTGGCGTCAGTGAACAAATAAAGGCATCGCTCTATCAACGTTAATCAACACACAGCAACCGAAAAATGACGTCCCGGTGGCGCAGTGGTCTAAGCGATGGCTTCTGATCATTCGTACGAAAGGGGTCCGGGTTCGAATCCCGGTGAGGCATGGATGTTGTGTTTGTCTTACGGCACTGGCTCTCTCCCTTCCCTGGAACCAGTGACCCTAAATTAGGGACGGGCGACTGCTTATAGCCCATTGAGTTGCTCACGGTGGTCGTTAAACCTCCAATCAAATAAAAAAAAAATTGTTATCTGGTCACCGCTGGGATTGCAACCCAGGATCTCTCGATATCTTGCCAAGTGAATTCGCCTTACGCTACGATGGCCAACATTCAACGGCGCTATGTGTGCATATCTGTCAGCTTCTGACATCCCAAATCCGTGGGATGGGCTCAGTTGAGCCCATCCTACGGATTTGTGATGTCAGAAGCTGACAAAAGTTGAGCCTATCCTACAGATTTGTGATGTCAGAAGCTGACAGATATACACACATAGCGCCGTTGAAGATTGGCCAGCGTAGCGTAAGGCGAATGAACTCTGCTAGAAAGCGAGAGATCTGGAGTATGATCCCAGCGGTGACCGGATAACAATTTTTCGGTTGCTATGTGTTGATTAACGTGGATAGAGCGATGACTTTGTTTATTAAAGAAGACAGTCTATTTTTTCTGGAACACAAGGACGAGAAAGGGGATTGCCGTGAAAATGTTAAGTAGTGCACAGGTTGAACTTTGGCCACCATAAAGACGTCCCGCTCCAACGATATCTTAGCACCAGAAACTGGTAGACAAACAGCATTCGGTAAACAGGTGAATTCTGAGCACACTGCGGTTTTACAAGATATTCACGGACAAGCTTTAGTACTCACGTCAGCTTGAAAGATTCACTTGGTGCAATTTCACCAGTGGCGCAGCGAAGATGACTGGTGCCCGGAGGGAAGATATACAGGGTGTCCCACTCGCTAACGGACCCGGCATTTCTTTAATAATATTAACACCAATGAAGATATTGCAACAAAATTTGAAGTGGACTTACCTCATTTCGTGCGAAATGTGATGACATCACAACATGTGCTGGAAGTGTCCACCATTTGCGTCCAGACAGCATTGAACCCGGCGATGCCCGGCAGCCAGTCGGAGTGCTCCTTAGTGGCAGACACATTCCTAAGTGTGGCGCCACTGGGGAGCAGTCCGCCAGCTAGCCGCTCGCGCCCCTCTGCTGCTTTGTTATGCCATTTTGCTGAGCGTGTCTACACAGTACGGTTGTTGATAGTGAGTGCTCGTGGCTGTTTGCGTACGTGTGAAAATGTATCGATACACTCTGGAGGAGTGAGTGTCTTACTGTTCGCACTTATTTGGAAAACAGAATCGATAAAGTCTTGCCAACAGCAATTCCTGATGAAGAGGTTTACGGGCAGACATCCGCCGAGAAAGTCCACCATTTGGGCATTGTCGAAGAAATTGGAAACCAAGGGGACTATATTAGACGACCATGCAGGAGGTCGTCCACAAATGTCCGAGGAAACGATCCATAATGTAAAGGGCCGACTACTTGACAGGAAATAGGGTTGTCCAAAAGCACTTGTCAACGTGCTGTGAAAAAAGCGAAGCTTCATGCGTGCCGTATCTCCGTGTTCCACGAACTGAAAGAGCCTGACCACGTGACACGAGTGACATACTGTCGATGGTTTCAGACATTTCTTCAGGAAAATCCGGGCATTCTGGATACACGTGGTTCTCGGACGAGGCGTGGTTTCACATGTCCAGATACGTCAATTCTCAAAATTCCCGTATTTGGGTCAGTGAAAATCCCAACGCGATACATGAAGAATCCCTTCATTCACAGAAAATTGGTGCTTGGTGTGGGATGACCAGGCGCCACATAATTGGTCCCATCTTCTTCGATATAACCATCACAACACTTGCATATATGGAAATCTTCAACACCTTTGTAAATCAATTGGACGACGAAGAACTCTCCATTGGATATTACCAGCAAGATGGAGCGACATCTCACACCAGTATGGCCGAAATTCAGTCCTTTTTCGGCGACGACGTCATGCTGAAGGGTCTATGGCCACCTCGCTCGCCCGATCTGACCCCTCCCGATTACTTTTTATGGAGATATGTAAAAGGGAGAGTTTACCCAAAGAAACCGCGAACCATAGATGCCTTGAAAGCAAACATCACCGAAGAAATTCAGGCAGTGACGTCAGACGTACTGGCAAGGACTTTCCACAATATGGTGCGCCAAGTTCAATGCTGTCTGGACGCAAATGGTGGCCACTTCCAGCTCATGTTGTGACGTCATCACATGTCGCATGAAATGAGGTAAGTCCACTTCAAATTTCGTTGCAATATCTTCATTGGTGTTAATATTATTAAAGAAATGCTGGTTCGTGTGCGAGTGGAACCCACTGTATAATTCGCGCCGCTTGGGAAGAAACAACACAGACGACTGAGAAAGTGTTTTCGTAAGCGACGTAAGCATCGGTAAGCGCCTACCCGAAAACAGTTTGTTCTCATTCTATATTGAATAAATTCTTAAAGTTTATTCAACAGAATTTTAATCATCAACTTTAGCCTAGAATTGACACCACAGAAGAAGCGCTTGTTATGAACCTGTGCCCGGGCGAATCAAAAAGCAAATTGGTTAACAAGATGGTAAATTAAAAAAAAAAGAAAAAAAGAAAATGCATCGCCGCACCGATGGCCGAGTGGTCTGAGGGGTTGGCCATTCGTCCGAGACGGGTCCGGCTTCAAGCCATATGGGTGAGACGTAGGAGATGGGCTTGTATGATGGTCTTCCCGTTCCTGGAAACAGCAACCCCAAATTACTGCCGGGCAACCGCTTATGGCTCTCACAGTCACTCACGGTGGTCGGTTAAACCCCCGGAAAGAAAAAAAAAAAAAAAAAAAGAGGTGGGAACCACAGAGATCATTGAACCCCTATAAGACTTATGGTCGTTTACGACGAGGTTAAACCCCGAAAAAAAAAAAAGAGGTGAAAACCCCATACGCGTTAACCCCCTCCCCCCCTAGACTTATGCCCTTTACAGTTGTTCACGGCGGACGGTTAAACTCCGGTGTAACGTAGCGCGTTATTTTAACCGAGAAAAAGAAATAAAAATATGTGTCGTGCAGCGAGAACAATTTCCTCGACGAAATGTTTCCATGGAAACTGCGGAGGAATGGACTGACCAATAAAAGTTGAGATGATGACTGTGTGAGAGGGAGTTGTTGGGGAGAAAGGGAAAAGAGAAAGATGTGTTGTTGCTTTTTGTGCTGCTCTACGAAAAGACTTTAATAGGGAAAAATTTTCCAATTATGATGTTGATTTTGGTCTAGTTGTGTTGAATAAAGTTTGTTTCCGTGTGTGTCAAAGCGTTAAAAGAACTTTTATGATGGTACACTGGGAAAAAAAAAGGTGAACATTTAATTGCAAGGAAATTTTCCAAATGTGAAAAGTGTACGTTTTCATACAACAAAATTACTTGCCGTGGAGCATTTCCAACTTCAGGAGCAACATCTGCCAAATTTGGAAATCATTTCAAAATTTTCGGTGCCCCCACAATCATTCACGGTGGACGGTTAAACCCCGGAAAGAAAAAAAGGGGCGAAAACCACATAGACCATTGACCCCCCCCGCCCTTACCCATAGACTTATGGCCAATACAGACGTTCGCGGCGGACGGTTAAACCCCGGAAAGGAAAAAGAGGAGAACATTCAATTGCAAGAAAATTTTCCGCATGTGAAAAGTGTACGTTTTCATACTACAAAATTACTTGCGGTAGAGCATTTTTAACTTTATCATTCCAGCTTTTTCGGTGCATCCATAGAATTTTTCTTACAGTCGTTCACGGCGGCATACGGTTGAACTCCGGAAAGAAAAAACAGGCGAAAGCCCATTAGGAAGTAAACCCCTCCCCATAGGTTATGACCCTTACAGTCGTTCACGGCGGACGGTTAAACCCCGGAAAGAAAAAAAGAGGTGAAAGCCCCGTAGGAGGTAACCCCTCCTCCAACAGGTTATGGCCCTTACAGTCATAAATAAAAATTCCACACACGGTTAAAAACCCATAGACTAATGGCCCTTACAGTCAATCGTTCACGGCGGGCGGTTAATACCCAAGAAAGAAAGACGAGGAATTTTCCCCATGTGAAAAGCGTACGTTTCCATACTACAAGATCATTTGCGGTGGAGCATTTCCTTTGTGATTCCTCTAGGTTGATCAGTTACGAAAAGGCGATTTTGGTTGTTCTCAGGAGCACAAATTCCTCTGTAATAGCACTAAGAGATGTTTAGCACACTTTTGCAGCTGTGAAACAAGGCAGTGCAAAGTCATCAAACTACATCTACTTCCCACACAGTAAACGAGGTGTTCTCGCACAAGTGCATATTTAAACTCATTTGTAAAATTACTGGTAAAGCTCAAAAATCTTACGGAAACAGTGCAGAAATGTGGCACTATTGTGACGTGCCTGCACCGCAGGACGCACACGAGATAAAGGCAGATAGTAGCGAGAGCACATGCCTGCGTAACTCAGTTGGGAGAGCGACTTACTCCGGGGTGAGGAGACCCGGATTCGATGTCCGTCGCGGACAAGCTTGTGTTTTCACACTATACTGTTGCAGAAAGTGTTCACAACGTGAACTGGCTAGTGAGAACATTCCGGAACTACAGGTGAAAAGATTTTCAGAAGCGGGGATTCGGATTCTTGATACCACTCCCATTGAATACGTCCCTGCAAGTCATGTTCAACATTCAATTGGATTACAATGGCCTAACATATAGGTTGCATGATGTTTTCATCACCTTTGAAAGTGAGTACCCGAAAAAATAAGTGCGGTGAATTTTGCAGTTTTGGGCTTTTCTGAATGTTATTAAAGCACTACTACTTTCCGAAAAATACTTCCACGGTTTGAAAATCAAATTAAAATTGCGAAACATATGCAGAGAATTTTTAAAACCTTTGAACAATTACAATGGTACTATACCGTGCAAATTAATTGGGACAAGCTATGTTATTCTCAGAATTGTAATGTGATCGCCAGTTGATGTCGGAAACCCACCTAAACCGGTTTTATCAGCTGTGAGGTGGTGTGACTGTTAGAGCTTGATAGTAAGAATGTTGTTTGACCGGTTTTAAACAGGAAATAGGCACTTCAGCTTCAGTTGTGAGCTCCCGTGTGTTAAAGGTGGATGTTAGTTTTTGCCCTCTGTGAGTACGTGTTGCTTTCGTGTATCGAAAAATGGATATTTCCCCAAGGAAGCGTGCAAAAATTATTGCTCTGAAGGATCACACTTCTATGACAGTGAGAGATATAGCCTCTGCAGTTGTTGTAGGCAAATCAAGTGTATCAAGACTGCTTACGCAATACAATGCATCTGGATCATCGTCTCCAAAAAAGAGAGGTAAATGTGGAAGAAAACGAAAAACAACTCCACGAACTGATAAATATCTAATCAGAAATAGTAAAATGAATAAAAAAACAAACAAGCACCGACCTTCAAGAGATTTATTGGCTAGTGGTTGTGATATTAGTGATTCAACTGTAAGCCGTGGGCTTCTGGAAGTTTGCCGGAAGGCAAGGAGACCAACGAAAAAAACAATATTTGAATGCGAAAATGAAAATAAAACGTTTAGCATGGGTCAAAAAATATAAATCATGGACTGCTGACGATTTTCAGTGGTGAAACTCATTTATTTGTGCAGGGTTACCAAGCAAATGTCGTTAGTCGAAGCAACCGTGAACCCTTAAGACCTGAGCATGTCAAACAAACTGTAAAACACCCTCTGAAAGAGATGTTTTGGAGTTTTTTCACATCAAATGGCACTGGAAGCTTAGTTCCTGTTCAAGTTATCATGAGTTCAGCCAAGTACGTAGAAATATTACAACGTAGGATTGTTCCATTCTTGCAAACTTTTGACGGAACATTTCATCATGATTTGGCCCCATGTCACAATTCGCAATTGGTCAATAATTTCATGCTGGAAAATCAAATTCATTTGCTTGATCGGTCTGGAAATTCACTAGATTTAAATCCCATAGAAAACGTGTGGAATATTTTGAAGAGACGTTTAGGTAAAATGGACTGTACAACCAAAGAACGCATGATAACGAATGCTATAAAAGCGTGGTTCCACGATTATGAAGTCAAAAATATGTGCACTCAATTAATGGAGTCAATGCCAAAACGAATTCAAGAGGTCATTTCTGCTAAAGAAGGACATACTTCATACTAATACAGGTATTTATCAGTGTATATCAAGGCATAGTTTTGGAAAAAAGAGTGATTTTTTACTTTGTCCCAATTAATTTGCATAGTATAGTAGATGGTGACTTACCACTTTGGATATTGATGAGACAGCCGGAAAGGAATTTGCCCTCTGTGGTGCAACGCTAGGTTCTGTAGCTGCCGTTGGAACTCTGCCTCCATTTCTTGGTAAGGAACTGCTCAGTCTACCAGCTTCAATGACACGCAACACCTGTTTAGGTAAAGTTGATGGCTTAGGAGAAATATTGTCAACAAATGTATCTTCAGATGACGTATCTTCTTTTTGGAAGTTATCTTCAGCTGTAGTGCTGTTTCCGACTTGTTTTCTACAATCATCGATCACATTACCTTCAGACGAAATGTCCAAATGTTGTCTAGTAACGCATGACTCTCCGTAATCGTCATCCATAGGATTTTTCTGTATTTCACCATTCACACACATTTTGTCTTCACGGCGATTAAATTTTCCAGACGGCTCTTCGGCGATGGCACACGTAGTAGATACCGTAGGACAGTCTTCAAGTTCTACTGTAGCCACAGGAATTACTCTAGCTAAACGGTAAACGCTTTTTGGACCCTCTTGCAGGGTGTCTGACTCATCGTTAAAATTCATTAATACACTATTTGCAGCCAGAATACAGTCACTTTTATTTATAGATTTACAAACACCGCGAGTGAGCTCAGTTTGAGTTTCCGCGTTCGCCGTGCGTCTGTCTTCTCGAACAAATGACGCGCAGACATGTTCGATCTTAGACAAAGGGCTCGTAGCGACCAGCTTGAATCTTCGCGGGTCGTCGTCAAATTCTGGAGGAGGTGGAGTTATTGTATCAAACACATTATCACTGAAAGAAGTGTCGACTTCACTTCGTACTGAGAGGCAATGTATGTTTTTTCTCACAGGGCAAAAGCCAGAATCGACACAGTCTGCGCCTGGAGTTGATATCTCAATTCTGGCCTGCCCTATACCACTGTCTGGAGATGTATCGCGAGCATAGTTCGTGACAGGAGACAGAAAATCTTGCACTGTATCACGTTTGTTTTCTCCTCTTAGAGGGACACTCTCCTTTGTATGTACCAAAGAATCTTCTAGATTATTAGCTTCTTGTTTTGTGGAGCAGAAGCTGCATTCTGATATGGGACTACAAGTGCCAACAGAATCTGAGAGCTCACCGGAAAAACTCTTATCTATTTCGAGTACTAGGTTGTCGGCCCATATAGATAATAAATTTACGTCACCACTTGGAGGTCTCGGGAAGGTGTTGCTGTGATCTTCAAAAGTTGATGATCGTGATTTAGGGGGAGAAGTGTCAGAAAGAGACCTTGGTCTCATCTTACGCGTGGTCAAATCAAGTGATCCATTGCGTTCTTCTGCCGTGGAGGAGTTAGATTTTTCTGCTGGTTGTTTCTGAGAATCGGCGGGTTCTCTGTTCTTCGGGTGTAAAGTTGGATTAGGAAGAGGTGCGATGTTGGAATCAAAAGACAAAGACGAACGAAGCTGAAATAACCTCCGCTTAGTTTTTGGCGAGTAATCAAACTTCTCCTCTGGTCTCGTTTGTGACTCACTCTGCTGAAGCAAACTTGCATTGATTCTTGAGAAGAACGATCCAGTTCCTGGAGAAGACATAGTTTTCCGTAAAGGGGGAGGAAATGTTTTCTTGCCTTCACCATTGGACTTCGCTGGGTAACCTGGTAACGTATGGACGAAGTCAATAATATTTCCATCATAACAGACTCGGTTTACAGTGGTGAATAAGGGGGCAGCGTTCGCGCTGAGGAGTTTCTTAGACACTGGATCTGATCTAAAAGCTGGAGGAGGGGGAAGAAGAGGCTCAAAACTGTTGTTATTCCATGAGGAGCCCTGTTCTGCCAGAGGAACACTGGCGCAGCTAAGTTCTTCAAAGGCCTTTCCAATTTCCTCCTGCAAAGGTAAAAGTGCATTTTCAAAAATAAATTAAACCCAAATTCAAAAGCAAACGGTTCTGCAAGTCATAAAAATGCACAATGCACTATAGAAGCAATTATCAAAACTAAAACAGCTGGCGGCAAAACAGTCATGAAATCTGAAAACAAGTTGGTAAAATCATGTAATGCATTGTTTATAATACGCTTTCCAACATACCAGAAATCATTACTCAAGTTATGAGGATAATGGCTGTGGAATAAATCTCGGTCCTGTGCCCTGACCTTTGATCCCATTTCGATGATATTCAACAGAACCGGTTCAGTATACCTCCGAAATAACATGATATAGTTTTGTCGCAATCGAAGCCTTTTTACGTAAGTTATGATGCATATAAGGGCTATGGAATAGATCCCGCTCCTATGTCCTGACCTTTGACCCCATTTCGCCCATTTTCATTAGGGTTTGTTCCCAGGTGGTCCCCTATCACATACTAAAATTTCATCGAAATCGAACCTTTTTTTACTTCAGTTATGACGCACAAGAGCAGTGTAATGGATCCCGCTCCTATTTCCTGACCTTTGACCCCATTTCGTTCACTATCAATAGGGTTCCTTCCCAGGTGTTCCCCTACCACATACTAAAATTTCATCGAAATCGAACGATTTTTACGCGAGTTATCGTGCGGATGAATATACGCACACAACGCGTGACGTAATGAGGCAGATGGGAATCGCGACCATCTGCTCGCAAGAGTGTGACGTCAAAAAACTTTAATACGATCCACACACAACGCGTGACGTATTGAGACCGATGGCGTGACCGTGCGCCGACATCTCAATCGTGAGATTGTGACGTCATAAGATTTCTAAGCATGGGTAACATTAATGGGAAGACACCATGACACTAAAAACGTGGTAATTCGGGATGGTTATTTAACGCACTAAACGAATTTTCCTAAAGTCGAGATCAAGCTAAATCGATTTCTAGTACCAGAAAACGGTAGGTTAACGACTTTCATCAAAATCCTTAGAGCCGTTTTCAAAATAAAATTTACATACATACAAGAATTGCTCCTTTAATATTATGGCATAAGGGCGATGGAATGGATCCCGATCCTATGTCCTGACCTTTGACCCTATTTCGTCCACTTTCAATAGGGTTCGTCCCCAGGTGATCCCTACCACATACTAAAATTCCATCGAAATCGAACCATTTTTACGCACGGCATGACGCGTAAGGGCAATGGAATGCATCCCGCCTCTATGTCCTGACCTTTGACTCCACTTCACATATTTTCAATATGGTTCATTCCCAGGTGGTCCCCTACGACATACTTAAATTTCATCGAAATCGAACCAGTTTTACGCGAGTTATCGTGCGGACGGACGGACGGACAAAGCTGGAGCATATACACTTCTTCAACCTACGGTTGGAAAGCGCAAATGAACAGTTACCAGTAGAAAAGCCGCTTACCTACTGCAAAACGCTGTACATTCTGCACATACATAAGCAGTGATAAGCTGCACTTGAGTATATATATAACTTCTTGAGCTGGTGAGATGAGGGGTGTGATCTATATTTTCAGGAATTCAAAAATTGTGATTACGTTTGTGATTCGCATGCAACACGTCAACAGGCAGAATAAAACGATTACTTTTATTTATTTACACACAACAGAACTTTGACAGGCGCGTTTCGTTGTCATTACAGTTCAGTCTTGCTCAGGAGCAAAACTAAACAGTATGAACAAATGTTACACCAGGAAAAGGAACAGAAACTGCCTTGCAGCAATTTGAATTCTGAAGGCCGAACAGAGGAGCGTTCATCATATGAGTGAATCTGGGAGCCAATTTCGGAAATTGGCTCCCAGAATTCAAAAATGTTAGCGACCAGAGCCTAAGCCCTGGTTTAAAACATGACGCTTATGTTTGGGAATCTCAAATGATTTTCATATAAAACGTGAGACAGGTAATATGATATACGAGATTTGATGAAAAACTTCGGTAATTGTCGTTGCTGTGGCGAAATTCCCAAGGGTTCGGTGTCATTCGAGCGGTCGCTGCTAGAGTGGCAATCGGGCTCCCACACAGGTGGTCACTGAACCAAACTCTCGCGCCTTTCAGTTGGTGAAGAAATGTTTGTTTTTTTGGGAGGGCTTCGTCCAATTCAGAAGAACGTCGAAGTTCGAGCAGACATGAAATTTTGATTCAAACTCGGCCACTCTGCTAAAGACACTCATGAAAAACTGCAGGATATGGAGGTGGTGCTTTGGGCTCAAGAAGCAATAGTCATTTTTTGGATGTTTAGATGGCGACTTGACTTGACCAGGAAACAAAGAAATTTTCTGAGAGAAGTGAGACAGACACGACAGCAACACATAGAGGAGTTGTTGGGACCGGGGATTCCCCCTCTCCACGTCCGGCTGAAGCCGTAACATTCGGGGGAAGCGGAGGTACGGCAGTGAAGTCCAGTAATACCGGCTAGGAGCACACGGTCGAGAGATGTCACAGCAGCCATCCGCAACAAAATCCTAGCTGCACTGAGTATAGGCCTATCTACACGGAAGGCAATGAGAGTAAGGACGACCGACAGGCTAATGCTTAATGCCTGACGAGGAATGTGGAAAGCCTAATCGCCGTCGTACTCTGGATTAGAACGCAAGAGGAGTGTTTTAACGACGCGTAGCTCTAAAGTGGCTGTGTTATTCGCGCCTACGGCTTATGTTGATACTTTCTATGCATTGTGCTCATTAAGTATCCGGCCAATGTTCATCGCGTGCAACTTATCTTCTCTATGTGCAGTGCTGGTGAGAATGCAATGGGAAAAAATTATCTGTATGTAACTGTAAGTACATTGGATGTATTTCTCCAAACCAGAGATTCGCCGCGGATGGGAATTCTGCGAGAGAGAGAGAGAGAGATAAAGAGATTCTCTCCAGCAGAATGCCTGAGGCATTGCATATCGAGTACAGCGGCACTGACTGTCTGTTTTCCCAAGAATGCGTTCCTTGTTGGTGTAAGTAGCGTCACGTAACTAGGCGGTGTGCTAAGTAACTCGGTATACACTGAGAGTTAAAAAATACTGGGATGCATAGTTCCTGGGCAAAGCGACGCTGCCACGCCTTTCACTAGTGGACGAACTCATCGCTTGGCAGGCATATTTTTTTTTTGATTGGAGTTTTAACGACCACCGTGAGCAACTCAATGGGCTATACGCAGTCGCCTGTTCCTAATTTAGTGTCACTGGTTCCAGGGAAGGGAGAGAGCCAATGCTGTAAGACAAACACAGCATCTATGCCTCATCGGGAATCGAACCCGGACCCCTTTCGGACGAATGATCAGAGGCCATCGCTAAGACTACTGTGTCACCGGCATATAGGTACGAGGATTGATTCATTAGGGGTTTAACGACTACAGTGAGCAACTCAATGGGCTACAAGCAGTCGCCCGTCCCTAATTCAGGACCACTGGTTCCATGGAAGAAAGAGAGCCAGCGTCGTAAGACAAACACGACATTGACGATACCTCATCGGGATTCGAACCCGGACCCATCTCGGACAAATGGTCACAAGCCAGGGCTCAAACCATTACGCTACCAGGTCTGCTACAAGTAGGAGAACATCACTGCATTCACATAGATGGTAATTCGATGTCACTATAGATAAAGTTAGTGAGCTGACAGAATTTGAAAGAGGGATGACAATGGGTGCCAGACGCATGGGTTACTCTATCGCGGAGGTGGTACAGGAATTGTATTCCTATTCGAGACTGTCAAGACTGTATGGGGAATGCGTCATTTCTGGAATGACACTGCCTTGCTCTATGGACAGCGCTGTGTGCGGAGAAAGATGATGATGAACGTGGACATTGAAGTTTCTCTCGCATAGTTGCAACGAACGAAAGAGTGTCAGTAGAAGGTGTTCGGATCTGGAGAAAGCGATGGACACGACAAGAAACTGCTGAGGCTAGGCTATGGTCTAGATGCATCTGTGAACAATTCACGCTACGTCTCCATCCCTGCAGACCATCTGCATCAGTTCATGGTCATCATGCACCCACAGGGCGAGACTTTACCAGAAGAACAATGTGCCCCCCCCCCACACACACACAGCGGTGGTGATTAGATCATGGTTAGAAGAATATTGCGCAGAAGTTCCCACCATGGAATGGTCTTAGACCGCAGGTGGCCTAGTGGGCAACGTTCGTGACTGCCACGGAAAAGACCTCAGGTTCGATCCCAGGCAGGTACGAACGCTCGATCCACTAAATACCAACCGTGCGTCGGATGGGCACGTTAAGCCGTCGGACCCCGGGTACTGGCCCCCGGTAATAAATAAGGGCGTCTTCATCCCCCTTTCTACTTCGCTTCCGTGTCACTTTCCTATCGGGCACTCTAGCCCAAATCTCCTAGCTTCCTATTTCTAAGGGTTGTTTAAGACCTGCGGTCAGACACTCCCTTCCTAAAATCCTCTACAATCAATCAATCAATCATTGAATGGTCTTCCCTTTCACCGAACATGAAACCAGTGGAATATCTTAGTGGGACTGTGGAAAGTTCTGTTCGAGCTTGCGACGAAGTTATGGACAGCACGGCAGCCAACATGGTTGGAGGTACTTGTGCAACGCTTTCGTGACCAAGTGGACTCAATGCCTTGTCGTGTGACTGCCCTTACCGGAGCGAAAGATGGGCCTACATGTTACTAGGCAGGTATCCAATTATTTTTGTTTACTCACTGTATTAGCATTTAATGAATTAATTTTGTCGCATTCATTCTCACATTAAGGTGTTTGTGCATCTAATTACTAGAGTAGAGTGCACTCGCTGACTAGATTTAGTGGTATCTGGGGGATGTTTATTTGAATAGTGACTTCATATTGATCCACTGATTCGAACTCGTATGTCAGAAGTTTTCCCATTTAAAGGGAAGTACGGTAACAACGAAATTTGTACTGAAGTAAAATTTCAGTTAGTGTCACACTAACGAGATAGTTTCTAGTAAATACTTCATTAGTTGGCTGCTCAATTGTTCGTCTAGATATAATTTTGGGGGCCGCGGAGTAGGGATTCAAGTAACAATTTTTGTTTCAGAAGAGGTATTCCTATTTGAGCAGGAGCAGCAGAGTGAACGCCCGTGACATCTATTACCGCCCCCTTATGGGTATGGCGAACTACTACTACGTTTTGTTCGCCGTAGTGGGATTAATTTAATTTATTGGCCCAAATTATGCAAAAAATTTTACCCCGTGATTTACCTAGTAGTGTCGACGAGGAAATTGGGTTCCCTAAATAATGGTCTCCGATCTCAAGGTCGACAAGTTGTGTTTCGTATGGGACAACATGGGTTTTCCATGCTCTTCCATACGCCGCAATATTTTTTTATTAGTGACTTATCAGCAGAGAAACAGTTTGTGAAAATTATTATTTTGATTGAATTTGAAACTATGACCAGCTTAGAAAATGACCGAGTGACACAGTTACACACAGCTTAATAATTTATTCTTATAAAATGATCTTAATTTTAGGTACACGAGTAC
Organism: Macrothele yani; assembly: GCA_039090855.1. Lineage (NCBI taxonomy): Eukaryota > Metazoa > Arthropoda > Arachnida > Araneae > Macrothelidae > Macrothele > Macrothele yani. The sequence continues at coordinate 165,075,205 of CM077029.1, read as the reverse complement.
CGATGGAGTTATTTATCTTTAATTAAACAACCTAGGGGCTATTGAACTGTAATTATGCAACATAGAAAAACGGTAACCTGGTTATCTCGTTATGATTACATGAGATTAGCCGTGAAAACGGTGCGCTAGAGAGATCGCTTGCATGTTATAGCTGAGACCCTTGGGAAACTGACCTTGCATAGCACATGCAAAGCTATGAGGCATGACTTCGGAAATGTATGAGTGAAAAAGCATCTTACCCTCAATGGCGGGTCGTTGGAGTAGTTGCTGCTGAGGTTGCGGCTGGGCGTAGGCTGGGTACGGACGCCTTCAAGTCTTTATTCTTCGCTTCCAAATACGATTGCTTACTGACTAACCTTCTGCCTACTAGCTCATGACTGTTTTCAGATTTCTCTCTCCTCGCTGCCACGAAAGCAACTTGCTGGCTGCTATAAAACTTCTCTCGTCTCTCTGGACTCTTCTCAGTCTCTCTCCTCTCAACTCTCTTTTTCCATCTTCACCTCAACTCGGTTTTTTTTCCATCCTCTCTCCTGAACCCTTTACGCGTTCCCCGTCCGGCGCGAAGGGGTGTGACTGACCAATTCCCCAAAATCGCGTTGGGTTGCGTCATTGGTTCCCGAGGGTACTTGGGCTTGCGATTCGTGTACCGCTCTGAAAAGCTCTCTGGAGATTCGTGGAAGCTCCCCTTTACACAGGACACAATGGGTACTGAAATATGGCATTTCATTTCCTTTTCATGTAGAGTCGCATCTAGCTTTTAGGATAGGCTAAAGTCACGTACGGGATTTTGCGCGTGCCGAATTCGGGAACTTTTGCCCTTTCAGGAAATCGGAGGGGGCGTCCCGCGTTGTATAGGTTTTTGGAAAGGCTTACGCCCCCTTTTAAAGTTATGACTTCCTTTCCTTGGAACAAACCTAGGAACGTGGTGATTTCTGCTGTATCCACACCTTCCGTGTACGTGGGAATTCCTGACTATTTCAGGCCTTCTATCTTTCCCCCTTCTGGGTGGCGGCGAGCGTTTTCTACGCATTGGGGAAAAACAGGAAGGAAAAAAGAAGAGAAAATAAAGTGAAAGGAGTTCCGTGGCCTGCATATTTGAAAGCCCGGTAATTATCAGGACGAAGATTAATTAGAGTAATGTAAGGTTCTAACTTGACCCCTTTTGAAACTGATCAGCAATCCGGACCCCTTTTCGCCATTAAATATATTCACCGAAGCTGAATCGAAACATCTTTAAGAAAATGGAAATTATTAAAACTTAAAAAAAATTAAGAATTCTGAATGTTAGAGGAATACGAAGAATTCCGCTATAACACATCTTTAGTCCTAACAATACAGTTATTCATATGATGTCCAACAAATGTTACAAACGACTGAAAAAACAACATTATTGCATTCAAAATGAAACTGTCTTCAACCTATTCAAGCAGCTTGCCATTTTTATTTGAAATTTTCGAATTACTACCACTATGGTGTATTTATTCCGTTCTTTTTCACTGTTACCCAGTTTACAAAAAAAATAAAAAAAAAAAAAATACGAAGAACATGATCAGAAATTTATAAAAAGAAAAAATTAGAATATATTCAGGAATCGAAATTGGGGGACGGGGGGGAGAGAGAACGCAGCCTGATGAGAAAAATTCGAAATACCACGGAACATTCTCATCCCCGTTACAAGAATGATTTCCGGCGGATCCAAACATTTTTAGCCAGCGGATGACATTAAGACGTCCAAGAAATATCGAAAAACATCTAAGAAATGCCACGACGATATTAAAACATTCCAATAAACAACCTCATAAAATTCTGTGGAAGAAATATTCTTGTCATAATACGTGGAAATACGTCAGAATTTCCGATCGGATATCGGGAGATGCGTGTCCAATTCCAGCTCCAGGGCGATGTAATTTTCAAGTTTTCTGATTGATTGATGTTACGTGATGAACAGTAAATACAGGTAGTTCAGAGATGTCTGACTGCTGTGTTAACAATTCTAATCCCCAAAATGTTTAATAAATGTTAGAAACACGAAGAACTTTGCACAAATGTTGAACAACGTTATTTCACCGAGATTTTAGACTTCCTTAGTGTATTCAGTTTCCCGTACTCTGTAGCAGACCAACGATTTCCGTTGTGACTACGGAGAATTTCGTAGCACTTGGAGCTGCTGGGTCTTCGAATAATGCCGAGAAACGTGACGAATTTTATCCAATCACGCTTGTTTCCCATTCCCACCGGCAATACTAGTATCTCAGCTGGAAAAGGTGAACTCAAAATAGTTTCCGATAGACGAAGGAATATCGCGAATTTCAAAATATAATAATAAATCAGAAAAGTTCACCTCCCACCCACTAAATGAGCAATGGACGGCACTGAAAAAGTCCGAAGTACAATAACTTCTAGGGGGGAAATTAAATTCAAGGACTCTTGCAGGAGTTTGAGGGGAAATAAGGAGAAAAAGGCATACTGAAAATCTCCTTAAATTCCAGGAGGCGTACGAATTCTTTGACTAAAATAAAATTAAAATAAATAATCGAGACAGTTAATCTGGTAGCAATTTTGTACATGTTCAGTTTAGTTTTTGCCTTCTTTTTTTTTTTCCAATTCTGTGTACGCAAAATGGTGATGCATATCAATAATCTGTCTCGACGTGACAAACGTGAAAGTTTCGAAGATAAAATCTCGTTTACTTTCCAGTTTTTTTTTTTTTTGTCGGACGCATGGGTCGAAAGTCGTACAAATAAACTCAATCAGCAGAATTGCTTGCCCAAAAGAAAAAGAACAAGAATGTAAAAATGTCGGATCGCTTCAACAGCCCCCCCCCCCCACCTCCTTTCAGTGATATTAATATTTGTTACGTTTGAGCCGAGTTTTTTTTTTTTTTTCTTTTCTTTTTTTTCCTTTTCGGTGAATTAGATGAACATGGAAGCCTGTTTTCTCCGTCCAAAGGCCTTGGAGGGACGATCACAGCATGCGTTCGTTCGCACGTGTTCCACAGGAAGACGACAGCGAGATGGCATGACGAAATGAATGGAAAGGCACCCTGAGGTGAACCACTAAACGGAATCGTCAGGCACTTGGAAAACTGCAGGACGCAGCCTTACGATCACAGCTGTCTGCGGCTTTTCACAAAGGAATTAATTCTCTTGAAATGTGATGACCGATATTGCCCATGATTATCAAAAAAAGATAGATACGATACACACGAAATGAATACAAACCCTCTTTTCATTAACGTTTCTTTTCTTTTTTTCTATTTTTTTATCATCAATTTATCACATTTCTTTATCAGCAATTTTTTTTTTTCGAAATGCGTTTTCTTAGGAAGGAGTTTGCAATGTGCCTTTTCAGGAGCTCCCCTATCCCTCCCAATGCCAATTGAATTAAAAACCTCTTTAGTTTCCAAGGCATCTTAAGATGAAAACCAGAAGTTAGCAGGGAATCCCCTTTCACACGAAGGGTTACAATTAAGTGAGATATGCAATAAAAGGAGCTGAATTTTCTTTATTTCCGGGTGAAATCCAACAACCTGACAGAAATCGTCCCAATATCCGATATTCGTACAATATATACAGAGATGTGCGCAAGTCTTGCAACACCTGCCTCGACATGGTTGTCAACAGCTCTGAGTAGCAACTCAGATTTTAATGCGCAAGAGCGCGGTGTGATACATTCAACTGTTTACTGCTGTGCGACAGCGCTCGGTACCGCGAGGCTGCACATTCAGGTGGAAAATCAATTTCCGAATTCATTTATTTAATTATTTATTTATTTATTTATTCATTTTTATTAATCCGGGTAATGAATTTATTTATTTTTTGAGGAAAGAGTACGTTTTTACTTTTTATTCTATTTTGTTGCAGCGCTCGTGAGCGAGTGTGCCCCTTTTCCCTGTATTGGAGGTTGCGTAAGTAAATCCGAAATCCGAGTGAAAAAAAAGAATTGGGTTTCAAATTAATCGAGTAGATGGAAGAGATTTTGGGGAGCCGGTGTAAACAAATTATTAATTTACGGAATTTATAAACTTCACACTCCTCAAATACTCTATATTTTGTGATTTGCACACACCAGCAGGCACTGGATCACGATAATAATTTTGCCATTAGCCCCACTTTCGGATGATTCTCTTTTTTCTTCTTCTTCTTTGTCCCCCTCTCCCTGGGTTAGTTAAGAAACGCCAGTGGGACCCGCGCCAAGCGTCGCATAGCGTAAGAGTAGTCAACGGTGGCGTAACCCTGGACGGTTTGGCTTTGTAGTGTATGTTTTACGGGGAAATCAAAGTGTCCGCCTTGTCTGGCATCCACAAAAGCGTTAGGTCGACTTGCAGACTTTTTGGAACCGAATCTAACAGCTTTATTGGGTTAGGGTTTATGGCCCGGCGCTTATATCACGTGGCTAACGTAACTTAAAGGGCTGTTCTCAGAATCTGCACGGGACAGGGTAGCCATTTTTGACCCCTAACGAATAGATGAGCCCAATGTTACTTCCCCGACCAGTAGAATTTAGACTTGGAAATTTAATTCGAGGAGGCTTGCATTTCCCAGCTAGTGATTGGATGATGGCGCAATTTTGGGGTAATGGGGGTCTTCCTAGGTTGTCGAAAATTTTCCAAGGGAAGAGAGGCACTTCATCACTTTCTCTTGTGAGAGAAGCATAACTTTTATTTTTTTATTCCATGTGACTTGTCACTTGGTATTTTGCCGTGAACGTTGGTGACTTTCCTTCATGACTGTCACCTAAGAGCTGCCATGTAAAACTTGGCCCTGGCCGGTATTTCTGTGGCCCAAAACTTGGTCGCTACCATGACTTCACAGATAATGGCAACTTAGTCGCTGCAATATACATATTAGGACTAAGGCTACCAAAAGGGCGTACAGTTTCCCGTGATGGAAGACAACCTCCGAATGTTCCAAGAGAAGCGATCCTGCTTAGAAAGATGAGGGCCCAGGCGACCGTTGCAGCTGTGGGCAGGAGTGACGGACCGCGACGTTTAGCTGGAGTGACCGTCCGACGTGGAAACTAGGACTTACCGAAGGATAGACGAGACTACTTGTGTGAAATATCCACTATTACCGAAGAACTTTATTGCACGTAACCGCAAGGACTCCCTACCCCGGAAGAGGCCACAGCAGCAGTGGGATCTCCAGGCCAGATTCGAATGTTAAGGTAAGAATTCCATCCTATTCTTTCTTTTGGTGTGCCCTCAAATATACACTGACGGAAAAAAAAATCCCAACACCAAGAAGGGGTTGTGTTAGATAAACGACAGTTGGTAGACGGTGAGAGTACATCTGCAAGATGACGTCTATGCAAATTTCGCGCTCGGCGCATACGTATGGCGCTAGTAGCGCCCCTCGGAACATGCAAAGCAGGTTTGCTGTAAATACGCGCTGTAACGTTCGTGAGCGTTAGTTATCGTTGAGATTCGACGTAGGGTGTTGATGTTAGCCAAGAATGCCTTTAAGAAGACGAAGAAGCCATTATCAACAGCTCACGGAGTTTGAACAAGGTCGTGTAATATGGCTACGAGAAGGTGAGGTGGATTTTCGTACCGCAATATTGCAGAACGACTTGGCAGGAACCGGGTTCCGGCCGGCCACGTGGCACTACTGAGAGGGAAGACCGCAGTGTACGGCGTATGGCCATGGCGCATCGTACGGCGTCTGCAGCAGCAATTCGAGCTGCAGTTGCCACCACAGTGACACAACGAACTGTTACAAATCGGTTACTTGAAGGACAGCTCCGAGCCAGACGCCCTGTAACGTGCATTCCACTTACTCCAAACCACTGCCGTTTGCGACGTCAGTGGTGTCAAGCTAGAGCTCATTGGAGGACGGAGTGGAGATCTGTTGTGTTTTCTGATGAAAGCCGGTTCTGACTGGGTGCCAGTGATGGCCGTGTGTTGGTTAGAAGGAAGCCAGGTGAGCGCCTGAAACCAACCTGTCTGCGGCCGAGACACACTGGACCTACACCTGGAGTTATGGTCTGGGGAGCAATTTCCTATGGCAGCAGGAGCACTCTCGTGGTTATCCCACGCACCCTGACGGCACAGTTGTACGTCGGTCTGGTGATTCAACCTGTTGTGCTGTCATTCATTAACAGCATTCCAGGGGGTGTTTTCCAACAGGATAACGCTCGCCCGCATACCGCTGTTGTAACCCAACATGCTCTACAGAGTGTCGACATGTTGCCGTGGCCTGCTCGATCACCAGATCTTTCACCAATCGAGCACGTATGGGACATCATTGGACGACAACTCCAGCGTCACCCCCAACCAGCATTAACCGTCCCTGTATTGACCGACCAAGTGCAACAGGCATGGAACTCCATCCCACAAACTGTCATCCAGCACCTGTACGACACAATGCATGAATGTTTGCGTGCTTTCATTCAACATTCTGGCGGTTACACCGGTTATTAATGTACCAGCATTTCACATTTAAAATGGCTCTTCTCGCGCTTACAATAAGCTGTGATATTGAAACCTTAATCGATTAAATATGTTACCTATACAAATGTATTGCCGCCATTTCATTCCTCTACAACTATTTTTTTTTTGGTGTTGGGATTTTTTTTTCCGTCAGTGTATATAACTCATCGATCACTGCATACTAAAGTCTTCCGCTAGAATTAATATTTTTTTTTACACAAGCGAGTAGTCAATGAGCACGAGTTTCTGTCAGAAAGTCGGTATCATTTTTGCTAGTATCGTGTGTTATTTTAGCAAGTATCATACTATATATATACATAAATGATTAATAGGTGACTGCAAGTTTAATACATATATATAACAACTTACATTCTTGAGGTAACGAGCACAGGGTCCTAATCTATTATGTGTGTATATCTTTATTATTTTGCCAAAACATGACTAATAAATTGCTTCCCATGTCAATTTGTCTACATACTATCATGAGTCTTTCTTGGATGCAAATTGTTTGTTCAACCCTGGATTTAATGGATATAATATATTCTACGGTAGTGACTCAGATATTCTTTTACCTACGTTTTTTTTTAATTTTAGGCGCTCACGAAAACATTGCGGCACACAGCAGACCCTTTGACTCCCAAAGGAAAATCTGCTGTGTGAATCACAACGCCCAGTCAGTGGATCCTGAAGCTGCGTCAGCCCTAAATCAGGGAATCGCAGAATCACAATCCACTTGACACCCTTGGTTCCAATATTACGTCGGGTGAACCCGAATAGGAACCCGAGCGGTAATAGATGTTGGAGGGCCGAGCAAGAGGCGACCTTGAATCGCGCATTGGATTGCGATGCACATGTGCGCGGTGCGGATAGGAGACCGGTGGTGGTTGGTCGCGTTGTGATGGTGTTCATATTCTGAAATGAATTGTGACAGTGATTGTAAAAAAGAAATGTAAATAAATTATTTTAAATCTTTACCCGGCGTGCTTGTGATGTTACAATCTAAACAAGAAAGATGACACCGAATTTTCGGGTGTAATAAGCACGTCTTTTGAATCCGTTCTGACGCAAATTAAATTTATCAAAGCTATTCAAAGTCAATGGAACCCGCATTGAAAACAATAGTATCTGACGGAAGAAAGAAGTTTTTCAATCGGATTTTTAATCCCTCAGATATTGCTGTAAACGGAATCGTGAGCTTACGCCCTTTGGTTGCAGACTGGTGCGTTAAGAAAAACATGAATTTATGTGAGAAACATTTCGCACCAGAAACGCTTTCCAGCATAGAAAGAATTTTTCAAATCGGACTCTTAGAAACAGAGATATCGACAAAAATAAGATGTGACTTTACCTCCCCTGGTAGGAAAACCATGCATTATTTTAGGAAGAAAGAATTCCCAAAAGGTTTTTCCATATGAGCACTATCGGTCCAAGAAAAAAAAAAAATTTAGTCGAGTTTTCAGGAGCCCAGATTTTGCTACAAATACATCAGAAGCAGAAGTTAACACTAATGCCCCCTGGTGGCCATACCATTCTTTAGCAAACATTAGAAATTATGTGAAAAATATTTTCGATCAGGTCTTGTATATGATACAGGAATAATTTTTCAAATCGGAGTTTTAGAAGCAGAAATAAGGCAGAAAACGCAATTTACCTTTGTGCCCCTAGCGGAAAGGCTATGATTTACTTGAAAATTTTGAATTTATAAGAAAAACATTTCGCATCGGAAACACTATCCAACAAAGAAGGAATTTTTCAAATCGGACTCCTAGAAGTAGAGATATTGATAAAAAATAAGATATACATCTACGTCCCCTGGCGTAGAAACCATGCATTATTTCAAGAAGAAAATGTTCCTAAAAGGTTTGTCGACATGAGTAGTATCGGTCAACAAACTACTTTTTTTTTCAATCGAGATTTTAGAAGCTCACATTTTGCTGCAAATACATCAGAAGCGGAAATTAAGACTTACGCCACCTGGTGGCCAAACCATTTTTACAAAAATTAGAAATTGTGTGCAAAGGATTTCCCATCAGGAGCTGTATCCGGTGCAGAAATAATCTTTCAAATCGGAGATTTAGAAGCAGAGACTATAGGGAAGAAAACAATTTACCTTTACGCCACCCTTGCGGAAAGTCTATGAATTAATTGAAAATTTTGAAATTGTATGAAAAACATGCCACACTGGAAACAATATCCAACAAAGAAGAAATTTTTCAAATCGGACTCCTAGAAGGCAAAAATAAGATATACATCTACGCCCCCTTTCTTCTTTAAAACCATGCATTATTTTAAGAAGAAAATGTTTCTAAAAGGTTTGTCGACATGAGTACTATCGGTCTACAAACGAGGAATTCTTTCAATCAAGAATTTCTTTTTTTTGATTGGAGGTTTAACGACCACCGTGAGCAACTCAATGGGCTATAAGCAGTCGCCCGTCTCTAATTTAGGGTCACTGGTTCCAGGGAAGGGAGAGAGCCAGTGCCTTAAGACAAACACAACATCCATGCCTGACCGGGATTCGAACCCGGACCCCTTACGGACGAATGATCAGAGGCCAGCGCCTTAGACCACTGCGCCACCGGGGCTGCAATCTAGAATTTAGAAGCTCATATTTTGCTGCAAATACACCAGAAGCGGAAATTAAGATTTACGTCCCCTGGTGGCCAAACCATTTTTTTACAAAAGTTAGAAATTATGTGCAAACGATTTCCCACCAGGATCTGTATTCGGTGCAGAAAGAATTTTTCAAATCGGAGATTTAGAAGCAGAGATATAGGGGGAAACGCAATTTACCTCTACGCCCCCTAGCGGAAATTCTATGAATTACTTGAAAATTTTGAAATTATATGAAAAACATGTCACACTGGAAACACTATCCAACAAAGAAGGAATATTTCAAATCGGACTCCTAGAAGTAGAGATATTGACAAAAATAAGATATACATTTACGCCCCCTGGCGGAGAAACTGTGGAATATTTTAAGAAGAAAATATTCCGAAAATGTTTATCGATGTGAGTGGCATCAGTCCACGAAAGAATTTTTTCAATCTATATTTTAGAAGCTCAGATTTTATGGCAAATACATCAGAAGCAAAAATGAAACTTACGCCCCCTGGTGGCTAAAGTATTCTTTACCAAAAATTTGAAATTATATACAAAAGATTTTTCATCAGGAGGTGTATCCGCTGAAAAAAAAAATTCAAATCGGAGTTTTAGAAAAAGAGTTATCGGGGAAAACGTAATTTATTTTTACGACCCCTGGCGGAAAATCTATGCGTAATTTGAAAAAAGTAACTATATCTAAACTACTCTTCGACATAAATGGAATCGAAAGATAAAAGAATGTTTTCAATCGGATGTTTAGAAGCGAATATGTGGAATAAAACGTATTTTTGAATTCGACATCATCTGCATTTACGCCCCTAGCGGCGAAATTGCACATCGTAAAAAAAAAAAAAAAAAAAAAACGAAATAAAGGATCATCATTCGCATATTTCAAGCAGCTTCCCAATGCAAAAAGAATTTTTCAAATTGGACCAATAGTTGCAGAGATATCGTGGGTACAGACGGACGGACGGACAAACCCGTAACATAAGCACGATCTTTTTTAACAAAAGACGTGCTAAAAAAGAGGCACTAACAGATATTAAATAACAAATGAAAGGAAAATTCATGCAGCTTTCAGATCTGACCTGACATTTAAGCACTTTATAATGTTATAAAAATTATGAGACAAAAATGCAGAGTATGTGTCATTTATCCATTTCATGTTTCTCAAGGGGGTACCGTATCAGTTGTTTACTAATACATTTGAAATTATACAAAAAGCAACTGAAAATGAATACAATGGACTTGCATACACTTACTGAAACACATGACATGTCAATATTTGATGGGGATAGCCCTTATTCTTGAGTACTAGAGCCTCTTTGGCATCGTACGGACAAGGTTTTTCACTAAGTCAACGGAAATTACACGGAGTCATCCGTGATTTATGCTTTCAATTAATTCTTATTTCTTGGATGCTTCTTCGATATTTCCAGACTTTGTACCCTCCACAAGTTCTCGTTTGGGTTTAAGTCAGGATGTTGGGCAGGCCAGTCAAGACGACGCACACAACTGGTGGCGTACCAATTTTGTACAGTCTTCGCACTATGGCAAGAGGCGGTGTCGTCCTGGAGCACGAAGTCACTATGTGGCATTTAATCAGCAGCACTAGAAAGCATTTCATCGGTCAGGACACCAATTTTTTTTTTTGTTTTTTATTGAAGGTTTAACGACCACCGTGAGCAACTCAATGGGCTATAAGCAGTCGGCCGTCCCTAATTTAAGGTCACTGGCTCCAGGTAAGGAAGAGAGACAGCGCCGTAATACAAACACAACATCCATGCCTCACTGGATTCGGACCTGGACCCTTCACGGACGAATGATCATAAGCCACCGCTTAGACCACTGCGCCACCGCGGCGGCAAGGACACCAATGTACTAGCTTGCAATCATCATTCCGTCAAAGATGCGCAGTCCCCCAACGCCAGATGCAACCGTACAAGATCAAATCACGAACAATGTAGGGCAATTAGTGGTTCGCTTTGGTGTACTCTGAATTGAATTCTTCGCCAGGATTCTCCTTACCATATGAGGTACCATTATTTGCAGCAATGGAAAATGTCGACTTATCACTAAATAACACATTTTCCCAGTCAACCTTTTTCCCAGTCAAAGGATAGTAGTCGACGACGGACTGTTGAAGCAGAACTGGTCACTAAAGTACTCTTGAACCATTCTCTTGCTGGCTCCGTTAATGTCAGAATCCGATTTGCGTGGCTAAGTCTCTTAAGCACTTTATTTTCAATGAACATGGTGGCCATGGCCTTTCCAAATTTTCAATGAACATGGTGGCCTTTCCAATGAACATGGTGGCCATCCACTGCGTTTACAATGAGAGACGGATTCTGATTTTTTTTACGACGCTGGATTATCCTGGACACTGTTGAATGCTGACAATTCACTTTCAAAGCAATTTGGCGGAGACAAAGATCTTCCCGATGCAATGTTCTGATAGCGTAAGATTCAGCAACACACAAAGACTTGTGCGCCATCGTAACTGGCACGTGAAAGCACAGATCGTGAATAGAAGATTCAAAATTCTGAAGCGAAGCTTCAACTTTGAAAGGAGTCATAGATTACTGGTCCCTCAAAAGATTTAGTCGGCCGTATGCAATTCAACCGAATCTTGACAGGCGGGAAAGACGTGACGTCGTCGGTCCAACCGTCTGGATTTTAGAAATGATGAGTTGTTCCGATAGGAAAGCTTTCTAGAAAAGTAATGAAAAATTAGAGGTAGAGTGTATGGATTGCCTTAGGCTAACTGCTGAGTCGGTGAAAAGTTGAGTCACATACTATGAACTAATACTTATTTACTTTGTCTGGCGTGGCATTTCTCTATTTTAATATTTGTATCGGGTGGGGTCTGGTGTATATTATATAATTTCAATATTAATTAAGTTGGTATTCATTTTATTTGTTGAGTTTTGCTCCCTCAAATATTTTCTTTTTGTACATTGATAAATTCTTGAAGTTTCATGGTAGGAAGTTCATATTTGTTTGAAATATAATTGTTGGGTATCACAGTTTCATTTTTATTTAAGTACAACGTGGTAATTTTAATAAATAGGTGTATAATTTGCATTTCAGGATTTCGATTTATATTGAAATTGATATGTCTGCTTACTTTTATTTTCTGTGGAGGTGTACTTATATTGGCTCTTAAGGGCCAAGCAGAATGAAAATTTAGTTGTTGTCATAACTTAAAGAGTGCTCTTAAAAGGGCCTTTTTTTTTTTTCACTTTTATGCATGTTTTACTCTGAATAGGTCCTTTTTTTAATTTTTTCATGCATTAACGGGTTGTAAGTGAATAAAATAATTGAAAATATAAGTTCGCGTTTGTAATATGATGTTAATGTGTTTGCAATGTTATTACTGTGTTACAATGATAATGGTATTGTGTGTAATGTTGTTAATGTGTTTATGATGATGATGATGTTGCGTATGACTCTTGGTTGATATCTGTTGTCCAAGGTAAATGTAGGTATCGGCGGTCTAAAGCTTTTCCCCATCAATCGCAAAATCTTCATTTCTTGAAAAAGCATTGTTCTTCAATTTTGTCTTCTGAAAGTTTATTTTTAATGGCACTCATTTGCTCTTGTCAGCAAGTTCCTACATCATACGCTGCAGTTCTGAAGGGATAGTTGAAAAAATGACTACGTCATCAGCAAAACGAAATCTCCAGTAACCTTCATTTTCCCAGTTTGCAAAGTGGCATTAAATAACATTTCAAAGTGACATTAAAGAGTTTGGGAGATATGGTGCCACCGCCTTGTCTCACTCCTTTTCCGATTTTTATTGGTTCTGTATCCTCAAATAGCTGAACCTTTGCACTTGCATTTTCATAAATGTTATTAATAATGCGAATATATGCATATTTAATACCGCAGAATTTCAAAGCCATTGCAACTGCTGATAGTTTCACGGAATCAAAGACCTTTTCATAATCAATAAAAGCCATACATAATGGGAATACATATTCCCTCGTTCTTTTACTTATTTCTCTCAGTACATGGATATGATCTACACTGCTGTAGCCACTCCTGAATCTAGCTGGTTCTCTTGGTTGAGCCACGTCCAGTGTTATCTTCTAGAGAGGTGAAAGAACCTTAGTAAATATTTTATAAACCACTGAGTGATGGGCCTGCAGTTCCTGATATCTTCAATGTCATCTTTTTTTTGTAGCAGGATCATAGTAGCATTGCTCCAGTCCTGAGGAATTTTCCCTACATTGAGACACCTAATGAAATCCTGGGCGAGTGCAGTTTCTATTTCTCCATTTACTTTTTTGCATAATGTCAACGGTAATTCCATCTTCTCCTGGAGTTCTTCCCCGTTTCATGTTCTTTATTGCATGTGTAACTTCTGCAGGGAGGACTCGAGGGACTTTGCTACAGGTACCTTACGTAATGTCTGGGGTAGATATATCACCCCTTTCATATGTTTTTAATATAAATCTCTTAATCTTTTCAAAATTTCGCCTCTATTTCTTGTTACAGTACTACCTCCTTTTCTCAGTGACATAATCTGTTTTCTTCCCTTTGCTTGCTGTCTTTAGATTTTAGTTGTTTTCAATTGCTTTTCTTACCAGTTCACAATTGCATTACCTTAATTAAGTCTTCAGTGATACTTTTCTTGCTCATATATACATATATACTGTATTTCACTGAAATTCTGTTTCTTTGTGACTGGCACAAAAATCTTGGTAGGTTACAGCGTTCCAACTAGAGGGTTCATTTGTTTCCACACAAACACATAAACGTTAGCGACGAAATCCTGAAAGAGAGATTTCGATGAAAACGTACTTTTACGTTCAGTGGTAACACGTTCAAAATGGTAGTTCTGAAAACCCGCCATTACGATCCGAAGACACTGAAGACAGCCAGCTTATACAGTATAAAAGAAGACATTCCGCAAATCTTCGTAGTTTACTGGAGGGCAACCAACACAAATCCAGTAGCGCTCTTAAATATAGTCACGTTCTCAAATTCTTCTGCGATATCTCGGAAAACTGTCAGTTTGGTCACACGAACATCAGGAGTTTTCACATGCAAAAATAACAGTAAGAATAAAAACGACTGCTATTCGAAAAAAGGATACTGCTGACAAAGAGAAGCGGCGTATCAATAAAGTAAAAAAATGTTTTAGTAGGTTCACCTAAAAGTGGTGCTACACCAGCTGCGCCATTTCTGGGGCCAAGGTAAAACACCCTTGTGTGATGCATGAAATACACAAAAGCAAATGCAGTTATGCATTACAGTATGGTATTCAACCTGAATGCGCGAAGTTTGACCCATTGCACTTCGCGCATTCAGGTTGAATACCATTATGTATGTTTCGCGCATCACACAAACAGATCACCAGACAGGCGATTGAAATTTAATAGTTAATGCAATCTCAAGTGTTCCGAGAATCACCCGTCTCACCAGAAAATTTCCGTCATATGGGCACGAAAACAGGGAAAACAGAATTTTTCCGTTAAATACGAAAAAAATTGGGGAAGGATTACTGAAGATTCAGAATTTTCCGTTAAGACCTTTAAAAACGGCAATTTACCGTCAATAAACGAAAGAAATTGCTTAAAATTCAGAATTTTCCGTTAACACCTCTTAAAACGGCAATTTATCGTCAATATACGAAACGAATTGCGGCAAGGTTGCTGAAAATTCAGAATTTTCCGTAACACCTCTTAAAACGGCAACTTATCGTCAATATACGAAAGGAATTGCGGCAAGGTTGCTGTAAATTCAGAATTTTCCGTTAACACCTCTTAAAACGGCAAATTACCGTCAGTATACAAAAGAAATTACGGAAAGCTCGCTGAAAATTCAGAATTTTCCGTAACACCTCTTAAAACGGCAACTTATCGTCGATATATGAAAGGAATTGCGGCAAGGTTGCTGAAAATTCAGAATTTTCCGTTAACACCTCTTACAACGGCAATTTGCCGTTAATATACGAAAGAAATTGCGGAAAGGTTTTTGAAAATTCTAAATTTTCCTGGCGTAAGAGAAATCTGTGAATTTCAGGGTTTTCTTCGTCATTTCACGGAAAAGGTTGTATCAGACATATTCTTCGTTAATTTTACGTAAGGAATCACGGAAAATTGCCCGTAAATTCCAGAATTTTTTTTTTTTTTTTTAAATTAAAGACAACAAAGTTTCAAGTAACTAAAGCAGAGCAATTATAGCTTTGGAATCTAAACAATTTCAAATTTTCTCCAGTCGAGGAAATCTGATGCTTCCACGTAGTACCTCTGACAGAAAAATTTGGGAAGAATTATTCCCAACAATTACTAGGGAAACCGCAGGAATATTCAAGCAACAATCGAATTTATAACGTAGAAGTCTTTTCGTACTTCTACGTTAATTTAAAACATCAACATACTAAGAAATAGTTCCTAAATGAAAGAAACCTTAACGGCCAGACGAAACATGTAAACAACATAAGTCAAACTTAACGGAAAAGATGCTTTATTCAAGGTTGTAGCACGTCCATAACAGAACGATATCAATATTTAAACACACCACACAGCTTCACAGCTCTTAACACAACGCTCTCTTTCAACGCTCTCCTTACAACGCTCTCCAGCAACATACTGAGAAATAGTTCCTAAATGAAAGAAACCTTACTGCCAGACGAAACATGTAAACAACAGAAGTCAAACTTACGGAAAAGATGCTTTATTCAAGGTTGTAGCACGTCCATAACAAAACGATATCAATATTTAAACACACCACACAGCTTCACAGCTCTTAACACAACGCACTCTTTCAACGCTCTTCCAAGCAACAGCTTAGTCCTCGTTTTTATCTCTTGTTCTTATTTATTATCAGGCATACGTCACGTGCATTTAACCTCAATTGTGTTGCCAAACGTATTCGTTTGAGAGAAAAGATATTACGTTAAGAGTGAAATATAACTGAGAATAAACTCAAGATTTACATAGGGAAAGAAACTAAAAAGGAAATTTAATTTAGAATATACGTCACAAATTATAACAATGAATCGCCCCTGTTCACATCGTGTAACATTATATCAGGAAACCTGCATCGCCCTCCTGCGGAAATTGAATTCGCCTGTCCCGATTTAGCACGCTATCAGTTATTCATACGCACCCTTTTATGGTATCCATATTTAAAAGCAACGTATTAGCTCTCGTCGCGACAAACAACAACTATATAATCTCAATTTTCGAAAAAGGTAAAATAAAATAAAAATCACACGGGCTTTTTTTCTCAAACATAAAAGTTACCGATTCAAGGGAGATAAGAGTCGGTCTTCTACTTGCCAAAGCGATGAAGAGATTTGCATCATAAAACAGGACCTCTTACTATACAGCTGCCGAATTCAACACAAAAAGCCGTTACAAGCGACATCACATGACGGGGCGAAGTAGAGGAACCTCCCCATCGTTTGAGAAGAGGGAACGGAACTTGACTTAAGTGATACCTACTTTTTTTATATATACATACATTTTCCATGCGGAGGGGGAAAGGAAACCCCGCGGAAGATTTTAGGTCCATTGGGTTCTTTTTTTATCACACGAGGCATTGTGTATCATCGTGGTGGGAGCGCAAATCACTGAATACAAAAATAGTTTCACGAAAATTCCGAACAAAAGCAAAGTTCGAATTCCAAGAACCGCGCTCATACGCTGGAGAATAATACCGAAGATTGACTGCAGACTTGCATTTTATCATGGAATGTGGAAGTCTTACGCAATTTTTGAATGGTTGGCGACCACCGTGAACAATTTGATGGGCTATAAAGCAGTCGCCCGTCCCCAATTTAGGGCTACTGATTCCAGAGAAGGGTGAGTGCAAGTGCCGTAAAACAAATGCAACTCCACGCCTCACCGAGATTCGAACCCAGACCCCATCACGGATGAATGATCAGAAACCGGCGCCACCGGGACGGCTTTACGTAACTTCGGAAAACATCCTAAAAGTATGAGGTGTACAAATAAAGTTTCAAAGCGTTTTTTGTGTGACGTTACCGCTAATTTACATATCCGATATTCCCCCGCGTTGCTGTCATGTGACCGTAACTGGTCCATAGTATAAAATGTGACATAGAAGTTTACCCAACAGCCAAACACGCTTGCATATTGGTAGGTGAAAGATGGCAAGCGATACTGCATTTATTCGACACTGCATTCGTTACGAATTTCATCAAGGAAAAAGTGTTGCAAAAGCGCGTGTGTGTGTGCATCGATCTGTTCTGTTCTGGGGGAGAATATTGTATCAAAAAGCACGTGTGAGTTTTCGTTTAGACGGTTTAAAGCAGTTGATTTTGATGTTAGCGATCGGAAACGTAGCGGCGCCCCGCAGAAGGTTGCACAGGTGGAACTGCAAGCATTGCTAGATGAAGATTCGTCTCAAACGCAAAAAGAACTAGCTGAAAAACTGGGGGTAACTCAACAAACCATTTCCAATCGTTTACGAAAAGATTCAGAAGGAAGGAAAATTGGTGGCACATGACCTGAGGCCAGAGCAACAAGAATGAGCGTGTCATGAAGTGTTTGAATCTGTTGAATAAACGACAGAAAGTCTTTCCTGTGGAAAATTGTTACGGGTGATGAAAAGTGGATATGTCAGGTGATGAAAAGTGGCAGCCGTCATTTTCGCTTACCTTAGGGGTGGTAAACTTTGAAGCAGAGACTTACTGCTTTCGCAATGTCGCTTATTTTTTTTTTTTATTGGAGGTTTAACGACCACCGTGAGCAACTCAATGGGCTATAAGCAGTCGCCCGTCCCTAATTTAGGGTCACTGGTTCCAGGGAAGGGAGAGAACCAGTGCCGTAAGACAAACACAACATCCATGCCTGACCGGGATTCGAACCCGGACCCCTTACGGACGAATGATCAGAGGCCAGCGCCTTAGACCACTGCGCCACCGGGGCGGCGCAATGTCGCTTACTTTGTGGCATATTAATCATTCGATAGTCTCCGTTCCGTGATCTAATTGGTAATTGAATAATTGCACCATAACGTATTCAAGTTCTAGCCAATTTTGTTGAGGCAACTGACACTCTCCCTAACTACTCTCGTTTATTTTATTACCACTGCTCTTTGCTTAAATGTATCTAATCTTGCATAGTGGAATTCTGTTTTATACTTGCATTTTTTTTTCATACAAGCTCCACTCCTCCGAAAAAAGTCCGCCAAACCAAAATCAGCTGGGAAGAAGATGATGATAATTTTCTTAGTCTACCAGCATGCTCTTCCTCCACAAATTACTGTCAATACTGAGTATTACATTTCAGTCTTGAAGCGTCTGCTACGAAACATATCGATTACAATTACAAGTATTTTATTGCACATATTGAAAACTTGGTCATATCAAAATGCAATACACCAAGAGAATTCTGAACATATTAGTTGTAAGGCGATTTCCCCTATCAGATGTAAGAAAACGAATAAAATATATAAAGGCAAATAAGATGGTTATAACAGAAACGCTACTGTTAGCAGCATAGCTTGGGACTACAATTTAATGATAGGGTTGAGATTCATGATGGAGATCAGGATGATTTACAATGTAATTTTGTAGAGAGAAGGAAAACACGCGACCGGAACTGATGGGCAAGTGGAACCCACACCATAATAACGCCCGCACACATGTGAGTGCTTGTGTGCAACAATTTCTTACGAAATGCGGTTTTAAAATCATGCACTAGCCTGCCTACAGTCTTTACTTCACCCTTCTCGTGCAATTTCTGGTTGTTTCCAAAAATGAATCAGAAATTCTGTGACACAACATTCAACACAGATGCTGACGTTATTCAATCTGTACAGGGGTCGCTAAAGTAACTTGCACAAAATGCCTTCGCCACATACTTTGAAAAGTGGACTAAACGATGGGACACATATCATCCGTGGTGTTACCGCGAAATTTTCTATATCCCCGTAACATTTAAATTTCATCCGTATAATTTTGATCATTTAGTATTTTTTTTTCATTTTTACGCTAAGGCGGTAGGAAATAAATATTTAAATTGCCAAAATAGAATATCAATGATAAAAATTACTTTCCGGTGAAGCTGAGCCAGGTTACCCGAAAGTTTAGGTTGATAATTAGGTCAGTCCTAATTGCACTCAAGCCAAACGAAAAGGGGAAAATTATATTTTTTTTTCTCACGGAAACCTGATGAAAATCCCAGATGGGAAGGAAGAGAAAGGAAGACATTCACAGTTTTTTTTCTCACGAAACTCAAAGAAACGAAGAGAATAGCAGAAGCGCAATAAATCCTCTTGGGGGCGTCACCCCTTTTCTCCAGCTACTATTACAAGGGTCTCTGCATTGTCCAGAGTAGCGACAAAATTTGAGATAAGTCACGTCGCCGGAAATACCTACGTGACAATCTTCGCTTCTAAGTAGCTAGGAGAGGTCAATTAACCAAAAAGGTGCGAAGATAAGTTGACAGCTGAAAGAAGACATAATTTTTGGGAAAGTGACCCGAACTGAACGGATAGCCAGCGAATCGCATAGCAGGGCTATCTGTGAGGGCCAATGACATAACCCGACGCGATTCGGACGGCCGGGCCGTCACGCCCCAAGATGGACACCGGACACGGGAAAAAAGAGAATTAAAAACGGAATGAAGACTGAGAGGAGAGACGACTACATACGATGAGAGATTCAAAAATAACTTAACAGAGGGAACACGAGAGAATTGCAGTCTGAGCAGAAGAGAGGTCTCAGCGGTTTCGGAGGAGAGATGTTTCCAAGATAGAGAAATGAGGTAGCAAATATTTTAGAGCATAGTCGATGTTGGTTCACCGCCAACCAGAAAGAGAACGGACTCTACGACCAGCCGGCAACCCAGATTTGCGATCGGGGCTTCTCAAGGAAAAGAGGGTATGATGACATTTGTCTTACGCATTTCTGATTCATGCCTCATAGCTTTGCATGTGCTATGCAGGACCAGTTACCCGAAAGTCTCTCACAAAGTGCATTAACGATGTTTTTCCTCTGGCGTACTACGCCGAGTTTAAACCAGTAACTAAAGTTTAAAGTCAGTTGTATAATATTAAGTGCATTATATCCGTTCGAAATTAAAACTAAATTGTTTAGTTAAAGCAAGCAACCTCACCGGTACATTGTACCTAGCTTTAAGACCATATTTTAAAAAGAAATAAACAGTTAAATTTTTTATTTACGTGTCACTCAGATCATTTCTACAAATCTTATTAGAGTTAAATTTGTGATTTCATTATTTTTATTCATGCGACTTTTTATTTTAACTTCTTTGCGGCATATGAATGAGCATGGAAACCCCATGCTGATTCATATGAAACACAACGCGATGCATTTGTCGACCCTGAGCTTGGAGACCCTTAGTTAGGGAATCCAAATTCATTGTTGACACCACTAGGCGAAATTTAGAAAGTGAATTGATTAGTATGGAATTTTGACCTTTTTAACTTTTACCCACTACGGCGAATAAGACGTAGTAGTGGTTCGCTGATACCCGACAGGGAGCGGTAATAGTGGAAAGATACTATGAGTAAGAATACCATATTTTGTGGAACCTATATTTCTTCATTTTGTGCGATTTTACTTTCAGTTTTTATGGAACAGCCGTTGTTATTTCAAAATGACCAAAGGTTATTCTGCCGGAAAGAGCCTACTATTACTTTTGATTTTTTTTTTTTTTTGAGGGTAGTGTGGCTTTACTTTAAGACAAATTAAACGAGTATATCCGTTAAACAAATAGCACATCATCATACACTGAAGAGCAATTGAATTAGAGACAGCTGGCGTTATGCAAATGTGGCGCTATGGGCAGCCCTGTAAATGGAAACGACATGACGAATGCAGCGATCCGACAATATAAGGAATGATGCGACGGGAATCAGTAAGATTCGGACGCAGTATGGGTAGGACGAAGGATCTAAGCGCATCTGATCGTGGGCAAACTGTCGGGGCCCGACGAATGTGTCACTCCATCTCGGAAGTCATGCAGGCACTGGGATTTTCCGAGCCACTGTGTCACGGGCGCATCGTGAGTACATCGGATCCGGTAAAACCATCCCTGCAAGGGCCAACTGCCGTGGACAACAGCGTGTGGATGAGCGGGGTCATCGCCTGCTAGCTCGCATTGTAACAGCAGATAGACGGGCCACAGTGCAAGAAATCCTTCTGCAATTTAACGCTGGTGCACAAAAACGTGTAAGCAGCCACACCATCCAGAACCATCTCCTCGCTATGGGGTACAGAAGCCATCGTCCCACGATGGTACCGCTGCTGACCGCACATCACAGGATGCAAAGATTAGCATGGGAGCGGGAACATCGCCACTGGATCCTAGACATGTGGAAAAATGTTGCCTGGACTGATGAGTCGAAATGCACGTTGGTACATGCTGATGGCAGGATACGAGTACGGCGCAAACCACATGAAGCGATGGATCCTTCTTTCCAGCAGGGTACTGTTCAAGCTGGTGGGGGTGGCATTCTCGTCTGGGGACTGTTTACGTGGACTGAAATGGGACCACTGGTTCGTGTGACATCGTGCCTCACAGGTCAACGTTACCGGGATATCCTGGATGACCATTTGCTCCCGTTTGTGCGTCTTCAACATACTACTGAGGACCTCATCCTGCAACAAGTCAATTCACCGTGCCATCACTCCCGAATTGTATCCGAATGGTTGGATGAACACTCCACCGACGTGACCTCGCTTCCTTGGCCAGCTAGGTCCCCTGACCTCAATCCCATCGAGCACATCTGGGATGCCATCGAGAGAGATGTTCGAGGCTCTGACCCTCCTCCATCAAATCTTCGTGAACTGTGGGAGCTTGTTTAGGGGTCGTGGATACGTATGGCTTCCCAACGCTTCCGGTATCTTGTAGAGTCCATGCCGAGACGAATCGCCGCCGTCATCAGGGCGAAAGATGGTGCTGCACGTTACTAGATAGGTATCTCTAATTCAATTGCTCTTCAGTGTATAAAGCGAGATTTCCGAACGAAGGTGTGTGAGTTTTTGCACCAATCGCAATAGAGCCGAAAGTATCCCATTAAAGCTGTTTATCGACGTTATTTGGTGTTATTCTGACCTGTCTGCTTGGAAATACTGATTTTTTGTGTGTCGTAAAAGTTTATTTTTTCGTTTGTAAGGTAAAGTCTTTAATTAGAGGGGTGGGGGGTGGGGGGGGGCTGTTAGCTTGAGTAATTCAGTGGAAAAGTTTTAACCCTTTAACGAACATGACCCAAAAATCGTTTATCACTCCAAATACCATAGCGCCCGAAACTGTATGCTATTTAACTTCTTTGTTTAATAACAATAGTGACTGAGGGTGACTACTGCTGATGATACCTCATAGGTCGAAAAAATGTGAAGAACAGGTATGGGTAGGCAATCTGCTACTCACTCTAGACAGGCGTTTGCGTTAAAGGTTGTTTTTCTATTTTTTCTCCCCGTAGTAAGAACACCTGTGTGGTGAACTTTCGGTCTATTCTAAAGTTTTCTCTCCGTTCAGTGTGCATTCTGTGTCTTGCAGCAAGTGTGTTCGACTCCGCAGATAGGGTCACAGGCAAATGTGCAGGGAAAAAAGAACAATAAAACCTACAGTGTACATTTTTTTTTTTTTTTTTTTTTTTTTTTTTGCTTATTGAAAGGCATTACATTTTAATGTTTTTAGTTAAACGTGAGCGTTGCCGGGCGCCTTCGCTAGTCTATACGTAAATCGACGACGGCTAATTTACACTATAACAGTGGTCAGTAAAATAATGAAACTTTTTTCCTTTTTGAAGTATACCTCTTAATAACTTTCCTTTTAAGTTTTTTTGCTTATGTAAATTTATCCGCCCCGGAGCCACAGTGGTCTAAATGCTGGCTTCTGACCATTCGTCCGAGTTGGTTCCGGGTTGGAATCCTGATGTGGCATGGATGTGTTGTGTTTGTCTTATACAGCACTGGCTTCCCTGAAACCAGTAGCCCTAAATTAGGAACGAATAACTGTTTATAGTCCATTGAGTTACTCGCGGTGGTCGTGTAACACCCCAAACGAAACAAAATGTAAACTTCGTTTCTTTTTATCAAACGTTTTCTCACTGGAGGACGCATTACCTCACCGAAGAGCTTTTTCATTTTGGCAACACTGACACAGTGAATCACAGCTAGATAAAGCTACCAGATTGAAGGTATACGTGACGAAGAGTTCAGCAATATACTTGATGTGGAGTTGTCCATTGCTTTAGATACGGTACAGTTATATTGTCGAAATTTATGCTCCTGAACACTGTTTTAACAAGGGTGATTGACACATGTTCACGAAATTCATTCCGAAAATTAGCAGAGACGTATAAGTAAGCATTTAAACTACTCGCTATTTAACCCGCAAGTGGCGTCGTGCATATTTAGTGCGTAAAGAGCGTCGTGCGGTCCAGGGGGACCGCTATCTGTACTGCACCCTAGATAAAGACCTGTTGCAGAAGGAACAATATTAATTACTGTTTTTGCACTTTAATAACACTGAGGTCCAAATGTGAGAAAAAATTAATATTTTAAAATTTTGTTACTGAAAATCACGCCATTTTGTTGGAACACAGAAATTTTGATCTGATTCATATATAATGCACTAAATTTTCTTAAAAAAATAATAAAATACGTACACTTCTAAGACTGTGCATATTTGAGTCGCGAATATTTGATCGGTTAGCATTTCAGACTACCAATGCAAGGTCCTCAGGTTCGATCCTGGGCTGATCTTGCGGAGGTGGTGTGATTTGCTAACAATCACTGAATATTCGCCGAGCATCGGACGAGCACGTTAAGAGACGGCCCCCAGGTTGGACCCGCTGGTTAAATGGGTATCCTTTCCTATGCCCCCCCCCTGAAATTCTCTCACCCCTCTATGTGCAGCATCGTACTTGTACGGTGGCGCCATCTACTGTACTCTAATCTAGCTACAAACGGTTCTGTCAAAGTCGCTAGACTTGCTCTCATTACTTCCATTTCTGTGTCCTGCCCAAAAGGCGAGCTCGCTGTAGGTGGCTGGGACCTAAAAATTTACTCACTGTGGACGGAAGTCCTACAAGAAAATGACTCATACTTGCTTACTGTGCATATCTGCTATTCCTGAAATATGCTTAATAAAAACTAAGTATCAGGTCCCTCCAGCGATAATTTATAAATAACTGTAAGCGTTCAACTCACACGTTCAGCTTTCGGAATCTGGGTTTAGGCATATTTTTTGGCAACACTGAAGGCATGTTGGTCTATTATATTGCGTGAATAACACATATAGGCAGTTTTGAGCTTCTTTGCTGCTGGACGTAGAAAGAAAGTTTTTCCATTTTCTCTTGCTAACTTTTTACCCTTTTTTTCTCTTCTCAAATTGCTTCCATTCCTGATTCCAGAGATGCGTTTCATGGTCAAACGCTATTCCCTTGAAAGTCTCGTGTTATCCAATCTCTCTTTTAGATATGGATCTATAAGACCATTAGCTAGACATTTCATGAAATACAGCCTTGATAGAGGATCCGGATTACTATGAGAGTGATACAGAATATATGCATTCACTGTACTCATATCTAATATTTATTTATGAAAAAATACAACCATTGGCCAACGTCTGGTGCGATGACTAGAGCTATAAATATTGCATTTTTCATCTACTCGTAATGCATCCATTTCTCCTTTTGTGCAGTCATACAAACTAATTATTTCCGGTTTTACCAGTCTCTGCATCGACTTCTTCCGAGTTATGCATTGAGGACTCAAAAATGACAGCTTTTGTGTGTGTGTGTGTGTGTGTGTGTGTGTGTGTGTGTTTTAGGAACGTAAGAGGCAATCACCGAGTAACCTAACAACGATCTGAAACGTCAGAAGTTTTTTTCCCAAACCCAACCACTGAAACTTGAAAGAAAGCTAAGATTCTTTCCACGCATCCGTGACATTATACCCTTTATTGGACCGCTCGACGCAACTTACGGGACAGCTTCGAACGAAACATTTTGAGATACGTATAAGTTGCATCGTGCGGTCCATGGGACCGCTGCATCAATAAAAAATATATATTACCAATAGTGGTCCCAACAAAACATGCCCGAAGACTGCTTAATTGATAAGATATTGGAAGGTACAAGTATTAGGTTTATTGCATATGTGAATAAAACATACATTAACCGTTTAAGCGGACAAGATATCTGAACTAAATGGTACCCGAAATTTTCGGCCATCCTCGAAAGCTATGGCAAAACAATTCCTTTCCCTCTCTCATCTCAGCAGAATGGACTATATACAGTATCTGCCTCTGGTAGCAAGTGCTCCCTTACGGTTCTTAGTCTTATAGTTTATAGTCTGATTCCCTTATAGTGCTTCATTCTCTGCTCCATGACCCAAGGAATGATTGGGAAGAGAAAGTCCCCCTGAAACGAACATCACGCCACTGGGTAAAAGCAAGTTATTCAAATATCTTTTCTCTCCGTTCTTAGATACTTCGCCATTTTTGTAGGATTTTCGGGAGAAAAGGTAATATGATAGGAAGGATTAAGGAAAATCATTCCCCGTAAAAGATCACTTTTAATGACAAAAGTAAGGGAAAAGCAACGCTTTCTGGTGTGCAAGTTTATTCATCCCTGTCGAGTTCGGCTCACTTGTTAGACAGCGAATGTATATATTTGTTCGAGCGCTGATTTTAAACCATTTTGCTAACCCCGAGTTAATTCGTTCCAGCCGGTTAAAATGGTTAATAACTGATGCGGTCCGTGGGATCGCATGACGCTATTTAAGGGTTAAATTTAATCCCCACACCTCGTACGTATCATTACATTCGAATACTTAGACGTCACAAATTAGATCCCACCCCGACTTCTATTTACAAAAGTTGTGTAACGAAGAATCTAAACCAAGTTATTAACTTATTAAATAGCAATCAACTGAAAGGAATCTAAAGCCCCTGACAGCCAAAACTGCGTCATCGAACGTGGAGGACGAGCTATAAACTCAGTTTAGACACACAAACAAATTCACTGCCAACCAATTACAGAAACTACGTGCGCCCAGCTACGAATTTAGTTCTATCATTTATCTCGATATGGATTCCACTGATGAAAGACGCGTTTCATCGCGGTTCATTTGAGTTGACTTTGGACTAGCAGCGCCCAAATCCATCAGCTCGCCGTAAATCACTGTACATCCGTTTCCTAAACAGCTTCGTCACAAAGAACGCCATTGAGCGACGTTCTTTCTGCCTCTCACACTCACCAGTCTCAAGGAAACCTCCCTTAGAATTCGATTTAGACTAAAAGCGCGGACGGTCGAGGCCAATTGCATTAGCCTTGGCATCTTCCTTAACCTCTCAAAGCAATTCTTATTCTCAAAGTTCCCAGCCGCGTGACTCATAAGAACCAATCAGTTTGTCTCCCTTCATTAGCGGCACACATGAAAAAAACTGCGCGTGCCAGGAGTTTCCGAGCACCTAGAAACGCGGTATTATTAGGTAGCTTCTTCGTTTACGTAAATACGCAACATCATACGTATCCCCGTTCCGATACACCAAACTCGTTATAGAAACAGTACGTACAGTTTACTAAAAAAATTATGGTATAACATTTTCTGGCTTAGGATTTTATATTTATTTTATTATTACATATTATTCCGATTTCGAAGAACGTAAGAAACGACCCTGACACCGATTAAATGTGTTGTAATAGGGAAGTCTATCTGCGCATGCGCAAACTAAAATCTGACCTCACGATAGAAAGAAACGTGGAATCGCAAGCATATTAGTGAGGGGGATTAGGAACTTTTAGTTAACGATATCTACAAGTAACACCCTGTCATGTTATACATCATTTAAAAGTTATCGCCAATAGCAGGTAACCTCCCCCTTGGAGAGTAGGGTCGAGAAGAGGCCAAATTTCTGTACGACGCACCGTTTTCATAGCATTAATAATGCATTTTTGTGATGGCTTTTATCACATTTAGCATGAGGTTCTCATAATTTACGCTGATTGCAATGAGATATTGTTACGTTTGTGCGAAACGTGATAAATAATCAGGGCTAGATAAAGGCCGTTTAGTGGGACTCTAGACTAAGACATCTCATTGAGCTACCAAAGGCGTAGACATCTCAGTGGACTCCCAAAGAACTCATGACGGACAATCATTATTGAAGTCCATGAAAACATGAAACTCTAGCAATATGCTTGTGATAATTAATACGTTCCGCATTGTACAAACTTATAAATTACCTGCAGAGTTTTTATAGCCAGTTCGTGTATTTTCCACTGTTCTCATTAGAAAAAGCTGTTCTTATAAGCTTAAAACTCCTAGCTACTATTCACTGTTGTTAAAAGCTTAAGACAAGGTTCGTACTCTTCCAAAATAAATTCAAGCACTTTTCAAGGACTTTTTAAACCCGAATTATCATATGTGTGTACTGTCGGTCAGTCAGTAAGCAGGTATTTTAGTAAGTTCAGACCATTAATCTTACCTGAGGCGGGCACACCTTCAATGACCTGCCTGTTACCTCTTGCCCCAGTTGGTTCATTTTATTAGCTTTGGATCCTTCAATGACTGGCCTGTTACCCCTTGACCCCAGTTGGTTTATTTTATTAGCTTCGAATCCTTCAATGACTGGCCTGTTACCCCTTGACCCCAGTTGGTTTATTTTATTAGCTTTGGATCCTTCAATGACTGGCCTGTTACCCCTTGCCCCCAGTTGGTTTATTTTATTAGCTTTGGATCCTTCAATGAATGGCCTGTTACCCCTTGACCCTAGTTGGTTTATTTTATTAGCTTTGGATCCTTCAATGACTCGCCTGTTACCCCTTGACCCTAGTTGATTTATTTTATTAGCTTTGGATCCTTCAATGACTGGCCTGTTACCCCTTGACCCCAGTTGGTTTATTTTATTAGCTTTGGATCCTTCAATGACTGGCCTGTTACCCCTTGGCCCCAGTTGGTTTATTTTATTAGCTTTGGATCCTTCAATGACTGGCCTGTTACCCCTTGACCCCAGTTGATTTATTTTATTAGCTTTGGATCCTTCAATGACTGGCCTGTTACCCCTTGACCCCAGTTGGTTTATTTTATTAGCTTTAGATCCTTCAATGACTGGCCTGTTACCCCTTGCCCCCAGTTGGTTTATTTTATTAGCTTTGGATCCTTCAATGACTGGCCTGTTACCCCTTGCCCCCAGTTGGTTTATTTTATTAGCTTTGGATCCTTCAATGACTGGCCTGTTACCCCTTGACCCCAGTTGGTTTATTTTATTAGCTTTGGATCCTTCAATGACTGGCCTGTTACCCCTTGCCCCCAGTTGGTTTATTTTATTAGCTTTGGATCCTTCAATGACTGGCCTGTTACCCCTTGACCCCAGTTGGTTTATTTTATTAGCTTTGGATCCTTCAATGACTGGCCTGTTACCCCTTGCCCCCAGTTGGTTTATTTTATTAGCTTTGGATCCTTCAATGACTGGCCTGTTACCCCTTGCCCCCAGTTGGTTTATTTTATTAGCTTTGGATCCTTCAATGACTCGCCTGTTACCCCTTGACCCTAGTTGATTTATTTTATTAGCTTTGGATCCTTCAATGACTGTCCTGTTACCCCTTGCCCCCAGTTGGTTTATTTTATTAACTTTGGATCCTTCAATGACTGGCCTGTTACCCCTTGCCCCCAGTTGGTTTATTTTATTAGCTTTGGATCCTTCAATGACTGGCCTGTTACCCCTTGCCCCCAGTTGGTTTATTTTATTAGCTTTGGATCCTTCAATGAATGGCTTGTTACCCCTTGACCCTAGTTGGTTTATTTTATTAGCTTTGGATCCTTCAATGAATGGCCTGTTACCCCTTGCCCCCAGTTGGTTTATTTTATTAGCTTTGGATCCTTCAATGACTCGCCTGTTACCCCTTGACCCTAGTTGATTTATTTTATTAGCTTTGGATCCTTCAATGACTGGCCTGTTACCCCTTGACCCCAGTTGGTTTATTTTATTAGCTTTGGATCCTTTAATGACTGGCCTGTTACCCCTTGGCCCCAGTTGGTTTATTTTATTAACTTTGGATTGCCCCTGTGTTTTGGTGGTTTTCCGAAATTTTATTTTGTGGAATATTTTGAAAAGGCACCTTATTTTCCGTATGCGTCTGCTGGTATGACACTTATTGTTTCCTTTAACTTTTTATTTTTGATGCATTTTTAGATGCAGCCAAGATATGAAGGGTTCACGCATGAAGCACAAGCAATTCCTGGAAGTCCCATCCTCCGGCAACAACGTGTCCATAACCCCAGTAAATAGAAGAACATCATAAATTTGCGAATACATCATTCCACTTATTTTGCTCACATTACTGACGCTTTATTCTTTAGTGAGATCATAGCCAAGGCACTAGCTGTCCACACACTCCTCTGGGTTGAACGCAAGTTCTGCGCTATTTGATCAGCTTGGTGTTTTAATCAGAACAACACAGAAAACTCCTATATATCTTTTTAGCACAAATAATTATTTAAAACATGCTCTTTCATGCCATTACTTAAAAACAACAACAAATTCAAGTACTGTTTACAGAGCCTTAATCTTTTTCAAATACTTTCAAGGACTTGAAAATAAACTTTTTTATTCAAGGACTTTTCAAGGTTTTCAAGGAGCGTACGAACCACGTAAGACTCCTAGCTACTATTCACTGTTGTTAAAAGCTTAAGCCTCCTGGATTTTGTCTTGGAAATTTTAATAATTTAGCATTGTCTACTTTTCTTGGTGCATCTTTCTTGTTATGTTATGCAATGTGAAGTCACAGTGGATTTCGTCCACTAACGGTTTCAAGTGCAAACAGGACGGTGTGGGTGGATGGTGGTTAAAAAGCTGAAACTGTCACGCCGACCCGACCCTCTGTACACAGAGACACAAAACGTTTGCTCTTTACGAGTCAGTGTCTTGAAATCTGCTCGTCTTCTAGCCCCTGTTTGTGATCGGGTAGAAATCCTACGAGACAAAAACTAAAACTGTTTTATTTTTCTCTATATATAAATATGTAAGCTGTGCAATGTCTCCTGAGCCCTTGGTGATAATAGTGAGGCCCATAGGCTATAGCCCCGCTAGATCCCCCCCTCCCTCAATCCGGTCCTGGAAATAATTTTGGGCGATAGTTTAGTAAAATATATTGCTGAGTAAGAACGAAATTAAAACTATTGTTGCACGACTTCATGGAACATCATTCCAAAATCAGATTTCAACAATGGTTTTGACTACTTCCGTTACCCATTTTCGTTACATCGAAGTTTTTTACTCGGGATTTATTTTACGACTGTCGGAAAAAATGCGTAGCGTAAAAAAAAAAAAAAAAAGATAGGAAAATTGGAAATCGTGCATGGTAATTATCTACTTTGATCAAATAGGATTATCTATCAACATATTGTACACTCGTGAACAACAGTTCCTGGCGAATGTAACCTCACAGTCTTTACGCAATGATGCTGAAGTAATCCCATAACAGAAAAAGCTCACCCAAAAGAAGATCGAGGAGCTGCTGCTGCACAACGATAACGCGCATCTGCATGTCTCTCATGTCATAACCGACATTTTAGAAGAGAATAAAAGAATACATTTGTGCCTCATCCTCCGTATAATCTATATCTCACCCCCACCCCAACCCGTGACTGCGGGCTATTCTCGGAAGTGAAGAAAAACCCGATGGGACCGAAGTGGATTCGCCCGCTGTGTTTAAACGTAAAACTACGTATGTCCTGTCTTGTATCTATGATAAGATCGTGAATGCTCGGCATTGGTAGTTCTGGGTTTCTTGGGCCCACAGATTTCCTGTTCTGCCAGTCTTTTCAGTTTCCTCGGCTCCTTTTCTGCGCTTAACTTCGCATTTTCGTGGCAGTTTTATAGTTTTTTTCCCACTAATTCTACAAAGCTGCGAAAAATATTCTGATTAAAATTGTTGCTGTTGGTGGTTCGACTATCCACCTTTATGGTTTATGGAACATCAATGGTATAAGTGACTTGCAAGATGATCGGATTTGGCGTAATTATTTAAAAATACACTGATCTTCAAATTAAGAGAATTTGCACATTTTGTCGAATTTTTGAAAAACTAATGAACACATTTTAATGAAATTCGGTATGGATACACAGTTATATAAGAGAAAAAAGTTATGCCATACAACAGTCATGATACGCACTCATGATCGCCAGTAAGGCTCATCAGCATAGGAATGTCCAAAATCCACGTTGCAAGATCGAACATAAAATGACTCTAATATGGGGTATGGTCCCCTCTCACAGTCATACAGCTCTCCCAGCGTGACGTCATACTGGAAACGAGGCAGTTGATGAGTCCTTGTGGCAATCGGTCCCACTCCTATAGCAACGCAGTTTTCAGCTCCTGGATGATTCTCGGAGGGGAATGGCGAGCTGCAATTGCCCTCCCAAGAGCGTCCCAGCCATGTTCGAGAGGGTTTAGGTCTGGCGATCTGGTTGGCCAATCCATACGGCGAATATCCTTACTTTGAAGATAATTGTCGACCAGGTGAGCCCTATGTGGACGAGCGTTGTCGTCCATAAAAAGAAATCCAGGGCCAACTACGCCCCTGAAAAGTCGAACATAGGGCTGTAAGGTCTCATCCCTATACCTCTCAGCAGTCAGGGAGCCTCTGTTAAACACATGGAGAGGTGTGCGGGTGTCCAACATGATGCCTGCCCAGACCATGACACCTCCGCTGCCATAGCGGTCCCTTTCTCGGATGTTGGAGGAAAGGTATCGGGTCCCAGGTTCTCTCCAGATGCAGGTACGTCGAGAATTAGTGTCCAGGCTGAATCGCGACTCGTCTGTGAAGAGAACGTTACCCCACTGATGTCTGGTCCAAGGCTGATGTTGTCTGCGCCATGCTAAACGCGCGCTCTTGTGTGCTAAAGTGAGCGGGACGCAAACAGCGGAACTTCTGGCAAAAAGCCCTCTCTCATGAAGCCTTCGGGAAACAGTAACCCTTGAAACTCGGGTTCCAGTGGCGGCATGAAGCTCACGAGATAGCTGTGCAGCTGCAGCAGTCTTGTGGCGCCTCGCTGAAAGTGCCAAATAAGGATCTTCATTAGCCGTCGTGGCTCTTGGACGTCCTTGCCCAGGCCTTCTCGATATGGATCCGGTGTCGTTAAACTGTTTCCACAAATTGCAGACGACACTGTGTGTTACATTGAGCTCTGTAGCAACCTGCACTTGCGATTGCCCTGCCTCCAATCTACCGACGATTCTTCACCTCATTCCCTCATCAATACGTTCGTGGTAACTCATTTTACATGACTGCTTATGAAACTGTACCAACTCCTGCAAGAAACACAACGAATGTCGCCGAGAAGTACGAGCGAACTAATCGCGGAAAAAGCCACGAGTGCTATTCATGCCCTCCGCTGTCACAACTCCGCCCGCACGCACGTTTACGCTTATGTATTCGACACTGCAAATTTGCATTCTTATTCGGCGGCATAATTTGTGTCTTTGGTTCCGCACTTTTTGTGAAAATCGACAAAATGTGCAAATTCTCTTAATTTTGAACACCGGTGTATTTAAGCAGAGCAGTATTAATAAAGTACAGTTATATTATCATCTACTGTTAACACTAGGAATTGTAAATTTTTCAATTTACACGACTAGTCCACTATGTTAACATTAATTAATTACATACCAAAATCAATGTGCAATCACCTTCAGTTCTGAAGTATTGAAAACGAAAATAAAAGTATACGCGCAGCGCAGAGCACAAAAATGACCATCCTATTCGGTGTGCTGTCACGAACTGCCATTGATCCGCCGGCTCCTACCACTTATAATTGTCACCAAATGGCATCTATGCGCTATCAGACGATACTAGTGCCGTTGTCACGTCTCCGATAATCCCGGAGTCATTAAGAGTTGAAATCGGTCACACAATTATGTCGTGTGCACCGCTAAGCTGTATCGTACCATAAGACGTACTTGAAAGTCAAAAAAGAATTCAAAAGTTACCCTTTTTCACCGGAGAAGGAGGAGGCAAGTGCCCTAAAGAAAAGCTGAATTTTCGCGTTCGTTGGAAAGGTGCCATCGTCGGTGCTGCTATGGAGGCTGACTACACATAAAAACACCACGTAAAACTAGATAATGAGTTAAGAACTCTTTTTTTTTTAAGGAATCTTGTCTTACTTGTTTTTAACACGCCTTTTCGCATATACAGTCATTTGCAAAAGTTTAAGACCACCTGCTGGTATTAGGAGATTTCTGCCGATTGCGTCAACTACTGTTTGTATTACTAAACTTCCTGTCGCTGTTGCATCGTCCAACAGCGGCAGCTGTTAATAGAGTTAGGGGAAGCGTGCGAGCGCTACTTTGCTTCTGGTTTTCATGTTGAGAGGTCTTGTACATATTTTCTATATAGCAAAAAATAGTCAAAAGAGCGCCATTAAGTGTTACTCACAGGGCACAAATAGTAACTTTATATCGTGAAGGATACTGCAAACGTGACATAAGCAAAAAGGTAAATGTGAGCAAGACTGCTATTCATAATACGATCATGAAATATCGAGATACGGGTGAATTTAGCGACCGAAAGAGAAGTGGACGTCCAAGGAAAACAACCCCACGTATTTACAGTACCATAACGCGAATAGTTATGCGTTCTTTGAGCAGTTCGTGCAAGAAAAGCAAAGCTTTTCTACGTTCAAAAGGGTCTGATATTAGCATCAGCACTACACTGAAGAGCAATTGAATTAGAGACAGCTGGCTTATGCAATTGTGGCGCTGTGGGTGGACGGCCCTGTAAACGGAAACGACATGACGTATGCAGCGATCCGACAATATAAGGAGTGATGCGACGAGAATCAGTAAGGGTAAGACGAAGGATATAAGCGCATTTGATCGTGGGCAAAATGTCGGGGCCAGACGAATGGGTAACTCCATCTCGGAAGTCCTGCAGGCACTGGGATTTTCACGAACCACTGTGTCACGGGTGCACCGTGAGTACATCGAATCCGGTAAAACCATCCCTGCAAGGGCCAACTGCCGTGGACAACAGCGTGTGGATTAGCGGGGTCATCGTCGGCTAGCTCGCATTGTAACAGTCGATAGATGGGCCACAGTGCAAGAAATCACTCGGCAATTTAACGCTGGTGCACAAAAACGTGTAAGCAGCCAAACCATCCAGAACCATCTCCTCGCTATGGGGTACAAAAGCCATCGTCCCACGAGGGTACCGCTGCTGACCGCACATCACAGGGTGCAATGATTAGCATGGGCGCGAGAACATCGCCACTGGGCCCAAGACATGAGGGAAAATGTTGCCTGGACTGATAAGTCGAGATTCACATTGGTACATGCTGATGGCAGGATACGAGTACGGTGCAAACCACATGAAGCGATGGATCCTTTTTGCCAGCAGGGTACTCTTCAAGCTGGTGGGGGTGTCATTCTCGTCTGGGGACTGTTTACGTGGAGTGAAATGGGACCACTGGTTCGTGTGACATCTTGCCTCACCGGTCAACGTTACTGGGATATCCTGGACGACCATTTGTTCCCGTTTATGCGTCTTCAACATACTACTGAGGACCTCATCGTGCAACAAGACAATGCACCGTGCCATCACTCCCGAATTGTATCCGAATGGTTGGATGAACACTCCACTAACGTGACCTCGCTTCCTTGGCCAGCTAGGTCACCTGACCTCAATCCCATCGAGCACATCTGGGATGCCATCGAGAGAGATGTTAGAGGCTCTGACCACCCTCCATCAAATCTTCGTGAACTGTGGGAGCTTGTTCAGGGGTCGTGGATCCGTATGGCTTCCCAACGCTTCCGGTGTCTTGTCGAGTCCATGCCGAGACGAATGGCCGCCGTCATCAGGGCGAAAGGTGGTGCTACACGTTACTCGACCTCTAATTCAATTGCTCTTCAGTGTATTTCCGACGACTTAGCAAAGATTTTGGGTTACAGTCTTATAAACCTGCACATAAACCTAAACTAACCTCTGTCATGAAAAAGAAGATACTCCAGTTTGCAAAGTGTCATCAATCGTGGACTGCTGAAAATTGGAGCAAAGTTCTTTTTTTTTTTTTTTCGATAAATCAACTGTGGGTCAACTTGAATCACATGTTCGACGACCAAAAGGAAAAAGGTTTGATGAACAATACACCGTTAGCCCCGTGAGACATCCGCCTAGTCAGATGATATGGGGTGGTGTATCGGCATCCGGTACTGCTTCATTATCCTTTTTGCCGACAGGCACTACCATGACTGGTCCTTTTTATGTTGAAATGTTACATGACAAGCTGTTAACTCATATGCAAGTGCACAGATGCACAATCTTTATGCATGATGGTGCTCCATGCCACAGATCAAAGACAGTAAAGGTCTACCTGCAGAGGAAAAACATAACTGTGCTTGACTGGCCCGGTAATAGTCCCGGCTTTAACCACATCGAAAATTTGTGGACCATTTTAAAAGACAAGATAGCAGAAAAACAGCCATCTAATTCCCAAGCTTTGATTGACACGGTTTCAAGTAAATATCGCAAATCCCTCATTGAGAGTATGCCACATCGTATTCTGTCAGTTATAAAACACAAAGAAGTACTGAGTTTGGTCTTTTTGTGTTCTATAGAATATAAGTACTCGTCTGTGGTGTCATTTCTTGAAATATCTCTGACTGGTAATTAGTTGTTTCTTTGAATTTTCAATAAATTGACAGGTGGTCTTAAACTTTTGCGAATTACTGTAATCGCGAAATAACTGTCCGCTTTTATTAGCGAGTCAGTTATAAATTTGATCAGACACGAATTAAATATCGCTCCGTGACTATATTACTAAATTTTCGTGTTTGGTAAAGACGGTTTGGAGTAGTTAACTTCTTGTTCTAAATTTCTCCACTACATGCTCAAAATTACAGACAACCGTCTCCCCAAATATTCAGTATGAGTCAGTAAATTGCCTACAAGAAAATATTTCAATTTTGTACTTAATTCGTTTTTCTTGCCTGAACTGCGATTTAACGTACGCGTTTGCATCACATCATCTCCCTGCTCTCTCACTTTATGAAGTTGGACCAGTTTTACCAAAAATAAATTAAAAAACAAACAAACAGCGGTGTATCAGAATTAATGACAACTTATGAATGAATGCGCAACAATAAATGTTTTATAACGCACGTATTTTTTTTTTTTCAAAATAAAGAATATTTATTTCCTATAATTGCATATGTCTCTTTTATGTCTTGCTCGGCTGTTCTACATGTACACATAACGACCTCTGCGTTCCGTGAGCGTGTGTACAATAGCGGTTTAAATTATATGGTGGAAATTCCGATCCTGGGTTAACAAATGGGGTCAGAAAAACCGTGACGGTTTCGATTTCAAGTGGTCAGATGGCTTTTTCATTACAAATCATTTAAATTGAACGGTAAGGAGAAAGCTGGAAGGGGGTGGAGAGGTAAGTATGTGTCGTCCACAAAGGGAGGCCACAGTGGGATGCACGAAGGGAGTTCAGGCTCACGGAACTGAGAAACACAAGAAATAGAACTTAAAAAAAAGAAAGCTGAAAAAGTAGAAGCGGGAGACGCGAAGTCTTGGGCGTCCGGGGGATAATCCATCTGCATGCTGGGAAAGGGGGGGGGTTACCCCTCCACCCATGCCGTTGTCAGGCCAGGGACAAAAGAAATGACTAGTGCTATTACAACATAGGCGGGTGGAGACACCCCAATTACGTCATACCACACACGCCGCTCAAGAGACAAGTTCATTAGAACCAAAATCGCACGGTGTTCCTCTTGATCTACTTTTCTCTAACCGACAATCTTCTTCAAACACCAAGCGGAGATATTGTTTCACTCCTATGGAATTCATAACGTCATTTTGTAGACTGTGCATGAGAATAGGAATGCCGGGATCATTAAATCGCTCGGAATTTAAGATAATAATTAAAGTTATACTGAAAATCCAAAACACGTGTATGTAAAAACACACATTCACACACAGAGGTGGGGCTTACCATGACTCTCCTGTCATAGTTCTAAAAAAGTAACGGTGCCTTTAAACGGTGACAAAATCGCCATTTACAACGGCGATGTCGGAGCTGTAAAGAAGTCGGAACAGCGAGTCACAGTCTTACTTCTATAACAGTGACAAAATCATTGTTTTACGACAGGGGTGACAGAGCAGTAATAGAACAGCAAGTCACCGTCTCGGTTTCAACAGTGACAAAATCACTGTTATAACAGGCTCGCTTTGAATTCTTTATTTAAGAGGGAAAGCCAAAACAAAAACTACCTTAAGCGTGGGAAAAAGGGGAGTCTGAAAGAAAGCTCACACCACAAGTTTCTCCTATGATGTTTCAACAGCAAAGCAGACAAACTGCTTAGCGATAGTGACGCGGTAATCGAAACTATGGGTAACAGAGGTTTTGGACCACAAGCGTTGCTCGGACACGGACGGCTAACGGTCACGTCCTTCTCAGTGAATTTCCAGCTGTTACCTTTTGTCACTAGTTACAACAGTGACGGCCAGGTGGCGCAGTGACGAGATTTCCGACTCATTTTTATTCACAGCGTCCCCTGAACTTAGATTTGAATGCTGTATACTCATAATGTTTTCTTTTGTTTGTTTGTTTCGGCATCTAACGCAGAGGCGTAAATAGGGCGGGGCAGGTGGGGCGGCTATCCCGGGCGCTACTTAACAAAGGGCGCAAAAATCACTGCTTACAGTTTGATTAAAACTGGAAACTAATATTTTGCACCAGGTTTTGGTACAATACTTTCGCACTGTTATATGTCGCTCACATTGTCCAAGATTCTCTGGGGCTATTCAATCGTTACTACAACAGCGAATCTCGACTGCCAGCTGCATTCGGTCCGTCTGATGTGCTACCATAGGCCCGAACTCGGAAGCTCTAGGGAAAAACAGTCACACTTTGATTTCGCCTTCCATGTAGAGATAGCGGAATACATGTGACATTTTGTTTTGACAAGTAGCGTACATCTATATCTGTGTGTGTGACGGCCAGGTGGCGTCACACACACAGATATAGATGTACGCGATATAGATATAGACGGCCAG
This sequence comes from Macrothele yani, assembly GCA_039090855.1. Classification (NCBI taxonomy): domain Eukaryota; kingdom Metazoa; phylum Arthropoda; class Arachnida; order Araneae; family Macrothelidae; genus Macrothele; species Macrothele yani. The sequence goes on along the minus strand of CM077029.1, from coordinate 165,037,148 downwards.
GTGGCGTCACACACACAGATATAGATGTGGTCTAAGCGCTGGCTCTTTCCCTTTCCTGAAACCAGTAGCCCTAAATTAAGGCGAGAGACTGTTTATAGTCTGTTGAGTTTCTCGCTGTGGTCGCTAAATCCACAAACAGACAAAAACGTATATTCAGAAGATAGAAAGACAGATGGACCGGTAGTCTGTTCTTCTGTCTTCAATAGTGGTCCAGGTACAGTTTCTAATCACTGATCCGAGTGGGCCCGGGTTTGAGTCCTGGATGAGTCCTGGACTCAAACCCATTGCGCCTGCGTTCCGGTAATAATTCTCCCCAGTCCTAGGAACCAATGGAATTAAAGAAGAGGGACTGCTTGTAGACCTTAGAATAATTCACGGTGGTCGTAAAACCACGAAACGAACGAAAAAAAAAAAAAAAAAAAAAAAAAAAAGATAAACGGCGCAATATTTTGTGGTTTGCCCCGGGCTCAGAAATACCCAGTTACGCCTTCGATTTAACGACTACTGTGAATAACTGTAAGAGCTATGGCCCGACCCTAATTTAGGGCCACTTATTCCATGGAAGGGACAGAGCAGCACCATTGGACAAGCACACCACACCCGTACCTAAACCGGATCGATTCGAACTCGGGCCCCACTCTGACGAATATTCAGAACCCTACGCCTCATATCACTTGGCCACGTGGCGGCCTGGCTCATCATCGACGTGAGAACTAGGAAACCTCATCTACTCCAAGATTTCCCCCCCCTCGTTTACAAATCAAAGTTCCTCAGATATTAAGTAATTAAAATAATATCTCAGATGCATGCTTTCTATTGAAAAAAATAATAATAAAGCATTGCTTTCTACTGAGCCGTAGAAAGTTTAAGCGTCGGTTTTAACCTAGGAGCTTGTTTCACAGATGAAAAAAAAAGGACTAACCGTAAACTTTACTTAAGTCACTCGATCTAGTTAACAGTAAGTCCTTTTCGTAATTATTTACATGAAAACACAGAGTACGCGACGGGCTCTGCTTTTTGCTACATTTTCAGTTCCGGAAATGCAGGCTGAGGTCTTCCACTCTTAAGCCGCTGAAGTCTATTCCCATACTAAACCTGGAAAAATCATATCTTTCTCTACAGTTCATTAACGAATTTTAATTCACTACATACTCATTATAACACCGACGAGCGATTACATTATGAAAACCCCGAGCTGAGAGGTATGAGCGCGCCTGGAGACCGAACGGTGGCGCAGGTGAAGTTCACAGAGCAGTATATATACAACCCGAGGACCGGCTTTCGATTTGTAGAGTGTTCGGAGTCGAAATGGGAAAAGCTGCCGATTTATCGGAGTTTCATAAAGGACAAATTGTGGTGGCATGGCTCCTCGGAACTACGATCTCGGAAACTGCGCATCTTGTGGGCTGTTCACGTGGCGCTGTAGGAAGTACGTATCAAAAGTGGTGCACAGATGGCCAAGCGACGAACCGTCGTCCGCAGCTCGTTGATTCCAGAGCGGAGCGGAGACTGTCACGCATTACTCACAGCGTCCTCGGGGCCACAGTGTGACAAATCACATGAAGCTACAACAGTGGTGATCAGGGCAATGTGTTACAGCACACAGTTCATCGCAACCTTCTGCGCATGGGCCTGCGTAGATGTAGGCCCAGCTGGGTCCCCATGCTCAATGCACGTCATCGCCAACTACGCATAAAGTGGGCCCAAGAGAATTGTGGCCACCCCGGTGGCGTAGTTTGTCTAAGCGCTGGCTTCTGACCATTCGTTAGAGATGGGTCCGGACTCGATTCCCGGTGAGGATTGGATGTTGTGTTTTGTCTCACGGCACTGGCTCCCTCCCTTCCCTGCAACCAGTTGCCCTAAATTAGGGATGGGCGACTGCTTATAACCCATTGAGTTGCTCACGGTGGTCGTTAAACCTCCAATCAATAAAAAAAAAAAAAAAAAAAAAGATTATCGAGATTGCACATGTGGATGATTGGAAGAAAGTGGCCTAGTCTGATGAATTAAAATTCCTGGTGCATCACGTAGACGGCCGTGCGCGGATACACCGTTTACCAACGGAGGCTATGGCACCTGGATGTTTTATTGGGCAGAAACAGGACGGTGGTGGCTGTGTTATACTGTGGGCGATGTTTTCTTGGGACGCTTCAGGCTCCATTATCCCAATAGCACAATCCCCGACAGCTGTCAGGTATCTGAACATCGTTGTGGACCAAGTTCACCCATTCATAGCAACTGTGTCCCCTGCTGATGATGGCCATTACCAAAAGGATAATGTGCCATGCCACACTGCCAGAATCGTCAAGGAGGGGCCTCTAAATTTACCTGACATGAACCGCATCGAACATTTGTGGTTCCACTCGGAAAAGCGGGTTCGTGCTAAATCACCACCAGCCCGAATTGTACGGGAATTAGAAGACCCGTTCTTGACATTATGGTACCAGACACCCCAGGATACCTATCGCCACCTCATCGAATCGATGCCTCGCCGAGTGGCCGCTGTTTTGCGGGCTAATGGGGGTCCTACAGCTTATTAGGTAGGTGGTCATAATGTAACGGCGCATTGGTGTAAATACCCTAAACAGAAACAGTGACAGTACAAAACATTGTCTGACTACTGCACCACTATAAAAACATATTTTTACCTGAGTTAGACTCCACCTGAGAGCAATAAATGCAGCAGCACCGATATCTATTTGTATTGTTACGCCTGTCATATAGAGTATAGTACGCAGTTTTAGGTATGTTTACCTGCATTAGGGTTTCTGCACGAAACAGAAGTTCCGAAATACATATAAGAGAAAAATCAATTTTGGCACGTCCAATTCTGGCCTTCTAAAAAAGGTGAAGTGGAAGATTTCGTCAGAATCCACTGGCTATATATATATAATTATAGCAATAATCCAAAAGGCGAGATCCAAGGTGAAATTTTTTCGGTTGCTGTGCGTTGCTTAACGTGGGAAGAGCGATGAATTTATTTATTTAACTGACGCCACGTATTTAGAAGATTTTCACTATTTTCACCATGCCACATCCTTCCTGCAGTCCTGACCTCGACCCGCGCGAATTCTGTTGGTTTCCAACAATGAAGGAGAAGTTCCGTGGCGAAACATTCAACACAGATGTTGACGTTATTCAAGCTGTACAGATGTCGCTAAAGCAGCTTCCACAAAATGCCTTCGCCATATGCTTTGAAAAGTGGACTGAACGATGGGACCTTTGCATATCATCCGAGGGAAGATACTTCGAGAAAGAATAGCATATATTTTTTTGTATCTATATTTCTTCACTTTGTGTGATTTTACTCTGTTTTTATGGAACGGCAGCTGTACATTCGTGAATACAATATAAATGACGTAGTACATTTTTTAAAACTACGGTGTTCAACGAAACAGAGGAATAAGAGCATGACTCATACTGTGTTCGGAAAAGGACAATAAGGTGGAATTTTTTATCAATATCTCATTGCAAACTGCGTAATTTGCGCTTTTACTTAGACTCCAAATATTTACATGACATGCCAAGTTATAAATATTTCTCTTTTACGTAGACACTAAATGTTAATTACTATGACTTATGCCTAGGCCCTTTTAACAGTTTTTATTCTAACGATGTCATATTCATAACGTTTACGTATTAATTCAAGTTAATCATATTGTGTTTTTACCTAGACACGAAGGCCTAGGCCTTTTTAACAGTTTTTATTCTACTAATGTCATATTCATAACGTTTACAAAAGCGCAATAATATTACCTTGGCTTGATATGTAAACGTTATGAATATGACATCGTTAGAATAAGAACTGGTAAAAAGGCCTAGGTATAACACATAGTAATTAATATTTAGTGCCTAAGTAAAAGAGAAATATTAATAACTTGACATATGTAAATATTTAGTGCCTAAGTAAAAGAGAAATATTAATAACTTGGCATATGTAAATATTTAGTGCCTAAGTAAAAGTACAGCGTTATTAAAAAATCCCACGTTATGGTACTTTTTTTTTTTGATTGGAGGTTTAACGACCGCCGTGAGCAACTCCATGGACTATAAGCAGTCGCCCGTCCCTAATTTAGGGTCACTAGTTCCAGGGAAGGGACAGAGGCAGTGCCGTAAGACAAACACAACATCAATGCATCACGGGATTCGAACCCGGATCCCTTTCAGACGAATGAACAGAGGCCATCGCTTAGAGCACTGCGCCACCGGGGCTGCTTATCGTACTTTCCGAAACATAGTCTGAGTCATGCTGTAATTCCTTTGTTTCGTCAAACACTGCAGTTTTTAAAAATGTACAAGTCATTTATTTTGTATTCACGAATGAATTTTTATTTCCACAAATTAAAGTATAATTCTCGCTTGGCTTAATTAGAACGTTTTTTCGATTCAATTCTCATTATAGGGCCAACAAGCGGCAATTTTTATAAGGCCTCGGCCAGTTGGCCGTGTGACCAATTATCCTGAGGCCAATTGTCGGAACCCCACCAGAATCCCTGTAATAAACAATAAAGTGAAGCGCAACTCATAGGCGATAGCTTCCCCAAACCACGATGTTCGCTGTTCGAACGGCATGTCGTTCGGTGACATTCGCTAAATTGTTGCGTTGACCACATCGGAGCCACATGTGTAACAGACGACTACCTGATCGAAGGCAGAAGCGAAATTCATCATTTTGCACTGCGCGGGTCTCATGAGCGGCGTAACTCTAAACGCTGATGATGATGGGTGGTTTCTGTGATTAGATACGCAATGTACGCCATGCGTGAAAGCCTGTTACCCCGTTGACGGGTTGAGATGATTTGCCGTGTGATTGCGAGACTGATGATAGGTATCATCACTCTTCTCAATGGATGAAAGCGAGGCTACCGGTTCTGTAAGGGCATGTAGTTGGATCAAACAGCCAGTTCTATAGACGCTCTGGGTCTACCGCTTCCAAAGCAACGGCTATGTATACCTAATCTCACCCGCCGTTTACAATAACGATGGATTGACACTGTGGTGGCCAACATGTGACGCAATATGCTGAGCTGACTCAACCGGCTCTTTAGAAATCCGTTAGCTAAACCGCCTTCCGACCAGATAGTCGCACATTTGATCCCAGTAGTTGCTCTGAACCACTGAATACTCCCCATGCGTCAGATGGGCACATTAAGCCGTCAGCTCCCGGGTATTGGACCTCCTGTTACAAATAAAGTCATCTCTGGAAGTGCTCGTTGTGACGTCATAGTCCGCCACTCCCAATTACGTCCACTCGCACTTTCAATCTGGCATTCCTACCAAAAGAATATCTATGACTTAGAAGTTAAGGCTCGGCGAGACGTAACTAGCGCAGACATATCCTCTGATACAAGATGCAGTGCACAGAAACCAAGATATAGGCTGACGCCGGAGCCGACTGCGCATGCGTGTTTGTGTTGTTTGTTGACTTCAATTCTGGCAAAGAACAGTCAGCCGAGCTACTCACAGCACGTGATTGTTACCTTCTCGGTAGCATAATAACTTCGCAAATCGGATATGTTAGTTTTTTTGCGCCAATCGGGTTCGTTAAAGCTTTTGTTAGCTCTTCAGTTTTTCAGAAATGCCGAATACTACGGATTGTCTGCATTTTGTACGGATTCTTAGAACTAACCAAAATATCTGATAAAATTTAATTTAAATAGTAATATTAAATTAATTGTTATTGCATATTTGTTTCACAAAAATAAGGGACGGGCGGGATATCAGAAAAAAAAACCCAACAGCAACAAAAACTACTGCACCGCCGTAGTCCCCTAACGCCTTTTTGCTCCTGAATGTTTGCTTTCCGGCAGAGCACATAAACTTCCAGCTTGTGGTGGCGCTGTTGTCGCCTGTTTTACGTTTTCTCAACGAGAGTTGACGTTCTTCATGCGAAGCTTTATATTCTTTGATCCTACTTCTATCATTGGTCTACCATATGTTGTATCTGAGCTTCTACGTTCGATCTAACAAAATTTCATTTCTGATACACAGCACAAAACTCCCATGGAGCATCATAGGTAGTTGGGTCTGAACCTACCCCGTGGGCGTAAACCCTACGAGAAACTGTTAGCTGTGAAGAAGATCCGTTAGCTGATGATAATCTCAGCAATAATGGGTTCACGGTATTTTTACATGTAACGGGTTTCTTCCAGGACTCACTTTTTAACAGTCTGCAGCAGATTTACTCGGAAAGACACTTCCATCTCTTATTCATGGATCATCGCATTCATGATTTTATAACAGCTTCAGGTTTTACCGTATAGGTTCGATAAACGAATAATTTGCACATCTCCACTTTACGGTCTTATACCTCTGTCAATTAGCAATTAAACTGCAGCACTATTTCCTGCTGGGGTTTTTTTTATTTTTTTACAGTGTACATTTTCATTTAAATTCTTCACAATTTTCTTTCAGCTGAAAAAAAAATCCGTTCTTTTGTTTGCTTCAGCGATGAAAATTTCTAGTTATCTTAACTAAATACTTTACCGACACTGAGGGTAAAGTATTCCCACAGCATGACATGGTAGCAGAGCCGGATTAAGGCCTTAGCGGGCCCCGTAGGATAAAATATCTGAGTGGGCCCCCAAAGAACTTATGACGGGGAATCATTATGAAATCCGTTAAAACACAAGATTGTAGCAATATGCTTGTGATAATTAATGCGTAGTGTATTCTTCAAACTAATAAATTATCTGCAGAGTTTTCATAAAAAGTCGCCATATTTTCTATTGTCCTCATACGAACACGAGTTAAAAGCTTAAGATTCCTATATTTTGCCTTGGAATTTCTAATTTTAAAGTATTGTGTACTTTTCTTATCGCATCTTTTTTCAAACTAGTATACTAGTAATTCGAATTTCTAGGCACAGATTAGGAATCAAAGATTCCAAGCTTTCGCACATCAACCAGTTGGGTTTTTCAAGGAAAGTTAGCTGTCTACTTTCCTTGAAAAACCCAACTGGTTGATGTGCGCAAGCTTGGGAGCTTTTATTCCTATTTTACGCCTAGAAATTCGGATTACTATACTCGAGGCAAACTTAACCTGGAAATGGGAGAAAGGCTACAAAGCGTATACTTCCACTGCATAAAATAGTTCTGGTCTAAAAGCTCGTACTCTAGCTTCAACTGGCACTTAAAAAGTACACAGATGTTCAATACGTTGTGTGTATGTGCATTTAAAAAATTCAGATCTCAGTTTCAGCGGCATTTCTAAAAAATACAGATATTCGCGTTTTGGTGACCTCACTGATGGTCCTCTGTCACAGCATTTGGGTCAGAGTTAAGCCGTCAACCCAGGGGATATTTATTGCTGTGGGAGTGTGGGGCTCATTAGCGGAAGGGAGAGCATTTCGCGTTTCTCCTTCTTGATTGTTGTTTTAAAACACTCTTCTGTCTTTTCGGTTTTTTCGAATGGTATCTGCCGGTCACTCGAGTGTATTTCAGCCGCATAAAGCTAGGAAACCATTACGAAGCTCTGCTAAGGTGATCGTTATGAATGTTTTCACTAAATTGATGGAAAAAATTCGTCGAATAAATCGGAAAATGAGATAATTGTTACGGCAGAACTCATTGGTGTTTCAAGTCGCAGCATTGCGAGAATGAAGGTTGAATTTAGACGCAACGGTGCGTTTTCTAACCCCGGGAACAACCTAAACACGGCGGGAACGGTACGACGAATTTATTTTAACCGCAGTTCGACAGAAAGTACACAGTTTTTTCTTCCGGAATGAAATTCCAACAGCAATCAAAAGTTATGTCGGGTGTTAATGAAGATGATGAGCTCGGGTAAGGAGAAGTGGTCACCGGAGAACTGGACACATGGGAATTTCAGTGCCATAAAATTGTTCTGCATAAACAAACTTCGTGTGGCTATATTCCCCACTACTTGAGCAACTATTGTTCATAAAATATATTTTTTTTAATATTTAATTTTCAGTAAGAAATTTAGACATGTCCATGATTTCCGGGCCAAAGACAAAGCGGAGAACTGGCCACCGGAGAATTGGACACAGACATTTTAAGGGGCCATATAAAAATTGCGTTCTGGATTGCTCCGCGGCTACGTCTCCCGAGATTGGTTATCTGACACACATAAAATTTCTGTAATTTCGTATTTAATTTATTTACGATATCTTTCAAGGTATATAAACTACAGCTAAAGAAATTCTCTGCGGGTATGTGCAAACCTAGGAAACTTATGAGGGGGGGGGGGTGCTTAAAACCTAAAATATGAAACATAAAGATTTTCTGGTCCGATCGGGTTTTCTCAGCGTTCACAAGACTAAAACTCAATTATTTAAGCGATGGCTTCTGATCATTCGTTCGAAAGGGGCTCGGGTTCGAATCCCGGTGAGGCAAGAGTGTTTTGTTTGTCTTAGGGCACTGGCTCTCTCCCTTCCGTGGAACCAGTGACCCTAAGTTTGGGACGGGCGACTGCTTATATAGCCCATTGAGTTGTTCACGGTGGTCTTTATACCTCCAACCAAAAAAATTCGAACAAACGAAAGAGTTCCTTCCCGTCATTAGGCACCTTAGAAAACTGCCACACATAATTCGGAAAACTTGGAAAACTGCCACATATTCAAAGCGTTCCTCGAAGGAACAGCATTTTGTGTCTGTCCCTTCAATGAAGAACATGTGAAAATTTTCCATGTTGCTAAAAGATGCGTGGCAGTTTACAGTGAACCCAAAAATATAATTAACCACAGAGACCGGCTCTTGTCCAGTACTTATGGCAACATAGGGTAGTTAAAAATGAATACACATTTAACGGGTATCTGTAATGAAAAAAATCTAATCAATGCAAAATTTTGGGAAGAACGAAATTATACGCATAACTTTTGGCATGGTAAAAATACTTTTAATTAAATCCCACAGTTGGTAATTTTCAAGCAGTAAGTACATAAATGAAATATATATATATATATATATATCATCATCATCATCATCATTGTCAACCATTATCAATCCACTGCTGGACGAAGGTCTCCCCAAGTTTCCTCCACAACGGTCTGTCTTGTGCCAGTCTCCTCCATGTCACCCCTGCATACTTTCGAATTTCATCCACCCATCTCCCATGTGGTCTTCTTCTGGGTCTTTTCCTGTCCCTTGGAATCCAATCTAAAATTTCGGCTGTCCATCGATGATCTGTCCTTCTGGCAGTATGTCCAGCCCATTGCCATTTCAGGGATTTAACTCTGATCATGATGTCTTCCACTCTTGTCATTTTTCGGATCCACGAGTTCCTCTTCTTATCTCTCCTGGTTACACCAAGCATGCACCTCTCCATGCTACTTTGAGTTGTCTGCAGCCTTTGTATGTCTCTTTTAGTTAAGGTCCACGTCTCTGCACCATACGTAAGCACTGGAAGGATGCATTGATCAAACACTTTTTCTTTTAAGACATAATGGCATATTGCTCTTGAAAATTATGCTGTTTCTTCCAAAAGCTCTCCAGGCAAGTTTTGTACGCCGATTAATTTCTTCATCAATGTGACCCTCACTTGATATCTGCTGTCCAAGATAAACGTACGTGTCTGTTATATCCAGCTTTTCTCCATCAATTCATAAATCTTCATTTCTTGTAAAAGCATTGAACATCACTTTTGTCTTCTGAAAGTTCATTTTTAATCCCACTTCTTTACTCTTGTCAGCAAGTTCCTGGATCATACTCTGCAGCTCTGATGGGGTAGTTGCAAAAATGACTACGTCATCACCAAAACGAAGGTGGGTTAGATAATCTCCATTAATCTTTATCCCCTTGTTTTCCCAGCTCAGCGACTGAAAAACACCCTCCAATGTGGCATTAAAGAGCTTCGGAGATATGGTGTCACCTTGTCTCACTCCCTTTCCAATTTTTACGTGTGTTGTATTTTCAAACAGCCTAATCTTTGCACTTGCATTTTCATAGATGTTATTAATAATATTAATGTATGCATCTTCAATACCGCAGGTTTTCAGAGCCATTGTAACTGCTGATGGTTTCACCGAATCAAAGGCTTTTTCATAATCGATAAAAGCCATGCACAATGGAAGTTCATATTCCCTCGCTCTTTCAATTAGTTCTCTCAGCACGTGGATATGATCTATTGTGCTGTAGCCACTCCTGAATCCAGCTTGTTCTCTCGGTTGAGCCATGTCCAGTGTTACCTTCAAGCGGTGTGAAAGAACTTTAGTGAAGATTTTATAAACTACTGATAGGAGGCTGATAGGTCTGTAGTTTCCGAGATCCTCAATGTCACCTTTCTTATGTAGCAGGATCATTGTAGCGGTGTTCCAATCCTCAGGAATCTTTCCTTCATTAAGGCATCGAGTGAAAATTTGGGCGAGTACTGTTTCGATTTCTCCACTTGCTTCTTGTATGATGTCTACAGTAATTCCATCTTCTCCTGGAGCTTTTCCTCGCTTCATGTTCTTGATTGCATGTGCAACTTCTGCTGGAAGGACTGGAGGAACTCTGGTACTGGTATCTTTCATGATGTCTGGAGTGCATATATCATCCCTTTCATATAATTTGGAGTAGAAATCTTTCACTCTTGTCAAAATTTCGCCTCTATTTCTTGTTACAGAACCATCTTCTTTTTCTCAGTGCCATAATCTGTTTTCTTCCCTTACTGAGATGTTCCTTTGCTATCTTTAGGCTTTGGTTGTTTTCAATTGCTTTCCTCACTAGTTCACAGTTGAATTTCCTTACGTCTTCAGTGATACTTTTTCTTACTGTCTTGCATAGCTCTATATATTCCACTTTGGAAGTCACATCTTCTTTAGTTGTCCTCATCTCTCTTCTTTTTTGCATCAACATTTTGGTTTTTCCTGATAATTTGTTCACATGCAACTTGTTCTTAGACCCAGCTAATATTGTTGCTGTTTCCATAAGAGCTTTGGTTACTTTTCTGTTAACTTCAGAGATGTCCACTAGGCCTTCTAAAGCAGAGAACCTGTTCTTCAGTTCTAACTTGAAGGTATTATTGTGTTTTTTAAGGTTGGTTATGTCAATAGATTTTGTTTGTCTTATGAGCTTGCCACGTTCAAGTTTAGTGTTGAGGTGCATCTTACATCTCACCAATCTATGGTCACTACCTGTGTTGAACTTGTTTAGCACACTGCAGTCTTCTATGACGAATTTTTTGTTACACATAATAAAATCAATTTCACTTGTCGTCCCATTTGGATGTCTCCATGTCCATTTCCTGTGTGGCTTTTTCTTGAAAAAGGAGTTCAAGATGAAAAACCCTTCTGCCTCTGCAAACTCAACGAGAGTATTTCCACGCTGGTTTCTGTTGCCATGACCGAATTTACCTACTGAAGTTTCATTCTGTTGCCGTTGCCCTATTTTTGCATTGAAATCTCCCATAATTATTTTCAAGTGCTGCTTACCTTTATTATTTAGATGACAAATTTCCTCATAAAATTCTTCAATTTCTTCTTCAGGATGACTTGTGGTGGGTGCATAAGTTTGAATAATCTGAGCTTGGTATCTTTTCGAGAGTTGGATAACGAGTCGTGCAGCTCTGTCAGAGGAACTTTCAACTTCTACAACTTTATCCTTCAGTTTCTTGTTTATTATAAATCCAACACCACTAGTTCTGCCAGTATCTGTCCCACGATAGTAGAAGAGATGTCCACTTTTCAGTTCGATGAGATCTTCTCCTTTTCTCCTTACCTCACTTAGCCCCACGATGTCCCACTTGATCCTTTGTAGTTCCTCTTCCAATTCAAGAAGCCTTGAATCAGAAGATAGGGAGCGTCCATTGTAAGTAGCCAAGGTCAGCATCAGATGGCAGCCTAGTCCGGTCCTCCGGGGATTCTTAGCACCCTCTGCCTTCATGTCGCACTGGCCGCTGCCTTGGCCAGGTACATTCCAGCTGCCGGAGACTGAGGGCCAAGATTTAAGTTGTGGAATCATTTTGGAGGGGTTTGGCCATAACTCACCACGCTGGCCAAGCGGGTTGGTGAGTGTGGGATAGAATTTCCTCTAATCCCGATGGTATAGTTATACCGCTATGGGCGGTCGTCAGAGCCCCTTTAGTGGGAACAGGATGCACCACGAGAAGGCGGGGTTGACATTTGTCAAGGAGAGGCTGTGATGTTACGCATCACCTGACCTTACATCCCTATATATATATATATATATATATATTCTATAAAAGAAGATACCTAAGCAAAAATACATATATAATTTTAACTCACACCTAATACAACATAGAAAGGTTATGTATCTACCTGTGTGAGTAAAAGGAGAAAAGATAAAAAAATAAAATAAAAACAACTGAAAGGTGTCGAGAATACTGAGCTTGGCTTTATCAAGCGACCAGCAAACTCTGCATTTTCTCACTTTCACAAGACCTAGTTGGAAATGGGTTTCTGCAAGGCCATAGATGCAGTAACATTCCCACCTAAAATAGTTAAAAAATATATATATATAAGTCATGTCCTCCCGTAGAGTAGCATGACCTAGCACTAGTTAACAATTTCGCTTGCATCCATTAACCTTTCATGGCCCGACCCATGCTCTTCATCTGTTACTATTAAACAGAGAGAAGAAGATTAAAGAGAACTCAAGCTGTGAGAGTGACATAATAAATGGAAATGATTTTCAGCTATAACGAAATTCCAAGTTCGTTTGAGAGAAATTTAAACCTGAAAAACAATGCAAAGAAATCCAAATTTTACATTGCAATTAAAAAAAGGAAATGTTAATTTATAACGAAACAGATTTTTGAAAGAAAACTTGAGTCTAAAACCCCCTACTCTACAACTTATGACAGCACGAAAACGAGAATAAGTTAAAGATAAATATTAACTAAAGAAAACTTTGTGAAAGTTATATACCTTAAACAGTTAGTTGCAATATGTACAAAGTATTTCAGCAGTGCTTTAAGTGCATATTTATCTTTAACTTATTCTCGTTTTCGTGCTGTCATAAGTTGTAGAGTAGGGGGTTTTAGACTCAAGTTTTCTTTTCAAAAATCTGTTTCGTTATAAATTAACATTTCCTTTTTTTAATTGCAATGTAAAATTTGGATTTCTTTTGCATTGTTTTTCAGGTTTAAATTCTCTCTCAAACGAGGCTTGAATTTCGTTATAGCTGAAAATCATTTCCATTTATTATGTCACTCTCACAGCTTGAGTTCTCTTTAATCTTCTTCTCTCTGTTTAATAGTAACAGATGAAGAGCATGGGTCGGGCCATGAAGGTTAATGGATGCAAGCGAAATTGTTAACTAGTGCTAGGTCATGCTACTCTACGGAGGACATGACTTATATATATATATTTTTTAACTATTTTAGGTGGGAATGTTACTTGCATCTATGGCCTTGCAGAAACCCATTTCCAACTAGGTCTTTGTGGAAGTGAGAAAATGCAGAGTTTTTGCTGGTCCTTGATAAAGCCAAGGCTCAGTATTCTCGACACCTTCTACATTCAGTTGTTTTATTTTATTTTTTTATCTTTTCTCCTTTTACTCACACAGGTAGATACATAACCTTTTCTATGTTGTATTAGGTGAGTTAAAATTATATATGTATTTTTTTGCTTAGGTATCTTCTTTATAGAATGTGTATTCTGAATTTTCAAAACTGCTGCGTTGCGCGTTTTGATTTTCAGGTTATTTTGCACCCTTCGTTTTAAATTCTAAAATTTTTTCCTTAGTCTTCAGTTTTGCTCTTAAGTATATATATATATATATATATATATATATAATAAATACGTGAAAACAAAATCAGGACACTTAAGACTATTTTCCGTGTTTATCAAAGATAATTTCATTTTAAAAGAAAAAAAAAGTTACACGTTCTGTAACAACAACAAAAAAAAAAAATGGAGAGAGAAATAAATTGCTTGTTTACCGGTCGGCAACGTGCGCGGGGGTGGGGGTGGGGTGGGTACAGGGCTGAGACATGGTGCTAAAATAGAGGGGTCAGTGTCCGATCACGGTGACAGCCCTGACGGCTTATGGGAGAAGCTCCCTCGCAAAACTTCCGAGTGAAGATTAATTACACACCATTAGTGCGGAGTAATACTTGTAACTGGGAGTTAAAAGGACCCGTAGCTTCATCCCCATTGCTAGGATAACTTTGCTCCGAGTATAGTATAGTTATACTATTTTGAGTATCGTTGGTGTATAGTTCCTGACGAAATTATTAATGGCATCTTTTGTTATGCAATGCAAATAAAGCCACCGGGGTATTAGACTATTAACGGTTCCAAGTGGAAATTGGAAGGTGCGGGGGAATGGTAGTCGAAAAGAAGTGGTCGCCTATGCGGCCGTCGCTTTTGCGGCCGTTCGTTCTTTGACTCTCCCCTTTTGAGATTAAACATGGCTGCTGCACTTTTGTGACTTTTAGACTTCATAGGAGTGTCCGCGTTCGTTTTGTGCTGTTTGTTCCTCCACCACTGATTGCCCGCCATTAAATACAATTTCTTTTAGAGTGTGCATCGTTTCGGATCTTTAGCAATGGAATCTTTTGAAGTCATTGAGACAACAAACAAGAAAGATGAAACAGAATTTTCGGTTGTAATGAACTCGTCTTTTGAATTCTTCCGACACGAATAAAATTTTTAAAATCATTCATAAACTGTGCACAAAAGAGCAGTTCAGACTATCGATACAACGTCCTCAGGTTCGAACCTGGGATGATCTTTCAGAGATGGTGTGATTTGCTAACAATCGCTGAATATCTGCCGTGCATCGGACGAGCACGTTAAGTGACGGCCCCCAGGCTAGACCCACTGGTTAAATGGGTATCCTTTCATATGCCTCCCTCACTGAAATTCTCTCACCCCTCTATGTGTAATATCGTACTTGTACGGTGGCGCTGTTGGAAATAAAATTATTTAAAATAAATTTAATCCAACATGCACGTGCATAGATAGCCCCAGGGGATAGCGAGAGGCAATCTCAAGCCTTGAGACGATACTTAGGCCCCAGGGGATATAGGGGGGTCGGAAAAGTTGAAGGGTCAGTTCCCAAGAAGGGAGCGAAGTAACGTTCACCTGACGGAATAGATGAACCCCTCAGAAGGTCAAGTGACCTTGGCATCAGCGGACAAGGTGAAGCTCAGAAGGTCAGGGGTTTTTCACTGGTCAAGAGTAGTGGAGTACGTGTAGCGACAAGGAACAGACGTGGGTATTGAGTGCCGAGTATGACGAGAGAGAAATGAAATATGCCCAACGTTGTCAAACGGAGAGCCGAGTTCGGATAGCGCCAGTCAGCTCAATTAGGTGTATATGCCCAGTGTTGAAAACCTGAAAGACATATGGAGATACCAGATAAGTTATTTTCCTTTTCCCTTTTATTGCATGTACTTGCTTAAATTAATTCATAACCCTATTTAGAGCACGTGGCGTGTGTATTGGTCATGATAAAACAATGAAAACCCAGTTAGCTAGGTAAAACATTTAGGTAAAGCATAGGAGAAAAGGAACTGGAAGAAAAATGAATCACTAAGCTTTGCACTTATATATATAGATAGATGTATGCAGAAATGATCGGAGACGTTATAGAGAGAAATCGTAATAAGAGTAAATTTTATGTGTAAGGTATTGTTAACGGCTGCACCCACGCACGTGGTACCTTAGTGTTCCTAATTCTCTCGTATTAAACTATTTTGATTACTTCCACATAAGATTCCTGTTTGTCTTCCTTATAACCACACAAGACATAAGTTAAGGTATGTGTAAACTAAGATATGTGTTTATGTTTCTGATTTCTTTCACGAGCGGCACCTTTACTCTCCCACCATTCCAGTGACGGGATAAAGGTGAATCACAACGCCGTGCTTTATTATATGCCAGTACATATAAGGAGCACGTTTTTGTCCATATACGATCACTGTAGAACAAAAGTCCCATAGTTATAAAAAGGCACAATAAAGAAAATTTAATCGGTAAATGATCTGTAATTGATGCACCTATAATTTGTTCATAATAATAAATATAACAATAAAATTAACACCTTGTATTTAACATTGATGACAGTAACACGTGTCCCAGTGAATAGCATTAACACGTGTGCCATTGTTCGTAACTTTAACACGTGTTACGTATTAGAATGTAACGTTGGTACCGATTAACGTTTGAAGATAACTATGGTGAATTGGTTAAATATTTGTTTATAGCATATGATTATTATGATAATAAATATTTTAAAATAACGGAGAATATAACATTGGTGCCGTGACTTTTGAGCCATTCGTGCTGTCACGTATTTTTCCCCGTCGCAGTACGGATTGAATGGGTTTTCTTTTCTTCATGTGTAGCAGTTCTTTATTTTCTTTTGTTGTATGCATCATGCAATTGTTTTCTTAAGGTGTTATTTTGTCAACTTCATTACTAAGAGTTAGGTAAAAGCGCAATTGCATGTTGTAGGGAAAGGTATTATTTTAATTGGTATTAGTGTATAACTTAGGTATTAAACTTCTATTAAAAATGTCAGGCTCCTCCGTTCAAGATTCCATGCAGGAGTTGCAATTTATTGCATCAGTACTTCCCCTGATTCCCGAATTCTCTGGAAACGATAAGCTTATTCCAGCTTGTTTCTTGTTCGAAGCAATAGAGGGATTAGAATCAGTTACTAATTGGTCAGAAAAAGTAAAAATTTTTGTAGCAAAAGCTCGCATGACGCAAGCAGCTTTAGGATTTTTTGAGTGAATCTCCCCATGTTAGACAGCTTGATGATTACAAGATGTTTAAATCAGCAGTGATAAAAAGGTTTGCCAATAACCAACCTCTAGTAGTGGCAATACAAAATTTTAATTCTTGCAATCAAAGACCAGAAGAGTCGGTCGCCCAGTATGAATCACGTCTAAGAGGATCAGCGCATTCTTATCTAGGCACACCGGTCTCAGGGGATGAGCAGGTTAAGGCACTGGTTGATTCAATTATGTTATCACAATTTTTAGCAGGTGTGGAAAGAAGTATTCAAACAGAGGTACTTTCGAAAGGGCCTGCAAATTTCGATCAAGCAGTACAAGATGCACTGCTTGCTGAGGCAAATCGACATATCATCACAAAGAGTGTCAATTCTGCCGATGATGCAGATCAAATCCCTCGAGAAAGCGCCCCAGGCGATGCTAATGGTATTTCAGAACTTTGTCCCATGTTTCAGCAATACATCGGGCAGCAAAATGCACTTATCAGTACCTTACGAGAAGAATCACAACAAATGAGTGAAAGATTAATGAAAGCCGAGAATGAGCTATCAAAATTGCAATCAAAAATTAATGAAAGTCAAAATTATGAGAATTCCAGATATAAGGCTAGGCGAAATTTTGTTAATGTCAGATGTTTCGGATGTGGTGCATTAGGACACCCAGTTAGCAGATGTAATCAGCAATCAAATAATTTTGGAAACCAAAAGACAGGGAGATAGAGCCCCGTTTCGTGTCCCCAAATCTTCAGGCTACGGAGCGCGGGATACAAATGGCGCGGGTCATTTTAATCCTCGCGGAAATTTGTACCAGAGACAAAACAGGAATAACAACCAGGGAAATGTAAACACTGCAGTTGTCAATACGTTCCACATCCAGAGACATAGAAGTTTTCCGTTAGAGCAGAATAAGCATTTTGATCAAACAAATAGGAATGCTAGACCACATTACGTAACACATCAGAAACAACGTCAGGCTTATGACAACCTCCGTTGTTTTGGATGTGGAACTGTAGGCCACAAAGTGAGATTTTGCAGAGGGAAAAATAATTACAGAAATCCATTTCCCTCAAGACCTAGTCAGGGTAGGCATTTTTACACTAATAGACACCAGCGTGCTCAAAGTTCCCCAAAGCCACGTGTTACTCAAAATGAAGAGGCTCAAGAGAAGGTCCAGGTTTTGACAATAGTTGATTCCCGAAGTAAGATCAAAGCAAGCGTAGATAAAATCTCAACAGTTGAATCCACTACAGAAATTGTACATAAGCAACGTAAAAATGAAAAAGACAACTTAGAATCCCCCCAGATTGTGAAGAATAGTAAAGAGAAGAAGTCTGTAACGAATCCAGTTCGTTCTTCCTCACAGTCGTTCGCAAATCCTCATAATCCACTTAACGAAAAATGTGAAGAACAAACTGCAGAATCGCCATTTGATCTTTCACAGTTATTAGGAGTACAGGACGATAAAGATCCTTTTAAGTTAAAGCAGCCAAGCAAATCTTGTTCGAGACAGAAAGGTGCAAAGCAATAGAAGAGCTGCAGTTTATTTCATTTACACCCCTCCCCCAGCCCCAATTCCAGTAGCAAATCTAATTCGGATCTTTATTAAATTTATTTGATAGATTTAGTAATTCATTATTGTAGTTAGAAGGCATTTTAAACGGAAGTTAGTAAGTCAGAATGTTTTATTATAGGATTAGCATATATCTCTTAATATTAAAGCAAAAGGTGGAAAATTCACTAGTATTTTGTGTAATATATATGTATAAAATTTTCTCGAGTTCGGGTATTATTATTTTCCATTCCGTATTTCAAGTATGTTTCAAGTCTGTGTGTGGTTAGTGAATATAAAGGTGTGTGTAAAAAAAAAAAAAAAAAAAAAAGGAAAATTCTTAACTGGTTAACTAACGTTATGATATATCTGAATATTCCCCCCAGGAACACTTGGTTATCTCTTGTGGAGGTGTATGCACGAAAAATTCGTCAAATAAAAATTTAATAGTGATATTGGCAAGTGTAATTTTAAATATTAATGTTAATAATGTTTAGGTGCAGCGTGAAGGTAATGATTGATTGGGTTGAGCGGATCTATCTTTGCTTGGGAAGGAAAGAATAGTGTAAATCTAAGATATTAGATATACAACTATTCTGAAAAAAATAATAATGATAATGAATGTAGATAAGGGTAAATGAAAATTAAACCACTGGGTAGTTGACTTTGTTTGGATTGACGGATCACACTGCCGCGTCTAGTCTGGGTAATGACAGAGCGGTACAGTGCGTAATCAGGGGAAGAGAGAAGGTTATAGAAGAAAAGAAAAATAAATCAAAGTGTGAGTAAAGTCAGTGTGTTCCATGTGGTGGTGAACAAAGAGAATCACGTGTTGGTGAACAAATAGAATCACGTGTTGGTGAACAAAAAGAATCACGTGTTGGTGAACGAAAAGAACCACGTGTTGGTGAACGAAAAGAACCACGTGTTGGTGAACAAAATAACTATGCTTCCTACGGGAACTAGAGTGCAGCAGTGATTGAAACACCGTTTTCTTTTCCCAAACTCAAACAACAGGAGGATATTCAAGTAATGATGCAAGCTTTTGAAAATAATGAACGGATCGCACGTGGCATACGTAATGTAAGCGTGCTGGTGTATCCAAGGACGGTCGTAATTACTGTGAATGCAACGCATGTTTTTCATGTGGATGACCTACAGACTAAATAAAGTGCTACATTGACAGCGAAGACTTTGTTGTGCTGTGTGGTCAACAGGTAGTGAAAACGGTATGGTCGATGAACGGTGTGGTGAAAACGGTATGGCCGATGAACGGTGTGGTGAAAACGGTATGGCCGATGAGCGGTATGGTGTTTAAAAGCACAAAGGACAGTGTCCATGAGGGCGCACGCCGAGATGAATAAAACACAGGTGAAATGATTTTGCTGTTATTGTGTTCCAGGGTCAAAGAGACCTTGGTGAATAACCCATGCTATAGGTGACTGTGGACGAATAATACCTAGATAAACATATACGTACAGAGCTAAGTGTTCTACAGCTAATTTTATTACCAGCATATAAAAAGCACAAATCAGGTGACAATGTTCTCCAAATATTGCGAACTGCCAGTGATATTGGTTTGATGTCTGATAACTTTTTGTGTGAATTGTGTGTGAATCGCAGAACTGAACGTAAATCGAACAATTTCACCTTGTCTTACTTTCCACCAGGAAAAAAAAAAAATTAAGTCAAACAATAAAACTCAAGAATCGGTGGACGTGGACAATGACAATAAAAAAAAAAAAATTAATATAAAAGCAAACAAACAAACGGAAAAGCGTTTGACAGTTAAATGTGTTACTGATACTTGGTCAGCAACAGCTCAAAGTGTACTAAACGACACGTGCATGTAAGCTTCAGATGCCAGCAGTATCACTGAATTGATAATTTTTAGATATGTATTGTGGGTGCAGGACCGTAACAGTTAATTAATTTTTGTGTTTGAAAAGTGCATTGTGTATATGTGTGATTATGAATATTTTATATAATTTCATTGCTATATGTATATATAAGTGCACATGAGGAGAAAGATAGAGGATTACTAGGTAAGGATGGAGTAGTCTATCCGTGCGTGTAGTTTTTCCCACCAGCATTCCTTTTGGCCCCCCATAAAGATTACATCTGGTAAGGGAGGAATGTTGGAAATAAAATTATTTAAAATAAATTTAGTCCAACATGCACGTGCATAGATAGCCCCAGGGGATAGCGAGAGGCAATCTCAAGCCTTGAGACGATACTTAGGCCCCAGGGGATATGGGGGGGGGTCGGAAAAGTTGAAGGGTCAGTTCCCAAGAAGGGAGCGAAGTAACGTTCACCTGACGGAATAGATGAACCCCTCAGAAGGTCAAGTGACCTTGGCATCAGCGGACAAGGTGAAGCTCAGAAGGTCAGGGGTTTTTCACTGGTCAAGAGTAGTGGAGTACGTGTAGCGACAAGGAACAGACGTGGGTATTGAGTGCCGAGTATGACGAGAGAGAAATGAAATATGCCCAACGTTGTCAAACGGAGAGCCGAGTTCGGATAGCGCCAGTCAGTTCAATTAGGTGTATATGCCCAGTGTTGAAAACCTGAAAGACATATGGAGATACCAGATAAGTTATTTTCCTTTTCCCTTTTATTGCATGTACTTGCTTAAATTAATTCATAACCCTATTTAGAGCACGTGGCGTGTGTATTGGTCATGATAAAACAATGAAAACCCAGTTAGCTAGGTAAAACATTTAGGTAAAGCATAGGAGAAAAGGAACTGGAAGAAAAATGAATCACTAAGCTTTGCACTTATATATATAGATAGATGTATGCAGAAATGATCGGAGACGTTATAGAGAAAAATCGTAATAAGAGTAAATTTTATGTGTAAGGTATTGTTAACGGCTGCACCCACGCACGTGGTACCTTAGTGTTCCTAATTCTCTCGTATTAAACTATTTTGATTACTTCCACATAAGATTCCTGTTTGTTTTCCTTATAACCACACAAGACATAAGTTAAGGTATGTGTAAACTAAGATATGTGTTTATGTTTCTGATTTCTTTCACGAGCGGCACCTTTACTCCCCCACCATTCCAGTGACGGGATAAAGGTGAATCACAACGCCGTGCTTTATTATATGCCAGTACATATAAGGATCACGTTTTTGTCCATATACGATCACTGTAGAACAAAAGTCCCATAGTTATAAAAAGGCACAATAAAGTAAATTTAATCGGTAAATGATCTGTAATTGATGCACCTATAATTTGTTCATAATAATAAATATAACAATAAAATTAACACCTTGTATTTAACATTGATGACAGTAACACGTGTCCCAGTGAATAGCATTAACACGTGTGCCATTGTTCGTAACTTTAACACGTGTTCCGTATTAGAATGTAACGTTGGTACCGATTAACGTTTGAAGATAACTATGGTGAATTGGTTAAATATTTGTTTATAACATATGATTATTCTTATAATAAATTTGTTCAAAATAAAAGATATGACAGCGCCATCTACTGTACTCTAATCTCATTACAAACTGTTCTGTCAAAGTCGCTAGACTTGCTCTCATTCCTTCCGTTTCTATGTCCTGCCCAAAAGGCGATCTCGCTGTAGGTGGCTGGGACCTAAACTCTACTCACTGTGGACGGAAGTCCTATAAGAAAATGACAAATACTTAGGGTGCACAAAAGATTTCTCGTAGATGAAGGAAGATGTCGGAGACAAATGGATTTTCCTGTCGAACAGTTAGAAGAAGAGGTGTGTTGAGGAAATATTTTTTTTTAAATACGTCTCCTGGAAGCAGAGATTGCAAGAAGAAGACTAACATTTACGTTCCTAGCGGGAAAACTGTGCGGTTCACTATAAACCACCACACATCTTTCATCAACTTGGAAAACTGCCACACATCGGAAAACTACTACACAGGAAAACTGCCATATGTTTTTCATTAAGGTGCCGGGCACAAATCGCTGTTCCTACGAGTAACACTTTGAATGTGTGGCGGTTTACCAATGAGGCAATTTTCCTGTGTGGCAGTTTTCCAAGTTGGTGAATGACATGTGACAAATTTCCTGTGTCGCGGTTTCCCGGCAACCGAACTGTGCATTATTTCAGGAAGGAAATGCCCACAACTATTTTTCGTAATTAGTAGCATCTGACTGAAAAATGATTTTTTCAATCGGCTTTTTAGACTCGCAGATAGTGCTATAAATATGCTGTGAACAGAAACATGAACATATGCCCTCTGGTGGCAAACTTGTACCTTAAGAAAAATGTTAAATTGTAAGTAAAACATTTCGCACTAGAAACGCTCGCCGACAAAGACAGAAATTTTCAAATCGGACTAATAGTTTCAGAGATATGGTGTCCGTAGACGGACAAAGTGATACGATATGCACGTGCTTTTTTTACAAAAGACATGCTACAATTAAACGTATTCTTTATATGATGGTTATATCATGTAAAGCACACGGTTTGTTTTTCTTGTCTCAATGACTTCAAAAGATTCTTTTTTTCGTAATTATGCACACTCAAAACGAATTATAATGAAATGGCGGTCCACGTGTCCCATGAGGTTTCGCGATTTTTAAACCATGTGACATCTAGCCTCCCTCGGGCAATCAGTGGTGGGGGAACAACACAAAAGGAACGCGGACACAAAGGGGCAGATTTGTATTATCTGAAAAGGGGGGGGTCAAAATACGAACGGCCGCAAAAGCTACGTTTTTCGGACCGGCCGCAAAAGCGACGACACCGTCGAAAAAGTGAAACTCTCGCCTACCCAACTCTACACAGCGACATGAAACCTTTGCCCTTGGTGAGTCACTGCCTTGAAATCTGCTAGTCTTCCAGCATGTGTTTCTAACCAAGTGGAAATCATACAAAACAATAGTATGTCTGTCTAACTAACTAACTAATTATATTGCCTCCCGGGCCCTTGGTGATGGTGGGTCCCAAGGATGTATAGCCCCTGTAAAACTCCCCCACCTCCTTAATACAGTGCCTGGCAGTATTGATGGATATTGGACAAACTGGATGCCACTTGTCCCATGAAATTGTTTTCAAATGGCCATTTCGCTAGCTTTTCTAAGAAGCAAAAGTAATCCTCATGAAACAATTTTCATTTTCTTTGTTTGCCCACAATTTCAGTAGCTAAATCAGTGACACCCTCGTTTTCTTACTAACGGCTGAAATAAATTTTCGAAACTGCGAAATGCGCTGCGGTAGGCGTTTCTCAAATGACTTAATGATATGAAATGCATCAAAAGCTATTTGTTCCCACAAGCTATGAACTAAAATATCGAGTACAAAGAAGCCACTTCAAGATACTTCTTATTTCCAGAAGTTCCAGAAAGAGAGTTGCACTCATCGCGGTTCGTGCATTCACAAAGAGGAGCGAGAATTCATTTTTCAACATTAAAAAAAAAAAACTTCTCGCATAATAACCAAGTCTTTATCGAACTTAATGGGCCCGTTTAGCGATACTTCTTTTGCTGCAGTTATTCACAGAAGGAACACTTTGTTTTCTGACTGACAGATGTTTAAAAAATTCAGCCACGCGTCTACTCCTATAATCTCGCTTCTCACAAGAATGTAAAACTTTTCAAGTGAAATGCAGGAGTATTTAAAAAATTTTCAGTAATTTATTAATTGTGACTAACTCAGGATTAAAGAATTGCGATAATACAAATTGATAATATTAAAATCCTGCAGTTATAATAATTTTCATTGGTGTTGGGCCGCAAAAACATTACTTAAAAATTTGAATACAAAATTCTACGCAAGAATAAAAAAAATGGAAAACAAAACATAAAATTGATTTACAGTTGTCCACCTATAATTTTATGGTGATTTTAAATTGTCTGTGGCACTCACCTAGCTTTAATGTACGTGAAGTCACAAGATTGCTTCTTTATTTCAGCAATTTCTGGAGATTTATGGGCTATATGTTCTTTTTCAACCGATAATTATGCGTAAGATGCTTTTCTTTCTCAGGAATATGAAGAGCCATGTCAGCATTTTTTTTTTTTTTTTTTTTGTGGCATTAAATGGCAACAGGTAGCAACTCCAATAGCTATATAAGCAATCATCCGCCCTTAATTTAGGGTGACTAGTTCCAGGAAGAACCACCGTCGAAATCGCAAATCCAACCATCTGTGACTTTCTCCGGAATTCGAAACGTCAGAAGACCAAGCAGTAAGCCACGTTGCGCGACGCCTGCTGTCTACTGCTGTTAGTGCAACAGCAATTTGAATATTTACATCAGCTGTCATCGAACAGTCAAAATCATTTGCTATCGTAGCAGACGGTCTGTCCATAACTTTCTCTGTAGGCTACTCTGTCATTTTCTGAGAATCCACTATGATTAAAACAATTTTCTGAATTGTCTTTCCAGATATGCGATTCCTTAACACAGCTAAAAGATGCAAGTGCTTCAGGTGACTATATACACTGACGGAAAAAAAAAATCCCAACACCAAGAAGGGGTTGTGTTAGATAAACGACAGTTGGTAGGCGGTGAGAGTACATCTGTAAGATGACGTCTATGCAAATTTCGCGCTCGGCGCATACGTGTAGCGCTAGTAACACCCCTCGGAACATGCAAAGCAGGTTTGCTGTAAATACGCGCTGTAACGTTCGTGAGCGTTAGTTATCGTTGAGATTCGACGTAGGGTGTTGATTTTAGTCAATAATGCCTTTAAGAAGACGAAGAAGCCATTATCAACAGGTCACGGAGTTTGAACGAGGTCATGTAATAGGGCTACGAGAAGGTGTATTTTCTTTCCGCAATATTGCAGAACGACTTGGCAGGAATGTAGCCACTGTGCATGATTGTTGGCAACGGTGGTCAAGGGAAGGTACTGTCTCAAGAAGACCGGATTCCGGCCGGCCACGTGGCACTACTGAGAGGAAAGACCGCTGTGTACGGCGTATGGCCGTGGCGCATCGTACCGCGTCTGCGGAAGCAATTCGAGCTGCAGTTGCCACCACAGTGACACAACGAACTGTTACAAATCGGTTACTTGAAGGACAGCTCCGAACCAGACGCCCTGTAGCGTGCATTCCACTTACTCCAAACCACCGCCGTTTGCGACGCCAGTGGTGTCAAGCTAGAGCTCATTGGAGGACGGAGTGGAGATCTGTGTTGTTTTCTGATGAAAGCCGGTTCTGCCAGGGTGCCAGTGATGGCCGTGTGTTGGTTAGAAGGAGGCCAGGTGAGCGCCTGCAACCAACCTGTCTGCTGCCGAGACACACTGGACCTACACCTGGAGTTATGGTCTTGGGAGCAATTTCCTATGACAGCAGGAGCACTCTCGTGGTTATCCCACGCACCCTGACGGCACAGTTGTACGTTGGTCTGGTGATTCAACCTGTTGTGCTGCCATTCATGAACAGCATTTCAGTGGGTGTTTTCCAACAGGATAACGCTCGCCCGCATACTGCTGTTGTAACCCAACATGCTTTACAGAGAGTCCACATGTTGACGTGGCCTGCTCGATCACCAGATCTTTCACCAATCGAGCACGTATGGGACATCATTGGACGACAACTCCAGCGTCACCCCAACCAGCATTAACCGTCCCTGTATTGACCGACCAAATGCAACAGGCATGGAACTCCATCCCACAAACTGACATCCAGCACCTGTACGACACAATGCATGAATGTCTACGTGCTTTCATTCAACATTCTGGCGGTTACACCGGTTATTAATGTACCAGCATTTCACATTTAAAATGGCTCTTCTCGCGCTTACAATAAGCTGTGATCTTGAAACCTTAAACGATTAAATATGTTACCTATACGAATGTATTGCCGCCATTTCATTCCTCTACAACTATTTTTTCGTGGTGTTGGGATTTTTTTTCCCGTCAGTGTAGATTGTTTGGTTAAATCCTTTACACTCATCCCGTGTGTCCTGTAACTACTCTCTTTAGGATATTTATATGCGAACAACTTAAAGAGGCATCGAGAGATGCAGGCTTGGTGTAGCCAAGAAAGACAGGAAAAGAAACTCATGGATCAGGAAAATGTCAAGAGTTGCCGACATCATGATCAAAGTAAAGATCTCAAAAGTGGGAATGGGTTGGACTTTTTGCTAGAAGTACTCACACCGTCGGACAACTGAAATGAAAGGACATAAAAAAAAAAAAAAAACAGAGAAGAACGATGTGGAAGAATGGATGGATGAAATTCGAAAGCATGCCGGTGCGAGATGGATGAGGATTGCTAAAGGCTGGAAGTTGTGGAAGAGACTTAGGGAAGCCTTTAGCAGCGGATTGATAATGGTTCTTGATGATGACGATGATGATATATATATACTCATACTGAGTTAGCTTTGCATTAGGAACAACCTACCTAATAACGCGTTGGTCCACCTTTCTTTACAAGCACGGCTCACAGACGCCTAGAAACAGATCCTAGATGGTGTCCAAATCCTCCATGTGTAACTTGACCCACGTCCACTGCAGCATAATACACTGAGTTAGCTTTGCATTAGGAACAGCCTACCTACCTAATAACGCATTGGTCCAATTTTCTGTGCAATCACGGCTCGCAGACGCCTTGAAACAGATTCTACATGGTGTTGAACATCCTCCATGTGTAACTTAACCCATGTCCACTGCAGTTAGCTTTGCATTAGGAACAACCTACCTAATAACGCGCAGGTCGACCTCTCTGTGCAATAAAGCCTCAAATACGCATAGGAGCAAATTCTACAAGGTGTCGAACTTCCTCCATGCGTAACTGGGTCCATGTCTACTGCAGAAGCTCCGCCAGTTCACGCTCATTCCGTGGAGGAGGATCAGCAGTTCGCACAACCTATTCCAGCATATCACACAAATGTTCAATTGGGTTACAGTCAGAGGAGTTTGGGAGCCAAGGCGTTGTGGCGAATTCGTTGTGTTCCTCTAACCACTCAGTAGCTATACGAGCACAATGACACAGCGCGTTGTGCTGTTGAAAGATGGCACTGTAGTTTCAGTAACTCTCCTGAAGATATGGGAAGAGATGGTCTGGAAACAGGCCCCTGTAGAGCCCACCTTTCAGTGTTTGTTTGTGGGTTGATAACCAATGGACCTAGGGCTTGCCAGGAAAAGGTTCCCCAGACCAGAAAGACCACCTCCACCAGCCGGTTGAACCACAACTGTGCAACCAGGGTGTAGGACTTCATGCTGTTTACGCCATCAGCATGGTACAGCAGGAAACGAGACTAATCACTCCAGACGACCTTCTTCCACCTGTTGAGGGTGCATTGCCGAAGTTCCTTGGCCCAGGCCAGACGTCATCATGGGTACCCTGGTTGGCCTCCGGCTGTGAAACCCCATGCGAAGCGAAGTACGTTGCATGGTGCATGTTGAAATAGGTCGAACTACATCGCTGTAGCACTGGTGGGTGAGCTGTGTGACTGCTGCACGTCGTTGCTGAGATAACAGTCGTGACCCTGACGTTCACCTCTCGGATCAACCCGTGTGGTTGATCCGAGAGGTGAACGTCAGGGTCACTGGACGTCTGTGAATGGTTAATCCAGTCCTGGTACACACTTGATACAGTAGCACGGGAGCAGCCAACAAGTGTGGCTGTTTCCGAAATACTGGCATCGAAATACTGACATCTGCCCTCCAGGCCGCAACTATCTAGCGGTGGTAAATTTGGCTTAAGTCGCCACGTTTCCCCATCACTAGTAAACGTTCATTGATTACGTACAGAGGATAGGTGTGTACATTATACAGTAGCCGCACGTGGGGCTATCACGTGGAACTTTGCTGTTGCTCCAAACATGTGAAACGGAGGATGTTCCAAATGCGAAGTTAACGCAGTGTATAAAAAAATCTGTAAACATTCACGGTCGTATCAGAATAATATGCCCACCCACCTAATAATGGGAATAACCGCCCTTGGCCCAGATGACAGCGGCGAGATGGCGTGACATGGACGCAATGAGGACATGGAAGGTTGCCCGAGGCACACGTTCCCATTCGGACTGCAGCAGATCACAGAGATCCCCGGAGATGACGTGGCTGTGAACAGGTTCGGCACGTCGAAACTGTCGATTCAAATAGTCCCACAAGTGCTCTTTGGGATTGTGGCTAGGCGATATCGCCGGCGAAGAGAGAACGGAGACATCGCTGTCGTGTTCCTGGAACCAGTCACGCACCACCTTAACGACGTGGCACGGCGCACTGACCCGTTGGTAGACACCATCACCACCAGGGTAAGCGTCCAACATGAAGAGGTGCATGTGGTCAGCGAGGATGGACATGTAGCCATTGGTGTTCAGGGACCCATCCAGCAGTATCACGTCATTACCAAGAAAACATCTCCCAGACATGCATACTGCTACTGCCGGCCTGTACTTGACCGACAAGCGTGTCCGAGTGTTGGTTCTCGTGTGTCTGACGCCATATCCTTCACTGCCCGTCACTTCTGTGGGGCAGAAACCTTGATTCGTCGGAGAAGGCAACCTTTTCCCACTCTTCCACTGTCCAATGACGGTAGTCCCATGCGAACTGCAGGCGTCGTTGCCGATGGATTTGGGTTAACATGGGCGCCTTGACTACGGAGAACCATGCGTAACAGGGTTCGCTCTACTGTTATCGGGAACACGTACTTTGGTGCCCCAGCGTTCATTTGTGTGGTCAATTGCTACACTGTTGTGCGTCGATTGCCATTTACCAGTCTACGGAGGCGTTGTTCACCTTTGGGGTCTATGGCCTTTGGGGTTCCACAGTTATGAAGTCAGAAGGTATTCGATGTTCCACCGGTCCATTCCTAGTACCTCGCGAACAGTCCGTGAAGTCTGCTGTTTCTGAGATGTTTCCACCCTTTGGCGCGGTAGCCGATCATCCTTCCTTTTTGAACGTCCATCAAATCACTACCTGTGCCCATTGTGCTCACGTGACGTACTACGGCTCATCTGTCCTGGCCGGCCGCTCATATCTTCGTGTATTCGAATTTTGTCACGTGCAATCTGACGCGCCTGGGCGGGTACACCGTGATTCCGGGGGTGGTCATATTTTTCTGATACGACTGTGTAAATGAAA
The DNA here is from genome assembly GCA_039090855.1 of Macrothele yani. Classification (NCBI taxonomy): domain Eukaryota; kingdom Metazoa; phylum Arthropoda; class Arachnida; order Araneae; family Macrothelidae; genus Macrothele; species Macrothele yani. Next base: position 165,007,920 of record CM077029.1, on the reverse strand, counting down.
TTATGGATCAGGAAAATGAGAAGTGTTCGCGACATCATGATCAGGGTGAAGGAGCTGAAGTGGTAATTGGCTGGATATGTTGCTGGAAGAACTGCCGCTATTGGTCAACTGAAACACTAGACTGAAGACAGGATAACGAAGGGACAGAAAAAAGACCCAGAGGAAGCCCACGTGGAGGATGGGTGGATGAATTTCAAAGGCACGCCGGAGTTACATGGGACTGTAGAAGTCCCTGTTGGATATGTACCGGTTTTTAAGTCTTCAATTTAGTTTACTGTGCCGGTGACCTAATGGTGAAAAGCGCGGGTTCCGGCATAGGCCAGCATTCGAATTTCGGTTCAGGCATGCACAATGCACTGCGCCAAGGCGTTGTATCTTTCCATTACCTGTGAGCAGTTACACTAAACTACGAGAAGGCGACTTCTTACTAACATTAGATCTTCGTGGGGGTCGTTAAACCGCTTCGATTTGTCTGTCAAGAAGCCCCAACAGACAGATGCAGGACAATTCTGAATCATTGTGTGGAATTGTCCTGCTTCTGCGGCACTTCCACGCAGTGCCTTATTTTTGAGAGCCAATACAGATATTATATATATACACTGAAGAGCAATTGAATTAGAGACAGCTGGCGTTATGCAAATGTGGCTCTGTGGGCGGCCCTGTAAATGGGAAACTACATGACGCATGCAGCGATCTGACAATATAAGGAGTGATGCGACGGGAATCAGTAAGAGTCGGACGCAGTATGTGTAAGACGAAGGATCTAAGCGCACTTGATCGTGGGCAAATTGTCGGGGCCCGACGAATGGGTCACTCCATCTCAGAAGTCGTGCAGGCACTGGGATTTTCACGAGCCACTGTGTCACAGGTGCACCGTGAGTACATCGAATTCGGTAAAACGATCCTTGCAAGGGCCAACTGCCGTGGACAACAGCGTGTGGATGAGCGGGGTCATCGTTGGCTAGCTCGCATTGCAACAGCTGATAGACGGGCCACAGTTCAAGAAATCACTCGGCAATTTAACGCTGGTGCACAAAAACGTGTTAGCAGCCACACGATCCAGAACCATCTCCTCGCTATGGGGTACAGAAGCCATTGTTCCACGAGGATACCGCTGCTGACAGCGCATCACAGGGTGCAAAGATTAGCATGAGCACGGGAACATCGCCATTGGACCCTAGACATGAGGGAAAATGCTGCCTGGACTGATAAGTAGAGATTAACGTTGGTACATGCGGATGGCAGGATACGAGTACGGCGCAAACCACATGAAGCGATGGATCCTTCTTGCCAGCAGGGTACTCTTCAAGCTGGTGGGGGTGGTATTCTCGTCTGGGGACTGTTTACGTGGACTGAAATGGGACCCCTGGTACGTGTGACATCGTCTCTCACAGGTCAACGTTACCGGGATATCCTGGACGACCATTTGCTCCCGTTTATGCGTCTTCAACATCCCACTGAGGACCTCATCCTGCAACAAGACAATGCAGCCCCCGAATTGTATCCGAATGGTTGGATGAACACTCCACCGACGTGACCTCGTTTCCTTGGCCAGCTAGGTCACTTGACCTCAATCCCATCGAGCACATCTGGGATGCCATCGAGAGAGATGTTCGAGGCTCTGACCCCCCTCCATGAAATCTTCGTGAACTGTGGGAGCTTGTTTAGGGGTCGTGGATCCGTATGGCTTCCCAACGCTTCCGGTGTCTTGTCGCGTCCATGCCGAGACGAATCGCTGCCGTCGTCAGGGCGAAAGGTGGTGCTACACGTTACTAGACAGGTATCTCTAATTCACTTCAGTGTATACATATATTTCTTTCTCAACGCAATAAATTTAGTCTTCTCGAGAGGTTCATAAAAGCATATCTGATTTTGAGTGCAATGTTACCAGACAGCTGTTTTACAGATTTTGCAATTCTTCCAGTTTTTGTATACATGTATACGTCAAGCATGAAATATCCCTCTAGCAGCGTTATCATTAATGAAATATCCCTCTAGCAGCGTTATCATTCATCGTAACATTTCGTAGAAATTAAGTGCGTAGATTAAATTTTTTCTTTTTTTAATGTTCTTGTAGCTGAGCCGTTTAAAACAGGGCAAGCTGAATTAGAAAGTAGCATCACAGCTGAATAAACAGTGTACACAGAAAAATGAAAAGCACAGCCGAATTCCGAGTGATTTTTGCTGCGACAGCAAGAAAAATAACATAACCTTGAGCAAAACTTACTTGAGCTTTTTCCAGATACAACTCCAGTTCCCGATAAGGGTCGTGACAGGCAGTCATGCTTGAAACAACTGTTGAGTTCCGTCAAAAGATTCTTTGTTACGTCACGCCAATAATGGCACAAAGTTCACCGGCGAGCAATATGTTAATCATTGGAGCAAAAGGGCATGCCCTTTCAAATGCCCAGCAGTCTGAAACAGAGAAAGAAACAAAAAATAAGATGCATTTCATAGTTGAAATACAGAGGCTAACGATCCCAATAGATATCTCAATGCCACTACTGACAGCGTTCTTTATCGAAATAAAAGATATGCGAACTAAATAGTTTCTTTCAACAGTTACTGAGAGAATGCAGTACATATAAGAACAACGCAAGAAGTCGTGCACGCGAAATTTCTGCAACTTTCAATACCTGACAACTGTTACTTACAATCAGCGATCCAGATGAATATCTAAGGGTTAAAACCAAGTTGAAAAAATGTACACTGCACTATCCAAAAATATCCGGACGCCTATAACCACGTTTTGAGAAAGTGTAAGTAATAATAAATAAAAACAGTGGCATAGTGATTGTAGCAATTGGCCAAAAAGAACAAACTGATACAGTAAATCCTCGATTCACGCGAGCGTTACGTTAAGCGAAAACCTCGCATAAATTGAAATCGCGTAAATCGAAAGCATTAACCTATAAACAAAAGGAGGTTGAGTGCAATAACGTATCAGCGAAGCATTTTAACGACACTGAAATCATGTTAAGACATCAAAAACATTCCCACACAGCCCAAAACATTTCAGATATGTATCAATAATGTTACAATCTCTCATTTTTGTTACACTTTCAGAGGTATCTTATTACAATTACGTTTCAGTAACATCTATTTTGGAACATAACTCTTTGTACATTACGGTTACGTTAAAAATAGCATTCACCGTTACTACTGTTTTATAGTTTCCATTGTACATAATTGCTACGACTTGATGTTACATTCCGGCGATATTTAAGATTTTTGGTTTGGCAACGGCGTGGAAGCGCATGCGCATTTATGCCATTTCACCGAACCCTCTCGTAGTCGTATTTCCACGTGCTACTGGGATATTCTTTGGTGACGCTGTCGTACTCGAGTTAGCTAGTTAGTTAGTTGATATAATATTCCATTCTTTTTTTCGTGTGATTCAAGATCATCTGAAAGTAATTGTTTTGTTTATTATAATTTTTAAATTCTAAAACGCATTTTATAAAATCAAAGTACATGGCTGTGTTGTTGTATTAGTATACTATATACCAGCATATATATATATATATATATATTTTTTTTTTTTACTTGAAGCTGAGAAATTTCATACTGGTAGGAATTTAGAGAAATGACGAATTTGATTTTCTTTCTTTTTTACGCTGAAATATAGTCTATTCCACATGCATAATAGAAATTCGACACCCTCATTTGGGACCGATTTTTATTTCTTTTGTCATCAATATATAAACGCCGCCACTGTTCCCAATGGACAACGGACTGCGTTGAACATATGAAAACGTAAACAACATTTAATACGACTGTTGTTGCTTTTGAAACAGCTGTCGAGTGTAATATTTTTTATTGTGATTTTACAAAGTTTATTGAAACTAACGTTCAACGTAGTAAATACGTAACAGTCATATGATGATGTCACACATATCTTTCAAATACGTAACAGTCACATGATGATGTCACACATATCTTTCAAATACGTAACAGTAATGTAACGAAGTTACGAATATCTTTCAAATATGCAACAGTAACATGAAGTTGTTATGTTGAAGTTACAAAGACCTTTCACTGTAACGTATCGGTTATGTAACGTTTGAGGACATTTTGACGCAACCGTAAGGTTTCTGAAACATTACTGTTACATTGCGCAACGTATCTGAAAAGTCTCAATGCTTCAGTGCTACGTACTTCTAACATATACGAAATATTCTGTGCTGTTTGGGTTGTGGTACCCACGATCCAGCGCGTTGTAAAATTTCTAACTTCGTTTCTGAAGTTAAAGAAGTTCTCTTTCGTTTATTTACAGATCGAGGGCAGCAAATGGCCTAGTGGTTAACGTTCGTGAGTGCTACGGAAAAGTCTTAGGATCAATCCCAAGCAGAAAGATCAGATCATATGTAGAGGATGTTAGAAAGGGAGTGTCTGACCCCAGGTCTTAAACAACCCTTAGAAATAGGAAGCTAGGAGATTTTGGCTAGAGTGCCCGATAGGAAAGTGACACGGAAGCAAAGTAGAAAGAGGGAGGAAGACGCCCGTATTTATTACCTGGGGTCCGACGGCTTAACGTGCCCATCCAACGCACGGCGGATATTTAGTGGATCGAGCGTTTGTACCTGCCTGGGATCGAACCTGAGGTCCTTTCCGTGGCAGTCACGAACGTTGCCCACTAGGCCACCAGCGGCCTATATATGATCCCAAGCAGAAACGAGCGCTGGAACGAATAAATATCCGCCGTGCGTCGAATAGGCACGTTAAGCCGTCGGACCCCGGGTACTGGCGCCCCGGTCATAAATAAAGGCGTATCCCTCCCTTTCTACCTCGCTTCCGTGTGACTTGCCTGTTCGGCACAGGTATGGAAACGGGTCAGGGTGTCAAACGGGTCAGGTCAAAGTGTTCCTGACTTAATGTCGACCCGGTTTTATTTCAGTTTTATTTTTGAAAATTTCAAAGAAAAATACATTCCGTGGAATTTTGTGCTCGATGCTGGTGCCATCGGAGTGAAAATTTTGTCATACAAAAATATTGCCGCCTCTTTCTTAAAGCAGCGGAGATTTCCACCGACCGACGATACGGCGCAGACGCTAGACTTACCGATACCATATCGTAAAACGATACTTCCTTTACGTTTGCCTTCCGTGCGATTGCCCGGCGCAAGGTGAAAACAATCGCCTGCTTCTCTGGTGATCCATTCTCTAACACTCGGCGGGTCACATTGTTAAGGCAGATATACATTTCACATCGCATCTTTTGCTTTGAGCATTCAGAGGTTTCCGTTTGAGGTGCTGACATCCCGTTTCATGGCATGTCGTGTCGAAATTAATGTCTTACTTGTTAGTATGGATGAATTTAATAATTAAGGAGATTGAAAAAGGTGTCGAGGCCAACAAATACGTGCTTGTTGAAAACAATATTGGAAGAGTGAATGCCGGAAGTTCTTTCGTTTCTTTATGGTGGACGTCAAGTAATTTTGCTTCCTATACTTCCAATGGAAAAATTTCTGTACTCATTTTCTTCACAATTAATGCGTTCCCAAGGATGAAAATTTGAACATCGATTAAAATAGCTTCATATTATAATTTGGAATACTTAATATTTTCTAAAACATAACCATAATTATGCAATCCAACATTTGTTTGTCTACTGACGTCATCAAAGTACAGGTCGCGCGATCTTTTTTCTGGTTTCAACACCACCAAAGGAAAAGTTATTGATTTTTAATATAATTATGGTTATGTTTTAGAAAAATATTAAGTATTCCAAGTTATAATATGAAGTTATTTTAATCGATGTGCAAATTTTTATCCTTGGGAACACACTAATTGTGAAGGAAATGTGTACAAAAGTTTTTCCATTGGAAGTATAGGAAACAAAATTACTTGACGTCCACCTTAAGAAACTAGAACATGTTTCTTTTAGCAACACCAATTTTCACAAGCTAGTGATGAGTTAAAAGTTTCCAAAATGTGAATGTTCATTTCATGAATGTTCCTTCCTTCTGAAGGGCAATGATGAAATCAACATTCACATTTTGGAAACTTTCAACTCATTAGAAGGTGGTGAAAATTGGTCTTGATTCAAAAATTTTGACTGTAGCGCCATCAGATCATCATCACAGCGGAGGAACTTTTGACAGCGCCATCAGATCATCATCACTGCGGAAGGACTTTTGACTCTCGCAGTTGTATTTGAAAACATGTGTAAAACAGCTAGGTAATGTGAAAGACGACAGGTTCAACACTTTCTGTAAGTATGCGGGTAAATTATACGTTCTTGTAATACATTTGAATGATTTCCATATAACCTACGATAGCCACTGCGAAGAAAATTTTTGAACGCCATGTGTGTGTATACATCTCTCTCTATATAAAACAGACTGTGTGTGTGTCTGTCGGTCGGATTTCACATAGAATTAGGCGACTTAGAGCGACGAAATTTGTTATGAAGATACCTGAAGACATCTTCTGGTGCACCTCGAAGCGATTTTTTTTTAATTTGGATTTGATTTTTAGTTATTTAATGTTACGTGTTTCTACCCGATCTGAGTGTGTCTATCTGCTTTGTTGACATCAACCTGATCACACCGAACGTTAAGGCTTGCAGGAAAGTAGTTCATCATAAATTTTAGGAGTTTCTTTTTTAGAATTCCGTTACGACTATTTTCATTCGTAAATACATTTATGACGCCCTTTTTTGTAGGCGTTGTTTGCCGATTGTATTATGACCTTGAGAGTGGAGAAGAAAAAAAGAAAATAGAACGTTCTTTTTCAATCTGCGTTATTAATTCAAAAGTGTCATACGTCAGAAGGTCATCATACTGTGACGACGTTGTGAGATAGAAAATAGAACGTTGTTTTAACGAAATTCTAAAAAAGAAATGGCACAAATTTATCGTGAACTACTTATCTTCGCGCCTTCGCGCTGGGTGTGATCAGGTTGCATGTAAAGAAAGCGTCTGTCGGTCGGATTTCACATAGAATTACAATTTAAACGTCTTCAATTGCCGATTCGTTTAAGTTTCGCCATGAGCATCAATAAGGCACAAGGGCAGTCTCTAAAAGTTGTTGGACTGGATCTACAAAGTCCATGTTTTTCCCATGGTCAACTGTACGTTGGTTGTTCCAGAGTCGGAAATGAGGAAAATCTTTACATCTTTGCTCCGAATGGAAGGACTGTTAATATTGTTTATCCCGAGGCTCTACAAGAATAAGGTACTTTTCATCTCAATCAATTGCATTGCATAAGCTTTCTGCTTTCAAACTTTTTGAATTATTTACATTGGATGTGAGAGCTACTAAATAATTGAAATACAATATTTATCCTAATATTCTATTCCGGGAAGTTGTACTACAAAGTTGTATAAACCTTGATTTACCAGCCTTAATTTAATTGCCGATATAGCTTTTACTTTATACTATTACTAGCCTGTCAACGACGGGTACAACAGGCTAGTATATACACTGTCGGAAAGTGAAAAAAGAACACCAAAAAGGAGACGTCTGATACCAACGAAATTTATACAGCATAATAACGGAATACAGAGGATAACGTGATCAAAACATTATGGCAAAATACAGCTGTATTTGCTGGTAAACTGAAAAATAACATTTCCATGCAACATGGTTAGTACGAGGTTGAACCGCCATTAACTGCGTCACACTGTGCAATTCTGGCATGGAGTCTGTCGTACAGATGTTGGATGTAAGTTTGGGGTATTGAGTTCCAAGCATCCTCAACCTGGACGCGTAAATCGGGTATGCTCGTGGCTGGCCGTGGAGACCGGATAAGTCGTTGTCCCATAAAATCCCACACGTGCTCAATGGGGGACAAATCCGGTGAACGTGCAGGCCATGGAAGTTGTCTCACACCCTGAAGTGCATGTTGCGGTGCATGTTGCGGTGCATGTTGCGTTGCACGTGCCGAGTGTGGGCGTGCGTTATCTTGCTGGAAAACACCACGATGGACCGACCTTACAAATGGCACAACAACGGGCTGAATGGTGTTGTTGATGTAGGAGGTGCTTTTTTATTATTATTGGAGGTTTAACGACCACCGTGAGCAACTCAATGGGCTATAAGCAGTCGCCCGTCCCTAATTTAGGGTCACTGGTTCCAGGGAAGAGAGAGAGCCAGTGCCGTAAGACAAACACAACATCCATGCCTCACCGGGATTCGAACCCGGACCCCGTTCGGACGAATGATCAGAGGCCATCGCTTAGACCACTGCGCCACCGGGGCGGCAAGAGGTGCTGTTTAACGTACCCGGTACAAACACTAGCTGTGTACGGGAGTGATAGCTGATCGCTCCCCACGCCAGGAGACCAGGTGTAGGCCCTCTGTGTCGCTGGCGGATGCAAGAAGAGTGGAGATGCTCCCCTGTATGGTCTGCGAACACGCATACGGCCATCGGAGGCTCCCAAGCAGAATCTGCTTTCATTGCTGAACAAGACAGATCGCCATTGCGTTCTCCAGTGCAGACGTTGGAGACACCACTTCAGCCGTTCCTGACGGTGGGCTGGAGTCAGAGGTACACATGCCAGAGGCACACGTGCACGTAGTCCTGCATCCAGTAGACGGTTCCGGATTGGTTGCACAGTCACCTCAGGTGCTACGGCAGCTCGGATTGATGTTCTGCTTGACAACGGCGCTCTTCTTATGCGTCGATCGGTCCGCTCATCAGTCTGTCTGTGAATCCCGGTTCCACGTCTTCTCGAGTAGGAATGTTCCTCAGACCATCAACGCCACCATCGTACCACCACCGATACCTCCCGTCCAATTAGCTCCGCGATACGACCACCCGGCCTCGCGGAGTCCGACTAGACGACCTCACTCAAAGTCCGATAACTGCTGAAATCGTACACGTCTTCCATGTCCAGGCATTGCAGCTTCTTCAGGTTCTTCGCACGTGTCCGTACGCCGACGACTGATTACATTCACTTCGCTGTACTCCTTAAATACCACCGACGATAATTTGCATATTATGCCGTGCTGTGGCGTAGCGCCTACCGGTTGGTCCCGAAATTAACATCTCACCTACGTAAACTGGACCCCATTAACATATGTATATTTCATGATCGTCCGCCAATTCCTTCTTGGTGTTCTTTTTTCACTTTCCGCCAGTATACATACATATAGATGCATGCAAAAACTTTAACTAAATTATTCTTCATGCGACTCTGAGGAGGTTTGCTAATTATAAATTTTAGTGGGCTTTAAACTTGCATCTATGGCTTCGCAGAAACCTATTTCCAACTAGGTCTTTGTGGAAGTGAGAAAATGCAGAGTTTTGCTGGTCCTTGATAAAGCCAAGGCTCGGCATTCTCGACACTTTCTACATTCAGGTTTGCTATTACTTTATTTTCTTTTTTACTCATGCCTGTTGGGCTTTGAGGTTTAATTTGTTGTTTTAGTATTTGTTAAACAATTTTTTAATTACTGTCTCTACTTAGTAGTGTATATATCATACATAATATACACAAAATTATGCTACATTATACACTATATGCAGAATTATACATAATCATATATGTTCGAATTTATAGTTCATATCATATATAATCATAATGATATATATATATATATATATATATATATATATATATATATATATATATATATATATATATATACTGAAGAGCAAAACTGAAAACTAAGGAAAAACTTTAGAATTTAAAACGAAAGTTGCAAAATAACCTGAAGATCAAAACGCGCAACGCAGCAGTTTTGAAAATTCAGAATTCACATTCTATTAAGAAGAGACCTAAGCAAAAAAATACATATATATTTTTGACTCATACCAAGTACAACATAGAAAAGGTTATGTATCTACCGGTGTGAGTAAAAGGAGAAAAGATAAAAAATAAAATAAAACAACTGAATGTAGAAGGTGTCGAGAATACTGAGCCTTGGCTTTATCAAGGACCAGCAAAAACTCTGCATTTTCTCACTTCCACAAAGACCTAGTTGGAAATGGGTTTCTGCAAGGCCATAGATGCAAGTAACATGCCCACTAAAAATTGTTTTTAAAAAATATATATATGTCATGTCCTCCGCAGAGTTGTATGACCTAGCACTAGTTAACAATTTCGCTTGCATCCATAACCCTCCTGGCCCGACCCATGCTCTTCTTCTGTTACTATTAAACAGAGAGAAGAAGATTAAAGAGAACTCAAGCTGTGAGAGTGACATAATAATTAGAAATAATTTTCAGCTATAACGAAATGCCAAGTTCGCCTGAGAGAGAATTTAAACCTGAAAAACAATGCTAAAGAAATCCAAATTTTTACATTGCAATTAAAAAAGGAAATATTAATTTTTTAAAAAATCAGATTTTTGAAAGAAAACTTGATTCTAAAACCCCCTACTCTACAACTTCTGACAACACAAAAACGAGAATAAGATAAAGACAATAATTAACTAAAGAAAAGCTTTGTGAAAGTTATATGACTTAAACAATTAGTTGCAATATGTACAAAGTATTTCAGCAGTGCTTTAAGTGCATAATTAAGTAGTTATTAAGAACTTAACTACTTTGAAAATACAGCGCAAAGAAAAGGAACTATGCTTAGCCATCTGCTGTGCCTAAGTTCCCCAAAAGACGCGCAAAGTTACCAAGAAAAGAAAGAGTTAAAACCCGCAAAAATGTTAACAGACAAGCCAGTGCCTAAGAGCTAAAAAGCAAAAAATCAACAGAGAAAAAAAAAAGTACATGAAGTACAAACATTGAACTTATAAAACCTAAAACCCAAATACAGGAAGAGAGCTAACCTCTTGCGCAACTAAACTTTCTCCTCACAAGAGTAAAACATGGCTGACCTCTTCCCCATGCGTCCTAACACTTCTGCCACTCCTAGTCGCTGGGGGCAGTGTGGGTGGGGCTGATGGCCTCCTCATACTGAAAGAAACCAACTCGCGGAGATTTTAACCAGAGAAAAAATATATATATATACTTAAGACTGTGGATCTGTATGATCAGAAAGAGCAGAATTAACTCTCCAGAATACATGAGAAATATTATAAAATACACGAGTGGTGTATTTAATAATCTTTGCATGTACTAAATCACCTTAGTGAGCTTCTATAGATTAATCAGAATCTTATTAATTTTAATGTTAGATTTACTATTTTTAGTATAGCTATCCTAGTGATGAATAACTAGTTTTCTTTTTTATTTGTTTTTATTTTCTTTTATAAACAGATTTTTAAGCTTTTTTGTGATTTTGTCTATATTATTTAATTTTTTGTTTTAATAGGACCTTCATATCCATAGCACTAAGGTTCCTTTTAGTAGTTAATAGGCATCCTCTAGCCAACTTCCTTACGGCTTTGATTGGTCAGAATCATATTATTAACTGTGTAGAAAATTAGAGCAGATCTGCCAACCTTACTCTATTATTCAGAATAATTTTTCTTAAAGTTCTTTTGATGAAAGAAGAACGAATTTCGTTCTCTAGAAAACTATCTAATAGTAAATTAATGTGGTAATTGAAGTCCAAATTGCTGCTGCAAATTCTTGAAATTCTTAGGACCTGAGAAATTAGTACATTCTCAATTACTTTGGTTGATATGTTATTATTCCAGTGTAGATATTTAATTACTTTGAAAGGAAAATTAACTCTTTTATCAAAGAGGCTAATAGATGGGTTACCTCTGTTGAGCTTAATGCTTAAGTCTAGGAACTCAAGTTCCTGATTACTGTGGTTGGTTTTACATAAGTTAAGAGAGCTAGGATAGATATTATCAAAATTACTCTCTATAACTTCTAAATTATTGATACACAGCAGATCATCAATATATCTAAATGTGTAAAGGTAGTTATCTGAGCAGGTGGGGTGATTTTTAATGAATTTATATTCCTTAAAGAACAGGAATAGATTAGCGATATTCGTGGATGTTGATGTTCCCATGGGAATACCGTTCACTTGCTTATAGAGAGTATTATTACATAAGATATGGTTATTTTTGATGCAGCAGTTGAGATAAGAGTTCCAAGTTCCTACATTAACAAATTGGTTAAGTTTAAATTCTGCATACAGCTCTTTAAAGGTAGTGATTATATCTGATAGAGGCAGATTAGTATATAGGTTCTCAAAATCATAACTATTAGTATCTAAGGGAGAGGAACTCGTGGATCCGAAAAATGACAAGAGTGGAAGACATCATGATCAGAGTTAAATCCCTGAAATGGCAATGGGCTGGACATACTGCCAGAAGGACAGATCATCGATGGACAGCCGAAATTTTAGATTGGATTCCAAGGGACATGAAAAGACCCAGAAGAAGACCACATGGGAGATGGGTGGATGAAATTCGAAAGTATGCAGGGGTGACATGGAGGAGACTGGCACAAGACAGACCGTTGTGGAGGAAACTTGGGGAGACCTTCGTCCAGCAGTGGATTGATAATGGTTGACAATGATGATGATGATGATATATATATATATGGGATGTAAGGTCAGGTGATGCGTAACATCACAGCCTCTCCTTGACAAATGTCAACCCCCGCCTTCTCGTGGTGCATCCTGTTCCCACTAAAGGGGCTCTGACGACCGACAATAGCGGTATAACTATACCATCGGGATTAGAGGAAATGCTATCCCACACTCACCAACCCGCTTGGCCAGCGTGGTGAGTTATGGCCAAACCCCTCCGAAATGATTCCACAACTTAAATCTTGGCCCTCAGTCTCCGGCAGCTGGAATGTACCTGGCCAAGGCAGCGACCAGTGCGACATGAAGGCAGAGGGTGCTAAGAATCCCCGGAGGACCGGACTAGGCTGCCATCTGATGCTGACCTTAGCTACGTACAATGGACGCTCCCTATCTTCTGATTCAAGGCTTCTTGAATTGGAAGAGGAACTACAAAGGATCAAGTGGGACATCGTGGGGCTAAGTGAGGTAAGGAGAAAAGGAGAAGATCTCATCGAACTGAAAAGTGGACATCTCTTCTACTATCGTGGGACAGATACTGGCAGAACTAGTGGTGTTGGATTTATAATAAACAAGAAACTGAAGGATAAAGTTGTAGAAGTTGAAAGTTCCTCTGACAGAGCTGCACGACTCGTTATCCAACTCTCGAAAAGATACCAGGCTCAGATTATTCAAACTTATGCACCCACCACAAGTCATCCTGAAGAAGAAATTGAAGAATTTTATGAGGAAATTTGTCATCTAAATAATAAAGGTAAGCAGCACTTGAAAATAATTATGGGAGATTTCAATGCAAAAATAGGGCAACGGCAACAGAATGAAACTTCAGTAGGTAAATTCGGTCACGGCAACAGAAACCAGCGTGGAAATACTCTCGTTGAGTTTGCAGAGGCAGAAGGGTTTTTCATCTTGAACTCCTTCTTCAAGAAAAAGCCACACAGGAAATGGACATGGAGACATCGAAATGGGACGACAAGTGAAATTGATTTTATTATGTGCAACAAAAAATTCGTCATAGAAGACTGCAGTGTGCTGAACAAGTTCAACACAGGTAGTGACCATAGATTGGTGAGATGTAAGATGCACCTCAACACTAAACTTGAACGTGGCAAGCTCATAAGACAAACAAAATCTATTGCCATAACCAACCTTAAAAAACACCATAATACCTTCAAGTTGGAACTGAAGAACAGGTTCTCTGCTTTAGAAGGCCTAACATCAGAAGAAGTGGACATCTCTAAAGTTAACAGAAAAGTAACCAAAGCTCTTATGGAAACAACAACAAAATTAGCTGGGTCTAAGAACAAGTTGCATGTAAATAAATTATCAGGAAAAACGAAAATGTTGATGCAAAAAAGAAGAGAGATGAGGACAACTAAAGAAGATGTGACTTCCAAAGTGGAATATATAGAGCTATGCAAGACAGTAAGAAAAAGTATCACTGAAGACGTAAGAAAATTCAACTGTGAACTAGTGAGGAAAGCAATTGAAAACAACCAAAGCCTAAAGATAGCAAAGGGACATCTCAGTAAGGGAAGAAAACAGATTATGGCACTGAGAAAAGAAGATGGTTCTGTAACAAGAAATAGAGGCGAAATTTTGACAAGAGTGAAAGATTTCTACTCCAAATTATATGAAAGGGATGATACATGCACTCCAGACATCATGAAAGATACCAGTACCAGAGTTCCTCCAGTCCTTCCAGCAGAAGTTGCACATGCAATCAAGAACATGAAGCGGGGAAAAGCTCCAGGAGAAGATGGAATTACTGTAGACATCATACAAGAAGCAAGTGGAGAATTCGAAACAGTACTCGCCCAAATTTTCACTCGATGCCTTAATGAAGGAAAGATTCCTGAGGATTGGAACACCGCTACAATGATCCTGCTACATAAGAAAGGTGACATTGAGGATCTCGGAAACTACAGACCTATCAGCCTCCTATCAGTAGTTTATAAAATCTTCACTAAAGTTCTTTCACACCGCTTGAAGGTAACACTGGACATGGCTCAACCGAGAGAACAAGCTGGATTCAGGAGTGGCTACAGCACAATAGATCATATCCATGTGCTGAGAGAACTAATTGAAAGAGCGAGGGAATATGAACTTCCATTGTGCATGGCTTTTATCGATTATGAAAAAAGCCTTTGATTCGGTGAAACCATCAGCAGTTACAATGGCTCTGAAAACCTGCGGTATTGAAGATGCATACATTAATATTATTAATAACATCTATGAAAATGCAAGTGCAAAGATTAGGCTGTTTGAAAATACAACACACATAAAAATTGGAAAGGGAGTGAGACAAGGTGACACCATATCTCCGAAGCTCTTTAATGCCACATTGGAGGGAGTTTTTCAGTCACTGAGCTGGGAAAACAAGGGGATAAAGATTAATGGAGATTATCTAACCCACCTTCGTTTTGCTGATGACGTAGTCATTTTTGCAACTAGCCCATCAAAGCTGCAGAGTATGATCCAGGAACTTGCTGACAAGAGTAAAGAAGTGGGATTAAAAATGAACTTTCAGAAGACAAAAGTGATGTTCAATGCTTTTACAAGAAATGAAGATTTATCGATTGATGGAGAAAAGCTGGAGATAACAGATACGTACGTTTATCTTGGACAGCAGATATCAAGTGAGGGTCACATTGATGAAGAAATTAATCGGCGTACAAAACTTGCTTGGAGAGCTTTTGGAAGAAACAGCATAATTTTCAAGAGCAATATGCCATTATGTCTTAAAAGAAAAGTGTTTGATCAATGCATCCTTCCAGTGCTTACGTATGGTGCAGAGACGTGGACCTTAACTAAAAGAGACATACAAAGGCTGCAGACAACTCAAAAAAAGCATGGAGAGGTGCATGCTTGGTGTAACCAGGAGAGATAAGAAGAGGAACTCGTGGATCCGAAAATGACAAGAGTGGAAGACATCATGATCAGAGTTAAATCCCTGAAATGGCAATGGGCTGGACATACTGCCAGAAGGACAGATCATCGATGGACAGCCGAAATTCTTAGATTGGATTCCAAGGGACAGGAAAAGACCCAGAAGAAGACCACATGGGAGATGGTGGATGAAATTCGAAAGTATGCAGGGTGACATGGAGGAGACTGGCACAAGACAGACCGTTGTGGAGGAAACTTGGGGGAGACCTTCGTCCAGCAGTGGATTGATAATGGTTGACAATGATGATGATATATATATATATATATATATATATATATATATATGAAATATTATAATATACATAATCATATACACTGAGTGGCCACTTTATTATGACCAACTGACAGTTTTAAGCAAATGAGCTGCACGCTGTTGCCGTCAGAGGGAGAGGCTAGTATAAAAAGGGAAAAGTTAGTGCTTGCGACAGTAGTAGCAGTGATTTTTGGGTGACGAGATGGGTAAAAAATGTGATTTGACATGCGATTTGACGGACTTTCAACGTGGGATGATTGTAAGAGCTCGGAGCCATGGAGCTAGTATCACCGAAACCGCCGCATTCGTGAAATGTTCCAGAGCAGCTGTTGTTAAAGTGTTTAAAGACTGGACTGTCAGCCAAAAATCTGGGTCTCTAGGTGCAACGTGTGGTCGTCATCGACTAGTGACTGCTCGGGCGGAACGGAGAGTGTCCAGACTGGTAACAGACAACAGAAGGGCAACAGTGCAGCAAATCACAGACCATCTTAATCAAGGATCCCTTCAAATGATCTCTGCACGCACTGTTCGCCGTACACTGCATCGGGTGGGATATGGCAGCCGAAGGCCTGTTCGAACACCTTTGCATTCCGCAGTTAACAAGAGAAAACTTCTCCAGTTCGCACATGAGCACAAGAATTGGACAGTCGATAATCGGAAACAAATTATATGGTCCGATGAATCACGTTCTCAGTTGCACCATGCCGATGGCCGAGTGAGGATTTGGCGGAAACAGCACGAAAGCATGGACCCCAAATGCATTGCTACAACCCTTCAAGCTGGTGGAGAAAACGTTATGGTTTGGGGAATGTTTTCCTGGCATGCTTTGGGCCCTTTAATTCGTGTTGATCAACGTCTGACTGGCACACCATATCTAAACATCGTTGCGGACCAAGCGCATCCTGTCATGTGGATGGTTTGTCCCAATGGCGATGGTTACTTTTAACAAGATAATGCATCCTGCCAGAGTGCTCGTATTGTACAGGATTGGTTTCAGGAACATGCCGGTGAGTTTACTTTGCTTAGGTGGCCCACACAATCTCCACATCTCAACCCCATTGAGAATTTGTGGGATGAAGCTGAAGGAGCCATCAGCCAGCTGGATCCACAACCCTGCAATCTCACACTCCTGGAAAGTGCTATTCATCGAGCATGGTCTCAGTTACCACAAACCACCTACCAACATCTCGTGGAGTCCATGCCACGAAGAATCGACGCAGTATTAAAGGCAAAAGGTGGCCCAACGAAGTACTGAGGGGGTGGTCATAATAAAGTGGCCACTCAGTGTATAATCGAATTTACAGTTCAAAGCAGATTTGTCCAGGCCGGGTCCAATTATGCGACGTTCGGGTCCGTAGTAGAGCTGAGTTCGGGCTCAATTTTCTGAGACCGTGGTATATCAGCCAGAGCCCAAATTTTATAATACAAAATAGAGTCCAGGCCCGAACGAGCCCGAAAACTGGCTAAACTTTTTAATGATTAATAAAAAACATCTCCTTTTCCACACTTCTACTCCCTCTTCCTCCTGCAATTAACCAATGTATTTCTCAAATGAGGAGGGGGAAGGGACCTCTACATCTATTTTTACAGTGTAACTGTACGATTTTCTTTGACCGTTCGTTTCTGCCTGAAGTGCTGCGGGCGATCGGACATCCAAAATGATCGGGCGGTGCTGCAATTGTATGTTGCTCGAATAATATCGCGCCATAATGCGCTGCAATATGTACGTTGCTAAAAAGAATTAGCAGGGAGTTACTGCGTGCAGAAAAAGGGTAAATTATCGTCGCCATGCTATCAACTATCCAATATCTATAATTCTTGAAAAAGCTTTTTCTTCTCTGCAGAAACACACTAATGCGCGATCTACGGCATTTTCTACCCAAGCCCAGAATAAATAGCCATCTTGAATGCCCGCTCCTTAACCAATACCAGTTGCCGAAGAATTCCCTTTACCAACTATAAAGTGTCTCACTTGCTAAATCATATAAAATAACATTTGTATATAAAAAAAAATTATCTCGCTCTTCCTCTCTCTAAAAGCCCGAGCTCGAACCGCAGTAAATATTCTACAGCCCGAGCCCTGCTTCGGGCTCAGCCCGTCTCAGCTCTGCTCCGGGTGCAAAATTTTTGACCCGTTTTCAACTCTGGTCAGGTATCCTACCCCAGATCTCCTAGCATCCTATTTATAAGGGTTGTTTGAGACTTGGGATTAGATATTTCCTTCCTATAAAATCTTCTACATACATATCTCATCTCTATTTACAGATCCATCAGTAGTAGAAACACTTGCATTACGTTTGCAATCCATATTAACCGTTAAGATGAAAGCAAGCTACAGTAAAGAGGAAGGTAAGTGATATATATATATATCTGTGCCGCACAACAACACCGATCAGCACAGCACATTGCCTATTGAGAAACAGAATTATCCTTGTTGTGTACCACGACATTTATCACATGTCCCATGAAAACAACACATACTCTGGCAGGAAAGCAGCAGGTGTGGAAGTTTTGTGTTCTACGGAACAGAATCGCACAACAGCGAAATTTTCTCGCACATAACGAGCAGCTGCTAGAATTTTTTCCCTGCAGATTAGCAAAATCGCACACGCAGAACTCGCATTAATCGAGGATTTATTGTACTGCAATAACATTCACATGAAAATTCGAACCGGGACTTACAAATTCAAAAACTCAGGCGGCCCCGATGACCAAGTGGTCTGAGGCGCTGGCATCTGACTATTAGTGCGAGATGAGCCATAGCTCAACTCCCGGATGAGGCATGGGGGGGGATGCGATGACATCACACTACCTATCTTAACTTTCTCAGGACCTAGTGGACCTAAATTAGAAAGAAGTTACTGCACATAGCCTTAGGAGTTGCTCGTCGTGGTCGTACAACTCCGAAAAAAAAAAAAAAAAGAAGCAAACTAGCAGCCCGCGATCTCTAGCCACACACAGAAAGCCTTAAATTTGCATATTTCCTAACCCATGCGATACCCGCAGTTATTTTCTACTACAGTGCTCCTGATACACTGTAAAAAATAAATCGTGTGAATTCACGGAAAATTTCTGAAATTAAAGTGCAGCAAAGTTGCCAGTCTTTTTTCAGAAATTTCCGTTCTTAAAAGTGCCCGTTTATTTTAACTTCCGTGTTTTCACAAATCTTCAGTAGTTGGAAACGGAGTTTATTTGAGGAAAAGTCCATTTCAGGTTTTTCCGTATTTAAACTGAAATTTCGCAAAGTCTACGATCCTGCATTTTTCAGCCCTTACCTTGTATAATCCTTCCGCTACAGTCAAGATAGAACCCTCGTCGTTTGGGTTGGCTCAACAGGTAACGCACGCCTTTAACCATTGAGCAACAAACACTCGGAAATTCGAATCACGTACATCGCAAAACAAATTGGGGCGAATATTAATTTTTTTCTTTGTCATTAATGTGAGTGATTTAGTCATTTAATTTTCTGTTGGAGCTTAGTATTTTTCTGAATAGGTTTATAATAATTTTTCTTTTTTTTTTTTTTTTCTGTAGAAAGACTTCACAAATTAAACACTTTGTGATTTTTGGAAGCAACAAATGCTTTGCAACTTGATTTTTTGTAAATGACTTTCAGCTATCTTTAAAAAATGTGAAATGTACTTTTTTTATAGTATTATTTCCCCCAAAAAACTCCTAAACATAAAATTTACCCTTGATAGCTGTAATAGCTTTTGTCTTAAAGCGTTGTCCAAAGACTGCTACATAAACAACGTATGATCATCTGTACAATAAGTACCCGGTTTCTTACAGTAACACAATATATAATAAATAACTGGCGCACACAATAGGGGAGAGAAGAAATATCCTGTGCCACAATAAACAAAACTAATGCGACATGTTATCCACAATATCCGATCTCGCTACAGAACTTCAAAATTCGACAGATGCATTGAAATTTAAAAGTTAATAAAATCTGAAGCATTCTTACCAATCGCTCCTATTACCTGTGATTTCTGGTCATATGAATACGGGAAAAGTGAGCTCTAAAACGGTTATTTACTGTCAATATAAGAAAGAAACTGCGGAAAGGTTTCTGAAAATTCCGAATTTTCCCGTGGTACGAAAAATTCGTGTAATTCAGGTTTCTTTATGTCATTTCACGGGAAAGGTATGAGAAATATTCACGAAAGAAATCAGGGAAAATCGTTCGTGAATTTCAGAAGCTTTGTTACAGTGTGACAGGGAAGGGGAACAGTTAATCTAGTTCATCGCAGGAAAACAGACACTCTCCTTGTAATGGGAAACAAACTCCACAAAACATTGAATACTCAGTTCCTGAAAATAACCCCTGCCCTCTCCAAACCAGCTCTCCCTCATGCATTTCAAATGAAAATCACCAGGGGAAGTATTTGAATAATCAATCAAGTATATACTTCGGCAATCGAGGGCACTTGATAAATGTGTTACAGAGCTCGGAGGACACGATAAATCTTTTCATTGGCACGATGAAAAATTTAAAAAAAAAAAAAAAAAGTCGAGGGCCACGGTTATATTCGTTCAGCTCTGAACGGGCAACTCAAAAGCCGTGGGAATGTTTCAACTTTTCGCATCAGCGATACTGCCACTCACGAAAGTGAGTGGCATAATTATATCACTCACATCTTGCAATCGCAGTTCCTTTCGCCTCTTTTCCCCTTCTTCGGAATACCGTTACAAGCCTTGTATGAAAAATAACTCAATGATCGCCTCGTAATGTTTGAATACCTACTAGTTCCTGGCTTTTCCTCCTAAAAAACCTACTTTTCTAGCATTTTTTTCTTTGCACTCCTTTCTATTCCTCCCTCGGGAAAAGTATTTTTTGTTTTGTTCTTTTATCCTCCCTCAAAAAAAAAATTATGGGGACTGCATTTCCAGTATATCCGTGAAAAACAGCTAGTGTTCATCCTGAAGTTTTTTTTTAATTTTTTTTTTCACCTGCTTGAGAATAAAACTTACGCACAGTTTTAACCCCTCACACGAGCAAAAAAATCTGAACAATTTTTGACAAGCAATGAAGCAAAGAATCTGCCAAAAAGTTATTTCCATTGAAAAAAAAACGGCAGCCCCGGTCACCCAGTGGTCTAAGCGATGGCTTCTGACCATTCGTCCGAAAGCGGTCCAGGTTCGAATACCGGTGAGGCATAGATGTTGTGTTTGTATTACGGCACTCTCTCCCTCCCTTCCCTGGAACCAGTCGCCGTAAAGAAGGGACGGGCGACTGCTTATGGACCATTGAGTTGCTCACGGTGGTCGTTAAACCTCCAATTACAGGGGAAAAAATAAATAAACGGTCGAGTCACATTATTGTGACCACCAGCTAATATTCAGAGTAACCGCCGTGTGCAGCGCGGACAGCAGCCAGACGGGCTGGGAATGATTCAATAAGGTGCTGGAAGGTGTTCACAAGCATGTGGAGCCATGCTGACTGCAGTGCATCTGACAGCTGCAGGAGGTTGCGTGGTGGAGGATCCATTGAGCGAACAACACGATCGAGGTGGTCCAACAGACTCAATTGGGTTTAAGTCTAGGAAATCAAGGGACCAGGGAAGTACTTTGAAGTCTTCATCGTGTTCTTTCAACCACTCCCGGACATTTATAGCTGTGTGACACGTCGCAGTCGTTCTGGAAGATCCCATCCGCCCCCAGGGAAGACAATGAGCATGTATGGGAGTACGTGGTCTGCAAAGATGGATTCATAACGAATTCGGTCCATAGTTCCTTCCACAGGTATGAGTGGACCCAGAGAATGCCACGAAAACATTCCACAGACCATAACGCTGCCCCCACCAGCTTGTGTTCTTCCAGCAATGGTTGAGGAGTGTTTGTTCTCCGATTTTTCTCGCCTTATACCCCAACTTCCATACGTTCGATGAAGCAAAAAACGTGACTCATCGGAGAAGGCCACCCTTTGCCAATCAGCGAAGATCCAATTCCGATACTGCCGTGCAAATTTAAGCCTTTTCTGCCGATGCGCTTTCGTTAGCATAGGTGCAGTCTGTATCGGAGCCCCAAACGCAGAAGTATTCGCTGAACTGTCGTTTTTAGACACACTTCCGGTAGCCCCCTGGTTCATTCGGACAGTGAGTTGCTCCACTGTAGCGTGGCGATCGGCCCTCACGCACCTTCGAAGCCGACGTTCACCTCTGACACCAATGGCACGTGGTGCTCAGCAGTTTCCACGTCGCTTATTCGCAATGGTGCCATTTCTCCAATCACGATACACTTTAATCACAGCAGCACGCGAACTGCGCTGTTTCAGAAATACTGGCACCCTTGGCCCGAAAGCCGATAATTATCCCTTTTTGCAAATTTGATAAATCGCTCCTTTTATCCATGACAGCAACGAGTGATATGTTTTCAGAATGCCTACAGCACACCTTATACACCCTCCAAGACAGCTCACGACACGTGCCTTCATTCATTGGCTACGCGCTGTTGACGTCAAAAGTAGCTGGTCACAATAATGTGATCGACTATGTATAATCTCAATTACGAGACATAATACGCGTTTTGTTTATTAGTCATGTCTACTATTTAACGCGGAACATTTCTCCTGGCGAAAATTAATTGGCTGCCTAAATAACCCAACAAGCAAGTCCAAGTATCTTACCGTACGTGCTGCACACTCTCCAAACTACAGAGAATGTCCACACATTTTTGGAACGTTTTTGGTAAGAAATTATAGAAAATAAAAGAAGTTCGAAGAATTAAAACTGGCAACACGTGGGGTTCTTTTTTTTTTTTTTTTTTTTTTTTTATTGGAGGTTTAACGACCACCGTGAGCTACTGAATGGGCTATAAGCAGTCGCCCGTCCCTAATTTAGAGTCACTGGTTCCAGGGAAGGGAGAGAGCCAGTGCCGTAAGACAAAGACAACATCCACGCCTCACCGGGATTCAAACCCGGACACCTTTCGAACGAATGATCAGCGGCCATCGCTTAGACCACTGCGCCACCGGGGCGGCCAACACGTGTTAGATGAACACGAAACAAACAGCAGCTGCAGTTAACGTCTGCTAACAAAATGGCGCAAAACCAACAGCGAGTAGAAGGTTATGTTTTTGCTCTTTACGAAGAGAAATATTCATATTCTGTAATTAAAAAAAGCTGTGAAAATAACGGAATTAGCATTTCTAAATGTAAAATAAGCAATATTATTAATAATAAAGGGACTGTTAAAAAAAATTTCACCGCCTTTTGCTTAGGCACGTGACTGATCGCAGAAGACGGTGTAGACTTCTTTATGAAAATCACTTAGCCGGAGACAGATGGAAATTTGTTGTGACTATTGATGAAGCATGGATCTACCTAACAAAAACAGGTCGATTTACAATCGTAAAAAGAATAGAAAAAAAAATCTTACAAACTTGGTACCAAGGATACAAAGAAAGTTTCAGTAAAGGATTCATGATAATTGCTGGTTTCTCGTAAAATGGGAAATTAAAGTTAAGAAAAGTTGAAAAGAATGATAAAATCAATTCTACACATTACCAGTATAATGGTATACCTCCTATATTTAAGGGGGAAATATCATTCCTTTACAGAGCCTTCAAAGAGTATAGAACCCCATCAGGAAAAGGCTACAGTTCATACATTCAAATGTACCACTCTGTTTCTTGAAAAAAATTAAAAAAGAGATACTGGTATCAAAAGTCTCCTATCTTTTGCTCATATTCCTTCAAAGTCCCCTGATGTGTTGCCAATGGACTATTGTGCCTTCGAACTGCTAAAAACATTGCTTTCTAAACGCAGACCTAAAACAATGATTGGACTATGGAAAGCAGTAGAAGAGGAGTGGAATAAAATACCACTACCAATTTTAAGAAATGCCTTGTTATATTGGAAATCTAGATAAGTTCACAGTCCAGAGAAAGTGTTATCAGATAGAACATTTAAGAAAGAAATTTTATTTTAAACATTAATTATATTGCTGGAAAAACATTCTAAAGAGGTGTGAACATCCTTTGTAGGAGAATATTTTTAGTGACGCTGAAACGAAAATGTCTTTCAGCAAAATGACAACCAAAGATATAACGTCCATCACTTTTTTCAGCGACTCTAGTATCAGCGGCGTATTCACATAGGGGTTAGTTGTGGTCAGAACTACTCGCTTTGGTCTACGACTCGGCGGTTTTATTTAAAAATATATAAGTTTTGATGAAAAAAAAAATGTATTTCAAAAATTTTTTGCCGTTTCGTAGAAGTGCGGAGTTCACACAAACTCTCATGAACACATCTGAATTTAAATAAAGGTGACAAATACAAAAAAATAAATAAATTAGTTGATGCTTTTTTTTTAATAGGTGGAGTGCCGGGGCAGTGGAAAATCCACCACGAGATCGCGTGGATGGAGACACTACATCACACAGTCAATGGCACCGCACAAATACAATGCACAGCCGACGCACTCGAGTACAAAACGTTTCTGCAAAGTTTTGTCTTTCGCCGAATAAGACAGGTTTTACCAAAACAAGAAAAATACGTAGCGCCAAAAACGTACCGAAACATACGGACGTATTCTTGATTGTGGTATACGGGAAGCTATCGCAGAACTAAAGCTGCGGAAGCGGCATATTCTCAGTTGTGAAAATATTTTGAGAAGTGGTCACGATGCACATAGGTGTATGGTTACAATTTTTTTTTTGGGGGGGGGGGTACGAATTAGTGAAATCTATTTCTTTTTCTTTGAGAGGCGGAATTCTCGAAAATAGTTTCTCCGAAAATGCATCTTTTCAATTACCATTAGTCCCATAACTTAGAAATTTTACATGACAAATACGTAGTGCGATCAAAAAGTTCCGAGACGAGATACGTAGCGCGTCAACAGATGGCAGTACGCGGATGCGCTAGCAGCGGTCGAGGGCAGTGACCTTCATGAGTCATTGTACCGAGTGACGTCGTTCTGTGAACATCGGGAGCTGTGCTACACGATATTTGGTGACCACATGCAGAACACAGCTGCGATTTTGGTATGGACTGCAAACTAGAGCAGCAAGTGAAAATCAAATTCTGCGTCAAACTCAGCAAATCGGGAACCGAGACACATGAAATGTTGCGGCAGGCTTATGGCAATGAACCGTGCGAGGTGTTTTTGAGTGGCACTCGCGCTTCAAAAGCGGCAGAACGGCACTGGAAGACGACATGAGGTCAGGGCGACCGTCCACGAGCAAAACCCCCGAAAATGTGGACAAAATTAGGGAACTGGTGCATGAGGATCGTCGGAGAACGATTCAAGACATTGCTACCATCTTCAATGTGTCATACGGAACAGTGCAAGAAACTGTGACGTCGGTTTTGAACATGCACCGCATTGCTGCAAAGTTTGTGCCAAAGATTTTGAACTCCGAACAGAAAGCGGTCCGTGTCGAACTCTGTCAAGATCTTCGTCAGCAGGTGGTGAATGATCCTACGTTCCTGTCGCGGGTCATCACTGGGAACGAGACTTGGGTCTACGGTTACGACCCGGAGACCAAACAACAGTCGTCGCAGTGGAAGAGCCAGGCATCTCCACGACCGAAGGAGGCCCGACAGGTCCCCAGCACAACCAAAAGCATGTTCATCGTGATTCGTGGGGTTGTGCACCATGAATTTGTTCCCCAGGGCCAGACCGTCACCGCCCTTTTTTACTGCGATGTTCTGCGGCGCAGGGGCAATTTCCTGCTCCATCACGACAATGTAGCAGTTCACAGAGTATTAGCAACACGCCAGTTTTGCAGCCGCAACAGCATGACTACCGTTCCTCACCCGCTTTACTCGCCGGATTTGGCCCCCTGCGACTTCTTTCTGTTTTCGAAGATGAAGCTGAATCTCAAGGGTCGCCGTTTTGAAACCGTGGACGAGATCCAGCCCGAATCGCAGACGGTGCTTGACACGATTCGCGAACAGGACTTCCAGGGAGCGTTCCAACAGTGGCAAAAACGCTGGCAGCGGTGTATCGCTGCCCAAGGAGAGTACTTTGTGGGAATTATAGCCAGATTTAAGTAACGTAAGTATTGTTGTATATCAGCCTAGTCTCGGTACTTTTTGATCGGACCTCGTATATCCAAAACTACGAGGTGTGCGAGTCTTGCGCTGGTTCATCCTAATAAGGATGAAAAAAAAAAAATATGCCTTTCAAAGCACTTCATGCAGTTGTCTAATGATGAAAACCATCATCAGATGACTGAATGCTATTGTGCATGGAATGACTTCTAGAAAGCAGTCATAGCAATGCTCGCTATCGCGTAGCGTTGTTCCCTTGGCTGTATGTCACACTTTATAACATTTAAAAGGCGAATGACCAGTTATATTTCCGACTTTTTAAGTTTGGGGAGCACATGCCCTGCTACACATATGACGACGCTCTTCTCACATGCATTTTCGACAGTAAGAAACGGATACTTGCAGCATTGACAGTAACTACCGCAGTAAGTGAACAATCATTCTCAACACTACGACGATTCAAAACGTATCTTCGAAATACAATCAGTGAAAATCGATTAAATTGATTAGCAGCATTAAATATACATAGGGATATCACGATTACAGCTGATGCAGTACTCGATAAACTATCTAAAACAGTACGTCGAATATAGTTACGCTTGAAGCAAGTGAGGAAATAAATATTTCATACTCGTGCTCTAATGCGAGCTTTGTTTATTTTTAACATTTTCGATTGGTTATACCGTGCATGGTTCGGACGTGAATCGACTAGAAATTTTAACTGATTAATCAAAATTCGATTAATCGCTTCATTAATAGTCCCTTCAAAAAATCGCCTGACCTCTATTTCTGAGAAGACTTTTTTTTTTTTTTCGCTAAGCCTTTCCCATACCAACATCCTATATATACCCCACTGTCTAGTATGAATTATACTCACGAATCCTCATTCTTTAAGGTAAGTCGGGTGGAATGTCTACTGATTTACCTTATTTCAGAAATACTGTTCATCCTTTGTTCGTGCACGTGGTTGCTTCTGCAGTGTGCACAAAAGCGTTTATTTCATTCATTAATTTTGTTTAGGGTTTAACAGCCACCGTGAGTAACCCTTAGGGTCATTGTCAGTGAGTTTGACAGCCACCGTGAGTAAATCTTACGGCTATTAGCAGTGGGTTTGACAGCCACAGCAACTCTTACGGGTATTAGCAATGGGTTTAACAGCCACCGCTAGTAACTCTTACGGGTATTAGCAATGGGTTTAACAGCCACAGGTAGTAACTCTTACGGGTATTATTAGCAATGGGTTTAACAGTCCCCGCTAGTAACTATTACGGGTATTAGCAATGGGTTTAACAGTCCCCGCTAGTAACTCTTACGGGTATTAGCAATGGGTTTCGTAACCCTTACGGCTATTAGTAATAGGTTTAACAATTCTTACGGCTATTAGCAATGGGTTTAACACCTCTTACGCTATTACCTATTAGCAATGGGTTTAACAGCCACCGCTAGTAACTCTAACGGCTATTAGCAATTTCTCGTCTCTAATTTAAGGCTTATGGTTCGAGGGAAGGGACAGAGCCACCAGCGCCATCAAATACGCAAACCAACCATGCCTCTGACCCATCTCGGAAGAATGCGCAGAAGCCAGCACCTCAAACCAATCAGTCACGAGCGAGGCACATAAGCGCGTTTGGAAAGTACTGGGTTGGAGAGAAAGTAATGTCTATAAATGCACGGCAACAGAAAAGTGCTAATTACCGTATATACTACAAGTAAACATCAGTCCAATATTTAGTCGCCATCGTTTTCCACGACCTGCTCCCATCGTCTGGGCAGCTGTTGGACACCGTCCCTGTAGAATTGTGACGGCTTCGACGCAACAAAAATAAGTGCGCGTTCGACATCGTCCCGGTTGGTGAATCGCTGTCCGTCCGGGAAATGCTGTAACTACCAGGAAAGGTGGTAGTCGCTTGAGGGCAATGTCCGGAGAATAGGCTAGGCCTCGCTCCAACCTGCTGTAGTACAGCGACTTGCTGTTCAGCAGTGCTAGTCGTTTCGAAGCGAGCGATGACTGCAGATCGTCGAACTAAAGCAGGACACATCGGCGGTGACAGTGGTGTTGTTCGGCAACAACTCAAAAACACGACACCCCGTATATATCCCACTAAACAGACAGCAGGACCTTAAGCCGGCTTTGAGGATCAGCATGGGCTTCTGTTTTGCGTTCAACCACCGTTTCCTGGCGATGACGTTGTCATACAGGACCCATTTCTCGTCACCTGTCACAATACCTCCAAGAACGGTTCAACTTGGTCACGTGCAAGCAGGGGAACGCATGCATTCATGCGATTTGCTTTCTGCTATTTGTGAGTTGATGGGGTACCAAAACTCCCCTTTTGTGCACCTTCCCAAGTTGATGCAGCTGCATAATTATGATCGTGTGGGCAGTCTCCAGCTGTTAGGCCAACTCCCCCGTAGCAAGGGTCGGTTTCCACTTTTTTTTTTTTTTTTTGGTTGAGGGTTTAACGACCACCGTGAGCAACTCAATGGGCTATGAGCAGTCGCCGTTCCCTAATTCAGGGTCACTGCTTCCAGGGAAGGGAGAGAGCCTGTGCCGTAAGACAAACACAACATTTATGACTCACCAGGATTCGAATTCGGATAATTCTCCGACGAATGGCCACAAGCCAGCACTTAAACCACTGCGCCACCGGGGCGACCCGCTCAGGTTTTCGGCATTTCTATATCCACTGTTGCGGGTCTTCCGGCTTTGGGACGGTTTCGAGAGGAACATTTTTACCTGTCAGGTCAAAATTTTCTTCTCGAAACCGTTCCAACTAACAACAGCACTGACGATGTGAGGGGTGCACAAGGGTAATGTTCCTTACAACGCTTGAGGTGGTGCTGCCACAACGAAACTCATACATCATGAATTGGCGGACGTGTTCCTTGTCCACTTCCATGTTGGCTGGCGTTTACACTCTTCGCCTTCTGACAGCTAACTGCCTCTAACTTAAGCCACCTACCTGCTGATGTCATGCCGGTGTGCTATGCAAACTCAGTGGCCCATGTGGGCCGGGCTTCGTCTTCAGGTATCTCGTCATCGGGCATTACCTTCTTTCCGACCCAATATTAATAACTATTTCACTCTTTATGAAGTTTTGCTGTAACCCGATATTTCAACGCGGCTGTTTATTGACGATAAATACTTCACGCGGCCTGGAAGAGCTGGAGTAGTCTCATCAATCGTGCGAAATGGGTCCGGATTGGAATCCCGGTGAGGCATAGGTGTTGTGACTCGTACGGCACTGGTTCTCTCTCCCTTCCCTGGAGTCAGAGGCCCTAAATCAGAGACAAGCGACTCCTTATAGCCCACTGAGTTGCGTTGCTCACGGTGGTCGTTAAGCCCCCAAATAAAACAAATAATAATACGAGTAACAATAAAAAAAAAAACTACTGAGACAACTACATCAATAGCGAAATCACTTACACTGAAAGTTCCATGTGACAGAAACTGTCGTACTGACATTTTTTTTTTTTAGTTTCTTCTCGGTTTAACGAGCTCATTGAAAGGTAGTATAAATATTCGCCCGTCTTACGGATTTATGATGTCAGAAGCTGACTAAAAAATACACATAGCACCGTGGATTGTTGGCCACCGTGGCGTAAATGTAACGCACTCGGCTAGATATCGAGAGTTCTGTTGGTTCAATTCCATAGCGGCGGCTGAAAAACAATTTTTCGGTTGCTGTGTGTTTCTAGAACGTGGTTAAGAGCGATGTATTTATTTATTTTATTGATGAATACTTTTTGTTATTTTATTTTAACGCTGCTACAGTACCCCTACGTGAAATTAAAGGTGTGTATAATCCATTCCCTTCACCTTCAATATCTAATCTGGAAATCAGGTAGAGAAGGGAAAAGACAACAGCATATCAACTTCAAAATGATGAAAACAGTCCGACGTCACTCTTAATAATGAGTAGGTTGGTAAGTAACTAGCAGACCTTTGGGAAAAGTTTATGTTCAGGGATTATCGTCCAACCCAACTGAGTTCTTTTTCCCGTTTTTTTCACTTGTTCGACAAAAAAGTATCACATAAAACGCTGTCCCGCAAACTTCGGCGGCCTTCTTTTACCTGTACGAACGATAGGTCTCGAAAGGGGCAAACCAACCATTCCTTTACCGTCGCTCTAAGTATATATCGAAGTTTACGCGTCAGGTTCCAGGACTAACTCGAACCAAGTTCTTTTTTCCGATGAATCAACTGTGCGTCAATTTGAATCACGCGAAGCACATGTTCGACGACCAAAAGGCAAAAGGTTTGATGAAAAATACACCGTTAGCACCGCGAGACATCTGCCTAGTCAGATGATATGGGGTGCTATGTCAACATTCGGTACTACTTCATTATCTTTTGCCTACAGGCATTACCATGACTGGTACTTTTTATGTGGAAATGTTACGTGAGAAGCTGTGAACTCGTGTGCAAGTGCACAGATTCACAATTTTTATGTATGATGGTGCTCCATGCCACAAATCAAAGACAGTAAAGCTCTACCTGCAGAGGAAAAACATCACTGTGCTTGACTGGCCCGGTAATAGTCCCGACTTAACCCTATCGAAAATTTGTGGACCATTTTAAAAGACAAAGTAGCAGAAAAACAGCCATCAAAATTCCCAAGCTTTGATTGACGTCATACAGTACGTGTTGTGCAAAGACATTTCAAGTGACTACTGCAAATCCCTAATTGAGAGTATGCCACATCGTATTCTGTCCGTTATAAAAAAGAAAGGTAGACACACAAAGTACTGATTTCGGTCTTTTTTTTTTTTTTTTTTTTGTTCTAAAGAATGTAAGTATTCATCCGTGGTGTCATGTCATTTTTTCAAATATTTCTGACTAGTAATTAGTTGCTTCTTTAAAAATTAAGATTTTTAATAAATTGACAGGTGGTCTTAAACTTCAGCAAATGACTATATACAGGGTTACAGGGAAAGTCCTTGAGCAGGCTAATATCTCACGAACTATGACAGTTAGCGATTTACTTTTTGTGCAGTCGTATAAGAAATCCCCTGTGGCGCACACAATAACACCACGAGGGACCCCCTCGACCCCCTTTATTGGCGGTTGAGGAGCTATCGCGCCCCCCTTTGCAGATAGGGCAAAAAAGTCAATTACAAACTTGCTCAGCGAGGCAAAAATAGTACATAAATGTTTTTGCCCCATAACTAACAAGGGAAGGGAACCGGGAATGTGGCCCCAAGAAAATCACAACATCCGGAAGCAACAACCGAGTATTTAGACAAAACTACAAGATGCGAACGCATAATACTGTAAACATTTTATTAGTTTAGAAAATACAATTTACATGCTCGAAATGTTGCCCTTCAGCAGCGATGCCCGCCTACAAGCGTTCTACGAGCTGACCGTGCATGCGTTGCAGCATATCCCTATCAACAGAGGCACAGGCGGATGTTATACGCTGTTGCAGTTCTGCTACATTTAGCGATGGTGTTGCATACACCTGTGATTTAAAATGGCCCCAAAGGAAAAAGTCCAGAGGGATAAGGTCTGGTGAGCGTGGAGGCCATGGTACGGGACCTCCTGGTCCCATCCATCTCCAGTCACACATCGTTTAGACATTTTGATACGTGTACACTCCTATGTGGTGGTGCCTTGTCCTGCTGGTATATGTTCAATAAAGGTTGCAATGGTACATTGTGCCTGCTGCGAATGAAACGAATATGGATGCATATGGGTTCGTATGCCAAAATTTGTACTACACGCTGTTAGCTTAATCCACTTTCCCGGGCAACTTCCTTTGTGCTGCTGTGGGGATGTGCAAATACGTATGCCAGAATATCTGCATCGTCCCGCTTTGGACTTCCTGTACGTGAGCGGTGACTGACACTACCCGGACACAGCGACTCAGACAGCTTTCCGTTTTTTCGCATTTGGAAAGTCCCCTTCCATCCTTCCTTTTGGGACAAAAACATTTTTGTACTATTTTTGCCTCGCTGAACAAGTTTGTAATTGACTTTTTTGACCTATCTGCAAAGGGGGAAGCGATAGCCTCCCTCATCCCCCAAGAAAGGGGGTGAGGGGATCCCTCGCGGTGTAATTCTGTGCGCCATAGGGGGTTTCCTATACAACTGCACAAGAAGTAAATAGCTAACTGCCACAGTTCGTGAGATATTGGCCTGATCACGGACTTTCCTTGTAACCCTACGCGCGCGCGCGCACACACACACACAGTCGAGTCACATTATTGTGATCACCTACTTTTGACGTCAAGAGCGCGTAGCCAATGAAAAAGGGCACGTGTCACGAGCTGGGTTGCAGGATATATAAGGTGTGCTGCAGGCATTCTGAAAACATATCACTCGTTGCTGTCATGGATAAAAGGAGCGATTTATCAGATTTGCAAAAAAGGGATGATTATCGGCTTTCGGGCCAAGGGTGGCAGTATTTCTGAAACAGCGCAGTTTGTGACCTGTTTGTGTGCTGCTGTGGTTAAAGTGTACGTGAAAACTGCGGAGCACCACGTACCATTGATGTGAGAGGTAAACGTCGGCTGCAAAGGTGCGTGAGGGCCGATCGACACGCTACAGTGTTGCAACTCACTGGCCGAATGAATCAGGGTGCTACCGGAAGTGTGCCTAAAACGACAGTTCATCTAACACTGCTGCGTATGGGGCTCCGATGCAGACGGATGGTCACTGCACCTATGCTAACGAAGGTGCATCGGCAGAAACATTTGCACGGCAGTATCAGAAATAGACCTCCTCTGATTGGCAAAGGATTGCCTTCTCCGATGAGTCATGTTTTCCGCTTCATCGAACGGATGGACATTGGCGTATAAGGCGAGAAAAATCGGAGAACAAATACTCTTTAACCATTGCTGGAAGAACACAAGCTAGTGGGGGTAGCGTTATGGTGTGGCGAATGTTTTCGTGGCATTCTCTGAGTCCACTAATACCTGTGGAAGGCACTATGGACCGAATTCGTTATGAATCCATCCTTGCAGACCACGTAAACTCATACATGCTGATTGTCTTCCATGGGGCGGACGGGATCTTCCAGAACGACAATGCAAAGTGTCACACAGCAAGAAATGTCCGAGAGTGGCTAGAAGAGAACGATGAAGAACTCAAGGCACTTCCCTGGCCCCCTTATTCCCCCGACTTAAACCCAATTGAGCATCTGTGGGACCACCTCGATCGTGTTGTTCGCTCTATGGATCCTCCACCACGCACCCTCTAGCAGCTGTCAGATGCAATGCAGTCAGCATGGCTCCACATACCTGTCAATACCTTCCGGCTCCTTATATAGTCACTCCCAGCCCGACTAACTGCTTTCGGCGCTGCTGATGTGATTCGACCGTGTGTACACACAGACACACACACACACACGCACGTATATTTCTCTTCATGTATTTGCCCTACAAACACCCACAGAATTGGCCAATGTGCGGATATTGTTTCCCTATCAGAATAACTGAACAACTAAGGCTCTATTGCACGGATCAATTTAACTTGCGTATGTACCTGCATTAGGAACCCAGTTGCATAGACTGATTTTCCATTTTTTTCTAAGCTACATTACTCCGGATTTTTTTAGAAACGATTAAATCAAACGTCAACCAATATGAAATTAAAAGCGATGTCTGAATGGATGAAACAATAAAATCAGCTGTAAAACATGGCCTAACGTCTAATAATCACCAACCATTATTAATCCACTGCTGGATGAAAGTCTCCCGAAGCCTGTCCTACAACGTTGTCTTGAGCCACTCTCCTCCATGTCACTTCGGCATGCTATCGAATGTTATCTACCTATCTCCAACACTGTCTTTTTCAGGCTCCTTTCCTGCCCTTTGGAATCCAACCTAGTATTTCAGTTGTCTAACGATGGTCAGTTCTTTTTCCAACATGTCCAAGCCCATTGCCATTTCTGGGATTTTACTTTGATCATGACGTCAACAAAACTTGTCATTTTCCTGATCCATAAGCTCCTATTCTTGTCTTTCCTGGTTACACCAAGAATGTACTTTTCCATGCTTTCAGTAGTTCGCAGCCTCTGGATGTCTTTTTCTTTAGTCCAAGGTCCATGTCTCTGATCCATTAGTAACAACTGCAAGAACATACTGATTAACAATTTCCTTTCAAGACATAACGGTAAATTACTGTTGAAAATTGTACTGTTTCTTCCAAATGCTCTCCAACCAAGTTTGATGCGCCTATTAATTTCTTCTTCAATGTGGCCTTTGCTTGATATCTGTTGCTCAAGGTATCGGCAAGTTCTAAAGTTACTCCTTCAATCGCCCGATCTCCAGCTCTTATAAAAGCATTGTACTTCAATCTTGCTTTAAGTAAACTCATTTTTAAGCCAACTTCTTTTTTCTCGTCAGCAAGTTCCTGGACAATACTCCACAGCTCTGAGGGTGTACTTGTAAAAATGACTGCTGTCAGCATAACGAAGGTGGATAAAATAATCTCCATCGATTTTCATTCCCTTGTCTTTCCAGTTTAATTATTGAAAAACATTCTGCAATATAGCATTGAAGAGCTTGGGAGATATGATGTCACCTTGTCTCTTTCCCTTTCCAATTTTTATAAGTGTTGTGTCCTCGAGCAGTAAAACCTTTGCACTTCTTTTTTACAGACCGCTTAACATTTCATTAAAAACCGAAATGATACATAGCAGAAAATTAGTGAAATGAATAATGGGTTGATCTCATAACACATATACATCTACCATACATGAGACTGACGAAGAAAAAAAGCCGAACTTTTTAACTGGGTAAAAAATGGGAATCCGCGGCAATCAGTGTGAATATAACACAGCATGAGCAAGACAAAATTGTTCGCGTTAATTTATTTACGTAAATATTAAACTGAACCACATCACTCTATTCAAAATATAAAACTATTAATATTTAGCAACACAAGATAGAGGAAACATTGGGCGGAGGAGGAGGGCACAACGATTACGGGAGAAATCTTCGCACCGTTTGACTTCCATTTTCGGAAAATGTTTCATCATTTTCAAGCTGAAATACACATTTATTCAGTAAAAATATATTTAACAACAATATTGAGCAAAGGGATACTGCAAGAAAAAATTACGATTACGGAAGAAATCTTCATTCCGTCTAACTTCCGATTTCGAAAGTAGTACTATCGCCCTCCGACAGAAAGCGTTTTCTCCCCAAATTCTGTTTAGTTATGTATCGATCTCTAGAACCACGCACATGATGATGAAAAAGACGAAATTACCTCGAATCCTCCGAACAATCTCATACCTGAAGATTACAGGGAAGTTTCCACGCCGTCTAACTTCCATTTTCAAGCTGAAATAGGAATATTTATGGAGTAAAATTATTTTTAACAACAATACAAGGCAGAAGAAACATCGCGAGAAAAGGGCATTACGGTAACGGAAAAAATCTTTTCTCCGTTTAACTTCCGTTTTCGGAAGTTTTAAAAGATGAGATATCGTTTCCGGGAAACGAATCCCTCCCCAACTAATATCCTCAAATTTTGTTTTCAGTTTTGCATCGAACTTGAGAATGATCCAAATGATGACGAAAAAAGAGGAATTTCGCGAAACCGCCGAAGAATCTCATGTATGATATACATGGGAACATCTTCGTCCGCAAAATCATATGAACCCACCCTGTTTAGTTTAGTTATGTATCGATCTCTAGAACCACGCACATGATGATGAAAAAGACGAAATTACCTCGAATCCTCCGAACAATCTCATACCTGAAGATTACAGGGAAGTTTCCACGCCGTCTAACTTCCATTTTCAAGCTGAAATAGGAATATTTATGGAGTAAAATTATTTTTAACAACAATACAAGGCAGAAGAAACATCGCGAGAAAAGGGCATTACGGTAACGGAAAAAATCTTTTCTCCGTTTAACTTCCGTTTTCGGAAGTTTTAAAAGATGAGATATCGTTTCCGGGAAACGAATCCCTCCCCCAACTAATATCCTCAAATTTTATTTTCAGTTTTGCATCGAACTTGAGAATGATCCAAATGATGACGAAAAAAGAGGAATTTCGCGAAACCGCCGAAGAATCTCATGTATGATATACATGGGAACATCTTCGTCCGCAAAATCATATGAACCCACCCTAAAATACAAGGAGACCGGCACACCTATGATATGGCTAATGAGAGTCTTTTCAATCAGCTGCAGAGTGTGAAGAATCCCGGTGACTTTCTAGGAGTAGAATCTTGGAAGAAACAGGACGAAGTTAGAGAATCAAGTAGTGGTACGTCGGGAATAGAATTGTAGATGACAAGAAGTGATGAAAACCCAGGAATGAGAAAGATACGTCAGATACATAGACGGATTCGGTTTTGGCGAACTGAGGTCCATCCGGTTGCAGAAGCCTACGCCGAATGAAACTCAGGCAGACGAGAAGACTGTATGGTTGCGGACAATTCAAGTTGAAGACAGGCAAATAGAACAGAACGGAATCCCGGTACAACGATACGGCGGGCTCGACGAGATGAGGAAGATTGAGGTGCGGTAGCGAAATCAACAAACAAATGGTACATTACTTATTTCATTAAGATGAAAATAAATGAACACAAGCGAGAACGGCATGAAGTAGTTGGATCATGAGATGGCAGGAATATGAATTCACGGAGGGAATGATCAGATGCGCAGAATGTAGTAGTGATCCGGAACATATAACATACAAGGGGTTCAATAATCGAACAAATGGAGTACACATAGAGAACAGAACCTTGTACATGACAGAATTAGCAGAGGGCAGATCTAAAGATTTGGAATTGATGGAGGCTGACCGGTGAGAGTAGACGTTGATATAGAAACAGCCACTTCAGATCGCGATGTTTTGGAAAGGAAACGGTATCCGCCGCCGAGATTGCATCTTCATACCTAGATGTTATTAAAAATATTAATATATGTTTTCTCAATATTGCAGGATTTCGAAGACCTTATAACTGCAGATTGTGTCACGGAATCAAAATCCTTTTCATAATAGAAAAAAGCCAAAGATAATGGGATATCAAACTCATTTGCTCTTTCAATTAGTTCTCTCAGTACATGGATACGATCTGCAGAATGCACTAGAGTTGGAAACGGGCCAAACATTTCTTACCCGGACGTCCCATAACTGGACCCGACCCGGACCCGTAACTGACCGGATAAATCTGCTTTGAACTATAAATTCGAAACTAAATTTATATATATATATATATATATATATATATATATATATATATATATAGGGGGGATGTAAGGTCAAGTGATGCGTAACATCACAGCCTCTCCTTGACAAATGTCAACCCCGCCTTCTCGTGGTGCATCCTGTTCCCACTAAAGGGGCTCTGACGACCGCCCATAGCGGTATAACTATACCATCGGGATTAGAGGAAATTCTATCCCACACTCACCAACCCGCTTGGCCAGCGTGGTGAGTTATGGCCAAACCCCTCCAAAATGATTCCACAACTTAAATCTTGGCCCTCAGTCTCCGGCAGCTGGAATGTACCTGGCCAAGGCAGCGGCCAGTGCGACATGAAGGCAGAGGGTGCTAAGAATCCCCGGAGGACCGGACTAGGCTGCCATCTGATGCTGACCTTGGCAACGTACAATGGACGCTCCCTATCTTCTGATTCAAGGCTTCTTGAATTGGAAGAGGAATTACAAAGGATCAAGTGGGACATCGTGGGGCTAAGTGAGGTAAGGAGAAAAGGAGAAGATCTCATCGAACTGAAAAGTGGACATCTCTTCTACTATCGTGGGACAGATACTGGCAGAACTAGTGGTGTTGGATTTATAATAAACAAGAAACTGAAGGATAAAGTTGTAGAAGTTGAAAGTTCCTCTGACAGAGCTGCACGACTTGTTATCCAACTCTCGAAAAGATACCAGGCTCAGATTATTCAAACTTATGCACCCACCACAAGTCATCCTGAAGAAGAAATTGAAGAATTTTATGAGGAAATTTGTCATCTAAATAATAAAGGTAAGCAGCACTTGAAAATAATTATGGGAGATTTCAATGCAAAAATAGGGCAACGGCAACAGAATGAAACTTCAGTAGGTAAATTCGGTCACGGCAACAGAAACCAGCGTGGAAATACTCTCGTTGAGTTTGCAGAGGCAGAAGGGTTTTTCATCTTGAACTCCTTCTTCAAGAAAAAGCCACACAGGAAATGGACATGGAGACATCCAAATGGGACGACAAATGAAATTGATTTTATTATGTGTAACAAAAAATTTGTCATAGAAGACTGCAGTGTGCTAAACAAGTTCAACACAGGTAGTGACCATAGATTGGTGAGATGTAAGATGCACCTCAACGCTAAACTTGAACGTGGCAAGCTCATAAGACAAACAAAGTCTATTGACATAACCAACCTCAAAAAACACCATAATACCTTCAAGTTAGAACTGAAGAACAGGTTCTCTGCTTTAGAAGGCCTAACATCGGAAGAAGTGGACATCTCTGAAGTTAACAGAAAAGTAACCAAAGCTCTTATGGAAACAGCAACAAAATTAGCTGGGTCTAAGAACAAGTTGCATGTGAACAAATTATCAGGAAAAACCAAAATGTTGATGCAAAAAAGAAGAGAGATGAGGACAACTAAAGAAGATGTGACTTCCAAAGTGGAATATATAGAGCTATGCAAGACAGTAAGAAAAAGTATCACTGAAGACGTAAGGAAATTCAACTGTGAACTAGTGAGGAAAGCAATTGAAAACAACCAAAGCCTAAAGATAGCAAAGGGACATCTCAGTAAGGGAAGAAAACAGATTATGGCACTGAGAAAAGAAGATGGTTCTGTAACAAGAAATAGAGGCGAAATTTTGACAAGAGTGAAAGATTTCTACTCCAAATTATATGAAAGGGATGATATATGCACTCCAGACATCATGAAAGATACCAGTACCAGAGTTCCTCCAGTCCTTCCAGCAGAAGTTGCACATGCAATCAAGAACATGAAGCGAGGAAAAGCTCCAGGAGAAGATGGAATTACTGTAGACATCATACAAGAAGCAAGTGAAGAAATCGAAACAGTACTCGCCCAAATTTTCACTCGATGCCTTAATGAAGGAAAGATTCCTGAGGATTGGAACACCGCTACAATGATCCTGCTACATAAGAAAGGTGACATTGAGGATCTCGGAAACTACAGACCTATCAGCCTCCTATCAGTAGTTTATAAAATCTTCACTAAAGTTCTTTCACACCGCTTGAAGGTAACACTGGACACGGCTCAACCGAGAGAACAAGCTGGATTCAGGAGTGGCTACAGCACAATAGATCATATCCACGTGCTGAGAGAACTAATTGAAAGAGCGAGGGAATATGAACTTCCATTGTGCATGGCTTTTATCGATTATGAAAAAGCCTTTGATTCGGTGAAACCATCAGCAGTTACAATGGCTCTGAAAACCTGCGGTATTGAAGATGCATACATTAATATTATTAATAACATCTATGAAAATGCAAGTGCAAAGATTAGGCTGTTTGAAAATACAACACACGTAAAAATTGGAAAGGGAGTGAGACAAGGTGACAACATATCTCCGAAGCTCTTTAATGCCACATTGGAGGGTGTTTTTCAGTCGCTGAGCTGGGAAAACAAGGGGATAAAGATTAATGGAGATTATCTAACCCACCTTCGTTTTGCTGATGACGTAGTCATTTTTGCAACTACCCCATCAGAGCTGCAGAGTATGATCCAGGAACTTGCTGACAAGAGTAAAGAAGTGGGATTAAAAATGAACTTTCAGAAGACAAAAGTGATGTTCAATGCTTTTACAAGAAATGAAGATTTATCGATTGATGGAGAAAAGCTGGAGATAACAGACACGTACGTTTATCTTGGACAGCAGATATCAAGTGAGGGTCACATTGATGAAGAAATTAATCGGCGTACAAAACTTGCCTGGAGAGCTTTTGGAAGAAACAGCATAATTTTCAAGAGCAATATGCCATTATGTCTTAAAAGAAAAGTGTTTGATCAATGCATCCTTCCAGTGCTTACGTATGGTGCAGAGACGTGGACCTTAACTAAAAGAGACATACAAAGGCTGCAGACAACTCAAAGAAGCATGGAGAGGTGCATGCTTGGTGTAACCAGGAGAGATAAGAAGAGGAACTCGTGGATCCGAAAAATGACTAGAGTGGAAGACATCATGATCAGAGTTAAATCCCTGAAATGGCAATGGGCTGGACATACTGCCAGAAGGACAGATCATCGATGGACAGCCGAAATTTTAGATTGGATTCCAAGGGACAGGAAAAGACCCAGAAGAAGACCACATGGGAGATGGGTGGATGAAATTCGAAAGTATGCAGGGGTGACATGGAGGAGACTGGCACAAGACAGACCGTTGTGGAGGAAACTTGGGGAGACCTTCGTCCAGCAGTGGATTGATAATGGTTGACAATGATGATGATGATGATATATATAAGGGATGTAAGGTCAGGTGATGCGTAACATCACAGCCTCTCCTTGACAAATGTCAACCCCGCCTTCTCGTGGTGCATCCTGTTCCCACTAAAGGGGCTCTGACGACCGCAAATAGCGGTATAACTATACCATCGGGATCAGAGGAAATGCTATCCCACACTCACCAACCCGTTTGGCCAGCGTGGTGAGTTATGGCCAAACACCTCCAAAATGACTCTACAACTTAAATCTTGGCCCTCAGTCTCCGGCAGCTGGAATGTACCTGGCCAAGGCAGCGGCCAGTGCGACATGAAGGCAGAGGGTGCTAAGAATCCCCGGAGGACCGGACTAGGCTGCCATTTGATGCTGACCTTGGCTACCTACAACGGACGCTCCCTATCTTCTGATTCAAGGCTTCTTGAATTGGAAGAGGAACTACAAAGGATCAAGTGGGACATCGTCGGGCTGAGTGAGGTAAGGAGAAAAGGAGAAGATCTCATTGAACTGAAAAGTGGACATCTCTTCTATTATCGTGGGACAGATACTGGCAGAACTAGTGGTGTTGGATTTATAATAAACAAGAAACTGAAGGATAAAGTGGTAGAAGTTGAAAGTTCCTCTGACAGAGCTGCACGACTCGTTATCCAACTATCGAGAAGATACCAGGCTCAGATTATCCAAACTTATGCACCCACCACAAGTCATCCTGAAGAAGAAATTGAAGAATTTTATGAGGAAATTCGTCATCTAAATAATAAAGGTAAGCAGCACTTGAAGATAATTATGGGAGATTTCAATGCAAAAATAGGGCACCGGCAACAGAATGAAACTTCAGTAGGTAAATTCGGTCACGGCAACAGAAACCAGCGTGGAAATACTCTCGTTGAGTTTGCAGAGGCAGAAGGATTTTTCATCTTGAATTCTTTTTTCAAGAAAAAGCCACACAGGAAATGGACATGGAGACATCCAATTGGGACGACAAGTGAAATTGATTTTATTATGTGTAACAAAAAATTCGTCATCGAAGACTGCAATGTGCTAAACAAGTTCAACACAGGTAGTGACCATAGATTGGTGAGATGTAAGATGCACCTCAACACTAAACTGGAACGTGGCAAGCTCATAAGACAAACAAAATGTATTGACATAACCAACCTTAAAAAACACCATAATACTTTCAAGTTGGAACTGAAGAACAGATTCTCTGCTTTAGAAGGCCTAACATCGGAAGAAGTGGATATTTCGGAAGTTAACAGAAAAGTAACCAAAGCTCTTATGGAAACAGCAACAAAATTAGCTGGGTCTAAGAACAAGTTGCATGTAAACAAATTATCAGGAAAAACCAAAATGTTGATGCAAAAAAGAAGAGAGATGAGGACAACTAAAGAAGATGTGACTTCCAAAGTGGAATATATAGAGCTATGCAAGACAGCACGAAAAAGTATCACTGAAGACGTAAGGAAATTCAACTGTGAGCTAGTGAGGAAAGCAATTGAAAACAACCAAAGCCTAAAGATAGCAAAGGGACATCTCAGTAAGGGAAGAAAACAGATTATGGCTCTGAGAAAAGAAGATGGTTCTATAACAAGAAATAGAGGCGAAATTTTGACAAGAGTGAAAGGTTTCTACTCCAAATTATATGAAAGGGATGATACATGTACTCCAGACATCATGAAAGGTATCAGAGTTCTTCCAGTCCTCCCAGCAGAAGTTGCTCATGCAATCAAGAACATGAAGCGGGGGAAAGCTCCAGGAGAAGATGGAATTACTATAGACATCATACAAGAAGCAAGTGGAGAAATTGAAACAGTACTCGCCCAAATTTTCACTCGATGCCTTAATGAAGGGAAGATTCCTGAGGATTGGAACAATGCTACAATGATCCTGCTACATAAAAAAGGTGACATTGAGGATCTCAGGAACTACAGACCTATCAGCCTCCTATCAGTGGTTTATAAAATCTTCACTAAAGTTCTTTCACACCGCTTGAAGGTAACACTGGACATGGCTCAACCGAGAGAACAAGCTGGATTCAGGAGTGGCTACAGCACAATAGATCATATCCACGTACTGAGAGAACTAATTGAAATAGCGAGGGAATATGAACTTCCATTGTGCATGGCTTTTATCGATTATGAAAAAGCCTTTGATTCGGTGAAACCATCAGCAGTTACCACGGCTCTGAAATCCTGCGGTATTGAAGATGCATACATTAATATTATTAATAACATCTATGAAAATGCAAGTGCAAAGATTCGGCTGTTTGAAAATACAACACACATAAAAATTGGAAAGGGAGTGAGACAAGGTGACACCATATCTCCGAAGCTCTTTAATTCCACATTGGAAAATGTCTTTCAATCACTGAACTGGGAAAACAAAGGGATAAAGATTAATGGAGATTATCTAACCCACCTTCGTTTTGCTGATGACGTAGTCATTTTTGCAACTACCCCATCAGAGCTGCAGAGTATGATCCAGGAACTTGCTGACAAGAGTAAAGAAGTGGGATTAAAAATGAACTTTCAGAAGACAAAAGTGATGTTCAATGCTTTTACAAGAAATGAAGATTTATCGATTGATGGAGAAAAACTGGAGATAACAGATACATATGTTTATCTTGGACAGCAGATATCAAGTGAGGGTCACATTGATGAAGAAATTAATCGGCGTACAAAACTTGCCTGGAGAGCTTTTGGAAGAAACAGCATAATTTTCAAGAGCAATATGCCATTATGTCTTAAAAGAAAAGTGTTTGATCAATGCATCCTTCCAGTGCTTACGTATGGTGCAGAGACGTGGACCTTAACTAAAAGAGACATACAAAGGCTGCAGACAACTCAAAGAAGCATGGAGAGGTGCATGCTTGGTATAACCAGGAGAGATAAGAAGAGGAACTCGTGGATCCGAAAAATGACGAGAGTGGAAGACATCATGATCAGAGTTAAATCCCTGAAATGGCAATGGGCTGGACATACTGCCAGAAGGACAGACCATAGATGGACAGCCGAAATTTTAGATTGGATTCCAAGGGACAGGAAAAGACCCAGAAAAAGACCACATGGGAGATGGGTGGATGAAATTCGTAAATATGCGGGAGTGACATGGAGGAGACTGGCACAAGACAGACCGTTGTGGAGGAAACTTGGGGAGACCTTCGTCCAGCAGTGGATTGATAATGGTTGACAATGATGATGTTGATGATATATATAAATTCGAGACTAAATTTATATATATATATATATAAACATTATATATATATATATATTCATCCCAATAACTGCTTAGTATTTAATAACTGAAATCCTTTTTTAATAATAAAATCTGGTTACTTGCTAAATTTTAGTGTCATTTTTAGTGCCACTATTTTGAGTAATATAGAAGTAATGGCTGACTATGGTCGTGACCATGGGGTATATTACAAATGGGAATCATTATTTACGATTACACAAACTTAGTTTTTTAAATGTATTTAGATTATTCACTCTTTCCACGCTTTAATGGTAGGTGAGCATACTTTCATATGGTCCGTTAGATTTTTGGTTCCATAATCTTTTACTACACCGACAACATTTTTCTTTGCAATCATACACTTTCCACAATTTGAACAACAAGCAAGACCAAACAACTCAGAATTATTCACCGTTTCCTTGATGAGACGAAACAATTTCCAGCATTCACTCTTCCCCTTATGGTTTTCAACAAGCACGTATTTGTTGGCCTCGACGCCTTTCTCAATCTCCTTAATATTAAATCCATCCATATTAACAAATAAGGAGTTAATTTCGACATGACATGTCATGGGAACGGGATGTTAGCACATCAATCGGAAACCTCTGAATGCTCAATGTAAAAGATGCGATGTGAAAAGTAACTCTTAGTCATACAGTGAACTTCGCACGGAGAGAGTGAATCCAGTTCAGAAGCAAGCGAATGGCGTTTGCCTGTACCTTGGCCTGGACAATCGCACTGTAAAAGAACGCAAAAGAAGTATCTTTTTACGATATGGTGTCGGTGATTTGACGTCGGTCGGTGGAAGTCTTCGTTGCTTTAAGAAAGATACGACAATATTTTTGCATGGCAAATCATTATTCACTCCGTGGGCACCAGTATCGACTACAGAATTCCACAACGCGCATTTTTCTTTGGAATATATTTTTTTTTCTTTTCAAAAATAAAACGGGAATAAAACCGGGTCAAAATTGGGTCAGGAACACCTTGGCCCGACCCGTAGGACCCGCAAGAAATTGTCGACCCGTTTCTATCTCTGATATGCACAAGAGCCTTTTAATTGCGTAACTTTTACTAATCAGAAATGTAAAATACAAATTTTGAAGATGACAATTCACTTTTTGGTGTAAATATGACAAGGTTGGTAAGTCAGATAATATCCAAAAACTTGAAAATTCCGTCGTCCTGGAGCGGGAATTCCATGGCCTTTTTATCAGTTTCTGAGTAGCTGTTGTATTCTATCATCACTTTTTCATCAGCTCTTGGAATATATCAAACACGTTTTTGTCAACTCTTACACTTTCCGATAGATCAACTTCTGCAACCTTTACAAGCACTTTTCAAGATCAAGACTCTTGTGACAGGATGACATAAAAGTTTCAATGCTAACGATTTTTAGATCTGTATCATGATATCCCGACAGAGAGTCAACTCAGTGTATA
This sequence comes from Macrothele yani, assembly GCA_039090855.1. Classification (NCBI taxonomy): domain Eukaryota; kingdom Metazoa; phylum Arthropoda; class Arachnida; order Araneae; family Macrothelidae; genus Macrothele; species Macrothele yani. The sequence goes on along the minus strand of CM077029.1, from coordinate 164,963,258 downwards.
AGATTGGGACACACACACACAAAAAAAAAACAAAAAAAAAACAGCATCTTTACAGTTTTCAGCAATGCAAAGTAATACTGCACAAAAATCATTAAAGCTAAACGTGAAATGGAAAAAAAAGGGGAGCAGGAGATGAAATTGAGCGAAAACAAACACCGTTAGGCATGTGATCTGCAGCTTTAAGCTGTCCGTTTTTCTTACTTTTCTTGACTGACCTCTCAACCCTGTTATGACCCACATATCCACCGAGAGAGGCAATAGAAATTGGGAGGATAACTTCAAGACCCACCCACGTGTCTCAGGTTCCCGTCACTGGCCATCAAAATCATTAACTGACGTACCAAAGAAAAGCAAATGTTAAGGCCCCTGGCTTTCCACGAACTGGACTGCGACAGTGTTAGGAATGAAGGAAATAAAGTGCTTCACATATGTGCCGCTCAAATGCCACCCCCCCCTTCCTCCTTGGTCTCAGAAAGAGCTTTAACTGGTTTACAAGTTCTCATATGAAGGCAACTCGAGAGAATCTACAATTACTTGGGCTATCAACTGAAAGCACGCGTATGAAGAAAATCGCTAAAGGGTTCGAGCCCGCGAATTTGCATTTATTTTATTTTTCAATATTTAATCTCAACTCGTTCGTGCAAATTCTTTCTTTATAATAATTTCAAAGTAAAACTGGATTTGTACAAATAGGATGACTGCCCTCATTATCTGATACCAAAGTGAACTTACTGTGAAAACCAGTATCTCATACTTCACATATCTAGCCCAACCGTGGTTTTAAACGTTTGTTTATTTATTTACTTTTTATTAACTAGACGAAACCCGTCGGAATCGACGGTTAGTTTTTTACTTTATTTGATTCACAAATTCATTCAACCACTTCAGTAAAGACAATAGTCCAGGTTCGTGATTTTTTAAATTTTTCTTTTTGACTGGAGGTTTAACGACCACCGTGAGCAACTCAATGGTCTAAGCAGTCGCCTGTCCCTAATTTAGGGTCACTGGTTCCAGGGAAGGAAGAGAGTCAGTGCCGTAAGACAAACACAACATCGATGCCTCAACGGGATTCGAACCCAGATCCTTCACGAACGAATCATCATAAGCCAGCGCTTAGACAACTGCGCCACCGGGGCGGCCAGGATCGTGATGAGCATCACGACTGCACCCTTTTTCAGTCGTAAAATGTGAGGCGGAAGTCCACTCATTTCGATCGTGTGCAAAAAATTCAACTGGATAGCGCACTATTTCACTCTCATCTTCAGTCACAACTGTGTTTGTAAATGTTGTTGGAATGAGATTCGCTTTGTGAATACTTTTCATTCTCTCTTGTATGAGATATATACAAGTAGTTGCGACTCATTGATCGTTCACGCCTTCCAGTAAGGCTCTTACGTTTTCTTCGTTTTCTTTTATTTCCTTTCTTTTTGCGGGAGAGACATTCTGTTAAGGGTAAGTATGCGATAAAGTATTTACTTACTTTAGGACTGATCATAGGGATAGAGCACCATGCACAGCAAGTCTGACACTGAACTGAGCGCCTAAGGGCCGCACGCTTCTCCCATTAACTTTACATGGGACTTTGCCGCCTCGCCTCGCCACGCCCGAACTGTTGCTCCAATCTCAGGGTTCTGTTCGACTGGCACACCTACATGGTAAGACCTTTATTTTGATACCTGAACTATATATTTACGTTCAGCCGTTCTTTCAAAATATGTCTAAAAGTAAAAAACCTTACAGAATGAAGATATAGATGGCGCAACTCAATATCTACATACTAAATATTTTCACTAACAATGGTCAACGTAATGTTTATTTACTTCTTTACAAAATCGGGAAACGTCTTACTGTTACACGGCACTAGCAGTGTTCCTGCCTAGTCTGCCGGTAACGGTGCTTGAGACCTGAAGTACAATTTAGTTGGCCACGGCACCAGGTGAGAATCTCAGGTGCACTGCTGCACTCAAAGATTCACACCAGAACATAAAAAATGAAAAGTTGAAGAATGACCCGAAGCATAAGGCTTGGGTGAATCCACCTTGTGAACAAAATAACAACAACAAATAAACAATAAAATAATCTAAAAAAAATGATACTTTGGGATCAGAGTTGTGATGAGGTTCACCCGCAATCACCAATTCGTGACTGAGTGTAGTGGTCCGGATCTTACTCCGGTACATTCAATCCCCAACCAGCCAGTACAACACTCACTTTCGCGAATAACACATGATTCTCAAATACACAACACAACATTTAATAACGTTCTGCGAGATTTAAACAGATCCGGCGCTCTCTAGGCGCATAGACAATTGCCCCTCATATGTGGGCAGCATACGGTGTCACACTTTACTGTCGGATAACGCAGCCGACTGAGTCTCCACCGGACTATCTGAACAAGAGATACTACTCGTTTACACACTAAATAGAGCTGCAGGTGATATTCATATACAATTGCTTAGAGAATGAAAAAAAAATTATATGCAAACGATCACATTAAAAATACTCGCGACACAAAATACACAAGCACGTTAATTTGCGGTATAAGATTATAGGTGCGAAATACTGCCAAAGTTAATTAACTAAATCTAATAAGCATGCACATGCAGAACCCTTTCTCCGCTCGCTTTGGCCCTGAACCAAAGTTAAAAGAAACTGTCCCGCCCAGCGGAATTTGTGGCCACACCTTCTCCCTTATTCATGTAAAAAAAGTAATCAGGAAATGGGCCCTGTAAGAAATTGAAATCTGTATGTGCAGGTATTTCCTCTGAGGTTCAGTCACTCAGCATTACTGCATCTATGTCCATGCAGCTTTGGGTGTCGGAATGGCACAAGTTCGCAGATGTGCGAAGAAAGAAAAAGGAAATATTCATCTACTTACAGTTTCGTGACTTTGCTGTGCAAATCCGTTGTGCATCACATAATATCACTCGACAAAAAAAAACACGCACACAGACACTTGCACCATGTGGCAGCACCGATGATTCAACACTTCACTTTGACGCTTGATGTAAATGAAGCACACAATTAAAAATGGTAATATCACGCCGCCCTTTGTTGCAATGATTAGAGTGCACACTGATCTATTCTCGTGACGATTTGAAGGTGGCCGTTAAGCAAAATAGGCCCTCTCACATCTGATGTTGCGGTTTCCAAGATTAATTTTCTCGGCCGAGCGAAATCAGACGTGCTTTTACCTTAAGCGTATATCGGCAACTCAGCATTTCACCTGTATATTTGTTAGGTATCGAAGCCACCGCTCTTACGCTCATATTTTTCTTTCGACATGTTTTTATCCCGTCGCACTTACACGTAGTGGCTTCGCTGCTTACGCGACCACACACACGCACACATGGGGCCTCGCTTCGCCCCGTAAGACAAGCGCATCTCTTCACTTCCTCCACAGTAGGGGATGAATGGGGGTGACGATTCCACACTGCAGTGGTTGGCATCCGAACCCGACTTTTGCTTGGCTTCGCTTCTCATTGGAATGACCACTGTCCACTCGCAGCCTTCTTAATTCCCCTGTAACTTGGCTTTCATTAGGCCAAACAGTCGCTGAGTTCCATTACGCTCCAGCCTAGAAATTTCTGCTTTATCCCGCGGATTTAGGCATTCTGCTGTCTTTATGGCAAACTGGCATCTCCAGCTGCCTCGAGTTGTCTCCATTTCTTACCAAATGCGGGGAGGTTTGCTGCTTCATTTTTCCCAATTCATTTTTTTGCAGATCCAAGGCATCCAGCCTTTCACATCGGAGAGCGCACAGACAACTAACTTTCTTCCTTATGTTCATGCCAAGTGCGAACTCTTATTTTTCTGCACGGACCACACAGAGAGCAATTGTTCTCGAAAATGCCCCAAACAATCGACGAATTTACGATTATTCGCTAAACCTTTTGTCCCCATCTTCATTCATTTACTCAAGTGGACCCCTCTTCGAAAGGTACCATTCCGTGTTGCTTAGTTTCCCGTCAGCTGCGCCCTGATATTTATGACCTAACAGAGCTATTCTGAGACCACCCAGCCAGAGAGAGAATTCTTCGCCTCTTTTCTTTCCAAACCCCCAGATAAAACTTTATCTGCTGTTTACACTTTTAAACTCCAATCAAGCCTCGAACAATTAATACTTAATTAATTTCACACATCAACCACGCCCATTAATTACTAAATTAATGGCGGGGGTGGGTCGTAACATCGGCCCCTCCTCAAGAAATCTAGAAGTCCTCTTCTGGGCCTATCGCTTTGCTCTTATCAATTTCCAGAGCAACCATTGAGTGCTACCTTTTCCCACAGGTAGAAATAATTCAAAATGGCAAAAATATTGCGTTTCTTGCCTTCAAGAGCATTGGAGCGACTTCCCAATTATCCCGCAATTTTGTTAATTAATTTAGAGAACATCCGAAAGAAAAAACAACGTAAATGAGAAATAAATAAAAAAAACTGAACTGTAAAAGAACATGTGAGCCTGCCGAACTGTGATTCCTAGCTGCCTCATACAATACGCGACATGGCGGACAGATTTTAGAGTTTTCTTCAGGTTTTTGGATTGGGGGGTTGTCCACTGTAACATTCCATCCCCCATGAAAAAAAAAAAAGGGGTGACTGGATGAAGTTTATTCATCCAATCATTCTATTTTTTTTTTTTTTTAACTGTAAACACTCAACCCTTTCCCACCGTCGCAAGGCACCTAATTCCGGATTTAAGTGCCCTGAGAGCGGAAGGAAAGTTTAAGGATTTCATCACACGTTCATTGCTACCCGTCGAGATATGCGGAAAGAAAGTTTAAATATGAGGCATAGCTTCGAGAATCCACGAGTTCCACAGATCTCTCACGTTCGATGCTCCTACGCCCGCTTTTATCTACGCTCGATGCCAAATTCTTGCGTTCCACTGTCTTCGTGTTAGCCATTTTGTTTTTCTTACCCACTAAAATTATGGCAGTTCTTACAAAACAGCTTAAGGCTTACTTAATGCTAAATTATACAAAATTCGCACCGAACAAAACTAAATAAAAATAGTAATGGCAGTCAATTCGCACTTATTTTACGAACATGAGTGTTGTTCCGCTAGCTGCAAAATATAGGTATCGATCCTGGGACAACGGCACCATTAATGTTACACGGCACTAGCAGTGTTCCTGCCTAGTCTGCCGGTAACGGTGCTTGAGACCTGAAGTACAATTTAGTTGGCCACGGCACCAGGTGAGAATCTCAGGTGCACTGCTGCACTCAAAGATTCACACCAGAACATAAAAAATGAAAAGTTGAAGAATGACCCGAAGCATAAGGCTTGGGTGAATCCACCTTGTGAACAAAATAACAACAACAAATAAACAATAAAATAATCTAAAAAAAAATGATACTTTGGGATCAGAGTTGTGATGAGGTTCACCCGCAATCACCAATTCGTGACTGAGTGTAGTGGTCCGGATCTTACTCCGGTACATTCAATCCCCAACCAGCCAGTACAACACTCACTTTCGCGAATAACACATGATTCTCAAATACACAACACAACATTTAATAACGTTCTGCGAGATTTAAACAGATCCGGCGCTCTCTAGGCGCATAGACAATTGCCCCTCATATGTGGGCAGCATACGGTGTCACACTTTACTGTCGGATAACGCAGCCGACTGAGTCTCCACCGGACTATCTGAACAAGAGATACTACTCGTTTACACACTAAATAGAGCTGCAGGTGATATTCATATACAATTGCTTAGAGAATGAAAAAAATTATATGCAAACGATCACATTAAAAATACTCGCGACACAAAATACACAAGCACGTTAATTTGCGGTATAAGATTATAGGTGCGAAATACTGCCAAAGTTAATTAACTAAATCTAATAAGCATGCACATGCAGAACCCTTCTCCGCTCGCTTTGGCCCTGAACCAAAGTTAAAAGAAACTGTCCCGCCCAGCGGAATTTGTGGCCACACCTTCTCCCTTATTCATGTAAAAAGTAATCAGGAAATGGGCCCTGTAAGAAATTGAAATCTGTATGTGCAGGTATTTCCTCTGAGGTTCAGTCACTCAGCATTACTGCATCTATGTCCATGCAGCTTTGGGTGTCGGAATGGCACAAGTTCGCAGATGTGCGAAGAAAGAAAAAGGAAATATTCATCTACTTACAGTTTCGTGACTTTGCTGTGCAAATCCGTTGTGCATCACATAATATCACTCGACAAAAAAACACGCACACAGACACTTGCACCATGTGGCAGCACCGATGATTCAACACTTCACTTTGACGCTTGATGTAAATGAAGCACACAATTAAAAATGGTAATATCACGCCGCCCTTTGTTGCAATGATTAGAGTGCACACTGATCTATTCTCGTGACGATTTGAAGGTGGCCGTTAAGCAAAATAGGCCCTCTCACATCTGATGTTGCGGTTTCCAAGATTAATTTTCTCGGCCGAGCGAAATCAGACGTGCTTTTACCTTAAGCGTATATCGGCAACTCAGCATTTCACCTGTATATTTGTTAGGTATCGAAGCCACCGCTCTTACGCTCATATTTTTCTTTCGACATGTTTTTATCCCGTCGCACTTACACGTAGTGGCTTCGCTGCTTACGCGACCACACACACGCACACATGGGGCCTCGCTTCGCCCCGTAAGACAAGCGCATCTCTTCACTTCCTCCACAGTAGGGGATGAATGGGGGTGACGATTCCACACTGCAGTGGTTGGCATCCGAACCCGACTTTTGCTTGGCTTCGCTTCTCATTGGAATGACCACTGTCCACTCGCAGCCTTCTTAATTCCCCTGTAACTTGGCTTTCATTAGGCCAAACAGTCGCTGAGTTCCATTACGCTCCAGCCTAGAAATTTCTGCTTTATCCCGCGGATTTAGGCATTCTGCTGTCTTTATGGCAAACTGGCATCTCCAGCTGCCTCGAGTTGTCTCCATTTCTTACCAAATGCGGGGAGGTTTGCTGCTTCATTTTTCCCAATTCATTTTTTTGCAGATCCAAGGCATCCAGCCTTTCACATCGGAGAGCGCACAGACAACTAACTTTCTTCCTTATGTTCATGCCAAGTGCGAACTCTTATTTTTCTGCACGGACCACACAGAGAGCAATTGTTCTCGAAAATGCCCCAAACAATCGACGAATTTACGATTATTCGCTAAACCTTTTGTCCCCATCTTCATTCATTTACTCAAGTGGACCCCTCTTCGAAAGGTACCATTCCGTGTTGCTTAGTTTCCCGTCAGCTGCGCCCTGATATTTATGACCTAACAGAGCTATTCTGAGACCACCCAGCCAGAGAGAGAATTCTTCGCCTCTTTTCTTTCCAAACCCCCAGATAAAACTTTATCTGCTGTTTACACTTTTAAACTCCAATCAAGCCTCGAACAATTAATACTTAATTAATTTCACACATCAACCACGCCCATTAATTACTAAATTAATGGCGGGGGTGGGTCGTAACATCGGCCCCTCCTCAAGAAATCTAGAAGTCCTCTTCTGGGCCTATCGCTTTGCTCTTATCAATTTCCAGAGCAACCATTGAGTGCTACCTTTTCCCACAGGTAGAAATAATTCAAAATGGCAAAAATATTGCGTTTCTTGCCTTCAAGAGCATTGGAGCGACTTCCCAATTATCCCGCAATTTTGTTAATTAATTTAGAGAACATCCGAAAGAAAAAACAACGTAAATGAGAAATAAATAAAAAAAACTGAACTGTAAAAGAACATGTGAGCCTGCCGAACTGTGATTCCTAGCTGCCTCATACAATACGCGACATGGCGGACAGATTTTAGAGTTTTCTTCAGGTTTTTGGATTGGGGGGGGGGTTGTCCACTGTAACATTACCTTCGTGAATAAACTGGATCGAATGAATATTAAATTGTATATATACATCACACAGCCCAACGGCATAACGCAATCAGGTCTTCGAAATTGTTCGCTATTCCGATGAGAAGAACTTTGATACGGATGCCTGCCAGCGTTGCTTTGCACAACGGTTCGCTCAGAAAAGAGAAGACTTCGGGCTTTGGACTATCTCAGTCCCTCCATGCTTCCGCTTTCAACGTGAGTCAATCGAAGGCGATCGAATGCCAACCGCACGCTTCTCCCATAGACTTTACATGGAAACTTTGCCGCCCCGCAACGCCCGAACCGTTGCCACAATCTCATTTTTCTCCTCGACTGGCACATCTACATGGTAAGACCTTTGAATCAACAGTTCGGAGGCGGTTTGCGAAGTTCAAAGCCGGCTATTTCCATTTACACGACGGGGATTGATGTGGAGGACCTTCAACAGTGGGCGACGATAAAAAGGCAGAAATTGAGTGCAACCCAAAATTAACGACACGGGAGTTAGCAGAGACTGTGATAAAGCCGCAAAATACTACTGTTCATGAACATTTAGTGAAGCTGAGAAACACTTCTCGTTATGATGTTTGGGTACCACAAAAGCTGCCAGAAAAAACTCCATGGACCGATATTCCATATGCGATATGACCCTAAAACGCAACAACAGGGACCAATTTTTGAAACGATTAGTGACAGGAGATGAAAAATGGATAGTCAACGACAATATAGTGTGGAAGGGATCCTGGGGTCATGCTGCCGAACCACATAAACAAACATCGAAGCCGAAAATTCATGGACGCAAGGTTATGTATGCTCTTTGTTTGATGGGATTGCAAAGGCATTATTTACTATGAGCTCCTCCAACACGATCAAACGATCAATTCGGATGTGCACGGCAGCCAATTGGAGCAATTGAACCAAAACCTGCAACAGAAGAGGCGCAGAACTTGTGAACAGAAAGGGCGTTGTGCTCCAGCAAGACTACGCGCGGTTTTTTGGTCACCCGCATAAAATTGCACCGCCCTTGGCTGGGATGTCTTATCTCACCCACCTTATTCGTGACTCCCCGGACATTGCGCCCTCCGACTTGCATTTGTTTCGGTCTCTGCAAAATTATTTTAAATGGAAAATCATTCAGTGATCTCAATGTTGTCAACACGCACGTGGATGCATTTTTTTGACTCCAAACTCACCACGTCCTACAGGGATGGCATTTTAAAATTGCCCGAAAGATGAACTAAAATCATGTTAAGAAATGTACAATACTTTGAGGAATAAAGGTTTGCTCTTAAACTAATTGCATATGTTTCATTTCCCAGTAAAGAAAAAAATCGCTCAGGACTTTCCAGGCAACCCGATATTACAGAAGATCATGGTTAATCGGACTCTACGGATAATTGAACCCCGATTAATCGGCGTTTTACTGTTTAACCCAGATCTGCATTAGGTAAGAGAGTACATAAAAATTTCCCGCGCATACTCCAAACGATGGTTTCCAAAGGACTTCGCCATTTCTTTTGCGTTATTTCATTGTGCATCTACAATCTAAAAAAAAAAAAAAAAAAGATTTTCTGTCTCCCTATCCACATAAACTGCGTTCCATAGGGAAAAAGTGGCTCTATCTCCACAATAAATTTCTTAATAATGAAATTATTCCAGGCATTCTCACGACTGCAGTGTACATGCATCATTTCCATATGAGAAATGAAGGTGGGGCACCACCTGTCTCGTCATTGGTTGTACTCTAGTACAAAGGAATACAACGAATCACTGACAGGTGGCGAGGCCGCGGGTGGCCTAGTGGTCAGCGTTCGTGGCTGCCACGGAGCTAACCTCAGGTTCGATCCTGGGTAGGTACGAACGCTCGAACCACTAAATACCCGCCGTGCGTCGGATGGGCACGTTAAGCCGTCGGACCCTGGGTACTGGCCACCCGGTAATAAATAAGGGAGTCTTCTTCATCCTTTCTACCTCACTTCCGTGTCCCTTTCCTATCGGACACTCTAGCCCAAATCTCCTAGCTTCCTATTTCTAAGGGTTGTTTAAGACCTGGGGTCAGACACTCCCTTCCTAAAATCCTCTACATATGATCTGATCTGATCTGATCTGACAGGTGGCGTTGCGCAACTCAGTGATAGCCACAAGTCTCGTAAGCGTTGACCACTAGCTAGTATGTTTAACACGGTACAATAGTTCAGTGTGCAAGTTAATTTAAAACTGAATGCACGAGTATATAAAAATACAGAGAAATCTAAAGTTGCCAACGAAAAGAGGGCGACACTTAACAGACTAACTACTAAAATAACATTTTTACCACGCAAACTGAACCGAAGAAAAATTAAGCTTGAAGAAATCTGTCAAAAACACTCAAATATTTTCCCATTAATATTTATGTATAAACACGAAATGCGGAAGTCGTATATATATCACTAATGATTTGAGACTGTCTTGCTGTTAATACATCCTACAGCGACCTACTTTTCCATAAGGCTGCAAGTTTGATAATTTCATTGATACTTGCCTCAATGACGGTTAATTATGAAAAAACTACTAAAAGAGTTCCTTTACTTCCTATATTTAATGTTCTTGCGAAATCGAAAAATTCCGACACATAGCTGGATATTAAATTTATGAAGCAATATCCATCGATTGTTTTCACATTCTCATCAACAAGACTGATAGAATACCTTCGTAAGCACTAATTTTTTTTTTTAATTTTGCATGAAAATAAATTTATACCGGAATTCTTAATAATTATATATGTACAATTAACACATTAAAATTTCAGAATTCATGTAATAATAAATTGAAGTTTTATCCTATCAAACAAATTTCAGTATTTGAGTCGCCATACGAAAATGTCAGTAACAGATGCTATTTCACAAAGATTTCATACATGCTCTTTTATATTAACAACGGAAAAGGTAAAAAGGAAGAAACAACCATTTAAAAATTAACTGCATTTTCCTATTAGAACTGAAATCGTTCTACAGAAACAAAGATTTCAACACATCAGTCATTCATCATGAAATTGCGCACAATATCGCAAACGTAGTAGGAAAATGCTGAAGTCTGCCCATTTCTACAAGGCCTACATAATTGTTATCTATTTCTCAGGTACTTAATTTTATTTTTATCTATTTTTTTTTTTTTACCTGTTCGAATGCCAGCGGAAATCTTGGAGCTGGACTCCACAAGATAAGATGAGCACATACGTGCAGTTATGTTATCAGGAAGATAGCAGTAAACGCTGCAGAATTACGAAACAGACATACATTCAGCCCTTTTTTTTTTTTTCTTCATTCTGCTCCACGCTTCACTGCAAAACTGCTGATAACCGAAACCAGAGAGAACGTAAATAAGCCCACAAGGGTGTCTAAAGAAGACGAAGACCCCGATTACTGCAAAATGGCTATTTACGTCCAACAGTGTAGGCGGAAACAGGCCATCGTGTGTTATCAATGGAATAACGGCTAGAATGGCAGTTTGTATTGTTTTGTTTGCTCAGTGATGATAACGCGCACGGCGCACCTTGCTTTTAAAAAGACAGCCAGTCTAGTGGAACTGGCTTAAATCGTCCAGGACGAAGGAAGAACTGAGATGCTTACCCACTAGCAGGGAGTTCTCTCTCATTCCCTCCCACTCGAGATGTATATTAAAAGAACGTCATCAAATTCAACAATAAGAATGACCTTTTTCTCCTCCACCCTCTGAATATTTACTTGAATAATTTCTGAAGTTAAAAAGCATTCGTAATTTTCAGTCGTAGTCTCGGATGCGAGAAGAGAACCTGTGATAGTTAGGCCAAACGCAAAAGCCATGCCACGCCCAGAGAATCGAACTATAGCCGTCAAAAGTACGTCACCCAATCTAATTTCTCATTTAGGCTGAAGAATATTCTAATACCGCAGGTAATAAATATATAACTTAGTGTGCATTCAATTATGTAATTTCATATGTCCCACTAAGGTGCTAAAGTCAAGACTGAAAATCGGGACACACTCAAAGTGAGGCGTTGGGCCTTATAAGTCACTGTGGCAACGAATTACAATAGGGTCGTGGCGCCAGTGCATACTGTTTGACGCAAAAAGGTAGCAGAATTTGGCGCCCCTTAATTTTAAATCAAAATTTCACGGAATTTTTACAGCATTTCAATGTTTCTGGCATAATTATGTGTCCACAGTTCGGGAGGTAGACTTCTGAACCCAACTAGGCTAACAATGTGTCCGCTATTCGGGAGGTTGACTTCTGAGCCCAAGTAGGCTTAAAATGTGTCCACTATTCTGGAGGTTGACTGCTGAACCCAACTAAAATCAGTGTGTCCGCCATTCGAGAGGTTGACTTCTGAGCCCAACTACGCTCAAAATGTGTCCGCCATTCGGGAGGTTGACTTCTTAGCCTAAGTAGGCTCAAAAGGTGTCCACTATTCGGGAGGTTGACTTCTGAGCCCAAGTAGGCTCAAAATGTGTCCACTATTCTGGAGGTTGACTGCTGAACCCAACTAAGATCAGTGTGTCCGCTATTCGAGAGGTTGACTTCTGAAGAAGCCCAACTACGTTAAAAATGTGTCTACTATTCGGGAGGATGACTTCTGGGTCCAACTAGGCTCACAATGTGCCCGCAATTCGGGAGGTTGACTTCTGAGCCCAAGTAGGCTTAAAATGTGTCCACTATTCTGGAGGTTGACTGCTGAACCCAACTAAGATCAGTGTGTCCGCTATTCGAGAGGTTGACTTCTGAGCCCAAGTAGGCTTAAAATGTGTCCACTATTCTGGAGGTTGACTGCTGAACCCAACTAAGATCAGTGTGTCCGCCATTCGGGAGGTTGACTTCTGAGCCCAAGTAGGCTTAAAATGTGTCCACTATTCTGGAGGTTGACTGCTGAACCCAACTAAAATCAGTGTGTCCGCCATTCGGGAGGTTGACTTCTGAGCCTAAGTAGGCTCAAAATGTGTCCACTTTTCTGGAGGTTGACTGCTGAACCCAACTAAGATCAGTGTGTCCGCTATTCGAGAGGTTGACTTCTGAGCCCAACTACGCTCAAAATGTGTCTACTATTCGGGAGGATGACTTCTGGGTCCAACTAGGCTAACAATGTGCCCGCAATTCAGGAGGTTGACTTCTAAATCCAACTAGGCTCGCAATGTGTCCGCCATTCGGGAGGTTGACTTCTGAGTCTAAGTCGGCTCAAAATGTGTCCACTATTCGGGAGGTTGACTTCTGAGCCCAACTAGGATTAATATCAAATGTGTGCGCTATTCGGGAGGTTGACTTCTGAGCCCAACCAGGGTCAAAATGTGTCCTCCATTCGGGAGGTTGACTTCTGAACCCAACTAGGCTCACAATACAAAAACAACCTTCATATTAAATACGTACGTACAATACATAATTCGAAAGATGATTCTTTGTATGGGCGTATTTAGAGGTTGGGGCATGGGGCTTTCTCCCCCTCGAAAATGTTTAATTTTTTTTTATGTTAAAATGCGACTTACATTAGTAAAAAGCGCTTTAATTTAATAAAATGCACAACTTTAATTGCTAATTGCCCTTATCCCCCTTGTTTACAAAAACAAAATGTACCTCTTCACTATAATTTACAGCTTCTTTAAAGAAAATTGCGCATCACATCTATACAACCGAATCAGATGCTTCTTCAATCAAATAATTTTCTCCCGATGTTTCCAAAGAAATGAACTCACGCGCGTTGCGTTGCCTCTTCGATACACAGAGCTTCATCGATCGTAATGAAATCTTTTGCATTTCCTTCACTATTTAGACACTTAATTAGTTAGAAAATGTAGTCAAATTCGCTTCTGGAGTGACAACGAATACCCCATCTTGTTTGAAAGAAGCTCTTTTGCCCACTTCTAAGAAAAGATTTGCCCTATTGAAACCACAGACCAGAAGTTCTTTTAATAAATATCTGGAAATACCCTATTACGTCCAAAGTAGCTAAACAAAATATTTGCGGCAACAATTCGTAGATTTTTCCCCTCCAAAGTTCATGTTTTGAGTTGTTTTATGGCCGAAAAACAGTCCGTTATTCGGCAGGTGTCCTACTTGGCACATATACAAAACCCTATATACTTCGGATTTGAGGATACAGCAACCATAAAAACTGGAAAGGGAGTGAAACAACATGACGCCATATCTCCCAAGCTCTTTAACGCCACATTCCAAAATGCCTTTCACTCACTGAACTGGAAAAACAGAGGGATAAAAATTAATGGAGATTATTTAACTCACCTTCGTTTTGCTGATGACATAGTCCGTTTTGCAACTACCACTTCCGAACTGCAGAGTATGACCCAGGAACTTGTTGACAAGAGTAAAGAAGTAGGATTAAAAATGAACTTTCAGAAGACAAAATTGATGTACAATGCTTTTACACAAAATGAAGATTTATCGATTGATGGGCAAAAGTTGGATATAACCAATACCTACATACCCTGGACAGCAGATATCGAGCGAGGGTTGCATTGATGAACAAATTAATCGGCATATAAAACTTGGATGGCGAGCTTTTAGAAGAAAAAGTACTATTTTCAAGGGAAATATGCTATTATGTTTGAAAAGAAAAGTGTTTAATCAATGCATTCTTCCAGTGCTTACATATACACTGAAGAGCAATTGAATTAGAGATACCTGTCTAGTAACGTGTAGCACCACCTTTCGCCCTGATGCCGGCGGCGATTAGTCTCGGAAAGGTACTCGACAAGACACCGGAAGCGTTGGGAAACCATACGGATCCACGACCCCTGAACAAGCTCGCAGAGTTCGCGAAGATTTGATGGAGGGGTCAGAGCCTCGAACATCTCTCTCGATGGCATCCCAGATGTGATCGATGGGATTGAGGTCAGGTGACCTGCCTGGCCAGGGAAGCGAGGTCACGTCGGTGGAGTGTTCATCCAACCATTCGGATACAATTCGGGAGCGATGGCACGGTGCATTGTCTTGTTGCACGATGAGGTCCGCAGTGGGATGTTGAAGACGCACAAACGGGAGCAAATGGTCGTCCAGGATATCCCGGTAACGTTGACCTGTGAGGGACGATGTCACACGTACCAGGGGTCCCATTTCAGTCCACGTAAACAGTCCCCAGACGAGAATGCCACCCCACCAGCTTGAAGAGTACCCTGCTGGCAAGAAGGATCCATCGATTCATGTAGTTTGCGCCGTACTCGTATCCTGCCATCCGCATGTACCAACGTTAATCTCGACTCATCAGTCCAGGCAACATTGTCCCATATGTCTAGGGTCCAGTGGCGATGTTCCCGCGCCCATGCTAATCTTTGCACCCTGTGATGTGCGGTCAGCAGCGGTACCCTCGTGGGACGATGGCTTCTGTACCCCATAGCGAGGAGATGGTTCTGGATGGTGTGGCTGCTTACACGTTTTTGAGCACCAGCGTTAAATTGCCGAGTGATTCCTTGCACTGTGGTCCGTCTATCCGCTGTTACAATGCGAGCTAGCCAACGATGACCCTGCTCATCCACACGCTGTTGTCCACGGCAGTTGGCCCTTGCAGGGATGGTTTTATCGGATTCGATGTACTCACAGTGCACCCGTGCACAGAGGCTCGTGAAAATCCCAGTGCCTGCACGACTTCCGAAATGGAGTGACCCATTCGTCGGGTCCCGACAATTTTCCCACGATCAAATGCGCTTAGATCCTTCGTCTTACCCATACTGCGTCAGACTCTTAACATTTCCCGTCGCATCACTCCTTATATTGTCGGATCGCTGCATATGTCATGTTGTTTCCGTTTACAGAGCAGCCCACAGCGCCACATTTGCATAACGCCAGCTGTCTCTAATTCAATTGTTCTTCATTGTAGAGCGGAGACATCATACGTGAGACTGACGAAGAAAAAAAGCTGAACTTTTTAACAGCACGGGTGAAAAATAAGAACGTGCTGCGAAACAGGGTGAATATAACGCTGCGTGAGCAAGACAAAATTGTTCACTGAAATTTATTATGTCAATATTAAGCTGGAGCAAATCACTGGATTCAAAATATATATATATATATATATATATATATATATATATATATTCTATTAAGAAGATACCTAAGCAAAAAAATACATATATAATTTTGACTCACACCAAGTACAACATAGAAAAGGTTATGTATCTACCTGTGTGAGTAAAAGGAGAAAAGATAAAAAAATAAAATAAAACAACTATATATATATATATACGTATATTTACATTTAACAGCAACACATGATAAATGTAACTTCGCGGAGAAATAAAATTACGACTACCGGCGAAATCTACACTCTTTCCGACTTCCGTTTGAGGAAAGTTTTCCTCCATTTTGAAGCTACAAAAAAAAAATTTACGGAATAAAATTATATTTAACAACACTACTGGGTAGAAGAAACATTGTGATAAAAAAGGATTACGATTACAGGAGAGACCTTTACTACGTCTAACTTCCGTTTGCGAAAGTTTTGAAAGTCGGAATTCCGGACACCGACGGAAAACGGCCCCACCACCAATCCCTCCCAAATTTCTTTTCAGTTCCGCATCGATTTTGAGAAGCATCGAAATGACGATGGAAATGGCAGAATTCTTCAAATCCACTGAAGAAGCTCATGCCTGAAGATAACAGGAGAATTTTCGCGCCAACTTCTGTTTTCGGAATTTTGTTTTCCATTTTCAAGCTGAAATACAAATATTTATGGAATAAAATTATATTTAACAAGAATACTGTGCAGAAGAAACATCGCGAGAAAAAGAAATCTCGATTACGGGAAAAATCTTCACTCCGTTTAACTTCCGTTTTTGAAATTTTTAAAAAACGAAATACCATCCCCAGATCAAAAAACGACCCCCCCCCTCTCCAAAACTTCTCTTCAGTTTTGCATCGATCTCTAGAATAACCAATATGATGACAAAAGCGGAATTCCGCGAATCCGCGGAAGAATCTCATGTATGAGACATGGACCTTAACGAAAGAAGACATACAAAGATTGCAGACAACTCAAAGAAGCATGGAGAGGTGTATGTTTGGCCAAACTAGGAAAGATAAGGAGAGGAACCTGTGGATCAGTAAAATGACAAGACTGGACGACATCATGATCAGGTTAAAATCATTGAAATGGCAATGGGCTGGACATATTGCCAAAAGGACAGAGCATCGATGGACAACCGAAATTTCAGACTAGATCTTAAGGGATAGAAAAAGACCCGGAAGAAGACGATGGTTGAGTGAAATTCGAAAGCAAGCAGGAGTGACATGGGGGAGACTGGCTCAAGACAGACAGTTGTGGAAGAAACTTGGGGAGAACTTCATCCAGCAGTGGACTGACAATGATGATTATGATATACTTCGAGATTAGGGATCACAAAATTGTGAGCTATTCAGAAATGTCAGTTAAGGAGGTTTTACTGTATTATGTAGGGCATTTGAATTTAAAACCGAAGTCTGATTTACGGGTCTAACGCTAAGAAAAGAGATTAATGACAAGTAAAAATATAAGTCTGAGGTCCGCGCCCTCTGGTCGCCAACAAGGACAGATAAGACACACGATTAAGCGAAAAGTCGCCACACTGTGCCTCGGGATATAAGGCAGCAGGATAACGACACCAGACAAAATACTATGCATAGATTTTACCTAATGAGTCTCCAAGCAAGACGGTCAAAAAGAATTAAGTACTTCGACACCTGTAGATGAACGATAAGAAACGCCAATCTGAAATTTACCTGTTTGAGCATCATACCGAAAAACAAGGGTTTTACTCCCATTTGATAAAGAACTAATTAAGGAAATTAGAACGAACGAGAGAAGTCACCGAGGAAAACGTGAGACAGATATACAGAGCAGGGCGAACCAATTGATGGAATTTATTCTGTAAACAACAGACCGAACAGGTAATCAATCATCAATCTACTTCCAGTTCATAAAACAAGAAAGATGACACCGAATTTTCGGTTGTAATGAGATCGTCTTTTGAAACCTTTCTGACACGAATAAAATATTTCAAAGCTATTCGTAGACAATGGAAGTCATTTCAGAAAATAGAAAAAAAAACATCAACAGCTTTTCTACAAATTGATAAAACATCTATAAAAACAGAAAAAGTTACTTTTCCCCAGTAGCAATGAATTGAAAAATCTGCCACGAAAATAAACAAATTGTGCTGAAAAATGTTCTCTTAGCTGAAGGAACATATAGCAGAGACAAAGCAATTTTTATATCAAACAGAAGAACAAATATAAAGGAAAACATGATCTAAATTTACGCCCCCATGCCGGAGATTTTTTGAATGGAAAAGTAAAACAAAATGTGAAAAATATTCTTCACAGCAAAAGCTATGGCAAGGAAAAATAATTTTTCAAATAAGTCTCTTCGAAGCAGAGATACAGAGAAAAAGGTTTTGATCTTTCTAGCCCCTTAACGGGTGGTGTGCACTATTTTAAAATGATAATTGTTCCTTATCTGTTTAACGAACGGCACACAGTAAAGAAGGAAAGTTTTCAAAAGGACTTTTAATTGCGGAGATGCATCAAACAGAAGTACACACTAACATCACCTAGCACCAGATTATACGTATACAATGGCCGTTCTATAAAAACAGAGTACTTTTTTTTTTTTTGAGTTGGCAACAGTGCAAAGGGGGAAATAGCCACGCAGACGACTAACTGAATTAAGGAAGTATCTATGGCGACAGTTATTAGCCGTGGCAGACGATTCTGGTTTTGTTATTGCGCAGTTGTTTAAGGTACGTCTGCATTTCGCCATACAGCTATAGAGGTGAATGATTCAGAGTTAAGAAGTGAAATGCGTTGTGCGATAAAATTTTGCTATCGTTTGGGTAAAACGGCCCAAGAAACAGTTGATTTAATGAAAAAAGCTTACTACGATAAATGTTTGGGCGAGTCAACGATTTTTAGATGGCACCATGATTACAAAAAAAGGGCCTTTGTCTGCAGAACTCACTCCTAGGCCTGGTCAACCTGAAAATGTTGTTAAGGAACGTATTGTTAACACTGTTTGGGCACTCCTACAAGAAGATCGACGAACGACGTGGGAAGACGTAGCTGACTCAACTACTATTTCAAAAATGTCGGCATTCCTCATTCTACGCGACAAATTACTGCTGCATCGTGTGTGTGTGTGTTCCAGATGTGTACCAAATCACCTGAGGAGAAATGCCGACGGAGGAAAACAATTGTTAGGCAGAGTTCAGGTGTGTCATAAATCGAAACAAATGATTGCAAATGATCTTAACATAGTAAAAACTGTAGATGAAACATGGGTCCACTATTTCTACTCCCTCACGACGCGCGCAAGGAGTGTCTGAAAACACACAGGCTCGCCTCATCCGAAAAAAGTCCGCCCCAAATCAGCTGGGAAGATGATGATGATAATTTTCTTTGATCACAAAGGTGTAGTCTACCAGCATGCCGCTGTTCCACAAATTGCTGTCAATGCTGTGTATCACATCTCAGTCTTGAAGCGTCTGCGACGACACATATTAAGCGACCGGAACTAGTGAGCAAGCGAAGTCTTCTCCATTATAAGGCCCGCCCACATGTGGCTGCTTGTGTTCAATAGTTTCTTACGAAATGCAATATTGAAATCATGCCACAGCTTGCCTATAGTTCTGACCTCGAGCCCGTGTGATTTCTGGTTGTTTCCAAAAATAAAGGAGAAGTTCCGTTGAGCAACATTCAACATAGATGCTGACGTTATTCAAGCTGTACAGGAGTCGCTAAAGCAGCTTCCACAAAATGCCTTCGCCACATGCTTTGAAAAGCGGGCCGTTGCATATCATCCGAGGGAAGAT
This sequence comes from Macrothele yani, assembly GCA_039090855.1. Lineage (NCBI taxonomy): Eukaryota > Metazoa > Arthropoda > Arachnida > Araneae > Macrothelidae > Macrothele > Macrothele yani. The sequence goes on along the minus strand of CM077029.1, from coordinate 164,943,623 downwards.
ACTTTGAGGAAGAATAACATATTTTGCTGTACCTATATTTCTTCATTTTGGGTGATTTTACTCTGTTTTTATAGAACGGCCGTTGTATTTTATATTTAGGAGTTTTGTGAAATAACACTACAAAACAATATAAGCCCTATTTCACGTTTTCTTAAAAGGTAACTGAAAGTCATTGTGACTTTCAAACATCAAGTTCCAAAGCAGTTTGCTGTTCCGAAAATCACGATGAAAAATAATTTCTGATAAATTCTTCTACAGAAAAAATAAAATTATTACGAACCTATACAAAAATTAAGCTCCAACGAAAAATAACTAATTCACTCTCATTAATGACAAACAAGTTAGTAAAATCATGCAATGCATTGATTATAATAAGCTTTCCAACATACCAGAAATCATTACTCAAGGTATGAGGATAATGGCTGTGGAATAAATCTCGGTCCTGTGCCCTGACCTTTGATCCCATTTCAATGATATTCAACAGAACCAGTTCAGTATACCTTCGAAATAACATGATAAAGTTTTGTCGCAATAGAAGCATTTTTACGTAAGTTATGATGCATAAGGGCTATGGAATAGATCCCGCTCCTGTGTCCTAACCTTTGACCCCATTTCGCCCATTTTCAGCAGGATTAGTTCCCAGGCACGCCCCTATGACATTTTATCCAAATCGAAGAATTTTTACGTAAGTTATGACGCATAATGGCGATGGACGTGATTCCGCTCCAATGTCCTGACCTTTGACCCCATTTCGTTCACTTTCAATGGTGAACACCCGTTTCCCCTAATCCGTTTCCCCTAATTCCCGTTTCCCTAATCACGTTTACCCCAATGACGTTTCCCCGAAATCGCTTTTACCCGAATTCCCATTTCCCCTAATTTCGTTTCCCCCAATGACGTTTCCCAGAAATCGCTTTTACCCGAATTCCCATTTCCCCTAATCTCGTTTCCCCTAATTCGCATTTGCCCTAAACACGTTTACCCCAATGGCGTTTCCCCGAAATCGCTTTTACCCGAATTCCCATTTCCCCTAATTTCGTTTCCCTAATCTCGTTTTCCCTAAATCTCATTTCCCCTAATTTACGTTTGCCCTAAACACGTTTGTCCGTATCAAAGTTTCTCCTAAAAACGTTTACTGTATCAAGTTTGTTCTAATTCTCCTTTGCCTTGATTCGCGTTTTCCCCAATTCATGTTTGTCCTAATTTTCGTTGAGTGAAATAAAACGTTTCTTTTATCGCCAAAATTCAGGGGAAAAATCGGAATTATCGTGAAATTCAGGGAAACAAATCGTTGTATGTAATTTTTTATCGTCAAATTCAGGAAAATATATGTATATTTAATCATCATCATCAACCATTCTCAATCTACTGCTAGATGAATAAAGATCTCACCAAGTTTCTTCCACTACGGTCTGTTTTGCCCCAGTCTCCACCATCTCACTCCCGCATGCTTTCGAATTTCATTCACCCATCTCACTCCCGCATGCTTTCGAGTTTCATCCACTCATCTCCAATGTGGTCTTCTTCTGGGTCTTTTCCTGTCCCTTGTAATCCAATCTAAAATTTCGGCTGTCCATCGATGGTTCGTTCTTCAGCCGATTGCCGTTTCAGGGATTTTACTCTGCTCATGATGTCTTCCACTCTTGTCATTTTTCGGATCCACGAGTTCCTCTTCTTATCTCTCCTGGTTACACCAAGCATGCACCTCTCCATGCTTTTTTGAGTTGTCTGCAGCCTTTGTATATCTCTTTTAGTTAAGGTCCACGTCTCTGCACCATACGTAAGCACTGGAAGGATGCATTGATCAAACACTTTTCTTTTAAGACATAATGGCATATTGCTCTTGAAAATTATACTACTTCTTCCAAAAGATCTCCAGGCAAGTTTTCTACGCCGATTAATTTCTTCATCAATGTGACCCTCACTTGATATCTGCTGTCCAAGATAAATGTAGGTATTGGTTATCTCCAGCTTTTCCCCATCAATCGATAAATTTTCATTTTTTGTAAAAGCATTGTACATCACTTTTGGCTTCTGAAAGTTCATTTTTAATCTCACTTTTTTACTCTTGTCAGCAAGTTCCTGGGTCATATTCTGCAGCATATATAGCTGCGTATGACCCAGGGTATCATCATCATCATCATCATCATTGTCAACCATTATCAATCCACTGCTGGACGAAGGTCTCCCCAAGTTTCCTCCACAACGGTCTGTCTTGTGCCAGTCTCCTCCATGTCACTCCCGCATACTTTCGAATTTCATCCACTCATCTTCCATGTGGTCTTCTTCTGGGTCTTTTCCTGTCCCTTGGAATCCAATCTAAAATTTCGGCTGTCCATCGATGGTCTGTCCTTCTGGCAGTATGTCCAGCCCATTGCCATTTCAGGGATTTAACTCTGATCATGATGTCTTCCACTCTTGTCATTTTTCGGATCCACGAGTTCCTCTTCTTATCTCTCCTGGTTACACCAAGCATGCACCTCTCCATGCTTTTTTGAGTTGTCTGCAGCCTTTGTATATCTCTTTTAGTTAAGGTCCACGTCTCTGCACCATACGTAAGCACTGGAAGGATGCATTGATCAAACACTTTTCTTTTAAGACATAATGGCATATTGCTCTTGAAAATTATACTACTTCTTCCAAAAGATCTCCAGGCAAGTTTTGTACGCCGATTAATTTCTTCATCAATGTGACCCTCACTTGATATCTGCTGTCCAAGATAAATGTAGGTATTGGTTATCTCCAGCTTTTCCCCATCAATCGATAAATTTTCATTTTTTGTAAAAGCATTGTACATCACTTTTGGCTTCTGAAAGTTCATTTTTAATCTCACTTTTTTACTCTTGTCAGCAAGTTCCTGGGTCATATTCTGCAGCATATATAGCTGCGTATGACCCAGGGTATCATCATCATCATCATCATTGTCAACCATTATCAATCCACTGCTGGACGAAGGTCTCCCCAAGTTTCCTCCACAACGGTCTGTCTTGTGCCAGTCTCCTCCATGTCACTCCCGCATACTTTCGAATTTCATCCACTCATCTTCCATGTGGTCTTCTTCTGGGTCTTTTCCTGTCCCTTGGAATCCAATCTAAAATTTCGGCTGTCCATCGATGGTCTGTCCTTCTGGCAGTATGTCCAGCCCATTGCCATTTCAGGGATTTAACTCTGCTCATGATGTCTTCCACTCTTGTCATTTTTCGGATCCACGAGTTCCTCTTCTTATCTCTCCTGGTTATACCAAGCATGCACCTCTCCATGCTTTTTTGAGTTGTCTGCAGCCTTTGTATATCTCTTTTAGTTAAGGTCCACGTCTCTGCACCATACGTAAGCACTGGAAGGATGCATTGATCAAACACTTTTCTTTTAAGACATAATGGCATATTGCTCTTGAAAATTATACTACTTCTTCCAAAAGATCTCCAGGCAAGTTTTGTACGCCGATTAATTTCTTCATCAATGTGACCCTCACTTGATATCTGCTGTCCAAGATAAATGTAGGTATTGGTTATCTCCAGCTTTTCCCCATCAATCGATAAATTTTCATTTTTTGTAAAAGCATTGTACATCACTTTTGGCTTCTGAAAGTTCATTTTTAATCTCACTTTTTTACTCTTGTCAGCAAGTTCCTGGGTCATATTCTGCAGCATATATAGCTGCGTATGACCCAGGGTATCATCATCATCATCATCATTGTCAACCATTATCAATCCACTGCTGGACGAAGGTCTCCCCAAGTTTCCTCCACAACGGTCTGTCTTGTGCCAGTCTCCTCCATGTCACTCCCGCATACTTTCGAATTTCATCCACTCATCTTCCATGTGGTCTTCTTCTGGGTCTTTTCCTGTCCCTTGGAATCCAATCTAAAATTTCGGCTGTCCATCAATGGTCTGTCCTTCTGGCAGTATGTCCAGCCCATTGCCATTTCAGGGACTTAACTCTGATCATGATGTCTTCCACTCTTGTCATTTTTCGGATCCACGAGTTCCTCTTCTTATCTCTCCTGGTTACACCAAGTATGCACCTCTCCATGCTGCTTTGAGTTGTCTGCAGCCTTTGTATGTCTCTTTTAGTTAAGGTCCACGTCTCTGCACCATACGTAAGCACTGGAAGGATGCATTGATCAAACACTTTTCTTTTAAGACATAATGGCATATTGCTCTTGAAAATTATGCTGTTTCTTCCAAAAGCTCTCCAGGCAAGTTTTGTACGCCGATTAATTTCTTCACCAATGTGACCCTCACTTGATATCTGCTGTAAACGATAAACGTACGTGTCTGTTATCTCCAGCTTTTCTCCATCAATCGATAAATCCTCATTTCTTGTAAAAGCATTGTGCATCACTTTTGTCTTCTGAAAGTTCATTTTTAATCTCACCTCTTTACTCTTGTCAGCAAGTTCCTGGATCATACTCTGTAGCTCTGATGGGGTAGTTGCAAAAATGACTATGTCATCAGCAAAACGAAGGTGGGTTAGATAATCTCCATTAATCTTTATCCCTTTGTTTTCCCAGTTCAGTGATTAAAAGACATTTTCCAATGTGGCATTAAAGAGCTTCGGAGATATGGTGTCACCTTGTCTCACTCCTTTTCCAATTTTTATGTGTGTTGTATTTTCAAACAGCCGAAACTTTGCACTTGCATTTTCATAGATGTTATTAATAATATTAATGTATGCATCTTCAATACCGCAGGATTTCAGAGCCATTGCAACTGCTGATGTTTTCACCGAATCAAAGGCTTTTTCATAATCGATAAAAGCCATGCACAATGGAAGTTCATATTCCCTCGCTCTTTCAATTAGTTCTCTCAGTACGTGGATATGATCTATTGTGCTGTAGCCACTCCTGAATCCAGCTTGTTCTCTCGGTTGAGCCATGTCCAGTGTCACCTTCAAGCGGTGTGAAAGAACTTTAGTGAAGATTTTATAAACTACTGATAGGAGGCTGATAGGTCTGTAGTTCCTGAGATCCTCAATGTCACCTTTTTTATGTAGCAAGATCATTGTAGCGTTATTCCAATCTTCAGGAATTTTCCCTTCATTAAGGCATCGAGTGAAAATTTGGGCGAGTACTGTTTCGATTTCTCCACTTGCTTCTTGTATTATGTCTACAGTAATTCCATCTTCTCCTGGAGCTTTTCCCCGCTTCATGTTCTTGATTGCATGTGCAACTTCTGCTGGAAGGACTGGAAGAACTCTGGTACTGGTACCTTTCATGATGTCTGGAGTACACGTATCATCCCTTTCATATAATTTGGAGTAGAAATCTTTCACTCTTGTCAAAATTTCGCCTCTGTTTCTTGTTACAGAACCATCTTCTTTTCCCAGGGCATATATATATATATATATATATATATATTACTTAAGAGCAAAACTGAAGACTAAGGAAAAAATTTTAGAATTTTGCTTTTGAAGATGTCTTAAAGAAGGTTTTGAAACACATTAGAAACTGTTCTAACTTGATGTACAGAGATTTTTGGATAATTAATAATAATGCAGAAGTAATTTCTACTATACTCAAAGTTTGTCCCCTAGATATTAATAGTTATGATTTTGAAAACCTATATACTAATCTGCCTCTATCAGATATAATCACTACATTTAAGGAGCTGTATGCAGAATTTAAACTTAACCAATTTGTTGATGTAGGAACTTGGAACTCTTATCTCAATTGCTGCATAAAAAATAACCATATCTTATATAATAATACTCTCTATAAGCAAGTGAACGGTATTCCAATGGGAACATCAATGTCCACAAATATCGCTAATCTATTCCTGTTCTTTAAGGAATATAAATTCATTAAAAATCACCCCACCTGCTCAGATAACTACCTTTACACTTTTAGATATATTGATGATCTGCTGTGTATCAATAATTCAGAAGTTATAGAGAGTGATTTTGATAATATCTATCCTAGCTCTCTTAACTTATGTAAAACCAACCACAGTAATCAGGAACTTGAGTTCCTAGACTTAAGCATTAAGCTCAACAGAGGTAACCCATCTATTAGCCTCTTTGATAAAAGAGTTAATTTTCCTTTCAAAGTAATTAAATATCTACACTGGAATAATAACATTTCAACCAAAGTAATTGAGAATGTACTAATTTCTCAGGTCCTAAGAATTTCAAGAATTTGCAGCAACAATTTGGATTTCAATTACCACATTAATATACTATTAGAAAGTTTTCTAGAGAACGAAATTCCTTCTTCTTTCATCAAAAGAACTTTAAGAAAAATTATTCTGAATAATAGAGTAAGGTTGGCAGATCTGCTTTAATTTTCTACACAGTTAATAATATGATTCTGACCAATCAAAGCCGTAAGGAAGTTGGCTAGAGGATGCCTATTAACTACCTAAAGGAACCTTAGTGCTATGGATATGACGGTCCTATTAAAACAAAAAATTAAATAATATAAACAAAATCACAAAAAAAGCTTAAAAATCTGTTTATAAAAGAAAATAAAAACAAATAAAAAAGAAAACTAGTTATTCATCACTAGGATAGCTATACTAAAAATAGTAAAACCAACATTAAAATTAATAAGATTCTGATTAATCTATAGAAGCTCACTAAGGTGATTTAATACATGCAAAGATTATTAAATAAACTGCTCGTGTATTTTATAATATTTCTCATGTATTCTGGAGAGTTAATTCTGCTCATTCTGATCATACAGATCCACAGTCTTAAGTTTATATATTTTTTTCTCTGGTTAAAATCTCCGCGCGTTGTTTTCTTGCTGTATGAGGAGGCCATCAGCCCCACCCTCACTGCCCCCCAGCGTCTAGGGAGTGGCGGAAGGGGTCAGCCATGTTCTCCTCTTGTGTGGAGAAAAGTTTTTGTTACACAAGAGGTAAGCTCTCTTCCTTGTTTTTGGGTTCTAGGTTTTATAAGTTCAATGTTTGTACTTTATGTACCTTTTCTCTGTCGTTTTTTAGCTTTTCAGCTTTTAAGCATTGGTTTGTCTGTTAACATTTTTGCGGGTTTTAACTCTTACTTTTCTTTGTAACTTTGAGCGTCTTTTGTGGTACCTAGGAACAGAAGAGGGCTAAGCCTGTTCCTTTTCTATGCGCTGTCTATGCGCTGTTTTTTCAAAGTAGTTAAGTTCTTAATAACTAATTAATTATGCACTTAAAGCACTGCTGAAATACTTTGTACATATTGCAACTAACTGTTTAAGGTATATAACTTTCACAAAGTTTTCTTTAGTTAATATTTATCTTTAACTTATTCTCGTTTTCGTGCTGTCATAAGTTGTAGAGTAGGGGGTTTTAGACTCAAGTTTTCTTTCAAAAATCTGTTCGTTATAAATTAACATTTCCTTTTTTTTAATTGCAATGTAAAATTTGGATTTCTTTTGCATTATTTTTCGAGTTTAAATTCTCTCTCAAACGAACTTGGAATTTCGTTATAGCTGAAAATCATTTCCATTTATTATGTCACTCTCACAGCTTGAGTTCTCTTTAATCTTCTTCTCTCTGTTTAATAGTAACAGATGAAGAGCATGGGTCGGGCCATGAAGGTTAATGGATGCAAGCGAAATTGTTAACTAGTGCTAGGTCATGCTACTCTACGGAGGACATGACTTATATATATATATATTTTTTAACTATTTTAGGTGGGAATGTTACTTGCATCTATGGCCTTGCAGAAACCCATTTCCAACTAGGTCTTTGTGGAAGTGAGAAAATGCAGAGTTTTTGCTGGTCCTTGATAAAGCCAAGGCTCAGTATTCTCGACACCTTCTACATTCAGTTGTTTTATTTTATTTTTTTATCTTTTCTCCTTTTACTCACACAGGTAGATACATAACCTTTTCTATGTTGTATTAGGTGTGAGTCAAAATTATATATGTATTTTTTTGCTTAGGTATCTTCTTTATAGAATATATATATATATATATATATATATATACACCCAAATTCAAACTTATGCACCCACCACAAGTCATCCTGAAGAAGAAATTGAAGAATTTTATGAGGAAATTTGTCATCTAAATAATAAAGGTAAGCAGCACTTGAAAATAATTATGGGAGATTTCAATGCAAAAATAGGGCAACGGCAACAGAATGAAACTTCAGTAGGTAAATTCGGTCACGGCAACAGAAACCAGCGTGAAAATACTCTCGTTGAGTTTGCAGAGGCAGAAGGGTTTTTCATCTTGAACTCCTTCTTCAAGAAAAAGCCACACAGGAAATGGACATGGAGACATCCAAATGGGACGACAAGTGAAATTGATTTTATTATGTGTAACAAAAAATTCGTCATAGAAGACTGCAGTGTGCTAAACAAGTTCAACACAGGTAGTGACCATAGAGTGGTGAGATGTAAGATGCACCTCAACACTAAACTTGAACGTGGCAAGCTCATAAGACAAACAAAATCTATTGACATAACCAACCTTAAAAAACACCATAATACCTTCAAGTTGGAACTGAAGAACAGGTTCTCTGCTTTAGAAGGCCTAACATCGGAAGAAGTGGACATCTCTGAAGTTAACAGAAAAGTAACCAAAGCTCTTATGGAAACAGCAACAAAATTAGCTGGGTCTAAGAACAAGTTGCATGTAAATAAATTATCAGGAAAAACGAAAATGTTGATGCAAAAAAGAAGAGAGATGAGGACAACTAAAGAAGATGTGACTTCCAAAGTGGAATATATAGAGCTATGCAAGACAGTAAGAAAAAGTATCACTGAAGACGTAAGAAAATTCAACTGTGAACTAGTGAGGAAAGCAATTGAAAACAACCAAAGCCTAAAAATAGCAAAGGGACATCTCAGTAAGGGAAGAAAACAGATTATGGCACTGAGAAAAGAAGATGGTTCTGTAACAAGAAATAGAGGCGAAATTTTGACAAGAGTGAAAGATTTCTACTCCAAATTATATGAAAGGGATGATACATGCACTCCAGACATCATGAAAGATACCAGTACCAGAGTTCCTCCAATCCTTCCAGCAGAAGTTGCACATGCGATCAAGAACATGAAGCGGGGAAAAGCTCCAGGAGAAGATGGAATTACTGTAGACATCATACAAGAAGCAAGTGGAGAAATCGAAACAGTACTCGCCCAAATTTTCACTCGATGCCTTAATGAAGGAAAGATTCCTGAGGATTGGAACACCGCTACAATGATCCTGCTACATAAGAAAGGTGACATTGAGGATCTCGGAAACTACAGACCTATCAGCCTCCTATCAGTAATTTATAAAATCTTCACTAAAGTTCTTTCACACCGCTTGAAGGTAACACTGGACATGGCTCAACCGAGAGAACAAGCTGGATTCAGGAGTGGCTACAGCACAATAGATCATATCCACGTGCTGAGAGAACTAATTGAAAGAGCGAGGGAATATGAACTTCCATTGTGCATGGCTTTTATCGATTATGAAAAAGCCTTTGATTCGGTGAAACCATCAGCAGTTACAATGGCTCTGAAAACCTGCGGTATTGAAGATGCATACATTAATATTATTAATAACATCTATGAAAATGCAAGTGCAAAGATTAGGCTGTTTGAAAATACAACACACGTAAAAATTGGAAAGGGAGTGAGACAAGGTGACACCATATCTCCGAAGCTCTTTAATGCCACATTGGAGGGTGTTTTTCAGTCGCTGAGCTGGGAAAACAAGGGGATAAAGATTAATGGAGATTATCTAACCCACCTACATTTTGCTGATGACGTAGTCATTTTTGCAACTACCCCATCAGAGCTGCAGAGTATGATCCAGGAACTTGCTGACAAGAGTAAAGAAGTGGGATTAAAAATGAACTTTCAGAAGACAAAAGTGATGTTCAATGCTTTTACAAGAAATGAAGATTTATCGATTGATGGAGAAAAGCTGGAGATAACAGACACGTACGTTTATCTTGGACAGCAGATATCAAGTGAGGGTCACATTGATGAAGAAATTAATCGGCGTACAAAACTTGCCTGGAGAGCTTTTGGAAGAAACAGCATAATTTTCAAGAGCAATATGCCATTATGTCTTAAAAGAAAAGTGTTTGATCAATGCATCCTTCCAGTGCTTACGTATGGTGCAGAGACGTGGACCTTAACTAAAAGAGACATACAAAAGCTGCAGACAACTCAAAGCAGCATGGAGAGGTGCATACTTGGTGTAACCAGGAGAGATAAGAAGAGGAACTCGTGGATCCGAAAAATGACAAGAGTGGAAGACATCATGATCAGAGTTAAATCCCTGAAATGGCAATGGGCTGGACATACTGCCAGAAGGACAGATCGTCGATGGACAGCCGAAATTTTAGATTGGATTCCAAGGGACAGGAAAAGACCCAGAAAAAGACCACATGGGAGATGGGTGGATGAAATTCGAAAGTAAGCAGGGGTGACATGGAGGAGACTGGCACAAGACAGACCGTTGTGGAGGAAACTTGGGGAGACCTTCGTCCAGCAGTGGATTGATAATGGTTGACAATGATGATGATGATGATACACCCAAAAGCAGAGTTAAGGACAAAATTTAAAATCGAATTTAAAAAAAAAAAATTTTAGCACACATTCTGAAAATCATGACGCGCAACGCAGCAGTGATGAATATCCAGAAATTAAGTTTGTATATATATAACATTGAACATGACGGGCGTCTCTTGAACTATTCTAACCAAAAATATCTTCTATTTGTACATATTCAAATAAATTGTATAAAACTGAAAGTAGAATTCGAAATAATTGGTTTTCGTATTAAATGAAATTATAAATGAAATTATTTTTCCTATAAATTAAAAACTAAAGCTTTAAGAAAGCACACAAACAAAGGTAGTTTCAAGTAAAATTAACTTTTGTAGCTTTTGTTTTTCTTTTTGTTACAATCTTTATAACAATGTCCAAATTGTCTAAGTCTGTAGCAATTTTGTTTTAATTACTAACGAAAAAAAAAAAAGTCGTTGCTGTTTCACATTTAATCAGAAGTAACTTTTCATATTTCTTAGTTTGGAAAACGATCTATCGGCGTAAGCCACTGCTACAGACAGTAAAAATTTGAAAAGAGGATTTTGTGCGCCTTATTGCCGCTATCAATTCTCAGGAACGAAAAAGGGGGCATCGTAATTTTTTTTTTAAATTACAAAAATTTTTCTTTATCCTTTTTGGATTTCAAGTTCAACAGAAAGAAAAGGAAAGATGTTTATTTTCAGGCAGTGTAAAAATCCATAAAATCCGAAACAAATTTCGTTTAACTTAACATTGTACACGTGTGCCCCCCCCCCCCCCCGACAGTTTTCTTGAAGCAGCACATGCCCTTAGATAATTTGTTGACTTGTAGGTTGTAAATGCTGAAAAAATATCCCGATCAGACCAGAAATATTTTATACTTTTGGTGTTACCCCCCCCCCCGAAAGGTTTCGTGAGGCAGCACATGCCCTCAGATAATTAATTGCAGACTTGCAGTTTGTAAAGCCTGAAATGTTTTTAAAAAAAACATTTTTTTTAAAGAATTACATTAATAATCGCAATTAAGAAAGGACGAAATTACCGAAACTATGTGATTCAGATAACTTCCAAGAACGTGGCCACGAAGCTGTCGAAAACGCAATTTTTATACGGCCTGTTAAAATTTTTGTGGCCAGTTCACCGATGGCCAGTTCTCCTACACCCCATCAGTGATGGTGCTAACTGAGAAAACATTCAAACAGGACAAACTGACTTCTACTGTTAAGGAGGACCTCAATTAGCAAAAGGCATTTCCACGGCTCATGCTTAGAGTCTCGTACGGTGGGGAGAAGGAAGGGGTCTGGTACGCTAAGAACTCTTAAAAAGTGGGCCTTCTGCGTTCACAATTCTAGCGAATGCTTTTCAATAGTATCTCTTGCTTTAATAAAAGTTTAACGCGATGTAGTACTTTATCTGTGAGGAAGGGTAGCGGAGTGGGGGGGGTCGTGACAGATACAATGGCTGCGTTAAGGACTAACCGTATAATGGTCCTCACCATGTGCACTTCTTTACACTTTTGTTGGCATGGTTATCGACATCATTAACAAGAAAGGAAAGAAAGAATAATTCTCTTGGGATATCAAGACCCACCGTTTTATTTCGGTTAATAAAAACCAAACATGAATTGGGGCAAACGCGAAATAAGGAAAACGCGAATTAGGAAAAACTTGATACGGGCAAACGTGAAATAGGGGAAACGAGATTAGGGCAAACGAAATTAGGGGAAATGGGAATTCGGGTAAAAGCGATTTCGGGGAAACGCCATTGGGGTAAACGTGTTTAGGGCAAACGTGAATTAGGGGAAATGAGATTTAGGGGAAACGATATTAGGGGAAACGAAATTAGGGGAAATGGGAAAACGCGGTTAATAAAAGCCAAACATGAATTAGGACAAACGCGAAATAAGGAAAACGCGAATTAGGAAAAACTTGATACCGGCAAACGTGAAATAGGGGAAACGAGATTAGGGCAAACGAAATTAGGGGAAATGGGAATTCGGGTAAAAGCGATTTCGGGGAAACGCCATTGGGGTAAACGTGTTTAGGGCAGACGTGAATTAGGGGAAATGAGATTTAGGGGAACCGAGATTAGGGGAAACGAAATTAGGGGAAATAAGAATTCGGGTAAAAGCGATTTCGGGGAAACGCCATTGGGGTAAACGCGATTTCGGGGAAACGCCATTGGAGTAAACGTGATTAGGGCAAACGGGAATTAGAGGAAATGGATTAGGGAAGTGAGGCTACGCGCTCAATAGGGTTCCTTCTCGGGTGTTCCCCTTCCACATACTAAAATTTCAACGAAATTGAACGATTTTTTCGCGAGTTATCGTGCGGACGGGCATACGCACACAGGAATCGCGACCATCCGCTTGAATGTGACGTCATAAAACTTTATTAGGATCCACGCACAACGCGTGACATAATGAGACAGATGGCGTGACCGCGCGCCAGCATTTCAATCGCGAGATTGTGACGTCATAAGATTTCTAAGCATGGGTAATATTAATAGGACGCCATGACACTAAAACGTGGTAATTCGAGGTGGTTATTTAACGCACTAAACGAATTTTCCTAAAGTCGAGATCAAGCTAAATCGATTTCTAGTACCAGAAAACGGTAGGTTAACGACTTTCATCAAAATCCTTAAAGCCGTTTTCAAAATAAAATTTAGAAGAAGTGCTCCTTTAATAGTATAGGATAAGGGCGATGGAATGGATCCCGATCCTTTGTCCTGACCTTTGATTCCATTTCGTCCATTTTCAAAAGGTTTCGTCCCCAGGTGTTCCCCTACCACATACTAAAATTTCATCGAAATCAAACCAATTTTACGTATGTTATGACGCATAAAGGCAATGGAATGCATTCCTCTCTTATATCCTGAATTTTGACCCCACTTCACCCATTTTCAATAGGGTTCATTCCCAGGTGGTTCCCTTCAATATACTAAAATTTCATCGGCATCGAACCAGATTTACTCAAGTTATGACGCAACAGAGCAATGGAATGGATCCCGCTCCTATGCCGTGACCTTTGACCTCATTTTGTCCATTTTCAATAGGGTTCGTCCCCAGGTGGTGCCCTACCACACACTAAAATTTCATCGAAATCGAACCATTTTTACGCGAGTTATCGTGCCGACAGATGGACGGAAAAAGCTGGAGCATATACGCTTCTTCAACCTACGGTTGGAAAGCTTAAAAAAAGAAGTTATTATTGCGCAGTTAAGAGTTTTACCTTAAATGTCAGAGTGGTCACTTAGTCTTTCTGGCTCAGTGGTTAATAAACGCGCTTTCTGTTGAGTCAACCCAAGCGACCTCGTTTGGAAGGGAAAGGATTCTCTGGTGTAAGTGTTGACAATTTTAGGTTCTTCGATGTTGCGAAAATTCTGTATCAATAGGAAAAAACCCAAAACGGACTTTTCTGAAATAAATGGAATAACTTAATACGAAATATCTGTGAAAATACGGAAGTTAAAATAAACGGGCGCTTTCAAAAACGGAAATTCCGTTAAAAGCCAGACACCAACCGGCAACTTTGCTGCACGTTATTTTCAGGAATTGTCCTTGAATTCACACCACTTATGAATGGAATACGGGATTATATCATACAATACAAATTTTGAAGATGTGAATCCGTTTTTTGGTGTAAATACGACAAGGATCGTAAGTCAGATAATATCCGAAAACTTGAAAATTTCGTCGTCCTGGAGCCGGAAACGAACCCGCGTCTCCCGGGTAGCGCTCGAGTGTGCTAACCACTACACCACCCAGAACGACTAAATTTCAAGTTTCAGATTAATCTGAATATAACCATCACAGGATTCGCTAGTCGAAGCTACCGACATTCATGTTTAGCGAATCTGGAGGTTAAGAATTCAATTCCCGTGAATCGGAGGTTAAGAATTTTTTCACGTGAATCCTCCGGGCAATCACGGGAATGAATTCTTAACCTCCAGATTCTTTTTTTTTTTTTTTTTTTTTTTGGATTGGAGGTTTAACGACCACCGTGAGCAACTCAATGGGCTATAAGCAGTCGCCCGTCCCTAATTTAGGGTCACTGGTTCCAGGGAAGGGAGAGAGCCAGTGCCGTAAGACAAACACAACATCCATGCCTCACCGGGATTCGAACCCGGACCCCTTTCGGACGAATGATCAGAGGCCATTGCCTTAGACCACTGCGCCACCGGGGCGGCACCTCCAGATTCGCTAAACATGAATGCCGGTTGCTGCCACTAGCGAATCCTGTGATGGTTATATTCAAATTAATAGGAAACTTCAAACTTGGTCGTTCTGGGTGGTTAGCATACTCGGGCGCTATCCGGGAAACGCGGGTTCGTTTCCGGCTCCAGGACGACAAAATTTTCAAGCTTTCGGGTGTTATCTGACTTACCATCGTTGTCATATTCACACCACTGAATAACGGTCACGGATTTTGAAGAATGCTGATGACGTCACAATTATTAAATGTGACGTCACAGAATGCTGATGACATCACAATTATTTAAATGTTTACGCTCCATTTCTCCCGATTAAGCAGAGCCAAACGCTCAGCGAAACCCATGGTATATCTTAAAATACGGTATTTAATTGTGAATAAACGTTGCTAATTTCATCTATCTGAACATTACAAGCATTGTAGTAATACATTTTTAAGCGTATGGAGTTGATTGTAGAGTAGTACATAAGTGCAATAGTGATAATTGTAAATAGCCTTTAAGCCGGCCCCGGTGGCGCAGTGGTCTAAGCGATGGCCTCTGATCATTCGTCCGAAAGGGGTCCGGGTTCGAATCCCGGTGAGGCATGGATGTTGTGTTTGTCTTACGGCACTGGTTCTCTCCCTTCCCTGGAACCAGTGACCCTAAATTAGGGACGGGCGACTGCTTATAGCCCATTAAGTTGCTCACGGTGGTCGTTAAAACCTCCAATCAAAAAAAAAAAAAATAGCCTTTAATAACAGCGTAATGGAACGGGAATGTTTATTTCATGAAATGTAATGTGATATCTTTTAATTGTTGAATTTTAATGAATATGTAAATAATTAAGAATCCCTGCAGTTTTAGAATGTTTTAAAAGTAATCGTGGGAAACTTCTAAGGATATGATTTTTGAGTTCCATTTGGGAGAGCCAGTAAGTCACCAGAAACGATTAGTCATCGGCGAACTTCCGGGAGTGGACAAAACACAGGATTTCGTGTATGGATAGCTATCACAGAAGAAGGCTTTTTTTAGAGTTTTAAAGCGACTCATTAGGAAGGACTTCCGTTCTGAAGGAAGACGTGTCCTTCGGGGAGGTGATTAGGATTGGAGACGGAATGGGAAGAAGGTGTTCGGACAGAGGCTTCAGGCTCATTTTTTGGAAGTAGTGCGGAAACAATAGGAGAACGAGACTTCGAGGGTAGGAATGATGACTGTGTTAGGGGAGAATGCGTCTGACGTGGGTAGAGCGAGGTGGAAACGTTGAAGGGAAGAAGTAAATTGAGAGGGGAGGTTGTCTCCGCGTACGAGCGGTAACCATGAATGAATAGCGAGGAGTTATGGAGCATGAGAGATGGTCTAATCACAGGTGACCAGGAGTAATAATTAAATTAAGCAAAATCACGACAATAAAGGATTTTATCAAATGTCAACTCTCTTCTGTTAAATGATCTATTAATGTTCTATTAATGTGTACAGTGCTCAAGGAACCTGTCAATCTTCTGATTCTTTTTTTTTTTTTTTTTTTTTTTTTTTATTGGAGGTTTAACGACCACCGTGAGCAACTCAATGGGCTATAAGCAGTCGCCCGTCCCTAATTTAGGGTCACTGGTTCCAGGGAAGGGAGAGAGCCAGTGCCGTAAGACAAACACAACATCCATGCCTCACCGGGATTCGAACCCGGACCCCTTCGGACGAATGATCAGAGGCCAACGCCTTAGACCACTGCGCCACCGGGGCGGCCAATCTTCTGATTCAAACCTATTTCGGTAATACATTGCCGGACAATTGCTAAGGACGGATGACAATAGCAACGATAGCAACCATAAAATGGAAGGCAGGAAAATGTGGAAATTAGCATAAGTGCGCGATACAGTAAGACGTGTTGTGCGTATGCAAATTTTGGATTGCCGAACTTGTCCGTGACGTCATAGCACTGATAAGAGATATAAAGGATTTGACGCGTATTGACCGTTGTTGTTCAAACGCAAAGTTGAAAGGGAAAGAGTCAATTGACGAACTTGCAATTTTTAGTATGTCTTCCCGACATCACCTAGATGATTTTACGCGTGGCTGTATTATTGGCAAGATTGAAGAAGGGCGAAAAATAACAGATGTTGCCAGGGAGTTCGACGTCAGCCACAGTGTTGTTTCAAGGCTTTGGAAATCATTTCAAACAAATGGAGAGTGTAGCAAACGTCACGGGAGAGGTCGTGTTCGCAGTACGACACCTGCAGAAGATCGGTACATATTGCTATCAACAAAAAGACACCGGCGCAGCACAGCTAGTGAGGTAGCAAATCAGTTTATTGCTGTTACTGGCAAACGGATCTCCCTAAAAACTGTCACCAGACGTTTGCATGAAGGAGGACTATACGCCCGCCGTCCTGTTGTGTGCATCCCATTGTCCAGACGTCACCGTACCGCCCGTTTGCAATGGTGCCATCAACATCGCAATTGGACTGATAACGACTGGTCTGCTGTCCTCTGCTCATATAAGAGTAGATACAGTCTATCGTCTGATTGTCGACGACAACTGATCTGGCGTGATAGTGGTACTGCATATTGTCCAGCAAACATACAGGAAAGGGACCGATATCCGACATGTAGTGTCATGGTATGGGCTGGCATCATGATCAATGGCCGTACGTCCCTCTATGTGCTTCCAACTGGGACTATGACTGGCCAACGATACATTAATGATGTTCTGCTACCTCATGTTCGCATGTTCCGTTGTGCTGTCGGTGATAGATTCATTTTCATGGACGACAACGCAACATGTCATCGAACAGTCGCTGTCCAGGAGTGTCTTGAGAGCGAGGATATTCAACGCCTCGTATGGCCAGCACGTTCTCCAGATCTGAATCCCATTGAAAATGTGTGGGATGCTTTGGGGAGGAGTCTTGCTGGTCGCCAATGCCCTCCAGTAAACAAGGACACCCTCCTCCGTGCACTGACAGAGGAATAGGATAAATTGCCCCAACAGCTGCTTGATAATGTTGTGCAAAGCATGACACGACGTGTGGAATCTTGTATCGCCCTCCATGGTGGCCATATCCCGTATTGACATCTTACGCCGGAACGCCTGCGGACGGTAATTGCATTTTTTTCACGTTTACGTATTCTGCACAAAATGGCCTGTTTGTCCCTTGAACACGTTCCAAAGCCTTCTGGATTTCAGAGCACAATAAATTGTCTTTCTTGTAATGTCCTGGCATTCTGACATTATTTCATTTCACTTGGCATCAAACCACACTTACTTTTTTATGCGCTATATAGCCGTTTATGATCCGTCCTTAGCAATTGTCCAGCAGTGTATAAGGGAAGAGATAAAACAGCACTGTGACATAAGAAAGGCGTAAAGTACTTTTTAGCTGCTTTATAGTTCGATGTTGAATACAGAAATCCTATGTAGCTCTTACTAAAGAAAGGTCCGCTAAGTGCAAACGTCGTTTGAATTCAAATGATAATTTTGTATTCTGTTTGCGGTTTTAAAGACCACCGTGACCAACTCAATGGGATGCAGGAAATCGCTCGTCCTTAATTTAGGGCCACTTGTGAGAGAGCCAGTGCCGTAAGACTAACACACCATCCACGCCTTACCCCGGATTCGAGCCTGACCCATCCCAGACGAATGATTACAGAAGCCAACACTTCGTACCACTTGACCACGTGGTAATTCCACTTGCATCATGTCATTAACAAAGAATATAATGTTTCGTGATCGCACCCCAAACAAAGTATGATACTGTAAAATGCAATAATGATCAAACATTAAAGTCTTGTGAAATCGTATACCAAATGATTAATTACATCTAGCACTAACGGAACTTCCGCCATGGAAAATGAATGCGAAAGGAATTTAATTGCTGTTTAAGAAGCGGATCCCCTTAGCTGTCGAACTGTACATTACGGAAATGCACAAAATATTTCTCCAAATGAAAACTAAACAACGCAAAGCATTTTTTTTTTTTTCAGTCGGACGTTTAGGGGTTGAGTTATGTTCAAATACACTCATAGGAAAATACTTTTTAAGTGCCCTTCGAAAATATGCATCATTCATTAGGCGTAGGAAATGTACAAATATAGTTTTCAATTAGCCAGAGTTGGAAACTGGTCAAAAATGTTGGACTCTGACGTCACATAATTGGACTCGACCCGGACAAATCTGCTTTGAGCTATAATGTACATATAGGGCGTTCAAAAAGTCTCTCCGCAGTGGGCATCTTAAGCTATGTAGAAATCAAACAAATGCATTATGGGAACGTATAATTTACTCACTTACAAAGGAAGTATTAAAACTGTCTTCCTTCATTTGCAAGACATAACCTAACTGTCTTACACACGTTTTCAAACACATCTACGCCGCCCCGGTGGCACAGTGGTCTAAGCGATGGCTTCTGATCATTCGTTCGAAAAGAGTCCGGGTTCGAATCCCGGTGAGGCATGGACGTTGTGCTTGTCTTACGGCACTGGCTGTCTCCCTTCCCTGGAACCAGTTGCCTTAAATTAGGAACGGGCGACTGCTTATAGCCCCTTAAGTTGCTCACAGTGATCGTTAAAACCTCCAATAAAAAAAAAAAAACATCTGAGAGTGTCAAAAAGTCTCTCCAAGTAATGTTAAGTCTGTTCCACCTAATTTTGATGGAGCTACAGCCAAATTTATTTATTTTTTAATTCAGCAACTAATTGCACGCTTTATTTCAGTTTTTCCTGTTTTCTTGATAATATATTGAACTTCAGAATATGTTTCACAGCAATACCAATTTTCACAAGTTTATGATGAGTTGAAAGTTTCCAAAATGTAGACGTTGTTTTCATCATTGCCCCTCAGAAGGAAGGGACACTTTTCCTTCATATTGCATGACGAATCATTTTTCAGTCAGCGGCGCAGCATAGAGTACAAAATTCCACAGGGTGCATTTCATTTTGAATTTTTTTTTTTTTTTTTTCCCAAAAATAAAACGCGAAATAAAACCAGGTCGAAATCTGGTCAGGAACACCTTGATCCGACCCGTTTGACCCGTTAGAAATTGTTGGCCTGTGACCAGTTTCCATCTCTGCAATTAGCATCTCGAACGCTAACACGTGGCTTTAAATAGAAATATGCATTTATACATACACCTTCGCGGTCAAACTGTGCATTATGAAAAGTTTAAGAAAATGCGCACAAATTTTTCATGATGGACGCTATCTAATACAAAAAAAGAATGGACCTTTTAGAAGTGGAAATAACTTGAAAAATGAAGTATACATTTACGTTTCTTCACGGGGAGACTTATATACACTTCACTAAAAAGTATCTGAGAGTAAAATATATATTTTTTTTAATCGGATTTTAAGAAGAACAGATACGGATGCAAATAAAAATGTACATCCACGACTGCACATTTTGAAATTGTAAATTAGGATATATAATATTTCAATGTACATGCCATATACACCTTATAACGAAGTAAATTTCTCCGTCATTTTTTTGGTCTACGCCGGGATTCGAACCCGAGGCCGCTTATTCCGGAACAATCGCTCTACCAACTGAGCTACGCAGACGTTTATTCTGATTCCTATGTGCCTTTATGTCGTGTGCGTCCTGCTGGCAGGTACGTCACATCTCCCCCCCGAAAGAGGGCCGGGGGCATGGCCCTCGGGTCAACCGTGACCATGAAGCGTTGCAGGCAGCCATCCACTGTAGAACGTGCACTTGAGAACTCCCAGTCAATTTTTATTTATTTTTTATTTTTTTTTTCGAAGCGCTGGAGAAGGGATTCTCTGATTTTTCCTATCTCGCGGTGTGGAAAGAACATCACACCATTGCGAGATTTTGAACGGTCGGGTCATCCGGATAGTTCGGGCGCCATTATAACGAAGTAAATTTCTCCGTCATTTTTTTGGTCTACGCCGGGATTCGAACCCGAGGCCGCTTATTCGGGAACAAGTCGCTCTACCAACTGAGCTACGCAGACGTTTATTCTGATTCCTATGTGCCTTTATGTCGTGTGCGTCCTGCTGGCAGGTACGTCACAACTTAAGAGCCAAACATTAATTCATACACTCGACGTGGATCAGGAACACCAAACAGAAGTCATCGCTCTTTCCACGTGAATAAACGAGTCACGGAAAAATTCTCATCGGCCGCCACCGGGAATCGAGCCTAAGGTGTTCCGGTTACGCGCCGGACATGCTGTCACTGCACCCCCGAGTTTTCCAGATTCACATGCGATTAACTGCCAAGCCACTTGGCAGGTTGCTTAATGGAGCACCGCACAGTGCTGGGAATTCATCAAAGATGGAAAGCAGCAACTGAACAAATAAAAAAAAATTAACGTGGAAAGAGCGATGACTTCTGTCTGGTGTTCCTGATCCACGTCGAGTGTATGAATTAATTACTTATTCGCCTCCTAGTTATTTGTTCAGTTGCTGCTTTCTATCTTTGGTGAGTACCCCAGCATTGTGCGGGGCTCCATGAAGCAACCTGCCAAGTGGTTTGACATTTAAGGGCCGCGGGTGGCCTAGTGGCCAACGTTCGTGACTGCTATGGGGAGGACCTCAGGTTCGATCCCAGCAGGTAAGAACGCTCGATCCACTAAATATTCGCCGTGCGTCGGATGGGCACGTTAAGCCGTCGGACTCCGGGTACTGCCCCCCCCCCCCTGTAATAAATAAGGGCGTCTTCCTCCCCCTTTCTACTTCGCTTCCGTGTGATTTTCCTATTTGGTACTCTAGCCAAATCTCCTAGCTCCCTGTTTCTAAGGGTTGTTTAAGACCTGCGGTCAGACACTCCCTTCCTAAAATCCTATACATAGGATCTGATCTGGTTTGGCAGTTAATAATCACATGTGAATCTGGAGAACTCGAGGCCGCTGTGATGCAGTGGCAGCATGTCCGGCGCGTAACTGGAAGACCTTGGGTTCGATTCACGGTGGCGGCCGATGAGAAATTTCCAGTGACTCACTTATTAACGTGGAAAGAGCGACGATGACTTCTGTTTGGAGCCAAACATTAAATGACCAGCGCGTCTTTATACAAATCAAAGCAACTTCCGGTAAAAGACTGTGTGTGAAGGTCATGAAACGGTGTAAATAACACCTGATATTGAGCTCTGCTAATCAGTATTATACCTGTTCTTAAGGTGAGAAAGGCCGCCCCGGTAGCGCAGTGGTCTAAGGCGCTGGCCTCTGATCATAAGTCCGTAAGGGGTCCGGGTTCGAATCCCGTCAGGCATGGATGTTGTGTTTGTCTTACGGCACTGGCTCTCTCCTTTCCCTGGAACCAGTGACCCTAACTTAGGGACAGGCGACTGCTTATAGCCCATTGAGTTGCTCACGGTAGTCGTTAAACCTCCAATCAAAAAAAAAAAAAAAAAAAAAAAATGTGAGAAAGGCAGGGGACTTGGGCGAGTTTAATACGGGCCAAATTGTAATGGCTCGACGACTGGGTCAGAGCATTTCCGAGACAGCAAAGCTTGTGGGTTGTTTGTTCACGGTCAGCCGTGTTTATTATCTTCAAAAAGTGGTCCGAGGAGGTAAAAACCACGAACCGCTTGCAATGTGTGGGCCGACCACGCCTCTTCGATGCTAGAGGCGAGCGAAGTCTATCCTGTACGGTACGAGCCAACGGGATACTGT
The DNA here is from genome assembly GCA_039090855.1 of Macrothele yani. Lineage (NCBI taxonomy): Eukaryota > Metazoa > Arthropoda > Arachnida > Araneae > Macrothelidae > Macrothele > Macrothele yani. The sequence goes on along the minus strand of CM077029.1, from coordinate 164,921,346 downwards.
GGCGGAACTCACTGATAATTTGAATGCTGGTGACGGAAAGAATGTGTCATCATACAAAGTACATCGAATCCTGCTGAACGTCAGGCTGCGTAGCTGCCAGAGTTGGAAACTGGTCAAAACTTTTGGATCCGGACCCGGTCGTCACGTAATTGGGCCCAACCCGGACAAATCTGCTTTGAGCAATAAATTCGAATATATCATCATCATCAGTCATTAACAATCCACTGCTGCATGAAGGTCTCCCCAAGTTCATTTCACAGCGTACTGTCTTTGGCCAGTCTCACCCATCTCCCACGTGGTCTCATTCTGGGTCTTTTCCTGTCCCTTGGAATCCAGCGTAAAATTTTGATTTGTTCATCTGTGGTCCGTTCTCCGGGCAATATGCCAGCCCATTGCCATTTCAGAGATTTTATTCTGATCGTGATGCCTTCCACTCTTGTTATTTTCTTTACACAGAGAAAAACGTTTTGTTAATTCAACAAAAATTTTTGTCGATATACAGTCAACAAAATTTTTAGTTGAATTAAAAACATATTGTGTCACGATAACAATATGTTTTGTTGCAGCAACAAAACATTTTGTCATGTTAACAATATGTTTTGTTGGATCAAACAAATTCCCCAAAATCGACAAATCATTTTGTTAAATGAACAAAACGTTTTGTCGTGATAACAATAAATTTTGTTAAATCAACAATAATTCTCAACAAAATAATTTTGCAAATTCAACAAAAAATTTTGTTGGCTGTATATCGACAAAAAATTTTGTTGAATTAACAAAACGTTTTTCTCAGTGTATCCACGAGTTTCCATTTTCTATCCTTCTTGGTTACACCAAGCCTGCATCCCTTCATGCTTCTATGAGAAAAATCGCGAACCTTTTTTCTTTCTTCAAAAGGTGCGCTAAAATTTTTCAAGGGAGAAACAGTAAACTGTTTACTGCACACAAACACATATGTGAAAGTATCTCCCCACATTCCTCTACTACAGAGAATAAGCAAAGACTTGTTCCCGGTAGTTGAGGAGATCCGTTTGGTGGCAGCTTAGCATATGGCAAAGGTCTTCCTTACAAGTACTTGATAACTCCGGAGGTCGGAATGCTGATAGCGATTGTGCGAGCATCTGTTACGAGCGGCAGCAGACGGCGGAACTAACTCTTGGAATGGAACGTGTCAGAGTCGTTGTATGGGTAAGAAATATAAGTGGGAAAGCAGAAAACGTATTAATAAAAAAAAAGTGCAAAATGAATCTTTTATGCGGAGCGTGTAAATTGCGAACCAAAAGCGGACCGCCCTCAACCCCAATATGTAAATTGCGAACTAAGACCCAAGACACCTATATGTAAATTGCGAACCAATTTTTCTAGACATGTGTAAATTGCGAACCAATTTTTCTAGACATATGTGTAAATTGCGAACCAATTTTTCTAGACATATGTGTGAATTGCGAACCAACTTCTCTGCGCCCATTTCGACGATGCCAAAAAATAAACCAGTATGAAAAAATAATGATTAAAGCAATTTAAAGCAATGTATTCACGAAAACACCAAAACTAGTTTGTCATCCTTGCGCAGGGGTTCTCTGTAATGTTCCATATTTATATCTGTGCTTAATTCAATGTATTAACAACAAGTTAGTAAAATCATGCAATGCATTGATTATGATACGCTTTCCAACATACCAGAAATTATTACTCAAGTTATGAGGATAATGGCTGTGGAATAAATCTCGCTCCTGTGTCCTGACCTATGACCCCATTTCGCTGATATTCAACAGAACCGGTTCAGTATACCTCAAGAATAACATACTAACGTTTTGTCAAAATAGAAGCAGTTTTAAGCAAGTTATGAGAATAATGGCTGTGGAATAAATCTTGCTTTTGTGCAATTGACCTTTGACCCCATTTCGTTGATATTCAACAGAACCGGTTCACTGTACCTCCGGAACAACCTGATAACGTTTTGTAGCAATCGAAACATTTTTAGGTACGTTATGAAGCACAAGGGCAATGGAATGAATCCCACTCCAGTGTCCTGACCTTTGACCCCACTTCGCCCATTTTCAATAGGGTTCGTCCCCAGTGGCTCCCTACCACATACTAAAATTTCATGGAAATCGAACCATATTTACGCATGTTATGACGCATAAAGGCAATGGAATGGATCCCGCTTTTATGTCCTGACCTTTGATCCCATTCCGCCCGTTTTCAACAGGGTTTGTTCTCAGGTGGTTCCCTACCACATACTAAAATTTCATCGAAATCGAACCATTTCGTGACACTTGGATGAATCGGTTGGAATTTGGATAAATCAAATGCAAAACACTCACCTACTTCTATAGGATCCAAAAATGACAGTCCGAACAAGTTCCGCAGCCACTGGCCTACACCACTGGTTTTATCTTTTATATTCTTTGTTCAAACTCAGCTTCTGAATTTTTCGATGCCAGCTTGGCCCAAATGAAACCTGCATCCAAGCAATTGTGTGTTTGGTCAGACGACATGTACACCATTATAAATCGCTTTTCCGAAATCGGCAATAATTATTTCAGGCTCAAAAGTGTGTTCGGAATTTACATATAGCGGTTATAGGCATTGATTCGCAATTTACATATAAAGTTTTAACGGCGGTCTGATTTTGGTTCGCAATTTACACACTCTAGTTTGCAATTTACATACCACCCTATTATTAAAGCTCTGTACATTGTTGTCCTTTTGCAAATGGGATAGAAAATTACAGTGTTTGGTACGAGCATCAGAAACAGCATTGTTTTAAATTATTCACTCTGTCAGCCATTTCTTGAACTTCCACAGAGCTATGTTCCGAGAAATTTGCTTTGTTAGCTAATATACAAATGGGTGTACATGTCGGCCGAAAATCCCATGTGGACAAGACAGGAAATTGAATTGATAGTGCAATGCAGTTCCAACTCCAGAGATATTGTGGAAATGGTGCCCAAATTTATAACGTTTATGTTGGTTAACGTTGTACAACATTACTGTTGCTTTTCCCCCATTTCAAATACCGTAAAACATGGTTACTTTGGCACCCGGCGCCTACTTCGGCAGACTGTCCTCATTATTGAATGTTATGAATATTTTTGTCAGTTGTTGTTTGCTCTTAGTGCTTTCAGTAATTTCTCATTGTTACAGGTCTCAACCAATGCAAAATGCCAAGAAATTATAAAAAGGAGCTTGGGGGGGGGGGCGGACATACCAAAACGTTTCTGAAGAAACCCTCAATGAAGCACTAGCTGCCATTCGAGGCGGGATGTCTCAAGCTGCAGCAAGTAAAAGATTCCGGATTTCACGTGGGACGCTTCAGAATAAACTGAAGGGCAAGCATACCCGAAAACAAGGTCATCTTACCATTTTTACTGTCCAGGAGGAGCAGGTACTTACCAGCACCTTAAATGCTGTGAGCAATTGGGGGTTTCCATTGACGAAAGTAAACATACGTGAGCTGCTACAAAAATATTTAGAGAAACAAGGACGGACAGTTAAGGAGTTTAAAGACAACATTCCTGGACATTACTTTCTGGAGCACTTCATGGAGAGGAATAACCTGAGCGTCCGATTGGCAGCCAACATAAAGCGATCTCGTGCAGCAGTTGGGTCCGAGGACATTAGTGAATTTTTTAATAACACTGAAGATGTTTTGAAAGACGCTGATCCGCATCTGGTGTTTTATTACGATGAGACCAATATACAGGACGATCCTGGAGCGAAGAAAGTCATAGTATCGAGAGGAACCAAAAGCGTTGAGTTGGGTGCAACAACATTCCAAAGCGTCAATCCGCATAATGGTTTGTGGAGATGCTGCAGGTAACCTTTTGCCTCAAATGGTTGTATATAAATCAATCAATTTATATCAGAATTAGACTGCAGGTGGTCCTGAAGGAACTGTCTACGGAAACAGTCCAAGTGGATGGTTTGACATGGTCCTATTTGAAAAGTGGTTCTTTGCTGCCAAGAATCAGAGAAATCAACAGTCCTGGCAAAACAATTGTCATAGGAGAGAACCTGGCCTCTCATTTTTCACCTACTGTGATTCGAGTTTGCCAGGAGAACAACATTTACATGACTCCTTTGCCAGCCAACAGCACACACATCATGCAATCGCTTGATATTGCTGTCTTTGCACCAATAAAAAAGAAGTGGCGTGAGATTCTAGACAAATGGCGTAAGGAAACCAGGTCAAGTGCCTCCATACCAAAGTAATATTTCCCGAATCTTCTGAGGAGACTGTGGATTGGAATAAGCGATAATATTGGCAAAAATTTGCAGTCAGGGTTCCGAGCCACAGGACTTCGCCTTTTTAATCCTTCCCAAGTTCTTAACACACTTCCAAACGCTGCACCACAAACCGCGGAGATTCGAGAAAATATGAGTCAAAGCTTAATTGATGTGCTCCACGAAATGCGTGGTTCGAATACAGAGACCACTCGTAAACGTGGTAAAAAAATCGAACCAGGAAAGGCCCTTCAACCACCACCGAAGGAATTAACACTGGAACCATCCTCGGCTGTGGTAGAACTAGTGGCTGGGCAGTCAGGAACACAGCGACGACGAGGAAACAGCAACGATGATACCAGTGATGATGCTCCGCTTATCACCAAAATCACAGTCAAACCTAGACAGCAGCCAAAACGAAGAATGAAACAGAGACAAATCCAATTTGTGTGGGATTTGCATTGTAAACTGGAATACTTATAAGGAACCGGACTGGATTCATTGCCTACAGTGTCATAACTGGATTTGTGGACTTTGTAACGAAGGTAGTGCAGACCCACATTTTGTGTGCACTAAATGTTTACACCCTGCATTTGATTCTGCTGATAGTGTAAGAGACACTGCTTTCAGGATTTCTTAATATGTGCACAGAAAACTGACTTTATATTAACAGTTCCTTCTGTTTGTTTTCATCGAGATATGATCCTCGATCAGCTAAGTGCCATTTTATCTTCAGTTTGTTGGTTGTTGTTTCATTAAAGTACACAATAGTGTTAATTGGAAACAAACCTATTCTTTCTTCATGAAAGAAATACGGGATTACGCCATATAATACAAATTTTGAAGATGGCAATCCGATTTTTGGCGTAAATGTGACAAGGATGGTAAATCAGATAATATCCGAAAACTTGAAATATTTTTTTTGAAAATTTTTCAAGTTTTTGGATATTATCTGACTTACCATCCTTGTCACATTTACACCAAAAATCGGATTGTCATCTTCAAAATTTCTATTCTTTCTTTGTTTGATTAAAGGAAAAGTTATCACAACTTTTGTTTTATTGCTCCGTTTTTTATCATCATCTGCAGCTGCGGTTGGGGTGCATATTTTTCAATGCCAAAGAAGGCCTAGGAAGGTGCCTCTTTTAATTTACAAACAATTTTTCAAACCTGCCAAATTAAACCCCCATTTTCTTCCTACTTTGGCACCTCATGCAACAAATGTTTGTCGCTTTGTTTCTCCAGATATTGACGTCCAGTTTCTGTGAGCTGCACATACATATGGACAAGGCACGATACAATTTTGGGAAGTTATATTTTGTATGTGGTTTTTAAGATATTGGTTCCAAATAGATCAAAACCTGCCCAAGTAACCTCGTTTTACGGTACTGTACTTTTCCAAATTTCAAGGGTGGATCGAAAAGTAACGCACACTTTTTTTTTTTTTTTGGGGGGCAACAGTTTATTAGATAGGCAAAACAAAACGTATATACAGGGAAACTACATTTCTTGGCTATTTTTCAACATCAGAACCGAGACGCTAGACACATTTATCCCAGCGTGGTACCAGTTTTAGTATATCTTGTTCATAAAAGTCCGCTTTCGGGGCGTATAGCCACCTGCGGATAATCGATTTGACTTCGTCAGCCGAATCGAAACGTTGGCCTCTCAGGAATATTTTCAAGGGACCAAACAGATGAAAGTCTGAAGGAGCCAGGTCCGGACTGTACGGTGGGTGCCGGAGCACCTCCTAGCCAAATTGCGTAAATAATTTTGTCACGACCGTGTGGTGCAACAGCAGTCTGACATTTGCAGCGTCTCTGTTGAGTCTTTTGCCACGAAGGGCACGATGCAACTTTGTCAGTGTGTTCGCGTTTATAGGTTTTAGCATTTCACAGTGGTCCCCGTTGGATGAAACTCCACTAGGAGAACGCCATGCATGTCCCAGAACACCGTCATGAGGACTTTTTGTGTAGAGTGTGTTACTCTGAATAATTTTGGTGGCGGGGAGTCTGAATGTTTCCACACCATACTAGCCTTCTTTGTTTCGGGAATGTAGTGATACGCCCAGGACTCATTGCCCGTCACTACACCTGCCATTCTTCTGCGTAACGCATCAAATGGTCCAAGGATGACATCATTATCTGTCCTTTCTGGTCGTCTGGAAGTTCTTGGGCACCCATCACGCACTGACCTTGCGAAATTGCAATTTGTCATGCACAATATCGTACGCTATACCGTACGAAATGTTGGAACTTCTGTGTCAATGTGAGCCGATGGATCCGCTGGTCACTCAGATTGCCTGTTTAATGCCTCTTACAGTGGCAGATGATGACGCGGTTACAGGTCGATCGGAACGTGGCAAAACGGTAATGTTGCCACAACCCTCCACAAAGAAACTGCACCCAAGGAGGTTATATTACTGGAGACACCACTCCTATCCACACAGCATTGGCCGCCATAAGTCACCGTCTGTGCTGCAAATGACGTCATGAGCAGGCACGACGCAGCCGCAGAAGAGAAGCTGCTTGGAAACCAATGGAACAAAAGCTCCTAAGCGTATAAACAGATAAAATGAGTAATTCAATAATCTTTATCAATGATACACAAGCTTACTGTTTCATCAACGGTATGATTTAGTTCATGTTTGCCTGCTTGTGACGTCACACCACAGATTAGCTGTGACCTATGGCGGCAGAGCCAGTGGTGTCTCCAGTAATATAACCTCCTTGACTGCACCCTCTGGAGATGTTGCCGCGGTCCAGGCTATCACCACCATACACTTCAACATTTCTTTGCGAATTTCCGTCGGAGTTTTCCGTTTAGCGTGCAAGAATCGGACTACACCGTGTAGCTTTTCATTCGTAGACAACGCTAACAAACGCGACATCTTTGTCCACATTGTCTTCCACCACGGCGACACCTGGTCCAGCCAAACCGGTCAGTATCATGTTATTCAAATTCGTTGTCTGCCAAACTGCAACCTGCTACTTGCAACCAGCAAAGAGAAAAACATTGCTGTGCGTTACTTTTGGATCCTCCCTCGTACTTATGTGTCTGTGTCCATAAAAATTTTGCTTTTTTATTTCAATTATTTTGCTGTGAAACTCAGCATTGCATTAAAATCAGGCCTGGGTGTAGGTTCCACGTGAAATACGGCAGTTTGTTTATTTGCGATATCTAGTCCCTTGGGTTTTTTGCTACCAGAAACAAGAAATGACTGGCGCTTTGTGCAGTTGAGTAGATCCGGTTAATTGGGACACATTGGGGCTAGAACACTTTGGTCCAATTCAGCGACTGCCCCAATGATGCGAAGCTTTATCCCAAAGAGCTAATTTGGGATGCATTTCAAGAACTGTCCCAAATAAACGGCTCCTCAATTAACCGGAATCTACTGCATTTGATGCTGATAAGAAATCTGTGGCGTACCGGAACCACTCGACCCCCCTCTCTTCCCCCAATTTTGTTTTTTCCGAGGCTGTTTTGCGAACATCTATTAGCTTTCAATTACTGAAAATTTTAACTTCCATATTATTTACTAGGCTTAACGGGCGTTTTAAAAAATCAAATTCTACAAATATTTCTCGTAAAATCTAAATTATCACACTTTATTGCGTGAAACAAAAATGGCCGCCCCGGTGGCGCAGTGGTCTAAGGCGTTGGCCTCTGATCATTCGTCCGAAGGGGTCCGGGTTCGAATCCCGGTCAGGCATGGATGTTGTGTTTGTCTTATGGCACTGGCTCTCTCCCTTCCCTGGAACCAGTGACCCTAAATTAGGGACGGGCGACTGCTTATAGCCCATTGAGTTGCTCACGGTGGTCGTTGAACCTCCAATCAAAAAAAAAAAAAAAAAAAAAAAAAAAAAAAAGAAACAAAAATGTGGACGCTGTAATTAAAATGACTGCTCTAGTTTCGTACCGATACAAAGTACTCCAAAGCACTTATGTCAAAGTTAGTCATATCATGCAAATTTTGTCTTTTTAGAGAACTAAGGACAACGTCTTTGAAATGCCTCACGATCTCACACACAAAACATACAGGGTAATTGTAAACTCCTTCAGCAAAACAAGAGGGGTGATAGTACACATTAAGACGAACAATATTTGCAATGGAACCTAGGCCCGCATTCCACTCCTAGTGCACGAAAAGAGCGCGTTCGAAAAACGTCCAGCAGGCACACGGAGTTCCAAACGGTGCATGAGAAGCGCAAGATGCAAATCGGGTGCACTGAACACATGCGTAGACGATGAGGAGCAAACTTTTAAAAACGCAGCCGAACTCATTCAGCGATATTTCCGTGTGAACATCACATGAGAATGAACGTATACGTCTGACTCACGCAGCGTACCGTGTGTTCCTGGAGCAAGTGCTTCCCGGTCTGTTGCAGGATGTTCCGCTCACCACACGGAGGGACATGCGGTTTATGCATGCATGATAGGGCCCCAGCACATTTTGCCACCGAGGTCCGATACTTCCTAAATGCGACATATCCCGGGCTGTGGATTGGACGAGGTGGATCTGTGGCTTGGCATCCATGCTCCCCGGACATTAATCCAAGGACTTCTTCTTCTGGGGGCACATAAAAACATTGGTGCAAGAAACACCTGTGGACTCCCTGGAAGATCTCGTCGCGCGAATCGCTGTTGCTGCGGACAACATCACACCGGGAGTCTACGAGAGGGCACGACAGTCTTTCATTCGCCGGTGTGGGCTGTGCAACGACGCCCTTGGACGCCAGTTTAGAGCAGCTCCTTTGAGTCTTTCTCTGATGCGATTGGAATTGTGCAACTCTTAAATTAGGTATGTCTCTTTGTTTTCACTGTTGAAGGTTCAACGTGGATATGTAACCATCAGAATAACTAAAAGTTAAAAGAACTGATGCTCCTGTACACACCAAATGTGGTGATTCACTACATTTGATGTGTACAGGGGCATCAGTTCTTTTAACTTTTAGTTATTCTAATCGTGCATAAGACGGCAACCTTATTTTATGACTAACTGAGCACGAACTTTTCATCTATTTTAGTGGATATGTAACTTTACTCTTTTCTGACACTAGGAAGGGAATGCGGCCCTAGGTTCCATTTGCAAATATTGTTCGTCTTGATGTGTACTATCAACCTTCTTGTTTTGTTGAAGTTTACAATTACCCCGTATAACTGCCATCTGACAGTGTCTAATGACCTTTTCCGGTTTATACGAAAATACAGAACATAATTAACAATTATGGCACAAACATGTGCAACTACTTAAATTACTTACTTCCAAATATAAAAAATACACTTAGCATAATGTCATAATGTTTTGTACATAATAACAATTCTTTCTTTTGGCTCTCATTAAAAAAAAAAGAAGAAAAAAGACAGTTCTCTGCTTTCTCGTTCCAGTGAAGAGCACGTTTTAAAAAAGTCCATTATGTTCTGAAGGATGCGTAGTTATGTGAAACATTTGTAATACATAACACCTTTTCCTCATTGGTATAAAAATTCCACTCACTGAACTGACATTTCTTCCACATTCTGTTGTTAATATACATGCATAGGAACTTTTGCTATGGCCGTGAAAGTGGGCTCAAGTCCTGTTTTTGTTTTCCAATCATTCAGTTTTCATGAACTAAAGCATGCTTTTCAAAGAATTAATTTTTTTTTTCAGTAAATAAATAAAAAAAAACATTGTTTTTTTTGTTTTGTAAAAGAAACGTTTTTCTTTATTCAAAGCTGTACGAATATCCTCAAGTGCAGGGGTGTCCAATTACTTGTTGGTAGATAGTGTATATATTTTTTAAATGATTTTCCTCCGAAGGTGAGAAGGGAAGCTAAATGAATGCCCTGCAATCACCGGCACACTGCAGGCGGTTAACATCCAATTCAAAACTAAATACGAATCAATTATGACTACAACTAATAGGCAGCCGACAGTTAAAGAAATTATTTTCCTTCCTTTTTTTTTTTTTTTTTTTTTTTCTTGTTTCGGAGTTGAACAACCACGGCAAGCAACTCTAATGGCTAGAAACAGTAAACTGTCTCTAATTTTGGGCCACTGGTTCCAGAGAAAGGGGCAAAAATAGACGTAAGGGCAAAAATACCACTTATGCCTGATTCGGGACTCGAGCCCAGCTCAGAAGACAGGCCAGAAATCAGCACCTCTGACCACCCGGAAACCTGTTTCTTCCGTTGGGGTAATATTACAGTGCACCCTTTATTGTAAGTCAGCACAACTTAACAGAGATATTACGAAATACACGCGTAACGACACATAAAATACTAAGCATCTCTACTATGGTTTGCACTAGATATCAAGAACTTAACTCTTCTCATCAACGTTTGATTGGTTGGAAGGAACAACGGCCACGATAGGCCAAAGAGCTCCATGATCCACTGTGTAAGACAGTAACAAAAAACACATCAAAACGTAACAAAAAGGGATATCAAAAAGAGAAACACATGAATATAAACAGACAAAGGACTAACGAAAAACCTAGATAAAACGCGAAAAAGATAACACAGAAGACACGTCACAATGATCGTTTAAAAGGAGACTATGGGATCTCTGAGTCGTCTGGTAGAGTGGGCAAAAATCAGAAAACGAGCACGTTTGCTAACAAAACGACGACACGAACACAAAGCATGAACAATAGTGAAAGGTACATTACAAGTCTCACACATAGGGGCAGTGTCACCACACAGCAAATACACGTGAGTTAAACAACAACGCCCAATTCAGAAACGTGCAAGGGCAACTTCCTCCCTATACGGGTTCAGGTGAGAAGACATAGCCAGACTCCTAGAATGGCTAGGTACGATGCAGTTTATTGCTCAACTCTTTGTCCTACAGACCCTGCTAACATCCGCTTGATTTGTTGCCGAATAAGAAAACGAAAGTCTCAGCAGGGTGTGACAACACCAAGTAGGAAATATGTCCTGGTAGCAGCACCGGCCGACTCATTCGCTCGAATTCCAACATGGCTGGGAATCATCAGCGTTTGCGCCTCGCAACAGTTTTTCGAGCCTCACTTACGCATGGCTCAGTTGCCTGGCTAGACAGAAATTTCAGTCTTGGAAGACATTTCTCCCAGTATTGTAAAATACTGGATAATGGCGTAAAAGAGCAGCTACAGTTGTTGTTGTTTTTTATGAATTTTCTTAATGAAATGCATGTTGTCCTTTTTTTTTTTAAATTATTCGGGGTTTAACTATCACCATAAGAAACTGTACGGGAAATTAGCAGTTACCATTCCCTAATTTAAAATCACAGGTTCCTGGGAATGGACAGAGCTAGAGCCTTCGATAAGCACACTGCCCATGCGTTATCCGAGACTCGAACACGAGCCTTTCTCGGACGATTGATCCGAAGCCCCACCGACCACTCGGGCATCCCGGAGCGCGTTGTACCTTTCCTCAGTTTTGTTACAGATGAAAAAGGTTACATTATGGCACAACCCCCATCCAGCTCCCAACCTGCTTGGGGGAAGGGTGAGAATTTGTGAGTAATAAAAATTAACACGGGACGTGAAAAAAAATTATGACTTCCCTGAATGTCTTGGATATGTTTTAGAGTCAATGGTGCAAAACCTTTTATTTTATTTTTTTTGTTAATAGCGAAATTGAAGTTTTCTTGGCAATGAACGCATTTTGACAACTGTTTGAAACCACAACTTTCCGTATCTTTTCCAGTTTCTTTGAGGCAAGTTTTGGCCGTTAATTTCCGAGTTTGTTTGATGATATACCTCCGCTAATACAGCTGGCATGGGAAAAATCGCTTTAGCACTGGCTTAGTTGTTGCTTGCTGTAACTACGACCACGATACTCCCTGTTTTCTAATGCTAAATTTTCCCTCAAGCTGAAAAATCCTACTGATCGCGAAGTTTCTCTCCATTCTAAAAAAAAAGTAGCTGCTGCTGTTTTAGAAATTTTGCGACACTCTTGCTTTTCCTAGCTTGCAGCGCAAAACGTATTGAACACAAAAATATGAAATTTACATCGTTTGTAGATAATTATTTGGAGAACACGCTGAAATAAACCGTTTCTCGATTCTAGCGATACTTCAAGAGCTACTAAATTTCAAAGTTCAGGTAAGCAAAAAAAAATGCTAACAGGTCGCGTTCCGGACACACTAACAGCAACAGAACCACGAAACTGTGTATGCATGTAGTGCCATGACCGAATTTTTGCACCTCTTCGCCCTTTTTTTGAATTTCGATTTAGTTTAAGAGAAATTAAATTTCTAAATTTCACAAAATTATCTATTTCGCGATGGGATCCATTAAAAAAAAACGGATATATGGCAAACTATAAATCATAACTCATTGCAATTTTTACAGCATAAACTTACAACTATCGTCCCTTTTTAAACAAAAAAAAATTAAGAAAAAGTCATTTTCTGATTTTTAAGCATTTTTTAAAGACGCAAAGGAAAACGAACGGCTAGTCTGTTTTCACGATAACCACCGTGGAACGTTTTTATCCCGTGACCTGCTGCCATGGTGACGCAGAGAATTTGTTAGGCATATGTTTTGTTGATAAAGCTATCTCGGTTGTTTAAGGTGGACGTCAAGTAATTTTGCTTCCTATCTTCCAATGGAAAAACTTCTGTACACATTTTCTTCACAATTAGTGCGTTCCCAAGGATGAAAATTTGAACATCGATTAAAATAACTTCATTTTATAACTTGGAATACTTAATATTTTCTAAAACAAAACCATAATTATGCAATCCAACATTTGTTTGTCTACTGACGTCATCAAAGTACAGGTCGCGCCATCTTTTTTCTGGACAATTAATGCGTTCCCAAGGACGAAAATTTGAACGTCGATTAAAATAGCTTCATTTTATAACTTGGGATACTTAATATTTTCTAAAACATAACCATAATTATGTAATCCAACATTTGTTTGTCTACTGACGTCATCAAAGTACAGGTAGCGCCATCTTTTTTCTTATTCCAACACCACCAAAGGAAAAGTTATTGATTTTTTATATAATTATGGTTATGTTTTAGAAAATATTAAGTATTCCAAGTTATAATATGAAGTTATTTTAATCAATGTTCAAATTTTCATCCTTGGGAGCACAATAATTGTGAAGGAAATGTGTACAAAAGTTTTTCCATTGGAAGTATAGGAAGCAACATTACTTGACGTCCACCTTAACGGTTTAGCATAACAGTTTACGGAAATGCTTTTTGGACCGCTTTTGTTTTCCTTAGTGGTAAATTTAGTTAGTGCTATAAGTTCAAACGACAAAAGTCCGACCTTTCAAAAATTAACGACAGTAAAAAAAACTCTGAAATTTCGGAATAACAAGCCTTACGTGCTTAGACATGCAATAAAAATTGAAATTCATATGGATTTTCCAGTTTTTATTTCATGTGATATACTTGGAGATCGTGCTGCAGGGACCGAACGCTACTCTGGAAACAAGCGTAGCGAGCCTAGAGGCGCAGCCCCTAGTAAAGTAAAATAAGTTAAAATTGGCGCAGTAGACATCGAACTTCTGCAGTTAACGCTTTATATTGCATTATAAAAACAATGGCAACACCTGAGAGAAAAGGTAGGACTTGCAGGCGGAGGTATCTAAATGGCCACACCTTTACTTACATATACGTCACGATTTCGTTTGACTTCATATACACCGAAGAGCCAAAATATTATGACAGCCTTCCTAATATGATGTTAATCCTCCACGTGTGGCCAACATAGCACTTACCCGGCGAAGCATAGACGCTGTAAGGTTTCTAACGATGTCTTGTGGTATCTGATACCAACATATTACCAGCAGATCCTTTAACTCTTGTATGTTACGAGGTTGAGTCGCTGCAGATGGGATTAGGCTATTCCAACACAAACCACAGATGCTCGATTGGAGTGATGTCTAGGGTATTTTTAGGCCAAGGTAAGGCGTGGAAGTCCTCTTCATGTTCCGCGAAACATACCTCAACAATCCGGGCAGCGTGGGATTCACCTACTCATAGACAGATGGCAAGAGGTCATACAGAATGATAGCAATTATGTGAAATCCTAGGTACGTTAGTTGTTGCGTTCTCCTCCTTTCATTGTAGCCTACAAAAACGGGTAGAACTTATGCACACACCCAATAGGTGGTAGACGTGACAGTACACATGAGTGACTGGAACCATGGTTTCCCAGCAGAACATTGCCCAAAGCCTTACACTTCCGCTACCGGCTTGTTTTCGTCCCACCTGTGCATCGTGGCGTCAACACTTCTCCAAGTAAACGACGCACACGTACCCGGACGTCCACATGGTGCAACAGGATACGAGGTTCATCGGACCAGACGACCTTCTTCCAATCATCCGAGGTCCAGTTTGCGTGCTCGCGTGCCCATTGTAGGCACTTTCGACTGGGAACAGAGGTTAGCATGGGCACTCGGAACATCCTGCAGCAACGCAGCCTCGTTCGCGACAGAGTTCGATGTAATGTGTGTTACTACTCCAGTCATTATCATTCACGGCGAGTTTCGCCACAGTATCCTTTCCGTTGGCTCGTAAAGTGCGGAATCGCTGTAACCAGGATTGTAATCAGGGCATCATGGATTAAATTGTAATAACCATTTTAAATATGATGAGTTCAAATCATCTCCCCTTTCCTTAGCGTTAATTATGAGACGGTCCCTTTTCCTTTTTCCACCATTTACGCGCAGCTGCGTTGATGGCCTGGACACTCTTTTGCTTCTTAGCCGTCCCAATAGAGGGAGAGTTGGATTTTATGGCTTTTTGCTGCTATGCGAGGGAGAAAGTGGGCAATGATTTTCTAGGGAAGTATCGAGACATTCTCACATAGCTTTTGCTTACCTCTAGCATAGGTGAGCCATGACCGGCTCACACCTTGCCAGGGGTTTGCGGTTTTTCACACCACGGACCACTTTTTGAAGAAACAAACCAATGCACCACGGCTGACTGTGAACACCACCTCACAAGCCTTCCCCCCGTCTCGGAAATGCTTTGACCCAGTCGCTAGCCATTAATTACAATTTGGCCTTTGTCCAACACGCTAAATCCGCTGCCTGTTGCTTCTGAAGGACAATGCATAACGGAGTTCAGTATGAGGTGTTATTTATACGGTTTCCATGTCACGCACACGCGCCGTCATTTACCTGCAGTTGCTTCGATTTGCGTAAAGACCTGGTCATGTTTTGTCTCTTCGGTGTAGCTATGTATATTTTACAGAGGCTGATGAATTGCGAAATTGAGAGAACAAGCACACTCTATACGGCGTTGATATATGGGTAAAACTGAATTATGAGAAGAGGGAGAGGTGCTCATTCATCAGAAATTCAACAAATTATGAAAAGGCGTACGATATTAACACCATGGAAACCCTTACGCTCGGGTCACATATTTCACGCCAAGCTACATGGGGATTGTCCGCTGCTTCCACTGTTAAATCTTCATGAATTCCGTTGTACATCAAAAATAATGTGACATGGGTCACAGCAGTTTTCAGGATAGACAATGAAGCCTATTCATAAATACACAGTAATAATAAGCAGGCTTTCAAACAAGGAGATCCATCACGCCTTCTGTCAGCGTAACACATAAGGATATATCGCAGATGAGAGAACTGTGAGAAGTAGGTTGATGAGCACACAAAACTTTCATGTCATCCAAAAATCGCCTATATAACTTATGAAGAGTTAATCGCGGGTACAACAAAGTGACACGAAAAAATCTACTTTTTTTTTATTTTCATGAAGAAAGTAAACACTACTTGACTTTTATTTTTTTATTTTTTTTATCAGGACACATTTTTTGACCTATGACCTAACACGCCCATTCAGAACAAGAAACGACTCTGAGGAAGATTTAAAACATCTGCATACTCACGTACGATGTTTGGGTTGATACTGTTATCTGAGAAGCTCCAGATACAGTACGGGATTCAAATCTTGAAATGAAAAAAACAACAGAAAAACAACGGCAAAGAAGAGATCCGCATTATGAAATGATAGCAACGTTATCGCCTTCTTCGCGAAGGAATAAGTCAGCGACACTTCTTTTTAAACTTCTCTCAAGCAGCTGCTGCTACTTGACCAGCGCGCGAACCAGATGTGAATCACTGCGCCAACTGAAAGCATAAACTTAACGACTTTTTTGCACAAAATCATTGTTGAAATTTACTGGCGCAACGGATTTAGAACGTACTCATGTGAAATGTTTTCATTCTGCTGCAGACAGAAATCTTAAGGAAAAATAGTCCACCAGAGAACATACTGAATACAAGCTAATGCCACATGCTAATACATTCAACCAGTGGTTTTTTTTCATTCCTTCTGTTGTACAACAACAGTAACTGAAACGAGCTTTTGACAGATTTTGTCAAGTTTAGCAGAGCAGGAACGAGAGATTATAGGGCCGCCCAGGTGGCACAGTGGTATGAGAGCTGGTAACTGACCATTCGGCAGAGATGAGTCCGGGTTCGAATCCCGTGAGGCATGAATGCTGTGTTTATCCCACGGCACTGGCCCCCTTCCCTCCCTGGAACCAGAGAACCTAAATTAGAGACGGGAGACTGCTTACAGCCCATCAAGTTGCTCACGGCAATCAAACCCCCAAACAAACAAACAAACAAAGAGAGAGAGAGAGAGAGAGAGAGAGATGAAACCAGTGGCCCTGTTACCCGTATGTCCTCCGGAATATCGTGTAACATTGGAGGACCATGATTTCGTAGGTATGAATTTCGGAAAGGGGGCCTACGAATTAGTAAGTGTAGGAAAGCAATTTATTCACCAAATAATTCCAGCGGTATCACGTAGTACGAGGAAATAGTTAAACGAGGAAGAGTAGTTACCAAGTAAACAATTTAGAGAGCGCGGGAATTGGGAAAGAAAATCCGAGAAACATAATGCGGACAGGCATTCTAAGAGGATAATTATATTACATATTTCATAATTATTCTAAGACCTGGCTGCGCAGATTTCTTTCTTGAGGAGGAAATTCCTTATTTTTTTTTTTTTCATCATTCTTTCGAATTGCTGTTTTTTTTTTTTTTTTTTTTTTTGAGTTCCCCGAGCTCGCCAGAATTCCAGTAGGGATAGGCACGAAACACACCCCTAGGTTAGTAAAGAGAAAATTCGGAGGTTGCAACAAGCAACGCTACGAGAGTGAACTGCTCGCAATCACAGGTGGGGGCCAATTTACTGGACCATTTTCTATTAACGAAGTACCGTTTTACGCACGCTAGCGGGGAACGAACAGGGCATATTTCTCGTAGTGGGCGTAACTGGTTGACACCAACAGAAAGAGTCACACAGGAAGCGTACGTGAAAATTCTAAGGCAACGCGAACTCCCGCGGAGCAGTTGACAAGATAAAGGAATATTCATCTTCAAGAAAACTCCATGTTCTCAAGCCTTTTGCCAACGAATCGGAGGGATTCCTATACAGGGATGTAAACCAATGCCGAAGCGAGGAAAAGAGGCCCAACCAATAAGGGAGAGCCATTTGGGTAGGACAGGAACACCCCCGAACCCCTTAAACATAGACGAGAGATAGATTTTCTTTTTTTGCAGAGAGAACACGGGATTGAAGGATGACTTCTGATTCTGGGTGAACGCAGGCCACGGAATTCAATGATGACTTCTGATTCGGGGTGAACGCAGGCCACGGAATTCGATGATGACTTGAGATTCTGGGTGAACGCATGCAAAAAGTTTGACAGTCCACTCGCATAGCTGAGAAGGACGTTTTCGCAGTTTGAGGATGTTGACACGATAGAACAATCTTTCAAGAGGCGTAAAAGGACTCACGACTATGGCAGCGAGGGCAAGATATACAATTTTATAGCTGAGCGAAAGAGAGACACGATAGAACTTGCTATCATAGAAGTTTTAGCGACAACAGAGGGACTCTAGTAAAAGCCAAACGAAAGGATGAGAGAAGAAACAGTGTGCATCCAGCAGGACCGGATGAGGTCCCAACCATAGACTTTATACCTATAAGTAATACCGGACGACAACGAAGGTGATGAACAGAAAAGGATTTGGTGAGAAAAATTTCATAATTCCCAATATCTCGTTAGCATGATCATGATTTTGTCTCCTATACATCCTCGGTAGAAAAGATATTTTTAATCTCTTGCAAGTGCTGAATAACATAATGTGCCTTATATTTTGCGAAAGGTGAACTTTAAAATATGATTGCGAATATCAAAAAGCATAATGAACTTAAAATATATTTTGGTTTAAATTAATAGAAATCTCCACCGATCAGTGTAATAGATTTTAAGGAAACACTAATGAAAATAAACTATGTATTTTATAATGAAATTTACCCGAGTTTCTCAAATCTTTGAAAATTCAAAATAAGTGAATCTTTGTTTATTTTAACCTGAATAATTAAGTAGAACAATCGTAAAGTTATGATAGAGTAGCAACTCCAAGATTTTAAGAAGAAAATAACTTTCAGCATTTAGCAAGCAGAGTCGCAGGATAAAAAGTCCAAATCTGACATCATGAGTTTATTAAATTTCAAGCGGCATATGGAGGAATATGGGTTTCCCATGTTCTCCCATATGAAACACAACGCAATGCACCCGTCAACCCTGAGCTTGGAGATCCTCAATTAGGGAACCCAACTTCACGGTAGACACCCATAGGCGGAAGATAATAGAAGATAAAGAGTTACGAAAATTAACGGTCTTTTTAATAATTAATCCCACTGCAGCGAATAGGACGCAGCAGATGGTTCGCCCTCACATCAAGTAGGGGGTGGTAATAGCTCGGTTTTCTTTTTTAGACGAGTCGACATGGTGTACAAACTAATTCTCGTCGGCATTTTATCTGGATGGAACAGGGAACCCGTAACGATCATGCCAACGTCAGCAAACGGGGCTCTTCCGGAGGCGGTGGTCTGCTAGTGTGGGGTGGTATTACGTTCAACTGCTGCATACCCCTATGTGTTCACAGGAGGCAATGTGAATGTTGAGCGCTACATGGACGAGTTCCTAGAGTCCTACGTAAGACTTTTTGGGAGAACTGTTGGCCCTCAGTTCCTCTTAATGGATAATAACACTCGCCCGCACAGGGATAAGCTTGTCAATGATTTTCTGCACAGCGAGGATATTCGGCGTATGGACTGACCGGCCAGGTCTCCGAACCTGAAAGCCCATAGAGAAGAGGTGGGGAACCTTTTCATGTTGGAAGGCCGCATTAAGTTAGCTGTAATCTCATAAGGCCGCATTCAAGAAACTTCAATTGGATATACTTCGAAATGTACTATTTGTAAAAATCGAACAAGTATGTACTAACTAACTTCAAAAAATATTAAAAAAAAACGTTGTTCATTCTAAAATTTACTAACCTTTTAATGACTTTGTTATAACTACTTTTTGTTGGAAAGGATTTCTATATTTGGTTGCGACATGGAGGTCCACAGTTTCAGCTGATCGTCTAGATGCATATCCTTCACTCATTTGTGATCTGAAGGGTTTCTTGATTTGGATTATGTAGAAGAATGTAGATTCGCAATAATATGTGCTTGAAAAGCAAGAAAGCATTTTTCGTGCATGTTGTCCAAGGCGTGGGTATTCTATTGCATTTTCCCATATTTCAATTGCATCTTTCTTAGCGTTAAATATGGACTTTGAAATGTCATCTTCTGAGAGCTCAATCAATACTGTTTGTAGTTCTTTAGGAGCCATGATGACATCAACTAGGTGAGGTTGAAATGCTGATTTGAGTGTGATGTAATGATTCTCAAAATCATTGGACCTTTCATTATACACTATATTGACAAAATACACCGGACACCTAAAAGAGAAACACAACATAGCATTTATTGGCGTACATTAGTACGGTGTCGATCCACGTTTGGCCTTAATGCATGCCTGGCCCTTCGAGATAGGCTTTAGACAAGGTTTTGGAACACAGCGATAGGTATGCGCTTCCATTCAGTACATAATGCTGCCGCTAACTGTTGCTTGGTAGTAGGCCTTGGTTCCAAACTTCTTATGAGGCGCTTCTAATTCATCCCATAGGTGCTCTATGGGATTAAGATCAGGGCTGTGTGCTGGCCAGTCCACACACGATACGGAATTATCGTCAAACCACGGCGTAACAGTCCTTGCTTTATGACTCTGTGCATTATCCTGCTGGTACCAACAAGGCTCGGTTCCATAGTATTGCCAGAGAGTTGGTAGGGCATAACTGTCCAGAGTATCGAGGTAGACGTGCTGGTTAACAGGTTTGTCCACGATAACCAATGGGCCGGACCATACCACCAAAAACACCCCCACACGAGTACACTGCCACTTCCAAACTTGACCGTAGGAACAGTAGTGTGGTAAATAGCTTTCCCCCGGCTGCTATTCAGACTGATGGATCGTGTATAAACGCGTCCATAGGACGCCTTTCTATTGATCTACGGCCCACAATAAATGTTCCTTACATCATGCTAAACGACGAGTAGCATTCCGAGTAGAGATGAAAGACTTATGAGCAGCCGCACGACCACGGTAACCCATGGAATGAAGTTCTCTGCGAATGGTACGTGTACGTACAGAGGTTCCAGCATTTTTACTCACATGTACACTGAGGTCTTGTGCAGTACTCCGTCGATTAGCTGTAACGACTCTCCTGAGGCTTCGATGTCCTCTATCACTGATTGTCTTTGGTCTGCCGGTACGTTTTGCTGCTTCAGGCACGCAATGTGTCTTCCACTTATTCAGTACATCCAAAACAGATGACTTGGGTATGTTTAAAGGCATCTCGGTTCCTCTTATGGACAACCCACTAATATAACCCCCAACAATCTTTCCTTTCTCGACATTTTCACTCAAGCTCACAGTGTGATATGATTGCGGTCAGCTGCAGGCTGGTTTTTATTACAGTTTGCAGCTGTACCGCGCATCTTAATAACGCAGAGGATCCATTCGTTTGCTTCTGAAGGAGTGTCTGGCGACTTGTCAATGTAGTATATTCTCCAGTTAATAAGTCCATAACAGCTGCGTATTCTTCAAATGATTCGCATGAATCCTCCTGCTCATTAATGACCTTTGCTAACTGGGGAAAATGTTTAACCGAAATTTCCTGTTGAAGAAGAGTTTTGAAAAAGTTTTTTTAAATACTTGGATTTTTTGCCACTTAATGGATTACAAGGCTGTAAGTTCCTCGCCCCTGCCATAGAGTATGTATACCTCGGATGGTCTAGGACGACAAATAACAGCCCGTCAGTCCCCTTCCAGAACCCAACTGGAGCTACGCACAGACCTCATCGAGAACTGAAATTCCTAAGCTTCAGAGTTCAGCAACCCAGTGATGAGTATGTATCGCCTTTGTGAGAGTTGTATGTCCCTACAAGGTGGTCATATTCCTTATAAAGACATTTTAGATTACCTTTCACCTTGGTGCCATTTACGGATGCATACACAAAATGTGTTGATATTTCCTCTTATAAAATGTTTATGATTGCGTCTCTAATAATGTTACGAGTTTTCCTCTTTATACCTGCGAATTTTTTTAATTTTCGACACTGGTGTTTAACAAATGGATATTTTGGTTGGTTGGTTGGTAGGTAGATTTCAATGGCGCAAGGGCCATGGTTGGCCAAAGAGCGCCAAACAAAGGACATCAAAACAAAACATAATCAATAAAAAACGTACACAAGGTTAAAAACAGGCTGATGTGGTAAAAATGAAACATGAGAGTGAACAAGTTAAAATCTAGATGAGTTCAATTTCTCGTAAAAACGAAAACACTGCTTTCATGTCGCAGGCTTCGCCAATAATAGTTTGCAGCGTAGCTGCTCCTTCGTCCAACAGATGAGAGTGAAAATGACGAAAACGATGATCACAAAACCGAACACAAGAACACAAAATATGAAGGATAGTGAGACGACAATTGCACGCCTCACACACCGGGACACCCTCGCCACACAGCAAAAAGCGGTGAGTAAAACGACAGTGCCCAATGCGGAGACGTGCAAGAACAACTTCCTCACGACGGTTCTTCCGCAAACTAGACTTCCATAGTCCGATCTGTGGTTTGATAGAATGCAGCTTATTGCTGCCCTGCTGAGACCACAGGGACTGCCACTCGTCCAGGAGAAATGTCCGGATCGAAGGTCGAAAATCGCGGAAAGACAGTGGCAGCCGAGCTGGCGACATGGAGGAAACAGACCTGGCAGACAGATCTGCCAACTCGTTACCCCGGATCCCAATATGGCCAGGAACCCAACAGAATCGGACCAGAAAGCCATCACCCTCTAAAGTTCCAAGAAGACGACGGACATCACGGATGACAGGTGAGTCCGTGTCCTCTGGAGAAGATAAAACTTGGATGACGGACTGGGAATCAGAGCAAACCATAGCACGACGATGCAATCGAGACTGTATGTGGCACAAAGCGAGGTGTACCGCACGCATCTCTGCCGAAAAGACGGTGGATTCAGGCGGAAGCCTCTCAGCATGTGAGGCATCGCCACACACATAAGCGGATCCAACGACATCCCCGGACCTCGAGCCATCGGTGAACACAGGCACGAAATCCGGGTAGACAGACTGTTTTTCAGCAAAGAGCTGCTGGTACACCAGAGCAGGAGTGGACGACTTTGGCCACACACAAAGAGAAAGGTCAGCCGTTGCTTGAACGGGCTGCCAAGGAGGTTGGTTAAAAAAGGTGGTCAAACCAATCCCAGACAAGTTTAGACCAGTATCGCGCACTATGGCAGACATCCGAATCCCGAACGTCGGAACACAGGAGGGGCGGTGGGAAAACAAGCGGGCACAGTCCAGTTGGAAGATGGCACCATGCAGTGGATGATCAGGAAGAGATTTCAGTTTTGTATAAAACTGAAGAGACAGCTGCTTACGACGGATGCATAACGGCGGCTCATGAGCCTCCGCATACAGGCTATGTACGGGAGAGGTACGGAAAGCACCAGTACATAGCCGCAATGCCTGGTGATGGACGGGGTCCAAAGGCTTTAAAACCGATGGACGTGCTGAACCGTACGTAATGCATCCGAAGTCTAACTTCGACCGAATAAGAGAGTGGTAAATGCGAAGCATTGAGCACCTGTCAGCCCCCAAGATGTTCGAGAGAGGACCTTCAGGATACTCAATGACTTCGTGCACTTCACCTTCAAAGACCGAATGTGAGGCCGGAAGGTGAGCGCCCGGTCAAAAATTAGCCCAAGGAACTTGGCTTCTGACACCACGGGGATGGTAGAACACCCCAGATGGAGGCTGGGGTCTGGGTGAAGACCCCGTTTGCGGCAAAAATGCACGCAAACGGTCTTCTGCGACGAGAAGCCAAATCCATTTTGGGAAGCCCAGTGAGAGATCTTGGTAATGGCAGACTGGAGCTGTCTCTCGATGGTGCGCATGTTAACGCAGGCGAAAGAGATATGTAGATCATCCACGTACATGGTTCCACGAACCGTCGGAGGAAGCAGTTTGAATATGTGATTCACACGAAGGATGAACAGAGTGACTGATAAAATGGAGCCTTGAGGTACACCCTGTTCTTGCGGGTACACCGCAGAGAGGGTCGACCCGACTCGCACACGGAAACTCCGGTCCTGGAGAAATCCGGCGATGAAAGATGGTAAGTTTCCCCGCAATCCGCACTCGTGCAGATCACGGAGAATGCCGTATCTCCAGGTACGGTCATAGGCTTTCTCCGTGTCGAAGAAGACGGAGACCTTGTGCTGACGCCGGACAAACGCCTCCCTGACAGATATCTCAAGGCGAAGATGATGATCGGTGGTGGATCGAGATTTGCGAAATCCACTCTGATGAGGTGAAAAAATGTGATGAAACTCCAAATAAAAAATGAGACGAAAATTAATGATACGCTCGAGTACTTCGCAAAGGCAGCTCGTCATAGCAATTGACCGGTAGTTCAACGGGTTGGTGTGATCTTTACCAGGTTTGGGAACAGGAACGACAATGGCAGTGTGCCACGATTCGGGAAAGACATGTTCTTGCCAAATCCTGTTAAACAGGATTAGCAGACATTCAAGAGAGGACGGAGAAAGGTGCTTCAGCATCTCGTAATGGATGTTATCTGGTTTGACAGATGTCCGGCCGGACCGATACAGAGCGGTTTTCAGCTCCACGGCAGTCAGCGGGCTATTGTAATCTGCGAAAGAAAACGGTCCAAAAGAAATCTTGGACCGATCAAGCCGCGGCTGTAACTGCCGGAACGAAGCAGGGTAATTGCTGCTGCTGGACACCGAAGAAAAAGCGGCGCCCAGACAGTCAGCAATGAGCGTCGGCAACAGTTCCTCCATCACTCTCAAGAATGGAGATTTCCCCAGATGGGTACTGTCCCCGAATCTTACGGATCCTGTCCCAAACGATCTTAGGGCTCGTAGTGGTGTTAATCCCGGACACATAGTGTATCCAGGACTCCCGTTGACTACGCCTACGAACCAATCGCGCGTAGGACTTGGCTTTCTTGAAAGCAAGTAGGTTCGCGTCGGTGGGGTACAGACGAAACCTACCCCAAGCCCGTTGTTGTGCCTGACGAGCTGCCATGCAAGTGGAATTCCACCAAGGTCTCGGGCAACGTGGAAGTTTAGTCGACGTCCTGGGGATGGTAGATTCTGCCGCTTGCACAATACAATCCATTACCGCCGCAACAGCGTCATTGACTGTTCCTGAGGTCACCATAGCTGGAGTAATAATTGCTGAAGCCGTGAATGTGTTCCACTTGGCTCGATCAATATTCCATCTAGCAGGGCGAGTAGGGTAACGATACCCGACACCTGCTAGACGGAGAAAGATGGGAAAGTGATCACTGCCAAGGTGATCATCAGACACGCTCCAGGACCAGTCAGGATATAACGATGGCGAACTCAAGGACAGATCAATGGCTGAATACGAGCGGGTGGGTTCATGAAATAAAGTGACTGCCCCGGTGTTGTGGAGACAGAGGGACGTGTTGGAGAGAAGGGACTCAACAACACGGCCCCTGGAGTCACGAGTGGTAGAACCCCACAACGGATTGTGTGCATTGAAATCTCCTAAGATGAAGAAAGGAGGCGGCAGCTGGTCAACTAAATCTTCCAGATCCGAAAGGCTTACAGCTTCATCTGGTGGTATGTAGATGGAACACACCGTGAACAGAGTGTTCACAGATAGTCTCACTGCCACTGCCTGCAACGTCGTCCGAAGGGTAACTGCAGTGACAGGAATACCATGAGGAACAACGACGGCCACTCCTCCGCAGGCAATAACGCCGTCCTGGTGATCTTTGCGGAAAAAAGAATGTCTCCGCAGCGAAGGAGTGTCCGTCGTGCGAAGCTTTGTCTCCTGGAGACACACGCACACAGGTGTGTGCGAAGACAGTAAGCCTTTTAAATCATCAATGCGTGAACGCAGACCTCGGCAATTCCACTGAATGAGCGTGGCCATAATGAAAAATGAAATAAAAGAATGAAGACAGACGACTAGAAAGTCTCAATATCGTCCATTACTTCCAATCCATCCGCAGTGTCTGGAGGTAACACAGGGCTGTGTTTACCCCCTGTGTTGAGAGGTGGTTTTTGCCTGCTCTGTTTCGGGAGGATGATCCTGGTTTTAACTTCTCCGGCTTCTTCTTTGCAGTGCCCTGGGTCCCTGTGCTGGCAGAAAATGTTTTCGGCATAGAGGAAGGTTTAGGCGACGATGTTGATGTCGCCTTGGATGCAATGCGGCGAGATTTCAGCGCCTCCAATACAGCGGCAACGATGTCCTCAAAATCATAAGGACATCGCGCTGGGATGGTCACCTCAGTCTGGACCGCCACTGAAGCCTTCTGCACCACAACTGAAGCATAGGACCGCCGGCCTGGTTGTAAAGGGGCGATCCGCCGTCTAGCCTCGGGATAAGAGAGATGCTCAGTTGTCTTCAGGCGTTGGATAGCCTGTTCCTCTATCCATTTTGGACACTGCTTAGAAGAAGAAGGATGAGACCCTTCACAGTTGACACAATGATCAGACTCTGCAGAGCACTTCGCCAAAGAGTGTTCTGTGGAACCACAGCGACCACACTTTGCAACATTACGGCAAGACTGCTGGGAGTGACCGTAATGCTGGCACCTGAAACAGCGCAAGGGGTTCGGGATATACGGCCGAACATCAAGCCGTAAATAACCTGCCTTGGTGGAAGTAGGCAGGTTTGGGGTGTCAAAGGTTAGGATGATGTTACGGGAGGGAATAGATTTCTAATCCCGCCTAAAAAGAATCCGCCGAACCCCAATGACATGCTGTTCACCAAGTTCCTCCAGCAATTCCTCATCGCCGCATTCAAGCAGGTCGCGGGAGTTGACGACACCGCGAGAGGAATTGAGGTAACCATGGGGAGAAACCTGAACAGGAACGCCAAGCAAAACGGTCGTTTCCAGCAAGGTGGCACTGTGGCGTGGAGTAGAAGTTTCCACGAGAAGATCCCCGGAAGGGAGCTTCTTGACACTCTTTGGAGAGCCAGCGACGACTTGCAGAGCCTTGTTGATCCTGAAAGGACTCTTGCTACTGAGTGACTGTGAAGAGTCACCAGATTTGATCAAAAGAAACAGAGCATTGCAATTAGATGTGACAAGTTTCTTTGTGGAGGAAGGTGTACTTTCCTCCACAGGGCGCTTTAAAGTGTTAGCATGGGAAACACTTGGGTTTTCCATGAAGAAGTGAAAAGATTCGTCCGCCGACCTCCCCACCCACTACCGAGCCCAACGAGGGAGAGCCGGAGGTCCGCAAGCCCAAAAGGGCGCAGGACACTGCTATAGGGATAAGTCAGCGGATGTAGCAAGTTGGTAGGGCAGACACACGCTCGGCGTGCACCCAGACTTTCCCGTGCCCGGAGAACACCCCTTTGGCATGCCCACCCTACCCCCAAACTCACCCAGCCGAACAGAACGACAAGCCGCTAGAAGTCTGGACGCCACTCGGCCACAGACTTCCTGACTAGGAGTGGGTTAGCTCCCAGCCTCCCGTTTAGGGTGAAGCAGAGGGCAAAGAGGAGTGTTGGCATCTGGAGACACTACAACCCGGCCCCCAGATACCTCAGCCTCCAGCATCCCCATTTCCATCTGTACGGGTCACCGCACACGGCAAACGTGCAGGTACGTCTAAGCTAACCAGCTCCGGAAAAAAACAGAAAATGTAACATAAAAGAGAAAAGACAGGGAAGAGAACGAGGAACAAAACCCGGAGCTGGCGCCTCATCACACCCTCAGCAGCCTACAACTGAGGCGGGTACATGTCAATATACGAACTAAAGAAGAAAAAGCAAAATTATAAGAGAAAATTGGCTCGGGCCGTGGGGATGCCATCCCCCATCAGCTGGATGAACAGCTGTCCCTTCGGTATGTAAACGTCAAAGCCGCAGAGGCAAGAGAAACCGTCACAAGGTTAGCTCGGGCCGTGGGGGCGCCGCTCCCCAAATAACTGGAAAACCAGTTATCCCCGTGCGGGAATGGATATTTTAGATGCTAATCTTATTTAAAATGCCTGTTTCAGTGAAAAGCAGCACGTATGGCCCAAAGTACAGTTTATTTGAGCCACTCAATCCAGTGAACCAAGTATTTTTGGTAATTATTTCCATTAAAGACGCGTAGTAGGTATACGATTGGTGCTTTTTCTTGTGTTCAGTTTTACATTGTTGGCTGAGATCTTCTGAAGTTTACCCTGATATCTAATGACGAAGTAAATTTCTCCATTTTTATGCCAGGGGCGGGATTCGAACCCCTAACTTTCGGCTTCGGAGCTTCGAGTGCTATCCACTATACTACACTAGCATGTGCTCTCACTGCTATCTGCCTTTATCTCATGTGCGTCCTGCAGGGCAGGCACGTCAGAATCTAAGCTAAGAGAAATGGAGTCTCTTCCAACAATTTATTGTGGTCCCGGTGGTAGAAGGCATAGGTTTCTCGCTAGTTGTCTCACATGAGTCTGGGTTTGTGTCCGTAATTAGATTTGGATGGTGGGTTTGTCTTACGGAACTGATTCTCTCCCTTGTATAGAACCAGGTACCATAAATTAGGAACAGGCAACTTCATGGCCTTTAGAATTACTCATAGAAAAAAAGTTCATTAACGAATCACTCATTTTGGCTGTTATCGTACTCATTATATCCAGCACACAAAATATCATTTGTTTTAAATACACAAACGCGTGATAATTACACACGCTACACTACTGCAGTCTAGCTCTTTGCTTTGTGAAGCCTTGTTAACGCATACAAGCGTTCGCCTCGTGCAACCCTGTTGCCGTGGAAACTTAATGGTAGGTCTGACACGAAAAATTTGGCCGTCTGCCAGCTAAGAAGCTTTCGTCAGCGGTCGTGGTTGAGATCAGTAGTTGCTTGTGAAGTATCATCAGCAATGCGAATCAGCAGGCATGTTTCTAAGTTGTTTCTTTTTTTCCCCTGGGCTTCGCATCTAGTCTAGACAGTCTGTGGAATCTATGCCATTGGTACTACGACTTTTGAAGATACGTTTGTGGATAACATGCTACCTTAATTTTGTCTAACAATGTAGGTTTTTGGTTTTACGGAAAGTTTTGACTGCCTAACTCCTATTTCGCCGCAAAGAATAGTATATGAGAGTAGTACTTTTGGTAGACTAATTACAAGTGCCTAAGTCAGCACTCAAATCCGCTGTGTCTCCCTACCAAAAGCGCTAGAAACAAATCACTCATAAGGTATGGCCAAAAAAAATTATTCCAGAAATTTCCGCATATTATCAGACTGTGAACACAAATAATTTCTCCAGTATTTGTCAAAACATAAATGGAAATAACGATAAAAAAACAAGCCTCCAAACAAACAACCTTCGAGGAATTCATTTTTGGCGTGCTGTTTGTCATTAACGGATGGTTTTTGTATTTCTTTTCAGCAAATGGAAACTTAGTGTCGCTTCCGGTTTTGGGCTGGTATCACCACCTCTCGTGTAAAAACATGGTTGTCTTATTTATTATTGATGCAAGAGCAATAAGGTATTTCGTTTATCACAGGGCGCTGTTGAGTAATGAATTGGGCAATGACACCCTGAGAATATTAATGGGCGCGGTCCTAAACGATAATTTGATGCTTGGAATTCACATGCGAAGCATTCGGACTTATCTTTTTTCTTCCTTCTTCTGTAGCACACGGAACAGAACTGGCCAGTCATTGAGCAAACCCGCAGTAACAGAATCGGTAATGTAAAAAGAGATTATATAATATATAGGGTGTCCATAATTAAAGTTAACATTTCCAAGGGAACAGCACTCGGGATGACTTCAAATTTGATATGAAGTCTCCTGAGGCGATGGAATTTTGTTTGACGGAAAAACAAAATTAGTTCCAAAGCTCGCCTCCTGGGAACGAGTAGTGGCCCTTGGTGTACAGCACAAAAAGACGAAAAAATAAATTTAAGGCACATTTTGTAGTTACACAATAAGATCGATATGCTGTTCTCCGTTTTCTGCTACGAAATAGCATGCTCAACCACAGATCGATTGGTGTCACTGGAAATGTTGTGGATATGGTGCGTAATGGCTTGCCTTCTGATCTACCAAGCTTGCTGCGTAACCGCGACAGAGGATGGTTTACAGATGACCCCAAAGACAAAAGTCGCACGGGTTGAGATCCGGTGAGCGCACTGGACAAAGTTGTAGGAAACTCGTGGCTCATTATTCTTTCTTTGGCAGAACGTGCTGACAGCAACTGCTTGATAGGCGTTGCTATGCGGGAAGGGGCACCATCCTGCATAAAAGCTGTTGAATTGAGGCATTGACAGTGTTCAACAGTTGGAATCACCTAGTTCTCCAAACGAGATACAATATTACTTGTGATTGGCCGAGCGTGTAATGAACCCCGCAGGACCAAGTTCCTCGAAAAAGAATTTCGCTTGTCATTGGCTCAGCATGGAATGAGCCCTACAGAACCAAGTTCATCAAAAAGGAAGAATATTGCTTGTCACTGACCGAGCATGGAATGAGCCCCGCAGGACAAAGTTTATCGAAAAGGAAGAATATTGCTTGTCGTTGACAGAGCGTGTAATAAACCCCGCAGGACCAAGTTCCTCGGAAAAGAATAATATTGCTTGTCGTTGACCGAGCATAGAATGAGCCGCGCAGGACCAAGTTCATCGAAAAGGAAGAATATTGCTTGTCGTTGATCCAGCATGGAATGAGCCCTGCAGGACCAAGTTCCTCGAAAAAGAAGAATATTGCTTGTCATTAGCCAAGCATGGAATGAGCTCCGCAGGATCAAGTTCATCGAAAAGGAAGAATATTGCTTGTCGTTGACCAAGCGTGTAATAAGCCCTGCAGGACCAAGTTCCTCGAAAAAGATGGGCCTAGCACAGAGCTACCAGGGGGAACGGGTACCTACCTAGAAATTATGCCGGGTGGGATGGATAGAAATACACAACGTGTAAATGAATCTACTGAAAATTATAACTCAAGAAGAAATTCTTACTCTTTAGTATTTTTTGTTTGTGGGTTTAACGATCACCGTGAGCAACTCAATGGGCTATAAAGGAGAGGGGGGTCAGCGTCATTTTCTTGTAGGACTTCCGTCCACAGGTAGTAGAGTTTAGGTCCCAGCCACCTACAGCGAGATCGCCTTTTGGGCAGGACACAGAAACGGAAGGAATGAGAGCAAGTCTAGCGACTTTGACAGAACAGTTTGTAGTGAGATTAGAGTACAGTAGATGGCGCCACCGAACAAGTACGATATTTCACATAGAGGGGTGAGAGAATTTCAGGTGGGGTATAGGAAAGGATACCCATTTAACCAGTGGGTCCAGCCTGGGGGCCGTCACTTAACGTGCTCGTCCGATGCACGGCGGATATTCAGCGATTGTTAGTAAATCACACCATCTCTGAAAGATCAGCCCAGGCTTGAACCTGGGGACCCAGCATCGATAGTCTGAAACACTAACCACTAAGCCATCCGCGGCTGGGCTATAAAGGAGTTGCTCGTCCCTAATTTATACTACGTGTCTACTTAGGAGCCTACCAGGGTGCGAAACAGATATCTCCGCTACGAATAAGACTCTAGCGTTTTTTGTCAGTCTTGTTGCTGTTGTTGTTCGAGGTTTAACGACCACCGTGAGCAACTCAGTGGGTTATAAGCAGTCACCCGTTCCTAATTTAGGGCCACTGGCTCCAGGGAAGGGAGAGAGCCAGTTCCGTAAGACATACACAACATTCATGCCTCAGCGTGATTCGAACCCGGGCCCATCTCGGACGAATGGTCAGAAGCCAGCGCTTAGATTACGGGGCTGCCGTCCCCAGAGATCAGAACGAAAAGCAGTAGAATTATTGCTCAGAGTCCATTTTTGTTTGCTCAGCAGTCTGTCGGACAAAATTGCTATTTAATAAAAATTCTCCAAAAATTAGAGCCCTTTTAGAAAGAAATTTGACGTGAAAAGTTACGCAATCAATCAAGAACCTCCCGCTTCCGGGTGCTTCTGTCCAGCTGCGAATAACTTGGAGATCGGAAGACCTCTCTAAACATTCATAACACAGAGACTATAAATTGACAATCGGGAAAACTCGAGGGGGAAGGTTACTTAAACAGGCAGTAGGGGAAGAAGTTCGGACCACACCACACCCCGTTCACAAACCCCATTGCTTGTGTCATGTGTGGGTGGTGGGAGTCAATCGGGGGTAATTGCTTGACAGAAAGGAAACAGCAGGAATGCACTGTAGCGTGGATTGATACCATTCTTATGTTCCACGGAGAGTTGTGTTAAAGGCTCCCCGGCCTTTAACAACAGTACCCTCTTAGGGTGACTTGGAGTGTAGAGTCACTGGTTCCAGGGAAGGGAGAGACGCCAGTGCCGTAAGATAAACAACATCCATGCCTCACCGGGATTTAAACCCAGACCACAGAGTAGGTTACCCTGGTTTTGTTTTTTGTTTTTTGATTGGAGGTTTAACGACCACCGTGAGCAACTCAATGGACTATAAGCAGTCGCCCGTCCCTAATTTAGGGTCACTGGTTCCAGGGAAGGGAGAGAGCCAGTGCCGTAAGACAAACACAACATCCATGCCTCACCGGGATTCGAACCCGGACCCCTTTCGGACGAATGATCAGAGGCCATCGCTTAGACCACTGCGCCACCGGGGCGGCTTACCCTCGTTCAGAAACCAGCGCTTAGACCAATGCTCCACCGGGGCGGCTTTTTTTTTAAAGACTTTAGTTAATCTCATATAACATTCCGCGCGGCTAACCAGAGGAAACCATCTCTGCGAGGTGTAGATCACTCATATGAATGAAACGAATTGCCAAAAAACAGAGGAGAGAGATGTGTAAAACAATATGCCTGTATATCCTAACTTCGATGACCTTTCCGAATTTGCTGTAGGAATCAAGAGGTCATTCGTCATCTGTGCTCTGTTGTAGAAAGTACCTCACAGCGTTTAAATTAGAACGGAATTGTTTCTTTCATTCAGCATTTGTGCGGGACGTTTTACATGATATTTACAGCCGATGGCTCTTGGGTGATTTACCTGGTTTTCACTTTTTATTAAAGTTATATCAAAAACTGGAAGTACGTCTTTTTGTCAGATAAGATTATATGTACAGGATTTTAGGAAGGGAGTGTCTGAACCCAGATCTTAAACAACCCTTAGTCACACGGAATCGATGTAGAAAAGGGAGGAAGACGCCCTTATTTATAACCGGGGGTAGTACCCGGGGTCTGACGTTTAACGTGCCCATCCGACGCACGGAGGATAATAGTGGTTCCAGCATTTGTACCTGCTGGGATCGAACCTGAGACCTCTCCGTAGCAGTCACGAACATTGACCACTAGGCCTTCCACGGCCCGCGTCTTTTTGTCAGTCATAATACTTTTTTATAAGGGAGGTCAATATTAAAGAATTCCTTAAATTACTTAAAAGTAATAACCAGGGCGGTTCTTTTTCTCCCTCTGTGTTTTATTTTCCATTTTCTTCTTCAAAGTCGGAATGTGTCCTACTCGGGTTCAGAAAGTGCCAAATAAATGACTGAACAAGAAATACCTCGAACTCAAATTAAGCTATAAGTATGCTACCGCTTTTCGTACGCAGGCTTTTTTTTTTTTTTTTTTTTTTTGAGTTTTGTCACATAGAAGAGTCTGAATGAACGAATTAGTGTGCACTTTTGCTGCGGAAACAACTATGGTCGAAATAAGGAAGAGGAACTCATCGGTGAAGAAAATGACAAGAGTTGATGACATCATGATGAAAGTGAAGACCCTCAAGTGGCAATGCGCTAGACATATTGTTAGGACTGACTTTTAGATTGGAGAACAAGAGGCAGGAAAGGACTCCGAAGAAGACCACGTGGGAGATGGGTGGATGAAATGCGATAGAATGCTGGAATGACACGCTCCAGACAGAAAGTTGTGGAAGGCACTTGAGGAGACCGTCATCCAGTAGTGGATTGATAATGAATAATGATATGTACGATTATATACATATGTATCCTACGGGTTTTTTTGTTGTTGTTGTTGCTGTTGTTTTTTTTACTCTGTAGGTCACTTTCTTTTTCTTTTATTGTTTTAGTTCTCGAAGAAGTTAGACCCCCTCTGAAATTACTAGGTTCCACCGCCCGTGCCCCTCTTAAATGGGCTCTGTTCGGAAACACTGGCTGATACATAAAACCCATTGGATTAATATATTGCAAATGTTCGTATATTTCTGATGTACAATACATACATATTTAATAGTTGATGAAAAATTAAGGAACGAGTCGGGTTCTTTCTTGGAATCCAAGATGTGCAGCAGAGAGAGGAAAGGGAGCATATACAGATGTATAACGAAGTAAATTTCTCCGTCATTTTTATCCGCGCCAGGATTCGAACCCGGGTCCCCTCATTCCGGAATAAGTTGCTCTACCAATTGAGCTACGCGGACGTTTTATTCTGATTCCTATCTGCCTCTATGTCGTGTGCGTCCTTCTGGCAGGTACGTCACATCTCCTAGTACGTTACAGATGTAGTATCGGGCTGCGATTGAAAAGCAACAAAAAGGAGGGAGGGGGTTGGGGGATAGGTGTTTAAAATGTGCTAGGTTAAATGTCACTAAGGGGGATAAATTGATCCTCAGTTCTAGATAGCGAGAAGTAAAGTTGTAGATACAGTGAGATATTTTCAAACCTTAAGAAGAGTTCAAATGATTTAAATTTATGAATGAGCGGGTATTTGTTTCGAAGATTGGAGAAAAAAGGGCAGGTCAAAAAGCCATGCTTCCATGATACTGTGTCGTTGAGCTTGCACATAGAGAGCAAGTTTTGTTGGGTGAGATAGCCAGTACCATCTGCTGTTAGCAAGAATTTTTATATTGGCTTAGTCTGCGTTGAATAAGCAGCCTTTATACGTAAAATCAACTTCAGTGGTAAGGCAGTATTTTATTAAATGACTGATTCCGGTGTTTGTAAAAGGGGAAATGTGTTCAACACGAGCTATTCAACACCAGAGACACCTAAAAATATTACGAGTCACTCTATTCAAATTTAAAACCACTGGTTTCATTCAGGGAAAGGATAGAGCCTAGCATCGTAGCACAGACACGCAGGGACTTATACGCCCACCCCCTCACCCCACACACATAAACACTAGCGCGTGATGGTTTTCAGCACCCTGCGCATACAAATTTTTCTACAATAATTCGTAGTTTACTACTAGGCGTGCGTGTTTTAACTTGTAGGGCCCCCAGGACAAAATCTGAAGTTAGGCCCCTGCTTTCAGCAAAGGTCGTCGTCACGGGGGCGGATCCAGGATTTTTGTGAGCGGGGGGCGCAAGTGTCGCGAATAACCGGGAACCTTTCTGATATTTTTTCTCAAAATGAAAAAGTGTTCTTAGTATGTATGTCTATAAAATCCTTCCAATTAATTAAGGAAAGTTATATACTTTTAAATAATACTTTCTTTCACGAAAAATTATTCAATTTATTATTAAAACCTAACAAATCGAAGCTTTTCCTTGGTCCTAAGGCGAGCCCCCCCCCCGCCTCGCCGTACAAAGGAAGGGTTGGTTAGATATGACAGAAATGGCATGCACAAATCAGGACAGACTGCTTGCAACGTAATTATTATCACTAAAGAAAAGCTTTTACGATTCTTTCATAGTTGTTTTCTTTATGACCTCGGTAAAGAGCTTTTCTCTCTCTTTTTTTTTTTTTTTTTATTGTGCGCGCTTGGCTCACACAAAATGGCAGCTGACAACGTTTGACTCCTATTTCTCGGATAATTTCGCAGTTTGCGCCTTCACAGCCAGGAAAAGAGGGGGGGGGGCGTTGATTACCTCATTACCTCAGTTCACACTTCGTCTGTCTCTCGTGCACGGAAATAACAATCACATCGAAGTAGACCTCATCCTTCTGTCCGAAAAGTTGGGTGTCTAAACCTTTCGGGGCCCCCTTAACCTCGCGGCCCAGCATTGCACCTGCGCGGATGGGCGCAACTGTACGGGTGGGCAATATTTCGAGGGTGTTAAAGCCTCCAAAATATAGCTTTTAAGTAACTGCTTAAATGTATGGGGGGGGGGGGGCAAATCCTCCCTATATTTAAGCAGTCAGAAAATATGGCGAGTGCAGACAACTAAGATTTTAAGGAACTTGGAAAAAGGTGCGTTGAACTTTCGAATTCACGGAATTTTTTAAACGAATATATTGTTAAATGTAGTGTACTATTTCTGTGAAATGGAGAGTCCTCCTAAAGAATATTTAAGAAAGTAATAGAGAAAGACATCATTTTCGTAATTATAATTCAAAAAGAGAATAGAGAAAAAATATTCCTTCTCAGGCTACAAACAAAAATTCATAAAAAACAGTCTCATGACAGCAAACATTAAAAAAACAGATAAAAACAAATGATTTATGCAAGCTAACTTGTTGAAGGCCATGACGGTTCGTATCCATGGTTCCTAGTACTACATAAATTGGATAAGTACTAGGTATATAAGCACCTGAATTTTTTTTTTTTTTCGGTGATATATAAGATCAGCGTCGGGTAAAATCTGCATGAATGGAATTTTTCGGCAAAATTTCTGCCACGTACTTTAAAATTTGGGACCCTATTTCTTCCAAAAGCTCTCCAAGCAAGTTTTATACGCCGTTTAATTTCTTTATCAATGTGATCTTCGTTTGATATCTGTTGCCCAAGGTAAATGTGTGTATCTTAACTTGAGCTTTTCCTCACCAATCGATTAATCTTCATTCCTTGTAAAAGCATTGTGTGTGAGCGACATCCTTATCTAACACAAATCCGACTATAAAGAAATATCGCAATCCTCATTGTTGTCGTCAAAAATCACGGTTCTTCTTTAGTTGGACAGACACTGTGACTTCAATTCTAAACATATCACTGTGACTTCAATTCTGAACTGGGACGGATTAAGGGGTCTCACCCGGGGCTATAGCCCAGGGGCCCACTCTTACCAGGAGATATGCCGCTACATCACAAATAAACACAGCTTATATATTTATACAGAGAGAGAAGTTTATAAGACAGTTTTAGTTTTATCTCATATGACTTCCACTCAAAAGAAATCATATGAGACAAAAAAACCATATGAGATTTCTTTATAAATAGTTTTAGCATTGTCTCAAGATTTCCACCCAAACAGATGCTAGAAAATGAACAAATTTCAAGGCAGTGACTCACTAACGCTAAACGTTTCATGTCGCTGTGGGCAGCGAGGTCGGCGAGGCAGTTTCACCCCTTTCACTGCCATCCACCCACATCTCTTTACTTGCATTTCGAGCCGTTAATGTGCAAATCCCAATGTGGTTTCCCATTGCACAAGATGCCCCAAGAAAAGTATACAATGCTAAAGTTTAAAAAATTCCTTGAACAAATCTAGGAGTCTTAAGCTTTTGACTCATGTTCTTCTGAGAACAGTAGAAAAAACAGTGACTTTTTATAAAAACTCTGTTTGAAGAATCCATTAATTCTCACAAGCATATTACAACAGTTTCGTGCTTTAACGGACTTCAGATGTCTTAGCCTTGGTAGCGCACTTAGATGGTTAGCCTAGGGACCCACTATGGCCTTAATCCGGCCCTGTTTCTGAAAGTAAGCAACTAACATCTCCTGATCATTAACAGAGAAATATGCAGATTTTAAGTTAATAGGGTTACGGAAACATGTCATGAATTTTTTAAATAGACAAACGACAAAGAACGGCATAAAACAACTGTACCAAAAAAAATAACTGTTTCATTAGATTCTAAGCAGTAATTTTTGCACCTTATCTTTAGCTTTGTGTCCACCGTAGTTTTGTACCTTTGGAATTTATAAAGTATTTTACGTAGTATTTGTGTTAAGTTCGGGAAATAAAAAATTCCCACAATAAGTAAATTTTACACGTACTCAGAAGTTAACGCTTTTTGTCAACCACCCCAGTTTGCTTATCAACGGAATTCCCCTCGTGAGTGCGTGCGTGCACGATTGGAAGTTCCCATTGATTCTGAAACATCACTTACCGGAAACTGCTGTTATTTTGTGATAACGTGGTACAGATTGTTTCAATAACTGAAACGGATTTACAAAAATTCTGTAACGAAACATTTTTCAAGACACTCACCAAGAAGCCTTCACGTCTGATCAAGTGTTGATGCCGTTTTACAATTTTGTCCAGAACTGTTGAACACAGGGTATCCTAAGAACAAGTCACTCGGTCAGTGGGTTTCCTCACGTTTTTGCAGCGGGATGAGGAAGGGACCGTCGCATGACCTTCCGGAGTCAACCCGGGGGAAAGTTGGGGGCGGAGGTCGGAGGAAGCGTCATCCGCCGGTCTAATGACCATCCGTCCCGCCTTCACAGCGCCACCTTAAAAAGAAAGAGCTGAATTTAACTACACGGCCCCGCAAGAACAAGACACACACTCGACGAGAGGGAGTCATGACTATGCCTTATTGCTTGTCACTCACACACGCCACCGGCACTTAAATTGTTGCCTCTACAGGCCCTAATTTGCATTTGATGAAACTGCTTGCCACTAAAGACACCAGATTGACGGCTGTTGTTACTAGCAAGTGGGCAAGAATGGTACTTGTCTCTCGGAAGCGGGCAATTCAAATGCGGCCAAGGTTTTAATGAAGCTACAATGTGATGTAACTTTAGAAACAGTAGACGCCTTGACAATACTCCGTAAAGTAGCAAAAAGAGATCACCCGTGAAAGGAATTATATCGAAAAGGATGAGCCGTTTTGATGGCCCAGATGTCACAGAGACGAGCCCTAGTACCACGTGAGGCATGAGTGACGCACTATCCCATGATTCCCCGTCCCCTTCCTCGGAAACCAGTGGCCCAAAATTAGGTTCGGGAGAGTGCTATAGTTTTAGATGCTAATGCCGGTCGTAAGACAACAAAAAACTTTTAAACTCGAACGGGGGGGGGGGGGTTCTGCAACTAAAATTTTTTTCGTAAACATCTCAATTACAGAAATCATGGTTCGTACACTTTTTCAATTACAGAATTCCAGGACTTTTCCAGGAAATTTCCAGGACTTTTGGATTTTTTCCAGGACATACAATCCAAATGCTTCTACTTAAAATACAGTGCAACCATTGGTCTGTTCAACCTGTAACTTACAACAAACAACTTTCTACTAAGAAGAGACCTAAGCAAAAAAAAAAAATATATTTTTGACTCATACCAAGTACAACATAGAAAAGGTTATGTATCTACCGGTGTGAGTAAAAGGAGAAAAGATAAAAAAATAAAATAAAACTACTGAATGTAGAAAGTGTCGAGAATACTGAGCCTTGGTTTTATCAAGGACCAGCAAAAACTCTGCATTTTCTCACTTCCACAAAGACCTAGTTGGAAATGGGTTTCTGCAAGGCCATAGATGCAAGTAACAAGCCCACCAAAAATTGTTTTAAAAAATATATATATGTCATGACCTCCACAGAGTTGTATGACCTAGCTCTAGTTAACAATTTCGCTTGCATCCATAACCTTCATGGCCCGACCCATGCTCTTCATCTGTTACTATTAAACAGAGACAAGAAGATTAAAGAGAACTCAAGCTGTGAGAGTGACATAATAATTAGAAATAATTTTCAGCTATAACGAAATGCCAAGTTCGCCTGAGAGAGAATTTAAAATTGAAAAGCAATGCAAAAGAAATCCAAATTTTTTCATTGCTATTAAAAAAGGAAATATTAATTTTTTAAAACTCAGATTTTTGAAAGAAAACTTGATTCTAAAACCCCCTACTCTACAACTTCTGACACCACAAAACCGAGAATAAATTAAAGACAATAATTAACTAAAGAAAAGCTTTGTGAAAGTTATATGACATAAACAATTAGTTGCAATATGTACAAAGTATTTCAGCAGTGCTTTAAGTGCATAATTAAGTAGTTATTAAGAACTTAACTACTTTGAAAATACAGCGCAAAGTAAAGGAACTATGCTTAGCCAGCTGCTGGGCCTAAGTTTCCTAAAAGACGCGCAAAGTTACCAAGAAAAGAAAGAGTTAAAACCCGCAAAAATGTTAACAGGCAAGCCAGTGCCTAAAAGCTAATAAGCAAAAAACAACAGAGAAAAAAAGTACAAGAAGTACAAACATTGAACTTATAAAACCTAAAACCTAAAGACAAGGAAGAGAGCTTACCTCTTATGCAACTAAACTTTCTCCACACAAGAGGAAATATGGCTGACCTCTTCCCCAAACGTCCTAACACTTCTGCCACTCCCTAGTCGCTGGGGGCAGTGTGGGTGGGGCTGATGGCCTCCTCATACTGAAAGAAACCAACTCGCGGAGATTTTAACCAGAGAAAAAATATATATATACTTAAGACTGTAGACCTGTATGATCAGAAAGAGCAGAATTAACTCTCCAGAATACATGAGAAATATTTTAAAATACACAAGTGGTGTATTTAATAATCTTTGCATGTATTAAATCACCTTAGTGAGCTTCTATAGATTATTCAGAATCTTATTAATTTTAATGTTAGTTTTACTATTTTTAGTATAGCTATTCTAGTGATGAATAACTAGTTTTCTTTTTTATTTGTTTTTATTTTCTTTTATAAACAGATTTTTAAGCTTTTTTTGTGATTTTGTCTATATTATTTAATTTTTTGTTTTAATAGGACCTTCATATCCATAGCACTAAGGTTCCTTTTAGTAGTTAATAGGCATCCTCTAGCCAACTTCCTTACGGCTTTGATTGGTCAGAATCATATTATTAACTGTGTAGAAAATTAAAGCAGATCTGCCAACCTTACTCTATTATTCAGAATAATTTTACTCCCTACAGC
This sequence comes from Macrothele yani, assembly GCA_039090855.1. Lineage (NCBI taxonomy): Eukaryota > Metazoa > Arthropoda > Arachnida > Araneae > Macrothelidae > Macrothele > Macrothele yani. Next base: position 164,880,921 of record CM077029.1, on the reverse strand, counting down.
CTTGAGCAAACTTAATGCAGAATGTTGAAAATGATATCTGCTCTGCTGCAGCTAATAAGAAACTCAGAATCACAGATAAATACTGAAATACCGAAACTGTCATTGAAAATGCAACCACGTTTAATTTCTACAAAATTTTTATGTACATACAAAATTTTTATGTACATTATGCCGTACTGGTTTTGAGAAAAATTGATTTCAACTTTAGCTTTAGTTCAATTATTGAAGCAAATTATAGAATAAAAAACATAAAATTCAAAAGTATATAGGTATAAAATCTATAGTTAGAACATAAATGTGGCATTACTCTTGAAATGCTTTCATGTACCACACAATACACTAATTATATTTAATTATTTTGAAATAATGCTTACATTGGAAATTTAAGGATAAGGAAAGGTGAAATATTTGGAACTTTTTGAAAGAAACAAAGGGATTGTTATTTCTTAAACAAATACTCATGGGAGCAACGATTTGTGTTACATTTTATTTAGGGAAGAAATTTTCAGCATAACATTGAAGCTCCAGCTTCTAATATTGATGCTCTAGCCATATTTTAAATTTGTGCTCACCAGCAAACAAAGTACGCATAAAACTTTCCAAAATGAAATGAAAGAGAATAACAGAAAAACCTTAAATCCAAGGTCAGCCGCATTCATCAGTGATCACGGATGATCCGACGCAAGAAGAATTTTTCAAATCGGACTTTCAGAAGCGGAGATATCGGGAAAATCGCAATTTACCTTTACGCCACCTAGCGGAAAATCTATGCGTTACTTGAAAATGAGTCTGTAACTAAAATAGTTTTCGATATAAACGGCATCGAAAGGGGGAAAAAATTTTCAATCGGACATTTGAAAGCAAACATACGAAATAAAATATATTTTGAATTCGTTAACATCTGCATTTACGCCCTCTAGCGGTGAAGTTGTGCATCAGGAGGAAAAAACGAAATTAAAGGATTATCATTCTCACATTTTTTTTACAAAAGACGTGCTAAGAACGTAGCTGCTTCAGTATTGCTAACAGACAAGAAAACCAACAGCCACCACATTTTTCAGGGGCGTGGGGAGGGAAATTTGTCAGACATAAGTTATATCAGTAGAAAAATCCTGAACTTCGAAACATTGTGCAGGGACAAAAAGGCAAGAATGGACAAAATTCCAGGATATGTAACATAATTTTAGGATATTTCCAGGACTTTTCCAGGACAATTGGAATTCCAGGACTTTTCCAGGACAATTGGAATTCCAGGACTTTTCCAGGACAATGTGGAATTCCAGGACTTTTCCAGGACAATGTGGAATTCCAGGACTTTTCCAGGACAATATGAAATTCCACGACTTTGCCAGGACAATATGAAATTCCACGACTTTTCCAGGAATTCCACGAATTCCAGAACGCGTACGAGCCATGAGAAACGTTCATTGCAGAGAAATCCAATACACACTGTACATTCATTGGCTGTGTTCAACTATTTGACGCTGGTTTGTCTTCATACAGCAGAAGCCTTCCAAATATTGTTTGTTTGTTTTGAGGTTAAACGACCAGCATGAGTAACCGTAAGGGCAATAAGCAGTCGCCCGTCCCTAATTAAGAGCAGGTGGTTCCAGACAAGGGACAAAAAGGCCAGCGCCATTTGAAAAGCGCACCACATCTGTCTCATCCGGATGAGGGGTTTGACCAGAGCCCATTTCGGACAAACGGTCAGATTCCATCGCTTCAGACCACTCGGCCTGTGGTGCTGCTTTCCTGTCTTGCACTGAATGAAACCCTGTGCTTACCACTGCAACAGGAAAGTACGAGAACAGCAGCTTTGTTTTGTTTCTGGTTTTATGACACCCCCCCCTCGCACGAACACCTAAGACTATATATCAGGCGCCATCAGTTTTTAATTTAGAGCCAATGGTTCCGAAGAAGAAACAGGACCACCGCCGAAAGGTCAGGACCATTATCCACGTTTAGCCATGGTATTCGAACCTCGACATGAAATAACGCTTCGCTGGCCGCGTGGACAGAAGCGCAAGCTTATGCCTAATGTCCTAGATCAAGTTCCGAATCAGGCATGTTTGTTTTCCTATGGCGCTAGTTCTGCCCTTTCACTGAGACCAGGGGGCCATACATTACGGACCGGAGACCCTCCCCTCCACCAGCAAAAAAAAAAAAAAAGACGCATAAGAAGTCACGGTCCCGCACCCTAGGCTACTAGACAACAGATAGACAGTTAAAGCACATTTATTAACCTAACGCTGCAAGTTTAAAGTACCCGATTAATTATAAAAATTCGAATATTGTTCTTGAACTTTGAATATTGTTCAGAAAGAAAAGACCTTTTCAATTTCTGATGTTCATTTGTCCGCCAGTCAACGTTCTTAGCCCGGTGGTCTAGGGCGTACGTACACATGTGGGATCCAGGTAAACTCCCACAACTTTTCATACTATAAGAGGATGCATACAAATTGCGTTTCGTTCGGAAATTTTGTCAAAATGTGGGAGTTTTCTTAGTTGACAAAAACCAAATGTAGGAGTTCTCCTAATGATATAAATGAATATGTAAGATCATAATGGAACAAGGTTTTTAACTTACGATAGTCTAGAAAGGCCCGCGGCTTAGGCGCCTTTTAAACAACTGAGAAATGATCCGTTTAGTAAATTTCATTACTGTTAATAAAATGTTTGTAAATAAAAAATAGTAAGGTTATAACTTTTGATCTTTCAAAAAGGCCTGCAGCCTAGGTGTCTTGTCAGGACCTGAAGACCGGTTCGTTTAATCTCTTTTGATTAGCTTTTATTGCCTATTACCACATGCCAAATATTAAAATTACAGCTCAAGATCTTGTGAGTCGGAAAGCTTCTACATAAATCTTGTGTCATTATGATCTTACGTACGCATTTATATCACTAGGAAAACTCCTAGATTTTACTTTATTCCACTAAGAAAAACCGTTTCACTAGAAAAACTCCCACACTTTGACAAGATCTCCGAACGAAACGCAATTTGTGTACATCCCCTTATATGAGAAGGTAGGTGTAAGAGTCTACCGGTGTGGAAGTTTTCCGCCGTGTAGCAGTTTTCTTGGCAGCAGAACAAAGTGTGGGAATTTACCGGTGTGGGAGTTTCCGCCACCAACGCTTGTGGTTGCTTGTATTGCTGGGCTAGGGTTCGAGTCCATAGAAAGACGTGGGTATTCCAAAGCGCATTTTTTTTCTGGTATATCTCGAATAACTTGCAGACCAGTGGTTTTAATGAATGTTGAGAAGACACGTGACACTTAATTCAGTGATTGGTAAACAAATGGCTAACATAAGCCTGTTTCTGTTCTTTATCTTGAATCCCACCTCGTTACTCTTGTCACCAAGTTCCTGAACCATACTCTGCAGCATTGAGGAGGCACTCACAAAAATGACTATATCGCACAAAGGTGTGTTAAAACAATCTCCATTAACCCTTATCTCTTGTTTACCCAGCTTAATGATTGAAAGATATTCTGTACTGAAATCCTGGGAGGACAGATATACCATCAGTTTCTTCCTTTCCAATTTTTATACGTGCTGTGTTCTTGAAGGGAGTTCATATATGAAGGATTCGGGCGTAAACCACGATAACATTTTTGAAAAAAAAATGAGTTGTGTGCAAAAAATAACTGCGGTGGTTATTTGAGCATTTTAGAGTATTTATTATACAATTATGTCAACAAGTGGTGCCACAATATAACTTTCAATTTAAGGTAAGTGCAAATGTTTATATTTTTTTACTGCTTTTAATCTACGTATCTCACAACGACAGAATTGTTGGTTACCATGGTTTACACCAGAGCCTTTCACTTTCAGTTACTTTTCTCATGGCCAGGGTGACCAGACGTCCAGCTTTTAGAGGAAATGTTCTCCTTTTCTTACCATTTCTTCTCCTTTTCTTACCTCCAGGCATTAGGAAAATAGGAAAATATTGGGTTGTCGGAAAAGCCATGACGTATTTCAGCCATGTTTTGCAAAGGTCATTTATTGATAGAAAGAACAAAGATCAATCAATGATATAATGCCCATTTTGTTCCATAACCTTTTACCATCTTTCAGTGAGCTGCAGAATGCCTCGTTCATAGAAGGACCTGTCTTTCGTGGCGAAAAACTCTACAAGGTGCTGATTTACAGCTTCATCTGAATTGAATGTTATACCACGCAAGGACTGTTGAAGAGAGCGAAACAAGTCGAAGTCTGACGGCGCAAGGTCAGGCGAGTATGCTGGGTGTGGCAACACATCTCACCCAAGCCCCAATAATTTTTGGCGGGTGATCAAACTTGTGTGTGGTCTCGCGTTGTCGTGATGAAACACAACACCTTTACGATGAACAAGCTCTGGATTTTTCTGGATGATGGATTCGTTCAAACTGTCCAATTGCCGACAGTACATATTCGAATTGATTGTTTGGTTCCGTGGTAGGAGCTCGAAAAACAAGACACCTTTAAAATCCCACCACACTGAGACCAGAACCTTCCGCTGATGAATGTCTGCTTTGGACGTCGTTTAAGGCGAAGCAGCACGTCGGGACCAAGACCGTTTGTGCAGCACATTGTTGTACACAATCCACTTTTCGTCACCAGTTATCAGTCGCTTCAAAAAAGGATCGTTTTACTCACGTTTAATGAGCATATCGCAGATGTTTATACGCGCCGTCAATTGAGCTTCTTTGAGTTCAAGAGGAATCCACACATCGAGCTTGCTTACGTATCCCAGCTTCTTCAGGTGGTCGTGAACGCTTGAATGATGGATGTGCAATGTGTCTGTAATCTCACGTGTCGTGTAACGTGGGTTTGACTCGATCAATACCTTGATTTGGTCGTCATCAACTTCGGTGGGCCTCCCCGACCGAGGAGCATCGTTGAGGACAAAATCACCAGCACGGAATTTTGCGAAACATCGCTGGCACTGACATTCTTGTAGAGCATTATTACCGTACACTTTACGCAACTTTTCACAAGCTTACGCACTTTACAGAAGTAAAACAGTAAAATATGGCGAAAATGCACAGTTTGGTCTTCCATCTTCAACTTGATGTCAAATCTCCGCAAATCAACCAAATCGCTCACTATTCCTTTTAGACTGCAGCTAGAACTGGCACCTGTCGAATGCATTAGCGATAACAGAGCGGCGCATGCCTCTAGTACTTCCAAAACCGCCCAACCGCCATCGGGTGCCAACATACATCATGACTTTCCGACAACCCAATAGATTATGTCCAGCTTTTTCAATAAGGAATAATTCAGACACATTTTGATCAAAATCTTTTCAGTAGTCATACGCTGATGAGCCGATACGCGTACATTATGACCACCTACCTAATAAGTTGTAGGACCCAGTTTAGCCCGCAAAACAGCGGTCACTCGGCAAGGTATCGATTCGATGAGGCGGCGATAGGTATCTCGGGGTATCTGGTACCATAATGTCAACAGCAGGTCCTCCAGTTCTCGTACATTTCGGGGTGGTGGTGATTTAGCGCGAACCCGCTTTTCAAAGTCGAACCACAAATGTTCGATTGGGTTCACGTCAGGTGAATTTGGAGGCCAGGGCATTAACAGAAAGTCACCAGCATGTTCCTCGAACTACACCTTGACGATTTTGGCAGTGTGGCAATGGCATGGCACATTATCCTGTTAATAATGGCCATCACCAGCAAGGAACACAGTTGCCATGAATGGGTGAATTTGGTCTGCAACGATGTTCAGATACCAGACAGCTGTCAGGGATTGTGGTATTAGGATAATGGGGTCTAAAGTGTCTCAAGAAAACATCGCCCACAGCATAACACCGCCGCAGCTGGCCTATTTTCGCCAAACAGTGCATCCAGGTGTCATAGCCTCCGTTGGTAATCGGAGTATCCGCGCTCGGCCGTCTACGCGATGCACCAGGAATCTTGATTCGTCGAGCAGGTCACTTTCTTCCAATCATCCACGGTCCCATCTCGATGATCTTGGGCCCATTTCATGCACTGTTGGCGATGGAGTTCTGTGAGCATGGGGACCCGGCTGGGTCTTCGGCTACGCAGGTCCATGCGCAGAAGGCTGCGATGAACTGCGTGCTGTGACACATTGCCCTGATCACCACTGTTGTAGCTTTGGATGATTTCTTTCAGGAGAATAATGCGCCATGCAACACTGCCCGCATTGTTCCAGAATAATTCGAGGAACATGAGAAAGGCTTCCAGCTATTGCTCTGGCCTCCAGATTGCCCATGCATCAATCCAATGGAGCATTTGTGGTTTGTGTTGGAACCGCAAATCTGATTTGTGGCAGCTCAACCACGCAACTTATAAGAGTTAAAGGGACTTACTGGTAATGTGTTGGTACCAGAGATCGAAATGGAAATTTCGAAGTGCCGGGATGCTCATATTTAGCTAAACATCCTCCGGAAAGAAATACCTTCGCCAAAATATCTGCTAAACTGAAAAAGTAAAGGGAAAAAAATCCCCAGAAGAAAAACTCCTTTGTTTTAAAATGTAAATGGCAATTCTATGGAGTACTACAGCGCCATAGGACAGAAATGATGACGGTCGTTTAGAGTTGGTTGGTTCGTGGATCTCAGCGAGCACTACCTATGTTACATACATCGAGGACTGGAGTTCGACCTGTTAATAACGTGGAGTCTCTTTCCCGTGACCAACGGATTAACGAGACTTCCGAACCTCGGGTAATCATTAGTGATTCAGATGGACTTGTACCCGGAACTTTTTAAGGTCCCGAGCCGATAAGGCAGTCTCCATCCAATAGGGGCTTTCATAAAGTAGAAAGTTGGGCAACTAGAACCTCCACAATGAGAATGCATTTGTCATTTTCTTGTAGGACTTCCGTCCACAGTGAGTAGAATTTTTAGGTCCCAGCCACCTACAGTGAGATCGCCTTTTGGGCAGGACACAGAAACGGAAGGAATGAGAGCAGGTCTAGCGACTTTGACAGAACAGTTTATAGTGAGATTAGAGTACAGCAGATGGCGCCACCGTACAAGTACGATGTTACACACAGAGGGGTGAGAGAATTTCAGGGGGAGGCATAGGAAAGGATACCCATTTAACCAGTGGGTCCAGCCTGGCGGCCGTCACTTAACGTGCTCATCCGATGCACGGCGGATATTCAGCGATTGTTAGTAAATCACACCATCTCTGAAAGATCAGCCCAGGTTCGAACCTGGGGACCTTGTATCGATAGTCTGACTCGTTAACCACTAAGATATCCGCGGCTCCCCAATGAGAATGAATATTCAGTCTTAAATAAATAGCAATCTCATAGCCCTCCAAATGCGTACACCACTCTCCGACCCTTTGCGGTTCAAATACAGCTATTTCTCAAGGGAACGAGGCATATAAGGTTTCTATATTTAAGAATATGCGGTCGGAAATCAAGACAAAAAAAGAAAAAACACATTTCTTCAATTTCCACTACTAAAACTTAGTGCCGGTATGTAAATTCTGGATAAAAAAAGTGCTGGTATGAAATACTAGGAAGAAAGAAGTGCCGGTATGCCACACCGACACAATCCGGCCCATTTCGAGCACTGGCTAGTACCAGATACAAGACACCATTATAAATCTTGTAGCGTCTTTGCCTCGCCGGGTAAGAGCTGTTTTGGAGGTACGTGTGTGTGTGTGGGGGGGGGGGCAGCATCGTATTAGGCAGGTGGTCATAATTTTTTGGCTCTTCGCTGTGTAAGTTCTAAAGTATTATGTCTCTCCTTGGCGTAAAAAACGCGCCAAGTTGTGTATTCCATCATAGCAATGTCTCGCGTAATCCGCTTCTAGGAATTCGTTTGGTTTTTAGCACAAGCTCATCCACTTGTTGCACTGTCTCGCTTCGTAACACACGGCAGTCAACAAAAAGTTAACATGATTTGAGAACTAATTCGAGTAAGCTGTCATCACTATACACCAAAATACTCACACGGTCCTTGCTCACTTTCCTCGTCTGTATTTACGTAGTTAACTTTCCTTAAACAATTCGCGCTAACAACTAATTTTCCTGTTCCGCACCTCTCTCAATTTTAGTGGGAGGAAAGAAAATTTGCATGAATAACAATCAGTTTTAGGCAAATCTGTGCCACTCAAAGGAGAGCTGTAAATACCGTACTGTCTACATCAAGCCTATTCTTTATCCAAATATTTAAAAACACCCCGCAGGGAAATTGCATAAAAGTTCCTCCAAAAGTTTAATAGAACAAGTTTAAAACAAGCAACAGACACAACGGAGAAAAAATTGCATCCTTTTTTTTTTTTTTTCTTAACCCATTTGGAGGCTTCATTCCAAACGGAGACGACGTTTGATTGATAAGAGTACAAACCGTGAAGCCACGATGTCGAAGTCACGTGAGTACACACCTTTACTGGATCCCCATGAATATTGTATGAACTACGCATTTTACGTAGGCGTGTGACTTATAGCAACTTCAGTAGGCACTACTAATTCATCTGAAACTAATCGTGAAACACCCACGCTCATCCTATATGGGAAAGCGTACGAAAAGGGGGTGCGACTTCAAAAATAAAAATTTCATTAAAAATAATGCTAAGGCAACTTAAAGAGCTCTACAAAATCTGCTCAGAGCAATCGGACTCGACATCAAATTCATGGAATAAAATAAAGAAAATACTGCACACATAGTACACTTATAAGATGTTTTCTTTCTGATTTTGAGTTACGAAATAACAGATAAGGTGAATTCATGCAACCAATAAATTGCTGTTTCCTTTTCTCCTTATCCAGGCTTACATTTATAACCTTTCAGAACGTAGAATACAAGTTTAAGCTTCAACAATCTTCTTATTTCCACAGACTCCAAATCTGATCGGATTTTTTTTTTTTTTTTTTTTTGGACGTTTAACGACCACCGTGAGCAACTCAATGGGTTATAAGCAGTCACCCGTCCCTAAATTAGGGTCACTGGTTCGAGGGAAGGGTAAAAGCCACTACCGTAAGACAAACAACATACATACCTCACCGGGATTCGAACCCGGACACCTTCTGGACGAATCGTCATAAGCCATCGCTTAGACCACTGCGCCACCGGGCGGCCGAAATTTTCAGTAGTAAACACTAAAAAAATCAGTAGTTTACAGCTTTTTTTCAGTAGTAATGAATAAAATTTTACCACACACTCGGTAAAAAGCAAATTGCCAGAGCAGCAAAATGACAGTGTGAACTCATAAAAAAAGCAGATTTTTGCTCAAAATATTGTCCATAAATTGAAGACATTTTGTGAGAAACACTAAATGGCTCCAATATTTTTTAGTTAACCTCCAATGGGAACCTTACAGTACACTGTAAAAAAATTCTGAAATTCACGGACAAGTTTTCGTCATTTCTTTCGTGAATTAACGAAGCATGTTTCTGATACAACCTTTTCCGTGAAATGACGGAAAAAAAAGCTGAATTTAACGGACTTTTCGTGCCACGGGAAAATTCTGAATTTTCAGATACCTTTCCGCAGTTTCTTGTTTACATTGACGGTAAATTACCGTTTTAGAGATGTGTTAACGGAAAATTCTGAATTTTCAGAAACCTTTCCGCAATTCCTTTCGTATATTAACGGAAAATCTCCGTTCTCACTTTTTCCATATCCGTATGACGAGAAATTTCCGCTAATAGTAGTGATTCGTAGAAATACTTGAGGTTTGATTAACGTTCAAATTTCAATCGTCTGTCGAATTTTGAAGTTCCGTAGCGAGATCGGATATTATGGATATAGCATATCGTATAGATTTTTTTTTTTTTTGTGCGGCACAGGATATTCCTTCTCCTTTCCCGTATTTGGTGCACCAGCTATTTATTAGGTGTGCAACTTAATTCTCGGCCACATGCACGACACGTTGACAGCAAATTATAGCAAATCAAATACGTGCCTATAATCAGGGAAATAATCCCCGTCGTGTTGGATACATTTCAGCCATCGGTCAGCTGCCGAATGCCACTGCGGAAAAAAGAGATCTGTTTCGAGTTGATAAAGTCATGAACACTTGTGTGGACCTCCTCGACAGAAGTGAAGTGCGTATCACTCAGGTGATGTTGCAAGGGAGCGAAAGAGGTGATAATCCGACGGGGTGAAGTCTGGAGAATACGCCGGGAGGGACAAAATCTCCCACCCCAGGTCGGTGATCGTGTTTAAAGTCGTTTTCGCTGTGTGAGGACGCGCGTTATCTTGAAACAACTGGACCGACCTTCTGCCCTTGCCAGTGTATGGCCTTTTCGCCTCCATTGCGTCACTCACACGAATGAGTTGCTGAGAGTAACGCTCAGCATTGACCGTTTCACCAGATTTCAGCAACTCATAGTGTACGACACCACGCTGATCCCACCATATGCACAGCAACAACTTCCTGATATGGATATTCGGTTTGGCGGTACTGGTGGTAGGCTGACCTGAATAAACCCATGATTTGCGCCGCTTAGGATTACCGTAGAGGGTCCACTTCTCATCACAGGTCACAATCTTGTGGAGGAAATCCTTCTTCTTGAATCTGGAGAGCAAGGACACAGCAACATCGTAGCGCCTAGAATTGTTCGCAGCTGTGAGTTGGTGGGGCACCCAACGGCCCTCCTTGTGAATCTGTCCAAGCTTATGCAGGCGCTTTGCAATGGCTTGCCGTGTTACTCCGAGTTCCTAGGCGAGCTCTGATTGTGTGCGGCAGGGATCTACATCCAACAGTTGTTCCAGTTCTTCATCGTCAACTTTCTGTGGCTTTACCGGGCGTTCTGCATCACGGAGATCGAAATTTCTCGGCTTAAACAGCTGGAACCACTTCTTACACGTACTGTAGGACACAGCAGCCTCACCCAGATCATTTGCTAGGCTTCCGCGGCAACCTTTTTTCAGCTGAAACGCGAACAGGAGGCAGTGCCTCAAATGTTGCTTCTCGAACGACATTGCTTTCACCGTCAACTTTCGTCCCTTCTGTCCCCTCAGCTGTGAGCGGTTACGGTTGACTGGAAAGCTGTTGATCGCGCTTCAATCAGCCATTATCGCATACAGCTATTTGCATTTGCAGACGTTCTATGATCGCTTGCGGTTAGGGGCCGAGAATTAAGTTGCACACCTAATATTATATAATGTATTACTGTAAGAAACTGGGCACTTATTGTACGGATGATTATACGACGTCTATGTATCAGTCTTTGGACAATTTAAGACAAAAGCTATAATAGGTATCAAGAGTAAATTTTATATTTAGTTTTTTTGTTTGTTTATGTGTGTATGTGTGAAATAATACTATAAAAAGTTCATTTCACCTTTTTTAAAGATAAATGAAAGTCATTGTCAGTTTAAAAAAATCATGTTGCAAAGCCTTTTGTTGCTTCGAAAGACCACGATGAAAAATGCTTAATTTTTTAAAAAGTCCTCCAATAGGAAGAAAAAATTTACAAACCTATTCAGAAAATAAAATGACTAAATCACTCACATTGACAAAAAACAAAATTTCTTTGTCGTAGAATTCGTTTCACGATGCACGTGAGTTAAATAGCCGCGCGTTTGTGGCTCAGTTGGTTAAGGCGCAAGTTACTTGTTAGGCGAGCTATAACGTCTGGTGTTCGATCCTGACCCCACTGGAAGTATTATCTGGGGGCTGTACAGCGTTGTAGATTTTGCGGAATTTCAGTTTAAATATGTAAAAACCAGAAATGGACTTTTCTGAAATAAACGGAATTTCTGTCTACGGAAATTTCTGTGAAAATACGGACGTTAAAATGAACGGGTACTTTTAAAAACGGAAATTTCTGAAAGAGACAGATACCTACCGGCAACTTTGCTGCGCGTTATTTTCAGAAAATTTCCAGGAATTCGCACCACTTATTTTTTACAGTGTACACAAAGCGCCCACACAGACTGGAAGTTGTTCATGGGCGTCTTCAAATCCCCAAAAGAATGGGCAAAAACGCTCTTTTTCGTGCAATAAACAAAAAAAAAAAAAAAAAAAAAAAAATGTTACTCGCAGGAAAGAAATCTAGTACTACTCCAGGACTTCACGCAAAAATACGAAAAATTAAGGGCCTTCTAAGCTCTGGGAAGGAAACTAAAATTTCAGGACGTTTCCGGGATTCTATGGGCCGTGATAACTCTACACGCGGCCAGAGACACTTAGACATCCGAAATATATTGAAAAATCATGGAAAAAATGCAGCGATATTATAAATATTCAAAGAACACGTTCCAAAATGTTTAATGAATGTTAGATTGTAGAAAATGTGATAATAAACTTGACGCGCATCGTTCAAAAGGTCATTTCACTGAGATTTTTGATTTCCGTAGTATTTCCGACGCTTTCCATAATCCGTAGCGGACAGGCGATTTCCGTAGGGACTACGGAGAATCCGTAGTAGTTGGAGTATCTGTATTTCTCCAAACTTGCATCAGTGTGTAAAATACATATCGATTATTTTCAAACACCGATATTTTCGTGTTGGCTGGTAACTGATGCTAAATCGCAAAAACGGACATTAAATCATTTATAATATACTGAACTTCCATTTGCTTTCCCACAGAAGGAACAAGTAAGATTACTTTATCGTTACTGTAGGTGAAAAATAAATTAAAGCTTTCTCAGAATGGTAAAAATTTCAAAATTTGGGGAACGTCTCTCCATTTTTTTAATTCGTAGTGCGGAAGTTCCCAAACTACAAAGGATGACTGGTAGAGAACAGAGATGGAAACGGATCACTGGTCAACAGGTCGACAATTTCTTGCGGGTCCAACGGGTTGGGTCAAGGTGCTCCTGACCCGATTTTTACCCGGTTTTATTCCCGTTTTATTTTTAAAAAGAGAAAAATATATTCCAAAGAAAAATGCACCTTGTGGAATTCTGTAGTCGATACTGGTGCCCACGGAATGAAATAATGATTTGCCATGCAAAACTATTATCGTCTCTTTCTTAAGTCTTTAAAAAGAAAATACTGAAGGCTGTAACTTTTTTTCTAGTTACAATTTTTAGTTTTCACATCACCAGAGCAACGAATTTACGCCCCTGGAATGACCATTCTCGGAGGGCGCATCCCGGTAGCTACGGCCTTGCATACCACGTAGTATATACCTACACACTATTCGATATTGAAACTGCTTCTCTCAGAAGTAGCCGGGGTATCAGCAAGAGGATTAGTAGGTGTGCGCAGGAAGGTGGGATATGTAACCAGTCACGTTAAGATGTGAGAGAGGTAAAAAGGCAAACACGGGACTCCGAAGCTATGTCGTATCCCGTGCTCAATCCCGTGCTCCATGTCGTAGGAAACAAAGCAACGAAGTGCTGAGGGCTGCTATAGCATATCAAAGGACCGAAAATGCCTCGTGTTTTTGTTGCCAATCTTATCACCAGCTGGACGCATTAGATGGTAGGGCTCCGTAAAGCTGGTTGGTGGATTTGACGAATCGCGACCCATGCGTATGATTCCGGAACAGTTGTCGCAAGAAGGCAGTCCGTAGCGGGACCGATGCAATCAGGCGGACGTCAGTCTGAGTTGATCGGCGTATTCGCTGCCAGACAATTACGGAGCTACAAGTTACTGCAGAAAGTATTCGATAGACTGTAGGGGGGGGGGGGCGACCATGGATTAATCGTAAGCATCCCCGAGTTTGGTTGGAGTAGTGTCGTGGTAAAGCTGCGTGGGGACAGGTATGGCACCATGTGGTGTTCACCGATAAATCCCGATTCTGCATCGGCGCCGACGATCGCCCAGTTAACATCTGACGACTGTCTTTGCTACAGGTAGATGTCAGCTGTTGTCTGCGAACAGCATCTTCTTCTCAACCAGGCATCCTCGTGTGGGCTACTATTAAGTACGACAGCCGGTCAGTTCTAATACGCATAACGGGCACGGTGAAAGCCTGGTGGTACGTGGATGACATTTTAGAGTGTGTGTTGTTGCCATGTCTGAGTGGTATTCCGGAGGCAGTTTTTCCAGCAAGATAAGGCGCGGCCACATACGCTTAATATTTTCAGAGCGTGACTACAAGGTGTCCATATACATCCACGGCCTGCGAGATCTACGGACCTATTACCCATCGAGCATCTACGGGGCGTCATTTGCAAACATCTCCGGCCGCCCCGGATCGCCGCTGAAACTATGGGACCTTTTCTAAACGCTGCGTAGTCTCAGATACCAGAGCACATCATTAAAAGGCTGCATCACTCTTGCCGCGGCCGCCCCGGTGGCGCAGTGGTCTAAGGCGCTGGCCTCTGATCCTTCGTCCGTAAGGGGTCCGGGTTCGAATCCCAGTCTGGCATGGATGTTGTGTTTGTCTTACGGCACTGGCTCTCTCCCTTTCCTTGAACCAGTGACCCTAAATTAGGGACGGGCGACTGCTTATAGCCCACTGAGTTGCTCACGGTGGTCGTTAAACCTCCATTAAAAAAAAAAAAAAAAAAAACTCTTGCCGCGTGTTACATTGCATGACATGGTGGTTCCACAAGATATTGACTGCTGTCACGTGATCTAGTCTTGTAGCCTGTCTAACTGATGTACTGCCTTGGAAATTAAATCATGTATTATCGTATTTTATGATTTTCGGATTACTTGGTTCACTCTTTCTGGGTGGCGCAATTTCAGTATCGAGCAGTGTATATCCGTTACTGACGTAATTATGAGAACATGAGAAACAAGCATTTGAGGTCGGGAGAGGGGGTCACTAATTTTTCCAGACAGGAATTCCTCGCTACTTGGATTAAAATTTTTTGGATTAAATTTTTTGCTCATCTGCGCTTTCACATGCCTGAATTCATGCAGACAATCACTGCACTGACCTCATCCTAATCGAAAGTACGAAAAGAAGATGCACGATACATAACTTATTTACTGTTGTTTCATATCCATAATCTTGAAATACGATAAGTGCAAGATATTCTGAGTGCTTCACATGGATTTCTCTGTTATTCAACATTTGTTAAGTGAAGTTCTTACATGCAATTGTCATTTCAACAACTTCAGTGTTTATTTATAGAGAGATAGCATGACTGTCCACAATAACACTGCCCACTCTGCGTGTCTCTGTGTATAAACTGAGCAGCAAATTCATCAATTAGGACCACTTATCTAACAGAGTGTTGAATCACCAATCAAAGAAAGCGTTAGACTACCTATCAAATAAACTGCTGGACCACCTTTATCCTTCCATAAAAAAAGTACTGGGCCTTGTACCAAATAAAGTGCTGGAATACCTATCAAATAAACTTTTGGACCACCTTTGTATTTCTCAAAATAAAGTGGGGGCAAACCATCAATCAAGTGTTGGACTATCCAGTAAATGTTTGGATCACCAATGTCCAAAAAAAAAAAAAAAAGTGTTAGACTATCAAATTTCTGGACCACCTTTTTCCTCTAAATTATTAGTTCCCAATATGAAGAATCGATAATGTTGAACTTTTAACAAATGAAGGAATTGAGCCTCCTGATTTTCAACAGTTTGTGGTCACAATGCATACTTATTCTACATTATCATAGATAATAAGTTATAAACCATATATCAAATAAAGCGTTGGACCACCTATCCAGTAAATTTTGGGGCCACCTATATTTAAACAGTGTGTTGACCGCCTACGCAATAAATTTTGGGCTATGTTTGCCCTTCTCTAAATAAACCGTTGGATCACCTATAGCTGATCGAACGGTTTATTTAGAGAATATACTTATATATACAGTATAAAGTGTATTACTTATCTAATTAAGTATTGGATTACTTATCTAGCAACATTTTAGACCACGTTTGCCCTTTTATAAATACAGTGAAACAGAATGTTGGACCATCTATATCCAATAAAGTGTACCTCGTATCACCTAACAAATAAATTGTTGGACTACCTTTGTTCTCTAAATAAAGTAATGAACCATCTATCAAATAAAGTGTGGGACCACCTATATCCAACGAAGATTTGTAACACGTTTGTTCTTCTCTAAATAAAAGTGCTGGACTATCTATATCCAAATCAAGTTTGGATCACGTTTGACCTCTAAATAAAGCGTTGGACCACCTATAAAAAAAAATCGTTGAACTACCTATCGATTAAAGTGCTGGACCACCTATCTAGTGAAATGGTGAAACACGTTCGTCTTTCTCCAAATAAAGCGAAATAAAGTGTGGGACCACTTATAACCAAAAAAATGTTGGACCACACAACAAATAAAGTGTTGGACTATTTATCAAATAAAATGTTGTACCACCTGCCAAATAAAGTGGTGAACCAACATTCAATGAATTATTGAATCACCTATGTAGAATGAATTGTTGTAACACCTCTCCAATAAAGTTTTGGACCGTTTGTCTTCTAAATAAAGCGTTGGACTACATATCAAATGAAGTATTGAATCACCTATATCCAATAAAGTGTTGGACCACGCTTGTCATTCTCTAAATAAAGCATTAAACCACCTATTTAATAAAGTGTTGAACCACCTTTATTCTTCAGAACAGCAGTAACTTGCCTCACAATTTAAACATATTTCGTTTGGAGAAACATCTACGCTTGTCATGCTGAACCGGACAGATCTTTTATCAAATTTATTAAAAATCTGCCTATTTGCAGACCATGTACGGCGCCTCCTTTCCCTTCCTCTTTGGAATTTCCGATCTTCGCCTGAAGCTAAACCGCGTTAAGTGGGGGAAAAAAGTATCTCATTTAAATCTTTTAATTTTTGTTGAGATCCAGATATATTTCATTTCACACTTGACTGAGACAATACAGAACACAAACTTCAGATGTTTTTGTTTTCTGCCAAGGTATTTAATGGTCTTTGATCACTCTCGTGTAGTACGTAAGTGTGTGTTGTTAGGATGGAATTTCAGCAACTCCCAAACGTGGCGCTATTTAAAGCACTCAATCACCGCGACTGAAAAACTTATCGCAAGACAGAAAAAAAAAAAAAAAAAAATCCACAGCAAATAAAAAAGAAAGGAGAAAAAAATAAATCTGGTCATCGACACATTGGACATTAGTATTCAGCTCAAGGGAGGTGAAAAACGAGCCTTACCCAGTCATTTGGTCTCTAGGAATACATTGAAATTGATGGAAAATGTCACCTGTTAAAACTCATTACGCTAATTTATGAACTTGTGTCCGGGTTTGAGAAGCAGAGAAATTAGAAACTTCTGAACAGATCAATGATGCGAAAAAAGCAGAACGCTGTCGATTTCTGCTTCAATAAATTTATCAACATAAAACGCATTCACTCCGGTCACAGAGAGCTATTTAGTTTCAAAGAAGGAAGCAATTTTAATTACTTGAATATTAATGTTTGGTAAACATTTTGAGAGAGAGAGAGATACCTGGATAGAAATAGAACTGCGTCGTCATAATTTATGCTAACAGTAGGTACGTGGAAAATATGCAAACGCACAGATTAAATATGTTGCATTCCCTTTCCTTTTTCACTTGATATTGGTATCTAACGCACAAGCTGGAATGATGACGCAAACACAAAGAAGCACTGGTTTAACTTTCGGAGCGTGCTTTTTGAATAGAGAATATCCAGGACAGGGAAAAGAGAACCCTGCGAAGTTGGGTTTTAAATCGAATGAAAGAAACAAGGGTAGTTAAGCACGAATAACATGCTCTCCATCGGAATCGCAAATGTAGAAAACACACTTTTTATAGAACCCCTTGGGGAGGGGGGACTCAAATTCCAGAATAGAGGTACGGGTTTTTTTTTCTTTCAAATTATAACTAAGCTACATCCGTGAAATTCTGCGTTAAAAAAGTAGGAAAATGATATCCACGCTTACTTCGCTCCGGTTAAAATATAATTTAAACATATTTTACAGATGAGATTTTTTTGTTTGTTTCGGGGTTTTAATGACTACCATGGGCAACTCTGGGGGCTATAAAGAGTTGCTAGTCCCTAATTTTGATCTACTGGCTCCAGGAAAGGAAGGGTTCCCTATCACTTCGTCCGTGTTCATTTCGTCCACGCTCACTTCGTCCAGTTCATTTCGTCCAACGTTCACTTTGTCCACTGTTCACTTCGTCCGCTGTTCACTTAGTCCAATGTTCACTTCGTCCAATGTGCATTTCGTCCACAGTTCACTTTGTCCACGTTCATTTCGTCCTCAGAATGAATGGAATACCGTCGAATTTTTTTGTTTTAATGGAGCTTTTGTTATAGGCAGAAGAAAAGGTCAGTGGACATTGCTTGCAAGCGATTTTTTTTTCTGTCAGAGTTTCTCGGTTAAAATAAAACGATTTTTTTTTTATTGGAGGTTTAACGACCACCGTGAGCAACTCAGTGGGCTATAAGCAGTCGCCCGTCCCTAATTTAGGGTCACTGGTTCCAGGGGAGGGAGAGAGCCAGTGCCGTAAGACAAACACAATATCCATGCCACACGGGATTCGAACCCTGACCCATTTCGGACGAATGATCAGAGGCCATTGCTTAGACCACTGCGCCACCGGTACGGCAAAAAAAAAATAAATAAAAAAATAAATAAAAAAAAACGATTCGAAATGTTATTTAAAGTAAAACAAGGAACTTAACTTTGAAGTGCTTTTTAACTCTTTTGTGTGGTACGATGTCAATCACTACAGCATGACTCACGCTATGTTCGGAAAAGGTCTTTAAGGTAGGATTTTTTAATAACGCTGCACTTTTACTTAGGCACTAAATATTTACATAAGATGCCAAGTTATTAATATTTCTCTTTTACTTACTTAGGCACTAAATATTTACATAAGATGCCAAGTTATTAATATTTCTCTTTTACTTACTTAGGCACTAAATACTAATTACTATGCCTCATGTGTAGGCCTTTTGACAGTTTTTATTCTGCTGATGTCATATTCAAAACGTTTACGTATCCACTCAAGGTAATAATTGTGATTTTACTGAGGCACGAAATATTAATTCAAAATCCCTAGGCTTAGGCCGTTTCAACAGTTTTATTTTATGGATCTCATATTCATAACGTTTACCTATCAACTCAAGGTAATAATATTGCGCTTTTTTTTTGGCACTAAATATTATTTCATATGCCCTAGGGCGCGGCCTTTTTCACAGTTTTTATTCTAATCACGTCATATTCACAATATGTACATATCAAATCAAGGTATACTGTGCATTTGCTCAGGCACTAAACATTATTTCATGGGCCCTAGGCCTAGGCCTTTTTGCAATATTAATTCTACGGATGTCGTATTCATAATGTTTACGTATCAAGTCAAGGTAATAATATCACGCTTTTGCTCAAGCACTAAATATTATTTGGCCTAGGTCAAGGCCTTTTTCACTGTTTTTATTCTGAGTACGTCATATTTCTAACATTTTTTACATCAAATTAAGGTAATAATATTGCGCTTTTGCTCAGGCGCTAAATATTATTTCATAGGCACTATGCCAAGCCTTTTTTCCGCTGTTTTTATTCTAAGTACGTCATATTCGTAACATTTTCATTCATTCTGAGGACGAAATGAACGTGGACAAAGTGAACGGTGGACGAAATGAACATTGGACGAAGTGAACATTGGACTAAGTGAACAGCGGACGAAGTGAACAGTGGACAAAGTGAACGTTGGACGAAATGAACTGGACGAAGTGAGCGTGGACGAAATGAACACGGACAAAGTGATCCGTCACCGAAAGGAAGGAGCCAGAGCCATAACCACCTGTTTTTTTGTTGTTGTTCTTTACTTTTAATATACCGGTAGTTACTAGACAAACATTGCACGCCTTTACAAATCCTTTTCGTCCGGAAATGGGTCCGGGTTCGAATGCCGGTGAGGCATGGATGTTGTGTTTGTCTTATGGGCCAGTGGCTACCTTCCCTGGAGCCAGTGGTCCAATATTAGGGACGGGCGACTGTTTATAACCCATAGAGTTGCTCACGGTGGTCTCGTTAAATCTTCAATTAAAAAAAAAAAAAATCCTTCAGTGTGTATAGTACTAAGAACCACAGATACGAACGTCCATGCTCTTTTACAAGTTGCTATTTCTCCGCAATTTTAGCTTACCTACGCCATTTTTTCATTTTTTTAATATTTGCAGTCATCATGGACGCCTGCAGGAAATTTTTCAAGGGGGTTCAAGTGTAATTAATTACGGTTTTGCTAATATGTAGAAAACAGTAATTCGTGAAAATGAAAGATTAATACTATTACTATTACTTACTTACTACACTAGAACACTACTACTATTACTACTAGCATTATTATTATTAATTGATGCTGCTCTTGAAGAAAGTGTATGTTAGTAATAGTCATGTATTATCATGTACATTGGTAACTGTTTTCAAAATAATGAACAATGCCGAGCAGGGCCACGCCAAGCCTTTTAAGTTCAGCACACACCACCCTGAGCGGAACTTGTTTGGGCGTACTACCTTACGGTTTGCTAGGGTTTCCACTTTCACGTTATCGTTTTCCAATTCCAAATTTCCAATAAAATTGGGATATTAAATTAAACGCCCCAAACTCCATCTTTCCTTGTGGTCTAGTTCTGCGAGTGTAAAAAAAAAGTAATAAATAAAAAATTAAAAAATAAAGGAAAAATAATTCTACAGGGGGTCAAGTTGCCCCAGTGACCCCCTGTCGGCGCCCATGGCGTAAGGAATTTATTAAAGATTTAAGTTTGTAATCTGAGGAATAACTCTTTCTTTCTCATCTTTTTAATGTTTAATCACAAAAATTATGTTTCTTTGTATTACTGTCTTAGACATACGCTTAGAGAATCCCCTTCATTTAACATAAATTTAACAAGCAATTAGTTTTAATATAACAAAATTTCTGTGAATCCGAAAAATTCTCATTCCCATACGCTTACCCTAGTTCCCTAAAATCTTAAATGGTTGCACTCGCCTTTTACTCTAAATGCTTAAATATTTTTCAGAGGGGCTAAAGGGTGTGATCAAAGAAAAATTGGGTGGGCGTTTCCCGCAGCGTAGCGCCTGCCCGGAAAACGAACCCGGATCGCTACTGATCACTCGGCAATTCAGGAACGGAAACATAACATGATCATAGATTCGAAGTTTAGGGGCTGCGGATGGCCTAGTGGTCAACGTCGTAACTGCCACGGAAAAACCTCAGGTTCGATCCCAGGCAGGTACGAACGCCCAAACCACTAAATATTCACCATGGGCACGTTAAGCCGTCGGACACCGGCTACTGCCCCCCCCGGTAATAAATAAGGGCGTCTTCCACTCTCCACACCCTCTTTCTATCTCGCTTACGTGTGACTTTCCTATCGGACAGTCTAGCCCAAATCTCCTACCTTTCTATTTCTAAGGGTTGTTTAATACCTAAGGTCAAACACTCCCTTCCTAAAATCCTTTACATCTGATCTGATCAAAGTAGTTTAGGGTTGATATATTATTGCGTAATAAGAATCGGAACATCGGCTGAAATCTCTCTGCTTTAATCACTGTGTAATATTTTTCTGATACAGCTCTTAATTATGGTAAAATATTTATTTCTATTCCCAGTTTCTTAAGAAAATTGCGCTTTCTCATTGCATAAAATCTATAAAAATTAATTAACGCTTGGTGAATTTCATGAATGCAGCCAACATTCATGTTTGACCTTACTAAAGGTACAGAGGGCGAAAACTGTGGGTCAAGTTTAAAACATCTCGTCCTGACGACTCTGAAACTGAATTACGTACTCGTACATGTGCGCAACTTTATTCTGTGAAGAGAATAAATGTATAAAAATAAAACTAATGACTATTTTTTTTCAGCCTGCGCCTTGCCCTTTTGTAACTGATGCCTTTGGAAGTGTTTTTTTTTTTTTAAGTTTCCGCCCTGCAAACTTGAAAATTTTTTTTTATCGGTGGAACCCGTTAATTTCGGAGGGGAGAGGGGGAGGGCATCTCCAGGAGTTAAAGCAGTAAAAAGAAAGAAAAACCGTAGTTATATTGCAAGTACTTTAATAAATCATCGTCAGCTACACGGTGGAATCACATTCTTGAGACCACCAGGTAATATCCAGAGTAACCGCCGTGTGCAGCGCGAAAAGCAGCTAGACTGGCTGAGAGTGACTCAATAAGGTGCTGGAAGGTGTTCACAGGTATGTGGAGCCATGCTGACTGCATACTGTCAGCTGCTGGAGGGTGCGTGGTGGAGGATCCATAGAGCGAACAACACGATCGAAGTGGTCCAACAGATGCTCAACTGGGTTTGAGTCTGGGGAAGTAGGGGGGCAGGGAAGTATTTTGAAGACTTTATCGTACTCTTCCAATCACTCTCGGACATTTCTAACTTTGTGACACATCGTATTGTCGTACTGGAAGATCCCATCCGCCCCACGGAAGACAATCAGCATGTATGGGTGTACGTGGTCTGCACGGATGGTTTTATAATGAATTTGGTCTATAATGCCTTCCACAGGTATGAGTGGACCCAGAGAATGGCACGAAAACATTTCCCAGACCGTAACGGTGCCCCCGCCAGCTTGTGTTCTTCTAGCAATGGTTGAAGAGTGTTTGTTCTCCGATGTTTCTCACCTTATACGCCAACGTCCATTCGTTCGATGAAGCAGAAAACGTGACTCATCGGAGAAGGCAATCTTTTGCCAATCAGCGAAGGTCCAATTCCGATACTGCATGCCGTGCAAATGTAAGCCTTTTCTAACGATGCACCTTCGTTTGCATAGGTGCAGTTACCATCCGTCTGCATCGGAGCCCCATACACAGCAGGGTCGTTTTAGACACACTTCCGTCTCACATCAATGGCACGTGGAGCTCCGCAGTTTCCACGTCGCTTATTCGCAATGCTGCCATTTCTCCAATCACGATGCTCTTTAACCACAGCAGCACGCGAACAGTTCACAAACTGTGCTGTTTCAGAAATACTGCCACTCTTGGCCCGAAAGCCGATAATTATCCCTTTTTGCAAATCTTATAAATCGCTCCTTTTATCCATGACAGCAACGAGCGATATGTTTTCAGAATGCCTACAGCAAACCTTGTATACCCTCCAATCCAGCTCACGACACGTGCCTTCTTTCATTGGCTACGCACTGTTGACGTCAAAAGTAGGAGGTGGTCACAATAAAGTGACTCGATTGTGTATTATCAATCCAGTACTGGATGAAGGCCTCTTACATAACTTTTGACTTGAGTATATCTCTTCCAAGTCACTCCAACATGCTTTCGAATTTCATCCACCCGTCTTCCAGGTTGTCTGCTTCTGGGTCTTCTCCTGCCCTTCGGTCAAATACAACTTTATATCACAGTTGTTTAACGGTAATCAGTTCTTCTAGCAATATATCCAGCCTATTGCGAGTGCTTTAACGATCTTCTTTAAAGTGAGAATCACAATGGTGAGTTAACTTCAATTTATTTATGTAAAATTAATTTACAAAAAATAGATATAGATCAAGTTGTTCTTTCCATGTAACATAACCACAGAAATTTGAAAATTTAATAGTCCCAATTTTTTCAAATTTCTGTGGTTATGTTACATGGAAAGAACAGCTTGATTTATGTCTATATTAATTATTCCATGTGTTTCCTACTTGATATTAATTTTCAAAGTTGAGGCGTTTTCCAGAAAACTGCGAAACGTGGTGACCGTCTCCAGGGAAGTTTAATTGTAAAAAAGTTATACTACATGTGAACCATAAAATTTTAAGATATTTGGTATGAATAAAGACCCTACTGCAGTGAGGGGACCATGAAATTCCAGGATGGGGGTTCCGGACCCACGTGCCCCTACCTTTCACCATCCATGCTATAGAAAGCACACTGAAAGTACTGTGTATCATAGTACTGCTGGTTCAAGTATAAATTTCGTTCTTCAGCTATAATCTGCATTCAACTAAATACCCCCGAAACAAAAAAAGTACGAAAATAGCTATAATTTTTTTTTTTTTAAAAAGTTCACTTCACTGGAGCTAAAATCACCAGTTTTACAGGTTATAGCTCTATACGGATTCCCAAATTCAATAAGGAAAAGCAAATTTTGGACAAAAATTCGTCGGCTGATCGATATACCGTTTACTGATACGGAAGAGAGTTTGTCACGACAGCTGTGGAATTGACTTGACAAGACCTTCATGGCGGAGTGAGTGAGGAAATGGTTGCTCTGCTTAATAGCAGATGAAAATTCATTTTGTGGAAAATGTCTGCGCGCGCGTGATAGAGAGAGAGAGAGGCACATACTCGGGCGAACGGTCCCTCTGAAGCAAGAGCTTAAGACAACTACTCCATTGAGACGAGTACGTAAATGCATTCTTTCAGGAGTGTAATCAAGATTACTTACAACAGCAGTAAATACAATATTTACGGTCATTCACCTCTACCGTCTGTCATTACCTTGCATAATTGCGAATCGAGTTACTCAAGTTTGCGTGCTCATCGATTGCATTTGCATTATTTTAGAATTGATTATCTCACATACCCTTACTTTGAGATACATTGGTATCTTAATTTGGCATTTCTTCAGCAACACTATATTAACGGACACTCCTATGCCGGTGATTTGAGAATGTTGGAATAACAATAGTCCATAAAAGTAATGTGTAAGACCATACGATTAGAAGGTGCAGTAGCTACCGCGACATTTCGTTGCGAATTGGTAATAAGAATGAACAAAATCCAGTACCACGTTAGTGGTTTGTCTGGGTGGCCCGCGGTAGTTAGATTTAATATTTCGAGATCAGCGGTTACAGATCCAACGAGAGGACATTAGTGATCAGGCTATACCCACACACTGCGGTTTAAACATAAAAGTAGCGATAGGGGGCATTCTCCAATGGAAGCGGAAAAATCGCAAAAACTGCATTCACCTCACACACACACACACAAACAAACACACGCGCGACTGTCTGTTCTAAAGTTGGATCCGAAAGTCACTCAGATCAGTAGTTATTAATTATTTCTACAAAAAAAAAAAAAAAAAAACAAGTTAGTAAAATCATGCAATGCATTGATTATGATACGCTTTCCAACATACTAGAAAGCATCAAGTTATGTGGGCCGCCCCGGTGGCGCAGTGGTCTAAGCGATGGCCTCTGATCATTCGTCCGTAAGGGGTCCGGGTTCGAATCCCGGTTAGGCATGGATGTTGTGTTTGTCTTACGGCACTGGCTCTCTCCCTTCCCTGGAACCAGTGACCCTAAATTAGGGACGGGCGACTGCTTATAGCCCATTGAGTTGCTCACGGTGGTCGTTAAACCTCCAATCAAAAAAAAAAAAAAAAAAAAAAAAAGTTATGTGGATAATGCCTGTGGAATAAATCTTGCTCCTGTGCCCTGACCTTTGATCCTATTTCGATTATATTAAACAGAATTGGTTCAGTATTCCTCCGGAACAACATACTAAAGTTTTGTCGCAATAGAAGCATTTTTAGTCAAGTTATGAGGATGATGGCTGTGGAATAAATCTCACTCCTGTGCCCTGACCTTTGACGCCATTTCAATGATATTCAACAGAACCGATTCAGTATACCTCGGGAACAACATTATAAAGTTTTGTCGCAATGAAAGTAGTTTTACGTAAGTTATGACCCATAAGGAAGATGGAATGGATCCCACTCCTATGTCGTGACCTTTGACCCCATTTCACCCATTTTCAATAGGGTTCAACCTACGGTTACAAAGCGTAAAAAACCGTTTCGGTGGACTTTTTGAATCGTATTACACATGCGAGTATAGGTTTCAAAATAATCCATTGTCATACATGTTCCGAAAATAGCTACGAAAAAAAAAATCTTTAAAACGAAAAATAAAATGACTGCACTTCTTGTTGGCGGAAAGATAATTACATCTCACTGGCAATGAGTACCATAATCTCGTTCACAATGACATAAAACATTTATTTTGCAATTATACCAAAGAAAAAAAAAAAAAAAAATCCCGGGTCTGAGTTGAACATTAACAGCTAAACCGTAGGCGATTTTCATAGCTAAGTGCCGTCAAAAAGTCATTTGGGATCTGATCGCCTCAAAACATCAGCACTTAAAGTATTACCACTTTTTTTCTTATTTCGCTGTTATCAATGTGACCGTAATAAGTTGTAACCTGTGGTGTACGTGAATATATTTTCTTTTATGTCTTTACCCTTTTTTGTGCAACACACGTATGTTTAACAAATGTACAAGAAAAACTAAATGTATCGAACCATGAATAATTTTTTCTAACTCCTTACTGGACAAATAATGATTTTTGTGAACTTTTCCGTTAATCACATATGGTACAACAATGCACAAAAAATTCGTAGCGCAAATAATTCCTTTTGTAGCTTCATTGGGTTAATAAAAAAATGTAATCGAATATTTTATTTTCAGAGTTAATGAAGCGAAACGAAAAGTCCTTCTCCAAGGCTAAAGGGTGGGTAGAAGCTATATATATAAAGTCATTTTACGATATGTGTGACCAACCTTCCATAGGTATTCATACCAAATAAGTAGATAATTCGACAACTTACTGATTATAATAGCCTGAAGCAGCGGGTGGATATAAAATGGTTGAAAATATGAAGCACAACTACAGGTTTCGGGATTTCACTGTTTCTTGCAATGCTGGACAACGTAACGAAATTCTGAAATCTGTGTAATACACGCATGCCACATTTGATGTTCGACGTATGTGTGTACGATAAGTATTCATTGTGGTGTTTACAACATGCACGTTTGTAAAATGAAATTAATGCAATAAATTTCCTTAGAAGTTCTAGCAAAACTGTCTGTGACTATGGGCGCCCACATAGGAGGCAAGATGAGGGCATTTGTCCTCCCCTGGAAATCGAACGAAGCCCTTTCTGTTTTTGGAATGCACACCAGAGATTTTCTATAGAGCTTCTGGATGGGCGTTTATAAAAAAAAAGTAGGAGAAACGTTGAGAATTTCCAGCAGGAAAAGCGGAAATTTACAGTAGAAAGTAATAATTAATTTCGCATCGAATGTTGAAGAACGTGCATATTATGCACACTATAGGAAAGTATGAACAGCGACTAAATTAAAAATATATCTTCCTCTGCAGCAACTATTCACTACTGGACAAAGATCTCTCGAAATTGTTCCAAGAACTTTGTCTTGAGAATATTTTTCTCATTCTTGACGACCAGTTGAGTAGTCTCTGGGGCTTGGTTGTACACGTGACACAAATGGCCGGAAAGGATAAAAAGAACGACAAAGAAATTTTCTTATTGTCCTAACTTGCTGTCAAATTTCATTTAAGCATCTTTTTCTTTTTATGCAGTTTTAGTGTCCAGAGATGGAAACGGATCACAAGTCAACAATTTCTTGCGGGTAAAACGGGGTGTGCCAAGGCGTTAATGACCCGGTTTTTTTTTCAGTTTTATTTTTGAAAAGAGACAAAAAAATCAAAGAACCCTTCAGAAGTCTTTGAAATAATACTCTAGAGTTGCAGAGTATGATCCGGTAACTTGCTGAGAAGGGTAAAGAAATGGGATTAAAAATGAGCTTTCAGAAGACAAAACTGAAGTACAATGCTTTTGCCAGGAATGAAGATTTATCAGTTGATGGGGAAAAGCTGAAGATAACCAATTCCTACATTTACCTTGGGCAGCAGATATCAAGCGAGGGTCGCATTGATGAAGAAATTAATTGGGTTAAAAAATTTAGTTGGAGAGCTTTTGGAAGAAACAGTACAATTTTTAAGAGCAATGTGCCATTATGTCTTAAAAGAAAAGTGTTATGATCGACTTTCATTAAAGTCAGGCATGAGACATAAAACAAAAACAGAAAAGCGTTTAATCAAAAAAGCGGATCCTTCCAGTGGATCTTTCAGAAAAGCGCATCCTTCCAGTGCTTACGTACGGAGTAGAGACGTGGATCTTAACTAACAAGTTTGTGAAATCATGCAGTGCATTGATTATGATACGCTTTCCAACATACCAGAAATCATTACTCAAGTTATGAGGATAATGGCTGTGGAATATATCTCGCTCCTGTGTCCTGACCTTTGACCCCATTTCGATTATATTCAACAGAACCAGTTCCGTATATTTCCAGAACAACATACTAAAGTTTTGTCGCAATAGAAGCATTTTTAGTCAAGTTATCAGAATAATAACTGTGGAATAAATCTCGCTCCTGTGTCCTGACCTTTTACCCCATTTCGATGATATTCAACAGAACCGGGTCAGTGTACGTCCGGAACAACATGATCAAGTTTTGTCACAATCGAAGCATTTTTACGTAAGTTATGATGCATAAGGGCAATGGAATGGATCCAGCTTTTATGCCCAGAACTTTGACCCCATTTCCCCCATTATCAATAGGGTTCGTCCCCAGGTGGTCCCCTACCACATACTAAAATTTCATCGAAATCGAACCATTTTTACGCAAGTTATAACGCATAAGGGCAATGGAATGGATTCCGCTCCTATGCCCTGACCTTTGACCCCATTTCGGCCATTTTAAATAGGGTTCGTCCCAAGGTGGTCCTCTACCACATACTAAAATTTCATCGAAATCGAACCATTTTTACGCGAGTTGTCGTGCGGGCGAATGGGCAGAGCTGGAGCATAAAACGCTTCTTCAACCTACGATTGGAAAGCGTAAAAAAAGGCCTACAGAGACTGCAGACAACTGAAAGGAGCATAGAGAGATGCATGCTTTGTGTAACCAAGAAAGATGAAAAGAGGAACTCGTGGATAAGGAAAATTACAAGAGTAGAAGACATCATGATCAGAGTAAAATCCCTGAAATGGCAAAGGGTTGGACTTATTTCCAGGAGAACGGACTACCGATGAACAACCGGAATTTTAGACTGGATTCGAAAGAACAGGAAAAGGCCCAGAAGAAGACCACATGGGAGATGGGTGGATGGAAGAAAATGGCCCAAAACAGTCCGTTGTTGAAGAAACTTGGAGTCCAACAGTGGATTGATAATGATTGACAATGATGATGATGATATTCGAATTTATCGTTCAAAGTATATTTGTCCGGATGAGGCAGGGGTCGCGCCAAATTATGTGACGACTGGAGGTCGGGTTCAATTATGTGACGTCTGGGTCGTGTCCAATTATGTGACATCCGGGTCCAAAATTTTTGGCTTGTTTCCAACTATATGTTCTATGGTTTCCAATTAAATTTATGTGTTGAAAGTGTGGTAAAAGCGGCTGCATAATACGAAGGCACAGGAAAATTTGCATATGAAGTTTGTGTGTTATCCGTAGTTACAATTTCTGTTCGCATCCTCCTCAAAACTAAAGCTACGAACGGCCATAGCTGTAACTGATGTAACTGTGGTGTATTGTAAAGAACAGGGTCCAAGCGCACAATGGCGTAGCAAAGATTAAGGGGAAGATGGGGGGGGGGGGGGGCACGAGATATATGATTTGCGCTCCTCGGGAAACACAAATCAGATTATCGAGAAAGCGGTTTTCCGAATATCCCAAAACACCTACCCGACAGGGGGCTTCGCTAAGTCTTCGAAATCAGCGTGAGCGAGTATTATATTTGCTGGGCCAAATTTGATGGCAACTGTACTTACAAAACACAGGAAGAAGTATTTTAATGCTTTTTACTACAGACTGCAAGATAATTTCTGCAACACATACCCCTCCCTTTCTTTTTCAATAGGGGGTGTTTACCACCCCGTCCCTAAGTTAAGGCCACTGACTCCAGTGAAGGGTGAGAGCCAGTGCCGTAAAAGACGTTGGCTCAGTGTTGGGCCGACGTTAAATTGCAAGGCTGTGCTATCTGGGAGAGATTCGAACCCGGACCCATCTCGGACGAATGATCAGAAGCCATCGCTTAGACCACTGTGCCACCGGAACGGCCAACCCGTCGGATCCATAATAATTAATTCTGAAACTATCTTGAAGTTTTTGTACTTCTTGGAATACAAGAGAATCCAAAGTTTGGAGTGTTTTTTCGTTAATGTTCCGTCCATCCATTTTTAATAAAAATTAGTAAAACCTGAAGAGTTACATACTCTTATAACAAACATGACACACTGCGACCAACAATAGTAGCACGCACTGATGAAAAGGAAATTTGAAAGCAATTTTTTTCCGTGGATTAGGGTTGAGTGGAAACAAGGACATGCAGACACAATATCTTTCCCGTCCTAACTCCTTTCCTTCACGCCAGCAACTTTGTTTTGCACTCATCTCTTCCAAAGCAGTCGTCAACCACGTCCTGCACCCTCACTGCTCCGGGGCAGGCTTAAGGGCACTGGTTATAGCTTACAACACCACCTTCTGTACTGGAATTCCCTACTTAGAAGCACAATCACCAGAGCAATTGGTTATTGTCTCCTTCAGCGAATTCCTATCCACACTCCTTATTCGCCCCTGACCATACTAACATGACAAGAAAAAAAAAACTTGAACTAAGGATTTGCAAGAGTGGAGAACAATTTGAATTTTCATGGCCCTACGGATGCTATTTTGAAAGCTTTTCTACGGTGAAGTAAATGCACTTCCTAGGGGGGGGGGGTTACATAGGGCTACACGACGAAAAACACGAGACTCATTATTACTTGGCAAAGTTCAGATTATATTTTGAAATTAAAAAAGTCGAAAAATGGAACATCTTGAACTTGGTGGGCAAGAAACATTTCAGAGTGGGCTCTCCCACCCCTTGGCGACGTCCCTGTTACCCGAGAAAAGTTTGTTCTATTTCTATATTGAATATATCCTCAGAGTTTATTCAAAGCAAATTAAATTTCGTATCATTATGTGCTTAAAACATAACTTTAACCTAGATTAGACACCGAGAAAAAAAGTATGTTATGAATCACTGCCGGGCCGAATTCAAGAGCACCAACAACGCACATCACTTCACAAAATGACAAATTAAAAACAAAAACTGGAAATGTATCGCCACACCGGTGGAAGAGCGGTCTGTGGCGAGTGCTTCTGACTGCTCGACCACCTTGGTAGTATTAAAGAAGGTTTCATAGCCATAGCTTAGCTGGATGCCGTGCAAAAAATTATTAAATCAGTTAGCAAAGTTTGAAATTACATACGTTGTATAGCTCACTATCAGTTGTTGTTCACCAATTCTGAAACATGTTCATTCGTTTAAATAGGTAAAAAGTAGTAATTTTTTGTGTGTGAAAACCAAGTAAAAAATGCCAACGTTTTGATGTAGCTGACCAATTCCAAATTCTGCTGCACATGAACAATACTAAATGTTATACAGATAAGACCCCCCCCCCCCCGGATTTTGTAGCCTACTCTCTACTGTTGTATTCAGTCATTCGGCGTAGATATGTGACTATCATTAGTTATTCATATGACTATTAGTATATTCCGCCGGTTTTGTTCACACAGATCCTTCAGAACTTATATGACAGCTAACTCAGAAAATGACCAAATATTTGATTTTATTCTGAACCTTCGTGGTTAGAACTGAATAACTCCTTAACAAGCTTTGACTTGCTGGACAACAGCCGGAAAAATTCTGGCCGGCAGATCATAGCCATGTCAATTCCTCATAGATTTTCTTGAACGCGAAGTAAGTCAATTTTAAAGCAAAAGTTCATTTTTCTTGCTAACTAAAAATAAAAAAAAATGATTCGATAATATCTGCGTTTTTCTGATCTAAGAGTACTCACATTTCAGTGAGAAATTTTCATTTCCAAGTCCTCCGAAAATAATTTTTTAGACGTTTCACCCACCATCATTCGTATGATTCATGAAATAGGGAACAATTTACCACCAACCACAATAATTATTCTGTAGCCTGACTTTTTAGTCGTTAAATTCACAAATTATCATCTCTGTTGGGAGAAGTAAGTTTTCAACCATGACAATATAAATGTAGTTAGTTCTATAGGAGGTGGAAATAATGAACAACCAAACGTTCACAAAACGTATTTGATAACTGAAAGATTCACTGGATTTAAGAGCTGCTATATCAAAGAATTGAAGCATCGATATATTCGAATGAAACAGCTACATTTTCTAATTCATAAAAAAAATAATGGATGAGTTCAGTAGCGAATCCAGAAATTTTTGACAGGGAGGAGCGGATTTTGGCGAATTTTTGCAGACGTGTACACAGAGGGGGTCCCCGCACCCCTCCCTCTGTCATTTTTATACATATTTTTATTTTGTAACACAACTGTTTTAAGCAAAGAACCCCCCTCCCCTCAACAGAAAATTACAAAAAAAAAAAAAAAAAATAGTTACGTTTCCCCCTCGTATACAGCGTGTGAAATAATTACTCAGGTACAAAGTTTAGTCTGTAGTGTATCCTATAGCTGACTATCTCAAAAGGTTGTACAGATATGTACACAAACAGCAAAATAATGTTGAAAATAGTTACACAAAGTGTTTCACAAACAATCGTAGGCTGATGCGTTAATGTTTAGCAACATTTTTGGTTTATGTACAGGGGTCAGACAAAATAATGTTAACACCTGAGAAATAGCTCAATGTATTTAAATAATAAGGTGTTGGACCACCATCTGCCTTTAATACGGCTTCCA
Source organism: Macrothele yani (assembly GCA_039090855.1). Classification (NCBI taxonomy): domain Eukaryota; kingdom Metazoa; phylum Arthropoda; class Arachnida; order Araneae; family Macrothelidae; genus Macrothele; species Macrothele yani. The sequence goes on along the minus strand of CM077029.1, from coordinate 164,848,573 downwards.
ACCTTCTTGGAATAGATTCATACAGCTTTTGAATAGTCTTCAGTGGAATGTTGTACAAGTCGTCGATCAGAACATCATCAGCCAGTTGCTTCAGAGATGTTGGAGGAGGGAATCTGCTTCTCATTCAGCTCTCCAAAACTATCTAGAGTGGTGGTGCTGTGATACTCAAGTCAGGTAATTGAGCTGGCCAGTGAAGATGTTGAAGTTCAGCTTGGTGTCCCTCAAACCAAGATAGAATCGTTCTGGCTATGCATATGGGAGCATTATCATCTTGAAAAATTACATCATTGCTGAAAAACAACATTTGGACCATAGGGTGCACCTGATTAGGGGCGGTTTTCCGAATAGGCGCACACCTAGGGCCCCAGATATTTTGGGGACCCGAAAACGTATTAATAGATTGCTAGTTTTGTTTTGCTTTTCATGGACCGAAACAAATCAATCCTTAAAGCGACCACTTTGTATTGTCAATTGATATTTCACTTTCTGATATTAGTAACATATATATATATATATATATATACACTGAAGAGCAATTGAATTAGAGATACCTGTCTAGTAACCTGTAGCACCATCTTTCGCCCTGATGACGGCGGCGATTCGTCTCGGCATGGACTCGACAAGACCCCGGAAGCGTTGGGAAGCCATACGGATCCACGACCCCTGAACAAGCTCCAACAGTTCACGAAGATTTAATGCAGGGAGTCAGAGCCTCGAACATCTCTCTCGATGACATCCCAGATGTGATCGATGGGATTGAGGTCAGGTGACCTAGCTGGCCAAGGAACCGAGGTCACGTCGGTGGAGTGTTCATCTAACCATTCGGATACAATTCGGGAGCGATGGCACGTTGCATTGTCTTGTTGCAAGATGAGGTCCCCAGTGGGATGTTGAAGACGCACAAACGAGAGCAAATGGTCGTCCAGGATATCCCGGTAACGTTTATTTGTGAGGGACGATGTCCCACGTACCAGGGGTCCCATTTCAGTCCACGTAAACAGTCCCCAGACGAGAATGCCACCCCGACCAGCTTGAAGAGTACCCTGCTGGCAAAAAGGATCCGTCGCTTAATGTGGTTTCCGCCGTACTCGTATCCTGCCATCCGCATGTACCTACGTGAATCTCGACTTATCAGTCCAGGCAACATTTTTCCACATGTCTAGGGTCCAGTGGCGATGTTCCCGCGCCCATGCTAATCTTTGCACCCTGTGCTGTGCGGTCAGCAGCAATACCCCCGTAGGACGATGGCTTCTGTACCCCATAGCGAGGAGATGGTTCCGGATGGTGTGGCTGCTTACACGTTTTTGTGCACCAGCGTTAAATTGCAGAGTGATTTCTTGCACTGTGGCCCGTCTATCCGCTGTTACAATGCAAGCTAGCCGACGATGACCCCGCTCATACACACGCTGTTGTCCACGGCAGTTGGCCCTTGCAGGGATGGTTTTACCGGATTCGATATGCTCACGGTGCACCCGTGACACAGTGGCTCGTGAAAATCCCAGTGCCTGCACGACTTCCGAGATGGAGTGACCCATTCGTCTGGCCCCGACAATTTGCCCACGATTAAATGCGCTTAGATCCTTCGTCTTACCCGTACTGCGTCTGACTCTTACTGATTCCCGTCGCATCACTCCTTATATTGTCGGATCGCTGCATACGTCATGTCGTTTCCGTTTACAGGGCCGCCCACAGCGCCACATTTGCATAACGCCAGCTGTCTCTAATTCATTTGCTCTCAAATTTATTTTTAAATTATTAGGTTAAAAATTTGTTTTTGACTCTGCTCTTGGGTGATATATATATATATTGATAATGGTTGATGATGATGATGATGATATATATATTAGTTACTCTTTACCTCGTACATTAATTTTGACATTTTATTCTCCTTTATATTCTTGCACATTGTCTGTATTTGTTCCTCTTATCTAGTTATTATTGATTGATTATTACTACTTCAGCCTGTTTGGATTGTATATGATTAAACCTATGAATAAAGCTAACATACCAGATCGGACGTCGCCTGGCAAAAGGTCCGCGTGCTGTACTCTGTGGCAGGGTACAAGCACAAAAAATATATTACTGCCTTCGGGCCAGGCTCTTGACGCAGAGGAGAGCGTGGTACTGCATACATTTACGTTCTCCATTATACTGTTCTACTTATAAAAATAATATCAAAAATAATTTAGATCATTCAGCGGAATCACGGACCGACAAGAAATAACCAAGACGTGGAAATTCTTCATTTTCAAAAACATGACTTTGCTCAAATACACATTACAATATTAGCAATCGAAGAAATTTTATCCAAACGTTTGGAGCTTAAAAATTATTTCATCCCACAATATAGGTAATTGTTCCCATTTGGTCTGAATGAACTTTTTAATGGAGCAAAATACTCCTTTGAATTTAATAAAGAGAATCGGGTATATTTCCTTTTTAAACTTCAACCTACTAATACGACCTTTTCAAGACCACGAATATACCGAGGAAATGGTTAAAATAAAAGGGAGTTTATGGACTTTACTACAACATTACAAGACCTGAACAACTGCACTCAGAACATCGTTAAGTGCTGCAAACAAATTATATTTTCTATCAATATAAGAAAAGCAAAATTCCTATATAAACAGCACAAAAACTTTATTTATATTAATCTAACCATTCGTTTTATCGTCGACGAATTACTACATTTCAGACTCCAATTATCTTCAGACAATATTACTGAAGTCAAAGATAAGAGCTATTGTGTTATGAAATACAAATCTTATGACACGGTCCCATTTAATAGAATCTTTGGTAGTACTTCAGATCTCTTTTATCTTCCAACAGTCCAGGTAGCGAAAAGTTTTAGTTATGTTTCAACGCTGGGATGACAGCTTTTCAACTATCGGGACATTGCTCAGAACTTTGGTAATGTGGCCATGCGTTTGGAGCTTGAAAATTACAAGTACAGAAGATAATAAATAATTAGAAGATAATAAATAATAAGAAGATAATAAATAATTAATTTTCTGTATTAATTACAGATGATAAGTTTACGGAATTTATTGAATGCACAAGTGGACATATCATCACGGGCGGTCTAAATATAATAGAATCAGAAATTATATGATGAAAGGAGCCAATTTCAGACTTCTGAATAAAAACTTAAAAATAAAGGATATTCATAGGTCTATTAAAAAAGATCTGTCTAGATCCATAATAAAAATATCCAACAACTCGGGAACGCCAACTCAGGCCTTTCTACCATGGTATGAGTAAGTTTGGAAGGCAATTTCAACGGAATTGGAGCCAACAAAGTACAGTTTATATAGGACAAATAATCAACATGCTAACCAAAAGGCCATTTATCGTCAAATTAAGCAACTAAAATCAAAATTTATTATAACTTTCGTAGATATATCAAAAATTAACTTTTCCAAAATCTGCAAAAAGTACTACCACGATATTATTGCCAAAGAACTAGATAAAAAATATTGAAACAAATACCTTGATTAACCACCAATGCAATGTAATTTGCAAAAAAAACCCATAGCATTAAATAAGAGATTAGGTATTGCCAGCTTTAATGTCAAATTACTATACATATACGCAGTACCGAAATTCCATAAATGTCCCTTAAAATACCGCTTTATAACGTCAGCTACCAACTGTTATGGAATTTCAGCTGGCAACATTTTCGAAAAAATCCTCAAGATAATACTAAACCAATTCAAGAGGACTCCTAGATGGTGCACAACAGTCAGTCAGTTACTAAATTACTTGAAAACTGTGCCCATTTTCATAAATTCACTTTCCATACATTTGACTTCAAAAATTTGTTTACTTCTATAAGATTAGAAGATCGTGACAGAATCTGTGGTACCTTTTTTGATGAAAACAAAGATATTCTCGATTTCAAAGAGGAATATTGGTACAATTTGAAAAACCTATGCATCTCCAACAATTATAGTGCTGGCCACCCAAAATGCAACACCAAGAAGGACACGAGATAGCAAAGCCAGATTTACTGGACACATAACAACAGATGCAAAGATGAAACGATTGAGCTTAAAGGCCTGTGCGACTTGCGGAACACGCAGACATCAATAGTTCGTGTGGCCTCCATGGCTGGCAATAACGGCCGCTACACGCAGCGGCACCGAACGAAAGAGGCTTTGGATGTGGGCTTGGGGTATGTCGGTCCAGGCTGCTTAAACACGTTGCCACAGTTCATCAGGCGTAGCCGCGGGTGGTGCTTGCCGTACCACTCGGTTGCCGATCAGCGACCAGACGTCTTCGATGAGCGCCATATCGGGAGAACAAGCGGGCCACGGCAGTAGTGATACCTGGTGGGCCGTGAAGAATTGTTGCACGATGCGTGCCACGTGCGGGCGCGCATTGTCCTGTTGAAACCTGGCCGCTGGCAGGTCCTGCAGGTAAGGGAGGACTACAGGCTCCAAAACGTGCGAGATGTAACGGTGGCTCTTGAGTGTGCCGGCGATGCGTACCAGAGGGGTGCGGATGTCATATCCAATTGCGCCCCAAACCAAAACGCCAGGTGAGGGACCGGTAAGGCGATGCATAATGCAGGCATCATACAGTCTCTCGCCGCGGTGCCGCAACACGCGGATCCGACCATCGTGGTGTTGCTGGCGAAAGCGGAATTCGTCGGAGAAGACAATGTCGTGCCATTCCGTAGTCCAGGTGCGGCGGTACTCGCCGGTGGTGTAACGTCAGTGGTAATCGGAACAATGGGCGCCGTGCGACAAGTCCCCGCTCCTGCAGACGACGTCGAACGTAACGGTGGCTCTTGAGTGTGCCGGCGATGCGTACCAGAGGGGTGCGGATGTCATATCCAATTGCGCCCCAAACCAAAACGCCAGGTGAGGGACCGGTAAGGCGATGCATAATGCAGGCATCATACAGTCTCTCGCCGCGGTGCCGCAACACGCGGATCCGACCATCGTGGTGTTGCTGGCAAAAGCGGAATTCGTCGGAGAAGACAATGTCGTGCCATTCCGTAGTCCAGGTGCGGCGGTACTCGCCGGTGGTGTAACGTCAGTGGTAATCGGAACAATGGGCGCCATGCGACAAGTCCCCGCTCCTGCAGACGACGTCGAACGGTACGTGCTGACACAGGTTGTTGCGCAACACACCCTAATTCCTGCGCTAACGTTCGTGATGTGGCGATGCGAGCCGTCAATGCCCACCGCACAACATGCCGGTCCTCCCGTTCGGTGGTGTGCCGCGGCTGCGGCGATCGCTCACGTCGGTCCGTCCGTCCCTCCTGCACCCACCGAATCCATACTCGCCTCACTGTGGCTGGATGTCGTCCCACACGGGCGCGGATGTCTCGGTACGATAAACCGCTGTCGCGATAAGCTACTATTCGTCCTCTGTCGAACTCCGAAACGTGCTGGAATGACTGCCGTATTATGCGACGAGGCATCAGGAAGCTTCCCACGCACAGGTCGGTCGGAAGCACAACACACGTCCACTACTTACACCCCGCCTTCTGTGCACCCTTATAGTGCTTCTGGGTGGCGTGCCGGGAGCACATGATTTGCATATGCCCTGCAATGCTAATCGTTTGCATGTCCTCTCGCGGGCGACGCATGCTGCGAATTTCAGGACAATCGGATGCTTCCTTATTGGTGTTGCATTTTGGGTGGCCAGCAGTGTATTTAGGATGGGACAGAAGACTTATCTACAGACAAAGGGCATTCCCATGGGAACGTCCTTTTCAAGCGTTCTAGCTAATTTATACCTGTACGCATATGAAAGCCAATACCATGCCACTTTGGACTGCAGTAAAATTATCAGATATGTGGATGATATTATGGTGAACAACCAAGAACATTTTAATCACATAGCAAATAACATTTATCTATTATATTTGGAACTGGCACCTACTAATGACAAAGACAGTTGTATACAGTTTTTGGACTTACAAATAACCTGGTATCAAGATGCTTTATGTACTACGATTTTTGATAAAAGAAATAACTATTCCTTTAGAGTAAGCTACCTTATAGACTGGGATTCAAATATTTCAATTTCAGTACACTGTAATGTCGTAATTTCAGCATTTTTCAGATGCTTACGCATTTGCAGTAGTTCAGAGCTAGTTGTACAGCAACTTAAAAAGTTGCTAGTCATTCATGAGAAAAAAGTTATCCACATTCTTTTATTCGTCATTTGTTCAATCAGCTTTTAAAAAGTACACCTACCAAGAATTTATTGTTGCTCCATAGAAAATTTAATTGGACACACATTACTAACACATGACCTCACAATGTTAACTTTTTTCTTCTTCTAAAGTGCAAGTCGATAGGTCGCGAGTTGCTCAAGATTTCTCTAACCCACATGGCAACACTTACTCACTTTATAGCTTTACTCTCAGGTCTCTATTAAGATCTTTGAGTTGAACGTAGTGTTGGCAACTGTTTTAACTTAGTGCTATAGTCTTCATGTTGAATGCAAGTTAATGCTTGCAGAGTCAATTTGTGATTCCCGGGATTCTCTTTATCGAAAGTGAGTTAATATTTTATGAGGTTTTTTTTATCTCTGATATAAGTTTGGTTAAAAATTATAGCTTGTTTAGTCATTGTGCAATTCCACTAGACTACCTTGTAGGAAGTGGCGTGTCACAAGTTTGTTTTACCTCTTTCATTGGCATGGTGACCTAGGAGATACTCGAGCGACTTTAGTTATTAACAGGTCTTTGCTCGGTTCGAAAGGTCACCCTGTGCACTAGTATCCCCCCTGATGAGAATAGTACACATCACCCTATTGGGATAGGTTAACGCACTTCCATTGTTACTTGGGTTCATATTCAGAGTTTTTGTATTATCAAATTTTACTCTTAACTTAATGTTCTGTTTCTTTTCAGTTCTCATGTTCATTTTCATAAAGCTCTCAATTAGTATGCCTCTTACGGAATGTCAATAGTTTGGAAGGAATTTCTATTTAGCACTTCATTCATATACTATATATATATATATGGCGGTCGTCAGAGCCCCTGTTCCCACTAAAGGGGCTCTGACGATCGCCAATAGCGGTATTACTATACCATCGGGATTAGAGGAAATGCTATCCCACACTCGCCAACCCGCTTGGCCAGCGTGGTGAGTTATGGCCAAACCCCTCCAAAATGACTCCACAACTTAAATCTTGGCCCTCAGTCTCCGGCAGCTGGAATGTACCTGGCCAAGGCAGAGGCCAGTGCAACATGAAGGCAGATGGTGAATCCTCGGAGGACCGGACTAGGCTGCTATCTGATGTTGACCTTGGCTACGTATAATGGACATATCTTCTGATTCAAGGCTTCTTGAACTGGAAGAGGAACTACAAAGGATCAAGTGGGACATCGTCGGGCTAAGTGAGGTAAGGAGAAAAGGAGAAGATCTCATTGAACTAAAAAGTGGACATCTCTTCTACTATCGTGGGACAGATACTGGCAGAACTAGTGGTTTTAGATTTATAACAAACAAGAAACTGAAGGATGAAGTTGTAGAAGTTGAAAGTTCCTCTGACAGAGCTGCACGACTCGTTATCCAACTCTCGAGAAGATACCAGGTTCAGATTACTTAAACCTACGCACCCACCACAAGTCATCCTGAAGAAAAAATTTAAGAATTTTATGAGGAAACTCGTCATCTAAATAATAAAGGTAAGCAGCACTTAAAGATAATTATGGGAGATTTCAATGCAAAAATAGGGCAACGGCAACAGAATGAAACTTCAGTAGGTAAATTCGGTCACGGCAACAGAAACCAGCTTGGAAATACTCTCGTAGAGTTTGCAGAGGCAGAAGAGTTTTTCATCTTGAACTCCTTTTTCAAGAAAAAGCCACACAGGAAATGGACATGGAGACATCCAAATGGGAAGACAAGTGAAATTGATTTTATTATGTGTAACAAAAAATTCGTCATAGAAGACTGCAGTGTGCTAAACAAGTTCAACACAGGTAGTGACCATAGATTGGTGAGATGTAAGATGCACCTCAACACTAAACTCGAACGTGGCAAGCTCATAAGACAAACAAAATGTATTGACATAACCAACCTTAAAAAACACCATAATACCTTCAAGTTGGAAATGAAGAACAGATTCTCTGCTTTAGAAGGTCTAACATCGGAAGAAGTGGATATTTCTGAAGTTAACAGAAAAGTAACCAAAGCTCTTATGGAAACAGCAACAAAATTAGCTGGGTCTAAGAACAAGTTGCATGTGAACAAATTATCAGGAAAAACCGAAATGTTGATGCGAAAAACAAGAGAGATGAGGACAACTAAAGAAGATGTGACTTCCAAAGTGGAATACATAGAGCTATGCAAGACAGTACGAAAAAGTATCACTGAAGACGTAAGGAAATTCACCTGTGAACTAGTTAGGAAAGCAATTGAAAACAACCAAAGCCTAAAGATAGCAAAGGGGCATCTCAGCAAGGGAAGAAAACAGATTATGGCACTGAGAAAAGAAGATGGTTCTGTAACAAGAAATAGAGGCGAAATATTGACATGAGTGCAAATTTTCTACTCCAAGTTATATGAAAGGAATGATGCATGTACTCCAAACATCATGGAAGGTACCAATACCAGAGTTTTCCCAGTCCTCCCAGCAGAAGTTGCACATGCAATCAAGAACATGAAGCGGGTAAAAGCTCCAGGAGAAGATGGAATTACTGTAGACATCATACAAGAAGCAAGTGGAGAAATCGAAACAGTACTCGCCCAAATTTTCACTCGATGCCTTAATGAAGGGAAGATTTCTGAGGATTGGAACAACGCTATAATGATCCTGCTACATAAAAAAGGTGACATTGAGGATCTCAGGAACTACAGATCTATCAGCCTCCTATCAGTGGTTTATAAAATCTTCACAAAAGTTCTTTCATACCGTTTGAAGGTAACACTGGACATGGCTCAACCGAGAGAACAAGCTGGATTCAGGAGTGGCTACAGCACAATAGATCATATCCACGTACTGAGAGAACTAATTGAAAGAGCGAGGGAATATGAACTTCCATTGTGCATGGCTTTTATCGATTATGAAAAAGCCTTTTGATTCGGTGAAACCATCAGCAGTTACAATGGCTCTGAAATCCTGCGGTATTGAAGGTGCATACATTAATATTATTAATAACATCTATGAAAATGCAAGTGCAAAGATATGGCTGTTTGAAAATACAACACACATAAAAATTGGAAAGGGAGTGAGACAAGGTGACACCATATCACCGAAGCTCTTTAATGCCACATTGGAAAATATCTTTCAATCACTGAACTGGAAAAACAAAGGGATAAAGATTAGTGGAGATTATCTAACCCACCTGCGTTTTGCTGATGACGTAGTCATTTTTGCAACTACCCCATCAGAACTGCAGAGTATGATCCAAGAACTTGCTGACAAGAGTAAAGAAGTGGGATTAAAAATGAACTTTCAGAAGACAAAAGTGATGTTCAATGCTTTTACACGAAATGAAGATTTATCGATTGATGGAGAAAAACTGGAGATAACAGACACGTACATTTATGTTGGACAGCAGATATCAAGTGAGGGTCACATTGATGAAGAAATTAATCGGCGTACAAAACTTGCCTGGAGAGCATTTGGAAGAAACAGCATAATTTTCAAGAGCAATATGCCATTATGTCTTAAAAGAAAAGTGTTTGATCAATGCATCCTTCCAGTGCTTACATATGGTGCAGAGACGTGGACCTTAACTAAAAGAGACATACAAAGGCTGCAGACAACTCAAAGCAGCATGGAGAGGTGCATGCTTGGTGTAACCAGGAGCGATAAGAAGAGAAACTCGTGGATTCGAAAAATGACAAGAGTGGAAGACATAATGATCAGAGTTAAATCCCTGAAATGGCAATGGGCTGGGCATACCGTAAGAAGGACAGACTATCGATGGACAGCCAAAATTTTAGATTGGATTCCAAGGGACAGGAAAAGACCCAGAAGAAGATCACATGGGAGATGGGTGGATGAAATTCGAAAGTATGCGGGAGTGACATGGAGGAGACTGGCACAGGACAGACCGTTGTGGAGGAAACTTGGGGAGACCTTCGTCCAGCAGTGGATTGATAATGGTTGACAATGATGATGATGATGATGATATATATATATATATATATTGCTTTGCTGTTACTTCAAATTTTAGAGTTCTTATCGACGCACTTGTTTTCAAAAGGAATAGCCAAATAATTTAGGATTCCTTTTAGTGGTAGGTGAAGGAAGGATTCACGCTTCCCACACTTTTCATAGGTGAATACTTAACTGGCCTGCTGTTATATAAATTACTTTCATGCTACCTCCAGCCAAAGGAAAACATCTGTGTTGGAACCTTTCTCCCTTCTTACCTGAGTTGCGATGAGGAGTGCTTGTAGAATTTGTCTTGATGATCGGGAGTGTTTGCTGTTAATTGTTTTTTCCCCTTTGGGGTAAGGTAATCAAGTTCTTTCTCAGCTCTAATCCCCCTAAACCAGCCTAAACCAAAAGAGTTAATAATTAGACTGAAAAAAAAAAAAAAAAAGAAACTCAAGAATATCACATTTTCTTTTCCTTATTTAATAGTGTTTAAAGAAATTTCTATTGTCTTCCCTGGTTTAATACTCACAATCGTCAAGTATTCTCACCTTTCTATTCCTTAAATCGACATGAACCTAACTTTCGAAAAAGCAATAGAAAAGTTTCAATGGTATTCTTACTCGAAAAGCTGTGTTCCTACTTTTCCGTTTTCAAACCAGATCTTCTGCGTTTAATTCTTATGCTTCTGTTTCTGGTAACTGCAGTGCAGAAATACAAAAATATATATATCACGCATCTTTGTGATAGAATAAAAAAAAATACAGACTTTTTAATTTTCCGATGAAAATAGGAAAAATGCTTTCAAGTAACACATTCTCGCTTTCCTGCACTGACTGATGAAATCTTACTGTCCAACTCTTTTGGTCCATGGCATTCGTCTATGCCATAGACGGCTTAATCTCTTCGATTTAGGGAATTGTTCTCCACAGAAAAAACTCCTCCACGAAGTCATCCACGCTTTTCAAGTGAAGTATTGCGCACAAATTGCATTTTAACCGAATTTCCTAATGCGGAGGACTTTTTCGGTTGCCAATGTCTTCAAGTATTTAATTTTTGCTTGATGCCATGCTCGTTGCCTACTGATTTGCTCAAAACGTAAAAACCAGATGATTTTCCAAAACTAAAGCAAATGGAAAGAGCACGTTTTGTAATTGAAACGCATTTCAATTTTATGACAATTTTATACGCAATGTACTGATAAATTTCGAGAAATTCCATTTTCACCGTCCTTAGCGTTAAATTTGCCAAGTAACTTTCAACTGAAAAAGTGCTAAAGAAATCAGATCGGTTTTGTGTAACGTATCAAACTCGAAAAGAACATTTGCCGTAACTGAAATAGTTTCTTCGTAGCATAAAGCTAAAATTTACTAAATTTCTACTTAGAGAACTTCTAGCGGAAATTTATGAACCAGCAGTGAAATTTAAAATGGACAAAATTTAATGAATGTTTATGTCTTATCATTGGCAAAAATTAATTCTGGAAAAAAAAATTACTTTTCACATCTTCTTCTTGCAGTTGCCAGTTATTAAATTAAAATATTTTCCTTATGTATTCTGTGAGTCTACTATTTTTGAATTAAGATGTTGAAAATGCTATTTATAATTTTTGAAGGTTCATTGATGGAACTGTTTTTCTGGATATAAAAACTTCCTTGATTTAGTCTCTTGTTTTTATGAAGTTCATAGTCCAATACATTTCACACACATTGCTCACATTCAGTTGTAATGTACTTATTTTGTCCTCATTGGAATCTCTGCAATTTTTTAATAATTATTTAATGTTTTACTAATTTTTCTTTAAATTACATTATACTGTTATCGTGGTTAGGCGCTTCCAGGAAGTTTTGTTTCAGTGGTTGTGTACGCGGATACATTTTATTTTCATACAACTCTGCCCCCCCTCCTTTCCCCGTATCCGTGCCTGGATGAGTTCATTTGATCACACCAAATAAGTTGCAATACCTCTTCTGCCCCGTACTCCTGCCAGTCCTAAACACAGCATTTCGTCTTGCTGATCGAATTTGTGCTCGATAGTTACCATTTCTTGCATATGCTTGGCTACTCCAAACTAAGCATCCACCTACTCACTTGCCTCCTGTGTGCCGTTACATTTTTCTTCTTGTGAAGTTCACTGTATATGCTTTCCATCTTGAACAACGCCTCCCTGCTCTTACTCCACCTCCTCAGGAGGCAAGTGCTATCATTCGGAGACGCTTCCTAGCACGGTTAACCACTCGTCTCCGAATGGAGCACTCTCGTGCTGCCTCAACAAACACCGATAACGTTTTTCAATCCACCTGGGCCCAATCGGCTGGGTGGTTCCATATCCACAATTTGCAGCTACGTCTCAACTTGTAGGTGGGATTTTTGTTGTCGCCCACATTCACTGTCACAACTCATGATTTTACGTATTAATTTTGGTGGTATGAGGCTCCTAGGTGGAGTCTCCTTTTTCACCCACATGATTCGCTATTTGTGATTATTCTGTTTTATGTGCTATTGGAGATAGCTCACCATGTTTCCCATGTTCTCTTCGATTTTGTTGTGTTTTATGTTGTATATAATTCTTTCTTCTGCACAGTTTACTGCACACCCAATGTCCCCTACATTATGTTGAATATATTTTGAAATTTTATTGTCCCTGTGTATATAATTTAATGTAAGAAGATGCTCTTCTGAGTACTTTTAGCGATTCTCCCCTTGTCACTGAATACTTCTGTACATATGATGCAAATTTTGAGTGTAGCACCACTGTTACATTTCTGTTTTATGAGAAGCTGCCCTTCTGGGTATGCTTAGCGGCTTTCTTTTTTTGTCACTGTATTGTTCTGTACATATGATATGACACTTATGAATTGCATTATTGTTCGATTTCTGTTTTTTTTGTAAAGTTGCCCTCCTGGGTCCGTTTAGCGTATTTCTCTCTTGTCACTGCATAATTCTGTGCATATAATAAGTATTTGTGCTTAATTGTTTCTACCATTTCTGTCATATTTCTAAATACTGTTGCACCTGTTAGTTCCCTCTCACCCATGGTCCTTTATGTGAATTAGTACCTTGTGCATATTTAATCTTGAGTATGGTAGTAATACTTAATTGGAATTTGTGAATAGTATAGCATCATGTCTTTTCTTGTCTACAATACTGTAGTATACATTTTCATTTGCATCGCTCGTGCTTTATTGTCTGCCTCTCCATCGCCCTTCGGGGCGAAATAATTTTATGATTTTAACAATATTTTGTTTTACGTTTCACTGGAACTTTCCAGTTGTTGTATATACCACTGTATTTATTGGCAGAATTCTACTGTCATGTACATAGAAATGCTATTTTTATTTGAAGAATAAAGACAATTTTGAAATGTAACATTTGCAAAGTACAAATCTAATAGTTCAATATCCTTGTTGAGAATTTTCTGCGATGTTACATGTTGAAGACACACATTATGTTTCACGAACCGATGATACAATGTTCCCGAAATGCTCTCAATCCTTCAGGCTTACCTGGTCGGAAAACTAAATCAGTTCAAAGGTCAGGCCCACATGTTTACTCTGCACCATCGTTATCCTGCTGAGGTCGCCCAGGGTCACGCTCATGGTAGAAAGCCCGAGAGCTTAGCACCCACACCTAACACGTCACACAAAGCATCATCCACGCCATTCCTTTATAAAGATGAGTTCATTTTTTATTTCTTACTTAAAGCAGAAATTTTTCCGCGAAGGGCTTTTTAGCTCCCAAAGCCGCCAGTCAGTGTAAAGGACCCGCGATCATTTATACTTCCTAGAGCGATTTACATTATTGCCGAGGAGGGGCGACGGGTAAGAGGCTAAAGCTGTGGGTCGCTGAATAATACTTCTCAGCTATAAAGAAGTCATTAGGAGCTAAAACTTTATCGGAGGAACGCATCTTTCTTTTGGCATCTTTTCCCCACCCACCCGAGGAAGGTGAGTGGGTTGGGTTTCAACTCAAGGGTCTTCATCGCGGATATTCTTCCTCGTTTAAAAGAAGAAGAATGTTCGCCGTCTCATTTGGGGCTACAGTTGGGGAGAAACTGCATTTAGAGGAAAGACAATCACCCGAGGACTTCCTCGTGTGTTTCCGAAAAATCCAGCCACTCACCCCATTTATTAAACTAAACTAGTGAACTAAAAAAATATAATGCAGCTATCCCCAGAAAACTTTCATTAAACATGTCGTTATATATTAATTTCTGTTATCAACTATTTCTATTATCTATTTTCTTATCCAACATCTTATAAAAATATGTTTTGTCACTGTAGAAATATGAAGATTTAAGGAACTTGTTGAAACTTAAAGATTTAGTTTAACTCTTGCTCGTAGAATCTTCAAATTTGTTAACATTTTCTGTACTTCATTGCTTTTTATGGGAGGCTCTGCTGTAAAAGTTCGCACTGAACCAGAGCTAAAAAAAAAACATATTTTTTGCCTCTGGTTTCATTTTCTTTCTTTTTAGCACTGGAATTTTAAATTCTTCAATTTTCTGCTCAAAAATAGATAGTTTGTGCGTGCCCCTGTTTTCTACTTGTCCGTTAAATAGGATTTTGCCTCACCTTTCCAATTTATTAATGACATCAGAATCGTCAGCATTTTTATTTCGAGAAAGAACAGAAGTTTGCGTTTCCATAAAACTGCTAACTATACTCCAAACCGACTTAAGAGTGCACCGTTGAGGAAGGTACGGAACAGCTACTTTTAGCGCTAGGAAAAGTAATCCCTTAGACTTTAGAGCGAAGAGCAACCGAATTATTTCTCAGAATAATAATTTTTGATTGCTGAGCAGTCTGTCAGGAAAACTGTTTTCAAGGCAAATTTTTCAAAAAATGGCAGGAGATTTAATCAATCAAGAACTTAGACCTTTCGGGCGCTGAGTGCCCAGCTGGGAAATACAACTTTAGGCATGGAAGAGGGTGGCGAAAGGGATGGATATCTTCCAACATCCGCTCAGAGCCAATAAATTGCGAATCGGGGAAATGCGAGGGAAGTGTACTAAAGCAGGCGCAGGGGAGACATATCTTTGAAGTACGAAAGTAAATGGTAGGGTGCAGTGCGGGAATAATACTTGACTGCAAGGATATAGGAGTTGATGGATGTGACGCGGATTGATGCCGTTTTTGCATTCTCCCGGAGACTGAGTCGACACCCTACTTCCCACAACAGTACACTATAAAATTCACTTGAAGTATAGAGGAATGATATTTTTTTAAGTTTCTAGTTCATTAGAAAAAAATTTAGGAGATAAAAGGGTGATGTCCTCTAGCATTTTTTTTGTTTCTTCCTCTTTGATCATCCGGAATCCGTACAGCTATACAGTTTATATTCGCCAGAACGGATATCCGCGGAGATGGGCTTACGCGCAGGCCTCTAAATAAAGGCAGTACTCAAGATAATTCTTCGGCATTTTTCAGAACACTACATGTACGTTTTTGGAAAGTGCTTGTGAAAGTTATTGTATTATCCATTTTCAAGGTCTTCGTCAAAAGAAACATGTCACCCCGGTAGCTGAGTGGTTAGAAAAGAGAGGGTCTCTGGCTAACAATCTGAGTTGGACCCGGAATGAGGCAGGAGTGGTGGCGTGGTGTGCTTGTACCATGGCTGTGTCCGTCTCCCATTCTTGAAAGCAGTAAACTTAAAACTGCATGAGTATCGGACCATACAATCAGTTAATGTCAGTTCACGTGTTTGTAAAGCATTATGTTTATGTTTAATACTAGTGCTATTATTTGATCTTTAAATTCCAAGCGGATCGCTATTCTAGTGTAAGTTCGCCTTGATAAAGCCTCCCGTTGGAAGGCAAGAGCTTGCACAATAAAATAAATTTTGTTATACACCGATTCACGGATTTTATGACTTTTTCATCTACTTAATTATTTAGCGGTGTACTTAATATAATTTGGGTTGCTCCTTAAGACCCTTCTTTAAAGCAGAAAATGAAAACAAACAAACAAACAAAAAATTCGAAAAGGTGACTGCTTCTAATTTTAGACACTCACAGTGATAGTTAAACTCTACCCTTTAAGAAGGGGTGAGGGGAGTTAAGAAGAGAATATTCAGGGACAAGAAACGAAATATTTTCTAGTTACGTCTTTTCCACTCCTTGTCCACCTATTCTGTGTTTATGGAAGATTGTGATGAACGTATGAACACTAAAGCAACTGCACCTAATTTCTGGTTTCAATGTTGAAGACCTACCTAAGTTTATACGACGGCAACTTATATCAATCTAAAATTAACTGGACTATGTCATCATCAACCATTATCAATCCACTGCTGGATGAACGTCTTCCCAAATTTCTTCCACAATTGTCTGTCTCGGGCCTGTCTCCTCCACGTCACTCTAGCATACTTTCGAATTTCATCCCTCCATCTCCCATAGGGTCTTCTCCTGGGTCTTTTCCTGTCCCTCTGAATCCAGTCTAAAATGTCGGTTGTCTCGGTGGTTCGTTCTTCTGGCAACATGTCCAGCCCATTGCGATTTCAGTGATTTCACTCTGGTCATGATGTCGTCCACTCCTCTGTCATTTTCCTTATCCACAAGTTCCTCTTCTTATCTTTCCTGGTTACACCAAGCATGCATCTCTCCATACTTCTTTGAGTTGTCTGCAGTCTTTGTATGCCTTTTTTAGTTAAGGTCCATGTCTCGGCTCCATACGTAAGCACTGGCAGGATGCATTAATTAAACACCTTTCTTTTGAGACATAATAGCCTACTGCTCTTAAAAATTGTACTGTTTCTTCCAAAAGCTCTGCATCCAAGTTTCATACACCGATTAATTTCTCCATCAATGTGACCCTCACTTGATAACTGCTGCCCAAGATAAATGTAGGAATCAGTTGTCTCAAGCTTTTCTCCATCAATCGATAAATCTTTGTTTCTTGTAAAAGCATTGTACATCACTTTTGCCTTCTGAAAGTTCATTTTTAAACACACTTCTTTACTCCTGTCAGCAAGTTATTGGATCATACTCTGTAGCTCTGATGGGGTAGTTGAAAAGATTACTACGTCATCAGCAAAACGAAGGTGAGTTAAGTAATCTCCATTAATCTTTATCCCTTTGTTTTCACAGTTCAATGATTGAAAGACATTTTGCAATGTGTCATTAAAGAGCTTGGGAGATATGGTGTCACCTTGTCTCACTCCCTTTCCAATTCTTATTTGTGCTGTATCCTCAAATATCCGAACCTTTGCACTTGCATTTTCATAGATGTTATTAATAATGCTAATGTATGCATCTTCAATACCGCAGGATTTCAAAGCCATTGTTACTGCTGACGGTTTCACGGAATCGAAGGCCTTTTCATAGTCAATAAAAGCCATGCATAATGGGTGTTCATATTCTCTTGTTCTTTCAATTAGTTCTCTCAGTGCATGGATATGATCTATAGTGCTGTAGCCATACTGTACATAAAATAAAATAATTAATGGTTCAGTTTTTGCAGGGAGGATTGAATACAAACATTCCTTCCAGCAAAGGAGGAAGAGAAGGGCTGATAAATAAAAACACTGCTTCAGTAAATTATTAAGTCATTTCATAACTGAAGAAGTAAATATTCTTCTTCTTTTTTACACACTTCTTACACCGTTGTTCTGCATTAGCTGTAACAACAACATTTCACCCCCTCTTTGGCCGATGTTCTGAACAGGAGGAGGAGAGCAGTGACAGGTGTCTGACAAGGATATGAAAACTAAAGGGTGTGTTACAGAAAATCAGCATCAAAATTGAGTAGTCTGACGTTGTGTCTGACCAACCTGCTAAAACGGTGAGGAATCCACAACCGTTGGTGAAATGCCACCCCTTATTTGCCACTTCGGAAAACCAATACATGGGTGGGTTTCATATGTAAAAACAAGATAATCTAAAACGAGGGTCCAACCCAAATGAAGTGTGGGAAAGCATGCACAATTCGATGGTGTACGTATTCGGCGCCACAATGGGCGCTCAGTCTGCAATAATAAAAAGATAATGACCCTCATTTGCTTGTAACCTAAAGTTTCCTTCGTTACGAAAACACCAGCTGACATTTTTAAAATTTTATTGAAGTGCCAATGAAAATTAAATAATAGGCATAATCATTTAATATCAATACACGTGTGAGAAAAACGAATACGCTCCCATTTTTATTTAAAGCAGCTCTCGAAAAATAAAAATAAAATAAGAAAAATAGAACGATGGTACTGGGATATGCTGATTAACACACTACTCGATATAGATATTGCCTCCATCCAGAAGGAGGTTTGCTGCAAACATGCAAATCGCAGGGCGGGTGCACCCACTCCAGATATGCAAATGATGTTAAACCGGAGCAGATGACGTCACACGTTCGTGAAATAAAGGTGCCAGCAGCAACAGGGATGGTAATGTATGGTCGCCAGTGGAAGTTTCGCGGACGTTTCAGATATGCAGGGAAACTGTTCAGCGAAGGCCGAAAATACCGGGCAGGTTCACCGTCGGCAGGTTTATCGTCATTTAGATGCATTTCAGAGAGGAAGAATTGTAGGACTGCGTGAAGCAGGCTGGTCTGCACGTCGTATCGCTGTGCATGTGCAACAGGATGCACGAACTGTTGGCACCAGTGGCTACAGGAAGGTTCGTACGTGCGTCGGAGCAGCAGTAGTGCAGTCCGACAGACGTCAGCAAGCCTGGACCGGCGGATTGTTCGACACGCTCGTTCGTCATCAGAAAGCAGTGCAGCCGATATTCGACGTGCTGTGTCATCGGCCATCGACGTCGCCATAACGATCCGTATTGTAAACCGAAGGTTACATGCTTACATGTAGCAAACCTGCGCAGTAGGCAACCATTATGTCGACTATCATTGACGGCCAGCCATAGCAGCGCTCGTCTGGTTTGGTGTCGAAGTCATACGAACTGAGGTCACGAATGGCCATCGTGTACTTTTCTTAACGAATCTTGTTTGTTATGCAATGAAAAACCACAGGGGACTTCGGCCATTAATGGTTCCAAAGCGCAAACTGGAAGGTGTGGGTGGGTGGTAATGAAAAAGTTGAAACTGTCCAGTCACTAAACATAGCGACATGAGACTTTTACCCTTGGTGAGTCGCTGCCTTGAAATCTGTTCGTCTTCCAGCGTCTGTTTCTGACCAAATGGAAATCATAGGAGACACAATAAAATTATTTCATAGACCTCTCTCTCTCTTAATGGTGGGCCCTAAGACATAGCCCCTATAGACCCCCTCTTAATGCGGCCCTGCTTATCCTCCCGGATAAGAAAAGCTTGTTCCGGCCCGGCTGCTAACAATATATCCAGTTCAATGTCATTTGATGGGGTATTCGATCATTATATTAGGGTGATTCGAAAGTCTTTGCCGTTTTGAAGAGTCGTCCTGTGGCAGGCAATTACTCGGTGCGCATGCGTTATGAACACAAGAACAAAGCATGACCGGAAAACCGGTATCGTCTATTTGGCATAAATAGAAGCACATGCTGCCGTGATTTATTGGAAAATTTTCTACCGTCAAAAGCTATGCTCGAGAAATACACGATCCGAGTGCTGTTACGGTTATCTTCAACCTCTGCAGCGAGGGAAATTTGTGCTACGGAAGGAGAAGGAGCAGTATCTGAAGGAAAGATATTGGTTTCAGCGATTTAAAAATAGGGACTCCACACCTGAAGACAAAGCACGTGCTGGAAGATCTCGACGATGAATTCTGAAGTTTTACTCCAAGCCGAAGAGTGAAATCCGTGCACAAGCACTAGACAACTGTCAAATCAGCCGGGAATACCTCAGCCCACAATTATTCACTGAATGCGCACGCTTGGCAAAACGCACAAAAGCTATCGACAAGTAAGTACCAACAGACTCTTGCCGAAGCTCAGCGCTGTGTATATGTGTGTCGCCAATTGCTGGAAAACCAACAGGATGACAGTTTCTTTAGGAAAATTGTGACACGTGATGAAAAGTGGATATTTGTCTGGAATCCGGACATAAGGAAACAGTGGTTAGTTCCCAAAAAGAGACGATTTGAGCACAAAGTTGTGCTTTCTGTATAGTGCAACTTTGAGGGGCCCCATTCATCGGGAATTAACTCCAGTTCGCAGAAGCATTAATGTGCAGATATAATATGGCCAACGTTTCTGAGGGATGTTCGAATCCCGGTCCTGTCGGTCATCTAGTCTGAGGTTTTTCCGCAGATTCCCCGTGTTTGGGGATGCGAATGCGTAGATGCTTGCCTCTAAAGTCGACCCCGGACGCGCTTTGTCCTTGAACACCCCTTCCCCAGGCTGCCTGGGTTTACCAGATGAGTGTCGATGTGCTGGTTGTAAAGCAATGCAAGACAAATGAAATCTGATGCCACATGGCAGCAGGTACCTACGAGATTTGCACCCATGGTTGTTGATGTTGACTATGACCATTTGGAGAGTATATATGCCGCTTTAAGCCGAAAGTACTCTGCTCTGGTGAAGCGTAAGCGAGTTGCCCTCCAATAGGATAATGCTCCTGCTAGTTGTGCCCGGTCAACTAAGGAAAAAATGCAGAAACTAGAAGGTTTTGAGCTAATGTCCTACCCTGCTTTTAGTCTGGATCTTGCACCTTCGTAAGGGTCCGACAGGGAAATCTGACGGTTTTTGAAACTATAGTAACAAGGTTGTAATTTGATAAAAACCTAAATTTATTTTTGTACTTACAGAGAATTAAATGCCATTTATAAATAATAAATTTAATGGAAAAAACTGGATGAAGAAAGTCTAAGTTTTAAAAATGACGTCATCCAAATGACCACCATCCTTGCGAACGCACCCTCGCAATCTGTCACTGAAATTAAAATCTGACGTTTTTAGGTTGGCAATAACTGCCGGTAGGCGCAGTCAGCCTTCACGCGGGAGGTGGGGTGGTGCTGGACATGTAATGCCATTTTAGTCACCATGGAGCTTTGGAATCAGTTACATCATGCTTTTGTTGTCGAAACATTTTCAAAAATGGCTTTTGAACACAACGAGCGTTTAGGTTGCATTTAATATCGGGCGTCACAGAACAGTTCCTACTCGGAACACAATATTGTTATGGATAGAGAACTTTAGAGCAACTAGTTCTGCATTAAAAAGAAAGCCGCCTGGAGGAATAAGAACAGTCCGCACTCCAGAGAACGTCGAAGCTGTTAGAGAAGCGATAGTCAACAGCCTCCGTCGTTCAGCTGCAAGGCACGCTGCTGCCCTGCGCATATCGGATCGAACTGTAAAGAGAATTCTTCATTTAGATTATTTCCATCCCTACAAAATGATGGTCGTTCAACATTTAAAGCCAGAAGGACTGGGAAAATCGTAAAACGTTTTTGAACAACATGGAAATTCAGTTACTGTTAATTCTTTCTGAACGTTACGTTACCGTGTTGCGAGGCTTTCTCTTCTTGCCAGAACTTCGCAGACGGCGAATTAACTGCACAAAAATTTGATTTCAACAAGACGGAGCAACTGCCCATACATCAAGGACATCGATGAAGGTTCTCAGACAAATCTTTCCCGAGCACCTCATTTCTCAACGAGGAAACAAACCGTGGCCACCTCGCTCGCCGGACCTGTCGCCATGCGATTATTTTCTCTGCGGTTACCTCAAAGGGAAAGTTTTTATTAACAAACCACGCACAACACAAGAACTGAAGGACGCAATTCGTGTGGAAACAGCGGCAGTTCTACGAGATATGGTTCAACGTGTTGTGCAGAATTTCAGTGACAGATTGCGATCCAAATGACCACCATTCGCAAGAATGGCGGTCATGTCATTTTTAAAACTTAGACTTTCTTCAGCCAGTTTTTTTCCATTAGTATTTATAAATGTCGTCTAATTCTCTGTAAGTACAAAAAATAAATTTCGTTTTTTATCAAATTACAACCTTGTACTATAGTTTCAAAAACCGTCAGATTTCCCTGCCGGACACGTACCATTTATTTCGGTCCATGGCACATTTTCAGGAGGGAAACACTTCCAAAACATCCACTATGTTGAACTTGGGATCCAAGACTACTTCTCGAAACCAAAGGAATTTTTTCGTAGGGGGATTCAAGACATTTCATCATGATGGACTATTTAGAAGATTAAACTTTTACGCATTTATACACGTTTTCATCAACTGTCAGGAAACGGAAATCACTTTTAAATCACTCTGGTATCATCAGTCTTCAGTTTCCTGATCCATGACGAAAGAATAACGTTTTTCTATGTTTCGTAATTACATTTAGCATGCAGCTCTCCGTGCTTCTTTGAGTTGTCCGTATGTGCGTGTATGTCAATATAAACGCAAACGAACCTTAGCAACCTAAACTGTAACAATGAGTAAGTTAAAAGTTAGTAGTCTTTGAAACCAAGTTCATTGTTTTCCTATAACAAATGAAAAAACCCGGTGACGGGGGGTGACTTATAACTGCGCCTGGGAGGCTCACTGATGCTGTATGCCACTGCATTTTTTTTTTTTTTTTGAAGAA
Organism: Macrothele yani; assembly: GCA_039090855.1. Taxonomy (NCBI): domain Eukaryota; kingdom Metazoa; phylum Arthropoda; class Arachnida; order Araneae; family Macrothelidae; genus Macrothele; species Macrothele yani. The sequence goes on along the minus strand of CM077029.1, from coordinate 164,826,033 downwards.
TCCATTCAATTCATTTTGTGGATAGAAAATCGTATTCAAGCAGATGCATAGCTTCTCTGTAATGACTACTCGTGATGTAATTACGTATGCACTACGGCTCTGCAAGGGTGGATAATGTAAGGCTAATATTACACATTGCGGACATGGAAAACCTTGCAGAATAAAAGCAGAACATGTTTCATTCGTATGCTAAATTAAACCTGATGTCACGGCCCAGAGCAGAACGTGACGCTCTTCAAGGACAAGGGCGCTACGCAGACAGCAACTAATCCACTAAAGTACTCTTCCATTTTTCTTCAGATGGCCGACTTAGTGTTCTGTGGTGAATAAGATGACGTTTACAGAAGTAAACGACAATACGAAAAATAAACACAAGAACAAAACCGAAGGCAGGCGTTAACAAGCACGAAACCATTGGTCAATCACGACTTCGGATAAGTGGCCTTCTTTCTGTACTACTACTTACGAACGCAATCACATTTCATGTCGTTGCACAACCGTAAAATGTGAGACAAAGGAAAAGCATTTCACAGTGAATATATAGCTTTTTCCTACTTTCACTCGCGAGGTCACAATCGAACACGCCATCTTTTTTTCTTTTTCTTAGAGGCAAATAGTTTTTCCCTTCTTTATTTCCCAATCTGTATCACATTTTGAAATGGTGTAAGATACGTTACTTACGAAAGAAAATAATATTAAGCATACATTTAAAAGAAAACACGTCGTTTCCTTTCTTTTTTGACGAGCTGCAGGTGTAGACTGGACCCAGAATTAGAGACGGGTCAAAAATAATTATCGTACAGGAACGAAAATGGTGGCTAGGTATAGGTAAAAGGCCATTACCGATCGAAATGGACCAACAGCGGCGCCCTCTGGCGGATATTTTCTGTACTTATGAAAACTAGCTTCGAAACAAAGCGAGATAGGGCAGAAAAGTCAATTGAAAAGTTCTAGAGCATCTGCTGGTTAGTAGGAAACGACACGTGGTTAAACGGAAACCAGGAAGGGAACTCCTGTGAACGCAACGAATGCCAACAGTCGTCGGACGGTGTCAGTCGGAAAACCGTGCTTAGAAACCGACATGCAACACGCACGATACAGCATAAGAGAGAAAAAGAACAGATGGTGCTATTGAAACGGAGTAAGCATTTTATGTACTCATACAAAATGCAATTACGCCTGCAAACCGTGACGCGGTAGCCAACGGTTTTCTGACTGACACCGTTCGGCGAACGTTAACATTCATTGCTTTTACAAGTGTTCTCTTGCTGGTTTCCGGCAAACCACGTGTCGTTTCGTACTAACCAGATATATATTAAAAAATAAATAGTTGTGGCAAACCACGTTGTATTCTCTTAATATATATAATCGCCACAAGACTTTGAGATCAAGAATCTGTTCGCCTCCATGCCGGGCCGTATTGCAGCATGCATCTTCGCACGAGGCAGTGCGACGCGCTATTGAAGATGACCGGACTGCGTGCTACAGATCCCTCTGTGATTGTCCTGCAGCTCTGCTTTGGCCATCATGTGTATCATTCATATGTATCATTACGTCCATAAAATTTCAGTTCAATTCGATGCTTCCTTCTTGGCGCGCAAATTTCATTTTCCGTGAGTGTATTTGTTTTTACTTTTCAAAAATAAAATGGAAATAAAACCGGGTCCAAATCGGGTCAGGAACACCTTTACCAGATCCGTTTGACCAGCAAGAAATTGTTGACCCGCTGACCTTTTCGACCAGTAAGAAATTACCGCTCCGTGCGACCCGTTTGACCAGCAAGAAATTGTTGACCCGCTGATCTTTTCGACCAGCAGGAAATTGCCGCCCCGTGTGACCCGTTTGACCAGCAAGAAATTGTTGACCCGCTGACCTTTTCGACCAGTAAGAAATTGCCGCCCCGTGTGACCAGCAAGAAATTGTTGACCCGCTGACCTTTTTGACCAGTATGAAATTGCCGCCCGTGTGACCCGTTTGACCAGCAAGAAATTGTTGACCCGCTGACCTTTTCGACCAGTAAGAAATTGCCGCCCCGTGTGACCCGTTTGGCCAGCAAAAAATTGTCGACCCGCCTCCAGTTTGGATCACTGGAATGTTTCCTTTCCACGGTCTTTAAGGTCGCCAGACCTAACACCCATGGATTTCTTCTTGTGGAGGTACAAATGACCAAGTGAGCCAAACACCACACACATTTTTACTAGACCTAAAGGACCGCATCGTTCGTATGCGCTGTAAAACGCATCATCCCTTCCATCGCTTAATGAATATTTAAAGTGCGACAAACGGTACTAGTGCTAGAACTTTGAGTTGCTCGTTCATACTGAGAAAAATATGATCTTTATTTTTTCATGAAATATTTTTTCTCACACACCCTGTACAGTACCAGATGCAGTCATTTAAATACTCACGGAAAAGGAGTTTGAATCCGCCAGCCAAACAACCCGAAATACATATCGTCAGATTTCATACATAAAGTTTACGATTGTTTCCTTAAATAACTATGCATTGCCTATCTGCATCAAGTGAATAGGCACTTCATTCTCCCTGAGAAAAAAGAAAATGGAGGAAATACCACGGTGCATTAGCAGTGAAGACGTTTCCTTCCAATTGCGACTCCTGTTCTTATAGTAATCATTTACTTTAGAATCCGAGACAGCTATCAATAACGTCCATTCCTTTTATCATCTTAAAGGATTGGACCAAATCACGCTGCTTATAATTCCACGCTGAGGCAGTTCAACAGTTTACATTTTTGTGTCATATGTCTTTCCGTGGATATTTCTGATCATCATCTCTGCGGTACCGCGATTACGTCAATGACTACAAAAGGAATTAAGATTTATTAGCATCACATATATATATTCTTCAAGGCCATTTTAACATTTCTAGACAACCTATTAATCAATACGAACGTTTAAACCTTCCTCTGACACCAGAATGAGACAGTTTATTCCCTAGCATTAGTTTTTACACTACTGTTTGTGAAAAAAATTGCAACACCATGAAGAACTGCTGGTATTAGCTTGAAACTTACAGAATATATGAAACAGGTTCGTATATGCAAGTGATTAAAATATCAGTGAAAATGCGCATGCGGTATCGGAACACCGCTCTCTGAACTGTCCGGTCTTAGATACAAAGAGCTGGCTCAAACGAGATGTTGCAATCGGGTCTGGTTCATTTGCCCGACGTTTACTTAACCGAAGAGTCACTTGACCGAAAATCACTTCACCGAAAAGATTGTTTCACCGAAAGATCACTTGATCGAAAAGTTAATTTCAACGAAGGGTCACTTGATAGAAAGGTACATTTCACCAAAGGGTCACTTGATCGAAAAGTTCATTTCACCGAAAAGCTTCTTTACCTAAATGTTCATATCATCGAAAGGTCATTTCACCGAAGGGTCAGTTTATCGAAAACTTTGGATTTCATTACAGGATCTGATGAAGTATGGTGCAAGTTCGGTAGACAGACACCGAAACGTTAGGGGATCATACTCAAATTGCACTTTTGATTTCTCCGTGTCACAAAGAACGCACAGATTTAGTTTTAAGACAAATCTTTTTTTTTTTTTTTTTTTTAGGACAATAGGCCTCGGCTGAGGCGTTTTTAGCAAATTTTAATCATGTTCATAGGGTTTACATAAAAGTCATGTTTATAAGATTTACATAAAAAGGAAAATGAATAATGTTGCACATTTTTTCAGGCAAAAAAAAATAAATAAAAGAAAAATCAATCTTAGGTCCCTAGGCCTTGGCTTAGGCCTTTTTACCCAATTTTTATCGTGCGAACTCATGTTCATAAGGTTTACATAAAAAGTCAAGTTAATAATGCTGCACATTTTTTCAGGCAAAAAAAAAAGAATCAATTTTAGGGCCCTAAGTCTCGGCTTAGGCCTTTTTAGCAAATTTCAACCATGCGTGCTCATGTTCATAAGGCTTACATAAAAATTTACTTTACATTTTATGTAATGCTTATGAATATGAGTAGGGTTAAAGTCTACTAAAATGGCTTGTATCCTACTACGGTTAAAAAATTTATGTTTTGTGGTTGAGTAAAACAGGAACATTATTTACTTGATTTTCTATGTAACCCTTATGAATATGAGCTCGGAGGATTAAAATTTGACAAAAAGGCACAGATCTAAGCCTTATAATTAATGTTATATTTCGAGAAACCTATTCATGGGGAGGTGTTTCATAGAAATTAGAAGTGTATTTTTTATACAATCCAGTAATGTTCAGGTGGCCAGTTTTTCAAAAAGCCGCACCACACTCAAACAACACAATTCTAAGTTTTCGATAAACTGACCATTCGCGGTGAAATGATCTTTTGATATAATGAACGTTTAGGTAAAGTAATCCTTCGGTGAAATTAAATTTTCAATCAAATGTCCTTTCGATGAAATGAAATTTTAGGTGAAGTGACGGTGAAATGAACTTTTCGGTCAAGTGACCCTTCGGTGAAATGATTTTCGGTCAAGTGGCCCTTCGGTGAAATGATTTTCGGTCAAGTGACCTCTCGATCAAGTGGACGATACCCGGAACTTTTCGGTCAAGTGACCCTTCGGTGAAAGGATTTTCGGCCAAGTGGCCCTTCGGTGAAATGATTTTCGGTCAAGTGACCTTTCGATCAAGTGGACGATACCCGTTACAATCAGTGAAAGGCCGGGATTGAGTCAAAAGGGTGTTTCTTGTGTCCCACTCTGCCCCGTCGCCGAAAGAGATCGCATTACGAACACCCGACGAACTTTGAGCGAGGAAGGATTGTTGGGATAAGAGAAGCTGGATTTTCCTACCGCAAAATTGCCAATCGTACGGGACAAAACGCCAATACAGCGATGCGAACGTGACTGTAGTGGACAGATGAGGTTCGGACGCGCAAAAATCCGAGAAAAAGAACATAAAATCGCACGACTGCAAGGGATGACAGACAACTAGCTCTACCGCACGGCAGTATCCAATCGGACAGCGACATCCACGGTGTCAGAACAGCAGTGGAGCACTGTCAGAGGTGCTCCAGCATAGTTTAACGCCGTCTGCTTAACAGAGGACTGGTTGCCATTCCTTGCCCATTCAACAAGTCGTGGTTGTTATCTGACGAGTCACGATTCATCTTGAAACACCATGATGGTAGCATACGTGTTCGAAAACATCGTGGTGAACGGCACCTTGCAGCGTCATACCAGCCAAGAGTCATAGTTCAGGGCGTCATTGGGTTCAACTAGCGATCTCGCCTGGTACGAACTGAGGGAACCCTCAACAGCCAACACGATACATCATATATGTGTGTTTGAGAGGCAGAGGTGATACCCTTCCTTCACTGTTGTCCTGGCGCTATATTCCAGGAAGACAGTGCTCGGCCACATGTGGTCTGGAATGTCCAAGACATTTTCCACGCACAGCGCATACCGCTTCTTCTCATGCTGCACGTTTGGAGGAAAGAATAAGGTGGAGATGTCATAAGCTCGCAGCCGAGATTGAAGCTGGTTTCTCAAATGTCCTTGGGGTGCGGATGAAGGTCGACGGGAGAGCCACGCCCCTTATCCGCCCAAAACAAGTTGGTCCCTATTTTGCCGGCTCAATTATTTGCTGAAATCGCTAAAAGAACGCTAAGTTATAGCTAAAACAATCAAACCGAGCAGAATATTAACACAAAAACTATTATTCGTTAACTTCCACGAAAAATCAGATCCACAAAATTGTCTTTTGACATATCAATAGCATGATGTTGTTATAAACTGAAAAATGCCGCACAAAGGAATCCATGTAAACGCAGAAGTAAATTTCATGATACAGAACAAGTCATCTGAAAATACTTGCGCATTTTTATTTTTTTTTTTTTTTTTACATTTGTCTTTGACTGAGAGAGTGGGTGTCCAGAAACAAATGGCACCATTTCAAATACATTATTGGTTTTTATGTTCTTATCGCAGTAAATGTAAAAATAAAACAGTAAATGTACAACTCATACCAAACAAACGCTGCAAAATTTCACAAAATAAGACTCTCCTACACTTAAGTTTCCACAGAACTACAATAAAAGACCTCCACCCCCGCCCACCCACAGAAAAAGTAACGTATTTCAAACCCTCATAATATTTCATTTGTATCGCTCAAAATTTGCCTTTATAAAATAAAATCTGATTGACCTTTGAATATTACCAATTTATTTGATTTTTGTCTAATATTTTTGGATTTGAAGTTAGAAGTGAATGTTTTGGACCAGTATTTTAATCTAATTTTTAAATACACTGACTGGAAAAAAAATCCCAACACCACGAAAAAATAGTTGTAGAGGAATGAAATGGCGGCAATACATTTGTATAGGTAACATATTTAATCGATTAAGGTTTCAAGATCACAGCTTAATGTAAGCGCGAGAAGATCCATTTTAAATGTGAAATGCTGGTACATTAATAACCGGTGTAACCGCCAGAATGTTGAATGCAAGCACGCAAACGTTCATGAATTGTGTCGTACAGGCGCTGGATGTCAGTTTGTGGGATGGAGTTCCATGCCTGTTGCACTTCGTCGGTCAATACAGGGACGGTTAATGCTGGTTGGGGGTGACGCTGGAGTTGTCGTCCAATGATGTCCCATACGTGCTCGATTGGTGAAATATCTGGTGATCTAGCAGGCCACGGCAACATGTCGACACTCTGTAGAGCATGTTGGGTTACAACAGCGGTATGCGGGCGAGCGTTATCCTGTTGGAAAACACCCCCTGGAATGCTGTTCATGAATGGCAGCACAACAGGTTGAATCACCAGACCGACGTACAACTGTGCCGTCAGGGTGCATGGGATAACCACGAGAGTGATCCTGCTGTCATAGGAAATTGATCCCCAGACCATAACTCCAGGTGTAGGTCCAGTGTGTCTCGGCCGCAGACAGGTTGGTTGCAGGAGTTCACCTGGCCTCCTTCTAACCAACACACGGCCATCACTGGCACCCAGGCCGAACCGGCTTTCATCAGAAAACACAACAGATCTCCACTCCGTCCTCCAATGAGCTCTAGCTTGACACCACTGACGTCGCAAACGGCAGTGGTTTGGAGTAAGTGGAATGCACGCTACAGGGCGTCTGGCTCGGAGCTGTCCTTCAAGTAACCGATTTGTAACAGTTCGTTGTGTCACTGTGGTGGCAACTGCAGCTCGAATTGCTGCCGCAGACGCGGTACGATGCGCCACGGCCATACGGCCGTACACGGCGGTCTTCCCTCTCAGGGTTGCCACGTGGCCGGACGGAACCCGGTCTTCTTGAGGCAGTAGACCGGGTTCCGTGGCCGGACGGAACCCGGTCCCTTGACTACCGCTACCAACAATCATGCACAGTGGCTACATTCCTGCCAAGTCGTTCTGCAATATTGCGGAACGAAAGTCCACCTTCTCGCAGCCCTATTACACGATATTACCAATTTATTTGATTTTTGTCTAATATTTTTGGATTTGAAGTTAGAAGTGAATGTTTTGGACCAGTATTTTAATCTAATTTTAAATACAGTAGTTCATTGACGCAAATTTATTTAAATGAATTATGTGGTTGTCGCATGGGTGATCCTGGTCTAATGCATGTGTTTGGAGGTCGTTGAAGACCTTTTTCCCAATGAAAAAATTCCAAAACCTTAGTTGTGAGTCACGACGGCGTGTGCATAGGTTCAATTTTTCCACTTGACTCTGTTAAAGAAAACTTTTTCTCACTGCCGGCAAACGCATTTGAAAACTTTTTCTCACTGGCGGCAAATGCGCATAATATCACTTGAAGGAAAAGTTAGACCCCCTTATTCTTTATGTTTATCAATAAATCACATTCTAGTGTTGAAGATTTTATTGGTACTTCTTGCTCTAATGTGTTAATGCATTCCTCGCAGTTCACTTTGTTTTTAAGTTTTCTTACAATAAAACCAGCAATATGTCCTACAATGGCTTTTTTTTTTTTTTGAGTGGAGGTTTAACGACCACCGTGAGCAACTCAAATGGGCTATAAGCAGTCGCCCGTCCCTAATTTTGGGTCACTGGTTCCAGGGAAGGGAAAGAGCCAGTGCCGTAAGACAAACACAACATCCATACCTGACCGGGATTCGAACCCGGACCCCTTACGGACGAATGATCAGAGGCCAACGCCTTAGACCACTGCGCCACCGGGACGGCACAATGGCTTCAACACCATCTGTAAGTTCATCTAACTTTTCATAATTTATAGTTAATTAAGTTTCTACGTTGCAATCTTTATCAAAAACCCTTCCTTTTTCAGATGAACAAATTTATAATTTCTTCAGATTTAATATTCGTGCTTAAGCCATGTTGTTAAACGGAAAGGATATCCTTCAGATGAATAAAAAGATACAAATTAGTACGTAAGTGTTTAAAAAAAGCATCGTTTTGCACTTGCTTCCTTCTTGTAAGGCTGTTGGACTCCTTTTGGGCTTATATAGGGGGTGTGGCCGAAAACCTAGTGCTCCAAAGTCTCCGGGAAAACAGACTTCAGGGATTAGACGTCTTAGCACCTCCACCCTTTCCTTTCCTCAAAGCCTGCACGTTTGTTGGTTATGTCCCCGATGGAAAATGTCTGGGACATGGTAACTAAGTGACTGGCCCACCAAGCATCTCCGCCACTCACCACAAATGAACTTTGGTCTGGCATAGAAGCAGCCTGGCAGGCAATTCTCCAGGACGATATCAAAAACCTCTTCCATTCAATGCCACTCCATGCGGATGCTGTTATTATTTGCTCAGGTGACTTCACACGATACTGAGTTCTGTAGCGAAAAAATCTTGTATAGCTCTACAAATGTTACCAGTAATCTCCTGTAACACGAGAAATCTGGGATTCACCTTAAATTCATTTTGAATAGCGCGATTCTTTCTTGGTGTTGCAATTTTCACAAACAGTAGTGTATTACACAGACAAATTAACTTACGCGTTTTGTCATTCGTATACATGCAGCAACTAACCATTGTCTTAAAAGATAAGGCTTTAATCGACGCATCTTTCCATTTCTTAGTTATGGTGCAGAGACTTGGACTTTTAACTAAAAGAGACATACAGAGGCTTCGGACAACTCCAACAAGTATGGAGAGATGTATGCTTGGTGCAAGTAGGGGAAATAAGTAACGACATTCGTGAATAAAAAAAACGACAAGAGTAAATAAATGACATGATCAAAATAAAGACCCTTAAGCAGCAATGGGCTAAGAACTGACCACCGTTGATCAACTGAAATACTATATAGACTGTTAATTAAATGAGATGTATTATTCATACATTACTCAGACCAGAAAACTCTATGCACATTTTCCCCACGTGAAAAGCAAAGTTCCATTTCAATGGCGATAAGCAAAGTGCGAGAATTAACACAAAATATGAAGGTGAAAGTTACAAAATTGAAGCACTTTGAAAGACAAATAATACAATGTTAAAAAAGTACTAAGTCATGCAGACAACACAGTTCTGATATCACTTCAAAAGGCTGGGACTATACAATATAGCTCTGTATCACTTCAAGATCCTGGGACTCGCAATTGAACGTTGAAATATGCAGACAGTTTGATAGTCAAGTTATCCAGCAGATTACATCTAAACATACACTTAGTGCAGCAGTATTAAATAGGTGAACGGTGAAATAAACATACGCTTAGTGCAGCAGTATAAAATAGGTGAAAGGTGAAATACTGCTGCACTAAGTGTATGGTTTAGATGTGATCTGCTGGATAATTTGACTATCAAACTGTCTGCATATTTCAACGTACAATTGTGAGTCCCAGCCTTTTCAAGTGATACAGAGCTATATTGGACAGTGGAGCTGCGTTGGACTGTGCTACATCTATTACTATTACTTTGTCTCGTTCCGCCAATTTGCTTGGCTCCACGGGAACTAATGGAACTCCTTGGATTTATTTGAAATGTTGCGATAGTTTTCCTGCCTTGAGACGCGGGTTCGGGCCTCTGCCATTCCCGTGGTCCAGAGACCAGCCCGCGATGTTCTGCTGGCAGCCGACCTAGCGCACTTTGGCTGGGTCTCCACACTGACTGGCGGGATAGGCCGTTAAATTTTTGGGTTGACTGGGAGATTGTCTACAACTCGAACAGCTTTGATTTTTGGGGAATCATTTCCCTTTATTAATAACAAAGTATTTACACGCATATATACACTGTCCTAATGATTAGGACTTACAGCAGTGTTGAGATAATGAAACAAAGTATATTTACAAGGTATTTACATGGTGATACTCTTACCTCTTGTCCTCTTTGACTTTTGCCCTAAATCCGTATCGCAGTCGCTTTCTGTGTGCACGTTAACCTCTTGCGACTCGGTTCCCGTTTGACTGGGGGAAATCGTATGCTGCTGGAGGGTTAGCCTCTCAACTAGGGCTATCACCCCCCTCCCACCCCTATTAACGGAGGATTGGATGAGCAGATCCAATCTTCGCGTTCTTTGCACACCTGGGATCAGTGTGTTGCTACATCTATGCAGAACTGTATTGCCTGCATGACTTAAGTTACTTTTTTTAACATTGTATTCTTTGTCTTTCAAAGTGCTTCAATTTTGTAACTCGCAATTGTACGTTGAAATATGCAGACAGTTTGATAGTCAACTTATCCAGCAGATCATATCTAAACATACACTTAGTGCAGCAGTATAAAACAGGTGAAAGGTGAAATAAACATACACTTAGTTCAGCAGTATAAAATAGGTGAAAGGTAAAATACTGCTGCACTAAATGTATGTTTAGATGTGATCTGCTGGATTATTTGACTATCAAACTGTCTGCATATTTCAACGTACAATTGTGAGTCCCAGCCTTTTGAAGTGATACGGAGCTATATTGGACAATGGAGCTGCGTTGGACTGTGCTAAATCTATGCAGAACTGTGTTGCCTGCATGACTTAAGGTACCTTTTTAACATTGTATTATTTGTCTTTCAAAGTGCTTCAGCCGCCCCGGTGGCGCAGTGGTCTAAGGCGCTGGCCTATGATCATTCGTCCGTAAGGGGTCCGGGTTCGAATCCCGGTGAGGCATGGATGTTGTGTTTGTCTTACGGCACTGGCTCTCTCCCTTCCCTGGAACCAGTGACCCTAAATTAGGGACGGGCGACTGCTTATAGCCCATTCAGTTGCTCACGGTGGTCGTTAAACCTCAAAAAAAAAAAAAAAAAAAAAAAAAAAAGTGCTTCAATTTTGTAACTTTCACCTTCATATTTTTTGTTAATTCTCGCACTTTGCTTATCACCATTAAAATGGAACTTTGCTTCTGACGTGGGAAAAAATATGCATAGAGTTTTCTGGTCTGAGTAATGTATGAATAATATATCTCATTTGATTAGCAGTTTTAGCACATTATAATTGACCATATGCTCATGGTTATAATCTATATAGACTGGACACCAGGGGACATGAAAAGACCTGAAACGAAGATCACGTGTACGGTGAGTAGAATTAATTCCAAATAACAGAAGAGAATTGCTCACGTCAGAGATGTGGAATCCAGCAGTATATTGAGAATGGTTGATAATGTATGCCATTGCTTTGCCTGTCTGCAATCATCTAGATTTTATTTTTAGAAGTCATACTGGAAAAGCCTTTGTATTCGATAGATTCAAGCATGAACACGACTATATTTTGCAGCTGATGTATACTTTTATCTTTACACATGGTAAATGTTTATTCTAAAAAAAGAAACGCGAGTGTTGGCGTTTCTCAATGAATCATTCAGTTTAGTTAATCTCTGTCGACAGATGTAGGCTACCCATGCGCAGAGACGTTTCGACATATAACTCCCGTCCAATACTACAGGATATTCCCTTTTGCTTTAATTAATTTATTAACGCTATTTTGGTTTAGTTGGAGGAATTGAATCTCTGCGTAATCGTCTGTCTGAAGCTGGGGAGCATAAGAAAGATCAATGCTACAAGTAGATTATGGTGATAGAGTTTTTATCAGTTATCACGTGTACGTCTTTCTCATTGGTGACATATTCGCGCAGAAAACGGACAAACGACTGCTTATGGCTATCAACGTTGTTCACGATGGTCGTTAAACCACGAAAACCCTTGCGACAGCCTATTACGTGATAATATACACACTACGCGTCGAAACGTATCAATCCGCACTGGAAATCAGTTAATTCTGTCGATTAAGGCGAATTACATTCACAGTCGTGCTACTTACTGTCTTGGTAAACGGTAAAAACACCCCCGGGAAAAAACACCCCCGGAGAAAATACCCCTGAAAACTGAAAAGCGGAAAAAATGCCACCGGAAGAAATACCCCCAGAACAAACAGCCGACCTAGCGCACTTTGGCTGGGTGTCCCCACACTGACTGGCGGGACAGGCCGTTAAATTGCCACACATCAGTGTTCCTGTGTGGTAAACTGCCACACATGAACACTGATGTGTGGCAATTTACCGGGAACCCTGCCACACATCTTTCAAGTTGGCTGGCTACAAAAGTTCAAAGGGGGGGGGGGGTCTCTAAAGATTGCCGTTTCTGGGCCTATATTGAGAACTGAATTGGGAACTCCAAACGAATTTCGCGAAAACGTTCCATGTAAGCCAAGCGAGAATTGTGCTTTAATTTTAAGAAATAAATTGCCCAGGATCCGAGGTACACTTGGGGGGGGGGGGGAAGGGGGGCTCTACCCCGAACTTCCGTAATATTATATTCTCTGGCCGCTGGAGTCTGTCAGTGAATCCAGACTGTTCCCCTTGCTTGAAGCGTCCGCGAGGTCCGTGAGCTTGGGTGGGGAAGGGAATTCCCCAAAATGTTAAAATGGACGTAGAGCTGTAAACATTAGAACCATGCTTTACATAATGATTCTGTACACGACCACGAATTTTCAGGAGGGTGGGGTGAATTCACCCTCCCCCAAGTTTTTAAGAGCGCAGACAAGTGTTCAAGATAAGGGATTTTCTCGCAGTTTCTATGCTTCATGTTGTGTTTAAGGGCAAACTATGTATGCCCTTTTCCCCTCCCTCAGAAATTTGGTGAAGCCTGTGAGAGGGATATGAGGTGCTTGGTTTGGAGGGCTCTGCCCCTAACTTCCGTAATTTTATATTCCGGACCTCTAGAGTCGGTCAATGTATCTTCGATGTTACCCCTGAAGAGCTCTTAGAAACATGAAGGGGGGGGGGTGAATTAACCCCGCGCTCCAGAATATTCGTGGTTGTATACAGAATCAATATATAAAGCATGGTACTATTGTTTACAGCTCTACGTCCATTTTAACATTTGGGGAAGCCCCCCCCAAACGCTGATGGACCTCGCGGACACTTCAACTGGAACTTTCTGCATACACTGCTAGACTCCAGCGGCCAGAGAATATAATATTACGGAAGTTCTGGGTAAAGTCCCTCACCCCCTCCCCCAAACCAAGTGTACCTCGGATCCTCGGCAATTTATTTCTTAAAATTAAAGTACAATTCTCGCTTGGCTTACATGGAACGTTTTCGCGAAATTCGTTTGGAGTTCTCAATTCAGTTCTGAATATAGGCCCAGAAACGGCAATCTTTATAGACCCCCCCCCCTTTGAACTTTTGTAGCCAAGTTGCTGAAAAATGTGTGGCAGGGTTGCCAGTAAATTGCCACACATCAGTGTTTCTGTGTGGCAGTTTACAGTGAACCGTTTGTTCTGGGGGCATTTTTTCCGCTTTTCAGTTTTCAGGGGTATTTTCTACGGGGGTATTTTTACCTGCATCCTACTGTCTCATCATAGAACTACGAGCACATTTAATGTGCGATGTTTCCCTTGCGTAGGACCTAATCCACTACCAATATAGGGGTGTTTTGATATTATTGGTAAGGCAGTGTATATATAATTTACTCATAAAAGAGGTTTTGCGTTTTAAGCCCCCTATTGTGCCAGTTTCGTAATTATTTCATTAAATTCAGACTTCACCGCTGACTGCAGTTTCAGTTCAGCCGGTTTTCTGTAAAGCCTTATCTCCCCCATTGGGTGAAAATGCAGATCCGGTTGACCCCCGTCTTCAACGTCCCCTGGAGTCAGGACTCCCGTTCTCCTTCTCTTTTTACCTGTCATTCAGCAAGGTGCATCAGAACATTCGTCTTCCTCTTCCCGTTCGCATGCACGGTTTCCTTCTATTCCTCAATGAAATTCGGAGAAAAAAAAAAAAAAGGAAGAGCGGGGAAAAGCTTCCTGGCATTCAAGACCTCCTGTAGCGAGTCCGTGGCTTCAGCAATGATACGTACAGGGGTTATCTCCCTCACTTGGCAGCCACTGGAGTTAATACTAAAAGTTTTTTCACTATGTCCAGAGGTTCTTGGGTGGGCCGCCGATAAACTAGGGGCGGAGCTAGGCTGGGGAGGCATGATTAATGTGGTTGCCTCAATTAACAGCCCTGGGAACGGCTTCCGTTCCGAAACGCAGAGTGGATCCCAAGAGCTTCTGATCCATACTTACGTCATAAAAGATATCACCTACAGACCCTTGTATTCATCGGTGTCATTTTTCAAGCTAACCACAAGAGAATTCACAGTATTAAAGCTCAATGATTTCATGGGTGGTCTATGAAAACCATAAATTATCAAATTCAACAAAGAAATATACGTGTGTATACGTAAACAGAATAAAATCAAAGAATTCTAAAGAAATATTTAATTTTCCTTAATGATAATTGTGCGCCACGTTTCGAAAGTACACGCCACTTTCTCCGTCCGTTTGTAGACGCGATATCTCCTTATCTACAAGTTGAATTCGAAAAATTATTTTTGCATCAGATGGCGCTACCCATGATATTTGTGACTCGTGCGTTTTCGAATTTCTGTGAAATGTGGTCCTTCCGTTCTGTGGCGTATTTTTTCATAATTTTTTGAATACTTGGTGCGATGTATACGCTTCTAAAAGACGAACTCAATTATTATTATTATTTATTTATTTTTTGTATTTGATAGCTACGGTTATGTGCGAAACTACACACATTAATGTCCCGTAAGATGCACAACTTCGGTTGCGCAATTTTACTTCTGCCCGGTTACGAGAATGGAAAATATCGCCGCTTTATATCATCTTACTTTTCCAAAATTCTTTTTACAATACGTAACTAATCACATAATTACTAACACATCAAGCATTTTCAAATTAGTTTTGCAGTAAAATATTCCCTCTATGTTCAGATTCCTATCCTATTTCAGCTATATTATCTCTTTTTTAAACTGCCAGACCCAGAAAATTCTTTTTGCATCTGATAGTTCTAATCGCGAGCAATAATACCCATATGCTCCTGACTTTTTACATGCAATATTTTCCTACTGGGGGAGGGGAGCGTGACAATATGTCGTCATTTGTCAATATGTCACCGGCCACTCTCTAAATCCACTTTACGTTTGAATGCTGTAAAGACGACCAAGACATTGAGTATTCCCACTTTTTTTATACATTTCTGCCAGTTAGCAAGAAATGGATTTTTTTCCACAGAATCCCCACTGATCAAAAAGTTCAAAATAAGAAAGAGCATGAAATTGGAGCTGTTGGTTTGAGACTTCTGGCAAAACGCTAATTTCGCATCGTAATTCTTCTTACTTAGTAAGTTAGTGTTTGCAAACGAAACTACAAACCTGTAGAAAAAGTTACCTTTCCAGGAAATAGAGATTTATCAAATTCAAACTAGAATCTTATTTTTGACAACGAAAATTAACCTCATTTCATTTTTAGACGGAAATAAACCTCCGAGTGCCGCCCCGGTGAGCGACTGGTCAGAGTCGCGGGCTTTTGATTACCGGCCCGAGTTGGATCTGGGATCGAATCCTTTGCGACGTCGTTGTTTCATTGGCTCTATTCCTTCCCTGGAATTGGCCCAAAATTAGGGGCGGGTAACTTCCCTTAGATGTTCCGTTAAGCATATAAAAAAGCTCCAAACACCGCGAGTTATCTCTTGTTCGCCTTTTCTGCTATTTTTTAAAGTTAACGACCCCTCCTCTCATGAGGATTTAAGGGTTTAATACGCTGCCCATCCCTGATTTAGGGATAACGTACACAACCAGGGCTGTAGGGAGAACACAAACATCTCCTAGAATCCGGTTCCAAATCAGATGGCCGCCAGTGGCCGAGTGGTCAGCGATCGAATCCCAGGTGATGCATGAATGGTGTGTTTGTTTTACGGCACAAACTCTCTCCCTTCCGTGGAACAAGCGACGGACCTAAATTAAGTACGGATGACTGCGTATAATTCATTGCCACACACACTGGGGTCATTACCGCCCTCCCCACCCCCAAATCTCGGATGATTTACTAGAGGCCCGCGACTGCGACTGTTCGGCCAATAGAAAAGCGGTGATTAAAATTTTAACAGAAAATTAAGAATCTGTAGCGCTATGATGAGACAATAGCAGGACTGTGAATGCAAGATCCCTAGCTCAAGAGAGTCAACTGTTTTCCAGTTTAACTTTCTTGATCATAAACAATCACTCCGTACGTGACATTTCAACGGCATTAAAGATCAGGTGAAAGTTTGGGGATGCAATATGCGGCTAGAAACAGGCTGAGTTTGATCTGCTAACAAACAACCCGGTAAATTTCCAAAGCGTTTAACAGAACGTTACTGATCACACAGCTCTAAGGAGCACTGTCCACTCAGAACGAAAACTGAAATCGTGAAAACCCAAAGTGAGGCTACTGGAACTGATGTTAGCACCAGAACAGTGCACTGCGCGACATAAGTTACCACGGCCCAGCAGCCATCCGTAAGCTACTTATCATTTCCACTGATGCCACACGCCGATTAACATGGTGTAAGAAACGTCGGTCTTGTGCTGTAGACAAAACGAAAACATTTACATTACACAGTCTATCAAGCTGATGGTCATTCCTGGGTTTGGCGGAAGCCGGAAAAAAGGTGCCTTCCCGACTGTACTGTCCCCACAATGAAGTTCGTTGGAGGCAGTGTAATATGGTGCTGTCTTTCGCGGTTCGGCTTGTAACCATTAGTCCTTTTGAGCAAGCGCATGAACGTTGAATTCTCTACCTATACATCTTGGGAAATTATGCACTACCAACGTTGTGGCAGTACATGGGGAAAACCCATACCTCCATCAGTAGGAAAACGCACCATGTCAGACTTCTCACTTTATTACAGATTAGTTTGAAGATATTGGCGCCGTAAAGCTGGACTGGACAGACCAGAATCTTGCCCTGAATCTAGATAATATCTGGGAGGAATTGGATTGTCGGGTACGTGGACGAAGAGAGATCGCCCCACAAACAAAACTGGACTGGTCACTGCTTTGAAAGTCAGTTATATATATATACAGAGTATATATGTATATCGTAGACTTTAACTAAGACAGACATACAAAGACTGCACATAACTGAAAGAAGCATGGATAGATGCATGCTTTGTGTAACCAGGAGAGGAAAGAAGAGGAACTCGTGGATAAGGAAAATGACAATACGGAAGACATGATCAGAGTAAAATCCCTGAAATGGCAATGGGCTGGACATGTTGCCAGAAGAACAGGCCACCGATGAGCAAACCGAAATGCTAGACTGGATTCTAAGGGGCAGGAAAAGACCCAGAAGAGGGCCACATAGGAGATGGGTGAAACGCTAGTTTCTTCCATGTCCGAGCGACATGGAAGAAACTAGCGCAAGACAGACCGCTGTGGAAAAAACTTGGAGAGACCTTCATCCAGCAGTGGATTGATAATGGTTGTTGTTGATGATGATAAATATATATATATATATATATATATATATACTTAAGAGCAAAACTGAAGACTAAGGAAAAAATTTTAGAATTTAAAACGTATATATATATATATATATTCTATAAAGAAGATACCTAAGCAAAAAAATACAAATATAATTTTGACTCACACCTAGTACAACATAGAAAAGGTTATGTATCTACCTGTGTGAGTAAAAGGAGAAAAGATAAAAAAATAAAATAGGTGATTTAATACATGCAAAGATTATTAAATACACTGCTCGTGTATTTTATAATATTCCTCATGTATTCTGGAGAGTTAATTCTGCTCTTTCTGATCATACAGATCCACAGTCTTAAGTTTATATATTTTTTTTTCTCTGGTTAAAATCTCCGCGCGTTGGTTTCTTGCTGTATGAGGAGGCCATCAGCCCCACCCTCACTGCCCCCCAGCGTCTAGGGAGTGGCGGAAGAGGTCAGCCATGTTCTTCTCTTGTGAGGAGAAAAGTTTTTGTCACACAAGAGGTAAGCTCTCTTCCTGGTTTTTGGGTTCTAGGTTTTATAAGTTCAATGTTTGTACTTCATGTACTTTTTCTCTGTCGTTTTTTAGCTTTTCAGCTTTTAGGCATTGGTTTGTCTGTTAACATTTTTGCGGGTTTTAACTCTTTCTTTTCTTTGTAACTTTGAGCGTCTTTTGGGGTACCTAGGAACAGAAGATGGCTAAGCTTGTTCCTTTTCTATGCGCTGTCTATGCGCTGTTTTTTCAAAGTAGTTAAGTTCTTAATAACTAATTAATTATGCACTTAAAGCACTGCTGAAATACTTTGTACATATTGCAACTAACTGTTTAAGGTATATAACTTTCACAAAGTTTTCTTTTGTTAATTATTATCTTTAACTTATTCTCGTTTTCGTGCTGTCATAAGTTGTAGAGTAGGGGTTTTAGACTCAAGTTTTCTTTCAAAATTCTGTTCGTTAAAAATTAATATTTCCTTTTTTAATTGCAATGTAAAAATTTGGATTTCTTTTGCATTGATTTTCAGGTTTAAATTCTCTCTCAAACGAACTTGGAATTTCGTTATGGCTGAAAATCATTTCTAATTATTATGTCACTCTCACAGCTTGAGTTCTCTTTAATCTTCTTCTCTCTGTTTAATAGTAACAGATGAAGAGCATGGGTCGGGCCAGGAAGGTTAATGGATGCAAGCGAAATTGTTAACCAGTGCTAGAGTCATGCAACTCTACGGAGGACATGACATATATATATTTTTAAAACTATTTTAGGTGGGAACGTCACTTGCATCTATGGCCTTGCAGAAACCCATTTCCAACTAGGTCTTTGTGGAAGTGAGAAAATGCAGAGTTTTTGCTGGTCCTTGATAAAGCCAAGGATCAGTATTCTCGACACCTTCTACTTTCAGTCGTTTTATTTTATTTTTTTATCTTTTCTCCTTTTACTCACACAGGTAGATACATAACCTTTTCTATGTTGTACTAGGTGTGAGTCTAAATTATATTTGTATTTTTTTGCTTAGGTATCTTCTTTATAGAATGTGAATTCTGAATTTTCAAAACTGCTGCGTTGCGCGTTTTGATTTTCAGGTTATTTTGCAACCTTCGTTTTAAATTCTAAAGTTTTTCCTTAGTCTTCAGTTTTGCTCTTAAGTATATATCATCATCATCATCATCATTGTCAACCATTATCAATCCACTGCTGGACGAAGGTCTCCCCAAGTTTCCTCCACAACGGTCTGTCTTGTGCCAGTCTCCTCCATGTCACTCCCGCATATTTACGAATTTCACCCACCCATCTCCCATGTGGTCTTTTTCTGGGTCTTTTCCTGTCCCTTGGAATCCAATCTAAAATTTCGGCTGTCCATCTATGGTCTGTCCTTCTGGCAGTATGTCCAGCCCATTGCCATTTCAGGGATTTAACTCTGATCATGATGTCTTCCACTCTCGTCATTTTTCGGATCCACGAGTTCCTCTTCTTATCTCTCCTGGTTATACCAAGCATGCACCTCTCCATGCTTCTTTTAGTTGTCTGCAGTCTTTGTATGTCTCTTTTAGTTAAGGTCCACGTCTCTGCACCATACGTAAGCACTGGAAGGATGCATTGATCAAACACTTTTCTTTTAAGACATAACGGCATATTGCTCTTGAAAATTATGCTGTTTCTTCCAAAAGCTCTCCAGGCAAGTTTTGTACGCCGATTAATTTCTTCATCAATGTGACCCTCACTTGATATCTGCTGTCCAAGATAAACATACGTATCTGTTATCTCCAGTTTTTCTCCATCAATCGATAAATCTTCATTTCTTGTAAAAGCATTGAACATCACTTTTGTCTTCTGAAAGTTCATTTTTAATCCCACTTTTTTACTCTTGTCAGCAAGTTCCTGGATCATACTCTGCAGCTCTGATGGGGTAGTTGCAAAAATGACTACGTCATCAGCAAACCGAAGGTGGGTTAGATAATCTCCATTAATCTTTATCCCTTTGTTTTCCCAGTTCAGTGATTGAAAGACATTTTCCAATGTGGCATTAAAGAGCTTCGGAGATATGGTGTCACCTTGTCTCACTCCTTTCCAATTTTTATGTGTGTTGTATTTTCAAACAGCCGAATCTTTGCACTTGCATTTTCATAGATGTTATTAATAATATTAATGTATGCATCTTCAATACCGCAGGATTTCAGAGCCGTGGTAACTGCTGATGGTTTCACCGAATCAAAGGCTTTTTCATAATCGATAAAAGCCATGCACAATGGAAGTTCATATTCCCTCGCTCTTTCAATTAGTTCTCTCAGTACGTGGATATGATCTATTGTGCTGTAGCCACTCCTGAATCCAGCTTGTTCTCTCGGTTGAGCCATGTCCAGTGTTACCTTCAAGCGGTGTGAAAGAACTTTAGTGAAGATTTTATAAACCACTGATAGGAGGCTGATAGGTCTGTAGTTCCTGAGATCCTCAATGTCACCTTTTTTATGTAGCAGGATCATTGTAGCATTGTTCCAATCCTCAGGAATCTTCCCTTCATTAAGGCATCGAGTGAAAATTTGGGCGAGTACTGTTTCAATTTCTCCACTTGCTTCTTGTATGATGTCTATAGTAATTCCATCTTCTCCTGGAGCTTTCCCCCGCTTCATGTTCTTGATTGCATGAGCAACTTCTGCTGGGAGGACTGGAAGAACTCCGGTACCTTTCATGATGTCTGGAGTACATGTATCATCCCTTTCATATAGTTTGGAGTAGAAATCTTTCACTTTTGTCAAAATTTCGCCTCTATTTCTTGTTATAGAACCATCTTCTTTTCTCAGAGCCATAATCTGTTTTCTTCCCTTACTGAGATGTCCCTTTGCTATCTTTAGGCTTTGGTTGTTTTCAATTGCTTTCCTTACTAGTTCACAGTTGAATTTTCTTACGTCTTCAGTGATACTTTTTCTTACTGTCTTGCATAGCTCTATATATTCCACTTTGGAAGTCACATCTTCTTTAGTTGTCCTCATCTCTCTTCTTTTTTGCATCAACATTTTGGTTTTTCCTGATAATTTGTTTACATGCAACTTGTTCTTAGACCCAGCTAATTTTGTTGCTGTTTCCATAAGAGCTTTGGTTACTTTTCTGTTAACTTCAGAAATATCCACTTCTTCCGATGTTAGGCCTTCTAAAGCAGAGAATCTGTTCTTCAGTTCCAACTTGAAAGTATTATGGTGTTTTTTAAGGTTGGTTATGTCAATACATTTTGTTTGTCTTATGAGCTTGCCACGTTCCAGTTTAGTGTTGAGGTGCATCTTACATCTCACCAATCTATGGTCACTACCTGTGTTGAACTTGTTTAGCACACTGCAGTCTTCGATGACGAATTTTTTGTTACACATAATAAAATCAATTTCACTTGTCGTCCCAATTGGATGTCTCCATGTCCATTTCCTGTGTGGCTTTCTCTTGAAAAAGGAATTCAAGATGAAAAATCCTTCTGCCTCTGCAAACTCAACGAGAGTATTTCCACGCTGGTTTCTGTTGCCGTGACCGAATTTACCTACTGAAGTTTCATTCTGTTGCCGGTGCCCTATTTTTGCATTGAAATCTCCCATAATTATCTTCAAGTGCTGCTTACCTTTATTATTTAGATGACGAATTTCCTCATAAAATTCTTCAATTTCTTCTTCAGGATGACTTGTGGTGGGTGCATAAGTTTGAATAATCTGAACCTGGTATCTTCTCGATAGTTGGATAACGAGTCGTGCAGCTCTGTCAGAGGAACTTTCAACTTCTACCACTTTATCCTTCAGTTTCTTGTTTATTATAAATCCAACACCACTAGTTCTGCCAGTATCTGTCCCACGATAATAGAAGAGATGTCCACTTTTCAGTTCAATGAGATCTTCTCCTTTTCTCCTTACCTCACTCAGCCCGACGATGTCCCACTTGATCTTTGTAGTTCCTCTTCCAATTCAAGAAGCCTTGAATCAGAAGATAGGGAGCGTCCGTTGTAGGTAGCCAAGGTCAGCATCAAATGGCAGCCTAGTCCGGTCCTCCGGGGATTCTTAGCACCCTCTGCCTTCATGTCGCACTGGCCGCTGCCTTGGCCAGGTACATTCCAGCTGCCGGAGACTGAGGGCCAAGATTTAAGTTGTAGAGTCATTTTGGAGGTGTTTGGCCATAACTCACCACGCTGGCCAAGCGGGTTGGTGAGTGTGGGATAGCATTTCCTCTGATCCCGATGGTATAGTTATACCGCTATTTGCGGTCGTCAGAGCCCCCTTTAGTGGGAACAGGATGCACCACGAGAAGGCGGGGTTGACATTTGTCAAGGAGAGGCTGTGATGTTACGCATCACCTGACCTTACATCCCAATATATATATATATATATATATATATATATATATACTTTCTATAAAGAAGATACCTAAGCAAAAAAATACAAATATAATTTTGACTCACACCTAGTACAACATAGAAAAGGTTATGTATCTACCTGTGTGAGTAAAAGGAGAAAAGATAAAAAAATAAAATAAAACAACTGAATGTAGAAGGTGACGAGAATACTGAGCCTTGGCTTTATCAAGGACCAGCAAAAACTCTGCATTTTCTCACTTCCACAAAGACCTAGTTGGAAATGGGTTTCTGCAAGGCCATAGATGCAAGTAACATTCCCACCTAAAATAGTTTAAAATATATATATATATATGTCATGTCCTCCGTAGAGTTGCATGACCTAGCACTAGTTAACAATTTCGCTTGCATCCATTAACCTTCCTGGCCCGACCCATGCTCTTCATCTGTTACTATTAAACAGATAGAAGAAGATTAAAGAGAACTCAAGCTGTGAGAGTGACATAATAATTAGAAATGATTTTCAGCCATAACGAAATTCCAAGTTCGTTTGAGAGAGAATTTAAACCTGAAAAACAATGCAAAAGAAATCCAAATTTTTACATTGCAATTAAAAAAGGAAATATTAATTTTTAACGAACAGAATTTTGAAAGAAAACTTGAGTCTAAAACCCCTACTCTACAACTTATGACAGCACGAAAACGAGAATAAGTTAAAGATAATAATTAACTAAAGAAAACTTTGTGAAAGTTATATACCTTAAACAGTTAGTTGCAATATGTACAAAGTATTTCAGCAGTGCTTTAAGTGCATAATTAATTAGTTATTAAGAACTTAACTACTTTGAAAAAACAGCGCATAGACAGCGCATAGAAAAGGAACAAGCTTAGCCATCTTCTGTTCCTAGGTACCCCAAAAGACGCTCAAAGTTACAAAGAAAAGAAAGAGTTAAAACCCGCAAAAATGTTAACAGACAAACCAATGCCTAAAAGCTGAAAAGCTAAAAAACGACAGAGAAAAAGTACATGAAGTACAAACATTGAACTTATAAAACCTAGAACCCAAAAACAAGGAAGAGAGCTTACCTCTTGTGTGACAAAAACTTTTCTCCTCACAAGAGAAGAACATGGCTGACCTCTTTCGCCACTCCCTAGACGCTGGGGGGCAGTGAGGGTGGGGCTGATGGCCTCCTCATACAGCAAGAAACCAACGCGCGGAGATTTTAACCAGAGAAAAAAAATATAAACTTAAGACTGTGGATCTGTATGATCAGAAAGAGCAGAATTAACTCTCCAGAATACATGAGAAATACTATAAAATACACGAGCAGTGTATTTAATAATCTTTGCATGTATTAAATCACCTTAGTGAGCTTCTATAGATTAATCAGAATCTTATTAATTTTAATGTTGGTTTTACTATTTTTAGTATAGCTATCCTAGTGATGAATAACTAGTTTTCTTTTTTATTTGTTTTTATTTTCTTTTATAAACAGATTTTTAAGCTTTTTTTGTTATTTTGTTTATATTATTTAATTTTTTGTTTTAATATGACCGTCATATCCATAGCACTAAGGTTCCTTTAGGTAGTTAATAGGCATCCTCTAGCCAACTTCCTTACGGCTTTGAATGGTCAGAATCATATTATTAACTGTGTAGAAAATTAAAGCAGATCTCACCAACCTTACTCTATTATTCAGAATAATTTTTCTTAAAGTTCTTTTGATGAAAGAAGAAGGAATTTCGTTCTCTAGAAAACTTTCTAATAGTATATTAATGTGGTAATTGAAGTCCAAATTGTTGCTGCAAATTCTTGAAATTCTTAGGACCTGAGAAATTAGTACATTCTCAATTACTTTGGTTGAAATGTTATTATTCCAGTGTAGATATTTAATTACTTTGAAAGGAAAATTAACTCTTTTATCAAAGAGGCTAATAGATGGGTTACCTCTGTTGAGCTTAATGCTTAAGTCTAGGAACTCAAGTTCCTGATTACTGTGGTTGGTTTTACATAAGTTAAGAGAGCTAGGATAGATATTATCAAAATCACTTTCTATAACTTCTGAATTATTGATACACACCAGATCATCAATATATCTAAAAGTGTAAAGGTAGTTATCTGAGCAGGTGGGGTGATTTTTAATGAATTTATATTCCTTAAAGAACAGGAATAGATTAGCGATATTCGTGGACGTTGATGTTCACATGGGAATACCGTTCACTTGCTTATAGAGTATTATTATATAAGATATGGTTATTTTTTATGCAGCAATTGAGATAAGAGTTCCAAGTTCCTACATCAACAAATTGGTTAAGTTTAAATTCTGCATACAGCTCTTTAAAGGTAGTGATTATATCTGATACAGGCAGATTAGTATATAGGTTTTCAAAATCATAACTATTAATATCTAGGGGACAAACTTTTGAGTATAGTAGAAATTACTTCTGCATTATTATTTTTTATCCAAAAATCTCTGTACATCAAGTTAGAACAGTTTCTAATGTGTTTCAAAACCTTCTTTAAGACATCTTCAAAAGCAAGATCTATTTTGTAGCCACATGGTGAAATTACATCTGATGAAGGTGTCAATGTGACACCGAAAGTGCTCATGTGTTTTTAAACTGTATATAGATTTCATTTTTTAGCTGAATAAATATAATCGTGCAACAAGACGGATTTCTTTTAATACTGGTATTTATGCACGAAATATAGTGTCAACCGTCAAAGATCTATTTTCTTTTTATGACTCCTTACTCCACTAGCTATGAACCTGAACTTCACAGGATCCTTATGAAACTTAACCGTTGCAAAAAGAAATGGAAATTCAGGCTCATATCTTCTAGTTTGTGGAATTTTAAGTTTCTTGAAGAATGCCTTAAACCGATTTTCTAACTGCTTGGTAGAATAACTTACGGGCTCGTATGTTACTCTATTATTGAGTTCCAAAGTTAACAATTCAAAATAGAACTTCTTACAGATAATTGCAAAATTATTGCTAGCTTTATCCGTAGTGGTAAAAATAAATTGGTCTTGTAGTTTGGAGAGTGACCTTTTAGCTTCTCCAGAGAAAAAGAGATTTCTGTCGAAACAAAAGTCCAGACCTGCCAACTCACCGGTGAAGCTATTGATTATATTATATTTCCATTCTGCGAAGGCCTCAATAGGCTGATTGTACCTTAAACTGGTTTTTACGATGTACCTATTAACATCTTGAGTGAAGCTCTCAAGAATCCTTTCTTTGGAAATTGTGAAGGAAGGTCTGAATTTAGAGCCATACTCTAATAAATTCCTAAGCTTTTCATTTTCAACAAAACTCAAGTTTCCGGTGATAATATGGTTGTAATTCTTATCATAGTGAACTGTTTCTTTATGTTCATCACAAGAACATGTAGTAATTACAGGAATGTAGCTCGAAGAGTTAAGTTTGTAGTTTTTAACTATTGACCCTAAGGTCTTAACATATTTAAAACTTACAATAGACTGGTGCCTGTGGATGGGAAAAAAAATTGCATTATTGTAGAACAGCTTCCTTACATTGAGATTATCGCAGGCTTTATTTAGGAACCTGATGGTAACAAAATTACTGGAAAATTCTTTAAGAGAAATTTTATCTTTAAGAATATGTTTAAGAATGTCCAGAACCAAAGCAAAGACATGCTTATCAACATGGTCAGCAGTTTCATTCCAGAATTTGAAACTTTTCAGCTTTTAGGCATTGGTTTGTCTGTTAACATTTTTGCGGGTTTTAACTCTTTCTTTTCTTTGTAACTTTGAGCGTCTTTTGGGGTACCTAGGAACAGAAGATGGCTAAGCTTGTTCCTTTTCTATGCGCTGTCTTTTTCAAAGTAGTTAAGTTCTTAATAACTAATTAATTATGCACTTAAAGCACTGCTGAAATACTTTGTACATATTGCAACTAACTGTTTAAGGTATATAACTTTCACAAAGTTTTCTTTAGTTAATTATTATCTTTAACTTATTCTCGTTTTCGTGCTGTCATAAGTTGTAGAGTAGGGATTTTAGACTCAAGTTTTCTTTCAAAATTCTGTTCGTTAAAAATTAATATTTCCTTTTTAATTGCAATGTAAAAATTTGGATTCCTTTTGCATTGTTTTTCAGGTTTAAATTCTCTCTCAAACGAACTTGGAATTTCGTTATGGCTGAAAATCATTTCTAATTATTATGTCACTCTCACAGCTTGAGTTCTCTTTAATCTTCTTCTCTCTGTTTAATAGTAACAGATGAAGAGCATGGGTCGGGCCAGGAAGGTTAATGGATGCAAGCGAAATTGTTAACTAGAGCTAGGTCATGCAACTCTACGGAGGACATGACATATATATATATATTTTTTAAACTATTTTAGGTGGGAATGTTACTTGCATCTATGGCCTTGCAGAAACCCATTTCCAACTAGGTCTTTGTGGAAGTGAGAAAATGCAGAGTTTTTGCTGGTCCTTGATAAAGCCAAGGCTCAGTATTCTCGACACCTTCTACATTCAGTTGTTTTATTTTATTTTTTTATCTTTTCTCCTTTTACTCACACAGGTAGATACATAACCTTTTCTATGTTGTACTAGGTGTGAGTCAAAATTATATTTGTATTTTTTTGCTTAGGTATCTTCTTTATAGAATGTGAATTCTGAATTTTCAAAACTGCTGCGTTGCGCGTTTTGATTTTCAGGTTATTTTGCAACCTTCGTTTTAAATTCTAAAGTTTTTCCTTAGTCTTCAGTTTTGCTCTTAAGTATATATATATATATATATATATATATATATATATCCAGCAGTGGATTGATAATGGTTGTTGTTGATGATGATAAATAAATATATATATATATATATGAACTTCCATTGTGCATGGCTTTTAGCGATTATGAAAAAGCCTTTGATTCGGTGAAACCATCAGCAGTTACCACGGCTCTGAAATCCTGCGGTATTGAAGATGCATACATTAATATTATTAATAACATCTATGAAAATGCAAGTGCAAAGATTCGGCTGTTTGAAAATACAACACACATAAAAATTGGAAAGGAGTGAGACAAGGTGACACCATATCTCCGAAGCTCTTTAATGCCACATTGGAAAATGTCTTTCAATCACTGAACTGGGAAAACAAAGGGATAAAGATTAATGGAGATTATGTAACCCACCTTCGTTTTGCTGATGACGTAGTCATTTTTGCAACTACCCCATCAGAGCTGCAGAGTATGATCCAGGAACTTGCTGACAAGAGTAAAGAAGTGGGATTAAAAATGAACTTTCAGAAGACAAAAGTGATGTTCAATGCTTTTACAAGAAATGAAGATTTATCGATTGATGGAGAAAAACTGGAGATAACAGATACATATGTTTATCTTGGACAGCAGATATCAAGTGAGGGGCACATTGATGAAGAAATTAATCGGCGTACAAAACTTGCCTGGAGAGCTTTTGGAAGAAACAGCATAATTTTCAAGAGCAATATGCCATTATGTCTTAAAAGAAAAGTGTTTGATCAATGCATCCTTCCAGTGCTTACGTATGGTGCAGAGACGTGGACCTTAACTAAAAGAGACATACAAAGGCTGCAGACAACTCAAAGAAGCATGGAGAGGTGCATGCTTGGTATAACCAGGAGAGATAAGAAGAGGAACTCGAGGATCCGAAAAATGACGAGAGTGGAAGACATCATGATCAGAGTTAAATCCCTGAAATGGCAATGGGCTGGACATACTGCCAGAAGGACAGACCATAGATGGACAGCCGAAATTTTAGATTGGATTCCAAGGGACAGGAAGAGACCCAGAAAAAGACCACATGGGAGATGGGTGGATGAAATTCGTAAATATGCGGGAGTGACATGGAGGAGACTGGCACAAGACAGACCGTTGTGGAGGAAACTTGGGGAGACCTTCGTCCAGCAGTGGATTGATAATGGTTGACAATGATGATGATGATGATGATGATATATATAGGGATGTAAGGTCAGGTGATGCGTAACATCACAACCTCTCCTTGACAAATGTCAACCCCGCCTTCTCGTGGTGCATCCTGTTCCCACTAAAGGGGCTCTGACGACCGCCCATAGCGGTATAACTATACCATCGGGATTAGAGGAAATTCTATCCCACACTCACCAACCCGCTTGGCCAGCGTGGTGAGTTATGGCCTAACCCCTCCAAAATGATTCCACAACTTAAATCTTGGCCCTCAGTCTCCGGCAGCTGGAATGTACCTGGCCAAGGCAGCGGCCAGTGCGACATGAAGGCAGAGGGTGCTAAGAATCCCCGGAGGACCGGACTAGGCTGCCATCTGATGCTGACCTTGGCTACTTACAATGGACGCTCCCTATCTTCTGATTCAAGGCTTCTTGAATTGGAAGAGGAACTACAAAGGATCAAGTGGGACATCGTGGGGCTAAGTGAGGTAAGGAGAAAAGGAGAAGATCTCATCGAACTGAAAAGTGGACATCTCTTCTACTATCGTGGGACAGATACTGGCAGAACTAGTGGTGTTGGATTTATAATAAACAAGAAACTGAAGGATAAAGTTGTAGAAGTTGAAAGTTCCTCTGACAGAGCTGCACGACTTGTTATCCAACTCTCGAAAAGATACCAGGCTCAGATTATTCAAACTTATGCACAAACCACAAGTCATCCTGAAGAAGAAATTGAAGAATTTTATGAGGAAATTTGTCATCTAAATAATAAAGGTAAGCAGCACTTGAAAATAATTATGGGAGATTTCAATGCAAAAATAGGGCAACGGCAACAGAATGAAACTTCAGTAGGTAAAAATTCGGTCATGGCAACAGAAACCAGCGTGGAAATACTCTCGTTGAGTTTGCAGAGGCAGAAGGGTTTTTCATCTTGAACTCCTTCTTCAAGAAAAAGCCACACAGGAAATGGACATGGAGACATCCAAATGGGACGAAAAGTGAAATTGATTTTATTATGTGTAACAAAAAATTCGTCATAGAAGACTGCAGTGTGCTAAACAAGTTCAACACAGGTAGTGACCATAGATTGGTGAGATGTAAGATGCACCTCAACACTGAACTTGAACGCGGCAAGCTCATAAGACAAACAAAATCTATTGACATAACCAACCTTAAAAAACACCATAATACCTTCAAGTTGGAACTGAAGAACAGGTTCTCTGCTTTAGAAGGATTAACATCGGAAGAAATGGATATTTCTGAAGTTAACAGAAAAGTAACCAAAGCTCTTATGGAAACAGCAACAAAATTAGCTGGGTCTAAGAACAAGTTGCATGTGAACAAATTATCAGGAAAAACCAAAATGTTGATGCAAAAAAGAAGAGAGATGAGGACAACTAAAGAAGATGTGACTTCCAAAGTGGAATATATAGAGCTATGCAAGACAATAAGAAAAAGTATCACTGAAGACGTAAGGAAATTCAACTGTGAACTAGTGAGGAAAGCAATTGAAAACAACCAAAGCCTAAAGATAGCAAAGGGACATCTCAGTAAGGGAAGAAAACAGATTATGGCACTGAGAAAAGAAGATGGTTCTGTAACAAGAAATAGAGGCGAAATTTTGACAAGAGTGAAAGATTTCTACTCCAAATTATATGAAAGGGATGATATATGCACTCCAGACATCATGAAAGATACCAGTACCAGAGTTCCTCCAGTCCTTCCAGCAGAAGTTGCACATGCAATCAAGAACATGAAGCAAGGAAAAGCTCCAGGAGAAAATGGAATTACTGTAGACATCATACAAGAAGCAAGTGGAGAAATCGAAACAGTACTCGCCCAAATTTTCACTCGACGCCTTAATGAAGGAAAGATTCCTGAGGATTGGAACACCGCTACAATGATCCTGCTACATAAGAAAGGTGACATTGAGGATCTCGGAAACTACAGGCCTATCAGCCTCCTATCAGTAGTTTATAAAATCTTCACTAAAGTTCTTTCACACCGCTTGAAGGTAACACTGGACATGGCTCAACCGAGAGAACAAGCTGGATTCAGGAGTGGCTACAGCACAATAGATCATATCCACGTGCTGAGAGAACTAATTGAAAGAGCGAGGGAATATGAACTTCCATTGTGCATGGCTTTTATCGATTATGAAAAAGCCTTTGATTCGGTGAAACCATCAGCAGTTACAATGGCTCTGAAAACCTGCGGTATTGAAGATGCATACATTAATATTATTAATAACATCTATGAAAATGCAAGTGCAAAGATTAGGCTGTTTGAAAATACAACACACGTAAAAATTGGAAAGGGAGTGAGACAAGGTGACACCATATCTCCGAAGCTCTTTAATGCCACATTCGAGGGTGTTTTTCAGTCGCTGAGCTGGGAAAACAAGGGGATAAAGATTAATGGAGATTATCTAACCCACCTTCGTTTTGCTGATGACGTAGTCATTTTTGCAACTAGCCCATCAGAGCTGCAGGGTATGATCCAGGAACTTGCTGACAAGAGTAAAGAAGTGGGATTAAAAATGAACTTTCAGAAGACAAAAGTGATGTTCAATGCTTTTACAAGAAATGAAGATTTATCGATTGATGGAGAAAAGCTGGAGATAACAGACATGTACGTTTATCTTGGACAGCAGATATCAAGTGAGGTCACATTGGTGAAGAAATTAATCGGCGTACAAAACTTGCCTGGAGAGCTTTTGGAAGAAACAGCATAATTTTCAAGAGCAATATGCCATTATGTCTTAAAAAAAGAAAAGTGTTTGATCAATGCATCCTTCCAGTGCTTACGTATGGTGCAGAGACGTGGACCTTAACTAAAAGAGACATACAAAGGCTGCAGACAACTCAAAGCAGCATGGAGAGGTGCATACTTGGTGTAACCAGGAGAGATAAGAAGAGGAACTCGTGGATCCGAAAAATGACAAGAGTGGAAGACATCATGATCAGAGTTAAATCCCTGAAATGGCAATGGGCTGGACATACTGCCAGAAGGACAGAGCATCGATGGACAGCCGAAATTTTAGATTGTATTCCAAGGGACAGGAAAAGACCCAGAAGAAGACCACATGGGAGATGGGTGGATGAAATTCGAAAGTATGCAGGGGTGACATGGAGGAGACTGGCACAAGACAGACCGTTGTGGAGGAAACTTGGGGAGACCTTCGTCCAGCAGTGGATTGATAATGGTTGACAATGATGATGATGATATATATATATATATATATATATTGTTCGCAGTATAACGACCACGATGGATTCTAGGAAAGGGAGAGAGCAAGTGCCGTAAAGCATACACATCTCCCATACGTCATCTGAGATTCAAACCCGGGTCCAGCTCAAACGACGAGTCATAAACCTACGCCACTGACTGCTTGGCCATCGGTACTGCATGGTATTATGCTTACAAGTGTCGATCTCATGAGTTTCTTCGAAATGTAGTCGCGGGGAACATTCACAGTAAATTTGGCCTAACTAACGGAACTAATTTTGTGGCTGCCAAATATAACTTAAATAATTGTTAGTATTAATAACAATAATGTTCTTTAAAAACCATAGTTCATTTAAGTCAAAAGTTCGACCTACCTTGCTTGAAATTACAGTCTTAAATCCAAACAACCTGAAATGAAAAAAAAAATCTATAAAAAAGAAACTCCTAAAAAATCAAAATCTCTGTTAGACAACCTGCAAAACAGAAAATCTTAAAGTAAAATATTTGCAAAGGAGAATCAAAACTACCAGGCCTATTTTATAAACATATCAGACAAAGCATTACACTTTGATGGATCATTTAGTAAAATAAAAATTTTGATAGATTAAACGTTCTCGGTGAAATCACATTTCGACGAAGTGAACTTCAAGTAGAGTGATTTCGATGAAATGAATTGTTCAATAACATCTATTCAGTAAAGTGAACTTTTCGGTGAAAACAACTCTCTTTGATAAAGTGAACTTTTCGATAAAACAGATCTTCGGTAAAATGATAGTTTCGATAAAACAACGCTTTGGTAAAACGATCTTTCGGTAAAGTGAACTTTTCGCTGGTACAACTCTTCAGTAATATGATAGTTTCGATAAAACAATCGTTTGGTAAATCGAACTTTTCGATTAAACAAGAAACAGCCCTTCGGTAAACTGAATTTTTCTGTGAAACAATCTTCGATAAAATGATAGTTTCGATAAAACGGTCGTTTGGTAAAGGGTAGTTTTCGGTGAACCAAATGGATCACTTCGCTAAGAACGTACTTCAACTTAAGTAGTGGTCGTTGGAAAAACGAACTAACTCCCTTCAACATACGGGGATCGACAGCCATGTCCCAACTTCCTTTCTTGGTATTTAAACACGCCATATTCAAATTCTATCTCTGGCTGCCGGATTTAATTTGAAGTGGGAAGGGGTAAATAAATTGCGCTTGTGACATAAAATGTTTTGTGTTACCTAAACTATTTATGATAAAACGTTCAAAAAAGAAGCATTCCATAGTCAGTTCGTATAAGAATTACAGGGGTGCGCAATATATAATAAGCAAAAGAAGACACATTTTCTAGATCTGGAATGAATCCGTAATTTAACAAATGGAATAAAGTTAGTAAAGTTTTTGTTAATATTTTTAAATCTGTTTCCTACGCTGCAACCTTCTTTTTTTCTTTTTTTTTTTTTTTGTTGGAGGTTTAACGACCACCGTGAGCAGTTTAATGGGTTGTAAGCAGTCGCCCGTTCCTAATTTAGGGTCACTGGTTCCAGGGAAAGGAGAGACCCGGTGTCATAAGACAAATACAACATCCATGCTGCACCGGGATTCGAACCCGCATCCGTCTCAGACGAATGGCCATAAACCAGCGCTTAAACCACAGCACCACCGGGGCAGCGCTGCGACTTGAAAATCAATTGTAATGACTAAACGTTCATGTTTAGTTACGTAGAGTAAGACGCATTAAATAAAGCCCTGAACATTTACAGAAATTGATTTGAAAGTTATCAATGTAGGAATTTCCAACAAACACTGGTTTTCATAAACCAAAGAAGATGATATCTAGAGTTTTTGCAGAGGCGACTTGAGATCTTTTGAGGCCCTAGGCACTAAAAGATTCGCCCCTCTCTTCTCATCGTTTAGAAATTTTCATCCGTCAGATTAAAAAAATAATAATAAAGTCAACAAAGAGGTTTTCACCTTTTTTAAAATGCCATTCTATCTTTCTATAATTAGAACATTTTGTAATAAACGGTGCTAAAGTAATCACTTTGTCTGTCCGCGCACATCGAACTTTTTTGTTTTTAAGGATTTTTCGAAAAATATTTTTAAAGATATTAAGTTTGGCACTTTAAATGTCCCATATACTTCATATTTACCCCTAAGGGCTGTCAACGTCAAAAATTCAAAAAAAAGAAAAAATTAGTAAAATCATGCAATGTATTGATTATGATACGCTTTCCAACATACCAGAAATCATTACCCCAGTTATTACTCAAGTTATGAGGATAATGGCTGTGGAATAAATCTTGCCCCCGTGCCCTGACCTTTGACCCCCCTTAATTTTGATTATATTAAACAGAATTGGTTTAATATAATCAAAATTAAGGGGGTATACCTCCGGAACAACACACTGAAGTTTAGTCGCAATCGAAGCATTTTTACGTAAGTTATGACGCATAAGGGTGATGGAATGGATCCAGATCCTATGTCCTGACCTTTGACCCCATTTCCAATAGGGTTCGTTCCCAGGTTGTCCCCTACCACATAGTAAAATTTCTTCGAAATCGAACCATTTTTACGCGAGTTATCGTGCGGACAGACAGACAGACTGACAAAGCTGAAGCATATACGCTTCTTCAACCTACGGTTGGAAAACGTAAACAGAAAAAAAAAAAAAAAAAAAAGAATATGTGTTACCTGACCTATTTATGATAAATGAGAAATTAAAATAATAATTGATAATGGAAATAAAGTGGTCCCTTTAAGGATTGGTTTGTTTCTGTCCGTGAAAACCAAAACAAAACTGGCAATACAATTATACGTTTTCGGGGGCCCCTCAGGTTCTGGGGCTCTAGGCGCGCACCAAGTGCTCCTAGTTGGAAATCCGCCTCTGAGTTTTTGTAAAAAATCTAGGGTAAAAATGGATGAACTTAACATAATATTGGTGTGTTTTAATCCGGCGTTGACATATATCATAAACAAATTAACATAAAGTGCGTCTAAAAATGCAAATCAGCTTTAGGTTAAAAGGCGGCAGTTGAGAGCATCTTGTCTTGCAAGCAAAAAATGTTTGAAAATTTGTGTTTTACTTTTATGGAGGCACTGTCTTCACACCATTTATAAGAAGAATTAGGATGGAAAGTAGAAGGATCAAAAGCCAGCCAGCTAGTCTCTAGCTGAAGTATCCAGGTGCTTCAATGTGAATTGTTCCGTATCCCATCGGTTTTGATCCCATTCCAAAGGACAAATATGACATCGAGGTTTGGTAATGGAAGACCTTGGGCGACACCTTCAACATATGACCGTTATCTGCAGCTAAGTATAGTCGAAGGAGGAAGACTGCCACATCTACCCAAACAGTGTTCGGATCCTATGGATGCAACAGGAAACATGGTATCATGTCCTACGATGCACAAGAGGCTTCACGAATATGGGCTTTACTACAGGCGTAGCGGGGGGGGGGGTGCACGTGCCCCCAACTTTAGAAAATTTAAATGCAATGGCAAGCCTACGATGGGGCAGCAAATATCAATGGAAGGTTTAATGGAGTCGATTTGAAGTTCAAAGAGGAAGAACACACACACAGGGCTCACCTTTTAAATTTGGCTGCGATTCGTTTTTGTCAGGAAGTAAAATCACGGCAAAATGCTATCAGCGTTAAGAACTCATTATGCAACACATTACACTGAGGTGCCAAAAAAAAAAAAAAAAAAAAACTAGCAAGGGCGCTACCATTTCCGTTACATGCCACACACCCATCCGGTAAATGGTATCGCCCACAAACGACGTATATATAGAGGCAGATATCTCCGCAAACTCAAGTAGTAGCATTCGCAGTTCAGATGGCAGCTTATCAGGATTTGGGATTTAAGCGACTTTGAACGTGGAAGGATAGTCTGCGCCCGGGAGATGAGTCACTTCCATCTCGGAAATTACCACAAAATTTGGATTTAAAAAGTCAACAATTTCAATGGTGTATCAAACTCGGGGGGGGGGATCCAGGGTGCGAGACCGGTGTAGCTGATCGTTGACACTGCCGGTTAACACGCATCGTAACAACCGTCCGGCATGCAACATTGCCGCAAATCACAGCACAATTTAGTGCTGGAGCAAGTAGTAGCATCAGCGTTCAGACAGTGCAACATTCCCTGTGTTCCACGGGGTTCCGAAGCCGACTGCCCACTTGGGTGCCATTGCCGACCCAACGATATATTGCTGTGCACGTCGCCTGGGCTTGGGAACACCGCCATTTGACACAAGATGACTGGAAAAGTGTAGCCTGGTCCGACGAATCGCGATACCAACTGTTTCGACCCACGAGGGAATGGATCCCGCATGCCACCAACGGACAGTGCAGGCAGGCGGTGGCTCTGTTATAGTGTGGGGTGTTTTCAGCTGGCACGCATTAGGACTCCTCATACGTCTGCAGACTGCTATGACTGGTGAGGGCTACGTAACCATCCTTGGGGATCATTTGCACCAGTTCATGTATGCAACCACTCCGACGGGTGCGACCTCTTTCAACACGAAAAAGCACCACAGCACACGTTCACAGTCTCCCGATTATCGCTGGAAGAACATTCCACGGAGTTTGTCATCCTGACTTGACCCCTCTCGTTCGCCGGATTTAAACGCCATCGAACACATTTAGGATGCTGTTCAACGTGCCGTCTATGCCAGGAATCCTCCACCGGCGAATATTACGGAATTTTGGAACACTCTTCAGGAAGCATGGTGTGCACTGTCTCCACAGTACTACAGAGAGCTCGTGGAGCTCATGACCTGTGACGTCGCTGCCGTTATCCGATCGCGAGCAGGACCAACGCGGCATTAGAGAGGCATCCTAGTTTTTTTTTTATTTTTTGTTTTTTGGCACTTCAGTGTATTCATGTACATCAGCAAAAAAAAAAAATTTTTTTAAAGCAATGTGTAAAAAAGAGAAGACTTTATTTTCAGAAAACTTAACATCTTGTCAAAAATACGCTGGACTGTTCGTCATCGTTAATCAGCAATGATTGAAGAGTAATGCAATTATGGTCTTTTAAATGCAGAACATATAATATTTGTTATGCACTTAAAAGACCATAATTTTGTGACATTTAAGGAGAAACTGTTTCTCAGAATGGTCTCCTTCAAAAAAAAATATCAGTTTACACTTATTCGTGCCCCCTCCCCCTTTTTTTTGTCATGCCACGCATATGGTCTTCATGCTCGGAGACCACAGGTGAGCATCTCGTCACGTCTCATCGTAAAAGAGCACATCTAAATTAGTGTTATAGGCATGCTAACTGAACCGACGATCAGCCTTATTTTATTTACGGACGAGTCCATATTAGCTGCCTAGAATTGCTTCAGATGAAGAGACTCAGGGACACGCCATCATTGTATCAACATCTTAGAAAGGAGCACTAACGGTGGTGGGTCATGTCATGGTGTGGGCATGCATACCTATGGACGGCCGATAAAACTAGAACGCTTTGTGAGGCCTATCCGCAGGAGCATTTGGCGACTATTTTATCCTATAGGACGATAGTACTCGTCCTCACGATGCCAGAACTGTTGATCAATGTCTTGAGAATGCTATCAACCCCATGGAGCGGCTCGTACGTTCCCCTAACGTAAATCCTATTGAGCATGTTTGGGATGCTTTAGGCTGACATGTTGCAACTTCCTCCCCAAAATCTCCACGAGTTTCAAAGCGCGATGATGGAGTAATAGTCGTTATTCCTAGGACAACTTCTGGGCAAGGCCGCATAGGACGAAGAGGAGGTATATAGGGGCCATAGCCTTGGGGCCCACTAGGCATGCCTGGGATCTTTGATCAATAGATTGATAAATAAGGAGGGAGGGAGAGAGAGAGAGAGAGAGAGAGAGAGAGGTTTATAAATTACACTGCTGGCCACCCAAAATGCAACACCAAGAAGGTAGCATCGGATTGGCCTGAAATTCGCAGCTTGCGTCGCCCGCGAGAGGACATGCAAACGATTAGCAATGCACGGCATATGAAAATAATGTGCGCCCGGCACGCCACCGAGAAGCACTATAAGAAGGGTGCACAGAAGGCGGGGTGTAAGTAGTGGAAGTGTGTTGTGCTGCCAGACCTGTGCGTCGGAAGCTTCCTGATGCCTCGTCGCAGAATACGGCAGTCATTCCAGCACGTTTCGGAGTTCGACAGAGGACGAATAGTGGCTTATCGCGACAGCGGTTTATCGTACCGAGACATCCGCGCCCGTGTTGGACGACATCCAGCCACAGTGAGGCGAGTATGGATTCGGTGGGTGCAGGAGGGACGGACGGACGGACCGACGTGGGCGATTGCCGCAGCCGCGGCGCACCACCGAACGAGAGGACCGGCATGTTGTGCGGCGGGCATTGACGGCTCGCACCGCCACATCACAAACGTTAGCGCAGGAATTAGGGTGTGTTGCGCAAAAACCTGTGTCAGCACGTACCGTTCGACGTCGTCTGCAGGAGCGGGGACTTGTCGCACGGCGCCCATTGCTCCGATTACCATTGGCGTTACACCACCGGCAAGTGCGGCGGCAGTGGACCGTTGAACGCCGCACCTGGACTACGGAATGGCACGACTTTGTCTTCTCCGACGAATCCCGCTTCTGCCTGCAATACCACGATGGTCGGATCCGCGTGTGGCGGCACCCCGGCGAGAGACTGTATGACGCCTGCATTATGCATCGCCATACCGGTCCGTCGCCTGGCGTTATGGTTTGGGGCGCAATTGGATATGACACCCGAACCCCTCTGGTACGCATCGCCGGTGCACTCAACAGCCAACGCTACATCTCCGACGTTTTGGAGCCTGTAGTCCTCCATTATCCTGCAGGACCTGCCAGCGACCACGTTTCAACAGGACAATGCGCGCCCTCACATGGCACGCATCGTGCAACAATTCTTCACGGCCCACCAGGTGTCACTGCTGCCGTGGCCCGCCTGTTCTCCCGATATGTCGCCCATCGAACACGTCTGGTCGCTGATCGGCAACCGAGTGGCCCGGCAAGCACCACCCGCGGCTACGCCTGATGAACTGTGGCAACGTGTGAAAGCAGTCTGGACCGACATACCCCAAAGCCCACATCCAAAGTTTCTTTCGTTCGATGCCGCGGCGTGTAGCGGTCGTTATTGCCAGCCATGGGTGCCACACGAACTATTGATGTCTGCGTGTTCCGTAAGTCGCACGGGCCTGTAAGCTCAATCGTTTCATCTTTGTATCTGTTGTTATGTGTCCAGCAAATCTGGCTTTGCTATCTCGTGTCCTTCTTGGTGTTGCATTTTGGGTGGCCAGCAGTGTAGTTTCAATTTTGTCTCGTATGATTTCCACTTGGTCAGAAACAGAGACTGAAGACGAACAGACTGCAAAGCAGTGAATCACCAAGGGTAATAATGGTTTCATGTTGCTGTGTACAGCGGAATCGGCGAGACAGTTTCAACTTTTTCACTACCATCCACTCAAACGTTCCAATTTGCATTTAGAACCGTTAACAGTCGAAATCTCCTGTGGCTTCACATTGCGTAGTAAAAAAGGTGCACTAAGAAAACTATACAATGCTAAATATTTAGACAACAAAATCAGGGAATTTTAAACTTTAAACTCATGCTCTTAAAAGAACAATGGAAAATACAGTGACTTATTACGAAAACCGCAGATAATTTAGTAGCCTGAAGAATGCATTACTTATTAATTATCACTAGCATAATATTTTTACAGTTTCGCTTTTTTTTTTTTTTTTTTTTTTTGATTGGAGGTTTAACGACCACCGTGAGCAACTCAATGGGCTATAAGCAGTCGCCCGTCCCTAATTTAGGGTCACTGGTTCCAGGGAAGGGAGAGAGCCAGTGCCGTAAGACAAACACAACATCCATGCCTCACCGGGATTCGAACCCGGACCCCTTACGGACGAATGATCAGAGGCCAGCGCCTTAGACCACTGCGCCACCGGGGCGGCACAGTTTCGCTTTTAACGGAGTTCATAAAGATTCCCCGTCATAAGGGCTGGAGGTGACCTAGTGGTCAGCTTTCGTTACTGCCATGGAGATAACCTCAGGTTCGATCCTGGGCAGGTACGAACGTATGGGCACGTCAAGCCGTCGGACCCCGGGTGCTGCCCCCCCGTAATAAATAAGGGCGTCTTCCTCCCCCTTTCTACCTTGCTTCCGTGTCACTTTCCTATCGGGCACTCTTGCCCAAATCTCCTAGCTTCCTATTTCTAAGGGTTGCTTAAGACCTGGGGGTCCGACACTCCCTTCCTAAAATCCTCTACATATGATCTGATCTTCCCCGTCATAAGTACTTTGGGGGACCACTTAGATATCTTAGCCTAGGGACTCACTAAGGCCTTAATCTGGCCACAGCTTCTGGACATTCAATACGGAGCATGAAACGTCGCTGTGAAGCATGTTTTGCTAACAGGCGTGACCACACTCCGTATTGACTGACTTTGATTATTTCGTTTTCAGTATGGCTTGTGCCATGTACATTTACTTGCTTAATTAATAATAATCAGTTTTCTTATTTTCTACATATAATCTGATCCTTCCAGTGCTTACATATAGTGCAGAGACGTGGACCTTAACTAAAAGAGACATACAAAGACTGCAGACAACTCAAAGCAGCATGGAGAGGTGCATGCTTGGTGTAACCAGGAGAGATAAGAAGAAGAACTCGTGGACCAGAAAAATGACAAGAGTGGAAGACATCATGATCAGAGTAAAATCCCTGAAATGGCAACGGGCTGGAAATATTACCAGAAGGACAGACCATCGACGGACAGCTGAAATTTTAGACTAGATTCCAAGGGACAGGAAAAGACCCAGAAGAAGACCACATGTGAGATGGGTGAATGAAATTCGAAATTATGCGGGAGTAACATGGAGAAGACTGGCACAAGACAGACCGTTGTGGAAGAAACTTGTCAACCATTATCAATCATCATTGTCAACCATTATCAATCCAGCAGTGGATTGATAATGGTTGACAATGATGATGAATTGGAAAGATCACACATAAATTATACACTTTCTTCAAATTTCGTGTGAAAACCCATAATAGTTTTCGAGACGTTTCAGAATTTCATTTTGTCCTAAATTTACAGAAACCAGTGTATTGTTCATTACTCTGATGTAGGTGGAAAAAACAATGCTTGCGGGATTGTAAAAGTTCTTATTTCAGTTTCCCTAACCCTAGTTTCTCGAGTAAAGTTTAACTGCTAAGTTTCCCAAGAGCAGAACCTTCGCGGTTTGCAACAGGCAAGGGTTCTGCTTGTATACATTATTTTTATTACTACTATTAAAGGCTCATAAAAGATGTTGTTATCCAAGTATCGGAAGTAGTTCGTAACCGTAGGGAATAATCTCTCCGGGAGAAAGTTAAGAATCCTTGGTTTGATTATCTTGAGGCCCAAAAGTTAATCGCTCCTGTTAAAACGCATGAACCGAAACGAGGCCATACTAAGGAGCAAGGAGGGACAAAGGGGAAGTGAAGCAAGGAAGAAAATCCAAATGGAAGGTTTATTCAACTATATATTTTATTTAGTATAGAATAAAAATAAAACAGACTCGTCACAACCAGAGCAATACTGATCCAAGCACTTGGGAAGAGTGAGACCACGCGAGGTGAGACAGAGAAAGAGATACAAAAGAGAGACTTAGCGTGCTGCAGGGTCAAAAGAAGGTGGCACAACCAGTGTGTGATTATCCTACCAAAACCTTCAATTACATCACTCAAACTAGCTAACGATGTGATCAAACCGCAGATAAAGGAAACCGCAGTCATTCACATTCAGCGCGTTCACACTAGCAAACACAGCACTGGAATGCGAGCTTTTCGACGTGAAAAATGACTATCCCCTTGTTACATCATTGTGGAGTACGTTGGAAATTGTGACGAGACTTATGAATACTACTGTGTGACGAATCATCTATCAATTGGTCTCTCTCTTTTTAATTTTTTTTTCTATGAAGAAAGCGGTGGTTACTATGATTTCGAGAGAACTACATACCTAACCTTTGAACCCAACGATTGAGACATAAATGAAGAGCATAGTCATTCGTGAATCTTTTGGTAAAGCGGAAAACGTATCCAAAAAGAGGATTTTCGGTACGCTTAGTAAGAGACCGAAACCTACATGTCATGAAAGAGGCAAATGAGGAAGGTCAGGAAAGAAATGATCGCAGGCTACGAAAATATCGGCACTGTAAAAAAAAGTTTGCTTTATGTTAGAGAAAGATGACACCCAATATTCGGTTATAATGAGAACACGTCTTTTCAATCCTTTCCGACTTGTAACAGATATTTCAAAGCAGATTTTTTATTAAACTTAAGAATTCAGCTAAGAAAAAAGAATACATTCACACCACCTAGGAAGAAAAAATTCTGATAGTTTAAAATACGCAATGTAACCGGGAATATTCATAGTAAATAAAACCTGTAACAAAAAAAAAATAATAATAATACATTACCGCATTTCTATAATCGATAAAAGATCCATCAATAGAAATCGCTACTTACTCCAGTAGCACCTGAAATGTGTGTTACGAAAATTAACAAATTTTGACCAAAACGTTTTCACAGCAAAAGGTATAAACAAAAGGGATTTTCAATTATTATTATTTTTTATTGGAGGTTTAACGATTACTGTGAGCAACTCAGTGGGCTATAAGCATTTGCACGTCCTTAATTTAGGGACACTGGTTCCAGGGAAGGGAGAAAGCCAGTGCCATAAGACCAACACAACAGCCATGCCCCACTGGGATTCGAATCCGAGCCCATCTCGGACGAATGATCAGAAGCGATCGCTTAGACCAGTGCGCCACAGGGGCGGCGATTTTCAAATTGAACAGTTACAGTAGAAGATATGTAGAATATAAAGTAATATCGGTTTACGAGCTCTAGCGAAAAAAGCTGTACGTTGCTTAAAAAAAAAAAAAAAAAAAGTGGAAAATACTCTTCATAATAAAGAGTTTTCTACCAGAAGAAAAAAATTCAAAGGAATTTTTAGAATCGGATAAAATCTTTTACATAGAAATATACAATAAGGTCTCGTGGCAGCTGTTTTCAACAATGAGAAGTAGAAAATTTGTGAAAATTATTATTCACAGGAAAAAGCTATACTAAGGGGAGAAAAATTCAACTAAGTCTTTTAGGAACAGAGATAGCGAGAAAAAAAGTTGATATTTACTCCTTCTAGCGGGGAAACTGAGTTATTTAAAAATGAAAATGTTTTCAATATTAACTGTAGCGAATGACATTCACTGATAAAAAATAAATTTAATAATATTCTTAAAAGCGAAGGTACAGTTGGAGACAGAAATATACTGTAACACCACCTAGCACCAGAACTTTGAAAGACCAACAAGCCACGAGTACATACAAAATGTTTCATAAAGTAAATGGCATCAGGTGTTAAAAGAATTTTTCGAACCTAACTTTAGAAGCAGAAATATCCAGAAAAGCATATTAAGCTTTTGCGCCTCCTAGTGAGAAAACTGTTTATTATTTGGGACAGGAAATGAGCATAAAATGTTTTCGTTGTTAGCAGTACTTGACCGAAACAGATTTTTTGGATCAAGTTTCTAGACGCGTAGATATTGCTGCAAATATGCCGTCCAGTAGCAAACCCGTGTGTTAAGAAACATTTCAAATTATATGCAAAACATTTTCAACTAGAAACTTTCTCCGACAAAGCAAGAATTTTTTAGATAGGACTCTCAGAAGCTGAGATATCAAGAAAAATAAGACATACATCTACGCACCCGGCGGAAAAATTGTGCATAAAATATATATATATATATATATGCAAAATGTTTTCAGTGGTGTGCGATATCTGGTCGTAAAGTAATATTTTCAATCGAGTTTTCAGAACCGCAGATGTTGCTGCAAATTCTTCGGAAACAGAAATATACACTTTCCCCGGCAGCACGTGTAGAATGTTTAACATCGGAAACTCCATTTCGACGCAAAAAAAATATTGTTTAAATTTGACTTTTAGAAGCAGAGATATCGGTGAAAACACAATTTTCCCAACCGCGCCTAACGGAAAAACACCCTGAAGTGCCAAAAGTCATGGGATAGCAGTATGCAAATTTTTAACCTGCGCTGCCGTCGTACAAAGGGTTCGACGCACGCCACGATTTTTATCAGTTGCCAGGTGTAATTTCGTGAGTCAGGCTGAACAATCGCCAGTAGGATTATGGCAAGTCGACGTAAATTTATCGGAGTTTGAACGCGGCATGGCAGTGAAAGCCAGACGCATGGGACATTCAATTTCCAAAGTTGTGCGAACATTCAGCAAACCTCGATCCACAATGTCACGTGTGTACCGAGATTACCTCATGGAAAGCATTACCACCCGCCGTGAACAGCGCAACAGCCGACCACGAGTTATAAATGACCGTGACCAGCGCCGTCTGACGGGAATTGTCCATACTAACGGACAACCGGCACTAGCTCAAATAACATCCACATTAAACGCAGGGGTACTAGGGATATATCCATAAAGTCAGTGCATCGTAATTTAGCGTCCATGGGGTATGGAAGCAGAAGACCCACCAGAGTGCCTTTTGTTAACACCATGATATCGGACACAGCGTCTCACCTGGACTCGTGAACACGGTAATTGGACCCTGGAAAATTGGAAACATGTGACGTGGTCCGATGAGTCACGCTACCAGTTGTTACGAGCTGATGGTTCGGGTGTGGCACAGACCATGAGGCCATGGACCCAAGTTGTCAACAAGGCACTGTGCAAGCTGGTGATGGTTCCATTCATATGTGGGGTGTCTTTACGTGGCACGGTTTGGGTCCTCTGGTCCTCGTAAACACGTCATTAACAGGTAATCGTTGTGTTGCTCTGCTGGGTGATCATTTGCAGCCCTTCGTACCCCAATAACGATGGAATTTTCCAGCTAGATAATGCACCATGTCATCGGGCCCAAGTTGTCCAAAATTAGTTCGAGGAGCATTCTGGACAGTTCCGACGGATGGTGTGGCCACTACGTTCGCATGACATGAACCCAATATAGCACTTATGGGATGTGGTGGAAAGGTCCATTCGCGCCCAAGATCCTGCATCTACAAATACCAGGGAACTGTGGGCGGCTGTTCAGACAGCATGGCTCAACAT
Organism: Macrothele yani; assembly: GCA_039090855.1. Classification (NCBI taxonomy): domain Eukaryota; kingdom Metazoa; phylum Arthropoda; class Arachnida; order Araneae; family Macrothelidae; genus Macrothele; species Macrothele yani. The sequence goes on along the minus strand of CM077029.1, from coordinate 164,781,265 downwards.
CTGTCCAGACGTCTTCCAGCCACTTATGGAATCATGCCACGTCGAGTTGCTGCACTTCGCCGGGCTAGAGGTCTTACAAGATGCTAGGTACGTATCCCATGATTTTTGGCACTTCGGGGTATGCATTACTCAAGAAAAAGAAACTCTACCCAAAACAGTCTTAGTTATAAATCGCACCGCAGGAAGAACTTTTTCAATCGGATATTTTAAAGCAAAGATATATAAAATGTATTTTGAATTCCATAGCATCTGCATTTACGCCCTCTAGCGACGAAAAGTGCCATAGAGCAAAAATCATCTAGAAGTCTGAACATTACTTATTGTATACATGTAGTAGTGTGTATTGTACTCGATGAGTTTCTGTACTTTGCGATTACTTAAGTCTGTCCAACAGAGAGTCGCTAATGGAGGTGAATCAAACGCGTCGACTATCTAGTGAAGGACCGAAAGGTTGGTAAGCCGCATGGGCGCGACCGAATGAACGCGAAGAGCAAAACCGCCTAGTCATCTTGACGTAGGAACCATCAACAGAGAGAGAGAGAGGAGGATTTCCACGCCCGAGGGCAAGGAAGCGGAAGTGACGGAAGCGCGGCACAGGCAAAAATAAGGAGAGATGCGCACGAGAGAGTTAGGGAGTCTGTGTTCGGTGAGCGGAGAAGTAAGTTCTCTGGTAGGCGTAACTCGAATGGGTTCGAGAGCGGGCGAACCCGGGTGTTAAGGGTTCCGTAGTTCAGTCGAGTACTGAATGGTGATGAAGTATTTTGTAAAGTTAGCGTTAGCCGTGATATAGGTCTCTGAGCCCGAGACTCTCGTGGATTTTTCATCTAAGTATCCAGAGAAGGATAATTTTCCGAAATAGCGAAGACGGAGATCGGAGCTGAGTTTGATACGATACGGAGTCAGAAGTTCACTGGAGATACAGGTCTTGCCGCATGCGGGAAAGACTCTCTTCCAAGTTCAGGAAAATACGTTAGTATAGAGACGCCAAGCTTACGTTGGCGAGTTACGAGGTTCTTTTTCACCGGATACCGGACGTTTGATCTACAACCAAAAGGCGGCGACTCGAAGAACAGACTTACTTTCCAACTTCAGATAAATTAGAATAAACTTGTTGAGTTTTATCAGGTCCTCCCGTATTATTTTAGGACATTAGCAATTCCTATTGTGAGTTTTTCAGCGGTCTCGATCCATCCTCCTGATTCGCAGATAATTACGTATAGAAAAGCGGGGAGGATTTTGTCCATTCATCCAGTATTGGTTTTGGGGAAAGTTCTTATGAACGAACCTTTGTACTCCTGTTGGCTGTGAGGAACGCCACAGAAACATAATTTTGGGCGTGACCACATAATGAGATGAGCACGCTCGCCCTTACAAGTCTTAGTTATAAATGGTACCGCAGATAGAACTTTTTCAATCGGATATTTTACAGCAAAGATATATAAAATGTATTTTGAATTCCATAGCATCAACATTTACGCTCTCTAGCGACGAAAAGTACCATAGAGTAAAAATCATAGTCACATTTTGGGATTTCCAATAAAAAAAGAATTTTTCAAATCTGACTACTCGTTGCAAAGATATGGTGTCCACAGACCGACGGTCGGGCACACAAAATGGTACTATAACGGCCACGTACTTTTTTTCTTTTTTTTACAGAAGTGCTAAAGGGGGGGGGGGGCGACAGGCAGCTTAGCAGCTTCAACTTTTCCGAAAACATTTTTGAAGTCTGAAACACTGTGCCAGAAACGTTCCACAATAAACATGAAAAAATTAGTAAGGAAAGGCGAACATGTATCTACCTCACATCAAAGAAACTGATTTACAAAAACTCGAACAACTAAGTAAACTTCTGAGACATAGCGGAAATCTTCAGTAAACTTTTGAAAATCCCTCACTAAAAAAGAAGCTAATGTTGCCAAAATTCTTAAAAGTATTTGTCAGATTTTAGCTTGCGCATGCGCAGATGGACTTTCACATTTCATCGGTGTGTAGGTAATAACTAATTGCTTACTTTCGTTTAAATCAGAATACATATTAATAATTGCTTTAAAAAAATTAAACAGTCGAAATACTTACTATTACCGCCGTCACAGTTCAGTAAATATTTGCATTTATGTGAGATATCTCTTCTTTTATTTGTTTTACGACAATAACATACTGTATATTAATCCACCTACCTAAGAACCGCTCAATGTCCAGAATTTGCAAAGCTTTTTGTTTGTTATGATTTAATTCTTTTTTTTTTTTTTTTTTTGATTGGAGGTTTAACGACCACCGTGAGCAACTCAATGGGCTATAAGCAGTCACCCGTCCCTAATTTAGAGTCACTGGTTCCAGGGAAGGGAGAGAGCCAGTGCCGTAAGACAAACACGACATCCATGCCTGACCGGGATTCGAACCCGGACCCCTTACGGACGAATGATCAGAGGTCAAAGCCTTAGACCACTGCGCCACCGGGGCGGCAAATTTAATTCTTATTGTCGTTTGTTATTGTTTGTGTTAAGAATATATTATTATTTGTTATGATTTAATTTTACTTAGTACGTACCAGAACTGTAGCTCGGTGTGGTCGTGAGTGGCACAAATAAATAATGCAATGTGTTGCACGTAAATAAATTTACTCTCGAATCACTCATTTTATTTCACACTCACAAAGATCTTGGCATGCGCGCGAGAGATGCATAGCATAAATTTTCTACAAAGAGTACCAGGGGGCGATAATGATTCTCATGTAAAGCTACCTGTGGTACATGGATGTTTTGGAAATCATATGTGGAAGCGTATCAACAGAACTGACAACAAAAGTTTGAGGAACCAATGTTGTGCATTGCGAAGTCACTGCAGGAATTTCTTTATTCACCGGAAAAAATAGCTGCGAATAAAACAGATTTTTCAAAGTAACTGCGTGTATTCGGTTGGTTAAGCCCCGCCCCCGCTTTTTTTTTTTGTTAACATAAAAAAAATGCGGGGAGCGGGGCTTAACCAACCGAATACACATACTTCAAACCAAGGGTCTGTTCTTTTATCCTCTGCTATACTTCCAAAGCCCCTCCCCCTCTTTTAGCCGCCGGCTATGATTTTTCTTATTTTATGTTATTTTTTTTTACTTGGTATAAAAACAGAATCCCACAAAAGATTGGCAAATGTAGTGATCGATCAGGTTTCAAGAGATTCACTATTCTTCTCCGAACAGTGACGATCAAAACCTCGTTGGCTCTGATGAAAGCAAATACACTGGCGGAAAGTGAAAAAGAACACCAAGAAGGAATTGGCGGACGATCATGAAATTTACATATGTTAATGGGGTCGAGTTTAAGTAGGTGTGATGTTAATTTCGGGACCAATCGGTGAGCGCTTACGCAACAGCACGGCATAATATGCAATTATAGTCGGTGGTATTTAAGGAGTACGGCGAAGTGAATGTAATCAGTCGTCGGCGTACGGACACGTGCGAAGACATTGAAGAAGCTCCAATGCCTGGACATGGAAGACGTGTACGATTTCAGCAGTTATCGGACTTTGAGCGAGGTCGTCTAGTCGGACTCCGCGAGGCCGGGTGGTCGTATCGCGGAGCGAATTGGACGGGAGGTATCGGTGGTGGTACGATGGTGGCGTAGATGGTCCGAGGAACATTCCTACACGAGAAGACGTGGAACTGGGAGTCACAGACGGACTGATGAGCGGACCGATCGACGCATAAGAGCGGCGTTGTCAAGCAGAACATCCACTGCAACGCAAATCCGAGCTGCCGTTGCACCTGAGGTGACTGTGCAAAAAATCCGCAACCGTCTACCGGATGCAGGACTACGTGCACGTGTGCCTCTGGCATGTGTACCTCTGACTCCAGCCCACCGTCAGGAACGGCTGCAGTGGTGTCGCCAACGTCTGCACTGGAGAACGCAATGGCGATCTGTCGTGTTCAGCGATGAAAGCAGATTCTGCTTTCATCCCTGAAGACGCTCCCCTTGTGCGTATGCGTGTTCGCAGACGCACAGGGGAGCGTCTTCCACCCTTCTTGCATCCGCCAGCGACACACAGGGCCTACACCTGGTCTCCTGGTGTGGGGAGCGATCAGCTATCACTCCCGTACACAACTAGTGTTTGTACCGGGTACGTTAAACAGCACCTCCTACATCAACAACATCATTCAGCCCGTTTTTGTGCCATTTGTAAGGTCGGTCCATCGTGGTGCTTTTCCAGCAAGATAACGCACGTCCACAGACGGCACGTGCAACGTGCAACGCAACATGCACTTCAGGGTGTGAGACAACTTCCATAGCCTGCACGTTCACCGGATTTGTCCCCCATTGAGCACGTGTGGGATTTTATGGGACAACGACTTAACCGGTCTCCACGACCCTCCCCGATTTACATGTCCAGGTTGAGGATGCTTGGAACTCAATACCCCAAACTTACATCCAACATCTGTACGACAGACACCATGCCGGAATTGTACAGTGTGACGCAGGTTCATGGCGGTTCAACCTCGTACTAACCATGTTACATAGAAATGTTATTTTTCAGTTTACCAGCAAATACAGCTGTATTTTGCCATAATGTTTTGATCACGTTATCCTCTGTATTCCGTTATTATGCTGTATAAATTTCGTTGGTATCAGACGTCTCCTTCTTGGTGTTCTTTTTTCACTTTCCGCCAGTGTATGTTGGTACTGCTGAAACACAGAGAAGAAACGCAGAACTTTAAGAACAAAATCATGTTTTTCTTTATTTTATATCTGCCTTCCCTATGAGTGGCATCAGGGATGTAATTTTTGTTTTTTTTTTGTCATCAAATTGCTTTTTAAATGACTTTTAAATGATGGCAGCAGCAGAAGTGAGTTACCCTTTTCCATTCAGAAGGAAGAAAACCGCTCACAGGCTGTTTGACATAGATCAGATCATATCACACCATATGTAGATGATTTTAGGAAGAGGGTGTCAGACCCCCAAGGTCTTATATAACCCTTAGAAATTGGAAGCTAGGAGATTAGGAAAATGACACGAAACCGAGGTAGAAAGGGGGCGGAAGACGCTCTTTATTATTTCCGGGGGTGGGGGGGATGGGCAGCACCCGGGGTCCGACGGCTTGACTTGCCCATCCGACGCACGGCGGGTATTTGGTGGTTCGAACCTGAGGTTATCTCCATGGCAGTAACTAAAGCTGACCACTAGGCCACCCGCGGCCCTGTTTCACACAGCTGCGGGCATTGGACATTTAAGCCAGCGCAACCTCGCGATCCGACAACTAATAAATAAACCAGATAAATGAACTCTGCTTTCTAACGACAATGTATAGAGTCGCAATATTAATTTCATGAGAAAGTGGGGAAAAATATAAAAGTGAAAAAGTATATGTACACTAGTTTCCATAAATCAAGGGGAAAAAAATGAAAATCGCGATAACTTAATAAAATACATGATGAAAGGTTATGGAATTTGGTGAAATCCTATCTTACACCGTACGTTAGAGAAAGACCCTAAACCGTTTGGTAAGAAAAAGAAAGACCCTAAACCGTTTGGTAAGAAAAACTTAATTCAGACAAAAATGATCACTTACAGAACCAGGAAAAAAAATAAGGTGTCAAAATGAAATAGCCAAAATATTTCAATGGGGACTCGTCACCTTTTACAGCAATGCAAGTCTCACAACGACGTTTTATGCTGTAGCTGTCTAGGAGCTCAGTAAGTAACAATGACCATTGTTCGTGCAAGACTTGTGTAAGTCGAAGTGGTCGCATTTGTGGCCGGTGCTGAAAACGTAGCTTTTTCGCCCGTTGGTACTTTGAGACCGACAATTTGGCCCCGAAGATCTCAATAGAACAACACGCCACTGGACGGACATGGAACTAAAACGTCGAACCGCAACTGTCTGCCTTTTCTTTTTACCTCTCCAAGAGTTTACAACTCAGATCAGATCATATGTACATGATTTTAGGAAGGGAGTGTCTCACCCCAGGTCTTAAACAACCCTTAGAAATAGGAAGATAAGAGATATGAGCTAGAGTACTCGATAGGAAAGTCACACGAAAGCGAGGTAGAAAGGAGGAGGAATACGCCCTTATGCATAACCGGGGAACCAGCACCCGTGGTCCGACGGCTTAACGAGCCCATCCGACGCACGGCGGATATGTGGTTCGAGCGTCCGTACCTGCCTTGGATCGAACCTTATTTTCCTCCGTAGCAGTCACGAACGTTGACTACTAGGCCATCTGCGGCCCCGAATTTACAACTGTTTCCGCGATACTACTTATAAAGCCACTGGTACCGTATCACGTAACAGACGCTATCGTAGTTTCATGTCCGACCACTGGGACGCTGTCATAAATACGAGAGTTTTAGTTCTTCTGTCTCTCCTTCTCTGTGGCTACCCATTTATGTCTTCCAGACTTAGCGATTTCCTAGGAGAGTGTGTGCGTTTTGTGTTCTTCCCCATCACTGATTGCCCTATCTCTGCTTCCAGAAGATGTATTTAAAAATCTCTTTCCTTAGCATACGCTATGATACTTTCCACCTTTTCTATTATTCAAAATTCTTCCGCTAAGTAACGTAAATTTATATCATGTTTTCATGTAGACATACATGAAAGCAGTCACGAACGTTGACTTTCTTCTAATTGTTCGACGTGAAAATCCCTTTGTCTCTGATGTCTTCCTTCATCTATGAGAAACTTTTTCGTGCCCATTTTGTTAATTTTCGTGACACTTTTCAGCCGCTAGTTGAAGAAAGTAACTATTTCTATTTCTAAACGTTTTATCGATTGTAAAAATCTGCTTGTTTTTATTTTATTTTTTTTATTGGTTCCATTGACTATGAATGACTGAAATATTTTATTCATGTCGGAAAGAATTCAAAAGACGTGCTGCTAAAAAGATGCGAAACGACGTGCACTCAAAACGAATAGTAATGAAATTACAGTCTACGTGTCCCATCAGACTGGGCGATTTTTAAACCATACGATGTCTAGCCTCCCTCGGGAAACCGGTGGTGGGAAAACAACACAAAAGGCACGGACACTCCTGGGGGAAAGAGAACAGTCAAAGTACCAACTGGCGGAAAAACTCATTTTCGGCACCGGCCGCAGAAGCGACGACACCATGTAAACTCTCTCCTATCCTAGGTCTTACGAGAGAGAGAGAGAGAGACAGAGAGAGAGAGAGAGAGCGGGGGGGGGGGGAGCAACACGTCTCCCTAGAGCACGATCGGTGTACGCACCTGGGTTTTCCTGGGTTTATCAATTGTAAAAATCTGGTAGCAAATGCGACCGAGGTTGAAACATCACCCTCTAATAGCTTAACAGGCTCGCGCACCGATTTGTGACGTCACTAGAGTAGTCCGTGGTGGCGGAGAGGAGCATTACGCGATGTGCGAACCAACGCGTCTTTACGTACACCAACTAACCAGGTCGTGCGTTCTTTTATTTTTTATTTTTTTTTTTTTTGATTGGAGGTTTAACGACCACCGTGAGCAACTCAATGGGCTATAAGCAGTCGCCCGTCCCTAATTTAGGGTCACTGGTTCCAGGGAAGGGAGAGAGCCAGTGCCATAAGACAAACACAACATCCATGCCTCACCGGGATTCGAACCCGGACCCCTAACGGACGAATGATCAGAGGCCAACGCCTTAGACCACTGCGCCACCGGGGCGGCGTGCGTTCTTTTACTGCATTTAAATAAGAACTTGTGTGATGGTTATTAGGGGGTGATGGTTGAAAGGGAAGGAAATACGACCGGCAGGGGCAAAGTGGAGTGGGGAAGAAAGGAAGGAAGGAGATACAGTGGGGAGATTAGGTGTTGACCACCTGGGGTCTTCCAATGGTAAATGCGACAGGGGTTGAAATGGACACATATAGTGTGTGTGTGTGTAACACACACACACACACACACACACACACACACACTAAAAACTTGCAGCTCTGCCCTGTTTTCCTAGCATCGGGCCGTGGATGGCGCAGTAGTAAACATCCGCGACTGCTACGGAGATTTCTCAGGTTCGATCCCAGCCAGGTACGAACGCTTGAACCACTAAATATCCGCCGTGCGTCGGATGGCCACGATGAGCCGTCGGACCCCGAGTACTGGTCCCCCGGTAATAAATAAGGTCTTATGACGGGTGCGGGGACAGCAACACTCCCTCGCTTCCGTAACACTTTCCTATCGAGCACCCTAGCCCAAATCTCCTAGCTTCCTATTTCTAACGGCTGTTTAAGACCTGGGGTCGGATACTCCCTCCCTAAAATCCTCTATATATGATCTTATCTGCCATTGGGGTAATCGTGATTACAGAAAACTGAAACTAGGGAAAGGTGATTACGGGAAGAGAGGCTATGCGTTCCGAGTAAGGGGTAGACCACCCGCAGCTGGTTGCAAAGACTATTCGTGAAGTCTGCGCAGTGTGAAAGCAGCTACGGTTACCGTTTCTGTAGCCACGGCAACGGAAGATCGCACCTGTGTCGGGGTACCCATCCTGTTCCTACGCGTAGTTAACCGTAGATATTTCTCATCCACGGGTGTAGTGGCCGTATGTCCTTCCTTCGCTATATCTTCGGGAAGATTACTGCGTATTTTGAAATCGATTCCACAGTAGTGTTGCCAGGTCGTGCTACTTTATAGGGAGAATGCTATGATCTAGCTTCAATACTATGATATTTTTCTGAATGCTATTTTCCTGGAAAATTTTGCTATTTTTTTTTTTTTTTTTATGCTGAAAATTTGGTATTTTCCTTTCAATCCAACTTGTATGCCGACAATTTTTTGACACTTTGTTGGCAACTTGGCTACACAAAGTTAAAATGCAGGGCTTGTTGTTGGTTAACTGTAACTTGATAAAATTTAGTTTCCAGAACCACCTTGAGTAACTCGGTCTTTTTTCTTTTTTTACCTCATTTGATTTTTGATATCGCCAGATTTTTTTTCTATTTACGTATCCACATTCAATCATCCATCCTACAAAGTTGGTTGGTTTATTTCCGTTCGCTATCTGTTTGCACCGCTGAGCGCTTCGAATGATCACTGGGTGCAATTACACAAAAGAATCCTAATATATAAAAGGCTAAGTTGCCGACGACGTAAGTAGTGTATAAAAGGGCGGTTCTGGGCCAGTGGAGGGTCAATGTTAACCTATGGGACCCTCCACTTTAGTAGGTGGAGGATCATGGAGTGGTGGAGGGTCGTATTTTACGCCATCTTGGGTGACTGATAACATTATGGGGGTGCGGAATGGGGTTGTGAGATAAGACTGCGCCATCTTAACATGACATCATAGCGGTGAGGAGTTGGCGTTATGGTTAAATTAGTATTTCGCAATGCTATCTCGGTACGGAGGGTGGATGACGTTACAAATGTTTCAATTTTTTTTATCTGACACGTGTTTGTGGAAACTTTGTGTATAAAAGGGCGGTTCTGGGCCAGTGGAGGGTCAATGTTAACCTATGGGACCCTCCACTTTAGTAGGTGGAGGGTCATGGAGTGGTGGAGGGTCGTATTTTACGCCATCTTGGGTGACTGATAACATTATGGGGGTGCGGAATGGGGTTGTGAGATAAGACTGCGCCATCTTAACATGACATCATAGGGGTGAGGAGTTGGCGTTATGGTTAAATTAGTATTTCGCAATGCTATCTCGGTACGGAGGGTGGATGACGTTACAAATGTTTCAATTTTTTTTATCTGACACGTGTTTGTGGAAACTTTTCTTTCAATCTCCTATCTTGTGAATTTTTCTTTCTATTTCCTTCGGGTGACTTTTATATTTTGAATGTTTCTTTTCAAATAATTTGTTTTTCTTTATGGATTTTTTAAGATTCTTTACAATTCTTCGATAAATAGTTTTATGTACGTTCTGCATTGCTGTTCTGGTAGATTAAAAGTTTCCCCGGTCAGCGTCATTTTCCCCTTCAGGGAATTTTACTGTGTGTGCGTGTGTGTTTGCAAATTCTTCTTGTTTTATTATAAACCTTTTCGTAGATGCTTATTTATTTTTCCACTAAAATAATTTTTATTTAACAACGTTCGGAGATTTCGGTTTAAAATCCATATTAGCGAGCGAATATTCGAAGCTAAGTGATTCGTAATTCGATCGAGTATTATTTCTAAGCCTATGATTTATTTTTGAATGTAATTTTCGCTACTTGGGAATTTTATCATTTTATTTTTCCGAAATAGTTCTTTTTTTTATATTTCGTAAGTTACTTTTTTCACTTGGCAAAATTTTCCATATCAGCATTTCTTTAAAAATATCGCTTTCAAGAAATATTTTTATTTCTTTTTGTTTCTTCCGCTTAAACAATTTTTCTTACTTGATTTTAATGTATTCCTATATAACTTAAACCATTTTTTGGTCTTACGTTTCGTGTAAGTGTACGTGATTTATACAGATCTTTAGTGGTTATACATAAAATTCGATTGTGACAGCATTTTTTTTTATTCTTACTTTTTCTTCCATTTCTTTCCAACAAAAGTTTCTCCACTATTACTTTTTTTCCCCCATTTAACTTAAACTATTTTTCAAAATGCTGTTCTATACTAGTATATTCATTAAACTTTACGATGTATAAGCATTACTTTTTTCAAAATTCTCGATGTATCGGCATTATTCTACTTTTATGAAGACTTTATTTTTCCATTTCTTTCAAACAACCAAATGTTTCTTCATTATTATTTCTTTTCTATGTAACCTAAATTAACTTTCAGAAATTTTATTCCATGTTTGCGTGTCATTAAACTTCTCGGTGTATCCATTTTATTTTATTTTTTTCAAACTTTGGAAATTTTTGACCAATTTTATTCTAACTTTATATTTCGATTTCCTTCCAACAAACGTTTCTTAACAACATGATGTTGCAAGATGTACCAAAACTTCAAATTTCTCTTTCCCTACATAGCTTGCTCTATTTTTCAGGCTCCATGTATGTAAAATATGAAAATATTTTTTTTATTCTTTCCTAGTTTGCTATGCTTTTCATTTGCTGTCCCAACAGAAAAGCATTCATTGTCATGATATGCATTCTAAAAAGTTCATACTGACACTAAAATTTGTATTCTTTGCGATATATTTTCTGTATATTTTTCTAACGCGACAGAAAAAACATTCATTCTGAAGACTAGGTCCGTACTTCCGCTAAACATCGTATCCTTACCGATATTTTTTTTCTCTGTGGAGCATTTTGCTAACTCATCAGAAGTATAGTTATTCCCAAGACGTAGCTAAAAGACAGTATTTCCCTAAACAAAAGTAATCTTTTAAGAAAGACTTACTTCTTTTCCCTGAATAACAACTTAATCTATTTTTCGAAATGCTATAATGTTTAACTTTGCTTTGCAACTGCTTTTTACTGTACTTCTATTTTTTTTGTTTCTTCATAGTATTTTTTTCCCTGTTTCATTCCAACAAACGTTTTTCTTCTCGACTTGATCGCTTTCACTCTTCCACACAAATTTTCCTAACATTAGAAATGTAACAAAAACTTCAGATATGTTTTAGTCTCTCCAACATTTATATTCATGTCGTATCAACTAAAATATCATACTTTCATCAAAAATCATATTCTTAACGAGTTATTTTTACTTTTTTTTTCATGTATTACCAAATATTTATCGCTAACTCACCTCCCCAAAGTCAGTATGAACGCACCTAACCATATTTCGTTTCTTCATTTATTTCGTTTTACATCGAGATGCGTCAAAACTTCGTGTATATTTCATTCACTCAATGATCAGTTCTAACGTGTCAGACATTACACTACATGCGAAACATCTGGATTTGTTGAATTTCACTTAAGGCGCTAAATTTCGTTTCCCCTTACTTTCGTTTTAAATAGGATTTCTCTATCGTACCTGTTTTTTTCTGATCACACATCATTTATTTATTTACTTCAAGAACATGAAAGTCTTAAACAAAGAGAACAGTCAATCGTATTCTATGTTTTCTCATGATTCTTAAAAAGAAACAGACTGAAAGAAGTCTTCCACACTGAAACAAACATAATCAATTCATCGCTTTCTTGTCTTTTTTCACACCAAATTCTATAGTTCCATTTTAATGACATTCTTAGCGCTTCACCTTGTACACGGACATTTTTTCTCTATTCTTAGAAGCTTTTTCCCCAAAACAATAACTAAACCGCATACATCAACTCAGTGAACAATGTACATCACTTCATGCAGTCTAAACAAAATGCGTTTATGCATAGAAATGTTATTTTCGCTCCCATTCGCTTCGAAGTTGTGAGAGCAAGCTAACAGAACAGAATTCTTTCAGAAAGCATTTACGAAGTTATTTGACTTTTTTCCCAAATAAAACTCAATAATTGAAACGTTCATTTTTCACAAAGTTCGATTTTGAATCGTATAAACTTTAACAAGTCAAAAATGGATTTGCTGTTTTCGCTAAGAGGGCGATTTTTTAAAGTTTCGTTTCCTTAAAATCGAAAAAATCCCATAGAATAACATGGGAAATGCTTTTCAACTAAAAGTCAATATCTGAATCGCTCATTTTTCATAAGGTCAATATTGGAAAAGTTCATTTTCATAAAGTTCGTTTTTGAATCGTATAAATTTTTACAAGCCTAAAATTGGTTTTGTTGTTTTGACTAAGAGGGCGATTTTTTAAATTTTCGTTTTCTTAAAATTGTAATAATCCCGTAGAATAATATGGGAAATGCCTTCCTACTAAACGTCAATATTTGAATCGATCATTTTTTCTATAAGTCAATATTTGAATCGCTCATTTTTCTAAATGACAATATTTGAAACGTCCATTTTCCCTAAAGCTCAATTGGATCACATGACTAAATCGATCTCTCATATCTCAAAAAAGTAGACATCAAGCGTTTTTATTCTTCCTTTGCCAATGTATGTTATCTCAAAACTTTGTAAAAGGAGCGGTTTTACTTCCATTGTTACTCCCTCAGATTTCATTTTTTCCTGTGCGAACAGAAAGAACCAAGTCAGCTTAATGGGATAATCTTTTCAGCTTTAACGTTCCTTCAGTTCATGGAAAAAGTCCATTGGACTCATACACAACATCACAGTTTCTTATATTTCAATTTCAAGTGGGATCGGTTCATTTTTTCATGAAATCACTTCATTGTTATTTTTTCCAACCTCCTCTGGTAGAGTCTAACATTTTCCTCGCTTGACCGCAGCCTATGCTTACTAAAATTGAATTTTCTATCCAAACTACTGGATCACATGACAATCAATTTCTCTCATCTAAAAAATAAAATAATAAATAGACGTCAAACTTTCTTATTCTTGCATTGTCAGGTCCCGCTGCAGAAGCAGGAAGATCCTGGAACATGGCCCGAAGGACAAGGGGGTGTGCTAGTAGTGAGCTCCTTCGGGCTCTTAGCGAAAACAGCAAATCCATTTTTGACTTGTTAAAGTTTATACGATTCAAAATCGAACTTTGTGAAAAATGAACGTTTCAATTATTGAGTTTTATTTGGGAAAAAAGTCAAATAACTTCGTAAATGCTTTCTGAAAGAATTCTGTTCTGTTAGCTTGCTCTCACAACTTCGAAGCGAATGGGAGCGAAAATAACATTTCTATGCATAAACGCATTTTGTTTAGACTGCATGAAGTGATGTACATTGTTCACTGAGTTGATGTATGCGGTTTAGTTATTGTTTTGGGGAAAAAGCTTCTAAGAATAGAGAAAAAATGTCCGTGTACAAGGTGAAGCGCTAAGAATGTCATTAAAGTGGAACTATAGAATTTGGTGTGAAAAAAGACAAGAAAGCGATGAATTGATTATGTTTGTTTCAGTGTGGAAGACTTCTTTCAGTTTGTTTCTTTTTAAGAATCATGAGAAAACATAGAATACGATTGACTGTTCTCTTTGTTTAAGACTTTCATGTTCTTGAAGTAAATAAATAAATGATGTGTGATCAGAAAAAAACAGGTACGATAGAGAAATCCTATTTAAAACGAAAGTAAGGGGAAACGAAATTTAGCGCCTTAAGTGAAATTCAACAAATCCAGATGTTTCGCATGTAGTGTAATGTCTGACACGTTAGAACTGATCATTGAGTGAATGAAATATACACGAAGTTTTGACGCATCTCGATGTAAAACGAAATAAATGAGGAAACGAAATATGGTTAGGTGCGTTCATACTGACTTTGGGGAGGTGAGTTACCGATAAATATTTGGTAATACATGAAAAAAAAGTAAAAATAACTCGTTAAGAATATGATTTTTGATGAAAGTATGATATTTTAGTTGATACGACATGAATATAAATGTTGGAGAGACTAAAACATATCTGAAGTTTTTGTTACATTTCTAATGTTAGGAAAATTTGTGTGGAAGAGTGAAAGCGATCAAGTCGAGAAGAAAAACGTTTGTTGGAATGAAACAGGGAAAAAAATACTATGAAGAAACAAAAAAATAGAAGTACAGTAAAAAGCAGTTGCAAAGCAAAGTTAAACATTATAGCATTTCGAAAAATAGATTAAGTTGTTATTCAGGGAAAAGAAGTAAGTCTTTCTTAAAAGATTACTTTTGTTTAGGGAAATACTGTCTTTTAGCTACGTCTTGGGAATAACTATACTTCTGATGAGTTAGCAAAATGCTCCACAGAGAAAAAAATATCGGTAAGGATACGATGTTTAGCGGAAGTACGGACTTAGTCTTCAGAATGAATGTTTTTTCTGTCGCGTTAGAAAAATATACAGAAAATATATCGCAAAGAATACAAATTTTAGTGTCAGTATGAACTTTTTAGAATGCATATCATGACAATAATGCTTTTCTGTTGGGACAGCAAATGAAAAGCATAGCAAACTAGGAAAGAATAAAAAAAATATTTTCATATTTTACATACATGGAGCCTGAAAAATAGAGCAAGCTATGTAGGGAAAGAGAAATTTGAAGTTTTGGTACATCTTGCAACATCATGTTGTTAAGAAACGTTTGTTGGAAGGAAATCGAAATATAAAGTTAGAATAAAATTGGTCAAAAATTTCCAAAGTTTGAAAAAAATAAAATAAAATGGATACACCGAGAAGTTTAATGACACGCAAACATGGAATAAAATTTCTGAAAGTTAATTTAGGTTACATAGAAAAGAAATAATAATGAAGAAACATTTGGTTGTTTGAAAGAAATGGAAAAATAAAGTCTTCATAAAAGTAGAATAATGCCGATACATCGAGAATTTTGAAAAAAGTAATGCTTATACATCGTAAAGTTTAATGAATATACTAGTATAGAACAGCATTTTGAAAAATAGTTTAAGTTAAATGGGGGAAAAAAAGTAATAGTGGAGAAAACTTTTGTTGGAAAGAAATGGAAGAAAAAGTAAGAATAAAAAAAAATGCTGTCACAATCGAATTTTATGTATAACCACTAAAGATCTGTATAAATCACGTACACTTACACGAAACGTAAGACCAAAAAATGGTTTAAGTTATATAGGAATACATTAAAATCAAGTAAGAAAAATTGTTTAAGCGGAAGAAACAAAAAGAAATAAAAATATTTCTTGAAAGCGATATTTTTAAAGAAATGCTGATATGGAAAATTTTGCCAAGTGAAAAAAGTAACTTACGAAATATAAAAAAAAAGAACTATTTCGGAAAAATAAAATGATAAAATTCCCAAGTAGCGAAAATTACATTCAAAAATAAATCGTAGGCTTAGAAATAATACTCGATCGAATTACGAATCACTTAACTTCGAATATTCGCTCACTAATATGGATTTTAAACCGAAATCTCCGAACGTTGTTAAATAAAAATTATTTTAGTGGAAAAATAAATAAGCATCTACGAAAAGGTTTATAATAAAACAAGAAGAATTTGCAAACACACACGGACACACAGTAAAATTCCCTGAAGGGGAAAATGACGCTGACCGGGGAAACTTTTAATCTACCAGAACAGCAATGCAGAACGTACATAAAACTATTTATCGAAGAATTGTAAAGAATCTTAAAAAATCCATAAAGAAAAACAAATTATTTGAAAAGAAACATTCAAAATATAAAAGTCACCCGAAGGAAATAGAAAGAAAAATTCACAAGATAGGAGATTGAAAGAAAAGTTTCCACAAACACGTGTCAGATAAAAAAATTGAAACATTTGTAACGTCATCCACCCTCCGTACCGAGATAGCATTGCGAAATACTAATTTAACCATAACGCCAACTCCTCACCCCTATGATGTCATGTTAAGATGGCGCAGTCTTATCTCACAACCTCATTCCGCACCCCCATAATGTTATCAGTCACCCAAGATGGCGTAAAATACGACCCTCCACCACTCCATGACCCTCCACCTACTAAAGTGGAGGGTCCCATAGGTTAACATTGACCCTCCACTGGCCCAGAGCCGCCCTTTTATACACTACTAACGGGCTTTACAGCTAGTTGTAAATAATTTTGATTATGTGAAACCTCTAGCAAACTGTTACCCACGAATATGCCTATTGCAAACCAGAGGTCTAGTGATTGATATTCCTCTTCATTTTAAAAGACGAAAATACTCAAATGTCAAAATTGAAAGCAGAATACAAGAATTTACTGTTTGTGGATTGGGTTAAACTCTTGAAGGGTAACACACCGACAAATCCAATTGAATTTTGAAGCGTGCGATTGCACAAGAGGCAATCTATTTACAATTCTTTCAGACCCTGTTTTAGTTGCACTTTCTTTACCCATCAGCAATGGAATTATTAAAAGAATATTTTCCAAAATGAATTAGCTGGAAAATGCAACTCGAAATCGTATGGAAGTTGAAATGCACCAGGCTCTACTGAGAATCGTTTACTATTTGAATTTTGAAACAAAATGCTGCAAATTTTTTCTGATTACTAGCAAGCGGTTAAAAAATTTGAAAACTCAATGTATGATAAATGCTTGTACTGAAAGGACAGTGATAATGATGATGATGGTATTGACATTATTGAAGGGTTTAACGTTACAACGATTGCTTAATTATAATCCATTAAAACAAGAATTTGGCTTACATAGACATGACTTGCTTCATTTACTGCTATTTTGTGTGGTTGCACCCTTTAATATGTAATTAATTTTTATAGGAAAATGTAATAATCTGATGAGTTAGGGCCTTTTTTAGAATTGAATGATTTTTGTACAACTGCAGTACTAAAGTATGAGAAACGGAAGAAATTCCTTGAAGTGCTATATTTTTTTTCCTGAGATGCTATTTTTTAAGCTTTTATTGGAAATCTGTTATGTTTTTGCTATTTTTCATGGCAAACCTTGCTATTTTTTTATCATCTGACCTGGCAACACAGCAGGACTCGCATGCAGCCAGCCATCTTGCAACTTCTAGTTAACTTTGACCTGCTTCTAATGTTCTGATCGCTCAGTTCATTTGTTAAATGATGTCCTCGCAGCCGTTACAACAAATCTGCTCTCTCAAAATCCTTTCTTTTACATTCCTTCAAACGATGAGACACACACCTCCGCAACAGCCTCTTTTATGCTGCGACTCATTTACATAAACCGGTCCCATCGTCACTCATTTGCATACAATACCCTAACTCCGCTTTACGTTTCACATCATATACCCAAGTTTCAAGCATTTTCAACTCTTCTTTCACAAATATAATCGGAAATTTTCTGTTTATCCCATAGTTTATGGAAACCGGTGATACTGTATATACTGAAGGCGCAAAACAGTCACATTCACCAATGTACGAATACAAAGTTTTATCCTTTAATTTTTTGTTTCAGAGTTTAATGCATCACATGAAAACCTTAAGCTGTATATAAGAAACTGTATATACTGAAGGGGATATAAGGTCAGGTGATGCGTAACATCACAGCCTCTCCTTGACAAATGTCAACCCCGCCTTTTCGTGGTACATCCTGTTCCCACTAAAGGGGCTCTGACGACCGCCAATAGCGGTATAACTATACCATCGGGATTAGAGGAAATGCTATCCCACACTCACCAACCCGCTTGGCCAGCGTGGTGAGTTATGGCCAAACCCCTCCAAAATGACTCCACAACTTAAATCTTGGCCCTCAGTCTCCGGCAGCTGGAATGTATGTACCTCGCCAAGGCAGCGGCCAGTGCGACATGAAGGCAGAGGGTGCTAAGAATCCCCGGAGGACCGGACTAGGCTGCCATCTGATGCTGACTTTGGCTACGTATAACGGACGCTCCCTATCTTCTGATTCAAGGCTTCTTGAATTGGAAGAGGAACTAGAAAGGATCAAGTGGGACATCGTCAGGCTAAGTGAGGTAAGGAGAAAAGGAGAAGATCTCATTGAACTGAAAAGTGGACATCTCTTCTACTATCGTGGGACAGATACTGGCAGAACTAGTGGTGTTGGATTTATAATAAACAAGAAACTGAAGGATAAAGTTGTAGAAGTTGAAAGTTCCTCTGACAGAGCTGCACGACTCGTTATCCAACTCTCGAGAAGATACCAGGCTCAGATTATTCAAACTTATGCACCCACCACAAGTCATCCTGAAGAAGAAATTGAAGAATTTTAGGAGGAAATTCGTGATCTAAATAATAAAGGTAAGCAGCACTTGAAAATAATTATGGGAGATTTCAATGCAAAAATAGGGCAACGGCAACAGAATGAAACTTCAGTAGGTAAATTCGGTCACGGCAACAGAAACCAGCGTGGAAATACTCTCGTAGAGTTTGCAGAGGCAGAAGGGTTTTTCATCTTGAACTCCTTTTTCAAGAAAAAGCCACACAGGAAATGGACATGGAGACATCCAAATGGGACGACAAGTGAAATTGATTTTATTCTGTGTAACTAAAAATTCGTCATAGAAGACTGCAGTGTGCTAAACAAGTTCAACACAGGCAGTGACCATAGATTGGTGAGATGTAAGATGCACCTCAACACTAAACTCGAACGTAGCAAGCTCATAAGACAAACAAAATGTATTGACATAACCAACCTTAAAAAACACCATAATACCTTCAAATTGGAACTGAAGAACAGATTCTCTGCTTTAGAAGGCCTAACATCGGAAGAAGTGGATATTTCTGAAGTTAACAGAAAAGTAACCAAAGCTCTTATGGAAACAGCAACAAAATTAGCTGGGTCTAAGAACAAGTTGCATGTGAACAAATTATCAGGAAAAACCAAAATGTTGATGCAAAAAAGAAGAGTGATGAGGACAACTAAAGAAGATGTGACTTCCAAAGTGGAATATATAGAGCTATGCAAGACAGTACGAAAAAGTATCACTGAAGACGTTAGGAAATTCAACTGTGAACTAGTAAGGAAAGCAATTGAAAACAACCAAAGCCTAAAGATAGCAAAGGGACATCTCAGTAAGGGGAAAAAACAGATTATGGCACTGAGAAAAGAAGATGGTTCTGTAACAAGAAATAGAGGCGAAATTTTGACAAGAGTGAAAGATTTCTACTCCAAATTATATGAAAGGGATGATACATGTACTCCAGACATCATGAAAGGTAGCAGTACCAGAGTTCTTCCAGTCCTTCCAGCAGAAGTTGCACATGCAATCAAGAACATGAAGCGGGGAAAAGCTCCAGGAGAAGATGGAATTACTGTAGACATCATACAAGAAGCAAGTGGAGAAATTGAAACAGTACTCGCCCAAATTTTCACTAGATGCCTTAATGAAGGGAAAATTCCTGAGGATTGGAACAACGCTACAATGATCTTGCTACATAAAAAAGGTGACATTGAGGATCTCAGGAACTACAGAATTATCAGCCTCCTATCAGTGGTTTATAAAATCTTCACTAAAGTTCTTTCACACCGCTTGAAGGTGACACTGGACATGGCTCAACCGAGAGAACAAGCTGGATTCAGGAGTGGCTACAGCACAATAGATCATATCCACGTACTGAGAGAACTAATTGAAAGAGCGAGGGAATATGAACTTCCATTGTGCATGGCTTTTATCGATTATGAAAAAGCCTTTGATTCGGTGAAACCATCAGCAGTTGCAATGGCTCTGAAATCCTGCGGTATTGAAGATGCATACATTAATATTATTAATAACATCTATGAAAATGCAAGTGCAAAGATTCGGCTGTTTGAAAATACAACACACATAAAAATTGGAACAAGAGTGAGACAAGGTGACACCATATCTCCGAAGCTCTTTAATGCCACATTGGAAAATGTCTTTCAATCACTGAACTGAGAAAACAAAGGGATAAAGATTAATGGAGATTATCTAACGCACCTTCGTTTTGCTGATGACATAGTCATTTTTGCAACTACCCCATCAGAGCTACAGAGTATGATCCAGGAACTTGCTGACAAGAGTAAAGAAGTGGGATTAAAAATGAACTTTCAGAAGACAAAAGTGATGTTCAATGCTTTTACAAGAAATGAAGATTTATCGATTGATGGAGAACAGCTGAAGATAACAGACACGTATGTTTATCTTGGACAGCAGATATCAAGTGAGGGTCACATTGGTGAAGAAATTAATCGGGGTACAAAACTTGCTTGGAGAGCTTTTGGAAGAAACAGCATAATTTTCAAGAGCAATATGCCATTATGTCTTAAAAGAAAAGTGTTTGATCAATGCATCCTTCCAGTGCTTACGTATCGTGCAGAGACGTGGACCTTAGCTAAAAGAGACATACAAAGGCTGCAGACAACTCAAAGCAGTATGGAGAGGTGCATGCTTGGTGTAACCTGGAGTGATAAGAAGAGGAACACGTGGATCCGAAAAATGACAAGAGTGGAAGACATCATGATCAGAGTTAAATCCCTGAAATGGCAATGGGCTGGACATACTGCCAGAAGAACAGATCATCGATGGACAGCCGAAATTTTAGATTGGATTCCAAGGGACAGGAAAAGACCCAGAAAAATACCACATGGGAGATGGGTGGATGAAATTCGTAAATATGCGGGAGTGACATGGAGGAGACTGGCACAAGACAGACCGTTGTGGAGGAAACTTGGGGAGACCTTCGTCCAGCAGTGGATTGATAATGGTTGACAATGATGATGATGATGATATACTGAAGGTGCAAAACAGTCACATTCACCAATGTACGAATACAAAGTTTTATCCTTTAATTTTTTGTTTCGGGGTTTAATGCATCACACAAAAACCTTAAGCTGTATATAAGAAACCGCTCATACCTAAATTAGGATCACTTTCCAAGAAGAAGAAAAAAAAAGAAAAAAAAGAAGAAAAACTGTGTTAGAGAGACACATGCGACATCCACATCTTTATAGTTCGATTTTTTATAGGCAGGGGTTCCACCAACTCCAAAGCATCTAGGGTTATAAGCAGAAGTCCGACCCTAACATAGGGTCACTGATCCCAGAGAAGGGAATCAGTGACCTTGTTTTTAGGGTCGGGTGCAGATGCAATGAAATTCAAATACATTTAATATACAGTATCTTTGCCTGTGACTTGAACACGGGCACAACTCGGACGATTAACCAGGAGCAGACGGCCTTAGACAATGTGATATACTCCAGATTTTTTTTAGGCCGGGGGGGGAGGATGGGGATATTTTGATTTTTTAGACTAGATTTTTTTTTTTTTTTTTTTTTTGTAAACGAGCACCGTGAGCAACTCAATGGGCTATAAGCAGTCGTTCGTTCCTAATTTAGGGACACTGGTTCCAGAGAAGGGGAGATCCAGTGCCTTGAGACGAGCATACCCCCCCCCCCCCATACCTCCTCTGGGATTCGAACCCGGGCTCACTCGGAAGAACTACTTGAAATCAGCGCTCAGACCACTGCACTTTCTTATTTTCACACACATTTTATTTGCTTATATGACATAAAAATATCACATGAACTGCCAAAAATAATATGCACTTCCATTACTTTTTAAGTACGGCGCTGGCTCCCTCCTTTTTCTGGAACCAGTGGCCCTAAACTAGATCAGATCATATGTAGAGGATTTTAGGAAGGGAGTGTCTGGCCCCAGGTCGTAAACAACCCTTAGAAATAGAAACCTAGGAAATTTGGGCTAGAGTGCGCAATAGGAAAGAAAATGACACTGAAACGAAGTAGAAAGGGGGAGGAAGACGCCCTTATTCATTACCGGGGGCCAGTACCCGGGGTCCGATGGATTAACGTTCCTATCCGACGCACGGCAGATATTTAGTAGTTCGAGCTTTCGTACTTGAGTGGAATCGAACCAGAGACCTCTCCGCAGCAGTGACGCGTGTTGGCCACTAGGCCATCAGCGGCCCGGCACTAAATTAGGACGGGCGACTGCTTACACACCACTGAATTGCTCACGGAGGTCGTTAAACCCCCAATAATAAAAAAAAAAAGTGAAATACCTGTATCAATTTCGAACTGCAGATGCTTTAAATATTAAACTCTAAAAATCACAAAAACGAAATTCAGGGATCGCGCTGCTGATTGAATTCTTCGCAATCTGCGACAAAAAAAATATATTTTTGGCGAAAACATTGGCGATTACCTTTTTAATGACGTCCGAGCAAAAACGATCTTTAAAAAGAGATTGTTTCTGTTCGGACGTCAAGTCAAACTTTGCGCAATGCCAAGGATATTTTAAAAATTAATATAGAATCTTTTAAATGCGATCATATTTGTGAATTTCTTATCCTTTGATGTGAACCATCCATCAATATTGCACGACTTACATGAAAATAATTATTAGATGAAAGTTCTAAAGTAATAAAGTGCAATTTTTCAAGAGCACCTCAAATTTTTTTTACACTGGTCCATTTAGAACCAAACCCACAGAATAGATGTAATATCAATTTTTTTAATTAATTTGAAATTTATCCGTCAAGAATTCTTTGCTTAGAAATTTTATAGGTAGTAGTAAACCAAAAATTGAAAATAGGTTTCAATATTTCTTTCTGTTAGGATTAGGAATCAATAACATATTTTGCTGTTTAATTGTAACGAATCTATAACCTATTGTGTTTTGTACTATTATAACACTATATTTTTAAGGTTATTTTATATATCCAATGGAGAGTGGAAAAAAAATTGGCGACTTCAAATTACATTTGGCGAAAAAAAAAAAATTGTTTAGCGAATGGGTTGGCAAAAACTTTCAAAAAAGCCAGAGCAACCGCTGGAAATGTGTTGTCTATTAGAAATGTTACAATGCCAATTTAAAGCTAGCGGTTAAGCGAAAGAGGAACCAAATGCAATAGGAAACAGATAAAACAAACACAACAGTCACTTAATAGTCCAGTTCACGCCCAGCAATGCATGAAATATCTCACGTCAGGCGATTACATGGAGAAACAATAAGAATTTCGTGCATAAATTATACTGACTACGTGAAGAAATTCTGATTCTCCTCAACAAAGCTCGCCAAAAAAAAAAAAAAAAAGTAACATGAAGGAAGGAAGGCTAGCAGCAGCGCCCATGCAAATGACATCACCGCCGAAAACTCCTCGTGGAATTCTTCGAAAGTGCGGGTTAGCTTTAAGACTTTTTTCACTAAGACGTTAACCACTCTCTTTCGTTTTGTGTTTCATGCCACCTGGGAGGGACTCAGAGAACTACAGTGATTAACGATAATGGGCTTGCTTTTATTGCCTTGCTAAAATGACCCAGTGTAACCAGGTTTCTGCTTTCAAATCACAGCTGACTACGTGCTGTTAAGCCCAAGGCTTGAAAGTAGATTCTGAGAAACATACTACTACAGTGATCACGGATAAACAATTTTTTTTTTTTTTTTTTTTTTACATGCATAAAACTCCGCAGAGAATGAAGTGCATCGTTCCGCCTACGCTGTAATGTGCTACAATATGAAAAATCTAGTTCAGGATATTTATCAAATTTCTAACATTTACATCTCCACTTTTTAAAACCTCGCGAAATATTTACATAACAAATATTTACATACCTTAAATAAGAAATTATGTCTAGGTGCTATTAAATCCACAACATACCAATTTTGTTGTTGTTGTTGTTGTTGTTGTTGTTACGGGATTACACGTGATCAAAGTCTATAAACTGTCTCCCATCCCTCACTTAGGGTCATTTTTTCCAGAGAAAGGAAAGAACAAGGGCCGGGACTGACTCGAAACCAGACCCAGTAATACGAGAAGTCGAAAGGCAATAAGGTGGAGCAGTGGTCTAAGCGCTGGTTTTCGATCATTCGTCCGAGTTGGATCCGGGTTCGAATCCCGTTGAGGCATGGATTTTGTGTTTGTCTTACGGCATTACTTCCCCCCCCCTTTTTTTTCTGGAACCAATGGCCCTAAATTAGGGACGGACGACAGCTTAAAAACCACATAGTTGCTCACGGTGGTTGTTAAACCCCCAATAAACAAAAAGCCTGTCTTCATTTGTCACTGAGCGACACCGTATTTTATGTGTTCTAATATGGTCTAAGATACATTAAATGAAAATTCAAGACAAATCAATTTTTATCGGGAAAAGCCTGGCTTTTCGATAAATTCCAAGAAACTGACTAACAAATGATAAAACAGTTTAGTTGACGTTTCATATTATTTTTCTAATAGTAACAACTACACCAAGGTGATTGATAAATCTGTCCGTTTTATTATATACCTAAAAAAATTACAATGTAAATAACAAATGTTACTCACAAAAATATGAATCATGTTTTTCAACAGTTCGCTGCCACCTTTTAGCAAGTTGGTCCAGAGCCCATTTAAGAGGGGAGCTGGGGGGGGGGCTGCATTTTCAAGGGGCCCCAGAATTATGCAAGATGCTTGCAGAATTGACAGAGTTCTACAGTTTTTTTTTTTTTTGTATTTTCCCAGAGAGCGCAGCAAAAACTGTAAGTAGTGAAAACATTTCTATTTCTTTCCGTTTTCTTAAGAGTCCGCAAAAAGTATAGACTCCCTCCAGTCCATTCTCAAAATTTTCCAAAGCATTACAGATTTTTTTTTTATACAAAAAAACTGAATTTTCACACATTAAGAATTCGTGAGAAGCATTACAGAAGCTTTTTTCGTACAAAAAAATGCACACATTAAGAATTCGTTTGAATCATGATTTTTTGATCATATTATTATGTCCACTGCTTCGATATGATTTTAACAAGCTGAACCCAACCCTGGGGGCGGGGATTAAAGCAGAACTGAACTGGTATCCATTTTTCAACCATGGATTTTTACATTTTCTTGCTACCACTGATTCGTTCATGAATCATGAGGTACACACACTTCAATACGGCGGGGATATTTTTATGGATTCCTCATCATATTTTGGGAATGTTTTCTTCTGGCTATTTTTATTCATCCACCCATAGTGAAATCCTGGAAGTACCACTATTACTGGGGTCTCGAAATACTGTCCAGTCCCCGATCCCCCTGTCTCCTTAAATGTGCTCTGAGTTGGTCGATTCCTGTTTAATACGATGCATGGCCTTTGCAGGTCAAAAACACTCAACATCCAACTTCCTTAATGTTGAAAACTACGTATCTATCTTGAACAAAACGAATCACGGAGAGGAAGAGGCCGTAATTGGTAGATGCTAACTCCGAAATTATGCTACCATTATCTTTTTGGAACTTACAGTGTGCAATCCTGCGTTGCGCTGATGCATTACAGAGTGCGCTCACTGGAAAAAAAAAACTTGAAGAAATATGTTGCTGTATTAATTTTTGCAAAACAGTGCTATTAGTTGCCATAACAAGCAGGGGATAGTTTTATTTGTTTTTATATATGTTGCCAAACATTTAGCTAAGTTTGTTGTTGGATGCAACAGACTTAGGGCGATACAAAAGTCTCCCGCCAGCAAACACGTTTTGCTACATATAACATATCAAAATTGATTGCGTAGAAAAATCGCTACGTGGCATGTGCAATTTCAACTTTCACAATGATCTTCGTGGAGATTTGGTTGGAAATGGGGTCTTCAAGAGGCAAGTGTTTTTTTTTTTTTTTGTTAAAACCAAATTTTTCGAAGGTAAATAATTATCTGTAATAACACTTCGTTTTGGGCGTGGTTTGATGCTACATTTAATCATGAGTGGACGTTTAAAATTCTTTCACCGTTAAAATATGTTCACGACTGAATTCCTTTTGTGTGTGTGTGTGTGAAAGGTTTAACGAATCAGAGTTGGAAACGGGTCAAAAAGTTTGGACCTGGACGCCACATAATTGGATTCGACTCGGACCCAACCCGACCTGGATCTGTAACTGACCCCTATATAAATATAGGGCGTTCAAAAAGTCTCTCCGCAGTGGGTACCTTGGGTTATGTGGAAATCAAACAAATGTATAATGGGAACGTATAATTTACTCACTTACTTACAAAAGAAGTATTAAAACTGTCGTCCTTTGCAAGGTATAACCTAACTGTTTCGCATATGTTTTCAAGCAAATCTGCGATAGTCAAAAAGTCCTTCCGCAGTAATGTTAAGGCTATTCCACCTAATTTGGATGGCGATAGAGTAAATATTTTATGTTGAATGTTTAATTTCAGTTTTTGCTGTTTTCTTGATAACATATCAAGCTTCAGAATATTTTTCACAAGCCTATGATGAGTTAGTTTCTAAAATGTGGATGTTGTTTTCATCTTTGCCCCTTGGAAGGAAGGAAGACTCTTCCTTCAAATCTAGTATCGAGCATAAAATTCCAAAGTGCGCATTTTTCTTTTTTTAAGTTTTTTTTTTTTTTTTTTTTTTTTTTTTGCTTTTCAAAAATATAACGGAAATAAAACCGGGTCGAAATCGCCCGTTTCCATCTCTGTAAGGAACTCCGTGAGTAACTCGAAGGGTTGTCGCCCGCCCCTAATTTAGGGCCACTGGTTCCTGGGACGGGAGACAGCCAGTGCCTTAAGACAAACACAACATCCCTGCTTCACTAGGATTCGAACCCAGACCCATCTCGGACGATTGGTCAGAAGCCAACGCTTAGATCACTGCGGCACCGGGATGACACGGCTGAATGCGTTTTATTACAATGCATATTTCTAGTCGTCTTTCAACTAGGATCTCTCATGATGGAATTAATTAGGTGTTCCATCGTAGGTACGTGTTTTTTTTTTTTAGTGGACCGCGTCAGATTACAATCCCCAGCTTGGGTTGGTCGTTCCAACTCGTCCCTGGACATAGCAGCGGCCTTGTAAGAGGGGTGATCAAAAATTATCGAGGCTGCGTGCATAACTGTTAAATGGAGCGGCTGAGCAGAATGCGACCTTCGAACCTGCTGCGCATGCGCCTGCCGAGAGAACGCTGTCGGATCAGCGCCTTTTGTGCTGTGGCCAGTTGTTTGGAGTCTAGTCTGATCGGCGTGTCGCATCAACGATATCTGAGGAAGCTGAACAATGGATTTGCATCAAATTTAATCCGAAATTTGGGGATTCTTTTAAAAAAAACTTATGAAAGTTACTGAGAGTGTATGAGGAGGACTGCGTGAGTCGATCACGAGTGTACGACTGGTATAAACGTTTCGAAAATGTCCGTGGAAGTGTAGATTGCTAAGGAAGGCCCTCAACAAGCAGGAATGAAAGAAACGTCCAAAACGTTCGTTCGGTTGTGAGGGAAAATCGCAGAATTACTATCAGGGAACTTGCTGACGACTTAGTCCTTAGTTTTGGATCAACAGAGGCAATGTTCACTGAAGATTTTAGGATCAGACGTATAGCTGAACGAACTTCTTGGGCGTTTCTTTCATGCCGACCTTCCACAGCGATCGTAACTTTGGAATTTGGATACTTCCACAGCCATTTTCGAAACGTTTGTGCCAGTCCTACACTCGTGGACGATTCATACAGTCCTCACCATACACTCTCAGTAACTTGTCATAAGTTTCTTTGCAAGAATCCCCAAGTTTCTGACAGACATCGTTGAGGAGACAAGCCGATTAGGCTTGACTCCAAACAACTGGCCACAGCACAAAAGGCACTACGCCGACAGCGTTCTCTTGGCAGGCGCATGTGCAGTAGGTTTCAAGGTAACAGCCTGCCACACGGCATTCAGCTCCGCCTCTCCATTGAGCAATTATGCCTGCAGTCTCGATACTTTGATCACCTCTCGTATAAACAGTTGGACTTAAGATTCTAGTAAATTAACGTATCTACGGTCGATATGAACGTTTTAAGAAATAAAACGGAATTTTTAGCATTTTTCAGAATTTGTTTAAATGAATAAAGCTTAGGCATTTTTGAATTTTTTTTTATTTACTGATAAGAAACATCTACAAATACTTCTACTCACGTTCGTGAACACCACCGAGAAAGTGAGGGTTTAAAGGCAGCAGGAGAATATAGTAAAAACTTAAGGCCAGTGACTCTTAATGGAATTTAAACAGGCCAAAAAGGTCAGCTGGGTCAAGCAATTCGAAGCAGAAAACGTGTTGATCTGAACATGCTTAGGTTAGGTCTTGCCCTTGACAACGGTGACCTCACAACCTTGCATGCCTAATTTCCATAGGCATACAATCTTTACTGACAGGCCTATTGATTCATCACACACACATTTCTTTTAACGGGTTTTAACAAATAACACTCCCAACTTTCAAATTGGAATTAAAAAGAAAACTTATGTTCTCTACACAAGAATGATTTCCTTGTCGTCAAACACTCCCTTAATTTCCTTCATCTTATTCTTTAGCACGAATAAAAGTTACTCGAACAAAATAATCCATTTAACTAATAAATACTTCTACGTAGTTTTAAATTATTATTTTACATACTTTTGGTGATAACGATTGCAAAAGCTAGACACGGATA
Source organism: Macrothele yani (assembly GCA_039090855.1). Classification (NCBI taxonomy): domain Eukaryota; kingdom Metazoa; phylum Arthropoda; class Arachnida; order Araneae; family Macrothelidae; genus Macrothele; species Macrothele yani. The sequence continues at coordinate 164,752,663 of CM077029.1, read as the reverse complement.
TCACGTACTTCATGAACACAAGAGAGAGAGAGAGAGAGAGAGAGAGAAAAGAATTCTCAAAAGCAGTTGCTGTCAGTTAAAATTATAGGGTAGTGTGTTTGTTTTCCCGATTAATTCTGCGAGCAGACATAAAGCATACTGACTTATCACCCAGGTCTCACCTTGTTTTTTAACGAGGTGCATTTTAATATTGATGGCTTCGTGAATAAGCAGAACTAATGCATTTGGGAATTGGAATATTCCCGCATTTAAATTGCAGGAAATCTCCACTCGGGAAGTAATACATTTTTAATGAAACCCTCTAAATTTGTGAGCATCTTAAAAAGCCACCGAAATTTGTTTGAAAGCAATTTCATTCACATATTCCACAATTCTACATATTTATATTCTTTACACAAGACGGTGATCGTCCTCATTGATGGCAGCAATTTACATCTCGTTGCATAAACGTTTACGGGGTGGTCACGTCAAATCATTGAACATACTAAGGCGCAACATGAAGGACCTGCCCATTCGCCTGATTTGAATGGGGTTATTTGGGGGGGGGGTGTAACGACCATCATGAGCAACTCTTAGGGCCGTAAACAGTCTCTCGCCTTTAATGCAAGACCACTGGTCCTAGGGAAGGAACGCGCGCGCGCGCACACACACACACACACACACACACACACACACACACACAACCAGCAGGCAAACACCACCTATACCTCATCCAGGACTCGGACTCGAGCCCACCTTGGACGAACAGTCGGAAAGCAGCGCCTCAGAGCACTCGGTCACCAGCAGGAATTTTAATTCGGCGTTGAAAAGTTAAGGCGGAGGTTGGACCAGCCGCCGATCAGCGTGAGTTCATAGCGTTTAAGGTTGCGTTAGGTAAAGTGGCTACTTTTCTGATGTACGCAAATTAGCGATTCGCAAAGAATTCCTAAATAAATATCGATTTCTAGGTCTCCGGAGTGATGCTAAAAAATTTGCGCGCACACACACACAATCATCATCACAAATGGTTGGAGCTAATGAAAACGTATTGAATACCTCGCAGTACAAATGGTTCGAGATACTGAAAACTCATATTGCATATCATCATCATCATCATTGTCAACCATTATCAATCCACTGCTGGACGAAGGTCTCCCCAAGTTTCCTCCACAACGGTCTGTCTTGTGCCAGTCTCCTCCATGTCACCCCTGCATACTTTCGAATTTCATCCACCCATCTCCCATGTGGTCTTCTTCTGGGTCTTTTCCTGTCCCTTGGAATCCAATCTAAAATTTTGGCTGTCCATCGATGATCTGTCCTTCTGGCAGTATGTCCAGCCCATTGCCATTTCAGAGATTTAACTCTGATCATGATGTCTTCCACTCTTGTCATTTTTCGGATCCACGAGTTCCTCTTCTTATCTCTCCTGGTTATACCAAGCATGCACCTCTCCATACTGCATTGAGTTGTCTGCAGCCTTTGTATGTCTCTTTTAGTTAAGGTCCACGTCTCTGCACCATATGTAAGCACTGGAAGGATGCATTGATCAAACACTTTTCTTTTAAGACATAATGGCATATTGCTCTTGAAAATTATGCTGTTTCTTCCAAAAGCTCTCCAGGCAAGTTTTGTACGCCGATTAATTTCTTCATCAATGTGACCCTCACTTGATATCTGCTGTCCAAGATAAACGTACGTGTCTGTTATCTCCAGCTTTTCTCCATCAATCGATAAATCTTCATTTCTTGTAAAAGCATTGAACAACACTTTTGTCTTCTGAAAGTTCATTTTTAATCCCACTTCTTTACTCTTGTCAGCAAGTTCCTGGATCATACTCTGCAGCTCTGATGGGGTAGTTGCAAAAATGACTACATCATCAGCAAAACGAAGGTGGGTTAGATAATCTCCATTAATCTTTATCCCCTTGTTTTCCCAGCTCAGCGACTAAAAAACACCCTCCAATTTGGCATTAAAGAGCTTCGGAGATATGGTGTCACCTTGTCTCACTCCCTTTCCAATTTTTACGTGTGTTGTATTTTCAAACAGCCTAATCTTTGCACTTGCATTTTCATAGATGTTATTAATAATATTAATGTATGCATTTTCAATACCGCAGGTTTTCAGAGCCATTGTAACTGCTGATGGTTTCACCGAATCAAAGGCTTTTTCATAATCGATAAAAGCCATGCACAATGGAAGTTCATATTCCCTCGCTCTTTCAATTAGTTCTCTCAGCACGTGGATATGATCTATTGTGCTGTAGCCACTCCTGAATCCAGCTTGTTCTCTCGGTTGAGCCATGTCCAGTGTTACCTTCAAGCGGTGTGAAAGAACTTTAGTGAAGATTTTATAAACTACTGATAGGAGGCTGATAGGTCTGTAGTTTCCGAGATCCTCAATGTCACCTTTCTTATGCAGCAGGATCATTGTAGCGGTGTTCCAATCCTCAGGAATCTTTCCTTCATTAAGGCATCGAGTGAAAATTTGGGCGAGTACTGTTTCGATTTCTCCACTTGCTCCTTGTATGATGTCTACAGTAATTCCATCTTCTCCTGGAGCTTTTCCCCGCTTCATGTTCTTGATTGCATGTGCAACTTCTGCTGGAAGGACTGGAGGAACTCTGGTACTGGTATCTTTCATGATGTCTGGAGTGCATGTATCATCCCTTTCATATAATTTGGAGTAAAAATCTTTCACTCTTGTCAAAATTTCGCCTCTATTTCTTGTTACAGAACCATCTTCTTTTCTCAGTGCCATAATCTGTTTTCTTCCCTTACTGAGATGTCCCTTTGCTATCTTTAGGCTTTGGTTGTTTTCAATTGCTTTCCTCACTAGTTCACAGTTAAATTTTCTTACGTCTTCAGTGATACTTTTTCTTACTGTCTTGCATAGCTCTATATATTCCACTTTGGAAGTCACATCTTCTTTAGTTGTCCTCATCTCTCTTCTTTTTTGCATCAACATTTTCGTTTTTCCTGATAATTTGTTTACATGCAACTTGTTCTTAGACCCAGCTAATTTTGTTGCTGTTTCCATAAGAGCTTTGGTTACTTTTCTGTTAACTTCAGAGATGTCCACTTCTTCTGATGTTAGGCCTTCTAAAGCAGAGAACCTGTTCTTCAGTTCCAACTTGAAGGTATTATGGTGTTTTTTAAGGTTGGTTATGTCAATAGATTTTGTTTGTCTTATGAGCTTGCCACGTTCGAGTTTAGTGTTGAGGTTCATCTTACATCTCACCAATCTATGGTCACTACCTGTGTTGAACTTGTTTAGCACACTGCAGTCTTCTATGACGAATTTTTTGTTACACATAATAAAATCAATTTCACTTGTCGTCCCGTTTGGATGTCTCCATGTCCATTTCCTGTGTGGCTTTTTCTTGAAGAAGGAGTTCAACATGAAAAACCCTTCTGCCTCTGCAAACTCAACGAGAGTATTTCCACGCTGATTTCTGTTGCCGTGACCCAATTTACCTACTGAAGTTTCATTCTGTTGCCGTTGCCCTATTTTTGCATTGAAATCTCCCATAATTATTTTCAAGTGCTGCTTACCTTTATTATTTAGATGACAAATTTCCTCATAAAATTCTTCAATTTCTTCTTCAGGATGACTTGTGGTGGGTGCATAAGTTTGAATAATCTGAGCCTGGTATCTTTTCGAGAGTTGGATAACAAGTCGTGCAGCTCTGTCAGAGGAACTTTCAACTTCTACAACTTTATCCTTCAGTTTCTTGTTTATTATAAATCCAACACCACTAGTTCTGCCAGTATCTGTCCCACGATAGTAGAAGAGATGTCCACTTTTCAGTTCGATGAGATCTTCTCCTTTTCTCCTTACCTCACTTAGCCCCACGATGTCCCACTTGATCCTTTGTAGTTCCTCTTCCAATTCAAGAAGCCTTGAATCAGAAGATAGGGAGCGTCCATTGTACGTAGCCAAGGTCAGCATCAGATGGCAGCCTAGTCCGGTCCTCCGGGGATTCTTAGCACCCTCTGCCTTCATGTCGCACTGGCCGCTGCCTTGGCCAGGTACATTCCAGCTGCCGGAGACTGAGGGCCAAGATTTAAGTTGTGGAATCATTTTGGAGGGGTTTGGCCATAACTCACCACGCTGGCCAAGCGGGTTGGTGAGTGTGGGATAGAATTTCCTCTAATCCCGATGGTATAGTTATACCGCTATTGGCGGTCGTCAGAGCCCCTTTAGTGGGAACAGGATGCACCACGAGAAGGCGGGGTTGACATTTGTCAAGGAGAGGCTGTGATGTTACGCATCACCTGACCTTACATCCCATAGTCCGCAGTAAAAATGGTTCGAGATACTGAAAACTCATATTGAATATACCGCAGTAGAAATGGTTAGTGATACTGATAACGCAGTATCAGTATGATACCTCATAAACGCATTATCAATGTTGTAGGGATGGAAGCTCATTATGTTAATTAATGCTTATCAGCCAAACAATCCTGGCTTCCAGCGCTGTCGAAAATTCCCCACAGCAGGAAGAAAAATATTTATAAGGTTCTTTTTGTCTGGAAAATGTCTATCAAGGAAAAGTTGAAGACAGCCCGGCGTTCTTGCTCTCCCAGCTTTACTAGAAATGATCTGCTATTCGGGAGAGGGGAAGTAAAAATAATGGCAAGACATTCAAAGCATGAATTCAATCTCAGGCTTGTTGAAAACTTAACAAAAATATTTAATCAAAGATAATCGATCCGGCAGCTATTGTTCCGTGACCCGAGCTCCTGCAAGTTGCAGTTCCACGAAAAAATTGTCAGAGTCTCTATTCATTCATTAAAGAATACTCTTTCCTGCAAATAAATCTTTGCCAGTTCTTTTCCTATCGCAGACGGACAGTCTTTAATGGTCGGAATATTTCGTTCAGCTCACTCTTCTTTTGTTCGGGAGCTATGCCTCGTGTTCTGTCCCCGAACACGTGTCCTCGTAGATCGCTTTCTCCGTACGTCGTTACAGACGGCCGGTGTCTCCGTCCGGCTCTTCCAACCTTCCTCACTGTCTTCTTCCCAACTGTCCTTCTATCCTGAAGTTTTTCCCTAGTAACTTCTTCTCGCCTCCTGATTGTCTCCTGCCTTCTTCGCCAGAGGCGCTGACCCGCTTCCCGAGCGGAGCGCGCGCGTCTAGCAGGCGACCCGCCCGCCTCTCTGCGCTACCTACCCTTTTTCTCCTTGACCTGTGAATTCCGGCGCTGACCTTGCTTCCACCTCGCTGACCTTGCGCTTCCCGGTACCCCACAACTTGCATTCCCCCGGTCAGGAACAATAGCGGTGCCTCCGTGAGTACATCGTCATTACAATAGGCACAATGAAATGTCGCCTTACTGGTACATTTACACTGTTTAACATCCGTTCTAAGGAAGATCTTAATACACATAAAGATAGCTGACATAAAATGTCCATGTCTTGCTGAAACAGTTCATTCATTCTTATAAGATTAATAATGTAATTTAGCGTCCATCACATAATTTACCGATGCGCATCAATCTTCGCCCCTACAAATGTAATGCCACATTGGGAGGGCCTGGGTTCCCCGTGTAATACCGGGGCGGCCCAGGAGGTCCTCCCGTATGATAGCTCATGGGGAGGGCCTGGGTGGCCCAGGCCACCCCATGAGGTATTACACGGTCTTTTTTAATTATTGGCTGCTTATTTTTAAATATACTGTATTTGTAGATGTTTTTAAATAAATATTATACGAATCATTTGAAACGCACTTTCATATGGCAGGGATATTTTAATTATCTTTTTAACATTTCGCGAGATGTTTCTCCGGTGTAATTTTTTTTTTAATCTAATATTTTGGGCCACCCCCACAAAGAAATCTTCGGTGCGCCACTGTCAGACAACGTACTGAATACATCGTAATATAAATGGTCTGAGATATACTGAAACAGTATTGAACACGTGGTGATATAATCGGTTTGAAACAACACATTGGCCATGTTGTAATATAAATGATTTGAGATAAGGAAAACGCACTGACCACTACGCAATACAAATGGTTAAAGATATTAAAAATGCGTTGAACACATCTTAATAATATGATTGGAGATTTTTAATAATCGGTAATATATTATTTTTCTTTTGAAGTACAAAATTTTTGTACTTCAAAAGAAAAATAATATATTACCTTATCGTTTGTGTGAAAGAAAGCATACCCGAAGGTACGAGGGTTGTACCGAAAGTAATGCAGAAGTGGGCATAACTTTTTATTAACCGACAGAGGTCGTTCAAATTGCATATGTTGGTAGAGTAACTCTTTCTCTATACAAAGGTACTACTCAACATAGTCTCCATCACAAGCAATGCATTTGCGCCATCGATAAACACAACTCTCGAATCCTCTTTTAAAAATTCAGGTGTGGACTGTTGTACCAACTTCTTCACAGCTACTTTTATCTCGTCTGTGTCATCAAATCATTGTCGCCGGAGACTGTTCTTTATTGGACCGAACAGGTGGAAGCCGGAGAGCACCAGATCTGGGCTGTACGGTGGATCATCCAGCCTAATTTGCTAATAGCCTGATTTATTGCCAAATATGTGTGTGTGGTCTCGCATTGTCATGGTGAATGTGGATCCTTTTCAGATTCTTGTTCAGTCTCTTCCGTACTACTCGCTGGTCATGGCAGGGCCACGTTCCAAAAAATCAAGGAGAATGACACCCCTGTCATCCCAGAAAACAGTCACCATGACTTTCTGTGCTGATCGCAGGCTCTTGAACTTCTTAGGTCTTGGTGAAGAGGTGTGACGCCATTCCATGGATTGATTCTTCGTTTCCGGGTCGTAAAGATACACCCACGTTTCATCCCCTGTCACCAGATCGAAAAAAAGAAAAAAACGTGTCTTCATTGGCTTCAAATGCTTACAGCCGATCAGAGCAGACTTCCACCCTTCTCTTCTTCAAATCTGCAATGAAGGAGAATGGTTACTATAGAGGAAGAGTTACTCTACCAACATGTACAATTTGAACGACCTCTGTCAGTTAATAAAAAAGTTATGCCCACTTTTGCACTACTTTCTCTACAACCCTATTGAATGCGATCTTTCTGAGGAAATATAGACCAAATTTTTCTTTCTTGATAATTCTTTGAGAAAAACCCCAACAGCTCTTGAAGTGACGAATCAGCACATGACGTCAGCATTTGAAGAATACATTATACTGGCCAAAAGACACGGCCCTCTCTACGAGGTTTAAATCGGTCCTTCGCCCTTGACCATTGGGATTTGAACCTTGACCATTGATGGGTCCAGGTTCAAATCCCGATGCGGCATGGATGTTGTATTTGTCTTACGGCCCTGGCTCTCTCCCTTACCTGGAGCTAGTAATCCGATATTAGAGAAGGGCGGCTGCTTATAACCCCCTGAGTTACTAACGGTGGTCGTTAGAACTCCAACCATAAAAAAAAAATGTAATTATTATTGAGTTCTGCTGCTCATGGATCAAGCACTGGGTTGATGCATAAGTTCATGCCGTTTTATTCACGAGTGTTTCCCAGGTCAGTAGTGACGGTGAAGATGGCCAGTTGTATATCAAAATGTAGCCAGTAATATCGTGTATCTAAATCCTATTGCGTTGTGTGATTGTGGCTAATGGTATTTTGGTTTTCAGGTACGGAAGTATGGAGTGCCAAGTAAAGAGGAATGAACATTTCCGACATCTGCTCCTCCACGAGTTTAACAAGGGATCCACAGCCGCTGAGGCTACTCGACAAATTTGTGCTGTGTATGGGGAGAATGTTGCTCCGAGGACAGCCCGCAAATGGTTTGAGAGGTTCCGTGGTGGCAATTTTGACCTCAACGACTCTCTACGCTCAAGTCGTCCATCTCACTTTGATGAGGATCGTTTGAATCATCTCATCCACTTGGATCCGCGTCAAACCACACGTAAATTGGCCACTGAGATGGACTGTGATCCACAGTAGTGCGACACCTGGAACGTTGGGAAAGGTCCAGAAATTGGGGTCTTAAGTGCCTTTCACTCTCACCGAGGGCAACAAGAATTGGAGTGTTGCCATTTGTGGTTCCTTGCTCGCCTGTCATCCCTAATGTGCTCAGCAACACAAACCCCTTCAGTCACGTATTGTTACTGGAGATAAAAAGTGGTGCCTGTACGTGAATTTTAGGCACCGGAGGGAATGGTTAAACCCTAACAAAACACCCACACCACGTCCAAAACATGACCTTCATCTTGCGAAGATCATGCTGTGTGTGTGATGGGACATGGAAGGCATTCACTGGAAATGCTGCCGAGGAATCCGACCATCAACGCTGCACAACTCCACCGTGTGAAGGGAGCAGTTCAGCAGAAACGGCCACATCGGCGCCATGGTGTCGTTCTCCAACATGATAACGCACGTCCTCACAGTGCAAGCATGACAAAAATGGCCATTCGGGACATGAAATGGGAGATTCTTCCACATCCAGTCTATTTTCCAGATGTCGCCTTCTTCCGAATATCACGTGATCCGATCTCTGTCGAATGCACTCCGTGGCAGAACGTTCAACAATGATGTTGATCTCCAGAATTTTCTTGATGGTTTCTTCAAAGCAAAACTTGAACGTTTTTTCAAGAATGGCATTGCAGACGTTGTGACACCATCGTCAACAATGGGGGGGGGATACATAGTTTATTGATTCCGTTTTCCCTTCTGATGTAATACATTCCTGTAGTGCGGTGAAAAAAACGGCATGAACTGATGCATCAACCCAATAGATGATGGAACCATGACTAATTTGCAGACGATTTGCCACTTCATCCATAGTCACTCGTCTGTCGAACCAGATCCATGTTACGCGTTCAGTGTTGTCGTCAGTTGTGGACGTGAACGGGCGTCCGGCTTCTTCTTCAATCTTCATGCGTAACACTTGTGAGACCATTTTTTAATTTTTCAATTCATTCGCGGACACTCGGTTGCGGCAAAACACTGTTCCCGTACTGTGCTGAAAGTCTTCAATTGATTTCTGCGCCTGATACACCCTTAGACCATAAAAAAACGGATCACCGAACTCTGCTCTTCTTTAGTGCAAATGGAAGGCTGAGTGGCCATGGTTAACGTCAGAGTTGGAAACGGGTCAAAAATTTCGGTCCCGGACGTCCCATAACTGGAACTAACTCGGAACCGACCCGATCAGGACCCGTAACTGACCCGGACAAATCTGCTTTGAACTATAAATTCGAAACTCAATTTATATACATGTATATATATATACATATAAACGTAATATACATATTCATCCCAATAACTGCTTGATGTTTAATAACTGAAATCCTTTTTTAATAATAAAATTTGGTAACTTGCTAAATTTCAGTGCCATTTTTAGTGCCACTACTTTGCGTAATCCGGAAGTAATGGTTGACTGTTACCGTGACCATGGAGTATATTAGAAATGGGAATCATTATTTAAGATTACACGAATATATTTTTTTAAATTGTCTTTGGATTGTTCTCTCTCTCTCTCTCGATCGAGGTGCGCATACTTTCATATGGTCCGTTAGATTTTTGGTTCCATAATCTTTTATTACACCGTCGACATCTTTCTTTTTAATTATACACTTTCCACATTTTGAACAACAAGCAAGACCAAACAACACAGAATTATTCACCGGTTCCTTAATGAGGCTAAACAATTTCCAGCATTCACTCTTCCCCTTGTGGTTTTCAGCAAGCACGTATTTGTTGGCTTCGACGCCTTTCTCAACTTCAATAATATTAAATCCATCCATATTAACAAATAAGGAGTTAATTTCTACATGACATGTCATGGGAACGGGATGTTAGGACATCAATCGAAAACCTCTGAATGCTCAATGTAAAAGATGCAATGTGAAAAGTAACTCTTAGTCATACAGTGAACTTCGCACGGAGAGAGTGAATCAGCTGAGAAGCAGGCGAATCGCGTTTGCCTATACCTTGCCCTGGACAATCGCACTGTAAAAGAACGCAAAGGAAGTATCTTTTTACGATATGGTGTGTCTGACGTCGGTCGGTGGAAATCGTCGTTGCTTTAAGAAAGAGAGAATATTTTTGCATGGCAAATCATTATTCACTCCGTGGGCACCAGTATCGACTACAGAATTCCACAATGCGTATTTTTCATTGGAATACATTTTTCTCTTTTCAAAAATAAAACGGGAATAAAACCGGATCAAAATCGGGTCAGAAATACCTTGACCCGATCCTTAAGAATTTGTCGACCCGTTGACCCGTTTCCATCTCGGGTTAACGTCATGGCAGCGACAATGGATTTGACCTAGCAACTTCAAACCTGGGAAGCAGTGATGAGACGGCAACCTCGCCTAGCGATGCGCAGGAAAACCGACAGTGCTGTCAATAGAGACACAAGTACAACTGCATTGCGGATAACTGACTCACTCTCGTATACTTTACGAATCATTGTAAACGCATTTTTAATATGGCAGATATATTTTTATCTCTTCCCAATATTTTGGGAGATGTTTTCTACGGTGTATTTTTATTTGCATATTCAATATTTTAGACCACTGATAAAGAAATCCTGGGTGTGACACTATATGATGCTTTCCCAATTTCATATTTTTATTTATTTATTGTTTATTTTTCTAGTAAGCTTTGTTCGTGTCTTATTATGGCCATTATCAGTGCGACAGTAGATTCGACTGTGCAATCAATACCGTGTAATAACAGCTATAATAGACGTTCTTCAGTGCCAGCAACCACCTAAAAGAAACAGCTGCTCACGTCAAAACGGGCACCCACATCATTCTCTTCAAGGAAGTCTGCAAAAAGGATGCCGCCTCCTGTTCCGCTCAAAAAAATACCCTGACTTATGAATTATGAAAACAGAAACTGACGTCAGAAAATACTTTCGAAAGCTGACAAGCGGCAATTTTTGTGAAACCTGTTTCAACCCGACCAGGGCTATCATCATCTTCTTAAAACGAAAAGGAGTCATCGATAAAGCAGTTTGTTTACGGCTTTCTGGTCAATTTGCATAAACAAAGTCCCATTTGTCACATAAACGATTCTCTCGCCATGCGGGGACTGTTTCTGAATACATAAAGAGATAACATCTGTTTTATTCATGACCAATGGAACGAAAGCCGCAAAGGAGGGGGTGGGGGGTCTGCTGACGGAGCTCTCAGGAAGTAATGCAAATTTATGCGGCGAATTTATCTGATGTGATTTACTAACGTTTTCTAGACTTCCATCAGATAAATTTACACAGCAAAACATCGAAACCCTGATTTTTTTACTTTTTATTCTTCCGAGACATCCCATATCAAGATCTCAACATAACCTATCATGGATGGAATATTAAATTTCTTTTCAACATTAATACGTTTCTGAACCTTATTCGTGATGAATATATTTATTTTCATAGCACGATTCACTCCAATAAAAAATCTAATTTGCTTAAATATGGGGTTCACAGATTTTTTTTTTTCGTTTTTTTTTCCATTTCAATGCCGTCCAGAAATTCTGAACTAAATGAAAAGTAAGAATTAAAATCACACTTGGCCAACTTTTTTTTTTATTATTATTGGAGGTTTAACGACCACCGTGAGCAACTCAGTGGGCTGTGAGCAGTCGCCCGTCCCTAATTTAGGGCCACTGGTTCCCGGGAAGGGAGACAGCCAGTGCCGTCAGACAAACACGACACCCATGACTCACCGGGATTCGAACCCGGACCCATCTTGGACGAACGATCAGAAGCCATCGCTTAAACCACTGCGCCACCGGGGCTGCCGCGGCCAACTACAGAGAGCAGGTCGAAAGTTTTGCAATATTTAGATCATTTTATGTCTTCACTCGTACCTTTACGACGAAAGCTGACTAGCGTTCAAAGTATAGGTCACCGTGTTGCACCGTCTTTAGCCATCTGTCTGCCAGTTCTTCGATTCCGCGGCGGAACCAGTTCTTGTCCTTCGAAGCGAAGAACTCCTTCGCCCCAGCTACCACCTCCTCCTGGTCGCCCGCGAAGGAAGTGGTCCATGGACCGGAACAAGTAATAATCCGACGGTGCAAGATCCGGACTATATGCTGGGTGTGGCATCAGTTCGATGCCCTCAAATTCCTGGAGTTTTGCCCGGTTCGTTCACGCAGTATGAGGCCGAGCGTTGTTCTGCTGAAGGAGAGCGCGCTTTCTGTTCACTAGTGCCGGCTACTTCTCCAAAACGGCGTACATCCGCTCCAGCTGTTCAGAGTAGAGGTTGACGTTGATGGTCTGACCATCTGGAACAAATTCGTAATGGATTATCCCCTCGAAATACCACCAGATGCAGGGCATCACCTTGTGCTCGAAGCGCCCACGTTTGGTAACAGGTTCAGGAACCTGGCCCGAGCTCAATCACTGCCGTTGTATGTTAGGAAAACGGAAATAGACCCACTAGACCCACTTTTCATCGCACGTAACAATTCTCTTGATGAAACGTACATCACGAGGGTTTTCTGGGAGTTTCCTGCACACTTACACTCGGCGGTTTGCTTCAACTGGCGGCAGTTCGTGAGGGCCAATGCGGCAGCTCCTGTAGACTTTGCCGAGGTCCTGAAGGTGACGAACCACGATGGTCTGTGATATATGCCCAGCTCGCCCGATAATCTCCGAGTGTTGGTTGTCGGAAATTTCCTCCCCTTAATTACTTTTCCCTTTCTTTAATTTTATGTTTCAAGGATGGGCGGGAAGATTTGGAAAAGATTCCTGGCTATTCCTTTAACTAATTCCATATGAAGTTTCCGCAAACATTTTGAAAAATCCTTCTTCTGGGGCTAGAGGCCCTCTTAGCCGTGAGCCCATACCCCACCTGCACCCGCACTGCGGAGGTTATCACCTCTGTGATGGGATCAAAGTTCAACTTTGGATGCACCAAGAAGGAATACACAACGCTTTCTCAATCCTCTCAAAGTTGTAACATACCGGGTTACGTATGAAAGAATCAAAGAACCGTGTATTTTTGATAATCTCAAATTCAAAATTTAACGTATAATTGCAAAAAGTGTATACACGAATTATGTATGACAGAGTTAAACAAGTTAGTAAAATCATGCAATACATTGATTATAATACGCTTTCCAACATACCAGAAATCATTACTCAAGTTATTACTCAAGTTATGAGAATAATGGTTGTGGAATAAATCTGGGTCCTGTGCCCTGACCTTTGATCCCATTTCGATGATATTCAACAGAACCGGTTTGGTATACCTCCGAAATAACATGATAAAATTTTGTCGCAATCAAAGCATTTTTACGTAAGTTATGATGCATAAGGGCTATGGAATAGATCCCGCTACTGTGTCCTAACCTTTGACCCCATTTCGCCCATTTTCAATAGAATTCGTCCCCAGGCAAGACCCTACAACATACTAACATTTCATCCAAATCGAAGCATTTTTACGTAAGTTATGACGCATAATGGCGATGGAAGTGATTCCGCTTCTATGTCCTGACCTTTGACCCCATTTCTCTCATTTTCAATAAGGTTTGTCGCCAGGTGGTCCCCTACCACATACTAAAAGTTCATCGAAATCGAACCTTTCTTACGTTAGTTATGACGTATAATAGCAGTGGAATGAATCCCGCTCCTATGTACTGACCTTTAACCCCATTTCGTTCACTTTAAATAGGGTTCCTTCCCAGGTGATCCCCTACCAGATACTAAAATTTCATTGAAATCGAACGATTGTTACGCGAGTTATCCTGCGGACCGACATACGCACACAACGCGTGACGTAATGAGGCAGATGGGAATCGCGACCATCTGCTTGCCGCAAAAGTGTGACGTCATAAAACTTTAATAGTATCCACACACAATGCGTGACGTAATGAGACAGATGGCGTGACCGCGCGCGCCAACATTCTCAAAGGCGATATTATGACGTCATAAGATTTCTAAGCATTGGTAAGATTAATGGAACAACGCCATCACTAAATACTTTATAATTCGGGGTGGTTATTTAACCCACTAAACGAATTCTCCTAAAGTCGAGATCAAGCTAAATCGATTTCTAGTACCAGAAAACGGTAGGTTAACGACTTTCATCAAAATTCTTAGAGCCGTTTTCAAAATAAAATGTACATACATACATACAAGAATTGCTACTTTAAGGTGGACGTCAAGTAATTTTGCTTCCTATACTTCCAATGGAAAAACTTCTGTACGCATTTTCTTCACAATTAATGCGTTCCCAAGGATGAAAATTTGAACATCGATTAAAATATCTTCATTTTATAACTTGCAATACTTAATATTTTCTAAAACATAACCATATTTATGCAATTCAACATTTGTTTGTCTACTGACGTCATGAAAATACAGGTCGCGCCATCTTTTTTCTGGACAATTAATGCGTTCACAAGGATGAAAATTTGAACATCGATTAAAATAGCTTCATTTCATAAGTTGGAATACTTAATATTTTCTAAACCATAACCGTAATTATGCAATCCAACATTTTTTGTCCACTGACGTCATCAAAGTACAGGTCGCGCCATCTTTTCTCTGGTTTCAACACCACCAAAGGAAAAGTGATTGATTTTTAATATAATTATGGTTATGTTTTAGAAAATATTAAGTTTTCCAAGTTATAATATGAAGTTATTTTAATCGATGTTCAAATTTTCATCCTTGGGAACACATATTGTGAAGGAAATGTTTACAAAAGTTTTTCCATTGGAAGTATAGGAAGCAAAATTACTTGACGTCCACCTTAATAATATGGGATAAGGACAATGGAATGGATCGCAATCCTATGTCCTGACCTTTGACCACATTTCGTCCATTTTCAATAGGGTTCGTCCCCAGTGGTCTCCTACTACATACTGAAATTTCATCGAAACCGAACCATTTTTACGCACGTTATGACGCATAAGGGCAATGGAATGCATCCCGATCTTATGTCCTGACCTTTGACCCCACTTCACCCATTTTGAATAGGGTTCGTCCCCAGGTGGTCTCCTACCACATAGTAAACTTTCATTGAAATCGAACCATATTTACGCAAGTTATGACACATAAGGGCAACGGAATGATTCCGCTCCTACGTCGTGACCTTTGACCCCATTTGTCCCATTTTCAATAGGACTCGTCCCAAGGTGGTTCCCTACCACATACTAAAATTTCATCGAAATCGAACCATTTTTACGCCAGTTATCGTGCGGACGGACAAAGCTGGAGCATATACGCTTCTTCAACCTACGGTTGGAAAGCGTAAAAAAGCGTTAGATGCTACAGTATAATATCGGGACTAACGCAGAATTACGTATGAAAGTGAACAACATATAACCAAGGTTCCGCTGTATTCATAGAAATTCCAAAATGGATGAATATTTCTCATAGTTGGGCTTTCGATGTGAAGTTATTTTCTTACGAGCTATACATCTGGGATAATAAATACCTTGTCAACGAGCAAAGCTATACTATAAGTCTTTCAATTTATTTTCCTTTTTTCAAAACGAAATTCAAAGGACACAATTTAAATGCATAAATGAAATTATTCTCAAATTTACCTTTGACGTATAAAGCGTAAAAGTTCATAAAAATATCGGCGTTGCATTAATTCTCTTTTATAAGAAACTAACAGCCATGCTCGTTCTCCGAACGGTGAATCTATAAAACCATTTCTTGAACATAAAATTAAAGAAAGGGAAAAGTAGTTATGGAGAGGAGATACGTAACTGTTTTACGATTTAGAATAAGGTCGTGACACCAATGCATACGGTTTGACGTAAAACAGAGCAGGCATTGGTTCCCCTTAATTTTAAATCAAAATTTCAAGGAATTTTTACAGCATTTCGACGTTTCTGGCACAATTATCTCTAAACCTACCAGCATTTTGAACAGTAAAACTAAGCCACCCTTTTGAATTTTTTGGTTTTCAGACTTTTCTAGGCGTAGAAGTGGTAGAAAATTCAAGCAGACAATATTTCAAAGCCACCATTAAAATTTTTTTTGGTTTTTGGACTTTTCTAACTATTCAGACTTTAAGACCTATCAGCATGTCAATTTTCAGATCTCTAAGAACAATTCGCGGACGGAAACTCCCGCAGTTTCTAATTTTGCTTTATATATATAGATCTTAATATTTACAGCGACCATTTTTTGCCAATGATAATAATACAGTTTGAACATTTATATTCAAAGATTTTGACTCGCAGTCTTTCAGGTCACTGTATTAAAACATTTTTTCTGTGCATTTTAATTTCGCTTTACCTCTGGTACTTTTATCTTAAGCCTTAATCCATTTCGATGTTTTATGGTTATTACAGTTCTTTTTGTCACTCAGGCATCTGTTATACAATAACCTTACACACCCTATCTTGAGAGCATTCAAATTAGGCTCTGTGTGTGTTTCAACCTCGATTCTTTCCGGTGGAGGCGCAATCGGTGGTCTTTGTACCTAAGGCATCATCGCTATCTTGGTGACACATCTTGAACACTGAGTTTGTAAAACAACAATGAAAACTACCAGCTGCGGCCCCTGAGGACCGGATATGCCCTGCGAAAGAATCTAGACCAGATTCTAAGAAAATTTCATATGATTTTTATTTATTTTTTTAAGTGTAGCAGAATAGCACACGTGAATCACTGATTCACAAGAATTTTGGAATATATATATATATATATCTTGTACAGAGCAGCATGACAGCTATAGTTTTGTTTCAAAACGGTGATGTTAAGATGAATCATGATGTTTCATTAAATATTCTTATTTGCCAGAACCACTTTAGGCTGAAAATGTTTTACCCAGTGCCGGCTCAAAGTATGTTTGCACCTCGATGCAAAGTGCCGTTTCAGTGCCCCTTTACGAAAATTTCGGTGGGAAAAATTTACATAATGTTTCCGAACGGATCCCGGGAGATTGGTACTCAGAAAATTGGTACCCATACAGTTTTACCTCTTCTTGTTCAATTTTAATGTCTGAATTTCAGGTTTTAGCATTATCTTTACCCCTCCTAAATATTCCGATACAATTTTTTTTCTTCAAATTCGTGAATTATTTCATAAAATGAAGCACTCACGACATTTTCCTATAATTGAATTTTAGAAAACTTGTACCTGGGAGATTGGTACCCGGCAAACTGGTATCCGGCAAACTCGTACATGGGAGATTGGTGGTACCTACCCTTCTGTTGCCGCGACGTTACGGGAGCATATACTAATTGCATTAAAAGATTATTTCTCTTCAGTGATTGTCATTGCGGATAGCTGTTCTTTTGCAGGAAAGTCCTATACTTTCACCCACCGCTACGAAAACACACCGCGGAAATATCCTACACCTTCTCACATAAGGTATACACAAATGCATTTCGTACGAAATTTGTCAAAGTGTAGGAGCTTTTCTAGTGGCATATAATGGTAATGGGGAGAGGGGGTGATTCCTACAGACATAAAATGGTATATAAGATCCAACCAAGAACTGGGAATTCCAAACGAATTTCAAGAAAACGTTTTATTGTGAGCCAAGCGAGAAACAACGGAATTACAGCATGACTCATGCTTTGTTCAGAAAAGGACGGTAACATCGGATTTTTTTAATAACGCTGCGCTTTTACTTAGGCACTAAATATTTCCATAACCTGTCAAGCTACTTATATTTCTCTTTTACTTAATTCATAGGTCCTAGACCTAGGCCTTTTTAACAGCCTTTAATCCTTCGATTTCATATTTATAACATTTACGTAACAAGTCAAATTAATAGTATTGTTCTTTTACTTAGGCAAAAAAATATTAATTCACAAGCCCCAGGCGTAAGCTTTTTTTTTTTTTTTTATTGGAGGTTTAACGACCACCGTGAGCAACTCATTGGGCTATAAGTTGTCGCCCGTCCCTAATTTAGGGTCACTGGTTCCAGGGAAGGGAGAGAGCCAGTGCCGTAAGACAAACAACATCCATGCCTCACGGGATTCGAACCAGGACCCCTTTCGGATGAATGATCAGAGTCCATCGCTTAGACCACAGCGCCACCGGGGCGGCGCATAAGCCTTTTTAATAGTTTTTATTTTACCGATATCATATTCACAACGTTTACACATGTAGACAAGTTAATAGCATTGCTCTTTTAGTTAGGCACTAAATATTAATTCATAGGCTTTAGGCCTAGGGCATATTAATGTTTTGTGCCTAAGTAAAAATGCATTACTATAACCTTGACATGTTATGTAAACGTTCAGAGTATGAGTTCTGAGGACTGAAAATTGCTGAAAAAGCCTAGGCCTAGTAGTGCCTTGCAGTAAATGTTGCGTGACTAAGTAAAGCAGCAACGTTATTAACTTGATTTGTTATGTAAACGTTAAGAACATGAGCTCCGCGGATTGAGAATTGTTAGAAAGGCCTAGGCCTAGCCAGGTCTTTATTTATTTATTATTTTTATTTGATTGAAGGTTTAACGACAACTGTGAGCAACTCAATGGGCCTAGCCAGGTCTAGGGACTTGCAATTAATGTTTTATGACCAAATAACGGAGCAACATTCTTTACTTGATTCGTAATGTAAATCTTTTGAATATGAGCTCCGTGGATTATAAATTGCAAGAAAGGCCTAGTCCTAGGGTCTAATAATTAACGTATTGTGAATAAGTAAAAGTGTAATACAGCCTTGACTTATGTAAACGTTCAGAATCTGAGATCGGCGGATTCAAAATTGCTATAAAGGCCTAGACCTAGTGCTTTGCAGTTAATGTTTCATGACCGAGCAAAGGAGCACCATTTTTAACTTGATTTGTTATGTAAACGTTAAGAATATGAGCTCGGAAGGTTGAGAATTGCTAGAAAAGCCTAGGGCCCATTAATTAATGTTTTGTGCCTGAGTGAAAACGCAATTATACAAGCTTTAACTTGTTACGCAATCCTATGAATGTTAGTATGGCCGATTCAAATTTGCTGGCAATCCTCTTCAATTTCGCCTGCCCGAAAGGGGGAAGGGAAGAAACACACCTTACCCCCCCCTTATCAGAATCAGTCTTACTCTAATTCTATTGTTTCACCGAACACCATAGCTTTAAATGATCTACAAATTTACGGCAATTTCTTACCCACGCAATTTGTATATGGCCCCGTAACGTCGTAGCAACAGAAGTGTACCAACTCCCCGGTACGAATCTGCAGTTTCCCTTACCGAACGTAACATACATTCATCATTCATTTGGCTCTTCGCCCTATTCCACTTCCAAAAAATTCAAGTATTTCGATGTCTTTTAAAATAACAATGAATAGAAGCCCCCCCCCATAAAAATTATGTGTGTATTCATCTGGTCGGGACCCCTGACGCATCTTGCTACTCAAAATACAGAGATAAAAACTACGCAAGTAATTTCATAGTGATTCTACATTTTATTTGTGCGACGAAAATGGTGTTTCGTGAAATTTTTTAGACACGAAGTTCCGCTAGTATTTATTCAACTTATATAGTACTGGGAATCATGGATACGAACTTCCACAGCCTCTAACAACAAGTTACCATTTCTTTCGGAGCAATTTTAGCTTTCGTCGTTTTTTTTTTTTTTTTTTGTTAAATCTTCCTTTTAATATTTGCTGTCATAAGACTGTTTATGAATTTTATGTAACCCGACACGGTATATATCTTTCTCACTCTCATCTTTTTAAACTATAATTACAAAATGGCGTCTTGCCTCAAGTATTTGTCATTTTCTTTCAGGACTTCCGTCCACAGCGAGTAGAGTTTAGGTCCCAGCCACCTACAGCGTGATCGCCTTTTGATCAGGACACAGAAACGGAAGGAATGAGGGCAAGTCTAGCGACTTTGACAGAACAGTTTGTAGTGAGATTAGAGTACAGTAGATGGCGCCACCGTACAAGTACGATGTTGCACACAGAGGGGTGAGAGAATTTCAGGGGGGGGGGGCATAGGAAAGGATACCCACTTCACCCACGGCGGATATTCAGCGATCGTTAGTAAATCACACCATCTCTGAAAGATCAGCCCAAGTTCGAACCTGAGGACCTTACAATGATTGTCTGACTCGCTAACCACTAAGCCATCCGCGGCTAATGGTGTCTTGCCATGTGTTCTAACTGCTTAAATACTGGAGGAGATCCTCGTAGCGGAGGAGACACTCGTAGCGTCGCGCCTGCGAGGGAGGCAGGATAAACTGGTCAGTACTGCTTTTGTGTAAAAACCACACTCCTTGGTTCTCGGATATAAAACGGAATAAGGCTATAGGATCCTCAAATACTTTGCTTGTCCTCACACAGGCTATTCAACATCTAACTTAAAAAAAACAAAAAAACATCAATTGTTTTGGCCCCATTTTTATGTCTGAGGAACTTAAAAATATATACAATATCACCATTTTATTGCAGGAATCTGACGCGAAAAGAATTTTAAAAACAAGACGTTTAGAATCTCATATATACAGACAAATGCAAATATACTGTTACACTTCTTGTGGGTAAAAATGAATCTTCTATATGTTGAATAATATTGATGGCATTATAATAAGCCAGTGCTGAATTGAATTTTCCTCTCAAAACTGAGGTATCATCGAAAGAAATTATGAATGAAAAAAAAAAAATCTCGGGAAATTCCGGTAGGTTTTTGTTTTGTTTTTGTTTTTTTCACGTAGGGCTTTACTGATGCGCAGACAGACTGCCAAATGCATATATACATTTGTACCATCTCACAAAAATATAATTCTACGCTACCTAGTGTTAAAAATGTGCACGGTGCAAAGCAAGGTACCGCAAAGTAAATTCTGCAAATTCAGTATAGCTTTTAGACCAAATTCCTGCAGTCTGCGCCGAACAGTCATTGCACTCAACTTCACATTGCATTGCACCATTTCATCTTGTATACACCCAGATGATTTTCTTCTGTCACCTAGGCACAGTCTCTTAATTCTTCTATCATCACTTGCTGCTGTGCACCTTTTCCTGCCTTTACCAGTCTGGTTTTGTAATGACCGAATCTCCTTATACCTCTTCAAAAATTTAGAAATGCAACCTTTGGTTAAGTTTTCACCAATTTTTCTTCTAATTTCTTCATAACTGAAACCTTGCTCACTTAATAGTACTATTTTACATCGCTTTCTGGGAGATCAGTCAACTCTTTGCCCCGTTTCTTTAATTTTATTACGTTTTACAAGCTCACTAAATGAAAGAACACAAAAAACCCAACCAACTTGATAGCAATCACATAACACACTGACAAATATCCTCCTCTCAGCTCCAATACATGACATCAATAGTTGAATCCTACTGTGACCTGATTGGCTCATTGCCAAAACAAGATGACACCTGATTGGCACTCTAAACACTCATACTCATTGGCTACATTAAAATGAAGGAAAGCTACTTCATATCAACCTAAGCAAGTTGTGCTTCCTTTTTCTGGTTATTTGGCTATAACTTTTCATAGAATACAGATAATTGAACATATATTGTTGCATTACATTCTTGATGAAATTATCTTTCCATTGATAAATAATTTTATGGTATTACTCAAAAAAAAAAAGTGGTGGTATGAGCCATCAAACCTCAAAAATACACTTTTTCCAAAAAGTTTCTACAATTTTGGCCACTACTGTAGTTCCGATATCAACTACAGGAGGGAATTTACAAATGCACTTTTATAAATGAAGATACAGCGCCAAAAATAAAAATAGGCACACCCCACCTAACAAGCAGAACCTAAAAAAATCCGAATTCTGACAAGTATCTCAACCAGGTGTTAAAAACGTTTTTTGCACTTAACGGATGAAGAGATCTCATGTACATAGACGCATCCAGAAATTCCAAATTGAAGGGGTGTGTGTGTGGGGGGGGTGATAAAAATGTTTTTTTATAAGGAGGGGAGGGGGATTAAAGCGAATTTTTCGAAGGCTGAAAACTTCCTGTAGTTAAATATTTAGGCTTATTTAGAGCCTTGGATGGAGAAAACTTCAAAAGATGGAGGACATTAATTTTTTATAGTTAAGAATGGTTAAAACCGCGAACCTTTCATCCAAAACTATGCATGGTTATTTTATTTTTATGGTTTTTATTTCTCATGTTTAAATGCTTCTCTAAGCAAAGTAAATGCAACTCATGCGTTGCTGAAACACAATGATGTTTTCACAAATCTTGGGCAAGCTGAAATCATTTAGAAGTACATCAGCAAAACTTATAGTAGACAAAAATGTAGAGATACGTACACACATTTTGCGATTGCAATTAAGGACTTTAAACACATGCTTTAAACAAGAAAACCTAAAAATGAAACAGAGTGCTACATACATAGACTACAAATTATAAAAAAAAAAACTATTGCGTTCTAGCAGAAAGTACTTTAAGGTAAAGCTGAGAAATTCAGGAAAAAGCTTACTGCTACTGACAACTGCGCTATATGATAAGGACTAATAATTAAAAGGTATATACATGTACACAGTGCGGTAATTAAGTAATAAGGCCGATTTTTAAGAAAAATTCCTGTGAAACACATGGGTCGAGAAGGCATGGCTTGTTGATAAGACATTTATCAGCTATGCGGTGGCAACAGCGTTTATGTGAGAATTGCGCAGAAGATAATTATTTACGCTGTGCATGACATCATTCGGTGGAAGAACATTGTCACAGCTGTTATGGAGCAGAGAGCAAACATCCGGTCCTGATTGAAAATCGGTAAAACTGCATCTGCGACTGCTGAGTTGTTGCTTGATGTGTATGGGGTTGATTGCCTATCTCCTGCACAAATATTCCGATTGTATGCACGTTTTCAAGGATGGGCGGGAAGATTTGGAAAATGAAGAAATGTCCGAACGCCTGATTTCCGTGCGCACGTTTGAACACATTGAGAAAGTTCAGGAAAGGATAAAAAAATGATCGTTGTGGGATCTTGAAGACGCTGGAACGTGAGCTCGATGTTAATAACGTGACAAAAAAGAGTGCTCGTTTCTATTTCGCATGCTTTGTCAGACGACCAGAAACATGTACGAGTGGAGTACGCAAAAGACATCCTGGAGGCGGCAGGAACAATGCAAAATTTTCCCCAAAGTATTGTGGCAGGTGACGAGACATGCTGTTTTCGTTATGATCCTGAAACGAAGCGTCAGAGTGTTCAGTGGAAGTCCCCACAGACACCCAAAGGAAAGAAGATCAAGTTCCAGAAATCCAAAATCAAGGCAATGCTTGCATGCTCTTACGACAGCAAAGGAATTCTGCATCACGAGTTCATTCCTGAAGGTACAGTTGTCATTTGGCAACGCTTATACACATCCATTTTGGAACGATTGTGGAAGAGGATTGTTCGTGTCAGGGCTGAGTACCAAAACTAATGGTTACTTCTTCACGATAATGCACCCACACACAGAGCAGTCAGAGTACAGCAATTTCTGGCAAGAAAACAACAGTGTGTACTCAACCAACCCCTATTCTGCAGATTTGTCACCGTGTGACTACTTCCTATTCCCTAAATTAAAGCTGCCTTTAAAAGGGAAAGTTTTTCCAAACATTGAAGACATACAAAGAACTGTGACATCAGCTCTTCACTCCATACCAAAAGATGGCCTCTGCAAGTCCTTCCTTTCGTTTGCTGATCGTGCCACTCCTTGTATTAACACAGGAGGAATGTACTTCGAATAAATATGAAGACGTTTAAAGAACTGTGACATCAGCTCCTCACTCCATACAAAAAGATGACCTCTGCAAGTCCTCCTTTTCGTTGGCTGATCGTGCCACTTCTTGTATTAACACAGGAGGAATGTACTTCGAATAAATATGAAGACATACAAGAAGCTGTGACATCAGCTCTTCACTCTAGAGATGAGCTCGGGCGGGCTCAGAATTCATTAACTACCGAAAAACCTGGGCCTGGGCTCGGAATTACAAGTCTTGAATTTCATTACTGTAATTAATTCAACACGTGTAATTCCGAGCCCGGTTGAATTACACGTGTTGAATTTCATTGTGGATTTGTTACCATTGTGGAAGGATTTTCAATTTCCTACGCTAGCTGCCATTGCAAGGCAAATTTTGCTTAGCAAGACTTGCATTATGCAGTGTCCAAAGCTATGGCCCAAGAAAGGATTAGTTTAAGGAAGTCTGGTATCGAAAAACTGGGAAACAATCACATTCCCATTTTTGGTATTTTATTTAAAATCAAGAATCTTATCTTTAAAATGATGTATTAATTTCCAAAATTGTGCAATTAGAAGTATTGTTATTTATTTTTTTTAATTTTCTCACTCCCGCGAATTTTTGGGGTGACGTTGGTTTTTAGTGCAGCAGGTCGAGTTTTAGAGAAAAGAAGATCAAGTTGAAGCGCTGAAGCATTAGATGCAATTCTCTCTATCTCTCTTTTTTACATGATGAACTAGACCTGGAAACTGCACACACATATGATAATATTGTGATTATTATACTATTAAGCGCAAAGCTTTGTTAATGTTACAAAATGCAGAATAATCTTGTCTGGAATGCTTTTACGTTCTTTTTTTTTAATTTTGGAAATTTCCCTACATGCTTTTTTTTATATTCTACTACATCACTCTGAACTACCTTAACCAATTAGCATATATGTAAATTATATTGCAAAGATTAGTTTTTCTAGAGTCAAAATTTTAAAAACTTGCTGTCTGTATGGCGTTGTACGTTTTATAATGCAATTTATTCAAAATAAAAATAAATTTAGAAATCAAAAAGAAATAACGAATGGAATTTTTTGTTTCTAACAAAATTACTGATTCCCTTGATACGGTCGAAGGGCACGTGGATTATTTATTTTCAAATCCACGTTTTAGAACATTTGGCTTTATGCGTAGTATTTCTAAAAACATATTAATATTGTGAAGTGGATTAACTGAACTAAACTTTTTAAACTAATCCTTGCTTGGACCATATCTTTGGCCAGTGTATAATGCATAAATGCAAGCCTTGATAAGCAAAATTCTCCAAGAATCCGGGCCCGGGCTCAGCAAACACATATAATCAAAGAAAGCGGACCGGGCCCGGGCTCCTAAAATTGAGCCCAAACTCATCTCTACTTCACTCCATACCAAAAGATGACCTCTGCAAGTCTTTCCTTTCGGTTGGCTGATCGTGTCACTTCTTGTATTAACGCAGGAGGAATGTGCTTCGAATAAAATACTATATACAAAGGCGTAATTCGGGCGCTGCAGAGGGGGCGGCCGCTCCGTGCGCAGCTCAAGAGAGGGCGCAAAAATTAGTGTTTTTAATCAGATTAAAATTGCAATTGAAATTTTTACACCAGTTTTGGGTACACTTAAAAATAAAATTTCTTCCTGGAAATGTTTAGGTGATGCTATAATATAGTTGCTGACATTCGAAAATGAAGAAGCGGTTCGTCCATCCAACTAAGAAAAATTACGGCCTTTGTCAACAACAATGGAACCTGCGGTCTTTCTTTAGTTGGATGGATAAGGTTGTCGTTTCTCTTTAGCTGGATGAATAAGATAAGCATGTCGTTTTCATTGTTGAAGATTTTCTTAAGTCTATTCGATTATTACTGTGACTGTCAACTACATTCGGTCGGTATGTTACCGAAGGTCCGAACTCCGAAGCAGTTACTACAAGTTGTATATAAACAGTCACAGTTTGATTGTGCTTCCAGCATAAAGATGGCCTAGGGTTATGACCTGTATTTTATTGAGCAGTTTTTTTTTTTTTTTATTGGAGCTTTAACGACCAGCGGGAGCAACTCGATGGGCTATAAAGCAGTCGCCCGTCCATAATTTAGGGCCACTGGTTCCAGGGAATGGAGAGAGCCAGTGCCGTAAGACAAACACAACATCCATGCCTCACCGGGATTTGAATCCAGACCCATCTCGGACGAATGTTTTTTTTTGTTGTTTTTTTTTATTGGAAGTTTAACGACCACCGTGAGCAACTCAATGGGCTTATAAGCAGTCGCCCGTCCCTAATTTAGGGTCACTGGTTCCAGGGAAGGGAGAGAGCCCGTGCCGTAAGACAAACACAAAATCCATGCCTGACCGGGATTCGAACCCAGTCCCCTTACGGACGAATGATCAGAGGCCAGCGCCTTAGACCACTGCGCCACCGGGGCGGCCTCGGACGAATGATCAGAAGCCATCGCTCAGACCATTACGCCACTGGGGCGGCCAGTGTGTGCTTATACAGAAGTGTATGTCAATTATATTAAATTAGTAATATATATAAATATTAAATTAGTAATTTATATATGGTTGGCAAATTTTATATATAAGATGCAAAAGACAGAGGGGGCGCAATATTTTGTGATTCGCCCCGGGCACAAAAAAACAACTATAAACGCCAAGTTTTCCTGCTGCAATTTTATTTTTTAAGTTCAGTATCATTACTTAATTGTCGCACTGTGTCTAAGTGCGTGTGTTACACACCTTCAAATAGAAGAGGGTGTCTGAGAAAATTTGGGGGAGGGGATACTGGAGGCGTGTATGTAGATCCCTGCCCAGACGAACAAAATGACGCCATCAAGACGTACCCGTCTTTCAAAAGATGCGCTAATGTAAAGTGTCCCAGCCAAAAAAATTCTTCGTTGTGATATATCCAAAGTATTTCTAACTTTCCATTGCTGTCGCTTCACTGTTTATTTTTGAGATTAAATTTCGTTTCGTTCGCACAGCGTGTGCGCCTTTGTGAGCGGCTGTTGGGTTACCAAAACAGCTGTGAGTCCTAGGAGTGCCCGGCGAGGTACATTCTTTTGCCCTGTGTGTGTGGCATGTCTCGTTCGAAAATTCCTGCCAGCTTTAATAATGTCAAACTTCTCTTCTTCCTTCTGTTTAGGGATGACGCAAGACTTCTGAAGTGGTCTTTTTTGTGCTCAAGAGAAATAGTCATGACAGGTCGCTGACTGCTCTCTGTCCCTGAATAAGGAGCTGGGGGACGGGGGCGTGCCTGAACAAAAACTGACCTTGAAAAGCTCTCTAAATATTTTACACCCACAAGTTTTTCATCCACCGGATAAAGAGAAAAACAGAATAAAGAAAAACGCACAGGTACAATCTCAGAGTAAATGACCCGTAGAAATGCTGTTACATTGCTAAGTATTACAGAAGTATTTTAAAACAACGTAATCGTCAATGGGAAGAAAAAAGAATGCGAAAATAGAAGTGTCTTCTACCAGGAGGGTAATGGTTTCGAAAACATTTAGGTGGCAACAGACAGTGTTAGTTCGGAGAAGGAAGATTGAGCGTCAAATAAACTGTATTTTGCATCATATTTATGGATGCCAAGTGGCTAAGTGGTTATAGGGCGTGAGTTTGATTTTTCGTACTGTGTGGGTGCGGGTTCGAAACCGAGGAGGCATACATAAATAGCCGTCCCGCAGTGGTCTAAGCGCTGGCTTCTGATCATTCTTCTGAGTTGTGTTCGGGTTCGAATCCCGGTGAAGCATGGATGTTGTGTTTATCTTACGGCACTGGGGCTCTCTTCCTTCCCTGGAGCCAGTGACACTAAATTAGAGAAGGGCGACTGCTTATAGCCCATTGAGTTGCTCACGGTGGCCTTTAAAACCTCCAATTCAATATATATATTTATTGTGTTCGCTCTTCGAGCGTAGGTTCTTTCCCTTCCCCTGAAACAGTGACCCTAAATTAAGGATGGCGACTCACAGTCGTGTGTATATATATATATATATATATATGCAAGGTCAGGTGATGCGTAACATCACAGCCTCTCCTTGACAAATGTCAACCCCGCCTTCTCGTGGTGCATCCTGTTCCCACTAAAGGGGCTCTGACGACCGCCCATAGCGGTATAACTATACCATCGGGATCAGAGGAAATTCTATCCCACACTCACCAACCCGCTTGGCCAGCGTGGTGAGTTATGGCCAAACCCCTCCAAAATGATTCCACAACTTAAATCTTGGCCCTCAGTCTCCGGCAGCTGGAATGTACCTGGCCAAGGCAGCGGCCAGTGCGACATGAAGGCAGAGGGTGCTAAGAATCCCCGGAGGACCGGACTAGGCTGCCATCTGATGCTGACCTTGGCTACTTACAATGGACGCTCCCTATCTTCTGATTCAAGGCTTCTTGAATTGGAAGAGGAACTACAAAGGATCAAGTGGGACATCGTGGGGCTAAGTGAGGTAAGGAGAAAAGGAGAAGATCTCATCGAACTGAAAAGTGGACATCTCTTCTACTATCGTGGGACAGATACTGGCAGAACTAGTGGTGTTGGATTTATAATAAACAAGAAACTGAAGGATAAAGTTGTAGAAGTTGAAAGTTCCTCTGACAGAGCTGCACGACTTGTTATCCAACTCTCGAAAAGATACCAGGCTCAGATTATTCAAACTTATGCACCCACCACAAGTCATCCTGAAGAAGAAATTGAAGAATTTTATGAAGAAATTTGTCATCTAAATAATAAAGGTAAGCAGCACTTGAAAATAATTATGGGAGATTTCAATGCAAAAATAGGTCAACGGCAACAGAATGAAACTTCAGTAGGTAAATTCGGTCATGGCAACAGAAACCAGCGTGGAAATACTCTCGTTGAGTTTGCAGAGGCAGAAGGGTTTTTCATCTTGAACTCCTTCTTCAAGAAAAAGCCACACAGGAAATGGACATGGAGACATCCAAATGGGACGACAAGTGAAATTGATTTTATTATGTGTAACAAAAAATTCGTCATAGAAGACTGCAGTGTGCTAAACAAGTTCAACACAGGTAGTGACCATAGATTGGTGAGATGTAAGATGCACCTCAACACTAAACTTGAACGTGGCAAGCTCATAAGACAAACAAAATCTATTGACATAACCAACCTTAAAAAACACCATAATACCTTCAAGTTAGAACTGAAGAACAGGTTCTCGGCTTTAGAAGGCCTAACATCGGAAGAAGTGGACATCTCTGAAGTTAACAGAAAAGTAACCAAAGCTCTTATGGAAACAGCAACAAAATTAGCTGGGTCTAAGAACAAGTTGCATGTGAACAAATTATCAGGAAAACCAAAATGTTGATGCAAAAAAGAAGAGAGATGAGGACAACTAAAGAAGATGTGACTTCCAAAGTGGAATATATAGAGCTATGCAAGACAGTAAGAAAAAGTATCACTGAAGACGTAAGGAAATTCAACTGTGAACTAGTGAGGAAAGCAATTGAAAACAACCAAAGCCTAAAGATAGCAAAGGGACATCTCAGTAAGGGAAGAAAACAGATTATGGCACTGAGAAAAGAAGATGGTTCTGTAACAAGAAATAGAGGCGAAATTTTGACAAGAGTGAAAGATTTCTACTCCAAATTATATGAAAGGGATGATATATGCACTCCAGACATCATGAAAGATACCAGTACCAGAGTTCCTCCAGTCCTTCCAGCAGAAGTTGCACATGCAATCAAGAACATGAAGCGAGGAAAAGCTCCAGGAGAAGATGGAATTACTGTAGACATCATAAAAGAAGCAAGTGGAGAAATCGAAACAGTACTCGCCCAAATTTTCACTCGATGCCTTAATGAAGGAAAGATTCCTGAGGATTGGAACACCGCTACAATGATCCTGCTACATAAGAAAGGTGACATTGAGGATCTCGGAAACTACAGACCTATCAGCCTCCTATCAGTAGTTTATAAAATCTTCACTAAAGTTCTTTCACACCGCTTGAAGGTAGCACTAGACATGGCTCAACCGAGAGAACAAGCTGGATTCAGGAGTGGCTACAGCACAATAGATCATATCCACGTGCTGAGAGAACTAATTGAAAGAGCGAGGGAATATGAACTTCCATTGTGCATGGCTTTTATCGATTATGAAAAAGCCTTTGATTCGGTGAAACCATCAGCAGTTACAATGGCTCTGAAAACCTGCGGTATTGAAGATGCATACATTAATATTATTAATAACATCTATGAAAATGCAAGTGCAAAGATTAGGCTGTTTGAAAATACAACACACGTAAAAATTGGAAAGGGAGTGAGACAAGGTGACACCATATCTCCGAAGCTCTTTAATGCCACATTGGAGGGTATTTTTCAGTCGCTGAGCTGGGAAAACAAGGGGATAAAGATTAATGGAGATTATCTAACCCACCTTCGTTTTGCTGATGACGTAGTCATTTTTGCAACTACCCCATCAGAGCTGCAGAGTATGATCCAGGAACTTGCTGACAAGAGTAAAGAAGTGGGATTAAAAATGAACTTTCAGAAGACAAAAGTGATGTTCAATGCTTTTACAAGAAATGAAGATTTATCGATTGATGGAGAAAAGCTGGAGATAACAGACACGTACGTTTATCTTGGACAGCAGATATCAAGTGAGGGTCACATTGATGAAGAAATTAATCGGCGTACAAAACTTGCCTGGAGAGCTTTTGGAAGAAACAGCATAATTTTCAAGAGCAATATGCCATTATGTCTTAAAAGAAAAGTGTTTGATCAATGCATCCTTCCAGTGCTTACCTATGGTGCAGAGACGTGGACCTTAACTAAAAGAGACATACAAAGGCTGCAGACAACTCAAAGCAGCATGGAGAGGTGCATGCTTGGTGTAACCAGGAGAGATAAGAAGAGGAACTCGTGGATCCGAAAAATGACAAGAGTGGAAGACATCATGATCAGAGTTAAATCCCTGAAATGGCAATGGGCTGGACATATTGCCAGAAGGACAGATCATCGATGGACAGCCGAAATTTTAGATTGGATTCCAAGGGACAGGAAAAGACCCAGAAGAAGACCACATAGGAGATGGGTGGATGAAATTCGAAAGTATGCAGGGGTGACATGGAGGAGACTGGCACAAGACAGACCGTTGTGGAGGAAACTTGGGGAGACCTTCGTCCAGCAGTGGATTGATAATGGTTGACAATGATGATGATGATGATATATATATATATATATATATACTTAAGAGCAAAACTGAAGACTAGGGAAAAAATTTTAGAATTTAAAACGAAGGGTGCAAAATAACGAGGCTCAGTATTCTCGACACCTTCTACATTCAGTTGTTTTGTTTTATTTTTTTATCTTTTCTCCTTTTTCTCACACAGGTAGATACATAACCTTTTCTATGTTGTATTAGGTGTGAGTCAAAATTATATATGTATTTTTTTGCTTAGGTATCTTCTTTATAGAATATATATATATATATTTATATATATATTGTGTGTGGAGGTTTAACGACCACCGTGAGCAACTTAGTGGGCTATGAGCAGTCGCCCGTCCCTAGTTTAGGGCCACTGGTTCCAGGGAAGGGAGAGAGCCGGCGCCGTAAGACAAACACAACATCCACGTGTGTGTCACCGGAATTCTAACCCGGTCCCATGTCGGGATAATGATTAGAAGCCATCGCATAGACCACTGCGCCACCGGTGCGGCGCAGTGGTCATTCAGCAGTGGATTTTTTTTTTAATTGGAGGTTTAACGACCACCGTGATCAACTCAATGGGCTATAAGCAGTCGCCCGTCCCTAATTTAGGGTCACTGGTTCCAGGGAAGGGAGAGAGCCAGTGCCGTAAGACAAACACAACACCCATGCCTCACCGGGATTCGAACCCGGACCCCTTTCGGGCGAATGATCAGAGGCCATCGCTTAGACCACTGCGCCACCGGGTGGCCCAGCAGTGGATTGAGAATAGCTGATGATGTAGATACTCATCAGCTATTCTCAATCCACTGCTGAATGAAGGTCTCCCAATTCTTTTCCACAACTGTGTCTTGAGTAATTCTCTTTCATCTCAGTAAACTTTCGAATTTCATCCATTTATCTCCCACGCAGTTGTGCTTCGCGTAGTGAAAGTGGTTGGCGCTCCGGGGAAAGATAAAGAATTTACGCCTCTTTGGAAAACAGCAACACAGACGACCCGGAAAGTGATTTCTAAAAGTGACATCAGTTTCGGTAAGCTAATTCCCGAGATAATTTTATTTTGTTTCTACAATGAATATACTCGGAGTTTATTCAAAGCAAATTCAATTTCATTTCACAATGCACTTAAAAACATTAAATTCAACCTAGATTAGAAAACGAAGAAAAAAAAAAAAAAAAAAAAAAAGGAGCGTATGTTATAATCAATGCCGGGCCGAATCCACGAG
The DNA here is from genome assembly GCA_039090855.1 of Macrothele yani. Lineage (NCBI taxonomy): Eukaryota > Metazoa > Arthropoda > Arachnida > Araneae > Macrothelidae > Macrothele > Macrothele yani. Next base: position 164,720,710 of record CM077029.1, on the reverse strand, counting down.
CTCCGAAAAAACGCATAGCACCAAACAACATGTCAAATTAAAATCAAAATCAGAAAATTTTTCACCACTCCGGTGAACCAGCGGTCTGAGGCGCTGGCTTCTGATCATTCGTCCGAAATTAGCCCGGTGTCGAGTCCCGGGTGAGGAATGGGAGGGGTATTTGTCTGATGGAGCCATCTGTTTTCCTTCCCTGGAACCAGTGATTCTACAGTAAATTAGTGCCAGCTGACTAGCTACGTAGAGGCATCAAAAAATAAGTTTCACGTTTCGCATAACTTTTGTTAAACAATGAGAAACCAATTCTGGAACATATATCTTTCCTTTTATTTTACCACGTAATCGCCAAGTTTTAGTAAACACTTGTCGGAACAAGAAACCAGTTCTTCAATACCGAGAAAGAAAACCGTTCGCCCCAAGTTCACGCAGACATGTTTTCACGGCTTCCTGACCTCATGATCATTTGCGATATGCTTGCCCCCAAGGTCCTTTTTCTCATTTTTTGAGAACAAGTGATAATCTCAGGGTGCTAAATCAGGACTGTATGGAGGTTGCGGCCATACTTCTCACTTGAAATTGCGAAGAAGCTCTTGCGTGGCGACAGCTTTGTGCGAGGCCGTGCAACAAAATAATTCCTTTTGATAATTTTCCTCGTCTTCGATTTATAATTGCTTTCCTTAACTTTTTCAATGTCACGCAGCACATTGCAGTACTTATCATACTTCCTTTTGCCATGAACTCTGTGTATACCGGACATTCGCAGTCAAAAACGACAGTTGCCATCACTTTTCTGGCAGACTGCACGACTTAAATTATTTTTTGTCGTTGGTGAGCTGGAGTGTTTTCACACCATGGATGAAGATTTGCTTTCTTGGTGCAAAGTGATGCACCCACGTCTCATCGCCGGTGACGATGCGCTACAAAAAAATTGTGCCTTCAGAATAACGTTGCAAGAATGCAACACTGGATGCAAATCGCTGATTTTTGTGCTGTTCCGTTAAAGATCATGGAGGCGCTCGTGAATGATAACATGTACACTACCATATGACACGCCTAAATCTTAGACAATTTCATGAATTTGAATGCGGCGGTTGTCCCTAATCAGCTCCTCGACGCGCGTAATGTTATCAACGGTCGTGGATGGTCTACTTCTTCCCGATTCATCTGGTAAATCCGTTTGTCCTTCTCCGAAATGCTTACACTATTTTCCAATTGCCTGGCGAGACAATGCCTGTTCATCATAAACAGCCAACACTTCACAATGAATTTCAGTTGGATTCAAACGTTTTGCCCACAAAAAAAAAAAACAAAAAAAAACGCACTGTTTCGCGAACTTTCAATTTTGAGTAACACTCCAGCTGCAGCGCCATAACAAACGACCGTTAACGAATAAACTACGTAGCAAAATTGTGCCACACTCCTTACACAAGCAGATGACGATACGTATGGCATCACTCTGCAGCCGCGTACTTTCCTTATTTCCATTGTCGATAGTCGCAGCTATGTAAAATTTGTTTATATATATATACACTGGCGGAAAGTGAAAAAAGAACACCAAGAAGGAATTGCCGGACGATCATGAAATTTACATATGTTAATGGGGTCGAGTTTACGTAGGTGTGATGTTAATTTCGGGATCAACCGGTGAGCGCTTACGCCACAGCACGGCATAATATGCAAATTATCGTCGGTGGTATTTAAGGAGTACGGCGAAGTGAATGTAATCAGTCGTCGGCGTACGGACACGTGCGAAGACCCTGAAGAAGCTGCAATGCCTTGACATGGAAGACGTGTACGATTTCAGCAGTTATCGGACTTTGAGCGAGGTCGTCTAGTCGGACTCCGCGAGGCAGGGTGGTCGTATCGTCGTATTGCGGAGCGAATTGGACGGGAAGTATCGGTGGTGGTACGATGGTGGCGTAGATGGTCCGAGGAACATTCCAACACGAGAAGACGTGGAACCGGGAGTCACAGACGGAATGATGAGCGGGCCGATCGACGCATAAGAAGAGCGGCGTTGTCAAGCAGAACATCCACTGCGAGGCAAATCCGAACTGCCGTTGCACCTGAGGTGACTGTGCGAACAATCCGCAACCGTCTATGCAGGACTACGTGCACGTGTGCCTCTGGCATGTGTACCTCTGACTCCAGCCGACCGTCAGGAACGGCTGCAGTGGTGTCGCCAACGTCTGCACAAGAGAACGCAATGGCGATCTGTCTTGTTCAGCGATGAAAGCAAATTCTGCTTGGGAGCCTCCGATGGCCGTATGCGTGTTCGCAGACGCACAGGGGGGCGTCTCCACCCTTCTTGCATCCGCCAGCGACACACAGGGCCTACACCTGGTCTCCTGGTGTGGGGAGCAATCAGCTATCACTCCCGTACACAACTAGTGTTCGTACCGGGTACGTTAAACAGCACCTCCTACATCAACAACATCATTCAGCCCGTTGTTGCGCCATTTGTAAGGTCGGTTCATAGTTTTCAAGCAAGATAACGCACGCCCACACACGGCACGTGCAACGCAACATGCACTTCAGGGTGTGAGAGAACTTCCATGGCCTGCACGTTCACCGGCATTGTCCCCCATTGCGCACGTGTGGGATTTTATGGGACAACGACTTATCCGGTCTCCACGGTCAGCCACGACCATCCCCGATTTACGCGTCCAGGTTGAGGATGCTTGGAACTCAGTACCAGAAACTTACATCCAACATCTGTACGACAGACTCCATGCCAGAATTGCACAGTGTGACGCAGTTCATGCGGTTCAACCTCGTACTAACCATGTTACATGGAAATGTTATTTTTCAGTTTACCAGCAAATACAACTGTATTTTCCCATAATGTTTTGATCACGTTATCCTCTGTATTCTGTTATTATGCTGTATAAATTTCGTTGGTATCAGACGTCTCCTTCTTGGTGTTCTTTTTTCACTTTCCGCCAGTGTCATCATTCATCATCATCATTGTCAACCATTATCAATCCACTGCTGGACGAAGGTCTCCCCAAGTTTCCTCCACAACGGTCTGTCTTGTGCCAGTCTCCTCCATGTCACCCCTGCATACTTTCGAATTTCATCCACCCATCTCCCATGTGGTCTTCTTCTGGGTCTTTTCCTGTCCCTTGGAATCCAATCTAAAATTTCGGCTGTCCATCGATGATCTGTCCTTCTGGCAGTATGTCCAGCCCATTGCCATTTCAGGGATTTAACTCTGATCATGATGTCTTCCACTCTTGTCATTTTACGGATCCACGAGTTCCTCTTCTTATCTCTCCTGGTTACACCAAGTATGCACCTCTCCATGCTTCTTTGAGTTGTCTGCAGCCTTTGTATGTCTCTTTTAGTTAAGGTCCACGTCTCTGCACCATACGTAAGCACTGGAAGGATGCATTGATCAAACACTTTTCTTTTAAGACATAATGGCATATTGCTCTTGAAAATTATGCTGTTTCTTCCAAAAGCTCTCCAGGCAAGTTTTGTACGCCGATTAATTTCTTCATCAATGTGACCCTCACTTGATATCTGCTGTCCAAGATAAACGTACGTGTCTGTTATCTCCAGCTTTTCTCCATCAATCGATAAATCTTCATTTCTTGTAAAAGCATTGAACATCACTTTTGTCTTCTGAAAGTTCATTTTTAATCCCACTTCTTTACTCTATATATACGTTCTCGTTTATGGCCCTTTAGAGCCCTTATTTATGGCCCTTGCTCTCGTTTATGGCGGCCCTTGTGGTCAGCTATAGTAGGGACAGCAATGAGAGTGATTATCCGGGTGGAATTGGGGCAAGTGGGAAGATTGTTAGGAGATGATCATTTATATAATGTGATTGTCACTCATGATGGTCGTTAAACTCCGGAAGAAAGAAAAGAGGGATGAGAATATTCCAATTGCAAAGAAATCTTGTACATGTGAAAAGCGCATGTTTCCACACTATAAAATTAATTGACTTCGCGCATGAACTTTAGCAGCATCATTACAATCTTTTCCAGCGCTGATGATCGCCGATTGATAGTCTGAAGACAACGCAGTCATCAGGATGATCTTCAGCTTCCTCTGGGCACTATACTGCTCCTGACGTCATGGTGCTGGGCGCTATCAGTTTCAATAACCTCTCACTTGCTCGTACGCATAGTGGTTACAGTGACAGCACGACGATACGTCGATTAAGTGCTGCAGCCCGTTTTATTACCTTATTTCCGTGGTATGCCTGATGCCCAGTTTCAACAAGAAAATCCCGGTCCGTACACTGCCTGCAAGAACTTTCCACTGTTGGAATGCTTGGGCGGCCTATACATAAAGTAATCCAATTGATTATATATGTAGGTGGAAATTCTTACATATGCTCCCACCCCAACATTGATATTGCTGTTTTCAGAGATGTATTATAAAAAAATATTGCAGTGTAAAAAAAAAAAAAAAAAAAATGTGTGTGTTGTACAAAAACGTGCGTGTCGAAAAAAAAACATTTTTTTAAATTTAATTTTCTCTCTTAAAGAAAAGGAGAATTTTTTGTGTGTATAAAAATGTATATGTTGAGTGCGTAGTGAGACTTGTCTTGACTTAATATGATTATTTTTTCTGTTCAGTTTTGGAGCCAATTTCGGTGTTGTGAATATATGAGAACACTAAAAAAAAAATATAATAATTATAACATATATCCAGAGAAAGTCTTTGAATGTGTATTTCCTAAAAGCTATATACTCTTTATTGTGAAAACTACTGACACAGTTCCAAGAAAAATAAAAAAAAATGTAAAAACACTCATGAAAAAAAGTAAATATTTTTTTTTCTCTGTTATTGTAATAATTATGGAAAAAAATTGTGTTTGCAAGTAAGCGTAATGATTGGAAATTCTGTCTTGCATAAATTAGTAAATAACTTGAAAATTTTGTCATCCTGGAGCGGGAATCGAACCCGAGTCTCCCGGATAGCGCCAGAGTATGCTAGCCACTGCACCACCCAGAATGACCAAGCTTCAAGTTTGACTTTTTTTTTTTTTAATCTTGGTCGTTCTGTGCGGTTTGTGGTTAGCATACTCTGGCGCTATCCGGGAGACGCGGGTTCGATTCCCGCTCCAGGACGACGAAATTTTCAAGTTTTCTGATATTATCTGACTTAAAATCCATGACATATTTACACCAATAAACGGATTCACATCTTCCAAATTTGTATTATACAATGGTGTAATCCCGTATTTGATTCATTGTATATCTATAGAAACCAGGATTGAGTGACAATGTAAACTAGTGATCAGATGGACTATTGTGCGCTCTCCATTAGACAGTAAATAATGTAAAAATCAAAAATTCCTCTAAAGAAAAGGTATACTGGTATCATAAACCCCCAGAGCTACCTCCGTAAGTAGTTCACGGGATTACAAAGTATGATACAGAGGTGCTGGCTTCCCTGGCCATCGATATCCTCAGATTGCTTCCCAATAGAAAACGTAAGAGACGTCATCGTAAGACGACTTCAATGCCTGTGCAAGACTCCCAAAGTAATGTGGATGAAATATAGATACAGGTCAGTGGCGCATGTTCATCGATTCTTCAGGATACCATCCGTGGACTTTTCCATTCGATCCTACGTCGTGTTGCCGAATATACACTGGCGTGCAAAAATTAAGGACGAGACGGTTTTTCGAATGTAACGTCGTGCAGAAGTGCTCCACATCGACTCAAATCATACCATAAGATCCCCAAGATGTAAGAATATGGGACAAGTGAGCAAAACCGTCCAAACAAGGAATCTAAAGGATACAAAGACACTTTATTGAAAAGGTAGCTTCGAGCACAACTGGACAGAAGACAGAAACGTCCATGTGAGAGGCGGCTGCCAAGAAAAATCCAGTCTTTAGTAGGGGATATGATCACCCCTGACTGCGTTTCAGGATTTACAACGTATGTCCATGCTGAGGACGAGGTTGTCAAGGAGCTGTTGAGGCATCAAGGCCCATTCCTCTTGTAGCGCCAATCGCAGCTGCGGAATCGTTGCTGATCAGATTCAGAAGGTCCCACACGTGTTCGATTGGATTTAGGTCCGGGGACCTTACGAGCCAATCCATGCGTTGAATATCTTTACTCTCCAACAGCTCTGCGACAGCCACTGTACGATGAGGTGTAGCGTTGTCGTCCATGAAGAGGAACTCAGGACCCACAGCACCTCTAAACAGACGCACGTGAGGCAGGAGAACCTCGGTACAATAGCGGACACCAGTGACTGAACCTCCTTGGAAGATGTGGAGGTTAGTACGTCTACCAAACATTATACCGCCCCAAATGAGAACTCCGCCGCCTCCAAACCGGTCCCTTTCGATGATGTTGGAGGTGTGATTGCGTGTTCCCTGCTCTCTCCAGATGTGTATACGTCCAGAATCGCTCGTCAGACTAAATCGGCTCTCATCCGTAAAGAGAACTCTACCCCATTGCTGATGTGTCCAGTTCTTGTTTTCCTGGCACCACAGAAACCGCCGTCTCCGATGAGCAGGCGTTAATGGCACACACCGTACTGGTCGTCGTGCAAATAGACCACCTTTGTGCAGCCTCCTGGCCACGGTAAAACGCGATAACGGACGTCCAGTTGTCTGTTGCATGTGCCTTGCGATTTCTCCCGCTGTCTGCCGTCTGTCTCTTCTCGCCTGTAGGACAATATACCGGTCGTCCGCCGCCGTGGTTGCTCGTGGACGACCACTGCTATACTCTCAGACAGCTGTTCCTGTCGTTTGAAAACCTCTCCAAGCTCGTAAAACGATGCTGTGAGCGATCCCGAACTCCTCGGCCACACTAGTCACACTTCGACCTTCTTCCAACTTCCCAATGACGCGACCTCGGGTAAAGTCATCCAGATGTCGTCTACTGGATTGCCTGTTGGCCATATCACACGGTGGCAGCAAGTCGACGTCGTTCAAACCGATGTACACCGTGCAATAGCTTTCACCGAATTGCTGAGCGTACACCGCCCATGTGCTTTATACGCCTTCCGACCCCCCCACGTTATGCTGCATATATGCGCATGCCCTACCGTACCGGACCCTAGTGTATCCCCTGAGTGGTCTTTCGGTCCGTTCTGCCTGCTCGTTCCGCTGTTATGCTAATTTCTCCTCTTCGTCCTTAATTTGAGCACATCAGTGTATATCCCCAGCATGGCTGTCATACGACCTATTGACTCAAGCTATATTATACTGTCTCCTCGTCCACCGCATTCACGCAATCCCTCAGAAATTAAATCACTTCTCTCCCGCCTACTTGTTTACATGTGTGGAGAGCTTCGTCTCATTTCATGCATTCGTTCATGGTATGGCACTTTCTATGTCGAGCAGGGTATTTAATTTTTCAAACGCAACGCAAGATTATTAGGTTTTCTGTTCTATTTCTTTTACAAGATTTGCGTTCAGTTATTTATCTCAGATATTAACTGGATTAACATTTCTAGCGAGAGCAGACCTTTTTCTACAGAGGGTGAGTCGAAAGTTTTGCAATATTTGCATAAACCCATGTGTTGCGGCCGGTATATCACGTGTTTAAACAAGTTCCAGTCGGGCACTGCAGTCAGTCGAAAGGATATAAAGTGTTAGTCGTTGCTGTAAACAGCATTGTGTTCGTGACTGCCACGGGAAAACCTCAGGTTCGAACGCTCGAACCACTTAATGTCCGCCTTGCGTCGGATGGGCACGTTAAGCCGTTGGACCCGGGGTACTTGCCTCCCGGTAATAAAAAGGGGCGTCTTTCTACCTCGCTTACGTGTCACTTTCCTATCGGGCACTCTAGCTCAAATCTCCTAGCTTCCAATTTCTAAGGGTTGTTTAAGACCTGGAGTCAGACACTCACTTCCAGAATCCTCTACATATGATCTGATCAGCATTGCATGTCATCGTCCTGTCTGTAGTTGGGACGCTTAAAAGATGAACAGCCACAATCGGCTAATTAGGGAACTTTTGCTTTATGGGTTTGAACTCGGCCAAAACGCTGCTCAAGCAACATGAAACATTTGTCACTCAAAAGGGGAAGGTTCTGTGGATCACAGCACCGCAACCCAGATGGTTCAAGAAATTTATCTCGGGTGACAAACCTCGACGATCAGCCAAGGTCAGGTAAGCCGCGAACCGTGGATTCGGAGTCCGTGTGCCAGGTGGTAGAGGAAAATCCGACAACCAGCATTCGGAGATAATCAGGCGAGCTGGGCATATCAAAGACCGCCATGGTTCGTCACCTTCAGGATCTCGGCAAGGTCAACAGGAGCTTACACATTGTCCCTCCCGAATTGACGCCAGTTGAAGCAAACCGCCGAAAGGAAGTGTGCACGAAAGTCTTAGAAAACCCGCACGATGTACGTTTCATCAAGAGAATTGTTACGTGCGATGAAAAGTGGGTCTATTTCCGTAATCCAAACACACAACGGCAGCGGTTGAGCCCGGGCCAGCTTCCAGAACCTGTTGCCAAACGTGGGCGCTTCGAGCACAAGGTGATGATCTGCATCTGTGGGTATTTCGAGGGGATAATCCATTACGAATTTGTTCCAGACGGTCGGACCATCAACGGCAACCTCTACTCTGAACAGCTGGATCGGATGTATGCCGCTTTGGAGGAGAAGTACCCAGCACTAGTGAACAGAAAGCGCGCTCTCCTGCAGCAGAACAACGCTCGGCCTCATACTGCGTGAACGACCCGGGCAAAACTCCCGGAACTTGAGGGCATCGAACTGATGCCACACCCAGCATATAGTCCGGATCTTGCACCGTCGGATTATTACTTGTTCCGGTCCATGGACCACTTCCTTCGCGGGCGACCAGGAGGAGGTGGTAGCTGGGGCGAAGGAGTTCTTCGCCTCGAACGACAAAAACTGGTATCGCCACGGAATCGAAGAACTGGCAGACAGATGGCTAAAGACGGTGCAACACGATGGCCTATACTTTGAATGCTAGTCAGTTTTCGTCGTAAAGGTATGTATGAAGACAAAGTGACACAAATATTGCAAAACTTTCGACTCACCCTCTGCATATACATTATTGCTGCAGCTCTTTGACTAAATATGGCCCTTAACCCAGGGGTTCCCAAACTTTTTGAGACCGCGCCGCCCTTCACATGTCACATTTTCCATGTGACGCTCCTGTACTCAAAATTAAAAAAAAAAGCCTAAATTCGAGTTTGTGGGGTCTTTTTTTTTTTTTTTGAGTGAGAATAGTCATTTACATTACTAACTTGTATTCTTTTAAATGTAAAAATACAAAATTAGAATAAAATTACAGAACTGAATAAGAAGAAATTGATGAGATAGACATATTTTCACAATGGTAACACTTTTCATTTGGCTTTCACATTTTTACAGTAATTTTAGAAACTACCTAACAGAGGTATTTCCGTCTTTAATGGAAGGGGAGTTTGTTTCTTGTCATACAAAACATCGAATCTGGGGACAATGTTCGATACAGCTACGCGGATCTCCTTCTAAATGTTAACTTTGCTTCTATATCTGGATTTTATTAACACCAGAGATGAAAACTCTGCCTCTCAAATGGTAGGATGTGGCAAAAGGGAGAATTACTCTCACAGCCTTCTTACTGAATTCTGGATATTCCTTTTACCACACTGTTCCAAAACTGTGGCAGAGTTCCGGAAGAGAATGTCATTTTCAGTGTGGAGTTAAGAAGAAATGTCTATTAACTGTTCCTGCTCAGCAGTAGTGTAAGTTGATAGTGGACCTGTTGTAAGCGGGTCTGTAACCCACTTGTTTTCATTTGTTCTTGGAGGAAAATCTTTGTCAAATTTAGCATCTCGTTTTCGTGTATACACTTGTGTAACGTAGGAAAACCAAGGTGTATAAAAACCACGACTTTTTTAAAATAAACCAAAGAAATAAGATTTTTTTTTATTTAAATAGGATTTTTTAAATTTAAATCAGATGTTTTATTAAATTGATTTTTAGGCTTAATCCTATCCATTAGCAACAAAACATAAGCATTAAAACACAAGCAATTAAACGCAAAAATTTTAGTTAACTGGAAATTAATAACAAAAATAATTTAAAATTATTCATGCATTTTTTCCAGATGCCGTAACATTTCTACTGCAAACACGAGACAATGTAGGTAATCAGTTAATTTTTAAGCATTTTCCCCATTTAAAGATCTAAATGAAAAACACAAGTTTAGCAGCCTTTTCTACCCCCAGCTGATTCCTGAGTTTACTGTGCACGAGTCCAAAAGTAGAGAACATTCTCTCTACTGCAGCAGATCAATAGCTTCAAGTCCTTTTCCAGAAACACAGTCCTTTAACAAAGCTAATGACCTCAACCAGTCCAGTGTGTTCAAAGATTCCACAGGTTTTTGTTCGAACAACACCCCGTTAAAAAGGTTCGGCACGAATCATGAATTTAAGTAAAATGTTTATTAATCCACAGTCATCATACCTTTGTTTAGCAAAATTAATTGCTTCGTCACTTTCCTCTGCTGTTAAATCTTTAGCATCAAATTTTGGTGACAAAAGATAAACTAAAAAGTGGGCCGCTTGTTCATACACTGTTAAAAATTGTGTGGAAGGTCGCAACAAGAAGTGGTGCTACACCAGCTGCACCACTTTCTGAGAAAAGACACGACTGTGTGGAGCACATAAAACCTAACAAATGGTGCAACTCTGCTCCACGTTACGATACTAGGTTGCACCACATGAAGCTTCAAGTTTTCACCACGTTGTTAGGTTTTGTTTGCGCTACAAAGGAGGATAGAATAAGGGGAGGGAGCATAACAAGTAAGCCCTATGTAAAGCTCTGAAGCAGACGCTCCTGAGCGGCAGCCATCTTGTGTTACCCTTCTGACTCCGTCCCCATCGAATTGCGTACCTAACAACGTTAGGCTGGTTAACACTTTGAAAGCCTTCTCACGAAAAGAAGAAAATATCATGTATATTTATGGATATAGCCTATAATAACACCACTGTTTTCTTTTCCTTCAAAGCAATGTTAGGTCATGTTTTACCGCTGCGTACGACAAAAATCCCTTTAATTTACCACACGTTAGGCAGGTTAACAGTAAAGTAATGCATGAAACAGTTCACCAACTCTAAAGTAAAAAAAAAAAGCACGTTGATTTATTTCATCATCCGTTTACGTTGATAGATGACTATGTACCAATAATAAACGCGAAAATTTACAATTTTTTTAAGAACCAAAAAAAATCACTGATTTTATTGTGCACTACAACCGACCGGTTTTGATAAAATTTTAATAAAACGTTTCATTTGTAACTGAAAACCGGATAAATTTCTAGTTTCTACTGGAAATTTTTAGCTATTCCATCACAAGTTTTCGATCTTCGTTTGCTAATAAATCTCTCGGCAACTTTTAATGTGAGTTGAACTTCAAATAAACAATTCCATAAATCAGTCATAAGCAAACATCTTTCTCACAGGAAATAAAAAACTTAAATCTTCCGTAACTTACAAAGCAAAAATGAGCAGCTGAGGGTAAGGTAACATGGCGGCCACACAACTCATCGGGCTTCACCGGTGAGATCTCATGCTCCCTCCCCTTATTCCATCCTCCTTGGCGCTACACAATCTTTTCTCAAAAAGTGGCGTAGCACCACTTTTTGGTGCAACCTATCACAAAATTGTTAACAGTGTAGCGCTTGAAAATTTTTGAGCTTGATTTTCCTAAATCTTTCAGTTTTAGTTCTTGTAATTTTTTCCAAATTCCAACAGCATCAGGAATGCTGCAGTGATCATTTTGGATTGTATTCAAAGCTACAGAAATTGGCTTCAGTCGCTGCAGTAAGTCATGTGCATTCTTTTTTATTATTATGTTATTAATTTTTGACTTAATACTTTAAACAGTTGCCACCCCTAATCCCTATTAAAGAGCCATGCACGACTAATCCCTACTTCTAGACTCTAGAATAAGATACATATTCCCTCTGTACACTGTCAACATGTAGCATGTTTTGAGTTTTGTTTATCAACATGAAAATTCTTCCACAAGGATTTAAAACTTATTTTTTCACTTCAGCCACTTTGACTCATCATGTTAAAACTAATGCTTAAATCCAGTTTTGTTCAAAGTGTTAAATGGTGATATAAAAAGTAAAAAAAAGTAATTTGATTATATCATTAAAATAAAAAAAATTATTAATCAGTGATTTTTTTTAAAATCATTTGATTTAAAATACGATTTAAATCAAGTGATTTAAATCGTGCACACCATGAGAAACATTCAAAATCGCCGACCCGGTGGCGATTTAAAAAAAAAAATTGCCGCCCCGGTGGCGCAGTGGTCTAAGGCGTTGGCCTCTGATCATTCGTCCGAAGGGGTCCGGGTTCGAATCCCGGTGAGGCATGGATGTTGTGTTTGTCTTACGGCACTGGCTCTCTCCCTTCCCTGGAACCAGTGACCCTAAATTAGGGACGGGCGACTGCTTATAGCCCATTGAGTTGCTCACGGTGGTCGTTAAACCTCCAATCAAAAAAAAAAAAAAAAAAAAAAAAAAAAAAAACATTCAAAATCACCTGATTTGGTATTGTTCTTCCACAGAAGTAGCTTTCTTTTGAAAGCAAGAATCTTGTCGGACAGCTGTATTATGCGTGATTCTCTGCCCTGGAGTCTCACATTCAGAGAATTCAGCCTCTCAAATATGTTGCACGAATACGCCAACTTGAGAATGAAGTCATTGTTAATGAAAAATTCAGCACCACTATGTCTTTTTTCTTTCTTACTATTCATTCTTTAAAATACGTACACGTATTGAAAATGTGCATGTTGCATTTCACTATGAATTATAAGTTTTAGTTTCTCCTTATAGTCGCGACACACCCCGAACCAAGACCGTCGACGTACAGATTAGGAGCTGAAAGCCTGAACCAGATTATCCTAAAACAAAACTCATTTCTTCTATAGTTCTCTCTCAGGGCAGCTGAATCAATTGTGGTTAGTCAATTTATCATTACTTTTGTTTTATCTTCATATGCTTTCAAGACCTGCATTTCTGCTTTCATATAATGCAAGCAGTTTAGCATTTTATTAACACTTGTTTCCTCATTTAAAATGAGCAACGCAAATCTTAAACGGGTAATTAATTCTTTTGCTACCCATTTGTGGACACTTTTATCATCCTTATCACGGATTTCAACTTTTGTCTAGCGGCTTATAGCAACGGTGCCCCTCTCGCAAACAAACTGAGCGCCCACTCCCTCCAACTTTTCGATGCAATAGAATAGCAGCCCCGTTACTGGCAATCGTAAGTAGAGAAAAGAATATCAAATCTTGAAGAATGTACGATTTGTTTTGGTAAACAATTTTCGCACTGAGGATATGTCAAATGTTAATCCATAGTCTTGTCCGCTATGACATCATGAGCAAGGTTTGCGGTTACAGTAGTGAGTTCAGGGATCCGAATGGAAATAACTCACACGAAAACAAAAATTCACGCAAATGTTGTAAGCCTGCGAGTGCAGATGTTTGATGGAGTTTGTCTGCTTTGTTTCGGGGTTTAAGATTTACCCATAGGGGTGTTAATAGTTGCCCGTCTCTAATTTAGAGCCACGGGTTCCAGGGAAGGGACACAATTATCGAACTAACACATCACCCACGCTGCATCTTTATCTATTTTTTTTTTTTGTTTGAATGAAGGTTTAACGATCACCGTGAGCAACTCAATGGGCTATAAAGCAGTCGCCCGTTCCTACTTTAGGGCTACGGGCTCCAGGAAAAGGAGAAAGCCGGTGCTGTAAGACAAACGCAACATCCATGCCTCACCGGAATTCGAACCCGGAACCTTCTCGGACGAATGGTTATAAGCCAGCGCTTAGACCTTCTCGGATGAATGGTTATGAGCCAGCGCTTAGACCTTCTCGGACGAATGGTTATAAGCCAGCGCTTAGATCTCGGACGAATGGTAATAAGCCAGCGCTTAGACCCTCTCGGACGAATGGTTATAAGCCAGCGCTTAGACCTTCTCGGACGAATGGTTATAAGCCAGCGCTTAGACATTCTCGGACGAATGGTTATAAGCCAGCGCTTAGACCTTCTCGGACGAATGGTTATAAGCCAGCACTTAGACCTTCTCGGACGAATGGTTATAAGCCAGCGCTTAGACCTTCTCGGACGAATGGTTATGAGCCAGCGCTTAGACCTTCTCGGACGAATGGTTATAAGCCAGCGTTTAGACCTTCTCGGACGAATGGTTATAAGCCAGCGTTTAGACCTTCTCGGACAAATGGTTATAAGCCAGCGCTTAGACCTTCTCGGACGAATGGTTATAAGCCAGCGCTTAGACCTTCTCGGACGAATGGTTATAAGCCAGCGCTTAGACCTTCTCGGACGAATGGTTATAAGCCAGCGTTTAGACTTTCTCGGACGAATGGTTATAAGCCAGCGCTTAGACCTTCTCGGACGAATGGTAATAAGCCAGCGCTTAGACCTTCTCGGACGAATGGTTATGAGCCAGCGCTTAGACCACTGCGCTACCGGAGCGACTCTAAGGGCAATAAAGCAGCCTCCTGCCACTAAAAAAAAAAAGCAGAAATCCAGGGCGGTAAGACTAACACCAGCCATGCCTCAACGGCAATCGAACTCAGACCTAACTAGGACGACTAGAGACAAATCTACGCCTCTGATCACTCGCCATCGGGGAAGATCCGGTAGAATCAGCTTGTTCAGTGGATACGCGTTTGCCAGCCCTATGAACAGCTACGCGACTTCCACAGGAAGACAGATTATAGGCCTCTGACAGGAGGATGATTCATACGCCTTACAGCAGAACATGTGGGCAGCGATAATACCACAGAACTTCAACACTTATAACACTGGTTCCTAGAAGACACTGTCAGGTAGAGACTGCTCTACGCCGGAAGTTTATACAAAAGACAGACCGTTAGATTAGACGGCAGGACTACACTGTATCTACAAACCAGCGTTTATATACACCGCAGTACTCCTACTAGCAATCACATTCACATATCATCAATGTCAAACATTACCAAACCACTGCTGGAAGAACGTCTTCCAAAGTTTCTTCCACAACTGTCTTCAGTTAGCCTCCTCCATGTCACTGGAATTTTATCAACAATCTTCCAAGTGTTCTTTTGAGACTTTCCCTGTGCCTTGGTATCCAGTCTAAATTTTCCGTTGTAAATCGGTGGTCCATTCTTCTGGCGATATGCCCAGCTCATTGCAATTTCAGGGATTTTACTCTGATCATGATTCCACTCTTGTCATTTTCCTTATCCACGAGTTACTCTTCTCATCTTTCCTGGTTACACCAAGCATGCATCCCTTGTATGTCTTTTTTAGTTAAGGTCCATGTCTCTGCTTCGTACATAAGAACTGGAAGGGTGCATTGAGTCAATATTTTTAAGGCAATGTTATATTGCTCTTGAAAATTGTACCGTTTCTTCCAAAAGCTCTAAAATAACGTTTTATACGCCGATTAATTTCTTCATCAGTGTGACTTTTACTTGATGTCTGTTGTCAAGTCACAGCGCTATGCGAGAGTAGCAAGGGAAGTAAAAGGAGAGCCAAGGATCCCCATCCCTGGTGGTCGGAGAAACTAAAAGCTCTAAGGGCGAGAGCTAGGCGGAGTAGGAAAGCTCTGCAAAGAGCAAAAGCTACACCACAAGACAGGGAGTGCACAGAAGTGCATAAAAAGGCTCGTTCAGCATATAGGAGAGAACTGAATCTCTCGAAAATCTCTTACTGGAGGAAACTGTGTGAGTTCCAAACTCCGGCAGACCCTTTCGGTATCCCCTATAAGATCTCGAGGGGATCCATCACCGAACCGCTAAAACTGGCAGCGGTAGAAAGGGCAGACGGAAGCCTATCAAAGACTCTTGATAGTACCATAGAGAGTCTCTTGGATTACCACTTCCAAGGAGACGAGGGAGAAGGGGACTCCCCACGACAAAAAGAAATAAGGGATGAATGTCGGATCCCACCGGACACTGGTGAGGACCCCCCCCCCCTCACAAGAGAGGAAGTGGAGAACGCCCTCTCCAGTCTTAACACTGGCAAAGCACCAGGCAAGGATGGGTTCGACCTCAGCATAGTGAGAGAAATCTACTATGCAAATCCCGGGTATTTTGTGGCGCTCCTAAACGAATGCCTTGGGAGGGGAATCTTCCCAGACTTGTGGAAAACAGCGGTGCTAGTTCTTTTCAACAAGACCGAAAAGAACAAAAATGATCCCGCAGCTTACAGGCCCATCTGTCTTCTCTCTGCGTGGAGCAAGGTGCTGGACAAGCTCATAACGAACAGAGCGCTTGGCTTTCTCATGGAGCAGGGAAAGCTAAACAGTAACCAGTTTGGTTTCCTTCCGGGGCGTTGCGCAACGCAGGCAATTCGCAGCCTCAGAGAGAGGGCAGAGAGGAACAAAGCGGAGGGGCTCCATACCTGCTTCATCTCACTAGACGTGAGGGGGGCATTCAACAGTGTCTGGTGGCCAATGGTTTTAACCAGACTGAAAGAACTTGGCTGTCCAAGGAACTTGTTCACGCTGATCAGCAGCTACCTGTCTGATAGAAGGGTCGAGTTCGAAGCGGGGAATGGGCAAGCCTCGCGCTCGTACCACAGAGGGTGTCCGCAAGGATCCAACTCCGGGCCGCTTTGGTGGAATATTGTGGCAGACGCAGCTCTGAATCTAGACCTGGGGCCGGCAGTGGAAATTCAAGCCTATGGGGACGATTTCGTTCTCGTGGTCTCCGCCTCAGGGAGACACGTGATCGAAAGGGAAGCGCACAGTGCCCTAGCTGTGCTAGATAACTGGAGCAGAGAA
Organism: Macrothele yani; assembly: GCA_039090855.1. NCBI lineage: Eukaryota > Metazoa > Arthropoda > Arachnida > Araneae > Macrothelidae > Macrothele > Macrothele yani. Next base: position 164,703,954 of record CM077029.1, on the reverse strand, counting down.
AGCAAACTTTGCTTTGCTCCTGAAAAGACCACTCTACTAGCAATAGCTAAGAGTGGAGTAATGAAAACACCACCTAAGTGCAAATTCCAAGGGTGCACTATCAAGGCGGTGCGGGAAATGAAGTACTTGGGTGTGGTCCTGGATCAGAGTCTATCAGGGCTGCCACACCTGAGACATCTTCGATTAAGGTGCACGCGGATCCTCAATAGATTGAATGGCATGAGGTTATCGGGCAAAACCAAGAAGGCCATTTATCAGAGAGGAATAGAGAGAATTCTGACGTATGCAAGTGGAGCATGGAAGACTCCCACCGTCAGAATGAAGAAGGGCATAAACCAAATCCAAAGGTTGGCCCTACTAGGGATCACCGGTTGTTTTCACACAACGTCGACCCTAGCACTCCAAGTGCTGGCGGGGTGCGAGCCGGCAGACCTGGTAGTGGAAAGGGAGGCAGCAATGCAGTGCCTAAGGTCAGGCGAGGACGCCTACCTTCTCGGTGTGCCACATCGAGCCTCCAACATGGAGCTGGAAAGTGTGGACTGGCAGATCCACCCGGCCGAGGAAATTTGCCCACCGTGGGACAAGGAGAAACCCACGGGAGTTGGGCATGAGCTATTCACGGACGGCTCAAAGCTGAAGGGACAAGTGGGAGCAGGCTTCTGTGCGTTCTCGGATGGGAACGAAGCCACTGCAGAATGCGTGAAACTATCGCAGAACGCTTCTGTCTTCCAAGCAGAACTTCTGGCGATAGAAAAGGCACTCACCTGGGCACTCCCCAGGCGTAGTGACGAAAGGATAAAACTCTACTCGGACAGTGAGGCAGCACTGCAGGCTCTGAGTAGATTCAGGGGAAGAAACCCCATCGTCCAGAGGATTAAAACCCTCTTGAGGGCAGAAGGAGATGGGGCAGTTAGTTTCCACTGGGTACGAAGCCATGTCGGGACCCAGGGAAACGAAAAGGCGGACCAGCTGGCGAAGGCAGCCACGCTGAAAGAGACGGTTGACGTGCAATGCAGAACGCCGCGAAGGAGTATCCGCGCAGCATTAGCACGACAAACCATGACCGAATGGCAGGTCAGATGGGACACGGGAGAGACAGGGAGGAAGACACACAGAGTGTTTCCGAAGGTCTCGACCAAACGTGCACAGACAAACAAGTTCCTGAATCAAGTACTCAGTGGCCATGGCATTAGTCCTGAATACCTGGGCAGATTTGCCATCAGGAACTGCACTTGTCCCTGTGGCAATAGGACGGCAAGCATAGAACACTGCGTACTAGATTGCAGCGGCTTCGCCGAATGGAGAAACACACTGATCCCAGGTGTGCAAAGAACGCGAAGATTGGATCTGCTCATCCAATCCTCCGTTAACAGGAGGGGGATAATAGCCCTAGTTGAGAGGCTACCCCTCCAGCAACACATAATCTTCCCCAGTCAAACGGGGACCGAAACGCAAGAGGTGCACGTGCACACCGAAAGCGATTCGGAATGAGGGCAAAAGTCTGTGGGCAAGCAGGCAAATGAACTATCAATGTAAATACCTTGTAAATACACTAATTGCTATCTCTTAATGTTGTGAGTCCTAAGCATGAGGACATTGCATACATGTGTGTAGATGTTTTGTGAAACTAAATAAAGGGAAATTATTCCCCCAAAAAAAGTTCGAGGGCAAGACAATCTCTCAGTCAACCCTAAATTAAAAACGACCTGTCCCGCCAGACAGAGCGGGAACCCAGATAAGGTACGCTAGGTCGCCTGCCAGCACGTCACCACGGGCTGGTCTCTGGGCCACGGGGGTGGCCAGGGTCCGAACCAACGTCTCAAGGCAGGATAATTGTCGCAACATTTCAAAATAAAATCCAAGGAGCTCAATTAGTCCCCGTGGAGCCAAGAAACATTGGCGGAACGGGACAATGAAATCAGTATTCTTCTTGATGTCTGTTGCTCAAAGTAAATGTATGAATCGGTTACCTCCAGATTTTACCTATCAAACGATAAATCTTTATTTCAAATAAGTACATTGTACACCAATTCTGTTTTCCAAAAGATAATTTTTAATCACGCTTCTGGACTCTTGTCAGCAAGTTCTTGGATCATGCTCTGCAGGAGTAGTTGCAAAAATGACTATGTCATCAACGAAACTAAGGTAAGTCAAGTAATCTCCATTAATCTTTATGCCTTTGTTTACAGAGTTCAATAATTGAAAGATACTTTGCAATGTGGCATTAAAGAGTTTGGGAGACGTAGGTTTACCTCGTCTCACTCACTTTCCAATTCTTATTGGTGCTGTATCCTCAAATCGCCGAACCTTTGCACCGGCATTTCGGTTGATGTTATTAATAATGGTAATGTATGCGTCTTCAATACCGCAGGAATTCAAAGCCATCTTAACTGCCGATGGTTTCACGGAAACAAAGGCCTTTTCATACATCCACATGTATGGTGAGTTATTCTGTTTGACGGATGTGGAATTTGCATGACGGTTTTACTGCTCCATAGCGACTGAAGTGGAGCCTTTCACTCTCAGCTGTGAAATAGAATGCCATTGTGCGTTCAACAACGATGAATATTCGGGTAAGCATACAACAGTGTGAACTGACCAATCTAGAAGTCAATCTTGTTAAACGACATACAGCATGAACTGGAAGAATCATGGTCTGGGACACGATAACATCCCATGGGTGTCCCACGGGTGATAACGCTGTCTTGACGTCATGCCGTGAAACTGCGTAAACCCGTAGATATTCCATCGTAACAGTGATGCTTTGTGCCAAGTTTCAGCAATATAAGGCCAGTCCACGTACTACGAACTTCTCCCAAGAGTATACCTACCCAGTGGCAACTTACTGCCGAGGCTATCCATGCCACGAATTGACACAAATCGAGCATTTTCAGGGCATGGACACCATCTCAAGACCCACATCAGCGCAGACAACAGTCGCCCTTCCTGTAAGACCACATTCAAACAGCGTGGAGGCTAGAGCCGCACATGGCCACAGAACGGCTGTGCAACTCTATTCTACAACGCCTAGCTGACTATATCTATGACGTGTTACATGTACTTCACGTAACATTCCATTTATGTCGCAGGGGTCGCGCTGCCAATCGCATTCTTCTCAATTTGCGAAAAGAACATCGTTTTGGCGATGGATAAAAAGTTTTGGCGAAAATATTGGCGATTACCTTTTTAATGAATTCCGAGCAAAAACAATCTTTAAAAAAGATTTCTTTTACTCTAACGTCATGTCAAATTTTGCTTCGACAATGCCAAGGATATTTTTTAAATTAATATAGAATCTTTCAAATGCGATCATATTTGTGCATTGCTTGTCTTTTGATGTGAACCATAAACCAATATTGCACGACTTATATGAAAGTAGTTTTAAAGTTCTATAAGTAATAATGTGCCCTTTTTTCATCAACATCTGTATTTTTTTTACCCTGGCTCTTTTAAATGTAATACACAATTTTTTAATTAATTTTTTAATTTATCCTGTCCATAATTCTTTGTTTAGAAATTTTATAGGTAGTAATAAATTCAAAATAAGTATATATTTCTGTTTATTATGATTCGGGATCTACAACATGAAACTTTGCTGCTTAATTGCAAAGAATCTATAACCTATTGTATTTTTCTACTATTACAAAACTTTAGGGTTTTTTTATTTCCAATGGAAAGTGAAAAGAATGGCGACGTCAAATCAAATTTGGCGAATGGGTTAGCGAAAATTTAAAAAAAGCCAGAGCAACCGCTGTGTCGCATTTATTTATTTTTTTATTGAAGGTTTTAAACGACCACCGTGAGCAACTCAATGGGCTATAAGCAGTCGCCCGTCCCTAATTTAGAGTCACTGGTTCCAGGGAAGTGAGACAGCCAGTGCCGCAAGACAAACACAACATCCATGCCTCACCGGGATTCGAAACCGGACCCCTTTTGGACGAATGATCAGAGGCCAGCGCTTAGACCACTGCACCACCGAGGCGGCAAATTTATTTATTTCACTCCTTTTAAATGGTTCGTACACATTCGCAAAAAAAAATCCGAAAAGTCATCTGGGTGACCAGATGACTTTTCGGAATGGGAGGACATTTTCATTAAAAAGGAGGACATTTCGAGGAAAAGGAGGACATAATAAATTCGTACAAAAATGAATGTGAATGCACATACTCTGTAATTAATTTTTTCAGTTTGAGAGTTTATACGTGTGAAACTTAAAAAAAAGAAAGCCTTCGGTCTGCTGGACAATTTTACTTATATTTTTCACTGGAAGAGATTTTCTTCAGTAGATTGGGTTTCGTTAACAAATATTTGTGCAATTCAGAGCATAACATGCCTTTCAAATTGCATTTAACTAGCAGTATACCCCCATAATTGATTAAGAAACTTGAATTACAAATTTGTATAAAAAGAAAAAAAACTCGCAGCAATCACTCACAAAACACAAAACATGCAGCATGAGCAGACTGTTAACACGACTACACCGTACGGTGGTCCACATGCGAAGAAAGACAGACAAACACGCACTGTTGGGTTTTCTCTGCGCTGTTAACTTACAAATGACATACTGCAGCAGGCAGCTGCAGGATTGCAGGAATAAATTGACCAGGGGAGTAGGAACGGGACGAGCGAGATCTACAAATGAATTAATACATTCCAGCGGTGGTTTGATATGATACACTGGTGTGCAAAAATTAAGGACGAAGAGGAGAAATTAGCATAACAGCGGAACGAGCAGGCAGAACGGACCGAAAGACCACTCAGGAGAAAGACTAGGGTCCGGTACGGTAGGGCATGCGCATATATGCAGCATGACGTAGGGGGGACGGAGTGCCGAAAGGGTATAAGGCACACGGGCGGTGTACCGGTGTACGCTCAGCAATTCGGTGAAAGCTATCGCACGGTGTACATCGGTTTGAACGACGTCGAGTTGTTGCCACCGTGTGATATGGCCAACAGGCAATTCAGTAGACGACATCTCGATGATTTTACCCGAGGTCGCCTCATTGGGAAGTTGGAAGAAGGTCGAAGTGGGACTAGTGTGGCCGAGGAGTTCGGGATCGCTCACAGCATCGTTTCACGAGCTTGGAGAGCATTTCAAACGACAGGAACAACAGCTATCCGAGAGTTTAGCAGTGGTCGTCCACGAGCAAACACGGCGGCGGACGACCGGTATATTTTCCTACAGGCGAGAAGAGACAGACGGCAGACAGCGGGAGAAATCGCAAGGCACATGCAACAGACAACGGGACGTCCGTTATCGCGTTTTACCGTGGCCAGGAGGCTGCACAAAGGTGGTCTATTTGCACGACGACCAGTACGGTGTGTGCCATTAACGCCTGCTCATCGGAGACGGCGGTTTCTGTGGTGCCAGGAACACAAGAACTGGACACATCAGCAAGAGGGTCGAGTTCTCTTTACGGATGAGAGCCTATTTAGTCTGACGAGCGATTCTGGACGTATACACTTCTGCAGAGAGCAGGGAACACACAATCACACCTCCAACATCATCGAAAGGGACCGGTTTGGAGGTGGCGGAGTTCTCGTTTGGGGCGGTATCATGCTTGTACTGACCTCCACATCTTTCAAGGAGGTTCAGTCACTGGTGTCCGCTATTGTACCGAGGTTCTCCTGCCTCGCGTGCGTCTGTTTAGAGGTGCTGTGGGTCCTGAGTTCCTCTTCACGGACGACAACGCTACACCTCATCGTACACTGGCTGTCGCAGAGCTGTTGGAGAGTGAAGATATTCAACGCATCGATTGGCCCGCAAGGTCCCCGGACCTAAATCCAATCGAACACGCGTGGGACCTTCTCGGGAGAAGCTTGGCAGCACGTCACCAGCAGCCAGCAACGCTTCCGCAGCTGCGATTGGCGATACAAGAGGAATGGGCCGCGATGCCTCAACAGCTCCTTGACAACCTCGTCCTCAGCATGGAAAGACGTTGTAAATCCTGCAACGCAGTCAGGGGTGATCATATCCCCTACTAAAGACTGAATTTTTCTTGGTAGCCGCCTGTCACATGGACGTTTCTGTCTTCTGTCCAGTTGTGCTCGAAACTACCTTTTCAATAAAGTGCCTTTGTATCCTTTAGATTCCTTGTTTGGACGGTTTTGCTCACTTGTCCCATATTCTTACATCTTGGGGATCTTATGGTATGATTTGAGTCGATGTGGAGCACTTCTGCACGACGTTACATTCGAAAAACCGTCTCGTCATTAATTTGTGCACGCCAGTGTATATGAGCACAATAGAAAAACTTGATCAAGATGTATATGAATTATTCCTTTGATAGTGTGAGGAATGAAGATGTGTTGCAGTTGTGTAATGTGAAGCAAAATGTTGTCAGCAAGGTGGAGACTAATATGCTTCGGTGGTTTAGCCATGTTGAAAGAGTGAGTGATGAGATGCGTACTAAGAAAATTTTTCTTAGCCCAAGTGGCAGGAAGGAAAGGCAGAGGAAGGCCAGAGAAGTCATGTGAGGATCAGATTTAGGAGTGTCTGCATGAGAAAAAGATTATGAGTATGAAGTACAGAAGGCCTTGTTTACGTCGTGTGATTGATGTCAGTGAAGCACGAGTTGTGTGTCAAGATCGCTGTAAATGGAGAAGTTTGATAAGGCAACTGTAAGTAAATAATCATTTAAAAATTTATCTGGTACTTTGTATTTCTTTGTGAAGCTAACCTCCGAATCTCAAAGAACAGCTTAGTGATATGCATGTATGAAAAACCCGGGCATTTGGGCTATTTCCCTTAATGCCTGAAGGACAGGATATGTCCTCCAAAAGCCAGACGTCTGGTAACCCTGCTATCGCCCCGAACTCAGAGAAGTTGGTTCCAGGGAAGGGACAGAGGCAGTGCCACACACTATCCATGACTCATTGGGATTCGAACCCAGACCCATCTGGGAAGAATGATTAGAAAAAGCCTCGTTTATTGAGAGCTCTCAGGAGGCCACAGGGGCGGCCCTTAAAATTAATTAATAAATTAACACCACAGTGATAACAGAATTTAAAAAAAATATCAATTGCTTGCAAACGATTTTGTTTTTCATTTTTGCATGAACTGTTGTACAGTAGCATTCACAGCAAATGACGAGGTTTCTTCTCCGTATTCTAACATTTTTTTTCATGTTTCACATCTATTTCTGCGCTGCAATCAACAGGGATATCTTCCTTTGGACACAAAAACATTATTTTTGCATGATCTGGGAAACACCTTGAAAGACGCATTCCAGGTCAGTGCCGTGTTTTTAGCATTAGCAAAATATGAATGTAACAGGAAGTAATCAAACAGATGATATTCCGAGATGAAGTAACAGCTAATTTTCTTCAGCTGATGAGGAAAAGTTCCAACGTGACCAAATACCAAACGCAGTTTGAAAAACTAGTTTTGTCACTCCTTTCTTGTCCGAAAAAATACCCGTGTCATTGCATTTTACGTCATACGTATTCCCATTGCAGAATTTTCCGTTTCGTTAGACGACCAATTTTTTCTTCTTTATTCAAACGTGATTGAACACGGAAAGCGGAAAAGTTGGTTACTACTATGAATGACAGGGTGGATTCTTCCCACCAAGAAATTTCCATGTAATTAAAAATAAAGAAGAATTTTACTTTCACAACAACTTTTTTTTTTTTTTTTTTTACTGCTGGTGAGTTGCAAAAGCCACACATACACACACAATTTCAACTAAATAACTGAACAGGAAAACAGAGCTTTCGCAGGATTTTTAAATAGGCATTTTAACATGATCGAACCAAAATTTTTGGGTCTGTGAGCACAAACTTTACTTAAAAAGTAAAAAAGACCAAGTTGGAAAATTTTGAATAAGAAAAGTTAAGCGCATGGACAACTTAATTTTTTTTCTCCGCTAATCGCAAATGAACTTGCATATCCTGCACAGCGTTAGTTTAGAAACAAAAATTCAGTTTAAACAATTTAAAATTAAAACTCATTTCAGAAATTCTTAAATCAGAAATTTTAAAACTCCAAATATAGTGAAAAATGTATTTTTATGTCCTTTGGCGATGGAAAATAGTGCATCTAAAATATCAATAGAGCACCGGAGGGAGGGGGGGGAGATAATTTTACAGAAATTTCACGCTAGTAAAGTTGTTAACTCAGACTGGAACTGACAACACAGAGTTTCAAAGGCTTACTACCGCATTGGGATGCACCCTATCGAAAAAACAATATATCTGGAAAGTCAATGAGTATGAATATTATATTGATCATGGTCAAACCTAGCATATTTTAAAGTAAACTGTTTACAAAAAAAAAAAAAACAAGAAATATGATACCGAATTTTCGGGTGTAATAAGCACGTCTTTTGAATCCGTTCTGATGCAAATTAAATTTATCAAAGCTATTCAACGTCAATGGAACCGGTATGGAAAACAATAGTATCTGACGGAAGAAAGAAGTTTTCAATCGGGTCATTAATCCCTCAGGTATTGCTGTAAACGGAATCGTGAGCTTACGAACTCTTAGAAACAGAGTTATCGACAAAAATAAGATGTGACTTTACGTCCCTTGGTGGGAAAACCATGCATTATTTTAGGAAGAAAGTATTCACAAAAGGTTTATCCATATGAGCGGTATCGGTCCAAGAAAAAATATTTAGTCGAGTTTTTCAGGAGCCCAGATTTTGCTACAAATACATCAGAAGTAGAAATTAACACTTATGACCCCTGGTGGCCAAACCATTCTTTACCAAACATTAGAAATTACTTGAAAAATATTTTCCGTCAGGTCTTGTATGCGATACAGGAAGAATTTTTCAAATCGGAGTTTTAGGAGCAGAAAACGCAACTTACCATTGTGCGCCCTAACGGAAAGTCTATGATGTACTTGAAAATTTTGAATTTATAGGAAAAACATTTCGCATCGGAAACACTATCCAACATAGAAGGAATTTTTCAAATCGGACTTTTTTAGAAGTAGAGATATTGACAAAAATAAGATATACATCTACGCCCCTGGCGTAGAAACCATGCATTATTTCAAGAAGAAAATGTTCCTAAAATGTTTGTCGACATGAGTAGTATCGGTCCACAAAAGACTTTTTTTCAATCGAGATTTTAGAAGCTCATATTTCGTTGCAAATACATCAGAGCGGAAATTAAGGCTTACGCCACCTGGTGGCCAAACAAGTTTTTACAAAAATATGAAAATTACGTGCAAACTATTTCCCATCAGGAGCTGTATCCGGTGCAGAAAGAATTTTCCAGATCGGAGATTTAGAAGCAGAGATATAGGGGAAAACACAATTTACCTTTACGCCCCCTAGCGGAAAGTCTATGAATTACGTGAAAATTTTGAAATTATATGAAAAACACGCGACAAGGAAAACACTATCAAACAAAGAAGGAATTTTTCAAATCGGACTCTTAGAAGTCGAGATATTGACAAAAATAAGATATACATCTACGCCCCCTGTCGGAGAAACTGTGGAATATTTTAGGAAGAAAATATTCCGAAAAGGTTTATTGATGCGAGTGGCATCAGTTCACGAAAGAATTTTTTCAATCGATATTTTAGAAGCTCAGATTTTATGGCAAATACATCAGAAGCGAAAATTAACACTTACGCCCTTTGGTGGCCAAAGTATTCTTTACCAAAAATTCGAAATTATATGCAAAAGATTGTGCATCAGGAGATGTATCCGCTGAAGAAAAAAAAAATTTCAAATCGGAGTTTTAGAAGAAGAGTCATCGGAAAAAATGCAATTTACTTTTACGCCCCCTAGCGGAAAATCTATGCGTAATTTGAAAAAGAAACTAATCCAAAATACTCTTAGCCATAAATGGAATCGAAAGATAAAAGAATTTTTTCAATCGGATGTTTAGAAGCAAATATGTGGAATAAAACGTATTTTTGAATTCGACATTATCTGCATTTACGCCCTCTAGCGGCAAAATTGTACATCGTAAAAAAAAAAACAAATGAAGGATCATCATTCGCATATTTCAAGCTTTCGAATGCAAAAAGAATTTTTCAAATCGGACTAATAATTGCAGAGATACCGTGGGCACAAACGGACGGACAAACCGATAACATAAGCATGATCTTTTTTTACAAAAGACGTACTAAAAATGAAAAGAAAATGGGGCTAGTGAAATTACAGGAACAAAGATTGACAGCACGTAAAGCAACCGTGTGCGTTTAATAATGAACAAACGGTGCAATACATAAAAGCAGACGTGAAATGGTCAGACATACGGTGTACCATATGTATTATACAGTCGGCGTTCAAGCTAAAGAACACATCACTGACTCGGAAGAAATGAGGAACACGCGAGGTTTACCATAGTGAGCCAGTGTCAGTTATACCTCTTAGATTGCTCACAACCCCGTCAACACCTCCATAGTTCATTGCAAGAAAAAAATTCAGCTGGCTTTGGGGTAGTGTCGCCGGAAAGGAAAGCAAAAGGTTCCTAATGTCCTGAAAGTGTCGTTGGGCCGAGCGAAGCGCAGCCTTAAGCTCGTCTCCTCTGCATGGCAGATATGCTCCGTGGTGGGAGAGATCTTGGAGGTAGATGGAAGCGCTTAGTAACGCGATCTTTGTGCTCTCTAACCACGATGTCAGCACAATGAAGTCGTGCATTGTCATCCACAAAGAAGAAACTATGGCCTATGGTCCCGTGGAAATGTCTCACAATACTCCTGTTGAAGTCATCTCAGTGCACGCTAAAGTTCATGATGTACTCACGACAAACGTGCGGATCTGTGCGGCTATCGAAGCAGATTCCTTACCTCACTATGACTGACCTTCATGGAACAGATACACAGGTTGGCACAAATACTGACTATCGCGTAATGCTGACCAGACACCAAATCTCTGATTGTCGGAAGGTACACTGTAAAAAATAAGTGGTGCGAATTCACGGAAAATTTCTGAAAATAACGTGCAGGAAACACGCTCACAGGTGGCACCATGAATAGCGCCACGGGGGTGGGGGGGGGCGACGATACCCCTGAGCTGACATTATTACGTCGAAGTTTGAAACAAAAACCACGATACGCAATCTATATATACTTCTTAATCATAAACCATATAATTACAACATACAATGCTAAGAGTAGTTCTGTTAGATAAATTTAGAAAAATCTAACTAGAGAAAAAAATTTCATATAATGCTTCTTTTAATCATTTAACTTTCTTATATAGTAATATTGCTAGTAACTGGATAAGAATAATTGTACAAAATTCAACCTCTTTAATTGTAATGGCACCTGACTATTTTTTCCCTATAAATTTAGGGGGTTACCCCCACCTAGGGAAAATTCTCAGCGCTATGCCCCCTCGGAAAATTTCTAGGTGCTTTACTGACAGCAAAGTTGCCGGTAAGAGTCTGTCTTTTAACGGATTTTCCGTTTTTAAAAGTTCTCATTTTCCCCCCGTATTTTTCACAGATTTGCCATAGACAGTAATTCCGTTTATTTCAGAAAAGTCCATTCCAAGTTTTTCCGTATTTAGACAGAAATTTTGCAAACTCCAACATGCTGAATAAATATTTCAGCCCTAACACGAGAGAATCCTTTTGGGTTGGTGGTGGGGATCGAACCCAGTTCCTTTGGGTTGAAGCCGCACGTCTTAACCACTGAGATAGAAAGTCACAGGAAGCACACTCACGCTCAGAGTAAAACTAATGGGGCGATGACTTTTTTTTTTTAAAATTAATGTGAGTTATTTAGTCATTTTATTTTCTATTGGAGCTTATTGAATACGTTTGAAGTAATTTTATTTTTTCTGTAAGAGATCTTATTACAAATTACGTATTTCTTTTCATCGTGATTTTTCGAAGCAACAGAGTGATTTTGAGATCTTTTTTTCAACTGACAGTAAACTCATTTTTTAGAGAAGGTGCAATGTACTGTTTTATAATATAATTTCACAAAACTTCTAAATATAAAAGACATCATACAATCACCTGTACAATGAATTAAGTACCCGGTTTCGTACAGTAACACAATATACGAGGTCCGATCAAAAAGTTCCGAGACTAGGCCGATATACAACAAAGTACTTAAGTCTGGCTATGATCTCCCTCAAAGTAGTCTGCTTGGGCAGCGATACACCCCTGCCAACTTTTTTGACAGGATTACTTAGTCTGCTATAATAGCATCAAACTGACGCCCGAAACACACTGCTGTTGTGCAGACACATCCAGTAATTCGAGAGGAAATAAATAGGGGGATGTCCCAAAAGTTATTGACTAGACCATGAACGAATGGTCATGGGGAAAATATAATAAACCATGACTGGAACACGGGATAACACCATAGAATACAAATTTTGAAGATGACAATCCGTTTTTTGGTATAAATATGACAAGGATGGTAAATCAGAAAATATCCAAAAACTTGAAAATTTACACCAAAAAACGGATTGTCATCTTCAAAATTTGTATTCTATGATGTAATCTCGTATTCCATTCATGATTTATCTGCTCCTCCAGGCAATCACGGGATAGGATTCAACCTCCAGATTCGCTAAACATGAATGCCGGTTGCTTCGACTAGCGAATCCTGTGATGGTTATATTCAAATTAATTGGAAACTTGAGATTTGGTCGTTCTGGGTGGTAGTGTTTAGCATACCCGGACGCTATCTGGGAGACGCGGGTTCGATTCCCGCTCCAGGACGACGAAATTTTCAAGTTTTCGGATATTATCTGACTGAACATCCTTGTCATGTTTACACCAAAAAACGGATTGTCATCTTTAAAATTTGTATAATAAACCAATTTTTGTACATAGTCTCCTTGAAAGACTACGCACTTTTTTGAGCGGTACTCCAAGGCTTTTATGCCTTCCAAATAAAGTGATTTGTGAAAACTGTCAAAATACGGTTCCATAGCAGCAGTAACGTCTTCGTGTGTCCCGAAATGCGCGACAGATAAGTTCTTTTTTTTTTTTTTTTTTTTTTTTTGAGATCTGGGAACCGATGGTAGTAGAGAGAGTAGTAGGCAGAGTGTCGTAGCAGTTCAAAACCCCATTCATGGATGAAAACCATGGGGACTGCTGATTTCTGGATTGAAGTGTTATAATGATGATACAACACCGCTTTTGTCAGCTTTCTTCAACGTTTAACTATCAAATGCTGTTGAAGTTTCCCTAGAAGGTTAACATAGTATGATTCGGTGATGGTTTGGCCTTTCGCAAGGTAATCCACCATCGCTCTTCCCCTTCTCACCCCAGAAAAACTTTTGCAATCACATTTTCAGCAGAAGTGACAGACTTCTTCTTTGGAGTGGGTGAGTGAGCTTCTCATTGTTTGCACTGCTGTTTTGACTCTGGAACATAGTGGTGTGCCCATGTTCCATCAACTGCCACAAATTCTTCTGAATTGACTTCAAACAGGGAAAAACTATCACGTGACATATTCCATCTGATAAGTTTACGCTCAGGTGTCAGGAGTTTTGGGACCCAATGGGCAGCAAGCAACCTTTGTCATTGGTCAGATGTTCTACCGAAATGCGATAAGCTTTTGTTTTTGCCATGCAGAATGTCTTCTTAATGTCTATCATGCAGTACTGTCCTATCTTCCTTCAATCTTGCAGTACTGTTACGCGCACCTTGTCCACATTTTCATGAGCGATGAATGGACTGAGATGAAATGCATGAGCGAGTGTTATCTTCCACACTTGTTCTCCCAAACTTGAATTCCACTGCCCACTTTATAATACTGTATCAAGGAGCATCCTCCACTACTCTTGCCACCATATCTTGATCAATATCCTTTAGCTCAAACAGTTTTTATATGCAGATACTTAACACAGTTCTGAGGTTTTACTTCTTCATGCTTCCTTCCTTCGCTCACCTTGTCGTCTTTCAGAACCTGCAAAACAATAACTGTTGCGAGTCACAATAGTTACCAGAGACGTAACTAGGCATTTCTGCGCCCGGGCCAAAACACAAAATATTGCCCCCCCCCCCCCATCTATCTTATAAATTAGTTATATATATTTTGGTTTAATAGCGTATACATATGCATACATATAAATACGTTGCTCGACAAAACAAAATTAATGTCACATTCCAATGTATCTATCTACAGAAGAGGCGTAATCGAACTGCCGTCCCGGTTATGCAGTGGTCTAAGCGCTGGGCTTCTGACCATTCGTTCGAAATGGGCTCGAGTTCGAATTCCGGTGAGGCATGGATGTCGTTTCCCTGGAAACAGTGACCCTAAAATAGGGTCGGATTTTCCCTTTCCTAAACCAGTGGGCCCTAAATTAGGGACGAGCGACTGCTAAATTAGTGGCCCTAAATTAGGGACGAACCCATCGAATTGTTCACGGTGGTTGTTAAACCCTCCAAACAAAAAAGAAAAGTTCAGACAGTGTTTGTGCGACTTCGGACTTACGACATTCGGTAATACATCAGACGAGCCGAATGTTTCGGAAGTCGAGGCTCAAAGTTGCAAGTCATTAAGCAGTACCCAGAGAATGTTCAACAATGTGAACGACATCCTCATCTTGTATCGCATGTACAATTGGGCTTTCATTTTTGAATGTGAACAATTAATACGCCCTGAACGTTTTGAGGGAAAATGTAAATTTTATGTTACCAAGACTACTGATACTGGCGCAACATATTACAAGCAAATTCTGTAAATGAACAAATGACAATGTGTGGCGATAAAAATTGTAGCAGAAACTGGTGCGAAGTTTTAATTCCAATTTTAATCAAACTGTAAGCCCTGATTTTTGCGTCCTTTCTTCAGCTGCGCCCGAGGCAGTCGCCCAGCTTGCCCCGCCCTAGTTATGCCTCTGATAGTTATTGTTTTATTTGTGACTACGAAGCTGATTGGTCTCTAGGTGTAAAGAGGTGTGTGGTATTACGTCCAAAACATCGCGAGCCTATATTCCTTCAGGGTAGAAGCGAGAACTTTTGGAACAACTTACATATAAAAAATAGATGATTCAGAGTGCAAACTCTGTCAACCCTACTTGACTAAGTTAAGAAAAAAAAAAATCATTATAAAATCCTCACAAACAGTTATTTCTATCCCTGTCAAAACAACTAGTGTTTCTTTCGGTCATACATATACAGAGAGCTAAGCGTCGTGGAGGTCTGTAACTGCCAGCTCTGAAGAAATTTGATGTAATGCGGATAATAACGATCATGGTTTCTTTTTAGAACTTATATTTAAAAACGGTTTGATCTTTAATATTTGGATATCAACATCTAATTCAAAGAACACAGTCTAGCACGGTGATTTTAGTTTTAATTTCATTTAAAGTTTTGCGCGGAAGATCAAGTTATCATTTTATATTAACTTTATAAATTGCTACTAATACTGCTTTGATTTTGAATCCAAACCGAGAAACTTCGAAGTATAATACATATTCACATTAGCAACAAAAATGAAGCAACTTAATAATTAAAATTTACTTAGTTGACTTTGCCACCTCTATAGAATCTCTTTCTCCGCGATGGAAAAATTATTGTAGATAAAACACTGGTGAATACCTTCTTTTGGACATCTAATATTTTGGTGAAAATTTTTCCCCGATTCCAAATAAAGACAGTCAAGAAAGCAGCTTTTTTCTTCCGAGTGCTGCTTCTTCTGTCTGAAGACTGGTCTGTTTTTCGTTTGACATCAGCGATTTATTTACCCTCTTAGTCTGCGATACGTAGAGATTTCAAGAACTTTCTCCAAGAAAGGGAGGAACAAAACTGAAAAATGTACCGCAGAATTTTTTTTTTCTCTTTGACGGTCAATAGCTTTCTCATCGCTGGTATGTATGCCAAAAAGATACCAGCATGCATGTCAAAATAAACAGCTGATTTATATTACGTTAAAAATCCAGCTCAGATTGCAGTATATAAAGTAATAACTTTCCTAGGAACTCAAACCACAAACCAGGAATGGGGAATATTTATCTCGTGAAAAAAATAGCCTTTACTCAAGGTTTTTTTCCTTGTGCCATGTAAAGTTGCATGTACAACAACAGGCCGATGAAGATAACCACAAGGTTTACCACATTTCCTTTTTTATTTCCCCCGTTATAAAACTGTTGGAAACTTCACTACAAAAATTACGCTAAACTTCACTTCAAAATTATGCTAAGTAAATTACTCTGTAAATGCTTACATAGCCACTATACTGTGAGAACTCTAGTTTGAACGTAGTCATTTCGTTTCACTTCAGTCATCTTTGTACACTGAGCGTTTCTGAAATTCTTTGACTTGAATTTTGCTGCTTAAGCATGCAACGCTTGATTAAACACATGATGCATGATCGAGTACAGATATGTCATTCATAAACAACAGCTTAAGCTTATATTTTATTCTGTGTCGCCCCAGTGGCAGAGAGTTTAAAAGCGTGGGTTTCTGGTTCAGCTTTCTAGACAGGTACGGGCCCATCTATGGAGCTGGCTCTGACCCTTTACTAGAAGCAGCGTTCCTAAGTTAGGGACGGGTGACTGCATATAGCCTTAAATGCTCACATGGGCCATGAATACCCCTCCAATAAAGAAAAAAAACCTTTTTTGTCAATGAGTTGACAGATGGGTGGACTGCATTACAAAAGTTTAAACTGAATCTTGGGTGCAATGGTTAAATCTCCTCACACACACACACACTGAACCTTGTGTGGCGTCGTTAAATCTCATCACGCGCGCCTCACTTGGACAGCTCGTCTGACTTACTTAGTACCTAGTGACATCCGTTTTATTTAAGAAATGAAGAAACCACACAGAAGTTCATGCTTTCAAACCCTGAATGAAGTGGAAAGCTCTATAAACAGATGGATAGATACCACGAACACAAGAAGATAAATGTTTTAAAAACTGATATACGATATTGACAAAATGCACACACGCAAAATATTTACGAACAAATTTACAGAGTTGAATTTTTATTTTGAAAACACTCCTCGCATTTTTATACCCCCCCCCCCCCCACACACACACACAGAGTAGCAGATCCAGATTTTTTAAAAGGCGAATTCAAGGATTTTGATTACATACACTCTTCTACACAGTTGCAATGGGTTGGACATATTGACAGAACTGACCACCGCACCGTTGCATAACTGAAATGCACCAGTATATACCAAAAAGACAGGGAAATACCTGGAGAAGACGACCACGCGGGAGGTGAGTGAATGAAATCGGCAAGCATGCCGGAGTCACATGGGAAAAAAATTCAAGACAGAGTTGTGGAAGGTACTTGGAGAAACTTTCAAATCAACAACCGATTGAAAATATATTTGTTATATATATATTTGAACTAAATTTGTCCCATCAGCCTCTAAGTCTTCAATTCTCGTAGAAGTATTTTTTTTTAATTTATCATTAATCCTAATTCTGTCAGCAAATTCCTGGATCACACTCTGTAGCTCTGATGGGTACTTTCGTCAGAAAAGCGAAGGTGGCTTAAACTATCGCCATTAATCACTATCATTTTATCTTCCCCGTTCAATGATCGAAACACATTCTGCAATGCGGCATAGAAGAGCCTGAGAGATATCGTAGATAAGATATACACAGTGTACATAAACGAATGTCACACACCCAAAAAAATAGTACTGTATACTTTACAGGAAACAAATTCCAGGACTTTTTCCAGGAGTTCAAAATATTCCAGGAGCTTACATTTTTCTAGAATGATGTGCTTTGTTTTTTACTTTGCAAACTGGGGTGAAATCCACTATACGCATTTAAAATTCTTATGAAATTTCATGGGTTCCGCTGTTATAGTGTTCTTCAGTGTGTGCTACTTCTTCAATGGAGTGACAAAATATAGTATCTCCTTACAAAAACTGCTCTACATAAAAGTTATATGAAGTAATCTGGAACTTAGCACAATGATAATAATACAAAACAATTTTGCCATGGTACTGAAGATTCCCTATTTTTGTTTTGTTTTTCTTGGAGGTTTGACGAAAACCGTGAGAAACTCGATGGGCTTTAAGCATATGTCCCTAATTTAGGGCCACTGATTCCAGGGAAAAGACAGAGCCAGCGCCGTAAGACAAAAACAACACCCATGCTTCACCGGATTCCCTATTACAATAAATCCCTTCCCATGCTCAATGGCGTCAGGGAGGCCAGCTATCAACCTCCTTCGGTAAGGAAAGTGCGTGCTGGAAGGAACGGTCATCTTGGACTCGCACGGAAGTTTCCACACGCTGTTGTGACTCCAACTGCGCAGAACTACCGTACCACAAACCAAGGTCGCTGGAAATATGGCGCCCAAACACCTTGCACTGCAGCTTCACAGGAGATGAAAGAGATGACACTACGTCTCCACACTCCATGGAAGGAAGTGATGTCATCAGAAGCAGACATAGCAAGTAGCTAGAACAAAGTGACGCAAACAATCCAAACACTTCGACCGATTTTTTTGAACATTTCGACCTATTTAAGTAAGGCACTCAAACATCTTTCACTTCAGCGTCACAGGAGATGAAAGAGATGACACTACATCTCAAAACTCCATAGAAGGAAGCGATATCATCTCAAGCAGATGTAGCAGGGAGCTAGAACAAAGTGGCGCAACAATCCAAATATTTCGACCATTTTTTTTTTGTCACAAGAAAAATTCCAGGACCTTTCACAAAAATATGAAAAATCAAGGGCCTGATAAAACGGAAATTCAAATTCCAGGTCTTTTTCAGAATGCCAGGGGCTGGACGAATCCTGGACATAAAAAGACTTGTATGATCGCTTCATAGAAACGAGTAGTGTTTCAAATAATTTTTCCTCACAGGAAGGCCACGCGTCGCTGACACGAAAGTGGATTTTATTAGGAAAGCATCTCATCGCAGTCGAGGTAAACCAACAAGACCAGCACCTCGGGTTCTTCAAATGCCATATCCAGTTGCTTAGATGACAAACTGTTTTCTTACAAAGTGCAAATATTTTGCAAGCTCTCCACGCACCGGACAAACCTAAGGGGATGGAATTCATGGTACAGCTTGTGGATAAAGTTGAACACAATAACACGTTTCTGCAGCATGTCAAGGTCAGACGAAGTAAAATTCCATGTGTCAAGCCATGTTTACACCCAAAACATTCGAATATGGGGTTATGAACCACTATTTGCCAGCATAAGAAAAACATTGTAAAAACCAATGCCTCGTGAGTGGTATGCATAACCGAATAATCGGGGGTTTTTTTTTTTCCCCTATCGAAATCACACTGAGCGGGATTGTTCATCTTGATATATTGGAAAAATTCTTTTTAACACAGCTTCAGGAACTGCAACCAAGGCAAAGCTCTTCCACACTGGACTCTATATGTGAGAGAGCTTCTTAATAGGGAGTTTTCAGTCATGTACATCGGCCGAGCTGGGCAGATTTCTTGGCCACCTCGTGCTCTAGATTCAACTGTACTAGATATTTTCGTGTGCGGATATTTGAAAAACATCCACTAAAGCGAAGGATCTTCTGGAACTTCGAATTAGAATCACCAATGCCATAGCCACTATCACAGTTGGAACCGGGTCAAAAATTTTGATTCCGGACCCATTTTAAATCCCCATTTAATCACTTCTAGTAGCTACGTCCTTACCAAAACATTTTGGACCCGGACAAATCTGCTTTGAGTTATAAATTCGAATACATCATCATCATTATTGTCAATCATTATTAATCCACTGTTCGAATTTCATCCGCTCATCTCCCAAGTGGTCTTCTTCTGGGTCTTTTCCTGTCCCTTGGAATTCAGTCTAAAATTTCGGTTGTTCATCGGTGGTCCGTTCTTTTGGCAATATGTCCAGTTCATTGCCATTTCAGGGATTTTATTCTAATCATGATGTCTACCCACGACTTCCTCTTTTTATATTTCTTGGTTACACCAAACATGCATCTCTCCACGCGTCTTTCAGTTGTCTGCAGCCTTTGTATGCCTTTTTTAGTTAAGGTCTACGTCTCTGCTGCGTAAGTAAACACTGGAAGGATGCATTGATTAAACCTTTTCCTTTGATATAATGGCATATTGTTGTTAAAAATTGCACTGTTTCTTTCAAATGTTCTCCACCCAAGTTTTATACGCTAATTAGTGTCTTCACCAATGTGACCCTCGCTTGATACCTTCTGTCCAAGGTAAATGTAGGAATTGGTTATCTCCAGCTTTTCCCCATCAACTGATAAAATCTTCATTCTTTGTAAAAGCATTGTACATCAGTTTGTCTTCTGAAAGTTTCTTTTTAATCCCCATTTCTTTACCCATCTCAGCAAGTTCCTGGATCATACTCTGCAGCTCTGAAGCATTATTTCAAAGACCTATGAAGGGTTCTTTAAAATATTTTTTTTTCTTTTCAAAAATAAAACGTAAATAAAACCGGGTTGAAATCGGGTCAGGAACACCATGACCCGACCCGTTTGATTCGCAAGAAATTATCGACCCGGTGACCAATTTCTATCTCTGGCCACGATCACACGCCAGGCATCCTTGAACGCACTTCGAATGAACTGGAAAATCGTTTAGATGCCGTTTGCGCAACTAAGGGCGTGCTCGCCTAGAAATCTATGTTAGTCGGGGGGGGGACTCCTTTGTCACCTGGGCCGCGGATGGCCTAGTGGTCAACGTTCGTGACTGCCATGAAGAAATCCCTGGTTCGATCCCAGGCAGGTACGAACGCTCGAACCACTAAATATCCGCTGTGCGTCAGATTGGCACGTTAAGCCGTCAGACCCCAGGTACTTCCCCCACCCCTCGCCGGTTATAATTAAGGGCGTCTTCCTCCCCCTTTCTACCTCGTTTCCGTGTCCCTTTCCTGTCGGGCACTCTAGCCCAAATCTCCAGCTTCCTATTCCTAAGGGCTGTTTAAGACCTGGGGTCAGATACTCCCTTTCTAAAATCCTCTACATCGATCCCTTTTGTCACCTGTTTACAGCGTACAATAAAACGCAGGATGCGCATTACTTTACGAGTTATTAATTTTTACCTTTGTGACATTCTTTTGTGCACAACCTTGTCAGATGGCTTATCTTGGGTCAGAGACCTGGGCTCCCCCCCCCCCCTACTGTTTTTTTTAAATTGCGAAGTTTATTTTTTAATTGTCAAGTAATAGAAGTAACATTTTTTTTTTCTAAATTTTAGGTACATGCTATTGCTAACATGATACCAAATAATTATGAGGATTAGGATTTAAACACTTATTTGTACACGAACTCCATTCTTCTTTCCTTTTGTGTGAACTTGAGTGTTACGTTTTCACAAAAATGTTTCTTCCGAGTACTTTTTCATATTAAAAAATAATGTTTTTCTCTATTAACAAACCAGCCGAGTTGCTGGAATTTACATGTCCTTGTGTGGCTCTAAGATATATATCTTGATTCTTTTTAATACGGAAAAACTTCTTTCGGCAGTTGCAGTTGTTGATGAACAGTTTAATATGGATCTGCTAATTTGTACACCTCAACAAACACTATGTCCAATTATTCAACTTAATGTAAGAAGTAATGGTTCTTATTGATTTGTTTTGTATTCATCAAGGGAATTAAACACCTTCAGTTCATTTTTTAATCGGGCTGTATCAAAATTTGAATCATAGAGTTCTTTAAGCTCTGATAGTAGATGTGCAGGGAAGCTTTCACAAAATTTATCAAAACAGTTCGAATCCAACAAAGCCACGAATTTAAGATATAATATCACTGGTTTTAATTCATTGACACTTCACGCAAACTGAAACAACTCTCGCGAAACATGCGCTGGAAGCATGGAAGGACTGAGGTAGTCTGAAGTCTTCGTTTTTTCGGAGAGAACCCTTGGCCAAGGCAATGGCCACTCACGAGCTCCGTAGCTCATTCATGTTGTCATGGAAACGCTAGCAGGAGATAGTATTGAAGCTCTTCGCATCAGAACAGCGAAGTCTCTCGAAGACCTATTTCCGTTACGTTGATGCCGTTGATCATCGCTTGCCAGACTGATTTTCATAATCGAAAGAAGTGAAGCCACTCGTGTTTTTTTTTTTTTTTTCACCGAAAGCATTAACATATCTTAATACCGTTGATAATTGACTTTTATTTTGTGTATATTTAATCAACTTTTATTTGTGCATTCTCTGGGCTTCGCAGCTAGCCTAGAATATACGCCACTGATCCTTGTACATGTTTTAAACGAAAAGAATTCGCTGAATATTTTTTCCAGTTTTAAAAACAGGATGTTATTGCTGCTACCTGATTAAGTTATTTGGACGCTTTACAGCGGAAGTACAAACCGTAGACAAAACTAAGATATGGGATTTTAAAAAGATAAGATTTAGCAAGCAAAAATGAAAGTCGGACAAAACTCAGGAACAATGCCAAGCAAATAAATCTTGTTTAACGTCACTGTGGAGAACCATAGATGATGCAATGCATAATTTTCGTCTTCATTCTCTTTGAAATCAGGTTTTAGCGCAGCACATTACGCATTCAGTATGTATCGGTAAGAAGAAAGACGTCCTTATTTATGCTATATTTTATGCTCAAGTTCGAGATGTTTTCTTTGAAACGAAAGTAAGCCAGCTAGGAGACTATCAATTCTGCACACAAAAAAATGGAAAATTTTCACAACTGGTTGCTTTTTACGACCGTTAGGCATAATTTTCGCTTCCCCCGAACGTTATTTGCATTTGAGAACTGTATAAAGGTCACAACAAGCAACGTTGCAGACTGGTTTACACAATTTGTAGGCGGATTCTAGAAGAGAGGTTAAAGGTCAGGGACGCTTTTATTAGTCTTTGAAGGTGTCCGAGTAACACCGTGTATGTATCAAGATAGAGCTG
The DNA here is from genome assembly GCA_039090855.1 of Macrothele yani. Taxonomy (NCBI): domain Eukaryota; kingdom Metazoa; phylum Arthropoda; class Arachnida; order Araneae; family Macrothelidae; genus Macrothele; species Macrothele yani. The sequence continues at coordinate 164,681,226 of CM077029.1, read as the reverse complement.
TAACAAATACCAGAACATTGAGAGGAGGGCATTTGGTATACGAGGCTTCCCTACTACGGAATGGAGGAGGAATATTATACGCTGTTCGGCACTTTCCTTAAAGTATGAAAGAGACGATAATGATCTGAACTGTATGAAACTCAAGAATAACGCATGAAAGTGTAGCCAAGTTCCTCGCGAGTCAGCTTATCAGCGTATGTATCTAACCGCTGTAAGAGGAGGTACTGAAGGAAGAAACGAACTCTGAACTTCTTTTCCAAACTTGGAGGTCAAAGGGTACGAACGCCGTCAGGATCCGAGATGCATTTTCACGTTGTTACACTAAATACAGATTAAAATTACGTTTGTTCTATTTCTTTAACTTGATCTTCTTCGAACACACGTTTGTTCGTTTTCGAGAGCCAGTGGTGGAATCATCAAGGTGTTCGTCCATGTAACCTAACCGAAAGAATTTTAAATTTTCATCGTCCTGGAACGGGAATCGAACCCGCATCTCCCGATTTGCGCTCGAGTATGCTAACCATTAACGCCACCCAAAACAGCGAAATCCAAACAACTGAGGCTTATCTGAGACGTCAGACTTTCATTGCACAAGTCGAAACAAACGTGTCCCATCGTAGCACTAAGTAATATCACCAGCAAATGAGGAAGTACCAAGTTGGAAACACATGGAATAATTAATACGGACATAAATCAAGCTGTTCTTTCATGTAACGTAACCGCAGAAATTTGAAAAATTGATCACTCGACTACAGTGGATCCAGCAATTTTCTTCACGAATGGATACGCAGAGGCATAAGCGACGACTATGGAGGCGTGGGGGGCAAAGTCAGTCTTGCCCGTCCAATAATTTTACTAGGAAGGCACTGCCCACTCAATATTTTTGGCCCTGTTTAAATCAGTTTTTGTTCTATATTAACAAAAACTTATTACGTGAGCTGAAATATTTTTACACAGAAAAAATGATTTCCCTCATACGTGAGTTGAAATATTTTTAAAGAGAAAAAATGCTTTTTCATGCAATTGAGGCTATCGTGCGCCGTGCTAATTCCAAAAAAACCGAAAAAAAAAAAACATTTCTTTCCTTTATAGAATTGTATTATTCTTTATAAGATGGACCAAGGGACCAAGCTCCAACTTATGAGGCAAAAAAAAAAAAAAAATAATAATAAATAACAAATTAAGTAAACTCTTTTTCCCATTTTTAGTATTGCTCATTTGATAAGAAACTTGGTTACCAGCCCCGTATGGTGTTTGACATGTTCTCGAGATATGTGGTAAATGTTTAAGACAATTATCAAAAATAAAATTAATAAAAATATAGAAATAAATAATCTCTAGCGCCTTTATCTATTTTTTGTGCTTCTTGTACTTTGAGTAATCGCGCTAATTTTTCATTTTCTTATAAACGTTTAAAAACAAATCTCTGGATATTTTTATAAAATCACAAGCTGAATTATATTATCAAAAATATTAATATTCAGCAAAAATATTTCTGTTGCGTTGTTTTTTGTTGACGAGCAATTATAATTTTATTTTAAAATACACATCGAATCTCGTAGTTTTCTTTTTGCCTTTTTTTGTATTCGTCCTGACATTGGAAGAGACGTCACGTGATATCTTCACGCCTGCCGCCCCCCGCTCCCAATAACTTGAAGTCGGCGCCCCTGCGCAGAGGTGTTGCAAGTTCAAAGCTTCATACATAGCTTAAGATGAAAAAAAAGAAAAACAATCAGTTCTCTTGCTAAAATATTAGTGTAATGCACATACCTTCAAATTATTAAATGAAAGATTTTTCTCCTAAATTGAATGAAAGACTTCTTGCGCTCAAGAAACATGGGAGAGTAGCAGGGGGGAATCACGTGCCCCGATGTCCGGCACGCATGCGCCCCCGGTTCAGGCGTGCAGTGGCGTATACAGGATGCTGGTATGGGGAAGGTTTAGCGAAAAAAAAAAAGTCTTCTCAGAAGTGGTGTTGCAGGCAATTCCTTTTAAAAGAACGATTAATCGATTAACGAGTTTTGATTAATCAGTTAAAATTTTCAATCGGTTCATACCCAGGGTGACTAGACGTCCGGCTTTTGGAGGACATGTCCTTCACTTACCATGCCCTCCTGTCCTCCAGGCATTAAGGGAAATAGCACAAATGTCCGGCTTTTTCAATAAGGAATAATTCATATACATTTTGAACAAATCGTTCCATTGTAATTATATATCATATGATTACAATGCCACCGCAAAAATGTATTCATTCATTTCTGGATTCTCTGTAGCATCCGACTTACGAGGAAGAGTTATAGGTAAAAACCTTTTCAGTGCTTCGAAGATATCTATACTCCGAAACAACAGACAATAACTGAACAGAGGAATAGAAAGTTGTTTTGTCATTACAAAAAGTAAAGTTGTTCGTCATACCCGAAGGGCGACGGAGGGTTATCACCCCAACTTACCTCTATGTAGGTACGCACTGAGTGGGTGAATATACTACAAACCTACAGTTCTTACTGGTTTCTAGCTAACATTAAAAATCTTATCGTTCAGGTTTTGGATACATATTAATTAAAAACGGGAAATAATGACTGAGATATTGCCAGTTTTTTACCCAAAGTTTTTTGTAAAATGTTTAAGTAGATAAAGTTTAGCGATAGGTGTGCGCCCCTTTTGTGGATCCGTTGGTATCATTCCATGAACTGTAATATCAGCTAACTCATGACAGAATAAGCTCATACATGATATCATAGAATAAGCTTACACAGGCTAACTCATAGAATAAGCTCACACATGATATCATAGAATAAGCTTACACAGGCTAACTCATAGAATAAGCTCACACACGATATCCTGATATGTCCTTAAATCATTTGAATTCCCTGGGACCTATAAGCTGGCTTGTACGCCACTGGTTAATAAAGACGAATGAACTGTGTTTACCACTCAATATGAATCACGTTATTAGATATAAAGCACAAAGTACACTTGGTGATGAACCATAAACATAAATACAGTGATCTCGATTCCGACGGCACTGTTCAGTTAGACAACAGTACCAATACCCAGTAACTGAAGTCTCGGAACTCCAGTGCCTATACCATCTTTAAAGAAACGTCTTGCTACACTTTTGTTAAGATAGACGGCAAGAGCTATTGCTACCTATAGCTCCAATGGAAAAAAATTTGGACCCTATTTCCTATCCGAAGAAAGAATTCCCATACGTCAAAATCGGTCCACTGATTAAAAATAACAAAAAAACATCCTAATTCCTAACTTAAACTGTGTAATCGGTGTTTTTTGCAACAAACTTTTCCTGAACTATATTAAAAATCAATAACTTTACTTCAATGTAGTTATTATACTTGCATACAGGTGGCGCCAGTGCTGTATTTAGGCACCTCGGTACCCCCCCCTCGTAGGATTTTGGGAGATCACCCCTTATATTTAGTCTAATTGTTATCGTTTATAGCTGAATATTTGGAGAAATCAATTAAAGAAAATTTTAAGAAAATGGGGGAAAATATAATGATAAAAAGACAACCACGAGGACTTCAAAATTTATATCACCCTTGATGACCCTTCAATAAAACATTTAACACTCCTCGTTGGAGGGGCAATTTTTCAAGCACTGACAACTCGGACTACTTCCGCAATAAAAAAATTCCACAGAGTAGAGATTTTTATTTACACTGCAATACATCATATTTTGGAAGCTGGCATTCAGCTTTGTTTCTATCTTCCGGATGCCGACTTTCCATGTAAACGGTTAAGCCTCAGTGTAGCTGATGAGACGTTCGGGCTTCTAACACAACAAAATGTTTGCTACCTAATTTTTAACAATAGCAATTTGTTAAAAATTGTTCCCATAAAAAGTGTTCCTTTTTTTTCCTTGCGGTGGGAGGTTTACACTGACAAAAAAAAAAAAAAAAAAAAATCGAGGCACCTCAAACTGGCATCCAAACAGTTAGTATTTTATTTACTACAATGTGCTAATCTAAAGGTGCAGAAACCAAATGGAAGAGAAATGGTTTACACCATACTTTTTCAGGTAACACTGTACACTGTAATGATTCCTTAATAATCAGAAATACGCTTGTAGTAAGGTTTGTGGCATGTTTACCACTCCTAATGTGTTTTTTTTTTAGGGGGGGGGGGGATTTTTTCCAGCACAGCGTTGTCTTACTAGCATCCTCAATATTTTACACCACCCCACGGTGAAATCCATGGTGCATTACTGAATTAAAGCAAAGGTATAACAAGTTTACATTTTTAATCACCTGTATGTGTAGATTGCTTGGAATTTGCATTTGCGATACACGAGCATAAGAAAATTTTCATACTCTATTTAAAATTTTGATGCGCGTGTGTGTGTGTGTGTAAAGAAAAATTTTATTCACTATTTAAAATTTTTATATGTATTAATGTGTGTATATACAGTACATACACGTATGTATATAATCATATGTATATCATTCGGATATTTGAGAATACAGCACCCATAAAAACTGGAAAGAGACCGAGACAAGGTGACACTATATCTCCCACACTCTTTAATGCCACATAGGAAAATGTCTTTCAATCATTGAACTGGGAAAACAAAGGGATAAAGATTAAGTGAGATTATCTAACTCACTTTCGTTTTGCTGATGACGTAGTCATTTTTGCAACTACCCCATCAGAGCTGCACAGTATGATCCAGGAACTGGCTGACAAGAGAAAAGAAGTGGGATTAAAAATGAACTTTCAGAAGACAAAAGTGATGTACAATGCTTTTACAAGAAATAAAGATTTATAAATTGATGGGGAAAAGCTGGAGATAACCAATACCTACATTTATCTTGGACAGCAGATATCAAGTGAGGGCACATTGATGAAGAAATTAATCGGCGTATAAAACTTGCCTGGAGAGCTTTTGGAAGAAACAGTATAATTTTCAAGAGCAATATGCCAACATGTCTTAAAAGAAAAGTGTTTGATCAATGCATCCTTCCAGTGCTTACATATGGTGCAGAGACGTGGACCTTAACTAAAAGAGACATACAAAGACTGCAGACAACTCAAAGAAGAATGGAGCGATGCATGCTTGGTGTAACCAGGAGAGATAAGAAGAGGAATTCTTGGATCAGAAAAATGACAAGTGTGGAAGACATCATGACCAGAGTAAAATCCTTGAAATGGCAATGGGCTGTACAAATTGCCAGAAGGACAGACCATCGATGGACAGATGAAATTTTAGACTGGATCCCAAGGGACAGGAAAAGACCCAAAAGAAGACCACATGGGAGATGGGCGGATGAAATTCGAAAGTATGCGGGAGTAACATGGAGGAGACTGGCACAAGACAGATCGTTGTGGTAGAAACTTGGGGAGACCTTCGTCCAGCAGTGGACTGATAATGGTTGACAATGATGATGGTGATATATCAAATCATATAATCGTATATAATGATTTTTGATGTATGGGAAACCTTTCTTGTCCGCCCCGGTGGTGCAGTGGTCTAAGCGATGGCCCTTGATCATTTGTCCGGAAGGGGTGCGGGTTCGAATCCCGGTGAAGCATGGATGTTGCGTTTGTCTTACGGCACTAAGTCTCTCCCTTCCCTGGAGCCAGTGACCCTAAATTAGGGACGGGCGACTGCTTATAGCCCATTGAGTTGCTCACGGTGGTCGTTAAACCTGCCATAAAAAAAAAAAAAATCTTTCTTCGCTGAGAAAATAGGGTCGGAATTTTTTTCATAGGAAATATAGGGAGCGAAATCACTAGACTTCCACCTTAAATGATGCCAGTTCGTGGTTTTTCGTATTTTCAGAATGCGGCTTCACCTGTGATAGAACAGTTGATTTTTTTTTTTTTTCATGATCACACAAAGATTGTATTAGTTTTCATTGCTATTTTAGTGGGGTACGTATTAATAAGATCATTAGTAACGTTAAATTTTCATCGAAGCGTGACATAGCTAAAATATCATAGAATTTTACTTATATTTCAAGTTAACCTCTAAATATAAAAATCAGATTTTATTTGAAATCATCTGAAAAGGAGGCAAAATGTACTAAAACAAATCACGAAATTACGCAGACCATCTGGTGTATGCTAATTTGTTTTTACAAACATTCCTTAAGCTTATTAATAATAACATAAAACATAGTTCACATGAAACGCTATCAAGTTTTCTCCTGAAACGTAACCTGAGGAGTTTCACTTTATTTCACGTCAGTGCTTCCAGCAACGTATCTTAAATCTGCTTGTGGTCCAGATCGTAGAATTTGGAGTTCTTTGTGAAGTAAATGACTTTTCCAGTCGCTCTTTTTTTCCAAGAAATTCACACAAGCAGCTTATTCGTTCCTACTGATTAAGTTTCGAAAACAGAAACCCTACTAGCAAAATGGGCATGGCCACTACTTCCGGCCGAAGAGCGTAAAATAACGAGATGTCAACAAAGAACGATTCTGATATAAAAAAAATCGTATCGGGGAAAAAAAGAAAGGGGTATTAATGAAGGGAATGACGGACAGGAGGGAAGCCTACGAAACTCCTAAATCACAGGTGTGTGTCAGTGACGGCATCAAATTACGCCAACCCTGAAATCGCTGGAATTTTAAGTTGCGATGCTTTCTGCTGTCTTTCTTTTTACTTATCCAACTTTCTTTCTTTCTTTCTTTTTTTTTTTTTTTTTTTTTTTTCTAGAGGATCCCAGTCTAACTCTCTCAACCCGTTGACCCAGATCAGCACTAATCACACAACCACTCAGAAACGAAGTGACAGAGACCCTTAGCAACTAACAAAAATTATGCTCATTATGGGGGAGACAGATGACGCTGGGGGAGAGGCGTTAACGCCACCAGAGTCATTGTATTTCCAAAGGGGGGGGGGGAGAAGGAATTGAGCATTATGTTTATCGCTTCATGCTACACTGAAAGAACAGATTTCGAAGGCCCACCCAGTCCTCAAGGTCGAAGATATACTGAAGGTTAATGGCACGTAAAGTTGCACTTTTTAAAGTACATGGTGTACGGCTCTGTGTAATTTAAAGAATTACACGATGACTTTTGAATAAATACTTTCAATCATAAATAGAACAAGTGCTCAAAATCGTCCTAGTTATTTCCCCTCTCAATCATAAAATAAAAATATATCCTTCCAACGAGAGAGATTAAATGCAAAAGTTTCTAATTGAAACGACAATATTTATCTGTAATGGGAATTCCTCGAGGAAGCAAATATTTAATACGAGGGTCATTTCTAAAGTTTTACACACTGTGGGTTATCTCTTAAAAAAATGAATTTATTTCACAACATACCTTCACAAGCCTTTGAAGTAATCTCCATGTTTCTTTATGACAGCGGGACAACGTTTGGGCAAGTCTTTTTTTCCAGTCAAGACAACTTCATTGTTGAGGCGTCGAGTTACCTCATTAGAAACATCTTGAATCGTTTCCAGTGGAATGGTTTCTTCAGTTTTGAGAAAAAGTCAGTCTGCTGGGCTCCTGTCAAGACTGTATGGCGTGTGGGGAAGCAATTCCCATCCATACTTTTCCAGAATGTCTTACTGTATGGTCAACATGCGGCCTAGCGTTGTCGTGCAAAATGATGACACCAGCTTCGAGCATGTCGTGCTTTGGCGAATCTTTGGGAGCGAAACATTTTGCAGAAACTTTCTGCGGTATTCCGCTGTTGCAGTGGTCCCCTCGGGTACTCTGTTGCTGTCACTCCAACCTTGTCATAGGCCATAATCATCATCAGCTTAACCTTCGATTGTTGCCGGTGGAATATTTTCTGACAAGATGATTCTGGATGTTTCCACTGAGCGGACTGAGATTTCAGTTCTGGCTCAAAATCTCGTATCCAGGTTTCGTCTGTAGCAACAATTCTGTCCAAAAACTGCTCACCTTCTGTCTCATACCGCTGAAGCAATTCTTCTGCGATCCCTTTGCGAGCTGCTCTTCACGAATATCGGTAGGGGATTTTCCTCGCAAAGTTTCAATTTTAATGTAGGATCGCTGGTCTCTCTGCGAGATCTGATCTGACTGACTCCCTTTCTTCATTTCCAGAGCCAGCAAACGTGTATACTGAAGTCTGACTCACAACTGGCGCAACGACTAGAGCGATTGCATCATCCTAAAGGCAGCGCCTGCACAGTGCGCAAAACTTTTGAAATGGCCTACGTATTTTATTGCATATACAGCGACGGAATGCGGTTGTTGTTGTTTTTTTACTTTGGGGTTTAACGACCACCATGAGCAATTCTAAGGGTTACCAGCAGTCGCCTGTCTCTACCTTATATACAGATGGGCCACTGGTTTCACGGAAGGGAGACAGCCAGTGCCGTGAGACAATCATAGCATCTATGCGTCTCATCACGAACTATAGCCCAAGCCTAGATCGAACGACTTTGGTTCCACGAAAGCTGGCGCAGTAAGACAATCGCAGAACCCTTGCCTCATCAAAAACTAAAACCAAGCCTAAATCGGACGACTTTGGTTCCATAAAAGTGAGAAAGCTGGCTCAGTAAGGTAATCACAGCACCCTTGCCACACACAGGACTCGAACTCAGATCGGAAGACTCTGGTTCCAGGTAAGGGAGAGAGCAAGCGCCGTAAGACAGTCAAGAGAAACACGGTAGTTCAGTTCAGCTCTACTGAGCTGAACTGAACTACCATAGCTCTACTGAGCTGAACTGAACTACCATAGCTCTACTGAGCTGAACTATCTTAGTAGTAAAGGGAATGAACGCAGAGAGACGTAAAAGTCTGTTTATGTAATCATTCATAGGAAAAGGAAACTACGTGTTTCAGTTAATAATTATGCACATATAAGCATCACTCGGAAACGGCAATTAGGTATTGTACGACATCTAAAGACACTGTCTAATGTCAAACCCCCAGTAACAAATTGCCACATTTGACGTGAAAAATGCGATAATTACAGGTTTCATCGGGCCAGAGTTCTTTGTGGGAAGAGTATCAAGCAAACGGCTTTTCTTACATCTTCAGATTTTAATGAAATAATTCTCAAGGAGGGTCGAAGCGGCGTTAATGGCATTCATTTATTAGCATTTTGTTTGCAACAGAAAATGCACACATTCAATTGCTAGCGAAGGTGTGCAGAAGGGGAAAGTGGGACAAAAAAAAAAAAACTTGCTTTTTCTGAGGAGAGAGAAAAAAAAACACAGGAAGATTTGATCTGGCACTTGAAGGGAAAAAGTTGTATATAAAATATTCTCCGCGAGAGAAAGGTTATCATATTGGGTCTCCCCGAACAAAGAAAGGAACGAGGGAAAATAAAGGTTTGGAATGTCAGATACCGAAATTGAGACTGAAGCAGAAGTAAATTCGGAAACGGAAATTTGGAAGTAAGGTAACCGAGAAAGACGTCTGATAGAATATATAGATGAATACGCAAAACATAAAACTAGTAGTATACTAGGATGGGCAAATGTATGACTTTACCCACAAAACAGCAGTGAATGAAGAACTCCATTACAGAACACTGAGTTTTCACTTTACTGGCAATTGATACCTTTTATCAATGGGGGGGGGGATAATTGAAACCCCTGATTCCCTTGAAATAAGAGTCTGTGAATGTTTGCCGATGCATCAACAACTTCAACAACGTGGCGCAGTATCTTGCGATCAACCGTTATGGGATGTCCCGATCGCGGCTCACTTTCGAAGCTCGTGAGACTAACCTTTGAACTTCTTGAATCATGATTGAGCTTCACGAATGGGCATCACGTTCAACTTTGCATATTTCTTTGATCTTCTTCAGTAGCTTTTTAATTCTCTTTTCACGAAATGACGTAGGGCTGCACGAATTTCCATAATAAACTAGTTCACCTTGCAGAACCTGGATGGTCCGATACTGAAAATCTACAAATTTTGCATTGAAAAGAAAAACGTATTACTGAAATGCATTTATTTCGAAAATCCGTACAGCTTAGGACATATGCCATCATTTAACGAATATTCAATCTCTCATTCAACCTACGTTTGTTCATTAAAAATGAAGTTTTGAAAGCAAAATGGCCTTTATTTATTATGACATCCCATCCACAATTTCCGAATTCACATTTTTTTTTCAAATTTTCCTTTACATTTCATCTTTTTTTCGGGAAGAGGAAGCGCACTGCTATGTTTACCATTTAAAAGTTTTCTTAAAGCGCTGATACATATACACTGAGATAGTTTAGAAAGTTTTCCTAAAGCGAGGATGTTATACACTCAGATAGTTTTAAAAGTTTTCTTAAAGCGCGGATACATATTCACGAGATAGTTTAGAAAGTTTTCCTAAAGCGCGGATACTATACACTGAGATAGTTCTAAAACCTTTCTTAAAGCGCGGATACATATACACTGAGATAGTTTTGAAAGTTTTCTTAAAGCGCGGATATATATGCACTGAGATAGTTTAGAACGTTTTCTCAAAGCGCGGATACACATACACTGAGATAGTTTTGAAAGTTTTCTTAAAGCGCGGATATATATACACTGAGATAGTTTTGAACGTTTTCTCAAAGCGCGGATACACATACACTGAGATAGTTTTGAAAGTTTTCTTAAAGCGCGGATGCATATACACGAGATAGTTTAGAAAGTTTTCCTAAAGCGAGGATATTATACACTCAGATAGTTTTAAAAGTTTTCTTAAAGCGCGGATGCATATACAGTGAGATAGGTTTGAAAGTTTTCTTAAAGCGCGGATACATATACACTGAGATAGTTTTGAAAGTTTTCTTAAAGCGCGGATATATATACACTGAGATAGTTTTGAAAGTTTTCTTAAAGCGCGGATACATATACACGAGATAGTTTAGAAAGTTTTCCTAAAGCGAGGATATTATACACTCAGATAGTTTTAAAAGTTTTCTTAAAGCGCGGATGCATATACAGTGAGATAGTTTTGAAAGTTTTCTTAAAGCGCGGATACATATACACTGAGATAGTTTTGAAAGTTTTCTTAAAGCGCGGATATATATACACTGAGATAGTTTTGAAAGTTTTCTTAAAGCGTGGATACACATACACTGAGATAGCTTTGAAAGTTTTCTGAAAGCGCGGATGCATATACACTGAGATAGTTTAGAAAGTTTTCTTAAAGCGCGGATACATATACACTGAGATAGTTTAGAACGTTTTCTCAAAGCGTTCTAAACTATCTCATATACACTGAGTAAGTTTTGCTTTAGAAACACCAAACAGATCCTACATGGTGTCGAGCATCCGCCATGCGTAACTGGGGACCCATGTCCGCTTCAGCAGCTCCGTCAGTGCACGCTCATTCCATAGAGGACGATCAGCATTTCTCACACACCATTCTACCATATCCTACAAATGTTCAATTGGGTTACAGTCAGGGGATTTTGGGGTCCAATGCAATGAGGAGAATTCGCTGAATATCCTGATAAGAACGACTTGTGTGAGAGAAACCTATTTTCCAAAGCACTAATAAACATGTCTAAAAATGGTAGATAAACTGAAATCCTGTAATAGTCTTCTGGGTTTTCTGCGTTTATGTTACAGTGTTGGTTTTGTTTTGATGCGATTCTTGCTTTTCAGCGTGCTTTAAAGTAATCTCAAATAACTCATGGAACTCAAATGTGGCACTGACTCGTCGCCACAGAGACTTTCAGTATACCCATGTATTGGCTTTTCTTTGCAATCGGACATTCTGGTCCTTGGCACCTGCCCCTTCCTCGTCTTCATGGAGAAAACACGTTCAACTGATGCCATGAAACACAAAAAAATTTCAAATAATAATAAAACTTTGCCTTTTAAAATCACGTTTATATCTAAAGGTTCCAAATTTGGGGGGGGGGTAAACCCAAACTTTTTAATTCCGTTATCTGTAATTCATTCTCCTTCATTCGGTTAAATACAAATGAAAAAGAATGAATATTCTTTTTCCTTTAGTTATAGGTAATTCATTTATACGCTTTTTTGTGACTATACGTGAAATTTTAAATTTAAGATTATCAAAACGCAGAGTGCTTTGATTCTTTTATATATTTATTACCCGGCAGGGGCCGAGCTGGCTCTTCTAAAGTTTTCGCCAATTTATTCGCCGAGTTAAATTTTTCTATCGCCAAAAGTACAAGAAAGGTAATCGCCAAAGCTCTTTTTCCTTCGCCAAAACGATTTTATTTTCGCAAATTGCGAAGATGGCGATCGGCAGCGCGTCCCCTGTTACCCGGTATGTTACAACTTTGGGAGAACTGAGACAGCGTTTTTTTTTATCTGCTAAATAACGAACGCGTTCGCAGTTCTTTTTTCTCTGAATTGGAGAAATTTGGAACAAGCAATTAGTGTATATTTCACTCGGCACTAATGCTAAATTTAGTAGTTAACAAACTGCTTTGAAAGCATATAATTGCATATAAAACAATATTCGAATTTACCACCTGGTATTTCAAAAAGCATTTTTTTTTCATACGTATATTCAAAATATGAATTCCGACAGAATTTTTTAAGTTTCTAAAACGGAATTACAATAGAAAAAATAATACAAAAGTCAAAATAAACATAGGCTTAAGGTACCAAAGAAAGTATCCATGTATGTCTTACATATAAAATCAGCGTAATCTAAAATTACAAATGCCCCTCCCCCCCTTTTTCTTTTCTCTTTGGAGGCAGTCAGAATTTTATAATAGTTTTAACACTTTCAAATTTCTTTTATACGTTTTTTTTTTTACAGTTATACGTTTCGTAAGGCAATCGCCTAGGAAAACGTACAACCCAGAGTCCACTGTATTTATCTATCAATGGATGTCACGTTAAGTCTGGACATGCGCATTCACAACACTGTAACTAACTGTAGTAGAAGGTATTGATACTAAACCTTCTTTATTTTTCACATCACCGTCAGCTCCGTTACTTGTAAAATAGTAAAAACAATGAAAGTCAAGCTACCTCATTTCATGTAAGAATTGCTTTGCTCGTAACAATTTTTAAAGACACTTTTTTTTGTGTGTTTACTCAAGGACGAAACTAATACACTGCAAATAATGTAATAATAATGTACCTAAGTGAATATTATCAGCGTTTATGACAAATTCTTGAGGCACCCCGCATGGCCTCTTTCAAGCACGCAGTCAGGGATGACCCAAAAGGTCACGGCCGCAACCACCCTGATTTCGACGGAGAGAGAAAGACGTCACCCTCGTCAAGGACATTTTTACCGTAAGATAAAAACGACATGTAATAGCTATGAGAAAAAGAATAACATTCTGATTTCTTGTAATACTCCACTTGACACCCATAATTACAGGGAAAATAATATATAAAAAAAAAAAACCTTTCCAAAATTTATTGTTTTTCTTTATATTTAATTAGAAAGAACTTCCATGAAAGTAGCTTTCTGTAAATAATTTAATTCGCAGTACTGGTGAGGTGAGGATATAATTACCTTCAAAGAAGTTTCACATGGCAACATATTCATGTCAAATTAAGGTTTACGTTACTGTATTCCTCGGGTCTGGCTCATTTGCCCAACGATTACTCCACCGAAGGGTCACTTGACAGAAAATCACTTCACCGAAACGATTATTTCACAAAAAGATCACTTTATCCAAACATTCATTTCACGGAAGGGTCACCTGATCGAAAAGTTCATTTCACCGAAAGGTCATTTAACCGAAGGGTCAGTTTATCGAAAACTTTGGATTTCTATTATAGGATCTGTAGAACTGTGGTGCCAGTTCGAAAGAGAGACCACCAAAACGTTAGGGGATCATACTCAAACTGAACTTTTGGTTTCTCCGTGTCACAAAGAATGTAAAGAATTAATTTTCAAACAAAAATAAATAATTTTAAAGTCCCCAGGCATCGGTTTAGGCCTTTTCAGTAAATTTAAATCATCCGTGCTTCAGCACCTATAGGGTCCCCCAGTCCAGGATCATAAAGTTTACATAAATCAAGTTAATACTATTGTGCATTTACTCAGACACAAAAAATTCAGCTTTAAAATCAGCAATGAACATGAGAACAGAGGATCAAAGGCTATCTACACTGGTGTGCAAAAATTAAGGACGAAGAGGAGAAATTAGCATAACCGCGGAACGAACAGGCAGAATGGACCGAAAGACCACTCAGAAGATAGACTACGGTCCGGTACGGAAGGGCATGCGCATACATGCAGCATGACGTAAGGGGGTGGGGGTCGGAATGGTATAAAGCACCTGGGCGGTGAACGCTCAGCAATTCGGTGAAAGCTATTGCACGGTGTACATCGGTTTGAATGACGTCGAGTTGCTGCCACCGCGTGATATGGCCAACAGGCAATCCAGCAGACGACATCTGGATGACTTTACCAGAGGTCGCGTCATTGGGAACTTGGAAGAAGGTCGAAGTGTGACTAGTGTGGCTGAGGAGTTTGGTATCGCTCACAGCATCGTTTCACGAGCTTGGAGAGCATTTCAAACGACAGGAACAGCTGTTGGTTGGTTGGTTGGTTGTTGGATTTTTATGGCGCAAGGGCCATGGTTGGCCAAAGAGCGCCAGAAACAAGACAAATAGTATTAAAAGTGTGGTAAAAAGCTTAAAAATCTGACTGATCATGTAAAACTGAAAAATGAGAACGATGGAAGGGCTAAAAAAGATAATGGAACAAACAGTATTAAAAACATGATACAATGATTAAAATCTAGCTGATTCAGTAAAACTGAGAAATAAGGATGATGATAAGGCTAAAATCTAGATACGTTTAAAATAGTCAATTTCTTTAAAAAATGAAAACACGGCAACAGAGTCACAGTGGTCATTGAGAAGCCGCTGCAGTGTAGCGGCGTCCTCGGTCAACAAATGAAAATGAAAGAAATGAAAGCGTACATCACGAAAACGAACACAGGTACACAGAAGATGAGTGACAGTGAGTCGGCAGTTGCACGTCTCACACATCGGCGCAGTGTCGCCACAAAGCAAAAAGCGGTGAGTGAAACGACAATGCCCAATGCGGAGACGCGCAAGCACCACTTCCTCCCTACGGTTCCGACGATATGAGGATTTCCAGACTTCAAGATTAGGTTTAATACGATGCAGTTTATTTTCCACCTGTTGGTCCCACAGACCTTGCCACGTTCGCTTAATATGGTCGCGTACCAGAAAGCGGAAATCCCGGTGAAACAGTGGCAAGGGTGTGACGACCAAAGAGGAAGCAGATCTAGCAGCCGCATCAGCACACTCGTTACCCGAGATTCCAACATGTCCTGGAATCCAGCAAAACTGAACTTGAAAACCGGCCCCGAGCAAACGACGAAGTAACTGTCTCACATTCACGAGAAAAGGATGGTCACGGCAATCTGCAGATGACAAAGACTGCAAAACACTCAAGGAATCCGTATAGACCATAGCACGATGATGAGAACTCGACTGAACATGGAGAAGAGCGAGATACACAGCATGCATCTCCGCTGAAAACACCGTGGCCTCACCACAGGAACAGCTGTCCGAGAGTTTAGCAGTGGTCGTCCACGAGCAACCACAGCGGCGGACGACCGGTATATTGTCCTACAGGCGAGAAGAGACAGGCGGCAGACAGCGGGAGAAATCGCAAGGCACATGAAACAGACAACCGGACGTCCGTTAGCGCGTTTTATCGTGGCCAGGAGGATGCACAAAGGTGGTCTATTTGCACGACGACCAGTACGGTGTGTGCCATTAACGCCTGCTCATCGGAGACGGCGGTTTGTGTGGTGCCAGGAACACAAGAACTGGACACATCAGCAAACGGGGTCGAGTTCTCTTTACGGATGAGAGCCGATTTAGTCTGACGAGCGATTCTGGACGTATACACATCTGGAGAGAGCAGGTAACACGCAATCACACCTCAAACATCATCGAAAGGGACCGGTTTGGAGGTGGCGGAGTTCTCGTTTGGGGAGGTATCATGCTTGGTAGCCGTACTGACCTCCACATCTTCCAAGGAGGTTAAGTCACTGGTGTCCGCTATTGTACCGAAGTTCTCTTGCTTCACGTGCGTCGTCTGTTTAGAGGTGCTGTGGGTCCTGAGTTCCTCTTCATGGACAACAACGCTACACCTCATCGTACAGTGGCTGTCGCAGAGCTGTTGGAGAGTGAAGATATTCAACGCATGGATTGGCCCGCAAGGTCCCCGGACCTAAATCCAATCGAACACGCGTGGAACCTTCTCGGGAGACGCTTGGCAGCACGTCACAGCAACGATTCCGCAGCTGCGATTTGCGCTACAAGAGGAATGGGCCGCGATGCCTCAACAGCTCCTTGACAACCTCGTCCTCAGCATGGACAGACGTTGTAAATCCTGCAACGCAGTCAGGGGTGATCATATCCTCTACTAAAGACTGGATTCTTCTTGGCAACCGTCTGTCAAATGGACGTTTCTGTCTTCTGTCCAGTTGTGCTCGAAACTACCTTTTCAATAAAGTGCCTTTGTATCCTTTGGATTCCTTGTTTGGACGGTTTTGCTCACTTGTCCCATATTCTTACATCTTGGCGATCTTATGGCATGATTTGAGTCGATGTGGAGCACTTCTGCACGATGATACATTCGAAAACCCGTCTCGTCCTTAATTTTTGCACGCCAGTGTATATACTGCTCAGTGAACTTAATCTGCACCACCGTTCTGTCTCCAGGCGCGCTCATTTCTCTAGGCTGGGGGTGGTCATAATGGAATGGCTCATTGGTAAATACTGAAAACTGACAAAAATGCGGCATAAACAGTAAGGCCTACTCAACAAACGCATATAACGTATTAAATCCGTTTATTTTTATGGCGTAATAAGCACAAAAATTCACCAAGTTTTCGCACTCCACTGGGAGGCTTTTTCAAGGCAATGGTAGACATAAAATGCAGGGAATTGGAACACGTAAGGAACCAAAATTATTTTTGAAAATAACGTGGGTGACATCACAAGCATATTACATGAAATTTTAGCACGTCATTACATGGTGTGCCCCGACGTGTTCCCACCTTTTAATAACGCATTCCAAACTATTGGTAGTTCAGTATAGAAATCATATCATTGCATGCTACTTTGCTGGAGATGATTTCAACAGTTTCCCTGATTGCAGTCACAGTTCGTGTAAGGGGGCAATTCTTTTAATACTATTCCATAGAGATGTAGACGATGAATGCATGACTTCTGTGGCGAGGGCTGTATTCTGCATGTCCTGGTTGACACTTCGCACGTGTTCTTTACATCTAGTGTCCAAGGATCGCTTTGTCATTCCTATATGTATCTTTCCCGTGTTGTCATGATATACCAACGGTACAGCGTACACACCCGCCTTTTCTTTTTCACACTGTTTCTCCTTGCAGCTTGATGCTATATGTGATAATGGGGCCGGGGACTTCATTGCTTTTAATACGCTGTATTTGCGTAACAACTTCTTGAACCAATATGCAAATCCTGGGACATATGTGATGGATCCAGCATATCCCATTGTCTTACTAGGCGATTGTGCTTATTACGCCATAAAAATAAACGGATTTAATACGCTATATGCGTTTCTTTAGTATTCACATTGTGGTGTATTGAAAATAACGTAACAGCCTTTGCTGTCCCTTCAGGAATTTCTAAGTATGTAATTTTAAAACGAAATTTATAAATTTGCGTTAAAATGTCTATCTTCCTGTTTTTTGATAAATATCTAGGACTACAACACTATTAAAAACTCACACCCGGAGAGCCTTTATTCCGGGGGCGGGTGGGGGGCAGAGGTTGACTATTATTACGAGCAATTCGTAGGGATGAATCGTAATAATAGTCTTTACCACTGACCCTAAATTGCTGATGATATATATATTATGATATATTATCGAGTTTACAGCTCAAAGCGGATTTGTCCAGGTCGGGTCTGGGTCAGGTCCAATTATGTGACCTGTCCGGGTCCAAACTTTTTGTCTCGTTTCCAACTCTGTTGACCCTGCCCAAACCATTAAAAACAACCCCAAAACATTATTCGTCCACCAATAAACTTCACAATTGGCACACCACATTCAAGTAGCTTTCAGCTGGCATCCTCTCATACTCGTCCATCGGACTGCCAGAAGGTGAAGCGTGATTTATCACTCCAGAGAAGGCGTTTCCACTGCTCCAGAGTCCATTGGTGCACAGCATTACACCACTCCAACCAACGCTTGGCGTTAATTTTGTTGATGTTTGGCTTACGTGCAGCTACTAAGCCGTAAAAACCCAATTATTTTTAGCTCTTGGCGAACCATTATGGTGTTGGCGTTGCTTTCAGAGGCATTTTAGAACTCTGTGATGAGTGCTCCAACCGAAAACAGGCGATTTTGTCGCACCACACTTTTCAGGACTGGGCGGTCTCGCTCTGTGGTTTTACGTAGTCTACCAGGTCGCGAATGCGCAGTTGTTGCTCCAAGGCGTTGCCACTTCACAATAACATCAGTTTCAGTTGATCACGGCAGCTGCAGCAGAGCAGAAATTTCCTAAACTGAGAAACGGCTTGTTCTCATAATGGAATCCCATACACCGATGAGCCTCTACATTATGACCACCCCAAGCTTAGAAAAATGAGCGTGCCTGGAGACCAAATGGTGGCGCAGGTGAAATTCTCAGAGCAGTATACACTGAGTGGCCACTTTATTATGACCACTGACAGTTTTAAACAAATGAACTATGGCTACACGCTGTTACCGCCAGAGGGCGAGGCTGGTATAAAAAGGGAAAGCTTAGTGCTTGCGACAGTAGTAGCAGTGATTTTTGGGTGACGAGATGGGTAAAAAAAGCGATTTGACGGACTTTCAACGTAGGATGATTGTAGGAGCTCAAATCCATGGAGCGAGTATCACCGAAACCGCCGCATTCGTGAAATGTTCAAGAGCAGCTGTTGTTAAAGTGTTTAAAGACTGGACTGTCAGCCAAAATAACTGGGTCTGTACGTGCAACGTGTGGTCGTCATCGACTAGTGACTGCTCGGGCGGAACGGAGAGTGTCCGGACTGGTAACAGACAACAGAAGGGCAATAGGGCAGCAAATTACAGACCATCTTAATCAAGGATCCCCTCAAATGATCTCTGCAGGCACTGTTCGCCGTACACTGTATCGGATGGGATATGGCAGCCGAAGGCCTGTTCGAACACCTTTGCTTTCTGCAGTTAACAAGAGAAAACGTCTCCAGTTCGCACAGGAGCACAAGGATTGGACAGTCGATAATTGGAAACAAATTATGTGGTCCGATGAATCACGTTTTCAGTTGCACCATGCCGATGACCGAGTGAGAATTTGGCGGAAACAGCACGAAAGCATGGACCACAAATGCATTGCTACAACCCTTCAAGCTGGTGGAGGCAACGCTATGGTTTAGGGAATGTTTTCCTGGCATGCTATGGGCCCTTTAATTCGTATTGATCAACGTCTGACTGGCACACCATATCTAAACATCGTAGCGGACCAAGTGCATCCTGTCATGTGGATGGTTTATCCCAATGGCGATGGCTACTTTTAACAAGATAATGCGTCCTGCCATAGTGCTCGTATTGAACAGGATTGGTTTCAGGAACATGCCGGTGAGTTTACTTTGCTTAGGTGGCCCCCACAATCTCCAGAACTCAACCCCATTGATAATTTGTGGGATGAAGTTGAACGAGCCATCAGACAGCTGGATCCACAACCCTGCAATCTCACACTCCTGGAATATGTTATTCATCAAGCATGGTCTCAGATTCCACAAACCACCTATCAACATCTCGTGGAATCCATGCCACGAAGAATCGACGCGGTATTAAAGGCAAATGGTGGCCCAACGAAGTACTGAGGGGGTGGTCATAATAAAGTGGCCACTCAGTGTATATACAACCCGAAAACCGATTTTTGGTTAGTAGAGTGATTGGAGTCAGAATGAGAAAAGCTGCCGATTTATCGGTTTGATAAAGGGCAAATTTTGATGGCACGGCTCCTCCGAACTACGATCTCTGAAACGGAGCGGCTTGTGGGTTGTTCACGTGCCGCTGTAGTGAGTACGTATCAAAAGTGGTGCACATATGGCCAAGCGACGTACCGTTGTCCAGTCGTGCATCGTCCGCAGCTCACCGATGCCAGAGGAAAGCGGAGACTGTCGCGCAATGTTTACAGCGCCCGCCCAGCCACAGTGCGACAAGTTACCCGCAGCTACAACAGTGGTGATCAGAGCAATGTGCCACAGCACAAATTTCATCGCAACCTTCTGCGCATGGCCCTGCGTAGCCGAAGACCCAGCCGGGTTCCCATGGTCACTGCACGTCATCGCCAACAACGCATGAAATGATCCCAAGATCATCGAGACTGGACCGTGAATATTGGATGTAAGTGGCCTGGTCTAACGAATCAAGATTCGTGGTGCCTCACGTAGACAGCAGAGTGCGGAAACACCGATTACCAACAGAGGCTATGACACCTGGATGCACTGTTGGGCGGAAAGAGGTCGGCGGTGGCGGTGTTATGTTGTGGGCGGTGTTTTCTTGGGACCCATTATCCAAATAGCACAATTTCTGACAGCTGTCACGTATCTGAATATCGTTGCGGACCAAATTCACTCGTTCATGGCAACTGTGTTCCCTGCTGGTGATGGCCATTAACAACAGGATAATACGCCATGCCACACTGCCAGAATCGTCAAGGAGTGGTAAGAGGAACGTGATGGTGACTTTCTGTTAATGCCCTGGCCTTCAAGTTCACCTGACAAGAACCCAATCGAACATTTGTGGTTCGACTTGGAAAAGCGGGTTCGCCCTAAATCACCACCACCCCGAAATGTATGGGAACTGGAGGACCTGTTGTTGTCATTATAGTACCCCTAGGATACTTATCGCCACTGCACTGAATCGATGACCCGTCGAGTGGCCGCTGTTTTGTGGGATAAAGGGGGTCCTACAGCTTATTGGGTAGGTGGTCATAATGTGATGGCTCATCGCTGTAACCGTGCTACGTTGAAAGTCACTGAGCTCTGCAGTACGGCTCATTCTACTCTTCATGCTTCCCTATATTTCCCAGGATACGTACGTCCATACCTGTATGAGCCGTGGCTATGACGTATATGGAAAAATTCCACTATTCAAAAGGCGTGTTCGTATTGTTTCGATCAAAGAATATGTTCCAATTATGCGTGCTAGGCTATCAAAATAAAACAGCGATTTTTTTTAATTTTTCATTAAATTTAAATTTTTTAGCGGAAGACAATTTTCTTTTCTGTGTTCTTCAGAACCTGCACACCGTTAGGAGTTACTACACGAGGGATTAACAGTGATTTTCCTGTCACGGAGGCAATGGTGACAGTTCCGCGGAAATAATGGTGACTTTAAACAGTGACAAAATTACCGTTTACGACAGCGGTGCGGAGCTGTAAAGAAGCCGGACTGCGAGTCAGTCTCATTTGTAACAGAGACAAAATCGCTTGTAACAGAGACAAAATCACTATTACAATCGGGTCGTTTTCAATTCTTCGTTTACGAGCAAACTCATAGCGAAAGCCAGAACAAAAACTATCTCAAGCGTGGGAAAAAGGAGACAAAGAAAGCTCACATCATTAGCGAACTCTACAATGTTTCATCAGAAAAAGAGATAAAGTGTTTAGATATGGTGACATGGTAACAAACTATGACGTGTGATTTTGAACCCCAGCATTGCTCAGAGACTTATAACGGCGACATTGGAACTGTTAATTTGGTTACTAGCCTCAACGGAGACTAACTGAGGTGATTTCCGACCCATCTCCAGGAGCTATCTACATCACTACGAAAACAATGCGCATTCAAACTTTGAAAGTTATGTTTCATCTTTATTCAAATTTCTCAGTTTCAGGCGTCACACACCGCTCCGAAGGCCGCGTTTTCAGAAGCGCGGGCTTCCGGACAGTCTTCCATAAGTTGGCCCAATATGGGGCGGTGTTTTAGTTCTATGGAGCTGGTCCTGCCCATTTCCTGAAAGCAGGAGTCCCAATTTAGTGACGGATGATTAGTGTCTTGTCACAATCTTCCTACTTCTTCAACTGAAATGGGTACTGATCTTCCTACTACTTCAACTGAATTGTTACTGATCAACCAACTCCTACTGATCTTCCTACTGCTACTGATAATATATATGATGATCTTTCTAACAATATACATCTACTGATCTTTATCTTTCTATATTATATACATATATATATATATATATATATATATATATATATATGTACTGTATGTATATAATATATAGCTACTGACTTTCTAATTGCTACTGATTTTCCTACTGCTACTGAATTGCTACTGATCTTCCTACTTCTTCAGCTGAATTTTTACTTCTTCACTAAATGAATTATTAAACAGTTAGTGTCTTGTCCCTTTCCTGAAATCAGGAGTCCCAATTTTTATACATAGCAACGTTCTACACGTCAGCAGCGAGGCGGTGATGATAGTGTTATCAGAATCCCACAACAGGAAGTTTCAAGACGTAATGCACGACAGTAAAAGGTTATTTCATTAACATGTTTAGTACTTTTTTAAACACTAAAGTTGAGTTTCTTGAGTCTGCAGAATTTTTCATGTAGCTCTTCATTCAGGTTTTTGGGGATATTTTAAAGCACAAATCTCCATATTTTTATTTTCGAAAACTATTTTTCTCTAGAAAAATACAAAATACAGTCATACACTGGCGTGCAAAAATTAAGGACGAGACGGTTTTTCGAATGTAACGTCGTGCAGAAGTGCTCCACATCGACTCAAATCATATCATAAGATCCCCAAGATGTAAGAATATGGGACAAGTGAGCAAAACCGTCCAAACAAGGAATCCAAAGGATACAAAGGCACTTTATTGAAAAGGTAGCTCAGAGCACAACTGGACAGACGACAGAAACATCCATGTGACAGGCGGCTGCCAAGAAAAATCCAGTCTTTAGTAGGAGATATGATCACCCTTGACTGCGTTGCAGGATTTACAACGTCTGTCCATGCTGAGGACGAGGTTGTCAAGGAACTGTTGAGGCATCGCGGCTTATTCCTCTTGTAGCGCGAATCGCAGCTGCGGAATCGTTGCTGGCTGCTGGTGACGTGCTGCCAAGCGTCTCCCGAAAAGGTCCCACACGTGTTCGATTGGATTTAGGTTCGGGGACCTTGCGGGACAATCCATGCGTTGAATATCTTCACTCTCCAACAGCTCTGCGACAGCCACTGTACGATGAGGTGTAGTGTTGTCGTCCATGAAGAGAAACTCAGGACCCACAGCACCTCTAAACAGACGCACGTGAGGCAGGAGAACCTCGGTACAATAGCGGACACCAGTGACTGAACCTCCTTGGAAGATGTGGAGGTCAGTACGGCTACCAAGCATGATACCGCCCCAAACGAGAACTCCGCAACCTCCAAACCGGTCCCCTGTCGATGATGTTGGAGGTGTGATTGCGTGTTCCCTGCTCTCTCCAGATGTGTATACGTCCAGAATCGCTCGTCAGACTAAATCGGCTCTCATCCGTAAAGAGTACTCGACCCCATTGCTGATGTGTTCAGTTCTTGTGTTCCCGGCACCACACAAACCGCCGTCTCCGATGAGCAGGCGTTAATGGCACACACCGTACTGGTCGTCGTGCGAATAGACCACCTTTGTGCAGCCTCCTGGCCACGGTAAAACGCGATAACGGACGTCCCGTTGTCTGTTGCATATGCCTTGCGATTTATCCCGCTGTCTGCCGTCTGTCTCTCCTCGCCTGTAGGACAATAGACCGGTCGTCCGCCGCCGTGGTTGCTCGTGGACGACCACTGCTCAACTCTCGGATAGCTGTTGTTCTTGTCGTTTGAAATGCTCTCCAAGCTCGTGAAACAATGCTGTTAGCGATCCCAAACTCCTCAGCCGCACTAGTCACACTTCGACCTTCTTCCAAGTTCCCAATGACGCGACCTCTGGTAAAGTCATCCAGATGTCGTCTACTGGATTGCCTGTTGGCCATATCACACGGTGGCAGCAACTCGACGTCGTTCAAACCGATGTACACCGTGCAATAGCTTTCGCGGAATTGCTGAGCGTTCACCGCCCTGGTGCTTTATACCCTTCCGACCCCCTTACGTCATGCTGCATATATGCGCATGCCCTACCGTACCGGACCCTAGTCTATCTTCTGAGTGGTCTTTCGGTCCATTCTGCCTGCTCGTTCCGCTGCTATGCTAATTTCTCCTCTTCGTCCTTAATTTTTGCACACCAGTGTACAAGTGTTTAAGGCATTAATATTCGAAAGGTCCCAACAAAAATGAAGCACTGCCGTTTATTCTGGTTATTCCAAACACAGTTCGAAAATAGAAATAAATAACTAGCTAAATCATAAATCAGTGGTCCATGTAATGTAGGTAGCTCGCAAAAAAAAAAAAAAAACCCTCGAGAAAAGCACTGAAATGGAAGGCAGAAAATATTCACAACCTAAAGAACGCCATACAAATAAAGTGCGGAGTGGTGATAGGGAAGTATGTCCTGCGGGTTAGAGAACATCATAAGAGCTCGTGCATTTTCTTCTGCTGCGCAAGCGCGGTCGACAGAACTCGTAGTGTTTCCTACCATTACAGGAAGTGGAAATACGCACTACCGTTGCTCCACTATCTGCTCTCACCAGGCAGACAGACTAGATGTCTTCCGACGGCCGACATGAAATGAACAATTTCATAGATGATTTGCATCTCATTGTTTAATATTTGAATAAATAACGTTTATTTATTTAAAACTGTTTCCAGTGGTAACACTCAATACCCGCACGCATCGTACGTACTACACATTAATAACAGAATTCTACGCATTTTCTTTTGTCGAACTCACAGATGACAAGACAAGCTCGCATAATACGAAATTCCGCATTATAGATCCCTTGAACTTCGTAATGTTCTCCCTTGTTATTTTAACCGCATGTAACAATTTTTGGAGAAACTGCATATATCGAAGTTTTTTTTGTTTTTTTTTATTGAAAGTTTAACGACCCACGGTGAGCAACTCAATGGGCTATAAGCAGTCTCCCGTCCCTAATTTAGGGTCACTGGTTCCAGGAAAGAGAGAAAGACAATGCCGTAAGACAAGCACAACATCCATGCCCCACTGGGATTCGAACCCGGACCCCTCCCTGAAGAATGGTCACAAGCCATCGCTTAGACCACTGCGCCACCGGGCAGCATACGAAGTTCAGCATGATTATTTGCAAAAGTTAAATTTGCAAAAGTTAGCAAATAAATTAAATGGCATTCACACAATCTTCCGTCCTTCCCTCTTTCACTGGATAAATAAAAACTACGCCTATTTACCCATATAATATTCTGTGGTTTTCCTTTTGCAACACAAGGTTTCAGTTTTTTTTCTTTACTTCTCCTTCTCCTGATACACACACAAAACTCCTGAGCAAATGCTGCATTTTATACCATAATCCCTCTACCTTTCAGGAAAATAATATCTGATCGAGGTGGCCGCAAATCTGTATGGGGCAGAACATTGAATCAATGTCGTCACGTTGCGGTGTGATTCTGGACAGGTATTCCTAATCTCTTCGGGTATTGCAGCCCATTCTTCACTGGGTGTTTTCAAGTAGTTTCACCTAGGTATCGAAGAATGACGTTGGTCACATTTGGTAAATTTAGTTGAACTTCGACAGCTCAGTCGCACAGACTACTGTGCGACTGAGCAGCAGCACAGTAGTCTGTTTCAAAATACACACTTAGCTGCACAGTAGTGTTTCAAACAGACTTGCTGTTGAAAAGTTAGAAAATCTTAGTTTTTTTTTTTTTTTTGCATCTTGAAACATCTCAACCAATGAGTGAAAGGAAATTGAAAAAAATTAATAGCAGCAATCATAACAATCACGAAATAAGCAACAATTGAATCACATTTCTGTCATAACGTGCGAACAGCAAAACAGATGTAACAGGTGAAATTTAAAATTATTTCCTGTTTAATTTTTACAAAAAACGCTTCGCTTCTAGCGGATCTTGTTTATATATTTATTGCTGACTATAATATTTAATTAACAAGTATTTTTTTACTTTCTATTAACTGGCTAAAAGTTTGATTTTAACCAGACACGATGTATAATAATATGCCAAAAATTGTGCCTTTTTTGATCTGACTGGAACGAAGCTCATGTATGTTGAATGTTACTAACACTTCTCTTCAACTACGTTATATAGCCTACGGGTTCGACTATATTACGAATTCATTTTTGGGTATCTTGGACATTGTACGATGAGGCGAATACACTTTTTTTTAATTTTATCGTGACTAAAGTTTTACAGTGTATAAAGAGGTCTTATCAATATTTCAGTTCGAGTTCCGGGGCATTGTAGCTAACAGGTGCGCATTTCAGCCGCATGAGAATCTGGAGAGAAAAAAATCAAGATTTTCGTCAAGTGCGAGTATATATATCTCTGTTAGAGTTGACAGACAGGTGACGCCTAGGGGAGATACTTAATGGAGACGTGCCGACGGATCCCGACAATGTGACCATCGATAACGTCTTAGAAAAAGAAAAACAAGAAGAAAAAACTGTCTTTTTCCTTTCGCCCCCCTTCGTCTTATCAGTCCAGTTCCAAGGTGGCGGCATTCGCTTCACATACGTAGTATGGACGATAGATAGCTGGATGTAGACTATAGATAACAGAGATAGTAAGGAAACTTTCGCAAACCAGGAGAACAAGACGTTAAATATCAGGGGCGACATACAAAAATAAGATATTTATTTCTTAATCGGCACTCCAAAATACACAGTATAAAAAAGAAAGGTTTTTCCCTAATCGCTGCAATTTCCATGTAAATTGTTTACCAATTTTATTTATTGTTTCGGGTTTTACATTCGTTTTATTAATTTGGGAGTTTAACGACCACCGCGAACAACAGGCTATAAGCAGTCGCCTGTTGCTATTTTAGAGCCACAGGTTCCAGGGAAGGGAGAGAGCCAGTGCCGTAATACAAGCACAACATCCATGAATCACTGGGATTCGAACCCGGATACATCTCGGGCGAATGGTCAGAAACCAGCACTTAGACCACTGCGCCACCGGATTGGCATTTCAGGGTTTTACGACCACCATGAGTGTTTCCGAAGGCTATAAACAGTCGCCCGTTCCTAATTTAGGGCTACTGGTTCTATGTCTCACTTGGAACCATATCAAACTAATGGTGCCGCCCCGGTGGCGCAGTGGTCTATGTGATGGCCTCTGATCATTCGTCCGAAAGCGGGCCGGGTTCGAATCCCGGTGAGGCATGGATGTTGTGTGTCTTACAGATTCGCGGCCACTTCGAGCAGAGATTATTTGCTTGAAAGGTGGTGGGGTTATGGCATAAAAAGCAGCATTTGCTCAGGAAACAAACACCAGTGACCTTAAATTAGGGACGGACGACTGCTTATAGACCATTGAGTTGCTCACGGTGGTCGTTAAACCTCCAATAAAAAAAAAAAAAAACTAATGGTCAAAAGACAGCGCCTCCGACCACTTGGCCACCGGGGTAGCATTACTCATCCCTTCCGTGGGCAGGTGGATAGTCCAAGGCGCAAGGGAGACATTTGTTATTTCAAGATTTTAAGCTACATTTCAACCATTTTTAGTCGGCAAAAATTTAAGCATACAATTTCATTTTCAATAAAGGTATGTTTCTTTATATTTATTTTCACAGAAGGGGATATTTTCTTTATTTAGAAACCTGTACGTTTTCTTACTTTTCTACTTAGAAAAACGTAGGAGAAAAAAAGTCGCCATTAATGCGTCTTTGCACACATCATTTTTGCGTTATGCATAACTACACCTGTATTTTATACGATATTGAAACACACTTCTCAAAAAATTTGGGGACACTGCGATATCAGCATTGAAGTACCGGAAAAATCAACGAATTCGCAATTCTGTGATGAAAGGTTATCCGCTGAGCGGCTCATGTCGACAAGAAGGGGATCAGGACATGTCAATGTGTAGCACTTAGGTAATTGTGGACTTCACCGATGCGCGATACAAACCGGCTATAAGTACCGCGCTCGCCGAGTCGTTCGCATTTAGCAGATTTCAGCTGCCATAAAGCTGTTTAGTCGAACGATGTCTCAGGAACGCTATTTACTAGAATTAACGGCTTTGAGGGGAGTCGGAAAGACTGGAAACTGGCTAGACACAGGGATTGTGACACAAGCAGATTGGGTGTCTCAAAGTGTCATAAATGGAACTTGGGGACGTTCCCAGGAGATAGGAAGATTACGAAGACGACCAGGGAAGGATCGGCCGACATCAACAACAGCACAAGATGACCGGTATTTCAGTTTATTGGCTGGTAGGAACCGCAAACAAAACGCAACTGAACTGCAACACCAGCTTACTGAGGCCATAGAACGACGTCTATCCACGCGGATTGTACTCAACAGCCGTCCCAAAAGAGCGGAGGCTGGGGGTGTATACCGGCGAATAATGGTATACGTACGCTACGCACATCACCAGGGACCCCACACAGAGTGAGCTGAAGGCTATCGTGGTTGCAACCATCAACAGTGGCGTTCGCGGATGAGTCACAGTTCATCCTGTAGTCCTAGAATCGTCGCGTCTTTCTCTGGCGTGAACAAGAAGCACAGAATAATCCTACCTACATGCAGGAAAGAGATACTTTCGACAGTTGTGGAATCCTCGTGAGGGTGGACATTAGAATTGGCGATCGCACAGACCTCTACGTCATCCGGAATGGACTCCTGATCACTACAAGTTATTGAGACGAGATCCTGCGACCCATAGTTTGCCCCATGCCGTAGGACTTTGGAGATACGTTCCTGTTCATAGATGGCAACGCACTCAACATCGAGCTCAGATGGAGGAAAACATATTTTGGGATGAGGGCGTCGGACTTATGGGCTGACCCTCGCTCTCTCCGGACGTCAACCCAACTGAGCAGGCGTGGGACGGGTAGAAGTATAACAGAGCTCGCCTGTTTGCAGCGAGTAAGAGGGCACAATGACTGGACATCAGAGAACTGAAAAAGAATTACCTGGCAGTAAAAACAGTACCTAATTATCAGATTGAAGAAATTCCAGTATATATATAGTGCAGACAGGCACAAGAAAATGGATGTCTGTTTTTCTATCTATTCGTCCGCAGAAACAATGTCCACTTCAAAATGTCCGATTGTAAAAATTCCCGTCCGCCAACAGATAAAATTAGCTTAACCTTTCAGACATCTTTCTGTTCGGATAATTAATATATCCGCTTCAAATTGCTAAATTATTTCCCTATTCGACGGAAGAAACCATACGTAATTTCAGAGATTTCTCCTTTTGTTCTACCATTGATAAGTTAGTCTGTCGGACAGTTTTCTGAGCCGCCCCGGTGGCGCAGTGGTCTAAGGCGTTGGCCTCTGATCATTCGTCCGTAAGGGGTCCGGGTTCGAATCCCGTCAGGCATGGATGTTGTGTTTGTCTTACGGCACTGGCTCTCTCCCTTCCCTGGAACCAGTGACCCTAAATTAGGGACGGGCGACTGCTTATAGCCCATTGAGTTGCTCACGGTGGTCGTTAAACCTCCAAAAAAAAAAAAAAAAAAAAAAAAACAGTTTTCTGACACGATATCTCCGCTTCTCATTATAGTGGAGCGACTTTCGGTGACTAATACAGGCAGGCATGTACCTAACGTTATCATTGTCTGCATCTCTTCAGCAATCCGTCTGCAGAAACGATACTTCCGCTTCAAAATGCCGAATTGTTAAAATCCTTTTTCTGCCCTATAGAGGAAAACATGAGCATGAGGTTTCAGACATCTCTCCGTCCGTCCGTCCATCCATTCGTCAGCTTCTTTGTGTCCGACCGCAGATATTATATCTCCGCTTCTGACGGTAAAGCGCTGCTTCTCGAACCAAGACAGTGGGAAGAAGCGAAGAACAAGCATCGATACTTTGCGTTCTCAGCCACAGAAAACATTTCTTTACTAATTAGAAGCAGCGATGTCGTTTCTGCTGACGGACGAACATACAAGCTGCGGAATGGGCTGACAGACGAAGAGATGTCTGAAATCCTATGCTCGAATTTTCTTCGACAGAGGCAGAGAAAGAAGTTAACAATCTGACATTTCAAAGCGGAA
Organism: Macrothele yani; assembly: GCA_039090855.1. Lineage (NCBI taxonomy): Eukaryota > Metazoa > Arthropoda > Arachnida > Araneae > Macrothelidae > Macrothele > Macrothele yani. The sequence continues at coordinate 164,651,222 of CM077029.1, read as the reverse complement.
ACAATTTCTGCGAACTGACGGACAGACATTGATAACACAGTACTTAAATAGTATAACTATACTAGTGATCCGAAATTTCTTGGCGTAGAATAGAAATAAAAGTTTCCAAGCTTTCGCACATCAACCAGATGGCTTTCTCAAGGAAGGTAGACAGCTAACTGCAAACTGAATAATAGAACGGTTCAACAATTCTCGAACGTGGTGACTTGACTTGACAATAGCAAATAGATGCGAACGTAATCAGGTATTCAAAGACACCAGGCGTTATACTCGTTTAGCACGCGAAATCATGAAAGGGAAATCAAGAGGCAATCACTATTTGAAGAACTGGTTCCAAACCCGTGGCAACTCCAGTGAGACGCTATCATTGCACGACTCGCTGTTGGTTATGATTTCCAAAGTTTCGCGAATGGCAGTAGATTTTGGAGTGGAGTAGAAAGCTAATTTCTTTGCGTCATCCCACATAGGAGCAGCGGACTTGAACTTTACTTCTCTTAATAGGGCCGTGGTTACTTTGCCGTTCTTTATGTCCCTTTTATGTTCGGTAACTCTAACTCTAAATGAACGTTTAGTCATTCCAATGTAGTATTGCGCGGATCCGTCCGGATATAGTAGAGGAATGGCATAAACACCTGCTTCATTGAAAGGTGGGGACTTCTCAGTGTTTCCCTTAAGCATGATATATAAAGATGTCGGAGATCTGATGCCAACACCGAGGTTCATGTTCTTCAGCTGATAGGAAGCATTTGGTATATAGGGAATTGATCCCAGGTAGCGTAGCTGCGGCATAGATATCAATTGTTATCATATCTTTTCATGAGATACGATGTCTTTCATGCGCGTGCGAAACTATCACGAATTTACTTCTCATATTATTGTATTTAAATGTCATCATTCTGTTCCAATTTGCTACTTACATATGAGGATGGGTCCGTTGCGGACGTGAAAGGCCTAATGTTAGCTGCATACATGAAAATTAGCCTTTTATTAGATTAAATTTGTTTTAACCTCTCAATTGTTTATTTTGGACTTCATTAAGATCGTGTACAGACGGCAGAGATTTACTTCGAGACTCAACATAAACACGATTTTCACTCGTCCTTTATTGAAACTTTCTTGGGATTCTTGGAACCAAATTGTATGTCTTTTTCTGCTCTTTTGCGATACAATCGATCTCTTTTTATTACAGTCGTTTTGATAGATCCATGCTACATCAATAGTAACAATAAATTTCCATTTGTCTCGGGCTAAGTAATTTTCATACAGAAATCTACGCCATGTTCTGAGCTCAACCAAAGGCGGTGTGTGAACATTTTTTTTTTTCCAGTTTCAAATCTTTGTTTATTACCTTGTTTACAGTTGATACAGAGATTTTTAATGACTTAATGATTGCTCTTTGGGTCGGTGGATTTTCTTTTAGACGGGAGATCTAACTTTTGAAAGAGTCGTAAAAGTACGTACCTTCTTTTTTGGATATTCGTTTGGTGTTCATTTTTCTGTTAAAGGCAATTCTTGACGATTTTCCCCTCGGTTATTAATAATATTGCTTATTTTACATTTAGAAATGCTAATTCCATGATTTTAACATCGTTTTTTAATTACAGAACACGAATAGTTTTCTTCGTAAAGAGCAAAAACATAACCTATCCACAGCTTGTTTACGAGCGCCATTATTTTCTTTGCAAACGATATTTAACTGCAGCAGATGTTTCTTTCGTGTTCAGCTAACACGCAGTTGCCAGTTCAATTCTTTGAACTTTTCATTTTCTGTAATTTCTTATCAAAAACGTTCTAAAAATCTGAACATCCTTTGTAACTAGTTTACAACTGTTATTTATATTTGCAAGTCCTTATATTGTCATTTTTTTCTGCCTTCAAAGTTTCTCTTGGTATACCCTTTTCTTCTGTACGCAGCTTGCGGGCCTTCGAAGTGTAACATCCAAAAGTAGTCTACCATTGACGTGTCATCTCAGTTATGTCTGTGGAACCTTTCTCCTTGTTCCTCACTAACGCCTCCAAGGTTTTCAGAAAAGTAGTCCAAGTGATCGTTCAGAAAGTGCACGTTAGAGCTCATTGAACAACGAAAGCTTTGAATTTTTGTAGCATGTTCTCTACTATTTGCTTGTAATTGAAATGTTTGTAGTTCCCTAAGAACTTCCTTAAAAGCATCCCAAACCTCGTTTTTAACAGTTTCAGTTTCAAACATTTTTGGTCCAACAGCATTGCCTTTTTCCAATTTGACAATCCTGGAAACTTTTTACACAGATATTTAAAACACTCTCCTCTTGTAAACGCTTTTACAAACTGCTTCATAAGTCCAAGTTTGATAATGAAGAGGAGGCAGAAGGACTTTTGGGGGATCAACCAAACTTTCCCGGATAACATTTGTTCTAAACTTTCTAAACTTATAACCAAACCTAACTCTTATAACCAAATTTCTTAACTCAAAATTTCTTAACTTCTTCAACTTCATTCTTAACTCTTTATAACCAACTTCTTAACTTCTTTCTTGCTCTTATAACCAAATTCTTACCTTCTTTCTTGCTCTTATAACCAACTTCTTACCTTCTTTCCAACTATTATAACCAACTTCTTACTTAACTCTCTCTCTCTCTCCCTTCCAACTTCTTAACAATAACCAAACTTCCAACTCTTAACTTCAACAACTTAACTTCTTCAACAACTTGTTTCAACTTCTTAACTTCTTCTTAAGTTGGTTGGTAACTGAACTTAAGTTGGTTATTAACTTAAATTAACTTAATTCTTTCAACTTCTTTTACTTAACTTATTTCTAACTCTCAACTTCTTAACTTCTTTCCAACTTCCAACTCTAATAACCAACTTCTTTCCAACTCTTATAACCAACTTCTTAACTTCTTTCCCAACTCTTTACATAACCAAACATTCCCGGATAACATTTGTTTCCTGGTTTTAAAACAGCCCTTCTTAGCCAATGTTTTGTGATCCAGTGTTTGATCTTCGCTCTGCTGTCCCATTTGCACAAAAAACATGAGTATTTTGTGGACCTCCTTTGCTGTCTAACGCGTGTGGGCAATTCTTTAAGATCGCCATATGTCATCCATCTGTGATCGTTGTAGTGGAGCATCGCGAGAAATAAGGCTACATTTTCAAGACTCTCTTTTCTTAAATTAGTTTATTTTTTACAGTGCGAACAAGGTTTTACTGACCCTGATACGTTTTCTTGTTGCAAACAATCGTTTTACAGTAGATTTGAAAAATGATAGTGAATTGAGTAAACAAAGTACAATAGCTGAAATTAAATAAAATGTATCAATTCCTAACAAACGAATAGCGAAATTAAATATTAATTTTGTGGAAAAATCGTACGTGACGGAATTTTACTATTTTTTCATGAAATCAGCACCGAAAAATCTATGAAAAAAAAAATTGAGCATTTTTCAGACAATTTCTGCACGGCAGACCTAGGTAATCCTGACACGCATACTTGAATTCTTTAATCTTGCCACTACATGCGAAAATGTAAATTAGACCAAATGACAACCAGAGGATGGATGAGTGAAGTCTGAAATCTTGCACAGTTCTTTCCCATCCATAGGAAAGAAAATTTCAGTACAGCAACACTTCGATGTGGAAGTATCGTTGTTGCGAGAGAGAGAGATTTTTTTTTTTTTTTTTCGTAGGGCAATTCTGTGGAAAACTAGGGAATTCTTGCATTTCTGCCTATGATCTGCGGAAAAATCTGAAGAACAGGTTGGCCGCACTGCCTTTCGCTGTCCTGTAGAGTCGATCCCACACGATGTGCAATCAGTTATTGCGGCGAGAGGTTGTTCAGAACGCTGCTAGATGCATATAAAAAAACACACCAAAAAATGCGTGGGGGGGGGGGGGCACTAAAATAGAAAAAAAAACACTGAGCACGAAAAAAAATATATATATATATATATAGAGAGAGAGAGAGAGAGAGAGAGAGAGAGACGCTGAAACAGAGCACAAACCCTTCATGGGGTACAGCCCCGAGAAGCTGCTTGAACTGTCTGTGCCTTCATTTGGCAAATATACGACTCGTATATTAGATCTGAGAAATATAGTATTGGAAAAGAAACAGATTAACCCTTTTTTTGCTTTGTTCAGTATTTCTTTCCTACCTAAGACGAGACGTTTTTTATTTTTCCCACTGTTTCCCGTTACTAAACACTCGCTATTTATCACACACATTACCTCTTTTTGTTCAATAACAGGGCAGGTAATAATATATTTCGAATGTGACATGGATTACGCTTGTACTTCATTTCTAGCAGAACAAAATGCCGCTTGGACAGATAGACACAGGATACGGGATTTGATCCTCTTATCCACAGACGCCGGTTGCGTTGCTTAGTTTATTGTGCTCGAAACCAGGAAGGGATAAAAATTAAGTCTAAGGAAGATAAGCAATATTTATGAGCATGCCTTGTCACATCGTATTTTGCTTTAGGCCTATTAGGGAAAAAAGAAGCGTCCTCCGCATGCAATCCATGCTGCTCAGCTGCAGAAACTTTTCATAGGAGAAGAATCGTTCACTTAAAACTGCTATGAAATGTTTGCGTGAATTTATATTTTTATGCTTATATCACTTACTATTAATTCCATAAAAACTCCATAATGCTTATAAGCCCCGCAAAAAAAAAAAAAAAAAAATACTAGACTTTTCGGTATATTTTTAGCATGTGCATATCAATCCGTGCGTCTGTAGAAGAAATACACTCTGTACACTGAAGTTATAAATTATTAACACCCAATAGCAATAAGACACGTACCATCCACACCCACGTTAAGACGTAGATTTATAAAAGGTTCACCCCAAAAATATTCAGATGTGCGACAGCGGATGGGCAACGTTCGTGACTGCCACGGAATTCTCAGGGTCTTTTTATTATTATTATTTATTTATCGAAGGTTTAAAGACCACCGTGAGCAACACAGTGAGCTATAAGTAGTCGCCGGTCACTGGTATTAGAGAAGGGAGAGAGCCAGAGCCGTAAGACAAACACAGCATCCGTGCCTCACCGGGATTCGAACCCGGACCCTTTCTCGGACGAATGGTCATGAGCCAGCGCTTGCGCCACCCTCAGGATCTATCCTAGGCAGGTACGAACGTCCGAACCACTACATGTCCGCTCTGCGTCGGATGGGCACGTTAAGCCATCGCATCCCGGATACTAGCCCCTCCGGGTAGAAGTACGGGCGTCTCCACCCCCACCCCTCTCTTTTCACCTCGCTTCCGCGTGACTTTCCTGTCAGGAAATCTGTCGTGCATCTTAGGGTTGTTTAAGACCTGGTGTCAGACACTTCCTAAAATCCTCTACATGAATCTCACTAGGATTCAGACGTGTACGAAGCGTAGATAACAGTAATTTGGGAAAGGCTTGTGATTAACGTGACTTTGAAAGAGGGATGATAGTGAAGCACTTGGCGGGCAGGTGGAAGCATCTCGGAGATGGCAAACCTTGGGTATGTAAACAACTACATGGAGGAATGTACAATGAGTGGTGCACAAACAACAGAACAAGCAGGCAGCGGTCTTCCTGCGGGTGGAGATTTGTACGAGATAACGAGCTCCATTGCTTTAAGTAACTTCCCAGTGCAGCAGACGTATCGAGAGGGGAATTTCAGCAAACACAGTCCACTGCGCATTTGGTGCAAATGGTCTATAACAGCTGATGTCTCCTTTGTGCACCACTCGTTTCTGCAATTGACAGACAAATTCATATCTAGTAGGCACGACAGCACCAAAACTGGACCCGCGAGGTTTGGGAAAAGATCGCGTTATCAGTTAACACACGTCAATACACGAGCCAGAATATGACGTCAACAGCATGAATCGATGGACTCCAGCTGCTTATCGGTAACTGTACAAGCTGTTGGTGGCATGGTCTGAGGCCTGTTTCCATGGCAGGCATTTGGTTCCACAGTTTGAACAGCATTTGAATGCCATGGGGTACCTTGACGCTATTGGGAGACAGCGTCCATCTGAATGGTGTTACCTGATGGAGAGGGTAACTTCAAGCAGGATAATGCAACATGCCAAAACGCTCGGTTCGTCGTACAGTGGTTTAAGGAACATGACAGTGTCTTTAATTGGTTAAGATTGCCTCCACAGTCCGCAGATGTTAACCCTATTCAACACCTGTGCTGTGGTATGAAACTGAGAGAGCCATGCATAACAGCAGAGGAGATTCTCCAGTGAACATTCGGCAATTGATGGAGCCATCACATCTAGTGGAGGATTTCCGATTAGGCGTAACCCTTGGTCCCCAGAACTTGAGGGGCCCCGAAAACGTATAATTGGACTCCCAGTATTGTTTTGGTTTTCACAGACTGAAACAAAAAAAAAATGCAGACCTTCTTAATTTTCCGATGAAAATAATAAGAAAAAATGCTTTCAAGAAACTCTTCACATTCTCGCTTCCCTGCAATGACTGATGAAATTCTTACTGTCCACCTTTCTTGGTCCGTGGCATTCGTCTACGTCAAAACTCCTCCACGAAAAGTCATCCACCCTTTTCAAGTGACGCACTGTGTATAAATTGCATTTCAAGTGACGCACTGTGCATAAATTGCATTTCAAGTGACGCACTTGCGTAAATTGCATTTCAAGTGAAGCACTGTGCATAAATTGCTTTTCAAGTGAAGCACTGTGCATAAATTGCATTTCAAGTGACGCACTGTGCATAAATTGCATTTCAAGTGACGCACTGTGCATAAATTACTTTTCAAGTGAAGCACTGTGCATAAATTGCATTTTACCCGTATTTTCTAATGCGGAGAACTTTTCCGGTTGCCAATGTCTTCAAGTATTTTATGTTTGCTTGATACCATGCTCGTTTCCTACTAATTTGCTCGAAATGTAAAAAACAAGATGATTTTTTAAAGCAGAAGCAATGGAAAGAGCACGTTTTATAATTGAAATGCATTCCAATTTTTATGAAATTTTATGACAATTTACACGCGATGTACGGAATTTCATTTTCCGCTCTCTTAGCTTTAAATTTGCCAAGAAACTTGCAACTGAAAAGTTAAAGTAATCAGTTTTGCCTATAACGTATCAAACTCAAAAAGAACGTTTGCGGTAACTGAAATAGTCTTTTCGTAGCGCAAAGCTAAAATTTACGAAATTTCCACCTTCAGAACTCCTAGCGGGAAATTTATGAACTAGTAGTGAAATTTAAAATGGGAAAAGTTTAACGAATTTGGATGTCCGATCATTCGCAAAAATGATTTTTGAAAAATCTGTGAAAACCAAATTCTTTCGTTTTCAGCGCCTTTAGCAGGAAATTAACGAACTAATTGGAAACTTTAAACATTTGAGAAGGAACAGTTAAGCCAGATCTGAGAGGCACAAAAATAATTTTTCCTTTAAGTTGAATAGTTTCTTCACAACAGAGCTTTAATTTTTTGAATTTTAGACTGGACAACCCTTAGTTGTACTTAAAGTGCCGAACTTAATATCCTTAGATTTCCCAATTGCCGCAAAAATAATTTTTGAAGTATCTCTAAAAAGAAAAAGTTCGATGTGCACGGGCAGACAAAGGGACAAAGGGATTACACTAACACTGTTTCTTACAAAACGTTCTAATAATAGGGAGATGAAATGGAATTTTAAAAAGCGTAAAAACTTTCCTCTCGGCCTTTTTTTTTTTTTTTTTTAATTTGCTAATCTGACGGTGGGGGAGGGCTTTGATACAAAGAACAGAACGAAAAAGAAAACATCGACACAACTTTATGTCCTGATCAGCGGCATAGCATACTCCCCTGATTACCCCTCCCTTTTGGGGGGTTTTGCACAGTAAAAAAGAAGACATATCAACATTTGTTCTCCGTTTTCCTATGAAAAATAAAGGGGATCACATCTTTCTTGAATCCAAATTACGGTACTATAGAGTCAGGTGTCAGTCGGTTAGTTATCCCTTCAGATCGCTGTGGGGAAAATACAAAGAGGAAGTCAGAGGCCCACGTACACATAAGCGAATGAAGAGGAGGGAAAGGCAGGTCCCCTGTCGTGTTTATAGGGTGCCTTTTTTTTTTCATTCAAACACATTTTAAGCATTGTTATTGCTATGTATGAAAAAATTGTTGAATATAACATTTTAAATCCATATTGTCCTTTTACCAATGTTTAGTTACAACTTTTAAGCAGGCAGGAAATAAAACAGTAACACGACCAAAAAGATAAATTTCATACTATAAAATCCTATTACTTATTCAAACTCTTTCGTTCAATATTCACTGAGTTGCCAATTTATCTGGCACACTTGCTCTAGTCACATAAAATGGCTTGTTCCAACATATAACATGCCACGTGGCAAACTGAGCGGTATACATCAGACAGAACAGCACGTCGTGCATCAGTGGCCGCGAATGGCCTTGTCGTCGGCTGCCGTTGCGCTGGTCCAAGGTTCGATCCCAGTCAGACTCCACTGAACACACTCACTGGGGCCAGGTAAAGCCGGCTGACCCGAGATATTGAATCCTCCCCCGTTAGCCAGGCTGCGAATGGCCTAGTGGTCAACGTTCGTGACTGCCTAGGAGGAACCTCAGGTTCGACCCCAGGCAGATACGAACGCTCGAACCACTAAACATCAACCGTGCGTCGGATGGGCACGTTAAGCCGTCGGACCCCGGGTGCTGGCCCCCGATAATAAATAAGGGCGTCTTCGTCTCCCTTTCTACCTCCCTTCCGTGTCACTTTCCTATCAGGCACTCTAGCCCAAATCTCCTAGCTCCCTATTTCTATAGGTTGTCTAAGACCTGCGGTCAGACACTCCCTTCCTAAACTCCTCTACATATGATCTGATCTAATTTAGAGCCATTGGTTCCAGGGAAGGAAGAGAACCAACGCCGTAATCCAAACAAAACATCCATGCCTCACCGGGATTCGAACTCGGACCCATCTTGGACGAATGATCATAAGCCAACGCTTAGACCACTGCGACACACGGGCGGCTATCGACAACATCATATCTGTTATGCAACATATCAAATATGTTTTTCCACCGAGTAATGGGAAGCACGCAATATTATTTCAATTATAACTCAAAAAACTTTAAAGAAAAATAATACCCGCTTGCGGGACAGGGCCTAGCCCCATATCTCGGACCAAGGCAAGCCACTGCTAAACACATGCAGGCCATGAAAAATCGCACGACACATGTTGACGTGTTCAAAATTGTTCGCTGTAACGAAATTTCTGATGTTTTCAATCTGCGCACACACACACACAAATCGGTATTTCAAAAGGAAAGAAAAAAAAAGAAAAGAAAAAAGCCTTTTAGAGAAACGACAGCACAAACTTCCGCTGCTGGGAAATTATTACCGCACGAAACTCACTGTCACCGAAGTTTTCATCGTTCTCCCTCCTCCCTTTTTGACTTCCTTAGACTGGCGCCAGATGATGAAAGATGTAATAATGAACTGTCATCATCATTACGAGAGCTGGCAACCTCATCCATGGATATCTACTGCTAAGTCGAATTATTTCCCTCCCTCACACAATAGCACACCATCCAAAACTTAGCAGCCCTTATGGGAATATTTCAGCGCTGTCAGCAATCAAGGAAGGGGGAGATGTCAGCGTGTTGTGTGTTTCATGGCAACACGTGTGACACTTACATAAAAAAATAAAAAGAAGACCACTGCGAACGATCGCTCAGAAAACTGAAACATGACAGGCATTATCCTCAATCACACAGACCGCGAGTTTTAAATGTCAAGTGCAGTTACCTCATATGAAGGGCGATGGACGTATACCTCGGATTTCAACTTCCCTTCGAGTTTGTGTTCTCGTGTAAATTAGGTTCCTACGTGTTAAATATTTTCCCATTTAACGCTACAGAACTTTTGTTAACGTGTACAGTGAACCTTGCTTAGCGACCACCCCTAATTACGATCGTTTTTCTGTGGAACCGATTTCGAAACCCATAACGCTAATGCGAACTTTCCCCCTATGAAAAGACGTTCACATGCCGCCCCGGTGGCGCAGTGGTCTAAGGCGCTGGCCTCTGATCATTCGTCAGTAAGGGGTCCGGGTTCGAATCCCGGTCAGGCATGGATGTTGTGTTTGTCTTACGGCACTGGCTCTCTCCCTTCCCTGGAACCAGTGACCCTAAATTAGGGACGGGCGACTGCTTATAGCCCATTGAGTTGCTCACGGTGGTCGTTAAACCTCCAATCAAAAAAAAAAAAAAAAAAAAAAGACGTTTACCCCTTCTATACGACCAGGGCCGCAGGTAGCATGGTGGTCAACGCTCGTGATTGCCACGGAGAAACTCAGGTTCGATCCCAGGCAGGTATGAACGCTCGAACCACTAAATATCCGCCGTGCGTCGAATGGGCACGTTAAGCCGTCGGACCCCGGGTACTGGCACCCCGGTAATAAATAAGGGCGTCTTTCTTCCCCTTTCCACCTCGCTTCCGTGTCATTTTCTTATAGGGCACTCCAGCCTAAATCTCTTACACTGTAAAAAATTGCCAGGTCAAATTACGGTAGATACACCGGCAGCTGAGTTGCCAGTCAATAAACCATAATTTTACAGTACCATGCCGTAATTCTCATTAACATGCCTAATGACCGGAAAGTAAAAACGTCTAATGACCATAATGTTCAGTAACATGTCTAATGACAAATAGATAATAACACATGTTATGTTTATTAACATGTCTAATGGGAAATAAAAACATCTAATGCCGTAATGTTCATTAACATTTTTAAAGACAGGGAATAAATAATATGTCTACTGCCTGGGAAATAGAAACGTGTTGCCCATAGAGTTGTTGCCAGTCGACTGATTGTACATGAAAAAATAGGTATATAACCACTTTAAGAAGAACGTTGCCAGATTGTCAAAGTGAAAATACAGTAACAGTTCAAACGGTTTAAACACCATGAACATGTAGTTTATCTAATCGAAAATTTATGGTTGACCTCCAGGTGGCGTGCTTACAATCTGCAAACCGTCTTAATCCGGGTAACACACTGACTATTCACAGCAATTTTTTACAGTGTAGCATCCTATTTCTAAGGGTTGTGTTACGAAAATTTAATAGTAGAATTTGAGACAGATATTAAATCTCATTTCGCAACTTTTATTTCGCTTTTGTGCTCCATTTCCTTTGTTTCCAAGAAGCGTGAGAGAATTTCGCTGTGTCACTCCTCAATTAAACATCGGATACACGGTTTATTTAGAGACGCCAGTTTTTCTCATTTTAGAATCTGCACCTTTGTATTTTGTAGGCGGATTAGTATTGCCGTGTTCGTTTGATCATTTTCCTTCTTTATTTCAAAGCAGCCGATTGAAAGCGCAAGCCCTCTTAATTTTTACCTTGATGCTTTGTATTAGTCGATGCCGGCGTGTTTTTTCCATGGGGCTTTGTGGAAACAAGGGGGAGTTACGGCAGTCACTTCTAGGATTGGAAAGTGAACGATCGCAGGAGCACGAGGGCAGGAAGGGCCCGACGTGTTGGGAAAGCACGTCTTAAGCAGACCGAGGGAATACAGGTATTCTCCGCAGCGTGAAGAAATGACAGCAGGAGGATTTAGGCAAGAAAATGTGGGTTTTGAGAGGAGCGGGAACGAATGATTAGAAAAGCTGAGCACAACCTTCTGGAATTAAGTAAAGAAAAGAATAAAGTGCTTTACAAGAGTTTTAGTTTTAAAAGGATTGCGAAAAATTGTTACTTATAGCTATTTTATTGTCTTCAACCACGCAAGACTTAGCAAGTTAACATAACCACTTAACAGTTGTTTAAGACCAGAGGTCAGACACTCCCTTCCTAAAATCCTCTACATATGATCTGATCCAAACGACCATCTTTGCGTAAGGACTATTGCACAAAAACTGCGTTGTCCAGATTACCATTCTCGCTGAAAATTTTCTGTATACCGTGGAACCATGAAATAATAAATTATTTTTTTTTTTTTTTTTGGAGGGGTCACTTTAAATTGATAGGAAGTTTTCTCTTACATGGAAGTGAGTGGGGAAAGGGGGGTGAAGAAGTTCTCGGCGATGACAGGCAATGAAGAAAGTGTTCAACTACAGAGTAACGTAAAGAAACACAGTCTCTCCACAATTAACACTTCACACATACGGTACTGGAAATAAACTGGAATGCATCATGTTTGGATTGTAGGAATTCAGAGTACGTAATTTATAAAAGTTATGCGATAGTTTACAAAGGTTTAATCTCATAACTGTTAATTGGATATGACACTAAAACTTTCCCCTATTTAGGATATGCCACTAAAACTTTCCCTCTAAACGACCGTTTTTTGGAAAAACCACCAGTGGTCGCTTTAGAGAGGTTTAACTGTAGTTGTTAACGGGTCTTTTCGTTCTAGTTCGATATCTTTAACTAATTGCAGTTCGTTGTGAATGTTACGAAGCAAGTGTTAAATGCACTTGTATTAAATCTGTTCTATATTACTATCAAATCTTATTGTTGGTTTGTTCTTAAATAATCTTAGACTTCTTACAGTATTAATTCTTCTCGTTGCTCTTATGATTCTTACATACTCGCTCTTTCGTACTCACTCCGATTCTATGTTACTTTTGATTCTCGCCTTTTGGACGCCAGGAAGCTTCCTGCTTCCCAAATATCTGCCCCCGCCCGATGTCTCTCTACCGCTGTGTCAGACTATTCTTCTCGTCTTTTCTGTTGTCACAATCGCGACTTTCCCCCGTGTTCCTCTGTCGTTGTGAAGAGCAATAAATTCATTAAGCAGTCTGGGTGCGCTATTGTATCACAATGCACTGATCGCAGGGGAAAGTAATGAAGTTATAAAACACTTAGCCAACGTACTGAGCTCGATTACCTAGGAAATGCTGTTTTATAACTCTACGAATGACCGCTGACGATAAGCACCTTCTTGAAAGCGTCGTCGATGTTGAATCTCAGAGAGGCCTACTGCTGAAATTTTCGTACTATTCCTTGGAAACGAACGATCTGTTAAATATCCGTAACGATTTCTCCACACGAGCTTTTCAAAACTGGCATCATGACAGTGGGTCAAAAAGGTAAATAAAACGAAGTTCGATAAAAGTTTAGTAAGAGCTGTACTTAAAGCTATGTTCAGAACAGAATGCTATTTAGAGAGACTGATGTTCTGAGAGATATACTATGAGAGAAGTATGATGAGTAGTGCAAGTTTGAGTTAAATTTGTGACGGCGAGCGACAGTTGTCATCAAACAAAGTGTTACTAAGTAGTAGCTTGAAGTGTGTTGCACATTGATGTTACAAGCGACTATTTATGTGACGAATGCTTTACCTGCTGGGAGACATGCACAAGTGTTCAAAACTTAAGGCCAGGTCTTGACCTCTAGTGTCGCAGAGGAGCGATCTTGCTATTTGAAATTGAAACTATAGGGACTCCATTACTTACCGAAATGATGACGGAAACAGCACTCACACAACTGCAGACACTAAAGGATATAGCGGAACTTTATTTAGAATCGGCTACATAGCATTTGGTGCCATGATACAAACGCATCACTGCCAAAGACAGTACGGAGAGAGAGAGGAGGTCCTCAGTAGGGGATGTGATCAACCGAAACGTCGATGTACGATTTGCACTGTCTGTCCATACTTCGTACTAGGCTGTTGAGTTCTTGCGGTAATATCGCTCATTCTTCCATCAGCGCAGTCTTCAGCTGTTGGACAGTTTTTGAAGCGTGCCCTGTTGAAAATTGTTACTTAGAAATAAGCAAAATGCACTCGTTTTTGAGTACATTCTGGGCTTATAATAGCTCCGAGTACTTGTGTCTCATTTCTCGAAAAGACACGTACTCATTTTTGAGTACATACAGGGAATCAATTTATGAGTATATATGGTATTTCTAATTTCAAATATATGTACTCATTTTTGAGTACATACAGTATTCTCGACACTTTCTACATTCAGTTGTTCTATTTTTTTCTCTTTTTACTCACACCGGTCAATACATAACCTTTTCTATGTTGTACTTGGTATGAGTCAAAAAATTTTTTTTGCTTCAGTCTCTTCTTAATAGAATGTGAATTCTGAATTTTCATAACTGCTGCGTTGCGCGTTTTGATCTTCAGGTTATTTTGCAACTTTCGTTTTAAATTCTTAAGTTTTTCTTATGTTTTACGACTATGCTCTTAAATGTACTAAAAAAAATCCATATATTTCAAATATATGTGCTCTAACTTCATTCAGTTTCTGTGCCCTTTCGGGCAGGACACAGAAACTGAAGGACGTTAGAGCGAATCTAGCAGGCTAGTTTGTAAGTGAGAGAGAGCACACTAGATGGCGCCACCGTACTATTTTACATATAGAAGGCAGAGAGAAATTACGGGCAGCTGAGGAATGAACATCTTTATATGTAAACGGGGGATTTCTACCCGGGGGCCGTCACTTAAATGTGCTCGTCTGATGCACGGCGAATATTCAGCGATTGTTAGAAATTTACACCACTACAGAGAGCCTCCAGGTTCAAGCCTATCAGGCTAGGTTTGAACCTGGGGGCCCTCCTCAGTAGTCTGAATCTCTAACCACTAAGCTATCCGCGGCTCGATTTCAAATTTAGAATACGTGTACTCCATACATACTCATTTATTCATAGAATCAACTGGAAGTATATTATTCGATGGCACATCTGGGATAATAGATATACTCGTTGCCACATGCTGGGCAAATGGACCGCACAATTTTATTACAAATACAGTGATGAAGCAACAATATATTATTTATGAGATTGACACAAATATATAGTTATTGTAGAAACGTACACAAAGGTACTTTATGCATTAAATTACTTGTGATCAGTGACTTTGTTGTACTAATTATTATTATTATTTATTTATTTATTTGATTGGAGGTTTAACGACTACCGTGAGCAACTCAATGGGCATAAGCAGTCGCCCGTCCCTAATTTAGGAACACTGGTTCCAGGGAAGGGAGAGAGCCAGTGCCGTAAGAAAAACACAACATCCATGCCTAACCGGGATTCGAACCCGGACCCTTTTCGGACAAGTGATCAGAGGCCATCGCTTAGACCACTGCGCCACCGGTGCGACAACTAATTATTTATGTGTGACGCTTTACACATTTATTAAACAATTTCTCTTGAAATCTATAATATCTAAAATGAAGTAATACGAGATCGTATTTATATTTATTTATTTATTTATTCTTTTTTTTTTTTTTTTTTTTTTGAAATGAAGATTTATCGATTGATGGAGAAAACTGGAGATAACAGACACGTACGTTTATCTTGGACAGCAGATATCAAGTGAGGGTCACATTGATGAAGAAATTAATCGGCGTACAAAACTTGCCTGGAGAGCTTTTGAAAGAAACAGCATAATTTTTAAGAGCAGTATGCCATTATGTCTTAAAAGAAAAGTGTTTGATCAATGCATCCTTCCAGTGCTTACGTATGGTTCAAAGATGTGGACCATAACTAAAAGAGACATACAAAGGCTGCATACAACTCAAAGAATCATGGAGAGGTGCATGCTTGGTGCAACCAGGAAAGATAAGAAGAGGAACTCGTGGATCAGAAAAATGGCAAGAGTGGAAGACATCATGATCTGAGTTAAATCCCTGAAATGGCAATGGGCTGGACATACTGCCAGAAGAACAGACCATCGATGGACAGCCGAAATTTTAGATTGGATTCCAAGGGACAGGAAAAGACCCAGAAGAAGACCACATGGGAGATGGGTGGATGAAATTCGAAAGTATGCGGGAGTGACATGGAGGAGACTGGCACAAGACAGACCGTTGTGGAGGAAACTTGGGGAGACCTTACGTCCAGCAGTGGACTGATAATGGTTGACAATGATGATGATGATGATGATGTTTGATATTTATTGACGCAGTTATATGTAAGTTCGTATGGTTACTTATATTTTAGCATGTCATGCACTCGTTTACGATACGATTGTACTTAAAAAAAAAACAAAAAAACGAGTAGGTAAAGGTGCTGATTTTTAAGTAGATTTTTTTCACAGTGTGTGTTGACGTGCCGTGCCGCGCCGCTTCTCTCCAGAGCGTCCAATACGTGTTCTATGGGACTTAAGTCGGAGGAACGTGCTGGCCGTTTCATCCGCTGAATGTCTTCACTTTCCAGCAGCTCCTCAACATCCACCGTACGATAGAGTGTGGCGTAATCGACCATTAACATGAACTGTGAACTAATGGCACCTCGGAACAGACGAACATGGAGAAGGATTACCTCATTACATTAGCGTGCACCGGTTATAGTACCTCCTTCCAGTACATGGAGCTAAGTACGTCCATTGAAAAATACCTCCCTATACGAGAACACCGTGGCCACCATATCTATCCCTTTCATTGACGTTTTCAGGGCGATACAGACTGCCTACTTCACGCCAGATTAGCTGAGACCCACAATAATTAGAGACTAAATCTACTCTCATCAGTAAAGAGTACCGTACCCCACTGTTCTGCTGCCCAGTCCTTATGTTCTCTGGATCACTGTAAACGGTGTCTCTGGTGACCAGTTGTTAATGTAACACAGCGTACCGGTAGTCGGGAAACAGTCCACCTTTGTGTAGTCGTCCAGCCATTGTAAACCGCATATCGTGCGTCCTATGTTCAGTTGTTTTGCAAGGTTACTTGCAATCTGGTGGCTATCTCTCTTGGCTTCTACGAGCACATAGTGGTTCCTTAATGGGGTGTTCTTAGTGGATGACCACCTGCGTTCTTTCGTACAGCTGTGCCTGTAATCTTGAAGGCCGACCACGCACGCGATACGGTGTTATGGGCGATATGAATAGTATTCCTGAAGTAATTATCTTCTTAAATTAATTAATAACTATTACATCAGATATTTTTTCTACGCAAAATTTCTGTTCAAATTAATCTCCTTTTTAGGCAAGCACCGTTTCTGAATCCAAAAAATAAAATCTTGCTTGGAAAAATTCAAGAAATTATTGCCTGACTCATCTCTAAAGCTTTGATTTATTTTAAGAGTTACAGAGTGGTGAGCTTCGAGTTTTCACGTGGTTCAAAGAAGTGAAATCCTGGATTATCTGACATGTGAACACAAGCATTAACTTTCCTGATTTCCTAGCACATTTTTAAAGAAAACCAAGAGCTCGTTAATCAGGAAAATGGCAAGAGCTGATGGCATCACCATCAAAGTAAAGACTCTAAAGTGACAATGGGCAGGACAAATTACTAGAAGAACTGACCACCATTGGATAACTGAAATACAGGACTGGACACCAAGGAACAGGAAAACACCCAGAAGAGGACCAAGTGAGAGATGGGTGGATGAAATTCGAAAGCATGCCGGAGTGACACACGCAAAAGAATTTTGCTCAAGACTTGTTGAAGAGACCTGGCCCCTGGGTAGATCTTCATCCAAGGAGTGGCACACGCAAAAGAATTCCTCAAGACTTGTTGAAGAGTCCTGGCCCCTGGATAGATCTTCATCCAAGGAGTGACACACGCAAAAGAATTCCTCAAGACTTGTTGAAGAGATCTGGCCCCTGGGTAGATCTTCATCCAAGAAGTGACACACGCAAAAGAATTCCTCAAGACTTATTGAAGAGACCTGGCCCCTGGGTAGATCTTCATCCAAGTTTACCCAAGCCTCTGTGAACATTTACCACGCTTTTTTAGCCATTCCTTCATCCAACACCAGTGGTTAACACGACGTTTCGTTCTTAAAGCTAAAATTATAGCTGAACACGTTTTTCTTTGTACATCCATTCTCGGATGCAGACAGAATCGGTGTACTAACCGTGGATACTCGATTGATACTGAAGCAAAGTAATGACGCTTAATAATGAGCGTGTAAGCTGTGAAAACAAGTTAATAAAATCATGCAATGCATTGATTATATGATACGCTTTCCAACATACCAGAAATCGCGCGCAGACAAACTCTCCTCCCTGCCCTGACTATTGATTCATTCAGTATACCTCCGGAACAACATACTAAAGTTTTGTCGCAATAGAAGCATTTTTAGTCAAGTTATGAGGATGTAGAATAAATCTCGCTCCTATGCCTTCACCTTTGACCCCATTTTGATTATATTACACAGAATTGGTTCAGTTTATCTACGGAACATAAAATTTTGTCGCAATCGAAGCATTTTCACGCAAGTTATAACGTATAAGGGCGATGGAGTGGATTCCGCTCCTATGTCCTGACCTTTGACCCTTTTCGCCCATTTTTAAATAGGGTTCGTCCCCACGTAGTCCCCTACCACATACTAAAATTTCATCGAAATCGAACCATTTTTACGCGAGTTATCGTGCGGACAGAGAGACAGACAGAAGGACAAAGCTGGAGCATATACACTTCTTCAACCTACGGTTGGAAAGCGTAAATAATGACGGGGTAATGATGGAGTAATGATTAAAGTGCAGTAATGACAGTATTATATTCAACGTGTAAGGTCAGCTTAAGGGAATAAGCAGTTGCCTGTTCCTAATTTGGGGTCACTGGCAGTGTTCTTTCAAGCATACATCCAGAAGGGGGGGGCTCCTGGAAACGACCATCCCCCACCCCTCCCCAGCCACATTTTATGTTACATAACCAAATGTGTGTGTGTGTAACAAATGGAAAACTTGCCCCTCTCAGGTTCCATTTGCCCCCTCGGCCAAAAATTCCTGAAAGAAGCACTGGTTCCTGGGGAAGGAGAGAATCAGTGCCGTAAGACACACACACACACACACACACACACACACACAATGCGTTATCAAGATTCGAAACCGGACCCAGGTCGCCTCTGACCACTCGGATAACGACCTTTTTTAGCCTGGGTGTTCATATCTTCCCTTTCTTGGTGCTTTTTAGCCAAAAATGGTCCTAGCGATGAAAAAAAAACATTGTAGTCAATTTTGGAACCTTCCGTCGTTTTGTTTGCCGCTTCTTACAACGTTCAACACAAAGAGAATAAGGACCCCCCCCCTCCTCCCCGTTTTTTTTTTTTTTAATTTTTCGTAACTTTGGAACTAAACGTTTGCAAGAGAGGAGGCCAATTCAATTTGCGTTCAGCTGTCGCGACCTTACTGGGGTCGCCCCCCCCGCGTCCCCCCGAACACTGCATTTCCGCCTCCTACAGGGAAAGACAACATGGTCGTCTCCAACATCCGGAGTAATGACACTATCGGAACACATCAACGAGCACCACCACCACCACAGCGGGACGACTTTTGAAGAAATACCCCCCCCTTCCACGACCCGCTCATTCGTGGCCCCACTTCCTTGAGAGACAAGTCACAAAATGAATTCCGGCTACTGATGGTCGTGCAGTTTCATGATGTTATCTCCACCGTTAGCTATTTTATCGCAGTTTATTATGTTCTTTCTCCCAATACAAAAGGTAAAAGAGCACCTCCATCGCAAGAAGAGGCTAAAACAGGCGGAGGAAGAACACGAATTCCTCACGTAACATTTACGAAGGCTCGTCAAAATATGTCAGGCGTTTCATGTCAGAAAATTATGACGCACGGTTTCGACAAGGTCAAAGGGCACGCGCCTGGCCAAGATTATATTTTTTCACTTTTTATTCCTCCAACTCCCTCCCTACACTTCTTCCCAGAGTCATGGTGGTTTCTACCAATGGAGGTTTCATTTCAATTGACCAATCCAAGCCTACACACTTAAAAAAAAAAAAAAAAAAAAAAAAGAGGCAGAGATGGCATTGCCGCACAGAATTAGAGCTCTGGCCTTCTGGTTGCCACTCGGGTGAATTATTGTTCAGTTTTCTAAAGCTTGATTTGTTGTCTGCGACTGAAACTTCATGGCATCTGTCAAGAATTAAACTTATTCGTAGACATGTTCTGCGTTTTTTTTCCCACGCTTCTTCATTGCAAAACGGAAGTAAATCCTAAAGGTTCCCCAATCTCAAAGGCATGTCTACCGTAACCAGCTACGAGTAACAGAAAACTTTCGATTTTGCTCATTACAAGCCATTTATGTACATGCACATTTCCAAATACCAACATTAACTTACTTCACAATTGCAAATTATTCGTACGAAATAAAATACACTTAACATATCTATGGTCCAAAAAAAAAAAAAAAAAAAAATAGCAAAATTGGAAACACTTAATATCTTTTTTCAACGTATCTCAACATCGCCTAATTCACAACTCGCAATTTCTTATTTTATTTGGTTTGGTTTTGCTTTTTAGTGAAGAAAAAATATTTCTCTTTGTTTCCCCATTCAGTAGAAATTGCAGCGAACTATCAACTAAATTTATGGTTCATAGCTAATGAAAAGGAATTTCCTTTTATAATCAAAGACATGTTGCTATTTGAAAGACAAAAGCTGTATTTTTCTTTATTGTCACTGCTTCGCCCTGCCATTTATCATTATTGCACTCTAGCTCATAACCCGCGCATTGTATGCACGGGTGGAAAAGCTGTGACTGAAATTTTTATAACACGAATTGTAAAATACATATACATAACTATAATAAACAGTTGAATTATTAATGAGCAGTCTATAACATAGGTCACCAACAACAAAATTTTCGTAATATTTCCATAACAGAAGCCTATTACCATTGGTCTACAAAAAAAAAAAAAAAAACCTTTTTCTGTTCCAAAGATGTTACTGGCCAAACTTTATATTATAGTATTTGTCGCGCTGAATTCAACAATGAAAACTATTTTTCTCTATCACGTAAGATTTTTGTGAGACAGTTACGTAAATATTTTACATTAATAACATGTACACTAAGGAAATTAATTAATGTTCAACGTACCTAAAAGGTCTTAGTTGAAGATTTCCTGGAATAATTTGCCTCAGGAAGGTCCCTTTTGAGAGTCCAGTAGTATCCTGCTAACATACTTGAACTCCACTTTCCTTTATATCTTTTTTCGATGCTTGAAATGTCCTGATGAAAGCGTTCACCGTGTTCATCACTTACGGCGCCCAGGTTTTCGGGAAAGAAATCAAAGTGAGAGTGAAGGAAGTGGATCTTCAAAGACATATTTGTTGCCTAAGTCTTCATATGCTTTCAACATCTCATGTACTACATCCGTATTGTTGCCTAAAACGTTTTTCACTAAATTCTTGAAAGAAACCTATGCGCGTTTTTCTAAGTCATTCAAACGTCCTTCAGAAGTTTTATCTTTCATTAGTTCTCTAATTTGTGGTCCTACGAAAATTCCTTTTTTTAATTTTTGCATCGCTAGTTTTGGGGAACTTCTCCTTCAAGTACAAAAAAACACTTTCATTTCTGTCCATGGCTTTCACAAATATTTTCATCAAACCTAATTTGATATGAAGAGGTGGGAGATAGATGTTTTTTGGGATCAACTAAAGGAGCATTTATTACATTTTTTTCACCAGGTGTAAGAGGATTACGTGAAGGCCATGTCTTCCTTTTGAAATGACTTTTACGATCCCGACTGTCCCACTCGCACAAAAAACAGCAACATTTTGTGTATCCAGACTGTAACCCGAGCAGCATAGCGATCACCTAGAGGTCTCCACATATGTACCAAATGAATTTTTCATACTGTATCTTGTTTAGAATAATTTTCATATGTTCATAGGTTTCTTTCATATTAATATAGCATGTGCTAGTGGAACTGATGGGAATTTGTTTCCATTGTGCAAAAAGACAGCTTTTAGGCTAACTTTTGACGAATCTATAAACAAACGGCATTCCTGTGCGTTATAAGCATGCCCCATAATGTCCATCACTGATGAAATATCATTACAGTACACTATATATCCTTCTTGCAAGAAAAACTCCTTGAAATCTTCTTGAGGATTTCGAAAGTAGCATACCCTAGTTCCGCGATCAAGAAGGTTCCACTCTTTTAGCCGTGATCCCAAAAGTTCTGCTTGTTTTTTAGATAAATTTAAATCACGCACTAAATCATTTAAGTCTCCTTGTATCAACAAATGAGGCTCATTAGAAATGTCGAAACATGCATCATGTCGATCAGCGTGATCTTCTTTCTGATCCTCTTCAGAGCTTGAATTTTCATTTATATCGGTTGATACCGGGTGAGGTGGTATTGGCATATCATCACTGTGGGGAATAGGTCGCATCGCTGAAGGTAAGTTGGGATATTTTAAACTGTGTTTCGACTTGCTTGTGATTCTCTTTGTATTTGTTAAACAAAAATAACAGTACGAAGAATTATCTTTCGGCTCCCTCCACACCATAGGAACTGCAAATGTCATATGGCGAGAACCGTTTGCCCACCCCGTTATAAGTCTTGAACATGTAGCACAACAAACATGTGGGGCCCAACTCTTGTCCTGATCTCCTACTTTGCAACCAAAGTAAAGCTGATAACACTTTCGTATTAACGGGCTAAAGTTCCTCCTTTGAGGTTTGAATGTCAATCCACCGCACACATAACAAAACGTATCCGGATGGTTGAGGTACTTGTGTGGCATTTTTCAGTTTTCACACACAAACAAAAGCTACTAAGAAAGAGCAATGCACAGCGTTCACTCTGGCTGTCTGCAGAGAACTGAGAATTAAGACGTAGTCGAGCAGTCGAGTGAGCAGCCGGGAAGGGTGCAGGTGGCGCCATGTCTATGACTCATTCACACGTGCGGACAGGAACATCTCCCTCCCCTTTGATAAAACACGAACGCAACAAAGTCTGTATGTCACCTGCAGCTTTTTTTCTTTTATTTTCTCATATGAACAAACGGTGCTATGTGCTCAAAGTCAATACTGGAATTATTTCTTGCAAAAAAAAAACAACAACTATTTTTAACGTAAAAAATTGAAAAAAAACATATTCTTATATCTCTAAAACTATACGTGATAGCAAAATTTGGATAGCAAATCTGGATTTCTCGTATGAAAATACTAAAGAATCAAAAATTGTTTTTGTCTGGGGCAAAACATATGTTTACCAGTGTTATATAGGTTAATAGATTTTAACCCTTCATATGATGACGGTCAGAGTACCTTACTCATATAATGTAAAAATTTTACTAGTTCCTTTTTATGAAACAAATTAACGCTGATTCCTTTATGTGAATTCCTTTTTATAAAATTACTCTGCAATTTTATTCCTTTTTTATGAATTTACTCTGCAATGCGAAGAAAATGAAATAAAACATGACATAACACCTACGTAACAAAACAAACGTCGCAGACAGTTGTTCGAGCACGTGCTTGTGGCCACAGATGAAGTCGTTTGTCTTGCTAACTTATTTCTCCTTTATTTTACGTACCGTGCGATAGCGGTGAGCTTAGTTCCGATTTCGGCCACCGGATAAAAGCAGATGGCGCTGCAAGTACTGAATGACGTCAGAGTGTTAGGGACAGACATCGCATATTATGTAGGTTTTATTACAACATATAAACAACTAACATCAAGTATTATTGTGTGTTTGCAAAAGTTCTGCCTGTTTTTGTAATAGATGCATGATGCGATCGAAGTAGTTATGTGACAGATGACGCTGCGATGCCGAATTTTCGGCCAGTAAAGTGTGGAGCAGTCGAGCATATAGAGGCACTAAGTTTGTCCGAATTAATCTTACTTAAAGCTGTCTCAGCACGATTTAGAACACTTCCATCTAATGCACGCAAGCCTTAGAAGTATAAGATATTTATTTACATCTAAAACCAGTATGTACAGATAAAAGCAACTTTAAAAGCAGGAAAGATCTTCCAAGTCTTCACAAGACTCATTATCAAGCCAAAGTGCAGCCCAAATTGCAGTGAACAAGACAATATATGTACAAACAAGCGACCGTCATGCATCTGTAACTATAGCAACATCTAGGTGTGCATATACTGTAAACATAAAATTTAACTTTCCCGACAATTTATCTAAGTATCCGGTGGCTTTAATGTCCTAACGCATTGACGCCAAGGTAATGGTAAGTTACTGGGCATGTCTGCATTGCAACATTCCGTGAAAAATGGGTTGCACTTTGGCTTGATAATGAGTCTTGTGAAGACTTGAAAGATCTTGCCTGTTTTTAAAGTTGCCTTTACCTCTACATACTGGTTTTAGATATAAATAAATATATTATACTTCTGAGGCTTGCATGTATTAAATGAAAGTGTTCTAAATCGTGCTGAGACAGCTTTATGTAAGATTAATTCTATAGCTGCACGAGATATACTGTCTCTTCAGGTCTGTCAGAGTAAGTCATTCGTAACGGAAATCACGGACAGTGTGACATAGCAAGCGATAAGGAGCACGCTAGATGTTGTTTACTGTACGAGTTCGATAAAGGTAGTACTGCAGCCGCAACATCTGTCAAGTGTATGGGGAGGGTGCAGTTGATGATAGCATATGTCGCCATTGGTTTCGGAAATTCCAGGATGGAGACAGAAGCTGTAAAGGTAACCACGTCTTGGACGTTCATCCGTAGTTTCTGACGAGGATGTGGACCAAGCCATAACAAATGACCCACATCCAACTGTTCAGGAATTAGCGGAAACGTTCTCGGTACACAGAACAATAGTCGAAAGAGGGATGCATGCGCTTGGGTTCATCACCAAGTTCGATAACTGGGTTCCGCACGAGTTTTCTGCAAAGCAACGAGAGGAGAGAATCCGTACCTGTGTTTCTCTGCTTTCTCGTCCCAGAAATGAACCGTTTTTAGGAAGAATTGTGACGGGTGATGAGAAATGGGTACTGTACCGTAATGTAAAGCGTCGACGGACTATGTGCCCAGGTGCGGAACCTGCTCCATCGACCTCAAAAGGAGGACTGCATACCAAAAAGGTTTTGTTGAGTGTTTGGTGGGATGTCCAGCAGGGAATAATCCACTGGGAGGTGTTGGCACCTAACCGAACGATAAATGCTGACCTCTACTGCCAACAGTTGGACAGATTGCGAGAACAACTGACATCGAAGCGGCCAGTACTCGTCAATCTCAAACGCGTGATCCTTCATCATGATAACGACAGACCTCATGCTGCTTTAATCACTCGGCAAAATGACTGGACTTTGGTTGGGAAGTGTTACCTCACCCTGCGTATTCCCCTGGCCTGGCACCTACGGACTACCACCTTTTACGATCGTTACAGAACGCCTTCGCTCTCCAAACCTACCTTCGATGATGTGGACGATGTAAAGACGGCATTACATGACTTTTTTTACTCTAAAACACAGTTTTTTCCGGCGTGAGATTCACCAACTCATAAACAGATGGCAAGAGGTCATACAGAATGATGGCAATTATATGAAATCCTAAATACGTTATTTGTTGTGTTCGCCTCCTTTCTTTGTAGCCTACAAAAACGGGTAGAACTTCTGCACACACACAATAAAATGTTTAAAAGCTTGATAGGCTAAAACTCCACAAAATCATGTTCACAGGGTTCGCATCAAAACGTAAGTTGAACTTAACCAGTTTCAGGGGAAAATTAAGAGTAGAAAAGGTTCGAATTGACTTTGGGAGGGGGGGGAAGATGTATCTCCGGCAAAGAAATCTCATGTCAATGGATTAAACTTAACGTGTATTTGTTGCACCATCGACCTCGTTCCAAATGTGTAATTTTTACATAGGATGAACATAACTAAACGTTGGCCTATTCCAACATTCCCGCAGTGAAACTTTGAACGGGAAGTTTTCATATCGGTTAAGTTTATAAAAGCTGCAGTGAGGAAGGGAATTATGGGGCAGGAGACGGACCTGAAAGAAAAGAAGTTATAATTTAAATATTATTTTCTTGAAATCAATTTAGAGTTAGTTGTCTAGTTTTTTGAACTTTGGCTTTTCTAGCAGGATTTTTTTTTTATTGGAGGTTTTACGACCACCGTGAGCAACTCAATGGGCTATAAGCAGTCGCCCGTCCCTAATTTAGGGTCACTGGTTCCAGGGAAGGGAGAGAGCCAGTGCCGTAAGACAAACACAACATCCATGCCTGACCGGGATTCGAACCCGGACCCCTTTCGGACGAATGATCAGAGGCCATTGCCTTAGACCACTGCGCCACCGGGGCGGCCTAGCAGGAATATGAGCAAGTGAAAAGTTTAAGGGCAAAACTAATCTCTTTCTTTCCTGAAACATGGCAAGTACTAAAAGGACTTCGGCAAAGCCATTTTTTTCTCTGAAAAAGCCAAACGCACACACAAAGTGATTACACCGTTTTCCTGGAAAACGTGCTGATCATCCCTCAACCGCAGTTTTCAATTTTATTACTTTCATCTTCGGCGCCTGTCAGTAATTCATTACATTAACACAAGCAAATGAATGTTAGTTCCTTGTAGCCAGGGAGGAGCCTTACTTCTATTAAACAAATAAAGTATCGTTCCGCCCAGCTGAGAGAGACGTTTGGACGATCTAATCACAGATCTTTTGTATGTCGTAATTAACTGGCTGTAATTCTTGAAACACATGAGCTGTTAACATCAATCGCGACTTCAATTTTTCTCGTGAAGCACTCCAAAGAATTTCACAATACGCCCTATCTCGGTTTGTGCATTTTTCCAAATTCGTCATTTTTCTCCAATATTTAAATTATAACCAGAAGTACGTGGTGAGCCGTTTAAGTTTCCGGTACTGCCTCACAATTTTCTTTCTTGATCTGTAACCTAGTAATCTGCTAATTTTATCAATAGGATTTCCAGGTAAACTGCTTCTTTCTCAGGTACCAACCAACCAAAATTAGGGGCACCTTCATATTATGTCTACGGAAAGGAACTATTTATTAGAACTATCTTTGATTAGAAATACACTATATTGACAAAAGCCACCGGACAACCTAGAAGATAAACAACAACATAGCATTTAGTGGCATACCATGGACCTTAATTGCATGCACTGACCCTTCGAGACATGCTTTCGACAAAGTTTTGGAACACAGCGATAGGTATGCGCTTCCATTCGGTGCATAATGCTGCCGCTAACTGTTGCTTAGTAGTAGGCCTTGGTTCCAAAATTCTTATGCGGTGCTCTAATTCTTCATATAGGTGTTCTATGGGATTAAGATCACGGCTCTGTGCTGGCCAGTCCACACACGATACGGAATTATCATCAAACCACGCCGTAACAGTCTCGGTGCATTACCCTGCTGGTACCAACAGGGCTCGGTTCCGTAGTATTACTACAGAGTTGGTAAGGCATAATTGTCCAAAATATCGAGGTAGACGTGCTGGCTAACAGGTTTGTCCACCATAACCAATGGGCCGGGACCATAACACGACCCCCCCCCCCCAAAAAAACTAGTACACTGCTAGCTCCAAACTTGACCGTAGGAACAGTACATTGTGGTAAATAGCGTTCCCCCAGCCGCCGCCATACCCACACATAGCCATCAGACTGATGAATCGTGTATCTAGATTCATCAGTCCATAAGACCCGTTTCCATTGATCTACGGTCCACGATAAATGTTCTTTACACCATGCTAAACGACGAGGAGCATTCCGAGTGGAGATGAAAGGCTTATGAGCAGCCGCACGACCACGGTAACCCATGGAATGAAGATATATGCGAATGGTACGTGCACATACAGAGGTTACATCATTTTTACTCACCTGTACACTGAGGTCTTGTGCAGTACTCCGTCGATCAGCTGTAACGACTGTCCTGAGGCTTCGAGATCCTCTATCACTGATTTTCTTTGGTCTGCCGGTACGTTTTGCTGTTTCAGGCATGCACGCCATGTGTCTTCCACTTATTCAGTACATCCAAAACATTTGACTTGGTTATGTTTAAACACCTCTCGGTTTCTCTTATGGACAACACGCTAATATAACACCCAACAATATTTCCTTTCTCAAAGTCAGTTCTCTCCCGCCGCGACATTTTCACTCAACCTCACAGTGCGATATGATCGCGGTCAGCTGCAGGCTTGTTTTTATACCGTTTGCAAATGTGCCACGACATTTTAACTCAACCTCACAGTGCGATATGATCGCGGCCAGCTAAAGGCTTGTTTTTATACCGTTTGCAGATGTACCGCGCATCTTAACAACGCAGCGGATCCGTTCATTTGCTTTTGAAGGGGAGTTCAATTACTTTTATTAATATTGTGTACTTTATATTGTGCCTATGGAAACGAACCTACGATCCTTGTTTAGGGGCACTCTTGTCTATGACAAGACGCCATCCCTGATGCCACATATTACACCTATGGGATGGGATTCTTTTGATTAAGAATACTTCATGCTTCATCTATGGAACGGAGCACAGCACTGTTGATCACTAACACCTCAGATTACGGCTGTGGAAAAAAGTGCTCTAGTTCCGGGGTACATCCCCATATTATTAGGTGTGCAACTTAATTATCGGCCCCTAATCGCCAATTATGAGGTGGTCATAATTAATGGTGTTTCCTTCCATATGATATATATATCGTTGTCGAAATGCTCCATCGTCGAGCAGCGAAGTGTAGTGAGATGTTTATGGACTGGGGGTGTGCAACCCTCTGAAATTCATCGTAGGATGCTTTTGCAATATGGGGAGAACAAGTGATGAGCCAGAGACACGTCTACAAAGTGGAAAGAAAAGTTTCAAGCCGGTAGAATGAATGTGTTTAATGAAGCTCGCTCGGGCCGTCCGTCGATCTCTCGCACAATGAACCAACTGGATCGCATCGACGCTCTCCTTAAAGAAGATGGCCTGAAAGATAAGCATTAGCTATGGTTCTGCATTCTCAATAGCGCATGATGATCTCAGATATCAAAGTGTGTGCCAGATGGGTGCCACGGCAGTAGTCTGACGCGGACAAGCAGCGGCGTTTGGAAATTGGCAGACTTTTTTTGCAGCGGTATAAGCCAGATCCCAGTATGCTGGTGAGGATTGTCACTGGGGACGAAACGTGGGTCTATCATTACGACTCCAAGAGAAAAAGGCAAAACATGGAGGGGAAACATCCGAGCTCTCCTTGCAAAAAAAAAGTTCCAAGCTGTTCTTTCGGCATGAATATTAATACCGACTCTCTTTTTGAACAAAAGGACCTATCGTTAAACATTATCAAGAACAAGATGACTCAATTAGCAGTCGGTGATATTGTGACTTCTCAGAAAACTTGAAAATTTTATCGTCCTGCAGCGGGAATCGAACCCTACCCGCATCTCCCGCTTACCGGTCGAGTATGCTAACCATTACACCACCCAGGACAGTGAAGTTCCCAGCAACTGAGACATAGGAATCTGAAAGTCCTCAGATTCTGAGAAGTGTTGCATGGATGACCAGTAAGTGGTACAAGCAAATTCAGTTTGCTTTGCTTGAATATTCTGTCCATTTTTCATGTATTATGAAGAATATTTCTTCCTTCATTGATTTATGGGGGGAAAAGGGAGAAGGGGAGGAAAATGAAATTGGGATAAATTTCTACTTATATAATACTAAATTACTCTTGGTGACTTTTCTCTATAATTTCTATTTACTACTTACTAATTTACTTAAATGATATCAGAAAATCAGTTACGTCTGTTCCTGACTTGTATGATCTTTATTACGGGTGCCGAAGGCTATGTTAGGCCAATTCAGGCCTTTTCCCTCGTTCTCCCCAGTTGTCACTAGTTACATTGTTATTGTTATAATACTACTATTAGTGTATATGGTCACAACTGAAAAACAAGTTAGTAAAATCATGCAATGCATTGATTATGATACGCTTTCCAACATACTAGAAATCATCACTCAAGTTATTACTCAAGTTATTAGGAAAATGGCTGTGGAATATATCTCACTCCTGTGCCCTGACCTTTGATCCCATTTCGATGATATTCAAAAGAACTGGTTCAGTATACCTCCGAAATAACATGATAAAGTTTTGTCGCAATCGAAGCAATTTTACGTAAGTTATGATGCATGAAAGCTATGGAATAGATCCCGCTTGTGTGTCCTAACCTTTCACCCCATTTCGCCCATTTTCAATAGGATTCGTCCCCAGGCAGGTCCCTACAACATACTAACATTTCATCCAAATCGAAACATTTTTACGTAAGTTATGATGCATAATGGCGATGGAAGTGATTCCGCTCCTATGTCCTGACCTTTGACCCCCATTTCGCCAATTTTCAATAGAGTTCCTTACCACGTACTAAATTTTCATCGAAATCGAACGATTTTTACGCGAGTTATCGTGCGGACGAACATACGCACACAACGCGTGACGTAATGAGGCAGATGGGAATTGCGACCGCCAGCAAGAGTATGACGTCATAAAACTTTAATAGGATCCGCACATTTGTTTGTCTACTGACGTCATGAAAATACAGGTCGCGCCATCTTTTTTCTGGTTTCAACACCACCAAAGGAAAAGTTATTGATTTTTAATATAATTATGGTTTAGAAAATATTAAGTTTTCCAAGTTATAATATGAAGTTATTTTAATCGATGTTTAAATTTTCATCCTTGGGAACACATTAATTGTGAAGGAAATGTGTACAAAAGTTTTTCCATTGGAAGTATAGGAAGCAAAATTACTTGACGTCCACCTTAATAATATCTGATAAGGGCGATGGAATGGATCGCAATCCTATGTCCTGACCTTTGACCACATTTCGTCCATTTTCAATAGGGTTCGTCCACAGGCGGTTTCCTACCACATAGTAAAATTTCATTGAAATCGAACCATATTTACGCAAGTTATGACGCATAAGGCCAATGGAATGATCCCGCTCCTACATCGTGACCTTTGACCCAATTTGTCCCATTTTCAATAGAGTTCGTCCCCAGGTGGTCCCTTACCACATAGTAAACTTTCATTGAAATCGAACCATATTTACGCAAGTTATGACGCATAAGGCCAATGGAATGACCCCGCTCCTACATCGTGACCTTTGACCCAATTTGTCCCATTTTCAATAGAGTTCGTCCCCAGGTGGTCCCTTACCACATAGTAAACTTTCATTGAAATCGAACCATATTTACGCAAGTTATGACGCATAAGGCCAATGGAATGATCCCGTTCCTACGTCGTGACCTTTGACCCATATTGTCCCATTTTCAATAGGGTTCTTCCCCAAGTGGTCTCCCCTACCACATACTAAAATTTCATCGAAATCGAACCATTCTTACGCCAGTTATCGTGCGGACGGACGGAAGGACAAAGCTGGAGCATATACGCTTCTTAAACCTACGGTTGGAAAGCGTAAATAAAAATGAAATGAATGAATCTGTGGTAGTGGTGACCTCCGACCGGACGGGAATTGGGTCAAAGCGCTATGAGGAAGCTGGGATGCTTAGACTAGCGAAAATCTGAAGACTTTCAGACAGGGCCGTGGAGAGCGAGCTCGGGCCCCAGTGCAATAAAATCTCCGGGCCCTCCCACCTCGGCTCCTCCACTAACCACATAATCCATATTTCCGTTTCCTCACCCACCACCACCACCATTCCCCTACTTCCGACAACCCGAACGGTTGCAACTCTTCAATTTTTTTATTGTGTTTAAAGCAAGTTTTGAATTTATTACATTAATGACATAAATTACGCATTTTTACGCGTCACGTAGAAAATATTTTTTTTACGCGTAACTTCCCAACCCTGGTGACGGTATAGCTTGAAAAAAATTCGGCCGCCATAAAATAATAATTAGAAAAAAAATACTTTAGAAATGGGCTCTTGGCCCCCAAATATGCCATTAAAAATACCGGGTGGCACCGCCAACAAATGGGAAAGACAGTTGTACAGATTTAGTCATAATGTACCGAACATTTCAGTTACATCTGGTATGGTAAATAAACGGTATTTTTAACTTAAAAAAAGAGGCTGCAATCTTAACAATTGGCATGTTTATCAGCATTTTACATACCTTTTCAAATTCTGTGTTGGAAGTGGTCGCCACTTCGCTCGATGCACTTTTTCCTGCTCGCCGAAGCATGTTCAGGAAAACTCCCAGGAATTGAGCTACTAAAACGCGGGAGATCTTTTGCCGCATGTTGGTTTCCAACTCTTCTCATTTTGAGGGTTGTTGCGGTAGACTTTCCCTTTTAGCGAGCTTCACAGGTAAAAGTCGCACTCTGATAAGATGGGAGAACGGGGTGGCCATAGGTCTTTTACTGGTTGTCTTATTCTGAGTAAAATCACTGTGGATTCCAGAGAGTGAATTGATCAGAGGTATGGCAATTGGCTCCGTCTTGCTGGAAGGAAACATAAGCGTGTTCATGGAAGTCAACTGGCTTACAAATTCTTCGTGGATCCATACATAAACATCTGTATTCACATTCTCCTCGAAAAAAAAATGGATCCGATCATGTACTGGCTGGCGTGACACTCTACACCAAAAAATTTTTTTAAATCATGGAGTGGTTTCTGTTGGAACACGTGTGGGTTTTCAGTAGCCCAGTGTCGTGTGTTCTGCGAATTGAGATACCCTGAAAGGCTGAATCAAGCTTAGTCTGTTTAAATAAAAAAAAAATGGGTCGAGCAGACCTGAAATCATCTCTAAGAGCTAGTGACAGTAATGGACACGTTTCCCCTGATCAAGTGCTCTTAATTCCTGCACAACCCTCACGACAAAGGTTATTTTATAGATCATGAAATACACCGTCGAGCCATTACATTATGACCACCTACCTGATAAGCTGTAGGACCCACTTTAGCCCGCAAAACAACGGCCACTCGGCGAGGCATCGATTCGATGAACTGGCGATAGGTATCCTGGGGTATCTGGTACCATAATGTCAACAGCAGGTCCTCCAGTTCCCGTACATTTCGGGGTGGTGCTGATTTAGCGCAAACCCGCTTTTCCAAGTCGAACCACAAATGTTAGATTGGGTCATGTTAGCTGAATTTGGAGGCATTAGCAGAAAGTCATCAGCATATTTCTTGAACCACTCCTTGACGTTTTGGCAAAGTGGCATGGCGCATTATTCTTCTGTTAATACCAGCAGGGAACATAATTGCCATGAATGGGTGAACTTGGTCCGCAACGATGTTCATGTACCTAACAGCTGTCAGGGATTGTGCTATTGGGATAATGGGTCCTGAAGTATCCCAAGAAAACATCGCCCACAGCATAACACCTGTTTCCGCCCAACAAAGCATCCAGGTGTCATAGCTTCCGTTGGTATAAAAGGCGTATCCACGCTCGGCCGTCTACGTGATACACGAGGAATCTTGATCGTCAGAGCAGGCCACTTTCTTCCCATCATCCACGGTCCAATCTCGATTATCTTGGGCCCATTTCATGCGTTGTTGGCGATGACGTGAAGTAAGCATAGAGATACAGCTGGGTCTTCGTCTACGCAAGCCCATGCGCAGAAGGCTGCGATGAGCTGTGTGCTGCGACTCATTGCCCTGATCACCACTGTTGCAGCTGCGGGTGGATTTGTCGCACTCTGGCCCTGCTGTCCCTGTGAACAATGCGCGACAGTCTCCGCTCTCTTCTGGCATCAATGAGCTGCAGACGACACGCGGCCGGACGACGGTTCGTCGTTTGGACATCTGTGGTTGTGCACCACTTTTGATACGTACTCACTACAACGGCACGTGAACAACCCACAAGCCGCGCTTTTTCCAAGATCGTAGTTCCGACGCGCAGTTCCATCACAATTTGTCCTTTATCAAACTCCGATAAATCGGCAGCATTTCCCAGTCTGACTTTTACACACACATTGCCAGGCACATGTTACACACACATTGCCAGGCACATGTTACACACACATTGCCAGGCACATGTTACACACACATTGCCAGGCACATGTTACACACACATTGCCACGCACATGTTACACACACATTTCCGGACACATGCTACACACATTGCCGGGCACATGTTAACACACACATTGCCGGGCACATGTTATCACACACATTGCCGGGCACATGTTAACACACACATTGCCACGCACATGTTACACACATATTTCCGGACACATGCTACACACACATTGCCGGGCACATGTTAACACACACATTGCCGGGCACATGTTAACACACACACTGCCGGGCACATGTTAACACACACATTGCCGGGCACATGTTAACACACACACTGCCGGGCACATGTTAACACACACATTGCCGGGCACATGTTAACACACACACTGCCGGGCACATGTTAACACACACACTGCCGGGCACATGTTAACACACACAGTGCCGGGCACATGTTATCACACACATTGCCGGGCACATGTTAACAAACACATTGCCGGGCACATGTTAGCACACACATTGCCGGGCACATGTTAACACACACAGTGCCGGGCACATGTTATCACACACATTGCAGGGCACATGTTAACACACACAGTGCCGGGCACATGTTAACACACACAGTGCCGGGCACATGTTATCACACACAGTGCCGGGCACATGTTATCACACACATTGCAGGGCACATGTTAACACACACAGTGCCGGGCACATGTTAACACACACAGTGCCGGGCACATGTTATCACACACACTGCCGGGCACATGTTATCACACACACTGCCGGGCACATGTTAACACACACAGTGCCGGGCACATGTTAACACACACAGTGCCGGGCACATGTTAACACACACAGTGCCGGGCACATGTTAACACACACAGTGCCGGGCACATGTTATCACACACACTGCCGGGCACATGTTATCACACACACTGCCGGGCACATGTTAACACACACAGTGCCGGGCACATGTTATCACACACAGTGCAGGGCACATGTTATCACACACATTGCAGGGCACATGTTATCACACACACTGCCGGGCACATGTTATCACACACAGTGCCGGGCACATGTTAACACACACAGTGCCGGGCACATGTTAACACACACAGTGCCGGGCACATGTTATCACACACATTGCCGGGCATGCACATGTTACACACAGTGCCGGGCTCCAAGAGATTTGCTTCTTTGTATCACACACAAGCAAACACTACGAGAAAAGAAAGCTGTAATTCCGAGTGAGAAATTCTACGAGCGGTGCACAAGTGAAAAATCAATCTCTTACATTGCGCGTCTTAATATCACAAAGGCAAGGCACGGATTCCATAAACTTTCTTTAAGAGAGTATTCACTAATATTTTCTAAAGAAAGCTTATGGAATCCATGTTCTTGCCTTCGCGATATAACACGCGCAATGAAAGAGGTTGATTTTAGTGCCATATGTGTTCTCAGTGAGCCAAGAAGCATCGTAAGTGGAAAAACATTTTGTGGAATAGTTTGTTGTCCAAAGTATGAATAAAACACACATTACTTCCACTTCAGCTGTTTTCATTTTAAATCACGATAGTACTAATAGATAATGAAGAAATACAGGAAAAACTCTGAACGCACAAATGAATTTAAAGAGTGCTCAGTGTTAACTGGAAACGGACGGTACATAGTTACACAGATTTCTATTTTTCTTTTTTCTCCCAGGAAGCAGTTCCCAGTGTCTAAATCCGTACCCAAGAACGAGACGAGTAGTAACAAATCCCTAACAGCTGACGCAGACAAGAAGACGCACTATACGTATATGCAACAACATCTTTTAAAATAATAACACGAGTCGTTTTGTAGTCTCCTTACCTCGTCTTATCTTTCAAGACCGCATATTTTTAAAGAAACCGCATTTGCGCACCTATTTCTGAAAAACCTTTCTCGCTTGACACGAAACTATTCAGAAACACAAGCCAATAAAGGTTTTGCCAGATCCAAATGACATTGACGTGATTAATAGCTCACCATGAATTTAAAAGATTCTTTGCATTTTATAATTTCAATCACTTTAGTTGTTTTATTAGTACGAGATGAATACGCAAAATGTGACAAGCATATTCTTTGAATCTGTAACAGCGAAGTTTTCATTAATTACCATGTGTTTATGTTTCATTTCGGAAGTCGGCGGTCACGAACAGAGCTGAGTTCGGGCTCAATTTTCGGAGCCCGAGCCATATCAGCCCACCCGAGCCCGAATTTTATATTGCAAGATAGAGCCCGGGCCCGAACGAGCCCGAAAAATGGTTAACCTGTTCAACCATTAATGAAAAAACATCTCCTTTTCCACACTTTCACTCTTTCTTCCCCTGCAATTAACCAATGTATTTCTCAAATGGGAAGTGGGGAAAAGACGTTTATATATTTTTATAGTGTAACTATACGATTTTCTTTTACCGTTCGTTTCCAACTGAAGTGCTTCGGGCGGTGCTGCGATTGCATGTTGCTTAAATAATGCTAATATTATCGCGCCATAATGCGCTGCAATATGTAAGTTGCTAAATAGAATTAGCAGGGTGCTACTGCGTGAAGATGGGGGCAAATTATCGTCGGCAAGCTATTAACTATCCAATATGTATTGTTCTTGAAAAAGCTTTTTCTTCTCTGAAGAAACACACTAATGCGCAGCCTATGGCATTTTCTGCCCAAGCCCGGAATAAATAGCCATCTCGAATGCCCGCTCCATAACTACAACCAATTGCCAAAGAATTCTCTTTACCAACTAAAGTGTCTCATTTACTAAATCATATAAAATCCCATTTTTTATATGAAAAAATTCTCTCGCGCTCTCTCTAAGAGCCCGAGCCGCAGTAAATATTCTAAAACTCGAGCCCGATTCAGGAACGGGCTCTGCTTCAGGCTTTCGGGCTCGGGCTTGGCCCGTCTCAGCTTTGGTCACGAGATCTAATCGCAAGAACCAATCCCCATTTTTCTATTGAAATAACGTCTCAGGCACGCCCTCTCCCCGCGTTCCTTTCGGAAATGCAAGCTCCCTTTCCCTAAAATGTGAGGAATCCGAATAAACTTTGAACCTATGTCACAATAAATACTCTCGGATCGACGGCTGAGAGGCCCATTTTACGATGATTAAATTTTTAAATGAGTAGCTCATCATGCACTTTCATGTTATCATTTAATGTAGCCTACTTGTATGTAAAAACGTTACATGTAAGTATTCCTAATTCAGACTTAAATCTTCGCCACCATGATTAATTCCACATCTAGGCGAAATCGCTATTGCTGATACTCTTTCTTCAATCTTTTCTGTCTCGTGCCAATATTCTCTCCAATTTTTTCGCCATATCATTGTCGACAGAGTCCTTACATTTCATCTTAGGTCTTCTGTAGTTGACTGAGTAGCTAGCTCTCCAATGTTCATAACTCTACTCCCAGTGCAGTAATTGCACTTCTCGAAACGTGACCATATACTATAGCTCAGTCTTGTTTTTTGAGCCTTCTTTGAAACCCCTGTCACTTTAAGTATTGCGCATTTCTTCTAATGTTTAATTCTGCCTGTTCTGGTGTCACCATACAGCCATCTCAGTATCTTGATTTCAGCAATATTTTGATTTGCTCGAAAAATCTTGTCACTGTCAGATTCTTTACGACCTACAGAACTGCTGGTCCTACTATACAGTATTGATTTGAAGACCCGACTTTTGTTTCATAGAAATTCTATTACACAATGCTTTTTTGCAGTTATTCCGTCCTGCTTGCAATTTTTAGTCCCATTAACATCCCATCACACTATACATCCACGTTTTTCTTCAGTTATTGCACTCTGCGTGCACTCTGCTGTACACTTTTCCCTTCCGTTCACCATCTTCCTCCAATATTGCGATTCTAAGTATACGAAGCCTCACTTGGTGGATATTTCTGAAGTTAACAGAAAAGTAACCAAAGCTCTTATGGAAACAGCAACAAAATTAGCTGGGTCTAAGAACAAGTTGCATGTAAACAAATTATCAGGAAAAACCAAAAATGTTGATGCAAAAAAGAAGAGAGATGAGGACAACTAAAGAAGATGTGACTTCCAAAGTGGAATATATAGAGCTATGCAAGACAGCACGAAAAAGTATCACTGAAGACGTAAGGAAATTCAACTGTGAGCTAGTGAGGAAAGCAATTGAAAACAACCAAAGCCTAAAGATAGCAAAGGGACATCTCAGTAAGGGAAGAAAACAGATTATGGCTCTGAGAAAAGAAGATGGTTCTATAACAAGAAATAGAGGCGAAATTTTGACAAGAGTGAAAGATTTCTACTCCAAATTATATGAAAGGGATGATACATGTACTCCAGACATCATGAAAGGTACCAGAGTTCTTCCAGTCCTCCCAGCAGAAGTTGCTCATGCAATCAAGAACATGAAGCGGGGGAAAGCTCCAGGAGAAGATGGAATTACTATAGACATCATACAAGAAGCAAGTGGAGAAATTGAAACAGTACTCGCCCAAATTTTCACTCGATGCCTTAATGAAGGGAAGATTCCTGAGGATTGGAACAATGCTACAATGATCCTGCTACATAAAAAAGGTGACATTGAGGATCTCAGGAACTACAGACCTATCAGCCTCCTATCAGTAGTTTATAAAATCTTCACTAAAGTTCTTTCACACCGCTTGAAGGTAACACTGGACATGGCTCAACCGAGAGAACAAGCTGGATTCAGGAGTGGCTACAGCACAATAGATCATATCCATGTACTGAGAGAACTAATTGAAAGAGCGAGGGAATATGAACTTCCATTGTGCATGGCTTTTATCGATTATGAAAAAGCCTTTGATTCGGTGAAACCATCAGCAGTTACCACGGCTCTGAAATCCTGCGGTATTGAAGATGCATACATTAATATTATTAATAACATCTATGAAAATGCAAGTGCAAAGATTCGGCTGTTTGAAAATACAACACACATAAAAATTGGAAAGGGAGTGAGACAAGGTGACACCATATCTCCGAAGCTCTTTAATGCCACATTGGAAAATGTCTTTCAATCACTGAACTGGGAAAACAAAGGGATAAAGATTAATGGAGATTATCTATCCCACCTTCGTTTTGCTGATGACGTAGTCATTTTTGCAACTACCCCATCAGAGCTGCAGAGTATGATCCAGGAACTTGCTGACAAGAGTAAAGAAGTGGGATTAAAAATGAACTTTCAGAAGACAAAAGTGATGTTCAATGCTTTTACAAGAAATGAAGATTTATCGATTGATGGAGAAAAACTGGAGATAACAGATACGTATGTTTATCTTGGACAGCAGATATCAAGTGAGGGTCACATTGATGAAGAAATTAATCGGCGTACAAAACTTGCCTGGAGAGCTTTTGGAAGAAACAGCATAATTTTCAAGAGCAATATGCCATTATGTCTTAAAAGAAAAGTGTTTGATCAATGCATCCTTCCAGTGCTTACGTATGGTGCAGAGACGTGGACCTTAACTAAAAGAGACATACAAAGGCTGCAGACAACTCAAAGAAGCATGGAGAGGTGCATGCTTGGTATAACCAGGAGAGATAAGAAGAGGAACTCGTGGATCCGAAAAATGACGAGAGTGGAAGACATCATGATCAGAGTTAAATCCCTGAAATGGCAATGGGCTGGACATACTGCCAGAAGGACAGACCATAGATGGACAGCCGAAATTTTAGATTGGATTCCAAGGGACAGGAAAAGACCCAGAAAAAGACCACATGGGAGATGGGTGGATGAAATTCGTAAATATGCGGGAGTGACATGGAGGAGACTGGCACAAGACAGACCGTTGTGGAGGAAACTTGGGGAGACCTTCGTCCAGCAGTGGATTGATAATGGTTGACAATGATGATGATGATGATATATATATATATAACTAGCAATCATGCCCGTTCTCCGAACGGTGAATCTATAAAATCATCTTTTGAACATAAAATTAAAGAAAGGGAAAAGTAATTTGAAATCCGTAACTGTTTTACGATTTAGAACAGCGTCGTGAATGCTTTGCAAATTTCAAATCAAAATTTGAAATTTGCAAAGCATTTCAGTGATTCTCACAAAATTATCTTTAAACCTATCAGCATTTTGAAACAGTAAAGCTAAGCCATTCTTTTGAATTTTTTGGTTTTCAGACTTTTTTCTAGGTGTAGAAGTGGTAGAAAAATTCAAGCAGACAATGTTTCAAAGCGCTGTTTTCTTTTTTTTTTTTTTTTTTTTTCGTGCATTTGCAGGTATCCGGATTTTAAGACCTACCGGCATGCTAATTTTTAGATCTCTAGGTTATTTAGAAGTGGTCTAACAATTTGCGAAAAGTTCAAGCAGATAATGTTCCAAAGCAGACTTTTTTGTTGTTGTTGTTTTCGTACTTTTCTAGGTATACGGACCTTAAGACCTATCGGCATGCCAATATTTAGATCTCTAGGTCATTTAGAAGTGGTCGAACAATTCGCAGATGAACACACTCGCATTTTTCCTCTCTGATTTTTATATACGAGGCGAAAGCCTATATTTACATAGGTATTCACGTATGCCGGCGGAAAACGCCGAACTTTCCAAGCGTCGCTACGTCATTAAAGCATTGCGTCATCACCAGTTTTATTGTAGCCTGTCCTTTCACCCAATGAGAAAAGAGTGCTAAAAATAGCTGCGTCACCGTGGCAGCAGGTCACGGGACTAGAACTTACCTGTGTGGCTAATGCTGAAGACAGAGCAAGCCGCTCGTTTCTTTCCTTTGCGTCTTTAGAAAAAAATGCTTAAAAATCAGAAAATGACCTCTTAAAAAAAAACAATTTGTATAAGAGGGATGATAGTTGTGAGTTTATGCTGTAACAATTGCAATGCGTTATGATCTATAGTTTGCCATATATATCCGTTTTTTAAAATGGATCCCATCGCGAAATGGAGAATTTTGTGAGATTTAAAATATAATTTCTCGTAAACTAAATCGAAATTCAAAAAAGGGGCGACGAGGTGCAAAAATTCGGCCATGGCCCTATATGCCTATAAAGTTTCGTGGTTCTGTTGCTGTTAGTGTGTGCCCGGAACGCGAACTGATAGTACTTTTTGCTTACCTTAACTTTGAAATACAATAGCTCTTGAAGTATCGCCACAATCGAAAAACGGTTACTTCAGCGTGTTCTCCAAATAATTCTCTACAAACGATGTAAATTTCATATTTTTGTGTACAATAATTTTTTGCGCTTCGAGCTAGAAAGCGCGAGTGTCGCGAAATTTCTAAAACAGTTGCGAAGGCCGGGGGCATTTACTTTTTTTTAGAACAGAGAAAGCCTTTCCGATATATCGGCAATCTCAATTTAATTTTCTCCTCTATTGTTGCATCACATGCTTGGAATGTTTTGAATAACACTGATTGTTATCATCATCACCATGTGGGTTAATGTGTTTCCCTATAACAGCTTTGCATAGTCAGACCTTTGGCTGTGCAAAGCTGGTATCTTAATTAATCATCAAGTGAGAAAATTACCCTGAACATGTTTCGTGCCCACAAAATCTCCCACTGTAGGACACATTCGGCATTAAAAATGTTAATTTGCCAGCTGTATAATATCCGATGCATTTCCTCACACTAGTCTCGTTAGTCCAGTCTAGCAATTCCTGAATTAAGAAATCACACACACAGGTGCGGTTACAGGATGAAGAGGCCGGGGAGGAGGGGGGGGGCAGGGCATCTTTCATTTTTATAACCCTTTTCATGATATTTATTTCTATTTTATATGGCATTTCTGATATATATCATACTCGATCACACGTTCATATTTAATACACACCCTGTAATTAATACATCCATCACAAGGAAGGTAAATTTGATCGATATATATCTTCAAATGAAACGAGTTATAAAAATAACTGAAAAATGTTTCGCAATCGATTTATCATATCAATTAGAGCTTCAACCACATGGAAGTATATGCTTATCAGTAAAAGATGTACGAAAACCTACTTTTGGGCACAAATGTCTGGCTTTAGTAACTAAAAAATAACATTTACTTCATTACAATACAAACGCATTTTAGTTCTTACTCACACACATAAGCCACCCCCCCCCCTCATCCCCTTTTCAAAAATCTTCGAACTGCAATCACACAGAGCATGCAAAAAGAAAAAAATATATCTTAATTTTACTTTTCAGTTCGTAAGGAAAAAACAGGAAGAGACTGAAATCAGTAAATAAACACTCGAGTGATACGGCGAAAGACACTTTTATGACCTTAAGTAATCGAGGTCATGGCGATGCCGATTTGTGTTAGTAAAGTAGTCCTTCCAAATGCTCATTGGACAGCCCTTTCACTGCTCTTCTTGTGTCACTTTCTAAATAAATAGCAATCACCTAGGCTACCGGCATCAATAAAGAGATAAAATACGAGCGAGTGAAACGTCAGCTGTAATCCTCCAGCAAGCAGTCTTTAACTGTTGTTGCCTACTGCCCCAGATTTTTAACCTAAAGAAAACACTCTGTACCTTTCAACTTCTTCCAATTCTCCTTTTCGTTCCCTTTTTCTTCTTCTTCTTACATCTGCAAAATTTAATACAAGTTCAATATCTTCTAAAACTTTTAGGAGCTGCCAATGCTTTCCGGAAATGAGTGTCGAAACGACAAGCGTCCGAACAAATAGTTAAAAAATGTCACTAAATTCTCGGGTGTAAGTCATTTGACCAAAGTCGAAGCCTTCCTCACGAGATTCAATATATATTGGGTTTTCCCCAAAGGGGAAATTTTGCATCACAAAACCTGGAAAAATATTTCCCCTGATTAAGGAATTTCAGGCAATTAAATAGGAAAATAATTTTTTCGAATGGGATTTTCAGAAGCCCAGATACAGCGGCAAAAGGAGTATGTCATTATACTCTCACGTGGAAACCCAATACGTCTGAAAAATCAGAAGTATACAGATGACATTGACCATAGATGACGTAGCGAAGGTGACTGGTAGCCGGGGCATCTCAATTATAATTTCACTGGAACAAAGAGATGGCAACACTGTTAAATACTGGTTCTTGTGCTGAAAGCCCTGGATCGGGCCGCTGATGGCCTAGTGGTCAGCGTTCGTGACTGCCACGGAGAAATCTCAGGTTCGAGCCACTAAATATCCATCGTGCGTCGGATGGGCACGCACACGTTAAGCTGTCGGGCCCCAGGTAATGCCCCCTCCCCCGAGTTACAAATTAGGGCGTCTTCCTCCCCCTTTCTACCTCAGGTACTCTTGCCCAAATTTTCCAGCTTTCTATTTCTAATAAGGGCTATTTAAGACCTGGGGTCAGACATTCTCTTCCTAATTTTTAGTGGGCAACGTTCGTGACTGCCATGGAGAGGACCTCAGGTAAGATCCCAGCAGGTACGAACGCTCAATCCACTAAATATCCGCCGTGCGTCGGATGGGCACGTTAAGCCGTCGGACCCCGGATACTGGCCCTCCGGTAATAAATAAGGGCGTCTTCTTCCCCCTTTCTATACCTCGCTTCCGTGTCACTTTCCTATCGGGCACTCTAGCCTAAATCTCCTAGCTTCCTATTTCTAAGAGTTGTTTAAGACTTGGGGTCAGACACTGCCTTCCTAAAATCCTCTACATATAATCTGATTGGATCCGAGAGCCCTGGGTCAGATGGAGGAATGCTGAATCGATATCCTTTTTAAGTTGCCAAGTGGGTGTTAGACATAGACCACCACACAAGTGTCTCGACACTCGGGGCAAACTTAACCTGACTATGCGCTGGAAGCTGGAAAGATCGATTCACCGAAAATATGGCATGCTTTCTCAGCACTTCTTCGCACTAATACGATGCAGCATGCCACTAGTGTGGGAGTGAGTGCCACCATGACAGGAGTCAGAAAAAAAAAAAAATTGGCAATCATTGTGCTATCAGGAATTTTCCCGCAGGAAGAAAGGCATTAAAAGCTTCACCACACAAAACACCTGACTGTAATAAGCTTACCTCCCACCAGCAGTAAATATCCTCTGGGTATAGCCTCTCTAAAGGGGGCCACAGACACCTTGTCTGAATGACACGTTAGTGTAACGCCAGCAAATGGGAGAGTTTTGTGCCTGGGGTGGCATGTAGCGTGGAGTGAAGCTTTTCAACGCCTGCTTGAAATCCTCTTCACTACACGCTACATGCCGCCTCAGGCATAAAACTCCATTTGCTGGCGTGACACTCAAACGTGTGTGTCTGTGGCAGCCCTAAGGTCCATGGGCGATAGACACAAGTGACAATGAAGTCGCAACACGAATACCTGTATTTTTATAAACGCGACAGAAACTGAGATATTTTTTTTATGTACGTACGTACGTACGTTTACAACAAGTAACTTTTTAGCCATAATTCATGCTCGAATACCAGCTTTTAGACTGGAAGTACATACTCT
This sequence comes from Macrothele yani, assembly GCA_039090855.1. Taxonomy (NCBI): domain Eukaryota; kingdom Metazoa; phylum Arthropoda; class Arachnida; order Araneae; family Macrothelidae; genus Macrothele; species Macrothele yani. The sequence goes on along the minus strand of CM077029.1, from coordinate 164,607,294 downwards.
GTACCTTAAAATCCATAATCAGATTAGCTTTGACGCGAGTATAGGCTAAGCCTTTTCTTTCATGTTGGTAGAGATTGCGAGTACTGGAGCTGCTCCGGATGGGTTTTCCAAGAGTTTCGCACACCTTCCGGGAAGGGATGGGGTGGGAGTTGGGTACTGTGGTTTTCCCAAGCTGGATGCTTTGCTTCCTTTTCTCTGGGCCCGTCACCTCGGAAGATTGTTTTCTCTACCTTTTCCTCACTTAGTTCTTTTCTTTTTTCCTATCACTTACATCTCTTCTGACTTCTTCATGGCGGTTATGCACCTGTGGTCAGATACTCCCTAACTGAAACCACTTATCGTTCAGTTCAGTTCAAAATAACAGCACACGCGATTGATAAAGTGGTTTCGGGAAGTGACTTTAGTATCGGTAAGCACTCACCCTCAAAAATTTGTTCTTTTTCTATACTGAATATATTCTGAAAGTATATTCAAAGCAAATTTGATTTCACATAATACCTACGCTTGAAAACAATAACCTAGTTTTGACAGCGAAAAAAAAAGGAATGCATGTTAAGAATCCTTAACAAGAAGAATCAAGGAACACCAAAAACGCGTAGCACCTAAAAAAAAATGTTAAATTAAAAACGAAGGAAATTTATAGCTATTCCGGGGGCTGAGCGGTCTGAGGCGCTGACTTCTGGCCATTTCGTCATTCTAAGACTCGGAGATCGGCCCCGAGTTCGAGTTTTGGAGTGAAGAATTGTATATTTGTCTGATGGTACTGGATCTTTCCTTCCCTGGAACAAGTAACCCTTAATTGGGTCAGGGAACTGCCTATAGCCGTTAGAGTTACTCATGGTGGTCGTTTAATTCCGAAACGGAGAGAAAGAGAAAGGTTATTCAGTTTCAAGAGATTTTTTTTTTTTTTTTTTTTTTTTTTTTACGTGAGAAAAATGTAAGTTTCCATACTGTAAAATTTACCCACCGTAGCGCATTTCCAACTTCAGCAGCAACATCCTTTCAACCTTTACGACCCTCCCATAGACCGGCGATAACTGTTAAGGGAAGAGATGCCCCTCTCTGCCCTATTGTCGCTATGCCTCTGGGCGGAATTGGCAACTGCTAAAACATTATTTCCAACTAGATGAAAGCCCGTCATAATGACGAGGGAAAATAAAATTTGTGATACAGAAATTATTAACATTTATTTATTGAGTTTTCGAGTTCCACGTCAATAGATGGCGACGTTGGCTCACAGCTTTCTGAAAATTTCCCTAGCAGTCGGTTATGGAATTTGATACGACGGGCTGTCTGATTGTTATGTGGTTTGTAAAACCTTTAGTCCCTATTTCGTCAACACTTCCTTGTACACAACATTTTTCGTATACACTGACTGGATCAATTTCCCCTGTTCTTTTCCGTTAACTAATTTTATCTTGACGTCGTCAGATCGGCGTACTCTTGACTTTGCCACATACAGATGGCCAAACACCGGTTCAGGTAGTGATCCAAAATTCCTGATTCTTTGAAAGGTTAGAGTAGTTAAATAATTCAGTAAGTATGATAGAAAAAGCTGTAAGGCCTGAGTTGGGTGGCCTATTGCAAACAATAATTATAAAAAATTGATTATGAATGGTTAGGATTTCAGCATTTTGATTCGATACTGTGAAATCTGGAATAATTGAAAAATCATTATAAGTATCCTTTACAAAAATTTAGGGTCACTGGTTCCAGGGAAGGGAGAGAGCCAGTGCCGTAAGACAAACACAACATCCATGCATCACAGGGATTCGAACCCGGACCCCTTATGGACGAATGATCAGAGGCCATCGCTTAGACCAATGCACCACCGCGGCGGCCACACATAAGTTTACTAAATAATAAACCTGAATGCGTTGGTTTATTTCTTTGACGGCGAAGACGAGCAAGCTAATTTGCGTGTGTGTGTGTGTGTGGTGTGAGGAAGTATTATATTTAAAGTTAAAAAAAATTAGTTACAATAATTCTTATTCCTGTTTTCCCGTTGTTATATCAGTTGTGATGAAAAGTTCTGCGTTTACCGAATCTTGGAGGATTTATTATTCACAGGCATAAAAAAACTGCTTCGCTGGAAATGTACATAGCTTTCGTGATAGCGGAAGGATGTAGTTGTTGCAAAACTTGTACCACCTACATGCACTGACTGCTGCAGCCTGTTGCGAAGAGCAGATATATTACTTTTACTTATTTGCTTTTCCTCTTTAGTTGCGTCACTGCACCCGTAAGAGCCCTCTTCCCTCGCTGTCGTCAATAATAATTAGCAGACACCTGTACAACCTTCAGCGAGAAAGTCTGCCGGCAACAACAGCATAAAGTGCCGTATGACGAAGCTAAATGTCAAAACGTGATCAGCCATACGTATCTGTTTTCGGTGCCTGCCACGCAACAGCAGAAGAAAGCAGTGCCAAAGGAGTGGAATGGGCTCCGGCTACATATCTCACAAGTCATTTTTCTCTCCACGACGTAAGCGTCAAGAATCGTACGAACGATTACGCAGTAGAAGTGTGAGTTGTCCCTGGTTAAGAACTGACAATAATTTATTACCCACTATAGTGGCGGGCATAAATTTTCTTTGCGTCTCTCTTAAAATCAACTGCACCGCTTACGGAGAAAGGCCAAGGCAGGTGCGCGGTGGAAATATTTTTACGTATTTCACTTTAGGGCAGTGGCACTAGGAAACACGAAAGAAGATGAGTTCAAGTTAAAAGTAATAGTCCTCAAGTAGAAAAAAAAAAAATAAAAAAAAATGCAACAGTTGATCTCAGAAAACATGGTTTCGGTAGAAGAAGCTGTTCAACCGGTTTTACAAAAGAAATTCAAATTTTCAACACTGTTTTTCGCAAAAATTCTATTGCTCGTGTTGGTACATTTTTAATCGGGTATGTAGTTTTGCGAGTGACTCATTAAAATGCGCAAAAGTACAATTCTTCACTAACGTACGCTGAAAAAACAACCATATTAATTTTTACTTTTATGTATGTTGGCTTATTCGTTTGACAACATTTTCCTAATTTCACATCTTTCCCTGGTTTTTTTTCTCGCTCCGCTGCTAGATGAAGGCCTCCCAGCCTTTGAAAATCTCCAGCTTCCCCTGTTGTTAGTTTCATGTCATCTAGGACCTTCTTTTTTTTTTTTTTTTTTTTTCTTTTCGAAGTCCTAGCATATTTTCACAAAATATAACGCCATTTATTTTACATTATTTAATTGTTTAGGGGTTTAAGAATTTCGATAAGCAACGAGGACTTGCCTTTGTCGAAATTCGGGGTTCGTAAACTTTTACAGAAGGTAAATTCGAAGACTTTCCAAGGAGCTTAAATTTTGGCTAAAATCTTAGCGCTTTGTTTTATATTTTGCAAACTGGGGTAAATTTACTATGTATTTAGAATTCTTACGAAATCCCAAGGGTTTTGGTGCTACGGTACGCGTGTTTTCGAATGTGTTACATCTTCAATAAAATGGCAAAATTTCACCGTATAAAAATTGCTCTGTATAACACTTATTTGAAGTAATCTCGAACCTAGCATAATGATAATGCAAAACAATTTTGCCATGACACTGAAGATTCCCTATTTCATAGTAGTTTATTACCACGTGGTAATAAAAGACTATGGAATAGAGATATCTGGCCTCCAGCACGCATATTGGCGGCAGAGAGGCCTGATATCAGTCTTCTTCAGTGACGAAGGGAAAGAATCGCCATCTTGGACTCGAGGGATGGTTTCCACACGCTGCTGTAGTGACTTCAACTGCTGTAAGATTCTCTAACCGCGGTTCAGAAAGGATAATTATAAATATGTATTAATATGTTCATTCCCACGTGGGTATACTTTATTCGCGCCATATCTGGACAGAGCTGACGAAATAAGCATTAGATTCGGCTTATAAGTATACCAAAGTGTTCGGCTTATAAGTATACCAAAGTGTTTTGAAAACCGATGAGCCAATACATTATGACCACCTACCTAATGAGATGTAGGACCCCCTTTAGTGCGCAAAACAGCGGCCACTCGGCGAGGCATCGATTCGATGAGGTGGCGATAGGTATCCTGGGGTATCTGGTACCATAATATCATCAGCAGGTCCTCCAGTTCCCGTACATTTCGGGGTGGTGGCGATTCAGCGCGAATCCGCTTTTCCGAGTCCAATCACAAACGTTCGATTGGGTTCATGTCAGGTGAATTTGAAGTCCAGGGCATTAACAGAAAGTCACCAGCATGTTCCTCGAACTACTCCCTGACTTTTCTGGTAGTGTGGCGTGGAGCATTATCCTGTTGATAATGGCCATCACCAGCAAGGAACACAGTTGCCATGAATGGGTGAACTTGGTCCGCAACGATATTCAGATACCTGACAGCTGTCAGGGATTGTGCTATTGCGATAAAGGGGCCTAAAGTGTCCCAAGAAAACATCGCCCACAACATAACACCGCCACCGCCAGCCTTTTCCCGCCCAACAGGGCATCCAGGTGCCATAGCCTCCTTTGGTAATCGGCGTATCCGCGCTCGGCCTTCTACGTGATGAAGTCTTGATTCGCCAGACTAGGTCACTTTTTTCCAATCATCGACGGTCCAATCTCGATTATCATTGGTTCATTTTATGCGCTGTTTGCGATGACGTGCAGTGAGCATGGGGGCCTAGCTGGGTCTTCGGCAACGCAGGCCCATGCGCAGAAGGCTGCGAAGAACTGTGTGCTGCGAAACATTGCCCTGGTCACCACTGTTGTACTTCAAGGGTGATTTGTCGCGCGGTGGCCCTGCGGTCGCTGTGAACAATGCGCGACAGTTTCCGCTTCCCTCTGTTATCAATGAGCTGCGGACGACACACGGCTGGACGATGAATAATCGTTTCGCCATCTGTGCACCACTTTTGATACGTACGCATTACAGCGGCACGTGTACAACTCACAAGCCGCGCCGTAGTTCCCAGCCGCCGTGCCATCACAATTTGCCCTTTATCGAACTCCGATAAATGCTTTTCCCATTCTCACTCCGAACACTCTACTAATCGAAAGCCTGTCCTCGGGTTGTATATATACTGCTCTGTGAATTTCCCCTGCACCACCGTTCAGTCTCCAGGCGCGCTCATTTCTCTACGCCGCGGGGTGGTCATAATGTTATGACTTATCGGTGTATTGTACTTGTGTTGTGGCAAGTGATTATGTTCAGTGACATGCCCAAGGGGGTGAAACTCCCCCCCCCTTCCAAAATTTTTTTTTTAACCTTTCGATATTTCAAAAATATATTGTCTGTAAATGCCCTCATAACACATTTAATTGTATAAAAAAATTAATTTCGTACCCCCACCCCACGAAAAAAATTTCTGAGCACGCCACTGATCACCTTTGTGGGGTGCGGTAATGAGTGGCGTGCAGAAAGGCTGTTTACAAAGGTGTGCTTTTTGTGACAGTGCCAGATGCAGACAGAGAAGTTCATAATGACATTAAGGGTCATTTTAAACCCCGACAGGTGGCACCACATGTTATCACAAAAGTCCGTCAGTATACGTCAAAGCGAGTACTCGCTTCGGTATACGTAAACTTGCTTCTGTTCATTTGTGCTGTATCTGTGGAGCAGTCGACATCCGATTTTTTGTTCCTGCCTGATCTGTGTTTTTTAACCATGGAACCTCCGTCAGTCAACAAAACAAACAGCCTTCTTTAGTTGTAAACGATTATCGGCATAGATTGCATAGAAAAAAAAAAAATTAAAAGTGCCTTTCATGGGTGTTCAAAAGATAAAAAAGAAAAATGTAAGGGAAGTGTAAAGACAGATTTTGAGCATAAAATGATATGTATGACCACTCATTTTTGTATGTCAAATGTCACAAAAGTGGAAGTGAAGATAACGATTGAAAAATGCAAGAAAAGAGATACGGAAGAAATATCGTCGCCTGCCCCTCGAATTTTTCAAGAAGAAATTTCGGAAATTTATAACAAAGGCTATGATTTAGCTTCTGAAGCGCCGTAGTATAGACAGGGGCGCACCCAAGGGGGTGATCCCCGGGTCTGGACAACCCCCCCCCCTCCTCCCATGAGGCCAAGTGTTTGTAATATGATTCCGACACCATCGGTGTCCGAGATGAGATTCCTAACCTTCTAATAACTGTTCTCCAATTTCCACCAAGTGTTCTTGATGATGATGATCATATGTATGTAGAGGATTTTAGGAAGGGGTGTCTGACTCCATGTCTTAAACAAGCCTTAAACAGGAAACTAGGAGGTTTGGGCTAGCGCGCCCGATAGCAAAGTGACACGGAAGCGAAGTAGAAAGGGGGAGGAAGACGCCCTTATTTATTACCGGGGGCCAGTACCCGGGGTCCGACGGCTTAATGTGCCCATCCAACGCACGGCGGATATTTAGTGGATCGAGCGTTCGTACCTGCCTAGGATCGAACCTGAGGCCCTTTGCCTAAGTAAGAGTGCGGCGTTTTAAAAAAGAAATCCCTCCTTGTCGTCCTTTTCCGAACATAGTATGAGTTCTGGTGTAATTGCTTTGTTTCGTTGAAACCTAAGAAATGTGCTATGCAGGGGCGCCCGTATGAGTACTGGGGGGGGGGGCAAGAAAAATCATTACCACCTTCAAGGCTGTCAAACATTTTAGTAAATGTGCAAGATACTAAAACACAAAAAAATGATTGATACAATCAATTATTAATATCTTATTTTTAAAAATGCTTCAAAAAAAGGTTTCGTCTATTTTAGTGTTTTAAATTTATCAAAAATTTGGCTATACCAACGGCGCTGGGCTTGAGACCCCCCCCCTTCCCCATGGGCGTCCTTGGTGCTATGTAATCATGAATATGATGTAATCTCTATTCATGATTATGTGCTATGTAATCCAAGACGACGAAATTTTCATGTTTTCGGGTATAATTCTTGTCACATTTACACCAAAAAAACCGGATTGTCATCTTCAAAATGTGTGCATTGTATTTTTTTTTTTTTAATTCAATTGTCGTTTGTCTTACTGGGAACGTTTTCTCTATTCAATTCCCCTCAGAGCGCCAAGAAACGGCAATTTTTGTACGTCCCCTAAAGATTTGTGCCAAAATGTCCGGGTGCCCAAATGCCCTAAACTCTTTTAAACAGCTTCCCGCACTTCGTAATACTGGCACTCTGATTTTGCAGATTTCAAATGGCCACCTTACACTTCTCCGCATTCATGAAATAGCAAATTAAATTTGATCATTTTGTAGATACCTACATTTTTTTTTACATGTTCAATAATTTGTGTGTGAACTAGATACTTAAGTTTGAAAACAAAAATAACAGTAACAAAAGTTGTTTTGGGGCCATTTATGGAAGCCAATTGTTTAGAGACTGATCTAAAAAACAAAACTGGAAATTAAAAGAAAAAAAAAGCAATGTTCATATGTGAGCGTGTATAAAATTACAAACAGAAGTCACAACTTAGTTACTCCGAACTGCATCAAACATTAGTCGCTGAAACCCGGATCAGGGGGAGAAAAAAAAAATTAAACGGATTTATTTTAGCTGGATCCTTATTAACAAACAGATACGTAGATTAGTTGAAGTTATGCTTTTATAATTTTGTGAGGAAGTGTTTATAAGAATTACAATACAACTCAACCCTATCTTCCCGGAAAGAAAAGAAAATCGTAGATTTTTAACACTTTTTACCCCCCCCCCTCCTTTCTAACTTTCTGAATTTTCAATCCATATTATGGTCTTTCTTAAAAGCAATACTTCTTGGTAATAATAATTTTTTCTTTATATTTTTAGTGTGCGTTCTTTACGGACAACATTTACCCCATAACGACTTTATTAAAATATGAGATTTATTTTCTACAGCTCGCAATAAAATTTTGAAAGACCTGATTTAAAACGAAATCACGAAACAATCAAACCGTTTTACTTAGGATAGATTTCAACTGCTGCGACACCTATACAATTATGCAAAATAGCTGATTGTATCAGCATCTTTAATGTTAAACCGGTGGCATACTTTTCAAGATAGCTTTCAGCAACCGGATGAGTTATCCGTAATACCAGTTACTGAATGTTTAAAAGCGGGGGACGGAGCGTGAGGGTTGGGCGAGACGGTTTTGTTTGTCTTGGAATTCCTACTGGGCTGTAAACAACGCTCCCGACCCCTGACCGAACGCGAGAAATGGCACTGGTGTTCTGGCTACAATCAGTTTCGGCGTGATAAAGAATGACTGACGCCTAGTGGATAATTCATTTGTCTGTGACTGACTGGCCATTTCGCTCGCTCGCTCGCTCGCTCTGTCCTGTTTCGCTTGGGTAGGGCGTACTCAATAATAAGATCAGCTGTGTTACTTACATCGCTGAGGAACAATGCCCTCAGTTCAACTGCAGCCAACCTTTCTCTTTGTTCGTGTCAAATCATCGGGAAGGGACACTCAAGACTCTCTTCTCAAATCTTACAGCGAACAATCAACAAGATTTGTGTGTGTGTGTGTGTGTGTGTGTTTAAAAGGGAATGCGGAAAATATTTTTGCTCGGCACATATTTATGGATTCTTTCTTTTAATACGTCTACAACGTGCTGGCTTTGCTAAGGAAAGGTGGCTTTAACATCGTAGAAATACTTCTTAGTGCGTTTTAAAAAGGGATCCACTTTATAGCGTTATTTTGTCCGTACATTTATCGTATGCACAGCCTGACTAAGACAGCCAAAGGCCCAGGAAAATGCTGAGGCCCCATCAAAACAAAGTCATCAAACTACAGAGCTGGAGATTTCACGTAAAATACCCCCGGGAAAGAATACCCCCGGAGAAAATACCCCTGGAAACTGAAAAGCGGAAAAAAATGCCCCCGGAACAAACGGTTCACTGTAAACTGCCACACAGAAACACTGATGTGTGGCAGTGATCCGGTGTGGCAATTTACCGGCAACATTGCCTCACATCTTTCAGCAACTTGGCCACAAAAGTTCAAGAGCGGGGGGGGGTATGAAGATTGCTGTTTCCGGGCCTATATTGAGAACTGAATTGGGAACTCCAAACGAATTTCGCGAAAACGTTCCATGTAAGCCAAGCGAGAATTATACTTTAATTTGAAGAAATAAATTGCCGAGGATCCGAGGTAAACTTGGTGAGGGGGGCTCCACCCCCAACTTCCGTAATATTATATTCTGGGGCGCTGGAGTCTGTCAGTGTATCCAGGCTGTTCCCCATGAAGCGCCCGCGAGTTCCGTGAGCTCGGAGGGGGGGGATTTCCCCAAAATGTTAAAATAGACGTATAGCTGTAAACATTAGAACCATGCTTTACATAATGATTCTGTACACGACCACGAATTTTCAGGAGGGTGGGGTGAATTCACCCTCCCCCATGTTTCTAAGAGCGGAGACAAGTGTTCAAGGTAAGGGATTTGCTCGCAATTTCTATGCTTTATTTTGTGTTTAAAGGGATACGAGGTGCTTGGTTTGGAGGGCTCTAACCCCAACTTCCGTAATTTTATATTCTGGACCTCTAGAGTCGGTCAGTGTATCCTTGATGTCACCCCTGAATATCTCTTAGAAACGGGCGGGGGGGATGTTACCCCGCCCTTCTGAAAATTCGTGGTCGTGTACAGAATCATTATATGTATAAAGCATGGTATGTTTACAGCTCTATATCCATTTTAACATTTTGGGGGAAGCCTCCCCCAAGATCATGGACCTCGCGGACACTTCAAGGGGAATTTCCTGGTTACACTGACAGACTCCAGCGGCCCAGAATATAATATTACGGAAATTCAGGGTAGAGCACCCCCCACCCCACCAAGTGTACCTCGGAACCTCGGCAATTTATTTCTTCAAATTAAAGCACAATTATCGCTTGGCTTACATGGAACGTTTTCGCGAAATTCGTTTGGAGTTTCCAATTCAGTTATCAATGTAAGCCCAGAAACGGCAATCTTTATAGACCCCCACCTTGAAACTTTTTGTAGCTAAGTTGCTGAAAGATGTGTGGCAGGGTTGTCGGTAAATTGCCACATCGGAACACTACCACACATCAGTGTTCCTGTGTGGCAGTTTACAGTGAACCGTTTGTTCTGGGAGTATTTCTTCCGGGCATTGGGCATTTTTTCAGTTTTCAGGGGTATTTTCTTCGGGGGTATTTTTACCTACATCCCCTCCACACAACACACACACTCGTTCGGAGCCGAATCTTTTTGTTGTCAACAAGCTCCAAAGTGGTTTTACCATCTTACTACCTACAGATGGTAAAAACACTGTAAGTGCCTCTCCTTGCCTGTATGATTACGTTTTGGCCTATGTCATGGAAGTAAGTAAAGCCAGCAAAACGTTTAAACAGATCAGGAAATCGGGGAACACTACTCTTTTTCTTTCTTTACCACTGCGATAAAAAGAATGGCTCTACTTGGCCCGGCCCGTTACATTGCTTTCTAAACTAAAAAAGCCCGACCCGGGCTTGATGGGCCAGCCTTGCCCGCGCAGACCTCTGATGTTAAATTTTCCCTTTTCGTTTATGCGTTTTGTTTTCTTTTAATTTTACTTGGTCCCTTGAAAAATGTGTAAACGAGTAAACGAGGTTCGACAGCGTTTATTTACTCTTACTTCCACTTAACCTGAGCATAGGTGCCGACAATGGGGAAGCAAGGTGAATCTTGCCCCTCTAATACTTTTACTAGGAAGAAGACACTACTAGAGGGAAATACCGTTGCTATGAAAGAAGGCACTACTAGAGGGAAATACAGTTGCCATGAAAGAAGACACTACTAGAAAATAAAGAAGGCACAACTAGAAAATACAAAGAAGGCGCTACACAAAAATCAAAGAAGGCACTATTAAAGGGAAATACCGTTGCCATGAAAGAAGGCACTACTAGAGGGAAATACCGTTGCCATGAAAGAAGGCACTACTAGAGGGAAATACCGTTGCCATGAAAGAAGGCACTACTAGAGGGAAATACCGTTGCCATGAAAGAAGGCACTACTACAAAATAAAGGCACTACTAGAAAATAAAGAAGGCACAACTAGAAAATACAAAGAAGGCACTACACAAAAATCAAAGAAAGCACTACTTGAGGGAAATACCGTTGCCATGAGAGAAGGCACTACTAGAAAAAAAGGCACAACTAGAAAATATAAAGAAGGCACTACACAAAAATACAGAGAAGGCACTAGTAGAAATAAAGAAAGCACTGCCAGAAGGCACTACTAGAAATAAAGAAGGCACTACCGATGCCATGAAAGAAGGCACTACTAGAAAATACCGTTGCCATGAAAGAAAGCACAACTAGAGGGGAATACCGTTGCCATGAAAGAAGGCACTACTAGAGGGGAATACCGTTGCCACGAAAGGATGTACCTGGTCTGCAATGATGTTTAGGTAGGTGGTTGATGCCATAGTTTCCTACCATGAATGACTGAATCCATTGTTTCTCAGCAGAACATTGCACAAAGCCATTACACTACCTCCACCGGCTCGTCTTCGTCGGACGGTGCATACTGGTGCCAACATCTTCCCAAGTAAACGACACAAACGTACCCGGACGTAGAGGTCTGCACGGGCGTAATTAGGTGAGCCTGGTGCGGCCCAAGCCCGTGCGTTCAAGGCCCGGCCCGTGATGTGCCATTTGGTATTATTTTGTCGTTGTATTGTATTTTATTAAAATGTGAAAATTAAATAACAAAATGAGATATTGAAAATATTTAGTTGAATGTAAGCCTAAAAAATATTAATTAAATAACAAGAAACTATACACCAACTGTACTTAAATAGTATAACTATACCAGTAATCCGAAATTTCTTGGCGTAGAATAGAAATAAACGTTTCCAAGCTTTCGCACATCAACCAGAAGGTTTTTCCAAGGAAGGTAGACAGCAAACTGAAAAATAGAGCGGTTCAACAATTTGAACGTGGTGACTTGATTTGACAATAACGAAGAGATGCGAACGTAATCATGTATTCAAAGACACGAGGCGTTATGCACGCGAAATCATGGAAGGAAATCCAAAAGGGAATCACTATTTGAAGAATTAGTTCCAGACTCGTGACAACTCCAGTGAGACGCTGTCATTGCACGACTCGCTGTTGGTCATGATCTCCAAAGTTTCGCTATTGGAAATAGATTTTGGAGTGGAGTAGGAAGCTAATTTCTTTACGTTATCCCACATAGGAGCAGCGGACTTGAACTTGACTTCTCTGGATGGGGCAGTGGTTACTTTGCCCTTCTTTATGTCCCTTTTATGCTGGCCTCTTGGATTTCCTTCCACGATGTCGCATGCTAAACGAGCATAACGCCTTGTGTCTTTGAATACCTGATTACGTTCGCATCTCTTCGTTACTGTCAAGCGACCACATTCAAATTGTTGTTATTCAGTTAGCTGGCTTTCTTGAAAGAGCCATCCGGTTGATGTGCGAAAGCTAAAAATATTAACTGAACTTTGACAATTATCGAAAAATATAACCTTTAAAAAGAGAGAAAAAAGGAAGATTAAGCGCGTTAAGAATCTCCTTTTCTCTGAACTAGCAAGCAAGCGGTAACACTACAAAAGTATCCAGATTAGGAATAGGAGAAAAAATTGATGTCGTCCCACTCTCTCATACAAACACACATATACACACCCCACCCCACTGAAGACACCCCGCATCCCCCACTCTACACAACACCTCCACTCGCTCGGGGTCGAATCCTTTCGTTGGTGAAATCCCTTTGGGGTTTGTTGACATCTTAATACCAACAGATTGGTAAAAACACAGTGAGTGTCTCTCCTTGTGTTTCTGATTACGCCCTGGGCTATGTCATGGAAGTAAGTAAAGCCAGCAAAACAGTTAAACACACCATGAAATCGGGTAACAAGACTTTTCCCGGTCCGGGCTCGCAGACCTCTACCCGGACGTTCACATGGTAACGAGATTAATTGGACTAGACGATCCTCTTCCAATCATTCAAGGCTCAGTTTTAATGCTCGTGAGCATTGGAAGCGCTCTCAACGGTGAACCGATGTTACCATAGGCACTCGGAAGCCCCATTTTAAGCAGAATTACATGTACTATGGGTTGCGACATATTACTCGTCACCAGCATTTACTGGCCACACAGTATCCCTTCTGTTTGCTGGTAACATACGGGATAACCTTCGCTCACCTCTAGCGTCGATGAGTCGTGGACGGCTCCTCCTCGGACCAACTTTTTGGAGGTACTCACTACGACAGACCGTGAGCACCCCACAAGCCTTGCTTTCTCGGAAATGCTCTGACCCAGTCGCCTTGCAATTATAATTTAGTCTTTGTCAAATTAGCTTTTGTTGCCTTTGCCACCTAAAGAACAAGAACAGCACTGACTAACAGAGCTCAGTATTAAGTGTTATTTATCCCAGTGTTTCCCAACAGTGCCGATCCGCGAACTTTTTCTTCTGACGGTCAGCGAGAAATGAGTTAATTTATATAATTTTCTTTTGAATCGAAATGGAGTCAAAGTAAAAGGAAATCTAGATCTAAAGTTTTTTTTAACACCTGTCGTGGAAGATTAAAGGAAGCTTGGATCTCTTAAATATCTTCGATCTCGAGATCTGAACTTTTCACAGAAGATCTGAACTCTCCGCAGGCTGACTCATCAGGAAAAAGGAAAGCTTTGTTCAACTTTCTTCGTATGCCAGTCTGGTATCGATATTCAGATTAAAATTTCTGACTCAGTTTTGGGGTATTATGGGAAAAGCATATCCACGTCTCAGCGGCAAAGTTCTAAAATCAGTGGTAACTTTTTCTCGACCACATATTTATTGCGAGAAAACCTTTTCAACCTTTCGGCAGTCAAAACAAAGCACAGGAACATAATGGACATTAATGCTGCACTGCACCTCGCAGAAACGACGCTGGAACCATAGCTGGAGAAGATAATCGCGAAGCAGCAGCAGCAGACGTCGCACTTGCACCAGAACAAATTATATTACCGGTAAGGAGAATATACACTGCTGGCCACTCAAAATGTAACACCAAAAAGGAAGCATCCGATTGGCCTGAAATTCGCAGCATGCGTCGCCCGCGGGAGGACATGGAAACGATTAGCACTGCAGAGCATATGCAAATCATGTGCGCTCGGCACGCCACCGAGAAACACTATAAGAAGGGTGCACAGAAGGCGGGGTGTAAGTAGTGGAAGTGTGTTGTGCCGCCGGACCTGTGCGTGGGAAGCTTCCTGATGCCTCGTCGCAGAATACGGCAGTCATTCCAGCACGCTTCGGAGTTCGACAGGGGACGAATAGTGGCTTATCGCGACAGCGGTTTATCGTACCGAGACATCGGCGCCCGTATGGGACGACATCCAGCCACAGTGAGGCGAGTATGGATTCGGTGGGTGCAGGAGGGAGGGATGGACCGACGTGAGCTATTGCCGCAGCCGCGGCACGCCACCGAGCGAGAGGACCGGCATGTTGTTCGGCGGGCATAGACGGCTCGCAACGCTTATCACGAACGTTAGCGCAGGAATTAGGGTGTGTTGCGCAACAACCTGTGTCAGCACGTACCGTTCGACGTCGTCTGCAGGAGCGGGAACTTGTCGCACGGCGCCCATTGCTCCGATTACCATGGACGTTACACCAGCGGCGAGTGCGGCGGCAGTGGGCCGTTGAACGCCGCACCTGGACTACGGAATGGCACGACATTGTCTTCTCTGACGAATTCCGCTTCTTCTTCCTGCAACACCACTATGGTCGGATCCGCGTGTGGCGGCACCGCGGCGAGAGACTGTATGGCGATGTCGGTCCGTAGCCTGGTGTTATGGTTTGGGGCGCAATTGGATATGACACCCGCAACCCTCTGGTACGCATCGCCGGTACACTCAACAGCTACAGCTACATCTCCGACGATTCGGAGCCTGTAGTCCTCCCTTACCTGCAGGACCCGCCAGCGGCCACGTTTCAACAGGACAATGCACGCCCGCACGTGGCACGCTTCGTGCAACAATTCTTCCCGGCCTACCAGGTGTCACTGTTGCCGTGGCCCGCCTGTTCTTCCGATATGTCGCCCATCGAACACGTCTGGTCGCTGATCGGCAACCGAGTGGCCCGGCAAGCACCACCCGCGGCTACGCCTGATGAACTGTGGCAACGTGTGGAAGCAGCCTGGATCGACATACCCCAAGCCTCCATCCAAAGCCTCTTTCGTTCGATGCCGCGGCGTGTAGCGGCCGTTATTGCCAGCCATGAGGCCCATATATGAACTACTGATGTCTGCGTGTTCCGCAAGTTGCACGGGCCTGTAAGCTCAATCGTTTCATCTTT
Source organism: Macrothele yani (assembly GCA_039090855.1). Classification (NCBI taxonomy): domain Eukaryota; kingdom Metazoa; phylum Arthropoda; class Arachnida; order Araneae; family Macrothelidae; genus Macrothele; species Macrothele yani. The sequence goes on along the minus strand of CM077029.1, from coordinate 164,592,058 downwards.
GTATCTGCTGTTATGTGTCCAGTAAATCTGGCTTTGCTACCTCGTGTCCTTCTTGGTGTTGCATTTTGGGTGGCCAGCAGTGTAGATCTAAATTTTTTTAACACCTGTCGTGGAAGATTAAAGGAAGCTGGGATCTCTTAAATATCTTCGATCTCTGAACTCTTCACAGAAGATCTGAACTCTCGCAGGCTGACTCATCAGGAAAAGGAAAGCTTTGTTCAACTTTCTTCTTATGCCAGTCTGGTATCGATATTCAGATCCAAATCTGTGACTCAGTTTTGGGGTATTATGGAAAAAGCATATCCACGTCTCAGCGACAAAGTTCTAAAAATCAGTGGTAACTTTTTCGACCACATATTTATTGCGAGAACACCTTTTCAACCATTTCGGCAGTCAAAACAAAGCACAGGAACATAATGGACATTAATGCTGCACTGCACCTCGCAGAAACGACGCTGGAACAATAGCTGGAGAAGATAATCGCGAAGCAGCAGCAGCAGACGTTGCACTTGCACCAGAACAAATTATATCACCGGTAAGGAGAATATAGTAGTATACTGATTATGGATTGCACTTAATAATCATTAAAGAATATTAACAGATTAAATGATATTAGCTGTAAGAAGGTGACCTAGAATATTCTGGTATATAAGTTATGGATTGTACGCAGTGATCATTATAATACAGAATGTTACGAATTTAAATGCTCGAAAATAGTCTACAGGTTTTGTTTCGGCATCGTCAGTCCGCGAAAGTTTCCCCAACCGTTTTGCCGGTCTGCGAATGGCAAAAAGATCAGATCATATATAGAGGATTTTAGGAAGGCAGTGCTTTAAACAACCCTTAGAAATAGGAAGTTAGGAGATTTGGGCTAGAGTGCCCGATAGGAAAGTGACACGGAAGCGAGGAAGAAAGGGAGGGAGACGCCCTTATTTATTACCGAGGAGGGGGGGGCAGTACACACGGTCCGACAGCTTAACGTGCCCATCCGAAGCACGGCGGATATTTAGTGGTTCGAGCGTTCGTACCTGCCCGGGATCGAATGTGAGGTGCCTCCATGGCAGTCACGAACGTTGACCACTAGGCCATCCTCGGTCCCGTGAATGCCAAAAAGGTTGGGAACCACTAATTTATACCGTTTCATGACCTTCACAAGCGCCGTAGTTTACTTGTATTAGGGGTATGCAAACGTTTCCCCCGTTTTAAGAAGAAAGGACACAGGAACAATCAGGAAACCAGTACACATTTATTCAACGAAATATTAGGCGTTAGCATCACTGACCTTTCCCCAGTTTTCAGGCAACAAACGAATGCCCCTGTGATGGAAGGACTCTGGTTTTGAGGTGAGGAACGCAGTGACGAAATTTTCCACCTCTGGAACTGTGGCGAACCCCTGTTGGGCTAGGGCATGTTGCAAAGAGCGAAACAAATGAAAGTCTGAGGGTGCAATGTCTGGGGAGTAAGTCGGGTGCTGTAAAACCTCCCAGTGTAACTGTTCAAGGGTTGATTTCGTGGTGGCTCCGACATGTGGTCTGGAATTATCGTGTATCAGGATGAATGGACGGCGTCCTTTACCTGACCATGGGCGTTTTTCCTCGATTGCGGCGTTCAGTTTCGTCAGCTGATGGCTATATCGTTGTGCAGTGATTGTTTCGTCCAGTTTCAAGAGTTCGAAGTACAGCACTCCATGCATATCCCACAACACACAAACAACAGCACCTTTTTCCGGTGGATATCCTGTTTTGCAGTGGATGTTGATGGCTGGCCTGGGTCGACCCAGAATTGCTTGCGTACGGAGTGGTTGTAATAAACCCATTTTTCATCCCCAGTGACAAACTTCCACAAGAAATTCTTCCCTTAAAACTTCTTCAGCAACGACATTCAGATGCCGAATCGTTGACCAATATTACGCGTCGTTAAAGTATGCGGAACCCACTTACCAATCTTCTGGATCTTCCCCAAGGCCTGTAGACGCCGTACCATCGTCGATTGAGCCACTTTCAAACGTTTCGCCAGTTGCGTGGTCGATTGTATGGCATCCTCTTGCAACAGCGATTCCAGCTCCTCGTCTGCGAGTTCCTGCGGTCTACCTGCACGTGGCTTGAATTTCATGCTTTGATCACTTTTCCCTGGAAAATCATTCTCGACACGTCCGCTCACCCATAACCGTTTCGCCACAGGCCTGACATATTGAACCGTATGCTTCACTCGCACTTTCCTTTAAATTAAGCAAGAATAACAAACAGTGCTGCAAATGAACTTTATCGACCGCCATGCTTGGCTTCATGTACGAACTGTCAGCACGAGTCGCCTGCCGATTAAACCCCTACAGCGCCCACTAGCGGGAGCGGCGGAAACTTTTGCACACCCCAAAAAGTTTTGTTTTTTTTATTGGAGGTTTAACGACCACCGTGAGCAACTGGATGGGATATAAAGCAGTCGCCCGTCCCAAATTTTGGGTCACTGGTTCCAGGGAAGAGAGAGAGAGAGCCAGTGCCGTAAGATAAACAACATCCATGCCTCACCGGGATTCAAACCCGAACACCTTTTGGACGAATGATCAGAGGCCATCGCTTAGACCACTGTGCCAACGGGACGGCCCCCTAATAATAGTTGCTTTGATTTGCATAAAAGACAGCTGGTCATAATGTTTTAGCTCTTCGGTGTGCATGCACATATATATATATTTATATATATACTGTGGGATGTAAGGTCAGGTGATGCGTAACATCACAGCCTCTCCTTGACAAATGTCAACCCCGCCTTCTCGTGGTGCATCCTGTTCCCACTAAAGGGGCTCTGACGACCGCCAATAGCGGTATAACTATACCATCGGGATTAGAGGAAATTCTATCCCACACTCACCAACCCGCTTGGCCAGCGTGGTGAGTTATGGCCAAACCCCTCCAAAATGATTCCACAACTTAAATCTTGGCCCTCAGTCTCCGGCAGCTGGAATGTACCTGGACAAGGCAGCGGCCAGTGCGACATGAAGGCAGAGGGTGCTAAGAATCCCCGGAGGACCGGACTAGGCTGCCATTTGATGCTGACCTTGGCTACGTATAATGGACGCTCCCTATCTTCTGATTCAAGGCTTCTTGAATTGGAAGAGGAACTACAAAGGATCAAGTGGGACAACGTGGGGCTAAGTGAGGTAAGGAGAAAAGGAGAAGATCTCATCGAACTGAAAAGTGGACATCTCTTCTACTATCGTGGGACAGATACTGGCAGAACTAGTGGTGTTGGATTTATAATAAACAAGAAACTGAAGGATAAAGTTGTAGAAGTTGAAAGTTCCTCTGACAGAGCTGCACGACTTGTTATCCAACTCTCGAAAAGATACCAGGCTCAGATTATTCAAACTTATGCACCCACCACAAGTCATCCTGAAGAAGAAATTGAAGAATTTTATGAGGAAATTTGTCATCTAAATAATAAAGGTAAGCAGCACTTGAAAATAATTATGGAAGATTTCAATGCAAAAATAGGGCAACGGCAACAGAATGAAACTTCAGTAGGTAAATTCGGTCACGGCAACAGAAACCAGCGTGGAAATACTCTCGTTGAGTTTGCAGAGGCAGAAGGGTTTTTCATCTTGAACTCCTTCTTCAAGAAAAAGCCACACAGGAAATGGACATGGAGACAATCCAAATGGGAACGACAAGTGAAATTGATTTTATTCTGTGTAACAAAAAATTCGTCATAGAAGACTGCAGTGTGCTAAACAAGTTCAACACAATTAGTGACCATAGATTGGTGAGATGTAAGATGCACCTCAACACTAAACTCGAACGTGGCAAGCTCATAAGACAAACAAAATGTATTGACATAACCAACCTTAAAAAACACCATAATACCTTCAAGTTGGAACTGAAGAACAGGTTCTCTGCTTTAGAAGGCCTAACATCGGAAGAAGTGGACATCTCTGAAGTTAACAGAAAAGTAACCAAAGCTCTTATGGAAACAGCAACAAAATTAGCTGGGTCTAAGAACAAGTTGCATGTGAACAAATTATCAGGAAAAACCAAAATGTTGATGCAAAAAAGAAGACAGATGAGGACAACTAAAGAAGATGTGACTTCCAAAGTGGAATATATAGAGCTATGCAAGACAGTAAGAAAAAGTATCACTGAAGACGTAAGAAAATTCAACTGTGAACAAGTGAGGAAAGCAATTGAAAACAACCAAAGCCTAAAGATAGCAAAGGGACATCTCAGTAAGGGAAGAAAACAGATTATGGCACTGAGAAAAGAAAATGGTTCTATAACAAGAAATAGAGGCGAAACTTTGACAAGAGTGAAAGATTTCTACTCCAAATTATATGAAAGGGATGATACATGCACTCCAGACATCATGAAAGATACCAGTACCAGAGTTCCTCCAGTCCTTCCAGCAGAAGTTGCACATGCAATCAAGAACATGAAGCGGGGAAAAGCTCCAGGAGAAAATGGAATTACTGTAGACATCATACAAGAAGCAAGTGGAGAAATCGAAACAGTACTCGCCCAAATTTTCACTCGATGTCTTAAGGAAGGAAAGATTCCTGAGGATTGGAACACCGCTACAATGATCCTGCTGCATAAGAAAGGTGACATTGAGGATCTCGGAAACTACAGACCTATCAGCCTCCTGTCAGTAGTTTATAAAATCTTCACTAAAGTTCTTTCACACCGCTTGAAGGTAACACTGGACATGGCTCAACCGAGAGAACAAGCTGGATTCAGGAGTAGCTACAGCACAATAGATCATATCCACGTACTGAGAGAACTAATTGAAAGAGCGAGGGAATATGAACTTCCATTGTGCATGGCTTTTATCGATTATGAAAAAGCCTTTGATTCGGTGAAACCATCAGCAGTTACAATGGCTCTGAAAACCTGCGGTATTGAAGATGCATACATTAATATTATTAATAACATCTATGAAAATGCAAGTGCAAAGATTCGGCTGTTTGAAAATACAACACACATAAAAATTGGAAAGGGAGTGAGACAAGGTGACACCATATCTCCGAAGCTCTTTAATGCCACATTGGAGGGTGTTTTTCAGTCGCTGAGCTGGGAAAACAAAGGGATAAAGATTAATGGAGATTATCTAACCCACCTTCATTTTGCTGATGACGTAGTCATTTTTGCAACTACCCCATCAGAGCTGCAGAGTATGATCCAGGAACTTGCTGACAAGAGTAAAGAAGTGGGATTAAAAATGAACTTTCAGAAGACAAAAGTGATGTTCAATGCTTTTACAAGAAATGAAGATTTATCGATTGATGGAGAAAAGCTGGAGATAACAGACACGTACGTTTATCTTGGACAGCAGATATCAAGTGAGGGTCACATTGATGAAGAAATTAATCGGCGTACAAAACTTGCCTGGAGAGCTTTTGGAAGAAACAGCATAATTTTCAAGAGCAATATGCCATTATGTCTTAAAAGAAAAGTGTTTGATCAATGCTTCCTTCCAGTGCTTACGTATGGTGCAGAGACGTGGACCTTAACTAAAAGAGACATACAAAGGCTGCAGACAACTCAAAGCAGCATGGAGAGGTGCATACTTGGTGTAACTAGGAGAGATAAAAAGAGGAACTCGTGGATCCGAAAAATGACAAGAGTGGAAGACATCATGATCTGAGTTAAATCCCTGAAATGGCAATGGGCTGGACATACTGCCAGAAGGACAGATCATCGATGGACAGCCGAAATTTTAGATTGGATTCCATGGGACAGGAAAAGACCCAGAAGAAGACCACATGGGAGATGGGTGGATGAAATTCGAAAGTATGCAGGGGTGACATGGAGGAGACTGGTACAAGACAGACCGTTGTGGAGGAAACTTGGGGAGACCTTCGTCCAGCAGTGGATTGATAATGGTTGACAATGATGATGATGATGATGATAATATATACTGTATATATATTATATATATATATTGTATTACGGTAAGACATACTTCAAGGTACAGCTGAGGAATTAATGTAAATGTCAATGGCTATTAACAGTGTTACTCGTACTGTATACGATAATAAAAACGGAATTATAATAAAAAAAAAATAAAGTAGAGCATATACAGTGGAAACTCGGTTAAATGTTTTTCTATTTAATGGACTTAAAGAACGTGTAAATGGAAAGCACGTACAAAAGAAATTTCAAAATATTAAAATGCTGTCCTATAATTTTGAATACACACAAAAAAAAAAAAAAAAAAAGACCAAGCAAAGATGACACCGAACTCTCATCTTTCTTGTTTCTTCCTCAATAACAGTGAAATTAACTATTGTTCTGTCACTTCATGGGACAACATTCAAAAATCAGATTTCATTAACAGTTTTGACTACTTTCGTTACCTATTTTCGATACGTAGAAATTCTTTACTTGGGATTTATTATGTCGGGAAAAATGCATAGCATAAAAAAGTAATTTACTCTGTTACACCAATGAGCCACTACATTATGACAACCTACCTAATAAACTATAGAACCCCTTTTAGCCCGCAAAACAGCGGCCACTCGGCGATGCATCGATTCGATGAAAGGGCGATAGGCATCCTGGGATATCTGGTACCATAATGTCAACAGCAGGTCATCCAGTTCCCGTACATTTCGGAGTAATGGTGATTTAGCGCGAAACCGTTTTCCCAAGTCGAACCACAAATGCTCGTTTGGTTTCATATCAGGTAAATTTGGAAGCCAGAGCATTAAAAGAAAGTCACCAGCATGATCCTCTAACTTCTCCTTGATGTTTATGTCAGTGTGGCATGGAGCATTATTTTGTTGGCAATGGCCATCACCAGCAGAGAAACACAGTTGCTATTAATGGGTGAACTTGGTCCGCAACGATGTTCAGATACCTGACAGCTGTTGGGAATTGTGGTACTGGGATAATGGGGTCTGAAGTGTCCCAAGGAAACATCGCCCACAGCATAATACCACCGCGGACGGTTTGTTTCCGCCCAACAGTACATCCAGGTGCCATAGCCTCCGTTGGCAATCGGCGTATCCGCGCTCGGCCGTCTACGTGATGCACCAGGAATCGTGATTCGTCAGACCAGGCCACTTTCTTCCAATCATCCACGGTCCGATCTCGATGATCTTGGGCCCATTTCATGCGCTGTTGGCGATGACGTGCAGTGAGCATGGGGACCTGACTAGGTCTACCGCTACGCAGGCCCATGCGCAGAAGGCTGCGATGAATTGCGTGCTGTGACACATTGCCCTGATCACCACCGTTGTAGCTGCGGGTGATCTGTCGCACTGTGGCCCTGCGGTCGCTGTGAACAATGCGCGACAGTGCCCGCTCCCCTCTGGCATCAATGAGCTGCGGACGACACACGGCTGGACAACGGTTCGCCGTTTGGTCATCTGTGCACCACTTTTGATACCACTACAGCGGCACATGAACAACCCACAAGCCGCGCCGTGTCAGAGATCGTTAAATGGACGATGTCATCGCTCTATCCACGTTATTTTATAAACAACGCATAGCAACTGAAAAATTGTGTTGCGACACCGCTGGGATCGAACCCCAGAACTCTCGATAACTAGTCGAGTGCGTTCGAATTTTTTTATATTGTGTCAGAGATCTTAGTTCCGAGGCGCCGTGCATCACAATTTGTTTTGTTTTTTATTAAACTCCGATAAATTGGCAGGTTTTTCCATTCTGACTCCGAAAATTCTACTAATCGAAAGCCGGTCCTTGGGTTATATATACTGCTTTGTGAACTTCTTCACCATCGCTCGGTCTCCATGCGCGTTCATTTCTCTAAGCTGGGAGGAGGGGGGGGGTCATAATGTAATGGCTGATGTGTGTATGCGGAGAATTTTACAGAAACTTATCTACGGAACCAATGAACTGTTCTCAGTTTTTTCACTTCGAAGTTTCGATTTAGGACTCTCCTGTTTTACGTCGCATGAGAATGAATTAGCATCGTAAGGGTATGACTATATTTAACGAACAGGAAACACGGATTGGAAGTATCTGTCTCATCTGTCCACGTGGTGCCAGACTACTTTTCACCACACGACCTCCCAGATGACGGGCTCTACCTTTCTTTTTTTAACATCACTGATATGAATGGTAAGAGAATGAACAAATGGACGTGCAAAGAATGCGTTATCAACCAAGCAAAAAAGATGTGTTGTCTCACTTCCTCAGGAAGCTTGGAAGAAAGCATTGCTAATGCTAATTTGGACTCCCACGCGTTCCAAGAAGTCTAAATTTGAAAATCGCACGCTCTTTTTCTAAAACGGCAGGAACAGCAATTACATCACGGACACAAGATGACACTGGCGGAATCCGAGAGGAAGGAAGAAAGAAGAAACTGAAAGAATAAAAAAAAATGATGTAAGCAAGAAGGAAAGAATGCCGACCACCTCGTGTCATGACCCCTTAGGGGTCAAGTGAAGAAAAACTCAGATGCAGAGGAGATAGTGGATAACGGGGACTTTACACATCGGTACTTAAGCCATCTGCAACAGAAACGTAACCTTCCGCTTTAGTGGGACCTGACAGCAAATCTTTTTTCCAGAAGGTACTGCTGCTACAGCTTTCAATCCAGCAAATTAGCGCTGCCCACGGTGACAGCGCACAGTATGTGGGATGGGGAATCCAAAGAAAGGCATCAACGTCCAATCAGAGATTTGCTTTAAATCCATGCGAAGTCTGCAATAAATTATGTGTCACGGTTAAACGTAAGAGGCTTTCGATCTTTCTTTAGCAGCATGCGAAACAGAGTACGCCTTACGTAACAGCGTGACGGATATGCAAAACGGAAACCTAACAGTAATACTGAATTATTGCGAAAGGCGGTCATAACTATTGGTTTAATTCGAAATATTATCTGTCAGAGGCTGCATTTCAAACTTCTTTGTGCGATTCCAAATTGCCCAGAAGTTTCAACATAATTTTCCTGAAATTAAAACAGACATTTGACGTGGACTAGGAACATCAAACAGAGGTCATCGCTCTTTCCACGTTTATAAGTGAGTCACGGAAAAATTCTCAATGACCGCCACTGGGAATCGAACCCAGTCTTCCACTTACGCGCCGGATATGCTTCCACTGCACCACAGCGGCCTCGAATTCCTCCAGACTCACACACACACACACTAACTGCCAAGCCAATTTGGCAGGTTGCTTTTTGGAGCCCCGCACAATGCTGGGGATTCACCAAAGATGGTAAGCAGCAACTGAACAAATAATTAGAAGGTGAATGAATAATTAATACAGACATTTGACGTGGACTAGGAACATCAAACAGAGGTCATCGCTCTTTCCAGTTTATACCTGCCAAATTGGCTTGGCAGTTAGTGTGTGTGAGTCTGGAGGAATTCGAGGCCGCTGTGGTGCAGTGGAAGCATGTCCGGCGCGTAACTGGAAGACTCTGGGTTAGATTTCCGGTGGCGGTTAATGAGAATTTTTCCGTGACTCACTTATACACTGAACAGTAATTGAATTACAGATACCTGTCTAGTAACATGTAGCACCACCTATCGCCCTGATGACGGCGGCGATTCGTCTCGGCATGGACTCGGCAAAACACCGGAAGCGTTGGGAAGCCATACGGATCCACGACCCCTGAACAAGCTCCCTCAGTTCACGAAGATTTGATGGAGGGGGGGGACAGATGCTCGAACATCTTTCTGGATGGCATCCCAGATGTGTTCGATGGGATTGAGGTCAGGTGACCTAGATGGCCAAAGAAGCGAGGTCACGTCGGTGGAGTGTTCATCCAACCATTCGGATACAATTTGGGAGCGATGGCACGGTGCATTGTCTTGTTCCAGGATGAGGTCCCCAGTGGGATGCTGAACACGCACAATCGGGTGCAAATGGTCGTCCAGGATATCCCGGTAACATTGACCTGTGAGGGACGATGTCACACGTACCAGGAGTCTCATTTCAGTCCACGTAAACAGACCCCAGACGACAATGCCACCCTCCACCAGCTTGAAGAGTACTCTGCTGGCAAGAAGGATCCATCGCTTCATGTGGTTTGCACCGTACTCGTATCCTGCCATCCGCATGTACCAACGCGAATCTCGACTCATCAGTCCAGGCAACATTTTTTCACATGTTATAACGAAGTAAATTTCTCCGTCATTTCTGTCCACGCCAGGATTCGCACCCGGATCCCCTCATTCCGGAATAAGTCACTCTACCAATTGAGCTACGTGGACGTTTTATTCTGATTCCTATCTGCCTTTATGTCGTGTGTGTCCTTCGGGCAGGTACGTCACATCTCCTGGTACGTTACAATGTGTAGGGTCCAGTGGCGATGTTCCCGCGCCCATGCTAATCTTTGCACCTTGTGATGTGCGGTCAGCAGCGGTACTCTCGTGGGACAATGACTTCTGTACCCCATAGCGAGGAGATGGTTATAGATGGTGTGGCTGCTCACACGTTTTTGTGCACCAGCGTTAAATTGCCGAGTGATTTCTTGCACTGTGGCCCGTCTATCCGCTGTTACAATGCGAGCTAGCCGACGGTGACCCCGCTCATCCACACGCTGTTGTCCACGGCAGTTGGCCCTTGCAGGGATGGTTTTACCGGATTCGATGTACTTACGGTACACCCGTGACACAGTGGCTCGTGAAAATCCCAGTGTCTGCACGGGATTGCGAGATGAAGTGACCCATCCGAGATGGAGTGACCCATTCGTCGGGCCCCGACAATCTGCCCACGATAAAATGCGGTTGGATCCTTCGTCTTACCCATACTGCGTCCGACTCTTACTGATTCCCATCGCATCACTCCTTATATTGTCGGATCGCTGCATACGTCATGTCGTTTCCGTTTACCGGGCCGCCCACAGCGCCACATTTGCATAACGCCAGCTGTCTCTAATTGAATTGCTCTTCAGTGTAAACCTGGAAAGAGCGATGACCTCTGTTTGATTTTCCTGAAAGTTGGACTGATTACACACATCTGTTCAAAGGCTAGTCAATAAGACTGGAATTTAATATGTTACTGAATCATGAAGTTTCAAACGCGAGGAAAATTCAGAAAGGTATGAAATGTTAAGGATACAACAGTTAAGTCCCACGCGAAATGTATGGTCGAAATCAGGGACGTCGCTAGACTTCGAAATCGGGATGGTCGACGGGTGGGCGAGCATTATTTTTGGTGTGGCAAGTCTGATAGCAACTTTTTTTTTTTTGCGAAACACTGGAAGAACGAATTTTTAACGCTTTTTACTATACAGGCTACAAAAGGAATTCGTACAACCCCACCCCCTTACGCTGGACACACACACACACACACACACACACACACACACACACACACGTACATTTGCACCACTGGTGTAAGATACAAGTGTTACTAGAATGCTGCCTTCAACTTTTTGCTTGCTCTGAATGCATTGTCTTAATTGCTTTTCAAAATTGTGCATTTTGCTTACGTAAATAGCATTGTACTTGGACATTTATTTAAAGAAAAAAATGTCGTTTTTGTTTATTTAAGTCACATTTTAGCGTCGTGCTACGCAAACAGAATTCTCCCCCCCTCCTTAATTCCCTTCCTTCAAGTAAGCGACTTTGTCTTGCACTCCTCCCCTACAAAGCAGTCGTCAGCCATTTCCTGCACTCTCTCCCGGGGCAGTCTTAAGAGCGCTAGTGCAGCTTTAGACTCCACTTTCCGTCCTGGAATCCTTAATTTTGTAAAGAAAGCAAACAGCAGAGCAATTAATAATGACCTGCCTCAGTGAATTCCAATTCACCCTCCATATCCGTCTCCTCCCCCCCCCCCCCGGGCCTCCGCTATGCAAACATGAGAAAGAGGCTTAAACTAAGGAATTATAAGAGTGGAGAACAACTAAATTTTCATGGCCCTGCAGAAGCTACACCGATGAGACATCACGGGGCCACAGTGTGACAAATTCCTCGCAGCTTACAACAGTGGTGATAAAGGCAATGTGTGTCAGTACACAGTTCATCGCAACCTCTTCGCATGGGCGTGCGTAGCTAAAGATCTAGCCGGGTCCCAGTGCTCACTGCACGTCATCGCCAACAACGAATGAAATGGGCCGAGGGTCATCGAGATTGGAAGAAAGTGGCCTGGGTCTGACGAATCAAGATTCCTGGTGCATCACGTAGACGGCCGAGCGCGGATACGCCGATTACCAACGGAGGCTATGACACCTGGATGCACTGCTGGGCGGAAACAGGCCGGCGTTATGCTGTGGACGATGTTTTCTTGGTACGCTTTAGGCTCCATTATCCCAATAGCACAATTCCTGACAGCTGTCAGGTATCTGAACATCGTTGCGGACCAAGTTCACCCAATCATTGCAACTATGTTCCCTACTCGTGATGGCCATTACCTACAGAATAATGCGCCATGCCATACCACACTGCCAGAAGCGTCAAGGAGTGGTTCGAGGAACATGCTGGTGACTTTCTGCTAATGCCCTGGCCTCCAAATTCTCCTGACATGAACCCAATCGAACATTTGTGATTGGACTTGGAAAAGCGTGTACGCGCTAAATCGCCACCACCCCGAAATGTACGGGAACTGGAGGACCTGCTGTTGACATTATGGTACCAGATACCCCAGGATATCTATCGCCACCTCATCGAATCGATGCCTCACCGACTGGCTGTTATTTTGCGGGCTTAACGGGGTCCTACAGCTTATTAGGTAAGTGGTCATAATTTATTGGTCATAATTTATTAGGTAAGTAGTCTGCAATTTATTGGTGTTAACAGCAGTGGTGCATAGCGCTATGCAAAAAAATACAGGAACGCGCGGTGGCTTTACGTTTTCAATGCATTTCCCTTCTTAATCCCTCATCCCACTCCGCTTCTTCCTACTTTCTTATATTTATAGTACAAGAAAGTATAGTGATTGGTCGAAATTAGACTTCCGGATTTACAAATTTTCGCATTCAAGCAAGATTTCACCATTTGGGACTGCCATGTGCGAATGGATTTAGAGACTAACTCTACCTTCAAAGAGGTATGGGACGGAGGCTCTTTTTTTTTACGCTTTCCAACCGTAGGTTGATGCTCCAGCTTTGTCCGTCCGTCCGCACGATAACTCACGTGAAAATGGTTCGATTTCGACGAAATTTTAGTATGTGGTAGGGGACCACCTGGGGACGAACCCTATTGAAAATGGGTGAAACAGGGTCAAAGATCAGGACATAGGAGCGGGATCCATTCCATTGCTCTTATGCGTCATAACTTGCGTAAAAATGGTTCGATTTCGATGGAATTTTAGTATGTGGTAAGGAACCACTTGGGAATGAACCCTGTTGAAAATGGGCGGAATGGGGTCAAAGGTTAGGACATAAAAGCGGGATCCATTCCATTGCCTTTATGCGTCATAACATGCTTAAATATGGTTCGATTTCGATGAAATTTTAATATGTGGCAGGGAACCACCTGGGCACGAACCGTATTGAAAATTGTCAAAATGGGGTCAAAGGTCAAGCAGGGCATAAGAGCGGGATTTATTCCATTGCCCTTATGTGTCATAACTTGTGTAAAAATGGTTCGATTTCGATGAAATTTTGGTATGTGGTAAGGAACCACCTGCCGAAACCTATTGAAAATGGGCGGAATGGGGTCAAAGGTCAGGGCATAAAATCAGGATCCATTTTATTGCCTTTATGCGTCATAACAAGCGTAAATGTGGTTCGATTTCGATGAAATTTTAGTATGTGGTAGGGAGCCACCTGGGCACGAACCCTATTGAAAATTGTGGAAATGGGGTCAAAGGTCAGGCAGGACATAAGAGCGGAATTTGTTCCGTTGCCCTTATGCGTCATAACTTGCGTAAAAATGGTTCGATTTCGATGAAATTTTAGTATTTGGTAAGAAACCACCTGGGGATGAACCCTGTTGAAAATGGGCGAAATGGGGTCAAAGGTCAGGGCATAAAAGTGGAATCCACTCCATTACCTTTATGCGTCATAACATGCGTAAATATGGTTCGATTTCGATTATATTTTAGTATGTGGTAGGTAGCCACTGGGGACGAACCCTATTGAAAATGGGCGAAATGGGGTCAAAGGTCAGGACACTGGAGTGGGAATCATTCCATTGCCCTTGTTCATCATAACTTACCTAAAAATGTTTCGATTGCGACAAAACGTTATCATGCTGTTCCTGAGGTATAGTGAACCGGTTCTGTTGAATATCAACGAAATGGGGTCAAAGGTCATTGCACAACAGCAAGATTTATTCCACAGCCATTATTCTCATAACTTGCGTAAAACTGCTTCTATTGCGACAAAACTTTAGTATGTTATTCTTGAGGTATACTGAACCGGTTCTGTTGAATATCATCGAAATGGGGTCAAAGGTCAGGACACAGGAGCGAGAATTATTTCACAGCCATTATCCTCATAACTTGAGTACTAATTTCTGGTATGTTGGAAAGCGTATCATAATCAATGCATTGCATGATTTTACTAACTTGTTTTTAATTGCGTTGGAGGCTCTTTTTTTTTTTTTTTAATTGCCAACCAATTATGGAAAAATTTTGCATACACAACAAAAATGTCATTAAGCAAATATATAACATAGTGTATAGAGCTCTCGGGATGTAAGGTCAGGTGATGCGTAACATCACAGCCTCTCCTTGACAAATGTCAACCCCGCCTTCTCGTGGTGCATCCTGTTCCCACTAAAGGGGCTCTGACGACCGCCAATAGCGGTATAACTATACCATCGGGATCAGAGGAAATGCTATCCCACACTCACCAACCCGCTTGGCCAGCGTGGTGAGTTATGGCCAAACACCTCCAAAATGACTCTACAACTTAAATCTTGGCCCTCAGTCTCCGGCAGCTGGAATGTACCTGGCCAAGGCAGCGGCCAGTGCGACATGAAGGCAGAGGGTGCTAAGAATCCCCGGAGGACCGGACTAGGCTGCCATTTGATGCTGACCTTGGCTACCTATAACGGACGCTCCCTATCTTCTGATTCAAGGCTTCTTGAATTGGAAGAGGAACTACAAAGGATCAAGTGGGACATCGTCGGGCTAAGTGAGGTAAGGAGAAAAGGAGAAGATCTCATTGAACTGAAAAGTGGACATCTCTTCTATTATCGTGGGACAGATACTGGCAGAACAAGTGGTGTTGGATTTATAATAAACAAGAAACTGAAGGATAAAGTGGTAGAAGTTGAAAGTTCCTCTGACAGAGCTGCACGACTCGTTATCCAACTCTCGAGAAGATACCAGGCTCAGATTATTCAAACTTATGCACCCACCACAAGTCATCCTGAAGAAGAAATTGAAGAATTTTATGAGGAAATTCGTCATCTAAATAATAAAGGTAAGCAGCACTTGAAGATAATTATGGGAGATTTCAATGCAAAAATAGGGCAACGGCAACAGAATGAAACTTCAGTAGGTAAATTCGGTCACGGCAACAGAAACCAGCGTGGAAATACTCTCGTTGAGTTTGCAGAGGCAGAAGGTTTTTTCATCTTGAACTCCTTTTTTCAAGAAAAAGCCACACAGGAAATGGACATGGAGACATCCAATTGGGACGACAAGTGAAATTGATTTTATTATGTGTAACAAAAAATTCGTCATCGAAGACTGCAGTGTGCTGAACAAGTTCAACACAGGTAGTGACCATAGATTGGTGAGATGTAAGATGCACCTCAACACTAAACTGGAACGTGGCAAGCTCATAAGACAAACAAAATGTATTGACATAACCAACCTTTAAAAACACCATAATACTTTCAAGTTGGAACTGAAGAACAGATTCTCTGCTTTAGAAGGCCTAACATCGGAAGAAGTGGATATTTCGGAAGTTAACAGAAAAGTAACCAAAGCTCTAATGGAAACAGCAACAAAATTAGCTGGGTCTAAGAACAAGTTGCATGGGAACAAATTATCAGGAAAAACCAAACTGTTGATGCAAAAAGAAGAGAGATGAGGACAACTAAAGAAGATGTGACTTCCAAAGTAGAATATATAGAGCTATGCAAGACAACACGAAAAAGTATCACTGAAGATGTAAGGAAATTCAACTGTGAGCTAGTGAGGAAAGCAATTGAAAACAACCAAAGCCTTAAGATAGCAAAGGGACATCTCAGTAAGGAAGAAAACAGATTATGGCTCTGAGAAAAGAAGATGGTTCTATAACAAGAAATAGAGGCGAAATTTTGACAAGAGTGAAAGATTTCTACTCCAAATTATATGAAAGGGATGATACATGTACTCCAGACATCATGAAAGGTACCAGAGTTCTTCCAGTCCTCCCAGCAGAAGTTGCTCATGCAATCAAGAACATGAAGCGGGGGAAAGCTCCAGGAAAAGATGGAATTACTATAGACATCATACAAGAAGCAAGTGGAGAAATTGAAACAGTACTCGCCCAAATTTTCACTCGATGCCTTAATGAAGGGAAGATTCCTGAGGATTGGAACAATGCTACAATGATCCTGCTACATAAAAAAGGTGACATTGAGGATCTCAGGAACTACAGACCTATCAGCCTCCTATTAGTGGTTTATAAAATCTTCACTAAAGTTCTTTCACACCGCTTGAAGGTAACACTGGACATGGCTCAACCGAGAGAACAAGCTGGATTCAGGAGTGGCTACAGCACAATAGATCATATCCACGTACTGAGAGAACTAATTGAAAGAGCGAGGGAATATGAACTTCCATTGTGCATGGCTTTTATCGATTATGAAAAAGCCTTTGATTCGGTGAAACCATCAGCAGTTACCACGGCTCTGAAATCCTGCGGTATTGAAGATGCATACATTAATATTATTAATAACATCTATGAAAATGCAAGTGCAAAGATTCGGCTGTTTGAAAATACAACACACATAAAAATGGGAAAGGGAGTGAGACAAGGTGACACCATATCTCCGAAGCTCTTTAATGCCACATTGGAAAATGTCTTTCAATCACTGAACTGGGAAAACAAAGGGATAAAGATTAATGGAGATTATCTAACCCACCTTCGTTTTGCAGATGAGGTAGTCATTTTTGCAACTACCCCATCAGAGCTGCAGAGTATGATTCAGGAACTTGCTGACAAGAGTAAAGAAGTGGGATTAAAAATGAACTTTCAGAAGACAAAAGTGATGTTCAATGCTTTTACAAGAAATGAAGATTTATCGATTGATGGAGAAAAACTGGAGATAACAGATACGTATGTTTATCTTGGACAGCAGATATCAAGTGAGGGTCACATTGATGAAGAAATTAATCGGCGTACAAAACTTGCCTGGAGAGCTTTTGGAAGAAACAGCATAATTTTCAAGAGCAATATGCCATTATGTCTTAAAAGAAAAGTGTTTGATCAATGCATCCTTCCAGTGCTTACGTATGGTGCAGAGACGTGGACCTTAACTAAAAGAGACATACAAAGGCTGCAGACAACTCAAAGAAGCATGGAGAGGTGCATGCTTGGTATAACCAGGAGAGATAAGAAGAGGAACTCGTGGATCCGAAAAATGACGAGAGTGGAAGACATCATGATCAGAGTTAAATCCCTGAAATGGCAATGGGCTGGACATACTGCCAGAAGGACAGACCATAGATGGACAGCCGAAATTTTAGATTGGATTCCAAGGGACAGGAAAAGACCCAGAAAAAGACCACATGGGAGATGGGTGGATGAAATTCGTAAATATGCGGGAGTGACATGGAGGAGATTGGCACAAGACAGACCGTTGTGGAGGAAACTTGGGGAGACCTTCGTCCAGCAGTGGATTGATAATGGTTGACAATGATGATGATGATGATAGAGCTCTCTATCCGTCGAAAGCAAAACTGTTGATTCCGTGACGGCACAAACGGGGAAAAATGAACAGCAGCCTCAAATTATTGAAGGGTACGGTACTGTATGGCATTTTTAATGCTGATGAAACTGGACTATTTTATAACCTTCAGCCAGATAAAAAACACCATGTGTTTACGAAACGACACCTGCCATGGAAGAAAGAAATCAAAAGACAGAATCACTGTTCTTCTAGTTGCCAATGCAGGCGAATCAGAAAAATTGCAGCTATTAGTTAAAAGCAAATCTGCTAAACCTCATTGCTTTAAGCATGTGAAATCTTAGCCCACCAAATATGAAGCAAATAAAAATTCGTGGTTACTCCTCCAGCTTTATTCAAACATTCTGTAGAAGCCTTAGATACTCAGATGCAGGTAAAAAAAAGAAACATCCTCTTATTCATTGATCATTGTTCTGCGCATCCTCAGGTAAACAATCTGAAAAATACAAATTTGGAAGATGTGAATCCGTTTATTGGTGTAAATATAACATGGATTTTAAGTCAGATAATATCCAAAAACTTGAAAATTTCGTCGTCCTGGAGCGAGAATCGAATCCGCATCTCCCGTATAGTGCCCGAGTATGCTGCCCACTATACAACACCCAGAACGACCAAGTTTCAAGTTTTCGATTAATTTGAATATATCATCACAGGATTCGCTAGTCGAAGCAACCGGCATTCATATATAGCGAATCTGGAAGTTTTATAATGGATTCACATCTTCCAAATTTGTAGGTGTAATCCCGTATTTCATTCATTAATCTGAAAAATGTTCAAGTCATTTTTTCCCAGCAAATTGTACTAATGAATTTCAACCGCTGTGCCTGAGTGGCATTAGGTTTTTTAAAGCCCATTATCGAAAGTTTCTCATGCGATAAGTACTTTCTGTTATCGATACAAAAGGAAGATGCATCTAAAGTTAAAATTAACATTCTCGATGCAATGTATTTCGTGCGACAGTCGTGGAATGCAGTTACGACAGATGCCATTAAAAACTGCTTTAGTGAAGCAGGCTTTTCAGGTTGCGAACAAGAAGAAAGTGGGTCCAATACTGAAAATCCTGCTGATAATTTTGCGGATGACGGACTTGCAGAATGGAATGAAATTGCCTCATCAGGTACTGTGTCTTCCAATTACGTTGATTGTGACGCAAATGTGCATACCTGACAAATGTGATCCCTTGATGATGTTCTGGATGAACAGATATGATTAAATGCAACAGATTATGATGAAGCAGAACTGAAAGTTACTTGTTTTAGCTGCTAACGGTATAGAATGTGCTAAAAACTACTTGATGCGCTTCGATACTAATGATGTGTTTCATGCACTTCATAAAATTGAAGCTGAAATTTATAAAGATAACATTTTAGAAAAAAATAAGCAATCTTCTCTAAAGCATTTTTTCTACAGTGTGAAAAGATAATCAACACATATTTTTGTTTTTGCAAATTAATTAGTACTAATTAATGTTCTATTTCATGCAGTTTATAATGCTGAAGTCGTTATTTAAGAAGCAAAATTCTCAGAAAAAAATCAACTATCATATTTTTCTCGCAATTTTAAAAGTACGCTTAAATTTTGATGCTACATATTGAAGTCTACGAATTATGTATTTAATATCCAAAGTAAACGTGCACGTATTATAATCTTTTGATAATAAATTTCATTATTAAAAGTACAACTCATAATTTAAATTTCACTGAAAGAGAACTTATCTTCTTACGTATTCTGTTATGAACACCAGCTTAATTTTAATGTTTCATTCAGAAGGCATCCCCGATTTAGCGAATTCCTCGATTTTACGTACAAGGCTGTTGGTCCCTTGAAGTTCGTTAAATCGAGGTTTGACTGTTTATACATAGTCAAGATACATTATTGTGACTAACCACCTCCTACTTTTGACGTCAACAGTGCGTAGCCAATGAAAGAAGGCACGTGTCATGAGCTGGTTTTTTTTTTTTTTTTTTTTTTTGATTCGAGGTTTAACGACCACCGTGAGCAACTCATTGGGCTATAAGCAGTCGCCCGTCCCTAATTTAGGGTCACTGGTTCCAAGGAAGGGAGAGAGCCAGTGCCGTAAGACAAACACAACATCCATGCCTCACCGGGATTCGAACCCGGACCCCTTTCGGACGAATGATCAGAGGCCGTCGCCTTAGACCACTGCGCCACCGGGGTGGCTGAGCTGGGTTGGGGGGTATAAAAGGTGTACTGTAGGCATTCTGAAAACATATGGGCCGCGGGTGGCCTAGTGGGCAACGTTCGTGACTGCAACGGAAAGGACCTCAGGTTCGATCCTAGGCAGGTACGAACGCTCGATCCACTAAATATTCGTCGTGCGTCGGATGGGTACGTTAAGCCGCCGGACCCCGGGTACTGGCCTCCCGGTAATAAATAAGGGCGTCTTCCTCCCCCTTTCTACTTCGCTTCCGTGTCACTTTCCTATCGGGCACTCTAGCTTAAATCTCCTAGCTTCCTATTTCTAAGGGTTGTTTAAGACCTGGGCTCAGACACTCCCTTCCTAAAAAAATCCTCTACATATGATCTGAAAACATATTACTCGTAGCTGTCATGGATAAAAGGAGCGATTTATCAGATTTGCAAAAAAGGGATCATTATCGGCTTTCGGACCAAGAGTGGCAAATTTCTGAAACGGCGCAGTTTGTGAACTGTTTGCGTGCTACTGTGGTTAAAGTGTATCGTGATTGGAGAAATGGCACTATTGCGAATAAGCGACTTGAAAAATGCGGAGCGCCACGTGCCACTGATGTGAGAGGTGAACGTCGGCTTCGAACGTGCGTGAGGGCCGATCGACACGCTACAGTGGGGCAGCTCACTGGCCATATGAACCAGGGGTCTACCGGAAGGTGTGTCTAAAACGACAGTTCAGCGAACCCTGCTGTGTATAGGGCTCCGATGCAGACGGATGGTCACTGCACCTATATTAACGAAGGTGCATGGACAGAAAAGGCTTACATTTGCACGGCAGTATCGGAATTGGACCTACGCTGATTGGCTGATTCTCCGATGAGTCACGTTTTCTGCTTCATCGAACGGATAGACTTTGGCGTATAAAGCGAAAACCATAAGAGAACAAACACTTTTCAACCATTTCTGGAAGAACACAAGCTGGTTGGGGCAGCGTTATGGTCGGGGGAATGTGTTCTTGGCATTCTCCAAGAGTATTCATACATGTGGAAGGCACTATGGACCGAATTCGTTATGAATCAATCCTTGCAGACCACGTACACCCATACATGTTGATTGTCTTCCCTGGGGTGGATGGGATCTTCCAGCACAACAATGCGACGTGTCACACACCTAGAAATCTCCGAGAGTGGTTGAAAGAGCACGATGAAGACTTCAAAGTACGTCCCTGGCCCTCTAATTCCCCAGACTTAAACCCAATTGAGCATCTGAGGGACCACCTCGATCGTGTTGTTCGCTCTATGGATTCTCCACCACGCACCCTCCTGCAGTTGTCAGATGCACTACAGTCACCATGGCTCCACATACCTGTGGACACCTTCCAGCACCTTATTGAGTCACTCCCAGCCCGTCTACCTGCTGTACGAGCTGCACACGGCGGTTACTCTGGATATTAGCAGGTGGTCACAATGTGACTCGACCGTGCATATATTGAATTCACTACGGTTAAGTGTAGGTCGTTGGACTTGCAGCCAAAGGGACATGGTAAGCCCTACCCTCCTTCTGTAATCTTGGAAAAGGCACTAGTAACAAAATTGATGACCCACCAAATTCAAACCACCCTTTTCCACGTACAGATATAGAGCACAACCCGATTTTTCAGAAGAGATGTTCTGAAATCCGTGTCAGATTATCTTAAAAAAAAAAAAAAAAAACTATTTACCGGCGCTGGTTCATGGATCAAAATGCTAGTTAATGAGTCAAAAATAATGAGTACAGGGGTCGCGCTGCCGATCGCCATCTTCGCAATTTGCCAAAAAGAAAACGTTTTTGCGATAGAATAAAAGCTTTGGCATAGCGATAGTGTTATAACACTTTGGCGAAAATGAATTGAATTTGGCGACTAAATTGGCGAAAATTTTAGATAAGCCAGCGCAATCCCTGGAGTAGATTTTAAAAAGGCGTCTATTCAAGGAAGTGAGCGAATACCGTTGCGCAGGAGACGATCGTGACTAATTAATATAATTATATGGTACAACATCTTGTTTTGAGCATGGTTCGATAGGCTACATTCGATCATGAATAGATTTTTAAAATTATTTCACCCTTAAATGGCTGCTAAAATTTGTTCATGACTGAATTAGTTTTACAATGCATATTTCAACAGCTCTATTCCATCTAGTAGTTAACAGAATCTTTTTTCATGAGGGAATTTATGGGATGTTTCCTTGTGGGTACGTATATTTCTATAGTGGGCCAAAACATTAAAATTACCGGCCTGGTTTCGTTGACCCAATCCGCCCCTGGATGATCCTTAGCAAAAAAAAAAAAAAAAAAACACTTTAGTTTGAATTTTAATTCACTACATGCCAATGTAGACATACTGTTCAAATCTACCCTTTAATGAACATGGCCACGGCAATGAACTTAGGTTATAAAGTGTGTGCAAAAGAATTTAAAAAAAAATTGCGTCTGAGTGGAAAATAACTGCCCAATGAAAAAGAGAAACAGTGGGGAAAACCCTTCTCAGCTGCCCTAAACAGCCTACAATTAGTAATATGGAACAGTCAACGACGGCTAACAGATAATAGCAGCCTATCCTTTCTTGTCACAAAGAATTGTGAAACACACTACGTTTACTAACAGGAAACACGCGAGCTCATTGAACGAAAAGCGTACGTACTTAACCATGTGACAGGACGCAACTTGTTTAATTCGTTCATTAGGAACGAGAGAGATATAATTAACCCCTTAAATGACCAGCTGTTTTTGGAAATAAATCATCCATCACTGCCACAGCGTTCACTCTGCTGCAGGAGCGGCGAACTTGAGGTGATGTTAATACAGTCTTATCTAAGTTTTCATGAAAACTGACGTGTACGTGTCAAAAGCAGTTTTGAGTCGACAGTGAAATCCTCTCGGGACTTACCATTCATTTATAATTGTGACGAATTTTGTTAGTTCCCTGGAAATTTAATTCCATTCCTATACAATCAACACTGACGAGGTTCCTCTCCAGGTGTTATACTCAAGATTGAATTCATCCTAACTGCATGCCTTTAACATAATCACAGGGAACTTAACCAGTAGCGAGCGTCATAATTTTCACTCTACACTATCGTACACTCAATGGACAAAACATTAGAGATACCTACCTAATAGCGTGTTGGTCCTCCTCTAGCGCAAATGCAGCTTGCATACATACGCCGAGGCATCGACTCTACCAGGTACAAGAAGTATTGCCAACTATGACTACTATCCACAACTCCGCCCAAGACGTCGGACCAGGATCTATGGATTTGATGTTACGCTCCTCGAAATTACAGAGAGCTTCCACGAGGTTTAAATCCGTTCACCAGAAGTCACCGCTCTTTCCACGTCAAATGTTTGTATTAATTATTCATTCGCCTCCTAGTTATTTGTCCTGTTGCTGCTTACCATCTTTGGCGAATCCCCAGTATTGTGCGGGGCTCCAAGAAGCAATCTGCCAAGTGGCTTGGCAGTTAGTGTATGTGAGTCTGGAGGAATTCGAGGCCGCTGTGCTGCAGTGGGAGCATGTCCGGCGCGTAACTGGAAGACGCTGGGTTCGATTCCCGGTGGCGGCCAATGAGAATGCTTCCATGACTCACTTATAAACGTGGAAAGAGCGATGACTTCTGTTTGATGTTTGCCCATGTTTGTCGATTGCAATACACTGTAGGAAAGCTCGGCTGTCCGCCTATTTGTCGCTTGCGTTCGGTTTGGGTCTGTTGCACTCTGCGCGGAGAATGCCCATGTCAACTGCCCATCAACCGTATCTCTAATGTTTTGTCTACTGAGCATATTTGTCATCTTAATTTTCAATTCAAATAGCGATCATATCACTACGTAGAGAAAGCAAAGCGGTACGAAGCATTAATGACTGAGTGTGTGCTACCCAGTCATATCTTCAGCCAAGAGGAAAATCTAAGCTACACGATTTAGCGCGGCTTCATTCCGAACTATCTTGTATTTTTTGCCGGCATTTCCATATCTCTACTAAATTTTCAATAGCAGTTTTCAGCCCTATGAACCTTAGAAATGAAAAACGAACGAATCCATGAACCCCAGAAATGGAAAACGGACGAATCCTCAATTACAGAAATGTAAAAAGAACGAATCCATGTACCCCAGAAGTGGAAAACCGATCGTTCAACCCCAGAAATCGAACACTGACAAATCCTATAAAACTACATAAAGAAAACGAACAAATACGTGAATAAGCACGTTAAAGTTATCTTTATTATATTGTTTTTATATGGTAATTTATCGTTTCTGTCAGCAGTGGTGTGTGATATTCTTTGTTCGTGCATATTCTCCAAACGAAACAATGAAACAGTAACCTTTGTTGGGGGGAGGAGGGGGGAGAAGGGTTCGCTGTCAGGTGAGTACTCCAAAGCAATCAACTGTGCTTTATTCAGTTGAATTCTTTGAGTGTTGTGAATTAAAAAGGCAAGGTACGCATGTTCCCCCGACCTTTTTTTTTTCTAATATTAAATCAAGTTTCACATAAGAAGCGAGGTATGAGTCCCATTGTGAAAATAATATATTCGTTTTAATTACTCACTCTAAAGATATATGCATTTTTCATCAGGAAAATCATAAAATTTCATGACTGGCTACAAAACTACTGTGTCCATAACCAGGGACATATTTAGTGGAAGAGTCAAGGAAACCCTGCCCCCCCCCCCCCCTCGAAAGTGTTTCATTCTTTGTTAAAATGCTACTTACATGGGAAAAAATGCTTTAACTTAATAAAAATGTATCAACTTACAACAGAAACTAATGCTTTAACTTTTTTTTTCATTAACTTTTATTATGTCCTGATGGATTTCAGAAACTTTCATTTTCAGTCAGTCACCCCCCCCCCACCACCACCACCACCGCGAAAAAAAATTCTACATACCTCCCATCCGGAACATTAATTTTTAACATTTATTTTTAAATATTTCCAAGGAAAAGGATTTAATTTATTGCACCATTTATCGTTGAAAGATAAGAAAATTTTAATTTCACAGAATTCCCCCCCCCCCCCTTTTTTTGATTGGAGGTTTAACGACCACCGTGAGCAACTCAATGGGCTGTAAGCAGTCGTCCGTCTCTAATTTAGGGCCACTGACTCCAGGGAAGGGAGAGAGCCAGTGCCGTAAGACAAACATAACATTCATTCCTCACCGGGATTTGAACCCGGACCCTTCCCGGACGAATGGTCATAAGCCAGCGCTTTAGACCACTGCGCCACCGGGGCGGCCGAACTCCCTATTTCTTTAATTACTTTTATAGGGGTCGGGCTGCTGATCGCATTCTTCGCTATTTGCGAAAAAAAATCGTTTTGACGATGGAAAAAAGCTTTGGCGATTACCTTTTTATGCTCTTGTAACGCTTTGGAGAAAAAAATGAATTTGGCCAATAAATTGTCGAAGACTTTAAAAAAAGCCAGCGCAACCCCTTCTTTTATAATACATAATTTTTCTCATGATTTTACAAGTACTTCCTGAAAATAAGTAACAATAAAATGGAGTCTACCAAACATTGGTGTGGTCTTCATATCATAAAATTGATATGGTCGGGCTTTTCGATTTCTAGTAAAACTAATCTTTCCATGCATAAAAAACGGGGACTTATTTTAACAGCGAACGAGTTCCAAGAGATCATGATTAATAGTTTGTTTTGCAAGATGCCCAACAGCTACATAGTGATTGCGTAACAATAACGAAGGAATACAAGTCAGTCTACAGCTGATTAATTTCGTATTTCATTAAAACTGTCATACCGTGCTTCGAATGACCAGGAGCAAGAGCACTCCTCCGGGTTTCTTTTAGAACAAAACCAACCACGGCCACAATGATAAACTAACCACAGAGCCACAAAAGTCCTTCATAGCGAGTGAAAGTCAGTAGGCGTGTACGTCACGCCTCTTATCTTCTGCATCTTGACAGAACCATTCCAAGAACGAGCCTTTACACTGAGAAGAGAGGTTGGGTACCTACTTACGAAGAAGTAAACTATGAATGAACTTCACCTGCTAAGAAGGGACAGTAAGGCATGGGAGAACAGCAACCTTTTGTTAACAGGTGTCCGACCCGAACAGCACAGTGGGGTTCAGCCTGCCAACAGAAAGGGTACAGCGGGTCTGCCGATTTTTTCCTGGGGATAAATTGACTCCCGGACGTCGAAGGGTTCAAGAATCTGATAACTCCCGTCACTTGCTCAATTCACTTTCGTTGTCTGCCTTCCTGTTGAGTTAAATAAAATTATTCCCCCATTACCCACAGACAATAAAATACAGAAAGTTTCAAAGAGAACGAACGAAAGGAGCATTTGCTTAAGAAAAATATGAGTGAGCTATGTTTACAAAAGCAGAACCAGATTCCCAAAGTATCTTTAAATTTATGGCTGCAACTTTCATCACTGAAAATTACTCGTTAAAATTTACAACGAAACTATCCGTAACAGGAACAGCTCGAAGATAATGAATGAGTAAAACGATTAATTTCCAGTAGAAGGCTGGAATGTCAATTAATTATGTTATAACACACGACTCGTATGAGTAAAATCGCTCAATATTTGTAGAGACTTCGCACACAGCTGTTTGGCTTTCTCTGGGCTTAATTAACTCTCAGAGTGCAAACAGACAACGCCGAAACAAATCACTGTTCAGCGTTCTGAGAATCAATCTCAGACGAAGAAAGGCCATCTAAGGAAACACGAGTTCATGACATTACAGAGATGAGTTCCCTCTCTTAGTGACGTCACGAGGAAATCAAGGCTTCAATTGGTTTTCAACGCTGTCGTGTTGACGTCAAACACGACACCGACGTATCAGTCCGTGCAACATTACAGTGACGTCACAAACGGAGGGAACTCATCTCTTTAATGTCGTGGCCTTGTGTTTTCTAGACAGCCTTGGACGAAGCCTTCCGCTTTCTGAGCTCTAAGGATGAAATCCTGACAAAGCCTCCCGTTTCCAGCTCTGAGAATTAAGCCCAGACGAAGCCTCCCCTTTTTGAGTTCTGAGAATTACGCCCGGAGGCAGTCTCCTGTTTTGAGCTGAGAATTACGCCCGGAGGCAGTCTCCTGTTTTGAGCTGAGAATTAAGCCCAGACGAAACCTTCCTTTGAGCTCTGAGAATTAAGCTCAGACGAAACTTCACGTTCTGAGCTCTGAGAATTAAGCCCGGAGGAAATCTCCTGTTTTGAGCTCTGATATTAAGCCCAGACGAAGACTCCCGGCTGAGTGAGAAAGCTCGGCAAATATTGAGTGTTGGTATTTACGTCATTAAAGGAGATTTTAGACTCAAGTGAGTGGTGTGTTAATACATAATACGTCGAAAAGTAGATTTCAAAGGAAACGTTCACCCCATTCTAACACACAGCACCAGCTCAAGGCATGTCCCAATGCAAAATGCCACTTCGGCGTACTTTTGTGAAAATTTCGCTGGAGAAAAATTACATAGTGTTTCCGAATTTAAGATACATTCGTCTGGCTGATCTGCCGCATTCCACTTCCAAGAACTTAGAGATAAGGTGTTTTAGTATCTTTCAATGACTTAGTGATACAAACTGTCAAGGGGTAAACGGTGATTTCATTCACGTTAAGTAATACTGGATAGGAACCAATTCCCTCGTAAAATTATTAGATGTACTAGGTCGCCTAGCCGGGTCGACGCTTCTGATGCTTCTTCTCTTAGACTCAGAGTAGACAAACAGATAAAAATACGCTAGTAAATTCTCAATGCCCTCTACTTTATATTCACGCGAAAAAAAAAAAAATTGTGCTTCGGGAAATTTTTAGAGCTTAATTCCATCTACTATTTACTGTCACTCCAAGCAGCTGCTTTCTTTCTTTAATGTGAAATATGGCACTGCAGGGGAAGGGGGAGGGGTGTGTGCAGGAAAATTAACATTGTTTTTAGTTTCCTCAGAAAAAGGAAGAAAATGCATTAACAGATGCGACAAAGCAAGATAACGCGCCGGCAAAGAGGAAAGCCGAATAAATTGGTCGGAACTGCTTTTGGATAAAAACCACTCCTTGTCCTCGGCTATAAAACGAAACAGTGCTAAAGCGCCCCGGCCTCCCCGGTGGCGCAGTGGTCTAAGCGATGGCCCTCTGATCATTCGTCCGAACGGGGTCCGGGTTCGAATCCCGGTGAGGCATGGATGTTGCGTTTGTCTTACGGCACTGACTCTCTCCCTTCCCTGGAACCAGTGACCCTAAATTAGGGACGGGCGACTGCTTATAATAGCCCACTGAGTTGCTCACGGTGGTCGTTAAACCTCCAACCAAAAAAAAACTATATATATATATATATTTCTACGGCGTTTTTTTTTTTTTGATTGGAGGTTTAACGACCACCGTGAGCAACTCAGTGGGCTATTATAAGCAGTCGCCCGTCCCTAATTTAGGGTCACTGGTTCCAGGGAAGGGAGAGAGTCAGTGCCGTAAGACAAACACAACATCCATTGCCGCACGGGATTCGAACCCGCACCCCTTTCGGACGAAAATATTGTTTTTCCCCAATGCAGGGTACTCAGCATTTAACATGTAACAAGAGTTACATTGTCAAAAACGCCCCATTTGAGAAAACGCCAGGTAGCCTTGATTACCGGCTTAAGTCGGTCCTGCTAATATGCTTGACAATTGCTGTGGTGCGCGGCTTTTGTTGGCTGGTTCACACGTTTGTCTGCTGCTGGCTGGGTTCCGTAGTCACGATAAAACTGTTTGTCTACGGATTCGGACGTTTCGTTATAAAAGCCTATCTACGTATACTCCTTGAAATGTTCTTATTTTTCAACAAGGCGTCGTATCTCAGTCACAAAACTACGTATGAAAAAATTCAACAAAATCTACCCACAAAGGCAATAAATACTACTATCATCATATGTTTGATAACAAGCGACCTGCATTTTCTCACACGTAAAAATCTTTTGGGAACTTAATCAACTAATTGTAATATATATACCTACTATGTAGACAAAAGTATTCGGACATCCCATATGTGAAAAAAAAACAAAAAAAAACGCGTGTTTGCAGAATGAAGCGACCACGCGCCGAATGTGTTGGTGTGCTGTACATAAAGGGAACCGTTGCCACACCTGTAAGATCTCATTGGAAGTGACAACGCCGCGCGGAGATGATCTGGCGGACTTTGAAAGGAGCACAGTGGATGGGTGCCACCAGAGCCAGCAATGAGTGCGTAGCATTTCCGTTCCCCTGGGATTCCCCAAATTCACGGTTGATGTTGTTCGTCGATTGAAAGCAGATGGAACTAGTACAGCGATGCCGCACAAACGGACTGTTTATGTGAAACCGAGCTTACTTGGCGAATGAGTTGGCGAAAACTTTAAAAAAGCCAGAGCAACCCCTGCAACCAATAAAGATGATGTCGGTTTGCCAGAGATTAAGAAGTGCAGGCCGCCCCGGTGGCGCAGTGGTCTAAGCGCTGGCTTATTATCACTCGTCCGAGATTCCTGGTTCGAAACCCATGAGGCATGGATGTTGTGTTTATCTTACAACACTGGCTCTCCTCCTTCCCAGGAACCAGTGGCTCTAAATTAGATCAGACCCGTTCATATGTAGAGGATTTTAGGAAGGCAGTGTCTGACCCCAGGTCTTAAACAACCCTTAGAAATAGGAAGCTAGGAGATTTGGGCTAGAGTGCCGGATAGGAAAGTGACACGGAAGCGAGGAAGAAAGGGGGAGGGAGACGCCCTTATTTATTACCGGGGCTTAACGTGTCCATCCGACGCACGGCGGATATTTAGTGGTTCGAGCGTTCGTACCTGCCTGGAATCGAACCCGAGGTCTTCTCCGTGGCAGTCACGAACGTTAAGCACTAGGCCACCCACAGCCCGGCCCTAAATTAGAGATGGGCAACTGCTTATGTAGCCCATTGAGTTGCTCACGGTGGTCGTTAAACCCTCAATCAAAAAAAAAAAAAAAGAAAGAAAGATCGAATGGCACGTGTATCTCATTCCACCTCAGCATGGACGTATGCTGGGATGGGGAAAAATGCACGTGACATGAATAAGGCGTTGATTTTCTTCTTGAATCTCATTCAGCGTTATTTCTGTTGCGTTTAGATTATTCTTCATCTCTCGTCACTGGTTAAATCTTTGAAATGTTTAGTATTGATTAAGTACAAAGAAATCAATCAGTGGCGTAGTGGTCTAAGCGCTGGCCTATGATGATTCGTCCGAGATGGTTCGAAACCTGTGAGGCATGGATGTTGTGTTTATCTTACCGCACTAGCTTTCTCCCTTCCCTGGAACCAGTGGCCCTAAATTAGGAAGGGGAGCAACTGCTTATAGCCCATTGATTTTCTCACGATGGTCGTTAAACCCCCAATAATAATAATAAAAAAAAAGTTAAGGGAACGGCGCGGCGCATGCGTAACTTTTCTCTCAGCAAGAAGGGAAAACTCTGACGTTCTACAGAAGCTCACTCAACACTGGGCCAAAAGCGTTGAAAAACAGGGTACTATGGTGATAAATGATTTCTTTGCAAGTCTCAACTTTTGTTGAAAAATGTTTTACAAATACGCAGCGGATAATTATTAATTTACCCCTCGTTAAAGAATTACATATCACCCAAAATCAATCATTATTAGCACCGGTACCTTGTCGTCCTTTACGTTTTCCAATCTAAATCAAAACTTTTATTTTTTGGAGAGGGGGACAGGAGAAGACGTATTTCACGGGGAACAGGAGAAGACGATCCTTTATTTTTCAGCATATGCAATGCGTAATGTCTTCACACGATACAGCAGACGTCAGCAAGAAAACGCAAGATTACTAAATAGAAAGTTGTTCGGTTGCGGAAAAACGGAAGTGCTGACTGAGCTTCATAGAGAAATTATTGCTTCACTTCCTCTCACACAGAAAGTTCCATGGAAAATGCCTGAACAAACGATTCAAATCTTTCTCCTAAGATGTGCGTGTCAGCTTTAACAACATCGTCACACAAAGTAGAAAAAGCAATTTCTGAACAGGCAAATTGTGATTTCAAAGAGAATTTCGATGGTTATTTAAACTTGCTCTGTTTTCATGATACGCAATGGACAGGAGTTTACTTAAAACTCCAGAAACTGCTTGAACTTTTATGGGAAGTTGTAGTGAAAAAACATACACACGTCGTACATGCGAGTTGGTCAGAATATTTCTCTTTTAAGTGGAGCAAATGTGGTCTCGTACTATATCGAC
The DNA here is from genome assembly GCA_039090855.1 of Macrothele yani. Classification (NCBI taxonomy): domain Eukaryota; kingdom Metazoa; phylum Arthropoda; class Arachnida; order Araneae; family Macrothelidae; genus Macrothele; species Macrothele yani. Next base: position 164,560,933 of record CM077029.1, on the reverse strand, counting down.
CATGTTGGTCTTGAAAGGTGATCTGTACGAAATAAGCTTTTACAGAAATATGGAAGATAATCATGACGTCACTGCACTTCAACATTTCACCTCTAAAACGCAATGTTTAGAAAAAACAGTTTCATTAGTTCGTTTGACCAAGGCCGCAGCTACGTGGAGTGCTGATAAGGGTTGAACCCCTCCTATTTTGTTCATAAAATTAATCAGACTTAGCACGCCTAGTGGAGCATTCAAAAATTTACCCAATTATATATTTAAAAAAAATGATCAGCATGTATTTATATTTAATTTACGGTTTGTTCTATTTTTTTTTTAATTATTGGGGGTCTAACGACCACCGTGAGCAACTCAGTGGGGCTATAAGCAATCGTCCGTCCCCAATTTAGGGCATCGCGCTTTCGGAAGGGCCGAAGCAGCATCGAAGATGATCACCGCTCAGATCGACCTCAAACGGCGACAGACAAAAACATCTGTCACCTTTGTTGCAACCGCTTGTCGAAGAGAATCGCCGTTTGACAGTCGAGGAGATTGCTCATCAGACAAATTTGTCCACCATGTTTGTTCACCGCGGATTTTGACCGACTCACTGGGAAAAAGAAAAATCGCCGTGCACCAAGTGCCCCATTAACTCACCCCCAGAGCAGAAGGCAGCCAAAGTGAGCATCGCACACCTCCACAGGTTCGAAAAGGAGGGCGACACCTTCCTGAACAGAATTGTCGCAATTGATGAGACTTGGACCCGTGATTTTGAGCAGGAACTGAAGTCACAAACAGCGGAATGGAGAAATCCAAGTTCCCCAAGCCCCTCAAAGTGTCGTCGGCAACAATCCAAATTGGAGCAAATGATTTTTGCGTACGAAGCCCAGGGTGTTGTGGTCTCTGATCTAGTGCTGGCCAGGGCAAAATGTCAACGCACAAGATTATCGTGACTTTCCGAGGACAAAGTTGAGAACGAATATTCGTCAAAATCGCCTAAACTTGTAGGAAGCTAGAGTGATATTGCTGCATGACAACAGTAGTATAAGACCGCGCTTGATAACCCTTTTCGGTGGCAACACTTCCGGTCACGTGACGGGTGGGCGGATCGTGCGCGACGTCACTTCCGGTCTCCTCTCGGCGCGAGGGAGAAATACGATGGCAGCGCCCTCTGGTGGTGGTTCGCGAAAATTTGCAGCCCCATCTGTCGGCACTTTTTGAAATTAATTTTCCAAAGGGGTAGTAACCTTTTTTCGATGGCAACACTTCCGGTCACGTGTCTGTTTTCGGGTATAAAAGGGGAGACGTTTTTTGCTTTCGGAGTGTATAGCAGCTCGTGCAGGGTTGAGGTGTTGAACTGTAAGATAAAGTATTAAAACCTTCTGTATTGTGAGAAGCAGATCTGGAAGCGACAAAAAGACGTGTGGTCTACATTTGGGTGATATACGACATTTGGACAGCATGGAGGCCTCAAGTTCTTCTACCACTGATGATAAGGAGGTATGTGTAACTTCATTTCATTCTTTTTTTTCTTTTTTTTTTTTTGAAGTGTTTGTTCATTTTTAGCACGTGCTGTTTTCTTAATGTGAGGGTGCCATGGTAGCAGATTAATGTTCATAAAAGTCAGTTACGAAAATGTCTAGTCATGTCTTTATCATTGTGTTAGCTGAAAATTTCCTTCACGTTAACACGTGGCACGTATTTTCATTGTCTGCGGGGATTCCCGTGTATTTTCAGGGATGTGTTAGCTGAAAATTTCCTTCACGTTAACACGTGGCGCGTATTTTCATTGTCTGCGGGGATTCCCGTGTATTTTCAGGGATGTGTTAGCTGAAATTAACTTCGCGTAAACACGTGGTACGTATTTTCATTGTCTGCGGGGATTCCTGTGTATTTTCAGGGATGTGTTAGCTGAAATTAACTTTGCGTGAACACGTGGCACGTATTTTTATTGTTTGTTCATTTTTAGCACGTGCTGTTTTCTTAGTGTGAGGGTGCCATGGTAGCAGATTAATGTTCCTAAAAGTCAATTACGAAAATGTCTAGTCATGTCTTTATCATTGTGTTAGCTGAAAATTTACTTCACGTTAACACGTGGCGCGTATTTTCATTGTCTGAGGGGATTCCCATGTATTTTCAGGGACACATATAGTACTTTATTCTTGTGATTTATAAAAAGTGATCTTAGTTTGAAGTGTATACATGTCTTTAGCTGAAATTAACTTCGCGTAAAACACGTGGCACGTATTGCCATTTTCTATGAGGATTCCCATGTATTTTCAGGGACACATATAGTACTTTATTCTTGTGATTTATAAAAAGTGATCTTAGTTTGAAGTGTATACATGTCTTTAGCTGAAATTAACTTCGTGTTAACACGTGGCACGTATTGTCATTGTCTATGGGGATTCTAAAGTTTTCGTCCTCAAAATTTAAGTTTGTAATTCTAAGTGGTTTGATGTAGTAGAAAATTTAACAAATGGTATAGAGCAAAATTTAACAAATGGTATAGAGCAAAATTTAACAAATGGTATAGATCAAAATCTGTTTTTTTTGAAGTCATTGACATCATAATTACCATAACTATGTCACGTTTCTGTTTTTGAAAATGTTTTTTGAAAGGAGTTTCATTATTTGTAATGTTACATTCGATGGCAATACTCGGTATATTTTTCAAGTTTACCTTCGAGTTACGCTGGTGGAATGATCTCTAAAGTTGTTAAAACATTTTTCCATGGGGGGTGGGGTTATTAACCGCGTAGCACTTTTCCATACGGGGTTGTCCACGGCTATAAATAACGACGGCTTTCTTTCTCTCTTCGTGTGGCTTTCCTGTCGGGAACTCTATCCCTAATCTTCTTGCTTCCTACTTCTAAGGGTTGTTTAAGACCTGGGGGGGGGGTCAGACAGTTCCTTCCTAAAATACTCTACATAAATCTATCATATGGGGTTGTATGAGCGTTTTTTGCTACAAACGTTTTTTCGTTAAACGACAAAGGAAACTCCAGAAATATGCTGAGTCAGCCATCCGTTTTTTTTTTTATTTTTTAAAAATAACTCAGGAATTGTTCAAAATTTTTCTAGAATGATGACTCCTGGGGCGATTTGGATGCATTCGCGGAACACGATGCCGTAGCACCAGCGACAGAAGAATTTACCGCCGCATGGGACGACCTTTCCCCACACGCCCTGGATTTCAATAATGAACATAACAAGATGGCAGCTGGGGAGGAAGCACTAATGGTTACAACGAAGTTCCATTAGCACCCCAAAATCATTTGAATCTTCAGCCGGCTGGAGAACCAGGACCCTCGAGGGGAGGGCCCGTGATTGTTCCGACGCCTATCGAGGATGAAGCAATTAATCCACCTGTAACGGACCGTGGTCATGCGGGTTATCGTATTCTTCGCAGATTGACCCGACTTAGCAGGAGATACCGTACACAGTTCACTACTTACACTCTCAGAATAGATACCGAACACATAGAAGATCCTGAAGATTTTATGCCTTATCTCCGACAAGTACTCACCGCGGCCTTTGAAGAGTTTACACGAAGTTCTCCATATTCTCATGTTCGACTAGTCATGCGGTCGAGATACCTTGATAATCCCGTGAACTTACCACTCATCGAGGTTAGCCAGTTAACGGTGGAACGATTTTTTCAGGCTCTAGAAAAGTCATTCAATCAAACACTGAAATTTTGACCGATGGAGAACTCGAATTTGATTTAGTATTTGTGAATATAAACAGAGTTGGAGGAGCAAGAACAGAGGGCCCAAGAAAACGAAAAATTGCTGATTTGAAGTTATATAATAAAACAAAAAAATCTCTTATAACCATTTCAAATCACGATAACCTATGTTTAGCCCGATCGCTTGTTGTGGCCCGTGGACTTGCGCAGAAAAATTATGGGGAAATTTCTGAATCGGAGTTCAAAGCCCTGCAAAATCCTGCGAAAGTTCGCCAACTTAACCTTGCACGGCTGCTACACACTACCGCGGGAGTACCTGAAGGAAGTTGTGGGATCCCCGAACTTCATAAGTTCCAGGAGTACCTCTCCTCAAAATATCAAATTATTGTGTATTCTGTTGAAGATGACTTTTCCATTGTTTTTAAGGGTCCAGATGCTGAAATTAAGTTATTCCTTCTTCTAAACAACGAGCATTTTGACGTAATTTCTAATCCTGTTGGGTATTTTAGTGCCAAATCTCAGTGTCCTGATTGTCTAAAATTTATTTATAATTCTAATATTCATGTATGCACAAACATGTGCCTTTCGTGTAAAGGAAAAAAATGCCCCCAGTCAGGTGACTACATCATATGTCCAGATTGTTCGAATTATTTTCGGGGTCAAATATGCTTAGATACACATAAAGCAAACAGTACTTGTAATACACATCATAGATGTATAAAGTGTTTATCACATTTTAATCCATCTAGAGGTTACCACGTATGCCAGCTAAATACTGACCTGTTTGTCGAGGGCCCCAAGAAAGAGAAAAAGGGTGGTATTTCTTACATGTATTTTGATATTGAAACAGTGGAGGGCCCCAATGGTATTTTGACCCCAGTATTACTGATAGCTACTTTTCTCGAAGAAGGCAATTGGAAATTTGTCACCTTTCAAAATGTTGACGCTTTCGTTGATTGGCTGCTAGGTACAGAAGTGTATAACAACGGTGTCCGTTGGCGTCAGAAGTACATCAGACCCCGCTTTCGACACATGACAGTTTTAGCACATAATCTGAAGGGATTCGATGGTATGCCCATCCTTAACGCTCTTTACAAAAAGAGTTTGAAGCCAGAGATAGTCTTTCAGGGTGGGAAGGTGATGGGTATTTTTCTTTCGGCTTTAAAAATTAGATTCATTGACACTCTGTCCTTCATCCCTTGTTCTCTGAGGCAGTTTCCTTCAACATTTGGCATTGAAAATGCGAAAAAAGGATTTTTCCCTTATAACTTTGCAACTGCGGAAAATCTCGATTACATCGGCCCCATTCCATCAAAAGAGTTTTTTGTACCTGAAAACCTCACAACAAAAGAGATCAAAGAATTTAACTCATGGTATGATGAAAAAGCAAAAATAAAAGAATATAATTTGTATCAGGAGATGAAAAGCTATTGCACAGATGATGTAAGAATTCTCCGCATAGGAGCCGAAACGTTTCGTACGGAATTTTTGAACCTCACCGGTATAGACCCTTTGAGGAAGACCTCACCATTGCAGGCGCTTGTCTCCGTGTCTTTAGATCCAATTTCTTAAAATCGAAAACGATAGGCGTTGTTCCTGCCCTTGGATACTCCTCATGTGACGTATCTAGTAGGAAATGTAGGGCATGGTTGAAGTACATCGAAGAAACCACCGGAGAGAATATACAGTCGGCATCTTCAGCATCTGGAGAACATAAAATTGGATCATACAAATTAGATGGTATTTGTCATGATACCAGTACTATTTATGAGTTTAACGGATGTTTTTTCCATGGATGTTCTACGTGCTATCCCGACGGAAACACTGTACACCCATTTTTTAAAGTCCCGATGAGGCAAGTGAGGTTCCGAGACATTGATAAACAGAGCTATCTGTTAGCTACTATGCCTAGTTTTCAGCTGAAAATCATATGGGAGCATGAATTCGATCGTATGGTTAAAGGTGATATCTTGGTATCATCCATATTAAGCTCATTGCCTGAGAGGATCTGTATAGAACCCCGAGAGTTTTATATGGAGGAAGAACAGAAACCATTACCCTTTACGCTAACGCCGATGGAGGGAAAACTATAAAATATGTGGATTTCTGCAGTCTCTACCCATATGTCTGCAAGTACGGCAGATTTCCTATAGGTCATCCCCGAAGAATCACAGAAAATTTCTGTCACGACCCCGAAGCCTATTTCGGCATCATAAAAGCAACTGTACTGCCACCAAAGAAATTGTTTTTCCCTGTCCTTCCATTAAAAATTCAAGGAAGGCTGATTTTCACTCTATGTCCTCATTGTGCTAAAGATCTTAATCGTGATGTGTGTTGCCATGTTGACAAAGAACGTTTCATCACAGGATCTTGGCCCAGTAACGAGTTTTACAAGGCTGTGGCCATGGGATACAAAATCATTGCATTCCATGATGTCTGGCACTATGATGAGTCCTCCCAATATGTAAAAGGATCCCATAAAGGAATATTTTCTGAATATATAGACACTTTTTTAGCAGCAAAGCAAAAATATTCAGGATATCCCCAAAAAATTTCTTCTGACGAAGAAAAAGAAAGTTCTGTGATGATTTTTTCACTGCAGAAGGTGTAAGAATTGCTCCCCATGAAGTTTCGGCTAATTCAGTTAGGAGGCTCACGGCGAAACTTGCTTTAAATTCATTGTGGGGTAAGTTCGCGCAAAATCCCGATAAACCACAGAATGTAATTGTCGATAATATAATGCATTATCTTGAAATATTAAACGACAAAACAAAGGAAGTCACTGACATATGTGAAGTCAGTGAAGAAAACATGATGGTAGTTTTTAAACATATTAAAACGTTTCTTCCTGATAATAAGAAAGGCAATATCGTAATAGCATCCTTTGTCACATCAACTGCTCGCCTTAAATTGTACACTATATTAGAAGCTCTGCAGACAAGTGTATTATATATGGACACGGACTCTGTCATCTATATATCAAAGCCTGATGACAAATATCATCCTCCATGTGGAAATTACCTTGGTGAGTTAGTGGACGAAATCTCCAGCAAATACTCGGAAGGAATTTCTATAGAAGAATTTGTTTCAACGGGGCCCAAAGTATACAACCTGAGACTTTCAAACGGTGAAACTATTCAGCGTTGCAAGGGAATAACCTTGAACTGGCCCAACAAGAAAAAGTTCACTGTTGGCTTATTAAAAAGCATGATTATGAACAAAGATGGCACGGAAATTAAATTCCAAAACCATTTAATATTGTCAGAAACAAGTTTTTAGGAACTTTAACAAATATACCTTCCGAAAAAGGATTTAAAATGGTATTTGAAAAAAGATTATTAAGTGATGATTCATATGTGTCTTTCCCATATGGGTATGAGAAGTAAAGTTTCTGTGCCTACCTGTGTTTCTGTGTATTTGTACGGTTTTTTGTTTTTAAGCATTTGGTTCATTCACATTTGTTTACTGAGTTTCCTGCAGTATTAAATAAAAACTGTACTTCTAGTATTTCTAAAGTACCAGAATTTTGTTTTAAGCATCGTCCTTGTTTTATTTCTCCCCCCAAGGTTGTTAGGGATATATTTCTAGAAAATCGAAGAATATATGTTCTAAAATGGGTAATGGCGTTGCCAATTACCTCCCCAAACTATGTAAATCCGGCTGAACTAGATGATGGATCATTTCAATCTATCCCCATATGCATTGATCTAACCTGTGAACCCGATGTAATGGATTTCATTTCGCAGCCAGAGACGATAAATCTGACATCTTCCGAACCTGGGACAGTGGATTTAATTTCGGAGTCGGAAATAATGGAATCGGACTCCGACCCCGAGATTATCGACATCGTTTCGGGCTCTGAGGTAGAAAACCAGGGTTCCGAAGCTGGAAGGGATTCTGACTCTCTGCCGTCTACTATTTTGGCGGATCTAAATGACCGATTGTGGGTCTTACCATCATCAATGATAACCCCTTCGTGGAGTTCAACCCCAACTATCTAATTTTTGTATGCTTCAAAAAAAAATGTGGTATAATAAATGTTGTTGTCGTATACTTTAAGTATATTGTATGGCGGTGTAATGCTAAAAATAATTGCAATAAAAAAAAGCATGTTCTTTACAAAAAATTCTAATGAGTTTTTTAAATTTTATGATTTTTTTTTTTTATAGCCCAAAAAGCTGCTGGTACTTGGGCGGTGGTATTTTCATCAGTATTGAAACGATTCATGACGAAGTTCAAGTTAATATATATCGTCGTTTTACTGTGCACGGTGAAGAGTGGCGTCCAGCAGAAGGGGGAATTTCTTTATTACAGGAAGAATGGATACGTATGTACAGAATGCTCGATATAATAGAGGAATATTTTCATTCAGATAGCCCACAAATCCGTGTGCTGTATTTTGGCGGGGAGCTAGTGATCACTGTATTTCCCGCTATTCGAAATGTACAACTACAAAAAAAACACCCACAGCGAAAAGTGGAAAATCTAGCCAGGGCTATGTGAAACTCAACTATCAGCAGTGGAAATTTCTGTATCGGATCAAGCACAAAGCTACAAAATACGTCATATTCAATTTTTTAAAATCATTTCCGCTAAGAGCTATGTTTAACGAAGTAACTGGGGAGGAAATCGAAGAATGTATCACTCCCTGTGATCACAGTGACTTGAATAATTTATTGTACAATATCCTGAAAACACAATTAGTCCAGAATTTAACAGAAAGTGCTCGTGATGAAGGAAAGGATATGTACGATATAGTGGCGAATGATTTCTATGTGAACTGTGCAATATTAGGCATAGAAATGTATGATATGATAAGTAAATTTTCTGGCAAATGTACATCCGTAGAAAGCAATTTCATACGCTCAATCAACTTGAATTCAATACTATCTCAGATAATTTATGAACTCAGAGAAGTAGATGACTTTGAATGAACAATGTTTTTCTAAATGTGATCGATGTCTTCAAATGATAATTGACTATTTTTTGTAATTTTCCCCTGTTGGGAATAATTTATAAGATTTAATAAAATCAGTTTTCTTTGAAATACTTGTGTATTTTGTTTATATAGAATTACTGAAACAAACACAAATTTCCAAAAAAAAAGCAATGGATGTTTAATAAGAAATCCAATAATTACATTCTTTTGGTTTTGACAGAGATTTACCAACTTGATATTTTTCGCTTTTGATAAGAAATTGTTTATTTTTTACATATTTTAAAGGTAAGTTAACTTCTTTTATAGCATGCCTAAATTCAAGAGCTGCCGGAATGGGTCTTTGAATTTTTTTATTTCTCAGTAAATTGTCAACCAGATCAACAATATTCGAGTCAGGAAGAACTTTGTCTTTATACACAAATTCTCCATTAGGTGTCCATGAAATAATTTTTGAATTCTTTTTGAAAACGTCTAAAATATTATGTGCATATCTTCTTAAATTTTTAGGTACAGTCTGCAACACCATATCTTCAACATCACTATTTTTTGCTGTTGAAACATCAGTTTTAACTTTTTCAGGGGGTTCCCTTATATCAGCCGATACATCTAAGAGTTCTTCAGCTAAATGATCTTTCGTTGAAAAGTTTGACATAGGCGGATTTAAGAGGGGCACTTGAATTCTTTTATTAAGCACTTGGTTATATAATTTAATTTTAACATCAACAGGTTCTTTACTCAGTAAGATTTTCTTCATTTCTTTATCGAGGTCAGATAAAACTTCTTCCGTAGGTACATGTCTTGAAACTCTCTCCTCTGGGACGAGCACCATTTTCCTGGCGTATTCCATCTTATTTGTTTAACAGAGTTGTTAAAACACTCAGAGCCGCAGGTATCAACACACCTAAGAATCCACCTTTCTGAACCAAAATTCTTCTTTTTCTTGAACAAGGGGACTTTTTTATCAGCTAACTTCCGTAGTGTGTGTTTATGTCCACGCAATTTTCCCTTCTGCGGAGGTGAAAGGGGAACATTGCCTTTTAAAGTGTTCAAAACACATTCACATATGACTTTGATTCCACTGTTTGGCAGTTTCCTTAAAAAATCTTTCAAGTGTTTTTTAGGACAAATCTTCATCAGACGCAGCTGCTGAATGTGTTGCTCCGATAATGTCATGGCGAAGAATAACGAACTTTATAACACACTTAAGTTTTTAACCACTCCGCGTATGTGACTGCTTTTTGGGGAGCACAATGGTTTTTATCAGTTCGATGATGAACTAGGCACTGCACTTGGACATCAGGGAGGTATTCCACATTAGGACAACACAGAGCATCAAAGTCCTTAAAGATGGTACCTGTTAACTTTTCCACGTACTTGCATTTATTTAGTCTTTTGGCCTCGAAAATATCAGTTTCAGTACAGAAGGAGTGGAATATCTTTAAAAGGACATTCTACTCTTCGTTTCTGCTATCCCATGGAATGTGGTGTATATTTCGGGCCGTCCAAAGGCACTGAGCTTTTTCTCTTCTTGGATGCAGTTCGCAGAAGGGGAACGGTGGCAAAGGGCAAACATCCCCCCTCCCCCGTCTGCAAATAACATGCAACGAGATCTTTCACTATGAATTTTCTGTTCTGAAGGAGAAATCCTTCTACGTCGACGACGACCGTTTTCATGGTAAATGGGGAGCTAATGCCGTGGTTGGTAAACATATTGAGTTCCTCCTGGGAGTATATTGGTGCGCAAGCGCATTTCTTCCGGTGTGTTTGGTTTGATGTCTATCATTAAGTAGCTGAACGGAAATTTCGTAGCATCCAGATACACCTCGTGAAAAAATTTCACTTTGTTAGGGTACAACTGTCTCCCCAAATGAGTGACCTGATTCACATCTCTACGTGACTTAAACAAAAACAAATAATGAGCATTAAGGGAAATTTCTCTCATTTCTTTGCCTTTATGGAAAATATTTTGGGTAATAAAAACAACGGATACATTATAATGATGACTACCCCTTGTAAATAAATGGGTTAGTCTTTTATCATTCCCACATTCTACCATCAAATCATCTATAATGAAAAGCGTGTTTCCTTCCAAATAATCCTTGAAATTTGGAGGAATACCGTCGACAAAAGTAACATCAGGTATTTCATCATATAATGGTTGATGAACGCCGTAGAACCAAACCACATGTTGCGGTGATGGGTAGATGATTTCCACCTGATGTTGAAGTAAACGTTTCACAAAGTGAGTTTTACCACAACCCGTAGGACCCGCTATTAGAGCTGTGAAAGGATGATGCAGCTTAGGCACTTCCATATTGACAACTGAATGAAATAACAAGAGTCAGCCCAATTTAAAGACATGACACATAAAATAGTGATAAATCAATTTTTATTATTCACATTCTAAATTTTGATACAATTCCAAATTTTTTTTTAACGAAGCGAAAAACACGTACATCGTTTGTTTCACTTTTATAATTAAATAGTTTTACAATGGAATATAAGCTTTTTCCGCGACATCTAGAATATAAGTAAAAAATACAAAATTGGCCACACACGGCCGTAAACGAACTTTGGAGAGACATGTCATTAAAATTCACGTAGGTAAACTTGGAAACAAATCGGAGAATAGGTCCTTCAAAATATTCTGGGGGATGTCCATAGGAATCGAAAAATTCTACAGTTATTGGGTTTGGCATAAACATGGCCAGCCAGTGTTTCCCGGGACTCCCATACTGATCCGTGTTCACAATGAGGCAGGCTGGGAACTTGGAAATTCTCTTAGGAAGTCGGTTGCATGCAAACACACCGAGAAATGAACGATGCGCCACAGGATCTTGCGTTAGAATCCTAGTTATTTGCACACTGTTCATTCCTTTTAATTAGCAAAATCACAAAGAATGCTTCTGGACTTGGAAATTTCGATAATATTCTGGAACTCTGCGTAGATCAACACAGAAATTGTTTTTGACAAAGCTTTTCTAAATTTGATTTCCACTCTCAAATTTCCTTGCTGGACCAAGTTCATATGTCCACCATCACATAAATCGGGACTAAGATCAAAAGCATACAGCGTATAACCCTTGGAAAATTCTTCACGGCCGATGAAAATTCCTATGTCTTGCCCCAATTTCTCGGTTCCTTGAAATAGGCTATGGTAAGAACGAACTGTATTTTCCGTTTCGAAGTTGGGCTCTAGTGGTTTATGGGGAACGGGTTGACCGTCAACGTACACGGCGATAAAGTTGACGTCATAATGTTTGAATTCGAAGGGGTTTGACTTATATGTACCATTAAAGGCATCGTTGTCCACACACCCAATGACCAATCTCTTTGGCATTTGTCCAAGGAATACGTTGTCTTGCACGAAGGACATACTTCCTTGAGAAATGGAATACACTTTGCATAAAACACGATCAATGGGATATTTGGCAGGAGATTTTTCTAAAGCTTTTGCATGACCTATGGCAACTCCTGGGTTGACTTTGACTTTTCTCACAAAAATTGATGCATGTTCGATGAGAACTCTGTAATTGGGTGTCCCGAAGGAGGAAACGAGACAGAAATCCGGTTTGCTACGAATCAGTTTGATTTTCACATCCACTAAATTTAGCAACAGTCTATTTTGAAAAATAAATCACAATGCAAGGTTCCAATCATGTCCAACGTCTTGCTATCCTTTACGAGTTCGTAGCGTTGATACAATCCCTTGTTCGTTGTAGCATTCGTGGGGTTAATTTCATGTAGATGTCCGGATGTATCCTTGTAAAAACCTTCACATGCTAAATATGTTTTCTTTGCTTCTTCTCCATAATTCAACAGAGTTTCAATATAAGCTCTGTATGGATACGTGTTGCTTGACGACGAAATCACTCTTTCGTTTAAACTGATGTCGACTTGCGAAAACAGAGAATGAAGGAAGCAGTTAATGGGACCCACGGGCTCTTTGTCGGGCAGAACGGAATTGTCGGATTTCACGATTTTGACTTTCACGTAAAGTTGACTGGAAGATAAGTCCATGTATTCTTCTCCACTCCCCGAAATATTAAATTCCAAAGGGCCTCCATCTCGAATATTGGCTAAGGGGTGGTATTCAATCCATTGTCCTTTTTCTATGCTTGTTTGTGTGGGCGGTAAAGCAAATAAATCCAGTTCCGACTTTAGGCATACGGAAGAATGACTGTGAATCAGAGCCATGGTTTTACGGATCAAAAATGTCACGTGTTACTCTCTTGGCTTTCTTTGAAGAAATGATATATTTCATCGTCTTTCTCTTCCTTTTAACACTTCCACCCATCATTTTCTTTACTTTGGTAGCGACTTTGTCGGTGAGTAGTTGTCCTGCTTCTTTAGCTCGTTGTTTGGCTGCTATCTTCACATCTTTTCCTTGAATAACATCCGTGACGAGATCCATCCCCGTTCGTAAGACTTGTTTTCCGAGCGTTTTAGCACCTTGTTTGAATAATGGTACCGCCGTTCTAAATAACGAACGAAAGAGTCCTCCAAGTCCATAACCTTTTTGCAGTGGTACTCCTTGATAATAGAATAATCCTTTTCCAGTTTGGCTGATGTAATAATCCTCAAAGGATTTCGTACAGCAGTGGTAGGGTTCATACATGATTACAGATGTTTGAGACGAAAATGAAGTTTCACGATTGCTCTCCCCCGTTCAAATGGCACTAATTGACCTGTGTGATTCCTTATAACAATTTCGATGGTTTGGAAATTTTTTCTTGCAAGAGGCAAATAATGAGGTCGATCGAACAAAGCGCTGACCATCTCTCCATCCACACCACTCACTTTAACGATGCGAAGGAGAGGAGCAACCATGTCCCCCACCGGTTGCGGTTCCACAATATCGCTGTACACATACAACAGAGAAAACCGACCGTTTAGATCTGCGATAAATTCACCATTTACAGAGAGAGCTCCATTCACAGCCGAAAGTTGCATGGGTTGGTATCCTAAGATTTCTGCAATCCCTGGGGGCAAAACCAAGCGAGTACCTTTAAGAAGAGTTGACTTGACCTTTTGAGTCGCTTTATTATAATTCAAAAAGATTTTATTGGCAAAGTGATTGCTCATGGATTTAACAATGTCCGCTACAGACTCGTAATGGCCTGGAGATATTCTTCCCGTCTTAAACTGACCCGTTCCTAAATCGTATTCGAAATGATTGGAATTTTTCGTGATATTATACCACGAATGGGGGTAGATCAGTTCGACGAGTCCCACTTCCCAGTCTCCATTCAGTTCGATTGAGGAAGGAAGATGCGTTATGAAATGAGATATTTTGTTGTCCAAAAAGTAGCCGAGAGAGCTATCGCTCGGTAACGTCAGATAGAAACTCATTTTTCATTTTTCATACTGAACGTCTCAGGTAAGTACTTAAACTTTTATATGTTCACTAAATCGTTCGATGGTATCCATGAATTAAACTTATCAGGGTAGCCTTTAAATTTAACAAAATATTCATATTTGTCTTTCCGTTTACGTTTCTTCAGAACCATTTCGATTGGGTAGTGGTCATTTTTTTACTTTTTGCAGTTCTTCGGCATAGAAGGTACCACCAATGTCTTCTCCTAGTAAATCTTTAACTTTATACACTGGAGGTGATCTAGCGAAGCGTTGGGAAACATTAAATAACTCCTCTGACCAATTCGTTTCGTACCCCTTTTCGAATTGTAATTTGGTTTTAGATAACCTCACAGTATCACCTATATAGAATTTATAAACTGGATGAGATTCAGATATATCGCCATATAAGTTATTCCACACAACCTCTTGGTTTTCTAGACTGACATTTACTGGTTCCATCTTAATACTTCGATGATGCGTTGCATTGTAACTATGTATCAATTTCTGCAAGATGTTAATATATGTGTATGTGTTTCGACTAGTAAAGTACTTCCACATTTTTGTTTTTAGAGTTCGATTAAACCTTTCTATTACACTCGCTTTTGTCTCATTTCTGGTAGTAAAGAAATGGACGTTGTTTTGTTTCAGGAAATTCTGGAATTCTCGATTTTTAAATTCAGAACCTTGGTCAGTTTGTAGGTTTAACGGTTTGCGTTCTTTAAATATTTTCTGAAACACTTTGATCATGGATGACCCAGTTTTTTTGTATCATAGGAACACACCATGCAAATTTTGAAAACACGTCAATGCATGTTAATAAATATTTATATCCGTTATTATGTTGTTTCAGACTGGTCAAGTCAACTAAATCAGCCTGCCACTGTTCATCGATTCCCATCACAATGACTCGATTTCTCTGAAAATGTCTCCTCGCAGGTTTATGAAGGGTGTAAGTTTTCTCCCCCTCAGCCATTCCTCGATTTCCTTTTTCTTTATTTTTCCGTTTACAGCATGGTACAAAGCATTTACTCCACCGAAACTTCCGGGGTGAGCTGGATCCAGATAAGTCTTTTCAAGAGATCGTGATTCTCCATTACAACAACTGATTTGAATACTATCAACAGAAACAGTAAAACTCATGCTTACACTAAAACACAGACAACAGAAATGACACAAAAGGGTACTTACATGGGATTTTATTGATGCATAGGGTCTTCCAAAATGTACAGATTTTTAGCACTTTCTAATACATCGCAAATATTAAAGTGATTAAAAAAAATCAAATAAGTGTTTTCCGACATGAAAAATGAGTCGTTCACAAATTCATGGGCGATCAATTTTAGATCCAAATTGGCTACGGCCTTTTTGAACAATGCATGCACTTTACCTTTTCGAGTTGAAAATTCACAGGCATGTCCTAATCCATAGCGATCTTCAATTTTGCACATAAGACAGTCGATCAGTCCATCGATGGCTGAAGTAATGTTCTTTTTTATCACGTGGCAAAATGTCTTTTTTAACGCAAATTCACCATCTATGGAGTCAACACTGCTATGTCCAGTTTTTTCAGCCTCGTCGAGAACGAGCTTCTTAAAGGACGATCCAAACATTGTTTGGTGAATGCTTGCCCTAATATCATCACTACATTCATTAAGTTTTTCCCATTGGTCTTCAGTCAGAGATATCCGGTTACGATATGCTGATAAGAATCCATTGTTCACACCAATGCTTTGAATATGCAGATAATTCCTGTCGTTTTCCTTATGCATTGTCAGAAACAGTTTCCTTGCTATACATTGGGTTAGGTCGGTTAGGGCGGTGTCAAACGGACCCGTGAACATCATAGCCTCGAGGAATTCCTCCCATAAAAATGGCATCATCACTAGCCCGTGACTGGTCGGGTAAAAATGCAAGTCGACGCACTTATACATCCGAAGGTGAACTTTTACACGATCCTTAAAATCGCTGACAACAGCAAACGCATCGCCACCAAGATGAAAATGATGACTTGGTATATTATCCAATGTGAATCCTTTCGAAGTTTTAGTCCGAGAAGTAAAGGGCCTTTCATGATAATCCACTTGTTCACAAATGCCATCGTTACTGCGCTTCATCCTGGAGTCAAAAAACTTACGGACACAACCACACAACCGACACAGTCGACAACACACACAGGAGTGACTCTCTCAACACGCTGTGAAAGCACATAACTTTCGGAATTCAAGCACAAACACGCCCTGTACGGTTTTTTCGACAAGAATATTTTCTAAGATGATGACGTCAACAGACCTCCGTTGCCAATAAGCGAAAAGAAATAGAAAGTTTTCTCCACCACTCCGCCCCCCCAATCCGACAGAGGGCGATGCCATCGCCTTGCTCCCTCGCACCGAACGGAACTGAGGTCACACGCCACGCCCACCCATCACGTGACCAGAAGTGTTGCCATCGAAAAAAGGTTACTACCCCTTTGGAAAATTAATTTCAAAAAGTGCCGACAGATGGGGCTGCAAATTTTCGCGAACCACCACCAGAGGGCGCTGCCATCGTATTTCTCCCTCGCGCCGAGAGGAGACCGGAAGTGACGTCGCGCACGACCCGCCCACCCGTCACGTGACCGGAAGTGTTGCCACCGAAAAGGGTTACTACCCCTTTGGAAAATTTATTTCAAAAAGTGCCGACAGATGGGGCTGCAAATTTTCGCGAACCACCACCAGAGGGCGCTGCCATCATATTTCTCCCTCGCGCCGAGAGGAGACCGGAAGTGACGTCGCGCACGATCCGCCCACCCGTCACGTGACCGGAAGTGTTGCCACCGAAAAGGGTTATCAAGCGCGGTCTTATACTACTGACAACGCATCGTGTATTGGTGCAGCTTCGGTACGGGGACATTTGTCGAAATCTGGCTGGGAAACTTTATCCCACCCACCATACAGCCCTGATCTCAGTCCACCCGACTTTGATCTTCTCCCAAAGTTACAAAATCGGCTCCGTGGTATCCGTTACGAATCGCTGGACGAAGTGTCATTGGACGTGACCCCAGTAATGCGACAGCTGAACAAAGATGGCGTACTACGGGGCATCCAGGACTACATCACGGCTGGCAAGGAGCCGTCCATAAAGTACGTCCGAGATTACAGGGGGAGGGAGGGTTCCTGACAACCGGACCAAATGTGACATGGGGGAGGGGAAGGGGGGGGGGGTTTAAGTAATTCGGACGTCCAGCGGTAAAAATATAGTGGATGGTATTTCTTCGTTTTGTTTTCTCTTTTTTTCTTCTTTTAATAGTTAAAAAAAGCTATGAAATATTTCAGATTTCTGTTATATTGCTAAATCAGAATATTAAGTTCTCACATTTGTACTACCAAATCTATCGTATTTTGTAGATGGTAGAATCGGGAGTATTGCAACCTTGAATGCGTGCGTTCATTTGTAGATCTTCATTTCAGAATGATAAAGTTTGGGTAGCATTTGGGAATAAATTAATGCCTAATAAATCATTTCTCAAGCAAACGTGTAAACATATGGAAGATTACTTTAAATAATTACATGTTTTCTTTCTGTTTTTCAACGGACTTCTAAAAACAGTCGTCAAAAAATAAAGGGCGTTGCAGGAATTAGGACGTACTTTTTAGGGGTGGTGGTGTCAACAATCGGACAAAATGTGACATGGGGAGGGGGGGCTGAAAATAGTAAAAAATCACGGACGTACTTTATGGACGACCCCAAGCTGTCATTAGCAGCGGAGGGGAGTACATTGAACGGCAATAAGGTAAGTTTTCTCCGTTACTTCATACTTTTCTCAAATATGGACAGTGTGCAGAACTTTTGTTAGGACCCCCGCATAACCAGCAGTGTTAGCAAAGGCTGGCACAGTGAAACAAGCGTACCACCCATGTATCATGAGCTGTGACCTAAATCAGACTACTAGTCAGAAATTTATGCCTCTGACCACTCCGCCAACGGCCCGGCAATCCTCGACGTCGATCGTTAAATCTGCCTGTATTGAGGTCTGAAAATGAAAACTGTAATGGAAGACCAATTAATTAGGGCAGCCAAATGTACGCTGCTTGCATAAATTCGAAATGGAACTAAAAGTGTTTGCCTTACCCTCATTTAGTTATTTAAATTTAAAAAAAGGATGATTAGTGGTGTTAAAGTTTAATTATTCTATGTTAAATGCAAACACGGGGGTGAATTTCATTATATTGCTGTTAAGTACGTTCATTTGTCATCTCTCAATCTGGGAATGAAACTAAAAGTTAAGCATTGAAACAAGTTAGTGAAATTATGCAATGCATTGATTATGATACGCTTTCCAACATACCAGAAATCATTACTCAAGTTATGAGGATAATGGCTGTGGAATAAATCTCGGTCCTGTGTCCTGACCTTTGATCCCATTTCGATGATATTCAACAGAACCGGTTCAGTATACCTCCAAAATAACATGATAAAGTTTTGTCGTAGTCGAAGCATTTTACGTACGTTATGATGCACAAGAGCTATGGAACAGATCCCGCTCCTATGTCCTAACCTTTGATCCCATTTCGCCCATTTTCAATAGGGTATGTCCGCAGGTGGTCCCCTACCACATACTAAAATTTCATCGAAATCGAACCTTTTTTACGTTAGTTATGACGCATAAGAGCAGCGGAATGGATCCCGCTCTTATGTCCTGACCTTTGACCACATTTCGTTCACTTTCAATAGGGTTCCTTCTCAGGTTTTCCCCTACCACGTACTAAAATTTCATCGAAATCGAACGATTTTTACACGAGTTATCGTGCGGACGGACATACGCACACAACGCGTGACGTAATGAGACAGATGGGAATCGCTACCATCTGCTCGCAAGAGTGTGACGTCATAAAACTTTAATAGGATCCACACACAACGTATGACGTAATGAGACAGATGGCGTGACCACGCGCCAACATCTCAATCGCGAGAGTGTGACGTCATAAGATTTCTAAGCATGGGAAACACTAATGGGACGACGCCATTACACTAAAAACGTGGTAATTCGGGGTAGTTATTTAACCCATTAAACGAATTTTCCTAAAGTCTAGATCAAACTAAATCGATTTCTAGTACCAGAAAATGGTAGATTAACGACTTTCATCAAAATCCTTAGAGCCGTTTTCAACATAAAATTTACATACATACAAGAATTGCTCCTTTAATGGGATAAGGGCGATGGAATGAATCCCGATCCTATGTCCAGACCTTTGACCCCATTTCGTCCATTTTCAATAGGGTTCGTCCCCAGGTGGTCCCCTACCATATACTAAAATTTCATCGAAATCGAACCATTTTTACGCGAGTTATCATGCAGACGGACAGACAGACGGACAAAGCTGGTGCATATACGCTTCTTCAACCTACGGTTGGAAAGCATAAAAAGTAGGGCATTTTGTGTTAAGAGATCGTGTTTGTGTGACGGCGAGAAGGAAGGGCCGCGCTGGGGGACGCCCCGCTGAAAAATCAGCAGTCGTGCCCGCGTTTTTTTCGTTAGGGAGATTTTTTTTTATATACATTTTTGAGAAGCGATGAATCTGAAAGTTAAAACAGCTACATTTAAGAAGATTAAGCAGCCATTCTTCATGAGAATAAACAAATAACCGCTCCGGTTTTGGAAAATACGTAACTGAAACCAGAAACTTGACAAATCCAGGAAGAAATACGAATGGCAGTATGGCACAATTCTGATATTTTTGAGGCAAATTATACAGTCAAGGAAAAGTGTAATCACTTCGACAAAGATTGATCGCTCGAATAGTTCTACTTCACTGTATAACATCATGGCGCAGCAATAAGGAAACAGCAGGCCTGAAGTGGCAAGATGATAATGTATTCGCTGAAGTAAGAACAAAAAAAAAAAAAAGGAAGAAACTCACCCCAATTCATGTTGTGCAACAGAGGAAATCAGCAATTTCGAGATATCTATTTACACGACGATTGCAGAGGAATGTTTACTTAAAGAACATCTCCATCATATTATCAGGCAGTGTATCAACAGCCTCACAGTTATCGTTGCGGAACACTCTCGGAAGATGTGTTTTTAAAACCTTGATCTATTGCTATGTTTCTCTTTGCAAATTTCTAGGTGAATACTGAGGAACAGTTAGATGTTTACCTAATAGGGGAAAAAATTTCCAAGGTGCAATAAATAGTGGCGTTCAACTACGAAGTGAATCTGACCTCTTTTTTATTACACTTAAAACAATTCGTTGAAATATTAAATGCCACAAAAACTAACACTTTGCTAAAACACTAAGTACGGTGATCTACAATGCACGGAAGTTACTGGCAAATTATTGGTACACGACTTCACCAAATTATTGAGGGGGCAGGCGTGAAGAGATCAGACGTGGAAGGAGCACGTCTGTTCCTTTGTCACGGAGGAAAATTAAAATTAAAAGGGGACGGGGGAGCAAAAGGATAAACTACCAGATTCGACGTATATTTTGAAACGCAATTGTAATTGCTTATCAGCAAATGAACAAGAAAACAGAAATATTCCTTTGCGGAATATTAATAATTTAAAAAAGGAAAATCAGCCTGCGATTTTACTGTATAAAAATCCCGAGAGATTGTTTCCAAACGTTTATCAAAAATATGAATAATTAGCGCTGTTATTCAAACACAGAACGAGAACCGCAAAAAGAAAAAAATACAGTAGACACATAAAAAGAGCTAGAAATTATAAGTTTGTGTACTTTTATTTATTTTATTTTTCATAATTGTTTTAAACATCACGAGAACATGTCGAACAAAGTACGGGAATGACAAGCAAGTTTTTTTATCAAATAATCAATGCTTTATATGGGAAAAATGTTTACTTATTTTGTTATTTATATTTTTTTCGGAAATAAATCGCTTTGGCTTCATAAGGTGGAGATTGGTCCATTTTATGAGGCCAAAGCGATTATTTAATGAAACAGGACGAAAAATATTGGGTGGTCACTGAGCCCTAGTAAAATTATTAGGGGGGGGGTGCAAGATTCGCCTTGCCCTCCTATAGTCGGGGCATATGCTGGCACAATTAGGAAATATACAAAACTTCAGGGAGGCCACCGGACAAATCTTTAAACTCCTTTTTAATTTTCATTGTTCTATTTTTATTCGGGTTAACAGCCTCCTCCTATTCTATGTTCCTCCTGTTTAATAGATGAATATAATAAACGTTACGAGACAGTATAAAAGTTGCATTTTCCCCTTATATTTATGCCTAAATAAAACCGAAATATTGCTAACTTGACATGCTATGTAAACGTTATGAATATGAGATTAGCGGATTAAAAACTATCAAGCAGTAGGCTAAGTCATCGGCGGAATAAAAACTGTATTAATGTTTGGTGACTAAGTAAGAGAGCAATATTATTAACTTATGTAAACGTTATGAATATGACATCGGTAGAACAAAAAGCATAAAATAGGGCCTAGGGCTCAGAATTAATATTTTATACTTAAGTAATATTAATAACTTGACATGCAAATATTTAGTGCATAAGTAATCCGTTGTCTCATCGATCACCGTAATTTTAAACAATCTAAGGCATGGCAATTTGTTTCCCCAAATGAAAATGCAATTGTCTCTTGACTTATATAAGAACGTTTTCTCTTGGTATATGAGAAATTCATTTGGAATTCTTAATTCAATTCTTATTTTATAAGTGATAATCGTTGCGCATATCAGATGTAAACATCGGCGAGTTATCAAGAAACTGCAATTTTTTATACGGCCTCTAGCTTTACGGCCAGTTGTCCGAATACCATTGGACTTTAAAGTATTCTGTGAGGTGGACCTCTCATATGCACGAAAAGAATTGCCTGAAACAGAGGAGTCATTTAAGAACAATACATTGTATATGCGGATTACAAAGCTGTACTTTCTCATACCTCCGTTATCCCGTAACGGGGCGGGGTATAAAGGTATGAGAAAGTAAGAACTGAGAACACTAGGGCCGCGGGTGGCCTAGTGGGCAACGTTCGTGACTGCCACGGAAAGGACCTCAGGTTTGATCCCAGGCAGGTACGAACGCTCGATCCACTAAATATCCGCCGTGCGTTGGATGGGCACGTTAAGCCGTCAGACCCCGGGTACTGGTCCCCGGTAATAAATATGGGCGTCTTCCTCCCCTTTCTACTTCGCTTCCGTATCACTTTCCCATCGGGCACTCTAGCCCAAATCTCCTAGCTTCCTATTTCTAAGGGTTGTTTAAGACCTGGGGTCAGACACTCCTTCCTAAAACCCTCTACATATGATCATGATCAACTGCGAACACTATTTGAGTAGAAGAAAGGAACTTTTGAGCTCGAGGGGGAGTGATTTTAAGTTATGCTCCGCCAGTGGTGTAGTGGGGCCGGAACACCCCACTACATAGTACTTTCTTCTTTAGGAGGCACGCGTTCCAGTAAACCTTATTATACAGAATAATTTGTTTTCTTTTTAAAATGCGAATGCCCTATAATTATTTTCCAGAAAAAAAAAAAAAAAAAAAAAAAGAAAGCAACGGAAAAACTGCACAATTAATGAAATTAACGTCCCATGTTTGTCTGAAGACAGAGTTAGTCTCTAAATCCATTCTCCCCTGGCAATCCTTTGAAAATACTTTTATTATTGTTGTAAAGAACGTTGAGCATGGGCGGAGTTACAGGGGGGCATGGGAGGGCAAGGGCATTGCCCCCTCAACGTTGGAGGAGAAATTAATGAATTTTTCTACAATAAAGATAGTCTATATTTATAACCAAGACAATTATTGAATATGAACCGTATGAACGTTACCATAATTTTAACAGTACTTGTGTACAGAATTAATTGTTACAAATTGTCAGAGAAGAAGTCTTGAAAACAATTGTAAACGAGGTAAATGAAGCTGGGTTCTTTTCACTCATGGTCGATGAGGCCAAATCCTATAGGGTTCAACAGCTATGCATTTGTATACGATACCTTTACGGCCTAGAGTTAAAAGAAACACTACTGATTGGAGGATGTACCGCTGTCACGAACTGCAGATTCGTTAGCAAATATTACTCTGACCTTTCTTAATGGCATTGGAGTTAATGCCCTGATGGTTGGCCAGTGTCATGTATGGAGTGAAAAACGGACTGCAGAAAATTATTCATGAAAATCACTCATTTCCGATATGTGTGCATTGCTCAGCACATAAGGTCAATCTGGTTCTGATGGCGACTTGCAAGCACAACGACTTGAGCTGTAATTTTTCAAAGTTATGCAGTCATTGTATGAGTATTTCTCATATCCGGACACTCATGTCATGTTCCAAGTTGTGCAAAAAGAAATAAAGATAAAAACTTCAGGACCTCACGAAATAAATAAATTGAGTGACCCACTCTGGTCTTGTAGGGCCACAACTGTGTTGTCTGTCAAGTGAAACTACATGGCGAATGTGGCTGTATTAAGCGATACAGCGGCAGACATGAGACACTCTAAATCGGCAGAAGCAAGACTCCTCCTAATGTCTATCATACTCCTAATGTCTATCAAATCACTTGATTTCATTGTTTGCCAGGTTGTTTTTGCTGAATACCTGTCTCTTATCAATATCTTGAATAAAGCATTGCAGAGAGTGGACACTTGCATCGCACAATGTGCCAAGACAGCCAGTGGGATAATTAAAGAACTTGATTCGAAAAGAAATGAAGTAGCTTGGGATAAAAAATGTGAAGAAGTGAAAGTTTTCGGAAAACACTGCGAACTCGACATAATACCTGTTACAAGTGAAATGGAAGAAGATTGGGAGGTTCAAAAAAAAAAAAAAGAACAACTGTCCCGGATGATTTCGAAAGAGCTAGACCATTACACTGTGTTGTCATCTGTCTGTCAAAGAATGAGGAACGAAGGAGTAAGTGCAAAAGTTGAAGAAATCGAAAATGTTGAATCTCAATTGAAACGAAATTACAGATGCAATTTCTTCTACCCTGTTTTTGGACATTTTGCTGGAAGAAATGAGGAGAAAATTTACTGGTGATGCTCTTCAAATCGCAGAGTCCAGTGAATCTACACTATCTACCAACAAGTAATTGGACACCTGTGATAGCAAAGGAAAACGAAATTTATTCACCTTCAATAGCTGGTGGAGCCTCCACGAGCGGCGATTACAGCTGCGACCCTCCGGGGCATACTCTCAACCAGGCGTTGTACGACGGCTAGCGGTATTTTCTTCCACTCGGCTTGGAGAAGACAGGTCAGCCCCTTCACCGATTTCGGACGGAGGGGCACCCCTTAAGTCGACGCTCCAACTCGTCCCAGAGGTGCTCGATAGGGTTAAGGTCCGGGCTCTGCGCAGGCCAGTCCATTCGATTAACCCCATTGTCACCATACCAAGCCATGGTGGACCTCGCAACATGACAGGTGGCATTGTCATCCTGAAAGTAACATGGGTCCACCCCGTAAAACTGCCAAAACGTAGGAAGCTCATGGTCATCCAAAATGGTACAGTAGGTCTCGGCATTGAGCCTACTAGGAATTGCGACCAAGGATCCCGTGCCATACCAGGAGAAACACCCCCATAGCATAATTCCACCGCCGCCGAACTTCGCAGTTGGCAAAATACATTCCGACAGAAGGCGTTCTCCAGGCAAACGCCAAACCCAGACCCTGCCATCCGAACGGTAGAGGGTGAACCTTGATTCGTCGCTCCAGAGAACCTGTTTCCACTGTTCAACGGTTCCACTGTCGACGTTCTTTGCACCACGTTAGCCGAGCAGCGCTATTGGACTTGGTGATCAAAAACTTGTGGACGGCAGCACGTCCATGATAACCGAGCAGATGGGCTTCCTTACGGATGGTATTCATCGAAAGAACACTCCCAGATGCCTGTTGAAACTCCTCGCGGATGTGGCCCATCGATTTGGTGCGGTTCTTCCGAATTTCTCTGGCCAGCACCCATCGGTCTCTAACTCCCAGTTTTGTGGGTCTGCCGGGTCGGGGCACATTCCGACAGTCACCTCTCATCTTCCACTTGCCACTCACGTAGGCCACTGTCGATTTTGGGTACTTCAACTCGCTGGATATGTCACGTATGGATCGGCCATTTTTGTGATACCCGACGATTACACCTTTCTCGAAATCAGAGAGCTCCGAACTGCGTGGCATCTTGCATGCGCGTGGTTGCGTTGTTGTTTCCCACACGATATTTAACGGCGGCGGCCGTGACGTGTATCAGGACCGCAGATATCGTCGATTGCAGGGGTGTCCAATTACTTGTTGGTAGATAGTGTATTATATACAGAATATCCGGGATTTTGTGACACCCTCCTTTTTTTACCAGTTAATTGTTGTGTTATTTTTCCAATGTTTCAGCTTAGTGCCTTTCATGTATGTCATTCATTTTATCACACAGACTTGTATAACTTTTTACATGGTGGGCACTGGGGGGGGGGATGCCTTAGAGGCTTGTCATTTGATCACCTGCCTGCGCATGTTCCACTGCGTTCTTCCGGTCAGCCTTCATCACGTGTCTTGTACATATATACCTGGTTGAGAAATTTTTGGTTTGTCTGAAGACGGGGGCATAGTGTCCCCGAAAGATCTCACATCTCAGTTTTTAATTGTATATAGTGTTTCATAATTGCAATGCTATAGTAAATCTTTTGCTCTTTCACTAGTCAGTAACGTGTATAGACGGTTTTGGTTCCTCGTTTTAACACAGTGCACGTATGATTATATTATCATGCTTAGACCACTGCACCATCGGGGCGGCCCCAAGGTTCTCAAAGAAATTATCATACGAGACGTCTTGTAAGATGATACTTATAACTTTTCGAAAATGTGGATTCTCACGTCGCAGCTATGAGTGCCTTCAAAAACAATATTTTTGGTATAGTTCTTTCATTCAATCGAACCCACGTCTTTAAAAAAAGAAAAACATTTTTTTCTTTTGTAACATTACATGCGCAACAAGGATTTTCGAGCCTCCTTTTCCTGCAGCTCCTTATCAAAGACATGTCCAATATCTTTGACGAATGTGATTGCTTCACATATTTGACAGCTACAAGGAAACGTATCGAAAGGTATTACGAATTATAAGATTGCAACATACTTCGACACTATTTCACAATTTTCTAGTAGTGTTATTGAAATATAAGCATCAAAGCATGTTTTTATTTATTTATTTTTCATTAACACACAAGACAAAGATGTTATGGTACAAACAAGTGCTTAGTAATTAAAAGTTTCCTATTCTAATGTCTTTGGTTAGTATGTTCACTTTAAAAATTACGTGGTGTAAATTCATGGAAAATTCCTGACATTAACGTACAACAAAGTTGACTTTTAACGAAATTTCCTCCTTTCAAAAGTTTCGTTTCCTTTAACGGAAACATTCAGTATTTCGATGGATTTTCCCGATGTCACTAATTCCGTTTTTTCAAAGAAATGTCAGCTACGGGGGTGCCTGTTTTAAAACAAACATTTCCCTAGTCTTCGAAAACAAAAACTTTGTTTTGCAGTCTCTTTCCGTAGCACAGCTCGCTGTCGCGTAGATACAAATCTCATTGCTTGATTTTGAACAGGACTACATGCGTCGAGGCAGATTTTCTGGAATTCCGAGGTGAAGGCAATCGTTTCCTCGTCTGTGGTGGAGTTCGAGCCTGCGCTGTGTTGTTCGCGAGTAAATAGCGCTCCTGACTGAGCCAGAAAACCCTAACCATCCGATCACGTTTAAGGTAGCAACGCAGGGGACGGCCTGGAATCGCGCGATCAAATGTTTTTCGCTAAGAATGCGGGTTAGGGATCTTCTGTAGAAGCTTTTAATAGATTTAAAATAATTTTATTTTTCCTATACGACTTATCTCACAACATTATTCATACTCATTTCAAAGCAAGAGGACGTTTTGGAAATCGAGATTTTTTTAAACTAGCGATTTTCAATTCTGACTAATAAAAGATGAAAGTGCACTGTACTTTATAATATTTCACAAAATCCATAATGTTACAGGGCTTGGTGCTGACTTATATTACAGCGCACTGTGTGGAGGGTTCGTTTGATGCTTCCTTTGCAGTAAGTTCTCGTAATTCTCCCGACTGGAGCAGATAAATAAAATACGAAGTATATAAATGAGAATCGACTGAAGCTAAATCTTTGCACTGAGGAAGACTTATTCAAATGTTACGGGGAATGTCTCTAAGCCTTGTCCTGATCTCCGTTCTTTCTATATGTTATTAACCCCTCAAATCGCCTTCCCGTCTCTCTCATCATCGGCCTCATTCCCTCCTACTTCTCTTTGTTCCGACGATACTCGCACCCCCGCTAAAATACTCCTCCTTCGTCGACTTTCTGCCACCGAGTCCCCTGTTCTCTTGCTCGGAAAGAACCCCTCTCTCCCGTATGAAGTCCGACGAATTCCTCCTAAGCGAAGCCAACCGTAAGATGCCTCCTCTCCGAAAAACGCAAAGATCTTTTATTGCCCTCGCTGCCCCCTTCTTCTTACTCGATCGCTTTTCTTGGGACGGCGGAAAAGCAATAACGCCCAGTTTCATTCTTCTCACATCGACAAAACTCTAAATCTAACACCCCCTCATTTGAAGGGATGCGTGAGAAAAAGCCCACTTTGCGTGCTCGCTGCCCAACCCATCCAAATCGCGGGAATTGAAGGAAAATGACTACAATTCACTACCTCTAAAAATGGCTACTGAACTTCACTTCTGATAAATATAGAAGTCCCGGTTACAATAAATATAAAATTTGCTCTTGGTAGCTATATAACTTTTGTGTTAAGGAAGTCCAAAGTCTGATACACACATACAGACATAGCTTGTACAACCCTTCAAATGCCCAGTTTCTTATGGTAACACAATATATCATACAATAGCAGGTCTACCAACTTGGGGGGAGAGATATCCGTTACTACAATAAATAACCTTAATATTACGCTATATGCTACTTAAACCCGCTAATTTTCTGTCATGTAGATACGGAAAAGACTAAAATTCCCTTAAATTTCGTTATTAACCGGAGAAATAAACGTAAGTATTTCTGTCAATTCAAGGTTGAAAAACCGATGCAATTCAGGTTTTTTCTGTCATGTCATGAAAAAGGTTGAATCAGGAATATGCTGACATGGGAGAATGGTCACAGTTCTCCACTGTTGCGGTCACTCAAAGGCATCCTCAAGAGGTCAGATTATTTGTCGGCGTTGTCTGTCTGAGACGTCCAGAACTTTCTCTTCGGGTCTTACGCCCTTCTTCGTACCATTCCCTGCACACACTTGCCACGACGGACACACTACGCATCACACAACCAACAATCTTCCGGAAGGAAGCATTCCAGCATCTCATGCTAATAATGACACCGTCGAACTCGCTGATGTGACTATACGACTGTCTTACACGACGACGTGGCATCCTTACCTACTGTTGACCAAGCACTGGCCGCCACGGAGGCGCAGTGGTCTAAGCGATGGCCTCTGATTATTCGTCCGAAAGGGGTCCGGTTCGAATCCCGTGAGGCATGGATATTGTGTTTGTCTTACGGCACTGACTCTTTCCTTTCCCTGGAACCAGTGGCCCTAAATTAGGGACGGGCGACTGCTTATAGCCCATTGAGTTGCTCACGGTGGTCGTTAAGCCCCCAATCAATCAAAGAAAGAAATACCAAGCACTGACATGCCGACCGAGCCACGCGGAGCCTATAATAGAAAAACGGCCGGTTTCCGGTCTGAGACGTTGCGCGATTTGATTTGCCTTGACGCATGCGGCTATGACGCCGAAATGCTAATCATTTCTGATATATTTTGCCTAATTAGCATATCCTGTAAAAATCAAAGTCGTGGTTCGACTCCTTTCACATGTTCTGTTTTTTTATGAACATGAGTGTACTTGCAGAACTCCGTGATACTCCTTGTGTGTATCGGAACAATCCACATCGAAATGTAGGGGATCATTTCCAAAATTCAGTTTATACATTACCCTGAAGAGACCTTTGAGTTACATGTATCATAGAGCAGTGACGTATTAGCAGGCACAGCTTGTGGGAAGGATATTACCATGTTTGTAAGGGGGATCCTTACCCTGGGGTCGATGGCTTTACAAGCTCTCCGAGGCGCGGCGGATATTTTGCCGTTACTTAACTGTTGGTATTTAACCAGCGGCTAACGGGTTGGGAGCCTATCCTCCCCTCCCACACACCAATTTATCGTTTAATGGAAAATTTGAGTTTTGGAATATTTACGATAACGTAACATGTGAAAGAGAGGGATTGCAGGAGTTAACCTGTTGCATTTCATTTTTTTTTTTTTTCCAAGTTGTACATCGAAAAGTCTCTTTCCTGTACATAATTCATCTCTGCACAGCATTACATTGTAAATATACGGAAATATATTACATCGTGAGCAAGAAATTAGGAAGATACCTAACATGTTTCAACTTAATGAAAGGGACATGACCCGTGGTTTTAGAGAATACCCTACAACTTCAAGGAAAAGAAAACCTTAGCAACTTTTACAGCTAAAGCGATCTTTGCAAACCATTGCCGTACGTTCTAGCTAACGTGAAACTGGATTTTTTCAGGTGAATTTAATAATCATCTCTGTTCGGTATCCTCTTTCAATCACAGCAACAATCTCATTGTTATCAACAAAAATTCTTGGGCCTCCGCTAACTCGATTTGATCTTATATAATACGTCCAATCGTGTCTCCTTCGAGGACACCATTCGGCAGTTGATACGAATAGCAAGGAGCGGATGAGAACTAAAAATTTCTCAACAGTTGAACAAAATTTGGACAGTATTTTGCGATCAAAAGGCTTTTGTTTTTTAATGTAATATAATAGTATATCTCGAACTTTACACTCATTTATCGGTAACCTTGACGGATTTTAGTTACAGCATTTATGAAACTTAAGGAATACTGGTTTTTTAATATAATAAGCATGGTTTTGCTTTTGTACCATGCAACAAGAATTAAAAAATTATGTTCGAGAAACTGGTTTGCTTTTTAATAGGTCAACATATCCCTTTTACAACTGATGTTTAACAGTTCCGGCACCTTTTCTTCCGGGAAAAAAAAAGTTCTGGATATATGCGCACAATCCTAATTTCTTCTAATATTTCTACACAAGACCATTTGTATAAAGCTAGTGGCTTTCGCATTCAAATCGCACATTGAGTTGGGCAGCGGTCAGTTGTAATCACCCTAATCTTTGCCTAACTGATGGGTCAACTACACAAGGGAAGCTCAGAGGCTCGCCGCTGCTGGACAATGCCCCTCCGCCAATAAAAAAAAACACTGGTTTCATTCTTCACAAAATGATTTTTAACGCAAAATGAAGCTCGTGTGTAGCGAATTTTTTTAATTTCTTTCTCTGATGGTCCTGTGACTGGCGCTCTTTGGACAAACCTGGCATTTGCGCCATAAAAATCAACTAACTAACTGTGCAGCGAAAATGGAAAACAATTGATGCATTCAGGATATAAATTATATACAGCTCTCTCAGTGGTTCAATTATCCCATCCAACAGAGGTAAAGTGCTGCAAAAAAAATGATAGCGTCCGAAATGTTTCTCCACAAATTTTAATTTCGCGGATCTTTGCAAAAGAAAATTAATATTCGTGGATGATTGATTGCGTAGAAAATGGGCACTATATCCCAATTGGTGTTCTTCCTTCTTCCGAGGAGTGTCGAAGGGAATTTAAGGGGGGGGGGGGTAAATGTAGTAATTCCATACCTACGAGAAGCTCCGGGGGGAGTAGGGATCTCTGAGTGCAATTAGCCCATGCACTGGGAGAACTTTGCGTGCAACTGACCAACACCCAACACAGCGGCAAGTTCTAGTTTCTCAAATACAGTTTAAAAACTAACTTATTCGTAAACTTTCGCAAAATGACTGACTTTTTCCCCCTCTAGATATTTTGTCACTACGACCCCAGTATGAATTCCACACCCCACGGTAACATGTCCCTGAAATTTCGGATATCATATTTAGGAAATTCTAAGTAAAAGCGACTGTAAAACGTTCTTCTCAGTTGGCTATTTTACGGTTTGTTTACCGAATCCTTGCTATGAGATGGAAGATCTTCGTTTGGCATGACAGGTCGCAGGCGGCCACTAACAGGTTGTCTACGACAGTCACCAAGCCACTTCCAGTCGAAAAACACTTTGGAATCATTACGAAACTTTTAGTAGCGGCGACGAAAATGTTAGAAAAATTATAGATTACGTGATTTTAAGTACTTCAAATAATTTTTGAATGCCTGAAAACAACTTCTGATATTTCATAATTAGACACGAAGTTAGATTAAATGGGGAAAGGAAAACTGAATTAAAGAATGAATTTATTAAAATTAATTAAATGACGCATCTTAATGTAAGACCTGCTGCCCGATTTTTGGAGTTTAAAGACCACATAAGCAAATCTAAGTGCTATAAAGCAGTCGGTAGTCCCTAATTCAGGGCACTGGTTCCAGAGTCGAGACAAACCTCCCCATCAAACATATCCCCTATGCCTCACCCGGGACTCGAAACCAGACCCATCTCAGACGAATGGTCAGAAGCCAGCGCCTCATACTACTCGGACACCGGGACGGCACTGCCAGATTGAAAGACATTTTCTGTTGCCCTGAAATCTGGATGAGTGTTTTGCCTGTTTTAAATCAACTACACTTCTTATCAGTCGTCAATGTAGACTAGTGCTCAGCGGCGGATTTACCACTAGGCCAACTAGGCCGCGGCCTAGGGGCCCCAGACTCTAGAGGGCCCCAGATGTAGAATCCAGAAAAACGGAGAGCATGGAACAGAAAAACTTAGAAAAGGGAGGTACCGTTATTTTAATTTACTTGAATAAAATAAAGTAGTGGCAATTTTTTATTATATCTTGAATGAAAACTAAAGAAATAAAAATGTAATAATAGCTCTATTGCGAGCACACCCGTGTTCGTACGAGTGCGATAGAGAGCGCATTCGGCGTAAAGTGTAGTTCTTTACATTTTGAATGTGCGATAGAGAGTGCATTCAAAGTGTTGTTCCTAGATAAGCATGAACCTCTTTGACTATGTTTACAAATAATTTTTTATAACCTCTAATTTAATAAGTTAAATCACAATAATGTTTATTTAAATAATACTTATATAACAATAAAATTCTACTACCAATAACTATATTCTTAATTTAAAGATAAGTTTATTAGAAAATCTTTGAAATCTTATAAGAGCAGTTCAAATATGGGTGGCCGGGGGCGCATAGAAAATCTGGCCCCGGGGCTCCAAAAGCCTTAAATGGCAGTGCCGTACACTGCCATGTTGTACACGTCCGTTTTACCGAAACCAAAAATGTTGTGGATGAATGATCAGAGGAGCCGGTTACTAACAGCTTGTTCGAGCTGGGTCGGAAGGAGGCACGGGAAGATTTTTTCGTCCTGGTTCGGTCTCTCACCTAAAACCTATGGTCCTGAATAAAGGACGAGAGTTATCCACACACCCCGAAAAAAAAGCCCTCCAGCAGTTGCTCTGGCTTTTTTTTTAGTTTTCTTCAACGCATTCGCCTAATTACCAATATTTTTTGCACGTTCTTTTTTTTTTTTTTTTTTTTTCGCGGATTGCGAAAATTGCGATTAGCAGGGCAACCGCTGAAGTACTTTTGTATGTGTGTGTGTGTGTGTGTGTGTGTGTGTGTTTTCATTCACAAAAAAGTTTGAGTACCGAAACTTCCTTTGAAATTTACATAACTGGTACTACTTACTATAAATGCAATAGAATGCTGTTATTACATAATATACACCTGGGGAGGGGGGGGGGTCAGGGTTTAACGATCAATATCAGATCATAAGTATAGGATTTTAGGAAGGCAGTGTCTGTCCCCAGGTCTTGAACAACCCTTAAAAATAGGAAGCTAGGAAATTTGGGTTAGAGTACCCGATAGGAAAGTGACACGGAAGCGATGTGGAAAGGGGGAAGAAGACGCCTTTATTTATTACGGGGGCGGGAGTACTAAGAGCCAATATGAAGAACTCCAAGGATTATAAAGCAGTCGCACTTTCCTAATTTATGGCCACCTGCTAAAGAGAAAAAAATCCGTACTATTTACCCAAAGAAATTTTGGAACTTATTAAAGAAAAAAATAGGTACTGAAGCAAGTGGCAAAGAACAAGAAATAAAACGTTCTATGACCTTTATTGCTGCCTAAATAGACAAATTAAAAGAGAAATCAGAAAATTCGAGAATGGGTCATGGGGTCAAGTATTAGAGGAAGCTCATATTGACTACTCTGAAAATTCGGATAAAAAAAATGAAATGACTATGGAATCTTACGTCGAGCTTGCAAAATAAAAATGTCAAATTACTCATACCCCTTCAAAAAGAAGATGGGACGGTAGTTAGAACTGACGAAGAAAAAGCAGAAATTTTTGCAAACTCACTAGAAAAACAGTTTAAAATAAATGATATCCCTGACACTGATGTAGCCATTAAAATGAAAAAGGCCCTGGATACTTATTTTAAACATGCGGAGGATTGAGAAAATTCTAGAGTCATCACCCAAAGTGCGCAACTCTATGAGGAATTTACTAGTAAAAAAAAACCTGTGTTAACATCCCCAATTAAAAATAAACAGAAAGGCTCTTTTAAAATGTCATGAGAGCATTTGTCATTTTCATGTAGGACTTCCGTCCACAGGGAGTAGAGTTTAGGTCCCAGCCACCTACAGCGAGGTCGCCTTTTGGGCAGGACACAGAAACGGAAGGAATGAGAGCAAGTCTAGCGACTTTTGACACAACAGTTTGTAGTGAGATTAGAGTACAGTAGATGGCGCCACCGTACAAGTACGATATTGCACATAGATGGGTGAGAGAATTTCAGGGAGGACATAGGAAAGGATACCCATTTAACCAGTGGGTCCAGCCTGGGGGCCGTCACTTTACGTGCTCGTCCGATGCACGGCGGATATTCAGCGATTGTTAGTAAATCACACCATCTCTGAAAGATCAGCCCAGGTTAGAACCTGGGGACCCAGCATCGATAATCTGAAACACTAACCACTAAGCCATCCGCGGCTCAATGGCTCTTTTAAAAAAAATAGGAAGACAAGGCATAGAAAACAGCAGTCAAAAGTAGTAAATGCTACAGCCTCTCTTACGTCCGATAGACAGCAACCTCTAAATAAAGTGGATACGGCCTCTCTTACGTCCGCGATTGATTTGTCATTTTCATGTAGGACTTCCGTATGGCTTAGTGGTTAGTGTTTCAGACTATCGATGCTGGGTCCCCAGGTTCAAGCCTGGGCTGATCTTTCAGAGATGGTGTGATTTACTAACAATCGCTGAATATCCGCCGTGCATCGGACGAGCACGTAAAGTGACGGTCCCCAGGCTGGACCCACTGGTTAAATGAGTATCCTTTCCTATGTCCTCCCTGAAATTCTCTCACCCATCTATGTGCAATATCGTACTTGTACGGTGGCGCCATCTACTGTACTCTAATCTCACTACAAACTGTTCTGTCAAAAGTCGCTAGACTTGCTCTCATTCCTTCCGTTTCTGTGTCCTGCCCAAAAGGCGATCTCGCTGTAGGTGGCTGGGACCTAAACTCTACTACCTGTGGACGGAAGTCCTACATGAAAATGACAAATTCTCCTCCGGCGTTGCACAGGTAGTAGAGTTTAGGTCCCAGCCACCTACAGCGAGATCGCCTTTTGGGCAGGACACAGAAACGGAAGGAATGAGAGCAAGTCTAGCGACTTTTGACAGAACAGTTTGTAGTGAGATTAGAGTACAGTAGATGGCGCCACCCCAGCCTGGGGGCCGTCACTTTACGTGACGGCCCCCCAGGCTGGACGAGCACGTAAGGTGACGGCTGGACGAGCACGTAAGGTGACGGCTGGACGAGCACGTAAGGTGACGGCTGGACGAGCACGTAAAGTGACGGCCCCCCAGGCTGGAACCTGGGGGGCCGTCACTTTACGTGCTCGTCCGATGCACGGCGGATATTCAGCGATTGTTAGTAAATCACACCAAGTTCAAGCCTATGCTGATCTGAAAGACTGATCTGAAAGATCAGCCCAGGCTTGAACCTGGGGACCCAGCATCGATAGTCTGAAACACTAACCACTAAGCCATCCGTGGCTCCTCTCTTACGTCCGATAGACAACCTCTAAATAAAGTGGATACGACCTCCCTCGGGTCCGGAATCCAAAAAATGCAAAAGTCGGGCAGCAACTTCAAATTAAAGGTGCTACGACCTCTCTTGGGTCCGGAACGCCAGAAACTGAAAAGGTAAGAAAAAACAAGACACCTTTTAAGGGCCAAAAAAAAAAAATTTTGTTCCCCCAGATTTTGAAAAACCACTACCCATCAGTGAAAGGGAAGTTAGGTTTCATATTAATAATCTTAAAAATAAAAAGGCACCGGACAATGATGGCATAAATAATAAAATTATGAAAACATTACCGGAAGAGTATGTGCAAACCCTTACTAAAATATACAATTGTGCCATTAAATTACATTATTTTGGAAGACAGCAGATATTAATATTATTACCCAAGCCAGGTAAAAACCCGGCAATTCCTGAAAATCACAGACCGATTTCGTTGCTCCCAACTATGGGAAAAATCTTTGAAAAAATAATTCTTATTAGAATGCAACAATTCTGTGAGGAATTCCCAGTAATTCCATTTATTCAAGGAGGTTTTAGAGATAAACACTCCACGGTGCACCAACTCTCTAGAATAACTGAAAAATGTGCTGAAGGAATAATAAAAAAAGAACACACAGCAGCCATATTTCTGGATGTGGCAAAAGCATTCGATAAATGCCCACATGAGGCAATTATCTCTACAAGCTAATAGCACATGATTTCCCACCCTGGATTATACATATAATCAAATCATACCTCACTAACAGAACATTCTGTGTGAAAATCAATGGGAAAAAATCGTTAAAAAAAATCGAAGCTGGTGTACCGCAAGGCAGTGTACTCGCGCCAACGCTGTACTCTATCTTTACGTCAGACTTTCCCAACTATAATAACAGGAATCTGACTACAGCTCTCTATGCTGATGACACTGCACTCGCTTATACTTCCAAAAATAAAAATCAAGCAACTTTCATGTTGCAACATTATGTTGAAAAACTTGAGAAGTATTTCTTAGATTGAAAAATCAAAATCAATACTGAAAAAACTCAAGCAATTCTATTTTCTAGGATTAAATGCACTCACAATCCAGACTTTGAAATAGAAATGTATATAAAAAAAATACCTTGGGTAAATGATGTTAATATAATATTTAGGACTTTTTATGGACCACAACCTAAACTGTAACAAGCATATTAAAGAAACTCTGACCAAATCTCTTAAGATCAGAGGAAGTCTCCAGCCAATAATTAAAAATAAAAGGCTTGGCAGGAAAAACAAAACTTTGATATGGAAAGCCTGTATCAGCCCTGTTATTACTTATGCCTGTCCTATCTGGGGTAACTGCAACAAACAGCTGAAAAATAAGATTACCTCATTTCAAAATAAAACCCTACGTTATATGGTTGGACTTGATGGAAGAACTTCAAACCATGCTATCCGAAGCATGCTAAATATTAATTCTATCCATTACACGATGTATGACTTAGCTAAAAGATACTATGAAAAAGCTAAGATTCATCCAAATCCTCTAGTCAGAGAGGCCATTTACTATACTGTCAATGAAACTGACAGTTATATAAGGCCAAAAGCTATCTTGAATAAAGTTCCAGAAATGAACCCAATTCACAGCTACCTTAGCGAAAAAAATAACAATAATTGGGACTAGTGTTCAGAGGGTATTCTTCAAATAAGAAGAATTTTTGTTAAAAAAAAAAAAAAAAAAAGGCTCTTTTAGGGGCCGAACTTGTTTTGCAAAAAGAAATATTACAGTCCACATATATAAGACTGGCCCAGAAACAAGGTACTATGGTTTAAAAAAAAAAAGCCGACTCCTACACGGGAACTGAGCAAACGACAAATGTGTGGTTTAAGGTGCCTTGCAACACAGGGTTTTGTGAGAAAACTGGGTGTTTATCTGTCGGATTTTTCTTGTGTGGTTCTTTTCTTTTTTTTTTTTTTTTTAGGCACCCCTTTTCCCTGTCCTTTCCCCGGTTCCCTGCGGCCGGGCGTTGACTGCGGGATGACTTGCTTTGATTGATTTGTTGCAGGTAAGTATGTAGGGTAGCTT
This sequence comes from Macrothele yani, assembly GCA_039090855.1. Taxonomy (NCBI): domain Eukaryota; kingdom Metazoa; phylum Arthropoda; class Arachnida; order Araneae; family Macrothelidae; genus Macrothele; species Macrothele yani. The sequence continues at coordinate 164,523,813 of CM077029.1, read as the reverse complement.
ACAACTTCAATACTTAACGGGAAACCGTATACTCCTTTTGCTCTAATTTTTCTGTACTTTTCTTTCATGCTGTTCTATCAGGGAAATCTATTCTCAAATATCTTATCTTCTTCTTTTTCACTTGACAAAAGGCGCAGAGCGCTGTGGGTTCGGGTCTCTCAACCTCAGATAGGAAATCTCTCTCTCTAATTTATGGCCACTGGACATCTCCCAGCCAGGATTCGGTATCTCGGATAAATGTTTCGAAGCCAGCGTAGTCTAAGACAACTCGGCCACAATTACTTGCAATACACTGAATGCACGATGACAGTGTTTTTACCAAAATTGCTTTGCATATAATATCAATTTGAGAGGGCGTAGTTGAAAATCAGTTTGTAATCGTTATAAGCACGGAACAGGCGCCGAATACGGGCGTGCTCGGTTGTTTAAGCACGATTTCTCAGAACTGATTTCTACGAGGGCAACCTTATTTTTTTTTCTTTTATTTGGAAGTTTAAAGACCACTGTGAGCAACTCTGTGGGCTATAAGCCGTCGCCCATCCCTAATTTAGGATAACTGGTTCCAAGGAAGGGAGAGAGCCAGTGCCATAAGGCAAACCTAACATCCATGCCTCACCGGGATTCGATCCCAGATCCATCAGCATCACTGAGCCACCGGGGTGGCGAAATTATCACTTTTGATAATTTAATGATCAGAAAGATAATTAGCCACTATAATTAATTATCTGGAGCGTAAAGATAATTAGCCACTATAATTTAATTATCTTGTATGCGTAAAGATAAAAGATAATTAGCCACTATAATTAATCATCTTGTATGATAAAAAGATAAAAGATAATATGCGATAAAAAGATAATATTTACGCATACATCATCTTATATGCGTAAAGATAAAAGATAATTAGCCACCATAATTTAATCATCTTGTAAAGATAATTAGCCACTATAATTTAATCATCTTGTATGCGTAAAGATAATTAGCCATTATAATTTAATTATCAGAAATATAATTAGCCACTCAAAGATACAAGTATTTATATTTCTGCAACTACTTGTATCGTAATTAGAACTAATAAAATGTTTCTTTCAGTTAATCTCAGCCAATGCTTATTAAAAATCAAAGTTAATACGTACACACTTTTCAGATGGTGCGTGTTGCGTATATTATTATGGTAAATAAAAATGTTTAGTATAAATACTTTCTGTAATGTATTTTATCAGTTATAATAATTATATGCTGAATCCAATATAACATTTTTTAAATCTACTGGGAAATCAAACACACAATAAGGAAAATGTGAAGGAAAACAAGAACATTTTTTGATGGTAATATATTAAATTTACTCGTAAGCGTTAGTGTTGAATCACAAAACTGGCAATTCTTCAGAAATTTGCGATTTATTTTCTTATTCATTTTAATGAAAATCAGTGCATAAACGCCTTTGCGATTTTTTTTTTTTTTTTTTTGTGCGGGCATGCCCAAAAATCTACGAAATTCTACGCTAATGCCCTAAAATCTACGAAATTCTACGCTAATGCCCTAAAATCTACGAAACTACTCTATGCTAATGAAGCACGGAGTCACTAGTGGCACTATTAGAATAACAAAACGCAGTCTCGTTTTTATGTCTAAACCACCGAAGATAAATCGTAAAAATCGTACCACATTGCACTGTTTCTCTGAAAGGACCGCAAACAATAAAATTGCATGTGATCAACGGGTAGGTAGGTATTCCACTTAATCCTTTAGTTATGTCCTCACGGTTCCAGTCGACCGTTCTGAACTTGTGCGTGCAACTGGAATTCTGCAGTTGTAAGACGACTATTAATTTTGTGTGTGTGCGAGAGAGAGAAGTCGGGCACCTACCTTTCTAGCTAAAAGCTGCACACATTAAATATTCATTAAACACATTAAATATTCACCTCAAATACGCTATTTCAACGTTTATAAGTGAGTCAATCGAACCCAGGGATTTCCAGTTACGCGCCGGACATGCTTCCACTGCACATCCGGCGCGTAACTGGAAGACCCTGGGTTCGATTCCCGGTGGCTGCCGATGACTCACTTATAAACGCGGAAAGAGCGATGACTTCTATTTGATGTTCCTGGTCCACGTCAACTGTGTATTTAAATATTAACCTTTCGTTCCCATATTTTGAAATGCGCCGAGGAGTACAGGTACAATACAGATTTATGGTAAATGATTTTTATCTTGTCGCCTTGAACCTTAACACACCTTGAAATTCACGAAATCGCTACGGCGGCGCGTTCTTTCTTTTTTTGCACAATAAAAGAATTGAAAACCAAAATTTTCAAACAGCACTGCCCACAACGAAACCTTTTCTTTATGGATTTAAAAACCCATTAACGATAATTCAAAGCGTTCATTACACAACCACTGGGCGAGAAATATCGAAGGTCAACGCTGTTCCGAGCACTCAAGGGAATGATGACTGTAAACAAAAACTACCACGAAGCAACAAACAGCCCTTCATGAGTAAACGATTCAGCACACACGAATTATGCAAACAAGGCACCTGCGGCCTCTAGAGCAGGTGGTAACTGACACGCTCATTCAGTACCATCAACCAGAATAAAAACGTGAAAACCACGTGTTACTCACCGGAACGGAAACATTCGCTCAAGTCAAAACCATGAATGGCGCGGCGAGAGATGGGAGTTTCCTGGTCCAAGGCACTGCAAAGAAACTAGCTTGCAAAGTTTCGATTTTTAATCCTCTGGTATTGATTTCAATAATGAGTTTATTCCACAGGCGTAGCCAACGCTACCGTCGATCACGAGGGGCGAAATATTTCGGGGACGCACAGAGAAATACGATTAAAAACTTCCGAGGAAACTATGGACGGGAGCGTCCGATATTTGCACCACTCCGAACGACGAACGGCACTGACTGACACGGCATGCTGCTCTGACCACGTGAGCCTCAAAAGCTCAACTGGCGAATGGCAATCGCCATTGGAGCTCGTAGACGAGTCCATTACATCGAAGAAGAAGAAAAGGAATTAAAAGGAAGCTCTACGGTGTTAGCGGCTTCTTTCAATTAAAGCGGATTGTAAATGATTCGTTCATTTTGTTATTTCTTAAACTTCGCTTTTAGTAACGCGATGGTAAAAGTGATAAAAAACCCACCTTTCTCGAGGTTATTTATGAACGGTTACTCCAGGGCCCCCCGTGAAGGCAATTATTAACAGTGCATATATAATAAATTACAACGTAAGGAATCGTTGAAGAACTGAATATGATGAACTCATAGATGATTTTTCCACCGTTAAAGCGAGAATGTTACACTTCATTCGAAAAACGTTTATAATCCGGAAGGTTTAATGTTTTTCTTTGATGTCACACAAATTGTCTTGGATTAGTTTTAAAAAAAAATACATATATATAGTCCATGGTCCATGTTTAAATTCACTCGCGTTACATCAGCTATAGCGGGAGGGGGGACTGAGACGTCGCTGGACTACGAAATGAAGGGGGACGGCACGTGGGCGAATATCATTTTTACAGGGGCAAGTTCAATAGCATCTTTATTAATAAGCACTAAAAGAATTTTTTTTTATGCTTTTCACAACAGGCTGCAAAGGAATTCGTGCAATCCACCCCTCCCACCCCTCCACCCGGATACATACTAATTAATTTTGGAACTGTCTTGAAGTTCATATGGAAGTAGACATTCGTCATACATAACACGATATGCAACTTGTTCATTAATAACCTTTGACGAAAGGATGAAGACCACTTCTACATTTAATCAAATTAAAAACGGTATTTACAAGTTAAAACATATGATAGATTAAAACACTAGATCTTTCGATCACACTAGTGATCTTCATCAGGTCACCCACCTAATGGCATCAGGGTACTTCGACACGCAATATATAGGGATTTTTGATGCCCCAAATAATGGGTAGAGCGTATGCTCACGAAAGTTGTTGTGAACACAGAGAGAGATATATATAGAGAGACAGGTAACAGGACTGCGTACGAGGAGAGTCAAAATGATGTTACACAAGTATAAATAATTCAGCTGTAATTATTATTTCCGCAATGTTCAAGTAGAGCAGTCCATGTTCGTGGGAGGAGAGAAGGTACATCGTCATTGCAGCAAATACCTCTATAATGGTGAATATACAAACTTTCTACAAAGAGGGTCATGCTTTTGGTGCTGTGTGTAATGAGGATTTTACATTCATCCCATAATGGTCTATGTGTGCAGCAGTGACACCTGTTGGGCCGTGAAGAATTGTTGCACGATGCGTGCCACGTGCGGGCGCGCATTGTCCTGTTGAAATGTGCCCGCTGGCAGGTCCTGCAGGTAAGGGAGGACTACAGGCTGCAAAACGTCGGAGATGTAGCTGTGGCTATTGAGGGTACCGGCGATGCGCACCAGAGGGGTGCGGGTGTCATATCCAATTGCGCCCCAAACCATAATGCCAGGCTACGGACCGGTATGGCGACGCATAATGCAGGCGTCATACAGTCTCTGGCCGCGGTGCCGCCACACGCGGATCCGACTATCGTGGTGTTGCAGGCAAAAGCCGGATTCGTCGGAGAACACCAGGTCGTGCCATTCCGTAGTCCAGGTGCGGCGTTCAACGGCCCACTGCCGCCGAACTCGCTGGTGGTATAACGTCAATGGTAATCGGAGCAATGGTCGCCGTGCGACAAGTCCCCGCTCCTGCAGACGACGTCGAATGGTGCGTGCTGACACAGGTTGTTGCGCAACACACCCTAATTCCTGCGCTAACGTTCGTGATGTGGCGGTGCGAGCCGTCAAAGCCCGCCGCACAACATGCCGGTCTTCTCGTTCGGTGGTGTGCCGCGGCTGCGGCAATCACCCACGTCGGCCCGTCCGTCCTTCCTGCACCCACCGAATCCATACTCGCCTCACTGTGGCTGGTTGTTGTCCCACACGGGAGCCGATGTCTCGCTACAATAAACCGCTGTCGCGATAAGCCACTATTCGTCCTCTGTCGAAATCCGAAACGTGCTGGAATGACTGCCGTATTCTGCGACGAGGCATCAGGAAGCTTCCCGCGGACAGGTCCGGCAGCACAACACACTTCCACTACTTACACCCCACCTTCTGTGCACCCTTCGTATAGTGCTTCTTGGTGGCGTACCGGACGCACATGATTTGCATATGCCCTGCAATGCTAATCGTTTGCATGTCCTGTCGCTGGCGACGCATGCCAATCGGATGCTTCCTTCTTGGTGTGCATTTTGGGTGGCCAGTAGTTTAGTATACGATAAGGGCGATGGAATGGATCACGATCCTATGTCCTAACCTTTGACCTCACTTCACCCATTTTCAATAGGTTCGTCCCCAGGTGGTCCCCAACGACATACTAAAATTTCATCGAAATTGAACCATATTTACGCAAGTTATGACGCATAAGGGAAATAGAATGCATCCCGCTCCTATGTCCTGACCTTTGACCCGACTTAATCCATTTTCAATAGGGTTCGTCCCCAGGTGGTCCCCTCCCACATACTAAAATTTCATTGAAATCGAACTATATTTACGCAAGTTATGAGGCATAAGGGCAATGGAATGTGTCCCGCTCCTATGTCGTGACCTTTGACCTTATTTCGTCGATTTTCAATAGGGTTCGTCCCCAGGTGGTCCCCTACCACATACTAAAATTTCATCGCAATCAAACCATTTTTACGCGAGTTATCGTGCGAACACACGGACAAAGCTGGAGCATATACGCTTCTTCAACCTGCGGTTGGAAAGCGTAAAATACTCGAAAGGTCGCGTGGCATTACAGCTACGAAAATAAAATGCCAAAATAATTTTTCAAACAGAATTTTGAAAGCCAGATGCACGCTGAACAGCCGAAACTTTTTGATCACCTGCCACTAAATTTCTAAAGGTGTTGTAGGGGCGAGAAATTACGCCCCTATATAAATTGTGTGATGGACTTTTAAATCCCATCAATCATTCCGGATACTAACAGTTCTGAATAAATATTTCCATGTGTACTATTTGGAAAAGAGTGTAACACGTGGTAATGCACCAGACTAGGTGACATTTCGATGTTCCTGTTTGACAGATCTATTGTATTCACAGAAGGCACAGATATTGTTCCTGGCCAGAGGGATATGTAAGCTGCAGGGCACCGTGAGGTGGAGGTCAACGAAGGGATAAGGTGGAGGTCAACGAAGGGATTAGGTGAAGATCACCGGCAGAAGGCACGTGTCAGGAGAGAAAGGTGGTATGGGGGGCACCGAGAAGAGCGAGGGGGGGGTCACCGAGAAGAGCGAGGGGGGTCACCTGCTCTTGGAGGGCTTCGACTAGGGAGAGAGAGGGAGCCTCAGGCGAGTGAGGCAGGAGCCAATCAGAAGGCTAGTGAAGTTAGGGGGAAAACTTCAGGATAGGGGTAGAGGAAAGACGGGACAGTCAACGGGGAGCGAGCGTAGAGAACGGTTGACGACAGCGTGTGCTGTGGACGGTTGTATAGTGCTGGGAGTTAGCACTGGGTAAAGAAAAGTTCGTGATAGAACGTGCCAGTTAGAGCACGGGGAAAGCCAGCGTAGTTGGAATCAGACACGTGTGTCTGGAACGACGTACGGAGAAAGCGTTTGGAGAGAACACGCGTTCGGGACGGAACACAAAGCATAGCTTCCGGAACAAAGGAAAAGAGACAAACGGAAGGTTACGACGATTGAAACCTTTCACGTCGGTGATAGAAAAAGAACGGGCAAAGAGTATTGGCAGGAAAGGGTATTCTGGAATAATTAGATACCCGGATCATTTTCACGTGGAACTGCAGTTAGAGGAACTCGAGGTCATGGAACAATAGCTGCCGGAACAATTTACTGTTGATTAAATGTTTTGTTAAGTTTGCAACAAGCCTGAGAGTGAATTCATGCTTGGAATTGTTTTGCCATTATTTTTTCTTCCCCTCTCCTGAATAGCAGATTTATAGTAAAGCTGGGAGAGAAAGAACGCCGGGCTGTCTTCAACTACCGTTGATAGACAGTCTCTAGACAACGAACCTTATAAATGGTTTTCCTTCCTGCTGTGGGGAAATTTTGATCAGCGCTGGAAGCCAGTGGGTGTTTGGTCGAGGAGCCATTAATTAACATAATGAGCTCCCACCCCTACAGCAGATATATAGGAAATGGCGCAGTCGGCAGGATCATGATATGTTAGGCGAGTTCAGTGGAAGTAATTAGGGCAATTTTATTCAGCGAAATAGAGACTGTGTTCGAGGACTCGGACAAAGTGGACGCCTAAGTGTAACAGAAGCACGTGGCGGGAAAGTGGTGAAACAACGTGAACTTCTGAGTGCAACAGCAACACGTGGCAGGAAAGTGGTGAAACAAAGTGAACTTCTAAGTGTGACCGTAGCACGTGGCCGGAAAACGGTGAGACAAACAAAGGACTGTGCTACAATAAAGGACTATTGTGCAACGGAACCAGTGGACCAGAGAAGTCGACAAATAACGGTCGTAACCAGAGCAAGGGTTGGAAGTACCAGGAAAATCCCGTAACCAGGGACGGACAATTACGTCTCGCGTTGCCAGCGAGACCGGGCGACATTCCTGTTTAGGACGCTCCTTCGCGGGTCGCGGTCGAAGCCGCTACAGAGAAGCTGAAGGGGGCCCCGAGATGCTCCGGTAAGTACCACTTTGTTGCCGAAATTTATATTCCTGGGTCGATACCGAGTATATCGTTAGGAAAGGAAAATTTTAGTAGGAAGTTAGGGGCCAAAAGGCGAGAAAAAATTTTATTTTGTCAGTTTTGTAAAAGAATAGGTTGCAGTAGTTTTAGTAAACTCAGTGTTAGTACTTCAATATTAATGCTTAAAGTGAATAGGAATTGTAAAGTGTTTTGTTATGTAAGGAAAGGAAATAAGTAATATTACTAGGAATGTATTGAATTACAAAAAAAAAAAAATGTTAGGTAATAGTACTTCAAGTTTGAGAGCAAAGGCTATCGTCCAGAAATTGTAAAGTGTCATTATATTAGTGCATGTGTATTGTATATATATATATATATATTTAGTGCATAACAATGGATGAGCTTTTGGATGGGGAAAAGAGTGAGGAAGCAGAGGACACGTGGTCCGAAGGGAAAGAAGAAGAGGATAATGAGAGGGAAAATGACTTAAATTCTAGCAATGAAGTGTCTATTAACGTAAGAAAAACGCAAGAGAATACAGTTGATAGGGAATGGCATTTTAAACTTAAAATGTTAGAGAAGGAGGAAAGAAAATTGGCAGCAGAGCGAGAACAAAGGGAACTAGAAAAAATGAAATTGGAGATTCAGCTCTTAGATAAAAGGGAAGAAAGGGAGAGTCAGCTTTTAGATAAAAGAGAAGAAAGGGAGAGTCAGCTTTTAGATAAAAGAGAAGAAAGGGAGTTCCAGCTTAAGAAACTACAGCTAACTCTAGAAAAGGAAGAGGCGTTGGCACAGGGAAGAAATCAAATGAAGTTAGCCGATTACATGAGGATCCTAGAAAAGACCTTACCCCAAAGTCCTAGTAAACCAGAAGAGGTTTTAGACTTTTTGATTCCTTAGAAAGAGCGTTCATTTTACATACAGTCCCAGAAAACATGCAAGGAAGATTAGTCATAGCACTATTTAACTCAGATTGTGTCAATCATTTATTCCGGAGGCTTACGGTCGAGCAATATGATTGCTACGAAACCGTCAAAGAGGCCATTTTGGGGGAATGTCATTTAACCCCGGACATTTATCTACGACAATTCGAGGCACTCCGTAGGAATAAGGGAGAAAGTTACCAGCAATTGGCGGGACGCATGGGAAGAACTCTTAAATATTATGTAGCGAACAGTGGGATAACTACTTTTGATGAACTAATGAATCTTTTAGTTTGTGATAAATTCAAAGGATTGTTATCACCCAGTTTGAAAACGTATCTACTACAGAGAGGATCCCTGGGAAAGCTAGTTCTAGCGAAGGATTTAGGGGAACTGTGTGATCAGTACGAGTGCCATGTGGAAGCGTTAGAGTGGGGTGAAGAAAAAGCGAAGGGAAATTTTCAGGTAGGCTCTAACAGTAAGGGGCAGCATTATAGCTCGGAAGGAATGGGAACTGAGAAGAAAAAATTTAGTGGAAATTTCAAAAAGGGAAATTTCCGACGACAGGTCAGGAATTCCAAAGTAGAGTGGGAAACAGTAGACCACCAGGGAAGCCGGGAAATTCCTATTTTGATGCAGGAATGAGATGCTTTAGATGTGGACAGATGGGCCACCGAAAATTTGACTGTAAGCAGAAGATACCCCAGGGACAGGACAGTAAACACACTCCGTATAATTGGAGAAGTGAGGCAGCTAAGAAAGTAAGCCGGGTAGCGGCGAAAGAGGAGGAAAGCATTACAGAGAAACAAGGGGAACCCAAGCAAGACCTTGTCCAGGATGTGAGAAAGGTTAGTGCGAAAATGGGGACAGTATTGGGTCCCACGGGCAGAAGCATGGAAGTAATGGAAATACCCGTAGGGGAGCAATTAGTGGTAGCCACAGAGCAAGAGCACCAGGCAAAAATTTTGGTACACAGCGGAGCTGAGTTCAATTGTGTGAGACAAGGCCTATTAGGATATTAGGGGAAGAACAGATGGAAGAAGCGGGGGAAGTGACGTTGTCCGGGTTTGATGGACGTACCGCGGTTTTTCCAGTTAAGATGTTGCAGGTTAGGATTGTGGAAACGGGATTGGAGAAGGCCGGGGACGCATCTTTAGGGACGAGTGAGATGATTTGTGCTATTGTGCCGAATCTCTCCAACGAGATCATAGTTACCCCAGATGATTATGTCAAGATGAACACGTGGAAATATTTGGAGTGGGCCACCGATAATGGGAAGGCGTTGTGTGAGGAGGATACAGTCCAGGAGGAGAAATCAACGAGACCCCAGGAGGTAGGGACTCAAGGAGTTAGCGCCAGTATAGGGGCTAACCGAACTAAAGGGAAAACTAGTGGAGAGACGCCGGAGACAGGAGCAACGCCGGGAGAAGTAGGCGGAGCTTTAAGAGTGGAAGGGTCAATCAGCCAATCAGGGCCAGGCGCGCTTGATGAGGAGACCAGCGAACAGGAGACGGTGTTTGGAGGTAATCCATGCCGCTAGGATGAAGAGAGCAGCCGGGAGGGAGAGGCGTCAGACCACAGCAAATTCAAAGTACAGCAGGAGGAGGACGTAACTCTAGCAGAGAAACGCGAGTGGGCGAAGGAAGGAAAAGGAGGGTATGTCTATGTGGAAGGATTACTGTATCACAAAGAAAAAGTGTTAGGGCAAAGCACCAATCAGTTAGTAGTTCCCGAGAGTAAGAGGGAACAAATATTAAAGCTAGCCCATGATTCTGTGTTCGGAGCACACTTGGGATATAAGAAGATATTAGAAAGGATAAGATGCTCTTTCTATTGGCCATCCATGAAGAGAGACATAAGTACATACTGCGAGGCGTGTCAGTTACGACGTCCCATCACAAGAGGTGACCGGGTACCGATAACTGCGGTTAGGAGGCCCGCGCTACCTTTTCAGACAGAAAATGTCAATCTTATTGGGCCGATAGATCCACCATCAAGTAAGGGGCATCGGTGGAAAATAGTTACGATGGACCAGCATACGAGGGGTCCGGAAGCCGTATTTTCAGAAGAGTGGGAGGAACCCATGCAGATGGTCATAAATGGTTTGAAGGATGCGGGGTTCGCAGGAAATTTGGAAAAATGTTGCTTAGCCAAAGAGGAATTTGATTATTTGGGACATGTGGTCGGCTCGGGAAGTCACCAGCCGGACCCGGGAAAATTACAGGCGGTCAGAGACCGGGATCCCACAAAAACCAAGAGGAAGGTACATAAGTTACAAGGGTTATGCAACCACTATAAGGAGGGCGTACCCAGGTTCGCCGAAATAGCGAAGCCACTGTCGGATTTGACAGGGAAGCAGGCAGCGGAAAAAGTTGAGTGGACGCCAGCGCTCGGGGAAGCTTTCGAGTCGCTGAAGAAAAAGTTGTGTACAGCACCTTCACACCCAAATTTGACAAACCGTTCGGGTTACATACGGACGCGAGTTCTTTTGCAGTCGCGTGTTGCCTAGGTCAGCGGGATGATAGGGGAGGATCAGGGCCGTGGCGTACGCGAGCAAGAAATTAAATGACACGCAAGCAAGGTGGGTAGTTAGCCACAAGGAGGCCTATGCTATTGTTTGGGCTTTACAGAAATTTGAAAGGTGGGTTTTTGGCCATCAAGTAGAGATCTTGTCGGACCATAACCCCTTGATATTTTTAACTAGTGCGGCTTCACAAAGCTGAAAATTGCAGAGGTGGAGTCTAGCCATTGCCCAATTCAACCTCACGATTTCTCACGTCGCCGGCAAACTCATTCCTCATGCCGACGCCTTATCCAGGTTGAATTTTAAAGAAAATAGAACGAGCTGCTAAAGACAGCATTACCACAGAAAGGTAGAGACCCAGCGAGGCTACTTAGTGGTACTGACAGTGTATATATGTGTGTATAAAGAAGTGTATTAATGCAGTGAAATCATGTGTGTAAAGAAAAAAAAAGGACTGAACGGACACTGACTCATCATGCGAGAGGAAGATCCCGCATGTTTCGTCCAGCAGGCAGGGGCCTATAGGGGCGAGAAATTACGCCCCTATATAAATTGTGTGATGGACTTTTAAATCCCATCAATCATTCCGGATACTAACAGTTCTGTGTGTGTGTGTGTGTGTGATTGGAGGTTTAACGACCACCGTGAGCAACTCAATGGGCTATAAGCAGTCGCCCGTCCCTAATTTAGGGTCACTGGTTCCAGGGAAGGGAGAGAGCCAGTGCCGAAAGACAAACACAACATCCATGCCTCACCGGGATTCGAACCCGGACCCCGTTCGGACGAATGATCAGAGGCCATCGCTTAGACCACTGCGCCACCGGGGCGGCCTAACAGTTCTGATTAAATATTTCCATGTGTATTATTTGGAAACGAGTGTAACACGTGGTAATGCACCAGACTAGGTGACATTTCGATGTGCCTGTTTGACAGGTCTATTGTATTCACAGAAGGCACAGCTATTGTTCCTGGCCAGAGGGATATGTAAGCTGCGGGGTACCGTGAGGTGGAGGTCAACGAAGGGATAAGGTGGAGGTCAACGAAGGGATTAGGTGAAGGTCACCGGCAGAAGGCACGTGTCAGGAGAGAAAGGTGGTATGGGGGGCACCGAGAAGAGCGAGGGGGGCACCTGCTCTTGGAGGGCTTCGACTAGGGAGAGAGAGGGAGCCTCAGGCGAGTGAGGCAGGAGCCAATCAGAAGGCTAGTGAAGTTAGGGGGAAAACTTCAGGATAGGGGTAGAGGAAAAGACGGGACAGTCTACGGGGAGCGCGCGTAGAGAACGGTTGACGACAGCGTGTGCTGTGGACGGTTGTATAGTGCTGGGAGTTAGCACTGGGTAAAGAAAAGTTCGTGATAGAACGTGCCAGTTAGAGCACAGGGAAAGCCAGCGTAGTTGAAATCAGACACGTGTGTCTGGAACGACGTACGGAGAAAGCGTTTGGAGAGAACACGTGTTCGGGACGGAACACAAAGCATAGCTTCCGGAACAAAGGAAAAGAGACGAACGGAAGGTTACGACGATTGAAACCTTTCACGTCGGTGATAGAAAAAGAACGGGCAAAGAGTATTGGCAGGAAAGGGTATTCTGGAATAATTAGATACCCGGATCATTTTCACGTGGAACTGCAGTTAGAGGAACTCGAGGTCATGGAACAATAGCTGCCGGAACAATTTACTGTTGATTAAATGTTTTGTTAAGTTTGCAACAAGCCTGAGAGTGAATTCATGCTTGGAATTGTTTTGCCATTATTTTTTCTTCCCCTCTCCTGAATAGCAGATTTATAATAAAGCTGGGAGAGAAAGAACGCCGGGCTGTCTTCAACTACCGTTGATAGACAGTCTCTAGACAACGAACCTTATAAATGGTTTTCCTTCCTGCTGTGGGGAAATTTTGATCAGCGCTGGAAGCCAGCGGGTGTTTGGTCGAGGAGCCATTAATTAACTTAATAAGCTCCCACCCCTACAGGTGTCTTGTGGTATCAGGTACCAACACGTTACCAGCAGATCCTTTAACTCTTGTAAGTCACGTGGTTGAGTCACCGCAGATCGGATTTGCTGTTCCAACACAAACCAGAGGTGCTCGATTGTATTGATGTCTGGGCAATTTGGAAGCCAGGCCTACCCTTGGAAGTCTTTATGTTTCGCAAAACAATCTCAAACAGTCCGGTCAGTGTGGTATGACGCATTATCCTTCTGAAAGGGCAGGAAAATACCGTTGTCTTGAAAGGATATACCTGGTCTTCAATGATGTTTGGATAGGTGGTCGACATCACAGTTTCCTGCAAAGGAATGACTGAACCCACGGTTTCCCAGCAGAACATTGCCCAAAGCATTACACTTCCTCCACCAGCTTATGTTTGTCCCATGCATCCTGATGAAAACACTTCCCCAGGTAAACGACGCAAACGTATCCGTCCGTCCACTTGGTACAACAGGGAACGAGATTCACCGGACCAGACAACTTTCTTCTAATTCATTCAAGGTCCAATTTTGATGCTCGTGTGCCCATTGTAGGCGCTTTCGATGGTGATCCGAGGTTGGCATGGGGACTTGCAGTGGCCTGCTGCCATGCAGCCACATTTTCAGGAGGGTTCGATGTAATGTGTGGTGTGTTGTGGTGTGACACACTACTTCCGTCACCAGCACTCAAGTTACTGTCGAGCTGCGCTAGAGTATCCTTTCTTTGTCTCGTACCATACGGGATAGCATTCCTTATCTCTAGCATCGATAAGCTGTGATCGGCCCACATTTTGATGGCGGTTCGTAGTTTTTATCTCCTCGGATCACTTTTTGAAAGTTGTGAAAACAGAAATTTATGGGTGATGGAAATCGAAATCGTGTTTCTTCGCTCCGGAGTGAGCTATTCTAACCTACTAAGTAAGCTACACCGACGGAATGTATTGCTGCAGATTTGTCGTCTTGACACGTACTTCACCTCTGCAGTACGTCACATCATATTCCTCCTATTTTTTTTTTTTTTTTGATGCGAAGAAGGAACCTGTTGAAAACCGCCGGACTAGCCCCGAAGCCGAGGTTAAACGCTTTCTCTCTTCCGATCGGACCCGATTCAGATTTTTTTTTGTGTGTGTGTGTGTGCAATGTGAGCTGTCGCCGAAGCTGTAATGACCGTAGTAGATCGTCGAATAACTCATACACTGGGCTTCAGTCAATGATTGGAGGAAACAGTCATGTGCAAACTTAACAAGTTTATTCGAATACGAGAATGAAGCTCCGGCTGATAAACTGTATTCTGGCGTGGACAGGCTTCCAAGTGCGTCCTCCTTCGCCGACTGCGGCGCACGTCACCCGGAGAGCTTAACAAAGCATTCTCCCCACACTCCGGTGCAATCCGAGGTGCTCCGCCAAGAGACCTCAACGCCAACTGCTAAGCAAACGACCAAACCCAAAAAGCCTCGAGCGCAGAGAGAGAGAGAGAGAGAGAGAGAGAGAGAGAGAGAGAGAGAGAGAGAGAGAGAGAGACGGGAGATCAAATGTAGATAATTTTAGGAAGGGAGTGTCTGACCCTAGGTCTTAAACAACCCTTAGAAATAGGAAACTAGGAGATTTGGGCTACAGTGCCCGAGAGGAAAATGACGCAGAAGCGAGGTAGAAAAGGGGTGGAAGACACCCTTACTTATAACCGGGGTCCGACGGCTTAACGTACCTGTCCGACGAACGGCAGGTATTTAGTGGTTCGAGCGTTCGTACCTGCATGGGATCGAACCTGAGTCCTCTCCGTAGCAGTCACGAACGCTTACCACTAGGCCATTCGCTGACCCAAAAAGCCCGAGCGCAGATCAGATCATATGTAGAGGATTAACCGAAGGGAGTGTCTGACGCCAGGTCTTAAACAACACTTAGAAATAGGAAGCTTGGAGGTTTGGGTGAGAGTGCCCGATAGAAAAGTGACACGGAAGTGAAGTAGAAAGGGGGAGGAAGACACCTTATTTATTACCGGGGGCCAGTACCCGGGGCCGGACGGCTCAACGTGCCCATCCGACCCACGGCGGATATTTAGTGGTTCGAGCGTTTGTGCCTGCCTAAGATCGAACCCGATGTCTTCTCCGTGGCAGTCACGAGCGTTGACCGCTATGACACCCGCTGCTCATAGCCCCGAGCAAAACCGCTCACCCCCACTTATAGGACTCCTAATCTCCTCTCCTTTCCTGCCCTTCCCCGCCTCTGGGAGCCGTCCACGTCTTGGTAAACATTCTATCAAGCAGGAAGTTGGAGACCTTGACGCCATGCATCGGTGAGCCGACAATCACGCCCTGTTCGCATAGTATAATGGAAATTTACCCACGTGTCCACCTCGTGCACTTTATCGTTGCTCTACGCAGGGTGCTTAATATTAATTAATATAAAGAAAAAAACTTTATTACAAATAGGCTTCTGGAGCTGAACCACTGTAACCTTACAGAACCTTTCATTAATTCTGGCGATGTGTAGAACGAACAACACACATTTTTCGAAGAACCCAATGGCCAGTAGATCCATTTTTTACGTCCAGGCGTCAATGTGTACACAGGAATTTGTCGGTGACTGATATCGAACTCGCGTCTCCTCGCTCCGGAGTGAGTTGCTCTAACAGACTAAGCTGCACCGACGGAATGTATCGCTTCAGATTTGTCGTCTTCACACGTACGTCACAAGGTAGTAACCATGGCTGATCGTGAGCATCTTACAAGCCTTGCCGTCTCAGAAATGCTCTGATCCAGTTAATCTAGCCATTACAATTTGTCCTTTGTCGAACTCGCGTAAGTCCGTTGTCTTTCCCAACTGAAGGACAGGAACGACACTTATTAACAGAGCTCCGCGTCAGGTGTTATTAATAACCTTTCATGACCTTCACACGCGTCGTCGTTTACCTGCAGTTGTTTCGATTCGTTCGCTGGTCATAATATTTTAGCTTTTCTGTGTAGTTCCAAATGATAATGCACCGCGACGTCTCTAACGGGAAAACAGTATAATTACCAAAATCTGAATTTATATATACCACATCGTTCATAAATACTAGTAGACACTGTTAAAATAATAAAGACATGTCCAAATTCACTCA
Source organism: Macrothele yani (assembly GCA_039090855.1). NCBI lineage: Eukaryota > Metazoa > Arthropoda > Arachnida > Araneae > Macrothelidae > Macrothele > Macrothele yani. The sequence goes on along the minus strand of CM077029.1, from coordinate 164,507,653 downwards.
GTTTAGTCGGAACGTATTACTCACCAAAAGTTTTACAAAGGTACGAAGTATTTATTTTGTCACAACGACAGCTATCGGATGCAAACAGAATTTTTCAAACAGGACTTTCAAACCCAGAGATATGGTGGTATAGGCACTTTAACATTTATGTGGCCTTCGTAGAAACGTGCTTTTGTGCCACCGAGCGGGAAAGCTATTCATCAAACTAAGCAAAGAAAAAAGATGCATGGAAAGTGTCGCCCATGCATCTAGCTTTCGAATACAAAAATAATTTTTCTGTCCAATCCTTGGAAGTGCAGACATCGTTCCAAACATTAAAGAAAATGCACATCTAGCGGTAAAACTGTGAAATTCATTGAAATTCGGAAGCGCATGACGTATCATCCTCATGAGCAGCTCTATCCTCTACAAAAAGAATTTTTCAAATCGGACTGATAGACCTAAAATGTTTACATGCTGATGGACTGACAGACAGATGCAAAAAATGGTACTACCGGTGAGAACTAAGTATCCCTTTCAAAAAATCTTCTAAAACGTAGAGTAGTATGGGACGGATACAAAATAATACTTTTTCTACATTGGTAGCCGTAGTGATGGCTTCCAATGGCTTCTACGTAGTGATGGCTTCGGACCATTCGTCCGTGATGGCTCCGGGTTCGAATCCCGTGAGGCATGGATGTTGTGGTTGTCTTACGGCATTGGCTGTATCCCTTCCCTGTAACCAGTTACTCTATTTTAGGGACGGGCGACTGCGTATGGTCCACTGAGTTGCTCACGGTGGTCGTTTAACCTCCATTCAAACAAACAAGCTACATTTTTATAAACGATGGCCGCAGAGCTTCAGTTAAAACAAATCCAATTAATTCCCAGTATGCTCCAATATGCCGCCCCGGTGGCGCGGTGGTCTAAGGGATGGACTCTAATCATTCGTCCGAAAGGGGTCCGGGTTCGAATCCCCGTGAGGCATAGATATTTTATCTGTCTAACGGCACTGGCTCTCTTCCTTCCCTGGAACCAGTGACCCTAAATTAGGGACGGGCGACTGCTTAACTGCTTATAGCCCACTGAGTTGCTCACGGTGGTCGTTAAACCTCCAATAAGAAAAAATAAAAATGCTCCGATATTCCAATGTACAAGCACGTAGAAAAAAGAGCCGGCGCAGTGGTCTAAGGGAGGGACTCTGATCATTCGTCCGAAAGGGGTCCGGGTTCAAATCCCGGGGAGGCATGGGTGTTTTATTTGTCTTACGGCACTGGCTCTCTCCCTTCCCTGGAACCAGTGACCCTAAATTAGGGACAAGTGACTGCTTATACTCCCATTGAGTTGTTCACGATGGTCGTTAAACCTCCAATCAAAAAAAAAAAAATTTCGAAAAGAGATCTTAAAATTTCGCATTGCTTAAGCGCTTCATGCACAATGAGCGCTTGTCTTTATGTATGGATAAAATATTTTAAAGAACAATATTTACCCGACTATTTTTTTTATTTTTTTTTTGTATGCTGCTGTTGGAGGTTTAATAACCACCGTGAGCAAATCCATAGGCTATAAACAGCCGCCCATTACTAATTTAGAGCCACTGGTTCCAGGGAGTGGAGAGAGCCAGGACCATAAGACAAACACAGCACCCGTCCCTCACGGGATTCGAACCCGAACCCATCTCGGACGAACCGCCAGGAGCCGGCGCTTAGACTACTGCAACACCGGGCAGCTTGGGTTTTGCATGACAACGTTTTGACAAAACTTGGCGTTGCATTTTTGCAGACAAAAAAAATTCTAATGCGCAATTTGAAAGCCGAAAAACTGTACTAAGAATTCGCAAATTAATAAGTTTTACATTTATCAACCGTAATAAAAGCACATCTTTCTTTTTGCAGGTGGGGGGGGGGGTAACTACCACCATAAGCAACTCACTGCCCATCCTTAATTTGAGGCCGGTGGTTCGGTAGGGCGGACAGCCAGATTCGTAAGGCAAACACACCATCCATGCCAAACCGGTACTCGAACCCACACCCGTTTCGGACGAATTATTTGAGCCAGCGATTCGTATTACCAAGCCTTTTTGGGGGTTCTTGCGGCAGTCTCTAATTTAGGACAGAGGATGACCGAGCCCACGCCCCGTTTCGATTCTTGGATTTCAGAAATGAACAGAATAATGTATGACCACTGATTCCAGAAGAGGACAGAATAATTTATTACCACTATTCCTGAAGAGGACAGAATAATTTATTACCACTATTCCTGAAGAGGACAGAATAATTTATGACCACTGATTCCAGAAGAAGGCAAAGTAATTTATGACAACTGATTCCAGAATAGGACAGAATAATTTAGGATCACTGATTCCAGAGGAGGACAAAATAATTTATGACTGCTGATTCTAGAAGAGGACAGACTATTTTATGACCTCTGATTCCAGAAGAGGACAGAATAATTTACGACCATTTATTCCAGAAGAGGAGAGAGCCCGCGCCGTGGTTTAAAGCTTGGCATAACTGGAGCAATTGGCCAGAAGCCCGAGCATCTGATCATTCTGACACTGGGTTGGCGAAAAAATATTTTGTCTCTATCCTCTCTTAGTGCGAGGAAGGCGGCTCGTGGTTTGATGTGCAAAAGAATACGGTGGTACATAGATTTTTTTTTTTTTTTTTTTTTTTTTGCACAAAGACTGACGATATTTTTGCTACTATCATTGGTTAAGAGCGATTTGCAGTACTCCCACGTTGTATAAAAATTGTTTCAGTAGAAGCAAACACGAGAAACGTTTTCTCAGGCGTTGCAAAATGAAATAAGTTTCCAAACAAACCTGCTTTCTGAATTTAAAAAAAAAAAAAAGAAAAGGAAAAAGAGGGTGAGAGAGTGAGAGAGAGAAGGAAAGAGTAACAGCACTAATATCGCTTCATATCCTAAAAAGAAGGCACGGAAAAAATCGAAGCCATATTTTGCCAAACAAGTTGTGAACTGAGAGGAAACAGCAGAGATATCAGGTTGGTGACATAAGAGAGAGGCGTACGTGGTCGACTTATGCCTCCTACAGTATGTCTGTGCCTATCAAGAGGCGCTCCCACACCTTTCTTGGAGTGCGAACTTCTGGGCCTTATATGGCAGTCACGTGATCATAGGAGAAGAAGACCGAAGGGATACGCCCATCTCTTGTCAATGTAAGACTGATGAGAACAACATGCATCGCAACTGCGCATATAATTGTGAAATTTACTCTGCTACCCGTTTATGCTCAAACAAACCACTCTTCTACAGTTTGTCATCGCTGTTCCTCCTCGTAAGGTAGGTGGGTGGTAACTCGGAGCACTCTGATACGCATTTCTTTAAATGAAATTTAGAAATACAAGCCGTATTTTGGAGATAAAAAGGAAAATTACTCTGGAACCTAATTTTCGGATGTGTTTTTTTTACTTTGTTTCGAGATTCGAACCATTACTTACCGTTATAGGCTATTTCGATTCCGTACAAGGGTTGTCCATAAACAGCCGAGAAAGTCTTTTTTAAAAAAAATATGCGTATTTTAATTATCAAGGAAGTGGTAATCTCTTTTGAAATACTGTCCATTGCATCGACTACATGCATTCCAATGTTCCTCCCACTTTTTAAATGTCTTCTGAAATTCTTCTTCCGAAATGCTGTTGAAGCACCACTGCGCAATTGTAATCAGTTATTGATCCGTCTCAAACTGTCGTACCCGTAATGTCTTTTTTAACCCTTTAACCGGCTTGAACGAATTAACTCGGGGGTTAAGAAAAAGGGTTGAAATCAGCTATATTCACTGTCTAAAAAGTGGACCGAAAGCGGTTGGAACGAGTGAACGTGCTCATGAGAAAGATTTTCCTCCTCTTTATGGTTGACACTAAACATTTCTGGCTCATTACCCTTTAAAAGGGCTGTAACAATGATGAAGAACCTAAGAAACGAGAGAGGGATGTTTGAGTCACTTGTTACTACCCAGTGGTACGATGCCTTGGTCATGTCTCGGGTTATGGAGCAGAGAATAAAGAACTTCAAACGCCTGTCACCAAGAAAGCACTAGTGGGATACCAAGGTCTTAGTAGTGGGATGAATATCACTACAGACTAGTGAGATACCTACCAACAGTGACAGGTTCATGGTCAGAGTTGATCATGTGAGAGGGGCAAAAAAATCGTTGTGTGGCAGCATTTGTTAAACCCGAAAGATATGTGAATATTTCTGTTTGGTAAGCGTTGAGAGTTTTGGGCAACATTTAGTTCACATTCATCGGCCGCTTAAAGGGTTAATATAGTCCAGACTTGTCACGTGGTGAACAAGTCTGGACTATATTAAACTTAATATCCATTTTCTCCAAATAATAGCGGCCTTTCATTGGACCACACATAAAAAGAAAAAGGGAACATAAGTTGAACAAACTCGTTTCATGCCCAAATGCTAGGTTAAAATTCTGTGAATTGATGATTTTGAAATGTGAACCATATCTTCGATATCTTTAATTGATAAGTACTTGTCTTCCCGTGTAACACTTATTGTATTGATATTTGCCTCTCTGTACTACTTGTTGGAGGTCTTCCTCCACGCTCGATTACAGCCGTTCATTCACGACCATCCATAAATTTTTTATGCCATCTGTAAATTGTTGGTTTTCCTAGACATTCATGTTTATAAGACTCTTGCATAAGACGGAAAGCCTCTCCGACAGACTTCTTAAGTCTACAGCAAAATTTAATTGCGCATCTTTGTTCTTCTTTCACATCCATTTTTTCAAAAAAATCACAGTTCGGAAACACTTTTTAGGGGTTCACGAAACAACGTTTATTAAACTGCGCACTACCGATGACGCATGCGTGATAAACAGGTGTGACAGTTGCTATGGTTACTACAACGACTACAGCTTTTTTGGAGACTCGTGCCAAAGTAGAACGCAGTATTGCACTTTTTTTTTTATAAAAGCATTCTCGGTTGTTTTGGGAGAAGCTATGTACATTTATACAGAAAGTGATGAACGCAAATTTTTGTCTTACACTCCAGTTTGTAGTCAAGTTGCATAAAGAGGCAACTGCCTCAGGGATACGCGATGTACACAGCCTGATCTTACGCTATCACCAATCTATCTCCCATAATTGAAGATGCAAAAGAAAACCGAGACATGAGCACATGCACACACTAGACAAAACATTAGAGATCGGGATGATGGGCAGTGGACATACGCATCCCTCCGCAGGGTGGAACAGAGCCAAACTGAACGCAAGCGAAAAACAGGCGGACAGCAGAGCTTCCCAACAGTGTATCGCAATCGGTGAACTACGTCGTGATCTGAGCGACTTTGATCGCGGATGCATCGTCGGCACATGACAGACGAGTCATTCTTTCAAGTGGTAAGAACCGTAGAGTTCCTGAGGGCAACCGTATCAAGGGTGTACCGCGAGTATACTATCGACAGACGTACTAGCGCGCCCAGGAAGCTAGCGGTGGCCGACCACATGTCTTTTTTTTTTTTTTTTTTGGCTGGGGGTTTAACGACCACTATGAGCAACTCACTGGGCTATGAGCAGTCGCCCGTTCCTAATTTAGAGTCACTGGTTCCAGGGAAGTGAGAAAGCCAGTGCCATAAGACAAACATAACATCCATGCCTCACCGGGATCCGAACCCTGACAATCTCGGACTAATATCAAAAGCCATCGCTTAGACCAGCGGTCGCCAACCGGTGGTCCGCGAGAAAATTTTGATGGCCCGCAGAAAAATCTGAACATTATTACATTATTTGCATTTTTTATGTTTTATTAATAATAAAACAAAAATAATATTCTTAGAAATCCTTATATTCTGAAATCTGAATGACAACTTCATTTCGTTCAGTTTCCAACAGTCACATTGCTCCGTGAATACCGATTTTCATCGGAGTGTTTTATTTTATTTATGTATTGTATGTAACTGTGTATTTTCTTTAACTGTTATATTTAATGGCATCAAATAGTTTGAATAACTATCATTTCTTGTTTGGTTTCAGATTCGAATGCAATAAACCCATAATGAGTGAAAAAAGCAAAGGAATATTTTGTATTTCTTTAGTAATACAAAAGGTAATGTAACTAATGATAACAGTAACAACAGTAATATGTGTACTTCACTTAACCGTGAGCTGATCAATGATTCAGAGCCTCCACAGTCCTCGTCAGGCACCATTAGGAAGAACATTCTGTAACGGACCAGGAGATGTGACGTACCTGCCAGAAGGACGCACACGACATAAAGGCAGATAGGAATCAGAATAAAAAACGTCCGCGTAGCTCAATTGGTAGAGTGACTTGTTCCGGAATGAGGGGATCCGGGTTCGAATCCTGACGTGGACAGAAATGACGGAGAAATTTACTTCGTTATAATGGCGCCCGAACTATCCGGATGACCCGGCCGTTCAAAATCTCGCATTGGTGTGATGTTATTTCCACACCGCGAGATAGGAAAAATAAGAGAATCCTTTCTCCAGCACTTCGAAAAAAAAAAAAAAAAAAATAAATAAGGGGGAGATGATGTAACGTACCAGGAGATGTGACGTACCTGCCAGAAGGACGCACACGACATAAAGGCAGTTAGGAATCAGAATAAAAAACGTCCGCGTAGCTCAATTGGTAGAGTGACTTGTTCCGGAATGAGGGGATCCGGGTTCCAATCCTGGCGTGGACAGAAATGACGGAGAAATTTACTTCGTTATAATTCGAACTGGAGGAGAAAAAAACTCAAAGTATCAAGAAAATATGATTTGAACTACTTGAAATTTGGATTTATTCAAGAACCTGGTAGTGAGTTGCATCCACGGCCGCTTTGTGTTGTGTGTTCTGAGAGTTTATCCAATGATGCCATGAAGCCCTTCCAAACTCGAAAGACACTTGCAATCAAAACACCCGGATTTAGCTAAGAAACCACTTGAATATTTTCAAAGAATGCGTGAAAATATGCAAAAGCAAGTAATTGCTTTAACAAAAATGACTGTTGAAGATAAGTCCTTATTAAAGGCTTCTTATCTGATAGCACTTCAGATCGCGAAAAGTAAAAAGCCATACACGATTGGAGAAGAATTAATTAAGCCTTGCATGTTACAAGCCTGCGAAGAGGTTTTGGGAAAGCAGGCTGTCCAGAAACTGAAAGTAATTCCCATGTCCGCTAACACTGTCAAGCGCAGAATTGAAGACACGGCTGAAGATATTGAAAATCAAGTTATAAAAATGGTAAAAAATTCACCATTTTATTCAATTCAACTTGACGAATCAACGGACGTAAGTAACAAGGCACTTCTCGTTTGTTTTGTGAGGGTTGAGCGTGAAGGAGAGTTACAGGAAGAACTACTTTGTTCGCTCAACTTGCCGTGTAGAAAACTAGCGCTGAGATTTTTAAAGCACTTAATAGTTATTTCCTGGGACACGGAATTGAATGGAAAAAAATGTATTGGGATATGTACATACGGTGCCGCAAACATGACTGGACATCTTTCAGGAATTGTTGCAAAGGTGAAAAATGTTGGTCACCCAGACATTTTGTCTACACACTGCATTATGTACATCGTGAGCAACTTGCTTTGAAATATATGCCTCCAGAACTACACGAAGTATTATCAGATGTTATTAAAATTATAAATGAAATTCCACACAAAGCGATCAATTCTCGAATATTAGAGGCACTTTGTGAAGAAATGGGTTCCCAGTATACTCACCTTCTTCTTCACGCTGAGGTGAGATGGCTGTCGAGGGGCAAAATATTAACCCGACTGTTCGCTCTGCGCGAAGAAGTCAAATTATTTTTCCAGCAGCAAAATAATCCGAAATTTCAAGAACTCTTTTCCGACGATGAGTGGGTAGCCAAGCTTGCATACCTGGCAGATATTTTTTCGCTGTTAAATGAACTAAACATATCCTTGCAAGGACAACTTAAGGACGTGTTCACACTACGAGGTAAAATAGGTGCTTTTCAAAAGAAAATATTACTGTGGTAAATGCGGTTGGCTGAAGAAGATCTGCAAATGTTTTCAAATTTTGATGAATATGAGAGAGAAGGATGTCAACCGGCAGGTGGTACCCATTGTTCAACAGCACTTACAATCACTCACAGAACTTTTCGGTCTTTATTATCCAAAGAAAGAAGATCCCAGACATGGCAATATGTGGATAATAGATCCATTTGCAGCAAACATTGAAGATAGCAATTTAAGCATGAATGAAAAAGAAAGCCTCATTGATCTATCATCCGACGACAGTCTCAAAGCTGAATTTTAGTCATCCTTATCAAGACCTCATTTTTGGCTCTCCATAAAAAGTGAATACCCATTGCTGAGTGAAAAAGCAATGGAAATTTTGATTCAATTTTCAACAACATATTTGTGCGAAAAGACGTTTTCATCTGCCACGGCAATTAAAACTCAGTAACGGCTTGAAATAAATACGGCTCTCGGTCATGCAGTAACGTCATTGGAGCCAAAAATCCATAAACCTCTTTCAAACAAGCAGGAACAAATATCACACTAAAAATGTGTAATACTTAAGTAAGCTTCAATTATTTTGTAATAATTAAACTAACTTTAATAATTTTTACATAATATTGTAATAATTAAACTAACTTTAATAACAACCTTTAAAGATTTTGTTACGATTAAATAAGCATTTATAATTTTGTTATGATTAAATAAGCATTTATAATTTTGTTATGATTAAATATGCATTTATAATTTTTTATACAATTAAATAACATTTATAATTTTGTTATAATAAATAGGTGCATTTCATATTAATAAAATGGAAGTTATCTGATCATTATTTTACAAATGTATTTATCTTTCTAAAAAAATCATAATAGTGGTCCGCGGGATTTAAAATTATGAATTTAGTGGCCCGTGAGGTCCGAAAGATTGACGACCGCTGGCTTAGACCACTGCGCCAACGGAGCGACCCACACGGCATTGATAACCAGTGTCGACGTAGACAATCCAAGCTCGTACAGACCGACCGCTTGGAAACGACAGAGCAAATCACATCCAGGTTAAATGTCGGAGGCTCAAGCAGCGTCAGCGAGCGTACGGTATGGCGCACGATGCATACCAGCTACGGAGACCAACGCCCTACCCGTGTGCCACTGTTGAAAGCTCGTCATCGGACATTACGAACCTGAAACTGGACCTATGCAGAATGTCGCCGCGTCATGTAGTCAGATGAATCCCGTTTTCAGCTGTACCGAGATGACGAGAGGGTGCGGGTGTGGCATCATCAGCATCAGGCCATGGCCTCGTCATGCCAGATCGGCTCTGTTCAAACTGCTGATGACTCTGTGAGGGTTTGAGGAGCCTTCTCATGCGTCACATTAGTTTCCTTAGTGTGTTTGGAGAAGTTCGTAATTGCTGCGCGCTCATGTACTGTCTTATCACCTACACGCTTTCATGGTCTTCGCGCATCCTGCGGCTGATGGTCTTGTTTAGCAGCACAATGCACCACCACACCGGGCCGCAACCACCCAGGCATGGCTCGTGGAATAGTAATTTGAGTTTGGAACCATCCAGTGGCCCTCAAGTTTCCCGGATTTAAACTCTATAGGAAGCTCTCTGGGATGCCGCGAAGCAGAACATCAGATCCATAGATCCTATACCGACGTCTCGGGTGGAATTGTGGAAAGTGCTACAAAAGGCATAGCTGGCATTATCTCCGGAAACCCTCCGGTATCTAGTGGAGTCGATACCTCGGCATGTACAGGCTGTTATTCGCGCTAGAGGAGGACCAACACGCTATTAGGAAGGTATCTGTGATGTTTGCATATTGAGTGTACATACAGTGAAACCTTGATTATGCGTTTATCTAGGCGAAGCCTTAAAAATACGCATAAATTTAAAAAAAGTATAGACGAAAGTTTATAATGTTCAATACTATTGTAAAATTTATGTTTTGAATGAGTACAAGCTATCTTAATAATGTTTTCTTTAAGGTGGAATAGGCGGGGGAAAAAAAGGAAGGCGATAAAACATTTATATAATATGTTTTATTGCATTTAAAAAAAATGTAAAGCCCATTAGAATCAAACTTCTCTTTTAACGAATCAATCTGTCTATAAGAATACTAATTCTAGATTTATGACACCAGAGCTTCGGTATGGAACTCATGAATTAACAACTTCGTTTTTTTTTTTTTTTCTTGTTTTTTTTTTGCAGATTCTAAGTGCGTCCATTTGAAACCAGGTTAGGTTTCTATTCTGCTACGCCAAGAAATAGTGGAACCACAAAGTTACATCCTAGACATTTATCAGTTTTTAAATACGCATATGTGAATGAGTCATGGTATGCAAAAGCAATTTTTTATCTAAACCAAAATAAAACAGCTTGCTCTTTTACTGATTGGATCAAGGTTCAGCTTTGGCTGCGCCAAGTAGAAACACAACAACTCTGTGTCAATTCTCTCAAAGTTGTAACACACCGAATTACGTATAAAAGAATGAAAGAACCGTCTATTTTTGATAATTCACTGCTCAACAAAAAAAAAAAAAAACTTTTTTTTTATGTTTCCTTAATGAAAGTAGTTAAACTTTACTAATTTCGGGTCGAAGAAAACGAATCTGACAATAGGGTTTTTTTATTAGCTCTGTTTCGGAGATACACAACTTATTCATCCATATATAATTATAGCGAAAAGCAAATTTCAACAGTATTATGTTCTACTACTACAATGTAAATGAACGTTATTTTCATTCAATCAATCGTAAATTACACAAAATACAATAAGCCAAACGAGAAAAACATAGGCCGCCCCGGTGGCGCAGTGGTTTAAGCGATGGCCTCTGATCATTCATCCGAACGGGGTCCGGGTTCGAATCCCGGTGAGGCATGGATGTTGTGTTTGTCTTACAGCACTGGCTGTCTCCCTTCCCTGGAACTAGTGACCCTAAATTAGGGACGGGCGACTGCTTATAGCCCATTGAGTTGCTCACGGTGGTCGTTAAACCTCCAATCAAAAAAAAAAAAAAAAAAAAACCATAGAGGAATTTAAATTATTACATGAAATACAGAATTAGGGGCCTACAAACGTGTGCGCCTTCTCTTTGCTTGTCGCCTATGATCCTGTTCTGGGGCATCTCTCGTCAATGTCCAACAGTAGTCTGCAAGCATGGAACAGTTCCACCGACCCAGATATCTTAGTTCCGTTGTTGAAATATCTTGGTGGAACAGCTCACCATGCTCATTATTCACTGCACTGCAGTTTTCTGGGCAGAAATCTAGATGACAGTGCAGAAAGTGTATTTTGAGGGACATGTTGCAGTCTAAGCGATGATACTTGTCTAGAAGGTTGTTTACAAGCTCAACATAATTTACAGCTCTTCGGTTACCCAAGATGCCATGCACAGCACTTTTAAAGGCTACCCAAGCTGGTTGCTCATTGCTCTGGAGGACTAGCTCAAAGTTTTCGTCAACAAAAGTTCACGAATTTGAGGACCAATGAAGATTCCACTCAGCCGTGGAAATTTGTCTCCCAGGTACTTGAAAGCCTCTCCATCCTTGTTCATCACCTTTACGAAGTTCTTCATAATGTCGAGTTTGATGTGTAAAGGGGACAGAAGAGTTTTGCTTCGATCAACCAGAGGACTGTGCTGCACATTCTTTTCCCCGGGTCGCAAAGTTTCCCATTGGAGACCAGTCTTTTCTGTTGTAGTGTGAGGATCTAGCCCGACTGTCCAACTCACACAGGAAACAGCAGTACTTGTTGTATCCCAACTGCATGCCCAGCAATATTGCAATCACCTTCAGGTCTCCACAGATCTGCCATTGGTGGTCTGTGTACTTAATTGCTTCCAGAAGTAATTTCATATTGGCACATGTTTCCTTCATATGGACAGCATGGCCTACAGGAACTGAATGAAGAGAATTGCCATTGTGTAGTAACACAGCTTTTCAGCTAAGCTTTGATGAGTCTACGAATAGATTCCAGTCATGTGGCTTGTGCTACACATACAAAGCTGTCATCAAACCATTCGCATCACAGCAGGCAACAAGGTTATTATCTTTTTTAAAATATGGAAGCAAATCTTTCTGCCGACTCCTGTACACTGACACTTTAACATTACGTTCTAGAAGATTCCATTGTTTGAGCCTAGAACCTAGAAATTCGGCTTTGTCTTTTAGTGTAGACCATGTCTCGAATTAAATCACTTAGTTCACCTTGGGTAAGTCTATGTGGCTCACCCAGTGACACAGGTGCGAAATCAGGATCCTGTGATGTCGAAGCCTCAGGACATGTGTAACGTACCAGGAGATGTGACGTACCTGCCAGAAGGACGCACACGACATAAAGGCACATAGCAATCAGAATAAAACGTCCGCGTAGCTCAATTGGTAGAGCAACTTATTCCGGAATGAGGGGATCCGGGTTCGAATCCTGGCGTGGACAGAAATGACGGAGAAATTAACTTCGTTATAATGGCGCCCGAACTATCCGGATGACCCGACCGTTCAAAATCTCGCATTGGTGTGATGTTCTTTCCACACCGCGAGATAGGAAAAATAAGAGAATCCTTTTTCCAGCATTTCAAAATAAAAAAAAATAAATAAGGGGGAGATGATGTAACGTACCAGGAGATGTGACGTACCTGCCAGAAGGACGCACACGACATAAAGGCACATAGCAATCAGAATAAACGTCCGCGTAGCTCAATTGGTAGAGCAACTTATCCCGGAATGAGGGGACCCGGGTTCGAATCCTGGCGCGGATAAAAATGACGGAGAAATTTACTTCGTTATACATGGGTATGATGTCGCCTCCGTAATGTCTTGTTCTTCATCTGAGTCCAGACTGTACTCCTCTGATGGGTTCGGTACAGGCAGGTCGTCCCCATGTGCCACTGGTTGGATTGCTGACGGGATGTTGGGGTATTTCATGCTCAACTTCCTCTTTCTTGATATACCTTTCTTAATAGGAGGTACCATGCTGAAAGAGCAGTTATCTACATGATTTGTCGGCTCTCGAAAAAATTATAGGGATGCCGAAGGGCATTGAACGTCCGTTTTTACGGATCCATCTACGTAGATTCACAGAACAAGAATTGCAACAAACATGAGGTGCCCACGTTTTGTCTTGATTCCCTACTTTCCTACTAAAATAATGGTAGTAGGCTGTCTTTATAATGAATAAAATTCTCCGGCTGGACGTGTAGTGCAGGAAAGCTTACGTTAAGTCACGTTAGGGTTATTGAAAGGTTACTTGAAGTAGTTACAGTGTGCTTAATCTTCAAAGTGCTAGAGTTTGTTTAGGTAAGACACGCACGTGCAATAAATTCCAAGAATATGGAATTTATTTTTACTCAGCGTTCCTCATTATCTTGAATATCAGTACTATAACTTCGGTTTTAGTACATTAGAACCTTGAAGGCTCCTTATTAGAGCGGTAAACACAATATACCCTGAACTTAACGTAAACACTCAATGAAATAGACTTAACAGCCAGACAGAGGTCTGACAATAAAATGAACTAAGAAAACGTACTCACTTTTCACCTTTTATTGGGGAGCTCCTGGTATTACTCAAATACACACTCCAAAATAACACACCTACTGATAGCCCGAACTTTCGTACTATCGTAATATTGTATAAACGTAGGTAAAGTCGCATATCAATAATCAGGAAGAACCTATCACATATAAAACGAAGTTCTTTGGTATACTTGAGCGCGCCTATATATACTGCATATCACCACGTCATGACTTACACTCGTTGCCACATATAATTCAGCGGGAGAAACAACATCTCGTTAAGTGAGAAGATAATTTGCATAGGAAAATAAAATAACAAGAGATAGTAAAATCAAAAAGAAACTGAATCTAGAGTATACGTTACATGATCTCCCCCTTATATATATATATATATATATATATATATATATATATTTTTTTTTTCTTTTTTGGAAAACCTATCAAATTTTGAGTGTAGTCTTATATTTCGCTGACTGACGTTTATCGTCCTACTTTTTTTTTTGTTGTTGTTGTGGCAGCAGTATTTACAACTTCAAGCTTGGCATAACAAACTCAGTAAACCTGTGTCCGCAGCTATTGTCGTCTGTGAAGCAGGAAACACTTTTTATACGTGTACAGAACAAGCCTGCATCGGCATACCTTATTTTTATTCTGCCCAGCAGGAATCACTTTTTGATTTCATTTTACTTCCTCATATTTTCAACTCTATATATATTTATCGTTGATTACAAACAAACTGTATCAGCAGCGAAGATTGCCTGTAGCTGCCTAACAGTAACAATTTTCCCTATTTTACCCCTGACACACATATATATATATATAAACAAAATTCGGATTAGTAGACGGACATAGAATATATATAGGGTCAGGTGATGCGTAACATCACAGTCTCTCCTTGACAAATGTCAACCCCGCCTTCTCGTGGTGCATCCTGTTCCCACTAAAGGGGCTCTGACGACCGCCCATAGCGGTATAACTATACCATCGGGATTAGAGGAAATTCTATCCCACACTCACCAACCCGCTTGGCCAGCGTGGTGAGTTATAGCCAAACCCCTCCAAAATGATTCCACAACTTAAATCTTGGCCCTCAGTCTCCGGCAGCTGGAATGTACCTGGCCAGGGCAGCGGCCAGTGCGACATGAAGGCAGAGGGTGCTAAGAATCCCCGGAGAACCGGACTAGGCTGCCATCTGATGCTGACCTTGGCTACTTACAATGGACGCTCTCTATCTTCTGATTCAAGGCTTCTTGAATTGGAAGAGGAACTACAAAGGATCAAGTGGGACATCGTGGGGCTAAGTGAAGTAAGGAGAAAAGGAGAAGATCTCATCGAACTGAAAAGTGGACATCTCTTCTACTATCGTGGGACAGATACTGGCAGAACTAGTGGTGTTGGATTTATAATAAACAAGAAACTGAAGGATAAAGTTGTAGAAGTTGAAAGTTCCTCTGACAGAGCTGCACGACTTGTTATCCAACTCTCGAAAAGATACCAGGCTCAGATTATTCAAACTTATGCACCCACCACAAGTCATCCTGAAGAAGAAATTGAAGAATTTTATGAGGAAATTTGTCATCTAAATAATAAAGGTAAGCAGCACTTGAAAATAATTATGGGAGATTTCAATGCAAAAATAGGGCAACGGCAACAAAATGAAACTTCAGTAGGTAAATTCGGTCATGGCAACAGAAACCAGCGTGGAAATACTCTCGTTGAGTTTGCAGAGGCAGAAGGGTTTTTCATCTTGAACTCCTTCTTCAAGAAAAAGCCACACAGGAAATGGACATGGAGACATCCAAATGGGACGACAAGTGAAATTGATTTTATTATGTGTAACAAAAAATTCGTCATAGAAGACTGCAGTGTGCTAAACAAGTTCAACACAGGTAGTGACCGTAGATTGGTGAGATGTAAGATGCACCTCAACACTAAACTTGAACGTGGCAAGCTCATAAGACAAACAAAATCTATTGACATAACCAACCTTAAAAAACACCATAATACCTTCAAGTTAGAACTGAAGAACAGGTTCTCTGCTTTAGAAGGCCTAACATCGGAAGAAGTGGACATCTCTGAAGTTAACAGAAAAGTAACCAAAGCTCTTATGGAAACAGCAACAAAATTAGCTGGGTCTAAGAACAAGTTGCATGTGAACAAATTATCAGGAAAAACCAAAATGTTGATGCAAAAAAGAAGAGATGAGGACAACTAAAGAAGATGTGACTTCCAAAGTGAAATATATAGAGCTATGCAAGACAGTAAGAAAAAAGTATCACTGAAGACGTAAGGAAATTCAACTGTGAACTAGTGAGGAAAGCAATTGAAAACAACCAAAGCCTAAAGATAGCAAAGGGACATCTCAGTAAGGGAAGAAAACAGATTATGGCACTGAGAAAAGAAGATGGTTCTGTAACAAGAAATAGAGGCGAAATTTTGACAAGAGTGAAAGATTTCTACTCCAAATTATATGAAAGGGATGATATATGCACTCCAGACATCATGAAAGATACCAGTACCAGAGTTCCTCCAGTCCTTCCAGCAGAAGTTGCACATGCAATCAAGAACATGAAGCGGGAAAAGCTCCAGGAGAAGATGGAATTACTGTAGACATCATACAAGAAGCAAGTGGAGAAATCGAAACAGTACTCGCCCAAATTTTCACTCGATGCCTTAATGAAGGAAAGATTCCTGAGGATTGGAACACCGCTACAATGATCCTGCTACATAAGAAAGGTGACATTGAGGATCTCGGAAACTACAGACCTATCAGCCTCCTATCAGTAGTTTATAAAATCTTCACTAAAGTTCTTTCACACCGCTTGAAGGTAACACTGGACATGGCTCAACCGAGAGAACAAGCTGGATTCAGGAGTGGCTACAGCACAATAGATCATATCCACGTGCTGAGAGAACTAATTAAAAGAGCGAGGGAATATGAACTTCCATTGTGCATGGCTTTTATCGATTATGAAAAAGCCTTTGATTCGGTGAAACCATCAGCAGTTACAATGGCTCTGAAAACCTGCGGTATTGAAGATGCATACATTAATATTATTAATAACATCTATGAAAATGCAAGTGCAAAGATTCGGCTGTTTGAAAATACAACACACGTAAAAATTGGAAAGGGAGTGAGACAAGGTGACACCATATCTCCGAAGCTCTTTAATGCCACATTGGAGGGTGTTTTTCAGTCGCTGAGCTGGGAAAACAAGGGGATAAAGATTAATGGAGATTATCTAACCCACCTTCGCTTTGCTGATGACGTAGTCATTTTTGCAACTACCCCATCAGAGCTGCAGAGTATGATCCAGGAACTTGCTGACAAGAGTAAAGAAGTGGGATTAAAAATGAACTTTCAGAAGACAAAAGTGATGTTCAATGCTTTTACAAGAAATGAAGATTTATCGATTGATGGAGAAAAGCTGGAGATAACAGACACGTACGTTTATCTTGGACAGCAGATATCAAGTGAGGGTCACATTGATGAAGAAATTAATCGGCGTACAAAACTTGCCTCTAGAGCTTTTGGAAGAAACAGCATAATTTTCAAGAGCAATATGCCATTATGTCTTAAAAGAAAAGTGTTTGATCAATGCATCCTACCAGTGCTTACGTATGGTGCAGAGACGTGGACCTTAACTAAAAGAGACATACAAAGGCTGCAGACAACTCAAAAAAGCATGGAGAGGTGCATGCTTGGTGTAACCAGGAGAGATAAGAAGAGGAACTCGTGGATCCGAAAAATGACAAGAGTGGAAGACATCATGATCAGAGTTAAATCCCTGAAATGGCAATGGGCTGGACGTACTGCCAGAAGGACAGATCATCGATGGACAGCCGAAATTTTAGATTGGATTCCAAGGGACAGGAAAAGACCCAGAAGAAGACCACATGGGAGATGGGTGGATGAAATTCGAAAGTATGCAGGGGTGACATGGAGGAGACTGGCACAAGACAGACCGTTGTGGAGGAAACTTGGGGAGACCTTCGTCCAGCAGTGGATTGATAATGGTTGACAATGATGATGATGATGATGATATATATATATATAAAAAACTACATATATCACAAAAAGAATGCGTAGGCCCACACGAAAAAAAAAAAAAAAAAAAAAAAAAATTCTGTCACGCCAACTGGTCGTGCAGGAAAAACAACATAATGAGAAAATAACCTGTCCACGAGAACTTACTTATCTCGAGGACGCATAAAAAACCCTAGTACGATATCTTTTTCCAGGCCTAATCGGACTAGTAAATTCTGGTGGCGCCGATCTTTTCTGCGACTTGAATGGATCTGGAACATCTGTAGTCTGTCGGTCAAGATATTCTGAAGTCTGTCGGTCAGGAATTCCCTGCGTCTGACAGGAACGGCTGAAGTCTGTCGGTCAGGAAAGCTTACGTTAAGTCACGTTAGGGTTATTCAAAGGTTACTTGAAGTAGCTACAGTGTGCTTAATCTTCAAAGTGCTAGAGTTTGTTTAGGTAAGACATGCACGTGCAATAAATTCCAAGAATATGGAATTTATTTTTACTCAGCGTTCCTCATTATCTTGAATATCAGTACTATAACTTCGGTTTTAGTACATTAGAACCTTGAAGGCTCCTTATTAGAGCGGTAAACACAATATACCCTGAACTTAACGCAAACACTCGATGAAATAGACTTAACGGCCAGACAGAGGTCTGACAATAAAATGAACTAAGAAAACGTACTCACTTTTAACCTTTTATTGGGGTTCTCCTGGTATTACTCAAATACACACTCCAAAATAACACACCTACTGATAGCCCGAACTTTCGTAATATCGTAGAAACGTAGGTAAATCGCATATCAATAATCAGGAAGAATCTATCACATATAAAACGAAGCTCTTTGGTATACTTGAGCGCGCCTATATATACTGCATACCACCACGTCATGACTTACACTCGTTGCCACATATAATTCAGCGGGAGAAACAACATCTCGTTAAGTGAGAAGATAATTTGCATAGGAAAATAAAATAACAAGAGATAGTAAAATCAAAAAGAAACTGAATCAAGAGTATACGTTACATCTTCACGAGTGAAGTAATTGGGTGTTTCTGGGCGTCAAATGTCACATCACCACAAATACAACAAAAATTGTCAGATTTGTTTAAGCACTGACGTGGCATCCTGACTTTTCAAGTTAAGTATCCCCACAAAATCAACCTGCAACAAAGAAAGGAACGACACTATAACTTTCACTCCAAGCAAGCTGTAAACAGACAATAAACTGAAACAAGTTATTAATGAACAAAAGAAGATCTACAGTGACTCTTCATTCCCGCTCTCAGGTTTGCCAGCCCCTATATTTCCTTTACGCACTACCTTAATTTGCCGCTCGGAGCGCCACACGCTTCATTTCAGATACATATTCAAAACACCATAAATGGGCTATATCTCTGAAATGAGAGCTAACTAAGCGTTTTAAATGTCATATTTGTTTTTAACATACTGAAATCAATACGAAATAAGTATTTTCAAGTCAGAAACATTTTCATTGTTGACCAGTGTAATCTGAAATTAAAATTTTAAGTATAATCGAAAAAAGCGTATAAATGAATTACGTATAACCGACTTAAAAAAGCGATAGAAAATACAGTAATATACATATAGGTCCTAAGTAGTGTCTGGTCCCGCCGCAGGAGCAAAAAGGAGCAGGAGGATCCTAGAGCGTGACCCGAAGGAGCTCTCTACCTGTCACGTCCTCTTGTCCTTCGGGTCACGCTCCAGGATCCTTCTGCTCCTTCTTGCTATGCAACTTCTGCAGTGCCTAGTTTCACTACGGTGCATCAGAGTAGGAATTATTGCGCTTTCATACACAATCATTCGAGGTCTTTTCGAGACCCCATCGGTCCTGTGAAATCCTCCTAAGGCAGCAATGACCTTCAAAGCTGAATACTAATTTCACCATCTCCTCTATCAGTTTTCTCTACCAAAATTCTTTCTAAATATACAAATTAATTCTCCTGGCTCATCTCAATACCATTTAGACTGATCTTGTGTTCAGTACCAACAATTCCTCTCTCAAAAACCATAACTTTGTTTTGTTTTTTTCTTTTATTTATACTCAGTTTGAAATTCATACAAAACCGTATGCCGTTATATACGAAAATCAAACACACGAGGAGGAATTGTACAGACATAAACCCTTTCTTTAATAGGTTATTTATAAGTATTCGGTGAGGGGCTGTGGAATTAATGATTGCAGCTTTCACAAAAGTTACAAGTACAATCACATGAAATCAAAATGCGAAAAAAAAAAAAAAAAACTTATTTGCAATATAATTTGCGCGAAATTACTGCTAAGAAAAGTTGAATGAAGAGTTTAAATTAGTGCAGCGGTTCCCAAACTGTGCTCCGCGAAGCATCTTCAGGTTCTCCGCGAAGAGATTGGAAAAAAATAAAAATGAAATAAGTGTGACAAGATCTCAAAATTGTGAATTTGTGCAACCATGAACTGTGTATAGGTAAGCGTTGGGTAGAAATTATTTAGTTCCTGCTGCGTGCTGTGAAACAGTGTAGATTTGTGCAGCCATGAACTGTGTATAGGTAAGCA
This sequence comes from Macrothele yani, assembly GCA_039090855.1. Lineage (NCBI taxonomy): Eukaryota > Metazoa > Arthropoda > Arachnida > Araneae > Macrothelidae > Macrothele > Macrothele yani. The sequence continues at coordinate 164,487,598 of CM077029.1, read as the reverse complement.
TTGGGTAGAAATTATTTAGCTCCTGCGGCGTGCTGCGTGCTGTGAAACAGTGTAGATTTGTGCAGCCATGAACTGTGTATAGGTAAGCATTGGGTAGAAATTATTTAGCTCCTGCGGCGTGCTGTGAAACAGTGTAGATTTGTGCAGCCATGAACTGTGTATAGGTAAGCATTGAGTAGAAATTATTTAGCTCCTGCGGCGTGCTGTGAAACAGTGTAGATTTGTGCAGCCATGAACTGTGTATAGGTAAGCATTGGGTAGAAATTATTTAGCTCCTGCGGCGTGCTGTGAAACAGTGTAGATTTGTGCAGCCATGAACTGTGTATAGGTAAGCATTGGGTAGAAATTATTTAGTTCCTGCTGCGTGCTGTGAAACAGTGTAGATTTGTGCAGCCATGAACTGTGTATAGGTAAGCATTGGGTAGAAATTATTTAGCTCCTGCGGCGTGCTGTGAAACAGTGTAGATTTGTGCAGCCATGAACTGTGTATAGGTAAGCATTGGGTAGAAATTATTTAGCTCCTGCAGCGTGCTGTGAAACAGTGTAGATTTGTGCAGCCATGAACTGTGTATAGGTAAGCATTGGGTAGAAATTATTTAGTTCCTGCAGCGTGCTGTGAAACAGTGTAGATTTGTGCAGCCATGAACTGTGTATAGGTAAGCATTGGGTAGAAATTATTTAGTTCCTGCAGCGTGCTGTGAAACAGTGTAGATTTGTGCAGCCATGAACTGTGTATAGGTAAGCATTGGGTAGAAATTATTTAGCTCCTGCAGCGTGCTGTGAAACAGTGTAGATTTGTGCAGCCATGAACTGTGTATAGGTAAGCATTGGGTAGAAATTATTTAGTTCCTGCAGCGTGCTGTGAAACAGTGTAGATTTGTGCAGCCATGAATTGTGTATAGGTAAGCATTGGGTAGAAATTATTTAGTTCCTGCAGCGTGCTGTGAAACAGTGTAGATTCGTGCAGCCATGAGCATTGGGTGGAAATTATTTAGTTCCTGCAGCGTGCTGTGAAACAGTATAGATTTGTGCAGCCATGAACTGTGCATAGGTAAGCATCGGGTAGAAATTATTTAGCTCCTGCAGCGTGCTGTGAAACAGTGTGGATAGCAAGTATTATAGGCCAAAATGCATGCTATGTGTCACCTCAGTCAGCTTTGCCCGACTGCACCTTCTCGGGACCTGCAAAACATCGAGAACGTCGGCGAAGTACACAGACTTCAAGCGGTGAAATCAGACAAAGAGATTGGAGGGCCCTCGCTAACCACATCTCCTCTGTGAGACTTCGCCGCGCTTTCAGATCCGATTGTTAGCTTCGACACCTTTCTAGAATTATGTGGAAAGTTTCTATTGCATATTAAAACCTCGTGTTTCTTTGCACCTTCGTTCAGTTGCAGTTCAGTCAGTATTGAGTCGAGAGTCGATACGAATCAAGTCGCAGTGTAGTGTTATTTATTTATGAGCGCTTTTAATGAGTGCTTTACAATTTAAGTTTTTTTATTATAAATTTTTGGATCTTCCGTCTTGAGGAGGAAACACCTGCCAGTTGCAGGCTTTCTGGGGAACCTACGTAGTGATTCAGAAAATATAATCGATTTTCGTTCAATGGATCGCTCGCTGGCTGAAGTCTGAATCCTTAAGAAAAACTGTCAAAACCTTCACAGTACCTCCGTAGCTGTGGAAGCAGCAACAGGTAACAAGCATGTTCAAATTCTTGTTGTTCTTTTAATTATTTACTCGACCCTTATTATTATTATTATTATTATTATTATTATTATTATTATTATTATTATTTACCCAGCTGATGCGAATATTATTTTTTAATTGTAGTTGGGCAGAAGATGGAGCTGTTGCTAGTGCAAGAATTGCTGGACAAGATGAAGGGATTTGGACGAATCAGCGACAGCGGGTGCGCCAGAACCTCCTAAAGTGTTGAACCAACTGCCTAGTTCTTTGGAGACCAGTGCCACAGGGAAAAGAATAGTAAAAAGGAAGTACCATGATTCCTACTTAGATATTGTGTTCGTTGAGACCAGTGACAAGAAACCACAGTGCGTCATTTGCGTCAAAGTGCTTCCAAACAGTGCGATGTTCCCAGCAAAAAATTCCCCGTCATTTTGAGGGGTCCATTCAGAATGCATCCGACTGATTTCTTTAGAAGGAAGTACGGTGAACTTACACAAGCCCAGAAAATTATATCCTATCACTCAGAAAACATTTCACGCAAAGGCTTTGGTGGCGTCGTACTTAGTCAGTTACCAAGTTGCTCAAGCTGGAGAAGCCCGTTGAAAACCTTATCAAACCTTGCGTAAAGGACATAATTGAAAGTATGCTGGATAAAAAAGCCACGAAACTAATAGGCATTGTCAAATAACACAATCTCGCGACGAATTGGAGACTTAGCTGAGGACGTAAAAGCTACTTTACTTTCACGAATAAAATGCGCTGAGACTAAATTTTCGCTCCAATTGGATGAATCAACGGATGTTGCCAGGTTGGCAGTTTTAATAGTATTTGTGCGCTACCAGTATTTGCAGTCTTTTCAAGATGATCTGCTTCTCTGCAAGCCGTTACCGATTAACACAAGTGGCGCTGAACTTTTCAAATTAATAGACGAATTTTTCACAGTGATGAGTGGTATCTCATCAGATAACTGCGTTGATGTGTGCACAGACGGCGTGAAGGCCATGAATGGAAAGACGTCTAGTGTTATCTCAAGAATAAAAACAAAAAACCAAGGAGTACAGCAGTAGCCACTGCATCCTCTTCCGCCATGCCCTTGCTGTGAAAAATATGCCGCCCTCACTAAAAGAAGTCTTGGACGAAAGCGTGAAAATAACTAATTTTATCAAATCACCACCTAAGAATACAAGGCTATTCAAAATGTTGTGTGATGACATGAGTAGTCTACATACGTCTTTACTTCTTTATACAAAAGTAAGGTGGCTTTTTTGCTGCAATACTTTGACTCGGCTCTTCGAAATGAGAGCTGAAGTCACAACCTTCCTGACTGACAAAGGCTTTGGGAGACAGGTTGTATGTTGAGCGTTGGCTCATGAAATTGGCGTATTTAGTAGAAAGTTCAAAAAAGTTAATGACTAAGTCTCTCACTTCAAGGAAAAGCTGTAACTGTTTTTGACGCCAGCAATAAAACAATTATCAAAACTAAAATAAATAAATAACAAGAAAGATGACACCGAATTTTCACTGTCATCTTTCGGTGACCTGAATTTTCGGTGACCTGAATTTTCGGTGTCATCTTTTGTTTTCTTCAATGACATAAAAAGTAAATCAAGTTAAAAAGAAAAAGGAAAATCAAGTTTTGGGCGGAATCAATGAAAAATCAAAATCTAGACAGCTTCCCAATGGTAAAAGAATTTAGAGAAGAACTAAATTCCGACATACCTCGAGATGTCTTAAACGAGTTTCACGTTCACCTGCTAAGTTTGCTCGATAATTTCAACTGTTATTTTCCGGAAGAACTCCACGAGAAAATTAAAGAACATTTTTGCGTTGTAAAACCATACTCTGCTGTGCCGGAAAAGCCAGCCCGTCGGTCATCGTAACAGTATGAGTGGTTGATTGATTTGACATCAGATTCTGGGATAAAAGAGAATTTTGCAACTAAGAAGTCATTATCAGAATTTTGGTGTTATCTAAAAGACGAATTTAAAGTTTTGTCTGGTAAAGCGAAAATCACCCTTCTGCCCTTTGCAGCAACTTACTTATGTGAATCTGGATTCTCTGTCTATGTGGGTAATTACTAAAACAAAATACAGATCCCGCTTCAATGCAGAGCCAGATATTTGATTGCAGCTGTCTCAGATTCAACCAGATATAGATACATTGTGCAAATCAAAACAGCCCCATCCCTCTGATTGAAATGTAAATTCCCGGACAATGCTTTACCGTTCTTTTTTCGATGCTAAGTGACACTTTTGCTTTTGCGCTGTAAAAATGGTTCTGAACACTGTATCTATGAGGGTAACCAGAGGCGTCTTTAGATCTTTTGGCGCCCTAGGCGCTAAAAGATTCAGCCCCTCTTCCCTCCTTTCTTCTTATCGCCTCAAAAAATTTCCATCCATCAGATTAAAAAACAATAAATAGTTTTTTCACTTTTTAAAAATGCCATTATCTCTTCCTATTTTTAGCACATTTTGTAAGAAACAATACTAATGTAATCTTTTTGTTTGTCCGTGCACATCGAACTTTTTGTTTTTAGAGATATTTCAAAAATTTCTTTTTGCGTTTAATAGGAAATCAAATGATATTAAGTTTGACACTTTAAATATCCCATATATTCGTACTTCATGAATTCACCGCTAAGGACCAAAGTCGAAAATTCAAAGAATTAAAGGTATGTTGTAAAGAAACTATTCAATTTAGAGAAAATATTTTTGTGCCTCTCAGATTAAGCTCAACTGTTCCTTTCCAAATATTTAAGGTGGATCCACTTGAAATCAAAAAGTTACCTTTTCCCAATAGATGGCGCGGAAACTCACGGCTGTTTTCTGACGTCAGGGTTCAAGCACGCGTCAGTCGTCAAGTACGTTGTCTGTACTTCAGTGTGCTCCTTCCCCTCTCATACGGGATGTTGTAGACCCCAGGGGAATGGTGACATTGCCTAATGCCTAGAACAAGGGTGCAAAGATTACAGTAGGTAATCTCTTATCCCAAGGCGTTGGTGGGTCTTTTCGTACCACGCGAGATCTGCGGGCGTTGTTTGCCGTCAGATATCCCCATTCGAGTGCATTTGAATGCACATAGGTCATTGAAGAAAACAAAAGATGACACCGAAAATTCAGGTCACCGAAAGATGACACTGAACATTCGGTGTCATCTTTCTTGTTTTTTATTTATTTTAGTTTTTATAATTGTTTTAAACACTACATATCTCAAGAACATGTCAAACACAATATGGGGCTGCCAACCAAGTTTCTTATCAAATGAGCAATGCTGAAAATTCTCGATTTTTGATCCTGCGTTTGGGATTTTACCCAGAAATGAAATTTATACCATATGAATAAAAGAATCAGAATTAACCAAGTAACCTTTTAAATCAGCTCGTCGAAGTTACGTGCTAATTAATAACGAGAAAGTTGTGTGCTTCATATCTGCAACGATAAGGATGACTTATCCTTTTGCCACCTGTCTTCTGCAAGCGACATTAAACCCAGGGTAGAATTTATCTCTGATCAACGAAGCAGTCCGGACGATGTGGCCGGTTAGCTCAGTTGGTTAGAGCGTTGTGCTAATAACGCGAAGGTCGTGGGTTCGATCCCCTCACTGGCCAGCGGAATTTTTCCGGTTTTTTTTTACCTGTTTTCTGCCGCATTTGGGACTTTACGTGTAAACCTAATTTATGCAATTAAGTCCACACACATCTTGTTAACTCAGCCAATCAGCGGGTAAACTCGAAAGTTGAAGAATTGATCTAACCGACAAACGATAGTTTGAACTATATTTTATGACTACAAAACTTGTGATAGAATAAGATAGCAAAGTTTATTCACAATTAGATATTTATTTTAACAACTACTGTAGTTTATAGTTAAGCTGAGCCAAACGCTCAGCTAATTATAGTGGATGTTAAAATAGATACTGTATTTAACTGTGAATAAAAGTTTCTATTTTATTATATCGGTAATTTGACAGCCCCCCCCCCCCCCCTAAGTTTCCTTCCTGACAATGAAAGGAGAAACTGAATTTGTGCCAGGTGTACAGAAAAGCGTCTGTTGCGTTGTCGGTTAACTCAGTTGGCTACAGCAAAGAGCTTGTAACCCGGAGATTATGGGTGGCCAGCGAGGATTTATCATTTTTGAAACGTAAGTTTTCTGCGTCTGAAATTTTCCCCCAAAAGGAATCATGCCATATTTACAAAGGAGTCATTTCAGCCACCCATGCTGCTAACTGATGTGGCTACTGCGGAGGGACGGATTTATACAGAGAAGCATACGAAAATATCCTCATTTCCGGAGCCCTCCGCGATGCTGGAGGGCTCCGGAAATGAGAATATCTTCGGTTTTTTTTTTCAACACCCCTTGTGTTAAAAAAAGATCGTGCTTATGTTATCGGTTTGTCTGTGCACTCATTCTGTGGACACCATATCTTTGCAACTAAAATTCCAATTTGAAAAATTCTTTTTGCATGGAAGCTTGAAATGTATGAATGATGATCCCTTATTTCGATTGTTTTTTTTCACGATGCTCCATTTTGCCGCTAGAGGGCGTAAATACAGATGATATCGAATTCAAAATACATTTCATTCCATATATTTGCTTCTAAAAGTCCGATTGAAAAAAATATATAACCTTTCGATTCTATTTACGTTGAGGACTATTTTAGGTATAGTCACTTTTTGAAGTTACGCATAGATTTTCCGCTAGGGGGCGCAAAAGTGAACTGCGTTTCCCCCGGTATTTCTGCTTCTGAAACTCCGATTTGTAAAAAAAATTCTGCAGCGGATACAGCTCCTGATGGAAAATTGTTTGCATATAATTTCCAATTTTTGGTAAAAAACGGTTTGGCCGCCAGAGGGTGTAGGCATTAAATTCTGCTTTTGTTGCATTTGCAGCAAAATCTGAGCTTAAATCTCGATTTAAAAATATCATCCGTGGACCGATACCACTTACGTCGATAAACGTTTTCGGAATATTTTCATCTTAAAATAATGCACTCTTTCTCCACCAGAGGGCGTAGATGTATATCTTATTTTCGTCGATATCTCTGCTTCTAAGAGTCCGATTTCAAAAATTCATTTTTGTTGGAGAGTGTTTCCGCTGCGAAATGTTTCTCATATGATTTCAAAATTTTCCTGACACACAAGTCTGCAACCAGAGGGCGTACGTTCACGATTCCGTTTACAGCAATATCTGCGAGATTAAAAACTCGATTAAAAAACTTCTTTTTTCGGTCAGACACTGCTGTTTTCCATACCGGTTCCACTGACTTGGAATAGGTTTGATAAATTTAATTTGCGTCAGAACGGATTCAAAAGACGTGCTCATTACACTCAAAAATTCGGGTTCGTCTTTCTCGTTATTTATTTATTTTAGTTTTGATAATTGTTTTAAACATTTACCACATATCACGAGAACATCTTAAACACAATACAGAGCTGCCAACCAATTTTTTTATCAAATGAGCAATGCTGAAGATTCTTGATTTTTGATTCAGCGTTTGGGATTTTACCCAGAAATGAAATTTATACCATGGCCGAAAGATTTGGTTTTCACAGATTTTTCAAAATTATTTGCGAATCATAGGACATAAAAATTCATTAAATTTTGCCCATTGTAAATTTCACTACTAGTTCATAAATTTCCTGGGTAAAGGGTATTACAGCTGAAGAAGATCTTGATTACCCTACCCCAAAGGGAAAAAAGGCAATAAACAGCAAAATCTTCCATCATCAGGGCAGTGTTCACAAGCCCTCTTCATTGCAACTCGGCGAGAAAGGTTACAGCACAGATGTTTTCCCTATGCTGGAAGTAGCATGAAAGTAATTGATAGCACAGTAGGCCAGTTAACTCTTCGCTTTAAACAATGAAATGTCTGGGAAGCGTGAATCCTTCCTTCACCTACCCGAAAGGAAGGGTAAGTTATTTTAACCATTCCTTTCAAAAAAGTACATAAGAACTCGAAAATGTGGAGTATTAGCAAGAGGAAGAAAAAAATGTATGTTGTTAATACGAGAAAGTAAAATATCAATACAAATAAAGTGGTCGCTTTAAGGATTGATTTGTTTCGGTCCGTGAAAACCAAAACAAAACTGGGATACCAGTTATACGGGGCCCCTCAAGCTCTGGGGCCCTAGGCGTGCGCCTATTCAGAAATCTGCCCCTGAGGGTAACATATTGTGGATTTACAATACCTGCTTTGAATTCATTCTCAAATGTGTTGCCTTACTTTATGTTATTTGTTGTCGTTGTTGTTGTTTTTTGTTTATGTTGCTAAGAGTAAGTTCCTTATTTCTCTTAAATCAGTGGAGAAAATAACATTTCGAAGGAAATAGAACTTGATGTTTAACATGCCCAAATGCTTAAAAATACCTCCCATCGTCAATACTGCTCTCATTCTGCTTAGTACCTATGTAGGTGCTAGGTGAAAATATCGTCGCCCTTATGCCAAAGACACGTATATAAACAAAATTGATGTTTTGAGAAAACGATATATTAGGTTCCAATTTTTAATGACTTTCAATGGGAAAAATTAACATTAGAATTCGAAAAATAATTCGTGCTTTTGCTATACGATAAAATATTGACTAACAACTTGAAAAATGCAGTTAGGCAAAAATAGCCCAAAATGCACATATGTGCCTTTGACATAAGCGTGAAGTGCTCCGTGACGAATTTCTCTCCTGAAAAATACTCCGCGACTCAAAAAGTTTGGGAACCGCTGGTCTAGGGTATATCTCCTGTGTGAATGACCAGCGGCGACTGAGCTTTATTTTTACTGTTGTGGTGATATGTTTCATTGAATGCTTATTTACTTCCAGGGCAGAGGAGATGCTGGTTACGGACTTGGAAGCTTGACCACAGACATTCACTAAGTACCGGAAGAATTTTAGTGCTGAGCTGCTGGCAACAGAAAATCCTAAAATCGCTTCATCTTATCCTGTACTATAGAGGGTTAGACCCTAGTGGGTTAAAACTAGGTACGTCGCCAGTGGGCAACGTTCGTGTCTGCCACGGGAAGGGCCTTAGGTTCGATCCCAGGCAGGTACGAACGCTCGATCCAATAAATACCCGCCGTGCGTCGGATGGGCACGTTAAGCCGTCGGACCCCGGGTGCTGCCCCCCGGTAATAAATAAGGGCGTCTTCTTCCCCCTTTCTACTTCGCTTCCGTGTCACTTTCCTATCGGGCGCTCTAGCCCAAATCTCCTAGTTTCCTATTTCTAAGGGTTGTTTAAGACCTGGGTCAGACACTCCCTTCCTAAAATCCTCTACATATGATCTTGACTTCGAAATTAGGGTGGGCGAGTATTATTTTTGCAGGGGCAAGTTTAACAGCTTATTTACGAAACAATGAAAGAAAGAAATTTTTCAATGCAAAGGATGAAAGAAAGAGGTGCAATCTCCCCGTACGTACTCATTAATTTTTTAACCGTCATAAAGTTTTTGTTCTTTTTGGAATACAAAATAATCTAAATTTTGGGGTTTTTTTTTGTTAATGTTCGGTCCATCTATTTTTAATAAAATTAGTAACACATGAAGAGTTACATACCCGTATTACATACATGACACACTACCACAAGTACCAATAGCACGCACTGATAAAAAGGAAATTTTTAATTGGGGAGGGGGTTAACGACCACTGTGAGCAACTCGACGGGTTATAAGTAGTCGCCCGTCACTAATTTAGCGCCACTGGCTCCAGGGAAGAGACAGAGCCAGTGCCGTAAGACAAACACAACATCCATACCTCCCTAGGATTCGAACTCGGACCCATCTCGGACGAATGGTCAGAAGCCAGGTGCTTAGACCACTGCGCCACTGAAACGGTAAACAGTTTTATGCTCAACAGAAAGGTCTGAAAGTGAATGTTTTCGTTGATTAGGGTTAAGAGGAAATAACGACACGCAGACATAGTACTTCCACCCTCCTTAACTCCCTTCCTTCAAGCCAGTAAACTTGTCTTGCACTCCTTTCTTCCAAAGCAGTCATATCCACCCTCCTCGTTCGCCTCTGGCCCTACTAACATGAAATAAAAAAAAAGACTTAAATTAAGGATTTGGAAGAGTGGAAAACAATTGAAATTTCAAATGCTATTTTGATAACTTTTCTATGAAGGAGTAAACATCACAGTTCCTAGGACTAAATACGTAGGGCTACACGACGAAAAGCACGAAACCCATTACTCCTTGGCAAAGTCCAGATTATATTTTAAAGTAAAAAAAAATGAAAAATTTCACATCTTGAAATGAGTGAGCAAGAGAAATTTCTTGGTGTGCTATAGCCGACACTCGCATCTGTGAAAAGACAAGGTTGTCCACGCCGGGCATCGAACTCATGTCCCCTCGCTCCGGAGTAAGTCGCTCTCCCAACTGAGCTACGCGGACAGAATACCTCGCTGCAAATTTGTCGTCTTGATACATGTTTTCACCTATGTAGTACATCACATCATCTCCCTCTTATTTTTTTTTTCTTTGAAGCGAAGTAGGAATTTTTCATTAATTCCAAACAATGTGTGGAACAAACATCACACATTTTTCGAAGATCCCAACGGCCAGTGGACCCATTTTCCACAATCGGGCACCAATGTGAAAACACAAGTTTGTCCACGACGGACATCGAAACTGTGTCTCCTAACTCCGGAGTAAGCCACTCTCCCAACTGAGTTACGCGGACAGAATGTCTCGCTGCAGATTTGTCGTCTTGATACATGATTCACCTATACGTCACACATCCCTTTGGCAATGTCTCTGCTCAGAAAAGCTAGAGAACAGGTTTATACCAGCCCCGACCATGCACAGACGGCTTCCCAAGGACAAGTCAATCCCACTTTTTGTGTCAGTGGGATATATAGGCAGTGGAAAAAGTCGAATCATTGTGTTATATGCTCTCTAAAGTCAGGTTGCAGACAGATAGCCTCTGCAACCTTACCTCAGGATCTAGCCCACCTTCGCATCTCAATAGGTTCTAGCCCACCTTCGCATCTTAATAGGCTCTAGCCCACCTTCGCATCTCAATAGGCTCTAGCCCACCTTCGCATCTCAATAGGTTCTATCCTTCGCATCTCAATAGGCTCTAGCCCACCTTCGCATCTCAATAGGTTCTAGCCCACCTTCGCATCTCAATAGGCTCTAGCCCACCAGCATCGATAGGCTGTAGCCACTTTCGCATCCCTTTGGCGATGTCTCCGGTTGGAACAGCCAGAGGTAGAGGTTTTTACCAGCCCAGACACTGGTCAGATGGCTTCCCAAGGACAAGTCTATCCCATTTTTTGTGTCAATGGGATATATAGGCAGTGGAAAAAGTCGAATAATGTTTTGCTTGTTCTCTAAGGCAGATAGAAAGCCTGACAATGTGGGATCGTAAAACGTATACAATTTTGTTTTGAGATCTCTCCGTGGAATCAAACAGAGACAGACACATAGGAGACAGCAAAATGGCCCTCCCACTCCCCTTCCCCAGAGCAAAACAAAAGCGAAAAAACTCTGGGCTCTGGAGGTGGTTTTAACGCTTAAAACTTTATCCTGGTTGCGCCCCTGAGTCTAAGCAGGTACCCCAGAAGTTATTCGGTTTTTTTGTTTTATGTTTTTTAAGAGCAAATGGGACTTTATACTTTATCAAGTGACATTCACCGTGAACTGGTTGTTCGTGTATGAAGAAAAGATGGTGACAAAGAAGCAGATGTGCTCTTGGTGCAATGAATTCAAAACGGGCCGCTTTGACATCGAAAATGAACATCGGGCAGGCAGGACATCAACAAGCAGGACAGAAGACAACATTTTGCTCATTATGGGCATCGTTCTTGGCCGCCCCGGGGGCGCAGTGGTCTGAGCGATGGCCTCTGATCATTCGTCCGAAAGGAGTCCAGGTTCGAATCCCATGAGGCATGGATGTTGTGTTTGTCTTATACGGCACTGGCTCTCTTCTTTCCATGGAACCAGTGACTCTAAAGCAGGGACGGGCGACTGCTTATAGCCCATTGAGTTGCTCACGGTGGTCGTTAAACCTCCAATCAAAAAAAAAAAAACTTCGTTCCTTAAAACAGGCGAGTGAAGTTCCGTGATATTGCACAATAAGGTCAACTTATCGAAGAATACAGTATGCGAAATTGTGCACGATGTCCTTGGATTTCAAAAGGTTTGCTCCCGATGGGTGCCATGGCAATTGACAGAGGACCACCAGGCAAAATGCATGGATGTGTGTGTGTCTGGAGGCTCTGATACGTTATCGAGAAAAGGGTGAGGATTTTCTCGACCGGATTGTGGCTGGAGATGAAAGGCGTTTTTTTGTTTTTTTGGAGGGCATTGGAGGTTTAACGACCGTTATGAGCAACTCACTGGGCTATAAGCAGTCGCCCGTCCCTAATTTAGGGTCACTGGTTCCAGGGAAGGGAGAGAGCCAGTGCCGTAAGAAAAACACAACATCCATGCCTCACAGGATTCGAACCCTGACCCATCTCGGACGAATGGTCAGAAGCCATCGCTTAGATCGAAACGCGGTTCATAAGGACTGTTTCCGTTACTTTTCGGACATTCCAAAACTTAGAAGCATCTACAATCTCTTCGCAGAGATTCAAAACTATTCCCAGTGAACGAAAAAGAAGCAGAGATATCGAAAAAAAAAAAAAAGGGGGGGGGGGAGATTATATATTTTCGCCCTAGAGGATAAATTGTGTACTTTTAAAGGGTGGAGATGCGCATAAAATGTTTTCACAGTAAGCGGTATGTGTGGATGAAAACGAATTTTCGCATTTGGGTTTTCAGATGTGGAGATATTTTTGCAGATATTTGGCAAACAGAAGAAAGGGCTTACGCCATCTAGTAGCAAAATTGTGTTTCAAGAAAAATTTGAAATCATAAGTAAAATATTCCTCACCCGAAAAAAAAAAAATCTTTATTCTTCCGTCCGCCGACAAATACAAATAAAGAATTTTTCAAATCGGAGTTTTGAAAGCAGAAATCGGAGGGAAGAGGGGGGGGGGGGGGGCGAACTGCATCTACGCCGCTTGGTAGGAAAATTGAGCATTTTGTTCAAAGAAAATATCCGCAAATGTTTTCCGTCGTGAGCGGTATCTGTCAGAAAAAGAATGCTTTCAATAGAGTTTTCAGAAGCGCAGATACCGCTGCAAATAGGCTGAAAACAGAAATATGACCTTAGGTCTCCTTATGGCCAAGTTAGTTGTCGCAAAAAATTAGAAATTACTTTCACGACGTTTTCCCACCACAACTCTATCCGATACAAAAAGAATTTTTCAAGTCAGGCGTTTGGAAGCCGAGATCTTGGGCAAAATGCAATGCACATTTACGCCCCCTAGCTAGAAAACTGTGCATTGGTTGAAAAAGGAATTGTTCGCGAAATGGTCTTCATTTTAAAAGTCTAGCGAAAGAAGAATTGTTTTAATCTGATGTTTAGTAGTAATAATAATGAATAAAATTTGAATTTGATTTTTAGATGCAAAGATGATGAATAAATTTCGATAGCACTTGCATTTATGTCATTAGCTTGGAAGTTATGCATTGGAAAAAAGCTAAAAGTTAAGGTTCATCGTTCTCACTGTTCAGGCTTCCTACCGCAATTTTTTTTTTAAATCGGGCTAACCGTTGCAGACGTATAACGTCCACAGCAGGACAGACGGACTGATTTAATGATAACATAAGCACTTTTTCTTTCTTTTTTTTTTCCTTTGTTTTTCCCAAAGGACGCGCATATAAATAAATAAATATCTCTTCTCCAGAGCGCAGGGAATTTATTCTGAGATTCAAAAGAATTCCAACTTTGGAGACTGACGAATATACGAAAAGATCTGTTGTTAAAATGAATTTTATTGATTTTAAGAGTATAGATCATGGGAATTCGTTGTTCATAATGGAGAGATAGAAAATCGGCCATTTTCATAGCCCTCCTTAACGATGAGAAAACATCTCACTAAAAGAGCAAAGTTGTTTCCATCAGTTGTTGACACTGGAAATCGATCAACACGTGTGTGAGCCTCTTTCTTGTTATCGCTTCCTCAAAAGGTCTTCTGAACACATGATTTATCTGACTATTTTTATCTGTACACTCTGATAGATTTGCTTCGAGAATCATATTTCTTGACCCTCTCGTCTGTGGAAGGTAATTAAATACAGATGGTCTGACGAATTTACACAACGCAATGCTGAAACTCCAGTGGCACGAAATTAATGAAAATGCGTGTGCGCAGTTTATGGAATGCTAAGAAAACTTTATTATTAAGTTTGAATGAGAAATAACAAGAAAGGTGACACCGAATATTCGGGTGTAATGAGCACGTCTTTTGAATCCGTTTTGACGTGAATTAAATTTATCAAAACTATTCAAAATTAGTGGAATCGGTATGGAAAACAATAGTATCTGAGCGAAGAAAGTTTTTCAATCGGGTTTTTAATCCCGGAGATATTGCTGTAAACGGAATAGTGAACTTATGCCCTATAGTTGCAGACTTGTGCGTTAAGAAAAATTTGAATTTATATGAGAAACATTTCGTAGCGGAAACGCTCTCCAACGAAGAAAATGTTTTTAAATCGGACTCTTAGAAGCAGAGATATCGACAAATATAAGATATGCATCAACGGGGCGTAGATGGCGGGAAAAACATGCATTATTTTAAAAAGAAAGTATTCTCCAAAGGTTTCTGAAAATTTAGAATTTTCCGTTAACGCGTCTTAAAAACGGCAATTTACCGTGAATATAAAAAGGGAATTACGGAAAGGTTCCTGAAAATTCAGAATTTTCCGTTAACGCGTCTTAAAAACGGCAATTTACCGTTAATAGAAAAAAGGAATTACGGAAAGGTTTCTGAAAATTCAGAATTTTCCTGGCGTGCAAAAAATCCGGGAAATTCAGGTTTCTTTCCGTCATTTCACGGAAAGGGTTGTATCAGAACTATGCTTCAATGATTCACGAGAGGAAGCGCAGAAAGTGGCTCGTGAATTGCAGAAATTTTTTTACAGTGTAAAGTTTCATACCCTGACCAATTTGTTATGAACATTTCACTAACGCTTCGTTCGATCTCTACTGGCTGTGATTATAGGAAGGCTATGTATTGTAGAATGAGAGAATTGACGGATAGAGTACCACTATTCATTATCCGCATCTTTTTTAGGCACGAAAACTTCCTTTATTTCCAACCTTACCACCACAGCGAAAATTGAATTCACAATAAACATTATATCAATTTGTTTAAGATTCTATTCTTAGTGTAGTGATTTCTTTAAGGTCTTGCTCTCAGTTAGCACAGATTCCAGTAAGAAATGTAGTAAGAGAGGAGATTATATATATAAAAGAATAAAGAGAAGAGAAAGAGAAGATGGGGATTGTGTTCTGATTATAAGGTAGATCCATGCGATTTAACTACAGTACAAGAGCTTACTGGAGCTGACATCTCCAGCTTCTGTATGACCAGTGTAAATTTAAAACTTGGCAATGTATCTATATGTTTTCGTCACACATCTACAGAATATCAGAATTCAGTATTGAATGAACTGCAGTTAACAATGCACATTTTCAAGGAGCTATATAGTTAATCCAATGGGTCAACAGACAGGATTTTTCCACGTATCTTCTGAAAAAGTTGGGATTGAGAGATAAAAAAATAAAATTAGCAATAAAAAATACTTTTAATGACTGAAAATACGGGATTACACCATTGTACAATACAATGAAACCAGCGTCCCCCGGGCGCTATCCGGGAGACTCTAGTTCGATTCCCGCTCCAGGACGACGAAATTTTCAAGTTCGGATATTAACTGACTTGGCATCCATGTCATACATTGTATTTGCACCAATAAATGGATTCACATCTTCCAAATTATTGTAAAAAATACTTTTTGCTTTATTGTCGCAATGGGATTCAACTTCCCTAATACTGCTCAGCACAACGAGAAATGCGCCGGTTTATTTATCCGTTGAACTAACGCTGTAAGTGTAAGATAACTGACTTCGTGATATTATAAAAGAAGAACAATGTGATCTTACATTACTTTTGGTAACAAAAAACTAATAAATAAATAAATAAATAAAAAGAAGGTCTTTCATACCGCAAGATCCTTGCATTTTCTAGTCATTTAGCCCGGCATCCAGAGAGGAACCTTCTTCTTCCTCGCTGTTAGAATGAAGTCCATTGTTTTCGATATTTGATGAATGGTGGTGTGTTCTACGCGAAAGGAAAATTAGGAAGGTCGTGAGTATATTGTTGTCGATGATATGAGAGTTTATTGGTGAAGGACTATTGTTTTTTAGAACTTTTTTATTATTCGAAATAAGCTAATGATCTTGGAAGAAGATGGGAGAAAAACAAAGCGGGCAGGCTTTGGGATGGAAATGAGGTTGGCCGATAGCCCTCGGATTTTCGCCTTTTCCTTTCTTTTTTTTTCTTTTTTCTTTTTTCTTTTTCTGGAAAATGGAGGCCCACGGTGCTTACGAAGGGAAAACGTGTTTTCGGAGAAGCATTGAACACTTGTTGTTCTATGATTTCTTATTGAAACTGGAGATTTTCCCTTGGTTAATGATTTCAGATTGCTAATATAAAAACTACGTTGGACTTCCCCATGATTCTTCCATATCACAGTTTTTTTGAATTCAGGGACGGAAAGAAATCCATAATCTTCGGGAGGCAGTCTATAGTACTGACACGGCATTTATGGAACTGCGCGATCACGAACTTTATGGAATTATGCGATCACTTACTGAGCGGTGAAACGATATTTATGGTATGCGATCACATACTAAGCGGTCAAACCGCATTTATGGAATCATGCAATCACATACTGAACGGTCAAACGGCATTTATGGAATTATGCGATTGCACATACTGAGCGGACAGACGACATTAATGGGACCGTGCGATTACATGGAACTTACAGGACATATAGTGCTGTAATCTTGTATTTGCGCAGCTAAGCGATCGAATGGCACTTACGAGATTGTGCGATAATATGCCATTTATGGGACTGTGAGATCACAAGATCTACATTGTATTTGTGTGGAACTCTGAGTCGTCATAGCATTTATGATTCTGTGTGGTGACACTGTATTTATAGGACTGTGCTATAAGTGCAATGATCGTACAGCAGTCCATGGCATTTGTTAGATTATTTATCATCTGAAACTTATACGACTCTTGGGTCACAAGCTATTTGTGGGACTGTGAAATTACATGGCACTTTTGGGACTATTTCATCGCATTTCTTTTGTGAAACTCTGCCATAAACGCCGTTATTGCGCAGTCCATTTCATTTATGCACTCAGTTGACAAAATATTAGAGATAGGGGTGACGGGCAGTTGACATGGGCATTCCCCGCGCAGAATGAACAGACTCAAATCGAACTCAGGCGATAAATAGGCGGACAACAGGGCTTCCCAACAGTACAGCAAGGGCCGCGGGTGGCCTAGTGGTCAGCGTTCGTGACTGCCATGGAGATAACCTCAGGTTCGATCCTGTGTAGGTACGAACGTTCGAACCACTAAATACCCGCCGTGCGTCGGATGGGCACGTTAAGCCGTCGGATCCCGGGTACTTCCCCCCCCCACCCCCGGTAGTAAATAAGGGCGTCTTCTACCTCGCTTCCGTGTGGCTTTTCTATCGGGCACTCTAGCTCAAATCTTCTAGCTTCCTATTTTTGAGGATTGTTTAAGACCTGGGACAGACATTCCCTTCCTAAAAATCCTTTACATACAGTATGATCTGATGTGATCTTCCCAACAGTATATCGCAACCGACGAACATGGTTAAACGTGGTGATCTGAGTGACTTTGGTCGTGGACGCATTGTTGGCGAGCGACACATGGGTCATTTAATCGCCTATGTGGTAAGAACCCTAGGGTTCCAAACCGTATCAAGAGTTTACCGCGAGTATACCATCGACGGACGTGCCAGCGCCCAGAGAGCAAACGGTGACCTAACACACGTTGTTGATGACCGGGGTCGACGTAGACTATACATGCTTGTACAGACCGATCGTTTGGGAACGGTGGCGCAAATCGTATACAAAAAAAATGTCAGAGGCCCAAGCAGCATCAACGAGCAAATCGTACCGTACACGCTGCATACTCTGAGCTATGGGAGCCGACGCCCTACTGGTGTGCCACGGTTGACTGCTCGTCATCGGAAATTACGCCTCGCATGGTGCTGGGAACGTAAAAATTGGACCTCTGCGGAGTGACGCCCCGGGGCCGCGGGTGGCCTAGTGAGCAACGTTCGTGACTGCCACGGAAAGGACCTCAGGTTCGATCCCGGGCAGGTACGAACGCTCGAACCACTAAATATCCACCGTGCGTCGGATGGGCACGTTAAGCCGTCGGGCCCCGGGTACTGCCCCTCCCCGGTAATAAATAAGGGCGTCTTTCTACCTCCTTCTGTGTGATTTTCCTATCGGGCACTCCAGCCCAATTCTCCTAGCTTCTTATTTCTAAGGGTTGTTTAAGACCTGGAGTCAGACACTCCCTTCCTAAAATCCTGTACATCATTTGATCATGATCAGTGACGCCCCGTCGTGTGGTCAGATGAATCCCATTTTCAGCTGTATACTGAGCTGACGGAAGGGTGCGGGTGGGGCGTCGACAGCATGAGGCCATGGCCACGTCGTGCCAGGTCGGCTTACACTGGTGGCTCCATAATGGTTTGGGGAGCTTTATCGTGGGACACATTAGGTCCTTTAGTATGTCTGGAGAGGGCTTTAATCCCTGCGCGCTGCCAGCATGAGCTGGCTGATCACTTGCGCACTTTCATGGCCTTCGCGCATCCTGCGGGCAATGGTCTGTTTCAGAAAAACAATGTGCCGCCTCACCGGGGAGTAACCACCCAGGCATATGGCTCAAGGAACACTCATCTGAGTTTGGAACCATCAAATGGCCCCTAAGGTCCGGGAGTTGAAACACTATGGAAGCTCTCTGGGATGCTGTGGAGCTGAACATCAAATCAGTGGATCCTGGACCGACGAGGCCTCGGGCGGAGTTGTGGACAATACTCCAACAGGCATGGCTGGCACATTACCTACGGAAACCCTCCAGCATCTGGTGTAGTCGATGCTTCGGCGTGTGCAGGCTTGTTATTCGCGCTAGAGGTGGACCAACACTAGAGGCCTGCACTGGCCTTAATTTGAAAAGCCCGGCCCGGCCCACCAGTCCAAGGCCCGGCCCAGCTGTAAAATTTCAACAAGTACCAAAACACGAATTTGACACCTGGTGCACTCGGTCATTCGACTCCTGAAGAGTTTTCGTTTTCTTAATTGCTACACGTATTCTATTACAATAAACGTTAATTCAGAATATTTCTGAGATTGTGTATAAGTCACATGACGTCCGAGGAGAAGGGGGGCTTGTATACTCAAAAATATTGCATGAAAAGGATAATTTCCATGCCTTTAAAATTTTCTGGGTTTTCAAATTATAATTCCCTACCACCGGACCCAGAAATATCCTTGGGGATAAGGAGGGGGCGAAAAGTACGAAAGATCTGGAATTATGAGTCCGATCGTTCTACTGGGAGAAGATTTTATGGCTTTATAACTGCGCCTATCTTTACTGGCATATCATATCGCTGGAATCCAATATGTCTTTCGTGTGTAGGGAGAACACATTTGTGCCGCTTAAGATGCGATGTTCCAGATTTTGTGCTATCGTAACTCAAAAAGTTTTTGCACTTAGTGCATTACACAACGTTTTCCGGCCGACTAGTTTCAGAACGGGACAGTAATTAAAAATATTTTCAAATATCGCTTTTCCCCTTTACATTGTCTACAAGCACATATCCTACGGAAGCGATTTTTTCCCGAAAATCTTTCGCTTTCTTAAACTCCATAATAAGTATGGAAGAGTATTTATCAGCAACACTGAACTGAGCATATGCTAAGGGAAACCAACGACAGACTGCCCAGCTAATCAGTGTCCCAGAAGTTTTGAAAACGGCTGCCTGATAGTACAAATGGGGAAAATACGGCACAGATTTATACATAGAAGTAAGTTTCTGCCAGCCCATTTCTCCCGCGCAAAGTGCCGCAGATCAGAACAATACAAAATATCGTCTGCGAGTGGTACGTGGGTGGCTCGGTTTATAAATGCTGCAGTTAATAGCCTGCCCTAAAGCACGAGAAGAAGTTGGAAGTTAGAGAGAGAGAAAAAGGACCACATTCACGTTAAAAAACTAAGGGAGTTGATCCAGTCCAATTGTTTTGTAGGAGGGGAGGATGTCGTAAAACTTCTA
Organism: Macrothele yani; assembly: GCA_039090855.1. NCBI lineage: Eukaryota > Metazoa > Arthropoda > Arachnida > Araneae > Macrothelidae > Macrothele > Macrothele yani. The sequence goes on along the minus strand of CM077029.1, from coordinate 164,467,700 downwards.
TTTTTTCCATCAGCGGAAATTATTCAATCTTATCCTGCTGCTGTATGTTGTGAGTTTTCCAAACGAGAAAGGCATCGTTCAGCGATTGTTTTGTTTATAAAAAAAACCCTGCTCGGGCCGTGTCTGTTTTACACAGGTCTCTGTCGGTACAGTCGGAAATGAACGTGCAGACCAGCTAGCGAAGGAAGCGGCTGGTAAAGAAGGCATAGATTTCCAGATGCGAACGCCGTTGCAAAGCGTGCGGACGCAATGGAAGAAAGCCACTTTAGTGGAGTGGCAACAGAGATGGGATGAGGGGGATACGGGCAGAAGAACACGCCTAATATTCCCCCGAATTTCGATAAGGCGCATCGAGAGTAATGGTTCCCTCAACCAGGTACTAACCGGGCACGGCGTGTCGCCGGAGTACTTCCGCAGATTTGCGGTTAGGGAGCGAGTGTGCATGTGTGGTGCCCAGACTGCAGATGTCGCACACATGATTCTAGAATGTGCTTCTCTGGCAGGGAAGAGAGCAACTTTAGTGCCAGAATTGGCAAAGACGAGGAACCTCTCGATCCTGCTCGCGTACCCAAGAGCGCGACAGGGGCTCATCGAGATGGTCAAGCACCTCAAAGAGGAACAGGCGGTCTACCTAATTGAGGGGTGACCGAAGAAGAAAGAAGAGGGATGAAGAACGAGAAGAGAAACTGATGATTCGAGCCCAAAGTCTTCACCACAGAACTGACCCTAGTCCTGTGGCAATGTAAATATCAATGTAAATATTTTGCAGTGTAAGAGGGCTCATTGAGCAAAGGATTTGTTTCCCACGCGAAGATGGGTTCCTCAGTGTACATAAATGTGCGTGTATCTCTGTTTGAATAAAGGGGCAGACGTCCCAAACAGTTCGCGCCAGCAATTGATTCTCCCAGTCAGAGGCAGACAACTTTTTCTAGCCCCTGCCCAAATGGTACACACACCCGGGTCATGACGGAGAGGTGAGAAGTGCTGGCCCACGGGGGTAGGAGCAAGCTGCAGGTCTACAGACCGATTCTGTCCGGATGGGGGATTGTCGGATCCTGGCAGGATTACTCGCAACGCCCTCACTATCAAGTTCGAGAGAGTTAGCTTAACCCTGTGGAGTCCGCAATTGGACGGTACAGGTTAATGGTCATCAGCTAGTCTTTACACAGGTCTCTAGACCGAATCTGTCAGAGTGGAAGACTGTGGCTTCTGGTGACTGACGGGCTAGCTGTCGCAACGCCGTCAGGGATCCTGTTAATCCCAAACTTTCGAGATAGTTCCGAATTACCCAGCAAAGTCTTCACAAAGACAGTGCAGGTAAAGCCATCAGCCTAGGTTACATTAAATATTGAAGGCCCGGCCCGTTTTCCCAACTTAGAAATCAGCAAAGGCCCGACCCGTCCTGGGCCCGTGTAGACCTCAAACCAACACGCTGTCAGGTAGGTATGTAACACGCTGTTAGGTAGATATAAACCAACACGCTGTTAGGTAGGTATATCTAATGTTTTGTCCATTGAGTGTAGGAATATGCATCACCTGGTACTTATGCCACTGTTCCGTCACATGCTATTTATGGAACTGTGACATCACGCGGCATTCATGGGACTGTGAAGTCACATTACATTTATGGAACTGTGTCGTAGATGCCGTGATCCCACAATCTATAAGACATTTATGGGACCATGCAATACTTGGCATAAAGGGCGGAGCAAGCTTCACTTATGTGGAATGGCGAGACATAAAATTACGCCTCTTTGATTTCAAACGCTTCTCACTTTCACTTAAATAGTATACGAAGATTTTACCTTCTCATACCTCTGTTATAGGAAAGTATTACGATCGTTCAAAAATAGCACTATATACCGGTGTTTGACAAAACTTCACTGCAAATGAGAAAACTGGGTAAATACCCTAGAGTCATAGGTTGTACTTAAATATCATGATAAACATGAAAGGTATGTGACCGCCGACAACACACAATTCGGGGAAATGCAAAATTAAAAACGAACCGTCACAGAACGAATGAGTAGCAGACAGTGAACGTACAACAGGAAGACGCTTTAGGGGTAGAACTGAAGAAAATTCCGTTCAAGGCTATATATAAACGCTCAGAGGGACTAATTAGCTCTTCATCTCTACCTCGTATTTGGAAATGTCACGGAGGTTAAGCATATCCTGATATGCATGGGCGGCCACAGCTTAGATTACAGAAAGGGACAAACAAAAATTGAAAACATGTACAAACACCATACGAAATTTTCCTCTGTGCCTTCTTATTATCTAACAGTTTTCACCACACGCACTCAACACATAAATTTGACCCAAAAATACATAAAAGAAATGGATAAAGGAAATTAGACAGTATGTTAGGACAATAAGGGAATTTCTCTGCCTTGTTTTTTTTTTTAAATCTTTTTGGCCACTTTTTGTACAGAAGCCACAAAACCCTAGAGATGAAAAAACACCCTCAAGACAAATTTCTGGGAAAAACTTTGAGATTTTTCATTTCTTTGCCTTCCATACTTTTCCATACTGTACGTATGCACGATGTTCTGCAGCGTGCAACGAGAAATTTCATTATTACTTTCTACTGTAAATTTCCGCTGTATCTAACGAAAATTTCCAAACATTTTCCTACAAACACATGCATTCGGAAGTTCAGTAGGCCGCCCAGTTGATGTAGTGGTCTAAACGCTAGCTTCTGACCATTCGTCAGAGATGGGTCCGGGATCAAATCCCGGTGATAAATGGGTGTTGTGTTTGTCTTACGTCACTGGTTCTCTACCTTTCCTGGAACCAGTGACCCTTAATTAGATATATCATCATCATTGTCAACCATTATCAATCCACTGCTGGACGAAGGTCTCCCCAAGTCTCCTCCACAACGGTCTGTCTTGTGCCAGTCTCCTCCATGTCACCCCTGCATACTTTCGAATTTCATCCGCCCATCTTCCATGTGGTCTTCTTCTGGGTCTTTTCCTGTTCTTTGGAATCCAATCTAAAATTTCGGCTGTCCATCGATGGTCTGTCCTTCGGGCAGTATGTCCAGCCTATTGCCATTTCAGGGATTTAACTCTGATCATGATGTCTTCCACTCTTGTCATTTTTCTGGTCCACGAGTTTTTCTTCTTACCTCTCCTGGTTACACCAAGCATGCACCTCTCCATGCTACTTTGAGTTGTCTGCAGCCTTTGTATGTCTCTTTTAGTTAAGGTCCACGTCTCTGCACCATACGTAAGCACTGGAAGGATGCATTTATCAAACACTTTTCTTTTAATACCTAATGGCATATTGCTCTTGAAAATTATGCTTTTTCTTCCAAAAGCTCTCCAGGCAAGTTTTGTACGCCGATTAATTTCTTCATCAATGTGACACTCACCTGATATCTGCTGCCCAAGATAAACGTACGTGCCTGTTATCTCCAGCTTTTCTCCATCAATCGATTAATCTTCGTTTCTTGTAAAAGCATTGAACATCACTTTTGTCTTCTGAAAGTTCATTTTTGATCCCACTTCTTTACTCTTGTCAGCGAGTTCCTGGATCATACTCTGCAGTTCTGATGGGGTAGATGCAAAAATGACTATGTCATCAGCAAAACGAAGGTGGGTTAGATAATCTCCATTGATCTTTATCCCCTTGTTTTCCCAGCTCAGCGACTGAAAGACACCCTCCAATGTGGCATTAAAGAGCTTCGGAGATATGGTGTCACCTTGTCTCACTCCCTTTCCAATTTTTATGTGTGTTGGATTTTCAAACAGCCTAATCTTTGCACTTGCATTTTCATAGACGTTATTAATAATATTAATGTATGCATCTTCAATACCGCAGGATTTCAGAGCCATTGTAACTGCTGATGGTTTCACTGAATCAAAGGCTTTTTCATAATCGATAAAAGCCATGCGCAATGGAAGTTCATATTCCCTCGCTCTTTCAATTAGTTCTCTCAGTACTTGGATATGATCTATTGTGCTGTAGCCACTCCTGAATCCATTTTGTTCTCTCGGTTGAGCCATGTCCAGTGTCACCTTCAAGCGGTGTGAAAGAACTTTAGTGAAGATTTTATAAACCACTGATAGGAGGCTGATAGGTCTGTAGTTCCCGAAATCCTCAATGTCACCTTTTTTATGTAGCAGGATCATTGTAGCGGTGTTAAAATCCTCAGGAATCTTCCCTTCATTAAGGCATCGAGTGAAAATTTGGGCGAGTACTGCTTCGATTTCTCCACTTGCTTCTTGTATGATGTCTACAGTAATTCCATCTTCTCCTGGAGCTTTTCCCCGCTTCATGTTTTTTATTGCATGTGCAACTTCTGCTGGAAGGACTGGAGGAACTCTGGTACTGGTACCTTTCATGATGTCTGGAGTGCATGTATCATCCCTTTCATATAATTTGGAGTAGAAATCTTTCACTCTTGTCAAAAATTCGCCTCTATTTCTTGTTACAGAACCATCTTCTTTTCTCAGAGCCATAATCTGTTTTCTTCCCTTACTGAGATGTCCCTTTGCTATCTTTAGGCTTTGGTTGTTTTCAATTGCTTTCCTCACTAGTTCACAGTTGAATTTTCTTACGTCTTCAGTCATACTTTTTCTTACTGTCTTGCATAGCTCTACATATTCCACTTTGGAAGTCACATCTTCTTTAGTTGTCCTCATCTCTCTTCTTTTTTGCATCAACATTTTGGTTTTTCCTGATAATTTGTTCACATGCAACTTGTTCTCAGACCCAGCTAAATTTGTTGCTGTTTCCATAAGAGCTTTGGTTACTTTTTTGTTAACTTCAGAAATATCCACTTCTTCCGATGTTAGGCTTTCTAAAGCAGAGAACCTATAGTGCGGAAGAAATATTCTTCTCATAATACGTGGCAAATACGTCATGATAATTAACACAGCAATCAGACATCTCTGAATTGACTGTAATTAGTTTCTCACGTAATAACAATCACATCAGAAAACTTGAAAATTTAATCTCCCTGGAGCCCAAATTGAACCCGCGTCTCCCGATTACCGTTCGAGCATGCTAACCGAACGGTAATCGGGTGATGCGGGTTCGATTCCGGCTCCAGGGAAATGAAATTTTCAGCCGGCCGGGTGGCACAGTGGGCTAAGCGCTGGCTTATGATCATTCGTCCGTGAAGGGTCCGGGTTCGAATCCCGGTAAGACATGAATGTTTTGTTTGTCTTACGGCACTTGCTCTCTCCCTTTCCTGGAACCAGTGACCCTAAATTAGGGATGGGCGACTGCTTATAGCCCATTGAGTTGCTCACGGTGGTCGCTAAACCTACAATAAAAAAAAATCAAGTTTTCTGAGTGATTGATATTACGTGAGAACAGTAAATACAGTCAGTTCAGAGACGTCTGTTTGCTGTGTTAATTATTATGACCCTTAATTAGAGAAGGGCAATTGCTTATAGTACATCGAGTTGCTCGTTAATTCCTCACTCCCAGCCCCAAAAGTTCAATAGAAAAGTTCGCAATCAGAATTCGTGTTATCGCGAAAATCTCTGTAGTACCTTCCAAGAACAGAGAGGGCACTGTCCGATTTTCATAAGGAAAGGTAAAAAATTGTAAGCATATATATATACATATATTGTTTCCCTCCCATATTGGTGCCCATGCTCATATTGTTTTATATGCTTCCCTCCGCTGTTTCGGACATTTTTTTTTTCGTGCATACGAATGGTCGACACCTCACAGTGTAGGTCATTTTGTTCCCCGGTTAGCTGCACAGAATTCTGTACGCAGCTAACTAAAGTCTTTAAAAACAGAATAATGAAATGTATAGCTTTCCTTTTCAGCTACAACTTTCATTAAAGGTATTCATACGTTGTACATTTCTATTGTTATACCCCTCAGAGCGTGATTCATAGGCTAAGAGTTGCGTGCTTCTTTCCTGTTTCTATGCCAGATATCATCACCTACGACAAGGCGATGAAAACTGGCACATGGTTTTCATTTCTTTCGCTTTTTCGGGTTTGTTCGAAGCCGGGTTCTGTGACGCATTATCCAATTTAACCTTCTTTTTTAGTTCCTGTATTCTTATGTAATTTTGGTTTATTCCCGTTAAACGTTTTGCAGGCTGAACTTCACACTTTCTCTCTCGACGAATTTGTGTTACGCAACACAGGTAAATGGTTGAAGTACAGTTACGTAGTCGAAAGCGAGAGATATGAACAAATGTTTTGAGATTTCAAGTGGCAATGTTACTTTAGTTATCAGAAAGCAAGCAGTTTGTTATCAACCATGATATTTGGATATGCTCTCTACGCAATGCTATTGAAGTCATGCTGGTGATATGATGTTCAAACAAAACTGCTAAATGTCCGCCGGGCTTCGAATGGGCACGTTAAGCCGTCAGACCCCGGGTACTGGCCCCCTGGTAAGGGCGTCTTCCTCCTTCTTTCTACCTCACTTCCGTGTCGCTTTCCTATCGGGCACTCTAGCCCAAGTCTCCTAGCTTCCTATTTCTAAGGGTTGTTTAAGACCTGGGGTCAGACACTTCCTTCCTAAAATCCTTTACATATGATCTGATCTGATGTTAAAACAAGGTTTCTTTCAAAATCTGTGTTAGCCGACCTTTGATGTATGTACAAAATTGACATACTAGCGAACGTACCTGTGATGAAGTTGTTCAGAGGATAAGCATTCCTGAATGTGATTAAACACCATTATTTTTTGAATTCCTGAATGTGGATTATGTTGGTGACGTTGATTTATCGCCAAATTGTGTGCTCTATAAAGTGCGTGATTGATGCCGTGACATTAAAATAAAAGATTGGAATGTTATAGAAATAAATAGTAAGTCAACTATTTCTTTGCTGAGTTTTGGTCATACGTTGAAGTTGATTATATACCGGTCACAAAAAGTTAGGGATATTGCATGAAATGAAGGATGTATGTATATCTAACTCAAATAACATGCATTGAAATAACATTAGTAAGGATACGTGACACAAACAATAAAGAGTGCATTTACAAAAGCAATTTATTGTGCAATTTCAGCACATTATAAATTAGCACTGCAATATAGAAAAAAAAATAGTAAATTCCGAGAAGGTCCATACCTCTGGATTTCAGTACCCGGTAACACCACCTCTGTACCGAAGAACGTCTTGACACCTACGAGGCATGCTTGCAATGGTATTATTGATGAGTTTCTGTGGTAGCTCATCCCATATTACAAGCAACACGTTACGGATGTTTGCCAGTGTACTGCGATAAGAAACGTGGTTATCCAGACGTTGCTATACACCGTCTGACAATAAAGTTCCAGGACAGTGGGTATTACTCTGTTAATGGCAGTGGTAAAAATATGTTCTATGGGGCAAATTGTAATTGTACTTTCCCTCTCTTGTAGGACACATGAAGATCTAAGAAAATGCAGACCTATCCTATTCTGAAGACTGTTAATAGAAGGTACCCCAAAGACCATGGATTTGAACAGAGAGCAGAGAGTAAGCATCAAGCTTTGCTGCAAGTCCAAGAAGTCAGCAACGGAGACCTTTGAAATGATCAAAATTGTGTACGGGGACAATGTCCTATCGCGTGGTCGCGTTTTTGAAGAGTATGCTTGCTTTCGCGAGAGAAGGGAAAGACATTGGGGATGACCCAAGGATTGTAAGACCGTCAACCAGTCGTTCCGAGGAAATGACGCAGAAAGTTCGCGCTCTGGTGCAGTCAGACCATCGAATAACAGTATGGATGATGTATGACGATCTCCATATCAACCCGTGAAACAATCCGGCTGATTCTAAAGGAAGATCTCGGGAAAAGGAAGATTTGCCCAAGGTTTGTGACGCACAGTTTGACTGAAGAACAGAAAGTGCAAAGAGTCGAAAGCAGCAGGGCGTTCATCGCGGATGTGGAATCGGACCCTTCGATGCTGGACCTCATTGTGACAGGCGATGAGACGTGGTGCTTTCAGAACGATCCAGCATCAAAGAGGCAATGCATGGAGTGGAGGGCACTAAGTTCACCGAAACCCAAGAAGGTTCACCTGCAGAAGTCGAAAATCAAGGCAATGCTGATCACGTTTTATGACAGCAACGGCATCATTCACAGGGAATAGCTTCCGGAGGGCGCAACAATCATCAGTTCCTTCTACCTGCAAGTACTTGATCGCTCGTCTACGGAAGAGAATTCATCGTGTGAGGCCGCACCTGCGAGCAAGTGGAAGTTGGTTTCTTCTGGATGAAAACGCGCCTGCCCACTCGGCACTGTCGGTGAAACAGTTCCTCGTCAAGTCCGTAGTACCCAGACTCAACCTACAGCCCTACTCCCCGGACTACTACTTCCTGCGAAATTGGCTTTGAAAGGACGACGTTTCATGACTGTTCAGGACATCAAGAAAACCGTTACAGCTGAAATGAACAGTGTTCCGGTACATGAGCTCAAAAAGCATTTCAAACATCTAGTGGAGTGATCAAAATGGTGCATCGATAAGAAGGGTGGACTACTTTGAAAAACCATAACCACAGTTGGACTTAGTGCATTAAACTTTCCTCGTAACAACAACTGTTCTGGAACTTTATTGTCAGACGGTGTATAGCGGCCCAAATGTTCTCAATAGGGTTTTAAGGTCAGGTGACCCCAAAGGCTGTTGTGACGATTCAAACCCATGATTTTTCAGCTCCTGAAGCACGCTCCAGGCACGGTGACTGGTTGTATTATCGTTGGGGAAACGGAATGCATGTCCAACAGCAGCGTGAAATAGCATCACAATAGGCACAAGGATCTCGTTTCGGTACACTGAGGCATTCATGTTGCCTTAACAAACATTGCAAGGAAGTGCGGCTATAAAAACACACTCCTGCCCGAACCAGAACTGACTGCCGCTGTTAAGGGTGCATGGGCTGCACATAGTGCGGTTGCATTCGTGTGCTGGATCCGTGCCCTCGTCGAGTATCAGGATAAAGAGCGAAATGGGATACCTCTGTGAAAAGTACATGGTGCCACTCTGTATTCCATGACATGTACTGTGGGACCCAGGTACATCTTTGATGACGGTGAGCTGATGCCAATGCTATACATCTCAGCGGCCTACTTGCTCTGATTCCGTACTCGTGAAGACGGTTTTTTACCACTTGTGTACATTCTGTGATATCAGAAGAAGCTCGAAGTGATTCCTGGAGTTTGCTACTGGTGATACTAGGCTTTCTCCGAGCACTTCCTGTCAGGTAGCGATCTTGCTTCCTGGTTGTTATTCTAGTGCGACCACTCCTGGCAACATTCCCATGCTGTAGAGATCTCTAAAGCATCAGCCACATCGATCTGTCGCACACTTGCCTGTAACATGCCAACAGCCCTATTTCTGTTGTCAATGCTTAAACGTCGTCTGGACATCATTTCGGGTTAACCCCACACGGAAGACAATACATTCAGCAAACTTCTACACCAAGCCATGAAATTACCCATTTTCCACTTCTCGCAGAGAATTTTTGTTGGAGCTCGCACGACACGTGCTGGAGGTCTGTATGGGCCGTGTCGGGCGATTTTTTGTTTAGAGAACAAAGCAACGGGCCGTGTAGGGTATTTTTTGTTTAGAGAACAAGCAACGGGAAGTGTCGGGCATTTTTTTGTTTAGAGTACAAAGCAATGGGCCGTGTCAGGTATTTTTTGTTTAGAGAAAAAGCAACGGGCCGTGTCGGGCATTTTTTTAGAGAACAACGGGCATTTTTTTGTTTAGAGAACAAAGCAACAGGCCGTGTCGGCCATTTTTTGTTTAGAAAACAAAGCAACGGGCAGGGCCTAGACGGCCCAAGTCGACCCCATTCTGTTTATCGCAGTGGTAAAGAAGTGGTGTTTCCCGATTTCCTGGTCTGTTTAACTTTTTGTTGGCTTTACTTATTTCCGTGACAGGCTCAGGTCATAATCACAGATGCGAGGCGAGGCACTAACACTGGTTTTACCTTCTGTAGGTATTAAGATGTTAAAAACAATTTGGGGTTTGTTGAGAACAAAAAGATTCGACCCCGAGCGAGTGTCTGTGCTGCGTGTAGTGGGGAAGGGGGATGTCTGCAGTGGGATGGTATGTGTGTGCGTGTGTGTTTATGAGAGTGGATCAACATCGATTGTTTCTCCCATCCCTAATCCGTATAGGGATTGTTTTGTAGTATTACCGCTCGCTAGTTCAGAGGAAGAGAGATTTTGAACGCGTTTAGGGTTTTTTTGTTGTTGTTTTTTTCTCTCTCACTCTCTTTAAAGGTTATATTCTTTGATAATTCACAACATTTAGTTAATGTTTTTAGGATTACATTAAACAAAATATTTTCAATAATATTTCATTTCATTATTTAATTTTCACAATTTAATAAAATACAATAGACAAAATAATACAATACGGCACATCATGGGCCCGGCCGAGCCTAAATAATTGCTGCAATTGACTGGCCAGGCTGGGCTTACCAAATAAGACCCGTGCAGACCTCTACCACGTGCTGTGCTGTCATGATGCTAATTTACATATGACGTAGCTACCCACGCTGATAACCGAACTCCAGTAGTCGCTAAATTTGCATATCACCACGTTTTCCCTTCGATACCGGAACACCCCTAACTTTTTGTGACAGATGTACCTATATCCAGTTAAGGACTTTTCAGCTATTAAGTTTTCAGGTATCAGGATAAACGAAAGTACAGTGCGATATGCCTGACTAGGCTCATCGCACTGTAGTTAGCTGATGCTATCTTAAATATAATGATCCGATTTATTGGTGTCAAAGTAAGAAATCACACGAATTTCACTCCGCAAGCTTTCTCCGTCAACGGAAGGCTTCATCAGGCTGTTACATAGAGAGAATACAGAATCAAAATTGCAAACAGAACGTAAATTCTAATATGACAAATGAAATAATGCGTGAAGACCGCGCGCATAAATAACCACGGAACGTGATGAATACAATATCTTAAAAGTTAATGCAAAAGCAAAAAATGTAAACTTTAGGAAGAAACTAGAATTATGAAGTCCATCTTACGATGCCTAGCAGATGGTTCCAAGCTACCGGTAGTTCGAAAGAGACATCTGTGTTGCATACATCCTGCCGCGTTAATATTTCAACTGTGACCCTTATGGCACATGTTCCTGCGTCTCCATATGGTGCGATCTTCAAGATATTCTGCCATTGGGGTTGAGTCTGATGGTTAGCTACTTCTTTGGCAAGGGATGTAGAAAGCTTCTTTTGTGCAACGTCCCGCTTATGCTGGTTCATTCTCTCTTCAAATGACCTTTTTGTGAGACCTACGTAAAATTTAGTAGAGGAGTCTGGGTATAACAATGGGAGGCAATAGATGCCCGCATCTGTGAGCTTCAAGGTACCATTACCTCTTGCTGTGCTGAGGACGGTTGCCATGGGTTTAGTTAGAAGCTTTCAGGCCGACATCCAATCCTTTCTTTTGAAAGTAATTTTTAATAAAATAAGATATTTTGGGGATGTATGGGATCGAACCAACAAATTTTAAAGGTGCTCTTCCGTTCAGTGTAGCATGTGCGTTAGCTTCAACTTTCACTATTGTGTCCTCTACGTGGGAGACGTCAAACCCTCCTGCAACGGCAAGATATTTCAAAGACTTAATTTCGGCATCATAGTCTGATTTCAAGGTGCAAAGATCTTTGGCTCTTTTAGCCCGGTATTTGAATAGAGCATACTTGTGTAGTTGGGTTGGCTGATCGTGGTGGAATAGGGTTAGGTACGTGCATGGGTTTATAGTAGACTTTGTTAGAGAGTGTACCTGAAGTCGATTTCGTCACAAGTACCCCTAAATAAGGTAACTCTCCTTAAAGTCTTGCAGGTAGGCTTCTCCGTGCTCCCAGACAAAGAAGATATCATCTGCATAGCGTAGCCATACTCTTGGTGTCCTGGGAAGAGTGGGCAGTACGATCTCTTCAATAGATCTCTATTGAAGAGATCGTATTGCCCACTCTAATAGATGGCTTCAGCGAGTATTGGAGACAAGGCTGAACCCATCGGGACTCCTTTTGATTGCTTGTAGACGTGGAAGCCATAGGCAAAGAAGTTGGATTCTACAGCGAAGTCAATAACAGCAAAGATATCTTTCAGAGCTTCTTTATCATAAAGGTTAGCTCCAGTCAGGGTTCGTTTGATGTTTTGTGTAGCTTCCGGTATTGGAACAGAGGGGTAGAGGGAGATAACATCAAAGCTGCCAATAAATTCATGTTGTGCAAGGGTGATATCTTTTAGCTTGGAGATGAACTCATTCGAGGAGCTAAGGACTCTGTCTGTGTTCCGAAGGAATGGCATAAGAAAAGTTGCTAGGGCTTTCTTAAGGAGTGCTGATGGTGCTCTCTTTCTTGAAACGATCGGCCTGATTGGGTTGCTCTCTTTCTTGAAATGATCGGCCTGATTGGGTTGCTCTCTTTATGGTGCTTTAATCTCTCGAATAATTTGGGTATGGATGCTCCAGGAGGGAGTTCCGCTCTCGCTTGATGGCGTCTGGAAGGGCTTTAAAATTAGCAGCTTTCCTGACTCTTGCTTTCCATCTGTTGAGAGGGTCTGTTGTCTGCATGACGGCGTTCGAATCAATGAAAGAACGAAGTTTTATGTCGTAGTCTTGCTTGTCTATTATGGCGATCTGCCCCGACTTATCAGTTAGTAGGAAAACAATGTCTCTGTCATCTTTGAGCCTCTTTAATTCAAGTGGGAGCTTCTGAATGTAATTTCTCTTCCGTGTCTTCGCGATCCTTGTAAGTATGGCTGCGCATTTGTATCTGATAGGGTCACGCTCAGCAACGGGCAAACGCATTAGGACACTTTCGATTTGTGGCACCACTTCTTTGCATCTAAGAGGTCTCTCAAATGTAAATTTCGGGCCTTTCTGCTGGATGCAAATCTCTGAATGGTCTTAGAAGAAACATTAATGACTGGAATTATGAAATCTTGATGCTGAAGAACGTTCGGGTGCTGTTCTGCCCAGAGCTTATCTAATTTCCTCTTGTGGTGAGCTGCGTGGGTTTTACGCTCTCTGATGGTCAGCATGTCTATTTTTCTTAGCATTATATCTAGCTCCAAAGGGGAGACTAGATGCGTTAGAGCACCGTGCAGGCTATAGGACTTGGATTCCAGTTCCATGATTCTAACTCTTTTGGAGCGAATGAGGTGCTTCAGCGTTTGCTCCTGAAATATTAACTTTTTACGTCGGAACCAAGGATTGTCTAGTGCCGATTTAAACTTAAGGAAAGGAGGAATCAGGTCCCGCGCTCTGCAGTCTTGAAAGAAGTCAAAGTGCGATCGTTCTATCTCAAGCTTGATTATGAATCTTCTAAATTTATGATATGCGTCCATTATATGCCCGGAAACAGCAAAAAACAATAGATAGATTGTGGGACGCTAACACCAAAAAAACTAATTATAAATATAATGATCCGATTTATTGGTGTCAAAGTAAGAAATCACACGAATTTCACTCCGCAAGCTTTCTCCGTCAACGGACGACTTCATCAGGCAGTTACATAGAGAATACAGAATCAAAATTGTAAACAGAACGTAAATTCTAATATGACAAATGAAATCATGCGTGAGGCCGCCCCGGTGGCGCAGTGTTCTAAGCGATGGCGGCTTCTGATCATTCGTCCGTAAGGGGTCCGGGTTAGAATCCCGGTAAGGCATGGATGTTGTGTTTGTCTTACGGCACTGGCTCTCTCCCTTCCCTGGAACCAGTGACCCTAAATTAGGGACGGGCGACTGCTTATAGCCCATTGAGTTGCTCAAGGTGGTCGTTAAACCTCCATTCAAAAAAAAAAAAAAAAAAAAAAAAAAAAGAAATCATGCGTGAAGACCGCGCGCATAAATAACCACGGAACGTGGTGAATACAATATCTTAAAAGTTAATGCAAAAACAAAAAATGTTAACTTTAGGAAGAAACTAGAATCATGAAGTCCATCTTGCGATGCCTAGCAGATAGTTCCAAGCTAACGGTAGTTCGAAAATGACATCTGTGTTGTATTCATCCTGCCGCGTTAATATTTCAACTGTTCCCCTTATGGCAGCTGTTCTTGCCTCTCCATATGGTGCGTTCTTCAAGATATGCATTAACTTTTAAGATATTGCATTCACCACGTTCCGTGGTTATTTATGCGCGCGGTCTTCACGCATCATTTCATTTTTCATATTAGAATTTACGTTGTGTTTACAATTTTGATTCTGTATTCTCTATGTAACCCACTGATGAAGTCGTCCGTTGACGGAGAAAGCTTGCGGAGTGAAATTCGTGTGATTTCTTACTTTGACACCAATAAATCGGATCATTATATTTATAATTAGTTTTTCTGGTTTTAGCGTCCCACAATCTATATATTGATGCTATCTTGTTGTGTTCTACAATAAAGCTAAAGTAAAAATAACCTAATATTGAAGTTAAAGTCTGTAATACAACAGCTAAAGGTATTAGCGCGCAGTTCAAGTTAAAATAATTGGTAAAGCGACTTTCACTAATTTAACATAAAACATTATATGGTTCTCAGACCACTCGGCCACCTATGCAGCGACGCTGGATCTATCTCTTCCCAGAAACAAGTGGAATTAATTTAGGCTTGGGTTTTAGACTTGAGCATCTAAGGATCCATAGCCTTAGATGCTCATTGCGATTCCATTTACCACACCCTCACAAAATTCCAATATCAGCCAGCATGTGGCAGCATTCTCGCAAATGAAAGCATCGGACTGATTGCATATCGTGATGCAAATTCGGTGCGCTATTGTGTATTGCTATATAGGAAACTTTAAGCATTTATGTACTAGATAATTGGAGTAAGTATAGGAGCTATACGTCGTTTGAAAGAACTTTGGCTTTAGAATCTCATACTTAGGGTACGAATAATAGGCGTTCTAACGTGCATCGTTTTAGAGAACTTTGGACGTCAGAAATCAGGGTACGAATTACTGACGTTCTAGTGTATGCTATTTAAACTACTTCAAGCATGAATTGACCATGCAATTAGTGGCAGACTGGCCGTCCACAAACGGCCCCAGCAGCTATTTTGTGCGGCTCACTTTTGGTTACCAACGCATCCTGTCCCTGAAAACCGGTATGTCAGCATCACTATTTACTATTTAAATATCTCTTTAACACAAGTCTTGTATCACTGCTTTTTTTTTTTTTTTGTATTGAGGCGATAAATAACAACATTTTACTCATTATCCTGGACCGCAGATCCTAGTAAATTTTAATGTAAGGACAAAATTACATCCGTTGTTGAGTAGAACAGACAAGATATGTTTTCTGAGAAAGACTGTCGAAGACTTTATTCCATTCTTAGGAATTTTATTGTGATAAGTAATTCAGGATTAGTAATACAAGCGTTATCGCTTTTAGGGAGAACGGAAATCCAAATATGCTAAAAATATTTTTTTTAATACTTACCTGTCATTAATAATATAAAAAAAATCTCTTGGAAAAACGGAAAATGTCCAGAACTGAAAGAATTTTCAAGGCAAATTTATAAAATGAAAGAAATTAAGGAATGCAAAAATCAATTTTTATTTCATTACTTTCGAATTAAAGCACTTTTGCTGTACATGCAACAGGCTTTCCGGAAGCGCAGTTCAAATATTCGTGCTACCGTAATGCCCAAAAAGTAGTAAATCAAATGAAGATCGCATTCGAAAATAAATATATAAATGATAAAAAAAAAAAAAAAAGATTATACATATAAAAAGCGGCAACCGAAAAATTTTACTGTAGGTGAACCTCAATATATTAACGTACACAATGCATTTCCAGTTTCTATCCAAGACTATTAATAGTATATGTGATTATGTTGTATTGATTATTTAACTGCAACTGCAATTGGAAAAAGTGGACTGAGATAGAGGATATCAGCCCAAAGGGACGGGTCTTATATCTGAAAATCCAGAAAGGGGAAGGGATTGTGTTAAAACCATTATTTGGCTCAACAGAACCATTTATGAACAGAACGTTCGCTACGCAGCGCGCGAGCGCGTGTTTGTGGTGTGTGTTTCCTTCAAAGTGGTAAACAAACTTTGCTGTTTTAGTACAACTTGGTTTTTTTTTTTTTTTTTTTTTTGATTGGAGGTTTAACGACCACCGTGAGCAACTCAATGGGCTATACGCAGTCACCCGTCCCTAATTTGGGGTCACTGGTTCCAGGGAAGGGAAAGAGCCAGTGCCGTAAGACAAACACAACATCCATGTCTCTCGGGATTCGAACCCGGACCAATGATCAGAGGCCATCGCCTTAGACCACTGCGCCACCGGGGCGGCAACTTGGTTTTTGCTGAAGTAAGTATATAGTATATTATGTATGTATATACATTTATACTTTCGAATTTCATCCACCCATCTCCCATGTGGTCTTTCTCTGGGTCTTTTCCTGTCCCTTGGAATCCAATCTAAAATTTCGGCTGTCCATCGATGATCCGTCCTTCTGGCAGTATGTCCAGCCCATTGCCATTTCAGCGATTAAACTCTGATCATGATGTCTTCCACTCTTGTCATTTTTCGGATCCACGAGTTCCTTTTCTTATCTCTCCTGGTTACACCAAGTATGCACCTCTCCATGCTACTTTGAGTTGTCTGCAGCCTTTGTATGTCTCTTTTAGTTAAGGTCCACGTCTCTGCACCATACGTAAGCACTGGAAGGATGCATTGATCAAACACTTTTCTTTTAATACATAATGGCATATTGCTCTTGAAAATTATGCTGTTTCTTCCAAAAGCTCTCCAGGCAAGTTTTGTACGCCGATTAATTTCTTCATCAATGTGACCCTCACTTGATATCTGTTGTCCAAGATAAACGTACGTATCTGTTATCTCCAGCTTTTCTCCATCAATCGATAAATCTTCATTTCTTGTAAAAGCATTGAACATCACTTTTGTCTTCTGAAAGTTCATTTTTAATCCCACTTCTTTACTCTTGTCAGCAAGTTCCTGGATCATACTCTGCAGCTCTGATGGGGTAGTTGCAAAAATGACTACGTCATCAGCAAAACGAAGGTGGGTTAGATAATCTCCATTAATCTTTATCCCCTTGTTTTTCCAGCTCAGCGACTGAAAAACACCCTCCAATGTGGCATTAAAGAGCTTCGGAGATATGGTGTCACCTTGTCTCACTCCCTTTCCAATTTTTACGTGTGTTGTATTTTCAAACAGCCGAATCTTTGCACTTGCATTTTCATAGATGTTATTAATAATATTAACGAATGCAGGGGTGACATGGAGGAGACTGGCACAAGACAGACCGTTGTGGAGGAAACTTGGGGAGACCTTCGTCCAGCAGTGGATTGATAATGGTTGACAATGATGATGATGATGATGATGATACATTTATACATATATGTATATACGTATACATACTTTTTTTTTCTTGAGTTACTTGAGTTAGCACAAGTCTACCGGCCCAGAATTGAGCGGCCCACTAGGAATTATCCCGGTGGTCCAGTTCGCGCCTGTAGACAACGAAGACTTGATTTTGACTAGCGATTTTATTTTCCTTTCATAAGGAATTTAGGGCAATAAAAAAAAAATAAATAAAAAGTAGAAAAGCAATAAATTTATGATCGCATTGCATGCATAGTTTGTTAAGAGCAAACTGTTGCCTCGAAAAATAACTTTGAATAACTTTCGTTTAACGAAGAAAAAAATCCGTATTTTAAAAGCAATGAATAATAAAGTCGTTGACTTTTTTTCATCCTACAGCTTATAAAAATAAACAGCTTAATTGCAGCAGGATATCAAACAAAATCTATTCGCAATGTGTTCTCGCATTGGTTTAAAAAAGCGGACTATCACGGCTGATCTTGTCATTAAAAGCTGATGTAATCTGATACTTTGCTCCGGAGCAAATACACTAATGAAAGGCAGAATCATTTTTTATTCCAAAAATATACAAACACACATGGCATTTTATTTTTTCTCATACCGCCTAAATCGAAATGTTTTCAATTCTTTGACGCGTAAGATGATTTTCGCTGGAGATACCTTCACTGGAAGCCTATTTCCCTATGCACGGCTTAATTTTTTTTATAAATGAACACCACTATTTCTTTTTTCTACTATAATGAAGAGAATGCTAACACCTGTTTGATAAATTAAGAATAATACATTAATTTTAAAAGCCAAGCTCATTCCATGTTGGGCAGTCGATGCTTAACGAAAAAATTCTGTCCGGAGGCAAAGGCTTTACGAAAAAACAACGAAGTTTCCAGCACAGATTCATTATGGGACAAATCATTATCACCAGTGGCGCTCACAAGGGAGAGTCGGCTGAGTTCGACTCCTTCTCGCTCCCCCCCCCCAACAATGCCTTTGTCCTTCATTCATCACATCTATAAAAAACAACAACAACTTCGATTCATCCTAAGATGAATCTAAGATGACACTACAGTTTAAGGTAGAAGAGCCTACGCACTCACTGAGCCTTCGGGGACGACCGAGAGTTATGTTCATCCGCGGCACTTCCCACTGTATCCTGCTCTTAGCAGCTGTCCAATCACTTCCTCCATCAACTCATTGGCATCCTTGTCTCCCAAACACTGCATATCTACGCTTACGTGAGTTGGTCTAATTTTAAAACTTAATTTCTGAAAATAGAGCATTTTTTAGATTTGTCTAAATAACTATATGTACTTATAAGTAAACAGCTAGGACAATATAAAGTATGATTCTGGGCAATAAATGAGTTGGTTTTCACGGAAAATGTTGGGATCTATTTTTAGTCGCGGCGATAGCTTTCACGTACCCTTCCCCTTCTGTGTCATCTTAGGGTGAATCGAAGTATAATTGCGTTCTAACCGCCCCGGTGGCGCAGTGGTCTAAGCGTTGGCTTATGACCTTTCGTCCGAGGAGGGTCTGGATTTGAATCCCGGTGAGACATGGATGTTGTTTCCGTCTTACAGTACTGGCTCTCTTCCTTCCCTGGAACCAGTGACCCAAAAATTAGGGACAGAGGACTGCTTGTAGCTTATTTAGTTACTCACGGTGGTCGTTAAATCTTCAGTCAAAAAAAAAAAAAAAGTTACGTTCTTTTAAAATACACTAGCCCGACTACAGCTAAATTAAAATAAAATCTTTCTGCAGATGATTTAATACTTTCGTTGTCATAAATTATTTTTCTGTATGTCTTAGTTCTAGGTTTCGCAATGATCGTTCCTTTTCTGTACGTCTTACGCAGTGGAGTAGCTATCACAGGGCGAGGCAGTGCAATTGCACCAGGGCCCATTACCGGTCAACGATAAGCTACGGAAAGGACGAAAATAGCAATAAAAAAACTGATGATAATACGAGACAAAAAAGATGACACCGAATTTTTTTTTTTTTTTTTGATTGGAGGTTTAACGACCACCGTGAGCAACTCAATGGGCTATAAGCAGTCGCCCGTCCCTAATTTAGGGTCACTGGTTCCAGGGAAGGGAGAGAGCCAGTGCCGTAAGACAAACACAACATCCATGCCTGACCGGGATTCGAACCCGGACCCCTTACGGACGAATGATCAGAGGCCAACGCCTTAGACCACTGCGCCACCGGGGCTGCCCGAATTTTCGGGTGTAATAAGCACGTCTTTTGAATCCGTTCTGACGCAAATTAAATTTTTCAAAGCTATTCAAAGTCAATGGAGCCGGTATGAAAAACAATAGTATCTGACGGAAGAAAGAAGTTTTTCAATCAGGTTTTTAATCCCTCAGATATTGTTGTAAACGGAATCGTGAGCTTACGAACTCTTAGAAACAAAGATATCGACAAAAATAAGATGTGACTTTACGTCCCCTGGTGGGAAAACCATGCATTATTTTAGGAAGAAAGTATTTTCAAAAGGTTTTTCCATATGAGCGGTATCGGTCTAAGAAAAAAAATTTAGTCGAGTTTTCAGGAGCCGAGATTTTGCTACAAATTCATCAGAAGCAGAAATTAGCCGCCCCTGTGGCGCAGTGGTCTAAGCGATGGCTTATGACCATTCGTCCGAGAGGGTTCCGGGTTCGAATCCCGTGAGGCATGGATGTTGTGTTTGTCTTATACGGAACTGGCTCTCTTCTTTCCATGGAACCAGTGACCCTAAATCAGGGACGGGTGACTGCTTACAGCCCATTGAGTTGCTCACGGTCGTCGTTAAACCTACGGTCAAAAAAAAAAAAATCAGAAATTAACACTTATGTCCCCTGGTGGCCAAACCATTCTTCACCAAACATTAGAAATTATGTGAAAAATATTTTCCATCAGGTCTTGTATGCGATACAGGAAGAATTTTTCAAATCGGAGATTTAGAAGCAGAGATAACGCAGAAAACACAATTTACCTATATGCCGCCTAGCGCAAAGTCTATGAATTACTTGAAAATTTTGAAATTATATGAAAAACATGTCACACTGAAAACACTATCCAACAAAGAAGGAACTTCTCAAATCGGACTCCTAGAAGTAGAGATATTGACAAAAATAAGATATACATCTACGCCCCCTGGCGTAGAAACCATGGAATATTTAAAGAAGAAAATATTCCGAAAAGGTTTATTGACAGGAGTGGCATCAGTCCACGAACGAATTTTTTCAATCGATACTTTACAAGCTCAGATTTTGCTGCAAATACATCAGAACCGGAAATTAAGACTTACGCCACCTGGTGGCCAAAGTATTCTTTACCAAGGACATTTGAAATTATATGCAAAATATTTTCCATCACGAGGCATATCCGCTGCAGAAAGAATTTTTCAAATCGGAGTTTTAGAAGCAGAGATGTAGGGGGAACAGCAATTTACCTATGTGCCGCCTAGCGGACAGTCTACGAATTACTTGAATATTTTTAAAATTATATGAAAAACATGTCACACTGGAAACACTATCCAGCAAAGAAGGAATTTTTCAAATCGGACTCCTAGAAGTAGAGATATTGACAAAAATAATATATACATCTATGCCCCTGGCGTTGAAACCATGCATTATTTTAAGAAGAAAATGTGTTCTAAAAGTTTTTTTTTTTATTATTGGAGGTTTAACGACCACCGTGAGCAACTCAATGGGCTATAAGCAGTCGCCCGTCCCTAATTTAGGGTCACTGGTTCCAGGGAAGGGAGAGAGCCAGCGCCGTAAGACAAACACAACATCCATGCCTCACCGGGATTCGAACCCGGGCCCCTTACGGACGAATGATCAGAGGCCATCGCTTAGACCACTGCGCCACCCGGCTTCTAAAAGGTTTGTCGACGTGAGTAGTATCGGTCTACAAACGACGTTTTTTCAATAGAGAATTTAGAAGCTCATATTTTGCTGCAAACATCAAAAGCGGAAATTAAGATTTATGTCCCCTGGTGGCCAAACCTTTTTTTTTTTTTTTTTTTTTTTTTACAAAAATTAGAAATTATGTGCAAATGATTTCCCATCAGGAGCTGTATCCGGTGCAGAAAGAATTTTTCAAATCGGAGATTTAGAAGCAGAGATATAGAGGGAAACGCAATTTACTGCTACGCCCCTAGCGGAAAGTCTATGAATTACTTGAAAATTTTGAAATTATATGAAAAACATGTCACACTGAAAACACTATCCAACAAAGAAGGAACTTCTCAAATCGGACTCCTAGAAGTAGAGATATTCACAAAAATAATATGTACATCTACGCCCCCTGGCAGAGAAACTGTGGAATATTTTAAGAAGAAAATATTCCGAAAAGGTTTATTGATGTGAGTGGCATCAGTCCACGAAAGAATTTTTCAATCGATACTTTACAAGCTCAGATTTTATGGCAAATACACCAGAAGCAAAAATTAACACTTACGCCCCCTGGTGGCCAAAGTATTCTTTACCAAAAATTTGAAATTATATGCAAAATATTTTCCATCACGAGGTATATCCGCTGAAGAAAATTTTTTCAAATCGGAGTTTTAGAAGAAGAGTTATCGGGGAAAATGCAATTTACTTTTACGCCCCCTAGCGGAAAATCTATGTGTAGTTTGAAAAAGTAACTATATCTAAAATACTCTTCGACGTAAATGGGATCGAAAGATAAAATATTTTTTTCAATCGGAATGTTTAGAACCAAATATGTTGAATAAAATATATTTTTTGAATTCGACATCATCTGCATTTACGCCCTTTAGCGGCGAAATTGTACATCGTAAAAAAAAAAAAAAACGAAACAAAGGATCATCATTCGCATATTTCAAACTTCCTAATGCAAAAAGAATTTTTCAAATCGGACTAATAGTTGCATAGATATCGTGGGTACAGGCGCACGGACGGACGGACAAACCGGTAACATGAGCACGATCTTTATTTACAAGAGACGTGCTAATAATAACCTTACAATTTCTGTCAGGTTGCAGAAAAGATTTTGTATGACATTCTCAAAGGTGAAATCCAAAATTCATTCCACAGTAAGCCAATGGAAGACAATGGTAATATAATTATCGCGCATTACTGCGCTTATTGAACATTCACAGATCGTGAGGTTGAATCAGTTATTTTCATTAAGAAAATAACATTTTCATTACGAAAATAACTCCGAGAATGCATGTTTTTCCTGCCGTCTCTTTCCCTCGTTTTAGCCGTATTCTAGGAAAAGCCTCCTTATGTTCGATGCTGCACTTTTAATCTTGCCGACTATCAGACACGATGCTTCGTTCTCACGCCCTGTTCCGTCGATCATTCACATACCGCCATACATTGTGGGTGGCTTCATAGCTACGGCTGCTGTACTGATGACAAATATCCGTGTAACCGTGTATCGGTCAGTGTTGAGGAAACAAAGAGGCGATCCTTCCTTTAGCGTTGATCCGAATTTTGGTGACTGGACATCCTTATACTCTGCAACCTATGGTAACGATTGCTTGATGAGCTACCGCTACAGTATGTAAGAAAATTGTCGTATGTAAAAATTAGATTCGCAGCAATACTTCCAGTCATACCTGACATAACTTCACCGTATTCCTGCGGAATAGTGGATCCTACTTCATGATTCTACACCAAAGCCCCAACATTCCTATAGCTACACTACTGCTAATGCCTACTGCATTTTGGAGTACAAACAGAGTATTTCTGATGGATTTCCTTTTTTTTTTTTTTTTTTTTTGATTGGAGGTTTAACGACCACCGTGAGCAACTCAATGGGCTATAAGCAGTCGCCCGTCCCTAATTTAGGGTCACTGGTTCCAGGGAAGGGAGAGAGCCAGCGCCGTAAGACAAACACAACATCCATGCCTGACCGGGATTCGAACCCGGACCCTTACGGACGAATGATCAAAGGCCAACGCCTTAGACCACTGCGCCACCGGGGCGGCAGGATTTCCTTGCACGGGAGCAACAATGAATGCGCAAAATTACGCTACCCTCGAAAAGGGGAAGCTTTGATTTGCCGTCCGCAAGAAGAAGCACAGATATTTGTCGAAGAAGGTCATCCTGTTGCATAACATGATACGTGACGTAGATGACGTACTACTGCTGTGACGTATGGTTCGAATCGGCAATGTTGCAGCCATAAGCCTGCCGCGTAGTTCAGTTGGGAGAACAACCACTCCGGAGTAGGAAGACATGAATTCCACCACCGGCAAAAGGTTATACGCTATATTGGCGTCCGAACTCCTAGTTTGAAAATTTTGCGTGATGAGTCATTCACACAATGCACATGATTAATCCAATTCATTTTTCTACAATGAGATGGTCCTCTGAGCATGGTTGTCAGCTAATCCGAAACCTGCTATTTCGTGCCCATGTCTTTCTCAAAAGGGGGATAATATAACGTATTACGTGCATGACGTAAATGACGCCCTACTGCTGGGACGTTGAGTCAAATCAGCAATGTTGCAGCGATAAGTTTGCCGGCGCAGTTCAACTGGGAGAAAAGCCGCTCCGGAGTTAGAAGATGTGGATTCTAATCCATCACCAGCAAAAAAGGTTATATCCTATAAACAACGGTATGCCACACAGAGCTCACGTGACAATGGCAGCTGTGGCATCAATGGACTGGGAAAAACTACGGCATTCGCCCTGCAATCCTGGTATAGCTCCAAGTTATTTCCACACCACTTAAGGAGTGTTTCAGAGCGAAGAAATTCACTACAGATGAGCAGCTACAGGAGTGTGTTCTACAGTGGCCTCGACGACAACGAAAATCCTTCTACATGGCGAGAATACAGAGTGCTCCACAGAGCACTCTGTATTCCCACCATGTAGAAGGTCTTTCTCTAGGTACTCTCCGTTAGCACACCCATCTCTCCACAGAGATGGGTGTGCTAACGGAGAGTACCTAGAGAAAGACCTATGGTTTGAAAAGTGTACGCCTATTCGTTATTTTTGTGCAAAAAAAAGTCCAGGTCAACCTTGAACCACCGACGTATAAAAAAATCTTTGCATCAGTTTTTTTGTAGAAACACTTTTGTTAAAAACACGAAGAGAAAAAAAGTACAAGAACTACAACGAATCTTTTACCAAGTGTGGATTCATTATTGTTTTAGAGAAGAAAATTCAAGGTCTCAAAATATTATTTCCATGAAAACAACGCAGCTGGAACGGTACATCATCCTAAACCTGACTATGAAGATGTCGAAGGTATTAAGTTGGGAGAAGGGAACGTGAAGCAGCAAGGACCTTATATTATGCACAACATTATTATTTTTTTTTTGATTGGAGGTTTAACGACCACCGTGAGCAACTCAATGGGATATAAGCAGTCGCCCGTCCCTAATTTAGGGTCACTGGTTCCAGGGAAGGGAGACAACATTATTTGTGAGATATATGCTGATAAAACTTCACAAGCACGACCCTTAAAAGTCATATGCTATGAACTTCACAAGCACGACCTTTAAAGGTCGTGCTTGTGAAGTTTATATGTTACACAAAATGTGAAAATTTAGAAATCAATGTAATGACGGATCGAGTGCTACCTGTGTTAGGATCACAATGCATTAACATTGATTGGGAAACATTTAACGATAATTTAAAGTCAGTTTTTAGCCGCCCCGGTGGCGCAGTGGTCTAAGGCGTTGGCCTCTGATCATTCGTCCGTAAGGGGTCCGGTTTCGAATCCCGGTCAGGCATGGATGTTGTGTTTGTCTTACGGCACTGGCTCTCTCCCTTCCCTGGAACCAGTGACCCTAAATTAGGGACGGGCGACTGCTTATAGCCCATTGAGTTGCTCACGGTGGTCGTTAAACCTCCAAAAAAAAAAAAAAAAAGTCAGTTTTAGAAATAGTTATGTTAACTACTATATTATTTCAAGGAAAGCTCTTTGAAAAGTAAAATGTTTTATCTTTTGTTCTAAAATGTGGGTATCGAAAACGAAATGTATTTTTTTACACCGAGGTACGATGGCTATCTCTAAGGGTCATTCAAATGAAAACGAGCCAACAGACATAGCAAACCGCCGAATGGATTTACCGTGGCAGCGTCGACACAAAACATAGGTGCCACCCCGGTGGCTCAGTGGTCTAAGCGCTGGCTTGTTACCATTCACCCTAGAAGGATCCGGATTCGAATCCCGGTGAGGCATGGATGTCATGTTTGTCTTACGCCATTGGTTATCTCCCTTCCCTTGAACCAATGACTCTAAATTAGGGACGGACGACTGCTTATAGTCCACCGAGTTGCTCACAGTGGTCATTAAACTCTCAATCAAAAACAACAACAAAAAAAACCATAGGTGGCACCACTGTAGTGTTATAAAGCAGTGAAATGTAGCGCTGCAATCACGCCACGATGGAAACAACACCAGTACGAGGTCCTTTGTACAAGACCTCGTGCAGGTGTTAGGTCCAACCAGTTATGATTGAAGCATCGAACGTTGAACAGAGCACTTATCCGGTTTTTAACCGTGGAGGGTGTCGGGTGCGCAGAAATTCATCGCTACATTATAATGAATTAGCTTTATTTACTTTCCGCTAAGCTAATTATTATGAATGATTCTCTTCCTACCAGCTAGCTAATGATATACTTGTACTAAGCTTCAAAATGATGAATTCAAAAAGGTGTTGTTACTAGTTAATTACGAACGTAAACAAAGTCTCAACGCTGGTTATTTATATTAATCAAATAAATGTTATAAACCTAACAGCCAGACAGAGGTCTGACAAAAACTATGAATTGAGAAAGACTGAACTTACTGAAAACTTCTTTATTTCAACGACTCTTGGTCAACTAAGGTACACACAACACTAGTAGAACAATAATGAATAATCACTCCTCGTAATATACACGCTTTCGCTTAACGACCACAAGCTCTCCTCGTAACAACACAAAGCTCTCCTAAGTCTCGATGAACGCGCCTATATACTAGCTACCACCACGTCATGACTTACACTCATTGCCAGATCTCATTCAGCGGGTGAAATAATATTTCGTTCAGTAGGAAGATAATTTACATAGTAAAATAAAATAACCAGAGATAGTAAAATCAAAAGGAAAGTGAATATAGAGTATACGTTACATCATCTCCCCCTTAATTTTTCTTTTTTTTTTTTTTTTCCCGAAAAACCTATCAATTTTGGAGTGTAAGTCTTACATTTCGTTGATTGACGTTTCTCGACCTCTTTTTTGATTTGTTGTTTGGTGGTAGCCGTATTTACATTATCAAACTTGGCATGACAATTTAAGAAATCTGTATTCGACTGTGTAACTTATATTGTTGAACAAAACAAACCTGCATCGGCATACTTTCCTTTTATTCTGCCAAGCAGGAATCACTTTTTTAATTTCAAATGACGTTCTCATTATTCGGTGAATACATACCAACTGTATCAGCAGCGAAGATTGCCTGGAGCTGCCTAACAGTAACAATTTTATTATTTTCATTTCAAATTACGTTCGCAGTATTCGTTGAAATACATACCAACTGTATCAGCAGCGAAATTTACCTGGAGCTGCCTAACAGTAACAATTTTATTATTTTACCCCTAAGCACATAGATATATATAAAAAAAGTGGATTAGTAGATGGACATAGAAGAAATATAAAAAAAAAACACACACATATATACACAAAAAATAATGCATAGGCCCACACGAAAAAAAGAAATTCTGACACGCCAACTGGTCGTGCAGGAAAAACAACAAACTGAGAAAAGAACCTGTCCACGAGAACTTACTTATCTCGAGGACGCATAAAAAACTCGAGTGCGATAACGTTTTCCAGGCCTAATTGGACTGGTAAAATCAGGTGGCTTGGACCTCTTCAGGGACTGGAATGGAACTGGAACATCGGTCTGCTGTCGGTCAGGAAATCCCGGCGGCTGACGGGAACGGTCAGGAATGGCGGAAATCCTTCGGTCCGAAACGGCTGAAGTCTGTGGGTCCAGAAATCCCTGCGGCTGAGAAGAACGGTCAGGAGTCTGGCGGTCTGGAAATCCCTGCGGCTGAGAAGAACGGTCAGAAGTCTTGCGGTCCGGAAATCCCTGCGGCTGAGAAGAACGGTCAGAAGTCTGGCGGTCCGGAATCCCTTGCGGCTGATAGGAACGGTCAGGAACGTCTGAAGTCTGGCGGTCCGGAAATCCTTGCGGCTGATAGGAACGGGCTCCCCCAGGCTTTGGATATGAAGTCCCTTTGTGCTGGGGCCCGTTGTGTCCTTCCAGTATCTTTTTGGACGGACGTGTCTCCGGCCACATCGTTTGCTTTCGCTTACGCCCACGTGGCATGAGAGTAGCAGCAGGCATCGGCCCTGTTTGCCCTGAACGTAGGTTCCAGGGGCGAAACCCGGGCGGATGCGAAGATTTCTGCTTTCGTCGCTGTTGCGGCGAAGCAGATTGGGGAGACAAGTCACGTTTGCGCCCAGCCTTTGGGGGTGCTGGACGGTTTGGAACATAAAATGTAGGATTCATAACTGATAAGTCAGAAATGTCCGAAGCCTCTGAGTCGCTGCTGTAATGCAGTGGTTGTGCAGGGCGATGTTTAGATTTGCCTATAGGAATACTTTCGGACGAGGTATTCAAAGAAGAAGTAGCCCGCATTGGTGCAGAGTTATCCGGAAACGGCACAGCAATAGTCTTGGCAATGGTTGGAGGGAAAGGAACGATACTAGTATTCGACGAACTCGATTCGAGCCTTGGTCTCATGGGAAAATCAGGTTGCGTGTGTAGAAACCCGTCTGGAGGGGGGGGAGGGTGAAGGAAAAATCACTGGAGATTCTTCAAAAATGTTTGTTGGTTCGTCCAAAATTTCTGGCGGTTGAACATGAGATATAGATTCTGGAGTCTGTGGAACAGAAGGTTGAGTAGGATTGATAATGAAATCTATATTCCGTTCATGATACTTTCGACACTGATCAACATGTACATATTGAAAATGGTTGTCAGGTTTCTCCAGAACAATATTATTTTCAAAGATATTTGCCACCCGATATGGACCTTCGTAGCTGAGTGCAAACTTCTTCACTAAAGTATGCGAAACAGAAGACTGGAAGTGCGTTTCCACGAGAGTGAGATCTCCAATGACAAGATCTGGTTTCCTACGCCTAGAATTATAATATCTTGTTTGAGCCGCTTGTGCTCCTAGCATTACAACACGAGCTTTTTCTGCCATGATTCTTACTGATTGCGGAGTTGGTCGCTGGTTTAGTTCATCGATAATCCCCGTTAAATTTTCAAAAGGGGTTTTAATTTTGCGACCCAGAAAAAGTTCTGCAGGAGTAATTTTAGTAGACTCGTGGACAGACGAGCGGAGGGCGAACGCAAAAAGCTCTAAATGGTCATCCCATCTTTCATGATGATCCATTACAAAAGTCGCAATCATTTTCACTAGCGTTCGGTTAACACGTTCCGCAGGATTACTCTGGGGATGATATGGGAAAATGAATTTATGTTTAATGTGTAGTCTCGCACACATTCTTTCAAAAATGTCAGAAATAAATTGAGGACCATTATCCGAAACTACTTTATTAGGTGCACCATATCTAGAAAATACTTCATTAACTAAGACATTACAAATAACTTCAGCCGTAGCGGCTTTAATGGGAAAA
Source organism: Macrothele yani (assembly GCA_039090855.1). NCBI lineage: Eukaryota > Metazoa > Arthropoda > Arachnida > Araneae > Macrothelidae > Macrothele > Macrothele yani. The sequence continues at coordinate 164,438,804 of CM077029.1, read as the reverse complement.
ACTTCAACCCATTTAGAAAAATTATCAGTTAGTACTAAAACGTAACGAGCTTTATTTTTAACAGATAATGGATAAGGTCCCAATAAATCTATGGAAATAATATCAAATACATGAGAACTTGAACTAGATTTCAAGTGACCGGCCGGTCTTACATTACGGTAATTATTAATCTGACACCAGTGACATGATTTAACGTATGCGAGCACACTTTGGTACATGCCAGGCCAATAGGCAACATCCCGCAATTTACAACGGGTCTTGCGAATACCTAAATGGCCTGCAAGAGGTTTGTCATGAAATTCATTTAAAAGAGCCATTCTAAGGGTTCGCGGAATACATGGGCGAAACTCTGCCCTAGTAGTCCTAGATTTTGTATAATAAAGAAGACCCTCTATTACTTCAAAATGTTGTGACCTTCCAGCCAGAGAAGGATCACTTGGTAGGGGCGAACCCGCAAGCAAAAAATTGTAGATATCCCCAAAATCTGGATCATTTATTAATTCTGCCATTATCTGCTCTCTGGATGTTATATCAGCTATTAGAAGTAAAGGCTGACATCCAGGAGTAGTTTCTGTGGGGACCCCACTAATCGGAACGCGAGATAATGCGTCCGGTAATTGATTCTTATTACCTGGCTGATACGAAATTTTGATATTGCTCTCTTGTAACTTCAGAGCCCACTTCATAAGTCTTTGAGATAGGTGCTTAGCAGAATTCAAATACTGAAGGGCAGAATGATCCGTAATTATGTTAACTGTCAATTCGTTAAGATAACATTGAAATTTATTCAGTGCATACACAACAGCAAGACATTCACGTTCCGTAGCTGAATAATTGCGTTCAGCTTTGGCTAAAGTACGAGACGCAAAAGCTATTGGATGCCCAGCTTGTGACAAAACGCAACCAAGACCAACTCCGGATACATCAGTATAAATATCAAATTCCTTAGTATGATCCGGGAAAGCCAACACCGGAGGCTGAGTCAATGCAGACTTCAGTGTTTCGAATGCAGCGTTAGCCTCAGGTGTCCAAATAAACTTCTTGTATTTACGTTTTAAAGCATACAATGGCTCACATATTGTAGCATAAGCGGGGACGAACTGCTGATACCATCCGGTCATTCCCAGAAAGCGGGATAGTTCTTTTGCTGTTTTAGGCCGAGGAAACTCAACAATAGGCCTAATTTTTTCATTATCAGTGAATAAGCCGTGGGGAGTAATTTTCAACCCCAGATATACAATCTCGTCCCTCGCTATCTGGCATTTACTAGGTTTTAACGTCAAGCCAGCATTGTATATAAGTTGGAAGACCTGTTTGAGCAGAGAAAGGTGCTCGTCAAAAGTCTCTGATGTGATAATAATGTCATCCAAATAGACATGCACATGGGGACCCAGGACAGGTCTGAGAACCGTGTCCATAAGCTTTTGGAAAGTAGCAGGTGCAGAAGCTAGTCCAAAAGGCATACGTAAATATTCATAGGCCCCAAAAGGAGTCACAAAGCCAGTTTTATCGACAGAGTCCGGATGTACTGCCACCTGCCAATATCCACTCGCCAAATCCAAAGTTGACATCCATTTGGTTGACAACAAGTCATTTAAAATATGTGACATGACAGGTAGTGGATAATTGATCGTTTTTGTGACTTGGTTGAGCTTGCGGAAATCTGTCACGAAACGAAATTCATTGGGTTGTTTCTTCGGAACCAAAAAGGCAGGAGCAGCCCAGGCGCTTGTTGATTCCCTGATTATGCCCTGCTTAATCATTTCAGCAATTTGACGTTGCATTTCCTGTTTCTTATGTGGAGCACAAGGGTAAGGTTTCGTCGCAATGGGTTTCGAACCATCAGTGTCAATAACATGATAAACCACCTGTGTGAAACCAGGTTGATCCGAAAATAAACCAGGGCTTTCCTGTAAAAGGAGAGAAAGCTGGTCTCGTTGCCCCTCATTCAATTGGTTACTCAATAATAAACTCGTGATATCTACAGGAACCGTAGGAATCATTTCGACAGGTTCCGGAAAGGAAATCACATGTTGTACAAAATTCAAAGTTATTTGAAACTTGTTTATAAAGTCCATACCCATTAAACATTTCACGGGTAGCTCGTCTATAAGCAGGAAAGAATGTGTAAAACGAGCTTTTCCCAGCCCTAAAGATAATGTGACAGTTCCTGAGATACTGAAGATTTCATTATTTGCACCTCGCAAATACTGCGTTGCAGGCTGAACGTGTATTGCAGAAAAAGTGTCAGTGCAAAACTTTGTATTTAGGGCTGATATTTCAGACCCAGTGTCGAACTTTGTCTCGACAATAATGTCTTCAAGTGTCAAGAATACATCAGACAACTGAGGAGTTTGAACAGTTACTAATACTGTTTTAGGGTCAGAATGTTTGGTATCAGGAAGCAGGACCGACCCTTCATCTAGTTCCTGTGGAAGTTTAAAGGAATCCTGGTGGGGTTATCATGTGGTCGGAAACCTCGACCCTGCCGGGTATCGAGAAAATTTTCACGATGAGGAAAACTGGGTGAAAACTGCGTCGGGAACTCCGCATGTCTGTTGACATTTTCATATCCGTTACGTCTGCCCTCAGCACGGGCAGAAAAATGATCATTGCCCTGGGCATGATAACGTTCCGAATGCTGCTGAGTGAAACGGGGTCGAGCATACTGTGCATTATGACGATATCCCGAAGCTTGTTCAGAAACTCGCTGTTGGTTCGCCACTCTTCTGTGTGGTGGAACGTATGAAGCTTGGGTGGGCACTTGTGTATGCTCGCGCTGAAAATTATGTCTATTATGCCGCTGAGGGTTTTCGTAATAAGCCTCGCGGGGTGCCCGAGCATGGTGAGTTGAACCATGTTTGCCATGTCGCTCTTCATACGTGCGCATGAGGCGAAGGCATTCATGAATTGTGGCAGGGTGTCGAACCTCCAGAAAATCTTGTAAGAATGGGTCGAGCTGCTGCACGAGGGTATCCAACATGTCAACATGACTGGCATGTGGATCCCATAGGTTATATAAGCGTGTAGTTTCCAACACAAATGCAACAGGGCTATCATTGGGACCTTGCTGACGCGAAAAAAGCTGTTGAGCAAGGCTAGCTCGACTGAGGCCGAAAGGAAAGACCTCCAAGAATTCTGCACGGAAATTCTCATAATGAGAATCCGGGTTCGACCCTCTCCACTGCCGATACCAGGTCTTAGCGGTATCCCTCAAGCAAGTGCCGGCAATTTGGACTTTGCAGTCTTCAGGAATATTATAGAGATCAAAATGATCTTCCAGATCTCCGAGGAACTTTAAGGACCCCTCCAAACCATTGAAATGAATTGTTCCTGTATGCGGCACGAAATGGGCAAGCATTCTGCTTCGCTGAGAGGATTGAACTCCCTCAGGTACGACCCGCGACTCAGAGTAATAAGAAGCTGGTGCATTACGAAATGATGAAGAATGCCTGGGTGCGTGTAAATCATTCACATCAAAGTCAGAGCCACAGGCTTCGTGCAAATTGTCCAACAAAACACCATTACCCTCGAGACTTGCCGGAGGGTGGAAATTTGCAGTTGTCTCAGGTAAGGAAGACATGGGTAATAAACGTCAAGATCTCGTGTTCGAGAAAAGTTCGGGTGCCAATTATAATGAATTAGCTTTATTTACTTTCCGCTAAGCTAATTATTATGAATGATTCTCTTCCTACCAGCTAGCTAATGATATACTTGTACTAAGCTTCAAAATGATGAATTCAAAAAGGTGTTGTTACTAGTTAATTACGAACGTAAACAAAGTCTCAACGCTGGTTATTTATAGGAATCAAATAAATGTTATAAACCTAACAGCCAGACAGAGGTCTGACAAAAACTATGAATTGAGAAAGACTGAACTTACTGAAAACTTCTTTATTTCAACGACTCTTGGTCAACTAAGGTACACACAACACTAGTAGAACAATAATGAATAATCACTCCTCGTAATATACACGCTTTCGCTTAACGACCACAAGCTCTCCTCGTAACAACACAAAGCTCTCCTAAGTCTCGATGAACGCGCCTTTATACTAGCTACCACCACGTCATGACTTACACTCATTGCCAGATCTCATTCAGCAGGTGAAATAATATTTCGTTCAGTAGGAAGATAATTTACATAGTAAAATAAAATAACCAGAGATAGTAAAATCAAAAGGAAAGTGAATATAGAGTATACGTTACAACATGAGTAACGTGCACGAAAACTTCATGTCTTTGTCACATGTTAAAGACTGGAGTAAGCGGTTCCGAGAGGGGCGGTCATCGTTTACTGATGATTCGAGGCCAGGGCAAGCACACCATCTGATCACCGATGTTTCCGTCGCTGAAGTGGTTAGTCTCATTCGAAAAGACAGAAGAGTCACTGTGGAAGCACTTGCCGACAAATCTGGAATAAGTGTAAGGAGTGTGTGTGCACACCATTATCCGAGATCGTCTGCAGTATCGAAAGATTTGCGCGCAGTGGGTTCCACACAACTTGCAATCTGTGCAGAACGATATTTGCATGGGTGTGCCATTAGAACATTTAGTGCAGTATCATGAGGAAGGTCGGTGTTTCATCGACAGAATCATTGCGGCAAATGAAGCGTGGTACCTTCTTTTCCGACCACAAGGGCCCTCATTTGTTCGAGTTTCTCTTCACCGGAAACACTGTAAACCACACCTGGTATACGGACACACTCAAATCTCTGCGAGCATCACTCAAGTCCAAGTGGCCCGGGCTGCTCACTGCAGGAGTTATTCTTTTTCACGACAACGCCCGCCGCCACACTAAAGAAATCGTCCAGGATTACTTTTGAAATTCAGGTGGGAAACATTCCAGCATCCGGAGTACAGTCTAGATTTGTCCCTCATGTGACTTTCACATTTTCGGGGAGCTGAAGAAGTATCTGCGGGTTCATAGATTTCACTCGGGCGAAGAACTGTAGCAAGCTGTTCAGGAATGTTTCAGCCAGCAGCCCACCGCCTTCTACGCACGAGAAATCAAGCGTCTAGTGTCACAGTGGGAAAAGGGCCTTAATAGCCACAGGGATTATTATTCTTAAGGTAAGTCGCAATATCTTTCTCATACGCCCTTTGGCTCGTTTTCATTTGAATGACCCTTACGGATCACAAGAACAGAAAGGTACTGAAATAAACGTTTGAGCTCCCGTCTGAGGTGTATTTTTGAAACAACAGAAGAACGATTTGTTATAGTACATTGATAATTTATAGTGGCTCTTTAACTGAGATATTTTTAGTGAATTCATTAAGAATGGAAGTCTTAATGAATTCAATTAAAGATTGCAAGGAAGGAAGACACATAATTGAGGCAAGAAAAGAAATCGCAGCATTCCTTAATAAAGTTGGCCTTTGTACTGTAAAGGTGAAGAGGCTACATTTTGCTGGGGGTTATTTTTCACACTAGTGTGGTTTATAGAAGAACAAAGCAGATCGAAGCGAGTCTAAAGTTTTTATTGATGAACATACAGAATGCGACTAGAACAGAGTTTTCCAATTTCAGACCTTCAATGATTCAAGATCTTTTGGTATGTAGCAGATCAGGAGGAGATCAAGATTTAAGAATTACAGGAGTCCTGCCAAAAACGCTGAAATGTTACTACATTGTTAAATGTGCTTAAGAGAGTTATGGCTATCATCAGGACGAATTCGTCCTGATGATGCCGAGCCAATAGCTCTGCGAAACTATAGTCAATGTATAATAAACTTTTGATAGTGGTAAATGTTGGTATTTATATTTTACGTAGTGCATTCTTCAAACTAATAAATTACATGCAGAGCTTTCATAAAAAGTCACTGTATTTTCCAGTGTTATTACAAGAACATGAATTAAAAGCTTAAGATTCCTGGATTTTGTGTTGGGATTTTTAATAATTTAACATTGTATACTTTTCTTAGTGCATCTGTTTTGCTATGCAATGGGAAGTTACAGTGGATTTCGTCCATTAACTGTTCCAAGTGGAAACAGGGAGGTGTCGGTGGAAATAGTGAAAAGGCTGAAACTGTCTCGCCGACTTCGCTGTACAGAGCGACATGGGACGTTTACTTTTAGTGAGTCACTGCCTTGAAATCTATTCGTCTTCTAGCCAGTGTTTGTGATCGAGTGGAAATCATACGAAACAAAATTAAAATTATTGTACTTTTCTCTCTATATAAATATACAAGCAGTGTATTATTTGCGGTGTAGCTGCATGCCTCATAGGCCCTTGGTAATAGTGGACCCCAAGGCTATAGCCTCGTTAGACCCCACTTTAATCCGGCCCTGGTTCTACTGCTGTATTCTGCTACTTATCTTTCTGAGCCAGAGTCTTCTATTCCAGCCACGTATCGATTAAGAATAACACAACTAGAAAGAAGTGCATAAGATTAACTGCGTTGTGTCTACAAGCAAGTTATGCTCCCGAATTCACAAGTTTTGCCCAAAGTCCAAACAAATTTTGCTACCAGTACATTTTCATAAAAAGATTTCTCCAAAAATAAAAAGTGGTGTAAAAGACCCTAAAATGTTTTATATTGTTATTCATTGAAATAAGTCATAACAGATATGCCTCAGTGAAGATCAACAACAAAAAACAAAAAAACGAATCTAGGTGTATTATGAACAGACATGTGACTCTCAGCATGGCAACGAGCCTTAGTAACGTAACTGAAGGACAACCAGCCTCGTTGAAATGACGGCTTCTTACTTTGAAACTTTAACTTCCGAGTACAGAATGCGGTATTTGGAAAAAATTAAAGAGATTGAAGAAAACGATCCTCATGTGCTGAATGCAAGTATATTCGAAGGTGGTGCGAAAAGTTTTCCGAAAGTGCAAATAGTAAATATTTTCGATTACTTCGTCTTTGGTCGAAGTGCCTTTACCGCAGAACAGTTCGAGGCATATAAAAGTTTCGTGGCACATAACGTTTCCTCGTTGTCTGTATTCTTTTACAGGGTAATTTAGTACGATCACAAATTTGTGAGTAATCAGTAATTTAGGGAGAAAATAGGTACGCTGCCTTAATAGTAAGATTCTCTTCCCTCCCAGGTGCGGAGATCTGAGTAAAAAAGATAGGTTTTCTTTCTTTCCAGAAATCGCTGATTTTGGATAAAACTCACCCTTGAAAGGTTCTATGCCTTTTTGAGAGTTTAACTCTTCAACGAAAAGTGTCTTTCTAAGCTCTGGGAAGCGATTTCCAAGCCTTAGAAAAATAAGCAAATTTTTTTTTCTTTTCTTTTTTTTTTTTTTTTTACGTAAAATTGTGGTGAAAAAATAAAATAATTTCGCTGGGATTTGTGCCCTATAATCTATTTATCCATAAATAAATTTAGCAGCATAACACCGACATGTAAACAGACCTAGACACCAAAAAGGATTTTATTTAGACAATAATTTTAGCCATTATTTACATTTTTTTGCAAAACTGTGCTTCAGCTCCAGGTAAAAATCCAGGTGTATTAAAAAAATCAACTATAGTTTGGGGGTGGGGTATCATATAGAACAAAGTAGCAAACTAAAAACTCCCAACACCGACAGCCAAATTACCTTAAAAATGAAAAGCTGAAAACTCGCAAAAAAAAAGTGAGTCAGGTTAACGGTGTGATCGAGATCTAAAAAATACAGAAGAGCCAGAGATTTGAATCTGACTAAAAGTCAGGTTTGCTAACAAATTAACTTTTAGCCCTATAAAAAGTTTCAACACCCCTAGATCACCCAGGAACCTTCTGAAAAGAAGTCCCCGGAGAAAAAAAAAAAAAAAAAAAAACACGTGCACAGAAGTTCCGATTGGGAACCGAAGCGTTAATTTAAGAAATATTTTGACTAAGAGATAAACTCTAAAAGATGTTCTATAAGAAAATAGTCAATAGTAATAAAACCTACGCAAAAAAACAGCCAACACCTTTTAAATTCAACTTGAGAACTTTGAATCAACGAATGAAACGCTTGGCCCAATAAGTGCAGCAAGTAAAAGATGAATTCTCTGCTTTACCAGAAATCACTGATTTCTAGATAAAACTAACATTTAAGAGGTTCTCTGCCGTTGAAGAGTCTAACTCTAAAAAAAGTGTTTTCTAAGCTCTGGGAAGCGATCTCCATTCGTTTGGCATATAAGCGAATTTTTTCGGTACTGACTTTAGAGACAGCAGCTAGTAGCCTGAAAAAGAGTTACGGTCTCGATTTCCTCTACTACCGCAATTCATAATGTCAAAAAATTTAGGCATTTTGGCTTCAAATTTTTAAATTTTTATCAACACCAACCGCTAATGATTGCACTTTACACACTAAGTGCAGGACAACCAGTTATGCTTGTCCTTCACGAACTTGCAGGGACTGTTGCCACTTCACTGAAACTTCTCGATGACGTCACGCGCTACATCCTCATTGGGTGTGTGCATACGTTCTACCCGTTTTTATAGGCTACAAAGAAAGGAAGAGAACACAACAAATAACGTGCTCTTGCCATCTGTCTATGAGTAGGTGAATAACCCACTTTAACGAGGAAGGTTTTGAATATTACCACTTTAACGAGGAAGGGTTTGAATATTACAGTATTAAGAATAAAAAGCGGTTAAAACCTTCAAACCTGGTATTATTCCCTCCATGCCTAATTTCGCCGCCCCGGTGGCGCAGTGGTCTAAGCGATGGCCTCTGATCATTCGTCCGAACGGGGTCCGGGTTCGAATCCCGGTGAGGCATGGATGTTGTGTTTGTGTTACGGCACTGGCTCTCTCCCTTCCCTGGAACCAGTGACCCTAAATTAGGGACGGGCGACTGCTTATAGCCCATTGAGTTGCTCACGGTGGTCGCTAAACCTCCAATAAAAAAAAAAAAAAAAATAAAATCATGCCTAATTTCCAAAAAGATGTGAAAAAGGGAAAACGAATTGCATATCCAGATCCGTAACTTGCGAAATAACTTCTATATATGTTCTTTTTTTTTACTGGAGTTTTAATTACCACCGTGAGCAACTCAATGGGCTATAAGCAGTCGCCGGTCCCTAATTTAGGGCCACTGGTTCCAGGGAAGGGAGAAGAGAACCAGTGCAGTAAGACAAACACAACATCCATACTTCACCGGGATTCTAACCCCAACCCCTTTCGGACGAATTATCAGAAGCCATCGCTTAGACAACTGAGCCACCGGGGCGGCATATGCGTTCTTTCCCCAAAGAGCGAAATATATTTCTAATTTTTCTTTCATTAAATGTTACGCATTCATTTTATTTTAAATAGATTGCCTGACGGGCGACAATGGGAAGTTTTTAGTAATTGTTTTTTTAAACCCCAATATGTTTCCACATTACCTATTTGTCTGGACTTCTAAATATTTAGTTTTGTAAATAATAATAATAAAAAGAAAGCCAGGTTTGTTTCAGATGTTTCGCTAATGTCTGACAATAAAAACGTGAAATTTAATATACCGTGTCTGACAAATGCTTCATTAAAAATTTCACCATGACTAATGGCGATATAGTCTTGCATCATTTGAAATAAAAATTGAACACAAAATTGTCTGGGTATATTTTTGCAACCTTGATTTGTTCTTCTATGAAATTAATTTCATCTTTTTCGCCCTGTAGCTCTATTAATTCGTTGGCATACTCCAAGACGTTAAAATTTAAAAAATTGGCCAACAGTAAGGGGTAATCTAATATAGCGACAACATTGAATCAGCAACCATGTTGGTCGGCTGAAATCCAGTTTTGACGTCACATGAATAAGGCCGAGGCCACAGGCCGAGGCTGACGAAAAAGACAGGCTACGGTGCGAAATAGTCACGTGCACAACTTAGTACTGTCGCCAAGTCAATCGGTTGAACAGCCATTGCATCGTTGTTTCACAGTTTTTTGTATTGAGTGTTCGGTTTATTGTCATTAGGATACACGTATAGTTTTGTGAGGTAGGTATTTTTATATTTCTAAGATAAGGTTAATTCTTAGTAAACGTTTTATTTAGTTTTAGTGATAATTATAGGTTTAATGAGTAGGTCTTAGTTTCACAAGTGTTGAAATCTGCTCATGTCTCGTGAATAGTGAAGTATAAAGAAGTGAGTTATTCTGTGGTGAATTCTTATTTCAAATAGACAAATAGAATAATTAATATATTTTGCCAATGCCGATTCACATAGAGCTTGAATATTACCAGAAATCAGGGCAACTTTTCAGGGAATTATCCTTCGTAATTTTTATAACATTTGCATCTCCAACAATCAGCCCTTTCTTTACGAAATTAATGCTTGAACTGTTGCATTGTAATGTGTCTCTGAATTAAAGAGGACATTTTTTAATTTCGTAACTTAATGCAACTGTGATATAGCATTTGTCTGATTGAATTTACTAAAGTTGTCTGAACAGTGTGGACAGATTATGTTGAAAAACTTCACGATCAACTTTATTCTAACGGTACAAAACATAGGGAACTACTTTCGATTAAAAATTTCACATCTAGTTCTTCACTTGTATTAAAAGGTATAATTATTTTTACAGGAATTGCCATGCGACGGTGTTGCAGTGTTAGTGGCTGTAAGTCAAATTATAGAAGTCAAAAGGAGACTGTTACAACTTTTGCACACCAAAGTAATGTATGCAGCAGATTTTGTATAAGACAAACTTTGTCTTATACAAAATCTGCTGCATACATTTAAACAGACAAAGTTCTGATTTTAGATTTCCTTGTTCATTTTCTGTTGAATGTTTGTGTATGAGTAGCTTGAAAACTAAATAGGAAAACATAACTCTCCTCAGCTGCAAAATACTCTTGAACAACTTAGTAAAAGCCAAACATGATAACCGAAATGATATGAAATCACGTGAAAGAAAAATTAAGAAGTTGAAAGTCTGAACGCTTAGTTTTGTGTGCCTCTCCTTAGTGCATAGTGTGCACAGAGTAAATCCTGAGATAGGAAAAAGAGTTCAAACTTATCAAATATTTTATATGCATGTAAAGTGTATAGCCAGGTTGGTTAAAGCATTGAAATGTATTTTTCTTCTGTAGTAAATGAAGATAACATTTCTGAAAAGTTATCTTTGAAACTGGAAAGTAAAGATCCGTCATATTTGGTTTCATTTTATTTGAAACTTGTATACCAGGAAGCAGTGCTTCAGTTAGCGTCTCGTAACATATTTCCGATCTTTTTTCTGCTTCATCACATATTATTCACATAGTGACGCTGAGTGGTGGTGGCATTATGTACTGATTTGTATTTAATTTTTGGTGGTGTCTTTTTTTTTTTTTTAGATTGGAACTAATACTGTTTGTGCAGTGGTTGCCCGTCTTACACAATGTGCCTGTGATATACCTTTTTTATATTCTTCTATCCCAAGATATGCATCTTAATTTGCCAAGCCGTTTCACAGCAAAATGGACCAGAGGTCCTCATTTAATAGCAGTTTTGATTTCATCAGTCCAAATTCATTTGAAAATCTGTGGACTATTTTCTTTTCGTAGAAGATGATGCTGTACTCCTTCGCGTCATGGGGTCTGGCTAGTCCTTCAACGACGCCATACCCGTACGAGTTCCATGTCACTTATTTCCAGATTAATAAATGTTAGCAGTAATATTGCAGCATTTTTGTTTACGTTTCAAAACTGTACTAAAAAATTCCAGGAAATTTCTCTTATTTTTCATAATTGCCACTATGACTTCATTGCCATAAAATTTTTGATAAAAACACCTGTGAGAGGTTAACTAAAGTGTTACTGTGTGTGTGTCAGAGCTGAGTTCGGGCTCAATTTTAAGAGCCCGAGCCTGAAGTATGTCAGCCCGAAAATTATGATTATGATTAACCTGTATAGGCATTAAAAAAGTCTTCCAGACTTCCACTCTTTCCTACCCATGCAATTAACCGATGTCTTTATCAACTGCGGAGTGCGGAAGGGATGTCTATCTATTTCTATAGTTTCTTTAACCATTCATTCCTTCCTGAAATGTTTTTTTTGGGGGGGGGGGGATCAGGAAACATCTGGAGGCACAACAAACTACGTCGTATGTTGCTCAATTGAATTAACAGGGAGCTGCCCCTTTGAGTCCGTCAGCTTGCTATCTACTATCTATACTTCTTAAAACTTATAATTGGCAGAAATCCTGTAATTCATGGCCTATGGTATTTTGTTATCCAAGCCCGGAATGGATAGCCCCTGCAGAATTCCTACTCCCCATTTAGACCCAGTTGCTGAAGAATTCTCTTTAACAACTAGAAAGTGTAAAAAAAGCCTCTTGTGCTAAATCATATAAAATCACATTAAAAGAAAAAGGAAGAAAATTCTTCCCCTCTCTCCAAGCCCGAACTCCAGTAAGTATTACGCAGCCAGCGCCCGGTTCGGGCTCGGCGTGTCTCAGCACTGGTGTGTGTGTGTGTACTAGTGCTTAGCTTCACATTTATAGTAGGTATATTGAAAGTAAAAATTTAATTTTACCATAATGAGCAAATTTGGCTTCTAGTAAAGAATGTTAGTAAAATGCATAAATTCCTTAGTGTTATGAAAAAATACTAACCAATTCTGCTTAATTCCTTTAGAAATGTGTGGGAAATAATTATTTATACTGTTGAAATGTTGTCTAATCCAAAAAGTGATATCAAATATGTTTTATAAAAAAGTAGATCACAGTTAGGTATGAACATTACAAAAAGATTTAGGTAAAGAAAATAATGGACACAACTCATACATAAAATATTCAGATGGTAACATACTCGAGGATTTCTACATTCAGTTCCATTTTTTCCTCTTTTTACTCATACCGGTCAACACATAACCTTTTCTATGTTGTACTTGGTATGAGTCAAAAATTTTTTTGCTTAAGTCGCTTCCTTTTTTTTTTTTTTTTTTTTGATTGGAGGTTTAACGACCACCGTGAGCAACTCAATGGGCTATAAGCAGTCGCCCGTCCCTAATTTAGGGTCACTGATTCCAGGGAAGGGAGAGAACCAGTGCCGTAACACAAACACAAGATCCATGCCTGACCGGGATTCGAACCCAGACCCCTTACGGACGAATGATCAGAGGCCAGCGCCTTAGACCACTGCGCCACCGGGGCGGCTAAGTCGCTTCTTAATAGAATATATATATATACTGGCGGAAAGTGAAAAAAGAACACCAAAAAGGAGACGTCTGATACCAACAAAATATATACAGCATAATAACAGAATACAGAGAATAACGTGATCAAAACATTATGACAAAATACAGCTGTATTTGCTGGTAAACTGAAAAATAACATTTCCATGTAACATGGTTAGTACAAGGTTGAACCGCCATAAACTACGTCACACTGTGCAATTCTGGCATGGAGTCTGTCGTACAGATGTTGGATGTAAGTTTGGGGTATTGAGTTCCAAGCATCCTCAACCTGGCCGCGTAAATCCGGGATGGTCGTGGCTGGCCGTGGAGACCGAATAAGTCGTTGTCCCATAAAATCCCACACTTGCTCAATGGGGGACAAATCCGGTGAACGTTCAGGCCATGGAAGTTGTCTCACACCCTGAAGCGCCTGTTGCGTTGCACGTGCCTTGTGTGGGCGTGCGTTATCTTGCTGGAAGACACCACGATGGACCAACCTTACAAATGGCACAACAACGGGCTGAATGATGTTGTTGATGTATTAGGTGCTGTTTAACGTACCCGTTACAAACACTAGTTGTGTACGGGAGTGATAGCTGATCGCTCCCCACACCAGAAGACCAGGTGTAGGCCCTGTGTGTTGCTGGCGGATGCAAGAAGGGTGGAGACGCTCCCCTGTGCGCCTACGAAAACGCATACGGCCATCGGAGGCTCCCAAGCAGAATCTGCTTTCATCGCTGAACACGACAGGTCGCCATTGCGTTCTCCAGTGCAGACGTTGGCGACACCACTGCAGCCGTTCCTGACGGTCGGCTGGAGTCAGAGGTACACATGCCAGAGGCACACGTGCACGTAGTCCTGCATCTAGTAGACGGTTGCGGATTGCCCGCACAGTCACCTCAGGTGCAACGGCAGCTCGGATTTGCGTCGCAGTGGATGTTCTGCTTGACAACGCCGCTCTTCTTATGCGTCGATCAGTCCGCTCATCAGTCTGTCTGTGACTCCCGGTTCCACGTCTTGTCGTGTGGGAAAGTTCCTCGGACCATCTACGCCACCATCGTACCACCACCGATATACTTCCTGTCCAATTCGCTCTTTAATACGACTAGACGACCTCACTCAAAGTCCGATAACTGCTGAAATCGTACAAGTCTTCCATGTCCAGGCATTGCAGCTTCTTCAGGGTCTTCGCACGTGTCCGTACGCCGACGACTGATTACATTCACTTCGCCGTACTCCTTAAATGCCACCGACGATAATTTGCATATTATGCCGTGCTGTGGCGTAAGCGCTCACCGGTTGGCCCCGAAATTAACATCACACCTACGTCAACTGGACCCCATTAACATATGTAAATTTCATGATCGTCTGCCAGTTCCTTCTTGGTGTTCTTTTTTCACTTTCCGCCAGTGTATATATATTTAGTCTGATCCAAGGTCTTTGGTCTGATCTGATTGATAAGCTTTTGCAAAGGAAAATACGGTGGGTTATTTAGCCATATTGCTTTGAGTAACTAATGGCGAACTGGATGGTAGAAATAGGCTTGAGGTACAAGCGGTTGTATATGTAAATAAACAATAAGTAAGAAAGTCGGTGTGGTTTAAATTGTTTGAATCGATATGTCTTCAGTAACTCTTCTTTCTCGTGCAAGCTCTGTTGCTTATTTAGTGTCTTGTAGTGAAAAATACAGGACACTTTCGCCTTGTAGCTAATGAATTTCGTATCTAAGAGGAAATTGTTCTCATTTAGTTAACTGTCAAGATATCTGCTGTTATGGATGCAGGTGAAGGCACAAGTAAACCCAAAGGAATACAAGAAAGGTACTTTGTTTTTATTTTTTATTGTAGCTCAGTGCAGTTCTTAAAACGTTTTCACCAGAACAACCACAACAAAAAAAAAAAAAAAAAAAAAAAAAAATCACTGCTGATGTTGATAAATGACACCTGTTTGAAATATGAGGAACAGTATCCCTGTTCCAATAGGTTAAAATAAAACAACAGGAAAATATGTGAGAAGATAGCTCTTTGAATTTATAAAACCACTGCAGATACCAAGAAAGCTCTTTGAATGTATAATAATAGGCCGCCCCGGTGGCGCAGTGGTCTAAGCGATGGCCTCTGATCATTCGTCCGAACGGGGTCCGGGTTCGAATCCCGGTGAGGCATGGATGTTGTGTTTGTCTTACGGCACTGGCTCTTTCCCTTCCCTGGAACCAGTGACCCTAAATTAGGGACGGGCGACTGCTTATAGCCCATTGAGTTGCTCACGGTGGTCGTTAAACCTCCAATCAAAAAAAAAAAAAAAAATGTATAATATATATAAAGTCTAATATTTAAAAATTAAAAAGCCGCCCCGGTGGCGCAGTGGTCTAAGGCGCTGGCCTCTGATCATTCGTCAGTAAGGGGTCCGGGTTCGAATCCCGGTGAGGCATGGATGTTGTGTTTGTCTTACGGCACTGGCTCTCTCCCTTCCCTGGAACCAGTGACCCTAAATTAGGGACGGGCGACTGCTTATAGCCCATTGAGTTGCTCACGGTGGTCGTTAAACCTCCAATCAAAAAAAAAAAAATTAAAAAAAATATATACACTGAAGAGCCAAAACATTATGACCAGCGCTCCTTATGCAAATCGAAGCAACTGCAAGTAAAGGACGGCGCGTGTGAAGGTCACGGAATAGTATAAATAATACCTGATTTTGAGCACTGTTAATCAGTGTTGTTTTTTAGATGGGAAAGGCAGCAGACTTATGCGAGTTTCACAAAGGTTTAATTGTAATGGCCAGACATTTGGGTCAGAGCATTTCCGAGACGGCAAGGCACTTGGGGTTTTACAGTCAGTTAGTACCTTCGAAAAGTTGTCTGAGAAGGGAAAAATATCGCGAACCGCCATGGCAAGGCGAGGGCCGACGAAGGCTCATTGATGCTAGAGGTGTGCGAAGGCTATCCTCTATGGAATGAGCCAACAGAAAGGATACTGTTGTGCAACTCTGCAGTAATTTGAATGCCAATAACATGTCACAAGACACAATACATCGAACCCTGGCCAGAAACTAGGGCTGTGTTGCTGAAGGCAGCTCCAAGTGGCCATTCTAACCTCGATTCACCATCAAAAGTGCGTACAATGGGCATGCTAGCATCAAAACTGAACCTTCAGTGATTGCTCAGTCCAATGAATCTTGTTTTCTGTTGTACCATGTGGACAGATGGTTATGTGTGCATTGTTTACCTGGGGAAGTGATGGCACCCGTATGCACCTTGGGAGAAAAGCAATCCGGTGGAAAAGGAAAATGCTATGGGCAATGTTCTATTTGAAAACCCTGAGTCCAGTCATTTATGTGTAAGAAACTTTTTTTTTTTTTTTTTTTTTTTGATTGGAGGTTTAACGACCACCGTGAGCAACTCAATGGGCTATAAGCAGTCGCCTGTCCCTAATTTAGGGCCACTGGTTCCAGGGAAGGGAAAGAGCCAGTGCCGTAAGACAAACACAACATCCATGCCTGACCGGGATTCGAACCCGGACCCCTTACGGACGAATGATCAGAGGCCAACGCCTTAGACCACTGCGCCACCGAGGCGGCAGTAAGAAACTTTGACATCTACCACCTACTTGCACATCATTGTAGATTAAGTACATCCTTTCATGGCAGCAGTATTTTCCCTCTAGTAATGCCTTCTTTCAGGAGGGTAATGTGCCATGGCACACTGCCTGGATTGTTGGAAAATGGTTCATGGAACATGAGGAAGACTTCCAGATAATACCTTGGCCTCTGAAATCCCTAGACATTAAACCAATTGAGCATCTGTGACAGGGCTTGATTTTGACTGGTAGTTAGTAGCAATTTGCTAGCAAGCAAATGCATTTTGCTAGTGATAAAAAGTGGTTCTAGCAAAAGTTGCTAGTGGAAATTTTTAAATATTTTAGTGTGAACTGTAAAGAGCCACTGCATGGCATGTGTGGAATATTTTAAACACATACAAAAAGGAACAACTGCTTTCTGGAAACAAATGTTTCTTGAAAACTACAAACATTATAAAAACATTTTGGCACTAGTAGAAATATCCAGTATATTTCCATTATCTACTTCTGCATGTGAGGTTGGGTTCAGTTTCATGAAGAGAATCCAGGGTGATTGGAGGGGCGGTTTAAACGTAAAAACATTAAATGCTCTCGTGAGTATTGAGGTTAAAGGTCCATCCAAAGACAAGTTTGACCCCAGGCCTGCTGTTTTAAAGTGATGTGATGAAAAGACCCGAAACCCAGATCGTAAATCATACGCAAAGTAACTTAAGATTTTGAATTTTGTGAATAAAGTTAAATAAAAAATGCTTTTTAAATATTTGCATTTGAATTAAATTGTTAGAATTGATCTGTTAGGTCATGAAAAAGTGAGTTATATTTAAATATTTTCAGCGTTACAGTGGGACAGTTACAGGATTGAAATCAAAATTGCCGCCCTGGTGGCGCAGTGGTCTAAGCGATGGCTGCTGATCATTCATCCGAAAGGGGTCTGATTTTGAATCCTGGTGAGGCAGGGATATTGTGTTTGTCTTATGGCACTGGCTCTCTCCCTTCCTTGGAACCAGTGGCCCTAAATTAGGGATGGATGCCTGCTTATAGCCTATTGAGTTGCTCATGGTAGTCATTAAAACTCCAATAGAAAAAAAGAAATCAAAATTTGTCATGATTGACTAATGGAGGGGGACATGTAAAAGTTTATTTTGTATAATGTTAGTAAACTTTTGCTAGTAGATAATGCAATTTGCTAGTAAACATAAGGCCACTAGCAAGCGTTGCTACTGCTAAAAAAAAAGAAATTAAATCAAGGCCTGATCAGTGGTTTGTGTTGGAACAACGAATTTGATCTGTGGTGTCTCAATCATTACACAACTTACAGTTAAGTTAAAGGATCTGCTGGTAACGTATTGGTACCACGAGGCACCTTTAGAAATCTTGTAGTGTCTATGTCTCGCCAGGTAAGAGCTATTTCAATGGCACATGAAGGACCAACATCGCATTAGGCAGGTGTTCATAATATTTTGACTCTTTGATGTATATAATGAACCATTATCAATTCACTGCTAGATTAAGGTCTCCCCAAGTATTTCCCACAACTTTGTCTTGATCCAGTCTCCTCCATGCCACTCCAACATGCTTTTGAATATGATTTTAACCAGCAGTGTTAGAATTAGAAATAAATCTTCTACTGGTCCAGCAGACCACTGGAATTTGCAAAGCACTGGTCCAACAAAATGCCCACTGGTCCATAAAAAATATAACAAAAATTTTTTTCAAGACATTTGCAATATATGTAGAAAATACCTTATCATTTCAATAGAATTATCCCCAATATTTGTTTTTAAACCTATCATTAGTTTGCAGCCTAAAAAGAAAACCATACAGCAAGGAAAAAGGAATAGAAATTCATTTTTTTAACTTGTGACAAATTAGAAAAAAAAATAAATCTTGCTGACCATCTGGGCCAGTAAAATTAATAGTTCAGTGCTCCGGCAGAAGTTTTACTGGCCAATGGCCTGCGGACCACTGGGTAATTCGAACGCTGGCCAGGATATTCATAATTGATTAATCTGGTTTTCATATTACGTGGCTTTTTTGATTATCGTGTTAGATGATTAAAATTATCCTAAGACTAACTCATCTTTTCTTCTGTTACACACGTATAGCTGTAGTTCTGAGTCAGGGACATTGTTGAATTATCATTTGACACTAAAACAGATGGTAAATGGTATATAAAATAAGCCTTACCTCACTGACTTTCTTAATCTTTCTGGTGTGCTGTCAAACGTCCGTCACTCCTTGCGAACTTCCAGGGACAGAAATTTCATAGCACAAAAAAACTGAAGTATGACAGCAGAAAACACAGTTATTGCACATATACAGTATATTTTTACAGAAAATACAGTTATTTGCACATGTGCAGTATATTTTCATTTTCTGTTGTCATATTTCAGTTTTTCTGTGCTATGAAATTTGTGTTCCTCAAAGTTCGCAAAGAGGGACATTTGACAGCCCACCAGAAAGATTAAGAAAGTCAGTGAA
Organism: Macrothele yani; assembly: GCA_039090855.1. NCBI lineage: Eukaryota > Metazoa > Arthropoda > Arachnida > Araneae > Macrothelidae > Macrothele > Macrothele yani. The sequence continues at coordinate 164,419,685 of CM077029.1, read as the reverse complement.
GTAAATTTTATTTTATATGCCATCTGTTTTAGTGTCAAATGATAATACCACAATGCCTCTGACAAAGAACTAAAGCTATATGTGTGTAACAGAAGAAAAGACTATAGTCTTAGGACAATTTTTATTGTGTAACATGATAATGCTTTTGAATTTCATCCACCCATCTCCCACATGGTTTCCTATTGGGTCTTTACCTGTGCCTTGGAATTCAGTATAGTGTATCAGTTGCCCAATGGTAGTCAGTTCTTTTAGCGGTATGTTCATCCCATTGACATTTGAGGGACTTTATTTGATAATGATGTATGCTATTCTTGTCTCTTTACTGACCCATGAGTTCAAGTTCCTATCATTCTTGGTTACATCAAACATTCTTCTTTGATTTGTCCACAGCCTCTGTATGTCTTTTATAGTTACTGCTCATGTCTCTGATCAGTTAGTAAGAACTGGAAGGATGCACTGATTAAACACATTTCTTTTAAGACATAATGATTAATTCTCTTGAAAACTATACAGTTTCTTTGAAATGAACTCCAACCAAGTTTTATACATCTATTAATTTCTTCCTTGATGTGTCCCTTGCTTGAATATTTGAATATACACTGGCAGAAAGTGAAAAAAGAACACCAAGAAGGAATTGGCGGACGATAATGAAATTTACATATGTTAATGGGGTCGAGTTGACGTAGGTGTGATGTTAATTTCGGGGCCAACCGGTGAGTGCTTATGCCACAGCACGGCATAATATGCAAATTATCGTCAGTGGTATTTAAGGAGTACGGCGAAGTGAATGTAATCAGTCGTCGGCGTACGGACACGTGCGAAGACCCTGAAGAAGCTGCAATGCCTGGACATGGAAGATTTCTACGATTTCAGCAGTTATCGGACTTTGAGTGAGGTCGTCTAGTCGGACTCTGCGAGGCCGGATGGTCGTATCGTCGTATTGCGGAGCGAATTGGACAGGAAGTATATCGGTGGTGGTACGATGGTGGCGTAGATAGTCCAAGGAACTTTCCCACACGAGAAGACGTGGAACCAGGGAGTCACAGACAGACTGATGAGCGGACCGATCGACACATAAGAAGAGCAGTTGTCAAGCAGAACATCCACTGCGACGCAAATCCGAACTGCCGTTGCTCCTGAGATGACTGCGCGAACAATTCGCAACCATCTACTAGATGCAGGACTACGTGCATGTGTGCCTCTGACTCCAGCCCACCGTCAGGAACGGCTGCACTGGAGAACGCAATAGCGATCTGTCGTGTTCAGCGATGAAAGATCTGCTTGGGAGCCTCCGATGGCCGTATGCGTTTTCGTAGACGCACAGGGGAGCGTCTCCACCCTTCTTGCATCCGCCAGCGACACACAGGGCCTACACCTGGTCTCCTGGTGTGGGGAGCAATCAGCTATCACTCACGTACACAACTAGTGTTTGTACCGGGTACGTTAAACAGCACCTACTACATCAACAACATCATTCAGCCCGTTGTTGTGCCATTTGTAAGGTTGGTCCATCGTGGTGTCTTCCAGCAAGATAACGCACGCCCACACAAGGCATGTGCAACCCAACAGGCGCTTCAGGGTGTGAGACAACTTCCATGGCCTGCATGTTCACCGGATTTGTCCCCCATTGAGCAAGTGTGGGATTTTATGGGACGCCGACTTATCCGGTCTCCACGACCATCCCGGATTTACGTGGCCAGGTTGAGGATGCTTGGAACTCAATATCCCAAACTTACATCCGACATCTGTACGACAGACTCCATGCCAGAATTGCACAGTGTGACGTAGTTTATGGCGGTTCAACCTTGTACTAACCATGTTACATGAAAATGTTATTTTTCAGTTTACCAGCAAATACAGCTGTATTTTGCCATAATGTTTTGATCACGTTATTCTCTGTATTCTGTTATTATGCTGTATAAATTTTGTTGGTATCAGACGTCTCCTTCTTGGTGCTCTTTTTTCACTTTCCGCCAGTGTATATGTATGTGTGCACCTTGAAGTGATCAGTTATTTTACTTGTAGTTTAATGGCCTCATGCATACTGTAAAGGCTAAGATTATTATATGAGTTTTTGTTTGTTATTGCTAGCTTTAGGGAAGGGCAGAATCTGAATTGAAGAAAAATGAAAGCACCTGTGTTTCACCTCTTGTCATAACTTCTTGCTGTTGGCATGACTTTAACTAGTTGTCTTTTAAAGGACTCAGTTATTTGCACATACAATACAGTATAAATGCAGCTTTTAAACAGCATTAGGAGAAAATGAAACATAGATGGAAGTTTTGGAAAGAATTACCTTTGTGACTCAAACAGGAGAAATTCTGAAATTTATTTAATGTATCTGCAGTTTTTGTGTTTTGATAGATTGATTAATTATTTCTGGTGCAAGGTCATAGTTGTCCAAAGAACAGCAGAAAATAATATGCAAGGGGTGTTTTTAAAGATCTTGACACTTGTCTAGGATCCCCACTCATTTCTTCGAGGTTCATGAGTTATGACTTGTCTAAATTTGTCAGTACATGTTAAAATAAAGGTCATATTATAATTTCTCTCTTCACTTGTGGCATGTAAATTTTGGTCTGGATCTGGAAATTATGTGCATTGTTTCTATGAGACCTAAAGACATGTAAAGATTTTACATTTTCACAAAAATTCAGCTTGGGGACCACTAAAAAACCCTCATACAGATGTATCACAAGTATATGTTAATCATGCCTGTTGATATAGCACTGTTATGTATGGATGTGCAAATTCAGAGGACATCAGGTCTCCAAATAGCTTCTGCCGCCCCGGTGGCGCAGTGGTCTAAGCGCTGACTTATGATCATTCGTCTGTGAAGGGTTCGGGCTCGAATCCCTGTGAGGCATGGATGTTGTGTTTGTCTTATGGCACTGGCTCTCTTCCTTCCCTGGAACCAGTGACCCTAAATTAGGGACGGGTGACTGCTTATAGCCCATTAAGTTGCTCACGGTCATCGTTAAACCTCCAATCGAAAAAAAAAATAATAGCTTTCTCATGCTGGAAGGCTAAAGGAGGCTGTGAACAATAGAAACATCGCTGCTTTCTGTGAATTTATTATTATTAAAAGCCCACATATAACCATTGAGGTAATACATTTAGATGTCAATGTATTGATTTTCAGTGTGCAAACAATTATTCATCTACATTTAAATTTCCCCAAGATCTATATCAACTGGGTACCCCACAATCTGACAGAACAAAAAACAAACAAGCAAGCAAACAAAACAACAAACAGATGAGTTGACTCATGAAATGAGATATTGACAATGCTTAAACCTAATGGTTAATATAAATTGTCACAGGTGATCAGTCATGGTTTTATCACTATACATCTCTCAGAAAGAACAGTTGCAATGTTTGGGTCACAGAAGATAAACTGCGTCTCATAATCCTCTGACAAGACATTTCCTCAAAGAAGAGAATTGTTCATAATTTTTTTTTTTCAATTCTTGGGGAGTAGTAACAGATACAACAGGGGATGATGCCCCCTCCCAAAAAGAACAATACATTTTTCCTTATCAAATAACCAAATTTGTAAGCAATTAATGGACTTTTTTTTTTTTGAAAAAAATTATAGTAAAAAAATGCACAAATTTTCAAAAAGTTTTATAATAATTGTAATTTGTGGAGGTAAAATCTTTAGTTGTAGTTTCATCAGCTAGTAAAAAAACAACAAATAAAATAAAATAAATAGAGGTTCATAACAGAATTGAAAAGAGATTCTGTCTGATCATGAAAAGCAATGTATTTGCTTTGTTCTGTTCTTTAGTATTGCCTGGTAGCATTAGTAATTGGGAACAGGGAAGGCCACAGATTTATGAGATAATGTGAATGACAAAGCTGAAGTACATGCCTTATTAGGGTCATAACAAACCCCCGTAAAGATGTCCCTAACTGCACTGCTTTCTGTTTTGCTTTGATGTTTTTTTAATTTATTTTATACCCGTTTCTGTTGGACGACACATAAGTCATACAGTTTGATACATGAACATGAGTTTCGTTTGGTTTCTTTTCATTGCTTTGTGCATTCTTTGAAAAAGAGCCAAACAGAAAATTTTCATTCCGAATGGTAGGCATGTCTCCTGAAAACAAAAAAAGTTTTAGGCCACATTTCTAAATGTGTGTGTGTGTCACAGCAGCCCCCCCCCCTTCCCAAGTTTCCTTTTGACCAGAGCAGCTGCACCCAAAGATTTTTTTAGACCAGAGCTAGCCCCCGCCCCTAAGGTTAGCTTTTGGATCTACTACTGCCGGGGAGTGGTAGTTGTGGACACTTCACCTGAAAAAATGACTGTAAATGGCAAATACTACCCCAACATTGTTTTGCCCAAAATGTTTTAAGAAGATGGAGCAACATCCAATAATACGCATGTCAAGGGTTCTTCATTATGATTCCAGTGCTCACAAAACCTGGCAAGTAATGGGATATATCTGGAGTAGTAAAAACTCAAATAGTTGTCTCATCTTACATATTCACTAGAATTTTCACCTTGCGATTTTGGGTTGTTTCCAACAATTTAAGAGGAACTTGCTGTGAAGCCATTTTCAAAGGAGCAAGACCTCGCAAAATGCGTTCATTCAGATTTGTGGAATATCCCCCAAAAGAGTACCACGAAGTATTCCAGAATTGGTGCATAGATGCTGGAGGAGAGAACGTAGAAGGACAATAAATGTTTCATTGATGTAAATGCAATTGATTTCCCCCTGTAAATTCATGTCAAGAACTTTTTGAACACCCTCTGTGTATGTACACAAAAGCTTGACTCTTAATATGTAGAAACACTAACATCCAAATGGCTGACCTCTGTGGTTTGGGTTTTTGATGGGTTCCTTAGAGATTTTTTTCCAGTTGTAAAGATTGTCTCCTGGGGGTGGGGGGAGGTGGGGGTAAACACAGTCTAAAAATTTAATTTTGAAAATGCTGATGCCAAACGCATTGCTGTGGTAGCTTGTCAAGATGTTGATCTCAAGAAATGAAAATTGTTTATTATTAAATGTTTTAATACAAAAATAAGTTATGAGTGAATGTGTGGAGCATATGTATGTAGTAACTAGTGTTATGTGCAAGTGACACCTGAGCAACATGATGCATCTTTTAAATATTTAGTATTCTCACTATTCAACAGATCTATACCCAATTAACTATACCATTCCAGTGTTAGAATTAGAAATAAATCTACTGGCCCAGCAGACCACTAGAATTTACAAACCACTGGTTCGTAAAAAAATTGTAATCATTTCAATGGAATTATCTCTAATATTTGTTTTTAAACCTATCAATAGTTTGCAGCTTAAAAAGACAGCAAGGTAAAAGAAATATAAATTCATTTTTTAACTTGTGACAAATTAGGAAAAAGAATAAAACAAACAAACTTACTAGCCATCTGGGCCAGTAAAATCAATAGTTCAGTGGTCTGATGGAAGTTTTACTGGACAATGGCCAGCGGACCACTGGGTAATTTGAACACTGCATTCTATAAAACTTCATGGAAGGCAAAGAATGAAATTCAGTAATTCTGAAGGGCAATTTGTTTTCAATACAATGTCTAAATAGCTGTATCAAAAATTTCAAAAAAGTATTTTTATATAGTGATTTTAAAGGCAGTGTAGATTCGAAACTGCTTTTGAGATTTTACATAAAAACCTTTCTGATATTGTAATGGAACTAAATTTTGTAAAATCATTGAAAATGATTCTACTTATGAATTTTTGATATGGGGCTCTTTATTATTATTTTACCTGCAGAGAAAGTTCAAAAAATGATTTTCATTAATTAATAAAATAGCACATGAGTATTTTAATTTCATGGATAACAAAATTTAATACTGCAGAAGATTGTGAGGCTTGCTGTCACTATGAATACTGCAATCAAATCAGCCCCAGGGTTTTTTAAAGCTACTTTGTACGTAATTGAATGTGTAAGCAAATAAATCATAATGTGCTATGCTGCTTAAAAGATCTGTGTCACTGTACTAATTACCCAATAGATCACATATAGTCAATTTAAATAAATACAAATTATATTATTCACAAATTTTAAGTATTAAATGGGATTTCTAAGGAATATATATTATTTTCAACTTGTCAGATTTTTGGACAGTAAACCTAACCATCCCAAGGACTCAGTAGCTGTTGCTACTCATGTGATAACATCCAACTTTATTGCTCATTTAATATTATAGTTCCTCTTCTTCTATGTATTTCTAAAACTTCTGCTGTTTTACTTTTAAATAAGTGCTGTTGATATGCCAGAGCTTCCACAGAGTCCCAAGTAACTTTGTATCGTGTATTTTGTGCATGTCTGTCCAAATCTGTTTTGTTTTAAATGTTCTTAATTGTAGCATTATGCTCTGCCACTTTTGTTCTACCTGCTGGTCTCTCCGTCATTGCTGAGGCCACATTAACATTTTATGTTGTAGGTCTCACAGTATGTTACTTTCTTCTTTTTTTGCTTTATGTTAGACAGATACATTTTTATTTTACTGTATAGTTCTGGCACCAGTCTTGAAATTTTTCACTTTTCCTTTGAAATTTTCCAAACAGTCTTTTATGGTATGTGATTTTTCTAGTTTAGTAGCTACTTGTTAAGTGTTGGGGCACATCAACAGCACTTGTCTAAAAGAAATATAGTAAGTGTTCGAGAAACAGAGAGAAGAACAGGAACTGATTTAAATAATGATAAGGGTTGGATTTTATCACAGGATTTGACAACAGCTATGGAGTTCTGAGAGAGGGTAGGTTTACAGTCTGAAAATTTGAGAAGTATGTGAAAAATGTTATGTACTTAAGAAATCCTATTTAATTCTAAAAATTTATCAGTAATAACTTCTAAGAATAGCCATGTCATCCTTTATTACCAATTATATGTTTATATTTGAAAAGAAATATAAAAAAATTCAAATCCATGAAGGATAATTATATAGGAGGTAGAAAATTGTATTGAACTGTATCCTGACCTGTAGACATTTTTGTTACAAACATTTTTACAAAAATGAGTGAGATGTAAAGTGATCTTTTTAGTGTTCAGGAGATAATAAGTGCTAATAGTAGTGATTGTACCCTGTAAAGACTTTGAAATTAAGTTTAAAAAAAAAGTGAGTTCATTACCTTCAACATCATACTGTTTTAAGCTTTAACATACCCCATATGTGTATAAAATTCACTGAAGTGTCTATCCATCTACAATGATTGAGAACAGTGAAACGAAATTGTAGGCCTAGGCATTGGTAGCTTTGAGATTATAATTCCCTGCCTCAGTTTTTTTTTCTGTTTTTTTTTCTTTTCTGATGCTCTGCATATTGGGAGTGATTCTGATACACTATCATTTAGTGATTCAGAGTTTATACAATAGGAAGCAAGAAGCAAACATTTGTGCATGAGTGTGTACATATGTTTTGCTAATTCCTATGCTATATTTACCATTTGCTGGAGCTGATTGTTTTAGCATCAACTTGTACTTCTAAAGGTTATTTCATCTTTGATTTCTGTTATTTTTACTTGCTGTTTATGAAATTTTTCATACTTCAAAGTTATTACATTATCATTTTTTTATTTTTGTTTTTAGCTCTGATGACCCTGTGTCCTCTGGCTATGATAGGCTTGCAAAGTGTATTGACTCAATGCAGGTTAGTAAACCATATCTGTGCAATATTTTAACAAGAAAGATGATGTTAAATTCTTTAATGTCTTTTGACAAAAACTTCAGACATACTAGAGGTGTAGCAAAGTTTTTTGTTGTTGTTGTTGTTGTTCATTTTATTTACTGTGATTAGTGAAAGAATTCAGTTTCATGCTACCTATCTGGAAAGTTTTAATCCTGTTAATAGCAATCAGAAACAAAGAATTCTAATAAGAAAGATGACAGCAAATTTTTGGTTGTAATTAACACGTTTCTGGAATCCTTTTCAACATGAATAAAATATTTTAAAGTTATTCATAGTCAATAAAACCAGTTACAAAAAAAGAAAACAAAAACAGATATATAACATCTGAAAATAGCTGCTTACTTACATTAGTGGCTGAAAAGTATGTTACAAAAATTAACAAATTGTGCATAAAAAGTTTCTAATAGTAGAAGGAAGATATCAGGGACAAAGGGACTTTTCAAAGCAAACAGTCAAAAGAAAAGATATTAAGGAAAACATGATATAACTTTATGCTCCTGGCTGAAGAATTTTGAATAATGGAAAAGTAGAAAATATGTGAAAATTATTTATTCTTCATAGCAAAAACTATGCTAAGAAAAAAGAATTTTTCAAATACATCTGAAAGCAGAGATACAGAGAAAGAGGTTTTAATATTTGCACCTGCTAGTGGGAAAAACTATGCATTATTTAAAGAGGATAATGTTCTCTATCTTTACCATGGTGAATGGCATACAGTGAAAAAAAAAATCAATAGAATTTTTAGAAGCAGAGATACAGTTGCAAACTGAAATACACACTAACACCACCTAGCACCTGAACTATGAACTACAAAAAACCCATGAGTACAGTCAAAAGTGTCCTACAAGGTAAATTCTAATTCTTTAAATTATACTTTTATAATCAGAAATATTAAGAAAAGCAGATTAAACATTTGCACCACTAGGGCTGAAAATTGTGTGTTATTTGGATAGGAAATGCACATAAATCATTTTCATACTGAGCTGTGTTTGTCTAAAAAAGGATTTTTCAATTGGGTTTTTAGACATGTAGATATTGCTGTACATATTTATCAAATGAAACACAAACTTATTCCCTCTAATGACACACTTGTGTGTTCAGGAAAATTTTAAATTATATGCAAAACATTTTGCATCAGAAGCACTCTCCGAGAAAGAACTAATGTCTAAAATTGTACTGTTAGAAGCAGACATATTGACAAAAGAATACACGTTTATGGTTCCTGGTGGAAAAACTATGCACTTCAAGCAAAAGGTTCTCTCAAAACATTTTTCATGGTGAATGGTATCTAACCGCAAAATAGTGTTTTCAATTGAGTTTTCAGAAGCACAAATTTTGCTGCAAATACGTCAGAAACAGAAATATCACTTGCACCCCCAAGTGGCAAAACAGTTCTGTGCAAAAAATTAGAAATTATATGCAGAACATTTCCCACCTGGAGCAAAAATTATTTTTCAGATCTGTTGTTTAGAAGCAGAGATATCAGGGAAAACTGCAATTTAACTTTATGCCCCCTAGCAAAAAATCTACTTATTACTTGAAAAAGAAACTGTACCCAAAATAGTCTTCATTATAAAATGGTATGGAATGGATGAAAGAATTTTTTCAATTGAAAATTCCAAAGCAGTTATATGAAATAAAAATGTATTTCAAATTTGATAACATCATCTATGCCATCTAGCTGCAAAGTTATACATTGTAGGAAAACTGGAAAGCAAAGATAATTATTCTCACATTTCAAGCTTCCCAATGTAAAATAAGTACTTCAGATCAGACTAATAGTTGCAGAGATATGGTGTCCACAGATGGATGGACAAAGTGATACATGAGCACATACTCTTTTTACAAAAATGTGCTAAAAATTGGGCTTTTAGGAGTCCAGTTACAGTGTCAAAGGAAAATATATTGTTACATTCTTAGTCAGAGAATAGTATATATGGAAAATCAGAAGCCATTATGGATACACTATAAATTTCACTAAATTATGGATTTTACTCAGGAATAAAGGAAATTACTTAGTCAAATTTTAAAATTACTTACAGTAAAATTTATAAATGGGTTTTACTCAAGAATAATTTCCTTTATTCCTTAGTAAAACCCATAATTTAGCGAAATTCATAGTGTATCAAGACTAGGAATAGCCACGACATCAATTATTAAAAAGAATTAGTGAAAATTCAAAGAATTTAGTGAAATTTATTGTGTATCAAGTCTAGGAATAGCTACGACATTAATTATGTTAAAAGAATATTTCCAAATCAACATGTAGAAGCTGTTGTATCAATGAACTACAAAAGGTTGATCATGTAACATGGAGTCTATTTTTATGTTCCCAGACAGCACAGAGTAACTGAATGAACCAGTACAAATGAATGAATGGCATGGCTCATAGACACCTGAAGAGTTGATGTGAAGTGGTTATTTTTTATGTTAAAGTGGATTATGCCTCAGAAATTTAGCTTGTTTTGTACATTCCTTTGGCCATTTCCCACTTCTTTACTGTACTGTGTGAAGCAACATCTTCACCTAGTGTTGCCACTATATCTTCATGGATGTCTTTTGCCTCAGCTCTTTTTTTTTTTTTTTTTTTTTTTTTATGGAGGCACTTTATCACAGCTCTAAGCTCTTGCTTCTCCATTTTCCTTCCTTGGTACACCTCACCTAGTTACTTTCCAGGACCTGCAAAAATATAACAAGCATAACTGTGGAACTGAAAACTGTGCCTAGACTTGTATTACTCCATCCAAAAGAATCTTAAACCTTCCACTATTCCTTGATGGTCTGGCCAAGAACTGTTTGGACACCTTACATATTACTGAACAGAAATAATTTGCTTTGGGTTACAGTGAGAATATGTGTCAACAGTCATGTAGTCCAAGAATAACAATTTATTGTTATTGCATTATGAATTTTCCTGATTTTTAAAAAGACACAAAGATACATTGCTCCAGACTCTAGTGTGGGAAATGGTGGACCTACCACACTTGAGAAGGATGGTCCACCACAGAATCGACCTGAACTTTCTAAATGGCATATGAGAAAGAGATCTCAGCTGAGTGAGTGTAAGATTGGTTTATGGAATACTAGAGGTATAAATGGCAAAATTAATGAAGTGATTGAAGAGATGAATAAGTATAAATTGGTTGTGCTGTGTGTAAGTGAAGCCAAAAAGAAAGAAATTGGGATAGAAGAAGTGAATGGAACGGTGAGTGTGTGGTCTGGAGTATTGGATAATGGGAGAGGACAGGCTGGTTTAGGTGTGATTTTAAGTGAAAAGATGAAGAACAACTATTCACTATAAAAGTGAATCAAGTAAGGAAGAAAAGGCAGAGGAAGGCCAAGAAAGTCATAGGAGGATCAGATTCAGGAATGTCTGCATGAGAAAAAGATTAGGAGTATTAAGTATAGATCTTGTGTATGGTGTGTGATATGGATGTCAGTCAAGCCAGAGTCGCGCTTCACTGACATAAATCGCTGTAAAAGGAGAAGTTTGATATGGCAACAGTAAGTAAAAATAATCAGGTAGTTCGTATTTCTTTTTACTGTTACCATATCAAACTTCTCCATTTAGAGCAATCTTGACATACAACTCGGGCTTCACTTGCATCCATCATACGCCGTACACAAGATCTTCTGTACTTCATACTCGTAATCTTTTTCTCATGCGGACACTCCTGAATCTGACCCTCCCATGACTTCCTTGGCCTTTCCTTCCTGCCACTTGGGCTAAAAAGATTTTCTTTGTAAGCATCTCATCACTCATTCTTTCAGCATGGCCAAACCACTGAAGCTTATTAGTCTTCACCTTGCTAACAACATTTTGCTTCACATCACACAACTGCAACACATCTTCATTCCTCACACAATCAGAACATGTCTTGCCACAACCCCCCAGTAAGTAACGCATTTCTCCAGCACACAAACAACTTCTATGTTTCTTCTGTAGTACCCAGGTTTCATTGCCATACATCAGAGTAGGAACAGTTACACTTTCATACACAGCCATGTGGGCCTTTCTTGAGAACCCATCATTCTTGTGAAAACCTCTCAAGACAGCTATGACTTTCAGTGAAGAATTCACTCGCCTACTAATTTCACCATCTAATTTGTTCTCTCTGTCAAACATGCTTCCAAAATACACAAACTTGCTCACATGGTCAAATACTGTGCCGTTTAGACTTGCATTACATTCAGTGCTACCAATTCCTCTCTCAAAAACCATAACTTTGCTTTTTCCCTTACTTATACTCAGTTTAAATTTCATGCAAACCTCCTACATCCAGGACAACATACTCTGCAACTCACTTTTGCTCTTTGCCAACAGGACAGTGTCTTCAGCATACCGCAATCTGCACACATGGATATCACCAAGACATAAACCAGTATTATCTGTTTTGATATCACACATCCATAAATATATTAAACACCCATGGTGACATAACACAAACTTGTCTGACTCCTGCACCAATAGAAAACCATTTTGATAAAGCACCATTCACTCGTACACAAACTCTACTGCCAGCATACATGGCTTTTACACTATTAAGTAGATTCCCAGTAACACCACATTCATTCAATATCTTCTGCGAAAGTGTCCTATTTACTCAGTCATAAGCTGTCTCTTAATCTATGAGGGCAGCAAAAACTTTCTTACCAACAGCCAGATACTTTTCAATCATCATGCGTAATGCAAAAATTTGATTAGTGCAGCCTTTACCAGGCATAAAACCACTCTGAACATCCCACACTCTCTCTGACATAAGACCCCGTACTTTTTCAATAACGACCTAACGGAACACTTTCCCCGGCAGACTCAGAAGGCTAATACCATGATAGTTCTTGCATTCAGTCTGATCACCTTTTCCATTACATAAGGGAACAATGATAACATCCTTCCAATCCCGAGGGACCATTCCTAATTCCCAGCACAACTGAAAAATTTCAGTAAACCAGTCAATTAGAGGGTCACCACCATATTTCAACATCTTGGTAGTTATACCATCAACCTCCGGAACCTTACCATTCTGAAGAGATTTTAGAGCTTTACTCACCTCTTCTCTTGAGATCCCTCCTGTGCTTCCATTCTTCCCTGTGACATCATCTGCATCTACCTCAGAATCACCTTTGCTTTCCTGATCTAATAACTCACAGAAGTATTCACACCATCTTTCACTTAACTCATCGGTGTCCCATATCATTTCCCCAACCCTATTCTTCACACAACTTACAACTTTGTTTCCCTATTCTTTCCGAGTCTCATGTACATTCAGAAAGTCTTCCTATCTTTCCAAAGCCAATTCATGCCTTTCCACCTTCTCCTTCCTATCTTTTGCCTTACTGTGGTGAACCAGCTTAGCAGCTTTGTGCTTTCTACAGCAATATTCATCCACAGAAACTCTACCTTGCAACATCCCCAAATAGGCTTCCTTCTTTCCCTTTACTGCCTCTTCAATCTCACTATTCCACCAAGCATCACCTCTATTGTTACCCACTATTGTGGTGCCACAAACCTCTTCAGCAGCAGTGACAACACAGTTCTTAAAACATTGCCACTTCTTTTCTACATCCCTCTAGCAAGACTTCAGCTCCTTCAGTCGTTCTCTGAGTAAGTCAGAATAACGCTGATGATCTTCAGGTAGCCTTTCAACCTTTATTCTTTCCATCCTGGGCCTCTTCCTTTTCCTTTTCCTCCAACCAACATTGTTTCACTCGTGACACTACCAAGTAACGATCAGAACCAACATCCTCACCTCTCATCACACGAGTGTCAACAACTAAGTGTTTCAGATGCTGATCGTAGACAATAAAATCAATCGCACTCTTTTGACCAAGAGTACGATTTTCCCAAGTATATGTGTGGATATACTTGTGGTTGAAAAACATATTAGATACACACAAACCATTCTCAATGTAGAGTTCAATTAATCTTTCACCATTATTATTCACGTAAGGATCAATAAACTTATGCAGAACAACTTCAGAAATTGCATTCTGCACACCTACTCTAGCATTGAAATCCCCTGCTATTACAATTTTCTCTTTAGCACCAAACTGGCTCATTTCCAGAAATCTTCCTTCCTATCAGAAGGTTCTGAGGCACAAGGAGCATACAATACAACAATTACTATTCTCTGAAGTTTCACTTTCAAACAAATCCAGATAATTCTCTCACGTATGCAACTATAGTGAATCAAGTTGTTGTATTATGAATTTCTTTAATACTAAATAATTCAACTTTGTAATCAGCACATTTGAACATTAGCAGGTAGCCCTGACAAATATTTAGAGGCCTTACATGCCTACAGTTAATAATGAAATTATATCAACTCTGAACTCAGGGAGAATAAATTTTATTATTTAGTGCATAGTAATTTTTTTTTTTTTTTGGTTGTGATTTGGGATTTTAAAATTTCTAATAATCTGTGCAATTCTTACTTTGTGATTCTTGAATTTCTGAAAATTTGTGCAACTCAATGTAATGTGTATGTATGCATGTATGCCTTTCATATATTATTTTAATTAGCATTTTCTTTAACCTTCCAGGCTAAACTTCATGACCTTACTCAGCAAGTTACTAGCTTTGCGAATGAACGTGATGGGTTAGTTACACGTTTTTCTCCTTTTTTTCTTATCACTGTTAATGAGCATTTACATTTTTTTCATTTCAAAATGATTTCATAAATGAAGTACAAATGTCAAAAAGTAGAGTGTCAGTGTGATCTTGTAAAAATCTCATTTAAGTGTTTTAAGTAAATGAATTCTTATGTACTCTTCCTGTTGTGGAAAGAAATCATGCAAAGAAATTTGATTATTTGAATATACATATTTTACCAGTGCTTTTGAGGGAAAAATTAATTATGAACGCATGAATTACGAGAGGATGCTGATAAGTTCTCAGCCTCACCAATAAAGAAATGGGCTAGAGCCGTGAAACTTGAACTATTCCACATATTCACCCTGAAGTTCAGCACTTTTGGCACAAGAAGTTCCTTTAATAAACCCTTCCAAAAAAAATCTGAAGTCTGACCACTCAAATACTGCTCTGCTGCTGATATTACCTCCGAATCATTCGAAAAATGCTTCCCTTTCAAACTGTCTTTAAGGTTTAAGAACAGGAAATAGTCCGATGGAGCAAAGTATGGTGGATGGTCTATGCACTTAAACCCCAGATGCCTCAAAACATCCATTGTCTTACCAGTCTTGTGAGCCTGCGCATTGTCCTGCGAAAAGAGAACACTTTTCCGCAGTTTTCCTCACCCTCCCCTTTTTTTCCCTTCAACGCCTCCTTTAATCAGCACAGCAAGTTGGAATAGTATTCAGCATTTACTGTTTGGCTGTTTGAGAGATAGTCAGTCAGTAAATTGCCTTCTGAATCCCAGAAAACCATTGCCATGACCTTTCCTGCAAACCTTTGAGTCTTGAATTTCTTTGGCCATGGAGAACTCAAGTGCCACCACTGCAGGGACTGTTGTTTAGTCTCTGGATCATAGTGATGTAACCATGTTTCATCAACAGTGGCAAGTTGCTGCAAAAAATTATCACCAGAGCGCTCAAAATGCTGCAAAACCAATTTTGGAAGTGTCTACTCATTTTCGTTTCTCGTCGGCATTCAAACATTTGGGCACCCACTTCACCGACATCTTCTGCATATCCAAGTGCTCATGAATTATGAACCGAACATATTCCCTGGATATCTTAGCCAAGATTCGCCCATCTGACAAAATCAAGTCCTGAGCACAATCAACAATTTCGGGTGTTGTCACTGTTGAAGGCCTCCCAGATCTTGCTGCATCTTCGGTCTCAAAATCGCCACGCTGAAAGTTGGCACACCATTTCTTCACAGTGGAATATGAAGGGCACTTGTCCCTTAATGTTTGCGTCATACACTCATAGATTTCTTTTGCAGTTTTCTTCTGCAGGAACAGAAATTTCTGGAGGTCCACATTTGAAAATTCAACCCTTTGCATTGACATAATTCAGTTTAGGGTGTCAGACATCTGCAAAAGGAGAGTTATTAGTCTGAAAATTGGCACTTTACAATACAAAAGAACACTCTTTTGAGCTGCAGTAACAAAATAATGCTACAATTACAGGAAGTGGGTTAGGTTGAGAACTTTTCAGCATCTCCTCATACTCTCAGGGAAGTTATTGTATTTTACATTGTGATATTTGAAGCAAGCTTATATGATAACTAGCTAAATACCCGTTCTTCGAACATGATGCTGTTAAAATATTTCTATAATACAAGATTTCATACCATAATATAATTTGTACCATAAATCAATATTATAATAATACACTTGATCGGTTTGTTCTATAACTTTATTATATCATATTGGTAATAAAATGGATTCAAATACATGTGTTTATAGCATGAACAAAATAATGCTGCAATTACAGGAAGTGGGTTAGGTTGAGAACTTTTCAGCATCCCCTCATACTCTCAGGGAAGTTATTGTATTTTACATTGTGATATTTGAAGCAAGCTTATATGATAACTAGCTAAATACCTGTTCTTCGAACGTGATGATGTTAAAATATTTCTATAATACAAGACTTCATACCATAATATAATTTGTACCATAAATTAATATTATAATAATACACTTGATCGGTTTGTTCTATAACTTTATTATATCATATTGGTAATAAAATGGATTCAAATACATGTGTTTATAGCATGAATTTCTGCATCCTTATAAGATGCGGAGTGTTGTCATTTGTAACTAAAATTTTTTATAGTGATGAACGAATGAAAAAATAAAAATAATATATTGACATATGTTAGTGCTTCTTTGTACACTACATTGGCTGTTCTGGAATCATCCACCAGTATTACCAAACTGTATTTTTGAAAGAGATTTCGTTTGAAGGAAATAGTCCAGAAAACTGATACACAATTTCTATACGTAACACTGCACAGTTCAAAGGAACAGTAAGAATAATATCTTCAATAGAAAGAAAAGGATGTCTTACCTGATTAATAGTTTTGCACTCCATGTAAAACTGGTCACCTCTCCTTAAGGGGGATATAAAGGCATGTCTAACGTAAAGCTTCTGCTCATAGGTGGCGCTGAAAATTGCACGGTTATTTCCTACCCCCTTCTTGTGGGGGTGTTAGTGTCATGACCACTTTCCCTTATCAGATGCAGGATCAGTTTACAGCTCCCTACCCTCCTTTCTCACCCCCCATGTTTCGCAAGGGGAAAGCTCAGTACATTTCCTTTACAACGTCGTTTTAGGCAAGTAAAACGCAAGCTTTTTTTTTTCTGCTAACACAAATGATCCGAAAATTTGTGATATATGACAGCAAAGGGGAACTGATAAATAATTCAAATTTTAACAGATAATGGTGAAGGAGGAAATTTACTTTACTAATTTATCTTTTTTTACTATTTTTAAAGTTATATATTCATTTTTACTCTATCCTTTTGCAGTTTCACTGTTTTATATGAGCACTTTCTTACCAGTAATGCCTGATAGCATATGAATGTCGTCCAAAAGACATCAGCAGGTGCCTTGCCAATAAACCATTTTCTTCAACCTAGATTGAATTTCTTGTCCTTTTATGGCTATTATATCTTTTGTGTGGAGAGTAAATTCTCTTTAGAATATAGGATGTTGTGCTCTGATTGCGCTTGCAATTAAGAAATTACACGTGACTTGAAATATAAAGCATCGGTGCTATGGGCATAGTACTGGCCCACATCAATCCGTATTTCCCCTACAGAGGAATAAACCAAACACATAATTACGAAGTTCATAATGTTAACATTTTTAGTTTCATACAGAGAGCCTAATGGTCGAATATATCGGTGCATATTTCTTCTGTTACATTAGTTGGGACCGATTTCGTCCGCTAGCTGCATTTTGCAAATTTGTATCAGCATCTAGGTTGTTTCGAAAATTAGAGAAGAAAAAATTAGGGAATCGCTAATATTTCCCTGCAAAGAATAAATGGGTTTATAAAAAGATTATATGTACATTAGTGGCATAAAAAACCTGTCCGTGATGTAACATAGTTTTTAATAAATAATATTTCTGAAAAACGCTCACAAAATAAGTGAAGAGTCGTTTGCTAGGTTATATTCCAAAATGCAGTGGTTTTTCAAATAACATTTTTGTACCAAGGATAGAAAGTGAGTTTCGAAGATATTTTCTGTGTTGGGAAGCGAATGTTTTTCGACTGATAATCCACGAGTACGAATGAATTTATACACGCAGCTTGTAAATAGTATTATGTTATTATGCATTGGTGAAAATTTTATTTAGCGCATAATAGCTTTTCAACATTTTTATATACACAAATTTTGCTTTGAATACAAATTTTAGAGTATGATAAATATGTCTAATGCACCCAAAGTTAATATTTACGATATTACAATAGTACGGTTGCAGCCTAAAAGAGTGGTGCTTTTATCCCAAGCGGAAGATTAAGTTTATTTGTTACTCCAAACAACCATTATATACACATATTTGTACTAGTACAAAATTTATTTCTTTTCTGATTTGTGGCTTGTAAATGAAAAGCATTCACGTAGAATGAGTTATTTCGGTTCGTCATAGCGGACAGAATATAGAAAGTAAGAGAATAGAGGTCGAGCACAATGTCCGAACTTCTCTATATACCCGGGGAAGGAAACGGCAATCCATATGGGAAATTACTGAACTCTGAGAAAATATGAATAATCGATATCTGTAAAGCTGGAATGCAGTACCCTGAGGTTACGCCAACCCAGCAGAGTGCAACGCTATGCACCCCATGATGTCATGATGGACACAGCAGTGCAGATACAGTTCCGGACGTCCACACATGTTGATCGAAAATAAGGGTATGAGGAAAGAATGCCCACGGAAAAAACGCCCACATTTCGAAAATAGGAAAAAACGCCCACGGAAAATATGCCCACAGACAAAATGCTCACGGGAAAAAATATGTGGTCGACTGATAAGTTTTTATGTCTGTTATAAACAGTGTTCGGACAACTGGTCACAGACTGCTGGCCAAAAAGCGTTAGGGATCATATAAAAATTGCGGTTTCTTGGCCACCTCACCTACATAACGCGAATATGGGAATGACGGAATGAAAACTTTTAGAAGGGCCTAAACGTTAGTACTAATATTATTTTCTGCCTGAGTAATACCGCAATATTAATAATTTGATGTGTAAAATATTTTCTGCAAACCTTACAAATATGAGAGGAAAGTTCGAATTGCATTGATGAACTGTTTTAAGGGGCCATATAAAAATTGCGTTCTGGGCTGCTCCGTGGCTACGTCTCCCCGAGATTGGTTATCTGACACACATAAAATGTCCGTAATTTCGTATTTTCTTATTTACGATATTTTTCTAGAAACTACAACTAAACAAATTCTCTGCGAGTATGTGCAAACCCAGGAAGCTTGTCGGGGGGAGGGGGTGGGTGCTTAAAACCTAAAATATAAAGAATTTCTGGTCCGATCGGGAGATTTCCAGCGTTTACAAGCTACAACTCGTCGAATTATCTGAGGGTATGTTCTGCCTCAGGAAACTAGTTGGGGAGGGGAGGGGAGTAATACCAAAATCGTAAAATATCAAGAATTTCTCTTCCGATCGGGAGATCTTCAGCATTTACAAACTGCAACTCGACAAATTTTCTTAGGGTATGTCCACCCTCTGGAAACCTGTCGGCGAGAAGGGGAGGGGTGTAATACCAAAAGTGTAGAATATGAACAATTTCGTCCGATCGGGAGATTCTCAGCAATTAGCATCTACAACTCGACACATTATCTGAAGGCATGTGAATGATGAAACTCTCCGGGTCGGAAGAGAAATACTTCATATTTTACACTGTTGGTATCGCCCCCCCCCCCCCCGACAGGTTTGCTGAGTAGGCACGTGTCCTCAAATAATCTGTCGAGTTGTAGCTTGTAAATGCTGATAATCTCTCGATCGGATTAGAAATTCTTCATATTTTTCACTTTTAGTATTAACCCCCCTCCTCCCCCTGACAGGTTTCCTGAGGCAGCACATGCGCTCAGATAATTTGCAGACTTGTAGTCTGAAAACCCTTAAATCTTTTGCTGAGATGTAGATCATAAACATTTGTTATAAAGAATTACATTAATTGGAAAAAAATCAGAATACAGCAGCTGGTGAACAAGCATATACTGACCGCAACTCCGCATTATCCACGAGTGACTGTTTATCAGTCAAATTAAAAATGTAGCAACTATTGAAAAATATATATTCTATATGTATGTGTGTACAGATCCTTCTTGCTGACCACCGAACTGATTGTAGGAAATCAGTCACCGAACAAGGCCGCTCCTTCTCTCTCTCTCTCTCTTTTCTACTGTGGGGAGAGCCATCTGCTTTTCGTCAAAGTCGTTTGCTATCCAGCTCCGCAGCTGCGAGATAGATAATTCAACGGAGCTCACAAAGCGACGAGACCCCACCCACCCCAAGAAACAACCCATATATGTCATCTAAATTTATCGGTTGCTTCGAAACTTGCGGCAGTATCAAGTTACTTCTTGCGCCCAGAACCAGAATTTGCCCCCCCCCCAGATGTTGGTAATCTGAGTCATATAAATTTTCCGTGATTTTGTCTTTTCTTAATTGCGATAATTAATGTAATTCTTTATAACAAATGTTTATGATCTACAACTCAGCAAAAGATTTAAGGGTTTTCAAACTACAAGTCTGTAAATTATCTGAGCGCACGTGCCTACTCAGCAAACCGGGGGGTAGGGGGGGTATATGATAATTGTGAAATATATAGAATTTCTTGTCCGATCGGGAGATTTTCAGCATTTACAAACTACAACTGGAGACATTATATCCCGGCATGAACATACTAAGCAAACCTGTCTGGGGGAGGGGGGGTAATACCAAAAGTGTAGAATATGAAGAATTTCTCTTCCGACCCGGAGATTTTCATCATTCACATGCCTTCAGATAATGTGTCGAGTTGCTTGTAGCTGCTAATTGCTGAGAATCTCCCGATCGGACGAGAAATCGTTCATATTTTACACTTTTGGTATTACACCCTCCCCCCACCCCCCGCCTCACCGACAGGTTTCCAGAGAGTGGACATGCGCTAAGAAAATTTGTCGAATTCTTGATATTTTACGATTTTGGTATTACTCCCTCCCCCCCCCCCCCGACTAGTTTCCTGAGGCAGCAGATACCCTCAAATAATTCGACGAGTTGTAGCTTGTAAACGCTGGAAATCTCCCGATCGGACCAGAAATTCTTTATATTTTAGGTTTTAAGCACCCCCCTCCCCCGACAAGTTTCCTGGGTTTGCACATACTCTCAGAGAATTTGTTTAGTTGTAGTTTCTAGAAAAATACCGTAAATCAGAAAATACGAAATTACGGACATTTATATGTGTGTCAGATAACCAATCTCGGGGAGACGTAGCCACGGAGCAGCCCAGAACGCAATTTTTATACGGCCCCTTAAAATTTTTGTGGCCAGTTCTCCGCTTAGTCTTAGCTCCGAAAATCATGGAAATGTCTAAATTTCTTACTGAAAATGAAATATTAAAAAAAAAAATTATGAACAATAGTTGCTGAAGTAGTGGGGAATATAGCCACATGAAATTTGTTTATGCAGAACAATTTTATGGCACTGAAATTGCAATGTGTCTAGTTCTACGTACCCGCTACATGACAACACAAAATGGCACCACATTTTTAATTTTTTGGTCCCTACAAAATACATACACAACTTCTGCTGTGAGAATCGCAGTTCATTTTAGGTGTTTAAGTCGTAAGGAGTTGTTGATCCAAAGTGCATGTTGTTCGCAAATATAACAAACAGATGTCAGAACTACAGAGATATTGATGTATAGCAGTTGGCTTGAAGATAACGGTGAATCATTAGTATGTTTTTAAATAAATGTTGCATAAGACTACCACTGCTTTCAGGCCAACACCATACAACCTCTACAGTCCATCAGTTCAATCCGAACTTTCCTCTCGTATTTATAAGGTTTGCAGAAAATATTTTACACATCAAATTATTAATATTGCAGTATTACTCAGGCAGAAAATAATATTAGTACTAACGTTTAGGCCCTTCTAAAAGTTTTCATTCCGTCATTCCCATATTCGCTTTATGTAGGTGAGGTGGCCTAGAAACCACAATTTTTATATGACCCCTAACGGTTTTTTGGCCAGCAGTCTGTGACTAGTTGTCCGAACACCGTTTACAACGGACATAAAAACTTATCAGTCAACCACATATTTTTCCCGTGAGCATTTTTTCTGTGGGCGATTTTTCCGTGGGCGTTTTTTCCGTGGGCATTCTTTCATACAATCAAAATAAGTGCAGACGTCTAGCGTGCATGCTGCAGAAAATCATACACTCTACCAGACTACAGTTTTCAAAACTGAGGCATCATTTGGAAACCCGACACTCTTTTCTTAGCAACAGCTTGCTAGCAGATTCTTTGCAAACCTATTGCCCCGCAGTCAGGGCCTGCCCGTGATATCGTACATGGTTCACTGTAAACCGCCACACAGGAAAACTGCCACACAGGAAAACTGCCACACAAGAAAACTGCCACACCGGAAGATTGCTACACAGGAAAACTGCCACACCGGAAGATTGCCACACAGGAAAACTGCCACACACTTTTCATTAAGGGGCCGGGCACAAATTGCTATTCCTCCGAGGAACATTTTGAATGTGTGGCAGTTTTCCAAGTTTCTGAATTATGTGTGGCGGTTTCCCAAGGTGCCTAACGATGGGAAGGAGCTCTTTTGTTTGTCTGAATTTTCATGTCGGTTCATATTTAGGGCAACTGGCCACAGAAGTTCGAGGGGCAAGGGGGGGGGTATAAAGATTGCCGTTTCCTGGCCTATATTGATAATTGAATTGGGAACTCCAAACAGATTTCGAGAAAACGTTCTATGTAAGCCAATCGAAAATTGTTGTGTTCAGGATGAGATTTTTTAATAACGCTGCACTTTTACTTAGGCACTAAATATTTACATAACATCTCAAATTTGTAATATTTTTCTTTTACTTAATTAATTCATAAGCATTACACTTTGGCCATTTTTACAGCTTTTAATTCGCCGACTTTATATTCATAACGCTTACGTGTCAAATTGAGTCAATAGGATTGCGCTTTTACTTAGGCGCTAGATATTAAAGTCCTAGGCCACAGGCATCGGCCTTTTTAACAGTTTTTATTCTACCAGTCATATTCACGGAGTTTATACATCAAATCAAGTTAATAATATTGCGCTTTTATTTAGGCACCAAATATTTATTCACAGGCCCGAGGCCTAGGCTTAGGCTATTTTACCAGTTTTCATTCTACCAATGTCATATTCACAACGTTTACACAGAAAATGAAGTTAATAATATTGAGCCTTTTCTTAGGCAGGGAATATTAATTCATAGGCCCTAGGCCTAGGCCTTTTTAATAGTTTTTATTAAAAAGGCCTAGGGCCTATGAATTAATATTTTCTGCCTAAGAAAAACGCCCACACATAATTATCATTGTCATATTCACAACGTTTACACAACAAATAAATGTAATAATATTGCGCTTTTACTTAGGCAGGAAATATTAACTCCTTGGCCTAGGCCTTTTTGACAGTTTTCATTCTACCAATGCCATATTCACAATGTTTACACAGCAAATGAAGTCAATAATATTGGGGTTTACTTAGGCACGAAATATTAATTCATATGCCTCAGGCATTTTTTAGTTTTTACTTTATCAATGCCATATTCACAACGTTTACACAACAAATAAATGCAATAATATTGCGCTTTTACTTAGGCACGAAATATTAATTCATAGGCCCTAGGTCTGGGCCTATGAATTAAAATTTCGTGCCCAAGTAAAAGCGTAATATTATTTACTTGATTTGCTGTTTAAATGTTGCCAATATGGCATTGAAAGAGTCAAAACTTTAAAAAGGCCTAGGCCTATGAATTAATATTTCGTGCCTAAGTAAGCGCCCAACATTATTAATATGATTCGTTGTGAATATGACATTGGTAGAATAATTGTTTGGAGTTTCCCAATTCAATTCTCAAAATAGGCCAAGAAACGGCAATCTTTATACCCCCTCCCCCTCGGACTTCTGTGGCCAGTTGCCCTAAGTATGAACCGACATGAAAATTCAGACAAACAAAAGAGCTCTTCCCATCGTTAAGCACCTTGGGAAACTGCCACACATAATTCGGAAACTTGGAAAACTGCCACACATTCAAGTGTTCCTCAGAGGAATAGCAATTTGTGCCCTGCCCCTTAATGAAAAGCGTGTGGCGGTTTTCCGATGTGTGGCAGTTTTCTAAGTTGCTGAAAGACATGTGGCAGTTTTCCTGTGTGGCAGTCTTCCTGTGTGGCGGTCTTCCGCCAACCATTGTTAATGCGTGGGCAAGGTGGAGGTCTGGCCGCCTTTAGATGAAGTTAAGATGTTTTGTTACACACATGCCACCCCCCACCCCCTCCACACACACGCTTTTCTTGAGGCATGCAGTCCACATAGTAATAGCATTATCTTCCAAAACTTCAATGGAAACCCTTACAAATTGCCAGTTTGTATTTCGAGGGAGAATCCTGTAAGAATACACATCAGGAAAAAATGCATCCTATGGGAATACTTCCAGGAAATTTCAGAACAGGCAACAGAAAAATGAAATATTGAAAATCGACCGAGGAATGTATATCAGAAATGACGACGGGGTATGTTTCCTTCACACAGCCGGTGTGTGTGTGTGTGGGTGGGTGGGAGGGGGGGGGGTCAAACTATCTTACACAGAAAATTCCCAAATACTGATTTTACACTCTAAAGTTCTCAGGGAATTTCTTTTTTCCTTTCGATTAAAACATTAAGTTGTAGTCCCTTGATTAACGCGAGGCTCGAAACCAACTTAAGATACCACTGTATGTACGAAAGTATCTAAAGAAAAACAGAGTACGAGGAGTTACCTGAATTTTGTAGTGTACGCATTTTTATTTAGTTTCTCTTTTTATTATATTAGCAATCTGGATTTCTTTAGCAATTATGTTAAAACAAATAACTCAAAATCCTTCAAAAATGAAGTTAAAAAAAAAAGTATTTCCTTCCCCACTGAAATCCTAATTTTCTTTTTTCCTCTAAATATATAGAATATTTTTCCTGTATTCAGTCTCTTCACCTCATACAGGCAAAATGAGAATTGCTAAATCATATGCTGTACCAACTAAACATGCCAATTTCCTACTCGGTCCTAGGAAGACAAATATTCACTCAGAAAACAAATATTTCCATCGTAGCGGTCACACCATTCTTCCTTTTATGGTGTAATTAGTTTCCATTGCGGATGCGGTCATTTTGAAAATGATATTGTGCTATAGTGGTAGGGTAACGGGGAGAACACCTAGGGTTGTTTCCGTCATGCTCCTGGCGCCTCCTGCTTTGCAAAACAAGGGGTTGGTCAAGAAGTGAGTGACAATCGTACTTTGGAAACATTTTCGTGACTGTAGCCTCAACCTGAGACAACTCAACTAGGACCTGAGACACAAAGATACAGACTTCAAAAATAGAAAGGCTAAACATACTGGCTTAGAAGAACGGCAGAGAATGAGAACTGCTATAAAATATTGCAATTAGGAATACGCTTTTATGTAATAATACGGATGAAACAAACCAGATTAATTCACAGAGAAAAAAGGGCAAATAATATGTATTTTATGAAACACTATTTTTCAGATCATTATCATATAAACATAATATATATATTTATATGAAAAAGCTAAAGCAAAATAAGGGCAGTCTACCGGTCGGCCACCCTCCATATGACCGCCGACATGGGCACAAGCCCACGCCTAGGGCCGACCCTGCCTGCAATGCATTTGCTGCTGAATGCAACGTACGATTACAATATTGTCACAGAGAGTCCTGGAAACGTACATAGTGACAACTAATGAAGTTCAGATAGCAGCTCAAGTTCAATATTTATTACAGTGATAGTAGTGCCGTGAGTACCATAGGGGCAACTGGGAGCGTCGGCCCAATCTCCTCAGGTTAAAAAATAAAAACAAAATCATTTTCGCTGGAAAAAATGAAAACAAATTATTTTTGCTGAAAATGTTTGCTCTCTTTATTGTTATTGTTTAAAGTTTTGGGGTGCGAGGTCCTTAAAGCCCTTAAAAGATATGTTAAATATATTTTTTTAGTTCATGATCCCCCTCTTTCAAATAGGTCACCGCCCTTCACTGTACAGCCACTTAGATTTGCAGATTTCAAATTACCATTATTATTATTACGGCAACCTTCCTCATTCGTGAAATAGCAAACATAATTTTGTAACTCTCTGCTATTTGTTCTACAATCTGTATGAAAACCAGATACTTAAATTTAAAATAATAAGTTAGTAAAATCATGCAATGCATTGATTATGATACGCTTTCCAAGCAGCAGTAACAATTTGACCCCGTTCCAATAGTTCATAATATAGCACACCCTTCATATCCCACCAGACGCAGAGAAGAATTTTCTTGGAGTGAATATTGCGTTTCGGTGTCGAAGTCGTTGCTTCACTGGGGTCTACCCAGTGATTTTTGCGTTTGGGATTGTCGCACTATATCCACTTTTCATCATCCGTAACGAATTTCCACAGGAAAGACTTTCTGTGTTGTTTATTCAACAGATTCAAACACTTCATGACACGCTAATCCTTGTTCCTCTGGCTCAGGTCATGTCGCACCCATTTTCCTTCCCTTCTGAATCTTTCCCATTGCGTGTAAATGATTGGAAATGATTTGTTGAGTTACCCCCAGTTGTTCAGCTAGTTCTTTTTGCATTTGAGACAAATCTTTATCCAGCAATGCTTGTTGCATGCTGGATAAAGATTCGTCTCAAATGCAAGAAGTTTGATTCATCTCAAACGTAACAGGCACTGTTGCAGCATGCACAGTCAGGAAAAAATGAGACCGAAATATACATGCACATAATTAAAAATTTGCAAAAATTTACAGAAATACTGTTTAGTATTTTCTAAAAAAAATTAAACAAAATTATGCTTCGTAGAGTGGAAGTGCATATTGCGTATTAACCAATCATGGCCTTTCTAAAGCTGTGGGAGCCTTGTTGACCTACAGGGACTGCTGCAGAGAGTAAGAGACGGCCGCTATCAACCTGTGCTTCAGCACAGGTCTTCTGTAAGTGACGGCACGTCACTGAACCCTCCCCACCCGGAGGGCACAAGAAACCAGATGATCAGAACTGGTTTCACCAGCGGCTGCTGATGCCATCTCCTCTCTCTTCTAACCTCCTTGGTCCCCGACTGCCCGAAGATAGGGTGGGTCATCTGACTGTACAACATATTTACACTTTATGATTATGACCTCGAATAGGTTCTCGTCTCCGAATGTAGAGCTAGACTTTTGTATTTTGTGGGAACCCAGACAAACTGAAAAATTTTCTTTTATAAAGCAGACAGTTTTAGATGCTTTTAAACAACGGTACTTGTGGTATTGTCTGTCGTGTCAAATTTGATGAGCACAAACAAACAATAATTCTCTTTGGAGGAACAATAAACAGTCTGAGGGGTAAATTTTTATTCACACTTTCTATATATAGTAAACGGGGAATGAATAATAAAAAAACTTGAAGAATTGATAACGAAAAACAAAATTTATGCATATATGCGTACGTGTATTTTCCCCACGAAATACGCGCAAAAATATTAGGGGTTCGAGGAACCCACAACAAAATAATTTGGGGTTCAAAAAGTGTCTCGAACCCATGAAGTCTGTGCCTATGGTTCCCTTACAGAGTCCGAACATGGATGAAACCTATTTTTGGGCCTCGTAATTCACGTTTTCGAATGTCATTTTACTCGTACGATAAGTCTTGTCATTACCTCTTAAACTAAACTTAATGGGGGGAAAGGAATTTTAAGGGAAAGATGGGGATGCATGTAAAACATAGAACTAAAGAGCAAAATGTTCATTATATTCTACAAAAATTGGCCAGAAATAACACCCCAATTTCTAAGCTCAGTTCCAATGTAGTATAGAGTAATATTACCCTCAAAACAATATTTAGTGAGCCAGCATTGCTAGTTTAATAAATTCATACTTGTAGATAACGTATTTCGATTTCCGGCGGAAATATGCCCCCAAATCTTCCCAAACGCAGAACAACAAATTTAACCCTCTCTGTATAACTTTTCTCGTTTTTTAGATACAAAATTAAAAATTATATATAAATCATTATTTTTGAGACCCTCCAGCATCGCAGGATCACGGTCCTGAACGTCGTTGGCTTTCCTGTAAACCCGTCCCAGACAGCAGGCCAATTAAGAATTCGCCTGAAACAATGAAAAGTGTGAGAAGCGTGAACGCTTCCTTCACCTACCACAAGTGGAGTAACTAACTAGCACAACGTGCCCCCCCCCAAATAAAAGGTTTACTTCAGCAGATACATTTTTCGTGGTGTGTGTGTGTGTGGTGGTTGAGGGGGGGGGGGGGGGGGGTTATGAAGTCAGGGAGAGTGTCTGCAAAAGTAACGGTGGTACTTAGAGCCCTGTAGTTCTAACTTTTTAAGTAATAAATTTGGCAATACGTGTAATTGCTTTGTCCAAAACTAAGAAAAAAAAAATCACTTGAAGAAATCACCCTTTTACACATGGCAGACCTGCGACTGCCATGTCGTGCACGTAATCCTAGGTAACTGACTGTTTTCCCACATCTTCTACGGGTAATTCCACTGTGGCCTCTCGCTTTTTCCTCAGAACTATCGTATTACAACTCTGAGCCAAAGGGCCGAACACTTTCAATCTGTGGGGCATTCAGTGTTTTAAAAGTAAAACTAGGCATTTATTTAGGCAAAGCTAAATACAGTATATCTTAAAGCAAAATATGAATATTTGGGTTAATTATTGTGAGTCTTCGATTTCTTTCATAAACAGTAACTGGAAGCTGCAGTACGCCCCTTCGTTACCTGCGCCCCCCACCACCACAGCTGGGGGGAGAGGGTGGTTACCCCACTACCTACCACAAAAAGGAAGGCTAAAGTATTTTAACCGTTCCTTTCAAAATAAATACATTGATAAGAACTCGAAAATTCGGAGTATCAGCAACAGCAAGAAAAAATATATTTTAATAATATGAGAAAGTAAAATATCAATGGATAATAAAAACAAAGTGGTTGCTTTAAGGATTGATTTTTTTCGGTCCGTGAAAACCAAAACAAAACTGGTAGCTCAATCATACGTTTTCGGGGGCCCCTCAAACTCTGGGGCCCTAGGCGCGCCTAGTTGGAAATCCGCCCCTGATACTAACATATATAGAGTTTATTCGTTATTCGCTGAAGAACCAAGCGCATAACATGATAGCAACTTCTTTTACAAATATACAAGCAACACACAAAATCACAATATATACCATTACACTAAAATATATTTATACACACAATTTGACACTTACACACAGTCTCATCAGAATAATATTACCACCCCCAGAATAAGTATACCCGCCGAGGCGTGTCACGGAGTGCACATGACAAGGTCTACCACACAGATATAGAAGCGGCCGGCCAGAACAGATGAGCCATAGTGCGTTACGTCTGGGCACATTGGACAGTGGTAGTGATTTGATGGACGTTCAAAAAGGATGATCAATGGCTACCGAGCAAGGGTGGAAGCAGCTCATAAACATAAGACTTCATGGGCTGTTCGCAAGTTGCTGTAGTAAGGGTGTACCAAGAATGGATCACTAGCACACAGAGTACCTCTCAAAGTCATAACTGTGGAGCCCCAAAGGCCATCGACCCCAGAGGAGAACGTCGCCTCCTTCGACTGGTAAAGGGCAATCGAAGCGCAACAGTGCAACAGTTGACCACGCAAATGAACGCTGGGGCAACCAGGTACGTGCTTCCGATAACAGTAGAGCAAACACTGTTACACATTTATGGTTTACTGGTTATTTTCTCAAATTAAAAAAAAAAAGATTGATTTATCCTAGACAGGAAATGAAACATGATGAAAAACGAATTTAAAAAGCTATTACAAATTCCGAAACGAAGACTGTTGCTGCTGTTTGTGAGCTCATATCTAGCTTTTGTTATTTGGACACTAGAATACATGTAACTTTCTTAAAAAAATAAAGTACCAAAATTTTATATCATACATTTGTTTTACCAGTGACCTGTTCAGTGTGGGGTGGACAAGGTTATCGGGCCCCTCTTCATTAGGTATCACTTGGTTCTTTGTTCTCTGGCTGCTTTTTTTAAAATATATTGGTACATATTTTTAAATATATATTTTACGAATAATAAGAAGCGCCCTTTAGTATGGGGTATATATTTTTATCGCTTTGCAATATTTTGGCAGATGTTTTCTTCGGGATACCTTTTTATTTGCATCTTCAATATTTTGGGCCACCCCATAAAGAAATCCTCCGTGAGCCACTGTGTCTTACTTTTACTATTCATCATTTTTGATAATTATTTTTCTTTTCATTTTTCACAATTACATTTTTTTCATGGAAAAAAATAATAAACGGAAAATTAATGTAGATTCGTTCGTTCTGTCGTGGCCAAACACTCATTCCTTGTCCCAATAGCCCTGCTCCGTCCTGATTAACGTTGGTTCTGTTTTGAAACATTATTCGTGAAGAAGGGTCAGTACAATAGGTCTCACACGTAATTACTCTTTCCCCAAATACTACAGAAACCTGATACCGTCAGTCGATCCCCTTCACTGAGGGGGAAATTCATCCCCCATCCCCTGCTTAGCTGGGGATGATTCGTAAATGCTTCGGTCAGCATCTTAGAGTAACAGAATGTGATTTCTTTTTTACATAAGTTTGAAGTTAGAAAAGCCAATAAACTGTAATGTAAGTGATTTAAATAATTACTGACATCCTAAACTAAAGGCTATGACAGCTCGGTTATTATTATTTGTGTGAAAACTTTTAATATTCAAGGAAAAAGTCAAGATATGCCACATTTTCAGTACTTGACGTACCTAGAGCGTCACCTAGTAACGATAGGCTACACTACTCCATCTCAAAGAAATTTAATTTTAAAATATTTCCTATAATTTTTTCTCAAATTTGATTGCCACTCCCTATAGTTCAGTGCCTTCTTCGTGTGTGTGCGAATTTTCACAAGTCAGGAAGCTTTCTTGTAGGAGAACTTATGTAACAAAATTTTCCCACTGAAAATACATTGGCGGATTTTCACTTGACGTCCACCTTAAAATAAAATCTATTTGGTCCACTGAAAAGAAAGATTTTGATAAACCTACACCATAACAAATTGCGACAGTTGAAATGGCCATACACTGTATGTTTCTTCGCTCTTTTGGGAAACATGTCTGCCTGGCTTATTCTGCCAGACGACACATAAGCAATTTCGTTCATAACTGTAAATTTAAAACTTCAAGCCTACACGAAACAAATCAAAATACGCCATTACTCTTCACTTTCATCGTTAAAATATTAATAGACAACAGAACAAAATAATAATAGAAAACAGAACAAAATATGTTGTTACTTTCAGCATAAATGCAAAAAGAGCCTTGCTTATAAACAATTTCGTTCGAAACTGTACATTTAAAAGCTAGCAAGTCAGATGTTTTTGGAAGCGTGAGCAAAATTGTGTTGCCATCACTAATATCTCAAGGGGGAAACTTTGTTTTTTTCAAATTTCAGTTACTATGAAAATCTACCTGCATATTTATATTTATTGCAGTCACCTTACCACTTATATGACATCACCATTGCTTCGGTGAAAACGAATGCTGGTAATTTGATTTTGACTAAAAAAGCCACTTATATATGACATCACCGTTGCTTTGGTGAAAATGAATGTTGGTAATTTGATTTTGACTCAAAAATCCTTGACATTCGATATTTCAAACGATAATATAAATGTTTAAATGCAAAGCATATTATGATATAGCGCTTGTTACGTGATATTTAAAAAATTTTTTTTTGTTAAATAAATCTAAAACAAATAAAAAAACCTTGACATTCGATATGTCAAACAATAATAAATGTTTAAATGCGAAGCTTACTATGATATGCGCTTTTTATGTGATTTTTAAGGTTTTTTGTTAAATAAATTCAGAAGAAATAAATTTAGAACAAAATATGTACTGAGCAGGTCAACTCAAGTCATTAAAAACTTAGGGCGAGGCTTCAGTTGCTGGGCAACAATGGCTCGATCATTACAAAAGTCCTATCGTTATCAAAGCTGGGTTATTTAAAAACCCCATTTAGACCCACTTAAAGTTATCGTAGGAAAAACATCTTTCTTAGTGCACATCTTCGTTGTAAAAGGAACATTCCTGCCAAATATGAAAGTTCGAAGTTCAGTAGTTTCTGAGATTAGGTGATGAGTTAGTGAGGGCTTTCAGTTTTATATGTACAGATAAGTTATTAATTCTTAAACCATGAGAATTACATATTTAATGGCTCATGTATGTCATGAAAATCTTGTGAAAGTCCTCAAATTCTATATTGTCCTGAAAATGTGGGAAACATCCAGTGATTTTATCCATTCTTCTTATATGTTCTCGAATTTTATTCATTCCCATGTTTTTCCCTACACAATGTTTTTAGTACCTGTAAAATGCAAGGGATACTGTTGGTTTTCTTGTCTCTTAGCAGTACTGAAGCTGAGTTGTTTTAGTATTGCCACATTCATTATAAATACTGCTCAGTGCTACTGTGACTTCTTTTTTGTTTGGCTGAACCCCACTTCTGCTTCATGGTCATTAAAATGTGACAAATTGTAGGCATTAGGCAAAGAAACTGAAAAATACTTTTCCATTTGTTTTTAACAGTTCAAATAGTCTTTTTCATGAAAAAGGAAAAAAAAAATGAATCAACTTTCAAACACTAGCAGTGAAGGGGGTTGCAAAAGAGAAAGGGTGAAATGATTGAGGTAGGATAAAGTAATTGAGGCATGGAGAAGAAGTGTGTTTCATAGCCACTACTTGGGGGGGGGGGATGAAAGGGACATGCTGGGTTACCTCATCCCATACTTTCTTACTTTTCTATTTCACTTCCTTCACCCCACACATGGAAATTTTGTGTTAGAAACTTTTTTCTGTATTTCATTGTTTGCAATTGAGAAGATTGAGTCCTTGTTCTTTAACAGCCATGGAAACAGAAATTTAAGTGGGAAAACATGGGATTTAAGGCTTTTCCATTAAGCTTCACTCTTTCATTGGGTAATTCTGTGTTCTCATATCAGTCAAGATTACCTTTTTCACTAAAAAAAAAAGAAGAAAGTTATTGCATGCCTCAAGTTTCTAACTCCCAACATAACTAAAAATTTTAACTAATTAGTCAATGATATAGTCACCACCAAATTTCAGCACTTTAGCTTTTATGCCATCTACTCAAGGTCATCTTACTGTTGTGCAGAGGTTTTATATTCTTAGAAATCTTTTTGATATTTCTGCCATGTTCACTTAGCTCTCTATTTATGGGCTCATTTTTGCTTTCATGTTCTAATGAACTTTAGGTGTATCCACACTATCCTTCATTTATCTCAGTGGGCTTCTGGATTCTCTCTCCATTCCGGTTTCTCACGCAACTTAAAACTAAACTTTTCTTCCCCTTTTTTTTCTTACGTATGTGTCCTGTACTTCCAGAATGATTGCCTGTCTTCATGAAAAGTTTGTCTTTTTGTATCCACCTTATTGTTCCACATTGTGCCTTTCTCTGATGGACCAGCTTCACACTTTTTTAGATGTGTAATGTGAAGCAAAATGTTGATGATAAGGTGGAGACAAATGTTTTTGAGGTGTTTCCACGTCGTTAAAACAAAGAGTGATGAGGTGTTAACCAAGATCATTTATTCAGTCTTAAGTGGCAGGGAAAAATGGAAGAAGGCCGTGGAAAGCATGGGAGGAGGCCAATTCTAGAATGCCCGGAAAAGAAAATGATAATGAGTAATGAAGCACAAAAAGTCTTTTGTGAGGCATACAATGGATGTCAGCGAAGCTTGACATCCATTGTGTGCCAAAGTCACTGTAATGGAGACGTTTGATACATCGACAGCAAGTAAAATCTAGCACTATCAGTTTTAAACTTTTATTTGGCAAATGAGTTCGTTGAAAACCTAGCCTGTGGACCTCAGAGAACAGCATAAGGATGTGTATGTATTTGCTATAGCCAGGTCGTTTATGCGGTGGACCTGCCTTCTTATGTGTTACATTCTAGTCCTTTAGCGTCTTAGTTTGCGACTTAAAAATCACAAAAATGTATCAATGTGGGCAGGGGCGGATTGGCCCACCGGGACACTGAGATATTTCCCGGTGGACCACTCGAGAAATGGCCCATTTTAGTATCCGCTTTGTCTGGATTGTTTGGAAAACCGAGTAATTATTTTAGTACTTAAGAATCATTAACTTCATTTGAGCTTCATATTATTTGTCTGAAGCATTACTGTCCTTAAAAAATTGACGTTTCCTGCTATCTATACATATTTTGGGCATTTGCTCTAAAATGACAAAGCGAGATTCTCTCTACAACAGTAAAAAAATAAACCTTGGACCAAGAGCTCTTTTATAAATAAAGTAACCTTACTACCATTAAGAGTAGGTAGTAGAACTTGGAGCCAAAGAGACATTGGTAGTTCTTTTGTAATTTTGAAGTAGGCACTAGTAATAATTTTGATGGTCCATCCTTCCCACACCCTTATCCATGTACACACATAGAGCACAAAGCGATTCTTCCATAGAGATGTTCCGAAATCCGTTTCTCACCCAAATTTATCTTAAAAGAAACAACTGTTTACCAGTATTGGTTTATGGATCAAAATCGTAATTTCAAGAGTCAAAATAAAGGGTAGACTTAAAAAAGATGTCTATTCAAGGAGGTGGTACAAATTCTGTTCCGCAGTAGACCATCGGTGACCAAGCAAATATAATTAACTGGTACAACACCCTGTTTTGAGTATGGTTTAATATGCTGCATTCAATCATGAGTGGAGGTTTAAAATTCTTTCACCCTTAAATTGCTACTGAAATTTCTTCATGACAGAATCAGTTTTACAATGCATATTTAAATGGTTCTATTTCATCCAGGAGTTCAAAGAATTTTTTTTATGAAGGAATTTATGAGGTGTTCCTCTGTGGGCATGTGTGTCTCTGTAGCGGACCACAAGACTCAAATTCACGGTTGGTTTTGTCGACCCAATCCGCCCCTGAATGTCGGGGCATTAGCCCACAGTTGATGGTTCTATCTTGTAATTCCATCTAAGGATTTGGGAATGAAACTGTGTGAGTTGGAGTCTCTTAGCCAATATCACACAGAACAAGCTGGTACCACAACAGCATTTTTACTGAAGTGTAATATTATTCCAACTTCTCAGATTCATAGAGGCTTCTCTTGCTGTCATGTGTCGTAGTATTGATGCCCAGCAGAGCAACCTCTTGTTGGCAAACCCATCTCCCACTACTAAGATTGTAGCAAAACTAATTACAAATGAAAAAGTTTTGGTAATTGATGTAAGACTTGATGTGTAATTTTAACGTATCTGATTTCATGGAAAGTTGCCATGAAATTGAGTACATTGTAACTATTTATGCTGTAAAGGTTTGAAATGATAATACAAGTAATTTGTGCCTCTAATATGTAATTACAATACAGGGTGTCCGAAAAGTCTTTCCCTGATTACAAACGTCATTCATATCCGCTGTATGTATGTTACAGATGTGAAACTGGTGCCAAAATGTTGGAAAACTAACCAAGTTTTTTTGTTGCAGGTTTCCACAACGTGGCTGTAGTGTAGCAGTGTCAGTGTCTAGGAAACCGGAAATGTTCACAAATCATGAACAGAACCTTTTATCATGAACAGAACTTTTTGGCATCTGTAATTCTCGTGAGGCCCTACACACTGATTTCTCGGGACTTTGCACAAAAGGTCAGCAAGTTGTGGTACCACGACTTAATGCTCTTGACATCGGGCGTCTTCTTTCCATACGTTGTTTGAAAGTTCCTCTGCACTGTTATTGGTGACTGGGTGTCGTGATACCAGAGGACACACTCAGCTTTTTCCTGATTTGTGAACATTTCCGGTTTCTTGGACACTGACACTGCTACACTACAGCCACATTGCGGAAATCTGCAACACAAAAAATTGGTTAGTTTTCCAACATTTTGGCACCAGTTTCACATCTGTAACGTACATACAGCGGATATGAATGACGTTTGTAATCAGGGAAAGACTTTTTGGACACCCTGTATATCTAACCACGAATTTTATTACATTATAAAAATGTCTTGAATATTTGACAGTTTCGAATATTATATAGCAAATTAAATATATGTTAATACCTAATTTCATTTTGTTTAGAGTGAAGATTAGTGTCCTGTCAAGTGTTCAAAGCAAAGCAGAACAACTGTCTCAGTTAATTGCCAATGAAAGTGCAGAAAGGAAAACTGTGGAGGTTAGTGTTGATTTCTGTAGTCTAGAAAGCTTTGAAACTGCCTTTTAGTTCTTCTGGAGTAAAACAATGTGTAATTTTGCAGTAACATTTTTGTCAAAGCTTGAGGTTTCTGTAGTTGTCAGCTGGAAAATTTTTCAAGAACCAGAGGCTGATCACTGTATTACTTGGGTGTTAAGTGTCAAGAACTAATGAAGTTCAATTAGTTCTTGTGAAGATGAACATATTTATGGTAAACATGATAATAAATATTTCCAGAATTTAGTGTTATTTCAGAGATTCATTTGGTGGTTAAAAGCATCTAAGAAATAATGTTCTTAAATTGTGTAAATGCTATGGCTTCTCTACTGAGTGCATTTGCCATTCCTTAGAGAATTTAGTTCTGCATGCATTCTTGTAGCTCAGAACTTCTGTCTCAATGTATGTGTTTTTGTGCATTAAAAATCAGCAGTTGCTCTGGCTGTTTTAAAGTTTTCACCAAGTCATTGGCCAAATTCAATTTTTTTTTTTTGTCACAGCACAAAAAAGGTAAAAAATATTTTCACCAAAACTTTTTTTCCATCCCCAAAACAATTTTTCTTTTGTAAATTGCGAAGAATGCGATTGGCAGCATGACCCCTGAAAATCATACCCCCCTTCCCTCACATATATGCCAAGTGTGCTTCCACACGTGTTTATAGAATCTAACCTCACAATCAAGATCCATGAAGATTGTCACTAAGGTTTTAAATTGTAATTCTGTTTATTTCTACCTTCTGAATTTTATTGAACCTGGGCATAGTTGCTACTCTTTAAATCATTAAAATTACTTAGATTTATTGGCAGCCTATGTTTGGTTAAATACAGGGGTTCATTTATAGAATCGAACCATTACTACAGTCTGTTAGAGAGGACACTAGACGTTATGTATTTTCATCATTCAGTAACATATCCTGAGACAAAGAGTTTTTTTGCTTTTTTAGTTTCCTTTATTGAAATGGCAGTTAAAAACACATTTTGTATGTTGGAGGAAGAAAAAAGTATTTCTCCTGAAGAAAAGGCAACATTTGGTTTTGTACGAATGCAGCTTGATAACCTCTGGTAGTTAATGAAAGGAATCCTTTCCTCCTGTCAATGCCGAGATGGGCTAAGCCCAAAAGCCCACTGATGAGTGTGGGCCCAAACTGGGCTTGGGCTCCATAATAATTACTATGGCTCAGGCTCTGAATTTTCTTCTTCTTTTTCATTTTTCTTCTCTTTTTTTTTTGAAACTGTAATTTTACTATGATTCTTTAGCATACAAGTCTTTGATTGCACTTGTTAGTTGATAAAAGGAATTAAGTTTTCTACAAATGGGTCTGGGAGTGGAACAGATACTGGGTAGAGCTATTTATTCCGGGTTTAGGGAGCAAATGCCATAAACCATGCATTAGTGGATTTCTTCAGAGAAGGAAAAACTTCAAGAATTGTAGGTACTAAATAGTAGATACCATGCCGTCAAAATTTTACCACTTTCTCCCCATGCTGCAGCTCTGCTAATTTTATTGAGGAATGTACTTAGATTGCAACACATCCCAATTTTGTTGGATGGCTAGAAGCATTTTAGGAAAAAACAAATGATCAAAAAAATAAATAAATAAATCGGGCAGCTGTACTGCAGAAACATATATATATATATACCCCTGTTCCACTCACCAGTTGAAAAGGACATTGATTAACTGAAGGGGGATGTAAGTCTGTAAGAATAGATTTTTTTCAATAATGACAAAACAGGTTAGTTATAGTTCTTGGGCTCATTCAGGGCCCAAACTCTATTTCACGATATAAAAATTCAGACCCCGGCGTGTTTGGGCTGAGTACTTTTGGCTTGGGTTCTTAAAATTGATCCTGAACTGAGCACTGCCTCCTGTGTAAGGAATGATGAATGTCATGTCATGGTATGGCTTCCTTGATTTCATTGACTACCACTGGCTCACTAATCTTCCCTTTTCAGCCCAAATCCTTTGCACCTTCTGTGAGAAAGCAGCATTCATGAAAACTCCACTAGCCCTCAATGTTTTGGATGTGGGGGTGAGTGACCTCAGTGATCCTGGATTGTCATACGTATGAAACAGGTATGAAAAGTTCCATGTGTAAGTGTGCACAACCACCTTCTCTGACCCTCATCCCAATGATTCAGAAGCATCTAGGCCCAAAGATTTTCATAATGATAGATCAATGAGCTACATATCATCCACTGCTACAGAAGGGATACATGCATCTGACATCTGATCATTCCACCTGTTTTGTTGAGCCACACACAAATCATAAAGGGCTCATGGCATCACCTTACATGCCACTTCCTAACTGGTGGTGCCAAGGATTTGGCACTACTAGTAAGGAAGACCAGGGATAGCCATTGAGATCAGTGAAGCCATGCTATTGAATTGAGGTTTGGTACCACTGGTAAGTGGCAGATCAGAGGTAACCACTGAATCAGTGAAGCCACGATATTCATCATTATTTACCTGAGAGGTAAGGATGAACTGAATCAGAATTGGCAACTTCATAGTTTCATCGAACAAAGAACTTAAATAATCACAAAATTAGAGGAGGACTGGTATCTGATCATATATGAATATATGATGTTGTAGTGAAACAACATATGTAAATCTCAGGAATGCTGTCAAGTGAGGACATGCTGTACTGCAGACCATCCATTGATCTCACCCTGTAATCATACCATTGATCTGCAAAACGTTTTTTTCTTTTTCCTTTTTCATAATTTTTCTTCTTACTGCTAGCCATATACCAAACAAACTTTATTTCTTTGTTGGTATATGACTTATTTTAAGTCAAAACTTATGTGACATGAAAAAAAAAAAGTACTATTGGTACTTGGCAGTTTGTTGTACATGAAACAGCTGGAGTATAACAAAACACTTAACCTGATCATCCAGGTAGTCCCCATTGGAACTAATGATTTTGTTCCACTGATGTATGAGTGAAAATATTCCATTGCGATAGGAGTCTGGTGAGGCGGAGTTGAAGAAATCATCCACACAACGTTTCACATTATCATCATTAGCAGAGTTTTTCTCAGAGAGAGAATTCGACAAACACCCGAAGAGATAAGTCAGTTGGGGTGAGGTCCAGGGAATAAGGTGGGTGTGACTATTTCCTTTTCCAGCTCATACAATTTTTTCTGGGTCTGTAAAGAGACATGTGGATGAGCTCTATCCTGGTGAACAACAACTCCATGGCGATCAGTTAACGCTGGGCACTTTTCTTACAGTGCAGCATGCAGACGGTCCAACTGTTGGATGTAAGCACCCACTGTGATGGTATTGCTCCACAGTAAGAGTTCATAGTGAATCACACTGTAACAATCCGACCAGCAACTCAGCATCACCTTCCTTCCATGAACGAGTGGCTTAGCGATCTTCTGTGGGGTTTGTCCCTGTTTGGTCCATGCTCTCTGTCGTGTAACATTCACCTATGTGACCCATTTTTCGTCACCTATGACCAACCGATGCAGAAAGCCCTCCTGTTTTTCTTTCATTCAGAGCAACAGCAGTGGAGTAGCATTGTATCTGATTCAGGTCAGACAAAGCTTGGGGTACCCATTTGCACAGTTTACACGAATATCCCAACTTTCTCTTTGACGCGGAGGAACAGCAACGGAGTAGCGTTGCATCTGATTCAGGTCAGACAAAGCTTGGGGTACCCATTTGCACAGTTTACACGAATATTACAACTTCTGAAGTTGGGTATTGATGGTTGTATGGGAGGTCTTCAGTTCCTCTGCCAGTTCCTGTAGTGTTGCATCAGGCTTGGTTGATAGCATGTGTTGCAGTGTACCATCTTCAACCTTACTGGTTCTGCAACTTCTGGGCGCACCAGACAGATCCCGTTCACCAGGGTCGAAAACCCTGTACCAGTCATAGTAAGTACTCTGTCCGATAATATCGACACCAAACGCGTTTCACAATTTTCCTAGTGCTTCTGTAATTTTCACAGCCATTCAAATATTCATAGAGCAATATTGCATGCATGCCTTCCTTCAATATCACCATCATATCGTTGCCATGTGCAACTAATATTCACTACAACAGTGTACGTTCTGTTCTTAGATTCTGTTCTTCCATGCACAGCACTTTGGGATATTAATGTCCCGCAGGCCCGCAGTATCTTGCATTACTGCAATGGTGGAAAAATTCAAAAAGAAGGGTGGGCACTAAAACTTATGGGGAAAGAACTGATAAAGACATAGCTGAAGATTCTCATTGCTGATCAATGTCTGATGAGTGAAAATTTGTTCATATAAATATAATTTCTCTGAATGAAAAATTTATATTAAATAAGTATTTCTATCAATTACAAACATATATGATGAATTTAGCTTATTCTAATCAGTTAATGCTCTTGTAATATAATTTCTTAAGTGTGCGCTTGAAAAAAAATTTGTGCACCCAAGTTTAGAAATTTAGGTGCACATTCTAATAAAAAATCTAATTCAAGCCCTGCTGTGCACCCAAGTTTAGAAACTTAGGTGCACATTTCTACATAAAAATCTAATTCAAGCCCTGCTGTATAATGATACTGTACTAATGAGATAATTATGTTTCAGTTGCATTTCTTTAAACTGCTGTAAGCAGGCAATAGTGCCAAATATCTTAATCATAGCATATAAAATCATTAAAATTGACAAATCATTTGCATAATATAAAGGCTTTTAATCGACATGGTTGATACATTTAATCAATACATCTGATACATCAGTCAATCAAACATATCAATTAAAGTTACACTGAAAATGGTTTATGAATTCTTGAAAGTTGGTAGGTCTGTATTTTAAAACAAACACACACATGCACGCACACTCATAAACACGAGATACTGTAGTAAGGGTGAACCAAGAATGGACCACTGGCACACCAAGTACCTCCCGACATCGTAATTGTGGAGCCCTAAAGGCCATCGACCCCAGAGGAGAATGTTGACTGGTAAAGGGTGATCGAGTGCAGCAATTGACCACACAAATGAAAGCAGGGGCACCCAGGTACGTGTCCCCAATAACAGTAGAGAGAACCCTGTTATGCATGGGTCTCTAGAGTCGACGCTGCTTTTCAAGGCGCCCATGTTAACCCAAGTCCATCGGCAACGACGCCTGCAGTTCGCATGGGACTACCGTCATTGGACAGTGGAAGAGTGGGAAAAGGTTGCCTTCTCTGACAAATCGAGGTTTCTACTGCACAGAAGTGACTGGCAGTGGTGGATACGGTGTAAAATTCACAAGAACCTACACCCGGACATGCTTGTCAGTCAAGTACAGGCAGGCAGTGGCAGTGTACATGTCTGGAAGATGTTTTCCTGGTATGACCTGGGACTGCTGGTACCACTGGATGAGTCCCTGAATGCCAATGGCTACCTATCCATCCTTGCTGACCACATGCATTCCTTCATGTTGGACGATGGTGTCTACCAACAGGACAATGCACCCTGCCACGTCGCTAAGGGGGTGCATGACTGGTTCCAGGAACACGACAGTGATGTCTC
Source organism: Macrothele yani (assembly GCA_039090855.1). Lineage (NCBI taxonomy): Eukaryota > Metazoa > Arthropoda > Arachnida > Araneae > Macrothelidae > Macrothele > Macrothele yani. The sequence continues at coordinate 164,378,074 of CM077029.1, read as the reverse complement.
CGTTCTCCCGTGGCCAGCAACATTGCCTGACCTCAATCCCATAGAGCACTTGTGGGACTATTTGGATCAACAGGTTCAACGTGCCGACCCACAACCATATCACCTCCATGCTCTGCTGCAGTCCGAATAGGCACGTGTGCCTCGGGCAACCTTCCAGGACCTCATTGCATCCATGCTACTCCATCTTGCCACTGTCATGTGGGCCAAGGGTGGTTATTCCCATTATTATGTGGGTAGTCATATTATTTTGATACAACTTTGTAAGTGAGTGGGTAAGTTAACTGAGTTATAATAGAAATTGGCAGTTGAAATGTCATATCAGGAAACTATCAGTCTTTGAGATTGCCGCAGCATTAGACCTTTCTAAATCCACAGCTGGTAATGTACTGGAGAAATGAAAATCTGGTGGTGTCATTGCAGCTAAGAAATAGCTGTGTTGATCAAAACTGTTGACAGGCAGAAGCCAGCATATTCTGGGAAGTTCAGTGGAGTAATATCACCTCATATCAGACCCTACAGAATGTGAATTTGGAAATGCAAGCAGCCACAACAAGCAAGCCATCAAGTATTTCATATTGCAAGATATGTGATATGAATTGTAAAGCAACTATTATCTACAGACTTAAAAAAAAAAAAAACGAACACAGCTTGAGCATTCCCCTGTTCGAAATTTGTAACTTATTATTTCTGTTATTTTGAGTGCTTTGACATGACACACCAAGACAAAAGTTCCAAAAAGTGTCCACCCAGTGACTTCATGAAAATACATGAAATAGTTTTGAATGCCATTAATCATGATGATAACAGAAAAGATCAAAGGTGATGTGGAAAATGCCACCCAGGTCATACCAGGAAAATATCTTCCAGACATGTACACTGCCACTGCCTACCTGTATTTGACAAACAAGTGTGTCCGGGTGGTAATAACAGTGGAGATGAAATGAGAAATTCCACTCAGTGATGTGATGAAAATAACTGAAATGTTTCCAAATGCTGACAGTTGTAATGATAGTACTGAAGATGAAGATGGTGTTGTTAATGCAGCAGAAAAAGTGTCCATAGCTGATGTAGTGAAAATGTGTGTTGGCTTATTAAAGCACTAGGGCAGAGTGTGTATTCATGGCAGAAGAGGAAATCATGTCATTTCATAAAGTCAAAGATCATTGCCGAATGACTTTAGAAGAAACCTTTGAAAAAGCTGTCTTGCACAGTTCAACCTGATCCCTAGAACATCCACCTCCTGGTCCTTCAATAGCACCTGACGTTTTTCTTGTACACCTTTTTTATAAATACTTTTTTGTTACATGCAGCTACATAATTAAATCTAATGATCTTTACATTACTTATGTAAAATAACTAAAATTGTAAAGCATTATATCTCATGATAAAAACACAGCATCATAGATGAAGACTGGTGAATTATGGTAATCAGGGACAGAAAAATGTCGGAATTGTAACATGCCCAGTAAAATGCATGCCTGAACCAAAATTTTATATGCCCCAATACACGCACACACACACTTATGCACATACTATACTGTTTTATCTAAATATTTCAGAAACAAAGTATCTTCACTGCATTTCAAAATTGCACCCAGTAGTGAAATATGAACTTGCTGATGGGTCTTATGGCCAAATCAGCACAAATATGTAACATTGTTGACCTGAATCCTTTTGCTTTTTGAGAAACTTGGTGAACTTGCAGGCTTTATAAAGGAAAGTAATCAGAGCAACATTTCAGCTTCATAAATACAATTCATCCTTAGTTATAGGACTTTAAAATTTTCAAAAAAGGCATTTTTGTGTCTACCATGCAGTGGCGGACAGTGGCTTCAAACTCTGGGGAAGCCAGAACGACAATTCGTCGGTAGCCACAAAAAAAAAAAAAAAAAAAAAAAAAGGGAGTGTCTTTCACATATCTTTTTCATACATATGCATGACCATATGTTAATTCATATATGTACGAATATATCCTGTTCACTGTTTCACTCAAGGTTTGTTCGATGCATTTCTGTTTCATAAAGCCCCAAAATATGAAATTTTAGACAGATCCACATAATGCCTCTTAAATATTGTTTTGAAAAACAGTTTTTGTTCGTTGCAACCAAAACCGGTGCAACATATTGTTTTGATTACAGTGGATACTACTTATACAGTAAATTAACTCGACGATCTTTCTTCCTCGCAAATCCTTCGATAACTTCATGGTGCCACATACATCGTTTCTGAAGTTTGCTGAGGATTCCCTTTTCAATTGATGCACAAGCTAATGCTGAGAGACGATCTCAAGTCGTAGAATTAAAAAAAAAAGTTTTGATGCGCTTCAGGCAGGAAAAACTTCTTTCTGCGAAGCACTTGTAGCAGACATGATCACTATTAGACAGAATACCTTAAAGGTATCTGTAAGAATTTTATTAGTCTCGTTTTCAATCATTTTTGTTATTAATTTGTGCAAGCACAAATCATGAAATGTTTCTTTGTGCAGTGGGGAGGAAACCGTTTCAAGTTCAGTGCATAATTTTTCTTTGTTGAACAATGCCCATAATTTTCTGTTAATGGAACCAAAGCATCCACAGGGAAATGTTCATTATACGTTGAGAACTGTGTTGTGTCACATAATTTAAGAAATTTTAATTTCTCACAGTGTAAAAATCTTACTTCCAATTGTGTTAAAATGTTGTCCCAAATTTCGTAATACACCTGTTTGGGAAGCAGCAACACGTTCGTCTCTTTGTTCATGGCATTTCAGAGAAGTTAACAATGTTGACACAGTAGCACTTTTGGCAAAAACCATAAATTTGTTGTACTATTCTTCACTCCTCAGGTTTATCATGTATGAAATACATTCTGAAACTGCAGTGATGCAGAACCGAACATCATTTTTCTTTTTCTGAATCACATCAAAAAGTAAATCAGTTTTTTGGAAGATTTTTTGGAAAACTGTGAGTAGAAATATGAAATTTAAGTCCAGAAGACTGTTTTTATAGTCTTGTGCCTCTCTGACTGTCACAGCATTTGAATCTGGAAAATTCATAATTTCATTAAACACCTGGATTAATTTCAGCCTGTTTGTATGTACTGCAGTGGTGGTCTTGGAGTTAGAATTCCACCTAATCTCACTGTTTGTAGGCATACATTGCTCCACAATTCTGTCAAGAACAGAAGTACGTCTTGAAGTGCGACGAAAAAAAAAATGGCATGCCCTGAAGAGTCTAAAACATTTTTTTTTCATGGACTTTTTTCTGATAGCAATTTATTTTGTTCATCTAATAATTCTGAGATATTGTATACTTGCTTGGATAGGCCCTTAAATGACACATATGAATTCAAATTATCTTTGCTAGATGCGTATCTAACCACTGCCCTAGATAAGTTTTTTAAGTTGTCGTATCCTTCAGAAGACCACACACTTTTATTTGAGCTTAATAACAAACAAGGACAACAGAATAACTTCGCCTTCATTATGCTGCCGCATAACCATTTATGTTGATTGTACCATGAAGATTGGAATGTTCTGTTTTTATCTTTGTCTTTTTGCATAAGAGAAAACTAGGGAAGAGGTCTTCCTTGTTTTATAATTGAAAAACTTAACAGACAACTTTAGGACAGGCAGAGGCTAATTTGTGACGTGCCTCCCATGCTCTATTAATAGAAGCAGTAAGCTTCTGTTGAATGCAGCGCACTGATTGGCTCCTGCGCTGTGACCATGAAAACACTGCCGGGCGGGGGAAAACTGGCCCCCTCTGACAGCCTTATCATGTGTAGTTAGCTATGAAAATCCAAGAAAGTGCTTGCGTTAATGGGCACTCTGCGTAACCGAATAATGCTGTATTTTATAGCATTTAAATTTTTTTGTTTTTCTGCTTAAATGTAATTTATTCTTCTGCTTTATACAAATACTTTACTGACAGAATCATTAGGGAGGCCTGGCCTCCCTTGCCTCCTCTGACCGGCCGCACCGACTACCATGCCAATCACAAACAATAATTGTAAACCTAAGTGGTTAGCAGAACTCATTTTGGGCCCATCTGAAAGCCTATTACATGAGCTTTCTTTTGAGCTAACACACAGTCGTATTATGGGGAATTTAGTTTTCAAGGTCATCTGTTTTGACCTTTAATCTTTCAGACACACCATAATAATTATTTAAATAAAGCAGAGAAAGGGAGCCTTTTAGTAGTAACAAAATTGACTAGGAAATAAAAAGGATTACTTTTTTTTTAAAGCTTTTTATCTTGTACAGAGCTAGTTTGCCAGGCAGCATTTTTCCATACCCATAATTTTTGAACTGATGGTAATGATAAGTGTAAAATGCAGACAGCAGTTATTATGGGTATTCCAAAATCCAAAAAAAGAAAAAAAAATGTTGTGGTATCCAGAATGTATTTCACCTCATGCATTTCTGATAATGGATGTTCAACCTGTAGTCAGAGTTGATTGACTTAATGTAAACCATGTAGAATATAGATGACTGGTCAACAGAAATCTGCCTTGTGAAGCAATGAGTCACACCACCTGCTTCTTCAGTCTGAGGGACATGTTTGCATATGGAGAATGCATAAAAAATTCTTATTACTTGAATGTGTTGCCTTAACTGTGAGATTTAGATGTACAGACATCATTTTATTAGCAGGTTTTATGTGGCATTGAGTAGTGTTACTAGTAGATTGACGTTCAAAAGAATTTTATGCTTCCTTACATTGTGACAATTTTGTGGAACCAGATGCCTTCCATTGTATGTAATAATGACACATAGCATAGATTATGAATATGTGTTTTAAGAACAGTAATGCTGAAACCTTTTAGTGGCTAGTGCACATCCCAGATCTTAGCCTTACAATGATATTTGTGTGAACCAGAATGCATGATCAGAGTATGGCTGAATTAACAAACTTCAGTGTTAGCACTTACAATACCTTTAAAAGAGAACTGGAGCAAACTATCATAATAATTCCTTTGAAAGTGTTCCATGATGCATTGCTGAGGTCATCAAGGACAAAAATGGTAAGTCAACACTGAATTAATTTCTTTCAATGAAGATGTATTCTATGCATGACAGCTAGTGTCTCTTGACATGACTGTATTGTCTTTGTAACTTGTAAGGTACAGATTGTAATGTGTGGCTATATGAAAAATTAATAAAAATCTTTTGTTTCATGAAATGAAAATGAAGTCCGTGTTGGAGATGTGGCATATTGCAGTAGAAGAAATAGAAATCTTAGAGAAGAAGCTAGCCGTAAGTGAACCACTTAATGCTATTGAGTACATAACTGCTCCCCCCTTGTTTTTTTATTCCCCCTTATTTGTGCAGATTATTTTTTCAGTGGGAAATTCAATGTGTATAACAATTTGTCCAAAAATTACTTGCTTCAAAATAATTTTTAATTAAAGAGGAAGTATCCTTTCCTGCTGTCAATCAGTGTGTGTGTGTGTGTGTGGTGCCTTTTAAGGATTAGGTAAAGCATGGCTTTGTACAGAAAATATTATGATTTCATTATGTTCAAATAATACACATGAAGTTACTCTTGTAATTAAGTTAGTTCTTTTTTCAGGAGGAGAGGGGAAGATGGAACTGATCACTCATCAGTGGTTTATAAGGGTTCACAGAATTCATGGGAAACAGATATTTTCAGTTAAAGTTGTTTCATTTGTTTCTTCTATGGGGAGTATAGGGCTATGTCAGGCCATTTTGGCCTTTTCCCTTGTCTCCCTGTTGTTGTAGTCTATGTTAATCATTTATGTACTGCCAATCCCCCCCCCCACTCTTTTTTTTTTTTATTTCAAAAAGAAAAAAAACGGCATTGATCCCTGAAACTATTCACATAACCACTTTAACAATAGTGATCAACCTCTGAAATGTTTTTATAGTTTCTGAAGAGAACTGTTAGAGAAGTAATACTGGCATCTTATATTTATTTGAAAATAAAAAAATTACTTCCAATCTTGAATACTAGATAACTTTCTGTTTGTAGAAACAATCAAACTTTTGCATCCAGAAGGAAACTGTTCAGGGTTAGTGACTACAGCAAGCTGGCAGTGAAGTTCCTTGCTCTCTAAAATTGATGAGGAACTCTTCCTCATGATTTGTGAATAGGCCATCTTGACTGTATTTTTATTGTATTAACTTTTCTGTGTTCTGGAAACTTTTAAAGTGCATTCAAACAGATAATTTCAGTTCAGGTTAAAATTCCCTGTTTCGGTTACTAAACTTTTCATTTACTCTCTATTACTAATATTTTGTCATAAAAAAGTAATCTTAAGGAGCTTCGGAGGCAAATGATGATTTTACCTTCAATTTTCATTTAAAATGTGGTCCATTTAGTGTGTGGACTTGAAGAGGGCTCAGTACCTAGCACTGGCAATTGCTAAAAGCCCACTATGTCCCTGAAGTTTTGAAACTTTTGTCTTCATTTTGGCCAAGATTTGTATCCCTTTTGAAGTGATCTTTCCATGCAGTGTATTTCCAGCACATAAACAAATCCCATGTCTCTTCTGTAGTACCTAGATCACATAAACAAGTCCCATATCTCTTCTGTAGTACCTAAATCACATAAACAAATCCCATGTCTCTTCTGTAGTACCTAGATCACATAAACAAATCCCATGTCTCTTCTGTAGCACCTAGATCACATAAACAAATCCCATGTCTCTTCTATAGTACCTAGATCACATAAACAAATCCCATGTCTCTTCTGTAGTACCTAGATCACATAAACAAATCCCATGTCTCTTCTGTAGCACCTAGATCACATAAACAAATCCCATGTCTCTTCTGTAGTACCTAGATCACATAAACAAATCCCATGTCTCTTCTGTAGTACCTAGATCACATAAACAAGTCCCATATCTCTTCTGTAGTACCTAGATCACATAAACAAATCCCATGTCTCAGATCACATAAACAAATCCCATGTCTCAGATCACATAAACAAATCCCATGTCTCTTCTGTAGTACCTAGATCACATAAACAAGTCCCATATCTCTTCTGTAGTACCTAGATCACATGAACAAATCCCATGTCTCAGATCACATAAACAAATCCCATGTCTCAGATCACATAAACAAATCCCATGTCTCAGATCACATAAACAAATCCCATGTCTCAGATCACATAAGCAAATCCCATGTCTCTTCTGTAGTACCTAGATCACATAAATAAATCCCATGTCTCTTCTGTAGTACCTATATTTCACTACCATGCATCAGAGTAGAAATATTTGCCCTTTCATATGTAGCCATTTGGCATCTTTTTCATAATCCATCAGTACTGTGAAATCCTCCTAAAGCTGCTATGACTTGCACAGTTTAATTTACATATCTGTGATTTCTCCATCTAATTTGTTTCCACCATCAGGCATACTTCTTAAATACACAAGTTTATTCACCTGGTCTAACTCTGTAACATGTAGACTGATCTCACATTCAGTATGAACAGTTCCTCACTCAAAATCATAACTTTGGTTTTTCCTCTTGTTTAGTCTCAGTTTGAATTTAATACAAACTTTGTATATTCAGTGTTAAAACATCTATAGCCGAAGCCACAGTTATTTTTAATTTACGTGCATACAATTAATAATTATAACAAGGTTGCTTACCTTTTTCACATTTCCTTGCACATTTTATTCCTTTTGTTGTCATGCCTGGTTCAAGCTTCCGGTGCGGTGTTCTATTTTTCGTCTTCAGGTTCTTTCGAAAGTTCGACGAATGCCCAAGTCCATGAAGTGCATTGCTTTCTAGGTCCCAAAACTGTATCTTCCTCCCTCCCCACCTTTCCCACCAGCGTGTAAAACCCAACCTTTGTTGGTAAAAACCCCAATTCTTGAACTCAAAACCTTTTGATATTATCAACGAACATAAACTGCCTATTTACATACATACAAAATGCCGAACAAAAATATTAAAAAGGTATATACAACTATTTACATATGACTTATCTTATTCCCTCAACTCCCCTTCTCAACATCTCATGAATAACTAGAACATTCATTCACCATACCCTAAGCCATTCCAACGCAGACTGCCTCAAGTACTTTCTACCCCGTTCGGGGTTATCCTCAGGAGGTGTTCTAGATGTTTCCTCCTCTGCCACCGCAGTAAGAGTGAGCGATATGAACGTAGCAATACGAACGTATCGCTAAACTCTTACTGCGGTGATTACTTAGCGATACGAATGTATCGCTCACTCTTACTGCGGTGGCAGAGGAGAAAACATCTAGAGAAAACGTCTTAGCGATACGAACGTATCGCTAAACTCTTACTGCGGTGGCAGAGGAGAAAACATCACTAACGTATCGCTAAACTCTTACTGCGGTGATTACTTAGCGATATGAATGTATCGCTTACTCTTACTGCGGTGGCAGAGGAGAAAACATCTAGAACACCTCCTGAGGATAACCCCGGAGGGGGTAGAAAGTACTTGAGGCAGTCTGCGTTGGAATAGCTTAGGGTGTGGTGAATGAATGTTCTAGTTGTTCATGAGATGTTGAAAAGGGGAGTTGAGGGAATAAGATGAGTCGTATGTAAATAGTCGTATATACGTTTTTAACATTTTTGTTCGGCATTTTGTATGCATGTAAATAGGCAGTTTATGTTCGTTGATAATATCAAAAGGTTTTGAGTTCAAGAATTGGGGTTTTTACCAACGAAGGTTGGGTTTTACACGCTGGTGGGAAAGGTGGGGAGGGAGGAAGATACAGTTTTGGGACCTAGAAAGCAATACACTTCACGGACTTGGGCATTCGTCGAACTTTTGAAAGGACCTGAAGACGAAAAATAGAACACCACCGGAGGCTTGAACCAGGCATGACAACAAAAAGAATAAAAAGGTGCAAGGAAATGTGAAAAAGGTAAGCAACCTTGTTACAAACTTTGTATATCTGAAACAACATACTTTGCAACTCACTTTTGCCCTCTGCCAAACAGCACTATATCATCAGCATACACTCATTGGAATTTGAAAGACAAAAACCAGTATAATCTATTTTGGCATCATGCATGCATATAAAAACACATAAATATATTGAATGGCCATAAATATATTGTGCAGCCATGGTGATATTACACAGCTTTGTTGGACTCCTGCACCAATAGAAAACCACCATTCACATGTACACCTGCTGTACTACCAGCATGCATAGCTTTAGCACACATTCATGTAAGATTCTTAATTATACCATAATTATTCAAAACCTTCTGCAGAAGCATCATGTTGACTCGGTCATAAGCATTGTTCAAATCTAGAAAGGTGGTGAAAACTTTCTTACCAACAGACAGATGCTTCTCAATCATCACACATAATGCAAAAATGTGGTTAGTGCACTCTATACATACACCCAACTCTATTCGTACATTCTATACGTACACCCAACTCTATACGTACACTCTATACGTACACCCAATTACTCTGTACACCACACACCTTCTTTGATGTAAAGCATCATACCCTGTCAATAATGACCTTTTCAAATATTTTCCCTGGTATACTCAGCAGGTTGATACCATGAGAGTTCTTACTTTCAGTCTGATACCCTTTTCACTTACATAAAGGGACAATTCTAGATTCCCTCCAATCTTGAGGGACCATTTCTAATTCCAAACACAACTGACAAATCTCAGTTAATCAGTCAATTACAGGTTCACCACCATATTTTAGCATCTCAGCTGTTATGCGATCTACTTTTTGGGTCTTACCACTTTGAAGAGATTTTATAGCTTTACAACCTTCTTCTCCTGAGATCACTGCTGTGCTTTCTTCTCTCTCTGTGCCATCATCTGCTTCTCCCCCAAATCATCTTTGCTTTCATATTTTAATTCTCATAACTCACAGGAATATTCAGCATATCTTCCACTTAACTTAATAGACTATCTTTTTTCCAGTTTTATTCATTGTACAACTTAGAACTTTATTTCCACTGTTCTTTCTATATCTGGTCTACTTGCCGAATGATTTCACATCTCTCCAAAAGACTGATTCATGCCTGTCCATCTTATTCTTCCTACTGTTTGCCTGGCAAACCTTCTTTGATGCTTCTTGGTTTTTATGGCAATATTCATCCTGTATAACACTACCTTGCAGACTTTCCAGATAGGCTTCCTTCTTCTTCTTTAAGGCCCGCTTCACACAGATGGAAAAATCCTTTGAATCAATAAAACTGTCCTGTGGTGCAGTTCTTGGCTAGCTTTGTACATGAACGGTTTTATTAATAGAGAGGAGAAAAAAAAATGCTCAGTGGATAGGCAAAAACCAAATTGCTGGCTCTTTGTGTGGTCAATTTTTAGATTGTGTCTTCATTCAAATGCAGTAAGGAATGGATCAACATTAATAGCAGATATGACCAACAGAGGTTATAGTGCAAACTGTACTAAAAAATCAGAGCTGTTCTGTTGGAAACTAACAAAGTGCACAAGCCCAAAATAATTGACAATTGACCCTGCCTGGCCGCATCACTGTTGGCCCCTCCCCCTCTGACAAGAGTGATTGTTGTATTGCCATAACGGAGAATCCACTGACTGCCTGTGTGAACATCTTGCCTTACACCTACGTTTCTCAAAATTTGGACGATATTTTTGTCTTCCACTTTGTAGCAAACCCTGCAGAAGTTGAGCAGCTACTGCATCGGAATTTCTACCGCTTCCACGCACCTGAAAGTTTCGGTATAACTCTATAGTCAGCTTTAAAACAAGCAGTAGGACCGGCGGAAGATTTATTGCTTTGGCGAGAAAAAAATCCGCTTGTGTGAAACGGGCCTAACTCCTCTGTAATCTCACTATTCCACGAAGCATCACATTTAATGCTACCACTGTTGCAGTACCACAAACCTTTTCAGAAACAGTGATAGCATGGTTCTTAAAATATGTCCACTTCTTTTCCACATCCCTCTCATGTGCCTTCAATTGATCCATTCATTCACTGAGCATTTTTGAGTAACACTGATGTTCTTGAGGAAGCATTTGAACTTTTATTATTTTCATCACAGGCATCTTCTCATTCCTCTTTCTCCAATGAACATTCAGCTTTGCTTATTACTGTAATAGGTTAGTGTTCAGACCCGTAATCTGCAGCTCTCATATCATGAGTGTCAACTACTAAATGTTTCTGGCTCTGATCATAAACAACAAAATCTGTTATACTTTTCTGCCCCAGAGCATGATTTAGCCAAATATCTATGTGGGTGTACTTGTGGCTGAAAAAAGTTTTATATACACACAACCCATTCTCAGTGCAAACTTCAGTTAATATTTCAACATTGCCATTCACACTATCCTTAAATTATCCACAACATTGTCAGAAATCATTCTGAACACCTAATCAAGTTTAAAACTGACAAGAAGTAAATTTTACATATTTCTTGTTATTTCTTTTTTAACATTTCTTAGCATAAAATCTGTTTTTATAATTTTTCCACACCCATCTGCTTACACAACAAAAAAGAAAAATTAAAAGAAACACAGTGACCAGAAAAGGAACTAAAAGAAACACAATGGCCAGGCAGAGCTCTGATGCTTTATTTATTTTAAAGTTTTTAATGAAAGATTTTAAATTATGATTCATTGTGTTTCTTTTAATTCTTTATCATTTTTGTTGTGTAAGCACATGGGTGCAAAACAATTAAAACAAGAAAGATGACATCAAATTTTCGGGTGTAATAAGCACGTCTTTTGAATCCGTTCTGATGTAAATTAAATTTATCAAAGCTATTCAAAGTCAATGGAACCGGTATGGAAAACAATAGTATCTGACGGAAGAAAGAAGTTTTTCAATCGGGTTTTAATCCCTCAAATATTGCTGTAAACGGAATCGTGAGCTTACGAACTCTTAGAAACAGAGTTATCGACAAAAATAAGATGTGACTTTACGCCCCTCGGTGGGAAAACCATGCATTATTTTAGGAAGAAAGTATTCACAAAAGGTTTATCCATATGAGCGGTATCGGTCCAAGAAAAAAATTTTAGTTAAGTTTTCAGGAGCCCAGATTTTGCTACAAATACATCAGAAGTAGAAATTAACACTTATGACCCCTGGTGGCCAAACCATTCTTTACCAAACATTAGAAATTACGTGAAAAATATTTTCCGTCGGGTCTTGTATGCGATACAGGAAGAATTTTTCAAATCGGAGTTTTAGGAGCAGAAAACAAAATTTACCATTGTGCGCCCTAGCGGAAAGTCTATGATTTACTTGGAAATTTTGAATTTATAGGAAAAAACATTTCGCATCGGAAACACTATCCAACAAAGAACAAAGAAGGAATTTTTCAAATCGGACTTTTAGAAGTAGAGATATTGACAAAAAAAGAGATATACATCTACGCCCCTGGCGTAGAAACTGTGCATTATTTCAAGAAGAAAATGTTCCTAAAAATGTTTGTTGACATGAGTAGTATCGGTCCACAAAAGACTTTGTTTCAATCGAGATTTTAGAAGCTCATATTTTGCTGCAAATACATCAGAAGCGGAACCTAATTTCCGATTGTTTACAAAAATTTGTTTACAAAAATTTGTTTACAACAATTGTTTACAAAAATTTTGAAATTACATGCAAAAGATTTCACATCAGGAGCTGTATCCGGTGCAGAAAGAATTTTTCAGATCGGAGATTTAGAAGCAGAGATATAGGGGAAAACGCAATTTACCTTTACGCACCCTAGCGGAAAGTCTATGAATTACTTGAAAATTTTGAATTTATAGGAAAAACATGTCACACTAGAAACACTATCCAACAAAGAAGGGATTTTTTAAATTGGACTATTAGAAGTCGAGATATTAACAAAAATAAGATATACATCTACGCCCTCTGGCGTAGAAACCGTGCACTATTTTAAGACGAAAATGTTTCTAAAAGGTTTGTCGACATGAGTAGTATTGGTCTACAAACGATGTTATTTTCAATCGAGAATTTAGAAGCTCATATTTTGCTGCAAATACATTAGAAGCAGAAATTAAGGTTTACGCCCCCTGGTGGCCAAACCATTTTTTTACAAAAATTAGAAATTATGTGCAAACGATTTCCCATCAGGAGCTGTATCCGTCGCAGAAACAATTTTTCAGATCGGAGATTTAGAAGCAGAGATATAGGGGAAAGCACAATTTACCTTTACGCCCCTAGCGGAAAGTCTGTGAATTACGTGAAAATTGGGAAATTATATGGAAAACATCCGACACAGAAAACACTATCCAACAAAGAAGGAATTTTTCAAATCGGACTCCTAGAAGTCAGGCCGCCCCGGTGGCGCAGTGGTCTAAGGCGTTGGCCTCTGATCATTCGTCCGTAAGGGGTCCGGGTTCGAATCCCGGTCAGGCATGGATGTTGTGTTTGTCTTACGGCACTGGTTCTCTCCCTTCCCTGGAACCAGTGACCCTAAATTAGGGACGGGCGACTGCTTATAGCCCATTGAGTTGCTCACGGTGGTCGTTAAACCTCCAATCCCCCAATCCCCCTAGAAGTCAGGATATTGACAAAAATAAGTTATACATCTACGCCCCCTGGCGTAGAAACCGTGCACTACTATACGAAGAAAATGTTTCTAAAAAGTTTGTCGGAATGAATAGTATAGGTCTACAAACGACGTTATTTTCAATCGAGAATTTAGAAGCTCATATTTTGCTGCAAATACATCAGAAGCGGAAATTAAAGTTTACGCCCCCTGGTGGCCAAACCATTTTTTTACAAAAATTAGAAAATATGTGCAAACGATTTCCCATCAGGAGCTGTATCCGGTGCAGAAAGAATTTTTCAGATCAGAGATTTAGAAGCAGAGATATAGGGAAAACCGCAATTTCCCTTTACGCCCCTAGCGGAAAGTCTATGAATTACTTGAAAATTTTGAAATTATATGAAAAACATGTCACACGGAAAACACTATCCAACAAAGGAGGAATTTTTAAAATCGGACTCCTAGAAGTCGAGATATTGACAAAAATAGGATATACATCTACGCCCCCTGGCGGAAAAAAACTGTGAAATATTTTAGTAAGAAAATATTCTGAAAAGGTTTATCGATGTGAGTGGCATCAGTCCACGAAAGAATTTTTCAATCGATGTTTTAGAAGCTCAGATTTTATGGCAAACACATCAGAAGCGAAAATTAACACTTACGCCCCTGGTGGTCAAAGTATTCTTTACCAAAAATTCGAAATTATATTCAAAAGATAGTGCATCAGGAGATGTATCCGCTGAAAAAAAAAATTCAGATCGGAGTTTTAGAAGAAGAGTTATCGGAAAGAATGCAATTTACTTTTACGCCCCTAGCGGAAAATCTATGCGTAATTTGAAAAAGAAACTATATCCAAAATACTCTTCGACATAAATGGAATCGAAAGATAAAATATTTTTTTCAATCGGATGTTTAGAAGCAAATATGTGGAACAAAACATAATTTTGCATTCGACATCATCAGCATTTACGCCCTCTAGTGGCGAAATTGTACAACGTAAAAAAAAAAAACGAAATAAAGGATCATCATTCGCATATTTCAAGCTTTCGAATGCAAAAAGAATTTTTCAAATTGGACTAATAGTTGCAGAGATCCCGTGGGTACAGACGGACGGACGGACGGCCAAACCGATAACATAAGCACGATCTGTTTTTACAAAAGACGTGCTAAAAATTACCAAGCTTTCATGCTAAGGTATGTTTACAAATAAACTAAGTAATATGAAAAATTTACTTTCCAGTAGTTTAAAGCATTGTTTTGCAGCAGGGAAAATTATAGAAGCAGTTACACTGATTTATAGCGCATTCCTTTTTTTTTCCAACCTACTCTAGTATTGGAATCTTCTGCTAGAATAACTTTCTGTTTTGAACCAAACTGGCACAAAGCAGCTTTTCACTCATTCCAGAAATCATCCTTCCTGTCAGAAGGCTCAGAACCATAAGGAGCATGCACTACAACAATTACTATTCCCTGAAGTTTCTCTTTGAAATGCACCAACAGAATTCTCTCACTTATACAACTACAATGAATCAAGTTGTTCATCTTTTTACTTAAAATCACTCCTTGTACCAGCTTGTGCCTTACATCATCCAGCACTCCAGACATTTCATTTTCTTCTTCTGTCCGAATTATGTTATTTTTAGTTTCACTTTCACACAGCACACCCAGTCAAATGGTTATTAATTTCTTTAATCATGCCATTCATCTTTCTCTTTTAGTCCTCTAGCATTTATGGCATTTGTCTGCCATGCATTTCTGGAAATATATATTTTTCATTAATTTGTATGCATTAAATTTTTTAAAAGAAGAATACATTGTCTGGTCAAGTCACGAATATAACATTGCAAGGTGGTGGTGTGCTGAAAATATTTGGAGACTAAGTGTTATTTTTCTGTGTTGTGTTTATTCTTTTCAATATTGTGAGTTTATAAGTGTTCCGTCTGTCCATTTGTGAGGTGAGAGTCGCAACGTTAGAATAATTTCTAAGAAACAACTTGTTTAAAAATTTCATCACTCGGTGGTTGCTCAGCTTCGTTGTTTGTGACGTAATGTATTGATTACTTTAACTCTCCCACTTGTGTCTCCGGTTACTTGTTGCCTCTGCATCGGTTAGTTAGTGCAGATATTATCCGACGTTGGACATTAATTTCTATTGAATATCAATCATGTCACAAAAGCCTTGTAGATGTTGTTCAATCGCACCTATGGAGGATGTTAATGTATAGTGTCATGGGAAGTGTGGAGGTCTTTTTCACTTCACATGCTGTGGACTTCCTGAAAGTACATATTGAGGAATGTCAAGAGAGAAACATATGCGGTGGTAGTGCGATTGCTGCAGGCGTGGAGTACAGCGAGTTTCTGATATCACTACCGAGACAGGGAGATCCTCTGTTGCCGATCAGTGATCTGGAGCCAATTTGGATTTGGTGAGTGGAAGTGATTGTGTTACTGAGAAGTTTATGGAGTCCATTAACATGAAGTTGGATGCGATTACTGAACTAAGGTCGAAAATTTCCGATTTAAAGAGGTCGTTGGAGTTCTTCTCCTTAAAATATGATGATATTCTCGATAGACTGCATAAATCAAATTCAGTGCTAGAGGAATCTCGTAGATAGGTTGTGGTGCTTCAGAAGAGGATAACAGCTCAGGAATCTGAAATTCTTAGTCTGTCTCGGGGCCTGAATGACTTGGAACAGTATACACGCCATAAAAACTTGGAGATTCATGGTATACTGGAGAATAATGGTGAGACTGAAGATGGTCTGAAAGATATGGTACAGAATATTGCGGGTAAGTTGGGTTTTAGTGAATTTTCACAAAGTGGCATTGAGGTCGTGCACAGATTGCATGGTGGAGGATCACGTCCAACCATGCCATTGCTTGTACAATTTAAAACTAGGACAGTCAGTTACACACTTCTTGAAAAGAGCAGAAAAACTTCAAAATTATCTGATGTTATTCCTGAATGATCGGACAACATTAGAATTTATATAAATGAAAACCTCATGTCTGTTAACAGAGATCTCTTTTGGTATGCCCACAGCTTTTCTAAGGAACATGGTGTTAGGTTCTGTTGATATAGAAACGGACAAATATTTTGTCGCACAGCTGAAGGCAAAAATGTGGTAGTTATTGAAAGTAAGGTCGACTTGGACCCTAGTCGTATATAATGTTTATTTGCAATGTAACTACCTTGTTAACTTATTTAACTACACTTTATATATTGTGACTTTATGAATTGTATCCTGCATGTGGTTTCCGTGGGTGATTTCCATGGTTTACTTGCATCGTGTGATCGTCACTTGAGATTTCTGCACATTAATGCTCGTAGCTTATTTGGTAAATTAGATTTACTGCTTGAGCTACTATGTACCCTTGATGATTATATTGATTTTGTTTATGTATCTGAGACTTGGTTTGATGCAGATGTTCCATGTTTATGTGATATGCCGGGTTTTTGGGGTTTTGCTGCCTCGCGTTCTGGAGCTCGGGGTGGGGGGTCGCAATTTTTGTTAAACGTTCTATTATTGTTTCATCATGTGATAAATACACAACTGTAAATAACAATTTTAAAATGATTACTATTGAAACGCAACATTGCACTATAAGTACGGTATATAGTCCTCCTGATGGTAACCAGGGTTCTTTCGTTGGCTTTTTCTCGGGTTATTTAGACGAGATGAATCTTGCGGGAAAGACGCTATATTGTCTCGGTGATTTCAACATTGATGTGTCTGTCCCAAACGCTACTTCGCAATCATTTTGCGATATTATTACCTTGTCTGGGTTTGTTAATGCAATAACTATTGCTACAAGAATTATACAAGTACCACCTCCTCTGTATTGGATTTATGTATTACAAACGATTATGATTATTGTTCCGGTGTACTGTCATACCATATAAGTGATCGTTTGCCTATATTTTGTTTGTCTGGACGTAATGGGTGATTAAATTCCTCGAATTGTCCAGCTATTCGATTGCGTTTCCATGGACAGGAGAGTTTGTGGTCTTTTGATCTCGCCCTATCTGGCATTGATTGGTCCCCTGTTCTACGACTTATTGATCTGATTCATGCTTTGGATGTTTTTTGGGGGACTTTCTGGAGCTTTTATGATTCAATATTCCCTCTCAGGACCATAAGGTGCTTGCCTCGTTGCAGAAAGCCTTGGTTTACTCGGAATTTATTGAGATGCTTACGTAGGAAAAACAGATTATTTAAAATATTCTTGCGTTCAAGAAATGCTTCAGATTTATTAAATTTTCATAGATATAGAAACTGGTTTAACTCTAAGTTGAAACGTGGAAAGAAAATTTATTTTTTAAGTCGGTTTCAAATACTAGCGATTGCAGTAAAGTTTGGCATTCAATTAATGAGTTGTTGTCCAGGTCTCGGGTTCAGGGAATCCAATCATTTTGCGATATTATTAATATCGCAAAATGATTGGATCCCCCTGAACCTATTAATTAAGGTTGATCACATGGGCACTAGAGTTACTGACTTGGATTGGATTGTAAATTTGTTTAATACGTATTTTATTGAATTACCTGCAAAGTTATTGGCTGATATCCCACATTCAGATGGGCATTATTCTGAATTCCTGTCGCACCAGAGATTATCTTCTTTTTATTTTCATCCTGTTTCAGGTGATCTTATGTCGGTTCTGTCTAATCTGGATTCATCAAAGGGAGCGGGCCCGGATGACGGTCATCCGAGAGTAATTAAGTACGCTTCTCAAAATTTGGTAATACCCTTGAGTCATATTATCAATTGTATCTTTTTAATTGGGATAATCCCTTCTTTCTTTACAATAAGTAGGGTTTCGGTTATTCATAAAAAGGGCAATAGAACTGATGTTGCTAATTACCATCCAGTTGCAAATATCTCAATATTTGCTAAAATATTGGAGAGGCTGGTTTTGAATAGCTTGTCAGGATTTTTGGATTTGAATAAAACTTTACATTGGAATCAGCAGGGTTTTCGGAAGAGTCACTCAACGGAGACAGCGTTATTGGATGCTATGAATTTTTTACAGTGAAATGTAGATTGTGGAAGGTGTGTTTTGTGTATATTTTGCAATTTGTCAAGAGCATTTGATTGTGATCACCATGATATTCTCTTGTCTAAATTGCAACATATTGAAATTAGGGGAGTCACACTTTCATTTTTCGAGAATTATCTGTCTAGCAGGACACAATATGTACAAATACAGGGTATTCGCTCTTCAGTTCAAAGAGTTCATTTTTGAGTTCCTCATGGCTCAGTCTTGGGGCCCTATGCTTTTTAAATTTATGTTAACGATATATTCAATGTTGTTTCTACTTCTCACCGAGTTTTATTTGCTGATGACACCAGCTTTTTTCCCCCCTGGGGATTCATTGTCTGAGATATTACCTCGTGTAAATCGTGACCTTCAGGAGATTTCTTGCTGGTTTGGTTGTAACGCTCTTACAATTAATACTAATAAAACAACCTGTGTCTTTTTTTCTGGCCGTGGTCTTCAGCCATCGTCGCCTACTGGTATTTTCTTGAACGGGGATCCTGTTGAATTTGGGTCTTTGGTGAAATTTCTGAGTGTTATACTACATGAGACTTTGCGATGGGATGCCCATATAAGTTATTTAGCAAATATTCTTAAGTCTCGTATTGGTGCTATATCTAGGATTTCTGGTTTTTTGACAATCAGACTCAGATTAATGCTATATTATTCCTTAATCTATCCTATATTGTCTTATTGTATTTTAGCCTGGGGTCAGACAACGGATGGTAATGAAAACAGAATTATTGTTTTTCAGCGAAAATATATTCGACTTATAAATTCATCTTTAAATACTAGCAGTATTTATTGTCTTACAACATTCTTCCCTTCGATAAAATATTTATTTTCAGGTTATTACTACTTATGCTTGACAGAATCTATACGAATAGGTATCTTGAACTATTGCAATTACAGCATTTCTCCCATTCACATGATACTCGAGGTCATGCGAGTTTCGTGACTCCTAGGGCGCGTGCCAGATTGCTGTATAACAGTATTATTGCAGCTGGACCCCGTGAGTGGAACAGTTTGCCATTATACACTAGGGAAATTGTGGACTCTGGGGTATTTAAAAAACTGCTACGAGAGTTTTTGTTGTTTGTTTGAGTTCCTGTATTCTTTCTTTCACAGTATGCTCAACACCGGTCGTATTTTTAATGTTGCTATTTTTATCGTTTTGACCTGACACATCTACCTTTGGAGATCGGGGGCTCTTCAGGCTTAAAGTTAAGCCTTTTCCCCTGTCTCCATGCTACAGTTCCATAGTACATTATGTTATTTTTTTTTAAGGAATTACATTGTATCGATTTTTTGGTCTATTGTAAACGGGATTAGTGCTTGTATGTTTATGATTATTATATTATATATATTTGAGGTGGTTGAGGCTTTGTTTTCTCTTGAAGTAAATAATTAGTACTAAATGTTATTAATTTATATTGAACTTTGAGATATTACTGTGATTTCATGTTTTTATTCCATTGTGTTAATATTGTGTTAATATTTAAATTTAGTTTAGTACATATGACAATTTTTGATGTTTGTGTTTTGTTAAATCTAGATGTACTGTGTTGTGTGGCAGAATTTTCATTAAATTCAAATTCAAATTCAAATTGTTTGTATGCTTTTGAAGCCTTATCACATTTCCAAATATTTAACTCTGGATTAATTTTTTTTTCACTCATGGCATTGTTTCTGTTAAAAGCACGATCTATTTTTTTTTTTATATTTTATTATGCATTTTTATTCTTGTGTTATAAATATAATGTAAATTTTTTGTTTTTCTTTCAAAGGAAAAAGCAAGTGGAAGGGAGTTTGAAGAAAGAATAGAAGAGGTATAATCAATCAATCAGTTATTCATTTTTCAAAACTGTTGAAGTATTATTTTTATTAATAAATATTTATTACATCTCTCTGTGGTATCTCAGGTTAAAGCAGAATATGTAAAGGCCCTTGAATCATTATCTGAAGAGCTGGCAGTTGCAAGAATTGAGCTGAGGTATGTTTAAATATGGCTCAACACTTCTGTATATCATGGTATCATCTGTTTGTTGTTTAAATTTTTTTAAAAGTTAGCTAGTTCAGTATTCATCTATATTTTGCTTAAATATTGTAATCACTTGGTTTGCTGTTGAACACCAAAACTGTTGTTTGATAGCATTTAGGTTTATGTTATTTTGCTGCTTTGATGTTAGCAGCCTCCTAGTCATCTCAGATGAAATGAAAACTAACAAATATTTGTTGTTTTTTTAAAAATAAAGTAGAACTAGTACTATGCACATTGTACCATGACAAAAAAAAAAGTCAGATATCCAATGCATTCGATTGTTACATGATTCTTAATGTAATTTAAAAGAAATTGAAAGTTCTTAAAATACTATATTGTTTTTACAGCTTTGAACAGGACTTTTATATTCTTGTACCAAAGATAAAATTGAAAAGTGATATATAAAATTAAGTGTTTATTGCCTTATTAGTAGCATTTCTGGAAAAATGGAAATTCTGTTTTGTCCAACTAAAATGCAGTGTTCACTTCTTGTATGAGTGGATAACATTTGGATGTGCTTCTTGCATATAGTCAGATATTTTTCAATAAACTGTAGGGCATAGAATTACGAGGGTTGTACTGAAAGTAATGCAAAAGTGGGCATAACTTTTTTATTAACTGATAGAGGTCATTCAAATTGCACACGTTGGTAGAGTAACTCTTCCTCTATAGTAACTCTTCTTCATTGCAGGTAAGTAATGGATTTTGAGCAGAAGCAACATGCCATCATTGAGTTCTTGACGAAGGAAGGGTGCAGGCTATCTGACATCCACAGAAGGCTGCAGAATGTTTATGGAGATGACACCATTGACAAGAGCAATGTCCACAGATGGATGAAGAAGTTTAAGGAGGAAGGGGGGGGGAGAAACCAGCACTAAAGACAAACCACACAGTGGGAGACCATCATCTGCGACCACTGACATGAATCGTCAGAGAGTGGATGAATTGATTTGCGTGGAGAGATGTGTCACAATCCGTGAGCTTGTTGCACAACTGGACTGCGGTCACAATGCCATACAGAAGATGGTGGAAGACTTAGGGTATCGGAAAGTGTTTGCAAAGTGGATATCTCAGCAGTTGATGCCCGATTCGAAGGAGAGAAGGATGGAAGTCTGCTCTGATCTGCTGGAAGCGTTTGAAGCCAATGAAGACAAATTTTTTCCCCGATTTGGTGACAGGGGATGAAACGTGGGTGTATCTTTACGATCCGGAAATAAAGAATCAATCCATGGAAGAATGGCGTCACACCTCTTCACCGAGGCCTAAGAAGTTCAAGAGCCAACGATCAGCACAGAAAGTCATGGTGACTGGTTTTTTGGGATGAAAAAAGGTAAATTAATAAAAAAAAATGCATTGATTGAGGGATAAATTTGCTGTTCATGTTTTTGGGAGCCTGATTCCACCCAAACTAAAAGTATGGCATTTACAAGTATTAATCGTCAAGCTTAAAATGAAGACTAAATGAAAATCATCTTGAGGGTAATATTACTTAATACAGCACTACAACTAAGCTCAAAGGGGTATTATTTCTGGCAGATTTGTGCAGAAAGTAATGAACATTTCGCTCTTTAATTCAGTATTTAATATGACGGACCTGCTCATCTGTCTCTTAAAATTTCTTTTTTCTTTTTCAATACAGTTTAAAAGACAATCATAAAACTGTTGCCATACGAGCAAAATGACATTAGGAAAGCTGGTTTTACAAGACACGCTATTCAATTTTATACATGTATGTTTTTTTGGGGAAACTGTCAGTCTATTAAATAGTTGGTACCAATAAACATAGAAATTAAGTGGAAAACACACACAGTCGCTTATAATGATAAAGTTCATTCAGCAGAAGCTTTCAGCCATTCTATGGCCTTGATCACCCATGACAAACTGAATCTGAGGACTGGTTGATGGAACTATAATGTGAATTGGAGTTGCAGAAACTGTTGCATATTTTAGCATAGAGATCCAAATAAATGGGATTTAGTGGAGATTCTCTGAATTGCAGTTTTTGGTAAATAAATTTTCAATGCATTCTTGGAAATGAGATGCTTTGTTAATAAAAGAGTCAACCTTTTTTGTTTCTTTCCAAAGGGGAACTGCAGAAATGTCTTCAAGGGCTAGTGCAGATAATGCTGTTTTTGGAAGACCATTTGATGCATCTTGTTTGTTCATGAAGTCTTGTATTGATGCTTCAGTATGTACTTCCAATAAATATTGAGAGTCCAGAGGAAGTTGAAATAGGAATGGCATAAACTCCAGTGGTGGGACAGGATCTCTGTCTATTTAAGCAGGCACTTTATTGCAGGAGGATTAGTTTCACAGTGAGAGCGTAGCCCATGGTTTTGAAGAGTTTACAAATCTTATTAGAAAATGATCCATGGTGGGGGATAGAACCAATGAATGGAGGTTTCTCTTTTAGTATTGGTGTGAGAGTTAACATATAGGAATTGTGGATAATCTTGTTTATTTGTTTATTGTAGAAGGTGGGAACAGATGGGCTTCAGCAATTTTCTTAATTGTAGCAATTTCTCTTTTGTATGAAGATTCATTGTTGCAGACAATTCCTGCACGATTAATATAAGTTTTTAAGACAGCAAATTTGTGAGCAGTGGGGGAGTAGCACGGGAATGGGATTGTGTTTGCTAGTGCATAGGATTTTCTGTAAACAGATCTGTTGAGATAATTCTCCTGTCTTGTCAGACGGATATCCAGGCAGTCAAAGCTTTGAAGTGATTCTTCATTGATGGTGAATTTTATTGATAGGAACTTCAGGAAAATCTTTTCTATTAGGGACTCAAGGTCAGTTCTGTTGTGGGGCCAGATGACGAAAAAAATTATCGTCAACATATCGGAGCCAAATGGAAGGTTGTAGATTGTGTTCCATGACTGTGTTTTTTTTGTTTTTAATATGTTGCATGAAAACTTCTGTCAAAAGTGGTGAGAGAGGTGAACCCATTGGAAGTCCTCCTTGCTGACAGTAATATTTGTTGTTGTAGCGGAAATAATTTAGATCTCTCTGGGGTTGAAGGCAGTCATGCAGGTCTTTCGTTAGAGGACCAGAAAGGGATTGATGTTCTTTAAGCAATTATACTGACAGCATGTGAATGGAAAAGAAAAACTGAAGGGAAGAGAGAGCCCACATCTAAAGTGAACATTGTTTTCAGAAGGTGCAATGTTAAATGGAAGTTTTTCAATTAACTCTTTAGTGGAGGAAATTGCAATACAGAGTTCCCACTGTCCTTGAAAACTCCTTGAATTTAGTTTTCCTTTTCAAGGGCCTTTGAAAGACCTTGAATTTTGTAAGAGTCCTTGAAAAGTACTTGATATATTTTTTTTTCTGTTCACCAAATTTCAGAATAGCCGCAGCCCGTTGAAGAGAAGTTATTGGCAAAATGTCACAGGTGGTTGCACTGTATTGTGAAACGCCCTCTTGGAATCAGTACATAGCTGTCACCTTTCCTGTTTTCACATGGTTGTGATTCTGAACTATGACAAGCAAATTCTTTTGAACTACAATAAGCGAATGCGAGGGGGTGTAAGTGTAAGGTACTAGCATCTCAAACCAGGTTTGCAATCTGCTGAATGCTTGTAGCCCAGGAATCCAGTCTAAAATTTCAGTTGTCCTTCGGTGATCTGTCCTTCTGTCAATCTGTCCAGCCCATTCCAATTTCAGGGATTTTACTCTCATCATGATATCTTCCATATGTACAGTATCATCATCATCATTGTCAACCATTATCAATCCACTGCTGGACGAAGGTCTCCCCAAGTTTTCTCCACAACGGTCTGTCTTGTGCCAGTCTCCTCCATGTCACTCCCACATACTTTCGAATTTCATCCACCCATCTCCCATGTGGTCTTCTTCTGGGTCTTTTCCTGTCCCTTGGAATCCAATCTAAAATTTTGGCTGTCCATCAATGGTCTGTCCTTCTGGCAGTATGTTCAGCCCATTGCCATTTCAGGGATTTAACCCTGATCATGATGTCTTCCACTCTTGTCATTTTTCGGATCCACAAGTTCCTGTTCTTATCTCTCCTGGTTACACCAAGCATGCACCTGTCCATGCTGCTTTGAGTTGTCTGCAGCCTATGTATGTCTCTTTTATTTAAGGTCCACGTCTCTGCACCATACGTAAGCACTGGAAGGATGCATTGATCAAACACTTTTCTTTTAAGACATAATGGCATATTGCTCTTGAAAATTATGCTGTTTCTTCCAAAAGCTCTCCAGGCAAGTTTTGTACGCCGATTAATTTCTTCATCAATGTGACCCTCACTTGATATCTGCTGTCCAAGATAAACGTACGTGTCTGTTATCTCCAACTTCTCTCCATCAATTGATAAATCTTTATTTCTTGTAAAAGCATTGAACATCACTTTTGTCTTCTGAAAGTTCATTTTTAATCCCACTTCTTTACTCTTGTCAGCAAGTTCCTGGATCATACTCTGTAGCTCTGATGGGGTAGTTGCAAAAATGACTATGTCATCAGCAAAATGAAGGTGGGTTAGATAATGTCCATTAATCTTTACCCCTTTGTTTTCCCAGTTCAGTGATTGAAAGACATTTTCCAATGTGGCATTAAAGAGCTTCGGAGATATGGTATCACCTTGTCTCACTCCCTTTCCAATTTTTATGTGTGTTGTATTTTCAAACAGCCGAATCCTTGCACTTGCATTTTCATAGATGTTATTAATAATATTAATGTATACATCTTCAATACTGCAGGATTTCAGAGCCATTGTAACTGCTGATGGTTTCACTGAATCAAAGGCTTTTTCATAATCGATAAAAGCCATGCACAATGGAAGTTCATATTCCCTCGCTCTTTCAATTAGTTCTCTCAGTACGTGGATATGATCTATTGTGCTGTAGCCACTCCTGAATCCAGCTTGTTCTCTCAGTTGAGCCATGTCCAGTGTTACCTTCAAGTGGTGTGAAAGAACTTTAGTGAAGATTTTATAAACCACTGATAGGAGGCTGATAGGTCTGTAGTTCCTGAGATCCTTAATGTCACCTTTTTTATGTAGCAGGATCATTGTAGCATTGTTCCAACCCTCAGGAATCTTCCCTTCATTAAGGCATCGAGTGAAAATTTGGGCGAGTACCATTTCGATTTCTCCACTTGGTTCTTGTATGATGTCTACAGTAATTCCATCTTCTCCTGGAGCTTTTTCCTGCTTCATGTTCTTGATGACATGTGCAACTTCTGCTGGAAGGACTGGAAGAACTCTGGCACTGGTACATTTCATGATGTCTGCAGTACATGTATCATCCCTTTCATATAATTTGGAGTAGAAATCTTTCACTCTTGTCAAAATTTCTCCTCTATTTCTTGTTACAGAACCATCTTCTTTTCTCAGTGCCATAATCTGTCTTCTTCCTTTACTGAGATGTCCCTTTGCTATCTTTAGGCTTTGGTTGTTTTCAATTGCTTTCCTCACTAGTTCACAGTTGAATTTCCTTACGTCTTCAGTGATACTTTTTCGTACTGTCTTGCATAGCTCTATATATTCCACTTTGGAAGTCACATCTTCTTTAGTTGTCCTCATCTCTCTTCTTTTTTGCATCAACATTTTGGTTTTTCCTGATAATTTGTTCACATGCAACTTGTTCTTAGACCCAGCTAATTTTGTAGCTGTTTCCATAAGAGCTTTGGTTACTTTTCTGTTAACTTCAGAAATGTCCACTTCTTCCAATGTTAGGCCTTCTAAAGCAGAAAATCTGTTCTTCAGTTCCAACTTGAAGGTATTATGGTGTTTTTTAAGGTTGGTTATGTCAATACATTTTGTTTGTCTTATGAGCTTGCCACGTTCGAGTTTAGTGTTGAGGTGCGTCTTACATCTCACCAATCTATGGTCACTACCTGTGTTGAACTTGTTTAGCACACTGCAGTCTTCTATGACGAATTTTTTGTTACACATAATAAAATCAATTTCACTTGTCGTCCCATTTGGATGACTCCATGTCCATTTCCTGTGTGGCTTTTCCTTGAAAAAGGAGTTCAAGATGGAAAACCCTTCTGCCTCTGCAAACTCAACGAGAGTATTTCCACGCTGGTTTCTGTTGCCGTGACCGAATTTACCTACTGAAGTTTCATTCTGTTGCCGTTGCCCTATTTTTGCATTGAAATCTCCCATAATTATCTTCAAGTGCTGCTTACCTTTATTATTTAGATGACGAATTTCCTCATGAAATTCTTCAATTTCTTCTTCAGGATGACTTGTGGTGGGTGCATAAGTTTGAATTATCTGAGCCTGGTATCTTCCCGAGAGTTAGATAACGAGTCGTGCAGCTCTGTCAGAGGAACTTTCAACTTCTACAACTTTATCCTTCAGTTTCTTGTTTATTATAAATCCAACACCTCTAGTTCTGCCAGTATCTGTCCCACGATAGTAGAAGAGATGTCCCTTTTCAGTTCAATGAGATCTTCTCCTTTTCTCCTTACCTCACTTACGATGTCCCACTTGATCCTTTGTAGTTCTTCTTCCAATTCAAGAAGCCTTGAATCAGAAGATGGGGAGCACCCATTATACGTAGCCAAGGTCAGCATCAGATGGCAGCGTAGTCCGGTCCTCCGGGGATTCTTAGCACCCTCTGCCTTCATGTCACACTGGCTGTTGCCTTGGCCAGGTACATTCCAGCTGCCGGAGACTGAGGGCCAAGATTTAAGTTGTGGAGTCATTTTGGAGGGGTTTGGCTATAACTCACCACACTGGCCAAGCGGGTTGGTGAGTGTGGGATAGCATTTCCTCTAATCCCGATGGTATAGTAATACCGCTATTGGCGGTCGTCAGAGCCCCTTTAGTGGGAACAGGATGCACCACCAGAAGGCGTGGTTGACATTTGTCAATTAGAGGCTGTGATGTTACGCAGCACCTGACCTTACATCCCATATACAGTATATATATATTTGTCAAATGTGTAACACATTGTGTCAGTGATAAGGAGACCTGAAATCTTGTGGAACAGTAATACCTCACCAAGGTATGCACCTGTGTTTAGATATAACTATAATTTTAATTGAATTTTTTGACTGTTTGTTACTGATTATTTTAGTGTTTCATAAGAGTTCTTATTGGGCATGAATATAGTCTTGAAAATTTTTATGAGTCCTGGAAAAGTCCTTGATTTTTTTGGTGGAAAAAGAGTGGGAACTATGGACATAGGATGAGTAGAGAAGAGATGTTTATATTTTTCAACAATCATCCTTTCTAGGTTTTGGGTGGGTGAGAAAGTATATTCCATGAGTGGTCGAAGAGGGAAGCCATCTTTATGTAGTTTAATCTGGAAGAATAAATGTGGAGTTTGGAAAAATGCTGGTTGTGTAAAATCTCCAAGGAAGGTTTTTAGAATGGGCTTCTTGTTGAGTCTTTCAACTGCAGTTTTAAGTTTTGGGGTGGTATCAGATTTCAGAACTTTGCAATTTGAAGTTGAGAGGAAGGATTCTGCTTTTTCATTGAGAATAGTGTTGGGGATTACGACAAGACTGCCGGTTTTATCAGTTTTCCAAATCTTTTTTATTCATGTATTATATTTAGAAAGAAGGAAGAATACTTCAGGGGATTTCTTTTCAACC
The DNA here is from genome assembly GCA_039090855.1 of Macrothele yani. Taxonomy (NCBI): domain Eukaryota; kingdom Metazoa; phylum Arthropoda; class Arachnida; order Araneae; family Macrothelidae; genus Macrothele; species Macrothele yani. The sequence goes on along the minus strand of CM077029.1, from coordinate 164,349,989 downwards.
TTTACAAGATAGAGTGCTGTTTTTGCATGAAGGATAGGTTGAGCTTCTGGTACTATACAGTAAACGGCTGCTTGCAGCATAGAATTCATAGCTTTAAGACCAGGATTAGTTTCGGGAGTGAATTTCGGTCCTAGTGAAAGGAAGGCTTCCACACAGTTTTGAAGGTAGCGATGTACCCGAGAGGTTTACAAAGCGAGGTGATGATGACAAACTGACAGTTTTGTTAGGTTAAGTTTTAATGGAAAGTTGTTTGGTGAGCAGAAACTGTAATTTCTTACAGTGTTTAAAAGTTTTGTTTGCCATCACAGTGGCAACAATTTGGGAAATGTGGTTCATGAAGATATCCATCAAAGATTAATGGGTTTGGAAGGTTAATGCTTGATATTTGGAATAGTAAAGAAGTTCGTTTTTAGCAGTGTTTCCGCTCAGGTCATGGATGGCAGCTTGGAGCAATTTTATTTCAGTTTCGTGAAGTATTTTGGAACACCGATTTTCTTAGTTTTTTGGAGTATTTTTGAAAACCATATTTTCAAGCACCTTTGGTGGCAAACAAAATTTCTAAACACTGTAAGAAATGGCTGGCAAGCAGGAAGGCAAATTGAATTCTAAAAATTCACCGCAGTTGTAATGAACTTTTAGGATTTAATTTGTTTTCTTCTTCTACTGCATGTCATTGTTAAGAGATTGCCAGAAATTTGTGTTTTACATTTCTGGCTCTCCAGATTTTTTCGTTTAATGACATTTGGTGAGCTGTTGAATGTTTCATGCAGGCCCTGGTTATTTTACAGCTGATTATGTTAGAAGTTGCCTTTTTTGTTGATGTTTTCACATTAAATGCAATTCAAGAGCTGTGCAGCATTCATTGAAAACAGAGCATTGATAAATTCACCCGTTCTTTGTTTTTTTATAATGGTTTTTGAATTGAAATGTGTCCCATGTTTCAATGCAACATAATATGCAAGTAATGTATCACTTTTTCAGGAATCTGAAAAATGACCTGAAAAATAAGAATGGCCAACTGGATGAGAACAAGAAAGTCATTGAAAATGTGTCTGTGGAATTAGCAAAAAAGGTAACACTTTTAAAAACTGAATTTCAGTTTTTGATGTTTAATTAGCTAAGGTTTATCATTCATTCCATAATTATTAAACATTAAGCTGTTTCATTCATGTCAACTTTTTTTTTTTTTATGATAATTAACACAGCAATCGGACATCGCCGAATTTGACTGTAATTTCTGTTTCACACGTGAATTAATTTTTTTTAATTCGAATGTGTGACTTTTTCAAAAAGTAGCCCAATCCACATGGGATCCTTCACTGAAATGGACTTCCAAAGAAATGGAATATGGAAATGTGAAAAGAAAATTCTCATAAAGTAAAATGAAAAAATGCAAAGTAGTCTAGACTAAGCTTGAATTTACTTGGATAATGAATGACCATAACCAGTGATGAAAGATGATCATCTGTTTTGGCAGAATGCAGTGTTTAGCGTTTTGAGTTTGGGCAAATTTACACAAACACATGTGTGCACACATTTTAGATGTATGTGTTCTTATCTCATATAGGAATGTACACACATAAATTGAAAAATAAAAATTATTATAATGAATAAAAATAAACCTAATAAATTTGAAATTCACCTAAAAACGACTATATCACAAAACGCAAGTTACGTGTCAGCTGAGAGAGTTTCGCTTTTCTTAATTGCATGTCCAGCCCATTCCAACTTCAGGGATGCAACTGGAAACATTGCAACTGAAAACAGGGGAAACAGGCAACTGGAAACAAAATGCAGCCTTCACAGATGGCTTTAGGAGATGTATGGTCTATGATTATAAAATAGGCACAAATGTGGCACAGGCAATGAAACTGGTAGGCACAGCATTTTGGGCCAGTTTTGTAACTGAGATAACCACCAGAAAGTGGTTCCGGAACGTTCACTGCTGATGATACTTCATGCAGTAGATGGCCACAGGTGGTTGATGATAACCAACTGCACACCTCCGTTGAGGAAAACACCATGCCAATGTGTTACCAGCTTTTTATAAGGTTCGGTGTAAGTAAGTACTAAAACCATTCAGTCATATATACATGCCATGGGAAAGACTTATAGACTAAGTTCCTGGGTCCCAAAGTATTTGTCAGATGACATCAAGCAGCAGCGGGCAACTACACTATATTAACCAAAGTCACCGGACACCTAGAAGAGAAACACAACATAGCATTTATTGCCATACGTTAGTACAGTGTTGGTCCACCTTTGGCCTTAATCCATGCACTGACCCTTCGAGATATGCTTTCGAGAAGGTTTTGGAACTACAGCAATAGGTATGCACTTCCATTCAGTACATAATGCTGCCACTAACTGTTACTTAATAGTTGTAGGCCTTGGTTCCATCCCATAGGTGCTCTATAGGATTAAGATCAGGGCTCTGTGCTGGCCAGTCCACATACAATACAGAATTATCGCCAAACCACGCCGTAACAGTCCTTGCTTTTATGGCTTGGTGCATTATCCTACTGGTACCAACAAGGCTCAGTTCCATAGCATTCTTACAGAGTTCGTTGGGCATAATTGCCCAGAATATCGAGGTAGACTTGCTGGTTAACAGGTTTGTTCACAATAACCAATAAGCCAGAACCATACCATGAAAAACACCCCGACATGAGTACACTGCCAGCTCCAAACTTGACCATAGGAACAGTACACTGTGATAAGGAGTATTCCCCCCAGCTACCGCCATACCCACACATGGCCATCAGACTAATGAATCATGTATCTGGATTCATCAGTCCATAGGACCCATTTCCATTGATCTACGGTCCAGAATAAATGTTCTTCACACCATGCTAAACAACGAGTAGCATTCCCAGTGGAGATGAAAGGCTTATGAGCAGCTGCACAACCCCAGTAACCCATGAAATGAAGTTCTCTGTGAATGGTACATATACATACTGAAGTTCCAGAATTGTTACTCATCTGTACACTGAGGTTTTGTGCAGTACTCCATCAATTAGCTGTAACGACTCTCCTGAGGCTTTGGCATCCTGTATCACTGATTTTCTTTGGTCTGCTGGTACATTTTGCTGCTTCAGGCATGCCATGTGTCTTCCGCATACTCAGTACATCCAAAACAGTTGACTTGGGTGTGTTTAAATGCCTCTCGGTTTCTCTTATGGACAACCCACTAATATAACACCCAACAATCTTTCCTTTCTCAAGTCAGTTCTGATTTGAGAAATGTCTCCTGCTGCAATTTTCACTCAACCTCACAGTGTGGTATGATCGCAATCAGCTGCAGGCTTGTTTTTATACCACTTGCAGCTGTACCGTGCATCTTACCAACACAACAGATCCGTTAATTTGCTTTTGAAGGGGGTCCAGTGACTTTTGTCAATGTAGTGTATATGCATGTCATTGCTTTTGTATCAGCACAAGGAGCCCTTTCTCAATCATGTACTTACCTGCGATCAGAAGTGGGCTTGACATCATACTCCGAAACATACTCAACAATGGTTGTCATGAAATGAACCAATGGTACATATTGATAGGCCAGGTCTTCAGTAGTGTGAGGTTTTAATGCATGTGTGGTGGACTGTCAAGGGCAATATTGCATTTAGAGCTTCTCCCATGAAGAAAAACCATCACCTCGGACCTGTACTTCTGCCAGCTGCAACAGAATCAGGATGCACTGATTCACAAGCATCCTGTTTAATTGAAAAGGTGTGCTATTCCTGCTGGACAATGTGAGTTCACGTAATAAACAGGTCTTTGGAAAACATAAAGCATCTTGTCTGGGAAATGTTGAGTCATCCAGCATATTCCCCACACATATACACCTCAGACAATCATCCCCAAGGACAGTAGTTCTAAAACAAACAACAAATCCAGAGTGCACTGGATTCTTTTTTTGTTTTTTTTTTCACTGAAGAACATGGAGTGTTGTTGTCAAGGCATTCACATGCTGGTTCGCACTGGAAAAAAGTTGCAGCCAAACATGGGGCTACTTTGTGGAGTAAAGGTATATGTTTTTATAATCTGTGCTCTGTTATCTATCTACGAGTCTCCTACAATGGCAACACATTTGTTTTATTACCCAGTATTGAGTTCTTCAGCAGGTGTTTCTATGAGCATATTTAAAAAAAAAATATTTTTGAGCTAATTTGAATAATTTTTATAAGCAGGATATGGCCATAGATGTCTTCATACTTCTATGAGCTTTTCCACACACACACATTTGTAAGCATGAATGATTAGTGAATCAGGCACCTTAATGTAACCGTATTGTATTAATAAAAGTTGTCAAATATCAGAGGTTGATAAATAGGAATAGGAGGTGATTAATGTCATCATCTATTAGTGCTTCAAGGGTAAGAAAACAAAATTCAAAATTTGTTCAGATGAAGGTTTTAAAAAGACTCCAAGGGAATTGTGAAAATATAATTTTCAGACTTGTATAAATGAAAATTAAATTCTGCTTGTTAAAATGCAAGAAGGCATATTTGAAGTATGCATTACCATTGCTATTGTTTTTTACTACAGTACACCTGATTGAAATTTTGTATGAATACTGAACACTGTAAACTGAATTTTTTTATTATTATTATTGTTGTGTGTGTGCATGCTTACTATAATGTTACGAGACCAAAAATGTTAGATGCTTAGGGCAAAACGTTTACTCTTTCATTGCTTTTATTTGATGTTTGTACTGCTGTAACTCATTTCAATTCTTTTTTCTTTCCAGTCTTGGAACTCGGAAAACTAAAAACTTGAATGGTGTATTGAGTCTAAAATTTCAATATTTACTAATTTTGTTTTGGAAAATAATGATTTTTTTATGCATTAGGATAATAAAATGTATGATATTCTGCAATTTTCAGAAACTCAGAGAATGTTTCTTCTCTTTTAATGTGGTTATAATACATAGTTCTAATTTTTTTTTCTTTAATTTCAATTTTAATGTTTTTATTTCTTTTTTTCTTCCAGGAAAAGCAAATAAAGGATGCCTTCTTAAAAGAGAGAGACATGTCTTCTAAGATAATGTCTCTAGAGATTTCGTTAGCCGAAGTGAAAAAAGTGTAAGTATAAATAAATGATCAAAAATGAAAAATAAATGAAAAGAACTATGTAATAAAATATGATTTTGTCTCTGTTAAGTATGTATCATTATCATCATCATCATCACAGAGTTTTTTTCAAGTTATATATTTTTATGTGTTATTTGGCTCAAGCACTTTTCCTAATGATTGAACATCAAATTAAAGTAATTGCAAGTATTAAAAACAATAAACTGCATTTTTCATATGGGTGTGACAGAAGTGAAAGAATGTTATAATATTCTACACATGTGTTTGGAAAATCTGCAGCACTATTGAAATGTACTGTTTTGCCTTTGTTAAAATCTTGAGAATTTCATCATAGAGCTTTAAACTTGTCTAGAAATATATCAATGCTATTTATAACATATTTCAAACTGAAATGCATCTGGATTGCCATTCTGGGGTTTTATCTTCAGAGTTTCACTGAAGAGTTATGTTTTCAAACTGGTAAGAGACTTGCATACTAGCCTTTGGAAAAGATGTGGGGAACATACTTCCTCGTGGTGAAGAATGGAAGCCTCTTGGCCAGGCCTATCACCTGCTCACTTCCTCGTGGTGCATAGTTGGAGCCTCTCTTTCAGGCTGATCACTCATTGTTGTACCCACTTCCTCATGGTGCAGAGTGGAAGCCTCTTGGCCAGGCCTATCACCTGCTCACTTCCTCATGGTGCATAGTTGGAGCCTCTCTTTCAGGCTGATCACTCATTGTTGTACCCACTTCCTCATGGTGCATAGTTGGAGCCTCTCTTTCAGGCCGATCACTCATTGTTGTACCCACTTCCTCATGGTGCAGAGTGGAAGCCTCTCGTCCAGGCCTATAATAACTCATTATCCTACCCACTTCTTCATGGTGCACAAAGGAAGCCTCTCAGCCAAGCTTGTCACCCATTGTTTTACTCACTGCCTCATGATGCAGAGTGGAAGCCTCTCATCCAGGCCTATTAACTATTGTCCTACTCATTTCTTCATGATGCAAAGTGGAAACCTCTCGGCCAGGCCTATCACTCATTATGCTACTCACTTCCTCACGGTGCAGAGTGGATGCCTCTTCGCCAAGCCTATAACCCGTTGTCCTACCCACTTTCTCATAAGTTGAGTGGAAGCTTGTTGGTCTTAGGCCAATCTCTTGCTGGACTGTATCAGTTTTCACACAAACAAACCGAATTTCTGTGAAGGAAATTGTTTGACATCAGCCACCCCATCCCACTCTTCCATAGACATCCTCATAGTGTGTCTTTTTGACTGGTAAACTGCTGTTGAAATACAGAAAGGAGATAATCTGTTGGATTAAAATCAGAATTGTCAAGGGGGAAAAATAGCAAATGGACACTGAACCATCATTAGTTACTATTTTTGCCTGCTCAAGATGTTTTTTAGCTGTGTCTCCAAAGTCAAAGCATTAAATTAGTATTGAACAACTTCCAATACTCCAGTTGCTGTGAACAAACCTGCCTGCATTTGAATAAAATGTGAATTTGATTTTGATTTTATGGGAATTAAAATTTTTTGGGTTATCCAAGACATCATCAGGACTGACTCAAGTGAGTAGGACTGACTCCAGTGAATAGAGTTGCCACTAACATGGTGATGTCCAGCCATTTTGGGCATTAATTGTCATGTAGCTCCTTTTTTTCTTCTTTCAACTTCTAAACCTTCTTCCAACTTCCTTTTCACAAAGTGCTGCTGATCAAATATAATTTCATGGAGTCCCAGTTAATTTAATATCTGGTGGTCTTGAATGTGCCTGGAAGTCCTGTTTCGCTGGTAACACATTTTTTATAATGTTGCTACATGAGTATTAAGTTGTCTTCATGTTTCTCTTACATAGGGAAGGGAAGAATTTTTTAATTTTATTGCTTAGGCTTATGGGATTTTTTGCTAATTCTCTAAAGTTTTTCAGACAAATCTTTAGGATAGGTAACTTTCCTGTTAAAGAATAAATATTTCCAGAAAATGCAACTTTTAATTATTTTCTTCATTCTGCCTACCTGTCTAGAATAAGAAAATAAAAGGTAGGAGTGGTATTTCCTTTTGAACTTTTGTTGCTGATAGATTGTTGAACTACTATGATGACAGAGAGAGAGAGAGAGAGAGAGAGAGAGAGAGAGAGAGAGAGAGAGAGGGGGGAAGAATGAGTAGGTCAATTACATTATTGAGCAAAATACAGTAAATACACTTCTTGTTTGGAATGTACCACATCATATGAAATTCTGTTCTGCAAATATGAAATCATTAAGTCATATATCGTTGTTCAATTTTCGCTAAGTTGCGATGAACATACTTTTTACGTGGCTACGATATTCAAATTCAGTTGACATTAAATGTCTGTAAATACTGTTTCACACGTTATACAAGTTCCGCCAAACTCCCGATGGCGGAACTCCCGATGGCGGAACTTGTATAACGTGTGAAACAGTATTTACAGACATTTAATGTCAACTGAATTTGAAATCATTAAGATTTTCTTCTACCAAAGAATAGATATTCCTTGCTCATTTCTAATGTCTGCATTACTAATTGTATTCCACTGCTGAATCCCTTGGATTTACCTCAGATACATATATTTTTTATCACTGTCATGTCAGCAACTTTTAACCTTCTGAAAAACCTTTGATATTGCACCTAGCTCTGAGTGTTATAAATGAGTGTTTGTTGAAGTTCCGCACTGTTTTGGTTTCTGAAAAATTCTTTCTTAGTGAAAACATTTTTGTGTAGCTCATAAGAGACTTTCTTCGCTTTCTTGATTTCGTTGTGTGACCCCTTTACAAGCTTTCTTGTTATCAGTCATTATACTTAAATAATTAATGACAATTTTTGAGGTTTAACTTATGTGATCATTTCGTTTCCCTTTGAGTGTGTGCAGGATGTATTTAGTAGACATCTGTATTTACATTCTTCCTGGTGTCAGTCTGTGCTTAAACTGATTTAGTAAATGTTCTTAGAATGAGTGACTTTTACACTTTATGGTAACTTATAGCTGAGATTCATTATCTTATTGTGGCACATAATTCCCATTATGCTGTCCAACTTATTATGGTAGTGAAATACTCTTTTTGTCTGCCTGGTTTCTGGCTAGTCACCTGACCTAGGCCCAGTTTTAGTTCAAGATGAGGCGTGGGGCATCGGTGGTGTGTTTATTGTACAGTTTGGGCTCTCTCCCCACTACCTGGAAGTGGCCTAAAATAAGCAAAGAGCAACTGGTTATAGCTTGTAGCATTGCTGTTGGTTGTCATTAAACTCAGAACAAAAAATGATAAATAAATAAAATGTACTCTTTTTGCCTGTTGAAATGTTATTCATTTGATTACATAGGTGTTCTGGGTTTGTACATTAAAAAAGTAATCCTTTGTACTTTTTATCACTTTCTCTTCTGAGTAATGATTTTTTTTTTACTTTCAATATATGAAAACAGTTAAATTTAGTAAAAAGATATATATTAAGAAAATATGTATACATATAAATAAATTGGTCTGGAAGTTTTAACCCATATTTTGGTGCAGAGAAAGCCCCCTATTTTTCATAGCGCAGTCAAAATTCATTATTGCTTTTTCTTTGTGTAAAGTGTTTTGTGTCATGCATAATATACAGCATTAGCCTTTGCTTTTGGTTTTCAGAGTGACCGAAAAGAATGAAGATATATCCATTATGGGCCAGAAATTGAATGAATCTCTTTCGATGAATGAAGATTTAAGAGTGCAGAAGTAAGTAGAATATTATGAATTTACATGATGCACCTGTTTTGTTTATTGAGACTATGCTATTCCATTTGAAATTATGTTTGCATATGAAAAAAATATATAAAGAAGTACTATCTGTTGTGACACATTTTTTTCTTTTAAATTTTCAACAAATTTAAACTTTATTATTGATAGCGAAAAGAATAAAAAAATCTACAATAATTTTGACATGTTTTTTGTCTGACCAAATAAAGGCAGAACATGGAAAATACAAATATGTTATTAATTTTGCCAAACAGTATTCCTTTTCTGCTAAGAAAAATGTCATAAAAGTTTCATATACCTTTTTAGGAAAACATTAGTAAGATTAATGCTGTATGTTAAAAATATGCGATTGAATTATGAAGAACATGCATTCATCACAACAAATATATGCAACTGAGATATGAGGTTGAATAAGAGTTAAAATGAAATGAATGAACAAAGCCAGTTATACTGATCAACATAATTTGACAAATAAACAAGTAAAAAAAGGCAAAATTAGAATGCAGTTTATGTAGTTCATTTTTTATTTCATGATGTAAAATATGCTAAAATGCTTCTACTATGTCAAAATACCTATTATTACTGCTGGCATTGAACTAAAGCTTTGTGTATGTTGGTGCAGATTCTTTGCAGTTATGGGTTGTGAAGATAATTTTGATTAGTGATCAACCTGTTCAGTTTTCTGTTATGTACACATACATGAAGAATGGTTTTAGTGTAGATACAGGTGCAAGTGCTAGATTTCCTAATTACACTTATACTCGGCAATTTTATGGTAGATTTAACGTAAGGAAAACTTACTTAAATAATTTTTTTTAGAAAACAATACTTAAATAATTTCTTTTGGAAAACAAAGTCTGGCAAAGTTAGTCGTAAATGAACTGTAATGCCCCTTTCTTTATGATATGAGATATTAAAAATATATAGCTCTAAATTTATTATTTTTATAATATTTAAGTAAATAGCTCCAAATTTGTCAGGTAGTTCATAAATTCATCATAAAGTTCATGGGTTCTGTAAAATTATGAGAAATTCTATTGTATCCAATTGTGGTGAAAGGGAGAGTGAAGTAGTGTATCTTTAGTTTTATTATGTTGCCAGTTCACTTTTCTTGTCATCTGTTTAATAACTTTGCCATATGATTGTGTTTATGTGCTTCAGTTGATGGGTTATGTGTTTGTTGTAGTTAAAAGTTGAAGTATATGTATTTTTGTTTATTTAGTGCTGAATTAAAAGCACAGAAATTGGCTGCTCAAAAAGATTCTAAAGAAAATCTACTTACCACAGAGAAAGCTGTGTTGGAGAAAGAAGAAGCTTTATACAAAGAACAGCAAGCCCTTAAAGAAATTCAACTTCTCAAAAATTCTATTAATCAAGCTGTTGAACAGACAGCTGCAAGATATAAAGCTGAAGTAAGTGGATATACCAGAAACTAATTCTAATATTGTCACGAACAAAAACAAAAAATAGCCATATTTCTATAATTTTAATACACGGGGGGGGGGGTCCGATAATTTTTGGACACATTACAAAATTATATAAAACAAAATGTTAAACAGATAGAAAGAAACTGACTGTACTAACTTACAATTTAACTACACAAGTTAATAAATTTTGATGCGAGATCCCTTGGTTGCCCATAGTACGTCCAAGCAATACTTGATTTCATGCCATGTATGTATTAGCAAACATCTGTGGAGTTATGGAATTAATAGCAGCTGTAATATGCTGCTTCAGTTCCTGCAAATCAGTACAAGGCGTCTGATAGACACGATCCTTCACATAACCCCACATGAAATAATCCAATGGAGTTAGATCTGGAGAGCGAGAAGGCCACAGAATGGGACCACCACGCCCAATCCATCTGTTGGGGAAATGCTCATTTACGCACTTACGTACACACGTTGACCAATGCGGAGGCACGCCGTCTTGTTGGAAAACGATGTCATATCCTTTTATTTGGGGTATAGCGAAATTTTCTAGCATATCCAAGTAAATGTCACCATTTATGGTTTTTTCACAGAAGAAGAAAGTGCCAATCACATCACTTCTCTTTTTTGATAGGGCGCACCACGCATTAACTTTTGGAGAATCGTGTTCCAGTTCAGTAGCAGCGTGAGGCGGTTCATTGCCCCATATCCTACAGTTGTGATGATTCACAATACCTGATACATGAAATGTGGATTCATCACTAAAAATTACAGTACTGAGAAAGTTTTGTCATTTTTTACTTGATTCAGCATATCCACAGCGAAATCGTATCACAGAGTGTGATCATTTACATGCATCTTTTGCACTATTTGAATTTTATAAGCATGAAACTTTTATTTCTTGTGCAAGATATCGTGAACTGTTGATTTCGGAATGCACAGTTCTCTGCTTGCCTTATGAACGGATTTCCTGGGGCTTCGTCGGAAACTTTCATTAACTTGGTCAACCGTCTCACCGCTGATGCTATGCCTACCGGATCTTCCACGATGTTCCACATTGCCAGTTTCTTTAAACTGTTTCATCCACCGCTTAATTGAATTCGTTGACGGAGCATTACAACCATACTTTAAACGGTACTGCCTTTTAAGTTTAATGACAGACTTTAATTCCGCAAGCCATAACACACACATCGCCTTCTGCTGTTCGGATGACATGACTACTGATTGCGCATTTCTCATACATTCCTCATCAGGCCACACCTAGCGCCATCTCTCAGATTCTGGGAATAACAATTCTGCAAAACAAAAATATAGAAACCATGTTAGTAATACGTGACATAGAAAAACAGACAATGCTCATAGTTTTTGGTTTTTTTTTTTACATAATTTTGTAATGTGTCCAATAATTCTCGGACACCCTGTATACTGTGGAGTCTCTAACAAAGTTCCATCATTCTACTTAAAAGCCGCCCCGGTGGCGCAGTGGTCTAAGCGATGGCCTTTGATCATTCGTCCGAAAGGGGTCCGGGTTTGAATCCCGGTGAGGCATGGATGTTGTGTTTGTCATACGGCACTGGCTCTCTCCCTTCTCTGGAACCAGTGACCCTAAATTAGGGATGGGCGACTGCTATAGCCCATTGAGTTGCTCACGGTGGTTGTTAAACCTTCAATCAAATAAAAAAAAACAAAAAACATTTCACTTAAAAACTTTGTTATAAAAAAATCTGTTAAATAGAAATGAACTTAAATTGTAAAAACTTAATAAAATGAAAAAGACAATAAAATGTAGTTGTATTTGGACAGTAAATTGAAGTTTTGAATAGAAATTTTTAGTAAAGGAGTTTAAATCTTTTTTGATACATGTATTCGTGGAAGTGGAATACACTGTCTGAATAAACAAATTAGGGAAGAAATGGAAACGAAGACTAAAGCTTACCTCCCTTCTTCATTATCCTAATAACATATGTACTAATTTTAAACTTCAAAAACTTGTGTAATTCTGCTCTGTACAGATTTCCTTTTTGTCATGACAATAACGACTTCTACATAATTAGTGATCACTTAAGAGAATGTATTATTTGTAGTACCTTAATCAACTAAGAATCACAAACTTCTATTTTTTTAAAATAATGCAACATTAATTTCTGTACAGTAACACAACATGAGTGAAATAATTTTAACTGAAATAATTAAGTCTCCTTGGAGAAGTGAAAAATCTCGGATATCCGGAATATTTTGCAAAGCTTGATGTTGATAATTTTTGTATCCAATTCAAAACTTTTCTCTTTGACGTCTGCTGCTTCCCCATAAATTTCGTTGTATGAAATATTTTGCCTCTTTCTAAAACTCTCAAACCATTCTTTTGAAGCATGGAACTCTTTTCCAAAGTTTTTGGGTTACATCTCTTGCTCATGTTTGCAGCCTAGGGCCGCAAATGGGCACATTTCTTGATCTTGCACTAAAGAAACATTTCAGACAACCTTATTTAATCTACCATTCTGGCCACTTCATTTCTGGCTTTCTGCATTTTTCTCTTTGTTGAGCTAATTAACTTTTATGCAACTGCTCTGTTATCTCATCTTTTTCTGTTTTAAAATATCATAAATATGTATTTCTTTCTTTTTTTCTTTCCGTCTTTTTTTTTTTTTTTTTTTTTTTTTTTTGGCCCTGAAATTCTGTGTCAAATGCTTGATACACACACTTTGTTTTTCATGCATTTCAACAACTTTGACTTTTATATCAAAATCGAGAATGTTATTCTTTGCTGCCATGGTAAGAGGCAAGGAACGATCACAACTAGTAAAGGTTGTGAATGATCACCTCAGTGAATAAATGTTAAGAGAATTAAATCAGAGCATCTCTTTGAAATTCGTTCAAAATAGCCAGCTGTGAAGACTTTAGACTTTGCATCCCACAAGGAGACAAATGAACTAAACTTGAGTCATCACAGCATGTGCTTAAGAAGAAGCCCAACAGTGGATGTGCTGCAGTTTGTGTAAACAACTCAAAAACAATCTTTCTCTGTTTAATTATGTTATCTATAACTTCAAGGCTTTTTGTTCTGTGTGAATTACTCTTTCTCATGTAATGATTAGTTGACAATTAGAATACTTGGCACGTGGGAACATCTTAGAACTTTCCGTTGTTACAAGGTTAATTTACTCTCTTGTCATTTCCATTTCCTGCAGGTTCCAGTTTTAGGCAGGTTAAGTTGTACAAAATTTTATATTTTTCATTTCGTTACCAATAAAAAATTCTGTTTTGGGCAGGTTTCTGTTTTATACAGGTACTGTTTTAAGCAGGTTTTACTGTATATACACTGCCTGACAGAGAAAATGCCACACCACGAAGACGTAAATGCAGCGCCATGCAAATTGCAGGTAGGGTGAACATATGCAAGTTATGCAAATGATTGCATTTGCAGGCCAATCGCACGAACGGCGCGCAGGATGTAAGCGGAGAACCAGCCCGTGAGGCCATCAGTCGAGACATCATCGCGACAATAAAAAGTGAGTGGTTCTGCTGTACCCATGTCTGGAGAACGAACAGTGGGTGCCGATGCCGTTAAGACATGGTCGTACACAATTTCGTCAAACGGATGAGTTCACGAGAGGTGTCATCGTAGGCCTTCGTGCCACCGGATAGTCTTTGCATTGCATTGCAGAAGAAATGCAACATGATGCCACAACCGTTAATTGCATCTGGAGACAGTGGTCCGAGGCAGGATCTGTACAACGTCGTAGGGGGACTGGAGCACAGAGACGGACATCCGAGCGCACCGATCGTTGCATCCGATGTCATGCCGTAGCGGATCCACAGGTCAAAGCGGGTGACATTTTGCTGAATTTATGGAGAGTCTTGGATGCTCCGATATCACGCAGACAGTGTCGCGCCGTATGGCTGCATCTGGTTTGCTGTCCAGCCGTCCGTTGCGAAGGCTACCTTTAACAGCGAGCCACCATCGTCACCGCTTGGTGTAGTCTCGTTCCAGAGCTGCGCGAGTCGTTGATATTATATTTTGATTCCAATATAAAATGAATTATTTTATAATATAGTTTATGATAATATTCAGTTCTATAAACTCAATTATAGTTCTTATGTACTCAATAATTTCCTTCCTTTCTTTTTAAAAAAAAAATTACTTTGGCAAAATTTTTGAAAGAAGTTGCATTAACTCGCATTTTCAGTTAGTGCTTTGAGTATTTTATTATACATATCCATTGTTATCAGTGTCCTTATTAAAATGTTTACTTTATTTATTCAGTGTTGCCATTAATTGTTTTAATCTTATAGATTCAAAATATTCAGCAACAGTTTGATAAAAGAATTGAAGCTCTGCTGAAAGAAATACAAGTCCTAGAATTGGTAATTTGTTAACTTTTTCTGCCTTGTGAAGTCTTGTACATTATGTGCCCAGTTAAACAATAACAGATGTGCAATAGATAATATATATTCTGACATTCGCAAATAAAAAAAATATGTGCTTCATAAATTTATCTTTTTATGTTCTGCTTAATTAAAAAATGATAGTTTATAGGAGTCTTTTTTTTTATTTCTTTGTTCGGGTTTAACAACACTGAGAACTGTAAGTAGCCATTCATCCCTAATTTAAGGCTACTGGTCCTAGGAATGGGACAGAGCTAGTTCATTAACACAAAGACACTACCCATGCCTCATCTGGGACGCGCGTGAAGGGCTCTATCTCATTTCGCGCGTGAAGGGCACTATCTCATTTCGCGCGTGAAGGGCACTATCTCATTTCGCGCGTGAAGGGCTGTATCTCATTTCGCGCGTGAAGGGCTGTATCTCATTTCGCGCGTGAAGGGCTGTATCTCATTTCGCGCGTGAAGGGCTGTATCTCATTTCGCGCGTGAAGGGCACTATCTCATTTCGCGCGTGAAGGGCACTATCTCATTTCGCGCGTGAAGGGTTCTATCTTACCTAATTTTATTATTGTGCGTGAAGGGTGCTATATCGCGGGTGAAGGATCTTGTTTTCATTTCAAAATTGAAAATAAATTGTAATTTTTGCAGTTTGTAGATTATCGCACTTATAAAAGAAAAAAGTTTAATCATAAAGAAAGAATGGAAGCAAATAAAACAAAGGAGAAAATGTACCTGATGCCTATGTATGCTATCTTACCACGATTTATATTGGAACATAATCTGTCTTTATGTTTACAGAAAATTTGAGGACATAACTGAACAATTGCTAACAGTTATTAAAACATCTCTGGGTTAATTTTCATCTCGTTAAGAACTTTCACTACCACTGTAGCATCTTCAGAACAGTAACATGTGCGTGCTCACCAATCACATTCGATGACTTGCACAACAGTACATGTGGGGTTTTCTCCATGAAGTCCTAAAGTGGGAAGTCATCTGATGTTACCCTTCAGCCACTTTGTCATAATTTTGTGGTGGGGTGTTGTGCTATCATCTGCTAATGTTAAGGTGAGAAATAGGTAAATATAATTATTTTTGTATTTTCCTTCTTTTCTTCCAATTCTTCAACTCTTTATTTTTTACGCTTTCCAACCGTAAGTTGAAGAAGCATATATGCTCCAGCTTTGTCCGTCCGTCCGTCCGTCCGTCTGTCCGCACGATAACTGGCATAAAAATGGTTCGATTTCGATGAAATTTTAGTATGTGGTAGGGGACCACCTGGGGACGAACCCTATTGAAAAGGGGACAAATGGGGTCAAAGGTCACGACGTAGTAGTGGAATCATTCCATTGCCCTTATGCGCCATAACTTGCGTAAATATGGTTCGATTTCAATGAAACTTTACTATGTGGTAGGGCACCACCTAGGGACGAACCCTATTGAAAATAGGACAAATGGGGTCGAAGGTCACGACGTAAGAGCGGGATCATTCCATTGCCCTTATGCGTCATAACTTGCGTAAATATGGTTCGATTTCAATGAAAGTTTACTATGTGGTAGGAGACCGCCTGGGGACGAACCCTATTCAAAATGGATGAAGTGGAGTCAAAGGTCAGGACATAAGATCGGGATGCATTTCATTGCCCTTATGCGTCATAACTTGCGTAAAAATGGTTCAATTTCGATGAAATTTCAGTATGTAGTAGGGGACCACCTAGGGACGAACCCTATTGTAAATGGACGAAATGTGGTCAAAGGTCAGGACATAGGATTGCAATCCTTTCCATTGCCCTTATCCCATATTATTAAGGTGGACGTCAAGTAATTTTTCTTCCTATACTTCCAATGGAAAAAGTTTTGTACACATTTCCTTCAGAATTAATGTGTTCTCAAGGATGAAAATTTGAACATCGATTAAAATAACTTCATATTATAACTTGGAAAACTTAATATGTTCTAAATCATAACCATAATCATATTAAAAATCAATAACTTTTCCTTTGGTGGTGTTGAATCCAGAGAAAAGATGGCGCGACCTGTACTTTGATGACGTCACTGGACAAAAAAATGTTGGATTGCATAATTACGGTTATGGTTTAGAAAATATTAAGTATTCCAAGTTATAAAATGAAGCTATTTTTATCAATGTTCAAATTTTCATCCTTGTGAACGCAATAATTGTCCAGAAAAAGATGGCGCGACCTGTGTTTTCATGACGTCAGTAGACAAACAAATGTTAAATTGCATAATTATGGTTATGTTTTAGAAAATATTAAGTATTGCAAGTTATAAAATGAAGATATTTTAATCGATGTTCAAATTTTCTTCCTTGGGAACGCATTAATTGTGAAGAAAATGTGTACAGAAGTTTTTCCATTGGAAGTATAGGAAGCAAAATTACTTGACGTCCACCTTAAAGTAGCAATTTTTGTATGTATGTATGTACATTTTATTTTGAAAACGGCTCTAAGAATTTTGATGAAAGTCGTAAACCTACCGTTTTCTGGTACTAGAAATCGATTTAGCTTGATCTCGACTTTAGGAGAATTCGTTCAGTAGGTTAAAATAACCACCCCGAATTATAGCGTTTTTAGTGATGGCGTTGTTCCATTATTCCATTAATGTTACCAATGCTTAGAAATCTTATGATGTCACTCTCGCGTTTGAGAATGTTGGCGCGCGGTCACGCCATCTGTCTCATTACGTCACGCGTTATGTGTGGATCCTATTAAAGTTTTATGACGTCACTCTCTTGCGGCGAGCAGATGGTCGCCATTCCCATCTGCCTCATTATGTCACGTGTTGTGTGCGTATGACCGTCCGCACGATAACTCACGTAACAATCGTTTGATTTCGATGAAATTTTAGTATCTGGTAGGGAATCACCTGGGAAGGAACCCTATTTAAAGTGAACGAAATGGGGTCAAAGGTCAGGACATAGAAGCAGAATCATTTCCATCCCCATTATGTGTCATAACTTACGTAAAAATGCTTCGATTTGGATGAAATGTTAGTATGTTGTAGGGTCTTGCCTGGGGACGAATTCTATTGAAAATGGGCGAAATGGGGTCAAAGGTTAGGACACAGGAGCGGGATCTATTCCATAGCCCTTATGCATCATAACTTACGTAAAAATGCTTCGATTACGACAAAACTTTATCATGTTATTTCAAAGGTATACCAAACCGGTTCGGTTGAATATCATCGAAATGGAATCAGAGGTCAGGGCACAGGACCGAGATTTATTCCACTGCCATTATTCTCATAACTTGAGTGATAACTTGAGTAATGATTTCTGGTATGTTGGAAAGCATACTATAATCAATGCATTGCATGATTTTACTAACTTGTTATTTATGCCCTTTTTAATTAAAAATTTTCAAGCTTCTGGTATTTCATAAGAATCACAGAGATTGCATGAGTTTAACTTTTTTTTTTGATAGTAATCAATTCTGAGTACTGTAACTCAAAATTCATTACATGGTGTGTTAATGATCTTAACATTCTCAAAATTGGGCTATTTTTTTTATTGTATAGGCAATAATAAATGAGGGCTGTTTTGTTTTCTTTTTTCTTCAAGTTGCTGATATGTGGATTTAACCATTTTTTAAGTCTTATTTTTCATACTACCTATATATGATATTTTAGTATCATTTGCATTCGCACAGTGAATGAGAAGCTGTTGAATTGGCCAGCTCTAGTGTAGGTGTTCTGTCTTTGCAGTGGTTAACTATGTCAGCTATTGTTGCAATAGATTGTCCCATTACTCTTTATTTTATGATTTACATTTTCTATATATGGTAGTGATCCTTTGTATATGATGTTGTCAGTGTGTTAGATTACTGCAGGTTAGCATTGACTTTTATCTTAAGCACTGCAAATGTATTTCTTGTAAGTTATCTCATATGCAACATAAACTTGTTCTAAACAGAGTTAAGTGTTTTTATTTTTCTGCCAAAACTAATAACCTTCCCATAAGCAAAGTAATGAGAGAGATTGCATATAATTTCTTTGAATAAGTCTAATGTGGATCAATTACCAATTCTTTATATGCTCTTATTGACAGTTTTAAGCTGAGAATTTATCCATCAGTTTCACAGTTCTAAGCTGAGAACTGATCTATTAGCTTTTTGGTTCTTATGTTGTAAAAGTATGTATGTTGAAGTGACTATACGAAAACAGTCTGAAAAGTACTACAGGTGAAAATTTTTGGGGAGGGGATCTGGACCCCTAGAACAACTGGGCCAAGATGGTTGTTCTGGAAATCCAAACCTCCCAGAAAAATGTATCCCTTTTTTTATGAATTATTTTTCCAGTTACCTCTTATGGTAACTGAAAAAAAGAAATGGACTGCAAAATTGTTTCAACATTACAATGCAATGAAAGCTAATAGTGATGTTACTGTGCAGATTTTTCATTTCTGTGATTTGCATAAAATATTCTAACATGGATATAGAATCTGTCATCTTTCTGGATAGTATAACAAGCCTTCATTATCTAACATGGCAGTATGGAAATTTTATGTCTTAGAAAAAAAAAACCCTAGATCAACTGGACCTTTATTAGTTTGTTTTATGAACAAAGATTGAATTGTAGAATTAAGAGAAGATCAATACAGTTTTGATTTAAAGCCAAGCACCAGAAACATCCACTACCATCATGCACAAAAAAATTTCTGTTCGTTCTGCTACTCAAGCTTCATGACTACAAAGAATTTTGTTAGCATTTTGTTAGCATTTTTCGTCTGTGTTTCTTCACATTTTCAAGCAGTTTTCCAAAAACCAAAAAGGTTAGCATAATATGTGCTGGTAATGCTGGAGCCCTGTGAAAGGTAATTAATGAAGAGATCACACCCCACTGATTCCCAAAACTACTGCACATAATCTTTCCAGCAGATATTTGGACTTTGACCTTTTTGGGAGGTGGTAACACTCTGCATGCTCCAATTGTTTGGAGCTTTTCTTTGTTTCTGGGTCAAAATGATGAACCCAGTTTTTGTCCATTGTTACTAATCAGGAAAGAAGCCATCCAGGTTATCATTTGCCATATCCAAATGTTGCTTTAAATGCTCCACTGTGTGCCTCTTCTGCAAAGGTGTGAGAAGGTGTAATCTATCTGGCTACTGTTTTATTCCCATGCACGTAGTTGTGAAGGATGTTTTCCACATAGCCAACACTAATTTTAATGCCAATTCTTGGATTGATATGCATCGATCTTCTATGATCAGTGCCTGGACTTTCATTGCCATCTCCTCTGTCTCAACAGTTGTTGATTGGCCAGTACTTTCTTTGCTGTGGATGCTCACTTGTCTCCACTTGAATTGTCTGAATCACTCCACTACAACACTATAAGGTGGACACTCAGCCCCATATACTGCACTCTTTTCCTCATGAATAATCTTTTAATTTTTGCTTTGGAGAAACAGGAGACAGATCATGGCTCTATACCCAAGCTTTTCCTACTTACATATCACCAGAGTAGTAGAATGTAGACATACGTGCGTATGCTGTACGTGGATAGTTTCCAAATTATTAGCAGTTTTGCAGATAGTTTTTGCTTGTAGATTAAAAAAAAATAAAAATGTTATTTACAGCAATTAAAACACTTACTCAAGGCTTTACTCATATTAATATACTTAATTCTGTTTTAACTTGAACTTTCAATTATTTTTCACATCTTCTGAGTTCTTTAGACATTTCTGGCTTCCAGATTTTATCAAGGCCTGTCCAGACCTGTTTGCAATGTATAGGAACTGAATCAACAGTTTTGTTTACACAGAAAGAGTTAAAATTTTGTTGCCAGGTTCCTCTTGCAGTTCCTAGTTATTAAATTAAAATCACTTCTTTATGCAATTTGTAGGTGTAGTATTTTTGAATTAACTTGTTGAAAATACTATTTAGAATTTTTGAAGATTCATTGGTGGAACTGTTTTTCTGGATATAAAAACTTTCTTTAATTAGTTTTGTTTTTATGAGGTTCATAGTCCAGTATTTTAATATTTTGTCATAAAAGTTCATTTCACACACATTGCTGCACATTCAGTTGTAATGTACTTATTTTGTCCTCATTGGAATCTCTAATGTTCTAAGAATGATTTATTGTTTTATTAATTTTTCTTTAAATTATCTCATTCTATTGTTATCATTGTTCGCGCTTCGTGGGTTTGCAGCAAGTTTTCTGTTTCAATGATTGTGTACGCAGGTACATTTTATTTTCATACAACTCTGCATATCACTTAGCTCTACCACCGGTAGAAATAAAATCAGTAATCACAATCTTCCCATACTTTGTAGCACTACTACATAGATTGTGAACTATATACTGCAAATAAAAAAACAAAACAAAAAAACAACAACAGAATATTGTACTTTATAATATAATAATATTGTACTGTTGTTTTTTCATCCGATTATAGGTTTTTAATCAACACCTGTCATGTATCTTAAGTAACTAGGAATTATTTTGTAGTTTAAAATCATGAAATAATATACGGAATACTGAAATTTCTGTTTTACTTCTGTTGTATCGCATTGTATGCCACTGGCAGTAACTTGAGATTCTTATGTGCTGCTGTCTTCTCATTATTGGTCCTTAGGCATATACTGATAAATTATGCATGATTAGTTACAGAATAACTGTACATTCAGTTTTCTCAATACTGTGTTTGACTTTTTAAATTGAAATGTTTTGTTTCTCTTCTATTGTTCAACATTTTCTTAACTTTTTTTTTCTTTTTCAGTTGCAATCAATTTAGATCCTTTTCTTCATATTTTCATAATTTCAGGAAAATAATGAAAAACAGAATATGTATGAACGATCAGTTCGGGAGAAAGAGGCAATGGAATCAGAGCTTCAGTCACTGTATGAAAAGAATGCTAATGGTACTCCTGTATCCAATAATATATTTGAAGATACTTTACAAAAACTCACTGATACAGAGCGTGCTAAGAAAGAGTTCGAATTGGAAGTTGAGGCTCTTCGAACTTCACTGAAAGATGTGAAACTTAGGTTTGCATTACCTGTAAAATTTTTGAATATTGTTTCAGAGATGCTTTGTGACTACAGTACAGGGTGAGTCAAAAGTCGCAGGACACCCTTGTATTTCCGAAACAGAGGGAAAATGAAATATCTGAATACCCCAGCAAAGAATCGTTGAGGGGTGTATCTTTTAGGCTATTTGCAGAACATGGCCGCCATCTTGCAATCTGCCATATTGGATCAAGGTCAAATTTTTCAAATGGTAAAGGGGTCATGTTGCATATCAAGCAAGACCAGAATTTTCTCAGAAATTGATTGCCGTAATCAGATTTGACATATGTGTTGTGTGGTTCACAAGTTATCAGCTCAGAAAGTTGAAATAACCATTGTGTGTTGCAGGTAACTCAAGATGGCATTGACAAAAGAGGATAGGATTGAGGTGATCCCAATGTCTGGGAAACACAGCTGCTGTACCAACAGCTGAAAGACCATTAATTTCACACAGCACTGGGGCACACCTGATATCCAAATTCTGAGTAACTGGGACTGTGGACGACAAACCACGTAGTGGTTTGCCGAAAACTTCTTCCAGTGAGGAAACATCAACAATGGGGTATCCCTTGCAAAGTGTCCATAATATAGCAACATGGCGTCTCGCAGCAGAATGTAGTATCAGCTAGTCAGCCTTTGTACGGACTCTTCACACCACTCAATGGCTTCCGTTTCAGATCCAGATGCAGCAGCAACTATCAGTGGATGACCCTGATAGATGTGCCGAATTCTGCACCTGGGCTTTAGACTGATATCAATGGGATCCCTCATTCACACAGGGCATTTTGTTCAGTGACAAGGCCAATTTTTATGACAGTGGTGAGGTTAACCGTCAAAACCAAAGGTACTGGAGTGACAGGAACCCTCACTGGACGGAACCATCCAAAGTCGTTGGTAATGTAAAGACGTGGTGTGGTGTGGTGTGGTGTGGAGTATGGGGCACCCGTGTAATCAGACCCATTTTCATCAACAATAACCTAAATGCTCAGCACTACCTGGAAATGATACAGGAAACAGTGTTCCCTTCTGAATGAAGATGGCAATTTCCCCTGTTATTTTCAACATGATGACACTCCACCACACTATGGAGCAACTGTTTGTCAGTGGCTAGATGTTCAATTCCTTGGTCATTGGATTGGCCGGCATGGTCCTGTGGAATGGCCACCCCTGGTGAGGCATGGATGTTGTGTTTGTCTTATGCACTGGCTCTCTCCTTTGCCTGGAACCAGTGACCCTAAATTAGTGACAGGCTACTGCTTATAGCCCACTGAGTTGCTTACAGTGGTCATTAAACCTTCAATCAATAATAATAAAAAAAAAATTGCCACCCAGATTCCCATACCTCACAGCACTTGATTTTTATCTGTGGGGTTATCTGAAACACCTGGTGTATGCTGAGAAAATCTGCGACAAATACCACCTTCAGCAACGCATCCTGGAGGCTTGTAACCGCACTTCTCCCGATATTCTCATGCGGGTGCATTACGACTGGATCAAGCACCTTCAGCTCTGTGTTCAGCAACAGGGACAACACATTGAACTTATCAAATAGCTGCATGTCACAAGGTACTTCAGAGGTTGTTATTTCAACTTTCTGTGTTGATAACTTGTGAACCACTACACATATGTCAAATGAGTACAGCAATTAATTTCTGAGAAAATTCTGGTCTTGTTTGGTATGCAACATGACCCCTTTACCATTTGAAAAATTTGACCTTGATACAACATGGCGGATTTTAAGATGGCGACCATGTTCCCGAAATAGCCTAAAAGATAAGTCCCCTCATCAATTCTTTGCAGGAATATTCAGATATTTAATTTTCCCTCCCATTTTTAAAATACAAGGGTGTCCTGAGACTTTTGACTCACCCTGTACTTATGAAAAAAAACTTAAAATTGCTGTGTTTATATCTCTCTCAGTTTTTTCTGGTTTTGGAGAATTTTATAATCCAAGTATGTTTTTGTCTATTTGCATTTGATTCATTTTTGCATTTTTTATTTGAGTAATTTGCTTTAATATAAGCATTAATTTAATTATTTTTGAAGATTATCATAAATAAGTTGTTTGGGACTTTGTGCTAGAAGGAATAATCTGAGGTTTCTGAATATTCCGTGTAATTTTGGTATGGTAGTCACATTTTGTCCATTTCTGAATATGCTTAAGGGAGAAATAAAAATTAAGTTTTCTTCTGTAAGTTTGGAAAAAAATGTCCTTTTGGCATAACTTGGGACATTATTTAAATCCTTGGGCCACCAGATTCTGGAGTATTGTTCTCGAAATTTGGTTGGGTACCCAGACTACCTGTGAAACTTCTTGGTTTTGTGTGAGACAGTCTATCTTCTCAAAAACCTGCACTTATTATTTTCAGTTTCTTTCAACAAGGCAAGCAGTGTAACATTATTGGTTATGCAGTAGAGAAATGTTGGCACTTGCTGCAGGTCCTGCAGTTTTTCATTGAACTGTCAGAAAACTAGCTGCTTGAGTTCAATGTTCTACATAATTAAGTAAATGTTGCACTGCATGAATTACTGCCTGAATGCTGTTTCTCACTAAATCAAAATTTTGTTATTTGCCACAAAGTAAGGCCATAACCTTTGGTAATTTAAATAAAGTATGGACAAGTGACTTTTAAATTGTTCTGTATTAGTAAACTGGTTTTGAGGTTGTGAGTTATATATAGGCTGTATTCTGTATAGTCCTGTATAAAGAAAATAAAAATGTTTTCTTGTGATTATTAATGTAAATAATGAGAATGATTCAGTTAACACATCATATCACTAAGCTGTTCTCTGGGATTCAGAGGTTAGCCCCACAAAGAAAAATCAAACTACCAGATAATTTTTAACTGATTATTTACTTACTGTTGCCGTATCAAACTTCTCCATTTACAACGTTCTTGACATACAACTCAGGCTTCACTGACATCCATCACACGGCGCACACAAGATCTTCTATACTTCTTACTCATGATCTTTTTCTCATGAAGACACTCCTGAATCTGATACTCCCATGACTTCCTTGGCCTTCCTCTGCCTTTCCTTCCTGCCACTTGGGCTAAAAATTTTCTTAGTAAGCATCTCATCACACATTCTTTCAACATGGCCAAACCACGAAAGCATATTAGTCTCCACCTTACTAACAACATTTTTCTTCACATTACACAATTGCAACACATCTTGATTTCTCACATGATCAGAACGTGACTTGCCACAAATGCCCCGTAAGCAACACATTTCTCCAGCACACAAATGACCCGTATGTTTCTTCTGTAGCACCCAGGTTTCACTGCCATACATCAGAGTAGGAACAATTGCACTTTCATACACAGCCATGCAGGACTCTCTAGAAAACCCATCATTCCTGTGAAAACCTCTCAAGACAGCTATGACTTTCAATGAAGAATTCACTCATCTACTAATTTCACCATCTAATTTGTTCTCTCTGTCAAACATGCTTCCTAAATACACAAACCCATTCACTTGGTCAATCACTGTGCCATTTAGACTTATATTGCATTCAGGACTACCAGTTCTTCACTCAAAAACCATAACTTTCCTTATTTATATTCAGTCTGAATTTCATGCAAACTTTGTACATCCACGACAGCATACTCTGCAACTCACTTTTGTTCTCTGCCAACAGGGCAGTGTCATCAGCATACAGCAATTTGCACACACAGATATCACCGAGACATAAACCAGAATGATCTATTTTGGCATCATGCATGCATGCATCCATAAATATATTAAACAGCCATGGTGACATTACACAACCTTGCCTGACCCCTGCACCAATAGAAAACACCATTCACTCCTACATAAGCTCTACTGCCAGCATACATGGCTTTTATGCTATTAAGTAGATTCCAAGTAACACCATATTCATTCAATACCTTCCACAAAAGTGTCCTATTTACTCGGTCGTAAGCTTTCTCTAAATCTATGAAGGCAGCAAAAACTTTCTTACCCAACAGCCAGAAACTTTTCAATCATCATGCTTAATGCAAAAATTTGGTTAGTGCAGCCTTTACCAGGCATGGAACTACTCTGAACGTCCCACACTTTCACTGATGTAAGATCCTTTACTTTTTCAATAATGACCTTACCAAACACTTTCCCTAGCCAGCACACTCAGTAGACTAATATCATGATAGTTTTTGCAGTCAGTCTGATCACCATTTTCCTTATAGAAGGGAATAATTCCAATCCCGAGGGACCAATCCTACTAGCTCCCAGCACAACTGGCAAATTTCAGTTAACCAGTCAATTACAGAGTCACCACCATATTTCAACATCTCAGTAGTTAGGCCATCAACTCCTGGAGCCTTACCATTCTCAAGAGATTTTAGAGCTTTACACACCGCTTCTCTTGAGATCCCTCCTGTGCTTCCATCCTTCACTGTGACATCATCTGCTTCTGCCCCAGATTTGCTTTCTTGATCTAATAACTCTCAGAAGTATTCACCCCATCTTTCACTTAACTCATTGGGCTCCCATATCATTTTCCCGATCCTAATCTTCACGCAACTTACAACTTTGTTTCCCCTATTTTTCCTGAGTCTCATGTACTTCCAGAAAGTCTTTCTATCTTTCCGGAAAGCAAATTCATGCTTTTCCACCTTCTCCTTCCTATGTTTTGCCTTACTCTGGTGAACCAACTTAGCTGCTTCACGCTACTTACAGTGGTATTCATCCACAGAAACTCTACTTTGCAACATCCCCAAATAGGCATCCTTCTTTCTCTTTATTGCCCCTTCAATCTCACTATTTCAACAAGTATCACCTCTACTGCTACCCACTACCACTATTGTGGTGCCACAGACCTCTTTAGCAGCAGTGACAACACAGTTCTTAAAACATTCCCACTTCTTTTCTACATCCCTCTCACATGACTTCAGCTCCTTCAGTCATTCTCTGAGTATGTTCGAATAATGCTAATGATCTTCAGGGAGCCTTTCAACCTTTATTCTTTCTGTCCTAGGCCTCTTCCTATTCCTTTTCCTCCAACCAATCACTTAACAGCCCTAAATATTTCTCTATCTTGTAGAAAATCCTAAACTTTCAGAGCTTCAGCCTAGACTAGTAGTCAGTAATAGTTGGTATGCAGTCAAGGTAAAATACCTAAGCATGTGTCCTCAGGAGATATGATTGTAATGGATTTTGCACAAAGCTTAAAAATTCTCTTTCACTCTGTGTTGTATGATAGAAGGGTAGGGGCTAAAAGCCGACAAAATAGAGCAGAACTAGAGAGAAGTCAGTTTCCAATTTCTTGAGAGAAATTGGCAATGAACTGGAGAGAGAGAGAGAGAGAGAGAGAGAGAGCACAGTGTGTTATTCTGACTTGACCCATGTCATCAACTGTAGGTGGTCACCAGTTTGATGAGATCTGTTGTATAACCTGTTATATACACTGGCAGAAAGTGAAAAAAGAACACCAAGAAGGAGACGTCTGATACCAACGAAATTTATACAGCATAATAATGGAATACAGAGGATAACGTGATCAAAACATTATGGCAGAATACAGCTGTATTTGCTGGTAAACTGAAAAATAACATTTCCATGTAACATGGTTAGTACGAGGTTGAACTGCGTCACACTGTGCAATTCTGGCATGGAGTCTGTCGTACAGATGTTGGATGTAAGTTTGGGGTATTGAGTTCCAAGCATCCTCAACCTGGACGCGTAAATCGGGGATGGTCGTGGCTGGCCATGGAGACCGGATAAGTCGTTGTCCCATAAAATCCCACACGTGCTCAATGGGGGACAAATCCGGTGAACGTGCAGGCCATGGAAGTTGTCTCACACCCTGAAGTGCATGTTGCGTTGCACGTGCCGTGTGTGGGCGTGCGTTATCTTGCAGGAAAACACCACGATGGACAGACCTTACAAATGGCACAACAACGGGCTGAATGATGTTGTTGATGTAGGAGGTGCTGTTTAACGTACCCGGTACAAACACTAGTTGTGTACGGGAGTGATAGCTGATAGCTCCCCACACCAGGAGACCAGGTGTAGGCCCTGTGTGTCGCTGGCGGATGCAAGGGTGGAGACGCTCCCCTGTGCGTCTGCGAACATGCATATGGCCATCGGAGGCTCCCAAGCAGAATCTGCTTTTATCGCTGAACACGACAGATCGCCATTGCGTTCTCCAGTGCAGACGTTGGCGACACCACTGCAGCCGTACCTGACGGTGGGCTGGAATCAGAGGTACACGTGCCAGAGGTACACGTGCCAGAGGCACACGTGCACGTAGTCCTGCATCCAGTAGATGGTGTTGTGAATTGTTCGCACAGTCACCTTAGGTGCAACGACAGCTCAGATTTGCGTCGCAGTGGATGTTCTGCTTGACAATGCCGCTCTTCTTATGCGTCGATCGGTCCGCTCATCGGTCCGTCTGTGACTCCCGGTTCCACGTCTTCTCGTGTGGGAATGTTCCTCGGACCATCTACGCCACCATCGTACCACCACAGATACTTCCTGTCCAATTCGCTTCGCAATACGACGATACGACCATCCGGCCTCGCGGAGTCCGACTAGACGACCTCGCTCAAAGTCCGATAACTGCTGAAATCGTACACGTCTTCCATGTCCAGGCATTGCAGCTTCTTCAGGGTCTTTGCACGTGTCCATACGCCAACGACTGATTATATTCACTTCGCCGTACTCCTTAAATACCACCAACAATAATTTGCATATTATGCCGTGCTGTGGCGTAAGCGCTCACCGGTTGGTCCCGAAATTAACATCACTACGTAAACTTGACCCCATTAACATATGTAAATTTCATGATCGTCCGCAAATTCCTTCTTGGTGTTCTTTTTTCACTTTCTGGCAGTGTAGTTATTGTAGCCTTTAAAGAGATTTTACTTTAATTGTATTGAAAATCATAGCTGGTAGCATGGTTCATCTAGATTGCATTTTCTGGTAGTGTTTGAAACATAAAAATTGAGAAAGAGGAAATGTCTATTGTGACAGATAAAAAAATGATTTGGGGTGGAATCTGCTGTGCAGCCCTTTTGCTATCAAATAGTCAAGAGTATTGTTTCCCTTTGTGGTTTGAAAAATCATTAACTCTATTTCAAAAATTTTTCATATGGTGGAATTGCTTCTCAGATCAATGGTATCAAGCTTAAATAACAACTGTTTAGCAACAACAATATCATAGAGCTACCAGCTAGTTAGTTAGTTAGTTAATTGATTTTTGTGGCGCAAGGGCCAGGCATGGCCAAAGAGCGCCAGACACAGAACTATCAGTTAAAGATTTTTAAAAGCGGGGTGAAATGATTAAGAGCAGACAGGCTTGGTAAAAGTTAGAAAGGAGAATGATGAAAGTTGTGAAGACTAGTTAGTTAATTAGGTTTATATATAAATTTATTAATTTACTATTATAATTATTAACTTTTTTTTTTTTTTTAATAAGTTTTAAAACGTTGATCTGTCCACATAGAGGCTGCTAATACAGAACCTGAAGGAACAAGATTTTTAGAAAAGAAATATAAAAGTTTTCTTCAGTAAAGGCAGAGGAGTACCACAAGTGAACTGTATGTGGCAAAAGAAAACTCATTTGAGATTGTTAATGTACCCAGTGGCATTAATGAATTTCAATATGAATAACTGCAGAAATTCAAGGATGTTTTGCATGGCAATTCAATCTAAGTGATGTTGAAAACTGGACATTTTGAGAAAAAGAGGCAGTGCCCGTGACTGTTGTATTTATTCAAAAATAGTTATACTTATTTAATTTGTCTAGGTGTATTCGTATCAAGGTTTTTTTTGAAAATTCCAGAATTACTTTAAAGTGATCAAACTTTGCAATGCAGAAAACCAATTTAATAAATGCACAAGTATTCTGAACTGATATTATGTGCATAAAAATGAGATTTCAACTATTTTCTCCTACTACTAAATTTGGTGACAATTACCTTTATGTAATTTGTGCTGTAGAAACATTCCCTCCTCCCTTCCTTCTTTCGTGAATTTTTAGTTTGGGCATAAGCATTACAGCAGAACATCTCCAAAAATGTGTATTCAAGTTCTGATGTTTCGAGAACAAATGTGAATAATATTTTTGTGTTTTGAGCAAATTGAACATTTCAACTGCTACATGTTATATTCAATACTCTATGATAAATTTTTTTTAGAGAATTTCTGCAGCAAATCTGCCATGCAATATTTTTTTAAATACAAGTACGCTTTCATTTCTTTTTCTGTCTTTTTTTTTAATTCCATATTTGCCTTTTGTTTATGGGTTTAGAAACACACTACTGACTAATCAGTGTTGGTCCATGGGGATGAAAGAAGGATTAGAAACAGTGCCAGCAGATGTTATTCCTTGGATGTATATTTTTCTTCCATAATACCAAAATTGATTTTCTTGTATACTTGCTGTCTTTCGTATCTCTTTCTAAAGGCACTTAAAATGCACCTGTTTTTATTAGGAAGTACAGAGTAAAATTGTAGGGGTTTAAAGAAGGGATATGATAAGCTGCCTCACTTTTTGCTTGGTTTAAAAGACATACCATAGCTGTAGTGTAAAAATTTAGTTTGGAAGATTTAATGATTTTGTATTACCTGGAACTGATAATTTTGTGAAAACATTCGTTACTTGATGAAAGGATCTCATTAATTTAGTCAACTAAGTGATTGTCCTTGCTTCTTTGTTGATCTTCCAAATAATTAGTCTCATTTATATGTTGGTATTTCTATTGTTGTGAAACTTGATAGATTTATTTTCCTGTAATGATTGACAATGTCTGTGTGACAAAAACTATGTGATACATTTTCAAATTCTTTCCAGTGCTAGGTAGTATACCAAAATGTAGTTGTGTACATTCTTGAGAGCCCCATATGTGCATAGTAACATTATCAGGGGTTGTTGTGCTTCCTGAATCAATTAATTTTACTAAAGTTTTTTACTTCACTTTACTCTCCATACTTTTGCAAGTAGTTAAATCAGAGCACATTTAAGTAGACGGGTGGTGGTGGTGGTTGGACAGTATTTTGGGCCCCAGTATTAGTGGCACATCTAGGATTTCACTATGGGTGGATGAATAAAAATACCCAGGAGGAAACATTCCCAAAATGTGATGAGGAAGCGCATAAATATCCCCCTCTGTATTGAGGTGTGTATCCCATGATTCATGGGCGATTCAGTGGTAGCAACAATATGTAAAAATGCGTGGTTGAGAAATGGATACTAATTCGGTTCTGCTTTAATCTCCCCAGGGTTCAGCTTATTGAAATTCTATCGAAGTAGCGGGCAAAATAATATGATCCAAATATCATGATTCGCACGAATTCTAAATGTATGAAAAATTCCCCCAATTACAAATGTGCACCAAAAACAACATCTGTAATGATTTCAAAAGATTTGAGGATGGATTGGGGGAAACTATACTTTTTGCAGACTCTTCGTGAAAAAGCGTAAAGAAATATAATTTTTTTTCACAAGGCAGTTTCTTATAGTTTTTACTATGCTATCTGAAAAAAAAATAAATGTGGAACTCTATCAATTCTTTGAGCATCCTGCACAATTCTGGGGCCCCTTGAAAGTGTGGGGCCCAGGGCTGCAGCCCCCTAGCCCCCTCTTAAATGGGCTCTGAGTTAAATGATCAGAGCATCTGTCTTTTGACTGGAAGCTACAAAACATTGATTCTCCTATCACTATTGTAAAGCCATTGATATAACTTTTGGTGAGAGAGAAAAAATGACAGAATATGTATACTGAAAGGAATTTTGTTTTGTGTGCGTGTGTGTGTGAAGCTAAAGTTCCTAAATGTATGTTATAAATTTTCATTTAATTCAAAAATGTAAATGTTGGAAAAAAATTATACCACCTAGTAAATAATGAGCCACTTTAAGGAAGAGAATTAACTGTCATGTTAATAAGGCCAGAGCAATTAATGATTTTATTTGAAAATATATATTTTTTAATAATTTAAGAGAATTTTTGTCTTTTTCATAGTAACATTTTGTACATGTATTTCACTTCTTTTGTCTAAGTTACAGTTTCTGTAAGAGCTTTTCCATTTTTTTTGTAGCCATGAGCAAGAAATACAGCTACTACAAAATGAAAGCAGAAGAGCAAAAACTCGACTTCAGCACATGCAGACAGATTTCAGCAATGTTTTATTAAGCCGAACACAACTTACTGATGAAGTAGAACTGTTGAAGAAAAGGTGTTATAAAGCTGAAAAGGAATTAACAAATATAAAAAGTGGACATCAGAATGTGGTAAACTTTTCATTCCATTTTTTCTAGTTTGTTCTTTCATGTTCATGGTGTAATGTCTGTGATATGCATATTACAGAAAGCTGCAAAGAAAATGGACATGGAGGCATCCCAATGGATGGACAAGTGAAATTAATTTTAATATGTGTAACAAGAAATTTGTCATGGAAGACTGCAGTGTGCTGAACAAGTTCAACACAGGTAGTGACCATAGAATGGTAAGATGTAAAATGCACCTCAATGCTAAACTTGAGCTTGGCAAGCTCACAAAACAAACAAAGTGTATTGACGTGACCAACCTTAAAAAGCATCATAATACCTTCAAATTAGAACTGAGGAATAGATTCTCTATTCTAGAAGGTCTAATGTCGGGAGAAGTGGACATCTCTGAAGTTAACAGAAAAGTAACCAAAGCTTTTATAGAAACAGCAACAAAATTAGCTGGGTCTAAGAACAAGTTGCATGTGAACAAATTATCAGGAAAAACCAAAATGTTGATGCACAAAAGAAGAGAGATGAGGACAACTAAAGAAGACGTGACTTCCAAAGTGGAATATATAGAGCTATGCAAGACAGTACGAAAAAAGTATAACTGAAGACGTAAGGAAATTCAACTGTGAACTAGTGAGGGAAGCAATTGAAAACAACCAAAGCTCAAAGATAGCAAAGGGACATCTCAGTAAGGGAAGAAAACAGATTATGGCACTGAGAAAAGAAAATGGTTCTGTAACGAGAAATAGAGGCGAAATTTTGACAAGAGTGAAAGATTTCTACTCCAAATTATATGAAAGGGATGATACATGTACTCCAGACATTATGAAAGGTACCAATACCAGAGTTCTTCCAGTCCTCCCAGCAGAAGTTGCACATGCAATCAAGAACATGAAGCGGGGAAAAGCTCCAGGAGAAGATGGAATTACTGTAGACATCATACAAGAAGCAAGTGGAGAAATCGAAACAGTACTCGCCCAAATTTTCACTCGATGCCTTAATGAAGGGAAGATTCCTGAGGATTGGAACAATGCTACAATGATCCTGCTACATAAAAAAAGGTGACATTGAGGATCTCAGGAACTACAGACCTATCAGTAGTTTATAAAATCTTCACTAAAGTTCTTTCACACCGCTTGAAGGTAACACTGGACATGGCTCAACTGAGAGAACAAGCTGGATTCAGGAGTGGCTACAGCACTATAGATCATATCCACGTACTAAGAGAACTAATTGAAAGAGCGAGGGAATATGAATTTCCATCGATTATGAAAAGGCCTTTGATTCAGTGAAACCATCAGCAGTTACAATGGCTTTGAAGTCCTGCAGTATTGAAGATGCATACATTAATATTATTAATAACATATATGAAAATGCAAGTGCAAAGATTCGGCTGTTTGAGAATACAGCACACATAAAATTTGAAAAGGGAGTGAGATAAGGTGACACCATATCTCTCAAGCTCTTTAATGCGACATTGGAAAATGTCTTTCAATCAATGAACTGGGAAAACAAAGGGATAAAGATTAATGAAAATTATCTAACTCACCTTCGTTTTGCTGATGACATAGTCATTTTTGCAACTACCCCATTAGAGCTGCAGAGTATGATCCAAGAACTTGCTGACAAGAGTAAAGAAGTGGGATTAAAAATGAAATTTCAGAAGACAAAAGTGATGTACAATGCTTTTACAAGAAATGAAGGTTTATTGATTGATAGAGAAAAGCTGGAGATAACAAATGCGTACGTTTATCTTGGACAGCAGATATCAAGTGAGGGTCACATTGATGAAGAAATTAATCGGCGTACAAAACTTGCCTGGAGAGCTTTTGGAAGAAACAGCATAATTTTCAAGAGCAATATGCCATTATGTCTTAAAAGAAAAGTGTTTGATCAATGCATCCTTCCAGTGCTTACGTATGGTGCAGAGACGTGGACCTTAACTAAAAGAGACATACAAAGGCTGCTGACAACTCAAAGAAGCATGGAGAGGTGCATGCTTGGTGTAACCAGGAGAGATAAGAAGAGAAACACGTGGATCAGAAAAATGACAAGAGTGGAAGACATCATGATCAGAGTAAAATCCCTGAAATGGCAATGGGCTGGACATACTGCCAGAAGAACAGACCATCGATGGACAGTGGAAATTTTAGATCGGATTCCAAGGGACAGGAAAAGACCCAGGAGAAGATATGTGGATGAAATTCGGAAGTATGCGGGAGTAACATGGATGAGACTGGCATAAGACAGATCGTTGTGGTAGAGATTTGGAGAGACTTTCGTCCAGCAGTGAACTGATAATGGTTGATGATGATGATATGCTCCATACATTGAGACATCACACTTTCTATACGACCATGGCAGAATATTTTACCCTCCAAAATAGAAAACTTCATCATGCATAGAAATACAGTGAAACCTGTGTAATACAGAGTACAAGGGACTGAAACTATTTTCCATTTCAGACAGGTTCTTATTTTATTAAGATGCGTCCATGAGGCCATCGAAATGTAACATTTGAATTTTTGTCATGATAATTACAGATTCTATATGGCATGCACATTTTTTGTATGCGTGCATTTCAATAACCTTAACTTCTATATCTTAATTGAGAGCAGTTTTCTTTGGTCCAGTGACAAGAGGTAAATGAATGAATGAATCCAACTCACAACAATAAAAGGCTGTGAATGATCACCTCAGTGAATAAATGTTACAGAATTAAATCAGAGCATCTCATTGAAATCAATGCAAAGCAGCCAGCTGCAAAGTCTTTGGACTTTGCATCCAGCAAAAAGGGCAATGTTGGTCACATGACCTAAACCTGAGCCATGCTGCATGCTTAAAGAGAAGCCAAACAGTGGATGTGTTTCAGTGTGTGTTTGCGTAAACCCCCAAAGCAATATCTCTCTGTTTAATTATGTAATCTTCAACCTCAAGCAGATTTGTTTTATGTGAATTCATTATTACACTTTATCGTGTGATGCTTTGTAATGAATTAAAATATTTGATGGCATGGGAACATCTGAGAACTTTCTGTTGTTGCAAGATTAATTTACTCTCTTGCCATTTTTGTGTCCATGTTAGGCAGGTTTTAGACAGGTTAAATAGAACATAGTTTTCTGCCTTTCATTTCGGGAACCCCCCCCCCCCAAAGTTCCATTTCGGACAGGTTTCCATTTTATGCAGGTTCCATCTCAAACAGGTTTTACCATTTATTAGTTTTGGAACCTTCTACTAGTTATTATATCATATGGGCACTTCCTCCCCTCACTAGGTTGATACAGCTATGATGTAATTGAGGAAAATGGTCCTGTCACACGCACGTTTTTGTGTATGATTCACTTTGTAAATTGGTCTGTGGGCAGAGTGTACGACTGTGCCAAGCAAGACACAAGTATGTTCTTCCATTCTCTTTATAGAAATAAATGCATTAATTGCACATAAAATCCAATTGCTTTTTGTTTGCAGCAAAACTTTGTGTCTAAAAATAATGTAATTTTGCCATTAAATTCTGTTTTCTATGGATATAACTTTCATGTGTGATTGTTACAAGAAAAAAAGAAACATGAAATAACTGCATAATTCAATTACTATTTATTAAAATGTGTTTGTTTTCATACTGCAGAAGTAGTTCAGTATTTCTTGAACATTGTTGCTGTGTCTTAAGGTAAATACATTCAGCATAGTGCACACATCCTTTGCAAAATGTGTTCACAGCCACAGCACTGTACAGAGATCAGCACACCACCAAGGAACTCTGTTTTTAATTTTTGTTTCGAATAAAAATTATGAAAGTATAAAAACTGATTAAATTTACTTTCAGCGAAGCTTTCTGTATTAGCAAATATTCTTCTTTTGTGAAATACATAATTTTTAAGAGGGTGCTCCCCGCTCCTTATTGTAAATAATTACCAAAATGTGCTTTATTTGTAGGAGAAGCTGTGTGCAAAATGGTCTTCATTGTAAGAGATATCGAAAGAAAGGAGGAATTGTTTCGATCAGATTTTTAGGAGCAATGATATGGAAGGGAAATATACACGACCCTCTAAAAATGAAGCATGAAGTACAAATCTGGAGATAGCAAGTGCATCAGTAGATATTTATGCACGAAACATTCTGTGGCATTGTAGTACAACATGTAAATATCAAAACGTGCTTCAAATAGCGATTTGTGCAGGGCAGAATGTGCGAATCAGACAGGTGGATAAAAGAAGTGTTTTCTGATGGTGGCTATCAGTACACAACTGGGAATGTCACAGCAGAGATCCAAAGTATCTATTTCTTCATCATGTCCATGAGGAGATAACAGGATGATGCACAATGATAAGAAGCTGTTGGGAGACCAGAAACTGAGCAATATACTACAGAGGTGGCTCATTTCTTTTTTGTGCACCATTCCATAGTACACATTTGTGAACACAGTTCTGAAGTAGTGCAACAGTCAGTAGAAGTCCTGTTCCAGGCCACCCTAAGGTTACAACCCTTGCTGGTGAGCAACAGCACCAGCTCTGTGGTCAGACCTTATTGCAGCTATAGGAAGGCTGGTATTGACAACTACTGTGAGGCGAAAGCTGCATGTGCATGGTATCAATGCATGAAGACCAACCATTTGTGTTTTATTGCACTCTAGGCACAGCTGCACCTGTTTTCAACGGTGGTGTGATCATGTCAACTGGTCTAGGGAATAATAGATAATTGTACTTTTGTTGGATGAATTAAGATTTTCCATGGAATCAGACAGTAAGTTAATATTAGTGTGGAGAGAGCATGAAACCTGGTACCAGTCCAGGAACATCTTCAAGTGCAATACTGGTGGTGGTAGTGTAACTATGTGGGCTTACTTTTCATTGGGGGTGGCTTCACCAACCCCCATGTGTCCTCAGATGGCACTGTGACAAGAGTAAGATATCAGGATGAAGTCCTTCATTTCCATGTCAGACCTTATGTAGGTACAGTCAGCTTAGATTTCCTTCTAACAAATGACATTGAGCATGACTGGTGGATGACTACCTGCTGGGCCAAGGTATTGAATACATAGCATGGCCAGCAGCCTCCACCAACCTTAATCTAATAGAACATCTCTGATATGCCCTTGAGAGAGATACAGCTGCCCTCTAACCACCACCCAACACCCTCCAGGAACTGCAAATGGCTCTTGTACAGGAGTGGCAATTACTGCCACCTGCTGTCCTGGACCATTTGATCGAGGTCATGAATCATTGGTGCCAAATGTGCATCCGTACCAAATGGGGCCACAATCGATATTAACCATTGTGTATTCCGAATGCTTGCCCTCTGTTTGGGTCATTATCTGGTGATTGTGATTTTTGTGGTGTATAGTGAATCACTGTATTTTGCTGTGCATTTTGAAAGGAATTGGTAGAGCACTTTATAAGTTATGTCCAGTTTACTGTTTTATGCTTAGCTTTTGGAGGGGAGTGTATTTCGAATTTGATAGGATCTGCATTTATATCTCCTAGGTGTGAATTTATGCATATAAAAAAGACCTAAAGTCAAGGGGCGTCATTCTCACAGTTTAGGCTTCCCAATGCAAAAAGAATCTTCAAATTGTGCAAATAAGTGAAGAGGTATGGTGTGCACAGTCTGACTGATGGATGTGGTGGTAGCGTGAGCACATCATCTATCTCCCCCCTGCCTCCCAAAAAAAGACATGTTAAAAGAGAAATTTTTGATGGTAATTTTTATTTCTTGCGGTACCTTTAGCCTAGTGTTTATCTTCAAAACACTGTTTGAAGTTTAGAGAAACAATGTGATTAAGATATACATCAGTGCAAGTGTGATTACTGTTGTGAGTTAACATTGTTAAAATTGTATTATATTCTTTTTATTCGAATGCTGTTTGTATGATGGTTACAATGGTATTAAACAGCACATCAGTACAGTCAAGGTTTGTAATGAAAATTTTTTGATAATTGGTAGTTTAGTGACATTATCAATGTGATTAATCATCTCCGAACAATGTTAGTATTGAGGATATGTATTGGGAAGTGTAACTTAGTGGTTGTATCCCGAAATATTATTCATTCTATCAGTTGTATGCATTATCAAAACAAAATTAAATTAGCTTTTTCTTTATGTCCCATTTTAATTTTCATAGGTTTCTTTGTTGGAGCAGAAATTGCTGAAAAAGGAACATACACATCAACATCAACTTCAGATGATAACAGATCAACATAAAAGAGCTGTTGGAGAGCTTCAGCTATTGTTGGATGCTCAATATGACATAAATAACAAGTAAGATTTTAAGTAATTGTTTGGAATACATTCACTGAATAAAGCTCATATTGAGAAATGGCTTCCTAGTTTAATTGAATTAATAATCTAAAGCAACTTATGGGAATTTACTAGGAAATGTTTTCATTTATAGCAAATTTTCGGAGAAAACTCTTCTCCTTCTTCAGGCTCTCTAGTTGTTGTCATTTTTTGCTTGTCACTA
Source organism: Macrothele yani (assembly GCA_039090855.1). Classification (NCBI taxonomy): domain Eukaryota; kingdom Metazoa; phylum Arthropoda; class Arachnida; order Araneae; family Macrothelidae; genus Macrothele; species Macrothele yani. The sequence continues at coordinate 164,311,640 of CM077029.1, read as the reverse complement.
TCATGGTTACGGTTTACCTTGACGGTTACGGTTAACCTTGACGGTTTAGGTTATTTTTCACCAAATCCTGCCAGATGTTAGGCAGGGAAAATCCTTTGCAGTCATTGATGATGGAATTTTGTTTTTTCTCAATCTCTATTCCTTCTTTCAGTTTTCTTTTTGGAAATTGCTTTGGAAACTGATTACTTTAAGGGAATTCCAATCCATGCTGTGCCCAGTTTCTCTAACATGCCTATCTAATCCAGTCTTGTTGGAGCAATTTTTTATAGCTGCTTTATGCTCAGCTATACGAGTTTCTAGTCTGCGACCTGTTTCACCTATGTAAGATAGTCCACAACTACAATTTACTTCATAAACTACTCCTTGCATTTTTAAAATATCTTCTTCTCTTTGAACTATTTTAGGGAAAAAATTTTTAACTTTGTTCTCTAAACTTGGAGCTAGCCTAATATTGTATTTTTTACTAATTCTCTTTAAAGCCTCAAATAAACCTTTGTGATAAGAAATTTTTCTAGTGAATTTTACTTCTTGCTTTTGTGGGTTCTTCTTACCATTAAAATTCAGAAGCTTCTCAATTTCTTCTTTAGGATAGTTATTTTCTGCAAGTATGACTTTAAGCTCTTCTTTATGGGCTTCTTTTTTATCTGCAGTAGAAACTATTTTATTAATTTTTTCTAAAAACTGACTTGCTACATTTTTCTTAATAGAAACTGGATGATACGAATTGAAATCCAGTAGTCTTTTAGTATTCATTGGTTTTTTATACCAACTAGTGAGGAATTTTTCATCTTCATAATAGATAGTAATATCTAAGAAGTTTATTCTTCTTTCTTTTTGAAGTTCAATAGTGAACTTAAGGGAATCATCTAATTCATTGAATGAGTCTAGAATTCTTTCTGGAACAATTTCTGAGCTATCTATTATAAATAAGATGTCATCCATGTATCTGCTATATAAGCAGAAGTATGTGGGTTGTACTAGTATCTTTTCTTCTAGTTTTCCCACATAATAGTTAGCTAAGAGTGGGGAGAGTGGGGAGCCCATAGCTAGCCCTGATTTTTGAATGAAAAAAGTTTTCCCAAATTGAAAGTAGTTGTTCTGCAAAGAGAAAGTAAGCATTTCAAGTAGGAATTTTTGAACTCCTATTATGGGTAGTTTAGATATAGTGTCTATGTATACTCACATTAATATAGATCAACTTATAGACTTTATAGCGGAAGACTTGGCAGACCTAATAGTTTTTCACAACAAGGAAAAAAACATATTAGTAGGAATTTTTGAAATGCTTACTTTCTCTTTGCAGAACAACTACTTTCAATTTGGGAAAACTTTTTTCATTCAAAAATCAGGGCTAGCTATGGGCTCCCCACTCTCCCCACTCTTAGCTAACTATTATGTGGGAAAACTAGAAGAAAAGATACTAGTACAACCCACATACTTCTGCTTATATAGCAGATACATGGATGACATCTTATTTATAATAGATAGCTCAGAAATTGTTCCAGAAAGAATTCTAGACTCATTCAATGAATTAGATGATTCCCTTAAGTTCACTATTGAACTTCAAAAAGAAAGAAGAATAAACTTCTTAGATATTACTATCTATTATGAAGATGAAAAATTCCTCACTAGTTGGTATAAAAAACCAATGAATACTAAAAGACTACTGGATTTCAATTCGTATCATCCAGTTTCTATTAAGAAAAATGTAGCAAGTCAGTTTTTAGAAAAAATTAATAAAATAGTTTCTACTGCAGATAAAAAAGAAGCCCATAAAGAAGAGCTTAAAGTCATACTTGCAGAAAATAACTATCCTAAAGAAGAAATTGAGAAGCTTCTGAATTTTAATGGTAAGAAGAACCCACAAAAGCAAGAAGTAAAATTCACTAGAAAAATTTCTTATCACAAAGGTTTATTTGAGGCTTTAAAGAGAATTAGTAAAAAATACAATATTAGGCTAGCTCCAAGTTTAGAGAACAAAGTTAAAAATTTTTTCCCTAAAATAGTTCAAAGAGAAGAAGATATTTTAAAAATGCAAGGAGTAGTTTATGAAGTAAATTGTAGTTGTGGACTATCTTACATAGGTGAAACAGGTCGCAGACTAGAAACTCGTATAGCTGAGCATAAAGCAGCTATAAAAAATTGCTCCAACAAGACTGGATTAGATAGGCATGTTAGAGAAACTGGGCACAGCATGGATTGGAATTCCCTTAAAGTAATCAGTTTCCAAAGCAATTTCCAAAAAGAAAACTGAAAGAAGGAATAGAGATTGAGAAAAAACAAAATTCCATCATCAATGACTGCAAAGGATTTTCCCTGCCTAACATCTGGCAGGATTTGGTGAAAAATAACCTAAACCGTCAAGGTTAACCGTAACCGTCAAGGTAAACCGTAACCATGATAGTGACAAGCAAAAAATGACAACAACTAGAGAGCCTGAAGAAGGAGAAGAGTTTTCTCCGAAAATTTGCTATAAATGAAAACATTTCCTAGTAAATTCCCATAAGTTGCTTTAGATTATTAATACATTCACTGTCTTTATGAAAATGTTGAATTCTGGAGTTATTCAAAAATGAACTTAATCACATTAATCACTGTCTTTTACTGATATTGCTATGGGTATTAATTACTCCTAGAAAATAATTAGCATTTGAATTATTCCTTGACTTCTCACTGTGCTGTGAACAGTAGTTTCCAAAATAGCTACATTTTCTGTGGTAAAGTAAAAGTAACAGATATTGTATAGCCAGCTCAGTTGTTACCACATCAGCTCTCTGGAATTCCTTGCCATGTGAATTTTCCTCAAACATTTCACTCTTCAACAGATTTAATCAAGAAGAAATTTTTTTACATCTTTTTGAGGCTCCCTGAGATGTTTTCTAATGTCAGTTTAAATTTTCTTGCAGTTGTGATATGATTATATTCAAAGTCTCACTGATTCATATCATCATCATCAATTACTGTCAATCAACTGCTGGATGACAATCTTCCCAAATCTCTTCCACAACTTTGTCTTGAGCCAGTCTCTTCCAAGTCATGCCACCATGCTGTCAAATTTCATCCATCCAACTTCCACATGATCTCCTTCTGGGTCTTTTCCTGTCCCCTTGGTATTCGATATTAGTGTTCACCCTAGAGTTTTTTTACAGCTGAGTGGCAAGAAATTTTAGCTGGGTGGTACTTTAAACGACCCCTTCCTCAATCGAAAAAAAGAAAGGATGTTGTTTTGCTTTAGCATGATTGTACTTATTAAATACTTACTGACAAATCATGTTCAACACAGATTTCAGTCGTTTTCACCAATATTTATGGTGTATGTGGGAGTAAGTTTTTCAATCTTACTATTATGCATGTTGCGAAAACATTCCTTAAAAAAAAAATTTAGCTGGGCGCGCCGCTCAGTAAAAAGGCTCTAGGGAGAATATATTTATTTTTTGGTTACACCAAGCCATGCATCTTTCAGATGTTTGCAGCCTTGTATGTCTTTTTTAGTTAAGATCCATGTCTCTGCTCCATGAGTAAGAACTTGAAGTAGTCACTGATTAAACGCTTTTCTTTTTAAGACATAATGGTAAATTGCTCTTAAAAATTGCACTGTTTTTTCCAAAAGCTCTTCAACCAAGTTTTATACACCAATTTATTTCTTCTTCGATATAAAAAATGATAAAAATTTTTTTTTGCTTGATATGTTTTGTCCAAGGTAAATGTAGTCATCAGTGACTTCTAGATTTGTCCCATCAACTTCAAATTTTTAGTTTTTGTAAAAGCATTGTACACAAATACAAAGCCACATTTAGTGGGAGTTCATATTCATTTGTTCTTTCAGTTAGTTTTCTCAGTATATGGGCCCAGGAGCAGAATTACGTTCAGTGTTCTGCAACATGACCTCCAATGATTGTAAATGTTCTGCGGACAAAGCGCACAAACACTATGACAAATTTCATTAAAAAAATCAAGTGAATAAATCACAATAAAACAAACATTAAAAAATTACTTACCATCAGTTGAAACCCTTTGTTAAATGTAACAATAGATAAACTTGTTATTTAAATCAAATTTATTTAGAACCAGTGTATGTATTTAGAATTTAATATTCTGTCAATAACTTTTGAATTTAAATAGTGTGCCATTGATGCAGATGAATTATTTACAAGGTGTTTGGTAATTTGGTCCATACATTGAAACTAGGACAGCTTTCAGTATTTTTTGGACTGATTTATGTCCAGACAGTTTGACATTGTTTGACATTATAATCATTCATTTATCATTTGTTCCAACTATAACATCTTCTCCCTCATTAGTATTGGGTCTTTTACTTACAATTTATCAATTGCTGAACCCCAGGATTCACAAATTACCTAAGAGACAGGCACAGATAAAGTAAAAACAGCAAACTCAATAAATTTTTGGATTTCTGCTTTATAGGGATTTTTCCTTTATAGTGGCAGTGAAACACATAACACACAAAAAATTAGAATTAGAAGAATTCTTAATAATGTCATATTATGCATAAGTTATGTTAAAAAATTATAAGTGGTGGGACGTTTTGATAGTGACTTCTATGTTCATCAGCCATGGAATGAAACACGTGGGATGAACCGTGTGGTATAAGCATCAGTTGTTGCCAGATTTCAAAATAGCTTTCCAAATGATAGGGATGTGAAAAGGTGAGTTTATTGCAGGTATTAGGGGTAAGGTAGATTTCAATGCTTTCGCGATACCTAAGGGCTTTCTGATTACAGAACTGAGTCATTTGTTTAACATTTTGCCAATTGGGGATTGCAGACGTATTGCTGATGGTTAAAATTGAAAGGAAGGTGGAAGGATTAGTTGCCTTTCTTAACATCAGTGACATGTTCCATCAATCGTCGGTTGATGCTGTGGTAAGTACTACCAATGTAGTGGGTAACTCCTGTGGAAGTGTTTGCAGGGATAGAGTAGACACCTTGTAACTCTAGGGGTTTATTGGGATCCCTGTCTTTAAGGATGAGATTAAGAAGATATGGAGGTGGTTTAACTGCAATCCTGTAACCAAAAGATTTGAAAATAGAGCAAACTTTATGAGTGAAGGACAAGCTAAAGGGCGAAGTGCCAACAAACTAATGAGTGGTGGAAGGTTCAGGCAGTAAACTAGTAGATTTATTCTGTGATTCAAATTTCTTAATTAGCCTATGTACTAAGAGGGGGAAAAGGCATGCAATTTGCCATTGTTTATGATGTTCTGATATTCTTTTTGTAGAGCAGAAGAGCTGTTACAAATAAGGTTAGCTCTGTGTATGTAAGACTTTATAGCAGCCAATTTATATTTTTCAAAGGTGCAAGAATGGTAAGGGATGGTATTATGGGTGGCAGAAGGTTTCCTGCAAACAGAGAGACCAAGTGAAAAGTCTGGATTGATGTTGATGTTAACATCCAGAAAACTAATATTTTTGTCGACCTACCTGTTCTTGAGACAAGAATTTTATATGAGGGAATTTGGAAGTTATGGTGGACATGAGTTCTATTAGTGAGTTTTCTGGTGGTGTCAAATGATGAAGATGTGATCAACATACCGTAACCAGATGGTGGATTTTAAAAGGGATGGGGCAACAATTAATTTTCCAATATTCTGCACATAAATTTCAGCAAGTAAGGGAGAAAGAGGAGAGCCCATTGGTACACCTTGTTTCTGTTGGTAGTAGATACCATTGTATACAAAACAGGAATATTTTTCCAATGAACCAAAACAGTCATAAAGATCTTTGATGAGTTCCCCAGGAAGTTCTTGGTCCTCCATCAGTTTTTTTGACCATGAGCATCAAAGAATGGAACTGAAGGAAATAATGAATCCACGTCAAAGGTGTACAAGAAATCTTGAGGATTGATGGATGAAGGGAGTTTCTGGATGAAGTCCTTGGTCGACACAACAGAATAAGGATGATTTTTTGTCAGGACATTGCATCATTTGACCAACTGCCTTTCAAGATTGAATGCTGGAGAAAAGGTATTTTCAGTTAAGGGCATAATAGGATGTCCAACTTTATGTAGCTTGATCTGTAGAAACAACCTAGGAGTATGATAATAAGGGGGGGGAGTTGTCTCCTAAGAAAGAGTTCAGAAAAGATTTTTTTTTAAAAAGCTTGGTAACAGCTTTACATTGTTTATCAGTGTTGTCTACATTGGGTCTGATGCAATTGGTGTTTTTCAGGAACTCAGCTACTTTGTTGTCCAAAGGATTCTTATGGGTGAAAACAGGAAACAGGACATCTGCCTTGTCTGCTTTACAAACTGCAAGATTATTGCATTGGGTGAAATTTATAAATTTTCTCAAAAAGGAAGAACAGTATTTGAGCCTTGGGGTTTGAACCTCAGAAATTGCGATAGCCGATTTTGCAGGAACGTTCGGTTGATGTGTGGGATCGGTGTTTTGGATCGCTGCTTCCAGTAGTGAAATAGTATGTGGTAAGCCAGGATTAGCAAAAGGAGAAAATTTGAGTCCATTTGCAAGCAGTTTATCAATTTCAGCTGGAAATAGGCACAGAAGACAAGTTCACATACCTTGGAAAGTTTGTATCAGCAACCTATGTGGGAGCCAAACTTTGAGTGTTCTTTTGTGTGGAGGCTAGGTATTGAAACTTGTTTTCAAGTCTTTTGGCTTCACAACTGTGAGTCCTGAATATAGTTCCATGAATTCAGACCATAAAATTGTCCAGTAATGCTGGATGGGTGGCAAAAGATAGAAATTGGTACTTGATGTAACATTTGAATTCCAAATTCTCAATGGAAGTAGGGAAATCGTGGATAGCTGCAGAAACGTCCCACCACTTATAATTTTTTAACGTAACTTATGTGTGATATGATGATATTAAGGATCTCTGCTTTTCATTTCATTTAGCTTGTTTTTTTTACCTTGCACAGTGTCAGCATGATTTATTGACTGTGAGTTTAAACTATAGTTTCTTTTCAAATTGATAATGTAAGCATATTAACTTTAATATATATATTTACAATGAAAAACTAATTAAAAAGTATTTATATTTAAAATACTTTCTCTTTGTTTCAAAATAGGGGAACATTCCCCCATGATATAATAATATACATTTTAAGAAAATTTTCTTTATTTTTTAGGTGGAAAGATGAAGTTCAAGAACTTACAAAAAAATCTGAGTCAAAAATAAAGGAGCTTTATGAGGATAATGTGCGGTTACACCAACAAAATGAGGAGCTAAGTAGAACACTTCAACAAAAGCAAATTGTCCAATCAGCTGTAAGTACTAGCCCTTATTTCTGTGTTTGTCAAATTTTACTAAGAAAGAAGTATAAATTCAAGTACCACCAAGATACGTTGTGTTTGTTTATAGTGCCACCTTAGAGAACTTTCTCTAATTATTTTTAGTGTGGTATGATTGGAAATTGTAAAAGTTATGTATTTGAATCTTAAAGAAAAAGATGCATTACACGAGCATCTCTTTGTATAAATCAAACATTTAATATGAAGCAAGTACACTTTAAAAATATGTGTTTTTTTTTCTCACTAAAGAAAAATGCAAAGATGTGAAACAAGGTGGCATTTCTGTCCAGTTTATTTTCTTGTTTCTCATTTCTGTGGTTGAGAACTTTACATCTGCTGACGTTAACTTTGCTTTCCCAATGTTTTCCCAAGTTCCATTTAGGAAGCAGTGGTGGATCTGGGTTCCAGTGCTTGGGCAATCACCCTACCCACTAACAAGCTCCTTCTTCTTTATTAATTACAGTAGCAAAATTTAGAGTTTATTGTACCATATTTTCTGAGAATAACACTGCACTAAGTAAAGCACTGCAGTTACATTTATCTTGTTGGTTTGTTATTGGAAATAATGCTGCAGCCAGTTTAAAGCCGTAAATGTACAACAAAGGAGTTTTTATATGATGACCATTCTGACCCACACTCTGCCGAAATGGTGGCACATGCGGAAAGACATGCGTAGAAATGGTGCCACATGCGAAAGACAGGGGTACTGACTGCCAGTTAGTACAAGTTATGTACTAATTGGCAGTCAGCACCCCTGCTCTATCGCTGTACTTGTATAACTCCTCCTCCTAATGGGTTAAAGACCTTCCATTTATAGAAGAGGGGATGGGGGCATGTGAAAGACTGTAAGTGTGTAACAACAGGGTGGTTTGTTATCCATCCCATTCTGTGAGAGGTTAATGTCTTTTAGCCTGTGGTTGACACTTACAGTGTATAGCCTGTGGTGTTGACCCTACAGTGTTCTATGTGTTTAGAAAGAGGGAGACACCACTCTAATTTCATATGTAAGGAGGTTTTCACATGTGGAAGTAGAAGCGCATACAATTTGGTGGTTTTCCTTTGTTATATTTAGGTAGTTAAGACTCGCAGAAAACCATTTGATATGAACTGTTGGTCAAATTACGATGAAAATGAAAATGTAGTTCTTTAACTATTTATGTTAAAGTGGTTGAAAAACTCTTTTGATAAAAAAACAATTTTGTGAAAATGATCCAAAATTTGTAAACTTTTCGGCACACCAGCAAAATCTTTAGGCAAAAAAAAAAAAAAAAAAAATGTGTATATTCGAACAAAAACTCTTTTAAATTTGGCACATGATCAAAATAGTGGACGTACACTGGTGAAATGACCTACAAATACTTACCCAATGAATGTTTCCTATAGAAAAGCCCTGCCAGTTGCAGGGGTGATTTTATTCACTTGGCAGTATCAAAGAACATGCAATTCAAGACGCAAAACATGTACTGACTCATGTGTGTAAGTTTGAAAAGCCGACTTTGGCTCCATTTATTGGAAAACAACACGATGAGTAATGCAAATATTATCAGAGCTTAGTTTTGCTTGCTCAACAACACTGGCTAATCATAGCCTTAATTTTCTCACACAGTTACCCAAAATTTCAAAAATATATTAAAGTCCAAAATTAATTTTGATTTGGGTAAAATGTAAAGGCCTTGGACACAAAAGTAGTTTATTCTGACATTTGGTGCTTTTGTTAATAGAATGTGCACACAGTAATATTTCAACACTGAATTCAACAAAGTAAATAAGAAGGTGTAAATTTTGCTATTTCAATTAAAAAAAACAAAAAAAAAACTTTTTGTATAAATTTAGAACACAGCTAACCTTAGTCAAAACTGTCGGTTTTCAAACATTTTTTGTTTTCTTTACCAACACGTAATATGCACATACACAATGTTTGCACACTAAAGCACTTCATAATTATAATCTTTGTTTTTCAGGCTCAAAAACAAAAACAAAAAATGACAGTGCACTGCTAGCCTTTTTTGCTATTCACATTAATTGAATTTTTGTTTGCTTGTTTTTGTTTTACATGCCCACTACATGTTTTTTGTTAACCCTTTTAAATTTATATATATTTTCTTTATCACTACAAATCTCATTTTCCACTTCTTTTTAGCAATATGAATAGATATAGATATTTTTCATAATTTTGCAGGTATTGGTGTTTTCAAAAGATATTCTATCTTCAAATTTTATGGCCTCAGCCTTAACTTGACATTAAAACTAACCAAATTGAGGTAAAGAAAAGTTGACTGCTTCCCTAGCCTTCTACACAATGAATTTTAAACTCCATTATCACAATATAATTTATAACATCTTAAATATCTTTAATTTAAACTATTTTTCTTTCTTTTAAAACTCCTGGAAGGTTCCACGCCATTTGCATTTTTCTATCGGTGGCAAAATGGAAAGGGTAATTTTCTTTACCTTGTCTTCAGGGTCTGTGTAGGTAGGAGGGTCCTCTTAAAACATGGCCAAAATTTTGTCACCTGTATGAGGCCACTATGGTCTCATCTTCTTCTGCTGAGGAGGAAGGACGCCTGTACTATAGGCCAGGAATGCTGGGGATTCTGATGATGGGTTGTCAGCATGGATTAAGGCTGGAGGTTGCAGAGGGCATCCTATGAAGAGGTAGCTCCCTTTTTCTCTTTATTCGGCAGGCTGCAGGTTGCAGAAGTATGTTGGACCCTCAGCATGATGAACGCCATCTTGGGTCACCTCGGTTCTTCGAAGAGAGAGGCAAGGCTTCTTTTTACCCTATGAAGAAACTTCAGAGCATGCACGCTTTGCAGGAGTTGGCGAGCGATGATATGAGAGATGGATACGCATTTTCAGCTTTGTGAGGAAGCCAGGCAAAAAGGAAAGTGCCCCTTTTGGAAAACAGGACGCAGACCCAAAGTGTCTGCACCTTACAAAAAAATCAGTGGTAATGCACCTCTCGACCAACTTCGTCCAAGTAACATCAGCCACGGCTGTGTGTTGTCGATCTCTCATTGGCTGAAAAGTTTTCCTCGCCTAAGAGGAGAGAGACGCTGAAGTTGGGGGGGGGGGGGCGAGAGCATACTTCTCCACTGGACAATGCAAAAAGGCAAACTCACCCAGGAGGCATCGCCCTAGCAACAACTTAAGAAAAAAACTTGTTTCGCCCAGCCCTGACAGCGGATGCGTGTCAAGGTTACGCTGGCCGACCTTTGGCAAATTCTGGGAATCTCTAAAGGGGAACTAGGGAAATGGAAAGGCTAAGCAAGGTTACACTAGAATTTCCAAGAAACTTCTATTTCCTGGCGACTGAAAGGAACAGCGAAAAATAAATATAAATGGCGGAAAGAATTCATGTCTTTCTCAATGTTAACTGGACACTTAAAAATAAGAAATACACTCGGAAATCACTAGATAAATGCAGCATTGCATATCATACTCATACACAATTATAAGTTTGCTTTCCTGGTAGGGAAATATTGAAGAAAAACGTGAGAGAGCTGCAAAACGAACTCCCTTTTTTACTTATCATTTTTTTCAACATACACAAGAAACTAAGGTGCAGAAGAAACAATAGTTGTGTTTCCAAGCGTACAGATATCCCGGCCAGTCTGATACTTACAGGATATGCAAAAATTTAAATACATTATGATAATTCTATGGCAATATTAATTTTCTCACTTGTTAAAATTATAAATGCAAATAATCACTAAGCTACAAGAAATTAATATGATACATTAAAGTACTAGTACAAAAAAAAAAAAAAAACATTCTACAATTATTCAAGCACTCTTATTACACCTCACTACGATAATTATATTATCTATTGTATGCAACCATATCCAGTAATGATCACTAAAGTATTAGGGTTCTTAAACATAACTATTTAAATATATTTTACCGAATACATTTCTTGTGATTAAATATATATTCATGTTCATGCATTGGTCTGTGCACTGTGTTAATCCTGATCGACTGATTGATAACCTTGCATTATGTACACAGTCGAGTCACATTATTGTGACCACCTCATACTTTGAGCGTCAACATCGCATAGCCAATGAAAGAAGGCACGTGTCAGCTGGCTTGAAGGGTATATAAGGTGTGCCGAAGGCATTCTGAAAACATATCATTTGTTGCTGTCATGGATAAAATCAGGGTTCCCACGATGCTTATAAATCCTTAAAAGTCCTTAAAAAGTGCTTATATTTATTTTGGGTGCTTAAAAGTCCTTATATTTTCCCCAAAAGAGCAAAAAGTACTTAAAAGTGCTTATTTTTTATTTTGTTCGGAGTGCTTATAAAAGTGCTTATTTTTTATTTTGTTCGGAGTGCTTATAAAAGTGCTTATTTTTTATTTTGTTCGGACTTTTTTTTTTTTTTTTTTCATTTTTTCCACATTTGCCCATAAACTCGATCGGTCGTTTTCGTGGAGCACGGGAGTTCATATGAAATGCCATACCTAATTAATATTTGGAGCCTAGACACAGAGAAAAAAAAAAGTTGATGTCTTTATACACTGAGTGGCCACTTTATTATGACCACACCCTCAGTACTTCGTTGGGCTACCTTTCGGCCTTTAATACTGCGTTGATTCTTCATGGCATGGACTCCACGAAATGTTGATAGGAGGTTTGTGGAATCTGAGACCATACTTGATGAATAGCACTTTCCAGGAGTGTGAGATTGCAGGGTTGTGGACCAGCTGTCTGATGGCTCGTTCAACTTCATCCCACAAAATCTCAATGGGGTTGAGATCTGGAGATTGTGAGGGCCACCTAAGCAAAGTAAACTCACCGGCATGTTCCTGAAACCAATCCTGTACAATACGAGCACTATGTCAGGATGCATTATCTTGTTGAAAGTAGCCGTCGCCATTGGGATAAACCATCCACATGACAGAATGCACTTGGTCCGTGACAATGTTTACATATGATGTGCCAGTCAGACGTTTATCAACATGAATTAAAGGGCCCTAAGCATGCCAGGAAAACATTCCCCAAACCGTAACGTTGCCTCCACCAGCTTGAAGGGTTGTAGCAATGCATTTGGGGTCCATGCTTTCGTGCTGTTTCTGCCAAATTCTCACTCGCCCATCGGCATGGTGCAAGTGAAAACGTGATTCATCGGACCACATAATTTGTTTCCAATTATCGACTGTCCAATCCTTGTGCTCCTGTGCAAACTGGAGACGTTTTCTCTTGTTAACTGCAGACAGGAAAGGTGTTCGAACAGGGGTCATTCCATGAGAAATCAGCCAAAAAAATTTCAATATTCAACCTGACCATCTCAGATTTCAATGAAACTTTCAGGTATCATTCTCCCTAATGTTATAAATGGGAATATATTTTTACATTTTTTTTATCTCATTGGGTTTTCGTGTAATTAATTTTAAAAATTTTGAAAAATCGTCGTTTTTTGGTTTGCTTAAACTTTTTCAATCTTGAATTTCTCAAGTTCTATAAGGCCTAGAGAGATGTTTGACTCCTCATTTTAAAGAGAATTTCATAAGTTTTAATTTAATATGCAACTTGATCATGCTTGGTGAAAAAAATTATTTAAAAAAATTACAAATTATTAAGATAGTGTTTTTTAAAAATTTTGAAAAAAATATATGTTTTTTGTAATACACTGCCGGACAATTGCTAAGGACGGATGACAATAGCAACGATAGCAACCATAAAATGGAAGGCAGGAAAATGTGGAAATTAGCATAAGTGCGGGATACAGAAAGACGTGTTGTGCGTATGCAAATTTTGGATTGCCGAACTTGTTCGTGACGTCATAGCGCTGATAAGAGATATAAAGGATTTGACGCGTATTGACCGTTGTTGTTCAAACGCAAAGTTGAAAGGGAAAGAATCAATTGACGAACTTGCAAGTTTCAGTATGTCGTCCCGACATCTCCTAGATGATTTTACGTGTGGCCGTATTATTGGCAAGATTGAAGAAGGGCGAAAAATAACAGATGTTGCCAGGGAGTTCGACGTCAGCCACAGTGTTCTTTCAAGGCTTTGGAAATCATTTCAAACAAATGGAGAGTGTAGCAAACGTCACGGGGGAGGTCGTGTTCGCAGTACGACACCTGCAGAAGATCGGTACATAGTGCTATCAACAAAAAGACACCGGCGCAGCACAGCTAGTGAGGTAGCAAATCAGTTTATGGCTGCTACTGGCAAGCGGATCTCCCGAAAAGCTGTCGCCAGACGTTTGCATGAAGGAGGACTATACGCCCGCCGTCCTGTTGTGTGCATCCCATTGTCCAGACGTCACCGTACTGCCCGTTTGCAATGGTGCCATCAACATCGCAATTGGACTGATAACGACTCGTCTGCTGTCCTCTTCTCAGATGAGAGTAGATACAGTCTATCGTCTGATTGTTGACGACAACTGATCTGGCGTGATAGTGGTACTGCATATTGTCCAGCAAACATACAGGAAAGGGACCGATATCCGACATGTAGTGTCATGGTATGGGCTGGCATCATGATCAATGGCCGTACGTTCCTCGATGTGCTTCCAACTGAGACTATGTCTGGCCAAAGATACATTAATGATGTTCTGCTACCTCATGTTCGCATGTTCCGTGGTGCTGTCGGCGATAGATTCATTTTCATGGACAACAACGCAACATGTCATCGAACAGTAGCTGTCCAGGAGTGTCTTGAGAGCGAGGATATTCAACGCCTCGTACGGCCAGCATGTTCTCCAGATCTGAATCCCATTGAAAATGTGTGGGATGCTTTGGGTAGGAGTCTTGCTGGTCGCCAATGCCCTCCAATAAACAAGGACACCCTCATCCGTGCTCTGACAGAGGAATGGGATAAATTACCCCAACAGCTGCTTGATAATGTTGTGCAAAGCATGACATGACGTGTGGAATCTTGCATCGCCCTCCATGGTGGCCATATCCCGTATTGACATCTTACGCCGGAACGCCTGCGGACGGTAATTGCATTTTTTTTCACGTTTACGTATTCTGCGAAAAATGGCCTGTTTGTCCCTTGAACACGTTCCAAAGCCTTCTGGATTTCAGAGCACAATAAATTGTCCTTTCTTGTAATGTCCTGGCATTCTGACATTATTTTATTTCACTTGGCATCCAACCACACTTACTTTTGTATGCGCTAAATAGCCGTTTATGATCCGTCCTTAGCATTTGTCCAGCAGTGTATTATAAGCTTTAAATCCTGAAACGTTTAGAGTGGGATCTCAATTGAATCGGGAGCTATGGCAAAAAGCTTTTAAAGTTACTGTACAAGTAATAATGGATTATAATTCTCGTTTTAGTGTGTTTACATGATAACAGACACTGAGTTTTAAAATCTACATAATACATCATACTAATACATAGTCAAACATAAAACAGGAAAGGACAGTTCCAACAGGCTAAAAGTTTTACCTGGTAAAATTAATAAAAATTTTTTTAGTTAGCACTCAGAGTTGTAGTTACGCCAAATTAGCGACCTCTTAGTTCTTCTTTAATTTAACAAATAAGTTCTTGTTTACCTTTTTGGTTTCTGAGTCTGTAAGTTGATAAACTCTTCTTGTAGCTGTTGTAGGATCAACTTTTGTTAAAACCTCACTTTTATGCACAGCTAGTATGTCAGTAAATTGTGGGTATTTGAAAGATGGAGAAGGGCCATGTGGTTCCAAAAAACTTATTATTACTTCATCTCCTTGTATTCCTAACACACAACCTAACCACCTCTTGTCTGAGTATTGAAATGTAACAAAGCCAACAATGTCATTAATGTCCAGATCATCATCAGCTGAAACTATTTCTACACTTGATTCCTCTGAAAATGAGTAGCTTTTCACTAAAACTCTAGTCTCATTCACAGGACTGTAACTGTGAAATTGTTGAGTCCCCTTTATTGTTGTTTCAAACCTACTCTTCAAGGTCTTTTCCCCTGCCTCGTATTCATCTGTAGTGGAATGAAAAAAACTGATGTTGACAATATTGTCTTTAGCACAATCATAAAGTTGGCGAGGGGTCATAATTTGATCATTGTAGACCCTTCGTAGACTGGCCAATGCCGCTAATCGTTTAACAGTTCCTCCGACACCATCACATGATTTTTTTCCATGTGATGAGGCAAAGAAGTTCCATTCCGCCTTCATGCCAAAATCTTTCTCATGATGGCAGAGATTGAGAAAGTTTGATTTGTTTTTGTACTGTGATGATGCTCCATCTGAAAAGTAATTCAGCTTTTCGGGTTTATGGGACAGATTCTGTTTAAGAAAGTCAATCATGAGGCATTGAAACAAATGAACAGCAATTGTATCATGCACAATACAATCAAAAATAATAACTAAGTTAAGGTGTGCCAACTTTTTGGTTTCCTCGTTAACATAGTACACTGAAGAGCAATTGAATTAGAGACAACTGGCGTTATGCAAATGTGGTGCTGTGGGCGGCCCTGTAAACGGAAACGACATGACGTATGCAGCGATCTGACAATATAAAAAGTGATGCGACAGGAATCAGTAAGAGTCGGACGCAGTATGGGTAAGATGAAGGATCTAAGCGCATTTGATCGTGGGCAAATTGTCGGGGCCCAACGAATGGGTCACTCCATCTTGGAAGTCATGCAGGCACTGGGATTTTTACGAGCCACTGTGTCCCGGGTGCACCGTGAGTACATCGAATCCGGTAAAACCATCCCTGCAAGGGCCAACTGCCGTGGACAACAGCGTGTGGATGAGCGGGGTCATCGTTGGCTAGCTCGTATTGTAACAGCGGATAGACGGGCCACAGTGCAAGAAATCACTCGGCAATTTAACGCTGGTGCACAAAAACGTGTAAGCAGCGACACCATCCAGAACCATTTCCTCGCTATAGGGTACAGAAGCCATCGTCCCACGAGGGTACCCCTGCTGACTGCACATCAAGGGTAAAAAGATTAGCATGGGCGCGGGAACATCGCCACCGGACCCTAGTCATGTGGAAAAATGTTGCCTGGACTGATAAGTCGAGATTCACGTTTGTACATGCGGATGGCAGGATACGAGTACGGCGCAAACCACAATGAAGCGATGGATCCTTCTTGCCAGCAGGGTACTCTTCAAGCTGGTGGAGGTGGCATTCTCGTCTGGGGACTGTTTACATGGACTGAAATGGAACCCCTGGTACATGTGACATCGTCCCTCACAGGTCAACGTTACCGGGATATCCTGGACGACCATTTGCTCCCGTTTGTGTGTCTTCAACATCCCACTGGGGACCTCATCCTGCAACAAGACTATGCACTGTGCCATTGCTCCCGAATTGTATCCGAATGGTGGGATGAACACTCCACCGACATGACCTCGCTTCCTTGGCCATCTAGGTCACCTGACCTCAATCCCATCGAGCACATCTGGGATGCCATCAAGAGAAATTTTCGAGGCTCTGACTCCCCTCCATCAAATCTTCTTGAACTGTGGGAGCTTGTTCAGGGGTCGTGAATTCGTATGGCATCCCAACGCTTCAGGTGTCTTGTTGAGTCCATGCCGAGATAAATCGCTGCCGTCATCAGGGCGAAAGGTGGTGCTACATGTTACTAGACAGGTATCTCTAATTCAATTGCTCTTCAGTGTATATAACAAACGGATGTATTGTTGCTTGAGCATTGTTCCAATGAAAGCTTTGTGCAAAATCTTGAAGCACAAACGCATAATTTTCAGCAAAATTACAAAGTACAATGCATTGGTTTTGAGGTAGATTTTCTTTCAAGTGTTGCAAATAAGAAGACTGTTGAGTAGCAATGAAAGAGTGTCTTAAAAGTTTTGGCAAACTCTAAAACAAATAATCCCAAAACTCTTCTGTCGGTTTTATAATAGTTTCCAGGACACACTTGTTATCAATCTGCATGCATTGTTTGAAACTCACATTTTCAATGCTATTAAGCCCAAAAGCTTCTTCAAACTGAGCCTTCAAATCATCACTTCCTGGGCAATTAGCGCAAATTGCGAAGTAACATTTAGATGTTGGCGTTTTGCAAATTATATTGCTAGTTACATCTTTGTATGTTTTAATCGGGAGTTCACCATTTGTAAATTCAGGTATTTTACACTGAGCCATCATTAATTTGGCATTCTGATGTATTGTGCAAACACACACCGAATGTGTCCCACTGGACCCAGGAAGAACACAATGCTTGGGATGAAGCTCACAAAATTTAGAAATTCCAATTATCTGATCAGGGTAACGCTCCTTAAATAGTACATACACTGACGGAAAAAAAAATCCAACACCACGAAAAAATAATTGTAGAGGAACGAAATGGCTGCAATAAATTTGTATAGGTAACATATTTAATTGATTAAGGTTTCAAGATCACAGCTTATTGTAAGCGCGAGAAGAGCCATTTTAAATGTGAAATGCTGGTACATTAATAACCGGTGTAACTGCCAGAATGTTGAATGCAAGCACGCAAACGTTCATGCATTGTGTCGTACAGGTGCTGGATGTCAGTTTGTGGGATGGAGTTCCATGCCTGTTGCACTTGGTCGGTCAATACAGGGACGATTAATGCTAGTTGGGGGTGACCCTGGAGTTGTCGTCCAATGATGTCCCATACGTGCTCGATTGGTGAAAGATCTGGTGATCTAGCAGGCCACGGCAACGTGTTGACACTCTGTAGAGCATGTTGGGTTACAACAGTGGTATGCGGGCGAGCGTTATCCTGTTGGAAAACACCCCTGGAATGCTGTTCATGAATGGCAGCACAACAGGTTTAATCACCAGACCGACGTACAACTGTGCCGTCAGGGTGCGTGGGATAACCACGAGAGTGCTCCTGCTGTCATAGGAAATTACTCCCCAGACCATAACTCCAGGTGTAGGTCCAGTGTGTCTCGGCCGCAGACAGGTTGGTTGCAGGCGCTCACCTGGCCTCCTTCTAACCAACACACGGCCACTGGCACCTAGGCAGAACCGGCTTTCATCAGAAAACACAACAGATCTCCACTCCGTCCTCCAATGAGCTCTAGCTTGACACCACTGACGTCGCAAACGGCAGTGGTTTGGAGTAAGTGGAATGCACGCTACAGGGCATCTGGCTCAGAGCTGTCCTTCAAGTAACCGATTTGTAACAGTTCGTTTTGTCACTGTGGTGGCAACTGCAGCTCGAATTGCTGCCGCAGACGCGGTACTATGCGCCACGGCCATACGCCGTACACCGGGGTCTTCCCTCTCAGTAGTGCCACGTGGCCGGCCAGAACTCGCTGCCAACAATCATGCGCAGTGGCTACATTCCTGCCAAGTCGTTCTGCAATATTGCGGAAAGAAAATCCACCTTCTCGTAGCCCTATTACACGACCTCGTTTAAACTCCGTGAGCTGTTGATAATGGCTTCTTCGTCTTCTTAAAGGCATTCTTGACTAACATCAACACCCTACGTCGAATCTCAACGATAACTAACGCTCACGAACGTTACAGCGCGTATTTACAGCAAACCAGCTTTGCATGTTCCGAGGGGCGCTACTGGCGCCACACGTATGCGCCAAGCGCGGAATTTGCATAGACGTCATCTTACAGATGTACTCTCACCGCCTACCAACTGTCATTTATCTAACACAACCCCTTCTTGGCGTTGGGATTTTTTTTTCCGTCAGTGTATGATTCTTTTAATGTACTTAGAATTAAATACTTTTGAACATGTACACGTTTGCCATCTTTTTTGACTGAAACAAAGTCTTTTTTTTTACCAGGCATTTGATGACTAACCTCATCATTTTGATAGAATTCTTTGACTAGGGCTACCGTTGCAGGGTTTAGTAAATCATTATTTGTAATAGACCCCAATGTAAATTGGTTACCTTATAGCCAATGTATTTTTTTTATTTTTTTTATTTTTTTTTTTACCTTACAAAAGTTAAAGGTAGCAATGTAGCCCTAACTGGTATTTAAAACAATACCATTGGTACCATAACTCCTGATTCCATTGAGATCCCACTCTAGAAGTTTCAGGATTTAAAGCTTATAATATTACAAAAAACATATATTTTTTTCAAAATTTTTAAAACACTATCTTAAATTTTTTTTTTTAAATTAAATTTTTTTTCACCAAGCATAGTGAAGTTGCATTTCAAATTAAGGTTATGAAATTCTCTTTAAAATGAGGGGTCAAACAACTCTCTAGGCCTTGAAAAAGTTTATGCAAGCCAAAAAACGGCGATTTTTAAAAATTTAAAAAATTAATTACATGAAAACCCAGTGAGATTAAAAAAAATTTTAAAAATATATTCTCATTTATATCACTAGGGAGAATGTTTCCTGAAGGTTTCATTGAAATCTGAAATGGTCAGGTTGAGTGACTGGTTGATTTGGCATGGAATAATCACCCACAGGCCTTCGGCTGCCATATCCCATGCAATACAGTGTACGGCGAACAGTGTGTGCAGATGTAATTTGAGGGGATCCTTGATTAAGATGGTCTGTAATTTGCTGCACTGTTGCCCTTCTGTTGTCTGTTACCAGTCTGGACACTCTCCATTCCGCCCGAGCAGTCACTAGTCGATGACGACCACACGTTGCACGTAGAGACCCAGTTTTTTGGCTGACAGTCCAGTCTTTAAACACTTTAACAACAGCTGCTCTGGAACATTTCACGAATGCGGCGGTTTCAGTGATACTTGCTCCATCGCTCCTACAATCATCCCACTTTGCAAGTCCGTCAAATCACATTTTTTACCCATCTCGTCACCCAAAAATCACTTCTACTACTGTCGCAAGCACTAAGCTTTCCCAAAAATATTAGCCTCACCCTCTGGTGGCAACAGCGTGCAGCCATAGCTCATTTGCTTAAAACTGTCAGGTTGTCATAATAAAGTGGCCACTCAGTGTATACATATAGAAGAAAATGTATTTACATACATTTTCTTCTAATATGTATATAAAGCTAGTGCACGTGTAATTGCCGAGGTCCTTAAAAATTTTCAATAGGTACTTAAAAGTCCTTAAAAAGTGCTTATTTTTTATAAGAGAAAAAGAGTGGGAACCCTGTAAAAGGAGCGATTTATCAGATTTACAAAAAGGGATGCTCGTCAGCTTTCAGGCCAAGGGTGGCAGTATTTCTGAAACAGCGCAGTTTGTAAACTGTTCACGTGCTGCTGTGGTTGAAGCATATGTGATTGAAGAAATGGCACCATTGCGAATAAGCGACGTCAAAACTGCAGAACACCCCGTGCCATTGATGCGAGAGGTGTACGTCGGCTGCGCAGGTGAGTGAGGGCCAATCGACACGCGACAGTGGAGCAACTCGCTGGCCGAATAAACCAGGGGACAACCGGAAGTGTGTCTAAAATGACAGTTCAGTGAACCCTGCTGCGTATGGGACTCCGATGCAGACGAATCGTCACTGCACCTATGCTAACGAAGGTGCATCGGCAGAAAAAGTGCTTACATTTGCTCGGCAGTATTGGAATTGGACCTCTACTGATTGGCAAAGGATTGCCTTCTCTGATGAGTCACATTTTATGCTTTTTCGAATGGATGTACGTTGGCATATAAGGTGAGAAAGATCAGAGAACAAACACTGTTCTACCATTGCTTGAAGAACACAAGCTTGTGGGGGTAGCGTTACGGTCTTGGGAATGTTTTCGTGGCATTCCCTGGGTCCACTCATACCTGTGGAAGACGCTACGGACCAAATTCATTATGAATCCATCCTTGCAGACCAGGTACACCCATACATGCTGATTGTCTTCCCTGGAGTGGATGGGATCTTCCAGAACAAGAGTGAGATGTGTCACACAGCTAGAAATGTCAGAGAGTGGTTGGAAGAGCATGATGAAGGCCTCAAAGTACTTCCCTGGCTCCCTAATTCCCCAGACTTAAACCCAATTGAGCATCTGTGGGACCACCTCATTCGTGTTGTTTGCTCTATGGATCCTGCATTACACACCCTCCAGCAGCTGTAAGATGCACTGCAGTCAGCATGGCTCCACATACCTGTGAACACCTTCCAGCACCTTATTGAGTCACTCCCAGCCCATCTAGCTGCTATCCTTGCTGCACACGGCAGTTACTCTGGATATTAGCTGGTGGTCACAATAATGTGACTCGATCATGTACTTCTGTTCCAAAAATTACTTAAAAAGTTAAAACTACAGGGCTTCTAGGTACCCCCTTACTTTTCCAGACCCTCACCCTGACTTCTTGAATGCCACCACCACCTCTACCACATACACACACAGTGCAAAAAACACATTTTCCCTCGTGTTCAAAATCTTGGTGTAAAATTGCTGTGCTTAGGGGTGCTGAAGTAAATTTTGCTGGGGGGCGCTTGTTGTGGTGGTTACATCAGTAGTCCTTGGTGGTGTTATGGATAGCATGCTCAGACAGAACTTGGGCAATATGAGTTCGATTCCTGCTCCAGGGCGATGCAATTTTCAAGTTTTCTGATGAGATGTTACACTGTGATCAGTGTACTACAAGCAATTCAATACACAGTTCTTATACATACATACATACATACATACATACATACATACATGTCATGTCATTAAGCTGTTCTCTGAGATTCAGAGGTTAGCTCCTCAAAGAAACACTATGTGCAAAGTACACATTTAACTGATAAAACTAAAATGTACTTACTGTTGGTGTATCAAATGTTTCCATTTGCAACAATCTCTGCACACCACTCAAGCTTCATTAACATCCATCACATGCCACTTACAAGACCTTTTGTACTTCATACTCATAATCTTTTTCTCAAGCAGACATTCCTGAATCTAGTCCTTCCATGATTTCCTTGACCTTCTTCTACCTTTCTTTCCTGCCACTTGGGCTGAAAACAGTCTCTTAGTCAGCACCTCATCACCCATTCTTTCAACATGGCCAAACCACCTAAGAATATTAGTCTCCACCTTACTAACAACATTTTGCCTCACAATTACCCATCTGCAACACTTCTTCATTCCTTACATGATCAGCACGTGTCTTACCACAAACACCTCGTAAGTAACGCATCTCCCCAGCACACAAACGACTGCTATGTCTTTTCTGCAGTACCCAGGTTTCACTGCTGCACATCAGAGTAGAAACAATTACACTTTCATACACAGCCATTCGGGATTTCCATGGGAACCCATCATTCCTGTGAAACCCTCCTAAGGCAGCCATGACTTTCAATGAAGAATTCACTCGCCTATTAATCTCACCGTCTAATTTTTTCTCTCTGTCAAACATATTTCCTAAATACACAAACTCATTCACCTGGCCAATCTCTGTGCCATTAAGGCTTATCATACATTTAGTACTAACAGTTCCTCACTCAAAAACCATAACTTTGGGTTTTCCTTTATTTATACTCAGTTTGAATTTCATACAAACTTCATACATCTGGGATAACATCCTGTGTCATCAGCATAGAGCAATCTGCACACACACAAGACACAAACCAGTATTATCTAATGCACAAAAAGGAGTGAAAAGGAGGTAAGCATTTCTACCTCAAAAACTTTTCTTGATTGGAACCATAATGAACAATCACACATACCTCTGACTCTGTATTTACTTGTAACTTGTGTTACTTTTAGCACCAGTAAAACCAGCAGCTTCTCTCCAAGTGTACTGGTTGTTAACTACCTAGGAGGCTATGCTACCACGTAAAAAGGTATTTAAGGTGATTGTGTTTGCCACAGTAATACTCTTTTCTTTGTGGCTTGCATGTATTAATTCTTCCAATGGGATGGCAAGTCATGAAATCACCTGTTTGAATGAATGACAGGTTTCATTCAAATTGTCCTGAGTAGTGATATGACAATGTCATAGGTCAAAATTAGAAGATTTGGTTGCAGTTACCTATGCCAGGATTAGATATTGACTAATTTTCATGTTATTTCTGCATGTCTTATTGATTTAAAATTGAGTTATGTATTCAGGTGTTAAACTTGTGTATGTATGTTTGCACCACCAAATTTTATATGCATGTGACAGAGCATCGTAATTTAATTGCCATTGTTTTCTTTTTTTTTTTTTTTAACAGGCTAGCTACTTGTCACCATATGGAATTGATGGAAATCAAATTAATGCAAATAGATGACAATTGTGTATTTATGGGAAAAATGAATTTTTTTACACATTTTTGCAGTTTTTATTTCTTCATACACACACTCACTGGGCTGCCTTTTTGATAGATAACTCATAAGAACTGACATTTATAAATTCATTATGTAAGTTATAATTGCTATGATTGAAAATGAGAAAAGTGTTCTGTAAGAAAGGTTATTATTTATCTGATAACAAAAGCAACAAATCATACCTGTATGTCATGATAAAATGGAAATAGTAAAGATGGTGAGTGTATTACTAAGTACTTTAATGTTCCTCAGTTTTAAGCCTGCACGGGGATGACTGGTTTTCCAGTTATTTGGGGAGCGGCGCCCCCACGGCCCGAGCTAACCTTGTGACGGTTTCTCTTGCCTCTGCGGCTTTGACGTTTACATCACCGAAGGGACAGCTGTTCATCCAGCTGATGGGGGATGGCTTCCCCACGGCCCGAGCCGATTGTTCTCTTATTGTTTTGCTTTTTTCATCTTTCGTTCATATCTTGACATGTACCCACCTCAGTTGTAGGCTGCTGAGGTTGTGATGAGGCGCCAGCTCCGGGTTTTGTTCCTCGTTCCTTTCCCTGTCTTTTCTCTTTTCTGTTACATTTTCTGTTTTTCCAGAGCTGGTTAGCTTAGACCTACCTGCATGTTTGCCGTGTGCGGTGACCCGTACAGGTGGAAATGAGGATGCTGGAGGCTGAGGTATTTGGGGGCCGGGTTGTAGTGTCTCCAGATACCAACACTCCTCTTTGCCCTCTGCTTCACCCTAAATGGGAGGCTGGGAGCTAACCCACTCCTAGTCAAGGAAGTCTGTGGCCGAGTGGTGTCCAGACTTCTAGCGGCTTGTCGTTCTGTTCGGCTGGGTGAGTTTGGGGGTAGGGTGGGCATGCCAAAGGGGTGTTCTCTGGGCACGGGAAAGTCTGGGTGCACGCTGAGCGTGTGTCTGCCCTACCAACTTGCTATATCCGCTGACTATCCCTAGAGCCGTGTCCTGCGTCCTCTTGGGCTTGCGGACCTCCGGCTCTCCCTCGTTGGGCTCGGTAGTGGGTGGGGAGGTCGGCGGACGAATCTTTTCCCTCCTTCATGAAAACCCCAAGTGTTTCCCATGCTTCCAATTTAAAGCGCCCTGTGGAGGAAAGTACACCTTCCTCCACAAAGAAACTTGTCACATCAAATTGCAATGCTCTGTTTCTTTTGATCAAATCTGGTGACTCTTCACAGTCACTCAGTTCGAAGAGTCCCTTCTGGATCAACAAGGCTCTGCAAGCCATTGCTGGCTCTCCAAAGAGTGTGAAGAAGCTCCCTTCAGGGGATCTTCTTGTGGAAACATCTCATCCACGCCACAGTGCCACCTTGCTGGAGATGTCCGTTTTGCTTGGCATTCCTGTCCAGGTTTCTCCACATGGTTACCTCAATTCCTCTCGCGGTGTTGTCAACTCCCGCGACCTGCTTGAGTGCAGCGATGAGGAATTGCTGGAGGAACTTGGTGAACAGCATGTCACTGGGGTTCGACGGATTATTTTCAGGCGGGATGGGAAATCTATTCCCTCCCGTAACATCGTCCTGACTTTTGACTCCCCAACCCTGCCTACTTCCATCAAGGCAGGTTATTTACGGCTTGATGTTCGGCCGTATATCCCGAACCCCTTGCGTTGTTTCAGGTGCCAGCATTACGGTCACTCCCAGCAGTCTTGCCGTAATGTTGCTAAGTGTGGTCGCTGTGGTTCCACAGAACACTCTTTGGCAGGTTGCTCAGCAGAGTCAGATCATTGTGTCAACTGCGAAGGGACTCATCCTGCATCTTCTAAGCAGTGTCCAAAGTGGATAGAGGAACAGGCAATCCAACGCCTGAAGACAACTGAGCATCTATCGTATCCCGAAGCTAGACGGCGGATCGCCCCTTTACAACCAGGCCGGCGGTCCTATGCTTCAGTTGTGGTGCAGAAGGCCTCTGTGGCGGTCCAGACTGAGGTGACCTTCCCAGCGCGGTGTCCTTATGCTTTTGCGGACATCGTTGCTGCTGGATTGGAGGCACTGCAGTCTCGCCGCATTGCCTCCAAGGCGACATCAACATCGTCGCCGAAACCTTCCTCTATGCCGAAAACATCTGTCAGCACAGGGACCCAGGGCACTGCTAAGAAGAAGCTGGAGAAGATGAAACCAGGTTCTTCCTCCCCGAAACAGAGCAGGCAAAAACCACCTCCTACCACAGGGGGCAAACACAGCCCTGTGTTGCCTCCAGACACTGCGGATGGCTTGGAGGTGATGGACGACACTGAGACCTTCTAGTCGTCTGTCTTCATTCTCTCATTTCATTTCATTTTTCTTTATGGCCACGCTCATTCAGTGGAATTGCCGAGGTCTGCGATCACGCATTGATGATTTGAAAGGTTTACTGTCTTCGCACACACCTGTGTGCGTGTGTCTCCAGGAGACAAAGCTTCGCACGATGGACACTCCTTCGCTGCGGAGACATTCCCTTTTCCGTAAAGATCGCCAGGACGGCGTTATCGCCTGCGGAGGAGTGGCCGTCGTTGTTCCTCATGGTGTTCCTGTCACTGCGGTTGCCCTTCGGACGACTTTGCAGGCAGTGGCAGTGAGACTATCTGTGAACACATTGTTCACGGTGTGTTCCCTCTACTTACCACCAGATGAAGCAGTACGCCTTTCGGATCTGGAAGATTTAGTTGACCAGCTGCCGCCTCCTTTCTTCATCTTAGGAGATTTTAATGCACACAATCCGTTGTGGGGTTCTACCACTCGAGACTGCAGGGGCCGTGTTGTTGAGTCCCTTCTCTCCAACACGTCCCTCTGTCTCCATAACACCGGGGCAGTCACTTATTTTCATGAACCCACCCGCTCGTACTCAGCCATTGATCTGTCTCTGAGTTCACCATCCTTATATCCTGACTGGTCGTGGAGCGTGTCTGGTGATCCCCTTGGCAGCGATCACTTTCCCATCTTTCTCCGTCTCGCGGGTGGCGGGTACCGTTACCCTACTCGCCCTGCTAGATGGAATATTGATCGTGCCAAGTGGGACGCATTCACGGCTTCAGCGATTATTACTCCAGCTATGGTGACCTCGGGAACGGTCGATGACGCTGTTGCGGCGGTAACGGATTGTATTGTGCAAGCGGCAGAACTTACCATCCCCAGGACGTCGACTAAACTTCCACGTTGCCCAAGACCTTGGTGGAATTCCACTTGCATGGCAGCTCGTAAGGCCCAACATCGGGCTTCGGGTAGGTTTCGTCGGTACCCCACCGACGCGAACCTACTTGCTTTCAAGAGGGCCAAGTCCTATGCGCGGTTGGTTCGTAGGCGTAGTCAATGGGAGTCCTGGATATGATATGTATCCGGGATTAACACCTATACCAGCCCTAAGATCGTTTGGGACAGGATCCGTAAGGTTCGGGGACAGTACCCATCTGGGGAAATCTCCATTCTTGAGAGTGATGGAGGAACGGTTGCTGACGCTCAAGGTATTGCTGACTGTCTGGGCGCCGCTTTTTCTTCGGTGTCCAGCAGCAGCAATTACCCTGCTTCGTTCCGGCAGTTACTGCCGCGGCTTGAACGGTCCAAGATTTCTTTTGGACTGTTTTCTGCCACAGATTACAACTGCCCACTGACTGCTGTGGAGCTGAAGACCGCTCTGAATCGGTCCGGCCGGACATCTGTCGGACCGGATAACATCCATTACGAAATGCTGAAGCACCTTTCTCCGTCCTCTCTTGAATGTCTGCTAATCCTGTTTAACAGGATTTGGCAAGAGCATGTCTTTCCCGAATCTTGGCACACTGCCATTGTCGTTCCTGTTCCCAAACCTGGTAAAGATCACACCAACCCGTTGAACTACCGGCCAATTGCTATGACGAGCTGCCTTTGCAAAGTACTCGAGCGTATCATTAATTTTCGTCTCATTTTTTTATCTGGAGTTTCATCACATTTTTTCACCTCATCAGAGTGGATTTCGCAAATCTCGATCCACCACCGATCATCATCTTCGCCTTGAGACATCTGTCAGGGAGGCGTTTGTCCAACGTCAGCACATGGTCTCCGTATTCTTCGACATGGAGAAAGCCTATGACCGTACCTGGAGATACAGCACTCTCCGTGATCTGCACGAGTGCGGATTGCGGGGAAACTTACCATCTTTCATCGCCGGATTTCTCCAGGACCGGAGTTTCCGTGTGCGCGTCGGGTCGACCCTCTCTGCGATGTACCCGCAAGAACAGGGTGTACCTCAAGGCTCCATTTTATCAGTCACTCTGTTCATCCTTCGTGTGAATCACATTTTCAAACTGCTTCCTCCGACGGTTCGTGGAACCATGTACGTGGATGATCTGCAGATCTCTTGCGCCTCTGTTAACATGCGCACCATTGAGAGACAGCTCCAGTCTGCCATTACCAAGATCTCTCACTGGGCATCCCAAAATGGATTTAGCTTCTCGACACAGAAGACCGTTTGCGTGCATTTTTGCCGCAAACGGGGTCTTCACCCAGACCCTAGCCTCCGTCTGGGGTGTTCTCCCATCCCCGTGGTGTCAGAAGCCAAGTTCCTTGGGCTAACTTTTGACCGAGCACTCGCCTTCCGACCTCACATCCAGTCTTTGAAGGTGTCCTGCACGAAGTCATTGAGTATCCTGAAGGTCCTCTCTCGAACATCTTGGGGGGCAGACAGGTGCTCAATGCTTCGCATTTACCACTCTCTTATTCGGTCGAAGTTAGACTTCGGATGCATTACGTACGGTTCAGCACGTCCATCGGTTTTAAAGCCTTTGGACCCCGTCCATCACCAGGCATTGCGGCTATGTACTGGTGCTTTCCGCACCTCTCCCGTGCATAGCCTGTATGCGGAGGCTCATGAGCCGCTGTTATGCATCCGTCGTAAGCAGCTGTCTCTTCAGTTTTATACCAAACTGAAGTCTCTTCCTGATCATCCACTGTATGGTTCCATCTTCCAACCGGACTGTGTCCGCTTGTTTTCCAACCGCCCCTCCTGTGTTCCGACGTTCGGGATTCGGATGTCTGCCTTAGTGCGCGATGCTGGTCTCAACTTGTCCAGGATTGGTTTGACCACCTTTTTTAACCATCCTCCTTGGCAGCCCGTTCAAGCAACGGCTGACCTATCTCTTTGTGTGTGGCCAAAGTCGTCTACTCCTGCTCTGGTGTTCCAGCAGCTCTTTGCTGAAAAACTGTCTGCCTACCCGGATTTCGTGCCTGTATTTACTGACGGGTCGAAATCCGGTGAGGTTGTTGGATCCGCTTTCGTGTGTGGCGATGCCTCCCATGCTGAGAGGCTTCCGCCTGAATCCACCGTCTTTTCGGCAGAGATGCGTGTGGTACACCTCGCTTTGTGTCACATACGGTCTAGATCTCATTGTCGCGCTTTGATTTGCTCCGATTCCCAGTCCGTCATCCAAGTTTTATCTTCTCCGGAGGACACGGACTCACCTGCCATCCGTAATGTCCGTCGTCTTCTTGGAACTTTGGAGGGTGATGGCTTCCTGGTCCGATTCTGTTGGGTTCCTGGCCATGTTGGGATCCGGGGTAACGAGCTGGCAGATCTCTCTGCCAGGTCTGTTTCCTCCATGTCGCCAGCTCGGCTGCCACTGTCTTTCCGAGATTATCGGCCGTTGATCCGGAAATTTGTTATGGATGAGTGGCAGTCCCTGTGGTCTCAGCAGGGCAGCAATAAACTCTATGCCATCAAACCACAGATCGGACTTTGGATGTCTAGTTTGCGGAAGAACCGTCGTGAGGAAGTTGTTCTTGCACGTCTCCGCATTGGGCACTGTTGTTTTACTCACCGCTTTTTGCTGTGTGGCGAGAGTGTCCCGGTGTGTGAGACGTGCAACTGTCGTCTCACTGTCCTTCATGTTTTGTGTACTTGTGTTCGGTTTTGTGATCATCGTTTTCGTCATTTTCACTCTCATCTGTTGGACGAAGGAGCAGCTACGCTGCAGACAATTATTGGCGAAGCCTGCGACATGAAAGCAGTGTTTTCGTTTTTGCACGATATTGACTTTTTTAAACTTATCTAGATTTTAACTTGTTCACTTTCATATTTCATTTTTTACCACTTCAGCCTGTTTTTAACCTTGTGTACGTTTTTATTGCTTTAGTTTTGTTTTGATGTCTTTTGTTTGGCGCTCTTTGGCCAACCATGGCCCTTGCGCCATTAAAATCAATTAACCAACCAACCAACCTCAGTTTTAAAAATGAAGGAATGCATCACAATTCACATATCACCATTACTACCATTAATATGTATGTATTATCAGGGCTTTTTGTTTTGATAACAAAGAGCTAGTGTGTTATGGGGTATTTATAAATTTTTAGGCTGAGCTATACATTTAAAAACAATTTTGTTCTATGTATTGCTATTGCACAACTGTCCATGAATTTGTGGGATTCATGATATATATTCAAAGTAAATTTCAAATATGTGCCAAAGTCATCATTCTTTCCTTTCATTTTGCATCCAGTACTTACATCTGGTAGCCATTGCAAAGTGACAGCATTACAGGAATGTAATGTTTGTAAATTTTGCATGTGTGAATGGTATTAGGAGAGCACCTATAATTTTAATAAATATCACTCCACTGTCAAGAAAGTATGCCAAAGTTAGCTGCTGTTTATCCATCTTGACTTTCTCAGTTCATGAAATTGTCAGGCAGTTTCTTTGCTACATCAGCTATCTCCTAAATGTTTTCATGAACTAGCTTGCAAAATTTCCAAGCTTTGCCAATAAACTAATGAATACCTGGATACATACTGTGCTTCAGTTGTGTGTTCAGGAAATTACCAGTTTTGTCTATTGTTTTATTAAACTGTCGTATACTTTCTCCTCAGTTCAAATAAAATCAATGTACCAGTTCTAGAGTGGCATATAAGGTTTTCACAAAGAATCTTACCGTGGCAGCTTTTCTTTATCTATTAACTCATGTCAGCCATAACAACAAAAAAAAAAAAAACATATTGTGATGTATGTTCTTTAAGCAGTTTTCTCAGTAATTTCTAAAATATCACTGTATTGGCAGACTTAGTTCTTGAATCTGATATTTAAAAGAATCTGAAAATTTCACAGATTTAGTGTTTTTCAGCATATGGTAGATGGGATCCAGAAGTTTTGAAAGTTGGTCACCAGGCACCACCTATTCAAAACATAGCATTAAAATGTTAGGTTTACTGAGATGCCAACCACTCTGAAAATTCCAGAGTCTATCCGGTATTTCTATGAAAATACGGATGTACGAATTGGCAATAAAAAAATACGTTTTTTTTTGTATTTGTTTTGTTTTTTGTAAATTTTTTTTTTTAGATAAACACTTATGTTTGTTTGTGTATTTTTCTATGTAATTGTACGAATTCTGCTTATCGCCAAAGTTGCAGCATAGTCTCAGTTTTTATTTCTGACAGCAAGCGTCACAAAAGCTGTGCTTAGGTGCTAGAACCTTAAAATAACTGCTCACAATTTGTTTGTTAAACGATCCATCCCTTTAGTAAAGGATGGATCTGCTTGGGGTGGAACCGCAACTTCGCATGCATGCTGTGGTAAGGCAACTCAACTGAGAAGTAGCTCTTCTTAATTTGTGTTCTCTGCTTATAATAATGATGGTTGACTTAATTTCTAAAAGAAAGGGAATAAGAAATCAAATTTCTTGCTGGAATATAGTGCAAAATGGCCATATTTGAAACAAGGAAAAACAGCTAGTAGGCTGCTGGATTTAAAAACCCAAGTACAGTTAATTCTTTCTTTAAGTTGATGATTCTGAATCTGTAACGAAGGCCGAAACACTGTTTGCTAATTTCCTTATTGAGCATAACATTCCAATAGCATGTAGTGACCATGCAGGACAATTATTTCGTCGTATGTTCCTGGTCTCTAAAATTGAGGGAAAGTACAGTGATGGCCGCACCAAGACAACAGCTATGGTATCAACTTTAGCTCGTGCAACATCTCAGAAAGTAGCCTTTTTGTATGCAAAATGGTCCATATGCTGTTTGTACAGATGACTTGCTTGCAAAGGTAATGTTTTTAGTACTAGTAATTCCTCACAGTAATGAACGCACATTCAGCATTGTGAGAAAGAACAGGACATTTTCGTCCAAATCTTTCTGACAAGGTTCTATCAGATTTGCTGGTGGAAAAAACTAGAATGAAGAATTGTGTAATAAACAAGATTTTTCAAAAGATATGATCAGGGAGCTACGATCAGCTACTTCTGCTTCCCTTGCGAAGAACTCAAATTTATTAACAACACAAGTTCATTTCTTTTCTCACTAGCTGCTTGATTTTTCTGCTAAATGAGTTAATTGCAATACAATACGAAAACTTAATATTTTTCAGTTATGTGCCAGGAATATGTTTATGTGAACTGTATTTTCAAGATTGAAATTTATGAGCAGGAATATTTAACCGAACAAAATGCTGACCTGTATTAGGTATGCTAAAATGTTGAAATTTTATATTTGCTAATTTCAAATGATTTATACATTAAGTTAAAAATACATTGCTGTATTTTTACTGAGTTGTAATTATTTTTTAAATTATTTCATACTTTTGTAAATAATGCCTAAAATATCAAGCACGTTATTACTCCTGAAGTTATGCTCAAAACTCCTGAAATTTACCTTACCTTAACACTCCTGATATGGAGTCTCTAGGGTTGGCATCTCTGGGTTTAGTAATTATAGGTAACTGTAATTCTGTTTTCAGAGTTAATTATTTATTCAGTGATATAAATTTGTCCAAGGTGAGACTGTTCTGTTGGCCATCTGAGTGATCTAAATGGGGTCATACATAGCTGCATCTTCAGTAAGCATACACAAGCAAATCAATTCTGTAATATCTTTTGCTAAAAAACAAAAAAACTGTTAGGAACTTTTTGGATGTTGATGGAAGTTTACAGTGAGAAAGCACTGAAAAAACAAGAATTTCCCACTTCAGTGTCAAGAATAACTGAACCATGTTGCTTTCATTAATGACCCCACAGTACAAAGTTCTTGGAGATATTGATGGGAAATGAATCCCCCAGAAGAAATAATTCCTCACAATTACATGGTAGTAGTCACAAACGAAATGTCATTATCAGCACAAAAGTGCCATGTTTTCCACTTTTTCTCATGTAGCCATCTCATAAGAAAATTTGAAAATTGCATTGCCCTGTAGCCAGAATCAAACCCACATCTCCTGATTTCCATTTGGGCATACCACTGTCGCACCACAGAGGACAATGAAGTTTCATGAAACTTTACGGAGCAGATGTAACTGAGGAATGCGAATAACTTTCAGATTTGTGTTGAAACCTTTCTTTCCATGACAATGCAATTTTTAAGTTTTCTGAAGAGATACATGGAAAACAGTTCAAAATACGGCACCTGTGCGTCAATAATGACATCTATATAAAGCTCTCTTACAGAAATAATGAATTTTTATCTGAAAGTCAAACTTTGAGTGAAATAAATTTGGAGAATTTGTACATGTTTATTGGAAGTTCATAAAGAAATGTCTGAAAAAAAGGTTATTTGCTTCATTAAATCTATGTATCCATGCCCTGGTGGAAGTTGGGATTCTTGGCCACTTCTGAAAATGAGTGCTACTGAAATGAAATATTTCCCTTCATATCATTTGCTGCTTAAGCAATCTGTTGCTGTAACACACTTTGTGCTGTTTCAGAATGTCTATTATATGTCAGAATTGCCCTGGTAGCAGTTGGGATTATTGGCCATTTCTGAAAATGAGTGCTACTCAGGCAATCTGCTGCTGTAACTCAGTTTGTGCTGTTTTAGAATGTTTATTATAAGTCAGAATTTGCTTGATGCATTTTGTTTTCTTTTGTTACATTCTCCAGAGTAGAATAGTTTTTATTGAAAACCAACCAGTGAACTGTACTTATCCATCACATTCCAGTTTGTTGTGTTGTGGCACCATCTATAGTTCTGTTCTTTAAATTGAAAGCTGTAGTAAAAGTTTCCTGCTCAGTAACATGTTTATTGTGTAGGGTATTCCCCTGGGTAACTGTAGCAATTTTTTTCTAAGGTGTTTGGCTGACTATTCTGTGTGTGTATGTGCATGAAAATTTGAATTTTTTTTTCTTTTTGGCATCCTAAAATTGGTTTTACATCTTCAAAATTTTATGTTACTTGATCAAAATTTAATGTCACAAGTGGGGAGTGAAAGTTTGGCAGGAATTGTCCATATCCTATGGCAAAATGGATTGAAAAGTGAAGGCATTGCATTCATCAAGTTTAAACAGAAAGAAGTTGTGCTGCCAGAGCATGAGAAGTTCAGGATGAAAGCATTTGTAGAAGTTGGATAATGCAGTATTCGAAGCAAAGTTTTCAAAGAAAGATGGCATGTTGTGAGCTTGAATTAAAAGGACAATCTTGGCTCAGTAACTGTTTGAAATTTTTGAAGAGGATATGAAAAGTTCCTAGTGCTATATCACTGATTTGTTAAAATAAAAATAAAAAAAACAACTTACATGTCTTTCTGTCAATTGGGTAATGCATATGAAACTCCTGCAGTGTTTTAAAGTACCAACCATTGTGAGAATTTGTAATGAAGATGCAAACATTTGCATTGTCTAAGACCATAAGCAAAGAAGAGCTAAGGATAACAATAATAGTGAGACACTGTGATTAATCCATTTTATTAATGTAGATTATAACAGCAGATAGAAGCTCAAGCTCTCACTCATCAGCACTTATAATTTTTTTTTGTATATAATAACAGCAATACTTGATTTATTAGCAGATAATGTAAAATTACCTGTGTGTTTCATTATTAAATGAAGGCATTGTCAAAAGAAACTCTGCCAAAGGGAATTCGTATGTGGTGCTAACTGAGGTAGATAACAAATAAACTTGTAGCTGACTGTTAAATCAACACAAAACATGTGCTCAGGAACATTATCTAGGAAAGAGGCATATAGATATTAGACTTGATGAAAGGACATCTTATTGATAACGTGAAGAATGAAGTAAAAGCAGCTGTTATGTGGTATGACTTTTTTGCTTCAGGTCTTACATTTGTATTTCTATAGTCCTTTCTAATATCACCTGAGAAAGGCAAATACAAACTGACTTTTGTTATCAGGAAATCTTCCCCGCTCCATAGTGAAATAAAGAAATCTTCAGGAAGACTTTGGCCATTAGATTCAATCTGCCTGGGAAGCTTCCCCCCCCCATTTTTTTCTCTTCGAGAAAGCATTATCAAAGTATTCAAAAGAGAGTGCCATTTCAAAAACTGTGTATGGCACACTGAGGAGGTGTTTCAAGAACAAGATGAATATGAAACAAACAGAGAAGAGCATAGATACATTGATGAAGAAGAGGGTAGTGAAGATTTAGTTGAGAATGAAGATGATATTTAAGTGCAGTGAGAAGTGCCTCATATTTGTTGTGGCATTTTGTTAAAAAATATAAATATGCGATCTGGGATTTTTTTTTATTCAGTTCGTTTATCTGCTTAGAGGAAGGAGTCATCCCATTCGTGCAGTTTGCTTAGGTTTGGAGGAATAAGGATTTTGAATTTTTGAAGTTTATCTGAGTTCAGTTAGAAGTATTGATGTTAAATGGAATTTCCAAAAACTTTCATGGTATCATGTTGCTACACAGTTGATGAAAAGGGTGGTATCTTTCTTCCATAGAATTCCAGCCTAGAAAGTCAAAATTTAATAAGATAATGTCCATTTTTAAGTCATTTTTGTATATGAAGCTGCCAATTTATTAAGTCTCATCAGAAGTGATAACACTAGGATTTACAAGCAACAGAGACAGTCACTGGCATGAGGTTCAGTGTAATTACTGAGTTTTTATTGTGGAAAAGTATATTTACACTTATTTGGAAATGTATTTACATTTATTTGGAAAAGTATATTTACATTTTTTAAAAGTATATTTACATTTAAAAAGAGTCATTCAGTCTGGTGGTGCCAATTGTTATACTTGATGAGCAGTTGTTAAAGCAGCAGTGTTATTTTGTTTTTGACACTGGATTGAGAAAAAAAAAAAAAAAAAAGGAAAAGAAAGAAAGAAAAGCAGAAGGCAGGTGTGAACTCATAATTTAATATGAGCTGTCTCCTTAAGCATCATGCTGGGGAGAAATGATCAGTGCAGTTGAAAGAAATGCATCATATGTAGAATGGGAATTCATTTGTAGAAACATAGGAGAATGGGAATTCGTTCATAAGAAACATCATAGAATGGGGAATCAGCCCTAAGAGACTAGGGTCCAGATAATAATGTGAAGTAATTTTTCTTAGGGAACGGAATGCCTTTAAGAGATCTTTTTTAATGATTTGAATGTGAACATTTGTAAATTCATGTGTTAAAGAATATCTGTGATATAAGAAATTTTCTGCTTTTTTTTTTTTTTTTTTTTTTTTTGCCTAATGCACATGATTTATTCTTTCTACCATACATCTAATAATTAATTTGAACTTGGATAATTTATAGATTGGTGGCTTTTTTCATTCCGTTAATTAGAAATGGTTTTAAGTACTTGGCATGTTATATGCTGCTGAGGTTAAATTATGTAAACATACTTGCTATAACATATGTAACAAATAATGGAGCTCTTGTACTGTGAGAAGAAAATTTCTGTTACCAAACAATGAACACTGCTTCAATGGTTTTCCTTGGAAAAACTGCTATATATGAATAAAGCATATTTTTGAATGGTGTCCTCTGAGAACATATTTTTGAGTTTTGACAATTCTACCTTTTGAAATGATTTCTACAAATAAAAGCAGGTATGCTATACCAGATGTGATGCTACCATATTCTGACATAGGAGACGTGTGTATTTAATTGCAAACTTCAAGTGCAGAGAGAAAAAATTTTGTTCTTTTTTGCACAAGGAAAATACACTTGTTTATTATGATACCAGTCAGTTCTAATTAATCCCAGCATAATGAAGGTTGAGTCAATGATGCACGCACAAGGAGGGTCTGTCAGGTTCAGATTTCCTATAAGAATGCATTTGCCCTTAATTCATCAGATTAAGAAAACAAATGTTCTTTTTAAACATATTATTCCAACAACAACTGAATTTAAAAATTAAAAAAAAAAATTGCACTTGTTTGTATAATTTTAATAATTTTATTATGTTCATTTATTTTTCTGTACATTTTAGTTCCAGTTTTCATAGTGATAATTATTTTTATGCACATTTTATGGTCTCATAATAAATTATTAGTGGACATATTAATACAAATTAATCTTGCTTGCTCAAAATAGCTTTTTTAACTTGTGTGTACATGATACCAGTATTCATTTTCAAAAATGCTTACATATACACTCGTGGACAATGAAATTTGCGCACCTAGAAGAAAACATGCTACAACCACGAAACTTTGCAAATAGCTAGAGTGCGTGCTGGTATGCAAATGATCCACGTTTGGTGCGAGGGCCCATGACTACACACCCTGTGGTGGAGCTGCAAGCACAAACCAGCAGCCTTATAAACTGGCATGTAGTCAATGCTCCATAAAAGTGAAAAGCACTGGCCGACGCAAGCAAGAGTACAGAGTGACAAGAATGCTGGGTAGATGCCAGAGACGTTGATTTAGACAACATATGGACTTTGAGAGAGGCCTGATCATCGGGCTGAAAACCGCAGGGTGGTCGGCGTGCCGTATAGCCTGCCACGTGTATTGTTCTGATTATACTGTCAGACTGTGTTGGGAGCAGTGGACATGTTGACAGCACTGCCACATGGCGGAGCGGCTCCGGACTGACCAGGAGGACCACCGGTAGAGAGGATCAACAGATCGTGCGACAGGCACGAAAGGATTCCACGGGGACCCGGTCCACTATACAGGCAGATGTAGCAGCTCCTGTGTGCCCATGAACCATTTCCTGATGCCATGTGGAAGTGAATCTGCATTCCAGCACCCCTTATGTGTGCTGCCATTAACACCAGAACATCGCTGGCTCCGTGTGCAGTGGTGCCAGGCCAGAGCGATGTGGAACACCACAGACTGGCGACGTGTGTCATTTAGCGACGAGTGTTGCTTTGTCGTGGGGACAGATAATCATTGTGTCTGGATGTGGAGGTCTCGGGTCAACGGCACAATCCCAACCTCGCTGTCGAGCGCCACACCTCCCCCACTGCAGGGATTATGGTCTGGGGAGCCATAACCTACAATAGTCAATCAGCTCTAGTAGTGGTACGTGGATCATTGACAGGCCAGCTGTATGTGGAGGAGATCCTATGGCCCCATGTGCTGCCATTCCTGGCCGGGATTCCAGGTGTGCTATATCAGCAGGATAATGCTTGCCTGCACACGACTCGAGTTGCCCAGAACTGCCTATGTCACGTCCAGACACTTCCATGGCCTGCCCGCTCCCCGGGCACGTCCCCTATCGAGCATGTGTGGGACCAGTTGAAACGCCAGCTGCCACCGTGCCGCACTATCCGGGATTTGGAGCACACTGTCCAACACGTGTTAACCAGTCTGCCACAGGACAACATCAGGCGTCTTCAGGAAGATGCTCTGACATCTGCAAGTTCTGTTTTACATGTTCTGAAAAGGGGATACAGTCTGTGGTGGTGCATTAACTTAATCGGTTAAAAGTCCTAAAAATGTTACTCACGGAAGTGCATGTTCAGTTCGACGTCAGTAGTTATTGAGAGTTTCTTTGTCCAAGGTTGTATCTTCTTTCAGTATGGTCAGTTGTTAGGGTTAGCTCGAGAGCCATTTTGTCATAAGTTGTACCCTACTTCAGTTATGTCCAGATGTTAGGGTTAACTCCGTTCTGGCTGTGTCGACATCATATTGAATGGGTAAAGGTTTCCAGATAATAATTAAAGATTCTTGAGTTAAGAGTTACTATTTACATACCACTTGAAGTTCCATGTCGTACTTGGCCATTACAGCTATCTCGTCAATGCTGCACTCTCGTAGAATTGCTGAGGAAGTCTTCATTAGGTCAGGTTCATAAAAAATTTAAAAGCTTTAAAAGATTATCAGGCGTCTGTTCGCCTCCATGCCGGACCCTATTGCAGCATGTATCGCCACACGAGGCGGTGTGGCGCGCTATTGAAGATGACCGGGCTGCATGCCACAGATAGCTCTAATTGTCCTGCAGCTCTGTTTTTGCCATCGTGTGTATCATTCATCTGTATCATTACGTACATAAAATTTCAGTTCAACCCAATGCTTCCTCCTTGATGCGCAAATTTCATTGTCCGTGAGTGTACAATATATATATATATATATATATTGGTGTGTACAGATTGTTATTCGTGCTAGAGGAGGACCAACCCGCTGTTAGGTAGGTATCTCTAATGTTTTGTCCATTGAGTGTACATATATGTGTATGTAAGCATTTTTTAATCTGCATATAAAGCTTGGTTGGGGAGCTTTTGGAAGAAACAGTACAATTTTCAAGAGCATAATGCCATTTATGTCTTAAACGAAAAGTGTTTAATCAATGCATCCTTCTAGTTCATACGTATGTAGCAGAGACTTGGACTTTAACTAAAACGGACGTACAAAGACTGCAGACAACTGAAGAAGTATCAAGAGATGCATGCTTAGTGTAACCAGGAAAGATAAGAAGAGGAGCTCATTGATCAGGGAAATGACAAGAGTGGAGATACCGTGACTAGAGTAAAATCCCTGAAATGGCAATGGGCTGGACATATTGTTAGAAAAACGAGCCACTGATGGACAACTGAAATTTTAGACTGGATTTCAAGGGACAGGAAAAGACCCTGAAGAAGAGAGAGACCACATGGGAGATGGGTGATGAAATTCAAAAGCATGCCCTAGTGACATGGAGATGGCTCAAAAAAGACTATTGTGGTAGAAACTTGGGGGAGAGCTTCATCCAGCAGTGGATTGATATGTGTGATGCATTTTATTTGTCCCATGGGATTTTTATTGGACCACACCCTTGATAAAATTCTGTGTACTCCGTGGGGCCAAGTTATTGCAAATGTATAGTACAGAGTAAAATCCAATACAATTTACTTATGAAATGTGTCAATAAAGTACAGACTATATAATTCAAAATACGAAACACAAGACAATCAAATGTATCTCCTTTGAAATACTGTCCTTGTGAGCTAATTCCTTGGTTTCAGATTTTCTGCCGCTTCATAAGACATGTTTGAAAGTTTTCTGTTGGGACCATGTTTAACTCCTGTGTCATGTTACTCATATAAATTATGTTGTCTTCATTCTCAGATCATCGTCCCTTAAGAGATTTTTTTCAGTTGGAGGAAAGAGAATTTCAAGAGGTCAAATCATAAATACAGTGTGTTTACCACTGAGATTTGGTATATAGGTGAGGAACAGTGTTGAATGTTCAGATGATTATTGTTGTGTCCATTTGCACC
This sequence comes from Macrothele yani, assembly GCA_039090855.1. Classification (NCBI taxonomy): domain Eukaryota; kingdom Metazoa; phylum Arthropoda; class Arachnida; order Araneae; family Macrothelidae; genus Macrothele; species Macrothele yani. The sequence continues at coordinate 164,271,970 of CM077029.1, read as the reverse complement.
AAATTTTTCTCTGTGTAATAAGTCCAGTTGGAGAAAATTCAAAATACACCACACTTTTAACATAAAAAAAAAAAAGTGAACAGCACCTTCCCATTTTGAGGAGGATTTCACTTGCTGGGCATTTGGGACTGAGAAGAGGGATTTGTTTTCCCTTCAGATGATTGCTATTTTGTTTAAGGGTCATACACATAGACTCAAGATTCGGAGCTTGGGATAATATTTTCTATAAAGTGTGGGTTCAAGTGTGGGTTCATTGTTGTATGGTTTCTAAAGTCCTGGTTAAGTGCAACACACAGAACTCCTTTTGATTATGTTTGAGAAGCCTAGGCCCACACTTTGCCATCATTCTTCTCATCCCCCAAATCAAAAATCACTTGACACGATCCAGTAGAGATATTGAGATATCATTTTCACCAAACACTTCCCAGCAGCCAATCATCAGTCACTTTGGCTTACTTTATTCAAACAGGCAATGGAATTCTGTGTATTGAAATGGATGTGTCCAGAGCATAGGTCATCCTCAAATGATGATTGACCTTCTTTAAATCTGTTTAACGATTCAAAAATGTTTGAAAGGCTCAAAATACTGTTTGCAACATTTCAAATATTTTTGAGGCGTTTTTTTAAGTTTCAGACAAAACTTAGAGTAAGCTTAAGGTTTTTAGGCAAAACTTTGTGCATACTTGCTGCTCATTCATATTGGCCATTGTAAAATCCACTAAAACACTACACTCAACAGTGTGAATGGACAAGAATAAAAGTAAGCGCAGGATTGAAATGGTGCATGACCTTGAGTAACCCTACTGTTGTTTTGTTTTGTAAAAAAAAGAATCCAGTGCTGTGTATTCCAAAACTACAGCTGTAGTCTCAGTTCTTTTTGAACTCAACTCGTAGGCTGTAGAAGTTGGTATAAATAAAGTTTTCTGTCATGTAGGGAAAAATTTATTGCGACTTCGGGTTATCATGAACTACAAGTATCTCGAATTATGGGTTTTTACTAAGGAATAAAAATAATATTTACTGTCAAATTTTTAGGTAGTACCCTTCCTCAGGACTACAGCTATAGTAGGTGCGACAATGATCAGCAGAACAAGAGATAACTAAATTAAGGAAAATGGATAACACTGTATTACGTAAGGAGATTAGAATTTTTAAAATTCAAGGTTGAAAGCTCCCAACTTCTGAATTTTAAAAAGTTCTATTCTCCTTATGTAACAAAGCATGATCCATTTTACTTAATTCAGATGCAGTAGGTGTTGACATTCAAGTGATTAATTACAACCTTTCAAATCATTCAATGTAGTACCTCTTCTCTCTGTTTCAAAATTTGATGGTAAATATTCTTTTCATTCCTTAGTAAAAACCCATAATTTGAGATAATTGCAATTCATTAAGTCTAAGAATAGCTATGTCATCAATTATTACTAACTTATTGTCTCTGCTTACGTGGTTTTGTATTCCCTTTTCATTAGATATGAATTATTTATGCATAAATCTCTGACTGATTTATGTATGAATAGTTTCTACTTTTGCAGAACAAGACATGTTCTTTTAATGGCTGAATCTGAAAAAAGCCTTTCCCAGCCCCATAACTTTGCATGCAATTGTTACTAACAGAGTACTGTAGGAAATAGTTATGTTTTGTATTAAAATGGAAGAAAGGAATGCTATGTATGAGAAATGAGAATGTAGTAGTATGTATTATTCTTTCCAATGTAACAACATAAATACTGATGTAGTTTTCAAATAAGTTTTTGTGTTGGAATAAATATTTGTTATTAGCCTGGAAATACCATTTAAAACTTTATTTTTCCAAAGCTGTGGGTGGTGCTTATGCTGGGGTATTTTCTCAGATATATTACACATTGCTTTTTTTTTTTTTTTTGTAAGGTGCACAACTGTTGAATCTTGCACATTTTTATGTCCAACATTTTTATTTCTGGAAATATATGTATGTGTGTGGAGGATAAAAAGATACTGATCAAAGTTCCCTGCTTGCTTTCCAGTATTGGTGAACTGGGAAAGTGAAAAAGAAATAGCCCCTGAGTTTAGATGTGGTAGGCTATATCCAAAGGGCAGATAAAGAGTGTTTTGTCTGCATGTCATAGAATGTATAATCAACATTTCCTAAATTAAAACTTTGCTTTATCCTAATTTGCTTAGGGCTAAATCAATGTTTGTTGGTACTTGTGAATCCTTATTCCAGTTAGTGTAGGACTGAATAGGCAAAAAATAATTTTTGACCCCTGTCATATTATTAGTTTTTATGAATTGAAATACTGCTATAGTAGCATGAGAAAACTATGAAGGTTACTTTTTTTTTGCATATTTATTACTTTTTCTTTTCTGATATACAATTATCTCAGTTTTTCATGATTGAGATATTGATATCAATATGCCATATTTGCTCTGTAATGAAAGAAAACTGGCAAATTAGTTTCAGTATTTCAATTATGTATTATTTAAAATGTGGCTGCTGTTCATGTTTGTTCTTTCCGTGCTTTTTAATGTGAAGATTTCTTTATATGGGAGTTTAATAGTAATTTAGACATAATGGAATTATAATACTATTTCTTTTTATGGAATTTATTATCAGTAATTTAGACATATTTCCAACTGAAAGGAGACCCGAATGCTGAGCTTTGAAGAATGTGTTGAATCAGTTGGGTGCTTTCTGAATTCACAAACTTATTCACCTGATTTAAATCTGTCTACCCTTTAGAATTATCTGGCATTCAGTTCCTTACTGAAAAACCATAGCTTTAGTTTCCCCCTTATTTATGTAAGGGTTGTTCAATAAGTAGTGAGACTTTCTGCCTGAAAGAGGCAAAACATGATGTAGCTAAAAATAATCGCCGCCAGCACAGCCGTTCCGTCGTTGAACAAGTCCTTGTATTCCTGCGGCATAGAAGAAAGCAGGCTGCTGCTGCAGCCAGTTATCTACAGCTACATGCATCTGTTCATCCGAAGTGAAGCGTCTGCCTTTGAAATTTTTTTTCATAGGTGAAAATCGCAGTGCGGTAGGACAGGACTATATGCCAGATGTTGGACTTCCTAGCGAAAGCACTGCAATGTCCTTTGCATGTTAACTGCCATATGTGGCCGGGTGTTATCATTCAGAAGTACAATACCCTGAGTGAGGTTTCCAGGTCTCTTGTTTTTGATGGCTTGTTGAAGCTTCATTAAAGTTTGACAATATCGTTCGGCATTGATGGTTGATCCTTTTGGTAGGTACTTGTGAAGCAATGGTCCTCGATGATCAAAGAACAGGATTAACAACACCTTGCCTGAGGAAAATGGTGGACTGATTTCCTCAGCGGTGGTGATGATGCATGTTTCCACTGGCGTTTTGACTTTGACTTGAAATGATGACACCAGCTCTCGTCTCCAGCAATAATGCATAGCAGGAAATCTTCACCATCTTCGTAGTAGCAAAACAGATGCTGTAACGATAGTACCATATGTTGACTCATCTGCTCATTGGACAGATGTTTTGGTACCCATATGGTGCAGATCTTACGATATTCAAGGTGCGAATGCATGATTGTATTGGCAGTTCCAATACTCACACCTACACTGTTTGCCAGTTCTCGGATCGTGATTCTTCGGTTGGCCTTTACTGCAGCATCAACATGTGCTATTGTCGTCACTGAAACAACAAGACGTGGTGCTCCAGATCTTGGCTGGCCTACAGCGCTTGTTTGTTCACCACCAAAGAGCTGGCACCACCTCATTACAGTACTGCATGGAAGACAAAAAGGTCCATACACCGCCTTCATTCGTCTGTGAATTTCTCGTGGTGGTGTTTTCTCTGCTTTCAAAAACTCTCCTAAAAGATGTATCCATCTTCTAGGAGAGAGCAATAAAATTAGTCCAGCACATTACATGGTTTCCATAACAAACAAGCTGCAATGCAGTTGCATAGCCTTTAAATTGCCTGTACATTAATGCCACCCATTGACAAAATTAGGAAGTACAAATGCACTCCAGCCAAAGAGTCTCACTACTTATTGAACAACTCTTATACTAAGTTTGAATTCCATAGAAACTTTATACATTCTGTTTAACATACTCTGCAACTCACTTTTCTCTCTTCTAAAATGAAAAGCTGCCACAAAAGTGCCATGTAAGTATGAAGAGATCAGGGTTCTGTAAATGTACGTGGAGTAAGTGAAAAAGAAGTAGAATTAGCCAAAGAATGAGAAAAATTCAGCCTAAATGTAGTAAATACTGGTCAAGTGAATAAGTGTATACCTGAAGAATGTGTTCTTGGTGGCAGATTTAGTGTGAAATACATTGTGTTGGCCTTTGATTATATTGGTTTGGAAATAAAGTAATGTCTGCAAATGCAAAGCAACAGAAAAGTGCTATATGAAGAAATTAACTCGTGCACCAAAAGCTATTAAATCTGTGGGCTCTACCACGCATAATTTGGGGCGCAGCATTTACGAACATCAGTATAATTTCAGGAAGCATTCTGGTGCTACATCTTTGTCGAGACTCTGTTTAAACGGTTCTTACCTACCATGTTGGAATGACACCATTCTGGATTTTCCCAGGAACCGTCGATCAACACTTCTCTGTGAAAGTATTCACATATTTGTCAATGGTGAAATATGCTGTAACGATGAACCCCCCCGTGTTTATCCCCCTTCCTTGGAGAACACTTTTGGGCCAGGTCACGCCTACCAACTATGCTTGTACCCTCTGAACTCGATTTGGACTTTGCCGATTATTGCACATGCACTACTGTGTGTCTTGTAAAGTATATAGGCTACTCACTGCTGCACTGTTTCTGAGGATGGTGGCGTTGAAAGTTCTTAAACATATTTATTTTAACTGTACATAATTTTTTTTTCATTAAAATGTATCGTGCAGGAGACGGCATTTGTTTTCGATTTAATAGAAAAGTGCTATATAAATATATATAAATCAGTCCGAAATGTAGTCACCATCATTTGCCATGACCTGCTTCCATCCTCTGGGCAGCTGTTGGATAACATCCCTGTAGAATTGTGGCGGCTTTGTCGCAAATAAGCGAGTAAATGCGTATTCGACATCATTCCGGTTGGTGAACCTCTGTCCATCTGGGAAATGCTGCAATAACCAGAAAAGATGGTAGTCACTTGGGCAATGTCTGGGGAATAAGCTAGGTGCGGCAGCAGGTTCCTGATCTTGTGAAAAGTTCATGATGCATGCAGATAGTCGAACTGACGGTAGCACACGTCGGCGGTGATGGTTGTATCTGGCAGCAGCTCAAAAACACAAAACCCCACATATCCCACTAAACAGACAGCAGGACACAGCAGGACCTTATGTGGGTGTAAGATGGCTTTGGCATGGGCTTCTGTTGGGTCCAACCTCTGTTTCCAGGTGCTGACATTGTATGCAGGACCCATTTCTTGTCACCTGTCACAATGCAGTCCAAGAACAGTTCAACTTGGTCATGTGCAAGCAGAGAAACACATGCACTCATGCGACTTGCTTTCTGCTCAACTGTGAGTTTGATTGGGGTACCCGAACTTCCCTCTTGTTCACCTTCCCAAGTTGATGCAGGTGCGTGATAATGTTCGTGTGGGTAGTCCCCAGCTGTTCAGCCAACTCCCGCGTGGTCACACGTGAGTCTGTCTCCACTAACCGTCTTCAGCATTTCCATATCCAGTGTTGCAGGTCTGCTGGCTTTGGAATGGTCTAAGAGGTCACAATTTTCCTCCCGAAACCATTTGAACCAACGACAGCACTGATGATGGGATATGGCGTTAAAATACACACTAATGTTCATTACAGCGCTTGCGGGGGGTGCTACTGTGACGAAATTAATACAGTATGCAATGGCGAATGTGCTCCTTGTCCTCTTCCATGTTGGCTGGCGCTTACACTCTTCGCCTTCTGATGGCTAACTGCTACTGACTTAAGCCACCTACCTGTTGATGTCATGCCAGTATGCACCGTGTTTGAGGCTTCGACTTCGGGTACCTCGTTATCGGACATTACTTTTTTTCCGACCCAATGCAATGTCTTACAGATTGGTTAGATGAAGACCTGTACAGTGTGTTTTCAAAATGGACAGCTTGTACTTGAAAATTGTGGAAGTCTATAGACCAAGAATTATTAACTGGAAGAGCTCAAAATATAATGCATAAATTTAGAGAGAAAACTAAATGAAAATGGAGAAAGTAATTAACTTATGTCAAAGCAATGTGCTTTTAATCACTAATTTTATCCTTAGACATATGACCTTCCACAAATGCACTCCTTGGGAAGAGGCTGGGAATTGCAAAATTATAATTGACTATGTTATATATAGCAGAAAGGTATCTAAGAAATGTGATTAAAGGTACTAGAGCTTTTTTTCAGGGGTTTTGAATTAGGTAATGAATATATTTTGGTAGCTTTCACTTTTAAAGTGAGTTGTCCATTAGTTTTAAAAAAACAACAAAGATATCAGTACAAATTAGGGTTGATAAACTAAATAATGTGAAAGTAAGGCTGCACTTGGCCAGCAAATTAATAAAGGTTATAGCAAAACCAAAATCTAACTGACTACTGGCATTGAAGTTGAGTGGAAGAAGTATAAGGGATGTGTTATTGAGGCAGCAAGAAAGCATGTGGGGTGGTAGTACTGAAGGACTAGGAAGTCGGGATCGCTTGGTGGACAACAGAAGTGGGTAAAATCATCAAGAAAATGAAAACAGCTTTTAGGAAGCATTTGAGCTGTCACTGGATAATGAGGATTTTAAAAGGTAAAGTACTACGTTAAGGATGCTAAAAAAGAAAATCATCTTATATCAAAGCATACAAGTGTTGAAATAGATAGATCTGACATTAACAGTTCATTGTGTGCTAATGTTATTCTAAAAGAACTAAAAAAAATTCACCATAGTCTCAATGACCTGAACATGAAATGGGAAAATTTGGGGACCAAGATTCATTCGATAAATCTGAATCAATGATTTTAAATTGAACACCCGAAATTATTAATTTTGTAATACCAGTCTAGGACAATAGAAAGTTCTAATTACCTGTATGTAATTATTAATTATACTGCAAGGCTTTTGATCAGCAGCAAGATAAAGGAAATGTTAAAGCACGGAAAGTATCTTATGAGGTATAAGAATGTGTTTCCACACTCGGTAGAGATTAGCCAAAGAACTAAAGTTACTGTACACAATGCAGTGTTTACAGCTACCTCATTTATGGCAGTGAGAGTTTGGTACAAAATAATGGATTGTTTGTGGAAACTTATAAGCTGCAGTCAGAGTAGTAAGAGGAATATCTGAAACAAAAATTGGTAGGTACAGAGACAAAACAGAATTAGTAATGCAGACAATTGAGCAGAGCTGGGTAGTACTGCAATTGAAGATAAAGTTAATGAAATGGTATATGGACTTAAATGTAAAATTAGCAATATGTTAAAGGCTGAAAATCTTGGTGAAATATATTTGCTCACCTGCCTAGTAAATCTAATAGTGTCTTGATCATTTGTGCTTGAGTTACGAGTATATCAAATACATCTCCTGGGTGCTGCAATTTCAAAACTTACATTTCGCTAGAAATTTTTAAATGATTTCTTGATCAGTTGTATGTAGTCATACCAAGGGCAACTGATATATCAGCACAAAAGGATTATGCATTGGATATTTAATCTAAGTAAATCCAACGATGTGCTTTTGACGAAATGTGGTAGATCTGCTCTAAAAATTCAGTCTGGCTTCACACACTGTCTATCATTTTTCTTTTTATTGTTATTTAAAACACACACGCATATATATTAAATCAATTTAACAAAGTTTATTTGGTTAGAAGGGATTGATGCGCAATCCTGTTCCCAAGGGAGAGAAGGGATTCACTTTAGCCCACATCAGTGCATCATTTAATGAAATTGCAGATTTATAGTCTTCTAGGAAAAATACAGGACCCTGCAAATAAAAGAGTTTTGAAGCTATTAAACTGTGATACAGAAATGCATGATTATTATAAATGTAATTCAGCCTTGTATCAAAAGCATACTGCCAGTCAGAAAATGAAAATTCCACAAAAGTAATTTCATAAATTCTTTTGTAATATTAGTAAAAAAAGGAAACGGCAGAATCATGTTTAGAAAGCTGATATTATTTACAGCATTGCGCAGTTGCTTTGAATACTGTAATTACATTATTGAAGGTTTTATAATAATGCTTTTTGGAGAACAAAAGTTGTGACAGCACATTAGAATGTATTTTTACGAATTTTAGTAATCAGTGAGGATGTGTGATTTGCACATTATCTATGGTAGATTGTCCTTCCATAAAGGAGCTATTTTTAGAAATACTGGCGCCTTGTCAGTAGTACAGATGTGTGAAGTAGGCCTGGCTGCAACTTAATGAAAAACACTGGGTCGAATTCCTATGTTATTTATAGTTTTTTTTTGAGATCTTGTTTAGTGTTAGCAGGAATGTAAATGCAAATTCTTGCATAGGGTGATTCTGACCTCCACTGTTTCAGAACTTTTGCTTTTGCGCCACATTCAGGGCGGTAGCTTGGTCTCAGAACAAGGAGCTCTTTGTTCAACTGCAAACTACATTTTTCCTCGAATACATGTGCAAGTTTTGCTTCATTTTTCTGTTTTGTTAATTTACTTCATTAGCAAATAATTTCTCCATGTCAAAACAATAAAATACACAATATGAGAAAAGGGGCTAAAGAAAGCCGAACTCTTGAAATATAAAAAAATAAATCACATTCTTTGAACTTGCATGATGACGATGGTTGAGTTACAGATTCTTGGCTCTGGTAGCACAGTGGTTTAGGGATGGCTTCTGACATTCGTCTAAGATGGGTAATGGATGTTGTGTTTGTCTAATGGCACTTGCTCTCCCTCCCATTTCTCTGGATCGTGTGGAACTAAATTAAGAGCAGGACACTGCTTATAGCCCATTGAGTTGCTCACGGTGTATGATAACATCAAATTAAAGGTAAAAGTAGATCACCCTTTGCTACATTAGAAGATTACAACTGTGAAAAATTTAATAAGTTTAGCTTTTCTACCTTAGGTTAGGTCATCTTCGCACCAAATGGAGGACTAAGATTCATTTCCAGATTCTAAGTTTAAATGTGTGTTGTACTTTTTGTTGCCAGATTCTAGAATAGATCTCCAGATCATTGGGATATAAAGTGGAGACTGAATTGCTAGTCTTTGGTGAAAAAAGAATTCCCAAGCTTACCCGGTAACGGAGAGCAAAATGTTTTGTTTTCTTACCGTGCCAACTTTCTTACCGTGCTGACCCCAGCACCTTTCACGCTCCACTCCAATCACTAACTGCTTTTTCTTAACTCGAAGATCCCCTCCTCGCCTCCTGATTGGCTCCTGCATTCTCCGCCAGAGGAGCTGACCCTTTTCCCGAGTGAGAGCACGCGTCGAGCAGGCGATCAGCCTGCCTCCCCACCCTTTTTCTCCCTGACCTGTGAATTCCGGCGCTGACCTTCCTTTGCCTCACCTTGACCTTGCACCTTCCGTGTATCCCACAACTTGCATTCCCCGGCCAGGAACAATAGCGGTGCCTCCGCGAGTACATCGTCATTACAATAGGCACATTGGAATGTCGCCTTACTAGTACATTTACAAGGTTAAACATCCGTTATTTCAGGTTCCGTTGCTTTTTTCACATCCGTCCTAAGGAAGATCTTAATACACTTGGAAATAGTTGACATCAAATCTTCATGTCTTGATGAAAACAGTTCATTCTTATAAGATTAATGTAATTTAATGTCCATCACACGAATCTTAAAGAGTTTCGATCAAAATATATTATGCCAACAAATGTCTATCACATAATTCACCGGTGCATAAATCCTCGCCCCTACACATGCGTTGAATATCTTCACTCTCCAACAGCTTTGCTCACTGTACGATGAGGTGTAGCGTTGTCGTCCATGAAGAGGAACTCAGGACCCGCAGCAACCTCTAAACAGACGCACGTGAGGCAGGAGAACCTTGGTACAATAACACCAGTGACAACCTCCTTGGAAGATGTGGAGGTCAGTACGGCTACCAAGCATGATACCGCCCCAAACGAGAACTCAGCCACCTCCAAACCGGTCCCTGTCGATGATGATGGAGGTGTGATTGCGTGTTTCCTGCTCTCTCCAGATGTGTATACGTCCAGAATCGCTCGTCAGACTAAATCAGCTCTCATCCGTAAAGAGAACTCGACCCCATTGCTGATGTGTCCAGTTCTTGTGTTCCTGGCACCACAGAAACCGCCGTCTCCGATGAGCAGGCGTTAATGGCACACACCGTACTGATCGTCGTGCAAATAGGCCACCTTTGTGCAGCTTCCTGGCCACGGTAAAACGCGATAACGGACGTCCAGTTGTCTGTTGCATGTGCCTTGCGATTTCTCCCGCTGTCTGCTGTCTGTCTCTTCTCGCCTGTAGGAAAATATACCTGTCGTCCGCCGCCGTGGTTGCTCGTGGACGACCACTGCTAAACTCTCGGACAGCTGTTCCTGTCGTTTGAAACGCTCTCCAAGCTCGTGAAACGATGCTGTGAGCGATCCCGAACTCCTCTGCCACACTAGTCACACTTCGACCTTCTTCCAACTTCCCAATGACGTGACCTCTGGTAAAGTCATCCAGTTGTCGTCTACTGGATTGCCTGTTGGCCATATCACACGGTGGCAGCAACTCGACGTCGTTCAAACCGATGTACACAGTGCAATAGCTTTCACCGAATTGCTGAGCGTACACCGCCCGTGTGCTTTATACCCTTCCGACCCCCCCCCCCCCACGTCATGCTGCATATATGCGCATGCCCTACCGTACCGGACCCTAGTCTATCTCCTGAGTGGTCTTTCGGTTCGTTCTGCCCGCTCGTTCCGCTGTTATGCTAATTTCTTCTCTTCGTCCTTAATTTTTGCACACCAGTTTATATATATATAGACACACAGACACGCACACATATAGACGGCATAAGCAGGACACACCAGTCAATAGTACAAAGCCCGTGCAATGGCGAAGGAAAGAGATTGTACGAGTTTGAAAGGGGAACGAGTATTGGCAGGGGTAATCATCTCAATAACCCCAGGAATTAGAATAAATTCCACAACATTTATTCACAATTATTTTCTTTGAATATCTACTGTAGTTACGCAGTGAGTTTGGCTCGGCTTCATCGGGACAAATGGCGCGTAAACATTGAAATCATTGTGACATTATCAGCGTTCTGACGTGGTCACGAATTTTGGTGAGTTGTTTCCACGCGGTGGAAAGAAATGGAGATGTTATGTTATTGACAAGCCGTGAAGGGTTGCGGTATATGTGAACAGCTTCTAATGTATTAAGCTTGGCATAGTCAAATTCAAATGAGGTTTATCAATAAGTTTAGAGTTTTCAAACACAAATTTATGGTTATTTTCATGACAATGTTGGGATACAGATGACTTCTTCAGTTCACAGTTCCGTACGTAAGTTTTATGTTTTTTCGCATGGAAACTTACAGCTCTGCGGGTCTGGTCTGTCCTATATATGAAAGTCCGCATTCACAAGGGATTGATCATTTTCCAGGAATTTATGTCTTCCACATAGTCTTTTGATCCGTAAAAATTCACTTTGTTTATAGGATCGAAAATAACTTTGAAATTAAAACTTTTTAAAATTTTTGAAATTCTGAAGCAAATTGAGGAACAAATGGAATAACTGCCCAATTCCCTCGTGCTGGGAGGTCTATTGGTGTGAGCGTGCAGATTGGCTTCGGTTTCCTAAATTTTGGACACTCTTGTCAATAACGGAAGGGCTATGTCATCTGTGTGCTGCAACTCCTTTAAGAAAATCAAGCTTTTTCTGCGAGGAATCCAAGCAATGTAGTCCAGGGAATCCTCAGTTGTATTGCACGATGTATGTGTAGAGAGTATTTACTTTTTTGTTTCCATGCGTGATTTGACTTTGCATGTGGGGATAAGGAGACAGCAAATGGTTTGTGATTAACTGTTGCACTGAAGGATGCTTCAGAGCGTGACACAAGGACATCAGGGAATGGTAAACAGCCATTGTTTTCAGTCTCACAAGTGAACTGTGCGTATGTGAGAATCAGTTGATAAGTTCAACTAAGGTGTTTCGGAATTCATGCATGCCGCCCCGGTGGCGCAGTGATCTAAGGCGCTGGCCTCTGATCATTCGTCCGTAAGGGGTCCGGGTTCGAATCCCGGTCAGGCATGGATGTTGTGTTTGTCTTACGGCACTGGCTCTCTCCCTTCCCTGGAACCAGTGACCCTAAATTAGGGACGGGCGACTGCTTATAGCCCATTGAGTTGCTCACGGTGGTCGTTAAACCTCCAAAAAAAAAAAAAAAAAAAAGAAAGAATTCATGCACTCCAGGGAACAAAAGTACATCCACACATCGAATCCACAGGTCGAATGTAACAAGCTGGAACAGTTTCTCCTCAAAGAGACGCGTGTAGACTTCACATAAAATACGAAACAATGGGCTACCTATGGCAAGGCCTTCCTTTCTGCAGACATATACATACACATGGAAAAATCTTCCACGAAAAAGCCATCTATAGTCCAATATCCTGACGAAAATAACCATAACTATTTGTTTGAAAAGCTAAACTTATTGACAAACCTGATTCGATTATCCAGCTTAATAAATTAGAAGCTGTCCGCATATACCGCAATTATCCACTGCTTGTCAACGACATGACATCTACTCCATTTCTTTCAAGCGCGTGGAAACAACTCACCAAAATCCGTGACCGTAAGAACGCTGATGACGTCACAATGATTTGAATGTTTATGCTCCATTGGTCCTGATGAAGCCGAGACAAACGCTCAGCAAACAGTATATCTTAAAATAAAATGTTTAATTGTGAATAAATGTTGCTGCTTTATTCTATCTCAACATCACGAGAATTGTTCGCTGTTTGAGAGCGGCCTTCGTGAAGCTGTGACGGGAATGGTTCAAAAAGGAAAACACACACACACACACACACACATTCGCCCAGTGTGCCAGGAAAAGACCATCACTGGTTGACAATCTAGGTGAACACCGGCTAGAACGTACTGTCCGGAACAACATACGATTCACGATACCACAATTAACAGCAGACCACAAGCAGGGTCCTTTGCTAGCCTATGAACTTTGGGTAAGGGGGTGAGGCTGGGAAGAGCTTAATTGTTTTCACAACCTCTTACTCTCTCCCCAGCCTTCCTCTTCAGTAACGAAACAATAAACAAAATTGAAGAATTTTAAAATTGATAGTTGTCACTTTTAATTTAGTTCCGTTTTAAATTTAAAATAACTAAAACAATTTGATTTCACTTTCAACCAAAGTAACCCCGAGATTATAAGGTTTAGTATAATGATTTTAGTACCGCATTAATATTATTTAAATGTTGATCTTTTCCCTTTCTTCTGTGAGTTTTTGAGAGTATGGAGATGGCCCCCATTTGCTTTGTTGCGGTGAGAACTATTGAGCAATGCTGCAATGGGCTTGCCTTTTTTCTGCTTAGGAGGATTTTTATTTGTGGCCTTCGTCAATACGAGCAACTATTTCCGTATGCATACAGTATAGAGGACAAACTTAGTTTTATAGTCCCCGCGATTTAAACGTGGAACAAAGTGAATAGTGGACACCATATGTTCTCTGCGTGCTTGACTGAGTGATCTGGTTGTAGTTCGGTGGAGACACCACGGTGTGACAAGCTTCGAAGACGAAATATCCGAAGTTAAGGGCAGTTATCAGGAATAAAGCAAGTGACCTACCCCAGGGTAAGAAAATTAGCGCCGCCCCGGTGGCGCAGTGCTACTAAGCCCTGGCTGCTGACCATTCGTCCAAGACGGATCCAGGTTCGAATCCCAGTGAGGCATGGATGTTGTGTTTGCCCTACGGCACTGGCTCTCTATTAGAGACGGGTGACTGCTTATAGCCCATAGAGTTGCTCACGGTGGTCATTAAACCTGCAATAAAAAAAATTAGTCCTGTAACACGAAATTCAGAGTACAAAATCTCAGAGCGTCAATTGTTATCCACTAGGTGCATACAGCGTTGCTAACTGTTGAAAAGAACCTATCACTAAAAAGTGAAAAAAAATACAAACCGCATTACACACCCGAAGGACGATCCTCGGGGTGTGTCCTTAAGACGTAGTTCCTTATACATGATACTTCGGTAGCACATAATGGTCAAATGTAAATTACCCGCCCCGGTGGCTAATTTACATTTGGCCAGATGGCCTCTGATCATTCGTCCGAGTTGGGTCTGGGTTCGAATCCCGGTGAGGCATGGAGGCTGTGTTTGTCTTATGGCACTAGCTCTCTTCCTACCCTGGAGTCAGTGGCCCTAAATTAGAGACGGGCGACTACTTATATCCCACTGAGTTGCTCACAGTGGTCGTTAAACCCCCAAACAACAAAATAAGTCATTGAAATTTTTGTACTTATTCATTTTTTGATGATTGATCATAGATTTAGAATAAATAATAACTCTCCAAACCTAATAATTAAGTTCTTTATTTGAACTTAAACGAAAAACTTATTTCGCGTCTTCATGTTAGAAAGGGTTCAGCCCCCTGAAAATGACGTCGCCCCTGGCGCAGACAGAAACGTTTCGAAGCACAAAGGCCTGTGGATGCTCTTACAGATATGCCACAATCAATGATGAAGGGTCAACATGGCAATATGTGGACCGATCATCATCGACGTCTGAGCATAGGAGTCTGGGCATTGGGCTACTAAGAAATAGTCGCTTTGTCCAATGAGTACAAGTTCCAGTTCCGACATGCGATGGTCAGGTCCATATTCGACAGCATGTTAGTGAACAGCTTCAACAGGCTGGACGGACGGAAACAGGCCGACGGCGGCTGTATCATAGAATAGGGATTGTTCTCATTGGCATAGCTGGGTCCCTGGTGATCACTCACTCACCGTTAGAACCTACCTAGGCACTGCTTCGGACCAAGTGTTGCCCTACCTGGAGAGGCTGCGGATGGCCTAGTGGTCATTGTTCGTGACTACCACGAAAAAATATCGGTATCCACTGGAAACAGGTACAAACGCTCGAACTACTAAATATCAGCCGTTCGTCGGGTGGACACGCTAAGCCGTCTGGCCTAGGGTACTGGTACACCGGTAATAATTAAGGCCATCTTTTTACTAGCTTTTTGCATCACTTCCATGTGACTTTCCAGTCAGACACTCTGGCTCAAATTTGGCTTCCTACTTCTGAGGGTTGTTAAAGACCTGGGATCAGACATTCCCTTCCTAAAAATCTTCTACATAAATCTGTACATGGTAACCGCATCTGGATGATACTGAACTCTTTCAGAAAGACAATGGCCCCATGTAACTAAGCGCACATTGTGCAGGTATGGCTCGAGGATCACTCGAAGCCATTTTGTGCATGCCCGGGCAGCCGCCAAACTCCTCCGGTGTAAATTCCATCGGAAATTTGTGGGATGCAGTATAGCAGTATTCTCTGGTCTACGTCAATATCTCACACCATCATGAAATTCCGGTATGTAATTCTATTCAACTGGTACAGAATATCTGAAGACACGTTCAACCATCTAGTGGAGTCAATGCCACGCCGGGTTGGGTACAAACGATTATCACAACGAAAGCCATCCACAAACGCAATTAGGTTAATGGTTTTAATGTTACGTATGATGATCGTACAAAATGTACCGCGTCCTTGTTTGCCAATTTTCATTTAGAGATTCAAGGAATGAAGCTATTTTGCTTTTTTGCTATATTTCATCTGTCACTGTAGATTCAATTTAGCTTTATTATTGCTACGCTGTTCTGTTAGGAATAACTGGAAATTCTTGTGTGTGTTTTTATATTTGCGGACATTTCATTCATAAAAGCATTGTCGATAGTGTTACATTCGGAGTATCAAAGTAGGAACTCTTAAACAACTTACCTGTATTGAGGTACCTCGTAAGTAGCACCTGTGCTGGTCTGAATGTCTTGGTAAATGGGAACCTCCAACGATTGTCACGCCAACATCGCCATGTGGAACTTCTTCAAATATATGAGTCTGCAGGTCCTTGTAGATTTCACGATTCTCCTCTGTCATGGTTCTGTTAAAAGAAAATTTTAACTGTAACACTATGTCTCTCAAGGGATTTTATAAACTCTAAACTAATTTCCATGTACCGGTATGTATAGAACTCATCACAGAATATGAAAACTGCATCGTCTTGGACCGGGAATCAAAATCACATTCCACGATTTCCTTCGTCCGAGGTTAGCTCTACTCAGTACGCTTTAGTTTTTTTTTTTTTTTTTTTGTCGTCTTGGGGTTTAACGATCAATATGAACAACTCGTAGAGCTGTAAGCAGTTACTCATCTCTAATTTGGAGCCAAATTGTAGTGACCACATTTTTTAAGATTTTGATGGAATTTGATTGCAAATTTTTTGGACAAAATGTCACGACCAGTAATGTATTTCTAAGAAATGAAACAATGTTACGTGGGAGTCCGATGCTAAGAATATTGAGTTTTTCGTTAAATGCTGCTCTGCCTCTCTATTCGATTCTAAACATTCGATGTGAATAATACGAATCAGTCACACTAAATTCATATGATTTATTCGCAGCCTTTTCTAGGTTTATGGATGAAGTAAAAGATATCTTTTGTGCCAATCTTTTTGTTTGTTTATTTCGGAGATTTTAACGACCGTCGTGGATATCTAACAGTGCTGAAACGGGCCGAGTTCGAAAGCCAGCCCGGGGCCCAAAAGCTAGAAGGCCAGCCCAGGGCCCAAAAGCTAGAAGGCCAGCCCAGGGCCCAAACCGGGCTTAGGCTGCATAATATTTAGTACGGTTCGGGCTCTGGTGTTTCTTTCTTCTTAATATGAATTTGTGTGATTTAAGTATTATACATGTTTTTAATTACACGACCGAATTGATAAAAAGAATTCTTCTGCAACTGTATCTGAGGTAAGATGGAAACTGGGGAGGGCAATTTATTCTAAGCATGTGGAGCAAATGGTATAGACCACGCCTTAGTAGTGGATTTCTGCGAAAAAAGAGTCTTCTTCAAGCATTGTAGATACCAGATAGGGACCACCAGTGATTGGAAAACTACTTTTTAAAAGCAGCTTGCTACTGCTACAACTACATTCTTAAAAAAGTAGCTTGCTACAGTTACAACTTTTTCTGAAAAGTAGCTAGCTACAGTTACAACAACTTTTTCTGAAAAGTAGCTAGCTACACTACATTTTTTTGAAAAGTAGCGAGTTTTGCTACTTTTCAGCTAAGTTTTACTTTTAGATTTAAATTAAAAGTGCAAATTCTGAGGATATGATATTTACATCTACATTATCGCATATGGTATTCGGAGTTAAAAACCAAAGTGAATTACCCAAGTAATTCATCTTTGTATATGCAACACATTTTGACACATTCAGTGGTGCATATTTCAAGCTAGACAGGCAAGCTGAGAATCCCAAGGAATTCAATTAAAAGTCATGTATTATTCTAGTAATCGAATCTCACAATCAAGGAATGGTCTTCAATAAAACCACTAGTGGCATCGTACCCCTTGGGCAGTGGTCTAAGCGCTGATATCTGACAATTCGCCCGAGATGGATCCGGGTTTGAATCCCGGTGAGGCATCGATGTTTTGTTTGTCTTACGGCACTGGCTCTCTCCTTTTCCTGGAGGAACCGATGGCTTTAAATTAGGAACGGGTGACTACTTATGGCAACTAAAAAAAAAAAACGCTAGCGTGATTGCTTCGTACCTCGTACTCATTGTTTCACTGACTAATTGAGATTTCCCAGTTAACAATTTGACGAGTTTTTGCAGTGTAAGATAAGTCAGATACTTTCAAAGACATTGAGTACGTTATTGTAGGCAGAGCACATTCGGATCCCCTGCTAAAATCGATTACACTTCGGGAAATCTCGAAATGTCACGTGATTTGAAGAATACAATTTTTAACCACTATTTTAAAAGTAGCACGAATTGTAGCGTGATTTTTCACTGCAAGCTACTTTATTTTGTAGCGTGCTACTGCTACAACTACTTTTTTTCTATGTGTAGCGATGCTACATGCCACGCTACTCTAAAAGTAGCAGCGCTACTTCCAATCACTGGAGACCACGTCGTCGAAATATCCCCTCATCTCACCAAGCAGCAGTTCCCGGCTGATTTTATTTAGCAACGTACGTAGATTGCAGCTCAGCCCGGTTTTACCGGAAGCATTTTTGTAGAAAGCGAATAGTTACAGAAAAAGCGTGCGACTTTGCTACAGCAACAGATTTCCCTTCCCCACTCCCAGTTTAGAAAGGTATTGCTTAATTGAAGGGGGAGCGGAGATTGAAAGTCTGTAGGAAGGCACACCCTCCTTTTTTATCAACACTTCAAGTCACAGTTTTCAGGCCCAGGCTCTATTTCTCGGATATAATATTCGGGCTCATAAAGTTGAGCCCGAACTCAGCACTGGTATGTACGGCCATGGACAATCTCTTTCCCTGGTTTCAGGCCACTGTTTTCAGGAAGGAGAGAGAGAGCACCGTCCACATCTCTTCTGGGGCTCTGGTCCATCTCGAACGGTTAGCCAGTGCTTCTAACAACTCGGTCTCCGGAGAGACATTTTGTGTTGCCCATAAGGAATAAGGGGATCACTTTTGTTGGAGCCAGTGGTGAATTTAGTAGAAATGCCCTTCTCAACAATAAAACACTTGTCATCTTACCTATAATACATGCCTATTTAATTTTCCTGCGTTCATTTTCCTGTTAGCAATGCAGTCTTAGCTTAAGGAGAAGCCACTGTCCTGTAACTTTCATTTTGTGAGAACTGCTGTCTTGGCAAAGGAGTGCCCATTATCTCCTTTTTACACTAGAAACCATGTGTTCGTAAAACGATCCACTGCGTGGTCCACCAGTTTAGTCTCATCTTTGCAATACGAACATTCGGTTAAGATACGAGTACACGTATGTTCGAATATAAAGCAGAATATTCCCTTTACATGATCATCTAAAAAAAATTCTTTGCCCTGCTTCCTCCCCCCAGCTAACCATAAAAAATACCTTAGCTTCGCTAAGGATCTAAACGGTAACATTTTATATGCTTTAACGGATGTCCGAAGGAAGACACGACGCGGAATTACGACTATACTCAAATTCACCCTAAAAGTATACTATTGGTAAAGGCGGAAGAGCCTTATCACAACTCGTCGTGGAACGCAAGAACGGTATCCATCCGCGTTAACTTGCTCTTCTACTGTTTCCTTTCTGATCCGCCCCCACTCTCACAAGCAGTGGGGATTGTGAGTGGGGGTCTGGTAGAGGAGGCCGAACTGCTTCCCCTACCACCTATTTAAGTAACGCACCCTTCGAGTTTCTCCGATTGTCAATTTATTGTCTCTGAGTTGTTAAAGTCGGGAGAGGTCTTCCACCCCTGTCCGAGTTATGTCCCAAGTGGGCAGAAACAGCCGAAAGTGCGAAGCTCTTGATTCAGCAACATCTCACAACAAATTTATCTCCAAAAGCGCTCTAACTTCTGGAATTTTTTATTTTAGTTAGCAATTTTGTCTGATAACTGTTCTGCAAACAAAAATGGATTTTAAGCAATAATTCTGATGCTTTTCGCTCTAAACGCTAGGGACTATTTTTCGTAGCGGAGGTAGCTGTTTCATACCCTTCATAGTGGTACACTCTTAGGTTGACTCGGAGTATAGAGGTACCGTGCTTTTGCTTGACAGAGCCACTGTGCGCAGTGGGGTAACTACGAAATCTGCGCCCAGAAGCAGTTCCCAGCATTTGACCCCCCCATCGATTGTTTTAGTTGTAATCCAGATTGTCCATTTTAATTCCTTTGTACACACAGAAAATGTACAATAATCTTGATAAGGCTAAAATTGCTTTAACTAACCACAAAATCGCTGAAATTTCTTAACGATTTTTACAAGGTCGGGGTGAAAATTTCCCCCTTCTCTCTGTCTGCACCCTTGTATACTGTATCATGCTTTATTTAACCTTCCGTTGGTAATGTGGGGTACATCACACCCAACGTTGATTTTTCATTAAAATTAATTGGAAAACTAATTTATTCTTTAAGGTATAAGAAAGTAATTACAAAAAGATGATGTGCGTAAAAATTTTACAGAGATGTCATACCGTTATTTAAAATTCCTTCTTCCTCGCTTTTTGTTTTGCAAAGTTGTCAGTCACATGGGCTACATCCAATGTACGCGCTCTTGACCTTTCAATTTACAATGCTGGTCACCCAAAATGCAACACCAAGAAGGAAGCATCCGATTGGCCTGAAATTCGCAGGGGGCGTCGCTCGCGAGAGGACATGCAAACGATTAGCATTGCAGGGCATATGCAAATCATATGCGCCCGGCACGCCACCGAGAAGCACTATAAGAAGGGTGTACAGAAGGCGGAGTGTAAGTAGTGGAAGTGTATTGTGCTGCCGGGGAAGCTTCCTGATGCTTCGTCGCAAAATACGGCAGTCATTCCAGCACGTTTCGGAGTTCGACAGAGGACGAATAGTGGCTTACTGGGACAGCGGTTTATCGTACCGAGACATCGGCGCCCGTGTGGGACGATATCCAGCCACAGTGAGGCGAGTATGGATTCGGTGGGTGCAGGAGGGACGGACGGACCGACGTGAGCGATTGCCGCAGCCGCGGCACACCACCGAACGAGAGGACCGGCATGTTGTGCGGCGGGCATTGACGGCTCGCACTGCCACATCACGAACGTTAGCGCAGGAATTAGGGTGTGTTGCGCAACATCCTGTGTCTGCACGTACCGTTCGACGTCGTCTGCAGGAGCGGGGACTTGTTGCACGGCGCCCATTGCTCCGATTACGATTGACGTTACACCACCGGCGAGTGCGGCGGCAGTAGGCCGTTGAACGCCGCACCTGGACTACGGAATGGCACGACATTGTCTTCTCCGACGAAACTCGCTTCTGCCTGCAACACCACGATGGTCGGATCCGCGTGTGGCGGCACCGTGGCGAGGGACTGCATGACGCCTGCATTATGCATCGCCATACCGGTACGTCGCCTAGCGTTATGGTTTGGGGCGCAATTGGATATGACACCCGCACCCCTCTGGTACGCATCGCTGGTACACTCAACAGCCACCACTACATCTCCTACGTTTTGGAGCCTGTAGTCCTCCCTTACCTGCAGGACCTGCCAGCGGCCACGTTTCAACAGGACAATGCGCGCCCGCACGTGGCACGCATCGTGCAACAATTCTTCACGGCCCACCAGGTGTCACTGCTGCCGTGGCCCGCCTGTTCTCCCGATATGTCGCCCATTGAACACGTCTGGTCGCTGATCGGCCACCGAGTGGCCCGGCTAGCACCACCCGCGGCTACGCCCTGATGAACTGTGGCAACGTGTCGAAGCAGCCTGAACCGACATACCCTAAGCCCACATCCAAAGCCTCTTTCGCTCGATGCCGCAGCGTGTAGCGGTCGTTATTGCCAGCCATGGGGGCCACACGAACTATTGATGTCTGCGTGTTCCGCAAGTCGCACGGGCCTGTAAGCTCAATCCTTTCGTCTTTGTATCTGTTGTTATGTGTCCAGTAAATCTGGCTTTGCTATCTCGTGTCCTTCTTGGTGTTGCATTTTTGGTTGCCAGCAGTGTAATTTAAGTCCGGCACTTCAGTCAGTCGAAAGGGTTATAAAGTGGCAGTCGTTGCTGTGAATAGCATTGCATGTCGTCGTTCTGTCTGTGGTTGGGACGCCTAAAAGACGAACAGCCACAGCCGGCTAATTAGGAAACTTTTGCTTTACGAGTTTGAACTCTGCCATAACGCTGCACAAGCAACACGATACATTTGTCATGCGAAAGGGAAAAGTTCTGTAGACCACAGCACCGTAACCAAATGGTTCAAGAAGTTTCGCTCAGGTGACAGAAACTTCGATGATCAGCCAAGATCAGGTAGGCCGCGAACCGTGGATTTGGAGGCCGTGCGTCAGGCCGTAGAGGCAAATAAGGCAACCAGAACTCGCAGATTATCAGGCGAGCTGGGCACATCACAGACCACCGTGGTTCGTCACCTTCAGGACCTGGACAAGGTCTACAGGAGTTGTCGCATTGTACCTCACGAACTGACACAAGCTGAAGCAAACCGCCAAGTGAAAGTGCGCATGAAACTCCTAGAAAACCTGCACGATGTACGTTTCATCAAGAGAATTGCTGCGTGCGATGAAACGTGGGTCTATTTCCGTAATCCTAACACACAACGGCAGTGGTTGAGTCCGGGCCAGCTCCCAGAACCTGTTGCCAAACGTGGGCGCTTCGAGCAAAAGGTGATGCTCTGCATCTGGTGGAATTTCGAGGGGATAATCCATTACGAATTTGTTCCAGACGGTCGGACCATCAACGCCAATCTCTACTCTGAACAGCTGGAGCGGATGTATACCGTTTTGGAGGAGAAGTAGCCGGCACTGGTGAACAGAAAGCCACTTTCCTACAGTAGGACAGCATATAGTCCGAAACTTGCCCCGTCGGATTATTACTTGTTGCGATCCATGGCCCACTTCATTCGTGGGCGGCACTTCAACAACCATAAGGAGGTGGCAGCTGGGATGAAGGAGTTTTTCACCTCGAAGGACAAGAACTGGTAACGCCGTGGAATCGAAGAACTGGCAGACAGAGGGTTAAAGACGGTGCAACACGGTGGCCTATACTTTGAATGCTAGTCAGCTTTCGTCGTAAAGGTACGTGTGAAAACATAAAGTGATCCAAATATTGCAAAACTTTCGACTCATTCTCTGTATGTATCATTCGCGGTCTTGGCACGTGACGTTGATTGGCTGCAAGCGCGCTTATTTCCATAACGCGGAGGTGGTTTTAACGTTTTGGACGATCGGTGTATTAATATATATATATACACACAAAATTTGCATTAAACGCATTTCTTTATGGCTAGGTAAGAACACTTGCGGTTGGTAAATATATCGACCAATAAAGTTCTTTTTGGAAATGCAGACAGCTGTTCGAGTGGCAGAGTTATAAGACATGCGGATTTCTAGTTAGAATTTTTTTTTTTATTAGAGGTTTAACGACCACCGTGAGCAACTCAATGGGCTATAAGCAGTCGCCCGTCCCTAATTTAGGGCCACTGGTTCCAGGAAAGGGAAAGAGCCAGTGCCGAAAGACAAACACAACATCCATGCCTCACCGGGATTCGAACCCGGACCCCTTTCGGACGAATGATCAGAAGCCATCGCTTAGACCACTGCGCCACCGGGGCGGCGTTGGAATTTTGAGCCGAGCCCAGGTTCGAGTATCGAGAAAGGTTGTGCGCCTGCCCAATAAGAGGCTCCGTCCCCTTCCCTGATCCAGTGACCTTAAATTGTGGACGAAATCCACAATTTAAAGTAAATCTCTTAACATCAGATGTCTGTGGGGAATCAAACTACGATTGTGTAGGTCTTAACATTAGATGTCTGTGAGGAATCAAACCATGATCCCTGTAAATGTCTTAACATTAGATGTCTGTGAGGAATCAAACTATGATTCTGTAAGTGTCTTATAACATTAAATGTCTGTGGGGAATCAAACCATGATTCTGTAAATGTCTTAACATAAGATGTCTGTGGGGAATCAAACCATGATTCTGTAAACGTTTTAACATTAGATGTCGTTGGGGAATCAAACCATGATTCTGTAAATGTCTTAGCATTAGATGTCTGTGAGGAATCAAACCATGATTCTGTAAATGTCTTAACATTAGATGTCGGTGGGGAATCAAACCATGATTCTGTAAATGCCTTAACATTAGATGTCTGTGGGGAATCATACCATTCCTTTGAAAAATTGAACCAAAACTTAGATCGGACGACTGGCTAATACACATGTATAAACTCTTTGCCACTGCTAAAGCTCCCCCCCGACTGATGCGTAATATTTTCACCAGTGTTATAAAATAATACAGAAATATTCCTTGTTTCTTGTTTTGGTGTTCTTTGCAACATAGATGCGGAATTTAACTTTTTGCTGACCAGTTGATACAAAGAGAGTCAATGCAAAAAGTATCAAAATTTCTTTGTTACACCTTGTATTACCCATTGCGCATATCGACCAATGCAGTTAGTGTGTGTAACAATTCATTCCTTGATCACCTTTGTGAATTCTTCCTCTTTTATGGCCAGTGAGTAGCAAAAAGGAAATTCAAAGTATCTGAGTTAGTCTTTAAGCTGTTAATAACTGATTTTTAAAATATCTGGAACTTCAGTTTAAGGCTATATGGAGTCTCTTGTGATTCCGTTCAGATTCTGAGAGGGGAGATATGAGAGAAAAAAGAAACTTCGTTCTCTGTTAAAATTTAGGTGTTTCTACTTTATTAGCCAAGAAAATTTCGCCCTTTAGGAAACTACTCAGTTTTCTTAGTGGTTATGTTAGATTGTTGCAGATGAAATGTTTTTGCGGACTCGTGTAACTCACAGGTAATTTAGGAATTAAAATATTGCGCGATGTGACTTGTGATGCGTATATTTAAGGCTCCAAAGCTGCTACATATTAAGCACTGATCGTTTCGACAGTGACTACAGTGAAGAAGACGATGAATCAGAGATTAATTCGTTTCATGTTCTTACATGATGTTAAACATGGACCATCGGACGCTGGGGGTAGGCACCATTTGGGGTAGGCACCATTAGTGAACGCAAAACACAACGCTTATTTTCTAAATTCCGGTATAGCGATGTGGATCTTGAAAATGAACCACGTTGAAGGCCAGAAGGAGCTATCGATGATGCTGAGTTGGAGGTCATGATTGAGTCCGATCCACATCAAATTCCATTCTGGCGATATGGGCCTAGAAAATGAACCACGCGGTAGACTAAAAGGAGCTATCGATGATGCCGAGTCGGAGGTCTTGATTGAATCCGATCCACATTAAATTCCGTTCTGGCGATATGAGCCTCGAAAATGAATCACGCGGTAGACCAGAAGGAGGTATCCACGATGCCCCGAGTCGGAGGTGTTGATTGAATCCGATTCACATTAAATTCCGTTCTGGCGATATGAGCCTGAAAATGAACCACGCGGTAAACCAGAAGGAGCTATCGATGATGCTTAGTCGGATGTCTTGATTGAATCCGATTCACATTAAATTCCGTTCTGGCGATATGAGCCTCGGAAATGAATCACGCGGTAGACTAGAAGGAGCTATCAGTGATACCGAGCTGGATGCCTTCATTGGATCCAATCCACCTGAAATGACGCAAAATCTTGTCGGGATACTCGGACTACCCTATGCAACCGTTTCCTGACATTTAACGGTTATAGGCAAAGTAAAGAAAATGGACAAATGAGTCCCACAAGAGTTGACGGAATAGCACAAAACGCGATTATTCGATATCCGCTCTTCTCTGCTTATCCACAACCAAACGAGCGACATTTTTGAGGCGCCTTTTCAAGTATGTTGAGAAATGGATGCTGCATGATAATCGCCGACGTTAGGATCAATGGCTCTTCCGCAGTGAATCCCCGAAACACACACTGAAGTCGGTACTTGATCTCAAGAAGCCGATGGTCAGTGTTTGATGGTCCGCACCTGGTGGGAGGCATACCCCTTCTTACAAAGGGAAGAATGATCTGAATTTGCACGCATATCGCCCGATGTTCGTTCAGGAGTTATCAGACATCGATTTAAACCGCAGACGGAATGCATGTGCAATGATGCTTCAGACATTTGCCACAATCCCAAAACGTGGAAAGGTCATTTTCAGTTATGAATGAGCGATATACCGCAGCTGTCGATCACGGAACATTGTGTTCTGGTCCAAGGAAAACCCACATTATGTCGAAGAATTGGAACATCATCCTCCATAATGTCATGATATGGGCTGCAATGAATAGTCGACATCTGTTTGGACCGTATTTCTTTGATGGTCCAGTGAATCGAACAACTTATCTGGACATGCTGCAAACCACAACTTCGAAATCTTGTCATTCTGAATGACGTATGGTTCCAACAGGATGGGGCACCCGCCCATTACGCAATCGCTGTTCGGGAATACCTTGGTGAGGTCTTTCCGGATCGTTGGATCGGCCGAGGTTCGGCAGTGCTGCCCGCTCCACTTGAATGGCCACCTCGAAGCCCAGATCTCTCAACGTGTGATAATGCCCTTTGGGGTTTCATAAAGGAGGTTGTTGCACAGCAGCGCTACCAAACCACTGATGAACTTAAACAGGCAGTGAGACATGTTTTCTCTCGTATCAACCCGCAACTGCTTCGGAAAATGTCCCACAGAACATGGCGTAAAATTATTCTCTGTCACGAGAATGACGGAGCCCAAACAGATCCACTGGATGCTTAAGGATGCCTCAACATATAACTCAACATATACATCATACAACAGATACATAGTGCACTTACATTTCTTATTACAGGGGGATGGGGGGAGGGTAACAAGACATTGTGGACACTCTGCACATCATTTCACAATCAAACAACAGTTGAAACCGCGTTCCTTGAGTTTGTAGCATCTCGAAGCTGGACATTTAACCATGACGTCATATGGAAGCTTGTATCTCGTTTGTTTTTGCTGCTTGCGGGGATCATCTTGATCAATGAAGCTCATTTTGCACCGTATTTTTTTGATGTTTGAAGTTTCCATCAATATTCAGACATTTCATCTGCAACAACGTAATGTAAGATTTTGTAAAGTCTGATCATGTGCACCTAAGCTTTTACTTTATATTGTCTCTGTGTATCCGGTTTGGTAAATCGGTCATTGGAAACCGAACGATTTATGTTATTTTGTAGCGACAGCACTTAATTAATGAGTTAAACAGAAATCAGAATATGGTTGTTGTAAAAAGAATTCTTGATCGTTTTTCACTTTCTTTAGTGATTAATAGAGAGATCTATCGGTATAAAAGATCTGCCTGTTTTTATCATTCTTGCCATAAATTAGAGGAAATCGTTATTTTCCTTCGTGGGCGTGCTAAAATACTCTTAATTGACCTATGAAAGAAATAGCTTTTTTGCCCTTCTTTTCTTTTTGTACTGTAAATGTTTTTCCAAAGATGTCAGGGATAAAAGCAGTTCCCCGCCTTTTTATTTTCCGGTATGAGACAGGTCGCTTTTCGATCTGTCTCCTTAATTGTGAAATTGCAGTTTCTCGGAGAGAAAAATAAACCATTGAAAAAAGACAGAGAGAGAAAGAGAGAGAAAACTAAAGTAAAAGAATATAAAAAAGTTCTTACTGTTTAGAATCCATCTGCATTGCTACCCACGCCTGTAGTTCAGCATTCACGACTGCTTCATTTATCGCTAACGTTATGTTGTGCACTTGTCGAAGCAGGCGGCTGTTAAAAGACAGAGAAAGACAATGAATTAATTATGTGTGGTTTGAATTAACAAGCTCAGTTTTTTTTTCATTTCCTGTTTAGTTACGAGTCATTAGGTTTTCCCGTCATGCATCAGTTAATGTAGCTCTTTCTTTTAATAAGTAAAATGGAAACATGTTGAAAGAAACTCCTTATTTTGAAAGTGCCGACTTGCAAAGAATAAAGTTTTGCAACAATGCCATTAACGGGGTTTTTACAGTTAGCAACTGAGAAAAAAAAACAGCGAGAGAAAAAAGCACATGCACTAATATTTTATTAGAAAACATGTAAAAAGTAACACCCACTGCGGTGATAATTTTTATTCATGCTCGTAGAACTTCTTGCGACTGCAAAACATCTTGTATTAATTTTAAGTAGTTTTCGACCGTCTTTTTATAAGCGTTATTTCTCATCTTTCCTTTTATGGACACGGTATTTCCATTTTTAGAATCGGATTAGATATTTATTATTTATTCATTCATTTTTTCACATCTGGTAGAACTAAGTATGACAGAAATTCATAGTACGCAGTATCTCTATCTAAAGAAACGGAACTGAAAAACAAAAAATTGGGGACCCAGTGGAAGTAAATATATCCGGGGTTTTCTATGTGGGTTACAGATTTTCCTAGGAAAACAAGAAGTTCCACTAGCTGCTCATGTGTATATTTGATGCTTAGGAAGGATCAGGGGACAGTTGCACTCATCCCAATTTGTGATCCTTATCTGAAGGTGAGCTGCACTCAGAAAGAAAGACAACAAAGTGTCGATTACACTCACCCTGCCCTTGCGTTTTAGAGGGGGAATGTTAAAAATTGGTGAATGGAACAGAGGATCCTCCAGCATAAGATGCTGTTTGCTGGACAATGGTCCACAAACCGTGAAAAACAGTGGTGTCATTGCACCATTCATCAAACAGCGATTATAGAGATAACATGGAGTTTATGTACACTATATACAGGGTTCTTATGAATGTCCGTTTACCCCCCTCTAACTTTTAAACCGCGTATCGTACCGTCACGGAAGTAACATGAACCTATAGGAAAGTGACCATGCGCAATCTATTGGACGTGCTTGTAGCGCCCCTAGAGGCGAAATACGGAACTTAGCAAAACTTACTCAGAAACGAAGAGAGGTACGCAAAAAAAAGTCCAATTACAAAATGAAAGAGCGGTGTTTAATCAGTATAAAACTACACTTGGTTCAACAGAAACACTCACAGAAAAGACATGTTAAAGTAATAGACTTTAAATTACACACATAACAACACAGAGAGAACACACAGTTTCTGTAGTACAGGTGCAACTAACCTGGCGAGTAGTCTACCGTACACATTGTTCTAAGTGTGCACCATCAGCGACGATGCACATCTGGACTCGGGACAGAAATGCATCTCGAACAGCATGCAGCATCGCAGGGGTTACACAATTACATGCATTCCTTTAAATCTGCCACACTTGAAGGTTCCGTAGAGCACACCTGATCCTTCAGGTATCCCCAAAAGAAGAAGTCCATCGGTGTTAGGTCGGGTGACCGTGGCGGCCATTCCGTACAACCACCATGCCCAATAATATTGTTGCCCAACGAGCGAGATAAGAGCGAGCGAACTGGAAAGATTTTGTGGGTAGGACAGCCGTCATGTTGAAACCATATGCGTTTTAACGTATTCAAAGGAACATTATCCAACCAATCGCTTACTGGGCCACATAACAGCTGCAAGTAATGTTGTCCTGTTAACTTTCCCTCAATGAACACAGGTCCAATTACGGATGTTTGCCACATTCCACACCACACATTAAGTGACGAGTGTACTTGATGGCGTGCTTGTCTCGTCATGTGTGGATTTCTCACATCACAGTAATGAGAGTTCTGGTGATTGATGATCCCGCCCCTTGTAAATGCTGACTCGTCAGTCCATAGGATGTTATCCACAAACCACGGCTTTTCCTGTAAGGTGTGTCGAAGTTACAAAAGTCATACCTCCTTTGAAGGTCTCCAGGCATCAGGTTTTGCACGACAGTATCACGGTAGGGATGCACACCATGTTCGTTCAAGATTTGCCACACCCGTGATGCCGATAATTCACGCGCACCGTTCACTGCCGTCGTACTACTTCGTACACCCATACATGCGTCGTACTACTTCGGGGGTTTGAAAGAAAATAACCCTAAAACATCCGCAGAATGTACTCGAACACTGGCACCAATGGGACGACCGGAACGATGACGCTCAGTAGCGCTTCCTGTTTCTCGCAGGCGCCGGACAACTTTGGCAATTGTCTGTGCAAATGAATGCTGACGAGTGGGAAACCGTACTGTATGCAACCTCGCAGCCTTTTTTGCATTCTGCTGAATTTCGCCATACAGCAAGACCATATCACAGTACTCTTCATTCATGAAGATAGCCATCCACCTGCCGACCTCGTACTTTGATTCCCTCTCAATCCCCACCCATCATTTATATCCATTCGGCTGTCTGACGTCATTTTACGTCAAACGTGAAATTAGCATAACTACGTGTTATATCATGTAACCACTTTTCTGTTGCTGTCGCGTGCTAGCAGCCGGAAATCTGACGCTTTATTCTCGTTTTCTTGTCTTTTCTGTACCTGTTTCTGTTGAACCAAGTGTCGTTTTGTACTTAATTGAACACAGCTACACAACATAGAATTTATTGACATACAATAGTACGGTGTCGGTCCACCTTTGGCCTTAATATGTATGCACTGACCCTTCGAGACATGCTTTCGACAAGGTTTTGGAACACAGCGATAGGTATGCGCTTCCATTCAGTACATAATGCTGCCGCGAACTGTTGCTTAGTAGTAAGCCTTGGTTCCAAACTTCTTATGCTGGGCTCTAATTCATCCCATAGGTGCTCTGAGGGATTAAGATCAGGGCTCTGTGGTGGCCAGTCCACACACGATACGGAATTATCGCCAAACCACGCCGTAATAGTCCTTGCTTTATGGCTCGGTGCATTATCCTGCTGATACCAACAAGGCTCGGTTCCATAGTATTGCCACAGAGTTGGTAGTGCATAATTGTCCAGAATATCGAGGAGACGAGCTGGTTAACAGGTTGGTCCACGATAATCAATGGGCCGGGATCATATCACGAAAAACACCACCATACGAGTACACTTCCAGCTCCAAACGTGACGTAGGAACAGTACACTGTGGTAAATAGAGTTCCCCGCTGTCGCCGTACCCACACACGGCCATCAGACTGATGGATCGTGTATCTGGATTCATCAGTCCACAGGACTCATTTCCATTGATCTACGGTCCACAATAAATGTTCTTTACACCATGTTAAACGACGAGTAGCATTCCGAGTGGAGATGAAAGGCTTATGAGCAGCCGCAAGACCACAGTAACCCATGGAATGAAGTTCTCTGCGAATGGTACGCGTACATACCGAGATTCCAGCGTTTTTACTCAGCTGTAAACTGAGGTCATGTGCAGTACTCCGTCGATTAGCTGTAACGACTGTCCTGAGGCTTCGACGTCCTCTATTACGGATTTTCTTTGGTTTGCCGGTACGTTTTGCTGCTTCAGGCACGCCATGTGTCTTCCACTTATTCAGTACATCCAAAACAGTTGACTTGGGTATGTTTAAACGCCTATCGGTTTCTCTTATGGACAACCCACTAATATAAGACCCAACAATCTTTCCTTTCTCAAAGTCAGTTCTCTCCCGCCGCGACATTTTCACTCAACCTCAGATTGCGATATGATCGCGCTGTGAGGTTGAGTATATATACACTGCTGGCCACCCAAAATGCAAGACCAAGAAGGACACGAGATAGCAAAGCCAGATTTACTGGACACATAACAACAGATACAAAGATGAAAGGATTGAGCTTACAGGCCCGTGCGACTTGCGGAACACGCAGACATCAATAGTTCGTGTGGCCCCCATGGCTGGCAATAACGGCCGCTACACGCTGCGGCATCGAACGAAAGAGGATTTCGATGTGAGCTTGGGGCATGTCAGTCCAGGTTGCTTCCACACGTTACCACAGTTCATCAGGCGTAGCCGCGGGTGGTACTTGCCGGGTCATTTGGTTGCCGATCAGCGACCAGACGTGTTCGATGGGTGACATATCGGGAGAACAGGCGAGCCACGGCAGCAGTGACACCTGGCGGGCCGTGAAGAATTGTTGCACAATGCGTGCCACGTGCGGGCGCGCATTGTCCTTTTGAAACGTGGCCGCTGGCAGGTAAAGGAGGACTACAGGCTCCAAAACGTGGGAGATGTAGCGGTGGCTGTTGAGTGTACCGGTGTTGCGTACCAGAAGGGTGCGGGTGTCATATCCAATTGCGCCCCAAACCATAACTCCAGGCGACGGACCGGTATGGCGATGCATAATGCAGGCGTCATACTGTCTCTCACCGCGGTGCCGCCACACGCGGATCCGACCATTGTAGTGTTGCAGGCAGAAGCGTAATTCGTCGGAGAAGACAATGTCGTGCCATTCCGTAGTCCAGGTGCGGCGTTCAACGGCCCACTTCCGCCGCACTCACCGGTGGTGTAACGTCAATGGTAATCGGAGCAATGGGCGCCGTGCGACAAGTCCCCGCTCCTGCAGACGACGTCAAACGGTGCGTGCTGACACAGGTTGTTGCGCAACACACCCTAATTTCTTCGCTAACGTTCGTGATGTGGCGGTGCGAGCCGTCAATGCCCGCAACCCAACATGCCGGTCCTCTAATTCGGTGGTGTGCCGTGACTGCGGCAATCGCTGTCGGTCCGCCCGTTCCTCCTGCACCCACCGAATCCATACTCGCCTCACTGTGGCTGGATGTCGTCCCACACGGGCGCCAATGTCTCGGTACGATAAACCGCTGTCGCGATAAGCCACTATTCGTCCTCTGTCGAACTCTGAAACTTGCTGGAATGACTGCCGTATTCTGCGACGAGGCGTGAAGAAGCTTCCCACGCATAGGTCCGGCAGCACAACACACTTAAACCACTTACACCCCCGCCTTCTGTGCACCTTTCTTATAGTGCTTCTCGGTGGCGTGCCGGGCGCACATGATTTGCATATGCCCTGAGGCATCCTGCGAATTTCAGGCCAATCGGACGCTTCCTTCTTGGTGTTGCATTTTGGGTGGCCAGCAGTGTATATATATATAGTCAAGCAACGACCCGGAGGCAAAACTGCACAGGACAGCGAAAGGTTGTGTCTGAAAACAGCAGAGGTCAACCAGGGACAATATCTGTCATGACCATGCGTCGGACACTCGCACGAATGATATACACTGACGGAAAAAAATCCCAACACCAAGAAGGGATTGTGTTAGATAAACGACAGTTGGTAGGCGGTGAGAGTACATCTGTAAGATGATGTCTATGCAAATTTCGCGCTCGGCGCATACGTGTGGCGCTAACAGTGCCCCTCGGAACATGCAAAGCAGGTTTGCTGTAAATACGCGCTGTAACGTTCGTGAGCGTTAGTTATCGTTGACATTCGACGTAGGGCGTTGATGCTAGTCAAGAATGCCTTTAAGAAGACGAAGAAGCCATTATCAACAGCTCACGGAGTTTGAACGAGGTCGTGTAGTAGGGCTACGAGAAGGTGGATTTTCTTTCCGCAATATTGCAGAACGACTTGGCAGGAATGTAGCCACTGTGCATGATTGTTGGCAGCGGTGGTCAAGGGAAGGTACTGCCTCAAGAAGATCGGGTTCCGGCCGGCCACGTGGCACTACTGAGAGGGAAGACCGCCGTGTACGGCGTATGGCCGTGGCGCATCGTACCGCGTCTGCGGCAGCAATTCGAGCTGCAGTTGCTACCACAGTGACACAACGAACTGCTACAGATCGGTTACTTGAAGGACAGCTCAGAGCCAGACGCCATGTAGCGCGCATTCCACTTACTCCAAACCACTGCCGTTTGCGACGTCAGTGGTGTCAAGCTAGAGCTCATTGGAGGACGGAGTGCAGATCTGTTGTGTTTTCTGATGAAAGCCGGTTCTGCCTGGGTGCCAGTGATGGCCGTGTGTTGGTTAGAAGGAGGCCAGGTGAGCGCCTGCAACCAACCTGTGTGCGGCCGAGACACACTGGACCTACACCTGGAGTTATGGTCTGGGGAGTAATTTCCTATGACAGCAGGAGAACTCTCGTGGTTATCCCACGTACCCTGACGGCACAGTTTGTGACGTACCTGCCAGCAGGACGCACACGACATAAAAGCAGATAGTAGTCAGAACAAACGTCCGCGTAGCTCAATTGGTAGAGTGACTTATTCCGGAATGAGGGGATCCGGGTTCGAATCCTGGCGTGGACAGAAATGACGGAGAAATTTACTTCGTTATAATGGCGCCCGAACTATCCGGATGACCCGACCGTTCAAAATCTCGCAATGGTGTGATGTTCTTTCCACACCGCAAGATAGGAAAAATCAGAGAATCCCTTCTCCAGCGCTTCGAAAAATAAATGTGTGTGACGTTGCATTCCACACACCAGATTGACTGGGAGTTCTGAAGTGCACGTTCTACAGTGGATGGATGCCTGCAACGATTCATGGTCACGGCTGACCCGTGGCCCATGCCCCCGGCCCTCTTTCGGGGGGGGAGATGTGACGTACCTGCCAGCAGGACGCACACGACATAAAAGCAGATAGTAGTCAGAACAAACGTCCGCGTAGCTCAATTGGTAGAGTGACTTATTCCGGAATGAGGGGATCCAGGTTCGAATCCTGGCGTGGACAGAAATGACGGAGAAATTTACTTCGTTATAAGTTGTACGTCGGTTTGGTGATTCAACCTGTTGTGCTGCCATTCATGAACAGCATTCCAGGGGTGTTTTTAACAGGATAACGCTCTCCCGCATACCGCTGTTGTAACCCAACATGCTCTACAGAGTGTCGACATGTTGCCCTGGCCTGCTAGATCACCAGATCTTTCACCAATCGAGCACGTATAGGACATTATTGGACGACAACTCCAGCGTCATCCCCAACCAGCATTAACCGTCCCTGTATTGACCGACCAAGTGCAACAGGCATGGAACTCCATCCCACAAACTGACATCCAGCACCTGTACGACACAATGCATGAACGTTTGCGTGCTTGCATTCAACATTCTGTAGGTTACACCGGTTATTAATGTAGCAGCATTTCACATTTAAAATGGCTCTTCTCGCGCTTACATTAAGCTGTGATCTTGAAACCTTAATCGATTAAATATGTTACCTATACAAATGTATTGCCGCCATTTCATTCCTCTACAACTATTTTTTCGTGGTGTTGGGATTTTTTTACGTCAGTGTATAACAGCAGATGACCCCGACGACATCCTTTCCTAACCAAGGTTTAGCGACACAAAAGACTCTCCTGGTGCAAAGATCATGCAAGTTTGACGTCGGATGACTTGGAAAATGTGTGCTGGTCTGACGATTCTCGTTTTTTACTCCACTCCGTGAATGGTCATGCAAGCATGTGGCGCAAATAACATGAGGCACTCGATCCATCCTGCATGATCTCCTCAGTGCAAGCTGGTGGTGGCGGTTGTATGGCTTGGGGAATGTTTACCTGGCAGATACTTGGACCCCTGGTGCATGTGGAGCAGCGTATGTTTAGTGCACACTATCGTGAATTGCTTGCTGACTCTGTACACTCAGCAATGTTGCAATTTTTCCCGAATGGAGACAATGTCCTCTAGTGCCGTAGCTACCGGGAGGGCGGTTTCCCTCACAGAATTGTCATTATAGGTGCGTACATTTATGCTATGGGGGATGTTACTGTTCCTGTTATATATTATTGACCTTCCTCTGTGCCTGCAATCAGCTCATGCTTTGCTATACGCTGATGATACTGTCATTTTTCAAAAATGTCATGATTTGCATAAGTTACAAATAATGATCTATCAAATTTATCTCATGGGTTATGCTCTAACAAATTATCACTTAATATTCTAAAAACCAACGCCGTATATTTCCGAAACGTTCATAAAAGAGAGGACATAAATAAATTTCCAGTCAGGATTAATGATCTCTCCCTTAAAATTGTGGACAAAGTTCAGTATCTTGGTGTTTGGTTTGATGAATTCTTTAACTGGAATATGTATGTTCAGTTTGTTTTAAAAAAGTTTCCTTACAGGTTGGCCTGCTTGGTAAAATTAAGCATCTCTTCCCTATCAATGTCCTAAAAACATTTTACCATGCTTTTATTTATACCCATCTCTCCTATTGTCTGGAATCTTGGTATTCAAATATAAGTGCAAACAATAAGTTATGCTTGCTCAAATTACAGAAGAAATCTGTTCGCTGTATGCTGAACACAGATTACATGTCTCATTCAAAACCATTATTTCTAAAACTAAATATTCAAAAAATTCATGAAATTTTTACCTTGAAACTAGGTATCATGTTTTTTAAAATAATGCATCTTAAACTGCCTATTTTTCAATCTGACATCAAATATCTGGATTATTCCATCTTCACCAGATCTGTTGCTAACAACAAATTATGTCAGCCGTGTGTTAGACTTAATTATGGTTTAAATAGCATACTGTATAAAGCCATTATCCTATGGGATAATCTCCCAGAGAGCATCAGATCCCTGGAAAATATCAAAAAGTTTCCCTTGTCTCTGCGAAATTACATTGTAAATCACCCTGATCTCCATAACGAATCTCAACCCTATCATTAAATTGTAGTTCCAAGCATGCTGCTAACAGTGGTGCTTCTGTTATAACCATCTTACTTGCTTTCATATATGCCATATGTTTTATTCTTTTTCTTACATCTGATAGGGGGAATCGCCTTACAACCAATGTGCTCAGATTCCTCCTGGTGTATTGCATTTTCATATAACTGTAAGTTTTAAATGTGTGCAATAAATAATTGTACTGTATTGTATGTAAAAAATAGAAATTGTAGCTAAAAAAGAAAGTTACACCCTTCAGTATTTTCTTTTTAGAGACTTTAGTTAGTTTCATACAGTTCCATGTATTTAATCAGGGTACAGAATAACATACACTATGAGCTGTGAACATTTTATATACGTACAT
Organism: Macrothele yani; assembly: GCA_039090855.1. Lineage (NCBI taxonomy): Eukaryota > Metazoa > Arthropoda > Arachnida > Araneae > Macrothelidae > Macrothele > Macrothele yani. Next base: position 164,235,643 of record CM077029.1, on the reverse strand, counting down.
GAAGGGAATTTTCCAAAACAGTGAATGGAGGCAGCATAGAAAACAATAATATGCTGATATGTCTAACCTCCATGACCTTTCCGAACATGTCGTTGGGATGAACAGCTAATTAATCATTTGTGCTCTGTCGCAGAAAATTCTCTGATCGTTTAACCCTGAACGGATTTTCCAGGCCTACCCCTAAAGCTTCTAGTTATTGTTGTGTTCACTATCCGATACTCACTTGTACTGCTCTGGTTTGTCTTTTGTTCTGCATTTCTGTGGAGTGGTGTTGTAGGCGGTCACATAACATTTGCGCTTTACTTGGTATTTAAAACCTGTGGTTCTTGAATATCAAGGACGTCGCCGAGGGTGCGAGGGTGGGCGTTAGCCTACCCTGCCACCCACCCAGTTCAAAATGTGCCATTTTTTAATATAGTTAACTTTAAAATATGTATAATCCCGACTTTGCTATGTAATAATAAGTCTCGTGTTTTTCTTCGTGTACCCCTACGTATTTTTCCCTACAGGAAGTGCGTTGTTTAAGTCTCAGTAGAAAAACTATCAAAATAACATAAGCAGGGCCATGAAAATTCAGTTGTTCTTCACTCTTCCAATTCCTTAGTTTAGGCCTCTTTTTCATGTCTGTACGGCTAGGGAGCAAATGTGGAGGTTATATAGGAATTAACTGAAGGGGTCACTACCAATTGATCTGCTGTTTGTTTTCTTTACAAAATAGGAAATTCCAACACGAAAAGTGGAGTCTAAAGGTACCCGGGGACAGTGAAAGTGCAGACATTGGCTGACGACTGCTTTGCAGGAGAGTGGAAGGCAAAGTCGCTGGCTTAAAGAAGGTAGTTAAGGAGGGAGAAAGTATTGTGCCTGCGTAGCATGACGTTAAAATTTGATTTAGATAAACAAAAACGGCATTTTCTTTTAAATAAATTGTTCAAGTACAGTAGTACTATTTTCGTAAGCAAAAATGCAAAATTTTGAAAAGCAATTTAAGAAAATGCATTTAGAACAAGCAAATAGCTAAAGGGGATATTCTACCAACACTTGTATCTCACACCAGTGGCGAAACTAGACAGATCCGTAACTGTATGTGTGTGCAGGTGGAGTGGGTGGAAATTACACGAATTCCTTTGTAGCCTATAGTGAAAATCACTAAAGCCGGTGACGCAGTGGTCTAAGCGCTGGCTTATGACCATTCGTCCGAGAATGGTCCACCAGGTTCCAATCCCGATGAGGCATGGATATTTTGTTTGTCTTACGGCACGGGCTCTCTCCCACGAGCGACTACTTATAGCCCATTGAGTTGCTCACGGTGGTCGTTAAACCTTCAATAAAAAAAAAAAAAAAAAAGCATTCAAAATTCGTTCTTTCAATGTTTCATAAAAAAAAAAAAGGTTGCTATCAAGTTTGCCCACCAAAAATAATGCTCGCCCACCCGTCGCCCATCCTGATTTCGAAGTCTAGCGACGTTCTTGTTGGATATTTACCTAGTTTTTACATTTTCTTATAAAACTATATCAAGAACCTGATGCGATTTTTGAACGATCATAATACTTTCCTATAACGGCGGTGTGTGTCAGAGAGCAAAAATCACATATAATTTGAGTAGAGCTCAAAGGGACGTAATTTTAGACTCGAAGAGGCGTAAATTCAAGTCTCGCCCTCCCAGGTAAGAAAAACTTGCGACGGTCTTGGTGTCTTCCAAGATGACAATGCGCCGATCCACAGGTCCAATGTTATAAAGGAATGGTTTAAGGAACACAGTTCAAGACTTCCAGCATATCGATTGGCCTCCGAAGTCCTCCGATATCAATCCCGTAGAGCAATTGTAGGACCCTATGGAGCGGCATATCAGGCATCCGGATATACCAATCACCTCCGTACTTGTATTGAAGCCGCATTACACATCTTGGTCGGCCATACCTCTCAAGTGCTTCCGGTGTCTTATTGAATCGATGTCACGTAGGATAGCTGTTGTATTGAGGGCGAAAGGAGGACCTACGAAGTATTATGTAGGTGGTCATAATTCACTGATCACTCAGTGTATGTTGAATCGATGCCACGTCGGATAGCTGCTGTACTGAGGGCGAAAGGAGGACCTACGAAGTATTATGTAGGTGGTCATAATTCACTGATCACTCAGTGTATGTTGAATCGATGCCACGTCGGATAGCTGCTGTACTGAGGGCGAAAGGAGGACCTACGAAGTATTATGTAGGTGGTCATAATTCACTGATCACTCAGTGTATGTTGAATCGATGCCACGTCTGATAGCTGCTGCACTGAGGGCGAAAGGAGGACCTACGAAGTATTATGTAGGTGGTCATAATTCAGTGATCACTCAGTGTATGTTGAATCGATGCCACGTCGGATAGCTACTATACTCAGGGCAAAAGGAGGACCTACAAAGTATTATGTAGGTGGTCATAATTCAGTGATCACTCAGTGTATGTTGAATCGATGCCACGTCTGATAGCTGCTGCACTGAGGGCGAAAGGAGGACCTACGAAGTATTATGTAGGTGGTCATAATTCAGTGATCACTCAGTGTATGTTGAATCGATGCCACGTCGGATAGCTACTATACTCAGGGCAAAAGGAGGACCTACGAAGTATTATGTAGGTGGTCATAATTCACTGATCACTCAGTGTATGTTGAATCGATGCCACGTCGGATAGCTGCTGTACTGAGGGCGAAAGGAGGACCTACGAAGTATTATGTAGGTGGTCATAATTCAGTGATCACTCAGTGTATGTTGAATCGATGCCACGTCGGATAGCTACTATACTCAGGGCAAAAGGAGGAATTACGAAGTATTATGTAGGTGGTCATAATTCACTGATCACTCAGTGTATGTTGAATCGATGCCACGTCGGATAGCTGCTGTACTGAGGGCGAAAGGAGGACCTACGAAGTATTATGTAGGTGGTCATAATTCACTGATCACTCAGTGTATGTTGAATCGATGCCACGTCTGATAGCTGCTGCACTGAGGGCGAAAGGAGGACCTACGAAGTATTATGTAGGTGGTCATAATTCAGTGATCACTCAGTGTATGTTGAATCGATGCCACGTCGGATAGCTACTATACTCAGGGCAAAAGGAGGAATTACGAAGTATTATGTAGGTGGTCATAATTCACTGATCACTCAGTGTATGTTGAATCGATGCCACGTCGGATAGCTGCTGTACTGAGGGCGAAAGGAGGACCTACGAAGTATTATGTAGGTGGTCATAATTCACTGATCACTCAGTGTATGTTGAATCGATGCCACGTCTGATAGCTGCTGCACTGAGGGCGAAAGGAGGACCTACGAAGTATTATGTAGGTGGTCATAATTCAGTGATCACTCAGTGTATGTTGAATCGATGCCACGTCGGATAGCTACTATACTCAGGGCAAAAGGAGGACCTACAAAGTATTATGTAGGTGGTCATAATTCAGTGATCACTCAGTGTATGTTGAATCGATGCCACGTCTGATAGCTGCTGCACTGAGGGCGAAAGGAGGACCTACGAAGTATTATGTAGGTGGTCATAATTCAGTGATCACTCAGTGTATGTTGAATCGATGCCACGTCGGATAGCTACTATACTCAGGGCAAAAGGAGGACCTACGAAGTATTATGTAGGTGGTCATAATTCACTGATCACTCAGTGTATGTTGAATCGATGCCACGTCGGATAGCTGCTGTACTGAGGGCGAAAGGAGGACCTACGAAGTATTATGTAGGTGGTCATAATTCAGTGATCACTCAGTGTATGTTGAATCGATGCCACGTCGGATAGCTACTATACTCAGGGCAAAAGGAGGACCTACGAAGTATTATGTAGGTGGTCATAATTCACTGATCACTCAGTGTATGTTGAATCGATGCCACGTCGGATAGCTGCTGCACTGAGGGCGAAAGGAGGACCTACGAAGTATTATGTAGGTGGTCATAATTCACTGATCACTCAGTGTATGTTGAATCGATGCCACGTCAGTTAGCTGCTGTACTAAGAGCGAAAAGAGGACCTACAAAGTATTATGTAGGTGGTCATAATTCACTGATCACTCAGTGTATGTTGAATCGATGCCACGTCGGATAGCTGCTGTACTGAGGGCGAAAGGAGGACCTACGAAGTATTATGTAGGTGGTCATAATTCACTGATCACTCAGTGTATGTTGAATCGATGCCACGTCGGATAGCTGCTGCACTGAGGGCGAAAGGAGGACCTACGAAGTATTATGTAGGTGGTCATAATTCACTGATCACTCAGTGTATGTTGAATCGATGCCACGTCTGATAGCTGCTGCACTGAGGGCGAAAGGAGGACCTACGAAGTATTATGTAGGTGGTCATAATTCACTGATCACTCAGTGTATGTTGAATCGATGCCACGTCGGATAGCTGCTGTACTGAGGGCGAAAGGAGGACCTACGAAGTATTATGTAGGTGGTCATAATTCACTGATCACTCAGTGTATGTTGAATCGATGCCACGTCGGATAGCTGCTGCACTGAGGGCGAAAGGAGGACCTACGAAGTATTATGTAGGTGGTCATAATTCACTGATCACTCAGTGTATGTTGAATCGATGCCACGTCGGATAGCTGCTGCACTGAGGGCGAAAGGAGGACCTACGAAGTATTATGTAGGTGGTCATAATTCACTGATCACTCAGTGTATGTTGAATCGATGCCACGTCGGATAGCTGCTGCACTGAGGGCGAAAGGAGGACCTACGAAGTATTATGTAGGTGGTCATAATTCACTGATCACTCAGTGTATGTTGAATCGATGCCACGTCGGATAGCTGCTGCACTGAGGGCGAAAGGAGGACCTACGAAGTATTATGTAGGTGGTCATAATTCACTGATCACTCAGTGTATGTTGAATCGATGCCACGTCTGATAGCTGCTGCACTGAGGGCGAAAGGAGGACCTACGAAGTATTATGTAGGTGGTCATAATTCACTGATCACTCAGTGTATGTTGAATCGATGCCACGTCGGATAGCTGCTGTACTGAGGGCGAAAGAAGGACCTACGAAGTATTATGTAGGTGGTCATAATTCACTGATCACTCAGTGTATGTTGAATCGATGCCACGTCGGATAGCTGCTGCACTGAGGGCGAAAGGAGGACCTACGAAGTATTATGTAGGTGGTCATAATTCACTGATCACTCAGTGTATGTTGAATCGATGCCACGTCGGATAGCTGCTGCACTGAGAGCGAAAGGAGGACCTACGAAGTATTATGTAGGTGGTCATAATTCACTGATCACTCAGTGTATGTTGAATCGATGCCACGTCGGATAGCTGCTGCACTGAGGGCGAAAGGAGGACCTACGAAGTATTATGTAGGTGGTCATAATTCACTGATCACTCAGTGTATGTTGAATCGATGCCACGTCGGATAGCTGCTGTACTGAGGGCAAAAGGAGGACCTACGAAGTATTATGTAGGTGGTCATAATTCAGTGATCACTCAGTGTATGTTGAATCGATGCCACGTCGGATAGCTACTATACTCAGGGCAAAAGGAGGACCTACGTACGAAGTATTCGGAAGGAGGTCATAATTCAGTGATCACTCAGAGAGAGAGAGAGAGAGAGAGAGAGAGAGAGAGAGAGAGAGAGAGAGAGAGAGAGAGTGCCCATTGTCTTGCATAACAATACGCAATGTCACACTGCTGCTCATGTAAGGAATTTGTTAGCACGATGGCAGTGGGAGTCGCACGAACATCTGTGCTATTCCCCTGACATGAGCCCGTGTGACTTTGTTCTGTTCACAAAACTGAAAGAAACACTGTGAGGAACGCGTTTTCACACAAGAGGAGAAATCCTTCGAGCGGAAAGGCGCTCGTGTGCTGACGTCAACTAAAACAGCTCTTATGACGGTTATAACGTAGAAGTCTTTTCGTACTTCTACGTTAATTTAAAACAGCAACATATTAAGAAATAGTTCCTAAATGAAAGAAACCTTAACGGCCAGACGAAACATGTAAACAACAGAAGTCAAACTTACGGAAAAGATGCTTTATTCAAGGTTGTAGCACGTCCATAACAGAACGATATCAATATTTAAACACACCACAGAGCTTCTCTTTACAACGCTCTCTTTCAACGCTCGCTTTACACGCTCTCTTTTAACGCTCTCCCAGCAACAGTTTAGTCGTCGTTTTTATTTCTCGTTCTTATCTTATCTCAGGCATACGTCACGTGCATTCAACCTCAATTGTGTTGCCAAACGTATTCGTTTGAGAGAAAATATATTACGTTAAGAGTGAAATATAACTGAGAATAACTCAAGATTTACACAGGGAAAGGAACTAAAAAGGAAAGTTAATTTAGAATATACGTCACACGGTATCCAGCGCCTTCCAGATATGTGGCATCAGGTTATCAATATGGGAGGAGATTATATTGAAGGGATGTAAACTTATTCTGCTGTATGAATAAATATTTTGGACATAGAGGTATGTTGTCACTATTTTACATCCAACCCTCCTACAAGTGTGTGTGTGTGTGTGTGTGTGTGTGTGTGTTTGTGTGTGTGTGTGTTTCAGCAGGGAGTTGGGGTGGGGTGGGGTGAGTGCAATTAGCTCATGAACCGGGAGAGGCTGCGAGTGCAACTGACCTTTTACAGAGTTTCTTGAGTGCAACTGACCCTTTCTGAAGTTTCTTGATTGCAACTGACCCTTTGTGAAGTTTCTTGATTGTAACTGACCCTTTCAGAAGTTTCTTGAGCGCAACTGACCCCAACACCCTTTGGAAGTTCTGCATAAGTTTGTTTTCTTTACCAGGAACATGAACTTCGTTTTATTTTAGTTTCCAATTCCTTTGCAGTCATCGTTACATGTACTCTCGAGAACTGACGATTCGCAGTTATATATCATAGCGACATGCAAACACGGAAATAAAATTACTATGGAATACATATAAGGAAAAACCAAAAAGTGTTACGAACTCAGCTCAAAAGTTAGGTTACCCCGGCGCCGCAGTGGTCTAAGCTCTGGCCTCTGGTAGTTCGTTGTAGCGGGCGAGGGCTCGATACCCGCATGAGGCACCTGGAACTAGTGGCCTAAAATTAAGGACGGGAGACTGCTTACAGCCCACTGATTTGCTTACAGTAGTCGTTAAACCCCCAAATAAACAGCAAATCACATGATAACGATAATACTTAAAAATAGTGAATATGGATCATACTCGTATTTGTTACACATCTGTTCCCTGCGCTGTTGGAATACAAACCCGAAGAAGTCAGTGTCTAACAGTGGCGTAGCCAGCAAGGGGAAGGTCCTTGGCACCAGATCCATACAACCCGAGGAGCATAGGTCCGGAAACACACACCATTATATGTTCCTTCTCAGCAATGTTTTTCTTTTTATTAATATATATTTGCATTTAATGAAAGAGGACGATATTTATCCAGCTTGTAAAGATTTTGTGCGTATTCAAATTTAGAAAATTTTTCCTGGGAGGCTTCACTGAGTGACCTGAATCCACGAAGACCGCCCCCTCTCCCTTCAGTTTTTAAAGAGCTTCTGGTTACGCCACTGATTTGGAATACCACAGCTGACTGATCAGTGGATATTTGTCAGCCCCAGTCATTCCTAGTTGTTGCAGTCTGGTTTTTGTTTAACCAATTCGTTCTTAAGAGGCACGGGGTATCGCAATGACGTTCTTTACAACGCAAAAGAAATAATAATAGTAATAAAAAAACCCGGAAAAATACTCTCATTTCACAGTGAATTTTTTTATAGAATAATATTTTTACCGATGTCGGCTAAACAACGAAAGAAATAAATAAAATTAAATAATAAAGTAAAATAACACGATCTATTCGCAGGAAACAAACACTCCACATTCAAATGGGTAATTACGCCATTTTTCGAGAAACTTGAATCGTTACTCAATACATATCTGTTTAGTATCATTGTCACGAACACTATGAAGCGCATTTCCAGTGCACTGCTGCGTTGTCAGTTTCGTATCAAATAAAATGGCGAATGAATTGTGAATGGTTCAGTGTTAGGAGACATATGCGAGCAAAAAAAAAAAAAAAAACTCCAACCCAGCAGCTGTTTATAAGGCTCTAATATCATTTAAGAAGTTCATAAAAAAAAAGAGAGAGAAGAGAGCGAGAAAATTGTGTAGCTCGATGACATCCCCACCTCAGAGTGAAAAATAGAAGCATTTTTTTCACCACTGGGGAGGACCCGCATGTGTGGTATATTAAAAACTGTCAGTAGAAACTTCGCGACTGAGGGTGTATTTTATGCCATATAAATAAGCAGTAATATTTCTTTGCTGTCTTTTTTTTTTTCAAAAGTCGCACATTCGTTAGACTTTAAAGCGCGTCGATTTTTTTTCTGATACATTTGATAGCAAATTTTATAATTGGCGCAAAGCTGCCGTATTTTTTTCACTGTCTCCCAAGCAGCCATCTCAGGAAACTTGAAAATGGTTTCGCTCTGGAGCTGGAATAGTACCTGCACCTCCCGAGCATGCTGGTGATACACCACCTAACACAATGAAGTCCCAAGTGACTGAAGCTAAGGAGATGTATATAGCTGAGGAATTTGAATTCCGTTAAGATTTACCCCAAAGACCCATCTCTTCTCTAGGTACGGATTTGAGTCACAAGTTCAGTCAGTTGCTTCAGATTTCAACGAAAATACGGCACCTCTGTGCCGATAACGACATTTCTATAGACCTTCCGTGTGCATTTTTGAAGAATTATTTCTTCAGGGGAATCGTTTCCCATTGATTTCTATGAAATTTGATATCTTCGTCAAACGTGTTCTTCATCTAAATTGTCTTGGAGACACTTTCGGTTTATATATAGACCAAAAGAATATTACTGACAAAGTACTAGCAATAGTATCAGGATACTTCAGCAGTTTTCGACACTGAAATTTGTGTGAAAACACAATTTTGTTCGTGACAGAGATCGAAACCGCTCCTCCTTCACTCCGGAGTAAGTTGCTCTCCCAACTAAGCTACGCGAACGGAATGTACCGCTGCATATTTGTCGTCTTGGCACGTGATTTACCTTTGTAGTACGTCACATCATCGCCCTCTTAACTTTTTTTTTTTTTGAAGCGAAGTGGGAATTTTTCACTAATTCCAGACGATGTGTGGAACAAACATCACACCTTTTTCGAAGAACCCAACGGCAAGGCCGCCCCGGTGGCGCAGTGGTCTAAGGCGCTGGCCTCTGATCATTCGCCCGTCAGGGTCTGGGTTCGAATCCCGGTCAGGCATGGATGTTGTGTTTGTCTTACGGCACTGGCTCTCTCCCTTCCCTGGAACCAGTGACCCTAAATTAGGGACGGGCGACTGCTTATTGCCCATTGAGTTGCTCACGGTGGTCGTTAAACCTACAATAAAAAAAAAAATTGTCATCTTGACACGTGATTCACCTCTGTAGTACGTCACAGCTGGTCGACGGCGTTTTCCACTTTTACCAATATTTATCTCTCATCTTTTTTTTTTCTTTCTTTTAGGGGTTTAACGACCACCGTGAGCAACTCGATGGGCTATAAATAGTCGCCTGTCCCTAATTTAAGGGCATTGGTTCCAGAGAAGGGATAGAGCCAATTCCATAAGACGAACACTTCCATGCCTCATGGGATTCGAACCCGGACCCATCTCGGAAGAACAATCAGAAGCCAGCGCTTACAGCACTGAAACACATTTCTTCTCCTGTTTCCAGAAAACTGTTGCCGCTTTTCTTTTATTCTACGTCTCCCTCATAGGTATCAAAGAGAAACCCAGCGTATCCACTTTAAGCGTATCTAGGTAATTTATTGGACACAACTTCATTTCGGCAGCTTTATTTACTCAATACAAGTCGTGTTTCTGAAGGAACTAAGAATTTTGTCTTCTTATTTTCAGATAAATATTTTTCATCTATCTATGCGCTAACCTTAATATATTAAGAGAGAGAATGCAACCTTCATTTTTGCATCCCATTACATAAAGTATAGATTTGTACTCTTATGAATCGTAATATTATGAATACCTACTTAACAGCGGGTTTGGGCACCTTTCGATGCGAAAACCGATTCCTTCCGCTGTGGCATTGATTCAATTTGACCGTGGAAGGTGTCTTCAGGTGTTCTGTGCTAGCTGGACAGAATGACGTCACGGAGTTCGCCAACACAGTGGCGAACTCCGTGACGTCATTCTGTCGTACATCTAGTATTCAATAGTGCCCTTTACATCTAGTATCCAATAGATGTAAAGAGCACGATTGGACACTAGATGTAAAGAGCACGTGCGAAGTGTCAAACAGGACATGCAGAATACAGCCCTCGCCAGAGAAGTCATGCATTCATCGGCTGCTCCACTATGGAATAGTATTAGAAGAATTGCCCCTTACACGAATTTTAAAGAGATTGCCATCAGGGAAACAGTCGAAATCCTATCCAGAAAACTAGCGTGCAATGATACAGTTTCTACTGAACTACCAAGAGCTTGACATGCGTTAGTAAAAGATGGAAACACATCGCGACACACCGTATAATTGCGTGATAAAAATTCGTGTAATATGCTCGTGATGTCACCCGTGTTATTTTCAAAAATCATCTTTGTTCCTTACGTGCTCCAATTCCCTGCATTGTATGTCTACCATTGCCTAAAGAAAGCCTCCCAGTGGAGTGCGAAAGCTTGGCGAATCTTTGTACTTACTACGCTACAAAAATAAACGGATTTAATACGCTACATGCGTCTCTTGAGTGTTCAGAGTGTGGTGTATTTATAATTAACTTCATTTAACGCGTCTTTTGAAAAACGGAAATAAATCCTAATATATAATTTGCTAGAGTTCTCCTCCGTGCCACTTTTTAAGTCGTCATAGCAACAACCGAGATGCAAATGTTTGTGACGTCACGCTTTGCTTTTCGTGTTTTTGTGTAGGTGACGTCATCACATACACGCTCACAGTCTACGCGTGTGACTTTCTTTGTTGTCATAGCAACAAAGAAAACAGCTGCTGCTGTGACGTCATCTAATCGAAATAATTCTCACATGACGTCAGGAATGCGTTACGTCACACGGTCAGCTCTTTACAGATTCGAAAAGTTTACGTCAGGAATTTTGGTTCTGTTTCACATAGGGTATATACACTGAAGAGCAATTGAATTAGAGATACTTGTCTAGTAACGTGTAGTACCACCTTTCGCCCTGATGACGGCGGCGATTCGTCTCGGCACGGACTCGAAAAGACACCGGAAGCGTTGGAAAGCCATACGGATCCACGACCCCTGAACAAGCTCCCCAGTTCACGAAGATTTGATGGAGGGGGTCAGAACCTCGAACACCTGTCGCGATGGCATCCCAGATGTGCTCGATGGGATTGAGGTCAGGTGACCTAGCTGGCTAAGGAAGCGAGGTCACGTCGGTGAAGTGTTCATCCAACCATTCGGATACAATTAGGGAGTGATGGCACGGTGCATTGTCTTGTTGCAGGATGAGGTCCCCAGTGGGATGTTGAAGACGCACAAACGAGAGCAAATGGTCGTTCAGGATATCCCGGTAACGTTTACCTGTGAGAGACGATGTCACACGTACCAGGGGTCTCATTTCAGTCCACGTAAACAGTCCCCAGACAAGAATGCCACCCCCACCAGCTTGAAGAGTACCCTGCTGGTAAGAAGGATCCATCGCTTCATGTGGTTTGCGCCGTACTCGTATCCTGCCATCCGCATGTACCAACGTGAACTCGACTCATCAGTCCAGGTAACATTTTTTCCACATGTCTAGGGTCCAGTGGCGATGTTCCCGCGCCCATGCTTATCTTTGCACCCTGTGATGTGCGGTCAGCAGCGGTACCCTCGTGGGACGATGGCTTCTGTACCCCATAGCGAGGAGATGGTTCTGGATGGCGTGGCTGCTTACACGTTTTTGTGCACCAGCGTTACTTTGCAGAGTGATTTCTTGCACTATGGCCCATCTATCCGCTGTTACAATGCGAGCTAGCCGACGATGACCCCGCTCATCCACACGCTGTTGTCCACGGCAGTTGGCCCTTGCAAGGATGGTTTTATCGAATTCGATGTACTCACGGTGCATCCGTGACACAGTGGCTCGTGAAAATCCCAGTGCCTGCACGACTTCCGAGATGGAGTGACCCATTCGTCGGGCCCCAACAATTTGGCCACGATCAAATGCGCTTAGATCCTTCGTCTTACCCATACCGCGTTCGACTCTTACTGATCGCCGTCGCATCACTTCTTATATTGTTGGATCGCTGCATACGTCATGTCATTTCCGTTTACAGGGCCACCCACAGCGCCACATTTGCATAACGCCAGCTGTCTCTAATTCAGTTGCTCTTCAGTGTATGAAAGAAATTCGAATTTTTCGTAAGCCAGGAAAATTCAGAATTTTCCTGGCGTACGAAAAAAAAGTGAAATTCAGGTTTCTTTCCGTTATCTCACGGAAAAGGTATCAGAAATATGCTTCGCTAATTCACGAAAGGAATCAGGGAAAGTAGAACTTGAATTTCAGATTTTTTTAGTGTGCCAACAATGCCTGCGGTTGCTGAGATGCGGTCCCCAACCTTCCTCTGCGGTTAATTATTTCCCATTTAAACTCCAACTAGTCTTTCCCTTTCCCTATTGCACAGGTTTCGTACTGGCGAACTCACTCGCTCTGCTTGTACCGTCTTTATGGTCGGTGATATCACTACTGCGGGCTGTAGAACACGTTCACTCCCCGAAGACTGGTGATGATAATTATCTGGTCCATGAGTAAATAACACTTTCCGTTATAGCAGACGGCAATCTTTCTCTTGAACTTTTTTCCTGGTTTCCCAAATGAAGTCCACTCAGCTGAATTTTTCATTAATTTCATCTTTCTAATCTCAATCCATTTTTCCTCAGAATTTTCAGTATCATCTTTGCTGCATTAATATATATATAAAAAAAAATAGTGAAATTCTTCTCCTCTCTTCACCTTCGTTTGCGCAGTCATCCGTTTTCAAGCCTTATTGTTAAACTCCTCTCTCTATCCAGGATAGGATATCTTTGGTCTTCTTCCTCTTTCACTTCTACCCTCAGGGGTCCACTCCAAAAATCATTTTACGCAGTCTTCCACCATTCGAACGGTTAGCATGTCTACTACAGCTCAGTGGTCGCTTCCCGATAATTTCAATTAAATTTTCTTCGGCTTTCATTAAAGCTCCGACATCCTCATTTTTTACGTTTCCTAATGTTAGTTTTCTTGTCTCTCGTCGGCAAAATTGCTTCTCTCAAACAAGTAAGATTTGTTCACGCTAATTTTAATTTTCCCTCTCAAGTATAAACAGAATAGCTTCGTTGTCTATAGTTTGGCACTTCCAGCCTTCGAAAATTTGTTAAACAAGATCTTTTTTTTATTCCTTTTTCCTTAAAGCATCAATTTCTACTTCCTTTTTCATTTTATATTATTTGAATTTCATATTTCTCAAGAATAACATAAACCTTAGAATGGTAATTAAAAAAATTAATGCCACAGCAATTGATCTTGTTTTCGCGCGTAACAAGCGTATCAATATTTGCGTACACCTGAGGGGGAGATTCCAAGATTATTCTCATAATGAATAGCTCGGCTCTTGTTTTGGATTTCACATTTCTTATACATATGTTAGAGTCGCAGTTTCAAATGGAATGTGCTACCTAAAAATAAAGGAGTGTCATTTTTCGTGAAACTGTGCGCAGCGATTATTTTTTGGTTCTGGTTTTATACATTACGTGTATTTGTAGTTTGGAAATACAACGATGCCTTATAAAACTTGAGATATATATACTCTAATTTAACTTTCCTGTTTAGTTCCTCTTATGTAAATTTGGTTTATTATCGTTACACATTTGTCTAAGCTTAACGCCACATTTTCTCCTCTGCACGAATTTAACTTTTGGCAACAACCTGACATAAGGTCAAAGTGCAATGACGTAGTTGGGATACGAGAGATAAGAGCTGCTGTTTCAATGTTTCCTACACATTATGTTTTTCTGGACTCAATGTTATCACGCGCAATGTTTCGAGCGCGCTGTTACGTGCAAGGTAATGTAACGATTTTTTTCATTGGGGTTTAACGACAACTGGGAGCAACTCGATCCGCTACAATGTAGAACCAGTGGCTCCAGGGGAGGGAGAGAGTCAGTGCCGTAAGAAAAGCACAACATCCATGCCTCACCGGGATTCGAACCCAGACCCATCTCGAACAAATGGTTATAATCCAGCGGTTAGACCACTGCGCTACCGGGGCGTCATGTAACAATTGGAGTACATTCTAACAGGCCGATAAAAAAACTGTCAGACAGCATATTTAGTGCGACATGTTCTGCATGTAATTTCCAATTTTTCTAACGAACAAGTTTGCCACAAGAGTCACGTTTTCATTTACAGCATATTGCTGCGATATCTGAGTGTCTAACAATGCGATTGAAAATATTCCTTTTCGATCAGACACTATTAACTACGAAGGCATTTTCTGCGTGCTTCCTGCCTAAAGTAATACCGGAGTTTTCCGCCAGGGAGAGCAAATGTTCAATTAATTTTTCTCGATATCTCTGCTTCTAGAAGTTCGATTTAAACGATTCTTTCGACACCAGACACCATTCACCCCGAGGAACAATTTTTCATGAGGGTTTTCGTAGTGCACAGTTTTGGCGTTAGGTGGTGTTAGCATGTATTTCTGTTTGTAAATGTATCTTCGCATCTAAATATCCTATTGAATTCCGTTTTTTAATCTATGCCATTCGTTATAGTAAAGATTGGGAACATTATCATCTCTAAATAATGCACAGTTTTTCCACTGGAGGCGTAAATATCGGAACTTTTTTTCGCTGTCTCTGCTCCGAGAAGACGTATTTGAGAAACCCCTTTTCCTTGGCATGGCTTTTGCTATACAGAATAATTTTCGCACATTTGCTACTTTTCTATTATTCAGAGTTCTGCCGCTTTGGGCATCAGCGTATATTTCCATCTGAGATACTTTTTCTGGTTCTAAAAATTCTTTTTTTCGTGGAATACTGTTCATTATGAGCACAACACACTCTTCATTATGAAGAGTATTTCGTATCCATATTCTTCTTTAAGTAACGCACAGTTTTCCGCTAGGGAGCATATGCTATATCATGTGATACTCCATATCTCTTTTTTCTAATTGTTCAATTTAAAAATCCCTCTTACAACTGATATCTTCTGCTATGAGAAACGTTTTGTGCACTATTTCTTTATTTTGGTAACTCACTTTTCAGCTGCTAGTGGAAGTAAGTAGCTACAGTTGAAGTCTGTTATAACGTGGGTATAGGAGGACGAGGCGATAACTGCGTTATAGAGATTATAACGTAACCCTCTTCCGTTATGCGAGATTTGTTGTTATGCTAAGTTCCAAATGTCCGGCTGAAGAAATGTTGAACTAAGGGTAAATGTGATGCACTTTTTGCACCGGATAGCTCACTTTAAATTAAAGCTTTGAGGGCAAGACGAAACATATACAGAAAGTAGAATCACTTACGTAAACTTTCTTTTATTGGTCCAGCCCGGCACTTTCCGTTCAAGCAACTTTAGACGAAATCACATCACGTTGTCTACTTACGAAATCAAAAACATATCACAGCAACTTTCACTCACACACCACACACACAACTGCTGCTTATATTGGGTCTGGTTCATTTGCCCGACGTTTACTTCACCGAAGGGTCACTTGATCGAAAATCACTTCACCGTAAAGATTGTTTCACCGAAAGGTCACTCGATCGAAACGTTCATTTCACCGAAAAGTTTATTTCACCGAAGCACCAGTTATTCGATTTCGTTACAGGATCTTTTTTTTTTTTTTTTTTGATTGGATTTTTAACGACCACCGTGAGCAACTCAATGGGCTATAAGCAGTCGCCCGTCCCTAATTTAAGGTCACTGGTTCCAGGGAAGGAGAGAGCCAGTGCCGTAAGACAAACACAACATCCATGCCTCACCGGGATTCGAACCCGGACCCCGTTCGGACGAATGATCAGAGGCCATCGCTTAGACCACTGCGCCACAGGATCTGATGAAGTATGGTGCAAGTTCGGTAGACAGACACCGAAACGTTAGGGGATCATACTCAAATTACACTTTTGATTTCTCCGTGTCACAGAGAACGCAAAGATTTAGTTTTAAGACAAAAATAATTAATTTTAAGTCCCTAGGCCTCGGATTAGGCCTTTTTAGCAAATTTTAATCACGTTCATAAGGTATATATAAAAGCTAGGTTCAGTGCTGATGATCATAAGGTTTACTTACAAAGTAAAATTAATAATGTTGCAGATTTTTCAGGCAAAAAGAATCAAGTTTAGAGCTCTAGGCCTCGGCTCTGGCCTTTTTAGCAAATTTTAAACGTGCGTGCTCATGTTCATAAGGTTTACATAAAAAGTTACTTTACACTTTATGTAATGCTTATGAATATGAATAGGGCTAAAATCTGTTAAAATGGCTTGTATCTAGGCTTACGGTCAAAAAATTAATGTTTTGTGGTGGAGTAAAAGTGGAACATTATGTACTTGATTTACTATGTAACCCTTGTGAATATGAGCTAGGAGGATTAAAATTTGACAAAAAGGCACAGATCTAAGCCTTATAATTAATGTTATATTTCGAAAAACCTACTCATGGGGAGGTGTTTCATAGAAATTAAAAGTGTATTTTTTATGCAATCCAGTAATGTTTAGGTGGCCAGTTTTTCAAAAACCGAACCACACTCCAACATATCTCTAACAACAAAACTCTAAGTTTTCGATAAACTGTCGACCATTCGGTGAAATGATCTTTCGATATAATGGACTTTTAGGTAAAGTAATCCTTCGGTGAAATGAACTTTTCGATCAAATGTCCTTTCGATGAAATGGACCTTTACGTGAAGTGACCTTTCGGTAAAATGAACTTTTCGGTCAAGTGACCCTTCGGTGAAATGTACCTTTCGATCAAGTGATTTTCGGTCAAGTGATCTTTCAATCAAGGGAACGATACCCCTGCTTATTCATTATATATATCTCGTCTTGTACTCATCACAACAAGCATACGTCACTCTCACAGACCTCAACTCAAGTGTTGCCAACCGTATTCGTGTGAGAGAGAAGATATCACGTTAAGATTGAAAGGTGCTAAAGAAAACGAACTGAAATTTACATAGAAAAGGAACTAAAAATGAAAATTACCTTAGAGTATACGTCACAAGATACCCGCTGTATCAGAGGCGTAACTAGGCATTTCTGCGCCCGGGGCAAACCACAAAATGTTAAGCCCCCATTACCAATTAAATAATGTATGGACACAATGCCCATCAAATAAAAATTAACCTGATTTCCCAATGTTATCTCTACGGGGAGGCAAAATCACAGTGTAAGTGTTTGTGGAGCTTTCCCCAACTGCTTCGGAGTTCAGACCTACGGTGCTACATTAAATAGACCAATAACAGCTAAAATCCGTGGCTCGTAGTCGCAGTAATGATAGAGCAGCTTCCGGACAACTTTCAACAATGCGAACTACATCCTTATCTTGCAACGTACGTGCAGTCCGTACAACTAAAGAAAAACCGTAGACATCATTGTTGTCATCAAAGACCACGGTTAGCAGCTCCGGTGGCAAGATATTCCAAGCGATGGCTCCTGATCATTCGCCCGAGATGGGTCCGGGTTCGAATCCCGGTGAGGCATGGATGTTGTGTTTGTCTTACGGCCCTGGTTCTCTCCCTTCCCTGGAGTCAGGTGCCCTAAATTAGGGAAGGGCGACTTCTTACAGTCCATTGAGTTGCTCACGGTGGTCGTTAAACCTCCAATAAATAAAAAAAGACTGTTTCTTCTTTAATTAGTACCGTTGTTCATAAATATATATAACAAATATGTATACAGTATATATATATATAAAGAAAGGAGCTGAAGGAGGGTGTGTAGTGGAGGATCCATACAGCGAACAACACGATCGCGGTGGTCCCATAGATGCTCAAGTAGGTTTAAATCTGGGGAATTAAGGAACCAGGGAAGTACTTTGAAGTATTCATCGTGCTCTTCCAACCACTCACGGACATTTCTAGCTGTGTGACACGTCGCATTGTCGTGCTGGAAGATCCCATCCGCTCCAGGAAAGACAATCAGCATGTATGGGTGTACGTGTTCTGCAAGGATGAATTCATAAGGAATTCGGTCCTTAGTGCCTTTCACAGGTATTAGTGGACCCACAGAATGCCACGAAAACATTCCTCAGATCATAACGCTGCCACCCTCCCACCAGCTTGTGTTCTTCCAGCAATGGTTGAAGAGTGTTTGTTCTCCGATGTTTCTCGCCTTATAAGCCAACGTCCATCCGTTCGATCAAGCAGAAAACGTGACTCATCAGAGAAGGCAATCCTTTGCCAATGAGCGGAGGTCCAGTTACGAGACTGCCGTGCAAATGTACGCCTTTACTGCCGATGCACCTTCGTTAGCATAGCTGCAGTGACCATTCGTTTGCATAGGAGCTTCATGCGCAGCAGGTTTCGCTGAACTGTCGTTTTAGACATACTTCCGGTAGCCCCTGGTTCATTCGGCCAGTGAGTTGCTCAACTGTAGCGTCTCGATCGGCCCTCACGCACCTTCGAAGACAACGTTCGCCTCTCACATCAATGGCACGTGGTGATCTGCAGTTTCCACGTCGCTTATAGCAATGGTGCCATTTCTCAAATTACGATACACTTAAACCACAGCAGCACGCGAACAGTTAACAAACTGCGCTGTATCAGAAATACTGCCGCCTTTGGCCCGAAAGCCGATAGTAATCATCCCTTTTTGCAAATCTGATAAATAGCTCCTTTTATCCATGACACCAACGAGTGATATGTTTTCAGAATGCCTATAGCATACCTTATATACCCTCCAAGGCAGCTCAAGACACGTGCCTTCTTTCATTGGCTACGCGCTGTTGATGTCAAAAGTAGGAGGTGGTCACAATATCGTGACTCGGCTGTGTGTGTGTGTGTGTGTGTGTGTGTGTGTGTGTGTGTGTACATTTATACGGGGCGATTCCTAAATCACCTCAATAACTTGGGAACAAAAAAGACAGCTATAGCTATGAAAGTAAGGTATGGTATAGTAAAACAGCCATGCGCTATCGGCTGAGAGTGACTGCAGCGCCCCTAGTGGCAAAATGTGAAAGTTAGCACTCTTATCTCGTAAACCATGCATGAGAGATACGGGAAATAGATCAATTAAAAACTTGTAGAGCATTAACGAATTAGTAGGAAACGACATATGGTAGAAACGGCTGGGGTAAGTAGAAGGCTGGAAACGCGAACTTGTGTGAAGCCGGTTCGGTTCGTTTCGTTGTCGCGGTAACACTGTAGCAGAGAGAAATGTATGACGTATGCGACCCCACGCCTGTGAGTGTCGTATGCAAATTCTGGTGTGACATAACGCCTCACCTGCCGTATCAGGAGCGGCGTGGCAATGTATAAAGGATCGTCGGTCAGGAGCTATGTCATTCGTAACGTGAGTATCGGGTAAAGAATGATCATGGCAGGCTATTCGAATGAACAGTATTGCAAGATGGTACTGGTATATGGAGAATTCGGACGCAACGCGAGGGAAGCGTCACGCCAGTATGGCTAACGATTTCCGACTCATCCATCGCCGACAGCGTGGACCATCAGTCACGTGGTTCGACGGCTACGAGAGACAGGCAGTATTGCAGCGCGTCCCCGTTCGGGCCGACCCACCGGAATGGGTAGGGATGTGCAACCAGTCGATGTTCTGGCATACGTTTTGGCCAACCCACACACCAGTACGAGGGAAGTCAGTATAACATGTGGCTTATCACAATCACGTGTGTGGAACATTTTGCATCAGCATGGTGACCACCCGTACCGTACACTACCGCTGCACATACTGATGCCACGGGATAACCAACGACGTCTAGATTGGTGCAATTTTGTAATGAACACCGCAGAAGAAAATGCGGCCTTTCTATCAAACATCCTTTGGACTGACGAGACGCAGTTCACACGCGCCGGGGTGCTGAACAAACAAAACACCCATTACTGGGCAGTTCAGAATCCATTTTTTACACGGGAAATGAGGCATCAAGTGCGCTGGTCGATCAATGTCCGGTGTGGCATCTGGAAGGACCGACTTGTTGGGCCTGTGTTCTATGAGTGCGCATTAAATGGATGAAGATACCTGCAGCTGTTACAAAGCACATTACCTGAGTGGTTAGATGATCTGTCTCTGCAAGATGCGCGCTCATTATGGATTCAACATGACGGCGCTCTGGCACATCAACCAACAGCGGTACAGCACTTCCTGTCCGACACTTTCGGGCAACAGATCATCGGTTATGGTGGTCCCGTAACGTGGCCTCCAGGATCCCCGGATCTAACTCCCATGGATTTCTTCCTCTGGGGTTACCTAGAGGATCACGTGTACAGGGTGGAACCGACGAGTCTCCACGATCTCCAACTGCGTATCGTCGCTGCGTGTGAGAGCGTGACACCTGTTATGCTGGCAAACGTACAACGGGAAGTTCTGTCTCGCATTCAAATGTGTATTGTGGCAGATGGTGGCTATATTGAACCCTATTTATGTTAAACGCAACGTTATGTAAGTACCGCTGTTGCATTAAATACGACCAATGTACTCCATTTGTATTCATGCCTGATTATAATAAACCTTGTGTTTCCCTCACGTTTCTAGCCTTCTACTTACCCCAGCCGTTTCTACCATATGTAATTTCCTACCAATTCGTTGATGCTCTACAAGTTTCTAATTGATCTCTTTCCCGTATCTCTCATGGTTGCTAACTTCCACATTTTGCCACTAGGGGCGCTGCAGTCACTCTCATCCGACAGCTCATGGTTGTTTTACTACACCATACCTACTTCCATAGTTCTAGCTGTCTTTGTTCCCAAGTTATTGAGGTTACTTAGGACTTTAATAATCACCCTGTATATATATATATATTATAATATACACTGACGGAAAAAAAAAAATCCCAACACCAAGAAGGGGTTGTGTTAGATAAACGACAGTTGGTAGGCGGTGAGAGTACATCTGTAAGATGACGGCTATGCAAATTTTGCGCTCGGCGCATACGTGTGGCGCTAGTAGCGACCCTCGGAACATGCAAAGCAGGTTTGCTGTAAATACGCGCTGTAACGTTCGTGAGCGTTAGTTATCGTTGAGATTCGACGTAGTGTGTTGATGTTAGTCAAGAATGCCTTTAAGAAGACGAAGAAGCCATTATCAACAGCTCACGGAGTTTGAACGAGGTCGTGTAATAGGGCTACGAGAAGGTGGATTTTCTTTCCGCAATATTGCAGAACGACCTGGCAGGAATGTAGCCACTGTGCATGATTGTTGGCAGCGGTGGTCAAGGGAAGGTACTGCCTCAAGAAGACCGGGTTCCGGCCGGCCACGTGGCACTACTGAGAGGGAAGACCGCCGTGTACGGCGTATGGCCGTGACGCATCGTACCGCGTCTGCGGCAGCAATTTGAGCTGCAGTTGCCACCACAGTGACACAACGAACTGTTACAACTCGGTTACTTGAAGGGCAGCTCCGAGCCAGACGCCCTGTAGCGTGCATTCCACTTTCTCCAAACCACTGCCGTTTGCGACGTCAGTGGTGTCAAGCTAGAGCTCATTGGAGGACGTATTGGAGATCTGTTGTGTTTTCTGATGAAAGCCGGTTCTGCCTGGGTGCCAGTGATGGCCGTGTGTTGGTTAAAAGGAGGCCGGGTGAGCGCCTGCAACCAACCTGTCTGCGGCCGAGACACACCGCACCTACACCTGGAGTTATGGTCTGGGTAGCAATTTCCTATGGCAGCAGGAGCACTCTCGTGGTTATCCCACGCACCCTGACGGCACAGTTGTACGTCGGTCTGGTGATTCAACCTGTTGTGCTGCCATTCATGAACAGCATTCTAGGAAGTGTTTTCCAACAGGATAACGCTCACCCGCATACCGCTGTTGTAACCCAACATGCTCTACAGAGTGTCGACATGTTGCCGTGGCCTGCTAGAGCACCAGATCTTTCACCAATCGAGCGTGTATGGGGCATCATTGGACGACAACTCCAGCGTCACCCCCAAGCAGCATTAACCGTCCCTGTATTGACCGACCAAGTGCAGCAGGCATGGAACTCCATCCCACAAACTGACATCCAGCACCTGTACGACACAATGTATGAACGTTTGCGTGCTGGTTGGGGGTGACGCTGGAGTTGTCGTCCAATGATGCCCCATACGTGTAATTCTGGCGGTTACACCGGTCATTAATGTACCAGCATTTCACATTTAAAATGGCTCTTCTTGCGCTTACATTAAGCTGTGATCTTGAAACCTTAATCGATTAAATATGTTACCTATACAAATGAATTGCCGCCATTTCATTCCTCTACAACTATTTTTTCGTGGTGTTGGGATTTTTTTTCCGTCAGTGTATAAAGTTTATATCATCATCATCATCATTGTCAACCATTATCAATCCACTGCTGGACGAAGGTCTCCCCAAGTTTCCTCCACAACGGTCTGTCTTGTGCCAGTCTCCTCCATGTCACCCCTGCATACTTTCGAATTTCATCCACCCATCTCCCATGTGGTCTTCTTCTGGGTCTTTTCCTGTCCCTTGGAATCCAATCTAAAATTTCGGCTGTCCATCGATGATCTGTCCTTCTGGCAGTATGTCCAGCCCATTGCCATTTCAGGGATTTGACTCTGATCATGATGTCTTCCACTCTTGTCATTTTTCGGATCCATGAGTTCCTCTTCTTATCTCTCCTGGTTACACCAAGTATGCACCTCTCCATGCTGCTTTGAGTTGTCTGCAGCCTTTGTATGTCTCTTTTAGTTAAGGTCCATGTCTCTGCACCATACGTAAGCACTGGAAGGATGCATTGATCAAACACTTTTCTTTTAAGACATAATGGCATATTGCTCTTGAAAATTATGCTGTTTCTTCCAAAAGCTCTCCAGGCAAGTTTTGTACGCCGATTAATTTCTTCATCAATGTGACCCTCACTTGATATCTGCTGTCCAAGATAAACGTACGTGTCTGTTATCTCCAGCTTTTCTCCATCAATCGATAAATCTTCATTTCTTGTAAAAGCATTGAACATCACTTTTGTCTTCTGAAAGTTCATTTTTAATCCCACTTCTTTACTCTTGTCAGCAAGTTCCTGGATCATACTCTGCAGCTCTGATGGGCTAGTTGCAAAAATGACTACGTCATCAGCAAAACGAAGGTGGGTTAGATAATCTCCATTAATCTTTATCCCCTTGTTTTCCCAGCTCAGTGACTGAAAAACACCCTCCAATGTGGCATTAAAGAGCTTCGGAGATATGGTGTTACCTTGTCTCACTCCCTTTCCAATTTTTATGTGTGTTGTATTTTCAAACAGCCTAATCTTTGCACTTGCATTTTCATAGCTGTTATTAATAATATTAATGTATGCATCTTCAATACCGCAGGTTTTCAAAGCCATTGTAACTGCTGATGGTTTCACCGAATCAAAGGCTTTTTCATAATCGATAAAAGCCATGCACAATGGAAGTTCATATTCCCTCGCTCTTTCAATTAGTTCTCTCAGCACATGGATATGATCTATTGTGCTGTAGCCACTCCTGAATCCAGCTTGTTCTCTTGGTTGAGCCATGTCCAGTGTTACCTTCAAGCGGTGTGAAAGAACTTTAGTGAAGATTTTATAAACTACTGATAGGAGGCTGATAGGTCTGTAGTTTCCGAGATCCTCAATGTCACCTTTCTTATGTAGCAGGATCATTGTAGCGGTGTTCCAATCCTCAGGAATCTTTCCTTCATTAAGGCATCGAGTGAAAAGTTGGGCGAGTACTGTTTCGATTTCTCCACTTGCTTCTTGTATGATGTCTACAGTAATTCCATCTTCTCCTGGAGCTTTTCCCCGCTTCATGTTCTTGATTGCATGTGCAACTTCTGCTGGAAGGACTGGAGGAACTCTGGTACTGGTATCTTTCATGATGTCTGGAGTACATGTATCATCCCTTTCATATAATTTGGAGTAGAAATCTTTCACTCTTGTCAAAATTTCGCCTCTATTTCTTGTTACAGAACCATCTTCTTTTCTCAGTGCCATAATCTGTTTTCTTCCCTTACTGAGATGTCCCTTTGCTATCTTTAGGCTTTGGTTGTTTTCAATTGCTTTCCTCACTAGTTCACAGTTGAATTTTCTTACGTCTTCAGTGATACTTTTTCGTACTGTCTTGGTATAGCTCTATATATTCCACTTTGGAAGTCACATCTTCTTTAGTTGTCCTCATCTCTTCTTTTTTGCATCAACATTTTCGTTTTTCCTGATAATTTATTTACATGCAACTTGTTCTTAGACCCAGCTAATTTTGTTGCTGTTTCCATAAGAGCTTTGGTTACTTTTCTGTTAACTTCAGAAATATCCACTTCTTCCGATGTTAGGCCTTCTAAAGCAGAGAACCTGTTCTTTAGTTCCAACTTGAAGGTATTATGGTGTTTTTTAAGGTTGGTTATGTCAATAGATTTTGTTTGTCTTATGAGCTTGCCACGTTCAAGTTTAGTGTTGAGGTGCATCTTACATCTCCCCAATCTGTGGTCACTACCTGTGTTGAACTTGTTTAGCACACTGCAGTCTTCTATGACGAATTTCTTGTTACACATAATAAAATCAATTTCACTTGTCGTCCCATTTGGATGTCTCCATGTCCATTTCCTGTGTGGCTTTTTCTTGAAAAAAGAGTTCAAGATGAAAAACCCTTCTGCCTCTGCAAACTCAACGAGAGTATTTCCACGCTGGTTTCTGTTGCCATGACCGAATTTACCTACTGAAGTTTCATTCTGTTGCCGTTGCCCTATTTTTGCATTGAAATCTCCCATAATTATTTTCAAGTGCTGCTTACCTTTATTATTTAGATGACAAATTTCCTCATAAAATTCTTCAATTTCTTCTTCAGGATGACTTGTGGTGGGTGTATAAGTTTGAATAATCTGAGCCTGGTATCTTCTCGATAGTTGGATAACGAGTCGTGCAGCTCTGTCAGAGGAACTTTCAACTTCTACCACTTTATCCTTCAGTTTCTTGTTTATTATAAATCCAACACCACTAGTTCTGCCAGTATCTGTCCCACGATAGTAGAAGAGATGTCCACTTTTCAGTTCGATGAGATCTTCTCCTTTTCTCCTTACCTCACTTAGCCCCACGATGTCCCACTTGATCCTTTGTAGTTCCTCTTCTAATTCAAGAAGCCTTGAATCAGAAGATAGGGAGCGTCCATTGTACGTTGCCAAGGTCAGCATCAGATGGCAGCCTAGTCCGGTCCTCCGGGGATTCTTAGCACCCTCTGCCTTCATGTCGCACTGGCCGCTGCCTTGGCCAGGTACATTCCAGCTGCCGGAGACTGAGGGCCAAGATTTAAGTTGTGGAGTCATTTTGGAGGGGTTTGGCCATAACTCACCACGCTGGCCAAGCGGGTTGGTGAGTGTGGGATAGAATTTCCTCTAATCCCGATGGTATAGTTATACCGCTATGGGCGGTCGTCAGAGCCCCTTTAGTGGGAACAGGATGCACCACGAGAAGGCGGGGTTGACATTTGTCAAGGAGATTTTTCTGGATGTGAGGAGCTAACATCACTGAGCATTTTGAGAAAGACGTGCACATTTGATGCCACCAAGGATATCGAAATTAGAGAAACATAACTAATTATAAGCAAAATTTGTAAATGGATAAATGACAACCACCCTCTCTTGAGCTTGCTCAGGGCAGCAGCCCTACATACCCTTCCCTAGTTATGCCTCTGCGCGGTATATCCCAATCTGAGTATTTATTTGTCTGTGTATGCAATATTTTGTTTTGGGGACACGATTGGAGCCGCGTTATATCCGATTCAGTGGTATAACCGACAGCGTTATATCCGGCTTCCACTGTATTTCTATTTGCGGATGTTTTATCGATTGTAGAAATGCGGTAATTTTTTTTAACAGTTCCATTCCTTATGAATAACCTCGCTCAAATTGCGTATTTTTTACGCTTTCCAACCGTAGGTTGAAGAAGCGTATATGCTCCAGCTTTGTCCGTCCGTCCGTCCACACGATAACTCACGTGAAAATGGTTCGATTTCGACGAAATTTTAGTATGTGGTAGAGGACCACCTGGGGACGAACCCTATTGAAAATGGGCGAAACAGGGTCAAAGGTCAGGACATAGGAGCGGGATACATTCCATTGCTCTTATGCGTCATAACTTGCGTAAAAATGGTTCGATTTCGATGGAATTTTAGTATGTGGTAGGGAACAACCTGGGGACAAACCCTATTGAAAATGGGCGGAATGGGGTCAAAGGTCAGGACATAAAAGCGGGATCCATTTCATTGTCTTTATGCGTCATAACATGCGTAAATATGGTTCGATTTCGATGAAATTTTAGTATGTGGTAGGGAGCCACTGGGGACGAACCCTATTGAAAATGGGCGAAATGGGGTCAAAGGTCAGGGCATAAAGCGGGATCCATTCCATTGCCTTTATGCGTCATAACACGCGTAAATATAGTTCGATTTCGATGAAATTTTAGTATGTGGTAGGGAACCACCTGGGCACGAACCCTATTGAAAATGGGCGAAATGGAGTCAAAGGTCAGGCAGGTCATAAGAGCGGGATTTGTTCCATTGCCCTTATGCGTCATAACTTGCGTATAAATGGTTCGATTTCGATTAAATTTTAGTATGTGGTAGGGAGCCACTGGGGACGAACCCTATTGAAAATGGGCGAAATGGGGTGAAAGGTCTTGACACTGGAGTGGGATCCATTCCATTGCCCTTGTGCATCATAACTTACCTAAAAATGTTTCGATTACGATAAAACGTTATCCTGTTGTTCAGGAGGTATGGTGAACCGGTTCTGTTGAATATCAGCGAAATGGGGTCAAAGGTCATTGCACAAAAAGAAGATTTATTCCACAGCCATTATTCTCATAACTTGCGTAAAACTGCTTCTATTGCGACAAAACTTTAGTATGTTATTCTTGAGGTATACTGAACCGGTTCTGTTGAATATCATCGAAATGGGGTCACAGGTCAAGGCACAGAAGCGAGATTTATTCCACAGCCATTATCCTCATAACTTGAGTAATAATTTCTGGTATGTTGGAAAGCGTATTATAATCAATGCATTGCATGATTTTACTAACTTGTTTAAATTATTCGAAGCTTTTCCTTACGTGGTGTAAGCGTATTCTCTTTTAAGCTGAATATTTAGGTTTTCTAAAAGTCTGCTTTGAAGTGTGTCGGAAAGGATTCAAAAGAACACGTTCTTATTACAACCGAAAATTCGGTGTGATATTTCTTATTTTTGCTATGGTTAAAAGTTCGCCTATATTGTAAATTATATAGTTAACTTAGGAATATGTCGGTATTCTGGTTTAAATTGGAATGTCGGATATGTACGCATTCTGAACGGAATTCATTATTTTGCCCGACTTTAGAAAGTTGCGTCAAACTTAAACATGAATAAGCAACGGCGTGTCTGTGTTTATCAACGGTCTAAGAACATGCCAATTGAAAATCAGCGGGCATTCATAATTTTATTTGTATATTAAATTTAGCGTAGGCTTTGTTGTTGTAGTGCTGTATTGAGATCAGAGCATTAAGTCCTTAAAAATTCCTGGTCCACGTTCGCCGTCTGAACTGCAGTGGATTTCAGACATTACCGAACAGGCATTTCTGCTGTTAAAGAAATCAATAATGAAAACACTGCTCTCAGTGTACTGCATAATAAATAAGCTGAGAGCTCCGTGGGAAAGAAACGAGTAAGCCTGGAGAAACGTGATCACTAAAGCGATTCCATCAATTACTCCTACGGGGTCATCGCAATGAATACCCAAATCGTGCCTTCTTAGGAAATTTATTTTAGAACGATTAATGTGTTGGGGTATTTAGCAGAGGAATTCCCGTTTCCGCACAACATTTTCATCAGTAAAATATTTGAGTTTTAGTAATGAAGGGGAACAAATGAGCACAAGTATAAATACACAAGCTATCCAAGAGTATGAATGCAGACAGACGTAATTTATTTATTAAATAAAAATACACTACATACTTACGTAAATGATTCCTTCTTCTAAACACAAACTTAATTTTTCAGCGAATGGTTCAGAACATCGTAACAAAATCGAATATCCACTATCTACGACGTACCTTCAAAGAACTAGTCCAAGAAGTAGATGATAAAGTTCGGCAATCGACTGGGAATTAGTTGAAGTTCTTCAACATTAGATGAGCGTCATAAACATCAGCGGAGAGCAAGTGACCAACAATTGTATGAACAACTAACTGTTCAAGAGAGCAGTTTATAGTATCGGCAATCAACTAGGGATTGGTCGACCGTATTACGAGCAAGAGCACTACCCGTGCTAAAGCGCATATCAAAAACGATTACAGCACTTTCTTAAAACACAACGAATATTTTACTCAGACGAACATAAAAAGCGAATACACCATTAAGTTGCACAAACATCAAACAGCCTCGTAGTAGCTCTTTTGCTAGGCACGACAAAAACAAGCAGCACTTTCTCACGCAACGATGTACTATACGACTTTCGATCTGCGAGAAGTAATAACAACAAACACGAGGTCTCTCTCGCACGGAGCGCAAAGTTCACGTTCGCAACGCCTTCTTCTGGCAATAAGTTCTTTGCTCGCAACAAACCGGTCAATTACGGCTGACCTTCGACACTGGAAGGGCATAATGAAGATCACTGCAGCCTGTGAGAAGTTAACAAACAACTGTACGAATGATAGCAGGGAGAAACAGAGTCATGTCGCGATTTCAGAGGATCTGACGGGAACGACGGAGTCGGATTTACGGGGAAGCCCACGAAGCCCAGGTGTGGGGACCTGCGATGCTGGAAGGCTCCAAAAAGTAATGATTTTTTACTTCTATCTCTCATTTTTCTTCTCAAAAAAATTATATGTTCCTTAAGGTGGACGTCAAGTGAAAAATGCGCCGCTATACTTTGAATGATGAAAATTGAGTTACATAAGTTCACATGCAAGAAATGCTTCCTGATTCGTGAAAATTGGCTCACGGACGAAGAAGACACTAAACTATAGTTAGTGGCTTGCAAATTTGAGAAAAAAATATTGGGAATATTTTAAAATTAAATTTCCATACGTTGGATTAGTGTACCATATCGTTAATAGGTGGCGTTCTACGTACGTCAAGTACTGGAAACGTGGCACTTCCTTACTCTTTTTTTACGCTTACCAACCGTAGGTTGAAGAAGCGTATATGCTTCAGCTTTGTCCGTCTGTCTCGCGTAAAAATGGTTCGATTTCCATGAAATTTTAGTATGTAGTAGGGGACAACCTGGAGACGAACCCTATTGAAAATGGGCGAAATAGAGTCAAAGGTCAGGACATAGAAGCGGGATCAATTCCATCGCCCTTATGCGTCATAACTTATTTAAAAATGCTTCGATTGTGACACAACTTTATCATGTTGTTCCGGAGACATACTGAACTGGTTCTGTTGAATATAGTTGAAATGGGGTCACAGGTCAGGGCACAGGAGCGAGATTTATTCCACAGCCATTATCCTCATAACTTGACTAAAAATGCTTCTATTGCGACAAAACGTTAGTATGTTGTTCCGGAGGTATACTCAACCAATTATGTTTAATATAATCGAAATGGGGTCAAAGGTCACGGCACAGGAGCTAGATTAATTCATTATCCTCATAACTTGAGTAAAAATGCTTCTATTGCGACGAAACTTTAGTATGTTGTTCCGGAGGTATACTGAACGAATCAATAGTCAGGGTAGGAAAGAGGGTTTGTCTGCGCGCGATTTCTGGTATGTTGGAATGCGTATCATGATCAATGCATTGCATGATTTTACTAACTTGTTAATTGATGCACAGTAACGGCCAGAGCAGTTAGGTGCGGCTTTCGTTGCGTAATTGCCATTGTTGTTCACTGAGAGTTCATCTCAGGTCATTTTGCTCACACTGCGTTATCTATCAGGGTGAAAAAATATGGTGAGAGCCTACCTTGCTCGGCTTCAAGCTTGCTGTTTATTACCCCAGTTTCAGCATCTGTCCGCAGTACTCAGGTATCGTTGGAAGTTCTTCCTTCTCCCCGCTGGGATCCCTCTGCGTAATGTTTCTCGAGGTTTTTCTCCATCATTTCTTCTCGGTGCCTATCTCACCATAGCTCATCTTCTCATCATGTATTGTTCCCGACTCTTCAACGGCGTGTTCCAGACTGTCCCTCTTCCTTTTTATGCTGCTTGCGATTCCCCCGCAAGACTCAAATTCTCTGGATGGCTAAACGTCCCTTGTTTTGCTGGAAAAAGGTATCCTGTGTGATAGGCCAGACTGATTGAGCTGCGTGCTTGTATGTCTCACGTGTTTTTGAGAAAGAATGCAGACATAAACGCATCTATCTGTCTCCAGTTGAGTTAAAGAGGCCCTTTTTTTGGGGAGGCTTTACAGCAGACACTTAAACGCACAAAATGGAGGTGCTTGCGATGTAAAACCAAGTGGAGTCCAGTTGAGGGGCTGTACGTTAGCTTATAAAGTTCTGTCGGCTTGCCACACCTTTTTTTTTTTTTTGCACAAAAAAGTAATAAAAGAATCAAATAAATGAAGGAAGGTTCATACAGAACAGCAGACGGAAATATTGATTGAAATATATGTCCCACTACATTCATTGAATTATTAATTAAATTTTGCAAGAAAATTTTTTTTTTGCTACCCACTAATGAACAATTCACGATGGACGAAGAGTGTTAAGTGTCCCCCATACCACAGAAGAGACGAAAGTCTAGGAATTTTGTAAGCTTTCCAGGTTCAATGCGTTTCTGGTTATTGATGTTATTTTATTCCATGTTCACACTTACTAAATATTAAGATTGTTGTGTTCCATCAAACAATGAGCCTCTTCTACCATTTTGGGAAGAAATTATACGAAGTCCTTGTAATGCTAGGTAACGTTATGTGGTTGAGCAGGGGAAATGTTCTGACTAGTTTTGTCTGTTGCTCAGAGGAAACTAAATATTTCTTCATTCAACAGGAAAATACCTCATGTTTCTAACAGACGTAGAGACACATCAGTCAACAGCTAGTGTATTTTCCTATTTTCAAGATGTGGATATTTTCCCCGGTTTCCGATAAATGCGCAATACACAGTGTGGCAAAGAATTTAAGACTGGCTCTGTAAAATGAAATAGAAACAAGAAATTATAATTGTTTTGGTTTGTTATTCAAAATAAGTCCTTCCGGCTTCAATACACTTGCTACAGAGATTTAATAATGATTCGAATGCCTGTTCCAGTTCACTTTGCGGAATTACCTCCAAAGCACGCGTCGAAGCAGCTGTTTGTATGGTCGAAATATCATCAAAATAACACCTTTTTAACGTCATTTTAAGTTTTGGGAATAAAGAAAAGTCGCAGGGTGCTAAATCAGGCGAATACGGTGGATGATTCAACACACAGATGTTATTTTTTGCCGAAAATCTACGAACAAGAAGTGAGGTGTGACTGGGTGCATTATCGTGCGCCAAACACCAACTGTTTTCATCCCAATATTCTGGACGAATGCGACGAATTCTGCCCATCAAACGCCTGAAAACATTTAAATAAAACTCACCAGTAATTGTTTGTCCACTTGGAACAAATTCTTTGTGGATAATACCCTTACTATCGAAGAATGTAATACGCATTGTTTTGATTTTCGATGCAACTTTTCTTGTTTTTTTTTGGTTTGTGGTGAGTTTTTTGACTTCCATTCCGCCCTTTGTCGCTGTGTTTTAGGATCATATTGAAAACACCATGTTTCATCACCTGTAACAATCGATTTTAAGAAGTTTGGATCATTTTTAGCGGCTGAAATGATGTCTCTGCATGTGCACTTCTCCTTGATTTTTGTTCATTGGTTAACGTGCGTGGAACAAATTTAGCACAGACTTTTGTTTTGCCCAAATCTTTATGCAGGATGGTTCGAATCGTTTCTTTGTTGATGTTTAAAGACTCTTCCATCATTCTTAGTGACGGACATCGATTGTTTGCCACGAAATCACGCACTTTTTCAGTAATCTTACGTGTCCTATATGAACTTGGTCTTCCGGTATGCTTTTCTTCTAGCGTCTCTCTTCCGTTCAAAAAACGTTTGTACCACAGGAAAACATTTGATCTACTTAAACAAAACTCACCGTAAACTTGTTTCATCATTTGGTACGTTTCCGAAGCACTTTTACCAAGTTTTGCGTTAAATTTAATAACAGCCCTTTTTTCCATCTTAATAATTCAACATTAAAAATATTTTACTTCTCTAATGAACGGCCGTTTCGTTTGAGTTACTTTAACAACTGCGCAGTACCTTTGGCAGAAAGCAAGCAGATGATCACGGTTTATAACGCATTCGCGATTACACTGGTGGCGTCACCGTAAGCTGAAATCTAGCGCCAGTCTTAAAAATTCTTTGAAGCACTGTATATTTCCGTTGGCATTTTTTCTGAGGGCATTCTTTCCTCATACCGAGTGGCACAAAGCATGCGCTGAATAGAATACGGGATTACACCATACAATACAAATTTTGAAGATGACAATCCGTTTATTGGTGGAAATATGACATGAATGTTAAGTCAGATGATATCCAAGAAGTTGAAGATTTCGTCGTGGAGATGCGGGTTCGATTCCCGCTCCAGGATGACGAAATTTTTAAGTTTTCCGATATTTTCTGACTTAACATCCTGGTCATATTGACACCAAAAAACGGATTGTCATCTTCAAAATTTGTGAAGCATGCACTGTTTGTCTGAGATGAGGCATAGATTGTGTATTTATATTATGGCACTGGATTTATCCCTACCCTGGAACCAGTGGCCCCAAATTTGAGACGGGCGACTGAGTTGCCTCCTGTGGTCGTTAAACCCTCAAACAAAAGTATTCTGGCAGTTTTCCTTGGAATGCGATGCTCTTTATTTGCTCCCAAAATATCTCTTTCCTTGTTCAGCCTAGTTTAAGAGGGAATCATGAGACTGCTAACGTATGAATAAAATGACATTGGGAATGCTGGTTTGATAAGGTGCAAAGACATTTCATCCGTGTTTGGGCTCGTTAGAGCCACTGTCAGTGTGATAAAATCTGATGATATGCGAAAGAGCAGAACACCCATCGCATGTAGTGCAAATGTTAATTAAAACAGCGTCATAAACTAACTATATGTAACATGCTATAAATGCTACAACTGCAATTCAGTCACCTTCCTTATAAAAAAATTGAAACTTTTCTTTCTTGCTTTTCCGTTTGTAACTTGCGTTGTTCCTTCCCCACATCAAGGAATCACGAAACCTCTAAATACTAAATTTCGTCTTGATAGCTGCAATAGTTTTTGAGTGAAGGAGAGCAATCAAGCAGAGAGACATCGGTGAAATTAGCCGAATCATAGTTCGAGGGAACTTAAAATGTGTATTTCTGTTGAAATCTCGAAGACGACTTTTTTTCAAGTTGTAGTATTTTCTCACACTAATAAATAAAACATACACTATGGCCAGAAATAAAGTAATATGCTTCGGTCAATTGCTGCACACAGGAAGTCCTGTTTCTCCGTATAAGCCTTCTCAGACGACGTCGAACCACAATTACGCTTCTTAGACAAGCAATATGTGTTATTTTTCGACTGACTAAAGACCCTGGTTGTCTTTGAGAAAGTAATCAGCTCTAATGTTATCAAAATCGTAGCTCCAGCCAGACGGGCACCCACAATAAGCCCTTTATAGAACTCAAAAGATTCTTTGTATTTCCCATTGTGATCAACACCACTAATGATAATTGACTAGCAAATAGTTGCCTAGATCACGTGGTGTACATACGCGGCTGTGTAAGTGACGTTAACGCGTACATCTGCATAAAGGTTTCTAATTCAGTGGCCGGTGTCTGTAGCATTGTATGCATATATGAGATCGATAATTTCTATTTAAATCGACTATAATTTTTGCAACAGGCGTCAGATCCGATGCCAAAATCTGGGGAACACAACTATTTTGCTCTGACAAATATTTCTCGATGCTAACACAAATCTTATTTTAGTTATTGTTTCTATGATTGCATATTTCCGATATCTGCCTTGGATTGAATTTAAAGAATTCATGCATACTCACATAGCAGTATTCAGTAGGGGAACGACAATCGGATGGTAGCCTTGTCTCATTGCAACATGGGCCCCCACATAAGCACTATATACTTGCAGTTCAAAACGATGCCTGAAAATAAAACAGAAAATTTTGTTAATCTAGCGAACTGATCTTTCCATGATAATCAGCATTTACATTTAGTTAGGCAGCTTAACGATGAATTTGAGGTGAATGTGGACACACCGGACAAACGGCCATTATTAGGGCCATAGCTTTACATTTTGGGTAGGAACCACCTCCTCCAGCGGCCATCTTGAATTTTATAGCGGCCATCTTGAAATATAAGTATATTACCAATATCTCGGCTTCTAAAGCACTTAGGATCACAAACTTGGTGTGTAAATATACATTTTCGAAGTCAGGAAATACAAATAGACAATTTTTAAATTCATCAGACGACTTATGTATTCACAATATGACATTTTACTGGTGAACCTGTGTACCATTTAGAAAAAAATATTCACCAATGTTTTGTTTTGAAAATTATACATGTACTAAATACATACATACTAAATACACACTGAAAGACATACATGTTTTACATTCTTATATGAAAGAGGCCATTATGATGCCATTTTGAAAGATGCCTTATATGAAAGATGCCATTGCTTATGCCGTATTCAAACATTCACATTCGCAGAGATCTGCGCAATTCCAACCTGCCTTTTGCATGCACACCTACCACCACATTCACTTTGGCTCTTACAATTACATATCCTTAATTCACTACCAGACTTTGAGGCAACAGGTAACATGTTCTACACAGGAACCCAGGGTACACTGTCTCCTTTCAAAGTCCAGCCGCAACCTTCTGGATCAGGAGCGTGCTGTGCAGTGCACATACTCCTGCCTGATGTGCAACCCACTTTGAGTGCTGCAGTAGTGCGTCCCTAGCTGGGAAAAAGTTTCTCCATTGTCTAACTCTTCTGGCCAAACGGCTCCTTCCTGGCTTCATTCACATGTTCTACGTCACTGGCCTTATCGTACACGATAACGATGAAGCGCTCTAGCAGTTTGAAATTTTCATTAGCAGTCTCAAGTTCTGTGTAAGGGTTGAGTGCCATGTACGCAAAATCATGTGTCACATCAAGATAACAATTCCATGCCTCCCAGGCGGACTTCTTGCTTCGTCCGAAAAATGCAGATGTATTATCACATCCCGCGAACCTGTGGAAGACAGGGAGGGCCAGATATTCCTCTCTACCTAGCTTCTCGTAGATAGCATTAATGTAATGATAAGTAAAAGTTTTGCCTGTACCAAAAGCAACCCAATTCTTCACATCTTGGCACAAAGTCATCAGGTGATGGAATTTGTCAAGGAGTATGTATGAACCAAGTATAAATTTGCCAAACGGCCTGAACAAGCTAGGTTATTGAAAGAGTTTGAAGAGGACTACGTCCCTAAAGAAAGAAGTTTTAATTATCATTAAGAGGATTTTTACACACAGAAAATATTTAAGGAACATGTATTGATTCTATATAAAGTCATGAATGACCTTGGAAACCCTTTTATGGATAACACTGATGAGTTACTTGCTCTTGACACACGAATTGTTTTGGATGAAACTGTAGTGAATGCGGTGCGAAGAATGCACATTCTAGGACAGGATCAGTATGCTAATTACTGCAAATCAGTTATAACTGATTGTACTCGCTCCATTTCATGAACCAATTATGAAGAATTCACTTCCTCTCTTCAGCACTCCTATACGAAAGATAAAGACAGAACAAAAGGGAAAGATATCCTTACTTAAGAGGGATATTTCTCTGTTCTCTCACCTGCACATAGTGAGGCAGCATAGGGCGAGCGACGTAATCACATTCTTCAGCCATGAGAACCATCCTTTCCCCCATTCACCATCTGATGATAAATAATTGAGCTTAAGAAAGGAGTCTGATCTTATGAACATTCTGGGCATTGATTCCCCAAACGATGCTCCTGATTCCATTGATGTAAAGCTTCTCAATGGAGCCGCTATTGTGCACCTCCTTCCAACTACCAACATTGTGACATTTGATAATTATGCTGAACAGGTATTCATTCCACACATCAATAAACAACTAGAAAACAGCAAAAGCGTTGATGTAGTATGGGGCAAATACATACCCGACCATCCTCAAAGAATCCACTAAAGGAAAGCGAGGAAAGGGTGTTTGGAGGAAGGTTTCTGGAAAAAGCAAGCTCCCACTGAAGTAGGCAGACTTCTTACGAAACCGCACCAACAAACAGGAACTTTTGCATTCCTTTCAGATAAGTTGGCAACTGTTGAATGCGCCAAAAACAAGGAAAGTATCGTCACATGTGCGACCAAGGAGGTTATATTACTGGAGACACCACTCCTATCCACCCAGCATTGGCCGCCATAAGTCACCGTCCGTGCTGCAAATGACGTCATGAGCAAGCACGACGCAGCCGCAGAAGAGAAGCTGCTTGGAAACCAATGGAACAAAAGCTTCTAAGCGTATAAACAGATAAAATGAGTAACTCAATGATCTTTATCAATGTTACACAAGCTTACTGTTTCATCAACGGTATAATTTAGTTCATTTTTGCCTGCTTGTGACGTCACACCACAGATTAGCTGTCTCCGGTAATATAACCTCCTTGTGTGCCACCGTTATTGTCCAAGGAACTGACAGATCCATGCCACCATATGATCACGAGGAAGCGGACGCCAGGCTGCTCATCCACTTACAGGATGCACTTCGGAATGGCTCTATGGTGTATACTGTTGACACATATGTAGTGGTGATTTTCCTTGACAAATTCCATCACCTGATGACCTTGTGTCAAGATGTAAAGATTTGGATTGCTTTTTTCTTATCATTACATTAATGCTATTAACGAGAAGCTAGGTAGAAAGAAATCCCTGGCCCTCATTGTCTTCCACAGTTTCACGGGATGTGATACTACATCTGCATTTTTCGGACGAAACAAGAAGTCCGCCTGGGAGGCATGGAATTGCTATCCTGATGTGATATATGCATTTACCTACATGGCACTCCACCCTTACACAGAATTTGAGATTGATGATGAAAATTTCAGAGTGCTAGAGCGCCTCACCGTTATCTTGTATAATAAGGCAAGTGACGTAGAACATGTGAATAAAGCCAGGAAGGAGTTGTTTTTCAAGAAGAGTAAGACAATGGAGAAACTTCCCCCAGCTAGGGACGCACTACTGCAGCACTCAAAGCGGGTTGCACATCAGGCAGGAGTATGAGCACAGTGCACAGCACGCTCCTGATCCAGAAGGTTGGGGCTGGACTCTGAATGGAGACAGTGTGTCCTAGATTCCTGTATGGAATATGTTACCTGTTGCCTCAAAGTCTTGTAGTGAATTGGGGAAATGTAACTGTAAGAGCCAAAGTGGATGTGGTGGTAGGTGTGCATGCAGAAAGGCAGGTTGCAATTGCGCAGAACTCTGTGAATGTTTGAATACGGCATAAGCAATGGCATCTTTTATGTAAGGCATCTTTCAAAATGGCATCATAATGGCCTCTTTCATATAATAATATAAAAAAATGTATGTCTTTTAGTGTGTATTTAGTATGCATGCATTTAACACATGTATAATTTTGAAAACAAAACATTGGTGAATATTTTCTAAATGGTACACAGGTTCACCAGTAAATGTCATTATGAATAAATAAATCGTCTGGGGCATTTAAAAATTATTTATTTGTATTCTCTGACCTCGAAAAAAGTGCTTTAGAAGCCGTGGTATTGGTAATATACTTATATTTGAAGATGACCGCTATAGCATTCAAGATGGCCGCCAGAGGAGGTGGTTCCTACCCAAAATAGAAAGCTATGGCTGTAAGTAGCACTTGAAAAAAATTTGGTGCTTTTATCTGGTGTATCCACATTTTCATGCTAAAATGCCTCACAACATGAGAAGAATATGAATACATACCTATCTCGTTTTTTTTGGGTTCCTTTGGTGTAAATACTACCATCACTCTATGTTGCTTTAATGTAAGGTTCCCGTTTTTGGAAAATTGCTTGTTGAACAAATAACACAGAAACTTAACCCCAACAAAATAAACAACGGCCGGAGTTCATATGAAATTAGAATCTTACGTAAAATTCCAGTAATTTTTATTTTTATACACTTGTCGAAGTCACAGTTGTAGAAGCTTTTACGTAAACACGAATAAATGTCCTACAGCTCTTCGATATAACCTTTAAGCTCTCGTAGTATCAAGTTATACGACAATCTACATCCGAAAATCCTCTCACAATCGTACCACCACTCTCATCCTCACACTTTTTGTTCTCGACGTAGTTTTTATTTACCTTTGGCCCACTGTCAGTGTTGTCAAAGCATATAAGGAAATTTGGGGAACTGATGAGCCGTTGATAAGGGAAAACATAACTGAGAAGTAACAAAATGTACACAAGAATAGAAAATCCAAAGGAAGGTTACGTCAGAGGTATATGGCACAACTCCTCTGAATACAACTAGACCAAATCGTATTTCCC
Organism: Macrothele yani; assembly: GCA_039090855.1. NCBI lineage: Eukaryota > Metazoa > Arthropoda > Arachnida > Araneae > Macrothelidae > Macrothele > Macrothele yani. The sequence goes on along the minus strand of CM077029.1, from coordinate 164,196,992 downwards.
CTATTTGCCAATAAATCCATACTGTGTACCCTAAAGTTACAATGGTGAATGCTGTTGCCATCCCCATTCGCTGAATGCTTCCATATAAGACTAATCTTTACTATAATATCCATGCTACATTAATTTATACTATAATATAATAAGCATTCGCTTTAGTTTGTTATTTTGTTCTCTCATTTTAGAGCAGGGTAATTTTTGTGAAGCAAACTAACTTTGCGAAAATTTCACCTTCTCATTTGATTTTTTTGAATGAATATTTATGTGGATAAACTTTTATCAGACTTGGAAACAGCGGAAACGTTTCGAAATAAATGACAAAATATAACAGAAACCGAAAATCTTATAAATGATCAACTGAATAACTTTAGTGACACAGGATTGTACTATAAAATGCTTCCATCTGAAACACTATCTACTTGTTTCAAAAAATCCTCTCCACGCCTAAAAAAAAAGAAAGGAAAACAAGAAATGAATAAAAATAAAAGCGCAAAGAAAGGGTGTCCTACTTGCTTGATGAAAGCACCTGCACAGCAGAAACGGACCCATTGTAATAGTTTGAGAATCTTCTGAATCAAGGGTTTTCAAACACATTTTCTTGACAGCCTTACCGATTTTATATAAAGCTCAGAAGAGTTCTTGGATGGGTCTCGTGGTATTAAAACAATGCGTTTTTGAAGAGTGCGCTTCCCAAACAGATAAGCTTCTGAAGGAGAAAAAATCTTCACAAAGCTGTGTTGCTACGATAAATACATCTCATCCAAATGAAAAAGAATTACGTTGCTTTCCGATACAAACTGATTAAATGCAAACGTATTTTCGGCCAAGGTACGCAACAACATGCAGTCCGTGTACTCCGGGACAAATACGCACTGTCAACATTCTACTGTATTCCCAATTTAACATGAATTCCTTTGAGTGGAACTAATTTAAGATTTTTAATTTAATGCTATTGCTATATATATACACTGCTGGCCAACCAAAATGCAACACCAAGAAGGAAACATCCGATTGGCCTGAAATTCACAGCATGCGTCGCCCGCGAGAGGACATGCAAACGATTAGCATTGCAGGGCATATGCAAATCATGTGCGCCCGGCACGCCACCGAGAAGCACTATAAGAAGGGTGCACAGAAGGCGGGGTGTAAGTAGTGGAAGTGTGTTGTGCTGCCGGACTTGTGCGTGGGAAGCTTCCTGATGCCTCGTCGCAGAATACGGTAGTCATTCCAGCACGTTTCAGAGTTCGACAGAGTACGAATAGTGGCTTATCGCGACAGCGGTTTATCGTACCGAGACATCGGCGCTCGTGTGGGACGACATCCTGCCACAGCGAGGTGAGTATGGATTCGGTGGGTGCACGAGGGACGGACGGACCGACGTGAGTGATTGCCGCAGCACACCACCGAACGAGAGGACCGGCATGTTGTGCGGCGGGCATTGACGGCTCGCACCGTCACATCACGAACGTTAGCGCAGGAATTAGGGTGTGTTGCGCAACAACCTGTGTCTGCACGTACCGTTCGATGTCGTCTGCAGGAGCGGGGACTTGTCGCACGGCGCCCATTGCTCCGATTACCAGTGACGTTACACCACCGGCGAGTGCGGCGGCAGTGGGCCATTGAACGCCGCACTTGGACTACGGAATGGCACGACATTGTCTTCTCCGACGAATCCCGCTTCGGCCTGCAACACCACGACGGCCGGATCCGCGTGTGGCGGCACCACGACGAGAGACTGTATGACGCCTGCATTATGTATCGCCATACCGGTCCGTCGTCTGGCGTTATGGTTTGGGGCGCAATTGGATATGACACCCGCACCCCTCTGGTACGCATTGCCGGTACACTCAACAGCCACCGCTACATCTCCGACGTTTTCGAGCCTGTAGTCCTCCCTTACTTGCAGGACCTGCCAGCGGCCACGTTTAAATAGGACAATCCGCCCGCACGTGGCACGCATCGTGCAACAATTCTTCACGGCCCACCAGGTGTCACTGCTACCGTGGCCGCCTGTTTTCCCGATATGTCGCCCATCAAACACGTCTGGTCGCTGATCGGCAACCGAGTAGCTCGGCAAGCACCACCCGCGGCTATGCCTGATGAACTGTGGCAACGTGTGGAAGCAGCCTGGACAGACATACCCCAAGCCCACATCCAAACCTCTTTCGTTCGATTCCGCGGCGTGTAGCGGCCGTTATTGCCAGCCATGGGGGCCACACGAACTATTGATGTCTGCGTGTTCCGCAAGTCGCACGGGCCTGAAAGCTCAATCGTTTCGTCTTTGTATCTGTTGTTATGTGTCCAGTAAATCTGGCTTTGCTATCTATATATATATATATATATATATATATATATATATATATATATATATATATATATATATATATATATATATATATATATATATATATATATATATATATTCTATAAAGAAGATACCTAAGCAAAAACATACATATATAATTTTGACTCACACCTAGTACAACATAGAAAAGGTTATGTATCTACCTGTGTGAGTAAAAGGAGAAAAGATAAAAAAATAAAATAAAACAACTGAATGTAGAAGGTGTCGAGAATACTGAGCCTTGGCTTTATCAAGGACCGGCAAAAACTCTGCATTTTCTCACTTCCACAAAGACCTAGTTGGAAATGGGTTTCTGCAAGGCCATAGATGCAAGTAACATTCCCACCTAAAATAGTTTAACAAATATATATATGTCATGTCCTCCGTAGAGTTGCATGACCTAGCACTAGTTAACAATTTCGCTTGCATCCATTAACCTTCCTGGCCCGACCCATGCTCTTCATCTGTTACTATTAAACAGAGAGAAGAAGATTAAAGAGAACTCAAGCTGTGAGAGTGACATAATAATTAGAAATGATTTTCAGCCATAACGAAATTCCAAGTTCGTTTGAGAGAGAATTTAAACCTGAAAATCGATGCAAAAGAAATCCAAATTTTTAAATTGCAATTAAAAAAGGAAATATTAATTTTTAACGAACAGATTTTTGAAAGAAAACTTGAGTCTAAAACCCCCTACTCTACAACTTATGACAGCACGAAAACGAGAATAAGTTAAAGATAATAATTAACTAAAGAAAACTATGTGAAAGTTATATACCTTAAACAGTTAGTTGCAATATGTACAAAGTATTTCAGCAGTGCTTTAAGTGCATAATTAATTAGTTATTAAGAACTTAACTACTTTGAAAAAACAGCACATAGACAGCGCATAGAAAAGGAACAAGCTTAGCCATCTTCTGTTCCTAGGTACCCCAAAAGACGCTCAAAGTTACAGAGAAAAGAAAGAGTTAAAACCCGCAAAAATGTTAACAGACAAACCAATGCCTAAAAGCTGAAAAGCTAAAAAACGACAGAGAAAAAGTACATGAAGTACAAACATTGAACTTATAAAACCTAGAACCCAAAAACAGGGAAGAGAGCTTACCTCTTGTGTGACAAAAACATTTCTCCTCACAAGAGAAGACATGGCTGACCTCTTCCGCCACTCCCTAGACGCTGGGGGCAGTGAGGGTGGGGCTGATGGCCTCCTCATGCAGCAAGAAACCAACGCGCGGAGATTTTAACCAGAGAAAAAAATATATAAACTTAAGACTGTGGATCTGTATGATCAGAAAGAGCAGAATTAACTCTCCAGAATACATGAGAAATATTATAAAATACACGAGCAGTGTATTTAATAATCTTTGCATGTATTAAATCACCTTAGTGAGCTTCTATAGATTAATCAGAATCTTATTAATTTTAAAGTTGGTTTTACTATTTTTAGTATAGCTATCCTAGTGATGAATAACTAGTTTTCTTTTTTATTTGTTTTTATTTTCTTTTATAAACAGATTTTTAAGCTTATTTTGTGATTTTGTTTATATTATTTAATTTTTTGTTTTAATAGGACCGTCATATCCATAGCACTAAGGTTCCTTTAGGTAGTTAATAGGCATCCTCTAGCCAACTTCCTTACGGCTTTGATTGGTCAGAATCATATTATTAACTGTGTAGAAAATTAAAGCAGATCTGCCAACCTTACTCTATTATTCAGAATAATTTTTCTTAAAGTTCTTTTGATGAAAGAAGAAGGAATTTCGTTCTCTAGAAAACTTTCTAATAGTATATTAATGTGGTAATTGAAGTCCAAATTGTTGCTGCAAATTCTTGAAATTCTTAGGACCTGAGAAATTAGTACATTCTCAATTACTTTGGTTGAAATATCACCCCACCTGCTCAGATAACTACCTTTACACTTTTAGATATATTGATGATCTGCTGTGTATCAATAATTCAGAAGTTATAGAGAGTGATTTTGATAATATCTATCCTAGCTCTCTTAATTTATGTAAAACCAACCACAGTAATCAGGAACTTGAGTTCCTAGACTTAAGCATTAAGCTCAACAGAGGTTACCCATCTATTAGCCTCTTTGATAAAAGAGTTAATTTTCCTTTCAAAGTAATTAAATATCTACACTGGAATAATAACATTTCAACCAAAGTAATTGAGAATGTACTAATTTCTCAGGTCCTAAGAATTTCAAGAATTTGCAGCAACAATTTGGACTTCAATTACCACATTAATATACTATTAGAAAGTTTTCTAGAGAACGAAATTCCTTCTTCTTTCATCAAAAGAACTTTAAGAAAAATTATTCTGAATAATAGAGTAAGGTTGGCAGATCTGCTTTAATTTTCTACACAGTTAATAATATGATTCTGACCAATCAAAGCCGTAAGGAAGTTGGCTAGAGGATGCCTATTAACTACCTAAAGGAACCTTAGTGCTATGGATATGACGGTCCTATTAAAACAAAAAATTAAATAATATAAACAAAATCACAAAAAAAGCTTAAAAATCTGTTTATAAAAGAAAATAAAAACAAATAAAAAAGAAAACTAGTTATTCATCACTAGGATAGCTATACTAAAAATAGTAAAACCAACTTTAAAATTAATAAGATTCTGATTAATCTATAGAAGCTCACTAAGGTGATTTAATACATGCAAAGATTATTAAATACACTGCTCGTGTATTTTATAATATTTCTCATGTATTCTGGAGAGTTAATTCTGCTCTTTCTGATCATACAGATCCACAGTCTTAAGTTTATATATTTTTTTCTCTGGTTAAAATCTCCGCGCGTTGGTTTCTTGCTGCATGAGGAGGCCATCAGCCCCACCCTCACTGCCCCCCAGCGTCTAGGGAGTGGCGGAAGAGGTCAGCCATGTTCTTCTCTTGTGAGGAGAAATGTTTTTGTCACACAAGAGGTAAGCTCTCTTCCCTGTTTTTGGGTTCTAGGTTTTATAAGTTCAATGTTTGTACTTCATGTACTTTTTCTCTGTCGTTTTTAGCTTTTCAGCTTTTAGGCATTGGTTTGTCTGTTAACATTTTTGCGGGTTTTAACTCTTTCTTTTCTCTGTAACTTTGAGCGTCTTTTGGGGTACCTAGGAACAGAAGATGGCTAAGCTTGTTCCTTTTCTATGCGCTGTCTATGCGCTGTTTTTTCAAAGTAGTTAAGTTCTTAATAACTAATTAATTATGCACTTAAAGCACTGCTGAAATACTTTGTACATATTGCAACTAACTGTTTAAGGTATATAACTTTCACATAGTTTTCTTTAGTTAATTATTATCTTTAACTTATTCTCGTTTTCGTGCTGTCATAAGTTGTAGAGTAGGGGTTTTAGACTCAAGTTTTCTTTCAAAAATCTGTTCGTTAAAAATTAATATTTCCTTTTTTAATTGCAATTTAAAAATTTGGATTTCTTTTGCATCGATTTTCAGGTTTAAATTCTCTCTCAAACGAACTTGGAATTTCGTTATGGCTGAAAATCATTTCTAATTATTATGTCACTCTCACAGCTTGAGTTCTCTTTAATCTTCTTCTCTCTGTTTAATAGTAACAGATGAAGAGCATGGGTCGGGCCAGGAAGGTTAATGGATGCAAGCGAAATTGTTAACTAGTGCTAGGTCATGCAACTCTACGGAGGACATGACATATATATATTTGTTAAACTATTTTAGGTGGGAATGTTACTTGCATCTATGGCCTTGCAGAAACCCATTTCCAACTAGGTCTTTGTGGAAGTGAGAAAATGCAGAGTTTTTGCCGGTCCTTGATAAAGCCAAGGCTCAGTATTCTCGACACCTTCTACATTCAGTTGTTTTATTTTATTTTTTATCTTTTCTCCTTTTACTCACACAGGTAGATACATAACCTTTTCTATGTTGTACTAGGTGTGAGTCAAAATTATATATGTATGTTTTTGCTTAGGTATCTTCTTTATAGAATGTGAATTCTGAATTTTCAAAACTGCTGCGTTGCGCGTTTTGATTTTCAGGTTATTTTGCAACCTTCGTTTTAAATTCTAAAGTTTTTCCTTAGTCTTCAGTTTTGCTCTTAAGTATATATATATATATATATATATATATATATATATATATTCTATTAAGAAGATACCTAAGCAAAAAAATACATATATAATTTTGACTCACACCAAGTACAACATAGAAAAGGTTATGTATCTACCGGTGTGAGTAAAAGGAGAAAAGATAAAAAATAAAATAAAACAACTGAATGTAGAAGGTGTCGAGAATACTGAGCCTTGGCTTTATCAAGGACCAGCAAAAACTCTGCATTTTCTCACTTCCACAAAGACCTAGTTGGAAATGGGTTTCGGCAAGGCCATAGATGCAAGTAACATTCCCACCTAAAATTGTTTTAAAAAATATATATATATGTCATGTCCTCCGCAGAGTTGTATGACCTAGCACTGGTTAACAATTTCGCTTGCATCCATTAACCTTCCTGGCCCGACCCATGCTCTTCATCTGTTACTATTAAACAGAGAGAAGAAGATTAAAGAGAACTCAAGCTGTGAGAGTGACATAATAATTAGAAATAATTTTCAGCTATAACGAAATGCCAAGTTCGTTTGAGAGAGAATTTAAACCTGAAAAACAATGCAAAAGAAATCCAAATTTTTACATTGCAATTAAAAAAGGAAATATTAATTTTTAAAAAACAGATTTTTGAAAGAAAACTTGAGTCTAAAACCCCTACTCTACAACTTATGACAGCACGAAAACGAGAATAAGTTAAAGACAATAATTAACTAAAGAAAACTTTGTGAAAGTTATATGACTTAAACAGTTAGTTGCAATATGTACAAACTATTTCAGCAGTGCTTTAAGTGCATAATTAATTAGTTATTAAGAACTTAACTACTTTGAAAATACAGCGCAAAGAAAAGGAACAAGCTTAGCCATCTGCTGTTCCTAGGTACCCCAAAAGACGCGCAAAGTTACCAAGAAAAGAAAGAGTTAAAACCCGCAAAAATGTTAACAGACAAGCCAGTGCCTAAAAGCTGAAAAGCAAAAAATCAACAGAGAAAAAGTACATGAAGTACAAACATTGAACTTATAAAACCTAAAACCCAAATACAAGGAAGAGAGCTTACCTCTTGTGCGACTAAACTTTCTCCTCACAAGAGTAAAACATGGCTGACCTCTTCCCTAACACTTCTGCCACTCCCTAGTCGCTGGGGGCAGTGTGGGTGGGGCTGATGGCCTCCTCATACAGAAAGAAACCAACTCGCGGAGATTTTAAGCAGAGAAAAAAATATATAAACTTAAGACTGTGGATCTGTATGATCAGAAAGAGCAGAATTAACTCTCCAGAATACATGAGAAATATTATAAAATACACGAGTAGTGTATTTAATAATCTTTGCATGTATTAAATCACCTTAGTGAGCTTCTATAGATTAATCAGAATCTTATTAATTTTAATGTTGGTTTTACTATTTTTAGTATAGCTATCCTAGTGATGAATAACTAGTTTTCTTTTTTATTTATTTGTTTTTATTTTCTTTTATAAACAGATTTTTAAGCTTTTTTTGTGATTTTGTTTATATTATTTAATTTTTTGTTTTAATAGGACCTTCATATCCATAGCACTAAGGTTCCTTTTAGTAGTTAATAGGCATCCTCTAGCCAACTTCCTTACGGCTTTGATTGGTCAGAATCATATTATTAACTGTGTAGAAAATTAAAGCAGATCTGCCAACCTTACTCTATTATTCAGAATAATTTTTCTTAAAGTTCTTTTGATGAAAGAAGAAGGAATTTCGTTCTCTAGAAAACTATCTAATAGTATATTAATGTGGTAATTGAAGTCCAAATTGTTGCTGCAAATTCTTGAAATTCTTAGGACCTGAGAAATTAGTACATTCTCAATTACTTTGGTTGATATGTTATTATTCCAGTGTAGATATTTAATTACTTTGAAAGGAAAATTAACTCTTTTATCAAAGAGGCTAATAGATGGGTTACCTCTTTTGAGCTTAATGCTTAAGTCTAGGAACTCAAGTTCCTGATTACTGTGGTTGGTTTTACATAAGTTAAGAGAGCTAGGATAGATATTATCAAAATCACTCTCTATAACTTCTGAATTATTGATACACAGCAGATCATCAATATATCTAAAAGTGTAAAGGTAGTTATCTGAGCAGGTGGGGTGATTTTTAATGAATTTATATTCCTTAAAGAACAGGAATAGATTAGCGATATTCGTGGACGTTGATGTTCCCATGGGAATACCGTTCACTTGCTTATAGAGAGTATTATTATATAGGATATGGTTATTTTTTATGCAGCAATTGAGATAAGAGTTCCAAGTTCCTACATTAACAAATTGGTTAAGTTTAAATTCTGCATACAGCTCTTTAAAGGTAGTGATTATATCTGATAGAGGCAGATTAGTATATAGGTTTTCAAAATCATAACTATTAATATCTAGGGGACAAACTTTGAGTATAGTAGAAATTACTTCTGCATTATTATTAATTATCCAAAAATCTCTGTACATCAAGTTAGTACAGTTTCTAATGTGTTTCAAAACCTTCTTTAAGACATCTTCAAAAGCAAGATCTATTTTCTTTTTATGACTCCTTTCTGCTGCGTTGCGCGTTTTGATCTTCAGGTTATTTTGCAACTTTCGTTTTAAATTCTAAAGTTTTTCCTTAGTCTTCAGTTTTGCTCTTCAGTATATATATATATATATATATATATATATATATATATATATATATATATATATATATATATACAGGGTTACAAGGAAAGTTCGTGACCAGGCCAATATCTCACGAACTATGGTAGTTCGCGATTTACTTCTTGTGCTGTGGTATAGGAAACCCCCTATGGCGTACACAATAACACAACGAGGGATCTTCTCGCCCCCTTCTTTCGTGGGTGCTCCACCCTGCAGATAAGGCAAAAAAGTCAATTACAAACTTGTTCAGCGAGGCAAAAATAGTACAAAAATGTTTTTGTCCCATAACAAAAGACGGAATGGGGCTCTCCAGATGCAAAAAAAGCGGGAAGCTAACTGAGTCGCCGTGTCCGGGTAGTGTCAGACACCACACACGTACAGGCAGGCCAAAGCGGAACGATACGGATATTCTGGCATATGTATTTGCACATCCTCACAGCAGCACAAATGAAGTTGCGCGGGAAAGTAGATTAAACCAACACCGTGTACTAAACATTTTACACAGGAGCCATATGCATCCATATTCGTTTCATTCGCAGCAGGCACTTTGGCCTGGAGATGTGGAGAAAAGACTTGATTTTTGTAATGTCATGTTGAATGCTTTAGAAGAGGACCCATAGTTTCTGTCAGACATTTCATGGTCAGATGAGTCACGCTTCACACGGATCGCGTTGTGAATACGCATAATGTACAATACTGGGCACAGGAAAATCCCTATTGGACGAGAGACACACATCATCAAGTGAAGTGATTCACCAATGTTTTGTGTGGCATTTGGGGGAACCATCTTGTAGGACCTTCTCTTTTACAACGCACCTCTGAATGGTGAACGATATTTACATCTCTTTTAAACGGATGCAACGGATTTCTTGGACAATGTACCATTACAACCTTTGTTGAACATGTGATACCAGCACGACGGGGTACCACCACATAGGAGTGCACACGTATCGAGATGGCTAAACGATGTGTTTGACCTGAGATGCATAGGACCAGGATGTCCCGTAGCATGCATGGCCTCCACGCTCACCACACCTTATCCCTCTGGACGTTTTCCTTTGGGGCCATTTTAAATCATAGGTGTATGCAACACCACCGCTAAATGTAGCAGAACTGCAACAGAGTATAACATCCGCCGGTGCCTCTGTTGATGGGGAAATGCTGCAACGCATGCGCAGTCAGCTCGTAGAACGCTTGCAGGCGTGCATCGCTGCTGAAGGGAAATATTTTGAGTATGCAAACATGTAAATTGTAGTTTCTAAACAAATGAAATCTCTACAGTATTATGCATTCACATCTTGTAGCTTTGTCTAAATACTATGTTGTTACTTCGGGATGTTGTGATTTTCTTGGGGCCACATTCCCGGTCCCCTTCCATCTTTTGTTATGGGACAAAAACATTTATGTACTATTTTTGCCTAGCTGAACACGTTTGTAATTGACTTTTTTTGCTCTATCTGCAAAGGGGGAAGAGGGGAGGCATGATATCTCCCTCGCCCCCCAAAAGGGGTCGAGGGGATTCCACGTGGTGTTATTGTGTGCGCCATAGGGGGTTTCTTATACAACTACATGAAGTAAATCGCTAACTGCCATAGTTCGTGAGAACTTGGCCTGATCAAGGCCTTTCCTTGTAACCCTATGCATATACACTGACGGAAAAAAAAATAAATCCCAACACCACGAAAAAATAGTTCTAGAGGAATGAAATGGCGGCAATGCATTTGTATAGGTAACATTTAATCGATTAAGGTTTCAAGATCACAGCTTATTGTAAGCGTGAGAAGAGCCATTTTAAATGTGAAATGCTGGTACATTAATAACCGGTGTAACCGTCAGAATGTTGAATGCAAGCACGCAAACGTTCATGCATTGTGTCGTACAGGTGCTGGATGTCAGTTTGTGGGATGGAGTTCTATGCCTGTTGCACTTGGTCGGTCAATACAGGGACGGTTAATGCTGCTTGGGGGTGACGCTGGAGTTGTCGTCCAATGATGGCCCATACGTGCTCGATTGGTGAAAGATCTGGTGATCTAGCAGGCCACGGCAACATGTCGACACTCTGTAGAGCATGTTGGGTTACAACAGCGGTATGCGGGCGAGCGTTATCCTGTTGGAAAACACCCCCTGGAATGCTGTTCATGAATGGCAGCACAACAGGTTGAATCCCCAGACCGACGTACAACTGTGCCTTCAGGGTGCATGGGATAACCACGACAGTGCTCCTGCTGTCAGAGGAAATTGCTCCCCACACCATAACTCCAGGTGTAGGTCCAGTGTGTCTCGGCCGCAGACAGGTTGGATGCAGGCGCTCACCTGGCCTCCTTCTAACCAACACACGGTCATCACTGGCACCCAGGCAGAACCGGCTTTCATCAGAAAACACAACAGATCTCCACTCCGTCCTCCGATGAGCTCTAGCTTGACACCACTGACGTCGCAAACGGCAGTGGTTTGGAGTAAGTGGAATGCACGCTACAGGGCGTCTGGCTCGGAGCTGTCCTTCAAGTAACCGATTTGTAACAGTTCGTTGTGTCACTGTGGTGGCAACTGCAGCTCGAATTGCAGACGCGGTAGGCCATACGCCGTACACGGCGGTCTTCCCTCTCAGTAGTGCCACGTGGACGGCCGGAACCCGGTCTTCTTGAGGCAGTACCTTCCCTTGACCACCGCTGCCAACAATCATGCACAGTGGCTACATTCCTACCAGGTCGTTCTGCAATATTGCGGAAAGAAAATCCACCTTCTCGTAGCTCTATTTCACGACCTCGTTCAAACTCCGTGAGCTGTTTATAATGGCTTCTTCGTCTTCTTAAAGGCATTCTTGACTAACATCAACACCCTACGTCGAATCTCAACGATAACTAACGCTCACTAACGTTACAGCGCGTATTTACAGCAAACCTGTTTTGCATGTTCCGAGGGGCGCTATTAGCGCCACACGTATGCGCCGAGCGTGAAATTTGCATAGACGTCATCTTACAGATGTACTCTCACCGCCTACCAACTGTCGTTTATCTAACACAACCACTTCTTGGTGTTGGGATTTTTTTCCGTCACTGTGTTTCAGAAATAGGCTCACCATCCTCTCACGCCCTTTTTCTTGTCTGAGAAACGCTTGTCTTTACTTCTGTCATCGCAATGTCTGGCTTACAGACGTGAGGAGACACACTTACGACGATACCGTCTTGACTTTTTGAAGTTCATCTGCAATTCTCATTTCTTACTTTTATACACAACCAACTAATGACGTGTTGCTTCATTTTTTTATGCTGCCGGTACTGATGCCCATCGTATATGATAACGGGTTTGTTTTTTGTAGGCTGTATGATTTCCATTTAAAATAAAAAAACGCAAAAAATCGCATATGAAATTAAACATCTGCAACGAATGCTGAAGGTTTTCTCCCAGATCCGTAAGTGACATTTCCGTACAAAGGAAATTTCGTCTCATTTCCGTACATGGCCAGATCAGCTAGTGCCATATCCGTACAGTGCTATTGCATGGTAGCAGATTTGGGAAATGCTAAAGTTAAGTGCTGATTCCCTTTCCCAATTCCTCCGACGTCAAAAGGATCACCATTCATTGTTTTCGTCAACCAATAGGCGCCCATGGCAGTAAACTGCGAAAAGGACTGTATGGTAAACGGGCTGCCAGTATTATTATTATTACAATCTTTACGGCTTTTAGCATTCGTGTTGCAGATATTTAATGTCACATATGATTTTTTGCGTTTTATTCTTTAAGTAGAAAACATACAGACGAGGGCGAAAAATAAACCTGCTGCCATATATGAAGGTTATCAATACCGGCAGCATAGGAAAAACAAGCAAGACGTCATTATTTGCCTATGCATAAAAGAAATAACTGATAATTGTAGTGAACCTTTGAAAAGTAAAAACGATATCGTCGTAAGTGCATCTCCTCACGTCTAACATTGCTGTGACAGAAGTGAAGAAAAGCGTCTTACGGATCATCACATGTACGGAAATGGCACTAAATGATCTGGATGTATACGAAACTGGGACAAAAAGTCCTTTGTGCGGAAGTGGAATGACACGACTACGGCCGTCCAACACCCTCTTTCCATCCATTCTCGATACACTTTAACTATGGCAGGTGGTGAATAGCCGACAAAGTTCTCCCTTTTGTCTCTACCTGATGACCATGTCCTTTTCCAAGAAGGTCAAATCTTGTTTCTTGCCCATTATAACCACCATTTCAGCTCCAACTGATGCTGCACGCGTCATAGAAGGCGCTGCATACGATGTTGACATTCACATGAGCGCACCGGAAACAGTCCGAACGTCAGATGAAGGGGGTTGGCATAATGTTTTGCTTCTACCGTGTATCAAAATCAGTAACTAAAACTGAGATCTCCTTCTGCAGCATGATTAGTCTCACATTAGGTGGGGTCGCTGCTACGAATCCTCCTTCACCACTGTTTTCCATTGTGTACCAACTAATTTTTCAAAAATATCTTCTCTTTCATGTTGTTATTGACTACCCAGGCACCGACACACATACACACCACATCTCACATTCATTCTTCCTCCAGTTTTTTTTTAATTAACTGACTAAAGGTCATATTACACGTTCATTAGAAATGTTTTGCTTACTTATCACACTGGGTATCTTGCAGAATGCGGCTTCTCACCGCTCCCATTGTTTGCAGCATTTGCCACACAGATTCTAGATTCCAGGTGGGTCCCGTCAGTGCATCTGAAAAAAAAATTATACTTTAAAACAATAAAAAAAATATATAACACACACAATATAATTATGCGATAATTTATTTTTAAATAGTAATGATAGAAAGGCTTAGCGTGTCTCCTAAGATATGTAAAAGCTGTTTAAAAATGAAAGTTAACACATTTAATGGGTTATTTTCATTGATTTTCAGTGCGTCTACCTTATTGTTGTGTGCATTTAATTTTAATATGCAGTTTGGCGTTGCCATACTTAAAAATGATAACTTTGTATTAAGACGGCTTACATTAAAGTTTTATTGAGTTTGCAAGGGAATTTAGTTTAGTCTCAATTTGGAAAATTGAAATCTCAGATGAAAATAAACTAAAAAATGAAGTCTTCTGAATTACACGATGTTATATATCCAAAAGGAATTGTCCAGTTTCAATAAAAAGAATTTCATGCCCATGAATCTGTTTTTATGATTGGCTATTTTCGTACTTACTTTTATGCAATGTCGATGATGACATTTTCCCAATCTGCAGGAAGCAGATGCAGTCACTCAAAGCAGGTTCCTTGATCACGGCAAGAACCATAATCCCGATATCTCATCTATTCTGGGTATTGGAAGGAACTCTTATTTGTTATTCTTCCGAGATGAAGACATAAAATTCGATTCTCAAAAGTCACATGTGCACAAAAAAAAAAAAAAAAATTCCCTAGTTACGGCATCGTATTACATGAATCATGTTGGACGTTCTTTTGTGGATCCTGTCCTGAAGTTATTCCACACAGCAGTGTACGTGCTAAAATGAGGTTCGTTAAAGTGAAACTACCATGTTAAAAATATTGCCATCATCAAAGAATTCCATTTACTGTTGTATGAAATCAGTTTCGAAATTAAATGACGTGTTTTTTAAGATCTCGTTCTGACTGTTAACGCTTAAAGAAATGGCAGTAATGATTTTTAGGTTCCGCTGGAACGTTATGCAGTGTTTTTTCCGATGAATCATTCATCTGAAGAAGTGTAAGATAAGGAAATGCACCTGAAGCGTATTTTGTAAACGGTTATATTTTCATACATTGTGGTTAAAAATGCTCTATAATGTTTCCTTTCACCGAGCCCAGCTAAGCGAACAGCTCTTATAGGTGAACAACAACGTCAAGCAAATAGGTTAGCCAAATCAATCTGCTAATCTCAGCCCTATGAAATCTACGTGGAATTTTTTGAATGTCGTACGTTTTTGTTCTGTCGTAGTTGCGTCTTGGACCAGTATGAGTTATTGCTCATTAGTTAAGGATTCTTGGATACAGGAAAGGATTTCTCTCTGTCCTTTTCTCTCTCTCTCTCTCTCACACACACACACACACGTCAATACTTATCACTAAGCTATTCTGAGATTCAGAGGTTAGCTCCACAAAGAAATACAAGCTACCAGATAAGTTTCTAACTGATTATTTACTTACTGTTGCCGTATCAAACTTCTCCATTTATATCAATCTTGACACACAACTCGGGCTTCACTGACATCTATCAAACGAAGTACACAAGGCCTTCTATACTTCATACCCAATCTTTTTCTCATGCAGACACTCCTGAATCTGATCCTCCCATGATTTCCTTGGCCTTCCTTCCTGCCACTTGGGCTAAAAAGATTTCTTAGTAATCATCTCATCACTCATTCTTTCAACATGGCCAAACCACCGAAGAATATTAGTCTCCACCTTGCTAGGAACATTTTTCTTCACATTACACAACTGCAACACATGTTTATTCCTCACACAATCAGAACGTGTCTTGCCACAAAACCCCCGTAGGTAACGCATTTTTCCAGCACACAAACGACTCCTATGTTTTTTCTGTAGCACCCAGGTTCTGTAGCACCCAGGTTTCACTGCCATACATCAGAGTAGGAATAATTACACTTTCATACACAGCCATGTGGGCCTCTCTTGAGAACCTATCATTCCTGTGAAAACCTCCTAAAGCAGCTATGACTTTCAATGAAGAATTCATTCGCCTACTACTTTCACCATCTAATTTGTTCTCACTGTCAAACATGCGCCCTAAATACACAAACTCATTCACCTGGTCAATCACTGTGCAGCTTAGACTTATCTTACATTTAGCACTAACAGTTCCTCACTCAACAACAATAACTTTGGTTTTTCCTTTCAATGTGTAGCGGAAAATTTCGATACCAACGTTTTGTCTAGTTTGCGATTTTTAGCTACATACAAATCGGTTAGAGGGAAAATGTGCAACTCTAATGATATCTATTCTTCCGTCTACGAAAACAGTACTTGCGTTTCAGATTGTTGGGCTGCAAAAATCACTTCTCTATTATGATAGATAGACGAAAATACGAATACAAGATGTAAATATGAGTACCCGTGTGCTTATCTCTAAATCTATCTGACTTCATGCAAAAGCGACAAGATTTAAGATATCTTATTAAAATATCTTAAGGGTCCGTGTGACGGTCGTGCCTATTATACGGTGCAAATTAATTGGGACAAGCTATTTTATTCTCAGAATTGTAATGTGATCGCCAGTTGATGTCGGAAACCCAAGTAAACCGGTTTTATCAGCTCTGAGGTGATGTGACTGTTAGAACTTGATAGTAAAAATGTGGTTTGACCGGTTTTAAACAGGAAATAAACACTTCAGCTTCAGTTGTGAGCTTTCGTGTGTGTGACAGATGGATGTTAGTTTTTGCTCTCTGTGAGTACGTGTTGCTTTCATGTATTGAAAAATGGATATTTCCCCAAGGAAGCGTGCAAATATAATTGCTCTGAAGAATCACACTTCTATGACGGTGAGAGATATCGCTTCTGCAGTTGGTGTAGGCAAATCAAGTGTATCAAGACTGCTTACATGATACAATGCATCTGGATCATCGTCTCCAAAAAGGAGAGATAAATGTGGAAGAAAACGAAAAACAACTCCACGAACGGATAAATATCTAATCAGAAATAGTAAAATGAATAATAAAAAAAAAAAACAAGCACCGACCTTCAAAGAGATTTATCGGCTAGTGGTTGTGATGTTAGTGATTCAATTGTACGCCGTAGGCTTCTGGAAGTTGGCCGGAAGACAAAAAGACCAACGAAAAAACAATATTTGAATGCGAAAATGAAGATAAAACGTTTAGCATGGGCCAAAAAATATAAATCATGGACTGCTGACGACTGGAAAAAAGTAATTTTCAGTGATGAAACTCATTTATTTGTGCAGGGTTACCAAGCAAATGTCGTTAGACGAAGCAACTGTGAACCCTTAAGACCTGAGCATGTCAAACAAACTGTAAAACACCCTCTGAAACAGATGTTTTGGGGTTTTTTCACATCAAATGGCACTGGAAGCTTAGTTCCTGTTCAAGGTATGATGAATTCAGCCAAGTACGTAGAAATATTACAACGTAGGATTGTTCCATTCTTGCAAACTTTTGACGGGACATTTTAACATGACTTGGCCCCGTGTCACAATTCGAAATTGGTCAAGAATTTCATGCTGGAAATTCAAATTCATTTGCTTGATTGGCCTGGAAATTCACCAGACTTAAATCCCATAGAAAACTTGTGGAACATTTTGAAGAGACGTTTGGGTAAATTGGACTGTACAACCAAAGAACGCATGATAACGAATGCTATAAAAGTGTGGTTTCACGATTATGAAGTAAAAAATATGTGTACTCAATTAGTGGAGTCAATGCCAAAACGAATTCAAGAGGTCATATCTGATAAAGGAGGACATACTTCATACTAATACAGGTATTTATCCGTGTATATCAAGGCATAGAATGATATAAAGGCATAGTTTTGGAAAAAAGAGTGATTTTTTACTTTGTTCTAATTAATTTGCACAGTATAGTAAGTCATTTATCTGTCTGTCTGTCTGCCAAAATGACAATAAGATTTAAGTTATGAATGTCCACGTGGTCGTCGCTAAGTCAATCTGACTGCCTACAAAAACAAGATGTAAGATATCGATGTCCGTGGTCGTCGCTAAGTCATTCTGCCTGCCTACAAAAGCAATATGTAAGATATCGATGTCCGTGTGACCATATAAGTACTTCTATCTGTCTTGGATAAAAATTGAGATGTGTGTGTTCATGTGATCATCCTTGTGTTAACCTAAGTGTCTGAAATAACGATAAGATTTGAGATATGTGTGTCCATGTGTTTATACCTAAGTCAGTCTTTCTGTCTAAAAAATAGACAAGATTTGAAATATGTGTCCCTGTGGTTATCTCTAGGTTAGTCTGTAAAAACGCTAAGTTTAAGATATGTGTTTCCTATTTTGATCATCGTCTGCAAAAATAAATCTCCGCTTCCAAAATTCGGATTGAAAAAAATCCTTCTACGAGTGACACAGGAAAGCATATATGCACAAGGTTTACGATATGTGTTTCCTTCAGTTTTTGTTCCAGTAATTCAGCTTGCACTCGTCTAAAATACAATATCTCCGCTTCTAAAATTCTGATGGAAGAAATTCTTACTGTCTGGCAGAAAACATTTGCACAAGGTTTGAGACATGTCTGTGCTTCCGTTCGTCCCTCAATCTATCTGTCCGTATTCCTCTAGCTGGCACAAAAATAATTATTCTGTTTGACTTTCATGAGGGTGTTTTCCTTGAGAAACAGGCAGACTGAATGACTTACAAGTTGAAAGAAGACATATCTGTAGAAGAGTAACCGGTATAGAATGAATTTTTTCTATCCGATATCCCGAAGAGGAGATAATGTTTTGGTAGACAGAGAGAGGTAAGGCGGATGGATAGGGACAAAATCCCAAGATTTTCACAAGAATGCTGTAACCATTACCAAAGTTTTCATTTCATTTCGTAGATACACAATTTTTCCTCTTTGAAGCTTGAAATTCGATTTCTTTTTCTGTAAAAAACTCCCGATCGTACAATTTAGAATTTAAATTTTTTTCTAGTAAACAACTTGATTATACCAGATATACGCCTTTATTTTCCTTTTTATTTATTTTCTTCAAAAGTCGTGCTAATATCGAATGACAAATTGGTATCGTCTCGTTCAAACTGAGCTGCACATTTGTAGTTCTGTAACTTAAAAACGATGCTGTGAAAAAAGTCTGTTGGAAGAAAATTGTTCAGAGTTCAAAAATATCATCACCAGAAAAGAAAAAACTCAACTAATTGATTTACCAGATTACAAAAATAGAATTTAATATTTCTTGCTGTGAATTTTCTTCAAGGATTAACACAAAAAAAAAAAAAAAAAAAAAACCCAAAAGATTGCGAAAAGCTGGTAGAAGATTTCTTTTCCATTTTTAACGAGTTTATCAGAATAGCTAATGGAAAAGAGAATCGCCCTCAAAACTTAATTAAGTGATGAGAGATTTTGATGTGTTACAGATGAGTGCTTCACTTCCAAGAAACACATTGAAACTTTAAACATGTCTGAGTAATACGTTGGCTTCATAGTATATTTACCGCGAAGTAAATTTTCAATCAAAAACGCTGAGTGTAACTGCAAAATTTATAACAAAAGGTGATTGAAATGTATATTGAATGGATATGTAAAATTTAACTATACCAATTTTTTCCCCCTTCTCCGGAGGACAGAGATTTGTGACGTCAACTGTGTTTACGTTATTCACGAAAGAGCAATTTACCAAGAGAAAGAAATAAAATCTTGCCGCAAGGGAAAGCGTCTGTTTCATTATTCAGAGTAACAACCTACTAGAGAACGTTCGTTGTTCATTACGAAAGGGGAGAGACGGTTTTGACTGTCAGCGGCTTCCGCAAAAGGAAGACCAATGTTTACCACAAGAAGACGCGGATGTTAGATTCCGTTCCGATCTTGTTTTTTTTTTGCGAGCAAGGAAAGTTGTGTCGAGATGAGACACGGCCACTTCAAACGTCTGCTTCAGTAGTTCCACCTTCTGACGTGCAGTGGAACAAGCTAACCATTAGTCTCTCGTAAGCTTTTGTTCTTGCATTGCCACGCAAGTCCTCCGAAAATATAAATGGGACTATGCCACATTAATTGCCGAGAAACAGAGGGCTTTGAAATGCATTTTGGGATTTGTTGTCTCGAAACTAAATATATACACTCATACGACATTATTTGATTAAACAAGTTCGCAAAACTCAAAGATCAGTACTTCTTCATAATTTTTTTTTTCAGTTTCGATGTTTAATTACCACCATGAGCAACTCTTAGGGCTAAAAGCAATTACCCATCCCTAATTTAGGGACGCTGGTTTCAGGGAAGGGACAAGCAAGCCACAGGTGCTTCACCTGGGACTCGAACCCTCGGATGAATTCTCAGAAGCCAGTCTTGAAATTTTCAAGGTTGTATGTCTGTAGTTTTCAGAGAATTCATTGTATAGATGTACAAGGTGCCCTTACACTAATGTTGCAAAACCAAAAGAAAGTTGAAGCCAAATTTTCGGGTGTAATAAGCACGTTTTTGGAATAAGATGGTAATATGAGATGTAATAAACTTCGAATTTTTATTGTGTCCCAAAACATGGGGCCACAAGATGCTTCATAATCAAATGCATCGGAAAAATATTTTTTTTTTTTTTGCGATCGGATTTTTAGAAGCGGAGATACTCTTTCAAATACGAATACACACTGACTCCTCCTAGCTGAAGAACTCTGCATTATGAAAATGTAGGAAACATGCGCGAATTACTCTTTATATCAATATGAGGAGTAATAATCACTTAGGATAACAACTAAGGGGAAAGCAACGCTTTCTGATGCGCAGGTTCACTCGTTCCAGCTGCGCTCGGCCCACTTTTTCGACAGCGATTATTTTTGTTCCAGCTGATTTCAGCACATTTTGCTAACCCCGAGCTGATTCGTTCCAGCTTGTAAAAGGGTTAAAAATTAATTACAGTTTTGCAAATTTGAACTTCAAAACAAAGAGCTCTGTAGTGCACATACTCATGGCCTGGGTGGATTTCAGCTAAAGTACCTCTACTCTCAGAAGTTTCTTTAGGAGACTGGCAGATAGACAGACACTCGAATTTTATTACTACAGACGACATTGTATAAGTATGGCGGAGAAGGTACTCGTAATTAATCCCTTTAGTATCTGTGAGGTTTTTGTATTGGTCCTTTCAATAGGCATATGAGTCGTCTTCTATAGTAAGCCATGCACATATATAGTTCATCAGCGTTTGGTCTTGTGTAGTTTTGGACCATACTCCTTCATTCGTAATCTTGTTGCAGAAAAGTGAAGTACTAACTTATGTGTTAAGCAAGGTGTGGTATTATTAGTATCACGAATTTATGATATAGATATTTCTTGGTCTCTCATGAAGCTTGCGGGAATATAACGTAAGTTAAATATTTAGGAGCTTTCTTTCAGTAGTTATTTTGAAGTACAGGAAAAAAATCATGCTTTATGTGCTGTTACGACAGTTTTAAAACATTTTCTTTTATAAATAAAGTTCCACTAAAAGCCCTGCTCTGCTCCCTTCATTATATTACTGCGATCATTTTAAGAGATTCATTTCCATAGGAATCTCTTAAAATTATACAACTTATGTGCAATGAGCAATTAAATTTACAGGACAAATTTAATTTTTACTTGATTTTTTTATTGCCTCTTTCAGAGACGGATTTAGGACTTTGCCGCCGATAGACCTAGATAAATTTGCCACCCCTACTCCCCATTTAAATAAAGAATTTGATGACTACAATTTCATAACTCATTCGGATCCGATCTAGGAGCAGTATTCCTCCAAAGACGGATTTAGAGCTTTGCAGCCCCCAGGCATACACAAATCTGCCGCTCCTACTCCCCTTTATAATAAAGAATTTGATGGCTACAATTTCATATAACTCATTCGGATCCGATCAAGGAGCAGCAATCCTCCAGAGACAGATTTAGAGCTTCGCTGCCCCTACTTCCCTTTAAAATAAAGAATTTAATGACTACAATTTCATATAACTCATTCGGATCGGATCCAGGAACAGCAATCCTCCAGAGACGGATTTAGAGATTTGCCGCCCCTCCTCCCC
The DNA here is from genome assembly GCA_039090855.1 of Macrothele yani. Lineage (NCBI taxonomy): Eukaryota > Metazoa > Arthropoda > Arachnida > Araneae > Macrothelidae > Macrothele > Macrothele yani. The sequence goes on along the minus strand of CM077029.1, from coordinate 164,175,230 downwards.
TTTAAAATAAAGAATTTGACGACTACAATTTCATGTAACTCATTTGGGTCCGATCCAGGAGCAAAACGAAATGTTCTAGAAGAAAATATCTTCCAATATATTGGGAAGTAATAAAAATATTTCTGCAGCAGTTTTCGAACAAAATTTTTATACAGTCGTTTTCGGACAAAATGTTAGTTTTCACTTTTATTTTAACTGTATTTTCTTTTATTACTTTTATGGGCTTTTAACAAATTATTAATTTTTACTACCAGTAAAATTTGATTCCCTAGGCCCGGGCCTAGTTGGCCTATTGGGAAATTCGTCTCTGGTCTCTCCCTTCTTATTTACCATTTCTCCAAAATACTTTGTGGTGCCCTGTATCTGAATTCTTGAGCGCCAGTTTCGGCAATCATTGAAATTAAGATAAGAGTGTAAACGCTCTCTCTACGAGAAAATAAATTTATATGAATAAAATAAAATAGAAGTTTGTTTTGCTTTTTAATTTGTTCTGGAATTGTTTGGGTGAATAGAATTCGCATTTTAGAGAACAGATGGCCACCTTACGCAAATGTCACTTTTGATCAAATTTTAGTTATGTGATCAAAACCCGTGTTTATTCAAAAACAAAAATTCTCCTTGCTCTACTTAGAATATTTTTAATTTCGTTATGTCAATAATTTCAGGGAAGGTGTGCTGCTCATGTACTTTAAACAAAAGGAAACCCCCCCCCCCCACACACACATTTTGTAAAAAAAAAAAAAAAAAACAAAAAAAAAACATTAATCACGACGGAAGTTCGGAATTAAATTCCGTAATTAAATTTACGTTACCGAAGCAAATGCAGTCAGCCATTTTCCATGTCTGATTATTCTTAATGTTAAAATATTCGAACTCTTTAACATTTTCGAAATTAAAAAAAAAAAAAAAAAAAAAAGAGAGTATTGCTGAGTTGGACTTTTATACCTTGAAAATTTCATCGCACCAGGCAGAATTGTTTGAGTACAGGGACATGTTACGATCTAAAGGTTAAAAGTCGCATACGGGCAAGTTTTGTTCTTTTAAATGAATTTCATTACGCTCGAAAAAGTTCTTTTTCGGTCACCTTCTTGTTAGAAAAAATTGTACTAACCAAACCAATCGCCTCTTCATCTGTTTCTGAACACGATATATCCGCATCGAGATAGAGGATTCGAAAAATATAAATGCAAAAATAAAAGAAATTCGAAGAATATTTAAGGCAACAGATCATGTCAATGGTGGGAATGATAATTTAATTCATAAACTTTCTAATTTCGGTGACATAGTTTTTTTTTTATTGGAGTTTTAACGATCACCGCCGGCAACTCAGTGAGGTATAAGCAGTCGACCGTCCCTAATTTAGGGCCACTGGTTCCACGGAAGGGTGAGAGAAAGTGCCGTAAAACAAACACAACATCCATGCCTCACCGTGATTCGAACCCGGACCCATTTCGGGCGAATGACCACAAGCGAGCGCTTACACCACTGAAACACAGAGGCGGTGACACAGAGTTTTACCGTAAGATGGCTTAAATATTTTTCTGTGATTGGCACGATATCTACAATGCGGTCCTTAGCCCTCCAGGTGGCAACACGCATACATACATTCAGAGATTTTTGTGCCCAAAGCGGCGACGACGACGCAATAATACGTTCATGGAAAACCTGTTTAAAAACGGCGAGAACGCAATATTGGTGAAAAAAAAGTTTAGGCTCACAGTGGCGAGAACGAATATATGCGCATCTTAACGATGACGGATACTACAGATAGACACGACGCTCTTAGGGGAAAATTCCGGACAAAATTCCGCATTGCCTCTTCCAAAGCTCCTACCACCTGGAGGGTTAAATGCTGTTACCCCTATATTATAAATGTGAATAAATGGAGAATAGTAATATACATGAATTTATATTACTATTGTTCGTATTCATTGCGTATTATTGATTTGGGTGGCCCACATAAGAAATTATAGTGTTGAGGAATGGCTTGGTGTGTGTGTGTGTGTGTGTGAGATCACAAAGGTCTGCGGACAAGATAAATGGCCAGTTTCTCAGTAGGAACCAGTGGTGGCTCATGACCAGAGAAACAACTGAAAATGGGCCGGTTCAACCACTACGCAAACTAGGTGGCTGCCTAGGGCCCCAGAATTTGTGGGGCGCCAAGATTTAAAGTTGATAAAATCGAATAAGTTAAAAAACGAGAAAAACGATAAAACAAAGGCAGTTTTTTCTGTTGTCCTTTCAATATTCGATATAACTTGCGCATTCTTATTCCTTGAGTAACTGAGACCTGCTATCACGAAGTAAATTTCTCCAACATTTTTTATGCCATGGGCGGGATTCGAACCCACAACTCTCGTCTCCGGAGCTCCGAGTGCTCTCACTGTTATCTGCTTTTATCTCATGTGCCCCACCTAATACAACAACACCGCCTTTGGACACTGAGCTCGAGAACACCACCGTTGAACGCTAGGTGATTCGTCCGAGAGGGGTCCGGGTTCGAACCCCGGTGAGGCATGGATGTTGTCTTTGTCTTGCGGCACTGGCTCTCTCCCTTCCCTGGAAACAGTGGCCCTAAATTAGGAGCGGGCGACTGCTTATAGCCCATCGAGTTGCTCACGGTGGTTGTTAAACCTTCCATCAAAGAAAGAAAGAAGAAAATACGCAAGATGACTAGAAACGCGTAGCCTGGTCTGACGAATCGTGGTACCAACTGTTTTGAGCCGATGGCCGACTCCGTGTGTGACGATAACCCCACGATGCAATCGATACCTTTCGCCTACAAAAGACACTGCAGGCCTGCGGTGGCTCTGTTATGGTGTGGGGTGTTTTCAGCTGGCCCGCATTAGGACTCCTCATACGTCTGCAAACCACTCTGACCAGTGGAGGCTACGTGACCATCCTTGGGGATCATTTGTACCTGCTCATGTCATGCAACCAATCCGACGGGTGCGACCTCTTTCAACACAATACGTCTCCACGCACGTCCGCAGTCACCCTGCAATGGTTGGAGAAACATTCCACGGATTTCAGTTGGTTCGTTGGTTGGTTAGTTGGTGTTTTATGGCGCAAGGGCCTCAAAAGGCCACAGAGCGGCAAGTCCAATGGTGTCAGAATTTTTTAAAACAAAATTAAAAGGAAACGATATAAAACAGAACCAGCGGTGTAAAAGTCAAATAAAACAACAACGTACGAAAAAACAACAACACCGGGACAAAGAATCCTATATAGCGTAACAAAACAGTATAAAAGGTAACAAATTATGATGTGATAAAAACAAAACAACATAAAAGGTTGTGACGTATATTATAAATTAACTTTCCTTTTTAGTTTCTTTCCCTATGTAAAACTTGAGTTTGTTCTCAGGTATACTTCACACTTAACGTGATATTTTCTCTCTCAAACGAATACTGTTGGCAACACAATTGAGGTAGAATGAACGTGACGTATGCCTGTTATGAGATAAGAATCAGAGATATAAACTAGAATAAAACAGTTGCTCGGGTGAAGCGTGGAGTGTTGATTTGTGTTAGAGATTGGTTATATGATTTCTATACTATCCGGAAGTGCTATATTCTGTGCTGGAGAAATAAAGCCAATTTCCGTAAGTTTGACTTATGTTTTAAATGTTTCGTCTGGCCTTTAAGGTTTAATTTAGAAACTCTTTCATCGTATGGTGATGGTTTTAAAATAACGTAGCAGTACGAAAAGACATTTACGTTATAAAGTGTAAATGGCCGATGAAACAAGAACTATACAAAACGAAACAAGAAAGATGACTCCGAATTTTCGGGTGTTATAAGCACGTCTTTTGAATCCGTTCTGACGCAAATTAAATTTATCAAAGCTATTCAAAGTCAATGGAACCGGTATGGAAAACAATAGGAGCTGACGGAAGAAAGAAGTTTTTCAATCGAGTCATTAATCTCTCAGATATTGCTGTAAACGGAATCGTGAGCTTACGAACTCTTAGAAACAGAGTTATCGACAAAAATAAGATGTGACTTTACGTCCCTTGGTGGGAAAACCATGCATTATTTTAGGAAGAAAGTATTCTCAAAAGGTTTATCCATATGAGCGCTATTGGTCCAAGAAAAAAAACTTTAGTCGAGTTTTTTCAGGAGCCCAGATTTTGCTACAAATACATCAGAAGTAGAAATTAACACTTATGACCCATGGTGGCCAAACCATTCTTTACCAAACATTAGAAATTACGTGAAAAATATTTTCCGTCAGGTCTTGTATGCGATACCGGAAGAATTTTTCAAATCGGAGTTTTAGGAGCAGAAAACGCAATTTACCATTGTGCGCCCTAGAGGAAAGTCTATGATTTACTCGAAAATTTTTAATTTATAGGAAAAACATTTCGCATCGGAAACACTATACAACAAAGAAGGAATTTTTCGAATCGGACTTTTAGAAGTAGAGATATTGACAAAAATAAGATATACATCTACACCTCTAGCGTAGAACCCATGCATTATTTCAAGAAGAAAATGTTCCTAAAATGTTTGTCGACATGAGTAGTATCGGTCCACAAAAGACTTTTTTTCAATCGAAATTTTAGAAGCTCATATTTTGCTGCAAATACATCAGAAGCGGAAATTAAGACTTACGCCACCTGGCGGCCAAACAATTTTTTACAAAAATTTGAAATTACGTGCAAACGATTTCCCACCAGGAGCTGTATCCGGTGCAGAAAGAATTTTTCAGATCGGAGATTTAGAAGCAGAGATATAGGGGAAAACGCAATTTACCTTTACGCACCCTAGCGGAAAGTCTATGAATTACTTGAAAATTTTGAAATTATATGAAAAACATGTCACACGGAAAACACTATCCAACAAAGAAGGAATTTTTCAAATCGGACTCCTAGAAGTCGAGATATTGACAAAAATAAGATATACATCTACGCCCCCTGGCGGAGAAACTGGGGAATATTTTAGGAAGAAAATATTCCAAAAAGGTTTATCGATGTGAGTGGCATCAGTTCACGAAAGAATTTTTTCAATCGATATTTTAGAAGCTCAGATATTATGGCAAATACATCAGAAGCGAAAATTAAGACTTACGCCACCTGGTGGCCAAAGCATTCTGTACCAAAAATTCGAAATTATATGCAAAAGTTTGTGCATCAGGAGATGTATCCGCTGAAAAAAACAATTCAAATCAGAGTTTTAGAAGAAGAGTTATCGGAACAAATGCAATTTACTTTTACTCCCCCTAGCGAAAAATCTATGCGTAATTTGAAAAAGAAACTATATCCAAAATAGTCTTCGACATAAATGGAATCGAAAGATAAAAGATTTTTTTTCAATCGGATGTTTAGAAGCAAATATGTGGAATAAAACGTATTTTTGAATTCGGCATCATCCGCATTTACGCCCTCTAGCTGCGAAATTGTACATCGTAAAAAAAAAAAAAACGAAATGAAGGATTATCATTCTCATATTTCAAGCTTTCGAATGCAAAAATAATTTTTCAAATCGGACTAATAGTTGCAGAGATACCGTGGGTACAGACGGACGGACAAACCGATAACATAAGCACGGTCTTTTTTCACAAAAGACGTGCTAAAAAACCCGTAGAACTAAAAAATGACAACAGACAAGACACATCACAATAATCATTTGAAAGACGACTCAGGTTTACTGAGTCGTCTGATAAAGTGGGTAAAAGGAAATGACTAACTCGATCACGAACAAAACGACGACATGAATACAAAATATGAACAACTGTTAAAGGTACGTTTAAGGTACATCACACGTCCCACACATCGGGGCAGTGTCACCCAATAGCAAATAGCGATGAGTGAAAAGACAATGCCCAATGCGGAGACATTTGAGCACAACTTCCTCCCTACGGTTTCGGCAACATGAGGAATTCCAGACACTAAGAACTAGTTTGCTACGATGCAGTTTATTGCCAACCTGTTCGTCCCACTGACAATGCCACGTTCGCTTGATATAGTCACGGATGAAGAAACGCAAATCCCAGTGAAACAGTGGCAGGGGAGCGATGACCAAAGAGGAAGCTGATCTAGCAACCACATCAGCGGACTTGTTACCCGAGATTTCAACAACATGCCCAGGAATCGAGCAAAAGTGAACCTGGAAACCGGCCTCGAGTAAAAAACGAAGCAACCGCCTCACGTCGAAGAGAAAGGGATGGTCACGGCAATCCGCAGATGACAAAGACTGTAAGACACTTAGGGAGTCCGCATAGACCATAGCACGATGATGAGAACTCGACTGAACATAGACAGCATGCATCTCCGCCGAAAACACCGTGGCCTCAGCTGGTATCCGCGCTACAGAAACGTGATCAACACAGACTGCGGCGGATCCGACAACACCACTCATCTAAGATCAGTCTGTGAAAACTAGAACATACTCAGAATTCAGGAAAACGGTGTTCATGGAAGAGCTGCTGGTATACAGAGCTGCTAGGACACTAGTTATCAAAAGAAGTAAAGCACGAAGTTTGGCATTCTGACGTTACCCGCCGGATTTAAACGCCATCGAACACATTCGGGATGCTGTTCAACCTGCCTCAATGCCAGTAATCCTCCACCGGCGAATATTACGGAATTATGGGACGCACTTCAGGAAGCATGGTGTGAACTGTCCTCACAGTACTACAGAGAGCTCGTGGAGTCAATGTCCTATCCCGTTGCTGCCGTTATCCAATCGCGAGGAAGTTCAACGCGGTATCAGAAAGGTATCCCAGTTTGTTTGTTTTTTGGCACTTCAGTGTATAAGTTCATACTATTTTTTTCAAAAGACTTGCTAAAAAGTTTTTATTGAGAAAAGAAAATCATGTAAAGCTTTTCCTCTTTGAGAAATGAAATATTCTTTACAGAACGATTTTGCGCATATTTTTGAACCGCTAGGTGGCGCAAGAATTAATTTATGTTTGAACTGTATCTTCGCTTCTAAAAATTCGAATGAAAACTTCATTTTGAACTGCATGTCATTCGTTTTGGTGAAGACTGCGATCATTACCCTACTTTAAATAATGTACGGTAATCCCGCTATACGTGGCCTGTAAGGTAAACTGTTTTCTTGCTATCTCTGTTCCTAAAAGCCGGAGCTGAAATTAGTTTTTCATCACATAACTCCATTATGAGGAATAATTTGAGCATATTTTGTGCATTTTGGTAAATAGTATTTCTGTTTCTAATAACACGACTGAAAAAATCCTTTCTTGTTCGGTGCGCTTGACTATGCAGAACATCTTGCGCCTATTTTCGCCTTCAAATAACGCACAGGACAATTAAATGTTCGAAGACTATTACATTTTACATCACCATCTGATTCAAAAGACTTAAATATGTACTTATTACAGATTAAAATTTAGCGTGAACTTTCTTCTTTTCATTTTGGAACATTATTGTCAGGACACCCGGCACATCCCAAAATTATTATTTTTCACAAAATAATGAATATTCTGAAAACACACACACACACACACACACACACACACACACAATTGAAAAATGTCGCACGGGTGGGCGGATGCTCTGAGGCGCCTCTGACCATTCGTCCGAGACGAGCTCGAGTCCCGGATGTAGCATGGGTGGCGTGCTGGTCTAATGGCGCTGTATCTGTCCCTCCCCTGGGACTAGTAACCCTAAATTAGGGATGGGCGATTGCTTTTAGCAGTAGTTGTTATTGGTTTCACCTAGACGGATCCCCTGCTGACTATGCAATTACTATTAATTAATATTTTTCTGATGTGTTTGGTGATAGAGAGAGAGAGCATCAGTAAATTTGCAAGTACCGCTGGATTTACTTCCCAAAATTCCCGACATCTCGTTTCTTTTTTTTTTTTTTTTTGATTGGAGGTTTAACGACCGCCGTGAGCAACTCAATGGGCTATAAGCAGTCGCCCGTCCCTAATTTAGGGTCACTGGTTCCAGGGAAGGGAGAGAGCCAGTGCCGTAAGACAAAACACAACATCCATGCCTGACCGGGATTCGAACCCGGACCCCTTACGGACGAATGATCAGAAGCCAACGTCTTAGACCACTGCGCCACCGGGGCGGCAACCTCTCGTTTCCTGTCACAATGCACTGTGAAGCATAATTAAAGATACTGTATCGAAGAAAAAGTACCACCGTACAGAACAGTTGAAGAAAGTTGTGACAGTGGCGCTTAACAATATAGACCAGGCTCTGCTTTGCAAAATATCACACAGCACATACCGCCGGATCATTTCGTGCCTCAAAAATTCTGGTCGTCACACTGAGCTTTTGGACGATTAAAGAGATCTCTATGAACAAATACATTATTTGGAATAAATACAGGGTAAGTCAAAATGATGTTCCCGATTTCAATGCTTTACCCCACGACATGTAATGAGTATTTTTAGCTGCGAGATGTGTACTTTCCAAGGTAATCTTTCTAAGTTCCAATGCCCCGCTACCGATTCCGCTGGTGGTCAGTATAGATGACGCAATAAGTCCGACAGACTGAACAAGTCCTACAATGGCGGCAAGCAGACAACAGAAGGCATTTTGTGTTCTCGATTTTCATTCAAAGAAGTCAGTTGTGACTGTTCAACGGCATTTTCGGGCAAAATTTGGGATAGCGCCACCCAGTGGTAAGTCAATTCGCAATATTGTATTCACAATTTCAAGACCCGGGCTGCATTTGTAAGGGAAAATTGAATGGACGTCCTTCGATAGGAAACGGCGTATATAGTGGAGCATGTTCGGGTAAGTTACCTAAGGATTCCTCAGAAATCCACTAATCGAGCAGGTCGAGAACTTGGTGTCCCGCAGAAAACTGGATGACGAGTTCTAAGGAAACGTTTGCCATGCAACCGTATCGTCTGTAGTTGATTCAAAAGCTGAAGAGGGATGCTTGCCACCTGCAAGCGTCTTTCTGTGAAAGATTCTAACTGTAATGGAGGATGACGGTTTCTCTGAAAAGTTAGTTTATAATAACGAAGCAACATTCCGCATTTCAGGAAAGGTGAACAGGCATAATGTGAGAATTTGGGGCACTAAAAAACCCATGCAATCTTGCAGCACGATCCTGCTTTTCCAAAAGTCAATGTCTTCTGTGCAATTACTCATGGAAAGGTGTATGGGCTCTTCTTCTTCGCTGAAGCCACCGTGACAGGAATTACCTATCTCGACATGCTCCAACAATGGCTTCTTCCACAGCTGGAAGAAGACATGGATGACTTCATTTTTCAACTCGATGGTGCTCCGCCGAATTTCCATAACAAAGTTCGGGGCCACATCAATGATAGGCTGTCAAAAAGATGGATTGGCAGTTAAATTGAGGGTAATGAAGAACTATTGCGTTGGCCACCACGATCCCCAGTTCTCACCCCGTGTAATTTTTTCTTGTGGAGTTTCATAAAGGATCGTGTCTATGTACCACCTCTTACAGCGACGTTGGTTGATTTGAAAGCTCGAATCACAGCAGCCATCACAGAAATTGTCACCGACATGCTATAAAGAATTAAGCAGGAGCTTGATTACGAACTTGATGTGTGCCGTGTTACGCGTGGAGCGTGCGTTGGACATTTATAAGTAAGTTGAACAAAACTTTATGTCAATTGTTTGTATTAATTATTCATTGGCCTTCTAGTTATTTGTTCAGTTGCTGCTTACCATCTTTAGTGAATCCCCAGCATTGTGCGGGGCTCCAAGAAGCAATCTGCCAAGTGGCTTGGCAGTTGTCGTATGTGAGTCTGGAGGAATTCGAGGCCGCTGTGGTGCAGTGGTAGCATGTCCGACACGTAGCTAGAAGATTCTGGGTTCGATTTCGGTGGCGGCCAATGCGAGTTTTTCCATGACTCACTTATAAATGCGGAAAGAGCGATGACTTCTGTTTGATGTTCCTAATCCACGTCAATTGTTTGTATTAGCTATTCATTTGCCTTCTAGTTATTTGTTCAGTTGCTGCTTACCATCTTTGGTGAATCCCCAGCATTGTGCGCGGCTCCAAGAAGCAACCTGCCAAGTGGCTTGGCAGTTGTCGTATGTGAGTCTAGAGAATTTCGAGGCCCTTGTGGTGCAGTGCAAGCATGTCCGGCGCGTAACTGGAAGACCCTGGGTTCGATTCCCGGTGGCGGCCGATGAGAAATTTTCCGTGACTCACTTATAAACGTGGAAAGAGCGATGACCTTTGTTTGATGTTTATGAAATGTGTTTTTCAACAGTACTAGCTGTGTGTATCTGCTTTACATTAAACATGAGTACCAAATCATTTAAATTGGGCACATCATTTTGACTTATCCTGTACATAAATAAACAAATAAAATAAAATAAAAATACAATAAAATAAAATAAAGTAAACAATGAAACACCAAGAAGAAATCATCCAATCGAGATGATAAAAACTGGTATGTGCAATGTACATGTATAGGAAAGGAAATAATTGCAATTTCAGAGCAGCTGGGCCATTTATTCAGATAAAGCAGCTACACGAGTGGAACAAGTCAGTACGTTGTAGCGCCACCTATAACTCAGATAGAAGCGATTACCCGGCGGGGCATAGACGCATACAGTTCACGGATGCTGTCCTTAAGCATAGCATGCCAGATGGTGTACAAATTGCAGTCCAGTTCGCCGACATTAAGGGCTGGGCATAGGTGGCATTCTATCATGTCTCAAACATATTAGACCGGTGAGAGGTCCGGCTATCAGGCTGACCATGAAAGGGTGTTGGCATTACGGAGGCAAGCCTAGGAGAGCTGTGCCGTGTGTGGGAGAGCATTATCCTGTTGAAAAATTGCTCGGTGATGCTGCGACAGGGATGGCAACACAACAGGTCGTAGAATGTCGTCGACGTACCGTTGAGCCATGAGGGTAGTACGGAGGACTACCTACGATGTTCGGCTATCGTAGGAAATGGCTCACCAGACAGTCACTCCCGGTGTGTGAGCCGTGTGCTGGTCCACGGTAAAGGCAGAATCCGTGCGCTGCCTGGCTCGTCTCCAGACATGTATGCGCTGGTCATCGGCCCCAAGTACAAACCGTGATTCATCACTGACGACAATACGACTCCAGTGGACACTATTGTACGTTGATCGGGCCTAACACCACTGCAACCTGTGGTAGACGGCGGAGTGGCCTCTTCGAATGTAGTCCCCGTGCTGCATGTCGTCGGGCTACGGCCCGGATTGTCACTTCCGTACCTGGAGAGGACCCAACATGGACATAGATGGTTTAGAGCGACGAATTAGGTTCTGTTCGTGCAGCTCTCACAATCGCTCGATCCTCACGTTCTGTCGTTGTCCTTAGCCCTCCACTGGCCGCATTCTACTGGGTTGTGCCCTCCTCGATCCATTGGCGCCAACATCGTACGTCGCTCCGACCCAAATGCTTGGCGATACGGCGATTTGACCAACCGGCCTCTCCGAGCCCAATTATATGTCCTCTCTCAAACTCGCCCAACTGCTCGTAGAGTGCACGGATCCGACGTCGTGGTATCCACACAGTCCATGGAGGTTAATGCAACCACAAACCGCTGTCACAATTGGTCACAATTGTCGCTGCGTGCGAGCTTTGCTCTTGATATACCCTCCTCGATGCGGGGTTCCCATGCGCCGTGTCGGGCCACGATTTAGTTATTGGTAGTTATTTTTTAATCATTCGCATATTCGGCCCAGCGGTACTTACATGCGGAGTTTCGTCAGGATAAAACGACTTTCTTGGGGCGCTTGGTTTTTTTTCATTTTTTGCAAACAAGTGTACATTGATATCATTAATAAGTCAATAAATTTAATTTATATATCATGAATCAATGCGAAATTAGGGAGAGGGAAAATGAAACAAGATTTCTTGACAGCAATGAACATATTTTTTAAAATCGTATTGTAAAAATTATTTGGCATTCATTAACAGGAACTGCGAATGAAACTTTCCATGTACTTTCTTATTATACATGCAGTACACGTTCCTCATTTGGTTACGTAAATGAATTTATCTACGAGGTGGGATAAATGTTCACTTCTGTAAGGTGGGGAAAATAAACGTAATTTACATTTGATAGTATCTTCGCTTTTAAATTAACGATTGAAAAAACTCTCTTTTTTTTTTTTTGCAAGCTGTTTGACGCAAAATCTTTGTATTAGGTGGAATAAACTTAGATTCTAATTTATAACACCTAGCTTCAATCTGTCGGACTGAAAAAATATTTTAACATCAACTAGCTCTTTCCTTTATCAACATTAACCGAATACTTTCAGATTTTCTAAATACTTTTCTTTCCTCTCTAGGGGGAGGGGTTAGTACTGTGTTTATATTTCAGACAGTATATCTGTGTCCCATTTACAGGGGCACTCCTTGGCGCCTCGAACCCCCAAGCGTAACTAAAATCAAATAGCTAAGGAATCCATTTATAGGAACCCCCGCCTATGATTTTCCGTTTATTTATAACTTTTTTCTGGGGCAAAAGCTTTCTTCTATGCGAAGTAAACTAAAATGTTTAGTTCGGCGATATCTCAATTTCTGCACATCGAATCGGAAAGAACATTATTTTGTAATATCAACTACGCACATAAACAATATTTTCTGTGTTATTGTGTGTGTGCAAAAGTTCTACCCGTTTTTGTAATAGATGCAAATTGCGATCGGAGTAGTTACGTCACAGATGACGCTGCGATGCCGAATTTTCGGCCAATAAAGCGTGGAGCAGTAGAGCATATAGAGACACTAGGTTTGTCCGAGTAAATCATTCTTAACGGAAATCACGGATGGTGTAACATGGCGTGCGATAAGGAGCACAGTAGACATTGTTTACTGAACAAGTTCAATAAAGGTAGTACTGCAGCCCGCGGCTTGCCGCAACATCTGCCAAGTGTATGGGGTGTATGCAGTTGATGATAGCACATGTCGCTGTTGGTTTCGGAAATTCCGGGACGGAGATAGAAGCTGTAAAGATCAACCACGTTCTGGACGTCCATCCGTGGTGCCTGACAAGAATGTGGAACAAGTCATAACAAAAGACCCACATCTAACCGTTCAGGAATTAGCAGAAACGCTGTCGGTGCACAGAACAACAATCGAAAGAAGGATGCATGCACTTGGGCTCATCACCAAGTTCGATAAATGGGTTCCGCACCAGCTTTCTGCAGAGCAACGAGAGGAGAGAACCCGTACCTGTGTTTCTTTGCTTTCTCGTCACAGAAATAAACCGTTTTTGGGACTAATTGAAGCGGGTGATGAGAAATGGGTACTGTACCGTAATGTAAAGCGTCGACGAACTGTGTGCAAAGGTGCGGAGCCTGCTCCATCGACCTCAAAAGGAGGACTGCATCCCCAAAAGGTTTAGTTGAGTGTCTGGTGGGATGTCCAGGGAATAATCCACTGGGAGGCGTTGGCAGCTAACCGAACGATAAATGCTGACCTCTACTGCCAACAGTTGGACAGATTACGAAAACAACTGATATCGAAGTGGCCAGCACTCGTCAATTGCAAAGACGCGATCCTTCATCACGATAACGCCAGATCTCATGCTGCTTTAATCACTCGGCAGAAATTACTGGACTTTGGCTGGGAAGTGTTACCTCACCCCGGCGTATTCCCATGACCTGGCATCTACGGCTACCACCTTTTTCTATCATTACAGAACGTCTTCGCTCCTTGAACTTTCGATGATGTGGACGATGTGAAAACGGCATTACATGACTTTTTGGACTCTAAAACACAAAACACAGGAGTTTTTCCGGCTTGGGATTCACCTACTCACAGACAGATGGCAAGAGGTCATACAGAATGATGACAATTATGTGAAATCCTCGGTACGTTATTTGTTGTGTTCTCCTCCTTTCTTTGTAGCCTACAAAAACGGGAAGAACTTATGCACACACCCAATACCGTAGCCAGAAAATACAAAAACAGGAAGAACTTATGCACCCACCCAATACCGTAGCCAGAAAATACAAAAACGGGAAGAACTTATGCACACACCCAATACCGTAGCCAGAAAATACAAAAACGGGAAGAACTTATGCACATACCGAATACCGTAGCCAGAAAATACAAAAACGGGAAGAACTTATGCACACACCCAATACCGTAGCCAGAAAATACAAAAACGGGAAGAACTTATGCACACACCCAATACCGTAGCCAGAAAATACAAATACGGGAAGAACTTATGCACACACCCAATACCGTAACCAGAAAATACAAAAACGGGAAGAACTTATGCACACACCCAATACTGTAGCCAGAAAATACAAAAACGGGAATAACTTATGCACACACCCAATACAAACTGGCCAAAACATTACGAATCTTTATTTAGTGTCGAGTAGGGCCATCTTTGTTGCGATTGACAGCAATGACGTCAATCGCAACAAGATGATGCAGGCCACGTTCGTAAAAACACGAACGTCGATCGAACACACGCCTCCTTCTTCCGGAGCCAGTTGTTCTAACCGATTAAATAACACCGACGGAACGTATCGCTGCAGATTTGTCGTCTTGATACGTGCTTCAGCTCTGTTGTAAGTCACTTCGTCTCCCTCTTAATAATTTCTTTTTTGCAGCCCCGGTGGCGCAGAGGTCTAAGCGCTGGCTTATGAACATTCGTCCGAGAAGGGTCCGAGTTCGAATCCCAGTGAGGAATGGATGTTGTGTTTGTGTTACGGCACTGGTTCTCTCGCTTCACTGGAAGCAGTGGCCCTAAACTAGGGACGGGCGACTGTTTATAGTTGCTCACGGTAGTCGTTAAACCGTCAGTTAAAAAGAAAATTGAAGCGAAAAGGAATTTTCTTTAATTCCAGGCGATTTGTGGAACCAACGTTACACATTTTTCAAAGATTCCAACTTCCAGGAAATCTATTTTTCATAATTGGGCGCCAATGGGGAAACACAAATTTGTCGGTGACGCGGATCGAAGCCGCGCCTCCTGGTTCCGGAGCCAGTTGTTCTAACCGGGTTAACTACTACATCACTGACGCTTTGTCGTCTTGTCACGTGTTTCACCTTGCAGTACGTCATACGTTCTGATGCAAAGCGGCACGGATTCTGTGAGGTGCTTGAGTTCGTTTTGGTCCAAAGACAGTCACTCCTGAACCAAAATAAAATGTAATTCTCCCATTGCTGACGGAAGCGGACATCAGCGCTTAACCGTTCTTCCTGGCATGTTCCACACATTTTCAGTGGGACTGAGATCAGGGAACTCTGGAGACAAAAGAATGGATGCCATCTTCGTGCTCATCAAACCATACTCACGAATTTGGCACAATGTGCTGTTGCATTGTCTTCCTAAAACATACCATTACGTGCAAGAAAAAAGTAACATTGCAGGGTGGAATTATCGGTTACAACAGGCAGCGATTCCCATGATTTCATCTTACCTTCCGTTGATATAATCGGCACCAGTTCGTACCAACAAAGCATGCATGCTCCATAGCATTGTGTCACTTCCAAATGCTCTGATGGTGTTCAAACGGCACGCAGAGTAACTCGCTTCATGAAGTTCTCGCCACTCTCTCTTTACTGATTAACAGTGCAAAACAATGTAAACCGTGATTCATCTGTCCACATCATTTTCTTCCATTGCTCTACTTTCTATTCATGACGTTCTCAGGAGCAGTAAGCGGATGGCTTCCCCATTGGCAGATGTCTTCCACGACACGATGTCTAACTCCCTACTCCTCTCAGGTCGAAATGAGCTGCTTCCTGCCTTAGTTGAATACAGTTCTCACCTGCTACACACTGGAAGACCTATCCTTCCGTACGATCCGAACGACTGTAAAACTTTTTAAGTCTTGTTTTCCGGCGACACTTATGCATTTTGGATTTGGAAGATCCACTTGTCTTTCACTCGCAAAACACCTTTCAATCAGCTGTTTTTAAGAAACTAATAATTTCTTTTGTTTTGCTAATCTTAGCTACTGCTAAACATGCGCCTAAGATAAGACATTTCTCGAATTCCGACATAACAGGGGTTTACTAATGTTTACGTGAGTTACCACAACCGAAAGATATGCACACTGTTTATAAAAGATAAGAGAAGTCATCAGTCCATGTAACTGGCATTTGTGTTCATTGTCTGTGACAGTGTTATCCTAAAGGTTCGTAATATTTTAGCTGTACAATGAGCAAGATGCCTATGATGAGCAACCGGGCTATTGGTAATGCTTGGACCACGATCGCTGTTTAAAATGACGTAAACAAAGAAACTCCACGTGTGAACGAAGATATCAGAACACATTTACAATACTTAGGTTCTGAACAGGGTTGGAGGATCTTACAATCTCGTCACACAATCGCCGCAACTAGCTGTCTTATCGTAAAGTTTCGTAATCTCCAGATGTGCAATGAGCAAGATGTCCATAAATGTCATGGAGCAACATTAGCTAACATAATCGTAACAGTGGAGGATCTCTGGAATACAGAGTTTAGCATTATAGAGGCTGTTACAGGCCTGTTGCGCTCGGAAGTTATGTTTATATATTCACCCCAGTAATGTTTATAAGTAATTCGGAGCTCCATCGTTATATATATTTATACTAGTGATGACATAAATGCTTCCTTCTTGGGAGTTCGTTCACCATTCATTCAGATACATTAACGAATGACCTTCCAATTTCCAGGTTGTCACTACACTCACTGAGTAAATCATTCGTTGCAGGGATCTCGTGTTTACTAGTGATGGCTTAGATCATTCCTTCTTGTGGGTTTATCCATCATTCACACAAGAGTCATTCACGAATGATTATTCACACGAATGGTCATTCAATTTCCAGGTTGTCTTTACGCTCACTGAGGAAATCATTCGTTGCAGGATATCGTATTTACTAGTGATGGCTTAAATCATTCCTTCTTGGGAGTTTATCCATCATTCACATAAGAGTCATTCACGAATGATCATTCAATTTCCAGGTTGTCAGTACGCTCACTGAGAAAATCATTCGTTGCAGGGATATCGTGTTTACTAGCGATGGCTTAAATCATTCCTACTTGGGAGTTTATCCATCATTCACACTTAATAGTCATTCACGAATGATAATTTAAATGAACGGTCATTCAATTTCTAGGTTGTCACTACGCTCACTGAGTAAATCATTCGTTGCAGGGATCTCGTGTTTACTAGTGATAGCTTAAATCATTCCTTCTTGGGAGTTCATTCATCTTTCACACTTAATAGTCATTCACGAATGATAATTTAAATGAACGGTCATTCAATTTCCAGGTTGTCACTACGCTCACTGAGGAAATCATTCGTTGTAGGGATATCGTGTTTACTAGTGATAGCTTAAATCATTCCTTCTTGGGAGTTCATTCATCATTCACACAAGAGTCATTCACGAATGATCATTCAATTTCCAGGCTGTCACTACGCTCACTGAGTAAATCATTCGTTGCAGGGATCTCGTGTTTACTAGTGATAGCTTAAATCATTCCTTCTTGGGAGTTCATTCATCTTTCACACTTAATAGTCATTCACGAATGATAATTTAAATGAACGGTCATTCAATTTCCAGGTTGTCACTACGCTCACTGAGGAAATCATTCGTTGTAGGGATATCGTGTTTACTAGCGATGGCTTAAATCATTCCTTCTTGAGAGTTTATCCATCATTCAAACAAGAGTCATTTATGAATGATCCTTCACATGAATGGCCATTCAATTTCCAGGTTGTCACTACGCTCACTGAGTAAATCATTCGTTGCAGGGATCTCGTGTTTACTAGTGATAGCTTAAATCATTCCTTCTTGGGAGTTTATCCATCATTCACACAAGAGTCATTTATGAATGATCCTTCACACGAATGGCCATTCAATTTCCATGTTGTCACTACGCTCACTGAGTAAATCATTCGTTGCAGGGATCTCGTGTTTACGACCAAAGCGCTGTCAAGGCCACAGTTCATCGTAAACTGCCCAACAAAGCATGAACTCTTCCAGTGACGCACCTACGCTTTCTTTTGGAGGTGGCTCAAAATACTGAAGATGCAAATAAAACTACCCCGAAGAAATCATCTCCCTAAATATTGGGAAGCGATAAAAATATCGCCGTCATATTAAAGTGGATTTCCAATTCTTGAAATATAAGCTTAAAAATATAAACGAATGGTGATAACAAAATATCGAGACTGTGTGCATAACTGTTAAATGCAGCGGCGGAGCAGAATGCCGTTTCGCAGACTTTGACCTTGTAATCTACTGCATATACGTCTGCCGAGAGAATGCTATCGCCGCAGCGTCTTTTGTGCTGTGGCCAGCTGTTTGGAGTCTAGTATAATCGGCGTGTCGCATTTAACTATGTTTGGAGAGCTTCCTTGGGTGTTGGTGAGCTAGGAATCTTCCACTATGAGGACTGAGCCTTTGTTTTCTGGGACGTATCCATAAACCCACGTTTCGTCGCCAATGGCTGCAGACGGTCGAGTTTCCTTTTGCTTATCTGATAGGACTTTTGGAACATATTTTGCAGACACACGTCTCATCCCAAAATCTTCAGCGAACATTGCCTGCATTGAACCAAAACTAAGGCCTAAGTCGTCAGCAAGTTCTCTGATAATAATTCTGCGACTTTCTCTCACAGCTGAAAGAACTTCTTGGACGTTTCTTTCATTCCTCCTTACTGAGGGCTTTCCACAACGATCGTCATTTTGGACACTTTCACTGCCATTTTCGAAACGTCTGTACCAGTCTTACACTCATGGACTAGTCATACAGTCGTCACTATACACTCTCAGTAACTTGCCTTAAGTTTCTTTGCAAGAATTCCAATATTTCTGACTGAATTTGACGCAAATGCGTTGCTCAACTTTCTCGGACATCGTTAATGCGACATGCCGATCAGACTAGACTCCAAGCAACTGGCCACAGCACAAAATATGCTGCGCCGATAGCGTTTTCTCGGCAGGCGCATGCGCAGTAGGTTCCATGGTCACAGCCTGTCAAACGGCATTATGCTCCATTCCTCTATTTAACAGTTATGCAAGCAGTCTCCATACTTTTTGATTTTCCCCTCCTAGAAATATATTTAAAAATACGCAGTCAGAAACAACGAACAGAGAACCAAGTGATACCTCATGAGAGAGAGCACAGGCTTCTCTGCCACCCCACTGAGTACGCTATAACGTAATTTGTCTTTCCGCTGTAACTTAGTCCTTACGTTATGTGTGCTAAAGTCAATGTAATATTAGAAGGTACTCATACGCATTACAAGAAAGAGGTCAATTGTAGTACTTACAAATACGTTTATCTTGCTTGCACGGTTTGTACTTCACACTCACATCCGGTTTATTGGCGTACTCAATATAGTATCAGTGATTTAACATCGAATCACAGTATAAGAGCACGTCTATCATCAATAACATCAATCCCCGAAAACAACCACTGCATTGCGTTTTTATCTATCGTTCTTATCCGACCTCACATACGTCACTGTTGTTCTGACCTCAGTGTGTTGTCAACATCATTCTCATTTGAGGGAAAAGAAATAACGTTAAGGTTTGAAAATGTCTAAGAGAACGAACTCAAATTTACATAGAAAAAGAAACTCAAAAGGAAAGTTGAAATGGAACATATGTTACAACGCCACTGACCTCTTAAGCATTTACGATGAAAGATTTGCCACGAGTGAATGATTCGGGCACACCATTCAAATGAATGCCATTCACGTATTATTCCCATTCTTAGGTCTAATTATTTTTCCTGGCTGATTGCTGATGTCTGATTTATATAACGGTTGAAATTTATTAATTCTCGACATTAATTTTCTTATTGGGAATTCGTTTTCAAACTCATGGGAACCGAATAAAGTTAAACAAGCTGCGACTTCAGTGTGTGACTCAGTAATGGTGACTGAATGATCACTTACAGCTGTGAGAGCAAACCATTCACCATTCACGGTGAAGAGTCATTCACTGTGAGTGAATCGTTCACGAATGTGGTATCACGATTTTATACAGCCGCGGAGTTTTCGTTATTGAATGCTTACCTGACACATATTTAAGTCCAACGTCTAAGCCTTTCTTTGGATCATCAGAGAGAAGATAATACTGCGCAACCTCTATCACAGGACTTTTATCCGCTTCGGCTTCTTCTGCTCTCTGAAGGCATGCGTCAACTGGTGGAAAGCCTGCCTGAATCGATTCAAGAACAACGTTACAAAAATTCCATATTATACTTTCATGTGGCTTTCATATTAATCTTTATACATGACACGAACAAAAGAATTATTCTTTTCATTTTTTCTTGCTTTTTAAAAGGTGCATAAATACAGAGGTCCTAACAAAAGTTCTGCACACTGTCTATTTTTGAGAAAAGTATGAAGTAACGGAGAAAACTTACCTTATTGCCGTTCAATGTACTCCCCTCCGCTTTCTGGGCCGTCCATAAAGTACGTCCGTGATTTTTTACTACTTTCGGACGCCCCTCCCCTCCCCCATGTCACATTTTGTCCGATTGTTGACACCCCCGTAAAAAATACATCCTAATTTCCCCAACCCCCTTTATTTTTGACGACTGCTTTTAGAAGTCCGTTGAGAAACAGAAAGAGAGCACATAATTATTTAAAGGAATCTTCCATATACACTGAAGAGCAATTGAATTAGAGATACCAGTCTAGTAACGCGTAGCACCACCTTTCGCCCTGATGACGGCGGCGATTCGTCTCGGCATGGACTCGACAAGACACCGGAAGCGTTGGGAAGCCATACGGATCCACGACCCCCGAAAAAGCTCCCAAGCTCCCACAGTTCACGAAGATTTGATGGAGGGGTCATCTCTCTCGATGGCACCCCAGATGTGCTCGATGGGATTGAGGTCTGGGGACCTAGCTGGCCAAGGAAGCGAGGTCACGTCGGTGGAGTGTTCATCCAACCATTCGGACACAATTCGGGAGCTGCATTATCTTGTTGCAGGATGAGGTCCCCAGTGGGATGTTGAAGACGCACAAACGGGAGCAAACGGTCGTCCAGGATATCCCGGTAACGTTGACCTGTGAGGGACGATGTCACACGTACCAGGGATCCGATTTCAGTCCACGTACACAGTCCGTAGACGAGAATGCCACCCGCACCAGCTTGAAGAGTACCCTGCTGGCAAGAAGGATCCATCGCTTCATGTGGTTTGCGCCGTACTCGCATCCTGCTATCCGCATGTACCAACGTGAATCTCGACTCATCAGTCCAGGCAACATTTTTTCCACATGTCTAGAGTCCAGTGGCGATGTTCCCGCGCCCATGCTAATATTTGCTCCCTGGTTTTTTTTTTGGGGGGTCACTGGTTCCAGGGAAGGGAGAGAGCCAGTGCCATAAGACAAACACAACATCCATGCCTCACCGGGATTCGGAACCAGACCCCGTTCGGACGAATGATCAGAGACCATCGCTTAGACCACTGCGCCACCGGGGCGGCTTTTGCTCCCTGTGATGTGCGCTCAGCAGCGGTACCCTCGTGGGACGATGGCTTCTGTACCCCATAGCGAGGAGATGGTTCTAGATGGTGTGGCTGCTTACACGTTTTTGTGCACCAGGGTTAAATTGCCGAGTGATTTCTTGCACTGTGGCCCGGCTATCCGCTGTTACAATGCGAGCTAGCCGACAATGACCCCGCTTATCCACACGCTGTTGTCCACGGCAGTTGGCCCTTGCAGGGATGGTTTTACCGGATTCGATGTACTCACGGTGCACCCGTGACACAGTGGCTCGTGAAAATCCCAGTGCCTGTACGACTTCCGAGATGGAGTGACCCATTCGTCGGGCCCCAAAAATTTGGCCACGATCAAATGGGCTTAGATCCTTCGTCTTACCCATACTTCGTCCGACTCTTACTAATTCTCGTCGCATCACTCCTTATATTGTCGGATCGCTGCATACGTCATGTCGTTTCCGTTTACAGGGCAGCCCACAGCGCCACATTTGCATAACGCCAGCTGTCTCTAATTCAATTGCTCTTCAGTGTATTTAAGCATTTGCTTCAGAAAATATTTATTAGGCATTAATTTATTCCCAAATGCTACCCGAACTTTATCATTCTGAAATAAAGATCTACAAATGAATGCACGCGTTCAAGGTTGCAATACTCCCGATTATACCATCTACAAAACACGATAGATTTGGTAGTACAAATATGAGAAATTAATATTTTGATTTAGGTGTATATCATCAGAAATCTGAAATATTTTATACCTTTT
The DNA here is from genome assembly GCA_039090855.1 of Macrothele yani. Taxonomy (NCBI): domain Eukaryota; kingdom Metazoa; phylum Arthropoda; class Arachnida; order Araneae; family Macrothelidae; genus Macrothele; species Macrothele yani. Next base: position 164,153,104 of record CM077029.1, on the reverse strand, counting down.
TTAACGATTAAAAGAAAAAAAAGAGAAAACAAAACGAAGAAATACCATCCACTGTATTTTTGCCGCTGGACGTCCGAACTACTAAACCTCCCCCCTTCCCCCATGTCACATTTGGTCCGATTGTCAGGAACCCTCCCTCCCCTTGTAATATCATACGTACTTTATGGACGGCTCCTTGCCAGCCGTGATGTAGTCCTGGGTGCCCCGTAGTACGCCATCTTTGTTCGGCTGTCGTTATTACTCGGATCACGTCCAATGACAGATCGTCCAGCAATTCGTAGCGGATACCACGTAGCCGATTTTTTTAACTTTGGGAAAAGATCAAAGTCGGGTGGACTGAGATCAGGGCTGTATGGTGGGTGGGATAAAGTTTCTGAGACATATTTCGACAAAAGTCCCCATACCGACGTTGCTCCAATACACGATGCGTTGTCATGCAGCAAGATCGCTCCTGCTTCCAACAAGTTAGGGCGATTTTGACAAATTTTCCGTCTCAACTTTGTCCTGAGAAATTCACGATAATATTGTTTCTTGACATTTTATCCTATCGGCACTCAGAGACCACAATACCCTGCGCATCGTAGGCGAAAATCATCATTTGCTTCACTTTGGATTGTTGCCGACGACACTTTGAGAGGCGTGGGGAACTTGGATGCCTCCATTCTTCTGATTGTGGCTTCGGTTCGTGCTCAAAATTGCGGATCCAAGTCTCATCAATTGCTACAATTCTGTTCAGGTAGGAGTCACTCTCCCTTTCAAACCTGTAGAGGTGATCCTGTGCAATGCTCACTCTGGCTGCCTTCTTCTACTCGGGGGTGAGTTGATGGGACATCCAGCGCGGGGCAATTTTTCTATTTCCCAGTGAGTCGGCCAAACTCCGGTGAGCAGACATGGACGAATTTGCCTGATGAGCCATCTTCTCGACTGTCAAACGGCGATTCTCTTCGAGAAACGTTACAACAATGGTGACAGATGTTTTTTTCTGTCACAGTTTGAGGTCTGCTTAAGCGGTGAGTTCTTCGATCAATAGTTCCTTCCCCACAAACTTCTTGCAAGGCAGTGTGGATCTGTGTCGGAGTTTTTCCCCCGCAGAGTTCCTATTTTCACGTACGAGCGCTGGTCTAACGCGGTGACTCAACCGGAGGAGCTGCACGCTTCCATTTCCAAACCCTTCCACGTCCACACAGCAAATGATAGCGCGTCGTTCTGACACCACTGCGTTGCTGAGAGTCCCGATTGTATCATCCACTTCCGTTTTAGATTAATGTCTGTAGAACTTTTGTTATGCCCCTCGTGTGACCTTCTGAAATTCTTACAAATGGTACCATCAGAATATTTTCATCAACACAATTTTAATTTTTAACATACGTATACATATATTCAGATATTGAAACAAAGAACTTCTTTTTGCTATAGTAAAATCTTAATTCGAAGTGCTTGAGAACGAAAATTTGACGCGATTTTTTGTTTCAAAGTTTAACGACTACGTTGAGCAGGTCCAAGGGTTGTAAGCAATCACCTGTCCCTAATTTGCGGCCACTGGTTTCAGGAAGGGTACTCCAATGCAGACTGACTTTAATGGATAAGCAATGCAAGTCCTAATCTTCTGCTATGGATTTTGAATTATTTGTTTAATTTATAGTATATATTTTTTATCATTTTTTCCCTTTTGACACGTTTTACGAAATTTAGTAGAATTCAGATAAAAACGTAGGGCACAAACAGTAATTAAATTTTGCAAAAGTTCTTAAAATAGGACTCAAAAATTCTTCCAAAAAGATTAGTAGTAGTTATGTCGTGGTAATCAAATTTTAAGCGATTACCAGTCTCGAATACAATTTCGTATTAACAACTAATCTTATTTCCAAATAAACACTAAAAGAAACGCTGAAGCTAGGGAATTTAGTTTCCTTTTAAATTAACGAATATTTTGAGATAACCGATGTCGAATTAACGACCTTTCACTGAACATCAACATAGCTGGAAACTTTTTTAGGTCATGCGAAGAACTATAACGATTCTTGCACTACAGTCGATAAAAGGGTATAACGAAGTAAATTTCTCCGTCATTTTTAGTCTACGCCGGGATTCGAACCCGAGGCCGCTTATTCCGGAACAAGTCGCTCTACCAACTGAGCTACGCAGACGATTATTCTGATTCCTATCTGCCTTTATGTCGTGTGCGTCCTGCTGGCAGGTACGTCACATCTCCCCCCGAAAGAGGGCCGGGGGCATGGCCAACGGGTCAGCCGTGACCATGAATCGTTGCAGGCAGCCATCCACTGTAGAACGTGCACTTGAGAACTCCCAGTAAATCTGCTGTGTGGAATGCAACATCACACATTTTTTTTTATTTTTCGAAGCGCTGGAGAAAGAATTCTCTGATTTTTCCTGTCTCGCGGTGTGGAAATAACATCACACCAATGCGAGATTTTGAACGGCCGGGTCATCCGGATAGTTCGGGCGCCATTATAACGAAGTAAATTTCTACGTCATTTTTAGTCTACGCCGGGATTCGAACCCGAGGCCGCTTATTCCGGAACAAGTCGCTCTACCAACTGAGCTACGCAGACGATTATTCTGATTCCTATCTGCCTTTATGTCGTGTGCGTCCTGCTGGCAGGTACGTCACAAGGGTGATCAACATAATGTTAATAAATTACTAGTGAACATAAATGACGAGTTTACGAATTAGTTGCACGGAAAAGACTAACTTTTCATGATCATAATTTACACCATGAGAATTCGATAAAAAGAAGCGTTTCATTGAGCAGGCGAGCGAAAGTGTACCATTTCGGTGATTTGCCAGTTCCTTTAAGCTTATGAGTGTGCTCGTTTTTCAGTGAAATGATCTTGTGCAAACTGACTCATTGTACCCGTAATGAAGAGGAATTTAGTGTGTCATGCGAATTTACACCACAGTGACATAACTTCAAAGTCCAGTTAAGTAGAAAGGTCAGGAACTAAAATTAAGCTTAATGAAACTGAGTTTTGAAGAAGCTTCAGAAGTAGAATCATTGCGAAGCTTTTATTTAAAATTTATGGGCCTAGCTAGTGTCTACTAATGTTAGGCAATGAAACTAGTGTCTACTGATGTTAGGCAATTTGGAGAAAACTGTTAAGGTGGACATCAAGTAATTTTGCTTCTTATACTTCCAATGGAAAAACTTTTGTATACATTTCCTTCACAATGAGTGTGTTCCCAAGGATGAAAATTTGAACATCGATTAAAATAACTTCATATTATAACTTGGAATACTTAATATTTTCTAAAACATAACCATAATTATATTAACAATCAATAACTTTTCGTTTGGTGGTGTTGAAACCAGAAAAAAGATGGCGCGACCTGTACTTTGATGACGTCAGTAGACAAACAAATGTTGGATTGCATAATTATGGTTATGTTTTAGAAAATATTAAGTATTCCAAGTTATAAAATGAAGCTATTTTAATCGATGTTCAAATTTTCATCCTTGGGAACGCATTAATTGTGAAGAAAATGTGTACAGAAACTTTTCCATTGGAAGTATAGGAAGGAATATTACTTGACGTCCACCTTAACTGGAATCATTATATTAAAGTGTTATGAAGTTATGGAAACGCCTGGGGCCTTTAGATTCATGTTGAGTCTTTCACATCAAACTAGCATATTGAGCTTGCTTGAGTTGCACCAAATGTTGGAAGCCATGATTGTGAATTGGTATTCAAGAATTTTTAGATACAAAACTCTTGCTGAGATTTCATTTATAAATTGTGCTTTGAGATAAAACTGGCTTCTTAAGTTGGCTCTAAATTAGGACAAATCGGAAAGGAGTTATATTTGAGGACGACAAGAATAGGTACCATAGAAATCAATTAAATATACGTACAAATACATGAATATTTACAAAGAAGGGCCAAAACATTATGACCACCTGTCTAATATGATGCTGTAAATCCACCTGCCTCCAAAACAGCTCTTAACTGGAGAGGTATTGACGCTACAAGATTTCTAAAGGTGCTTTGTAGTATATGGTACAAACACGTTACCAGTAGACCCTTTAATTCTCGTTAGTTACATGGTTGAACCTCTGAAGAAAGGATTTACTGTTCCAACACAAATTACAGATATCCGATTCGATTGATGTCCGGAAAATTTGGAGGCCAAGGCATTTCCAGGAAGTCTTTCTTCTGTTCTGCGAACCGTTCTCGAACAATCTGGGCGTGTAGCTAGTCGCATTATTCTGCTGAAAGAAGACTCTATTAGAGGGGATACCGTTGCCATGAAAGGATGTACCTGGTCTGCAATGATGTTTAAGTACGAGGTAGACGTCATTCTCTCCTGCACATGATTGGCTGAACCTTAGGTTTCCCAGCAGAACATTGTCCAAAGCATTACAATTCCCTCATCGGCTGGTTTTCGTCCCGCGGTACATTCTGGTGCTAAGCACACAGCCATCCACAAGAAAAGGAGATTTATCGGACGAGACGACTTTCTTCCAATTATTCAAGGTCTAGTTTTGATGCTCACCCGATTGTAAACCGAGGTTAACATGGTCGCTCGGAAAGTCGTGCGGCTACACACCTCCATTTTCAGCAGGGTTCGATGCAATATTCCCTCTAAGCTCCACGTGAGCGCGGCCGCGCAGTGACATAACTTCCTCAGCGCAGTAAGCATTTTAGATTAAAATTCCCAAATCCCTAATCAATTTTCATAAATCGAAAACCCCTTACCTGCAAAATTAATAATAAATAAATAAATAAATAAAATTTGGGCTCCCAAAAATCAAAACAACACTTTTCTTAAATGCCGTTTGCCTCCTTCTGAGTTCCAGGGCCAGATTAAGGCATCCGTGGGCCCCTAGGCTAAGACATTTGAGTGTGCCTCAAGGCTAAGACATATGAGAGGGCCCCCCAAAGAACGTATAACCGGGAATCATTATGATATCCATTAAAACACGAAACTATAACTACTAAATTATCTGCAAAGTTTTCAAATTAGGTCTCCGTATTTTTCATTGTTCTCATAAGGCCCCCAAATAACTTATGACGGAGAATCATTATGAAGACAATTAAAACACAAGACGGTGTCAATATGGTGACGATAATCAATACGTAGTGCATTGTTCAAACTAATAAATTACCTGCAGAATTTTCATTAAAAAATCCTTATATTTTCCACCGTTCTCACAAGAACATGAGTTAAAAGCTTAAGATTCCTAAATTTTGTCTTGAATTTTCTAATGATTTAGCATTGTATACCTTTCTTAGTGCATTTGTTTTTTGCTACGCAATGTGAAGTCACAGGGGACTTCGACTATTAACGGTTCCAAGCGCAAATTGGGAGGTGTGGGTGGATGGTAGTGAAAAAAGCTGAAACCGTCACTCCGACCTCGCTGTACGCAGCTGCATGAAAACTTTACCCTTTGTGAGTCACTGCATTGAAATCTATTTGTCTTCAAGCCTGTTTCTGACCAAGTGGAAATCATACGAGACAAAAAGTAAAACTATTTTATAAATCTCTCTCTCTTCTCTCTCTCTCTCTTTTTAGCTAACTATCAATTATTTGTTTAGGCATGCCTCCTGGACCCTTGGTCATGGTGGGCCCCAAGGCTGTAGCCCCCACCTTAATCCGGCAATGCAGAGTTCGTCTCATTGTCCTCTTTACTTCCAAAGACTTCTTGCAAAGTAGCCTCGTGGGAGCGAGCAGAATTGAGAGGCGATTTATTCCTTGAAAGGACTACCAGATCAGAACGATTTTGCACTCGTTCTACTTGAACTAATTATTTTGCATTTAGTTGTTATTTTGTTTCTTATTTTCTTTGTTATTTTGATATGCAAACAAAACTGTGTATTACGTGTAATCATGCTTTTCCTAATTTCCAGTGTTTTTATTCCAGTAGTAAGTTTGAGCTTCTCACTTCTTATAAAATAAAAATGTTAATGAAATGTTTTTTATATTTTTTTAAATTTAAAATCAATTGTGGAAAGTACAGTGATAAAAATGGGGGGATTATAAAAAATAAGGGTTCCAATCCGAGTTCCAACTTCTGCTGCATTAGTAAGAGAAGCTCAGAAAATAAAATGTTTTGCCCAAGTGGTTTTGATGCATGTCCAGCTCATTGGGGTAGGCGCGCATTGTCCATGGCTGTTTAGAGGAAATATTGGTTCGATGTACTGTGTGTTGTGACATCGCTCTCGTCACCAGCATTCGCATTACCAGCAATTTGCGCCACAGTATTCTTCTATTGGATCGTACCATACAGGATAGCGTTCGCTCACCTTTAGCATCGATGAACCGTGGTAGGTCCACTCCTTGTCGGAGGTTCGTGTGTTTTTGAAGGTACCAAACATGGCTGCCCGTGAGCATTCCGCAAGACTTGCCGTCTAGGAAATGCTCTGACCCAATCGTTTGGCCATTGCTTTTCAGCCTTTTTGTCAGACTCGTTGTCAGCCTTTTTGTCCGCCACTTTTCCCATCTGAAGAAAACGAATAACACTGATTAACAGAGCTCAGTATCAGGTGCTGTTTTTACCTCTTCATTATCTTCACCAGAGCCGTCGTTTACCTTCTTAAGCCATGTTGATATCACGCTGTTTGCTTGGCTTGCAACTTGGTAGCACGAGAGTATGTAATGTATTGGATTGGAAAGAAAGTCATGTCTGCAAATGCAGGGCAACAGAAAGTGCTAGTTACCGTATATACAAGTACAAATCAGCTCCAAATGTAGTCTCCATCGTCTGCCACGACCAGGACCAATCGTATAGGCAGCTGTAGGATACCGTCCCTGTGCAATTGTGTCAGCTTGGACGCAAAGATGTGAGTAAGTGCGCGTTCCACATCGCTCCGGTTTGTGAACATCTGTTCGTCCAGGAAATGTTGCAAAGACCAAAAACAGGTGGCAGTCGGATGACGCAATGTTTAGGGAATAGGCTCGGGGAGGCAGCAGTTTCCAGCCCAGGTCCCTGATCTTGTGACAAGTCACCCGTCCAGCCCAGGTCTCTGATCTTGTAACAAGTCACCCGTCCAACCCAGGTCTCTGATCTTGTGACAAGTCACCCGTCCAGCCCAGGTCCCTGATCTTGTGACAAGTCACCCGTCCAGCTCAGGTCCCTGATCTTGTGACAAGTCACCCGTCCAGCCCAGGTCCCTGATCTTGTGGCAAGTCACCCGTCCAGCCCAAGTCCTTGATCTTGTGACAAGCCACCCGTCCAGCCAAGGTCCCTGATCTTGTAACAAGTCACCCGTCCAGCCCAGGTCCCTGATCTTGTGACAAGTCACCCGTCCAGCCCAGGTCCCTGATCTTGTGACAAGTCACCCGTCCAGCCCAGGTCCCTGATCTTGTGACAAGTCACTCGTCCAGCTAATGTCCCTGATCTTGTGACAAGTCACCCGTCTAGCCAAGGTCCCTGATCTTGTGACAAGTCACCCATCCAGCCAAGGTCCCTGATCTTGTGACAAGTCACTCGTCCAGCCAAGGTCCCTGATCTTGTGACAAGTCACCCGTCCAACCAAGGTCCCTGATCTTGTGACAAGTCACCCGTCCAGCCCAGGTCTCTGATCTTGTAGCAAGTCACCCGTCCAGCCCAGGTCCCTGATCTTATAACAAGTCACCCGTCCAGCCCAGGTCCCTGATCTTGTGACAAGTCACCCGTCCAGCCCAGGTCCCTGATTTTGTGACAAGTCACCCGTGCTATGTGAGGTCTCGCTCAATCTGGCTGTAGGAAGCGTTTCAGACGTGCTGCTCATTCCGACGTGAGCAATGCGTACAGATCGTCGAGCTGACGGGCCGTACACATCGGCGGTGATAATGGTGTTGTCAGGAAGCAACACAAAAAACACGACAACCCACATATCCCACCAAATAGACAGCAGAACTTTCTTGAGTGCAAGCCAGCTTTGGGGGTCGGCATGGGCTTCTGTTTTGGGTCTAACCCACTGTTTCAGGGCGCTGGCATTGTCATACATGACCAATTTCTCGTCAAATGTCAGAGTGAGGCCCAGGAACGGTTCAGTTTGGTCATGTGCAGCAGGGAAACGCATGCACTCGTGGGATTTGCTTTCTGCTCAACCGTGAGTTGATGGGGTACTCAAACTCCCCTCTTGTGCACCTTCCTAATTTGAGGAAAGTTCGTGATAATACTCGTGTAGGTGGTTCCCAGCAATTCGGTCAACTCTAGCGTGGTCACACGTGGGTCGGTTTCTACTAAGGTCTTATGCATGTCCATATCCACTGATGCGCGTCTTCCCGCTTTGGGATGGTGTGATAAATACAAATGTCCCTCTCGAAGGCTTTCGAACCAACGACAGCACTGACGATGTGATATGGCGTTGGAGTACACTCTGGTAATGTTTCTTACAGCATTTTCAGGGATGCTACCGCCGCGACGAAACTCACACACATGCAATGGCGGATGTGCTCCTTATCCACTTCCATGTTGGCTGGCGCTTACACTCTTCGCCTTCTGACGACTAACTTCCGCTGACTTAAGCCACCTACCTGATGATGTCATGCCGGTGTGCTGCGCAATCTCAGTGGCTAATGTGCGCCATGGCCGGGGCTTCGACTTCGGATACCTCGTTATCGGACATTACTTTCTTTCCAATTCAATGCTTCCCCTTATAAAATACCCAATAGAGTACAAACGAATTTTGTTACCGCGAAATTTGAAGATTATCGCGATAGCTACTAGAAATATTGCTTACTTTCCAAAACATAATTACACTGAAAGTACGATTTATTATACACATTACAATATTGCTGCCTGTGGACAATAAATAGGCCAGATACCTACCAGCTATGTAATGTACCGCGACTATGGTGCTGTGTAAACCTGACAAGCTGAGAGTGTGATCGTGGGTAGATAATCGGTGCAAGGAAGCTAAGATGGCCGCCCCGGTGGCGCAGTGGTCTAAGGCGTTGGCCTCTGATCATTCGTCCGTAAGGGGTCCGGGTTCGAATCCCGGTCAGGCATGGATGTTGTGCTTGTCTTACGGCACTGGCTCTCTCCCTTCCCTGGAACCAGTGACCCTAAATTAGGGACGGGCGACTGCTTATAGCCCATTGAGTTGCTCACGGTGGTCGTTAAACCTCCAATCAAAAAAAAAAAAAAAAAAAAAAAGAAGCTAAGATGCTTCATCTCCGTGACTGCAGAACGTTTGGGATTTACGCTCGGTCCATCACATCATAAAATCGGCAGCCGCCAAGGAAACTGTGTCTTCTAACGGACCGTTGATGTTCGAGGTAAGCTCCGCCTCTGTCGTATTGTAACGTCAGAACGGAGAAGTTACAATATGACAGAAGCGGAGCTGGTTGTAGGTCCACAGTGGAGAGAATAACGTCGGCCTTCAACGACACAGCATCTACAAAGGTTTTTACAAAGACAGTTAGACGTGCAATGGCGCTATTGGGTTATAGCAGCCGTCGCCCCCATAGAGTATCCTTGTAAACAGTATGGTACCGAGGTGTGAAACAAACACAACATCCATGTCTCACCGGGATTCGAACCCGAGCCCACTGCGCCACCGCGGGTGGGGGGGGGCACCTGCTAAAGTCCATGCTACGACGTGTTGCTGCTTTTGTGAGGGCGAAAGGTGGGACACACACGTTATAAGGTGGCGGTGTATAATAAATTGTTTTCCAGTGTTGAATAGTACGTTGCCCATTTTGATGCTTTCCAAAATGGGCAACGGCAATTACCTTTTAGGTGATTGCCATTAACATTTTCGAAAGAATATTTTACGCTCTGTTTTTGATAAATAAAAATCTCAGTATACCAGAAATGTTTTTACAACGTTCGAAAAGCTCCAAAGTAAAGGGGAATTCTTTTAATCTCATTTGTTTGACACTTACCGACTTTGTGGGGAACACCAATACATATTTAGCAGAAATATCGGCAGCAAGATTTAAGTATTGAGTGTATTTCACATATCAGAAAATAAAACAGAAAGTAATGGCATGTGAATTAACCCATTTCCCTGAAAATCAGAGGCGTCTGAAAAAAGGAGAGTTTTCGAAGAGCATTCCGATAAATGCGTGGAGAGATAAGAAGATATTCTTTTTTGCCATTACGCCGTACATTTCGTGTCCCTTATATTCATGCGGAAGAACGCACAGTGTTACGCTAGCTCAGGTCTTTGCGATGGTCTGCTACCACTGATACAAGTTTGTGGAATACAATGAAGAGGATGGAAAAAAACAGCAAGGAACAAGCTGATTGCAAGGAAAAGAAAAGTACAGGCCGAACAAATCGTAGAGAAAGAAAAAGGGAAGAGATGAAGAAAAAAAGTTGACAACGATAAGAAATCGGAAAGGAAGTTGTCGCCACAAAACTTTCGTAATTGGGTAATAAAAACCTAAATAAATCAAATCTTAAGAAAGCCACTGCAAAAATAAATAAAAATTGTATTTAAAATCTGTAGGGCGGGAATGGGGATGTGGATGAGTGAACTGTGTGGCAAGGCTCTAAACAAAAATAAGTTCAGTAGATATGTGAACGATTTTAATAAGAGTATGTTTATAAGCTGAATTCGAATTCGTTTTGGGTGCAATATATTTCTCACTTAGAGATTTGATTTCTTGACGACCAGGAATTGCACTGCTATGACATAAGTAAATATACACCTGATTTGTTTCTGTCCGCTGGGAATGGAAGGGAAGGAGCTGTTGCTGGATTTTATATCTGCTAGCCATACTCTTTGCAGTACGTAGGAACTTTACCTTGTCAGACATTGTGGAAAAGAGATCAGTAATGGTGCTCTGCTGAATTTGAGCCCCACAATTCATGTAACAAGGCCAGCAGGTGTGACTTATTGGTTGGTTTCTGTGGCATCCGGCGTAATGTTTCATCCAATATGGCCCACAGGTGTTCAACTGGCTTCATATCAGGGCCATGGCAGTTTCTGGATGGCTTTTGTTCGTGCCATGTTTGGGTACTTTTTGCCCAATGACATGGAACGCCATCCTGCACGAAAAAGGAGGTAGCCTTTGACATCTGACCACTGGAGGATATTGGTAGAAGGCCCCTCACAACGATAGTTATGTATTTTTGTGCATTAACGTTACCTTCAAATTCTATGAGCGCTGAACGACCAGTCATCCATTTGGTTCTCCATATCATGACTGAAAAACCGCCATGTTTCACAGTTGGCTGTAGATGCTTCAAGCTAAATTCCTGGTTGGAAAATCGCCACACCAGGAATTCAGTCTGAAAATTGTGTAAATCGGGACTCATCAGAGAATATGACAGTGTGCCAAAATGCTAAGGGTCTCTCAATCATGTCTGTCGCCCATGCCAATCAGCGACGAATATTTGTTTCTCGCAAAAGAAGTTTACGTCGAGCCACTCTTCCATGATAGCCAAGTCGGTGAAGATACTGCTGAGCAGTTCTGGAACTCACTTGGAGCTGTTGTGCAATCTCAGTGGCCTTGCTACCAGGATTAGGTTTCACAGAACGCTTGACAGCTCGAAGACACCTCTGTGACAGGCTCAGGGCGACCGTACGTGACTCTGGTGCTTCCTGGCCTGCCTTTTTGAATTCCTCTAACACCCGATTAACTGTGGTAAGAGGAATTTGCAGGTTTGCTGCAATCTGACGCTGGCTGGTTCCGAGATCCGATTGCCCCATTATTTATCCTCTCTGAGAGTTGGTTTGTTCCTTGGCTCCCTTGGGTTGAGGCATGTTCGTGTGGAGTCACCTACTCACTGACATTGTCCTGCAAAATCTATTAAAGGAAATTCGAGCATGCAATGTGATACCGACTCCGTTACATAGCAAAAATGACATTACAACATGTCTATTTACTTATGTCATGTCTATGCACAAATCCTACTTGCTCTTAACAGAAAGTAAGATGTGTAACTTGAAATAATTAGCAATTGCATGCAGTTCAAAACAAACCAGATGCATTATTTCCTGCCAACTCTTGGAGGCCTGAACTGTTTTGTTTTATTCTACTGAAGAGAAATAAAGTCCTGGCCACTGGAGTTAATAACTAAAATAAAAAGTCGATGACTTTTTATTTCAGTTATCAGCTTTTTTATTCACATCTTTTTAATGATTAGGCAGATGTCTCAGATTTCTGTTTACCAAAACTTAAAACAGAATCTCCGGAAGAATTCATTTTGTGAAAAATGAGAAAAAAAAAAAAAAACTACAAAGAAACGTGAGACTAATTTCTCGGCTGTAAAGATCACGTCTTTTGAATCCTTTCCGATGCAAAAGTAATTTTTCAAAGCGGATTTTTTGAAACGGAGAAAGGCCGCTCCGGTTGCGCAACTGTCTAAGCGCTGGCTGTTGACCACTCGTCCGTGATGGGTCCGGGTTCGGATCCCGGGAGGCATGGATGTTGTGTTTGTCTTACGGTACTGGCTTTCTCCCTTCCCTGGAGTCAGTGGCTCTAAATTAGATACGGGGGGCGGCTTAAGCCCATTGAGTTGCTCAAGGTGGTCGTAAAACCTTCAATCACAAAAAAAAAAAAAAAAAAACCGGATAAAGAAGGAAAGAATCATTTATGCCCTCCAGTGAAAAAACTGCGTTATTTAAAATACACGCTATACGTAGTGTTCTTCATAGTGAATGAAACATATAATATCCTCTTTCGTTCATAGTGATAGATATGCGGGTCATGAGTAATCAGAAATCGTAAGAAAAATGTTCCTTAAACCAGAAGATGTTCTGAGCAAAAGAAATTCTTCAAATCGAAGGGTTAGAAATTGAGATATAAAGGAAAATCTGATAAACTTCATTTCCCTTAGCAGTAAACTTGTCCTTTATTTGAAAAATCAAATTAGGTTAAAATATTCTTCATAATCAAGAGTACTCGACCAAGAAAATATTTTTAAGCAGAGATATTCCTGCAAATAAAATTATACGCTAACGCCCCCAAGCGTCAGAACTGTGAAGTACGAACAAATACAAAATATACGAAAAGCATTCCTCACAGTGGGATCCGTGCGATAGAAAAATAATTTTTCAAATAGATAATCTAAAAGCAGCAATACCCAGAATTCATTCCAGATTCCACTTTTATATATACTTGTTCTATCTTGAATCCTGTTTCAACGTACAGTCTTGAAAAGTCCTTGCTGAGGAAAGCGAAAGTCTGATAGTGGTTGAGTTTATTCTATGCCAATAAATGGATGACTTAAGATCACTGTTTCTCGGTGCATGTGAATGATACTAGTGTATTGGTTTACAAGTACTTTCTATATTTATTTGTAAAAAGGGAATATACTAACAAAATATGTGCCATTCAAGGACAACCAAAATTGGAGTTCTTTAAATGAAAAAAAGAAAAAGAAACAGTCAAAAAGTAATAAACGAAAATTGTCGAGGAAGACTGGCAAAGCTCAAGTAATTGAAAACTGTAAGAAAATCTTGGTGCCCTTGAAATTGCAAAAGAAAAAGGAAAAACTGTTTTTTCTTTATCACTGAAAAAAATGGCAGTCTTTCTAAATGACTTTGATCATACATTTCAAAAACTCGACTTGAGTTTCGCTACTTGAATTGGTTTCGCCAATTTTTTGCTGAATTTGCCTTTTCTGGATTTAAGAAATAAAAATACGAAAGTGCTGAAAATGATATTTTGTCTTCTATCGCAAGAAAGCAATATTCCTGTAGGGGAAATAATACAGAGAATGTTCAAACATTTTTGGAACGTTTACAGAAAATAAAAGAAGTTCAAAGAACTGAAACTGGCGTCAGCGTATTAGATGAACACGAAAGAAATATCTACTGCAGTTAAATATAGTCTGCTAAGAAAATGGCGCACGTAAACAAGCTGTGGATAGACGGTTATGTTTTTGCGTCTGAAAACCTGAATGAAAAAGTATTTCTTTGATCAGAAATTATAAACTCGAAAATATTTTATGCGCATTTCCAGCCTGATACAAAACGTTTCCCGATAGAGAGTGCAAAATTTTAATATTCTTTTCTCGATGTCCTTGTTTCTAAAAATCCGATTTAAAAAATTCTTTTAACGTCGGATGCCATTTACTTTTGTGGAATATGCTGCATGTACTCCCGAGCTTTATGTAGTTCACAGTAATGGCGCTAGGTAGTGTTAGTGTGTAATTCAGTTTGCAACTCTACCTCCGCATCAAAAAACCCTTTCGAAAAATTTCTTTTTTTACTTTATGCGATGGGCTACAGTAAAGATTGTAAGCATTATCCTGTTTAAACAATGAAGAGTTTCTCGCTAGAAGGAATAAATTTCCTAAAAATTTTCTTGCTATCTCTGCTTCCAGAAGACGAATTAGAAAAATTCTTTTTCCTTAGCATTATTTTGCTATGAAGAATATTTTTCGGATATTTTCTACTTTTCCATTTCTCAAAGTTCTTCTGTCTAGGGGCGTCAGCGTATATTTTTATTTGAAAAAAAAATATTCAGTTCTAAAAATCCTATATTGCATTAATTGTCTTCTTTAAGTAACGCACAGCTTTTCCTCTAGGGGCTTAAAAGACATAATATTTTCCTCTGTATATGCCTTCTTCTAACTGACTCCCTTTTTGCGTCTGATATCTTCCGCAATGTGAAACTTTTTGTGCACAATTTGTTAACTTTGCAACACAGTTTTCAGTCGCTAGTAGAAGTAAGCTATTATTTCTGTTTGTGGATGTTTTATCGATTGAAGAAATCCGGGGGATTTTTTTATAACCAGCTCCATTGACTATGAATAACCCTGCTAACATTGTATGTAAGCAAACATTGGAAAGTTTATGACATCTAATGGAATAACTGTGAATCATGGTAATTCGAAAATGCATGAAATATCTTTCTCGTGTTTTGTTATATTCCCTGTAAAACGAATTTTGAAATCAAATGTTTAAGTGCGCATTGAGTTCATGGGCACATGGAAAAAGTGATATTACTGATAAATCCTTTCTTACTCTGTGAGTTCGGGTGCTAAAAAAAAGGCCAGATGATGTCTCTTTTCTCTTCATTTACTTTCCTTTTTTTTTATGAAGCAAACATGGGGATATTTGCAGCCGTCTTACAATTACTGTGGACTGATCTGATCAGAGAAATCTTATCACTATACGCGAATACGTGATCTTAAAAAACATTGGAGGATATTTTTTATTTTATTTTCGTTCTCTCTCTCTCTCTTTTTCTTTTTTTTAAATCTCGAAACGCACGTGCTACAGCTGACCCTCTTACATTCCTTACTCTTGCCAGAATTGTTGGTTCATGTAATGTCCCAGCTTGTTCTTCTGCGCACCTGAGTAAAAAAAAATATATTCTTTTTCATAATGACTGAAATTCATCTTTGGCGTCATTTATGGTAATATAACTTGTATCCTGAAAACAGAATGTAATAATTTTTCGCTATGTTTCTTATTGCGCGATTCCCAAAATATTCGAAGTTTTGTTACTTGGTTTCATGCATATTATTATTATTTTGCACAACTGATTCGTGGTAATCAAACTAAACAAGTATAATTTGGAATTTATTTTATTGAGGTTTCTGCTCTAAACAATTTTATTGTGAAATACTTTCCTTAATATTTTCGAGGAGCACTTCATGGCTTTAAATAATAATTTTCAATGTAGCAATAAAAAGCAGTGATGAAATCAATTATAGAACTACACAGACCCCCATGGAGAGGAAAAAGCAAGAACGAAATGAACTGAAAATACAGGAGTGCCCAGGTAAAAACTGCGTTTCTAATATGGAAAGTTACTTACTGAGAACCTTGTAATGATCAACGTTTATGTTTCAAAGCATTCACCATCGTTTTCACAAGTTTCGGGCTCGTCTTTCTGCAAGGTGTTTAATCTCGGGACACTGTAACATGCCCCCGGGTTAGAGGTAAAGAACTCTTGACACCAGCGCCATATTAAGGGAGGCGGGGGTAGGGTTCTAATGGGGCTACAGCCTAGGGATCCACCATTACCAAAGGCCCATATTTATACACCGAAGTGCCAAAAGCCATGGGATAGCAGTATTAAAATTTTAAACTGGTGCTGCCGTCGTATAAAAGTTTCGACGCACGCTACGATTTTCATCAGTTGTGAGGTGTAATCTCGTGAGTCAGATTGAACAATCGCCAGTAGGATTATGGCAAGCCGAGTTGAATTATCGCAGTTTGAACTAGGCATATTAGTGGGAGCCAGACGGATGCAACATTCAATTTCCCAAGTTGTGCACACATTCAACATTTCTCGATCCATGCTGTCACGTGTGTTTCGAGAATACCTCGTGGAAGGCATTAACAACCCACCGTGGACAGCGCAGTGGTCGGCCACGGGTGCTGAATGACCGTGACCAGCGGCGTCTGATCAGGATTGCCCATGCTAACAGACAAGCGACACGGGCTCAAATAACATCCACATTCAATGCAGGAGGTACTAGAGACATATCCATGAGGTCAGCGCAGCGCAATTTAACATTCATGGTGTGTGGGAGCAGAAGATTCACCAGAGTGCCTTTGTTAACACCACAACATCGGACACAGCGCCTCACCTGGGTTCGTGAACTCGATAATTGGACTCTACAAGACCGGCAACATGTGGCGTGGTCGGATGAGTCACGCTACTAGTAGTTACGAGCTGATGGTAGGGTTCGGGTGTGGCGCAGACCCTATGAGGCCATGGACCCGCCATGAGGCCATGGACCCGCCATGAGGCCATGGACCCGCCATGAGGCCATGGACCCATCATGAGGCCATGGACCCATCATGAGGCCATGGTCCAACCATGAGGCTTGGACTCATCGACAAGGCATTGTGCAAGCTGGTGGTGGTTCCATACATGTGTGGGATGTCTTTACGTGTCACGGTTCGGATCCTTTAGTCCTCATAAACACGTGATTAACCGGTAATCACTTTGTTGCTCTGCTTGGTGACCATTTGTAGCCCTTCATGGACTTCATGTACCCCAACAACGATGGGATGTTCCAGGCGCACAATCGGGCCCAAGTTGACTACAACTGGTTCGACGAGCATTCTGGACAGTTCCGACGGATGGTATGGCTACCACGTTCGCCCGACCTGAACCCAATAGAGCACTTATGGGACATGGTCGAAAGGTCCATTCGCATCCAAGATCCTGCACCTACAAATACCAAGGAACTGTGGGCGACTGTTCAGACGACATGTCTCAACATCTCTACGGAAGTCTTCCGGCCACTTGAAGAATCGATGGCACGTTGAGTTGCTGCACTTCGCCAGACTAGAGGATATCCTACATGACACTCGTGGCGTATCCCATGACTTTTGGATCTTCAATGTATTTAGAGAGAAGTAATATAGTTTTAATTTTGTCTTGTATGATCTATCTCCACTCGATCACAAACAGAGGCTCGTAGAACAGATTTCAAGTTAGTGACTCACTAAAGATAAACGTTTCATGTCGCTGCGTACAGCGGAGTCGGCGATACAGTTTCAGCTTTTCACTACCATCAACCCACACATCCCTGTTTGCACTTGGAACCGTTAATGGGCCAAATCCAATGTGACTTCATATTGCATAACAAAAGAGATGCACCAAGGAGAGTATACAATGCTGAATTATTAAAAATTGCGAGACAAAATCTAGGAATTTTAAGCTTTTAATTCATGTTCTTGTGAGAACAGTGGAAATAGAGTGGCTTTTCATGAAAACTTTGCAGATACAAATTTTGAAGATGACAATCCGATTTTTGGCGTAAATGTGACAAGGATGGTAAGTCAGATAATATCCGAAAACTTGAAAAATTTTTTTTCATCGTCCTGGAGCGGGGCTCGAACCCGCGTCTCCCAGAAAATGCCCGGGTATGCTAACCACTACACCCCCCAGAACGACCAAGTTTCAAGTTTCCGATCAATTTGAATATAACCATCACAGGATTCGCTAGTCGAAGCAACCGGCATTCATGTTTGGCGAATCTGGAGGTTAAGAATCTTATCCCGTGTTTGCCCGGAGAAGCAGATAAATCATGAAAGAAATACGGGATTACGCCATATAATACAAATTTTGAAGATGGCAATCCGATTTTTGGCGTAAATGTAACAAGGATGGTAAGTCAGATAATATCCGAAAACTTGAAAAAATTTTTTTCATCATTTACGCCAAAAATCGGATTGCCATCTTCAAAATTTGTATTATATGGCGTAATCTCATATTTCTTTCATGACTTTGCAGATAATTTATTAGTTTGAAGAATGCACTACACGTAATAATTACCTCAAGCATATTGCGACAATTTCTTGTTTTAGAGGACTTCAATAATGATACTTCGTCATAAGTTCATTGGAGGCCCACTCTGATTTCATAGCCTTGGCAGTAAACTCAGATGTCTTAGCCTGGGGCCTACTAAGGCCGTAATCTGGCCCTGCTTATGTGCCTGCTAAGAAGAAAATGCCCCATCTCCCGAAATAAGTAATGATCACATGGGGCGAGGTAGAAGCTCGATTATATCAAGTTCGTGAAGCTTTCCCTGAATCCGAGTGACAGTGTGAGCACTGTCCTGTTGAAGGAGCTCTCGTTTGCTGTTGACTAAAGCAAAGTACCGTTGCTTCAGTTTGTTGGAGAATTAATGGCTAATGGGACTCGCAGTATTCACACAGAAAGTTGTAACGCGGGGTAGATTTTTTTTCAGATTTGGTTTCTGCGATAAGAGCGGATACAAGGTCACGTGATCTTATCCCGCGTCATCTGTACGAAAGAAGATAGATCTCAGTATGTTCACAGCCTGCGGTTTATTGCCATGCTACATTTCTTGGTGTACCGTGTTTGTTCAATTTAGTTTACAGATCTTTCTTCCTAGTTTTATAAATATGTGTACGTATTCTCGTAGCAACAAGTGTATTCATGTGCGACAAAATTTTACAATTTGGATAAGTTATTCAAGGTCAGTCAGCATTATTACTCGCATACAATAATCTCCGAAATTATATTATATCATCATCTATTGAGACAGGTGCTATTTAAAACATGTTACTGAAGGTCACATATAAATAGTATGTAACGAATACCTAAACATTTATACAACGCAGTTTGCTTTACATCCAATTTGCGCTGCTCGGAATGAAGTTCGGTGCTGAAAGCCCTGCCATCCAGAAAGAGCTGCCAGTGGATTTATACCCTTGTAACTCCACTGGGCACTATTTCTTTTTTTCTGGAAACGTCCGCATTTGAGGACGGGCGAAGCTGGTTACTACTTTTTTCTGGAAACATCCGCGTTTGAGGAGAGGTGAAGCTGGTTACTGCTTTTTCTTTCTGGAAACGTTCGCGTTTGAGGACAGGTGAAGCTGGTTGACCTAGGTCAAACAACATCCACTTTTCATCCCAAGTAATTATTTACTTGATCTTCTGGAATCTTTCTTCCATTCAAAGTTCATGTCAGCAGCTGTAAACTTCAGGAACCATATTTTCCCTGTCCGAGTGACCACAACACCTTTGCAATTCCACTTCGTTATTTTTTTTTAGAATGATTTAGCTGGGTTAAATTCTTGAATGAAATTGGTAATGGAACCATAAGAAATTCTAGAAATCTTTGCTTCCAGTAAAAACGTAATAGCTCAATAAGATTTCAAACTTCGTGGCCATTTTGTACAATGCGTTACACGTTCAGTGCATGTTTCGAAACACATCTGCTATACATGAAATGACATTTAAAATCTATCCAGCTGAAACTATGCAAATTTGTGAACAAAGGAACGTAATACAAAAACGCACTTTTTCTCCCCGGACACACCACACCGAACAACCAAAATATTATGGCCAGCGCTAATATTATGGCTATACACCGAACAGCCAAAATACACTGCTGGCCACACAAAATGCAACACCAAGAAGGACACGAGACAGCGAAGCCAGATTTACTGGACACATAACAACAGATACAAAGATGAAATGATTGAGCTTACAGCCCCGTGCGACTTGCGGAACACGCAGACATCAATAGTTCGTGTGGCCCCCATGGCTGGCAATAACGGCAGCTACACGCCGCTGCATCGAACGAAAGATGCTTTGGATGTGGGCTTTGGGTATGTCGGTCCAGGCTGCTTCCACACGTTGCCACAGTTCATCAGGCGTAGCGGCGGGTGGTGCTTGCCTGGCCAAACGGTTGCCGATCAACGATCAGACGTGTTCGATGGGCGACATTTCGGGAGAAAAGGTGAGCCACGGCAGCAGTGACACCTGGTGGCCCGTGAAGAATTGTTGCACGATGCGTGCCACGTGCGGGCGCGCATTGTCCTGTTGAAACGTGGCCGCTGGCAGGTCCTGCAGGTAAGGGTAGACTACAGGCTCCAAAACGTCGGAGATGTAGCGGTGGCTGTTGAGTGTACCGGTGATGCATACCAGAGGGGTGCGGGTGTCATATCCAATTGCGCCCCAAACCATAACGCCAGGCAACGGACCGGTATGGCGATGCATAATGCAGGGGTCATACAGTCTCTCGCCGCGGTGCCGCCACACGCGTATCCGACCGTCGTGGTGTTGCAGGCAGAAGCGGGATTCGTCGGAGAAGACAATGTCGTGCCATTCCGTAGCCCAGGTGCGGCGTTCAACGGTCCACTGCCGCTGCCCTCGCCGGTGGTGTAACGTCAATGATAATCGGATCAATGGGCGCCGTGTGACAAGTCCCCGCTGCTGCAGACGACGTCGAACGGTACGTGCTGACACAGGTTGTTGCGCAACACACCCTAATTCCTGCGCTAACATTCGTGATGTGGCGGTGCGAGCCGTCAATGCCCGCCGCACAACATGCCGGTCCTCTCGTTCGGTGGTGTGCCGCGGCTGCGGCAATCACTCACGTCGGTCCGTCCGTCCCTCCTACACCCACCGAATCCATACTCGCCTCACTGTTGCTGGATGTCATCCCACACGGGCGCCGATGTCTCGGTACGATAAACTGCTGTAGTGACAAGCCACTATTCGTCCTCTGTCGAACTCCGAAACGTGCTGGAATGACTGCCGTATTCTGCGACGAGGCATCAGAAAGCTTCCCACGCACAGGTCCAGCAGCACAACACACCTCCACTACTTCCACTCCGCCTTCTGTGCACCCTTCTTATAGTGCTTCTCGGTGGCGTGCCGGGCGCACATGATTTGCATATGCCCTGCAATGCTAATCGTTTGCATGCTCTCTCGCGGGCGACGTATGCTGCGAATTTCAGGCCGATCGGATGCTTCCTTTTTTGTGTTGCATTTTGGGTGGCCAGCAGTGTGTTATAGCCAGCGCGTCTTTATGCAAATCGAAGCAACTGCATTTAACGATTTTGCGTGTGAAGGTTATGAAACGTTATATATAGCGCCTGATACCGATCTCTGTTAATCAATGTCATTCTTATTCTTCAGATTGTGAAAGACAGGGCACTTAAACGAGTTTGACGAAGGCCAAATTGCAATGGCCAAACGACTGGGTCAGAGCATTTCTGAGGCTGACTTGGCTTGTGAGGTGCTCACTGACATCCGTGGTTAGAACCTTCAAAAAGTGGTCCGAGAAAGGAAAAATACGAACTACAAGCAAGATGTGGTCCGACCACGGTTCATCGATGTTAGAGGTGAGGGAAGGTTATCCCGTATGGTACCAGCCAACAGAAGAGGCATGTGTCGCAACTCGCCGGTAATTTGAATGCTGGTGATGGGAGTAAAGTGTCACAATACACAGTACAACGGACCCTGCTGAAAATGGAGCTGTATAGCCGAAGGTCGCACCGAGTGCCCAATCTAACTTCGGTTCAACATCGAGAGCGTCTACAATGGGCAAGCGAGCATCAGAATTGGAACTTGAATGATTGGGAAAAAAGGCGTCTAGTCCGATGGATCTCGTTTCCTGTTGCATCATGGGGAAAGCCGGGTACGTGTGCATCGTTTATCTGGGGAAGTGTTGGCACCAGAATGCACCGTGGGATGAAAACAAGCTGGTGGAGGAAGCGTAATGCTTTGGGAAATGCTGTGCTGGGAAACCCTGGGTCCAGTCATTCATCTGCAGGAAACTATGGCGTCTACCACCTACCTAAATATCATTGCAGACCAGGTACATTCTTACATGGCAATAGTATTCCCCTCTAGTAGTACCTTCTTTCGGCAGCATAATACGCCACGCCACAATGTCCGGATTGTTCGAGAACGGTTCGCCACGAGCAAGACTTCCTCTGGCCTCCAAATTCCCCAGACATCAATCCAATCAAGTATTTGTGGTTTGTTCTAAAACAGGATATCCGATCTGCGGCGGATTAACCCCGTAGCTTACATGAGTTAAAGGATCTGCTGATAACGTGTTGGTACAAGATACCACAAGACACCTTTAGAAATCTTGCAGCGTCTACGCCTCGCCGGGTAAGAGCTGTTTTGGCTGCATGTGGAAGACCAGCATCGTATTAGACAGGTGGTCATAATGTTTTGGCTCTTCGGTGTAACTGTTTAACAGATTAGCATTGATAATGAAGATTTACCTAACCTTTTCGTGAAGTCTGTTTCTGTCAGAAAGAGACAATCCGCAGAATGCGCATATCTGTGCTTTTTGATTTTCACTTGGTGGACAGAGATCTAAAATATCCAGGGCCAGTTCCCTGAAAACGACAAAACGAAAAATACTTAATCAGTAGCATACATTATCAGCAGAGTTATTAGCAATTGCATTCATGTTTAATCTTCGGAAACATATTAACCGGATACATGTTTTTTATTGTTCAAATGGATAAAATCGGTAATGGAACCATAAGAAATTTGAATCATTAACTTACTGTGAGTTGTGATATAGCATTTTATTATTTCTTCTGTTATATACCCTGAGAACTCCAGTATGAGATGCAAAAGCAAATAAAAATATATTTAATGTAGTTTTGGTTTACAACAAAAGCATTTGCATTTATTGATATACTGAATAAGTTAAAATGGTTACTGTCAGAAAGACGTACACATATACACAGTACCTACATCTTTTCTCCATAGGAGGCGTTAAAACCTTTCATGGCTAAATACAGTGGTCTAAGTGCTGGCTTTTGATGGCTAAATACAGTGGTCTAAGTACTGGCTTCTTTCATGGCTAAATACAGTGGTCTAAGTGCTGGCTTCTTTCATGGCTGAATACAGTGGTCTAAGTGCTGGCTTCTTTCATGGCTAAATACAGTGGTCGAAGTGCTGGCTTCTGATGGCTAAATACAGTGGTCTAAGTACTGGCTTCTTTCATGGCTAAATACAGTTGTCTAAGTGCTAGCTTCTTTCATGGCTAAATACAGTTGTCTAAGTGCTGGCTTCTTTCATGGCTAAATACAGTGGTCTAAGTGCTGGCTTCTTTCATGGCTGAATCATCATCATCATCATCATTGTCAACCATTATCAATCCACTGCTGGACGAAGGTCTCCCCAAGTTTCCTCCACAACGGTCTGTCTTGTGCCAGTCTCCTCCATGTCACTCCCGCATACTTTCGAATTTCATCCACCCATCTTCCATGTGGTCTTCTTCTGGGTCTTTTCCTGTCCCTTGGAATCCAATCTAAAATTTCGGCTGTCCATCGATGGTCTGTTCTTCTGGCAGTATGTCCAGCCCATTGCCATTTCAGGGATTTAACTCTGATCATGATGTCTTCCACTCTTGTCATTTTTCGGATCCACGTGTTCCTCTTCTTATCTCTCCTGGTTACACCAAGCATGCACCTCTCCATGCTTCTTTGAGTTGTCTGCAGCCTTTGTATGTCTCTTTTAGCTAAGGTCCACGTCTCTGCACCATACGTAAGCACTGGAAGGATGCATCGATCAAACACTTTTCTTTTAAGACATAATGGCATATTGCTCTTGAAAATTATGCTGTTTCTTCCAAAAGCTCTCCAGGCAAGTTTTGTACGCCGATTAATTTCATCACCAATGTGACCCTCACCTGATATCTGCTGTCCAAGATAAACGTACGTGTCTGTTATCTCCAGCTTTTCTCCATCAATCGATAAATCTTCATTTCTTGTAAAAGCATTGTACATCACTTTTGTCTTCTGAAAGTTCATTTTTAATCCCACTTCTTTACTCTTGTCAGCAAGTTCCTGTATCATACTCTGTAGCTCTGATGGGGTAGTTGCAAAAATGACTATGTCATCAGCAAAACGAAGGTGGGTTAGATAATCTCCATTAATCTTTATCCCTTTGTTTTCCCAGTTCAGTGATTGAAAGACATTTTCCAATGTTGCATTAAAGAGCTTCGGAGATATGGTGTCACCTTGTCTCACTCCTTTTCCAATCTTTATGTGTGTTGTATTTTCAAACAGCCGAATCTTTGCACTTGCATTTTCATAGATGTTATTAATAATATTAATGTATGCATCTTCAATACCGCAGGATTTCAGAGCCATTGCAACTGCTGATGGTTTCACCGAATCAAAGGCTTTTTCATAATCGATAAAAGCCATGCACAATGGAAGCTCATATTCCCTCGCTCTTTCAATTAGTTCTCTCAGTACGTGGATATGATCTATTGTGCTGTAGCCACTCCTGAATCCAGCTTGTTCTCTCGGTTGAGCCATGTCCAGTGTCACCTTCAAGCGGTGTGAAAGAACTTTAGTGAAGATTTTATAAACCACTGATAGGAGGCTGATAGGTCTGTAGTTCCTGAGATCCTCAATGTCACCTTTTTTATGTAGCAGGATCATTGTAGCGTTGTTCCAATCCTCAGGAATTTTCCCTTCATTAAGGCATCGAGTGAAAATTTGGGCGAGTACTGTTTCGATTTCTCCACTTGCTTCTTGTATGATGTCTACAGTAATTCCATCTTCTCCTGGAGCTTTCCCCGCTTCATGTTCTTGATTGCATGTGCAACTTCTGCTGGAAGGACTGGAAGAACTCTGGTACTGGTACCTTTCATGATGTCTGGAGTACATGTATCATCCCTTTCATATAATTTGGAGTAGAAATCTTTCACTCTTGTCAAAATTTCGCCTCTGAATACAGTGGTCTAAGTGCTGGCTTCTTTCATGGCTGAATACAGTGGTCTAAGTGCTGGCTTCTTTCATGGCTAAATACAGTGGTCTAAGTACTGGCTACTTTCATGGCTAAATACAGTGGCCTAAGTGCTGGCTTCTGATGGCTAATTACAGTGGTCTAAGTACTGGCTTCTTTCATGGCTAAATACAGTTGTCTAAGTGCTGGCTTCTTTCATGGCTAAATACAGTGGTCTAAGTACTGTCTTCTTTCATGGCTAAATACAGTGGTCTAAGTGCTGGCTTCTTTCATGGCTAAATACAGTGGTCTAAGTGCTGGCTTCTTTCATGGCTAAATACAGTGGTCTAAGTGCTGGCTTCTGATGGCTAAATAAAGTGGTCTAAGTGCTGGCTTCTTTCATGGCTAAATACAGTGGTCTAAGTGCTGGCTTCTTTCATGGCTAAATACAGTGGTCTAAGTGCTGGCTTCTGATGGCTAAATACAGTGGTCTAAGTACTGGCTTCTTTCATGGCTAAATACAGTTGTCTAAGTGCTGGCTTCTTTCATGGCTAAATACAGTTGTCTAAGTGCTGGCTTCTTTCATGGCTAAATACAGTGGTCTAAGTGCTGGCTTCTTTCATGGCTGAATACAGTGTTCTAAGTGCTGGCTTCTTTCATGGCTGAATACAGTGGTCTAAGTGCTGGCTTATTTCATGGCTAAATACAGTGGTCTAAGTACTGGCTTCTTTCATGGCTAAATACAGTGGCCTAAGTGCTGGCTTCTGATGGCTAATTACAGTGGTCTAAGTACTGGCTTCTTTCATGGCTAAATACAGTTGTCTAAGTGCTGGCTTCTTTCATGGCTAAATACAGTGGTCTAAATGCTGGCTTCTTTCATGGCTAAATACAGTGGTCTAAGTACTGTCTTCTTTCATGGCTAAATACAGTGGTCTAAGTGCTGGCTTCTTTCATGGCTAAATACAGTGGTCTAAGTGCTACCTTCTGATGGCTAAATAAAGTGGTCTAAGTGCTGGCTTCTTTCATGGCTAAATACAGTGGTCTAAGTGCTGGCTTCTGATGGCTAAATGAAGTGGTCTAAGTGCTGGCTTCTGATGGCTAAATGAAGTGGTCTAAGTGCTGGCTTCTTTCATGGCAAAATACAGTGGTCTAAGTGCTGGCTTCTGATCATTCGTCCGTGATGGGTCCGTGTTCAAATGCCGATGAGGCATCGGTGTTGTGTTTATTTTATTTTATGGCACTGGCTCTCTCCCTTCTCTGAAACCAATGGCCCTAAATTAGGGACGGCCGACTACTTATAGTCCATCTATTTACTCACGATGGTAGTTAACCTCTGTGACCTGCCTGCCCCGCAGGACGCACAGGAGATAAAAGTTACTGTCCGCCAGTGTACTGCAGTGGATAGCACTCGGAACTCCGGAACCGATAGTTGCGGGTTCGAATCCCGCCCTTAGCATAAAAATGATGGAGAAATTTACTTCGTCATATTGGCGCCCGAACTTCAAGGATTACCTTTCTGTTAGGTTTCTCGCAATGGTGACATGTTCTTTCCACACAGTGAGACAGGGAAAATGAGAACACCTTTTTCAGTGCTTCGAAAAAAAAAAAATCAGCGTGATGTTACATTCCACACACCAAATTGTCTGGGATTTCTCAAATGCACATTTTTCATGGGATGACTAACTACAGCGACACACGGTTCTGGCTGACTCGTGGGCCATGCCTCCAGCCCTTTTTTGGTTGGGGTGGGGCGATGTGACGTGCCTGCCCCGGAGGACGCACATGAGATAAAGGCAGATAGCAGTGAGAGCACATGCCAGCGTAGTATAGTGGATAGCACCCAGAGTTCCGAAGCAGAGAGTTGCCCCTGGGATGACAGTGATGGAGAAATGTACTTGGTCATAACTCCCAAACAAACATACACTTAAGTAACCAGTGCATCTGAGTCAAAGGTGCAGGACACCTCGGCAGACGTATCAAGGAATCAAACATTGTTTTTTTTCTCATCGACTAAAAGTTCGCAAAAAAATGTACACAGTCGTATCAGAATAATATGACCACGTACCTAATAATGGGAATAATCACCCTTGGCCCTGATGACAGCGGCGAGACGGCGTGGCATGGACACAATGATGCCCTGGAAGGTTGCCCGAGGCACATGTGCCCATTCGGACTGCAGCAAAGCACGAAAGTCCCGGATATGACGAGGTTGTGGGTTGGCACGCAGAACCTCTCGATCCAAATAGTTCCCAAGTGCGTTATGGGATTGAGGTCGGGCGATTTCGCTGGCCAAGAGAGAACGGAGACATCGCTGTCGTGTTCCCGGAACCAGTCACGCACCCCTTTAGCGACGTGGCAGGGCACGTTGTCCTATTGGTAGACACCATCACCACCAGGGTAAACGTCCAACATGAACAGGTGCATGTGGTCAGCAAGGATGGACAGATAGCTATTGACATTCAAGGACCCATCCAGTCATACCAGGAAAAGATCCCCCAAACATGCGCACTGCCACCGCCTGCCTGTACTTGACCGACAAGCGTGTCCGGGTGTTGGTTCTCGTGTGTCTGACGTCATATCCGCCACCGCCCATCACTTCTGTGGAGTAGAAACCTCGATTCGTCTGAGAAGGCAACCTTTTCCCACTGTTACGCTGTTCAATAATGGTAGTCCCATGCGAATTGTAGGCGTCGACGCCGATGAACCTGGGTTAACACGGGTGCCTTGACGCAGCGTGGACTCTGGAGTCCTATGCGTAACATGATTCGCTCTACTATAACCGCGGACACGTTCCTGGGTGCCCCAGTGCTCATTTCTGTGGTCAATTACTGACCTGTTACACGTCGATTGTCCTTTACCAGTCGACGCAGGCGACGTTCTGCTCTGGGGTCGATGGCCTTTGGGGCTCCACAGTTATGACGTCAGGAGGTACTCAGTGTGCCAGCGGTTCATTCTTGGTACACCCTTACTACAATACCTCGTGAACAGACGACGAAGTCTTCTGTTACTGAGATGCTTCCACCCTTGGAGCGTAGCCGATGATAATTCCTTTTCAAACGTCAGTTAAATCACTGCCTCCGCCTATTGTACTTACGTGACGCACTATGGCTCATCTGTCCTGGCCGGCTGCTTATATCTCCGTGAGGTCGACCTTGTCACGTGCACTCTGTGACTCGCCTGAGCGAGTACACTGTGATTTCGAGGGTGGCCATATTATTCTGATACGACTGAGTATAATCGAGTGATCTATGGTGCATACTTCAGCTCCTGGAATTTTTGCATCTAGGTATGATGCTCGGGTTGTTTATTCTTATGACATTGGCTATCTCCCTCTCTCGAATACGTGGCCCTAAGGTATCTTTTTATATTCTTAAATCCTTTAACTAAGAGAAAATTCTCAAATACCACCAACAAGTAGCAATTTTTACGACGTATGCTAAAATCAAAATGTCAGCAACTCAGTAATCACAATAATGGGCATTAATTGCTCACAGTGCTACAAGCAGTTAGGTGATGACTTTAACGATATGGTATATTTCTCGGAATGCACAGTACAAGTGCAGCTTTTTAACTAGCAATTTAGCAATACAGCTGCAACAAGAAAATCAGAGAACTTGTTAGGAATAACTATAACCTGGAAGATATAACGCCTCTTCGTTCTAAGATCATGTAGTGATAAACGTGTTCAATAATTTTCCCCAGTACGTGAACATTTCTCTACTGAGTTCCGATTAAAATCTGTAGATTCCTGGAACTAAGCGAACTAAAAGGGATAATTCAACAGTGTTTTATGGTTCTAATTTCGACGAAATTAAATATATTATTTAATACGGCTGCTTAAGTTTCAGTAATTTTGTAATATGAGAAATAATGCCAAATACCTCTTGTATTTTCAAGTGGATTTAAGGTATTCCTAAAACTTACAATCAGCTATACATTTATATACGATGAATGCAAGTTATTCTGCAAAAGTGTTCTTTTTAAAGTTGTCACTGTTTATATGTGTCATGCATAACCATGTTTGCCATGAGAATCATTTTGGATCTCATACAGCACACCACGTATGTATGCATCGTTCGAATTACTATTTCGACAGGCATAAAAGGGATGCCGAAGTACACCTCAGAATTTTTTTTGGATTTCAGAATTTTTAATTGAATTACGATATAAGTCAGAAAGAGGCATTCAATTAATTGTTTTTTTATATTCTGTTTTCTTTTTGACTTCAACCAAACCATGGAAACAGTTTCGCTACTTATCAACGTTCTTCCTCAGGTGCTTTAATTTCACAATGAATAACCTACAAATTTTATACATAAAATTAATCTAAGTTCGTGTTTCTAAATTGCGAGCCTCAATGGCAAAGTTCCACTATGTTTCTGCAGGGTATCGTTCGTATGACAGGATGATCATTTAACCAAATGTCGATTGGCCGAAACGGCCTTGACTGAAAGCATCGTCCAACCAAAGACTGACCGAAAAGTTCATTTCACTGAAGGGTAGTTTCACCAAAAGTTTTATTTTATTGAACGCGAGTTTTATAAGACTTTTTATTCAGAAGTTTATCCCGACGAAGAACCTACTAGGCCTGTTTTTATAAACATATCCGAGCAGACACTTCGCTTCATTCAATCTTTCAACAAAAAATGAAAATTTTGATAAACACTTCGGTGAAATGAAAGATTCGATAATATGATCTATCAGTGAAATTAACAGTTCGTTAAAAAGACCTATAACGAAGTAAATTTCTCATTCATTTTTGGGTCTACGTCGGGATTCGAACCCGAGTCCGCTTATTCCGGAACAAGTCGCTCTACCAACTGAGCTACGCAAACGTTTATTCTGATCGCAATCTGCGTTTACGTCATGTGCGTCCTGCCGGCAGGTACGTCACATCTCCCCCCCCGAAAGAGGGCCGGGGGCATGGCCCACGGATCAGCCATGTCCATGAATCGTTGCAGGCAGCCATCCACTGTAGAACGTGCACTTGAGAACTCCCAGTCAATCTGGTGTGTGGAATGCAACGTCACACATTTTTATTTTTCGAAGCACTGGAGAAGGGAAGGGATTCCCTTATTTTTCCTATCTCGCGGTGTGGAAATAACATCACACCATTGCGAGATTTTGAACGGTCGGGTCATCCGGATAGGTCAGGCGCCATTATAACGAAGTAAATTTCTCCGTCATGTTTTGGTCTACGCCGGGATTCGAACCCGAGTCCGCTTATTCCGGAACAAGTCGCTCTACCAACTGAGCTACGCAGACGTTTATTCTGATTGCAATCTGCCTTTATGTCATGTGCGTCCTGCCGGCAGGTACGTCACAGACCTTTCGGTCAAGTGAACGTTTTGGTGAAACAATCCTTCGGTGGAGCGGGTGTACGACAAATGAATTACACCGGTTTCTACATTTGAAGATTCAAATGCGATAGAAAGGACAAAAATACAAAAATTCTGTAATGAATTATCTCACTCTTTTAGTCTGAAATATCATATTATAGGTGCGTAACACGGAATTTATACATTTACCTGCGATGAAAAATGAATGAAAAATATAGATATAAACAAGATGTTTGTTTATTGAACACAGTGTATTCAGCACATCATCAAGCAGTAAGAATTGTTCCATAAACATTTCCCTACCAAGGAGCTTGAGACCGCGAGAGCAAGTGATGCGTTGCGCACTGACATCCCATTACCGGAAAAAATCCCATTTGATGCTTTTGCTGAGAGAGGGGTGAGAGAAAGTTTTATTACCCAACCACGAGCCCAATAGCAGAAACTCCAAATTTTCAAGAAGACGCATGTCTCGACCTGAGCTGCAGGTGTCACAAAAATCAGAGATAATTTTTACTTGATCCTAAAAGTCTATCATTAATCTGTATTTCAAGATACGTGGCTTTTCCGCAGCACACACGTAACAAAGCTAAATCTGCGGAACTCTAAGAATTAGTTATTGTAACTGCAACTTTCTCATCTATTCCTTCGTTATACACTGGCGGAAAGTGAAAAAAGAACACCAAGAAGGAGACGTCTGATACCAGCGAAATTTATACAGCATAATAAAGGAATACAGAGGATAACGTGATCAAAACATTATGGCAAAATACAGCTGTATTTGCTGGTAAACTGAAAAATAACATTTCCATGTAACATGGTTAGTACGAGATTGAACCGCGATGAACTGCGTCATCCCGTCCAATTCTGGCATGGAGTCTGTCGTACAGATGTTGGGTGTAAGTTTGGGGTATTGAGTTCCAAGCATCCTCAACCTGGACGCGTAAATCGGGGATGGTCGTGGCTGGCCGTGGAGACCGGATAAGTCGTTGTCCCACAAAACCCCACACGTGCTCAATGGGGGACAAATCCGGTGAACGTGCAGGCCATGGAAGTTGTCTCACACCCTGAAGTGCATGTTGCGTTGCACGTGCCATGTGTGGGTTATCTTGCTGGAAAACACCACGATGGACCGACCTTACAAATGGCACAACAACGGGCTGAATGATGTTGTTGATGTAGGAGGTGCTGTTTAACGTGCCCGGTACAAACACTAGTTGTGTACGGGAGTGATAGCTGATCGCTCCCCATACCAGCAGACCAGGTGTAGGCCCTGTGTGTCGCTGGTGGATGCAAGAATGGTGGAGACGCTCTCCTGTGCATCTGCGAACACGCATACGGCTATCGGAAGCTCCCAAGCAGAATCTGCTTTCATCGCTGAACACGACACATCGCCATTGCGTTCTCCAGTGCAGAAGTTGGCAACACCACTGCAGCCGTTCCTGACGGTGGGCTGGAGTCAGAGGCACACGTGCACGTAGTCCTCCATCCAGTAGACGGTTGCGGATTGTTCACACAGTCACCTCAGGTGCAACGGCAGCTCGGATTTGCGTCGCAGTGGATGTTCTGCTTGACAACGCCGCTCTTCTTATGCGTCGATCGGTCCGCTCATCAGTCCGTCTGTGACTCCCGGTTCCACGTCTTCTCGTGTGGGAATGTTCCTCGGATCATCTACGTCACCATCGTACCACCACCGATACTTCCTGTCCAATTCGCTCCGCAATACGACGATACGACCACCCGGCCTCGCGGAGTCCGACTAGACGACCTCGCTCAAAGTCCGATAACTGCTGAAATCGTACACGTCTTCCATGTCCAGGCATTGCAGCTTCTTCAGGGTCTTCGCACGTGTCCGTACCCCGACGACTGATTACATTCACTTCGCCGTACTCCTTAAATACCACCGACGATAATTTGCATATTATGCCGTTCTGTGGCGTAAGCCCTCACCGGTTGGTCCCGAAATTAACATCACACCTACGTAAACTCGACCCCATTAACATATGTAAATTTCGCCAATTCCTTCTTGGTGTTCTTTTTTCACTTTCCGCCAGTGTATATTTTATGCAATTAGGCTTAAACATCGAATCCGAGAGGGGCTTACACATGAACGACGATTCCGCCCCATAAGAATTGTGTGCTGTATTTAAAAGAACTGTTATGGTTTTGTGGCGAAGCAAATCTTCCTCGAAGAGTTAGAAACATCTGAATGTAAAATAATGCAAAGTAAAAGCACCAAATAAAAGTACAAAATGCAGCCCGAATTTCAAAACCAATCAATATGATAATTAGCGCCTAACCCAAAGGGACAGTGGGCACACATATTTCCACAAATTAAAGGCTGTGTGGGTATTAATTACCCTGACGGGTTTGATAAGCCATAGGATCCTATTAGGTATATGTTTATGCGTATTTTTTCTATTTACAATGCTCACACAAAATTTAACATCAACAAGCTTTATGAACTTCACTGATGCTACCAACTTCTTTCTTCAACTTAAAATAAAGACACTCCCTCTTCTACGCGTCACAATTCTCTCATATCAATTATAATTAGGGCAACGGAAAATCAATTACTGAGAGGGATTCTTGACCATTACTTTTTAATTCTGGACTAATAACATAGCGGACTTTTTAACGGATAATAGGCTTGCTTTCTGTAACAACACTTCCTTCACTTTCCAAATGCCAGGTATTTTAAATTTAAGTACCGGATTTCCCGCAGTATTTCTTTGTTAAAGTCTCCCAATAATTCATTTTGTTTGATGCTTTCCTTTGATGAAAGAAAGCAACAAGTGCCCCCAATGAATGTTATTTGAAATATCTTACCATTCTCCTTTCATCGTGCACCTCCAGGCTAAATATTTCACAGCTGCCATCATCGAAGAACCCTTTTCATTCAAGGCAAGTGCTAAACTCACAGCTAATTCTAGTTCATGGCCTCTGAGTAGAGTATAAAGCGCTTCCTGAAAAAGAAAAAACAAAAGCTGAAATTCAGGGAATGGAACTTCCGAATAAAGTGTTTTTTATTTAGAGTGAATGAAAGCTGTTGCTATGTGGCTTACTGGAAAAGCTCTGGGCCCCCATGCAAAAAATGTCTACGAGGATTTTTTTGAGAAATCTGTTAGCTTTCAATTACTGAAATTTCTGAATTCCCTATATTTAACCAGGCTTAATGGGCGTTTTAACAATTCAAATTCTTTGAAACCTACAGGCATTTTTCGTAAAACCAAAATCATTGCACTCTTTATTGGGTGTAACACAAATGTGCACGTTGTAATTAAAATGATTGTAGTTTTATATCAATACAAAGAACTACAAATAACTATCGCTAAAGTTAATCATATTACGCAAATTTTATTCTTTTAGGGAACTAAGGCCAGCTTACTTGAAATGCCTCACGATCACACACATAAAACATGTAACTGTCGTGTGAGAATGTCGAATGACCTTGATTCCCATAAAAGAAAAAAGAAACAGGGTTCTGTTTCTTCGTCCCCGCGAAGAACTCCTTTTGGCTCATTATATTCTGAAGGATGCATAGTTATGTGCAAACAACTGTAATATTATCCTTACTGGTATAACAATTTCAATCATTATATTGTGCCACATTTTACGCTACTCTGTCTTGAAAACAGTCCACCGACGTAAACGACTCTCCTGGTGTTTTCAGCATGCCGATTGAACGATGAAAGATTTGAAAAAGTAGTACTGTCGCCTTTAATGACGATATATACTAAATTCCTCCTATAGTTGAGACCGTATTTGGCGTCAGCAGCAAGAGGTTATGGATTTCTCATGTATGGCATCGACAATTTATACTCGTAGGGGAAGTTATATGATATGGGGCATGTTTGGTTGGCAGGAACTGGTACCTCTAGTGCGTGTGGACCATAGCAAGAATGTTAGCTACTACTAGGAACTGGTTATAGATGTTAGCTACTGCTATGAACTGGTTATGGATATACGCTACTACCAGCGATTGGTTATGGATGCTAGCTCCTTCCAGTGACTGGTTATGGAAGCTAGCTACTAATAGGAACTGGTTATGGATGTTAGCTACTACTAGGGACTGGTTATGGATGCTAGCTACTACCAGGGACTGATTATGGATGTTAGCTACTACTAAGGACTGGCTATGGATGTCAGCTATTACCAGGGTCTGGGAACCCAGAAGGAGATGGGTCCTACCGGAACGATAATGCCCCACGTTATCGGTCAAGGGAATGGTTCGACAAATGTAGTGCTGATATGAGACATTGGCTACAGAACTGGCCTAACCCAACTGAACATCTATTGAACGTTGTGGAACGCCAGGTGATGCAATTGGACACACCACCGCGACAATTATTCTGGTAGGGGAAGTTATATGATATGGAGCATGTTTGGTTGGAAGAAACTGGTACCTCTAGTGCGTGTGGACCATAGCAAGGATGTTAGCTACTAATAGGAACTGGTTACAGATGTGAGCTACTATCAGGGACTGGTTGCGGATGTGAGCTACTACTAGGGACTGGTTATGGATGCTAGATACTACCAGGGACTGATTATGGATGTTAGCTACTACTAAGGACTGGCTATGGATGTCAGCTATTACCAGGGTCTGGGAACCCAGAAGGAGATGGGTTCTTCCGGAACGATAATGCCCCACGTTATCGGTCAAGGGAATGGTTCGACAAACGTAGTGCTGATATGAGACATTGGCTACAGAACTGGCCTAACCCAACTGAACATCTATTGAACCCTGTGTAGAGCCAGCTGATGAAGTTGGACACATCACCGCGCTCAATACCAGAAATACAGACCATAATATAAGTAGCTGGTAGCAGATCTCCACACAATTGTACAGTCACCATGTGGGGTATATGCCAAGTCGGGTGGTGGCCTTTCTCCGGGCAAAAGGAACGCTCACGAAGTATTATATAGATGGTCGTAATTCACTGGTCGCACAAAGTAGTCTCATAGATGTTTCAGAAATGTAAGGGAGACTCTTCCCAGCTTGTCTTCACTCCCCAGACTTCAATCCAACATTTGTGGGTTGAAGTGGAACGAGACATGTGATTTTGGGATCCACTTGCATCCAATCTCGGTGAATTGTAAGATGTTACTTGACGTGCGTGAGATTTTCCCGGAACTATCAGAAGTCGAATAATTGTTGCTGGTCTAAATAATGTGAGAGCTCGTGTATATACGAGGTACATCAAGGTTTTAGTCGAAATGGGCGAAAATGAAGGTAAATACTGTAAGGAATGGTATTACCACTGCGTGTGTGTGTGTGTGTGAGAGAGAGAGAGAGAGAGAGAGGGAGAAAGAGAGAGATTATTATCTCAACGTTCATTGATATTCAGACACAAACAAAAAATCAAAGGCAAAGCAGCAGGCCTCCGACGCTTACAATAAGCCTTTTATTACCCGAGTTTTTCATAGATTTAAAACGAAAGCTCTCTCATCAAAAAAATAGGAAAATTCCGAAGAGTTATTTTATGAACGCTTCTTTTGCATTAAATATACATAAATATATACAGCTAAAACTCACACTTGAGAACTACGCGCGGAGGGCGAGTGTCATCAAATCGTCTTTTTTCTCAACAAGAATAATCGGGTTACACTGAATATTCGGGTGCAACGAGCACGTCTTTTCACAAATTATCAAATATGCTACGTGAAAGATATTTCAAGATTTTTTTCTATTTCTTTAACCGTTCGATAAACAACTTTCGAGCAGTGAAATCTAATTTTACATCACCTAGCACCATAAAATATTGCATCATGAAAAGTAGCAAATGGTTGGAAAATTGTGGTCGTTGCTGCAGCAAACAGATGGAAGATTCATTTTGAAAATAGGAGTTTAAACAGCGCATCTTGTCACATGAGTGATGCGCATCCTCTTCCCTGTCAAAACGCGTCAAAAATGCTTATTGCGAATGTCAGATGTACTCGTTTAACATTTTATCAAAATATGTACCTATGATACACCTATAATGGAGACATGTCTTTCAAAGATAGTCATTCTCTGTGCCACTTGACAGCTGAGCGATATGCAGGATCCTTATCTCCCAACGTCTGCACCATATCATCATGAACATCCTGTAGAGACATGTCTTTCAAAGAGAGTCATTCTCTGTGTCACTTGACAACTGGGCGGTGTGCAGGATCCTTATCTCCCAATGTCCACACCATATAATCACGAACTAGCTGTGAAGACATGTCTTCCAAGATTGTCATCCTTTGTGCCACATGGCAACTGTGGAATATGCAGGAGCCTTATCATCCAGTATTTGCACGATATCCTCATTTACCTCCAGTGAGAACACAGACAGATTGTTTATAACCACCCGTAGATTCTTATTTCCATTTCAGAAATTCTTCACGGTGTAATTTCCAAAACCGCTGAAAAGATAAAAGCGATAACAAAACCTATGGATCTATGAAATAGGTATTTAGTAGAGTGACACAAAAGTATATTTAATGGCAGACAAAACAACAACAACTGCATATTGATATTCACCAGAAGTAGGGTAGGGCAGGAACTTTTCCGACGCCTCTCGTGTACTCTTGACGCCAGTTATTTTCCTTTGAACTACTATCTCAGCTTGGACCCTAGACCTTAGTATTTCTCACCCAAGGTTCCTCGAGAAATGGTACAACAAATACACGAATTCGAAATATCGCGGAAAATTCAAAATATTCCTCGAAATGTACAGGAACAGTCTGGCCAGCAAGTGATAGTACTGGAACTCTTTGTACTGTTAAGTGCGTCTTTGTTTTGTTTGACTCAGTTCGTATACGTATAACCCTTTAAGCGGCAGATGCTCCAGCTCCCCAAACAGAATTGGTCGCATTACAGCCGGGTTTTATGAAAGCTAAGACAAAACGATTCAATTTCCCCTTATACCTCAGCAGTACCTACCATAAATGTATCTTCATTTTCCGTTCCATGACCCAAAGCATGATGGGAAAGGGCAAGTCTTCCTTACACGGACATCATGCCACTGGGTAGACACAAGTGACTCAAAGATCTTCTTTCTCCTTACTTTTTTTTTTTTTTTTTTTTTTTTTGTATTTGTCATTTTCTTGTAGGACTTCCGTCCACAGTGAGTAGAGTTTAGGTCCCAGCCACCTACAGGGCGATCGCCTTTTCGGCAGGACACAGAAACGGAAGGAATGAGAGCAAGTCTAGCGATTTTGACAGAACAGTTTGTAGTGAGATTAGAGTACAGTAGATGGTGCCACCGTACAAATACGATGTTGCACACAGAGGGGTGAGAGAATTTCAGGGGAGGGAGCATAGGAAACGATATCCATTTAACCAGTGGGTCCAGCCTGGATGCCGTCACTTAACGTGCTAGTCCGATGCACGGCGGATATTCAGCGATTGTTAGTAAATCACAACATCTCTAAAAGATCAGCCCAGGTTCGAACCTGAGGATCTTGCATCGATAGTCTGACTTGCTAACCACTAAGCCATCCGCGGATCCTTTCTCCTTCCTTAGGTTCGTGGACATTGTTATACAATTTTAAGCAAGTCATCAGCCAGAAAGGATAAATTTTAAGTATCCCCCTAAATTACCAATTTAAAGAAAAGTAACGCTTTTCGATGCGCAGGTTCACTCGTTCCAGCTGCGATCGGCCCACTTCTTAGACAGCGAATATATTCGTTTCAGCTAATATCAGCCCATTTTGCTTAGAGTTAATTTGTTCCAGCCAGTTAAAGGGATAAAAGTATATATTGCTGTATCTACTTTTGTTTCGCAATGTTACAGAATCGTATTAGAGAAACACGCCGAAAGGCGACCCCTGTGTTTCGAAGAAAAAATGAGCAGCGCATCGAATACTCTTCCTGGAAGCGGTGTGCATATCTGCAGGTCAAATTGCCAGAATCCCTTCCTCATGCTGGCGGCTATCCAGAGTACTCCGCGTTTCTTTTTTTGTTTTCTTAAATCGCGGGCTACCAGATTGTTCTAGAAAGTTATTTCTTCTTAATTTCAGGCAACCGGGTCAATCTTGAGTAATGAGTGTGGTTCATCAGATCTTAGTGATAGAGTGATTTACTTTCAAGAGTGATTTTGCGAAGGATGTTATTGCGTATTTAAGCTAAAAGCTTTCTCATATCTGACAAAAATTATTAGGAATGGGTCGCTGCATGTCCAGAAACAATTGCGAGTGTGTCTGTCGAAAAATTGCCCAAGAATTCCACATTTGTGTCAAACGAAACAACAACAACACACACATGTACAAATACCGGTCACTGAATTAGAATTTTTTACTCAATACCTGATTTTTTTTATTTGAGGCTTAACGACAACCGTGAGCAACTCAATGGGCTATAATATAAGCAGTAGCCCATCCCTAATTTAGGGTCACTGGTTCCAGGGAAGGGAGAGAGCCAGTGCCGTAAGACAAACACAGCATACATGCCTCACCGGGATTCGAACCCGGACCCCTTTCAGGCGAATGATCAGAGGCCATCGCTTAGACCACTGCGCCACCGGGGCGGCCAATACCTGATTGGACCTCCTCTTACAGGAGGTAGGCGGTTCGGCATAGATTCCACAAGGGGCTGGAGTGCATCTACGTCTACAGCATACCAGGCGTTCAGCAGACAGTCTTTTAACTACCTGAGATTTGTTGGAAGAGGACTGTGCTCTCGGGTGTTTTTTTAATATGTTCCATATATTCTCAATGAGGTTCAGATGCGGTTTTGTGGTGGCCAAAAAATATGGTGGAAGTCGCTGTCATGCTCGCTGATCCACTGTTGAATACATCTTGCGCAATGGAAGTCACATTTTCGTCCTTGAAACAGCTGTCACCTGCTGGATAAAAAGTCAACATTGCAAGATGGACTTGATCCGTAACAATGTGCAGATAGTGCTTGTAGAACATCCGACTTTCCAGCAATACCAAGAGACCCGTTTCATACCAACAGAACATGCCATGCGCCGTGACACCACCTACAAATTCTTGAGTTGCGTTTACAAGGCAAGATGGGTCTATTGTTTTATGGACCTCCCGCAAACTTTCTGCCTATCGTCGGTACAGAACAATGTGTACCGCCATTCGTCGGACCACATAATTTTTTTTTTCAGTCTTCCAGTGTTCAATCACGGTGTTCCTGACACTGATACAGACGAAATTTTCGGTTCATCGCAGAAATCAGGAGTTCCCGTATAGGCATGCAACTGCCAATACCGATCCTATTAAATTGCTTGAGCATAGTTTGTTGAGATATGGTTGGGGAACAGTCTTCATTGAATGCTTCACTCAATTGCTGCACACAGGAAGTCCTGTTTCTTTCCTTATCAGACGACGGGGATATCGTTTCTGAAGGAATCTCGTCTCGCCACAGTTACACCTCTTAGACAAAAAATGTGGGTCATTTTTTCACTGATTCAAGAAAGAGAATTGGACTTTTTGAGAAACCAGTCATCTCTGCTGTTTTGAAAATCGTCACTCCAGACAGATGGACACCCACTATAAGCCCTTTATCGAAATCAGAAAGATCCTTTGTTTTTCCCATTGTGATCAACACTACTTACGAGCAGCAGGCGTTAAGGTGAACGTCAAGTAATTTTGCTTCCTATACTTCCAATGGAAAAACTTCTGTACACATTTTCTTCACAATTAATGCGTTCCCAAGGATGAAAATTTGAACATCGATTAAAATAGCTTCATATTATAACTTGGAATACTTAATATTTTCTAAAACATAACCATAATAATGCAATCCAACATTTGTTTGTCTACTGACGTCATCAAAGTACAGGTCGCGCCATCTTTTTTCTGGTTTCAACACCACAAAAGGAAAAGTTATTGATTTTTAATATGATTATGGTTATGTTTTAGAACATATTAAGTTTTCCAAGTTATAATATGAAGTTATTTTAATCGATATTCAAATTTTCATCCTTGGGAACACACTAATTGTGAAGGAAATGTGTACAAAGTTTTTCCATTGGAAGTATAGGAAGCAAATACATGTCCACCTTAATAGTTGCCTACATTACGTGGTGACGCACGTGACTATATTTGCCATATCCGCTACGTAACTGTCGTTTACGTACGTACAGGGACGTCTCTAAATTTCGAAATCACGATGGACGATGGGTGAGGGAAGCATTATTTTTGGTGGGGCAAGCTTGATTGCAACTTTTTTTTTTTTTTTTTACGAAACACTAAAAGAACGAACTTTTAATGCTTTTTTTCTTTTAATTGAAGGTTAAACGACCACCGTGAGCAACTCATTGAGCTATAAGCAGTCGCCCGTCCCTAATGTAAGGTCACTGGTTCCAGACAAGGGAGGCAGTCCGTGCCGCAAGACAAACAAACACAACATCCATGTCCCACGGGATTCGAACCCGGACTCTTTTCTGACGAATGGTCATAAGCCAGCGATTAGATCACTGAGTCACGGGGTCGGCTTCAATGCTTTTCACTACCGGCTACAAAAGAATTTGTGCAATTCCGACCCCCTCCACATGGGCTCACATGCATACATACATACTTGGATCTGACTAGTTACGCCAGTGGTGTAAGATAAAAGTGTTGGTAGACTGTCGCCTTCAACGTTTTGCTTTTTCTGGATGCATTGTCTTAAATTTCTTTTCAAAGTTTTCCATTTTTGCTTACAAAAATAGTACTGTACTTGAACAATTTGTTTTAAAAAAAAGTCGTTTTTGTTTATCTAAATCAAATTTTAATATTGTGCCACGCAGACACAATACCTCCCCCCACCTTAACTTCCTTCCTTCCTGCCAGCGACTTTGCCTTGCACTCCTTCCCTACAAAGCAGTCTTCAGCCATTTTCTGCACTTTTACTATCCCGGGGAAATCTTAAGGACGCTAGTATAGCTTCAGGCTCCACTTTCCGTGTTAGAATCCCTAAATTTGTAAAGAAAACAAACAGCAGAGCAATTAGGAATTACCACCCACAGTGAATTCCTATCCACCCTTTTCATTCGCCCCCTGCCCATACAAACACGGAAAACAGGATTAAACTAAGGAATTAGAAGAGTGGAGAACAAATTAATTTTCATGGCCCTAGGGATGCAATTTTGATAACCTTTCTGCGGAGACGTGAACAACGCACTTCGTAGGGGAACATACGTAGGGCTACAAGAAGAAGACACAAGACTTATTGTTACTTGGAGAGTCCAGATTATATTTTAAGGTTAAGCATATTGAAAAATGGCCTATTTTGAACTGGGTGGGCGGCAGGGTGGGCAAGACAAATTTCGAGTCCATCCTCGCACCCCTTGGCATCTGTATGAAGGTTTCTGATTAAGTGGCCAGTGTGTATGTACACACACGTACGTATCACCAACCATTATCCTCTGTTGAATGAAGTTCTCCCTAAGCCTGTTTCATAACTTTCTATCTTGCGCAATTCTCTTCCACGTCCCTCCGGCATGTTTCGGAATTTCGTCCACCATCACCCGCATGGTCTTCTTGTGGGTTTTTTCCTATCTCTTGGTAAACGGTCAAATATTTCAGTTGTCCGACAGTGGTCAGTTCGTCAAGCAATATATACCGATCCCATTTCCACTTGAGGGTCTTCACTTTGATTATGATGTCATCAGCTCTGGTCATTTTCTTGTTCCATGAGCTTTTTACCTATCTTTTTTCATTGCACCAACACGCATCTCCCTATGCTTCTTTGAATTGTCTGCAGCTTCTGCGTATCTTTATCAGTTTCATATCTCTGATCCATAAGTAATAACTGGAAGAATACATTAATTAACCATTTTTATTTTAAGACATTATA
Organism: Macrothele yani; assembly: GCA_039090855.1. Lineage (NCBI taxonomy): Eukaryota > Metazoa > Arthropoda > Arachnida > Araneae > Macrothelidae > Macrothele > Macrothele yani. Next base: position 164,111,166 of record CM077029.1, on the reverse strand, counting down.
ATAAATTGCTCTTGAAAACTGCATTGTTTCTTCCAAAAGCCCTCTAGCCAAAATTTCTTCTTCAATGTGTCCCTAGCTTCATATCTGTTGCCAAGGTAGATGGAGACATCAGGTACTTAAAAATTTCCCATCAACCTCTAAATATTCAGCTTTGTGAAAGCATCATACATCAATTTCGTTTTCTGTAAGATTAACTGTTATATCACTCCTTTACTCCTGTCCGAAAGTTCCTGAATCATAAATGACTTCACAATTCAAACTAAAAGGTCTATTTTTTGTAAAATCTTTACAAATAAAATCTGCCATCCCACTGTCGCGGTGGTCTAAGCGCTGGCTTATGACTCGTCCAAACAGGTCTGGGTTTGAACACTAGTGAAGCATGGATGTTAGGTTTTTCTTACGGCACTCTCTCTGCCTGCTGCCTCTTTATTCTCCTGAGACTTTTGCAGTTTCCGTGTGATATCTACCGTCATAAGCCTTATTTTGATTTTGATTTAACTATGAAGGTATAGTGCATGCAAGTCTTTCATTCAAGTTAAACGTATTACGGCTAATTTTAAGTTTTGAACATTTTAAACAACTCAACCAGTTTGTTTACCTTTCGCATTCAACTTCCCGTGGTTGGCTGATCTGTTTATGCCCGTTCAAGGGTGTGTGGACCTTTATTCTTCCTTGCCTTACTTCCATGAGTGTTGTTTCATTATCCGTACTTGTCTGGATAAGATGGTAAGTATTAGGGGTATGCAAAGTCTCCGCCGCCCCTCCAGCGGGCGGCGGAAACTTTTGGCTGACGACCCGTGCTGTCAGTTCACACATGAAGCCAAGCATGGCGGTCGATAAAGTTCATTTGCGGAACTGTTTGTTATTCATGTTTAATTTAGGGAAAAGTGCGAGTGAAGCATACGGTTCAATATGTCAGGCGTATGGCGAAACGGTTATGCTTGAGCGGACGTGTCGAAAATGGTTTGCCAGATTTAAGAAATGATCTAAGCTTGGAAGACAAGACACGTGCAGGTAAACCGCAGGAACTCGCAGACGAAGAGCTGGAATCACCGTTGCGAAAGGATGCCACACAATCGACCACGCAACTGGTGAAACGTTTGAAAGTGGTTTAATTGACGGTGGTATGGCGTCGACAGGCCTTGGGGAAGATCAAGAAGATTGGTAAGTGGGCTCCGAATGTTTCAACTGAGCGTAATATTGGTCAACTATCAGGCATCTGAATGTCGTTGTTGAAGATGTTTCAACGGAAGAATTTCTTGTGGAAGGTTTTCACGGGGGATAAAAAATGGGTCTATTGCCACAACCCCGTACGCAAGCGATTCTGCGTCGACCCAGGCCAGCCATCAACATCCACTGCAAAACAGGATATCCACGGGAGAAAGGTGCTGTTTTGTGTGTATTATGATATGTATGGAGTACTTTGAACCGTTGAAATCGGACGAAAGAATCGCTGAACAACGATATAGCGATCATTCGATGAAACTGAACGCCGAAATCGACCAAAAACGTCCATGAATAGGTAAAGGACGCCGCCCAGTCATCCTGTTACACGATAATGTCAGATCACATGTCGGTGCCTTCACGAAATCAACCCTTCAACAGTTACACTGGGAGGTTTTACAGCACCCGGCTTACTCCCTGACATTGCATTCTCAGACTTTCATCTGCTTCGATCTATGCAAAATTCCCTAGTCCCACAGCGGCTCACCACAGTTCCAGAGGTGGAAAATTTTCGTCACTGCGTTCTTCAGCTGAAAACCCGAGTCCTTTTATCAGAGGGGCATTCATTTGTTGTCTGAAAAATCACAAAAGGTAGTTGATGCTAACGGCCAATATTTCGTTGAATAAATGTGTACTAGTTTCCTGACTGTTCCTATCTTCTTTCTGCTTAAAACAGCAGACACTTTTGCATACCCCTAATAGTTTCATGTGCCTATACCTTTTTACATGTACATTTTATTCTGGTGTTGTACTCCGGAGGCATTGCAATTGAAGGCTTCCGGCACCGCAACTCATGTTCCTCATTGTGACAAATGTAAGTCATCTTCCTGTTGTTTCTCACTATGAAGGTTATCGACTTGGTGATCTGGCAGCGTCTATCGTGCAGCCTCTACCTTACCCGTGTGAGCTATGCACTTTTGCCCTGTGGAAACACCACAACGTGTTCTCTTTCCAGAGGAGGCTGTTAGGAATAATACCTCCCGAGAGTAATTTTTCAACTTCTCTCAGCCCTATGGATGCTCTTCATCCTTCCAAGACGAACGAGAAACCCGATAATTTAACTACCCTTATGCAAGTAGTTGAGCACTCTTACCTTAGTGAGTTATGTGCTAACACTTGTTGAACTGTGTCCGATGCTAAGAACTCTAATGTATCTCATCCTGTAAGACAAACCCATTTGAATATGAGTCCGCCTCCCCGGTGGCGCAGTGGTCTAAGCGATGGCTTCTGATCATTCGTCCGAAAGGGGTCCGGGTTCGAATCCCGGTGAGGCATGGATGTTGTGTTTGTCTTACGGCACTGGCTGTATCCCTTCCCTGGAACCAGTGATCCTAAATTAGGGACGGGCGACTGCTTATAGCCCATTGAGTTGCTCACGGTAGTCGTTAAACCTTCAATGAAAAAAATATATATATGAGTCCTCCTACCCCCTCTTGCTCCTCGACAGCAATGTGCTAACGGCCGGAGGGTTTTTACATCTGCTACCATATTACGAGTTTTTCAATATCCACTACAACTACTGCTACTGCATCTATTAGTTATGCAGCGGCGGCTGAGAATCTCCGTCACTCATACTAATCGTCTTCTCAACCTGCCACATCACCTTCATCCATCTCTACATGAGCAATGCAAGTCATCTCTCTTTGATAAAATTTCTATTTCGATCGCAGAAGGCTCCACCTCTGGACGCTACTTTATGACTAAATTTAATAAAGGAGCTCTGTTTCGCATGCAACACCAAATACATGAATGCTTTGTGTGAAGTCGTAACAAAAGATTGTATCTAAAGTGTTAGCCACACCCCACGAGGTGTTGTGGCACATATTTCTTCGTGTTCCACATGTTGGGATTCAAATCGAGACACAACACCTAATTCCTTCGCCTTTGACTCAAAAACCGTGTGACAGTGTCTTTCTATCCCATCCAACCAAAAGTGCCAGATGATGTTATCTGCCTTGCGGTTTCGCATGCGTGCAAGACAGTCAGTCCTTTTCACCACCTACCCAAGGGTTCCCATTTTCCTAATCTCAAGGGATTGCGCTGCCAGTTGAGAGTAATCTTTCCCACTGATGAGGCGCTTGCAGCATGCCCCTCTAAGTGTGGGGTGGCTTGTGTCTCTCATCGTGCCACTTTTACTATCGCAGTAGGTGTTACCTGTTTTCACTGCTCTGCTCGGGGCCACATCCACTCTCGATGCCCACAACTGTCCGGCCCTACTTCTCGGTCAGACTCCACTCCAACGAATACTGAGCCTTAGAATACAACGTCTACTTCTCATTCACCTGACTTCTCACCAGAGTTCACCTACTTCTTGAAATAATCGGTTTCGTCCGGTGGTTTTGTTTTACCATCATCTCTCCAGCTCGTACTGTTGTCGCTCCTCCACATACCTTGACACAATTACTACAGCTCTGTTCCTCATCTACCACCATTACCACTGCGGATTCAGTATCTCATACAAGTAATATTTACAGTGGTTTCCATACTTCCGACTGTGTGCTTAGCGACCCTCCAGATGCTGTTCATCACTCCGAGCCTATTGAGGCGCCATCTTCCAGTATAGCCCAACAGCAAGGTCTTCCAGGCTGGGTGTCCGTGTAAAAATGCTTCTACTTTCCAGGACTCAGCTACTGATCTTTTTCTTGCAGATGCTACTGTTCCCCATTCTCTCGGACTACTCGGACCTATGCTCGTCGACATCCGAGTTCCGATTCAGAACGTAATTCCACATCAGGGGATGCGGTTTCCTCAGGAGACGATCGATCTTTGAACCTGACCGCACTAACACGGGCTCGGTATCGTTCATCTCATAGTGATCCTGCAGATCTTATACAACAAGACCTTCGGGCACTGCTGAGTAAGATGCCTTCTATTACAGGTCTTCTTACCCTTGATAAGTTGTGTATGACTTTTGACCTCCAAAGCGGGATCTCACTTTCAATGCAGATTTCTTCTTTCAATTTCAAGTTACTCCACAACAATTTTTATCTCATGTCAACGCCGCTCTAGACTGGCTTTGTACTAAAAAAACTCACGACCCTCGTTTGAAACTAATGCTTCCTCGCTTCAAGATGCGTATGAAGTGTATTCGTTCACTTTCAGAGTCATAACTTTTCGATTATATTTACGTTGACCCGATTGCCTAGGACAAACCATAACTAAGAGACTTTCATCCTACCCTTTTTTATCAATACTATATTGTTTTCAATTATGAAAAGGCCTTCGATTCCGTTAAACAATCAGCAGTTTCAATGGCTTTGAAATCATGCAGTACTGAAGATGCATACATTAGCATTATTAAAAACATCGATGAAAATTCAAGTGCAAAGGTTTGACTATTTTAAGATACAGAAACAATAAAAATTGAAAAGGGAGGGAGATAAGGTGACACAATATCTCCCAAACTCTTTAATGCTACATTGCAAAATGTCGTTCAATCATTGAAATGGGAAAACAAAGAGATAAAGATTAATGGAGATTATTTAACCCACCTTCGTTTTGATGATGACGTAGTCAATTTTGCAACTGTCCCTTCAGAACTGCACAGTATGATCCAGGAACTTGCTGACAAGAGTAAAGAAGTGGGACCAGAAATAAACTTTCAGGAGACAAAACTGATGTACAATGCTTTTACAAGAAATGGAAATTTATTGATTGATGGGAAAAAAGTGGGAGATAACCGATACCTACATTTACCTTGGACAGCAGATATCAAGCGACGGTCGCGTTGATGAAGAAATTAATCAGAGAGCTTTTGGAAAAAACAGCATAATTTTTTAGAGCAATATGCCATTATGTCTTAAAAGAAAAGTGTTTCATTAATGCATCCTTCCAGTGCTTACGTACGGAGCAGAGACTTGGACCTTAACTAAAAAAGACATACAAAGACTGCAGACAACTGAAATCTCTGCACAGAAGAATAATATCGGTAGAAGATATTGAAGAGAGAGCATTCTGTAAAATTTGGATGATTTGTCTTGTAAATACATCATTGTTTTGTTAAGGCATATGGATATTAAAGACATGGTAATTGAGATTATGGAGGGAAAATGAAGCACGCGGAAGACATCCAGAGTACAATGCGGCGGTGGTGAAATTTGAAAACACTGAAAAAATGTTATCATGAATGGCGAAAGAGACCCCACAGCGAGGTGTATTTCCACAACTGAGAATAAATGAATAAGGCCAGCATGGGGAGATGCATGCTTGGTGTAACCAGGAAAGATAAGAAGAGGAACTCGTGGATAAAGAAAATGACAAATGTGGCAGACATCACGATTAGAGTAAAATCCATGAAATGGCAATGGGCTGGACATATTGCTAGAAGATTGGACCACCGAAATTTTAGACTAGATTCCAAGGGACAGAAAAAAACCCAGAAGAAGACAATATGGGCGATGGGTGGATGAAATTCGAAAGCATGGGGGAGTGACATGGAGGAGATTGGCTCAAGACAGAGCGTTGCAGAACAAACTTGGGGGGACCTTCATCCAGCAGTGGATTGATAATGGTTGACAATGATAATGATGATGATGTTTTCCAAAGATATCCTGTGTAATATGCAAGCATACTGCACTCTTATTATACTGGTAATGTTATTGATGTCTAATTATCTGTTTGTACGAGTATACCCTCTTTTTTACCGACCTATTGAGTTGGCCGAGCATTTTTATACATACCTTTTTGTATTGTCCCTTTCTTTGTAATTCTGTTTTTCAAATAAACTGAACATGATACACATGTTCATAGCATGAAATATCTCCCTTCCACGGAACCACTGGCCGTAAATTAGGGACGGGTGACTACTCATAACCCACTAATTTGTTCATAGTACGGTCATTAAATACTAATAAAAAATAAAATTCTTTTGACAATAATTTAGTAGCAATTAAATTGGAGTCCCCGCTATAAACCGTTTTTTAATTTACCATGGACGACTCTTGAAATTACATCAACGGTTACTGTATGGGAAATAGTTTGGAAAGCGCAGTGGTACATGAAATAATCAAATGTATAAGTGTATTTTGGGCTATTGTTTATGTTCCGGGATAGTGGTAGATTTTTAACTAAACTTTTTAAACAACTTTCCTGTATCCTTCTGAAACATGTGACCACAAAAATTACCAGAAAGTCTAAATATATGACCACACAAGACATTTCCAGTTCCTAAACAATGAATTTAAACGAGCTTGACAAGCGCCAACTTTGACGTCATAACGTGAAATGCAGTGAAACTGAAGCGTCAGTTTAACTGCGTTTCATGTTATTGACGACATCCTATCGAGTAGTCCGTCTACCGCGGTGCCAAGAATTTCTATAAAAGCAATCGATTAGAGCACATATGGAATTTTATTAACACGATGTTTATAATTTTCCATAAATAACGGCTTAAGGGAAAGTTATTTAGGAGAACAAACCTGAGTATTATCAACAGCTAGAAAACAACACGCAGCTAATACTGGACATCCGCTGAGCAGGTGTCTTTCGGAAAGGCATTTGATGTTTTCCATGACTAACCTGCAAAAAACATAGAAGAAAAAATGAAAACACATGTAAGTTTTTTTACACAAAACTTACGATAGTTATTCCCCAGATGAGCTGGAAAAGCTTCAAGAAGGGAATATATTTATTTAAAATTCAAAATTCAAAAATTACACCGTAAAAACAAAAGTTGCCGGCGGGTGTCAGTCTTTTAATGAAATTTCCGTTTTTAAAAATTCTCGCTCCTTCTAACTTTTGTATCTTGACAGATTTTCCGTAGTCAGTAATTTCCGTTTATTTCAGGAAAATTCGCTTTTGGGGTTTTCCGTATTTATACAAAAATTTCCCCAAATCCTGTATTTTGTCTTCAGATTAGTCTAATCTCAATCCGATTGGACAAATGTGCGATGTCATGGAACGACAAGGCAACTGGAGACTCGAAGTCACTCCGTACGAGAACTGTAGACCGCAATACAAACACTTTAGTTACAAATCAACGTATGACTTTACAGACAGCTCGTGGAATTGATGACACGCCGGGCAGGGGAGGTTCTCCGGGGAAAGGATTGTTCACGATGTATTAAGTACATGGTCGTAATTCAGTGTGCCGTCAGTGTATTGTAAGTAACTGTGACGAGTGAGGTAATTTTATATCATACACAGTTGGTCATAAATTCGCAAGGTATAGTTACAATGGGCCATCCCTGTGGTCTAGTGGTCCTTGACCACTAGACCACAGGGATGGCCCATTGTAACTATAACATCGTTGCGGACCAATTTCACCCATTCATGGAAATTGTGTTCCCTGCTGGTGATTGCTATTAGCAACAGGATAATGCGCTATACCACAGTGCCAGATTCGTCAAGGAATGGTTCAGGAACATGCTGGCGACTTTCTGTGAATGCCATGGCCTCCAAATTCACCTGACATGAACCCAATCGAACATCTGTGGTTCGCCTTGGAAAAGCGGGCCCTCACTAAACACCACCACCCCGAAATGTACATGAAATGGAGGACCTGCTGTTGACATTACGGTACCAGATACCCCAGGATACCTATCGCCACCTCATCGAATCGATGCCTCGCCGAGTGGCCGCTGTTTTGCGGGTTAAAGGGGGACTTACAGCTTATTAGGTAGGTGGTCATAATGTAATGACTGTGTGTGAACATGCAGAACAATTAAGAAGAATATTATAGTAACTGGGTGCAGAACATGTGTTGAATGTGACAAGAATATGTAGAGCATACAAAAGGGGATGTCACAGTAGGGGAGGGGAGTGAAAGTATTATAAGTGTAGCAAGAAGAAACTCAGGACATACAAAAAAGAAGAGATATATATTAGAAGATGTAATGGAAATTCAATAAATGTCGTGAGAAGAAGGAAATCATACAAAGGCACAAGGGGGAAGTTAAACCACGAAAAATTTAATGAGAGGATCAAGACCTTATGAAACCAGTAAAATGCTATAGATATCGTGAGAAGAAGCAGAACTTAGGAAAGTGGTGGCACTGTTTAGGGTGCTGGAAGGAATATACAGGACGTGAATATTAGTAGTGGTGGTAACAGTGAAATAATATGAACTTATTATGTGGAGTGACAATAATTGGAAATAGATTCAACAATCCAAGATCATCATGAATGGAATACGGTATTACATCATACAATACAAATTTTGAAGATGACAATCCTTTTTTTAGTGTAAATATGACAAGGATAATAAATCAGATAATAACCGAAAACTTGAAAATTTCGTCGTCTTGGAGTGGGAATGGAATCCACGTCTCCCAGATTAGCGCCCGGGTATGCTAACTACTACACCACCCAGAACGACAAAGTCTCAAGTTTGCGACTAATTTGAATATAACCATCACATGATTCGCTAGTCGAAGCAACCGGCATTCATGTTTAACAAATGTGGCGGTTAAGAATCGTATTCCGTGATTGCCCGGAGGAGCAGCTAAATCATGAATGGAATACGGGATTGCTCCATACAATACAAATTTTGAAGATGACAATCCGATTTTTGGTGTAAATATGACAAGGATGGTATGTCAGGTAATATCCAAAAACTTTGAAAATTTCAAATTAATCGGAAACTTGAGACTTGGTCGTTCTGGGTGGTGTAGTAGTTAGCATACCCGGGCGCTAATCTGGGAGACGTGGATTCCATTATCACTATAAGACGACGAAATTTTCAAGTTTTCGGATATTATCTGACTTACCATCCTTGCCATATTTACACCAAAAAAACGGATTGTCGTCTTCAAAAATCCAAGATCATTTGAAGGATAAGGAAAACCTGTAACAAATTATTCCGCTGAAGTACAAATGCTGTAAATTTCGTTAGAAGGTACAGAGAAAATAAAATCGTTCATAAGTTAGCGGTCTGTAATCAAATCCACATAAGTTTGATGATAGACAAACCTCAGAATTGATTGCAAATTAGCCAGCAGTGGTGAAATAGGCACAAATATGTTCTGAAGATATACGAGCATAAGTAATTCATCGCGAATAAGCAAACTACAATGAAAATTGAGAAAATAGGATTATTAATGGCATTTTACCCAATTCATCACTTCCTACGGGATAGAAAAAAATGAAGCTCTGTGAGAGAGAATCATCAATGTGGTGCTTTGAGATGGTTTCTTTCATGGAGATAAAAAATGTTCCTACCGATACAGAAAATCAGATGAAGTAATTTGTTCCTCCCAAGGAATCCGGAAATAAAGGCAGTTAATCAAAGTAAACGATCTGAAGAGGGAAGTGAACCTTCCTGGAAGAAGCAGAGGAACTTAATCTCGAAAAGTACGGAGAGAGAGCTTTTCTCTGTCTAAAATCACGAAGAAATTTTATATAGCTCTAAAATTAACGGAGGTTTGACGTAATACATCACAATTGTCAAATGTGGAAATTCTCTTTTTTCAGTAAAGCTCATCTAAAATGGACAACTAAATGAAGATGGTTGTTGATTATAAATATACGAACTGCTGGTTTTCTTTGTTTCATAGTCATTTTCCCCGAAGTGCTTCAAACTCAGTCTTTGACGCTGTTGTCAGCAAGGACGGGTTTAAGAGAAGTGTCCAAGGGAAAAAATTTCGTTTATTACCCGTGCATTGAGATTGCTTTTATTAGGTTGTGTAAATAAGTTTTAAAGCGTTTTTTGTGTGACGTAAACAACTAATTTACATATCCGACATTCCCGCGCGTTGTTGTTATATGACCGTATAGCTGGTCCAGAGTATAAAATGTGACACAGAAGTTTGCCCAACAGTCAAACGCACTTGCACATCGGTAGGTGAAAGATGGCAAGCGATACTGCATTTATTAGACTCTGCATTCGTTACGAATTTCACCAAAGAAAAAGTGCTGCAAAAGCATGAGCATCGATCTGTTATGTTCTAGGGGAGAATATTGTATCGAAAAGCACGTGTGAGCTTTGGTTTAGACGGTTTAAAGCAGGTGATGTTGATGTTAGCGATCGAGAACATAGCAGCGCCCAGCAGAAGGTTTCACACGAGGAACTGCAAGCATTGCTGGATGAAGATTCGTCTCAAACGCAAAAAGAACTAACTGAACAACTGGGGGTAACTCAACAAATCATTTCCAATCGTTTACGCGCAATGGGAAAGATTCAGAAGGAAGGAAAATTGGTGCCACATGACCTCAGCCAGAAGAACAAGGACGAGCGTGTCATGAAGTGTTTGAATCTGTTGAATAAACAACACAGAAAGTCGTTCCTGTAGAAAATCGTTACGGGTGATGAAAAGTGGATATGATATGAGGATCCCAAACGCAAAAAAAAAAAAAAAAATTGGGTAGAACCGGGTGAAGCAACGACTTCGACACCAAAACGCAATATTACTCCAAGAAAGTTCTGCTGTGCATCTGTGGGATATGAAGGGTGTGCTCTATTATGAACTATTGGAACAGGGTCAAACTCTTACTGCTGTTCGCTACAAGCAACAATTGCTGCGATTGAACCAGGAAATATGCCTGAAACACCCATTCACAAGCAAATTATTGCGTTGCGTGAAATTACTGCATGACAACGCTAGGCAGCGTGTCGCGAAATCGGTCATAGAAACGTTATTGACGCTTAGCTGGGAAGTTTTAGAGCACCCGGCTTATAGTCCCGACATAGCCCCTTCAGACTATCATTTGTTTGTATCGATGCAACATGGTTTGTTTGCTGTACTGTTCCGGACATGTGACGAAGTGCAAAAATGGGTTGACGACTTCATCGCGTCACACGGCGAAGTATTCTTCATGGCTGAATACTTCGTCGTGTGACGGGATGAAGTCATCAACCCATTTTGTAAAAATGGGTTGAAAAAAAAACCCCCTCTTTAAAACTTATTTGTACACCTGATATCTAGTTCGGTTCTTGTTACGAACTTTACTTAGAGTGTGACTATGAGCTACATTATTTACAACCATTTTTACAAATGGTTGTTTAAAAAACAATATCAACGTTTATGATTAAAATGGTTTAAAAAAACCCCATTTTGATCAACCCATTTTTACAAATGGTTGTTTTTAAAAACCTCTTTAAAACCTATTTGCACACCTGATATCTAGTTCGGTTCTTGTTACGAACTTTACTTAGAGTATGACTATGAGCTACATTATTTACAACCATTTTTACAAATGGTTGTTTAAAAAACAACATTTTTATCAACGTTTATGATTAAAATGGTTTAAAAAAACATTTTTATCAACCCATTTTTACAAATGGTTGTTTTTAAAAAATCTCTTTAAAACCTATTTGTACACCTGATATCTAGTTCGGTTCTTGTTACGAACTTTACTTATAGTGTGACTATGAGATACATTTCGTCAGCCCTCTACCACAGAATTTTGATATTTTAACCATGTCTGCACTGGTATGAGCCACAAAATTTTTCGTTTGTACCTCTTTAGGTACTGGGTTATATAAATTTCAAAGTGTGTGTGTGTGTGTGGGTAAGGGGGTGGGGGGAGGGGACCGTACACCCCACCTCAGAGTTTCGAAATTTTAACAACGTAGTAATTTATACCACCTTTGTTCCGGATTGTACCGTAAGAAGTTTCTTATGTACCGTTTCCGGTACCTGGTTGAAGCCAATTTTTTAAGCATTCCCCAGTCATTTGAAAAAATGCCAGTTTTGGACAACCTGGTTTTCAAGGTTTAAGCTGCCTTATCTTTGCAATGTAACTCTTTAACCAGCTGGAACGAATTAAATCGGGTTTAGCAAACTGGGCTGAAATTAACTTGAACGAATACAGTCGCTGTATAAGAAGTGGGTCGAATGCGACTGAAACGAATAAACCTTGCGCATCAGAAAGCGTTGCTTCACCCTTTAATGCACCCCCAGGATAACAGATTTTACCAACGGTAAACTTTAATAACCATTTTGAATGTTGTGAGTTGAAATCATCACCCTTTTTCATTAGTGCTTATTTGGAGAGGTTCTCTTTTTCACCAAAATAGAATATCAGCCAGCTGCGTTAATGATACACTTTCTTTAATACTGTCGGATCCAAGGGAACTGCGGTGTTCGATTTTATGACTTTATTGCTTAGCGTGGGGCTAAGTGGACGATGATCTTTGTAGGGAGCTATAAAGAAATTCTCACATCTTCAGCTTAATGGAAGCAGTTTCCACGGTGGATCGAAGAACAGTTGATAGGTCAGGTGGTCAAGAGCAATGTTTGGCGTTAACAAGGGTGTGACAATGCCGGCTTGGTATCGAGCTGACTAAGGCGGCTATTTAAGGATGATCGGCAGCCCCGGTGGCGCAGTGGTCTAAGGCGCTGGCCTCTGATCATTCGTCCGTAAGGGGTCCGGGTTCGAATCCCGGTCAGGCATGGATGTTGTGTTTGTCTTACGGCACTGGCTCTTTCCCTTCCCTGGAACCAGTGACCCAAAATTAGGGACGGGCGACTGCTTATAGCCCATTTGAGTTGCTCACGGTGGTCGTTAAACCTCAAAAAAAAAAAAAAAAAAAAAAAAAAAAAAGGATGATCGACACTAATCGTTTCTGACTGATTACTTTCTAAAATGGTTATAAAATGGCAACAAGCTAAGAAAGGGCGAGAGAAGATACCCGAGTTACTTGTTTCTACCCAGTGGCATGATGTCCGTTTCAGATGGACTATCCTTTGCTTATCATGCCTTAGTCCATGAAGCAGAGATCAAAGGGCTAGAAGGTATCCCCTATTATAGATAACAAATTTACGATTGGTGCTTTACAGCGTAAAACCTTTTTGCCGGTGGTGGTATTCGAAACCACTTCTCCTGACCGAACTACACCGACTTCGGCTTATCGCTGCAACTTGACTCTTGCGTCACCTGAGTAGTACGTCGCATGCAGAAAGGTGGGACCAGGAAATAGCAGGTTTCGGTTCCGCCGCAAACCATGCTTGAAGTAGCTCGCCGTAGAAGAAGGAATTCTCATTAATTCCAGACGATACATGGAAGGAACATCGCACATTTTTCTCGGAGCTCACGGCCAGAAGATTCATGTTTACGTTCGAGTGCCAATATAGCGTAAAACCTTTTTGCCACTCCGGAGCCGGTTATTCTCCCAGCTGAACTACACCATCCGTGGCTTATTGCTCCGACTTGCCGTTTTGACTTTTGCATCAGCTCAGTGGTACGTCACAACTGTTGAGATGAGAGAGGAGTGAAGGAATTGCTTTTCTGTAGCTTTCGTAAAATCCGGTCGTTATGCGAATATTTCTATTTCAAGACCGCAAAAAGAAGTTGGGTTACTATTTGGTTCAGGTACATCGGTCGCTTAAAGGGTTTTAATAAACAAATGATTCCACGTATCCTTTCTTTATTCAAGTTTTGTCAGCTTAAACTTTCCTCAGAGCATTCCTTGCCTCGAAATTTATTTTAGATGTGTACGAGTTCTCTAACATAGATACGTAGAAAGGTTGTACCGAAAGTAATGCAAAAGTGAACGTAACTTTTTTATTAACTGACAGAGGTCGTTCAAATTGCACGTGTTGGTAGAGTAACTGTTTCTCTATACAAAGGTACTACTCAACATAGTCTCCATCACAAGCGATGCATTTGCGTCATCGTCGAACCCGACTCTCGAATTCTCTTTGAAAAAATTCAGATGTGGACTGTTGTACCCACTCCTTCACAGCCACTTTCACCTGGTCTGTGTCTTCAAATCGTTGTTCCAGGAGACTGTACTTCATTGCAGCGAACTGGTGGAAGTCTGAAGGCGCCAGATCTGTGCTGTACGGTGGATGGAGGACCACCAACCAGCCTAATTTGCTGATCGCCTGATTTGTTGCCAAAGATGTGTGTGGTCTCGCATTGTCACAATGAATGTGGATCCTTTTCAGATTCTTGCTCGGTCTCTTCCTCCTTATGTCTTTTCTATGCTTCTTGAATGTTTCAATGTACCGCTCGAAAGTCACGGCACGGCCCTTTCAGAAAATAAAGGAGAATGACACCCCTGTCATCCCAAAAATCAATCGCTGACTCTTGATCTTCTTAGGCCTTGGTGAAGAGGCGTGACGCCATTCCATGGATTGATTCTTTGTTTCCGGTTTGTAAAGATTCTCCCACGTTTCATACCCTCTCACCAGACTGAAAAGAAAAAACGTGTCTTCATTGGCTTCAAACGCTTCCAGCAGATTAGAGCAGACTTCCACCCTTCTCTCCTTCAAGTCGGGTGTCAACTGCCGAGGTACCCCACTTTGCTCACACTTTCCGAAGTTTTCCACCATCTTCTGTATGGCATTGTGACTACAGTCCAGTTGTGCAAGAAGCTTGCGGATTGTGACTCGTCTCTCCGTGCGAATCAATTGATGCACTCGATGACGATTCGTGTCAGTGGTCGCAGATGATGGTCTCCACTACGTGGTTTGTCTTCAGTGCTGGTTTCCCCTTCTTTAAACTTCTTCATCCATCTGTGCACATTGCTCTTGTTAATGGGGTCATCTCTGTAAATATTCTGTAGTCTTATGTGGATGTCGGACAGCCTGCACCGTTCCTCCGTCCAGAACTCAATAACGGAACATTGCTTCTGCTTGGAATCCATTATTTATCTGCAATGAAGAAGAAGGGTTACTATATAGGAAGACTTACTGTACCAACATGTGCAATTTGAACGACCTCTGTCAGTTAATGCAAAAGTTATGCCCACTTTTGCATTACTTTCGGTACAAGCCTCGTATATTATGAGGGTTATACCTTATAAAATGATCACTTAGCACAAAACATCATTTCACTTACTGCTTTCATATTCTAAGCAGAATCTTTTTCTTTGAATAAAACAATTTATTATTGTGCAACTAATTCATAAGGATTTGAAAACTAAAACATTTTACGAAGGAGAATAATAGAGAATAAATAATTGGGTTTTCAATGAAAGAAACACATTTCTTTTGTGAAATTTAGGTTGATGCATGGTCTCAACATTTCCCCTCGATGTACTTTATATTATAATTTCCTGCGAATAATAAATTATTGGAATCCACGAAAATAAATATAGAGCTCGTGTAGGATGTTAAAAGAGGTAGAAATTATTAAAATGCAGTGAATAAAGAAAGGAAGTCACATGATTTTAATCTTCCAGTTGCTCACAGAAATCTTTGGTGTATTAACAGATAAAGTTCTTATATTAAGTAGAAATAAAAAAATTCTTCGACAACACTTCATAAAATGAAACTGACTTTCTAAAATCCATTTACTTGGTATGAATAAACACAAAATAGTCCTCCGAGCTGTATCATCGGAAAGAATTTGTTAAGCTGTGGCTGCGAAGAGAATAGACGAGAAAACGTTTTGAAAATTGGAAAGCTTATAGATTATCATAGGCAAAACCATTAAAAATATTGACGTTTATTTTAGGGAAATAATGGGATTACTTCGATTTGCAGCTTAATTGTTTACTTCGCAACGAACGATTAGAACATATTGTGTTCGTTTACGAATTTTAATTTAACAAGAATTTATTTCGGTTTATTATGGATTAGAAAATTGAGATTTAATGCATTAGCATGTTTTTTTGTTGTTGCGTGGTTTAACTGCCTCCATGAACAACTCTAAGGGCTATACACAACCCAGTCAAAAAATTATAACCACCCTTGATGTAAGAAGGAACCGTAACCAGCAGCCAGATGGCGTGCGTAGCAGCATATACAAATCACGTAAAGCATTTAAAGGACATAAACTCGCGGTTGGTATGCAGTTTTGCGTGGAAATGGGAAAAGGACGTGACCTAACAGAGTTTGAAAAAGGAATGATTGGTGGACTAAAAGGTGATAGTATTACAGAAACGGCCAATATTGTGGGCTGTTCACTTAGTGCAGTTGTTAAAGTATTCCAGGAATGGAAGGAAACCGACAAGACCTGCATTAATCATGACCTGCGTTATCATGTGTTCCATTCGTGATGACTTTCTACCCCGACAGCATGGGTTCCTGCCAGTAAGAAAATGTTCCATTGTCATGTAGCTGTGCGTGTGCAAGAATGGTTTGAGGATCATTCCAGTGATTTTAGCTTACTATCTTGGTTACCGTTCTCGCCGGACATCAATCCAATTGAATATTTATGGAACTAGTGGGATACGAAGGTCATAACAAAAGTTGTGCACACGTTAATCTAAAACTGACTACGAGGGTCATGACAAAAGTTCTGCACATGTTAATCTAAAACTGACATACGAGGGTCATAACAAAAGTTCTGCACATGTTAATTTGAGACTGATATACGAGGGTCATAACAAAAGTTCTGCGAACGTTAATCTAAAACTGACATACGAGGGTCATAACAAAAGTCCTGCACACGTTAATCTAAAACTGACATACAAGGGTCATAACAAAAGCTCTGCACACGTTAATCCAAAACTGACATACGAGGGTCATAACAAAAGTTCTGCGAACGTTAATCTAAAACTGACATACGAGGGTCACAACAAAAGTTCTGCACACATTAATCTAAAACTGACACACGACGGCCATAACAAAAGTTCTGCATACGTTAATCTAAAACGGATGATGCAATCGAGGAAATGATTGCGCCATGTCAAGGTCAGACTCTCAGCAACACAGTGGTGTTATAACGACGCGCTATCATTTGCTGTGTGGGCGTGGAAGGGTTTGAAATGGAAGCGTGCAGCTCCTCAGGTCGAGTCACGGCGTTTGACTAGCGCTCGTACTTGAAAATAGAAACTCTTCGGGGAAACCCTCCGACAAAGATCCACACTGCTTTGCAAGAAGTTTGTGGGGAAGGAACTCTTGATCAAAGTAAAATTTCTCGCTGGACATCGCGATTTCAGGAGGGCCGAAACAGCATCGAAGATGATCACCGCTCAGGCCGACCTCAAAAGTCGACAGACAAAACATCTGTCACCATTGTTGCAACGTTTCTCGAAGAGAATCGCCGTTTGACAGTCGAGGAGATTGCTCATCAGGCAAATTTGTCCACCATATCTGTTCTCCGGATTTTGAACGACTCGCTGGGAGAAAGAAAAACCACCGCACGCTGGGTGCAGCATAAACTCCCCCCGAACAGAAGGCAGCCAGAGTGAGCATCGCGCAGGATCACTTCCACAGGTTCTAAAGGGAGGCCAACACGTTCCTGAAGAGAATTGTCGCAATTGATGAGACTTGGACCCTTGATTCTGAGCGGAACTGAAGTCACAGTCAGCGGAATGGAGGCATCCAAGTTCCCCACGCCTCTCAAAATGTCGTCGGCAACAATCCAAAGCGAAGCAAATGATGATTTTTGCCTACGATGCGCAGGGTATTGTTGTCTCTGAACGAGTGCGGATACGGTAAAATGTCAAGAAACAATATTATCGTGACTTTCTGAGGACAAAGTTGAGAACGAAAATTCGTCAAACCGCCAGTGATTTGCCCATTCGTCTCTATCAACAGTGATTTACCCAACTTGTTGGAAGCGGGAGCGATCTTGCTGCATGACAATGCATCGTGTCATGGTGCAGCGTCGGTAAGGGGATCTTTGTCGAAATATGGCTGGGAAACTTTATCAAACTCACCATACAGCCCTGATCTCAGTCCACCCGAGTTTGATCTTTTCCCAAAGTTAAAAAAATCGGCTCCGTGGTATTCGCTACGAATTGCTGGACGAACTGTCACTGGACTTGACCCGAGTAATGCGACAGCTGAACAAAGATGGCCTACTACGGGGCATCCAGTTCCTACCTCACCGCTGGCAAGCTGTAATTAGCAGCCGAGGGGAGTACATTGAACTGCAATAAGGTAAGTTTTCTCCGTTACTTCACACTTTCCTCAAAAATGGACAGTGTGCAGAACTTTTGTTAGGATTTCCGTAGTAAGCTAAAGTGACTAGAATGCTGCTCAAACCATTCTTGAGCCCGCATAGCAACATGGCATGGGGCATTCATTATCTTGCTGGAAACAACCCATGCTATTGGAGTAGACGGTATTGTGAATGGGAACCCCTGATCAGCCACAATGTATAGGTAGCCTGAAGTGTTCATCGTATAAACAAGTGAGATGATTGCCACACGAGCACACTGCCACCTCCTGCTTCTAGCATCGTGTCGGGAGGATGCTAGAAGCAGGAGGTGGAAGTGTGGTGATAGAGATTCTCCAAGGATTTGCCCTACTCTCCATGGACCATCCACACGATAAAGCAAAAAAGTGATTCTCCTAAATAGGTGACTTTCTTCTACTGTTCGATGGTCCAATGCCTCCTCTCAGATGCAAATTCGGGCCGTAATAGTCGACCAATAGGTTCTACGTATGGATCCACCACCGGTGACTGTTGATGAACTGCAAGAAACTCTGGTGTCTGCATGGTATAGCATCCCTACAGAAACGGTCAGAGGCCTCATTAAATCAATTCCACGCCGTATATCTGCGGTACTGACGGCACGAAGTGACCGTACCTCATACTGGCAGGTGGTCATAATTTGTTCATTGGACTGGTTATAAGCAGTGTCCCCTCGTTCAGTAATTCGTTTCTTGTGGGCAAAAGCATTCCACCTACTGAAATTAATAGTGAGCTAGTGACTGTGTATGGTGATAATGAGACAAGAGTACAACATGTGTGTAAATGGTGCAGAGAGTTGAGAGAGTTCAGTGGTCGAACTCACAGTGCTGCTGCAACCGTGAATTTCTTGAAATCTTCGGACAGGGGAAATTTTCTTCGTACATCCATCTTACAGTCTTGATTTGGCACTGTTCTAAACTAGCTTCTCTTCCCAAAGCTGCAAAGGCGCTTTAGAAGTCAGCGCTTCCACTCCGATGAAGATGTTCAAAATGAACTCAAGAAATAATTACGCTGCCAGGAGGAATCTTTTCCCCCGTGATGGACTCAGCAAGTTGATTTATCAGTATAAGTATCTAAAAAGACTTGATGTCTATGAGGAAAAGTAAAGCTAATGAGACTGTATGACACCATGATGCATTACATACACTACTATTTGTGGAAACTGCACCATCCCGAAGACTGCTGGTATTACAGGATACGTACAACAAAATGAATAAAATGTCAGTGAAAATTCGCATGCGGCTTCGGAGTAGCTCTCTCTGAACTGCCCGGTCTTGGGTATAAAGAACTGCCTGGCAAAAAACGAGATGTTGCAATTACTGAAGAACCGACATTGAGTCGAAAGGGTGTTTCTTGTATCTCACTATGTCCCATCGCCGAAGAAGGTCACATTAAGAACAACTGACAGGCTTTGAGCGAGGAAGGATGAGAGAAGCTGGATTTTTCCCCCACGAAATAGACACTCGTTCGGGACGAAATTTCAATACGGTGATGCAAACATAACGTTAGTGGACAGATGAGGATCGGACGCACAGAAATTCGGGAAACATACCGCAAAATCGCACGACTGTCCGGCATGGCAGTGACAGATCCCACAGCAACATTCACGGGGTTATCGCAGCAGTGGATTACTTTCACAGGTCAGGCTTTGTCCTTAAGAACAGTTCGACTTAGTCTGTTAGACAGAGAACTGGCCGAAAGCAGCTCATTGCTGCATATTCTTTGGATCCTCAACCACAGACATCTCAGGCTGCAATGGGGACTCGAACACAGACACTGGTTCTCTCATTGGCAACAGGTCGTGTTTTCTGATGATTCACGATTCAAGTTGATGCACCATAATGGTCGGATACGTGTTCGAAGACATCGTGGCGAACGGCACCTTGCAACGTCATGTGGGTCAACGCCAAGCGCCATGGCGGCCATGACGCTTGGCGTTGTCCCACATGGGGGCACCATTGGGTTTTATTCACGATCTCGCCTAATAGGAAATGAAGGAAGCCCCAACAGTCAGTGATACATCTGAGATATTTAAGAGGCAGAGGTGATACCCTTCCATCAGAGTTTTCCTGGCGCTATATTCAAACAGGACAATGCTCAGCCACATGGGGCCCGGAATGTCCAAGATATCTTCCTTGCACGGCAGTTACCGCTTCTTCCCTGGCCTGCACGTTCGCCGGACATATCCCTGATCGAACATGTCTGGAACTGGTAGCTAAGCGACTGGCCAGTGAGGTGCCTCTGCCGGGCTGATCACCACAAATGATCTCTGGTCTCGCATAGAAGCAGCCTGGAAGGCTGTTCCCCAGGATGATATCGAAAACCTCTTCCATTCAATGCTACACCGTGTACACGATGTTATTATTGCTGAAGGTGGCTTTACATCATACTGAGTTTTGAAGCGAAAAAGTCTTGTATAGCTCTACAAACGCAATCAGTTATTTCCTTTAACATGAGGAATCTGTGATATAAATTTTGTTTTAATAGATCGATTTTTTCTTGGTTTTGCAACTTTCAGAAGCATTAGTGCAGTAAGTTTTTTTGTATATAACCTCCTCGGTTCTCGTGTATCACATGTGATACAATGGTTTCACAATTTAAAAAAAATGCCCAATGGCAGAAAATCTTCCAGAACGTGTTGTATCACATATGAAACTATGTAAAATAATTTACTAAATTTTTTCTTATCGTCAATAAATGGCAACACAAGTCAACTTTTGTGACTTGTAGCGGCGTCTTGTAAGAAAAACACGATGTTTTCACATGGTCCTGGTAAGTGTTTTATAACTACTTAATTAAAAATGTTATATCTATTTAATATATACATTCCATTTTGGTAAGTTTTAGTTAATTATTTAAATATCAAATCAATGTCATCCGTCATAGCACGATAGATATGTCTTTAATGAGTATTTAAAATCACTTTACAATAAAATAAAGTAACATTAAAACCCTCACAATTTCTTTCAAAACCCCATGGGTTTCTTCATCAGGTGTATGAAATGGGTTTTTTCATCAGGTATATGAACAATGTTTCTTCATCAGATGTATGAACACTGTTTCTTCATCAGGTGGTATGAACATCCAGTGTTTATACCACCTGATGAAGAAACCCATGGGGTTTTGAAAGATCTTGTGAGGTTTTTAATGTTACTTGCTTTTATTGTAAAGTGATTTTAAATACTCCTTAAAGACATATCTATCGTGCTATTACGGTTGACATTGATTTGGATATCAACTTTGGCACGACGTTTTATGTATAGACGATAGTTATTTAAAATAAATAAGTTTGATTTCGTCAACATATTAGATAGCAGTAACTTCTTAAACATTTTTGTATCACTGGTGATACAATGGTTTCCAATCCTGTCGGAAAAAAAATTATGACTTAT
This sequence comes from Macrothele yani, assembly GCA_039090855.1. Lineage (NCBI taxonomy): Eukaryota > Metazoa > Arthropoda > Arachnida > Araneae > Macrothelidae > Macrothele > Macrothele yani. The sequence goes on along the minus strand of CM077029.1, from coordinate 164,089,798 downwards.
TTTTAGCGGGTGTTTACACTTGTATTTACTAAATATTTTCTACAATCTATGTAATATTTAAAAAATATAATTTCAGAGGAAATTTCAAGTAATGATGTTAACTCACGTTACTTGTGTTAACATCATTACTTGAAATTTTCATTTATAATAATATTATTCATTTTTTCTGACGAATCCTCAGATGATAACAAACCACTTCCTCGTCCTAAACGTACAATTATTCCTATATCTATGCCACATGTTTGAGCACGGAATAAGCATAGCATGTAAGACACATGCCTGAGATGACTGGAAACAGTGCCCACAGAAGGAGATGCCGAAATTCATAAATTTATTCCTACATCTTTGTTACATGATTGAGCACAAAATAAGCATGTAAGACACATGCCTGAGATGACTGGAGACAGTGCTCACAGAAGGAGATGCCGAAATTCATAAATTTATTCCTACATCTTTGTCACATGATTGAGCACAAAATAAGCATGTAAGACACATGCCTGAGATGACTGGAGACAGCTCTCACAGAAGGAGATGCCGAAATTCATAAAATTATTCCTACATCTATGCCACATGATTGAGCACGAAATAAGCATGTAAGACACATGCCTGAGATGACTGGAGACAGTGCTCACAGAAGGAGATGCCGAAATTCATAAAATTATTCCTACATCTATGCCACATGATTGAGCACAAAATAAGCATGTAAGACACATGCCTGAGATGACTGGAAACAGTGCTCACAGAAGGAGATGCCGAAATTCATAAATTTATTCCTACATCTTTGTCACATGATTGAGCACAAAATAAGCATGTAAGACACATGCCTGAGATGACTGGAGACAGTGCTCACAGAAGGAGATGCCGAAATTCATAAATTTATTCCTACATCTTTGTCACATGATTGAGCACAAAATAAGCATGTAAGACACATGCCTGAGATGACTGGAGACAGTGCTCACAGAAGGAGATGCCGAAATTCATAAAATTATTCCTACATCTATGCCACATGATTGAGCACAAAATAAGCATGTAAGACACATGCCTGAGATGACTGGAGACAGTGCTCACAGAAGGAGATGCCGAAATTCATAAAATTATTCCTACATCTTTGTCACATGATTGAGCACAAAATAAGCATGTAAGACACATGCCTGAGATGACAGGAGACAGCGCCCACAGAAGGAGATGCTGAAATTCAAAGTGCAATAAGCTAAATACAGTACGCTGTTCAGACAGTAAGGTCTCAAAAGTATGTGTCTCAATGGTTACAGAAATTCTTTCAAATTGTTTCATGAAAAATAAATTATGATATATTATAATATTGCATAATATAACTTGAAAATCGATTAATTAGACCAGTAATGTTCGAATTCTTAAATATTACAATTACAGCATCTCTGCCCTGATGTATAACATGTGATACCAATCCCCGTAGCCCCTCTCCTTTCCATGAAAAATTAAAGATTTGTTTTTCAGTTTACAATGCAGTAAACATCAATTTTCAAACCTGTTTTAACAAATCAAGTATTTGACTTCATCGCAGGTCTGAGGAGGTTAAATAACAATTTTGAGAACCTTACTTCCTTACTTTTGAAAATTACGTGTTACCTTAATATTACACTTTGTTTGTTTTCGCCCATGTTCAATTATATATTTAGTCTATAATAAGACATGTTAAAAGTGATATACACGAACATTCAAACAAGACTGAACTCGTTTTATTTTATTTTCGAAAACCTTCATCAATTTCTCTTGCGGTAAGCCTGTGATGTAAGTAGTTAACAATGGGTTTGAGTTCCTGAAGTGTATTTGGGTGTTTTCATAAATTTCATAATTTGCTGCTTCCCGAAGATAAACAGTAGGTGGGTTGAAGTTTGGTAAACGAGCGGGACACACTGTTGTTTTGAGATTATCTAATCTACAGAAATTTTGTACAGCAGGGTCATCGATCGCGTAACAGTATGGGCCGTGACGCCATCTTGCTGAAGCCACCAATTAGTTACTCCATCCTCATCGAATTCGTCTCATGAACTGATAAAGAATTTTCCAACTCTAACGTTCAAACTTTGTTATTTCGTCGAAGAAGATCAGACCAATGATTCTTTATCTGGTGATGAGAACCTAAACACCACCACGCGTCTGCTGATGGACAGGAATTTCACGTAGCCGGTGTGGATTTTACAATGCCCATAATCGGATATTTAATTACTCCTCCTTTCTGTCGTGCTACAAGTTGACTTTGAGTCTTTCCTACACTCCGTCCTTCTGTTATCCCGAAAGTTTTAAACTTTATTTTCGCACAGATTTTTGGGATGATCAGCAACATTCATCTCGATGTACATACTCATCCTACTTGGAAGAATATTAATTTAGATCCTTACGACCGAGTTCAGTAACTTTCATTGTGGCACGGTCATGGGATATGCCATCTTAGCCACAAGTCAGTTCGGGAAATTTCTGCCATGCTGCAGCTGAACCGATCAAATGAAAGTGAGGCTATTGTGAAGTGGTAACGACTTAAAATCGGGACCTTCTAGGTTGTGCAAAATGACAGAGCGGGACCGCCAAGTGCTGAAGCGGTTGGTGCCACAAAATCGCGTGTCCTCGGTTGCAACACTCCCCACCGAGTTCCAAAATGCTTGTGGAAGCAACACCATAAGCGTTCTTCTAGAGCTAAGGGGAATGAAATTTCATGGCCTAGAAGTTGCACACAAGCTTTAACATCAGCAAGATCAACGCCATGTGTCAGCTGTAGTGATGTAAAGCTTGGCGACAGTGGACTCCGGAGCAGTGGAAACGTTCTATGCAGTCCCACGGAAGAGTCTGGATGTTGGGGATGACAGGTGAATGGTACTGGTGAATGGACTGTGTTATGGCAGTCTTAATATTTAGTGGAGGAGGCATCATGCTCTGGGCTGTTTTTTATGGTTTGGGCTGGGCCTTTTAGTTTCAGTGCCCAGGAATGTTACCCCTGCGCCTTATGGTAACATTGTTGACAGTTATGTACTCTGAACATTACGGCAACTGTTCGGAGAACAGCCTTTCCTTTACCAATAGGAGAACAGTCCCGTCCATGAGGTCAGCGGAGGAATGGTTTGATGAGACGGGTGTAGAAGACCTTGACTGGCCTGCATAGAGCTCCGACCTCAATCCCATGGAACGCCTTTGGGATGAAATAGAACGCCGACGGCGAACCACCTGACATCGGTGACCGACGTGACTTCTACTCTTGTTGCAGAATGGAAGACAATTCCCTCAGCAATGTACCAAACTCTAGTGGAAAGCATTCCCAGAAGACTGGAGGCTGTGATAGCAGCAAAGGGTGGACCAACTCGATATTAGTTCCTTTCCTGTTACAGGGAGTTTGAGGAAAGGCAAGTGTCCGGATACTTTTGAGGAAATAGGTGTAATATGTGTGCAATGATAGATTCCAGGAAAATAAAGAAAATTGTTGGTACGGAGAAAAAATCTCTTAGTCGTCTCTATTAAGCTTTGATGCCCATCAGCACATCACAAAGACGGACTACGGGTTGGAGGGACTCAGTGATGGTCCCGGGGGAGAGCACGAGTTGGCTGGACGTTGGACTGATCCTTCACCTTAGGGGTCCGGTGCCTGCGCCTCTTAGGCAGGATTACTCTCGCATCACTTTCAGTTAAAGCAATTCAAAACGAATCCGATTAGTCGCCGTAGAGCCAATCCTCGTATGAAACAGGGTAAAATCATCAGCTTAACTCACTTCTTCCTTCTTCCATGCTACAGGTTGACTTTAAGTATTCCATACACTATCAGCTCCCCCTTCTTATGTTATCCCGAAGGTTTTACACGATACAAGTTTCTTTGGATGTTTCGGACACTGTTAACGTCTTTTGCATTGGATTTGTTATTATAAGTAAGAACAGTTAAGAACAAACGAACTGTAAAAATAAGATAAATCGTTTTTGCTTTGAAATACGCGTTTAGTTACTCTCCGTACAACTTTAGGATACGAATTCTGAAGTTGTGAATCCGTTTATTGGTGTAAATATGATATGAATGGTATGTCAGATAACATCCGAAAACTTGAAAATTTCGTCATTCTGGAGCGGGAATCGAACTCGCGTCTACCGGCTAGCTCCCGAGTATGCTAACCACTACACCACCCAGAACGACCAAGTTTCAAGTTTCCGATTAATTTGAATATAACCATCACAGGATTCTCTAGTCGAAGTAACCGAATCTGGAGGATTAGAATTCTTTCCCGTGATTGCCCGGAGGAGAACATTATCAATGAATGAAAAACGGGATATTATCTGACGTATCATTCATGTCATATTTACACCAATAAACGGATTCACAACTTTAAAATTTGTATTGTACAATAGTGTAATCCCGCAATTCATTCACTGTATAACTTTAATTTAGTGAATTTGATTGAAAAAATTCTTTCCATGAAAACATTATTTGAAACAATACTGAGATTTGAACGTACCATCTACTGAATTTAAAATATGATGACATCTCTTATAAAGTCGCCTAAGCAATTCTTGATTTTCTTGCACAATCACACGGAACAAATTGTGCTAAGACTCCTATTTATGTACGAGTAATGTACCAGAATTACGAATCGAGGAATCCATTAAGTTTCATATAAAGAAATCAGTGTCTGCTGAGCGACATTCTCTCAGCCGAACATTTATTCAGCCATTCATTAAGGCGTTAATCAGTGTAATTAAAAATTCACCAAAACGTGCTTTCACTTTTTCTTCGGAGGTTAACTCTTCGTCTCCAGGCTCGACATTAATAATTCATTTAACGTATATATCATTTTATAACAGGAAAGTTATTGTAATTAACACAAGAGCTCATACTCTTCCTGCATATTTTAAATAATGCATGCCATGCAGAGAATTCTACTCATAAAAACCTAGCTTGTTATAGCTATTGTCTCCGCCTTCTTCGGTTCTTCCGCTTTCATTTTCTTGATTGTTATTATTATGATTAGCGTGAGACATGACGCCTTCTGAAGCAGCCACCGAGAGAAGATAAGCTTGGTCTACTTTATTTTGTTTCTTGTAGAACTCCAAAACTTGTTTAATGTTGTTCGTGGCAATTGACATCGGTACAACAAAGGAATCATTGTTGTCCATAAGTATCTGGCTCCACCTAATTAAAATGAGAATACACAAAAAATTCCAGTAAGTGAAACAACTCTTTAACTAAAACTCTACTGTGAGGTAGTTAAAAGGTTTCAAACAAAAATGCAAAACGAGCATATAAATATAAGAGTAGCCAACAAACGTCAAAGTGCAGGCGCTGAATCGCTGCGCCACTTTCTTGCAGCGGCTGGATGCCAAACTAATAGCACGAGCAGAATTTCAAGGAACGCAGAGCTTGCTAACTTCTATCACGTGGGGTATGTAACGATTGGTCGACAAACGGTTGGTCGACATAATGATTGTCCGACATTGGTCGACAGAAATGATTAGTCGACATAACGATTGGTCGACAGTAATGATTAGTCGACAGTAACGATTGGTAGACAGCACGTTTGATCGACATAACGATTGGTAGACAGTAACGACTGGTCGATATAACGATTAGTCGATATAACGATTAGTCGACATCGGTCGACATAAAATGGTCGACAGTAACGACTGGTCGATATAACGATTAGTCGACATCGGTCGACATAAAATGGTCAACGGAACTTAGAAAGAAAAAAACAAAATTTGAATAAGTGCAAACAATTTGGCGGTAAATTGCCCCACCGGAAAATTGCCACACATCTTTCAGCAACCCGGAAAGTTGCCACACACACACAAATTGTCCCACCAAAAAATTGCCACATGGTTTTCATTAAGGGGAGGAGCACAAATCGCCGTTCGTCCGAGAAACGCTTTGAATGTGTGGCAATTTTCCGAATTATGTGTGGCAGTTTCCCCAAGGTGTCTATACCTAAAGTGCCCCGGGGCCCTTTTGGAAATAACATCGTTCAGAAAGCCCTCTATACAGATTTCCCTCAGAGTACAAAAGATGACACGGGGCCCTAATTGGAAATAATATGTTATAATTCTGTACGTTCTGAGGACTGCATTCTAAAATATATTATTTTCAAAAAGGAACGTTACGTTTTGAGAGGTCAGTACGCTCTGAGAGGTACCGCTGCGAATGTAAACCATAATCCTCTGAACCAATGGTTATCTCGACCAATCGTGCTGTCGACCAGTCGTTACGGTCGACTGATCGTTATGTCGACCAATCGTGCTGTCGACCAATCGTTAATGTCGACTAGTCGTTACGGTCGACCAATCGTGCTGTCGACTGATCGTTATGTCGATCAATCGTGCTTTCGACCAATCGTTACTGTCGACTGTTCGTTATGTCGACCAATCGTGCTGTCGACTGATCGTTATGTCTACCAATCGTTACTGCCGACTAGTCGCTACTGCCGACTGATCGTTGTGTCGACCAATCGTACTGTCGACCAGTCGTTACTGTCGACCAATCGTTACTGTCGACTAGTTGTAACGGGCGACTAGTTGTAACGGTCGAATGATCGTTATGTCGACCAATCGTTATTGTCGACTAGTCGTTACGGTCGACTGATCGTTATGTCGACCAATCGTGCTGCCGACCAATCGTTACTGTCGACCAATCGTGCGACACCGATCACGTCTACATGTGCTTATGTAATGCCCGTCATTCCGTTCCCCGTGGACACGATATCTTTGCACTTAGTAGTTTTACTTGAAAACTTATTTTGCATTGGCAAGCCTGAAATCAGTGATGCAGTCCTGAAAAAGAAGCAGCTTGGCGCTATCAATTCCGGCAGGTGTGTGGGAAAGCACAAACCTTCGAAATCGAATATACAAATGCCGTTCGATAAATCCAGAGAGCAATTTTTTTTTGAGTTGGCAACAGTGCGAAGGGGAAAAATAACCACGTAGACGACTAACTGAATTAAGGAAGTATCTATGGCAATAGTTATTAACCGTGGCAGACGATTCTGGTTTTGTTATTGCGCAGTTGTTTAATGTACGTTTGCATTTCGCCATACAGCTGTGGAGGTGAGTGATTCAGATTTAAGAGGTGAAATGCGTTGTGCTATAAACGTTTGCTATCGTTTGGGTAAAATGGCTCCAGGAACAGTTGATTTAATAAAAAAAGCTTACAAAGGTAAGTGTTTGAGTGAGTCAGCTATTTTTAGATTGCACAACGATTTAAAAAAAAGGCGTTTGTCGACAGAATTCGCTCCTGGGCCTGGTTGACCTGAAAGTGTTGTTACAGAGCGTATTGTTAACACTGTTTGGACAATCCTGCAAGAAGAGCGACAAATGACGTGTGAAGACATAGCGGCGTCGACTAATATTTCAAAAACGTCGGCATTCCGCATCCTACGCGATGAATTACTGCTGCATCGTGTGTGTTCCAGTTGGGTACCTCATCACCTGACGAAAGAACATTTGTTAGCCAAAGTTCAGGTGTGTCACGAGTGCAAACGAATGATTGCAAAGGATCCAAACTTTCTAAACACAGTAATAACTGCCGAAGAAACATGGGTCCACTATTTCTACCCTCTCACGAAGCGCGCAACGAGTGTCTTGAAACACACACAGGCTTGAATCCTCCGGAAAAAATCGGCCAAACGAAATTATCTGGGAAAGTGATGATGATAATTTTCTTTGATCATAAAGGTGTAGTTTATCAGCATACCATTCTTCCACAAATTACTGTCAATGCTGAGTATTACATTTCAGTCTTGAAGCGTCTGCGACGACACATATCGATTAAGTGACCGGAACTGGTGGGAAAGTGGACCCTACACCATGATAACGCTCGGCCACATGTGGCTGTTTGTGTTCAACAATTTCTTACAAAATGCAGTATTGTAATCATGCCACATAATGCTTACAGTCCTGACCGCACTCCGTGCGATTTCTGGTTGTTTCCAACAATGGAGGAGAAGTTCTCTGGCGCAACATTCAACACAGATGCTGATGTTATTCAAGCTGTACAGGGGTCGCTAAAGCAGCTTCGACAAAATGACTTCGACACATGCTTTGAAAAGTGGACTAAACGATGGGACCGTTGCATATCATCAGAGGGAAGATACTTTGAGAAAAGATAATATATATTTTGCCCTACCTATATTTCATCATTTTGTTTACGCTTCCAATCGTAGGTTGAAGAAGCGTATTTGCTCCAGCTTTGTCCGTCTGCCTGTCCGTCAGCACAATAACTTGCGTAAATATGGTTCGATTTCGATTAAATTTTAGTATGTGGTAGAGGACCACTAGGGACGAACCCTATTTAAATGGGTGAAATGGGGTCAAAAGTCAGGACATAGGAGTGGGATCCATTCTATTGCCCTTATGCGTCATAACGTACGTAAAAACGCTTCGATTGCGACAAAACTTCATCATGTTGTTCCGGAAGTATACTGAACCAATTCTGTTGAATATAATCGAAATGAGGTCAAAGGTCAGGGCACAGGAGCTAGATTTATTCCACAGCCATAATTCTCATAACTTGACTAAACATGCTTCTATTGCGACAAAACATTAGAATGTTGTTCCGGAGGTATACTGAACCGATTCTGTTAATATCATCGAAATGTGGCCAAAGGTCAGGGCACAGGAGCGAGATTTATTCCACAGCCGTTATTCTCATAATTTGAGTAATGATTTCTATATTTGTAATTTATTTTACAATTTCAAACCTGGCAACACTTTCTGACATCACTTATCCGTAACTGTAGCGTCAATTGCGATGTTTGTTTAGTTTGCAAACCAAGCCATCACTGTTCATTAAGCGTTCCTTTTGCACTATTTTTACAGCATTTGTGCTTCTTAATTTTATTTTCTTCCCTCAGGGTTTTAGTATCATTTATCTAGAGTTTTTATACTGTATTATTGCTCTCAAAGGAGAAAAAAACGAAGTTTCCAGGATAACCGCTACACATCTACTGAGCTACACATCTGCTGAGCCTGTTTCAGAGCATAGTGTCAATAGTGACGATCTACAAACATATTTTGACGACGCAAAAGCTCCTAATTCATCACCTATTTTAGTTTGTTCCTCAAACTCCGAAAATAACAGAAGGGTGTTCTGGGTACAGATTTATTGATATGGAGATTCTTAGCAGCATATTTGTTTCTAACCAATCCATTATAATTTGTCTCTAACCAATCCATTATAACCATCACATTGAAAGATGGTTATAATGGATTGGTTAGAGTCTTGGACTTATTTGGTATTTCTCCAGGACAATACACTCTGAAAGGCTTTGGTCATTTGGATTGTCAGCGTTTGGTGAAAGCACAAAATGCCTTAACATCTGCTTCTAAATTGCAAAGAAATAAAAATAGAGTCAGCAGAAAGAAAAAACAAGAAATCCACCTTGATACTGAAGGTTAAACCTACAAAAGTGTGTGTGTGTGTGTGGTGGTGGTGGTGGTGGTTGAGGGGGGGGGGGTAGGACCTTTGAAAATTACAGTTACTTTTTCAGAGCCACTGAGCTTTTCTTTTTGCGTTTTCTCAGTATTGAAAATTTTAGCTATGCAATGAACTAAAATGAAGACTGTAGCATGATTACTTTTCTTTTTAGAGAAAAAATTGCTCCTGATAAATACATTTTTTTAAAGATTTGAATACTTTTTTTTTTTTTGATTGGAGGTTTAACGACCACCGTGAGCAACTCAATGGGCTATAAGCAGTCGCCCGTCCCTAATTTAGGGTCACTGGTTCTAGGGAAGGGAGAGAGCCAGTGCCGTGAGACAAACACAACATCCATGCCTCACCGGGATTCGAATCCGGACCCCTTACGGACGAATGATCAGAGGCCAGCGCCTTAGACCACTGAGCCACCGGGGCGGCAGATTTGAATACATCCTGTATATATAGAAGTATAACTTTGAATTCCATTCCACTAACTTCATTGTTTTAGTTTATTGCATTCACAACATTCTAATGAGCATTTTGGCACCTTTCTTGATTAAATACACCCAAAATATTTTAAAGTTTTCGTAAAATTAATAAATTTAATTTTATTAAATTTAAAGTTAATTAATGCCATTAATTAATTTTTTTTTAAATTTTTCTTCCTAATTATTTTTTAGTTATACATGTTGCACATAATATGAAAATGTTAAATGAATTGAATAAAAAATAAAGAAAAAATGATTTAAGGTGGTGACCTACCTTAAAGACACAAATGTACGTTATACCGTAAAAACTATTTGCTGGTGGCGAAGACCGAACCCGCATCCTTCCTGGCAGAGGCGAATCTGCACTTGAAGAGCGAACCCGCATCCTTCTGTTCCGGTGCCGAATGCTTTCCCAATCAAGCTACACTGTAGAAGTTTGTAGCTGCAGCCTTGCCATCTTGAGATGTGCGTCACCTCTGAGATAGGTACATACACTCATTGACGTAAAAATCCACGCACCAAGAAAAAAACCGTGCGATTAATCAGAAACTCGGCGAATAGCTATGGAGAGGGCAGACATGCAAATGATGAAAGTTTCGTGCGATTCAGCATTCCAACGCATCCAAGAGCGGCGCTGCGATCGCAATCTTTAGGGCTTATAAGGCGCCGCGCAGGGAATTCCACATGCGAGCCAAAGTGCACGGTAAGAGTCAGGTGAGATCCCTGAGCGATAGACATGTGGAGGAGCCGCCGTAGATGTGCGTACGGGCAACTGACGGAATTCGAACGAGGCCGTATCGTCAGGATAAGAGAGGCAGGGTGGCCGGAGCACCGAATCGACCGCCATTTGGGCCGGTCGGACAATACGGTGCGATTGTGTTGGGAGCAATGGACTGGCTCAGAACGACCCAAACACACTACCAGCATAGAGGATCATGGGATCGTGAAAGCGGCACGCGCAGATGCAACGTTGTCCTTGTCCAATATCCTAAGACATGTGGCGTTTGTACAAGTGACTCTCGTGTCCGTCAGAACCATTTCCAGAGGCCTGGCCGAAGCGAATCTGCACTTTCGAAGGCTCACGTTTTTGCCATTAACACCTGACCATCGGCGGCGTAGATTCCAGTGGTGTCTCGAAGGCTCTCACGTTTTTGCCATTAACACCTGACCATCGGCGGCGTAGATTCCAGTGGTGTCCCGAAGGCTCTCACGTTTTTGCAATTAACACCTGACCATCGGCGGCGTAGATTCCAGTGGTGTCTCGAAGGCTCTCACTTTTGTGCCATTAACACCTGACCATCGGCGGCGTAGATTCCAATGGTGTCTCGAAGGCTCTCACGTTTTTTGCCATTAACACCTGACCATTGGCGGCGTAGATTCCAGTGGTGTCAGCAGCAAACAACATAGAATGCAACGGACTGGCGACGTATAGTGTTCAGTGACGAATCCCGTTTCTGTATGGGAACGGACGACCACCGTGTCAGAGTGTGAAGGACCGCAGTGGAGCGCTACAATCCCAAACTCACTATACAGCTGCACACGATTCGAACTGCAGGCGTGATGGTCTGGGGGCGCCATCGCGTATGACATCCGTACTTCTCTCACAGTGATCCGAGGGACGTCGACAGCCCAACGATACGTACAGCAGATCGTGCGGCCCCATGTGCTGCCTTTCCTGGCTGGGCGGCATGAGCCATTTTCCTACAAGATAACACCCGTCCGCACATGGCTCGGGTTACCCAGGATTGTCTACATCATGTTTCAACGATTCCTTGACCTGCCAGATCGCCTGATCTTTCACATATCGAGCACGCGTGGGACCAGATTGGACGCCAGCTCTCTTCATGTTTCAGTGTTCGTGATTTACAGCGTCAGCTGCAAGAAATGTAGGCCAATCTGCCCCAGGATAACATACGGCGTCTCTTTAACTCCATGCCGGACCGTATCACCGCATGTATCCGAACACGAGGCGGTTCGACGCGGTACTAACGCTGACCGGAATATGTACAGTATGTCCGCGGAAAATCGTCCTGCTGCTGTGATATTGTAATCACTTCTGTCCAGGGTATGTACCATCTCACGGCTAAAATCTCATCTCAATCCAACGCCTCCTTCTTGGTGTGCGGATTTTGTATGACAATGAGTGTATATATCCCGTTCTCTTGAGAAAAGGCTGAGACGGAATCTGTAGTTCCTAGGTCAACCGGCAAACTACGCTTGAAAGACAGGTTATTTTTGAAGAAGGAAATCTTATTCATTCCAGATGAAGATTTACATTCATTCCAACACTACACATTTTTCGAAGAACCCAACGACCAGGAGATTCATTTCACATTCGGGAGCCAATATCAATTTCAAACTTGCATTCTTCTGATCCGGAGCCGAATGCTTTCCCAATTAAGCTACACCGACGAAATTTGTTACTGCAACTTTGCCGTCTTGACATGTGCATCACCTCTGAGGTAGGTACGACACAATATTCACAAAGATGATGGAACTAATGACACAAGTGAACTTAATAGGTGATGTGACCACTCTTGGCAGCGATATAAGCCTGACATCTTAGACTTATACTCTCCAGAATATTGTTGATAAGTTATGATGGCAGTAAGCTGTATACACTATATTGACAAAAGTCACCGGACACCCCTTCAAAAGCAAATGAACGGATCCGCTGAGTTGTTAAGATGCGCGGTACAGCTTCAAATGGTATAAAAACAAGCCTGGGGCTGACCGCGATCATATCACACTGTGAGGTTAAATGAAAACGTCGCGGCGGGAGAGAACTGACTTTGAGAAAGGAAAGATTGTTGGGTGTTATGTTAGTGGGTAGTCCATAAGAGAAACCGAGAGGTGTTTAAATATACCCAAGTCAACAGTTTTGGATGTACTGAATAAGTGGAAGACACATGGCGTGCCTGAAGCTGCAAAACGTACCGGCAGAATAGAGAAAATCAGTGATAGAGGACGTCAAAGCCTCAGGAGAGTTGTTACAGCTAATCGACGGAGTACTGCACAAGACGTCAGTGTACAGGTGAGTAAAAATACTAGAACCTCGGTATGTGCACGCACCATTCGCACAGAACTTCATTCCATGGGTAACGGTGGTCGGGCGGCTGCTCATAAAGCCTTTCATCTTCACTCGAAATGCTACTCGTCGTTTAGCATGGTTTAAAGAACATTTATCGTGGTCCGTAGATCAATAGAAACGGGTCCTATGGACTGATGAATCCAGATACGCGATCCATCAGCCTGATTGTCGTGTGTGGGTATGGCGGCAGCCGGGGGAAACCTTTTTTTTCCACAGTGTACTGCTCCTACGGTCAAGTTTGGAGCTGACAGTGTACTCGTGCGGGGGTGTTTTTCGTGGTATGGTCCGGGCCGATTGGTTATCGGAGACAAACCTGTTAACCAGCATGTCTACCTTGGTATTCTGGACAATTATGCCCTACCAACTCTGGGGCAATACTATGGAACCGAACCTTGTTGGTACCAGTAGGATAATGCATCGAGCCATAAGGCAAGGACTGTTACGGCGTGGTTTAACGATTATTCCGCATTGTGTGTAGACTGGCCAGCATAGAGCCCTGATCGTAATCCCATAGAGAACCTATGGGATTAATTAGAGTGTCACATAAGAAGTTTGGAACCAAGACCTACTACTAAGCAACAATTAGCGGCAACATTATGTACTGAATGGAAGCGCATACCTATAGCTGTGTTCCAAAACCTTGTCGAAAGCATGTCTCGAAGGGTCGGTACATGCATTAAGGCCAAAGGTGGACCGACACCGTAGTAATTTATGTCAATTAATGCTATGTTGTGTTTCTCTTCTAGGTGTCCGGTGACTTTTCTCACTATAGTGTATATTGGTGTACAATATTCGTCCGAACATCATGGAAGTTCTTAGGAGCGAAGTTAAGAACGGCAGTCCACCTCCTTAGAGCATCCCAGAAGTGTTCGAAATGATTAAACACATGTGATCTCTCCTTTCAAGAAATTTCTTCACAGGACGAGCTCTATCTATGGTAGCATTATAACCCATTAAAATAAACTCCGGGTTACACAGAGCCTGGTGAATATAAGGTTCCGCAGTTCTCTGCCAAATACAGTTCACCCGTTAACAATGCCAGCTACACCTTCGTATATATCAATTTCTTTGATATAGTCGATGGACAATATCGTGTCCCATGTTCTCTTGAGATGATCTTTGGGGACCCTCTGCAAAATAAATAAATAAATAAATAAATCTGGACTCATCCCCGAAACGAACATTTGCGTGAATTCGGTTAGTTCAGTGTACATGCTGCTGAGGCCACTGCAGACATTATCTCTTCTGTCTGTGAGATTGTCAAAAGCACACATGCCACTGGACGTCTCACATACGGTCCTTATCATATGAAGCTGACTACAAACAGTACACCTTGAATTTGTTCTTCCTGTAGCCACAGCAAGGTGTAATGCAAGTTGTAGAACTGACATTTCTCAGTTACATCTGGTAATTAATCAAAGATGCTGGTACTACCGATATTTTCTGTCTTCAGAGTCTAGAGACAACCATTCAAGAAACATTCTGCCATCTTGCCACATCAACTTTCGAAACGATATTTTGTGACATTTTGAAAACAATTTCAATATAACTTTTGTGAAAACAATTTCTGGCAATATTCAGGATAAATCTTCAGTTGGCATTTACCGGAGCTTTCTTTAGGAGAGTCTTATCATCATCATCATTGTCAACCATTATCAATCCACTGCTGGACGAAGGTCTCCCCAAGTTTCCTCCACAACAGTCTGTCTTGTGCCAGTCTCCTCCATGTCACCCCTGCATACTTTCGAATTTCATCCACCCATCTCCCATGTGGTCTTCTTCTGGGTCTTTTCCTGTCCCTTGGAATCCAATCTAAAATTTCGGCTGTCCATCGATGATCTGTCCTTCTGGCAGTATGTCCAGCCCATTGCCATTTCAGGGATTTAACTCTGATCATGATGTCTTCCACTCTTGTCATTTTTCGGATCCACGAGTTCCTCTTCTTATCTCTCCTGGTTACACCAAGTATGCACCTCTCCATGCTACTTTGAGTTGTCTGCAGTCTTTGTATATCTCTTTTAGTTAAGGTCCACGTCTCTGCACCATACGTAAGCACTGGAAGGATGCATTGATCAAACACTTTTCTTTTAAGACATAATGGCATATTGCTCTTGAAAATTATGCTGTTTCTTCCAAAAGCTCTCCAGGCAAGTTTTGTACGCCGATTAATTTCTTCATCAATGTGACCCTCACTTGATATCTGCTGTCCAAGATAAACGTACGTGTCTGTTATCTCCAGCTTTTCTCCATCAATCAATAAATCTTCATTTCTTGTAAAAGCATTGAACATCACTTTTGTCTTCTGAAAGTTCATTTTTAATCCCACTTCTTTACTCTTGTCAGCAAGTTCCTGGATCATACTCTGCAGCTCTGATGGGGTAGTTGCAAAAATGACTACGTCATCAGCAAAACGAAGGTGGGTTAGATAATCTCCATTAATCTTGATCCCTTTGTTTTCCCAGCTCAGCGACTGAAAAACACCCTCCAATGTGGCATTAAAGAGCTTCGGAGATATGGTGTCACCTTGTCTCACTCCCTTTCCAATTTTTACGTGTGTTGTATTTTCAAACAGCCTAATCTTTGCACTTGCATTTTCATAGATGTTATTAATAATATTAATGTATGCATCTTCAATACCGCAGGTTTTCAGAGCCATTGTAACTGCTGATGGTTTCACCGAATCAAAGGCTTTTTCATAATCGATAAAAGCCATGCACAATGGAAGTTCATATTCCCTCGCTCTTTCAATTAGTTCTCTCAGCACGTGGATATGATCTATTGTGCTGTAGCCACTCCTGAATCCAGCTTGTTCTCTCGGTTGAGCCATGTCCAGTGTTACCTTCAAGCGGTGTGAAAGAACTTTAGTGAAGATTTTATAAACTACTGATAGGAGGCTGATAGGTCTGTAGTTTCCGAGATCCTCAATGTCACCTTTCTTATGTAGCAGGATCATTGTAGCGGTGTTCCAATCCTCAGGAATCTTTCCTTCATTAAGGCATCGAGTGAAAATTTGGGCGAGTACTGTTTCGATTTCTCCACTTGCTTCTTGTATGATGTCTACAGTAATTCCATCTTCTCCTGGAGCTTTTCCTCGCTTCATGTTCTTGACTGCATGTGCAACTTCTGCTGGAAGGACTGGAGGAACTTTGGTACCTTTCATGATGTCTGGAGTGCATATATCATCCCTTTCATATAATTTGGAGTAGAAATCTTTCACTCTTGTCAAAATTTCGCCTCTATTTCTTGTTACAGAACCATCTTCTTTTCTCAGTGCCATAATATGTTTTCTTCCCTTACTGAGATGTCCCTTTGCTATCTTTAGGCTTTGGTTGTTTTCAATTGCTTTCCTCACTAGTTCACAGTTGAATTTTCTTACGTCTTCAGTGATACTTTTTCTTACTGTCTTGCATAGCTCTATATATTCCACTTTGGAAGTCACATCTTCTTTAGTTGTCCTCATCTCTCTTCTTTTTTGCATCAACATTTTGGTTTTTCCTGATAATTTGTTTACATGCAACTTGTTCTTAGACCCAGCTAATTTTGTTGCTGTTTCCATAAGAGCTTTGGTTACTTTTCTGTTAACTTCAGAAATATCCACTTCTTCCGATGTTAGGCTTTCTAAAGCAGAGAATCTGTTCTTCAGTTCCAATTTGAAGGTATTATGGTGTTTTTAAGGTTGGTTATGTCAATACATTTTGTTTGTCTTATGAGCTTGCCACGTTCAAGTTTGGTGTTGAGGTGCATCTTACATCTCACCAATCTATGGTCACTACCTGTGTTGAACTTGTTTAGCACACTGCAGTCTTCTATGACGAATTTTTTGTTACACATAATAAAATCAATTTCACTTGTCGTCCCATTTGGATGTCTCCATGTCCATTTCCTGTGTGGCTTTTTCTTGAAGAAGGAGTTCAAGATGAAAAACCCTTCTGCCTCTGCAAACTCAACGAGAGTATTTCCACGCTGGTTTCTGTTACCGTGACCGAATTTACCTACTGAAGTTTCATTCTGTTGCCGTTGCCCTATTTTTGCATTGAAATCTCCCATAATTATTTTCAAGTGCTGCTTACCTTTATTATTTAGATGACAAATTTCCTCATAAAATTCTTCAATTTCTTCTTCAGGATGACTTGTGGTGGGTGCATAAGTTTGAATAATCTGAGCCTGATATCTTTTCGAGAGTTGGATAACAAGTCGTGCAGCTCTGTCAGAGGAACTTTCAACTTCTACAACTTTATCCTTCAGTTTCTTGTTTATTATAAATCCAACACCACTAGTTCTGCCAGTATCTGTCCCACGATAGTAGAAGAGATGTCCACTTTTCAGTTCGATGAGATCTTCTCCTTTTCTCCTTACCTCACTTAGCCCCACGATGTCCCACTTGATCCTTTGTAGTTCCTCTTCCAATTCAAGAAGCCTTGAATCAGAAGATAGGGAGCGTCCGTTGTACGTAGCCAAGGTCAGCATCAGATGGCAGCCTAGTCCGGTCCTCCGGGGATTCTTAGCACCCTCTGCCTTCATGCCGCACTGGCCGCTGCCTTGGCCAGGTACATTCCAGCTGCCGGAGACTGAGGGCCAAGATTTAAGTTGTGGAATCATTTTGGAGGGTTTTGGCCATAACTCACCACGCTGGCCAAGCGGGTTGGTGAGTGTGGGATAGAATTTCCTCTAATCCCGATGGTATAGTTATACCGCTATTGGCGGTCGTCAGAGCCCCTTTAGTGGGAACAGGATGTACCACGAGAAGGCGGGGTTGACATTTGTCAAGCAGAGGCTGTGATGTTACGCATCACCTGACCTTACATCTTATGCTGTTTCCATAAGAGCTTTGGTTACTTTTCTGTTAACTTCAGAGATGTCCACTTCTTACGATGTTAGGCCTTCTAAAGCAGAGAACCTGTTCTTCAGTTCCAACTTGAAGGTATTATGGTGTTTTTTAAGGTTGGTTATGTCAATAGATTTTGTTTGTCTTATGAGCTTGCCACGTTCAAGTTTGGTGTTGAGGTGCATCTTACATCTCACCAATCTATGGTCACTACCTGTGTTGAACTTGTTTAGCACACTGCAGTCTTCTATGACGAATTTTTTGTTACACATAATAAAATCAATTTCACTTGTCGTCCCATTTGGATGTCTCCATGTCCAATTCCTGTGTGGCTTTTTCTTGAAGGAGTTCAAGATGGAAAACCCTTCTGCCTCTGCAAACTCAACGAGAGTATTTCCACGCTGGTTTCTGTTGCCGTGACCGAATTTACCTACTGAAGTTTCATTCTGTTGCCGTTGCCCTATTTTTGCATTGAAATCTCCCATAATTATTTTCAAGTGCTGCTTACCTTTATTATTTAGATGACAAATTTCCTCATAAAATTCTTCAATTTCTTCTTCAGGATGACTTGTGGTGGGTGCATAAGTTTGAATAATCTGAGCCTGGTATCTTTTCGAGAGTTGGATAACAAGTCGTGCAGCTCTGTCAGAGGAACTTTCAACTTCTACAACTTTATCCTTCAGTTTCTTGTTTATTATAAATCCAACACCACTAGTTCTGCCAGTATCTGTCCCACGATAGTAGAAGAGATGTCCACTTTTCAGTTCGATGAGATCTTCTCCTTTTCTCCTTACCTCACTTAGCCCCACGATGTCCCACTTGATCCTTTGTAGTTCCTCTTCCAATTCAAGAAGCCTTGAATCAGAAGATAGGGAGCGTCCGTTGTACGTAGCCAAGGTCAGCATCAGATGGCAGCCTAGTCCGGTCCTCCGGGGATTCTTAACACCCTCTGCCTTCATGTCGCACTGGCCGCTGCCTTGGCCAGGTACATTCCAGCTGCCGGAGACTGAGGGCCAAGATTTAAGTTGTGGAATCATTTTGGAGGGGTTTGGCCATAACTCACCACGCTGGCCAAGCGGGTTGGTGAGTGTGGGATAGAATTTCCTCTAATCCCGATGGTATAGTTATACCGCTATTGGCGGTCGTCAGAGCCCCTTTAGTGGGAACAGGATGTACCACGAGAAGGCGGGGTTGACATTTGTCAAGGAGAGGCTGTGATGTTACGCATCACCTGACCTTACATCTTATGCTGTTTCCATAAGAGCTTTGGTTACTTTTCTGTTAACTTCAGAGATGTCCACTTCTTACGATGTTAGGCCTTCAAAGCAGAGAACCTGTTCTTCAGTTCCAACTTGAAGGTATTATGGTGTTTTTTAAGGTTGGTTATGTCAATAGATTTTGTTTGTCTTATGAGCTTGCCACGTTCAAGTTTGGTGTTGAGGTGCATCTTACATCTCACCAATCTATGGTCACTACCTGTGTTGAACTTGTTTAGCACACTGCAGTCTTCTATGACGAATTTTTTGTTACACATAATAAAATCAATTTCACTTGTCGTCCCATTTGGATGTCTCCATGTCCATTTCCTGTGTGGCTTTTTCTTGAAGGAGTTCAAGATGGAAAACCCTTCTGCCTCTGCAAACTCAACGAGAGTATTTCCACGCTGGTTTCTGTTGCCGTGACCGAATTTACCTACTGAAGTTTCATTCTGTTGCCGTTGCCCTATTTTTGCATTGAAATCTCCCATAATTATTTTCAAATGCTGCTTACCTTTATTATTTAGATGACAAATTTCCTCATAAAATTCTTCAATTTCTTCTTCAGGATGACTTGTGGTGGGTGCATAAGTTTGAATAATCTGAGCCTGGTATCTTTTCGAGAGTTGGATAACAAGTCGTGCAGCTCTGTCAGAGGAACTTTCAACTTCTACAACTTTATCCTTCAGTTTCTTGTTTATTATAAATCCAACACCACTAGTTCTGCCAGTATCTGTCCCACGATAGTAGAAGAGATGTCCACTTTTCAGTTCGATGAGATCTTCTCCTTTTCTCCTTACCTCACTTAGCCCCACGATGTCCCACTTGATCCTTTGTAGTTCCTCTTCCAATTCAAGAAGCCTTGAATCAGAAGATAGGGAGCGTCCGTTGTACGTAGCCAAGGTCAGCATCAGATGGCAGCCTAGTCCGGTCCTCCGGGGATTCTTAACACCCTCTGCCTTCATGTCGCACTGGCCGCTGCCTTGGCCAGGTACATTCCAGCTGCCGGAGACTGAGGGCCAAGATTTAAGTTGTGGAATCATTTTGGAGGGGTTTGGCCATAACTCACCACGCTGGCCAAGCGGGTTGGTGAGTGTGGGATAGAATTTCCTCTAATCCCGATGGTATAGTTATACCGCTATTGGCGGTCGTCAGAGCCCCTTTAGTGGGAACAGGATGTACCACGAGAAGGCGGGGTTGACATTTGTCAAGGAGAGGCTGTGATGTTACGCATCACCTGACCTTACATCCCTATATATATACATATATATATATATATATATATATATATATATATATATATATATAAATAGGGACAGGAAAAGACCCAGGAAAAGACCACATGGGAGATGGGTGGATGAAATTCGTAAATATGCGGGAGTGACATGGAGGAGACTGGCACAAGACAGACCGTTGTGGAGGAAACTTGGGGAGACCTTCGTCCAGCAGTGGATTGATAATGGTTGACAATGATGATGATGATGATGATATATATATATATATGCATATTTAAATTATATGTATAAGCCATAAATAAAACCGGGTGCATATAATGCAGGATTTAAAACTACAGTATCGTGTCAAAGTAAAACATATATTGGAAATATCCGACTGTTTAGATGATCAGAGGTTAATGGAGGGAGGAACATCTGAAAAAAAAAACCAGGTGGATATCCCCAGTAGATAATTAGCAACGCAAACACTACAAACAAGGTGAGTACTTTTCGGTACCCAGAACTGGTTAGTGATAACATATTGAAGCAGTATGGACATGGTGTGTCTCATGGGTTATGAAATATTACTTAGGTGTTATACTGTCGCATACCTAGACAAGTTGGTAAAATCATGCAAAGCATTGATTATGATACGCTTTCCAATATACCAGAATTCATTACTCAAGTTATGAGGATAATAGCTCTGGAATAGGTCTCGCTCCTGTGCTCTGACCTTTGACCCCATTTCGATGATATTCAAAAGAACCGGTTCAGTATACCTCCGGGACAATATGACAAAGTTTTGTCGCAATAGAATCATTTTTAGTCAAATAATGGTGATAATAGTTGTGGAATAAATCTCGCTCCTGTGTCCTGACCTTTGACCCCATTTCAATGATATTACACAGAATTGGTTCAGTATCCCTCCGAAACAACATGCTAAAGTTTTGTCGCAATCGAATCATTTTTAGTCAAGTTATCAAGATAATGGCTGAGAAATGGATCCCGCTCCTATGTCCTGACCTTTGACCCATTTCGCCCATTTTCAACAGAGGTCGTCCCAGGTAGTCCACTACCACACACTAAAATTTCATCGAAATCGAACCATGTTTTCGCAAGTTATGACGCATAAGGGCAATGGAATGGATCCCGCTCCTATGTCCTGACCTTTTACCAAATTTCGCCCATTTTCAATAGGGTTCGTCCCCAGTGGTAGCCTACCACATACTAAAATTTCATCGAATTCGAACCATTGTTACGTGAGTTATCGTACGGACGGGCAGACAGGCCGACAAAGCTGGTGCATATACGCTACTTCAACCTACGGTTGGAAAGCGTAAAAAACTGGTGAACAGGAGACGCAAAAACAGACATGAGTGTTTGAGAAAGCAATATGAGAAAGCATAAACGAAAATCTTGCTGTTTACTGAGAGAAAACGTTTTCTGGAAAGGAAAGGTAATACTAATATTTTCTCTAGGGTTTTGAGCCAGCAACATACTTCGCCACTCTAGTGTGAGATAGTGATGACTGTGATTTCCATTCACAGCAGTATCTAGTAGGGGGCTCAATCCCCTCTCCCCCTACAAGGGAAGAAATCCCTGCTTCACTGAAAAATGGACGTAGTTAAAAATTCTCTGAACTTGTATTTCTGGTGGTATATGAAAATTCCTGTTTTGCTTCATTTTAAGTTCAAATACTGTATGTTATTCGTTCGTGTATCGCACGTTTAAAAAAACTGAAATGACTCAGCACAAGCGATGGATAATTAAAAAGAAATGACTTCTGGGAGTGAATCAGTAAGAACAGCTGTGCCAATGATTCTCTGCCCCATGGACACCGGATCATTTGCTGCTATGGATCAGGGAAGGGAAGAATCCTTTTTTTTTCTGGTGAAAATCTTCCAAAAACGTGGAGACAATGTAAATGGAGAAAGTTATCGCGCTTTTCCCGTTTTTCTTTAACAACACACATCAACCGAAAAATTGTATTTCAACACCGCTTGGATCGAACCTCAGATCTCTCGATAACTAGCCGAGTGCGTTCGCTTTACACTACGGTGCCAACAATCCGCGGCGCTATGCGTGTTTATCTGCCAGCATCTGACTTCACAAATCGGCTATACCGTATGTGTGTTTATCTGTCAGCATCTGACTTCACAATTTTTCGGTTGTTGTGTGTTGTTAAAGAAAATCGTGGAAAGAGCGATGTCTTTGCCTTTTTTTTTCTTTTGTAGAAACGCAAAATATAAAATAACATTACCTCCTCTCCCTAAAAAAGAAATATATATATATATATAGAGAGAGATGGATGCGTTGTTGCACTTACTGATAAAATATGTATTGTTCCTTACTTGGTAAGTAACTATGAGATGCTAAGTTGCTGTTAGGAAATTCCCAGGTGGTTAATTGCCTACAAAAAAGTGCTATTGTGGGAACGTTTTATTATAAGTGTATAACTTCTAGGAGATGTAAATGCGTGCTAAAGAGAAATCTTTGTGTGACAGAGAGAGAGAGAGAGAGAGAGAGAGAGAGAGAGCGAGATGGAAGCGCTGTTGCGCTTAGAGATAAAATACGTATTGCTCCTTACTTGGAGAGAGAGAGAGAGAGAGAGAGAGAGAGAGAGATGGAAGCGCTGTTGCCCTTAGAGATAAAATACGTATTGCTCCTTACTTGGTAAGTGACTATGAGATGCTAAGTTGCTGTTAAAAAATTCCCGGGTGGTTAATTGCTTATAAAAACGTGTTGTCGTGGGCACGTTTTATTAATTGCTAAGTGTATAACTTCTAGGCCATGTAAATGCGTGCTAAAGAGAAATCTTTGTGCGACAGAGAGAGAGAGAGAGAGAGAGAGAGAGAGAGATCTTTCAGTTGCACCCTGTTCATTGTTCTGCGGTCGGTAGGAGTGGTTTTGAGATGCATGTGTGTTAGAAAAAATGTTTTGTTGCGAGATTCTGAGGGAATTTGGTTTTGAGTGGGGAAGGGATGTTTGACTGTTGACCATGGTAAGTAGAGGCTACCTCCGATTATTATCAATGAAGGAAACTGCTCGATTAAAGATAGAAAAGAAAAAGGAAATTCGGCATCAATTATTCCTCGATGCCATTGCGTTAACCTACGGAAAGGAACCAGAATGGTAAAATAAAAATAAAGAAATATTTTTTTTCATGTATTCAGAATTATCTTTTCTCCGGTGATAATGATCCTGCAACTCAATCACTGTCAAACAAATTCTGACAATGCGACTTATATTTTATGTTTCACACATTGAACTCATTGTTGTTGTTTTTTTGTTTTTTTTGTTTTTACTTTTCGGCACGAACAATTGTTTGCTAGTGAAGTAAATTAGAAAAGGAACGAAAAGACAGAACGAAACTTGCAGCTCTATTCGTGAATAAATATAGTTTGTTGAGCAGGTGGAATGGAGGTGTTGACACATCAATAGAAATGACTTCGGTATTCACGTATTTGTCCGGAGAAAACTCTGAAAAATCTCATCAGGCTGTGGATCTAACATACACTTGAAAATTTGAGGGCTCCTATTTGAACACGCTAGGAAGTCATATATGTACGAACTACTCTAAAACGATTTTTATGAAAACAAAATGTATATGTTTCGAGGCGGCCAAAATATATTAACATGGCTTGACAAATTTATCTAAAACACATAAAGGAAAAAGAAAATCGCGAATTTTAAAAGCTTCCCAAAAGAAACGCCTGACAAAATGATGTTGAGAGCTACTAAGAAAGAAAACAAAAGCTTCAATCAGAGAACAAGAAACCCACCACTCCTTAGGAACGAAGGAATTATTAAACCTACAGAGGAATACGAACCACACCTACAGAAAAATATAAATTAAAACTCAGCATACACACTGTTATGTTATAGAGATAAACAGATCTATTATTTATATTAAGTCACACTTGCTCATTTATTTGTAAGTAGGGTTCTTTTTTCAGTTGGCACGTTGCTCACTTGAACGGTAGATATGCCAACAGCGCACATGATTTTAATCAAAAATTTAACAGTTGTAACCACCTTTGTCGAAAACATGTAAAAATATAATTTAGCTGTGACAAACACAGTATACCTGGAGACAAAAAACAAAAACGAAATAAAAACAACAATAATAACCAAAACAGAGTTATATGCACAAGAATCATGAAATCAGCAAACATTCATATTCATTGTAGCATAGATTTTCTGATTTTTATTCTACGCTTACGGCATGCCGTCACACATACTACTCAGAGAAATATTGCCAGACAAGATATATATATTCCTCATCCAAGTTTAATCTTTTCGATCGCGAGCTTAATGTAAATCCTCTAGATATTAGTTGATTATCAAGAGAGACTAAAAATTCCGTGAAGAAAATTACAGAATTGTTCGTTTATAGAAAAATTTAGAATTAGGATTATGCCAAAATAGAACACCGTAGTTCGAAACGCAAAGTCGCAAATATTGGTAGGAAATCAGACAAAAGATATTCTCTTTATTAACGTTTGCTTTCCTATATAAAAAGGTGATAATATTGTGAATAATAACGGTACGTTTCTTAGAAACTGGATGAAGCTTGTTAGAGTTTGCAATCCTAAGTTGAAGTAAGTGTATATATCTTAACTATTGTGTGATACTTATAATATGTTTCTGTTAAAGGATTTCTGCAAATTTAATCCTTTAGGCGGCCCATGCTCCCGAATCCTGCGATTCCAATATTTTACTACGTTCAAAAAGTTTCGGAACTTTTTGAATATTTGTCAAATGGCAGTGAATTACGTCATTCCCCGCTTAGCAAGTGAAGAGCATGATGTGACCCACCAGCCAGAACCGGTTTGATCCAGATCCAACACGTACAGCGTATGTGCGTAGTTTGTGATTACAGGCATTCGAGGCTCTCCGTCGCGAGGACAACGATGTCGAATTTTGAACAGATTTCAAGTGTAAAATTTTGTTTTCTGCTCGGAAAATCTTTCGCTGAGACTTTTCAAATGATTAAGTCAGCGTACGGTTACAGTGCAATGAGTCGAATTAGAGTTTATGAGTGGCATCGACGATTTGAAAACGGGCGACACAGTATCGAGGATGATGAGAGGCCAGGACGACCTTCAGCGTCCACAACGGATGAACAAATCGCCATTGTCAAAGAAATTGTGAAAAATGATCGTCTAAAAACTGTTGCAGCGATGGCAGAAGTTGCCGGCATCTCAGTGGGAAGTTGCCATGCCATGTTAACAGAGAAACTGGGCATGCATCACGTGTGCCAGTAAATTGTTCCCAGAAACCTGACACAAGAAAAAATGGATGAGCGCATGCAAGTTTGCGGGGATGACATCGATGCAGTGGATTCAGATTCCTATCTCTTGAATCGATTCATCTCTGACGATGAGACTTGGTGCTTTCTGTACAACCCCCAATCCAACCGACAGTCAAAAGTGTGGAAATCACCGTCGTCACCACGACCAAAAAGTTCAAGGCTGACCGCTCCGAAAGAAAGGTCTTGGTAACAGCTTTCTTCGATTGCAAGGGGGTCGTACACAAGGAATTCCTTCAACATGGTCGTACAGTCACTAAAGAAGAGTACGTAAACGTCCTGAAACGTCTCCGAGAAGCAGTGAGACGCGAGCGATCCGATGCTCCAACAAGATAATGCGCCGGCTCACAGATCCATCCTGGTATCCGATTACCTGTCCAAACATCACATTCCCGTTCTTCCAAAACCAGCTTATTCCACTGGTCTTGCCCCATGTGACTTTATTCCTTTTTCCCCGGATGAAAAATTTGCTTAAGGGGCGACCCTTCTCAAGTTGCGAAGAAGTGCAGCGAGATGCGACGGAGGCACTGGAGGATGTGGAAAAAGAAAGCTTGCAATCTGCATTTAAATTTTTGTATGATCTGCATTTAAAGCTATGGCAAAATAATTTATTTGCGTCTCTCATGCCAGTAGTATCAACCATAAACGTGACACAGGTGATAGTGTGATTAGTGATTTATATAGTGGATTTTAGGAAGGAAGTGTATGACACCAGGTCTTAAACAACCCTTAGAAATACTAGGAGATACTGAAAGTCACAAGGAAGCGAGGTAGAAAGGGGAAGAAAGAAACCCTTATTTATAACTGGGGGTACCCGGGGTCAGACGGATTATTTATAACTGGGGGGTACCTGGGGTCAGACGTGCTCATCCAACGCACATTTAGTGGTTTGAGCTTTCGTAACTGCTTGAGATCGACCAAGAGGCTTTTCCGTGGCAGTCACGAACGTTGACTACTAGACAATCCGTGGTCCAGGTGATAAGTGACCCATCTGAGTTATCTATTCTTTGTTGCATGACCCAAGGCATGATGGGGAAAGACTAGTCTTCCTCACATGGATGTCATGCCGCTGCTGGGTAGAAACAAAGGACTCAAACAACTGTCCTTTCCCTGGTTTGTCGTTATTGTTATAGCCCTCATAGCAGGTAATCACTCTTAAATAATTAGTGTCAATCAGTCACCTAATCACCACTTCGAATAACAAAGTAAGGGAAAGCAACGTTTTCTTATGCGCAAGCGCACTTTCTTCAGCCACGTTTGGTCCATTTTTTGACAGCAAATACATTCGTTTCAGCATATTTGCTAATCCCGAGTTATTTCGTTCGAATTGAACGAAATAAGGGTTAAATAAAGTCGTTTCTTCAAAAGGTTTAACATTAATGAGTGATTTTGCTGTCTCAGGGGTAGGCGGCAGCGAAATCTGTCTTGCTGACGGTTAAACCGTTCCCATCATCTTTTTTTACGGGCATTAATTAACATATACGCGGTTTTAGTTTTGACTAAAAAGGGGCCTATGGTCCCAAGCCGGCCATTAAGTTTCTCTGGACTATTTTGGGTTTACAACTTTTATCAATTATCAAAGACTCAGTAGAAGGAAGAGGAATTAAGTGATACATTTTTAATCCTACAACGCTGTCAAAGCAGAACTCAACTGAAAAAAAGTAGTCGAAATAAGAAGAATTAAGTCATATATATTTTTATCATACAACGCTGACGCGCAGAATTCGGCTGAAAAAATATTAGACGAACAGAAAAAAGATAGTTAAAGAGACAGCTTAAGAAATGGGGAAAATTGCTTACCGCACAACTAGGTAGTAGTTTATATTGTTCTGTGCCCGTTTAGAAGAGGAGAAACAAATCACTTATGATGAGTTGTTCAGTTATTTCCCAAGTTTTTTGGCATTGATTATTGTGGATTAAGGCATCCCACTACGTTAAAAGCGTTTTTATGAAAAATGCAAGAATGGGTAATTTGTTTTAGGAAAGTTAACACACAAAAGCACATAAACGTGGAAAACAAATGATATCAATATAAATTTCCAAGAAATTGGGAAATTTGTGAAATATGTCGTTTACGGTAAACGCTCGAAATAAAAAAGTTAGAGATATATGATGGTATTTTTTTGCATCAGCCAAAGCCTGAAGAGAGCAAAGGAACATCTGAGTAAGGGAAGAAAACAGATTATGGCTCTGAGAAAAGAAGATGGTTCTGTAACAAGAAATAGAGGCGAAATTTTGACAAGAGTGAAAGATTTCTACTCAAAACTATATGAAAGGGATGATACATGTACTCCAGACATTACAAAAAGTACCAGAGTTCATCCAGTCCTTCCAGCAGAAGTTGCACATGCAATCAAGAACATGAAACAGGGAAAAGCTCCAGGAGATGATGAAATTACCCTAGACATTATACAAGAAGCAAGTGAAGAAATTGAAACAGTAGTCGCCCAAGTTTTCACTCAATGCCTTAATGAAGTGAAGATTCCTGAGGATTGGAACAACGCTACAATGATCCTGCTACATAAAAAAGGTGACATTGAGGATCTCAGGAACTACAGACCTATCAGCCTCCTATCAGTGGTTTATAAAATCTTCACTAAAGATCTTTCACACCGCTTGAAGGTGACACTGGACATGGCTCAACCGAGAGAACAAGCTGGATTCAGGAGTGGCTACAGCACAATAGATCATATCCACGTACTGAGAGAACTAATTGAAAGAGCGAGGGCATATGAACTTCCATTGTGCATGGCTTTTATTGATTATAAAAAAGCCTTTGATTCGGTGAAACCATCACCAGTTACAATGGCTCTGAAATCCTGCGGTATTGAAGATGCATACATTAATATTATTAATAACATCTATGAAAATGCAAGTGCAAAGATTCGGCTGTTTGAGAATACAACACACATAAAAATTGGATAGGGAGTGAGACAAGGTGACACCATATCTCCGAAGCTATTTAATGCCACATTAGAGGGTGTCTTTCAGTCGCTGAGCTGGGAAAACAAGGGGATAAAGATTAATGGAGATTATCTAACCCACCTTCGTTTTGCTGATGACGTAGTCATTTTTGCAACTACCCCATCAGAGCTGCAGAGTATGATACAGGAACTTGATGACAAGAGTAAAGAAGTGGGATTAAAAATGAACTTTCAGAAGACAAAAGTGATGTACAATGCTTTTACAAGAAATAAAGATTTATCGATTGATGGGGAAAAGCTGGAGATAACCAATACCTACGTTTATCTTGGACAGCAGATATCAAGTGAGGGTCACATTGATGAAGAAATTAAACAGCGTATAAAACTTGTCTGGAGAGCTTTTGGAAGAAGCAGTATAATTTTCAAGAGCAATATGCCATTATGTCTTAAAAGAAAAGTGTTTGCTCAATGCATCCTTCCAGTGCTTACATATGGTGCAGAGACGTGGACCTGAACTAAAAGAGACATACAAAGACTGCAGTCAACTCAAAGTAGCATAGAGAGGTGCATGCTTGGTGTAACCAGGAGAGATAAGAAGAGGAACTCGTGGATCAGAAAAATGACAAGAGTGGAAGACATCATGATCAGAGTAAAATCCCTGAATTGGCAATGTGCTGGACGTACTGCCAGAAGGACATGCCATCAATGAACAGTCGAAATTTTAGATTGGATTCCAAGGGACTGGAAAAGACCCAGAAGAAGACCACATGATAGATGGGTGGATGAACTTCGAAAGTATGCGGGAGTAACATGGAGGAGACTGACACAAGACAGACCGTTATGGAAGAGGTTTGGAGAGACCTTCGTCCAGCAGTGGATTGATAATGGTTGACAATGATGATGATGACATCGATCTAATCTAAAATTCTTCTCAAGTGATACACGGTTATCAAACTTTGGGTATGAATTTTGTTTGAAAATGTGCTTTGCACCACACTTCATGTGAGATAATGTAAAATCTTCTTAATACCTGTCGGCTAGTTCAAGCCAATATTCCATAGACACTCCTGGAGCAACGACCAGTGCTTCGTACCACTGAAAAAAATCATTTAAAAATCATTAACACATACATCAAAACACATTTATCTGCGTATTTATTTACGAACTTGAAAAAAGTCTTAAAAGAAGTTTGTAAAGACTATAAAAGATAATTCTGGTGGAATTTTTGATCTTTAGGATTTCAAGTAGTTCCCGACTTCTGTTTCACACCGTCTTGCATGCATACAGCTTGTTCGTCTTCAGCATTAAGGAAAAAGAAAATAGAATAAAGACATGTAACAAACAAGAAGTTTTATGTTCGGAGCGGTTTTTTTAACAGATTATATTCAAAAATTAAAATTGAAGACGTCTCTTAATTTTGAAGCGGTATATCTCGCTGTATAAACCGTGGAATGGAAAGTCATAGTAACTACAGACATGAAAAAGTTCACAGTAACTAAATATAAATACGTTTTTATAGCTCCGGAATACTTTACTGAAAGAAAAGTTAAAAACTTACTTCCCTTCTCCAAAACTGTTAACATCATGCAGTGCAAAATAGGGTGTTAAATCAAAAGACAGCTTCATTTTATGAATTCTAAGTAACACGATGAATCCATTTTGGCATTTTACTTTGACTGTATATCATAGATGACAGCTTTTTCCGTCCCTGTTCCCCCTAACGAGAGGGTACAGCTATGGTATAACTGTCAGAAAGTCACGAAGCTATATCACAGTCTTACCTAATCTCACCAGCTCTTCTGACTGAGAGTATCCTTCCAGGCCCGTAGCCAGACAAGCAAGTTGGGAGGGGCGGCTAATGATTGAGATCGGGCGAAGGATATAAAGTGGTCTGGCAAAAGATGTGAAAGAGATCGGGCACTATGCTGTTGTGTGAGTAGCTAGGACGGGCAAAATGAAACACAGGTCGGGCGCCCTTCCCTGGCTACGGCCCTGTATCCTTCTGAGATAAATGATTTCACAGACCACCGCACGTCAGCAGATAACCACACTGGAAACTATTAGGGAAGTTTACAGACTATGGCTCGACCAATGATCAGCAAGCTACGAACTACAGAAGGGAAGTATACAGACAACGGCTCGTCTACAGATCACCATGCAGCAAACTAGGAGAGAAATATACAGACTACGTTCATCAGCAGATTATACCACTCTGCAAACTAGAAAGGAAGTATACAGACAACAGATCGCCCGTAGATCAGCAAGCTGCAAACTAGGAGGAAAGTATACAGACTACGGCTCGTCTACAGATCACCATGCAGCAAACTAGGAGAGAAATATACAGACTACGTTCATCAGCAGATTATACCACTCCGCAAACTAGAAGGGAAGTATACAGACAACAGATCGCCCGTAGATCAGCAAGCTGCAAACTAGGAGGAAAGTATACAGACTACGGCTCGTCTAAGATCACCACGCTGCAATACTAGGAGAGAAATACACAGACTACAGCTCGTCTGCCGAACAATACGATGAAAACTACAAGGGAAGTATACAGACTACGTCTTGTCTGCATATCACTATGTTGCAAACTAGGTGGAAAGTACAAATTTTTAACTTTTTTTTTAATGAAAACATTCCTGAATTGTGTAACCCGATTATTCCCGCATGAAATTCATGCTACGCTACCTACTTCCTTTGCACCTTAATGTTGGGTATATGCAGACCATATGTAAACAGGGCGAGTGATACTGTCGAAGTTATGAACTACTTGAAAACGTAGAGATTGGGAAGCCGAGTGGACTTCTAATAGTTCACTTCTACGTTTTTAAGCAGTATCTGTATGCCGTTCAACAAATTTAGCGTGGAGTAAATGAGCTGTGGAATTTTAAAGGATTCCAACAACAATTTTCCAATTCACGTCAGGTATGAAGACTGATTTTGGAAAAAAAAATAGTTCTGGTTATATACCGGCTATTAATTTCTGTATTCTCCGAATTGTCGTCTTCAAGATAAGTTAATAGGATGCTTTATTGTTGAAATGTTAATAATTTGGAGAAAATTAAAGAATCCTTAATTAAGTTTTTAACACACAAACAAAAGAACGCATTTTCTTTTAAATTTCCATGTCCAACAGCTAGAAAGTGTGTAGTCTTAAATAAATAAAAATAAATAAATAAATATATATATATATATATATATATATATATATATATATATATATAAATAGTATATCAATAAAACAAAAAAAAATGCTTTATGAAAAATTATTATAACGCAAAAGAAATTAGACAAAAAGGCTAATACCATGAGAAGAGCCGAAGGCAGCTAAACCTCATGTAGTAGCATGTATAGAATGAAAACATTACAAAACAAAAATACAAATTTTTTAAAAAAGGAACTTCAAAACACGTGAAAACTAAAACAGCTTGCCGTCATCAGGAGAGCATCAACCTGTGGAAGTGGCCTTTCTAGTTCCAACAAAACGACAAGGCAAGCCAAAATTGTCGGTTGGTCATGCTCCCTAGGCCACAAAACCAAATTCTAATAAGCACAAGAATTCCAAGAATCAAATTTATAAAACTAAATAAAGTAATTAAAAGCTTACCGGCAGAACAAAACCACCATGACAAAAAATCAAACAAAACTGAACAGAGCACCCACAAGAACCCAAGTATATACCTACTGGATTTCTGTATCAATAACAATTTCGTTACCGTGGGCGATGGGCTCCAAAATCGTGGTATCCCGATGGGCAGTCGCTTTTCTAGCAGTTTGGCTGATCTCTATCCACATTTCTTTGAGGAGAGATTTGTTGCCAATCATCCTTTACCTGGGATTGCTCTAAGATATGTTGATGACATCATTGTCATTAACATTTCGGACTTTTTGCGTTGCGCCACTGACTTGTATCCTGACGACCTTACCCTAGAAAAAACCAACAGTTCGTCTACTTGTGTTTGTTACCTCAATTTAGAGGTTCAGGTGGACGAGGAGGGAAGAGGTGTGGTGAACGTATTTGATAAAAGAAACTCTTTTGAGTTTGATATCATTCACTACACTCACTTGTCATCCAACAGTTCAAAAGTTATACATCGCCAATCTACTCATCTCTCAGTTTCATAGAATAGCTAAAATTTGCTCTACACAGCTCTTACTTGTAAAAAATCTGAAAGCTCTTCTTTCTAAACTGCAATCTAACAACTTTCCTAAAAATTTCTTAAGACATCATTTTAACCATTTAATTTTGAACTATAATTCGGTGTCCAAGAGTTTCAAATTGCACATTGACATGCTTTATTAACCTAGGACGTAACAATTGTAAATATATAGGTAACACAAAGTGCTATTTGGTGGGTCACTAATAGCTGGAGATCCCATCTACATACACAGTTTTGCATCTTGTCAATTCACACATTTTTTTGGCTTACCAGGTAATTGATTAACCGTGACCACCTTTTATATCAGTGTATATATTTGGGTTCTTGTGGGTGCTCTGTTCAGTTTTGTTTGATTTTTTGTCATGGTGGTTTTGTTCTGCCGGTAAGCTTTTAATTACTTTTTTAGTTTTATAAATTTGATTCTTGGAAATCTTGTGCTTATTAGAATTTGGTTTTGTGGCCTAGGGAGTATGACCAACCGACAATTTTGGCTTGCCTTGTTGTTTTGTTGGTACTAGAAAGGCCACTTCCATATATATATATATATATATATATATATATATATATATATATATATATATATAGAGAGAGAGAGAGAGAGAGAGAGAGAGAGAGAGAGAGAGAGAGAGAGCCAGGAAGCCCGCCCCCCAAGCTAGTTTTACAGTTTTCACTACGTCTCTGCATATTTCTGATTACGCCTTTTCAGCGGGTACTCAGATTATAAATAAAGAAATATATGCTTTGATCACAAGCGTAAGTGGATTTTCATTTTCCAGCATCAATGGAAATTGAAAATTTATTGATGCATCAAATACACGCGTGATTTTGAACTTGATGAAAGTAGTGCGTACTAAACCATTCATTCACAGGCAGAATTTCCTTCTTATATGACAATCTTTAAATAAAAGAACGAATGCGAAAATAAGTAATAAAAAGAAACTTTCACGAAGAAATCCTTCCTTTCATCACGTCAGTCGACTTAAAGAATGGTTTTCCATCCCTACATTTTTATTCGTAAACGAAACAAAAACCTACGTGGGTACAACAATGCTTGGCTTTGACAACTGCAGTTGTCCGTGAAAACCAAAAACTAATTACAAATATATATACACATACGTTTTTGTTTTTATTTTGTTAATAAAACTGGAAATAGTTCAAGAATTCTGGAATCCCTTTTCAAAAAATCGTGGAAACATAATTACATAATCAAAATTTAACATATATTAAGTTCCAATAATTACGTGCTGTATTTTTCTTTGTATAGTCCGCGACGGCGTATAACCCACAGACCTTAAAATTCAGGGAAAAAAGCCTTCGTATAGTACACGGCGGAGCATAATTTGCAGGTTGTATAATCCGAAGCCACGATGCTAATCCAGAGCCGTAATTTCATGCATAAAAAATTGCCTTATATACACAGGTCAAAGTTTGCTTACACACACACACACACACACACACACACACATTTATATATATATATATATACAGTCAAACCCCAGTTTAACGGACTGCGATTTAACGAATTCCGCGGTAACAGGAAAATTTTAAGCATTCAATTAACCAGCGTTTCAAATAACACCTGCGACACAGCTTGATGGAATCGTAAATCAGTTCGCATTTCCTCCGACTATCACGCATAAGCTTCTTACAGGGGGAAGGAAGCAAATGACCAACAAGTTCCAAAGAAGCGCAACGGTTTCTTGCATGGGTGGGAAGGAGGAAAAGAAAGGCGGTGTGGGGGAGGAAATCTAGAGTACCATGGGATTCTTGTTTTCCACAACAGAACGCTAGCTTTCTTTGAAGTCGGGGGACACACATTGTACGTATCTATTCCTGAACCTCTAGAATTCTTCCCAAATTGCGCTTCTTCCTTTTCTTCCTTCCTTCTCAGTGTTACATCTGCAGGTCATATTAAACAATACAACTCTTTTACGGATAACACTTCATAAAATTGAGGCTGAACATAGATAGAACTAGAAAAGTTAGAAAACAAATGGATGGCTGTAGCAAAAAAAAAAAAAAAAAAGCGGAAAAGATTTTCAGTCAGTGAAAAAATGGACATTTTGTCTCAGCTTGATGCGAACCCAGGATCACAGACTGCTGTAGCAGAGAAACTCGGAATTTCCAAGTCAGCGTTGTGTACCATATCGAAAAATGGAAAAGAAATTGAAAGCTGTGCATCAAACTGTGGGCAATTTTCGAGTAAGAGGAAATCATTGAAAATATCGCACCTAAGTTGGAAAACGCTCTTGTCACTTGGTTCCAACAAACACGAGCTGGTAATTTGCCTATTAGTGGTTCACTATTAAAAACTTCTTTAATAGTGGATCACCATTTAAAACTGCTTTAATAAAGTAGGCTTTTTAGGTTGTGAACAAGAAAAAAGTGGGTCCAGTACCGAAAATCCTCGTGATAATTTTGCAGATGACGATCTTGCAGAATGGAATGAAATTGCCTCATCATATACTGTGTTTTCCGATTATGTTGATTGTGACGCAAATGTGCATACCTCCCAAATGTGATCTCTTGATCATGTTTTGAATGAACAGATAGGACTAAATTCATCATATTCGGATGAAGAAGAAAGATTAAGCAGAACTGAAAGTTAGCTGCTTTAGTGATACTGCTAACGATATAGATTGTGTTAAAAACTACTTGATGCGCTTCGGATATTAATGTTGATGTTTTTCACGCACTTCATAAAATTGAGGCTGAAGCTAAATATTCAGAAAAAAGAAATCTTCTCTAAAGCATTTCTTTTCTACAGTGTAAAAAGCTAATCAACACATATTTTGTTTTTACAGCTAATTAGTACTAATTGACGTTCTGTTTCATGTAGTTTATAATGCTGAAGTCGTTATTTAAAAAGCTAAATGCTCGAAAAAAAAATCAACTATTATATTTTTCTCGCAATTTTAAAGTACGCTTAAATTTTGATGCTATATATTGAAGTCTAATATATACGAATTATGTATTTAATATGCAAAGTAAATGTGGACGTATTATAACATTTTTGAAAGTAAATTTCGTAATTAAAAGTATTATACATAATTTAAATTTCACTGAGAGAAAGAGAACTTAGCTTATTGCGTATTCTGTTATGAACACTAGCTAAATTTGAATGTTTATATGTATATAATTTACTATTTGTGATATATATATTTTTTTTGATTGGAGGTTTTAACGACCACCGTGAGCAACTCAATGGGCTATAAGCAGTCGCCCGTCCCTAATTTAGGGTCACTGGTTCCAGGGAAGGGAGAGAGCCAGTGCCGTAAGACAAACATAACATCCATGCTTCACCGGGATTCGAACCCGGACCTCGTTCGGACGAATGATCAGAGGCCATCGCTTAGACCACTGCACCACCGGGGTGGCATTTGTGATATGGTATTGACTGTTGACGGAATTTTCCATAATGTTACTTTGTCTTCATTAAGGGAACTATCATTATTTGGGGATTTAACGACCACCATAAGCAACTGAATAAGCTAAAAGCAGTCGCCAGTCTCTAATTTAAGACCACTGGTTCCAGCGAAAGGAGAGAGCCAGTGCCATAAGACAAACACAACATCAATACCTCACGGGATTCAAACCCGGACCCATCTCAGACAAATGGTTTTTTATTTTATTTGGGAGTTAAACGGCAACCTGTAGCAGCTGAGTGGCAGTCGCTCGTTCCTCATTTTGGGTCACTGGTTCCAGGGAAGGGAGAGACCCAGTGCCTTAAGAAAAACATAACATCATGACTTACGGGATTCGAACGCGGACCCATCTCGGACGCATGGACATAAGCCAGCACTCAGACCACTGCACCACCAGGGCCGCTAAGTAAACTATATTTTGACGAATTGGATTTCAATTCAAGATAATTACATCTCAATATTTTTTCAAAAATTAAACATTTTTCTTTATTGTTATGGACGTACTGATTTTTGCGGGATTTTTACTATGATGCCGTTTTATCTCAGTGAATTTCTAATACTCCTCTTGGGGAGAGAATGGAATGACTTAGTTTTTTTTTTTTTGCCTGTGCTTTGAAATCGTTCAAAATAAATGTTTGCTCTCAGGTAACTTACGTCGTTTTAACTATTATAATTTTCTTTGAGATGAGTTTAAGATTTACATAAAATTCATAATGTTTTGAAAAATCCAAATTGTCACTGACAGAAATCCCAATGATTTATCAAAATCGTATGTTTAAAAGCATCTTCAACGTTGAATATACCCCTGCTACTCTTTTCGGCAAGTAATTTTTAGGAACCACCACGGCATCTGCATTAATTCGTTTCCAAAAATATTTAGGAGGTTTGAAGAATCAGAAGTTTTAGGTTTCATTGCGTTTGCTCTTTTGCGAGATGTAGATCGTGTAAAAGTCAGGTGTATCTGCCATCTGGGTTATCATCAATTCTTACAAACATTGCCGTTTACGTAATGATGGCCAGAATAACGTATCTATAGATTTAGCAGCAAACTGGCATCTTCAACATGCGACATCGCAGAACAAAGTTTAGAAAGACGTGAAATTTCCATAAGACTAATGGTAACTCATCGTAAGAAAAGTAACATTGATGCCGCCGTCTGTTTGTGTAGTATAAGAGCTAATCGTGAGTTCGTGACGTAGTTCGTAGCTCACAGCTGGCCACAAAAGTCAACAAACGTTGCGCATTGAGCATGGGTAGGAAAGATATTTCTATCAAAGCACAGGTAGCATTGCCGCCGATTCGTGAAGTCAGCTGGATTTCACCTTTTGGGCAGCTTGTTACATCAGCTTATTAATATTAGAGACCAGATAATCTCATTCAAGATGGATCATTCATATTCAGGAGACTATAGGTGATGTGACGTATATTCTAAATTAACTTTCCTTTTTAGTTTCTTTCCCTATGTAAAACTTGACTTTATTCTCAGTTATACTTCACTCTTAACGTGAGATCTTTTCTCTCAAACGAATACTGTTGGCAACATAATTGAGGTTGAATGAACGTGACGTATCCTGTTTTGATAAGAAAGAGAGATATAAACTACGAGTAAACTGTTACTTGGCGAGCGTTGCTTGGAAAGCGTAGTGAAAAGAGCGTTGTGTTGGAGAGCGATTAATGTGGAACGTAGCGTTGTTGGTCTGTGGGGTGTTTAATGTTGTTACCGATTTGTTATGGAAGTGCTACATCCTGAATAAAGCATCTTTTCCGTAAGTTTGACTTCTGTTGTTTACATGTTTCGTCTGGCCGTTAAGGTTTAATTTAGGAACTATTTCATCTTATGGTTATGTTTTTAAAATAACGTAGAAGTAAGAAAAGACTTCTACGTCATAGTGATCACAATTCATTGTTTCTTCTGCGGGCGGGGGGACGCGAGACATGTAGGAGAAATGTGTCTTACATAGATGAGATTTTTAGAAGTAAGTGTTAAGTATAACACCGTGGGGGCTGCTATCAAAGACACTCAGGGGTTGTTATAATACTGAACCCTAGATAATTTATTAACTAGTCCATTAATCTTTCCATCGACTAGGATAATAAAGAGGATGAAGTGTGACTTACCTAGTTATGCTGTGTTTTGAAAAGTATGACAAAGGTCGGCTGAGAACGGACTTGGGTCTGTAATTTATGAAAATGTACACTTACAGACCTGAATTATAAATCTTAAAAATCATTCCGAAGATGACCGATTTTAAAATTTTAACACGCTCTTATTTAACCATGAGTACTACTGCTGTTTCAGATTTACATAACTGAACAGCATTTTAGGACTAACACCCTTTGAGGGAAATAGGTATTTCTGATTTTGGAAAAAAAACCCACAAAAAACAAGCAAACAAACAAGTTAGTAAAATCATGCAGTGCATTGATTATGATACGCTTTCCAACATACCAGAAATCATTATTCAAGTTATTACTCAAGTTATGAGGACAATGGTTGTAGAATAAATCTGACTCCTGTGTCCTGACCCTTGACCCCATTTAAAATATATTAAAGAGAATTGGTTCTTTATACCTCCGGAACAACATACTAAAGTTTTGTCGCAATAGAAGCACTTTTAGTCACGTTATGAGGATAATGGCTGTTGAATAAAATTGCTTTTGTGACCTGACCTTTGACCCCATTTCGATGATATGCAGCAGAACCGGTTCAGTATACCTCCGAAACAACATACTAAAGTTTTGTCGCAAGAGAAGCATTTTTAGTCAAGTTATGAGGATAATGGCTGTGGAATAGATCTCGCTCCTGTGCCCTGACCTTTGACTCCATTTCGATGATATTCAACAGAACCGGTTCAGTATATTTCCGGAACAACATGCTACAGTTTTGTTGCAATCGAAGCATTTTTACTTAAGTTAAGACATATAAGGGCAATGGAATGGATCCCACTCCTATGTCCTGCCCTTTGATCCCATTGCGCCCATTTTTAACAGGGTTCGTTCCCAAGAGGTCCCCCACCACATACTAAAATGTCATCAAAATCGAACCATTTTACGCTAGTTATCGTGCGGACAGACAGACGGACAAAGCTGGAGCATATACGCTTCTTTAAACTACGGTTAGAAAGCGTAAACAAAAAATGACCGAATCGCTATCTGCCCGTTGATATAAGTGAGGATGCACTGTGAAATTTGAAAATGATTATTTATAAAATCGGCAGGTATCCCATATTATAGGTTCAAAAAAGGAAAAAGTACAGAGGTAAGAGGTGTGTTCATAAATGAAGTATACATACCGGAAGGCAACTATTGAAACATTTCAAACAGATATATAAATATATACCAGCTGTAAAGCCCGTTGAGATAAGAATACAACGAGTTCTAGAAATCACTTATTGCTATTCCAGAGTTTATTAACGACGGTGGAAAATATCTTTGTACACGATATTTTTTGTAAATATCTTTTCGAAATCTGGAAGTAGTTTTCCGTGTTCTTGCCCATGGACTACTCTAACTGTGACATCAAACCGTCGAACTCTTGACAATGCAACATAAAGTTGTCCATTGCTAAACACTGGTTCAGCAGGGTAGATACCTACTTTCTCCAGTGTTTGACCTTGAGACTTATTAATAGTCATAGCAAAGGCGAGTTTTAACAGGGAATTGTCGTCGTCTTAATGTGAATGGGAGGTCTGTATCAGTAGGTGCGAGGGCAATTCGCGGAATAAAAACAGTTTTACCACATGCTGAGCGTGTGAGTACTTCTGCAATGATCAAATGGGGTTTTAGTTCTTTAATTCCATTACATAAACAAATGCCTTGTTCTATTGCATAAACCTCTTAGTGTATTGAGGTTTCTCAGGAGCATGATAATAGCTCCAATCTTTAACTTGAGTCTGTGAAGTGGCATTCCTGATGCAGTTTGCTCATTTAAAAACTTTACACGATAATACTGTTCAGTATTTTCTTCGCCATCGGCATCAATTGAATCAGAGCTTAAGTATGTGCTTGCTGTCCCCTCCAAGAGATCATGAACATTCTCGTTTAATTTTTCAACATCAGA
Source organism: Macrothele yani (assembly GCA_039090855.1). Classification (NCBI taxonomy): domain Eukaryota; kingdom Metazoa; phylum Arthropoda; class Arachnida; order Araneae; family Macrothelidae; genus Macrothele; species Macrothele yani. Next base: position 164,049,626 of record CM077029.1, on the reverse strand, counting down.
GTTTTTGGGACACAGAATGGCTTTCTTTTCAAATATTTTAAAATCAGAAATTTTCAAGTTCTCATGTGTGCAAATTCTTCCCAAAGATGGGATTTATATTTTTCAAACAATTCTTGTGCATTGGGTGGTGAAACAAAGATAAGAATGTATGCAAATAAATCTTGTAGTTGTCGAGGCATGATGCAAACTGATGTTTCATCTAAAGTTTTATCCCATATTTCATGATTCTTAATTACACCTTTGTGCAATGCAGCTTCTTGGAAGGTGTCATGTGGAATTCCATTGATTGTTCTTAAATCTGTAAAGCTTTTCGCTCCAGAAACAATATTTTTCTGGATCAAAGCCAAGGTTGACTGAATACATTCTTCCAATCACATTACCTCTACCACGTTTCCGTTGGACCCATTGTCTTTCTTTTGATTGAACACATAATGTCTTGGCATGTCGCTATATGAAATGGATTGCGCATCTTCATTGCCCTCATTTAGTTTGAACCATGCTGTCAGCATTGTATCTCTTTGAGCATTATGAACAACTGCATTTCGATCATTGTTTAAACGCTCGGGATTAAAGGTAATGTTCTGTTCTTGAAGGTGAACAGGTAATATAACTATTCTATGAGATTGCTGATGAATATCATAACCAAGTATTCGCCACATTGCGTCAGGTGCGCTAACGTATCGAGAATCAACATGGCTTTTTACTTTGTCGTATTTGGCGTTGTGCTCTGTTATATGCACATTCTATAACGAAGTAAATTTCTCCGTCATTTTTGGTCTACGCCGGGATTCGAACCCGAGGCCGCTTATTCCGGAACAAGTCGCTCTACCGACTGAGCTATGCAGACATTTGTTCTGATTCCTATCTGCCTTTATGTCGTGTGCGTCCTGCTGGCAGGTACGTCACAATTCTCACAGTCATGACCTTTGTATACGTACTTGAAAAGGCATTTCACGCTTTCCATAGTAGCGCACACCTCGACATTAATGTGGCAATTGTACTTTAACAAAAGTTACGGATTATAAGGGACAATCCAGCTGTTATTAAAAATTTTACCACATACAGTTGTGGTTGCACCATTCTTTCTACGGCGATATAAAGGATACCCGCCTTTGTTAGCTACTGTTTCATTTTAGAAAGACTTCGGAAATTGCTTGGCACATTTGCCATCTTCCATACAGGGTGAATTGTGATTATTTCGCCACACGGGCCATGAACCATATGTTTCGCAACAGTTGCATGTAAAACTGGTAAATGCTCTTTATCTGGTAGTTCTGCAGATATGATTTGGTCAGTTTTTTCAGGCAATGTTGGTTTGTCATCTTCTTTCAAATATGAGCATGGGGAAGCCCTCTTTTTTGGAATTCGATGACATGAACTTTGGCCACCGGAACTCCAAAATATGCCTTTTCGTTATATCATCCATTAATTCTTTCAACTTTAATTGGAAGACTCTTGCACCTAAATCTGGACGGTTTTCGACAGATTGACCGTTCAAGTTTTCAGTAATTTCTTTCCATTTCGGGTTGCAAGTCATAGTAAGGAAAAGATCAAGCTTGACAAACTTTCTTCTTATCGCCATTGTATCCTGATAATTTTGCACCATATTTCGTGGACTACCTTGAAATGAAGATGGCAAAATAAGAGCTTTTCCAGGAAGAAACTCATCATCTCCAGTATTTTGAATTTGGTCCATCAGACCTTTATACTTTTCGATACTACTGAGACTGATTTTGTCGTATGTATAAGTAATTCAGTGTATTAGCTTCCATTTTTACATACGCATCAACATTGTATTGCTGCGTAAGCTTTCCTTCGCTTAATAATGGATTAAATTCGCCACGGATCGAAAGACGATATTGATAGCATTGTACATGTATTTGTGTAACCCTTGACTGTGGCTTTGTACATTGGTTAAGAACAGTTAGTAAAGACGTCGGTCTATGCTGTAATGAAATGTCAGTTGACCTTGTGACGTAACGCACCTCTGACGTTATGTGAGAATGATTTGGATCAGATGACATCACACCAGCAGCTGTGTTATTGTTGCTATGACAACAAAACAAAGTGATATACGCATGAAGGTCATGACGTCACTTGCACGAAAACAGGAAAAGCTAATCGTGACGTCACAAACATTTGTTTCTCGGTTGTTGCTATGACGACTTAAAAAGTGATTCAGGTCGTCGACAACTTAGCCTTTCATAATAAGGATATGAATATTCTAACTGAGTCAACGAAAGTCACATTTCTAGCAAGAATGTCATTTAGAATTATACGCAAGATATTTTTATTCAAAACTAGCTTAATCGCCAGGCGTTGCTCGCGAGAATTTGGTGATAATTCATTATCTAAATTTCGTACAAATCAAATGAGAACGATTAATTTTTTTACGGCATGAACCGTACCTAATACTGCATTTCATTTATTCATTGAACTTGAATTTCATTCTCTGTAGAGTCTTTAGGCACACAGTATTTTTAATTTTTCCGTTTGATTTTTGTTGTTTACTTACCTTCAGTTCCGATGCTGAATTGTGTTGCAGTTCTTCACTGGAAAGCACTTGTCTCAAAAAAATCAATTCTCGCACTTATCACAACTAAAAGTATGAAATTCGAATTCAAAATAGAAAAGTAAAAATGGAACTTTTTACGAAAATTTTGTATGGGGCCCCCTCGTCTCCGGGGTCAGCCTCCTTCCAAAAAACAATCTACGGTCTAAGTTAGAGTACCATGAGATAGTATACCAAATTTGGTTGTTCTAAATTAAAAACTGGAGATTCGCATAGTGAACAAACAAGCAAAATTCAACTTTATATATTAGATATTCAAATCATATGAACTTATAGTTTATAGAGCAACATAAACACCAACACAATTCCAATAAACCTATGCTATATAGGAGCAATGTTTTTCAAAACACGCCATATGAAAGCCAAGCTTTTAAAAAGACAGTTATATTTTAGAATTCCAAGTCATTATTACCTCTTCCAGTTCAACTTTTATTTCACAATATTTCCTCAAATTTCCAGTTAGCAGGTAGAATTCCGCTGCGGTTCTTAAGCATTCTTCCTTACTTGGTGCTCCAATTCCTCCAGCACCAAAGCGAGTCATTTTTACGAGTTCTTTTTCTCGTGCTTTAGCCTAAAAAGTGAAAAGAATGTTAAGAGAATGTATTACCGAAACACTAATATCTAAATGCTAGTGATCGGTGAAAATTACTTTTGCTCATTATAGTGCAAAAACAAGAAGTTTTATTCGCTTTTTAATTTATGTTACCAGAATTTTTGAGAGAATTTTAAAAGTTATATGCACACACACAAACACACACACACACACACACACACACACACACACACACAAAGATCATTGATATCGAATGGCATAGGTAAAAAAGACATAGGAGTAAAGAGGCACTGCTCACGGATTTATTGTTCTTCCAGCTCGTTCTGTATGGATTTTGTTTTGACTTTAGAAGATTTTGTAACTGATTGATTTACTTTTAGGAAAATATTTTGCTTTTGTCTTTCCGAAAGTAGGGGCATATAACGCATATAAGAAATGTTGCCATTAACAAAAAAACAAACAAAAATAGTAGATTCTGCTGGCGAATTTCATATCCCTGCTATTCCTAAATTATCCATGTAATCACTTCTTTCTTAATGCCTTCAGAAATGGATACAAGCCTTTTCCGAAAACAATTCATATTGGGGCAACAGTTTCTTCAAGAAAAAATGTAATGCCGCCGTTTTAAATACATTCTTTTTAATTCAAACTCATCTGGATATTCTGTGATTGCAGCATCCTGTCCCGCTATGCAATGAAAGGGTAGCATAGTGACATTGTGGCATTTCACGCAGTACAGTTCTGTTTCAGAACATTAGAGACACATACTCAATTCACAGAGCATGCGTATTGGTGCCTGCATGAAAAAGAGCTGACAAAAAAAAATGCCTATTTTTTTTCTCATTTTCTCTACTAAAGTTATTTCCAGTTGTTTCGTATGTATAGAAATTCTTGATGGGAAGGAAATTCCAACTCTCTCAGTTAGCTTACTTGCTGATTTTACCTTGTATGCAGAATATAGAATATCTGTTAATAATGAATTGATGAACTCCGGAGAATAGCAGTGCTCGAAAAATCGACCCAACGACGTTTCATGTGACCCAAGTCGGCCGAGCCGCTCCGGTGACATAGTCAGAGACACAGGTTCGTGTCTCGGATGAAACACGATTGATGCGATTATTAGACGGCGGTGATCTTTTCTCTCCCTGGAACCAGTGACGCTAAATCAGAAATGAGAAACTATTATACTTATAAGGCTTAGCAGTTCAGATATTTACTGCAGCGCTTAATAAAAAAAGAATGCAGAGTCCATAGGACAAGAAAGGATATGAAAATAATCGGAATTATCTTTTAAGCATGCTTGGATACGTCGGCCACGATGGCAGAATGCATTGTCCTGTTGAGACATGTTACCGCTAGAACTGCGCAAAAATGGATCTATAACCATATCGAGAAAGCCCTCAGCTTTGAGCTGGACATAGATACGCTGTTAAAGGCCTTGGTGCTGAGTTATATTGCAGCGCCCTGTGTGGAGGGTTTGTTTGATACTTCGTTTGCCGGAAGTTCTGTATCGGGGGTTTAACCCGTATTTCTCCCGACTGGAGCAGATAAATAAAATACAAAGTATATAATGAATTAGCTTTATTTTGCTTTCCGCTAAGCTAATTATAATGAATAAGCTCTTTCTACCAGCTAGCTAATGATAATAATGAAGCTTTCCTACTGAGCTTCAAATAGTGAATTCAAATGGTTGTTGTTACTAGTTAATTAAGAACATGAATAAAGTCTCCTGCTAGTAGTGTAGTAATTAGGATGTATAAAGTCTTAACGCTGGTTGTTAATGGTAATAAACTAACGATATAAACCGAACAGCCAGACAGAGGTCTGACAAAAACTATTAATTGAGAAAGACGTACTTACTCAAATCTTTTTTTATTATGCGACTCTTGGTCGTCCAAAGCACACACACACAACTTGTTTCACAATAATGAAGAATCCAACTAATGGCATAGAACGAAACTCTCTCCTCTAGTATAACAACAAACGCTCTCCTTATAACAACAAAATCTCTCCGTACAACACCAAACGCTCTCCTTTTGCTATCGATGAACGCCCCTATATATACTGGCTACCACCACGTCATGACTTACACTCATTGCCAGATCTCATTCATCGGGTGAAATAATATTTCGTTCAGTAAGAAGATAATTTACATAGTAAAATAAAATAACCAGAGATAGTAAAATCAAAAGGAAAGTGAATATAGAGTATACGTTACAAGTATTAAAAATCGACTGAAGTTAAACTTTGCTCTTGCAGTGAGGAAGATATTTATTCAAATGTCGTGGGGAATGTCTCTAAGCTTTTGTCCATAATTTTCATTCTTTCATTATTTTATTAACACGTCGGTCTTCCTTCTCTCTCTAATCATCAGCACCATTGCTTTATATTTATCCCCGTCACGCCGAGCAGCAAGCCATTCGCACTTCGCTAATCCTCCTTCTCCGTGAACTTTCTGCTACCGAGTCATTTTCTGCCGAAGAGTGAAGTCCAACGCCTTCCCAGAAAGCACTGACACTCCTTAAAATGCCTTCTCTCTGAAAACGCAAAGTTCTTTAATTGGCTTCGCTGCTGCCCCTTTTTCTTCCTTCCTCGCAGGAAAGTGTCCACGTAACCATAAATCTAACACCCCTCTGTTGCGTGAGAAAAAAAGCATACTTCAAGAACCGTCGCTCTGCTCATCAAAATGGCAGGAAATTGGAGTAAAATGATTACAATTCATTATCCTAAAAATGGCTACTGAACTTTACTTCTGATAAATATGGATGCCGAGGTTACAACGCACTAGAGGGCTTAAAGTGTCCCAACAGATGACTTCCCATATTAGCGGACCTCGATAAGCACTACAAGACCTAAACTGTCTCAACAGATGACTACACGTGAAGGAGGGAAGACACAAGGCATGGAAACAGGTCACGGGGTCATCGGGTCGGCTATTTCTAGCGGGTCTCCGTTTTATATTTGAGAAAAAAATATTTGAAAAAAAAATGCGTATTGTGGAATTTTGTGCTCAATACTGGTGCTAGCGGAGTGAAAAATTATTTGTCATACAAAAATATTGCCATCTCTTTCTTAAAGCAAATGTTTCCACCGACCGACGATATGGCGAAGACACTAGACTCACCGACACCATATCGTAAAACGATACTTCCTTTGCGTTTGCTTTCAGTGAGATTGTACGCAGCAAGATACAGGCAAATCCCTGTTGCCTGCTTCTCTGCTGATTCACTCTCTCACACACCGCGTGCCACACTGTAAGACCGAGGGTTACTTTTCACCTCGCGTATTTTGCATTGAGCACCCAAAGGCTTTCGTTTGACGTGATAACATCCCGTTCCATTGCATGTAGTGCCATATTTGTTTTGTTAATGTGGATGAAATTAATATTAAGGAGATTGAAAAAGACGTCAAGGCCAACAAATGCGTGCTTGTTGAAAACAAATGGGAATAGTAAGTGCGGAAAGTTGTTTCGTTTCATTAAGAAACCAGAGTATGTTTCACAGCAACACCAATGTTCACAAGCTTGCGATGAGTTGAAAATTTCCAAAATGTGAATGTTGATTTCATGACTGTTCTTTCTTTTTGAGGAGCAATGATGATATCAACACCACATTTTGGAAACTTTCAACTCGTCAGAAGCTGGTGAAATTTGGTGTTGCTGTGAACATATTCTGAAGCTTGATATGTTATCAAGAAAACAGCAAAAACTGAAAATGGCAACAAAATGTCGTCGACGTACCGTAGAGCAATGACAGTGATACGGAGTACTACCAAGATTGTCCGGCTATCGTAGGAAATGGTTCCCCAGACAGTCACTCCCGGTGTGATAGCCGTGTACAGTTCCACGGTAAAAACAGGATGCGTACGTATGTGGTCACGTATGCACTGGTCATCGGAGCCAAGTGCAAACCGTGACTCATCACTGAAGACAACACGATGCCGCTGGACCGTATCTCACGTTGATTGGGCCAGACACCAAAGCAACCGGTGCCAGCGGTGCTCTCTGATCAGTGGTAGGCAGCGGTGTGACCTCCTGGAATGCAGTTCTCATTCCACAAAAGTCATCTGGAAACGATCCGGATGGCTACTTCCGAACCTGTAAACGACGCAAGATGGCCACGGATGGTTGAGAGCGACGAATTCGGTTTTGTTCGCGCGGCTCTCACAATCACTCGATCCTCGCGCTCTGTCGTTGCCCTAGGCCGTCCACTGCTTGCGTGGCGTGGCGGTGGGTTGTGCCCTCCTCGACCTATTGGTACCAACATTGTTCGACTGACGCGTCGCTCCGACCCAAAAGCCTGGAGATACGGAAACGTGACCAATCGGCCTTTCCCAGACCAATTATACGTCCTCTCTCAAACTAGCTCAACTGCTCGCTCTGTGCACTAATCCGAATTCGAGGAATCCTCACTGCCCGTGGAGGTTAATGCAACCGCACACTGTAAAAAAAATTCTGAAATTCACGGCCAACTTTCTGTCATTTCTTTCGTAAATTAACGAAGCATATTTCTGATACAACCTTTTCCGTGAAATGACGGAAAGAACCTCGAATTTCACGGACATTTCGTACTACAGGAAAATTCTGAATTTTCAGAAACCTTTCCGCAGTTTCTTTCTTATATTGACGGTAAATTACCGTTTTAGAGGTGTGTTAACGGAAAATTCTGAATTTTCAGAAACCTTTCCGCAATTCATTTCGTCTGTTAACGGAAAATCTCCGTTCTCGCTTTTTCGGTATCCGTATGACCAAGAAGTATCGGTAATAGGAGCGATTGGTTAGAACACTTGAGGTTTGATTAACTTTTAAATTTCAATCGTCTGTCGAATTTTGAAGTTTCGTAGCGAGATCAGACACTGTGGATACTATATCGCATGGATTTTGTTTATTTTGCACAGGATATTTCTTCTCCTTTCCTCTATTTGGTGCACCAGCCGGGTACTTATGGTACAGATGGTTATACGATGTCTGTGTATCAGTCTTTGGACAAGCTATCAAGTTAAGTTTTATATATTTTTTTCTGTGTGTGTGTGTGTGTGTGTGTGTGTGTGTGTGTGTGTGTGTGATATAATACCATACAAAAGTACATTTCCCCTTTTTTAAAGATAACTGAAAGTCATTGTCAGTGTAAAATAAATCATCTTGCAAAGTATTTTGTTGCTTCGAAAAATCGGATAAAAAATGCTTAATTTGTGAAAAGTCCTCTTACAGAAAAAAATATTACAAACCTATGCAGAAAAATAATAAACTCAAACAGAAAATAAAATGACTAAATCACTCGCATTAATGACAAAAAACAAAGTTTCATCGTCGCGGAATTCGTCTTACGATGTACGTGATGCTGATCGCTGAGCGTTCGTAGATCAGTGGTTACAGGCGCTAGTTAAACCAGCTCGAAAGTTGGGGTAACAGCTGACAAGTGGAGATCGTCGATTTTGCGAATTTCAGTTTAAATGCGGAAAAACCTGACATGGACTTTCCTGAAATAAACGGAAATTCTGTTTACGAAAAATCTGTGAAAATACGGAAGTTAAAATAAACGGGCACGTTTAAAAACAGAAATTTCTGAAAAACACGGATACCTACCGGCAACTTTGCTGCACGTGATTTTCAGAAATTTTCCGTCAATTCACACGACTTATTTTTTACAGTGCAGTCCGCTGTCATCTCAAAAGCAAGATCGTCCCTGCGTGCGATCTTTGCTCTTGAGATACCCTCCTCGGTGCGCGGTTCCCATGCGCTGTGTAGGGCCATTATGTAGTCATTGGCAGTTATTTTTTAATCGTTTGCATACTCGCTCCTGAGGTAATTGCACGCGGAGTTTCATCAGGATTGAACGACTTTCTCGGTTTGCTTAGGTTTTTTTTTTTTAAATTTTTGGAAAAGTGTAAAGGTATAAACATTCTAGAGTGACAATCAGCTAGAGAAATGATGTAAGAGATAATTAAGAAAGGTATTTTCTTTTTTACGCTTTCCAACCGTAGGTTGAAGAAGCGCATATGCTCTAGCTTTGACCTTCTGTCTGTCTGCCCGCACGATACCTCGCGTAAAAATGGTTCGATTTCGATGAAATTTTAGTATGTAGCAGGGGACAACATGGGGACGAACCCTATCGAAACTGGGCGAAATGGGGTCAAAGGTCAAAACATAGGAGCGGGGAGCGGGATCCATTCCATTGTTCTTATGCGCCATAACTTACGTAAAAATGCTTCGATTGCGACAAAACTTTATCACATTGTTCCGAAGATATACTGAACCGATTCTGTTGAATATCATCGAAATGGGGTCAAAGGTCAGGACACAGCAGCAAGATTTATTCCACAGCAATTATCTTGATAACGTGAGTAATAACTTGTATAATGATTTCTGGTATGTTGGAAAGCGTATCATAACCAATGCATTGCATGATTTTACTAACTTGTTAATCTATTAAGAGAATGCGATACTCATATAATCATCCATCACCAGAATCGAAGAAGGAATTCACACAGAATGGGAAACTTTGCGGGTGGGTTGTTCTGTGCTAGAAAGTTTAAGAACCGCAAACAGCTTTAAGGATGTATTCAAGTTCTGCTATTCCTTTCAGAAGAACGGACTCTAAGAAACTCTCATAACGGAAACAAATCGCAATAAAATTAACATTCGTATTATGTTTAGGTGTTCTAGATCTTCAATAATGGTTAGAAACACAAACCTTAGGTGTTCTCTTGCAGTGGAGTGAAGACTAACCTAGATACATTGACCAATAAGATCGCAGTCTGGTGGAGTATATCTGGGGGTAACACAAGTTTACGGATTGATTCAGATTTCGATGAGTAAAAATATTCTGGACATTAAGAAAGAAAAATGAAGCTTTTTGTACTGAGAGGGTGTGACGTATACTCTAATTTAATCTTCTTCTTTAGTTCCTGTCTTTTAAAGTAAATTTAGGTTTACTCTCGTCAGACTTTTCCCGCCTGAATGCTACATTTTCTGTCTCGGCGAATTTGTGTTTGGCAACCTCACAAGTCAAACTATAATAACATATGCGAAAGCTGAGCTTCTGTTTTGAAATTTATCGGGGCTGAGAACCTTTTTAGTTGAGGGATTTCACGAATTCAAGCTGACTTGAGTGGTCACAATCGCTTACGCTTCCTTGTTCTAGAATCTGATTTGTTCGTCGAATGTTGGCAATGTTCTACGATTATAATGATTTGGAGCACGACTTTGTAAATCCTTGTGAATTGCTAAAGTATCAGACAAACTCAGTATTGTGTATTGCTGAAAGAGATAGGATTGTATGTCACTGCGTATGTTCTATGACTAAATGTTTGAGCAGAGTGTCCTTGACTAATAAAAAGACTGAACTTCGTGCATATGAATCGTCTAGCGGTTTTGGTTTAAGTGATTAATTAGTTGATTCATGTTAATTAAGTGCAGAACTGCACGATGTGAAGCTACCCAAGATTCGGCTAAGTAATTCATTAAGCTTTATAGTGAAGCAAGTAATTGCATCAGGTTTACGCTTTAGTCAGAAGAGTGCTTTATAGTAAAGTTTATGTTGGGGTATTAGTTTGAACCATAAATAATTATCAAAGAAAACAAATATTACTTCACAATTAATTATCATCCTATAACTGTCGTAGTGAACAAACTGAGTCTACTGGCACGAAATCTGCATTGCCTCTCGAGAGGGTAACACTTCAGTAGGATATGTGGATGCGATCTTGATATATTTTACATTTTTCTACAGGCATATAGCTAAAATGACTTTTTTGCCGGTGGTCACCTTAGAAACCACGTCTTCCTGCTCCAGATCCGAATATTCTCCCAACACAATTACCCCGGCAAGTTTGCTGGAACTTGCTGTTTTGAAACCTGCGTCACCTCAGTGCAATGCTACCATTCTACTGATTTTGACTCCAGTATAATGATAGATTTTCTTAATCTACTGACTTTTTTTTCTGTTTTAAAACCACCTACACACCCAGCGACATGCTGTCTAAGAATGTCTGCATTCTTTCAGTACTCACCACCTACTGAACCGACCGACAAGACTCACCTCAGAACTGCTCTGTAGAGAAAATTTAAGCAAAATGGCCACCTTAACACTGAGTGTCATCGGGAAAAAAAGATTATACTTGTTTTCTCAAAAAAAAAAACACCCACTTACGGATGTGAGCTTAACCACATCATTCCTATGTACTATGCCATTTTGAAAAGCGGAATAATCAGCCTTTTCTCCCTTTGATATCGCCACTAAGTCCCAGAGATTTGTGACTCCAGTGGGAGGCTGGAATGAAAAAAAGAATGACATTAAAACATCGATATACCTGAAATTAAAAAATATGAACAACATACTTAAAATTTGAAATAATTAGCATAATTTATACGTCAAAATATTTGCTTTAAATATAGATGTTTTTCTGTAAAATATGCATTTCAATAAGGATGTCCTTTACTGCGACGTGTAAGAATTACGGACCCCAGTGACTTATACAAAATGAATCCGAATTTAAAACGACAATTTGTGGAATATGGGTAATATTTATACTCTTTTGTAGCGACCTTTTACCTGTAGCGCCTTTTTAAATTATTACAAATAGGATCGCATTCAGATATGTAGGCTCGTTTTAGAACTACGAGGTATCTGCGGAGCAGAAGGACCCTCCGAAGATAACATGTGAAAATGGTTTTCATTCTTTGGCTGACAGTTTTGAGTATTAAACTCAAATCATACCAGTGGGGGAAAACTTTAAAATCTTGAATGGGGCTTGTGAATTTAGCTGATGCAGAGATGTAGCCGTTTTGTTTGCAGTGATTCAAGTTCGGAGTCACTCGTCGGATTTGTACTAGTGACTTGGAGTATGACGACAAAAGAGATTCTCAAAATAGTATAACTATACTAAAAATACGAAAATTCTTGGCGTAGAATAAAGATAAAATTTTCCAAGCTTTCGCACATCAACCAGATGGCTTTCTCAAGGAAGGTAGACAGCTAACTGCAAACTGGATAATATAACGTTTCAACACTTTGAACGCGGTGACTTGAGTAGACAATAAATGATTAGGAGCAAACGTAATATTTTTAAGAAACGAGGTCACGTTGGTTGGGCACGCGGTACAATGGTAGAGAACTCGGCATTATTTGAAGAATTGATTCCAAATACGTGGCAACTCCAGAGAAACGCTATCATTGCAAGCCTCGAAGCTGGTCAAGATTTCCAAGGTTTGCAATCATAGCGTTTCTCTGGAGTTGCCACGTATTTGGAATCAATTCTTCAAATAATGCTGAGTTCTCTACCATTGTACCGCGTGCCCAACCAACGTGACCTTGTTTCTTCGAAATATCACATTTGCTCCTTATCATTTATTGTCTAGTCAAGTCACCGCGTTCAAAGTGTTGAAACGTTCTATTATCCAGTTTGTAGTTAGTTGTCTACCTTCCTTGAGAAAGCCATCTGGTTGATGTGCGAAAGCTTGGAAACTTTTATCTTTATTCTACGCCAAGAATTTTCGGATTTTTAGTATAGTTATACTATTTTGAATGTAATTTGGCGTACAGTTCCTACTTTTTGAAAAGGAGATTCTTTCAGGGAACACCTGTGCACTTTAGGGTGGTGCAATAGCCCCAGATGAGTCCGGGTTCGAGTTCTTGGTGAGGCATGGGTGGAGCTCTTGCTTACGGCACTGGTTCTGTCTCCCCTTTCGGGAAGCAGTGCCCCCAAATTAGAGACGGATGACTGCTTATATCCCATTGAGTTGATCATACGGTGGTCGTTAAACTTCCAAATAAAAAAAACAAGTTAGTAAACTCATGCAATGCATTGATTATGATTTGCTGTCCAACATACCAGAAATCGTTACTCAAATTATGAGGATAATGGCTGCGGAATAAATCTCGCTCCTGACCTTTGACCTCATTTCGAAGATATTCAACATAACCGGTTCGGTATACCTCCGGAACAGCATGTTAAAGTTTTGTCGCAATCGAAGCATTTTTACGTAAGTTATGACGCATAAGGGCAATGGAATAGATCCCGCTCTGATGTGCTGACCTTTGACCCCATTTTGATGATATTATACAGAATTGGTTCGATATAGCTCCGAAACAACATACTAAGGTTTTGTCGCAATAGAAGCATTTTTAGTCAAGTTATGAGGATAATGGCTGTGAAATAGATCTCACTCCTGTGCCCTGATCTTTGACCCCATTTTGATGATATTCAACATAATCGGTTCAGTATATCTTCGGAACAACGTGATAACGTTTTGTTGCAGTCGAAGCATTTTTACGTACGTTATGACGCATAACGGCAATGGAATGGATCCCGCTGTTATGTCCTGACCTTTGACCCCATTTTTCCCATTTTCAATAGGGTTCGTCCGCAGGTGGTCCCCTACCACATACTAAAATTTTATCGAAATCGAACCATTTTTAAGCGAGTTATTCTGCGTGTTGACAGACAGAGAAAGCTGGAGCATATACGCTTCTTCAACCTAAGGTAGAAAAGAGTAAAAAAGAAATTCGAAGTGCATGGTTTTCCCCACCAGAGGCAGTTGCGGTATATTACGTTTACGAAACGTATTTGCGCATCTGAAAATACGATTTTTTTTATTTTGGGGTTTAATGACCACCATGAGCAACTATAAGGGCAATAGCAGTAGCCCGTCTCTAATTTAGGGTCACTACCTCCAGGGAACGCAGGAAGCCAGCCCCGTATGACAATCACACCACCCATGCCACATTTTGGACTCAAACCCGAACCCAGCTCGGACGACTAGTCAGAATCTACGCCTGTCACCATTCTGCCATCGGGGCTGCAAATGTCGGATTTCTAAAATTCCTTTTCCACACACGTGACTACCATTTCCTATACACTTTTAGGGTTTACTTTGATGCACCATTTTCTCTGCAGGTGGCGCAAATTTCAATTTCTTTTTTGTTCCGTGATATTATGCATTTCACGAATTCAAGCATATTAATGATATCCAAATGTGAAAGACAATAAAAATAAAAAAAATAAAAAATAAAAAATAAAAAATAAAAAGCGAACTCCGTTTATTATGCGTAGAAAATAAGGGAATCAAAAGATGCTAGCTTTCACTACCTCCGGGTAGCTTCATCAGGCATTTAGTAGTTAAAGATCGCAGAAGCAACTGGAATAAATGTATTACTGAGAATATAATTAAATTCAAAATAAGTAAAACACTTGTACGATGTCACGGGTTGTTTGATCCCAGGGCCAAACAACTATGTTTTACTTATTTTGAATTTAATTATATTCTCAGAAATACATTTGTTCCAGTTGCTTCTGCGATCTTTAACTACTAAATGCCTGATGAAGCTACCCGGAGGTAGTGAAAGCTAGCATCTTTTGATTCCCTTATTTTCTACGCCTAATAAACGGAGTTCACTTTTTATTTTTATTGTCTTTCACATTAATTGGGCGTACAGAAACCCGTTTTTTCATCGATCGTATATATATTAGATATCCAAATGTTTTAAATTTTCGAGGTTCATTATTTTCCCTCAAACGGGCGTGGCAAGAGTGTATATTTGCATGTGCGCTATATCCGTACTTCTACAAGTATCACCGTGTTTTTCATCTTACAAGTCGATATGGAGTATAAGTCGAATGGGTTAAATATCTCAATTTCCTTATCTTCATTGATAGATGTCGATCTATAATATAAGAAGAGGCTAGAACACATACAGTTAGTGTTCCGAAATTCTGCAACTATATTTTTAATATTTCAGTAAATAATATTAAAAGGAAGAGAAAGTGAGACAAATTCCGCATTTTTCTTTTCGGGGAAAAGTTGAATTTTATAAGTTTGTTCTTTTCTTAAGAACTGACGGTAACGTATTTCTGTTCTCCGACCGACCAGTAGCAGAAGCCGTCGCGCAAAGGTGAAAAACAGAACAAAACAAAAAACACAAAGGTCACGCAGGTGTGCCAAATCACAGTGATGCTTGCGACGTAAGTTATAGTTTGCTGCTTTCTCACAGAGTCCGATGGAAATCAGAAATCAAAAGGGCTTTTGATTTCGATCGGAAACATTAAATGAATTAGGATAAGCATAATGGAAGCAATAACTGATTTCAATTCAGTTGAGAGATACAATTGAAAGATTGGCAGAGCAAAAAAAGACTGCATTCGCTCTCACTGGTCATTATTCTTCTTAAAGCGCATGAGCAACTGGCTGTCAGCCCAATTATCACCAAGCAATCAACTGCGTGGCGGCGACGTGCATATAAATGCGATATATTGCAGCGATATAAATGATGGATAATCATATGAGATAATCCGATATAATAAATGCGATAAATCACTGCGATATACTGTATAAATGATGTGCAACCACTGTAGTTCTGACGGCTTTGCAAAACTAGGGGTGAATTCCACCAACTGGATCTTGGAGAGATCGCGAGGGGGAAGCAATTAACATCCCAGCAAAAACACAAGTGCTGGGAAACTGCTGGCCACCAGCTGGCAGTGATGGGTCACTGCTGGCTGAAATCTGCCGCTCGCGGTCCGTTGGTGGCAGCGCTATCAGTTGACGAGCCATTGATGGCCCTGCAGCATCGCCATGAATTGTGGGCTTCCAAGCAAGTGCCACTAGTGGCCCGTTGCTGGCAACCAATGCAACCCCAATAGCAGGTGGAAGCAGCGGGACTGCGCAAGCGCAGAAGCAACACTTGCTGTGTCTCTCATGGTACCAGTTAGTTGAAGACGACACTATTGCCATCGTGTTATTTTAGTGGATGTTAAGAAAAAAAATCCATATGTGGAGAGGCGAATTAATTTCCTAATGAAATTTTACGTCGACGAAGATATCAGATTAAGCCGTGAAATACTAGATCACAGCCATGAAATACACCCACTCCATTCCCATGAATAACGATTCATGGAATGGAGTGGATGAATAACAAGAAAAAATTTGAAACCGCTTGAAACAAATATCCTGGAAAACCATTAAAACAACGTTTGTTGAGGAAAAAAAAAAAGAATTATACGCGTACAAAATTTATTAATTATTTGAAAGAAAACAAAAAGCAACGCTATGTAGTGTACTCATTCATGGGTTGAATACACAAGACTGGGAGGAATTCGCTTCTGAAAATAACGAGAAGTAAAATAAAATATCTTTACTCTTTAAAACAAATGTAGCTTCGGACAACGCAAAGGAAAGACACAACGTTAAAAATGTAACAGAATGTGACATGAACCCGGGTAAATATATATTTATTCAACAACCTCTTTTCAAGATGGCAAGGACAGTACAAAACTTTGGAAAGCGACTCTAAGTATGTACACTCCTTGAAAATGAGTGAAGTTCCCTTAAGGTAAAAAAAAAAAAAACTATCGTTACGTTGAAAAAATTTATTTATCAATTATATGAAACTGACTTTTATGAAAAATACCTCGCAATATTGTAAAATGAAAGAGAGAAGCATTCGATTACACATTGCATACCAAACAGACAGCTTTAAGCATTTGCTCGAGCGTGGCAAATTAGTCCAGTCGGTAGAGAGCTCAGCTACCACGCCAACGGCCATGGTTCAAATCCACTCAGATGCAAACGGGTGTTTTTCGGGTCTGTTGAGAAAATTTCCCCAGCGCCGTGCGTTAATTCACAAGTTTCGTAAGAGTAGAAAAAGAAATGTAGCTTTGGGAAACTGCGGTTATCCCTGCATTTATAATTATTATTATGGCTACTACTGGGAAATTGGCGGACAAGATTCGGCAAGCCACCAGTTACCGTCCGTGGTTGCCGGATGCCACTAGCGGACCACATTAGACTAGCCATCATTTCTGGAACGTGCTTGCAGGGCCACTGAAGGGCCACTTGTGGCAGCTACTGCCTGTGATGGACAACTGATGGCCCTGTTGTGGCACATGACAACTGTTGGCCGCTCGGACATTTTATTGAAGGTTCGGCAGCGGCAACATAGTGCCGGGCCATTGCTGGCAGTGCTGGCCCAGCAAGACTGTTTTTGCTGGGATACGACAACTGACACTCCAAATCCGTCACGTCATTTTAATGTTTCTGTTGAGCGGAAATATCCGTTTCAGTAGCTTTCAACCAAGTTTTTATTGAACATGCCTGGATCATTACCGAATTTAAGGCGTAATGTATATTTTTCCTCATTGAGAAATTTCAATAGATAAGTCGATGTAGTGTATAAGTCAAAGCCTGGACTTCTGAAGACAAAAGTGTCCTCTTATAAGAGGAGACTTTTATCTAAGGAATTCCTTTTTGCATTCGATTGCTGTAAAGACCACCGAAATTCCCCATACGATTTTCGGGTTTTCAAAACCGGAAATTTTTTCTGCTTGGTTGAATAAAATTCCGTCAGCTATATTTTACTAGCTGAACCTTTTGTAATTAAAGTTTAAGAAGCATCTGCCTACTTGGAGTTTTTTGTCAACAAGCGTAATAATTTCACCAGAGAACTTTAGCTCATTTTTTGTATACTTTGAATTAATGTTCAACAACTCTATGAACTTCACTTCGTACTTCTTAAAATAAATTTGCCAGCAATATCCTCTTTAAAATCCGATAAATAAAACGTTTCTCAGTTGGTCATTATGAAAGCAGTGAATCACTTGCAAATAACTAACATTTCCCAAGCCACCTCCGTTTTGTGAGAATATTCAAACAATTGTAGAATGCAGTGAGCATTCTTCCTTTGAGAACAATGAATTAAATGTGTGATAGTGCTGCTGCAAATTCTGTTTTGGAGTAACAGGGTTTGCAGCTCCGAGAACAATTAAAATGCATTTTATTCATGTATCTTTAAGCAACTGCTGCTCCGTCAGATTACTTCACGTGACAGTTCATTACCTTCTCCTTGGAAAACAAAACTTAATTCTGAGCGACAAACCTTCTTATCGCTTTGCTGCGACGTTTATCTAATACTTTAACTCTTCAACCAAAAGGAAAGAGGCAGGAATTTCAAGCAAGCAGGAAAACATTAATGGAACAGATCTCGAGATTCTTGCGAAAAAACACCCTTCTCCGAGACTGTTTTATCTTTATTTTCTTTCACAGTACCAGACAAATGGCGCAACATACCACATTCGTCCTTCCGGATACGTCTTTTTCTTCCACACATTTCGAAAGAAAAAGCCTAAGAAAGAAAAAAAAGCGTGAATTATTCTTATTCTTCTTGCCATAGCCTAGAAAATACCTCGAAGTGTTAAAAGTATAACTTCTCATTTTCCATTTTGTGTGTTCAAGGAAAATAAAGTTAGGATCATCAGTATTTTAAATTCATGTTTTTAGCAAAGGTGAGTTTGAATGCACAAGTGGCAAATAAAGAAAAGCATCTTTTTTTTTTCTCTTGGTTTTAGAGAACAGAAAGTGCTTTCATCGGAGCACTAAGGTTCTAGGAATTTCCACGTAGAAATTGCTGTAACAAAATTTACTTCAGATACCAAAGCTTCTCATCTCTTGTTCATCAGACTATATTATATTTTTTACAGATCTGTTTTTTTATCCTGCGTTGATTATACTTAAATAAAATTTTTTAGATCTTAAATTTTTTTCCAAATGTGCAAAAATCTAAGCTTTATCCCACATCCCCGGTTCACACAATGTTCAAGGAGACAAGGTATAAAGATTTTGCGAATTTACTCAGTATCAGAATGATAAATAGTTCTTATATTCTTTCAGATCTGGTAAATAACTGACATGATTTTACGGTGCTGTACAAGTTTTCTCTTCTTTTCAGGCAAATTTATTTGTAGTGAGGCTTAACCATGAAACAATCCACTGTTGCAGAAAAACTTCATTTCGCCATCTCTGTGCAGGATGAAAAATCACAGAAAAATTTGAATTTAAGTATCACGTAACTGTACACTTCTTGCGGCTTAAAACGAGGTGGTATACTCTGAAGTACTCTATGATGCTGCTGTTTATTTTAAGGCTTAAATGATTTTACATTTATTACCCCATCGAAACACTAATAACGTTTATTCGCACAGGAATGGTGAACTTACTTTCTTTGATAAGGGGTTTTGATTTCTCGCCTTCTTTGTTTACAAAATGGACTATGTATTCCATGAATACCATGAATACGGGATTACAGCAGTGTACAATACAAATTTGAAGTTGTGATTCCGTCTATTGGTGTAAATTATGACAAGAATTCAAATTACTCGGAAACTTGAGACTTGGTTGTCCTGGGTGGTGTAGTGGGTAGCATACTCGGGAGCAAACCGGGAAACACGGGTTCGATTCCCTCTCCAGGAAGGTGAAATTTTCAAGTTTTCGGATATTATATGACTTACCACTCTTGTCATGATTTACACCAATAGACGGAATCACAACTTCAAATTTGTATTCCCGTATTCACGGTTTATCTGCTTCTCAGGACAATAACAGGAGACAATTAATTCTATTTATCCAGATTCACTAAATATGAATGCCGTTGCTTCGACTGGCAATTCCTGTGATGTGTTATTTTCAAATTACTTGGAAACTTGAGACTTGGTAGTTTTGGGTAGTGTAGTGGTTACCATACTGGGGCGCAAACCGGGAGACGCGAGTTCGATTCCCGCTCCAGGACGTTGAAATTTTTAAGGTTTCGGATATTATATGACTTACCACTCTTGTTATAATTTCAACCAATAGACGGAATCACTTCTTCAAAGTTATATTCGGCTATGTATTGTTATTTCGTTAAGAATTATTTGTTCCCTATATCAAATTTCCAGGCGCAAGATTCTATGATGCCCACATAGTGTTGGGCACAAGTCACCATCGCTTTTGCAACTTATTGCTTTGACCCTAGAATTCATCCGTGCTGCATTATTATGCAGTGCAAGTCTATTTTTATGTACTTGGGGTGAGAGCATTAAAACGAATATCAGTTCTACGTACACGTATATGTCACTACAGATATTTGCTAATTAAACACTCTTCTAGTGAGGAATTTTCTGTACTCGCAAGTTTTGCCAGAAATGCAAATCAGCCACGCCGGTGGATGAGAGCTCTGAGGCCCTGGCTCCTGACCATTCGTAAGAGGTGGGTCCTAGTTCGAGTGCTGGATAAAGCATGGGCCATGTCGCTAGCCCTATCCCCTCCCAGGAACCAGGGACGGGTGACTTCTTGTAGTTCTAGGAGTTGCTTATGGTGGTCTCTAGTCCCCATTCATCCAAAAAATGAAATGGGAAAAAAATTTAGAACCCTGTTTACAACCATTAGCAACTCAATTTTACACTTTAATGTTTATGCTTTTAGACTCGTATTGGTGCATATTTCTCAAGCTTTCGTTGATTCTTTAAATGGAAACCATATACAGAAGACAAGTTTAGTGAAAGTGATGTTATGCGCCCTGTATCACTTTTATGAGCATACAAATTTTCTGCGCGCTTACATTGACACTACGTCTCGTTTTCTGATTTTCGAGAGAGCAACTGGAACTCAAAAATTCTGCCTTGCCCAATTTTTTCACGGATTTTGAAGCGCCTCCGAAATTTTTCCTACCCATAAATTTTAAACTGCAGCTTTAGAAGGTACTATCCTTGAAATTTAAAATACGTGCTATATTTTATATAATTCGATTTTACTTTGCAATCTTACTTCTATCTGTTTAGCGACTTTATAAAAGAAAGTAAGCGCTTTAAATGTAAAAAAAATGTTTTGAAAATTTCGAGTTCACCAGCTGTAAAAGCTTTGACAAATTTTTCTGTGGAGTTTTGCGTTTTGTTAGTGCATTCATCTTTTGAAACTTAACGTAACGAATTCGAAACGGACGTCTGAGCTAGTCTCAGAGAGACTCTGGGCGATCTGCGCTTACACAGCAATTTAAAAACAAAATCATGCTTTATGAACAGCGGACAGAGGAATGCCAATCTCCGAAAATGCACAGATGATTGATTTCTTTGGTCTCCCCAAAAATGACAGTCGAAAGCTCGCAACAATTTATTTGGGTTCGGGCATACTTATGTTTCACAGGATTCTAACATCTCCACAGGGACTATCGAATAACTCTGCTTCATATGTTTAAAATAAGTTTCTTTTGCACACGACTGAAATTTAAACCACTCTCAGCATGGTAGTAAAATGGACACTCGTTTCTGTTCGCAACAAAAATAAGAAGAAAAAAAAAAAAGAAAACATTCACAATAAAATTTGCATTTCGAACTGTTACTCACAATGTTATTCTGACGTATCTTAAAACTTTTCAATGTATATTTTAAATTGCTGCTTAATTTTGTGTAAACACCATGTGTACGACAGGTTTGCATTTGTACTTTACGCAATTGTGCAAAAAATGTTATCAATTTGTGTGTACAGAAAGTTGGTTAATTTCGTTAATAAAAAATTAACGAATTTCCTTTGATACGGATTTTGCATCGAGTAATGAAGGAATATTGTACTCACGCAAAAGAAAACAGTCATTAGTCTTAGAGATTTCAAATGGTAGCGATCTTCATATTTCGATACAGCTTCCTTCACCTTCTTTGAATGAATCCCATACATGCCCAAATTATCTTCGGATATAGATTTCTGATTCACTAAAATGTAAAATTAAAAAATCGTTCATCAAAAAAGTAAATAAGTCAAATAAACCTTATCTACATTTTTATGAAAGAGCTAAGCACAGGTTAAAAGTGAAATTTAGAAAGTTATAGTATGAAACTTAAACGTAAAATCATGTAACAAAATTTTAGGAATTTAAGAAACATTTACACAGAAAAAAAAATTAGAAAAGACAAATAGAGAAATAATCGGTGAATTCAGAAATCGTATACATGTAGCAAAGGTGCTAGGAAACACATACAGAGCAAAATGTAAGAAAAACATACATCAACGTTAGAAAAGCAAAAGGCGTCATTACCTGAGGAAACACACACATAAAGCAGAAATGTTGCCAACACGCACAGCAACACTAATAGTAAACACATGTAATAGAACGTTTAAGGAACGTACACAGGGAAAAGAAAATACTGGAAAGCACATACAAGACCAAAATAACATTAAAAAATACAGGCACTAAAAACTACAGGTAAATGCGGCTAATACACTGCAAAAATATTACTCGTAGGAAACACTCACACACGTGTGCACACACACACAGAAAAATGCATACACACAGCAGAAACGTTAGGATAAACACACTCACATGCAGCAAAAACTTTAGGAAACATATTGTGACGTACTACAGAAGTAAATCACCTGCCAAGGCGACAGATCTGCAGCAATATATTCCGTCCATGTAGCTTAGTTAGGAGAGAGCAATTTACTTCGGAGTAAGGGGCGCAGGTTCGATCTCCGTCACGGACAGACTTGTGTTTTCACATTGGTGCGCGAACGTAAAAATGGATACACTGGCCGTTGGGTTCTTCGAAAAATGTGTGATGATTTTTCCACACGTCGTATGGAATTAATGAAAATAAATTCCTACTTTGCTTCAAATTAAAAAAAAAATTAAGAGAGAGATGATGTAACGTACTACAGAGGTAAAGCACGTGTCAAAACAACAAATCTGCAGGAATACATTCAGTCCGTGTAGCTTAGTTGGAGAGTAACTTACTCCGGAGTGAGATGGCACGAATTGGATCCCCGTCACGGAAAAAATTGTGTTTTCACAATACATACACAGGAGAAACGTTAAATAGACATACACAGCATATACTTCAGGACACACACTCAAATTTCGTTTACGAGAAGGCACATTCATTGATCAATAGCCTTGAAATCATGTTTTCAGTGGAAAACAAGAAAAAACTGCCATGGAGAAACTTTCAGACTTTTGTCATATGGTGTACTCGTTTTACACAACAATTGGGTAATGTCCTTCCCAATTTGCCCTATTTACCTTCATGTTATGCCCACAGCAGTCATATGGAAACAAGTAATGACATTATTCGAACTAGGTAGAATTTATGAACTTTTGGAAGTCGTGTGGAGACAAATAATGACATTATTTGAACTAGGTAGAATTTTTGTACTTTTGGAAGCCAACAATAGCGTCTTGTATTATCAACGGCTGTCAAGATTTTTTTACACTTTTTCAAAGTGCATAATAACTAGTAACCCATGGGCTATTGTGTAGTTCTTCATCTCACCACCCACAAAGCCGTCGCAAGTTGACGACGGAGTCAAATTTGCTTTGTAAAAATTCATGCTATAGGTGGTTTTTTTTGCCCTTTTTGAAAAACCTGACTTTTACATCCTTAAGGTGGACGTCTAGTGATTTTGCTTCCTACACTTCCAATTCCGTACACATTTTCTTCACAATTAATGCGTTCCAAGGATGAAAATTTAAACATCTATTAAAAGAACTTCATATTGTAACTTGGAATACTTAATATTTTCTAAAACATAAACCCAATTAAGCAATCCAACATTTGTTTGCCTACTGTCGTCATCAAAGTACAGGTCGCCCCATCTTTTTTCTGGTCCCAACACCACCAAAGGAAAAGTTATTGATTTTTAATATAACTATGGTTATGCTTTAGAAAATATTAAGTATTCCAAGTTATAACATGAAGTTATTTTAATTGATGTTCAAATTTTTATCCTTGGGAACGCATTTACTGTGAAGAAAATGTGTACAGAAGTTTTTCCATTGGAAGTATAGGAAGCAATATCACTAGACGTCCACCTTAATCGTTCTGAAAGCGCAGATTCTTAGATTTCCTGGATGTATTAGAATAAGGGTGATTTAAAAACGTTCCAAGCGCTACTGCAAACAATTTTGTTCAGGTACTTCCG
The DNA here is from genome assembly GCA_039090855.1 of Macrothele yani. NCBI lineage: Eukaryota > Metazoa > Arthropoda > Arachnida > Araneae > Macrothelidae > Macrothele > Macrothele yani. The sequence continues at coordinate 164,025,788 of CM077029.1, read as the reverse complement.
GTCATTTAGAATAAAGAATAGAATAAAAATACCAACGCTTCTCACAATGAAATGTTTATTTTACATCGACTATAGTTTCGCAGAGCGTCTGGCTCGGCTTCGTCAGGATAAAGCAGAGCCAGACGCTCTGCGAAACTATAGTAGATGTAAAATAAACATTTCATTGTGAGAAACGTTGGTATTTTTATTGTGTATACTAACAGCGCAAGTTTAGTAGTCATAAATTATATATAAATTCTATACCTCCGGTCATTGTTAGAATGTAATGGTAGCGGCACACTGAAGGAAAATCACCCTAAAATAACAAGACATTTGAACACCACCTTCATGAAAACGACATTTTGTAGTGATGATAGAAGTTCAGCCAAATGCATGAAACGAAATGCGTTTGAAAACTTATTATCGAAACTTACCTGATGGGTTGAATATCTCCTCCCAAGGTCTGTTAACTAAGATCTTCAAGTAAGCTGTTGAAATTAATGGCAACATTGACCAAAGACGAACCGTCGAATCTCTGGAAGTACTAGCAAAGAAAAATGGCCTTTGGGGATGACTCGCTAGACCTAGAAGTGAAGAACATTTCAGAATAAAATACTAAATGATTACATAAATGCTATTTCATGGAAAAATCAGATTTATTGTATAGCAGATGTTTTCACTGAAATCTTTATTCCTATAATGAAAATTGCGTTAAGCTTAGGCTCAGGCACGAACAAGATGAAGTCTTATTTTCAAATTATCCATTTTATTGGTGAAATACAGAAAAGTTACGGTAGCAAAGTTTTCGCTCCTTACAGGATGTCATTTAAGGATTCAGGCAGTTAAGGATGCGAGGAAAGTTTGAAGATAATATTTAACTACTTGAAGTGGCTTGACTTGACATCACTTTTTATTCTGTATGACGTGCACAAATGACGGGTATATCCAGTGCAAGTTTATTCAACCAAAGATAAAAATGATACTGAAACTTGCAAGCAATTCTTTTGGAACCCTTACACAATATCACAGAAATTGACTGGTTTTCGTAGACAGAATATTATCATCGGCATGCTGTGTGCAACTTTTGATTCATCCTTTCGAAAAGCGAAATTTACAGACTTCATATCAAGAATAGTAGGCTTATCTCCCCGAATTCCCGACATTTCTAAAGTGAGTCGAATTTTTCAACAAAGCATCGCACCCGAATTTGGAATGTATGCACTCTTTGAATTATTCAGACATCATCGTTCTAGTCAAACTACAAATGTGTTCAGGAACAGGTGCGACTTTCAAGAAAACGTTTGCTATGACTGAAAGGCATACTGCAATATTTAGTTTCGTTTTGCTTGTGCATTCCGCTTCCTTTAAATATATCCCACCGACTTTACGCCATGTATTTGTGCAAACCTGTTTTCTGGTTTAATATAATTTATTTTTGCTGTACGCTTCCATTTTAATAAAAAGATATCTACATATTAATTGCAAATTTCAGCAATGTTTACTCATGATATTTGAACGGGCCTGTGATTTCCTCTTGGGCTGTGCGACGCTTGTTTGTGAAAATATGGATTGATTCAGGAAGGCACATCAATTAATGCTCAAATAAAGTCAGGCAACTGGGAAGGAACTTGTTAAACTATTAACGTATTTTCTTTGAAGTCAGCATAATCACGATATACTCTTGGAAATGTTATTTATGTATTATGACCTTGAAATGTCCTAATTCGAGGTCTAGAGGCTTCCTGTCGATTCCTGAAGCACAGAAGAAAATCTACTGTATTGTTCCGAGATTTTTGTACTTTGATTTGTCAAAGACGTTATATTTGGGCTCCAGCATGCACATTTGGAGCGCGCGACACATGGTGATTATTTGGTCCGAGTTTACCAGGGTAAAGGTCTTCCACCTTGGACAAAAGGTTCATTTGTACATAAATGTGCTCGTCTTTCGGCTGACATTTCAAGAAAATCCCTCGTCTCGAGTGGTTCAATCCTAATGCCCTACTCTGTCTATCTCAACTGGGAAAGATGAAAAAACCTTTTGACACCGTTTTGGTTTCCCATTTGTAAATAGTAAGTACCAGACCAACTCCTATAACAAGCACAAGACACAAAATTTCTCTGAGCTTCTTTCGGCGTTAGTTGCGATTCTATTGCTAATGAGAGCGCTAGGTATTTCATCGATTGAATTCCGTCTCGGAAAACATCTACTTTCCATGTTTGCAGATGTTTAAAACATCGTTAAAACATAATGCGACAGAAGTAAACCTTCTATCTGAATAATTGTTATATTTCCGGAAAAGTCTTTTATCGTGTTTGTGGTGAATTCAGGGAGTAAATTTCGTTGTTGAAAAAGTGGCTAAGTTTGATATTAAATCAGAAGCTAGGAAATTGGAGTAATACTTTGAGAAAAAAAGATTTTAAACAGTAATTCTTTTTAGAGCATACTTTTCAGGATCATTACTCGCTCAAGATATAATAAATAAATACAAATATACAATATGATAAACTATACAAGACAGAAGGTATAGGCATTTTATTTAACATTTATTGATTCATTTAGTAAGGGTTATCTTGCTAAAGAATACACAACATTTTTCTTTTTTCAAACACAAAGCGTTTATAACTTAAACCACAAAACAATTAAACTCTTTTTCTATAAAATAATTAATCTGTGATCAGGAGTCTCAGGTAAAAACCGGTATGAAAATACATAATTGCTCACAACTCGGGAACAGTCAGAGAGAATGCAATATTTCTTAATTTTTGTACTGAAATCATTATCTCACAGATACTGGATTATGTTTATCTGGGAGGAAGATTACTAATGGTAGATATATTGATGAAGCAACATGAATTTGATGTACTTCCTTCCTGTTGATTTTCTGTCAACATTTTTTTACTAGCGCACAGAGACTTCTCTGCGCTATTGCACTTTCGTTCTGCGTACCATAATTTCTATTTATCCATTCCAGGTCAGTGCACAGAATATTTTCTTTGCATCTTGAAATGCGGAGTTTTCTTCTTTTTTTCTTTTACTTCGCTTGTTAAAAGCTTTTCTGTCCCTTTTACATCCGGAGACTAAAATTTTGTTCGTTAAAAGTGATTAAATTAGCTTTGAATCAACACTATACCAAACAAAAGTGCCAGTTTTGCTCGTTAAATCCGGAATCTGGATAAATACGGTCTGTTTATAGTCGGGTTCCATTGTACATCCTGATATTATGCCTGTGACAAAGAACACATACAGTTGGTACAACTGTTTAAATATCAGTTTTTTCTAGAAGCAGTGCACATTTACGACAAGTTGACCTTTACACACACACAACCGATCTAAATCATCGAGACGTCGAGTCTAACTTTGAGACGATTCATTAAACGGCAATAAGATTTGATCTCAAACTTTTGAGACGAATTCTTTCCAGGTGACTTTTCAAAGAACGTACAGAAATCATTTAAGAAATGTTGTCCATTCACAAATCATTTAAGAAATGTTGTCCATTCACAAATAATTTAAGAAATGTTTTCCATTCACAAATCATTTAAGAAATGTTGTCCATTCACAAATCATTTAAGAAATTCTGTCCATTCACAAATCATTTAAGAAATGTTGTCCATTTACAAATCATTTAAGAAATGTTGTCCATTCACAAATCATTTAAGAAATGTTTTCCATTCACAAATCATTTAAGAAATGTTGTCCATTCACAAATCATTTAAGAAATGTTGTCCATTCACAAATCATTTAAGAAATGTTGTCCATTCACAAATCATTTAAGAAATGTTGTCCATTCACAAATCATTTAAGAAATGTTGTCCATTCACAAATCATTTAAGAAATGTTGTCCATTCACAAATCATTTAAGAAATGTTGTCCATTCACAAATCATTTAAGAAATGTTGTCCATTCACAAATCATTTAAGAAATGTTTTCCATTCACAAATCATTTAAGAAATGTTGTCCATTCACGCTTGTACATATCCTGAATTGACTTCGCTGTATTTGCTCCGCTTAATCTGATCTACACATATTGAAAGTAAGTACTCGTATTCTCGACACAAGTAAGGAAGTAATGATAAATATCATTATTTCCTGTAGATTTTATCTACTCGTGTTAGACGAAGTGGAAATAAGATTATGTTTCATTACGTTAAGGAAAGTACCCTCTGAATGTTAAGTTATGTATATTATATTTCCCTATTGCAGAAAAACAGCCAGAAAATGAACAATATCAATGAACATAAGATTCTTGTTTTAGCAGGTGTTAAATATCGCAGATAGAAGAGCGAGTCGTTCGCGCAGTTATGTGAATTTCTACGATGCTGTAGTTAAAGGTTCATACAGTAGAAGCTCACGCAAAACAGTGCTGTCCTGAAAAAAACCTTGCAATTGCTATTCCAACTAGTCTTACAAATCGTTTGTTTTACCACCATAATGTTTTTCCAGTGCGAAAATCATCATGACCAACCTTTCTCAATCTACTGTTGGATGAAAGTCTCCCAAAGTATCTTTCTTGTCGCTCCGGCATGCGTTCGAATTTTATCCATCCATCTGCCACATGGTCATTCTCTAGCTGTTTACCTGTTTCTCTGTAGCCAGTCCACTATTTCATTAGTCCAACGGTGGCCAATGCTTCAAGCAATATGTCTAACGCATTGCTATTTGAGGGTGTTTTTTACACTGAACATGATGTATTCCACTCTTGTCATATTTCCATATCCGCGAATTTCTATCTTTCTTAGTTACAACAAGTATGCATATCTCCATACTTCTTCGAGTTGTCCGCTGAGCTCATAAGTCTTCTTTAGTTAAAGTCCACGTCTTTGATCCATAGTAAGAGCTGGAAGAATGCATTGCTTAAACACTTTTATTTTACGACATAATGGTAAATTGCTTTGGAAATTGTACTGCTTCTTCCAAATGTACTACAGCCAAATTTCATACGTCCACTAATTTTTTCTTCGATGTGGACCTTGCTTGATATAATTGTTGTCCTGTAGATGTAGGTAACCGTTGCTTCTAAATTTGTCCCCATCAATCTTAGCAAGGCGATAAAAAAACGAAAGGGGCGCGGAAAAAATAAAATTTTTCAAGAACGGTTTTTGCACATAATTGCTGTTCATCGCTAAGATGTTTGTGCAGTGTGAAGATATACGTATTAAAGTGGTGGTCATTACACACACTGCTCTACAATTAATTGACACCTGCATGTGTACAATTACAGAAAATTTAATATTGTGTGCTGAAACATTTGACCCTTATGGCGGCATCTGGTCTTCGTGGATACTCTCCACTAGTTTATTGTAAATGCCCTCCAATATGTTTCGCTTTTCGGCATCCAAATTAGCCACCACTTCAGCTTTATCTGTTGGGAGATCTCTTCTTCAACGCATCCTGTGATCCGATTGGTTATAGAGGTTTTCTATAAGATTCAGGTAGATCAGGACTCTGGGCTGACCAGCGCAAATTTTTGACGCCCATGTCCTCAAACGATCTGCAACTACGCGAACAGTACGATACTGTGAGTTGTTCATTTGATAAGGGTATCGGTTTTCCCCAAAGTACTGCCACAATATTGGTAGTGCAGAATTGTTTAGGACATCTATGTAGTGCTAAGCGCTCATGGTTTTGTACGGAACGATTAATGGAACCAAACTGAACCACAAAAAAAAAAAACAAAAAAAAAAACAGCACGATACCACCACCAAGCTTCATTGTTGGGACAAAGCAGTCCGAGTCTTTCCTCCACACCCAGAAACAATCATCAGACTGTTAGACTGTTTACGGTGACTCATCAATCCGAAGCACAGTTTCCCTCTGGCCTACAGTCCAAGATAGACGTTGCCTACATCACGTGGGCATGTAGCATTAGTGGAAGTGATTTGCGGATTGTGTATGGTTTCTCAACTATGCCGTGCATCGTCCTGCGCACTCTACTGATGCTAAATTCAGTTCCAACAGTATTTATTTTTTGATTGGAGGTTTAATGACCGCCGTGAGTAACTCAGTGGGCAATAAGCAGTCGCCCGTCCTTAAATCCAGGGAAGAAAGAGAGAGAGAGAGAGAGAGAGCCAGTACCGTAAGACAAACACAACATCCATGCATACCAGGATTGGGACCCGGACCCATCTCGGACGAATGATCAGAAGTCATCGCTTAGACCACTGCGCCACCGGGGCGGCCTCAACAGTAAAAATTAAGGTCTTCGTCATTTGACACAATGTTGATTTGTGTTCTAAGCGGGCAATCTTTTCAGAGCTCTTCTGTTACGTTCCGTTAGCTTTGAAGGTTTACTTTGTTGTTTCTTGGCCGATTCATTTCCAGTCCACTTGCATTTCCATAATACATCACCAACCGTTGACTAGGGATCTTCGTCGTCGTTGAAAGTCACGTACGGAGCGATTGCTTATGTGCACCCTATTATACCAGTTAATTCTGCTGTCAATGGAAGCATATTTCCGGCTGTGTCTGTGACATGGTGCTTGCGTAGGGCCTAATTCACTCTCAATAGAGGGGTGTTCGGACATTAATGGCAGGGAAGTGTACTTTTGATTTCTATATATCTCGACAAATGATACATGTATGTCAATGTTTTCAACTACACCTTAATATATTCATCTAGTTCGGCGTATTAATAAGAGAACTAATAAGAAAAAGAATATGATTTAAAAATAATCATGTAAAAGTAGCTCAGAAATCATCCCCAATTTTTAGATGAAAAATGCGTATTTACCGTAAACGTCGCCGCCGTGGTCTTCAATAATGTTAATGCAGGCTCCATCACTAACGTCCCAAACTCTTATTGTGTAGTCCCAGCTTCCTGTAATCACAATATTGGGAAGTTCAGGGCTCCACAGGAGGCCTCTACTGTGATTGGTGTGTCCTTCTAAGACTCTAACAGCTGCTCCACTGGCATAATCCCACACGCGCACAGTTCTGAAATGTAATGAAGAAAAGTCATGAAATTCAGTTCAACTTTTTCAAGTGCATCAAAGTATGGTAATTCACGTATGCTGATTTCAAAGGTGAATTAGAATTTTGTGAAACCGGTTTTAAAGTTTTCTTAACCCCTGTTTTATAGCACGCATTTTAAAAACCGTAAGGGATTACATTGTTAAATTATCGCTCAATTTGTGACAGGGATTTCACTGCTGTCGAACAAGGTGAAACTATGGCAGCGCTCCAAAACGCTTCGGCAGCGAGGCACTGCGATTAGTATTTTAAAGCTGTTCAGCGACACGAAGACATAGAAAAATGCTCTCAAACTGCGAAGCCATGGCAGGCACTTCCAAATTGTCGGGCAATCAAAATCATGATATGGATTCCATAGCTATCAGACAAAACAAAGCTATGACAGCGACTTCGAAACTGTGATAACGGGAAGCCACGCAAAGATTCCCAAAACATGAGCAACTCAAATCTATGATCCGACTTCGACATACACTGCTGGCCACTCAAAATGCAACACCAAGAATGACACGAGATAGCAAAGTACTGGACACATAACAACAGATACAAAGATGAAACGATTGAGCTTACAGGCCCGTGCGACTTGCGGAACACGCAGACAGCAATAGTTCCTGTGGCCCCCATGGCTGGCAATAACGGCAGCTACACGCCACGGCATCGAACGAAAGAGGCTTTGGATGTGGGCTTGGGGTATGTCGGTCCAGGCTGCTTCCACACGTTGCGACAGTTCATCAGGCCTAGCGGCGGGTGGTACTTGCCGGGCCACTCGGTTGCCGATCAGCGACCAGACGTGTTCGATGGGCGGCATATCGGGAGAACAGGCAGGCTAAGGCAGCAGGGACACCTGGTGGGCCGTGAAGAATTGTAGCACGATGCGTGCCACGTGCGGGAACGCATTGTCCTGTTGAAATGTGGCCTCTGGCAGGTCCTGCAGGTAAGGGAGGACTACAGGCTCCAAAACGTCGGAGATGGTGCGGTGGCTGTTGAGTGTACCGGCGATGTGTACCACAGAGGTGCGGGTGTCATATCCAATTGAGCCCCAAACCATAACGCCAGGTGACGGACCGGTATGGCGATGCATAATGCAGGCGTCATACAGTCTCTCGCCGAGGTGCCGCCACACGCGGATCCGACCATCGTGGTGTTGCAGGCAGAAGCGGGATTCGTCGGAGAAGACAATGTCGTGACATTCCGTAGCCCAGGTGCGGCGTTCAACGGCCCACTGCCGCCGAACTCGCCGGTGATGTAACGTCAATGGCAATCGGAGCAATGCGTGCGAGAAGTCCCCACTCCTACAGACGACATCGACCGGTACGTGCTGACACAGGTTGTTGCGCAACACACCCTAATTCCTGCGCTAACGTTTGTGATGTGGCGGTGCGAGCCGTCAATGCCCGCCGCACAACATGCCGGTCCTCTCGTTTGGTGGTGTGCCGCGACTGCGGCAATCACTCACGTCAGTCCGTGCGTCCCTCCTGCACCCACCGAATCCATACTCGCCTCACTGTGGCTGGATGTCGTCCCACACGGGCGCCGATGTCTCGGTACGATAAACCGCTGTCGCGATAAGCTACTATTCGTCCTCTGTCGAACTCCGAAACGTGCTGGAATGACTGCCGTATTCTGCAACGAGGCATCAGGAAGTTTCCCACGCACAGGTCCGGCAGCGCAACACACTTCCACTACTTACACCCTGCCTTCTGTGCACCCTTGTTATAGTGGTTTTCGACGGCGTGCCGGGCGCACATGATTTGCATATGCCCTACAATTCTAATCGTTTGCATGTCCTCTCGCGGGCGACGCATGCTGCGAATTTCAGGCCAATCGGATGCTTCCTTCTTGGTGTTGCATTTTGTGTGGCCAGCAGCGTAGTTAGGAAGTGCGAAACGTTTCTACCGTGTTAGGAAATCCAACCATAATTTGTTTCCGGCTGAATATTATTTAAATTTTCTCTGAATGCATATTATGTGTTAACTTCGTCTGCAGAAATTATTAAAAAGTATTACACTGTACTGTAAAGGCGAGATCAAAAGGAGGAACGGAATGGCCAAATTTACCCTGGCAGGGCTTACAAAAATCTGGAAGGATCACCACATCAGCAAAACCACCAAACTGAGGATGGCCAAGACCCTCGTGTTCCCCATCGCGATTTGCGGTTCTTAAACATGGACCTTAAATGCAGCATGTCGCAGAAGAATTGAGTCATTTGAAATGATCCGCTACGGATGCATTCTGAGAATATCCTGGGTTGGGCATAGGACTAATCGCATCAATCTTGAAAGAGCTCAGTGTAGACGCGCACAAGCGACTTCTTCCGACTATCCAACGACATATACTAACCTTCTTCGGCCATGATGTCCGGCGAGACGGTTTAGAAAAACTTTGTATTCAGAGAAAACCCGACGGCAAAAGAACGAGAGGACGTCCCCCAGACAGATTCATCAATCAAATAAAAAATCTTACAAATCTATCAGTTGCAGAAATCATGAGAATTATGGAGAAGTGAAAGGAATGGCGAACCTTGACTGCCAACATGATGTGAATTGGGTCACGACGCTCAAGCCGAGCAATGAAGAGAGAAATAACATTGTAAATTTTATTGATGATCATCATAAAACTTTTCTTAAATGCTTAATATGAAAAAAATATATTAGTTCATATCGAATAAAATACTTACGTATCATCCGATGTGCTGCAGAGCAATCCGTCTTTCAGTGGAGACCATTTTACTCGAAAAACTTTCGAAGTGTGTCCTGAAAGAGAAACTGAATATCAGAATATGCTAAGCTATGAATCACCCATCAAAGAATAATATTTTTAATTTATTCGAATAAAATTTCGAGCAGTTGATCAAACATAAGAATGACACACTGCAGCAACACCGCACTCTTTCCACAGAGTTGTGCTTGTTAGAAAAAAAAGGATCAGGTGGCACAAAAGACTTGCGTAAGAAAGGGTTTTTATATCAGAATAAATTAGTTTGGGTATTTTATTTTTAATTCGGAGTGTGAAAGGATCCCTGTTTTCAATAATATTATTGAATCCGTATAAAAAAGCACTGAACGGAGATGCAAAACATCAAAAATCAGTACTGCGATTATTTTTCAAATAGTGCGTCACTGAATCAGAGAATTTAGGGAAAGAAATGATCTTTGAGCGCCTGAGGCTGGAAATGGTTATTCGTAGAGACCGTAATGAAGACTTTTATCAGTTGATATTTGTTTCACAGTATTCCAGTGTAATGTTCAGGAAAAGCATATGTGAAGCATGTAATGTCACCTGTTTAAATAGAGCTTTTAGTTGATTGTAACTTTTATTTTAAGCAAGCTTTAATGCAATATTTATGGGTTATAGCTCATTAGGTTTAACTTCGGGGTAACCCATTCAATTCTTAGCTTAACGCTGAATTAACGTTTCGTTGAACCCGGATAGGTTCAATGCTAGTTGTCGCTGAAAATCTTACCTCGGCATAATATTCAGATTATGCACTTCAAGGCAATGAATCAAAATGTTAGTAAGGTGGAAACAAATATTCTAAGGAGGTTTGGTTTGGCCATGTAGAAGGAATTAAATATGAGATGCTTACCAAGGAAATTTATTCAGCCCAAGTAGCGGGAAAATAAGGTCGAGGAAGGCCAAGGAAATCGTGGGAGGACCAGATTCAGGAATGTCTGCATGAGAAAAAGATAATAAGTATGATGTACAAATGGTCTTGTGTGAGATGTGGGATGTACGTCAGTGAAACTGGAGTTGTATGCCGAGATAGCTGTACATAGAGACATTTGATACATCAGCTTTAAGTAAAACTAAACTAATTCCATCAGGTTTTAAACTCTAATGTGGCAGGCGACCTTTCTTTGAGGAGCTAATCTCTGAAACTCAGAGAACAGTTTATCGATAAGTATGTACGAGTGATGTAAGATAATGATGACTAGGATGGAGTAATAATGTTGTAAATACATATAAAGGAAATCCACTAATTTGTTACATCCAACAGCACGTCAATTTTCAAGAAACCAGGTATGTTGCAATAAATTCATGAACGAGTACAAGCCCAAAATACTTTAGACTTCATGCAGTATAAAACATAATCCAATACATACATCGATCTCTCTCTACGTGAACCAGCTTGTTTAACAACAAATCACATAACTCTAATCATATAAAATTTTCGTTTAAAAGGTTCCCTGAGAACCTTTTATAAAGATTGCCTGATAACATTGCCTTAAGATCGTTGAACACAACAGTTCTTATCTCTAGATTGTGACAACGTAGATCACACTTTGACCTACCGTCAGGTGTTGCCAAGACCAAATTTATAAAAGAATATAGGAACTCAAAAGGTTGGTTAAATCACAGTATACATCACACGTATGCTTTTATTTCACTTTCCTTCATTTTTTTTTGAAAATTTAGTTTCTCCTCCTTAAATGTTTTCTCACTGAACGACCTATTTCCTCGACGAAGAGCTTTAACCATTTGGCAACACTGACAGTGAGTCGGAGCTGGATAAGAATGTCAACAATGGAAGGTAGCAGAGTTGAGACAGCAGATAATGCTGAGTTGTCGAAATTTATATACGACAGAGATATAGAGCTATTTATATGTGTAGGAATTTCTGTACGAGAGTTGTTGTTGTTGGTGAGTATATTATTAAGCTAATTAAATAAAAAGGATCTATACACCAACTGTACTTAAATAGTGTAACTATACTAGTAAGGTAGACAGCAAACTGAATAACAGAACGGTTCAACAATTTGAACGCCGTGACTTGAGTTGACAACAACGAAGAGATGCGAGCGTAATCTGGTATTCAAAGACACGAAGCGTTATGCGCGTTTAGCACGCGGAATCATGGAAGCAATCACTATTTGAAGAAATGGTTCCAAACTCGTGGCAAGTCCAGTGAGACGCTATCATTGCACGACTCGCTGTTGGTTATGATCTCCAAAGTTTCGCGAATGGCAGTAGATTTTGGGGTGGAGTAGGAAGCTAATTTCCTTACGTCATCGAACATAGGACCAGCGGACTTAAACTTAACTTCTCTGGATAGGGCCGTGGTTAATTTGCCGTTCTTTATGTCCCTTATATGTTCGTTGACTCTAATTCTAATGAACGTTTAGTCATTCCAATGTTGTATCGTTTGGAACCGCCCGGATGTAGTGGAGGAATGGCATAAACACTTACTTCATTAGAAGGTGGGGACTTATCAGTGTTTCCATTAAGCATGGTATACAGGGAGATCAGAATCGACCTCACAATAAATCTACCGGACGTTTCCTCTTGGAGATAGAAGCCAAAAACCATAATCCGTTGTCCGATCGGACGTCGCATTCCGGAGATATACGCGCCGAAAGTTTCGTGACGTCACATCCGGTAACGTAGATGCTCGTTGAAGAGCAACGTGTATAGTTATACAGACGCACGTATTACAAGGCAATCAAGCCCCCCGGTGGCGTAGTGGTCTAAGGCGAGGGCTTCTGATCATTTGTCCAAATGGGGTCCGGGTTTGAATCCCGGTGAAGCATGGATGTTGTGTTTGTCCTATGGCACTGACTCTCTCCCTTCCCTGGAACCAGCTGTCCGAAATTCGGGATGGTCAACTACTTATAGCCCACTGAGTTGTTCACGGTGGTCGTTAAACCTCCAATTTAAAAAAGAAAAACGCGATCAACATTTAAAAATGTGGCACTGGGTGGGTATGCAAATTAAAAGGACGTGGTGAGGTGAAATGATCAGTTGTACGCCTGCGCGATACGGCAGGTAGGGATAAAAAGGGTTGGAGACGGTAGCAGATAAGCTCATACTACGTTGGTACATTTGACAGTAGTGTGGGTAGCGATATGTCGTACAGTTTGAGAAAGTATTGTGAAATGCATCTCCTATTGGGGGAAAGCCATGGTTCAGGGATAAATCATTGTTCAGGGAAAGCCATGGTTCAGGGATAAAGTATTGTGAAATGTATCTCCTATTGGGGGAAAGCCATGGTTCAGGGATAATCCAGCAGATAATTCGAACGCATCCTCGAAGACAGGCATACTGTGAGTGGCTGCTACAGCAACATGCTGACGATAATAGTTTTATCTGCTGGATCTTGTGGACTGATGAAGCAAGGTCTACACGGCAGTGTATCTACAACACCCATAATAGTCCTGTTAGTGTATTAGACAATCCGCATGCTCACCAGGTCCGGTGGGGTGTTAATATCTGGTGTGGTATTGTGGGCGATATCCTAGTGGGACCATATCTTCTTCCCGAACGTGTCACAGCTACCAACTACATGGTGTTCCTACGGGATCTTCTGCCGGACTTAGTGGAAAACGTACCATTGGCTGTTCGCAGCAATCTATGGTCCCAGCATGATGGAGCACTGGCGCCTTAAGCTGAAAATGTTCGCCAGTGGCTGGATAGGGAATATACCAGTCGATGGCTTGGCCGTGGTGGTCCTGTCGCATGGCCCGCTAGATCGCCGGATCTTAACCCATTGGACTTCTTCCTCTGGGGTCATCTAAAGGAACTGGTAAATCGACGAGCTGTCAACAACCTGCACGACCTAGTGGCCACCTTACACGCTGCCCTCACAACTGTAACCCCTGCTATGCTGCAAAGCGTGCAGTTATCTATTCCTCAGCGGCCTGCCGCCTGTTCTGCACTACAAGGTGGTCATTTTGAACACATGTTGTAATCTGACACGAATCCACGTGTTTTATCATTTGTGTTGTAGTGGTACACATAAATAAATTACATGTTTTCTGTCAAAGTGCTTGGGTAAGTTATTTCTAATGTCTGTATTCTTACCAGATGTAACGTCACGAACTTTCGGCGCGTATATCTCCGGAATGCGACGTCCGATCGGACAACGGTTTTTTTCCACGAGGAATCGTCCGGTAGGTTTATTGTGCTGTCGATTCTGATCACCCTGTATAAAGATGTCGGAGATCTAATGCCAACACCGAGGTTCATCTTATGTTCATTATTTTTTAATTTAAAAAATGTTGTTAAGCGTTTGCTATTGAGATCAATGTGATTGATGAACGAATATAATCCTTGATAAATTTAGTATATGAACTAACCTGACTTTTCAGTCGTGGACGAATAAAAGACATGGAGCTATGCGTAAGTTATCACGTTAATTCTTTCCCTGACAGTTTGGTTACAATTTTGACAAACTGTGACTGATGAACAACAGGTTCAATACGAATATTAGCAGACACATATTTAAGCATGTAAACATTTAAACTACTTGCTATTTAAACTAAATTATCATACACTGTTAAAAATTTTGTGGTAGGTTACTCCAAAAAGTGTTGTTACACTTGCTGCACCACTCTCTGAGGAAAGATATACTACTGTATGGTGCAAACAAAATCCAAAAACATGGGACAACTTTGCACTACGTTATGGTACAGTTATGGTACAAGGTTTCATTATGTTGTTGGGTTTTGTTAGCACCATACAGTGGTATATCATTCCTCAGAAAGTGGTGCAGCAAGTGTGACACCACTTTTTGGTGCAACCCGCCACAAAAGTTTTAACAGTATACATGAAAGAAAAGAAATCTACCCATACTAAACAAAACGTAGATGCACAAAGTGACGATAAAAAGCTCAAGGTAAAATTTTACATTAAATCGTTTCTTTCTTGCCGTTAGCATCTTTCTGCAGTGATGTAGCCCACGTAGGGGTGATTGATTAGTCTTTGGCTTTTCCCATACTCTTAGACTAAAACACATTTTTCACATCAAAATTGATTTTTATTTATATGTTTGACCAAATATCATAATTGTAGCCTGATTACTTCCTTTTTTTTTTTTTTGCAGGTCTGAGGTGAGAATAATGCAAAACAGCACAGACTTCACCGCAAAAGAGTGCCCAGAAGTGACGAAATATCTTTTCCGAAAAGGGAACTCGTCCAAACAAATTTATCACGGAATTTCGGTTACATTAGAAGATAAGTGCCCTTTCTACTCCAGTCAAGAACTGGGTTGCAAGGTTTAGAACAAGACATTTGAGCACCGATGAAGAAGAACATTCTGCAAGACCAACTCAAGTGACAATTCTAGAATACGCAGATGCCATTCATTCCATGATCCTCGATAATAAAAGAATATCTGCTAAAAATATACCAGAGACCCTGACAATATCCTGAGAACGAGTAGGCTATATAATCCATGAGAATTTAAACACAAGAAAGCTTTCAGTCAATTGGGTTCCCAAATATCTCAATGCTGACCAGAAGCGTGATCAAGTGGTTGCTATCACGAGCCATTTTGGACCGATTTCGGAGGGGTTCCTGTGAGATTTTTGGACTGTCTCGTAATTACGGATGAAACGTGGATCCATATATACACTGGTGTGCAAAAATTAAGGACGATCAGGAGAAATTGGCATAACAGCAGAACAAGCAGGCAGAACGGACTGTAACGTATACTCTATATTCACTTTCCTTTTGATTTTACTATATCTGGTTATTTTATTTTACTATGTAAATTATCTTCCTACTGAACGAAATATTATTTCACCCGCTGAATGAGATCTGGCAATGAGTGTAAGTCATGACGTGGTGGTAGCTAGTATATAGGCGCGTTCATCGAGGGAGCGGGGTGGTGTTGTTATGAGGAGCGTTGTGTGTTGTTAAGCGAGAGCGTGTATAATTCGAGGAGTGATTATCCATTATTGTTCTACAAGTGTTATGTGTGTCTTAGTTGACCAAGAGTCTTAGAAATAAAGAAGTTTTTAGTAAGTTCAGTCTTTCTCAATTCATAGTTTTTGTCAGACCTCTGTCTGGCTGTTAGGTTTATTACATTTATTGATTCCTATAAATAACCAGCGTTGAGACTTTGTTTAAGTTCGTAATTAACAAGTAACAACACCTTTTTGAATTCATTATTTTGAAGCTTAGTACAAGTATATCATTAGCTAGCTGGTAGGAAGAGAATCATTCATAATAATTAGCTTAGCGGAAGGTAAATAAAGCTAATACATTATAGGACCGAAAGACCACTCAGGAGATAGACTAGGGTCCGGTGCGGTAGGGCATGCGCATATATGCAGCATGACGTGAAGGGGGGTGTCGGAAGAGTAAAAAGCACACGGGCGGTGTACGCTCAGCAATTCGGTGAAAGTTATTGCACGGTGTACATCGGTTTGAACGACGTCGAGTTGCTGCCACCGTGAGATATGGCCAACAGGCAATCCAGTAGACGACATCTGGATGACTTTACCCCAGTTCGCGTCATTGGGAAGTTGGAAGAAAGTCGAAGTGTGACTAGTGCGGCCTAGGAGTTCGGGATCGCTCACAGCATCGTTTCACGAGCTTGGTGAGCATTTCAAACGACAGGAACAGCTGTCCGAGAGTTTAGCAGTAGTCGTCCACGAGCAACAACGGTGGAGAACGACCGGTATATTGCCCTACAGGCGAGAAGAGACAGACGGCAGACTGCGGGAGAAATCGCAAGGTACATGCAACATACAACTGGACGTCCGTTATCGCATTTAACCGTGGCCAGGAGGCTGCAAAAAGGTGGTCCATTTGCCCAACGACCAGTACGGCGTGTGCCATTAACGCCTACTAATCGGAGACGGCAGTTTCTGTGGTGCCAGTAACACAAGAACGGGACACATCAGCAATGGGGTCGAGTTCTCTTTACGGATGAGAGCCGATTTAGTTTAACGAACGATTCTGGACGTATATACATCTGGAGAGAGCAGGGAACACGCAATCACACCTCCAACACCATCGAAAGGGACCGGTTTGGATGTGGCGGAGTTCCCGTTTGGGGCGGTATCATGCTTGGTAGCCGTACTGACCTCCACATCTTCCAAGGAGGTTCAGTCACTGGTGTCCGCTATTGTACAGAGGTTTTCCTGCCTCACGTGCGTCTGTTTAGATGTGCTGTGTGTCCTGAGTTCCCCTTCATGGACGACAACGCTACACCTCATCGTACAGTGGCTGTCGCAGAGCTGTTGGAGAGTGAAGATATTCAACGCATGGATTGGCCCATAAGGTCCTCGGACCTAAATCCAATCGAACACGTGTGGGACCTTCTCGGGAGATGCTTGACAGCACGTCACCAGCCACCAACAACGATTCCGCAGCTGCGATTGGCGCTACAAGAGGAATGGGCCGCGATGCCTAAACAGCTCCTTGATAACCTCGTCCTCAGCATGGACAGACGCTGTAAATCCTGCAGTCAGGGGTGATCATATCCCCTACTAAAGACTGGAGTTTTCTTGGCAGCCGCCTTTCACATAGACGTTTCTGTCTTCTGTCCAGTAGTGCTCGAAGCTACCTTTTCAATAAAGTGCCTTTTTATCCTTTGGATTCTTTGTTTCGACGGTTTAGCTCATTTGTCCCATATTCGTTCATCTTGGGGATCTTATGGTATGATTTGAGTCGATGTGGAGCACTTCTGCACGACGTTACATTCGAAAGACCGTCTCGTCCTTAATTTTTGCACGCCAGTGTATGACCCAGATACCAAAAAACAATCCAAAGAATGGAGAGACAGTGTTTCCCTGCGTCCAAAGAAGTTCAAGACACAGAAGTCATCAAGCAAGGTGTTAGCGTCTGTCTTCTGGGACAAAGATGGAAGTTTGCTTGTGTATTATCTGGAAAAGAGTGCAACCATTGCTGCAAAGTACTACGCTACACTTCTCGACAAACCGAAGCAGCAACTGGTCTCCAAACTTTGAAGCAAGGTTTCGAAGAGGATCTTGTTTATTCAAAAGAATGCCTCTCCTCACATAGCGGCCATTACAGAGCAGTAACTGGCTAATTTTTACTTTGGAATTCTGAAAGACCCAGCCTACTCACCTCAAGTGGGCCCTTCGGACTGCTACCTCTTTCCTAACCTGAAAATACACCTGAAGGGAAAAAAAAATTCAAGCATTGAGGAACTAGTAAGGAAACCATGCAGAAGTGTTATTACGTGTAAGGGATCTGTAAGGAACTAATAAGGGAACTGTATAGAGGTACAGGGTGTCCATAAATGAAGTATACAACTTCAGTATGCTATTGAAAAAAACTGGAATAAATAACTTACTTTTAATGTCAAAACACATCGTAACTGTGAAAGGTTTTTTAAATGTCAGTAGGTCTCCACGTGTGCTCCGTTGATTGCTCGCAGGATGTCTAAACGATAGTCCGGTTCCACCCACGTACGCTGCAGAATGTCAGATGTAACAAAGAAGAAGGATGCAGTAATGCGTTCTTTGAGCTCAGTAATAGATGTAAGAAATTTCTTGTACACAATGTCCTTAATAAAGCTTAAGAAAAAACATCGCGTGGGCTAATATCAGGAGACCGGGGTGGCAATGCCGTAGGACCCCCACGTCTAATCCAACGACCTGGAAAATGGTGGTCTAAAGATCTGCGTACATTGAAAGACCAGTACGGAGGCGCTCCAATTTGCTGGTAAATGATGTCATGAATATCCTGGAGTTGTGGAATTGCGAATTGTTCTAATATGTCCCGGTACATTATGCCAGTAACGGTGAAAAACTTCCAAATACCTGGAAAAAATGCAAATAGACAAATTGCTGTGTGTTAAAGAAAAACGGGGAAAGAGCGATGGTTTTGTCTATGCCGGTAACGGTTGGTTTAGCGAAAAAAAAGGGTCCTATCACTCTGTCTTAAGCTCTCCCATTGCCTTTTAATTTCAAGACACTTCCTATTGATTTGAATTTATTTACCTATTGTTCGATACTCCTTCGTGTTTGCGGCTGTATCTTGCACTCCGTTATTAATTTACGCTGAACTGTTGTTAGAGATTGTGACTCCGCAAACCAAAACACACACGTTGCTTTCTCCACTGGGTAAATGCTTGAATTTTTTTCCTTTGAGGTGTATTTTTAGGTTAGGAAAGAAGAACCCATGTCGGTTGTATTCGGTGTTTGACGAGATTTTTCATTACATGAGACACCTGGCGCCATCTGTCATCTGACTTAATAAACTTTAACACATTCCACGTTTCTTGACGTTTAAAGAACTTTTTTTCTATCGAACTTTTTTTAAAAGCATACTAAAGTTGTATACTTCATTTAGAGAGACCCTGTATTAGTACTTGGTAACGGAACTGTAAGGAACTGGTAAGGAAACTGTATAAAATGTTAGTATGTGGTAAGAAGTATTAGTTCGTCACTCGTTAGAAAGTTACCCAAAACATGGAAGCTTTTCCCCAATGCATCGTGACAGCAATGCCTCCAATCCATCTTCAGAACTAATAGAAAATGCAGCTGATTAGCTGTTAATAACCTTACCTATTTAATAGCTTTTCGGTACATTAACTATTAGAACCGTATTTATATCCTGATATTGAGCTACAACAATGCATCGCTAAGCGAAATGAATGTTGGCAAAGGCATTTCACAGGAGCAAGCAGAGAAGAATCAAAATATGATGTAGAGAATATACACCTAATCAGTGAGCACCGATGTGAAAGCTCCTCAGGGAGCAGTTACTTCCTGTTTTAATATATTAGCGGCGATGTGATTTCCAGAACGTTCCTTTGAGGACATAATGCTACGAACTTTAAATCACGCGAACGAGGTTCAGCTGTTTAGAAAGGCCTTGATCTCAGCGCAATAAAATACGGAGTGCAAAATTTATTAAGTGCTGCTTAGAGAGAAGTGCGACGATGATGAATATATTTTAAAACTACGCTTAGATTCTAATTGACCGTATCTCGTAAATGTCATTAGGATATTTACGGAACAGGAATTAGTTTGTAATTCTTTGTTCACGCATAGATAAAAGCCAAATTTAAAATATCAGTGTATTCACACTCCAAACAACAGTCACATCTAAGAGACTCTGGATATCAGAAGACAAAAAAAGAAGCAAACAGTGCTCATCAAAATGTATGTCACAGGACGAAACTGAAAAAACGAACATTTTCTATATCTCGTATGCTATATTACATTGCATTCATAAAATGAAATTGCCCCAATTCACAAATAATTTCGTCATATGATACAAAGGGCGGGCTTAAAGTTAGAGATGTAAGTGAGACATTGGTCACATTCACAGCCACTTTGGTGAGAGGATACATGGATATTATGGCAACATCAGTACTAACCGTAAGTACAGACCTCTTTCGCAGCGATACCAGAGATGATAAGGTCAAGAAGTGATTCAAAATGGTTCCCAATAATGTTCTGCTCTGTTGTTCTAGATTTTCTGCACTTGCACTTCAAGATTGGTTACAGTACGTGTTGGAGTTATAACTGTTCCCAAACGCCCAAAATGTGTTCAAATGGGGACAGATTCAGCGACCAAATTAACCATGCTAGCAAAAATGTGCTTCCAAGCGCATGTTCGAAATGAAGGGGATATCATGTCGTTGATAAGTTGCAAGGAATTTTGATATATATGAAAAGGCTTTGTGGTGGAATTCAGTTTGTCGACAAGTTTAACTTCTTCAAATAGAAATTTATGGTAATTTTGATGACAATCGTTAGCTATACACGATTTTTGTAGTCCACAGTTCCGTATGTAAACTGGTTTTCCTTGAATCGATAACGCAAGGCCTTACTGGTCCGTCCTATATCCGAAAGGAATATCTTCAACTGATCCAAAAAAAAAAAAAAAATTAATTTGTTCATGAGCACGTAAATATTCAAATCACCTTGAAATCAATAGTATATTTGGAATTCTGAAGTCAGTGTCACTAGAAAACGAGATAATGGCAAAATTGTCATGTAATGGATACGAAATAGGACTTAATGTGGAAACAGACTTTGGTCTCCGAAATTTTTAAAAGCCTAGTGTACAAGGGGACACGGCTGTATTCTCTTTACGATGTAATACTTTTTAGAAAATAAAGTTATTTTTTCAGCCTTTATTTATAGCTGTCTTTGAATGAGTGTTAGAGTTTATCTCATATCCTATATCTGCAATGTAAATTCTTTTGTACACATTTTCTCAAAGATTATTACTTTGTAGTGTCTGAAATTTTGAGCATAAACACAAACGACCCATAGCTAATATATGCCGCAGCTATTATTCCGAAACAAATGTTAGAATTGTTTTTAAAATTCAATTTAGCTGACTCGAAAGTATTCTAATTTGGCGCTAGATGGCGCGATAAGTTAGCTTAGTAGTGTTTCTGACTAGAAGAAATGGAATTTCTCATTTCTGTCTGATTTTTCTAATTCTGAGACAAATAGAAATACTTAGTTGTCGGAAAAGTCATGACGTATTTTTGGCACCGGATGGCGGTTGGGCGGTTTTGGAAGTACTAAAGGCATGCGCAGCTCTGTTTTCGCTATGGCTTTCGACAGGTGCTAGTTTTAGCAGCAGTCTAAAAGGAATAGTGAGGAATTTGGTTCATTTGCGGAGATTTGACATCAAGTTGAAGATGGAAGACCAAATTGCATTTTCGCCATATTTTACTGTTTTACTTTCGTAAAGGGAAGAACGTGCTTCGAGCTTGTGAAAAGTTCCGCAAAGTGTACGGTGGTAATGCTCTACAAGAACGTCAGTGGTTCGCAAAATTCCGTGCTGGGGATTTTGACCTCAACGATGGCTCCTCGGTCCGGGAGGCCCACAGAGGATGATGACGACCAAATCAAGGCATTGATCGAGTCAAACCCACGTTACATGACACGAGAGATTGTAGACACATTGCACATCCATCATTCAAGTGTTCACGACGACCTGAAGAAGCTGGGATACGTAAGCAAGCTCGATGTGTGGGTTCCTAATGAACTCAAAGAAGCTGGGATACGTAAGCAAGCTCGATGTGTGGGTTCCTAATGAACTCGAAGAAGCTGGGATACGTAAGCAAGCTCGATGTGTGGGTTCCTAATGAACTCAAAGAAGCTCAATTGACGGCGCGTATAAATATCTGAGATATGCTCATTAAACGTGAGGAAAACGATCCTTTTTTGAAGCGACTGATAACTGGTGACGAAAAGTGGATTGTGTACAACAATGTGCTGCGCAAACGGTCTTGGTCCCGACGTGCTGCTTCGCCTCAAACGACATCCAAAGCAGACATTCATCAGCGGAAGGTCCTGGTCTCAGTGTGGTGGGATTTTAAAGGTGTCGTGTTTTTCGAGTTCCTAACACGGAACCAAACAATCAATTTGAATGTGTACTGTCGGAAACTGGACAGTTTGAACGAATCCATCATCCAGAAACGTCCAGAGCTCGTTCATCGTAAAGGTGTTGTGTTCCATCACAAGGCAAGACCACACACAAGTTTGATCACCGGCCAAAAATTATTGGAGCTTGGGTGGGATGTGTTGCCACACCCAGCATACTCGCCTGACCTTGCGCAGTCAGAATTCCACTTGTTTCGCTCTCTTCAACAGTTCTTGCGTGGTATAACGTTCAATTCAGATGAGGCTGTGAATCAGCACCATGTACAGTTTTTCGCCACGAAAACAGGTCCCTCTATGAACGAGGCAATCTGCAGCTCACTGAAAGATGGCAAACGGTTATCGAACAAAACGAGCATTATATCATTGATTGATCTTTGTTATTTCTATCAATAAATGACCTTTGCAAAACATGGCTAAAATACGTCATGACTTTTCCGACAACTCAATAAATGAATGGTGACAAAAATGAGATTGGAATCTTTTCTTACATAAATGATCTTAAATCCTATTGTACGTTCATTTTTTGAAGAAAAAATGTGTACATTAGCAGAGACCCCTGAATTTGAGCTACAAAAACTCCACCTACTTACTGAGCTCCACCCCAAATAACGTCGTTGGTTAAAACTAACAGCGTGTATTTTGTCTTTTCATTCTGTATTTGTCTTTTCATTTTCAATCCGCTTCCATTCTGAATATGGTGGGGTCTGCAGTGATTCGCTGACGCAAACGTCTGGGACAGTCACTCAAGACGTAAAACCACGCCCAAGGAGTGATTTTTTCCATCTATCGCAGAAGTTGAACCTTTATACTCATTCAAAGACAGCCTTAAACACACACTGCTGTTTGTATTAATGCAACACCAGAAAAAACGTGTGCAATCGGATGAATCTCGCAGAATGATTGAACCTTTATACTCATTCAAAGACAGCCTTAAACACACACTGCTGTTTGTATTAATGCAACACCAGAAAAACCGTGTGCAATCGGGTGAATCTCGCAGAATGGGTATGCCGCGTGAAGAGGTGCAAATGATTGCACCCGTAGCGCACATGCAAATGATTTGTGCTAGTCACGCTCTCGTAGCTGTCCTCCAATAGGTGTAAAAGCAGGACGCACAGGGCAAGTTTCCACAGTCGATTCGCGGGAATTGTGGCAGTAACTATGTATGCTCCGCCGCATTAGACAAGACCCTTACGTACAGCTGACGGACTTTGAGCGAGGCGGATGTGTTGGACAGCGGGAAGGCGGATATTCTTCCGCGACATCGCTGCTCGTGTTGGAAGAAACTCGAGCACAGTGATGCGAATATGGCGTCAGTGGGAAGGGGAAAGTCTGGCGCTCAGACGTGAAGGGTCTAGAGCCCAGCAACGGACGAACGCACTGGACGACCGTCATCTTGACCGTATGGCGTTGGCGAACAGCCACGTCGTCAGGGTTAGCATACAGTGAAGGTCTGTATCGCATCAAGGATTATGTGCAAGCTCTGTCCGACGTCGTTTGCTTTAGAGAGGCATCGCCGCACGCCGTCCGTTGCATCGAGTTCCTTGACCTTAAACCACTAACGCCAGCAACTGCAATGGGGCTAAGAAAGCAGACAAAGGCGTGATGAATGGCAGAGCATAGTGTTATCCGACGAGGCGCGGTTCAACATAATGTTGCAGAGGAACTACTTCGTATTTTGGGTCACATTGTCTTGCGGCTTAATTAATTATTGTGTGTGTGTGTGTGTGTGTGTGTGTGTGTGTGTGTGTGTGTGTGTGTGTGTGTGTGTGTGTGTGTGTGTGTGTGCATAAGTTCTGAACGTTTTTGTAGGCTAAAACGAAAGGAGGAGAACACAACAAATAACGTACCTAGGATTTCACATAATTGCCATCATTCTGTGAGTAGGTGAGTTCCACGCCGGAAAAACTCCGTGTTTTAAAAAAGTCATGTAATGCCGTTTTCTCATCGTGCACATCATCGAAGGCTATAGAGAGTCAAGGCGTTCTGTAAATGAGTTCTGTGATCGAAAAAGGTGGTAGTCCGTAGGTGTCAGGGAAATTCGCTGGGTGAGGTAACACTTCCCAGCCAAAGTCCAGTAATTTTTGCCGAGTGATTAAAGCAGCATGAGGTCTGGCGTTATCATGATGAAGGATCACGCCTTCGCGATTAACAAGTCCTGCCCGCTTTGATGTCAGTTGTTCTCGCAATCCGTCCAACAGTTGGTCCAGTAGGTTATTCCCTGGACATCCCACCAAACACCCAAGAAAACCTTTTTGGGATGTAGTCCTCATTTTGAGGTCGACGGAGCAGGCTCCGCACCTTGGCATATAGTCTGTCGACGCTTTACATTACGGTACAGTACTCATTTCTCATCACCCGTTATGATTCGTTCCCAAAAGGGTTCATCTCTGTGACGAGAAGAAACACAGGTACGGATTCTCGTGTCGCGTTGCTTTGCAGAAAGCTGGTGATTAACCCAGTTATCGAAATTTGTGATGAACCCAAGTGCATGTATCCGTCTTTCGACTGTTGTTCTCTATACCGACAACGTTTCCGCTAATTCCTGAACGGTTGGATGTGGGTCATTTGTTATGGCTTGGTCCACATCCTCGTCAGAAACCACGGATGGACGTCCAGGACGTGGTTGATCATTACAGCTTCTGTCTCCGTCCCGGAATTTCCGAAACCAACGGCGACATGTGCTATCATCAACTACATCCTGCCCATACACTTGACAGGTGCTGCGGCTAGCCGCGGCTGCAGTACTGCCTTTATCGAACTCGTACAGTAAACAGAGTCTAATGTGCTCCTTATCGCATGCCACGTTACGCCGTTCGTAATTTCCTTTACGAATGACTTACTCGGACAAACCGAGTGCCTCTATATATGCTCTACTGCTCCACGCTTTATTGGCCGGAAATTCGGCATCGCAGCCTCATCTGTGACGTAACAACGCCGATCGCAAATTGTATCTATTACAAAAACGGGTAGATCCTTTGCACACACCCAATACAAATACCAGACCCCAGGCGAAAAACTCCTAAAGGGCTGACAGCACGCCCAGACAACGTGGGAAATTAAAAGGGCTCAGATATATACAGAAAAATAAGGTACCAAGGTAGTCGATACACGGAAGTTCAAGCCTAGAGTCGACGGTACCCAGTTGGTATTCAGTTCAAGCCGATGGGACACAGTTCGTAGTCAGAGTCAGGATACGAGTTTAGGAGGTTAGCCTAGCCAGGAGTCAAACTTGGCAGACACGGAGATGCGCCTCTTTTTTTTTTTTTTCGTTTTTGATTGGAGTTTTAACGACCACGGGGACGAACTCAGTGTGCTATAAGCATTCGTACGTCCCTAATTTAGGGCCACTGCCTCCAGGCAAGGGAGAAAGCCAGCGCCCTAAGACAAACACAACATCCATGCCTTAACGGGACTCTAACTCGGACCCATCTCGGACGAATAATCAGAAGCCATCGCTTAGAACACTGCGCAACTTGGGCAGCCGAGATATGCCTCGTCGTCGAATGACGCTAGTGAAGACCGAGGGGCACCGTCTTAACCGGACGTAATATATAATGATATTTTTCACCATAATTCCAGATCCAAAGTTGTTGTATGTATATATACATATGCATGGTCGCTATGCTTCCTCGTAGATAAGTTGAAGAAATTATTTTCTCTTTTTATCGGAGGCTTAACCGACCACCGTGAGCAACTCAGTAGGCTATAAGCGGTCGCCCTTCCCTAATTTAGGGCCACTGGCTCCAGGGAAGGGAGAGAGCCAGCGCCGTAAGACAAACACATCATCCATGCTTCACCGGGATTCGAACCCGGACCCATCTCGGACGAATGATCAGAAGCCATCGCTTAGACCATTGCGCCACCGGGGCGGTAGGAATTATTTAAACTTTCAGCTCAGGGGTGTAGCAGGCTTAAGCAGCAATGGACCAGTAAACATGGCTAATTTTACCCTTTTAATTTATTTATTTGGCCTCCACCTAAAGGCTGTAACTAATTCACCAATTTTCCCTTATAATAAGCAAGTTAATTACCTAATTCTGGGTAGCAAATTTTTCCAGGCTGTGTTTATTTTTCTAAATCATAACATGCGGCATATGGGTTTTTTACGAATACCTCGTAACGAATATACACTGTAACGTACCAGGAGATGTGACGTACCTGCCAGAAGGACGCACACGACATAAAGGCAGATATGAATCAGAATAAAACGTCCGCGTAGCTCAATTGGTAGAGCAACTTATTCCGGAATGAGGGGACCCGGGTTCGAATCCTGGCGCGGATACAGAAATGACGGAGGAATTTACTTCGTTATAACACTGTCTACCAACAAGTAATTGGACACCCCTGCAGTCGACGATATCTGCGGTCCTGATACACGTCACGGCCGCCGCCGTTAAATATCGTGTGGGAAACAACAACGTAACCAATCGCATGCAAGATGCCACGCAGTTCGGAGCTCTCTGATTTCGAGAAAGGTGTAATCGTCGGGTATCACAGAAATGGCCGATCCATACGTGACATACCCAGCGAGTTGAAGTACCCAAAATCGCCAGTGGCCTGCGTGATTGACAAGTGGAAGATGAGAGGTGACTGTCGAAATGTGCCCCGACCCGGCAGACCCACAAAACTGGGAGTTAGAGACCGACGGGTGATGGCCAGAGAAATTCGGAAGACCAGCACCAAATCGATGGGCCACATCCGCGAGGAGTTTCAACAGGCATCCGGGAGTGTTCTTTTGATGAATACCATCCGTAAGGAAGCCCATCTGCTCGGTAATCATGGACGTGCTGCCGCCCACAAGCCTTTGATCACCAAGTCCAATAGCGCTGCTCGGCTAACGTGGTGCAAAGAACGTCGACAGTGGACCGTTGAACAGTGGAAACATGTTCTCTGGAGCGACGAATCAAGGTTCACCCTCTAACGTTCGGATGGCAGGGTCTGGGTTTGGCGTCTGCCTGGACAAAGCCTCCTGCCGGAATGTATTATGCCAACTGTGAAGTTCGGCGGTGGTGGAATTATGCTTTGGGGGTGTTTCTCCTGGTATGGCACGGGACCCTTGGTCGCAATTCCTGGTAGATGGTAGACTCAACGCCGAGACCTACTGCACCATTTTGGAGGACCATGCGCTTCCTACGTTGTGACAGTTTTACGGGGTGGACCCATGTTACTTTCAGGATGACAATGCCGCCTGTCATGTTGCGAGGTCCACCATGGCTTGGTATGGTGACAATGGGGTCAATCGAATGGACTGGCCTGCGCAGAGCCCGGACCTTAACCCTATCGAGCACCTCTGGGACGAGTTGGAGCGTCGACTTAAGGGGTGCCCCTACCGTCCGAAATCGGTGAAGGAACTGACCTGTCTTCTCCAAGCAGAGTGGAAGAAAATACCGCTAGCTGTTGTACAACGCCTGGTTTAGAGTATGCCCCGGAGGGTCGCAGCTGCAATCGCCGCTCGTGGAGGCTCCACCAACTATTGAAGGTGAATAAACTTCGGTTTTCTTTGCTATCACAGGTGTCCAATTACTTGTTGGTAGATAGTGTATATGAAACACAACCCGAAGTCCGTAAACTTTCAGATTGGGTTCCTTAGATTTATGGGGACGCAACTTCTCTGTTTATTTGTCTAGACGATGTAATAAGTATTCCTCGACCACCACACTAACGGGGGCGTAGTAATACTAATGACCCATGTTGGATAGTATCCTTGCATGGAGATGAACGGCTGCTGGTGGCATGATTTGTGCAGCGTCATACGGGCCCGACAAATTGCGTTCTGGTGTGGGCTGCTGTCGGGTTCTATTCACGTTGCCGCCAGAAACGATGACAAATCAGCGGTACATCGCGGAAGTTGTGGAGGCTAAAGTGCTATGATTTTTGCAGACAGTTCCCGGTGCCATCTTTCAAAAATACAATGACCAACCGCATGTGGCGCGGAATGTCTTACAGCTCCTGGATGCCGGACATGCGCCAAGTCTTTCTTGGACACCACGTTAGCCTGATTTGTCTCCCATTGAATAAGTGTGTACATTGTCGTTCAACGACTATCCCGTCAGGTTCCGCTGCCAGTTACTCAAGATGGTCTTTAGGTGCGAATCGAAACAGCATGGAATGACCTTCCGCAGTGCGATATCCAAAGCCTCTTCCAGTCTATTCCACATCGTGTACGAGCTGTCATCGCTGTTCGTGGTGGGTACGTAAGGTACTGAGCTGAATTATTAACCCAGCAATCAGACATATCTGAGTTGTGTGTATTTTACGTTTCTCACGTAATATTAATCACTCAGAAAACTTGAATATTACATCGCCCGAGAGCGGGAATCGAACCCGCACTTCCCGATTTTCGTTCGATCATGCTAACCGTTACACCACCCAGGACGATGAAGTCCCAAGCAACTGAGTGATAAGAACCAAAATAGGTACTGAGCATTGTGTGTGTTTCACACCACTTATAGGTATGTACTTATTATGATCACGTACGACTTGTATCATAAGTAATGTACCCTATAAATTTCATTTTAATATCTTAGGTCTTTCTTGGTGTTACACGTTTCAACAAACAGCAGTTCATATACAACGCGCGATATATACACGAGTAAAAGTTGTTAAAACTTGTGTTGCTAAGAGTGATCGGACTTAGCATGTGGAGGTGAAGAAACCATAAAAGGTTTACAAAAAAAAAAAAAGTAGTTAGAAGAGATTCTTCTGAGCTTGATAGCAATGCTGTAGGGAACGACTGTTTTCAACCTCGCAGCTGAATTGTACGTGAGGATGAATGGAATTCATAAGTTCGACTTATTTAGGAATTTCAGAATTTTTACCCTTCTAAAGAAAGAAAGTACTGTCGACATATCGTATCCATAGATCATATTGTCACAAGCAGCAATTGTTTTTCTTCAAAACGTTGCATATAAATTTTGTATAAGATGGGGCACAGCGGACTTTCCATGCCTAAGCCTTTCGTCTGTTTATAAAATGTTACGCAAAACACAAAACTGCTTTGTTTGGTGCGAATTACCACAAACCTCATCGTTTTCCCTAATCTCGTAAAACATCATTTAGGTTGGCTGAAATGATGTTTCACGAGATTGAGATCCTTTTAGTGAATGTTAGTAAACATGGACATGACATCCAAGGTGAGCATTAACTTATTTATGTAGGGAAGTAGTCTGAGTCCATCGACAAACTCAAGAGAATGTTTTACGCATGTTTCATTTGAAGTCGTTAAGATAGATAGTTTGAAATATTAGAACTCAGAAAACGTATAAGCTGATGTGGGCCGATATTTCTCGCGATAAGACGGAAAAGAACGCCCAATTTATGCATTTTGTGGAAAGTATGGAATCGCACACAGCGAACATATGAACACTTAAGGCCATATTTTGTGTTTAGATTAACAGTTTCACAATTTTTTATTACTCTTTTCAACTTCTTTTAGTTGTTTATCTAAAGGATCATTCCTTGTTTTTCCACGAAGTCCTTCAGAAATAAGCTTTTTGGTTTTGTCTAGAACAAACCATTTTTTCTTTGTCAGCTTCAGTGGTGATTCAACTGGGGTTCGAATGCAATTCTTACAGAGCTTCCATTTCGTGGCTGTTTAATTGAGTTTTGGAAAATTTGTGGTATTATATATTTGTCTAAAAATTTCTTTTTCTGCAATGTTGAGATTGGTTCTCATCAGATTTTTCAACTGATGTCTGAAATTGTTATTGTTTTTTGAAATAGCAAAAATCAATCTATAGCATAAAATCTGTTTTTGAATATCAGTAAGATAATACTAGTGATCCGAATTTCTTGGCGTAGAATATAAATCAAAGTTTCCAAGCTTTCGCAAATCAACCAGATGGCTTTTTCAAGGAAGGTTTCCTTGAAAAAGCCATCTGGTTGATGTGCGAAAGCTTGGAAACTTTGACTTATATTCTACGCCAAGAAATTCGGATTACTAATACTATTTTAAGTGTAATAGGTGTGCAGTTCCTTGTTATGAATTATTAATCAGTAAGATCATAACCTGAAATGTAAATTCTTTCATTGTTTGGGCGGGATTTAGACAAATATTGGCACCCGATTGTGAAAACCGGATTCACTGGCTGTTGGGTTCTTCGAAAAATGTGTGATGTTTGTTCCACACTTCGTCTGGAATTAATAAAAAATTCCTACTTCGCTTCAGAGACAAAAAAAATAAAAATGAGGGAGATGATGTGACGTACTACAGAAGTGAAAATACGTGTGAAGTCAACAAATCTACAGCGAGACATTCTGTCCGCGTAGCTCAGTTGGGAGAGCGACATACTCCGGAGCGAGGGGACTCGGTTTCGATGCCCATCGCGGACAAACTTGTATTTCCACAATAATTATTATCAATAATTGGATTTACACCGAGCCGTCGCGGTGGCCAAGTTGTTTGAAACACGGGCTTCGGACCTTAGTTTGAGTTCCGTATGAGGCGTGGGTGATGAACCTCTGGAATGGTGCTGCCCATGCTGCCTCCCAGTTGTCCGAAATTAGGTGCTAAGTGTAATCCATAGCCCTTAGATCTATAGTGGTCGTTAAACCTCGAGTAAAATAAATTTGACACTAATTTGTTGTTAGCATAAAAGCTCAAGGAGAAACTTGTCTTTCAACTAGATATTTTAACCGCAACTTATACCAAATGTTATTCACACGTTAGGCGTACTTTTTAGAGTAAGAACACTTTACTCACAGAGAATTTTGCACGAAGACAATATTGTGTTTTTGATTTATTCTTTTCAAATTGTGACGAAATGCAATAAAAGCCACAGCAAGTGGTTTCTGAATTTTGTTAAAATAAAGAAACACGATGTTTCATTGTGGAGAAAATGGTATTCTATTTTATGCTATATGTGGGGATCTCAGTGGAAAGGATATCCCATTTAAATACTCTGCTGGCCATCAAAAATGCAACACCAAGAAAGAAGCATCCGATTGGCCTAAAAGTCGCCGAATGCGTCACCCGCGAGAGGACATGCAAACGATTAGCATTGCAGGGCATATGCAAATCATGTGCGCCTGGCACGCCACCGAGAAAAACTATAATAATGGTGCACAGAAGGCGGGGTGTAAGTAGTGGAAGCGTGTTGTGCTGCCAGACTTGTGGGTGAGAAGCTTCCTGATGCCTCGTCGCAGAATACGACAGTCATTCCAGCACGCTTAGGAGTTCGACAAAGGACGAATAGTGGCTTATCGCGACAGCGGTTTATCGTACCGAGACATCGGCGCCCGTGTGGGACGACATCCAGCCACAGTGAGGCAAGTATGGATTCGGTGTGTGCAGGAGGGACGGACGGACAGACTGACGTGAGCGATTACCGCAGCCGCGGCACACCACCGGACGAGAGGACCGGCATGTTGTGCGGCGGGCATTGACGGCTCGCACCGCCACATCACGAACACGTTAGCGTAGGAATTAGGGTGTGTTGCGCAACAACCTGTGTCAGCACGTACCGTTCGACATCGTCTGCAGGAGCGGGGACTTGTCGCACGGCGACCATTGATCCGATTACCATTGACGTTACACCACCGGCGAGTTCGGCGGCAGTGGGCCGTTGAACACCGCTCCTGGACTACGGAATTGCACGACATTGTCTTCTCCGACGAATCCCGCTTCTGCCTGCAACACCACGATGATCGGATCCGCGTGCGGCGGCACCGCGGCGGGAGACTGTGTGACGCCTGTATTATGCATTGCCATACCGGTCCGTTGCCCGGCGTTATGGTTTGGGGTGCAATTGCATATGGCGCCCGCACCCCTTTGGTACGCATCGCTGGTACATTCAACAGCCACTGCACCATCTAAGACGTTTTGGAACCTGTAGTCCTCCCTTACCTGCAGGACCTGCCAGCGGCCACGTTTCAACAGGACAATGTGCTCCCGCACGTGGCACGCATCGTGCAACAATTCTTCACGGCCCACCAGGTGTCACTGCTGCCGTGGCCCGCTTGTTTTCCCGATATGTCGCCCATCGAACACGTCTGGTCGTTGATCGGCAACCGAGTGGCCCGGCAAGCACCACCCGCGGCTACGCCTGATGAACTGTGGCAACGCCGTGTGGAAGCAGCCTGGACATACATACCCCAAGTCCACATCCAAAGCCTCTTTCGTTCGATGCCGCGGCGTGTAGCGGCCGTTATTGCCAGCCATGGGGGCCACACGAACTATTGATGTCTGCGTGTTCCGCAAGTCGCACGGGCCTGTAAGCTCAATCGTTTCATCTTTGTATCTGTTGTTATGTGTCCAGTAAATCTGGCTTTGCTATCTCGTGTCCTTCTTGGTATTGCATTTTGGGTGGCCAGCAGTGTAGTATTTCTGTGTTGATTTTATTTTATATGTAATTCAAATTATGTTTTAGTGATTTGAATATGTATTTTTGTGTGTCTGTTTAAATCGCAGTTGTAATGCACATTGTATGTGAAAGGGTAATTCTGTTCCTTTGAAAGACTGCTCGCCATCTTCGCAAGACTGTTCCATGTTGAATCGTATTTTTTAAGAAAGTCGTCTTCAAGTGGATAGGACATGATCTGTTAGCCTTCCGTGTGCATGAACGTGGTACCAAAGGAAATTAGTTAACGAACTATCGAGCAGCCGAGCCCTGATGAACGGGGTCTCTGAAGAGCGCGCAATGAGGCACACAGAAATTGCAGGCAGATAGAGAAGGATGTTATTTTTTCGTTCAATGGGTGGCAGCTCATACCCTGAGGAAATGTAAATGTGTTGCATACATATGTTCATAGTTTTGCTAATAAATGTTTCCAAAGTCATAATGATGTGATTAATAAGAACTTTCAAAACGGGCATACACGGTGGTATCAGAATAATATGACCAACAGCGGAATTACAGTGTAGCCACCCAAGTAGTCACAGAGTGCACGTAACAAGGTCAACCACACGGAGATATAAGTGACCGGCCAGGACAGATCAGCCATAGTGGGTTACGTGACCACAATATAGTGATCTGACGGACGTTCAGAAAGGAATGATCATCGGCTACAGCGCTAAGGGTGGAAGCATCTCAGAAACAGCAGACTTCGTGGGCAGTTCGCGAGATGCTGTAATAAAGGTGTACCAAGAATGGCCCGCTGGCACACCGAGTACCTCCTGACGTCATAACCATGGAGCCACAAAGGCCATCGACCCCAGAGGAGAACGCCGCCTCCGTCGACTGGTAAAGGGCAATCGACGCACGACACACTGAGAAAAACGTTTTGTTGAATTAACAAAACGTTTTTCTCAGTGCAGTGTAGCTATTTGACCACGCAAGTGATCTCAGGGGCACCCAGGTACGTGTCTCCGATAACAGTAAAGCGAACGTTATTACGCATGAGTCCCTGGAGTCGACGCTTCGTCAAGGCGCCCATATTAACCCTGGTCCATCGACAACGACGCCTGCCGTTCGCATGGAACTACCGTCATTTGACAGTGGAAGAGTGGGAAAATGTTGCCTTCTCTGATGAATCGAGGTTTTTACTCCGTAGAAGTGACGGTGGTGACGGATACGGCGTCAGACACACGAGAGCCAACACTCGGAAACGCTTGTCAGCCAAGTACAGGACGGCGGTGGCAGTGTGCATGTCTGGGGGATGTTTTTCTGGTATGACCTCGGACCGCTGGTACCACTGGATGGGTCTCTAAATGTCAATGCATCTTCGCTGACCATATACCTGTGCATCTTCGCTGACCATATGCATTCCTTCATGCTCGACGTTTAACCTGGTGGTAATGGTGTCTACCAACAGGACAACGCGCCCTGCCACGTCGCTAATGGTGTGCGTGACTGGCTCCAGGAACACGACACAGATGTCTCTGTTCTCCGTTGGCCGGCAAAATTGCCCACAATCCTACAGAGCACTTGTGGGACTATTTGGATCGACAGGTTCGACGTGCCGACCCACATCCACCTCATCGCCGGGATCTCCGTGCTCTGCTGCAGTTCGAATGACCTCGTGTGCCTCGGGCAACCTTCCAGGGCTTCATTGCGTCCATGCCACGCCGACCCGCCGCTGTCATCTGCGTCAAGAGTGGTTATTCCCATTATTAGGTAGGTGGTCATATTATTCTGATACGACTGTGTATATACTAACAATGAACTGAAAATCATTGTGCTTTACAGGTAGAGTGCCTGAATGCAGGGCTCGCAGTATCATACCATAGCTAATAACCAGACCTAGTCAGTCAACTTAAAGCATTAATACAGTATAAAAACATTTCTGTTTCTAAATAAGTTTATAATTGGTATCTTCTGTTTTGTATAAGAATAAATTACGCCTAAGGAAAAAAAGCGAAGCATTAGCATATAAAAAAACACACGTTAAAACAACTTCAATCAAAGGGTGGAAAGCTTTAACTGATATTCTTTTTTTTTTTTT
Organism: Macrothele yani; assembly: GCA_039090855.1. Classification (NCBI taxonomy): domain Eukaryota; kingdom Metazoa; phylum Arthropoda; class Arachnida; order Araneae; family Macrothelidae; genus Macrothele; species Macrothele yani. The sequence continues at coordinate 163,991,351 of CM077029.1, read as the reverse complement.
TGATTGGATGTTTAACGACCACCGTGAGCAACTCAATGGGCTATAAGAAGTCGCCCGTCCCTAATTTAGGGTCACTGGTTCCAGGGAAGGGAGAGAGAGCCAGTGCCGTAAGACAAACGCAACATCCATGCCTCACCGGGTTCGAACCCAGACCCCTTGCGGACGAATGATCAGAGGCCATCGCTTAGACCACTGCGCCACCGCGGCGGCAAAACTGATATGCTAATTGAAATGTCTTTCAGTTTATCCCAAAACGACGCATAAGCTATATAACGAAGTAAATTTCTCCGTCATTTTTGGTCTACGCCGGGATTCGAACCCGAGGCCGCTTATTCCGGAACAAGTCGCTCTACCAACTGAGCTACGCAGACGCTTATTCTGATTCCTATCTGCCTTTATGTCGTGTGCGTCCTGCTGGCAGGTACGTCACAGCTATCTAATTCCAAGGGAAAATATCCCGAAGTGTAGTTTAATTATCAGCTGAAAGCATCATATGAAACCGGCTGTATTCATTTTAATTAATAAAACTCAGAGTTAGTTTGCAGTATGAGTTTCATTTTTTACATTATGTGGAGACCTGTAGTTGAAATAAAATTTTATTTCTTACAATGCATTTGAAGGATTGTTAGCAGCATGAAACGTTCTGCTTTTCGATTAGCAATGCAATCAGCGTTATTGGGATATGTGATCAACATACAACTTTCAGTTTTTTAATTTTCAATAACAATGCAATGTCACCGTTACCTGACAATATCTTCAGAGGTTGATTAGTTCCACTTCCCTCGTAGAAGACTCTGACATTACCATCTTCACACGCTGTAGCTAAAATATTTCTTCAAAGTGAAATGAAAAGAAAGGAACAAACAGATAATATCAATATCTACATATCAATCGTTGCTAACATTTTCTATCTGTGCTAAGATGAATAAAACATTCTTGATGCAAAAGAATTTCAAATATTAAGATTAAATTACTTTTGCTGCTTTCACAGATCCGTAGAATATTGCATACCCTTCCGCCAAGGATTGCCAACTTCTATATCCTCGGGAGCTAAAGTTAAACATTTTAATGATGAAAAGTTTGCCTCATTATTTTGTATATAACGGGGGTCACTAATCCGGCCAACTGATTTATTGATTAACTCCGGTGTGGTTTCTTAGCCAGGAAAAGAGGTTCCCAAATTGAAAGGAAGGTCCACATAGACAGTTCTTTGTCGTTATGTGCGATCCCCAACGCGTCGAAACAGTCGTGGTTCCGTCGAGTGTGAGAGGCTGTAATCTAAGCATTGCCATGGCACGGGTCTGAGGAGAGCTTTCGAGGCGATGTTCGAAGAGTTCCAGGGACAGGCGCATTTATTGGAGGGAATATGATTTACGCCGAAAGCAGCTCGTATATTTGTAATGCTTAAGTGGCGCTAATGCATTCTCATGTAATTCCCGAGCCTTGGCGTAAAAGTAGTGGAAACTCCGGACCATGCATTCTGATGTCCACGGAAGGGGTGTGGGGTGCGGAGCATTTACAAAACTCTGTGTGCAAAAATCAAGGATGAGGAAAGTTAATTGTTTTCAAGAAAAAAGTTCAGCTGCACGAAAAACACACGGTATATTGTGGAGATCGTACCACCAGATAATATCCAGATTAACCGCCGTGTGCAGCGCGGACAGCAGCTACACGGGCTGGGAGTGACTCAGTAAGGTGCTGGAAGGTGTTCACAGATATGTGGAGCCATGCTGACTGCAGTACATCTGACAGCTGCAGGAGTGGGCGTGGCAGAGAATCCATAGCGCGAACAACACAATCGAGGTGGTTTCATAGATGCTCAACTGGGTTTAAGTCTGGAAAATTAAGAGGCCAGGGAAGTACTTTGAAGTCTTCATCGTGCTCTTTCAACCACTCTCAGACATTTCTAGCTGTGGAACACGCCGAATTGCCGTGCTGGAAGATCCCATCCGCTCCAGGGAAGACAATCAGCGTGTATGGGTGTACGTGGTCTGCAAGGATGAATTCATAACGAAATCGGTCCATAGTGCCTTCCACAGGTATGTGTGGACTCAGAGAATTTCCCGAAAACATTCCCCAGATCACAACTCTTTCCCCACCAGCTTGTGTTCTTCCAGCAATGGTTGAAGACTGTTTATTCTCCGATGTATCTCGCCTTATAGGCCAACGTCCATTCGTTCGATGAAGCAGATAACGCTTCATCGAACGAATGGACATAGATGAGTCCATCTGACAAGGAAATCCTTTGCCATTCATGTCCAACTCTGATAGCCGTGCAAATGAAAGCCTTTTCTGCCGATGCACCTTCGCTAGCTAGGTGCAGTGACCATTCGTCTTCATCGGAGCCCCATACGCAGCAGGGTTCGCTGAACTGTCGTTTTAGACACACTTACCGTGGCCCCCTGGTTCATTTGGCCAGTGAGTTGCTCCGCTGTAGCGAGTCGATCGGCTCTCACGCACCTTCGAAGCCAACGTTCACTTCTCACATCAATGGCAGGTAGTGCTCCGCAGTTTCCACTTCGCTTATTCGCAATGGTGCCGTTTCTCCAATCACGATACACTTTAACCACAGCAACACGCGAACAGTTCGCAAACTGCGCTGTTTCAGAAATACTGCCTCCCTTGGCCCGAAAGCTGATAATCGTCCCTTTTTGCAAATCTGATAAATTGCTCTTTTTATCTATGACAGGAAGGAGTGATATGCTTTCAGAATGCCTGCAGCACAACTTATATACCCTCGAAGCGAGCTCACGGCACGTGCCTTCTTTCATTGGCTACGCGATGTTGACGTCAAAAGTAGGAGGTGTTCACAATAATGGGACTTGACTGCGTACAACTCAAGGTGAATAGAACAACTTGTCAGCTGATAGGCCCACAGCAAGATGCACTTTAAAGTGTGGTAAGGAATAGTCCAGCAGGTGACCCTTGGCCATCGCGGCTCATCACGAAGAGAAGCGGCACGATGGGGAGGGTCTGTTGGGGGTGGGTTCTATCTACCCTATCTTTATTTAAGCACGGCATTTCGGGGAGGGATTAAACCGTCAAAACCCCTTCCTGGCTGCGGCCTTGACTGTAGTAGCCGTTTAATTGGGCCAAAATTTTCTAGCCCCCGATGTGTCCCAATTAACCGAAACCTACTATATTAAACTTTTCCCCGAATAACATCTCAACACGTATATTTTTGCATACGTAAAGACAGACTGTACACTATGCAAGATTTCACTGAATTTACCTGTAAATCTTCTTTTTTTAGCAAAACTGTGGCACTTTTGCATTCTGTAATTTCAGCATAATTACACATCTTTCCGTCTTGCAGAAAATTATTGTATTGTGGTTTGCTCTTCTGAAGGGATATTCGGAACAAGAAGGAAAACAGCATCAAAATGAAGATGAATTAAATTGATAACATCGGCTTTTATTGTTTTATGCTCTCAATTCATCGTGCTAGGTATCACTTTGCAGTTTGGGAGAACTACATTACTTTCTTTCTAAACTACTTTTTATATATAACTATACACAATGACTTGAAATGGAACAAACACATTGAAAATTTAAGTAACAAGATTTCTAGAAATATCGGGATGGCCAGTAGTACTTTGCCAAACTTAACACCAAAAACATTGATCTCTATATATCATACTCTAATTCAAACACATATTAATTATTGCATTTTAACCTGGGGACAAACCACACAATATAATATTAATAAACTACGGGTACTGCAAAATAGATTTATAAGACTAATAGACCTTAAAAAAAAATTCAAGCAATCTCATATATTCGGTCAAAAGTGAACCCTAATATTTTAACGATAAAGCAATTATATGACTATAACTTGGGAAAAATAATGTATAAAAGGATTAAAAATGGTATACACAATGATATAATAACACCAAATATGCATACTCATTTCCACAATACTAGGAATAGATAACTACTAATTCCAATGTTCCCACAAACTGAGAAACTTAAAATGAATATAAATTATAGTGGCCCAAAATTTTGGAACTCATTGCCCCAAGAACTAATATCAATTAATAATTTTAACTTATTTAAAATAAAACTAAAGGCACATCTTATGAAATAATTAGTAAACAATAGGCAATTTTGATTGAATGGAAGAAATGTGAGTTAGTATGATTATAAAATGAGGTGCAAACGTTATTTGTTGTTTATTTATAAATATATATGTGATTATATAGTGAAGTGTATATGACACTTGTTGTTTGTTTAGATATAATGAAGGCTATTGATGATGGAGCACATTGATATATGTGTTAGTTGTGAGCTAGTACGTGTTTATTCACATATTAACCTACCCTATATGTGTCGGCTTGCCTTTTCTGTTAAGCTTTATGTTTTTTGTATTCTGGGGAGAGGAGGGCTATGTCAGGCCTCCCGGCCTTTTCCCTCCTTTTCCTAGTTGCCGTAGTGGCAACTGAATGAATGAATAAATAAATAAAAAAATAAATAAATTTTTCTATTTCGAGTTGACAATCATGTTTTGTCACTTCACTAGCGTTTTTTTGGGTGTTTTCAACAAATGTAATGTAAATATTGATAACCTCAGATGTTTACACTGAATCAAATGCCTCAAAATCCAATAAAAACTACGAATAGCAAGATATCACGATCGTTTTGTTACATGCATATGACTTTTTCGTTTAGTTTTGCCACATTCCGCATCCTTTTGCGATGGTTTCACATAAAAGCGCCTAACATGTCTATAGTATATTTTAAAAACCTTTGCTTGTTCCTTTTAAGTAACAGAATTACTATAGCACTGTTACGTTGTTTAGGAAATAACCTTTCATCAGGGCAACTAGTGAAAAGGCACCTACAGAGTGGCTTCCATTTCTTCACTGTCTCCTTTTATGGCATCCACCGCAACTCCATCATCTCCAGCTGTCGTTTCTCTTGTCGTCTTATTAATTTACATAAGCCACTTCACCTTGAACGACTGGAGTGTCTGTGGTGCTTCGCTTTTTTATGTTGGCAGCAGATGCGACTTCCTTTTTTTATATACCTTTGATCCATCTCAGTATATTGCTACAATTCTTCACTGCGGTACCATCCCTTTCTTCTAGAGCCACAATTTGTTTTCTCTTCTATTTCTTTTTCAAGCTTAAGTAGTTTTCAATGTTTTTTTTTACTTTCTCACACTCCTATATCCTGATGTATTCAAAAACACAAATTTCTAATTTTTGAATAATTTTAGAAAATCCACTTGGAAATTAAAGTTTTCTTTATTCACCTTTGCTTCCTCTTTTTCTTGCATCAGCAGCTTTTCCTGTTCTGAAATTTTATCTCTTTTTATTTATTTCACCTTGAATATTTCACTCGGTTTTAGCAAAGGTCACGGCAATTCCTTTGTTAATCCCAGAAATATCTATATTTCCACATTACTTCGCCCCTGAAAGCACTGAAGTGCTTTCAACACAAGCCGATCTTTATGACCTGCTATGTCGGTTATTCTTTCCTTCTGCAAGCTTGTGTTGTTTCCGTTTTGTGTTAAAATGTACCTTCTATCTTACCCTGCTGTGGGTAAGATATAAGGCACAAAAACATACAAAAAGTAGCACCCCCCAAAAAAAAAACCCCCAAGAAAACCCTGCATTTCACAACATACTTGGGCACTTATGGAGACTCGTCGGATAATAAAAAGCAAAGAACTGGAAGATGAAGAGAGACGAGACGCGTACAATGGATTAACTAGAAACATCAACACGGCACTCAGACAGGACAAAAATGCACATATTTTATCTATCTGCCAAGAACTTGAGCAGCATTCTAATATGTATGAAACCAGAGATCTGTTTCAAAAAGTTAAGCAGCTAACAGGACATTTTCAACTTCCATCCTTGCTTACCAAAAATGAAGCCGGTGAAACTCTCACAGCAAAACAGCAAATTCTAGAGAAGCGGCTACAATACTGTAAAAAACTCATGGCATCTGAAAATAACCCTGATCCAGAAGAGCCATATAAACAACCGGGAGAGCTAGAACCGGAAATACTAAAAAGCAAAGTAGAGGAAGCATTTGCTAAGCTGAGAAACCACAAGTCAGCTGGATGATCGTATTGTTACAGAAATGTTAAAATCGACTGGCGAGCAAGGTGTGACAATAATTCCCCAAATATGCTGTAAGATTTGGAAAGATGAAAAATGGCATCCCGACTGGGCAGAGTCGTTATTCATCCCAATTCATAAAAAAAGGCTCTAAAGAAATCTGTGACAATTATAGAACCATAGCACTAATCAGCCATGCAAGCAAGATCATGCTGTATGTAATAAAAGAACGCTTAAAACCCTATCTTCTACCGCAGATCTCGCAAGAACAATCAGGTTTCGTTCCAAGCAGGGGAACAAGGGATCATCAACTCATGAATTTAAGCCCGATGGTTGAAAGGTTCTATGAATACAATGTACCAGTCATTTTCTGTTTCATTGATTGTTAAAAGGTATTTGATACCCGTCAAATGAGGTCGGCTCCGGCGAGTTCTTAGAGAGATGGCCGTACCGGGACATCTTATCTTTCTAATTAAGTCACACCGTTAATAAAGCTTCCGTCGCAATTAATGGCGAAACATCTGACATATTCAGCGTGGGAAAGGGAGTTCGCCAGGAATACATACTCTCACCCATTCTTTTTAATATTTATGGAGAATGAATAACCAGAAAAGGGACGGAAAATTGGTATGGTGGGCTGTCAATAGGCGGTAGGAAAATATCAAATCTACGCTATGCGGATAACACCACTTTAATAGGTGGTTTAAAGGAGGGGGTTGTGCAGTTTCTCAAACGCATCGAAGATTTCAGCACCGAAGTTGGTCTAAACTAAATACAGCCAAGTGCTGCCTTATGGTAGTTGACAAGGCCGAGTGCTTCCTGAAAACCTCGAACAGATACACGATATTTCCCGAAAATCAGAATTCATATATCTGGAGGCCCGTGTAACCCACAACGACAATCGCAAAGGCGAGATCAAAAGGAGGATCGGAATGGCCAATCTGCCCTAGCAGGGCTTAAAAAAATCCGGAAGGAATCACCACTTCAGCAAAAGCACCAAGCTGAGGCGGGTCAGAGCTGTGGCATTAACTTTCATGACTTACGGTTCTGAAACATGGACCTTAAATGTAGTATGTCACAGACGATTTGAGGCGTTTGAAATGATATGCTACAGATGCACGATGAGAATTTCATGGGTTGTGCGTAGGACTAATGCATCAATCTTGAGAGAGCTCGGTGTAGACGAGCACAACCGACATCTTCCAACATTCAAACGACATATACTATAACCTTCTTTCGCCACATCATCCGGCGAGACGGTTTAGAAAAATTTTGAATTCAGGGGAAAGTTGTCGGCAAAAGAACGAGAGACGTCCCCCAGACAGATTCATCAATCAAATTAAAACTCTCACAAATCTATCAGTTGCAGAAATCAAGAGAACTGTGGAGAATAGACAGGAATGGAGAACCTTGACTGCCGACAGGACGTGAATTGTGTCACAACGCTCGAACCGAGTAACGAAGAGAGACAGAGAGAGAGTGCTGTGGCAGTTGCTTAAGTTAAGTAACTTGCAGTCGTCCAGGATAATTTTTTGTTGTACCTAAAATAATCTATTGGACTTTTTCACCATTTGGGTGTGTCGATGCCCAAGCGATTTCTTTTTCAATTAATTAATAAGCTAATCAATAAAGTCAGCGTCGTTTGCTACGTCATCCTGTTCCAAATCTGAAAGCACGTGACTGCATTCAACGTCCGGCACATCCGAAGGTGTTTCTATTCTTTGAGAACTGTGCATAAAAAATGCAAAAACGAACTTTTCGAAATTTTAACATAACGGGCTGAAATTTTTATCAACACCATGAATTGGTAATAAGAGGAGTCCCACAAAATTTCACCGGAATCCAGTCAAAACTTTTTAAAATAGGCATGGAATTTTTAATTCATCGGTAAACAGAAATATATACGCAGAAACGGTAAATAAAATTTTGGCGGCTAATTTAAAAAGTTATTTACCGATTCAGGGAAAATTTCTAGGTCATGTTCCTATTAACGATTTATGGTGTTCATTAAAATCTCAGTCAGTTTTATAAAATATTCGTAAAGATACGTTTTAACTTTTTATCCCAGAGATTCACCCTCAAAGATGTCTGAAACTGAAAGCACGTGATGATTTTGATCATCGATAAATTGTTAACGATTTTTGTTCAGTCAGTGTTCTAATGCTGTGTCTCCTGGACTCGTGCTAAATAACTCGTAACGCTTTTGGTCCGTTTGGTTCTACAGACAGCTGTATGTTGAAATGTCAAGAGCAAAGGATCCAACAAAAATATATATTGTCGCCGATGAAGAAGAAACCAAAAATGTTGTGTACGGCCAAATGCTGAAATAATCAATGACCGAATTTGTGAAATCAGCTTTTTCTTTCTTGCAAGCATCAAGTTTTTCCCCGATCTTTTCAGTGACATATAAGGGAATATGAAATTAATAAGCTTAAATCCCGGGCAAAACCGGGTAGTAAAGCTAGTATATATATATATATATATATATATGTAGGGATGTAAGGTCAGGTGATGCGTAACATCACAGCCTCTCCTTGACAAATGTCAACCCCGCCTTCTCGTGGTGCATCCTGTTCCCACTAAAGGGGCTTTGACGACCGCCTATAGCGGTATAACTATACCATCGGGATTAGAGGAAATGCTATCCTACACTCACCAACCCGCTTGGCCAGTGTGGTGAGTTATGGCCAAACCCCTCCAAAATGACTTCACAACTTAAATCTTGGCCCTCAGTCTCCGGCAGCTGGAATGTACCTGGCCAAGGCAGCGGCCAGTGCGACATGAAGGCAGAGGGTGCTAAGAATCCCCGGAGGACCGGACTAGGCTGCCATCTGATGCTGACCTTGGCTACGTATAATGGACGCTCCCTATCTTCTGATTCAAGGCTTCTTGAATTAGAAGAGGAACTACAAAGGATCAAGTGGGACATCGTCGAACTAAGTGAGGTAAGGAGAAAAGGAGAAGATCTCATAGAACTGAAAAGTGGACATCTCTTCTACTATCGTGGGACAGATACTGGCAGAACTAGTGGTGTTGGATTTATAATAAACAAGAAACTGAAGGATAAATTTGTAGAAGTTGAAAGTTCCTCTGACAGAGCTGCACGACTTGTTATCCAACTCTCGAGAAAATACCAGGCTCAGATTATTCAAACTTATGCGCCAACCACAAGTCATCCTGAAGAAGAAATTGAAGAATTTTATGAGGAAATTCGTCATCTAAATAATAAAGGTAAGCAACACTTGAAGATAATTATGGGAGATTTCAATGCAAAAATAGGGCAACAGCAACAGAATGAAACTTCAGTAGGTAAATTCGGTCACGGCAACAGAAACCAGCGTGGAAATACTCTCGTTGAGTTTGCAGAAGCAGAAGGGTTTCGGATCTTGAACTCCTTTTTCAAGAAAAAGCCACGCAGGATATGGACATGGAGACATCCAAATGGGACGACAAGTGAAATTGATTTTATTATGTGTAACAAAAAACTCGTCATAGAAGACTGCAGTGTGCTAACCAAGTTCAACACAGGTAGTGACCATAGATTGGTGAGATGTAAGATGCACCTCAACACTAAACTCGAACGTGGCAAGCTCATAAGACAAACAAAATGTATTGACATAACCAACCTTAAAAAGCACCATAATACCTTCAAATTGGAACTGAAGAACAGATTCTCTGCTTTAGAAGGCCTAACATCGGAAGAAGTGGATATTTCTGAAGTTAACAGAAAAGTAACCAAAGCTCTTATGGAAACCGCAACGAAATTAGCTGGGTCTAAAAACAAGTTGCATGTGAACAAATTATCAGGAAAAACGAAAATGTTGATGCAAAAAAGAAGAGAGATGAGGACAACTAAAGAAGATGTGACTTCCAAAGTGGAATATATAGAACTATGCAAGACAGTACGAAAAAGTATTACTGAAGACGTAAGAAAATTCAACTGTGAACTAGTGAGGAAAGCAATTGAAAACAACCAAAGCCTAAAGATAGCAAAGGGACATCTCAGTAAGGGAAGAAAACAGATTATGGCACTGAGAAAAGAAGATGGTTCTGTAACAAGAAATAGAGGCGAAATGTTGACAAGAGTGAAAGATTTCTACTCCAAATTATATGTAAGGGATGATACATGTACTCCAGACATCATGAAAGGTACCAGAGTTCTTCCAGTCCTCCCAGCAGAAGTTGCACATGCAATCAAGAACATGAAGCGGGGAAAAGCTCCAGGAGAAGATGGAATTACTGTAGACATCATACAAGAAGCAAGTGGAGAAATCGAAACAGTACTCGCACAAATTTTCACTCGATGCCTTAATGAAGGGAAGATTCCTGAGGATTGGAACAACGCTACAATGATCCTGCTACATAAAAAAGGTGACATTGAGGATCTCAGGAACTACAGACCTATCAGCCTCCTATCAGTGGTTTATAAAATCTTCACAAGTTCTTTCACACTGCTTGAAGGTAACATTGGACATGGCTCAACCGAGAGAACAAGCTGGATTCAGGAGTGGCTACAGCGCAATAGATCATATCCACGTATTGAGAGAACTAGTTGAAAGAGCGAGGGAATATGAACTTCAATTGTGCACGGCTTTTATCGATTATGAAAAAGCCTTTGATTCGGTGAAACCATCACCAGTTACAATGGCTCTGAAATCCTGCGGTATTGAAGATGCATACATTAATATCATTAATAACATCTATGAAAATGCAAATGCAAAGATTCGGCTGTTTGAAAATACAACACACATAAAAATTGGAAAGGGAGTGAGGCAAGGTGACACCATATCTCCGAAGCTCTTTAATGCTACATTGGAAAATGTCTTTCAATCACTGAATTGGAAAAACAAAGGAATGATGATTAATGGAGATTATCTAACCCACCTTCGTTTTGCTGATGACGTAGTCATTTTTGGAACTACCCCATCAGAGCTTCAGAGTATGATCCAGGGACGTGCTGACAAGAGTAAAGAAGTGGGATTAAAAATGAACTTTCAGAAGACAAAAGTGATGTATAATGCTTTTACAAGAAATGAAGATTTATCGATTGATGGAGAAAAGCTGGAGATAACAGACTCGTACGTTTATCTTGGCCAGCAGATATCAAGTGAGGGTCACATTGATGAAGAAATTAATCGGCGTACAAAACTTGCCTGGAGAGCTTTTGGAAGAAACAGCATAATTTTCAAGAGCAATAACCATCATGTCTTAAAAGAAAAGTGTTTGATCAATGCATCCTTCCAGTGCTTACGTATAGTGCAGAGACGTGGACCTTAACTGAAAGAGACATACAAAGGCTGCAGACAACTCAAAGCAGCATGGAGAGGTGCATGCTTGGTGTAACCAGGAGAGATAAGAAGAGGAACTTGTGGATCCGAAAAATGACAAGAGTGGAAGACATCATGATCAGAATTAAATCCCTGAAATGGCAATGGGCTGGACATTCTGCTAGAAGGACTGACCATCGATGGACAGCCGAAATTTTAGACTGGATTCCAAGGGACAGGAAAAGACCCAGAAAAAGACCACATGAGAGATGGGTGGATGAAATTCGAAAGTATGCGGGAGTGACATGGAGGAGACTGGCACAAGACAGACCGTTGTGGAGGAAACTTGGGGAGACCTTCGTCCAGCAGTGGATTGATAATGGTTGACGATGATGATGATATATATATATATAATTTACGCCCCTTGGAGAAGAACAACTCAGAGCATTGATAAAGTGGATTTGGGAAGTGACTTCAGTATCTGCAAACACCTAAATGAGAAAGTATGTTCTACTTCTATATTGAATATGTTCTTGAAGTTTCTTCAAAGAAAATTTAATTTCGTATCATAACAAGCGTAAAAACATGAACTGTAGCTCGATTAGATAACAAAAAGGGGATTACGTTATCAATCAGTACCGTGCCGAATAAAGGAGCAGCAAAAACTCATATCACTTAACAAAATGACAGTTAAATACAAAAATATAAAATTTATCCCCACCACGGTGGATGAGTGGTCTGATGCACTGGCTTCAGACCGTTCGTCAGAGATAGCTTCCCATTTTTTTAGAAATATGTGGAGTGTTTGTCTGACGGCGTTGATCCTTTCCATTCCGTGGAACCTATGGCCCCAAATTTGGGACAGGCAATGCATACAGCCCTTAGGGTTGCTGACGGTGGTCGTTAAATTCCGAAACTAGAAAGTAAAAGAGAAAAAGAAGGTGAACGTTCAACAGCAAGAACATTTTCTGCTTGGGAAAAGTGTGTTTTCATACTACAAAATTAGTTGCCGTGGCGCATTCCCAATTCTAGCGGCAACACGATTCCAACCTTTTTGGCGCTGTCACAGACTAGCGTCAGGGAACAAGTGCCCTTGACGTGCTCCTATGTTAATTCTCCTGGGCTTTGTGAAAACACAAGTTTGCCCGTGAGGCGATCGAATCCGCGAACCCCCTCCCCCACGCCCGCCCTCACTCGGGAGTAAGTTGCTCTCCCAACTAAGCTACACGGACGGAATGTATCTCTGAGATTAGTCGTCTTGACACGTGCTTTACCCTGTAGTGCATCACATCATCTCCCACCCACCCTTTTTTTAAGCGAAGAACGAATTTGGAACAAACATCACACAGTTTTCGAAGAACTCAACTTCTATAATAACTGAAGTATTATATTATAAATTCTTTCAATACATCTATTTTTTTATAATAACTGAAGTATTATAAATTTTTTCAGTACATCCATTTTTCTATAATAACTGAAGTATTATAAATTATTTCAATAAATCCATTTTTACGTTCGGGCGTCAACGTGAAAACACAAGTTTGTACGTGACGAGGATTGAACCCACATGTTGTTAAATTTGTAATTCCCAATCTTTTATTTAATAATTTGCTTAATAGATGGCGCCAGATGCACATCGCATTGCAGAGACTGTGTGACGTGAGAGCGTTACTTCGATTTTCTCCTTCGTAGAGAGAGGTTGTCGTGATTGTGTAGCAAAGAACTGGGTGTGTCTATATGTCGTTTTTAAGTAATAAAATGATGTGGTTTTAAAATGTGATTGTGGTAAGTGATTTAAAGTAGAGTACTGCTTTGGATATATCGTCCAAAAAGGAGATGAAACAGGAAGCCAGAAACAGTACAATTTAATCACCTGACATCAAGCCATCACAGCCAACTTACTACACCACGCCCCTTCACTCTGGAATAAATTGCTCTCTCAACTAATGCTGTACCTCTGTAGTACGTCACAGCTTCTATCAATATAATAACTGAAGTATTATAAATTCTTTCAGACAGGGCCCGATTAAGCCTCTCAGGGGCACAAGGCCAGGAAAATTGCGAGGGCCCCGTTGAAACGAAATCTTTCACCAATATATTAGTGCTGGAGATGTCACACGAAATAGATTGAAGTGAAAAAACAAAAATGGAATACCTCTCCGGCGTTTAAATCCTGCAAACGAGGGGGCCAAGTCAGGATGCCAAATTCCGTTGAATGTTTCTCCAGCTGTAATCGGGCGAGTGTGAACGTGTGTGGTGGAAAGACGTCGCACCCCGTAGGAGTGGTTGTATGACATGAAAGGGGTGCAAATGATCCCCAAGGATGGTTACGTAGCCTTGACCGGTCAGAGCAGTATGCAGACATATGAGGAGTCCTAATGCCGGCCATCTGAAAACACTCTACACTATAGCAGAGCCACCGCCGGCCTGCAGTGTCCCTTGTAGGCATGCGCTATTCATTGCCTCGGGGGTTGCCGCCACACCCGGGGTAGACCATCGGCCCGAAACAGTCGGTACAGCGATTCGTCGGATCAATCTACACGTTTCTAGTCATCTTGCGTTCAGTGGCAGTGTTCCCGAGCACAGAGTCCTGTGTCGTCGGGCCAGTAATGGCTCCCGGGTGGGCCGGCTGCCCAGGAACTCCATAGAGCACAGGGGAACGTTGCACTGCCCGAATGCTGATGCTACTTCTGGATTCAGCATTGAATTGCGGCCATGTTGCACGCCAATGGATGTTATGATGCGTACCAGACGTCGCTGTTTCTACTGTTTGTGTATTCTCTTGAAATTGTTGACCGTGTAAATCCAAATTTCGGGGTGATCTCTCTGATGGAGTTACCCCATCTCCCGGTCGTCAACTAGCATACCACCTTTGAAATTGCTTAACCCTTTAACCGGCTGGAACGAATTGACTCGGAGTTAACAAAATAGGCTGAAATAAGCTCGAATGCATGTGTTCGCTGACTAAATGGGGGCCTGAACGCGGTTGGAATGTGAACCTGAGCACTAAAAAGTGTTGCTTTCCCTGCAGAATTTTTATTTAAATGGTAATCTAGCCAGATTATCAACACTAATTCTTTCTGATTGTTCATTTGCTAAAAGAGCTGTAACTATGGCAACAAATTCCACAAAAGACAACATGTTTGAGTACATTATTTCCACCCAGTGGCATGATGTTCGTGTCACCGTTTCTTGGGTAATGGAGACCACGCTTTGGATCATAGATTCTCTGTCATATGTTGGGCCACGCAGCAGAGAAAGAAGGACTAGAAGAGACCACTTCCCACCAGTAACAGGTCTGTGGTCGTGAAGGGGTGAGGGTAGAGGAATTGTTTTGCCGTGAAAACAACAAGTTTTTTGTAAAACCCTGCCTCTGTATGTAACCATTTCTATTTGAAAAGCGCAGAAAATTTTGGGCACCATTTGGTTCTGGTACATCGGTAGCTTAAGGGGTTAAATCCTGGTAAGCTGGCATCTGACTTTCGAATGCTACTACTTGAGTTTGTGGGGATATCTGCCTCTATATATTCGTTGTTTGGGGATGATGCAATTTCCAGATAGCGTGATGGCCCCTTCCCAGTTTTTTCGGCACTTGAGTGTATATATACATACTGAAGACTCCCCTTTATGTAAATCGAAGCAACTATGAAGATTCACTTTTATGTAAATCGACTCCCCTTTATGTAAATCGAAGCAACTATGTATATATACATACCGAAGACTCCGTCTTTATGTAAATCGAAGCAACTGAAGATAAATTACGGCGCGCGTGAAGGTCATGAAACGATATAAATAATACCTGATACTGAGCTCTGTCAATTAGTGTTATTGTTCCTCAGATGGGGAAAGCAGCAGACTTAAGTGAGTTTTGAGCATTTCTGAGCACCTTTTATTCCTACTTCGTGAGTGAGCATTTGTTTATCAAAGTGCAATAACAGCAGCTTTTCCTGTACTTAGCAGGAAAGAAAAGAAAAGGAAACAGTGAGTCGCACGTCTTTATTTTGTTAATACCCAAACAGGGCTGAGCTGTTTCGTGCGGCAGACACACATTTTTTCGGGATTTAACGAGACATCTGATATTTCTGTTTTGATTATGAAAAGGCGAACTTTCAGGTTTATTTACGCTCTTTCCGATATGCTTCTAGACATGCATTAAATAATGATTTACATCAGACAGCTCTTAATTTTATTTTTACGAGAGGTTTTAAGTTTCATCAACTTTCAACAGTTTCAGGTTGTTGTTTATGCTGCAGATTAATCTCTCTTAACCGAACAATCGATAGTCTTCCCTTTCACAAGCGAGAAATCATTAAAAAAATTAACTGGGATTAGAAGGCGCATCTATTATCACATTCATGCTTCCTAGAAAAAGTGAAGTTTTGCAAACCTAAATAAGGGATTTTCCATTTACTTGGAAACTGCCAGATATGTAAAAAATAAAATGATTACGATCAGAGACACTTGTTTAGGAAGGGCACTCTTTAGATGAAAAAGCAAAACTTTTCGATAATGGAAATTCCTCGATGAATTTAAAACATAAAGAAATAAATACAACACGATTAATTTTCTGACAACAAAGGACGAAAAAAAATCTCGCATTTCTGCCAAATGTAAAAAGAATTGATTTAACACGATACCGTAATTTCGTGAAACTACTCCGACTTAGACAGCCTCGATTAATGAAAAGCGATACTAAAGGTAAACATTTAAAAATAGGAATTATAATAATGGAAATGAGTGATATGAAATTAAAAGTACAGCATCTAAACGTTTTTAACCGTAAGTTACGTAAAGCATTTTGAATGGAATGTAGACAAAATAAAAAATAACATAAAATCTGAAAGGTTAGGCAAACAGTCCCACAGAAATATTTATGGAAAAATCTTTAGGACCTGAAACTACATTTTGTAAAATCTCAAAACTGAGTGAAAAATCTAAATTGCTGGAGAATGCATGCATTAGATGGAAGTAAAAATATCACATAGCTTCGAGATAAGTTTAAAAAAACCTATACAACTGAAAATGATTGTTATAAGTAAAAATAATCTATTTTTTAAACATCTTTGAAGAGAGCATAATAAGAACTACATAGACACCTTTAAAAAAGCAGAAGTGAACTGTAATCTCGCCGTCATCATTATAAAATGCTTACATTTTAGAACCTTAAAAATAATGACAAAGAACAGAAGAAATGTGGATATCATTAGAATCGAATAATTTTCTCATTCTCTTTTATTATTTTCTGATTATGATTTTGTGCAACAGATGCGTAATCTCAGAGAAGAAAAAAAGCCAGATAATATATACAAAAAAATTAATTAAAGTGTTTTATAATTATAACAGCAGCGTGATGCACGAAATTTAAAAACTTTCACGAACATACCACAGAAGTATGGCACATAATAAAAGTACTTCAAATACATTACAACAGGCGACGAACAGAACATAGTGATATCAAAGTATTTCAAACATCACACAAAATACTGTACAAGACACCAACGTGTCTCTATCTCATATTACGAAAGCATTGCCATTAATTTTTTTTTTCAATATAATACGATAACACTATTCTAAAATATATTGTTTTGCCCATGTATGTTTTCCGCGGAGACGTGCTCCCGACTGACTCAAAGTGTAAGTGGGCGTGTGTGTGTGTGTGTGTGTGTGTGAGCATGGCGCTGCGCATCTTTCTACAGAAAATTACGATAGATTTTGCAGTTTTTCTTATCGGAACTACAACTGCTATCTTAAATATTTCAAACGCTGATTTAAAATGCAGTATCACTTCAATAAACGGAAATAATTAATGCGCATACTTTCTTTCGTATCGAAAATTATGGGTTACTAGGCTTCAAATAAAAATTATCGTACACTGTGTGACGTATATTTTAGATTAACTTTCCTTTTTAGTTTCTTTTCCTATGTAAATCTTGAGTTTATTCTCGGTATTCTTCACGCTTAACGAAATATCTTTTCCTTCAAACGAATACGTTTGGCAACACAATTGAGGTTGAATACACGTGACGTATGCATGTAGTAAGATAAGAACAAGAGATAAAAAAGCGACGACTGATCTGTTGTAGGAGAGGGGTGTTGATAAGAGCTATTATTGTGAGCGATTATGATGAGCGTTGTTAAGAAAGTGCTGTACGAGAGAATTTAATAGTGTTGAGATAAATGTGTGGAGAGTGTTGCGCATGCCATTCCGAATAAAGGATTTTTTTCCGTAAGTTGACTTCTGGTTATATGTTTTGTCTGGCGGTTAAGGTTTGTTTCATTTAGGAACGGTTTATTAGTATGTTGATATTTTAAGTTAGCGTAAAGGTCAAGACTTCCTTTACGCCACAACTGGCGTAAAGTGAAAAAAGAACACCAAGAAGGAGACGTCTGATACCAACGAAATTTATACAGCATAATAACGGAATACAGAGAATAACGTGATCAAAACATTATGGCAAAATACAGCTGTATTTGCTGGTGAACTGAAAAATAACATTTCCATGTAACATGGTTAGTACGAGGTTGAACCGCCATGAACTGCGCCACACTGTGCAACTCTGGCATGGAGTCTGCCGTACAGATGTTGGATGTAAGTTTGGGGTATTGAGTTCCAAGCATCCTCAACCTGGACGCGTAAATCGGGGATGGTCGTGTCTGGCCGTGGAGACCGGATAAGTCGTTGTCCCATAAATTTCCACACGTGCTCAATGGGGGACAAATCCGGTGAACGTGCAGGCCATGGAAGTTGTCTCACACCCTGAAGTGCATGTTGCGTTGCACGTACCGTGTGTGGGCGTGCGTTATCTTGCTGGAAAACACCACGATTGACCGTCCTTACAAATGGAACAACAACGGGCTGAATGATGTTGCTGATGTAGGAGGTGCTAATTAACGTACCCGGTACAAACACTAGTTGTGTACGGGAGTGATAGCTGATGGCTCCCCACACCAGAAGACCAGGTGTAGGCCCTGTGTGTCGCTGGTGGATGCAAGAAGGGTGGAGACGCTCCCCTGTGCCTCTGCGAACACGCATACGGCAATCGGAGGCTCCCAAGCAGAATCTGTTTTCATCGCTGAACACGACAGATCGCCATTGCGTTCTGCAGTGCAGACGTTGGCGACACCACTGCAGCCGTTCCTGACGGTGGGCTGGAGTCAGAGGTACACATGCCAGAGGCACACGTGCACGTTGTCCTGCATCCAGTAGACGGTTGAAGATTGTTCGCACAGTCACCTCAGGTGCAACGGCAGCTCGGATTTGCGTCGCAGTAGATGTTCTGCTTGACAACGCCGCTCTTCTTATGCGTCGATCGGTCCGCTCATCAGTCCGTCTGTGACTTCCGGTTCCACGTCTTCTCGTGTGGAATGTTCCTCGGACCATCTACGCCACCATCGTACCACCACTGATACTTCCCGTCCAATTCGCTCCGCAATACGACGATACGACCACCCGGCCTTGCGGAGTCTGACTAGACGACCTCGCTCAAAGTCCGATAACTGCTGAAATCGTACACGTTTTCCATGTCCAGGCATTGCAGCTTCTTCTGGGTCTTCGCACGTGCCCGTACGCCGACGACTGATTACATTCACTTCGCCGTATTCCTTAAATACCACTGACGATAATTTGCATATTATGCCGTGCTGTGGTGTAAGCGCTCACCGGTTGGTCCCGAAATTAACATCACACCTACGTAAACTCGACCCCATTAACATATGTAAATTTCATGATCGTCCGCCAATTCCTTCTTGGTGTTCTTTTTTCACTTTCCGCTAGTGTATTTTGGTAGAAGTCAATTACTTACAAGAATGGTATACAGTACCTATTTTCAGGGTTCAGTGTTTCAACTTTATACAGATGTAAGTCGAAAGTTTTGCGATATTTACATAAACGCATGAGCTGCGGCGGGTATGTTACGTGTTTAAACTAGTTCAAGTCGCGTAATGTAGTCAGTCGAAAGAGATATAAAGTGGTAGTCGTTGCTGTGAACAACAATG
The DNA here is from genome assembly GCA_039090855.1 of Macrothele yani. NCBI lineage: Eukaryota > Metazoa > Arthropoda > Arachnida > Araneae > Macrothelidae > Macrothele > Macrothele yani. The sequence goes on along the minus strand of CM077029.1, from coordinate 163,972,021 downwards.
CATGTCATCGTACAATCTGTGGTTGGAACATTTAAATGAGAAACATCCACAACCGGCTAATTAGGGAACTTCTGCGTTACGAGTTTAAACTCGGCCATAACTCTGCTCAAGCAACACGAAACATTTATCATGCGAAAGGGGAAGGTTACGTGGGCCACAGCACAGCAACCAGATTGTTCAAGAAATTTTGCTGTGACAGAAACCTCGGTGAACAGCCAAAGCCAGGTAGGCAGCGAACCGCGGATTCGGAGGCCGTGTGCCAGGCCGTAGAGGCAAATCCGACAACCAGCACCCTGAGATTATCAGGCTAGCTGGGCAAATCACAGACCACCGTGGTTTGTCACCTTCAGGACCTCTGCAAGGTCTTCAGGAGCTGCCGCATTATCCCTCACGAACTGACGCCAGCTGAAACAAACCACCGAGAGGAAGTGTGGACGAAACTCCTAGAAAACCAGCGCTATGTACGTTTCATCAAGAGAATTGTAAGGTGCGATAAAAAAGTGGTTCTATTTCCGTAATCCTAAAACACAAAGGCAATGGTTGAGCCCGGGCTATTTTCCTGAACCTGTTGCCAAACGTGGGCGCTTCGAGCAAAAGGTGATGCTCTGCATCTGGTGGAATTTCGAGGGGATAATCCATTACGAATTTGTTCCAGACGGTCGGACCATCAACGCCAACCTCTACTCTGAAGAGCTGGAGGGGATGTATACCGTTTTTTGTTATTTCAGTATTTATGCCGTTATATTATGACATCATAAATCAGAGATATGTATGTGCAATTAAAAAGTAATAGCAGCAAAGGAAAACAGGAAAAAGGCCTCAAAGAGACCTGACGTGCCCTGAAGTCCCAAAACAGAACAAATGAGTCAAGCATTGACCATGTCAACACAGTAAGGGAACAGGAAAAAGGCCTCACAGAGACCTGACGTGCCCTGAAGTCCCCAAACAGAACAAATGAGTCAAGCACCGACCATGTCAACACAGTAAGGGAACAGGAAAAAGGCCTGACAGAGACCTGACGTGCCCTGAAGTCCCAAAACAGAACAAATGAGTCAAGCACCGACCATGTCAACACAGTAAGGGAACAGGAAAAAGGCCTGACAGAGACCTGACGTGCCCTGAAGTCCCAAAACAGAACAAATGAGTCAAGCACCGACCATGTCAACACAGTAAGGGAACAGGAAAAAGGCCTCACAGAGACCTGACGTGCCCTGAAGTCCCCAAACAGAACAAATGAGTCAAGCACCGACCATGTCAACACAGTAAGGGAAAGATGTATGTTAGTCCCGTTTTCTTAGTTATTAAGTATATTTTTAATTTTTTAAAATTATGCTAGATTATTAATATCAATTAATTCCACGGGCAAATCATTCCAGAACTCAGGAGCAATGTAGTTAATACCTTTCCTTGACATCTGTGTGGTATAAAATACGCCGCAGTAATGCCCTTTTCTTTGTTATAGAAGTACCCAGCAACGGTGAACAGAAAGCGCGCTCTCCTACAGCAGAACAACGCTCAGCCTTACACAGGGCAAACGACCCGGGGCAAAACTTCAGGAACTTGAGGGCGTCGAACTGATGCCACACCCAGCATATAGTCCGGACCTTGGCCCGCCGGATTATTACTTGTTCCGGTCCATGGCCCACTTCCTTTGCGGGCGGCACTTCAACAACCAAGAGGAGGTGGCAACTTGGGTGAAAGAGTTCTTCGCCTCGAAGGACAAGAACTGGTATCGCCGCGGAATCGAAGAACTGGGAGACATATGACTAAAGACGATACAACACGATATCCTATATTGTGAATGCTAGTCAGCTTTCGTCGTCAAGGTACGTATGAAGACATAAAGTGATCCAAATATTGCAAAACTTTTGACTCACCCTCAGTACAAGTACGTTAGCAAGGAACTTCCCTTATGATAAAGTCCTAAATGAGAGTCCTATTCCTTTACTTCTTGAAAGCAGTACCATGAAGTTGAATTCGAAGAAAACTCCAAATAACACAGGTCTGCAACCAAAAAACTGCACAGGATATTTATACTATTTCTTATAGATTTTTACTCACTGAAACCGGGAAAAATACTCAAAAAATTCCATCACGTCAGGTTTTCTTGCAAAACTCGTGTTTGTAGTTTCATTTAGAGTGAAACTCTCGTTTAACTCGAAATCTGGTATCCTATTCTTGATTCTAAAAATCCTATGCAAAAGTGATTTCTTACTTTCACTTAATATGTATTAGAGTGAGACTCAAGAATAAATACAAAGAGAAAATGAGCGGAATGGGGGAGGGGGCGGGGAAGTGGAAGGGTGGCAGGACAAGAGTAGTGTTGGCGGTGTGAAGAAGCTCAGGTTGATCATGTCCCAACCGGTTTAATTTGTTTATAGCGAAAAGTGAGGAATTTTACTGGCTGAGTTGAGCATGTTTATACACGTTCTATAGGGTATTAGGAATGAGTATAAACAAGCGTATTGCCAGATTTGTTCATGTTTCAACATGCTAAATAAGTTCAGGGTCTAGGTTGCTTTGGTTATGTTGCATAGCTTATATAAATGACTGCTGGATATTCGAGGCTAAAAGTGCCTAGAGAATCCCTTGAAAGCATTAATATTTATCTTTAAGAACGGGGAAAAAAAAGAAACTTTTTGCTGCTTTCTTTTATTTATATGCAGCGCCATTTTGGAATTTTTTTTATCGAGCCAGAGGAAGAATCAGGTGTTGCCGATTAACCTGCCCAGCTACAGAGAGAAACGATCGGCAGACGCTCAGGTGTCAACATAACCTCGTTCGCTCTCGTGTTCACCTATGTTTTACGTGTTATTTCACTGGTCTTTTTGAAGGGAGCGAGGCTTAGTTTCCATCTGCTTCACCACAGGAAAAGCGTTTGCTTCTAGATGTACGGGAAGTCAGTGTGTGTACTCAATGCGGTGTATACAAACAGCGAGGAGCCACACTCAGTTTACATTTGGCATTCAAACGTGACTGTGCTCGCGTTTTTAGTTATATATTATGGCTCCAAGAGGTTGTGTTATTTCTCCTGACAACATTTTTTTTTATTTGTGGTGAATACACTGTTAAAAGTCAACAAAGAAACATAAGTAATTTCGTGAAGAAAGTGCATTTTGCTTACTTCAAGTTGAAACTTGGGGATCAAGACAAAGCCTGGGCTCATCATAAGGTGTGCAGAAGATGCGAGGAAGATCTCCGTTTGTGGTTTAAGGGTAAGAAACACTCATTTCGTTTTGGCATTCCTGTGATGTGGCGTGAACAGCAAAAGCACACTACCGACTGATATTTCTGTTCGGTAGATGTGAAAGGTTTCAATACAAAAAATAAAAAGAAAATATCTTACCCAAACCTAAATTCAGCTATTCGTCCAATGTCTCATAGCTCTGCAATACCAGTTCCACACCCACCTTCCAGTTTGGATGATATCCTGAGTGATTCTGAGGACGGAAACACGTTACCTCCCCAGGACGAATCTAGTTCAGATTTTTCTGTTGATGAGGGACCCCAACTTTTTTATCAGAGCAAGCTCAATGACTTGGTTAGAGATTTAGGCCTTCCAAAAGATGCTGCCGAATTGCTGGGGTCAAGATTAAAAAATAAAAACCTGTTGTCACCCGGAACCTCATTTTCGTGATACAGGCACCGAGAGAGAGAATTCACTACATAATGATGTGGCAATGATTCTAAATAAAATAAAATATCAAGAACATCGCTGGATGCTTTGTGGAGACTTCAAAATACTAACGGTGTTGTTGGGCCAGCAGGCAGGTTATACGAAATATCCCTGCTTCCTTTGCTTGTGGGACAGTCCAGCCAGAGATCTCCATTGGACAAAAACTGGCTGACCACTTCGAGACGCCTTAATCCCCGGCAAAAATAACGTCATTAATACAACCTTGGTTTCTCCTGAAAAGGTTTTATTACCACCTTTTCATATTAAATTGGGGCTTATGAAACAGTTTGTGAAATCACTGCCAAAAGATGGGGAATGTTTCAGATATCCGTGTTCCAAGTTCCCAAACTGTCTGAATCCAAGTTGCAAGAGGGAGGTTTTACTGGCCCCGACATACAAAAACTGTTATCCGATCCCCTCTTTTCAGAAACAATGGGGAAAAAAGAAAAAGAAGCATAGGACTATTTCAAAGACGTAGTGCACAAGTTTTTGGGTAATACTAAAGACCCTCACTACAAAACCATTGTACAACGCATGTTGGCTGCGTATAAAGCTCAAGGATGCAAGATGAGCTTAAAAGTTCATTTCTTACAGTCCCATGTCGACTATTTTCCCGAACACTTGGGAGCCCTCAGTGAAGAGCAGCGTGAAAGACTTCACCAGGATGTCCGTGATATCGAGAGACGCTACCAAGGACGATTGGACGTCAATATGCCAGCTGACTACTGTTGGATGCTCAAGCGGGAAACAGAAAGTGGAAAGCGGAAACGTGTTCGGAGAAGTATCAAAGAGAAGGAGAAAAGGTTTCATAGGCAAAACGAATGAACACGGAATGTTAAGTACATTTCATGAAGAAATTGTTTGTTTTTTATAAGAAATATTTTTTAGTTCATTGTGATGAAATGGTGGTTTTCTCATTATTGTTATGCTTTTTTTATGCAGACACCTTGTATTTTGCAAAAAAAAAAACTGTATGTGATGGAGGAAAATGGAGGTTATTTTTGGATTCAGCACACTCGAAAACATAATATTTACCAAAAACATCCCATGCAGCTGAAAAAAAATATTTTTTTGCAGACCTGTGTAATTCATGGACTAATCACAATGCAGGCTATAAGGTTTTAAATATAAGTAACTGTTTTATCTGTAAGATTTTTGTTTGCTTAAATGCTTAACTATGAACTTTACCTCTGCAAAAGTTCTTACTGAACTTCGGAAATACGAATATAGCAATTGCAAACATGCAAATAAATAAACGGTTAGGGTAATAATGAATGAAAGAAAAACAAACACTTACATTCGTCCACTATTTTATTGGTTGTTCACATGGATTTTAGAACAAGATAACCCAAGCCAGAATGTCAACTCGCTGGCTTCTTTTCAGATAACAATCAAAATATATTCTCAACACATATGATTAGTGATAACGCAGCGTAACATACGTTCAGCAAATCTGCGTAATCGTAACTTCCGTAACAAGTCTTAGCTATCATGTCTCTATCAAAGATGCACTTCCTTATAACATGTAGCTATCACACATGCACTTCTTTCTAACAAGTCTATCACAAATACACTCTTGTTACATTCACGTTGACGTTTTGCTGACCTCTGACGCACAGTCGGCGATACCAAATCGAAAAAGAAAAAAAAACTCTTCGGGGAAGTAATATTCATTCAATCAGAAAACGTTTTACTAGAAGTGAACAAAAAGTGAACAAATTTGCATAACACAGAAACTCAAAACGTGGTATACGTTTCAAAGACGTATAGGCGTCACACCACCTGTTCACATTTTACAAATGTAAAACGACATTTAACATTCGTATTTTAGCGTCAGTACTAAATCTAATGACAATCGTGAAGCATAACGACCAAACGGCAATTAGGCAATCACATTGATACCATTGATAACTCGCAGATTGCTGACATCTAACACAGCACACTCAGATAAACAGTCCTATGTCTGCTTGGCTTGACTGACTTCCAGTGTCACCAAAAGAAAGAAAACCTTGGGAGTTGCGACGTGACATTCAGTGCAGAAAACGTAACAATCAAAATTTTCCTACGGGAAAGTAAACAAAATCGGAAACTTAAATATATAGTATGTAACTCCTTTGATCCAGTCTTCCGTTCGTTCATCGAGTGGCCCGGATGTGAGTCCCGGATGAAGAGTGGGTGGTGTCTTACTGCATTCGCTTTCTCCCTTCCCAGGAAATAATAGCCCCAAATTAGTAACCGGGGGTTGCTTACATCCATTTAATTTGCTCACTGTGGTCATTAAACCCTCAAACAAACAAACAGTATATAGGTAGTATACGTCAGAAGAGTTCTGGGATAGTAACCGAAATTTGCAAAATAGTAAAGCTGATATAAATATTTTGCCAATTTCTTAGGTTTAACGTTTGCTTTGACATTTATTTGATGTAGCAAAATGTGATAAATCGACATTTATTTTCTTTTGCCCAATTTCTAAAACTGGAAATGCCACCTCTGTGATTTCTATTTTTCATAATAGGTGCTATACACATTATTATTCTTTTATAATATATTTTTTCAAATACCATATCATAATGGTTTTTTAATTTATATAGTTAATCTTGCACAGAAGCCCATTATTAAACTTTCTGCCAGTGGCCGAATGGTCAGAGACGCAAGCTTCTGGTTAATCGACGGAGTTAGCTCCGGCTATAGGAAAGACATGGGCGATTCACCCTCCCTTGACGCTGGCTCGGATTACTTTCTGGTACCTGCGTTAGTTTTTTTAGGCGGGGGGGATGGCGGTGTTAATGAACACCATAAGGTATTCTAACGATCAAAAACAGTCGCCCGTTCTAATTTTCTTTCTGGTTGGGAGTTTAACGACTACAGTGAGCACATCAATGGGTTATAAGCAGTTGCTTGTCCCTAATTTAGGGCCACTGGTTCCAGGGAAGGGATACATTGCGCCCATATCAAGCCCGGGCCCAGCTCAGATTCATAGGCAGAAACCTATGGTTCTGACTAATGGGCCACAGGGGCGCCTCATCAGTTTAAAAGGTTCATGAGAGTTGTTAAAAAATAAAAGTAAAAAGTAAATAAACCTAAAACAATATAATTCCCTTTGTCTAAACGTTTGTCCCATTTTGTTGCGACGTGGTACACGCGCAATTGCTTTGCTGTCATAGCAACAAACCAATTTTTCACAGCTGCTGGTGTGACATCATCTCATCCAAATCATTCTGACATGACATCAGAGATACGTTACGTCACACGATCAACTCTTTAGAAACAGGAAAACGTTACGTCAGTAATTTCAGTTCTACTTTGTCGTTGATAAATGACGTGCAGAATTTTTTATTTAGAATTCTATCGTATGAAATTTGCTTTTAAGATTCTCCTTGCAAACCTGAAATGATTATTTTAAATTGTCAAACCAGTTTTTTTCTCATTTAAGTCTAAAAATTGAGATTTCCAATACAGTAGGCAACAGTGTGTTGTTATTATTTCATTTGTATGCTGAAGCAATATGATTTGAGAACTTTCTTTTTTTTTAATCCACGAAATTCTCAGGATATAACTAAATTTTTTCGCAGAATATAACCAGGTATTCTTTAATTTATATTTGTAGAAAAAATGAAAAAGAAAGGAAAAAAGAAAAAGATATTGTTTGTGCTTCTGCACATGAACTATCATAACATTTTAACATTTGCAACAGCGCAATTCTAAGTCTACGAAAATGCTTTTACTATTTTAGCACTTTTCTGATATCTGGCAACAGCAAGAACAAGTGAACGTAGTTGCTGCTACCTGCGTGATTTTGTTTTACAGTAAATGAAACAATGCGCGATTTAGGGTCACTCTGCATTTTTGAGGGTTTTGAAGGACGGGAAGCACTGACAAGTCTTGCTTTCTAACGATTTCATAACAGAAAAATAATGTCGGAAATATTGCGACTGGCTGCTGGGATTTGTTTTTGATATTTCACCAGCAGCCTATAGAAACACTTGATGTGCGGCGAACGAAGCCTAGGGAAATGCGAGCGCTTGCCGGCTTTAATTGTCGAATCCCTGGTTCAACTAATATGTTTTTTTTATTGTTGTAATGTTCATTTTTGTAATGCCCATGAAACCTACTTTCACATTTGGACATCACAAAAAAAATATATCTGGTTACTAAAATATTACTCACCTTATTTTTCCCCGTCATTATTGACGGGTTTTCACCTAGTAATAATAATAATAATAATAATAATAATAATAATAATAATAATAAATAGAAAGGCTGACCATTAGACGGGCAGAAAGAGAACGGGGAATGATTGATCTCCTGGAACACCGAGACAAAGCAATCAGCAGCCTCCGAAAATACTTCCATCAGAGCAAGGGACCCCCTTCAAGCGATAAACCAGAGTGACAAGAAGTACACAGCCCTAGACCTCTCTACCCAGAGCATCGAGGCTGGAACGAGGGAGCCAAAAGAAGAAGCTTGGTTCAAGAAATTCCTACACGGAAGGCACTACAATGACCTGCAATCGGACCATGTGGATAAGACTGCCCAATTCATGGCTAACAAACGGATCACTGTTCTCCGAGACCGAAGGATTCCTGATGGCTATAAAAGATCAAGTTGTAAATTCCAGAAACTACCGGAAGCATATCCTGAAGGACACGTCAGTGGAAGGCGACACATGTCTGCAATGCCATCAAGAGTCAGAGACCATCCGACATGTCACAGCAGGGTGCAGAGTCTTCACACAAACAGAATACACGAACAGGCACAATCAAGTCGCCAAGATTGTCCATCAGAAATGGGCATGAAAGCACCACCTCATTATAACTAAGCCTGTCCCCTAATACAAGTGTGAGTCAACAACGCTTTTAGAGAACAGCACCCACAAGATATACTGGGACAGATCGATCAGAACAGATAAGACCATCCACCACAATCGGCCCGACATCACCCTGGTCGACAAGGAGAAGAAGTCAGCATACCTCATTGACACAGCCGTGCCCAACACGTGCAACATCCAGAAGACGCACGGAGAGAAGCTGTCAAAGTATAACGACCTACGATACGAAGTTAAGGAAATGTGGAATATAGAGAACGTCACCACCGTCCCCATAGTAATATCAGCTACAGGAGTTGTACCTAAGACCATTCACAGATCTATACAGACACTGGACCTTCAACCTAACACCTACATGGAACTACAAAAGGCAGCTATCCTGAACACTTGTAGGATAGTAAGGAAGTTTTTGGACAACTGAGAGAAAGAAATACCACTTCCCAGACTTGGTAAGAAAAACCTCAGGAAGATGTGGAATCTCAATAATAATAATAGTACTTGGAGCATTCAGAAACTATTGAGACAAGTTTGGTAGGAGTACTGTCCAGACAGAATTCGCCGGAAGACGACGGTAATCGGTAGGGTAGGTCTTGCCCTACAAAATGCCGACAGATGGCGCTGCGCAGTGACGTGTAATAGGTTGCTCGTTGAAGTATTGCTGAGTCAAGCGCGGACAGGAAGGGACTATGGAAGGTGATTGTCACGGACAACGTTGGACGGCTTGGTTTTGTGGAAAGAATGCGTTCGTGCAGGTGATATTCACCGTCGTTTAACAGCAGTGTGCAGTGATGCGTCTCCAAGCCGCTCAACTGTGTTTCGATGGATTCAGAACTTTCAGGAAGGGAACCGAAATGAGGAGAAGTGTGTAAGCACCGGTCGTCCGAGAACGTCACGCACTCCGGACATGATCCAGCGAATTTCCGATCTGATCATGGAAAACAGGCATGTGACTGTAAAACAATTGCAGACAGAGACAGGTTTGTCTATAACGACAATTCACTCAATTGTTCGCGAGGAATTGAAAATGTCAAAGCTGTGTGCCCGCTGGATTCCACACGAACTGACTCAGCAACAGAAACAGACCCGGATGTACTGCTGCAAGGAGCTGCTTGCACTTCATGACGCCGGTACAACAAACTTTCTTGCTCGTCTGGTGACGAGTCGTGGTTCAACTGTACCATACCGCAGAAGAAACAACAGTCCATGCAATGGTGTCATTCCAATAGTCCTTCTCCGAGAAAGGCCCGTCCATCACTGACATGTGGAAAACGATTGGCATCTGTCTTTTAGGACACCCAGGGAATCCTGCTTATCGACTGGCTTTCTAAGGACGCCAGAGTGGACATCAACACCTACTGTGACATTTTGACACGTCTGTGTCGCCGAATTCAGCAGCGGTGGAAAAGCAAGTGGGCCAAGAAAGTGCACTTGTATGACAATGCTCGCCCACACACGTCCACACAGACAAGGGCTACACTGGATGAACTTGGATACACGGTCTCCCACATCCTCCTTACTCACTCGACTTAGCCCCCTCCGATTACGCTCTCTTCGACAATATGCAAAGCCCTTTAAGAGGCCAGACATTCGCAGACGGAGATGCCCTGCACGAGGCTGTCAACGAGTGATGTCGCACTACCCCAAGAGACTGGTTTCGGGAGGACATCATGAAGCTCCCACAACAATGGCGTCGCTGCCTAGAACTGCAAGGAGACTAGGTCGACCATTCTTGAAGCTGCCATATTTCCACAGTTCGTCACTACGAATGTATGAAGTAAGTCTCAATCATTTTTGAATGACTTAAATAATACTAATACTACTACTACTACTACTAATAATAATAATAATAAATCAACTTCTTCATGACTCAGTTTTTATATCTCGTTTTTCGTAAAACATTCACTTCATTTATTCTCTGCTTCACTTTCTGGAAACTCTTTTTGAGTACAATCCACAGATTATTTCAAGTTATAAAAGTTTTTACAATGTGGAAAATATGTGTAAGGTATAATTATAAATAACTTCATAACTCCTATACCGCGTTTTCTCTTAGATGTAACTTTTCGATTTGACGGCATCTGCGACAAAAACTATTTCTAAAGTTAGACTACTTCAGCATGTTCCGATGTCTATTAACTGCACTGCGTGAGCATAGCAGTGATTAATATAACTCACTCAAGGATATATCAACCCAAATAGACCCATTCCCTGCTGGGAGACATCGCCCCTCGAACAAAATGGGATCAAATCGATCCTACGATTCTTCACAAAACCCGAAGTCACCAACATTCGTAATGTGTTCTAGGTATGACAAAACTGATCACGCTGAATAAATATTTCCCAGTCGATATCAGAAAATCACAAATTCAACAAATAGCACAATCACTAATAACCAAACAACAAATACTAATACAATTTTTTTCTTTACTGCCATCAATTAAAAATGCATATAATAAATCTTTAGCAAATGCAAAATCAGAGATGCAATTTTAAATCAATTCACACTAAACGAAAAACTCACAGTTCCCGTAAGAACAAAGTGCCACAGATTCAAAGTATTAAACAAAATAATTGACATTAAAACATCAGTAAATACGTACGCAAATTCATAGAATAATAAAAAAAACACATTCGCGAAATAACTTACGATGGTTTTATATTTCCAGAATAGTTATAATAGCATCAGTTTAGCAATGCACAACTCAAACAAATACACCATTCCAGGTACCTCAAGACAAAATCCCATCCTACTCATGAGATGGAAAATAAACAAATTAACAACTCAAAACAATTATTATATCCCAAATTCAAAAGATGAATTCCAAAAGTCGGAGACATCCAACACTTCCATCTCATGAAACTAAAGATATTTAACAAACTCCGACACTTTCTTACAAATATGCGGTCTTCCCAAGATACCAGATATTGAATTATCAGTCAATGTGCCAAGGTAAGTCGATTTTATGCTTGAAATTCCTTGACACTCAAAAACAAGATGGAACATTGTCGCCACTGAGGTGCCGCATTTGCATCTAGAATTCTTTAGACCGAATCCAAGATAATATGAAGGACAAGAACCGTGTTCTGTTAATAACTGATTTAGATATCTATCATCCAGACATCTATCTTTTGAGACTGTTGGAAAGATATAAAACGTATGTCTTCCCGTGTCTATACTTGTCCATTTCTGCTGCCAAGCATCCTAAAGACCAATCTGACGTTGGTTCTTAAGCACTCGCAAAGAAATCCTTACCGAATGGACAATATCCGTCTTTGAAGTACCCCTACGGGCCAGTAGACCTGCTGTTTCAATCCCCGGGATCACCTGGTGACCGGGTACCCAATGAAAGTGCAGTAAGTCATGTCCAAGTTTTTTTTTTTTTTATCAAATCTTGAATCTCCATAACGATATCCTCTGGAGAGATATAACGATATCCTCTGGACTACTTCTGCATAGACAGTCGATCTTCACAAAATTGAAAGTTTTTGGTGTCATAGGTTTGGAAGAATGCTTGAAGTTTTTCATGATATTATGAAGCGCAAAGGTTGTCATTATTTCTGGCGTGTTGTGACTTCTTTTAGAACAACAGGATGTATTCTTGTTTCTCCGTTTTTAAGTACATTCGAGTATTCTGCAAATTAAACGGGCAAACTGCTGATTACGCTTCTACCTTCTTGTGTGTAACCGATGTTCTAATGAACTTCCTATATTTTGATTAGGGCAAGAAAAATGCCTATTGTGGAAATCAGCCATCTAATTCTGCATGCATTTTAAATTTTAAAAGTGATGTTCATTTAAAAGAGAATATTTAAAAATGAATTCAATCGTCAACAGCAGATTATTTTACTTACTCGTTATTTGGGTTCCAATCGCACCCGTAGACAGTTCCTGGATGTTTAAAGGTCTGTTGGAGTTTCCCGTCAATATGGTGAACCATACTGTAAAAAAATGGTAAAGATAATGAAAGGTGCTTGTATTAATCATAAGCATCCACTTATATTAATTACAGGCATTCAAATACAATATCAATCATATAATACGAGTATAATAAAATATATATTAAATTCATTTATACAGGGTGTTCTCAAAGTCGTGCGACAAACAAAGAGTAGTGATAGTACACATAAAGACAAATAACTTTTGCAATGGAACGTAGGGTAGCACTCCGCTCCTAGTGCCCGAAAAACGTCAAGTTTCATGTCCACATTGATTCTCCAACAGTGGAAAAATACACAAATTACCTACATTATGAGTTGCACACTTGCGTTGGTGAACGTAGAGGCAAAGCAGGACTCAAAGCATATGCTCGAAAACAAAAACATCTGACCGGCGCCATGTACCGTGAGTTTCTGGAGCAAGTGCTTCTCGGTTTGTTACAGAGTGTTCCGCACAACGCTCGGAGAGAATTGTGGTTCATGCATGATGGGGCCCCTGCACATTTTTCCACCGGGGTCTAGGAATTCCAGAATGCGACGTATCCCAGCAGGTTGATTGGATGGGGCGGACCGGTAGCTTGTCTTCCACGCTCTCCGGACCAGAATCCACTGGACCTCTCCTGGGGACACCTGAAAACACTGGTGTACGAGACGCATGTGGAGTCACCGGAAGATCTCGTCGCGAGGATCGTTGTCGCTGCTGACCAGATCAACCCCACACGGAGAGTCTACGAGAGAGTGCGACAGTCCTTCATTCCTCGGTGTGGGCTGTGCAACGACACCCTCGAGGGCCACTTCGAGCACCTCCATTGAGCCCTGCTCTGCCTCTACGTTCACCAACGCAAGTGTGAAACTCATAATTTAGGTAAGTTGCGTTTTTTTTTCACTGTTGGAGGATCAACGTGGACATGGAACTTAACGGTTTTCTGGCACTAGGAGCGGAGTGCCACCCTACGTTCCATTGCAAAAGTTATTCATCTTTATGTGTACTATCACATATTTTTGTTTGTCGCACAAATTTGGGAACACCCTGCATTAATCACAGGCATTCAAATTGTCATAGACGTGTAACAAATATATATTAATGCTTTTCAGAATAAGAAAATTTCAAAGAATGAACATTTTTGAATTATCACACATTCACTGAAAAAAAATTCACTTTTCAAAATTGGAGATATTTAGAGTATTTTCGTACACTTATGTTGAAAAGAATATGTGTTTTGAGCATCTCTATTCACAAAATATTTCCAATTTTGAATGTACACTGCTGGCCACCAAAAATGCAACACCAAGAAGGACACGAGATAGCAAAGCCAGATTTACTGGACACATAACAACAGATACAAAGATGAAACGATTGAGCTTACAGGCCCGTGCGACTTGCGGAACACGCAGACATCAATAGATCGTGTGGCCCCCATGGTTGGCAATAACGGCCGCTACACCCTGCGGCATCGAATGAAAAAGGCTTTGGATGTGGGCTTGGGGTATGTCGGTCCAGGCGGTTTTCGCAAATTGCCACAGTTCATCAGGCGTAGCCGCGGGTGGTGCTTGCCGGGTCACTCGGTTGCCGATCAGCGAATAGACGTGTTCGATGGGCGACATATCGGGAGAACAGGCTGGCCACGGCAGCAATGACACCTGGTGATCCGACCATCGTGGTGTTGCAGGCAGAAGCGGGATTCGTCGGTGAAGACACTGTCGTGCCATTCCGTAGTCCAAGTGAGGTGTTCAACGGCCCACTGCCGCCGCACTAACCGGTGGTGTAACGTCAATGGTAATGGGAGCAATGGTCGCCGTGCGACAAGTCCCCGCTCCTGCAGACGACGTCAAACGGTACGTGCTGACACAGGTTGTTGCGCAACACACCCTAATTCCTGCGCTAACGTTCGTGATGTGGCGGTGCGAGCTGTCAATGCCCGCCGCACAACATGCCGGTCCTCTCGTTCGGTGGTGTGCCGCGGCTGCGGCAATCGCTCACTTTGGTCCGTCCGTCCCACCTGCACCCACCGAATCCATACTCGCCTCACTGTGGCTGGATGTCGTTCCACACGGGCGCCGATGTCTCGGTACAAAAAACCGCTGTCGCGATAAGCCACTATTCGTCCTCTGTTGAACTCCGAAACGTGCTGGAATGACTGCCGTATTCTGCGACGAGGCATCAGGAAGCTTCGTACGCACAGGTCCGGCAGCACAACACACTTCCACTACTTATATCCCGCCTTCTGTGCACCCTTCGTATAGTGCTTTTCGGTGGCGTGTCGGGCGCACATGATTTGAATATGCCCTGCAATGCTAATCGATTGCATGTCCTCTCGCGGGCGACGCATGCTGCGAATTTCAGGCCAGTCGGATGCTTTCTTCTTGGTGTTGCATTTTGGGTGGCCAGCAGTATATATTGTAACGTCACTTACGGCCAACTACCCCGAATTGTATTCGATGCATCGCACACAGGGTGGGACCGAAACGGTCGGGTTCCACCTATGGATCAAAGAGCAGTTAAGAGAACAGTGCGAAGACAGTTAAAACACATTCTTCAAGAAAGCATTAAACCAAAATGAAAGAAACATTTAACACTCAAGTACAACTTTGAAATTAAAAAATACAGAGCGATTACTTTATATAAATAAAATATTGCAAGTAACATGTATGTAAATCAATGTACCTGTCGTTAGCTACTGAGCTCGGAAAGAACACAATTTATTTTCCATTGCGGGCGATAAATGTTTGGAAAATTTTCCTTTTAACGAAAACATCGCAGATTTTTCTGACCTAAAACAAACTGCTTACCTTCGCAATTTATGAACGTGTATTCCGAATCTTAGTCTTTATATTTCAATATACATGAAAGGCGATTTGTTCCGCACACTCATAAAACTAGCCACACAAACTAGCGTTTCTTCTAGATATAACAGGAACACTGTTTATCAACCTGTTGCTTTTCTCAGCTGCAACAACAAAGTAAATACAGGTTACTTTCCCAAAACTACGTGTCTAAATGTAGCAGAAATGCAAAACTCCAAGTTTAAATGTAACAGAAGTGTAAAACTCTGTGGTTCAATACAGCAGAAATGCAGAATTCCATAGTTAAATGTCACAGAAATGCAAAATTCCATAGTTAAATGTCACAGAAATGCAAAAATCCATGTTTAAATGCCACAGAAATGCAAAACTCCATGTTTGAATGTCACAGAAATGCAAAACTCCATGTTTGATTGTCACAGAAATGCAAAACTCCATGTTTAAATGTGACAGAAGTGTAAAACTCTATGGTTAAATACCGCAGAAATACAAAACTCTATATTTGAATGTTATAGAAATGCAAAACTCCACGTTGAAATGCAACAAATGCAAAAATCCATGTTTAAATGTAACAGAAGAGCAAATTTTCATGTCGAAATGTAACAGAAATGCAAAACTTCATGCTTAAATGCAGCAGAAATTAAAAACTCCACATCTAAATGCAAAACTCTACATTTAAGTGCCACAGAGATACAAAACTCCATGTTTAAAGGTCACAGATAGGCAAAACTTCATGTTTAAATACAAAAGACATACAAAACTCCATGTTTAAATTCACAGAAACATAAAACTCCATATGTGAATGTCCCAGAAGTGCAAAACTCCATGTTTAAATGCCACAGAAATACAAAACTCCATGTTTAAAGGTCACAGATAGGCAAAACTTCATGTTTAAATACAAAAGACATACAAAACTCCATGTTTAAATTCACAGAAACATAAAACTCCATATGTGAATGTCCCAGAAATGCAAAACTCTATGTTTAAATGTAACAAATGCAAATACTCATGTCTAAATGTAATAGAAATGTAAAACTCCATGCCTAAATGTAGCAGAAATGCAAAACTCCATGTTTAAATGCAACAGAAATGTAAAATTCTATGTTTAAATGTCACAGATATTTTCTGTTTTAAACAAATTGCGCCTAGAGCTTTATTTTGTTCAATTTCCACAAACCGCTCGTGGTAAAAGGTTTTCATGACCACCCTAAGTGTTACGAAATGAAAAAATTACCGTTGATACCCAATACATGAAAGCAAAAATAATGCAATTTATTTGGTTAGTAAAGTCTAACCTATGCGTTCATTATGATCCTCGTTTGTGCCAACACATTCTGTTTTCCCAGCACAGAGTTCAAATGCTGTAGTATTTACAATACTCTCATCACCACGACTTTGCATCATTTCCGTATAATAAAAGCGGAGCTGTTTCCGAGTGTTTCGATTTCGCTGAAGCTTGATAGACTGTCAGTGCCTTTGTGTCGATGGATGAGGTTCAACAAATCGGAGTCGCACACTAATGAGAGACTTCGCTGTTTGTTATATACTAGCTAATCATAAGCTACAGTTTCAGCTACGAAGATACCTTCAATTGCTGATCGTAGAATTAGTTATAATTTCAGTTCAGTAAATTTTTAGTGACGTTTACTTCAAGAAGATATTAATTGCATCAAAAAATAATTCCATTAGCAGAATTGCTTATGTGACATCATTACACTTGTGAGATTAGTTAATTAGGAAGGATGATTCATTACAGCTGATTTGAAATTAATTACGCTTTAAGTTTTGCATAACACCTGCCCTATATAAATGCGTTTCACCAATTTAATTATATTAAGGATATTTAAAATGCTTACTTACCACGTACCATCTGCTCCTGCAGATGCTAGTTTTCTGGCGTCCGTCTGATTCCAAGCAACACAGTATACATATATTCCACTCCCGTGCTACAAAAGAATAAGAACAGTTAAAGAATTAAATTAAAAACAAATCTTGAAATTTTTCCAAAAAGTTGCACTTTCAGCTCATTTCGTAGCTTTCAGTCAAAGACGTCACAGATATGAAACACTTCTGCGAAGAGTAAGTTAAATAGGCAAACGGATAATTTCCACAGAGTGCGAAAAAAAGATGATCTATTGTGACTACTGTAGAAGTAGGAACTCAGTATAAATCGCCTACGCAAAATTAATTTCGGCATTTTTCAAGTGAAAGAAGCAACGCTTAGCAGATATTTAGGAATATATTTCAGTGATTTTAATATCAGCTTGCAACAAAATGCACTGCCAACATACTGTATTTACCAGTTATGGAGGACAATTACAAAGTTTATTACCTTGGGGTGTTTTAAAAGGCTAGCAGAATATCATACATGGCCGTATCCAAGGGGTCCACCACCCTGAATTTATTTTGGGCAAAATATTTTTTGCTTGTTTATCGCAAGTTATTAGATCAACAGGAATCGCCGTTATCTTTTTTTCATTTTTTTTACAAATTGTTTCTGTAATTTCCTTTGAAAAACTTCAGAAGGATATTTTTTTCTCACTATACCCACTGGTCAGCAGTAACAAATTTATAGAAGTACAGGAAACTCTGTGTCTGGCACTTTATTAATCGGAATTGTCCTGTTACCAGGTATTTTTGAGATCGCTTATTTATTTTTCAGCACGTCTTTTGTAAAAAACGATCGTGCTTCTGTTATCGGTTTGTCCGTTCGTCCGTCCGTCTGTACCCACGATATCTCTGCAACTATTAGTCCGATTTGAAAAATTCTTTTTGTATTCGGAAGCGTGAAATATGCAAATGATGATCCTTCATTTCGTTTTTTTTTACGATGTACAATTTTGCCGGTAGAGGGCGTAAATGCACATGATGTCGAATTCAAATATACGTTTCATTCCACATATTTGCTTCTAAATATCCGACTGAAATTTTTTTTTATCTTTCGATTCCATTTATGTCGAAGAGTATTTTAGATAGTTATTTTTTCAAATTACGCACAGATTTTCCGCCAGGGGGCGTAAAAGTAAATTACATTTTTCCCGATAACTCTTCTTCTAAAACTCCGATTTGAAAAACATTTTCTTCAGCGGATACATCTTCTGATGGAAAATCTTTTGCCTATAATTTAAACTTTTTTGTAAAGAATACTTTGGCCACCAGGGGGCGTAAGTGTTAATTTTTGATTCTGATGTATTTGCCATAAAATCGGATCTTCTAAAATATAGATTGAAAAAATTATT
Organism: Macrothele yani; assembly: GCA_039090855.1. Taxonomy (NCBI): domain Eukaryota; kingdom Metazoa; phylum Arthropoda; class Arachnida; order Araneae; family Macrothelidae; genus Macrothele; species Macrothele yani. Next base: position 163,953,543 of record CM077029.1, on the reverse strand, counting down.
TCGTGGACTGATGCCACTCACATAGATAAACCTTTTCGAAATATTTTCTTCTTAAAATATTCCACCGTTTCACCGCCAGGAAGCGTAGATGTATATCTTATTTTTGTCAATATCTCTACTTCTAAGAGTACGATTTGAAAAATTCCTTCTTTGTTGGATAGTGTTTCCGATGCGAAATGTTTTTCCTATATATTCAAAATTTTCCAGTAAATCATAGACTTTCCGCTAGGGGGCACAAAGGTAAATTGCGTTTTCTGCGTTATTTCTGCTCCTGAAGCTCTGATTTGAAAAATTCTTCCTGTATCGCATACAAGACCCGATGGAAAATATTTTTCACATAATTTCTAATGTTTGGTAAAGAATGGTTTAGCCACCAGGGGTCATAAGTGTTACTTTCTGCTTCTGAAGTATTTGTTGCAAAATCTGGGCTCCTGAAAACTCGACTAATTTTTTTCTTGGACCGATACCGCTTATATGGATAAACCTTTTCAGAATACTTTCTTCCTAAAATAATGTATGGTTTCCCCACCAGGGGACGTAAAGTCACATCTTATTTTATCGATATCTCTGTTTCTAAGAGTTCGTAAGCTCACGATTCCGTTTACAGCAATATCTGAGGGACTAAAAACCCGATTGAAAATCTTCTTTCTTTCGTCAGATCTATTGTTTTGCATACCGGTTCTGTTGACTTTGAATAGCTTTGATAAATTTTATTTGCGTCAGAACGGATTCAAAAGATATGCTTATTACACCCGAAAATTCAGTGTCATCTTTCTTGTTTCTTTATCGTGTTAAGAGAGACGAAAAAAAAATGGCAGTTGGAATCGTAGTTTATTGTTTCTTTATAACTTCAAGTTTACAGACTGGGATGGGTTATATTTAGAAATGTGAGAGTGCAGTGAGTGATTGCATGTCGAAATCGAAATTTCGCAGACCACAGGGTCCAAATCGGCGCCAGGAGACCCGGAGATCGGTCTAAATAGCCAGTGAGGGCCAGAGGAGGAGTCGGTAGAAGATGAATTACGATAGCATCCAACATCCCAATATGTGGTGACCTGTTGCTTGTTGACATGGGGTGAGGAGTGAGATTTGCAAACTTCAATTAGTGTGTTGTGATTTGAGAAGGAAATGGAGGTGCGAATTGCGAAATGAAAGCATAAAGAACATGTTTAGGTTGAGAACGTTCTCACCTATTTCCTCGTACTTGGTGGAGGTTAGGTTGCTTCTTGCGACGTGTTTAGGGATGGAGGGAGGGAGGGAAAGAATGAAATTAACCGCCACTTCATGAGTAATGACAAGTTTGTGACAGCCTATAAACCTGCCATCACTGTACTGCAAACCTGCCATCACTGGCCTATAAACCTGCCATCACTGGCCCCGGGAAAGAAACAAGTTTGGAACAAACTTTTTTCTTTCCCGGGGCCACGACCTTTTTGAGGGGTCAGTTTTTCCTTGGCACCAACAACTATTCGCCACGTCGATGCCGGACAACACAAAGTTTAACTATGCTTGTCGAAATCTGATAAGAAAATGATACCCTAAAATATTAACTTGTGGTACAAAATGGGATTACTTTTTATTAAAAAAAGCTGAAATAATAAAAGTAAAAAAAAATATATGTAAAGGAACCACAAAACTCTTGAATATATGTCGTTACAAAATAATGCGACGATTTTTCACAGACTTTCCGAATCGCTGGATGACAGCATCTGAATTTATTTCAATATTTTGATGAACAGACATCAAGGTCAGCCCATTCAGACGAGTTTCGCTGGTTGAATTGCGCAAATAAGGTTTTAAACGTCTAAGACTAGAAAATGTTCTTTCAGGAGTTGCTGTAGAGACCAGTAGCGTAGCGAGGATTTGCAGCAATTTGCTTACGTTTGCCTGGCGTTTAAAAAGCCCTTCAGTGGCAGATTAAGATACTTCAGTTTCTTTTCGCCATTTAAATTGCCAGACAGAAATTTCGGCACGTAATGTAGCTGGATTCGGAAGAATTTTACTGTAAAAATTGATGTACTCTTCCAAATCATCTGAATTAGCTGTGACACACCTATTTGGAATTACTTTTTCTAGGGACGAAATTAAATATTTATAATTTTTGAATCTTTCACACAGTTGCGTTCTGATCTGGTCCAAAAAATGGTTAGGTGCAGATTCAATTTATAATATTTACGTTGAATTGCCCGCCTAATAGTTGCTATGCTAGCAACTATTAGACGGCCAATTTAATGTCTAAGTCCCTTGGTATGGTGGATTCATCTATCGTTATTTTTAAAATCCACTTCCTGACGGATATTTAATTTTTTTCATAATTTTCATTTTTCAGACTGTACTTGCTTTCATCCTGTCTCCTGTGTAATCTTGTTGCTTTCATGTGATCTCTGTCTCATATTGTTCAGTTTGTTTTTCTGTTAATACTGAGTAAGTTCATGTACCGTTACGCGCTAACTAATACACTAAAAACTAGAGTTTATTTTTGTTAAGTGATTAGTTAGATTTTTGCTGTGGAATACCTTTTTTTTTTTTTAAACAACAACTACGAAACAAGTCTAGTTGCGGCATAGATAGACAGACAGATTACATTTTTGCTGTGGAATATTTGACCCCCCCCTCCCAAACTTAAGTCTAGTTACGGCTGTGATATCACATATCCCTACGCCGCCATCGACCATACGCAGTCCGGATTTCCTTGTTGCTCAACAGTTCCACTGCAACAGGTTTCTGCCTAGATTAAGTTGGCTGACTACAGCGTACTGTGCAGTTTAAATAAAACTGTACTGCTCCTCAAAAAGAAAGCAGGAAAAAGACAATGGGTGTAGTTCAGAAATGTACAAAAGCCGTTCCATAAAAACTGAGATTAATTTCTTTTGAATTGGCGAGAGTGTGAAGGGGAAAAAATAACCACGCAGACGACTAATTGAATTAAGGAAATATCTATGGCAACAGTTATTAGCCGTGCAGACGATTCTGGTTTTGTTATTGGACAGTTGTTTAAGGTACGTCTGCATTTCGCATACAGGAGGTGAGTAACTCAGAGTTAAGAAGTGAAATGCGTTTTGCGATAAAAGTTTGCTCCTTGGGTAAAACGGCCCCAGAAACAGTTGATTTAATGAAAAAAGCCTAAAAAGATAAATGTTTGTGTGAGTCAACGAATTTTAAAGGGCACCATGATTTCAAAAAAGGAGTATGTCGGCAGAACTCGCTTCTAGGCCTGGTTGACCTGAAAGTGTTGTTACGGGGCGAATTGTTAACACTGTTTTGGCAATCCAGTAAGAAGATGAACGAATGAAGTGTGAAGACAGTAATATTTCAAAAACGTTGGCATTCCGCATTCGCTGCATCGTGTGTGTTCCAGATGGCTACCTCATCACCTGACGAGAGAACAATTCTAAGCCAGAGTTCAGGTGTGTCGTGAGTGTAGGATCTCAAAAGATCCAAACTTTCTAAACAAAGTAATAACTGCCGATGAAACATGGGTCCATTATTTCGACCCCCTAAATGAGTGTCTGGAAACACACATGCTCGCCTCATCCGAAAAAAGTCCGCCAAACCAAATCAGCTGGGAAGGTGATGATGATACTTTTCTTTGATCATAAAGGTGTAGTCTACCAGAATGCCGTTCCTCCACAAATTACTGTCAATGCTGAGTATTACATTTTAATCTTGAAGCGTCTGCGACGACACATATCGATTAAGCGACCGGAACTGGTGGGCAAGTGGACCCTACACCATGATAACGCCCGCCCACATGTGACTGCTTGTGTTCAACAGTTTCTTGCAAAATGCAGTATTGAAATCATAACACATCCTGCCTATAGTATTGACCTCGCCCCGTGCGATTTCTTGTTATTTCTAACAATGAAGGAGATGATGTTATTTTACTAAATAATCAAAATCGAATGTAATTTAGGTTTGAAGACGGGAGTCTGTTCTTCACTTACACGCATGCGCGAGTGAGTGCAGACATACGATTCGATGAAAGGCGCAATTTATGGCAAAATTTAGCTGCTATTCAATAGATTTACTATGAAACTAAATATATTTATTGTGCAATAGGTTTACAGTGGATCAAACTTTATTGCGTAAATTATTAACATATTGCGTATATAAATAAATTTTCATCTACCGTAAATCTATTGCCTAATAAGTTCATTTTTGAAGTCGCCGCTGATTTGCAGACCAGACTTGCAGCTAAATGCTCACTTTTTCATCACGAGTTTTCATAACCGATGCAGACACACTGCTAACATACACGGCTGGCCACCCAAAATGCAACACCAAGGAGGAAGCATCCGATTGGCCTGAAATTCGCAGCATGCGTCGCCCGCGAGAGAACATGCAAACGATTAGCATTGCAGGGCATATGCAAATCATGTGCGCCCGGCACGCCACCGAGAAGCACTATAAGAAGGGTGCACAGAAGGCGGGGTGTAAGTAGTGGAAGTGTGTTGTGCTGCTGGACCTGTGCATGGGAAGCTTTCTGATGCCTCGTCGCAGAATACGACAGTCATTCCAGCACGTTTCGGAGTTCGACAGAGGACGAATAGTGGCTTATCGCGACAGCGGTTTATCGTACCGAGACATCGGCGCCCGTATGGGACGACATCCAGCCACAGTGAGGCGAGTATGGATTCGGTGGGTGCAGAAGGGACGGACGGACCGACGTGAGCAATTACCGCAGCCGCGGCACACCACTGAACGAGAGGACCGGCATGTTGTTCGGCGGGATTGACGGCTCGCCCCGCCACATCGCGAACGTTAGCGCAGGACGTACGGTGTGTTGCGCAACAACCTCTGTCAGCACGTACCGTTCGGCGTCGTTAGTAGGAGCGGGGACTTGTCGCACGGCGCCGGTTGCTCCGATTACCATTGACGTTACACCACCGGCGAGTGCGGTGGCAGTGGACCGTTGAACGCCGCACCTGGACTACGGAATGGCACGACATTGTTTTCTCCGACGAATCCCGCTTCTGCCTGCAACATCACGATGGTCGGATTCGCGTGTGGCAGCACCGCGACGAGAGACTGTACGCCGCCTGCATTATGCATAGTCATACCGGTCCGTCGCCTGGCGTTATGGTTTGGGGCGCAATTGGATATGACACCCGCACATATCTGGTACGCATCGCCGGTACACTTAATAGCCACCGCTACATCTCCGACGTTTTAGAGCCTCTAGTCCTCCCTTACCTGCAGGACCTACCAGCGGCCACGTTTCAACAGGACGATGCGCGCCCGCACGTGGCACGCATCGTGCAACAATTCTTCACGGCCCACCAGGAGTCACGTGGCCCGCCTGTTCTCCCGATATATCGCCCATCGAACACGTCTGGTAGCTGATCGGCAACCGAGTGGCCCGACAAGCACTACCCGCGGCTACGCCTGATGAACTGTGGCAACGTGTGGAAGCAGCCTGGACCGACATACCCCAAGCCCACATCCAAAGCCTCTTTCGTTCGATGCGGCGGCGTGTAGCGGCCGTTATTGCCAGCCATGGGGGCCACACGAACTATTGATGTCTGCGTGTTTTGCAAGTCGCACGGGCCTGTAAGCTCAATCGTTTCATCTTTGTATCTGTTGTTATGTGTCCAGTAAATCTGGCTTTGCTATCTCGTGTCCTTCTTGGTGTTGCATTTTGGGTGGCCAGCAGTGTATTTGATCATCTCCACATATTGGTTTAAAAGCGTAAGAAGTATTTCTAAATCATGGGCAATTGTTTTCATTCGGTCTAATGCGAAATCTCTAAGAGCTAAATTAAATCCTAGAGAGACGACTCTGAACAATCTTTCGAAAAACAAATTCAAGGCACTGAATTTCAATACAAAGCAATAAATCTAATGCACTTTGGTGAAATAATCTTTACATCTTTTATTCTCTTGGTGATACATCCTTTACTGATGTTCCAAATAAAAATTCCAGTTCTTGAAGTTGCAGCTGCTATGCAGTTTACATCAGCTGGGGCCCAGGACAATGAATAAATAATTGTTTCGTCTCCGGGAGAAGAACTGACCTTTAAAAGAGAAAATACATATTTCAGTGCATCAAACATAGAAACTTCGTAAAACATTTTATCTGCAGTTTCAAAAGATTTAGTAGCAACAAGAGGATGCTATCGAGGGAGATTCCAAAAACCGCGTACACAGAAATGCAGTTTCTGTATTATTGATATCTTCCGTACGCCTTTTGCGGTTTCCTGCGACGTCTGTGATGCATTACTGTATAATTGTTTATTTATTTATGTTCTATTTGTGCATGCACACTCAGAAAAATACCATGTCATCTTCTTTACGTGGCCTACTGTTTGTTTGAATTCTGGAGTAAACAAGAGCGGATTTTAGTTTTTATGGAAAATTAAAAATTTACTCTGATTTTTCAATGAAATGATGCTAGTTTTCATCAGCCGGTCTGAATGAAATGAGGGAAAATGAAATGAGATGATGACTTTGGGGTTTCGTGAAGTGTGAGGAATTTTGTGATAACCTATATCTTAAAAACTAAAATTTGGCTGGCATACTTATAAGTCTTGGCGATCATTGGTGAGTACAAACAGCCTGTGCCCACAGAATACGTAGAAATTGAATTGTTAGTTTTTCTAAGTTTGATATAAACATATTTTTATACACACCTGAACTAAACGGTGCCCAAACATTTCTGCGCCTCGCAAGCAGAAATTTTCACATAGCAGTCGCATTTTACAAAAGCTGCGACAAAACAATTTCTTTTCGGCTTGCATCTCACCAGTAATGACCGTAAACCTGTCACAGCAGAAAAGCGCTTGCTTTTAGTTCTTTATTATCTACTCCATGATCGAAAGCATGACGGGGAAGAAGGGCTAGATCCTGACACGAACATCAAAGCACTGGGTATAAGTGACTCAAACACCTCCCTTCTTTTTTTACGTTTGTCGGCACTATTATAGACCTTTTAGCAGGTAATCAATCAGTCAGAAAGGATTAGGTCTAAATGACCTGTTGGAATAATAAAGCTAATAAGAAAACAACGCTTTCTGATGCACAGGTTTACTCTTTCTAGCCGCTTTCGGTCCATTTCTTAGAAAGCGAACACATTCATTCGAGGTGATTTCTGCCCATTTGTTAACCCTGTGTTAAATAGTTCCAGCCGGTTAAAGGGTTACATACAGCGATAAATGGGTTTCCATAAATTTAAGGAGCAAACAAACACGTAGGGAAAAATAACGCTATAACCTTAAACTCTAACGACAGAAATACACTCAGGTTTGTATATTATACAGGGTGTTTCTAAAATGTTTGTGATGTTAAGATGATGAAGTAAAGCATATAAACATAAGACAAACGCTTCCTGCATGATGTATGATAAAGTCGCGTACCTGCCGCTCCACAGGCGAACGGAGGTGAATAGAGATGCAATGGCAACAGGATTGGTGTAAGTGCCAGAGGGCCGATCCTAGCAGCTCGACCGCAGCACACCTAGCGGTGAATCAGTGAACTTAGCTCTTCCAACCCATTTTATAGCCAATTGAGGCTACAGGTTTCGCTCATCTATTTACAAATGTTCCTGTCTTGGGCTTCTCTATTCCACAGCTTTCCTGCAGTTTTGTTTATTTCATCCATTCAACTTCCTACTCCTGTCTTTCCTCTACATGGTCTCCATTCTGTTATTATTTTAGTCCATCTACTACTTTCCATTCTTGCTATATGGCCAGCCCATCTCCATTTTAAATTGAGTATCTTTTCACATATGTGCAAAATTTTTTTTCTGGATCTTATATCGGTATTCTTTACTTTACCTTGAAGTCTTATATTTAGTACGGATCTTTCCACTTAACATTCTGTTTTTTGCAATTTGTCTAGGATATTTTTCTTGATAGGGCAGGTTTCAGCGCCATATGTCATAATGGGTATTATATATTGATTGAAAAATCTTGTTCTGTTCTTCGGCTTTATTTTAATACATAGAATCTTCTTCAACTTCCCCAAAGCTATCCACTCCATTTTTATTGTTCTGTCAATTTCTTCCATAATTCCCTGTTCCTTGTGGTAATTAGGTTTCTTAGGTATATGTATTTTTCCACAAATTCCATTGCTTTATCATTTATTCTAATATTTTTTTGTGCTTCTCTATTATTAAGTTGGTTTGACATTTTTGTTTTATCAATACTGATTTCCAATCTAATTTCTTTTGGTAAATCTGTTAGTTCTTCTGTCAAGAAATGATAGAACTTAGTCCACAGCTCCGAAAATATGATAGAGAAAAAATGTCAATTACAAAGTTAGAGAGCATGTTTTGTTTGCTATGAATGGGGATTAATGGGAAATTACATTGTACACTGAAGAGGCAAAAGTATTCAAGAGAAATTCAAGGTGGTGCAATTTCATTGGATTGCTGTCTAGAGATGAGAAGTACCTTTAAACGCAGAAAAGGATACATCATGGCACTAAAATCCTGCCCCACCTCTTCTATACGTTCGTACGAAACTTGCTTTTGTCAGTCGTAATTCCATCCACTCGCATGTCGTAATCAGAGTTGCGTTTTATCTTTGCTATGAAAACACCATTGAAATATTCTGCTCCACATTGAATGGACGTCCAGGGAGAAATGAATTACTGTCCTAAAAAAACCGCAATTAGGCTTGGTGGCCAATTCATTACTAATTATCAACAATGGAACAAATTCCCATAGAAGCCGGCCACCAGATGGCAGCAGATTACAATCGTCTAGTATTTTTACTAACAGCGCATCGACACTAATCTGGTAAACCCTGGCATGGAAGGGGGACCAAAGACTAAGTGCATCCGGGGCTGACTTCAGAGGGAATCATCCACGTATTAGCTTCCGAACACCATGGGAGTCTGTGAAAAACCACGGAAAAACCGCAGACTAGATGGCCGGCAGGACCGGGCCCCGAACACCCGTCACAAACGTCCGCCTCACACACTAAGCATAGCTCGTTAGCCAACTGGGCTATGCCGGTGGTCATTATTACCGCTATCCCAGTAATATCTTGGACCATCTTTGAGCTTCAGAACAGCAACAATTGACATTGATCTATTCGACTGAGTTCACACAGATGTGATCGCAGTGATCAGAGAGAAGGCATTTCAAGGAGTCTGCGCTTTCTTGAAAGGCGATGGACTTCACTCTTCGGCAGGGGAGACTTTTTGGGGGTTTTCTGGGAGAAGGACGTGGCACTCGGTTAGGAGGAAAGTTTGTTAAGGAGGCGAGAGAGAGGCGGTGTGAAATCTCGACGGTCAGTGGGAATTAGGTAAAAATTCTGAGAATGGACGGACAATGAGAAAGTAGGAAGCGAACACGGGCCGAGAGAAAAAGGGCGAGCAACTTGTTGATGATAATAGAGGACAGGAGATCAGGACAATGCTTGGAGACATTCTCCAGGACATTTGAATAACCATCTTCCTCACTGCAAGAGCGACGTTTAAATTTAATTGATTTTATTTATACTTCGTATTTTATTTATCTGCTGCAGTCGGGAGAAATACGGGCTAAACCCCCGATACAGAACTTGCGGCAAACAAAGCATCAAACGAACCCTCCACACAACTCAGAACCAAGCCCTGTAACAAAATTAAGAAATTAAAAAAAAAAAGTTCTCGGAAGTCTGCAAGAGAGATATTTAACAAACCAATCCATGTGCCCAGACCATCCCTTACACGATCTATTATTTGTAGTCGGAAAACCTGGATGGTTCTCCATATGGTTAATCAACATTAGGTATTCAGTACAAAATCGCGATGATCTTTGGAAACTGAATCCTGTTTTTACTGCATGTCATCAAAGGTTTAAAAACGAAAGTCTTTAAGAAATTCAGTCAACTTTATCTCTTGTTGCAAACTGTTTCTTCCTTGTTTTTTTATCTCTCTTAGTCCACTCGTTTTCTTTTCTCCTGGGTTTAATAGCCTCCTTGGTCATCTAAGGCTATTAGGAAAATTCCATCTTTAATTTTGGGCGACTGATTCCAGAAAAGCAGCCGAGCCAGCTTCGTAAGACCCCAGACCTTATCAAAACTTGCCTTATCATAGTTAGGTATTAAAAACATACCTCATCATACCTTACAAAACTCCCACAACTTATCTGGGACTAGAAACAACTCATTCGCGAAGTTTTTGTTTTAATCGCGTTTGGAGAACTCACAAATTCTTACCGTGGGCCCCTGAGTAGACATGGCTAACATAATACGTAATTAAATGTTCAAGATCGCCTGCTCGCGCTTCATAGAAGAACTGTTGAATCCAATCAAAATACCGGTTTTTAACTCTCGAAGTATTTGTATATACCGCTGCTAACGTTATTCTTACCAACCATATCTCAGAACGGCGTCTTATTTTGTACAGGGTGTTTCTAATATGTTTGGCTAAACTTTGGGAACTCGTTCTACCACCGATTCGGATGAAAAAAGAATCTTACGAACAAAGGGCTCAAAAACACTTTGTTACAAATATATACATATTGTTAATAAAATCACGCACCTGTCGCGTTTCAGGCTAACGAAAGCTCATAAATAAGTTTGCTGTTAGGAAAAGAGATATGGTTGTTCATTTCGCAATTACACCCATCGAATGCGAAAGAAAGAAGAAATATGCATTTAAAATGATATTGCAGAAATATGCATTTAAAAATGTACGACCTACAAATAAAACTTTGCTTCATTCTGAGAAATAAAATAAAAAAACGTGGTGCACATTTTTCATGGTCCCAACTATCGAGTACAAAAACAATTCTGTCCACTTGGTTTTTAGAAACAAGATATTATGTGGATCATGAAAACAGTTCACTGGGAAAACACCTATTAGACATATTGTATGTGACGGAAATTTAGAATCGCCTAATTCCTCTTCCTCATGGCGTATGCTATCCCATATACAAAAAAATTACCGAATCAGACTTATAATGCGGAGATATTCTGTCTTCCGATGAAGTGACATAGGAACAAACTGAAAACCGTTAACAAGTTTTTTTTAGAAAAGACCTGCTAAAAGATATGATAGGGACCAAAATTATTTTCTCCAGAAATATTTTCAGATTGTGCAGCCGTTACTTTACTTCTTTTATCGGTTTTGTCTAGTTTTGCATGAGTTTCGCTATTTCTTACCATGCTTTACCATTGCAACGAAAACGGTAGAGACAGGGTGTTTTATAGACGCAGTTACTCTGCTAATTGTTTCCCCAAACGGAATTCATGAATCATAGGTGGAAACAGTCATTGCACGCAATTCTTTAGAAATGCAACGTAACTGCCGTATTAATCAGATTGATCGCTACCTTAGTAGACGGTAATGTGTGTCAGGAATCAGGCATAACTCCATGTTCACGTTTGGCTGAATGCCCAGTGTGTTATTCTTTTGGAAGGGCGACCGATATCACGTAGTACACTTGATTCAGAAGGAAAGACAGAAAAGGCAAAGGGAAGAAATAACGAAATAACACAAAAAGAAACTACGAGAGAGAGAGAGAGAGAGAGAGAGAGAGAGAGAGAGAGAGAGAGAGAGAGGAGGGTGGGGGAAAGAAGTGTGGTGTATATACAATGTATATATATATACTGCAGAGCAAAGCTGAAAACAAAGGAAAAACTTTGAATTTAAAACTAAAGTTGCAAAATAACCTGAAGATCAAAACGCGCAACGCAGCAATGAAAATTCAGAATTCACATTCTATTAAGAAGAGACCTAAGCAAAAATATTTTTGACTCATACCAAGTACAACATAGAAAAAGTTATGTATCTACCGGTGTGAGTAAAAAGAGAAAAATAAAAATAAAATAAAACAACTGAATGTGGAAAGTGTCGAGAATACTGAGCCTTGGCTTTATCAAGGACCAGCAAAAACTCTGCATTTTCTCACTTCCACAAAGACCTAGTTGGAAATGGGTTTCTGCAAAGCCATAGATGCAAGTAATTAGCCCACCAAAATTTTTTTTAAAAATATATATATATAAGTCATGCCCTCCACAGAGTTGTATGACCTAGCTCTAGTTTACAATTTAGCTTGCATCCATAACTTTTCTGGCCCGACCCATGCTCTTCATCTGTTACGATTAACTTTTGCATTGCTATTCAGGTTTAAATTCTCTCTCAGGCGAACTTGGCATTTCGTTATTGCTGAACATTATTTCTAATTATTATGTCACTCTCACTACTTGAGTTTTCTTTAATCTTCTTCTTTCTGTTTAATCGTAACAGATGAAGAGCATGGGTCGGGCCAGAAAAGTTATGGATGCAAGCTAAATTGTAAACTAGAGCTAGGTCATACAACTCTGTGGAGGGCATGACTTATATATATATATTTAAAAATTTTTTTTTGGTGGGCTAATTACTTGCATCTATGGCTTTGCAGAAACCCATTTCCAACTAGGTCTTTGTGGAAGTGAGAAAATGCAGAGTTTTTGCTGGTCCTTGATAAAGCCAAGGCTCAGTATTCTCGACACTTTCCACATTCAGTTGTTTTATTTTATTTTTATTTTTTTCTCTTTTTACTCACACCGGTAGATACATAACTTTTTCTATGTTGTACTTGGTATGAGTCAAAAATATTTTTGCTTAGGTCTCTTCTTAATAGAATATATATCATCATCATCATCATTGTCAACCATTATCAATCCACTGCTGGACGAAGGTCTCCCCAAGTTTCCTCCACAACGGTCTGTCTTGTGCCAGTCTCCTCCATGTCACTCCCGCATATTTACGAATTTCATCCACCCATCTCCCATGTGGTCTTTTTCTGGGTCTTTTCCTGTCCCTTGGAATCCAATCTAAAATTTCGGCTGTCCATCTATGGTCTGTCCTTCTGGCAGTATGTCCAGCCCATTGCCATTTCAGGGATTTAACTCTGATCATGATGTCTTCCACTCTCGTCATTTTTCGGATCCACGAGTTCCTCTTCTTATCTCTCCTGGTTATAACAAGCATGCACCTCTCCATGCTACTTTGAGTTGTCTGCAGCCTTTGTATGTCTCTTTTAGTTAAGGTCCACGTCTCTGCACCATACGTAAGCACTGGAAGGATGCATTGATCAAACACTTTTCTTTTAAGACATAATGGCATATTGCTCTTGAAAATTATGCTGTTTCTTCCAAAAGCTCTCCAGGCAAGTTTTGTACGCCGATTAATTTCTTCATCAATGTGACCCTCACTTGATATCTGCTGTCCAAGATAAACATACGTATCTGTTATCTCCAGTTTTTCTCCATCAATCGATAAATCTTCATTTCTTGTAAAAGCATTGAACATCACTTTTGTCTTCTGAAAGTTCATTTTTAATCCCACTTCTTTACTCTTGTCAGCAAGTTCCTGGATCATACTCTGCAGCTCTGATGGGGTAGTTGCAAAAATGACTACGTCATCAGCAAAACGAAGGTGGGTTAGATAATCTCCATTAATCTTTATCCCCTTGCTTTCCCAGCTCAGCGACTGAAAAACACCCTCCAATGTGGCATTAAAGAGCTTCGGAGATATGGTGTCACCTTGTCTCACTCCCTTTCCAATTTTTACGTGTGTTGTATTTTCAAACAGCCGAATCTTTGCACTTGCATTTTCATAGATGTTATTAATAATATTAATGTATGCATCTTCAATACCGCAGGATTTCAGAGCCGTGGTAACTGCTGATGGTTTCACCGAATCAAAGGCTTTTTCATAATCGATAAAAGCCATGCACAATGGAAGTTCATATTCCCTCGCTCTTTCAATTAGTTCTCTCAGTACGTGGATATGATCTATTGTGCTGTAGCCACTCCTGAATCCAGCTTGTTCTCTCGGTTGAGCCATGTCCAGTGTTACCTTCAAGCGGTGTGAAAGAACTTTAGTGAAGATTTTATAAACCACTGATAGGAGGCTGATAGGTCTGTAGTTCCTGAGATCCTCAATGTCACCTTTTTTATGTAGCAGGATCATTGTAGCGTTGTTCCAATCCTCAGGAATCTTCCCTTCATTAAGACATCGAGTGAAAATTTGGGCGAGTACTGTTTCAATTTCTCCACTTGCTTCTTGTATGATGTCTATAGTAATTCCATCTTCTCCTGGAGCTTTCCCCCGCTTCATGTTCTTGATTGCATGAGCAACTTCTGCTGGGAGGACTGGAAGAACTCTGGTACCTTTCATGATGTCTGGAGTACATGTATCATCCCTTTCATATAATTTGGAGTAGAAATCTTTCACTCTTGTCAAAATTTCGCCTCTATTTCTTGTTATAGTACCATCTTCTTTTCTCAGAGCCATAATCTGTTTTCTTCCCTTACTGAGATGTCCCTTTGCTATCTTTAGGCTTTGGTTGTTTTCAATTGCTTTCCTCACTAGCTCACAGTTGAATTTCCTTACATCTTCAGTGATACTTTTTCGTGTTGTCTTGCATAGCTCTATATATTCCACTTTGGAAGTCACATCTTCTTTAGTTGTCCTCATCTGTCTTCTTTTTTGCATCAACATTTTGGTTTTTCCTGATAATTTGTTCCCATGTAACTTGTTCTTAGACCCAGCTAATTTTGTTGCTGTTTCCATTAGAGCTTTGGTTACTTTTCTGTTAACTTCCGAAATATCCACTTCTTCCGATGTTAGGCCTTCTAAAGCAGAGAATCTGTTCTTCAGTTCCAACTTGAAAGTATTATGGCGTTTTTTAAGGTTGGTTATGTCAATACATTTTGTTTGTCTTATGAGCTTGCCACGTTCCAGTTTAGTGTTGAGGTGCATCTTACATCTCACCAATCTATGGTCACTACCTGTGTTGAACTTGTTCAGCACACTGCAGTCTTCGATGACGAATTTTTTGTTACACATAATAAAATCAATTTCACTTGTCGTCCCAATTGGATGTCTCCATGTCCATTTCCTGTGTGGCTTTTTCTTGAAAAAGGAGTTCAAGATGAATATATATATATATATATATATAACGATTTTGTCAGTGCAGTTATATATATATACACTCACGGGCAATGAAATTTGCGTACCTAGAAGAAAACGTGGTACAACCGCGAAACTTTGCAAATAGCTGGAGAGCATGCTGGTATGCAAATGATCCACGTTTGGTGTGACTGCGCACGCCCTGTCGTGGCGCAGCAAGCACGAACCGGCAGCCTTATAAACCCGCGTGTGGTCGATGCCCCATGACAGCGAAAAGCACCGGCCAACGCAAGCAAGAATACAGAGTGACAAGAAAGGCGGGTAGATGCCAGAGACGTCGATTTACGCAACTTCCGGACTTTGAGAGAGGCCTGATCGTCGGGCTGAAAACCGCAGGGTGGTCGGCGCGCCGTATAGCCCGCCACGTGGATCGTTCTGACCATACTGTCCAACTATGTTGGGAGCAGTGGACACGTGACTGCACTGCCACACGGCGGAGCACGGAGCAGCTCCGGACGTACAAAGAGGACCACCGGTAGAGAGGTTCGACGGATCATATGCCAGTCACGAACGGATCTCATGGGGACTCGGTCCACTATACAGGCAGATGTAGCAGCTTCTGTGTGCCCACGAACCATTTCCCGACGCCTCACGGAAGTGAATCTGTGATCCCAGCGCCCCTTACGTGTGCTGTCATTAACACCGGAACATCGCCGGCCCCATGTGCAGTGGTGCCAGGCCAGAGCGACGTGGAACACCACAGACTGGCGACATGTGGTGTTTAGCGATGAGTGCCGCTTCGTTTTGGGGACAGATGATCGTGTCCGGGAGTGGAGGTCCCCTGGTCAACGGCATAATCCAAACCTCGCTATCGAGCGCCACACATCCCCCACTATAGGCATTATTGACTGGGGAGCCATTGCATACGATAGACGATCAGCTCTAGTAGTGGTACGTGGATCATTGACGGGCCAGCGGTATGTAGATGAGATCCTACGGCCCCATGTGCTCCCATTCCTAGCCGGGATTCCAGGTGCACTATGCCAGCAGGATAATGCCTGCCCCCCACACGGCTCGGGTTGCCCAGGACTGCTACGTCATGTCTAGACACTTCCATGGCCTGCCCGTTCCCCGGACATATCCCATATCGAGCATGTGTGGGACCAGCTGAAACGCCAGCTGCCGCCGTGCCGCATTATCCGGGATTAGGAGCACACCGTTCAACATGTGTGGGCCAATCTGCCGCAGGACAACATCAGGCGTCTGATCGCCTCCATGCCGGAACTTATTGCAGCATGTATCACCGCACGAGGCGGTGCCACGCGCTATTGAAGATGACCGGACTGCGTGCCACAGGACCCTCTGCAATTGTCCTGCAGCTCTGTTTTTGCAATCATGTTTATCATTCATCTGTATCATTACGTCCCTAAAATTTCAGTTCAGTCCGATGCTTCCTTTTTGGTGCGCAAATTTCATTGTCCGTGAGTGTATGTGCACAAATAATTCATTATGATTGAGCACGTATTGTCATACTGATTAACTGTACTTACAGGTATTTTAATACGAAACAGTTGCAGTTACACAAATTGTTATATGAATTTAACTGCACTGACAAAATCGTTAATAAATAGTCTGAATCCCACATCTTTGGTAAATAGGTTCTACTGATGAGCAGTGATTACACAGCACCAATTTTGTCGCAGTTCTGAACCTAATATGTGGCAATGGTTGAAGAAGAAACACCATGTCATTTTTAGAGCCAATCATAGATATCTCATTTCTGGTAGTTGTTCGTGAAGGGCTTTAGGGAAATCCAAAAATGCTTTAAATATTAGATAGTACTACCAGATACAAATCTGATCATTTCGCTTGGCTTTTCATTGAGTGATGCCCCACAAGCCTTTCGTATACCTCAGAATTAACTAAACCACGTGTAAAAATGTACAACTTCTCTTTTGAAATAATGCCGGCTGATCAATAATCGGTGCAGATGAAGTACATTTTTAATATTTATAAAAAATTTAGTTTGGTATCATTTGAAATGGCATTTACGTGTCTTTGTCTTGTTATACAATTTTATTTGCGAAACTCAAATTTTCTGATGCAATTTTTACAAAAATGATTTCTGATGCGTAGTGTTTCAGTTATATATTAGTCACTAAGGTCCACAAGCACGAGTACTAGAATATGAATACACACACACACACACACACACATACACACAAATGAATGAAAACTTACAGAAAATGAATACAAACTAACAGAAAATGAATACAAACTAACAGAAAATGAATACAAACTAACAGAAAATGAATACAAACTAACAGAAAATGAATACAAACTAACAGAAAATGAATACAAACTCATTTTCTTAAAGGCAATCATTTTTTATTCCACTTGCTGCAGGAAGTACACACAGAAGGAGGACCAATTCTCGAACATGACGCTCAGACTTGCACAGCACGTAAAATATGAGGTTGAAGACTTCAAAAAACTAAAATAATTTACTTGTACAAACTACATTCACTTAGTAGCAGTCTCGCGCTACAATGGAGAAGTACGGGCTCATGCCAAATGAATAATTCCGGCTTATTTATGGACAGTTTTCCATGTATAATGTCAAGTTCTTGTCCTGCGAAATGGTTTGACCAGGTTGTAGGAAGAAGGAGTGCATCACACTAGCTGTGGAAAACACTGCAAAAAATTGCTTTAATTCACGAGCTATTTTTCTTTCGTGAATTAACGAAACCTATTTTCGATACAACTTTTCCCGTGAAATGAAGGAAAAATATGAATTTCACGGATTTATCCTATGCAAGGGAAAACCTGCATTCTCAGAAACTTTTCCGCAATCCCTTTTTTATATTGACGGTAAATTGCCGTTTTTAAGGTGCGTTAATAGGAAATTCTGAAGTTTCAGAAACCTTTCCGCAATTCCTTTCTTATATTGACGGTAAATTGCCGTTTTTAAGAAGTGTTAGTACAAAATTCTGAATTTTCAGAAACCTTTCCGAAATTCCTTTCTTATATTGACGGTAAATTGCCATTTTTAAGATGCGTTAATAGAAAATTTTGAATTTTCAGAAACCTTTCCGCAATTCCTTTCTTATATTGACGGTAAATTGCCGTTTTTAAGATGTGTTAATAGAAAATTTTGAATTTTTAGAAACCTTTCCGCAATTCCTTTCTTATATTGACCGTAAATTGCCGTTTTAAGATGTGTTAATAGGAAATTTTGAAGTTTCAGAAACCTTTCCGCAATTCCTTTCTTATATTGACGGTAAATTGCCGTTTTTAAGATGTGTTAATAGAAAATTTTGAATTTTTAGAAACCTTTCCGCAATTCCTTTCTTATATTGACGGTAAGTTGCCGTTTTAAGATGTGTTAATAGGAAATTCTGAAGTTTCAGAAACCTTTCCGCAATTCCTTTCTTATATTGAAGATAATTTGCCGTTTTTAAGATGTGTTAATAGAAAATTCTGAATTTTCAGAAACCTTTCCGCAATTCCTTTCTTATATTGACGGTAAATTGCCGTTTTTAAGATGCGTTAATAGAAAATTCTGAATTTTCAGAAACCTTTCCGCAATTCCTTTCTTATATTGACAGTAAATTGCCGTTTTTAAGATGTGTTAACAGAAAATTCTGAATTTTCAGATACCTTTCATCAATTCCTCTCGTATATTAACGGAAAAACTCAGTTCTCACTTTTTCTGTAATCATATAACGAGAAATTGCCGGTAATAGGAGTGATTCGGGGAATACTTGAGGTCTGATTAACTGTTAAATTTCAATCGTCTGTCAAAGGATCTGATTTTGAAGTTCTGTAGTGACATCGAATACTGTGGATAGTATATCGCACAAACTTAAGTCATTGTGCCGCCAGAATACTTCTTCTCCTCTCCCCTATTTTGTACACCATCTATCATATACTGTGTTACTGTAAGAAATCTGGTACCTAAATTATACTGGTCTACAAGGTTTTTATAACATGAACAAAGTAGCTGTTTTTAACAAATTTTTGGATGCTGATTTCAGATCTGACCTTAAAAAATGGCCACCACGCCACGTTTTTTTTGTTATGGGGCGTTAAATATGTACTACTGTTCCACATCAGCGCTTGTAGGCATGTAAAAGAACAGTAGATTTTTTTATTGTCATATTTCGCCACCGGACATGTTATGGGTGGTAACACTGATTTTTTCACAGGTAGAGAATACGTAACCACAACCGAACCGCCATTGCTGTTTTTTACATTGAAGGAGAAACACGTGCTTCATGTTTATGAGCAAAAGTTGGCGAAATGGAGAAGAGGGATGGTCGCTGATGTATTAATGTTCCGGATAAGTTTTGCTATGTGTGCGGACAGTATATTTTAAAATTGCAGAATCGTCCGTTGAAATAGCTTGGTATTTGTACTTTGGATGTCTTGTTGGAGATCAAAATAAATCATGGGCTACACATGTTTACTGCACTTCTTGCTTTGTTGGCCTGAGTAAATGGTTGAAAGGTAAGCTCAAATCCACGCCTTTCGAAATTTCCGATGATTTGGCGTGAACCAACTGATCACGTGGAAAGTTTTTATTTTTGTTTAACCAAAGTGAGTGGCTTTTCAAAGAAGAATAAAAGTAAAACACAGTATCCAAATTTGCCATTGGCCTTAAGGCCTGTTCTTGCATGAGGAAGATCTTCCTATACCGAAATCTCCACTGAACTGTGAAGAGATGATTCAAATTCATCCAATGAAGATATGGAAGTACATGAAGATGCGGATCCTACATACACTCCACAACACTTAGACGAGCTCCACTTGATCGAGAAAAATGAACTGAATGATCTCGTTCGAGACCTTCATCTTTCCAAATAACAAGCTGAACTTCTAGGTTCCCGACTGCAAGAGTGGAATCTGTTAGCAAAGAGTACACGCGTGTCTGTGTTCAGAAACAAAAATTTGGGCCGATGTTCTTTCTCCGAAATGCAGGTTGTTAAGTGGTTTTGTTCAGATATTCCAGGGCTAATGACAGAATTGAAAATATCTCACGATTCTATGGAATGGAGTCTATGGACACATCCAAGGTTAGTTTAAAAGCTGTACTTTTGTTCAATGGGAGCCAGGATCCTCTCATTCCAGTAGCACATGTTGTAGGAATGAAGGAGACGTATGAAAGCATGGACAAAATTCTCACTGCAATACAATATGACCAGTTTAGGTGGTAAAAAGTGATACTCCTTCTTGCACGGGCTTTAAAGTGGCTTCACAAATGTTTGTTGGTTTCTTTGACAGTAGGGCCACTGCAGAACACTACGAACGGACAGACTGGCCTAAACGAGATATTTTCATCCCTGGAGAGTTCGGCACAAACCCCTAGTTAATCCCTGTGATCTGCTGCTTTTACCATTTCATATCAAACTGGGGCTGATGAAAAACTTTATAAAGGTTATGGGCAAATCTGATGAAGGTTTCTTGCACTTAAAGAAAACATTTCCGAAATCACGTGATGCAAAACTCAAAGAAGAAATCTTTGTTGGTCCTCAGATGCGTAAACTACTGCGTGATTCTGTTTTTACCGAAAAGCTAAATAGCACGGAGTTCGCCGCATGGAAATCTTTCATATCTGTGGTCAAGGGATTTCTCGGTAACCACAAAGAAGTAAACTATAAACAGCTGATTCACAACCTTCTCAAGAACTATAAAACCTTGGGTGCGGGATGTCCTTAAAGATACATTTCCTCAATTCGCATCTGGACTTCTTTCCTGATAACCTAGGAACAGTCAGCGATGAGCAAGAAGAAAGGTTCCACCAAGATACTCGAACGATGGAGGAGAGGTATCAAGGCAGGTGCATCCCTCAATGATGAGTGATTACTGCTGGTTTTTGCAGGAGGACAACACGACATCAAAGAAAAAAAGAACTACTTGTACGGGTAAACGAGTATGTGTGTATACGTTTACATTTGTGTTAATATTGTTTACTCTATTTCTTTTTTCTTTTGCCGTCTCGTATGCAGTGATATATGAATATGGTATTTGTACTTTGTAACACTAATTCTATAGCTAACAAGACACATGAATGCTGTAATACAATACATTACAACGTGAAACTGTAATGTGTACATCTTGCATTATACATATGTGTCTGAAATATAGCAAATGTTCATATACAAAAAAAAAATAACTGTTCGTGATGGGGGTTTTTACAGTCATATTTGAACTTAGCACCCCGAAATCAGTTAAAATCACCGTATTTCACCCATGTTATGTAAACAAAGTTTACAAATGCTGATTAGTGTTATTGTACAGGTGATTGTACGATGTATTTAAATTACTGTACAGGTGATTGTACGATGTCTATGTATCAGTCTTTTGACTTAAGACAAAAGCTATAATAGCTATCAAGAGTAAAATTTATGTTTAGGAGTTTTGCGAAATAATACTAACAGCACATTTCACCATTTCTTAAATATAATTGAAAGTTATTATCAGTTTAAAAAGATCTCAAGTTCCAAAGTATTGTGTTGCTTCGAAAAATCATGATGAAAAAAATAATACCTAATTTGTGATTCTACAGAAAATATAAAATTATTACAAACCTATTCAAAGGAATAATCAGCTTTAACAGAAAATAAAATAAATAAATCACTCGCATTAATGACAAAAGAAAAAAATCATCGCGCAATTAGTTTCGCCATGGATGTGAGTCAGGTTTCGGAGTCTTTCTGGTTTAGTGGTTAAGACACGTGTTATGTTTTGTGCCAACCGAACCGACGCCGGTTCGATCCCCAGCACCGCTGCGAAAGGACTATCTGGTGTAAGGGCTGAAACATTCAGTTTCTTCGATTTGGGGAAATGTCTGTATAAATATGGGAAAACCTCAAACGGGTTGATCCGAAATAAACGGAATTTCTGACTACGGAGATCTGTGAAAATACATAAGTAAAAAAAAAAAAAAAAAAACAACGGACACATGTTAAAACGGAAACGTCTTTAAAAGACTGACATCTACCGGCAACTTTGCTGCACGTTATTTTCGGAAATTTCTCAACAATTCACACCACTTATTTTTTGCAGTGAAGCAAACATCGACCATCGTCTTCTTGTGATGGAGTACTGGCATCAGGGCTTCACCAAGATTGACGTCTGAGAGTATCATGTAGCATCCATTTCTGAACCCAGGTGAGAAAGCGCCTCCAAATGTCGTTCGTTCGGTTGCGGATAGGCAGAGAAGAGCAGACATCAAGTCGTGGTGTTTTGCACCGTTCCGTCAACTCATGCGTGATCCACTTATCCATATTCTTCACTTTGTCCTAGGCCGTTAAATGTCGGAAAGCGCTTGCATAGTGTACACAGAGTTTCTTTCCATGTTCTCGAACCGTTTGACATCAGTTGGATTCAATCCAGACCTCCAACTTGGCATATAGCTCCTTCTGGTCAATCGCGTAGTTCATTTTCAGGCTCATATCGCCAGACCGGATTTTAATGGATCGGATTCAATCAAGGCCTCCAACTTGGCATATAGCGTCTTCTGGTCTACCGCGTGGTTCATTTTGAGGCTCATATCGCCAGACCGTAATTTAATGTGAATTGGATTCCATCAAGGCTTCCAACTCGGCATCATCGATAGATCCTTCTGGTCTACCTCGTGGTTCGTTTTAGAGGCTCATATCACCATAACAGAATTTAATGGGGATCGGAATCAATCAAGACCTACGATTCGGCATCACCGATAGTTCCTTCTGGTTTACAGCGTAGTTCCTTCTCGAGGCTCATATCGCAGATCGGAATTCAATGTGGATCGGATTCAATCAAGAATTCCAACTCGGCATCATTGATAGCGCGTTCTGGTCTACCGCGTGGTTCATATTCGAGGCTCACATCGCCGTACCGGAATTTAGCAAACCAATTCTTGCATTCACTAAAAGGTAGTTTCTCCGTATTGTATTGACGTTGCAAGTTGCCTCCGATGCATGGTATTCAAGTTTCAATGCAGATAAAACGACAATTCGGATTCAGCTCTAATCAATCGTCCCCTTCGCTGTAACACAGTTCCCTTCGAATCGATGACACTGATGGAATAAACACTGCTTAATAGGCAACAGCCTTGACGCTTTAAATTTGGGTATCACAAGCTATAGCTTGATATGTTAATTCTGAAATTACCTGCTAAATATACGAGTCTGCAAAATTTCACAACTCAGCAGCAATAACCTATTACTTCACAGCGATGGGTTGACTCTTTCTCAGAAACACAAAATAGCTATGTGCTTCGTTCCAGTTAACCCTTTCAAAAAGTCACAAAATCACCTGCGACGTAAACAAATTACTTTGTGCTCGTCGACAGACATAACTGGACATTCCTGAGTGACGAATTCACTTGCCCCATTACACAAGCCAGGAAATGAAACAGGAAATCAAACAGTTCTATAGCTTTGTATTTGAAAGGAACCCATGACTTAAATAAACTTACAAAACGGAGGCTTCTTAGCAGTATGAAGGAATGTTATAGCCCTAATATTTTTATTATCAAAATTTCTTTCAGTTTGTTTTAGTCAATCAATTGTTGCAACTAAGATGTGTTTTAATATTTTTGTCAGAACTTCAAGAATAAAAGTATAATTACCTTTATTCCTGAAAGAAAAAATATTTTATTTTTAAAAATAAGGACAAGATGACAGACTTACTGCTTCCATTGTATTAACGTTCCAGATCTTTAAGGTACCATCGAAACTGGCAGTAGCTAAAAGGTCGCAATCATCCGGCTTGAACTGACAATCGAATATAGTCTCTAGATGACCCTACAATAATAGAAACAACGTTCACAAAATAAATCACAGGATTAGGAGTCATTTTTTTAAAACAAATTCTTGTGGAAAGGTCATACTATGAATTGAATCTTGAAAGGTCGTACTATGAATTGACAAGAAACACTGAGAAAACATTTAAATAGTATAAGAGATGATGTAAATACGTGGCAAGTAAACATTTCGAAGCTCATTTTGGATTGGAAACGGCGATAAACATGAGAGTATATACAGCTTTCGACTAACACCATGACAGTACATGCTGTGTGAAATTAACAAATTTGTCGGTGACATAGTTCGAAGCCCCGCCTCTTCGCTCTGAAGCCAGTTGTTCCAACCTACTAAACTACACCGACGGAATGTATCGTCTTGATACGTGCTTCATATCTGATTTAAATACATCATTTCCCTCTTCATGTTTTTTCTTGAAGCGAAGAAGGAATTTTTATGAATTCCAGACGATGTGTGGAACGAACATCAGATATTTTTTGAAGAACCCAACTACCAGTCGATCCATTTTTACCTTCGGGCGCCAATGTGAAAACAGAAATTTTTCGAGGACGGGGATTGTAAACGCGTCTCCTCGTTCCGGAGTGAGTGCTGTAAGCGACTAAGATAGACCAACGGAATATATCTCATCAGATTGGTCGTCTTGACACGTGCTTCACCTTTGTTTTAAACACAATATCTGTTCAGCTGTTGGAAAAGTTCACTAAAACAGAAGAGATGATGCATGCAGATTCTTGTACCG
This sequence comes from Macrothele yani, assembly GCA_039090855.1. Lineage (NCBI taxonomy): Eukaryota > Metazoa > Arthropoda > Arachnida > Araneae > Macrothelidae > Macrothele > Macrothele yani. Next base: position 163,929,163 of record CM077029.1, on the reverse strand, counting down.
AATCCTCCACTTCATGGCAATTCACGTATATGTGTGTTTCTTCCCGACGTCTAATATCTTGTAGTTCACCATATAAATTATCTTTTGTTTCGGGGTTTAACGACTACTACGCACAACTTTGAGAGATATAAGCATTCACCCGTCCCTATTTTAGGGCCACTGGGAGAGGATTTTAGAAATATGGTGTCTGACCACAGTTCTAAAACACCCATTTGAAGTAGGAAGCTATGAAATTTGGTCTAGAGTGTCCGACAGGAATATCACACGGAAGAGAAGTAGAAAGGGGACGGAAGACGCCCTTTTTTATAACCAGGGGACCAGTACCCGGGGTCCGACGGCTTAACGTGCCCTTCCGTCGCACGGCGGATATTTAGTGATTCGAGCGTTCGTACCTGCTTGGGATCAAATCTGTGACTTCACCGTAGCAGTCATGAACGTTGACCACTAGGCCATCCGCGTCCTGATTCCAGGGACTGGAAAGAGCCAGCTCTTTTTCATTTCATTTATTTAGTTGTCGCATCAACATACATAGCATATATACGTATTAACGTGACAATTAATGATTGTTGACAACTTTGAAGAAGAGGGAAAGAAACTATTTCCCTTAGGGAGAAGAGGCCTGATATCCCTTTTCTCCCTGAAGGAAATAGTTACAAACACTAAGGCTAACCAGCATGCGACAACTTTTAATTGCATAAAGAGAATTAGTTCCTCTCCCCTTACCCCTCTCCGTAGTTTGCCTCCCCACCATTAACCTCCTCCCTACAAACACATCACCCATGCCTCATCCAAAACTCGAACCAGGGCCCACTCGGAATATTGGTCAGAAACCTGTGCCTCAGAATCTTCGGTCACGGGTGAGGATTTCTTTGAGACTCCAGTAATATCATGATGTAAGACACATAACTTTAAAATACGCTTTCTCTGAAAATTATAATTCTGACTAGAACAGATCAGAACTTCATACAAAGGATTAAAGAAACCGCATAACACCGGAGGTTACTATACGCATTTCAGCTTCATAAAACTAGGGACTGAACACGTAAAATCGTTTATGATAGATCTGTTAGAGAAGCAACATTGTGAACCATCATTCAAAAGTTGTGAGCATAAATTACATGTAACAAAATTCTTATTTAATGCCCGAGGTTTTCAATAAGCGCTATCATGATATGCGAAGGTCACAATAAAAGTTCTGCACACGTTAATTTAAAACGGAAGATGATGCAATGGGGAAAATAATTGCGTCATGCCAAGGCCAGACTCTCAGCAACGCAGTGGTGTCAGAACGACGCGCAATCATTTGCTGTGTGGACATGGGAGGGATTGGAAATGGAAGCGTGCAGCTCCTCAGGTCGGGTCACAGCGTTAGACCAGTGCTCGGACGTGAAAATACACTGGCGGAAAGTGAAAAAAGAACACCAAGAAGGAGACATCTGATACCAACGAAATTTATACAGCATAATAACGGAATACAGAGGATAACGTGATCAAAACATTATGGCGAAATACAGCTGTATTTACTGGTAAACTGAAAAATAACATTTCCATGTAACATGGTTAGTACGAGGTTGAACCACCATGAACTGCGTCACACTATGCAATTCTGGCATGGAGTCTGTCGTACAGATGTTGGATGTAAGTTTGGGGTATTGAGTTCCAAGCATCCTCAACCTGGACGCGTAAATCGGGGATAGTCGTGGTTGGCCGTGGAGACCGGATAAGTCGTTATCCCATAAAATCCCACACGTGCTCAATGGGGGTCAAATCCGGTGAATGTGCAGGCCATGGAAGTTGTCTCACACCCTGAAGTGCATGTTGCGTTGCACGTGCCGTGTGTGGGCGTGCGTTATCTTGCTGGAAAACACCACGATGGACCGACCTTACAAATGGCACAACAACGGGCTGAATGATGTTGTTGATGTAGGAGGTGCTGTTTAACGTACCCGGTACAAACACTAGTTGTGTACGGGAGTGATAGCTGATCGCTCCCCACACCAGGAGACCAGGTGTAGGCCCTGTGTGTCGCTGGCGGATGCAAGAAGGGTGGAGACGCTCACCTGTGCATCTGCGAACACGCATACGGCCATCGGAGGTTCCCAAGCAGAATCTGCTTTCATCGCTGAACACGACAGATCGCCATTGCGTTCTCCAGTGCAGACGTTGGCAACACCACTGCAGCAGTTCCTGACGGTGGGCTGGAGTCAGAGGTACACATGCCAGAGGCACACGTGCACGTAGTCCTGCATCCAGTAGGTGGTTACGGATTGTTCGCACAGTCACCTCAGGTGCAACGGCAGCTCGGATTTGCGTCGTAGTGGATGTTCTGCTTGACAACGCCGCTCTTCTTATGCGTCGATCGGTCCACTCATCAGTCCGTCTGTGACTCCCGGTTCCACGTCTTCTCGTGTGAGAATGTTCCTCGGACCATCTACGCCACCATCGTACCACCACCGATACTTCCAGTCCAATTTGCTCGGCAATACGACGATACGAACACCCGGCCTCGCGGCGTCCGACTAGAAAACCTCGCTCAAAGTCCGATAACTGCTGAAATCGTACACGTCTTCCATGTCCAGGCATTGCAGCTTCTTCAGGGTCTTCGCACGTGTCCGTACGCCGACGACTGATTACATTCACTTCGCCGTACTCCTTAAATACCACCGACGATAATTTGCTTGTTATGCCGTGCTGTGGCGTAAGCGCTCACCGGTTGGTCCCGAAATTAACATCACACCTATACGTAAACTCGACCCCATTAACATATGTAAATTTCATGATCGTCCGCCAATTCCTTCTTGGTGTTCTTTTTTCACTTTCCGCCTGTGTATAACTTCGCCGCAGTGATACAAGTAGTTTGACGTTTTTTGCATTAATAAGAAATTAATTTAAATGCTTCGGTAGTGTTATTTCATTATGTCAGTAGATGTTTATAAACACTTACCATTTCCCTGAAAAATTCCCACGAAGAGCATCGGAGACTGTAAACACCAACGCCACCGTCCAAGAAAAGGCAAACTACCCTGGAAGAAAATTTCATTTGTCCATTTGACGAAGATGACCTGCGTGCTGCTGAAATCGTAGGAGCATTATTCGACGGAAGCACGCAAAGTGCTTGAAATCCAGTCTGTTTCAGACGAATGTTCTCTATAGGTCTTTCTTTAGAAACGGTCCAAATTCTCAAGACTCCTGTCTCGTTATCTAGAAAGAACAAAACAATTTAATGAGCAAGAATATGCGATGTTTTTTTTTATGGAACTTTAGAGACTGTTCACATATGAGGGAAACCTTTACAATTTTGATATCGGAAGGGAATGATAAAATATAATTAATGAAGACAGGCAAAATAATGAATGAAGACAGTTCTCTGAGATTCAGTCGTTAGCTCCACAAAGCTACATCATCTGCCCGATCAAAGACATTGATGGAGTTAGATTTTACTCACTGTTGATGAGCCAAACGTCTTTATTTACAGCGCTCCTTTTAGACCGCGCTTCACTGATGTCAATCATTCCATCACCCGTCTCACAGATGAACTTTTGTAATTTTTACTCACTATCTGTTCCTCTTGCAGGCATTCTGAATCTGGTCCCCCGATGATTTCACCGGCCTTACTCTATAACGAAGTGAATTTCTCCGTCATTTTTATCCGCGCCGGGGTTCGAACCCACCCGGGTCCCCTCATTCCGGAATAAGTTGCTCTACCAATTGAGCTACGCGGACATGTATTCTGATTCCTATCTGCCTTTATGTCGTGTGCGTCCTTCTGGCAGGTACGTTACAACTCTACCAGTCTTTTCTACCGCTTGGGCTGAATAAACTGTTTTAGTTTTTAGCTCATCACTCATTCTTTCAACATGGTGGTGGGGGGGGGGGGGGCGATCTTAACGTTAGGAAGATTATTTTGTATCCATGCGCCGCTGTACAGTGTAAAAATGCCACCTATGAATCCGAAAACCTGATATTAAACTAAACCTCAATATCCAAATTGTAGAGTTATCAGCTAGCTCTATGTGACAATGACCAAAAGACTGGGGTTTGTTAAAGAATTCTTAGGCTGAATAACCAACTGGAAATGTCAGCTGGGGACTGGTTTTTACATTGAAGTACACTAGGTAGACAAAACATTAGAGATAGAAGAGATGGGCAGTTGACATGGTCATACCGCACGCAGAGTGGAACCAACCCAACGCCGGTGAAAAATAAGTGGACAGCAGGGCTTCCCAACAGGGTATCGCGATCGAAGTACATGGGTAAACATGGTGATCTGAGCGACTTTGATCGTGGACGCATTGTCGGTGCAAGTGCGAAGTGGTAACAAACCGAGAGTTCCGGAGGGAAACCGTATCAAGGGTGTACCGTGAGCATACAATTTACGGGCATACCAGCGTCCAAAGAGCAAGTGTTTGCCGACCACACACCGTTGATGATCTACGTCGAACGTGACCTACCCAGGATCGTAGAGACCGACCGCTGAGCAACGTAGGCTCAAAGCACATCCGGATTAAATGTCGGAGTCCCGAGCAGCGTTAGGAAGCGATCGGTATGACGCACGCAGTACACCTCGGGCTACGAGAGACGTCACCGTACTCGTGTGCACTACTGACTACGCGTCATCGGACAATACGCCTCGCCTGGTATCGGGAAAGTCAAAACTGGACTCATGCAGAGTGTCGACAAGTCGTGTGGTCATATGAATCCCGTTTTCAGCTGTATCGACCTAACGGGAGGGTGCGGATGTGGCGACGACAGACTAGGGCCATGACCCCATTGTTCCTAGTCAGCTCATTGGTGGCTCATCGATGATTTGGGGAGCCTTTTCGTGGGACAACTTAGGTCTCTTAGTGCGCCTGGAGAGGTCCTCAACTTCTGCGCGCTACCAGAATATGCTGGCTGATCACCTACACGCTTTCGTGGCTTTCGAGCATCCTTCAGCCATTGGTCTGTTTCAGAATGACAATGCGCTTCCGCACCCGGCCGCAACCACTTAGGCATGGCTCGAGAAACAGTCCTCTGAGTTTCTAACCACCTATTGGCTTGTAAGGTCCCGGATGTAAACCCTGTGGACACTCTCTGTGATGCCGTGGAGCAGAACATCAAATTCATGGACCCTGTACAGACTTGTCGGGCGGAGTTGTGGACACTTCTGCAAGAGGCATAGCTGCCATTACGTCTGGAAACCCTCCGGCATCTGGTGGAGTCGATGCCTCGGCGTGTACAGTCTGTTATTCGCGCTAGAGGAGGACCAACACGCTATTAGGTATAGATATCTCTAATGTTTTGCCCATTGAGTGTAATCTGATGGCATCTGGTGGAGTCGATGCCTCGGCGTGTACAGGCTATTATTCGCGCTATAGGAGGACCAACACGCTATTAGGTATAGATATCTCTAATGTTTTGTCCATTGAGTGTAATCTGATGGCGTCTGGTGGAGTCGATGCCTCGGCGCGTACAGTCTGTAATTCGCGCTAGAGGAGGACCAACACGCTATTAGGTATAGATATCTCTAATGTTTTGCCTATTGAGTGTAATCTGATGGCATCTGGTGGAGTCGATGCCTCGGCGTGTACAGGCTATTATTCGCGCTATAGGAGGACCAACACGGTATTAGGTATAGATATCTCTAATGTTTTGTCCATTGACTGTAATCTGATGGCATCTCGTGGAATCGGTGCCTCGGCGTGTACAGGCTGTTATTCGCGCTAGAGGAGGACCAACACGCTATTAGGTATAGATATATCTAATGTTTTGTTCATTCAGTGTAATCTGATGGCATCTGGTGGAGTCGATGCCTCGGCGTGTACAGGCTGTTATTCGCGCTAGAGGAAGACCAACACGCTATTAAGTATAGATATCTCTAATGTTTTGTCCATTGAGTATAATCTGATGGCAACTCGTGGAATCGGTGCCTCGGCGTGTACAGTCTGTTATTCGCGCTAGAGGAGGACCAACACGCTATTAGGTATAGATATCTCTAATGTTTTGTCCATTGAGTGTAATCTGATGGCATCTCGTGGAATTGGTGCCTCGGCGTGTACAGGCTGTTATTTGCGCTAGAGGAAGACCAACACGCTATTAAGTATAGATATCTCTAATGTTTTGTCCATTGAGTATAATCTGATGGCAACTCGTGGAATCGGTGCCTCGGCGTGTACAGTCTGTTATTCGCGCTAGAGGAGGACAAACACGCTATTAGGTATAGATATCTCTAATGTTTTGTCCATTGAGTGTAATCTGATGGCATCTGGTGGAGTCGATGCCTCGGCGTGTACAGGCTATTATTCGCGCTATAGGAGGACCAACACGCTATTAGGTATAGATATCTCTAATGTTTTGTCCATTGAGTGTAATCTGATGGCATCTGGTGGAGTCGATGCCTCGGCATGTACAGGCTGTTATTCGCGCTAGAGGAGGACCAACACGCTATTAAGTATAGATATCTCTAATGTTTTGTCCATTGAGTGTAATCTGATGGCATCTGGTGGAGTCGGTGCCTTGGCGTGTACAGTCTGTTATTCGCGCTAGAGGAGGACCAACACGCTATTAGGTAGGTATATCTAATGTTTTGTCCATTGAGTGTAATCTGATGGCATCTGGTGGAGTCGATACCTCGGCGTGTACAGGCTGTTATTCGCGCTAGAGGAGGACCAACACGCTAATAGGTAGGCATCTCTAATGTTTTGTCCATTGAGTGTATTTGTATGACTTTAAGGGCTCAAAGTAAGACAGTTAGTACAAATCTGAAAAACCCTTCAGTAGACTTACTGTTATGTACGGCTCGTTAAGTTAAAATCAGTCCAGTAAGAGGAAGTCTTGAATAGTTTTATAAAAAACAGGTTTCTTTGAGGAATATTTGGATTCGTAAGAAACAATTAAACAGGCATATAGTGACATGAATCGCTCGGTTTGTCCCTTCCCTCGAATCAGTCGCTGTAAATTAAGGACGACAGGCTACCTATATCTGTAGAGTTCCTCATTACTGTCATCCAATCCACCAAATCTGAGGTATTAAGGGACTTAATATAGATCTTATTTGTATTTAAATCACTTTATGGCATTCTGTGTTAACAGGCGATCACTTGTTAGTAAATAATTCAGTTTTTCCGTCAATTCGAGGCTCCAGGGTATTTTTGGTCGTTCTTTTGAATTTCTAAAATTATTGGAATGTTTGTGCCTCGTCCCGATAAACTCTTCGGGATATTATTTTGTTTAAGTTGGAATTTGTTTTAAGCTTTACACAAAGCTAGTTATTGACCGTTTTTTCGGAGATTTGACTATCATCGTGAGAAACTCGATGGGCTATAAGCAGTCGCCCGTCCCTAATTTAGGGGCTCTGGCACCAGGGAAGGGAGAGAGCCAGTACCGTTAGACAAACACAACATCCGTGCCTCAGCGGGATTCGAACCCGGCTCTATCTCTGATACGGGTTCAAATCCCGCTATAATGATCAGAAGCAAACGCGTAGACCAACGCGCCACTGTCCCATGACATCTTTTCCTCACCGTGCACTTTATTAGGAAAACAATGTTCAAAAAGTACTGAAAGAATTAAAAATGTTAGATTGGAAGGGAAACGTATAGGACTGAATAAAATACAATAGGATAGAAAGAGAATTTTCAAGACTGAGGCTCAAAGAAGGAACAGAATGATGTAGAAATGCATTTTTTTTTTGTTTTGAAATGAAATGAAAGAAGCAAAATGTTTTCCGCGTGTAAATCTAGCAAACTAACTTTCACTTTATTTATCTGCTGCAGTTATAAGAGAAAAGAACAAAATATACACATGCACACTGAAATTGCAAATTGTTAGGAAACGTACCATAATTACTATAACTACTGTAAAGGAAAAAGGAAAGCACTGTAAATGGAAAAGAAAAACACACATTTCTTTAGCAATTTTCATAAAACATCTGAAGCCAATTGTCCTCGCTATAGCAAAGCAAACGAAATTTTAAAATCTTTAGAAGTTTCATTACATTTGAAGCATTCGCTATTTTGCGATTCAGTGACATCATTTTCTCGCAGAACTATCCTTTACGCCGTGATTATGCGCATATGCGAGCGACGCCTTAAACTGAGGGTATTACTCCAATTTAGATCTTTGACTCATGATAAAGTCGTCACTGGAGATCACCCTGCCATTCTGAGTGGCTCCTTGAGAGTCTGGCACCACACCATTGCAGTCATTGGCGAAGATGCAATAGTGTTAAGTGCAGTCGTCGTAACGGTCTGCGTGCGTGTAGTCCTACGTCGTGCAACCGTCTACCAATGGTGCTGGCACTAATCGTGCGATGAGTGGAGGGCACAACTGCTCGCTGAACATCCGCAATCGTGGCTGTTGGGTCGATCCGCGCATGTCTGACAACCCGTCGGTCCTCTTTCTCTCCGTGGTTCATCTAGGTCTCCCAGACCTTTCCTGTCGCTGCTGCCTGCCTTGTTTTATCTACTGTCGCCAACAGCGTGCTATGGCGATACCCGTACGTCCGGTACGGAGCGCACTATAGTGATAAGACCATCCCGCTTCCCGGAGCCAGACGATGCGGCCTCTCACGAACTCCTCCAACTGCTGTATTTGCCTCCGATGCATACGTCACTTGCCGCCCCAGTGGCGCAGTGGTCTAAGGCACTGGCCTCTGATCATTCGTCCGTAAGGGGTCCGGGTTCGAATCCCAGTCTGGCATGGATGTTGTGTTTGTCTTACGGCACTGGCTCTCTCCCTTCCCTGGAACCAGTGACCCTAAATTAGGGACGGGCGACTGCTTATAGCCCATTGAGTTGCTCACGGTGGTCGTTAAACCTCCAATCAAAAAATAAAAAAATAAAAAATACGTCACTTACAATGGATGCAACCAACACAACAGCAGGAGTCAAAATCGCAAGCGCGCGCAGCGGGAGGAATTTATATAGCCGGTAAGGCACAGTGCTACGACCCCCCCCTTGCTGGTGACACATGCGTGACCGAGCGTGATACTTAAATAATTGTTTTTTGCTTGAAGATTTAACTACCACCGTGAGCAACTCAATGGGCTATAAGCAGTCGCCCGTCCCTAATGTAGGGCCACTGGTTCCAGGGAAGGGAGAGATCCAGTGCCGTAAGACAAACGCAACATCCATGCCTCACCGGGATTCGAACCCAGACAACACCTGGACGAATCATCAGAAGCCATCGCTTAGACCACTGCGCCACCGGGGTGGCGTGAATCATTTGCATGTCTGACGATGTCAAACCTACCCACCAAGTTACATTCCTGTCGGTTGCTTCCTTCTGGGTGCAACTATTTTTTTGACTGCGAGTGTAAATCAGATTTGTCAAAGAAAGTTGTTTTTTTTTATTCTAATTTGAATATTTTCATTGAACAATAAAACAAAAATACTTACCACCGGTAACAAAAACACCAGGTGCTTCAATGATCCATGATATGCACTTGGTAGTGACTGCTTTACTGGGTGTTGTAAATTTTGTTATTACGGCCACCGGATCTGCTGAGGTATCCACCAGATGAAGAAGACCATTCATTGAAGACATAAGTAAGTAATAAGGTGAAAGGGGATCCCATTGCAAAGCAGTAATAGGGGTCTCAATTTCGACGTCCTCTCTTTCTTGATAACTGACAGGTCTTGTGTGACATCTTGCCTTTTGACCTGTTGTAGAAATGACAGAACAACAATAACTTAATGGAGGACCTAAGAAATGAATCCACAAATCCTTGGTATAAACAGATAATAAATATTTTTGGAAATAAAAATGCATTTCGTTAACAGAATACCTATTTCTTTAGATGGCCTAGTTCTGAGGAAGAACATTGTTTTACAATTTTTAAAAATTTTAAAGCCCTTAAACAAATTATTATGACATAAGTTTAAATAGTTGTAGTTTAAGGTGGTTCCACTTAAAAGCTGTACCGTATATTTTCAATTGTAAAAATTTCTGTAGGCACTTTCTTCGCAATTATTGTATTCCCAAGAATGAAAATTTGGATACTGATATAAAAAAAACATTAAATCATAGCATGGCATACTTAATATGTGCTTAACCATAATTATATTAAAACTCAATTTTTCTTTGGGTAGTGTTCAGATCTGCTAATAGATGGCACCACATGTACAGTGATGAAATCAGTGGACAATCTAATGTTCGATGGCTTGTTTCGGAGTAGATACTGCTGATTTTTTTTTCAAAAACTTTATTAATTTTCGGAACGGAATTAAAATTTCAATCTAACAATGTGATAGTCTGGAATATTTACAATGATTCGAGCCACTTAGTTAAGTGTTCTGATAATAATTTAGCTGAAAATATTGATTTCTGTTCTGAGAGGACAGTCCTTTGCAGAGATCTCCTGTCACATGCTGAAACGACTCGGTTAACCCACTTCCCAGGTTAACTGGGTCGTTTCATGACAGATTCAGCACAATTTTGCACCCATTTTAAATATCACATCACTAACCGTAGACCTAGGGATCTTCAATCCCAGTGAAAGTCGCATACGGAGCAATTGCTTATGTTGCAGTCTATTACCAATCTGCGCTAGAAATCAGTTAAATCTATCAATCGAGACATCTTGCACTCCGCTCTGCTGTTGAGCTCCGTGATTTTCGTATTCGTTTGTTAGTTTTGAAATGAAGTGTTTTCATTCAACTCTTACCTTGATTTGTGCGTGAAGGTCCAGCATATAGGCAAGGAAGCTCTTACGCTTCTCATTTTGAATTACTTTCCTGAAGAGTGGCTTGTATTTGCTCTTGTTTACCTTGTCGATTGAAGTGAACTAAAATGGGGGCCTCTGGTCGCTCCAGTATCTTTCAGCCAATAGCTGCCGACCACAGCCACCATGTCAGCTTCTGAGCAAACGAATCATGAAGTCATTCCGTCGATGCAACCTTGCTCCATAGAAAGAAGGAATTTGTTTTCATCTAATGTCCGGAATTCTTCTCTTCGCACATCTGATATCCTTAAATCTGTTGAGCGGTTGCTTTTCCCGTCTAAAACCCTAGTGCAAAGTGTTTCTCAGGCTAAGACCACCATTACGCATGCGTCTGTCGCTAAGCCTTCTGCGTCATTGCCTTTCCGGTCTGATGACAGAACATTTCCGTTTTTTGGGGGAAGGGTTGAAGATCACCGTGAACAACGCAATAGGCTACGAGCTGTCGCTCGTCCCTGATTTAGAGCCACAGACTCCGGGGAGGAGGGGGGGGAGCCAGGCCAGTAAGAAATACACGACACGCATGCCTCACCGGGACTCAAACTCGGCGCCCCTTGAACGAACGGTCCGGAGCCAACCTCCGCTGTGTCACCGGACCGACCTAATGACAGAATTATTTTTATATTCTGGACATTAGTGAAACTTCTGGTCCAGGTAAACAAATCATTTGAAGTCACCAGTCCGCACTTCCTTTCGTGCCCTAGGAACACCCCGCTCCAACTACATTATAACGCTTTTAATTCCGTCTAAGGTGAACCTCTCTTCATGTGAATGTTTCGCTGGATATAAGGAAATTCACTCAATTTGCATTCCTGTGACGCACTACAGAGATACGTCCGGGTTTGAATTCCGGTGAGGCATGGATGTTGTTTGTTTTTTACTGCACTAGCTCCCTACCTTCCCTGGAGTCAGTGGCCTTAAATTAGGGACGGGCGACTGCTTATAGCCAACTGATTTGCTTACGGTGGTAGTTAAACCTAAAAAAAAAAAAAGCACATGTCAAGATGGCAAAGTTGCAGCGATAAATTCCGTCGGTGTGGCTTAATTGGGAAAACATTGGGTTCTGGAGCAGGAGTATGTTGGTTCGAGCCCCCAAACTGACAAATTTATGTTTTCACATCCTGTTAATGTTTATTTTGCCAATATTGCTCTGAAAATCCTGGATAAAATTTTCATTTCACTTGAATGACAATTTAGCACAGTTCAAGGTGATGTTCACCTTCACCTGTCCTTCGCACCTTGTGATTCCCCTTGCGCTGTTAAGAAGTTTTGCCACGATATACACGCTCTTGCGAACAATGAAGCAGAAACTAACCGTTTTCCATTGATCTTGTGCATCGAAAGCGCTATGGATCTTATGGAAAAACTAATCGGTTTTCATAGTTTTTCCATCCAATCGAGCTCCTGGTCATACCTGATGGATACCTTCTCGGACCGCCAGTGCTTTATTTGCGAGGAATTGTAGGACCTACCTTCATTTAACTCATATAGAATATATAGAGAAGCATCATAAAATGCAAAAACCAACGCCGTGTAATGAATAGGTTAATGATACGATTCTTCCGTTCAATGTTCTTAACATGACTAGCAGCGAGGGAGAGACAGCTGTATCGGAGCGCTAGCCCATGGGGGCGCGAATAGATGGAGATGATGTTGCTTTCTAACGTTGTAAATACCCCACGGCAAGCAATTTTAAAGTATGGAAACATGCACGTGTTAACCTCTTTTTTCTTCGTAGTTTAACGATCACCATGAGCAACTGAAATAGCTAAAGGCAGCTTTACTCTTCAAATTAGAACTGTAAGGGTTATAGGTAGCGTTTCCCTGAAACTAAGGAGAGGTAGAGTTCCTGTTCCTTCTCCTTAACTTGAGGCCATCAGTTCCAAGAAAGGAATAGAGTCATCATCATCAGACATATCGGGCTGAGGCATGCATATCCCCCATGCCTCAGTCCGGAATCGAATCGAGGCACATTTCAGACGAGTGGCCAGAAGCCAGCGTCTTAGACCGCTCCGCCACCGGGTGTTTTCTATTTGTGTATTTAATTCGCTATTTTGTTTGGTACTCCTTGATTTTCCCCACTACTAATTCACAACATACACTATATTGACAAAAGTCACTGGACACCTAGAAGAGAAATACAACGCAGCATTTATTGACACACATTAGTACGGTGTCGGTCCATCTTTGGCATTAATGCATACACTGACCCTTCGAGACATGCTTTCGACAAGGTTTTGGAACACAGCGATAGGTATGCGCTTCCATTCAGTACATAATGCTGGCGCTAACTGTTGCCTAGTAGCAGGCCTTGGTTCCAAAGTTCTTATGCGGCGCTCTAATTCATTCCATAGGTGCTCTATGAGATTAAGATCAGGGCTCTGTGCTGGCCAGTCCACATACGATATGGAATGATCGTCAAACCACGCCGTAACAGTCCTTGCATGCATCGGTGCTTTATCTTGCTCGTTCCAACATGGCTCGGTTCCATAGTATTGCCACAGAGTTGGTAGGGCATAATTATCCAGAATATCGAGGTAGACGTGCTGGTTAACAGGTTTGTACACGATAACTAATGGGCAGAGACCATACGAAGAAAAACACCCCCACACGAATACACTGCCAGCTCCAAACGTGACCGAAGGAACAGTTGACATAAACTGCTCCTAAGGTCAAGTTTGGAGCTGGCTTCCCCGGCTGCCGCCATACCCACACACGGCCATCAGACTCATGAATAGTGTATCTGGATTCATCAGTCCATAGAACCCGTTTCTAGTGATCTACGGTCCACGATAAATGTTCTTTACACCATGCTAAACGACGAGTAGCATTCCGAGTGGAAATGATAGGCTTATGAGCAGCCGCATGACCACAGTAACTCATGGAATTAAGTTCTCTGCAAATGGTACTTGTACATACGGAGGTTCCAGCATTTTTACTCACCTGAACACTGAGGTCTTGTGCAGTACTCCGTCGATTAGCTATAATGACTCTCCTGAGGCTTCGATGTCCTCTATCACTGATTTTCTTTGGTCTGCCGATACGTTTTGCTACTTCAGGTACGCCACTTATTCAGTACATCCAAAAGAGTTGACTTAGGTATGTTTAAACGCCTCTCGGTTTCTCTAACGGACAACACACTAATGTAACACCCAGCAATCTTTCCTTTATCAAAGTCAGTTCTCTCCCGCCGCCGCATTTTCACTCAACCTTAGAGTGCGATATGATCGCGGTCAGCTGCAGGCTTGTTTTTATACCGTTTGCAGCTGTATCGCGCATCTTAATAATGCAGAGGATCCGTTCATTTGCTTTTGAAAGGGTGTCCCGTGACTTTTATCAATATAGTGTATACTCTTTTTCGCTGTCTGATCTATGTTATAGTTAATGCTTTTAAGCGTATTATGAAATTAAATTAAATTTGCTTTGAAAACTTTCAGAACATATTTAATATTGAAATCGAACAAATTTTTCTCGGATAGGGGTTTATTGATACTGAAGACATTTTCTGAAATCACTTTCTCAATCGTCTGTACTGTTGTTTCCAAAGCGTCGCAAGTCATATCTTGGCCTCAAGCGACACTCATCTTCGCTACGCCTCTGCACGTCGACGCAAGAATAATATCTATGTAAGACAACAATTTCACCTTTTCAAATGCGATCGTCTTTTTAATTTTCCAAGCACGACCGTCGCTCTCGTGAAATGTCCTTCTGGAACAAGGTTTTTAGTACCGTGATAATGTCAAAGATCTGTCTGCAGAAATAGTATCTTTTTTCCAAGAAGTATTTAACGTATTTGGTTCCAATTACTTTGCCATCTTCATGAGAATTGTGAAAATTACTTTGCAACCATGACGAAAATTAAGAGATGCAACATCGGTTTCCTATTCGAAAAGACGGATACATGGTGACAGTTAATTGTGGCACTTCTACGCCGAAAGGTATAACAGATCATGTATTAAGCCATTTAATGTTTTAATTGATAAAATACACAGTCGAGTCACATTCTTTTGACCACCTCCTACTTCTGACGTCAACAGCGCGTAGCCAATCAAAGAAGGCACGTGTCATGAGCTGGCTTGGCGGGTATATAAGGTGTGCTGTAAGCATTCTGAAAACATATCACTCGTTGCTGTCATGGATAAAAGGAGCGATTTATCAGATTCGCAAAAAAGATGATTATCTGCTTTCGGGCCAAGGGTGGCAGTATTTCTGAAACAGCGCAGTTTCTGAACTGTTCGCGTGCTGCTGTGGTTAAAGTGTATCGTGATTGGAAAAATGGCACCATTGCGAATAAGCGACGTGGAAACTGCGGAGCACCACATGCCATTGATGTGAGAGGTGAACGTCGGCTTCGAAGGTGCGTGAAGGCCAATCGACACGCTACAATGGAGCAACTCACCAGCCGAATGAACCAGGGGGCTATCGGAAGTGTGTCTATTTGTTTGTTTGTTTGATTGAAGGTTTAACGCCCACCGTGAGCAACTCAATGGGCTATAAGCAGTCGCCCGTCCCTAATTTAGGGTCACTGGTTCCAGGGAAGGTAGAGAGCCAGGGCCGTAAGACAAACAGAACATCCATGCCTCACCGGGATTCGAACCCTGACTCCTTTCGGACGAATGATCAGAGGCCATCGATTAGACCACTGCGCCACCGGGGCGGCATAAAAAGTGTGTCTAAACCGACAGTTCAGCAAACCCTGCTGCGTATGGGGCTCCGATGCAGACGGATGGTCACTGCACTTATGTTAACAAAGGTGCATCGGCAGAAAAGGTTTACATTTGCACGGCAGTATTGGAATTGGACCTCGGCTGATTGGAAAATATTGCCTTCTGCGATGAGTCATATTTTCTGCTTCATCGAACGGATGGACGTTGGCGTATAGGGCGAGAAACATCGGAGAACAAACACTCTTTATCCATTGCTGGAAGAACACAAGCTGGTGGGGGCAGGGTTATTGTCTGTGGAATGTTTTTGTGGCATTCTCTGGGTCCTTTCATACCTGTGGAAGGCACTATGGACCGAATTCGTTATGAATCCATCCTTGCAGACCATGTACACTTATACATGCTGATTATCTTCCCTGGGGCGGATGTGATCTACCAGCACGACAATGCGACGTGTCACACTGCTAGAAATGTCCGAGAGTGGTTGGAAGAGCACGATGACGACTTCAAAGTACTTACCTGGCTCCCTAATTCCCCAGACGTAAACCCAATTGAACATCTGTGGGACCACCTCGATCGTGTTGTTCCCTCTGTGGATCCTCCACCACGCACCCTTCAGCAGCTGTCAGATGCACTGCAGTCAGCATGGCTCCACATACCTATGACACCTTCCAGCACCATATTGAGTTACTCCCAGACCGTGCAGCTTCTGTCCGCGCTGCACACGGCGGTTACTCTGGATATTAGCTGGTGGTCACAATATTGTGAATGTGACTCAACCGTGAATATATATACTATACAGATACGTATATGTTTTGTTATTAATTACGTTAATATAGACACTGCCTCTTCTGACTCACATATTTGGACCAAAATAAGCATCTAAAGCTTGCAAGAAAAGAAAACATATTCAAAGTTAGAACGTCGGACCCATGTGAATATCACCTGCGCGACCAACTCTAAATCTGCCGTTCCTGCATCGATTACTTGTAGTTCCCACGTATAAACTCGATCACTGTTACATACCATAAATTTAAGCAACTACTCCCTCCTTATTCCTCCTTAAAAAAGGATGGTTTTATCGGTATTTTCTTGGTTTCAAATAAAATTGCAAATCACAAAGCGGTTTAAACTCCTGAATATAATATTTTGTCTCAACGGTTCTAGCAGTCACCCATTCGTTCAACGAATGCATTTACGTCTTTAGCTTACGAATATGATAAGCACACTGTGCAGTAAAAAGACTTACAAGTCACCGCTGTTACTTTGTACCAACTGTTTTATAAAATGTTAACCTTAGTCTCCAAGAAAACAATCTCGTGAAGGGTTGAATCGGATGCGCATTAAGAAAACTGATTAACTCATTCGAGCACGGCCTTTGAGAATAAAGTGTCCTTGTCAAGAGATTTTCCACTGGTACTTTGCGTACAAATAATTTGAGATCCGGTTAAAGACTTTAGACCTCTCGAAAACGAAGTACTTGGCAAAGATGGAATTAATTCAGCACGCTTCAAATAATTTTGGTTGTCAGTGATTTCGGTTTGCTTTACGAAATCAGTCTGCGCCAAATTTAACGGAGTAAGATTTGTTACCTCTTCGGCTTTCCTTTTAATTTGTGCACAGGAAGATTCAGCCCGCTCCAGGGCTTCGGGTGCTGTTTCTGTTTACCCAACTGCAACAGTTAAAGCTTCCCGTACCCGTCTCACTCGGTAGAGATTAAATCAATTCCTTTGGTTTTGTGTTAAATATAACAACAGAAAGTCGCGTCCTTTTTTTACTTGACAGCTTCTTGTAGCACGAGTTTCTGTTCCTTTCCCCTCCGTTTCTCTGCACCACCTTTCTTTTGTGGTTTTCCATTTTTTAATTAGCACAGTGAGATACTTTAACTGATGAAATCTATTGTGATTGCACATTCACTGTGAAAAATAACAAATTTCTAAGCAAAAGCAATTTAAATCCAAAGCTATCTCAAAGTTAGGGATCATAGAAATTTCGGGCCATGCAAAACAAGCAACTAAATGCAATAAGGTGAATAAGTTCCATATGCTGGTGCCACCAGCCCCCTTAGAGTCTTCGGATTGAAAACTGAATCCTCTGTACGTGGCACTTTGAGCTTTAACCTTGGTATGAATCACGAAATCGCTCGCGCCAGATCTTTACATAGAGGTTTTGCTTGTGTGGCGCCGGTAGCAGACACTGCACCATTAGACGAGACTGCTGGTTTATAGAAAAGGAGAAATGTGAGGCAGACGGTTAGTCATAAAAACATTCCATTACAAACGTTACGTAGTGTATTAAAATGAAAGATTCAGAGGTGAAACTCCATATTGAGCATCAGCAACCCAGCGATGGAATGTAGGGGCGAAATAATATCTCACATTGACAGTTACATAAATCCTTGGTTGGCATAGTATAATTTCAAGAGTTGTCAGTCTGAAAAACGTTCACTGACGGTTTGAAGCTACAGACACACACACAAGTTATGAGAAAACGTATTGCTTACCAAATTCGAATAATGAGATTTTGAAAAAAAAAGAAAGAAAAGAGAAGAATGCTTTAGCAGCGGCCCACCGCGCAAGCGTGCGACTGGCCAATCCAACCCTTGCAGGAAATGTCAGTAGCCGAGTCTGATACGATTCCGGTGAACAGAGATCCATCCGGTTCCTGTTGACCATTTGAAATTGAACTGAGGTATAGTTGAAAGATGCAATGCTGAGTTGAGTATGAAGATCAAAGTTTTGCGAAAGATGGTACACAGATAAAAACTTGCTCTATGGGTTGACATAATATGAGTAAAAGTGAAAAAGTTCATCTGAAAATTGTATAAAACTGATTTCGTTAGAATAAAAAGAAAACGACAGATTTCCGTGCGGCAATTATTGATGGAGTCTTGGGCTGGAAGAAAGAAACATTCACTGGTTGAATGGATAATGCGACAAACCGCTTGTGCGAGTCGGAACAACAATGTAATGAGGGGGTCAAGGACAGGGCAAAGACAGGAAACATGCTGGAGGTCTGCTAGACTATTACAGTGCCAGCAATTTGGTGATGAAGCAATATGAGATCTATGGAGTGTGGTTGGGGTTGAAAACTCTTTGATGTAGAAACAGCCATTGAGTTTCTTTATCGCTGGAGGAGGAGAATGGGGAATTTAAAGCTGCCCAAGTTTTCGAAACTGAAGAAGCAAGCAAATCATGGATGGAAACGAGATTAACATCATCGAGCAACAGATATGCATATAATTGCTTTGAAGTAATGTGAACAATTGAATTATCAGATGAATAAACTTAAGGAAGAATGATAAGGGTATTTACTGCAGATGAGACATAATATAGACTTGAGGTATTTGCAAGTTGTGGAAAAGATCTAATGATTGCAGCACGTAGTTGTTGATACTTATTTCTATTTTCATTTGTGTTCATAAGGGATGTCGAAATTTCTGTGAGGTTTTTCGATCGGACAAGTTGTGCAACAGTAATAATGCCTAATGCTGTTTTTATTCAGGTAGGGAAATAAAAGTGAATAAAGAGACTAGGATGAATCAGTGAAGAGTAAAATACGGGTTCTTGTAGTAAATTAGATGTGGGGGTGGGGGGTAACCTTTAAGAGGTAACGATTTCAAAAAACGGAAAGCTTCGTGATAAGCGGGTGGTAGGCGGTATGAGATCAATGGGTAAAAAGTTGAGAAAAGAGTTGAAAGGGTAAAATGCTGATTAGACGGTGAAATAAGCATATTCCAGATATCCATCACGGTAGTTAGGCAGCTAAATAAAATTCTCAAAAAGAGGACTATTCTGAACGCTTGATATTTGTGAATGAGTGATCGTAAGTTGGGCAGCTACATAAAATTTTCAGAAAGAGGACTCTTCTGAATGCTTGATATTTGTGAATGAGTGAACGTAAGTTGGACAGATAAATAAAATTCTCAGAAAGAGGACTCTTCTGAATGCTTCATATTTGTGAATGAGTGATCGTAAGTTGGGCAGCTAAATAAAATTCTCAGAAAGAGGACTCTTCTGAATGCTTGATATTTGTGAATGAGTGATCGTAAGTTGGGCAGCTAAATAAAATTCTCAGAAAGAGGACTCTTCTGAATGCTTGATATTTGTGAATGAGTGATCGTAAGTTGGGAAGCTAAATAAAATTTTCAGAAAGAAGACTCTTCTGAATGCTTGATATTTGTGAATGAGTGAACGTAAGTTGGGCAGCTAAATAAAATTCTCAGAAAGAGGACTCTTCTGAATGCTTGATATTTGTGAATGAGTGATCGTAAGTTGGGCAGCTAAAACAATTCTCAGAAAGATGACTCTTCTGAATGCTTGATATTTGTGAATGAGTGATCGTAAGTTGGGCAGCAAAATAAAATTCTCAGAAAGAGGACTATTCTGAATGCTTCATATTTGTGAATCAGTGATCGTAAGTTGGGCAGCTAAATAAAATTTTCAGAAAGAACTCTTCTGAATGCTTGATATTTGTGAATGAGTGATCGTAAGTTGAGCAGCTAAATAAAATTTTCAGAAAGATAACTATTCTGAATGCTTGATACTCGTGAATGAGTGATCGTAAGTGGACTCCACCATAGTGTGGAGGGAAACAAAGAACAGAAGCTTTTACATGATGAATTGCTTTCCAAATAAAGTTGACCAATTAAAATTGAGCAGATTTGATGAACAGAACAGGTGGTATATAAGAAAGCCACGGATGAGAAAATTTAGGAATAAGGAAGGTTTGAAGTGTAGCCGCTTTCTGAGAATATGAGAGGTGAGGTTTTAGGCGATTCCAGCTTAAAATTTATTTCAAGATGTTATTCGTGATAACGTGCCACGTGCTGCTCGTAACGCATGCCGATTTGCTAAATCAAACACCAAGTAGCTTTTGGCTATCAGAATTTCACATAGCACCCTAAGATTGATCTGCACAGGATGTCCAGTCCTCTTGCTAGAGACCAGAACCTTTCTCCCTGTTGAGAGCTGCACCGGAATCGCAAGAACTATTTGCTATTGCTTTCGAACCGGACATTTCTTCCTGTTGAGAGCTGCACCAGAATCCCAATAGCTCTTTGCTCTTGCTTTCGAACCGTTCCTCCATCAACTTAAAATTAGACTTTCTTATCTTGAATGATTGAAAATTCAGTATTATCGCGGATGAAAATTGTAATATCCGCGTAAGCTGTTAGGATGGGTCTACGACATACAAATTTAGGACTGGAAATAACATTGCGATAAGAAAGTCTAATTCTGAGTTCATGGAGGATTGGTTCGAAAGCAGGAGCAAAGAGCTGGCCAGCCAGAGGACAAGCTCTGTCTGATACCAATATTAAATGGAATAGCAACAGTAAGAAAGGAAGGAATTATTACGATATGAAAACAGCGCCTAGTAGAGGTGCTGTTTCCATGTACGTAATATTTCCTCCTAAGGAAATATCTATTACGTACATGGAAAACAGTACCTTAGTAGAGGTTGAGGATAAGCCAAAGCGAAAGCGAACAGCAAAGAGATAAAAGTGGTTAACTCGATCAAACGTGAGTCGCTGATCAAGGGTGAAAAGAGCGAGGAGTTCATTGGAAAAGTTAGCCAGAAATTGCAAGTTATGTGTGAGAGAAATATTCTGATCAATCGAGCTGTTAGTAACGGAATAAGGTTGGTCTGAATGAATCACGTTCGGAAGAACGTGAATCAAACGGAGTGAAATAATTTTAGCATAATGTTTGTATTCGGTATTCAGAATTGAAATCGGGCGCCAGTTAGCAAGGTTTTGAAGGTGACCAGAGTTAGGTAGTAGACGGAATATAACAAGGCTAAAGGCGGAGGGGAGGGTGGGGGAAGACAAAAGCATTGATAAGAACAATTAGGGTTGGAAGTAAAGTGGGGAAGAAAACAGAATGAAAGGAAACAGGGAACCCGTCCGCGCTCCGAGAGAAAGCTATAGTGAATTCAGAGGAAATAATAGGGCCATAAGAGTTTCGTTAGTGGAAGACGGAACCTAAGTAAGATTAGAGAGAAGTGGGGAATAAGAATCTGAGGTAATAGAAGAAGGGTTGAACCGTTGAGTAAAATAATTATTAATGATTGCACACAGTTCATCGGGATATAAAGTTGATGAATCATCGGGTCTTTGAAGATGGGTGATGCTCTGAGTAATCCGCCGGATTTATGTTTTTTGCGTAGGCGATATTATAGCAGACGGATCTGCTGGTAAATTTAAGTTCTGCATATTAAGTCTCGTTAGTGCCTTTTGAGCTGCGGGAAGTAGTAGTTGTTTAAGTTCTGCAGTAAAAATGTTAAATTCATCGGAGTGTACAGGCGTTGATGATAGAATGGTTTGTAAGCTAGATGTTTCCATGGTTAATAACGTCCGCTGAGTAAAGGAAACCCGGCGAGCAACTGAATGAATGCAGTCTTTGGTGGTAAGCCAGAGGGAAATAGGATTAGTAACTGTGGAAATTATTTGAGTGGTGTTGTGTAATATTTGGTGACCCTGGGACAGGAAATCGAGCTCAGGGAATACGCCCTGAGCAGGGGCTAAAGGGTCAGGCAAACAATATGGTGCTCGGAGGAAACGGTAGCTAAGAATGATGAACCGTGTGTAATCGGGAATATAGATTACTAGAAATATAAAATCAGTCATGCTTGGTCACAGAATTGGAATTTTTGGCTGTCGCCTTCCACATGTACGATTTCGTTGTAGGATGTAACAAGCGGAAAGCATCAGGAAGTTGGAATTGTTGAATGATATTGGTAAGCAAATTAATTACTCTAAAACGGTGTTCAGTTGAATGGAGTCTAAGGTTGCTTGTATAGCACAGTTGAAATCTCCACACAACACAATATTGTCAGAAACATGTTATAATTTACCTGGGAATAGATCGGTTGAAATTGGGGCGACATGCCATATTGAATACGATCGTGGAAGGCGACTGCAATACTAGGATGAAATGAAGGGCCAAAACAATGCAGAAAAGTATAAGGCCGCTGTTTCCATTGGGAAAAGTGGGTACAAGAAAAAGAGTACAATCAGTCAGCTGCAAAGCTATAATGTCTATATGTAATGGCGAGATTTCTTCAAAAGGTGGGAAATTTGCCAAAGGATTGGCAAATCCCCTACATTTGAAAGTGGTAAACTTCAAATGGCTAACGTCGTTATCTGCCTGAAGATCGGCCATGTTCTCCGCCAAAGAATGGAGGTATCTGGCGTATAGGACCAAACGGCGGGTGATCTGAAGTTTTCTTCGACCTGTTACGGCAGTACAAATCTCCTGGGGCTAATAATTCAGTTGTTATATGAGGAATCGTAGTTGATTAACATACTTCAGGTAAATCGGTAATGTTTAAAATTTTGTGCGTGGTGGAAGGGTTGTAAGCCCAAGCATCTCTTCTGTAGAACAGGGTGAGGGTGGAATGTGACTGCAGAAAGAATTTCTTTTGCTTCAGGTATAGATAAACTTGACTAGTCTGCTTTCTGGGTAGAAGCAGCTGGTGCAGAATCATCTGCTGATGATGAGTCATCAGCTGACAGCAGTTGGGTTACCCGCGTCTCAGTTTAAGCAGTCTGGGTAGATTCGGAAAGTCTTCCTCTCGGAGGTTTTTGGGATAAGGGTAGGAGTCCCCTTTTCAGAAAACATACTAGAAGAATGGTAGGCGGTTGAAAAGTGGTTAGTATACAATGTTTCTTAGCAGTAGTGGGGGAGGACTTAGTTTAGGACGTCCGTTTTACCTTGGCGCGGGCTTCCTTAAGATCTTGCTCAGGAATGTCTTTAGATGGTTCAGCTACCTTTGAATTTTCATGTTCATCATAGTCTTCTTCGTCAGACGACCCATCTGACAAAACAGTATATCTGAAGTGAAGACGTCGGTAAACACATTCTTAAGGGTTTGGACATATGGTGTGACCTGAACCAGCACAAGAAGATCGGTAGGATCCGACTTCACTGGCTCAAGAGAAGATTGTACTGGTGTGGAGACAGTGTCCAAGGGGTTTGATTCAGTAAATGACAAGGTGGTACTAGTATCGATTTCTATGTCTGATGCAGCAGAACTAGCTGATTTGAGGTATGAAGATTAGGACTTTGGTTGAGAGAGCCAGACTCAGGTTTGGAAGCAGCACTGGAGTCCGGGGGATTAGTTATATTTATTGCAGTAACTGTTCAGTTAGTTGCTGTTGGTTCTGAAATAAATTCTTTATGGTGTAGACACGCAAACACAACGTGTCCATCACTTTTACAGTTGGAGCATTGAATTCCAATAAATAAATCAAAAGTGTATGCATTGGCATTACAACCACAGTAAATGTTTTTGGTCCTGATTCAAGTGCTACATCGGATGGAAATGACTATACTGGCGCCTGAAACATCGGGAATGAGCATACGGATGGTTAATTGGGGCAGCTGGGAGATATGTAGTTGTTCCAACTACTTTTCCAATTGTAGATAAGGCATCATTCATCTGGTACTTCGAGAGGAACTAGGAAAGGGTTACTGTAAATGGTCGTTGTTTTACAGGTGTAAGATTAATATGAGTAGTTTGTACATCAATCCCATTGGCAAGTATTTTATCAGCTATGTCAGAGGTGGAAAGATAAAACACTGCCTATTTTATATCGTGACAAATCAGTTATAGTAACAGAAGGAATTACCTTGTGCAAGCCGGCGATGCAGAATTCTATGTGGGTGTCCCGAACAGCTGATAAATACAATCTCAGCTTCATCTTGTCTTCGAATTGGTGGCTGAGAGCTGAAAGGGACAAGCTTGCTTTGTAAGTCGTCGTTAATTCGTACAATATCCACAGTATTTGCTTTGAGAAGTTGCTGAGGCATAGATGAAAAAGGCAGATTGAGGTCCTGCAAGTTTTCTGGTATAGCTGAGGAAAGGTGTGTTTGAAGTTGACAGAGCCGACGTTTGAGCAGGCTTAGCACTAAGGGATGGAAAGTTATCTTCGTTTAGCATAGTTGGAGAATTAGCAGTTGACGAGATATCATTACAAGTCGTAGTAGATGAAGTTTTGTTAGAAGCAGTCGTCGTAGAATAAGCAACGTTGGTTTCCACGAGCTGCCGTACAAGAGCTACATCGACGGGAAACGCCATGTTGCCTCCGGCTAAAATTTGAAAGGCGGAGGGCTGTCAACTATGACACCCGGAAACAAAATTAACTACAAGGAACTCCTTGTACAAAAATTATTAACCTGAAGACTTCAGGTAATCAAAAATAACAGGTAATTCCAAAAACACAGGTATTGGCTCAAAAACCGAGCTCGTTAGCAGGAGCTCAGAATCTTGCAACCGCACGAGTCGATTACGATACACTGTTGGGAAGCTCTGCTGTTCCCCGGCGTTCGGTTTGGGTATGTTCTACTTTGCGCGGGTGTTGCCTATGTCAGCTGCCCATTACCCCTATTTCTAATGTGTTGCCTACTGAGTGTAACTTCCAAGAAACTCTTGTAAATCAACATTATCTTTTGGAAATGTGGTTGTGACACAGGAACTTCCTTCGTAAGATACCTTCATGTGATTCAGGTGTGTGGGGGTGGGGGGGGGATGAATATATAAAATAGAAGAAATGTGGCTTGAACATAATTTCAACAATTAATGTTTCTTTTTTCTCATGGATACAGTACTACGTAGACTTGAGTAAGTTGTGGAAGACAAACATGTGGGAATAAAACATTTTGTATCACCAAACGTTTCAAGAACCCTACAGAAACGGTATATATTACAACCTTAGGGGTACAAATAAGTTTTAAAAGCGTTGTAAGACCACGCAACATGTAATTGGAGAGAAAACAACAATACCTTTAGGAATTAAAATATGCGTCGTCATTATCTTTCACCTTCCGCCATCGGTCTGGCAGATGACGGATTCCAGCTGTGAAAAATACTTCGTCGTGTGACGCGATGAAGTCGTCAACCCATTTTTTCACTTCGTCACTGTCCGGAACCGTACAGCAGACAAACTTTCCTTCCTTCTGAATCTGTTTATGTCTGCCTGTATGTCTTTATACCACCAGGTCCAATAAATCATTAAAAAAACCTCCAATAAAAAAGAAACACTTCACGACAGTCTCATCCTTCTTCCTCTGGCTCAGGTCATGTGGCACCCATTTTCCTTCCTTCTGAATCTTTCCCATTGCACGTAAACGATTGGAAAATGGTTTGTTGAGTTACCCTCCAGTTGTTCAGCTAGTTCCTTGTGCGTTTGAGAGGAATATTCATCGAGCAATGCTTTGCAAGTTCCTCATGTGCAACCTTCTGCGGGGCGCCGCTACGTTCTCGATCGCTAACATCAAAATCACTTGCTTTAAACCGTCTAAACCCAAAACTCACACGTGCTTTTAGATACAATATTCTCCCCCAGAACAGAACAGATCAATGCACATGCTTTTGCAGCACTTTTTCCTTGATGAAATTCGTAACGAATGCAGTGTCGAATAAATTCAGTGTCGCTTGCCATCTTTCACCTACCAACGTGCAAGTGCGTTTGACTGTTGGGCAAACTTCTATATCACATTTAATACTCTGGAACAGTTACTGTCACATAACAATAACGCGGGGGAATATCGGATATGTGAATTAGCGGTATACGTCACACAAAAAACACTTTAAAACTTATTTGTACATCTTAATACAAATTGCTGACGTATATATCTTTTCCCCTAACGTTTACTAATTCTTTGTTTTTTGATCTGTGAAAGAGGGCATGGAAAAGTATTGGTCAACTTCAGATTTCGTTCTGTGATCACTGATACAGTAACTGCGCAGTAATAACCCAGTCTATAGAACCGAATTTCATTTGTTAAACTTTCAAAATGTAACGTATGACGTGACATTCAAGTAGATGATGTACTGCAACAGTGACGTATGAGTCAAATCAAACATGAAGTAGCAACATGCTTGCCGGCACAGTTCAGTTGCGAGAACAGTCGCTACGGAGTAGGAATACGTAAGTTTGATCTTCCTCTATGCTACTATCTAGCCACAGTCAAACTCACTTACGTCGCTGCCTTTACAAATGATTTCATTGCTTATGATGGTTTCATTTCTGTGACTAGTTTCCAAATCGAATGCGAATGAAACGGACTTTATTTAAAATAGAGAAAAAAGTAAATAAATTGTACTTAGCCGGACCCACCCAAAATAATTCCCATCAAAAGTCTCCATAAATTAATAATAAATAAATATAAATTTAACGATGCGGGCTCAAGAGTATAGCGCTAGCGAAACCTCTTCAGCCCGCTTTATTAATGATTATTTTGAGACTCCTGAGTTCAGAATCTGCAATTCTGAGCTCAGAAGTCTCAAAATAATAAAAGTGGGAAAGCCTAAAAGCTCAAACAAAAATACTAGAAACCTATACTCCTATCAATTTTGACCTAACCCATTTTGCAAGGGAATTATAAAAATGCCAATAAGTAATCGCTCCCCCCTCAAGCACCGAAGAATGTAGCTACCCATGTACAAAAGAATTTTCAAGCAAAGCAAACTGAATTTGCTCGCACCTCGTCATCCATGTAACAGTTCTTAGAAAACTTGAAGATTTCATCATCTTGAACCAGGAAATTTTATTTTCAAGTTTTCTGAGAAGTGTTGCATGGATGACCAGTAAGGGTACAAACAAATTCAGTTTGCTTTGCTTGAATATTCTGTCGATTTTCTATGCATTATGAAGAATATTTCTTCCTTCATTGATATAACAGAATTTATAGAGATCACAGGGTAACCATATGTGCTTTGAGAAAGGAAGTAAGGACGATAACGCCTATGCTTGCTCCGATGGAAAAGCTTCTTCAGCTTTTGAAAAGCAGTATTCAATTCATCTTCATCAGACGAAGACGAGGGGTATCTCCGTATTTTAGAAAGGTTCCTTCTTGGAGCTGTAAAGACATTTCGCTCGACATTTGGTGCTGTAACTCTTCAGGGCACTCTACAGAAATTAAGCTCCCAGATAGCTTTTACAAATTCTGTATGACCACGGTGTTACCGAGGGCTTCAGAAATCTGTGGAGTCGTGGGGGATGTAGAGTAAATCATAAGCTCTGAAGACTATTTCCTGTCTCGCCCGTGGCATAACAGGACTTAATGAACTCATTTGGTTATGTGGTAATTAACCATACATATCCATCCAAACTACCGCAAGACCGAACAGGTGAAATTCCCAAAAAGACCCATCTCCCAACAAAGAGATCGTCGCCACACCAACTGGGATCAAGCTCGGTCCTTTATTTCAAAAACAATACAAGGTAATAAATAACAAACTCCAACTAAATTTTTTAAACAATAAAAAATTCTCAAAAATATTAACTGGAAGTTAGCTAAGAAAATTAAGTACCTGTTAGTAAGCTAAAGTCCCAAAAAGTTATGGGAAAACAGCACAAAAGTAAATGGGTTCCAATTTCAAAGTTACAAAGCGATATAGAGACAAAACACAAACACTTAATAAATATAGAGGCAGATACAATAGAAAGTAAATTTAGAAATAGTTTCAAAAACTCACAAATTTGTTATAAATTGACAAAGTCATCGCTCTTTCCACGTTTTTCTTTAATTAACACACAGCAACCGAGAGATATCGAGAGATCTGGGGTTCAATCCCAGCGGCGTCGAATAACAATTTTTCGGCTGCTGTGTGTTAATTAAAGAAAAACGTGGAAAGAGCGATGACTTTGTCTATTTACACTGGCTCCAAGTATTTGGAATATTTTCACAAATTTGTTGTTATTCACACGTAGGCTCCGAATAACAAAGATCGAGTAAATCATAAACAAGTTAGTAAAATCATGCAATGCATTGATTATGATACGCTTTCCAACATACCAGAAGTTATTACTCAAGTTATGAGGATAATGGCTGTGGAATAAATCTCGCTACTGTGTCCTGACCTTTGACCCCATTTCGATGATATTCAACAGAACCGCTTCCGTACACCTCAAGAATAACATACTAAAGTTTTGTCGAAATAGAAGCAGTTTTACGCAAGTTATGAAAATAATGACTGTGGAATAAATCTTGCTTTTGTGCAATGACCTTTGACCCCATTTCGTTGATATTCAACAGAACCAGTTCACTATACCTCCGGAACAACATGATAACGTTTTGTCGCAATCGAAACATTTTTTGGTAAGTTATGATGCACAAGGGCAATGGAATGGATTCCACTCCAGTGTCCTGACCTTTCACCCCATTTCGCCCATTTTCAATAGGGTTCGTCCCCAGTGGCTCCCTACCACATACTAAAATTTCATCGAAATCGAACCATTTTTATGCAAGTTATGACGCATAAGGGCAATGGAACAAATCCCGCTCTTATGTCCTGCCTGACCTTTGAACCCATTTCCAATAAGGTTTGTGCACAGGTGCTTCCCTACCACATACTAAAATTTCATCGAAATCGAACCATATTTACGCATGTTATGACGAATGAAGGCAATGGAATGGATTCCACCTTTATGCCCTGACTTTTGACCCCATTTCGCCCATTTTCAATAGGGTTCGTCCCCAGGTGGTTCCTTACCAAATACTAAAATTTCATCGAAATCGAACCATATTTACGCATGTTATGACGCATAAAGGCAATGAAATGGATCCCGCTTTTATGTCCTGACCTTTGACCCCATTTCGCCCATTTTCAATAGGGTTCGTCATCAGGTGGTTCCTTACCAAATACTAAAATTTCATCGAAATCGAACCATATTTACGCATGTTATGACGCATAAAGGCAATGAAATGGATCCCGCTTTTATGTCCTGACCTTTGACCCCATTCCACCCATTTTCAAATAGGTTTCGTTCCCAGGTGGTTCCTTACCACATACCAAAATTTCATCGAAATCGAACCATTTTGACACAAGTTATGACGCATAAGGGCAATGGAATAAATCCCGCTCTTATGCCCTGCGTGAACATTGACCCCAATTTGCCAATTTTCAATAGGGTTCGTGCCCAGGTAATTTCCTACCACATACTGAAATTTCATCGAAATCGAACCATATTTACGCATGTTATGACGCATAAAGGCAATGAAGTGGATCCCGCTCTTATGGCGTGACCTTTGACCCCACTTCACCCATTTTCAATAGGGTTCGTCCCCTGGTGGTACCCTACCACATACTAAAATTTCATCGAAATCGAATTATATTTACGCAAGTTATGACGCATAAGCGCAATTAAATGGATCCTGCTCTTATGGCGTGACCTTTGACCCCACTTCACCCATTTTCAATAGGATTCGTCCCCTGGTGGTCCCCTACCACATACTAAAATTTCATCGAAATCGAACCATATTTACGCAAGTTATGACGCATAAGGGCAATTGAATGGATCCTGCTCTTATGGCGTGACCTTTGACCCCACTTCATCCATTTTCAACAGGGATCGTCCCCTGGTGGTCCCCTACCACATACTAAAGTTTCATCGAAATCGAACCATTTGTACGTAAGTTATCGTGCCGACAGGCAGACGGACAGACGGACGGAAAAAGCTGGAGCATATACGCTTCTTCAACCTACGGTTGGAAAGCGTAAAAAAGACCCGTTCAGCTAACTGGGTGGTGCATTCTGAAGGCCTTAATACAAGGAACTCCTAGAGCCTCGAGAGATCTGAGGCACTCGTCGTCGGTGATAACAGATGGGAGTCCCTTCAGAATAAACTTGAAGAATATCTCTTTATTGGTCTTCCCAGAGGAGGTAGAAGGTCCTGATGGGCGAGATCCCGGTGGTAATGAGATGTTGCTGGCAGTTGAAGAACGTGCAGAAGCTGGTTTCGTTTGTGACGAGGACTGTATGACTTAAAGGTAAGTCTTTGGACCCGGAGATAAAATCTGTGAGAGAGACTGGAGGATGCCCCTAATTTTCTTAGCGGACATGGCCGCCTTGAC
Organism: Macrothele yani; assembly: GCA_039090855.1. Classification (NCBI taxonomy): domain Eukaryota; kingdom Metazoa; phylum Arthropoda; class Arachnida; order Araneae; family Macrothelidae; genus Macrothele; species Macrothele yani. Next base: position 163,898,939 of record CM077029.1, on the reverse strand, counting down.
ATGGCTGTAAACAGAATTAGCAATCATGCTTTTTCAGCATCCCACTTGACTAGACCAGATACTTCTGTTATCGGGGTGAATACAATAATATGTAGAGTCAGTGTATCTTCTGCTTTGAATGGCTAGACTGGAAGTTTCCAATTTTGCTTCAGTATTGTTTCTGTGCGCAAGAATAACCCGACTGATGGCGTACCTCTTCTAATATTTTACAAGCTAGGAATGAATGTTTACAATGCCAATTATATTATTTCTACAAATTTTGAAGATGACAATCCAGTTTTTGGCGTAAATGTGACAAGGATGGTAAGTCAGATAATATCCGAAAACTTGAAAATTTTCATCGTCCTGGAGCGGGACTCGAACCCGCGTCTCCCAGAAAACGCCTAGGTATTCTAACCACTACACCACCCAGAACGATCAAGTCTCAAGTTTCCGACCAATTTGAATTTAACCATCACAGGATTCGCTAGTCGAAGCAACCGGCATTCATGTTTAGCGAATTTTCTCGGAGACGCGGGTTCGAGTCCCGCTCCAGGACGATGAAAATTTTCAAGTTTTCGGATATTATCTGACTCACCATCCTTGTCACATTTACGCCAAAAACTGGATTGTCATCTTCAAAATTTGTATTATATGGCGTAATCCCGTATTTCTTTCATGATTTATCTGCTTCTCCGGGCAAACACGGGACAAGATTCTTAACCTCCAGATTCGCTAAACATGAATGCCGGTTGCTTCGACTAGCGAATCCTGTGATGGTTAAATTCAAATTGGTCGGAAACTTGAGACTTGGTCGTTCTGGGTGGTGTAGTGGTTAGCATACCTAGGCGTTTTCTGGGAGACGCGGGTTCGAGTCCCGCTCCAGGACGATGAAAATTTTCAAGTTTTCGGATATTATCTGACTTACCATCCTTGTCACATTTACGCCAAAAACTGGATTGTCATCTTCAAAATTTGTATTATATGGCGTAATCCCGTATTTCTTTCATGATTTATTTCTTTCATGATATATTATTTCTAAATGTACCAACCTACCTGTAACAGATATAAGAACAACAACAAAGAAGATAAACTTTTGTTTTTATCTCGAATTTACTTTGGTATCATTAATCTGCTAAAGCGTAAGTCAAAAGAAATACAGCCCTCTTTGGCTCGAAAGAGTAAACATGCGTTTTATCAGTAATCACACGCACCACGTACCATAGTTACTAAAAACTGAGTTATCAAACAAATGAAACAAAACAAAAAAGTTTCTTGGAGACGCAACGTTTCTCCAAGTTCGATCACAGAACCCCATCGTGTTGTTCTACCATTAGTAAAATCTCTAGCATTATTTTGCAAATGGAATGTCTGTATCACGTGCCACACGAAAACACTGTTTACTAGTGATAATTTGTTTTCAAGCAGAACAAATGCTTGTTACTAGTAGGTAAACCCCTGACATCGATTTAGCCACGCTTAATATACGTGATTATTCCTTTTCACTTTCGAAAATGGGGAAGCATTATCGCAATGGGATTCCGACAAACGGTTTTTGAAGCAAAGATATGGTACTTTCCTTCATCCTTTACAATTTCAAATAATTTATTTACACCTTTCCTTGGAATAGTGTTTCTTTTATGCTTTTCGTATCAACTCCTGTAATGAATCACACCCGTAAAAAAATACGTCTCCCGGAACTTATACTGGTTGAAACGTGATGTCGACACTTCGTTTTCATGATGCATTAAAGATAGTGTTCAATAAATTAAATTCTGAGATACCTGTACCTTGCATTGTTTTTATATTCACTCTTCAAAAAAGAGTGCAGATGAAAAGAATGCAATTTAGTAGAAAGTTAAGCAGTACATTTTCATTGAACTTAGCTTACCTTTCTACTAAATGCGTTAGCCTTTGGCATTCAAAATCTATGTCACAATCTACCTATCGCTTCCTGGTATCCTTCATTTTCTCCGAAGTGATGCAGAACTAGAGAACGACATAGTATTGTGTAAAATACATCTGTAGAGTAAATCGATACGCCAAGTAATATAAGATACTAAATCACATTAATAATTCTTTTACTGGAGTTAAAAGAAGCGAAACGAACTATTACCTAGCTTTTGCTCATCAGCCATACATACAGGGTGCATAGAAAAGTACATTTATCCTGAAATGATTGCGAACGGAAAGAGGTACAGTTATGCAAGTGAAATAAAGGTATAGTAAAACGACTACGCCCGATCGAATGCAACAAATAGCAGCGCCCCTAGTGGCGAAATGCGGAAGTTGGCCATTGCAAATCGAAAACGAAAAAATATAGAGCAAAATTTTCAACTGCAAAGTTGTAGAGCATCAATTAATTAGTACAAAACGACATTTGTTTCACACGGGTAAGATACATTGTCACCTGAATACCCAAAAATGTCCGAAATCGATGCGCGACCTTTTGTGTGAACGTTTGAAGAGAACAAGGCATAGCTATGAGAAAATACCCACTATTTATTGCATAAATGCGTAATTATGTCAATACAGTTTGATGACGTCAGACAAAACATAAAAGGCAAACTGGCGCACAGTGATAAAAAGTTAAGGTCAAGTATGTTCGAAGAGTTCGCCATTGCCCACGATACACATTTGTATTCATGAAAACACTTGCGATGGTAACCGCAATTGGATGTGGCTCAGCTGGAAAACGAACGGCATATTTCCGTGCAGCTAGCGCCGCGTTTCGTTGGCGTTCGCCGCAAATAAGCACCATCTTGCAATATTGGGAGTGAATGAAGCTCGCCACTCTCACACAGCGTACGTAGACCTAAACTTCTGATCAGGATATATGGTATTTGTCATTTTCTTGTAGGACTTCCGTCCACAGTGATTAGAGTTTAGGTCCCAGCCACCTACACCGAGATCGCCTTTTGGGCCGGGCACAGAAACGGAAGGAATGAGAGCAAGTCTAGCGACTTTGACAGAGCAGTTTGTAGTGAGATTAGAGTACAGTAGATGGCGCTACCGTAAAAGTACGATAGTGCACATAGAGGGGTGAGAGAATTTCAGGTGGGACATAGGAAAGGATACCCATTTATCCAGTGGGTCCAGCCTGGGGGCCGTCACTTAACGTGCTCGTCCGATGTACGGCGGATATTCAGCGATTGTTAGTAAATCACACCATCTCCGAAAGATCAGCTCAGGCTTGAACCTAGGGACCTTGCATCGATAGTCTGAATCACTAACCCCTAAGCCATCCGCGGCTCTCTGATCAAGATACATCCTGCTACTGGTTTTTATATCGTAGGTACGGTACAATGTCACAATCTGCATTTACATACGGCTAAATTTGCGAAATGTGAATATGCAGATTCGAATCGTCGCGCATCTATTTCGAACATTTTAGGGTATTCAGGCGACAATTTATCTTATCCGTGTGAAACAAATGTCGTTTTGTTCTAATCAATTGATGCTCTACAACTTTGTAATTGGAAATTTTGCTCTATCTCTTTTCGTTTTCAATTTGCAATGGCTAACTTCCGCATTTCGCCACTAGAGGCGCTGCTATTGGTTGCATTCGATCGAGCGTAGTCGCTTTACTATACCGATATTTCACTTGCATAACTGTACCTTTTTCCGTTCGCAAGTTATTTCAGGCTAAAGGGAATTTCCTATGCACCCTGTATATATACAGTATATATTAAAATCACATGAAACGAATGCAAACAGTCAATATGAAAATGAAACGACCCAATAAATTGGAAAAATCATAAACCCAACAGCGCTAAAGCAGCTAATTGAAGTTATATCATATAACACTGATGACCACAACAAACGCCAGCATCAAAAGTCAAAACTACAGCTCGAAACCACCTCAAACCACCACAAAAACAACCCCAGAAAATTCCCAAGAAATACAAAACAGTTTTTTACAAGTGGAACAATCGTTAACACAAAACACCAAACCAAAACCGAATTAACCATATAAAAAAAACACTTGCAAGAAACAATGTCGAAAATCAACCAAGTCGTCTTCATCAGGAGTCACACCGACTTGTGTGTAGGCCTTTCTGACACACCATAAGATAAGTGTTAACGAAATATCATGCTGTGGTGTGCTCTACCCATAAAAACCATGAATTCAGTTAACAAGCTAATACGAGTTCCACCACAATCCCACTCACACATGACGACAGCAAATCATGGAAGGCAAAGCACAACCAACTGTCACCCAAGTCGATAGAATAGCCAACCTTTCCGGTTACTATATGTATAAGAACGACTTCACTGGACTAAATAGGGCCGCGGGTGGCCTAGTGGGCAACGTTCGTGACTGCCACGGAAAGTACCTCAGGTTAGATCCCAGGCAGGTACAAACGCTCGATCCACTAAATATCCGCCGTGCGTCGGATGGGCACGTTAAGCCGTCGGACCCCGGGTACTGACTCCCCCCCGTAATAAATAAGGGCGTCTTCCTCCCACTTTCTACTTCGCTTCCGTATCACTTTCCTATCGGGCACTCTAGACCAAATCTCCTAGCTTCGTATTTTTAAGGGTTGTTTAAGACCTGGGGTCAGACACTCCTTTCCTAAAATCCTCTACATATGATCATTTTGCCGACTTAGAACGCAGCTGCTTGTAGTCAGTTGACGGAAGTTTATGAAGAGTTCCTGGTGTTATTTGAATTTCGGAATGTCAGAGACCCGAAAATTGGTCCTGCCTCTTCAAACCAGAGCAAAAATTATTACTTTGCATGAACTTGGATTCAGTAGTCGTAAAAGTGCTGCTAAATGTGGCTGTGATCGATCCACTGTCTTGCGCACCATTAAACGAGTTGTAGAAACTGGACGTGTGGGAAACAGAAAAAGATCAAGTCGACAAAGGCTGTGTACTGAACGTGATGATCGCATATTGATTCGTCGTTCCTTAAAATCAAGGTTTAAAGCAGCCACTGATTTACGAAATGAGTGGGAGAATGAAGTAGGCATTATTCCATCTGCACGTACAGTTCGTCGTAGGGCACAAGAAAATGGACTGACTGCACGAAAACTTTTCCCTACTGAACAACAACGGCTCAAAAGAAATGCTTGGGCCAAGGCACACAAGAATTAATTTGTAAGAAGATAATTAAAAAAATCATACTTACATAATCACATTGGTGAGAAACTTGTTGTTGAATGCTACTCGCCAAGGCTATGCTCGGTTCATAACCTATTGTTTTCAATGTTATGGGCTCCATCAGCAGTCACAGATACTATTTTATTAAAGCAATCCCCATTTTTACTACAAATTTCTGCTTCACTTCACACATTATATATTTCCCTGTGATCATAGTTGGCAAACTCAGCAATTTAATTAATTCCTCACTCATTACATTTGCACAAGGAAATCTAACAAAAATATCTAACCTATAAAATCAAAATATCTAGCCAAAAATATCTAAATATAAAATTATTGCTTTCAAAAAACTAAACTTTTACTTAATGTTTTCATATCAGTGTGCCACTCAAATAGTGTTCGTGTGCCACCTAGCGGCACGCGTGCCATAGGTTCGCCATCCCTGGTCTAAGATATCTACAGGTTACACCCTCAACTTGTTATACATCATTTTAAAACTCTCGCCAATATCAGGTACCCGGGTCGAGAGGAAGCCAAATTCTGCTGCGTAGCACCATTTTTATAGCACCAAAATGCATTTTTGTAACGGCTTTCATCGCATTATAGCATCAAATTCTCGTAATTTACTCAGATTGCAGTGCTGTATTGTTACGTTTATGCAAAACGAATTGAAATAACGTTCAGTGATAATTTGGTAAAATATATTGTTGAGTAACAATGAAATTAACTATCGTTGCATCACTTCATGGGACAAAAATCAGATTTCAACAGTGGTTTTGACTATTACCCATTTTCGTTACATCGAAATATCATGCATGGCCTTTTCTTTATTGCTGTCGGGAAAGATGTGTAGCGTTAAAAAAAAAACGCTGTAAAGAATGCACTTTCTTCGTGTAAAATTCGGAAACCAGTGATTGCAACACTTTCTCTTATGGCATGCGGATCTTCAAATTTGCGTAACTGCCCGAACGGAATCATAAGAAAGTTGAACTTGTTGTGAAAGCCATTCTTTGGAGAATGTTGAATGCGCTGACGAACATAATTAAACAAACTTCAGATTTTAGTTAATCCCTTCAACAGGCCACTTCGGGGTAGGTCACAAACACTTCGAGTTCTGCGAAATAGAAGAATTAAATTTCTTACTGTCGATTTACTAGGTGCACAATCACAAATTTGCCGGTGATGGAGATCGAAGCCACACCTCCTCGCTCCGGAACCAGTTGTTTTAACCGACTACATTACACCGACGGAATGTATCGCTGCGGATTTGTCGTCATGACACGTGCTTTGTCTCTCTAGTGCGTCACATCCTCTTTCTCTTTCTTGAGTTTTTTTTGTAAGCAAAGAAGGAATTTTCATTAATTCCAGACGATTTATGTGAAACAAACATCGCACATTTTTCGAAGAACCCAACTGCTATTAGATCCATTTTCCACAATCGGGCGCCAATGTGAAAACATAAATTTGCCGGTGACGCGGATTGAAGCCGCACCTGCTCACTACGGAGCCAGTTGTTTTAACAGACTAAAACACACCGACAGAATGTATCGCATGATAATTAACATAGCAATCAGACATGCATGCTAGAACGGTAATCGGGAGATGCGGGTTCGATTCCCGCACCAGGGTGATGCAATTTTCAATTTTTCAGATGTGACTAATAATACGTGAATAACAGTCAATTCAGAGATGTCTATTGCTGTGTTAATTATCATAACTTTTTTTTTATTTTTTTTTTATTAGGGGTTTAACGATCACCGTGAGCAACTCAATGGGCTACAAGCAGTTCCCCGTCCCTAATTTAGGGCCACTGGTTCCCGGGAAGGGAGAGGACCAGTGACGCAAGGCAAACACAACATCCATGCCTCACCGGGATTGGAACCCGGACCTCTTTCGGACGAATGATCAGAAGCCATCACTTAGATCACTGCGCCGGCACGTATTTTCCACGCATTATGAGAAAAATATTTCTTCCACATTATATACTAGGAATGCATCTCTGCATATTTCATCGTCTTGACATGTGCTTCACATCTGTAGTACGTCACATCATATCTCTCGTAATTTCCTTTTTAAAGCGAAGAAGGAACCTCTCATTAATTCCAGACGGTGTGTGGAACAAACATTACACATTTCTCGAAGAACTCAACGGCCAGTATATCCATTTTCCTCAATCCGGCGCCGATGTGAAATTTAGAAATTTGTAGGGATCGAACTCACGCCTCGTCGCTCCGGAGCCAGTTGTTCTAACCGACCAAGCTATACCGACGGAATTTATCGCTTCAGATCTATAGATTTTGCATTTGCTTTTTATCTGTAGTACGTCAGACACTTCGCTGCGAAAATCTTTGGGTAAATTCATTGTTCGTAAGACTTGGCAACAAAATAAATTTGTAACAAATAAACTCTTTACTCGAACGTGAGTCTTATCCTTTGTCTACTTAGCGATGGAAGGCGTGACGCACTTCCTAAACATGCCCCAAATCGCATAGCTTAAAATCAATGGGTTACTTTGGTCAGAAGCCATGCTGTGACTTTGACTTGACTCATGGGATCGCCTACAACACTTATCCTTCCTTTGAGAAAACATGCGTACGAATAAAAGCGCGTGAATGTAAATGCAACTGTAACACCATAAGATTCTTGAAGAATATTTAACATCTGTGTGAAAAAGTTTCAAGTTTTCAGCGCTGCTCCTCGGTCTTTGCCTGAGAATTGACTGCAGCTAATGAAAATAGAACGGCGTGGGCTACCTATTTGACGCGAGCCACATGTCACGATTTGTTTGCTCACTGATAAACAAGTTCATTGCACATATGCATAAAAACGATCCACTAAACTCGATATCCGTGAAGACACAAAACGCAGGATCTTTTCTTTTGGGATCAACCTGATATTTTTATGTGAATAACTTGTCTTGCAACAAGTTCAGTTCGAAAACAGTTTGAAGCATCCAGATTTACACGATAATCTTCATGGAATCATGACATGTGTCCTTCATATTGCATAATATACTTTTTAATTTGTCAAATTACTGATAGAATTTTTTAAAACTTGTAAAAAGTATTTGAGTTCTGAAAAACTTCTTGTGTTTTGTAGAAATTAATGTCCCCTCTTTCTTTTATAGCAAAAAAAGAAAAGTCGTTTGTCTAGTAGCCGACACACCATCACTAAATGAGTCATCGATAACTCATTTTCCTTTTTTGTATTGAAGATTTAAAGACTACCGTGAGCAACTCAAAGGGCTATAAGTAGTCGCCCGCCCCTAATTTAAGGTCACTGACTCCAGGGATAGGAGAGAGCCAGTGCCGTAAGACAAACACAACATTCATGCCTCACCGCGATTCGAATCCGGACCCATCTCTGACGGATGATCAGAAGCTATCGCTTAAACCTCTGCGCTACCGGGGCGGCCATTTTGCTTTGGAAAGACTGAACTGTGAGAACGATGGAGCATGACATTTGGTACTTTTCCGGTGTATAACTTTCCCGTTAAGGGGGAAAAACAAATGCAGATACCATTGAATTTAAAATATGTTTTCTTCTACATCATCGTTTTTAAAATTCTGCTGAAAAAATCAATTCTTCAAAATGGCCATACGAAATAAAAAAAAGTATTTTTTTTATGTTCAATACGATACTGAAATGAAAAAATAATCCATGCATTGGAAAACATCAACGTCATCAAGGATGAATAAAACTCGGCAAAGAATGACCAAGTTCAACGGAATGTTACTTGTTTTCTTTGACAACAGGACATATATAATTTTGGCAGACTGGGTCCCCGGGAGAGCGCAAGAGAACCGACAGTGCTATCATCAGGTTCTGGCTACTTTGAGAGAGTGAACCCGAAGAAAGAAGCCATAGTTGGGGAAAGCGGTTTCATCCTTCACGAGAACAACGCTCCAGCTCATTCAATACTCTCAGTGAAGCGGTTTTTAGTCGAGAAACGCATCACAGTGCTTGAACATTCTACCTATTCTCCCGATTTGGCCCCATGCGAATTATATTCTCTATAAAGTCAAATCTGTACACAAGGGAACCCATTTTGAGTCAGTTACTGTGATGAAGAAGAGAACGACCAAGCTTATCAAACGGATCACACCTGATGAGCTTCAGCACTGGTTTGCCCAGTAGAAGATCAGAATGCAGTAGTGTTTTGCTGTATAAAGGAAGAGCATTGAAGGTTAGAAGACTTAAAATAGAAAATTTCTCACTACAATATTTAATGCTATAGCGTCAGTCTCGTTATTAAAAAGCCATACCTCGAATGTACAAACTATTTTCTTGTTATTCCTGCTTCTAAAAGTCGACTTCGAGAAATTCAATTTCCGACGTATGGGTTCTCCTCTGAAGAAAATTTCACGCATGTTCCTGCTTTTAAAACGCCCAGTTCTACCACTAGAAGGAGCTAGTGTGTATTTCAATATTTCCAAATCTAAAAATCGAGTTGAAAAATCCTTTCTTGACAGGATATCGAGACTATTTTGTACTTCAAAGTAACACGCAATGTTCCAGCTGGTCAACTTAAAGTTACATTAAGTTTCACTCCATATAAATGTTCGGTTTGAATAATTATGCTCCAAATTGTTCGATTCCAAGAATTCTTTTTGTTTCGGGTATCTTTCCTTAGGAGAAGCATTTTGCATATGATTGGTGATTTTTGTGTCGCACAGTTCTGTCTCTAGTGAACGCATTCTACAAATTCCTAGAAATCAGAATGAAAAAAATATTGCTGTATCCGATTTCAATTACTATCAGCAACACTGCGCACATTATGAATTTTTAATAATTTGCAGTTTTTCCCCTATGGAAATATGGAAAGAAACGATTCCCCGATTTTCTCGTTTTCTAAGAATTCGATTTTCTCGTTTTCTAAGGATTAAAAAGGCGTGCTACTTACATCTCAAAATTCTGGGTCATGATTATAGTTAACACTTGTAAAAGCTGTAAAACGATAAAAGCAGATGGTTTGGCAGGTAAAAGCAGATGGTTTGGCAGATAAAAGCAGATGGTTTAGCAAATATTTTACGATTGTAATTTTTGATCAAACTAATTTTCCTGGGAAAATGTTTCAAATGCTATAATTACTATACACCGGTGAGCCATTACATTATGACCCCCCCCAGCCTAGAGAAATGAGCACGCCTGGAGACCAAATGGTGGCGCACGTGAAGTTCACAGAACAGTATATATACACTGACGGAAAAAAATCCCAACACCACGAAAAAATAGTTGTAGAGGAATTAAATGGCGGCAATATATATGTATAGGTAACATATTTAATCGATAAAGGTTTCAAGATCACAGCTTATTGTAAGCGCGAGAAGAGCCATTTTAAATGTGAAATGCTGGTATTATTATTAACCGGTGTAACCGCCAGAATGTTGAATGCAAGCACGCAAACGTTCATGCATTGTGTCGTACAGGTGCTGGATGTCAGTTTGTGCGATGGAGTTCCATGCCTGTTGCACTTGATCGGTCAATACAGGGACGGTTAATGCTGGTTGGGGGTGACGCTGGAGTTGTCGTCCAATGATGTCCCATACGTGCTCGATTGGTGAAAGATATGGTGATCTAGCAGGCCACGGCAACATGTCGGCACTCTGTAGAGCATGTTAGGTTACAACAGCGGTATGCGGGTGAGCGTTATCCTGTTACAAACACCCCCTGGAATGCTGTTCATGAATGGCAGCACAACAGGTTGAATCACCAGACCGACGTACAACTGTGCCGTCAGGGTGCGTGGGATAACCACGAGAGTGCTCCTGCTGTCATAGGAAATTGCTCCCCAGACCATAACTCCAGGTGTAGGTCCAGTGTGTCTCGGCCGCAGACAGGTTGGTTGCAGGCGCTCACCTGGCCTCCTTCTAACCAACACACGGCCATCACTGGCACCCAGGCAGAACCGGCTTTCATCAGAAAAAAACACAACAGATCTCCACTCCGTCCTCCAATGAGCTCTAGCTTGACACCACTGACGTCGCAAACGGCAGTGGTTTGAAGTAAGTGGAATGCGCGCTACAGGGCGTCTGGCTCGGAGCTGTCCTTTTAGTAACCGATTTGTAACAGTTCGTTGTGTCACTGTGGTGGCAACTGCAGCTCGAATTGCTGCCGCAGACGCGGTACGATGCACCACGGCCATACGCCGTGTACGACGGTCTTCCCTCTCAGTAGTGCCACGTGGCCAGCCGGAACTTGGTCTTCTTGATATGGTACCTTCCCTTGACCCCCGCTGCCAACAATCATGCACGGAGGCTACATTCCTGCCAAGTCGTTCTGCAATATTGCGGAAAGAAAATCCACCTTCTCGTAGCCCTATTACACGACCTCGTTCAAACTCCGTGAGCTGTTGATAATGGCTTCTTCGTCTTCTTAAAGGCATTCTTGACTAACATCAACACCCTACGTCGAATCTCAACGATAACTAACGCTCACGAACGTTAAAGCGCGTATTTACAACAAACCTGCTTTGCATGTTCCGAGGGTCGCCACTAGCGCCACACGTATGCGCCGAGCGCGAAATTTGCATAGACGTCATCTTACAGATGTACTCTCACCGCCTACCAACTGTCGTTTATCTAACACAACCCCTTCTTGGTGTTGGGATTTTTTTCCCGTCAGTGTATATACAACTCAAGGGCCGGCTTTCGGTTAGTAGAGTGTTCGGAGTCAGAATGGGAAAGCTGCTGATTTTTCGGAGTTTGATAATGGACAAATTGTGATGTCACGGCGCCTCGGAACTACGATCTCGGAAACGGCATGGCTTGTGGGTTGTTCACGTGCCGTTGTACTGAGTATTTATCAAAAGTGGCGCACAGATGGTCAAACGACGAACCATCGTCCGGCCGTGAGTCGTCCTCAGCTCATTGATGCCAGAGGGGAGCGGAGACTGTCGCGCATTGTTCACAGCGACCGCAGGGCCATAGTACGATAAATCACCCTCAGCTACAACCGCGGGGATCGGAGCAATATGTCATAGCATACAGTTCATTGCAGCCTTCTGCGCATGGGCCTGCGTAGTCAAAGACCCAGCAGGGTCCCATGCTCACTGAACGTCATCGCAAACAACGCATGAAATAGACCCATGATCGCCGAGATTGGACCGTGGATGATTGGAAGAAAATGGCCTGGTCTGACGAATCAAGATTCCTGGTGCACCACGTAGACGGCTGAGCGCGGATACGCCGTTTACCAACGGACTCTATGGCACCTGGATGCACTGTTGGGCGGAAACAGGCCGGCGGTGATGGTATCATGCTGTGGGTGATGTTTCCTGGGACAACGTAGGCCCTATTATCCCAACAGCACAATACCTGACAGCTGTGAGGTATCTGAACATTTTGGGGGCCAAGTTCACCTACTTATGGCAACTGTGTTCCCTGCGGTGATGGCCATTACCAACAGGATAATGCGCCATTCCACACTGCCAGAATCGTCAAGAAGTGGTTAGAGGAACATGCTGGTGACTTTCTGTTAATGCACTGGTCTCCAAATGCACCTGACATGAACCCAATCGGACATTTGTTTTTCGACTTGGAAAAGCGGATTCGCGCTAAATCACCACCACCAACCCGAAATGTACGGGAACTGGAGCACCTGCTGGTGTCATCATAGTACCAGATACCCCAGGATACATATCGCCACCTCATGAAATCAATGCTTCACCTAGTGGCCGCTGTTTTGCTGGATAAAGGGGCTGCTACAGCTTATTACATAAGTGGTCATAATGTAATGGCTCATGGGTGTACTTATGTCGTTTTATGATAATAAGTTTAGATTATTAAAATGTTTTTACAGATCACAGTCATCAGCCATTTTTAATCCACATGAAAGTCTGTCTCAAGTCTTTTCCACAAATCTCTGCTTCGAGAAATTTTTTTCCATGTCATTCAGACATCCTCTGATGACCGAATAATATCGGTATAGCTACACCATCGGGATCATAGCAAATGCTACCCCACACTCATCGACCCAGTAGGCCTGCGTAGAGAGTTATGGCCAAATCTGCCCCTGGAATGACTACAAAGATAGCGCTTTAATAATGAAATTCCATCTCAGATTTTTTTTTGATTGGAGGTTTAACGACCACCGTGAGCAACGTAATAGGCTATAAGCATCGCCCGTCCCTAATTTAGGGTCACTGGTTCCAGGCAAGCGAGAGAGCCAGTGCTCTGGGACAAACACAACATCCACGCCTCACCGGGATTCGAACCCGGACCTCTTTCGGACGAATGATCAGAGGCCATCGCTTAGACCACTGCGCCACCGGGCGGCCATCTCAGATTAATGAATCATAACGAAAACGGCAGATGTTTAGATGCTTCACAAAAAATGCTTGCTTCTAGCTTTTTAAGAGAAATAGGTCATTATCTTACCTTTACAGTAGAGCGATATGGTTCCGTCGGCATGTCCCAAGGCTAAGAGTCCCGTTATTGTCTTATGCCAGCAGATTTGGGTGATATTTGAAGAAGCAGCTACCCATTTTTTGAGGAGAGGAAGATTAGAATCCGCTAGAGGTTCTTTCTGCGAATATCTCCACACGCAAAGTGGGCTTTTGCCATCTGTGTACACCACGCAATCAGGCTCTTCAGGATAACAGGCAACCAGGTTGGGTATCAGTGGTAGAGCACACAACGAAGCCACCAAATGACGCTGAGCAACATGCCATATGCAGATTCTGGAATCTGAACTAGAGCTGACTAACAGTTCACGATCGGTCGGATGCCAGGAAATGCATGTTATCGTCTTTTTGTGCTCCGACATAATGGAATGAAGATAAAATTGATTGCTCTTTGGATTAATCTGAAAGAAAAGAGACAGGGAACAAAAATTCAGCTATTGAGGTGTAGCACAAACATAATTAAAATATATCCGCAGAAAAGCGGTAACAATCTTTGTTTTCCTAGAAAAAATGGTTACATAATGAAGTAGCAAGCTATTAGGAATATCCAGTAATAATTAGACCCATGCCATCTTCACTTACGTATGGTACTATGTCCTTTATAAACAGCTCACCAAAAGGGAGCCATGGATGGCGTAGTGGTCAACTTTCGGGACTACAAAAGGAAAGGTCTGAGGATCGATCCCAAGTGGTGACAAATGTTGACTTTCACTGAATATTCGCCGTACCTCGGATGAGCACGTTAAACCGATGGACCCCTAGTACCGGTCTTCCAGTTACAAATTAAGGGCATATGTTCCTCACCTCCTCTTACACTTCTCCCTCCCGTGGGGTGCACTTCAACGTCATGCTACGTCAGTCGCTCCTACGACGCACTCCAGTGTCTATATCTACGGTGTTCTCACTGTCTACACACTTTCCTGTCGTGAGTCACTAAGCCCCACCTAGCTATTTCCGCACTCGCGCACGAAAGCATATCTAGGTGTAGCTCGCTTGGGAATCTGAACCTCTCTCTCTGGACGGAAGTTCAACATGACTGATTTTTGTGTCATTCCGTGGCGCTCACTGGTTGGCGGGTAGGGTCCCAACAATTCAGAAACCAGTTTGAGCATTAAATGAAGTAGTACAGCTCATTGCAAAGGATTCGAAGCGTAGATGGGAACAATACGGAAAAGACTCCTGACTTAAGGGACTTTAAAAGAGGCATGGCAGTGAGTGCTAGACGAGTACGTGCAAGCACCTCAGGAACGGGAAACCTTCTAGACTGCGCAAGAACAACTATATCGAGGGTGTACAGTGAGTAGGGCATAAACAGCAAAGCAAGAAATCACCGGTCTTCCTATGGGCGGAAACGACTAAACGATGTTCGAGAGCAACGGCGGGTGGATAGGACTGTACTGTTGATAGAGAAAGAGTAACTGTTAGTTCGAAGAAGAACTAATTCGCGTCATGAAGAAATAAGTCATTGCACAGTTTTTTTAGAACAAGTTCTATTCTTTGAAGAAAATATGATACAAGGGAATTTTAAATACCATCGTGAATTTCCGCAGGCTTAGAACTTGAAACAATCACAATTTACGCTCATTGTGGAGCAGGCTATTACTACACTTAAAAATTTTGTGGTAAGTTGCACCAAAAAGTGGTGCTACACTAGCTGCACCACTTTCTTAGAAACGATACCATTTTGTGGTGAAAAATATACCAAACTACGTGGTGCAACCTTGCGTGCGACCTTGTTGCATAACGTTGTCAAAGGTTGAACCACGTTGTTGGGTTTTGTTTGAAAAGTGCCAAGGTGTATCTTTTCTCAGAAAGTGGTGCACCGCTTTGTATTCACCGCGTTTTGGTGGCTTTTTGTTGTATTCACCGCTTCTTGGTGCAACCTAACTCAAAAATTTTAACAGTGTACTTAGTAGCAATACAAAAAAATAAAAAAAATAACCGTTTACATTTTTTATAGCATCTAGCAGAAAAACACAGGATCAAGTCTCAAAGTCGATATACACTCAATGGAGAAAACATTACATATACATACATAATAGCGTGTTGGTTCTCCTTTAGCGCGAATAACAGCCTGTACACGCCAAGTTATCGACTTCAGAAGATGCAAGAGGGTTTCTGGAGGTAATGCCTGTTGCAGCATTGTGAAAAACGAGGCGTCGGTCCAGGATCCATGGATCTGAGGTTCCGCTCAACTGAATCTCAGTGAGCTTCAACAGGGTTCAAATCCGGGGAACTTGGGGCCCACTGGATGCTTTCAATCTCAGATGAGTGTTCCCCGTGCCACATATGCCCGGTGGGGAAGCGCATTATTCTGATGAAGCAGACCATCGGCCACAGGATGCGCGAAGGCAGTCAAAGCGTGTAGGTGATCAGCCAGCATATGCTGGTAGTGCGCAGCTTTTATAAACCTCTACAGACATACTAAAGGACTTAATGTGCCCCATGAGAGGCTCTTATGAAGCAGAACATCTGCCGCAGAATGCGTGAAGGCAATAAAGCGTGTAGGTGATCAGCCAGCACATGCTGGTTGTGCGTAGCGGTTATAAACCTCTACAGACACACTAAGGGACTTAATTTGTCCCATGAAAGGCTCCCCTAATCATCACAGAACCACCACCGCCTTGAACAGAGGTGGTGGTGGCTCTGATGACTAGGGTAGTCTGGTGTAGTCAGGTAAGTAACTACGGGGCCATATCCTAATGCTGTCGATACCACACGCGCAGCCTCCCTTCAGCTCGGTACAGCTGAAAACGGGATTCATCTGACATGATGCGGCGGGTTTTTACCACTCGGATGGCAGAATGAACCATCTGCCTTGCGTGACAATACGTCAAGGAAAAAAGTCGCTCAGATCACCCACTTTATTCATATTCGTCGATTGCGATACACTGTTCGGAAGCCCTGCTGTCGGCCTACTATCACCTGCGTTCGGTTTGGGTCTGTTCCACGCTGAGCGGTGGATGCCCATCACCCCCGTTTCTAATATTTTGTCAGCTGAGTGAACATAACTGGAAAAATGAAATGAAGCACGCAGTCAGAAGATTTCTTTACAATGATCAAATGATCATATGAAGAGGATTTTAGGAAGGGAGTGTCTGATCTCAGGTTTTAAACAACCCTTAGAAATAGGAAGCTAGGAGATTTGGACTAGAGTGCCCGATAGGAAAGTGACACGGAAGCAAAGTAGAAAGCGGGAAGAAGACGCCCTTGTTTATTACAGGAGGGCTAGTACCCGGGGTCCGACGGCTTAACGTGCCCATCAGACACACGGTGGATATTTATTGGATCGAGCGTTCGTACCTGTCTGAGATCGAACCTTAGGTCCTTTCCGCGGCAGTCACGAACATTGCCCACTAGGCCACCCGCGGCCCTTCTTTGTAATGATATCACGACGGGCTAGTTAAGGGTGACCACCATTTACAAGAACTGAAACAGCACTGCTAGAAGAAGGGCGTGGTCTAGCAGGAAATCGCTTGTTGCTGCGTCATGTGCCCATTGCGTCATATACCCTCGCAGTACATCAGCGGTGTTTTTTTTATTGGGAGTTCAACGACAACCATGAGCAACTGAGTAGTCTACAAGCAGTCAGTCATCCCTAATTTAGGACCACTGGCTCCAGGAAAGAAAGAGAACCAGTGCTGTAAGGCAAACACGGCATCCATGCCTCACCAGGATTCAAACCTGGATCCATCTCGGACGAATGATCAGAAACCATCGCTTAGACCACTGCGTCACTGGGGCGGCAAACAGCTGTACGGAAAGTAAAATTTCAGCAAAGATGGTCTAGGATCTGTTTTTTTTCTGTTTCTTTTTTGGCGAGTACTGCGTTCCATAATAATTCGGAACAGCATTTGGAAGACACCAGGTGTTTTAATATCACTGCTAAGAAGGCACACCTGTGTACGTGCATAGTGTTTCCTGTAGAAGATTTCTACTTTCAGAATGAAAATGCGCACTACCACGAGGCTCGGATCGTCACACAGTGGTTCCAGGAGCACGATAGTGACTTTGAAGAAATAAAATGGCCCCCACGGACCCCAGAACTTATCCCAATTGAACACTTGTGAGATACGCTTGAAAGCACTATTCGTAACAGAGATCCTTCTCCATTGAGCATTCGGTAATCGACGGACGCCATGACATCCGACTGGTTGAACGTTCCTGCAGAACGAGATCGGTACCTGGTTGAATCCATGTCACATAGAATCAAGGCTGCTGTGGAGGCCAAGGCAGGCACAACACGTTATTACGAAGGTATTTCAAATAATTTGCTACTTCAGCGTAGGTAGTTAAAAAGAAGCAAATGATAAATAAGAAATTAAGTTTTGTGCTGGCACGAGACAGTGGTGAAAGTTCAAATGTTTTATCTGGAATTGGTTTTCTGCATTGTGTAGAAATGTGAATACAAACTTATGGTTTGCTCTTCAGAAAGAGTTTAACAAAAAAAGTCAAAGGGGCGCAGTAGCAAATCTAGCAACCTACAACGTAGAACTACGTCAACTGTAACAATTTCATGGCATTATCTCACTAGTTCTACGTTCTTAAAGTATTCAGCGAAGGACTGTTTGTTTGCCCGCCCGGTGGCGTAGTGGTCTTAGCGATGGCTGCTGACCGTTCGTCCGAAAGGGGATCGGATTCGAATCTCGGTGAGGCATGGATGTTGTGTTTGTATTACGGTACTGGCTCTCTCTTTTCCCTGGAACCAGTGACTCTAAATTAGGGTCGGGCGACTGCGTATAGCCTATTGAGCTGCTCACGGTGGTGGTTAAACCTCCAATAAAAAAAGTAATGTTGAAGTAGCCCTATGTTGTAGTTTGTGGCACAGTTCCTACTGTGTCCCTTTGATTTTTTTTCAGGTGTAAAACTTTTAAGAAATAAGACCAAAGAAATATTTTACTTTATTTACTTTAAAGAAACTTATGCTATAAACAATCCATAGTAATTTATGCAGATTATACACTATCTACCAACAAGTAATTGGACACTTGTGATAGCAAAGGAAAACGAAGTTTATTCACGTTCAATAGCTGGTGGAGCCTCCACGAGCGGCGATTACAGCTGTAGCCCTCCGGGGAATACTCTCAATTAGGCGTTGTACGACGGCTAGCGGTATTTTCTTCCACTCGGCTTGGAGAAGACAGGTCAGTTCCTTCACCGATTTTGGACGGTGAGGGCACCCCTTAAGTCGACGCTCCAACTGGTCCCAGCGGTGCTCGATAGGGTTAAGGTCCGGGCTCTGCGCAGGCCAATCCATTCGATCCCCATTGTCACCATACTAAGCCATGGTGGACCTCGCAACATGACAGGTGGCATTGTCATCCTAAAAGTAACATGGGTCCACCCCGTAAAACTGCCACAACGTAGGAAGCGCATGGGCATCCAAAATGGTGCAGTAGGTCTCGGCGTTGAATCTACCAGGAATTGCGACCAAGGGTCCCGTGCCATACTAGGAGAAACACCCCATAGCATAATTCCACCGCCGCCGAACTTCACAGGTGGCACAATACATTCCGGCAGGAGGCGTTCTCCAGGCAGACGCCAAAACCAGACCCTGCCATCCAAACGGTAGAGGGTGAACCTTGATTCGTCGCTCCAGAGAACCTGTTTCCACAGTTCAACGGTCCACTGTCGACGTCATTTGCACCACCTTGGCCGAGCAGCGCTATTGGACTTGGTGATCAAAGGCTTGTGGGCGGCACCACGTCCATGATAACAGGACAGATGGGCTTCCTTACGGATAGTTTTCATCGAAAGAACACTCCCGGATGCCTGTTGAAACTCCTCGCGGATGTGGCCCATCGATTTGGTGCGGTTCTTCCGAATTTCTCTGGCGAGCACCCGTCGGTCTCTAACTCCCAGTTTTGTGGGTCCGCCGGATCGCGGCACATTCCGACAGTTACCTGTCATCTTCCTCTTGTCAATCACGTAGGCCACTGTCGATTTTGGGTACTTCAACTCGCTGGATATGTCACGTATGGATCGGCCATTTCTGTGATACCCGACGGTTACACCTTTCTCGAAATCAGAGATCTCCGAACTGCGTGGCATCTTGCATGCGACTGGTTGCGTTGTTGGTTCTCACACGATATTTAACGGCGGCGGCCGTGACGTGTATCAGGACCGCAGATATCGTTGATCGCAGGGGTGTCCAATTACTTGTTGGTTGATAGTGTAAATGAATGTCAGTAGGAGTATCATCGTTGTTATTAGCTATTGCTAATATTGTTTCAGAAGAAATCGTTCTTCAGAAACAATTTTTCAAACTCCTTAGTTGCCTTGTTATGGATTTGCCGATACGTCTCGTGCCTAATGTACTGTTCTTGTTGTTGCTCTTGTGAAGATTCAGAATGCATCAGCGGTGTAAAAGTTTGAGACGTAATACATTCATTATCCACCGAAGTTGTGAAGACTGGCGATGTACATTGGTACCCCATGCTCGGCGTGAAAATTTTAAAATTTGGGTCGATGACATCAATCTCCATCTGTTCTTGCTGTTCAGGCTCAATTTGTGTAGTTGCAGTGGAAGGTTGTAACTCTAGAGTCGAACTCGGGTGAAATACATCCTGGCGCGCGGACTTTTGACGCTCACTACATTTCCGTGACCTTTCGATTGATGACTTAGCGGGTATTTTCGGAGGGCTCTTCTAGCTGTTCCTTCAACTTTCGTTGGTTTTTACAGTAATTTTCTCTGAATTTTCGCGGAATTTCTAAATTTTGGTCACCAATTTTTTTACCTGAAAAAATAAATAAATATTAAATTCACTTTATTTCGGTTTATCACATACGTCCGTAAGCTCTGATCATTAGCTAATGAATGCTGAGCTGAAGTTATCGCTATCATTATCTATTCACTAGTTGTCAACCTTAAAACGGCCTGCGGCAAAACAAAATCACGCGAAATATAGCTTTAATTTCAAACGCTACTGTATCAAAGTGTTAAAGGGTGGATGGTTGAAATTTGTTTTGTTAAAAATGGGACTCTATAAACTATCTAATGATGCATTACGATTATTAGACTCGAAGATATAAGCGTTCAAAGTGCTATAAGATTTCGTTGAATCCGTGCTCACGATGTTACTCCCTACCCAGCATGGAGAAAGTGCCACTCCTTCGGTTGCCCAGTGGTCGGATACGCTGGCTTCTTAACATTCGTTTCCGGTGGGTGTGAGTTCCAGCGCCGGGTCAAAAATGGGCTATGTGCTTGTCAGATGGCGCTGGTTCTATCGCTTTCCTGAAATCAGTGGCCCTAAATTAGGGACCGGAGACAGCTTAGAATTGCTGACGTTACTCGCTCAAATTCGAAAAACAAAAATGAAGTTGGGATATTAATTGCTGTAGCATTCGTCAGGAACAAAATCGGTGCCAATGAAATCGCAATTTCATTCTTTGAATGTAATTGCGATGTTTTATTACTCAATGAAATCGTTTGAGAAATAAAACATCGATAAAATTAGAATTAAAAGCCCTTTATCCGGACCACAGGACAGTTTCCGATGCTTATTACAAACACCAAGTTTTAGGTTCAAATTGTTGGAGATTTTCAAAGAGAAAGGTAAAAAACTTCAGATAGGATGCAAAACATCTTAAGGACCAGGTGGTTTTGCTAAAAATCACGCAATATGCTCACGGCATACTCAAAATATAGACACATGTAAGATAAACAAAGTTTATACCTTAAGAATTTCTCACTTTTAATAACACTAATAAAAACTTGATTAGGTAATTACTGCCTTAAATATATACAGGAATGATTGCAAAATAAAAGAAAGAATCTGACATCTCTGACCCTGATGATGAAAGGTATCAGAATAACTTTTATTTTAGAACGAAATTACAGCACGAGGACAAAACGCACATATACACTGAAGAGCAATTGAATTAGAGACAGCTGGCGTTATGCAAATGTGGCGCTGTGGGCGGCTCTTTAAACGGAAACGACAAGACGTATGCAGCGATCCGACAATATAAGGAGTGATGCGAAGGGAATCAGTAAGAGTCGGACGCAGTATGGGTAAGATGAAGTATTTAAGCGCATTTGATCGTGGGTAAATTGTCGGGGCCCGACGAATGGGTCACTCATCTCGGAAGTTGTGCATGCACTGGGACTTTCACGAGCCACTGTGTCACTTGTGCACCGTGAGTACATAGAATACGGTAAAGCCATCACTGCAAGGGCCAACTGCCGTGGACAACAGAGTCTGGATGAGCGGGGTCATCGTCGTTTAGCTCGCATTGTAACAGCGGATAGACGGGCCACAGTGCAAGAAATCACTGGGCAATTTAACACTGCTGCACACAAACGCTTAAGAAGCCACACCATCCAGAATCATCATCTCGCTATGGGGTTCAGAAGCCATCGTCCCACGAGGGCACCGCTGCTGACCCCACATCACAGTGTGCAAATATTAGCATAGGCGCGGGAACATCGCCACTGGACCCCAGACATGTGGAAAAATGTTGCCTGGACTGATGAGTCGAGATTCACGTTGGTACATGCGGATGGCAGGATACGAGTACGGCGCAAATCACATGAAGCGATGGATCCTTCTTGCCAGCAGGGTACTCTTCAAGCTGGCGGGGGTGGCTTTCTTGTCTAGGGACTGTTTACGTGGACTGAAATGGGATCCCTGGTACGTGTGACATCGTCCCTCACAAGTCAAGGTTACCGGGATATCCTGGACGACCATTTGCTCTTGTCTGTGTATCTTCAACATCCCACTGGGGACCTCATCCTGCACAAGACAATGCACCGTGCCATCGCTCCCGAATTGTATCCGAATGGTTGGGTGAACACTCCACCGACGTGACCGCGCTTCCTTTGCCAGCTAGGTCACCTGACCTCAATCCCATCGAGCACATCTGGGATGCCATCGAGAGAGATGTTCGAGTCTCTGACACCCCTCCATAAAATCTTCGTGAACTGTGGGAGCTTGTTCAGGGGTCGTGGATCCGTATGGCTTCCCAACGCTTCCGGTGTGTTGTCGAGTCCATGCCGAGACGAATCGCCGCCGTCATCAGAGCGAAAGGTGGTGCTACACGTTACTAGACAAAAAACTCTAAATCAGTTCCTCTTCAGTGTAAATAAATACTAACATTACATATAAAGGATATAAAAGTTAAAGCCCAAAAAGACACAAGGACCTGAAGTCGTCAACCATAGAAGACTCCGTAAGAGAAGAAAAGAAATAGGCGACTGTAGTGCTAAAACTGTGAAAAAGTTTATGCAAAGCTAACAAGAGTTCGATTTCAATAGTGAACTCTAACAGGTGAAGAATTACAATAAAAATTCCTACCGTGTTTTACAGTAAAACCTCAGGTTCACTGTCTTTGTTTTCTGAATCCACTATCAGATATACACTATATCGACAAAAGTAACCGGACACCTAGAAGAGAAACACAACATAGCATTTATTGACATACATTAGTACAGTGCCGGTCCACCATTGGCCTTAATGCATGCACTGACCCTTCCAGACATGCTTTCGACATGGTTTTGGAACACAACCATAGGTATGCGTTTTCATTCAGTACATAATGCTGCCACTAACTATTGCTTAGTAGTAGGCCTTGGTTCCAAACTACTTATGCAGCGCTCTAATTCATCCTATAGATGCTCTATGTGATTAAGATCAAGGCTCTGTGCTGACCAGTCCACACATGATACGGAATTATCGTAAAACCACGCCGTAACAGTCCTTGCTTTATAGCTCGGTGCATTATCCGGCCGGTACCAACAAGTCTCGGTTCCATAGTATTGCCACAGAGTTGGTAAGGCAAAATTGTACAGAATATCGAGGTAGACGTGCTAGTTAACAGGTTTGTCCACGATAACTAATGAGCCGGGACCATACCACGAAAAACACCCCCACACGAGTACACTGCCAGCTCAAAACGTGACCGTAGGAACAGTACACTGTGGTAAATAGCGTTCTCCCGGTTGCCGCCATACCTCCACACGTCCATCAGACTGATTGATCGTGTATCTGGATTCATCAGTCCATAGGACACGTTTCCATTCATCTACGGTCCAAGATAAATGTTCTTTACACCATGCTAAACGACGAGTAGTATTCCGAGTGGAGATGAAAGGCTTATGAGCAGCAGCACGACTACAGTGACCCATGAAAGGAAGTTCTCTGCTAATGGTTCGTGTACATACCAAGGTTCCAGCGTTTTTACGCACCTGTACACTGAGGTCTTGTGCAGTACTCCATCGATTAGGTGTGACGACTCTCCTGAGGCTTCGACGTCCTCTATCACTGATTTTCTTTGGGCTGCCGGTAGACTTTGCTGCTTCTGGCATGCCATGTGTCTTGCATTTATTTAGTACATCCAAAACAGTTGACTTGGGTATGTTTAAACGCCTCTCGGTTTCTCTTATGGACAACCCACTAATATAACACCCAACAATCTTTCCTTTCTCAAAGTCAGTTCTCTTCCGCCGCGACATTTTCACTCAACCTCACAGTGCGATATGATCGTGGTCAGACGCAGGCTTGTTTTTATACCGTTTGCAGCTGTACCGCGCATCTTAACAACGCAGCGGATACGTTCATGTGCTTTTGAAGGGGTGTCCGGTGACTTTTGTCAGTATAGTGTATTTCACAAGCAAAAAAAACTGATATAAACGTGAAAAGAATCTGGACTTCAGTGAAAAGGAAACAAAACATAGACTTCCTTCTAAAGAGAGAACAATATCCTACTATGATACCGAAACCACTCGATAACTCTTTGAACCGTTCTACGTTCGCTTTCCTTCCAGCTCCAACCTTGGAAAAACCCGCCACCAGGTTTTTAAAATGTAAATGAACGGATCCAGACATCAGAAAACTGGTGAAAAGAATGCGGACGCATATTACGGCACTGGGACTTAAAAATGCAAGGCTACAGAAAACCTTTATACACTGTACGTCACCGGGATTTAAAGGGTTGATCTCTTCTGAAAACCTGTTAGAGTACCAGTCTGAAAAACTGCTTTTTACCTAAAGAAAAAGATTTGCAAACTTCTTTGAAAACCTGGGACAACGACAAGCCAGTTTGAACGATTAACTAAAAAATTAATGAAAGGCAAACTTGATAAATTTTATGTGGAATC
The DNA here is from genome assembly GCA_039090855.1 of Macrothele yani. Taxonomy (NCBI): domain Eukaryota; kingdom Metazoa; phylum Arthropoda; class Arachnida; order Araneae; family Macrothelidae; genus Macrothele; species Macrothele yani. The sequence continues at coordinate 163,874,352 of CM077029.1, read as the reverse complement.
AAAAGCGAAAAGCATTGTATAAAAAAACCCAGTAGCCAACGACATCGACAATTCGTCAACACACTTGTGATTTTTCAAGACCCGGAATCCTACACAACATCACATTAAACAATGATTCTACAATTTCAAGAAAAACTCGTCACCCCTTCATAAACCAGGGGCGTCGCAAGACAATTTTAGGGGGCTGCGGGCCCACCAATCGAAAATGATGGCCCCCTAATCTTACAATAATCACTGCACAATATCACAGAGAAACCCAACTCCACCATTAATTTTACAATAATCTTCAAACAAGTTTTTTGTTTAATATAAAAAGAACTTTCAAAACATTATTAAGTTTGTAATAGCATTATTATTATTTATTTTAAATCAATGATTAGTCATCGAAAAAAAAATAAAGAAAGAAGACAAAAATGTTAATGATTAATTTACGTTCCTTAAGGTGTCCCTCGGACCGTGGAGGGTGTGTAATGCAATTCGTATATACACAGTCGAGTCACATTATTGCGACCACCTCCTACTTTTGACGTCAACAACGCATAGCCAATGAAAGAATACACGTGTCGTGAGCTGACTTGGAGGGTATATAAGGTGTATTGTAGGCATCCTGAAAATATAAATAAAGCTAGACAATGCGTTGAGAAGCTAGCTCCACTACTCCACCGGAGAAGCTTCCTTACAACACGGCGCAAAGTACTGCTGTACAAGACGGTCGTCAGGCCGGTGCTTACTTACGACTCCCCCATCTGGATAGTTATTAGTGGGGATCAGCGAGAGAGAATCGAAAGGGTGCAGAGCCGAGCACTTTGTACGATCACTGGGGCTCCCCCTTGGACCCTACGCTGGGACCTGAGGAACAGACTTGGAATTGAGAAGGTACATGAGTTTATTACCAGATTCGCCAAGTTCTTCAAGAAAGCGGAAGCCCACCCTAATGTACTTGTCAGGAGGGCGGTTGATTACAATCCCAGCGAATTCCTTAGGTATCCCAGAACTAAGGCGGTGATCGTTCATCCTCCTTGACAGAGAGAGCAAGTATGTAAACAATAGTGGGTGTCAGACAGACCACCACCCTCTTCGTTTTCAGATTAGCATCGAGATGGAGAGAATTAATTGCTTTTCCGGCATTTGGTTTCGGCGAGTTTAAGTCACCCCCTGGTGCTTCGGCGGCCGGGTGGAGTTGGGTTGCTCTATAATGTTTTGCAGTGTTTGCCCTTCCTCCCCACGAACTGGTGTCACGGTGCACAGTTTGAAAGACATGTCGCCCTCTCCTTTCACTCATTTTTCTGTTTACCTTTCCTATTGATTTCTCTTACTCAGATCTAGCTTCCTATTTCTAAGGGTAGTTTCAGACCTGGGGTCAGAGACTCCCTTCCTAAAACTTCTCCAAGTATCGTATTGTATCTGAAATCATATCACTCATTGCTGTTGGATAAAAGGAGCGATTTATCGGATTTGCAAAAAAAAAAAAAAAAAAAAAGGATGATTATCTGCTTTCGGGCCAAGGGTGGCAGTATTTCTGAAACTGCGCAGTTTGTGAACTGCTCTCGTGCTGCTGTGGTTGAAGTGTATCGTGATTGGAGAAATGGCACCATTGGGAACATGCGACGTGAAAACTGTGGAGCACCACGTGCCATTGATGTGAGAGGTGAACGTTTGGCTACGAAGGTGCGTGAGGGCCGATCTACACGCTACAGTGGAGCAACTTACTAGTGGAATAAACCAGGGAACTACCGGAAGTCTGTCTAAAACGACAGTTCAGCGAACACTGCTGCGTGTGGGGTTCCGATGCAGACGGATAGTCACTGCATCTATGCTAACGAAGCTGCATCGGCAGAAAAGGCTTCCATTTGCACGGCAGTATCGGAATTGGACCTCCTCTGATTGGCTTCTCTGATGAGTCACGTTTTCTGCTTCATCGAACGGATGGACTTTGGCGTATACGTCTAGAAACACCGGAGAACAAATACTCTTCAACTACTGCTGGAAGAACACAAGTTGATTGGGGCAACGTTATGGTCTGGAGAATATTTTCGTGGAATTCCCCGAGTCCACCCATACATGTGGAAAGCACTATGGACTGATTACTTTATGAATCCATCCTTGCAGACCACGTACATCCATACATGCTGAATGTCTTCCCTGCGGCGGATGGGATCTTCCAGAACCACAATGCGACGTGTCACGCAGAGATGCCCGAGAGTGGCTGGAAGAGCACAATGAAGACTTCAAAGTACTTCCCTGGCTCCCTAATTACCCAGACGTAAACCCAGTTGAGCATCTGTGGGCCCACCTCGATCGTGCTGTTCGCTATGTGGATCCTCCACCACGCACCCTCTAGCAGCTGTCAGATGCACTGCAGTCAGCGTGGCTCCACATACCTGTGAACACCTTCCAGCACCTTATTGAGTCACTCCCAGCCAGTCCAGCTGCTGTCCGCGCTGCACACGGCGATTACTCTGGATATTAGCTGGTGGTCAAAATAATGTGTCTCGACTGTGTATTTTTACGTCTTAGTCATAGGTTCTTTTCAAGATTTAGCAAAAGTGTATGTGCTTTGCGAACGTGGAGATCAATAGGACTCTCAGAGATTCAGGTCTCGTACGCTGAATTTGGTGTTACATAGGTAGCTGTCTTGCACTGCAGTAGGTATTTCATTATTGCAATTAATTGCCCTTAATTCAGGAAGATATTGCCGAAGCCTGTCAATCCTTGGAGTCGCCACCTCAATAAACCAGACTACCAAGCCATCACGTAACGGATACACAGAATCCACTACTCACTCTGTAAATTGATTTAATAACCAGGACTATAAAACTAAAAGTTTGGCTTCCATAATGTCTGCATACGGAATCTGTTGCTGTTCCTAACAAAAGCTTCAAATAAAAATCCTCCTAAACAGTATAAAGGCGAGCCCACTACAGAAAACTGTGTTGCTCGTCCTAACAAAGGTCTCAAATAAATATTATCTTAAGCAGAAGAGAGCTAGCCCACTGCAGCACTACATAATTCTCCTAACAACGCCAAAATTTGTAGCTAAACCTAACAACGCCAATATTTGTAGCTAAACCTAACAAAAGCCTCAAATTAAAATCCCTTAAACAGAAAAGACGTGAGCTCACTACAGCAGTACATAATGTTCCTAACTGCAGCAAAATCTGTTGCTAGAGCTGACAAAGTCATCAAATAAAGGTCCTCCTCAACAGAAGAGACGCGAGCCCACTATATCACTACATAATACTCCTCACTGTAGCAAAGAAACTGGAGGCCGGCCATCTCTGTATTTTCAAAAACCCACTCAAGATGGGGGGAAATATAGCATTTAAATAACAGTAGTACTGTGCCAAAATTTATCCTAAAACTGAAAATCTCGTGGTTACGTCGGTTGTAAGTGAATAAATTAATTTAATTATTTTAAATATAAAACGCAATTAAATTAAAAGTGACAACTATCAGCTCCAAAATTATGCAGTTTATTAATATTTTTTTCATTACGGAATAGGGGTCGGGGTCAGTACGTTGTAGTGAAAAAAAAATAATTCCTACTCATCCTGTATCCCCCAATGTTTTTAGTCTAACGACGCCCCTGTCATTCACATGCATTTTTAAAACAAAATCTCCATTAAATCTTCAGGTTAGGTCCAAAAGGCAGTAAATAAACTCTAATAATTGAAAAGACAATGAAGTCTAATAAGTCTGCAACTGGTGTAGTAAAAACGAATTTCAATTAGCCGAGGTTCACCCTGGCAACGGAAGGCTTTAGAAGGAAAGTTACATTAGACGAACATAGATCCTGCTCTCTGGATTTTAGATTCAAACTCTAAACGGGTTCTATATTTGTCTGATGTAATTTGCTGTGTTAAATCCTTCCGGTGGCAGGGCAAAACTAGGCTGATTAAAGTATCTTTGTTCCTAGACCAACTGCGGATTAATGAAATTTCATTGTCTTTTCAACAATCTCCATTGTCGGACGAACTCATAAAAGATGGAGTTGTAAGTTCCTTCTGTCTCGTGAGACATTTCAACGAGGTCATATAGTTGTCATATAAGTAGAATCCGCTTAAAAAGACGAACTCGGGACAGGCAGAAACCCTCGGTAAAACCGGGCAATCTAGTTTTGGGTGAAATTCCCACCATGTAAAAATATGCATACGATATAATGCATATATAGGTTTATAATACACACTAGCTCATAGACCGTGTTATGAACTGGTTAAAAAGCTATGACTGAAAATTTTATAGCACGAATTGTATATTCGATGATTGGTTTGCAAGCCATCGCCGTTGTCGTTCACTATTTAAGCGACGTTTAATTTCAGCTTTATCTTCTTCCATCTTGTACTACAAAAGAAAAAATTCCACGTAACCAATAATTTTTAAATTTCAATCACAGTGAATCAAAACTACGTCTGCAGTTACTTTCTTACAATTTTAATTGTTCCTTCTTATGAAATAAAATAACTCTGATTCCTTTTTTACGCTTTCCAACCGTAGGTTGGAGAGGCGTATATGCTCCTGCTTTGTCCGTCTGTCCGTCCGTCCTACCGTCCGCACGATAACTCGCGTAAAAATGGTTCGATTTCGATGAAACTTTAATATGGGTACGGAACCACCTGGGGACGAAACCTATTGAAAATAGAAGAAATGGGGTCAAAGGTCAGGCAGGATATAGGAGGGAATCCATTCCATCGCACTTATGCATCATAACTTACGTAAAAATGCTTCGATTGCGACAAAACTTTAACATGTTGTTCCAGTGGTATACTGAACCGGTTCTGTTGAATATAATCGAAATGGGGTTAAAGGTTAGGAGACAGGAGCGAGATTTCTTCCACAGTCATTATCCTCATAACTTGACTAAAAATGCTTCTATTGCGACAAAACTTTAGTATGTTGTTCCGAAGGTATGCTAAATCGGTTCTAATTAATATCATCCAAATGGGGTCAAAGGTCAGGACACAGGAGCGAGATTTATTCTACAGCCATTATCCTCATAACTTGAGTAATGATTTTTGGTATGTTGGAAAGCGTATCATAATCATTGCATTGCATGATTTTACTAACTTGTTATGAATTTTTTTATGAAATAAAATAACGCTGATTCTTTTTTATGAAATTACTCTGCAATGCGAAGAAAATGAAATGAAACGCGACATGACACCTACGTACAGAACAAGTCGCAGACAGTTGTTGGAGCGCGTGCGTGTTGCCACAGATGAAGTCGTTTGTTTTACTAACTTTATTTTGAAGATGACAATCCGATTTTTGGCGTAAATGTGACAAGGATGGTAAGTCATATAATATCCGAAAACTTGAAAATTTTCATCGTCCTGGAGCGGGACTCGAACCCGCGTCTCCCAGAAAACGCCCGGGTATGCTAACCACTACACCACCCAGAACGACCAAGTTTCAAGTTTCCGATCAATTTGAATTTTAACCATCACAGGATTCGCTAGTCGAAGCAACCGGCATTCATGTTTAGCGAATCTGGAGGTTAAGAATTTTATCTCGTGTTTGCCAGAAGAAGCAGATAAATCATGAAAGAAATACGGAATTACGCCATATAATGCAAATTTTAAAGATGACAATCCGATTTTTGGCGTAAATGTGACAAGGATGGTAAGTCGGAAACTTGAAACTTGGTCGTTCTGGGTGGTGTAGTGGTTAGCATACGCTGGCGTTTTCTGGAGACGCGGGTTCGAGTCCTGCTCCAGGACGATGAAAATTTTCAAGTTTTCGGATATTATCTGACTTACCATCCTTGTCACATTTACGCCAAAAATCGGATTGTCATCTTCAAAATTTGTATTATATGGCGTAATCCCGTATTTCTTTCATAACTTTATTTTATTTACGCTTCCCAACAGTAGGTCGAAGAAGCGTATATGCTCCAGCTTTGTCCGTCTGTCTGTCCGTCCGCACGATAACTCGCGTAAAAATGGTTTGATTTCGATGAAAGTTTAGTATGTGGTTGGGGACAAGCCCTATTAAAAATGGACGAAATGGGGTCAAAGGTTAGGACATAAGATCGGGATCCATTCCATCGCCCTTATGCGTCGTAACTTACGTAAAAAATGCCTCCATTGCGACAAAACTTCATCATGTTGTTCCGGAGATGTACTGAACCGGTTCTGTTCAATATCATCGAAATGGGGGTCAAAGTATTCAGGGCACAGAAGCAAGATTTATTCCACAGCCTTTATCCTCGTAACTTGACTAAAAATGCTTCTATTGCGACAAAACTTTAGTATGTTGTTTCGGAGTTCACTGAACGGTTTTTGTTAAATATCGTCGAAATGGGGTCAAAGGTCAGGGCACAGGAGCGAGATTTATTCCACAGCCATTATCCTCATAACTTTAGTAATAACTTTAGTAATGATTTCTGTTATGTTAATAAGCGTATCATAATCAATGCATTGCATGATTTTACTAACTTGTTTTCCGGTATTTCTCCTTGATTTTATGTATCGGCGATCGCGGTGAGCTTAGTTCCGATTTTTGCCACAGGACAAAAGCAGATGGCGCTGCAAGTGCTGAATGACGTCAGAGCGTTGTATAAAAATAAATTAAACCAAAAATGTCGTTTGATCAAAACGAACAGTATATTTATTAGAGGGACAAAATTCTGCATTAGATCATCAGTGATATCAATATCTAGAATTTCATAATTTATATACATTCTCAATTGCGCAGGAGAATTCACATCATTCTATCCAAGAAAGTTACTTTCAAGTGTTTCCGGTACAGTCTTCATTTAAGCATTTGCAATGCTGACAATTATTTGCAATTCTATCATTTCCAGAATACATTCAGTCTGTTTATAAAATGTGAAGATGCCAATTTTAATACACCTTGTTATTGAGCATAATGTTTAATAATTAAAATGGCACTTTGCTGCCGACTCTCGTTTCTCTTCCCCTGAGTTTTTACCTTCTTATTAGCTCATTAGAACAAACAAAAAAATTAATGTGAACAATTACCATAACGAGCTGAAACTGAATTCTTGGGCTCTAAAATCAGAATTTTTTTCGGAGTCTGGTTGGTGGATGAGTTCTGTATGGAATCCTTATTGAAAGAATTGAATGTGTATTAACAGAATTAAAACTAAAAGAAAAATAATTGAAGGGGTAACATTATCATTGCATCAAAGTGCTTGTAATTCTATTTTATTAATTGAAGAAGAAGTTTATTATCGCGAAAAGAAGTTATGTTGCTCTTAAATAATTACTTTCTAGGTAATTGCTTAACAAGTAATTACCTTTTCGTAATAAAGGAAAAGTGAATTCTACATTCCATTTCATCCCAACGCGTTTTGTAGTAATAGCAAATGTGCGTCATTTTGAACGAGAAAATAACGTCTTTGGGATTCAAAGTTTGTTACAACGTACCGAACAATAATGGGAAACAATTCCACTCAATTTTAGTAATTTCTTTTCATATTTAAGCTTTCCAAACTAAAGCAATGTTTGTGAAGAAGTGGGTATACTGTATACCCGGTGAAGTACTAGGGAAAAAATGTTTCTGAAAATGTGCTTGGAAAACTTATGCGTGGGTAAAATGTTTGCAACCGTCAAAAATAAACTAGAAAAAAAAAAGGAATATATATTGCTAACACAAAAAACTATTTAAAGCATGTATAAGACCGTGAAACTTTCTGAAAGATGAAAAAAAAACAGAGTTAATAAAAATTAAAATAGCAAACAATAAAGAAATGGATGCACTCTTTTAAAGAATGAAATTTCGCTGTGAAAATTAATTTGAAAGTGAAATCCTACACAATGGATTTGAAAAATGAAGAGTTGAAATTTATTAAGAGAAAAATTTTTTTCCCTTAAAGAGGAAGTGAAAAGTTCGAAAATTTCAGCTTATGCAAACAGAAAAAAGAAAGCAAGTGTTCAGAACATTTTTAATTGAGAAAAACTGTTAGAACCTTAAAAATAAATGGAAAGTCCACTAACTATTAAAACGACTACAGTGATAGACATATGTTTGTATTCAAATTAAGTGGCGTATCATCCTATGGTGCAGGTAGTGTGATCGCACCAGATCCCAGAAGGAGAACAATTTTATTATTTCGTATCACAGATTTTTACGTTGCGTGTGACATACATTATACATGGTGTTCGAGAATTATTGGACACATTACAAATTTATATAAAACAAAACATTAAACAGATAGAAAAAAAAACTGACTGTACTAACTTGCAATGTAACTACACAAGTTAATAAATTTCGATGTGAGATCCCTTGGTTGCTCGTAGTACGTCCAAGCGATACTCTATTTCATGCCATGTATTGGCAAGCATCTGAGGAGTTATGGAATTAATAGCAGCTGTGGTACGCTGCTTCAGTTCCTTAAATCAATACAAGGCGTCTGATAGACACGATCCTTCACATAACCCCTCATGAAATAATCCAATGGAGTTAGATCTAGAGAGCGAGGAGGCTACGGAATGGGACCACCACGCCCAATCCATCTGCTGGGGAAATTCTCATTTAGGCACTTACGTACACACGTTGACCAATGCGGAGGCGCGCCGCCGTCTTGTTGGAAAACGATGTCATATCTTTTGATCTGGGGTATAGTGAAATTTTCTAGCATATCCAAGTAAATGTCACCATTTATGTTTTTTTCGCAGAAGAAGAAAGGGCCAATCACTTCTCTTTTTGATAGGGCGCACCTATCAAAACAGAAGTACCACACATTATCTTTTGCAGAAGCACCACACATTAACGTTTGGAGAATCACGTTCAAGTTCAATAGCAGCATGAGGCATATCCTGTAGGCAATCGTCACAACTGTAGGCATATCCTGCAGTTGTGACGATTCACAATACCTGATACATAAAATGTGGATTCATCACTAAAAATTACAGTACTGAGAAAGTTTTCGTCGTTTTCCACTCGATTCAGCATATCCACAGCGAAATCGTATCGCAGAGTGTGATTATTGATGTCCCTTTTTTTCACTATTTGAATTTTATAAGCATGAAACTTTAATTTCTTGTGCAAGATATCGTGAACTGTCGATTTCGGAATGCACAGTTCTCTGCTTGCTTTAAGAACGAATTCCATGGGGCTTCGTATGAAACTTTCATTAACTTGGTCAGCCGTCTCACCGCTGACGCTATGCCTACCGGCTCCTCCACGATGTTCCACACTGCCAGTTTGTTTAAACTGTTTCATTCACCGCTTAATTGAATTCGTTGACGGAGGATTACAACCATACTCTAAACGGTATCGTCTTTTAACTTTAATTCCGCAAGCCATAACACACACATCGCCTTCTGCTGTACGGATGACATGACTACTGATTGCGTATTTCTCATACATTTCTCATGAGGCTACACCTTGCGCCATCTATCGGATTCTGGGAATAACAATTCTGAAAAACAAAAATATAGAAACCGTGTTAGTAATACGTGACATAGAAAAACAGACAATGCTCATAGTTTTTTTTTGTACATAATTTTGTAATGTGTCCAATAATTCTCGAACACCATGAATTGACAAAAATCACCGGACACCCCTTCAAGAGCAAATGTAGAGATCCGCTGCGTGTTTAAGACGCGCAGTACAGCTGCATACGGTATAAAAACAAACTTGCAGCTAACCGCGATCATATCGCACTGTGAGGTTGATCGAAAATGTCGCGGCGAGGTAGAACAGACTTTGAGAAAGGAAAGATTGTTGGGTGTTTAATTAGTGGATTGTCCATTAGAGAAACCGATAGGTGTTTAAACATACCCAAGCCAACTGTTTCGGATATACTGAATAAGTGGAAGACACATGGCGTGCCTGAAACAGCAAAACGTGCGAGAAAAATCAGTGATAAAGGACGCCGAAGCCTCAGGAGAATCGTTACATTCAATCGACGTAGTGCTGCACAAGACCTCAGTGTACTGGTGAGTAAAAATGCTGGAACCTCGGTATGTACACGTACCATTCGCAGAGAACTTCATTCCATGGGTTACCGTGGTCGTGCGGTTGCTCACAAGTCTTTCACCTCCACTCAGAATGCTACTCGCCGGTTAGCATGGTGTAAAGAACATTTATCGCTGACCGTGGATCAATGGAAACGAGTCCTATGGACTAATTAATCCAGATACACGATCCATCAGTCTGATGGCCGTGTGTGGGAATGGCGTCAGCCTAGGAAACGCTATTTACCACAGTGTACTGTTCCTACGGTCACGTTTGGATCTTATAGTGTACTCGTGTGTGTGTGTGTGTGTGAGAGAGGGAAGGGGTTCGTGGTATGGTCGCGGCCCATTGGGTATTGTGGACAAACCTGTTAAGCAGCCCGTCTACCACGATATTCTGGACAATTATTCCCTACCAACTCTGTGGTAATACTATGAAACCAAGCCTTGTTGGTACAACAGGATAATGCACCAAGCTATAAAGCAAGGAGGACTGTTACGGCGTGGTTTGACGATAATTCCTATCGTGTGTAGACTGGCCAACACAGAGCCCTTGTCGTAATCCCATAGAGCACCTATGGGATGAATTGGAGCACTGCATAAAAAGTTTGGAACCAAGGCCTATTACTAAGCAACAGTTAGCGGCAGCATTATCTACTGAATGGAAGCGTATACATATCGCTGTGTTCCATAACGTTGTCGAAAGGCTGTCTCGAAGGGTCAGTGCATGCATTAAGGCCAAAGATGGACTGACACCGTACTAATGTATGTCAATATATGCTATGTTGTGTTTCTGTTTTAGGTGTCCGGTGACTTTTGTCAATATCGTGTATTACAGAGGTGAAGCACATGTGAAGACGACAAATCTGCAGCGATAAATTCTGTCGGTGTAGTTCAATTTGTTGGAACAACCATCTCCGGAGCGAGAAGGCTTAGGTTCGACCCCCACCATAGACATATTTGTGAATTTCTGATTGGCGCCCGATTGTGGAAAAATGGAGTTACTGCCGTTGGGTTCTTCGAAAAATGTGTGATGTTTGTTTCACACAGATCGTCTGGAGTTAACGAAAATTACTTCTTCGTTTTGCCGCCTCGGTAGCGCATTAGTCTAAGCAATGGCTTCTTTCCATTTGTCCGCAATGGGTGTGGGTTCGGATCCCAACGAGGCATGGATGTTGTGTTTGTCTTATTGCTCCGGCTCTCTCTTCCCTGGAACTAGTGGTCTTAAATTGGGGACGGGCAACTGTTTATAACCCAATGAGTTGCTCACGGTAGTAATTAAATCCCCAATGAAAAAAAATTCTTGGTTTCTTTTTAGATTGGAGATTTAACGACCACCGTGAGCAACTTAATGGGCTATAAGCAGTCGTCCGTCCCTAATTTAGGGCCACTGACTCCAGAAAGAAAGGAGAGAGAGCCAGTGCCGTAAAACAAACACAACATCCATACCTCACCTGGATTCGAACACGGATTCTTCTTCTGAGAATGGTGATAAGCCAGCGCTTAGACCACTGCGCCACCGGGACGGCATTCTTAGCTTTAAAAAAATTAATGGAGAGAGCATGTGACGTATTACAGAGGTGAAGCATGTGTCAAGAACAGAAATCTGCAGCGATATATTTTGTCAGTGTAGTTTAGTTGGTTAGAACAACTACCTGCGGGGCGAGGAGGCGCGAATTCGATCCTCGTCACCGACAAATTTGTGATTTCACATGTGTTAATAATTTTATTAATTGCAAAGTACGTTTCTTTAAGTGTGGGCGTTCCTACGGATACATTAGCATTCCTACAGCATAATGATTAAGCCAGGGAAGCTAACACCTACATGGGGAAAAAGACGACGCAAAAGAAGGGAGGTTAGTAGTATGAAGGGTTTTGTTTAAGTGTGAAGAGAGGAGAGGTTGTCTAAAATGGAAGTCAGATTGCTACTCGGTTTTGACGAATTTTTCCATTTCAAGAACGTACTGTTTTCTAAATTTTCTTCCTGGACAACGTCTCGCGGGCCATTAAAGAGTGCTCCTCGAACCACGGTTGAAGACTCCTACACTTGAAGAAGCCTTGCATTACCTGCAATAACTGGCGGAGAGCTTGTGATGAAAGTCTGAAACGGGTTGGGCAGCGTCGAGCGGTAACCAAAAATAACCAAAAAGTAAACCAGAAAATCCTGAGACGAGCCGACCCTTAATCCAGAAATTCTGACACGTACCGACCGTTAACTGGAAACTCTGAGACTGGCCAATCCGTAAACCGGAAATTCTGAGACGGGTGGAGCCGTAAACCAGAAATTCTGACACAGACCAACAACACGTAAACCGGAAATGTTGGCACGGACCGTCCCGTAAACCGAAAATTCTGAGACGGGCAGACCCGTAAACCAGAAATTTTGTAACTTACCGACAGTTAACCGGAAATTCTGAGACGGGCCGAGACGTAAGCCGGAAATTACGAGACGACCATACCCGTAAACCGGAAATTCTGAGACGGGCCAATCCGTAAACCGGAAACGTTGACACTGACCGACCCGTAAACCGGAAATGTTGGCACTGACCGACCCGTAAACCGAAAATTCTGAGACGAGCCGGCCCTTAACCCAGAAATTCTGACACGTACCGACCGTTAACTGGAAACTCTGAGACTGGCCAATCCGTAAACCGGAAATTCTGAGACGCGTGGAGCCGTAAACCAGAAATTCTGACACAGACCAACAACACGTAAACCGGAAATGTTGGCACGGACCTTCCCGTAAACCGAAAATTCTGAGACGGGCAGACCCGTAAACCAGAAATTTTGTAACTTACCGACAGTTAACCGGAAATTCTGAGACGGGCCGAGACGTAAGCTGGAAATTACGAGACGACCATACCCGTAAACCGGAAATTCTGAGACGGGCCAATCCGTAAACCGGAAACGTTGACACTGACCGACCCGTAAACCGGAAATGTTGGCACTGACCGACCCGTAAACCGAAAATTCTGAGACGGGCAGACCCGTAAACAAGAAATTCTGAAACTTACCGACAGCAAACCGAAAATTCTGAGACGGGCCGAGACGTAAACCGGAAATTATGAGACGGGCATACCCGTAAACCGGAAATCCTGACACGCACCGACAGTAAACCGGAAATCCTGAGACGGGCAAATGCGTAAACCGGAAATTTTGAGACAGGCCGAGCCACAAACAGGAAATTCCCTCCCACATTATTGAAATCGACCACTAAGGTGTTGGAGTACTCTTCGTTTAGGGTGTCATCATGCTGGATGGGCGCTCACCGCTGTACAAGTTTCCAGGGTGACCCTAACCTCTGCATTCCACAAGGATGACATCCTAGAACCTCATGTATAGCTTTTTAGGGGAGCTGTTGGGTCCCAGTTCCTTTTTACAGCAGGTAACGTCCGTCTCCTTTGGCCTCGGCTAGCCGACGAATACTTGGAGAGTGAGGATATTCACAGGATGGAGAGGCTCGCGAGATATCCGGACCTGAACTCGATAGAGCCTATCTGGCATGCCCTGAGAAGAGCATTTTCAAGTCTGAATCCTCCTCCGAAACCCTCCCCTGAGTCCTACGCGCGTTGGAGGAGGAGTGGTGGAACTTTCTGCCCCAAACTCTTATTCGCACTTTTGTAAACAGTATCAGGGCTCGTTGTGCGAGCTGTATTACCATGCCCTCCTGTAGTGCGGTGGTCGCGGAATACCTATTTCATCGTCTGAATGGATAAACAGTGAGGTTGCGTCTGTTTAAATTTAAGGAACGCAATCCCAAAGTTTATGGACCTCGCGTTTTGTTTCATATAGGTTCGTAGCGAGGTATTCCTAAAAACCCATATGCCGCATTTTATGACTTAGAAAAATATGCACAGCCTAGAAAAGTTTGCAACACCACATTACGTAGTTAACATGTTTATTACTAAGAAAAGTACGTTAAATCAAGCAGCTACAGCCTTTTGGTGGAAGCCAAATAAAGTTAAGTTAAATTAAAAGGATAAAATTAGTCGTATTGACTGGTTCACTGCTGCGTAAGCCTGTTACACCCCTGAGCTTAAATTTAAAATAAATCCCCCAATCTGTCTAAGAGGAGGCATAGCGACCGTTCATATGTATTTCAGTTCCAAAGTAGTTCCAGTTCCGTAACTTTAGAATTGAGAAGAAAAACATCATTCTACGTCCGGTGAAGTTTTTGCCGACGACTGTAATTTCGCGCCGCTCGTGTCGCCTACTAAATCTTTATATGGACATCTACTTCTTTTCTTCCTGTCCGCTTTTTGCTAACCTCCTGAACTCAGATACGCTGAAGAGCAATTGAATTAAAGATACCTGTGTAGTAACGAGTAGCACCACTTTTCGCACTGATGACGGTGGCGATTCGTCTCGGCATGGACTCGACAAGACACCGGAAACGTTGGGAAGCCATACGGATCCACGACCCCTGTACAAGCTCCCACAGTTCACGAAGATTTGGTGGAGGGGGTCAGAGCCTCGAACATCTCTCTCGATGACATCCCAGATGTGCTCGATGGGACTGAGGTCAGGTGACCTAGCTGGCCAAGGAAGCGAGGTCACGTCGGTGGAGTGTTCATCCAACCATTCGTATACAATTCGAGAGCGATGGCCCGGTGCATTGTCTTGTCCCAAGATGAGGTCCCCAGTGGGATGTTGAAGATGTACAAACGGGAGCAAATGGTCGTCTAGGATATCCCGGTAACGTTGACCTGTGAGAGACGATGTCACACGTACCAAGGGTCCCATTTCAGTCCACGTAAAGAGTCCACAAACGAGAATGCCACCCCCACCAGCTTGAAGAGTACTCTGCTGGCAAGTAGGATCCATCGCTTCATGTGATTTGCGCCGTACTCGTATCCTGCCATCCGCATGTACCAACGTGACTCTAGACTCATCAGTCCAGGCAACATTTTCCTACATGCTAGGGTTCAGTGGCGATATCCCCGCGCCCATGCTAATCTTTGTACCCTGTGATGTGCGGTCAGCAGCGGTACCCTCGTGTGACGATGGCTTCTGTACCCCATAGCGAGGAGATGGTTCTGGATGGTGTGGCTGCTTACACGTTTTTGTACACCAGCGGTAAATTGCGGAGTGATTTCTTGCACTGTGGCCCGTCTATCAGCTGTTACAATGCGAGCTAGCCGACGATGACCCCGTTCATCCACACGCTGTTGTCCACGGCAGTTGGCCCTCGCAGGGATGGTTTTACCGGATTCGATGTACTCACGGTGTACCCGTGACACAGTGGCTCGTGAAAATTCCAGTGCCTGCACGACTTCCGTAATGGAGTGTCTCATTCGTCGGGCCCCGACAATTTTCCCACGATCAAATGAGCTTAAATACTTCGTCTTACCCATACTGCATCCGACTCTTACTGATTCTCGTCGCATCACTCCTTATATTGTCGGATTGCTGCATACGTCATGTCGTTTCCGTTTACAGAGACGCCCACAGCGCTACATTTGCAAAACGCCAGTTGTCTCTAATTCAATTGCTGTTCAGTGTATATGACTCTGGGTTACGTTAGTTCTGTGTATATATCCCAGTCCTTTTAATTTCCCACGTGGTGATGGCATGCCTTTAGCTATTTAGGAGTTTCCCGCCTGAGGCCTGGATTGGTCAGCTGAGTTGACCCGTGTTTGACCTTAGTGATTATTGGTTGGCCCCTGAGCCACTCATGTACCCGCTAATAACAGCTGGCGTTATGAGCAGGGGATGTTTTCGTAATTTAAATGGGACATATTTTCTTGGGCCTGGTGAATAGCGAAAGATTACGGTGGCTTGCCTATAACAGAGTTACGACTTCCTTGTGAAACCGCAGTGTATTTTACGACTTTTGCTGGTGCCTGCTTCCAGAAGAGATGGTTCTAAAAAGTAAACTTAAATATTCATCTGACAGGGATTCGGATATCGAAATGTGCATTCTTAGATACCAGGGAGGTTTATCCAGCAGCAACGCTAGCACTGGAGACGGACATTTCATAAATTTCGCGAATATCATGCTTCTTCGCACGAGAGTGAAAAGAAGAGAAATTCCTTGGTCATTCCCACGGGTGTCCGTGGGAAACGCCATAAACTGCCTTGATCTCCTGGGCTTTATGCTCCAATGGAGGTAATTGGGGAATGAAGCAGGAAAGGGAGCAAAGGAAAAAATAATTTTGATTAAATAAAAATAAAAATTAAAGGTAAATAATGCCTGGTATTTGTAATTAATTAAGCCGCGAAACAATGTGGCCCGAAATACGACGTAGTACCGCGGCAACAGCTGAACCGCTGTTCGGGATGATCACACTCCCTATTAGTCCCTTGCAATCCACGTCACTTGCTGCATGGCTTTTGGACTGCCATGCTGTCATGCGCGAGCTTCCTCCTCATGCCGTGATGGCATTCCTGTCCTACAGTATTACTATACCGTGCAAATTAATTGGGACAAGCTATTTTTTTCTCAGAATTGTAATGTGATCGCCAGTTGATATCGGAAACCCACGTAAACCGGTTTTATCAGCTGTGAAGTGGTGTGACTGTTGGAACTTGATAGTAAGAATGTGGTTTGACCGGTTTTAAAGAGGAAATAGGCACTTCAGCTTCAGTTGTGAGCTTTCGTGTGTGACAGGTGGATGTTAGTATTTGCTCTCTGTGAGTACATGTTGCTTTCTTGTATTGAAAAATGGATATTTCTCCAAGGAAACGTGCAAAAATAATTGCTCTGAAGGATCACACTTCTATGACAGTGAGAGATATCGCTTCTGCAGTTGGTGTAGGTAAATTAAGTGTATCAAGACTGCTTACGCGATACAATGCATCTGGATCATCGTCTTAAAAAGGAGAGGTAAATGAGGAAGAAAACGAAAAACAACTCCACGAACCGATAAATATCTAATCAGAAATAGTAAAATAAATAAAAAAAACAAGCACCGACCTTCAAACAGATTTATTGGCTAGTGGTTGTGATTTTAGTGATTCAACTGTACGTCGTAGGTTTCTGGAAGTTGGTCGGAAGGCAAGAAGACCAACGAAAAAACAACATTTGAATGCGAAAATGAAGATAAAACGTTTAGCATGGGCCAAAAAATGTAAATCATGGACTGCTGACGACTGGAAAAAGGTAATTTTCAGTGATGAAACTCATTTATTTGCGCAGGGTTACCAAGCAAATGTCGTTAGACGAAGCAACTGTGAACCCTTAAGACCCGAGCATGTCAAACAAACTGTAAAACACCCTCTGAAACAGATGTTTTGGGTTTTTTTCACATCAAATGGCACTGGAAGCTTAGTTCCTGTTCAAGGTATGATGAATTCAGCAAAGTACGTAGAAATATTACAACGTAGGATTGTTCCATTCTTGCAAACGTTTGACGGGACATTTCAACATGACTTGGCCCCATGTCACAATTCAAAATTGGTCAAGAATGTCATGCTGGAAAATCAAATTCATTTGCTTGATTTTTCCTGGAAATTCACCAGACTTAAATCCCATAGAAAACTTGTGGAATATTTTGAAGAGACGTTTAGGTAAAATGGACTGTACAACCAAAGAACGCATGATAACGAATGCTATAAAAGTGTGGTTCCACGATTATGAAGTCAAAAATATGTGCACTCAATTAGTGGAGTCAATGCCAAAACGAATTCAAGACGTCATTTCTGCTAAAGGAAGACATACGTCATACTATTACAGGTATTTATCAGTGTATTAAGGCATAGAATGATATAAAGTCATAGGTTTGGAAAAAAGAGTGATTTTTTACTTTGTCCCAATTAATTTGCACAATATAGTATGTATTGCTGCGTTATCGCTATCGTATGTCTGTACCAACTGTATTTAAACTCTGTCGTGCGGATTTGGCGTTTTTTCATGATTTTGTGTTGTCACGTTAATTTTGGAGACCAGAGAAAAATTTGATATACTACTAAATCATATTAATTTTATTTCTCCTATGAAATGTGATCAAAACGTACCCAGACCGGATTTATTAAAAAAATTAGTAAAATAGTGCAATGCATTGATTACGACGCGCTTTCCAACATACCAGAAATCATAGAAAAATATCCTGGTTTGAGGGGACTAAACTATGGTACAACGTTTGAGGTTCCCATGTATCAAAATTCAATCTCTTTGTGCTCGTGTTACCTATTTCTGTTATCAAGAGCTACCACATATAAGCCGTTTTATAATTAAACATCCCACCTAAATCGGTCAATTTTCACGGAAGTTATCGTGCGAAAAAAATGGCTAACGAATCTCAAGCATGCGCACTGCCCGCGATTGCTGACGAAAAACATTTTCAGCGGAACTGCTTCCAAAGTCGTTACGGAACAACGTATTGTGTTTCGTCACAATAGAAGCATTTTTAGTCAAGTTATGAGGATAATGGCTGTGGAATAAACCTCGCTCCTGTGCCCTGACCTTTGGCACCATTTCGAAGATATTCAAGAGAATTAGTTCAGTATTCCTCCGGAACAACATGATAAAGTTTTGTCGCAATCGAAGCATTTTTATGTAAGTTATGACGCATAAGGGCGATGGAATGGATCCCGCTCCTATGTCCTGACGTTTGACCCCATTCCATTCATTTTCAATAGGGTTCGTCCCCAGGTTGTCCCCTACCACATACTAAAATTTCATCGAAATTGAACCGTTTCTCAGTGAGTTACCGTGCGAACGGACAGACAGACGAACAAAGCTGGAGCATATACGATTCTTCAACCTACGGTTGGAAAGAGTAAAAAAGTTCAGGGCTTACAGATTTGAAGCTTAATCGCCTTACGAAGCCACACACTTAGCCCAACACTGTGTCTACTGTTCGAAGCAGTTTTCGAAGTCATCTTTTGATATACCGAACAGATGTTTCATCGCATTCTGTTGTATCTCCTCCAAATTTCTTGAAATCTTTTTCCTTTCAAGTGGTATTTGGTTTTAGCGAAGATAAAAAAGTTGCAGGGAACGAGATCTAGTGAATAGTGTGGCTATCGGGCCTGTGCAATCCGGTGCTTAGCAAAAAACTGCCGCAGAAGTTGCGACGCATGGGCACGCGCGTTGTTATGATACCACTTTACACTCTCATGCAGTGCCGTCATTTTGCGACGAACTGCGTCGCTCAAACGCCGCAAAACTTGAAAGTAGTACTCCTTGTTGATTGTCTGACCTGTTGGAGCGTATTCGTGATTCACAATTCCTTTATGATTGAAAAAAGAACCCCAGTCAGCATCGTCTTGACATTGCTGCGGCTCTGTCGTGCTTTTTAATGTCTGGGAGAGTTCGGAGTTTTCCACTGTGGAGACTGGCTCCTAGTTTTGGGGTCGTACCCACAAACCCACGATTCATCCCCAGTTATGATAGTTTTCAAAAGGTTTTCGTTGTTTCCGACGCACTCAAGCAGTTCACTAGCAATTGAGATATGGACCTGATTTTTCTCAGCTGAGAGCAACTTTGACACAAATTTGGCTGAGACGCGTCTCTTACTAAAATCGTCAGTAAGAATCTACTGAACCGAACAGAAGCCAATGTTGAAGTTTTCAGATAACTCACGAATAGTGACTCGGTGATTTTCCCGCACAGCTGAGCTCACAAGTTCGACACTGTTTTCACTTTTGCTGGTTGAGGTCCTCCCAGACCGTTCATTACTGTCGGAACTTTTACGACCATATTCAAAACGTTTATACGTAGTGCGGTCGAAAAGTTCCGAGACCGTAGCGCGCCAACAGGTGTCAGTACGCGAGTGCGCGAGCAGCGTTCGAGGGCAGTGATCTTCATGAGTCATTGTGCCCAGTGGCGTCGTTCTGTGAACATCGGGAGCTATGCTACACGATATATGGTGACCACGTGCAGAACACAGCTGCAATTTCGTTATGGGCTGCAAATTTGAGCAGTGAGCGAACATCATATTCTGCATGAAACTCGGCAAATCGAGAACGGAGACGCATGAAATGCTGCGGCAGGATTATGGCAATAAATCAATGAGACGTGCGAGGTGTTTTGAGTGGCACTCGCGCTTCAAGAGCGGCAGAACGACACTGGTAGACGAGAAGAGGTCAGGGCGACCGTTCACGAGCAAACCCCGAAAATGTGGACACAATTAGGGAACTGGTGCATAATGATCGTCGGAGAACCATTCAAGACATTGCTACCATCGTCAATGTGTCATACGGAACAGCGCAAGAAATCCTGACGCCGGTTTTGAACATGCACCGCATTACTGCAAAGTTTGTGTCAAAGATTCTGAACCCCGAACAGAAAGCGTTCCGTGTCGAACTCTGTCAAGATCTACGTCAGTAGGTGGTGAATGAACCAACGTTCCTGTCGCGGGTCATCACTGGCGACGAGACGTGGATCTACGGTTACGACCCGGAGACCAAACCAGAGTCGTTGCAGTGTAAGAACCCCATCTCCACGGCCGAAGAAGGCCCGACAGGTCCGGAGCGCAACAACAACATAAAAAGCATGCTGATCGTGTTCTTCGACATTCGTGGGGTTGTGCACCGTGAATTCGTCCCCCAGGGCCAGACCGTCACCGCACTTTTTTACTGCGATGTTCTGTGGCGTCTTAGGGAAGAAATTCGCCGCAAACCACCTGAAATGTGGCGCAGGTGCAATTCCCTGCGCCATCACGACAATGCAGCAGCACTCAGAGCGTTAGCAATACGACAGTTTTGCAGCTGCAACAGCATGACTACCCTTACTCACCCACCTTACTCGCCGGATTTGGCCTCTTGAGAACTCTTTCTGTTCCCGAAGATGAAGATGAAGCTGAAGGGTCGCCGTTTTGAAACCGTGGACGAGATCCAGCGCAAATCGCAGGCGGTGCTTGACACGATTCGCTGACAGGACTTCCAAGGAGCATTCTAACAGTGCCAAAAACGCCTGCAGCGGTGTATCGCTGCCCAGTGAGACTACTCTGAGGGAGATCATAACCAGACTTAGGTAACGTAAGTACTATGTTGTATATCGGGCTTGTCTCGGAACCTTTTGATCGGACCTACAACTCATAAACTAGTAAATGACTCATACAATCCTCCCCATAGGCTTTCTGTAACGTGTCTTTTCAAGTTTCGGCAATTGTTTGACAAAACCCGATGCAGATTCGTTGATCATTTTTTCTGATATGACAACCGACAGCTTCACACACGTAAGATCAATGGACTACTGCAAAAAGCCGAAAGAACAGGCGAGACGTTACTCAAGCCACATGCGTAGTAGATTCCAAGGTCAACTTGTGCCATAGCGCTTCCTACTGTGTCGCGCTAGAGCAGGCGAGACGTACTCAAGCCACATGCGTAGAGATTACAAAGTCAACTTGTGCCATAGTGCTTCCTGCTGTGTCGCGCTAGAGCAGGTGAGACGTTACTCAAACCACATGCGTAGTACATTCCAAAGTCAACTTATGCCATAGCGCTTTCTGCTGTGTCGCGCTAGAGCAGGCGAGACGTTACTCAAGCCACATGCGTAGAGATTCCAAGGTCAACTTGTGCTATAGCGCTTTCTGCTGTGTCGCGCTAGAGCAGGTGAGACGTTACTCAAACCACATGCGTAGTACATTCCAAAGTCAACTTGTGCCATAGCGCTTTCTGCTGTGTCGCGCTAGAGCAGGCGAGACGTTACTCAAGCCACATGCGTAGAGATTCCAAGGTCAACTTGTGCCATAGCGCTTCCTGCTGTGTCGCGCTAGAGCAGGTGAGACGTTACTCAAACCACATGCGTAGTACATTCCAAAGTCAACTTGTGCCATAGCGCTTTCTGCTGTGTCGCGCTAGAGCAGGCGAGACGTTACTGAAGCCACATGCGTAGTAGATTCCAAGGTAAACTTGTGCTTCCTGCTGTGTTGCGCTATTCAGAACTTATTCAACCAGTCTGGATACTTTTTCTTTACCACATCTCTTATGATAAGCTGCTCATATAGAACTTTCTATGCTTAGTAGCCATCTGTATATTCATCCTTAAATCCTTAACTTATAATAAAGTAACACAGGTCTTCATAATACCCAGCACGAACTCAAACCCCCCAAAATTTCCGCATGAACTCAAACCCCTAAAAATTTCCGCATGAAAAGCTTTCATATTGCGTCATGTGTATCTTATTATATGTTTATCGTCATGTATATAACTATACTACTGATTCCAAGAATTTCCATACCAGGTTTCAATCTTAAGCTCTTATGTTCTTCCATTTTTAACTTCGGAGCTTCAAAGATTTTCTCTTTCTTAAGTGTTTTTTCTGTTAAGAGTTTTCGCCGAATTTGTGCATCAGTTAAATTCAAGGTAAACAGTATGTGAAGGGTATGATTAATATCCGCTTTCATCTCTTTCAGAAAAAAAGAATGAGTATTGGAGCTCTCAGAGCATCGTCATTCTTGCAGCATCTCATAAAAGAATGTTTGTTCAGAAAGGTAAAAAAATTCAATAAATGGAAAAGATTGTTTTTTTGGAAACTTTAGTAAACCATTAGGAATCGGAACTTAATTCTTAACGAGTTTCTTACATCTTCTATGAGGTGGAAGTTTAGGCATTGCGTGTATCAATAGAAACCTTTCATTGCAAATCGAATTTTGGTTTATTGTAATCACTGGTGTATAAATAATCTGAAAGAAATATAAGACAAATGGTAACACAGGGTAATGTTTTAAAATGTCAGGAATTGTATATCGGAAAGTTTTATTATCCAACTAAACTGTACAGATGGTAGTTTTTCATTCGGTTCGAAGTAAAGATACGTCTCATTCTTTGGAAAAAGCAGCATTATTTCGTCCTTTTTTTTTTTCACGTAGTTCTTTTGTAAGTTTTCTACAGATCAAATGCGGTAATGGTTTTTACATGCTATCTAATATGCTTTTGCTTTCATTCCGTAAATCTTTGTTAGCACCAGCCTTCGTGAAAAAAGGGCTTTCCTGTTTTGCAAGAGCAAATGTTGGACTCCTCTTTAAAAAAAATGTTACCTGAAACTTGAGTAACTCGGAGAGAAAACAAACAAAAGAAATAGCCGCAGATCTGCATACTTATTTTGACTACATGGTAAAATATGATCGAGATGTTCTTCCCAAGGAAAACTTCTTCTTCATTTTGTGAGAAAGCGATCCTTTTTAATGAGGGGTATCTTAGTTCAATATCCAATCACGCCGGCATTCTGTTTCTTCGGAGAACAAATTAAAAGCATAACAGCGCATGCTCACAGGAAGGAAGCTCCAGAGAATTGTTTTTATGGCGGCATGATATTTTTTGGAAATCAAGCGCAGCTTTGCCTTTGTGCTAGAAGGATCTTTTTCGGCAACAAAAGAGCTTTTCCTTTTAACTGTTCTTTTAAATTTATCGATAGAGATGCGTTATCTGGAAATACATAGCGTAAAGCGTTTTTTTCTGCTAAACAATTAGTACAATGTTTTGAACACAGAGGCATATGTGTGTGTGTGTGTGTGTGTGTGTGTGTGTGTGTGTGTGTGGCGTGTGTGTGTGTGTGTGTGCAGTAAGTAATCTAAGTCACTAACATACTAAAAACAAAACAGAGAAAAGAAGTAGGAATACAGAAGATAAAAGGGAGTTTGGTGGTACATAATTCCTGAAAAGTGAGGTTTCCAATTTTGTCCATATATCAGTACGTGCTTTTGCGGTAGAATAGAGCGAAATAAATAGTAAAGTTCTGATCGATATCCGGACATTACATGTGAATGAAAATAGACAGTTCCGTTCTACCTACTCTGTGTGCGGACGTAATAGACGGATATTTAACGAAGATATTCAAAATGTACACGAAAATAAAATTTACGGTTTCATCATTTAAGCAGCCGAAGTACCTAAACCAACGGTGCCAACAGTTTTCTGCGCTCCCCAAACAGAAATGTTCATATAGCGGCCGGGTTTTACGAAAGCTACATCAGAACAACTTTTTTCCCCTGTCATATCAGATATACCGACCGGTATCCTGTCACGGGTGAAAAAAGCTCGCGTCTAGTCCTGCATCCTCTATTCCATGACCCAAGACATGATGGGGGAAAGAGTAGTCCGCTTGATAAGGGTACAATCTTACTGAACAGAAGCAGGCGACCAAAACGCCATCTCTCTCCTTTCTTAGGTTCGTCGCCATCGTTAAAGTTGCTTTAGTGGCCTGATAAGGACACAATATCACTGGACGAAAACAGGCTACCAAAATGCCATCTCTTTCCTTTCTTAGGTTCGTCACCATTGTTAAAGTTGCTTTAGCAGGCCTGATAAGGACACAATATCACTGGACGAAAACAGGTTACCAAAACCCCATCTCTCTCCTTTCTTAGGTTCGTAGCCTTTGTTAAAGTTGCTTTAGTAGGACTGATAAAGACACAATCTCACTGAACAGAAACAGGTTACCAAAACGCCATCTCTCTCCTTTCTTAGGTTCACAGCCATTGTTAAAGTTGCTTTAGCAGGCCTGATAAGGACACAACCTCACTGGACAGCTATCTCCTTTCTTAGGTTTGCCGCCATCGTAAAAGTTGTTTTAGCAGGTCTGATACGGACACAAAATCACTGGACGAAAACAGGTTACCAAAACGCCATCTCTCTTGTTTCTTAGGTTCGTCGCCATCGTTAAAGTTGTTTTAGCAGGTCTGATACGGACACAATTTCACTGGACAAAAACAGGCTACCAAAACGCCATCTCTCTCCTTTCTTAGGTTCGTCACCATTGTTAAAGTTGCTTTAGCAGGCCTGATAAGGACACAATATCACTGGACGAAAACAGGTTACCAAAACCCATCTCTCTCCTTTCTTAGGTTCGTAGCCATTGTTAAAGTTGCTTTAGTAGGACTGATAAAGACACAATCTCACTGAACAGAAGCAGGTTACCAAAACGCCATCTCTCTCCTTTCTTAGGTTCGCAGTCATTATTAAAGTTGCTTTAGCAGGCCTGATAAGGACACAACCTCACTAGACAGCTATCTCCTTTCTTAGGTTTGCCGCCATCGTAAAAGTTGGTTTATCAGGTCTGATACGGACACAAAATCACTGGACGAAAACAGGTTACCAAAACGCCCGATATCTCTCCTTTCTTAGGTTCGTCGCCATTGATAAAATTGTTTTAGCAGGCCTGTTTGTAACGTACCAGGAGATGTGACGTACCTGCCCGAAGGACGCACACGACATAAAGGCAGATAGGAATCAGAATAAAATGTCCGCGTAGCTCAATTGGTAGAGTGACTTGTTCCGGAATAAGCGGACTCTGGTTCGAATCCTGGCGTGGACAGAAATGACGGAGAAATTTACTTCGTTATAATGGCGCCCGAACTATCCAGATGACCCGACCGTTCAAAATCTCGCATTGGTGTGATGTTATTTCCACACCGCGAGATAGGAAAAATAAGAGAATCCCTTCTCCAGCACTTCGAAGAAAAAAATAAATAAAAAATAAGGGGGAGATGATGTAACGTACCAGGAGATGTGACGTACCTGCCCGAAGGACGCACACGACATAAAGGCAGATAGGAATCAGAATAAAGTGTCCGCGTAGCTCAATTGGTAGAGTGACTTGTTCCGGAATAAGCGGACTCTGGTTCGAATCCTGGCGTGGACAGAAATGATGGAGAAATTTACTTCGTTATATGCTATAGACACAATCTCACTGGACAGAAACAGGTGACCAAAATGTCATCTCTCTCCTTTCTTAATGTCGTCGCTATTGTTAAAGTTGTTTAGCAGGTAAACAGCTCGAACGGATTAACGACAATCATTCTCCTAAATGGGACAACATTCAAAAATCAGTCAGATTTCTACAATGATTTTGAGTACTTCCATTGCCCATATTCGTTACATAGGAATTTTTTATTTGGGGTTTACTTTACTACTGTCGAGAAAGACGCATAGCATTAAAATGAGGTGCTAGAAAGGGCGGTAAATGCATTAGAGAAATGGGCGTGACCATGGTACCAAGAAGTTATCGGGATCTATTGAATGCTTCAGTTTTATTCCAATTATGAAAGAAATTACTAAACGTTAGACAATGCGGACGTGAAAGAGGGAAGGCAGTCTACCTCACTAACCATACTCACACAACTCAAGCACTTGCTTTCCCAAACCGAATAGCTCAACTTTAATAGAATCAATGGAAATTATTTTTAACATCAACAGTGCGCATTAGGAAGTGTACATTAGCGGAAGTGTGACTAAGCATCTTATTTTGTTTCCTAATTTCGGGGTTTAACGACCATCGTGAGGAACTCTATCAGCTATAAGCAGTTCTTGGTCCCTAATTTAGGGTAGCTGGTTTCAAGGAGGGAACAGCGCCAATGACGTAAGACAAACGTACTCCACATGATTCATTCGGGACCCGTGTCCATCTTGGACGAACGTTAAGCGGTCAGTGCTCCGACGACTACGCGACCGAGGCGGCAAGTCTAACACTGTACATTACTTTCATTATTGACGACTGGTGACATTCTCTGTTGGCATCTAAACCTTAAAAAGAACGAACATCATAAACAAGTAAGTTTTTTCGGTTGAGGGTTTAATGATTACCGTTGGCAATTCAGTTCAGTGAGCTGTGAGCAGTTTTCCGTTCCTAATTTAAGACCACTGTTTCCAGAGAAGGGAGACACACCATCAGTGCTTCAATTATTTCCAACGCGGAACCACTCGGATGAATGGTCAGAAGTCACCGCTTAGACCACTGCGCCACCGGGTCGGAAGAATTCAGTTGATCCAAACAATAGGATAACTTGATGTTACACTCACCATTTTGAATCTACATTTTCAAGCATTAATAATGATAATGCAAAAATATAATGTATATCGATCAAGACAAATACTAAGTAGAAGATATTTTTGAGATGATTTTAAATCAGAATTCTTACTTTCATGGATAGCAACTTCTGCACGAAATATTGAGAGTCCAACAGCTTCTTCTGTTGACACTGAACTAGGAAAAAAATGGCTGTGGTGCCATCATTCCGGTTGGTTGAGTGATATTTGTCGCCTGTCTGCCGAAAATGGCGTGAACATCGTGAAAGCGTCCAATCTGTTTTACGTCCAACCTCGCGCTACAAGGAGTTTGCTTGTTAAATATTTGAACGAAGTACTCAGAATTCTGGCAAGAAAAGCTGAGTTCCTATCAGTCATGACAGCTGAAAGTGTATGAAATCGAAACTTTTCCACTGAGTTACTGAACCAGAATTTTTGTTTTAGGAATTTCCTTTCTTTTTGTTGACTGGCAGGTATAAAAGTATAATAATTAAAACCGCAAAATGACGTATTTTCGGAATTTGGATTTCTTCCTTTTTTAATTAATTTAAGTCTCACACCGTCTCAAAAATAAGCATGTTATTTTCATGCTTTCTTTAAACTCTTAATGACATATGTCGAAAAAATTCCATCCTTTGACGCGTAAAACTTTCTCTGCTGCTCAGGTACCCGACAGCTCTGATCATTCGCCCGAGATGGGCCCGGGGTTAAAGTTCCAGATGAGGCATAGGTAGTGTGTTTGTCTATGGAGCTGTCTCTTCCTCTTTCCTGAAACCACTGGCTCAAAATTAGAGACAGAAAACTGTTATAGCCCCCAGAGTTGCTCATGTCAGTCGCAGAACCCCTGAAAACACATTTTGGCTATCACACTTTTTCCTTTATTAACCAAGGGAAACAAATCAGAAAATTTAATTTCTAACTTGTTTTGGTGTATTTCATTCGCTGCTATAATCTTCACAGAACTATAAAGAAGAAGTTCAGTAAGAACACAGTTAAGCTCCATAAAACATTTCACGTGCTGTTACGAAATATTGCAGTGTTCTAGTGTTGGGCACTTTTGAAGCGATACCTTTTCTGTTCCACTGCATATCTCTACATCGACGATAGTGCATATTTTACAGCCGCAAAATTAAGAACTTCGACCTATTAGCACGTCGCAAGCACGGGCTATAGCAAAGGGATGGGAAGTAGTGGTTCTGTGAGGGCAGCAGACTCCAGCCGGTTCCTGGACCGATCCTGTCCGGGTGAAAGATTTGACGGATCCTGGAAAGATTGCTTGCGCAAAACCTTCACTATCATACTTTTGAGAGAGTTCCGTATATCCCTACAGAGTCGGCATTTCGACGGAGCAGGTGCAATTATCAGCCTAGCTTTCGTAAAATAGGGAAACAGAGCTCATACAAAAAATCAAAGAGAAAAGTTTAATCAATTGGAGAAAAACTAAGAAAGGAAGGCAATGTATGTTGAAATCGATTATGCAATATGAAGAAGTAATGATAGTTACTTACGAAACTACACATTTCGGATTAGTTTTTTCCAACAAAACTCAATGGTAACATTTCTAAAAAAAATATTACAAAAAGGGCAATACGAGAGGGTCAAAAGATTATCTTTTTAAAATTTGGTTTTGTGTATCGACGATTTTTTTCTAGTAGGTTTTGTTTCTTTAAAGCCTTTTATTTGATATCGCTTTGGAGTTTTTGGTCCTTAGCTATTCCACTGGAATGTTCTCAGATGGGTTATTAAAAATGTCCTAATTCTCGACGGAATTTCCTCTTTGCAATCTATTCCCTTTCGGAATACCACTGGAATGACAATGGTTTACATTAGCCTTGAAATCCCATCCTCTTACGAGTGAGTGATTCCCATTCATTAGTGGTTATTTCGATAACAAACTTGCGTGCATCTGATTGTGAAAAAGAAAAAAAATGCATAAACGGAAAAGGATATTTTTAACAGCCCAGAGAAGGACTCAAAAGCTAAATAGCTAACTACCAATTGCTCAACAGGGAAAATTGGTTCCAATTGCTAGAACGTAAGCCTACCAAAAATGGCACAGTGGTCTCAGCGCTGGCTTTCGACCTTTCGTTTGAAATGGGTCATGGTTCGAATTCCGGTGAAGTATGGATGTTGTGTTTGTCTTACGGCACGGGCTACTTCCCGTCGTTGGACTCAATGAACCTGAATTAAGGTTGGGTGACTGCTTATAGCTAGCAGAGTTGCTGACGGTGGTCATTAAACTTCCAAACAAGCAAACAAACAGAAAACAAATAGAGCCTGTCAAGGGAAAGATGGTAAGCAGAGAGAGCAAAAAGAAGTACCTCTTTAGAAACTACACTGAGATACTACACTGCTGGACAATTGCTAAGGACGGATCATAAACGGCTATATAGCGCATAAAAAAGTAAGTGTGGTTGGATGCCAAGTGAAATAAAATAATGTCAGAATGCCAGGATATTACAAGAAAGACAATTTATTGTGCTCTGAAATCCAGAAGGCTTTGGAACGTGTTTAAGGGACAAACAGGCCATTTTGTGGAGAATACGTAAACGTGAAAAAAATGCAATTACCGTCCGCAGGCGTTCCGGCGTAAGATGTCAATACGGGATATGGCCACCATGGAGGGCGATGCAAGATTCCACACGTCGTGTCATGCTTTGCACAACATTATCAAGCAGCTGTTGGGGTAATTTAACCCATTCCTCTGTCAGTGCACGGATGAGGGTGTCCTTGTTTATTGGAGGGCATTGGCGACCAGCAAGACTCCTCCCCAAAGCATCCCACACATTTTCAATGGGATTCAGATCTAGAGAACGTGCTGGCCATACGAGGCGTTGAATATCCTCGCTCTCAAGACACTCCTGGACAGCGACTGTTTGATGATATGTTACGTTGTCGTCCATGAAAATGAATCTATCACCGACAGCACCACGGAACATGCGAACATGAGGTAGCAGAACATCATTAATGTATCGTTGGGCAGTCATAGTCCCAGTTGGAATCACATAGAGGGACGTACGGCCATTGATCATGATGCCAGCCCATACCATGATACTACATGTCGGATACCGGTCCCTTTCCTGTATGTTTGCTGGACAATATGCAGTACCACTATCACGCCAGATCAGTTGTCGTCGACAATCAGACGATAGACTGTATCTACTCTCATCTGAGAAGAGGACAGCAGACCAGTCGTTATCAGTCCAATTGCGATGTTGATGGCACCATTGCAAACGAGCAGTACGGTGACGTCTGGACAATGGGATGCACACAACAGGACGGCGGGCGTATAGTCCTCCTTCATGAAACGTCTGGCGACAGTTTTTCGGGAGATCCGCTTGCCAGTAGCAGCCATAAACTGAGTTGCTACCTCACTAGCTGTGCTGCGCCGGTGTCTTTTTGTTGATAGCACTATGTACCGATCTTCTGCAGGTGTCGTACTGCGAACACGACCTCCCCCCGTGACGTTTGCTACACTCTCCATTTGTTTGAAAGGATTTCCAAAGCCTTGAAACAACACTGTGGCTGACGTCGATCTCCTGGCAACATCTGTTATTTTTCGCCCTTCTTCAATCTTGCCAATAATACGGCCACGCGTAAAATCATCTAGGTGATGTCGGAAAGACATACTGAAAATTGCAAGTTCGTCAATTGATTCTTTCCCTTTCAACTTAGCGTTTGAACAACAACGGTCAATGCGCGTCAAATCCTTTATATCGCTTATCAGCGCTATGACGTCACGAACAAGTTCGGCAATCCAAAATTTGCATACGCACAACACGTCTTACTGTATCCCGCACTTATGCTAATTCCCACATTTTCCTGCCTTCCATTTTATGGTTGCTATTGTCATCCGTCCTTAGCAATTGTCCGGCAGTGTATTTATTAGGTACATAAATGGCTCAATCCAATACGTGTTCATATAAGTGCCTCAGCGTGATGTAGCAGAAGCTCACCAGCTCGTAGAGCATCGTCTGGCGCTTGACTGACGATCAAAATGACAAAAAAAGGGTGATTTTATGACTCCGAACGTGGCATGACACTTGGTTCCAGGCGTACTGCTTCGAGCATCTCCCGAACCGGTTGTTATTCTCTACGTTTGATGTAAAGCTATAGCAAGGGTATACCATGAATGTTTCGTCACGTAAAAAGCTTCCAGTAACTGGCGATTCTGCGGACGAAAACAGCTCGTGAATTAGAGACGGCAAAGGAAATTGGTGATATGGCCTTCGGCTGTTGTAGGTTATTCCCGACATAGTCTGATACGCGATGAGTTCGGAGACGACGCTTGGAACATCAGTGTTGAAATTTAGAAGTGATTCGCCTGGTTGTGTGGCAGATCTGTTAGCTTGCACGACTCCGGCGAGTGTCGTTTCATCTCTTTGATACAATTGCTGTTTTCGTTCACGGTATCGCATATTGCTGCACGTGTATTCCGTGTTGCACCATACACGGTAAACGGTTGTGCCTTAAAAGCACAGGAAAACGGCCGTTTGGGAGAAGCTCAAACCGGCAGTCCCAGCGCAAAGTGTCGGTCACGCTCACAGTCGCTCACATCACTGATTTCGCCAATTTCAATCCTCAGTCGACCTTAGATCAGTTACAACACACATTCCGATCACGGGCAGTCCTACGTGTTGGAGTATGCGACAAGGGTAGGTGTGCCTAATAAACTGTCATCTAAGCTTTTATTTACCACTTTTGAACACTGTGAACTAGAAAGTTTCGCGAAGTGGTTTTGCGGACAGAATAGATGGCCGAACTCTGGCAGAAAGCAGAAGAAAACTTGAATAATTTGGAGGTATTCCTCGAGAACAGGGTTTTTCTTCCTTAAAACTCTGCGAGAAGGTAAATCTAAGGGGCGAAAAAGAAATCGTTTTTGTTTACTGTTTTCCTACGTAAATTTTCGCCGTTATACTTTCTGAATTTAACATCACTTTGGAACCGTCAAGAGTTCCATTTCGTTCGAAATGGGTCTGGGTTCGAATCCCGATGCGGCATGAATGTTGTGTTTTCCTTACAGCACCTAGAGACAGTGGCCCTAAATCAAGAACGGGTGACTGCTTATTGCTCAACGACTTGTTCACGCTGGTCATTAAACCTCCAATAAAAAAAATGTACGTCCTTGTTGAATTTAAAGGCGTGATCGAATAATCTATCGTCTTCGAGTGGATTTGTAATGTTTTTTTGTAAAAATTGTCTCTAGGTTCTAACTACTACCCCAACATGAACTTACTGTAAAGTACCATCTGAACTTTCTAAAACATAACACTTATTGAACTAAACGGCTTCTCCGTGAAGCTTGCTGAATTATCATAACTTCATACGTCCTTAACTAAGCACAGAATAATTCTAGAGATTCACTTCAAGAACACATCTAGAGATTCAGTGAAAACAAGGCCTACTTACAGATTTTGGCTTTATCTCTGTCATCAGATTGTTAGCACATAACAAGATGCGTTACTTAAAACTTCGTAATTAATCGAATGTCTTGTCAATATCGGAATACGGCAACTGCTTGTAACTTAAAAACAATTTAAAGCTTTATTATCAGTGAAGCGTAATGTTCAAAGTGATAGAGTGATAGAGCCAGGCAAATCGAGCTGTTATCAATATCTCTCTAACGCAGTTATCACTAATCTCACAATCAAGCCGACTTCTGACGAGAGCCCTGATACATCGTAAATATCACATTATCTGTCTCGTTAAACATCCGTGATTCCACTTTTGATCTCAAGTCAGGTTGCCACAAAAACATTCAGCGAGAGAGAGAAAAAATGTTTAAGGAGAACAAACCAAAACTACGTATGATAACAGGAACCAAAAATAAAAGTTAAATTTGAGTATACGTTACAAATTGTTGCCACTGGTCTCATCGTCAAACTATCATGGAGCAATATTAGACTTTTGTTTCAAGGTGAGTATTTATGCTAACTTTGTTAGTTCTTTTATGTCAGCTGTTTCCCAGTAATGAGTTGTGAAACTTGTTAATTTATGTTTGTCGTCATACTTTGTGATAGGCACTAGTACTGTGACTGGAATTTGGTGTAAATTTCATTCCTTCCTGACGGAATAAAGACTTCGAAACTTGAACTTCAGTGAATTGTTGTCAAATTTTTCTCTAATCATAGTTTAAGTTTACCTAACCATGATAAACCTTACACTGTAAGCAAAGAAACGAAGGATATAAAATAAAATTGTAGGAGTTTCAGGTGTTCTTTTGTGATGAAGAAACGGTGGATATTAACGCAGGTGTATCAAGTTAGTTCCTTTGAAGATATCTTTTACAAACAAGTTTGCTTACGCTGCAATAACTCCCCTCAGTTGTTTGTATCGAACGACTTACATATATGAATAGGCAGTGGGTTCAGACTGTGTGACCAGTTTTGGAATTGACAGTACAAAATAATTTGAATGAATGAAATACGGGATTCCACCATTGCACAATACAAATTTGGAAGATGAGAGTCCGTTTATTGGTGTACATATGACATGGATGGTAAGTCAGATAATATCCGAAACCTTGAAAATTTCGTCGTCATGGAGAGGGAATCAAACCCGCGTTTCCCGGCTAGCGCCTGAGTATGCTACCCACTACACCACCCAGAACGACAAGTTTCCGATTAATTTGAAAATAACCATCACAAAGCAGCCGGCATTCATATTTTGTATTGTACAATGGTGTAATCCCGTATTTCATTCATTGATATTCACCGCCTTCGGGCAATCACGGAAATGAATTCTAAACCCCCAGATTCGCTATATGTGAATGCCGGTTGCTTCGACTAGTTAATCCTGTGATGGTTATATTCAAATTAATATGAAACTTGAAACTTGGTCGTTCTGGGTGGTGCAGTGGTTAGTATACTCGGGCGCTATCCGGGAGACGCGGGTTTGATTCGCACTCTAGGACGACGAAATTTTCAAATTTTCGGATATTATCTGACTTTTCTATTTTTTTTTTTAATTTGAGGTTTAACGAACAACATCAGCAACTCAATCGACTATACGCAGTCGCCCGTTCCTAATTTAGGGTCACTGGTTCCAGCGAAGGGAGAGCGCCAGTGCCGTAAGACAAACACAACATCCATGCCTCACCGGGGGATTCGAACCCGGACCCTTTCCAAAGAATGAGCAGAAGCCATCGCTTAGACCACGGCGCCACCGTGGCGGCCTTATCAGACTTAACATCCATGTCATATTTACACCAATAAACGGACTTGCATACATCTTCCAAAATATTTTGAGTTCTTCAGATATTGAAATACTATACGGTGCAAATTAATTGGGACAAAGCAAAAAATCACTCTTTTTTCCAAAACTATGCCTTTATACGTATCATTCTATGCCTTGATATACACTGATAAATACATGTATTAGTATGAAGTATGTCTTCCTTTAGCAGAAATGACCTCTTGAATTCGTTTTGGCATTGACTCCACTAATTGAATGCACATATTTTTGACTTCATAATCGTGGAACCACACTTTTATAGCATTCGTTATCATGCGTTCTTTGGCTGTACAGTTCATTTTATCTAAACGTCTCTTCAAAATATTCCACAAGTTTTCTATGGGATTTTAGTCTGGTGAATTTCCAGGCCAATCAAGCAAATGAATTAGATTTTCCAGCATGACATTCTTGACCAATTTTGAATTGTGACATGGGGCCAAGTCATGTTGAAATGTCCCGTCAAACGTTTGCAAGTATGGAACAATCCTACGTTGTAATATTTCTACGTACTTGGCTGAATTCATCATACCTTGAACAGGAACTAAGCTTCCAGTGCCATTTGATGTGAAAAAAACCCAACAACATGTTTCAGAGGGTGTTTTACAGTTTGTTTGACATGCTCAGGTCTTAAGGGTTCACAGTTGCTTCGTCTAACCACATTTGCTTGGTAACCCTGCGCAAATAAATGAGTTTCATCACTGAAAATTACCTTTTTCCAGTCGTCAGCAGTCCATGATTTACATTTTTTGGCCCATGCTAAACGTTTTATCTTCATTTTCGCATTCAAATGCTGTTTTTTCGTTGGTCTTCTTACCTTCCGGCCAACTTCCAGAAGCCTACGGCGTACAGTTGAATCACTAACATCACAACCACTAGCCAATAAACCTCTTTGAAGGTAGGTGCTTGTTTTTTTTTTGGATTCATTTTACTATTTCTGATTAGATATTTATCGGTTCGTGGAGTTGTTTTTCGTTTTCTTCCACATTTACTTCTCCTTTTTGGAGACGATGATCCAGATGCATTGTATCGCGTAAGAAGTCTTGATACACATGATTTGCCTACACCAACTGCAGAAGCGATATCTCTCACTGTCATAGAAGTGTGATCCTTCAGAGCAATTATTTTTGCACGCTTCCTTGGAGAAATATCCATTTTTCAATACACGAAAGCAATACGTACTCACAGAGAGCAAAAACTAACATCCACCTGTCACACACGAAAGCTTACAACTGAAGCACCTATTTCCTGTTTAAAACTGGTCAAACCACATTCTTACTATCAAGTTTGAACAGTCACACCACCTCACAGCTGATAAAACCGGTTTACGTGGGTTTCCGACATCAACTGGCGATCACATTACAATTCTGAGAATGAATTAGCTTGTCCTAATTAATTTTCATGGTATAAGCAAGAGTCATGTCTGACATTTCGTGTGAAGCTCAATTTCTGAGCTGCAGGGAACAAGACAACGGCAACAAAAAGAAAAGAGTTTTAGCTTCGTATTTTATGCTTGATGAGAAATGATGTTCAGAATTTAGTCTATTTTCCGTCTTGGGTCGACTTTGTGTCGTGTTGCAAAGCGTTACGGAAAGTGTATCTTGAACACGCAGTAATCATTCCAAACTCAAGCTGTTCAAACTACCATGATCTGTGCTTGATGGACGGAACTAACCCCAAAACTCTAGTCAGTTTCAATCCCTATGTCCCTGTAACTGTGTGTGTTTCTATACTAATGATGGTTCGATGATCTTGTCCTCTTCTGCTGAGGCGACGTTCCTCATAAAGTAATTTAGCAACGGAAGCGTTTCAGCTACACGTCACAAGAGCTCGAAATGTGTTTGCTTACTCTTATGAATTGTGGCGATGACCCGTATCTAATTTATCACACGTTGCTAAATGCAGAATGACCATGCATAGCGCGAACTGCAATTTCACGGACATTCGAGAGTGGCACAGCGAAATTACTTATGCAAATGCCGCATTGACGTCTATTATTTGCATCAGAAAGGCTTAGCCAGAGTCTGGCACTTATTGTGAAACGCTTCGCTTTAAAGCTACGAAAATGTAGCTTAGCAGATTTGACGAAACCTTTGAAATGTTATGTGTTTAACTACGTGATTTCCGGCAGATGCTCATTAAATGCAATTTAAACATAGTCTTGTAAGTATGGGTCAGCTTTGATGCTTGTTATTTCTTCGTTTTACAAGGGAATTGTTTAACAAGAGAAATCAACAAAGATGCTTGTATGTTGCTACGGAAAGCGATAAATCTCACTCGGGTACTAAAATAAGTGCACATAACTGGATTCGAAAATTTTTCTTGAGGTGAGTAGAATGATAGGGTGAAAATGGCAACTGTATAGAGAAGAAGTCATAAAAGTGTCTTTTAGAAACAGCTAGAAAAGGGAGTGACTATGTTGACGAATACTCTAATTTAACTTCCCTTTTTTGTTTCTTTATGTAAATTTAAGTTCGTTCTCCTCAGCAGTTTTCAAACTTAAGGGGATATCTCCTCTCTGGCAAGCGTATGATTGGCTACACCTTTGATATCAGAACGTATGACGTGTGTATGTGTCCGATGAGAACTAAACATTATACACGGTAATTCAAAATGATTGACATGAATACAAATGAGAATGACGTGTTTATGAAGATACATAGACAGCTGATATCCCTACACAAGAAAGAAGGAAGTTTAGATTTTTATTGGAACCTACTGTTGCTATGGTGACGTAGGAAAGTGAGCTGACTGTGCGCCAAAGCCAGTGGGAAGAAATGGCGACCGCAGCAGAAAATGCGTTTTGCGTGTTGGAGTGGCCCCACGGGTCTCCGATCTAACTCCTTGTGACTTATTTTTGTGACAGTATGTCAAGGACATACTGCCAGAAGGACAGATCATCGATGGACAGCCGAAATTTTAGATTGGATTCCAAGGGACAGGAAAAGACCCAGAAGAAGACCACATGGGAGATGGGTGGATGAAATTCGAAAGTATGCAGGGGTGACATGGAGGAGACTGGCACAAGACAGACCGTTGTGGAGGAAACTTGGGGAGACCTTCGTCCAGCAGTGGATTGATAATGGTTGACAATGATGATGATGATGATGTCAAAGACCATGTGTATGTGCCACCTCTGCCGAGAACCCTGCAAGAACTAAAGATGAGCATTCAGCTTGCACTGGCATCAGTGACTACGGACATGCTTCATAATGTATGGCGAGAAATGGATTACCGTTTAGACATTACCTGCGTGACCCAGGGGAGGTCACATAGAACAATTGTAAGGTATGGAAACAAAAATAAACACTTCTTTATTATGCAACAATGTGATCTCTGTATCTACACTGCTGGCCACCCAAAATGCAACACCAAGAAGGAAGCATCCGATTGGCCTGAAATTCGCTGCATGCGTCGCCCGCGAGAGGACATGCAAACTATTATCATTGCAGGGCATATGCAAATCATGTGCGCTCTGCACGCCACCGAGAAGTACTATAAGAACGGTGCACAGAAGGCGGGGTGTAAGTAGTGGAGGTGTCTTGTGCTGCTGGACCTGTGCGTCGGAAGCTTCCTGATGCCTCGTCACAGAATACGGCAGTCATTCCAGCACGTTTCGGAGTTCGACAGAGGACGAATAGTGGCTTATCGCGACAGCAATTTATCGTACAGAGACTTCGGCGCCCGTGTGGGACGACACCCAGCCGCAGTGTGGCGATTATGGATTCGGTGGGTGCAGCAGGGACGGACGGACCGACGTGAGCGATTGCCGCAGCCGCGGCACACCACCGGACCAGAGGTCCGGCATGTTGTGCGGCGAGCATCGACGACTCACACCGCCACATCACGAATGTTAGCTCAGGAATTAGGGTGTGTTGCGCAACAACCTGTATCAGCACGTACCGTTCGACGTCGTCTGCAGGAGCGGGACTTGTGGCACGGCGCAGATTGCTCCGATTACCATTGAGGTTACACCACCGGCGAGTGCGGCGGCAATGGGCCGTCAAACGCTGCAGCTGGACTATGGAATGGCACGACATTGTCTTCTCCGACAAATCCCGCTTCTGCCTGAAACACCGTGATGGTCGGATCTGCGTGTGGCGGCACCGCGGCGAGAGACAGTATGACGACTGCATTATGCATCGCTATACCGGTCCGTCGCCTGGCGTTATGGTTTGGAGCGCAATTGGATATGACACCCGCACCCCTCTGGTGCGCATCGCCGGTACACTGAACATCCACCGCTACATCTCCGACGTTTTGGAGCCTGTAGTCCTCCTGTACCTGCAGGACCTGCCAGAGGCTACGTTTTAACAGGACAATGCGCGCCCGCACGTGGCGGGCATCGTGCAACAATTCTTTACGACTCACCAGGTGTCACTGCTGCCGTGGTCCGCATGTTCTCCCGATATGTCGCCCATCGAACACGTCTGGTCGCTGATCGGCAACCGAGTGGCACGGCAAGCACCACCCGCGGCTACGCCAGATGAACTGTGGCAACGTTTGGAAGCAGCCTTGAGCGACATACCCCAAGCCCACATCCAAAGCCTCTTTCGTTCAATGCCGCGGCGTGTAGCGGCCGTTATTGCCAGCCATGGGGGCCACACGAACTATTGATTTCTGCGTGTTCCGCAAGTCGCACGGGCCTGTAAGCTCAATCGTTTCATCTTTGTATCTGTTGTTATGTGTCCAGTAAATCTGGCTTTGCTATCTCGTGTCCTTCTTAGTGTTGCATTTTGGGTGGCCAGCAGTGTATGTTCATAAATCAGATATTGTCATTTGTAATCGGGGCAATCATTTTGAATTACCCTGTATAATGTTTGAGCAGCAGCATTGTGTGGAGATGATGGTAGTAGGATGATATAATTGTAGTTGCGGAAGTTGAAGTACTTGAAGTTGCGGTTTTTTGACGACTGCGTATTTAATGTTCGGTGTTTTGCTTCTTGTTAAACGTTTTCTAACAAGTAATTGAATTTTTTCACTGATATTGTTGAAGACTGAGTAGTGCTAAAGAAGTTTTTGCTGAATAAAGACTAAGAGTAAGTAACATTTTCTGAAATTATTTGAGAGAATCCTGATTCGCTTAAAAGCGAAGTTATTAAGAACTGATTTGTGTTGTGTTAAGACAGCAGTACTTAAACGAACATTACAACTATTTGTTTTTGGAAGTTCTCGTATTCTAAAAACTGAAATCTTGAAGTAACTTTTATTCAAATTATCTCATCAAAACGGAAAAAACTTGCATAATCAAAACCATCACAAAAGTAGACTTTAAATAAAAGAGAATTTCAGTACAGGCAAAATTTTTTCTGTGTACCCTTTACTTAACACTTTTCCAATTATAATAACATGGGCTTCACTAAAATGGAGGAAATAAAGTAATTATACCAATCTCCTACATTCCGAAATAAAATCTATCAAAGTTCCAGAAATCATTAATAAATAAATAATTTTAAAGAAAGCGGATTTTAGATTGGCGCTAGAGACTACTATCTGCACCAGAAAACGAAATGTTTTAGGGGGTGATGTTAGAAGCCTTCAAAAATAAAAGTTGTGGAAGCCGTAAAACGCAAAAACAAAATTACTAAAACCGTACCTAACGATTTTGAACTAACCAATTTTTCAGGAAAAAAAAAAAACAGAAAAGAAAACAATGCCAAATGATCATGACTCCGCCCTCCTCCTAAGCACCAAAAATAATGACTCCAATAGCAAGGTGTAGTGGGTAACCTCGTACAAAGTGCAAAAAATGTTAGCAACCTGGAAAGACAACAAGCGAGAAATTGTGAAGCACGAGAAAACGCCTACTTTTGCTACGATAATATACATTTTTAATTTATCAAGGGCAGCATTTATTTCATCCTCATCGGGTAATGAGGAAGGGGATCTTCTTTTGGGTGGATCACACCTTGAAGCCCTGAGAAGAGAAGGTTTAGTCACTTAAGCTGGTTGAGTTCCAGGTGCCCTGGAGAAAGTGCGCTGCTAGACAACTTTTATGAATTTCTGGACTACAATAGGTTACCCAAGGAGTTCAGAAATTTGTGGAGTTTTATGTGTGGGGCAATATGTATAACATAAAATACCATATAAAACTCCGGCTGGCCAGATGGCGTATTTTAAAGGCACGATTGCAAGGAATATCTTTTGCTTTAAGAGAATTAAGGCACTTCTCATCTGTGATAACAGAAGGGAGATCCTTTAAGATACATTTCAAAAGTCCATCTTCAGCACGTTTCTCAGATGATGTGGGAAGCCCAGGAGGATGAGATATTGGCGGAGAGCTCTGTAGAGGAGTAGATTTGACAGGAGCCGAAAGATGAAAACTCTGCTTCTTACTCAAACCTGGTCTGGTCTTGAAATTACAGAAGAGGATGGGTGTGCGACAAAAGACTGAGTTCCAGAAGAAGAGGGTGAGTGTGTGCGGGAGGCACAAAATGACACGTAGACATAAGCACAGAAAAGAAGTTTTGACCAGAAGAAACAATACCACGGCGAGAAATGAGGATGCCCCTAATTGTATTAGGTGGAAGAGCCTCTTTAGTATGGCGACAAATGGAATCTGCTACCATTCTGTCGAAGGTCTCAGACTTGAAATAGACGTCCAGATGTTGATTAACGTTCTTCTGAAATGATGCTAAAACTTCATTTCTGGCCTTTTGAGTAGAGAAATGGGATTGTGACAGCCGATAGTCTAGAAAGGAAGTGAAGGCACCTTTGGATAGCTGATCAGCAATGATATTTTGCTGATTGGTCAGCACCACTTGCGTGGATCCGACGAGAATCTTCAAGAATCTTCTTTGAGCAGCACCTTGCTTGGGCATTTTGCAGCATCTATGGAGACATCCAGGGAAGCTAAGGAAAGCCAAGGAACATTCAGGCAGTCGGTTGGAAATATTGGCCATAGGGACACTGGTCTATTCTTGAACTGAAGATGAATAAGCTTTCCTAGGCGTGAAAGCGAGGTGTGTTGGCTTTCATAGGTGTGAAACCGATCAGGAAATGGAGTCCATTTCCTGATAGGTTTCCAGAGCTGAAAAAGACACAACAACATCTTCATTAACTATCTGTATTTCTTCTTTCCATGCAACTTCCTCTTGTTTGTCTCTTTCTATTCTTCTTTTCCTATTGGATTTCTTAGCAGGGGTAGCTTGAATCATCTTGTCTAATGATAAAGGGGTCATGAGAAAACACAAGACATTGTTCACTAAGTAGCCCCATCGTTTTCGCATGGACCAATAGATTTTCCCGCCAAAAGGTGGGTAGATAATTGGCCATAACGAGATAGGAAATACCAGTGAACACATGAAAATAAAATTATTTGGAGGATAAGCAATGCAGAGAAAAAAGGGCGAAGATTTCACCATAACCAAGGACCCAAGACAAGAGAAAAGTCTTTTTGTTCCATAACCATAGTGATTTGATGGAGTGTACAGCACACTCCGCCTTCTACACAATTTCCGTATGGGATCTCAGAATTAGAAAGACGTAAATTTGGGAAGCAAAAGCTTGAGAAATCTTGGAGATTTCGTTCAGCAATAAAAGATCAAAGAAATACCGTTGACCAATGAGCGTACATCCATTGTTATGATATAAGAACCAATAGCACAAAAGAAAATTTCTTATTGGTCAAATTCAAAATTAGATGGCTGATTCCGGCATGAGAAGTGACAAAGTCTCTCTGAAATCTCAGGAGAGCTAACTCATTTACGAGAACTGAGCAAAATCACACAGCTCTTATGTAGTTTGCAGAAAATAGTTTGAGATACCAGAGGGCTGACTGATGCACGAGAATGGAGCAAAACCAGACAACCGTGGTTATGAGACAGACCAATGAGGAAAAAGAAAATTTTCCATTGGTCGAAATTCAGAAAGTGAGATAGCTAACACCGGCATGATCAGTGAGCGAGCCTCTCTGAAGGCTCAAGAGGGTTAACTCATTCACGAGAATTGAGCAAAATCACACAACCTCTGGTGAGATAACTAACTCATTCACGAGAATAATGAAGTTATAAAAAAACAGTTTAAGATGCCAGAGAGCTAACTCAACGCAAATCCAAGCTCCGTTTTCACCTTTAAATACCGGATTCAAATTCCACCTGAGCAGTTCCGGCTACCTTATTTAAATTCGGGATGCTTAAATTTATCTTTTATTTTTACATAACGTACGAATATCTTGTATTTTGTATGACATATTACGATGAGGGATGTAAGGTCAGGTGATGCGTAACATCACAGCCTCTCCTTGACAAATGTCAACCCCGCCTTCTCGTGGTACATCCTGTTCCCACTAAAGGGGTTCTGACGACCGCCAATAGCGGTATAACTATACCATCGGGATTAGAGGAAATGCTATCCCACACTCACCAACCCGCTTGGCCAGCGTGGTGAGTTATGGCCAAACCCCTCCAAAATGACTCCACAACTTAAATCTTGGCCCTCAGTCTCCGGCAGCTGGAATGTACCTGGCCAAGGCAGCGGCCAGTGCGACATGAAGGCAGAGGGTGCTAAGAATCCCCGGAGGACCGGACTAGGCTGCCATCTGATGGTGACCTTGGCGACGTATAACGGACGCTCCCTATCTTCTGATTCAAGGCTTCTTGAATTGGAAGAGGAACTACAAAGGATCAAGTGGGACATCGTCGGGCTAAGTGAGGTAAGGAGAAAAGGAGAAGATCTCATCGAACTGAAAAGTGGACATCTCTTCTACTATCGTGGGACAGATACTGGCAGAACTAGTGGTGTTGGATTTATAATAAACAAGAAACTGAAGGATAAAGTTGTAGAAGATGAAAGTTCCTCTGACAGAGCTGCACGACTCGTTATCCAACTCTCGAGAAGATACCAGGCTCAGATTATTCAAACTTATGCACCCACCACAAGTCATGCTGAAGAAGAAATTGAAGAATTTTATGAGGAAATTCGTGATCTAAATAATAAAGGTAAGCAGCACTTGAAGATAATTATGGGAGATTTCAATGCAAAAATAGGGCAACGGCAACAGAATGAAACTTCAGTAGGTAAATTCGGTCACGGCAACAGAAACCAGCGTGGAAATACTCTCGTAGAGTTTGCAGAGGCAGAAGGGTTTTTCATCTTGAACTCCTTTTTCAAGAAAAAGCCACACAGGAAATGGACATGGAGACATCCAAATGGGACGACAAGTGAAATTGATTTTATTATGTGTAACAAAAAATTCGTCATAGAAGACTGCAGTGTACTAAACAAGTTCAACACAGGCAGTGACCATAGATTGGTGAGATGTAAGATGCACCTCAACACTAAACTCGAACGTAGCAAGCTCATAAGACAAACAAAATGTATTGACATAACCAACCTTAAAAAACACCATAATACCTTCAAATTGGAATTGAAGAACAGATTCTCTGCTTTAGAAGGCCTTACATCGGAAGAAGTGGATATTTCTGAAGTTAACAGAAAAATAACCAAAGCTCTTATGGAAACAGCAACAAAACTAGCTGGGTCTAAGAACAAATTGCATGTGAACAAATTATCAGGAAAAACCAAAATGTTGATGCAAAAAAGAAGAGTGATGAGGACAACTAAAGAAGATGTGACTTCCAAAGTGGAATATATAGAGCTATGCAAGACAGTACGAAAAAGTATCACTGAAGACGTAAGGAAATTCAACTGTGAACTGGTAAGGAAAGCAATTGAAAACAACCAAAGCCTAAAGATAGCAAAGGGACATCTCAGTAAGGGGAAAAAACAGATTATGGCACTGAGAAAAGAAGATGGTTCTGTAACAAGAAATAGAGGCGAAATTATGACAAGAGTGAAAGATTTCTACTCCAAATTATATGAAAGGGATGATACATGTACTCCAGACATCATGAAAGGTACCAGTACCAGAGTTCTTCCAGTCCTTCCAGCAGAAGTTGCACATGCAATCAAGAACATGAAGCGGGGAAAAGCTCCAGGAGAAGGTGGAATTACTGTAGACATCATACAAGAAGCAAGTGAAGAAATCGAAACAGTACTCGCCCAAATTTTCACTCGATGCCTTAATGAAGGGAAAATTCCTGAGGATTGGAACAACGCTACAATGATCTTGCTACATAAAAAAGGTGACATTGAGGATCTCGGGAACTACAGACCTATCAGCCTCCTATCAGTGGTTTATAAAATCTTCACTAAAGTTCTTTCACACCGCTTGAAGGTGACACTGGACATGGCTCAACCGAGAGAACAAGCTGGATTCAGGAGTGGCTACAGCACAATAGATCATATCCACGTACTGAGAGAACTAATTGAAAGAGCGAGGGAATATGAACTTCCATTGTGCATGGCTTTTATCGATTATGAAAAAGCCTTTGATTCGGTGAAACCATCAGCAGTTGCAATGGCTCTGAAATCCTGCGGTATTGAAGATGCATACATTAATATTATTAATAACATCTATGAAAATGCAAGTGCAAAGATTCGGCTGTTTGAAAATACAACACACATAAAAATTGGAAAAGGAGCGAGACGAGGTGACACCATATCTCCGAAGATCTTTAATGCCACATTGGAAAATGTCTTTCAATCACTGAACTGGGAAAACAAAGGGATAAAGATTAGTGGAGATTATCTAACCCACCTTCGTTTTGCTGATGACATAGTCATTTTTGCAACTACCCCATCAGAGCTACAGAGTATGATCCAGGAACTTGCTGACAAGAGTAAAGAAGTGGGATTAAAAATGAACTTTCAGAAGACAAA
Organism: Macrothele yani; assembly: GCA_039090855.1. Classification (NCBI taxonomy): domain Eukaryota; kingdom Metazoa; phylum Arthropoda; class Arachnida; order Araneae; family Macrothelidae; genus Macrothele; species Macrothele yani. Next base: position 163,829,784 of record CM077029.1, on the reverse strand, counting down.
AGTGATGTACAATGCTTTTACAAGAAATGAAGATTTATCAATTGATGGAGAAAAGCTGGAGATAACAGACACGTACGTTTATCTTGGACAGCAGATATCAAGAGAGGGTCACATTGGTGAAGAAATTAATCGGCGTACAAAACTTGCCTGGAGAGCTTTTGGAAGAAACAGCATAATTTTCAAGAGCAATATGCCATTATGTCTTAAAAGAAAAGTGTTTGATCAATGCATCCTTCCAGTGCTTACGTATGGTGCAGAGACGTGGACCTTAGCTAAAGAGACATACAAAGGCTGCAGACAACTCAAAGCAGCATGGAGAGGTGCATGCTTGGTGTAACCAGGAGAGGTAAGAAGAGGAACACGTGGATCCGAAAAATGACAAGAGTGGAAGACATCATGATCAGAGTTAAATCCCTGAAATGGCAATGGGCTGGACATACTGCCAGAAGGACAGACCATCGATGGACAGCCGAAATTTTAGATTGGATTCCAAGGGACAGGAAAAGACCCAGAAGAAGACCACATGGGAGATGGGTGGATGAAATTCGAAAGTATGCGGGAGTGACATGGAGGAGACTGGCACAAGACAGACCGTTGTGGAGGAAACTTGGGGAGACCTTCGTCCAGCAGTGGATTGATAATGGTTGATGATGATGATGATGATGATGATTACGATGAACCGTTCACATGAAAAGTGCTCTGTAGTCAGTTCTTGAGAGAATAACAGAAATTTCCAGCGCGAAGAAAATAAAATAATCGAATATGCAGATTTGTTGTAAATCTACGATTTAACAAATTAATTCTGGTTAGTAAGTTTTTGTTCGTATTTCATAATTCAGGATCTTACGCTGCAATTTAGAAACTAATAACTACACGTATACATTAAGTTGTGTGAATTTCTTTTCAAAGCAAAAAGCTGTACCAAGTTCTACACTGAAGAGCAATTGAATTAGAGACAGCTGGCGTTATGCAAATGTGGCGCTGTGGGCGGCCCTGTAAACGGAAACGACATGACGTATGCAGCGATCCGACAATATAAGGAGTAATGCGACGGGAATCAGTAAGAGTCGGACGCAGTATAGGAAAGACGAAGGATCAAAGCGCATTTATCGTGGGCAAATTGTCGGGGCCCGACGAATGGGTCACTCCATCTCGGAAGTCGTGCAGGCACTGGGATTTTCACGAGCCAATGTGTCACGGGTGGACCTTGAGTACATCGAATCCGGTAAAACCATCCCTGCAAGGGCCAACTGCCGTGGACAACAGCGTGTGGATGAGTGGGGTCATCATCGGCTAGCTCGCATTGTAACAGCTGATAGACGGGCCACAGTGCAAGAAATCACTCCGCAATTTAACGCTGGTGCACAAAAACGCGTAAGCAGCCACACCATCCAGAGCCATCTCCTCGCTATGGGGTACTGAAGCCATTGTCCCACGAGGGTACCGCTGCTGACCGCACATCACAGGGTGCAAAGATTAGCATGGGCGTGGGAACATCGCCACTGGACCCTAGACATGTGGAAAATGTTGCCTGGACTGATGAGTCCAGATTCACGTTGGTACATGCGGATGGCAGGATACGAGTACGGCGCAAACCACATGAAGCGATGGATCCTTCTTGCCAGCAGAGTACTCTTCAAGCTGGTGAGGGTGGTATTCTCGTCTGGGGACTGTTTACGTGGACTGAAATGGGACTCCTGGTACGTGTGACATCGTCCCTTACAGGTCGACGTTACCGGGATATACTAGACGACCATTTGCTCCCGTTTGTGCGTCTTCAACATCCCACTGGGGACTTCATCTTGCGATAAGACAATGCACCGTGCCATCGCTCCCGAATTGTATCCGAATGGTTGGATGAACACTCCACCGACGTGACCTCGCTTCCTTTGCCAGCTAGGTCACCTGACCTCAATTCCATCGAGCACATCTGGGATGCCATTGAGAGAGATTTTCGAGGCTCTGACCCGCCGCTATCAAATCTTCGTGAACTGTGGGAGCTTGTCCAAGGGTCGTGGATCCGCATGGCTTCCCAACGCTTTCGGTGTCTTGTCGAGTCAATGCCGAGACGAATCGCCGCCGTCATCAGGACGAGAGGTGGTGCTACACGTTACTAGGCAGGTATCTCTAATTCAATTGCTCTTCAGTGTAAATAAAGTAAATCGCACCTAAAACGAGCAGCTCGGAACCACCGAAAACCTTCGTTAAATCCGTGGGCTCACTAAATCAATTTTTGGTGAAAATTCCTATTCTGTAAAAATAATATACATATGCGTTTATATTATATATCCATAACAAAAGGATATACTTGAAAGATTTAGTTAAATACATTAATCCTGTAGCTAATTAATGAATTAATGAAAGTTTTTAAGTATATTAGACTTCACGGCTACGTCGGCCTGACCCCAGTTTAACTACAAAACACATATGTAGCAAAAGCAGTACCGATTCTCCGAATACAGAGCGCATTTGGAGAGTGAAAGGGGAAATGGCATAACTCCAGGTCCTGTTATCTCCTGCTTCTCTTCTGGCGACATCCCCATTTTATTACTGTCCTATCCATCTCTGCAATTGTTCCCCAGAAATCCACCGACGTACGTGTAAGCCTCACTCATCCTCATTTTGCCTAGGAGGAGTTGGCCTCTTTTCAACTCCTCTGACGTGATACACCCAAGTTACAGCCTCTTGGAATGGATTGCAGGGAAAGCACAGTATAACTTGAATAATTCGAAACTGAAAGGACCACAAAAATAATTCGAATTATCGACAAATTCAAATTAGGCAACTTTGAATATGGGCACATTCAAGTACTGTAAAAAACAACATATTTATTCAAAACATACAAAAAAAAAGTACAGTACGGTAAATTTACATATGTTTGTAAAAACAGAAACCGTGAAGTTTCGGCCTGCTATTTAGAATTTATGTTATGGGTTAATATAAATTCCTCAAGTTTATCGAGTGAATGAAATAGAGAGTCAATTACATTCTGCTGTCCCTCAACAAACTTCCTTAACTGTTGGAGGTGTACCAAGGCCTCTACTGAATTTGGAAGGCACTCTTCAGTGGCCGTTCTAGTTTTTCATCTGAAGATACACAGCAGGTCTTCTTATTCATAACATCAGCCAAGATCTCGTCATTTGTGAGCTCACCACAAACAGCTAAATTGTCATCAACTCTCTGTAGCCAAAAAGTCTTTTCGACTTCTACGCTGTTTTAACACATCAATATAAAGAAATAGTTCCTAAATGAAAGAAAACCTTAACGGCCAGACGAAACAACAGAAGTCAACTTACGGAAAATCTTTATTCAGGCTGTAGAAAACACATCGTAATATGGCATACTGCAGTAAACGCTCCACACACCACACATTATCACAACACTCCTATCAATAATCAGTTTACAACCCAACGCTCGTAATAATCGCTCTCTTACAACGCTCTCAAGCAATAGATCAGTCGTCGTTTTTACCTCTTGCTCTTATCAAGATCAGGCATGCGTCACTTGCATTCAACCTCAATAGTGTTGCCAAACGTATTCGTTTGAGAGAAAAGATATTTCGTTAAGCGTGAATAATACTGAGAATAAACTTAAGATTTACACAGGGAAAGAAACTAAAAAAGGAAAGTTAATTTAGAATGTACGTCACATCTCACAAAAAAGCCTTATACGGTGCATCACGGCTTACGTCTTCCCAGTACTCCACAGTGGGCAGGATCTCCTCGCCACCATTCACCATTACCTTGATGTACATAGCTGAGACTCGTCATTGGGGTGCTGCAAGCCTGCTTTCCGAAGCAGTTGGCTATAGTTTCAGGTTTAACTTGTTACCTCATGCAGAACAGTACGTACCTATTTTAAAAGGTAATTGTTGAAAATACGAGATAACGAAAATGGGGTTTTCTTCGAATTAAACAAAAAAAAAAAGTTCGAATTAATGTTTTTTTTTACGTTATTTATATAGAAAATTGAAGGGACCAAATGAATAATTCGAATTAACCAAGAATTCGAATTAGACAAGTTACACTGTATCTTGTACATCAAACAAAGATCTTCGCTCTTTCCACGTTTATAAGTGAGTCACGGAAAAATTCTCATTAGCCGCTACCGGGAGTCGAACCCAGGGTCTTCCAGTTACGCGCCGGATATGCTTCCGCTACACCACAGCGGCCTCGAATTCCTCCGGACTCACACACGCTAACTGCCAAGCCAATTTGGCAGGTTGCGTCTTGGAGCCCCGCACAATGCACGTGAGCTGTGTATCTTGTACAACTGGCTCGTTGAGAATTTGTTGTACTCCTGCCCCGTTCCTTTTATATCAACATTCCTCCAAGAGAACACCTGGATTCTTTCGCGCTATTGCGGTTTCGTCCTGTATGCCATCATTTGTATTTCCACATTCCAATATAGTGCGCAGCATATTTTCTATGCCTCGTTAAATATGGAATTTCGTTCAGTTTTTTTACTTCGTTTGTTAAAATTGATCATCTCAGCTTTTCTCTTCCTCATTAAATCAGAGTTCTTTCAATTTTGTTCGTTAAAAACAATTAAATTAGCTTTGAATTAACACTATACCAAAAAAAAGTTCCTGTTTTGCTCGCTAAATCCGATCTCGTAAAATATGGGCTCTTTATAAGCGGGCTCTCTATGTTTAGAGAAAATTATATAATATAAATGACTTAAAAACTACCTACCTCTAAAATAATATTTCATCCAAGAGCCCCAACCCACGAGATTTGGACATTTTTGACCCTTCAAGTTTTAATTGGCACATTTCCCCCAATATACTCCGGGGGAAAAGATCAGCAAAAGAATTCCCTTTGTTTCTCCTTGAAAATAATCAGTAAGTTTCGGAACTCTTGCTCGATTTTCATCTCCTCAAGAATTTTTACGACCGGCGTTTCTTGAAGTTTTAACGATTGCTGCAATTTTCCTTCTTCAGGTGCTGTTGTTTTACTTTATCATTCGTGAAAAAGAAAGATGTTTGAGATGTTATAACAAGTTGAAACTTCCTTTCTCTGTCATCATCATAAAATCTTAGATTTACAGAACTCGATGTTTCCCCGAAATACATTGGCGGAAAGGGATAAAAGAACACCAAGAAAGAGACGTCTGATACCAACGAAATTTATACAGCATAATAACGGAATACAGAGGATAACGTGATCAAAACATTATGGCAAAATACAGCTGTATTTGCTGGTAAACTGAAAAATAACATTTCCATGTAACATGGTTAGTACGAGGTTGAACCGCCATGAACTGCGTCACACTGTGCAATTCTGGCATGGAGACTGTCGTACAGATGTTGGATGTAAGTTTGGGGTATTGAGTTCCAAGCATCCTCAACCTGGACGCGTAAATCGGGGATGGTCGTAGTTGGCCATGGAGACAGGATAAGTCGTTGTCCCATAAAATCCCACACGTGCTCAAATGGGGGACAAATCCGGTGAACGTGCAGCCCATGGAAGTTGTCTCACACCCTGAAGTGCATGTTGCGTTGCACGTGCCGTGTGTGGGCGTGCGTTATTTTGCTGGAAAACACCACGATGGACCGACCTTACAAATGGCACAACAACGGGCTGAATGATGTTGCTGATGTAGGAGGTGCTGTTTAACGTACCCGGTACAAACACTAGTTGTGTACGGGAGTGATAGCTGATCGCTCCCCTCACCAGGAGACCAGGTGTAGATCCCGCGTGTCGCTAGCGGATGCAAGAAGGGTGGGGACGCTCCCCTGTGAGTCTGCGAACACGCATACGGCCATCGGAGGCTCCCAAGCAGAATCTGCTTTCATCGCTTAACACGACAGATCGCTATTGCGTTCTCCAGTGCAGACGTTGGCGACACCACTGCAGCTGTTCCTGGCGGTGGGCTGGAGTCAGAGGTACACATGCCAGAGGCACACGTGCACGTAGTTCTGCATCCAGTAGACGGTTGCGGATTGTTCGCACAGTCACCTCAGGTGCAACGGCAGCTCGGATTTGCGTCGCAGTGGATGTTCTGCTTGACAACGCCACTCTTCTTATGCGTCGATCGGTCCGCTCATCAGTCCGTCTGTGGCTCCCGGTTCCACGTCTTCTCGTGTGGAAATGTTCCTCGGACTATCTACGCCACCATCGTACCACCACCGATAGTTTCCGTCTAATTCGCTCCGCAATACGACGACACGACCACCCGGCCTCGTGAAGTCCGATTAGACGACCTCGCTCAAAGTCCGATAACTGCTGAAATCGTACACGTCTTCCATGTCCAGGCATTGCAGCTTCTTCAGGGTTTTTGCACGTGTCCGTACGCCGACGACTGATTACATATACTTCGCCGTACTCCTTAAATACCACCGACGATAATTTGCATGTTATGCCATGCTGTGGCGTAAGCGCTCACCGGTTGGTCCCGAAATTAACATCACACCTATACGTAAACTCGACCCTATTAACATATGTAAATTTCATGATCGTCCGCCAATTCCTTCTTGGTGTTCTTTTTTTACTTTCCGCCAGTGTAGAACCATCGTTGCTGGTAACAAGTTACAGTACTCGTAAGGCCGTTGGGGAGAGGGGGTGGGGGTGGCGCAAGCTATATCCGGTCAATGGACGGAGAAAACTTTCTAAGAAGCTTCAATTCCTTTAGAGATTTTGAAAATGATGTGACTAGCATCACGCAGAGGTGTCATCTGTGTGGAACCGTGAGCTGTGAGCTTCACGCACCGTGTTTAGTTTTCCTCCCAAAAGAGAATCATAGACGGTTGACAAACCGCTTCTCCTTCTGAAATCGTTGCAACCCTCTTGTGACGTACTACAGAGGTAAAAGCATATGTCAAGACGACAAATCTCAAGTGAGACAATCTGTCCGCGTAGCTCAGTTGGGAGAGTGACTTACTCCGGAGTGAGGGCACTTGGGTTCGATGCCCGTCACGGGCAAACTTGTGTATTCACATTGGCGCCCGATTGTGGATTTTTTTGATTGCAGGTTTAACGACCACCATAAGCAACTCAATGGGCTACAAGCAGTCGCCCATCCCCAGTTTAGGGTCACTGGTTCCAGGGAAGGGAGAGGACCAGTGCCGTAAGACAAACACAACATCCATGTCTCACCGGGATTCGAACCCGGACCCCTTTTGAACGAATGATCAGAGGCCATCGCTTAGACCACTGCGTCACCGGGGCTGCCCTCTTTCAAACTTTGCCTCACCGGGATTCGAACCCGGAACCCTTTTGAACGAATGATCAGAGGCCATCGCTTAGACCACTGCGCCACCGGGGCGGCCCTCTTTCAAACTTTGCCTCACCGTGATTTGAACCCGGACCCCTTTTGAACGAATGATTAGAGGCCATCGCTTAGACCACTGTGCCACCGGAGCGGCCCTCTTTCAAACTTTGCCTCACGGGATTCGAACCCGGACCCCATTTGAACGAATGATCAGAGGCCATCGCTTAGACCACTGTGCCACCGGGGCGACCTGTGGAAAATGGATCTACTGGCCGTTGGATTCTTGGGAAAATGTATGGTGCTTGTTCCACACATTGTTTGGAATTAATAAAAAATATCTGCCTCGCTTCAAGGCCAAAAAAGAAAAAATTAAGAGGGAGATGATGTAACGTACTACAGAGGAGAAAACATGTGTCAAGACGACAAATCTTCAGCGAGACATTCTGTCCGCGTAGCTCAGTTGGGAGAGCGACTTACTCCGGAGTGCGGGGGCACGCATTCGATGGCCGTCGCGGATAAACTTGTGTTTTCACACTCTGAAAAATGCCCGGCTTTCCCACAGTATATGTTTCACTGTTGTAACCCAGTAATACAGTATATGTTTCACTGTTGTAACCCAGTAATACAGTATATGTTTCACTGTTGTAACCCTGTACAGACAATATAGCCGATGGTGATGCTTTCCTCTCTCCTGCTGTCGCGATATCAAAAACAATGTGTAATAAAAGTAAAAACAATATCAAAGAAATATTGGAAGTACCACAATAAATTTATCGACGCAGAAATGTAGGATAGATATACTGTAATACAGTTAACCTGACGAGTATAGAAGTTTCGCGTTCAACTGCAGTGAAGTATCTAAGTTTTAGGTAGGAACTTCTATTGTGTGAAAATAATTTATGGAAATTCTACGGTATCCACAAATATGCCAGTTTTACTAATTTCGGTTCGCGATTTCTTTCGGTAATTAATTATTTCCTGTAACGATTTCCAGAGAAGGACATATTTATCACATTTCCTTAGAAAGTAGTTGATAATTTTTTGAAAAAAATGGTTACTTACGTCATAGATGTATATGGCTAAGGTTGCAGCGTACGCAAATCTTGATCCACTTGATGCAATAACGTTCAGATTCCATGGCTGACAACCAGCTGCGATTAAAGACACTTGTCGAACGAGGGCCATTTTCCCGAAAAACCTAATGGAAAAACAGGAATAATTTTAAAGGAATATAAGCGTCAGATGATTGAATAATTCTACAGGGCAGAAAAACTTATATCCTTCTGGATTTGGACTTTTCAAAGTTGGTCCCCACTAGCCTTTCGTGTACTTCAGAATTTACTAAACCACATGCAAAAATGTAGGATTCCACTTTTGAAATAAACTGATCAATAATCGGTGCAAGTGTATTTTTAATATTTCGAAAAAAATAGTTTGATAACATTTGAAATATTATTTACGTGCCTTTGTCTTGTTACCCAATTTAATCCGCGAAACTCATTTTTTTTTGCAATTTTTACAGCAATGCGTTTCTAATGTGTAGTGGTTTAGTTAAATATTATTTCCTAAAGTCCAAGAATTCGAGTACTAGAAACTGAATACGAACTCACAGTTTCTTGTAGCTTCTAGACAACCATATTTTATTCCACTCACTGCAGAAGTAAAGGAGCGGGAGCAGGAATCACTTACCAAACGTGTCTTAAACTTGCACAGAACGTAAAATATGAGATTGAAGACTTCAAAAGAGGTATAAGGAGGATATCAGCTAAACTAATTAAAAAAATATCTAACTAATAGATTACAGTTCACCTAAATTAACCCCTATAAATCACCATTGGAAAAAATATCATAGGAGTACCACAGGGTTTCTATACTTGGACTCATACTTTTTAACATTTACATAAATGATGTTTTTACAGTATCATAAAACATACACCTTACACTTTATGCTGACGATATCACAATTCTGTTCACAGGACAGGATAGTACACAAATAATTAACCTCTATAACAACTAGCTGACCTCTAATGAACTTATATACAGTTAAAACTAAGGCTATGTTTTTTACAAAACAGAATTTAAACCAAAATCAAGATATAGATATTTACTATAATAAAAATTAAATTGTGAGTAAATTATTTCACCTATTTAGCAGTAATACTACAGCATAACTTAAAATGTGATGGACATATAGAACAAACTATTAATAAAATCTCCAGAGACATAGGAGTATAGTTAGCCGAGTACTTAATAATCTTACTTATAAAAACCATTAAATTGTTATACTACACTCTTGTGCATACACACTTTAACTATTGTCTATCCTGTTGCCGTAAGGCAAACACAACATCCATGCCTCACCGGGATTCGAACCCGGACCTCTTTCGGACGAATGATCAGAGGCCATCGCTTAGACCACTGCGCCACCGGGGAAACCGGACAAAATTTGTGTTTTCTACATTGGCGCCCAAACGTAAAAATGAATGTACTGGCCGTTGGGTTCTTCGAAAAATGTGTGATATTTGCTCCACACATCGTCTGCAATTAATGAAAAAATTCCTACTCCGCTTCAAATAAATAAAAAAATTAAGAGGGAGATGATGTGACGTACTACAGAGGTAAAGCACGTGCCAAGACGACATAATCTGCAGCGATACATTCCGCCCGTGTAGCTTACTTGGGAGAGCAACTTACTCTGGAGTGAGAGGGCGCGGATAAAATTGGTGTTTTCACATACGTTCGGAAGTAGAGTATGGGGGAAAAGGGTTTTAGAAATTTTTCAAACTCGGCGTGCAGTGAAAATACCAACGAAGTTTTAAGGGAAGGAAGGTTTGCACTTCGTTCTTTTATGTAGATTTTGCGAAGTTCTCCTTCATTTTTCTCCTAGATTGACTCTCACCTTGCTCTTTTCCTGCTTTTCTTCCTCTTGAAGGATTCGTCTTATTGTTGAGAGGTAAAACGCCAGCTATGGAAATTAGTAAGTATTTTAGGCCAGCTTACAACTTTTAGTTAACAGGAACACGAAACTTTTTCGTACTTTCATTTTGCCGCTTTTCTATCGGAGCAACCTGTTCTCGCATTTAATTTTGCTTTTTTCCACCTCAAGAGGCTCAGTGAGTCACAGGTACGAAGGGACTAAACCTTGATAGAAAACCTCGAATCGAATCGTGCTAGCATTTGTGAAGTTTTAGTTGGAGAGATTTACCTTTTTTTGCATCTACATCACTGACAAGCCAACGTGTAGACAAATATGTGACACAAAAGAACAACAACTCGGTTCTCAAACATAGGAATCAAAGCTTGCTTAACGATCATTAACAGAAGAAAGGGGGTAAAGGAGGTGGATCGCATGTCGTTCTAACTGCTGTCAGACTTAAAAAAGAACGCCCCTTTGCTGTTGCGGACAACGCAGACGGATTTCTTACAATAGGGCTTCTAACTACAAAGTGCTGCCCATCCTTTCCTAATCTTGCTGCTTGCTCCTAATCCTTTGTTAGTGTTCGGAACGAATCTATTACCTGCTCCGCTTGAACTTTTAAAAGCTGCACTTTTCCCTCACAAAACAGAAGTGTTATGAAAACCATCTGTAAAAAATACTGAATAAAATGTTGTGTTGTTATCTGCAGATATTCAAATGCTAAATTCAGGTTAATAAAGATGCCATAAGATCAAAGTCTGATTTTATACTTTTTAGGAAAACGTCTTTATTTCAGCTTAAAAATGTAATACATGTATCGTATATAAGCTGTTGGTTTTCCTTTTATGTGTTTTCAATCATGTTCTGCATATCTATTGTTTGCTTGGAAATTTGTTCACCATTGACCAGCTGTTTCCCTGACATTTTCTAGAATCTCAGGAGTGATTTATCAACATGGAAGCAATCTAGCCAGAGCCCTCGCTAGACATTGAAATTAGGATGGGCGACGAGTGGGTGAGCATTATTTTGGGTGGGGCAAGTTTGATAGCAACTATATTTACAAAAAAACACTGAAAGAAACAATTTTTAATGCTTTTTTACTACCACTACAAAGGAATTAGTGCATTCACCCCCCTTAACCTGAACATACACATACAGGGATCTATCTAGTTACACCACTGGTGTAAGATACAAGTGTTGCTAGAACGTCGCCTTCAACTTTTTACTTGTTCTGAATGCATTGTATTAATTGCTTTTCAAAATTTTGCATTTTTTGCTTACGAAAATGATACTGTACTTAGACAATTTATTTAAAGGAAAATGCCGATTTTGTTTACCTAAATCCTATTTTAAACGTCGTTCCATGCAGACACAATCCTCCCCATCCTTAATTATCTTCCTTTAAGCCAGCGACTTTGCCTTGCACTCGTCTCCTACAAAGCAGTCGTGAGTTACTTTCTGTACTCTCACTGTCCCTGGGCAATCTTAAGACTGTAGCTCTAAAATTCACTTTCCGTGATGGAATGCCCAATTTTCTAAAGAAAACAAACAGCAAACCAATTACTAATGACCTCACTCAGTGAATTCCTTTCCACTCTCCTCATTCCTACAATAGCCATACAAACAGGAAAAATAGGCATAAACTAAGGCATTGGAAAATTAGGCTTAAACTAAGGAATTGGAAAACAATTGAATTTTCATGGCCCTTCGAATGCTATTTTGACCATTTTTCTACGGGGAAGTAAACAACGCACTTCCTAGGGGAAAATACGTAGGGTTGCATGAAATAAGGCAGAATACTTATACTGTATATATATATATATACACTATCTACCAACAAATAATTGGACACCTGTGATAGCAAAGGAAGACGAAGTTTATTCACCTTCAATAGTTGGTGGAGCCTCCACGAGCGGCGATTACAGCTGCGCATACTCTCAACCCGGCGTTGTACGACGGCTAGCGGTATTTTCTTCCACTCAGCTTGGAGAAGACAGGTCAGTTCCTTCACAGATTTCGGACGGTGGGGGCACCCCTTAAGGCGACGCTCCAACTCGTCCCAGAGGTGTTCGATAAGGTTAATTTCCGGGCTCTACGCAGGCTAGTCCATTCAATTAACCCCATTGTCACCATACCAAGCCATGGTGGACCTCACAACGTGGCAGGTGGCATTGTCATCCTGAAAGTAACATGGGTCCACCCCGTAAAACTGCCACAACGTAGGAAGCGCATGGTCATCCAAAATGGAGCAGTAGGTCTCGGCGTTGAGTCTACCAGGAATTGTGACCAAGGGTCCCGTGCCATACCAGGAGAAACACCCCCATATCATAATTCCACCGCCGCCGAACTTCACAGTTCGCACAATACATTCCGGCAGGAGGTGTTCTCCAGGCAGACGTCAAACCCAAACCCTACCATCCGAACGGTAGAGGGTGAACCTTGATTCGTCGCTCCAGAGAACCTGTTTCCGCTGTTCAACGGTCCACTGTCGACGTTCTTTGCACCACGTTAGCCGAGCAGCGCTATTGGACTTGGTGATCAAAGGCTTGTGGGCGGCAGCACGTCCATGATAACCAAGCAGATGGGCTTCCTTACGGATGGTATTCATCGAAAGAACACTCCCGGATGCCTATTGAAACTCTTCACGGATATGGCCCATCGATATGGTGCGGTTCTTTCGAATTTCTCTGGCCAGCACCCGTCGGTCTCTAACTCCCAGTTTTGTGGGTCTGCCGGGTCGGGGCACATTCCGACAGTCACCTCTCATCTTCCACTTGCCAATCACGTAGGCCACTGTCGATTTTGGGTACTTCAACTAGCTGGATATGTCATCGGCCATTTCTGTGATACCCGACAATTACACCTTTCTCGAAATCAGAGAGCTCCGAACTGCGTGGCATCTTGCATGCGACTTGTTGCGTTGTTGTTTCTCACAGGATACTTAACGGCGACGGCTGTGACGTGTATCAGGACCGCAGATATCGTCGATTGCAGGGGTGATCAAATACTTGTTGGTAGATAGTGTATAACACTTAGCGTGTCAAGTTTATAGCTTAAACTTAAATATATTAAAAATGGCAGATTTTGAACTGGGTGGGCAGCAAGGTGGGCAACATAAATTTCAGGGTGGGCTTAAGCCCCCCTTAGCCCCCTCGCACACCCTTGGTGGTCCCTGAATCTCGCTAACCTGCAAATCATTGTATTCATGAAACAATCTACAAAATATTGAGAAAGTGATATACAGGGTAATTTAAAATGATTCGTCTGATTTCAAAAGAGTATAATTCTATATTTATCAACCGTGTATGGACAGGGCATACACCAAATGAAAGAGGAAATCTTCGAGTTTTAGTAGGGCACCATGAAAGGGCTTCACTATCGTTGTGGGGCCGCCTCATTGGCATTATACTTTTCACCGTTTCCTCAATGATGTGCTCCCTTCCCATTGGATTGGTCGCAGTGGATCACATGACTTGGTGCTCTACAGCTGACCACCTAGGTCACCGCAACGTACATAGAGCAACGTCTTCTTCTGGGAAGGGGGGAGGGTTAAGATTACTGTGTACATACTACCGTCGCCTACAACTCTGAATGAGCTCAAAAATGCATTGTTACTGCGGTGGAGTCAGTGACAACAGACATGCTGTAGCGAGTATGGGAGGAAATAGAATATCGTCGCGACGTTGCTAGTGCAATTAAGGAAAGTCACATGTACTATATTGACAAAAGTCACCGGACACCCCTTCAAAAGCAAATAAACGGATCCGCTGCGTTGTTTAAATGCGCGGTACAGCTTCAAACGGTACAAAAACAAGTCTGCAGCTGACCGCGATCATATCGCACTGTGAGGTTGACTGAAAATGTCGCGGCTGGAGAGAACTGATTTTGACAAAGAAATGATTGTTGGGTGTTATATTAGTGGGTTGTCCATAACAGAAACCGATAGTCGTTTAAACATACCCAAGTCAACTGTTCTGGATGTACTGAATAAGTGTAAAACACATGGCGTGCCTGAAGCAGCAAAACGTACCGGCGGACCAAAAGAAATCTGTGATAGAGGACGTCGAAGCCTCAAAAGAGTCGTCACAGCTAATCGATGGAGTACTGCACAAGATCTCAGTGTACAGGTGAGTAAAATTGCTGGAACCTCGGTATGTACACGTACCATTCGCAGATAATTTCATTTCATGGGTTACCGTGGTTGTGCTGCTGCTCAGAAGCTTTTCATCTTCACTTGAAATACTACTCGTCGTTTAGCATGGTGTAAAGAACATTTATCGTGGACCGTAGATTAATGGAAACGAGTCCTATGTACTGATGAATCCAGATACATGATCCATGCGTCTGATGGCCGTGTATGGGTATGGCGGCAGCCCAAGAACGCTATTTACTGCAGTGTACTGTTCTTACGGTCAAGTTTGGAGCTGGCAGTGTACTCGTATGGAGGTGTTTTTCATGGTATAGTCCCGGCCCATTAGTTATCGTGGACAAACCTGTCTAACCAGCACGTCTACCTCCATATTCTGGATAATTATGCCCTACCAACTCTATGGCAATACTATAGAACCGAGCCTTGTTGGTACCAGCAGGATAATGCACCGAGCCATTTAGAAAGGACTATTACGGCGAGGTTTGACAATAATTCCGCATCGGGTGTGGACTGGCCAGCACAGAGCCCTGATCTTAATCCCATAAAGCACCTATGGGTTGAATTAGAGCGCCGTATAAGAAGTTTGGAAGCAAGGCCTACTACTAAGCAACAGTTAGCGGGAGAATTATGTACTGAATAGAAGCGCATACGTATCGCTGTGTTCCAAAACCTTGTCGAAAGCATGTCTCGAAGAGTCAGTGCATGCATTAAGGACAAATTGACCCGACACCTTACTAATGTATGTCAATAAATGCTTTGTTGTGTTTCTCTTCTAGGTGTCCGGTGACTTTCGTGAATATAGTGTATAACACTTATAAGGTGAGAGACAAAACTCGGGCAGTTTTTCTTTTGGTTGGTGTATTATTACTTACTCTGTATTTGTAAACTTCGAAAATATAGTCATTTGAAATCGGATGAATCATTTTGAATTACCCTGTATATTTCTTGCAGAATATTTAGACGAGTACAAATGTTAAATGGAGTTTAAATGGGACATCCCGTAAATCCCAGTTTATTTCGAGGAAAATGCCGTTACTTCAATTTAGAAATATAATGCTTGTGTCGTATATAAACTGCCTTTTCTCTCTTACGTGTCTTTAACCATATAATTCATGGCCATTTTTGCATCAGAATCTGTTTAATGCCGACCGGATGTTTCCCTGAAAAAATGTTTTCCAGAATCCGACGAGTGATATGTCAAAATTTTCTGCCAAACCTACAATCCTTTTGAATCTTTGTCTCTAAACGTTTACCTAATTTATAGCTATTAAAAAATTTGGTGATCATGACAAACACTTATAAGAACTACAACCTATCAACCGTTGGGCTATGTAGATTATTTCAAAAAGAGAAAAAAACTCTAATTTGAAAATTTAGCATTTTTGGTAAATCGCAGCCACTTTTATCTGTGCACATGACACTTTTACGATCATCTTGCCTAACAAAAAACGAGATAGAACTATTTTTTAATTTCAAAAGAAAACAAGGGAAATAGCTCTTGCCTCTGTCTTTGCATTTACTCCATTGCTATACGAAAATTTCTTACTGCAGAAATGAAAAATGAATTTTTGAAGTGCATTTTTATAGTAAATTAAAATAGAGTGCAACGTATCATTTGCTATAATTCCATAGCAGAATTCTTCTCGTGTCATTTACTTAAGAACAATGAAATGTTATGGATTTTAGTGGTTCTGTGCCTACCAGAAAGTATTTAGTACAGCATTAAATAAATTATAGATTCCTTCTTTTCTACATGTATTTCCCGAAATATTTATGATCCGGCGATGATAGTAAGAACGTTTCCTAAATTTTAATGATTTGCTCTAGGATTTCTTTTGCATTTCTTGAAAATTCTATTGCTTTGCTGCCACAGCATGATTAAACTTACCATGAAATGAGGCTTCGTTGCTAAAGCAGAATTCTGTTCATTAAGATTTCTCTTAAAACTGCTTCAAATTCGCGCCACATGCTGAATAAACCTTCGCTAGACAATGACGCAGGATTTGTGTGTCGAACGCCCTTTTCTTCAGCGAAGTATTGGGGAGTTTGATGTACGTGTGGTAATACTATGGTTGAAAGTGAAGGGCTCCTCTCTAGGTCTTCTCAAACAGCTTCATTTGAATCATTAAGAATGGATTGACGACCGGAACGCTTTTCATCGGAGTCATTCCCTGTCCTTTCAAATTCATTCGTTACCAAACGGGAATCGGCATCCGTGAACGGCCGTTAACTGCATTTTCTTACTGGCATTTGGTGAACTATTCTGTAAGTCATTCTCTTTAGATACAACTACGCAGTCCAAAGTCTTCTTTCTTCATCATTATGGCTTCATCATGGACACACACGCACACCATCTGAGAACGGGACAGAAGAAAGAGATTCAATGAGAGAAAAATAATGAAGGACAAAAATATGAAAAGAGAGAGATTGAGGGCGAAGGAGAGAAAGCAAGAGAAAAAGAGAGACAGAGGTAAAAGCAGAGAGAATGTTAGCAATGCGATACAGAGGACAGATAGCAAGATAAACGCGAAGATGCAGCCAAACAAGGAAGTAGAAAAGAAACGAAATGAGACAAAGTGAGAGACAGAAAGGGAAGAGTGGGAATGAGGAAATCGAAAGTGGAAAAGAGAAATGGACGGAGAGGATGAAGATAGATAAAGGAAAAGAGAATAGAAAGATAAAGCGAAAGAGAGACACTGAGAAGACAGTAGCAGAAAATAGAGAAAAAGAGTAAAGAAGTTAGATATAGTTCAAAGAGAGAGCTGCCACGATTGCGCAGTGGCAAGCGCTGGCTTTTGACCATTCGTCCGAGATAGGTCAAGGTCCGAATCCAGGTGAGGGTAGATGCTGTGTTTTTCTTAAGGCACTGGCTCTTTCCCTTACATGTAACCAGTGGCCCTAAATATGGGACGGGAGACTGCTTATAGACCATTGAGTATTGTCACGTCAATTCATCGCCAGCGTCAATTTGTCGACAACGAAAATTCGTCGCCTGCGTCAATTCGTCGCAGACAAATTTGTCGACTACGTCAATTCGTCGCGGACAAATTCGTCGACTACGTCAATTCGTCGCGGAAAAAGTCGTCGACTCCGTCAATTCGTTGCGGACAAATTCGTCGCGTTTACATATTTTGGTTACATACAAAACGAATGCAGGAAAACGTATGATTTCGAACGTCTTCCGCCCTGATCAAATTTATAAGGTTTGGACACTCAGACAGCATAGGAATATTACGCTTTTTCTTTGGCACTAAAAATAGGTTTTTGGAACGTGTCGGGGCCGGTGTGGATCACAGCCCCCCCCCCCTACAAAATTTTCGTAAAATCTACAGTTTTTAATTCAGAACCACCAAATTTGGTATACTATCTGATGGTATTCTAACTTAGACTGTAGACGGTTTTTGGAAGCGGTTGGAGCCAGGGGGTCAGAGCACCCTCCCATACAAAATTTTCCTAAAATCTGCAGTTTTCAATTCTACCGTCTAAGTCAGAGTTTCATGATACCAAATTTGGTGGTTCTGAATTGAAAACTGTAGGTGGGGCTCTGACCCCCGAGTCTTGACCCATTCTAAGACCGTCTAGACTCTTAGTTAGAGTACCATGATATAGTATACCAAATTTGGTGGTTCTAAATTGAAAACTGTAGATTTTACGACAAATTTGTATGGAGGGGAGGGGGGGCTCTGAACCCCGGGCTCCGACCCTTACCAAAAACCGTCTACAGTCTAAGTTAGAATAACATGAGATAGTATACCAAATCTGGTGGTTCTGAATTGATCACTGTAGATCTTACGAAAATTTTGTATGTGTGAGGCTCTGACCAACCGGCCCCCGACGCGTTCCAAAAACCGTATACCGTCTAATATTTTTAGTACCAAAGAAGAAGTGTAATATTCCTATCCTGTCTGATTGTCCAAACTATATAAATTTGATCACGGCGGAAGATGTTCGAAGTCGTACGTTTTCCTGCATTGGTTTTGTATGTAACCAAAATTTGTAAACACGACGAATTGACGTATTCGACGAATTTGTCAGCGACGAATTGACACTCGACGTCGTGGTCGACGAATTTGTCAGCGACGAATTGACACTCGACGTCGTGGTCGACGAATTTGTCAGCGAAGAATTGACGCTCGACGAATCGTCGCGGTCGACGAATTGACGCAGGCGTCGAATTGACGTATAACCCCATTGAGTTGCTCAAAGTGGTCGTCGATTTTGTCAACGACGAATTGACGCTCGACGAATCGTCGTGGTCGACGAATTGACGCGCGACGAATCGTCGTAGTCGACGAATTGACGCAGGCGACGAATTGACGCAGGCGACGAATTGACGTATAACCTATTGAGTTGCTCATAGTGGTCGTTTAATCTCCGAAAAAAGAAGAAGAAAGGGAGAAAGTTAGAGATAGGGAGGGAGACGGAAAAGAGATACAAACGGCCTTTCAAACCTCCCACTCTAAACGGGCTTCGAACCACTTTCTTTTTAGAAAGAGATAAGTAGAATATGTACATAGCGGAAAAATTGAAAAATATATTCATTTGTTTTTGAGAGAAAAACTAGTTTATGGTTTATAAAAATATATTCCTT
Source organism: Macrothele yani (assembly GCA_039090855.1). Classification (NCBI taxonomy): domain Eukaryota; kingdom Metazoa; phylum Arthropoda; class Arachnida; order Araneae; family Macrothelidae; genus Macrothele; species Macrothele yani. The sequence continues at coordinate 163,810,914 of CM077029.1, read as the reverse complement.
TAGTTTTCCCAGAAAAAATAGTTAATGATTTCTCAGTGTATTTTCGCCGATGCTGATAGGAGTGCGTACGAGCATGTTGGTAGGAGCTTTTGATTTTAGAGTGCCTTTCGATTAGAAGGTACATTATTTTTTTATGGAAAATAAGGAAATATTAGTGGATACATCATCGTAAACAGATGTTTTAGTGGAAAAAATTAGATGGAAGATAGAGGATCCTGACTGGAAATAATAGTATAATAGCACAAAAGGTAGAAAAAGTCAAGATGTAAAGGAGAGGAAAAATTAACTCAGAGTTCTTTCGATTTAAATAAATTTTTAGTTTTCATCTCCACGTATTTACAACGTTTCATTAGCAACTGGTTTTCGCTTGGAATCTGTTTCAAGTTTGTGGCCGATGAATGAGCATAAGAATGCTAACTTATGCAGAACTTTAAAATCTCTTTTAAAAAAAATCTGGGTTTGTACAGTTTTTCGAAACCCACGATTCCTTAATTTCTCCCTATGAATTTCAGAGCATGAGAACAAGTAAAACGCTGCGATTGTACAATGGAGCGCAGTCACTGGAACTGTTTTTTACTGGGTACAACGCACTGCTTTAATAACAACTCATATGCAGCTTTTCGGTAATTTGAAGGAAAGTAAAACAATAGCTTCCTAGGTGTACAATAACGCTTTTTTTTTCTTTTTTGGTCGAACAGTATTTTCCTTTCTTTGGGAACATTTCCAGTAAGCCGAGCGTTTGCTACAAACCGCAGCTCTTATGAAGTACATATTTCATTTATTTTCAATTTATTTTCAGAGTTTGTGAAAAACAAAAGGAACAGCCACCTAAAAAAGCACAGTGCGAGCGTGTTTATGCGATCGAACTGAGAAATTGATTTCATTTAAAATAAAAGCGACAGAAACCTTCTGCGTTTAACGAAGGTGTTATGGATTATCGGCTCTGGGTTCGCAAATCCATGTACATGCAGGAATATCATCTACGCATGCTCCAGATACTGGAGAAAAATAGGTCCTTATGTATTTTTTCCAACGTTGTCTGAAGTGTTTAAAAACATTTTCATTCCGCCTACCTGTCATTCCCCCTTATTTTCGTCCTCAAGCACTGAATTTAAAAAGTCAGCACATAATTTTTCTGTTCCTTTTGTTACTCAAGAATAAAAGTAAAAAGAAAAAGATATGAAACAACTCTCCTTATTACTTAAACATGTGCCTGCAGAATTTCAAGCAAAATATGATCTTGAACACTTACCCAAAAGATATATATTGATGAGCCATTTCATTACGACCACGCCTAGCCTAGAGAAAAGAACGCGCCTGGAGACCGAACGGTGGCCCAGGTGAAGTCCACAGAGCAGTATATATACAACCCGAGGGCCTGCTTTCGGTTAGCAGAGTGTTCGGAGTCAGAATAAGAAAAGCTTCCGATTTATCGGAGTTTGATAAAAGACAAATTGTAATGGCACGGCGTCTCAGAACTACGATCTCGGAAACGGTGCGGCTTGTTCACGTGCCGCTGTAGTGAGTACGTATCAAAAGTACTGCACAGATGGCCAAACGACGAACCGTCGTCCAGTCGTGTGTCGTCCGCAGCTCGTTGATGCCAGAGGGGAGCAGAGACTGTCGCGCAGTGTTCACAGCTACCGCAAGACAACAGTACGACCAATCACCCGCAGGTACAACAGTGATGATCAGGGCAATGTATCACAACACACAGTTCATCGCAGCCTTCTGCGCATGAGCCTGCGTAGCCGAAGACCCAGCCGGGTCCCCATGTTCACTGAACGTCATCGCCAACAACGCATGAAATGGGGCCCAGATCGCCGAGATTGGAATCAAGATTCCTGGGCCGCCCCGGTGGCGCAGTGGTCTAAGCGATGGCCTCTGATCATTCGTCCAAACGGGGTCCGGGTTCAAATAACGGTGAGGCATGGATGTTGTGTTTGTGTTACGGCACTGGTTCTCTCCCTTCCCTGGAACCAGTGACCCTAAATTAGGGACGGGCGACTGCTTATAGCCCATTGAGTTGCTCACGGTGGTCGTTAAACCTCCAATCAAAAAAAAAAAAAAAAAAAAGATTCCTGGTGCATCACGTAGACGGCCGAACGCGAATACGCTGATTACTAACGGAAGCTATAGCACCTGGATGCACTGTTCGGCAGAAACAGGTGGGTGGCGGCGGTGTTATGCCGTGGGCGATGTTTTCTTGGGATACGTTAGGGCTGTTATCCCAATAGGACAATCCCTGACAGTTGTCAGGTATCTGAACATCGTTGCGGACCAAGTTCAACCATTTATGATAACTGTGTTCTTTGCTAGTGATGGCCATTACCAACAGGATAATGCGCCATGGAACACTGCCAGAATAGGCAAGGAGTGTTTAGAGGAACATGCTGGTGACTTTCGGTTAATGCTCTGGCCTCAAAATTCAGCTGACATGAACCCAATCGAACATTTGTGGTTCGACTTGGAAAAGCGTGTTCGCGCTAAATCACTACCACCCCGAAATGCACGGGTACTGGAAGACCTAGTACTGATATTATGGCACCAGATACCATAGAGTACCTATCGCCACCTGATCGAATCGATGCTTTGCGGAGTGGCCGCTGTTTTGCAGGCCAAAGTGGGTCCTACAGCTTATTAGGTGGGTGGTCATAATGCAATGGCTCATCGGCGTACTTATGACAGGTTTGCACCGGTACTGACAGGCGGCAGATCGGCATTAAGGGAGTCATAGCAAGCGTTCTTGTTCCATTTCATCTTAGCCATGGAAGAACAGAGAGTACACATCTGTTTTTGTTGGAAACTTGGTAAATCCAGCTACTGAAACTTCATGAATGCTAAGAGAAGCGTATGGAGACACAGCATTATCCCGCGGCAGAGTTTTTGAATGGTATGCACAGTTTCGCGACGAGCAAGTATCCTCTGATGATGATCAGAGATCTGGGTGTCGCTCCAGTGTGCGGACAGAAGAAAAAATCGAAGATGTGCGGAATCAGTTAAAGAATGATCGCCGAATTACAGTGAGACATTTAGCTGAGTCAGTGGGTATCAATCAGTAAGTCTATCTGTCATGAGATTCTACACGAGGATCTGGGAAAACGAAAACTTAATGCCAGATTGGTACCCCGCATTCTGAATGATGACCAAGCCTTTTGGCTGAGTCGGTGGGTATCAGTAAGTCTGTCTGTCATGAGATTCTACACGAGGAGCTGGGAAAACGAAACCTTAATGCCAGACTGATACCCCGCATTCTGAATGATGACCAAGACTTTTGGCTGAGTCGGTGGGCATCAGTAAGCCTGTCTGTCATGAGATTCTACACGAGGATCTGGGAAAACGAAAAGTTAATGCCAGATTGATACCCCGCATTCTGAATGATGACCAAGACTTTTGGCTGAGTCGGTGGGCATCAGTAAGTCTGTCTGTCATGAGATTCTACACGAGGATCTGGGAAAACGAAAAGTTAATGCCAGATTGATACCCCGCATTCTGAATGATGACCAAGACTTTTGGCTGAGTCGGTGGGCATCAGTAAGCCTGTCTGTCATGAGATTCTACACGAGGATCTGGGAAAACGAAAAGTTAATGCCAGATTGATACCCCGCATTCTGAATGATGACCAAGACTTTTGGCTGAGTCGGTGGGCATCAGTAAGTCTATCTGTCATGAGATTCTACACGAGGATCTGGGAAAATGAAAACTTAATGCCAGATTGGTACCCCGCATTCTCAATGATGACAAGACTTTTGGCTGAGTCGGTGGGCATCAGTAAGTCTGTTTATCATGAGATTCTACGCGAGAATCTGGGAAAACGAAAACTCAATGCCAGATTGGTGCTCCGCATTTTGAATGATGACCAAATGGGTGCTCGTTCACACACAGGATTGACGTGGATTAGGAGGATCAAACAGAAGCCATCTCTGGATGAATTTGAGGCCGCTGTGATGCAGGGGTAGCATGTCCGGCGCGTAACTGGAAGACCCTGGGTTCGATTCCCGATGGCAGCTGATGAGAATTTTTCCGTAACTGACTTAAACACATGGAAAGAGCGATGACTTCTCTTTGATGGATGCTCGTTCACCGACCTATTCCTATCTGCTGAGCACTGCAGCGGAGGACCCTGATTTTTGCTCCATAATTATTGCAGGAGATGAAATATGGTTCCTGCAGTATGACCCATAAACCTGGGAACTGTTCCCCAGGATAAAACGGACACTAAACGGACAGCATCATGCAGACATTACATCTATGCAAGCAGCCGTGACAAAACAACTTGCACACATCCCGAAAAGTGCCTTCCAGAACTCTTTTCAAAATCTTCACAAACGCTGCAACCTGTGCGTTGACTCTAAACAGCGGTAGTTTGAAGGTCAGCAGCATGAATTGTGAGTATGGTACTTTTTTACATTCTTTATTACGTCAGTCGTGTAACTTTTGGGACGTAGAATGTATATTCCTTATCAATAGGAAGCAGTACAGTCACATACACTGAAGGAGCAAATTATAAAGAACACAACCTAATAACGTGTTGGGACGCCCTTTAGATTTCAAAACAGCCTCGATTCGATGTGGCGGGAATTCAACGATATCGTTCTACAGGTATGTTCAGCCAAACGGATCTGATGGCGTAAGTCAATTTCCGAATATTCACTGCAGAAGGTGCTCTGTTGTGCATGGCTTTGCCTATGGCGCTACTGCTGAGATTTGTTAAACTGAAAGCAGGATCGATTCAAACTTTTCCAGAAATACTACACTGGCGTGCAAAAATTAAGGACGAGACGATTTTTCGAATATAACGTCGTGCAGAAGTGCTCCACATCGACTCAAATCATACCATAAGATCCCCAAGATGCAAGAGTATAAGACAAGTGAGCAAACCCGTCCAAACAAGGAATCCAAAGGATACAAAGGCACTTTATTGAAAAAGTAGCTTCGAGCACAACTGGACAGAAGACAGAAACGTCCATGTGACAGGCGGCTGCCAAGAAAAATCCAGTCTTTAGTAGGGAATATGATCACCCCTGACTGCGTTGCAGGATTTACAACGCCTGTCCATGCTGAAGACAAGGTTGTCAAGGTGCTGTTGAGACATCGCGGCCCATTCCTCTTGTAGCGCCAATCGCAGCTGCGGAATCGCTGCTGGCGGCTGGTGACGTGCTGCCAAGCGTCTCCCGAGAAGGTCCTACACGTGTTCTAGTGGAGTTAGGTCCGGGGACTTTGCGGGCCAATCCATGCGTTGAATATCTTCACTCTCCAATAGCTCTGCGACAGCCACTGTACGATGAGGTGTAGCGTTGTCGTCCATGAAGAGGAACTCAGGACCCACGGCACCTCTATAAACAGACGCACGTGAGGTAGGAAAACCTCGGTACAATAGGGGACACCAGTGACTGAACGTCCTTGGAAGATATGGAGGTCAGTACGGCTACCAAGCATGATACCGCCCCAAAACGAGAACTCCGCCACCTCCAAACCGGTCCTTTTCGATGTTGTTGGAGGTGTGATTGCGCATTCCCTGCTCTCTCCAGATGTGTATACGTCCAGAATCGCTCGTCAGACTAAATCAGGTCTCATCCATAAAGAGAACTCGACCCCATTGCTGATGTGTCCAATTCTTGTGTGCCTGACACCACAGAAACCGCCTTCTCCGATTAGTAGGCGTTAATGGCACACGCCGTACTGGTCGTCGTGCAAATGGACTACCTTTGTGCAGCCTCCTGGCCACGGTTAAATGTTATAACAGACGTCCAGTTATCTGTTGCATGTGCCTTGCGATTTCTCCCGCTGTCTGCCGTCTGTCTCTTCTCGTCTGTAGGACAATATACCGGTCGTCCGCCACCGTGGTTGCTCGTGGACGATCACTGCTAAACTCTCGGACAGTTGTTCCTGTCGTTTTAAATGTTCTCCAAGCTCGTGAAACGATGCAGTGAGCGATCCCAAACTCTTCGGCCACAATAGTCACACTTCGACCTTCTTCTAACTTCCCAATGACGCGACCTCGGGTAAAGTCATCCAGATGTAGTCTACTGGATTGCCTGTTGGCCATATCACACGGTGGCAGCAACTCGACGTCTTTCAAACCGATGTACACCGTGCAATAACTTTCAGCAAATTGCTGAGCGTACACCGCCCGTGTGCTTTATACTCTTCCGACACTCCCCTCCCCCCTACGGTATGCTGCATATATGCGCATTCCTTACTGTACCGGACCCTAGTCTATCTCCTGAGTGGTCTTTCGGTCCGTTCTGCCTGCTCGTTCCGCTGTTATGCTAATTTCTCCTCTTCGTCCTTAATTTTTGCACACCAGTGTACTATGTGAACTATTATGGGAAAGTTTTATACGAACTCGCTTTCATATTTTACGAATAAACCCTAAATTTAGGTGCGCTGTGTCGATAACAGATTTGCAATCTGGACGGAGACAAAATATCCCAAGGCCGTTTTGCGTGACAAAATCAACAACCAGCACCCGACCATCAATCTCATCCCACAGGTGTTTAATTGAGTTAACATCTTCAAACTGTGGAGGCCATCTTATCCCTTTGAAATCATTGTCATGCTTCTTAAACCACTCTACGACGAACCGAGTCTTTTGGCATGTCCTACTGGAAGTAACCCTCTCCAGCAGGTGACACCATTCACATATACAGATGAGCGTGGCTCGCGGTGATGTTAAGATTCCTCATGAGATTCAGATGCTGTTTCAGAGGTACAAAGGAACCTAATGTGCACCATGAAAACACACCCCAGACCATTACAAGCCCTCCACCAGCTTGTACAGTTAATGCTAGGCATCCGTCGGTATGAATTAACTGAAAGTATGACTGATCAGGCCAGACGGCCTTTGTCCAGTCCTCGAGGGTCTTATTTTCGTGCTCCTATTCCCACTTCAGATTAATTTGTCGGTTTTGAAGAAGAACTACGTCTTCTTCCGCGCTGGGTAGGGGGTAACATCGGAAGCTCGGATGCAACGAAAACATGTCACACTTTGAACGCTTATGTCTTCGAAACTAATAATCATGGAGTAATAAATAATACATCATTAGATAGTTTATAGAGTCCCATTTACAATAAAACAAGTTTCGATCCTCCACCCGCTAACTCTTCGATACGATGGCGTTAAAAAGTTAAGCTAAATTTCGCGTGATTTTGTTTCGCCGCACGCCGTTTTAAGGTTGATAACTAGTGAATAGATAATGATAGCGACGACCTCAGCCCCGCATTCCGTAACTGACCGTGAGAGCTAAAGGACGTATGTGATAAACCGAAATAAATTGGATTTAAAATTTGTTTATTTGCTAGATAAAAACAAGTTGGGTGACGAAAATTAAGAAATGCCAGGAAAATCACCATAAGAACCGACGAAATTTTGAAGAAACAGCTAGAGGAGAACGAGAGGAATCCGCAAAGGTCCGCTAAGTTATCAACCGAAGGGTCACGGGAATGTAGGGAGCGTCAAAAATCCGCGCGCCAGGATGCGTTTCATCCGAATTCCACGTTAGAGCCACAACATGCAACTGCACAGATTGATCCTGAACAGCAAGAACAGATGGAGAAGATTGATGTCATCTATACAAATTTTCACCGCGAGCATGGAATACCAATATACATCGCCAGGCTTCGCAACTTCTTTTTTTTTTTTTTTTTTTTTTTTTGATTGGAGGTTTAACGACCACCGTGAGCAACTCAATGGGCTATAAGCAGTCATAGGGTCACTGGTTCCAGGGAAGGGAGAGAGCCAGTGCCGTAAGACAAACACAGTATCAATGCCTCACCGAGATTCGAACCCGGTCCCTTCTGGACGACTGATCAGAAGCCATTGCTTAGACCACTGCGCCACCGGGGCGGCCTTCGCAACTTCGCTGGATAATGAATGTATTACATCTCAAATATTTACCCCGCCGATGCATTCTGAATCTAAACAAGAACAAGAGCAACAAGAAGAGCACATTACACCCGAGACATATCGCCAAATTTATAAGAACGCAACTAAGGTGTTTGAAAAACTATTTCGGAAGAACGATTTCTTCAGAAACAATATACTAACTGCTGACAACGATGATACAACGCCTTCTACTTCTACTTACATTAATGTACGAGATCCGATCTAAAAGTTCCGAGACTAGGCCGATATATAACAAAGTACGTACGTTACCTAACTCTGGCTATGGTCTCAAAGTAGTGTTCTTGGGCAGCGGTACAACGCTGCCAGCGTTTTCGCCATTGTTGGTACGCTCCCTGAAAGTCCTGTTCACGAATCGTGCCAAGCACCGTCTGCGATTCTAGATGGATCTCATCCATGGTTTCAAAACGGCGACCCTTGAGCTTCAGCTTCGGGAACAGAAAGAAGTCGCAGGGGCCAAATCCGGCGAGTAAGGCGGGTGAGGAAGGGTAGTCATGTTGTTGCGGCTGACAAACTGGCGTGTTGCTAACGCTCTGTGTGCTGCTGCATTGTCATGAGGGACCAGAAAATCGTCCCTGCGCCACATTTCAGATCATTTGCAGCAAATGTCTTCCCTAAGACTCTGCAGAACATTACAGTAAAACGGTCTAGCCTTGGGGGACGAAATAATTGTGCACAACCCCACGAATGTCGAAGAACACGATGGGCATGCTTTTGGGTGCGCCCCGGACCTGTCGGGGCTTCTTCGGTCGTGGAGATGCCGGGATCTCCCACTGCGACGACTGTTGCTTGGTCTTCGGGTCGTAACCGTAGTCCCAAGTCTCCTCCCTAGTTATGACCCGCGACAGGAACATTTCATACGTCTCCGTTCCCGATTTGACGAGTTTGACGCAGAATTTGATGTTCGCTCGCTGCTCTAGTTTGCAATCTATACCAAAATCGCAGCTGTGTTCTGCACGTGGTCACTAAATATCGTGTAGCACAGCTCCTGATGTTCACAGAACTACGCCACTCGGCACAATGACCCATGAAGGTCATTGCCCTCGACCGCTGCTCGCGCATCCGCGTACTGCCATCTGTTGGAGCGCTACGTACCTAGTCTCGGAACTTTTTGATCGCACACGTTGCGCATAGTTGCTACCGTGCCCCTTTGATTGTTTTTAGCAGGGACATGGCGGACGTCTGCTGTTGTACTACGCAGTTACTTCACACAATGGATCTCGTCTGTTACCCTGTCCAATCCTCCCCATCAGCCGTTGAACTCGAACATCTACCAGTTTTAGCCCTCCGAAAAACCGCCGACTGCTTGTGTTTTTGTTTGTGCAGCATACATTGTACACTATCTATGCAGTAGTTCTTGTAAGCTGAGGGTCTTTTCTGAGGTGCTGCGTCTTCCTGCCTAGAGCCCGACTATCATGCCTCTATCAAAGTGGCATAAATCGCGAATCTTTTCCATATTGCCGGTATCTACGCTTCGTACCCGTCAAAATGCTTTGCAGTAAGATGTGTATAAAGCCATCTCAACATCATAGTTGCGTGCAAAAGTGAGGACAGCAGGTGTCTGATTGCTATTGGATGTTTTCTAATAATTTTTAGGATATATGAACGAACAAAGAAGAATGAAAGGTGCCGCCCCGGTGGCGCAGTGGTCTAAGCGATGGCCTCCGATCATTCGTCCGTAAGGGGTCCGGGTTCGAATCCCGGTGAGGCATGGATGTTGTGTTTGTCTTACGGCACTGGCTCTCTCCCTTCCCTGGAACCAGTGACCCTAAATTAGGGACGGGTGACTGCTTATGGCCCATTGAGTTGCCCACGGTGGTCGTTATACCTCCAATAAAAAAAAAAGGATAAAAGCCGCCTCGAGGTTTTGGATAGTTAGGGAAGGGGGTTGGAAGGAGTTCATTAAAGTGCAACAAATGCGTATACAAAGACTGTTCCATAAAAACAGAGTAATTTTTTTTAGTTGGCAACAGTGCGAAGGGGGAAAATATCTACGCAGACGGCAAACTGAACTAAGGAATTATCTATGGCAACAGTTATTGGCCGTGGCTGACGATTCTGGTTTTGTTATTGCGCAGTTGTTTAAGGTACGTCTGCATTTCGCCATACAGCTATGGAGGTCAGTGATTCAGAGTTAAGAAGTGAAATGCGTTGTGCTATAAAATTGTGCGATCGTTTGGATAAAATGGCTCTAGAAACATGATTTAATGATAAAAGGTTACAAAGACAAATGTTTGGGTGAGTCAACGATTTTTAGATGGCACCATGGTTTCAAAAATGGGCGTTTGTCGCAGAACTCGCTCCTAGGCCTGGTCGACCAGAAAGTGTTGTTACGGAGCGTATTGTTAACACTGTTTGAGCAATCCTGCAAGAAGATCGAATGACGTTTGCAAACATAGCGGCGTCAACTAATATTTCAAAAACGTCGGCATTCCGCATTCTACGCAATAAATTACTACTGCGTAGTGTGTGTGTTCCAGATGGGTACCTCATCACCTGATGAGAGGATAATTGTTAGCCAGAGTTCAGGTGTGTCATGAGTGGAAACAAATGATTTGAAAAGGATCCAAAGTTTCTAAACACAGTAATAACTGCAGATGAAACATGGGCCCACCATTTTGATCCCGTCACGATGCGCGCAATGAGTGTCTGGATACACACAGGCTTACCTCCTCCGAAAAAAGTCTACCAAACCAAATCAGCTGGGAAGGTGGTGATGATGATGATAATCTTTGATCATAAAGGTGTAGTCTACCAGTATGCGGTTCCTACACAAATTACTATCAATGCTGTGTATTACATTTCCGTCTTGAAGCGTCTGCAATGACACATATTGATTAAGCGACCGGAACTGGTGAGAAAATAGACCCTACATCATGATAACGTACGCCCACATGTGGCTGCTTGTGTTCAACAGTTTCTTACGAAATGCAGTATTGAAATCATGCCGCAGCCCAGGTAGCAATATTATGTTGGACCAACCGTGGGCTTTCAACGGTCGGCCCAGCGACGAGGAGACTTGGCGGCCAACAATTAAATATGTGTTGGTTCAACTGTTGGATCCACATTGGAAAACTGTTGCAAACAGTTTTCCAATGTGATCTTGTGTTGTTGGACAACCATGGTTGGTCATATGTTGTTGGACAACCATCGGACAACCGTTAAGTAGTCATTTGTTGATAAATGGTTTGTCATGTGTGGTGCGAAAAACCGTTGGCCAATCTTCGATAAACAACGCAACCTTCGCCCAACGCTGCCGGCGCAAAAATATCATTGGGCCAACCGTTGGCCAATGTCAGTGTGCTACTTGGGAGCCTGCTTACAGTCCTGAACTCGCGCCTTGCGATTTCTGGTTGTTTCCAACAATGAAGGAGAAGTTCCGTGGCGCAACATTCAACACAGATGCTGCCGTTATTCAAGTTGTACAGGGGTCGCTAAAGCAGCTTCCACAAAATGACTTCGACACATGCTTTGAAAAGTGGACTGAACGACGCGACCGTTACATATCATCCGAGGGAAGATACTTAGAGAAAAAATTACATATATTTTGCTGTACCTATATTTCTTCCTTTTGTATGATTTTACTCTTAGTATTTATGGAACGGCCGTTGTAGGTTCAGTGGGATTGAAGTCTGGACACAATGTACACCACTGCATTAGCTGTGTATCCATTTCTACCAGATAATGCGTCTTCGACGTTATCTGTGTGGGGACGCCCGTTCTTATATGTTAGGATGAAATTTGGCAGTTGAGCCGGCATACGTTCTCGCATGGAAATCGAGAATTTCATTAATGTATTTTACGGTAGTCACAGGATCTAAAAAAAAAAAATAGCGTAGATGACATACTATTGAGGCGACGCATGAGACAAATTGAAGCAGCGATAAGCTTGCCGGCGTAGTTCAGTTGGAAGAACAGATATTTCGGAGTAGGAAGCCGTGTGTTCAAATTCCAACACTGGCGAAAAGGTTATGTGAATAGAAAGTGTCAGTAAGAGATATACAGTCCTTTGTGGTAAGACGTAAAGAAGAAAAAAAAACTTTTTCGATGTACTTCTAGAAGCAAAGATGTAGAATAATACCTAGTTTAAATTTCAAAGCATTTGTATTTACGACTACTAGTGGCCAGATTATGTATTTAAAATACTGAACTTTGTTCTAGCAGTAGGAGTTTCCCAATAAAAAAAAAGTTTAAATTCGGTTTAATCGGCGCAGAGATATTGTGTCCACAAACGGACGGACGGACGGAAGGACATGTGATATAAGCACGCACGTCTTTCTAAAAGACTTGCAAATACTAATCTTCACGTGATCATGGGTAATGTGATTGTAAAGACGCTTTTTATGCGTGATGGAAGCATGGAAATAATTTTCATAACACGCACTGTATTTTTAGTGACCTTCCTATAGTTGAGGAATGCCCAGAATTATGCTAAGGAATTGTAAATATAAAAAACACGTGCTGCCGTATTTTGTTTTGTGTGTATTGATTCGTATACCTTCAAGTAAAGAAAGGCGCCTGCCATGGTTTTACGCATGTTATTTTCTTTCCAATTATAAAACTTCGCATACAAATAATTACGGGGTATAGTTTCATTAATGAGAACGACGAAATCCAAAAGCAATAAAATTCATGACATTGATGGTGTTTATCAGCGAGCTTGGCTCCAATGAAATTTCGATTCTCGCGAACAACACGAATATATAGAAGGTAACTTCTGAGACTTCTTAGAGTTACAATTTTTCGAACGTCCTCAGTTGTGAAACAATCCGTCTAAATTTTTATGGTTAGTTCTCCTTCCCCAGCTCTGGGCACGTATATTGATTTTAATGCAGCTTCCTAGATGAATGCAATAAAGTTGAAGAATCTAATTACCTAGCAGAAAACTACTTGAAGAACTAATTCTCTTCTTTAAAGAAAATCTCCAAGGTTTCTTAAAACATAAAAACTGATATCAGGACAATTATCTTTCTTTCCATCAAAAGCAGCTGTCGAATAAGATTTCCCCCGTTCTAGTAATTCGCATAAATAGGTCATCATATTTTTTTTCTTTCCGGGGAAGGGATCGAGCTGACCTCATTTCCAAGCAGAATATTTCTCTCTCTGTTGTTTTCCGCAAGCATGCATTACGCTCCCTAGAGCACAGATAGCGAGATGGCAGTTCAGCTTCAGATCACCAGTGTTGCTGATGGACTTCCCTTGTCTTTAAGACGCCAACTGTAGTAGTTGTTGGTCTCAGATATAGACTCAGAATTCACAGGAGGAAGTTAGAGTAGGTGGTCCCGAAAGGACTTCGAGAAACAGATTTCATCTTTGAAGAATCATTGGACCCTCGGGGGGATGCCAGCGAACTAGGTACAGTTTTTTTTTTGGTTTTTGTTTTCTCGGGAGCTATGCCCTTTATTCCTTTTTTTATCCGGTAAAAATAGAGGTCGATATTTTGTTTACTATTCAAATATCTCCTCAGTAAAGAAGGAGACATGGTGAGTGTGTTTGTCTCTGAAATGTTTTCAGATAGTTATGAGTAGCAAATCGGCTAGATTGGTTGAAGAAGCGTATATGCTCCAGATTTGTCCGTCTGTCTGTCCGTCCGTCTGCACGATAACTCGCGTAAAAATGGTCCGATTTTCAGGAAATTTTAGTATGTGGTAGGGGACAACCTGGGGAGGAACTCTATTGAAAATGGGCGAAATGGGGTCACACTTAGGTCAAAACATAGGAGCAACATCCATTCCATCACCCTTATGCGTCATAACCAATGTAAAAATGCTTCGATTGCGACAAAACGTTAGTATGTTGTTCCGGAGGTATACTGAACCAATTCTGTTGAATATCATCGAAATGGGGTCAAAAGTAAGAGCACAGGAGCGAGATTTATTCCACAGATATTATCCTTATAACTTGAGTAAGAAGTTGAGTAATGATTCCTGGTATGTTGGAAAGCTTATCATAATCAATGCATTGCATGATTTTACTAATTTGTTATGTCAAATTTTACTTTACGTTGCTTATAGTCATACTGAAAAAATACACTGCAGGCCACCGAAAATGCAACACCAAGAAGGACACGAGATAGCAAAGCCAGATTTACTGGACACATAACAACAGATACAAAGATGAAATGATTGAGCTTACAGGCCCGTGTGACTTGCGGAACACGCAGATATCAATAGTTCGTGTGGCCTCCATGGCTGGCCGCCGCATGGAACGAAAGAGGCTTTATATGTGGGCTTGGGTTATGTCGGTCCGGGCTGCTTCCACACGTTGCCACAGTTCATTAGGCGTAGCCGCGTGTGGTGCTTGCCGGGCCACTCGGTTGCCGATCAGCGACCAGACGTGTTCGATGGGCGACATATAGGGAGAACAGGCGGGCCACGGCAGCAGTGACACCTGGTGGGCCGTGAAGAATTGTTGCACGATGCGTGTCACGTGCGGGCGCGCATTGTCATGTGGAAACGTGGCCGCTGACAGATCCTGCAGGTAAGGGAGGACTACAGGCTCCAAAACGTCGGAGATGTAGCGGTGGCTATTGAGTGCACCGACGATGCGTACCAGAGGGGTGCGGGTGTCATATCCAATTGCGCTCAAAACCATAACTCCTGGGGACGGACCGGTATGGCGATGCATAATGCAGGCGTCATACAGTCTCCCGCCGCGGTACCAGCACACGCTGATTCGACCATTGTGGTGTTGCAGGCAGAAGCGGGATTCGTCGGAAAAGACAATGTCGTGCCATTCTGTAATCTAGGTGCGGCGTTCAATGGCCCACTGCCGCCGCACTTGCCGGTGGTGTAACGTCAATGGTAATTAGAGCAATGGGCGCCGTGCGACAAGTCCCCGCTCCTGCAGACGATGTCGAACGGTACGTGCTGACACAGGTTGTGGCGCAACACACCCTAATTCCTGCGCTAACGTTCTTGATGTGGCGGTGCGAGCCGTCAATGCCCGCCGCACAACATGCCGGTCCTCTCGTTAGGTGGTGTGCCGCGGCTGTGGCAATCGCTCACGTCGGTCCGTCCGTCCCTCCTGCACCCATCGAATCCATACTCGCCTCACTGTGGCTGGATGTCGTCCCACACGGACGCTGATGTCTCGGTACGATAAACCGCTGTCACGATAAGCCACTATTCGTACTCTGTCGACCTCCGAAACGTGCTGGAATGACTGCCGTATTCTGCGACGAGGCATCAGGAAGCTTAGCACGCACAGGTCCGGCAGAAAAACACACTTCCACTATTTACACCCCGCCTTCTGTGCACCCTTCTTATAGTGTTTGTGGGTGGCGTGCCGGGCGCACATGATTTGCATATGCCTTGCAATGCTAATCGTTTGCATGACCTCTCGCGGGCGACGCATGCTGCGAATTTCAGGCTAATCGGATGCTTCCTTCTTGGTGTTGCATTTTGGGTGGCCAGCAGTGTATCATTTTGACACAAGATCACACAGACATCATTAGCGTTAAACCATGCTGATGAAAAAGTATTAGTGCCAACAGATATGGGTGTATGTCCTGCCTGTAAACCAAAATGTTCACAATAATTTTCGTCAAAGCCCGCTGACCTTTATACCTATTCAGAAGCAAATAAAGGTTCTAAATTGCTTAATTTGTCGCAAAAACCGAAGAGCAAACAAAAAGAAATAAAAAGCCCTTTGGAAATGTTATTTGATTAATCGGAAACTGTGTATTTCAGAAGAAAAAATGAATCTGAACGTTGCAGATGTGGATGATGTGCTGATTGATCTTCCCGTTATTCACATGGAGTTTATTGCCATGTAGCATTACATTAGAACTCCGTTTATTTTTCTATTTGGGGAAAAATCATAAGCTGATTGTGAATTCAAGTTTTTGTGTTTACTGCTTTCCAACGTAATCTAGAAACCAACTAAAGAGTCAACGTCCAATCCCATTTTCAAATATGTTTCTGGCCGTTTGAAAAAAACAGCGGAAAAATTAGAAAATGTTAATAAAACGGAACAAGAAAGATGACACCGAATTTTCGGTTTTAATGAGCGCGTCTTTTGAATACTTTCCGACGCGAATAAAATTTAACAAATTTATTCAAAGTCAATGGAACCGGTTAGTAAAAAAGATCAACCGGATTTTTGCAATCGATAAAACACCCAGAAGTAGGAACAGCTATTTATTTACTTCCAAAAGCAGCTAAAAAGTAAGTTACGAAAAGTAACAAATAGCACAAAAATTTTCTTGTAGCAGAAGGAAGAATTAGAGACAAAGAGATTTTCAAATCGAATAGTTAAAGATATATTCAAGGAAACATGACTTTACGCTACGCCTCCTAGCAGAGAAATTTTGCATAATGGGAAAGTTGAAAATTGGTGAAAAATATTCTTCGTGGAAAAAGCTATGCTAAGGAAAAATAACTTTTCAAATACGTCTCCCAGGAGCAGAGATAACGGGAAAAAGGTTTTGACCTTTACGTCCCCTAGCGAAAAATCTGTGCATTATTTAAAGGGCATGATGCTCACAGTAAAAAATAAATTTATCAATCGGGTTTTTAAGATCAGAGATACAGCTGCTAAAAGAAGTACAGAAACACCATCTACGGACAGAACTGTAAACTACAAAACTCCTCAAATACAAACCTGAAGTGTTCTACAAGGCAAATGGTATCCGGTGTTGAAAGAATTTTTGAAATCGCACATTTAGAAGCAGAGGTAGTGAGAAAAACAGATTAAACATTGGTGCTCGTAGTGGCGAAATTACTCATTATTTTGGGAAGAATATATTTCACAGTGAGTAGTATGTGACTGAAAAAGAAGTTTTTCAGTCGGGTTTTTAATCCCGCAGATATTGCTGCAAATGGAAACGTGAACTTACGCCCACGACTGGCACAATTGTGCGTTAAGAAAAATTTGAAAACATATGAGAAACATTTCGCACTGGAAGCGCTGTCGAACAATGAAAGAATTTTTCAAATCGGACTCTTAGAAGTAGAGATATCGACAAAAATAAAATACAAATCTCCCTGGCGGAAAAGCCATGCATTATTTAAAAAAGGAAATGTTCTGAAAAGGTTTTTCGACGTGAGTCGTATAGGTCCACGAAAAAGAAAATTGAGTCGAGTTTTCATAAGCTCAGATTTTGCTGCAAGTACATCAGAAGAGGAAAAAATGCTTACGCCCTTTGATGGACAAACCATTCTTTATCAAAAATCAGAAATTATATTCAGATCCTTTTCCATCCGGTGCAGGAAGAATTTTTTCAAATCGAAGTTTTAAAAGCAGAGATATCGGGGGAAACACAATTTACATTTCCACTCCCTAGTGGAAATTCTAAACATTTCTAAACAAAGAAACTGCACCTAAAATACACTGGCGGAAAGTGAAAAAAGAACACCAAGAAGGAGACATCTGATACAAACGAAATTTATACAGCATAATAACGGAATACAGAGGATAACGTGATCAAAACATTATGGCAAAATACAGCTGTATTTGCTGGTAAACTGAAAAATAACATTTTCCATGTAACGTGGTTAGTACGAGGTTGAACCGCCATGAACTGCGTCACACTGTGCAATTCTGGCATGGAGTCTATCGTACAGATGTTGGATGTAAGTTTGGGGTATTGAGTTCCAAGCATCCTCAACCTGGACGCGTAAATCGGGGATAGTCGTGGCTGGCCGGGGAGACCGGATAAGTCGTTGTCCCATAAAATCCCACACGTGCTCGAATGGGGGACAAACCCGGTGAACGTGCAGGCCATGGAAGTTGTCTCACACCCTGAAGTGCATGTTGCGTTTCACGTGCCGTGTGTGGGCGTGGGTTATCTTGCTGAAAAACACCACGATGGACCGACCTTACAAATGGCACAACAACGGACTGAATGATGTTGTTGATGTAGGAGGTGCTGCTTAGCGTACCCGGTACAAACACTAGTTGTGTACGGGAGCGATATCTGATCGCTCCCCACACCAGCAGACCAGGTGTAGGCCCTGTGTGTCGCTGGTGGATGCAAGAAGGGTGGAGACGCTCCCCTGTGCCTCTGCGAACACGCATACGGCCATCGGAGGCTCCCAAGCAGAATCTGCTTTCATCGCTGAACAAGACAGATCGCCATCGCGTTCTCTAGTGCAGACGTTGGCGACACCACTGCAGCCGTTCCTGACGGTGGGCTGGAGTCAGAGGTACACATGCCAGAGGCACACGTGCACGTAGTCCTGCATCCAGTAGACGGCTGCGGATTGTTCGCACAGTCACCTCAGGTGCAACGGCAGCTCTGATTTGCGTCGCAGTGGATGTTCTGCTTGACAACGCCACTCTTCTTATGCGTCGATCGATCCGCTCGTCAGTCCGTCTGTGACTCCCGGTTCCACGTCTTCTCGTGTGGGAATGTTCCTCGGACCATCTACGCCACCATCGTACCACCACCGATACTTCCAGTCCAATTTGTTCCGCAATACGACGATACGACCACCCAGCCTCGCGGAGTCCGACTAGACGACCTCGCTCAAAGTCCGATAACTGCTGAAATCGTACATGTCTTCCATGTTCAGGTATTGCAGCTTCTTCAGGGTCTTCGTACGTTTCCGTAAGCCGACGACTGATTACATTCACTTCACCGTACTCTTTAAATACCACCGACGATAATTTGCCTATTATGCCGTGCTGTGGCGTAAGCGCTCACCGGTTGGTCCCGAAATTAACATCACACCTACATAAACTCAACCCCATTAACATATGCAAATTTCATGATCGCCCGCCAATTCCTTCTTGGTGTTCTTTTTCACTTTCCGCCAGTGTATATGATGACGCCCACTGGCGGCAGAGTTGTGAATTATGAAATTGTACAAAATATGTGCAATATATTCTTTATAGCGAAAGTTAAGAGGTAGAAAAATATTTCTTCAAATATGACTACTAGAAGCTGAAATAGCGTGGAAAAGATTTTGCATATACGCCCCTAGCGGGGAAAACTGAGCACAAGGTAAAGATAATAATATTCGCAATTTTTGTCGTAGAGAACCAGTCCCAAATTTTTTTTCTTCAGTACCTTATTAGAGGCTGAAATACAATTGCAAATAGAAATATGCACTAACGCCACCTAGCGTCGTAACTGTGCAGCATTAAAGTTCATGAGTGCACTCAAAATGTTTTACCAAGTGTGAACGGTATCCTGTGTGAAAAGATGTTATTTAAATCGGACTTTTAGAAGCAGAGATATCGAGAAAAACAAATTACCTATTTACGTTATGTAACTGCAAATTTTGTATTATTTTGGGCAGGAAATGCGAATCTAATGCTTTCGTAGGAAGCAGTGTGTCGCGGAAAAAGGATTACCTCAATCCGGTGTTTAGAAATCAAGGCATAGCTGAAAATATATGGCAAAAAAAAATATGTGCTTACGTCCTCTTTTGACAAAATTGTGAGTTTAGAAAAAGTAGAAATTATATACAATATATGCTTAACTAGGAACGCAGTCCGACAGAAAAAGAATATTTCAAATCACAAAAAGGGAATATATCGATAAAAATAAAATGTGCAGTTACGCCTCCAGTCGGAAAAAGTGTGCATTTTTACGAGCAGGTTAGATCCGCATACAGTTTTGCGTCGAGATCTGACGTAGAAAGAATTTTTTGAAGTGAGTTTTAAGGATTGCATGTACTTAATAAACACATCGGAAACGGATATGTGCAGATAGTAAACACATCGGAACACATCAGATATGTGCAGATAAAACAGATATTAAACACATCGGAAACAGATATGTGCACTTATGGCCCCTTGTGGCCAAATGGTGGATTAAGAAAATTTTTAAATTATATTTAAATAGTTTCTCACTTCAAAGCGTAAAAAAGAAGTCTTTTAATCGAACTCTATAAATCAGATGCATCAAGGAGAATGCAATATACATCTACGCCCCTGAACGAAAAACTGTTTATAATTAGTTTTATTAAAAAAACTGACTACAATTAGCTGATTATAATCAATAATTATTAATTCGAAAAGAAACTGGACGCAAACTGGTCTTTGCTTTAAAGTGGATATAAAGAAAGAAAAACTGTTTAAAAATTGTTTTAATCGTATTTTGAAACGCAATGGATTGGAATAACCTAGGTCTAAAATTCAAATTCGTTAGTATCTGCGTTTACACCACCTAGTGGCGAAGTTATGCATCGCAAAAGAAAAACAAAACAAAAAAACGGATCATTATTCACACAGTTCAAGCTTCCCAATGCAAATGAATTTTCAAAATCGGACTAATATATGGGTCCACAGGGACGGACGGAAGATTATAGTGATAACATAAGCACGTTCTATTTTTTTTTAAACGCGTGCTAAAAATTGTTACTGGAGGCTATATGTAACGGTGACATGCAAACGAGCCATGAAAGTATTTTGGCAAGTATTTCGTCGAATTACAGCAAACTATAGACAATAAGAAAATATGTTATGAATGAACAAAACAGCAAGAGTTGTGTGTCCCTTCAGCGTGGTACCAATTAAGCAAAATTTTGAGAGAAAACAGCTTTCCACTTTTTCGCCGCGTTTTTCTCTCTCAAAATTTTCAGTAAAGATTGATATTTATTCTTCTACGATCATTTCGAAAGTTTCACTGCCTGACTTCAAAAATAACAAATATTTGTCGTAGTAACACCGTATACGCAATCTTCAATTCTCAACAGTCCCTCACTTTTTCAAATCTGGCAGATCTTTGTGTTGTCATCCAGTGATTGAGTTGAGATTTTTGGGTTTCTTCAGTCTGACGGAAATTGGGGTTTACTTTCATTTGATGGAAGTTGTACAATTTGTGTTTCCTTCCAACTGATGGAAATTAAAGAATTTGAGTTTTCTTCCAACTGTTCAGCCCTTTCTTTTTTGGTTTGTTGAGGTATTTTTGTGTCCTTCTGTCTGAGGGAAGTTGAAGAATTTAGGGTTTCTCCTATGTGATAGTACACATACAATCACTGATTTAGAAACTTTTATTAAATACCGGGTTGGACTTCCTTTAGCCCGAATTACAGCAAGTATGCTGTTTGGCATATATTCCGCAAGTTATTGGGATGTATCTACGTCTACTCTACAGAGTACCAGGCGTTCACCAGATAGTCCTTGGACTGTCTCAGATCTGACGGAAGACGACTTTTCTTCTGCATCTGTTTTTCTAACATGTTCCGTACATTCTCAAAAAGGTTCACATCCGGGCTTTTCGGTGACCAACGAAGATGGTGCAAGTCGCTGTCATGCTCGCTGAACCACTGCTGACCACATCTTGCACGATGAACAGTAGCACTGTCGTCCATGAAACTGAGGTCACCTGCTGGATAAAAAGTCAGCATTGCAGGATGGACTTGATCGGGAACCATATTCAGATAATCCTTGTAAAACAACAGACCTTCCAGTAATATCAACTGATTCGTTTCGCACCAACAGAACGTGCCCCACACAATGGCACAACCTCTTGAACCTTGAATTGTGTTTACAGGACAAGATGGATCCGTTGCTGCATGGGGATCCCGCCAAACTCTCTGCCTACCATCGGTACAGAATAAGGTGCGACGCAACTCGTCCGACCACATGGCATTTCTCCAGCCTTCTTGTGTCCAGTAAAACGAACTTTTCGGTTCTTCGCAGAAATCAGTGGTTTCGGTACACGTGCGCGGCAGCCAATACCGATCTTCTTCAAGTCCACGACCACAGAGATATAAGTCGGGGGCAGCCTAAATGCTTCGGTCAATTGCTGCACACACCAAGCCCTGCTTCTCCGAGCAAGCTTTGTCTTAGACGATGGCGGTCGCGTTCCTGACAGATTGTCGTCGCGCCCAGTTACGATTCTTAGAGAAGCAGTGCGAGTTATTTTTCTACTGGCTAAAGACACGGCATATCTCACCTTTTGAGAAACCAGTCAGCTCTCATCTTTTCAAAATCGTCGTTCCAGCTAAAAAGGCACCCATATTAAGCCCATTATCGAACTCTGAAAGGTTCTTTGTTTTTCCTGTTGTGATCAATACTGCTGACGATTAGTGACACACTTATCAAGTAACGCTTATGTACATCTACATAAAGGTTTCTAATTTAGTGTCCGGTGGGTGTAGTTAAGGAATTTGTGATGACTTCCATTTGATGGAAATTGAAGAATTTGTATTCTTCCAACTGATGGAAGTTGAAGAATTTTCGTTTACTTACATCTGATGGAAGTAGAGGGATCAATGTTTTACGTAATTAGATGGAAGTTGAGGCCTTTATGTTTTCTTCAGTCTGATGCAAGACAAGGAATTTGTTTGGGCTTTACGTTTTCTTCAATATGATGCAAGACAAGGAATTTGTTTGGGCTTTACGTTTTCTTCAATATGATGCAAGACAAGGAATTTGTTTTTCTTCGATTGGTTGGAATAAATCCATATTCTTCAACTCGCCCACGAGATGGCACACAGAAAACGATCGGTTATATCTGAATAAGCAGGAGGCAGATAGGGAATGTGAGAATGTGAAAATAATGCTACTTCGACAATCCAAGAAATTCATTTCGGTCTCCGAGAAACCCGAAATTAATAGAAGAATACAAGTACAATCATTTTCCATCCAGGAAAAATGTGGACAGAAACCAGGAACGAAAACGAACTGTTGTTCTAATTCACAGGCAATTCGTAAGATAGGAACCAAAATAGGTGATGAATGCACTTAGACGAACTGAAGATTTTTGGCGTGAATTAAAGACAATGATCCACGATATTTATTAGACTCTACTGATGTATTCGGTGCAACCCTGAAGATTCGATGAGTAGTGGTGCTGCTACATAACAATGATATTGGCTACGCTGTATTAAATTAATACCAGCGAAGCTGAGCGTAATTTATCCTTCATGAAACACCACGTGAGTGTTTAGAAAGATGCTACTATTGTTGTTAAATGTTTGATCGAATCTCGAGTGAAGTGTCTGTTCCAAACAACTGAAACCAACTTCAAGAATGAAATGATATTTGAATTCAACTACACAGTGAGAAGTGGTGCATTCACTAAGGAGGCGACGCTGTAATATAATTATGAAGGGTAGCGAGAAACCACAGGAAAGTTAGAAATTAATAATCTCATCTAGATACTTGAAAATTGCATAGGATGAAATAAAAGAAACCGTTATTTAGAATGATACGTAAAAAATTGCAAAGCCACTTAAGCGTTAAAGTTTTGCTGTCTGGAGAATGCCTACTTGATCAAATGATGTTTCAAAAGGTTTTTAAACAAAGAAATAGTCACCTGAATTAATTCTAGGTATGTGAAGCCTACGTTAAAATAGAGTGGAAATAATATCCAGGAACGCAATGCAAATGCTTTTTGGGAAAAGATTACACATCGGAATGCAAACAACGATTTTGAATAATTTCTTTTTTCTTTATACAGTTTAGAACCCCGAAAGTGGCGATTTGTTTATGACTGGCAAACTGAAAACTTATGGTGAATCTTCTCGTACTGAGAATTACTAATTCTCACCATAAATCCTCTTTTACTGAAATTTGCTAATCTTCACCATAAATTCTTTCTTACTGAGAATTGCTAATCCTCACCATAAATTCTTTCTTACTCAGAATTGCTAATCGTCATCATAAATCCTCTTTTACTGAAATTTGAAAATTCTCACCATAAATCCTCTTTTAGAATTGCTAATCCTCACCATAAATCCTCTCTTACTTAGAATTACTAATCCTCACCCTAAATCCTATCTTACTCAGAATTGCTAATCCTCTCTTACTGAAAATTTCTACTCACAATAAATCCTCTCTTACTGAAAATTTCTAATGCTCACCATACATCATCTTCCTGGAAATTGCTAATCCCTATCATAAAGCCTCTCTTACTCAAAATGGCAAATCCTCACCATAAATCCTTTGTTAGGAAGAATTGCTAATCCTCTCTTCCTGAACATTTCTAATCCTCACCATAAATCCTCTCTTACTGAACATTTCGAATCCTCACCATAAATCCTCTCTTAAGAAGAATTGCTAATCCTCTCTTACTGAACATTTCTAATCCTCACCACAAATCCTCTCTTAATGAAAATCGCTAATCCTCATGATAAATTATCTCTTACTGAAATTTGCTTATCCTCACCATAAATCCTCTCTTACTGAAAATTTCTATCCTCACCATAAATTCTCTTACTGAAAATTTATAATCCTCGCCATAAATCCTCTCTTACTGAGTATTTATGGCGATTGTTAAAAAACTTTTTGGATTATATAATAAGTCAGAATTTAGTAGAAGTGGTTCACAAAAATTTCGTTTCCAACTTTCAGTGTGGCGCCGTAAAAATCTAACAGAATTTTAAAGAAAAGTGTGACTAAATCATTGTCAAAACGTAAGGAAATCGGTTTTTTTTGGCTCTAAAGAGGAACCTATCGAATATTAAAATAACTTTATTTGATATATTTACTTGATCGTTTACATCATAAAAAATTACTTCGGGTGATGTTGTTTCTCTCCTGTATGAGTCTGTAATGATTGTTATTTGTGATACTTGTATAATTTTATTGAATCTTCTGCGTGCTTTTAAAATTATACGTTAAGAACATTCTGATATAATTTAGAACCTGATCGGAAAACGATGAACTAAATGTGACTAGTTCTGAGGTTGCCTTACTACACATTGCTTAAATTTCATATGTAATTGCACTTCAGTGAGGTATACATTTTAATGCGAATGCATTAACGCGACAAGCATGTTACTCAATAGTTACACGCATACCATCTTGGCAGCATGAGTCATATGAAATCGATGATTGGTACATTATAGGAAGGGAACGTCATTGCTGTTTCCAATGTCCAGTATTATGAGTAACAACTCACAAAGGTGTTATGATGACTAAGTTTAAATTGCTGTACATTTAAGGTTTAAATACCAATTCAGGTGCTTTTACTTACGTGTCTCAAAATGCGAAAAGCTAATGTGTTCGGTAAGTTAAAGTACGCACCGGATAAGTCCAAATAGTGGGATTAAAATACCGCCTAGGCACGTTAAATATTTATTCATATAAATACACAAGCGGTTTCGAAATCATCAAGAGAAATACTTAAAAAGGTAAAAAGGCACTTCACTTTACATAAAAGGTAAAAAGGCACTTCACTTCACATAAGGTAAAAAGGCACTTCACTTCACATAAAAGGTAAAAGGCACTTCACTTAAAAGGTACTTCACTTCACTTATGTGAAGTGCCTTTTTACCTTTTTAAATATTACACCTGATGATGAAATCTCTTAATGATTTCGAAAGCGTTTTTGTATTTTAATTAATAAATTTTTAACGTGCCCAAACGGTATTTGGATCTACGTGTCTCTTTTCTAATGTTCGTTGTGAACTTCGATGCACATAAATTACACTTTTCCCAAAGTAACCAAACGGCCAGCTGTAAAAAATTAGCAAGTCCATTTACGCTACTCAACTGATCCATTCGGTAGTCACTTGTACTTCAGAACATGAAGATAAACCCTTGTCCGAATTTAAATTTGCTGGTATCAATTCAGTCAACAGTATCAATATACTGATTATATTCGTTCCACCAGCAGCAATTCTCGTACATAAATCTCATCACATAGGTACATTATAGGTACATAGGTACATTTATAGTATCAGATGAAAGTGATTTATTCGTGCAGGTAGGTACTATAAAGCTACTTTGTCGTCTAATACACGATTTATATGATTTTAATACACATATAAAAGATGAATATTATGTACATTAAAACACAAGTTAAAAACATTAGTACACTGCTGGACAATTGCTAAGGACGGATCATAAACGGCTATATAGCGCATAAAAAAGTAAGTGTCGTTGGATGCCAAGTGAAATAAAATAATGTCAGAATGCCAGGACATTACAAGAAAGACAATTTATTGTGCTCTGAAATCCAGAAGGCTTTGGAACGTGTTCAAGGGACAAACAGGCCATTTTGTGCAGAATACGTAAACGTGAAAAAAAAATGCAATTACCGTCCGCAGGCGTTCCGGCGGAAGATGTCAATACGGGATATGGCCACCATGGAGAGCGATGCAAGATTCCACACGTCGTGTCATGCTTTGCACAGCATTATCAAGCAGCTGTTGGGGTAATTTATCCCATTCCTCTGTCAGTGCACGGATGAGGGTGTCCTTGTTTATTGGAGGGCATTGGCGACCAGCAAGACTCCTCCCCAAAGCATCCTACACATTTTCAATGGGATTCAGATCTGGGGAACGTGCTGGCCATACGAGGCGTTGAATATCCTCGCTCTCAAGACACTCCTGGACAGCGACTGTTCGATGACATGTTGCGTTGTCGTCCATGAAAATGAATCTATCACCGACAGCACCACGGAACATGCGAACATGAGGTAGCAGAACATCATTAACGTATCGTTGGCCAGTCATAGTCCCAGCTGGAAGCACATAGAGGGACATACGGCCATTGATCATGATGCCAGCCCATACCATGACACTACATGTCGGATATCGGTCCCTTTCCTGTATGTTTGCTGGACAATATGCAGTACCATTATCACGCCAGATCATTTGTCGTCGACAATCAGACGATAGACTGTATCTACTCTCATCTGAGAAGAGGACAGCAGACCAGTCATTATCAGTCCAATTGCGTTGTTGATGGCACCATTGCAAACGGGCGGTACGGTGACGTCTGGACAATGGGATGCACACAACAGGACGGCGGGCGTATAGTCCTCCTTCATGCAAACGTCTGGCGACAGTTTTTTGGGAGATCCGCTTGCTAGTAGCAGCCATAAACTGATTTGCTACCTCACTAGCTGTGCTGCGCCGGTGTCTTTTTGTTGATAGCACTATGTACCGATCTTCTGCAGGTGTCGTACTGCGAACACGACCTCCCCCGTGACGTTTGCTACACTTATTATTTGTTTGAAATGATTTCCAAAGCCTTTGAAACAACACTGTGGCTGACGTCGAACTCCCTGGCAACATCTGTTATTTTTCGCCCCTCTTCAATCTTGCCAATTATACGGTTACGCGTAAAATAATCTAAGTGATGTCGGGAAGACATACTGAAAATTGTAGGTTCGTCAATTGATTCTTTCCCTTTCAACTTTGCGTTTGAACAACAACGGTCAATACGCGTCAAATCCTTTATATCTCTTATCAGCGCTATGACGTCACGAACAAGTTCGGCAATCCAAAATTTGCATACGCACAACACGTCTTAATGTATCCCACACTTATGCTAATTTCCACATTTTCCTGCCTTCCATTTTATGGTTGCTATCGTTGTTATTGTCATCCGTCCTTAGCAATTGTCCGGCAGTGTACTTTCGAGCTCACGTTGAGCTCGTCTTCAAATGTATGACATGCTGTGTTAAACTGGGTATAATGGTATGTATGTGGGAGGTATTTCTTATGAGCATGCGCAGTAAGGAAGGTGTTACATTATTCACTGCAAGTGGTCGGGGAAGGTTCAAGTTTTTACACAATGTTCTCCATGGTGACGGAACCGCTATAAGAATGTCATCATTACAGCAGTTCTCTCTATGCTTTTGTATTAGCAGTCTTTCTGCCAAAAGCAAGGATGAGCAGTTAGTTGGGGTATTCAGAATTTTTGCACTTTGCTAGTCTGTTGTAAGAAACGCACTCTTCAGCAACTCCTGTATCTAGGCTCTGCCTGCAAGGTAGTCATCAAACCGACTGGCAAAATGCAAAAATTCTCAATGCCCAAATAACTGCTCATCCTTGCTTTTGACAGAAAGTCTTCTAATACAAAAGCATAGAGAGAACTGCTGTAACGATGACATTCCTATAGCGGTTCCGTCACCATGGAGAATATTTTGTAAAAACTCTGTAAACCTTCCCCGACAACTTGCAGTGAATAATGTAACACCTTTCTCACAGCGCATACTCATAAGAATACCTCCCACATATATACCATTACACCCAGTTTAACGCAGCATTTCACACATCTAAAAGCGAGGTCAACGTGAGCTCGAAAGCACTAATGTTTTTAACTTGTATTTTAATGTATATAATGCTCATCTTTTACATGTATCTTAAAATCATGTATTAGACGGCAAAGTAGCTTTTTAGTAGGTAATAGTATCTCTATCGTATAATACTGTATATAATATAGTATGTTTTTATTGGGGTTTAACGACCACCGTGAGCAACTCAGTGGGCTATAAGCAATCGCCCGTCCCTAATTTAGGACAACTGGTTCCAGGAAAGGAAGGGAGCCAAATGCAACATCCATGCCTCACTGAGATTCGAACTCGGACCCAGCTCAGACGAATGATTAAAAGCCAGCGCTTTCACCACTACGCACCGGGGCTACAAAGTAATAAATACAGACCAGAAAAGTTATTGACGTCACCAATAAAAACAGTCTATCAGCAAGCATGCAATAAGAAATCGGACCGATCCCATATTACAGTCCTTCTCAGAATCGTAGAACAAAGGACAATAATACTCTACTGAAAAACTGTAAAATACAGTACAAGGAGGTCAACAGAGAGAGAGAGAGAGAGAGAGAGAGAGAGAGCGCATGATTGACGATGACGTAAAAGGGGCAATATTCTACTGTTACGGAAATCGGAGCAATATATTTCTCCATGGTGACCATGTGATCTAAGGCGCTGGCTTCTGACCATTTGTCCAAGATGGGCACGAGATCGTCTCCCGAATGAGGCATAGGTAATATCTACAGCGTAAAAATATGTAAATCTGCCGGTGATGGGATTCGGAACCACATCTTAGTTCTCCGGAGTCGGATATTCTTCCGCTTGAACTACACCGACGAGTGCTTATCGCTGCAACTTGCCATTTTGAGATGTGAGTTACATCTGAGGTAGATACGTCATAGTGCTTAAAAGAGTAAGCACTAGCGGTATCAGTACTCACAGTACTGATACCGTTAGCGCTTACTCTTTTCTAGAACTTGTAGCCGTAAGTTAAGGACGGGTGAGTTTTATAGCCTTAAAGTTGCTCATGGTGATTTGTTGAAACGGAAAAATAGCCTTAAGCTCTATACTTAATTTTTTACGATCAAATTTATATTAATTTCTATCTTATGTACATATATTTATTATAATTTAGGGTTCAAACTTAACAAAAATAAGTACCCATAAGCAAACACGCTTTGATCACCCTAAATCAATTTTCTTCTAATGCAAAACTATTCGAGCATACAACATAAAATTTTAACGAGTTTTCCGTACTCAGTTCCGTCAGTTGAAGCATTTACCTATTAAAGTAATATTTTTCCTCATTTCGGTTATTTTTCTGTGTTCTTCGTTCCGCAATATTTTATAAAGAGATCGTGACACTCGGTAATAAGTAAAGGAGTAACGCTGTACCACGTTCCTGGTGAAGTAGGCAATCAAAATACTCCCATAACAGGTTATCTATTGATTGAATGCCATATGGAGGAGTGCAATATCTCTTTGGACCCAACAGAAAAAATCAATGGACTGAGTCCTTGCTCTTCCATGGGCGATGAAGTGTGCGATCGCATTCACTCCCCAGTAAGTGAATGTGCCTAGATGGTTGAATGAAATAATAAAACGTGTCATTACAAAGGGTTGTTGGATGAAGACAACCGAAAAAGTCCCACGTACCGTGATTTAGATCATGAAAGACAGAACTACGTTAACTTTTTATAAAATAATGGAAAGAACCAGGAGATGTAATCCCATTAATGGGGGCAGTTTACTTAATCGTAAGGTGAAATGCGGTTATGTGAAAAAATGACATAACACACGTACGACGCAGAGCAATCACCGAATCGCTCACTACTGTGAGGCATTTGGGTAATACAACATGGTGCAGTACCATACACAGAAAGATGACGGATAAAAATAATAGACAGAATATAGAATTAATTGGCCAACAGAATTCTTTACCAGGTAATAACCCTTTAAAGATTTTGTTAGTTAAAAATAAGAATTCATTATGTTACTATACCTGGTTATCTAATTGATGCTTAGGTCGTAACGCGTACTCAGCTTTATTTAACATTCCTTTTTGAGTTCCTTTTTTTCATGTAAATTTTTTTTCTTCTTGGTTAAACGTTTTCTTACTGAACACAACGTTACTTCCCTGAACAGATTTTAGAATTTGAAAACACTGACAGTGAGTCAGAGAAAAATAAAATGGGGAGAAAGGATGCTGCTAAATCAACTGTGCTCGGGAAGGATGCATTGTATTACGGTGGGTGCAGTGGCTTGCTTATGTGAAAAGGAATGAGTTAAAGTTTTGTTCGACGTGTGATGATAGTTGCTTGTGGATAGCCCAAGCATCTTTATGAGCCCTACTTTCCCACCGAGGCGAGAGGAGGTGGGTGTTGGTGCTTGGAATACCAGCCGTCGGTGCGGTGTCTCCTGGTTTGGTCCTTGTGGGTTCTGTTTCTGCTATCCCGCGCGTGGCTGCCTAACTGCATAGTTACATTTCACTGTCTCTAGTGTTGTTTTGTTTTTCTTTCCAATAGGTTACCCTTATTCTAATCTCCGGCGGATAAAGTGGCGTATTTATGTGAAAAGAAATGAGCTAAAGATTTGTTGGACGTATGACGGTAGTAATTTGAGGTGAGCCCCAGTTTCTGTGCATGCCTCACTCCCCCATTGAGGACAGAGGAGGTGGCGGTTGGTGCCTCAAATACCGGCCGTCGGTGGAGGTGTCTCCTGGTTTGATCCTTGTGTGTTCTGTTCGTGCCGCGCGTGACTGACTAACTGCGTAGTTACACTTCAGTGTCTCTAGTATTGTTTTGTTTTTCATTTTCAATTGGTTACCCTTACTCTAGTCTCCAAGCTTACTATTTCTAAGGGTAGTTTAAGACCAGTGGAGGATTTTTGACATTGCCTTCCTAAAATCCTCTACACCATGACTGATTGTTAAAATTTAGCTTCACTCATCTAATTTTAGTGCAATAGGCGAACTTAATAAGAAAAGCTCGCATTTAAACTGCTTTTTCCGGTTCAAGAGCTGAGTTGCAAACAATCCGTTGTATTTACTAATTTAAATCTGGATGTTTTTGCTCTTGAACTAAGCTCAAATTCCTTCAGACTAATATTATGAAATATGCATTCCAATCTCCGCATCGCTATAGTCGTTAACCACATCAACCTGTCATCTCTGATTCCGCTTGGACTTCCAGGATTTCCTCGGCGCACTGGCATACTATGTACACCGAAGAGCAAAGACACCCATTATGACCAGCGAGTACTTATGCAATTCGAAACAACTGCAGTTAAACGACGACGTTTAAAAGGTTTTTTTATTGGAGGTTTAACGACCACCCTGAGCAACTCAATGGGCTATAAGCAGTCGCCCGTCCCCAATTTAGGACCACTGACTCCAGGGAAGGGAAGTGTCTAAAGACAAACACAACATCCATACCTTACCGGGATTCGAACCCGGACCCATCTCAGACGAATGGTCAGAAGCCATCGCTTAGACTACGAGGCGGCGTTTAAGAACGTTATGCAACGGTATAAAAACACCTTATACCGAGCTCTGTTAATCAGCGTTGTTCTTGTTCTTCAGATAGGAATGCGCAAGTGAACTTGATAAAGGTTAAATTATGATGGCCAGACGACTGGGTCAGAACATTTCCGAGGCGGCAAGGCTTGCGCAGAGCTCATGGTCAGCCGTGGTAAGTACATTTAAAAAGTGGTCCGAGGAAGGTGTGGGCCCACCATGTCTCATCGGTGCTACAGGTAAGCGGATGTTATCCCGTAAGGTACCAGCCAACAGAAGGAATACAGTCTCGCCGGTAAATGCTGGTGACGAGTAATATGTCACAACACACAGTAGATCGTGTCCCTTCTGAAAATGGGACTGCGCAGATGCAGGCCACTCCTTGTGCCCATGCTAACCTCTGTTCACCGTCGAAAGCGCCAACAATGGGAACACGAGCTGCAAAACTAGACCTCGAATGATTGGAAGAAAAACATTTTGGTTCAACGAATCCCTTTTTCTGTTGTACTATGTGAACGGCAGGGTACGTGGGCGTCATTTACCTTGGGAAGTGCTGGCACAAGGATGCACCTTGGGACAAAACAAACCTGTGGAGGAAGTATACTGCTTTCGACAATGTTCTGTCGGAAAATCTTGGATTCATTCATCTCTGGGCAGGAAACTGACTTCTACCACCTACCTAAACATCATTCCAGACCACGTACATCCTAGCATGATAACGCTACTTCCCTCCAGTACTGCCTTCTTTCAGAAGTATAATGCGCCATGCCACACTGACTGGATTGTTCGAGAATGGTACGCAGAACATCAGGAGGATTTGCAGGCATCCTGATTCCTCAGAAATAAATTCAATCGGTGGTTTGGTTTGGAACAACAAATCCGATCTGCGGAGGCTTAACCACGTAACTTATCAGAGTTAAAGGATCTGCTGGTAACTCGTTGGTACCGGATACTACGAGACAACTTAAACAAGAAAGATGACACTGAATTTTCGGGTGTAATAAGCACGTCTTTTGAATCCATTCTGACGCAAATTAAATTTATCAAAGCTTTTCAAAGTCAATGGAACCGGTGTGGAAAACAATAGCATCTGACGGAAGAAAGAAGTTTTTCAATCGGGTTTTTAATCCCTCAGGTATTGCTGTAAACGGAATCGTGAGCATACGCACTCTGGTTGGCAGACTTGTGCGTTAAGAAAAACATGAATTTACATGAGAAACATTTCGCAGCGGAAACGCTTTCCAACACCGAAAGATTTTTTCAAATCGGGCTCTTAAAAACAGAGATTTTTCAAATCGGACCATTAGAAGCAGATATATTGAAAAAAAAATAAGATATACATCTACGCCCCCTGGCGGAGAAACTGTGGAATATTTTAAGAAGAAAATATTCCAAAAAGGTTTATTGATGTGAGTGGCATCAGTCCACGAAATAATTTTTTCAATCGATGTTTTAGAAGCTCAGATTTTATGGTAAATACATCAGAAGCAAAAATTAACACTTACGTCCCCTGGTGGCCAAAATATTCTTTACCAAAAATTTGATATTATGCGCAAAAGATTTTCCATCAGAAGGTGTATCAGCTGAAGAAAACATTTTTCAAATCGGAGTTTTAGAAGAAGAGTTATCGGGAAAAATGTAATTTACTTTTACGCCCCCTAGCGGAAAATCTATGCGTAATTTTGAAAAAGTCTCTATATCTAAAATACTCTTCGACGTAAATGGAATCGAAAGATAAAATATTTTTTTCAATCGGATGTTTAGAAGCAAATATGTGGAATAAAACATATTTTTGAATTCGACATTATCTGCATTTACGCCCTCTAGTGGCAAAATTGTACATCGTAAAAACAAATCAAAATAAAGGATCATCATTCGCATATTTCAAGCTTCGCAATGCAAAAAGAATTTTTCAAATCGGACTAATAGTTGCAGAGATATCGTGGGTACAGACGGACGAACGGACAAAACGGTAACATAAGCACGATCTTTTTTTACAAAAGACGTGCTAAAAATCGTGAAGCGTTCATGCCTCGCCAGGTAAGAGCTGAATTGACAGCGCGTGAAGGATTAACATCATATTAGGCAGGTGGTCATAATGTTTTGGAGCATATCCAAAAAAAAAAAAAGGAAGATGGCTGAGACCGTTTTACAGTAAGATAACGCTTAGTTACGCAGTCCTCATGCTTCCATAGCCAAGTAGATCTTTTTACCTCTCACCAGTCGAGAATGTATGGAACCTCACTGGACGACCACTACGAGCCCTCCTCGGCGGACCCAGAATGCTGCAGAATAATGAGACCAGGAAACGGTTACGTATTACCAGAGACGTCGCTAGACTTCATAATCAGGATGGGCGAGCACTATTTTTGGTGGGGCAAGCTTCAGAATTTTCTTAATTTTTTTTTTTTTTTTTTTTACGAAACACTGAAAGAAAGAATTTTTAATGCTTTTTACTACCGGCTACAAAGGAATTCGCCCTCCACCTGGACACACATACACGGGTCTGACTAGTTACGCCACTGGTGTAAGATCCAAGTGTTGTTAGAATGTCACCTTCGACTTTTTGCTTGCTCTGAATGCATTGTCTTAAATTGCTTTTCAATATTTTGCATTTTTGCTTACGAAAATTATACTGCACTTGAACAATTTAAAGGAAAACTTTCTGTTTATCTAAATCAAAAATTAAGTCGTGCCACGCAGACGCAGTACCTCACGTCCCAGCTTCTTAACACTTACTTCCTTCAAGCCAGCAACTTTGCCTTGCACTCCTCTCCTACAAAGCAATCGTCAGCCACTTTTTGCACTTTCACTGTCCCGAAACACCCAGGGCAATCTTAAGAGTGCTAGTGTAGTTTTAGACTCCACTTTCCGTGTTGGAATCCCCTCTTTTGTAAAGAAAACAAACAGCAGAGCAATTAGTAGTGACCCCCTGAGTAAATTCCTACGCCGCGTTCTCATAAGCCCCCCTCCTCCTGGCCACACAAACATGGAAAATAAGCTTAAATAAGGAATTGGAAGAGTGGAATGAAATTGAATTTTCATGGCCCTTCGGATGATAATTTGATAACCTTTCTACTGAGAAGTAAACATCGCACTTCCCATGGGAAAATACTTAGGGCTACATTAAATAAAACAACTTATTACTTGGCGAAGGCCAGATTATATTTTAAAGTTAAATATACTGAGAAATGGCCGATTTTGAACTGGGTGGGTGGCAGAGTGGAGACAAATTTCAAGGTGGGCTCGTCCCCCCTTGGCGATGTCCTTGTGTGGTACCTAATACTCCAGGATACCATTAGAGGTCTGCTTCACCCCACACTGTGCTGTGTGACTGATTGGATTACACAGCATGGTGATTACACAAGGTACGACTGCTGTGACGTAGTCCCGTCTCGTAGCGTGTAAAACTGCTGTATTGTCTTGGAAACTGAAATATTTATTATCAATCTCATATTCGATATCTATGGTTATTTTCAGCTTATTTGGCTGACTATTTTTTGGGTGGGGAAATTTAAATGTAAAACAGTGTAATTGATTTTAATCAAAATCGTTAAGAGGAAAAATATTTCGAAAATATTTTTCTGATAGGAAAAGTTAAGAAAAATATCGTTCTTAACTTTTTTTCTCTCGTTCTGTTTCTCTCAAAAACACCCATCTTGCGGCTGCAAAATTCTTATGCTGCACTTCCTTTGAATAATGAAGGAACCAATTTTTTCCTGAGAATTCTGAAGGAAACACTTTCAGGATTGTTCCATGGTAAGGTAACATGTACAACTTTCATTCCCATCTAAGTTTCGTTTTTTAATTAGGAATGCATGTATTCCTTAGGCGATAAAAATTGCGGTTGCAATAATGAAAGCAATCGATGCTGTTATATTGGGAAATGAGAGCGCGTTATCTCAAGATACTCTGCAGCTTTGGTAACGACTGTAGTACATAATTGTATTTTGTAATGCAGATTTCTTCGTCTGAACGAATTACCTACGTCATTACAGTAAACATCTTTAATTTTTAATTAAGTTAATTTACAAAATCAGCTGGAGAGAGAATGCATTAATGCGACACATGAAGCACAGCTTAATATACATATCGAGTATCTTTTTCATGAGTATAATAACATACATATTGAATTTTTTGATGCCAATCAAAATGTTTCGGGCTTCTTGTGGATAAGACAATTTGTTTTTACTGATACTTTGTATAATGAGGTTTTTGCGGATAATACAGAACAGGCTTTTCAATCGCTCCTGTATCTCTGTTCCGTCAATGCCATTTACATAAGCGAAGCAAACTAAAATTCAAAAGTTCATTGTTATTGGATAACACAATGTGTAAATTAATATTCGGGAACTATACACCAACTATACTAAAAATAGTATAACTACACTAGAAATCCGAATTTTTTGGCGTAGAATAGAAATAATGAACTTTGGTGTCGGCATAAGGTCTCGGGCTTCTTTATATACGATGTTTAAGAGAAAGATTGATAAGCCTCCTCTTCTCAATGAGACAGGTGTTTATGCCATCCCACTGTAATAACCGGACGGCTTCCGGCGATACTACATCGGAATGACAAAACTTTCGTTTAGAATTAGAATCAGCGAACATAAAAGGGATATAAAAGATGAAAAAATAACCAATGCGCTATCAAGAGAAGTGAAGTTCATGTCCGCTAATCTTATGAAGAATGATATAAAGAAATTAGCTTCCTACTCCACATCCGAATCTACTTCCATTCGCGAAACCTTAGATATCATAACCAGCAGCGAGGCTTGCAATGATAGCGTCTCTCAAGAGTTGCCACGCATTTGGAATCAATTTTTTAAATAATGCTGCGTTTTCTACCACGGTACCGCGTGCCCAACCGACGTGACCTCCTTTCTTTGAATGAATGATCACATTTACGTCTATTCATTTATTGTCTAGTCGAGTCACCGCGTTCAAATTGTTCAAGTGTTCTATTATTCTGTTTGCAGTTAGCTGCCTACCTTCGTTACAAAAGCCATCTGGTTGACGCGCGAAATCTTGAAAACTTTTATTTGTATTCTACGCCAAGAAATTAGGATTCCAAGTATAGATATACTTAACACATCAGACAAAAAGTTAGTGATCCCTAACAGAAATGACAGTAGGAAGTTACCGGTTGCACAGAGGGCGCTGTGATAGCATTGTTGGGAGATAAAGAGCACTTACGTGGTCAGCAGGATCATTTCTGTCTCGTGCAGTGGTGCAGAGCAACGTGTGTGTTGAATTTAATCTGCGATATGGGTCGTAAGACAGACTTTACTGGGTGGCAAAAAGGAGCTATCGTGTTTGGTCGTGCCCACGGACACAAAGTGAATGAAGTCTCTAAACTTGTTGGTGTGTCAAAGCGTCCTGTTTAGCGGGTCTACAAACAGTGGTGTAGTTCGCAGTCTACTGAAAATCGGCGACCTAACTCTGGCCGGAAAACGATTCTCACCAACATGGACCCCCGCAATGTTTCACGCCTAGTAACTGCAAATCGGTTTCAAACCAGACAAAAATTATTCCAAACAGTCAATGCAAGTCCACTGCAACCAATTCTGAAAGAGCATTGCGACGAGAACTGCTTGCGATGGACATCTGGAGCAGAGTACCACGGAAGATGCCTCTTTTAACAGCAAGTTACAAAGTCGCACGTTATCAATGGGCTCAGAAGCACCAAGACTTTACTGTAGAGGATTGGAAACCAGTAATTTTGTCTGATGACTCTCTTTTTTCTTTATACTCCAATGATGGGAGGCGACCAGTGCATCGCAGGACCAACGATGCCTTTAATCCTGATTGTATCGAAGGTGTTGTTCAAGCTGGAGTGGGTTATGTGATATTTTGAGGATGTTTTTCGTACCACGAAATGGGTCCTCTCCTTGCAGTGACGATGAATTTGAGCCAGAATGCGTACATCCGCATTCTGAATGACGAAGTGTTGCCCTTTGCCCTACATCTCCAGGAGCAGCATCACATTGCCACTCTTGTCTCCCAAGACGACAATTGCCGTGTCCAAAGGGCTAAAACTGTGTCTAGTTTCACAACGAACAATCAGCAACACCGTCTCACCTCGACCGACCGGTCAAATCCCCTGATTAAAATTCTATTCAATTGGAACATAAGATGAAACACCAGAATAGACACACTCTGGAGGAACTTCGCGATCAATTGACGCACGAGTAGCTGCAAATCGATGTTCAATACATCCACATCCTCGTGGGGTCTCTACCACACCGGGTGCATGCTGTCATCAAGGCAAGAGGTGTTTTCCCCTGTTATTAGATACGTTCTGAAAGGGGTGACTAATGTTTTGTCGGGTGTGCTTATTTTTAGAACGCGCAAAATTAATTCTATTTTTTTTTCCGTGATCTTAGACATGAGGATAACATCGAAAGAGGAAATGCCGTAAAATATTATTGATCAGCTTGTACGATGTGACTTTTGAATATTTTTTCTGAACACGGTTAAGTAAACACACAAACGTTGGAAATTATTAGGAACACCCAATGTCAATCAGACACGCGCCATCGTTACTTACGTACGCAGCTATGACGTTGAGATGGCTGTATAAACAGCTTACGGCAAAGGATTCAGACGTGTACGAAGAGTAGATAGGAGCAATACGAAAGAGACTTTTGTCTTAAGCCACTTGGAAAGACGCATAAATTAATAGTGAGTGCTAGGCATACAACTGCAAGCATTTCAGAATCAGCAAACCTTCACGGCTACGCAAGAGCAACTGCAATGAGAATGTACAATGAGTGATGCACGAACAGCAAAACAAGCAGTCAGCAGTATTCCTCTAGACGGAAACGACTGGTAAATATTCGAGGGCAATAATTGGTTAGGTGGCGTTTAATGGCGCAGGAGCCTCAATGGGCCAAACAGCGTCAAGTCTAATGATTTAAAATAAAAAACAATATTAAAAGATAAACGTTAATAACAATATTAAAAGATAAAGCGTTTATCTTTTAGT
Source organism: Macrothele yani (assembly GCA_039090855.1). NCBI lineage: Eukaryota > Metazoa > Arthropoda > Arachnida > Araneae > Macrothelidae > Macrothele > Macrothele yani. The sequence goes on along the minus strand of CM077029.1, from coordinate 163,772,600 downwards.
ATTGTTTCCAAAGACTCGGAAACAATATTAAAAGATAAACGTTAATGTGATATAAAAGAAAAACAACAACAGTGTAAAAACCAATAAAACAACAACAGTGTAAAAACCAATAAAACAACAACGCGCTAAGAGCACCGGTACAACAAATCCATTTATTATACATATAGACAGCCAGATCTCTCGATCTCTTTCTCTCTCATTCTCTCTCTGTCTGGAAAGCTTGACATTACAGAAACGTCTGCATTATTGCACCATCACGTAAAACATTTAAAATTACAACATACTGCTTCCTGAGTTTGTTAAAAGAGAAGAGCAACTGCCCAGATGCGCAAGTAACATTCGTCTGCCAGCGTCCTTCCAAGAAAACCAACTGCCCTTTTCTTATCGCTTCTCCGTTTCGGTTCACCCCTCGTTTGCACGTGTCCGCAGAAACATAAACAACCTCCCGTACTGGAGGCTTACACACAGGACACATAGTTCTCTCCCTCGCTCTCTTTCTTTTTCCTTTTTCGATGGCTGTTCGCGTCATCACACAGCCCAATGTTGTACACAGATTTCAAGATTGTACATGAGTCCAAGGTTGTACACAGAATTCAAGATTGTACATGAGTCCAAGGTTGTACACAGAATTCAAGATTGTACATGAGCCCAAGGTTGTACACAAATTTACAGATTGTACACGAGCCTAAGGTTGTACCCAGAATTCAAGGCTGTACATGAGCTGTGGATGGAAAAATCTTAAATTTTTTTTAACTGCAAAGAAAGGTAATGCAGCTTTTCAGAGCAGATGATAATGTTTTAATTCAATATGTTTTCAATGTAATCTTCTCATTCACATAATTTCTTGATCCTATTTTTAATCGAATAAAATGTCCTAAAAATAAGGGTGCGGGTGGGGAGTGGGATGGATGGGCTTGAACACATTCCCATGTGACCTGTAGACTAACCGTAACGAGTGGCCGCTTATTAAAGCTGAGAATACTACAATAGAAAGTGAGTTGAATATGGGGCAAGTATCAATAACGTCCAAAATTTCCAAAGACTCTGAAAAAGACGAAAATCTTCTCAAAGGTTGTTCCACTGTTTGCGACAGTGGCGTACCATGTATTATTATTTATTTACTAATTATTGTATTATTTATTTGTATTATTTGTTGTCTCATTGTTACAGTTATTATTTCGTATCCTTACTTATGATTTATCTTTCAGGTAATGATGGCTGGTAATTTTACCTACAACCAACGAAAGTGGATACTTAAACAATACTGAAAGCCAGAGAATGCCTAAAGAGGTTCGACAGAAATGGGCTGAAGAATTTGATACACCTCCACCAAGTAGACAAACAATGTACAGAATACGCGATAGATTTAAGGAAACTGGGTCCATCTGTAATGTTCCAGAAAGCGGTCGACCGGTCAGTGTCACCACCAGTGAAAAATGAAATGTTAGTGAGTCAAGCATTTACGAACAGCCCCAAAAATCAAAATAAAGAGCTTCTATGGAGTTAGGCATTTCCCGTAGATCTTTGAGCCGTCTAATGTAACTTTTAGGTTTTAAAATGTATCGGCCAAGATTGCTTCATGGGTTATTAGAAGATGATCTGGATCTGCGTTTACAATACTGCGAAGTGGTTCTGAATGCGGAAAGACAAGGAAACGGCATCACTGATAAAATTACGAGGCCCGACGAAGCTCATTTTAAAATTTCAGGTGCTGTAAATTGGAACAACTGTGTCTACTATTCAAGCAAAAATCCCCATGTAACGATAGAAGGACAGTTGAATCAGCCGAGGATTACAGTTGGGGGGTGGGGGGTCTTTCGTGTAAAGTGGTACTTAGTCCTATTTTTTACGCTTTCCAACCGTAGGTTGAAGAAGCGTATACGCTTCAGCTTTGTACGTCTGTTTGTCTATCTGTCTGACAGTCCGTAAGCACGATAACTCACGTAAAAATGGTTCGATTTCGATGACATTTCAGTATGTGGTTCACCCCATACTGACATTTCATCGAAATCGGGACCACCTGGGTATGAAGCCTATTGAAAATGGGCGAAATGGGGGTCAAAGGTCAGGGCACAGGAGCGGGTTCCATTCCATTGCTCTTATGCGTCATAAGTTGCATAGAAAAGGTTCGATTTCGATGAAATTTTAGTATGTGGTAGATGTGGAAGGGGATCACATGAGGACGAACCCTAGTGAAAATGGGAGAAATGGGGTCAAAGGTCAGAACATACTGTAGGAGCGGGATCCATTCCACTGCCCTTATGCGTCATAACGAAAGTAAAAATGCTTCGATTGCGACAAAACGTTAACATGCTGTTCCAGAGGTACACTGAACCGGTTCTGTTGAATATCATGGAAATGGCGTCAAAGGTCAGGACACAGGAGTCAAGATTTATTCCACAGCCATTATCCTCATAACTCGAATAAAAATGCTACTATTTCTACAAAACTTTAGTATATTATTCCGGAGGTATACTGAACCAATTATGTTTAATATCATTGAAATGGGGTCAAAGGTTAGAACACAGAAGAGAGATTTATTCCACAGCCATTATCCTCATAACTTGAGTAATAACTTGAGTAATGATTTCTCGTATGTTGGAAAGCGTTTCATAATCAATGCATTGCGTGATTTTACTAATTTGTTTGTTCCATAAAACTTTTATACACGACCTGCATCTTAACATACTGAGGAACACTGTTTTGCCACAATTACAGTGACAGCATGATAATGATTACTTCTTCTTTCAACAAGACGGAGCTCCTCCACACTATGCCGTAACAGTGCGTGATTTTCTTGTTGAACAATTACCCAACAGGTGGACAGGTCGACCAGGGCCAGTGGAATAGCCGCCACGATAACCAGACATCCCCTCAATGGATTTCTTCTTTGGGGATTGTGAAAGATAGTCTTTTCACGAAAATCAGGTACTGTGGATCGTATGATTCGCTGCGTAAGAGAAGCTTTCAAAAAATTGCTGACAATAAAGAACTCTGGGCTAAAGTGTGCTTAAGTGCAACAAGAATGTGTAGATAATGAAGGCCATCAATTTGAGCACTCACGAGATTGTACCTAAGTGCACTCTGCCACTCTGACATTCTTTTGAGTTAGTAAAAGCCTTTTGTAATAAACATAACCTGCATGTCTTTTTCAATACGAACAACTGTAAACCTACTTTTGCCACCCCCTGTATACACAGTCCAGTCAAAAAATTATGACCACCACTTTTGTAAGATGGAATCGTAACCAGAAGCCACATAACGTGTTTAGCAAGATAAAAAAATCATGTAAGGCATTTAAAAGGACACAAACTCGTGGAAGATGCGCAATTCCGCGTGAAAATAGGAAAAGGACGTGACCTAACAGAATTTGAAAAAGGAATGATTCTCGGCTACTTACTGAAGGGTGGCAGCATTATAGAATCGGCCGATATTGTGGGCTTTTAACATGATGCAGTTATTAAAGTGTTTCAAGAATGGAAGGAAACCGGCAAGACCTGCAGTATTTAGGGAAATAGTGGACGTCCACGGAGCATTTACGACCGCGGCAGCGACAGCTATCCCAACTATTATATCCAACATATAGGCCACAGTGAAACAACTGGCCAGAACATTTAAATGCTGGGACATCGAGAAGGGTATCGCAGACCACAATCCAGCAAACTCTGTTCTCTATGGGTCTTCGGAGCCGCCATGAATTCAAGGTACTCCATGCTGACGACCAGGCATCGACGATTACAGCGTGAATTTGCATCTCGAACAGTGGAAGATAGTCGCCTATTCAGACGAATCACGTTTCCTGCTTTATCATGTGGATGGTTGACGGAAAGTCCGACGAAGCACTGCTGACAGAAATCCTTCCGACAGGATATTCGAGAAGAAACAGACAGGAGGTGGTGGTGCGCTCGTGTGGGGAATGCTTTCCTGAGAATCGATAAGAGAAATTACTCCCTCGATCGCGCGATGAACGTTTCAGGCTACCTATCCATTGTGGTGGATGAGGTGCTACTATTAATGATGACTGTCTACCCCAATGGCATGGGTTGCTTCCAGGAAGGTAATGCCCCTTGGCATGTTGGTTTGTGTGTTTAAGGAGCATTCCAGTGACTTTACCTTACTACCTTAGCCACCAACATCACTATACATTAATCCCATTGAACATATGTGGGACTATACCGACTTATGGATCTACCACCAATGGCACTTGATGGTGTGCGAGAACCTCTGGTGTCTTCATGGTATAGCATCCCTACAGAAATGTTCAGAGGCCTCATCGAATCAATGCCACGCCGTATATCTTGACCAAAAAGTTCGACGTATGGATCCACTACCAATGACTGCTGATGATATGCGAGAAGCTCTGGTGTCTTCATGGTACAGCATCTCTACAAAAACGTTTAGAGGCCACATTGAATCAATGCCACGCCGCATATCTTGACCAACAAGTTTGACGTATGGATCCACCACCAAAGACTGTTGACGATGTGCGAGAAGCTCTGGCGTCTTCATGGTACAGCATCTCTACAAAAACGTTTAGAGGCCGCATTGAATCAATGCCACGCCGTATATCTTGACCAACAAGTTCGACGTATGGATTTACCACCAATGACTGTTGATGATGTCCGAGAAGCTCTGGTGTATTCATGGTATAGCATCTCTACAAAAACGATTCGAGGCCGCATTGAATCAATGCCACGCCGTATATCTTGACCAACAAGTTCGACGTATGGATCCACCACCAATGACTATTGATGATGTGCAAGAAGCTCTGGTGTCTTCATGGTATAGCATCTTTACCAAAACGTTCAGAGGCCTCATTGAATCAATACCACGCCGTATATCTTGACCAACAAGTTCGACGTATGGATCAACCAACAATGACTGTTAATGATGTGCGAGAAGCTCTGGTGTCTTCATGATATGGCATCTCTACAGAAACGTTCAGAGGCCTCACTGAATCAATGCCACGCCGTAGAGGCCGTTTAGAGGCCGGATTGAATCAATGCCACGCCGTATATCTTGACCAACAAGTACGACGTATGGATCCACCAACAATGACTGTTGATGATGTGCGAGAAGCTCTGGTGTCTTCATGGTATAGCATCTCTACAAAAACGTTTGGAGGCCGCATTGAATCAATGCCACGTCGTATATCTTCATCAACAAGTTCGACGTATGGATCCACCACCAATGACTGTTGATGATGTGTGAGAAGCTCTGGTGTCTTCATGATATGGCATCTCTACAGAAACGTTCAGAGGCCGCATTGAATCAATGCCACGCAGTATATCTTGACCAACAAGTTCGACGTATGGATTTACCACCAATGACTGTTGATGATGTGCGAGAAGCTCTGGTGTCTGCATGGTGTAGCATCCCTACAGAAACTTTCGGAGGCCTCATTGAATTAATGTGTATCTGTGGTATTGGCGATACGAGGAGGTCATACCGCATACTAACAGCTGGTCATAATTTTTGACTGGATTATGTACATAAACATAGTGCAATGGGTCAACTTCACACCATTCAGGTTTAGTATCATACGATTGTGCATATTTGAAATTTGAATCACGCTTTTGTGTATTTAATGCATCACACATTGGTTTATCTTTTCCTCAAAAGTGGTGCACTTGGTGTAGCACCACATTTTGTAGAACTTACTACAAAATCTTTAGAATTGTGTGTCATCAACAGTACGAAATGTTACCTCTCAGTTGCCTCTCGTTAAATGTACGAGCTGGTGGAAGCAGTGAAATGGTATAGAGTTTGATTTGATTGTGGGTATTAAGTTCCTTAATAAACAGCATTTGGTTACTACGAAGTACAATACAAGGATAATGCGCAATGCCACGAGGCTTCGATTGCCATACAGTTGTTCCAGGAACACGACAGTGATTTCAAGGTGATAAAATGAACCCCACAGTCTTCAAGAGCTATTTAAACACCTCGGAAATGAGATTGAGAGCAGATTCGTAACAGATTCTTCTCCAGCGAACATTCGGCAATTGAATGACGCCATCACATCCGCTTTACTGAACATACTTGTACAAGGATATCAGCCCATCGTTGAATCCATGCCACATCGAATGGAAACAGTTTCGACGGACAAAGGTGTCCCAGCATGTTATTAGGTCGATTGTGAAATTTAAATCCTCTCTGTGCCGGTGGCGCACTCGAACCCATATTTTTACTCCAGAGTTGAATGCTTTCCCAATTAAGCTACGCCGGCAAGTGCTTATTACTGCTACTTGCTTTTTTGACATGTACATCACTCATGTAGTACGTCACATATATATCTCCCCCCCCCCCCATTTCTTGAGAAAGTGCGAAAACGGAATCATAGGTTACAGAGGCTGCAGGGCAGGGCAATCATGCTTGCAGTTACTCTCTGTAGAAGGAATTTTAACTAATTCCAGCCGTCGCAGTGATATAAGCGATGGCCTCTGATCATTCGTCCGAAAGGGCTCCGGGTTCGAATCCCGGTGAGGCATGGATGTTGTGTTTGTCTTACGGCACTGGCTCTTTCCCTTTCCTGGAACCAGTGACCCTAAATTAGGGACGGGCGACTACTTATAGCCCATTAAGTTGCTCACGGTAGTCGTTAAACCTCCAATAAAAAAAATATATATATATCAGCTTCTCTTAATAATGCAGTAGAAGTAGGAACTTGGATTGGAATCCTTATTTTTTCTAATTCCCCCATTTTTATCACCGTTCTTTCCGCACTTGATTTTAAATAAAAAAAAATTAAAAACAATTCATTTATTAAAATTTTTATTTTATAAAAAGTGAAGCTCAAACTTACTTGTGGAATAAAATAACTGAAAATTAGCAAAAGCATGTTTACGCATAATACACAGTTTCTTTGCATATCAAAATACCAAAGAGCTGCCTACCAATTTACGTTTTGGCGTTTTCGAGTCAACAGTTTCAGTCGCCACAAGTTGTTTCAACCACGAAGAATTAAAACCAAAAGCAGAATTTTTTAGTGGGTCTAAACAACTCTGATTCTTTCGTTTACACATTATTAAATTTAACAAGAAAAAAAATACGGCACAAAAACGAACTTGAACGCAAACATAAGACGTCTTTCAGCGTCTCTGATGTTGGAAGAAATCTGCCTTATTATTATAAATTTTTTTTTTTTTTGATTGGAGGTTTAACGACCACCGTGAGCAACTCAATGGGCTATCAGCAGTCGACCGTCCCTAATTTAGGGTCACTGGTTCCAGAGAAGGGAAAGAGCCAGTGCCGTAAGATAAACACAACATCCATGCCTCACCGGTATTCGAACCCGGACCCCTTACGGACGAAGGATCAGAGGCCATCGCTTAGACCACTGCGCCACCGGGGCGGCAATCTGCCTTATTAACTGACAAAGTTTTGACAGAGGCTTACAATTTAACTGACCGGAATGCCTTTTTCCCACCACCTAACCGGGGGTAGTACAATGAACTTAATTACGGTTTGCTGTGATTGGCGGGCCCTGATGTGTTGTTTTTAGAAAAGACTCAATATCTGCCTTTTTCTCAGCGTAGGAAAAAGTAACCCGCATTCTCGCGTTCACTATCTGCTCACACGAGGCTACTTTGTTTTTTGATTGGAGGTTTGACGACCACCGTGAGCAACTCAATGGGCTATAAGCAGTCGCCCATCCCTAATTTAGGGCCACTGGTTCCAGGGAAGGGAGAGAGCCAGTGTCGTAAGACAAACACATCGTCCACGCCTCACCGGGATTCGAACCCGGGACCCTTTCGGACGAATGATCAGAGGCCATCGCTTAGACGACTGCGCCGTCGGGGCGGCAAGAGGCTATTTTGGAAGAAGCCTTTGTGAATAAAGACGACGATTAGACGAATCTGTTTTTTCTTTTTTTGATTCGAGGTTTAACGACCACTGTGTGTAACTCAATGGGCTATAATCAGTCGTCCGTCCCTAATTTAGGGTCACTGGCTCTAGGGAAGGAAGAGAGCCAGTGCCGTAAGACAAACAACATCCACCGGGATTCGAACCCGGACCCCTTTCGGACGAATGGTCATAAGCCATCGCTTAGACCACTGAGCCACCGGAGCGGGGAGACGAACTTAGAAGGAAGCGAACGGCATTTAAGAAAAGTGTTGCTTTGACTTTTAAGAGCCCGCATTTTATTTATTTATTATTTTTCTTTTTTTGCAGGTAATTGATTTTCGATTTATGAAAATTAATTAGAGATTTGGTAATTTTAATTTAAAATGCTTACTGCGCGGGGGAAGTTATGTCGCTGCAGCTTAGAGGGAACATTGCTCTGGAGTCGAATGTTTTCCCAATTAAGCTACGCCGGCAAATTCTTATCACGGCGACTTGCCGTGTTGGCATGTATTTTACCTATGTAGTACCTCCCAAGGTGCTCCTAATAATTTGCTACTTCAATGTGTACAGATTATAGCTGACAACTAAAATCCTCTTATGCAATGAAAAACCTAAACTGCATTACTTATCCAGTACATTGAAAATGTAAATAATTCTGGAAGTAAAAAGATACTTTTAACGATCTGGTGTGTTAAGAATTATGAAACATCAAAAAAGCCTTATCCACGGCTTTCAGCATTTTGATTGAATTTCTAAAAGCATAAATAATTCCAACAATGATGAATCAAAACAATTTAAAAACAAAATATGCAGATGAAACGAGATAATGAATTTCTTTCTTTAGATTATCTTACTATAACAGCCTTCATGCAAAATTTATGTGAAACACAAAATCACTATTCGCCATAATAGGTTCGAGTGTTTCGCTTTCTTCACAAAACGTTCTCAGGAAATTTTATTTTTATGAGATTTCTGTAGCAGTCGCTTGCACGTATTGTAGAAAGTTTTGTTTTTCACGAGTTCTCTTCTCTTGACTGGCATAAATTTTAGAGCGGAAGAAATCGGAATTTGAGAACTTAGTGTCTTTAGATAACCCCTTGTGGAAAAGATATACCTCCTAGGTATCAGTAAGGAATAATAACTGCGAAACAGAGGGATATAAAACTTCTATAATCTTGCAGGAGGAAATTACAGTGAGGCAGAAAACAGCTTTCCATTTACTTAGGATTTTGCATTGTCACATTCCTGCATTTGCACATTAAACTACCAAAAGAATCAGCACGCATAAATTGGAAGTTAAATCCGGGAGAAAATACGAAATTTGCGACTAGTAACAAGGTATTCTTGAAAAAAAGAGGAATTTTTTCTCTTTTAAAATTAAATCCAATCAGAATAAATCTAAAGGGACTTTCCCTGTCCATTTTATTTCAAGGGTTTCGCAGCGACATCTAAGAAGAAACAGATAGATAGAAGTTTCTAATAAATATCAAGAGTAAATAAAGGTTTTCCTGGATTTTATTTTCTCTTGAGCTTTGAAGTCCCTAAAAAAGAAGGTTCGGAATTGCCAATGGGCATAAATTTAAAGTTGCGTCTCAGGAAATTTGACAAAACAGTGGTATCAGCTTTCTGAATACACCTTACCGTTAACTTGAGGAATAAGAGTTAAACTGGAGGAACGTTTACAGGATTTAATCATTAATTTTTTTCTTGGAAGAAAACTTGTTTTTAATTGGGTTTCACATGTGGCGGGTGCTTTTTATCAATGAGAAAATTTCACAAAACAATCGATTGAAAATTGGAAATATTTTATATTTCAGCATGACTTTTAAGGGAGGAAAAAAGGAATGTCTTACTAATACCTCTTTGGAATGTCTATCTGTCCTTCTATAAACACGTCACCTCGGCAAAAAAAAAAAATCGAATTTCAAACAAGAAAGATGACACCGAATTTTCAGGGGTAATGAGCACGTCTTTTGAATCCATTCTGACGCAAATTAAATTTATCAAGGCTATTCAAAGTCAATGAAACCGGTATGGATAACAATAGTACATAAGCTAAGAAAGAAATTTTTAAATCGGGTTTTTAATCCCGTAGATATTGCTGTAAACGGAATCGTGAACTTACCCCTCTGGTTGCAGACTTATGCGTTAAGAAAAATATGAATTTATATGTGAAACATTTTGCTGTGGAAACGCTCTCCAACAAAGAAAGAATTTTTCAAATCAGACTTTTCGAAGCAGAGATATGGATAAATATAATATATGTATCTACGCCTCTTGGCGGGAAAACATGTGTTATTTTAGGAAGAAAGTATTCCCAAAATGTTTTTTCGATGTGAGCAGTATCGGTCCAAGAAAAAAAAATTAATCGAGTTTTCAGCAGCTCAGATTTTGCCGCAAATACATCAGAAGCAGAAATCAACATTTATGCTTTCTGGTGCCCAAACCATTTTTTCTAAATATTAAAAATTACATGAAAAACATTTTCCATCAGGAGCTGTCTGCGATACAGGAAATAATTTTTCAAACCGGAGTTTTAGAAGCAGAAATAACGCATAAAACGCAATTTACCTTTGCGGCCCCTAGTAAAAAGTCTATGATTTACTTGAAAATTTTGAATTTATATAAAAAAACATTTCGCATCGAAAACACTATCCAACAAAGAAGCAATTTTTTAAATCATACTCCTAGAAGTACAGATATTGCCAATAATAAAATGTACATCTACGCCCACTGGCGTAGAAACACCATGCATTATTTTAAGAAGAAGCTCAGAATTTGCTGCAAATACATCAGAAACGGAAATTAAGACTTACACTCGTAGTGGCCAAACCCTTTTTAAACAAAAGTTAGAAATTATATGCAAAGGATTTCACACCAGGAGCTGTATCCGATGCAGAAAGAATTTTTCAAATCGGAGTTTTAGAAGCAGAGATATCGAAGGAAACGCAATTTACCTTCACGCTCCATTGCGTAAAGTTTATGAATTACTTGAAAATTTCGCAATTGTGTGAAAAACATGTCACACCGGAAACTCTATAAAAATAAAGAAAGAATTTTTTCAAATCGGACCATTAGAAGCAGAGATATTGAGAAAAATAAGATATATATCTACGCCCTCTGGCGGAGAAACCATGCAATGTTTTAAGAAGAAAATATTCCGAAAACGTTTATCGACGTGAGTGGCATCAGTCTAAAAATGAATTTTTCAATCGACATTTTAGAAGCTAATATTTTATGGCATATACATCAGAAGCAAAAATTAAGCCTTACGACCCCTGGGGGCCAAAGTATTCTCTACCAAAAATTAAAAATTGTATGCAAAAGATTTTCCATCAGGAGCTGTATCCGCTGAATTTCTCAAATCGTAGTTTTAGAAGAAGAAATATCGGGGAAAACGTAACTTACTTTTACTCCCCCTAGCGTATATCTATGCATAACTTGAAAAAGTAAATATACCTAAAATACTCTTCGACATAAATGGAATCGGAAAGATAAAAGATTTTTTTCAATCGGATGTTTAGAAACAAATATATGGAATAAAATGTATTTTGAATTCGACATCATCTGCATTTACGCCCTGCCCTCTAACAGCAAAATTGTACATCGGTAAAAAAAGCGAAATAAAGGATCATCATTCGTATATTTCAAGCTTTCCAATGCAAAAATAATTTTTCAAATCGGACTAATAAGTGCAGAGATATCGGGGGTACAGACGGACGGACGGACAAACCCATAACATAAGCACGATCTTTTTTTACAAAAGACGTGCTAAAAATGTGTTGTGACCAGATTATGACAACCTAGAGCCCTAGTGCCAAGAAAATGTCGACGAAAGAATCAAAACAATCTCTCACCTGTATATAGCGTTGGAGATGTCATGTGATACAAATAACGAGATATAAATAAATAAATACATATACATACACCGAAGAGCGAAAACATTTTGACCACCTGTCTAATATGATGTTGATCCTCGACGTGCCTCAAAAAACAGATAATACCCGGGAAGGCATAGACCCTACAAGATGTCTAAAAGTGTCTTGTAATATTGTACCAACACATTACCAGCAGATTATTTAACTTGTAAGTTACGTGGTTGAGCCGCTGCAGATGGATTTGCGGTTCCAACACAAACCGCAGATGCTCGATTGGATTGATGTCTCGGGAATTTGGAAGCCAGGACAATACTTGGAAGTCTTCCCCATATTCTGCGGGCAATTTTCGAACAAGTGTGGCATGGCGCGTTATCCTGCTAAATGAAGGAACCAGTAAAGGGGAATACCATTGCCATGAAAGGGTCTACCTGGTCTGCATGGTGTTTAGGTTCGCGCTAAACGTCATAGTTTTCTGCACATGTCCAGAATTTTCCAGCAGAACATTGCCCAAAACATTACACTTCCGCCACTGCGCATCCTGGTGCCAACACTTTCCCAGGTAAACGACACACACGTACCCAGCTACCCTCATGTTGCAACAGGAAACGAGATTCATCGAACCAAATTAGCTTCTTCCCATCATTCAAAGTCCAGTTTTGACGCTCATTTGTTCATTGTAGGAACTTCCGACGGTGAATCGATGCTAGCATGGGCATCCTGAGCTGCCTGCTGCTATGCAGCCCCATTTTCAGCAAGGTTCGATGTTCCTTGTGTTGTGACACATTACCCTCGTCACCAGCCTTCAAATTACCGGAGAGTTGCACCAGAGTATCCCTTTTGTTGGCTGGTACCGTGCGGGATAGCCTTTGCTCACCACTAGTATCCATGAGCCGTGGTCAGCCCTACGGCTTGCTGGCGGTTCGTGGTTTGTTCCTCCTTGGACCACATTCTGAAGATTCTAACCACTGCTGACCGTGAGTACCGCACAAGCCTTGCCGCCTGGGAAATGCTCTGACCCAATCGTCTGGCCATTACAATTTGTCCTTTGTCAAACTCGCTTACATTCGCTGCCTTTCGCATATAAAGAAAAAGAATCACCCTGATTAAGAGAACTCAGTATCAGGAACCGTTTAATGATCTTCACACACGCTGTCGTTTACCTGCAATTGCTTCGATTTGAATAAATAATGTTTTTTATGCAAATCGAAGCAACTGTAGATAAACAACTGATCGTAATGTTTTCGCTCTTCCGTGTATACTCTCAAATTTCCTCCTATTTAGTCTTTGCATGAAGCGTTTTATATTTCACCCCAGATAGCAAATTTGACTGTGCGATGATTGAAAAAGTGGATTTGATAAACTATTTACGAATTTGTAATAAAATTTTCAATAATCTTAGAATAATAATAAATTCTAAAGTACAATTAATGGTGATAATACGACCTACTTATTTAGACCACATTATTCTTCATCCATCGCATTCATAATCCCTTAAAAATTAAATCACTTTTTTCTCATCTATACGTGTCGTAAGTTTCTTCTCAATTTGTGCATTCTATCATATTGTGGCATTTTCTGTGTCGTGCAATGTAATATCATAATAAAGGCCCTAATTAAAATTTTAAATGAAGTAAATGAAACATATGATGAAATTTGGTGAATGGAGAACCGTTTTCAATTATATTATTACGATCTATCTCGAATTCCTGCGTATAAAATTTCAATGTGTCAGATTTTGAAGCCTGGTAAAAATTGTACCTCTTCTTTTTATGTTTCGGGTTATAACGACCTCTATGAGTAGCTCTCAGGGATATGAGCAGTGGCTTATCCTAATTCTGATGCACTGGCTTCAGGGAGAGGACAGATGGGGAGGCCTACCAATATAAAATCACGGACCCAAACCAAGGCTCATCTCAGACGATTGGTTAGAAGCCAGAGCCGCAGATCACTCTGGCAGAACCTCAGATCATCCCATGTCTCATCAGGGACCCAAACCAGGCACAACTCAGACGAATGGTCAGAAGCCAGAGCCTCAGATCACCTCATGTCTCATTAGGGACAACTCAGACGAGTGGTCAGAAGCCAGAGCCTCAGATCACCCCATGTCTCATCGGGGACCCAAACCAGGCACAACTCAGACGAATGGTCAGAAGCCAGAGCCTCAGATCACCTCATGTCTCATCAGGGACAACTCAGACGAGTGGTCAGAAGCCAGAGCCTCAGATCACCCCATGTCTCATCGGGGACCCAAACCAGGCACAACTCAGACGAATGCTCAGAAGCCAGAGCCTCAGATCACTCGATTAGAGCCTCAGATCACCCCATGTCTCACCAGGAACCCAAACCAGGCACAACTCAGACGAATGGTCAGAAGCCAGAGCCTCAGATCCCTCGAGCAGAGCCTCAGATCACTCCATGTCTCATCAGGGACCCAAACCAGGCACAACTCAGACGAATGGTCAGAAGCCAGAGCCTCAGATCACCCCATGTCTCATCAGGGACGCAAATCAGGCACAACTCATACAAATGGTCAGATGCCAGAGTCTCAGGTCACTCGGGCAGAGACTCAGATAACCCCATGTCTCATCAGGGATCCAAACCAGGCTCGACCCAGACGAATGGTCAGAAGCCAGAGCCTCAGCCAGAACCTCAGATCACCCCATGTCTCATGAGGGACCCAAATCGGGCACAACTCAGACGAATGGTCAGAAGCCAGAGCTTCAGATCACTCCGGCTCCGGGGCGGCTGTATCAGCTTCATGGGTTGCAATATGCATAAGCACTTGCTATTTCGATTCAGCAGAGTATTCATCATTAAAGAAAAATGTGCTTGCATTCTGATACATTTTTCAAAGTGCAAACGCTGTTAAACCGTAAAATTCTTATTTGAGTAACTGAAAATCTAATTTCCGAAAAAAATCAGTCTCCATCAAGTTAGTGAATGACTGCGAGACCATGCCTTTGCTATAATTTTAGAATTTTGTACCTTGCTGCATTTAAAGGATATATATATATTTTTTCTAAGTAGTAAGGTGACCCATCTCGGATTAAATTGCTAAATATTCGTGTTGAAAGTTTAATTTCATATTCTGGTTAACGAATGAATGCTGATAACTGATAACACTATAAACACTGAAACAGTGCTTTAGGCCCCACTATCCAAATAGCACAATCACTGACAGTTGTCAGATATCTGAACATCATTGCGGACCAAGTTCACTCATTCACGGCAACTATGGTCCCCGCTGGTGATGGCCAGTACCAACAGGATAATGAGCCATGCCACACCGCCAGTATCGTCAAGGAGTGGTTCGAGGAACATGCTAGTGACTTTTTGTTAATGCCCTGGTCTCCAAATTCACCTGACATGAATCCAATCGAATATTTGTTCGACTTGGAAAAGCGTGTTCGCGCTAAATCACCACCACCCCGAAATGTACAGGAACTGGACGACCTGCTGTTGACATTATGGTACCAGATACCCCAGGATACCTATCACTACCTCATCGAATCGATACGTCGCCGAGTGGCCGCTGTTTTGCGGGCAAATGGGGGTCCTACAGCTTATTAGGTAGGTGGTCATAATGCAATGGCGCATTGGTGTAAATGCCTTAAACAGAAACAGTGACACTACACAACATTGTCCGACTCCTGCACCACTGTAAAACCACAATGTTACCAGAGTTAGATTCCACCTGAGAGCAATAAATGCCGCACCACCGATATCTATTTGTATTGTTACGCCTGTCATATAGAGTATAGTACGCAGTTTTAGGCATGTTTACCTGCATTCGGGTTTCTGCCCGAAACAGAAGTTCCGAAATATAAGAGAAAGTTCAATTTTGGCACGTCCAGTCCTAGCCTTCTAAACAAGGTGAAGCGAAAGATTTCGTCATAATCATCTTATTATCCATTATAAAAACTAATTTTGTGTCCCATATTCTGAATCCCGAGAAAAGAAAGTTTTTCACCTGTGAAAAATTTCTTACCAAGCAACAGATCTGATAACTACGCAGATGATCAGAGTTTCACTGTTATGCTTAAAACTAAAGTTTTCAAGCAATTCTACATGTAAACGTTTATCAAATGGATTAGAAATTTCTGTTCAGAATAAAAAGTCTTTTAAATTTTGAGAAAACTAAGGAAATTTGGTTTGATTTGACCCTTTAACGACTATTACGCCCAAAACACCTGCCCACAATGAGTCAGATTTCTTACCCTTTTTTGTACAACATATGAGGAATCAGCTTGAGTCACCCTCAGTCACTATTGTTGTTATTAAACAAAGAAGTGAACCAAAATACAGGTTCGGGCATTATACTATTTAGAGTGATACAAGATTTGTGGGTCATGGTCGTTAAAGGGTTAAACTTATTTTGCGGAGTTGACAAGTGATTCCGAATCTGTTTTGAACTTACTTGCGATATGAAAGGTTAATAGCTATAACGGAAATGATTTTGATTATGATCAAAATGAATACAATTTGAATAATCTATATTTTGTAATTCATAGGAGAGCCGAAATTTTAAATGACAAAGTGGAGAAGAAAGAAAATAGATTGACCGATCATTTCGGTTTCTACGCGAAACTTTTTATTTTTCTGACACATTTTGAATTATATTGGCAAATTTTCTACATTGTTTGGGCTCTTCAGGATGCGGAATTTCGCTGCTCAATTTTTGAAAGAGTTTTTTTTTATAGTTTACATGTATTCAAAATAAAAAAAGAAGATCAAAACTTTTTCTTTTAATTCTGTTAACATTTCACAGGTCATAACTCTCATGTGCTGGGGTTTCTCTCTCTCTCTCACAGAAAAGTTTTTAGAAAGGTCGTAAAAATAAGAAAAACGCACTTTGATGATTGCTGTGGGAAAACATCGTTACCCATTTTTGTAAGCAGCTTTAAAATTTGTCTGTGATATTATTAAAGAAACGAGAAACGAAAATAAAAACAATTAGGTAAAGAATAAATTATCAGCGTTTATTCACAATTAAAAGCTTTATTAGCATCTACTATAGTTTCGCAGAGCTTCTGGCTCGGCTTCATCAGGACGAATGGAGCGTAAACATTCAAATCATTGTGATATCATCAGAGTTCTGACGGTCACGGTTTTTGGTGAGTTGTTTCCACGCGCTTGAAAAAATGGAGTCTACGTCATGTCGTTGACAAGCAGTGAAGAGTTCCGGTATATGTGAAAAGCTTCTAATACATTAAGATGTCACAATGATTTGAATGTTTACGCTCCATTCGTCCTGATGAAGCCGAGCCAGAAGCTCTGCAAAACTATACTCGATGCTAATAAAGCTTTTAATTGTCAATAAACGTTGATAATGTATTCGTAATCAACATCACAAGTGTGTCGTCTTGAATTATAAACATTTAGGTCTTTGTTTATGAATCTATTTTTCGTGGTAAGAACTATTTTTATGAGTGAACTTGAAAGTCTGCCCGAAAGTTATTTATAATTGCTTCTACGACAAAGCTGGTATTTAAAATGTTTCTATTCCTGAATATTATTATCTCTGAATATGAAGGGTCTGCGTTTAAATGTGGAAGAGCATTT
The DNA here is from genome assembly GCA_039090855.1 of Macrothele yani. Lineage (NCBI taxonomy): Eukaryota > Metazoa > Arthropoda > Arachnida > Araneae > Macrothelidae > Macrothele > Macrothele yani. The sequence goes on along the minus strand of CM077029.1, from coordinate 163,755,312 downwards.
TGAATTAAAAGAAAACGCAGTTACATCTGCAAGAAATTGCAGATTTCTATTAATCACTCATTATTAAGTTGGAATCGGTCTGGAAATTCCTGCTGTTCTTTTAATTTCAAGCGTGCAATCGGTTTCCTATTTCACAGATAATTTGCACCGATTATTTTAAAATTCCGATCATTGTATCGCACTCGTTCGTTGTTCACTTAGTGAGGGGAGAGAAAGTGCGCATAAAGAATATGTGAGAAGGAAAGCTGGCTAAATAATTTAAACTACTTGCACGATAAAATTAAAAGGTGCTACGTTCATGAATAAAAAAGAGGCAGGGAATCTTTTTAATGTTGAATAAAAGTTTATTTGGATCGCTGTGATTTACTTTTTTTATTCAGGAGCCCGTAAGAACTTCCGTTGAAAGCTGTCATGTTCCTGTTACAAGAAAGAAAGACACTTCCGCGAAAATTTTGAAAGGTATTGCTCCATTTTCTCCCTGGCGTATTTATCTGGCGCTTTTTAGAAAGTAGAATGAACAGAATTTTTCCATTCAGACTTCAACCCAGCATGATGATAAGGTAAAACTATTTTGGGACAAGCAGCTTTCTCGAAAACAACAATTACGAAAGCTTCTCACTGGCTGATATTTATTCTTTCAGCTGGTAGACGGTTACTTAAGCATTCTCAGACTCAAAGCAAAAGTCGTTATTCATATAATAACAGTTTTATGGACGCTCTAACTTTTACACGTGAATTTGCAGTTCTTTCCTCAAAGACAAAGTGTATGTCATAAAGACGCAGATACCACAAAACTCGGGCGCTGTCCGGAAGATGCGGATTCGATTTCCGTTCCAGAAAGACGAAATTTTTAAGTTTTCGTATATTATCTGACTTAACATCCATGTCAGATTTACACCAATAAACAGATTCACATCTACCAAATTTGTATTGTACAATGATGTATTTCATTCATTGATAATCCGAATGAACTGAAAAACATGAAGTCTGACACAAATTAACATTGAAAACGTCTATCCACATTAGAAGTGAGATTTGTTTGATTCTTATTCTCCAGACTACGTTTTAGACAAATGAAAATTCTAAATTTCGATGACAGTCAATGTAAGATATAATTCATTGTAAACACCTCGTTCATCGAGTTTTCCAGCATAATGACGAATAACTGATCCGTATGAACTAAAGGCTCTGCTTGGTTTCATCATCATTATTAAGAGCTGTATCGTTCAGATTGCCGCCCCCGGAAGCCAAGTGGTCTGAGGCGTTGGCCTCTGACTATTCCTCCGAGTTAAGTTCGAGTCCCGGGTGAGACACGGGTGTTGTGCCTGTCTTATACAGCTAGATGTTCCTCCCCCAAAACCAGTGTCCCTAAATTAGGGACGGGCCATTACTTATATAGCGCGAAAAGCTGCTCATGCTTGTCGTTCGATGCCGAAGCAAACAACGTGTGGATTAAAATGCAGCAAACTAGTGACATGCGAAGTTTGTTCCAAAAGAAACGGACTGTATTTATCCTTCTGGTTGGATATATAGTTAAAACGATATCTTGATACTTGTTAATATAAGCACACCGGATAAAAAATTAGTCACCCATAACAGAAATGACCGTAGGAAGTTACCCGTTGCACAGAGGGCGCTATGATAGCATTGTTGGGAGATAAATAGCACTGACATAGTCTACAGGATCATTTCTGTCTCGTGCACTGGTGAAGAGCAACGTGTGTGTCGAATTTAGTCTACAATATGGGTCGTAAGACAGATGTTACTGAGTGGCAAAAAGGGACAATCGTGTTTGGCCGGGCCCACGGACACAATATGAATGAAGTCGCTCAATTTGTTGGTGTGTCGAAGCGCACTATCCAGAGGGTCTACAAACAGTGGTGCAGTTCACAGTCAACTGAAAATCGGCGACGTCACTGTAGCCGGAAAAGGATTATCACCAACATGGACCCTCGCAATGTTTCACGCCTAGTAACTACAAATCGGTTTCAAATCAGGCAACAACTGTTCCAAACAGTCAAAGAAAGTCCACTCCAACCAATTTCCGAAAGGACATTGCGAAGATAACTGCATGCGATGTACATGTCTAGCAGAGTGCCACGGAGGAGGCCTCTTTTAACAGCAAGTCACAAAGTCGCACGTTATCAAAGGGCTCAGAGTCACCAAAACGTTACTGTGGAGGACTGGAAACGTGTACATTTGTCTGATGAGTCTCGTTTTTATTTGTACTCTAATTATGGGATGCGACGAGTACATCGCATGCCCAATGAAGCCATCCTGATTGTGTCGAAGGTGTTGTTCAACCTGGAGGGGTTCTGTGTTTAGTCAGCAATATTGGTGACTAATCACAGAACCCCTCCAGATTTACCAGCTTTACCGGGGGGCGGGTAAACTCCCCACCGGTAATATCGCCCACGATCAGTCAATTCCCATACCTCGGAAAACTCCCTCACTGGAAAATTCCCCCACCGGTAAATTCCCCCACCTTTTTCAGTCAGGGACCGTGCACGAATGCAACTCATGGAGTTTTATTTGTATGTGCAGTTATATGCAACTCATTTACACGCTATTTTGTGATTATATGTTAAATTTTGAATTTTAGATTATCAAAAATAGACGGTTCTTGGATTCTTTTATACGTAATACGGTATATCACAACTTAATCCAGACAGTTTTTTCTCAGTAGCCATGAAATAGTCCCTGACTGAAAAAAGTGGGGAAATTTACCGGTCGGAAAACTCCCCCATCGGAAAACTCCACCACCGGTAAATCCCCCCCCTTTTTGAGTCGTAGTTTGAGTAAATCTCATTTGTGCACGGTCCCTGAGTGAAAAAGGTGGGGGAATCAACCCGTGGGGGAGTTTTCCGAGGTGCTGGAATTGACTGCATGTGAGGGAATTTACCGGTGGGGTATTTTGCTGTGGGGGAGTTTACCAGGATTCGTTTCGGGGATATTTTTCCTACCACGAAATGGGCCCTCTGGTTGCAGTGACGATGAATTTGAACCAGCATGCGTACTTTCGCATTCTGAATGACGAAGTGTTGCCCTTTGCTCTACATCTCCAGGAACAGCAAAATATTGCCACTCCTGTCTTCCAAGACAACAATTGCCGTGTGCACAGGGTTAAAACTGGGTCTGAGTGGCACGACGAAAAATCAGCCTCAACTCGACTGGCTCGCCAAATCCCCAGATTTAAATCCTATTGAAAATCTCTGGGATGATTTGGAACTCAAGGTGAAACTCCAGAATAGACACCCACGTACTCTGGTGGAACTTCGGGACCAATTAGCGCACGAGTGGCTGCAAATCGATGTTCAAAACATCCACGACCTCGTGAAGTCTCTACCGCACCAGAATCATTCTGTTATGAATACAAGAGGCGCCGTTACCTTTTATTAGGCGAGTTCTGACAGAGGTGACTAATTTTTTATCCGGTGTGCTTACAAATTTCAACGCGTGATCGTCGCACAACGCGGCAATACATGCCGTTTAGTTTCTTTTTATCCAAAGTTTACTGCCATGCAGATATGGCGAAAATTACAAAATATCAGACAGAGACAAAAGTTATCTTTAAATTTAAATTAGTGAAAATGGCTTTAATAATTGTAATAATTTGAATTACATGTAAAGTTCGTTTCCGTGTAAAACAGTAAACTCTGAGCTAGTTAGGTTTTCGACAAAGTCAGCTATTAGCTTCGCTGCAACAACTTTGCTGCTTATTGCCTTAGGTTTATGACTCAGAGCTTTCCTCTCCTTGCAACCAGACAGCTTCACTCTTCGTGCAGCAAAAAGTTGTATTTATATATGAAATAGGGCTTATGAAAATAAAGCATTAATTTCCCAATGCACGAGACGCTCAGTGTAAATAACGTGCCTGTAACTATTTTTCTTTAGGCTAGACACAATAAAAGTCTCAAACTTCATCTCGCTGGCGAATAAATCTCCCAGCCAGACGCAAAATTAAGAACACCTCGGACCATTAGCACTTCACACGCGCTGGCTATGGCAAAGGGGTGGGAAGTGGTGGTCCCGCGGATGCAGCAGACCCTAGCCGGTCCCTGGACCGATCCTGATTGGGTGCCGGATGAAACACTTGCCGGATCCTGGCAGGATTGCTCACGGAACGCCTTCACCATCAAACTTTTGAGAGAGTTCCGCACGTCTCTGCAGAGTTGACATTTCGACGGAGCAGGTACAGTCATCAGCCTAGCTTATATATGAAATAGCTAAAGGACACTTCAAAAATAATAACGCCGAGGTAAAACCATAAGGCAGTACTTACAAAGTCCACTTCTTTATTAGCTCTTGTGAAGTAGCATATCACTTTTTTAGACACTTCACTCAATCAACAAATAATTACAACAGATATCCAAGTAGCACAGCCCTTTCTGCTCTCTGAAAATGAGCAGTATACAACTCCGCGTTCCCTTTTCAATAGTCGTCAGAAACAAAACGTTGGGCGTGGTAACATGAACTCCAAATGCATAGTATCGGATAACATAGTGAGTTCAAAACATTTTGTATCTGAAACATTCCAACAGCAGCTCTTGTCTTTAAGTTGAGGATACGTCATTGAGTTCTTACCTGCCGTCAGGCTTGCCAAACTTGAATTCACCGAGAGAAAAAATTTGGTGTTATGATTAGAAAAACGTTTAAAGAGATTATATCAATTTTACAGAAGAATTCATGAACTACAGCGGAAGGTTAAATTAGGGTATACCACACGAAGTCTAAAGCATTGTGCAAGGAGCCCGCAGTGCTTATTGGTCACGTGTTTAGTTGACACAGGTTTTGTCAATGAGAAAACGAAAGTACTGCAGAAGATCCTGAAGTTTCAGGTCTTTTAGTTGTGAGATGAATACATTAATCAGGTCTGTACATTTTTGCATGAAGAATGTCAGATATTATAATTCTATGTAAGTCAATCGAAAATCGTGCTTTCATTTAAGGAAATAAATTGCCGAGACTTAGATGTTTTTAAACTACGATGTTCAATGAAATAACGGAATGACTCATGCTAAATATGTTCGAAAAAGGACGATCAGGTGGGATTTTTTGGATAATATTTCGCTTTTACTTGGGCAGTAAATATTAATTTTCTGTGTTTTGTTGGTTTAGGCCTTTTTAATAGTTTTAAATTCACGACGCTGATATTCATAACGTTTACATAACATGTCAAGTTAATATTTTCAGATCTCTAGGTCATTTAGAAGTGGTCGAATCATTCGGCTGCTAGCAGCAAAGCAGTGACTGTGTAAAGGTATTGACTTCGGGATATTAACACAAGAATTTAGAAAAAACATAAAAGTGCGGAAATTTTTTCTTCACAATCTGAAAATGGAAAAATGACGCAACTGCGTTTTTCTTTTCTTCTGTTTTGTTTTGTGTTTTAGTGACCACTATAAGCAACTCTTTGATCTATAAGTAGTCGTATATCCCTGATTTGGTGCCACATATTCCAGGAAAGGAACAAAACCAGCGTCATCGGACAAAAAGCAATTTTCCTGCATCATCCGGGAATCCATTCTGGGCCAATCTCGGATGAATGGTAAGAAACTAGTGGTTCAAACCATTCGGCCATCGGGGCTGCCGGCTGCGTTTGGTGCTGTGCTTCTGAAACTTGCCAAGTGTGACAAGGCACTTCTGATCTCACATATTGCTGTAGTGATGCTGCCACTACGATCTGTACGCGAAACCAGAGAGATGAAAGGAGAGTATTTTCTAATCTCGCTCTTTTTTTTTCAGTATTTAATGCCCACATGCTTCTTTCTACTGTAACTAGTATAAATGATAATCAGTCGGAGTTGTGCACGAGGTTGTGTCCCAGGGAATGCGTGGGTAATGTGCTTTTTCCTACGGCGCTGGCTCACTGAACTTTCGCAGAACCAATGGTTGTAGATGCTCAAAGGGTTGTGCTTAAACCCCGAAAGGGAAAAAATAATAGTAAATAAAAAAATAATCCTGAGTGAACTGCTTCATGGGATTGGAGCTGACATGTCAAGATTTGTCTTCCTTTTAATTGTAAAGTCAGCGCACGCATTACTGTTTTTAAATCTATTTAAATTTTTTTAAAACACTTTGGGTTGAAAACTATCAACATCTAATTCAATGTCAATATTTCCCATTCTACAGTAAATTAGTCTGTAAGATAATATTTCAAAACGCGGAATGACAGATGTATTTTACGTGTTAGCCAATCAACAATCACAATTGAGGGTTTGCTTACTAACTCTGCGCCCCCCCTGAAGGCTGTTATCGCCCCGTTGAAATAAATTTTGGTACAGTCATTGACTGCTCGTATGTACAAAGACCCATTAGATCACATATCTATTAAGAGATATATATACAATTTCATTTCTTTTGAAAAAATCCTTCATATCTTATTTTAAGGATATAGTTCTTGAAAATAGTTTGAAAAATTAAGCCATTACACAACGGACGTCTTAAATTTCAGAGTTGGAATCATCATGAGATAGATAAAAAGTGATTCATTTTTTAAAAGAAAGTCGTTTTTGATTGACGTTTGCTTATAAAAAACAGCAGTTTTTAAAATCAAATTGCTGAAATTATTCATTATGTGAACGAAAGAAATGTAAGATATGTTTGCTTTAGATTTGCATTGAAAGAAAAATTCATGGTGTGGTTCAAAGATTTATTCACATTTTCAGACACACCCACTTTTAGTGATGATGCACGAAATGAAATAGTAAAAGCAATCAGAAGCTCAATTATTCAGTTTTTTGTTTCATCGCATTTAGCGTAGTTTAAAAATTCAAAAATGTCTCGCGGGAAGAGTTACCTTCAAAGGAATACATTGTTCAGGTGCAAGACATTTATTCTTCTCATGTGATTTCTTCTAAAATCCTTTTCTAATATTATGAGAATAAGAATTCCGTTTCGTATGAAATATTGAATTGATGCGTGAGTTCAATATACAACGCCGTCACTATCGCTTTTAGAATAAAAACAGAGGATAAACTTGTATGTAATTTAACATTTATTGAAGCAATTTGTTTTCACACTAGAATATTTCTCATATCTTATGGAAGTTTCTTTTGAAAGAAGTATTCTGTCATTTTGTATCGCAGGCTCACACTCGTCATTTAGTTGGTTTAATTCACCAATAATTTTACACTCAGTGCTTTGAAATTAGGAAAAACTGTTTCTAGTATATCTGCCTGCAATCTGATTTTATTTGAGTTTTTATCTCAGTAGTTTTTATGATTTTCAATTTGAAACAGTAGCTTGATATAAATTTGATCTTTGTCTTGAAGAAAATCCTAGATTTCCTTCAGAGGTTTTTAATGCGCACTTGTAAACAATCGAATTACAAAAACACAAGCTTCAAAATTTCAAGCTGATGATTAATTGCATTTGAAATAAGATTAGGTGAATATTTTTTTAGCGGAGGTGAAACGCAAAGCTCTTTCTCAGAGATTCTAGAAATAAACATAGGGTTTTAGTTTTTTAATTACTTATTAGTCATTGGTAAAATTACTTATTGGATCAACTTATACTATGTATTACTTATTGGAGCACTTATTGGTAATTAATTATCGGAATAACGTCATTTTGTACGCAAAAAGTTGGTATGATTTTCTTCCTTCAAAATTAGTTATCTTTTTGTCTGAAAAAAATGTCAAACTCACTGTGTGTTGAAACACGGTTTCCGTACAAAATGATGAGATTTCAAGTGTTAGAAATATTTTCTACTATCTGTTACCATGTTGAGCGCATTTATTTATTATATCACTGACTTCCTTTTCCAACTTCGTATTAAAGGCGATTTACTCGAATTTATTTTTAACAATAGGATCCGTAAATGCAAAACTTCCAATTCAATGAAAACACACGTACCTGGGAATATTGAGTCAGCGAAAAGCAGAAAAATGAATTTCTTTCTATTCGGCTTCAATATCAGAATGGATATTCTTTCTGCTATCGTATTCCTACATTATAAGATCTTACCGCCAAGCTCACTTCAGATCAGTGAAGTACGCATTTAAACATGTCTGAGAGCACGGAAACTTTACATAGGTGGTTGTTTTGTTCGAGTCTGAGTGGATGAATTAATGTTATGAACACACACTTGGGGAAACCGAGGGAGATGTTGTCCCGTTGCATGAATGTTTGCATTTCGGCCTTTCTTGTTGTCAAGGAAACGAGGAACTTCATATCGATCGATGCAAAATATCCCGTTGACGTTACAGATCATTCAAGGTCACGTGTCCATTACAGTATCGAGGATACTTCAATCGAAGTCTGCAGCTCGGTATCTGATTACAGCAGCAGATCCTGTTAGCGATGATGCATGCCATTATGTAGACAATATGTCCAAACTTTTTCGAATCGCAGTGCGTAGTTTTTCAGCTTTTCTCGGAAAATGATGTCTTATGGAGAATTTCTCGTGCATGTTTTTTTTTCCCACAAGAACTAGGACATATTGTTTCTGTGTTGTTATAGGAAATCTGCCACGTTTTTTAGTAGTCATTACGACTTGGATGGGAGACCTCTGATCGATAACACAGTGCAAAGAGGAGTTAGACACGTGCCCTTATGCTTACGACGTGTTTACAACGGGGTTCCTCTTTTCTTTTAAATTCCTTTCCCTTCCTTTTTTTACCATTGTCTCCGTTTCTAGCAAATCTTTCGAAAAAATACACCGTCAGTCTGCATGGATGTCAAATTCTAAAAACGATATCAAAGCATCTATACCTCCTATTCAAAAACGTTGTTTGCATCGCATAAAGCTAACCACGGGTTTGATGATTCTTGCACAGTAATTCACAATTTTTTCCAGATAAGTATACACTTAAATGCCAGTTTATTAGGTACACGTCTCTACGTAATATAAATGACTCACTTAAACAAGTTTAGGACGACTGGTCACACACACACTGTAAAAAAAATTCTGAAATTCACGAGTCACTTTCCATCATTTCTTTCGCGAAATGATGATGGAACCTTTTCCGTGAAATGACGGAAAGAAAACTGAAACTGAATTTCACGGATTTTTCGTACCACGGGAAAATTCTGTATTTTGAGAAACCTTTCCGCAGTTTCTTTCTTATATAAATTACCGTTTTAGAGGTGTGTTAACGGAAAATTCTGAATTTTCAGACCCTTCCCGGAATGTCTTTCGTACAGTGGCGCTCATATTGTAACGTACCAGGAGATGTGACGTACCTGCCAGAAGGACGCACACGACATAAAGGCAGATAGCAATTAGAATCGACGTCCGCGTAGCTTAATTGGTAGAGCAACTTATTCCGGAATGAGTGGACCGGGGTTCGAACCCCGGCGCGGATAAAAATGACGGAGAAATTTACTTCGTTATAATGGCTCCCGAACTATGCGGATGACCCGACCGTTCAAAATCTCGCATTGGTGTGATGTTATTTCCACACCGCGAGATAGGAAAAATAAGAGAATCCTTTCTCCAGCACTTCAAAAAAAAAAAAAATAATAATAATAAGGGGGAGATGATGTAACGTACCAGGAGATGTGACGTACCTGCCAGAAGGACGCACACGACATAAAGGCAGATAGTAGTCAGAACAAATGTCCGCGTAGCTTAATTGGTAGAGCAACTTATTCCGGAGTGAGTGGACCCGGGTTCGAATCCCGACGTACACCAAAAATGACGGAGAAATTTACTTCGTTATAATATGAGTACTTTTAGGGGGGGCTAAGAAAATTCCTTACCTTCTTCAAGGCTGTCAAACATTTTAGTAATTGTACAAGCTCCTAAAATACAAAAGAATAATTGATACAATCAATCATTAATATCTTACTATTTTTAAAAATGCTTTAAAACAAAGTTTCGTCTATTATAGTGTTTTAAATTTATCAAAAATTTGGCTATACCAACGGCTGGGGGAGGGTGTCGACCCCCTCATCCCTTATGGGCGCCCTTGCTTTCGTATATTAACGGAAGAACTCCGTTCTGACTTTTTTACGTATCCGTATCACGAGAAATTACCTATAATAGGAGCGGTTGATGAGAATACTCGAGGTTTAATTTCCATCATTTCTTTCGTGAATTAAAGAAGCATATTTTTGATACAACCTTTTCCGTGAAATGACAGAAAGTAACCTGAGTTTCGCGGATTTTTCGTACCACGGGAAAATTCTGAATTTTCAGAAACCTTTCCGCAGTTTTTTTCTTATATTGACGGTAAATTACCGTTTTAGAGGTGTGTATAACGGAAAATTCTGAATTTTCAGAAACCTTTCCGAAATTCCTTTCGTATTTTAACAGAAAAACTCCTTTTTACTGATAATAAAAGCGATTGATGAGAATACTTGAGGTTTGATTCACTGTTAAATTTCAATTCCCTGTCGAAGGATCTGATTTTGAAGTTCTGTAGCGAGATCGGATATTGTGGATAGCATATGGCATGAATTTTGTTTATATTTATATATTTATATATATATATATATATATCATCATCATCATCATTGTCAACCATTATCAATCCACTGCTGGACGAAGGTCTCCCCAAGTTTCCTCCACAACGATCTGTCTTGTGCCAGTCTCCTCCATGTCACTCCCGCATATTTACGAATTTCATCCACCCATCTCCCATGTGGTCTTTTTCTGGGTCTTTTCCTGTCCCTTGGAATCCAATCTAAAATTTCGGCTGTCCATCTATGGTCTGTCCTTCTGGCAGTATGTCCAGCCCATTGCCATTTCAGGGATTTAACTCTGATCATGATGTCTTCCACTCTCGTCATTTTTCGGATCCACGAGTTCTTCTTCTTATCTCTCCTGGTTATACCAAGCATGCACCTCTCCATGCTTCTTTGAGTTGTTTGCAGCCTTTGTATGTCTCTTTTAGTTAAGGTCCACGTCTCTGCACCATACGTAAGCACTGGAAGGATGCATTGATCAAACACTTTTCTTTTAAGACATAATGGCATATTGCTCTTGAAAATTATGCTGTTTCTTCCAAAAGCTCTCCAGGCAAGTTTTGTACGCCTATTAATTTCTTCATCAATGTGACCCTCACTTGATATCTGCTGTCCAAGATAAACATACGTATCTGTTATCTCCAGTTTTTCTCCATCAATCGATAAATCTTCATTTCTTGTAAAAGCATTGAACATCACTTTTGTCTTCTGAAAGTTCATTTTTAATCCCACTTCTTTACTCTTGTCAGCAAGTTCCTGGATCATACTCTGCAGCTCTGATGGGGTAGTTGCAAAAATGACTACGTCATCAGCAAAACGAAGGTGGGTTAGATAATCTCCATTAATCTTTATCCCTTTGTTTTCCCAGTTCAGTGATTGAAAGACATTTTCCAATGTGGCATTAAAGAGCTTCGGAGATATGGTGTCACCTTGTCTCACTCCCTTTCCAATTTTTATGTGTGTTGTATTTTCAAACAGCCGAATCTTTGCACTTGCATTTTCATAGATGTTATTAATAATATTAATGTATGCATCTTCAATACCGCAGGATTTCAGAACCGTGGTAACTGCTGATGGTTTCACCGAATCAAAGGCTTTTTCATAATCGATAAAAGCTATGCACAATGGAAGTTCATATTCCCTCGCTCTTTCAATTAGTTCTCTCAGTACGTGGATATGATCTATTGTGCTGTAGCCACTCCTGAATCCAGCTTGTTCTCTCGGTTGAGCCATGTCCAGTGTTACCTTCAAGCGGTGTGAAAGAACTTTAGTGAAGATTTTATAAACCACTGATAGGAGGCTGATAGGTCTGTAGTTCCTGAGATCCTCAATGTCACCTTTTTTATGTAGCAGGATCATTGTAGCATTGTTCCAATCCTCAGGAATCTTCCCTTCATTAAGGCATCGAGTGAAAATTTGGGCGAGTACTGTTTCAATTTCTCCACTTGCTTCTTGTATGATGTCTATAGTAATTCCATCTTCTCCTGGAGCTTTCCCCCGCTTCATGTTCTTGATTGCATGAGCAACTTCTGCTGGGAGGACTAGAAGAACTCTGGTACCTTTCATGATGTCTGGAGTACATGTATCATCCCTTTCATATAATTTGGAGTAGAAATCTTTCACTCTTGTCAAAATTTCGCCTCTATTTCTTGTTATAGAACCATCTTCTTTTCTCAGAGCCATAATCTGTTTTCTTCCCTTACTGAGATGTCCCTTTGCTATCTTAAGGCTTTGGTTGTTTTCAATTGCTTTCCTCACTAGCTCACAGTTGAATTTCCTTATGTCTTCAGTGATACTTTTTCGTGCTGTCTTGCATAGCTCTATATATTCCACTTTGGAAGTCACATCTTCTTTAGTTGTCCTCATCTCTCTTCTTTTTTGCATCAACATTTTGGTTTTTCCTGATAATTTGTTCACATGCAACTTGTTCTTAGACCCAGCTAATTTTGTTGCTGTTTCCATAAGAGCTTTGGTTACTTTTCTGTTAACTTCCGAAATATCCACTTCTTCCGATGTTAGGCCTTCTAAAGCAGAGAATCTGTTCTTCAGTTCCAACTTGAAAGTATTATGGTGTTTTTTAAGGTTGGTTATGTCAATACATTTTGTTTGTCTTATGAGCTTGCCACGTTCCAGTTTAGTGTTGAGGTGCATCTTACATCTCACCAATCTATGGTCACTACCTGTGTTGAACTTGTTCAGCACACTGCAGTCTTCGACGACGAATTTTTTGTTACACATAATAAAATCAATTTCACTTGTCGTCCCAATTGGATGTCTCCATGTCCATTTCCTATGTGGCTTTTTCTTGAAAAAGGAGTTCAAGATGAAAAATCCTTCTGCCTCTGCAAACTCAACGAGAGTATTTCCACGCTGGTTTCTGTTGCCGTGACCGAATTTACCTACTGAAGTTTCATTCTGTTGCCGGTGCCCTATTTTTGCATTGAAATCTCCCATAATTATCTTCAAGTGCTGCTTACCTTTATTATTTAGATGACGAATTTCCTCATAAAATTCTTCAATTTACACTTTTAAGAACGGAACTTTCTGGAAAACAGAAATTTCCGTTCTTAAAAGTGTCTATCAAAATATCGATTTTCATATATATATATATATATATATATATATATATAACACCATAATACCTTCAAGTTAGAACTGAAGAACAGGTTCTCTGCTTTAGAAGGCCTAACATCGGAAGAAGTGGACATCTCTGAAGTTAACAGAAAAGTAACCAAAGCTCTTATGGAAACAGCAACAAAATTAGCTGGGTCTAAGAACAAGTTGCATGTGAACAAATTATCAGGAAAAACCAAAATGTTGATGCAAAAAAGAAGAGAGATGAGGACAACTAAAGAAGATGTGACTTCCAAAGTGGAATATATAGAGCTATGCAAGACAGTAAGAAAAAGTATCACTGAAGACGTAAGGAAATTCAACTGTGAACTAGTGAGGAAAGCAATTGAAAACAACCAAAGCCTAAAGATAGCAAAGGGACATCTCAGTAAGGGAAGAAAACAGATTATGGCACTGAGAAAAGAAGATGGTTCTATAACAAGAAATAGAGGCGAAATTTTGACAAGAGTGAAAGATTTCTACTCCAAATTATATGAAAGGGATGATATATGCACTCCAGACATCATGAAAGATACCAGTACCAGAGTTCCTCCAGTCCTTCCAGCAGAAGTTGCACATGCAATCAAGAACATGAAGCGAGAAAAAGCTCCAGGAGAAGATGGAATTACTGTAGACATCATACAAGAAGCAAGTGGAGAAATCGAAACAGTACTCGCCCAAATTTTCACTCGATGCCTTAATGAAGGAAAGATTCCTGAGGATTGGAACACCGCTACAATGATCCTGCTACATAAGAAAGGTGACATTGAGGATCTCGGAAACTACAGACCTATCAGCCTCCTATCAGTAGTTTATAAAATCTTCACTAAAGTTCTTTCACACCGCTTGAAGGTAACACTGGACATGGCTCAACCGAGAGAACAAGCTGGATTCAGGAGTGGCTACAGCACAATAGATCATATCCACGTGCTGAGAGAACTAATTGAAAGAGCGAGGGAATATGAACTTCCATTGTGCATGGCTTTTATCGATTATGAAAAAGCCTTTGATTCGGTGAAACCATCAGCAGTTACAATGGCTCTGAAAACCTGCGGTATTGAAGATGCATACATTAATATTATTAATAACATCTATGAAAATGCAAGTGCAAAGATTAGGCTATTTGAAAATACAACACACGTAAAAATTGGGAAGGGAGTGAGACAAGGTGACACCATATCTCCGAAGCTCTTTAATGCCACATTGGAGGGTGTTTTTCAGTCACTGAGCTGGGAAAACAAGGGGATAAAGATTAATGGAGATTATCTAACCCACCTTCGTTTTGCTGATGACGTAGTCATTTTTGCAACTACCCCATCAGAGCTGCAGAGTATGATCCAGGAACTTGCTGACAAGAGTAAAGAAGTGGGATTAAAAATGAACTTTCAGAAGACAAAAGTGATGTTCAATGCTTTTACAAGAAATGAAGATTTATCGATTGATGGAGAAAAGCTGGAGATAACAGACACGTACGTTTATCTTGGACAGCAGATATCAAGTGAGGGTCGCATTGATGAAGAAATTAATCGGCGTACAAAACTTGCCTGGAGAGCTTTTGGAAGAAACAGCATAATTTTCAAGAGCAATATGCCATTATGTCTTAAAAGAAAAGTGTTTGATCAATGCATCCTTCCAGTGCTTACGTATGGTGCGGAGACGTGGACCTTAACTAAAAGAGACATACAAAGGCTGCAGACAACTCAAAGAAGCATGGAGAGGTGCATGCTTGGTGTAACCAGGAGAGATAAGAAGAGGAACTCGTGGATCCGAAAAATGACAAGAGTGGAAGACATCATGATCAGAGTTAAATCCCTGAAATGGCAATGGGCTGGACATACTGCCAGAAGGACAGATCATCGATGGACAGCCGAAATTTTAGATTGGATTCCAAGGGACAGGAAAAGACCCAGAAGAAGACCACATGGGAGATGGGTGGATGAAATTCGAAAGTATGCAGGGGTGACATGGAGGAGACTGGCACAAGACAGACCGTTGTGGAGGAAACTTGGGGAGACCTTCGTCCAGCAGTGGATTGATAATGGTTGACAATGATGATGATGATGATGATATATATATAAAGTGTTACTGTAAGAAAACGGGTACTTATTGCACAGGTGAGGATATACGATGTCTATGTATCAGTCTTTGGACAACTTAAAACAAAAGATATAGTTATCAAGTGTAAATTTCACATTAAGGAGCTTTTTTTTTGTGTGAAATAATACTGTAAAACAGTACATTTCACCTTTTTTAAAGATAACTAAATGTCATTGTCAGTTTAAAAAATAAAGTTGCAAAGCATTTTTTTGCTTCGAAAATTCACGATGAAAAATGTTTAATTTGTGAAAAGTCCTCCTACGGAAAATGTTTTTTACAAACCTATTCAGAAAAAAATGAGCTCCAAGAGAAAATAAAATGACTAAATCACTCGTATTAATGATAAAAAGAAATTTCATTGTTCCGCAGTTTGTTTTACGATGAACGTGACTTGAATTTCCGCGTGTCTGTGGATCAGTGGTTAAAGGTGTGCGTTACGTGTTTAAACGGCCCTCGTTCAATCCTTCCTGGAGCAGGAGTGTCTGGGGAAAGGGCTGAGAAGTGCACGGTTATCCGTTTTGTGGAATTCCAGTTTAAATACGGACAAATCTGAAATCGATTTCTCTGAAATAAACGGAATTTCTGACTATGGAAAATCTGTGAAAATACGGAAGTTAAAATAAACGGACACTTTTAAGAACGGAAATTTCTGGAAAACAGAAATTTCCGTTCTTAAAAGTGTCTATCAAAATATCGATTTTCAGATGTCTAAGTCATTTAGAAGTGGTCGAACAATTCGGAGACTGAAACACTCGCATCTTTTTTTCCATTTTCCCCACTTTGATTTATATATATACACAGTGGCGGACTTTCAGATTTGGCGCCCATAGGCACAAATTTTCCAAGCACCCCCTGCGGAGGAGCTCATCAATCGTACAGCCATTCTGGTTCTGATATCGGGACCGGCAGAATCGTACTCAAGGGGAGTTCAGCTCCAAGTGGTCTAGAAAACTTTCCTAAATTTTCGACTTCATGGTCAAACATCATCATCATTGTCAACCATTATCAATCCACTGCTGGACGAAGGTCTCCCCAAGTTTCCTCCACAACGGTATATCTTGTGCCAGTCTCCTCCATGTCACTCCCGCATACTTTCGAATTTCATCCACCCATCTCTCATGTGGTCTTCTTCTGGGTTTTTTCCTGTCCCTTGGAATCCAATCTAAAATTTCGGCTGTCCATCGATGGTCTGTCCTTCTGGCAGTATCTCCAGCCCATTTCCATTTCAGGGATTTAACTCTGATCATGATGTCTTCCACTCTTGTCATTTTTCTGATTCACGAGCTCCTCTTCTTATCTCTCCTGGTTACACCAAGCATGCACCTCTCCATGCTGCTTTGAGTTGTCTGCAGCCTCTGTATGTCTCTTTTAGTTAAGGTCCACGTCACTGCACCATACGTAAGCACTGGAAGGATGCATTGATCAAACACTTTTCTTTTAAGACATAATGGCATATTGCTCTTGAAAATTATGCTGTTTCTTCCAAAAGCTCTCCAGGCAAGTTTTGTACGCCGAATAATTTCTTCATCAATGTGACCCTCACTTGATATCTGCTGTCCAAGATAAACGTACATGTCTGTTACCTCCAGCTTTTCTCCATCAATCGATAAATCTTTATTTCTTGTAAAAGCATTGTACATCACTTTTGTCTTCTGAAAGTTCATTTTTAATTCCACTTCTTTACTCTCGTCAGCAAGTTCCTGGATCATACTCTGCAGCTCTGATGGGGTAGTTGCAAAAATGACTACGTCATCATCAAAACGAAGGTCAGTTAGATAATCTCCATTAATCTTTATCCCTTTGTTTTCCCAGTTCAGTGATTGAAAGACATTTTCCAATGTGGCAGTAAAGAGCTTCGGAGATATGGTGTTACCTTGTCTCACTCCCTATCCAATTTTTATGTGTGTTGTATTTTCAAACAGCCTAATCTTTGCACTTGCATTTTCATAGATGTTATTAATAATATTAATGTATGCATCTTCAATACCGCAGGATTTCAGAGCCATTGTAACTGCTGATGGTTTCACCGAATCAAAGGCTTTTTCACAATCGATAAAAGCCATGCACAATGGAAGTTCATATTCCCTCGCTCTTTCAATTAGTTCTCTCAGTACGTGGATATGATCTATTGTGCTGTAGCCACTCCTGAATCCAGCTTGTTCTCTCGGTTGAGCCATGTCCAGTGTAACCTTCAAGCGGTGTGAAAGAACTTTAGTGAAGATTTTATAAACCACTGATAGGATGCCGATAGGTCTGTAGTTCCTGAGATCCTCAATGTCACCTTTTTTATGTAGCAGGATCATTGTTCCAATCCTCAGGAATCTTCCCTTCATTAAGGCATCGAGTGAAAATTTGGGCGAGTACTGTTTTGATTTCTACACTTGCTTCTTGTATGATGTCTACAGTAATTCCATCTTCTCCTGGAGCTTTTCCCCGCTTCATGTTCTTGATTGCATGTGCAACTTCTGCTGGGAGGACTGGAAGAACTCATATATTCATATATCGGCTGAGCATATACGTTTTTCTGCTGAACCCCTTGGAGCTTGGAACCTCCTCGAAATTAATTTTTTTGCGTAAGTGCTTGGTAAATGCCCCTTCTTTTCCATGAAATGAAGGTCCTCCAAATTTTTATCAGAATGATCAAATTTTAAATTTTTACATAAAAAAGTTCAGTTATGTTTCAATATCTGAATCAATAATTAACAGAAATATGTACATGCCTGTAGCTATAATATTGTACAATTATAAATTGGTGATTTGTAAAGAAACACCACAAGCAAATATAATTTTTTAAGAAAAGGAATAAAAATTATCCGTTTATTGACGTAAAAATATGACTATTAAGCACCAACGGGTGCCTTCTTCACACTTATGCGTGGAGATAGGCAAGACAAGACAACTAAACAACAAAAAATTTTAAAAAAACAAATATGAACAGTATATGAGGACATACTATGTCGCGTCGCGTGCGTGCGACAAAGAGAGATGACCACAAAAACGTACTAAGCGCAAAGAAAAGTGCGCCATATTTGGGGAAGCTCAAGTGAAACGTCATTATTGCAGACCACAGGGTTAGTGAATATCTCGATGGTTTCCCTGAGGGCAGTACCCCTGGCGGTACTATAAGGAGCCACTGGCTTGATCTGGTTCCACTTCGGGATGGCGGAATGGGTAATCACTTCCTGGTATTGGGCGGTTGTCGATTTTCTGTTCGAGACGTCCCGCTTGTGTTCGACCAGTCAAAGAGCGTTTTGTCATTCCGATGCAATGTTTGGTGGTACTATCCGGGTATTACAATGGTATGGAATACACTCCTGCATTAGTCAGTGAGGTATGGGTGTTCCTGGATGATAGCTGGTGGCATGATATCGATCTTGGTGGGCGTATCCCAAAGCTAAGCCAGAGTTTCTTTAAGGTGTTCAAGAAGTAGGCTTTTCAGCAGCTTAGTTTTCCTTCCTTTTTGCAATCGCGATTTCTCGATTCTGAGCCCCACTGAGTTTTCCCTTTTTTTCCACTCGTCACTTGCGGAGATTTCAGCACAGCACCACACACGCTCTAAAACAAGCTTGTTCAAACTTCCTAGTAGAAATCTAAAAAAGTACAACTCACCGCAGAAACTGCCGCAAACGCTAGGTTAATTACGAGTATGACACTTTGATACACTTATAGCTCTGACCAATTCCAGTTCCCTGAGCTTTGTCATTGTGAAGCGCATTTTCATCTGGATGGGGGTTGTGGGTACATGTACACCGTACACGCACGCCCAGCTATTCAGATGAAAGCAGTTTAAAAACGTTTGCCTTCGACCACATATGGTATGGTAAATGGGTCTAACACGGTCACACCCATGTTCCCTCCATGCCTTCTCCATTGCTGCAGTAGTTCCGTCCAAGAGTGTGAGCTGGGATTCACTCAGACAAAGAAAACTCCCTCCCCCCTCCCAAACAGGAGGTTGCGGTGCAGTGGTGCCCCAAAAGCGCTTGTAGTGTTGTTGCCTGACGCACACAAACCCCAAAAATAAATTTTAGGGAACGCTGCTATGTCCAAACATGACTCCACTTCCCAGTCCCACCACATTTTTACACCCTAACTGAAATTTTTGCGCCCCTCGTGGAACTGCGCCCATAGGCATGTGCCTACCCTGCATAACTGGAAATCCGCTACTGTATATACACCGATGAGTCATTAAATTATGACCACCCCGAGCCTACAGAAATGACCGCGCCCGGAGGCCGAACTGTGGCGCAGGTGAAGTTTTCAGAGCAGTATACAGTCAACTCCGCTTATAATAAACCTCTGCGGACTCGCATATTTCGTTAACTGTGTCCGAGATTCACTAAAACCGAAGTGTCTTCCCTTAATACCTGAATTGAGTGGAATGGTGAGCAAGAAAATAAAATATGTACATATATATCTAAAAAATAATATTTTTATGTACGTAATGTATATTCATTAAATTAAGTAAACAAAATTAATTTTACATTACCTTAATTCACATGAAAATAGTCGGTTGTGTGCCGCTGCTTGCTGCAAACAGTTTTAATAGATATTCTCTCTATGTTCTTTTTCTAGAATCTGCGCTTTTGCTATACTCCATTCTACATTTTTCATACATTCTAGGAACTTCAGCACAGTCCTGACACCCTCCACCATCTTTTTCACTGTTGAAACACGTTCTTCATTATCGTCCTCGTCACCTTTAGCCTCGTTTTCTTCCGTGCTGGAACCGCCTTTCACAGCCTCGATAATAGTTTCATCCGACGGGATTTCATTCGTTATAACTTCACAGTCAGCATCGATAAAATCTTCATCTTCAGTGGAATTCACACCGATATGCTGAAGCAGGTCCTTAAGAGGCACATCATCCTCTTCTTCGAATGCCACACGTCCAGTAGCCAAACCAAACCTCCGGAATCAGTTCTGTATAGTGAGAGTTGACACACTCCTTAAGGCTTTGTTTCCAAAACGTACAGCATTCAGAAAATTTATTGATGTGTTCTGCTTTGATCCCAAGGCTTGGATTAAATGAAGCGTTGCTTCCCTTCTGTAATAGGTTTTAAAGCTGCGAATGGCACCTTGCTCCATGGATTGGAGGACTGATGTGGTGTTGGCAGGCAGAGTAAGCCAGGAATATTGCTCTGAACACATTTTTTCAAGTTTTCACAAGAAGGTTTGTTTTGAAATAAGTTACAGTTTCATGCACTATGAATTGTATAAGTTACGATTTCATGAATGTACTTGTAAGCACATTCTTTTCTTTGAAGTTTTATTTTTTATCATCAATATAGCTAAAGTTGAGAGTTCACTATAAACGAAAAAAATTTAATGTACATTTCCGATGTTGCGGGACGTGACCAATGATTTACCAATCATTTCCGATGTTGTGGGACGTCACCAATGATTTAGGTTCACTATATCCAGAGTTGACTCAAGGACCGGGTTTCTGTTAGTAGAGTTGACTCAAGGATCGGTTTTCAATTAGTAGAGTTGACTCAAGGACCGGCTTTCGGTTGGTAGAGTTGACTCAAGGACCGGCTTTCGGTTGGTAGAGTTGACTCAAGGACCGGCTTTCGGTTACTAGAGTTGACTCAAGGACCGGCTTTCGGTTACTAGACTTGACTCAAGGACCGACTTTCGGTTACTAGACTTGACTCAAGGACCGGCTTTCGGTTACTAGAGTTAACTCAAGGACCGGCTTTCGGTTACTAGACTTGACTCAAGGACCGGCTTTCGGTTACTTACTCAAGGACCGGCTTTCGGTTACTTACTCAAGGACCGGCTTTCGGTTACTAGACCGGCTTTCGGTTACTTACTCAAGGACCGGCTTTCGGTTACTAGTTTTCGGTTACTAGACTTGACTCAAGAACCGGCTTTCGGTTACTAGAGTTGACTCAAGGACCGGCTTTCGGTTACTAGAGTTGACTCAAGGACCGGCTTTCGGTTGGTAGAGTTGACTCAAGGACCGGCTTTCGGTTGGTAGAGTTGACTCAAGGACCGGCTTTCGGTTACTAGAGTTGACTCAAGGACCGGCTTTCGGTTACTAGAGTTGACTCAAGGACCGGATTTCGGTTACTAGAGTTGACTCAAGGACCGGCTTTCGGTGAGTAAAGTTCGGAGTGAGAATGGGAAAAGCTTCCGATTTATCAGAGTTTTATAAAGGACAAATTGTGATGGCACGGCCCCGCCTCGGAACTACGATGTCGGAAAAGGCGCTGCTTGTGGGTTGTTCACGTGCCGCAGTAGTGAGTACGTATCAAAAGTGGTGTACAGATGGCCAAATAACAAACCGTCGTCTAGCTGTGGGTCGCTCACAGCTCATTGATACCAGAATGGAGCGCAGATTGTCGCGTATTGTTTCACAGCGATCGCAGGGCCACCGCACGACCAATCACCCGCATCCACAACAGTGGTAATCAGGGCAATGTGTCACAGCACACCGTTCATCGCAGCCTGATGCGCATGGACCTGCGTAGCCGAAGACCCAGCGGGGTCCCCATGCTCACTGCACGTCATCACCAACCCCGTCCCCATGCTCACTGCACGTCATCTTTCCCTTCTGGAAGGTGAAAGTTTTAGGCAACACAGGAATGGGCGAATCAAGAATTCTTTCCTCGCCTAAAATGGCGGAATCCTTAACTTTCGACGTAGCAGGAGTAGGCCAAGCAGGAATAGGCGATTCAGGAAGTAACCGAGTGCAATCGACGTAGTAAAAGACTGGAGAGATAAGAGCCTGTGTGTGCAATGTTTCAGAGGCAATCTGTGACATGCAATCTTGGTGAAATTATCGAAAGGATATGAGAGCGGAACGGCTTATTTTATGAGACATATGTAACCTTTCAGAAACATTTGAGGTACGACGTATGTATTGAGAGATAATTTGAACAAGCTGTATCTATGTGATACGAAACTGTTTTATAGATAGTTGCATTGGATGATGAAGGATCGACGTGCTGACTGAGATTAATAAAAGATTTGAAATAGTAAAATATTTTCTCTGAACCCTAGCAGGTTTATTGAAGTAAATAGGCACTGAGTGGCCAAATTATTATAACCACCACACCATTTTATGCGAAACAACTATCCCACATATGATGCTCACGCAAGATATATTTTCGCAGTTCATATTTTTTCCCATTCATACACATTTTCATGCAATGTTATTTAGAGGGAACAGTTTGACTAGAAGAGACTCGCTGCTCTATAGACTGGCTTGAAACTGGTGTCATAATTTCGCACGACAACGCGAGGCTGCATGTTGCCCGTACAGTAAGCTTGAAACTGGTGACATCATGCTTGAAACTGGTGCCATCATGCTTGAAACTGGTGTCATCATTTTGCTCGACAACGCGAGGCCGCATGTTGCGCGTACAGTAATCTTGAAATTGGTGTCATCATGCTTGAAACTGGTGTCATTATTTTGCTCGACAACGCGAGGCCGCATGTTGCCCGTACAGTAAGCTTGAAACTGGTGGCATCATGCTTGAAACTGGTGCGATCATGCTTGAAACTGGTGTCATCATTTTGCACGACAACGCGAGGCCGCATGTTGCCCGTACAGTAAGCTTGAAACTGGTGTCATCATTTTGCACGACAACGCGAGGCCGCATGTTGCCCGTACAGTAGGCTTGAAACTTGTGTCATCATTTCGCACGACAACGCGAGGCCGCATGTTGCCCGTGCAGTAAGCTTGAAACTGGTGTCATCATTTTGCACGAAAACGCGAGGTCGCATGTTGCCCGTACAGTAAGCTTGAAACTGGTGTCACCATCTTGCACGATAACGCAAGGCCGAATGTTGCCCGTACAGTAGGCTTGAAACTGGTATCATCATTTTGCACGGCAACGCGAGGCCGCACGTTGCGCGTACACTAAGCTTGAAACTGGTGTCATCATGCTTGAAACTGGTGTCATCATTTTGCACGACAACGCGAGGCCGCATGTTGCGCGTACAGTAAGTTTGAAACTGGTGTCATCATTTTGCACGACAACGCGAGGCCGCATGTTGCCCGTACAGTAGGCTTGAAACTGGTGTCATCATTTTGCACGACAACGAGAGGCCGCATGTTGCGCGTACAGTAAGCTTGAAACTGGTGTCATCATGCTTGAAACAGGTGTTATCATTTTACACGAAAACGCGAGGCCGCATGTTACCCGTACAGTTAGCTTGAAACTGGTGTTATCATTTTGCACGACAACGCGAGGCCGCATGTTACGCGTACAGTAAGCTTGAAACTGGTGTCATCATTTCGCACGACAACGCGAAGTCGCATGTTTCCCGTACAGTAAGCTTGAAAGTGGTGTAATCATGCTTGAAAGTGGTGTCATCATTTTGCACGAAAACGCGAGGCCGCATGTTGCCCGTACAGTAAGCTTGAAACTGGTGTCATCGTTTTGCACGATAACGCGAGGCCGCAGGTTGCCCGTACAGTAAGCTTGAAACTGGTGTCATCGTTTTGCACGATAACGCGAGGCCGCATGTTGCCCGTACAGTAAGCTTGAAACTGGTGTCATCATTTTGCACGATAACGCGAGGCCTCATGTTGCCCTTACAGTAAGCTTGAAACTGGTGTCATCGTTTTGCACGAAAACGCGAGGCCGCATGTTGCCCGTACAGCAAGCTTGAAACTGGTGTCATTATTTTGCACGATAACGCGAGGCCGCATGTTGCCCTTACAGTAAGCTTGAAAGTGGTGTCCTCATTTTGCACGAAAACGCGAGGCCGCATGTTGCCCATACAGTAAGCTTGAAACTCGTGTCATTATGCTTGAAACTGGTGTCATCATATTTGCACGATAACGCGAGGCCGTAGGTGTGAAGAGCAAGGGCGGATCCAGAGGTTTACTCTGGAGAGAAGGCGGCTTTTCGGGTATAAAAAGCGGGGAGGATACATTTTGGACGGGTTCTTTAGATATAACGTTAGCATATCTGTATATACAGATATACTAAAGTAAAAAATTATATATATATATAGATATACTATATATATATTAGCCACGCTGCCTCCCTACCACCCCACCCCACCTCACCCCACCCCATTCAAGTGGGAATTGACATCGGAGTGGGTGGAACAACGGGAAGCGCCCGTGAGGCGTAAGGGAGCAGGAAAAATAAAAAAAAAGAAAGAATTCCTGAAAAGACCATCTAGGGGGAAGCGGTGGGGCCATTTTTACGAATTTCGTTTACGACCCAATTAGGATACGTACGTAGATCCGATTGCTACTCACAGTTCTTCCCACCTGCTCTGATTTCAGTACCAAGCTCTGTCTTACTCTGTTTCGAGACGTTACAGACGCTCGACAATATGAAAATAACAATGAACTAACAAGGAATACCCCCATGCTTTTTTCACCGGTGTCCCTTAATCTTGGGTCTCTCTCTCTCTCTTTTGATTCTATTTTTTAATGAAGCAAAATCAATGTGATACATATTTTAAATCCAATTCAGTAGTACGTTTAATCGTTAATTTTTTTTTAGAAAAACTGAAAACAAAATATTCAAAGTTAATAATTTACGATATTCGCTATTTTAAACGCAAAAACTTCGTTAGGGTTAAGCGGGGGGGGGGGGGTCGCCCCAGTCGCCCGACGCTGGTGAAAAGAAACACGAATAAGTGAAATCGAGGTTTTCACCGTTTTGTTGCGATCCAGTGCCCTTTCGCCCAGGAAAACGTCAATATATTGTAAGGTTCAAAACAGTATTTTGGGGATTGCATGTCACTTTTAAGAACGGAAATTTCTGGAAAACAGAAATTTCCGTTCTTAAAAGTGTCTATCAAAATATCGATTTTCAGATGTCTAAGTCATTTAGAAGTGGTCGAACAATTCGGAGACTGAAACACTCGCATCTTTTTTTCCATTTTTCCCACTTTGATTTATATATATACACAGTGGCGGACTTAACAGATTTGGCGCCCATAGGCACAAATTTTCCAAGCACCCCCCTGCGGAGGAGCTCATCAATCGTACAGCCATTCTGGTTCTGATATCGGGACCGGCAGAATCGTACTCATGGGGAGTTCAGCTCCAAGTGGTCTAGAACACTTTCCTAAATTTTCGACTTCATGGTCAAACATCATCATCATTGTCAACCATTATCAATCCACTGCTGGACGAAAGTCTCCCCAAGTTTCCTCCACAACGGTCTGTCTTGTGCCAGTCTCCTCCATGTCACTCCCGCATACTTTCGAATTTCATCCACCCATCTCTCATGTGGTCTTCTTCTGGGTTTTTTCCTGTCCCTTGGAATCCAATCTAAAATTTCGGCTGTCCATCGATGGTCTGTCCTTCTGGCAGTATCTCCAGCCCATTTCCATTTCAGGGATTTAACTCTGATCATGATGTCTTCCACTCTTGTCATTTTTCTGATTCACGAGCTCCTCTTCTTATCTCTCCTGGTTACACCAAGCATGCACCTCTCCATGCTGCTTTGAGTTGTCTGCAGCCTCTGTATGTCTCTTTTAGTTAAGGTCCACGTCACTGCACCATACGTAAGCACTGGAAGGATGCATTGATCAAACACCTTTCTTTTAAGATATATTGGCATATTGCTCTTGAAAATTATGCTGTTTCTTCCAAAAGCTCTCCAGGCAAGTTTTGTACGCCGAATAATTTCTTCATCAATGTGACCCTCACTTGATATCTGCTGTCCAAGATAAACGTACATGTCTGTTACCTCCAGCTTTTCTCCATCAATCGATAAATCTTTATTTCTTGTAAAAGCATTGTACATCACTTTTGTCTTCTGAAAGTTCATTTTTAATCCCACTTCTTTACTCTCGTCAGCAAGTTCCTGGATCATACTCTGCAGCTCTGATGGGGTAGTTGCAAAAATGACTACGTCATCATCAAAACGAAGGTCAGTTAGATAATCTCCATTAACTTTATCCCTTTGTTTTCCCAGTTCAGTGATTGAAAGACATTTTCCAATGTGGCAGTAAAGAGCTTCGGAGATATGGTGTTACCTTGTCTCACTCCCTATCCAATTTTTATGTGTGTTGTATTTTCAAACAGCCGAATCTTTGCACTTGCATTTTCATAGATGTTATTAATAATATTAATGTATGCATCTTCAATACCGCAGGATTTCAGAGCCATTGTAACTGCTGATGGTTTCACCGAATCAAAGGCTTTTTCACAATCGATAAAAGCCATGCACAATGGAAGTTCATATTCCCTCGCTCTTTCAATTAGTTCTCTCAGTACGTGGATATGATCTATTGTGCTGTAGCCACTCCTGAATCCAGCTTGTTCTCTCGGTTGAGCCATTTCCAGTGTCACCTTCAAGCGGTGTGAAAGAACTTTAGTGAAGATTTTATAAACCACTGATAGGATGCCGATAGGTCTGTAGTTCCTGAGATCCTCAATGTCACCTTTTTTATGTAGCAGGATCATTGTTCCAATCCTCAGGAATCTTCCCTTCATTAAGGCATCGAGTGAAAATTTGGGCGAGTACTGTTTTGATTTCTACACTTGCTTCTTGTATGATGTCTACAGTAATTCCATCTTCTCCTGGAGCTTTTCCCCGCTTCATGTTCTTGATTGCATGTGCAACTTCTGCTGGGAGGACTGGAAGAACTCATATATTCATATATCGGCTGAGCATATACGTTTTTCTGCTGAACCCCTTGGAGCTTGGAACCTCCTCGAAATTAATTTTTTTGCGTAAGTGCTTGGTAAATGCCCCTTCTTTTCCATGAAATGAAGGTCCTCCAAATTTTTATCAGAATGATCAAATTTTAAATTTTTACATAAAAAAGTTCAGTTATGTTTCAATATCTGAATCAATAATTAACAGAAATATGTACATGCCTGTAGCTATAATATTGTACAATTATAAATTGGTGATTTGTAAAGAAACACCACAAGCAAATATAATTTTTTTTAAGAAAAGGAATAAAAATTATCCGTTTATTGACGTAAAAATATGACTATTAAGCACCAACGGGTGCCTTCTTCACACTTATGCGTGGAGATAGGCAAGACAAGACAACTAAACAACAGAAAATTTTTAAAAAACAAATATGAACAGTATATGAGGACATACTATGTCGCGTCGCGTGCGTGCGACAAAGAGAGATGACCACAAAAACGTACTAAGCGCAAAGAAAAGTGCGCCATATTTGGGGAAGCTCAAGTGAAACGTCATTATTGCAGACCACAGGGTTAGTGAATATCTCGATGGTTTCCCTGAGGGCAGTACCCCTGGCGGTACTATAAGGAGCCACTGGCTTGATCTGGTTCCACTTCGGGATGGCGGAATGGGTAATCACTTCCTGGTATTGGGCGGTTGTCGATTTTCTGTTCGAGACGTCCCGCTTGTGTTCGACCAGTCAAAGAGCGTTTTGTCATTCCGATGCAATGTTTGGTGGTACTATCCGGGTATTACAATGGTATGGAATACACTCCTGCATTAGTCAGTGAGGTATGGGTGTTCCTGGATGATAGCTGGTGGCATGATATCGATCTTGGTGGGCGTATCCCAAAGCTAAGCCAGAGTTTCTTTAAGGTGTTCAAGAAGTAGGCTTTTCAGCAGCTTAGTTTTCCTTCCTTTTTGCAATCGCGATTTCTCGATTCTGAGCCCCACTGAGTTTTCCCTTTTTTTCCACTCGTCACTTGCGGAGATTTCAGCACAGCACCACACACGCTCTAAAACAAGCTTGTTCAAACTTCCTAGTAGAAATCTAAAAAAGTACAACTCACCGCAGAAACTGCCGCAAACGCTAGGTTAATTACGAGTATGACACTTTGATACACTTATAGCTCTGACCAATTCCAGTTCCCTGAGCTTTGTCATTGTGAAGCGCATTTTCATCTGGTTGGGGTTGTGGGTACATGTACACCGTACACGCACGCCCAGCTATTCAGATGAAAGCAGTTTAAAAACGTTTGCCTTCGACCACATATGGTATGGTAAATGGGTCTAACACGGTCACACCCATGTTCCCTCCATGCCTTCTCCATTGCTGCAGTAGTTCCGTCCAAGAGTGTGAGCTGGGATTCACTCAGACAAAGAAAACTCCCTCCCCCCCTCCCAAACAGGAGGTTGCGGTGCAGTGGTGCCCCAAAAGCGCTTGTAGTGTTGTTGCCTGACGCACACAAACCCCAAAAATAAATTTTAGGGAACGCTGCTATGTCCAAACATGACTCCACTTCCCAGTCCCACCACATTTTTACACCCTAACTGAAATTTTTGCGCCCCTCGTGGAACTGCGCCCATAGGCATGTGCCTACCCTGCATAACTGGAAATCCGCTACTGTATATACACCGATGAGTCATTAAATTATGACCACCCCGAGCCTACAGAAATGACCGCGCCCGGAGGCCGAACTGTGGCGCAGGTGAAGTTTTCAGAGCAGTATACAGTCAACTCCGCTTATAATAAACCTCTGCGGACTCGCATATTTCGTTAACTGTGTCCGAGATTCACTAAAACCGAAGTGTCTTCCCTTAATACCTGAATTGAGTGGAATGGTGAGCAAGAAAATAAAATATGTACATATATATCTAAAAAATAATATTTTTATGTACGTAATGTATATTCATTAAATTAAGTAAACAAAATTAATTTTACATTACCTTAATTCACATGAAAATAGTCGGTTGTGTGCCGCTGCTTGCTGCAAACAGTTTTAATAGATATTCTCTCTATGTTCTTTTTCTAGAATCTGCGCTTTTGCTATACTCCATTCTACATTTTTCATACATTCTAGGAACTTCAGCACAGTCCTGACACCCTCCACCATCTTTTTCACTGTTGAAACACGTTCTTCATTATCGTCCTCGTCACCTTTAGCCTCGTTTTCTTCCGTGCTGGAACCGCCTTTCACAGCCTCGATAATAGTTTCATCCGACGGGATTTCATTCGTTATAACTTCACAGTCAGCATCGATAAAATCTTCATCTTCAGTGGAATTCACACCGATATGCTGAAGCAGGTCCTTAAGAGGCACATCATCCTCTTCTTCGAATGCCACACGTCCAGTAGCCAAACCAAACCTCCGGAATCAGTTCTGTATAGTGAGAGTTGACACACTCCTTAAGGCTTTGTTTCCAAAACGTACAGCATTCAGAAAATTTATTGATGTGTTCTGCTTTGATCCCAAGGCTTGGATTAAATGAAGCGTTGCTTCCCTTCTGTAATAGGTTTTAAAGCTGCGAATGGCACCTTGCTCCATGGATTGGAGGACTGATGTGGTGTTGGCAGGCAGAGTAAGCCAGGAATATTGCTCTGAACACATTTTTTCAAGTTTTCACAAGAAGGTTTGTTTTGAAATAAGTTACAGTTTCATGCACTATGAATTGTATAAGTTACGATTTCATGAATGTACTTGTAAGCACATTCTTTTCTTTGAAGTTTTATTTTTTATCATCAATATAGCTAAAGTTGAGAGTTCACTATAAACGAAAAAAATTTAATGTACATTTCCGATGTTGCGGGACGTGACCAATGATTTACCAGTCATTTCCGATGTTGTGGGACGTCACCAATGATTTAGGTTCACTATATCCAGAGTTGACTCAAGGACCGGGTTTCTGTTAGTAGAGTTGACTCAAGGATCGGTTTTCAATTAGTAGAGTTGACTCAAGGACCGGCTTTCGGTTACTAGAGTTGACTCAAAGACCGGCTTTCGGTTACTAGACTTGACTCAAGGACCGGCTTTCGGTTACTAGACTTGACTCAAGGACCGACTTTCGGTTACTAGACTTGACTCAAGGACCGGCTTTCGGTTACTAGAGTTAACTCAAGGACCGGCTTTCGGTTACTAGACTTGACTCAAGGACCGGCTTTCGGTTACTTACTCAAGGACCGGCTTTCGGTTACTTACTCAAGGACCGGCTTTCGGTTACTTACTCAAGGACCGGCTTTCGGTTACTTACTCAAGGACCGGCTTTCGGTTACTAGACCGGCTTTCGGTTACTTACTCAAGGACCGGCTTTCGGTTACTAGTTTTCGGTTACTAGACTTGACTCAAGAACCGGCTTTCGGTTACTAGAGTTGACTCAAGGACCGGCTTTCGGTTACTAGAGTTGACTCAAGGACCGGCTTTCGGTTACTAGAGTTGACTCAAGGACCGGCTTTCGGTTGCTAGAGTTGACTCAGGGACCGGCTTTCGGTTGCTAGAGTTGACTCAGGGACCGGCTTTCGGTTGCTAGAGTTGACTCAGGGACCGGCTTTCGGTTACTAGAGTTGACTCAAGGACCGGCTTTCGGTTACTAGAGTTGACTCAAGGACCGGCTTTCGGTTACTAGAGTTGACTCAAGGACAGGATTTCGGTTACTAGAGTTGACTCAAGGACCGGCTTTCGGTTACTAGAGTTGACTCAAGGACCGGATTTCGGTTACTAGAGTTGACTCAAGGACCGGCTTTCGGTGAGTAAAGTTCGGAGTGAGAATGGGAAAAGCTTCCGATTTATCAGAGTTTTATAAAGGACAAATTGTGATGGCACGGCCCCGCCTCGGAACTACGATGTCGGAAAAGGCGCTGCTTGTGGGTTGTTCACGTGCCGCAGTAGTGAGTACGTATCAAAAGTGGTGTACAGATGGCCAAATAACAAACCGTCGTCTAGCTGTGGGTCGCTCACAGCTCATTGATACCAGAAGGGAGCGCAGATTGTCGCGTATTGTTTCACAGCGATCGCAGGGCCACCGCACGACCAATCACCCGCATCCACAACAGTGGTAATCAGGGCAATGTGTCACAGCACACCGTTCATCGTAGCCTGATGCGCATGGACCTGCGTAGCCGAAGACCCAGCTGGGTCCCCATGCTCACTGCACGTCATCACCAACCCCGTCCCCATGCTCACTGCACGTCATCTTTCCCTTCTGGAAGGTGAAAGTTTTAGGCAACACAGGAATGGGCGAATCAAGAATTCTTTCCTCGCCTAAAATGGCGGAATCCTTAACTTTCGACGTAGCAGGAGTAGGCCAAGCAGGAATAGGCGATTCAGGAAGTAACCGAGTGCAATCGACGTAGTAAAAGACTGGAGAGATAAGAGCCTGTGTGTGCAATGTTTCAGAGGCAATCTGTGACATGCAATCTTGGTGAAATTATCGAAAGGATATGAGAGCGGAACGGCTTATTTTATGAGACATATGTAACCTTTCAGAAACATTTGAGGTACGACGTATGTATTGAGAGATAATTTGAACAAGCTGTATCTATGTGATACGAAACTGTTTTATAGATAGTTGCATTGGATGATGAAGGATCGACGTGCTGACTGAGATTAATAAAAGATTTGAAATAGTAAAATATTTTCTCTGAACCCTAGCAGGTTTATTGAAGTAAATAGGCACTGAGTGGCCAAATTATTATAACCACCACACCATTTTATGCGAAACAACTATCCCACATATGATGCTCACGCAAGATATATTTTCGCAGTTCATATTTTTTCCCATTCATACACATTTTCATGCAATGTTATTTAGAGGGAACAGTTTGACTAGAAGAGACTCGCTGCTCTATAGACTGGCTTGAAACTGGTGTCATAATTTCGCACGACAACGCGAGGCTGCATGTTGCCCGTACAGTAAGCTTGAAACTGGTGACATCATGCTTGAAACTGGTGCCATCATGCTTGAAACTGGTGTCATCATTTTGCTCGACAACGCGAGGCCGCATGTTGCGCGTACAGTAATCTTGAAATTGGTGTCATCATGCTTGAAACTGGTGTCATTATTTTGCTCGACAACGCGAGGCCGCATGTTGCCCGTACAGTAAGCTTGAAACTGGTGGCATCATGCTTGAAACTGGTGCCATCATGCTTGAAACTGGTGTCATCATTTTGCTCGACAACGCGAGGCCGCATGTTGCGCGTACAGTAAGCTTGAAACTGGTGTCATCATTTTGCACGACAACGCGAGGCCGCATGTTGCCCGTACAGTAAGCTTGAAACTGGTGTCATCATTTTGCACGATAACGCGAGACCGCATGTTGCCCGTACAGTAGGCTTGAAACTTGTGTCATCATTTCGCACGACAACGCGAGGCCGCATGTTGCCCGTGCAGTAAGCTTGAAACTGGTGTCATCATTTTGCACGAAAACGCGAGGTCGCATGTTGCCCGTACAGTAAGCTTGAAACTGGTGTCACCATCTTGCACGATAACGCAAGGCCGAATGTTGCCCGTACAGTAGGCTTGAAACTGGTATCATCATTTTGCACGGCAACGCGAGGCCGCACGTTGCGCGTACACTAAGCTTGAAACTGGTGTCATCATGCTTGAAACTGGTGTCATCATTTTGCACGACAACGCGAGGCCGCATGTTGCGCGTACAGTAAGTTTGAAACTGGTGTCATCATTTTGCACGACAACGTGAGGCCGCATGTTGCCCGTACAGTAGGCTTGAAACTGGTGTCATCATTTTGCACGACAACGAGAGGCCGCATGTTGCGCGTACAGTAAGCTTGAAACTGGTGTCATCATGCTTGAAACTGGTGTTATCATTTTACACGAAAACGCGAGGCCGCATGTTACCCGTACAGTTAGCTTGAAACTGGTGTTATCATTTTGCACGACAACGCGAGGCCGCATGTTACGCGTACAGTAAGCTTGAAACTGGTGTCATCATTTCGCACGACAACGCGAAGTCGCATGTTTCCCGTACAGTAAGCTTGAAAGTGGTGTAATCATGCTTGAAAGTGGTGTCATCATTTTGCACGAAAACGCGAGGCCGCATGTTGCCCGTACAGTAAGCTTGAAACTGGTGTCATCGTTTTGCACGATAACGCGAGGCCGCAGGTTGCCCGTACAGTAAGCTTGAAACTGGTGTCATCGTTTTGCACGATAACGCGAGGCCGCATGTTGCCCGTACAGTAAGCTTGAAACTGGTGTCATCATTTTGCACGATAACGCGAGGCCTCATGTTGCCCTTACAGTAAGCTTGAAACTGGTGTCATCGTTTTGCACGAAAACGCGAGGCCGCATGTTGCCCGTACAACAAGCTTGAAACTGGTGTCATTATTTTGCACGATAACGCGAGGCCGCATGTTGCCCTTACAGTAAGCTTGAAAGTGGTGTCCTCATTTTGCACGAAAACGCGAGGCCGCATGTTGCCCATACAGTAAGCTTGAAACTCGTGTCATTATGCTTGAAACTGGTGTCATCATATTTGCACGATAACGCGAGGCCGTAGGTGTGAAGAGCAAGGGCGGATCCAGAGGTTTACTCTGGAGAGAAGGCGGCTTTTCGGGTATAAAAAGCGGGGAGGATACATTTTGGACGGGTTCTTTAGATATAACGTTAGCATATCTGTATATACAGATATACTAAAGTAAAAAATTATATATATATATAGATATACTATATATATATTAGCCACGCTGCCTCCCTACCACCCCACCCCACCTCACCCCACCCCATTCAAGTGGGAATTGACATCGGAGTGGGTGGAACAACGGGAAGCGCCCGTGAGGGGTAAGGGAGCAGGAAAAATAAAAAAAAAGAAAGAATTCCTGAAAAGACCATCTAGGGGGAAGCGGTGGGGCCATTTTTACGAATTTCGTTTACGACCCAATTAGGATACGTACGTAGATCCGATTGCTATTCACAGTTCTTCCCACCTGCTCTGATTTCAGTACCAAGCTCTGTCTTACTCTGTTTCGAGACGTTACAGACGCTCGACAATATGAAAATAACAATGAACTAACAAAGAATACCCCCATGCTTTTTCACCGGTGTCCCTTAATCTTGGGTCTCTCTCTCTCTCTCTTTTGATTCTATTTTTTAATGAAGCAAAATCAATGTGATACATATTTTAAATCCAATTCAGTAGTACGTTTAATCGTTAATTTTTTTTTTAGAAAAACTGAAAACAAAATATTCAAAGTTAATAATTTACGATATTCGCTATTTTAAACGCAAAAACTTCGTTAGGGTTAAGCAAGGGGGGGGGGGGTTCGCCCCAGTCGCCCGACGCTGGTGAAAAGAAACACGAATAAGTGAAATCGAGGTTTTCACCGTTTTGTTGCGATCCAGTGCCCTTTCGCCCAGGAAAACGTCAATATATTGTAAGGTTCAAAACAGTATTTTGGGGATTGCATGTCAGCTGGGTTTCTCGCTGAATGTAAGTCAGCAGATGAAGTCAAACGCTTAAGGCGCTCGCCCGAAGATATATTCACAAATTTTTTTGGCTTACACTGGCACTGGTGGACACTCTGGAGCACAGAGGAGGATTGACTTGTCTGCAGTATGATGGATGACGCAAAAATGAGAGCTACCCACGGTCACTGAGAAGCAAGAGAATGGATTTTAGGCACAGCGAGTGAGAGATGATGTATACTTTAGCATTTTGACACGCCCGCATCTTTTATTTTTTTATGAAATATTTATTTCATGCCCGCATCATAAAGTTTCCGAACATATCCCTTCTTTAAGAAATAAAACACCTGGTCGTGAAATTTCCTGAGTGTATGTACTTAAATGTTTTTGCTACAGCACAAAATAAAAGATAAAGGTTATAAGATATTTAAGAACTTTATAGTTTTTAAATCATTAAAAACTACAATATTTCTTTCGGATTTTAAGCATCGCCTATCAATTAATTTTTTTATATGATTCACATCAGGCAATTTCCTCACTGTTGTATTCTTCTATAATAATACATTTATTTGCAGGAGTGTTCCGGTATTGAGTGATGACTGAGATCATCACTGTAAACATACCCATTGTACTCTGGTCTAAAAAACAAATATCTCTCTCTTTTGCGACCTATTAACGTATTGCGGAAAATCAGTTCTTTATCTTCATCGTGCATCAGAATTACAAATTATTCATATTTGTTGTGGGGTTACACCGTAAGCAATTCAGTGGGTTATAAGCAGTCTCTCCCTAATTTAGGGCCACTGGTTCCAGGGAAGGGAGAGCGCCACGGCCGTAAGATGAACGTACCATCTATACTTCATCCGGGATTCGAGCACGGGGCCACTCGGACGAAAGGTCATCGGCAAGCGCTTCGATCACTATGTCACCGTGATGACGAAACAATTGGAGAACGTGCTTCCTTGTTTATTCTCACACTAAACTGAGTTGTTTTTGAGTGAAGGGGAGCGCACAGGACCACCATGATTAACTCATGGGGCTATAATAAGACTGCAGTTCCTAATTTAGGGCTACTGATTCCAGGGAAGGGAGAAAGCCATTGCCAAAAAGCAAGCGTACCATGCGTCAGCTGGGATTCAGGTCCGGGCTCAGATGTACGAAAGCACAGGGGCCAGCAATTAGACCACTGCACCACGTGAGCGGCGAAACAATTAGAGAACGAGCTTTCTTGTTTGCTTTCACACTAAACTGAGGAGCTTTTATTGGAAAGGGGAAGGAGGAGGTAATTAACGACCACTGTGAACGGCTGATAGGGCCATACCCAGATGCCTATCCCTAATTTAAGGCCATTTCCTAGAGAACGGAGAGGGCCAGCGCACTAGGTTCATCGGACCAACCATGTCTCATTCGAGACTCATACCCTGGCGCTACTCGGATGACTAAGCAGAAACCCCTGCTCTGACCACTCGGACACTGGAGCAGCTGAGAAGCTCAACAAGTTACAATTTGGACATAAAACTTCGGCGTATTATTGTTATTAATATTGCGGTTTAAGGACTTCTATGCGCATTTAAGGTTATAAATACTGTAGTTTCTCATCCGCAATTTAGAGCCTCTTTTTTCAGGAAAGTTACAGAATCAGCGGTAGAATGACAAACACAGCATCAATGCTTTGCTCTGGAATTGAAACCGAAGCTCCTTGGTCATTCGACAACTGGGTGACTGCAAAGCCGGATTAAGAGAGGGTCTAACGGGGCTATAGCGCCACCATTACCGAGGGCCAACGAGGCATGCCTCGACAGCACAAATAATACGCAACTTATACATAGAGAGACACATCTGTTTTTTATATAGAAGGTTTAACGACCATCATGAAGACTCGGTAAGCTATAAGCAATCGCCCGTCCCCAATTTAGAGCCACTGTTTGCTGGGAAGGAAGAGAGCTAGTGCTTTAAGACAAACACAATATCCATCCCTCATCGGGATTCGAACCCAGACCCATCTCGGACGAATGGTCAGAAGCCAGCACTCATTGCGCCTCCGGGACGGCGATAGAAGTTTATAATATAGTTCCAGTTTTGTCCCGTATAATTTCCATTTTATCACAAACAGAGGCTGGAAGACAAACATATTTCAAGATACTTTTTTTCTTTTTAATTGGAGGGGTTTAAGAACCACCGTGAGAACACGATTGGCTATCAGCAGTCGTCCATCCCTAATTTAAGACCACTGACTCCAGAGAAGTGAGAGAGCAGTGCTTTAAGACAAACACAACATCCATGCCTCATCGAGATTCGAACCCATCTCAGACGGATGATCAGAAGCCAGTGCCTAGACCACTGCGCCATCGCGGCGGCTATTTCAAAGTAGTGACTTACTGAGGGTAAACGTTTCATGTCGCTGTGTACAGCGGGGTTGGCGAGATAGTTTCAGCTTTTTCACTACATCCATCCACACTTCCCTACTTGCGCTTGGAACCGTTGCCCCGGTGGCGCAGTGGTCTAAGCGATGGCTTCTGATCATTCGTCCGAAAGAGGTCCGCTGTTGAATCCCTGTGAGGCATGGATGTTGTGTTTGTCTTACGGCACTGGCCCTCTCCCTTCCCTGGAACCAGTGACCCTAAATTAGGGACGGGCGACTGCTTATAGCCTATGGTGTTGCTCATTGTGATCGTTAAACCTCCAGTAAAAAAAAACCCGCCAAAAAACCGTCAATGATCAAAGTTCCCTGTGGCTTCACACTGCATAACAAAATTGATGCACCAAGAAACGCATACAAGCTAAGTCATTAAATAATCCAAGACAAAATCTAGAAATCTTAAGCTTTTTACCCATGTTTTTGTGAGAACAAAGGAAAATACAGTGACTTGTTATGAAACCCTGCAGATAATTTATTAGTTTGAAGAATACACCACGTATTAATTGTCACAAATTTATTGTTACATTTTTTTGTGTTTTAACGAACCAATAATGTTTCTCCGTCATAAGTTGTTTGGGGGCCCCGCTGGGATATCCTAGCTTAGAGTCCCACTCAAATATCTTAGACCAGAAGCCCACTAAGACCTTAATCCGGAGCTGGGTGACTGACGTTCATCGCTCCGCAACTATACATCACACATCAGTTTTCTAAAGAAATGTGTGCGCATTTAATTCATTTCTTGAACAGAATTACACTAACATATATTGTATGTGCGGCCCCAGTGGCACAGTGATCTAAGCGCTGTCTTCTGACCATTCGTCCGAGATGGGTCCAAGTTTGAATCCCGATGACGTATAGATATTGTGTTTGTTTTACGGCACTGGCTCTCTCCCCTTCGTGGAGCCAGTGACCCTAAAATAGGATATATATATATATATATACTCTATGTATGTTAAATACAAATGGGCCGCATGTGCCGCCCCAGTGGCGCAGTGGTCTAAGCGACGGCTTCTGGTCATTCGTCCGAAAGGGGTCCGGGTTCGAATCCCGGTGAGGCATGGATGTTGTTGTGTTTGTCTTACGGCACTGGCTCTCTCCCTTCCCTGGAACCAGTGACCCTAAATTAGGGACGGGCGACTGCTTATAGCCCATTGAGTTGCTCGCGGTGGTCGTTAAACCTCCAATAAAAAAAAATGGGCCACTCCGGGTCACAGTAAGTGTCAGAGTGGGCCCCAGCCCGGCACGGGCACTGGTCCTTTCCCTTCCCAGAACCAACTACCCGAAATCACCGACAGGTGAACACCCACAGTCCCTGAAGCTGATCACGGTGGGCGTTAATCCTTCTCCCCTAAAAATGCATTGATTTCCCATCTGCGGCGTTTTAAATACTTGGGAAAAATCACAAATTTGGTCGTTGCAATCGAATAAGAATTTGAACTGTTCTCGTGCTTACTTTTGCGAAGCGAATTTAACGTAAATAACTGACAACATCTTCGGCAGCAACGTTTAGTTATTGCAAAGATTCCACTCCTGGAAATGAGGATTTGATACAGAAAAAAACTTTATAATTTGCCAAAGTTCATGCAACCGACTCATAATGGCAGGCGTGAAGTGTTTCAGTCACACGATTATCTGTGAATGCCATAAGCACATATATCTACCTTTTCTTTTTCTGATGAATCATACTTGAGCTTGATTGTTAGCTAGTTAGGGATCTCTCAGCCAGTTGCTTTACTTTTTCACTGAATTCTGCAGATACCATCTGAAGGTATATGTATAATAATACCTTGTAGCGTTCGTAGCTTTTGCGCTACGTAAAGTTTATTATAATTCACTCACTGGTCCAAAACAGGAGTTACTCAAACAAAGTCAGGAAAAATTACTTACAGTTCGCCCTTTATTTCAGCCGCATTTTACTGACGAAGACTTTTAAGTAATTATTTTAATCACAATAATAGTCACTTAGTTGAATTAGTAAACACAACAGAAATTTGACGACAGTTAATACGAAATGCATTCATACACCTCAGATCGACAGACGCTATCTGCATGAACAATACCGCTTATAGTTTCCACGACTACAGCTAACGCACCGCCCACAGCTGCTGGCTTAACACAATGTATATGCAGCGATCTTGCTTGTCAACCATCCATACGTCATTCACCTTTGACCTCAAGACTGCTTGCAGACAACATTCAGTGAGCGAGATAAATATAACCTGAAGGATGAAACTCCAAGAGAGGACGAACTCAAAATTTACATGGAGGAAGACAACTAAAAATTTAAGTTACATTAGAGTATACGTCATAACCTTCAATGCACGAAGAAGGGAATTATGAAAATCATGTGTTAAAACACACATAGAAAAGAGACTAATTTCTGATAAACTTTCCACCACTTTGTTTTTTAAAAACTGGAAGAATAAAACCTTGGAAGCATAGGGCCGCGGGTGGCATAGTGGGCAACGTTCGTGACTGCCACGGAAAGAACCTCAGGTTCGATCCCAGGCAGGTACGAACGCTCGATCCACTAAATGTGAGTCGGATGGGCACGTTAAGCCGTCGGACCCCGGATATTGGCCCCCGGTAATAAATAAGGGCGTCTTCCTCCCCTTTTTACCTCGCTTCCGTGTCACTTTCTTATCGGGCAGTCTAGCCCAACTCTCCTAGCTTCCTATTTCTACGGGTTGTTTAAGACCTGGGGTCAGACACTCCCTACCTAAAATCCTCTACATATGAACAAAAAAAAAAAAAAACTTGGAAGAATCAGGTCAACGTTTCACAAAAACTTGAACTAACCAGAGACTTTTGTGTTTTCTGTAGCTTCATAGAAAATAATTCAGGAATTTCAAAAAAGACCATTTGATTTTTTAAGTAAAGCTCGCAGATTTACACATTTTTAAATACTTTGTGCAATGTTATGCGTTAGATGAAATATCTTTCATATCTCTGGATGCGGTGTTCGTACACAAACCACAAACAACGCATTCAGAGATATGAAAGCAACATATTATCCACTGACCCGCGCAAAGGCTGCATGGACATATATATATATCATCATCATCATTGTCAACCATTATCAATCCACTGCTGGACGAAGGTCTCCCCGAGTTTCCTCCACAACGGTCTGTCTTGTGCCAGTCTCCTCCATGTCACTCCCTCTCATATATATATATATATATATATATACTGAAGAAACAAAACTGAAAACTAAGGAAAAACTTAAGAATTTAAAACGAAAGTTGCAAAATAACCTGAAGATCAAAACGCGCAACGCAGCAGTTTTGAAAATTCAGAATTCACATTCTATTACGAAGAGACCTAAGCAAAAAAAAAATACATATATATTTTTGACTCATACCAAGTACAACATAGAAAAGGTTATGTATCTACCGGTGTGAGTAAAAGGAGAAAAGATAAAAAAATAAAATAAAACAACTGAATGTAGAAGGTGTCGAGAATACTGAGCCTTGGCTTTATCAAGGACCAGCAAAAACTCTGCATTTTCTCACTTCCACAAAGACCTATTTGGAAATGGGTTTCTGCAAGGCCATAGATGCAAGTAACAAGCCCACCAAAAATTGTTTTGAAAAATATATATATGTCATGTCCTCCGCAGAGTTGTATGACCTAGCACTAGTTAACAATTTCGCTTGCATCCATAACCCTCCTGGCCCGACCCATGCTCTTCATCTGTTACTATTAAACAGAGAGAAGAAGATTAAAGAGAACTCAAGCTGTGAGAGTGACATAATAATTAGAAATAATTTTCAGCAATAACGAAATGCCAAGTTCGCCTGAGAGAGAATTTAAACCTGAAAAACAATGCAAAAGAAATCCAAATTTTTACATTGCAATTAAAAAAGGAAATATTAATTATTTAAAAAATCAGATTTTTGAAAGAAAACTTGATTCTAAAACCCCCTACTCTACAACTTCTGACAACACAAAAACGAGAATAAGTTAAAGACAATAATTAACTAAAGAAAAGCTTTGTGAAAGTTATATGACTTAAACAATTAGTTGCAATATGTACAAAGTATTTCAGCAGTGCTTTAAGTGCATAATTAAGTAGTTATTAAGAACTTAACTACTTTGAAAATACAGCGCAAAGAAAAGGAACTATGCTTAGCCATCTGCTGTGCCTAAGTTCCCTAAAAGACGCGCAAAGTTACCATGAAAAGAAAGAGTTAAAACCCGCAAAAATGTTGACAGACAAGCCAGTGCCTAAAAGCTGAAAAGCAAAAAATCAACAGAGAAAAAAGTACATGAAGTACAAACATTGAACTTATAAAACCTAAAACCCAAAAACAAGGAAGAGAGCTTACCTCTTGTGCAACTAAACTTTCTCCACACAAGAGAAAAACATGGCTGACCTCTTCCCCACGCGTCCTAACACTTTGTGGAAGTGAGAAAATGCAGAGTTTTGCTGGTCCTTGATAAAGCCAAGCCTCAGTATTCTCGACACCTTCTACATTCAGTTGTTTTATTTTATTTTTTTATCTTTTCTCCTTTTACTCACACCGGTAGATACATAACCTTTTCTATGTTGTACTTGGTATGAGTCAAAAATATATATGTATTTTTTTTGCTTAGGTCTCTTCTTAATAGAATATATATATATATATATATATTCACCACATTGCAGATTACTAAAACAGAAATCATTCGGAACCACTGAATAAAATTAAAATCCTAAAAAGGCAAGTAAATATTTAAAAAGTCCCAAAACAATTAAAGAACATGAAAGAATCACTGACAGAATCAAATCTCACTCCACAAGCATAGTAGCAGAATGCCTAACTCAAAATGAAATATAAAATAGTGAATAAATAAATAATACAAAGAATGATAAGGAATGAAATAGAGGGCCAATCTCGTCTGGGGAATACTGGCCCTGGTGACCTTTCGATACGGATACAAGCTAAACGTTGAAACCAACCCATGTGTTCCCGAGGTCACCAAAATATAGAACCAAACCCAACCAACAAGCGAAAAAAGTGCAAAAATACAAGCAAACAACAAAATTCACCAAGACAAAACACACTGAGCCGCCCCGGTGGAGCAGTGGTCCAAACGATGGCCTCTGATCATTCGTCCGAAAGGGGTCCAGGTTCGAATCCCGGTAAGGAATGGATGCTGTGTTTGTCTTAAGACACTGGCTCCCTCACTTCCCTGGAACCAGTGACCCTAAATTATGAACGGGCGATTGCTTATGGCCCATTGAGTTGCTCACGGTGGTCGTTAAACCTCCAATCCGCCCCCCCCCCAAAAAACACTGAGACAAAACCACACTTACCTCAGACATTCAAACACCAGACTTCCAACCATGGCAATATCAGTTACAGGAGTAGATTAGACCTATGTGTGGTAAGTACTAGGTGTAAACAGCAAATAGCAAAAGATAGATAATTGGGCAGTGTTGCCATTAGAGTTAACTAAATCTTCGACCACAAGAGAACTGTCATGTGGTATAATTTTTTTTTTATTGGAGGTTTAACGACCACCGTGAGCAACTCAATGGGCTATAAGCAGTCGCCCGTCCCTAATTTAGGGTCACTGGTTCCAGGGAAGGGAGAGAGCCAGTGCCGTAAGACAAACACAACATCCATGCCTCACCGGGATTCGAACCCGGACCCCTTTCGAACGAATGATCAGAGGCCATCGTTTAGACCACTGCGCCACCATTTAGAAAGATGCAAGTTTTAACTTTGTAAGGTCATTGGTTAGTCAGTTGCTGTAGGGTAATTGATTTGTGCTGAACAATTTTTTTTTCAAATGTCACAATGTAAAAGTTGACCAAAAAGTTTCCTAAAAAATGGAAGTGAAAAGCCATTAAAAAGTAGTAAAGTAGAAAAAAAAAAAAAAAAAAGAGAAACCCTTTCGAGGGAGGAGGCAAGGCTCCCTCCCCAGAAAATGTTTCATTCTGTTGTCAAAGTACGACTAACATTAAAAATTAACGCTCCATTTTTATTTTGTTTTTCATCAATTTTTATTCAGACTTGGCGGATTTCAGAAATTTCCATTTTCTGTCACTCCTTTTCCGCCCCAAAAAAATATTATACATACGCCATTGATGACATTCTCGCCTTGAAACGAAAGTGCAACACCGTGTGGCCGCCTTGGTGGCGCAGAGGTCAAAGCCATGGGTCCGGGTTCGAATCCCGGTTAGGCATGGATGTTGTGTTTGACTGACGGCACTGGCTCTCTCCATTTCCCGGAACGAGTGGCCCTAAATTAGGGACGGGCGACTGCTTATAGCCCATTGTGTTGCTCACGATGGTCGTTAAACTTCCAATTAAAAAAACAAAACAAGAAACACCGTCTGCTTCGCCTTCACTTTTGTATGCAAGCAACTAATATGCCCTGAACATTTTAAGAAATGGAAATATTACGTTACTGAAACTGGCGAAACGTATTATAAGCAATTCCTGTGAATGGACAAATGATAAAGTATGGCGAAAAAAAAAGCTGGCCACCCCGTTTGCGTTGTGATCTAAGCGCTGACTGGTGACCATTCGTCCGTGATGGGTTCGGGTTCGAATCCCATTGAAGCATGGATATTTGGTCTTACAGCACTAGCTCTCTTCATTCCCTGGAACCAGCGGCCCTAAATTAGGGAAGGGCGACTGCTTATCGCCCAAAACAGTTGCTCACGATGATCGTTAAACCTCCAAACGCAAAAAAAAAGCTGTAAAACAAGTGTAAAAGTTTTAATTCCAATTTTAATCAGATTGTAAGCTGTGATTCTTGGGCACTCTATTGAGTAGCGCCCGGAGCAGCCGCCCCTCCTGCTCCGCCCTAGTTTTGCCTCTGAGTATTAAATTGGAGTTCTTGACAACTTAATTTATTCGGTCTTTATATTAAGCTTCATTACGGATTAATTTTTTCAGACGTTAAATTTCAATTCATACTCATTCTTAGTTCAGTCAAATTATGTATATACTGTTATTTGTTTTGTAATATTTAGATCAACCTTTCGCCATGGGTTAGGCTATCTCAAAATCTCTAACCATCCCGGGCTAGTACAAGTTACTGTGTCCGGCTCCACTTGGTTACCAGAACATCCCTTTCACCAGAACATCCCTTTAAAAAACGAGGAGAACTGAAGAACCAATCCATCCTAATGTAAGAAACAATAACTAAGCTTCGTGATATTTTACGCTCATATTAAAATTAAGTTTAATGACGCTTAATGCTGTGTGAAATGTCCTCTACGTTATTCTTTCCATTTGAGCTGTTTGGTTACATCGTACATTGGAAAGGAGGTAATAAATGTGCAGTTGTTTCGTGAAATAAAAGAAAATTGGAATTGATCGCATGTAGAAATGCTTCAGCATGTATTATTAAATAAATTTCGTCGTAAATAGGATATATAACTTCGGTGTGCCTTATGTTCAGGATGCTTATCAGAAAGGAGATACAAAAAGAAAAGGAAAGGATTTTTTTTTACCATCCCCCAGTCTCATGCGATTTCTAAGCTTTACCTGTAGTTCTTACTTTTGGAGAGCTTCGTTTTGTGTGCAAATCTTACTTCTGACTTCTTTTGTTTCGCTTTTGGTCTTTTGGGATAAGCGCTCGACTGAGATATCATTAGCGACCGCGTCTTTCAGAGATGCATCATACATCATTCGGTCTTTGGAGTAAAGAGATATTTCTAAGCCGTTTTTACTCACAAATATATTTTTAAGGGAATTGAAACTATTGCTAAATTATGTTATGGCCTTTTCTTTTACTTTGTTTCACTTCGAAACAAGTTAACAACAGGCACCTGTGCTCGATGATTCCTGAAATCAAGTACTTTCGTCAAAGAAAGTAAAACGCAACGAGTGTTTTCCCCGTCTTCTTTTCTCGATGTATTTCATTTACTAAATAGAAAAGAATTCCTCTTCTGAAAACACTTAT
Organism: Macrothele yani; assembly: GCA_039090855.1. Taxonomy (NCBI): domain Eukaryota; kingdom Metazoa; phylum Arthropoda; class Arachnida; order Araneae; family Macrothelidae; genus Macrothele; species Macrothele yani. The sequence goes on along the minus strand of CM077029.1, from coordinate 163,710,822 downwards.
TAGGATTTCTTTAAGCTTGTACGAATGATGACATGCCCATTACGTATGCGTATTTTTCTATCTTTTTGCATTAAAAGATTTCTATAAAGCTATTAGTATCGTCATGTTTTCACTGTTTGAAATATTAATCGGCTCGAAGTTTTTTTTTTATTATTTTCGAAGTTTGTGATTTGAGGAATCTAATTTTATTTCTAAGTGCAGGAAATACAAAAATACTTGTAATTGCTTTTTATGGAAAAAGTTAGAACACAACTGTATCCCTCCATCGGAATAAAGTTTCGAAAAATAAAAAATAAATAAATAAAAGAAAAGGCAGAAGAAATTGCAATGTTTTGGCCTCCGAGATTTATATTCTCTGAATGATCCCACAAGATTATTATTTTTCGAATTTTAAATCCTTTTTACCCAAACGGTATATTCGAAAAAAATGTTGCACGAGAAATAGCTAATTTAATGCTTTACATTCTTTAAAGGGTAGAACATGTAGTAAAATAGTACAATTTAACCGTTCTAGCTATTCTGGTGGAGAAAATGTACATTTAAATTAAATGTTTTCTTTTTAAAAAACGTTTTTGTTTCCTTTCTTTGCTTTTTAAAGAACTAGCGTTCTACTTCATTTATTTTTTTGAAATTGGAACAGCGAAATTTGCATTTTTTGTAATTGAAGGACATAGATGGGTCACAGCTTTAAGATTTCTAATTTAAAATTTTTAGTGTTAGTAGTTCCACAGAAGGTTGTGCACTAGAAGAAAAGTAAAGCAAAAAGCTTGCTAAGAACCGAAGAGTAAAAGAGTATAAATTTGAAAGACGTGGAGATAATGCAAATAGACGATGACATCGCTCTGTCCACGTTATTATATAAACAACGCATAGCAACTGAAAAACTGTTCATGCGACACCGCTGGGAGTAAAGCGAACGCACTCGGCTAGTTATCGAGAATTCTGGGGTTCGATCCCAGCGGTGTCGGAAGAACAGTTTTTCAGTTGCTATGCGTTGTTTATATAATAACGTGGACAGAGCGATGTTATCGTCTATTTGCATTTATACTTGAGTAAAAGAGTAATCGTTGTGGGAGATTATGAAGAGAAGTTCAAGTATTTGGTATACTAGTTATTTAAGAAATGTCAACGAACTGCGCAGTTACAATTTATTTCCTGTAAAAAATCACGTGCTAGTGAATAGTGCCGTCAGAATCCAGATATTGTCAATTTTGGAATTCGGATTCAAAACAAAATCCGAATTGGCTTAAAACCAAATCTCGAATTAGAAAACATAGTTATCCGGTTCCTCCAATCCGGACATTCGAACATTTTTGCTTTTCAGATATTCGAATATCCAATTTTCGTACTTCGGACTATCGAATATTCGATTTTCGGATATCCGAAAATTTTCGGCTTTCGAAACCGCGATTTCCGATATTCGAATATCCGGTTTTTGTAATCTGGATTTCCGTATATTCGGTACTGGGAATCACGATTTTCGGATGTTTGAATATCCAATTTCCGTTGTCCTAGTATGCGAATATCCGGTTTTCGAAATCGTGATTTCCTGATAGTCCGATCTCTCCATCTTTTTGAATTACCAGTTTCTTTCGTTTCTTGCTAATTTATTTTCTTTATATTTCTTAGTTTCTTTGATTTATTTTTATTTTTAATTTTTATTTCTTTTGGGGTGTACCAATAAATTAGTCTATTTTTTAAACTTTTGTTCTTTTCAGTTGTGTTGCTTTTATTCTTCTTGTGCTTTGTTTTCCTTATGACCTTTTTTTACCATAACAGTTATTAAGTGAAATAAAAGCACTCTGAGTGGGAGGTACCTGGGTTACTCAGGTCCGCTTACTCGGTAGCGTATCCCCGATTTACACAGAGTTTCGCTAACAGCTATGTAAATAGAGGATAACTTTTCTTAAAAATTCGGATGTGAGCGCATCACTTCCACGTTCAATGAAACTTTACTGGGATCGTTTGCTTCAACGTAGCTTAACTAGAGTTAGGTGAGGGGTAATAGTAATAACTAACCATAGAGCTTTACTTTTCTGTTACTTTATTATTCCCCTCTGATTGCTTTCTCTTGTTTCCACAAAGAAAAAACGGTGTGAAATGCATGATGTGGTGAGATAGATTTGATTCATTAAAATTTAAAGTAGGGTGGAACAAAAAAAAAATCATTGCTTCTGCTAATTAAAATAGTGTATTCACGTTCTTCCTTTTTTCCCCAAAGGGAAAAGAGTTTTATATGTAATTTATGACTACAAGAGTTTTATAAAATTTTCTTTCCATTTCGCCTCAGAGTACATAGTTAGGTCTAAGACCGGTAAACTCGCTTTGTCATGTAATTTAATTCAAAGCTAAACTATTCCACGATCAGACGATGCACGTTTCCCCAGAAAGAACGTGTTGGCATGGTTAAATTAGTACAAGGAGCGATGGGCTCCTAAACTATTTTTCTTTCAGTCGCATCACTTTCTCGTTTTATTTGTTTTTGTTTTTTGTTGTACGTACATGCGCAGCTATATCTGTTGCTGTTAACTCTAGCATTCAAGGCTCCTCTGCTGAATAAAATTCTGAATTCTGGTGAGTACGCAAATAAAGGTCTTCGAATTCTTTTCGTTTAGACATGTCATGAAGATCTAAAAGCGTTGCAGAAAACGCATAAATATGCTGAATGCGGCATTTGTGGTATCAAGCTGGGATTCAAAGGGGATATGTCCTACTTCTGGAACCATTTTAGAACAAAATATCGTATTCCCTGAATATTAGATGACCTTAAATATAACACGACTCCCCAAAATCGTATAACATTTGTAGGATAAAGACTACACTAGACTAATAGGTCCATATGAACTTACCGTATTTTTCAGCATATAAGACAAGGCATTTCGTTTCATAAGTCCAGGCATCAACTTATACGCCACATCGACTTGTCTGTTGATTGGTCCATGAAATTTCCTATGAGAAAAACAACAACATTGTGTCTTTAATTCGGTTGTGATCCAAGCAACCGAAACGCAATATTACGCTCATGAAAAATCATTCCGAAAGTGTACAAGATTTAATATTCCGTTTACTAAGAATTTGTTTAAAAGCTGCTGAAACTGATATTTCCGTTCGACAGAAACATAACTGAAATCGCAGTGACCGATTCGGAGGGGCAGCTACCGTTGTTAATTGCATTCCTCTCCAGATCCACCCAAGAACCCGGTGTTGGTCATTCACCCCTGGACCCGCCAAAACTACAATGAGTTCACTTAATTTTCTCGATAAAATACCGCTGAAACAGGTCACTACCACGCGGTTGATTGGATGGTGACAATCGTGTCGACAGCGGGCGGAGCGTGCTCTTTAAGGGCAGCAATGGTTAGCGGCTAGCGGAGGCAGACTTTTTTCGCTAGGTCAAATTTTCAATTGCATCTCTCAAATGAATTAAAATCAACTATTACTTTCACTTATTATGCTTATCTGACTTTATTTAATATTGTTTATCATGTTTCCTATTGAAATCCAAAGATGTCTTGGTTTCTGATCTCACTCGATTCTCTGTGAAGGCAGCGAGGGATAACTCCCGCTGCAAGCATCGCTCTGATTTGGCACGCTTGTGTTACTTTTTTTTTTAATTTTGTGCGGCGGCTACTTCGACTCTTCGGTCGAAGGGAAGGAATATCTCTATTGTGCATAAATCTTGACAACTCCTCCACATCAACTGCTACTAGAAATATTCCTACTGTAACGTGCCTGCCAAGCAGGACGCACACGACATAAAGAAAGAGCAGTCAGAACGAACGTCCGCGTAGCTCAATTGGTAGAGCGACTTATTCCGGAGTGAGGGGATCCGAATTCGAGCCCCGGCGTGGATAAAAATGACGGAAAAATTTACTTCGTTATAATGGCGCCCGAACTTTCCGGATGACCCGGCCGTTCAAAATCTCGCAATGGTGTGATGTTCTTTCTACACCGCGAGATAGGAAAAATAAGAGAATCCCTTCTCCAGCGCTTCGAAAAATATATGTGTGTGACGTTACATTCCACACACCAGATTGACTGGGAGTTCTGAAGTGCACGTTCTACAGCGGATGGATGCCTGCAACGATTCATGGTCACGGCTGACTCGTGGGCCGTGCCCCGGCCCTCTTTCGGGGGAGGGGAGATGTGACGTACCTGCCAGCAGGACGCACACGACATAAAGGCAGATAGCAGTCAGAACGAACGTATGCGTAGCTCAATTAGTAGAGTGACTAATTGAGCTAGAGTGACGAACGTATGCGTAGCTCAATTAGTAGATTAGTAGAGAACGAACGTCCGCGTAGCTCAATTGGTAGAGCGACTTATTCCGGAGTGAGGGGATCCGAATTCGAGCCCCGGCGTGGATAAAAATGACGGAAAAATTTACTTCGTTATAATGGCGCCCGAACTTTCCGGATGACCCGGCCGTTCAAAATCTCGCAATGGTGTGATGTTCTTTCTACACCGCGAGATAGGAAAAATAAGAGAATCCCTTCTCCAGCGCTTCGAAAAATATATGTGTGTGACGTTACATTCCACACACCAGATTGACTGGGAGTTCTGAAGTGCACGTTCTACAGCGGATGGATGCCTGCAACGATTCATGGTCACGGCTGACTCGTGGGCCGTGCCCCGGCCCTCTTTCGGGGGGAGGGGAGATGTGACGTACCTGCCAGCAGGACGCACACGACATAAAGGCAGATAGCAGTCAGAACGAACGTATGCGTAGCTCAATTAGTAGAGTGACTAATTCCGGAATGAGAGGACCCGGGTTCGAGCCCCGGCGTGGACAAAAATGACGGAGAAATTTACTACGTATACTATGACACTGCGGGGACTAGATTTAGGCACTCCACCTGTTAGGCCCAAATTGTTGGCGATTCGCTGTATAGGATGTAAACTTTTGTTGAAAGTTCCTATTAATCACCTCATTATATGACTTTGGTAACATTTATTAACAAAACTAGTAACTAGTTACAATACACTTACATTTCTCTAGTTTGTGGGTTACTACTCGTCCAACGAAAAAAACAAAAGACAACGTCCGTCTGTATCTTCTGCCTGTACAACCTCTCTCTGTTTCTCACGAAACCCCTCGTCTGCTAGTCTCCTTGACAGTTCTTTAACAAATGTCATTTATGTAGTATCGCCTTCGTGCATGTGTAAGGTTAACTGATCATTTCTATTGCAATTGAAGACAACTTTCTTGAAAAGTACGAAACAACGTACTTTCAAAACAGTCTCGCAAAGATAGTGAGCAGTCTTACAAACAGACAGAATTGTCCTTTCACATGAAAGGTACATTCTAATTGTGGCTTAAACATAAAAATAGTATATTCATCACTCTAACCCAAATCCGAATGATATCCCATACAGCACAAAACGTTTCAGATATGTATCAATAATGTTACAATCTCTCATTTTCGTTACACTTTCAGAAATATCTTACAATTACGTTTAGGCAACATCTATTTTGGAACATAATGCTTTGTACATTACGGTTACGTTAAAAATAGCATTCACCGATGCTACTGTTTTATAGATTCCATTGCACATAATTGCTACCTTGATGTTACATTCCGGCGATATTGAAGATTTTTGGTTTGGCAACGGCGTGGATGCGCATGCGCATTTATGCCATTTCACCGAAGCCCTCTCGTAGTCGTATTTCCACGTGCTACTGGGATATTCTTTGGTGACGCTGTCGTACTCGAGTTAGCTAGTTAGTTGATATAATATTCCATCCTTTCTTTTGTGTGATTTAAGATCATCTGAAAGTAAGTAATTGTTTTGATTATTATAATTTTTTAATTCTAAAAAAACATTTTATAAAATCTAAGTAGTGGCTGTGTTGTTGTATTAGTATACTATACCAGCATGTTTTTTTTTTACTTGAAGCTGAGAAATTTCATATTGGTAAGTACATATTTAGAGAAATGACGAATTTGATTTTCTTTCTTTTTTTCGCTGAAATATAGTCTATTCCACATGTATAATAGAAATACGACACCCTCATTTGGGGCCGATTTTTATTTCTTTTGTTACCAATATACAGTATAAACGCTGCCACTGTTCCTAATGGACAGCGGACTGCGTTGAACCTGTGAAAACCTAAACAACTCGTAATACGACTGTTGTTACTTTTAAAACAGCTGTCGAGTGTAATATTTTTTTATTGTGATTTTACAAAGTTTATTAAAACTATAATGAGAAGACGATAAAAAGTGAACTCTGTTTATTAGGCGTATAAAAGATCAGAAAATAAAAAGATGCTAGCTTTCTCTAACTTCAATAAGCCGGTGCCATATCACAGGAAGGCTTGTGATTACACGTGAGCACACGGAAGTTACACATGAGCACCTTCTTGAAGTTACACGTGAGCACCCGGTCCTGGGATCAAACCACTCTTGACATCGTGCAAGTGTCTTGCTTATTTTGAACTTGCTTATATTCTTAGAAGTATATTTTTTCCAGTTGTTTCTGCGTTCTTAACTACTAAATGCCAGACGAAGCTATCCGGAGGTAGCGAAAGCTAGCATCTCTTTATTTTCTGATCATTTATACGACTAATAAACGGAGTTCATTTTTTATCGTCTGCTCATTAATTTGGCGTACCGAAACCCGTTCTTCATAGTTCGTATATATGTATAAAACTATAATGTTCAACGTAGTAAATACGTAACAGTAATATGATGATGTCACAAATATCTTTCAAATACGTAACGGTAATGTAACGAAGTTACAAATATCTTTCAAATACGTAACGGTAATGTAACGAAGTTACAAATATCTTTCAAATACGTAACGGTAATGTAACGAAGTTACAAATATCTTTCAAATACGTAACGGTAATGTAACGAAGTTACAAATATCTTTCAAATACGTCGCAGATATCTTTCAAATACGTCAAGTTGGTATGTTGAAGTTACAAAGACCTTTCACTGTAACGTATCGGTTATGTTTCAAAGTTATGTAACGTTTGAGGACATTTTGACGTAACCGTAAGGTTTCTGAAACATTACTGTTACATTGCGCAACATATCGGAAAAAGTCTCAATGTTTCAGTGCTACGTACTTGTAACGTATACGAAATATTCTGTGCTGTGTGGGATATGAACTAAAAGCAATACGTACATACTATTTAACGCTTTAAGCTGCCGATGTGCCTGATCTAAATGGTGCCCAAAATTTTCCGCGCTCCCCAAACAGAAATGTTCGCATAGCGACCGGGTTATACGAAAGCTACGGCGCCACCACGGTGGCCCAGTAGTATGAGCACTGGTTTCTAACCATTCGTCCGAGATGAGTCCGGGTTCGAATCCTAATGAGGCATGGATGTTGTGTTTGTCTTATGGCACATGCTCTCTCGCTTCACTAGAACCCGTAACACTTAATTAGAGATGGGCGACTTATTATAGCACATGAAGTTACTCATGGTGGTCTTTAAACTGAAAAAAAAGGCTACGGCAAAAAAATTCCTTTCCTCCTCTGATCTCAGCAGTATCTACCGTTAATCTGTCAGTAGTGACAAGCCCTCCCTTCTAGTTCCTTATTCTCCGACACATAACCCAAGGAATGTTGGGGAAGGGCTAGTCCCCCAGATACTGACATCATGCAACTAGGTAGAAACAAGTAACTCAAACATCTCTTTCTCTCTCTTTCTCTCTCTCTCTCTCTCTCTGTTTTCTTCCTTAGGTTCTTATTTTATTTATTATTTTTTTTTGATTGGACGTTTAACAACCACCGTGAGCAACTCAATGGGTTACAAGCAGTCGCCCGTCCCTAATTTAGGGTCACTGGTTCCAGGGAAGGGAGAGAGCCAGTGCCGTAAGGCAAACGCAATATCCATGCCTCACGGGGATTCGAACCCAGACCCCTTTCGGACAAATGATCAGAGGCTATCGCTGCGCCACCGGTGCGGCTTCCTTAGGTTCGTCGGCATCGTCGTGGTTAGCAGGTAATCAGTCAGAAAGAATTAGTGTCAATATTCCTCCTAAATTACTACTTTGAATAACAAAGATAAAAAGAAAGCAAACTTTCTGAAGCGCAGGTTCACTTGTTCTAGCCGTGTTCCGCCCACTTCTTAGATAGCGCATATATTCGTTCGAACTGATTGCAGCCATTTTTCTGACCCCGAGTTATTTTGTTCCATCCGGTTAAAGGGTTAAATATTAAATGAGGTACCTTTTCCTCTGTGATCCTCACATATACATTCAATCTAACCATTATATGTGGCACTGATTCAATATCGGTGTTGCCACAATTTTAAGGCTTTTTAGAGAAGAGAGTCGATAAATGAGAAAACGTTTAACAAGAAGTAACTAAATTTTCATAAGAGAACAGAAGCTCAAAACGTGGATTACGTATTTGTACACATCACAACTGCAAAATTTAAATAGAACAGTCAAAACTTAAAGCAAATCTAAGTGGGCTTAAAATACATCACAATATTTAGAAAAATCCTTTATCCCACTAAATAAATGAAAGTAACACATTTTTTTTCATCATCACGAAGAGGCATTCTACCCTAAATCAATCAGTCCGCAAAGTTCATTGCAGCAGAATGAGGAATAGAAAGTCGTATAGCTTTCTATCAAGTGGCACTCTTCCCAGGAGAAAGCGTTAACATAAACATAATTGGAAAATCTAATTTCGAGGAAGACGGTAATGCGGATAAACTCCTTCGTGTATGTGGCGTCACTTTTAGGTCACTCAGAATTCCTTACAGTAGATGTAATGCATTACGACAATGCTAACAGAAAGCTTTTATTCTAATTACTCGGGCAGTTGCAATGCTATTTCTTTGCTTTTCCTTAGTGTTTCCGCTATTGTAATTTTTACGTCATGGTGTAAACTAAATGCCACAGTAAAGTTCCGTTTAAGACCCACTTGAGAATACTTCTGGCAGAACACCGCTCATCCCAATTCACATCAGGCATATCAATACCTAAGACTTAATAAACTGAAGTCACTGGTTTATGAACACATAAATTGGATTTCACACTTGTACAGCAAAAATAATAGGAAACATTTATTTCATACTTTTTTTTTTTTTTTTTTGGATTGGAGGTTTAACGACCACCGTGAGCAACTCAATGGGCTGTAAGCAGTCGCCCGTCCCTAATTTAGGGCCACTGAGTCCAGGGAAGGGAGAGAGCCAGAGCCGTAAGACAAACAACATCTATGTCACACTGAATTCCAACACGGACCCATCTCGGACGAATGATCAGAAGCCATCGCTTAGACCACTGCGCACTTGGCCGTCACACTATATTCCCCTTAGTAGATCGTACTTTTTTTTTCTTTTTTGGATAAGCTGTGAAACTGGTTTAAAGTTATTCAACATACACCAATGAGTCATTACATTATGATTACGTACCTAATAAGCTTTAGCCCGCAAAACAGCCACCACTCGGCGAGGCACCGATTCGATGAGGTGGCGATATGTATCCTGGGGTATCTGGTACCATAATGTCAACAGCAAGTCCTCCAGTTCCCGTACATTTCGGGGTGGTGGTGGTTTAGCGCGAACCCGCTTTTCAAAGTCGAACCACAAATGTTCGATTGGGTTCATGTCGGGTAAATTTGGAGACCAGGGCATTAATAGAAAGTCACAAGCATGTTCCTCGAACCACTCCTTGATAATTCTGTCAGTGTGGCATGGCGCATTATGATATGTTGCTGAAAATCTGTGGAAACCTGATCAATGTTTTCAGATTTTCATCAACATTATACACGTTTTTCTTGAAAGAAAAAAATAAATAAATCGAAGGGATAATAGTGGTCAGTTCAGGAAAGGGTGACGATTCTTCCCTGGAGTGATTTGCTGTTAAACTTTTCGTAAATTTAGATTTCACCTCCCCTGGGTTTGATTTTTGGATCCAGAGAGAAAAGTCAAGAAAAAGTCACAGAAAATTCTATTTTCTCATCGACAATTTTTTCTCCTCTTCTCTGCTCAATGTACAAAATGAGTGTTTTTACTTTGCTAAGGGATAGGAGAGTAGCAAAGGGATACCCTCCAGCCGATTCAGTATTTCAGTATTTATCATCGCTCTGGGGCTAGCCTATGGACTTTTTGGTTGAGTTCCAAGGTTAAGCATATAAATTGTGAAATAAGCATATAAATTGTGAAATAAGCATATAAATTGTGAATACTCAGCCCAGCAGGAGGGAAATGGCAGTGCATAAGAAAAAAAAGGAAGGGCTGTAATATTCTGAGTGAAGAGTAGTGTAAATAATTTTTTTTCTCTTTCTTTTACCTTTGTTGTGTGAACAAAATTGTAGCATTTGTATTATTCTTTATCTAATCTATGAGTAGGATGATTCAGAAGTTAGTAGGATGTATTATAATTTTAACTTTGAAATTATGAAGTTGGTGAGGTAAGGCTGGGATGGACTTGATAAGTGGGCCTTAAAAAAAAACAAGAATAAATGTAATCCAAATCAAGAAAAAAAAAAGGGAAAAGAATAATCTTTCGCCGGGGCAAGTAATTTCATAAGTAATATTTTTTTTGTTGAGTATTAATAAATGAATGCAAGAAAAAGAAAGCTGGTCTATGCTCAAAATAGGTAGTGAAAAAAAAATGTAGTTCTTTTTATGGTATATGATGTATGTATTTATATTTTCTGTAAGTCAAATGCAGTTCCTTTCTTCGTCCAACGGTCACTTTTTTTTCCCAAGCTCATTCCAAGAAAAGGGGAGTGCTGTTTGAAATTGTTAGGAGGTCGCCCACCCAAGAGTGAGCAGTTATTTACACAAAAAGGCATTTTTCCCTCTCTACAACGCTGTGGTGAAATTCTCCGAACAGAAACACCACCCCGAGAAATTTCCCAGCTGGGTTCCGTGGGCTGGCAAAGAGGGTAATCCTGATGAGTTATAGTACGAGCTGTCAAGCTCTGAACGGCAGGAAAGCAGGCGTGCATAAAAATTTATGTGTTTCCCTCCAAAAAGGCAAGAAGGGTCATATCAGATTACACGTGTGCCTGGCCGCTGAGAGTTCCCGCGCTTTTGTTTTTTCCCCCACTATACCTTCCTCTGATTGTAAGAGGAATGTCACGTGGGCAAGCACGAAACCATTGCATGGTTTTGACCGGCTGACCAATGGGAGCAAAAGCGTCCCTCGTGGACGGCGCTGATTGGCTCTCTGTGTTCTTCTGCGAGAGAGCGTCGTTTTGAGTCTGGAAAAGAAAGGTCGAAAAAGCAGTGCGGGCGTGAGAAGAAGGAAGGGAAAAAGAATGCAGGGCAATTGGAAGATAGTCCTGGATATCTGTGGTTGCCCACCACCAGCCAGGAAAACGATACAAGACCTCATCCCTGATCCAAAAATAAAAAATAAAAAAAAGCAAACAGCGGCTCTAAAACAGACTCCAGAGCATGAAGGGGCCCGGGTCGTGGTGTGCCTCCACCACCAGGCAGTTAGGCCAATGAAAACAGTTTTTTTGCCGGACCGCGAAGAGGTCAACAGAGGCGTGCATCTCCAGCCCAGACGAGACTTGGCATTCGATACCTGCAACCTAATTCATGATGGTCAATGACGGATCCTGGAAGAAGGCATCCTAACGTACCAGTTGCACTTCGTCAGTGAGCGTATTCAAAGCATTCAACCTTCCAGCAGTTGTCAGCCTAAGACGTGATGATCCGACCTATTTGTGAATTCCAGCACCGATTCCCCCTCATCAAGGGGTAAGTTGTATACACTAATTCTATTTTTGGCCCTTTCGTAGAGCCGAAGTCGGCACTACAGCAATAAGATTACCAGTATGCTCTGAAAAAAAAGGTACTTTCCGTCTGCAGGTCGGAAGTTATCCAGTTAACATTCATCAGGAAAGAAAGAGGGAACTGTACGTGACATTGCTCTCACAAATGTAGTACACATATGAAAAAAAAGTTAAACTCACAAATATGATTGTAAATTCAAGGCCGGAATTTTCATGTTGAAATGTTAACACTTCAGTTCACCTGTGCATACCTGCCTTAAAAAAAATATATATATTTTGAGTTTGGTTGATAGAGAGAAAGATATAAGTAATCTTAATCTACACCTATATATATACCTATACAAATATACACTCATAAATATTGGATCCAGAATTTTGATATTTGTTCAGAGAAGATACAATTTGTTTTGATAACATGTAAGCAAGCCTCAAATGTAAATTAACGTTCTCACTGTGTTAACAAATGACAGTATTCACGTGGACTCTGCCATGATTATATAAGATCGATCATTTGAATTACTGTCTTCACATATGAGTGGGCCAGTGAAGCCTTAGCGAAGTACTAAATTGTAAATGTATTAAACCTTTCATAGCAATATTAATATCTGTCCTATTTGTGCATGTTGTTATTGTTGTAAAAATAAATACAGGCATTAGCCTTTCAAAAACCAAATTTTGGTATAAGTTGGCATTCGATTTCTAGGTGTGTCTCATAGTTTCTGAGCAATGGCACTCATCACCCAACGCTCTGACGTTGGCTAGGAAGACCCTTGGTTGTTGTTTACATAATGATAATGTCCTAGTAAGTAAAATAATTACGGTCTGATATTTTCCTTTTTCTTTTTTTAATGCTTACAAACACGAGTTCATAAACACGGTCTCTTTGAGTTGACACATGTTACACATGTACCAAAAACACAGGGCTGTAGTTATTCCTCGGTTGAAACAAAACTCACAGAAACACTAACACAGGTGAAAACTCAGTTGTGCTATGACAAATATGACATCTCAAAGTTTCTTCTTATAAGCTTAATTTTTGGTTGTTTCAAAATGCATCTACCCATCTCCCAAAGTTAAATTTTAGTCGAAATTCAAAATTTCCCTTCAGATTTAATTTTGGCTACCTATTTAATAAATATATAACGTGGTTGAGATTTCCGCCACAACAATAATCGCGTTGCTAATGGCCATCACCAGCAAAGAACACAGTTAACATAAATCGGTTAACTTAGACAGCAACGATGTTCAGATACCTGACAGCTGTCAAGGATTGTGGTATTAGGATAATGGGCTATAAAGTGTCGCAAGAAAACATCGCCCACAGCATAACACCGTTGCCGTCGGCCTGTTTTCGCCCAACAGTGCATACAGGTGCTTTAGCCTCTGTTGGTAATTGGTGTATTCGCGCTCAGGCCGTCTTCGTGATGAACCAGGAATCTTGATTTGTCAGAACAGGCTGCTTCCTTCCAATCATCCACGGTCCAATCTCGATGATCTTGTGCCCATTTCATGCATTGCTGGCGATGACGTGCAATGAGCATGGGGACCCGGCTGGGTCTTCGGCTACGCAGGCCCATGCGCAGAAGGCTGCGATGAACTGTGTGCTGTGACACATTGCCCTGTTCACCACTGTTTTAGCTGCGGATTATTGGCCGCAATGTGGCCGTGCGGTCGCTGTGAACAATGCGTAACAGCCTTCGCTCCCCTCTGGCATCAATGAGTTGCGGACGACACACGGCTGGACAACGGTTCGTTGTTTGACCATCTGTGCACCACTTTTGATACGTACTCACTAAAGCAGCACGTGAACAACCCACAAGCGGCGCAGTTTCCGAGATCGTATTTCCGATGCGTCGTGCCATCACAATTTTTCCTTTATCAAACTCCGATAAATTGGCAGCTTTTCCAGTTCTGACTCCGAACACTCTACTAACCGAAAGCCAGTCAACGGGTTGTATATATGTCACCGGCAATGTGTGAAAAACTGGCATTTTTTTTTTTTTTGATTGGAGGTTTAACGACCACCGTGAGCAACTTAATGGGCTATAAGCAGTCACTGGTTCCAGGGAAGGGAGAGAGCCAGTGCCGTAAGACAAACACAACATCCATGCCTCACCGGGATTCGAACCCGGACCCCTTATCAGAGGCCAGCGACTTAGACCAATGCGCCACCGGGTCGGCAAACTGGCATTGTACAGAATACCTCGGAAATCTATAGAATGCGGGACGTTTTTAGACAAAGCATTAAATATTTGTGTTATTTTAATATTGTATATACTTTTCCTAGTCATTTTGTATAAATCCTAGGCATTATATAAAACGACAAGGATTATTTAGGCAAAGTATGAAAATAGAATCATGAAATGACCTTTATTGAAAAGACGTATATGAAAATCAAGGAAGAAATACAATGTAAAGTATACGACTTTCTTATTGAAAAAACAAGAGGAAAAAACTAACATTGACCTACTCGTTGTAACAAGGAATGCTAGAATGGCATTTTGAATTATATTTAATTCTCTTTCTCACACGAGAGCATTTCATATTTTACAACTCACAAAATCCTTGACCACTTCCTGTGGACTGAGCGATAGCAGATGATCTAAGAGGAATTTCGAGTCGGGAACGTCTTAAACTCTCAGTTGAGTCTTTTGGACATGAAGTGAAGTGTAACCTGGCACAGAGTTGGTTCAAAATTCCTAGAGTAGTTCCAAGCGGGAAAAACCGTCTTCTGTCACAATCATAACTGCCAATAGATTCCGACAGTCCCTTATCGACGTCAGGAATAGGAACTCGGACAGTGGCCCCCAAAAACACAGGAGAAATTATTTTGTCAAGAGTCCATTCCGTAATTCTTTGCACGACACCACACTTTGCTCCACCATTCTCATACAACACAGTATGGGCTAACGTCGGTTGCGCAAATTTGAACTCTAGTATTTCGTCACTACCGAACAAAGACAGAAAAACAAATGGCGATAATAATAATAAATGATGTCCGCTTGAACCGAGCATTGAACGTCACATGCTTTTCCAAGTGAAAAAAAACCAGCAATGACGTCATAGGCGGCGCTTGACGCGACCATTGATGATCACGTGCCTCGCCACATGGAAAAAAAGTCACTAGCGGGAGTATTTCATACTTTGCCGATTTGCCTTTTGGCATTGCATAGAATGCCTAGGAAATGTGTGACATGCAAAGCGTTTTATACTTTGACGTCCCATTTTCGGCATTCTACAGCATTCTTAGGCATTCTGTACAATGCCTAATTTCAGATCTTGCCGGTAACTACAATGGCGTGCAAAAATTAAGGACGAGACGGTTTTTCGAATGTAACGTCGTGCAGAAGTGCTCCGCATCGACACAAATCATACCATAAGATCCCCAAGATATAAGAATATGGGACAAGTGAGCCAAAACCGTCCAAACAAGGAATCCAAAAGATACAAAGGCACTTTATTTAAAAGGTAGTTTCGAGCACAACTGGACAGAAGACAGAAACGTCCATGTGACAGGCGGCTTCCAAAAAGAATCCAGTCTTTAGTAAGTGATATGATCACCCGGACTGCGTTGCAGGATTTACAACGTCTGTCCATGTTGAGGACGAGGTTTTCAAGAAGCTGTTGAGGCACCGCCGCCCATTCCTTTTGTAGCGCCAATCGCAGCTGCGGAATCGTCGCTGGCGGCTGGTGACGTGCTGCCAAGCGTCTCCCAAGAAGGTCCCACACGTGTTCGATTGGATTTAGGTTCGGGGACCTTGCGGGACAATCCATGCGTTGAATATCTTCACTCTCCAACAGCTCTGCGATAGCCACTGTACAATGAGGTGTAGCGTTGTCGTCCATGAAGAGGAACTAAGGACCCACAGTACCTCTGAACAGACGCACGTGAGGCAGGAGAACCTCGGTAAAATAGTGGACACCAGTGACTTAACCTCCTTGGATAATGTGGAGGTTAGTATGGCTACCAAGCATGATACCGCCACAAACGAGAACTTCGCCACCTCCAAACCGGTCCCTTTCGATGATGTTGGAAGTTTGATTGCGTGTGAAAATCCTCCAAATACGTGCGTCAGTAAATCAATAAATACATCGCTCTTTCCACGTTCCAGAAGCACATAGTAACCGAAAATTGTTTACACAATGTTTTAATTGTCTCCAGATGTGTATACGTCCAGAATCGCTCGTCAGACTAAATCGCCTCTCATCCGTAAAGAGAACTTGACCCCATTGCTGATGTGTCCAGTTTTTGTGTTTCTGGCACCACAGAAACCGCCGTCTCCGATGAGCAGGCGTTAATGGCACACACCGTACTGTTCGTCGTGCAAATAGACCACCTTTGTGTAGCCTCCTGGCCATGGTAAAACGCGATAACGGACGTCCAAATGTCTGTTGCATGTGGCTTGCGATTTCTCCCGCTGTCTGCTGTCTGTCTCTTCTCGCTTGTAGGATAATATACCGGTCGTCCGCCGTCGTGGTTGCTCGTGAACGACCACTGCTAAACTCTCGGACAGCTGTTCCAGTCGTTTGAAGTGCTCTTCATGCTCGTGAAACGATGCTGTGAGCGATCCCGAACTCCTCGGCCACACTAGTCACACTTCGACCTTCTTCGAACTTCCCAATGACACAACCTCGGGTAAAGTCATCCAGATGTCGTCCACAGGATTGCCTGTTAGCCATATAACACGGTGGCAGCAACTCGACGTCGTTCAAACCGATGTACACCGTGCAATAGCTTTCACCGAATTGCTGAGCGTACACCGCCCGTGTGTTTTATACCCTTCCGACAGCCAACCCCCCCCCTACGTCATGCTGCATATATTCGCATGCCCTACCGTACCGGACCCTAGTTTATCTCCTGAGTGATCTTTCGGTCCATTCTGCTTGCTGGTTCCGCTGTTATGCTAATTTCTCCTCTTCGTCCTTAATTTTTTGCACACCAGTGTATATAGTGCTAACTTATGTGAACTTCAGCTGCGCTACCGTTCGGTCTCCAGGCGACCTCATTTCTCGAGGCTGGGAATGGTCATAATGGAATGTCTTATCGGTGTATACCGTACTAAGTACTTCGTGTCCGAAGGTTAGGGGAGCGTGAATTTGTCTCTTTTCTAAAACATTCCAGACACCTTTCCTTCCGGCTGGTTTTTAATCACGCGATCACAGAAATTCTGGTTTTTTTAGTTCTTGGTTTTGACTTTATTCGGGTTTCATGAGGAATGTTTCAAAGCATCCTGCATTTAAGTTTTTCAGATTTCATGGAGTTATTTTAAAAGGAAGTACAAATTACATTTCAAAATATCTTTTACGTAATCTTCAGATGTCACTTGCCGAGTGGAGCTTTTCGCGCAATGTTTTGCTCGCGACATGGTAACTAGGGCAAAGTGAAAATTTCCTTACCTCTTTTTCAATTTTATTCAATCAGTTTCAACACACTTGAACGCGTTTTTTAATTCACATATCAATCTCTGGGCAGTGTTTATGATGCACGTATTTTGCACTGGATTAGGAAATATTGAAATAAGATGTAGAAAGTGCTGTATAAATTACCAACTTCTGCAAAGTGGAAACTAAGGGAATATTCTGCTTATCACATGACAAAAGGACAAGATTTTTGTGAATAACCAATCCCTGCGTTGATGGCTTATGTTTAGTCTCATATGTGAACACCAATCTCTTTGCACGAGTTCCACAAGGGCACAAGGAGTTTAAAGTAGAAATGAAATCTTCTTCGTCTTCTCATTTTAGAAAATTTTAGACTCAAGGGAATTTAGGCAGGGGCTTATCCAAGAATTTCAAACTGTAGGAGGGGGAGGGGGAGGTGAAAAGAAACTTTTTGTGGGCTGAAAATTTTTATAGTGAAATATTAAAACTCTAAACCTAGGATTAAAAATACATAAAACTTCAAAAATGGAGATATGCTCAATATTTTATAATTGGGAATGGTTATAAACAAAAATATTTTCTTCCAAAGACTACGCACGGTTATTTTGTTTTTGTTCCACCTTAATTTTTTATTTGTTATGTGTAAATGCATCATAAACAAGTTAGTAAAATCATGCAATGCATTGATTATGATACGCTTTCCAACATACCAGAAATCATTACTCAAGTTATCACTCTTGAAATAAATCTCGGTCCTGTGCCCTGACCTTTGATCCCATTTCGATTATATTCAACAGAACCGGTTCGGTAAACCTCCGAAATAACATGATAAAGTTTTGTCGCAATCGAAGCATTTTTACGTAAGTAATGATGCATAAGGACTATGGAATAGATCCCGCTCTTGTGTCCTAACCTTTGACTCCATTTCGCCCATTCTCAATAGAATTCGCCCCCAGGCAGGCCCCTACAACATACTACCATTTCATCCAAATCGAAGCATTTTTACGTAAGTTATGACGCATAATGGCGATGGAAGTGATTCCGCTCCTATGTCCTGACCTTTCACCCCATTTAGCCCATTTTCAATAGGGTATGTCGCCAGGTGGTCCCCTACCACATACTAAAGTTTCATCGAAATCGAACATTTCTTACGTTAGTTATGACGCATAACAGCAGTGGAATGGATTCCGCTCCTATGTACTGACCTTTGACCCCATTTCGTCCACTTTAAACAGGGTTCCTTCCCAGGTGATCCCCTACCAGATACTAAAATTTAATCGAAATCGAACGATTGTTACGCGAGTTATCGTGCGGACGGACATAAGCACACAACGTGTGACGTAATGAGGCAGATGGGAATCGGGACCATCTGCTCGCAAAAGTGTGACGTCATAAAACTTTAATAAGATCCAAACACAACGACACAACGCGTGACGTAATGAGACAGATGACGTGACCGCGTGCCAACATTCTCAAACACGAGATTGTGACGTCATAAGATTTCTAAGCATTGGAAACATTAATGGAACGACGCCATGACATTAAAAACGTTATAATTCGGAGTGGTTATTTAACCCACTAAATGAATTCTCCTAAAGTCGAGATCAAGCTAAATCGATTTCTAGTACCAGAAAACTGTAGGTTAACGACTTTCATCAAAATTCTTAGAGCCGTTTTCAAAATAAAATGTACATACATACATACAAGAATTGCTACTTTAAGGTGGACGTCAAGTAATTTTGCTTCCTATACTTCCAATGGAAAAATTTCTGTACATATTTTCTACACAATTAATGCGTTCTCAAGGATGAAAATTTAAACATCGATTAAAATAGCTTCATTTCATAACTTGGAATACTTAATATTTTCTAAACCATAACCGTAATTATGCAATCCAACATTTATTTGTCCACTGACGTCATCATAGCACAGGTCGCGCCGTCTTTTTTCTGGTTTCAACACCACCAAAGGAAACGTTATTGCTTTTTAATATAATTATGCTAATGTTTTAGAAAATGTTAAGTATTCCAAGTTATAGTATGAAATTATTTTAATCAATGTTCAAATTTCCATCCTTGGGAACACAATATTTGTGAAGGAAATGTGTACAAAAGGTTTTCCATTGGAAATATAGGAAGCAAAATTACTTGACGTCCACCTTAATAGTGTGGGATAAAGGCGATGGAATGGATCCCGATTTTATATCCTGACCTTTGACTCTATTTATCCCTTTTTCAATAGGGTTCCTCTTCAGGTGGTTCCCTACCACATACTAAAATTTCATCAAAATTGAACCATTTTTACGCACCTTATGACGCATAAAGGCAATGGAATGCATCCCGCTCATATGTCCTGACCTTTCACTCCACTTCACTCATTTTCAATAGGGTTCGTTCCCAGGTGGTCCCCTACCACATACTGAAATTTCATCGAAATCGAACCATTTTTACGTGAAATATCGTGCCGACAGACGGATGGACAGACGGACGGAAAAAGCTGGAGCATATACGCTTCTTCAACCTACGGTTGGAAAGCGTAAACAAGGCAACATCAGATAAGTATTAACATGATTTACTGAAACAATAGATATTGATATTCTAACAAATCTTGTGCATGCTGAACAAATTCAGAAGCATATTTGTCTGTAATATAGTAAAATAAAGAGGTACGTATAAGCGTGTGTGTATGTGCGTGTTTTGTTGCTGCAATGACTAAATTTAAATTTATGAAATCTAAAAAGAAAGATATGGCACCGAATTTTCGGTTGTGATGAGTGCGTCTTTTGAATCCTTTCCGACGCAAATTAAATTTGTCAAAGCTATTCAAAGTCAATGGAACCGGTATGGAGAACAATAGTATCTGATCGAAGAAAAAAGTTTTTCAATCGGGTTTGTAATGTCTCAGATATTGCTGTAAGCGGAATCGTGAGCTTACGCCCTCTGGTTGCAGACTTGTGCATTAAGAGAAATATGAATTTATATGAGAAACATTTCGCACCAGAAACGCTCTCCAACAGAGAAAGGATTTTTTAAATCGGACTCTTAGAAACAGAGATATCGACAAAAATAAGATGTGACTTTACGTCTTCTGGTGGAAAAACCATGCATTATTTTAGGAAGAAAGTATTCTCAAAATGTTTTTCCATATGAGCGGTATCGGTCCAAGGAAAAAAAAATTAGTCAAATTTTCAGGAGCCCAGAGTTTGCTACAAATACACCAGAAGCAGAAATTAATACTTATTGCCCCTGGTAGCCAAACCATTTTTTACCAAACATTAGAAATTATATGAAAAATATTTTCTATCAGGTGTTGTATGCGATACAGGAAGAATTTTTCAAATCGGAATTTTAGAAGCAAAAATAAAGCAGAAAACGCAATTTACTGTTCTGCCCCTAGCGGAAAGTCTATGATTTGCTTGAAAATTTTGAATTTATATGAAAAACATTTCGCATCGGAAACACTATCCAACAAAGAAGGAATTTTTCAAATCGGACTCATAGAAGTAGAGATATTGACAAAAATAAGATATACATCTACGCCCCCTCGGCGTAGAAACCATGCGAAGAAAATCAAGAAGAAAATGTTCCTCAAAGTTTTGTCGACATGAGTAGTATCGGTCTACAAACGACTTTTTTTCCAATCGAGATTTTAGAAGCTCATATTTTGCTGCAAATACATCAGAAGCGGAAATAGAGGGTTACGCCACCTGGTAGCCAAACCATTATTTAGAAAAATTAGAAATTATGTGCAAATGATTTCCCATCAGGAGCTGTATCCGGTGCTGAAAGAAGTTTTTAAATCGGAGATTAAGAAGCAGAGATATATGGGGAAAATCAATTTACCTTAACCCCCCTAGCGGAAAGTCTACGAATAACTTGAAAATTTTGAAATTATATGGAAAACATGTCACACTGAAAACACTATACAACAATAAAGGAATTTTTCAAATCGGACGCCTAGAAGTCGAGATATTGACAAAAATAAGATATACATCTACGCCCCTTGGCGGAGAAACCATGGACTATTTTAAGAAAATATTCCGAAAAAGTTTATCGAAGTGAGTGGCATCGGTGCACGAAAGAATTTTTTCAATCTTTTCAATCGAGATTTTAGAAGCTCAGATTTTATGGCAAAAACATCAGAAGCAAAACTTACCCCCCCCCCCACCCCACTGGTGGCCAAAATATTCTTACAAATTATATGCAAAAGATTTTCCATCAGGAGCTGCATCCGCTGAAGAAAAACATTTCCAAATCGGAGTTTTAGAAGAAGAGTTATCGGGAAAACGTAATTTAGTTTTACGCCCCCTAGCGGAAAATATATGCTTAATTTGAAAAAGTAACTGGATCTAAATACTCTTCGACATAAATGGAATCGAAAGATATTTTTTCAATCTAATGTTTAGAAGCAAATATGTGGAAGAAAACGTATTTTTGAGTTCGACATCATCTGCATTTACACCTTTCTAGCGGCGAAATTGTACATCGTAAAAAAAAAAAAAAACAATTGAAGGATTATCATTCGCATATTTCAATCTTCCTAATGCAAAAATAATTTTTCAAATCGGATTATCGGATTAATAGTTGCAAAGATATCGTGTCTACAGACGGAAGGACGGCCAAACCGATAACATAAGCACGATCTTTTTTTTACAAAAGACGTGCTAAAAAATAACCAACCGCATTTCTACAACCGATAAAACATCCAGAATGACGACACAGTGCTGAACATCAGTGCCTACACAGAGTATAGATCTGAACGTTGCGGACTTTTTTGTTCATCAGCTAAGTGAAAAATTTCGGGCTCGGGCCTGACCGAGCCTATACTGCAAGGTTCAGCGTTTTACCCCTAGCTTAAGAAAAGAAAAATCGTCTCACAAAGCGAATACTCCCTTGTAATAAATAATCAGATGGCGAAAATTGACTTCATCCGCGACTGAATGTATTGATTAATTACAGCTGAATCCGACAAGTCATGCCTTTTAAGATGAGAATGTTAATGGGAACTGTTGCAGAAATTTGAGAATGGGGGGGGGGGGTGCATCCTAATATCACTATCAATTTGATCGACTATCAGAACACCTTACCTGGATGGATGGATTGGAGGTTTAACGACCACCGTGAGCAACTCAATGGGCTATAAGCAGTCGCCCGTCCCTAATTTAGGGTCACTGGTTCCAGGGAAGGGAGAGAGCCAGTGCCGTAAGACAAACACAACATCCATGCCTCACCGGGATTCGAACCCGGACCCATCTCGGACGAATGATCAGAGGCCATCGCTTAGACCACTGCGCCACCGGGGCGGCCCTTACCTGGGGGAGCAGATGTTAGATATATGCATTACCGATCGATTCTACATTTTCTTTTTCGGAGAATGAGTTTCGTAATTATATGAGTATTTTGATCGGGTCTATTCAAGAATCATTTTAAGTGTACAAATTTATTGAATAATCCTATTAATAAAGAATGGAATGTGTGTTGCACAAAAGTGAGTTTTTTTTTATTGAAAGTTTAACGACCATCAGCAACCCGATGGGCTATAAGCAGTCCCTGTCTCTAATATGGGGCCACTGGTTCTAGGGAAGGGAGAGAACCAGTGCCATAAGAGAAACACATCATCCATGCCTGACCGGGATTCGAACCCGGACCCTTCTATAGGACGAATGACCATAAGCCAGCGCTTAGACCACCGCGACACCAAAAGTAAGTCTCCTTGCGTGCATTCGAACAAATTTCTCCAAATTCTCATCAATATTGTTAGGGCAATATTTCGGTGAATATGTATTAACCCTAGTCCTGTAAGAAGCTGCTGGCCCATTGTGGTTCTTAGGTATGTTTTCAGCCTTTTTACAGCTGAGAAGGATATCTCTGGCGTAGCTGTTGTAACTGAAATAACAGCTAACACTGTTAGCAGACAGTTGATGTTCTTCAAGGAAATTAGATCTTCATTGGACTGAATAGCCGTAATGCATTCATTCTATGGCAGATTCTGGAAAAGAATCTACTTTCTTTCTGCTTCACATTGGCTTATCGCTTGAAGGACAATTGATTTCTTTCTGAAAAATGCGACACCAAGAGTTTCGAGAAGTACTTGGATTATTTTATAAGCTGTAACAGTATAAAAATAGATACACAGACGTGTATTTGTAGCAAGGTGTAAAAATACAGAAAATTAAAAATTTCGTCCCTTCCTAGGGGTAGCACGGCACTCCTTTCTCAAAACCGCACTTGAATCGTACGGTTTTTATCTCCAAAGGTTGAAATCAAACTACATTTCCACTTCGTTGGCTTTAGTGACTAAAACACGTGACGGCTTAATTGCTTTTCTGAAAAATGTTTAAATAAACCGAGTTTTCAGCTTCCCGAAACCAAAACGAGCTTCTGCCGCGATTCGTTGCTCCAACAGAGATGTTAGAGCACAGGGTATTTGTTTATATACCTTTTTGGATTTAGTACCTTGTTTATACTAAAGGTAGAAGAGGAAACGCATATAAGATTTGTGGGAGGAACTCCTACGAGTTACGTTCCCTTTACAACTAAAGTAGTTCAGTTCTGTCGATTATGGATTCTTCACACTATCTGAGCAACATGACAAAATGGAGTAGGGTTCGCGAGCCACATGAAAAAAAAAAAGAGTGAAAATGCTTGTGTCTGTTATGAATATCGCTTATTTCAGAGATGTTTTGAATCCTGAAATTTAAGTTTCAGAAAAAAAGAAACGATATAGTTTACATGATATCTACACTGGCGGAAAGTGAAAAAAGAACACCAAGAAGGAGACGTCTGATGCCAACGAAATTTATACAGCATAACTACGGAATACAGAGGATAACGTGATCAAAACATTATGGCAAAATACAGCTGTATTTGCTGGTAAACTGAAAAATAACATTTCCATGTAACATGGTTAGTACGAGGTTGAACCGCCATGAACTGCGTCACACTGTGCAATTCTGGCATGGAGTCTGTCGTACAGATGTTGGATGTAAGTTTGGGGTATTGAGTTCCAAGCATCCTCAACCTGGACGCGTAAATCGAGGATGGTCGTGGATGGCCGTGGAGACCGGATAAGTCGTTGTCCCATAAAATCCCACACGTGCTAAATGGGGGACAAATCCGGTGAACGTGCAGGCCATGGAAGTTGTCTCACACTTTAAAGTGCATGTTGCGTTGCACGTGCCGTGTGTGGGCGTGCGTTATCTTGCTGGAAAACACCACGATGGACCGACCTTACAAATGGCACAACAACGGGCTGAATGATGTTGCTGATGTAGGAGGTGCTGTTTAACGTACCCGGTACAAACACTAGCTGTGTACGGGAGTGATAGCTGATCGCTCCCCACACCAGGAGACCAGGTGTAGGCCCTGTGTGTCGCTGGCGGATGCAAGAAGGGTGGAGACGCTCTCCTGTGCGTCTACGAACGCGCATACGGCCATCGAAGGCTCCCAAGCAGAATCTTATTTCATCGCTGAACACGACAGATCGCTATTGCGTTCTCCAGTGCAGACGTTGGCGACACCACTGCAGCCGTTCTTGACGTAGGCTGGAGTCAGAGGTACACATGCCAGAGCCACACGTGCACGTAGTTCTGCATCTAGTAGACGGTTGCGGATTGTTCGCACAGTCACCTCAGGTGCAACGGCAGCTCGGATTTGCGTCGCAGTGGATGTTCTGCTTGTCAACGCCACTCTTCTTATGCGTCGATCGGTCCGCTCATCAGTCCGTCTGTGTCTCCCGGTTCCACGTCTTCTCGTGTGGGAATGTTCCTCGGACTATCTACGCCACCATCGTACCACCACCGATACTTCCCGTCCAATTCGCTCCGCAATACGACGATACGACCACCCGGCCTCTTGGAGTCCGACTAGACAACCTAGCTCAAAGTCGGATAACTGCTTAAATCGCACACGTCTTCGATGTCCAGGCATTGCAGCTTCTTCAGGGTCTCCGCACGTGTCCGTACGCCGACGACTGATTACATTTACTTCGCCGTACTCTTTAAATGCCACCGACGATAATTTGCATATTATGCCGTGCTGTGGCGTAAGCGCTCACCGGTTGGTCCCGAAATTAACATCACACCTACGTAAACTCGACCCCATTAACATATGTAAATTTCATGATCATCCGCCAAATCCTTCTTGGTGTTCTTTTTTCACTTTCCGGCAATGTATGTTACAAAGAGGTTAACATGATATTCCTTCATTTTTAGTGCTCTTTAAAAACTTTCAGTTATATAATTTATCGCAACATAGCACATAGCAGATTTCGCAATTCAAAATTCGCGTACCCAAGGTACCTTGATATTCATTTTTCCATTTCGAAAACGCATTAGTTTTCCATTTCAGAATTTCCTTTGAGGACAACGTTTCACTGGCCATTAAAAGTATTCGCGGGCGAAGAGTTAACAACCCATTGTGATGTACTACAGAGGTGAAGCACGTGTCAAGACGACAAATCTACAGCTGTACATTCCGTCGGTGTAGCTTAGTCGGTTAGAGCAACTCACTCCGGAGCGAGAAGATGTGGGTTCGATCATCGACAAATTCCTGTTTTCACAAACGGAATACTATACTACATTTGGTACGCTTTCGGAATGGAATGGTTTCTTATGAAGGTAATATCGCGTTTCGGGTTGCTCAAATCACTACCAAATTTAAGGCGCAATTCTTTTTTGTCATTGGGAAATTTCATCTTTCATTAGCTAAGTCGATGTGTCGTCGTATTTGAGGCCCAGACTTTTGTAGAAAAAGTTTAGGCGTATAAGATGAGATTTTTCTGAAAAAAGTCTCCAGTTATAAGCCGAAAAATACTGTAATTAATAAATTAATGCTCTGAGTTAGGTTCTTATGATTGAAAGGCCACATCTGACAAAACAACATCACGAATGGAATCTCAAGAAATTCAGCTGAAACTCTAGATTTGGATCTCTGACGTCAGCGTGAGTTGTTAGGCTCAAATAATAGGGTTGGAGGATGAAGAGATCGCCAGATGACAAGAAAAAAAGGGCAAAGCTAAATTACGGTGGGCATAAAAAAGAAAAAAAAAGAAAAAAAAAGAGGAAATTATATTCATCTATTCTTTGTATTATCACACTGCTGATTAAATACAACTCGTCTCAGATGAAAACTAAAATGTGCCCAAGGTCAAGTTGGAAATAGCTTGGTCAACGACTGAAGACAAGGAAAATTCTTTGTCAGAGTCCGATAGTTTTGTGAATTCTCACGCAACTGCAGCCGTATTGCACTTACATAATGCTTGCATCGTAGCTCTGTTATTTTTTTCCAGTGACGTTAAGAGGGTTATAATATTTTAAATTGGCTATTGGAAATGGTCTGTAGCTATTATTTTAACATTAAGAACAAACTACAGTTAAAGTTTCACTGTAGATTAACTTCCCCTTTACAGTCATTTGCAAAAGACTAAGACCACCTGTTGGTACTAGGAAGTTTCTGACAATTGCGTCAGCTACTGACTGTATTACTAAACTTCCTATCGCTGTCGATAGAGTTCGGGGAAGCGTGCAAGCACCAGTTTGCTTCTGGTTTTCATGGCCAGAGGTTTTGTACGTATTTTCTATATAGCGAAAAATGGGCAAAAAATCGTCATTAAGTGTTGCTCAGAGGGAACAAATAGTAATTTTATATCATGAAGGATACTTCGAACGTGACATAAGCAGAAATGTTAATGTGAAGGGTCATTAAGTGTTACTCAGAGGGTACAAAGAGTGAATTTATATCATGAAGGATACTCCGAACGTGACATAAGCAGAAAGGTGAATGTGAGCAAGACTGCTGTTGATAATACGACCAGCCGCCCCGGTGGCGCAGTTGTCTAAGCGATGGCCTCTGATCATTCGTCCGAACGGGGTCCGGGTTCGAATCCCGGTGAGGCATGGATGTTGTGTTTGTCTTACGGCACTGGCTCTCTCCCTTCCCTGGAACCAGTGACCCTAAATTAGGGACGGGCGACTGCTTATAGCCCATTGAGTTGCTCACGGTGGTCGTTAAACCTCCAATAAAAAAAAAAAAAAATACGACCATGAAATATCGAGATAGAGGTAAATTTAGCGACCGAAAGACAAACGGACGCCCAAGGAAAACAACTCCACGTGATGACAATACCATAAGGTGAATAGTTATGCGTTCTCCGTGAAAGTTATGCGTGATGACAATACCATGCGAATAGTTATGCGTGATGAAAATACCATAAGGCGAATAGTTATATTTCGTGCAAGAAAATGAAGGCCTTTGTAATTCAAAAGCTTCCGATTACAGTATCAGCACTTTTTCCTGACGTCTTAGCAAAAATTTTGGATTAAAGTCTTATAAAAGTACACATAAACCTAGACTAACCCTCTTTCATGAAAAAGAAGAGACTCCAGTTTGCGAAGCGTCATCAATCGTGGACTGCTGAAAATTGGAGCCAAGTTCTTTTTCCGATGAATCAACTGTGCGTCAATTTGAATCTCGTGAAGTACATGTTCGACGACCAAAAGGCAAAAGTAAATGGATAAACAACGCATAGCAACTGAAATATAGTTCGTCCGACGCCGCTGGGATCGAACCCTAGATATTTCGATAATTAGCCGAGTGCGTTCCCTTTACGCTACGGTGCCAACAATTCTCAGCGCTATGTGTGGTTTACCAGTCAGCATCTGACTACACAAATCCTTATTGATGGGCTCAGCAACTGATGTGTCACCATCTAGTGGCATTCAACAGAGCAAGCTTATTTTTAATGGGTGGTGTGTGTGTGTGTGTGTGTGTGGAGGGGGGAGGGTAGTACCTAGGATCCGACGGTATAGCGGTCCATGCGATGCACGGAGGCTATTTAGTGGTTCGAACGTTCCTATGTGCCTGGGATCGATCCTGTGACCTTTCCATGTCAGTCAGCAACGCTGAATACTGGGGCATCCGCGGCTCCTGTATCATACGTATTTGGCAAAAGGACGGAATGGACGTTCCCTACGAACTACCTGATTCATTGATCATGAAGCTGACTTGTGAGCCAATGAAGTTAAACGAAGGCGTACATTTTGCAGTTAAAAACGACTCTTTTTCAGATTCTAATCTTTGCTTTGAAGATATTTCGATCATTGAAATTCAAAGTTCACCATGAACTAAAACTACATATCACCCTAGGCTAGACAAAGTTCTGTGGGGCTCTTCCATACACCCCCCCCCTTTCGAAAATATAGAACTGAGAAGGTTTCGATTTTTTCATCGAACTATTTATCTCCATGTGTGAATGATGATACTTCCTAACAACGGAGGTCAACAACAGTTTTAT
Organism: Macrothele yani; assembly: GCA_039090855.1. Taxonomy (NCBI): domain Eukaryota; kingdom Metazoa; phylum Arthropoda; class Arachnida; order Araneae; family Macrothelidae; genus Macrothele; species Macrothele yani. The sequence goes on along the minus strand of CM077029.1, from coordinate 163,682,430 downwards.
TACAAATTTGAAGTTGTGATTCCGTCTATTGGTGTAAATTATGATAAGAGTGGTAGGTCATATAGCATCTGGAAACTTGAAAATTTTATCGTCCTGGAGTGGAAATCAAACCCGCGTCTCCAGGTTTGCGCCCGAGTGTGCTAACCCACCCAGAACGACCAAGTCTCTAGTTTCCGAGTAATTTGAAGATAACACATAACAGAATTTCGTTCTGGGTGGTGTAGTGGTTAGCATATTCGGGTGTAAACCGGGAGACGCGGGTTCGATTCTCGCTCCAGGACGATGCATTTTTCAAGTTTCCGGATATTATATGACTTACCATTCTTGTCATAATTTATATTAACAGCCGGAATGGCAACTTTAAATTTGTATTGCACACTGGTGTAACAACGTATTCATAGTAACAGTTTTATTGTTTGAAATTGTCTGTTTCTAATGCATTTCGTTGTGGAGATGTGACAAGCGATGTTCAAATATCTCCATGAAGTACAGGTCTGCCAAAAAATGAAATTTTATCTTCAAAGCGCTAAAATGTCCTGCAGTTCTCAGATCTCAACCCAGCTGAACACTTGTGGGATGATGTTGAGAGAGTCATTTGTAAAAGTGATCCTACTACAGTTAACATTCGCAATTGACGGATGACATCACAACTGCTTGGCTGAACATAGATTTACTTATACAAAGATATCAGCAATTCATTGAATGCATGCCACATCGAGTCGAGCTTGTTTTGAAGGCAAAGGGCGGGCTAACGCGTTGTTAAATTAGGTGTTCCTAATAATTGGCTACTTTAGTTTACATCCTTCTGATGTTTTCACTAGATTTTTCACAACTGGATTTTAAAAGATACAAGGCAACTTCGTCTCATTTGTATCTGCGTATCAACTGCGCTTCTTTGGCATTAATTTTGTTGCCATCATTTCTTTGCTGGTAGTGATTAATCCAAAAACACGGTTGTGGAAAATATTAATACAGAGGGTGAGGCGAAAGTTTTGCAATATGTGGATCACTTTATGTCTTCAAAAGTACATTTACGACGAAAGCTCACTAGCATTCAAAGTATACGTCATCGTGTTGCACCGTCTTTAGCCGTCTGTCTGCCAGTTCTTCGATTCCGCTGCGGCACCAGTTCTTGTCCTTCGAGGGGAAGAACTCCTTCACCCCATCTACCACCTCCTCCTAGTTGTTGAAGTGTCGTCCGCGAAGGAAGTTGGCCATGGACCGGAACAAGTAATAATCCGACGGGGCAAGGTCCGGACTATATGCTGGGTGTTGCATCAGTTCAATGCCCTCAAGTTCCCAGAGTTTTGCCCGGGTCGTTCGCGAGGTATGAAGCCAAGCGTTGTGCTGCTGTAGGAGAGCGCGCTTTCTGTTCCCCAGTGCCGGGTACATCTTCTCCAAAACGACATACATCCACACCAGCTGTTCAGAGTAGAGGTTGGCGTTGATGGTCCGACCGTCTGGAACAAGATCGTAATAGATTATCCCCTCGAAATTCCACCAGACGCAGAGCATCACCTTGTGCTCGAAGTTTCCACGTTTGGCAACAGGTTCAGGAACCTGGCCCGGGCTCAACCACTGTTATTGTGTGTTAAGATTACGGAAATAGACCCCCTTTTCATCGCACGTTAAAATTCTCTTGATGAAACGTACATCACGCGGGTTTTCTTGGAGTTTCGTGCACACTTCTACTCGGCTGTTTGCTTCTGCTGGCGTCAGTTCGTGAGGGACAATGCGGCAGCTGCTGTAGACCTTGCCGAAGTCCTGAAGGTGATGAACCACGGTGGTCTGTGATATGCCCAGCTCGCCTGATAATCTACGAGTGCTGGTTGTCGGATTTGCCTCTACGGCCAGGCGCACGCCCTCTGAATCCACGGTTCTCGGCCTTGATCGTCCAGATTTCTCTTACCTGAGCGAAATTTCTTGAACTATCTGGTTGCAGTGCTGAGATCCACGAAACTTTTCCCTTTCGCATGACAAATGTTTCGTGTTGCTTGAGCAGCGTTATGTTCGAGTTCAAACTCGCAAAACAAAAGTTACCTAATTAGCCAGTTGTGGCTGTTCATCTTTTAGGTGGTCAACCACAGACAGAACGACATGCAATGCTGTTCACAGCAACGACTACCACTTTTTATCCCTTTGCTGTTGGCGACTTGAACTAGATTAAACACGTAACATACCCTCCGCACCACATGCATTTATGCAAATATTGCACAACTTTCGATTCATCCTCAGTATGAGAATCACTCATACTTTTACGGCCCCAGTTTGAGCGATTTAGAAGGCTTCTCTTATGAAAGCACAAACTTGTCTGTGTTGGGAAAGAAAGACCGCGCCCACACTCCGGAGTAAGATGCTCTCCCAACTAAGCTACACGGACGGAATGTACTTGTGCAGATCTATCGTCTTTACACGTGATTCACATCTATAGTACGTCACACTCTGTTCAGATCTCTAAACACCAGGACAGTAGTATAAAATGGCGGGTTCTGCCTCAAGGAGCAGCTCCTTGTAGAGAAGGAGCAAGGGGCGTGGCTTGAGGCAGACGGATGGGGCGTGGCGTGTGCCCGAAGGATATGGGGGCGTGGCAGATTACGCTAGTGTGTTGGGTCGATGTGCTGCCCCCTAGCGGTGCTTCTTGGAACTTTCGATGGACCTTTGAGAGATGGCAACGACCGAGTCGTGTAAAGGAGATGTGCTGCCCCCTAGCAGTGCTTCTTGGAACATTTAATGGACCTTTGTTTTTGAGGGATGGCAACGACCGAGGGGGAAAGGGGATATGTACGCTGCCCCCTAGCGGCGCTTTTTTGAACTTTTCTCGGGAGATTTATTGGACGTTGACAAATTTCTGGGAAGTCTTTCCAATATTTATTTATTTTTTTTATTTTCTCGAGAGATTTACTAGACTTTGTCAAATTTTTGAAGGAAGTTTTTTTGTCGTTTCCAATTTTTTTTACTCGTATTTTTTTGTCCTATTTTTTCTCTCTAATTTATTTTATTAAATTTATATTTTCAGGAATTCCCTGAGGTATTATAATTTTTATAGACGTTGCATTATTTTTTTAATTCTTATATTTGTCCTCCCTCCAATTTTAATTTAGGCGAGGAAAGGCTTTGTTTGAAAAGATTTCGTTCCCGTTGATTCATGTTCCGCCATTTTAGTTTCACCACGTTGTCATTTTGTGAGCCATGTGTTTTGGGATGAGTCACCATTTTCTCTTTGACTCAGAAAATTTTGTATGACACGTGTTTTGGGATGAGTCATTATGATAGCAGACATGACATCAGCCAACGCCATTTCCTCCGCGGTGTCGGCAGTTGACGTCATTTGAGATTCTGTAGACACATTAAGTTCCAAGACTGATTTTTTTCAATAACTTGATCATTTTGCAACGAATTTATTCCTTATTTTTTTCCTCATAATTTCCCCCTTTTTATTCATAATTTTTCAACGTAACGATTTTTTTATTTTCTTTGAGGAGACTTTACGCATTTTCAACGGACGTTCCAACATAAAAACGCTTTCCAAAGTTTTGTGCTGCAGACATAATCTTAAAACACGATTGTTTATTAACGTATTTACGTGTTCATGACATTTTCTGTTACATTTTTTTAACGTTGTACCTTTTTCCAACGTACAAAGCCACAATTTTTTATGCATAGTTAAAATGTTTATTTTTTCGTATTTTTTTATTTCTTCATGATCATGTTCCGCTTCAGGAATAGTTCTCGTCAAAGGACTGGTTCTCTTCCCTGGTCACATGATCGTTATGGTCCATTCCTGACAAGGTTGTTGATTGACGTAGGTTTAAGATTCTCTCAGTTGAACTCGATCGGTCGAGGAGAGTGGTCGCCTTTTGTGTTTCTTGAAAAAATTTATAATGGAATCGTCCATAGCATTATACGATGAAAATCGCATCATCTTTAGGAAGAATGAAATGCCTGAAAATTGCTTTCCTTTAGGAGACGATCGATTCATTCGGATATTTTGTTTTGATGGAGAATTAGATATTCATGTCCGAAAATATATTTGCATCGGTGACTTATACGTTCCTACAGCTATGGGAATCGCTTTGAAGGGTGTTGAATGGTTTGAACTTCTAGACAGCTTTGTCTTTCTGCGTGATGTTGTTAAAAGTCGCAAGCCTGCGAACTATGATTACGTTTTCAGTGGAAATATTACAGTGGCTCATCATTTAGAACCGTTGACTCCTTTTATGAGAATGAATCCCCACTCTGTGAAATGCACAAGTCGAGATTTTCACCGCGTATTGGATTTCACTCAGGAAAAAGTGGGTCAGGATGGTGAAATTTTGAAAACTGAAATTTCTCTGTGCGGAGAACATTGGACTAAAGTGACTGATAAGAAATCTACTATGTTAAAAGTCATACAACAGACGTTTCTTCGTTCCATTTCGTTTTCAGCTTTAATTAAGAAAGCATTGGAAAAAAATAATTTGACTTTATAAGCATTACAGTCCTCAAAAGAAGGATTTCGACAATATGAAAGATGGTTCTTTTTGCTTGAAGAAACTCTCGTGGACACAATGTATGACACAGCGGATATGAACGGAATGGAATTCTCCTACGACAACGACAATCAAATAAACATGACCAAAATTATTTTACTACTGAAGTTTGAGAAAATAGCTGAACAGTATCTGAAAGAACTCCAGCGGAAGCGAAATACTAAAGTAGACGAAGCATTTCTGGACTCAGTTGACCTAAGTCATTACGTTGGAGAAATTTTACGAGATTTAGACGAATTTTATTATTGGTAAAAAAATTCTTCACGGTCCTTTTCAGGACCACCCAGTTTTTTCAAAAAAGAATTATTGAAATCGTACGCTGTGTTTTCTTTATGTGAAGAACAAAATATTTCATTGTTCACTCGTTTTTTCTGCTGGTTTTTTTCGTTTTTTTTTCTTTCAAAAGCGGTTTTAATTCTGAGATGAATTCTTTCAAGGTGTCTGATCAAATTCTTTCGCTTTCCGTATTCCTCTCTCATTTTGTTGAAAATTCAACCACGAAGAATTTCTTACCGAATACATTTTAGTTTTATTTTCTCAGGATATGAAAATTAATTATAATGAAGTCCTTTCGTTTTTCTCTAAGAATTTACCTGAAAATAAGCTTTGTCTGATTAGAGTCCATAGCATGTTCGTTGAGAGATGAACAGATAAGGAAACAGTCACCAGTGTTTTGAAACGTCCCAAGTACTGACGCATGATGATTCATAAGCATCGTGTCCGTTGCTAGATGACAAAATATGGGTATAGTCACCGTGAAGCGCTGACGCGTGGTGACACACCAACACGTGTTGTGATAAGGGTCATGTGCTGTTTCTTTGTGAACAGCAGAATTTCGGAAACTGATTAAACTTAGAACCTTCGAAATGCTTAGAAAACGCATAGGAATGTAGTCCAATTTCCTCCCCCTTGCGATGACAGCTCGATTCGCTCACGTTTGTCATGTGTGAATTCCGGAATTTTTGTAGTCCGTTTGAAATGCCCTCGTGACGTTACCGAAACTGCTTGGGGTCAAAGTGCATTCTGCTTCCTTTGAAACGTTTGCCATTTCTACTGCATCACTTGTTTTTTCTTGTTCAGTTGTCGACACGTGTGCTGTTGTACCTCTCTTGCTCTCTGGATTTTTGGAAAAAGTCTGCTGGATTTTCAACCGTTTCTGCAATGGAAGAGCTAAGTTCGCATTTCCTCGCATGCAATTATTTATTGTTAGGTGCCCCAAGTTGTTTGAATTAGGATGTTGTTAGAATTTCATGTCAGTGGAATCGTTTATTCTCTTGACGGAAAAACATGATTCTTTTTTAGAAAGCTTTTAGAAATACATTCTTTTACGATAGCTCCCCTTAGCTTTAAAAACAATTAAAAAGTTTATTCCCTTTGTGAGAATTCAGTAATTTCCCAATTCAATTTTATTTCATGAAAATGAATTGTTAAGGGAGAGGGCTAATTTTTTTTTTTTTTTTAGTTTTTCTTTTTAAGTTCTTTTTAAGAAAAGGGAGAAATTTGGTTTGAAAGAATTTTACAAAGTTCATTTCAGAAAACCTTGTTAGAAATGGACCATAAGGATCATGTGACCAGGGAAGAGAACCAGTCCTTTGACGAGAACTATTCCTGAAGCAGAACATGATCATGAAGAAATAAAAAAATACGAAAAAATAAACTTTTTAACTATGCATAAAAAATTGTGGCTTTGTACGTTGGAAAAAGGTACAACGTTAAAAAAATGTAACAGAAAATGTCATGAACACGTAAATACGTTAATAAACAATCGTGTTTTAAGATTATGTCTGCAGCACAAAACTTTGGAAAGCGTTTTTATGTTGGAACGTCCGTTGAAAATGCGTGAAGTCTCCTCAAAGAAAATAAAAAAATCGTTACGTTGAAAAATTATGAATATAAAATGGGAAATTATGAGGAAAAAATAAGGAATAAATTCGTTGCAAAATGATCAAGTTATTGAAAAAAAATCAGTCTTGGAACTTAATGTGTCTACAGAATCTCAAATGACGTCAACCGCCGACCCCGCGCAGGAAATGGCGTTGGCTGATGTCATGTCTGCTATCACGACATGCGTCACCCATCATAATGACTCATCCCAAAACACGTGTCATACAAAATTTTCTGAGGTAAAGAGAAAATTGTGAGTCATCCCAAAACTCATGGCGGACAAAAGATAGCGGAACATGAATCAACAGGAACGAAATCTTTTCAAACAAACCCTTTCCTCGTCTAAATTAAAATTATAGGGAAGAAAAATATAAGAATTAAAAAAATAATGCAACGTCTATAAAAATTCCTAGTTAAAAAAACGTAACAGAAAATGTCATGAACACGTAAATACGTTAATAAACAATCGTGTTTTAAGATTATGTCTGCAGCACAAAACTTTGGAAAGCGTTTTTATGTTGGAACGTCCGTTGAAAATGCGTAAAGTCTCCTCAAAGAAAATAAAAAACTCGTTACGTTGAAAAATTATGAATATAAAAGGGGAAATTATGAGGAAAAAATAAGGAATAAATTCGTTGCAAAATGATCAAGTTATTGAAAAAAAAATCAGTCTTGGAACTTAATGTGTCTACAGAATCTCAAATGACGTCAACTGCCGACCCCGCGGAGGAAATGGCGTTTGCTGATGTCATGTCTGCTATCATAATGACTCATCCCAAAACACATGTCATACAAAATTTTCTGAGTCAAAGAGAAAATGGTGACTCATCCCAAAACACATGGCTCACAAAATGACAACGTGGTGAAACTAAAATGGCGGAACATGAATCAACGGGAACGAAATCTTTTCAAACAAAGCCTTTCCTCGCCTAAATTAAAATTGGAGGGAGGACAAATATAAGAATTAAAAAAATAATGCAACGTCTATAAAAATTATAACACCTCACGGAATTTCTAAAAATATAAGTTTAATAAAATAAATTAGAGAGAAAAAATAGGACAAAAAATCCCAGTAAAAAAAATTGGAAACGACAAAAAACTTCCTTCAAAAATTTGACAAAGTCTAATAAATATCCCGAGAAAATTAAAAAAATAATGCAACGTCTATAAAAATTATAATACCTCAGGGAATTCCTGAAAATATAAATTTAATAAAATAAATTAGAAAGAAAAAATAGGACAAAAAAATACGAGTAAAAAAAATTGGAAACGACAAAAAAACTTCTTTCAAAAATTTGACAAAGTCCAGTAAATCTCTCGAGAAAATAAAAAATAAATAAATATTGGAAAGACTTCCGAAAAATTTGTCGACGTCCAATAAATCTCCCGAGAAAAGTTCGAAAAAGCGCCGCTAGGGGGCAACGTACACATCCCCTTTCCCCCACTCGGTCGTTGCCATCCCTCAAAAACAAAGGTCCATTAAAAGTTCCAAGAAGCACCGCTAGGGGGCAGCACATCTCCTTTCCCCGACTCGGTCGTTGCCATCTCTCAAAGGTCCATCGAAAGTTCCAAGAAGCACCGCTAGGGGGCAGCACATCGACCCAACACACTAGCGTCATTTGCCACGCCCCCATATCCTTCGGACACACACCACGCCCCCATCCTTCTGCCTCAAGCCACGCCCCTGGCTCCTTCTCTTGAAGGAGCTGCTCCTTGAGGCAGAACCCGCCATTTTATATTACTCAGGACCCACTTAAGGCCTTAGTGGCCCCTAGTCTAAGACATTGGGTGAACCCTTCGGTTGAGACATCTGAATGGGTCCCCATACTAAGACATTTGGGTGAACTCCTCGGCTAAGACATCTGAATGGACCCCAGTCTAAGACATTTGGTTGAACCCCTCGGCTAAGACATCTGAATGGGCCCCTATAGTCTAAGACATTTGGGTGAACCCCTGGGCTAAGACATTTGGATGAACCCCTCGGCTAAGACATCTGAATGGGCCCCTAGTCTAAGACATTTGGGTGAACTCCTCGGCTAAGACATCTGAATGGGAGCCCAGTCTAAGACATTTGCGTGAACCCGTCGGCTAAGATATCCCTAGGCTAAGACACTTGAGTGGGCCACCAAAGAACTTGTGAGGATAATTATTATGAACTCCGTTAAAATACAAAACTGTAGGAATATTCTTGTGATAATTAATAAGTAGTGCATTCTTCAAACTAATAAATTATCTGCAGTTTTCATAATAAGTCACTGTATTTTCCATTGTTCTCATAAGAACACGAGGTAAATAAGCTTAAGATTCCTACATTTTGTCTTGGATTTTCTAAGCATTTAGCATGGTATACTTTTATACTGCATCTGTTTTGTTATGCAACGTGAAGCAACGGGGGACTTCGACAATTAACGGTTCCAAGCGTAAATTAAGAGGTGTGGGTGGATGGTAGTGAAAAAGCTTAAACTGTCTGATTCAGCGACATGTAACCTTTACCCTTGGTGAACCACTGCCTTGAAATCTGTTCGTCTTTCAGTCTCTGTTTCTGACCAAGTGGAAATCGTACGAAACAAAAGTATAACTATCTTATATTAACCTCTCTCCTTTTATTTTCCTGGGCCCCTGGTAATGGCGAGCCGTTGGTAATGGTGGGCCTTTGGTAATGGTGGGCTTCAAGGCTACAGTTCCTATAAACCCCACCTTCATTCGGCCCTGCTAAACACTTATCAACAAAAAGCTAGATAGCCCAAAATCTGTACTTCTTATAAGTGAATCAACTGTTGTGGGAAAACTGCTAAGCCAATAACAAAGTTGCTAGATTTAAAAAACCGAATCAGAAAGTTCCGCCACATTTTTAAAAAAGCCTCGAAAGACAAACTTCCCCCTCTAAATCGTTAATGTAGCTGTAATTGTAATTAAACGCATAACGGTGATCTACCTGAACATCTATCAAAAACAAAAACAGGCTAGCGATCTCCATTTTACAAGGATGAGCTTTATGTGATTTTGTTTTGAGAAGATATATGCGAATATCCTCTCATTTAAAAATTAAATACGCAGAGGAAAGGGGAGAAAGAAGAGGTTTCCTCCTTCATCTCCGGCAACATTTAAGTTCCAAACGGCAGTCATCTGATTAAACAGCAAATGTCAGGCCAGAGATACACGAGAGCGCATTTCCAAAATGTCTTGGCTAATATCTTTGCGCGGCTGATAAGAAATGGTGCTCCTTGATAAGAATACGTGTTGCCATGGATACCATACAGCCGTTAATAGCTTGAGTCAGAGCAGGAGGACGCTTCGAAAGGAAGATGCTCTCAACTCGATTTTTGTTTGTTTGCTCGCATATTCATTTTTATATTTCCTCGACGTTATTTTGCATTCTTTGGAATCGATTTTTTTTTCTGGTGAAAGAGATTTGCAGGAAAGCCTTCGGTATTGTTACATGCATTAAATTTTTCACGACACGCAGAATAATGAAAGTTCTCTGTCATTGTTAATTTCGAGATTTAAAAGATTTTCATTGGCTAACGCAAACAGAAAAAGGAAAGGCAATTTTTGTGGTTCCCATGAACGTAATGTATCAGAGACATTTTACCGTTGTTAACAGGAACTTATCTGCGTCTGGGAGGGAGGGTTTTTCTAAGCGTTCCTATGACGCATTTATGCCGGCCATGTAAAGTACTTTACTTGATGAAATTAGAGGGGAAACAACAGTTTCCGAGTTTTGTTTTTAATGATTTACTCTTACGGAGATCGAGTGGTTAACTTGTGGTATCCTACAGACATTTTTGTTTAAGTGCTAACTCTGGTACTACATTTTTTTTACTTTTAACTGAACTGTTAATACCTTGAATCAAGAAATTACTTCAGTCCGCATCACTTTTAGAAAAGTTCAGGGTTTTGCAAATATATAATTAATTAGCTGTAGAAAGTGGACACCCACAAGTGTAAAAAAAATCAGCAGTTGATTTTAGAGTGTAACGAATCAGCTCATACGAATCACCTTCAATATAAGTGCCTTAAATTAAAAAAATTCGTACGCTGTTTCTCAAAAGGAATAACTCCAACTCTAAAATATACCATTAACGACATGAATTATATTACGAATTTCCTACGAAGCATTCAGACCGATTTACTAGTACTACGTATTTACTGAAAACTTTGCTTTTCCCATAGTAGAGTGCGTTAGCGTGCCGCAGTTGGTTAAGGTGGACGTCTAGGGATTTTGCTTCCTATACTTCCAATGGGAAAACTTCTGTACACATTTTTTTGAACAATTAATGCGTTCTCAATGATGAAAATTTGAACATCGGTTAAAATAACTCCATATTACAACTTGGAATACTTAATATTTTCTAAAACATAACCATAATTAAGCAATCCAACATTTGTTTGTCTACTGACGTCATCAATATACAGGTCGCGCCATCTTTTTTCTGGTCTCAACACCACCAAAGGAAAAGTTATTGATTTTTATTATGATTATGGTTTTGTTTTAGAAAATATTAAGTAGTCCAAGTTATAATATGAAGTTATTTTAATCTATGTTGAAATTTTCATCCTTAGGAACGCATTAATTGTAAACAAAATGTGTATAGAAGTTTGCCCATTGGAGTATAGAAAACAAAATCACTAGATGTCCATCTTAACGCGCTATGTGGAAGACAGACGTTTCTGATAACTGTTCGAATTCCCAGTCTGCATGTCATCCAGTCTATGGATTTCTCTGGGTTTTTTGCAGGCTCCTTGCTCTTGGGGTGGTGACCTGTTTCCTCCCAACAGTGCATCCAGCCCAACAGTGCCTGTTTCCGCCCAACAGTGCATCCAGGTGCCATAGCCTCCATTGGTAATCGGCTATCTGCCGTATAGGTGATGCATCAGGAAACTTGATTCGTCAGACCAGGCCACTTTCTTCCAACCATCCACGGTCGAATCTCGATTATCTTGGGCCCATTTCGTGCGCTGTTGGCGATGACGTGCAGTGAGCATGACGTCCTGGCTGGGTCTTCGGCTACGGAGGCCCATGCGCAGAAGGCTGCGATGAACTGTGTGCTACGACACATTGCCTGGATCACCACTGTTGGAGCTGCGGGTGATTTGTAGCACTGTGGCCCTGCGGTCGCTGTGAACAATGCGCGACAGTCTCCGCTGCTCTCTGGTATCAATGAGCTGCAGACGACACAAGGCTGGACGATGGTTCGTCGTTTGACCATCTGTGCACCACTTTTGATACGTACTCACTACAGCGGCACGCGAACAACCTTCAAGCTGCGCCGTTTCCGAGATCGGAGTTCCGAGGCGCCGGGACATCACAATTTGTCCTTTATCGAAACTCCGATAAATCGGCAGCTTTCCCCCGCTCTGAATCCGAACACTCTACTAACCGAAAGCCGGCCCTCGGATTGTGTATATACTGCTCTGTGAACTTCACCTGAGCCACCGTTCGGTCTCCAGGCGCGCTCATACCTCTCAGCTCGGGGTTTCAATAATGGAATGACTCATTCGTGTATAGGCCTACTTGGTGTACCGCCACTTGCAAGCTGTGTGAGAATACGTTTCCCACTTTTTTGGAATAGGATTCAATTGTGGCGAACCTTAACTTTAAAGACACTGATTCTATGAAGGATGGGAATCAGTGTCTGCTAACATTAAGATGATTCTTTCAAGCAAACTCGCGGGATGTTGATATTTCAAACGCATTTGTTAAATTTTACTGTGCTCTCAAAAAATAATCGGATAGAAATCAAAAATAAAAATGTGAAAGTACACCAGTTTTTTAAAAAGAAGCTAAGTTATTTAAAATGATTTGGCGTAATGCTATTAATTTTCGCTCGATAAAGTTTCAGTAACGTAACATGATTTCTCATTAATTTCCTTATTAAAACGTTGACTTTGTCTTTCTAATAAACAAGCTTCCGAGATGGAAGCGGACACTTCGAATTACGGTGCGCCCATATTCTGGCCATGGCCCATATGAAAGCCCAATGCCAGAATATGGATTTTTCCTACTTGAATTGATATAACATTCATAACACTCCGTAATCGTAATTCGTAACATACGTTTCTACCGAGATGCCATATCAAATGCACTTTTTACAATATGATATACCAAAATGCACTTCTGACAGGTTTCTATATCAAATACATACATACATATCACTAAGCTGTTCTCTGAGATTCAGAGATTAGCTCCAAAAAGAAATACAAACTTCCAGATATTTTTACTTATTGTTGTCGTATCAAACTTCTCCGTTTATAGCGATCTTGACATACAACTCGTGCTTCACTGATATCTATTACACGTCGTACACAAGATCTTTTATACTTCATACTCATAATCTTTTTCTCATGCAGACACCCCTGAATCTGATCCACCCATGTCTTCCTTGGCCTTCCTCTGCCTTTCCTTCCTGCCACTTGGGCTGAAAAGATTTTCTTAGTAAGCATCTGATCACTCATTCTTTCAACATGGCCAAACCACCGAAGCATATTGGTATCCACCTTGCTAACAACATTTTGCTTCACATCACACAACTGCAATACATCTTCATTCCTCACACAATCAGAACGTGTCTCGCCACAAACCCCACGTAAGTAACGCATTTCTCCAGCATACAAACGACTCCTATGTCGTTTGTGTGCTGGAGAAATGCGCTACTTACGTGGGGTTTGTGTGTCTATCAAAATGGCTGACTTACAAATCGGTCTCGTAAATGCACTTGTAACCAGAAGATTACACAACTGCACTCTTTCTACATTCAGTGTTGACGTTATATTGACCGCAGTCACACTGTCAGGTATACAAAACTTAGAAAGCTCTTCGAGGAAAATAATGTATCGTTCTGTGAGAAAAAGTTAATGTATCGTTCAATAAGGAAAAGCACGAGACGCAATATCAAATGATCTTACAACAAGAAGTTACATCAAAATGCACTTCTAACAAGTCGCTATATCATATGCCTCTACCAAAATACTTATCTAACAAGCAATTCTTTTTCACGAATGTACTTCTATCAAGTTCACCACACAAATGCACCCTTTCTACACTCAGTGTTGACGTCATCTTGACGACCACTGACCCAATTCCAGTTATGCCAAACTTAGAAAGCTCTTCAGGGAAAATAATGTGTCATTCAGACAGAAAAAGTTTAACGAGAAGAAACTAAATTTCCATGAGAGCATAGAAACAAAAACGGAAGGTAAAATTAGAGGCATACATCGCAAACCCCTTCCTATAACAAATCCGTCTTTGAATTGCGCAATGCTTTCATTCCGTTTAGCCCATGTTTCTGATTCTAGGTCACAGACGGACAAACTAATAATGCCATCTGCTCATTACCCATTCCTTCCACTCAGAAGAATAACTTCTCTACGAAAGAACACAGCGAATTAAGTTCCTACAACGAATTGTGTCATTAAACTTAGATTAAACGAAATTTTAATTGCTTTGCGCGTTTATCCTCGATCAAACAAATTTGCTAAAATCGGTTTCAGCTGCTTGTTACACGTGCCATTCATTCTTCCAGTTCCACAAAGCAATCATCACCTCATCACTTTATCAGAGCCCGGTGTTCAAGTCTATCTCTGGGCGAGCAGAGTATCATCTAGTTTCCTTTGTGAGACCATTAAAACGAACGAAGTTACGTCTTGAGTGTAAACTCCTGTTAATTCCCTTTCCTTAAACTCTCTGACGGCATTCAATGGACCTTGGGTGAAGTAGAAGTCAGCTTGATTAATTTCCAAAGGCTTTGATAGAGTCGCAAAATAGCGAGCAATGGGAGTCTGCCTTCACAACAATGTACTTCCTTGCAGATGAAAAGGTTGCCCAGTGCAGGAAGTGCAATTAATGTCAACCACTACGAAAGAGAGCAAAGCTGACAGTGATAAATGCTACTCGTCCGGTGTTTAGGGGTGTTGCCATACAGGAAATTACAATTTCTAAAGCGTGCAATTGGGTTAATCTCCACATTTGTTACGAACAGGAACTTGTAAAGGATACACGAAAGTGGGAAATAGTATTTGTAAGACACGTTCACAATGAAACTAATCCAGAGCCTTCTTGTTGAGACGCAACATTTAGAAAAATGTTGCTTTGATTTTCCACTTTATCAGCTTTAATTCCATTTACACGTTGAATAAAGAAGCAATACCATATTTTTATCTGATGTCCTTTCATCAGCAGGTGAAACACAATGCACTGCTCCAGTGAAATCAGACCTAATCGTATGAAAAAAAGCAATGGACATTTCGATCGAAATTTAAATTTATAAATTTAATAAAACTCTGCTTTCAGGTCAATTTTTTTACAGCAACATTAGGATAGTGTTTTGCAAGTGCCAACGTTGTAACCGTAATTGTATTTATATATCAATTCATTTTATAAGAAAGCTTTTTGCGTGATGGTCGATAAAGTGGTTTAATATCTTCATCAGTAGGTAAGAACTGCATATATTGCCTCTTTCGTAGTCCAACTTAAATTGCACGTAAAACAACAAGCAAACACACAGATTTATCAAAAGAAAATGAGTTTTTCTAAGAACACACTATAAGCACTCTCATCATATATTGCTTCACATATATCAAAATAGTGGATTTAAATACTTTTCATTAAGCCGCTACTTTAAATTTAATACTAGATCTAATAGCGCTTAAGGCTCTACGAGACCCGCCATCTTGTATTGTGCCTTCTCTTGTTAACCAACGGGCAAGCGTATATCACAAATTGCTCAGGCAATTTTGCACATTTTGGAACACCGTTTGTGGCTAACGCAAGATATATGATAAATAAAGAGTTCCCGGGTTTCAGATTTTCATTTTGGACTCTTTAAGTACTTTTTATTAATTAATAAAACTATGGAAGACGCCTTGGTACGACTTTCGCTGCAGATAAAAAATGAAGGGAAAAGTCAATAAAAATTCTGAAACCAGGAAACTCTTTATTTATCATATATCTTGCGTTAGCCACAAACGGTGTTCCAAAATGTGCAAAATTGCCCGAGCAATTTGCGAAATACGCTTGCCCATTTATTAACAAGAGAAGGCAGCAATACAAGATGGCGGGTCTCGTAGAGCCTTAACAAAGACTTTGAAGAATCGTGAAGAAGGCGTATTGTTATATATTTTATGTAGATATTTTGTACCAAGGAGATTTGCAAATGACCTGGTTCTTTTTTTCTAAATAATTTTATGAGAGGTTATACTGTTATTCAGCCTCTTTTTTATTCAATCCATTTGGCCCATTGCTGGAAAAAAAACATTCCCAATTTCTATGCTTTTCTCTCTGCATTTGCTTTTTATCTCCACGATCTTTCCAAAACTCCTTTACCTCACCAGCCCATTCATTTCCGGGCCTTCGAGTTTTACGGTGTCCTCAAACAGGGTCCTTCTCCTCAAGTTCTTCGGTTCATAACTGGATGCAGGCCTCTTCCTCTTCTCTCTGATTTCTATATAATTAACTCACAAACTCCTTATCCGTTCTGCGCTCCTGTGGCGTAGTGATCTAAGCGATGGCTTCTGATTATTCGTACGAGATGGGTCCGGGTTCAAATCCCGGTGTGGCATGGATGTTGTGTTCGTCTTAACATCCGTTCAATGATTTTTTAAATCTCGTCCAACAGTACATCGTAAAAAAAATTCTGAAATTCACGGACAACTTTTCGTCATTTCTGTCGTGAATTAACGAAACGTATTTCTGATACAACCTTTTCCGCGAAATGACAGAAATAAACCTGAATTTAACGGATTTTTCGTACAACAAGAAAATTCTGAATTTTCAGAAATCTTTCCTGAATCCCTTTCGTATATTAACGGAAACTCTCCGTTCCCACTTTTTCCGTATACGTATGACGAGAAATTACCGGTAATACGAGCGATTCATGAGAATACTTGAGATTTGATTAACTTTTGAATTTAAATCGTTTGTCGAATTTTGAAGTTCCGTAGCGAGATCGAATATTGTGGATAACATATCGCATGGATTTTGTTTATTGTGGTACAGCATATTTCTTCTCCTTTCCCCTATTTGGTGCATCAGATACTTATTATATATTGTGTTACTGTAAGAAACCTGAATTGTACAGGTGGTTATACAATGTCTGTGTATCAATCTTTGGACAACTTAAGACAAAAGCTATTATAGCTATCAAGAGTTAATTTTATATTTAGTTTTTTTTTGAAATAATACTATACAAAGTACATTTCACCTTTTTTAAACATAACTGAAAGTCACTGCCAGTTTAAAAATTCAAGTTGCAAAGCATTTTGTTGCTTCAAAAAATCACGATCAAAGATGCTTAATTTGTGAAAAGTCCTCCTACAGAAAAAAATATTACGAACCTATTCAGTTTCTGTCTACGGAAATATCTGTGAAAATATGGAAGTTAAAATAAAAGGGCACTGTTAAAAACGGAAATTTCTGTAAAACACGGATACCTACCGGCAACTTTGCTGCACGTTATTTTCAGAAATTTTCCGTGAATTCACACCACTTATTTTTTACAGTGTAGATGCCAGGTGCTTTGTTTTTCGACACCTCAGTTCAGAGTGCTACAATGCTGTTCTGCCAGACTAACTCCTATCATTCCGTACGGCGAAATAACCTACCCGTTTTTAAATCATTAGTTTATTAGGCATTAGTGTAGCTCTATTTATTTTGCTGCATTACCCAGTTATTTCTTTTTCCCACTGGTAAGGTTAAAGGAAAACTTCCCGTGTTAAACGTGAATGGTAGTTTGTGACGTACCTGTCAGCAGGACGCACACGACATAAAGGCAGATAGCAATCAGAATGAACGTCTGCGTAGCTCAGTTGGTAGAGCGACTTGTTCCGGAATAAGCGGACTCGGGTTCGATTCCCGGCGTAGACCAAAAATGACGGAGAAATTTACTTCGTTATAATGGCGCGCGAACTATCCGGATGACCCGACCGTTCAAAATCTTGCATTGGTGTGATGTTCTTTCCACACCGCGAGATAGGAAAAATCAGATAATCTCTTCTCCAGCGCTTCGAAAAATAAATGTGTGTGACGTTGCATTCCACACACCAGATTGACTGGGAGTTCTCAAGTGCACGTTCTACAGTTTATGGCTGCCTGCAACGCTTCATGGTCACGGCTGACCCGTGGGCCATGCCCCGTCCCTCCTTCGGGGGGGGGGGGAGAGATGTGACGTACCTGCCAGCAGGACGCACACGACATAAAGGCAGATAGCAATCAGAATGAATGTCTGCGTAGCTCAGTTGGTAGAGCGACTTGTTCCGGAATAAGCGGACTCGGGTTCGATTCCCGGCGTAGACCAAAAATGACGGAGAAATTTACTTCGTTATAAGTTCTATAATTGCAACTTAACAGGTTCTAAGAAAGTTCCAAGATTTTGTGACTGAATTTTTTTTGAACGTTTTAACCCTTTAAGTGGCAGGTGAGACAGAACCAAATAGTGCCCAAAATTTCCTGCGCTTTCCAAACACAAATGTTGGCATAGCGGCCGGGTTTTACGAACGCTATGGAAAAACAATTCCTTTCCTCCTATCATTTCAGCGGTATTGACCTTAAAATTACCACAGGTAGTAAGAGTTTGCTTGAAGTCATTTATTCTCTGCTGCATGACCCAAGGCATGATGAGGAGGGCAAGTTCTCTCAACAACGACATGTCACTGGGTGGAAACAAATGTATCGAACATCATCTCTTTCCTCTCTTAGGTTCGCCGCATTCTTATAGTTCTTTTAGCAAGTAATCAGTCAGAAATTATTAGTATCAATAATCCCCCTTAAACGACCACTTTGATCGACAAAGCTAAGGGGAAAGCAATACATTTTGATGAGCAGGTTCACTCATTCGGGACACTTATTAGACAGCGAATATATTCGTCAGAGCTGATTTAAGCCCATTTTGCGAACCCGGATTTAATTCGTTCCAGCAGGTTAAAGAACAAACTACATTTCATTTTTTGTTGTTCATAATTATGCCTTCCATTTTCAATTTTCTGGATTTTTTTGGGTACCGTGCCGATGTTGAAGAATAACCCGCTTCCTGCAGAATAACTATTTTTACTCTGTCCGCTATGTACAATTCCGTAGTTTTAACCTTTATTGAGAATGTACACAAATTATAACCTAATAACAACAAGAAGCGACCACTACAATGCTCTAGTAGCTCTGCGTCAACCCTTATAAAAAGGCTGGAGTAGGATTAGGATAGCATTAGGAAGCAGCCAACCAGGTAAAAGAATGTCTGTGATTGGTTGTAAAAACTGACACGCAAATAATGTGAATTTCAATGTGTTTGTGAAACTCCATATTTTATGTCATATCTTAATTTTTTGCGTACTGTGCTGATGTTGAAGAATATCCAGCTTCATGCAGAACAACTATTTTTACTCTGTCCGCTATATACAATACCGCAGTTTTAACCATTATTGAGAATGTACACAAATTATACCCCAATAACAAAAAAAGTGACCACTACAGTGCTTCAGTTCAGATCAGATCTTATGTAGAGGAATTTAGGAAGTGTCTGACCCCAGGTCTTAAGCAATCCTTAGAAATAGGAAGCTAGGAGATTTGGGCTAGAGTACCCGATAGGAATGTGACATGGAAGCGAGGTAGAAAGGGGAAGGAAGACGCCCTTATCTATTAGAGGGGGTGGGGGTGGGGTGGGGGCAATGCCTGGGGCCCGACGGCTTAAAGTGCCCATCCGAAGCACGGAGGATATTTAGCGGTTCGAGCGTTGGTACCTGCCTGGAATCGAACCCGAGGTTTTCTCAGTGGCTGTCCCGAACGCTGACCACTAGGCCACCCGCGGCCAAGGGTTCTAGCAGCTCTGAGTCAACCCTTATAAAAGCTGGAGTAGAATTAGAATAGCATTAGGAAGCAGCCAATCAGGTAAAAGAATGTCTATGATTGGCTGTAACAACTGACACGCAGATAATGTGAATTTCAATGTGTTTGTGAAACCCCATATTTTATGTCATATCTTAAGAACAGAAGTAGCTACAGGAAAACTAAGACACTTTTGAAATCACCATTAAATATCGCATGTAAGGCATATAAGTGATTAAATAACCATGGAAATTAGTTAACTATAAAAAGAGTTAAACTTAAAAATTCACGGATTTTGCAGGTGATGCAATACTTTTGCACACCATTGTGTATTTTTTTTTTTTTTTTTTTTTTTGATTGGAGGTTTAATGACCACCGTGAGCAACTCAATGGGCTATAAGCAGTCGCCCGTCCTTAGTTTAGGGTCACTGGTTCCAGGGAAGGGAGAGAGCCAGTGCCGTAAGACAAACACAACATCCATGCCTGACCGGGATTCGAACCCGGAGCCCTTACGGACGAATGATCAGAGGCCAGCGCCTTAGACCACTGCGCCACCGGGAGGCCACCATTGTGTATGCTAGCAGTATTGTTTACGTGCTTTTCAAGCATTTGTGAATAATTATTTGTTCCGGATATTCACTTTCTATTCGTTTCTACAAAGCGAAAATCAGTTTTTAGGTCTTACAATCGCTTCGCAATACTCGTTCTAATTTAATTCCGTTGAGTAACGATTTCCTTTTCCCCCACAAAACAATATGAAGTATCAGATAAATGACAGAAGAATAGTTAAAACAGATGAAGCAAATTTCGGAAAGAACATTTCAGAATTTTAACTTCGAAAAACAAATCATCTCTTTGCGATCGTTGCAAAAGATATTCTACACACAGAAAACCGGCAATAGGTTTTTTTCTTATCTTTTGAAAATGGCAATTTGCTGGAAAAAGTTCTCAAACCTAAATGATTAAGATGCGCAATGCATGTATAAGTTCTGGTTTCATGCTTTGCACCAAACACAAGTAATTTAATAATTTAGAGTGGTATGAATAAAGTTACTTAAAGAATTCTAAAATTGAATCATGGGCTTTTCTTCTCTCGGTAACGATGTTTCGACGCTATCATTTCTCATGTGTCAAAAGAATTTAAATTCAGGATAAATCCTCATGAATTTTTAACGAACATTTTGATGTAATAAAGATTTTTAGCTCAAAGAAGAAGAAACGCTATGAATATGTTTCTAAAGTAAGTCACATGATCAAACATTTCCGATAAAAATTTCTGAACATGAACTTACTACGTACTTCCGTTTTACAGGTGTAATCACTTATAAAGAATGTTCTACGAAGGCGAATGTTTTAAATATTTACTTCAGAAGATTCTGGAGCTTTCCAGTTGGATTTTTCTTACGCATTATTTATTACTCTTTCATCTTGACACTTTTTGGTTACAAATCGTTTATAAATTTTCGTGCAAAACTTCATTGTTGTAGTGAGAAAACATTACGGTTTTTAAAAAGGATTATTTACTGATGATGGGAAAAATACATCATTAGTAATCACTTATACACTGAGTAAACAGTGTCTTAAACATCCATTTAATAGGTGCAAAATAAACTCGAATACTGCCAAACTTCCGCTCTCTTAAGGGAGGTTTTTCAAGGATGTAGATTAGAGCAGGATTCAATTTAAACTCCTGCTCATCTAGAATCCAAAGCTGGGAACGAATGAAAATGTTCAGACCCGGACGTCACATAATTGGATCCGACCCGGACAAATATGCTTTGAACTATAAATTCGAAACTCAATTTATAATTCCACATAGCCTTATACACTGAAGTGCCAGAAAAACTGGTACAAACGAACTTATGTAAAACACATAGCAAGGTCACCTATGCGCGTACTCGGTTGCGTCCGCCAGTGCGTATATAAAGCGATAGACATCCTTGCCAGCTCTTAGAGCTGTTTTCGGCATGCGAATGACAAGTAATAACGATTTAAACGATTTTTAACGCGGTGGCATAGTTGGCCCTCGTGAGATGGGCCATAATACTTCGGAGGTAGAAACAAAGTTCGGATTTTCACGGACGACCATTGCAAGGGTGTACCGTGAATACAAGAATTTCGACAAAACCTCCAACCTACGATAGCAGTATGACTGTAAAAAGACATTGGGTGAACGTGACCATCGTTGGCTGTCAAGAATCGTTTCACGCGATAGGCGTGCAACACTCTCGCAGGTATAATTGGAATTCAATGCTGGAGCTTTATCAAGCATCAGCGTCCGGACTGTCTAACGTACCCTGCACGACATGGGCTTTGGAAGCCGACGCCCAACTCTAGTCCTCTTGATGGGTGCACGACACAAAGCTATGCGCCTCGCTTGGGCACGGCAACACCACCACTGGACGCTTGATGACTGAAATCAAGTAGCCTGGTCTGACGAGTCGCGTTTCCAACTGTATCGGGCAGATGGAAAGATTCGTGTGTGGCCAAAACCCCATGAAGCCATGGATCCCGCCTGTCAACAGGGAACTGTACAGGCTGGTGGTGGGACCGTAATGGTATGGGGTGTGTAGCTGAACTTCACTTAGACCCCTGGTACGTCTACAAACGTCTGTGACTGGCCAACGCTATGAGCGCATCCTTTCTGACGAGGTACGCCCGTTCATGTCCTGCATTCATGCTGATGGGTTGGGCTTGTTCCAACAGGACAATGCACCTCCACACAAGTGTCGGGACGCCACATTATGGTTAGAAGAGCATTTATCTGAGTTTGGGGTGTTGCCATTCCCACCCAAGTTGCCAGATCTGAACGTGATAGAACACATTTGGGATGCCATGCAACGCGCTATCGAACACAGGAATCCGAGTCCTCAGAATACACCCAAATTGTGGAACGCTCTGCAGGAAGTATGGCGTACATTGCCTACAGCATATTTTCAGAAGCCAGTAGAGTCCATACCCCGTCGTATTTCTGCAGTCCTGCGCTCCCGTGGTGGACCTACCAAGTATTAGACTTGTGTACCAGTTTTTCTGGCACTTCAGTGTATATATACAGGGAGTTCAAATCTCTCCGCGGTGGGTATCGTAGGTTGTATAGAAATCATATAAATGTATTATGGAAACGTATAATTTACTCACTTACTTTCAGAAAGCGTTGAAACTGTCTTCTTCACATAACCTAACTGTATTACATATGTTTTCAAACACATCTACAAGAGTCAAAAAGTCCCTCCGTAGTAATGTTAAAGCTGTAACACTTAATTTTGATTGTGCTACAGTCAAAATTTAATTAAGTAACTTCCTATACGTGTAATTTTAGTTTTTGCTGTTTTCTTGATAACATATCAAGTTTCAGATTATGTTTCACAGCAATACGAATTTTCCCCAGCTTTTGATGAGTTGAAAGTTTCCAGAATGGTGATATTGATTTCATCACTGCCCCTCAGAAGGAAGGAACAGTCATTAAATCAACATTCACATTTTGGAAACTTTCAACTCATCACAAGCTTGTGAAAATTGGCGTTGTTGTGAAATATATTCTGGTTTCTTAATGAGACGAAACAACTCCTAGCATTCGTTCTTCTCCTTTTTGTTTTCAACCAGCACGTATTTGTTGGCCTCGACGCCTTTTTCTATCTCCTTAATATTAAATTCATCCA
Source organism: Macrothele yani (assembly GCA_039090855.1). Lineage (NCBI taxonomy): Eukaryota > Metazoa > Arthropoda > Arachnida > Araneae > Macrothelidae > Macrothele > Macrothele yani. Next base: position 163,659,547 of record CM077029.1, on the reverse strand, counting down.
TATTAACAAATAAGGCATTAATTCCGATACGACATGCACGCCAAATGAAAACCTCTGAATGCTCAATGCAAAAGATGCGATACGAAAAGTAACTTTTACTCTTACAATGTGACACGCGGGGTGTGAGGGAATGAATCACCAGAGAAGCAGGCGACAGACGTTTTCCTGCATCTTGCTCCGGACAATCGCACTGAAAACAAACGCAAAGGAAGTATCGTTTTACGATATGCTATCATCGGTCTGTTCTTTGCTTTAGGAAAGAGACGGCTATATTTTTGTGTGATAAATTATTTTTCACTTCTTTGGCACCAGCATCGAGCACAAAATTCCACAGTACGCATTTACGTTTGAAGTATGTTTTTCTTTCTAAAAATAAAACGAAAATAAAGCCGGTTCGAAATTAGATCAGGAACGCCTTGACTCGACCCGTTTGACACGCAAGAAATTGTCAGCCGGTTGACCTGTGACGCGTTCCTACCTCTGCTATAATCACGTGCATATGCGATGGGGATTGTTCACTTTTCATTCATTCTTTTAATGAATTCAATGAAAATTTTGTACTATCACATTTAATATCACCGTAAGGTTTCCTTTTGTATCCCAAATAAATAGTGATCATCTATATGGGCAGTAATGTTTCAACTCCAGATGAATGCAAAACGGTGGCAGGAATTTGGATGAATCAAAATGATACTAGCACACACACGCGCATTCAAAATTTTGTTTACAGTTTGTAAAAAAGTATTTACCGTTCTGCATTCACATTTTTATACGAAATTAGAGTCCACAAAAGATAGTCCAACGGCTCTGTTAGACGTTCTACGAATGATTTATATTAATACCACGGCACTGTTTGTCTTGGACGTGGGGAACAACTTTGGTTACTATTATCTACAAAATGAGCAAACATCACGGATTTCCGACCAGTGGAAGTTTTTGAAATGCTTTCAAATTTAGCTAATCAAGCACTACACAATTCACTCCTATTCGATAGAGTAGTTCAACGTCAATCTTAATGACAGCATCACTATTTATTCTCAGACACACTTTCAATCTAATGTCCAATCAAAGGACAACTGGTTTAGTAATAAGTATTTGTTTGCTTTTTTTTTTTTTTTTTTTTTTTTTTTTTGATTGGAGGTTTAACGACCACCGTGAGCAACTCAATGGGCTGTAAGCAGTCGCCCGTCCCTAATTTAGGGTCACTGGTTCCAGGGAAGGGAAAGAGCCAGTGCCGTAAGACAAACACAACATCCATGCCTCACCGGGATTCGAACCCGGACCCCTTACGGACGAATGATCAGAGGCCAGCGCCTTAGACCACTGCGCCACCGGGGCGGCTTGTTTGCTTTGTAAGATACATATAAATTCAAAAAATACTTAACAGGTACGTAAATATTTGTTTACTCATTTTGAAACAAAAGAGGAAATTTGGAATAAACAAGGAAAGAAGCTACTTCGAAAAGTGTGAAGATTTACTGTATATACAAGTGTGAAGAATTACTTGTAGATCATCACCTTCTATGTACGTTACAGAAAACAAGGTAGCCCAATCATGGCCGCCAACATATGCTTAATATCCCTTCCGCAGACAGACAGAGAGAAAAACTCTTTTGAAAAGTGCATGTGCATGTAATCTTATCTGCGCCATATCCCACACTTGAGTCCTTTAAATGCTTTGTTTAAGTCTTGAAAATCGTAAAAATACATGAATGCGTGGAATCAGTCCACAACCTACGATTCCAACTGGACATCCCAACTCAGGGTTTTGGAACACAACCCTGAGAGTTGGAGTCTTTCGAACAATATCACACAGGACTAGTTGATTGCCAACAATATTTATAGTGAAAGTTAACTGCATGTCAGATTCACAGAGGCCCTTGTTGCTGTCGTGTGTCTCCATGTTGCCCATGTGAGATCTCTGTGGAGGCAAAACGCGACGGAAAAAGTTCAAATGCGGCATCCAGAAGCACAGAAGCAAGAAGATATGACACTTACGTGCGTAATCTTCAATTTGATTTTGGATATTTGGACTGATTTTGGATTTCTGAACTGTGTCAGATGTGGTTTTACCGATTTTCAAACAGAACCGGATATTTGCTCTTTGTTCCATGACAGAGCAGTGGTAATGTTCTTCCACGGAATGACGTCATGCACAGAGAAAATAATCATTTGCGCAATTCTCACGCCAATGCTGTTGCCAACGCATAGCTGATAAATAACTTATCGGAAAACTATGCATTCCCGATCCGTGTGTATTACAGGGATTTTTAAAAAATATCAGTCTCCTTACTTAATTACCGCGCTGTGTATATTAGTTGCGTATATATGATCGGATGAAGACTGAAAAAGAAATTGACCTTCTTACATTGCAACACAGAAAGTATACTGCCCTTCCATCCCAGCAAAAACAGTGTTGCTGTACCAGCACTGCCAACAATGGCTTATTTTTTTTTTTTTTTTTTTTTTGATTGGAGGTTTAACGACCACCGTGAGCAACTCAATGGGCTATAAGCAGTCGCCCGTCCCTAATTTAGGGTCACTGGTTCCAGGGAAGGGGAGAGCCAGTGCCGTAAGACAAAACACAACATCCATGCCTCCCCGGGATTCGAACCCGGACCCCTTTCGGACGAATGATCAGAGGCCATCGCTTAGACCACTGCGCCACCGGGGCGGCACAACGGCTTATCACTATGTGGCCGCTGCCAAACCGTCAATGAAATGTCCGGGCGGCCAACAGAAGGGCCAGCAGTTGTTATATGCCACAACAGGGCCATCAGTTATACGTCAGAGGCAGTAGCTGCCACACGTGGCCCTTCAAGCACGTGCCATAAATTATGGCTAGCCTAATGTGGTCCGCTAGTTTCCCGGCAGTGGCAGCCGGCAATCGCGTGACGTAACTGATGGCTTGCCGAATCTTGTCCGCCAATTTCACAGTAGTAGCCATAAAAAAATTAAGGGATAATTGCAGTTTCCCTAAGCTACAACATTTTTCTCCCCCTTACGAAACCTCTGACTGATGGCACTGCACTGAGGAAATTTTCTCATCAGACTGGAAAAACGCCCGTTTGGATCTGGATGGAAACGAACCAGGGCTGTCGGAGTGGGAGGAGAGCTCTCCACCGACAGGACTGATTTATCACATACGAGCGTGTACTTGAAGCTGAGTCTCTTTCCTGAGGAATGTGTATTCGAATGGTTCTCTTTAATTTTACAATATTGCGAGGTATTTTTCATAAATGTCAGTTTCACATAATACATAAATTTATTTTTTCAACGTAACGATAGTTTTTTTTTTTTACCTTAAGGGAACTTCACTCATTTTCAAGGAGTGTACCAATTTAAAGACGCTTTCCAAAGTTTTCTGCTGTCCTTGTCGTCTTGAAAAGCATTTGTTGAATTAATATATTTACCCGTTCATGTCACATTTTGTTACATTTTTAACGCTGTATCTTTTCTTTCCCTTGTCCGAAGCTACATTTGTTTTAAAGAGGAAAGATATTTTATTTTACTTCTCGTAATTTTAAAAGTGAATTCCTCCAGTCTTGTGTATTCAACCCATGGATGAGTACATTATATCCACATAGCGAAGCTTTTTTTTTTTTTTTTTTTTAAATAATTGGTAAATTTTGTACGCGTACAATTCTCTTTTTTTTTTTCCAACAAACGATTTTTTAATGTTTTTCCAGGACTGTTGTTTCAAGCGGTTTCAAATTACTTCTTGTCATTCATGGGAATGGAGTGGGTGTATTTCACGGCTGTAATATAGTTTTTCATGGCTTAATCTGATATCTTCGTTTTCGTTGACGTGGCATTTTTTTTTTTTTTTTTTTTTTTTTTTGATTGGAGGTTTAACGACCACCGCGAGCAACTCAATGGGCTATAAGCAGTCGCCCGTCCCTAATTTAGGGTCACTGGTTCCAGGGAAGGGAGAGAGCCAGTGCCGTAAGACAAACACAACATCCATGCCTGACCGGGATTCGAACCCGGACCCCTCACGGACGAATGATCAGAGGCCAGCGCCTTAGACCACTGCGCCACCGGGGCGGCGACGTGGCATTTCAATAGGAAATTAATTCGCCTTTCTACATATGGCTTTTTTTCTTAACATCCACTAAAATAACACGATGGCGATAGCGTCGTCTTCAACTAACTGGCACCATGAGAGACATAGCACGTGTTGCTTTTGCGCAGGCGCAGTCCCGTTGCCTCCACCTGGTGATGGGGTTGCATCGGTTGCCAGCTACGGGCCACTAGTGGCACTTGCTTAGAGGCCCGCAATTCACGGCGATGCTGCAGGGCCATCAATAGTTCGCCAACTGCTGGCGCTGCAACCAACGGACCGCTACCGGGCCGTGAGCGGCAGATTTCAGCCAGCAGTGAGCCATCACTGCCAGCTGGCGGCCAGCAGTTTCCCAACACTTGTGTTTTTGCTTGGATTATATATACACGGCTTTTAAAAATGTTTGGAAACCGAAGCCTGTATCCACATTAACACTTATTTGTACATCAATCATAGGAGAATTTTGCAATAGTTCCGTTTTCTCGTGATTTTGCCTTCAAAATTAAAAAAAAAAAAAGTATCATAAAAACTTTTAATTTCAAGGCGATTCTTAAACTCATAGAAATGAGCTTTTTAGGATCAAAGGACCATGTTAAAGATATACAGGGGTAGACAACAAAACTGAAACACATGGGTTTAGGACCCAATAATTTATTAGTACGGTGTAGGGTTCCTTTGAAAGCCATTGCAGCTGCAATTCGTAGTGGAAAGGACCGACACAAGTACTGTACAATGGCCAGAGGGATTTGAAGCCATTCCTCTTGCAAAAAAGTGGCTAGTTTACGACGTGATACTGGTGGAGGATAACGTTTCCTGACTCACGCCTCCAGAACAACCTAAAATGGCTCAATAATGTTCAAGTCGGGTGACTGTGCAGGCCGTGATAGATGTTCAGCCTCACTTTCATGCTCAGTAAACCCCTCTTCCACCAGTTAGGCTCTGTGTATCGGTGGGTTATCATCCTGATACACGGCACCACCATCACTGTACAATGTTTGAACCATTGGGTGCACCTTGCCCTCCAGAATTGTCCGATAGTCCTTGGGAGTGATGTGCCCCTCAAGAACAATCGGCGGGCAGACAGACTGCCACGATATGGTGACCCAAACCATCATCGATCCACCTCCGTGCTTTTCTGTGAGCAATAAACAGTCCGGGTGGTAAGCCTGTGAGGGATGTCTCCACACGTAAACTCTCCTGTTGGTGGGAAAGACAATGAAGGACGATTCATTGGAGAACAATACACATTTCACACTGTCCAGCGTCCACAATTTGCGCTGCTGGCACCATTGCAGAAGACGTTTGGCATTCTCACTGGTGATCCAGGTTTTGGCGATAGCAACTGTGAATGTTAACCCGGTAAAGCTCCCGACGTACAGTTTTGAGGGAAACAGGTGAGTCGCGGTGCGTATTCAACTCTGCGGTGAGTTGGGCAGCTGTGGTTTTATGTGTTTTGGCTACCATCCGTTTTAGCACCCGGACGTCCCTGTGAGACAGCTTCCTCTTACCCCGACAGTTACTCTTATTGGATGTGGTTCTCCGGTCTTGCTGGTATGCCGACATAACCCTTGGATACAGTGGCTCGCGATACATCACAAAGGCTTGCTGTCTTGGACACAGATGCACCGGCGAGACGGGCACCAACAATATGTCCTCTTTGAAACTCGGACATGTCTCCCATTATGTTGTGTGGATCGCACTTTTTGACGTCCAGCTGTGCTGCTGCTCTGCTAATGAAACCTACACACTCCGCTCTTTGATCGACTGCGAAAATTGATGCGGGCTGGCCACCAGGTAGCGCGTACAGCGGTGTGACACGTGGGGTGCTATTTACGCCGGAGTTTCAGTTTCGCTGTCCATATTGTAAATTCGTAGGGAATTTCATCTTCAACATTAAATCCCATTTGAATGTGGCCTTTCATATATAGGGCAGACACGTAGGACTTTGTGCTATTGATTGAACGAGCACAAGGGTTGTTTACGAAACTGTCAACTAAAGAATTCGTTGACAGCTAAACACTTCCATGAAAATAATCATAATTTTATATTTCAAGAAAATAAGCTTATCGACAAAGACGATTCAACCATCAAGCCCGATATTTTAGAAGTTTCCCATAATATCAGAATTCTTCGCTACTTGTGAACTTTATGGAAAACACCATATCCATCAAGCGTTTGGAAGTAACTGACGAAAATCCATGACTGTCAACACCATTACTAACAGCACATGCGATTTGTATATTTATGTTCATGTAGCCTATATACGTCCTGAAGAAATTGGGCAAACACACAGGGAAACCTTGGCCGACAAATAATGATAATAATAACGATAAAATGTTATTTTGTTTAATTTTATATAGCCATGAATGCCCTGTTTATTAGGAGAATACTCTTGCTTCGTTTCGTTACATTATCACTCATGGTGGTGATAATTTACCACGGTTACCATAGCCACATAGAAAATATTGCTTAATCTATTTCTACAATTACAGCAGGTCTGGCGAAATATCGGGCTGCTACCGAAATGAGATTTTAAAAGTCGTTGTCGGAAGGCTTTTCTAATTTCTTTACTCTCAGAGTTATCTCTTAAACAAAAATGCAATAATGTGTACATAGCTTTTTTTAATCATATCTCATAGCAGAATGAAAAAAATAGACGGTGTTTGGAGATGACGGAGTTTGTTTGCAAGCATACTTCGTAAAACTGGGATGCAAAGTCAATACTTATTTCTTCTGATAATCTCTAGTTCCCAACTAACTAAAGGGGTTTTCGATTTCACTAGAACCCAAATTCGTTGATGAGCTTCCTACTAAACAAACGGTGCTGCAAATACGTCGAAGCTTTTGTTTCTCAGCAAAAGTCATTGTATTACACTATCTAACAACAAGTAATTGGACACTTGTGATAGCAAAGGAAAACGAAGTTTATTCACCTTCAATAGTTGGTGGAGCCTCCACGAGCGGCGATTACAGCTGCGACTCTCCGGGGCATACTCTCAAATAGGCGTTGTACGACGGCTAGCCGTATTTTCTTCCTCTCGGCTTGGAGAAGACAGGTCAGTTCCTTCACCGATTTCGGACGGTGGGGGCACCCCTTAAGTCGACGCTCCAACTCGTCCCAGAGGTGCTCGATAGGGTTAAGGTCCGGGCTCTGCGCAGGCCAGTACATTCGATTAACCCAATTGTCAGCATACCAAGCCATGATGGACCTCGCAACATGACAGGTGGCAATGTCATTCCTGAAAGTAACATGTGTACACTCCGTAAAACTGCCACAACGTAGGAATCACATGGTCATCCAAAATGGTGCAGTAGGTCTCGGCGTTGAGTCTACCAGGAATTGCGACCAAGGGTCCCGTGCCATACCAGGAGAAACACCGCCATAGCATAATTCCACCGCCGCCGAACTTCACAGTTGGCACAATACATTCCTGCAGGAGGCGTTCTCCAGGCAGACGCCAAACCCAGACCCTGCCATCCGAACGGTAGAGGGTGTATCTTGATTCGTCGCTCCAGAGAACCTGTTTCCACTGTTCAACGGTCCACTGTCGACGTTCTTTGCACCACGTTAGCCGAGCAGCGCTATTGGACTTGGTGATCAAAGGCTTGTGGGAGGTAGCAAGTCCATGATAGCCAAGCAGATGGGCTTCCTTACGGATGGTATTGATCGAAAGAACACTCCTGGATGCCTGTTGAAACTCCTCGCGGATGTGGCCCATCGATTTGGTGCGGTTCTTCCGAATTTCTCTGGCCAGCACCCGTCGGTCTCTAACTCCCAGTTTTGTGGGTCTGCCGGGTCGGGGCACATTCCGACAGTCACCTCTCATCTTCCACTTGTCAATCACGTAGGCCACTGTCGATTTTGGGTACTTCAACTCGCTGGATATGTCACGTATGGATCGGCCATTTCTGTGATACCCAACGATTACACCTTTCTCGAAATCAGAGAGCTCCAAACTGCGTGGCATCTTGCATGCGACTGGTTGCGTTGTTGTTTCCCACACGATATTTAACAGCGGCGGCCGTGACGTGTGTCAAGACCGCAGATATCGTCGATCGCATGGGTGTCCAATTACTTGTTGGTAGATAGTGTAGATAGCACGCCTAATAAAATAGTCTACTTATAAAATTAGACTGTCTCAGGCTAATTATTCGTATATGTATATTTTTGACTCTTTCTTTACAGAATTTAATTAGAGTTTATCTATATTTCAATCTTGAGCTTTGTTCTTACGAGATCTATTTTTCAATTAAAGTATAACTTTAAGAACTTTGATGCAACACTTAAAAACACAGGGCAGTCTAATTTCATGAATCATCCCGGAATGTTCGTATCTGAAGTAGAAAGATATTTTGCTCTCTGCAGATATGTATCAGTCTTCATTTGCACCGATGCGCCAATACATATGACCACGTGACTAATAAGCTGTAGGACCCCTTTAGCCCGCAAAACAACGGTCACTCGGATAGGCATCGATTCGATGAGGTGGCTATAGGTATCAAATACATCGTGGGCATTAGGTGTCCAGGGGTATCTGTTATCATAATATCAGCAGCAGGTCCTCCAGTTCCTGTACATTTCGGGATTTTGGTGTTTTAGCCCGAAACAGCTTTTCCAAGTCGAAACACAAATGTTCGATTGGGTTCATATCAGGTGACTTTGGGGGCCAGGGCATTAACAGAACATCAACAGCATGCTCCTCGAAGCACTGCTTGGCCATTATGGCAGTGTGGCATGGGACATTATCCTGTTGGTAATGAACGTCACTAGCAGGGAACACAGTTGCCATGAATGGGTGAACGTGGTTCCCAACGATGTTAAAATACCTGACAGCTGTCAGGGATTGTGCTATTGGGAAAACGGTGCCTAAAGTGTTCCAAGAAAACATCGCCGACAGCATAACACCGCCGCCGCCGGCATGTTTCCGCCCAATAGTGCATCCATGCCATAGCCTCCGTTGGTAAACGGCGTATCCGCGCTCAGCAGTCTACGTGATGCACCATGAATCTTGATTCGTTAGACTTCTTCCAATCATCCACGGTCCAATCTCGATGATATTGAGCCCATTTCATGCGTTGTTAACGATGACGTGCAGTGATCATGGGGAACCGGCTGAGTCTTCGGCTACGCAGGCCCATGCGCAAAAGGCTGCGATTAGCTGTGTGCTGTGACACATTGATCTGATCACCACTATTGTAGCTGCTGGGGATTGGTGGCTGTGAACAATGTGTCACAGTCTGCGCTCCCCTCTGGCATCAATGAGCTGTGGACGACAGTTCGTCGTTTGGCCATCTGTGCACTACTTTTGATACCTAATCACTATAGGGGCATCTAATAAAACTGTCCTCCGGTCTTCGCTTAAATCACACCCGAGACAGATGCCAGCTGGAAATAGTTGATGGAAAGAATAGCGTACAAAGTCTGGAAATTCATAAATCTCATACAAGCGAGAAATTTGAGTGACACTGATTAAAACTTTAACGGTTTTGTATTATTACGGGTGCTGAAACCAAATATGAAACCACAATTGCTCCACTGGGCTACAATTTCTTGTTATAGAACTCTCTATTAGGGTGAATGTTGTGTTGCTTAAAGGAATTTCCCTATGTTTCCCAACGGAGACATCTGTCTGCAGGCATGATAGCTGTATCTCTGAGAGTAGACATACTAGCGCCATTACTTCCTGTTGTGCAATTCCTTTCGGGAAGGGGAAACAAATCAGAATTTTTTGTCATTCGAGTGCATTTAATCGGTATTGAAGGACGTGCATTTTCTCGTGGTTTTAAAGAGTAGTGTGGATTGTGCAAAGTGTACGTTAAATAATGCCGCGTACTTGTGTGAACCATCCAAAGAGTTTCTGCTACATTTGCGGACAATTTACTTTAAAGTCTCAAAGGCGACTTTTCAGACCGTTAATTAGAACATCGTATGAACTTTATTTCCAGTGGAAAATGGGTGATGAAGATAAATCTTTGGCGTCTCACATTTGTTCTAATTCATGTGTAACTTTGTTGACTATCTGGTTGAAGGGATCACGTCAAATGCCATTTGCTGTACCAATGGTTTGGAGAGAATCGAAAGACCACTCAACAGACTTACTTCTGCATCACTAAGATATCTGGAATTACAGCTAAGACCAAAGACAAGATTCAATATCCCAGTATTCCTTCGGCCACAAGACGTGTTCCTCATGGTACAGATCTTCCTGTTCCTGTACCTCCACAGCCATGGAGTTTAGATGATAGTGATCCTCATGAAAAAAATCCCTACATCGAAGAAGATATTGAAGTACGAGACCCTGATTTCTTGGAAGATTCTGTGCCTTACCTTATAAGTTAGGAAGAATTAAATGATCTTGTTCGTGACCTTCCTTTAGCAAAAAGTCAGGCCCAAATATTAGCTACAAGATTGAAGGGATGGAATATTTTACAACCAAGTGCAAAAATATGTAGTTTTCGTCGACGACAAATAGTTTGAACAGTTATTTTCGAAGAGTGGTCATTTTGTGTACTGCAATGATATAGACTTATTGCTTGAAGCCTTAGGACAGCAACACAAATCTGAAGAATGGGGCCTTTATATAGATTCCTCAAAAATAAGCTAAAAAGCTGTCCTTCTTCATAACGGAAACATGTATCCGTCAGTACCTGTTGCATATGCTGCATACATGAAAGAAACATATGCAAATATGAAACTGTTGCTTCAAAGTATAGTATACAAAAAAATCTCATGGAATATTTGTGGCGATCTTAAAGTGATAGCTTTACTCCTTGGTGCACAACTTGGATACGCAAAATACTGCTGCTTACTCTGTGAATGGAACAGTAGGGACAGAAATTCTCATTACATTAAAAAAACCTGGCCTAAAAGAGAGTCCTTAATTCTAGATAATAAAAATGTTCTTGCTGAGCCCTTAGTAAGTCCTCAGAACGTGTACTTACCACCGCTTCACATCAAACTGGGTTTGATAAAAAATTTTGAAAAGGCATTGAATAAAGATGAAGAAGCCTGTCGTTTTCTAAAGAACAAGTTCCCTAAAATATCTTGAGCCAAAATTAAACAAGGCATTTTTATTGTGACGCAAGTAAGGGAACTTATGCGTGATCTTGCATTTGTAGGCACTTTGAATTAGACTGAAGCTGCTGCATGGAAGTCCTTTAGAGATGTGGCACTGAACTTTTTAGGTAACCGGAAGACAGAAAATTATAAAGAACTAGTTACTGAGCTTCTAGAAAACTATAAGGCCATGGGATGCAACATGTCCCTTAAAATACATTTCCTTCACCCGCATCGGAACGTTTCCCCACAGAACTTAGGAGCTGTAAGCGATGAGCACGGAGAACGCTTTCATCAGGACATATGCACGATAGGAAACCGCTATAAAGGAAAATGAATACCTAAAATGTTAGCTGACTACTGTTGTACTCTAAACAGAGATGCAGTACAACCAAAGTACAGAAGAAAATCTAAAATAACTACTTTTTAAGGTAAGTGTAATTAATTGCTTGTAGCGAAATATACATGCCAAAATAAAGGCACAAAACAACAGGTTACTCGAGAACTATGTTACTCATACACTGAAACAACAGGTTACTCGAGAACTTTGCCCGATTGCACAATTTAGTAAGCAGATTTGTAATCTGCATGACAAATACTGTATGATTCGGCATATGCAGTCTTTGTAACAAACAAAAAGTTTATTTTTGTTGTTCAGTGTAGTGTATAACTTACCAATAACATGGTGAACAATATTCATCCCATGAACAATATTCTAGGCGTGCTAGAATATTAGATCTATTACACAGGTCTGGGTCACACAGGATCAAATTACAAGCCAACCCAAAACGATGGCAAAGAGGAAACACGGCATAAAAGCGCAACACACAAGACGAAACAGCGCACTAGTTCCTTGTATTACATTTATTACTTTTGACTGCATAATGTTAAATTCGAGTTTTTTTTTGCTGAATGGCCTAATAAGCATTGCACCTATTTCATTACGGTGTAGCAGTTTTTTCAGACAGCCCTAAAAACTGGATTTTTAAAATTTTTAGTAACTCATAATGTTTTTTTATTACCGTTATGAAGAACAATATCCCATACTTAAAAATTATAAATACTTTAAGAACACGCGTGGCTTTGAAAACTTTACAAATATAACGTGAGCGCCATTCCATTTTCGTTCACAAGTTTTATTTAATTTTTATTTAGCAGCATGAAAATGAAATAAAGCATTACGAAAATAATTCAGAATTACAAAAAAATATATTTGCATCTCCATCCATCAAGTAATACGAGCTGTAAACCCTATTTTTAACCAAAATAAAAGAACGAAATTCTTCGCTTCATAGAGCTAACTGCTGCAGAAAACAAGCACACACACACACACACACACACACACACAGCATATATATACCGGGTGTTTCGAAAAAGAATGAAACGAGATGCAAGCTTTTCAACGGTTATTCACAGATTCATACTTTCAATTATAAAAATACTTGAAAGGACATAAAAAGCCTTACGACATGAAAGTTGCAAAATTGTAAAAAATGTATCTTCTGGAGCAATAATTTTTTGCACGCACGAGAACTCTTCCCTTACTTGCTTTGAGTAATTATAACGTACAAGTTTGTCCATGCCGGCCATGGAATCCAGGTCCCCTGTCTCCGGAGTAAGTCGCTCTCCCAACTAAGCTACACGGCCATGTGCTCTTACTGCTATCTGCCTTTATCTCACTTGCGTCTTGCGGTGCGGGAACGTTACATCTCCCCTCTACCCGAAAGAGGGCAGAGGGCATGTCACACGGGTCAGTCGGGACCATGTGTCGCTGTAGGTAGTCGTCCCATGAAGAACGTGCATTTGAGAAATCCCAGACAACTTGGTGGGTGGAACGTAACATCACACTGAATTACTTTTTCGAAGCACTGAAGAAGGTTTTCTCGTTTTTCCCGTCTCGCTGTGTAGAAAGAACATCACATCATTGCGAGAAACTTAACAGCCGGGTCATCCTGGAAGTTCGGGCGCCAATAAAACGTACCGCGCTGGGCATCGAATTCGGGTCCCCGCACTCCGGAGTAAGTCGCTCTCCCAACTCAGCTATACGGACATGTGCTCTCACTGCTATCTACCCCTTTATCTCATGTGCGTCCTGCGGTGCAAACACGTCACATGCTCCAGAGCAAAACCAAGCTACCGTTCGCCGTAAACGTGTTACAGACGATACAATATTTTACAACTTTCATCGCAAGTATCTCCGCGAGTTTTGCAAGTAGAAAAACGAGGTTTAGTTTTCAGACTAATTTGGACATTGTCCAACTTTTTCTGATTGAACGTTTTTTCGGCGAAGGCTGTATAAAAATATTTTTTACTTTTACTTTTATGCAAACGCTATACACAGGGGTACAACTACCATGTCATAAGTATTTACGTCATTTTTATAATTGAAAGTATATACCTGTGATCAACCGTTGAAGAGACAAAAGCCTGTTTCAATCTTTTTTTGAAATACCCGGTATATCGCTTGATGGAAGCACTGGACATGGTTCAACGAAGAGATCAAGCTGGATTCAGAAGAGGTTTTAGCACTACATATCATATCCATGTTCTTAGAGAACTAACAGAAGGAGTGAATGAGTATGTACTTCCATTATGTATGGCTCTTGTTGATTATGAAAAGGCTTTTGGTTCGTGAAAACATCAGCAGTTGTAAAGTCCTTGAAATCGTAGGTTATTCAAGATGTATAAATCAATACTATTAATAATATCTACGAAATTTCAAGTGCAAAAGTTTGACTTTTCGAGGAAACAGCACTTATCAAAATCGGGAATTGAGGGAGACAAGGTGACACCATATCCCCAAACTCTTCAATGTCTCATTGCAAAGTGTGTTTCAATTATTGAACTGGAAAAACAAGGGAATAAAGATTAATGGAGATTATTTAATCCACCTTCGTTTTGCTGATGACGTAATAATTTTTGCGATTACTCCTTCAGAGCTGCAGAGTATGATCCAGGAACTTTCTGACAAGAGTAAAGAAGCGGGATTAAAAATGAGCTTTCAGAAGACAAAACTGATGTGCAATGCTTTTACAAGAAATGAAGACTTATCGATTGATGGAAAAAGGCTGGAGATAACCCGATACCTATATTTACCTTGGACAGTAAATATCAATTGAGGGCCACATTAATGAGGAAATTAACCGGCGTATAAAATTTGGATGCAGAGCTTTCGGAAGAAACAGTACAATTTTCAAGAGCAATATGCCATTATGTCTTAAAAGAAAAGTGTTTAATCAATGCATCATTCCAGTGCCTATGTACGGAGCAGAGACATGGGCCTTAACTAAAAAAGACATACAAAGGCTGCAGACAACTGAAAGAAGCATGGAGAGATGTATGCTTGGTGTAACCAGGGAAGATCAAAAGAGGAACTTGTGGATAAGAGAGTGGAAGACATCGTGATAAGAGTAAAATCCCCGAAATGGCAATGGGCTGGACATGTTCCCAGAAGAACGGACCACTGATGGACAACCGAAATCTTAGACTGGATTCCAAGGGGCAGAAAATGACCCAGAAGGAGACCACCCGGATGATAGATAGATGAAATTCGAAAGCACGCTGGAGTAACATGGAGGTCACTGGCTCAAGATAAACATTTGTGGAAGAAACTTAGGAGACCTCCATGCAGCAGTGGATTTATAATTGTTGAGAGCGATGATGATGATGATATATAACGTAACGTGTGCACGGTGTGTGGTGTAAAAAAAGATGGGAAAACACAAGTTTGTCCGCGTCGGGCATCGAACCCGGGTCCCGCTCACTCCGGAGTAAGTCGCTTTCCGAACTGAGCTACGCTGAATGTCTCGTTGCAGATTTGTAGTCTTGATACTTGTTTTCACCTTTGTAGTACGTCACATCATCTCACTCTTAATTTTTTTTTTTTTTTTGAAGCGAAGTAGGAATTTTTCATTAATTCCAAACAATGTGTGGAACAAACATCATACATTTTCGAAGAACTCAACGGCCAGTGAATCCATTTTCCACAATCAGACGCCAATGTGGAAACACAGTTTTGTTCACGCCGGGAATCGAATTCGGGTCCCCTCACTCCGGAGTAAGTCGCTCTCCCAACTGAGTTACGCGGACATGTGCTCTTATTGCTATTTGCCTTTATCTTACGTGCGTCATTCGGGGCAGGCACGTCACATACCCCCCCCCACCGAAAGAGACCCGGAGGCATGGCCCACGGTCAGCCGGGACCACGTATCGCTGTAGGCAGTCATCCCATGAAGAACGTGCATTTGAGAAATCCCAGGCAATTTGGTGTGTGGGACGTAACATCACACCGATTTATTTTTTTCGAAGAAGCACTAAAGGAGGGATTCTCATTTTTGCTGTCTCGCCGTGTTTAAAGAACTTCACATCATTGCGAAAAACTTAACAGCCGGGTCATCCTGGAAGTTCGGGAGTCAATGTAACGAACAAGTTTGTCCGCGCCGTCATCGAATTCGGGTCCCCTCACTCCGGAGTAAGTTGCTTTTCCAACTAAGCTACGCGGACATGTGCTCTCACTGCTATCTGCCTTTATCTCATATGCGCCCTGCGAGGGCAGGCACGTCAAAAAGACCAAATGATAGAGTATCAGATAGCTTTCGATTGAGGGTCGAAATGTGCAACACGAGTAATCTGAGCTCATTTAAACAAAGCATAAGTGGCCCCTGGCGTAACGGTTTGAGTTTCTCCAAAAGTAGCCATCTTTATGTGCACTTCAGACACGACCGTAATAAGGATTTACCGTGAATAGTGCGTGACGCAAAGGAAATTCCAATAATTTGGAATCCTGTGGATGAAAATGACTGATGATGCAGAGGGGCGAAAGAAAACGGCTAAGAATCGAACAAGCCAACAGATGGGCCACAACCAGTGAAATCACTAGAGAATTCAACATTGGCGTACCGAGCGTCATCTCCGAACGCACCTCGCAACAGGCCATGCTACGAATAGGCTACAATAGCCGGCGATCCTATCGAGTGCAGTTGTTGTCAGCACAGAACACGAATGTGGGACTGCAGCGTTCACGGGAGCACCGATACTGCGCCGTTGAGGACGAAAAGATCTCCTGGGCGAACGAATTATGTTCCTTCTGCATCCTGGGGATGGCTGGATCCGAATTTGGAGCAAGACATTGGATCCATTCTGCCAGGTGTCAAAAGTGCAATCCAGTGGCGGAAGTGTGCTAGTCTGGGGAATATTTTACGTATCTACAATACACGCGCATGTATACACTGAGTGGTCACTTTATTATGACCACACCCTCAGTACTTCGTTCGGGCCACCTTTTGCCTTTAATACTGCTTCGATTCTTCGTGCACGTACTAAACGAGATGTTGATAGGAGGTGTGTGGAATCTGAGACCATGCTTGATGAATAGCACTTTCCAGGAGTGTGAGATTGCAGGGTTGTGGATCCAGCTGTCTGATGGCTTGTTCAACTTCATCCCACAAATTATCAATGGGGTTGAGCTCTGGAGATTGTGGGGGCCACCTAAGCAAAGTAAACTCACCGGCATGTTCCTGAAACCAATCCTGTACAATACGAGCACTATGGCAGGACGCATTATCTTGTTGAAAGTAATTGGGATAAACCATCCACATGACAGAATGCACTTGGTCCGCAACGATGTTTAGATATGATGTGCCAGTCAGACGTTGATCAACAGGAATTAAAGGTCCCAAACGATGCCAGGAAAACATTCCCCAAACCATAACGTTGTCTCCATCAGTTTGAAGGGTTGTAGCAATGCATTTGGGGTCCATGCTTTCGTGCTGTTTCCGCCAAATTCTTACTCGGCCATCGGCATGGTGCAACTGAAAACGTGATTCATCGGACCACATAATTTGTTTCCAATTATCGACTGTCCAATCCTTGTACTCCTGTGCGAACTGGAGACGTTTTTAACTGCAGACAAGAAAGGTGTTCGAACAGGCCTTCGGCTGCCATATCCCATCCGATGCAGTATACGTCGAACAGTGCGTGCAGAAATCATTTGAGAGGATCATTGATTAAGATGATCTGTAATTTGCTGCACTGTTGCCCCTCTGTTGTCTGTTACCAGTCTGGACACTCTCCGTTCCGCCCGAGCAGTCACTAGTCGATGACGACCACACATTGCACGTAGAGACCCAGCTTTTTGGCTGACAGTCCAGTCTTTAAACACTTTAAAAACAGCTGCTCTGGAACATTTCACGAATGCGGCGGTTTCGGTTATACTCGCTCCTTGACTCCGAGCTCCTACAATCATCCCACGTTGAAAGTCCGTCAAATCGCATTTTTTTACCGATCTCGTCACCCAAAAATCACTTCTACTACTCTCGCAAGCACTAAGCTTTCCCTTTTTAAACTGGCCTCGCCCTCTGGTGGCAACAGCATGCAGCCATAGCTCATTTGCTTAAAACTGTCAGGTGGTAACAATAAAGTGGCCACTCAGTGTATACACTACTGTTTGTGAAAGTTGTAACACCATGAAGCACTGATGCTATTAGCTTGAAACGTACAGGGTATGTACAACCGGGATTAAAATTTCAGTGAAAATGCACATGCGGTTTCTGAGCAGCGCCCTCTGAACTGTCCGGTCCTAGAGTATTAAGAGCTGAGATGCTGCAATCAGTGAAGAGCGAGATTGGTAAAGAGTTTGAAGTAAACGAGATGCTGCAATCAGTGAAAACCCGACATTGAGTTGAAAGCGGGTTTCTTGTGTCTCACTATGCGCCGTGGTCGAAGAAGGTATTATTACGAACATCTGACGAACTTTGAGCGAGGAAGGATTGTTGGGATGAGAGAAGCTGGATTTTCTTACTGAGAAACTGCCATTCGTACGGGATGAAATGCCAGTACAATGATGCCAACTTGACGTCAATGGACAGATGAGTCTCGGACACACATACTGTAAATCTGGACAATGGACCGCAAAATCGCAAGACTTTAAGGGATGACAGACACCTCTACCACATGGCAGTAACCGATCACACAGCGACATTAAGAATGCTAGCGCAGCAGTGGAGCACTGTGACAGGACAGGATTTGTTCTTCAGCACAG
Organism: Macrothele yani; assembly: GCA_039090855.1. Classification (NCBI taxonomy): domain Eukaryota; kingdom Metazoa; phylum Arthropoda; class Arachnida; order Araneae; family Macrothelidae; genus Macrothele; species Macrothele yani. The sequence goes on along the minus strand of CM077029.1, from coordinate 163,641,388 downwards.
CATCTGTGGTTGAGATTCAAAGGAATGCGCATCAGCCCGTTGATGCGCATTCTTTTGACCCTGAATCACAGACGCCTCAGGCTGCAAAACACAGATATTATCGCGCTGATTTTCATCACGTTGTGTTTTGTGACCAATCACGAACCACAACCTGTTGCCACGCGCTCAAAGATATCTTGGTGAACAGCTACTTGCAGTCATATCGGCTCGACGTCAAGCGTCATGTTTTGAGGCCTTATTGGGATAAATAAGAACTGAGTGAACCCACAACAGTCACATGTGGCTCAATAAGCCACAAGTGGCACAACAGGCACATGTGTCCTGATAAGAACTGAGGGAACCCGCAATAGTCGGCGATACATCAGGGATGTTTTAGACGTAGAGGTAATACCTTTCTTGCAGAGTTGTCCTGGCACTATGTTCCAGCAGGACAATACTCATCCACATGTGACCTGGAATGTAGAAGATCTCTTCCAGGCACGGCAGATACAACTTCTTCCCTGGCATGCACATTCGCTGGATATATTCCCGATCAAACATGTCTGGAACATGGTAGCTAAGAAACTGGCCCGTCAAGAGCTTCCTCCAGTCACCACAAATGAACACTGGTCTTGCATAGGAGCAGATTGGCAGGCTGTTTTACAGGACGACATCAAAAACCTCTTCCATTAAGTGCCACGCCGTTGAGACGATATTATTGTTGCTCGAGGTGACTTCACCCGATACTGAGTTTTGAAGCGAAAAAATCATCTATACCTCTACAAATATAATCAGTTTATCTCCTGCAAGGTGAGGAATATGTGATATACTCGGAAATTTCATTTGAATAACGCGATTCTTTCTTCGTGTTCCAATTTTCACAAACAATAGCGCACAAACTCGATGCCATGCAGTGCTTTATAACAGGGGTCGGCAAACTACGGCCCGCGGGCCAAATCCGGCGCGCATCTTTTTTTTTTGTACGGCCCGCGAGCTCGAAGAAGGGATTTTGCATTTTCAAGTTCTTTAAAATGTCAAAGCTATAACGGAACAGCCTACCGCTGATTTGAGGAGTTGCGAGATACGACAGTATGTGACGCTCCTATAGTTTCGCATTTGTTGGCCTCTGTTGTGACGCCACACAATTATAATTCGGCAGCGTTTCAGTTGCCACGTGTATCGCTGTTTTGTGACATTTTGTTCTCTTTTGATTACCCTTGCATATCCATCACGACATTTTCAAAGATGAAATACGTAAAATCTCAATTCAGGTCGGCATTAACAGAGGAACATTTGCAATCAATTTTGATGATAGTGAGTACTAACTTTGAACCTCAATTTAGTGAAACGTTATCCCGAGAAAAGCAAGTCCATTCTTTTCATTAGTAGAGCTATATTTCAAACACTTGTAGTCTTTTTTTAGTCTACTTATTATTACGTTAAGTTTCGTTCAATAAATTTTTGAAAACGTGTTCTTTTGTTTTGTTATTTAAGTAGGCCTACCTTCTTAAATAACAAGAAAAAAGTTTGCCTCTTGGCCCACAGAGACTAAAATATTTACTCTTTGGCCCTTTACAAAAAATGTTTGCCAACCCCTCTTTATAAAAACTGAAAACGTAGATGTAGATGGAGCAAATTTAGAAGAAACTTATGTCTACATCACCTTGGGCAACAGATGCCAAGCGAGGGCCGCGTTGAGGGAGAAATTAATAGACATATAAAATTAAACTAGAGTGCATTTCGAAGAAATATTACGGTTTTCAAGAGTAGTTCGATATTATGTGTTAAAAAAGTGTTTAATCAATGTATCCTTCTGGTTCTTCTTTATAAACCAGAAACATTGACTTTAGATATAAAAAAAGATATGCAGATGCTGTGGACAATCTAATGAATCACGGAGAGATGCATTTCGTGCAATCAAGAAAGAAAGGAAAGGGATCTGGTACTTCAGGAACATGGCAAGAGTTGTTAACATCAGGATCAAAGTAAAGACCCTCAAGTGGCAATGAGAGCTGGATATATTGCTAACAGAACAGACCACCGTTGAATAACTGAAGTTCTAGATTGGTTACCAAGGTACAGGAAAAAACTCACAGGAAAGTGACGTTGGATATGGAGAATGAAATTCGAAAACACGCCAAAATGACTTTAAAGGCAATTACTCAAGACAGATAATTGCAGAAAAAACATGGGTATATGACCTTCATCCTACAGTGGATCGAAAATTATTAATGCAATATATATTAAAGAGCAATTGAATTAGAGACAGCTGGCTTTAGGCAAATGTGGCGCTGTGGGCGGTCCTGTAAACGGAAACGACATGACATATGCAGAGATTCGACAATATAATGAGTGATGCGACGGGAACCAGTAAGAGTCGCACGCGGTATGGGTAAGACGAAGGATCTAAGCGCATTCGATCGTGGGCAAATTGTCGGGACCCGACGAATGGGTCACTCCATCTCGGAAGTCGTGCAGGCACTGGGATTCTCACGAGCCACTGTGTCACGGGTGCACCGAAAGTACATCGAATCCGGTAAAACCATCCCTGCAAGGGCCAACTGCCGCGCACAACAGCGCGTGTGTGAGCGGGGCCATCGTCGGCTAGCTCGCATTGTAACAGCGGATAGACGGGTCACAGTGCAAGAAATCACTCGGCAATTTAACGCTGGTGCACAAAAACCACCCAGAACCATCTCCTCGCTATGGGGTACAGAAGCCATCGTCCCACGAGCGTACCGCTGCTGACCGCACATCACAGGGTACAAAGATTAGCATGGGCGCGGGAACATCGCCACTGGACACTACACATGTGGAAAAATGTTGCCTGGACTGATGTGTCGAGATTCACGTTGGTACATGCGGATGGCAGGATACGAGTACGACGCAAACCACATGGCAGGATACATCGTCCCTCACAGGTCAACGTTCCTGGGATATCCTGGACGACCATTTGCTCCTGTTTGTGCGTCTTCAACATACCACTGTGGACCTCATCCTGCAACAAGACAATGCACCGTGCCTTCGCTCCCGAATTGTATCCGAATGGTTGGATGAACACTCCACCGACGTGACCTTGCTTCCTTGGCCACTATATTGCTAGGTCACCTGACCTCAATACCATCGAGGACATCTGGTATGCCATCGAGAGAGATGTTCGAGGCTCTGACCCACCTCCATCAAATCTTCGTGAACTGTGGGAGCTTGTTCAGGGGTCGTGGATCCGTATGGTTTCCCAACGCTTCCGGTGTCTTGTCGGGGCCATGCCGAGGCGAATCGCCGCCGTCATCAGGGCGAACGGTGGTGCTACACGTTACAAGACATATCTCTAATTCAATTGCTCTTCAGTGTATACACACACTATACTGCCAAAAGTCACCGGACACCGCTTCAAAAGCAAATGAACGGATCCGCTGCGTTGTTAAGATGCGCGGTACAGCAGAAAACGGTATAAAAATAACCCTACAGCTGACCGCGATCATATCGCACTGTGAGGTTGAGTGAAAATGTCGCGGCGGAAGAGAACTGACTTTGAGAAAGGACAGATTGTTGAGCGTTATATTAGTGGGTTGTCCATAAGAGAAACCGAGAGGCGTTTAAACATACCCAAGTCAACTGTTTGGGATGTACTGAATATGCTGCTTCATGAAGTAGCAAAACGAAAACGTACCGACAGACCAAAGAAAATCAGTGATACAGGATGTCGAAGCCTCAGGGGAGTCCTTACAGCTAATCGACGGAGTACTGCCCAAGATCTCAATGTACATGTGAGTAAAAATGCCGAAACCTCGGTGTGTACACGTACCATTCGCAGAGAACTTCATTCCATGGGTTACCGTGGTCGTGCGGCTGCTCATAAGCGTTTCATCTCCACTCGGAATGCTACTCGTCGTTTACCATGGTGTAAAGAACACTTATCGTGGACCGTAGATCATTGGATACTGGTCCTATGGACTGATGAATCCAGATACACGATCCATCAGTCTGATGGCCGTGTATAGGAATGGCGGCAGACGGGGAACGCTATTTGTCAGAGCTTACTGTTCCTATGGTCAGGTTTGGAGCTGGCAGTGTACTCGTGTAAGGATGTTTTTCGCGGTATGGTCCCGGCCCATTGGTTATCGTGGACAAACCTCTTAACGAACACGTCTATCTTGATTTTCTGGACAATTATGCCCTACCAACTCTGTGGCAATACTATAGGACCGAGCCTTGTTGGTACCAGCAGGACAATGCAGCGAGCCATAAAGCAAATACTGTTTCGGCGTGGTTTGACGATAGTTCCGTATCGTGTGTGGACTGGCTAGAACAGTGCCATGATCTTAATCCCATACAGCACCCATGGGATGAATTAGAGCGCCGCTTAAGAAGTCTGGAAGAAGGCATACTACTAAGCAACAGTTAGCGACAGCATTATGTACTGAATGGAAGCGCATACCTATAGCTATGTTCTGAAACCTTGTCGAAAACCTGTCTTGAAGGGTCAGTGCGTGAATTAAGGCCAAATGTGGACCGACACCATACTAATGTGTGTCAATAAATGCTACGTTGTGTTTCTCTTCTAGGTGTCCGATGAATGTTGTCAATATAGTGTATATACACTGGCAAAAAGAGAAAAAAGAACACCAAGAAGAAGACGTCTGATACCAACGAAATGTATACAGCACAATAACGGAATACAGTGGATAACGTGATCAAAACATTATGGCAAAAGTACAGCTGTATTTGCTGGTAAACTGAAAAATAACATTTCCATGTAACATGGTTGTACGATGTTGAACCGCCATGAACTGCGTCACACTGTGCAATTCTGGCATGGAGTCTGTCGTACAGATGTTGGATGTAAGTTTGGGGTATTGAGTTCCAAGCATCCTCAACCTGGACGCGTAAATCGGGGATGGTCGTGGCTGGCCATGGAGACCGGATAAGTCGTTGTCCCATAAAATCCCACACGTGCTCAATGGAGGACAAATCCGGTGAACGTTCAGGCTATGGAAGTTGTCTCACACCCTGAAGTGCATGTTGCGTTGCACGTGCCGTGTGTGGGCGTGCGTTATCTTGCTCGAAAACACCACGATGGACCGACCTTACAAATGGCACAACAACGGGCTGAATGATGTTCTTGATGTAGGAGGTGCTGTTTAACGTACCCGGTACAAACACTAGTTGTTTACGGGAGCGATAGCTTATCGGACCCCACACCAGGAGACCAGGTGTAGGCCCTGTGTGTCGCTGGCGGATGCAAGAAGGGTGGAGACGCTTCCCTGGGCGTCTGCGAACACGGATACGGCCATCGGAGGCTCCCAAGCAGAATCTGCTTTCATCGCTGAAGACGGCAGATCGCCATTGTGTTCTCCAGTGCAGACGTTGGCGACACCAATGCAGCCTTTTCTGACCGTGGGCTGGTGTCGGAGGTACAAATGCACGAGGCACACTCAGGGACAATTGTGACAGCGGATTGCATTTGCATTAACATCCACGGACTGTGCTCTCCGAGGCCTGCCCCTGTAATGTCGATACCCTTCTATAGCCAGCGCGGTCTCCCGACGTCTCACCGATCGAATATGTTTGAGGCATGATGGAACGCCATCTACGCCGATACCGTAATATCGGCGAACTGACCCGCAATTTGGACACCATCTGGCATGCTATATCTCAAGACAGCATCCGTGAAGTGTATACGTATATGGCCATTCCGGGTAACCGCTTATATCCGAGCCACAGATGTCGCAACAACTTGTTCCACTCGTGTAGCTGTTTTACCGGAATAAATGGCCCAACTGTTCTGGAATTGCAATCATTTCATTTACTATACATGAAAATTGCACATTCCAAGTTTCATCTTGATTGGATTATTCGTTCTGGGAGCGTCGTTTTGTTTGGGTGGCACTCAGTAGTCCTAAATGGTCATAGGGATTTGTTAACTCCAAAAATATATATTGAGGGCTGACGTACCTTGGAGTTATTAGCGGGCAAATACTTCATCTATTAGAAAAACACAAAGTATGTAAGTTAAATATTAAATTAACCATATTGGTAAAGACAGCCGGTGTTAAAAGAAGTTTCCTATCAGGACTTGTAGAATCTGAACAATCACGGAATTAAACATTCTTGTTTATAGGACATAGGAGGAACAATTTACATGCCTAAAGAATTTCGGCTATGAATGCATCTTTCTGATACAAGAATGTTTCGCACGGACTTTTAGTAACCAATATACAGGAGAAAAAAGTACAAATATGCATTATCTCAAGTGCAGGTAGAATTGCAAATCGTGCAAAACCAAAAGTGCATGGCGAGTTTATGTCACATAGCTTTAGCTGATAAAAAATAAAAAGAACTTTTCGTGTCCGACTGTTATTAATTTGAAATATCGTTTGATGCATAAAGAAAATTGGGGGCATTTCCCGGGAAAACTTCTCATATCAGAAATTCGAAAGTGAGGCAGTCATCCTTCTCGTTTTTTACTTGACTAGGTGGAAAAAGAATTTTTGAATTTGAAAGATAATAAGGTGCATCGATTTAGTATGCAGAACGGCAAAGTAATATCATCGATGCGTATATTGTTCTCAGGAAATAGAATAAACAGGTCTGCGCGCGTTTGTAAATACATTCATAAAACATTACGGCAATGTTAAGAATATTCTTCTTAGAAAGAATGTTTGCTGTATCAGACATAGAAGAAGACAAATTGCAAAGTCTAGACAGCAGGAATCTAAGTGAATTATTGAGAAACAATGTAAATGGAGTTAGTCACTTTGAGTCAGTTATTTATTAACTGTTCAAGATTCTCACAAAAGAAAACTAAGATGAATATTCTTACAAAAGAATTCAGTATAAAGTTGGTTTGAAATTTGCAACAAGCAGAAGAGACAGATGACCTAAGTGAAGCACAAACCAGTTTCTTTCTTTCAGAGACCAAACCGCCCGAGAACAACATATCAAAAAGAGAAAAGACTGACACTGAAAGAGTTGAGGAAAAATAGCAGTACTATCATTACCGCAACAGGAAAAGAACAGAAAACTTCGCTGTAATTTCAAAACAGTGAATGTACTGTCAAAGTAAAACCCAGCATCATTGGAATTCTTGCGAAATCTGGGACAGAGAATGTAGAGACAAAAAGTAGATCGACTTTTAAACAGAGTGGAAAGTTTTTACAGAAATCACCAAAATTAATGACGCTATTTGTTATTAAATTTATTTTCGCTTTTGTAATTTTAAATAACTGCCCGAGAATCAGCAGAAGAACTCGCATTTTTAAACTTTTAACTGATCACAAAATCGAAAACATAGCTAACCTTCAAGAAATTCATTTTGCTTTTCACGGTTTCTCAAGCAAAGAGCAGAAACATGCGGGAATTTTAAATGTTTGAAGAACGCACGCGGGGCCTGTAAAATTCAGAGGCGGTTTTTCACAATACCTGGAAACAGATATTTTTAAGCAACGGGAAACCGAAAACAATATTAATGACCAATAAGGAAAGGTACATTTGTTTCATTTTCTTGCTTATGTGTTGCTGTAAGTTGAAGTATTTCCATGTCACCGTTAACCCAACAATTACACATGCAAGCACATTCATTCAATTGTTCTATGCAACGTCTGCAACTTCTTCTACTTCTGAGAAGAAGCAACGTTTTAGAAGAAGACAAATCTAGTTATACTGTAAAATACGAGCTGGAACATTCTGATATAAATATGAAGTCAACAGCAATCGTTCAAGCTAACTTAATAGTGCACTTTAACAATGATCTGTGGGTATTGAAAGGTAGTTAGAGTTGTTGTAGAGGAGTTGTGAATTATCTGTGCTAACTGAAATATTCATATCTAGTGCTGTTCATATTTGAATTTAAGTTATACAATAAAACTTCAGTAAAAGATTCTTTTCGAATTTCGCTGTAAGCTGGAAATGAATTTATATAAAAAGAGGCAGTTTGTGAAGGAAACACGATCAAAAATAGCGTGAGTCAGATGTTGAGTTACTGTCTATTTAACTAACCCTTTAACGAACATATCGTCTATAACACCCACGCATGCAGACGATCATAGCCGTCCGAATTGCTCATGTAGAGTGAATAGAATTTTATACCCTTACAAGGTATTTGAGTTTGCACTGCCTCTTAGGAATTAGCAGAAATCACCTTCAGTCAATATTATTGTTAATCAACAAAAGAGTGAATCCGTACTTGTCTTTTGAACTGGATTATGAATATTCTGTAGCAGTTTGGCGTGTAAGAATTTAATACGAGATAGATGTACCTTTTTCATTTCAGAATCCTAAAAGAAAAATGTGTTAAAAAAGCTACTGGTTGGCGTCACTCTCACTTTTCAGAGTCGCGTCATCATCTATTAGAATAAAATTGGATATGAGCTTTCATAAGGACCGAGAATCTCATTTAGGTACTTCAGGGTAGACGTACGACTTTTAACAAACGCAGAAAGTTGAGTAAGGGGGTCCAGTGAAACACCATGATGTTATAAAGAGTGAGGGGAGTTCTTACCTGTTTTCAGAACAATACAAGTTCTCTGCACGTTTTCAAAGACAAGCTCGACTCATTTGTGAGCTGGTCATTACGAATAGGGCATCCATGAAGAGGACATGCGCCTGTTCCAAGGTCCAGCCAATGTGGCCAAGACACTACCTAGCGGTAGCGAGCTTGTGTTTGACATATAACGGCCCATTATGCAGCAGGCCTAACGGCACGATGTCCACAGTTATGAAGCCTCGAAGTCACAACAAAGATTAATGCAGACCACATACTAAAATGTCATCGAAATCGAACGATTTGTACGCGAGTTATCGTGCGGACGAACATACGCACACAACGCGTGACGTAATGAGGCAGATGTGAATCGCGACTATCTGCTCGCAAGAGTGTGACGTCATAAAACTGTAATAAGATCCACAAACAACGCGTGACGTAATGAGACATATGACGTGACCGCGCGCCGACATCTAATGGGATGACGCCATGACACTACACTAAAAACGTGGTAATTCGGGGTGTTTATTTAACCCACTAAACGAATTTTCCTAAAGTCGAGATCAAGCTAAATCGATTTCTATTACGAGGAAATGGTAGGTTAACCACTTTCATCAAAATCCTTAGAGCCGTTTTCAAAATAAAATTTACATACATACAAGAATTGCTCTTTTAAGGTGAACGTCAAGTAATTTTGCTTCCTATACTTCGAATGGAAAAATTTCTGTACACATTTTCTTTCCAATTAATGCGTTCTCAAGGATGAAAATTTGAACATCGATTAAAATATCTTCATATTACTGTATAACTTGGAATACTTAATATTTTCTGAAACATAACCATAATTATGCAATCCAACATATGTTTGTCTGCTGACGTCATGGAAAATACAGGTCGCGGCATTTTTTTCTGGACAATTAATGCGTTCACAAGGATGAAAATTTGAACATCGATTAAAATAGCTTCATTTTATAACTTGGAATACTTAATATTTTCTAAAACATAACCATAATTATGCAATCCAACATTTCTTTGTCTACTGACGTCATCAATCTACAGGTCGCGCCATCCTTTTTCCGGTTTCAACACCACCAAAGGAAAAGTTATTGATTTTTAATATAATTATGGTTATGTTTTAGAAAATATTAAGTATTCCAAGTCATAATATGAAGTTATTTTAATCGATGTTCAAATTTTCATCCTTGGGAACACATTAATTGTGAAGGAAATATGTAGAAAAGTATTTCCATTGGAAGTATAGGAAGCAAAATTACTTGACGTCCACCTTAATAATATGGGATAAGGGCGATGGAATGGATCCCAATCCTATGTCCGGACCTTTGACCCCATTTCGTCCATTTTCAATAGGGTTCGTCCCCAGGTGGTCCCCTACCACAAAGTAAAATTTCATTGAAATCGAACCATTTTTACGCACGTTATGACGCATAAGAGTAATGAAGTGCATCCCGCTCTGATGTCCTGACCTTTGACCCCACTTCACCCATTTTAAACAGGATTTGTCACCAGGCGGTTCCGTACCACATAGTAAAATTTCGTTGAAATCGAACCATATTTACGCAAGTTATGACGCATAAGGGCAGTAGAATGGTCCCGCTCCTACGTCGTGATCTTTGACCCCATTTGTCCCATTTTCAACAGAGTTCCTCCCCAGGTACGTCGTGACCTTTGACCCCATTTGTCCCATTTTCAATAGGGTTTATCCCCAGGTAGTCCCCTACCACATACTAAAATTTCATCGAAATCGAACCATTTTTACGCCAGTTATCGTGCGGACGGACAGACGGACGGACAGACGGACGGACAAAGCTGGAACATATACGCTTTTTCAACCTACGGTTGGAAAGCGTAAAAAAGACTTGAAAACTTGGTCCCGAGAATCCAAAGAAAGTTTCAGTAAACGATTAAACATTATTGTTGGTTTCTCGTACAATGGGAAGTTAAGGTTAAGAAAAGTTGAAAAGAATGTTAAAATTAATTCTGCATATTACCAAAATAATGTTTTAACTCCTATATTTAAAGAGGAAATGCTATTCCTTTTATCACCAGAGCCTACAAAGAGCAGAACTCTTTCAGAATAAGGCTTCCAGTCATACATCCAAATGTACCACTCTGTTTCTTTAAAAAAAAATGAAAAACGAGATGGGTATCAAGTTTGAACCTTTTGCTGGTATTCTTTCAAAGCCCTCTGATGTGTCATCGATGGACAATTGTGCCTTGAGACTGCTGCGAAGAGTGTTTTCTAAATCCATACCTAAAGCAATTATTGGACTCTGCAAAGCAGTGGAAGGGGAGTGGAATAAAATACCACTAGCATTTTTAAGGAATTCTCTGTTATCTTGGAAATTTAGATGTAGGTTCATCCATAAAAAGGCCTATCAGATAGAACATTTAAGAAAGAAATAACTTTATTTTAAACATTAATTATATTGCTGGAAAATCTTTCCAAAAATTTGTGAACATTCTCTGTATATACTGTATATATGGGACAAAGTTTGGGGTTTTCGCTGAAATAAAGCAATTTACGTCATTTTGAGATATTTTACCGTAGTTTCTTCGTTTCGCAGTAGTTAAATATACGACGAATTGGATGATTTTTTCAACACATTATTTAAACTCTCTTTAACTTTGGGTGAAACTAAATTGCGTTTTGAACAAAATAAGTTAAAATAAACCAATTCATCTAAAGGATGTAAAAGCAATAGAAAGAAAATTTTCCTACCCGAGGAGGAACCAAGCGCGAATGAAGAAAATTAATTTGCGAAACAACATACTACTTAGACAGACGCCTGAGGATATGCTGCTTAGTCATGCTTCTTAAATTCATGTTTTTGCCATTTCTTTGTTAATAATTTAATGAAAATATGAACAGGGGTTTCTTGTGGTCGGGAAAAATCACTACTTGCTGTTAATTACAAGGTTAAATAATTTATATTTTGTTTTTGACGCCGTTCACAGTTTCTTAAAGTTGTTTAACACACTCGAGTTATAACAACATTTGCGTACTATGACTAGCAACTGCGGTATTTTGGGTATTTTTTTGTATTGCACAATCGTGATACATTATTTGCATTTTGTTGTTAAATGGACAAAATATAGACATTGGAGTCACTTTGAATTCGCCGTTGAAAATCACCAAAAGACAGAACACAACCTGACCATCTGATTATATCAGAAAATTATGTGAATTTTTTTATTGTAAGGTAAACGAAATCTCAATACAAGGCATTTACTACTGAGAATATACAAAGTGCTTCAAGAAAGGAAAAAGGTGACTGAATTCAGAAAATGTAAAATATGAATAAGGAAAATATTTGTCTTGCTAAACTAGTCCTCACGAAGATGAAATGATTTTGTTGCAGCTTTCATAAAACCAATTGAAAGACACGAAAAACTCGTTACTCTGATGATATTTGGTTCTACCGTTGCATCACCCTGAACGCAGTAAACAGTATCAAAGTGGCGTCCTCTCGATCTCAGAAAAAGCCCGATGGCGTCAGATCGGAGGAGTATAATGAGCTGCAACCTGACTGATCATCAAAAACGTTTGCACTTTGATAGCTGTGTGAGCAGGCGCATTGTTATGTACCATTCTCCAATCAAACTGTTTTTAATTTCGGCGCACGCCTTTTATTCTCGCCGACAAGCGCTGCAATACTTTCGAGAATAATCACTAATAAAATTCATCACATATAGAAATAATTATTTATCAATGATCCCTTTCCTATCTAAGAAAGCGGTCAGCTTAATTTGAATAAGCAATGTTTAAAAACGTCGTCATGGTGATCGCTTTTCCGCACTTTATTTGTTTGTCTAAGAGATCATACTGCAAACACCAACTATCATACTCAGTAGTAATCTGTTCAGGAAATCAGGTACCCTATCACCTGCTTGGACGAAATATTTGCAAGTATCCAGTCGCATTAGTTTTTTTTCTAATCTCGCAAACCAGTGGCGTGTATTCGAGGCTAACTAGCCTAGCTGCGAAGCCCAGAGAATGCACAAATAAAAGTCAATTATATCAACGGTATTAAGATATGTCGATGCTATCGGTGCGAAAAAAACACGAGCGGATTCGCTTCTTTCGATTATGAGAATCAGTCTAGCGAGCAGTCCAACGGCATAACACAAGCAGATCTTCGAGAGTCTTCGCAGTTCTGATGTGAAGAACGTTGATACGATCGCCTGCTAGCGTTTCCATGACAACATGAATGAGCGTATGGAGGAAAGAGAAGACCTCGGACTACCTCAGTCCCTCCACGCTTCCGCCTTTAACAGCGCGTGTTTCGCGAGAGTTGTTTCAGTTTGTGTGAAGTGTCAATGAATTAAAATCAGTGATATTATATCTTAAATTCGTGGCTTTGTTGGATTCGAACTGTTTTGATAAATTTTATGAAAGCTTCCCTGCACATCTACTATCAGAGCTTAAAGAACTCTATGCTTCAAATTTTGATACAGCTCGATTAAAAAATGAACTGAGGGTGTTTTATTCCCTTGATGAATACAAAACAAATTAGTAAGAAACATTACTTGTTACATAAAGTTGAATAATTGGACATAGTGTTTATTGAGGCATACAAATTAGCAGATCTAATATTAAACTTTCCATCAACAACTGCAACTGCCGAAAGAAGTTTTTCCGTATAAAAAAGAATCAAGATATAACTTAGAGCCACACAAGTGTACATTTGAGCAACTTGGCTGGTTTGTTAATAGAGAAAAACATTATTTTTAAATATGAAACAGTACTCGGAAGAAACATTTTTGTGAAAACGTAGCACTCAAGTTCACACAAAAGAAAAGAAAAATGCAGTTCATGTACAAATAAGTGTTCAAATCCTAATCCTCATAATTTTTTGTTATGTTAGCAATAGCATGTATCTAATATTTAGAAAAAAAAACGTTACTTCTATTACTTAACAATTAAAAACTAAACTTTGCAATTAAAAAAAAAACAGTACGGAGGGGAGGGGGGGGGAGGAGGTTGATAGCACAGGGCTCGGACCTAAGATACGCCACTGTCATAAACAGCGGAACAACCTTCGAGAAAATTTCGTCTTTTTCCGAGTCTTTGGAAATTTTGGACGTTATTGATACTTGCCCCACATTCAACTCACTTTCTATGGTAATATTCTCAGCTTTAATCAGCTAATCAGCGGTCACTCGTTACGGTTAGTCTACAGGTCACATGGGAATATGATCCAGCCCCCCCTCTTATTTTTAGGAAATTTTATTCGATTAAAAATAGGATCAAGAAATTCTGTGAATGAGAAGATTACATTGAAAACATACTGAATTATAACCTTATCATATGCTCTGAAAACCAGCATTACCTTTCTTTGCAGTTAAACATTTAAGATTTTTCATCCACAGTTCATGTACAACCTTGAATTCTGGGTACAACCTTAGGCTCATGTACAATCTGGAAATCTGTGTACAACTTTGGGCTCATGAACAAACTTGAATTCTGTGTACAACCTTGGACCCGTGTACAATCTTGAATTCTGTGTACATCCTTGCGATCATGTACAATCTTGAATTCTGTGTACGATCTTGGGCTCATGTACAAGCTGTGTACAACATTGGGCTCTGTGATGATGCAAACAGCCATCGAAAAAGGAAAAAGGAAGTGAGCGCGGGAGAGAACTATGTGTCCTGTGTGTAAGCCTCCAGTACGGGAGGTTGTTTATGTTTCTGCGGACACGTACAAATGAGGGGTGAACTGAAACGGAGAAGCGATAAGAAAAGGGGAGTTGGTTTTCTTGGAAAGACGCTGGCAGACGAATGTTACTTGCGCATCTGGAAAGTTGCTCCTCTCTTTTAACAAACGTAGGAAGCAGTATGCTGTAATTTTAAATGTTTTCTGTTTATGCGTTGTACCATCGTTGTGTGTTCGTACGGTTTTATTAAAAGCCGTTTGTTTTAACTTCCTGCATTTTTAATTGAAACAATGCTTATGTTAATTTGAACAGACCTGCGATGATGAGGAACGGCTGGTCATAACAAGTGCCACATATGTTGGTCAACGCTACCACAAAGAATAATATGTGAGTGGAATCAAATTCACCACATGTAGTCAAACGTTACTGACACGCAGGTGGATTCAACACCCCCATAACCAACAATAACAAAATATAACAGGCTCATATACAACTTGGAATTCTGTGTACAACCTGGGGCTCATGTACAACTTAGGGTTTATGCACAACCTTGAATTCTTTGTACAACGTTAGGCTCATGTACAATCTTGAAATGCATGTAAAACCTTGGGTTCATGTACAACCTTGAAATCTGTGTACAACATTAAGTTCTGTGTACAAACTTGAGTTCATGTACAATCTTGAATTATGTCTACAACTTTGGGCTCATGTACAATCTTGAAATCTGTGTACAACCTTTGACTCATGCACAATCTTGAATTCTGTGTACAACCTTGGGCTCATGCACAATCTTGAATTCTGTGTACAACCTTGGGCTCATGTACAATCTTGAAATCTGTGTACAGCCTTGGGTTCATGTACAATCTGGAATTCTGTCTACAACTTTGGGCTCGTGTACAGTCTTGAAATCTGTGTACAACCTTGGGCTCATGCACAATCTTGAATTCTGTGTACAAACTTGGGTTTACGTGCAATCTTGAAATCTGTGTACAACCTTGGTTTCATGTACAATCTTGAATTCTGTATACACATTTTGTGCTCATGTACAATCTTGAAATCTGTATACACATTTTGTGCTCATGTACAATCTTGAAATCTGTGTACAACCTTGGGATAATGTACAATCTTGAAATCTGTGTACAACCTTGGGATAATGTACAACCTTGAATTTTGTGTTGAACCTTAGGCTCATGTAAAACCTTGAATTCTGCGTACAACGTTAGGCTCATGTGGAACCTTGCGCTTATGCACAATCTTGAATCTGGATTATTTTAGCGTCATTCTTCTATTTCATTTCATCGGTGGAGCAGTGTCAAGGACAGCTTAATATCCTTACTTAAATAATGAAATACGAGAAGCTCATTATTTGCCTTCTAAATCATGAACATCGCTGATTATTTGCTGACACATCCGTTCTCCTCATTTTCGTTGGAACGGAAATTGGAAATTAGAAAACTGGGTAAACCTACTCCAGGTTTTAAATTACCGGAAAACTTTAAAATTAAAAATACTGAGCGGAACAGGAAGTTTAGCCCCGAAACATATAATGAGAATGAATGAATATGCGGCTGTGACATAAAACATGTACATTGCATCCGATGTTTATTTCATGGCCTACTACTACTGTCAGAGACTTTCGACTTATTGCCGACACAATTTACGAATCATGACGTGTCCTCTGAACACAAGGTTAATGTACTGATTTTGGTTGTACTTAGTGGGGCAAACAAAATATAGCAACTAGATTCTAGATATAGGTGACAAATTTTACAGAGAAATGAAAAAGTAAAAATCTTATGTGGTCACATCTGATAAACTGTATCCATTTTTGTAGCATATTTGAACTTCCTGTGCAAGGACATGATGAATCGAATTTCGCGTCTGATATGCCTGATATAGGATTTAAAAAAATTACGTCTTGTTTCTTGAGTTCCTTTTTACACCACTGTGAAGCATAAAAAATTAATATATCAGTTCTCGTTTCATGTGCACTACGTCTTGTTGAACAACAAGACATCACTGCTCTCTAGTAACTTTCGCAGTTTGGACAGTCTCTTGACAAAACCGATCTGTCGCCCCGGTGGGGCAGTGGTCTAAGCGCTGGCTTATGACCATTCGTCTGAGATGGGTCCGGGTTCGAATCCCGGTGAGGCATAGATGTTGTGTTTGTCTTACGGCACTTTTTCTCTCCATTCCCTGGAACCAGTGGCACTAAATTAGGGACGGGCGACTGTATACAGCCCATCACGTTGCTCACGGGGATCTTTAAACCTTCAATCATGAAAAAAAAACAAACGATTTTCGTTTTATAGGTGGCTGCTACATTTGTAATTTGTTTACGGTCTCTTTAGGCCTTACATGGTCGACGGTCGTGAGCGAAGAGAGCTGCCGGCTCAACCCGTGATCTACGACGGAAGACTTGTCTTCATCTTTCGGTAGATTTAAAAGTTTCTTGTATTAGAACACTATCTGTTTATTAATTCGGGGCTGAAAGTCAGTTTCAGATCTCTACTTCGAGGATCGCCTATTACATTTTCTGTGTCCTTTTAAGACACTTAACCACTCCAAATGTTCGTGCTCGGTAAAAATCGACTTCTTCGTAGGATATTAGCAACACTGTATGGAGATTTTCCCCAGGTTTACACAGGACTTAGTGCTAAATCAGTATTCCGTTCTTTTGTTTCTGACGGCAACTCTATACACGATGCATGCAGAACAACCCGAAGTGAAACAAGAAAGATGACACCGAATTGTGTGTCAGCACATCTTCTGAATCCTTTCAGGTTCCAAAAAAGTATCTCAAAGCAGTAATTAGTAAATTTTAAAATTTCAGCAAGAAAAAAAAAACAAAACAAAAAAACATTTACACCACCTAGAGAAAAACTGAGAATGATTAAAATACGCAATGTGAGTGAGATACTCATAGTCTATGGAACCGGTTAAAAACAATGGATTTGTACAATCAATAGAATATCCCAAAACAGAAAAAGCTATTTATTTCCACCAGCGGCTGAAAAAGATGTCACGAAAAAATTAATAAATATTGCACAAAAAGTTTATCATAACAGAATTAAGATATAAAAGACAAAGGGATTTTCAAATCGAACAGTTTGCAAAGGAGACATAGAGGAAAACATGATATAGCTTTACGCCCCCTAGTAAAAAAGCTGTGAGTTACTTAAAGAAAATACGTGCAAAATATTCCTCATAATGGAGAGTATCCTACCAAAAAATTATTTTTCTGAGGAACTTTATGAATCGAGTGAACTCTTTCCCAAACAGAAATATATGCTGCCCTTTGGCGAAAGAATTTTGAATAATGGAAAAGTAGAAATTATACGAAAAGTATTATTTACACCAAAACGTACGCGAAGGAAAAATAATTTTCAAATACGATCACCTGGAAGCAGAGATAGCGAGATTTTTCTTTATATTTACTTCAGGAGGCGTCAGTTTAGATAACAAAACTGTATTTAAAATGGATAATGTTCCCAGTCTTTACTGTAACGAATTGCATACACTAAAAAATGAATTTTTCAACTGGATTTTTAGAAGCAGAGATACAGTTTCAAAGAGAAACTAACTCTAACACCATCTTGCGCCAGAACTGTGAACTAAAAAAACATTAATGCATGCAGGACCTTCCAGAAGTCGAATGGTTTCCGGGGTTAAAAGAATTTTTCTCAAATGGGACTTATAGGAGGAGAGATATCGAGAAAAGAGGATTAAACATTAGCTCTCAATAGCTGGGAAATTGCCCCTTGGGGGTAGAAATGCCCATTGCATCGTCGCCAAGGACTGCAATGGTGTCGTGCCAGACTCTCATGCAACCACTCAGAATGGCAACGGGTTGTCTTCAGTGACGAGTCCCGCTTTTGTCTTGGAGGAGACGACCAATGAATCCGTGCGTGGAGGCACCGTGGTCAGCCTCAAGATGAACGGTTTGTTGTCGAGCGCGACACGTCCAGAAGGCCTGGTGTCATGGTGTAGGGTGCAATTGCTTACAATGCCAGATCACCTTTAGTGTTCATTACAGGCACTCTGACAGCCCAACTTTACGTTAATGAGGTCCTGCAACCAGTGGCCCTACCTTTTCTGAAAGTTCACTCCGGTGCGATTTTCCAACAGGTCAACGCTCGTCCGCATACTTCTGCTGTCTTGAGATCTTACCTTAAAGGCACTGACACTCTGCCATGGCCAGCCGCATCGCCAGATACATCGCCGATTGAAACTGTGTGGGATTCTATTGGACGCGCTACCCACATTCCACTCCTACCGCACAATCTGCAGGAACTGCGTGAGAAGATTCAAGCTGCATGGGATGGCTTATTGCAGGACACCATTAGGAGCCTGTACAACTCCATGCCGAGACGTCTGGCATGCTGTGTGAGCAAACATGGCGGCTCGACGCCATACCGAGAGACACTACGTATTGGGGTGTAGCTCAATAAATATTGCCCGTATCAGTCTCAATGTTTAATCATTTATTGTTCCTAGTAACCTTTACCTTCCTCCCGAATAGCATTGCAATGCAACTATATTTGACGATGAGTGTATACTATACATTTGAACTCCCTGGCGGAAAACCTATACATTATTTTAAGTAGACGATATGTTTAAAACATTTCTCGTGGTGAGCAGCATCTGACCACAAAATACCTTTTTCAATCGAGATTTTAGAAGCGTAGATACTGGCTACAAATGTATCAGAAAGAGGAATATATGCTTACGCCGCCTAACTGCAAAACTGTCCTTCACCAAAAAGCGACATATAATAATGCGCAAAAGTAGTCTTTGGGAAGTAGGCTGCAAACACATTGCACGAAGTTTTTGCAGCCATTTAAATAGAATAAGACAGACGCGTCTGGCAAGGAATTTATTACAAACTGACAAGGAAAAACAATGGAAGGAGTTTCACCCATTGCTCTCAAATGAAAATATTTCGGTAGAGGAAATTTGACTTTTCAAAGTAATCAATATGAGAAAATGTGTGAATAGTTTGTTTTAGTTTCCTAAGCAATCTTTAACGACAACAGAAACTTAGATTAACGGGAGTACATCTAAATTTTCTCCTCTGTTCCGCTTGCACGACAGGGGTAGATCTTATTGTTGGGTATATTATTCATAAGATATAATTTGTCTACTAACAAGGGCATCTTTTGAAAAGAAAACAAAGTAATATGCACTTTTAGAAGATTACTTGCGATACATCCGTAAGTTAACTCTTGAAGGAAAATGGAAATCACATGAAATGTTTTGATGTAGAATGCAAATGTAAAACAAGTTAGTAAAATCATGCAATGCATTGATTATAATACGCTTTCCAACATACCAGAAATCATTACTCAAGTTATGTGGATATTGGTTGTGGAAAAAGTCTCGCTCCTGTGCCCTGACCTGTGACCCAATTTCGATGATATTCAACAGAACCGGTTCAGTATACTTCCGAAATAACATGAAAAAGTTTTGTCACAATCGAAAAATGTTTACGTAAGTTATGATGTATAAGGGCTATGGAATAGATCCCGTTCCTGTGTCATAACCTTTGACCCCATTTCGCCCATGTTCAATAGGATTTGTCCGCAGGCAGGCCCCTACAACATACTAACATTTCATCCAAATCGAAGCATTTTTACGTAAGTTATGACGCATAATGGCGATGGAAGCGATTCCGCTCCTATGTCCTGACCTTGGACCCCATTTCCATAGGGTTTGTCCCCAGGTGGTTCCATACCACATACTAAAATGTCATCGAAATCGAACCTTTTGTAAGTTAGTTATGACGCATAAGATCAGTGGAATGGATCCCGCTCCTATGTCCTGACCTTTGACTCCATTTCGTTCACTTTCATTAGGGTTCCTTCTCAGGTGTTCCCCTGCCACATACTGAAATTTCATCGAAATCGAATGATTGTTATGCGAGTTATGGTGCGGACGGACATACGCACACAACGCGTGACGTAATGAGGCAGATGGGAATCGCGACCATCTGCTCGCAAGAGTGTGACGTCATGAAACTTTAATAAGATCAACACACAACGCGTGACGTAATGAGACAGATGGCGTGACCGCGCGCCAACATATCAATCGCGAGATTGTGACGCCATAAGATTTCTAAGCATGGATAGCATCAATGGGACGACGCCATGACACTAAAAACGTGTCAATTCGGGGTGGTTATTTAACGTACTAAACGAAATTTTCCTAAAGTCGAGATCAAGCTAAATCGATTTCTAGTACCAGAAAACGGTAGGTTAACGACTTTCACCAAAATCCTTAGAGCCGTTTTCAAAATAAAATTTACATAACTACAAGAATTGCTCCTTTAAGGGTATGGGATAATGGCGATGGAATGGATCCGATCCTATGTCCTGACCTTTGATCCCATTTCGTCCACTTTTAATAGGGTTCGTACCCAGGTCGTCCCCAGTGACATACTAAAATTTCATCGAAATCGAAACATTTTTACGCACGTTATGACGCATAAGGGCAATGGAATTCATCCCGCTCCTGTGTCCTGAACTTTGGCCCCACTTCACCCATTTTCAATAGGGTTCCTTCGCAGGTGGTTCCCTACCACATACAGAAATTGCATCGACATCGAACCATATTTACGCAAGTTATGATGCATAAGGGCAGTGGAATGGATCTCGCTCCTATATCGTGACCTTTGACCCCATTTCCTCCATTTTCAATAGTGTTCTTTCCCAGGTGGTCCCCCACCGCATACTAAAATTTCATCAAAATCGAACCATTTTTACACGAGTTATCGTGCGGACAGACGGACGGACAAAGCTGGAGCACATACGCTTTTTCAACCTACGGTTGGAAAGCGTAAATGAGATTAAAAATTACATACGAGGCTCGTTCAAGAAAGACTTGCGGGGAAACTTATAAACATGTATGCACGAAGCTGAACTATGAATGGCTGTGGTCCTTTTCAAAGAAATCTTCTCCGGAGGCAATGCACCTGTCCGAACGTCGCTGCCACTCTCAAAGACGTGCTGGAAACCATCGCTGTACTTACTGCTCTGGTCCTTTTCAAAGTAATCTCCTCCGGAGGCAATGCACCAGTTCAAACTTCGCTGCCACCACTCAAACATGTGACGGAAGTCAACTTTGTACTTATGGCTGTGGTCATTTTGAAAGTAATCTCCTCCGGAGGCAATGCACCTGTCCAAACGTCGCTGCCACTCCTCAAATACGTGATGCAAGCCATCTTTGTACTTATGACTGAGGTTCTTTTAAAAGTAATCTCCTCCGGAGACAATGCACCTGTCCAAACGTTGCTGCCACTCCTCAAACACGTGCTGGAAGCCATCTTTGTACTTATGGCTGTGGTCCTTTTCAAAGTAATCTCCTCCGGAGGCAATGCACGTGTCCAAACGCTGTTACCACTAAAGAAAGACGTGCTGGAAGCCATCTTTTTACTTATGGCTGTGTTCTTTTGCAAAATAATCTCTTCCGGAGGCAATGCACGTGTCCAAACGTCGTTGGCACTAAAAAAAGACGTGCTGGAAGCCATCTTTGCACTTATGGCTGTGATCTTTTTCAAAGTAATCTCCTCCGGAGGCAATGCACCTGTCTAAACATCGCTGCTACTCCTCAAATACGTGCTGGAAGCCATCATTGTGCACCTCTTTAAGAACCGCCTCTGAAGCTTTGACTGCATCTTCTGTTGATGTAAACCTACCTCCTCGCAAGTTCTTTTTGAGAGTTGAGAAATAAAAAT
The DNA here is from genome assembly GCA_039090855.1 of Macrothele yani. Lineage (NCBI taxonomy): Eukaryota > Metazoa > Arthropoda > Arachnida > Araneae > Macrothelidae > Macrothele > Macrothele yani. Next base: position 163,619,517 of record CM077029.1, on the reverse strand, counting down.
AGTCTCAGGTTGCTAAATCTGGACTGTATGGAGGAGTGAGGAATCGTTCCAGTATTATTTTCAGCCAAGAAGGTAGTGACTTTCTGCGCCACAAGAGAATGAGCGTTATCAATCATTTTGGTGAATGTGTGGACGCTTCTTACGGATATGGGCGGTCAGCTTTGTCAAACCAAAGACGTGATAATGCGCATTAACCGTGGTATTCTGCTGCACAACATTCTGGTACACCATTCCTTGGTAATCAAAGAAAGTGATTGCCATTACCTTTCCGGCAGACTTTTCATATCTTGGCTTTTCTACCTTTGGAGATGACAGAGTTTTCCATACAGAGCTCTGTTGTTTACCCTCTGGATCGTAGTGATAATGAAAAGTTTCATCGCCTGTAATCACTGACTTCAGGTACTCTTCGTTTGAAGCAATTTGTTGCTTCAAAAATACACACCCACGAACACTCACTTGTTTTGTTCAGGCTTCAGTAACCGAGGAATCTATCCTGCACTGACTGGCGTCATGTGTAGTTTCTCAATGAGTATACTGTGGGCACTTCCAACAGAAATCCATTTGTCTCATTGTAAATCGACGATCCTCACGAATAATCGCGGCTACAGTGTCTGCAGTAATGGCTGTTAGCGAAAAACCAGGTCCAACTTGTTTCTGAAACGATTCGCGGCCTTCGCGAAATTCTTTTAACCACCACTGTATTTTATAATGTAGCATCACTCTCTCACCATATACCTGAACCAACATTTAGTACGTTTCCAAATTCGTTTTTCCTAAACGAGCACAGAACTTCGAAACTTCACGCTGTTCCGCAGTGATATCCATAACTCAATTGAGAGACAGGCGCAAACAGACGCTTCTTCACAGCTTTCTACTTAAGGTCACATGCAACGCAACAGCTCGGAAAGGTTCATTCACACAGAGAAGAGTCGGGTGTATGCCGTGATTATGTTTTGATTTCAATATGTAGCTATACTATTTAAAAAAATGTGCGCAAGTCTTTCTTGAATAGGCCTCGTATATAAATCCATAGAGTACAGAAGTTCAGAACATTTTAGAACAAACTGAGAAAAAGCAAACACCAAAATACACTGCTTAAGACTGAAAATGCCCCAACCGGAAGGATGTAGCATATCGGCATGGAAATATGAAGGTGTATGCAGGTAGGTAGGATACACAAATTATTGGAGTACGCAATCAGTTGCTCGAGATATGTATGTGATAAAAGAGACGAACTCGTACTGCTGATGCCATGCTGTGTTCTGTGGTCCAGATCATATGGAAAACAGCCACGGAGGGCGCGGGTTCGAGACACCGATGAAACACGAGTGCCGTGTTCGTCTTACTTTGCTGGATCATTCCTATCCCTTTGATCGATATCTTTCGCGATGATGCTTCCTGTATTTTTAAAATACTTACGAATGTCCCCAAAAACCTGGCTTGGTATTAACGAAGAGCTGGCAAAAGCTTTAATATCTTCCTGCAACCACTGGCTTTAAATTAAGGTCGGACGACTGCTTATAGTCCTAAGAGTTGCTCATGGTGGGCGTCAAACCCCTTTCCCCAAATAATAATAAAAAAAGAATAAACGTTTTGATAACGCTAACTGATTCCAATGCCCAAGTAGCACTGCACTGCAATTCAACGTAGGCCCAACACTGGGCCACCGTCTTTCAGGAATAGAAGACGGTGGATTACATTTGGCTACGTTAAATTGCAAGGATGTGTTACCTGGGTGTGTTGTAGAGGCACTGATGCTCTTCACGACTGACTACCCAGGCAGCACATCCTTACAATTTAACGTATGCCCAACACTCAGTCACCGTCTTCTATTCACAAAAGACGGTGGCTCAGTGTTGTGCTATCCTGTGCTACTTGGGTATCGTCAGAAAAAGGAGATTTTAATAACAGTGAAAAGAGAAGCAACAGTTCTAGAATTCAATCTGAGTGCTTCGGAGCACAGCAGGAAGATGCCACAAAACGTTATGGAACTGACAATCAAATGACCTTATTGACCACACGTAGAGCACTTTATACAGGCTATACTTAAACTTCTAAATCTTCATTTAAAGCATTGCCTCATGGAGAATGTGGAAGAAATATTTTTCACACATACATGGAACAACTACAGGATTTTTAAGGTGGAAAACAGAATAGTCATTGGCTTGCTTACCTTTCAACTTTAACATCAGCAGAATTTGCTTTTACTGGCGGAAATCAGAGAATGTTCTGATTCTTAACACTCCAGATACTTGGAACTGCGTTGCCCTGGGTAGTGTAACTGATAGAATGTTCGAACGAAAACCGCTCCAGTGGCATGTCATCTCATATCAAAGTTACATGTTGAACAGGAAGCAAGGGAATGTGTATTCTGTTTGCCACCTTAAAAATCCTGCATTATCTCATGTTCATTTCGTTTGGTATCATGAACTTCTGTCCGCATTGCTACTAAGAATCTTCGCAGCACTTGGGAAGATCTAGAAATTTTCTTGAAAAACGTTTTTGACACAAGAAAGATTTAAAATCTATTAAAGCGTATTTCTTTTTTTCGAAAATAATCAAGGAAGTATGGTATGCAATTTTTCGATACAGGCATGCTAAGAATTCTACTACAGTGATTCAAGAAGTTGACCTCGTCTCAGTTATGTCCCTTTTAAGGAACTCAAATTAAGTTATTAAGTTTTCGAAGTGATAGTTCTTAGATACGTATACTTTTAAATTTTTCATTAAGTTCCTGAAAGACGTGTTCATTTGTGAATCCATCGTTCTTCCTTCTTTTCTTTTTCCTTTAGGTCAGTAATCCATCATTTTCGTAGATCTTCCTTCTTGTTGCCATTCTTTCAAATTATATTTTCCCTGTTTTTTTTTTGCCTTATTTCTAATGTAGGTGTCTGTTTTTTTAAATATCTTCATTTCTCTGCTTATGAAGTTTTGCACATCCCACAGTTTTCCTCATGAATATCATCTCTGTTGCGGTCATCCTCCTTTTCCCTTAATTTTTGTAAAACAGCGAATTTTATTTTTAATAGAGCTTGAATGCTACGGTTTATGTTTTTTCCTGTGACGCTGACATATTATATTATATCATAGTATTTAGCGTATATGCAGCTGTGTGTAGGGTAACGTTAGCTCCTACAAATATCACCCCCATCGGTGATAAGTAAGGGCGTCTTCCTCCCCCTTTTTACTTCGCTTTTGTGTCACTTTCCTAACGGGCATTCATTCTAGCCCAAATCTCCTAGCTTCCTATTTCTAAGGGTTGGTTTAGACCTAGGGTCAGACACCCCATTCCTAAAATCCTCTACATATGATCTGATCTGAACCTACAAATATCATTCGATCGTCTGCAAAGAGCAAAATACCTAATATAAATTCTTTTCCTCATTCATTTCCATTTTTCCTGCTTCTCCGCCATTCTTCGAGGATTACATTATACATACACTGAAGTGCCAGAAAAACTGATATACTAGTCTAATACTTGGTAGGTCCCCCACGGGAGCGCAAGACTGCAAAAATACGACGGGGCATGAACTCCATTAGCTTCTGAAAATATGCTGTAGGTAATGCACACCATACTTCCTGCAGAGCGTTCCACAATTCGGGTGTATTCCGAGGTCTCGGATTCCGGTGTTCGATAGCGCGTTACATGGCATCCCAAATGTGTTCTAGCACGTTCAGATCTGGCGACTTGGGTGGGAATGGCAACACCCTAAACTCAGATGAATGTTCCTCTAACCATAATGTGGCGTTCCGACACTTGTGTGGAGGTGCATTGTCCTGTTGGAACAGGTACAACCCATCAGCATGAATGAAGGACATGAACGGGTGTACCTCGTCAGAAAGGTTGCGCTCATAGCGTTGGCCCTTCACAGACGTTTGTAGACGTACCAGGGGTCCCAGTGAAGTCCAGCTAAACACACCCCATACCATTACGGACCACCCACCTGCCATTACAGTTCCCTGTTGACAGGCGGTTTTCATGGCTTCATAGGGTTCGCGCCACACACGAATTCTTCCATCTGACCGATACAGTTGGAAACGCGACTCGTCAGGCCAGGCTACTTGTTTCCAGTTATGAAGTGTCCAGTGGCGGTGTTGCCGTGCCCAAACGAGGCGTATAGCTCTGAGTCGTGCAGCCATCAAGGGGACTCGAGTTGGGCGTCGGATCCCAAAGCCCATATCGTTCAGGGTACGTTGCACAGTCCGGACGCTGATGCTTGTTGAGGCTCCAGCATTGAATTCCGATGATACCTGCGAAAGTGTTGCACGCCTATCGCTTGAAACGATTCTTGACAGCCGACGATGGTCACGTTCACCCAATGCCTTTTTACGGCCACACTGGTATCGTAGGTTGGAGGTTTTGCCGGAATTCTTGTAGTCACGGTACACCCTTGCAATGGTCGTCCGTGAAAATCCGAACTTCGTTTCTACCTCCGAAATACTATGGCCCATCTCACGAGCGCCAACTCTGACACCGCGTTGAAAATCGCTTAAATCGTTATTACTTGTCATTTTCATGACGAAAACAACTCTGAGAGCTGGCAAGGATGTCTATCGCTTTATATACGCACTGACGGACGCAACCGAGTACGCACATAGGTGACGTTGCTATGTATTTTGCATAAGCTCGTCTGTACCAGTTTTTCTGGCACTTCAGTTTATATACTTCAAATAATACTGGGGATAAGAGGTATCGTTGTCTTGGCCTTTCTGTGGTCTCAAATACGCTGGTTCTTTGTTCAACTCTTTCAGAACTTGTTGCTGTGTTTTCAAGCATAAACTACGGAGTGGCTTCAATAAGTTTACATAAAGAGTTTTTAAAAATGTTGAGTAATTTAAATGTGTTAACCTTATAAAAAACCTTTTCCTAGTGTATAAAAGCCACGCATGTTTCTAAGCTGAAATCTCTTTTTCATTCTATTAAAATTTTTTGAGGGTAAATATTGGATCAATATATGATTTCTTTTCTCGAATTCATTCTTTTCTTCGCTTAAGTTCTCAAGAATGGGGTTACTGTCTTTCAATATTTTTGCATAAATTTTGCAACCTGAGTGTAGAATACTTGCACCTCTATAGCTTTCTTAAAAATTTGTTTTAGCTTTTGAAAGACGAGAATGCATGGGTCCGGTAATTGGATATGGTGTTAGTACCGTAAATTTTATTTTATTGTTATAATAATTCTCCAAATGAAGTTATCTTCTGCATATATCATTAGTTCTTTGGATTATTTAAACTTTTTGATTGATACTCTCAAGCTAAGTTTTTAGTAATCTTTCAAAAGATTATTCCGATTTTTCCCTCTTTGCCGTGGTTTACAATACTGACTCATTCATTTTTTGGTTTTCCATTTTACCAACATCCATTTTTTCTTTCATGTCTGCTTTAAGAACATAGTTGTTTTGCATCTGAAATTTTCATTTCTGAGAGTATTTTATTATAAATGCATAATACTCGTAGGTTATGTGTAAGCGTGGTGCGGTTTTAAAGAATGCGCTGGAGGGTTTGGGAATGAGAATTTCAAGTAAAAGCCATTTCTTGCATAATTTAATTCATTCCTATATCCAAGACACTTTGTTTTTTTCATCAATTTCAGTTTCACATTTCAACGCGTACCTTGCATAAAATTCAGTAATATTCTTAAATTATCTTGCTTTCCCAAGCGGTAGTTGATAATATTCACTGTACGAAGAGAAAAATTACAGAGAAGAATGCATTAGACGTTAATTCTGATAAACCAAGAAATAACCTGTAATTAGGGTGAAGTGATTTCCTGGGGGAGCAAAGTCGCGTTTCTATAGTAAGGTTGGTCACAATTTAACTCTTCTACCTCCAGATGGCGTGGCAGACCAGTTTGCTAACAACGATTTAGTCTTGTTTCAAGGAAGATACGTATTTATTTCTTTATCGTAAATAGAAACTACGACTCTACCGTAGTTTAACTGCTGAGAATTCGAGAGTAAAGTAATGAAAAGATGGTTGCAATGTTCGAAAGACTATTTATTCTACTGCCCGTGTTTGGATAATAAATAGGTAACACTCTATAATGTCATGTGAATTTCTTTCACCCGTACCTTCAAATAAAAATTAATAACCTTCCAAATCATCAGAAATGAGAGTATGTGTTCATATATCTACTTTAAGAAACAAGAAAACGTCTTAGAAGTGATTCAAAATAAGGTTTTGTGCAGTACTTGGGGGATTTACTGTTTGAATAGCATGAACCCTTGACAATATCTAGGGGACAACTTGATCACAAGGGAACTGTTTAATCAAATTAATTCCATCGCCTATAGCATTTCCTTCTCATTTACTGGTAGGCTGACTCTCAGCTACAAAATATTCCACGTGGCATCGCTTCAAAAGCAGCAGTCGTCAAATTTTTCCATACCAGCGACGTTCATTTTCTTTCTTACATGTCTAAACATTTCACGCTTCGTGGAAAGAGTGCGATGCAAAATGTCTTTGCGGACTGATGCAACATGTGATTTTGAAATTACAGAAAATTATTTTCAATTCACATATTGCACCAATAAATAAATAAATGTTGCACCATAAATAAATTCGTTACCCATTATGGAACAGGAAATCATGTTGGAATGGCAAATGAAGCATAATTTGACAGAGAAACTCTGAATGGCAAAACACCGTCCGTACTTCTGTAAACAAAATCTTTTATGACTGGAAATGCAGGAAGAGAAAACATGCATCCATAACTTTTAAAAGATAACGAGTGTGTGTTATAAGCTGCGGATGTTTGCTAAAAGAATGCTGAAAGCTATAAGTGCAAATTAGCACTCGCCAGACAACTTTGGCGGTTAAATTTATTTCACCGGTTGCCAGTTTGGCCATTTGTCATTTTTAGTGCCAATTTACAAATTTCAATGATTCAGAAGTAAAAGAACATGAAACCAGTCCTAACTAAGGATGCGCAAAAAAACTCGATGTTTTTGAACATTGATGTTTTGCCACCAATAATAGGAGTTTAAACCTCGATGTTGCAGAAGCCAATACATCAAGGCTTCATGACCGATGTTTGAAACTGGTAAGGAATATTTTCTACGTAAAGTATGTGAATTTCTTTTTTTTTTTTTTTGCATTCCTGTATAGAGTAAGGGAATATAATTTTTTTTATGCCGTGAATTGGATGTTTGGTCACCGATGTTTCGTTTCGTTGGCAAAATCGAGTTCTTTTCCTCGGTACTACGGAACCGATACATCGAAAAAACATCGAGGTTTCCACCGATCCATTGAGTGTTTTAACAAATATTAGCCTATTGGTTACTCGATTTAGATTAGTGAGTAATTACCATCATATTGAGCAGAGATTTTACCCACCGATGTGCCCATTTACTGCTACAGATGGAAAAGTACGAATTCTTTAGCTTATTATAAAAAATATTGAAACATCTAAAATTTCCACCGATACTATGGATGTTTTGGGAATGAGTAATCCCGGGGAGGGGGGGATTTATAAAATGGTTTTTATTTTGCACAGTGAGTGGCTTCTTTTATTTAAAATAGTATAACTATATTATTAATCCGAATTTCTTGGTGTAGAATACATATCAAGGTTTCCAAGCTTTCGCACATCAACCAGATGGCTTTCTCAAGGAAGGTATAGACAGCAAACTGCAAACGGAATAATAGAACGCTTCAACAATTTGAACGCGGTGACTTGACTTGACCTAAACGAGCAGACGCTAAGTAATTATTCATCCAAAGACTCGAGGCGTCATGCTGGTTAACACGCGGAATCATTCATAGAAGAAAACGAAATGCATTCATTATTTAAAGAACTGCTTCCAAAATCGTGGCAACTCTAGCGAGAGGTTGTCATTGCATGATTTATAATAATTACTTAGCGTCTGCTCGTTTATGTCAAGTCAAGTCACCGCGTTCAAATTGTTGAAGCGTTCTATTATTCCGTTTGCAGTTTGCTGTCTACCTTCCTTGAGAAAGCCATCTGGTTGATGTGCGAAAGCTTGAAACCTTCATTTGTATTCTACACCAAGAAATTCGGATTAATAATATAGTTATACTATTTTAAGTGTGATTGGTGTACAGTTCCTCGTTATTATTGGCTTCTTTTATGTTCAGATAAAGCCATCCACGTAAATAATAGCAGTTACATTAAAGTTCCTATCAATCCCCCTTACCTCTTTTTTTTTTTATTGCTGGAGACTTCTTTTTGGCCACTAGCTTTTTTGGACTTACTGGCCACTTAGCTAAAATTCCAGTCCGCACCTATGCTGAAAGCATGCATTTGGAAAGTAGTTTTCATCTAAGAATTATTATTAGTTCATTAAAGGCCTCACAAAGGTGTAATGCAGCACGAAATTGGTATTAATTCGTAAACTTTAAGCAGTCGCTAACGAGCTAATTGTGCACACACTTCAGCAAGGGCCGCCCCGGTGGCGCAGTGGTCTAAGGCGCTGGCCTCTGATCATTCGTCCGTAAGGGGTCCGGGTTCGAATCCCGGTGAGGCATGGATGTTGTGTTTGTCTTACGGCACTGGCTCTCTCCCTTCCCTGGAACCAGTGACCCTAAATTAGGGACGGGCGACTGCTTATAGCCCATTGAGTTGCTCACGGTGGTCGTTAAACCTCCAACCCCAACCCAACCAACTTCAGCAAGGTAGTGAAGAAAATCCTTAACAGACATTTATTAACCGGGAAAGAGTAATTAGTAAAGCAAAAGAGTTACTCTGTATGCAAACCCATACCAGATATGCCAATATACAGTAACGAAACTTCCGTTTAAAGATAATTGTGCAATTTGGGTGAAAACAGGCACCTTTAAAAAAATCAGTTGTGAAACAAATTAGTAGGCGAATTTCAATTATTTGATTTCCACATTTAAACAGTAGTTCTTCTGAGCGATGGTAGACAGTTCCACTATCCACATAGTCCCAAGCGTGGCACTTTATGCGGTAAAAAAAAAAAAATTGCCAAAATATGCACCGAGTTTTTCTTTAAACATGGTTTTTACGAATACATTCTGTGCTACTCGTACATGCTGCTCTGTAAATTTCGATAATGACTCTTCTGTGAATGAAACTTATCAGTTTCGTATTTTAAAACCCTAATGAAATATTCATGTTAAGTTTCATGAAAACTATAGCGGTGTGCAAATGTGTTGTATCACCAGCAAAAACCGTGGAATTTTTAAGTTTAACTTTTTTTAACTAACTAATTATCATAGTTATTTCATCGTTTATATGTCTATAGATGCGAACTTTAATGGATATTTAAAAAATGTCTTAGTTTTTTCTGTACCTACTTCTGTTTTTAAGATATGACATAAAATATGGGGTTTGACAAACACATGGAAATTCACGTTAGCTCGGTATCAGTTGTTACATCCAACCATAGACATTCTTTTACCTGATTGGCTGCTTTATGGTTTATAAAGGTTGACTACAGCATTGCAGTGGTTGCTTCTTGTTGTTATTAGGGTATGATTTGTTTACTTTCTCAATGATGGTTAAAACTGCAAAATTGTCCACAGCGGACAGAGTAAAAATAGTTGTTCTGCATGAAGAGGGATATTCTTCAAGGCACATCGCCGAAAAAGTGGGCTGTAATCAATCTACAGTTATTAGGCTACTGAAGAAAGTAAACGACACTGGAAGATATTAAAAATATGCGTCGCAGTGGAAAGTTCAGATCCACTACAACCAGGCAGGACAGAGAGCTCAGAAAGCTAAGCTTGGCAGACAGGAGGTTCAATTCACCTGAATTGCTTCAAAGATGGTCTGAAGTGACTGATGTTACTGTTAGTACATCTACTGTTAGGAAGAGGCTGCTTCACTATGACATACGTGGCTGTAAAAGAAAGTGTAAACCACTGTTAACTGCAAATCAAAGACAGCGTAGACCTGAGTGGGCATAACAGCATGTCTCATGGACAACCAAACAATGGGAAATGTTTTTTTCAGTGATGATTCCGAATTTTGCTTACATGGGAATTAGAGTAGTGCCTACTTTAAGAGATTCAAGCATGAAGAATTCCATCCATGTTGCTTAGTGACTACTGTTAAGCATCCGATGAAGGGTTTGGAGCTGCATGTGAGCACGTGGCATTGGGAACCTCCATGTTGTTGATGGTACGGTAAAAAATGCCCAGAAATACAATCTGGATATTCGAAAACAATATGCTACCATCATCTAGAAGACTTTATGAGAGGAATTTTATTTTTCAAAATGGCTATGCTCTCTGTCATCGTGCTAAAGTAGTGAAAAAGTGGTTTCAGGAAAAAAATGTTCAGTATCTTGATTCACCACCACAGTCACCGGACTTAAACGAGATCAAACATTTGTGGTTCAAAGTGTCGTATGAACTAGCAAAAAAAAAAAAAAAAGCCGACAACCAAAATTCAACTTATTGAAAACGTAATTCTAATTTGAAATCGTATTGTTCAACCCAACCTTTTACGAAACCTTGTTACACTATGCCATCAAGATGATTACAGAAATGTAATTAAAGCTAATGGCTGGGCAACAAAATATTAGGTACATTTTATAATTTTGCTTCATTACATTTCTGTATTTAAATGTTATTTCATTCCTTATGAATTGCAAAAACCATTTATTGCTGTAAAACTGAACATTAGATAAATGATCCTTTTCATAATAATTTCGACTTGGTCATGATTTTTGTAATGTATCTTAAGAACAGAAGTAGCTACAGGGAAAACTAAGACATTATTTGAAATCTCCATTAAATTTCGCATCTAATGGGTATATAAATTATGAAATAACTATGAAAACCAGTTAGTTAAAAAAAGAGTCAAACTTAAAAATTTACGATTTTTTTAGGTGATGCAATACTTTGGTACACCACCGTATATATTCACCCACATTTTCTGTTCTAATGAATTTCTCGGATTTTCAAGTATTTTTTAACTTTCTAGGCAGTAAAGAAAAACGTATTTTTAGCATTGTTCCTCCTGACAGAAAGTAAAAAAAAAATGCAAACATTCCTGTGTGCTTAATGTGAACGGGGGAGTTATTTCTTCAGTGAGTTTTGTAATGTTGACATCTGCGAGATTTAGTTATATGTATGTCCTGCATTTTTGTTCCAGGTGACAGATCTATTTGGAGGCAGGAATCTTGGCTACACAGCGTCCGGAACTTTGTTCGGAATCCAATAGAATGGAAATCGGTTACTGCAGTGTTTCGGGCGATGTTTAATTATTTTTATTTTGGGGTTTAACGATCATCATCAACAGGTCTCTATGAGCTATAGTCAATCGCTCGTTGTTAATTTGGAGCAACTGGATCCATGGGGACGCGGCAGTGAAAGACCGTACCGCAGAAGAGAAATGCCTTCTATTTCTTATCGGGAACTTTAGCCCGGGTCCATTTCGGAAGAACGAAGGCTCAGACCCCTGCGCCAAAGGGATGCAGTGGCGACCCAGCAGATTAGAACTGGGTGAGCTATTAGGATGGCTAAGCATCATGCGGGGAGGTGAAAACAAGTTTGGAAGTGCTTGGCAGAAAGTTTGGCAAAAAAACTGTTTATGTAGATTTTACCCGTCACTGATGATGTTATGCCATCTAAAAAAGAATTTTCTGGTGCATACTCACTATTAAAAATTTGATTGTAGGGTGCTCCAAAAAGTGGTGCTACACCAGCTGCACCATATTCTTAGAAAATATATACTATTCTGTGGTACAAAATAAACTCAACAACATGGTACAACTTTACGTGAAACCTTGTACCATAACGTGGTGAAAAATTGAACCAAGTTGTTGGATTTTGGTGCAGCTGGTGTAGCACCACGTTTTGTTGAAACGTGCCACAGAATTTTTAACAGTGTTGCACGTACTATTTATTCATTGTATGTAGTACTGGAAACCATGGATACAAATCTCCATGCGCTTTTGCAAGTTTAACTTATTTAGACCGTTTTGTTTTAATCTTTTTATAATATTTGCGGTTATAAGACTGAAATTATAGTAAGCCTCAAAAAGAATATCACGTTCTCTCTCTCTCTTCTTTTTAAGCTGTAGTTACAAAAATGGTGTTCTTCTATCACTTTCTTAGACATTCGCTCAGAGAACTCATTCCATTTTACAAATGCACATACACTAAATTTAACAAAAGATTCATTTTATATAACAACATTTCTGTTAATTGGAAAAATTTAAGTGCTTTTAGTCAGTAACAAAATTTTTGTTAATTCGAAAAATCAAGCTTTTATCCCAGTTCTTTAAAATCTTAGATGGTTGCACTTACCATGTCTTCTAACTGCTTAAGTTTTTTTGAGGGGGGGGATGAGCCCACCCTAGCGCACCCTAACCCATCTGTAGCGTATCACCTGCTTAGGCGGCTGGTGAAATTACGTCCTAAAGTGGGAAAATGCCAGTTCGATTATTGAAGACGATGAACTTTCCAAACATCGATAGATGTTGGTGCGATTAATCAGGACAATGAAATTTCCAAGCATCGATAGATGCTAGTGCGATTAACCCGGACGGTGAAATTTCCAAATATCGATAAATGCTGGTACTATTATGCAGGATGATAACATTTTCTAGTATTCTGAAGAGTTGACCTCATGACTCAAAATTAATTTCAGTACCTGTTTATTAAAAAACAACAATTCCAAATAATAACGAAAATTCAAAAAAAAATCTAACCAAGTTTTCGGAAATATACAAGAAAAGGCACAAGATGGAAGCCGATAATATTTTCCAAATATAGCTTACCACTGCAGACGAGCTTTCCGGTTTTTCGCAGAAGTCAGTGGTTTTCGTGTAGGCATGTGACTGCCAATACCGATACCCTTGAATTTCCTGCCTTTAGTTCGCTGAAATGTGGGTTGGGAATAGCCTTCATTGAATGGTTCGGTCACTGCTGCACAAAAGCAAGTCCTGTTTCTCCGTACAAACCTTCTCAGATAGCGGCGATCTCGTTCCTGATATCATCGCGCCACAGTTACGCCTATTAGACAAGCAGTATGGGTTTCGTTTCACTGATTAAAATCCTTGGATGTCTCACCTTTTAAGAAACCAATCAGCTCTGCTGTTTGAAAAATCGTCGCTGCATCTAAACTGGCATCCACAATAATCCCTTAACTTATCTCCAAAAAATCCTTTGTTTCTTCCATCGTAATCAACACTACTCACGATTACTGACGAGCAGCAGCAATCTTAAATACACTGGCGGAAAGTGAAAAATGAACACCAAGAAGGAGACGTCTGATACCAACGAAATTTATACAGCATAATAACGGAATACAGAGGATAACGTGATTAAAACATTATGGCAAAATACAGCTGTATTTGCTGGTAAACTGAAAAATAACATTTCCATGTAACATGGTTAGTACGAGGCTGAACCGCCATTAACTGCGTCACACTGTGCAATTCTGGCATGGAGTCTGTCGTATAGATGTTGGATGTAAATTTGGGGTATTGAGTTCCAAGCATCCTCAACCTGGACGCGTAAAGCAGGGATGGTCGTGGCTGGCCGTGGAGACCGGATAAGTCGTTGTCCCATAAAATCCCACACGTGCTCAATGGGGGACAAATCCGGTGAACGTGCAGGCCATGGAAGTTGTCTCACACTTTAAAGTGCATGTTGCGTTGCACGTGCCGTGTGTGGGCGTGCGTTATCTTGCTGGAAAACACCACGATGGATCGACCTTACAAATGGTACAACAACGGGCTGAATGATGTTGTTGATGTAGGAGGTGCTGTTTAACGTACCCGATACAAACACTAGTTGTGCACGAGGGTGATAGCTGATCGCTCCCCACACCAGGAGACCAGGTGTAGGCCCTGTGTGTCGCTGGCGGATGCAAGAAGGGTGGAGACGCTTCCCTGTACGTCTCCGAACACGCATACCGCCATCGGAGGCTTCCAAGCAGAATCTGCGTTCATCGCTGAACAAGACAGATCGCCATTGCGTTCTCCAGTGCAGACGTTGGCGACACCACTGCAGCCGTTCCTGACGGTGGGCTGGAGTCAGAGCTACACGTGCACGTAGTCCTGCATCCAGTAGACGGTTGCGGATTGTTCGCACAGTCACCACAGGTGCAACGGCAGCTCGGATTTCGTCGCAGTGGATGTTCTGCTTCACAAAGCCGCTCTTCTTATGCGTCGATCGGTCCGCTCATCAGTCCGTCTGTGACTCCCGATTCCACGTCTTCTCGTGTGGGAAAGTTCCTCGGACCATCTACGCCACTATCGCTCCACCACCGATACTTCCCGTCCAATTCGCTCCGCAATACGACAATACGACCACCCGGCCTCGCGGAGTCAGACTAGAAGACCTCGCTCAAAGTCCGATAACTGCTGAAATCGTACACATCTTCCATGTCCAAACATTGCAGCTTCTTCAGGGTCTTCGCACGTGTCCGTACGCCGACGACTGATTACATTCACTTCGCCGTACTCCTTAAATACTACCGACGATAACTTGCATATTATGCCGTACTGTGGAGTAAGCGCTCACCGGTTGATCCCGAAATTAACATCACACCTACGTAAGCTCGACCACATAAACATATGTAAATTTCATGATCGTCCGCCAATTCCTTTTTGGTGTTCTTTTTTCAATTTCCGGCTGTGTAATTTTCTAGATCACGTGGTGACTCATGTGACCACATATTTTCAATACCACGTGACCGCGTATTTTCTGCGTGTGGCGTTTACGTACATCTGCAAAAAGGTTTGTAAATTCAGTGGCTGGTGTGTGTACTTTATAGTCAATTTTAATTGTTTCAGTTCTAAGCTGAATTTATCACAAATGTTTTTCAGTAAATGTTAATTATTTTCTTAACAATATCATTGTGTGTTGGTTTGATCTATACATACATGAATGCCTTTTTACACTACATTTAATGAATTCGTAATGCCTTGAAAACCTATGTTTACCTAATGATCTAGAAAAGGGGTTTGTTTCGGTCGTTCTCAGGAAGAGTGAATAAATATATTTGCTACCAATATAATGCTATGCTGTTTTATACACATGGTCCCAAATAGCTCTGCATATTATAGCTGAGGCTTAATTTAATATCCCGATGAAAATATTTTATGAGAAAAACCGTTTATCTCGTTTGGGGCATGTTTAGAAAATTTTCTTCTGTTTTAACGCAGGATAAATATCATGGGAATGTGGAAATTGAACGCACTTATTTGTTTCAAAACAGCATTTTTGAAAATACTGGCCACTGAGAATTAGAGACTATTTGTTTGAACACAATGCGCTTAAATTTATATATATGCGTTCATGTGAAGTCAATTTAAAATATAAATTCTTTCACTGAACGAAACATTCTCCAGTGAATAGATTTGAAAAAATTTCCATAATTTAAATCCCGGTGTACAAGATTTACGAAATTAATAAACTACGGGCTGTGGAAATAAATGCATAAATTCTTGACTTCTGAGGAGTAAAAACGTAACTGGTAAAACTGTTTTCGAAAAAAGCGCATTAAATTGGTAGAGGAAAATGATATAACTTACGGAATATAAAATTGCAGTTGTTTTAAAGAATTGTATTAAAACAACACAATGTAAAGCAACTATTTTTCTTTATATTTACATTTCTTAATGCCAAATTGATGACACTTAGTAACGAGAAAATACTCAGCAGCATTTTAAATACGTGTTTCAAAATTATTTTGAGTGATGCTGTTTTATTGCACTTTAGTATACACTATATACCAAAAGTCACCAGACACCCCTTCAAAAGCAAATGAACGGATCAGCTGCATTATTAAGATGCGCGGCACAGCTGTAAACGGTATAAAAACAAGCCTGCAGCTGGGTGCCTCTGATCATTCGTCCGAAAGGGGTCCGGGTTCGAATCCCGTGAGGCATGGATGTTGTGTTTGTCTTACGGCACTGGCTCTATCCCTTCCCTGGAACCAGTGACCCTAAATTAAGGACGGGCGACTGCTTATAGCCCATTGAGTTGCTCGCGGTGGTCGTTAAACCTCCAATCAAAAAAAAAAAAAAAAAAAGCCTGCAGCTGACCGCGATCATATCGCACTGTGAGGTTGAGTGAAAATGTCGCGGCGGGAGAGAACTGACTCTGAGAAAGGAAATATTGTTGGGTGTTATATTAGTGGGTTGTCTATAAGGGAAACCGAGAGGCGTTTAAACATACCCAAGTGAACTGTTTTGGATGTACTATAAGTGGAAGACACATGGCGTGCCTGAAGCAGCAAAACGTACCGGCAGACCGAAGAAAATTAGTGATAGAGGACGTCGAAGCCTCAGGAGAGTCGTTACAGCTAATCGACAGAGTACTGCAGAAGACCTCAGTCTACAGGTGAGTAAAAATGCTGGAATCTCGGTATGTATACCGGTCCCGGACGATTCGTCCAATGACGATTGGTCCAATGCCGATTCGTCTAAAGGGACGATTAGTCCAACGCCGATTCGTCCACTGGTATCATCTTACCAACGGTAAACTTTTTTATTTTCCAGAAAGGAATAATAATTTAAATTATTCTCCTCTTCATATCCTTTTGAAAGATAATTTCCGTATATTTGGTAATTATAAACATTTTACATAAACCTGTTAAAAGGCACTCAATGGAGCATTTCTCAGCTGTTTGCAAAGCACCTAGGCTGCGAGCCTTTTTAGAAGATTTTGAGTTACAACCTAGATATTTGGTATTTGCAAACATTCTATAAAACTTTATAAAAGGCACTCATCGAATCATTTCCCAGGTCTTTACAAGGCACCTAGGCCGCGGACCTTTCTAGAAGATTTTAAGTTACAACCTAGCTATAAACATTTTATAAAACCCAATAAAAGGCACTCGTATCATTTCTCAGCTATCTAACAGGTACCTAAGTCGCGGGCCTTTTTAGAAGATTTTAAGTTACAACCTAGATATTTGGTATTTGTAAACATTTCATAAAACTTTATAAAAGGCACTCATCGCATCATTTCTGAGGTCTTTGCAAGGCACCTAGGCCGCAGGCCTATGAATTAATATTTCGTGCTTAAGTGAAAGCGCAATATTATTAATTTGATTTAATATGTAAACGTTATGAATATGACATCGGTGGAATAAAAAGTCCTAAAAAGGCCTAGGCCTAGAGCCTATGAATTAATATTTCGTGCCTAAGTAAAAGCTCAATATTATTCACTTGATTTGATATGTAAACGTTATGAACATGGCATCGCTGGAATGAAAACTGTTGAAAAGGCCTAGGGTCTATGAATTAATATTTCGTGCTTAAGTGAAAGCGCAATATTATTAACTTGATTTAATATGTAAATGATAGGAATATGACATCGGTAGAATATAAACTGTTAAAAAGGCCTAGGCCTATGGCCTATGAATTAATATTTCGTGTTTAAGTAAAAGCGCAATATTATTAACTTCATTTGATATGTACACGTTATGAATATGACATCGCTGGAATAAAAACTGTTGAAAAGGCCTCTGTCCAAACCCCGACCAGTTGTTTCCATTGGGTAGTTGGCGGAACCCAACTGCATTCTACAAACAGAAACGGAAAACTAGTATTTTTTATTATTTCATGCAAAAGAGAAACATTGAAGTTGATTGAACGGCTCGTACATCAGTAACTTCATACGGCAGCAAGGACAGTATAACAAAAAAAACGTGATTCCAAAAAAAAAAAAAAAAATAAAAAAAAAATCTGTAACCACAATATTACGTATGAAATGTAACATTATTTTACATTCTTTGGACTACCGGTACTTTCGTATAAAATCGGAGATAGAATCAGAACAGATGAGACTTTTGTAGCTCGAGTAGCACTTTGGACAGATAGGAAGGAATTGGACCAATCGTCCATTAGACGAACCGGCATTGAACCAATCGTCCCATTGGACGAATCGGCATTAGACCAATCGTCCCATTGGACGAATCGTACCTTTGGACCAATTGTCCATTGAACGAATCGGCATTGGACCAATCGGCGTTGGACGAATCGGCATTGGACCAATCGGCGTTGGACGAATCGTACCAGACCCATGTATACTTACCGTTGGCAGGGAACATCAATCTATGGGTTACTGTGGCAGTGTGGCTGCTCATAAGCCTTTCATCTCCACTCGGAATGCTACTCGTCGTTCAGCATGGTGTGAAGAACATTTATCGTGGACCGTAGATCAATGGAAACGGGACCTATGGACTGATGAATCCAGATACGCCGCCCCGGTGGCGCAATGGTCTAAGGCACTGGCCTCTGATTATTCGTCCGAACGGGGTCCGGGTTCGAATCCTGGTGAGGCATGGATGTTGTGTTTGTCTTACGGCACTGGCTCTCTCCCTTCCCTGGAACCAGTGACCCTAAATTAGGGACGGGCGACTGCTTATAGCCCATTGAGTTGCTCACGATAGTCGTTAAACCTACAATCCAAGAATCCAGATACACAATCCATCAGTCTGATTGCCGTGTGTGGATATGGCGGCAGCCGGGGGAACGTACTCGGGTGTTGTTGTTTTGTGAGCTCCTTGCTTTTTGCGTTGTAAGGGCCCTTATCTGCTTTTTTTGTTTTGATTGTAGGTTTAACGACCACCGTGAGCAACTCAATGGGCTATAAGCAGTCGCCCTTCCCTAATTTAGGGTCATTGGTTCCAGGGAAGGGTGAGAGCGAGTGCCGTAAGACAAACACAACATCCATGCCTCACCGGGATCGAACCCGGACCCCTTTCGGACGAATGATCAGAGGTCATCGCCTTAGACCACTGCGCCACCGGGGCGGCTATCTGCTTTCCAGACGATATATATTTTGTGTGTGTGGTACGTGAACGTTCCGTATTTCCTTTTGGATACCTACCGGGTCGGTAAGTTTTTTTTTGAGTTCTACTCGTTTTTCTCTCTTGGTCGGCTTGGCCAAGACAACATTTCCATATCGCTATTGCAAATGGCGGCTTCCGGTAGGAGCTATGCTCCAGCTCTGTTCACCAGAAGTGACTTTCCTGCTCTCTCGTCTACTATGCATCAGACTCCGATAGAAACAGCTCCTGTTACAAGCCCCTCCTCCGCTCAGCGTGTCTACACTGCCTTACCCGATGACGTCATCGCTTCGTTTACTGTACCGAGCGGTGCATCGCTCTCTTCCCCTTCTGCTGAAATTGAAGCCATGGACGTCACACAACCTCAAGAACATCTGACGTCATCACGGGGTGCACCTGGCCCTTCGTTTGCCACCGTCGCTTCGACTACGTCAGTGACTTCCTATCAGCGCGCTTCTACTGGCTGCCCGTATACGACGAAGTATGGAGCTACCGAAATCACGGTGGATCTTCCGTCAGCCTCCCCTCAAGGGCAGCGCTTCTTGCAAAAAGTGAGCCTCGGAATTACATTCCATAGCCTTCCAAAACACCAAGCTCCCAGGCTACAGCGCCGTCCTTCGTCGGGTCGTTCCTAAGGCTGGAATTACACACGTGGTGCGACAAAAGGGCATCATCGTGGCCTACTTGTCCACGTCTGATTATGCCCTTATGGTTTTAACTGTGGGGATATCCATCGGCACTCGTCACTTAATTGCTACACTTTATGCACATATGGCTGTCCCGATTAGCTTCTATCCGATTCCACTTGAAATCACAGATGATGTTTTACTGCCTATTGCTAACCACTATGGGCGTACTTTGGGAGGCGTTAGTACTTACTCTTACTTTTCCGACACACCCGAGGATAAATACCTGCTCAGCTTCCGCCGCAATATCCAGGTGGTCTTTCCCACGGAGAAAGACATGCTGCGTGTTCCAAGAATTCTCACGCTGCGCTGTGACCCTCATATACGTAAGATCGAGCTCACAGTCGGCACCATCTGCTCAGCTTGTAAGGGCGCTTTACACACTCGGAGCCTCTACCCGCATCCTGTCTCTACTTCTGCTGTATTACATCCTCCTCCTAAACCTATCCATACAGTACCTTCTGCTAGCACCGCTGAGACACGAGAGCAGACTTCTGGCAAAAGTCGTCCAACAGCCATTGGTCTATAGACATATTCGTCGCCATTTCAAACTACCAGCTCAACATCTGGCGAGAGTCATCCTGCAGACATTGTTCAACGGGCGTCTTAGTCACCAGTTCTAAATACCAGCTCAACACCTGCACATCCACCGTGCCAACAGTCAGGTACCTTCTTACCCGAGAACGCCCGGCCTTCCGACGTGCCTTCTACGCTGCTACCCCTCCCCCATTCCTCCGCCTCTGCAGGTCTGGTAGCTCCGTCGAACGCCTTTAAAATGCCAGACCCACCTACCGCTGGACTTGTGGGCGCAGGTCCTAGGCCTAAGCGTCGCAGGAAGGGTTGCCTCCGTGCAAAGAAATCATGCACCTCACCTGTTTATCAGGGTGGCCGTGATCGTTCAGCGGATCAAGCATCCACCTCGGAAAGTTCTGTCGACTATAACTCTGAAGAATGCATCGGCGCTCCCATCACCCTAGAGGGCTTCCTGAATCTCCTGGAGACCTCTTCCGTCCCACAGTCGGCTGTTCCTGAGGAGGAGTTGTACAACCTCTTCATCGGCTCTCAGATGAGGAATATGTCTCGCAACCTCCTCTCCAAGATCCCACACGATCATCACGAGAACATAACGCAACTGATAGCTTTACGTTCTCATTTCACAACTATGTCACCCTCCATTTTTGGAGCCGGGGACTGGCACAAGAAATTTTGTAGCCAACTCAAACTCCTTCAGACAGCTGCCGATAAAGCCCTGAATCCACCATCGGATCTTTCCCTTCAGGGTAGCGACTCTGAATTGTAGGGGTTTTAGCACCCCTTTGGCGAATGTGCTTGCTCAGGAGGACGTCCACCACCTCTACGCAGATATCCGTCTCCTCCAAGAGACAAACTGTCTCTCCACCACGCAGTTTCATCGATGGAGTAGGTGGGATTACCAATTTCATCATGCATATCGGCTCTCCACCACTGGCGGACTGGCGATCGGTTTACGCTCCCAGTTCCAGCAAGCAATGTCGTCTGTCAGAGTTCACAACCTCTGCCATGATCTACTACAACGTCTTACCTTCTCTTTAGGAGGACAGCGTTACCCGATCTTCAATATCTACCTCCCGTGTTCACATACACACAACACTTATCTCTTCTTGGCATTACGTACAGCACTTGAATCTGCCATGCCGTCGGATCACGTGGTGATCGGCGGAGACTTTAATTGCACGTTACAGCCAGACCTAGACCGTGTTTCTACTCGTCGGGAATATCGCCTCTGTCTCGTGGATCTTCTACAGAAACTCGTCACCGAGTTCAATCTATCCGACATCTGTCGCCAGCTATATCCCACGACTGTTTCCAATACATGGCGAGCGCCTGCAGTTTCCTCCTCATCTGCAAGACTGGATCGTTTTTACGCTTCTGCTTATCTGTTGCCAGTAGTCACGGACAGCACGAATGTACGTACCGCGTCCTCTGACCACTGTGTCGTGACAATCACCTTCAACTCCTCCTTAAGACAGAAATCTAGATTTCACTCCTAGACGTTGGACTCTTATCTCCTGGATGACACAGCCCTGCATTCCGAGTTTCGAGAACTTCAACATTAGCGCCCAGGGATTTCCAGTGCAGCTTGTGCTCTCACTTACTGATTACACGTTAAGTCGCACCTTCTCTAACTCCTCAAGGAGCGCTCCTTTACAGCTTCTACTCTTCGTCACATGGAAGAAAGCAACCTACGGCAAGTTCTCGCACAGCTCGGGGCCAATAACCCCCTTATTGCAGATTATGCAGTTTATGCAAATATTTCAGCTTATAGTAAAGAACTGCAGATTCCTCGTAAAGTTTATGCAAATATTGCAGATTTGTACGCACGCAATCGGAGACGTTTGTAATCACGACATTGTTTACAAACGTCTTCGATTGCGTGCGTACAAAATTCAACTTCTTTAACACCTTAAGCGAGACGATGACCGCTTCACAGCTAATTTCGCTGCTGAGATGATCAGTTGTATCAATGGCAATCCCAATTATCTTGCGCTTTAGTTATTTAGTGAATAATCCACCTTTCACGTATGCGGGAAAAGTGGATTTCTCTGTATCCCATACCCGGCACAATCGTCGGGTATGGGATACAGATAATTCTCACCAAGTGATGAAAAATGAAAGGGGCTCACCAAAAGTCAATGTCTGGTTGGAACTACATACAAACGGCGTCATTTTTTTTCATATAGCCCACAGTGACGAGCTACACTTAGCTTGACATGCTGTAGATTTTTGCTGTTCCACAGATTACCCCAGGTTTCACGTTTCAGAAAGATGTTGCTCCACCACACTTCCATACCACGTTTTTGAAAGTGACTTTTCCTGGATGTTGGATCGGAAGAAGAGACCCAACTGCCTGGCCGCCTAGATTTCCGGTTCTGATTCCACTGGAATTGTTTGCATAAGGCTTTATTAAACACTGTGTGTACCAGAGAAAAATTCTACAGAGGGCGAGTCGAAAGTTATGCAATATTTGCATAAACGCATTTGCTGCGGCGGGTATGTCACGTGTTTAAACTAGTTCAAGTCTCGCACTGCACTAAGTCGAAAAGGATATAAAGTGGTAGTCGTTGCTGTGAACAGCATTGCATATCGTCGTTCTGTCTGTGATTGGAACGCTTAATAGATGGACAGCCACAACCGGATAATTTGGTAACCTTTGCTTTTCGAGTTTGAACTCAGCCATAACGCTGCTTAAGCAACACGAAACATTTGTCATGCGAGAGAGGAAGGTTGCGTGGACCACAGCAGCGCAACCAGATGCTTCAAGAAAGTCCGCTCAGGTAACAGAAACCTCGACAATCAGCCAAGTTCAGTTAAGCCCCTAACCATGGATTCCAAGGCCGTGAGCCAAGCCGTAGAGGCAAATCCGACAAGCAGCACTCGGAGGTTATCAGGCGAGCGGGACATATCACAGATAACCGTGGTTCGTCCCCTTCAGGACCTCGGGAAGGTCTACAAGAGCTACCGCATTGTCCTTCACTAACTGACGCCAGCTGAAGCAAACCGCCCAGTGGAAGTGTGCACGAAACTTCTAGAAAACCCGCGGCGCGATGTACGTTTCATCAAGAGAATTGTTACGTGCGATGAAAAGTGGGTCTATTTCCGTAATCCTAACTCACAAAGGCAGTGGTTGAGCCCGGGCCAGCTTCCACATGTTGTTATACGTGGGCGCTCGGAGAACAAGGTAATGCTCTACGTCTGGTGGAATCTCGAGATGACAATCCATTACGGATTTGTTCCAGGCGGTCGGAACATCAACGCCAACCTCTACTCTGAACAGCTGGAGCGGATGTATGCCGTTTTGGAGGAGAAGTACCTGGTGCTGGTGAACAGAAAGAGGCTTCTCCAACAGCACTAGAACACTCGGCCTCATAACGCGGGAACGACCCTGGCAATAGTCCAGGAACTTGAGGGCATCAAACTGATGCAACACCGAGCATATAGTCCGGACCTTGCTCCGTCGGATTATTACTTTTTCCGGTCCATGGCCCACTTCCTTCGAGGACGGTGCTCCAATAACCAGGAGGAGGTGGTAGCTGGGATGAAGTAGTTCTTCGCCTCGAAGGACAAGAACTGGAACAGCCGCGGAATCGAAAACTGGCAGACAGATGGCTAAAAACGGTGAAATACGATGGCCAATACTTTGAATGCTAGTCAGCTTTCATCGTAAAGGTACGTATGAAGGCATAATGTGATCCAAATATTGCAAAACTTTAGACTCACACTCTGTAGATTTGGACGACTTGAAACGGTGTATGATTGAAAAAGTTGCTCTAATAACTCCTCAGATGCTGAAAAGTTGCTCTAATAACTCCTCAGATACTTGGCAAGAGCTCGAGTATAATTTTGACATCTGTCGAGCTACAAAAGGTGTCCATACTGAAATTTACTAACCTGCATAAAAATTTGGTAAGTTCCTCTGTGTAATAACAAAAATATATATACTCGTATATATAGATGCCTAGAGATATGTGTACATTTCTGGATACCTGTTGCCTGGACACCCTGTATTAAATGTTATATATAGACTTTCTCTCTCTGAGTTTTGGTACTTTCTAAGTTTTGGTACTTTTTGAATTCATAAAATTCGACAATACTTCCCATTTGCCTTTTTTGTCCTCTCTCAAAATTTCATAAATCAGAAAGTGGCAGTTATGTCTTCTTTCAAGATATGTTATGCAGTTCATTTTCACAATTTGGTAATTGGGAAATCAAAAGGAATATCGGTAGCCAGGAAAACAGGGAAAAGAGGAGACATGATCAAAACTAAATCAAAAAGAGATTATTTACCGGGATTGACGAAGCGTTTGTAAGAGTCAAAGAATTCTTACATATGCGGTGTAGAAACAATAGGCTGGTTCGTAAACCAAACCAAAAGCTTGGGGAAACAGCTTAATTACGAACTAAAGAAAATGCCGTAATTACAGCGGAGATTACTTAAAGACAAAGACAAAGTTGAGAAAACAGCTTAAATATAAAAAGAATGCCCAAAACAAAAGATAAGAAAAAGTAAGGGAACAGGAAACCAATCTGCTGCACGAGAAATTCAGCTTCTAGAAGTGGGCAGCGGGGATGCTGCCAGATTCCCAAAGGGAAAAGCGCAACAAAAGACTGATGCCACCGAAGGATAATGAAACCAAGTGCTGATGGGCACAACCTCGAAGCTTTGCGAGAGTAAGTGAAAGGAACCCGTGGCAAAAAGAAATAAGATGTAAAGAAAGGAGTGAATACAAAGAAAAATTTAAAACAAGGTAAAAGCGGACACACTTTTGATAAGATGCAAAGAAATCCATCAAAAGCTGTGTAAGAAATCTTGATGAAAATCTGAAATTACTTAATCTGTATATCAACAATTGCCTGACAAAATATGCTTTATTTTCATACTAATAAACTCTTTGTTTATTAATGGAATTGCCATAACGGTTACAGAACCCTAAGTAGAAATTCTGGAAATATAGAAATTATTTTGGGCTATGAAACGTGCTAAAGTTTTTATTCTCTTAAGTCTTATATCCGTTAGCTTCCATTGATCATAACTCATATGGTACTCGTAGAACTCCACAATGAGAAGTGCCTTTTTATGGGTAAAAGGCTCTTTGTATTGCGATATATAATGTTTGCTGTATTTTGTCAACTACGATTGTATAATTGCGTTTTAGATGACGGCCTTATTCAAAACTTCAAAGGAGTGCATGGAACATTTTGTAATAATTTAAGCGAGAATATAACGGTAAACGTATCGAAAAATTCTTTAGGTTTCTGAAATAATGAAGTACTCTTGAACAGATAACAACTTGTTTTGAAAGTGAATAATGATTATGAAGGAAGAAAGAGCCGATTTTTTTACGGACGTGATGGCCTATTGTAAATAAGAATGGTTTGCAAAACAAAACGGTACATTACCGTTTTTATGATGTGTAGTGATAACCAGAAGAAGAAACGAGAAAAAAACTTGTCTAACTTTAGAGAACAGCTGCAAGGTCATCAGGTGACATGAATGAAGAACTTTCTTCAGTATAAAAAAATCATGCGAAATACACTGCCGGCCACATAAAATGCAACACCAAGAAGGACACGAGATAGCAAAGCCAGATTTACTGGACACATAACAACAGATACAAAGATGAAACGATTGAGCTTACAGGCCCGTGCGACTTGCGGAACAAGCAGACATCAATAGTTCGTGTGGCCCCCATGGCTGGCAATAATGGCCGATACACGCCGCAGCATCGAACGAAAGAGGCTTCGGATGTGGGCTTGGGGTATGTCGGTCCAGGCTGCTTACACACGTTGCCACAGTTCATCAGGCATAGCCGCGGGTGGTGTTCGCCGGGCCACTCGGTTACCGATCAGCGACCAGACATGTTCGATGGGCAACATATCGGGAGAAAAGGCAGGCCACGGCAGCAGTGACATCTGGTGGGCGTGAAAAATTGTTGAACGATGCGTGCCACGTGCGGGCGCGCATTGTCCTGTTGAAACGTGGCCGCTGGCAGGTCCTGCAGGTAAGGGAGGACTACAGGCTCCAAAACGTCGTAGATTTAGCGGTGGCTGTTAAGTGTGCCAACGATGCGTACCAGAGAGATGCGGGTGTCATATCCAATTGCGCCCAAAACCATAACGCCAAGCGACGGACGGGTATAGCGATACATAATGCAGGCGTCATACAGTCTCTCGCCGCGGTGCCGCCACACGCGGATCCGACCAATGTGGTGTTGCAGGCAGAAGCGGGATTCGTCGGAGGAGACAATGTCGTGCAATTCCGTAGTCCAAGTGCGGCGTTCAACGGCCCGCTGCCGCCGCAATCGCCGGTGGTGTAACGTCAATGGTAATCAGAGCAATGGGTGCCGTGCGACAAGTACCCGCTCCTGCAGACGACGTCGAACGGTACGTGCTGACACAGGTTGGTGCGTAACACATTCTAATTCCTGCGCTAACGTTCGTGATGTGGCGGTGCGAGCCGTCAATGCCCGCCGCACAACATGCAGGTCCTCTCGTCCGGTGGTGTTCCTCGGCTCACCACCGAACGAGAGGACCTGGTCCATCCGTCCGTCCCTCCTGCACCCACCGAATCCATACTCGCCTCACTGTGGCTGGATGTCGTCCCACACGGGCGCCGATGTCTCGATACGATAAACCACTGTCGGGATAAGCCACTATTCGTCCTCTGTCAAACTCCGAAATGTGCTGGAATGACTGCCGTATTCTGCGACGAGGCATCAGGAAGTTTCCCACGCACAGGTCCGGTAGCACAACACACTTCCACTACTTACACCCCGCCTTCTGTGCACCCTTTTTATAGTGCTTCTCGGTGGCGTGCCTGACGCACATGATTTGCATATGCCCTGCAATTCTAATCATTTGGATGTCCTCTCGCGGGCGACGCATCCTGCGAATTTCAGGCCAATCGGATGCTTCCTTCTTGGTGTTGCATTTTGGGAGGCCATATTTATTGACTTGAACAACTCGATAAAAATCAATTTAGTAAACATTTCAACTGTTTTTATTCTCAAAAGATGTTTCTTCTAGAGATATGAGATCACTAAAAAAAGTGTGTTCAGCAGAAAAAAACTTCAATGAAAATGCTTCCTTGCCTAATACAGGCATGTGATTATAACTGTTGCTGCTTATTATGTGAAAATACTGAATCGCACTGATACAGCATTTTTAGACTGTACAATATGCATCACATAAATGCAAATTACACCACCATCTTACGGGTAGCTTGTCTAAATGCTACCATTCGTCAGGTATTTAAAGATAATTGCTATTTCTTTTAATCACCACCGGCGAATAGTATAAAACAAAATATTTTAAAATGGTATACTAACATACATTCTTAACAGTTACATGATTCAAAAGACGAGATCATTTCAATGGTTCGAAAAATACCCTTAAAACAAAAGAAAGAGTTTACGAAATGTTTTTTTCAAATGTACACGTTTCCATATGACCCAAGCGTAAGCTGTTAAGGAATTGTCAATTGTAAAGATCGTACTGCATAGTTGATTATGCCTGATAATACACTAATACAATACAAAATGTTAGACGATTAACTCAGAGGCTGTCGTGCGGTGTTAAGTCAACTGTGTGGTGAAATTCGACGGCTGACATAATAGCTAACTCCACGGTTTTGTTACTTTCTTCGTTTCTTACGCTTCTTGGATTTGGAATTTTGTCCACAGCTGGGACTTGAGCCTGATGCCGCATTTTTCAGTCAGATACTCCAAATTAAAGTATTAACAATTCGAAATAACAGATCATCTAGAGTCGTTTGTCAGCAAAGTAGAAGGGAAGTACGTTTCCTGCGTCGAAAGAATTCTAAAGCTTACTTAGAAAGTTAAAAGAGGAATCAATTAGTCGTTCGTGGACAGAGTGGTTGGAAAACAAGCTACAAGAGTGAATGAATTCCAAAGCATTATAAATTCTTTTGAAGTTAAAACAGCAGTGAATGAGACGCACGCAGGCAGAATAGTTGGAAAACAAGCGTTGTATGTCGAGGTATTCTAAAGCATCATGAAGTTTCATAATGAAGAGATAGGCCAATGAGCATTTAGGAATCAAACGTTCTTTACTCAACAGCTGTCTGATAAGAAAGTGTTTTTGTTTTTATCAGTCACCGTCATGTGTCTGTTTCTTAATTGGAATCTACACTATGTATACAAAAGTATTTGGACACCTAGGTCGAACAGGAATAAGAGCATTTATTAGCCGAAATCAGTATATAGTCGGCCTCCTATTGAACAACGATCCTTCTAAGCATGCTTTTCATAAAATGCCAAGCAGGTCTATAGCGTAATTATTCTCTGCTCCTCTTGCAAAGATTTTACCAGAGCAGTTGTAGAGGAAGGTCTTACCGGCCGAGATCGGACTCGTCGTTTCAGCTCGTCATAGGGATGTTCTATTGGATTTATATCAGGACTTTGGCAATGGCAGTCCTCTACTTCAAACCAGACCTGGAACGACCTTGCAGTGTAACAAGGTGCTCGATATTGCTCGAAAGGCACGGATCTGTGCTAAAGTACTGCCATAGCATAGTTAGTGAAGAATTGCTCAGAATATCTTCGTATCTGCAGGCCGTTAGCCTGCAGGGCACCACATCCAAAGGACCGAGTCCTTCTAAGCACGAACAACCCCACACCATCACATATTCTCCTCCACATGTGACTGTAGCGGCAATGCAATCCACCTGACAGCGCTCCCCAGAGAAATGCCACACCCATATACTGCATTAGAATGAAATATTGCATGGGCGATTCATCACTCTACGCGACCCTCTTCCACTCTTCTGTTGTCCACGAATGGCGAGCACGGCACTACTGGAGTCGTTGTCTAGCATTTCCTGGAGTGATGGAGGGCTTGTGCGAAGCTAACCCAACATGTTAACCGAGAGCATGCAGTTTCCGATGGACTGTTATGGTGAAAAAAGCTGTTCCAGTAGCTTGTGCGACGTCGCCAGCCAGGTCTGTGGTAGATGATGTGCTTGCCTTCTTCAGATTTTGCACTAAGCTTCATTTGGCCTGATCACTTAGTTTGCGCAGATTCCCAAAGCGCGGATTTGTTCTGGTGGCACAATGTGCTTCCCATCGATGAACATAAAAGGACAGTGGATATTTGGAGTTCCCAGAAGCGCGTCAATGCTACGCATTGATTGCTTACTCAATTGACATCCAAACACCATGTCTCTTTCAAAGTCCGTCATTTCAGCCACGCCTGGCATAGTCGCTTCCAATGCGGTATGACAGATGTACAGATGCTCCTTTTTTACGCTTTCCAACCGTAGGTTGAAGAAGCGTATATGCTCCAGTTTGTTCATCTGTCTGTCCGTCCGCACGATAACTCGCGTAAAAATGGTTCGATTTCGATGAAATTTTAGTATGTGGTAGGGAATCACCTGGGAACGAACCCTATTGAATATAGGCAAAATGGGGTCAAAGGTCAAGACATATGAGCGGAATCCATTCCATTGCCCTTATGCGTCATACCCTATGTAAAAATGCTTCGATTGTGAGAAAGCTTTATCATGTTACGGAGGTATACTGAACCGGTTCTGTTTAATATCATACAAATGGAGTCAAAGCTCAGGGCACAGGTAAGGCATTTTGCAGTGCCATT
The DNA here is from genome assembly GCA_039090855.1 of Macrothele yani. Classification (NCBI taxonomy): domain Eukaryota; kingdom Metazoa; phylum Arthropoda; class Arachnida; order Araneae; family Macrothelidae; genus Macrothele; species Macrothele yani. Next base: position 163,589,940 of record CM077029.1, on the reverse strand, counting down.
TAAGGATAGTTCAATTACAGTTTTTCGGTTCTGAATATAAAATGAAATGCGCCGCCTCGGTGGCGCAGTAGTCTAAGAGATGGCTACTGATCATTCGTCCGAGATGGGTCCGGGTTCAAATCCCGGTGAGGCACAGATGATGTGTTTGTCTCACGGCGCTGGCTCCCTCCCTTCGCTGGAGCCAGTGGCGTTAAATTAGGGATGGGCGACTGCTTATAGCCCATCAAGTTGCTCACGGCGGTCGTTAAACCTCCAATAGAAAAAATACAAAAAACAAAAAATGAAATACGTCGCAGATACACGACAGAGATGCGGGATGGTTCTGAGCTTACTGTTGGAGTGAAAGATGTTTGGAAAGTTTGTTTTGAGTTTCACAAACAGTCACTAACTGTTTAACACTAGCATTTGAATAAAATCAACAACAATAAAATTAGGACAACAGCACAGGAAAATCTAATGCTAAGAAACATAACTGGACTTACGGAAAATCCAAATTTTTTTTTTTTTTTTTACTTTGCATGCAATAACTGTACAAAAGTGAAGAACCAGTATTTCACACCACTTTACAGTTGTTCGAAGCTGATAATACCATACCAACAATCGCAGAACCATTATCAAAATCTCACTGATTCGTAGTTAATATTCGTTTGTCTCTTCATACACGCTATATCGTTGTTGACTCGTCGTCTGTCTCTTCACGAAGCGCATCAGCTTTTATGTACCTTTTGACTAGCTGCCTGTTTTTGCCAAATTATATGCCGAGAAATTTGGAGGTTCTGATGTACCGTTCAGAAAGAAAATATTAGCACAACTAAGCGGTAAAAATTTACTTCACAGAAAAAACTTAAAAGGAAGGCTAAATTAGCGATTACGTCGCAAGGAATAGCGTTACGGGCAAGTCTGTACCATACAGGCTTTAAAGGTAAGAGGGATGCAAAAGCTGAACAACAATCAATAAAACTGATTTTTTTTGCGAGAAATAAAAGCTGAGTTACGGTCACGTATTGAGCGTTAAACGGAAGACAGACGTGTGAGCCCTTGCTCCACCTCATCAAAGAAGAACTGTATATATATCATACAACCTTTTTGCCCATAAAGCAATTAGAACTCGCGTCTTCTTACTTCGGAGGCGGTTGTTCTTCCAACTGAATTACGCCGGCCAGACTATCGGTACTTTACGTCGAATTGACTGATGCGTCACCTCAGCAGTACGTCATCTCGGTGATGTCACGCAATACCTTAGATAATCACGATCACCATTCCCTTTGAGAGAACTGGAGCACTAACTCTCAGGTTTCGGAACAGCCAACAACCATGCCCGAAGAACTATCTCATTGTAGAAGAATTAATCTTATTAATTACGTACACTGAAGAGCCAAAAGTAATAATAAAATTAATTTTGTAGAAGAATTAATTTTATAATTACGTAAATAATAAAATAAATGTTTTTAAATACTTAAATATGATATTAATAATAAATTTAATGCTCACGTAAAATTTAATTAATTAATAATAAAATTAAGACCCAAAAGTAGTAATAAAATTAGTTTTGTAGAAGAATTATTTTTAATTACGTAAATATAAAATTAATTTTATAATTACGCAAATATAAAATTAATTATTAATAAAATTAATGCACCCGTAAATTTTAATTAATTAATAATAAAATTAAGAGCCAAAAGTAATAAAAAATTAATTGTGTAGAAGAATTAATGTTATATTTACGTAAATATAAAATAAATTATTAATAAAATTAGTGCTCCCGTAAATTTTAAATAATTAATAATAAAATTAGGAGCCAAAAGTAATAGTAAAGTTAATTTTGTAGAAGAATTAATTTTATAATTACGTACATATAAAATTAATTAATTAATAAAAATAATTTTGTAGAAAAATTAATTTTATAATCCCGTAAATAATAAAATTAATTTTTGCAGAAGAACCAATTTAAAAAATTATGTGCGTTGCGTGACAGCATCATCACACAAATGTTCAAACTTAATGACTAGGAGATTCTCTTCATGCGGGCATCAATATAACAACATATAATCTTCTTTCGGAAGTGATTGCCGAACCCAATTTTTCTACTCCGGAAGCGGCCGTTTTCCCAGCTGAACTACGCCGACAGGCTCATCAGTGCTTTACTATCACTTGTCTTGTTGCATCTATATAGTAATTTAATTTTTGTAGTGTTTGGTTTGGTCTACGAATCGGAAGCATGTCGACCAAATTGACTCGATAAATATTCTATGTTCCCCTCAAAAAATCGCGGAAAGAAACATGAAATGCATGAAGAAGCCTTCGTTTGTGAAGAGGCGTCACGTCACATACAAACGCGCGTTTCGTTGGCGTAAAATGCTGACGGGAGGCAGATGAGATGTTGAAGCTTTGGCAAAGGGAAGGGCTTTCGACAACTTCCGTTTCTGAAATGCTGATCAACAGTGCAAGTTTTATTATATCAGAGAGGATCGTCAAATCACAATTAAGCAGTTCTCAGGACAAGGCATTTCGTACGGAAGCATGCACCCCATCGTGACGGAACACTTGAGCCAGAGGCGTGTGTGTCCTCACAACTAAGTAAGAGACGTTGAGAATGGACATTTTCATGGAGTTCAAAGATAACATTGTCAAAACGAACGGGACAATTTTCTTCAAAGGATTATGCGACTTCTTGTATTCGGACAATTTAAGAAACTATTGCGAGGTCGCTGTTTTTTGACCTATTGGAAATGCAAAAACGAGATGTGGACGCGGTTTTGAAGTTGCTGTCGAAGGACCGTCTAGTGCGCGCTTTCAGTCGCCGGGTTACCCGTGGTGACAAGAGTATCAGGTTCAATTGATAATATTTTGATAAGGAGCACATAGAGACATTTATGAATAAATGCTTATGACGGGAACAGCAACATGAATCTCATTACATTTTTGATTAATCTATGTACGAGGGTCTTTCAAAAAGTAACGAGACTGCTTTTACATAGGGCAGAAGTATAATGCAGTAAACATACTTACACTTACAAACTTTGAAAGTATTCTACCTCTACCTGAATGTACTGGTCCCACCTTTCCATCGACTTCCGGAAGGAATGCTCGAAGCCCTTCTTCGACGTGTGGTTCAATATACACACCACGGCATTGTCCAGTTCACTATTTGATGCAAACCGACGCCCACGAAGTTGTGTTTTCACTTAAGGGAATAGGTGGAAATCACACGACACCAGATTCGGTGAACACGGAAGGTGTGCCATCATGTCGTTGCAAGCACTTCCATTGGCGACAAGTGGTAACACTGCCTTGAGTTCATGCCTGCTCAAGTGGGGAATATACTTTACAGCGACTTTTTAGTACCCCAAGCTGTTTCTCACAATGTAATCAACGGAAAAAATGAACGTCTGCATCACTTTAACAACCTCCTTAATGGTCACTCGGCGGATTTCGCGCAGGAGTACCTCGATGGTATTGACATTTATGGGCCGAGAATCCATCGCAGCTAATGAGCGCTGTGGTCAACCTGTGACTGCACGGAGTGAGGAAAACATTACGATGGTGGCGCAGTGTGTTCGCGAGGATCGTCGCCGAACCATTGAGGAAATCGGTAACGCAACTAACTTATCTGAGACCACATGCCAGCGCATTTCGATGGAGGATCTTAGTATGCACCGTGTGCCTCAGCACATTGCCCCTCGCCCCTTTTTACCTCCGAAAAAAGGATGAACGGATGCGGATATCGAGGGAAATTAATCGACAAAGCCGATAGCGATCCTACCTTTTTGGGTAATATCATCACAGGTGATGAAGCGTGTTCCTACTTGTTTGATATTCAGCCAAAGCGTGCTTCTTCAACATAGAAATCACCGTCTTCACCGCGATCAAATAAATTCAGGCAGGATCGCAGCAAATGGAAAGTCATGCTGGAGGGGTTTTTTGTTTCTCACGGCCTTATCCATTCCGAATTTATTTATGAGAGCACAGCAGTTAACAAGGAACGTTATCCGGACATCTTACGTTGCTTACAGCAGTCAATCCGTCGTAAACGGCCGGAGATGTGGCAAAGTGGACAATGGTATCTTCTCCATGACAACGCGCCGGCACATTGGTCCCAACCGGTCGCGGAGTTTCTCGCCAGAAATCGTACTGATGTGCTTCCACATCCCGCCTATTCACCCGACTTAGCCTCCTTCGATTTTTACCTCATTTCACTGATGAAACAAAATCTGCAGGGACGTCGTTTTGTGTCAACAAATGAGGTATAAACAGCAACGGCCGCCCCGGTGGCGCAGGGGTCTAAGCGCTAGTTTATGACCATTCGTCCGAGAAGGGTCCGGGTTCGAATCCCGGTGAGGCATGGATGTTGTGTTTGTCTTACGACACTGGCTCTCTCCCTTACCTGGAACCTGTGACCCTAAATCAGGGACGGGCGGCTGCTTATAGCCCATTGAGTTGAACACGGTGATCGTTAAACCTTCAATTAAAAAAAAACAAAACAAAAAAATAGCAACGCAGGAGGCATTATGTGCATTGTCGCCCAATGGGGTTATTTTGAAGGTGGTTGTGCATCGGTGTTTTAAAGTATTATAGGTAAGGAACTATGCGCCAAGTCCCCGAACTTTTGGGTACTATCTCGTATTTTGTTCCTGTTTGCATCTTGAAATAGCCCACAGCTCTACTTTTCCGGGGCGTACAGTTTTATCACAGTTCCCTTAGCATCACCTCTTCTCATCGTTTTATTTTAAAAATTCTTTAAAGCACAGATATCTTGGAATATTATTTTTCTTTACTATTTGTTGAATTTTGTCAATACACTTCATACGCTGTCGTTGTTTGGTGTAAGAAGTTATTTTTGCTTGTAGATGTTTAACGGAGTATAGAAATCCGGCTGAACTGTTTATTGCTGTTTTGTAACTAGTTCTATTCATTATGAGGAACAACTCTCACACTGCGTATTTTAAATACTGCCCGCTTTTTCAGCTACGAGAAGTAAATGCATTCCCTTTTTCTCTGAGGTTTTTTTCTGTCCCTAAAATTCTACTTTGAAAAATTATTTTCCCATTGGAAAGAATTCAAAAGACGGGCTCATCACACCCGAGAATTCTGCGTCATATGTTCTTCAACGTTTTATGTTTATACAACAGCAGGAATCAGAAGATTGGAAACCTTTGCTTCTATTTTCAATTTCGAAGACCCATTTTATGGGGTTTTACTAGAAAATATTAATACTTTGCAAATTGTTGGAGATATCTCATCTTTGTCATCCTACTTATGGGGAAGAAATCTATTTTATATTGGTTATTAGTTACGGTTAACTCCAATGAAACACCAGATGCTCGCAAGAATATTTCCTATGACATCACCGATGATGGCCTCCTTTTTCACTTCAAGTGCTTCTTTCTTTTTCTTTTGATTGGAGGTTTAACGACCACCGTGAGCAACTCAATGGGCTATAAGCAGTCGCCCGTCCCTAATTTAGGGTCACTGGTTCCAGGGAAGGGAGAGAGCCAGTGCCGTAAGACAAACACAATATCCATGCCTCACCGGGATTCGAACCCGGACCCCAGACGGATGAATGATCAGAGGCCAGTGCCTTAGACCACTGCGCCACCGGGGCGGCCAAGTGCTTCTTTCACTCTTCTTTCTATTAGGTTATCGTGTAGGCTGAAGATTTTTAGTGTATCTCAGTTCCTTACAAAATTATACAAAATGCCAATGAACACAATGTGTTTTATTATAATTCTTGACATCCATTTTTTTATATAAAGGCGAATATAGCTTGCCAATTGTTGGATAAAATAAGTAAAGTAAACAAAACAGGCGAAGAACGTTTACAACAAAGAACTTCAGAAAATACTAGCAGAAAATAACTACCCAAAAGAAGTTTAAGAAAAATTAATAGTTACAAAGAGACTTACAAAAAATCAAACACAAGAGATACATTTCATCACATTTCATCAGAAAAATTGCTTATCACAAAGGGTTACTAGAATAACTCGAAAAATAAAGAATAATTATATTATTTGACTTACTCGAAGTCAAAAAAACAAAATTTAATATTTATTCCATAAAATAGCAGAAAATATATAAAGATATCTTGCAAATGAAAGGAGTCGTATAAGAAATAAAATGTAGTTGTGAACTTTCTTACATCTAAGAGACAGGTCGCAGGTTGGAGTCTCTCGCATAACCGCAATAAGAAATTGTACAAACATAACTGGATTGGGCAGACATATTCGAGAAACTACTCACGACATAAGCTGGGATGCACTAAAAATGATTAGCAATAGAGAAACCGAATGGAAAAGAGATTAAAAGTAATTTCCATAAAGAAAAAAATAAGTTCATCGTCAATGACAGGCCCAGTCTTAATACTTCGGTGGTCTAACGCAAAGACTCACTAGGCGGTTCTTAATAACATTTCTTACCGGAAAACCTCTGTGGTTCTTAACCGTTAAAATATCAATTTTCAACCAGATCTGAGTAACACGTTTTCCTCAATAACAAGATACTAAAATTAAAAAAAGAAGCATGCACATATGTTGTTGAATATATGAACTTGGAGATTATTTTTAATACGAATATCTCACAGTCAGAATGCTGTCTACCGTATGCCTACAGAGATGTACAAAATAATGGGAACATCTGGGAAATAGGCGATATGTCTTTATTAGTAAGGTGTTGCACTACCATTTGCCTTTAAAACAGCTTCCAACCTTCTTAGAATAGATTCTCATAGCTTTTGAATAGCCGCCAATTGTAATGTACCATTCGTCGATCAGAACATCAGACAATTCCTTCAGAAATGTTGGACTAGGGAATCTGCTTCTCACGCTGCTCTCCAAAACTGCCCACAGTGGTTAGATAACATTCAAGCCAGGTGATTTAGCGGGCCAGAGAAGATGTTGAAGCTCATATTGGTGCTCCTCAAACCAAGACACAACTGCTGTAGTTGTGTACGGCGCATTATCAGCTTGAACAAACGGCAACTTTGTTGGAAAATAACATTTGGACCATAGAATTCACCTGATCACCTAGACTGTTCAAGTACTCGCTGGAAGTAACTCGAACACGTAGAGTAATGAGAGGACTATACGAATACCAATATATGGCCGCCACAATCATCACAGATCCACCCCCCATATTTGACAGTTGAAAACAGACATTCCTAATTGTACGCGTCCTCGGAGGTACTTCATAAGTAAACCCGACCTGCTGTTGGGAATAATGTAAATCAGGACTCATCGGACCAAATCACACGTTTCCAATCATCAGCTGTCCAGGTTTTATGCTCATGACACCATCTTAGACCCGACCTACTGTTGAGAATAATGCAAATGACGGCTAATCGGACCATATCACACGTTTCCACTCATCAGCGGTCCACGTTTTATGCTCATGAAACCATCTTTTTCGCATTGTAACCTTAATTTAGCTGATTATAGGTTTAGCAGTTGCAGCTCCTTACATGGATGGGCCGCGGGTGGCCTAGTGGTCAACGTTAGTGACTGCCACGGATAAGACCTCGGGTTGGATCCCAGGCATGTACGAACGCTCGAACCACTAAATATCAGCCGTGCATCGGATGGGCATGTTAAGCCGTCGGTCCCCGGATACTGGCCCCCGGTAATAAATAAGAGCGTATTCCTCCCCCTTTCTACCTCGCTTCCGAGTTACTTTCCTATCGGGCACTCTAGCCCAAATCTCCTAGCTTCCTATTTCTAAGGGTTGTTTAAGACACTCCGTTCCTAAAATCCTCTACATAGGATATGATCTGACCTTTCATGGATTCTGGCTTTGTGTAGTTCTCCTCGGACTGGTTTTGTGAAAACAGCGTGTCCCAGGTAAATATTGAGTTCTTCTGTCACTTTTACTGCAGTTTGCTGTGTTGCTTGGACACAAACCATTTTAATGTTCGATGGTCTCTCTCATACAGTCTCGGTTTTCGCCCACTATCTCTTCGACGATGAAGTCTTGCTATGCTTTGGATATGCAGAAATAACCGCGGACACCGTTGCTCTTGAAACATCAAACGATTTGTCTGTTATGGTTACAGCGGCTCCTGCTAAACTGGCTTCTACGATTTGTCTTCGTTGGAAGTTTGACAGGTCGCCCATTTCGCCAACCACTCGTACGAACCTGTGCTGAACCCAACTTATACTATACTGGCATACAACCTAGAGAATGTTTACAAATCATGGTGTTATTTTGTTCAATCCCTGTATTTGTAAATGTCATTTTATGTTGCTTTCCGTGAATAGGATCGCATAAAGTTTACGCGATTCTCTGATAAGGAACATTTTTACATTATGCTTACTCAAACGATCTACTGTAGCATCTAGTCAGAAATTTAAGGGCTGCAATCCTTTTAAATTAAAGAATCTGAGTTCTTCTTTTCAAACATATGAAACTTTTATGTTCCCTTTTGTTTATTCACTACACATTCCTCTGTTATTGACGTCTTATTTCTAAAGCCGGTAGTAAAATACGAGCTTACCTTTGCTGCCAAGCAGAATGGAAAGGGAATGTTGCTTTTATGCAACTTCACTCAACCATATCCTTAAAAAATAGTGAAGGAAAAAAGAGGAGACGTACTTTCAGTGCCTGTTCTCTCAGTAAATTTATTGATTTCTTTATTTCAAAAATAATGCATACGAAACATTGTGTAATGAAAGAAAAAGAACATAAGTTAAAAATCCGCAGCCCCTAGAAAAGGCGGAGCTAGGAGGCGACTTGCTCTCTTATGCTAAAGACCTGCCCTGATCAATGGCGTCATTGGAAATTCTCTTCTAAGCATTTGGTGCAATTTACTTAAATTTAATAGGAATCTAATAACCAACAAAGAAGAGATTTCTTTTTAATAAGCCAGGATGTACTAGATGCGTTATCTCGACAAAACTGAAAAATATTAAATACTAGCTCATAGCCCGTGCCCTGCACAGGTGAAAAAGCGGTGACAGGCGCTTTACACCTGTGCACGGCACGGTTGAATTATTAATGGGCAATCTATAAGATAGTTCACTAACAACGAAATTATCGTAATATTCCCATGACAGAAGCCTATTAGACGGAGCACATTCGTGTTGCCACAGATGGAGTCGTTTGTCCCATAACTTTATTTTATTTTCCGGTATTTCTCCTTGATTTTACGTATCGCGCGATAGAGGTGAGCTTAGTTCCGATTTCAGCCACCGGATAAAAGCAGATGGCGCTGCAAGTGCTGAATGACGTCAGAGCATTATTCCTTTTCATGAAATTACTCTGCAATGCGAAGAAAATTAAATAAAACCCGGCATAACACCTACGTAACAGAACAAACGTCGCAGGCAGTCGTTCGAGCTCGTGCGTGTTGCCACAGATGAAGTGGTTTGTCTTTCTAACTTTATTTTATTTTCCGGTATTTCTCCTTGATTTTACGTATCGTGTGATAGCGGTGAGCTTAGTTCCGATTTCGGCCACTGGATAAAAGCAGAGATGGTGCTGCAAGTACTGAATGACGTCAGATCGTTAAGAACAAAGAAGATAACACACTAATAAAAGATAGCCTATTATATTGGTTTTATGTTTTTCAGTAAAACTTCATGAAAAGGTTTCCAAAATGATAAGTAGTAGAACTAGATATTTCCAAATAAAATCAGGTTCCCTGATATATTCTATGAGTGGAAAGTTCTCTGATTTATTCGTCGTATTAAAGTGCATTCTTCGAGGTTGCAAGTGAAATAGCTGTGATTCATATGGAAAATGCCGTGCAGCTTACTAGCTACTGCTTTGAATAAAAGCTTGGCGCTAGTGTTACGCATTACTTTGGTAATGAACCAGCAAAGTTACGAAAAAAATGTTGGATATTAGCTGACGATAAAAAAATTTACATTGAGTGGATTTCTATTTCTAGAGAAAGATCAAAATACACCGGCAAACGAGTCTTCTGTAGATAAAGACAAAAATGTTACAACTGACGGTTCCCTTGCCTTCATAGATTTAGCTGAAAATCTAAGGGCGGAAGGAATGAGTTTAGTTGTTACTACAAATTCCTCAGGGAAGGAATCGTCCTCATCGGTAAAGACATATTTGCTTCAGTTTACAGCTTTTCAGATGAAACACGGGGATGCGACTGTTTACCAGGACAAGACAAATGAAAGCGTTTTTACTGTAAGCACGCTTCGCCCGAACGTTGAAGTTCGGAATGATTCCAGATAACTTTCAGACCTTATAGGCTTTTATAAGTCCACGAAATATTAAAAAGATATCATAGACCAGACTGCAAGAAATTTCCTGTATGATCTACATCACACTGTTAACCAATGAAGTTCTTCGTCAATGTAGTGGATTTGGCGATTTTAAACGCCCTAGATCCGGTACTGAAGGAAACACCGCAAGCGCATTCGATACCACATAGAAAACGGCAAAACTAAAGCAGTAGAAAAATTTGGTTTTCGTAAGAAAACTAAGTATTAAGACATTGCACATACTGTAGTAGATGACGTACGGGTACGTTCTACGAAATGTAATCACCTAAACAATTTTTAAGTTGATTGTATCACTTAGCTGCTCTCTGAGATTCAGAGGTTAGCTCCACAAAGAAATACAAACTACCAGATAATTTTTTAACTGATTTGCTTACTGTTGCTGTATCAAACTTCTCCATTTACATCGATCTTGACACACAACTCGGGCTTCATTGACATCCATCACTCGACGTACACAAGGCCTTCTACACTTCATACTCCTAATCTTTTTCTCGTGCCGACACTACTGCATCTGATCCTCCCATGACTTCCTCGGCTTTCCTCTGCCTTTCGTCAGTGCTACTTGGGCTAAAAAAAATTTCTTAGTAAGCATCTCATCACTCATTGTTTCAACATGGCCGCACCACTTAACAATATTAGTCTGTACCTTGCTAACAACACTTTGCTTCACATTACACAGCTGTAACACATCTTCATTCCTCACACAATCAGAACGAGTCTTGCCACAAACTCCCGGTAAGTAACGCATTTCTCCAGCACACAATCGACTCATGTTTTTTCTGTAGTGCCCAGGTTTCACTACCATACATAAGAGTAGAGACAATTGCACTCTCCTACACAGCCATGTGGGACTCTCTTGAGAACCCACCAATTTCTGTGAGAACCTCCCAAAGTCGCTATGACTGTCAATGAAGAATTCACTCAAATACTAATTTCACCGTCCAATTTGTTCTCTCTGTCAAACATGCTTCCTAAATGCCCACACTCATTCATCTAGTCAATGACGGTGCCATTTAGACTCATATTACATTCAGTACTACCAGTTCCTTGCTCGAAAACCATAACTTTGTTTTTTTCCCTTATTTATACTCACTTTGAATTTCATGCAAACTTCGCACATCTAGTACAACATACCCTGCAACTCACTTTTGCTTTCTACCAACATGACAATGTCATCAGCATACAGCAATCTACGCACACGGATATCACCAAGACATAAACCAGTATTTATTTTGGCTTTAAGCATGCATGCATCCATAAATATAATAAACAGCCATGGTGACATTACACAACCTTGTCTGACTCCTGCACCAACAGAAAACTATTTTAATAAAACACCATTCACTCGTACTCAAGCGCTACTGCCAGCATACATGGCTTTTACACTATTAAGTAAATTCCCAGTAACACCATATGTATTCAATGCCTTCCACAAAAGTGTCCTATTTACTCGGTCGTAAGCTTTCTCTAAATCTATGTAGGCAGCAAAAACTTTCTTACCAACAGCGAGATACTTTTCAATCATCATGCGCAACGCAAACATATGTTTTAGTGCTGCCTTTACCAGGCATAAAACCACTTTGAACATCCCAAACTTTCTCTGACGTAAGAACCCGGGGACGTTTTCAATAGTGACCTTACCAAACACTTTCCCTGGCACACTCAGTGAGCTAATACCACGATAGTTCTTGAATTCAGTCTGATCCCCTATTCCCCTAATACACGGGAACAATGATAGCATCCTTCCAATTCCGAGGGACTATTCCTAACTCCCAGCACAACTGGCAAATTTCAGTTAACCAGTCAATTACAGAGTCCCCACCATATTTCAACATCTCAGCAGTTATGCCATCTACTCCCGGAGCCTTACCAGTCTGTAGAGACTTTAGAGCTTTACACACTTCTTCTCTTGAGATCCCTCCTGTGCTTCCACCCTTCACTGTGACAACATCTCCTTCTGCCTCAGAATCACCTTCTCTTTCTTGATCTAAGTTGATTGTACTCCTGTATTAATTACATCAGGTCGTTCGAAAAATAATGACCGATTTTCTGAGGTACCACATTCAACTCGCCCACAATGCTTGCAGACCAACGCGCTCGCAGCGTCATTCGTACGAGTTGAAGGACGAGTCAGACGCCAAATACACGCCATAATATGTTGAGCTGCAGTCGTTGCAACTCGTGTGAGAGTGATCTGTACAACATGTTAGAAAGGAGTGAGTTGCGGGTGATTCTGCTTCATCAGTTCAATTGGGAATAATGCGTCACAAACCTACCGTAATGTGGTCGAGGCATGGGGCGAGAAGGCAATATCGGAACGTACTGTTTATCGGGGGTTTGAAAAGGTTAATTTTCGTTCCGGTGACACGAACCTACAAGGTGAGGAGGGCAAAGAACGACATTCAGTCATTAGGAACAACGCTCTGAAGGCAAATGTGGAGTCAAATCTTCGTGTGACCGTAAGAGAACTCTACAAACAGTGACAGTAAGAGAACTCTCCAAACAGTGACAGTAAGAGAACTCTCCAAACAGTGACAGTAAGAGAACTCTCCAATCATTTCCGAACATCTCCACCAAATTGGTAAGGTCAAGAATCTCGATACGTTGGTCCCACACGAACAGACGGAGAATCAGAAACAACAACGATTTGAGATGAGCAGTAACCTTCAGCTTCGCAACGAAAAGGAGCCCCTACTTGATTGCATTGTAACCCGTGATGAAAAGTGGGTGCTATATGACAACCGTAAGCAATCTGTACAGAAACTAAACCATGGTGAACCACCGAAATGACATCCTAAACAAAGGTTGACGCCAAAGAAGGTTTGTTAAGAGTGTGATGGACTGCTCACGGTGTCATACACTACAGGCTCTTGAATGATAGTAAATGCATTACATCAGTCCAATACTGGGAAGAAATTGACCAAATGCACCAGAAGTTGTGTTCCAAACAGCTATCTTTGGTGAACAGGAAGGGTCCTATCTTCCTCCACGACAACGAGAGACCACACGTGTCACAAATGACGAAACCGAAACAACCCGAACGGAAGTTCGAAACCCTCCCACATCCAGCCTACTCGCCTGACTTGGCTCCTACTGATTTTCACCCGGTCGAGCATTTTAGCAATTATCTCAAGGACAGGACCTTCAGAAACGGAGGGGAGGTCGAAATTCCAATTCGTGACTTTCTTGCATCCAGGGAGCCAGATTTCTTCCGGACTGGCATTGAAGTACCTGATACTCGCTGGCAGAGGTGTGTACCCGCTGAAGGCGCCTATTTCGAACAAATCAAGGTTATGTGCCATGACGTGTGTCTCTTTCATTTTTATTCAGCAAATCGGCCATTATTTTATGAATGACCTGGAATTTATATTAATATTTCATATCCTCTTAGGACTTCCTATACAGTATAATGATTGTTTTGATGCTTAAGTTCCTAATATTTAACACTACTATAGTTTCCGCTACATGAAAGGTTCAATGGCGACGTTATTAAAATTTCACACCAATAACACGACATTGATTACGAAATATACTCATTGATGACATACTTAAAATTTAGGCAGTTATTACAATAAACTTTGTTGAAACGTATTCTGGGGACAGTATTCCGTCACTTTTTCTTAAGAGCAATGAAAATGGTCACGACACCGCCCTGATGGTCGAGTATTCAAGGGCGTAAGTTTCTGACTACTCGTTTCAGTACTGGATGCGGTGTTCCTTCATTTCACTGGAAGGAGGGTTGAACCGCCACAGTAAGCAACTAAATGGCCTATAAGCAGTCTACTGTCGCGAGTGTAGTGCTACTGGCTCCAGGGAACGAAAAGAGCCAGTGCCGTAAGACAAACACAAAATTCACGCCTCACAGGATTCGAGACCAGACACATCTCGAGCGAATGGTCAGAAGCCAGCGACGAGGCAGGGTGTTTCTTTACAGCATTCTCTCTCTCTCGTCTCCCTCCCTTCTCTCTTTTCTCTCTCCCTTCTCTCGCTTTCTCTCCCTCTTCTCTCATCTCTCTCCTTCGCTCTTTTTCCTCTCTCTCTCTCTCTCTCTCTCTCTCTCTCTCTTCTCTCTTTCTCTCTCTCTCTCTCTTTCTTCTCTGTAAACCGTGGCCCCAAATCACGAATCGGACGACTGTTTGTAACCTTCAGAGTTGCTCGTGGTGATCGTTAAACCTGGAAATACAAAATATAAAACTGATTGTTACTAGGTTCCATGTGTGCAAAAAACAAAACAAAAAAAAAAACAAAAAAAAAACGCTGTCTTGGTTTTAAGAAAGAATGATGAAAATGGTTACCTATTTTTTATTTATTTACTACGTTTTTTAGGGAGTTTATTAAGTTCTAACAATAAGTGGGAGAGAATAACAGATGAACGTTTACATTCCTGGTTAATTTCGCATCATCTTTTAACTGTAAAACCAATGCCGAGGGAGCCAATGGGATAACAATTGGTGGAATCCAGGAAGTTAGTTCATAAGACGGACGAATGGTCGTAGACGCTTGACCTTTCGTCCGAGGTGTCGAATCCCGGAAGAGGCATGAGTAGTGCGATTTTCTGATGGCGATGGATGTGTCGCTTTTACGAAATCAGAGGCCTCATATTAACGACGGGAGAATTCTTACATCCCTTAGAGCTGCTCACGGTGGTCGTTAACCCCGAAACAAAATAAACTAATCAGTTGATTTCTTACATCAGATAATAGTGAAGGGGAATATTGAAAATATGGTGATCCGGACAGTCATGAACTTTTATACCGAAAAACACCAATGGCAATTTCAAGAAGATCTAAAACACAATATGCAAGGTCCCAGTAGTACAGTATGTGAGTTGTGGGACTTACTAAGGCTATTTAATAGTATAACAGACATAGTTTTTTGACATTATTTCACAAATTGTTTTTTTGAATAAAACCGACAATATTCGTTTATATGCCATAAACTTTTAAATTTATAACCTTACGCAGAAAACATAACAAAATAATGATATACAAAATACCCTATATGATCAAATGTATCCGAACACCTATGCTGAGTAGTGGATATACCTATATACGTCAGAGTCATGAGCCGTAAATATATAAAGTGATGCACTTGACCTGGAAAACATCACAGAGAAGCATGCACGGTAGAATGGGCTGTACGGCAAAGCTCAGTGACTTCGACGTAGCACAGAGTGATGAATCACACTTTACCATCTGGTTGTCCGACGGATGAGTCTAGGTTTGGAGGGTTCCAGGTGAACGCTAACTGCCAGACTGTGTTTTTCTAGCTGTGAAGTTTGGTAAGGAGGAGGCATCATGAAACGCGGCAATTTTGAATTGGTTGTGTTAAGCTTCCTAGTTCGAGTGCCAGAGAATCTTATTACTGCAGCTTACGATGACATTCTGGACAATTTTGCGCCCCCATCAGTATAGCAACAGTTCGGTGAAGGCCCTTTTCTTTTGAAGTGGATACGTTTTTAAAATCGGTACTATGGGGGTACCCTCTAGGAAAACTTGACCGACATAATTTCTTACCATTGATCAAATGCTTATAATTTCTAAATTATAAAAATTAGCTAAAATCTTATAACTGACATAAAAATAAAAATAACCAATGATTCTGAAAATATCAACTTCATGCGCATGCGCGTTGAGAGGGTAGAGCGTCCGCCATTTTCGGGTCTAATATGCTGAGTCAAGCGCCTTGAAATTAGTATAACTCCAGATCGCGTAGAGGTAGGATCCTGATATTGGTCTCAAACGATTCGTCTGGATGAGATCTATCTAAAAACTAATAATTCAAAAACATTTAATAAGTTATAAGTGATAAACGAAAAAATATTTGTGAGAAAATTAAAATGTCTAAATATTTGAAGCAAAAGTCCGACTCAAAATACTACAAACGTATATCAGAAAAAGGAACTCAAAAGGAATCGAATAAATCCATACTACTAATGCAGAACGATGTAGGGCTAATAGACAGAAAAAGAAAGCCGAAGCACCGCAACGCGTGGAGCCACAACCAAGCACTTCTACAGCTAGTACATGTGAACCAATGGACTACTTGGCCGTGAGTGAAACTTGGACGGATAATTCTAGTCCCATAAATTTGCCTGATTTTGAATTGAAAGCGAAAAGAAATAGGGCAATAGCCCAATACACACCATCCTCTTCTAAACGTACTACTTCACCCACAAAACGAATTGCTGGGGGAGTTGCCATTTGCAGAAACATCAACAGTCTAACAGATTGCCAACCCGTAAATGTCTCAGTTAACAACAGATTGAGAATCGAAGATGACTATGCATAATTGATGAGACAATGTCTGCTAAAACTCACTTCATACTTGGTTCGGTTTACATTCATCCCAACGTTTCACAAACATCACTAAAGGTCTTAATGTTCCGGATGCTATGCGATTACTCTGAAATTATCACGAAAAGTATTCCAAATATGGTACCGGATACCCAAGGGCCCATGATTCTTACTGATGACTTTAACATTGACGTGCAACAAAACACCAACTTACTCAAGTTCGTGAAAGACAATTTCGGCATGACTTATAAAAATTCTCCACCAACTACCTTAAGCAATACTTGTATCGGCTTAACCTTTGTACGAAACATAGATGTGAATTGTATGCTATATGTTTGTTACTTCTCATATAATCGCCTTTTAATAAATAAAATTATAGTCTAACTGCATTCATCTTTCATTTATCAATCGACTTCTACTTCAAACCCCTTACTATCAAATACGTATCCTTGTAAATAAAACCTGCGGGTGTGTCCCGGACACAGCCAACCCCCATTTCTTTTACCGACTGAATAAAGTTCCCGTTCACAAAACTACGCCCGTGCAGGTGTGGCTTGATGAGATGTATGTGAAAAAACTTGACTAACCTGCACAGAGCCGCGATCGTAACCCCATGAAACACATTTCAGATGAATTGGAAAGATGACTACGAACCAGGCAGAACAGCGCGATATCAGTTACCTACCTACCTAATGCCCTAGAGGTAAATTGGAAGGCAATACCCGCAACTACGTAACCAAATCTAGTAGAAAGCCTTCCAGCAGAGAGGAGACTGATAGCAACAAAGAACTCGATATTAATCCGTTTACTATTAGAGGAAGTTTGTGGATAGGCAGTTGTCAGGATATTTTTGATCAGATAGTCTATATCAGCTTTCTGTTCTTCGCGTATGAATTTATATTTAATTTCAAGGTTTCTTCTCAGTGCTTTTTGATGCAGTTTATAACCCCGATAAATCGCCTATACACGCTTTCTACTCAAATTCTTGTGTGACGCTGTTACACGCAGTTCATTATGGAAATGGGAGTGGTCAGGTTTGTGGGTTTTGATTTTCCCGAATCAAAACCTACAAACCTGACCACTCCCTCAGACTGTTGATTTCGGGGTATGCTAACTCCACCCGTACGTTGGAGAGAGCTTTAGCAACTTACTTAAAACCACTTATAGCAAATTCTTCAGTTTCCATTAATAGTTCTACTCAGGCATTAACGCGAATAAAATCTTTTGATCCCAAGGGAAACTCATTTGTTATGGCTTCTCTTGATGTAGTGTCTCTGTTTCCAAATGTTCCACTTGAAGTAGTCCACTCGATTATTGAAGGGAAATTGCTTGCTGACAACTCAATTTCCCCTTTGGAGGTTGATGCAATCATTTCCGCTTTGAAATTGGTTGCAAAACGTTCTTATTTCAAATTTGATAGCAAATTCTACCAACAAATGGAGGGGGCGCCAATGGGGTCTCCTCTCTCCCCTGTTCTGGCCGAAATTTTACTGCAGTCATTGGAAGATAAAGTTCTGAGCCAATTCACGAATCAACCGGCACTCCTCTTAAGATACGTGGATGATATGTTGGTCTTCTGGCCTCACTCCATGGTACTTCTGAACGAATTTACCACATGTCTGTCCAACCAATATCCTACTATCACCTTCACAATGGAACTTGAACAAAATGGTATATTACCCTTTCTGGACATTTTATTAACTCGTGACTTGACTTCTAACCTTATCAAATTATCCGTCTATAGAAAACCGACCTTCACACCTTGTCTTATACCTTTTATCTCTTCGCACCCCCGGAACACAAAGCTTCAGCCTTACGTTTTTTAATTAAACGAGCATTTACTCATTCCTCTACCCGTAAGATACGTCAGGACGAACTAGCTCTTATACAGAACATGGCCATATCATTTGGATATCCCGCCTGCTTCTTTCGGGAACTTCTACAGAAATTTGAAAGACTAAGATTTACGACGTTGTCAAGGGAAGTCGTTCCCCCTATATACGTTGGTAAAGTTGATTTCATCCCTCCCGTAGTTTCTATATTGCGGAAGGTATGTAATAAATATAATATTAAATTTGGAATTTGCACCAAAAACATTTTTT
The DNA here is from genome assembly GCA_039090855.1 of Macrothele yani. NCBI lineage: Eukaryota > Metazoa > Arthropoda > Arachnida > Araneae > Macrothelidae > Macrothele > Macrothele yani. Next base: position 163,571,310 of record CM077029.1, on the reverse strand, counting down.
CTACCATACGTAACGACAGAGATCAAGTTGTCACTTTGAATAAAGCAGGAATATATCGTATCCCATTGCTTCCCTCGGCTCCTAACGAAGATATCAAATACTACATAGGTTCTACCCTTAGAAGTCTGAACATTAGATTGTCTGAACATAAATATGCACTTCGAACTGACTGCATTTCTACTTCATTTACTACAGCTGTTCGCCAGGGAGGTTACTCTCCCGATTGGCCTAATACAATAGTACTCTATTCCAATGTAAACAAACAAACCGTCTTTTTTACCGAGAGTCTGTATATAATCTCTTATGGTAATACCTGTTGTAACTTGGACTTACCTGTTTTTGTTCCTAGACAATGGAGAAAAAAAAAAAAAATTACTTCTCCCATTCAAAAAAACTGAAGAAGAGGACCTTAATTAATCGATTATATTATTTGTACATATTACTTTTGTTCTGCTGTTTTCCTCAATTGGCATCACCTGCGGTTTTGAACAAATGTATTGTGGGTCTCGCGGGGGAGACTGGTTATATATTGCGGCACTTCCCTATGCTTTGTGGCACTGTTGGGTGGCCTGAGGACGGGTGCTATTGTAGCCCCGAAAGATCTTGCCATTTTTTAAATATTTTAAAATCATGTCTTTTATTGTAAATAAAGTTTTTTATTGTACAGTCAGAGATGTTGGTTTGATGATATCGTACGGAGACAGCACGCCTCTAAGTAATTATCTCCTATACGTACGAATTTTTAACAAGTATTACGTATATAACGAACGAAGTGTAAAGCTTTCAATATATGGGAACCTAGTTATAACCCAATATATCGGATAAAAGCTCTTATTATATGATGTGTCGGGCTACATATAGTCAATAATAAACAGTTCATCAATTAATGGGAGGTGAATTCTGATTCCTTTTTTAGTTTTTCCTCTTGGCACGAGTAGAAATCTGAAAATACTTTTCGGCTCATGCGTGGTAGACAGTGATGTGGATTCCGGGAAACTACGCAAGCAAAAGTTTTGAATGAAACAAAAATCTACGGGCTCGAATTACCATCTGAAAATCACGATATTGACAATATTTCGTAGCCATCAGGGGATTGTATGAGAAGCTTTTTACATTCTTAAAATAATTTTATTCAGATATTATATACATTCGTTATTTTGTTTTCTTAATTGACTGTTATTTCGAGGCAAGTAGTTTCTTACTGGCGCTTTATTACACACTAATTTACTTTCTCGAGAAAATACTGACTAATAATAGTAATTTTGGTGCTTCGGTGCACCAGAGTTTAAACCGTGAATTGATTTTAATGCTTAAAACGATATCTGCGTTTAGTTTATACATTACAAGTTATTAGACTGAGAACTGAACGAAAATCTATTTTTATCAAGAGAGAATGCTCAGTTTGGTGAATTTATGTACGCAATTGTGGCATTACAAACAATAATTGCTTCGAAGGCTTCGTTTTTTATTGTTTAATAGTTTAACTTAAGGGCATTAGAAGCCAATTATTTCCTCAAAAAGTTTAAGCAGCAATTATTTCCTCCGGTTCACTTTCTATTGGTAAGAGTCAACTTATTACTTCAGCTTAGGACCTGCAAGGTAATTGTCAGAAAATTAGGTACATGCATAAAAATTCTGAGTTTTTGCACAATTCGGTTTAACTAAAAAAACATTATTCTGAAACGCAGCGAAATTTCCAGCTTTAATTCCTTGGGAGAAGCACTTCATTATTTTTCGTAAACGAACAATTCACAGTCAAGATGCATGTCTTAAAAAAAAAAAAAAAAAAAAAAGGAAAACATATTCTCCGAAGTACGTTTCTTTATTGGCAAATCATGAAACTGCGTAGCACCGAAATACATCCGTTAAAATTTGTGTACACCCTGCTCTGCTTTGGTTACTACAAGCTTAAATCGGCAGTGCGATCCGAAAGCATTTCTTTCAGACAAAACTTTAGGGAAGAATTAATTTACTAGATTTCATAAACATTTCACCATGCAGATATAAATGACAATACATCTTTTAATTTCTTATATATTTGCGTGACAGGCCAAACACACACCCCTGCAGCAGCTTCCAGCAAAACAGTATTATATACACTGTATTGACAAAAGTCCCAGGACACCTAGAAGAAAAACACAACATAGCATTTATTGACATAGGCTACATTAGTACGGTGTCGGTCCACTTTTGGCCTTAATTCATGCACTGACCTTTCGGGACATGCTTTCGTCAAGGTTTTAAAACACAGCTATAGGTATGCGCTTCCATTCAATACATAATGGTGCCGCTAACTCTTGCTTAGTAGTAGGCCTTGTTTTCAAACTTCTTATGCGGCGCTCTAATTCCCCCCCCCCCCATAGATGCTTTATGGAATTAAGATCAGGGCTCTGCGCTGTCCAGTCCACACACGATACGGAATTATCGTCAAACGACGCCCTAACAGTTCTTGCTTAAATGCTCGGTGCATTATCCGGCTGGTACCAACAAGGCTCGGTTCTATGGTATTGCCAAAGAGTTGGTAGGACATAACTGTCCAGAATATCGAGGTAGGTGTGCTGGTTAAAAGGCTTGTTCACGATAGGCCGGGACCATACCACGAAAAAACACCCCCACACGAGTACACTGCCAGCTCCAAACCTGAAAGTAGAAACAGTACACCGTGGTAAATAGCGTCCCCCAGGCTGTCGTCATATCCATACACGGCCATCAGACTAATGGATCGGGTATCTGGATTCATCCGTTTATAGGACCACTTTCCATTAATCTACGGTCCACGATAAATGTTCTTTACAGCATGCTAAACGACGAGTAGCATTCCGAGTGGAGATCAAAGGCTTATGAGCAGCCGCAAGACTATGATAACCCATGGAATGAAGTTCTTTGAGAATGGTACGTGTATATACCGAGGTTCTAGCATTTTTACTCACATGCACACTTAGGTCCTATGCAGGAAGTACTCCGTAGACTAGCTGTAACGACTATCCCAAGGCTTCGGCGTCCTCTATCATTGATTTTCTTTGGTCTGCCGGTAAGTTTTGCTCCTTCAGGCACGCCATGTGTCTTCCACTTATTCAGTACATCCAAAACAGTTGACTTGGGAATGTTTAAACGCATCTCGATTTCATTTATGGACAACCGACTAATATAACACCTAACAATCTTTCCTTTCTCAAAGTCAGTTCTCTCCCGCCGCGACATTTTTACTCAACCTCACAGTGCGATATGATTGCGATCAGCTGCAGGCTTGTTTTTATATCGTATGCAGGAGCTATATAGCGCATCTCAACAACGCAGCGAATCCGTTCATTTTCTTTTGAAGAGGTGTCCGGTGACTTCTGTCAATATAGTGCATATGTTCATCATATTTCGATAAAACAGAAATCAGAAAATGAATAAAAGTAATGAGGGTCTTTTAGTAGATATGAATAATGCAGACAAATTATCAGTTTCTCGAACAGTTACTTAAGTTACCTCGACTCTGTAGTTAAAGAGCACATAAAAAAGTTTACACACTGAAATAACTGCTAAAATTAGAGATGTATCATATATGAATAGTCCGACTAGCCGGCAAAAAGCGCTTTTCTCACTAGTAATTTTTTTTGTTAAGAGGAAATATATGTGTATTAATGTCAATCAGTATTTTGACTTCGATGTGTGTTTTTGTACACACATAATGATACCGATAACAAGAATGTTGTAAATGTCGTTTGTTTCCCCATGTTCATGGTAACTAACCTCTTGCTGACATGGCATAACTTACTCAAGCTAGGTTATGGATCATAGTTGTGCAATATCAACGAGAGCGTTGATGAAAAAAAATAACAAACATCCCCCTCGAATTGTAATATCTTTTGTCAAAAAAGTAATACGTAAATGCACGCCAGTACACAAAGTCCTTTCCCACTATAACTGCTTCTAAACCAGTGATTCACCCGACGTGGAAGTGGTGGGGGGAGGGCTGTATAGGATACTGGGTATGAACTCGCGTTTGCAGCGCTCTTTGCGGCGAAAAGAGGAATTAACAAAAGTAAGTCATAAAATATAACAAGCAGAAGGAAAGTTCCAGTTAGAAAGCAATAGAATAGAACCCATTGCACACAGAAACCGCGTCACAAAATTCGAAAGCTGACGAGAAAAGGCGGAAAGTGATCAATGGCAAGGCAAAAGAAGAGAACAAGACTTATCGTATGATAAAGTATTTCACTTTAATGCCCATGCAAGATGGTTGTCATTCGCTATAATAAAAAACAGCGGACGTGGATGACTGTCTCGATGACTCCCAAAATGTACCTTTGTGGACGGATGAGAGTACATGAAACGTCTTTGGCACCAACACGGTGCCACAGGCGGGGGATATACGCTCCTTCAGGTAGGTCTTCAGGGTCAACCGAATTTGTTGCATACATATTCAGTTCCACATATCCTTTGGAAAAGGGGCCCAAAGGTGTCATACGGGGTGAACTCGCCAGCCAAGGCACAGCACATTCTGGAAAAATCCACTGACTACAAAATGTAGATGCAATCCAGGCAATTATAGCCACTGGTGCTACACTGCGCAGCGGGTGGACGTGCCTAGTTTGCATCTACATTTGGAAGTATCATTAAGCAGCGTCTAGCAACTGGATGAATGGTACGTTTTCCAACAAGTCACTCAAATGGCTTCTGATCCTGCAGGAGATACAAAAATGAATAAATAAATACCGTGTTTTTCAAATATAGTAAGACACTTTCTTTTCCAAAAACATTGGTGTCAAAATCCCCCTGCGTTTTATATACCGAAGGTCATTGTTATCGTTATTAATTTTTTACGGGACTTTGTTAGGCTTTATTTCTTGAGGATGGGGTATCAGTGTAATTATTTTTATTTCCTCTATTTTATTGAAAACGTATTCTATGTTATGTTGTAAATATATACGCATGTGCGTGCTGCTATCTCCTTCATGTCACTCCCGTATGGTTTCGAATTTCACTGAAACATCTCCCATGCGGTCTTCTTGTGGGGCTTTTCCTGTCCCTTGGAATCCAGTCTAGAATTTCGGTGGTCCGTTCTTCTGGCAACATACCCAGTTCATTGCCATTTCAGGATGTCTTCCACTCTTGCCATTTTCCTTATCCATGAGTCCATCTTCTTATTTCTCCTGGTTACACCAAGCATGCATCTCTCCAACTTTCTTTCAGTTGTCAGCAGCCGTTGTCTGCAGTCTTTAGACATGGAGTAGACTAGCGCAAGATAGATTGTGGAAGACATTTGGGGAGACCTTCATCCAGCAGTGGATTGATAATGATTGATGGTGATGATGATGTTGCTATAAAGACTGCTAAATTATTGTGAAATATTATAGTTTCATCTTAGCTATAGTGGCTTTTCCTGTCCCTTGGAATCCAGTCTAGAATTTCGGTGGTACATCGGTGGTCCGTTCTTCTGGAAACATATCCAGTTCATTGCCATTTCAGGATGTCTTCCACTCTTGCCATTTTCCTTATCCATGAGTCCATCATCTTATTTCTCCTGGTTACACCAAGCATGCATCTCTCCAACTTTCTTTCAGTTGTCAGCAGCCTTTGTCTGCAGTCTTTAGACATGGAGTAGACTACCGGAAGATAGATTGTGGAAGAAATTTGGGGAGACCTTCATCCAGCAGTGGATTGATAATGATTGATGATGATGTTGGTATAAAGACTGCTAAATTATTGTGAAATATTATAGTTTCATCTTAGCTATAGTACCTGATACCCCTCTGCCCTTTCCCCACAATGTCTTTATATCGTAAATGCTTTGTATGTATACTATACTTTCATGTTTATCCATTGTTAACTAGGCGTTGTTGTTTTTTATGATTCACGCCTGCAATTGCGCTAGACAGGTGTATTTCTGACCGTGTGCATACAAGTGTACTCGTGAGCTAATGGTTTAAAATACAGTTCAAGCACCTGCCTCCTATGTTGTACATTGCGATCTCAAACGGGACACAGAAGGGATTATCATAATCCCTTTAAAGTGACAGGAAGAAAAGCAGGGAGATAAGCCCATTTTAGGACGAAACATCACATAAAACGCTTAAGACATATGCCAACAAACTGGGGAATCGTAGAGAAAATGGAAAATTCTATTCATTCGGAAAAATCCATTCGTGAAACGTGCAGATTTTTCTTCAACTTCAACTTTAACTGGAGGAGATCCCAGCAGTACCGAAATACAATTTTACGGTTGCTGTGTGTTAATTAAAGAAAAAGTTGGAAAGAGGGATGCTTTGTCTATTTACATTGTCTTCACATATTTGGAAGATTTTCAACAGAGTATTTTTATTTGCAGTTTGCAACGGAAGATACTACGTCACCTGACAGTCTCGCTTCCTTGCTGTTCGCCAACAAGAAGCAGAAGTTAGCCAGTTTGCTTCTTTGATGTTATTTTATTATTTCGAACGGTTCTTGCCAAACTTTAAATTTAAAAAAGAAATTCCCCGTTCCTAGGAATTATTTGTATGCGGCAGGATACAGATAGATTTCGACCAAGGCCATCTTATTTTGACATATCAGCCATGAGGCGACGATGACAATCCGAAGCGAAGGCCATTCGTTGGCTGCATGAAGGAGTGACATCAGAAGAAAATCTAACAACGCATGCACGTCATTGGCTGATGGACTGAATGGCGTTTCTCTGCGTTGTTTTCATGAGCGGTATCGCACTTTTCTCATTTCACAAATCGTAAGGATTCGATGATTTATAAGCTGCTGTTTCTGAGCACAAAATTAAAATTTTTTCTTCATAAAAATCCTTAAAGTGCCATTTTTGTCTTAAATTTTTCTCAAAACGTAAGGAGGCGTCTTTTAATCTGGAAAATATGATAAATAAATAAATAGAATCTGTCGTAGCAAGTCACAGGTTTTTTTTTTGTTTTTTTATCTCGCAGTTCTCCATGACCCAGCTAATGTTGTTTTATCATATTATTGTTTCCATTATTCGCAGTTTATAATTCGAATCAGACGATTCGTCTGTAGCACAGAGGACGAAACTGCAGCAATTTAATGCTATCCATGATGATGAAAATTCCGGTGAGCCTGAACACGACACCGAAGAATGATGCTGTGACTTCCCACTTCACGTGTTCCGAAGTCAGGAGAGACCCATACGCGGGCTATAATGTCTACGTCATTCGCATTACATCCTGAACGAAAGAAATTTTTTTCCTATTTTTGATGAAAAAAAAAGCTATAATACCTTCTTTCAGCTTTTATACACTGTTGGCCACACAAAATGCAACACCAAGAAGGAAGCATCGGATTGGCCTGAAATTCGCAGTATGCGTCGCCGCGAGAGGACATGCAAACGATTAGCATTGCAGAGCACATGCAAATCATGTGCGCCCGGCACGCCACATAGAAGCATTATAAGAAGGGTGCACAGAATGCGGGGTGTAAGTAGTGGAAGTGTGTTGTGCTGCCGGACCTGTGCGAGGGAAGCTTCCTGAAGCCTCGTCGCAGAACACGGCAGTCATTCCAGCACGTTTCAGAGTTCGACAGAGGACGAATAGTGGCTTATCGCGACAGCGGCTTATCGTACCGAGATATCGGCGCCCGTGTGGAATGACATCCAGCCACAGTGCGGCGAGTATGGTTTCGGTGGGTGCAGGAGTGACGGGCGGACCGACGTGAGCGATTGCCACAGCCGCGGCACACCACCGAACGAGAGGACCGGCATGTTGTGCGGCGGGCGTTGAGAGCTCGCACCGCCACATCACGAACATCAGCGCAGGAATTAGGGTGTGTTGCGCAACAACCTGTGTGAGCACGTACCGGTCGACGTAGTGTGCAGGAGCGGGGACTACTTGCACGGTGCCCATTGCTCCGACTGCCATTGACGTTACACCACCGGCGAGTGAGGCGGCAGTAGGCCGTTGAATGCCACACCTGGAATACGGAATGGCACGACATTGTCTTCTCCGACGAATCCCGCTTCGGCCTGCAACGCCACGATGGTTGGATCTGCGTGTGACGGCACCGCGGCGAGAGACTATGACGGCAGCAACCGAAAAATTGTTTTCAGCCGATCTCTCGACATCTAGCCGAAAGCTAACGCACTCTGCTAGATATAGAGAGATCCGTGGTTCAATTCCACGGCGGCGGCGGCTGAAAACAAGTTTTCGGTTGCTATATGTTTCTGGAACGTAGAAAGAGCGATGTATTTATTTATTTATTTACTGACGCCACGTATTTAGAGGATTTTCACTTTGGATCTCGCCCTTTGGATTTAACTGCTATAATATATATGGCCAGCGCCATTAATGCCCACCAGATGGAGACGTCTCAGTATCTGAGCCCATCTTACGGCTTTATGATGTCAGAAGCTGACTTAAAAATACACATAGCACCGTGGATTGTTGGCCACCGTAGTGTAAAGCCAACGCACTCGGCTAGATATCGAGAGATCCGTGGTTCAATTCCACGGCGGTGGCTGAAAGCAATTTTTCGGTTGCTATGTGTTTCTGGAATGTGGAAAGAGCGATGTATTTATTTATTTACTGACGCCACGTTTTTAGAGGATTTTCACTTTGGATCTCGCCCTTTGGATTTAACTGCTATAATATATATGGCCAGCGCCGTTAATGACCACCAGATGGAGACGTCTCAGTAGCTGAGCCCATCTTACGGATTTATGATGTCAGAAGCTGACTTAAAAATACACATAGCACCGCGGATTGTTGGCCACCGTGGTGTAAAGCCAACGCACTCGGCTAGATATCGAGAGATCTGTGGTTCAATTCCACGGCGGTGGCTGAAAACAATTTTTCGGTTGCTATGTGTTTCTGGAACGTGGAAAAAGCGATGTATTTATTTATTTACTGACGCCACGTTTTTAGAGGATTTTCACTTTGGATCTCGCCCTTTGGAGCGTATGTTGCTCCCCGATTTTCTTGTGATTTGGGTATGTTATTGGACTCTTCGCTCCTTAATTTCACGTTCACCTTAAGTATAAAGGTATCGTCTTTCTTTTTGCTTCGTTTCGAGCGCGGTGAGTGCCTATTTTGTTGTATTTCATCTTATTTACGTTTGGCCGAGCTGGCCAAGTTCGCTACTGGGCGCCGCCATTAAAAATGGCGACTTCCGGTAGGGATAGTGATAGCCCTAGTCTCTTCCTTTTCTGATGCCCCAGATGGGGGTGGTGCCACGCAAGCGTCCGCTCGTGGCGTTGCAAAGTTGCCTTCTCCAGCTACGTCACATCTCCCGGCTTCCGCTATCGATGATGACGCAATGGACATCACTGGAAATGCAGCCTCTTCTAGAACTGCCGAGCCCAACGTATTATTACCTTCGTTTTCTTCTGTTGCAGCCTCCAAATTCTCTCGTCCTGCATCCAAGAATAATTATGTTGGCGCTGAAAAGCTGAAATCTTTCATTTCCCAAGCTGGCAACAATATCGTGGTTAATATCCCAGCCAGCTCTCCAGCTGGCACGTCTTTTACTGAGAATCTTGCAAAAGGCGTCCATTTCGAAGCCCTTCCGGACACTCCTTTGCGAGTATATGCAGATGCCATTGCACAGCGGTTCCCATCTCAATATATTCCGCAAATGTATCGTAGAGGACGACTTGTGGTTGTTTATCTGGCCACGGCTGAAATGGCGAAATCTCTCCTAACATCTGGCCTCACCATTGGTGATAGATATCTTTCTGCAGAACCGGTGGGCCAAAGACCCATTACCGTTTCTTTCTACCCGGTCCCGTTGGAAGTGACAGATCTCATGCTGTATGCTGTCTTATCTTCGGTTGGTCGGGTAGTTGGAGGCATACAAACGCATCTTGCTGCCCGAAACGACCCATTACGTGATCCACGACACGCGTCGATCCAAGGTGCTCGCCGTGTTGCGAGGGTCATATTTCCATCCCAAGAAGCAATCGAACGGCTTCCAACACACTTCACTGTTCGGCGCGAGGATCAGGTCAGGCAAATAAACTTCCTGACGGAATTCCATTGTAGTCAATATCACCAGGTTGGTCACTACTACAAGAAGTGTCCAGTTGCTCCACCAAAGTCTGTTTCGCCCGTCTATCAAGAACCGACGCCTTCTCTTCAAGATCCTAGTAGCGCTCCGTTACCAACGGTGGTTCCTGCGAACAACCTACCTTCGGTGGCAACCTCTACACCAATTGTTGTCCCACCTTCTCTCTCCGAGGAACACTACCCAGTTTTACAATCTTCAACATCTTTTCGTGTTCCTGCTTACCTTACAGCAGTTGCTGAGTCCGTTGCGACTGACCAGTCTGATACCGAGACCTCGACCGCTGATGACACAGCCTATCAAAGCGTCAACGACCAAGCGATGAGTGATGGGACGGAGGACTATCTCCGGACCCGTCCTGACAAAAGGGAGATGCCAAACCTCCTCGCGGCTCTACGAAACTACGGCGACAATCTGGCCACTCTACTCAAACCTCTCCGACTAAGGCTGCTGGATCACCTGCTCCGGGTCGCCCTGCCAAGTCTTCCAAGCCAGTTATCTACCTCCTGCCTCTTGAGGAATTTTCCGCATGCCTACACATGAATGTATTTCCGGAAACTCCTCACCCGTATAACGAATTGCACGACTTTGCTTGTGCCAAGACTCTTCTTCCTAATTTACCCACCTATGTCAACCGATTTGAAGGTCGCTACCCAGCAGTTGAGAATCAACTGGCACAACTGTTAACTCTTTACAATACTATCAAGAGTCCATCTGCCGAGGATGCTGCCACTCAGAAGTGCATCCAACGGCGGTACAACAACTTCCGTTCCCATTTGGAAAAGATTGTCACTGCCACTAGAGACATGGCACTTTCACTGTGACTTCCATGAATTGTCGCGGGTTCGCGACACCAGTGTTGAACTCCCTCGTTTATGAGGACATTTTTGCCGCTGGTGGAGATGTTATCCTCCTTCTCCAGGAAACTCACTGCTCTGCTGACACTCCCAGTCACCTATGGAGACGCTGGCCGTACACCTTTTACCACTCGTATCGCCTCTCGCGGTATGGTGGTATAGCTGTAGATGTTCGCCAGCGGTTTTTGACTCAGCTGACTTCTATTTCTGTGACAAATTTACACCTTGATTTTCTTCAGTGTTTTACCCTTTGTGTGCATAATGTTACTTTTCATATCTTCAATGTATATATTCCCACTGATGAAATATATGTTTCTCGTCTTTTCAGTAATATTCGTTCAGCGATTGCAGCGATTCCTCCCGGGGATTATTTCGTTCTTGGGGGGATTTTAACTGCACGCTGCAGCCTTCTCTTGACAGAAATTCGTCTTTTGGCGAATACCGCATGAATTTAGTTTCACAGCTGACTCAGCTCCTTGATGATTTTCATCTTGTCGATTCCTTCAGACGGCTAAATCCTGATTCCATTTCCTTTACGTGGGGTAATCCGCCGACGTTCGGTTCTACTGCTGCGCGGTTGGACCGAATATATGTTTCTGCTTCCTTACTCATTGCTATCACTGCTGCTCGACATTCACCTACTGTTTCGTCCGACCATTCTGCCGTTTCACTATTAATTTGCGTCTCTCCTGCACCTTCATCTACGCGTCGTCATTGGACGTTTGATGACACTCTCTTGCAAGACCGTTCCTTTTGTGAGGAAGTTGAGAAGTTCCTTTCTGATCGAAAGCTGCTGCTCACAACGACCCCAAGCGCTTTGTGTTTGTGGCTTGATGTCAAACGGGATCTTCTCTTGCTCGTTCGTCAACTCTCCTTAACTATTTCCACCACTCGCTCGATGGAGGTGCGTAACCTACGAGGACTTCTCTCCGCGACGCCAATGTCTGACCCGCACTATGCCTCCGCCCGTGATGAACTTCATGCCTGCCTCGAACCGTTTGCTCAGCAAGCAGTCCGTCGTCTTCGGCTCCTACGTATTTCACCATCGACGCATTCTTTCGAAGTCCTTTCGAAGATGGAATCCATGCGACGCACGTCATCTTCCATCAGACATCTCCGATTGCCTGATGGCACTGTTACTGGCAATACAACTCTCATCTGCTCTCATGTCCGTCATTTCTTTCAGGAGAAGTTCCAAGCGGTTGCGCAGGGTTCTTCTTTTTCTTCCTCCTCTTTTCTTTCTTCTCTCCCTCAGGTCCCGTCTTCTCTCTGCGCCCCTCTCATTGCTGATTTTTCTTTGCCTGAATTGAGAGAGGCGTTTGCCTCCCTCAATCTTCACTCTTCCCCGGGACCTGATGGCCTCCCACTCTCGTTCTATCGGGCCTTTCTTCCGTCACTCTTGCTTTTTCTCTCCGCCGCTTTTTCGTGTGCTCTTTCTTCTCCTGCGCTTCCGCCGGAATTTACAGTTGCACATGTCATCCTCCTGCCGAAGAAGGGTGACCTTCTGGACTTGTCGAATTGGCGCCCCATCTCCATTCTCAACTGGATTACAAATTCTTCACTAAACTCCTTTCTCGCCGCCTAAATTCTGTTCTTCCGTTCCTCATATCCCCCGACCAGACATATACCGTGCCTGGTCGTTCTATTTCTAACAATATCTCCTTTCTTCATAACCTTTCCTTTCTTGCACTAAAACATTCCGAACCCCTAGCTTTGTTTAATCTTGATCAGAAATCCGCTTTTGATAACGTCTCTCACACTTACCTTTCTGCCGTATTAACTCACTTTGGTTTTCCTCCCGCTTTTGTTTCTCTCATCCTTAGCCTCTACCGGGGCGCCCATTTGCACGTTCGGACGGCCACATTTTTGACGGCCCCGATTCCTTTTCGATCTGGCATCAGACAAGGTTGTCCATTATCAGGACAACTCTTTGCTCTCGCATTTGAGCCTTTTTTTTTTGCAAGTCGAGCGTCTCTCTTACCTGCGGTAGGACCGATTGTCTCTAGTACTCTGCACCACCGTTTTTCTTGTCGCTGCTTACGCAGATGATGTTACCTTTTGTCTTCGCTGCGATGACCAATTTGATACTCTTCTTGCCACTTATGAACAGTATGCTGTTCTCTCTGGTGCTGCCCTGAATATTCAGAAAAGTGGTGGCCTGTGGTGTGGTTCTTGGAGAGGCCGCACTGACTTACTGTGGGGAGCAGTGTGGTCCTCCTCGACCCAAAAATTTCTTGGAGCTCATTTTGGACACTCCTTTACCGCAAGCAACGTCACTTGGCAAGCTCTCCGCCCACGACTTCATCGCACGGCTGGTTTTTGGCGATTTACGTTTTCCTTTTCCTCTTACTTTCAACGTGCTCAAATTGTTCATCGATATCTTCTCTCACAATGCTTCTATCCCTGGGATTCCTGTGTGTTTAAATCGCATCATTTCTCTGCCATCAATAGTATTTTCACTTCAGTGATATGGTCATCTAGACATTGGATTTCTGCTGCCACGCTTTCTCTGCCAACATCATTTGGTGGTCTTCATTTCCCGGATGTCAGAACATATTATCGAGCTCACCAAATCGTCTCCTTCATTCGTCTTCTCCTTTCGCCCTCCCCTGCACTTTCTTCTACCCTGAATACTCTTATTTCTCTTCATGATCCATCCTTCACTTTCCTTCTTTTTCTTCGGATGGATTCATCTCCTACTTCTAAACGACTCCCACTACTTCTTATCGACGCTCTAGCGGTATTTCATTCTCTTCCGCTACTCCGCGCTCCTCCCTCTACCACCCTGGACCTGCTTGCAGAACCTCTTTTCTTTTCCACTAGGATTCATCCACCCGATCAACCATACTTTCTTTTCTCCTCTTGGTTCCGCTCAGGAATTCTCACTGTTGAAGCTTTATTAACTTCTGATTTGACCTGGAAACCCCTCTCTTCTCTTTTCCCTGACCCTTTTTCCACCTTGGAAGAGGAGTATGACCTTCTTCGCTCCGCTCTCCGTACCCTCTTCCCACTTCTGGTTTCTGACACTGGCCTTGTTTCTGTCTCTGGACCGATCCTCTCTCTTCCTTTCTTCCTTCCCTTTCGGGACTCTGTTGCTCCCATTTCTTTTTCCACTGCCTCTATCTATGCGCTCCTCCGTGCGCCCCTCACTTCTCCACATGGTCTTCCTGATGCTTCTCCTTCTCTTCTGCTGCCTATCTGGTCTGCCTCTTTCTCTCCCCTTTCTACCCCGTTAGAGCGAAACATCCACTGGCGGTTTCTTCACCGCCGCCTTCCTGTTCATTCTTCTCTCTTTCACATGTCCATTTCTTCTACTTCTCTCTGCTGCTTTTGTGGTGTTGAAGGTGATGTTCCTCATGTCTACTGTCACTGTCCCGTTCTCCTTCCACTTCTTAATACTGCCTTTCGTCTTGTGGGCACCATTTGCTCCAGAGACATCCCTTTTCAAGTGTACGAGTGGCTATTGTTTACCAAACATCCCCCTGCTATTTTTCCCGGATGCCTGTGCCTATCTCTTCGTACTTGTCAAACATGTCGTTTTTCTTTATCATCAATCTCTACGCTCTCCTACTACCACACCTAGTATTCTCTCTGCTGGCGCGGCCTTACGGTCGATTTTTAGGAATCGCATTGTGTCTCGACTACGCCTGGAGAACTTCGCTGCTTCCACCCCTCAATCTCAAGCCACTTTCCGGTCTGCCTGGGCGCAAGGGACGGGATGGTTTAAAATCACTGGATCTTCCATTGATCTTTCCTTCTGATCGGTTTGTATTTTCCCAGCTTAGACCTTCTGAATGCATCGGTTGAGATCTTGGGCATTTTTTTTTCACATTCTTTGATGTCTTGTTTATTGTACTTCTCTCATCGCATTGCGCCTTCTGGGCTTTAAGATTTTGTTTGTGTTCAAGGCTAGTAGACTCTTGGACCCTTGATGTTTTTTTCTTGTTGCCTTTTGCACCGGAGCGTGTGGTGTTTGATATCTCTGGGTGTTCTACTTGTACTGCCCCGGGTATATATGTGTCTTTTTGTTTTGTGTTGTTACAATTGTGTTTTGTCTTGCACGGCAGCAGAGGTTTTCTGTTCGTGCCTATGATTTTGTATACAAGTTCCTGTATTTCTTGCTCGACCCAAGTCATTGTTTTTTTTGGACCGATGCAATACTGCACGGCTTGCTGTTTGCATTTTGTGTATCTTTGTGTTTCACTTGGGGAGTTTGCCCAAGTTTCCATTATGTTCTGTAATACTCATCATGTTTTTGTCACATATCGTGTGGTTTCTTCGATTGTGGGAATTTCTGTACCTTTATCGTAGTATAGGCTTTTGTTGTGTTTTACATGTTCCCTTCTTTTTATGCACTGCGTTGTACAGCCATATTCTTGTAAATATATTTACCTGTTGTTTTGTGCTCTGCTCTCACTGTGCAAGTCATCGCATGCTGTAATATCCTAATCATATTGCCATTGCTTGTGCAACATCTTCCTCAAGCATGTATTGTTCCTTATTAGTGATTTTAACATTTTGTCATCCTTAGTTGACTGCCGTATCACATTCATCTGTAAAATTTCATCAGTATCGCTCATTGTTTTGTTATTTGTTTTGCCATATGTGGTACGCCTGTATCCCTTATGTTTTTGCCAATAAAGTATATTTTGAAATAACTGCTATAATATATATGGCCAGCGCCGTTAATGCCCACCAGATGGAGACTTCTCAGTAGCTGAGCCCATCTTACGGATTTATGATGTAAGAAGCTGACTTAAAAATACACATAGCACCGTGGGTTGTTGGCCACCGTGGTGTAAAGCCAACGCACTCGGCTAGATATCGAGAGATCTGTGATTCAATTCCACGGCGGCAGCTGAAAACAATGTTTCTGGAACGTGGAAAGAGCGATGCATTTTTTTTAATTTTTATTTTGCGAAGGAGAATGACGGTTGAGCTTAATAATAATAGCAGTTACAGTTAAAAGTTTAAGAAAAGTATCAGTTCCTTCTATAACAAATAAATGAGTGTAAAGCGTATCATCACCTTATCAGAAAATAAAAATATTCTATTGCGTACGTGCGCCAAATACCGTTATCCAGGTTGATTTAACCAAAAGTATAATTTTAATTAGCCAGAGGACCTCGCAGGGAGAGTTCGCACAGGGCCTCGCGTAAGCTTGCTGCGGCACTGGTTTGGAATGAAGTTCCATGTACATTTTCTTGAAGATTTAAATTCTTTATTATTTTTGAGATTCTATATTTATTTTAGGAATTGTTTCGTATTTCATTACATCGTATGTTTTTCGGTTTTAAGTCGCTCACTGTTACTCAAGAAAATACCATTACGCTAGGATATTTTATTTTGACCGTCGATGAGGAACTTTGTTTTTTAGCACGTCTTTTGTATAAAAAAGATCGTGCTTCTGTTATCGGTTTGTCCGTCCGTCCGTCCGTCTGTACCCACGGTATCTCTGGAACTATTAGTCCGATTTGAAAAATTCTTTTCGCATTCGGAAGCTTGAAATATGCGAATGATGATCCTTTATTTCGTTTTCTTTACGATGTACAATTTTGCCGCAAGGGGGCGTAAATGCAGATGATGTCGAATTCAAAATTACGTTTTAATCCACTTATTTGCTCCTAAACATCCGATTCAAAAAATTATTTAATCATTTCCATTCCACGTATGTCGAATAATGTTTTACATATAGTTTCCTTTTCAAATTACGCATAGATTTTCCGCTAGGAGGCGTAAAAGTAAATTACGTTTTTTTCCGATAACCCTTCTCCTAAAACTCCGATTTGAAAAATCTTTTTTCAGCGGATACATCTCCTAAAGGAAAATCTTGTGCATATAATTTCGAATTTTTGGTAAAGAACACTTTGGCCACCAAGGGGCGTAAGTGTTAATTTTTGCTTCTGATGTTTTTGCCATAAAATCTGAGTTCTAAAATACCGATTGAAAACATTCTTTCGCGGACTGATGCCACTCACATCAATAAACCTTTTAGGAATATTTTCTTCCTAAAATACCTCACAGTTTCTCCGCCAGGGGGCGTAGATGTACATCTTATTTTTGTCAAAATCTCTACTTCTGGGAGTCCGATTTGAAAAATTCCTTCTTTGTTGGATAGTGTTTTCCGTGTGACATGTTTTTCATATAATTACAACATTTTCAAGTAATTCATAGACTTTTCGCTAGGGGGCGTAAAGGTAAATTGCGTTTCGCCCTATATCTCTGCTTCTAAATCTCCGATTTGAAAAATTCTTTTTGCACCGGATACAGCTCCTGATGGGAAATCGTTTGCACATAATTTCTAATTTTTGTAAAAAAATGGTTAAGCCACCAGAGGGCGTAAATCTTAATTTCCGCTTCTGATGTAATTGCAGCAAAATATAAGCTTCTAAATTCTCGATTAAAAAAAAACGTCTTTTCTAGACCGATACTACTAATGTCGACAAACCTTTTAGGAACATTTTCTTCTTAAAATAGTGAATGGTTTCTACACCAGGGGGCGTAGACGTATATCTTATATTTGTCAATATCTCTACTTCTAGGGGTTCGATTTGAAAAATTCCTTCTTTGTTGGATAGTGTTTCTAGTGTGACATGTTTTTCCTATAAATTCAAAACCGCCCCGGTGGCGCAGTGGTCTAAGCGATGGCCTCTGATCATTCGTCCGAACGGGGTCCGGGTTCGAATCCCGGTGAGGCATGGATGTTGTGTTTCTTACGGCACTGGCTCTCTCCCTTCCCTGGAACCAGTGACCCTAAATTAGGGACGGGCGACTGCTTATAGCCCATTGAGTTGCTCACGGTGGTCGTTAAACCTCCAAACAAAAAAAAATTCAAAATTTTCAAGTAATTCATAGACATTCCGCTAGGAGGCGTAAAGGTAAATTGCGTTTCCCACTATTTCTCTGCTTCTGAACCTCCGCTTTGAAAAATTCCTTCTGCACCGAATACAGCTCCTGATGGGAAATCGTTTGCACATAATTTCTAATTTTTGTAAAAAAATGGTGTAGCCACCAGGTGGCTTAGGTCTTAATTTCCGATTCTGATGTATTTGCAGCAAAATATGAGCTTCTAAAATCTCGATTGAAAAAAAGTCTTGTTGGCCAATGCTACTCATGTCGACACTTTCTCCTTGAAATAATGCATGGTTTATACGTCAGGGGGCGTAGATGTATATCTTATTTTTGTCAATATCTTTTTTTTTCTTGGACCGATACCGCTTATATGGATAAACCTTTTGAGAATACTTTCTTCTTAAAATAATGCATGGTTTTCCCACCAGGGAATGTAAAGTCACATCTTATTTTTGTCGATAACTGTGTTTCTAAGAGTTCGTAAGCTCAAGATTCCGTTTTTTATCTGAGGGATTAAAGACCCGATTGAAAAACTTCTTTCTTCTGTCAGATACTATTGTTTTCCATACCGGTTCCATTTGTCTTTGAATAGCTTTGATAAATTTAATTTGTGTCAGAACGGATTCAAAAAATGTGCTTATTACACTCAAAAATTCGGTGTCATCTTTCTTGTTTAATTTTGTAAATCACAAAAAATAAATGTATTAAAATCCTAGAGCACAATTTATTTAGTTTAAGAATGGTTTCTTATTATCATTTCATTTTAAGGGCCACAAATCCGGAATAGTCACTTGTCTGCCTTGTTGACTATCCCTCGAGACATTCACAACCAATGTCTCTCTCAAAGGAAAAGAAACTCAACGTTTCTATGTAGAGCACAAATACAGTCTGATGTATCCGGATCCGGAATCATTTATACGATTCGTTAAACCTTGAGCTCGGATAGTCGATGGCATCGGAGTCAAGGAGTTACTTGCCCCCGGACACGTACTCTGTGTTTTAGCAGCAGGTATCCACCTTGTTTTACTTCATTCCTTTCTTTATTGTCCGAACTACTTTGTCCTGATGACACAAACGTTTCTAACAGCAGCAGCAGCACGAAACTACACTTTCTCATGCATTCTGAAACTGATATCTCATTTAACGTTATCGGAATTTGTAATTTCACAACAGTTTTCATTCAGGTTATCAGAAAGAAATTAAGTAAATGTAAATCTATCCAATTTTGCTAACTATTTTCTTTTACAGATTGAGAGACATTGCTGCATCAAAGTTGAAGAAAATAAATTCAAAGTGAAATTTTGATTAAAATTGAAGAGGACCTCATGAACCTTAATATTGCGACCACCTACAAGGGTTGGACAAAGTAAGTTAACACTATGAGTAGAAGGATTAATATTATTCGTAAAGGTTTCACTGAAAAAAGAAACGTTGTGACTATCTTTTGTGTATTTTTTCTTTGTATATATTCTCTAGGTTGTATGCCAGTGTAGTACAAGTTGTGTTCTACAGCGGTCGCACGAGAGGTCGATAAAATTGGCGAATTCTGAGATTTCCAAAGAGGACAAAATTGTGGGAGCCCGTTTTGCAACAGCCAAATTGTTTGGTGTTCAGCAGCAACAATCTCCACGGTTATGACTACGTACACAAAGCATGGGAACTCTTCATCGGCGAAGCCGAATAGAGGGCGTAAACGGAGACTGAATGAGGGGACCGTCGAGCACTAACGTTTCGTGTTCAAACAACAGGGAATACTGCAGCAAAAGTGACAGCAGAACTTAATATCCACCTGAAGCACTCTGCTTCCATAAAAACAGTCCACAGAGAACTTCACCAAGCCAACATCAATGGAACAGGTGCAATTGCTAAATCCTTAATCACAGAAACCGAAGCTACAATGCGAAAAAGATAGTGCCATGAGCATAAACCCTGGATAGCTGATGACTGGAAACGTTGATATGGTCCGATGAGTCCTTATTTACATTATTTCCAACAGTAGTTCGGGTGTAAGATAGTGTCATGAGCATAAAACTGCGCAGCTGATGACTGGAAACGTGCGATATGGTCCAATTAGTCCTCATTTACGTTAATTCCAACAGTAGGTCGGGTTTAGGATGGTGTCATGAGCATAAAATCTGGACAGCTGATGACTGGAAACGTGTGATATGGCCCAATGAGTCCTCATTTACATTATTCCCAACAGTATGCCTCTTTGAGATGGCGTCATGAGCATAAAACCTGGACAGCTGATGACTGGACAGGTTGATATGGTCCGATGAGTCCTCATTTACATTATTCCTAACGGTAGGTCCTCTTTGAGATGGCGTCATGAGCATAACACCTGGACAGCTGATGACTGGAAACGTGCGATATGGTACGATGAGTCCTCATTTACATTTTTTCCAACAGTAGGTCGGGTGTAAGATGGTCTCATGAGCATAAAACTGCAGAGCTTATGACTGGAAACGTGCGATATGGTCCAATCAGTCCTCATTTACGTTAATCCCAACAGTAGGTCGGGTTTAAGATGGCGTCATGAGCATAAAATCTAGACAGCTGATGACTGGAAACGTGTGATATGGTCCGATGAGTCCTCATTGACATTATTACCAACAGTAGGTAGGGTTTGAGATGGCGTCATGAGCATAAAACCTGGTAGCTGATGACTGGAAACGTTGATATGGCCCGATGAGTCCTCATTTACATTATTCCCAACAGTATGTCCTCTTTGAGATGGCGTCATGAGAATAAAACCTGGATAGCTGATGACTGGAAACGTTGATATGGTCCGATGAGTCCTCATTTACATTATTCCCAACAGTACGTCCTCTTTGTGATGGCGTCATGAGCATAAAACCTGGATAGCTGATGACTGGAAACGTTGATATGGTCCGATGAGTCCTCATTCACATTATTCCCAACAGTATGTCCTCTTTGAGATGGCCTCATGAGCATAAAACCTGGATAGCTGATGACTGGAAACGTTGATATAGTCCGATGAGTCCTCATTTACATTATTCCCAAGAGTATGTCCTCTTTGAGATGGCGTCATGAGCATAAAACCTGGATAGATGATGAGAGATGGCGTCATGAGCATAAAACCTGGACAGCTGATGACTGGAAACGTGCGACATGGTCCGATGAGTCCTCATTTACATTATTTTCAACAGTATGTCGGGTGTAAGATGGTGTCATGAGCATAAAACCTGCAGAGCTGATGACTGGAAACGTGCGATATGGTCCAATCAGTCCTCATTTACGTTATTCCCAACAGTAGGTCGGGTTTAAGATGGCGTTATGTTCATAAAACCTAGACAGCTGATGACTGGAAAAATTGATATGGTCCGATGAGTCCTCATTTACATTTTCCCCAACAGTATGTCCTGTTTCAGATGGTGTTGTGAGCATAAAACCTGGACAGCTGATGACTGGAAGCTTGTGATATGGTCCGATGAGTCCTCATCGACATTATTCCCAACAGTAGGTCGGGTTTAAGATGGTGTCATGAACATAAAATCTGGACAGCTGATGACTGGAAGCGTGTGATATGGTCCGATGAGTCCTCATCGACATTATTCCCAACAGTAGGTCGGGTTTAAGATGGTGTCATGAACATAAAACCTGGATAGCTGATGACTAGAAACGTTGATATGGTCCGATGAGTCCTCATTTACATTATTCCCAAAAGTATGTCCTCTTTGAGATGGCGTCATGAGAATAAAACCTGGATAGCTGATGACTGGAAACGTTGATATGGTCCGATGAGTCCTCATTTAAATTATTCCCAACAGTATGTCCTTTTTGAGATGGCGTCATGACCATAAAACCTGGATAACTGATGACTGGAAACGTTGATATGGTCCGATGAGTCCTCATTTACATTATTCCCAACAGTATGTCCTTTTTGAGATGGCGTCATGAGCATAAAACCTGGACAGCTGATGACTGGAAACGTGCGATATGGTCAGATGAGTCCTCATTTACATTATTTCCAACAGTAGGTCGGGTGTAAGATGGTGTCATGAGCATAAAACCTGGACAGCTGATGACTGGAAGCGTGTGATATGGTCCGATGAGTCTTCATTTATATTATTTCCCAACAGTAGGTCGGGTTTAAGATGATGTCATGAGCATAAAATCTGCACAGCTGATGACTGGAAACGTGTGATATGTTCCGATGAATACTCATTCACATTATTCCCAATAGTAAGTCGGGTTTATGTATGGATAACTCCAAGGGAAGCGTACAATTCGGAATGCTTGGTTCCAACTGTAAAACATAAGGAGAGTATGTGATGATTTTGGCTGCCATATCCGTTGTTGAATTTAATTCTTAAATTCGATGTGTAGTTAAAATAGTTAATATCAACACTTTAACTGGTTCTGTACCCAGTAGAAAAGGAAAAAGTTTTATTGCTAGGCCTTCATTCATGGCGGAAGAATATGGGCTTAACAACAAAAGAACCAAGAGCACATACTAATATTAATAAAACTACATACAGACCTGAATTGTCAAATAGAAAAAAACTTTTAACTGTAATGGAAAGGATGTTACGTAAAGACTGTGATATCAAGCTTGATCTAATATGTTCACATGTGGATGATCCAATATAACACAATATGGCATTTCTTACTGACGCCACCTGACGCCATGTTTGTTGGAGAAGTTCACTTCAGTCTTGCACATAATTGCGTCGCTGTTAGAAACACTTTCTTAATAATATGAAAAAACTCATCCTTGAAATAGTGTAGCAGAACTAAGTCTAATGATCTGGAACATTGCATTTAACAAAGTTGACTTGTTTATTCAGGAGCAGTTCCATTATCGAACAAAACACACACGAACATCATCGTTACAACCGCACACAAGCAATAACCAGAGCACACAGAGAAAAAGTTATCTTCCCATCTGCGCTTACGTCAGAGAGCAGGAGAGAGAGGCCCGATGTGTTGCTTTAAGGTGCACGTAGTTCTATTAAACAACCGCTGCACCAGGCAGCCCCGGGGCGCAGTGGTCTAAGCGATTGCTTCTGATCGTTCGTCCAACATGGGACCGGGTTCAAATCACGGTGAGGCATGGATGTTTGTCTACGGCGCTAGCACTCTCCCTTCCCTGTAACCAGTGGCCTTAAATTACGAACGGGCGACTGCCTACAGCCCATTGAGTTGGTCACGGTAGTCGTTAAACCTCCAAATAAAAAATAAACCCAGCTGCGCCAGCCACGCAGCGATTTTTGCAACACGTCTGGAGCGGCGACAAACCCTTTCTTCCCTTTTTTTTTCTTTCTCTCTTTCTTATCACTGAGAGGCTGTAATTCCAACAGTATCTTGGTATTCGGCTGTCCCCATCATTACCCTACATGATCGAATTACATCCAGCGAGTACTTGGACATTCTAGATGATCAGCTGCATCCTATGTTCCAGATGTTGTTTACCAACAAGGATGCCATTTTCCGAAAGAATAATGCGCCCATACACACAGCCGAAACTGTTCAGTGTTGGTTTGAGGAGCACCAAGATGGAACATAAACATATGTCCGGGCCAGATTCATTACCTAACTTAAATAACATCGAACCACTGTGGGTAGTATAGTAGAACAGATGCCAAACTAAATGGTAAAAAAATTCTGGGCTTCCCAAATAGAAGTGTTCACATAGCTGCCGGGTATTACGAAAGCTATGTAAAAAATCGAGAGAGTACTCTGGTGCTTTTTGTACGTAATTAATACTATGCATCTTTCGTAAGATAAGATCTTTGTAAGTGTGAAATTAAACCAGTGATTCGAGAGTATACATACATTTACGTGCAACACATTGCATACATTCGCGTCACTCGTCCGGTACATTCTAAGTGGAATTAAATCATAACAACAAACAATAAGGATTACTAATTCCTGAAATTAAGCGA
Source organism: Macrothele yani (assembly GCA_039090855.1). Classification (NCBI taxonomy): domain Eukaryota; kingdom Metazoa; phylum Arthropoda; class Arachnida; order Araneae; family Macrothelidae; genus Macrothele; species Macrothele yani. Next base: position 163,547,693 of record CM077029.1, on the reverse strand, counting down.
TACTTAGGTACGTTGACTATTTGATGTCATTTTCGTAAAACAAATTAAAGAAGATAAGTGAGTCATAAAAGTAAACATTTACTAAACTATGCCGGCCACAACAGTAAGTATTTGACTGTTTTGTTTTCCAAAGACGACACTCATTTTTGTTATTATAATTTTTATTATATACACTTCAAATTTAGACGAACGTAAGAAACGACCTTGATACCTATGAAAAATGATGTAGCCATGAAAGTCGCTCTGCGCGTGCGCAAGCTAAAATATGACCTCAAGATTGAAAGAAAAGCTTAATCGGAAATGTGTTAGTGATGGGTATTGGTAACTTTTAAGATATCCACAGGTTGCACCCTATCGTGTTATACATCATTTTATAGCACTCGTCCTTGGGGCGCTAGAGAGGAAGTCAAATTTCACTACGACGCATCGTTTTCATAGCATCAAAAATGCATTTTTGTAATGGCTTTTACCACATTTCGCATGATGTTTTCGCAATTTCTCTGCACAAAAACACATTGCCCGTACACTTGAGAGATACGCCACCTGTAATGACTGCATAATGGCCATTCGAATTAGAGGTAAGCCACTGAATATCACAATTACGCAGGTATGAGCACCAACGACAGAGGCTTCAGAAGATGAACACTTTTATGCTAAAACTGTGTAAACATTAAAACAAGTACCCAAAAAGGATATTGTTTACATCATGGGTGACTTCAATACTCAGGTAGACTGTCAAGAAGAGGAGAAACTTGTGGGCCAGTTTAGACTGGGTGAGAGAAATGACGCTGGCGATTATTGAACTCGATTCTGTCAGGAAAAGCGTCACGGATACTTGGTTTATACAGCCAAAGCGCCGTTTATACACCTGCGCAGCTCCCAATGGACGACATCGTAATCAGATCAACTACATTCTTTGTATTCAACGTTAGAAAAAGCTCAGTTCTTGCTGTTAAAACATTTCCTGGTTTTGATTGTGGTTCTGACCACGAGATGCTTGTAGCAGCCATCAAAGTTGAATTCTTTAAGGTCAAAAAGAATATTCCTCGAAAGCGATTTGATATCTCAAGGGTTCCTGTGTCATATGAGGTTGAAGTGAAGAACAAATTATTTGAACTTCTTGACACTACAGATAAACAGCCAGACGAACTATGGTCAGAATTTAAATACATAATTATTGGAGCAGCACAAGAACACATTCCCCTTATGAAACCGAAGAGCAGAAGTAAGTGGCTTTCAGTAGATACTATCAAAATTGATGATCAAAGAAAAGCAGTTAAAGTTGCAGGAGATAAAAAGGAAGCCAGTAGATTAAATGCAGAGTCCCAAAGGATAGCAAGCAAGGACAAAGAAGTATATTGGAGTCAAAGGTGCCAACAAATGGAAGAGGACTGTAGAAGGGGTTATGATATCAGAGACCTCTTTGCACAGGTCAAGAAAATACGAACTCCTTTCACTGCGCAAAAAGGAACAATTAAATACAAGAATGTGAAGGTCCTGACTGACCAGCTAGTCATTGTGGGCAGATGGCGAGAATACACGGCGGAATCACACCAATGTGCCATTACATTATGACCACCTACCAAATAAGGTGTAGGACCTCCTTTAACCCACAAAACAGCGGCCACTCGGCGAGGCATCGATTTGATGAGGTGGCGATAGGTATCCTGGGATATCTGGTGCCATAATTTAAACAGCAGGTCCTCCAGTTCCCGTACATTTCGGTGTTGTGGTAATTTAGCGTGAACTAGCTTTTCCAAGTCGAACCACGAATGTTCGATTGGGTTCATGTCAGGTGAATTTGGTGACCAGGGCATTAACAGAAATGCACCAGCATGTTCTTCGAACCACTCCTTGACGATTCTGGCAGTGTGGCCTGGCGCATTAATCTGCTGGTAGTGGTCATCACTAGCGGGGAACACAGTTGCCATCAATAGGTGAACTTGGTCCCCAACGATGTTCAGAAACCTAGCAGCTGTCAGGGTGTTTGCTACTGGGATTATGGGGCTTAAAGTGTCCCAACAAATCATCGCCCACAGCATAACACCGCCACCGCTGGCCTGTTTCCGCCCAACAGTTCATCCAGGTGCCATTGCATCCCTTGGTAATCGACGTATCCGTGCTCTGCCGTCTACGTGATGTATCAGGAATCTTGATCGTCAGACCACCACACTTTCTTCCAATCATCCACGGTCCAACCTCGATGATCTTGGGCCCATTTCATGCGTTGTTGGCGATGACGTGCAGTGAGCATGGGACCCGGTTGGGTCTTCAGCTACGCAGGACCATTCTCAGCAGACTGCGATGAACTGTGTGCTGTGACACATTGCTGTGATCATCACTGTTGTAGCTGCAGGTGATTTGTCGTATTGTGGTTCTGCGGTTGCTGTAAACAATGCACGAAGTCTGCGCTCACCTCTGTCATCAATGAGCTGCGAACGACACACGGCTAAGCGATGGTTCGTCATCTGTGCACCACTTTTGATACGTTCTCACTACAGCGGCGCACGAATAACACCCAAGCGACGCAGTTTCCAAGATCGTAGTACCGATGCCGCGTGCCATCACAATTTGTCTTTCATCAAACTCCGATAAATCGGCAGCTTTTCCCATACTACCTCCGAATAGTCAAAGCCGAAAGCTTGTCCTCGGGTTGTATATATACCGCTCTGTGATCTTCAACGTTCGATCTCCAGATGCGCTCATTTCTCTAGGCTGGGGTTGGTCATAGTGTAATGACTCATCGCGGTGTATGTGCAGTCATCACTTGCCCTGTGCGATTTCAGGATGTGTGGAGTTGGTGCCACTCATCCTTCTTGAGGCAGCTGTTTGGGCACTTAAGTGGTTACCAAGCGACAGAGCACCTAGTATTGACTACATCCAAGCAGAAATGCTGCAATCTGTTCCAACAGCAGCTATTACTGCATTACGCCAGAAAATCTCGGAAACCATGGAGTGGCCAGGCGATTGGAAGAGATCAATATTCATCCCACTGCCTAAAAAAATGATGAAAAAGATTGTGGAAACTACTGTACAATAGCCCTGATTTCTCATGCAAGTAAAATTATTCTGACGATCGTACAAGAGCGCCTGCGACCAATCATTAAAGCAGAATTATCTGACTCGTATGTTGGGTTCCAGCGAGGTCGTGGTACCCGTGACCATATTGCCAACTTGTGGTGGATAATGAAGAAATGTCGCGAATATCAGAAAAACATTTTCATATGTTTCATTGAAAGGACTTTGATTGCACTAACCACGATAAGCTGTGGATGCCTTTGCAAGGTGGGGAGTGCCAGATCACTATCACGCTCATATGATCACTCTACACAGACCAGAAGGTCACTGCCCGAACACATCATAGAGACAATGAGTGATTCAAGGTTGGTAGAGACGTATGACAGGATTGCATTGTGTCCCTTTTTCTTTTCAAAATTTACGCAGAAATTGTCATGAGGAAATTAGATCTGGATGAAACAGAAATAGCTGGAAAGACTGGTGGAAGAATTGTCAATAATCTTTATAATGATGATACGGCATTGCTTGCAGAAACGGAAGCCGGCTTGAAACATCACAAAGTATGACTCAAGCTGCAAAGTGAAAAGATGGGTCGCAGACTCAACATCAAAAAGGCCAAGGTCATGACAACAGCGGGTAACGGAGTGGTCAAAATTGCCATCAATGACGAGGAGATTGAAGGTGTTGGGGACCTCTGGATCCATGGTTGACTATACAGAATATTATGGCCGTGTGATCAAACGGCGAATTGCATTAAGCCGGTGTACGATGATTAACGTACACCAAATATGGAAGAGTAGGGACATCAGTCCCACCACCAAATGCAGACTGTTTCATTCTATCGTGTTTCCCATAGAAACATATGGATGTAAAAACTGGACCTTAAAAAACTGACCAAAGGAGGCTTGATGTATTCGAGCTTTGGTGCTGAAGAAGATTAAGAATACCATGGACAGCAAGAGCTACCAACAAAAAGGTTCTAGAGAAGATTGTTCAGGATCAAAGGTTACCAACAAAGAGGTTCCAGAGAAGATTGTTAATTATACCATGGACAGCAAGGGTTACCAAAAGAGAAGTTCTAGAGAAGATTGTTAAGTATACAAAGGACAACAAGGGTTACCAACAAAGAGGTTCTAGAGAAGATTGTTGAGAATACAATGGACAGCAAATGTTACCAACAAAGAGGTTCTAGAGCAGATTGTTAAGGATACCATGGCCACCAGCAAAAGTTACCAACAAAGAGATTCTAGAGAATATTGTTAAGAATACCATGGATAGCAAGGGTTACTAACAAAGAGGTTCTAGAGCAGATTGTTAAGGATACCATGGCCAGAAAAGGTTACTAACAAAGAAGTTGTAGAGAAGATTGTTAAGAATACCATGAACAGTAAGGGTTAGCAACAAAGAGGTACTAGAGAAGATTGTTAAGGATGCCATGGACAGCATGGTTACCAACAAAGAAGTTCTAGAGAAGATTGTTAAGTATACCAAGGAAAACAAGGGTTACCAACAAAGAGGTTCTAGAGAATATTGTTAAGGATACCATGGACAGCAAACGTTACCAACAAAGAAGTTCTAGAGAACATTGTTAAGTATACCAAGGACAACAAGGGTTACCAACAAAGAGGTTTTAAAGCGCATCAAACCAGAATTGCCACTTTAGCGAAAGATAATCAGACTACAGTTCATTTACTTTGGTCATGTGATGCAATCGGACTCATTAGAGAAAGATATGATGCTGGAAATGGTGGAGGGAACAAGAAGACGAGAATGGCAAAGAACACGTTGGCTTGACACAAACAAAATGTATGCTAGGCTGGACATGGAACAGCTGAGGGCGAGAGTCCAAGATCGGGTGGCATAGAGGGCCGCAATCTATAGAATCGTCAAGAGTCGGACCCGACTGAATGAATAGCATCATCTGCTCGTAATTGACGCAGATTGCAATAAGATATTGTTACGTTTATGTAAAAACGTAATGAAAAAATGTTCGGCGATAGTTTAGTAAATTGCATGTATATTAATGAGTAACAATAAAATGAACTATTGTTTCGTCACTTCCTGGGGCAGCATTTAAAAATAAGATTTCAACAATGGCTACATCGAAATTTTATGCATGGGATTTTCTTGACTGCTGTCGGGAAAGATGCATTGCATTCAAAATAAAAATCTATGCGGACCAGTCTTTTTATATTCAGTGTGAAACATGATCCTTAATAAGTACGGGATTTCACCTATTGAATGAAGATTCAGTCACAACAGCAGCACCGAAGTTGGCACTCGAATGAACAAGTGAGCAGATGATATATTTGTTTTAAAATCTGTTTCTTGCAAGTTCGGTTTCTGTTAACAGTAATGCGACCGCAAACGCAGCTTCACTGGAGCACACGTGTTGTTTATTGTTTTCTTGCTATGAGCGTTTCTATGATCACGCGGTCGTCAAGTGTGACGTCACTTGAAGGTAGTACAATGTATTTGACTACTTCCGTTACCCATTTCCATTACATCGAAATTTTATGCACGGGATTCACTTTACTGCTGTCAGAAAAGTTGTATAGCATGAAATAAAAAAACTTTCCCTCTCTTATCTCAGCAGTTCCAACCACTACCCTGCCACTGTTGATAGATGATCCCTTCTCCATGACGCAAAGCATGGCGGAGAAGGGCTGGTCCTCCCGACATTGATATCACGTCAAGAGGTAGAAATAAACGACTGAAACATATTCTCTCTCCTATCCTAGGTTAGATGCTATAATAGCCAAAAAATCACTGTCAGTCATCCCTCAAAATGACCACTTTAGATAACAAAATGGTCATTTCGTGGAGCAGTGGTCTAAGCACTGGCTTCTGACTGTTCGTCCGAGATAGGCCCGGGATGAGATCTCGGGTGAGGGATGCTTGCTTTACGGCTCTAGCTTTCTCTCTTCCCTAGAACTAGTTGCCCTAAGTTAGGGAAGGGGACTTCCTGCAGCCAGTTGAGTTGCTCACGGTGGTCTTTAAATAAAAGAACTATAAAAAAAAAAAAAAAGGAAGCTGTAAGGAAAGCTAACGCTTTATGCGTTTCAGAAGTTTACTCGTTTCAGCCGCGCTGTGATGTCCCCACCTCTTAGACAGCGAACGAATTCGTTGGAGTCTATTTCAGCCCAATTTTCTAATCCATAGTTAATTCGTTCCAGCCGATTAAAGGGTTAAGTCGTCTGTAAATAATCTGAATCGCAAAGCACAAGGATAAGGCGCTAGCTGCGTGCGGTTAAAAGGAGTGTACTTCACTTAGGTTCGTGGCGCCACCCTATAATCTGGTGTCGTCGCATAAATCGGAAACATTTAATTCATGTTCAATGCATGCGGAAAGCTTTTAAACAGTGTTGCAAATTTTATTTTCATTTTCCTTCAAAAAATACCTCGAAGAACTTTTCGTTTTGCGTTGTGCGTGTAAGTAATTTAGAAAATTGTAATAATTATATTCGCATTTATCTTTCCTAACATAATTTGCTAATTTATTTTTGGAGAGATGTATGAACAAGAATAAAAATGGCTTCCTTATCGATCATTATTAAATTTTTTGTCTAAACTTTCTTCGTCGTTAATCACGCATGGAAACTCATTACTCACTTTTTTTCTCCTTTCAGAAAATTTGGCGTTTTTACCTAGTTCCTCCCTGAGGCTTTTACCGTTTCTTTCTCTCATGCAGAAGAAAGTTGCTCCCTCTCAATCTCTCTCTCTCTCTCTCTCTCTCTCTCTCTCTCGGGAAAACTGCCGTAGGCCGTCTTGAAGCCGGTATTGTTACCACAGGAAGTCTGTTGCATCCCGGGAAGATTTAATTTGCTTTGGTGACTTAATCCTATTTTTTAAACAGCTATTTTCGCTTTTGATGTTTTCTTATAATTTACTTAAACAGATTAAAACTAATTAATAAAGCCAATGAATGAAAGTTAGGTGATGATATTCTCAAACAATGTGATTTTTCAAGTATAATCTTCTGAGTTATCTTCATTCTGGAAAAACTTCCATTATCTTATAGCTTTTACTGGCAGCTTTGGCAATGTCTTTTATTTGCTTCTGTAATGGCACTTCTATAAAGAAAAAAAAGAAAAAGGAAAAAAGGAATAGCGAAAAAAAAAAAAAAAAAAGAATAAGGATTCCGCATCACTCAGTGAAACAGTCACATATTTCCAAAACGTATTCATTCTTTCGTTTTCGTCACCATGAACTGTTTACCATGATGTTTTTCTACAGATATAGGAAGTTTGAAAACACAAACTCAATTTGTCGGCTATCTATCTACCAACATACCTACCTGACTACCTATCTAACTACCAATGATATGCTTGCGTATGATTTGCTTGGACTTCTAGGACTCCATTTTAGCCTCAAGAGAAGTATACTTTCACACTTTTTCGAATTCAATATCTCTCTAATATACTCTTCGTACGCATTATGTTTTTCACGATGATTTCTACATTTACTTGAAGTAAATTATATTTTTCTTCTAAAAATAAAAACGTTTCATTTTTATGTACCTGTCTATCTACCTATTTATGACATGCTGGCTATTGGTGTGTCATACATTAATTTTCTAGGATGCGTTTTTACCCCTTGACCCTTCGATACAGTAGTGTTAGAAAGTTAAGTTAATTTCGTGTGATTTTGTTTCACCGCACGCCGTTTCAAGGTTGATAACTAGTGAATAGATAATGATAGCAATGACCCCAACTCCGTATTTCGTAGCTACGGTCACAGCTAAGGGACGTATGTTATTAACCAAAATAAAATATAACACTTTTTTGACATGCATATTACTCCAGCGTACAATCATTTGTAGGCATTAAGGTTTTCAAGGGTCCAACTTATGTTCCTACTAATCGGCCTACAGTATCGTGAGCACTCTATTTACATAGCAATCTACCAGGTAACAAATCTACCTACATAGAAATCTAACAGCCAACCTATATGCCTACTTACATGCCTGTTAGATCATCTGTGTATCTACCAATCTTCCTACCTATCTATTAAAAAGCGCAAAGTTGCATAGTTTGAATCGAAAGCAGCAAAAATATAATTTAACAGTTTTTTGGCATGCATATCACTCCAGCATACCTTTATTTGTAGGCATTAAGGGCCCAACTTATGTTCCTACTAATCGGCCTACAGTATCGGTATCACTCTATTTACATAGCAATCTACCAGCCAACCGATCTACTTACATAGCAATCTACCAGCCAACCGATCTACTTACATAGCAATCTACCAGCCAACCGATCTACTTACATAGCAATCTACCAGCCAACCGATCTACTTACATAGCAATCTACCAGCCAACCTATATGCCTACTTACATGCCTGTTAGACCATCTATGCAGCTACCAGTGGCGTCGCGTGCCCATTTAGGTTGGGTGTGCGCTGTTATGGGAAAAAACACGCAAACATTTTATTATGTATCCCGAGCTGCAAAATTCGCGCATTGATTTTGAGCATACGAAAAGCATTTATTTTATTTAGCTGTCGTCTAATAACTTACGATAAAAAGTTTTACGTACACTCCATTGTAAGAAAAATATAAATTTTCTGTGCAAACACTAGAGTGATGAACGAATTTTCGGTGACTTTTTCTTTTATATATAAGTTTTTAATACAGCACCAAGCTTATTTTCTTTAACCCGCTTTACACGATCTGCAAAATCTCTGGCAAAAAATGGGACACTTAGTACATCGTCAACCTAAATGGATGTCAAAATTCAATTGTATCTGTGCTCATAAACACATCGATTCACACCGTGATCGAATGATAGAAAACGCGTAGCAGACGTTGAAGTGTATTTAATGTTTATGACTCCACGCTATTCCAAACGCAAACGAGTATGACCAGTGGCGCTTTTTTAAGCGCGCACACCCTTAGAAATAAAACCTCTTCGTTGGATCCACGAGGAAATAGAAACATGACCTGTAGCGCCATCTGGAGAGATTGCAATTGCTTTAAGAACTTCGGATGTCCGCTGTTAAAATACACTGCTCGCCACCCAAAATGCAACACCACGAAGAACACGAGACAGGAAAGCCAGATTTACTGGACACATAACAGATACAAAGATGAAACGATTGAGCTTACAGGCCCGTGCGACTTGCGGAACCCGCAGACATCAGTAGTTCCTGTGGCCCATATGGCTGCCAATTACGGCCGCTACACGCCGCGGCATCGAACGAAAGAGGCTTTGGATGTGGGCTTGGGGTATGTCGGTCCAGACTGCTTCACCACGTAGCCACAGTTCATCAGGCGTAGCCGCGGGTGGTGCTTGCCGGGTCACTCGGTTGCCGATCAGCGACCAGACGTGTTCGATGGGCGACATATCGGGAGAACAGGCGGGCCACGGCAAAAGTGGCACCTGGTGGGCCGTGAAGAATTGTTGCACGATGCGTGCCAAGTGCAGGCGCGCATTGTCTCTTGAAACTTGGCCGCTGGCAGGTCCTGCAGGTAAGGGAGGACTACAGGCTCCAAAACGTCGGACATGTAGCGGTGGCTGTTGAGTGTACCGGCGATGTGTACCAGAGGGGTGCGGGTGTCATATCAAATTGCGCCCCAAACCATAACGCCAGGCGACGAACCGGTATGGCGATACATAATGCAGGCGTCATACAGTCTCTCGTCACGGTGCCGCCACACGCGGATCCGACCATCGTGGTGTTGCAACCAGAAGCGGTATTCGTCGGAGAAGACAATGTCGTGCCATTCCGTAGTCCAGGTGCGGCGTACAACGGCCGACTGCCGCCGCACTCGCCGGTGGTATAACGTCAATGGTAATAGGAGCAACGGGCGCCGTGCGACAAGTCTCCCTCCCGCAGACGACGTCGAACGATACTTGCTGACACAGGTTTTTGCGCAACACACCCTAATTCCTGCGCTAACGTTCGTGATGTGGCGGTGCGAGCCGCCAATGCTCGCCGCACAACATGCCGGTCCTCTCGTTCGGTGGTGTGCCGCGGCTGCGGCAATCGCTCACGTCGGTCCGTCTGTCCCTCCTGCACCCACCGAATCCATACTCGCCTCACTGTGGCTGGATGTCGTCCCACACGGGCGCCGATGACTCGGTACGATAAACCGCTGTCGCGATAAGCCACTATTTGTCCTGTGTCGAACTCCGAAACGTGCTGGAATGACTGCCGTATTCTGTGACGAGGCATCAGGAAGCTTTCCACGCACAGGTCCGACAGCACAACACACTTCCACTACTTACACCCCGCCTTCTGTGCACCCTTTTTATAGTGCTTCTCGGTGGCGTGCCGGGCGCACATGATTTGCATATGCCCTGCAATGCTAATCGTTTGCATGTCTTCTCGCGGGCGACGCATGCTGCGAATTTCAGGCCACTCGGATTCTTCCCTCTTGGTGTTGCATTTTGGGTGGCCAGCAGTGTAGCACTCCTGCAGTTGCAAATATTACTTACTAAGTTCTGTTTACTGCATGATGCAACGATCCTTGTCCTCTTCACGAAAGTATTGCACAAGGGAATTAAGTTTAGCGGACAAACTTCAGGGAGGCTTACTGGAAATACATAAAAAGAAAAACAAAACAAAAACATAACAGCAATTGGCTGCTCCGTGAGATTCAAGTGGTGCTGATTTTGGGTAGCCCACCTTGAGAGTTCCGCTGGTACGATTGAGACCACAGGAAAATAAGAGCGTGACCTGCAGCGCCGTCTGGAGAGCGCTTGTACCACAGCTGTTTTATAGTCGTTGGATGTGGGCACGTAGCACAGCACACCCATGGATTCTAGCTCGAATGCGAAATGCTTACTGAACGAACTTTTTCTTATTAATAAAAACATTATGTGGAGAAATTAATTTTAACCACCAGAAGCCTTAGGACGAACTCTGGCGAGATTTATTAGAAACAAATCCGAAAATATAATATCGATAATATAGGATAAATTGCGACTCTGTGTAGGTGTGCGCCGCATACACCTAGCACACCCAGAATATTCGCCCCTGATAGCTACCAACCTTCCTACCTATCTATTAAAAAGCACAAAGTTGCATAGTTTGTTTTATTTTCCTAGCTTATCATGGCGTGTATTCTAATTAAATTCTCCTTTTTGGTTCTAGTTATGTATGTAAATTTTGGTTCATTCTCCTGAATTTTCTTAACTTATCGCTACATTTTCTCTCTCGCTCAATGTTTTGTGGTAACCTGAATTGAGGTCAAAAGTTGAAGGGCGTATGTTTACAAGACAGATAAGAATTATGTTTACGGTTGTGTGAAAGTAACTGTCGCCAGTTGTATTGATTAGCTCACGTTAGATGTATTCACTCTCTCGTTAGATATATTGAGTCTCTCGTTAAAGAGATTTGCTTTTGTTAGAATTCGGTTAGATTGTGAGACCATTACATAGGTTTGCAGAGAGAAGTTAAGAGAATTTAATATATCTATTATTGATAAATTCTATCTCATTGAATGTTGTGCTTCTTTGAATTTGAAGCTTGAAATTGTTATTGAGTTTACAAAAGATATTGAGAAGTGTTCAGTTTATTCGAGAATTTGTTGTATCCAGAAGTCAACGTGCTGAATGATTCTATAATGTGTGTTGACATTTAAAGTTTGTAGAGTGGACCTTATAAAGATATTAGATTTGTAGGACTTGATTTTCCTGGCCGTTAAAGCCATTAAGTGTTTAATTACATATATAAAGGTGTGTAGCATTACGTCATCCGGAGCACGAAGTAACGCAACGCAACTTTTCAGGGCACAAGTATTTGCAATTAAGTAAAACTAGGGGTTAAGTGAAACAAAATTTTAGTTAACAGCTGCAGCCAAAAACACAAAGAACATTACAATGTTTTTACACGTGCGAAATTCGTTATTATGTCCTCTTTTTTAAATTGTTTTAGTGAAGAGTTTGGCTCTGCTTTCTGTATCCATCTAAAATTGAGTTTTTCATTTTAATAGACTTGCCATTATAGTTTATGTGACGTACCAGCCGGCAGGACGCACACGCCATAAAGGCACATAGCAATCAGAATGATCGTCTGCGTAGCTCAGTTGGTAGAGCGACTTATTCCGGAATAAGCGGACTCGGGTTCGAATCTCGGCGTAGACCAGAAATGAAGGAGAAATTTACTTCGTTATAATGGCGCCCGAACTATCCGGATAACCCGGCCGTTCAAAATCTCGCACTGGTGTGATGTTCTTTCCACGCCGCGAGACAGGAAAAATCAGAGAATCCCTTCTCCAGCGCTTCGAAAAATAAATGTGTGTGACGTTGCATTCCACACACCAGATTGACTGGGAGTTCTCAAGTGCACGTTCTACAGTGGATGGCTGTCTGCAACGATTCATGGTCACGGCTGACCCGTGGGCCATGCCCCGGCCCTCTTTCGGGGGGGGGATGTGACGTACCTTCCGGCAGGACGCACACGACATAAAGGCACATAGCAATCAGAATGAACGTCTGCGTAGCTCAGTTGGTAGAGCGACTTTTTCCGGAATAAGCGGACTCTGGTTCGAATCCCGGCGTAGACCAGAAATGACGGAGAAATTTACTTCGTTATATTTAAACCAGAGATCTGCACGGGCAGGGCTTTTTCCATCAGGTAAGTGAAATTTCCAGGACTCGGGCCGGGTCTGTACTGGAAGGTTTAGCATTTCCCCCTGCATTAAAATGGTTTTTTTTTCGTCTCCCAAAACGAAGACTGATTTGTTAAATTATCAGATTGAGAAGTTTACCGAATAAAACTAAAGGCCCCAGACACCACCGGATGCATTGATTAATTACAACAACTGAAACCGACAAGAATCGCTGTAAGAAATGAGAGTATGAAATGGGACGGTATTTTTCTTTAAAGGTTGACATCAAATTCCTCTTTCATTTTTTTGCAGCAGCGACTAAAGCGTGTGGCTTTTATCTTTTCCGAGAAATGTTTTTATGAACAAAGTTTTAAGCGACACGAAACCAATACCAAAACGAGCTTCTGGCGGCATCCGTTGTTATGACGGAGATGTTGAAGCTCGAAGTTTACATATTTGGGAAACGAGAGCTACCTTGTTTATATTTAAGTGTAAAAGATGGAAAGCGCTTTCATGCAGGGGTCAGACAGAATAATATGAACCCCACGATCAGAGAAGTGACTTTTAATGCAGCTGCGTAAGTTGCCATGCGCAAAGGTATCCATCACTTTTGGGTTGTAATAGCTTTGTTTAGAACCTCAAGGTCCTGTTTACGTGTATTTAAAGTGTCTTGTTGCGAAATGTCTTTCAGGATGACGACAAAATGAGCGAACGAACGGACTTCGAAGGAAGAATAATTGTCAGTGGGCGGCTAGTCGGTGACTCCGTGACAACAGTCGCCAGGGTAGTGGAAGTATCGAGTTTAGCATCATGACAGCATACAGTGTTCGTAGAAAAACCTCTTCTGCAAAACACAAAAGCGACAGGAAAGCTACCCTAACTGATAGAGACAGGAGATCATTAAATAGGATTATTACCCGTAATAAGAAGACCACGGCGCCGAAAATTAGTGCGGAGCTCAATTTGCATCTCCAGACCCCAGTATCAATGAAAATAGTGCGCAGGGAACTGCATAAACAAGATATTCATGGCAGAACTGTCATAGCAAAACGTCTGGTGACCCTGATGAAATCACAACAGCGACGGCAGTGGTGCCAGGAGCATACAACGTGGACTGCCGATGCATGGAAGCGTGTAATGTGGTCGGATGAATCCACATTTACACTATTCCCCTCCGCAAGACATATTTACGTATGGAACACCGTCAGAAGCGTACAACCCAGACTGTCTGCTCCGAACAGTGCAGAATGGTGGTGGTTCTATCATGGTCTGGGCAGACTTATAGTGGTTTTCCCCAGTCCCCTGATCACCTTGAAAGGACGGATGACTGGCAGGGCGTATGAAACCATTTTGGCCAACAAAATCCATCCAATGGTTCAGGCATTGTTACCTTCAGAGGATGCCATCTATCAAGATGATAACGTCCAAATTCACAGAACTCGGAATGTCCAATTATGGTTTGAGGAACATGAAGATGAACTTTTATACCTTCTTTGGCCTGCCCAATCACCAGAATTAAACCTCACTGAGCCACTGGGGTCTGGGTTGGGAAGCAGAGTAAGATCCCGTTATCCTCCTCCTGCATCTCTCAAGGATCTGGTGCAGTTCCTGCATGAAGAATGGTGTAGGATCCCACTAACCACCATCCAGAAGTTGTACGCGTCCATTCCAAGGATGATTCAGGCGGTTTTGAATGCCAAAGGTGGTCCCACATACTGTTAGGTACGTACAACCTTCTCTTCCTTGGTTTTCACATAATTCTGTTCAACTCCTGTATATGCAACATAAATATGTAGGGAAATCTAAACCTCTTCTGCTGAAGGAATTGTGCGCGTTACATTCTCTTTACTAAGGTAAGTCAATTCAATAAAGCAGCTTTGTTTCTTTAGAGCAAAGAGTCTTCAGTCTTTTCTCAATGGCGAACATGACAAAATGCAATAAAACTCGCAAGACACAAGAAAAAGAACTGTAAAAATGCAAGTATTTATTATGAATATCAATTATGGTTTTGAATTCTAAAACTTAACTTTTGGAAAAAGAAACGATGCAGTTAACATATCAATGTTATAAGCATGTCCGAAGTAGGTACCTGATATGCCTACATTTTTCAGCACTCTAAAAATGTCAATTCTATAATTAATTGCAGCAGATTTGGGAATTTTAAAGTCCATGCATTCAAAATACCTGGATATTCATTTCTCCATTTCGAAAATACATTTTTGTTCACTTTAGAATTTCCTTTGTGAACGTCTCCTGGGCCATTAAAAGACCCCTATTCCAGAGGAGTCCTTGCGTTATTTGCAATACGTGGCAGATAATGCTTGGTGAAATTATGAAACGTGTTGGGCGGGGCCGTATACTGGAAAGTATGAGTCGGACCCAGCCTTTCAAATTAAGGCCTATGCAGACCACTAGTTTAGACATACTGTTTCGTAATATCAGGTTTTACAAATTTTCATGAGAAACTAGACTTGTTTTTAAATTTGGCGGGAATATTGCGCGTTAGCATGCTTAAACAAAGAATTATAAACAGCAGTGGCTTCTGTTGTTGGGGTGCACAACAATAGCGCTTTCCGTGAAAGCCACTGTTTTTACGACGTAACAGCAAAACCTTTTAAAGAAACTTTTACCTGTAAAAGTTAAAAAAAATAACTCTAGAAATTTGGAAGATGTGATGGTCAGCATACTTGGGCGCTATCCGGGAGTTTGGATATTATCATATATGTTTGGGTATTATCTATCCGCGAGTTTGGATATTATCATACTTGGGCGCTATTCGGGAGCTTGGATATTACAAGTTTTCGGATATTATCTGACTTAACATCTATGTCATAGTTACACCAAAAAACGGATTCACATCTTCCAACTTTGCATCTTCGAAAGTAAAATTAGTAACAGTGACTGAATATATTTCACTGCCGGATCTTATACACTATGACGAAGAATAATTCGTTTTTCACCACAGCTTTAGAAAAACATGAGAGCATTTATTGTGGTAGTGTTAGCCACCAATTTGTTCGGCTTCATTCTTCAGAGGTTTCTCCTCTCCTGAAACCCATGAAATCACGTAAAACAAACACGGCGCATTTGCTGCAAAACCGCTACTTCCTGGTCATCATCTCCCAGAAAGATTTTCGTGACAATACTTTTTTCTTTTTTAGTTGTTGGGAAAAGCCTTGTGCATGATGTGTCCTTGTCCAACCAAAAAAGGACAAAAGACGTGCTTAGTACTGGCTTGTTTTATCTCTTCAGTAGCTTAAGTGTTTCTTTTTCTTTGAGGATCGCAAATCGGCGTTTTCACATCTAGAAAAAACTAAACAGGTCGTTTCTTGCGTGTCATTTCTTTCATCATCATATCATTTTTGTTACAGCATCATCTTGCTTTCTGTTTTTGTGTTTCTATTATTGTAGTTTAATAATCGCCACGAGGACGCAAGTCTATAACAAGTCTGTCGTCCTTAATTTAGTGCCACTCTTTTCAAGGAAGTTAAAGAACCAGTTTTGCAGGACAAAGACAAACCCCAGGACTCAAACGCGAATCAATAGCCAAGAGACCAAGCCTCTGAGCGCTTAGCAACAGAACAAAACACATTTTTCTGTGTATGCATTAGCATTAGTTGCAGTGTGATGACTGCCGTGTGTTTCAGAATGCAAGTTCTATTGTGTGTTTATATATACACTGCTGGCCACCCAAAATGCAACACCAAGAAGATCACAAGATAGCAAAGCCAGATTTACTGGACGCATAATAACAGATACAAAGATGAAACAATTGAGCTTACAGGCTCGTGCGACTTGCGGAACCCGCAGACATCAATAGTTCGTGTGGCCCACATGGCTGGCAATAACGGCCGCTGCACGCCGCTGCATCGAACGAAAGAGGCTTTGGATGTGGGCTTGGGGTATGTCACTCCAGGCTGCTTCCACACGTTGCCACAGTTCATCGGGCGTAGCCGCGGGTGGTGCTTGCCGGGCCACTCGGTTGCCGATCAGCGACCAGACGTGCTCGATGGGTGACATATCGGGAGAACAGGCGGGCCACGGCATCAGTGACACCTGGTGGGCCGTGAAGAATTAATGCACGATGCGTGAAACGTGAGGGCGCGCATTGTCCTGTTGAAACGTGGCCGCTGGCAGGTCCTGCAGGTAAGGGAGGACTACAGGCTCCAAAACGTCGGACATGTAGCGGTGGCTGTTGAGTGTACCGGCGATGCGTACCAGAGGGGTGCGGGTGTCATATCCAATTGCGCCCCAAACCATAACGCCAGGCGACGGACCGGTATGGCGATGCATAATGCAGGCGTCATACAGTCTCTCGCCGCGGTGCCGCCACACGCGGATCTGACCATCGTGGTGTTGCAGGCAGAAGCGGGATTTGTCGGAGAAGACAATGTCATGCCAATCCGTAGTCCAGGTGCGGCGTTCAACTGCCCACTGTCGCCGCACTCGCCGGTGGTGTAACTTCAAAGGCAATCGGAGGAATGGGCGCCGTGCGACAAGTTCTCACCCCTGCATACGACGTCGAATGGTACGTGCTGACACAGGTTGATGAGCAACACACCGTAATTCCTGCGCTAACGTTCGTGATGTGGCGGTGCGAGCCGTTAATTACCGCCGCACAACATGCCGGTCCTCTCGTTCGGTGGTGTGCCGCGGCTGCGGCAATCGCTCACCTTGGTCCGTCCGTCCGTCCTTCACACACCGAATCCATACTCGCCTCACTGTGGCTGGATGTCGTTCCACACGAGCGCCGATGCCTCGGTACGATAAACTGCTGTCACGATAGGCCACTATTCGTCCTCTGTCGAACTCCGAAACGTGCTGGAATGACTGCCATATTCTGCGACGAGGCATCAGGAAGCTTCCCACGCACAGGTCCAGCAGCACAACACACTTCCACTACTTACACCCCGCCTTCTGTGCACCCTTCTTATAATGCTTCTCGATGGCGTGCCGGGCGCATATGATTTGCATATGTCCTGCAATGCTAATCGTTTGCATGTCCTCACGCGGGTGACGCATGCTGCGAATTTTAGGCCAATCGGATGCTTCCTTTTTGGTGTTGCATTTTGGGGGGGTAGCAGTGTATATATATCACTGCTAACACTTTTCTTTTAAGAAATAATGGCATATTTCTTTTTAAAATGTACTTTTCTTCCAAAAGCTCTCTAGCCACGTTTTATACGCCTTTCAATTTTTATATCAATGACACCCTAGCTTGATATCGATTTATCTGTTGATGAAGAAATTACTCGGCGTACAACGCTGGTTGGATAGCTTTTCGGAGAAACAGTACAATTTTCAAGAGCAATATGCCATTATTGCTCTTGAAAATATTACATATAGAGCAGAGACCTTTACTGAAAAAGTCGTAAAAAGGCTGCAGACAACGGAAAGAAACATGGAGAGATGCAGACTTGGTGTAATCAGGAAATATAAAAAGAGAAATTGGGGATATGGAAAACGACAAGAGTGGAAGACATCATGGCCAGAATGAAATTCCTGAAATGGCAATAGGCTGGACATGCTACCAGAAGAATGGACCACCGATGGACAACCGAAATTTTAGACTGGATACCAAGTGACAGGTAAAGACTCAGAAAAATACCACATAAGGGATGGATTGATGAAATTCGAAAGCATGCCGGAGTAACATGGAGGAGGCACACTCTAGACAGACAGTTGTGGAAGAAACTTGGAGCGACCTTCATCCAGCGGTCGATTGATAAGGGTTGACCGTGATGATAAAGGCCAAACCTCCACCACAGTGACATCTCACAGTAAATCTCCTTCTTTCCTTTCATACAATTCTTATTTAAAAAAAAACTCTAGATGCAAAAATAGTGCGTTTTCCGATACAACTTCGTATAGAAAATCTAGGTAGTATTCGCATTACAAACACTTTCACGTGATCCTAAACTCGTGTGCATTGCTGTTATGTATTTACACGCAGCCGCCTTACACCTGCTTTCAACGTGCAAAGCTCTTTGAAAATTGCATGCAGACAACTTTTGCACACCAAAATAATAACTTCAACTCTGTAATAATACGAATTCTCTTTTATAGCAAAAATTCAGCTAGGTTTATTCTGAATTAATGCACTATATTAATAAAGCGCACGTCTGGTTCAGTTAAACTTGATCAATGGGTTCCAGTCGGCTGTTAGTTTCCACTAAGTTTCAGCTCTTTAAAGCTGTAAACTCCTGCGTAAAAGGAAACCACGCAGTACTAAGTTCCTAAAGAGCAGAACAACTGCACAGTTGATTATCCCTCTGCTCTTGAATAAATATCTTTCAAAGCAATTTTTTTCGCTCTGTACGTCGAACAGCTAATTAATTACTCAAAAAGATCTAAATGCTGCTTTTTACACACAAGCAAAAAGTTCGTTCTACTTGTATTCGATAAAAAATATATATATATATAATTTTCCTACATAAAATACAGTCCCAACTAGCTCCTTGCAAAACATTCGAGACATTATAACGTAAAACCAATTATTATTCTAAGAAAAACTCCACATAAAGTGCATCATGAACAAAATCTTCTTTCTCTTTGGTGGTGGGTGTGAGCTGCTTGTATTCAGATATAGCGCAGCGATACACGCGAGCTTGGAAATTACGTAAAAGCGTTTGTGATAGGAACACGACCCAAAAACTTCCTTCATCAAAAATCGACAACATTCTTCAACTCGTCGTCGTTGTACATCTTATATTTAAAAATTAATTTGATAGTTAGAGTTAGGCAATCTGGTGGCTGAGCGGTCTCACGCATTGGTTTCTAAGCATTCGTTAAAGAGAAGTTCTAGTTCGAGTCAAGCAGAGTGCATGGGTAATGTGATTGTCTTACGGTACGGCCCCTCTTTTTCCTAAAACCAGTGGCCCTAAATTACAGATGGCTTGCTGCTTATAGACTCTGGCGTGCCTGCCCCGCAGGACGCAGATGAGATAAAGGCAGATATCAATGAGAGCACATGTCCGCGTAGATCAGTTGGGAGAGCGACTTACTCCGGAGTGAGGGGATCCGACTTCGATGCCCGGTGTGGACAAAACTGTGTTTTCACATTGGCGCCCGAACTTCAAGGATGACTTGGCCGTTAAGTTTCTCTCAATGGTGTGATGTTCTTTCCACACCGCGAGACAGGAAGAATGAGAATCCCTTCTTCAGTGCTTCGAAAAAATAAATGTGTGTGATGTCACGTTCCACAAAACAAATTGTCTGGGATTTCTCAAATGCACGTTCTTCATGGGATGACTGCCTACTGCGACACATGGTCTCGGCTGACCAGTGGACCGTGCTCCCTGCCCTCTTTCGGGGAGAGAGGATGTGACGTGCCTGCCCCGCAGGACACACATAAGATAAAGGCAGATAGCAATAAGAGCACTTGTGCGCGTAGCTCAGTTGGGAAAGCGACTTACTCCGGAGTGAGGGGACCCGAATTCGATGCCCGGCGTGGACAAAACTGTTTGCACAAGACCTACTAGCTGCTCATGCTAGTCGTTAAAGCCCTCAACGAAAAAAAATTAGTCTAGGTTCTGGTTTTCCAATTGAAATTGGGTATGAACTGTGTTCGAGCTAATATGATTGATTGCATATCGCTTCTCTAATCTGCAACTGACAGAACTTAATTTTCACTTCGAGTACTTCAAGTTCTGTTGAAAATTTGGTTACGTGATGCAATCTCTCACCTCAGAAGTAGAAAGGAAGTATTCGTCAATATATGTGGACGTAAATTTTCACAAAGCAAAATCCGGTGAATCAAACACTAAGTCTCACGGTCGAGTCACATTATTGCGACCACCAGCTAATATCCAGAGTAACAGCCGTGTGCGACGCAGATAGCAACTAGACGGGCTGGGAGTGACTCAATAAGGTTCTGGAACGTGTTCACAGGTATGTGGAGCCCTGCTGACTGCAGTGCATCTGACAGCTGCTGGAGGGTGCGTGGTGGAGAATCCATAGAACGAACAACACGATCGAGGTGGTCCCACAGATGCTTAACTGGGTTTAAGTATGGGAAATTAGGGGGCCAGGGAAGTACTTTGAAGTCTTCATGGTGCTCTTCCAACCACTATCGGACATTGTAGCTGTGTGACACGTCGCATTGTAGTGGTGGAAGATCCCATCCGCCCCAGGGAAGACCATCAACATGTATGGGTGTACGTTGTCTGCAAGGATGGATTCATGAGGAATTCGGTATGAGTGCAACACTGCCCCCACCACCTTGTGTTCTTTCAGGAGTGGTTGAAGAGTGTTTATTCTCTGATGTTTCTCGCCTTATACGCCAACGTCCATCAGTTCGATGAAGTAGAAAACGTGACTCATCGGAGAAGGCTATCCTTTGCCAATCAGCGGAGGTCCAATTCCGATACTGCCATGCAAGCATAAGCCTTTTCTGCCGATGCACCTTCGTTAACATAGGTGCAGTGACCATCCGCCTGCATCGGAGTCCCATACGGATCAGGGTTCGTTGAACTGTCGTTTTAGACACACTTCGGTAGCCCCCTGGTTCATTCGGCCAGTGAGTTGCTCCACTGTAACATGTCGATCGGCCCTCACGCACCTTTAAAGCCGACGTTCACCTCTCACATGAATGGCACGTGGTGCTCCGTAGTATCCGCGTCCCTAATTCGTAATGGTGCCATTTCTCCAGTCACGGTACACTTTAACCACAGCAGCACGCGAACAGTTCACAGACTGCGCTGTTTCAGAAATACTGCCATCCTTGGCCCAAAAGCCAATCATCATCCGTGTTTGAAAATCTGATAAATCGCTTCTTTTATCCATTAAGCAACGAGTGATATGTTTTCAGAATGTCTACAGCACACCTTATATACCTACTAAACCAGTTAACGACACGTGTCTTCTTCAATTGGCTACGCGCTGTTGACGTCAGAAGTAGGAGGTGGTCAGAATAATGTGACTGGACTGTGTATATATATAAGCAAAAAAAATGGTGGTACTAAAAACAAGTTCCGTATGAAGAAGTCAAGAAAAACAAAAATGCTGATGCAAAAGAGAAGGGAGATGAGGACAAATAAAGAAGATATAACTTCCAAAGTGGAATGTAGAGAGCTATGGAAGACAGTACGGAAAATTATTTATTTTTATTTATTTATTTATTTTTATTTATTTATTTATTTTTATTTATTTATTTATTTTTGTTGTTACATGCTCTTAGAAGTAAAAAATAACAGTGGGAAGAAAATTGACAATTCATAAATGATGAACAACAGGGAAGACAAGGGGAAAGGCCAAACTGGCCTGACATAGTCCTATACTCCATGTAGAAGAAACAAATGAAACAACAGATAGACACCCCAAGTCAGACAATCACAAGAGGTTTTTGCTAATCTTTTCCCTTTTTTTTAATTATTGAAGAAGATAGAGTTAGAATTTTTTAAAATAAATTAAACTTATTTAAGTTAGTATCACCGAAGACTTAAGGAAATTCAATTGTGAAATAGTGAGAAAAGCAATTGAAAGCAACCAAAGCCTGAAGAGAGAAAAGAGACATCTCGTCAAGGGAAGAAAACAGATTACGGCACTGGGAAAAGATGGTACTGTAACTAGAAATATAGGCGAAACTTTGACAAAAGTGAAAGATTTTCACTCAAAACTATACGAAAGGAATGATACATCTACTCCAGACATTACGAAACGTACCAGTACCAAAGTCGTATCAGTACTACCTGCTGATGTTACACTTGTAATTAAGTACAGGGAAAGGGGTAGAGCTCCAGGGTAAGATGAAATTACCAAGTACATCATAAAAGAAGCAAATGGAGAAATTGAAACTATACTCGCCCAAGTTTTCACTATAGTTGTCGCAATGAAGGGAAGATTCCTGAGGATTGGAACAATGCTACAGTAATCCTGCTACATAAGAAAGGTGATATTAAGGATATCAGGGACTACAGACCCATCAGCATCTTATCAGTGGTTTATACATGTAAAATCTTGACTAAGATTCTTTCACAACACTTAAAAGTGACACTGGATATGGCTCAAGCAATCGAACAAACTGGATTCAGGAGTAACTACAGCACTGTAGATCATATCCATATACTGAGAGAACTTACTGAAAGAACGAGAGAATATGAATTCTCATTGTGCATGGCTTTTATTGATTATGAAAAGGCCTTTGATTCCGTGAAACCATCAGCATTTGCAATGGTTTTGAAATCCAATGTTTTTGAAATTTGCAATGGTTTTGAAGATGCATATATTAGCATTATTAATAGCATCTATGAAAATACAAGTGGCCGCCCCGGTGGCGCAGTGGTCTAAGCGATGGCCTCTGATCATTCGTCCAAAAGGGGTTCGGGTTCAAATCCCGGTGAGGCATGGATGTTGTGTTTGTCTTACGGCATTGGCTCTCTCCCTTCCCTGGAACCAGTGACCCTAAATTAAGGACGGGCGACTGCTTATAGCCCATTGAGTTGCTCACGGTGGTCGTTAAACCTTCAATCAAAAAAAAAAATACAAGTGCAAGTGTTCGGTAGTCTGACGATACAGCATCAATAAAAATTGGAAAGGGAGTGAGACAAGGTGACACCATATATACCAAACTCTTTAATGCCACATTGCAAAATGTCATTTAATCATTGAACTGGGGAAACAAAAGCATAACGCTTAATGGAGATTAACTCACCTTCGTTTTGCTGATGACGTCATTTTTACAACTGCGCTTTCAGAGCTGCAGAATGTGAACTAGGAATTTGCTAACATGATCCATGAACTTTCAGAAAACAAAATTGATGTACAACAGGGCCATCATCTTTTGCAAGTAATGAAGATTTATCAGTTGATGGGGTAAACTGGAGATAACTGTTACCTTCATTTACCTTGGACAGCAGATATCAAGTTAGGGTCACATTGATGAAGAAATTAATCGGCGTATAAAACTTGGTTGGAGAGCATTTGGAAGAAAGAACACAATTTTAAAGAGCACTATGTCATTAAGTCTTAAGAAAAAGTGTTTAATCAATATGCTTAATCTTCCAGTGCTTGCGTATGGAGCAGAGACGTAGGCCTTAAATACAAAAACTTGCCAAAAACTGCAGACAACTGAAAGATGGAATGAAGAGACACTTGTTTGGTGTAAACAGGAGATACCAGAAGAGGAACTCATGGATAAGGAAACTTACAAGAGTGAAAGACATCATGATCAGATTAAAATCCCTGAAATGGCAATGGGCTGGACATGTTGCCAAAAAAACGAACCACCGATGTACTACCGAATTTTTAGACTGGATTCCAAGGAACAGGAAAATATCCAAAAGAATTTCATCCCCTCCTCTCCTACGTGAAAGACCAGGCGGCAGATGGGTGGATGAAATTCGGAAACATGCTGGAGTGACATGCAGCAGACTGGCCCAAGAAAAACCGTTGTGGAAGAAAGTTGGAGTGGACCTTCATCCTGCAGTAGATTGATAATTGTTGACAATTATAAGCATGATATACACTATCCCAGCAAAAACAGTCTTGCTGGGCCAGCGGCACCACCAGCAATGGTCCAGCACTATGTTGCCGCTGCCGAACAGTCAATAAAATTTCCGGGCCGCCAACCGAGGGGCCAGAAGCTGGCCAACAGTTGGCACCCCTATCAGTTGTCATATGCCACAACAGGGCCATCAGTTATCCATCACAGGCAGTAGCTGCCACAAGTGGCTCTTCAGCGGCCCTGCAAGCAGGTGCCATAAATGATGGCTAGCCTAATGTGGTCCGCTTGTTTCCCGGCAGAGGCAGCCGGCAATCACGAGACGCAACTAATGGTTTGCCGAATTTTGTCCGCCAATTTCCCAGTAGTAGCCATAAAATAATAATACAATTCAAGGATAACCGCATTTTCCCAAAGCTACAACTCTTTTTTTCCCTTACGAATTATAGTACTGCGCTGTGGAAATTTTCTCAACAGACCGGAGAAACGCCCGTTTGTATTTGGCTGGAAACGAACCAACGACTTTCTGCGTGGGAAGCGCGCGCGCTCCACCAACTGGACAGATTTGCCACGCCCGAGCATTAGCTTGAAGCTGAGTCTCTTTCCTGCGAAATGTGTAATCGAATGGTTCTCTCTTTAATTTTACAATATTGCGAGTTATTTTTCATAAATGTCAGTTTCATATAATTCATAAATTTATTTTTTCAACGTAACGATAGTTTTTTTTTTTTACCTTAAGGGAACTTAACTCCTTTTCAAGAAGTGTGCCAACTTAAAGGCGCTTTCCAAAGTTTTCTGCTGTCCTTGTCGACTTGAAAGGCGATTGTTGAATTAATATATTTACTCGTTCATGTCACATTCTGTTACATTTTTAAGTTTGTATCTTTCGTTTCCACTGTCCGAAGCTACATTTGTTGTAAAGAGGAAAGATATTTTATTTTACTTCTCATTATTTTTCGAAGCGAATTCCTCTAGTCTTGTGTATTCAACCCATGGATGAGCACATTATATACACATAGCGTTGGGTTTTTTTCAAATATTTGATAAATTTTGCACGCGTATAATTCTTTTTTTTTTTTTCAACAAACGTTTTTTTTAATGTTTTTCCAGGACTGTTGTTTCAAGCGGTTTAGTGTATGTTAAAACGAAAGATAGACAAAATTTATTTCTTGTTATTCATGGGAATGGAGTGGGTGTATTTCATGGCTTAATTTGATAACTTCGTCGACGTGGCATTTCATTAGGAAATTAATTTGCCTCTCTACATATGGCTTTTATTTTCTTAACATCAACTAAAATAACACGGTGGCAAAGGAGTCGTCTTCAACTAATTGGTACCACGAGATACGCAGCACGTGTTGCTTCTGCCTATGCGCAGTCCCGTTACTTCCGCTTGGTGTTGGGGTTGCATCGGTTGCCAACTACAGGCCACTAGTGGCACTTGCTTGCAGGCCCGCAATTCACAGCGATGCTGCAGGGCCATCAATGGCTGCCAACGGATGGCGCTGCCACCAACAGACCGTTACCGGCCGTGAGCGGCAGATATCAGCCAGCAATGACCCATCACTGCCAGTTGGTGGCCAGCAGTTTCCCAACACTTGTATTTTTGCTGGGAAATTGACAAAAGCCACCGGACACCCCTTCAAAAGCAAATGAACGGATGCGTTGCGTTGTTGAGATGCACAGTACAGCTGCAAACGGTATAACAAGCCTGCAGCTGACCACGATCATATCGCGCCGAAAGACACACGCAACATCCATGGCTCACCGGGATTCGAACCCGCACCCCTTGGACAAACTGTCATAAACCAGAGCTTAGACCACTACGCCAACGCTCTGCAAAAAAATTCCTAACATGTTGCATAATGTAAAACCCATTTGCTGGTGATGCTATCAAATCACGTCTTCGTACCCCGAAGGCGGCTTATTCTCCCAACTGAACTACGGTGGCAAGGCATTTTGCTGAAATTTTGCCGATTTCATTCATACGTCATCGCAGTATTACCTCAACTACTATACGGTGCGTAGTACATTAGCATTGTTCTCGTAGCGATGTAAGATGGAAGTTCGATTCTTCATACCAAACGTGTTCTTACAATAAGAGTTACCAAAATGTTTTCGCATCGAAAGCATCAAACAGCCATGTCCTGTTCCGGCTGTTTGATGCTTACGATGCGAAAAATTCTTAATAACTCGTATTTTATACATTCCTGCTTTTGTCCAATAATTGTTTTTCTGCTTTAAAAAATATTCGAATGTTCGTACATTTTAACTACAAAAATCGTCCACTCAAAGATACCGCAGTTTAATTCATCGAAAATAATAAAGTGGCTTACGAAGAGTCGTCGCACCGTGCGACTATGGCCCTGCCATCGACACATCACAGCGCAGCGTCGCTATGAGAAGGCGAAGACGATGCGCTCAGTATGAACTCCCTCTCTCTCATTCTAGATATCTTATGAGTAGATTCCAGTTAACAATCAATCCGTTAATAATCTGACGGTGGAATCAACACGTTCTTACAATCTGAAACAGACTCAACAGTCGCTACACTGCACACAGTTTGTATTCGATGTAGTTTTTTTTTATTTACGTTGTCTCACTAACAGTGTCCCCAAACGTACAAAGAATTTCGGTGGAAGTAACGTGCCGTTCAGTAAGAAAATCGTTTTGAGAAATAACAAAATTTGCGCATGAGAAACAAACTCAAAAGGAAGGTCAAATTAGAAATACACTTTGTTTCAGTGGCTTATTTAGATTTCTTGTCTTCTCTTCCTCGCAGGATGTTGAGTCAAGGGTTTTTTTTACTGAAGTCCTCAGTCTGCTTTAATATTAAGAAAATAAGCATTATTCTCTTGATAATACTCTCTTGATAATACTGATTAATGAACTAGAAAGAATTGGAGTTCAGTGACCGTATGCTAAAAAAATAAAACAAAACTAATAAGCTATAAAATAAAAAATAAAAACTTCTTGCCATTGTTCTTTAAAAAGCAAAATAATTCCGTCTTATGCACGATTCTTTAATAACTTAAAATTACCACATATTATAAAATATATGTATAGGTAAAAACACATTACTGCTTTCGGATTCACTAGAATCCTTCATCAGATGTGAGTGCCATTCGCTTTTAACAAACATCTGATAAAGGATTCTAGTGAATTCGAAAGTACTAATGTGTTTTTAACTATATACACTGCTGGCCACCCAAAATGCAACACCAAGAAGGACACGAGATAGCAAAGCCAGATTTACTGGACACATAACAGATACAAAGATGAAAGGATAGAGCTTACAGGCCCGTGCAACTTTCGGAACCCGCAGACATCAATAGTTCCTCTGGCCCATATGGCTGCCAATAACGGCCGCTACACGCCGCGGCATCGAACGAAAGGGGCTTTGGATATGGGCTTGAAGTATGTCGGTCCAGGCTGCATCCACACGTCGCCACAGTTCATCAGGCGTAGCGGCGGGTTGTGCTTGCCGGGCCACTCGGTTGCCGATCAGCGACCAGACGTGTTCGATGGGCGACATATCGGGAGAACAGGCGGGCCACGGCAGCAGTAACACCTGGTGGGCCGTGAAGAATTGTTGCACGATGCGTGCCACGTACAGGCGCTCATTGTCCTGTTGAAACATGGCCGATGGCAGGTCCTGCAAGTAGAGGAGGGCTAGACGCTTCGAAACATCGGAGATGTAGCGGTGGTTATTGAGTTTACCGGTGATGCGTACCAGAGGGGTGCGGGTCTCATATCCAATTGCGCCCCAAACCATAACGCCAGGTGACGGACCGGTATGGCGATGCATAATTCAGGCGTCATACAGTCTCTCGCCGCTGTGTCGCCACACGCGGAGCCGACCAATGGGGTGTTGCAAGCAGAAGCGGGATTTGTCGGAGAAGACAATGTTGTGCCATTCCGTAGTCCAGCTGCGGCGTTCAACGGCCCACTACCACCGCACTTGCCGGTGGTGTAACGTCAATGGTAATCGGAGCAACGGGCGCCGGGCGACAAGCCCCCGCTCCTGCAGACGACGTCGAACGGTACGTGCTGATACAGGTTGTTGCGCAACACACCCTAATTCCTGCGCTAACGTTCGTGATGTGGCGGTGCGAGCCGTCAATGCTCGCCGCACAACATGCCGGTCCTGTCGCTTGGTGGTGTGCCGCGGCTGCCGCTCACGTCGGTCCGTCCGTCCCTCCTGCACCCACCGAATCCATACTCGCCTCACTGTGGCTGCATGTCGTCCCACACGGGCACCGATGTCTCGGTACGATAAACCGCTGTCGCGATAAGCCACTATTCGTCCTCTGTCGAATTCCGAAACGTGCCGTATTTTGCGACGAGGCATCAGGAAGCTTTCCACGCACAGGTCCGGCAGCACAACACACTTCCACTACTTACACCTCGCCTTCTGTGCACCCTTCTTATAATGCTTCTCGGTGGCGTGCCGGGCGCACGTGATTTGCATAAGCCCTGAAATGCTAGTCGTTTGCATGTCCTCTCGCGGGCGACGCATGCTATGAATTTAAGGCCAATCAGATACTTCCTTCTTGGTGTTGCCTTTTGGGTGGCCAGCAGTGTATATATATTTTATATGTGGTAATTTTAAGTTATTAAAGAATCGTGCATAAGACGGAATTATCTTACTTTGTGAGAAAAAAAAACTACTGATTTCTCTTTTCTCTATTCGTAAGTTCTGTACCATAGAGTAAAAAGAAACATTTGAAAAAAAAAAAAACATTTTCACAGCGTTTAGATGCTGTCTAAGATTACGCATTCTTTGCTCCCTTTACGGTACTCGACTTCAAGTCTGACTTTCTTTGAGCGTGGACATATTTCCAGACGGCGAGCTGTCCGCCAACATCATCTCAGTACATATTTATTACAGTAGCGCCGAAAGTTGTATCAGTACAAACATGTTTGGTCAAATCGTTGTTCACTTGTTTGGTTAAGAACTAAACACTCGGGGTGCTAAGGAAAAAGACTCTGCACTCTTCGTACAGACAAGGGTGGGGGGGGGGAGAGAAGCGGTTTCCGGACTAAAACGTTACATGCTGGAGCAAACTTGTTTTATGCTTGCCACGTCCGCTTTGTAAGGTCTATCACAGTGCAAGCACACACACACACACACACACACACATGGACGAGAAGAAAGGATTTGAAACATTATTTTTCCTTCTACGATATTCCCTTCTTTTTCCTACAGCGCCTGTTTCACCAGCCTCCTCCTTCTCTTTCAAGAAATCGAATTGTACGCTTTTTTTTCTCTCTCTCTATATATATATTGCAGTGGAAACTTGAATCCAGTCCCTTCCCTTGCTTCCAAATTCTTTGCTGCTATTTCCGGATGAAACACGGCGAACAAGACAATTGTCAATAAAGAGATAACGAGCAGACTGTGGTGACGGTGAATGATTCTGGAGCCAGTTCTGAAATCCCTTGTTATAAAAGATAAGAACTTTGACAAAACTATCAGAGCGACAAAACTGACAAAAGACACAATTCCCGCGGATAAAAAGATTAAAAACCACATTACTCCGAAAAAATCGAATTCAGTAGGTTTTGAGAGAAGATCGGTAGGAAGAATGAAAAAAAAAAAAAGTAGAAAATCCGCAAAAGCAGAAAAGCTGAGAACTTGTCGACTGGTATTTGCAATATTTTATTGTGACAATGATGTTATAAGAATGACAGGTGGCAAGTTTGTTCCTGGAGCTTGCCATCAATGAACAAGTAAAAGAGACATCAAAAGCAAAACAGATAAATCTGGGAAGTTCTGTTTTACTTTTTCCTTAATATTTTTTATTGATACACTTGGAGTAAATAAAATCTGGCACACAATGAAATTAGAGCTAAAGTTTCATTGATTTTGATCATTAATGGCAACAATCTGCGGGGAGTTTCATCCTTTTTCCGGTCCATATGTGCGTAAGCGAAGAAAAATATTACAAGGAAAGGTAAAAATAAAACAATTGTGCGGATATTAAACACCAAAAAATTCTATGATGATGTTCAGTACCAAAAAATCCATGAAAAATGTATATCAGCAGTTCTTTGAGCGTGATGACGAGATTTGTCATGTGCAAAATTATACTGCCGCCACTGTACTTTTTAATTGTTTATAAACCCTTATCACTGAATGCCAGAAGTAGCAGCTAAGCCCTACAGGATTGAGCTTAAAGGGAGTGAGAAAAAGAAAACTAAAAAAATTACACAATACACGGTTCGGACCCGAAACCTTCCTCACAGAACAGGGAACCAAGCACTCGAGTATCAAAATAGCCAATTTACATCGCAGGCTATTTTTCTTCAAGCTAGAAATGAGTAGTAGATAAGCCCTACGGGATTGAGCTTAAAGGTGTTGAGAAAAACATAACTAAAGAAATTACACAATCCCCTTTTCAGACCCGAAACCTTCCTCACTGAACAGGGAACCTAGCACTCGAGTATAAAAATAACCGATTTACATTGCAGGCTAATTTTCTTCAAGCTAGAAATTAGTAGTAGATAAGCCCTACAGTATTGAGCTTAAAGGGAGTGAGAAAAACAGAACTAAAAAAATTACACAATTCCTGGTTCTGACCACAAACCTTCCTCACAGAACAGGGAATCTAGCACTCGAGTATAAAATTAACCTATTTACATCGCAGACTATTTTTCGTCAAACTAGAAATGAGTAGTAGATAAGCCCTACGGGATGGAGCTTAAAGGGATTGAGAAAAACAGAACTAAAGAAAACACGCAATTCCATGTTCGGACCCGAAACCTTCCTCACAGGACAGAGAAACTAGCACTCAAGTATTTAAATAACCGATTTACATCGCAGGCTATTTTTCTTCAAAGCAAAAATGAGAAAATCGAACACAGAGGTCGTGCTAGGAATGCAAAGCAAAATTCTGTGTGTGGGATCGACAACATTAGTTCCAGTCATTCCACTTCATTTATTTTTTGTTGTTTGATTTGAGCTCCGAAAGTACAGAAGGGTTGTCTTTGGATTCTATAGAATCTTCAAAAATAGAAGCATGAGTTGCGGAATAGAACATTCTGATTTTTAGGAATGTATGTAAACGCCATGACGTTGCGTGAGTTTAAGGCCTTTTAGTGAATCCAAACTAATGACCACATCCCCATACTTATGTACTATATGAAAACAGGAAGGGAATATCGACGACACGAAAGTCGCCAGAATACCTGGAGAAGCAGGAACAAAGGACGTGACAGTTTCCAGAATGACAGTTCTTAAAATACGCTGTGGCAGGTCTAAGGGGTCAAAATTGGCTGAAATCAGTAAGATATCGCCGCTAGAGAGCGTAATCCAAAATACATTTTATCCCATATTTTTGCTTCTAAATATCCGATTGAAAAAACCTTTTCTCCTATTCGATTCCATTTTGGGTAGCGCTCTTTTCCAAGCAAGCAAAGTTTTTCCGATAGGGGGCGCAAAAGTAAATAGCAATTTCTCCCATATATCCGTTTCTAAAAAATTTCCAACTCGAGAGATATTTTTTGGGTGGGTTAAAGCTTCTAATTTCAAACGTTCTGCACATAGTTTCTAATTTGGTAAATAACTATTTTGCCACCAGAGGCGCAAGCATATATTTATGTTTCCAATGTATTTGCAGCAATATCTGCGCTTCCGAAAACTTGATTGAAAAATTCTTTGGCGATCAGATGCCGCTCACCATGGAAAACCTTTTGCGTCTATTTTCTGTTTGAAAAAATGCACAATTTTTACGCCAGGAGCCGTAGATATATATCTTATTCCTCTTGATATCTCTGCTTCTAACAGTTGAACCTCAAAATAAAAACTTTTCTTGTCGGACAGCGTATCTCATGCGAAATGTTTCGCATATACTTTCCAAATTTTTTTAAAGCACAGGTTTCCCATTAGAGGGTATAAG
This sequence comes from Macrothele yani, assembly GCA_039090855.1. Lineage (NCBI taxonomy): Eukaryota > Metazoa > Arthropoda > Arachnida > Araneae > Macrothelidae > Macrothele > Macrothele yani. Next base: position 163,515,778 of record CM077029.1, on the reverse strand, counting down.
TTACTTTTCGTAGGTCAGCAAGATCTACGCGTCTAGAACCTGATCAGACAAATTCGTTTTCGATCAGGTACTACTAACTACAATAAAAAATTTTACTCATTTCTTACTCGTAATAATTCACAGTTTTTTCGCCAGGGCTACGAAATGTTAGTCTGTTTTTTTCGATAACTGTACTTTTAGAAGTCTTGTTCAAAACATTCTTTCAACATCGAATACCATTTATCTTATGGGCAATTTTGCATGTACTCGTGGATTGCTTGTCTTTCACAGTTCTCTAATAAGAATATTGAAGAATTCCTTTCTTTAATTCATATTATTCGTTACAGTGAATATAATAAACATTATCCGTTTTAAATAATGTAGTTCTTCCGCTAGCAGCGTTATGCCAAAATGTTTCTCGCTATTTCTACACCGAGAATGCGTATTTGAAAAATTCTTTTGCCTTTGTTATGAAGAATAATTTTCGCAAATTTTCTTCATTATTGAAACTTCTGCCACCAGGGATTGTTAGCGTATATTTCTATGTGAAAGCCTTTATTCGAATCTAAAAATTCCTTAGAAAAGTCCTTCTTTGGAAGAAGGTTGAACATTATGAAGAATATTTTATACCCCATTTTCTTCTTTAAGTAAGGCTCAGTTTTTCTGCTAGCGCCCGCAATATCACGTTGAACTGCATATCTGTTTTTCTAATTGTTCAATTTGAAAATCCGATTTGCCTATGAGATCTTCTGCTACGAGAAATGTTTTGTGCACCATTTGTTAATTTTCTTAACACACTTTTAAGCTGCTAGTAGAGTAAGTATAGCTATTTCCATTTCCGGATGTTTTATCGACTGCAAAAACGCAGTTAATTTTTTAAGAGGTTTTATTCACCAAGAATAACCACGGTCACATTGTGTATTTTAAATTAAGCGAGGTTTTCCCTAGGTGGTGTAATCGTATTATTTTTTAGCTGAGTTTTTAGGATTTCTAAGAATTTGCTTTGAAATATTTGTTTTGTGTGGGAAATGATTCAACCGTCCCGTCCCGGTGGTACAGTGGTCTAAGCGATGGCTTATGACCTTTCTTCCGGTAGGGGTCCGGGTCCGAACACCGGTGAGGCACGGATGTTGTGTTTGTCTTACGGCACTGCCTCTCTCCCTTCCCTGGAACCAGTGGCCCTAAATTAGGGATGGGCGACTGCTTATAAGCCCATTGAGTTGCTCATGGTGGTCGTTAAACTTTCAATAATAAAAAGAAAAGGGTTCAAAAGAAGTGCTTATTACTACCAAATATTCGGTATATCACTTTCTTTTATTTATAAGGAAATCCGTTGTACGTGACCCCATTAAAAGTTTAACTTAAACCTTCATGGAAATATTTTAAAACCAATATATAGAAGACTAAAATGTTCAGTACCTTCAACAGGCATGCCCATTTTGACTGTACATAGACAGTTATTTCTCATATACAAACTTATAGCAATTGGATAAAAAATAGTTTATAATGTGTAGAAATTTCACTTATTTGTTTCAAAAGTAAAAGGAAATAATAAATTTAATGAAAACGAAGCTATGTGAGGAGGTAATTGGGGCCGTGGGTTCCAAATATTACTTCCAGTGGACCTATAAAATGGGGGAAAGAGGAACGTTAGAAATCCGCGAAATGTCACTTCGGAGTTCCAGAACTGAAAAAAGAAGTAATGTATTACATCAAGATAAAAAAAAACCATCTAGATGAAAAAGGAAGGAAAATAAGGAACTACATCCTTCAGAGTAGGGTTTTCAAACACAGGAAAATTGCTTTAAAATGCTGAAAAGTTTAATTTCTTAGCTTCTGAATTATAAAAAAGTCTAAATCTTGTGAACGAAAATGGTTTTGACCAAGAAAAACAAATGAATAAAAATTACGACCGTGAGTTCCTGGAATACCGTTTTAGTAGAAGAATTCTGTGAAATTGCCGATTTTACATAAAGTTTTTTTCCAGGGGCATTTTATTATAAAAATGACTATGTGGGCGGTGACTTAGTTTATATAAACTAAGTAACTTCCCGAAGGCCCGAGAACGCTACCAAATTGCTCCAGAGAGACCTCTGGCTAAAGACTTCCCTTTTTATTAGGAATATGGAAAAACTCATTTCTCAGCCACTTGTTCAAAGGCCAGGTTCTTTTGTGAGCATTGGTTGTCACTCCTTGTCCTTACCGTCTTCCCTTCTACACAGCGAAGTAGTGAAAAATCGACGATTGTATGTTTCACGATTCTTAAAGATGAGAACCCTGAGTTGCTACGACAACAAAGAATGGTTACGTCTTTGAAAACGTCTATATAAAGAATTTATATGAAGTGCGAATTTCGTTTCACGATAAAGAGGGATTAGGGCAGGAACGAAATACATTTTCACTTTCAACGCCATCAAAGTGGGTCTTAACGTGAAACAGAAATGCCGACAGGGCGAAAAATATTATCGTGTGAGGGCATACTTCCTAGCGAACATTTATTTTATAATGAAGCTTGAAATTGAAATATTTTACTAATAATAATGTCTCAATACCTTTTCAACTGCGCAAAAAAAAAAAAAAAAAAAATTGCTTTGAGCGCAAATTTTAATATTATCTTAATTCTCTTTTCTCGTGCAAGTGATGTCTTGGCGAAAAGCGGAGCATTTCATTGGCTAAACCCTAATACAATAATTGAACGCTTGAAACATGGCAATTTTTGCTTCGTTATTCTAGCTGTCGTCAGTCAAAGTGAAATCAAGAAAATATCACGATAGGACACTTCAGCACAAAACATAGCCGTGAAAAATGGTTTAAAATCAATCACATAAAACTATGGTCAATTTACTGTTAAATCGAGCGATTAAAAACTTACGCACATTCGCTTCACAGGAAGTTGGGGATTAGTTGATATCAACACTTTATCATGCTTTCATAGAGACAGGACGAACATTTTTACAGGGTGTGTGGAAGTAGTCACCTTTTAGACGGAATTGTTCGGTAATCTAGTGCAAGGTAAACTTCGGTTACAATTTTTTTAAATTAACAGCTCATGATAAACTTTATATTTGAAATGGAAACACTCATGAAATACACTGAATGGACAGATATCATGGGATACTTACCTGCGTAACGGTGAGGACCGGTCTCTCTCTCTCTCTCTCTCTCTGATAAGAGCAATCACACGGCGACGCATTGAATCCACTTGGTCACGAAAGCGTTTCACAGGTACTTCCATCTACGCTTGCTGCAGTGCTGTCCATAAATCCGTCGCATTCCTGGACGGAGGTTCCAAATCTCAAACGGACGTTCGCACAGCATTAGAAATATATTTCACAGGGATCCTGTCCGCTGAATGATGAAACCATGGCAGAGTGGGTACTTCTACGGAATGCTCTTCTAATCATGTTCTAGTCACTACGGCTTTGTGGGGAGGCGCATTGCCCTTCTGGGAAAGTCCGCTGCCCTGTAGGTGATTTTTACAGGAATCCTGTCAGCTGAATGATGAAACCATGGTAGAGTGGGTACTTCTGCGGAATGCTCTTCTAACCATGTTCTAGTCACTACGGCTTTGTGGGGAGCCGCATTGTCCTTCTGGGTAAGTCTGCTGCCCTGTAGGTGATTTACACAGGGATCCTGTCCTTGAATGATGAAACCATGGTAGAGTGGGTACTTCTGCGGAATGCTCTTCTAACCATGTTCTAGTCACTACGGCTTTGTGGGGAGCCGCATTGCCCTTCTGGGAAAGTCCGCTGCCCTGTAGGTGATTTTTACAGGAATCCTGTCAGCTGAATGATGAAACCATGGTAGAGTGGGTACTTCTGCGGAATGCTCTTCTAACCATGTTCTAGTCACTACGGCTTTGTGGGGAGGCGCATTGTCCTTCTGGGTAAGTCTGCTGCCCTGTAGGTGATTTACACAGGGATCCTGTCCTTGAATGATGAAACCATGGTAGAGTGGGCACTTCTGCGGAATGCTCTTCTAACCATGTTCTAGTCACTACGGCTTTGTGGGGAGGCGCATTGTCCTTCTGGGTAAGTCTGCTGCCCTGTAGGTGATTTACACAGGGATCCTGTCCTTGAATGATGAAACCATGGTAGAGTGGGTACTTCTGCGGAATGCTCTTCTAACCATGTTCTAGTCACTACGGCTTTGTGGGGAGGCGCATTGTCCTTCTGGGTAAGTCTGCTGCCCTGTAGGTGATTTACACAGGGATCCTGTCCTTGAATGATGAAACCATGGTAGAGTGGGTACTTCTGCGGAATGCTCTTCTAACCATGTTCTAGTCACTACGGCTTTGTGGGGAGGAGCATTGTCCTTCTGGGTAAGTCCGCTGCCCTGTAGGTGATTTTCATAGGGATCCTGTCCTTGAATGATGAAACCATGGTAGAGTGGGCACTTCTGCGGAATGCTCTTCTAACCATGTTCTAGTCACTACGGCTTTGTGGGGAGGCGCATTGTCCTTCTGGGAAAGTCTGTTGCCCAGTAGGTGTACGATGGCCAAGAACGGGTACAGGTCAGCTGAAAGGACGGAAACGTAGCGCACAGTTTTCAGAGATGCATTTAAACGTACCAGAGGTCTCAACATGTTCCTGTTGAACACGCCTCATACCATAAGCGAGCCTCCAGAAGCCTGAAAAGTTCCTTGTTAACATGCCCGGTCCATCGCTTCGTGCGATTTCCTCCATATACGCACCATTCAGTCTGAGAGAAATGGAAACGGAACTCATTGAAACCAGGAGACATCTCCAATTATCCAAGATCCAGTGCCGAAGTCCCTTCGTCCAGTTAAAGCGTACAGTCCGGTGATGTGGCATTAACAATGGGATACTAGTGAGTGGGAAGCTACCATAACCTATCGCGGATAATGATCGTCTTATGGACTCCATGGTGGCGTTTATGGAACCGCTTTCGTTGAAATCGGTGGTACTTTGTGGTAGATTCCGCACGGGCCTTAATTGTTGAGTCTGGCTCGGCTCAACCCCGTGCGTATAAGGACCGGACCTTCAATTGCAGGTGTAGCATGGCCACGAATGGGTACAGGTCGGTTGGAAGGACGGAAACGTCCTTTCAGCCCGTCCGGTCGATTGCAAATATTATTTAGACCCAGCCGGTCCGTGATGTGACAATTTGTATTATTTTATCTTTCTATTGTATTTTATTAAATTGTGAAAATTAAATAATGAAACGAGATCTTAGTGAAAATATTTAGTTGAATGTAAGCTTAAAAATATTAACTAAACTTTGGCAATTATCGAAGAATATAACCTTTGAAAAAAGAGAGAGAGACTAAGCGCGTTCAAAATCTCCCTTTCTCTGAGCTAGCAAGCGGTAACACTGAAAAACCAGTCCCTGTACGCATTAGGGATAAGAGAAACAATCTATGTCGTCCCGCTATCACATACAAACAAACAAACAAACAAACACACACACACACACACACAGCCAGCCCCACCCCACTGCAGACATCCCCTGTCTTCCAATCCACGCAACATACGCACTCGTTCGGGGGGTCGAATCACTTTTTTGTTGTTGTCAACAAGCGCCAAAGTGTTTTTACTATCTTAATACCTACAGATGGTAAAAACACTGAGTGCCTTATGGAAGTAAGTAAAGCCAGCAAAACAGTTAAACAGACCAGAAAATCGGGAAACACGATTTTGTTTTCTTTCTTTACCGTTGCGATAAAAAGAATGGGTTGACTTGGCTCGGCTCGGCCCGGCCCGGCCGGCCATAAGTGTCTGGGCAAAAGCCCGGCCAATGCAGATATCTACTTTGTGTCACTGTCGCGCTCCGGCTGGTTGCAAATATGCGAATCGGACGTCGATGGTCACGTTCATCCCCCACCAATCCCCGTCAACAGTACTCTCCGCGGATATGCGATGTTATTCCGGAAATGGCGTATTCCCGATAGACTCTTTATACTATCGGTAGCGGCTACTGTAATTCCTATACTACCTCCGCGATAGAGTTACCCATGCGACGAGCACCTAGTATCATCCCTCTTTCAAACTTTGTAAACATCGAACTATCGTCTGCATAAATGCAGTGGTGCTCTTCAATTTGCTGACATCGAACTATCGTCTGCATAAATGCAGTGGTGCCCTTCCACATATATACTTGCCAAGCGGTAGGTTCGTATACTATCAAGAAGGATGATAGTGTTGTATCGTTCATGAACAATATATCCTATGAGATGCATACTTAATTTTTTAGATGCATACTTAATTTTTATTTTCCATGTGTTTAATGCACGCTTTCTTCGTAGCACGGTACATGATCCTAAAATAACTCAGTTCCAGCCAGATCGTGTCTAGTATTGCCTCGTGCACTTGCAATATGGCACATAAAGTCCGCATTTCCAATTCAGCAAACGCTGCAACGTATCCGAGTCACGTAGACTATTTCTTTTACACAACACAGTCCTGCTGGTATTTTCTTGCCAATTTTTGCGCGAAATCTGCATCGTAAACAATAAGTGGTGTGAATTCACTGAAAATTTCTGAAAATAACGTGCAGCAAAGTTGCCAGTAAGTGTCTACCTTTTAATAAGATTTCGGTTTACAAAAGGGCTTTTTTTTTTTTTTTTTGAACTTCCGTATTTTCACAGATATTCCGTAGTCGGTAATTCCGTTTATTTCAGGAAAGTCATTTTCCAGTTTTTTTATATTTATACAAAAATTTGGCAAAAGTGAAAACCTTGAGTTCTTCAGCCCTTAAGCCAGATATTCTTTTCAAGCCGGTTTCTGGGATCGAGCCGAGGTTGATGGGGATGGGTCTATACAAGACGCGCGTCTTAACCACTGAGCCAAAATGGCTTCGGAGCAGCATTCACGTTCAAGGTAAAACTTATTGAGCGACCATGAATTTGTTTTTCATTAATGCGGGTCATTTAATCATTTTATTTCCTGTTGGAGCTTTTTACTCCTTTTTAATACGTTTGTAATAATTTTATTTTTCTGTAGGAGGACTTATCACAAATTAAGTACATTTTTGCAACGTGATATTTCGAAGCAATAGAGTACTTTGGAACTTGAGATCGTTTTTCAACTGAGAATAATTTTCAGTTATTTTTAAGAAAATGTTAAATGTACTATTTTATAGCATAATTTCACGAAACTTTTAAATCTAAAATTTACTTATGATAGCTATAATAGCTTTTGTTTTAAGAATTCCACAGGCTGATACATAGACATCATGCAATCACTTGTACAATAGTTTAAATACCCGATTTCTTACGGTAACATAATATATAATATCTGACGCACAAAATAAGGGACAGGAGAAGAAATATCCTGTACCACAATAACCAAAATTCTTGCGATCCACAATATTCGATCTCGTTACAGAACTTCAAAATCAGTTCCTTTGAGAGACGATTGAAATTTAACAGTTAATCAAACTTCAAGAATTCCTGGGAATCTCGCCTGTTACCGGAATGTTTTCAACATACGAGTTGGGAAAAAGTGATATCGCAGTTTTTCCGTTTATATACGAAAGGAATTGTGGAAATGTTTCTGAAAATTCAGAATTTTTCGTTAACATATCTTACAAAGGGTGATCTACCGTCAATATAAGAAAGGAATTGCGAAAAGGTTTATGAAAATTCAGGATTTTTTCCTCGCGTACAAATAAATCCGTGAAATTTAGGTTTCATTCCGTCATTTTATGGAAAAGGTTGTATGGGAAATATGCTTCGTTAATTCACGAAGGAAATCACGAAAAACCGCTCGTGAAATTCATAAGTTTTTTTTTTACATTGTGTACATAATTCCATTCACCGATTTTTTTTTGTTTAACCACAAACGCACTGCTCCGTCTGCAGCCCACGTAAAGCAGCTCTTTCGCTAGCTAGACTAATGAGCTGTTACCTCGCGACCTAAGCACGGATCAACCGCACCCAAAGAAACTTGAAACTACACGGTCGAGTCACATTATTGCGACCACCAGCTAATATCCAGAGTAAGCGCCGTGTGAACCGCGGACAGCAGCTAAACGGGCTGGAAGTGACTCAATGTGTTGGACAGTGTTCACAGGTACGTGAAGCCATGCTAACTGCAGGGCATGTGACAGCTGCTGAAGGGTTCGTGGTGTAGGATCCATAGAGCAAACAACACGATCAAGGTGGTCCCACAGATGCTCGATTGGGTTTAAGTCTAGAAAATTAGGGGGCCAGGGAAGTACTTTGAAGTCTTCATCGTGCTCTTCCAACAACTATCGGACATTTATAGCTGTGTGACACGTCGCATTGTCGTTCTGGAAGATCCCATCCGCCCCAGGGAAGACAATCAGCATGTGTGAGTGTACGTGGTCTGCAAGGATGGATTCATAACGAATTCGGTCCATAGTTCCTTCCACAGGTATGAGTGGACCAAGAGAATGCCATGAAAACATTCCCCAAACCATAACGCAGCCCCCACCAGCTTGTGTTCTTCCAGAAATGGTTGAAGAGTGTTTGTTCTCCGATGTTTCTCGCCTTATACGCCAACATCCATCCGTTCGATGAAGCAGAAAACGGGACTCATCGGGGAAGGCAATCCTTTGCCAATCAGCTGAGGTCCGATTCTAATACTGCCGTGCAAATGTAAGCCTTTTCTGCAGATGCACCTTCGTTTAGCATAGATGCACTGACTATCCGTCTGCATCGGAACCCCATATGCAGCAGTGTTCGCTGAACTGTCGGTTTAGACACACTTCTGGCAATCCCTGGTTTAATCAACTAGTGAGTTGCTCCGTTGTTGCGTGTCGATCGGCCCTCACGCACCTTCGAAGCCAACGTTCACACATATATCAATGGCACGTGGTTCTCCGCAGTTTTCACGTCACTTATTCGCAATGGTGCCATTTTTCCAATCACGACACACTATAACCACAGCAGCACACGAAAAGCTGACAAACTGCGCTGTTTCAGAAATACTGCCACCCTCGGCCCGAAAGCCGATAATCATCCCTTTTATCAACGAGTGATAAATTTTCAGATGATGATCATATCTAGAGGATTTAAGGAAGGGAGTGTCTGACCCCAGGTCTTAAACAACCCTTAAAAATAGGAAGCTAGGAAATTTGGGCTAGAGTGCCCGAATGGAAAGTGACACGGAAGCGAAGTAGAAACGGGAGGAAGACGCCCTTGTTTATTACCGGGGGTTAGTACCCGGGGTCCGACTGCTTAACGTGCCCATCCGACGCACGGTGGATGTTTAGTGGATCGAGCGTTCGTACCTGCCTGGGATCGAACCTGAGGTCCTTTCCATGGCAGTGACGAAGGTTGCCCACTAGGCCACCCGCGGCCCATATATTTTTAGAATGCCTACCGCACACCTTATATATCCTGCAAGCCGGCTGACGTCACGTGCCTTTTTTCATTGGCTACGCGCTGTTGACGTCAACAGTAGGTGGTGGTCACAATAATGTTCTCGATTGTGTATAATACACGGAATAACGCGGGTTTCATAGCTGTAATTTAGATTTAAGTGCACTGAAAAAATTAATTTTTTACTGGTTTGAAATTACCCTTTTAATACAATTCTTATGCTTAATAGCACAACCTTTGTTCATAATAAAGAATCCGTAATGCTTTTGCATAAGAAAAACAATGAACATGCAGGAGCAATTTTGTGTTTTAGTTAAATATGTTCTGCATAAAATAGTCGCAGTTTTGCAAATTTATAAAGACAAAAATGCATTTCCTGACACTCGAGTTGTTTCTGAACAATCAGTCGACTAATTAGAATAAAATTTAGAAGAACGTAAGAAACTCATTTCTGGAATTCAAGAAAGACTCCTGAAAGCACATCAACCAATGAAACACTTCCTAGAATAGAAACGTAATTTGTGTGTTTCATCATCTAGAAACTAGTGTTTTTTAAGCGTTGTGAAAGAGAGAGCAGCAACGCCAATTAGCTACATCGTGTTTCGCGTTGCTTCGAAAATGAAGAAATAATATCGTGTGCTCTATTTCAAACAATTCTTATACGTCCGAATAGCAGGAATATAGAAATATTGCCTTTTCTTCATTATCGTTATGATTTTCAGTACCCGTACTTATCTGGAAATAAAATAAATGAAGTACGCTCATTACAAACACCAAACCTTTCATATCCGTATACTTTTCTCTCGGCGATAGTGATTTTTTTTTCATTTTAGCATTAGTTTTATTTGGCGCATAAATTTTTTGAAGCAGATTAATTCTCGAAATATTCTTTAAAACTATGTGGAGTTGCATTTCCTGCAATAACCTCTGTTCGCGGTTCACTTCAGAATCGGCACAATGATTGCTCACTGTGAACGAACCATCTTAATGAAAAAAATCGCTAGAAGAGGAGAAAAAATAGAACGGAAATAGAAATGTATTCCTCCTAATTACAGAAACTGAGAATTCCGAAACTGAAAAGATTTGAACCTCTTTCAGAAATATTAGAATATTTCAAAGGAGACTTAGAAAACGTTTTCTCTTCAAAAAATGTTTTCAATTGGGACTTGATTTTAAACTAATGCTCAGGAATTAAATAGCTATATGTGTGAGATTGTGCGTCCGTGAGATTACAACGTTCCCACTGCTGGCAGTGATACTTGAAAAATGAAACCTCATGGCGGAAGGATCAGGGAGTGGATTTATCCTTTCGCAGGGTAAGGCTTTGTGTACAATTTTAACTATGATATGTTTGCGCAATATATAATTTTTTTTTCAGTTTTGTAAAAATTATTTTTCTCCAGAATTTAAAAATATCTCTTTGCCAAAAGCTAAAGGAAAACAGGAATATTTGTTCCAGTACCATGGAGTTTCAATTTTCAATTAAACTTCATAATTCTCAATTGCTAAAGACAAGATGTCGAACGCGAAAATGATTGAAAAACTAGTCCATTTTAGCATGTCCTTTGAAACGAAAAAAACAAAAACAAAAAACACTTCCTTATGTTATCATTATAACCCCCTACCAGTCTGTGAGCATTATATCATTGCACCTACTTACTAATCCGATTTGAAAAATTATTTTTATATTAGGAAGCCTGAACTCTACGAACAATATTTTTCGATTTTTGATCCTTTTCCACTGCATAACTGCGCAGCTAGCGCAAATGCAGATGCTGTTGAATTCAGAAAGTATTTTATTATATAATCATCATCATCATCATTGTCAACCATTATCAATCCACTGCTGGACGAAGGTCTCCCCAAGTTTCCTCCACAACGGTCTGTCTTGTGCCAGTCTCCTCCATGTCACCCCTGCATACTTTCGAATTTCATCCACCCATCTCCTATGTGGTCTTCTTCTGGGTCTTTTCCTGTCCCTTGGAATCCAATCTAAAATTTCGGCTGTCCATCGATGATCTGTCCTTCTGGCAGTATGTCCAGCCCATTGCCATTTCTGGGATTTAACTCTGATCATGATGTCTTGCACTCTTGTCATTTTTCGGATCCACGTGTTCCTCTTCTTATCTCTCCTGGTTACACCAAGCATGCACCTCTCCATGCTTCTTTGAGTTGTCTGCAGCCTTTGTATGTATCTTTTAGTTAAGGTCCACGTCTCTGCACCATACGTAAGCACTGGAAGGATGCATTGATCAAACACTTTTCTTTTAAGACATAATGGCATATTGCTCTTGAAAATTATGCTGTTTCTTCCAAAAGCTCTCCAGGCAAGTTTTGTACGCCGATTAATTTCTTCATCAATGTGACCCTCACTTGATATCTGCTGTCCAAGATAAACGTACGTGTCTGTTATCTCCAGCTTTTCTCCATCAATCGATAAATCTTCATTTCTTGTAAAAGCATTAACATCACTTTTGTCTTCTGAAAGTTCATTTTTAATCCCACTTCTTTACTCTTGTCAGCAAGTTCCTGGATCATACTCTGCAGCTCTGATGGGGTAGTTGCAAAAATGACTACGTCATCAGCAAAACGAAGGTGGGTTAGATAATCTCCATTAACCTTTATCCCCTTGTTTTCCCAGCTCAGCGACTGAAAAACACCCTCCAATGTGGCATTAAAGAGCTTCGGAGATATGGTGTCACCTTGTCTCACTCCCTTTCCAATTTTTACGTGTGTTGTATTTTCAAACAGCCTAATCTTTGCACTTGCATTTTCATAGATGTTATTAATAATATTAATGTATGCATCTTCAATACCGCAGGTTTTCAGAGCCATTGTAACTGCTGATGGTTTCACCGAATCAAAGGCTTTTTCATAATCGATAAAAGCCATGCACAATGGAAGTTCATATTCCCTCGCTCTTTCAATTAGTTCTTTCAGCACGTGGATATGATCTATTGTGCTGTAGCCACTCCTGAATCCAGCTTGTTCTCTCGGTTGAGCCATGTCTAGTGCTACCTTCAAGCGGTGTGAAAGAACTTTAGTGAAGATTTTATAAACTACTGATAGGGAGGCTGATAGGTCTGTAGTTTCCGAGATCCTCAATGTCACCTTTCTTATGTAGCAGGATCATTGTAGCGGTGTTCCAATCCTCAGGAATCTTTCCTTCATTAAGGCATCGAGTGAAAATTTGGGCGAGTACTGTTTCGATTTCTCCACTTGCTTCTTGTATGATGTCTACAGTAATTCCATCTTCTCCTGGAGCTTTTCCTCGCTTCATGTTCTTGATTGCATGTGCAACTTCTGCTGGAAGGACTGGAGGAACTCTGGTACTGGTATCTTTCATGATGTCTGGAGTGCATATATCATCCCTTTCATATAATTTGGAGTAGAAATCTTTCACTCTTGTCAAAATTTCGCCTCTATTTCTTGTTACAGAACCATCTTCTTTTCTCAGTGCCATAATCTGTTTTCTTCCCTTACTGAGATGTCCCTTTGCTATCTTTAGGCTTTGGTTGTTTTCAATTGCTTTCCTCACTAGTTCACAGTTGAATTTCCTTACGTCTTCAGTGATACTTTTTCTTACTGTCTTGCATAGCTCTATATATTCCACTTTGGAAGTCACATCTTCTTTAGTTGTCCTCATCTCTCTTCTTTTTTGCATCAACATTTTGGTTTTTCCTGATAATTTGTTCACATGCAACTTGTTCTTAGACCCAGCTAATTTTGTTGCTGTTTCCATAAGAGCTTTGGTTACTTTTCTGTTAACTTCAGAGATGTCCACTTCTTCCGATGTTAGGCCTTCTAAAGCAGAGAACCTGTTCTTCAGTTCTAACTTGAAGGTATTATGGTGTTTTTTAAGGTTGGTTATGTCAATAGATTTTGTTTGTCTTATGAGCTTGCCACGTTCAAGTTTAGTGTTGAGGTGCATCTTACATCTCACCAATCTATGGTCACTACCTGTGTTGAACTTGTTTAGCACACTGCAGTCTTCTATGACGAATTTTTTGTTACACATAATAAAATCAATTTCACTTGTCGTCCTATTTGGATGTCTCCATGTCCATTTCCTGTGTGGCTTTTTCTTGAAGAAGGAGTTCAAGATGAAAAACCCTTCTGCCTCTGCAAACTCAACGAGAGTATTTCCACGCTGGTTTCTGTTGCCATGACCGAATTTACCTACTGAAGTTTCATTCTGTTGCCGTTGCCCTATTTTTGCATTGAAATCTCCCATAATTATTTTCAAGTGCTGCTTACCTTTATTATTTAGATGACAAATTTCCTCATAAAATTCTTCAATTTCTTCTTCAGGATGACTTGTGGTGGGTGCATAAGTTTGAATAATCTGAGCCTGGTATCTTTTCGAGAGTTGGATAACAAGTCGTGCAGCTCTGTCAGAGGAACTTTCAACTTCTACAACTTTATCCTTCAGTTTCTTGTTTATTATAAATCCAACACCACTAGTTCTGCCAGTATCTGTCCCACGATAGTAGAAGAGATGTCCACTTTTCAGTTCGATGAGATCTTCTCCTTTTCTCCTTACCTCACTTAGCCCCACGATGTCCCACTTGATCCTTTGTAGTTCCTCTTCCAATTCAAGAAGCCTTGAATCAGAAGATAGGGAGCGTCCATTGTAAGTAGCCAAGGTCAGCATCAGATGGCAGCCTAGTCCGGTCCTCCGGGGATTCTTAGCACCCTCTGCCTTCATGTCGCACTGGCCGCTGCCTTGGCCAGGTACATTCCAGCTGCCGGAGACTGAGGGCCAAGATTTAAGTTGTGGAATCATTTTGGAGGGGTTTGGCCATAACTCACCACGCTGGCCAAGCGGGTTGGTGAGTGTGGGATAGAATTTCCTCTGATCCCGATGGTATAGTTATACCGCTATGGGCGGTCGTCAGAGCCCCTTTAGTGGGAACAGGATGCACCACGAGAAGGCGGGGTTGACATTTGTCAAGGAGAGGCTGTGATGTTACGCATCACCTGACCTTGCATCCCTTATTATATAATATTCCGTTTTAAGTCCCAGTTGAGAAAAATTACTTCTTTCTTCTATAATTTTTACCACCAAGATTATCTCTCGTACAATTTGCTTTGCTGTGAAAAATATATGGTGTGAATTCAGGTAAATTTTTTGAAAATAACGTGCTGCAAAGTTGCAGGTAGGAGAGCTTCTTTTAACGAAATTTCAGTTTTTAAAAGTACCGTTTTTTTTTAAACTTCCATACATTCACAGAATTTACGTAGTCAGAAATTCTTCTTATATCAGAAAAGTACGTTTCAAGTTTTTCCCTATTTATAAAATTTTTCGCAAAATCCTAGACGCGGAGTTTTTCAGCCGTTGCATGAGATATTCCTTTCGCAGCGGTGGGAAGCCAACCGATCCCCACCGCAGCGAAAGGAATTTCTAGCTCAACAGACAACGCGCATGTCGAAGACTGAGCCAGAAAGACTAGGAAATCTGAATAACATTCGTGGTAAAACTAATTGCTCGATGATGTTTTTCTTTTTCATCATTAATGCGAGTGATTTAGTCATTTTATTTTCTGTTGGAGCTTATTTCTTATATTAGGTTTGTACCGATTTCACTTTTCCCACAGGAGGACTTATTGCAAATTGCATATTTTTTATCGACATTTTTCGAAATAACAGAATGCTTTCACACATGCGATCTTATTAAACTGACAATTAGAGATGAGCACATGCCCGGGCTCAAGACAATTCTTCCGTTAACTTTTCTAATTAATTTTATTTAACCATGCTAACCGAATTAACTAACGCATTGGGAAACGCACAACTGAATGGTTCAGCTTTAGTCTCTCATTTTTTGCCTAAAATTCTCAATTCTTGTTAAGTGCGTATTTCGCGTGCCTTTCATAACTTAAAATAGATCGGTAAAAATAGAACTCGACGTGGACAAAATAGGAAAAAGTTGAAAATTGGCATACAAGTAAAATCCATTATCCTGAGCAACATGTCAAAAGTACCCAACTTTCCCGAAATTGCTTTCGCCGCCATCTTGCAAAATGGCCGCTTTTGGCACATTGTACAAAAAATGCATAACTCGGTTTCCAAAGTGGAAACAAAATGCTGACACAAAAATAAAGATAATGAGTTGTACAATAAGTGAACTATATTGTTTGACATGCTTTAATGTTGTTAAATCGCTGATTTGTGACAATACATCCCAACCATTGGGAAAAGACCTGTTTTGTTGTTAAAAGGAATTATATTATAAACATAGTTATTTATTATACACATTGTAGTTATGAACAAACAGGTTGTTGAATCCCTACAATTGGTTAATAAATCAATGTACGGCACACACTGTAATCAGTTGTCGCGCCCTGTTGAACCGCTTGTATTAATAATAAATACACAGTTGACGTGGACCAGGAACATCAAATAGAAGTCTCTTTCCACGTTCATAAGTGAGTCACGGAAAATTTCTCATCGGCCGCCACCGGGAATTGAACCCAGGGTCTTCCAGTTACGCACAGGATATGCTGCTTCCACTGCGCCACAGCGCCCTCGAAATTCTCCAGACGAATGTCTCGTCTCTGATTTTTACAGAATTCGATATTGCAGCTAGTGGGGTAACCTTTTTCTTTTCTTGGCAACTTCACATCAAAGAAAGTTTGTCCCAACATTTGTTTCATATTAATGACTCCGACCTCAGCAGCTGCACTACAGTTCACTGTTTTGTCTGTTACAAGTCTTGTAGAGATGCATACCAACCCTTCTGTCGTATACTCCAATGGATTATGCTGTTGAAACCAGTCAGTAAATAGTTGCAGAAGTCTCTTATCGTTACTTTGCCGCCATCGCCCGAGCACCACATGCTGTTCTGAGAAACTCATGATAATGAGATGTGAGATGAAAGATCGTGGACTGCATGTAGCAATCAATGCATGGTTAATCGCAGCTTGTTTGCATTTGATCCAGGTATTGTGTTTTATTTTTCGTTACAGTTTCCGTAAATGGTTGTAGAGTTTCTGGAACAAGATTGGATGACCCTGTCTTCATCTCTTCGAGACGTGTGTAATTTGCACAATCATAGACCTGAGATCAAATGCCTTCCCTTATGAAGGCTGCAGCAGCTTTAACTATTCGTTTTTGTTCATTCCTCATACTCCAATGTTCTCACAGCATACTTATCTGTCAATTTTGTCGGTAGTTTCTTGAAGGGTTACTACGTTGTTTTTACCAGCATTTTGCGTAATGATGATGCTAGATTTATAATGTGCCTGTAACCTCTTTTTTTAGATCCTTTTCTGTGTATGTCGAAGCAACAGCAGGGAATTGTTCCATCATTTGTTTTGATTTGTTTTAGTTCACAGAATGTACTGACATTCATCATCATTTTCTGAGTGTAAGCACAGCTGCTTGAAGGCTTCCAAGTTTTAAAGAGTCTTGTGGGCATCCAACAAATGCTTCACTTGATTTCTTGGAGACATTGGTGTAGCAGTCATGATGGTAGCAACCTTCTGCTGCGACAAGATCACTTACAGTTTTAACACGTGAACAAACAGCGTCTCCCCATTCATCTTGTCTATCAGCGTAGGCCAGGATGGTATCATTAATATTGACAGTAGCAACGGAGTGAACACTATGTCGAGAGCTGTGGGGAAGTTTAGAGTTCATTTTTAGAGAACTAAAAGCAATTGAGGTTTTTGCTTCTTTTCCACAAAATAGACAATGCACCTTAATATCAAATGCTTCAACAGATGACCCTACTTGAGGCTCTCCCCACTGATGATTCTTTTGTAGCCCTAGCTTTAATTGCAGCTGCAATACTGCTGGCCCGGGTGTAACTCTTTCTGCAAATGTGATGAACCTGCAGTTCAGTTGTATCCGCATCTTCTATTTTCTTTTTATTGGAAGTTTAACGACCACCGTGAGCAACTCAATGGGATATAAGCAGTCGCCCGTCCCTAATTTAGGGTCACTGGTTCCAGGGAAGGGAGAGAGCCTGTGTCGTAGGACAAACACAACATCCATGTCTCACCAGAATTCGAACTCGGACCACTTTCGGACAAATAATCAGAAGCCATCCTTCGATTACTGCATGAATGTTGTCGCCACGTGGTCTGCTGGCATCAATAATAAATAATCTGCAACCCCTTTCTCGCTGTCACGATCTCGCCATTTGCAAGATTACCCCGTAGAGTTTACACTCCATCGTGTAAAAAGATTAATGTGCTTAAGGGTGAGAATAGAATGAATTAATAGGTTTAAACTTGATTTTGTATCAGAATTAGCTGTAAATTAGTTACTGGTCAACTGTAAACTACACTGCTAGACACCCAAAATTCAACACGAAGAAGGACACGAGATAGCAAAGCCAGATTTACTGGACACATAACAGCAGATACAAAGATGAAACGATTGAGCTTACAGGCCCGTGCGACTTTCGGAACCCTCAGACATCAATAGTTCCTGTGGCCCATGTGGCTGCCATAACGGCCGCTACACGCCGTGGCATCGAACGAAAGAGGCTTTGGATGTTGGCTTGGGGTATGTCGGTCCAGGCTGCTTCCCCACGTTGCCACAGTTCATCAGGCATAGCCGCGGGTGGTGCTTGCCGGGCCACTCGGTTGCCGATCAGCGACCAGACGAGTTCGATGGGCAACACATCGGGAGAACAGGCGGGCCATGGCAGCAGTGACACCTGGTGGGCCGTGAAGAATTGTTGCCCGATGCGTGCCACGTGCGGGCGCGCATTGTCCTGTTGAAACGTGGCGGCTGGCAGGTCCTGCAGGAAAGGGAGGACTACAGGCTCCAAAACGTCGGAGATGTAGCTGTGGCTGTTGAGTGTACCGGCGATGCGTACCAGAGGGGAGCGGGTGTCATATCCAATAGAACCCCAAACTATAACGCCAGGCAACGGACCGTTATGGCGATGCATAATGCAGGCATCATACAGTCTTTCGCCGCGGTGCCGCCACACGCGGATCCAACCATCGTGGTGTTGCAGGCAGAAGCGGGATTCGTCGGAGAAAACAATGTTGTGCCATTCCGTAGTCCAGGTGCGGCGTTCAACGACCCACTGCCGCCACACTCGCCGGTGGTGCAATGTCATTAGTCTTCGGAACAATGGGCGCCGTGCGACAAGTCCCTGCTCCTGCAGACGTTGTCGAACGGTACGTGCTGACACATGTTGTTGCGCAACACACCCTAATTCCTGCGCTAACGTTCGTGATGTGGCGGTACGACCCGTCAATGCCCGCTGCACAACATGCCGCTCCTCTAATTCGGTGGTATGCCGCGGCTGCGGCAATCACTCACATCGGTCGTTCTTTCCGTCTGTGCGTCCCTCCTGCATCCACCAAATCCATATTCGCCTCACTGTGGCTGGATGTCGTCCCGCACGGGCGCCGATGTCTCGGTACGATAAGCCGCTGTCGCGATAAGCCACTATTCGTCCTCTGTCGAACTGCTGGAATGACTGCCGTATTCTGCGACGAAGCATCAGGAAGCTTCCCACACACAGGTCCGACAGCACAACACACTTCCACTACTTACACCCAGCCTTCTGTGCACCCTTCTTATAGTGCTTCTTGGTGGCGTGCCGGGCGCACATGATTTGCATATGCCTTGCAATGCTATCGTTTGCATGTCCTCTCTCGGGCGACACATGCTGCGAAATTCAGGCCAATCGGATGCTTCCTTTTTGGTGTTGCATTTCAATTGGCCATCAGTGTATGAATAAAAAATACAATAAAATCATAATAAAATTAGTCGCAATATGACACATTATACATTAACATGAAGCAAATACAAAGAGAAACAATATTAAAGAGGAAAGAAACAGTTAATAAGCGTCTAGTGGGCAATAACAACCCGCCGGCATCGCTAGGCCTAGCCCAACATGGGGAAACTGAACTTACATATTGTATTCGAACTATTAGGCGTAGGGAAGAAATTTGGGCATCTTTTTAAAGATAATGACGAGAGAAATTGAATGATACACAATTTAAATAGTAAAGGTAAATATTTTTAGAGGGAAAACCTAAAAACAGCGGACCACTGAAACCCATGTACTTCATCGGTGGCCGCCAGATACAGATATATTCTAATTATATTAATTAATATCAATACATATCAAACAATTGGTTCACTTAGTGTACAACTCATCTTTAATTTAGTGCCAGAATTTTGTTTCCACCTTGATTGGAAACAGAGTTATGCATTTTTATGTACAATGTGCCAACGGCGGCCATTTTTTAAGATGGCGACGAAAGCAATGGCAGAAAAGTTGGGGACTTTTGATATGTTGCTCAGAATGATGGGATTTACGTGTACGCAAATTTTCAGCTTTCTCCTAATTTGGTCCGGGTGGCACCACTAAACTGTACTAAGTTAACTGCAGTAAAACGTCTGTGAGTGATTTACGTAACAAATATGTACTTTTTCCTAGACTAAAATTTAAAGTTTTGGTAGCTAAAATATGAAAATTCGTATTTTTCAGTAATTCGAATAAAACATGAATATGAGCCGACTTGCACACTGCAGAGGCCAGGCTAAAGTCCAATTACCCAGGGCTGTTACTGTGGGGATTAGGAGGGAGGGATATCCTGTGCCAACTGAAAATCTCCAACACTCACCTTCGTTTGTTCGTCCCTACACGACGAATCATTCAAAGAGCAAAAGGAGTGAAACTCTTTCCGGTGGTTTAGGTTTTGATTCCAAATCGAAACCAAAACCACTGGAAATTATTAAGGCGACGAATCATTCAAAGAGCAAAAGGAGTGGAACTCTTTCCAGTGGGTTTGGTTTCGATTATGCGCAAAGGTTATATCTTGTCTGAGGTCTGACGTATATTTCACTTTTTTTTTTTTTTGATTGGAGGTTTAACGACCACCGTGAGCAACTCAATGGGCTATAAGCAGTCGCCCGTCTCTAATTTAGGGTCACTGGTTCCAGGGAAGGGAGAGAGCCAGTGCCGTAAGACAAACACAACATCCATGCCTCACCGGGATTCGAACCCGGACCCCTTACGGACGAATGATCAGAGGCCAACGCCTTAGACCACTGCGCCACCGGGGCGGCATATTTCACTTCAGCTTGCGACATTCACTGGAGCGAAATAATGACTAACAATGAGCGAGAAAACATAAAACGGAAAATCGATGCCGGAGAATATGCGACTTCCCCAAATAAACGCTGAAAATCTGATGTATGGATGTATTTCGAAGAAATAGTTGAGTTGGAAACTAATAAAAAAGTTGGGTACGTTCAATGTATAAATTGTAAACAGATTTAAAACTATACGTATTCGATGCGATCTAGCAGACATACCCGACACACTCAAGTTTGCAGTAAACAGCAGACTTTAACGAATTTGGATAATTTCTTAATTAAAGAAAGAAAAAAGTATCTGCCACTGAAAAGGAGAAAATACTGAAAGCTTGTGCAAAACTATGCACTAATAATATGCTATCTTTTGATATCACCGAAGGACAAGGATTTCTGGAGGTAGCACAGTGCTTAATTGATACAAGTCCAACAGAAGGATCAGTTCCAGCGCAAGATGTGCTACCTCACAGGAAAACACCTTCAAGGCACGTCAAAAGTTCAGCTGACGCTATAAGATTAGAATACGTTATACGAATGAACGAAATGATACGTAAATTTGGTGGAGCTATAAAAACTGATATGGACCTCGCCCTTTAGGAATGAAGCATATATGGCTGTTACCTGTCACTTTGTAGATAATGACTTCGTTTTGAGAAGTGTGGTGTTAGCAACTACTGCATTTCCTCATGTACCAAAGACAGGGACAAACATAAATTCAGAACTTTTGCAAAACCTTAAAAATGTGGATTCTGATTGCTCTATGCTTCCGACAAAAGTAGTATTAGTAAGTGATGAATGGGCAAACACAGTTTCGGCATTAAGATGTTTTCGTCGTTTATCTTGTGCCTGCCACCTCTTGAACACTGTACTGAAACAGTTTACAGAAGCAACTGAAGCACTACCAGAGTTGAAAACAGGTGTAGAAAATTGTAAATCGCTAGTTACTTACTTAAAAAAGTCAGAAACTGTGTC
This sequence comes from Macrothele yani, assembly GCA_039090855.1. Lineage (NCBI taxonomy): Eukaryota > Metazoa > Arthropoda > Arachnida > Araneae > Macrothelidae > Macrothele > Macrothele yani. The sequence continues at coordinate 163,494,444 of CM077029.1, read as the reverse complement.
ACAGTTGACAAAATATGTTTATCAAGATGTCGAAACTCCCTGGAATCCTACTGTATGTGTGCTATACTAGAATCCGTAAACGACCAGTTAAGTGATATTAGGGATGTTTTGGCTATCAAAAACGAAGCCTTTCATATGGAAGGATTAAATTTCGATATTTTGTCTGTTTTGACAAAATGTCTAAAGCGGTTTGAGGAAGCCACTAGCCATCTTGAGGGGGATTTGCATCCAACTTTATATATGGTACTCCTCCCGTATCACTTGCTCATGAAGCACTGCGCCGTTTCCCCAACAGATTCAGATATTTTAGTAGTACTAAAGAAAAATCAGAAAAATGATCGCACAGGAAAACAGATATTAACGATTTGCATAAAATGGCAACCTTTCTACATCAGAACTTCAAATAGTTGAAGATGTTATCGGAAAAGGAAAGAAAACATGTGCATTCACAAATACGTTCTATGATCGAAGAAACTAATGAAGCGTAAACATCGGCTTCAGTATCGACAATACGGGAACTGCCCACACCGAAACATACGTCATCAAGTATGTTTGAAGAACTGGAAGATGAATTTAATTTAGATGTTTCTCAAGAAGATGAAGTACGCAGCTACATCGATTTGAAAGTGGGAGTGGATCACTTAGAAGCTAAGGATTTGCTGACTTGGTGGAAAAATGCAATATTCCCCAAATTAGCCACTATTGCAAGACGTGTATTGTGCATACCAGCTAGCAGCACTGCAAATGAACTAGTGCAGCGGGCAGGGTAGTAGATGAAAGAAGGTCGAGATTAAATTCTGAAGCTTTAGACGCAATTTTGTTTTTGAGAAGTTATGAGAGACTATGATTAAGACATCCTCTAATAACGTTTTTGACTAGAAGTATAGGAAACACACTGAAAGTGAATCAAGAAAGAGCGTTTTTTTAATAATTATTTCCTTGAAAAATAGAAGGAATTTTACTTCGGTAATAACACTTATATACACTATCTACCAACAAGTAATTGAACACCCCTGCAATCGACGATATCTGCGGTCCTGATACACGTCACGGCCGCCGCCGTTAAATATCATGAGGGGAACAACAACGCAACCAGTCGCATGCAAGATACCACGCAGTTTGGAGCTCTCTGATTTCGAGAAAGGTGTAATCGTCGGGTATCACAAAAATGTCAGATCCATACGTGACATATCCATCGAGTTGAAGTACCCAAAATCGACAGTGGCCTACGGGATTGGCAAGTGGAAGATGAGAGGTGATTGTCGGAATGTGACCCGACCCGGCAGACCCCCAAAACAGGGAGTTAGAGACCATCGGGTGCTGGCCAGAGAAATTCGGAAGAACCGCATCATATCGATGGGTCACTTCCGCGAGGAGTTTCAATAGGCATCCGGGAGTGTTCTTTCGATGAATACCATCCGTAAGGAAGCCCATCTGCTCGGTTATCATGGACGTGCTGCCGCCCACAAGCCTTTGATCACCAAGTCCAATAGCGCTGCTCGGCTAACGTGGTGCAAAGAACGTCGACAGTGGACCGTTGAACAGTGGAAACAGGTTCTCTGGAGCGACGAATCAAGGTTCACCCTCTACCGTTCGGATGGCAGGGTCTGGGTTTGGCTTCTGCCTGGAGAACGCCTCCTGCAGGAATGTATTGTGCCAAATGTGAAGTTCGGCGGCGGTGGAATTATGCTATGGGGGTGTTTCTCCTAATATGGCACGCGACCGTTGGTCGCAATTCCTGGTAGACTCAACGCCAAGACCTACTGTACCATTTTGGATGACCATGCGCTTCCTACGTAGTGGCAGTTTTGCGGGGTGGACCCATGTTACTTTCAGGATGACAATGCCACCTGTCATGTTGCGAGGTCCACCATGGCTTGGTATGGTAACAATGCGGTTATCGAATGGACTGGCCTGCGCAGAGCCCGAACCTTAACCCTATTGAGCACCTCTGGGACGAGTTGGAGCGTCGACTTAAGGGGTACCCCCACCGTCTGAAATCGGTGAAGGAACTGACCTGTCTTCTCCAAGCCGAGTGGAAGAAAATACTGCTAGCCGTCGTACAACGACTGGTTGAGAGTATGACCCGGAGGGTCGCAGCTGTAATCGCCGCTCGTGGAGGCTCCACCAACTATTGAAGGTGAATAAACTTCGTTTTCCTTTGCTATCACAGGTGTCCAAGTACTTGTTGGTAGATAGTGTATTTGATACATCAATGCTTATTTTCTTATTATTGTAAAATTCTTGCTTCTCAGCAATTAAACAGAAGTAACATAATCGACGTTTTATAACTTCCAAAACTGAAAATATATGCATTCTGCCGCCGTCAATACTAACCAACGCGGCATAATATAAAATAGTCCTGATATTATAAAAAATACACAAAAAAAATCAGCCGAATACACCATCAACGATTTTCCCATTAAAATACCGATTATAAGCATGCGCAAGCAAGAAAAAAACGAAATTTTACTTCTTAATCGTTCGGCACCGGAACCTAAATTAATACAAGGCAGTATGGTCTAATTTGATATTATGAAGGTAGTATGGTCTCAGATTGCTTCATATTGTAGAATGTAACCACTTAAGATACCAAGGAAAATTAAAAAAACCGGTAAAAGAAAACGAAATTGTTTTTTGCAAGGTATAAGTAGCTTGATTCCAGACAATGAACGTACGTGAAACATGTTTTAATAAAAGTTAGTAGAGCAGCACTACACTGTGAAGAACAAACACGACGAAATCCTTATCCGTAATATTACGGGCATCGTTCTGGTAGTTAAGGACATTTATTTCAAAAGTCGACATTTGTGGGATATATGCGAAAACATGGCGCTCTACCTCACATCAGTGGGCCCGTAATATTACGGATCTCGATTTTCTTTCACTATAATTCGTTAACGTAATATTACGTACCTGGACGTTAAGTGGTTAAATGAAATCACTGAATCTTTTGTTTTCTATTTATTATAGTTATTATTTTTTATTTTTTTGCATTAACCAAATTTGTGTTTCAGAAAACAGCTAATATTACAAAGTTCCATTAAAAATCATTACGACCTATATATGCAGTGCACATTTGCTCAATACCAAATCGAACCAAATCCGTCACCAAAACAGGAATACGCAATTCTCATGTCATGCAGAAATTACGTACATTGTATAATAACTTTCTAATATAATTTAAACGTGAAAAACTGTTATTTAAATTTGAATAAAACAAATTAAATATAGTTCATTAGGTAATCGAATTCACTTGATACACTTGGGAAACAAAATAAAAGGCATTTTATTACTTGAATATGGTACATATAATAATAAATATAATTATTTCTCTCTTGTTTGGGAGTCGACATTAACGGGAAGCACTAATATTGTTATCTGATCACGAAAGTGTAAATAGGAATAAAATGATATGCTTCATTTTCTTCTTTTTTCGCATAGGGAACATTTTCACAAAGGTGAAAACCCGGAAAAGGCCCGGGCCAGCCATATATAGTGTTATTAAGTGCCCGGGCCTTTAAAAAGGAGCATGTGATCATCTCTACTGACAATGACTTTAAATTATGTTTAAGAAAAGATTAAATGTACTGCTTCGCAGTATTATTTCACAGAACTTCTAAACATAAAATTTACTCTTGATAACTACAATAGCTTTTGTGTTAAGCACTCCACAGACTGATACACTGACATCATGCAATCACCTGTACAATCACTTAAATACCCGGTTTCTTAAGTAACACAAAATACATTAGATGGTGCACAAAATGGGTGAGAGGAGAAAAAACATTCTGTGCCACAGTAACCGAAATTCATGCGATATGCTATCCACAATATCCGATCTCACTGCAGAACTTCAAAATCAGATATTTCATCAGACGATTGAAATTTAACAATCACACCTCAAGTATTCCCACCGGAAATTTCTCGTCATACGGATACGGGAAAAGTTAGAACGGAGTTTTTTCGTTAATATACAAAAGGAATTGGAGTAAGGTTTCTGAAAATTCAGAATGTTCTGCTAACACATCCTAAAAACGGCAATTTATCTCCAATATAAGAAGTAAATAGCAGAAAGGTTTCTGAAAATTCAAAATTTTGTACTAACACATCCTAAAAATGGCAATTTACCGTAAATATAAGAAAGAAACAGCGGAAAGGTTTCTAAAAAGTCAGAATTTTCTGCTGACACATCCTAAAAACGGCAATTTACCGCCAATATAAGAAATAAATAGGGGGAAGGTTTCTGAAAATTCAAAAATTTCTACTAACACATCCTAAAAATGGCAATTTACCGTAAATATAAGAAAGAAACAGCGGAAAGGTTTCTGAAAATTCATAATTTTCTGCTAACACATCCTAAAAACGGCAATTTACCGCCAATATAAGAAATAAATAGCGGAAAGGTTTCTGAAAATTCAGAATTTTCTGCTCACACATCCTATAAAAACGGTAAGTTACCGCCAAAATAAGAAAGAAATAGCGGAAAGGTTTCTGAAATTTCAGAATTTTCTGGCGAACGAAAAATCGTTGAAGTTCATGTTCCTTTCCGTCATTCCACGGAAAAGGTTGTATCATCATCATCATCATCATTGTCAACTATTATCAATCCACTGCTGGATGAAGATCTCCCCAAGTTTCTTCCACAACGGTCTGTCTTGTGCCAGTCTCCTCCATGCTACTCCCGCGTACTTTCGAATTTCATCCACCCATCTCCCATGTGGTCTTCTTTTGGGTCTTTCCTGTCCCTCGGAATCCAGTCTAAAATTTCGGCTGTCCATCGATGGTCTGTCCTTCTGGCAGTATGTCCAGCCCATTGCCATTTCAGGGATTTTACTCTGATCATGATGTCTTCCACTCTTGTCATTTTTCGGATCCACGAGTTCCTCTTTTTATCTCTACTGGTTACACCAAGAATGCACTTCTCCATGCTTCTTTGAGTTGTCTGCAACCTTTGCATGTCTCTTTTAATTAAGAGACACGTCTCTGCACCATACGTAAGCACTGGAAAGATGCATTGATCAAACACTTTTCTTTTAAGATATAATGGCATATTGCTCTTGAAAATTATGCTGTTTCTTCCAAATACTCTCCAGGCAAGTTTTGTACGCCGATTAATTTCTTCATCAATGTGACCCTCACTTGATATCTGCTGTCCAAGGTAAATGTAGGTATTAGTTATCTCCAGCTTTTCCCCATCAATCGATAAATCTTCATTTCTTGTAAAAGCATTGAACATCACTTTTGTCTTCTGAAAGTTAATTTTTAATCCCACTTCTTTACGGTTGTCAGCAAGTTCCTGAACCATACTCTGCAACCCTGATGGTACAGTTGAAAAAATGATTACGTCATCAGCAAAACGAAGGTGGGTTAGATAATCTCCATTAATCTTTATCCCTTTGTTTTCCCAGTTCAGTGATTGAAAGATATTTTCCAATGTGGCATTAAAGAGCTTGGAAAAGTGGCTCGTGAATTTCAGAAATCTTTTAGTGTTGTATGAATAATTTACACTCCATCTGCCTGTAACATCTATTTGACTTACCCACATTTATCGGCTATTAAATTTGAATTTCTCAGGGCAAAATGCTCTGAGATGAGTATACTGCTCGAAAATAATTACGGGGAGCATGTGAATTTTGACAGCATTATTCAAATCAATCGCGCAATATTTTACTGAAACGTGAAAAATGCGAGTCGAGTGTGATGTGGAGAGCCATATCGGGCATATCCTTATGGAAATCAGCGTTTGTGACGTCATAATGCATAAATCACAGATCGGGATAAGAACGAAGGTTTTCCGGGAGCTCCCTTATTCTGCAGAGTTTATCGTAACATTTCGTTTCTTGAAGCCTTCGATTCGAACGATGTCTCAACAGCATTATTTACCAGAATCAACTGCGTGGAGAGCTATAGAAAGGTTGCCATTGGAGTGCCCCGAAGTGCCATTTACCGACTTTAGACACGAAGAGACAGCGGAGTTCTGGGCCGGCACCTATGTTGACTGCTCTTTGTAAACTGGAGACTGCTTTCATTGAGGAGTGGCGAAGATACGTTCAAAACTCCCTGGATAATCTCATCAATTCCATGCCACACATGTATGCAGTGGCCTTAGTCATTCGAGAGACCACACACCATGCACAGGCCAGTTACCACCTTCAAACACTATTTTTTTTCTTGTATAGATATGCATGTTGTCGTATAGAATATCGCATTATGTGCATTAAATGATAATATTGCATACAATTTCGCTAATGTGCTGTTTTTTTATTCATATTACTGAATATTCTACTGTATCTTGCGTAAAAATATTTTACGTTCAATGCCAACCGCACACGATTTCCCTTACAATATCAGTAGCTCCCCTAATTCTTTTGAGCACTGTAAGTTATAATGGAGCGAAAAAAAGGGAGTTTCTCGTTTCAGTTTAAGAACAGCTGTTTCGAGCGTTTCGGTTAGCAGTTTTGTTAAAACGCAAAGGAGTAACCATTTGGATGACGTCATTGACCCGATGGAAGCAAGACGGTTACAAAGCGACTTACCTTGCTCATGAATATACCAGAAAATGTAATTTCCAGACTCTTCAGTTGTTTTCAAGACAATGAAACATGATCTACATGAACGAGTGAGGATAGAACAAGAACAACAGGTGCTCAAGATGATCTCTTCCTGTACCTGACTGGAAGGCACAATGAAATGACGTCAGCACACCAACTTGCATAAGAGCTCCGTATGGCACGGAAAAACAGTTTCCAGAATAACTTTGATCCGACGGCATCATAAAATAGGCTTATGTGCTAGTATACCAAAACTGTGCATGCCTCTAAAATCAGCTTAATGGAGGACAGTACTAGAATGGAGCAGGAAGCACCTTTACTGGTCAATGCAGATAAGTTTTCTTTTCGGGAGACTTCTAATTTAGCCTTCCTTTTTGAATTTCTGTTCTTCGGAGAATCATGTTATTTCTCCATTAGATTTTCTTTCTGAATGGCACGTCACTTCCTCGAATTTCTTTATACTGTTCAGCAGCGACTGACAGTGAGTCGGAAGGTACGTAAAGCCGCTTCGAGAGTTACTTTGTGTGTAGTAAAGATGGTGCAATAGTACGATGAGAGATGATTTACTGATTGACTTTAGCTAGCATGTTATCTTGATTTGCACACCGAATAAGTTTTATCTACGAGATTTATATGTGATTCGTTATGCAAGCTTTTGTATTTACTCAGAGAAAAACTGTGTTGGTGTTTGGAAAGAGCAAGTACTTTTAAGCTACATGTCTTGTTATTTCTTGCTATCGTTAGTGGTCGTCAAAGTGCTGAATTGAGCGTTTACATAGTAGTTTGCTGTAATTTCAGCAAGTAATTCAGAAAACAAATAACCTTAAAACATTATGTACGCTATGACACACTGTAAGCTATTCTCTGATAAAATGCACCTGGAGAGAACGTGAAGCACAGTATCTCTCTCTCATATAGTGGAAAGGGGCCGATTTAGTGCGAGTGGTTTATTTTAGTATAAATGGTCACACTAGCCTACATATCTTCTCATAACGGACTCTAACTGGCTTACGATACAGAGAAAATTCTAAAGCCTTATGTGTGACTTTTTAGAGCTACGGTTGAATCGAAATTCATTTTAAGGAATGATAAAGTTCCCTTGTTCCATATCAAATAACAAAAGAGGGTAAACATGTCCAGGGAACGGATTGGTCCCCAGATCGAAATCTTATTGAACCTGCATGCGGTGTCTTGGGAGCTCAAGTTGAAACATGTGAATGCTCTCCAAAGACCTTCACGAGATGAGAAATGCTCTTAAAGGGGAATGAGATTTATTGCAGCCTTCCCCGTTGTTGGATAACATTGTTAGGAGCGTAAAAGCTCGTTGTTAGAGCTGTATTGTTTTAAGAATAATCACCTCCACGCTAAATTACTTTAACTTCATGTATGCGGTGATCTACAGAGTTTCGTAATCGGAAACATTTTCCGATATATTCTTTGATTGGGAATTTAGCGTTACAATTAGAAAAGTATTCCGTTATATTGTTCATTTCAGATATAAATATCAATACGTGTGATGTTAAATATCTCTTGAAGTTTAGTAAAATTTAAAAAAGAATTACTTGAGATATTTGCACTTTTGTTCAACTTTCTTAATATAATAGCAGTGCTGTTCGGGAAATTCATAATTTCCCCACAGGGCGCGTAAATATGTATTTTTGTTTCCTACCCTATATAGTAAGCGCCTAGTACGGCGTTTGAAAAATTGTTCTTTTGTTGAAATTCGTTTCCTGTTGCAAGTCTGTTAGTCATCATACAGCCTCCCTTACAGGATATCATAAGCCAAAAAATGTTTTGCGATTATTACGCTTTAAGTTATTACACTTCCTTTTGAGTTAAAATAGTATGGATATTACCCTCGAAAATTTGGTAGCGTCCCTGTTGTTATTAAAGTAATTTTTAAATGTGAGAGATCCAATCAACATAGATGAACTGCCCAGTCTTCTCTTATGCGCATGCTCATTTTTAGAGCATTTTACTTTGAGGAGAAACCAGGCGAATCACACTTTGAATGTCTTCCTCCACTTTACTAGAGATGAATTTTGTACTCCGAGTTTAATCAAGCTGCTTATCATCGCCCTCACCATTTTTCAGCCCTCTAAATTAAGTATTTTCACAAAGCTCCTTGATGTGCCGACTTCTAAAATAAGGCCAAAAAAAAAAAAAAAATGCTGTAAGCAATCAAATAAGGGGCGGAGAAAAGTTGAAATTTATGAAGAACAACAGTCGGCTTCGCCTCGAAAAAGAGATTTTTTTAAAGATGCGGTGGGGGAAGATTCTTTAATCCTTGAAAATTTGGAAAAAGAATTGAAAATATTTTCGGTCATCTTAGAGGATATAAAAAGCAGGTAAACTTCAAAGCATCAGTAAAGTTTTTTAGCCTTAATCTTGATATCAATAATTAGCCGAAAAAGGGTCAAAAGATGCAGAGGAAAGTTGAAGAAACCTAAAATAAACTAAAAAGCTAAAAGAAGAGGTAGGGGAAGGATATTTGATAAAAACAAAATAAGAAAGGAAACTCCAGTATTAAAAAGAACTGGTGACATTCTTAGAATTCGGAAATATTAAAAACTTTAATCACTTATCCAATATTTGACTTTTTACTTACTTGAATTTCACAAACATACAGCGATAAAATATAAAATGTCCTTTGCAGGCTTTTTTCGGAAAGCTATCGCTTTTTAAAGTTATTTTAGAGGAACACAATTGCGGCAAAATATTCACAAAAAAAGGCTGCACTGAAAAGAATTCATAAAACACTTTGGAATCTAAATCTTACAAACATCAGATATACAGCATACAAACTTCGCATCACGTATAGGACTAATTCCAGGGTGCTTTTCCTAAAAAATTAGCCTTTCCCAAATTAGGGAGGGCTTCCAGTATGAATACCTACATGATTGCGTTCAGGGTTAAAGAAAGCTTTCTTAACCTATTTTTGAGCTTTTGAAAATTCCAGAAAAATATTTAAACTATTGGAATTTCTAATTTCCGAGTTTGGCAGTTAACTCGTAAAAGAGAATAAATGATAATTTTTGTATGCATTGTCAAATTTTCCAAGATAACTTCTTCGTCAAGAAAACTTTCTTAGCGAAGACTTGATAAAGAATTCCAAAAAATATCCTCTCATATATTAAACATATTCTTAGTTTTTCGATATTACTGCAGATAGAATACAGCATCTCGTCATAAGGGAAAAAGGCAATGGGTACCGTGCGCAAATTGTTTGATATTGATGCGAAAATTGAGTCTAAATTAGTTACTATTAAAAAGGGGGGACGGTCTTAATAGGCGTGGTTAAATTATGTTGATAATTAAATTAAATATTTGACCTATTGCAAATTAATTGGAAAACTAACTATTTAAAGTAATTCTCTTTGTCTGAGTGAGAACAGAAGAATTAGTGGATCATCTCTGGGGGTCTGTGAGCAGCAAGGGACCACCCCAGACTGCAATTGAGAAGCACTTAAGACTCCCATAAAGACGGTTTCAAGTGTGCCATTAGTGCCGAAAATCGGTAGGAAACACTGGAAATTACGATTATGAGGGGGCGAAGGTCAAAAACGGCACCATTCTTGCAGGAGAACGACGCTCCGTGCGGAAGGCATGAGAGAAATCTGAAGTGTCTGGTGAAGAGAAGCATATGAGGCTCACGTGACAGGGAATGGCTGAAAAGTAAGAAAGGAAGAAAACGGTTAATTATCTCTGTACTCTGCCGGAGGACGAACGGAGAGAAACCCGCGAGGCATGGACTCGGGACGCCGTTGTAAGTCGGACCGAGAGATTGCTACGAGGAGAGTACGCTATATGGCTTCAGCCGTAATGAGCCCGCTAGGTACGAAACCGGAAGTCCGACTCATACCGAAGATAGCACTGTACTTTAAGCGCAGTGTAAGCCGCAATAGTACGATGGTAAAGAGAGCGCTTAGTTAATACTTGGTGGCTGGAGGTAAGCCCGCCAGGTATGGTAAAATTTAGGAACCGAAGAGGACGGTTCTACAACCGCCGAAAAGAGCTGCTATATTTGCATATAAGGGCCCTACGCTGATAACGGAACGACCGGAACGTCGGGAGAGTTTCGCTTCCTAGATATACAATTCCAGCTGACCTCCGCCCGACTAGGAAACAAGCATTAGTAAAACGCGAAGAGCGAACCAGCCATCCTAAAACGCCGCCCTTTCCGGAGCATTGATTAAACGTTACTTCTTTCCTGCGGACTAACTTTCTTGACGGATTTCGAGAGACAGATTCCCCGGCCCCCTTCTACAGTGTCTCCTCTGCCGAGTTCGGAGGGAGGAAACTCCATGGACGGATCGCCAGCGAAGAGCAGTCAGCTGTGCTCCCACCCCCCATCCCACGAGCGGACGTGGAAGAGCGGAGAAATTATCAGCGACTTCGGAAGATAAAGGGAAAAACCAACATGAATCGGTGAAGACCACTCAGCATGACGTGGGGAGGGGGAGAGGAGAGTGTCAGAAGGGCATAAAGCACACGGGCGGTGTACGCTCAGCAATTCGTTGAAAGCTATTGCACGGTATACATCGGTTTGAACGACGTCGAGTTGCTGCCACCGTGTGATATGGCCAACAGGCAATCCAGTAGACGACATCTGGATGACTTTACCCGTGGTCGCGTCATTGGGAAGTTGAAAGAAGGTCGATGTGTGACTAGAGTTGCCGAGGAGTTCGGGATCGCTCACAGCATCGTTCCACAAGCTTGGAGAGCATTTCAAACGACAGGAACAGTTGTCCGAGAGCTTAGCAGTGGTCGTCCACGAGCAACCACGGCTGCGGACGACCTGTATATTGTCCTACAGGCGAGAAGAGACAGACAGCAGACAGCGGGAGAAATCGCAAGGCACATGCAACAGACAACTGGACGTCCGTTATCGCGTTTTACCGAGGCCAGGAGGCTGCACAAAGGTGTTCTATTTGCACTACGAACAGTACGGTGTGTGCCATTAACGCCTGCTAATCGGAAACGGCGGTTTCTGAGGTGCCAGGAGCACAAGAACTGGACACATCAGAAATGGCGTCGAGTTCTCTTTACGGATGAGAGCCGATTTAGTCTGACGAGCAATGCTGGACGTATACACATCTGGAGAGAGCAGAGAACACGCAATCACACCTCCAACATCATCGAAAAGGACTGGTTTGGGGGTGGCGGAGTTCTCGTTTGGGGCGGTATCATGATTGGTAGCCGTACTAATCTCCCCATCTTCCAAGGAGGTTCAGTCACTGGTGTCCGCTATTGTACCGAGGTTCTCCTGCCTCACGTACGTCTGTTTAGAGGTGCTGTGGGCCCTGAGTTCCTCTTCATGAACGGCAACGTTACACCTCATCGTACAGTGTCTGTAGCAGAGCTGTTGGAGAGTGAATATATTCAACGCATGGATTGGTCCGCAAGGTCCCCGGACCTAAATCCAATGGAACACGCGTGGGACCTTCTCGGGAGGCGCTTGGCAGCACGTCCCCAGCCGCCTGCAACGATTCCGCAGCTGCGATTGGCGCTACAAGAGGAATGGGTCGCGATGCCTCAACAGCTCCTTGACAACCTCGTCTTCAGCATGGACAGACGTTGTAAATCCTGCAACGCAGTCAGGGGTGATCATATCCCTTACTAAAGACTGGATGTTTCTTGGCAGCTGCCTGTCACATGGACGTTTCTGTCTTCTGTCCAGTTGTGCTCGAAGCTACTTTTTCAATAAATTACCTTTGTATCCTTTAGATTCCTTGTTTGGACGGTTTCGCTCGCTTGTCCCATATTCCTACATCTTGGGGATCTTATGGTATGATTTGAGTCGATGTGGAGCACTTCTGCACTACGTTACATTCGAAAAACAGTCTCGTCAGTAATTTTTGCACGCGGTCCGACCATTGTGGTGTTGCAGGCATAAGCGGGATTTGTCGGAGAAGACAATGTCGTGCCATACCGTAGTCCAGGTGTGGCGTTCAACGGCCCACTGCTGCCGAACTCGCCGGTGGTGTAACGTCAATGGTAATCGGAGCAATGGGCGCCGTGCGGCTAGTCCCCGCTCCTGCAGACGACGTCGAACGTTACGTCCTGACACAGGTTGTTGCGCAACACACCCTAATTCCTGCGCTAACGTCCGTTATGTAGCGATGCGAGCCGTCAATGTCCGCCGCACAACATGCCGGTCTTCTCGTTCCGTGGTGTGCTGCGGTTGCGGCAATCGCTCACGCCGGTCCGTCATTCTCTCCTGCACCCACCGAATCCATACTCGCCTCACTGTGGCTGAATGTCATCCCACACGGGCGCCGATGTCTCGGTACGATAAACCGCTGTAGCGATAAGCCACTATTCGTCCTCTGTCGAACTCCGAAACGTGCTGGTTCAGAACAACTGGCTCCGAAGCTAGGAGGCGATTCCGCGCCTCCTGGCTTCGGAGCCAGTTGTTCTGAACGACTAAACTACACCGACGGAATGTATCGCAGCAGATTTGTCGTCTTGACTCGTGCTTCACCTCTGTATACGCCATCTTATTCATCGGGAAAAAAAAGAGATGTGGTAGGGGTCTGTCTCATGATATATTTCCATACTGCTAAGCTTTGGGAAGAAGGGCGATGAAGAGTAACAGTTCATCTGTGTTACATATCCTATGAAGCTATGCACTTAGAAACACGTGGCGTACTGTAGAGGTGAAAACATGTGTCAAGGCGAAAAATAAGCAGCGATGCATTCTGTCCGTGTAGCTAAGTTGGGAGAGCAACTTACTCCGGAGTGAGGGGGCGCCGATTCGATCCTTGTCACGGAACAATCTGTGTTTTCGCATTGGTGCCCGAATGTAAAAGTGGATGTACTGGCCGTTGGGTTCTTCAAAAAATGTATGATGTTCGTTCCACACATCGTCTGAAATTACTGAAAAATTCCTACTTCGCTTCAAATTGAAAAAAAAAGAAAATAAGAGAGATGAAGTGGCGTAAAAAAAGTTTGTTTTAAAAAAAGTTTCCTTACAGGTTGGCCTGCTTGGTAAAATTAAGCATCTCTTCCCTATCAATGTCCTAAAAACATTTTACTATGCTTTTATTTATACCCATCTCTCCTATTGTCTGGAATCCTCGTATTCAAATATAAGTGCAAACAATAAGTTATGCTTGCTCAAATTACAGAAGACATCTGTTCGCTATATGTTGAACACATATTACATGTCTCATTCAAAACCATTATTTCTAAAACTAAATATTCTAAAAAGTTATGAAATTTTTACCTTGAAACTAGGTATCATGTTTTTTAAAATAATGCATCTTAAACTGCCTGTTTTTCAATCTGACATCAAATATCTGGATTATTCTATCTTCACCAGATCTGTTGCTAACAACAAATTATGTCAGCCGTGTGTTAGACTTAATTATGGTTTAAATAGTATACTGTATAAAGCCATTATCCTATGGGATAATCTCCCAGAGAGCATCAGATCCCTGGAAAATATCAAAAAGTTTCCCTTGTCTCTGCGAAATTACATTGTAAATTACCCTGATCTCCATAACGAATCTCAACGGTATCATTAAATTGTAGTTCCAAGCATGCTGCTAACAGTGGTACTTCTGTTATAACCATCTTACTTGCTTTCATATATGCCATATGTTTTATTCTTTTTCTTACATGTGATAGGTGGAATCGCCTTACAACCAATGTGCTCAGATTCCTCCTGGTGTATTGCATTTTCATATAACTGTAAGTTTTAAATGTGGGCAATAAATAATTGTATTGTATTGTATTGTACTGCAGAGGTGAAACACGTGTCAAGACGACAACTCAGCAGCGAGACATTCTGTCCGCGTAGCTTAGTTGGGAGAGCGACTTACTCCGGAGAGAGGGGTAAGTCGCTCTCCCAACTATGCTACAAAAAAATTGCAATGAGATCGACTCAAGATTTGTCTAGATTATAGATGCTTGAAAATATCTGATTCTACAGGGAAAAAAATTCTAGTTTCCATTTAAATTTAGGGTCCTAGGTATGATTATGTATAGATAAACATGAGTTAAAGCAAACGAAGCTTAAATTAACGCAAGTTAGAATGTTTTTGTACTGAATTCAATTTAGTAACTCTGAAAACGGAAACGCTTCATCGTTCCTAGGCAAAATGTTTCAAGTGTTACAGCTTTTACTGCTTGATTCCAACAAGAAGTTGCAGTGCTTTAGTTTTAATGAGTTTCCAAGAGATGGAAAACACAGATAGAATTTTTGGAATTTTGTTTCTTCATTTCATAATTTAAATACGCCGTAGGTAAAATACACGCGTCAAAGTTTCGGACTTTCATATTAAACAACGTCATACAGTATATCTCCGTTTAACGTCCTGGTTTCATTAAAACACTTGAGCTCAAAATCAGTTTTGTTCGCATATTTCTGTCATGGAATACCTTAAGGATAACATTAAGGCAGATATCTCCAAAATAAAATTATTTCTCTATGTCACACCAAAACTGCATATAAGACATAAACGCGTCCTTCAGTTTCTTTCTCAAGAATGTTTCAAATGAAAAATGTGACGTAATGTAACCGGCAACAAGAATTATGCAAAACTTACGTTTCACACGAAAACAAGTCTCAAAATTAAAACCGAAATACAAAACGGAAAGGGAAGGTGGCCATGACAAGCCTCGAAACGGAGAAAATTAAATACTAAGTTAATCCAGGGCTATGAGAGTTCCAGAATTTTTCATTTTCTGAGAAAGGAAGATAAAGCAAAAACACGGAAACGAAAGTTGAATGCACATGGTTGTGCAGCGGAAGAGATAGGGCCTGTTTGTGTTTTGATGAAGAACTATGCAAAGAATATTAAACTCAGAGCATCATGTATAACTAAATACATTTTAAGGGCACTGTGTTTAGAACGAAATTCATGAATTGATGTTCCAGTGCATCTTACAGTAAGAGAACTAAAATTTTGGTTAATACAAAACAGCAAAAATGTACTCAATAAGAGCTGATTCTGCATTCTTTGTTTTCTTTTCACCCATGGAAACTAAAGTTTAGAGTCCACTTTCAAAGAAGCTACATAAAAGGGAAAATACTATGCTAGCACACGTCAGCCTGGTGTACGCATGCAATTTTAGAAAATCAGTTAATTGCTGCTTTTATATTAGATTAACGGAATTCCAGTATAGCATTATTATGAATAAATGCGAGCAATTGAACTTTAGAATCAGTGCCAGCGAAATAGGTACAGGGTAGCTATATTTTTGTGGTGAAAAAAGGCCTGGGTAAGTTTAAGAAACAGGCCAAAAAAGACCTTAAATGAAAGACTGCCAGATTTTCTCGACGTAAAAAGGCCTACATGTTTCATAAAGGCTTGGACCACAATTTATGAGAATAACATTCATTTGTATTGAATTATTGTGACGAAACTTCACATTTCTCATAAATCTTCATTACGTTGCTACGGTCCAACCTGTCTAACTCTTTGCTCCAGCCCCAACTACACTATCTACCAACAAGTAATTGGACACTTGTGATAGCCAAGGAAAACGACGTTTATTCACCTTCAATAGTTCGTGGAGCCTCCACGAACTATTGAAGGTGAATAAACGTCGTGGAGCCTCCACGAGCGGCGATTACAGGCTGCGACCCTCCGGGGCATACTCTCAACCACGTGTTGTACGACGGCTAGCGGTATTTTCTTCCACTCGGCATGGAGAAGACAGGTCAGTTCCTTCACCGATTTCGGACGGTGGGGAAGACAGTAAAGCATTCATATTCTCAACGTTATATAAAATAGTGAAACCTTTGATATCATACAACCATGTTCCTCAGACTGAAAGTTCTTTCAGCATGATGGATAAAATTGTTCTGATGGGCAGGGGAAAAAAGAAAGAAAAAAAAAGTGACAATGAAGAAACGGGAAGGGAGTGATTTCAACAGAGAATAAAATTAAGCAATGAATGCTGTGCAACTGTAGAGTCAACAAAAGAAGAAAAATACGACCATGGAACTTGCTGAGGAGAAAGAAATACAAAAGAAAACTTGAGCTGATGTTCTATTCTAACAAGTACAGCAACAGAAAAAAAAAGTAGCAGTTCCTTTTAAAACTACATTATTTTGTTTTGAACACAATTTTATATTGTGCATGCAGCAGAGTGCTCCAGTTTAACATTTACATAAATAAATTACAGTGAGCAATTGCATCTCATGCTGCATTATATTTACATTTTCTCATCGCACATTATGATTTTTCATTCGGTTAAAAAGTTCAGCTTTTTTGTTTCCTGGTCGGTCTCATGTATGTTTGTACTGACAAAGCAGAACTGTGATAGAGAGGAAACATAGCAAAAGTGAAAAATATTACCTTAGGTACATGTGCTGAATTAAGAGCAGTTACATAATCTATATATTTTTCTGAAGAATGAATTTCACCGATAATTTTCTCATTTTCTAGAAGTTTTTAGTGGAACTAAGAGCAAGTACAGTAAAAATTTGTTTTGATTTTTTTTTTGATTGGAGGTTTAACGACCACCGTGAGCAACTGAATGGGCTATAAGCAGTCGCCCGTCTCTAATTTAGGGTCACTGGTTCCAGGGAAAGGGAGAGAGCCAGTGCCGTAAGACAAACACAACATCCATGCCTCACCGGGATTCGAACCCGGACCCCGTTCGGACGAATGATCAGAGGCCATCGCTTAGACCACTGCGCCACCGGGGCGGCAAATTTGTTTTGATACAAAGCATTTTGGTAGGTAGGTAGATGTTTTTGAAGACAGTAAAGACAGCTGTTAGCAATATTCAAAAATGTCAGAAAAATGTTTGTTTAAACTAAAGTTAAAATAGTTCATTTTCACATCTAAAAGAAAAGGTCAAGATAAAAAAAAAAAAAAAAAAAAAAAACGCCTGGCTGCTAAGAAAAAAGGCCTGATCTGGCAACCCTGAATCGATATATTATGTTAAATATCGATATTACCAGCCGAACAGTCAAATCATTTAATGCATACAAAAACAAAAGAATATGCATTCGAGACTTATGAAATTCATTCATTACTTCTTCTAAATTTAAAGCGCATGCTGATATTAAAATGGATTAACTGATGAACAGATTTACCCTTATATTTTCCCAGACGAGTCAGTCTTATGACGAGACTCCTGTTTTTGAAACCATTGATATTTTGCGTGCTTGCAAACTATTGCAACATCGCAGGATGCGTGACTTTTTTCCCCATTTTGTCCTGTGCCTTGAATACTTTGGGCATATATAACACGCAAATCGCGTTAATTACCAAAAACACTAACTTAATAACTTACGTATCACAAGAATCGACTGAATAATTGACTAAATATTTCACAAATTGCAGTGATTAGCCGATTGATTGACTTCGTAGCTCGCAAATCGTACTAATTAACAAATAATTTACTTCATAACTCGCAAATCGTCCTAATTAACAAATAATTGACTTTCATAACTCGCATATCGGTTTAATTAACTGAATACTGGACTTAATAACTCGTAAATCGCTGTTTTTAGCAGAATAATTGACTAAATATTTTATAAACTGCTATGACTTATTAAGTACGTAACTCAATAGCACGTAAACCGCACTAATTAACTATTAATTGACTTAATAACTGGAAATTAGCTTTAATTAACCGAATAATGGAGTAAATATTTCGCAAATTGCAATGACTAACTAATTAATTTACTCGATAACTCGCAAATTGCACTAACTGAGTAATTGGCTTATACATACACATACATATCACTAACCTGTTCTCTGAGATTCAGAGGTTAGCTCCAAAAAGAAATACAAACTTCCAGGTATTTTTACCTATTGTTGTCGTATAAAACTTTTCCATTTACATCGATCTCGACACACAACTCGTGTTTTACTGATATCCATTACACGCCGCACACAAGATCTTTTATACTTCATACTCATAATCCTTTTCTCATGCAGGCACTCCTGAATCTGATCCACCCATGTTTTCCTTGGCCTTCCTCTGCCTTTCCTTCCTGCCACTTGGGCTGAAAATATTTTCTTAGTAAGCATTTCATCACTCATTCTTTCAACATGGCCAAACCACCGAAGCATATTGGTTACCACCTTGCTAACAACATTTTGCTTCACATCACGCAACTGCAATACATCTTCATTCCTCACACAATCATATCATGTCTTGCCACAAACCCCACGTAAGTAACGCATTTCTCCAGCACATAAACGACTCCTATGTTTCTTCTGCAGTACCCAGATTTCACTGCCATACATCAGAGTAGGAACAAGTACAGTTTCATACACAGCCATGCGGGACTCTCTAGAAAACCCATCATTCCTGTGAAAACCTCCCAGAGCAGCTATGACTTTCAAAGAAGAATTCACTCGCCTACTGATTTCACCATCCAACTTGTCCTCTCTGTCAAACATGCTTCCTAAATACACAAACTCACTCACCTGGTCAATCACAGTGCCATTTATACTTACATTACATTCAGTGCTACCAGTTCCTCTCTCAAACACCATAACTTTGGTTTTTCCCTTATTTATACTCAGTTTGAATTTTATGCAAACTTCGTGCATCCGAGTCAACATACTCTGCAACTCACTTTTGCTCTCTGCCAACAGGACAGTGTCATCAGCATACAGCAATTTGCACACACGGATATCACCAAGACATAAACCACTATTATCTATTTTGGCATCACGCATGCACGCGTCCATAAATATATTAAACAGCCATGGTGACATTACACAACCTTGTCTAACTACTGCACCAATGGAAAACCATTTTGATAAAACACCATTCATTCGTACACAAGCTCTACTACCAGCATACATGGCTTTTACACTATTAAGTAGATTCCCAGTAACACCATATTCATTCAATACCTTCCACAAAGGTGTCCTATTCACTCGATCGTAAGCTTTCTCTAAATCTATGAAGGCAGTAAAAACTTTCTTCCCAACAGCCAGATACTTTTCAATCATCATGCGTAATGCAAAAATCTGGTTATTGCAGCCTTTTCCAGTCATAAAACCACTTTGAACATCCCACACTTTCAATGATGTAAGACCCCGTACTTTTTCAATAACAACCTTGCCAAACACTTTCCCTGGCACACTCAGTAGGCTAACACCACGATAGTTCTTGCATTCAGTCTGATCACCTTTTCCCTTCTACAAGGGAACAATAATAGCATCCTTCCAATCCCGAGGGACCATTCCTTACTCCCAGCACAACTGGCAAATTTCAGTTAACCAGTCAATTATAGTCACCACCATATTTCAACATCTCTGCAGTTATACCATCAACTCCTGGAGCCTTATAATTCTGAAGAGATTTTAGAGCTTTACACACTTCTCTTGAGATCCCTCCTGTGCTTTCATCCGTCATTGTGACATCATCTGTGCCTTGTCTCAGAATCATCTTTGCTTTCCTGATCTAATAACTCACAGAAGTATTCACCCCATTTGTCACTTAACTCATTGGGCTCCCATATCATTTCCCCAATCTCATTCTTCACACAACTTACAACTTTGTTTCCCCTATTTTTCCGGAGTCTCATGTACTTCCAGAAGGACTTTCTATCTTTCCAAAAAGCCAGGTCATGCCTTTCCACTTTCTCCTTCCTATCTTTTGCCTTACTGTGGCGAACCAGCTTAGCAGCTTCACGCTTCTTACAGCGATATTCATCCACAGAGACTCTACCTTGCAACATCCCCAAATAGGCTTCCTTCTTTCTCTTTACTGCCTCTTCAATCTCACTATTCCACCAAGCAATCCCTATATTGTTACCCACTTTTGTGGTGCCACAGACCTCTTTAGCAGCAGTGACAACACAGTTCTTAAAACCTTCCCACTTCTTTTCTACATCCCTATCACCAGACTTCAGATCCTTCAGTCGTTCTCTGAGTAAGTCAGAATACCGCTGATGATCTTCAAGGAGCCTATCAACCTTTATTGTTTCTATCCTGGGTTTCTTCCTATTCCTTTTCCTCCAACCAACATTAAGTTTCACTCGTGACACTACCAAGTAATGATCAGAACCAACATCTGCACCTCTCATCACACGGGTGTCAACAACTAAGTGTTTCAAACGCTGATCGTACACAACAAAATCTATCACACCCTTTTGACCAAGAGTATGATTTTCCGAAGTATATGTGTGGATATACTTGTGGTTGAAAAATGTATTAGATACACACAAACCATTCTCAATGCAGAGTTCAATTAATCTTTCACCATTATCATTCACACAAGGATTATTAAACTTACCCAGAACATTGTCAGAAATTGCATTCTGCACACCTACTCTAGCATTGAAATCTCCTGCTATTATTACTTTTTCTTTAGCACCAAACTGGCTCAAAACAGCTTTTAGCTCATTCCAGAAATCTTCTTTCTTATCAGAAGGTTCCGAGTCACAAGGAGCATACACTACAACAATTAAAATTCTCTGAAGTTTCACTTTCAAACGAATCCAGAGAATTCTCTCACTTACGCAACTATAGTGAATCAAGTTGTTCTTCATCTTTTCACTTAAAATCACACCTACATCAGCCTGTCCTCTCATATTATCCAATACTCCAGACCATACACTCACCGTGCCATTCACTTCTACTACTCCAATTTCCTTCTTTTTGGTTTCACTTACACACAGCACATCCAGTCTATACTTATTCATCTCCTCAATCACCTCACTCATGTTGCCATTTATACCTCTAGTATTCCATACACCAATCTTACATTCACTCAGCCGAGATCTCTTTCTCATACGCCGGTGCACGGCGTATGAGAAAGAGATCTCGGCTGAGTGAATGCACCGCTTTGGTATATTGGCTTATCCAAACGACTTATTTCAAATAAACGTGATTTGCAGTGACAAAACCAGACTATTTTTTAAAGGATGGTGTGACAATATAAAAATATTGCGTGGCAAATATTATTCACTGAAAACTTTTTTAAACATTAGAAAAACATTAAGTTCGTAACTACTGTGTGTGCGTCCTTTTCCAAAAAGAGCATTTGGCCTCATTTTTTGATGGGGAATCCTTGGCATTTGTTGCTAGGCAAAAATGTTTTTCGATGGGTATACACTGTTTCACACAAATTTCATAGTACACTACCGTGCTTTTTCAGTTTTATCTACATATTTCTGCTCATATTTCAAACTGTCAATTGTCCTGCGCTGCCGCACCGCGGGCCTCCTGGTAGCCCAGGCCACAGGAATCTGTCCCCTTTTCTCTCCTTATGGTTGGGAAATGCCTGCAAGGTGTCCAAGTGGCCAGCGCGATCCCCATACTTCTCCCCAATTGAGAACATGTGAAACGTCATTGGTAGACATCTTAACGACTCAGCACTGTCCCCTCCAAATGCCAATGAACTGTGAACACCAGTCAACGAAGAATGGTAAGCGATATTTCAGGACACCATCCGGGGATTTTCACCCTCAATGCAACGCCGTGATGCCGAATGTATAGCCCAGCATGGTGGTCATTCACTGCAAAAAATAAGTAGTGCGAAATCACGGAAAATTTCGAGCAGTAAAGTTGCCAGTAAGAGTCCGCCTTTTAGCCAAATTTCCGTTTTTAAAAGTGCTCGGTGGTTTTTTTTTTTTTTAACTTTCGCATTTTCGCAGATTTTCCGTAGCAGTAATCCGGCTTTTTTCAGAAAAGTCCGTTCCAGGTTTTCCGTTTTATACAGAAATTTCACAAAATTCAACATGTTGAATATTTCAGTCCCCATGCGAGAGAATCCTCTTGCGCCGGTAATTGAGCCCAGGCCGTTTGTGTTGAAGCCGCACGTCTTAGCCACTGAGCCACAAATTCACAGGAATCAGACTCGCATTCAAAGTAAAACTAATTAGGCGACGATGAATGTTTTTTCATTAATGCGAGTGATTTAGCCAGTTTATTTTCTACCAGAATTTATTATTTTTTTGAATACGTTTGTAATAATTTTATTTTTTCTGTAGGAGGCTTTATTACGAATTATTTTTTTCATCTTCATTGTTTGAAGCAACAAAATGATTTGTAGTTTGGGATCTTTTTTTCAGCTGACAATAACTTTCAGTTATCTTTAAGAGAATGTGCAATGTACTGTTTTGCAATATTATTTCACAAAACTTCTAAAAATAAAATTCACTCGTGATAGCTATATAGCTTTCATCTTAAGGACTAAACAGACTGATACATAGACATCGTACAATCACATGTACAAAAAATTAAGTACTGGGGTTCTTACGGTAACAGAATATATATATATATATATATACCGATGAGCCATTAAATTATGACCACCCCCAGCCTAGAAAAATGAGCGTGCCTGGAGACCGAACGCTAGCGCAGGTGAAGTTCACAGAGCAGTATATATACAACCCGAGGACCGCCTTTTGGTTAATAGAGTGTTCGGCGTCAGAATGGGAAAAGCTGCCGATTTATCGAAGTTTGATGAAAGACAAATTACGACGGCACGGCATCTCGGAACTACTATACTGGGCAAATTAATTGGGACAAATTAAAAAATCACTCTTTTTTCCAAAACTATGCCTTTATATCATTCTATGCCTTGATATACACTGATAAATACCTATGTTTTTATGAAGTATGTCCTCCTTTAGCAGAAGTGACCTCTTGAATTCTTTTTGGCATTGACTCCACTAATTGTGTGCACATATTTTTGACTTCATAATCGTGAAACCACACTTTTATAGCATTCGTTATCATGCGTTCTTTGGTTGTACAGTCGATTTTAACTAAACGTCTCTTCAAAATATTCCACAAGTTTTCTATGGGATTTCAAGCCAATCATTTCAATAGGCCAATCAAGTAAATGAATTTGATATTCCAGCATGAAATTCCTGACCAATTTCGAATTGTGACATGGGGCCAAGTCATGTTGAAATGTCCCATCAAAAGTTTGCAAGAATGGAACAATTCTACGTTGTAATATTTCTACGTACTTGGCTGAATTCATCATACCTTGAACAGGAACTAAGCTTCCAGTGCCATTTGATGTGAAAAAAAAACCCAACAACATGTTTCAGAGGGTGTTTTACAGTTTGTTTGACATGCTCGGGTCTTAAGGGTTCACAGTTGCTTCGTCTAACGACATTTGTTTGGTAACCCTGCACACATAAATGAGTTTCATCACTGAAAATTACCTTTTTCCAGTCGTCAGCAGTCCATGATTTATATTTTTTGGCCCATGCTAAACGTTTTATCTTCATTATCGCATTCAAATATTGTTTTTTCGTTGGTCTTTTTGCCTTCCGGCCAACTTCCAGAAGCCCACGGTGTACAGCTGAACCACTAACATCACAACCACTAGCCAATAAATCTCTTTGAAGGTCGATGCTTGTTATTTTGGATTCATTTTACTATTTCTGATTAGATATTTATCGGTTCGTGGAGTTGTTTCTCGTTTTCTTCCACATTTACCTCTCCTTTTCGGAGACGGCGATGCAGATGCATTGTATCGCGTAAGCAGTCTTGATACACTTGATTTGCCTACACCAACTGCAGAAGCGATATGTCTCACTGTCATAGAAGTTTGATCCTTCAGAGCAATTAATTTTTGCACGCTTCCTTGGGGAAATATCCGTTTTTCAATACACGAAAGCAATACGTACTCACAGAGAGCAAAAACTAACATACACCTGTCACACACGAAAGCTCATAACTAAAGCTGAAGTGCCTATTTCCCGTTTAAAACCGGTCAAACCACATTCTTTCTATTAAGTTCTAACAGTCACACCACCTCACAGCTGATAAAACCGGTTTACGTGGGTTTCCGGCATCGACTGGCGATCACATTACAATTCTGAGAATAAAATAGCGTGTCCCAATTAATTTGCACGGTATAGTACGATCTCGGAAACGGCACGGCTTTCGGGTTGTTCACGTGCCGCTGTAGTGAGTACGTATCAAAAGTGGTGCACAGATGGCCAAATGACGAACCGTTGTCCAGCCGTGTGTCGTCCGCAGCTCACTGATGCCAGAGGATAGCGGATACTGTGACGCATTGTTCACA
This sequence comes from Macrothele yani, assembly GCA_039090855.1. Taxonomy (NCBI): domain Eukaryota; kingdom Metazoa; phylum Arthropoda; class Arachnida; order Araneae; family Macrothelidae; genus Macrothele; species Macrothele yani. Next base: position 163,469,911 of record CM077029.1, on the reverse strand, counting down.
GCGACCGCAAGCCGATAGTGCGACAAATACCCTGCAGCTACAACAGTGGTGATTGTGTCACAGCAAACAGTTCATCGCAGCCTTCTGTGCGTATGCCTGCGTACCCGAAGACCCAGCTCGGTTCCCATGCTCCTTGCACGTCATCTCCAACAACGCATGAAAAAATTATCGAGACTGGGCCGTGGATGATTGGAATAAAATGTCCTGCTCTGACGAATCAGGATTACTGGTGCATAACGTAGAGGGCCAAGCGCAGATACGCTGATTACTAACTGAGGCTATGGCACCTGGATGCACTGTTGGGCGGAAACAGGCCGGCGTTGGCGGTGTTATGCTGTGGGCGATGTTTCCTTGGGACACTCTAGGCCCCATTATCCCAATAGCACAATCCCTGACAGCTGTCAGGTATCTGAACATCGTTGCGGACCAAGCTCACCCATTCATTGCAATTGTGTTCCGTGCTGGTGATGGCCATTACCGACAGAATAATGCGCCATGCCACACTGCCAGAACTGCTAAGGTATAGTTCCAGGAATATGCTGGTGACTTTCTGTTAATGCTCTGGCCTTCAAATTCACCTAACATTTGTGGTTCGACTAGAAAAGCAGTTCGATCATCACCAACCCGAAATGTACGGGAACTGGAGGACCTTCTATTGACATTATGATACCAGATACCCCAGGATGCCTATCGCCCTTTCATCGAATCGATGCATCGCCGAGTGGCCGGTGTTTTGCGGGCTAAAAGGGGTCCTGCAGTTTATTAGGTAGGTGGTCATAATGTAATGGCTCATTAGTGTAATAGCTGGTGAACAAAATGGGGAAGATGAGAAGAAATAGCCTCTGCCATACTAACCAAAATTCATGTGATATACACTGCTGGACAATTGCTAAGGACGGATCATAAACGGCTATATAGCACATAAAAAAAGTAAGTGTGGTTGGATGCCAAGTGAAATAAAATAATGTCAGAATGCCAGGACATTACAAGAAAGACAATTTATTGTGCTCTGAAATCCAGAAGGCTTTGGAACGTGTTCAAGGGACAAACAGGCCATTTTGTGCACAATACGTAAACGTGAAAAAAATGCAATTACCGTCCGCAGGCGTTCCGGCGTAAGATGTCAATACGGGATATGGCCACCATGGAGGGCGATGCAAGGTTCCACACGTCGTGTCATGCTTTGCACAACATTATCAAGCAGCTGTTGGGGTAATTTATCCCATTCCTCTGTCAGTGCACGGATGAGGGTTTTCTTGCTTATTGAAGGGCATTGGCGATCAGCAAGACTCCTCCCCAAAGCATCCCCAACATTTTCAATGGGATTCAGATCTGGAGAACGTGCTGACCATACGAGGCGTTGAATATCCTCGCTCTCAAGACACTCCTGGACAGCGACTGTTCGATGACATGTTGCGTTGTCGTCCATGAAAATGAATCTATCACCGACAGCACCACGGAACATGCGAACATAAGGTAGCAGAACATCATTAATGTATCGTTGGCCAGTCATAGTCCCAGTTGGAAGCACATAGAGGGACGTACGGCCATTGATCATGATGCCAGCCCATACCATGACACTACATGTCGGATATCGGTCCCTTTCCTGTATGTTTGCTGGACAATAAGCAATCACACCAGATCAGTTGTTTTCGACAATCAGGCGATAGACTGTATCTACTCTCATCTGAGAAGAGAACAGTAGACCAGTCGTTATCAGTCCAATTGCGATGTTGATGGCACCATTGCAAACGGGCGGTACGGTGACGTCTGGACAATGGGATGCACACAACAGAACGGCGGGCGTATAGTCCTCCTTCATGCAAACGTCTGGCGACAGTTTTTCGGGAGATCCGCTTGCCAGTAGCAGCCATAAACTGATTTGCTACCTCACTAGCTGTGCTGCGCCGGTGTCTTTTTGTTGATAGCACTATGTACCGATCTTCTGTAGGTGTCGTACTGCGAACACGACCTCCCCCGTGACGTTTGCTACACTCTCCATTTGTTTGAAATTATTTCCAAAGCCTTGAAACAGAACTGTGGCTGACGTCGAACTCCCTGGCAACATCTGTTATTTTTTGCCCTTTTTCAATCTTGCCAATAATACGGCCACGCATAAAATCATCTAGGTGATGTCGGGAAGACATACTGAAAATTGCAAGTTCGTCAATTGATTCTTTCGCTTTCAACTTTGCGTTTGAACAACAACGGTCAATACGCGTCAAATCCTTTATATCTCTTATCAGCGCTATGACGTCACGAACAAGTTCGGCAATCCAAAATTTGCATACGCACAACACGTCTTACTGTATCCCGCACTTATGCTAATTTCCACATTTTCCTGCCTTCCATTTTATGGTTGCTATCGTTGCTATTGTCATCCGTCCTTAGCAATTGTCCGGCAGTGTACTAACTACAATATCCGAACTCGCTACAGAACTGCAAAATCCAATATTTCGACAGACTATTTAAATTTAAAAGTTAATCAAATCCCCAAGTACTTCCGTGAATCTCTCATATTGCTAAAAATATTTCGTCATACGGACATAGAAAAAATGGGAACGGGGTTTTTTCGTAAACGTAAGAAATGAGTTGCGGAAAGGTTTAGGAAAATTCAGAATATTTCTGGTGTAAAACAGATTCATGAAATTCAGAGTTTTTACCGTCATTTCACGAACAAAGTTATATCAAAAATATGCTTCGTTAATTCACGAAAGAAATCACAGAAAGCGTCTTGTGAATTATAAATTATTTTTTACAGTGTATGATCTATTCAGACCGCATTATACTACCTTCCCGACCATCGCTTTCTTATAATCTCTTATTAAAACACTTCTTTCCCATCTACTTGTCTACATATGTGGCGAGTTTAGTCTCATTTCGTGCGTTCTTTCATGGTGTGGCATTTTATATGTCGAGCAGTGTATTTCTAATACGACTGCGCAGCTTCTTTTTTCTTTTAAATCTACCTTCAAACAAGAAATCACTCCTGGTATCACTTCAAAAACGCATTAATACTTTTCCGTTCATTTACATCTAACGTGCAAAACACGCACATCATGCATGAACTAGACTAATGACAAATTCACTAGCAAAATGAGTTGCACGAACACCACCTATGGCGCGAGGATTAATATAACACAAATGAGGGCAATGATAATTGTCATGCGGGAAAACAGATTACAATGAAAGGGAGCTTAAAACGAAAACATGAGATTATCTTCCCCCTCTTCACCCCCCCAAAAAAAGAAATAAAAAAAGAGAAAAAGGTAACATAAAAAAAAAGCATTTGCCAGCTTGAGTTTAATTAGCAAGAAAGCGATATAATGTATGTTTTGTTATGGAAATCCTCGTTCCCAGCGCGTTGATAGACGAGAAAGAGGTATTTGGATTTTTTTTTCGGTAGTAATCGACAAAAATGAAGCAAAGGGAAACAGAAACTTTGTTGAGTTGAAGCGATTATCGAGCTGTCATTTTATTATTTATTTATTTATCGTTTTTTGAGAGCAAATTTGTCTGCGTTTTAATGGAAGTGCTTTTTTGTTTGCTTAGTAATCTTCGCGCCACGTATTTTGAAATAAAGGGTAACACATTAAAAAAAACCCGCTAAAGACAGACTAAAGGAGATTTGTTTCAGATGTCTCTGAATTATGCGAAAGCAATTTAAAGTTGCCATTTGTTATTGAAGGAAGGATGATGGTAATGATAGCAACAGCGGAAAATTTAAGTATTTCTCATCCAGAAGGACAGTGGAAAAGCTTAAATTACAGGTTACACAATCTCTGATGAAAAATTAGGGAAACTGAATTCATTAAGCACCAAAATAGAATTGTACGAAATGCGACTAGAGTGATTTTGTCCTGCCATATGAAAGCGGGAGTATGCGGTGCTCATATATTTTCAGACGTTCGTGATTGGTTTTAAATTCACAATGTTCTTGTCACACACACACACTGAGTTGCTAATTAATTGACACCACAAACGTAAAATGCAACGGTGAGATATTTGTGTAAACAGAAATTTGTCCGTGACGAAGGTCGAATTCGTACCCTCTCACACTGGAGTAAGTTGTTCTCCCAACTAAGTTACACAGACGGAATGTATTGCTGCAGGTTTGACGTCTTGACACGTGCTTTACCTCTGTAGTATGTCACATATTTTCCCAAGCACACAACGCGTCTTCCAGTTCTTCCAGATTCAATCAATGACAGTAGACCCAGACCTGCAACTTTTAGTTCGACTTTATCCCACACAAGGTCGATTGTTTTGTAGTCTGGAGACTGATGGCAAAGGATGCAGGGAAAAGCCTCAATCACATATCTGAAACCACTTCGAGACAACGTGAGCATTGTTCTTTCGAAAGTAGCCATCACCACGGGAATCAAAAGGGACCATTCTTGGATAATCTTGATCAGCCGCGATATTTAACTCTTTAACGACCATAACGCCCGAAACGCGGTTACATGCAGAGTGCCACTACCTCCCGAAAACGCCTATCTAGAGCGAGTAGGATTTTCAATCCCCACCTGTTCCGTGAATTTACACGGCGTCTACGGGATTAACAAATGTAACACTCAGTAATAATTCTTGTTGCCTAACATTCATTCCCAGGGCGTAAAGCAGGCATTGGCATCTCCAGGGCGATATTTTTTTACTCTAATGCCATTGCGTGCCTTCTACAAGAAAAAATGCAGTGATCGTCTGAAGATCAATTCACATTAAGACTACATCGAAAGTTTCGTGCGGTAACCAAATACTAATCCTTTCTCAAACAAAGATCTTCGCTCTTTCCACGTTTATAAGTGAGTCACGGAAAAATTCTCATTGGCCGCCACCGGGAGTCTAACCCAGGGCCTTCTAGTTACGCGCCGGCCGGTGAGAATTTTTCCGTGACTCACTTATAAACGTGGAAAGAGCGAAGATCTTTGTTTGATGTTCCTGGTCCACGTTAAATGTTTGTATTAATTATTCATTCGCCTTCTAATTATTTCTTCAGTTACTGCTTACCATCTTTGATGAATCCCCAGCATTCTGCGGGGATTCATCAAAGATGGCTTGGCAGTTGGCGTGTGGCGTGTGTGGGGATTCATCAAATTGGCTTGGCAGTTGGCGTGTGTGAGTCTGGAGGAATTCGAGGCCGCTGTGGTGTAGCGGAAGCATATCCGACGCGTAACTGGAAGACCCTGGGTTCGACTCCCGGAGGCGGTCCACGTTAAATGTCTGTATTAACTAATCCTTTCTGTTTTCGTTAAATTGCAATGGGGAGGAGAGAAATTCCGAAAGAAGCAAAAGACAGTTTCTGGCGTTATGGAAATCTGAGGGACACAAGATGTCATGGCACTGGTCGTTAAATGGATAAATACTCTTTTCACTTTAAATCAGAATGGGTTGCAGACTGGTAGGTATATAGGGCAGCTTACAACTTCATGTACTTAACGAGAACTGGTATACTTTTGAAACTCTAATATATCTTTGCTTTTGAATTATATGAAAATTCTGCCACACAACACAATACATCTATATTTGACAAAACACAAAAGTCAAAAATTGTCATATGTACTAAACTAAATTTAAATATTAATACAATATTAACACAATGGAATAAAAACATGAAATCAGAGTAATATCCCTAAGTTCAACATAAATTAACAACATTTAGTACTAATTATTTACTCCAAGAGAAAACAAAGGCTCAACCACCTTAAATATATCTAGTATAATAATCACAAACATACGAGCACTAATCCCGTTTACAATTGACCAACAAAATAAAATCAATACAATGTAATTCATTAGAAAAAATAACGTAATGTACTATGGAACTGTAGCATGGAGCCAGGGAAAAGGGATTAAATTTAATACTGATCTCCAGTGATAAATGTGTCAGGTCAAAACTATAAAAATAGCAACATTAAAAATACGACCGGTGTTGAGCATACCGTGAAAAAAATACAAGAACTCAAACAAACAACAAAAACTCTCGTACCAGTTTTCAAATACCCCAGAGTCCACAATTTCCCTAATGTATAATGGCAAACTGTTCCACTCACGGGGTCCAGCTGCAATAGTAATGTTATACAGCAATCTGATGCGCGCCCTAGGAACCACGAAACTCGCATGACCTCGAGTATCATGTGAATGGGAGAAATGCTGTTATTGCAATAGTTCAAGATACCTATTCGTATTGACTGTCATGCATAAGTACTAATAATCTAAAAATAAATATTTTATCGAAGGGAAGTATGTTATAAAGACAATAAGTACTACCAGTATTTAAAGATCAATTTATAAGTCGAATATATTTTCTCTGAAAAACAAGAATTCTGTTTACGTACCATCCGTTGTCTGACCCCAAACCAAAATACAATAAGACAATATAGGATAGATAGGGGAATAGTATAGCATTAATCTGAGTCTTACTGTCAAAAAACCAGAAATCGTAGATATAGCACCAATACGAGACTTAAGAAAACTTGCTAAAAAACTTATATGGACATAACAACGCAAAGTCTCATGTAGTATAACACCCAGAAATTTCACCGAAGACCCAAATGCGACAGGATCCCCGTTTAAGAAAATACCAGAAGGCGACGACGGCCGAAGACCACGGCCCGTAAAAAAAGACACAGGTTGTTTTATTATTATTAATTGTAAGAGCTTTACAACCAAACCAGCAAGAAATCTCCTGAAGGTCACGATTAGCACGAGGTAATAACTCGGACAACAAATCCCCAGGCAAAAAAAAAAAAAAGCTGGTGTCATCAGCAAATGAATCTCGGTGAGAAGTAGAAGCAACATTAAATATATCGTTAACATAAATTTAAAAAAGCATAGAGCCCAAGACGGAGCCCTGAGGAACTCCAAAATGAACTTTTTGAACTGAAGAGCAAATACCCTGTATTTGTACATATTGTGTCCTGCTAGTTAAATAATTCTCGAAAAATGAAAGTGCGACTCCCCTAATCCCAATATGTTGTAATTTAGTCAAGAGAATATCATGGCGAACACAGTCAAATGCTCTTGACAAGCCACAAAATATACCTAAAACACACCTTCCACAATCTACATTTGACTGTAAAACATTTATAGCATCCAATAACGCTGTCTCCGTTGAGAGACCCTTTCGAAAACCGTGATGATTCCAATGTAAAGTTTTATTCAGATCCAAAAATTATGACAATCTATTCAATCAGTTCTATTGCCCTTTTTATGGTTAACCGAAACACTACTTATTGTAAAGGAAGAAGAAATTCTCCCAGTTAAAAAGATACAATTGATAATATGACTCAAGGGTATTACTAAATTTTGAGAAGCATACTTAATTACTCTCGGATGAACGTCATCCGGACCCGCTCCCTTTGATGCATCCAGATTAGTCAGAACCGACATAAAATAATCTGAAACAGGATGAAGATAAAAAGTAGATAATCTCTGGTGCGACAGAATTCAGAATAATACCCATCTGACTGTGAGATATCAGCCAATAATTTTGCAGGTAATTCAATAAAATACGTATTAAACAAATTTACAATCCGATCCAAGTCAGTAACTCTAGTGCCCATGTGATCAACCTGTATGGGATCCCCCTGAACCCGAGACCTGGACAACAAACAACTCATTAATTGATTGCCAAACTTTACTGCAGTCGCTAGTATTTGAAACCGACTTCAAAAAAAATTTTCTTTCCACGTTTCAACTTAGAGTTAAACCAGTTTCTATCTTCCAAAATTTAATAAATCTGAAGCATTTCTTGAACGCAAGAATATTTTAAATAATCTATTTTTCCTATGTAAGCATCTCAATAAATTCCGAGTAAACCATGGCTTTCTGCAACGAGGCGAGTGCCTTATGGTCCTGAGAGGAAATATTGAATAATAAAAGCTCCAGAAAGTCCCCTAAAAAACGTGAAAAGCACGATTCGGATAAGTAAGTCTTAGAACAGGGGACCAATTAACGGCAGACAAGGAGAGATCAAAATACCTTGAACTCTCCTGTTCATAGAAACGCACTCGAATAGCTGGTCAGTTCGAGGAATATAATCTCCCATTACGTCCAGACAAACAAAATATAGGCAAATGATCACTTATATGGTATGACAGTACACCAGAACAATAATCATAATCGCTTGTAATACATAAATCCAATACAGAGGAGGTGGTACTTGTAATTGTTGTAGAAAAAGTTATTGCATTAACAAACCCGGACGAGGTTATAATATCACAAAATGATTGCGAAGTATCGTTTGAGACAGACACATCAATATTGAAATCACCGAGACAATATAGCGTCTTTCCCTCAAGATTCATCTTGTCCAAATAACCCGAAAAGAAGCCAACGAAAGCACCCTGGTTACCATTAGGAGGACGATATACCGTACTTATAATACAATGTTCCGTTTCAATAGTAGTTATTTCAAAGTTGTTATTTACAGTTGTGTATTTATCACATGAAACAATAATAGAACGTTTAAAAAAAATTGACCCCCTCCCTCCACCCCGAGCCCCAGAACGCGAGGCAGCGAAACCCCGAAAACTCGGCACATCACATAAACGTGAAACATCTGCATCAAACCGAGTATCACATACACAAACAAAAACAATATAATAATTAAGGGTACATAGTAACTCAAGCAGCAAATCTAATTTACTAAATAGGCTACGAGCATTAACGTGCAGAAATCTCAATTGACGATCACACGATGCAAGTAAACCATGGAAATTACCCACGGAAACCACATGCGGAATACAATTCATAAAGGCACAATATATAAAGTGTAGTTAAATAAGTTAACAAAGTAGTTACATAGCAAATAAACACTATATACGACCAGGGTTCAGGTCGACCTTGCTTTTAATAAGTACCACATTTTTGCCTTCAGCTCAGCGACAAAATATTCGTTCGTTTCTATACCAACAGAACCTAATACCATGTTCCTTGGAAAAGCTGCGGGAATGCCAAAGAGATCTCTGTTAAAAGACGTGCGGTGTCGCACGATTAGGCGAATAACGATTGGTCGACAGTAACGATTGGTCGACACAACGATTGGTCGAGATAACCATTGGTTCAGAAGATTATGGTTTACATTCGCAGCGGTACCTCTCAGAACGTACTGACCTCTCAAAACGTAACGTTCTTGTTCGGAAATATTATCTGTTAGAATTTAGTCCTCAGAACGTACAGCACTATAACTGTTTATTTCTAAATAGGCCCCCGTGTCATCTTTTGTACTCTAAGTGAAATCTATATAGAGGGCCTTCTGAACGATGTTATTTCCAAAAGGGCCCCAGGGCACTTTAGGTACAGGCATCTTGGGGAAACTGCCACACATAATTCGGAAACTCGGAAAATTGACCCACATTCAAAGCGTTTCTCGGACGAACGGCGATTTGTGCTCCTCCTTAATGGAAACCACGTGGCAATTTTCCGGCGGGGCAATGTACCGCCAAATTGTTTGCACTTATTCAAATGTTTTTTTCCAAGTTCCGTTGACCATTTTATGTCGACCAATCGTTATATCTACCAGTCGTTACTCTAGACCAATCGTTATGCCGATCAAACGTGCTGTCAACCAATCGTTATGTCTATCAAACGTGCTGTCGACCAATCGTTACTGTTGACTAATCATTTTGCCGACCAATCGTTACGTCGGCCAATCGTGTGTTGGCCAATCGTGTGTCGACCAACCGTTTGTCGATTAACCGTTGCATACTCAAGACGTGAGGTTTTCATTTATATAAATCCTAGTGCTGTCCGAACATTCAGGAATAACATCAGATAATTTTAAAGTTTTTCTGCTCTTTCCAAGAAGGGTGTTCCCGACTGCCCTAGTTTTAAATTGTACAAGCAATGGCATGATTGGACGCGATCCTCCACCAAGCAATCTATGCACGACCTCAATGTCACTTTTTGAAAATGCACTAAAACCCAACTTACCCGCAATATTCTGTACCGTATCTCTTAGACCATCTTCAGTCTTGCCATTATTCTCCGGTATACCATGAATCTCTGGGTTTTTATGGCGCGTATACTGTTCTAAGTCATTCAGGCCCCGAGACAGGCTTAGAGTTTTGGATTCCTGAGCTGTTATCCTCTTCTCAAGCATCACAACCTCTCTACGAGATTTCTCTAGCATTGAATTTGATTTATGAAATCTATCAAGAATATCATCATATTTTAAGGAGAACTCAACAGACTTCTTTAAATCGGAAATTTTCGACCTTAGTTCAGCAATCACATCCAACTTCATGTTAATGGACTCCATAAACTTCTCAGTAACACAATCACTTCCACTCGCAAAATCCAAATTGGCTCCAGATCGCTGGTCGGCAACAGAGGATCTTCCTGTCTCGGTAGTGATACCAGGAACTCGCCGTACTCCACGTCTGCAGCAATCGCACTACACATACACTTCCCTCTTGACATTCGTCGATACACTCTGTATGTACTTTCAGGAAGTGCACAGCGCGTGAAGTGAAAAAGCCCTCCAAACTTTCCATAGCACTGTACACCATCATCTACCATAAGTGCGCTTGAACAACATTCACAAGGCCTTTGTGACATGATTGATATTCAATAGAAATTAATGTCCAACGTCGGATAATATCTGCACTAACTAACCGATGCAGAGGCAACAAGTAACCGGAGACACAAGTGGGAGAGTTAAAGTAATCAATACATTACGTCATAAACAACGAAGCTGAGCAACCACCGAGTGATGAAATGTTTAAACAGGTTGTATCTTAGAAATTATTGCAACGTAGGAACTCTCACCTTACAAATGGACAGACTGAAGACTTATATAAACTCACAATATTAAATAGAATAAACACAACACAGAAAAATAGCACATGGTCACCAAGTATTTTCAGCACACCACCACCTCGCAATGTTATACTCGTGATTTGACCTGACTACCTTTTACTGAAGAACCTTTCTATTAAGGCATTCACCATCATCATCAATGGCTGAACAGCCCTGTGTGGCTCTTGAGCCATTCAGGATGGGTCTTCAGAAACCTCTGCCAACCTTCCTTATTCAATGCCAAACTCCTCAAAATTTCTACTCCTAAAGCCTTAATATTTTACATCACTCCATCTTCCCTCCTTAATTTAGGTCTACCAATTTGCTTTTTACTTCCGGCTTAGAATTAAACATTAACTATTCTATTACTATCCATACGTACAATATGTCCAGCCCAACTTAATCTATTTATTCTTATGTACTTAATAATGTCTGGCTCATTAAGTAATCTGTATAGTTCATGGTTGTATCTTTTCCTCCACACACACCATTCTCTTGTACTGCTCCAAATTATAGTTTACAACTCTTCTTTTGAAGAGACCAAGTAATCTTTCATCTGCCATTGATATACCCAGTTTTCAGAGGCATAAGTCAACGCTGGCCTTACAAGTACTTTGTACATTATTCCCTTTGTGTTTCTTGAAATCAGATGTGACCTAAGTGTTTCTTAAGTCCACAGAAGCATCTATTTGCAGAAAAAATACGTCTTTGAATCTCACACCTAATATCATTTTTACAACTAACTTCCAATCCCAAGTATGCAAAACTCTGTCCAATTTCAAATATACACGAACCAATTTCAGTTTGAGAAGGATTATTACCACAAATCCTTCTAATTACTGGCATTCTGTTTTTCTTGATTAATCTGCAAATTCATCTTTGCTGTCTTTTCTAAACAGATAAAAGTTTTTTCCATTGCTTTTCGTGTCCTTCCTATAATATCGATACCGTCTGCATATGCCAGAATTTGTACTGATTTGTAGAAAATAGTTCACCTCGTATTTTTGCCAGCATATTTGAAAAACCTTTCAAGTGCTATATTAAACAGTAAGCAAGCTAAGTCATCCCCTTATCGAACACCATTTTTATATAGAGGGTAATTCAAAATGATTGCCCCGATTACAAATGACAGTAACGTGTTTACGAGGATAAATAGATAGATGATATCCCTACACAAAAAAGAAGGAAATTTAGAATTTTATTGGAACCTACTGCTGTGTTGCTATGGTGACGAAAGAAAGTGAGTTGCCCGTGCGACAAAGCCAGTGGAAAGAAATGGCGACCGCAACAGAAATGGCGTTTTCGAAGGTCTTGTTCAAGGATTAATATCCCCCAGGTCTCCGGACCTTAACTCTCTGTGACTTCTTTTTGTGGGGGTATGTCAAAGACCATGTCTATGTGCCACCTTTGCCGAGAACACAGCAAGAACTAAAGTTGCGCATTGAGACTGCACTGGCATCAGTGACTACGGACATGCTTCATAATGTATGGCGTGAAGTGGATTACCGTTTAGATGTTGTCCACGTGACCCACGGGAGTCACATAGAACATTTGTAAGGTATGGAAACGAAGTTCTAAACTTCCTTCTTTATTGTGCAACAATGTGATCTCTGTATCTATGATCATAAACCAGGTATTATCATTTGTAACCAGGACAATCATTTTGAATTGCCCTGTATATTGAATTAGACAGCATATTCTAAATTTTGATCTGGCAATGAGTGTTTCCCATTGTAGCTTTAACTAGGGCATTGTAGCTTTTCTCATTGTAGCTTTAACTAGTTTTCGTGGAATCTGTAGTTCCTCCATGGCAACAAATAAATTAAATCTGTCTATGCTATCATATGTGATTCTAAAATCAATGAAAAGATGGTATGTTTCAATTCTAAATTCATTGTATTTTTGAAGTAATTGGTGTGTATTAAAAATCTGATTATTTGTAGATCTTCCTTGACGAAATCCACACTAATAATCGCCAATAACAGTCTCTACATAAGGATAAAGTCTCTTGAATAGAATGTTGGAGAACATTTTGTAGGTTGTACATAGTAAATGTATTCCTTTATGGTTAGTGCATATCATTATATCACCTTTCTTATGGATAAGGCATATGAAGCTCAGATTCCATTCGTCTGGAATTGTTTCAGTAATCCAGATTTTATTGATAAGTTGACACAACTTCCTGAAGTATTCTGTACCTGCACTTTTAATCAATTCTGCTTGCATTATATCCATTCCTGGGGCTTTATTGTTCTTAAGTTTTTTAATAGCCGTCTCCACTTCTGCATCTATTGGCAGTGGTTCAACTGCCGCTAAATCTAGGCTCTCTTCCATATCATCTAATTGATCAGATATATTTGAATTCAATAATTCATCGAAATGCTCTGCCCGTCTTCCTAGTATCATTTCATTCCCACTCAAGATTATACCCTCCTTACCCCTACCATAATGTAGTTCTAGGATGGAAATCTTTCCGACTGTATTTTAACTTTTGATAGAAAGATCTGCTTTCATACATACTTCTGAAATGTTCCAATTCCTTGGGTTCAACCTCATAGCATTTCTTTGTTCTATTCTTATGCACTCTTATTCCTTGTTTTCTAGCTAAACGATATTCTTCCACAGCTTTACCAGTTTATTTCCCTTGTTGCATTTGTTTACGTGCCTCATTTTTTGATACAGTCACACGTTCACATTCTGAATTAAACCAATGGTTATACTTAACTTTGTGGACTTTTCCTAGAACTATACCTGCTATTGTCACTATGACATTCTTAAGAAAATCCCAAGCTTCACTAACACTCTCATCAGTGGTTAGACCAGACAGATTTTCATTGATTCTCTCACCATATTTAGCTTTAACTACTAATTTCGTCAGTCTTTCCTTATTAAACTTTCTAGCATGGGACCCACATATCTTCCTTGTATTAGAGATTCTGCTTCTAATCTTTGATATATTCAAATATAGATCTGAATCAATATTTGCTCCTCTGTAGGTTCTAACGTCCATCAAATTGGATAAGTGTCTTGCATCTATTAAAAGATGATCAATTTGGTTAAAGGTGCTTCCATTCGGAGACGGATGTTATTTTGGAGGTTATCCGGAGGTAAGTTTACGAATATATTTGTGATTAAACATTGTACTGCCAATAACCATATTTCTTGAAGAGGTAAAGTTGATCAATCCAGTTCCTTTATTGTTAGTCTAATTATGTAAACTATATCTCCCAGTGGTTGGTTGGCCTGTGAGTATCTTAGCATTTAAACCACCTATAATAACTTCTATATCCCTCTTTGGACATTCCTCATCGATTTTATATAAATCATCCTAGAACAAATCTTTTTCAGCAACATTCTTTTTTTCAGTTGGAGAATGTACACAGCTAAAACTGTAGTTAAAAAACTGTCCTTTGATTCGCAACCTACACATTCGAGGTGAGTTTGCAATCACATATCTACCGCTTGTACTTTTCCCCTTTTCAAGAGACTCATCGAGTTTCAGGTCATTGGGACTAAGACTTGTTATATGCTTCGTATCTATGGTATTAGAATTAAGGGCCCTAATGTCCACCATGAAAATATTTCCCACATCATTACACTGCCTCCACTCGGCTTGTGGTAGGTGACTTTTCATATTGAATACACGTTCTCATCCCTTTATGTGCAAATTCTTATCTTTATCAGTATGGTGTCATCGCAAATGCGACTCGATACACATGCCCCCCTTTTCAATATTTTAAGAATCTCGACCCCGTTGGGGGCGAATTTTCTTCTTCTTTACAGATAGCAATATATATGGACAGGTCTCCTGCTGTTGTGATGAAGATGCAGTGTATGGTGCGTCGTGTGTTAGGATGCTTTGGCATTATCTTCGATTCAAATCGTGTGCGATTTGAAATAATGTTCTCATCATTAGCTTGTAAAATGCGTGTATGCTCTGCTCACCTCAGACGCAAACTAGCTATTTGTGACCGCAGACCACGCCTTCACTGCGGGTGCTTCAAGCTTCAACTGCTCGCTGTATTTTCCCTGTGTTTGGGGATTCAGCATCCACCGTGAGCATCTAAGGCTATAAGGAGTTCCCCGTTCCTAATCTTGAATCATTGTTTCCCGGAAAGAGACAATTTCAGTGCTATGGGAAAAACACACTACTCACGTTCCTCTGGGTCTTGAACCCGGGCCCAGCTATGAATATTACCCACAAGCAGTATTGTAGCTAGCAAGGG
Organism: Macrothele yani; assembly: GCA_039090855.1. Taxonomy (NCBI): domain Eukaryota; kingdom Metazoa; phylum Arthropoda; class Arachnida; order Araneae; family Macrothelidae; genus Macrothele; species Macrothele yani. Next base: position 163,454,885 of record CM077029.1, on the reverse strand, counting down.
CTGGAGAGTGCTCAGATCCCTGCAACGCAAGCAAGCACGCCCTCCTCCCGGAAAGTGCACGTTGTACACTGAAGAGCAATTGAATTGGAGATACCTGTCTAGTAACGTGTAGCACCACCTTTCGCCCTGATGACGGCGGCGATTCGTCTCGTCATGGACTCGACAAGACACCGGAAGCATTGGGAAGCCATACGGATCCACGACCCCTGAACAAGCTCCCACAGTTCACGAAGATTTAATGGAGGGGGCTCAGAGCCTCGAACATCTCTGTCGATGGCATCCCAGGTGTGCTCGATGGGATTGAGGTCAGGTGACCTAGCTGGCCAAGGAAGCAAGGTCACGTCAGTGGAGTGTTCATCCAACCATTCGGATACAATTCGGAAGCGATGGCACGGTGCATTGTCTGTTGCAGGATGAGGTCCCAGTGGGATGTTCAAGACGCACAAGTGGGAGCAAATGGTCGTCCAGGATATCCCGGCAACGTTGACCTGTGAGGGACGATGTCACACGTAACAGGGGTCCCATTTTAATCCACGTAAACAGTCCCCAGACGAGAATGCCACCCCCACCAGCTTGAAGAGTACTTTGCTGGCGCTTCATGTGGTTTGCGCCGTACACGTATTCTGCCATCCGCATGTACCAACGTGAATCTCGACTCATCAGTCAAGGCAACATTTTCCCACATCTCTAGGGTCCAGTGACGATGTTCCCGCGCCTATGCTAATCTTTGCACCCTGTGATGTGCGGTCAGCAGCGGTACCCTCGTGTGACGATGGCTTCTGTACCCCATAGCGAGGTGATGGTTCTAGATAGTGTGGCTGCTTACACGTTTTTGTGCACCAGCGTTAAATTGCCGAGTGATTTCTTGCACTGTGGCCCGTCTATCCGCTGTTGCAATGCGAGCTAGCCGACGATGGCCCCGCTCATCCACACGCAGTTGGCCCTTGCATTGATGGTTTTACCGGATTCGATGTACTCACGGTGCACCCGTGACACATTGGCTCGTGAAAATCCCAGGGCCTGTACAACTTCCGAGATGGAGTGATTTACTCGTCGGACCTCAACAATTTGCCCACGATCAAATGCGCTTAGATCTTTTGTCTTACCTATAATGCGTCCGACTCATACTGTTTCCCGTCGCATCACTCCTTATATTGTCGGATCGCTGCATATGTCATGTCGTTTCCGTTTACAGGGCCGCCCACAGCACCACATTTGCATAACGCCAGCTGTCTCTAATTCAATTGCTCTTCAGTGTATATTCTCTGATATTTTGTTATTTGTCGGTTAATGAAAATTACTTTTGTATTTCATTATACGTAGGGCTAGGATTTATATGTAATAAAAATTTCAAAATATGTACATAAAATATTTATTAAAAAGAATACGTAAGAAAAAATGAACAAATCACTAAAATATGTGATATATTTTTTAACAACTCTTTATAATAACTTTACTTATACAGCCATAAGGAATTAAAAATTACTTTACTTCACAATTTTTAAATGACTGTACTTCACCATTTTTAAATTACTTTACTCAAAACCAGTGTTTTCAACTAACTTACTGCTATAACAACTAGCAACAACATAGCACTTCCGGTTGTCGAAAACAAAGCTCCTCCCGTTTTCTCTCAAAATACTTTTAAATTGGCTGAATGACTTCTCGACGCCATATGAGGGGATGGGCGAAATCAAATAGCGAGGATTCTTTATCTTTCAAAACAGCGCAGCTGCCAGTTGAAGTTTCCCGGAGAATGTATTTATAGTTGTAATTGTTTCTATAAGGCCTGGAGTTTTTCGCAACGCTATTTTTTTGTGTGTTATAATTTTTACTAGTGACCAGGTACCTTTCCTAATATTTCGATCGTCCCTTCAAATTTATTCAAATCATTTATCAAAGGACCACTTGAAGTATCAATTCTGTGATGGCCTGATCCAATACAGTCAAATGTGCCTTTCGGAAAGTCAATTTTCTTTATAAAATATCACTATCCAGCAGAACTTGTCATTTTGCAAATGAAAGCAGAATCGTCCGGGTCAAATTCAGATATTACTTCAATGATTTAACTGAAGTTGTCTGAATAATAATCTGCAGCTTGTAACCAACTGGCCCGACGCGTAATGACAGGCTGAAGTGGAAGCCGTAAGTCTGGGAATATTTATTTTAACTTCACGGTTCTGCTGGGAGATTTAAGAAAAATCTTTTTACTCGTTGCCATTAACAACGAATCGGTTTGTGGAAAATTGCAGAGGACTGCTTCAGAAAATCTGTGGAGCCCGTGTGCAAGATCAGTCATATTAATCATCTTGGGGAACAGCACACAAAGTGCTGTAGCTGCTTTCATCATGTAGGGTGCAGCATCATTTACCAGTAGGTGTACTTTATCGTTTTTTACTCCATCTGGCCATAGAAGCCGCAACGATTCGTTGATCAATTTAGTGATCGTGTGGTATTTACATTTTGCTAATTATTCACAAGTAATTCAGTATGGAATCGACAGTGCTGATTCATTCAGATGTCCAACAGAAACGTTTCCTATATATCTCCATGCACATCTGTAGTTTTATCAACTGAAATCCAAATAGAAACTCACCGATTTTCTCCCTGCTTTTTAATACAGTTTCGTTGTGCATCATATGCAAGTAATTTTTCTTAAAGTAGATTCATCTGGAACTAATTGACCGCAGTATTTTTCAAAGAAACTTCTAAGCACTGGATTATTCACTTTCTACGATGAGATATCTGAACACACTACTGCACGGCATAAATCCAAACTGAAATTTGAACTGACCTGATCACCGGAACTTCTGTAAAAAGCCTTTGTTTCGACAAAGGGTTTTTCACTTCTTTTTTCTTCTTATGTTTTTGTGTTTTAAAGGAGTTGCGAAACTTGAAAACGCTGGTCCGAAGAAACAACCGACACACACACATCACAGAACAAAACATTTCCGTCATTTCTCAGTCCTTAATGGGGAAACTCGTTAACAAATGATTTTAATTTGGATGATATACTTGATTTAATTTTTGGCATGATGATTTACTTAACAATTTGAACAGGAAAAACAAACTTCTAACAATTATGTGAGCGAAATTATTTAGGAAGAAACTGGACATGAAATTACGCATTAAATGACAGATAACTCAGTCTGCTTTCCTCCTCATCTCTCGTCTGAGATGAGGAAGAAACCTTGTGCTATTATGGTGCTGGCATCTGCCGGCTTTGATGTGTTACGAAACTTCAAACTTGCCATCTATCGTCTCACAGATTGCTACAACAAAAAATACTGGGTAGTTTTACGTTAAAACTGTGGATTTATGAAAAAAATAGTTTTAAAAATGTGAAAATATGTAATATATGTAGAAAAACCGAAAATATGTATTATAACTGTAAAAACGTCAAATATGTAAAAATATTTAATTACATATAAATCCTAGCCCTAATTATAAGTATGAAATATTTCATTTATTCATGTACAGGACTTTTAAAAACAACGGAATGATACAGCTTGAACAATGGATAAGTCAAAAAAATTACATCTCCAAGCGAATCAGTAAGTCAATGATTTTCTACGAGATGAGCACAGGGTTTGTTGGTGTTAAGGGTCAAGAAATAGGGAAGTTTCTCTTTACTTTTGGAAAAAATGTAAAATCTAAAAGAAAAAGTACTGATACCAAGAAATAAATTACTTTTTAGAAATGTTATTATTTCATCCTGAATTTAAAAGTGATTAAGGAGTCCCTAACTAACTGAATGGCTATCCGAACTTTAAAGATAGGGTCTCACTAAATATTCAGCAATTCTCCAATTCGAAACAAACACCCAGTAACTCTACCTGCTTCCAGAACCTTTTTAAACACAAATCCATTTAATTCAAATCTAATACCTAATAATTCTGTTTATCTGGTTTTAGAACATCTTGAATACGGACCACTACAAAGGGTACCATCTTGAACTCATTATGTGGGAGCTATGTACACTGAGCGGATAGAAATCATGGAACCCCTCTCTAGTAAAGGGTAGGCGCACCTTGTGGCCATGTGTACATTGGATTACGAAAGATAACTTCACCGATAATTACACAGGTATCTTCACCCAGGATAGCGGTACAACAGCACTGCTGTCCATATTTCTGTCGCACTCCTGGGTGAAGGATCCGAAGTTCGATCGAACATTTCCACAGCATCCCAAAGAGTTTTCACAGGGTTCATATCCGGTGAACGGAGAGGACATTCCATGGCGGGAACCTCGGCGAAATGCTTTTCTAACCATGTTCTAGTCACCACAGCTCTGTGGGGAAATCTAATTGTCCTTCTAGAAGAGCAGCAGATGGTCTAAAAGAATAGACACGTAGCGTAGACCTTTCAGAGATGCACGTAGACGTAACATAAGTTCCAAAGTGTGTCAGTTGATCACGCCCAAGGCCATAACTGAACTTCTACCAGCCTAAACAGTTCCTTATTGACATGCTGGGTCATCACTTCGTGCAGTTTCCGCCAGATCCGCATAGTCCCATCTTCACATAATAACTCGATACGGGAATCATTGGGACCAGGATACACATCTCCAATGATCCAAGGCCAAATGCCGATGTTCTTTCGCCTAGTTGAGGTGTTCAGACGGCTGATGTGGCGTTAACAATGGAACTCTGATGGATCAACCGCCACCATAACCTATACACATCTGCCAAGACTGACAGTCTTAGCAGATATGGTTCTGGCAACTTCCTTGTTGCATTCGGTGATGAATTGTCGCATTCTGGTTGGTTTCAATGATATGAGACAGGTGTCGAAGGTTATGTACATCCACCATCTTTCTCCACAAGTCTCGTTCTCCATAATACCGTATTATTCCGGAAATGACGTATTCCTGATGCACCCATGATGCTGTCTAACGTGGATACAGCAATTACGGTACCACCCCAGCGACAGTGTGACTCATGCTTCGCGCACCTACTATCATGCGTCTTTCAAACACTGTTAACTCACGATCTGTATCCATACTGATATCGAATAAATGCCTGAGTGAATTCAGTGATGTGCCCATACCTATATACCTGCCAAACCATATGTTCGTCTCGTAGAGAGACGTGTGACAGCGTCACCTTATCAAGGAACCAGGTATGTCATAATTTCTATACTCGAAATGTACACCGATAAGCCAATACATTATGACCACCTACCTAATAAGCTGTAGGATTATCTTTAGCCCGCAAAACAGCGAGTAAAACGGCGACGCATCGATTCAATGGGGGTGACGATAGGTATCCTAGGGTATGTGGTACCATAATGTCTACAGTGAATTCAGTGATGTGCCCATACCTATATACCTGCCAAACCATATGTTCGTCTCGTAGAGAGACGTGTGACAGCGTCAGCTTATCAAGGAACCAGGTATGTCATGATTTCTATCCTCGAAATGTACACCGATAAACCAATACATTATGACCACCTACCTAATTAGCTGTAGTATCTTCTTTAGCCCGGCAAAACAGCGAGTAAAACGGCGACGCATCGATTCCATAAGGTGACGATAGGTATCCTAGGGTATGTAGTACCATAATGTCAACAGCAGGTCATCCAGTTCCCATGAATTTCGGGGTGGTGGTAATTTAGCGCGTACCCACTTTCCAAGTCGAACCACAAATGTTCCAAACGGGTTCATACCACAAATGTTCGAATTGGTCAGGTGAATTTGGGGGCCAAGGCACTAACAGAAAGTCACCAACATATTCCTCGAACCACTCCTTAACGATTCTGGCCGTGTGGAATGGTGCATTATCCTGTTATTAATGGCCATCACCAGCAGGGAACACAGTTTCCATGAATGAGTGAACTTGGTCCGCAACGATGTTCAGATACCTGACAGCTGTCAGGGATTGTGCCTTTGGGATAATGGGGCCTAAAGTGTCCCAAAAACCCATCTCCCACAGCATAACACTTCCCGCCGCCGGACTCTTTAGGCCGAACAGTGCAACCAGGTGCCATAGCCTCTGTTGATAATCGGCGTTCGGCCATCTACGTGATTCACCAGTAATCTTGATTCGTCAGACCTGGCTATTTTCTTCCAATCATCCACGGTCCAATCTGGATGATCTTGAGCCCATTTCATGCATTGTTTATGATATCGTGCAGTAAGCATGAGAACCCGGATGGGTCTTCGGTTACGTAGGTATTGTGATGGCTGATCGGTGTGCAATTTAATGGAGTAAGCTAACAAGTGTAGTCTTCCGTAAAATACACTCTTTTGATTGTGACGTACTGCAAAGGTGAATCACGTGTCCAGACTACAAATCTGCAGCGGTGCATTCCGTCCGTGTAGCTTAGTTGGGAGAGCAACTTACTCCGGAGTGAGGGGGGCACGATTTCTATCTCCGTCACGGACAAACTTGTATTTTCATATGATATGATATGTGCAGGGCTTGAAAAATACCGCGCCCGAAATTCCCGGGCATGTAAATTATTGGCTTGAGCAGATAAATAAAAGATTTAGTTGTCCAGACCGGGCAACTAAATTGTAAAATAAGAAAAGTTTGGAATAAAATTTCCTACTACACAAGAAAAGAGACAGTCGTCGCATGTCGACAGCAGCTACACGAGTCGACACCTCTAGCTCGGATACAAGCGGCTACCCGGCGCGGCATAGACGGATACAATCCAAAGATACAGTCCTGAGGTATAGCATAACAGATGGTGTCTAAATTGCAGGCCAGTTCGCCGAAATTTCGGGATTGGCGCTCCATCATATCCCAAATATGATCTATCGGTGAGAGATCGGGGGATCGAGATGGCCATGGAAGGGTGTCGACCTTACGGAGGCAGGCCTGGGAGAATAGTGTCATGCGTGGCCGGGTTTTACACGGTTGAAAAATTGCTGGATGATGCTGCGATTGGAGTGTCAACACGAAAGGTCGTAGAATGTCGCCTGCGTATCGTTGAGCCAGGAAGGCGATACGGCGATACGGAGAACTACCAAGGATGTATGACTATCGTGGGAAACGGCAGCCGGCTCGCACCCAGACACGCATGCATTGTTCGTCTGCAGCAAGTGCAAACTGTTATTCGACACGGATGACAAAACGACGCCACTGGACGCTATCCTACGTTGGTCGGGCGCGACACTATTGCAACCGGTGCCGGCGATGCTCGTTGGTCATTGGCAAGGTGCGGAATTGCCTACTGGAATATAGTCCCCGTGCCGCAAGTCGTCTGGCAACGGTCCGGATGGGCACTTTCGTACCTGTAAGAGACGCAACATGGCAACGGTCCGGATGGGCACTTTCGTAAATGTAAAAAGGCGCAACATGGCAACGGTCCGGATGGGCACTTTCGTACCTGTAAAAGGCGCAACATGGCAACGGTCCGGATTGGAACTTTCGTACCTGTAAAAGGCGCAACATGGCAACGGTCCGGATGGGAACTTTCGTACCTGTAAAAGACGCAACATGGCGACTGTCCGGATGGGAACTTTCGTACCTGTAAAAGGCTCAACATGGCAACGGTCCGGATGGGGACTTTCGTACCTGTAAAAGGCGCAACATGGCAACGGTCCGGATGGGGACTTTCGTACCTGTAAAAGGCGCAACATGGCAACGGTCCGGATGGGCACTTTCGTACCTGTAAAAGGCGCAACATGGCAACGGTCCGGATGGGGACTTTCGTACCTGTAAAAGGCGCAACATGGCAACTGTCCGGATGGGAACTTTCGTACCTGTAAAAGACGCAACATGGCGACTCTCCGGATGGGAACTTTCGTACCTGTAAAAGGCGCAACATGGCAACAGTCCGGATGGGCACTTTCGTACCTTTCGTACCTGTAAAAGGCGCAACATGGCAACGGTCCGGATGGGAACTTTCGTACCTGTAAGAGACGCAACATGGCAACTGTCCGGATGGGAACTTTCGTACCTGTAAAAGACGCAACATGGCGACTGTCCGGATGGGAACTTTCGTACCTGTAAAAGGCCCAACATGGCAACGGTCCGGATGGGCACTTTTGTACCTGTAAAAGACGCAACATGGCAACGGTCCGGATGGGCACTTTCGTACCTGTAAAAGGCGCAATATGGCAACGGATGGTTGAGAGTGACTAATTCGGTTCTCTTCACGAGCCCCTCCAAATCGCTCGATCCTCTCATTCTGTCGTTGTTGTTCGCCGTCTACTGCCAGCATGCCGCTTGGTTGTACCCTCCTCGATTCCTTTCGTTTTTCGTGGTACCCCTGAAGTAACACGTGCAAAGTTTTTCGTGTTACCAGTTAGTTGAAGACGACGCCCTCGCCATCGTGTTGCTTTAGCGGATGTTAAAAAAACAAGCCACATGTAGAGAGACTGATTAATTTCCAAATGAAATGCAGCGTCGACGAAGCTTACCGTCGGAGGAAACTTATATAAATAATTAATGAACTGTAAGAATTAGTCAATTAATCTCGTGTATTTATAGAAACTCGATTTGTAGCAAAATTTCTGCACTAACACACGGAGATTCAAGAATGCAAACAGCCATGAAAACACACTCACTCCATTCCCATAAATAACCAGAACTAATTTCTGTATAATCTTCATACACTAAACCGCTTTAAACAGAAGACATTAAAATATTGTACGAGTACAAAATGGATATTTTCGTTACAAAATTATCTAGTATTCGAAAAAAAAAAAAAAAAAAAAAAGCAACGCTATGTGAATATAATGTACTCTTTCATGCTTTGAATACACAAGATTGGAGAAGCTCGCTGCTAAAAATAACCGGAAGTAAAATAAAATATCATTCCTATTTTAAAAAAATGTAGCTTCGAACCGTAGAAAAAAAGATAGAACGTTAAAAATGTAACAGAATGTGACATGAATGTATAAATACACTGACGGAAAAAAAAATCCCAACACCACGAAAAAATAGTTGTAGAGGAATGAAATGGCGGCAATACATTTGTATAGGTAACATATTTAATCGATTAAGGTTTCAAGATCACAGCTTATTGTAAGCGCGAGAAGAGCCATTTTAAATGTGAAATGCTGGTACGTTAATAACCGGTGTAACCGCCAGAATGTTGAATGGAAGCACGCAAACGTTCATGCATTGTGTCGTACAGGTGCTGGATGTCAGTTTGTGAGATGAAGTTCCATGACTGTTGCACTTGGTCGGCCAATACAGGGACGGTTAATGCTGGTTGGGGGTGACGCTGGAGTTGTCGTCCAATGATGTCCCATACGTGCTCGATTGATGAAAGATCTGGTGATCTAGCAGGCCACGGCAACATGTCGACACTCTGTAGAGCATGTTGGGTTACAACAGCGGTATGCGGGCGAGCGTTATCCTGTTGGAAAACACCCCCTGGAATGCTGTTCATGAATGGCAGCACAACAGGTTGAATCATCAGACCGACGTACAACTGTGCCGTCAGGGTGCGTGGGATAACCACGAGAGTGTTCCTGCTGTCATAGGAAACTGCTTCCCAGACCATAACTCCAGGTGTAGGTCCAGTATGTCTCGGCCGCAGACAGGTTGGTTGCAGGCGCTCACCTGGCCTCCTTCTAACCAACACACGGCCATCACTGGCACCCAGACAGAACCGGCTTTCATCAGAAAACACAACAGATATCCACTCCGTCCTCCAATGAGCTTTAGCTTGACACCACTGACGTCGCAAACGGCAGTGGTTTGGAGTAAGTGGAATGCACGATGCAGGGCGTCTGGCTCGGAGCTGTCCTTCAAGTAACCGTTTGTAACAGTTTCTTGTGTCACTGTGGTGGCAACTGCAGCTCGAATTGCTGCCGCAAACGCGGTACGATGCGCCACGGCCATACGCCGTACACGGCGGTCTTCCCTCTCAGTAGTGCCACGTGGCCCGCCGGAACCCGGTCTTCTTGAGGCTGTGCCTTCCCTTGACCACCGCTGCCAACAATCATGCATAGTGGTTACATTCCTGCCAAGTCGTTCTGCAATACTGCGGAAAGAAAATCCACCTTCTCGTAGCCCTATTACACGACTTCGTTCAAACTCCGTGAGCTGTTGATAATGGCTTCTTCGTCTTCTTAAAGGCATTCTTGACTAACATCAACACCCTACGTCGAATCACAACGATAACTAACGCTCACGAACGTTACAGCGCGTATTTACAGCAAACCTGCTTTGCATGTTCCGAGGGGCGCTACTAGCGCCACACGTATGCGCCGAGCGCGAAATTTGCATAAACGTCATCTTACAGATGTACTCTCACCGCCTACCAACTGTCGTTTATCTAACACAACCCCGTCTTGGTGTTGGGATTTTTTCTTTCCGTCATTGTATATTACGTAGTGAACAATCTCCTTTCAAGACCAGAAATACAGTACAAAACTTTGGGAAACGTTTTTAAGTTGATACACTCGTTGGAAATGAGTGAAATTTCCTTAAAGTAAAAAAAAATCGTTACGTTGAAAATATAAATTCATGAATCATATGAAATGTACATTTAGGAAAACGAACTTGCAATATTGCGAAATTGAAAAGGAAACCCTTAGTTTCACATCGCGCAGGAGAGAGATTCGCCTACAAGCGGATGTTCACTCGTGGCAAACTAGTCTAGTGCTTAGAGCATCCACTTAGAACACCAGCAGTCTTTGGTTCGATGTCAGAGAGTTCCATCGGGTGATTTGCCGGACCTGCTGAGGAAAGTTTATCAGCGCCGTGGCATCATGTAGTAGTTTCGTTGGGAAAAAAATCTTTGGTGAACTGTAATTATCTTTTTTTATTACTGGGAAATTGACAGACAAGATTCGGCAAGCCATCATATACGTCACGTGATTGCCGGTTGCCACTGCCAGGACACTAACGCACCACATTAGGCTAGCCATCATTTATGGCACGTACTTGAAGGGCCTCTTAAGGGCCTTTCGTGGCAGCCACAGCCTGTGATGGAAAACTGATGGCCCTGTTCTGGCATATGACAACTGATGGAGTGCCAAATGTTGGCCAACTGCTGGCCTGAACTGCTGACCATCTGGTGGCCATCGGGGCATTCTATTAACTGTTCATGTAACGGCAATATAGTGCTGTGCTAGTGCTGGCACTGCTGGCAGGCAGCAGTGCCACTTTTATAGGACGTGACTATCAAATGTGCGTGAAACAATATATTTCAAACGTTTGAGTATACAATGTTTGCAAAAAAAAAAAAAAAAAAAATCCAAAAGAAACCCTCCGGGAAACTCGTTCGATCCTGATGAAACTCTGCATACAAGCACCTCAGGGCCGAATAGGAAAATAATTAAAAAATAACGACGAATGACTACATACCGGCCCGTCACAGCGCATGGGAACGGCGCATCGAGGATAGTAACCAGCAAAAACAGTCTTGCTGGGCCAGCACTAGGCCATTGTTAGCTGCCAGCAGTGCCGTCAGTGGCCCAGTACTATGTTACCGTTACATGAACCATCAATAAAATGTTCCGGCGGCCACCAAATGGGCCAGAAGTTCAGGAGAGCAGATGGCCAACAGTTGGCACCCACATCAGTTGTCATATGCCAGAACAAGGCCGTCAGTTATCCATCACAGGCTGTGGCTACCACAAGCGGCCCTTAAGCGGTCCTGCAAGTACGTGCAATAAATAATGATATGTGGTCCCGTTTCATATAACTCATACATTTATTTTTTTAACATAATGATTTTTTTTATTTACTTTAGGGGAACTTCACTCACTTTCAACGAGTGTACCAACATAAAGACATTTTCCAAAGTTTTGTGCTATCCTTCTGATCTTGAAAGCAGATTGTTTAATTAATGTATTTAAACATGCATGTCACATTCAGTTACATTTTAAACTTTGTATATGTATTTTTTCCACGGTCCGAAGATACATTAGTCTTGTGTATTCAGCGCATGGATGAGTACATTATATTCACATATTTTTTTTAATACTAGATAAGTTTGTGACGAAAATATCCATTTTTTACTCGTATGATTCTTATTTTTTCAAACACAATAATTTTTTAATGTCTTTCTGGGATTTATTTTAAGTGGTTTAGGGTATGAAGATTATACAGAAAATATTTCTTGTTATTCATGGGAATGGATTGAGTGTTTCATATCTGTTTTTATTCTCGATTCTTCGTGTGTTGGTGCAGAAATTTTGCTACGAAATGAGTTTCTATAAACGTACATGAGATAAATTGATTATTTCTTACAGTTCATTAACTATTTATATAATTTTCCTCCGAGGGTAATCTTCGTCGACGCGACATTTCATTAGGAAATTAATCAGTCTCTTTACATGTGGCTTTTTTTTTAACATCCACTAAAGCAACACGATTGCGAGCGCGTCGTCTTCAAATAACTGGTGCCACAAAAAACTCCAGCGTATGCGCAGTCCCGCTGCATCCACCTCCAGTTAGGGTTACTTCAGTGCCAGCTACGGGCCATTAGTGGCACTTGCGTGGATCGCGGCGATGCTGCAGGGTCATCAATGGCTGCCAACAGATGGCGCTGACATAAACGGATCGCTACCGTACCCTGTGTGGCAGATTTCAGCCAGCAGTGACACAACACTACCAGCTGGTGGCCAGCAGTTTCCCAACACTTGTGTTTTTGCTGGAGAAGGCAGCCAGTCTCTACTTACACAAATTTGGTGACTTCTTGGGAGAGAAATTTTTCGTGTATAATGCTCTCTGTTCGTTTCACATGTTATTTGTATAGTATATAGATTAGTGTTGCGTTCAAGCGAAACGATGATTAAATATGTATATAGCATTGGTTAACGGTCATTTTTTTGAAATATAATAAAAGCTGCATATTTTAGAAAATAACAGCACAATCCCATCTCTGTAGGCAATTTTGTGGGAAACGCTAGTTGATGAAATTAATGCAAACTCGCAAAAAGCCCATCAATATTTATCGGTTTTCAATCAACGCCAGAAGACTTTCGCACAGAAATGGCCTCCATTAATGAGTGTGCTCTCCATCATGGATATTGCATGGGCATAATAGAGAGAAAACATCACAAAATTAAAAATCGATTACAGACACGAGCGTCAACTTTTTAGGCACCAAAATCAGATTTTCACACGAAGAAATTACAACATATATTTCTGATTAATCTGGCAATACTTTTTGCGGCAGTTAAATGAACACATAATTGAAATACGTATGTGTAAAGCTCACTGGAAAAATTAACATTTCTTTCTGAAAAGAAATAGGCGAATATTACTGAGAAAAAAACAGGAATTCAAACTGAAAAAAGAAAAGAAAAAAATGTTAGGTTGTACTCGTATACGGCAGAAGATTAAGCTAAACAATTCATGTAAAGCTAAACAATTCATATAAATGATAACTGGTATTGATAATTGTGCTGCATGATAATATGAAGGCCTAATACTTAAATATTAAAAGGTATGTATTATACGTGTTGTGCGTGTAACACACCTTTAAAGAGAGGGGAGTTGAGATTTTTATAGGGGTCGGAGGAAACTTGGGGGTGTTGGAGGGGTGTATAAATCATTATAGCCAGAGATTAATGACAACCTCACCACCTGTGCTTCATTCAGAGCTCGATACCGGGACCAGATCAGACGACTGAACACGAGATCAAACCCCTGACTTCCTGGTCGGCGGGGGAGGGTGCAAACCAATTTTAACTATGTTGTGGAACTATAAGTCCTTTGGATTTAAATATCTACAACTTCAATTCCATATAATTTTTCCCATTAGTTGCATGTTCATGGTTGTTAGTGATTAGTGTTGTGTAAGAAACTAAATCCAATAACGTATTACAAAAACTACATAATTGATCTTGAAAAAAAAATATATATATATAAAGTAGGGCACAAAGCTTTATTCTGTCAGTTCCTTCGATAGAGGGATGTCATCATATTATACTCTATACGTTCCACAAATTTGACAGCCTCTAAACATTCTCTCTTTATGGGAAGATGACAATCCGTTTTTTTGGTGGAAATATGACGAGGATGTTAAGTCAGATAATATCCGAAAACCTGAAAATTTCGTCGTCCTGGATCGGTAACCGAACCCGCGTCTCCCAGATAGCGCCCGTATAATTTGTATTGTATGGTGTATTCCCGTATTCCATTCATGATTCTCTCTTTTTGTTACCGGTATGCTTTCAACATCTTACCATTTCTGAACGTAGGGAAATTACACATTTATAGAAGAAATATAATTTTCTATAATATTTTTCAAATTCGTTCGATCTATGGACTGAACTTCGGATGTTTAGCATTTATAGGAAACCTTTAACCAGGTTAGACATTCCTAATGTTCTCCATCCCATTGGGGAGTTATCAGATGTTAGGGCCTCTGAATAACTTTCTGAGATTAAACTTGTTTTGAGTCCACTATGAGACATTTGCTTGCCCCGGGCGTTGGCCGCACATCCCATGAAACCAGCGACCCCAAACTAAGTATAGGCAAAAGCTAGATGCCTGAGGGTGTTTTAAAAGGTATGAAAAGAGAAATAAACTAATAAAAAAAAAGGAAAAGGAAGCAAAAAAAGAAAAAAAGGAAAAGAAATATCGTGATTCATAAGGTTCAAAAGGCATCGGACTTATGATAACATTAAAATTTCTATGATTTCATTTTCGTCATCACAAACTATTCTCGATTCACTTCTGGATCAACTATTCTCAATCCTCTTCTGGATCAACCATTCTCAATCCACTTCTGGATCAACCATTCTCCATCCAATTCTGGTTCAACCATTATCAATCCAATTCTGATTCAACCATTATCAATCCAATTCGGGTTCAACCATTCTCAATCCAATTCTGGATCAACCATTATCAATCAAATTCTGGATCAACCATTATCAATCCAATTCTGGATCAACCATTATCAATCCAATTCTCGATCAACCATTATCAATCCAATTCTGGATCAACCATTATTAATCCAATTCTGGATCAACCATTCTTAATTCACTCATTGATCAACCATTCTCAATTCACGTCTGTATCAATCATCGTCAATCAACTTCTGGACCAACTATTCTCAATTCACGTCTGTATCAATCATTCTCAATCCACTTCTGGAACAACTATTCTTAATACACTTCTGGATCAACTATTTCTCACTCCACTTCTAGATCAACCATTCTCAATCCACTTCTCGATAAACCATTCTCAATCCATTTCCGGATCAACCATTCTCAATCCACTTCTGGATCAACCATTCTCCATCCACTTCTGGTTCAACCATTCTCCATCCACTTCTGGTTCAACCATTCTCCATCCAATTCTGGTTCAACCATTCTCCATCCAATTCTGGTTCAACCATTCTCAATCCAATTCTGGATCAACCATTCTCAATCCAATTATGGATCAACCATTCTCAATCCAATTCTGGATCAATCATTCTCAATTCACGTCTGTATCAATCATCGTCAATCAACTTCTGGACCAACTATTCTTAATACACTTCTGGATCAACTATTCTCACTCCACTTCTAGATCAACCATTCTCAATCCACTTCTCGATAAACCATTCTCAATCCATTTCCGGATCAACCATTCCCAATCCACTGCTGGATCATCCACGCTGAATCCAGTGCAGATGAACGCCGCTCGCCGCTCTAAAGACTGTTCATCGCGATATTCAGCAAGGAAAGGTTTTTAATTTCTATCACACTAATGCGGAAGTTTTGATAACAGTTATCTTCAGGTTCTCATGATAAACGGACATCTTTTTCAGACAATACAGTAAAACCAGGTCATGCATCAACACTTTAGCCAAAATCGAAAGCAAATTTTGTCAAAAATATGTATCCAAAATCAAAAGCAAATTTTGTCAAAAATATGCATGCAATATGTAGAAGCAAGCAAATCTATGGAAAATGATTTCATAATGCCATAAATAAATCACTGAAATACTAGCATATAAACTGAATGGTCAGTTCATTACGACCAGCAGTAGACAATGTTTTACGAAAGACAATGTTTTAATGGCTAAAACGACATCTGTTCCCGTCATGTCAATGTATTTTTTTTGTATTTTTGTTTTTGTTTGGATTGGAGGTTTAACGACCACCGTGAGCAACTCAATGGGCTACAAGCAGTCGCCAGTCCCTAATTTAGGGTCACTGGTTCCAGGGAAGGGAGAGAGCCAGTGCTGTAAGACAAACAGCATCCATGCCTCACCGGGATTCGAACCCGGACCCCTTTCGGACGAATGATCAGCGGCCATGTCAATGTATCTACATAATCATGTGGACGAGAACACTCCATTACTCCATGAAGTAGTTCAGAATACGACAGTGAATGTCTCAGTAGCGTCGTCAGACAATTTACGGGGGGGGGGGAGGAGTGTATGTGTGAAACTCCACCTGTCGAATCTGAAGCACCTCCGCCTTCAAAAATCTTACAATAATTTCTAAATAAGTTTTTTGCTTAAGCTAAAAAATAATTTCTAAATCTTTACTAAGTTCGGATTATTATAATTATTTATTTTAAGCCAATGATCAATCATAAAAAAAGAAATGAAAAAAGAAGAAGACAAAAATGTCAAGAATTGACATTTCATCATTATACGCTAGCCTAAGACGCGTAAGGAACTGCCCTTTGCTTAATGACACCTCCCGCTGATTGCCCGTGTTGCAGTTTGTATATATCTTTACTGTTAAGCCGTAGGTTTTTATTTTTTAAGAACTGGCCACCTGACCAGTACGCTGAGAAAACACAGAATCCTCCATAAAATTCTGTTCCAGGGAATGTAAGTATAAAATTAAAAGTTTTGCTTCCATGCTGTCTGCGCACGAAATATGTTTCTGATCCTAAGAATGGCCACAAATAAAAATCCTCCTAAACCGAAGAAAGGCGAACACGGTGCAGGGCGGCTCAATACCCTCCACCACAGCAAAGCAACTGTGGGAACCATATCCATATTCTCAAAAACTCACAGGAAATGAGGAGCAGGTCAACATTTAAGTAATATTAATACTGCGCTAAAATTTATCCTAAAACTTAAGATGTCGGTGTCACATTGGTCGTAAGTCAAATTAATTAAATTTTATTATTTTAAATTTAAAACTCAATTAAATTGAAAGTGGTAACTATGAATTTTAAATTTATTCAGTTTCTTTTTTCATTACAAAAGAAGGAACGGGTTGAGTATCAAGAAGTGAAAACTAATTAAGCCCAGTTCAGCCCCTAAAACGTTCTTTGTCTAGCGACGCCCCTGAACAGTTTATACGAGGGCTGATGGAAAAGTAATGAAACAAATGTCCCCACAGGTGCGACTTGAAGCCCAGGAATAAAATTTTGGTTCGGTATGAAGCTTTGTCCTGTGTTCTAACGGGGAAATTCGATAGATGGCGCTACGTGCAGCATATTCCAATGCGTCATGCGATAAAACGCAGCGACGTTGGAAGTGCACCTTACACATTCAATAATACTGTCATTCCTGCGCTTCATTACGGCGCCGTTATTACTCCATCATTACCCTGTCATTACTTTCACAAATTACATGCTCATTATTAAGCGTCATTACTTTGCTTCAGTACCAGTTGAGTCGTCACGGCAAGTACACAGATTTTATCTGCATTCGAGAATGGATGTGCGAAGCGAAGAAATGCGCTTTTAGCTATGATTTTAGCTTTGGGAACAAAACGTCATGTTCATCCCAGCCCTGTGTTAAGCCCGGTACTTGGTGAAGGAATGGCTAAAACAACGTGAAAAGTATTCACATGCCATCTCATTGAAAGAAATAAGTTCTACGGAAATAGATGTTCACAAGAACTACTTACTGTATTTCCTCATGAATGAAGAGACATTTAATAAATTACTGCAAATGATTGAACCGTTTTTAAGTAGGAAGGACACTGTTTTTGATCTGAGCATATTTATTTCCCTTCTCACCTCAGTACGATTTGTCCCTAGTATAATTTTACGATAAATGCTTACAAGCTTATGTAGAACTGCATTTCTTTTTGTTTTGTTCATGTACGATGGGTGTGAAGAATTCTACACTTCTGTAAGAGCTTCATATGTTTCAACGAGGTTCCGAAGATCATCTTTTCTTGAATCATCTTCCTCTTAAATGGCCTCGCTTGCGTGGACTTTGCACTCGGGGTGCTCACTGCCAACAGGAACACAACCTTCCATTAAGGCTACGCAATTTGACATGAGTAATTCTGGAGTAATGACGCGCGGGCCCTCAGACGATCAGTATTAATGACAGTATCCTGTCCAATTGCCAATACTGATGCTCCGATATCAGATTATCCGGATCCGCGTCATTACGACATAATTACTTGCCGTCATCACATCTCTAGCGAGCTTACACGTTCAATAATACTGTCATTACTTTAAAGTAATGACAGTATTATTGAACGAAGGTCCACTTAAGAGAAGCAGTCAGTCAGTCAGTTATGCGCAATCTCGTTGGAATATGCTGTCTAGTTTTGTGTGCGTTAAAGGAAATCAGATCAAAAACGTACGTCCTGTTACGTACGTTCTCCCTTTCATGATGAAACGATGCTACGGGCAAGTGTTTTCGCTGGCATAAAGTGTTCAACAAAGGAAGGAAAATTGTGGAAGTTCGTTCACTTCAAGGGAGACCTTCAACATCGATAACAGGAACTATACTTAACTCAGCTGCGAGCGTCGTCAAGAAAGACCGTAGAATAACATTACAGCAACTGCAAACGAATCTAGGTATTTCCTACGGAAGCGTGCAAGCAATAATGACTACACATTTATTCGTTAGTCGCATTTGTGCTTGTTGGATTCCAAAACTGTTGACAACTGAGAAAGTGAAGCTTCGAGTGTATGTCTGCAAGGAACTGAAAGCCATGCATTCGCGTACAAGGTGAAAACTTTCTGTAAACCATCATCACAGTAGACGAAGCATGTCTGTGCCATTATGGTTCCACAGTGAAACGGCAAAACAGTAAATGGAAACCATCCTTCTTCACCACCTCCAAAGAAGGCGAGAACTCTGAAACCGCTGATGAGGTGATGATTGTGTTTTTTGATCATGAGAGCCTTGTTTACCAACATCCTGTGGAACATGCTAACATTGTAAACGGACCGTATTACGCAAATATATTACGTCGCTTGTGGCAGAGTGTACAGAACAAGCGACCATAGCTGAAGCATGGGATCAATTTGTATCATAACAACGCGTGCTCGCATATCGCGCGCGAGGTGCACGACGTTCTGTTCAAACACAACATAGAGATCGTCGCCCACTCTCCCTATAGTCCTGAAGAAGAACTACTAAAGATAAGTCGTGTATCAAAGTCGCGGAAGCAGCTTTGAAGAACCTTTCAGAGAATGGCCGTTTGTATGTCTTCCACAAGTGGGTGCAACCCCAGATCGCCGCCCCGGTGGCGCAGTGGTCTAAGCGATGGCCTCTGATCATTCGTCCGTAAGGGGCCCGGGTTCGAATCCCGGTGAGGCATGGATGTTGTGTTTGTCTTACGGCACTAGCTCTCTTCCTTCCCTGGAACCAGTGACCCTAAATTAGGGACGGGCGACTGCTTATAGCCCATTGAGTTGCTCACGGTGGTTGTTAAACCTCCAATCAAAAAAAAAAAAACCCGGAACAAGCGTATTGCGTGCGGAAGAGGATATTTTGAAAAGTAGCATGTAAACGATGTAACTAAAAATCTACCTGTCGTTTCTGTGCGTGTAGTCTCATTATTTTTTGATCAGCCCTAGCAGATAATAATCATCAAACAGATTTCGTGGGATGATAGCGTATCCTCGGAGTAGTAATACGAATATCAGCTAAACCACTGTGCTTGTAAAACAGCAGCAGTATCAATAACATACAGAGGATAATTGACAGCAAAAAATCGGAATTGAGCTCATCACATTGGTTCGGAAACAAGCGGAATTGTATGAACCAACACAAGAGTAACGGTGAGTCATAATATAGGACTTGTGTCAGATGTAATGTCGAATGGCATCGAAGGGTACAACGCCGCACAAATATCAGCCTGTGCATTATAATATAGGTAGTAGCAGACTTGACCATACACCAACGTAGCAAAATATCTGAAACAGCAGAAGAGAGTAAACTCTGAAATCAGAAACTTGAAAGATTCAGAGGATACAATGATCAGTCGGAGGCAAATCGGTAGCTGACGGACAACTATTCTTAACAGAGCCATTAATATAGAGAGGAAAAAGGACCTATGAGGGTAAATCAATAAATATCTGTGACGTACTTATTATTAGAAAAGGAACAGCGAAACAGGAGTCGGTGTGTAATTTTTCAATGAATTTCCCTTGGGTTTCTATAGAAATGTGTTAGCATCTCACATGCATTTCTACGCCTTTACAAAAGGAATTTTCTCCAGGGCAGTAAGAAACCCTTGGGCCACATCTTTCACCTCAATGGTCTCTGAAAACATCTTTAAACGAATCCGGAAGCCCGGACAATGGATTGGAAAGCAAAAAAAAGAATCACATCGAGTTGTTCTTGAGCAATGGAATTTTTTAGGAACGTCTGAAATAAACAGCCATTTGAAAATTACATTTTAAAATCAAAAGGTATATAAATTTACATTTTTTTAAATTTTTTAACTGTATATTCAATACTATATAATATCCTAAGTGAAGAAGCAAAATTAAAATTTTAGGCACCCAGCGAAAACACATCTTTGCATAAAGACAGTTCGAAAATATATGGAATATGTTGATTGTGATACACGATAATCATTTTCAGCACATAAATCAATAAATAAAAATAACTAAAAAAATAAAAATAACTACTGGAAATAATGGAGACACTAACCCGAAAGTCAGTCACGTGAATGATACTGATCGCAGTTAGAATTAGCAGTTGGGATTTTTTTTTTCCGATACGATATGTAGGAGCTTCAGCAGTGCAAAAAAAGTCAAAATATATGCCAAGAGCGTGTATAGAATTTTTTTTCGGTGGGGGCCCGACAAAAAATGGAATTTTTTGAAATCCATCAGGACAAAATAAAAGTTAATGAAAAATAGAAGAAAAAGTTAAAGCATTTTTTCTACTGCAAGTTGATGCATTTTCATTAAATTAAAGCACTGGTTTTCCTAATGCATGTCGCATTCAAAAAAAAAAGTCACTTTCGGGGGCAAGATTCTGCCCCTTCCCCTACATACGCCTGTGATATATGCCATCTAACAAAAAAATGTCTATTAAAACATTGGAACAAAATAGAGGAAAAACAGATAAAGACATTGAAATTTGAAATTACCTCAGAAGAAAACGGTTGCAAAAAAGGATTTTTGAACAGTTTTCTAATAGCTCAGATGCAATTCCAAATGCAAATACATCGTTGTGCCTCATAGCACGCAGTTTGTATGTTGTGTTGATCATGACTATTGGTCCCGGGCCACCAAAAGTTTGACAGTTGTTTTCATGCTTTAATTGCAGTTTCTGAACCCAAGTTACCGTTTTTCTGTAAAACGCACACTTGAGTTGCATGTTAAATCTCAGATTAACGACATATTCTGGGAGTTAAACGCGATGAACCCCATCAATGTACTATAGCTCGTGAGAATCGTAACCCCAGGAGCTAGGATCCTCACATGATTTCTCCCTGTGCTTCCATTTCCACCAATCAAAAATACCATGGCATTAAAGCTGTAAAATCAGAAGACCTCTGCCCGACGTGTTTCCTCCTTTTTTGCCTGGAAAGTTTCCATCCAATTAGTATGGGAAACATCAGGATTCACTGAGTAATAAGTATCTATTAAGAAATTATGAGGGACCATTCCAAAAGGCCCAGCACGCCGAATATATATATATATTTTTTATTAGGGGTTTATCGACCACCGTGAGCAACTCGATGGGATATAAACAGTCGCCCGTCCCTAATTGAGGGCCAATGGTCCAAGGAAAGAGCCAGTGCCGTTAGACAAAGCCAATGTCCATACCACACCAGGATTCGAACCCGGACCCATCTCGGACGAATGATAAGAAGCCATCGCTTAGACCACTGCGCCACCCGGCCATGCCGAATTTCATTAACAGCAGTTTGACTGAGATATTGTGATAGTGATGAATCAACAGAAGAAGAGAAGGGCTACTGCAGAGTGTTACATATCGAACTAAACCTAGATATCTGGTAATAAATCGTGAACGGCGGCAGTAATTGTGAAAAAGTTTACTTCATATTTGCGAGAATTTCATAGCCTGTTGTATAGCTTACGTGAGTCGTTTGCTACGTTAAGCTAGGTGCCAGGTTGCTACAGCTTTCATTTACCGTATGTTGACGTTTCATGCATCACATGGTCAGAGCGTGTGTTTTTTGCGGGAACTTTCCGGGTGACCGGCCGATGCCGTATGACACTGAAAAAATCCAGGACGAAGTTCTGCGTTAGTAGTGTCTCAGCTAAGTCCATGGTGCATAACTTTGCTCGAACGGTATGTTTGGTTAAAAGCATGAATTTTCGTTCGCATGTGTTAGGGGCTACAGGTACTGGACGTGCGTGCCATATGGCAAAGATTTTTCCAGGAATCAGATCACGCTTGTTTCATACGTCAGAGAGCTGTAAGAAGACTCAGCTTTCTTTCGTTTGGTTTGGTGGTTTAACGACTATAGCGAGAACTCGACTGGTTATAAGAATTTTCAGGTCCATAATTTGGGGCCACTGGTTGCAGGAAAGGGAGAAAGCTAGTGCCGTAAAACAAACGCTGCATTCCAGCCCAGACCCATCTCGGACGAACGGTCAGAAGCCAGCGCTTAGACCAGTGCGCCACCAATGCAGCACCAAGGACAGCTTCGGCCACGCAGAGCGACGGCGGTACACTTAACCTAGAAGAAGATAAGGAGAGAAGAGTTTGCTATTGCTAATATTTCAGGACGTTGTTCCTAGTTTTCCGGGAATACTCAGCATCACGTGGCTTAGGTATGAGATCTGTTTCCATTTGACTGGGTACTCATAGAATTTCCGAAGACGGGCTATCTAGAATCATCATATGATTCCTAGTGCTCCTGTGAGTGAATCCTAATATGATTCCTAGTGTTCCTGTATGAGAATTCTCATTACGCCAAGAGAAAAAGGTAGCTTTGTGTTCAATGTCTGGCCAAAGCATCACCTGTCCCATTTTCTTCAAAGGAACTGTGGATACTACTGTACATTTCCTTAGATAAATGCGAAACTACATATCTGTCCCAATAATTAATAGGTGAAGGACCTCATTTTCCGAATTTGGAAGCAAAAACGAGCTGATTATACGTTTATCACTTTTTAACCAAAAATTTCCAAACCGAAAACTTCCGTTAACCGAATTTTTTTTGACCGCTGACGTTACAAATGGAAAAATTCACAAGAGTTTGGGAAAATTCTAGGCGTCGTGCAAGACAGACACTGCGCAACCGAGGGGCGATACCGTAGGTGGGTCTTAGTTCTGTTGTAGAGATGGGCAAAACCGATCCTTCAGATTTGACTCACTATCAATTTGTTCGCACTAATTCGTTCGTTTCATTCGTAGATACGTTCGGTGAAAGATTTCCACATGGAAAAGTGCCTAGAATCAATTCAAAGCCGGAGCAGTTGGTATCGGTAGTTGATTCTTCCGGTACAGTGAAAGATTTTCAGTTTATATTTGTTCCTAAACCTTACGGAAAACTTTCTTTTTAGATCTTAGATAAGCTGTTTTCGAAACGTTCATGAAATTTATTACGTTATTTACACTTGTGAATAGGTTTATCTTTCCTGACCGGAACATGTACCTCACAGAGACACGTAGTGATCACTTAATGTTTAGTGAAAAGAAATTCTCAGCGATTATTTCGGGGAGTCTGCTCTTTTGAAGAGCCGATTTTTTTTACTAAAAAGTCCTTCACGGAAGACTCAGTTGTCTCATTCGATCTCGATAGACTTTGATTTCTTGAAATATAAATGGATTTACAGTAAAACTCAAATCATCCGGGTGTCAATTATCCCGCGAAGTAGGAATAATCAGGATTCTCTGTAGTACGTACATTTTTTTAATTCTCTACGCAAGTCAATTCGTAAAACGACAGAAGTTATTACTGCGTACTTTAAATAACATTGCACCATAATTCAAAAATACTGTACCATCCTTTTAGTAGAATTTATTTGGCATCACCGTTGCGGTTTCAGTTTCTGCTGCCAGAACGCACCGTAAACTGTATTACGAATTTAACCTAGTCTCTTTTGTCTGTTAAACATTACATGCAGAAATTCCGACAGAAAGCAAGAACCAGACTTTCGGCAAATGCAATTTCCTGCACGCGCGAGAGTGCTCCAGAGCTGTGCAGTGAAACAAGCTATCGTCCGCCGTAAACGGGCTTCAGGAGATACATTTTTCACAATTTTCATCGCGAATAACTCCGCGAGTTTTGCAAGTGAAATGACTGGGTTGTGTTTTTGGACAAATTAAGCCATTACGCAATTGTTTTTTACAAAAACTTTTTTCTGCGAAGGCTATGTAATTTTTTCTATGCAAATACCACTCACAGGAATGCATCTGCCATATCGTAAGTTTTTTAGCCATTTTGAGCATTTTTGTAATTGAAAGTATGCACTTGTGACCAACGTATAAAAAACGTGACAGTAGCTCACATTAAATCCTTACGCCGGCGACATCAGTTCCAAAACTTACGATTTTTTAAGGCGTGGAACAACCATCATACACTGACGTTAAAAAATTAATGACGAGACGATTTTTCGAATGTAACGTTGTGCAGAAATACTCCACATCGACTCAAATCATACCATGAGATCCTCAAGATGTAAGAATATGGGACAAGTGAGCAAAACCTTCCGAACAAGGAATCCAAAGGATACAAAGGCACTTTATTGAAAAGGTAGCTACGAGCACAACTGCACAGAAGACAGAAACGTCCATGTGAGAGGCGGCTGCCAAGAAAAATCCAGTCTTTAGTGAGGGGTATGATCACCCCTGACTGCGTTGCAGGATTTACAACGTTTGTCCATGCTGAGGACGGGGTTGTCAAGGAAATGTTGAGGCATCGCTTTCCATTCCTCTTATAGCGCCAATCGCAGCTGCGGAATCGTTGCTGGTGGCAGGTGACGTGCTTCCAAGCGTCTCCCGAGAAGGTCCCACACATGTTCGATTGGATTTAGGCCCGACACCTAGCGGGCTAATCCATGCGTTGAATATCTTCACTCTCCAACAGCTCTGCGACAGCCACTGTACGATGAGGTGTAGCGTTGTTGTCCATGAAGAGGAACTCAAGAGCCACAGCACCTTTAAACAGACGCACGTGAGGCAGGAGAACCTCGGTACAATAGCGGACACCAGTGACTGAACCTCCTTGGAAGATGTGGAGGTCAGTACGGCTACCAAGCATGACACCGCCCCAAACGAGAACTCCGCCACCTCCAAACCGGTCCCTTTCGATGATGTTGGAGCTGTGATTGCGTGTTTCCTGCTCTCTCCAGGCGTGTATACATCCAGAATCGCTCGTCAGGCTAAATCGGCTCTCATCGGTAAAGAGAACTCGACCCCATTTCTGATGTGTCCAGTTCTTGTGTTCTTGGCACCACAGAAACCGCCGTCTCCGTTGAGCAGGCGTTAATGGCACACACCGTACTGGTCGTCGTGCAAAATGACCGCCTTTGTGCAGCCTCCTGGCCACTGTAAAAAGCGATAACGGACGTTGTCTGTTGCATGTGTCTTGCGATTTCTCCGGCTGTCAGCCGTCTGTCTCTTCCCGCCTGTAGGACAATATACCAGTCGTCCGCCGCCGTGGTTGCACCTGGACGACTACTGCTAAACTCCCGGACAACTGTTCCTGTCATTTGAAATGCTGTCCAAGCTCGAGAAACGATGGTGTGAGCGATCCCGAACTCCTCGGCCACACTAGTCACACTTCTACCTTCTTCCAACTTCCCAATGACGCGACCTCGTGTAAAATCATTCAGATGACGTCTACTGGATTGCCTGTTGAACATATCACACTGTGGCAGCAACTCGACGTCGTTCAAACCGACGTATACCGTGCAATAGCTTTCACCGAATTGCTGAGAGTACACCGCCCGTGTGTTTTATACTTTTCCGACACCCCCCCCCCACGTCATGCTGCATGTATGCGCATGCCCTACCGTACCTGACCCTACTCTATCTCCTGAGTAGTCTTTCTGCCCGTTCTGCCTGCTCGTTCCGCTGTTATGCTAATTTCTCCTCTTCGTCCTTAATTTTCGCACACCAGTGTACCAATCGGTAGGAAGGTCAGTGAAGAAGTCCTCCTTGCAAACTATCTATTTGGTAAGGATCCCAACCATTCCTGTGGGTCTTTACGTTGTATACGAGAGTGATCTTCTTAATTCATGAATTTGTTAATCAGCGGATGTATAGCTGAGTGAGGATCAGTTGAAATCATTGATTTCTTTATGGATGGTAATAACACTGACTGAATAAAGTGTGCAGGTATGTGAGTATAAATAGTGGGCTTGTTCAACATCGGACCACTACGATTCGCATCAAAGTTTCTGTGGTATTGTGAACGCAGTGTGTTATTCACAGGAAAGATCTTGGCTAGCGATACTTGAGTCCTTCGTTAAATGAGGTACATGTCAAAAAGTTGTCAGCTTTATCAAAACTAGACCGGTATATCCAATAATTTTTCATCAGCTGTGCCTTGATATGGGAGCTGAGGTATTGCTCGGCTGTATTACTATAGCTCTTGGTGGCCGTCCGGACGTACTGTGCTTTCTGTATACATTAATTGTGAAGTGAGCTGTGCGCGTATCTGGTGGAACAAAATTCCATTTATGTGGAACATTTCGTTGAGAGTAACAGCCTTATTAATTTGGCATACCTTTGTATATATTTCTATAAATGACACTTGCTTTATACAGCATTGCAAAGTAATAATAAAGTTAATGCATTAAAAAGGAAATCTCTTGAAGACAAAACTGCAGGAAGAGAATGGAAAAACTGACAAAATTTCTCTGATGCCAAAATGTTTGGAAGAAGATGAGGTTTAATTACCAGTTGATATGAAATGTTTGTTCACATATCATTTGACAGCAAAGAAATCACATTTTTGAAAATACACTGAAGAGCAATTGAATTGAAGACAGCTGGCGTTATGCAAATGTGGGCTGTGGGCGGCCCTGTAAACGGAAACGACATGACGTACGCAGCGATCCCACAATATAAGGAATGATGCGACGGAAATCAGTAAGAGTCGGATGCAGTATGGGTAAGACGAAGGATCTCAGCGTATTTGATCGTGGGCAAATTGTCGTTGCCCGACGAATGGGTCACTCCATCTCGGAAGTTGTGCAGGTACTGGGATTTTCACGAGCCACTGTGTCACGGGTGCACCTTGAGTACATCGAATCCGGTAAAACCATCCCTGCAAGGGTCAACTGCCGTAGACAACAGCATGTGCATGAGCGGGATCATCATCGGCTAGCTCGCATTGTAACAGCGGATAGACGGGCCACAGTGCAAGAAATCCCTCGGCAATTTAACGCTGGTGCACAAAAACGAGTAAGCAGCCACACCATCCAGAACCATCTCCTCGCTATGGGGTACAGAAGTCATCTTCCCACGAGGGTACCGCTGCTGACCGCACGTCACAGGGTGCAAAGACTAGCATGGGCACGGGAACATCGCCACTGGACCCTAGACATGTGGAAAAATGTTGCCTGGACTGATGAGTCGAGATTCACGTTGGTACATGCCGATGGCAGGATACGAGTACGGCGCAAACCACATGAAGCGATGGATCCTTCTTGCCCGCAGGGTACTCTTCAAGCTGGTGGGGGTGGCATTCTCGTGGGGACTGTTTACGTGGACTGGAATGGGACCCCTGGTACGTGTGACATCGTCCCTCACAGGTCAACGTTACCGGGATATCCTGGACGACCATTTGCTCCCGTTTGCGCGTCTTCAACATCCCACTGAGGACCTTTTCCTGCAACAAGACAATGCACCGTGCCATCGCTCCCGAAATGTATCCGAATGGTTGGATGAACACTCCACCGACGTGACCTCGCTTCCTTGGCGGGCTAGGTCACCTGACCTCAATCCCATCGAGCACATCTGAGAAGCCATCGAGAGAGATGTTCGAGGCTCTGACACCCCCCCTTCCATCAAGTCTTTGTGAACTGTGGGAGCTTGTTCAGGGCATCAGGGCGAAATGTGGTGCTACACGTTACTAGACAGGTATCTCTAATTCAATTGCTCTTCAGTGTACATTCCAGGAGACTTTTTATTATTAGATTGGAGATTTAACTACCAGCGTGAGCAGCTTAATGGGCTATAGGCAGTTGCCCGTCCCTAATTTAGGGTTACTGGTTCCAGGAAAGGGGGAGAGCTAGTGCCGCAAGACAAACACACCATCCATGCCACACCGGGATTCAAACTCGGACCTATTTCGGACGAATGATCAGAAGTCATCGCTTAGACCACTGCGCCACTGGGGCGGCCATAAGACTTTAACCTACACATCTGGATAAGAGACCCGTTCAAGGCACATGCGTCACCAATTTCCACAACTCAAGAAGAGGAAGAGCTAACTGATCTTTCCTGAGATTCCATGCTGCAGACCAGATTTTCTACTATGTCATTACCTGTATTTTGAATCTTTGTAAAGAGGGAGTACCTGGACATCAAGAGCAAAGCCTTGAGTGTTTCAATACCATTTTAGCCTCTTTCTACTTGTGTGAAGCAGAAAATTCTGCAGTAGCAGTAATCAAGTCGAGTAATCGTTCAAAAAGTGTCACACGAATTCGTAATCTTCGTTAATTCGTCTCGTTCCCAAATTTTCGTTACACACACACATCGTGTGCAAGAAAGCGTATGATTTATGTCTTCTTTCCTTCCCTCTGTCTGTCTGTCTCTCTTTCTCCTGCAAAAAGGGTAATAATGCTTCGAAATGTTGCTACATTTATGTTTTCTTTCACATGAATGAAATAAAACTGTGATAGGTTTCAGACACGACTCTTTTCTATATAATTTATGACTACTAAGTTTGTGGTGTTAAGACAGTATAAAAACAGCAACTTTTTTTCACAATAAAATGTTTATTATACATCGACTATAGTTTTGCAGAGCGTTTGATTCGGCATCATCAGAGCGAATGGAGTGTAAACTTTCAAATCATTGTGACATAAGAATTCTGACGGTCACGAATTTTGGTGAGTTATTTCCACGCGTTTGAAAGAAATGGAGTCTGCGTCATGTCGTTGACAAGCCGTGACGAGTTCCAGTATATGTAGAAAGATTCTAATATATTAAGCTTGATAGTAGAGTTAGGTTTATCAATAAGCGTAGCGTTTCCAAACAAAAAATGTATGGTTATTTTCGTGACAATGTTGGGCTATAGACGACTTCTTCAGTTCATCATTCCGTACGTAGGTCTTGTGTTCCTTCACACGGAAACTTAAAGCACTGCGGATCTGTCCTATACATGAAAGTCCACATTCACAAAGTATCTGATAAATTCCCCAGGAGTTAATGTCTTCGACGTACTCTTTTGATCCGTAAAAATTCGTCTTGTTTATGGGTTTGAAAATAATTTTGAAATTAAAAACTTTTGAGAATTTTGAAATTCCGAAGCAAATCTGAGGAGCAAATGAGATAACCTCCTATTTCTTTTGTATTGGGAAGTCTATAATGCGTGAGCGTGCAGATAGGCTTCGGTTTCATAAACTTTCGAACAGCTTTGTCTATAACGGAAAGGCTGTATCCTCTGTGTACTGCAATTCGTTTAAGAAAAGCAAGCTCTTTCTGTAAGTAGTCCTCAGTTTAGCATATATGTATTGCACGATATACGTATGTGTAGAAGGCACAGATCTTTTGTTTCCATGGATGATTACATTTTGCATGTGTGGTGGTAAGGAAACAGCAAATAGTTTTCGATAAACTGTTGTACTAAAGGATCCTTCAGAGCGTGGCACAAGTACATCAACGAATAGTAAGCAACCATTATTTTCAGTCTCACACGTGAATTATCAATTCTGTTGATCCTCATATACAGTTCACGTGCGAGACTGAAAATAATGGCTGTTTACGATTCCTTGATGTCCTTATGTCACGCTCTGAAGAATCCTTTAGTACAACAGTTTATCGAAAGCCATTTGCTTTTTCCTTACCCCCACATGCAAAATCAAATCAACCATTGAAACAAAAATTCTGCTTTCTACACATACGTATATCGTGCAATACATATATGCTCAACTGAAGACTCCTTACAGAAAGAGCTTGTTTTTCTTAAACGAATCGCAGTACACAGAGGATACAGCCCTTCCGTTATAGACAAAGCTGTCCAAAAGTTTAGAAAACCGAAGCCTGTCTGCACGCTCACCGCTATATAGACCTCCCAATACGAAAGAATTGGGCGGTTATCCCATTTGCTCCTCATTTGCTTCGGAATTTCAAAAATTCTCAAAAGTTCTAATTTCAAAGTTATTTTCAAACCCGTAAACAAGATGAATTTTTATGGATCAAAAGACTATACGTCGAAGACATTAACTCCTGGGGAATTTATCAGATACCTTGTGAATTTGGATTTTCATATATAGGACAGACCCGCAAGGCTTTAAGTTTCCGTGTGAAGGAACACAAGACCTACGTACGGAACTATGAACTGAAGAAGTCGTCTATAGCCCAATATTGTCAAGCAAATAACCAAAAATTTTTGTTTGGAAACGCTACGCTTATTGATAAACCTGACTCGACTATCAAGCTTAATATACACTGGCAGAAAGTGAAACAAGAAAGATGACACCGAATTTTTGGGTGTAATAAGCACGTCTTTTGAATCCGTTCTGAGGCAAATTAAATTTATCAAAGCTGTTCAAAGTCAGTGGAACTGGTATGGAAAACAAAAGTATCTGACGGAAGACAGAAGTTTTTCAATCGGGTCTTTAATCTCTCAGATATTGCTGTAAACGGAATCGTGAGCTTACGAACTCTTAAAAACAGAGTCATCGACAAAAATAAGATGTGACTTTACGTCCCTTGGTGGGAAAACCATGCATTATTTTAGGAAGAAAGTATTCACAAAAGGTTTATCCATATGAGCGGTATCTGTCTAAGAAAAAAAAAAAAATTTAATCGAGTTTTGAGGAGCCTAGATTTTGCTACAAATACATCAGAAGTAGAAAGTAACACTTATGACCCCTGGTGGCCAAACCATTCTTTACCAAACATTAGAAATTACGTGAAAAATATTTTCCGTCAGGTATTGTATGCGATACAGGAAGAAAGTTTCAAATCGGAGTTTTAGGAGCAGAAAACGCAATTTATCTTTATGCGCCCTAGCGGAAAGTCTTAAATGATTTACGTGAAAATTTTGAATTTATAGGAAAAACATTTCGCATCGGAAACACTATCTAACAAAAAAAGGAATTTTTCAAATCGGACTTTTAGAAGTAGAGATGCTGACAAAAATAAGATATACATCTACGTCCCTGGCGTAGAAACCATGCATTATTCCAAGAAGAAAATGTTCCTAAAATGTTTGTCGACATGAGTAGTATCGGTTCACTAAAGACATTTTTTTTCAATCGAGATTTTAGAAGCTCATATTTTGCTGCAAATATATCAGAAGCGGAAATTAAGGTTTACGCCCCATGGTGGCCAAACCATTTTTTTTACAAAAAATAGAAATTATGTGCAAACGATTTCCCAGCAGGAGCTGTATCCGGTGCAGAAAGAATTTTTCAGATCGGAGATTTAGAAGCAGAGATATACGGGAAAACGCAATTTACCTTTACGCCCCTAGCGGAAAGTCTATGAAGTACTTGAATATTTTAAAATTATATGAAAAACATGTCACACTGGAAACACTATCCAGCAAAGAAGGAATTTTTCAAATCGGACTCATAGAAGTCGAGATATTGACAAAAATAAGATGTACATCTACGCCTCCTGGCGGAGAAACTAATATTTTAAGAAGAACATATTTCGAAAAGGTTTATCGATATGAGTGGCATTAGTCCACGAAATAATTTTTTCAATCGATATTTTAGAAGCTCCGATGCTATGGCAAATACAGCAGAAGCAAAAATTACCACTTACGCCCCTGGTGGCCAAAGTATTCTTTACCAAAAATTCGAAATTATATGCAAAAGATTGTGCATCAGGAGATGTATCCGCTGAAAAAAAAATTCAAATCGGAATTTTAGAAGAAGAGTTATCGGAAAAAATGCAATTTACTTATACGCCCCCTAGCGGAAAATCTATACGTAATTTGAAAAAGAAACTATATGCAAAATACTCTTCGACATAAATTTAATCAAAAGATAAGATTTTTTTCAATCGGATGTTTAGAAGCAAATATGTGGAATAAAACGTATTTTTGAATTCGACATCATCTGCGTTTACGCCCTCTAGCGGCTAGATTGTACATCGTAAAAAAAAACGAAATGAAGGATCATCATTCGCATACTTCAAGCTTTCGAATGCAAAAAGAATTTTTCAAATCGGACTAATAGTTGCAGAGATACCGTGGGTACAGGCTGACGGACGGACGGACAGACGGACAAACCGATAACATAAGCACGATCTTTTTTTACAAAAGACGTGCTAAAAAAGAACACCAAGAAGAAATTGGCGGACCATCATTAAATTTACATATGGTAATAGGGTCGAGTTTACGTAGGTGTGATGTTAATTTCGGGACCAACCGGTGAGCGCTTGCGCCACAGCACGGCATAATATGCAAATTATCGTCGGTGGTATTTAAGGAGTACGGCGAAGTGAATGTAATCAGTCGTCGGCGTACGGACACTTGCGAAGACCCTGAAGAAGCTGCAATGCCTGGACATGGAAGACGTGTACGATTTCAACAGTTATCGGACTTTGAGCGAGGTCGTCTAGCCGAACTCCGCGTGGCCAGGTGGTCGTATTGCGGAGCGAATTGGACGGGAATTATCGGTGGTGGTGCGATGGTGTCGTAGATGGTCAAAGGAACATTCCCAATCGAGGAGACGTGGAACTGGGAGTCACAGACGGACTGATGAGCGGACCGATCGACGCATAAGAGCGGCGTTGTCAAGCAGAACATCCACTGCGACGCAAATCTGAGCTGCCGTTGCACCTGAGGTGACTGTGTGAACAATCCGCAACCTTCTAATGGATGCAGGAATACGTGCACGTGTGCCTCTGGCATGTGTACCTCTGACTCCAGCCCACCGTCAGGAACGGCTGCAGTGGTGTCGCCAACGTCTGCACTGCAGAACGCAATGGCGATCTGTCGTGTTCAGTGATGAAAGCAGATTCTGCTTGGGAGCCTCCGGTGGCCGTATGCGTGTTCTCAGACTCACAGGGGAGCGTCTCCACCCTTCTTGCATCCGCCAGCGACACACAGGGCCTACACCTAGTCTCCTGGTGTGTGGAGCTATCAGCTATCACTCCCGTACACAACTAGTGTTTGTACCGGGTACCCCAGCAAAAACAGTCTTGCTGGGCCATTGCTGGCAGCGAGCACTGCCTGCAATGGCCCAGCACTATGTTGCCGCTGCCTATCCGTCAATAAAATGTCCGGGTGGCCAACAGAAGGGCCAGCAGTTCAGGCCAACAGCTGGCCAACAGTTGGCACCCCATCAGTTGTCATATGCCACAACAGGGCCATCGATGGGCCATCACAGGCAGTAGCTGCCACAAGTGGGCCTTCAAAGGCCCTGCAAGCACGTGCCAGAAATGATGGCTAGCCTAATGTAGTCCGCTAGTGTGCCGTTAGTGGCAGCCGGCAACACGTGACGTAACTAGTGGCTTGCCGAATCTTGTCCGCCAATTTCCCAGTAGTAGCCATAATAATAATAAAAATAACCGCAGTTTCCCAAAGCTACAATTTTTTTTCTAGCCTTACGAAGCTTGTGAATTAAACTGCACTGGGGAAATTTTCTCAAAATATCGGAAGAACACCAGTTTGTATCTCAGTAGATTTGAACCTGGTCCGTTTGCGTGATAGCTAAGGTCTCTACCGACCGGACTAATTTGGCACGCTCGAGCATATGCTTAAAGCTGTCTGTTTGGTATGCAATGTGTAATCGAATTCTTCCCTCTTTCATTTTACAATATTGCGAGGTATTTTTCATAAAAGTCAGTTTCATATAATTGATAAATTAATTTTTTCAACGTAACGATAGTTTTTTTTTTTACCTTAAGGGAACTTCACTCATTTTCAAGGCGTGTACATACTTAGAGTCGCTTTCCAAAGTTTTTTACTGTCCTTGCCGTCTTGAAAAGAGATTGTTGAATAAATATATATTTACCCGAGTTCATGTCACATTCTGTTACATTTTTAACGTTGTGTCTTTCCTTTCCGTTGTCCGAAGCTACATTTGTTTTAAAGAGTAAAAGATATTTTATTTTACTTCACGTTATTTTTAGAAGCGAATTCCTCCCAGTCTTGTGTATTCAACCCATGGATGAGTACACCACCAAGCGTTGCTTTTTTTTCTTTCAAATAATTAATAAATTTTGTACGCGTATTATTCTTTTTTTTCCAACAAACGTTGTTTTAATAGTTTTCCAGGATATATGTTTCAAGCGGTTTCAAATTTTTTTTTGTTATTTATATACTCCATTCCATGAATTGTTATTCATGGGAATGGAGTGGGTGTATTTCATGGCTGTAATCTAGTATTTCACGGCTTAATCTGATATCTTCGTCGACGCAAAATTTCATTAGGAAATTAATTCGCCTCTCCACATATGGATTTTTTCCCTAACATCCACTAAAATAACACGATGGCGATAGAGTAGTCTTCAACTAACTGGTACCATGAGAGACACAGCAAGTGTTGCCTCTGCGCATGCGCAGTCCAGTTGCTTCCGCCTGCTGTTGGGGGTTGCATTGGTCCACCAGTGGCACTTGCTTGAAGGCCCACAATTCACGGCGATGCTGCAGGGCCATCAAATGCTCGCCAACTGATAGCGCTGCCACCAACGGACCACTACCGGACCGTGAGCGGCAGATTTCAGCCACCAGTGACCCATCACTGCCAGCTGGTGGACAGCAGTTTCCCAGCACTTGTCTTTTTGCTGGGACGTTAAACAGCACCTCCTACATCCGTTGTTGTGCCATTTGTAAATTTGGTCCATCGTGGTGTTTTCTATAAAGATAACGCACGCCCACACACGACACGTGCATCGCAACATACACTTCAGGGTGTGAGACAACTTCCATGGCCTGCACGTTCACCGGATTTGTCCCCCATTTGAGCACGTGTGGGATTTTATGGGACAACGACTTATCCGGTCTCCACGGCCAGCCACGACCATCCCCGATTTACGCGTCCAAGTTGAGGATGCTTGGAACTCAATACCCCAAACTTACATCCAACATCTGTACGACAGACTCCATGCCAGAATTGCACAGTGTGACGCAGTTCATGGCGGTTCAACCTCGTACTAACCATGTTACATGGAAATGTTATTTTTCAGTTTACCAGCAAATATAGCTGTATTTTGCCATAATGTTTCGATCACGTTATACTCTATATTCCGTTATTAAGCTGTATAAATTTCGTTGGTATCAGACGTCTCCTTCTTGGTGTTCTTTTTTCACTTTCCGCCAGTGTATTAGGAGCTTTCCACATATACTGGAAGTCGTCACGGCCTGTCAACGACATGACGCAGACTCCATTTCTTTCAAGCGCGTAGAAATAACCCACCAAAATTCATGACCATCAGAATTCTGATGATATCACAGTGATTTGAATGCTTACACTCCATTCGTCCTGAAGATGCCGAACCAAACACTCTGCGAAACTATAGGCGATGTATAATAAGCATTTTATTGTGAAAAACGTTGCTATTTTTATTCTACTACTCGTTTTGTCCTACCTCTCATCGGTGTTTCTGTTTGTACGTCAGTAGAAATTGCTTTCTGCTTCTAACAGCCAGTTGAGAAATTCATTCTGTGACTAACAGTACAGGCATGCGTACAAGATTATCGGTGTCTATCTTTACGCCTATCAGGATGTTCGTCCTTCCGTAGAATCTTTATCTTCCCTTCTTATGATCAATAGGAGAATTTTTTCTGGGAATGTTAGATATACAAGTAAGATTACCGGTATATATATATATATATATGCACTATATATATATATATATATATATATATATATATATATATGCACTATATGGGATGTAAGGTCAGGTGATGCCTAACATCACAGCCTCTGCTTAACAAATGTCAACCCCGCCTTCTCGTGGTGCATCCTGTTAACACAAAAGGGGCTCTGACGACCGCCAATAGCGGTATAACTATACCATCGGGATTACAGGAAATGCTATCCCACACTCACCAACCCGCTTGGCCAGCGTGGTGAGTTATGGCCAAACCCCTCCAAAATGACTCCACAACTTAAATCTTGGCCCTCAGTCTCCGGCAGCTGGAATGTACCTGGCCAAGGCAGCGGCCAGTGCTACATGAAGGCAGAGGGTGCTAAGAATCCCCGGAGGACCGGACTAGGCTGCCATTTGATGCTGACCTTGGCTACGTATAATGGACGCTCCCTATCTTCTGATTCAAGGCTTCTTGAATTGGAAGAGGAACTACAAAGGATCAAGTGGGACATCGTCGGGCTAAGTGAGGTAAGGAGAAAAGGAGAAGATCTCATTGAACTGAAAAGTAGACATATTTTCTACTATCGTGGGACAGATACTGGCAGAACTATTGGTGTTGGATTTATAATAAACAAGAAACTGAAGGATAAAGTTGTAGAAGTTGAAAGTTCCTCTGACAGAGCTGCACGACTTGTTATCCAACTCTCGAAAAGATACCAGGCTCAGATTATTCAAACTTACGCACCCACCACAAGTCATCCTGAAGAAGAAATTGAAGAATTTATGAGGAAATTCGTCATCTAAATAATAAAGGTAAGCAGCACTTGAAGATAATTATGGGAGATGTCAATGCAAAAATAGGGCAACGGCAACAGAATGAAACTTCAGTAGGTAAATTCAGTCACAGCAACAGAAACCAGCGTGGAAATACCTTCTTTGAGTTTGCAGAGGCAGAAGGGTTTTTCATCTTGAACTAATTTTTCAAGAAAAAGCCACACAGGAAATGGACATGAAGATCTCCACATGGGACGACAAGTGAAATTGATTTTATTATGTGTAACAAAAACGTCGTCATAGAAGACTGCAGTTTGCTAAACAAGTTCAACCCAGGTAGTGACCATAGATTGGTGAGATGTAAGATGCACCGCAACACTAAACTCGAACGTGGCAAGCTCATAAGACAAACAAAATGTATTGACATAACGAACCTTGAAAAACACCATAATACCTTCAAGTTGGAACTGAAGAACAGATTCTCTGCTTTAGAACGCCTAACATCGGAAGAAGTGGATATTTCTGAAGTTAACAGAAAAGGAACCAAAGCTCTTATGGAAACCACAACAAAATTAGCTGGGTCTAAGAACAAGTTACATGTGAACAAAATTATCAGGAAAAACCAAAATGTTGATGGGAAAAAGAAGAGAGATGAGGGCAACTAAAGGAGATGTGACTTCCAAAGTGGGATATATAGAGCTATGCAAGACAGTACGAAAAGGTATCACTGAAGACGTAAGGAAATTCAACTGTGAACTAGTGAGGGAAGCAATTGACAACCACCGACTAAAGATAGCAAAGGGACATCTCAGTAAGGGAAGAAAACAGATTATGACTCAGAGAAAAGAAGATGGTTCTGTAACAAGAAATAGAGGCGAAATCTTGACAAGAGTGAAAGATTTCTACTCCAAATTATATGAAAGGGGTGATACATGTACTCCAGACATTATGAAAGGCACCAGTACCAGAGTTCTTCCAGTCCTCCCAGCAGAAGTTGCACATGCAATCAAGAACATGAAGCGGGGAAAAGCTCCAGGAGAGGATGGAATTACTGTAGACATCATACAAGAAGCAAGTGGAGAAATCGAAACAGTACTCGGCCAAATTTTCACTAGGAACAACGCTACAATGATCCTGCTACATAAAAAAGGTGACATTAAGGATCTCAGGAACTGCAGACCTATCAGCCTCCAATCAGTGGTTTATAAAATCTTCACTAAAGTTCTTTCACACCGGTTGAAGGTAACACAAGACATGGCTCAACCGAGAGAACAAGCTGGATTCATTAGTGGCTACAGCACAATAGATCATATCCACGTACTGAGAGAACTAAGTGAAAAAGCGAGGGAATATGAACATCATTGTGCATGGCTTTTATCGATTATGAAAAAGCCTTTGATTCGGTGAAACCATCAGAAGTTACAATGGCTTTGAAATGCTGTGGTATTGAAGACGTATACATTAATATTATTAATAACATCTATGAAAATGCATCTATTATTAATAACATCTATGAAAAGAACATCTATTATTAATAACATCTATGAAAAGATTCGGCTGTTTGAAAATACAACACACATAAAAATTGGAAAGGGAGTGAGACAAGGTGACACCATATCTTCGAAGCTCTTTAATGCCACATTGGAAAACGTCTATCAATCACTGAACTGGGAAAACAAAGGGGTAAAGATTAATGGAGATTATCTAACCCACCTTCGTTTTGCCCATGACATAGTCATTTTAGCAACTACTCTATCAGAGCTGCATAGTATGATCCAGGAACTTCCTGACAAGAGTAAAGAAGTTTGATTAAAAATGAACTTTCAGAAAACAAAAGTGATGTTCAATGCTTTTACAAGAAATGAAGATTTATCGATTGATGGAGAAGAGCTGGAGATAACAGACACGTACGTTTATCTTGGACAGCAGATATCAAGTGAGGGTCACATTGATGAAGAAATTAATCGGCGTACAAAACTTGCCTGGAGAGCTTTTGGAAGAAACAGCATAATTTTCAAGAGCAATATGCCATTATGTCTTAAAAGAAAAGTGTTTGATCAATGCATCCTTCCAGTGCTTACGTATGGTGCAGAGACGTGGACCTTAAGTAAAAGAGACATACAAAGGCTGCAGACAACTCAAAGAAGCATGGAGAGGTGCATGCTTGGTGTAACCAGGAGAGATAAGATGAGGAACACGTGGATCCGAAAAATGACAAGAGTGGAAGACATCATGATCAGAGTTAAATCCCTGAAATGGCAATGGGCTGGACATACTGCCAGAAGGACAGACCATCGATGGACAGCCGAAATTTTAGATTGGATTCCAAGGGACAGGAAAAGACCCAGAAGAAGACTACATGGGAGATGGGTGGATGAAATTCGAAAGTATGCGGGAGTGACATGGAGGAGACTGGCACAAGACAGATCGTTGTGGAGGAAACTTGGGGAGACCTTCATCCAGCAGTGGATTGATAATGGTTGACAATGATGATGCACTATATTGACAAAAGTCACCGGACACCTAGAAGAGAAACACAACATAGCATTTATTGACATACATTAGTACGGTGTTGGTCCAACTTTGGCTTTAATGTATGCACTAACCCTTCAAGACATGCTTTCGACAAGGTTTTGGAACAGAGCGATAGGTATGCGCTTCCATTCAGTATATAATGCTGCCGCTAAATTTACTTAGTAGTAAGCCTTGGTTCCAAACTTCGGCGGCGTTCTAATTCATCCTACAAATGATCTATGGGATTAAGATCAGGGCTCTGTGCTGGCCAGTCCACACACGATATGGAATTATCGTCAAACCACGCCGTAACAGTTC
This sequence comes from Macrothele yani, assembly GCA_039090855.1. Taxonomy (NCBI): domain Eukaryota; kingdom Metazoa; phylum Arthropoda; class Arachnida; order Araneae; family Macrothelidae; genus Macrothele; species Macrothele yani. The sequence goes on along the minus strand of CM077029.1, from coordinate 163,415,330 downwards.
TTGCTCCATGGCCCGGTGCATTATCCTGCTGGTAGCTACAAGGCTCAGTTCCACAGTATTGCCACAGAGTTGGTAGGGCATAGTTGTCCAGAATATCGAGGTAGACGTGCTGGTTAAGAGGATTGTTCACGATAATCAATGGGCCGGTAATATACCGGGCCGGCAAAACACCTCCACACGAGTACACTGCCAGCTCCAAACCTGACCGTAGAAAGAGTACGCTGTGGTAAATAGCTTTCCCCCGGCTCCCGCCATACCCACACACGGCCATCACACTCATGGATCGTGTATCTGGATTCATCAGTCCGTAGTATCCGTTTCCATTGATCTGCGGTCCGCGATAGATGTTCTTTACACCATGCTAAACGACGAGTAGCATTCGGAGTGGAGATGAAAGGCTTATGAGCAGCCGCACGAGCACGGTAACCCATGGAATGAAGTTCTCGGCGAATGGTACGTCTCCGTCGATTGGCTGTAACGATTCTCCTGAGGCTTCCACATCCTCTATCACTGATTTTCTTTGGTCTGCAGGTACGTTTTGCTGTTTCAGGCACGCCAAGTGTCTTCCACTTATTCAGTACATCCAAAACAGTTGACTTGTGTATGTTTAAACACCTCTCTGCTTCTCTTATGGACAACCCACTAATATAACACCCAATAATCGTTTCTTTCTCAAAGTCAGTTCTCTCCCGCCGCGACATTTTCACTCCACCTTAGAGTGCGATATGATCATGGTCAGCTGCAGGCTTGTTTCTATACCGTTTGCAGCTGTACCGCGCATCTTAACAACGCAGAGGATCCGTTCATTTGCTTTTGAAGTGGCTTCCGGTGACCTTTGTTAATACAGTGTATAAATTCGCTGAAAGTGTTGATTAGAAAAATTTCTTCTCTTTCCTAAAGGACAAAACACGAGCATAAGATTTCAGAAATCTCTCCTTCCATCCAACCAATGCTGAGCTTGAATGTCTCCCTTCCTAAGAAATTGTATCTCTGCTACAAAAATATACGACTGATAAACTTCTTTCCCTGCGTGATAGTGGAAAACGTGAGCGTATGATTTCGCAATAGCTCTGTCCGACAATTCGTCTCTTTGTCTTTCTACCGGTCCGTCCATCAACAGAAATCCTATCTGCCACTGACAGCCAGATCGAAGAAATTCCTTTTGTGACTTATAGGAACAGGTACGAGCATGGTATCTTTAATACCTGTCCCTCCTCTAATAGATCTGTCTGTTCATCAGTAGAAATTATATCCGTAGGTGTAATGGTCAGATTGGCGAAACTGCTTCTGTGACCTAGTGGGAAAGGCATGCGAATACGTTGTCAGATCGCCCGTTGATTTCACATCGCCCGTTGATTTCAGATCGCCCATATGATTTCGTCCGCCCGTCCATTTTAATCTAAAGAAACGACCGTAAAATATTATTTGAAATAATCACTATGCGTTGGGCAAGTGACGGCACGATTTGCAAATCTTCAACGGCACGATATGCAATTCGATATGTAACGGCACGATATGAAATTTTTACACGGAATATCTTATCGACAGAGCATTACGTTTCATTTCGCATACCTCTCATCGTAAGAAAAATTTTCTGAACGTTTTATAAGTTAAATACGAAAACAAAAAGAACACCATGTACTCCCATACAAAAGTAACTTCTCCAGCTTTAACTTTACACTGAGACTTCTCACAAACTTCTTGACAGACAGAAAGACGAAATGACAGACATGTTAAAAACTTTTACATTGTTCTTTTCTATCCTTGCTTGTTACTAGGCTGAAAAAAAAGGTCAGCGGACATTTCTTATATACGACTCTTTTTCCTGTTTAAGTCTTCCGATTAAAATATAAGGAATTTAAATGCTATTTAAAGTAAAACGAGGAACTAAATTTTAAAGAGCTTTTTAACTCTTTCGTGTGGTGCGATGTCAATCACAATGAAATAAATCAAAGTTTATTTCAATAGCTATAAATATGTTGGATTGAAGAGAAATTTTAGACCTGCTTTTTCCTTTATGTAAAAAGTCCCTATCTTCTTTCTCCCACACCGCAAATTTACAGTAAACATCAACTTAAACTTTTTTTTCCACTATTATACATTCTTGTATTTTTTTCACGTTAAACAGCTTTGACACATATAGAGAGCATTATAGTTAATTCGTATGAAAATTAGCAATACAGAAACTATAAACAATGAATAATTCAAATAAAAAATAACTATGTTGAAAAGCTAAAAACTAAAATATGAAAACAATACAAAAAATGTATTTCAAAACATTAAAATATTTTTTGTAAAACTTTTATTTATGTCATAATGATTGACATCGTATCACAAAAAAGAGTTGAAGAGCTCTTCGAAGTTCAGTTCCTCATTTTACTTTAAATAACATTTAAAATAGTTGTATTTTAATCGACAAACTTCAACAGGAAAAACAATTTCATGTAAGCAATGTCCTCTGACTTTTGTTTTCTGCCTAATAACAAAAATTCCATCAAAACAGAAAATTTCCACGTTATTACATCGAATCTGAGGACGAAATGAGTATGGACAAAATGAACGGCTGACAAAGTGAAGAGTGGACTAAATGAACGGTGGACAAAGTCGACAGTGAAGTAAATGAACAGCGGACAAAGTGAACGGTGAGCAAAGTGAACTGTGGACTAAATGAACTAGACCACGAGGACGAAATGAAAAGTGGTTCAAATAAACAGTGGCATAATGAACAGAGGACTAAATGAACAGCGGACAAAGTAAATAGCGGACAAAGTGAACAGTAGACGAAATGAACATTGGACTAAATTAACAGTGGACTAAATGTACAGCGGACAAAGTGAACAGTAGACTAAATGAAGAGCGGACAAAGTGAACAGTGGACTAAATTAACAGCGGACAACGTGAACGGGGGACAAAGTGAACAGAGGACAAAATGAACAGAGAACTAAATGAACAGCGTACAAAGTGAACGCTTGACAACGTGAACCGTGGACGAAATTAACACGGACAAAGTGATCCATCACCGACTGCTTATAGGCTACTAAGTTGCTCACGGTGGTCGTTAAGCCTTCAAACAAGAAAGAAAATATAGAAATCTAAAAAGTTCAGTTTCAGTCCTAATACGATTCAATTATCAGGATTTTCGAAGTGTTGGGCTCATAGACGAAGTTTAATTACGTGCTTATATGCTGAAAATAGCAAGTGTCTTTGCTTTCTGTAAGTATTTGTGATTAATTCTTCACTAATTTCAGCAACTAATCTTTGCACGCTAAAAGTTTCCACAATTAATTTTGAGTTACAATTAAGAGCAAGAAAAAATATGTTTCGGAACAAGAACCATTATCTTGAAGTCTCTTGTGTTGACGTGAACTACCGCAGCAAGAGTGAAATATCTGGTACTCTTATACGGCCACTTGCAAAGATGAAATTTCTCGGACTTTGGTACAAATGCGAAGTTTTTCTTTCTTTCCTCTCATCAGTGCAGAATAGGAGAACATCTGGGGACTGCGAAAAACGTAAAAGTGTGCGACAACTACATTCGCCTCCTTGAACAATGTGTGCACTCCTTTCCTTTTAGAAGAAATTGTACGGCGGGTAGAGGCCATGTGGTGATACCATTAGAAGTCTGCGTCTCAAGCTATCATTCAGCAAAGATATCTGGGGGAAAGCTTAAGTACCTTCATGTAATTAACTACTTGAACTCACTACCATAGCGAAAGCACCCAAAATATCTTATATTTTTATAAGGTTCTGCTGAATTATGAGAACTCATATGTTATACGCTCTTTGCATTACCATCGTCTTTTATCGCTAAATATTACATGCATCAAAAGCAAATGATCTTCATGTTTGGAGCTAATTTAACCGCACGTAATATGTAACGATTAAAAACAATGTTAATGCATAGATAGGAAGTGAATAGACAAAATCTAAATAAAAAGTATTTTCTTTTTTCGGTAATGGAAGGAGGATTGACGATAACCACGAGCAACTTTTTGGACTAGAAGCGGTTGCTCCGTCGCTAGTTTAGTGCACATCGTTCCTGAGGTGGGAAAGAGTCAGCTTACCAAGATAAACACAATACCCATGCCTCAACTGGGATTCGAACCCCTACACCATCTAGAAAGAATGGTCCAAAGCCACCAAAAACTGTATTTTTTTTTGACTTATAAAGATCATCTGCGTTTCTATAAATAGCTTCACTACTGTAAAAGGCATCATTGTCCTGTGAGAAACGTAATTTCATGAGATAAGTGTATCTCACCAAAGAATCGAAATAAAGGCTTTGTACTTAAAAAAGAAAAAAAGAAAAAAAGAAAGAAGGAGATATAAAAGGTTGCACACAAGGAACATATCTATTCAAGAACTCTCTTAGGGACGCCGGAACTATTTTTCGACAACGAGGGAACGACATCAGGATGTGCCTTTTCGTGGCTTCATTAGGACATGCTACCGGTAAAACGATTATATCGATAAATCTAAATTAAAAATTAATTGGATCAATACTATAGGGTTTAAAGATAACTTGAGTTATATATCTATACTATGGCAAAAGATGGTAAACTGCATTGAATACCACAAGAACTATGAATACCACAAGAACTATGAATACCACAAGAACTATGAATACCACAAGAACCGCAGTCCTTATGTTATACATGGAAAACATACGTATGCAGATATATCTTATTCCTTTTTCTTTCTGCTACTTTCTTTCTTTAAAATAAACATTGATTTTACTATTTCAAATAAAATAGGAAACGTCTTTGCTCTTCTTATAAAAACACAATCTCTCAGAATAACTAAGAATATTCAGGTATTCCTTTTTTCAATATTCAAATATTTCAAGATAATTTCAGGATAAATATTCCTTAAAATAAGGCTGACACTCCGTTGGACTGTTTTTTTTTCTTTTTTGTTATGCTGGTACTTCGTTAGACGTTTTTTTCTTTTCTCATACTCAGATCAGATCATATGTAGATGATTTTAGGTAGGGAGTGCATGACCCGAGGTCTTAAACAACCCTTAGGAATAGGAAGCTAGGCGATTTGGGCTGCAGCGCCCTATAGGAAAGTGATACGGAAGTGAGGTAGAAAGAGGAAGGAAAATGCCCTTATTTATAATCGGGGGCCAGTACGCTGGGCCCGACGGCTAAACGTACCCATCCGACGCACTGCGGATATTTAGTGGTCCGTCCGCCTGTGGACACCATGTCTCTGCAACTATTAATCCGATTTGAAAAATTCGTTTTGCATCGGGAAGCTTCAAATGTGCGATTGATGATCCTTTATTTCGTTTTTCTTTTCACGATGCAGATTTGTGCCGCTAGAGGGCGTAAACGCAGATATCGAATTTAAAATACATTTTATTCCATATATTATTTGCTTCTAAACGTCCATTAGAAGAAATTGTCTTACCTTTCGATTCCATTTATGTCGAGATTATTTTAGGTGCAGTCACTTTTTGAAGTTACGCATGGATTTCCCGCTAGAGGACGTAAAAGTAAACTCCGTTTTTCTCGATATCTCTGCTTCTAAAATTCTGATTTGAAAAGTTCTTTCCGCAGCGGAATACAGCTCCTGATGGCAAATCTTTTGCATATAATTTCTAATTTTTGGTAAGAAACGGTTTGGCCACCAGGGATCGTAAGTGTTAGTTTCTGCTTCTGTTGCAGCATTTGCAGCAAAATCTGAGCTAAAATAAAATCTCGACTGAAATAAACTCGCTCTTGTACAGACAGCACTCACGTCGATAAATCTTTTCGGCACATCTAAAAATAATGCATAGTTTCTTCACCAGTGGCTGTGGATTTTTATTTCTTTTTTTGTCGAAATCTCTGCTTGTAAAGGTCCGATTTGAAAAAATCTTTCTTTGTTGGATAGTTTTTAGTGCGAAATAGTTTTCATATGATTTTAAGATTTTCAAGTAATTTATAGACTTTCCGTTAGGGGGCGTAAAGATAAATTGCCTGTCCCCGAATATCTCCGCTTCTAAAACTCCGATTAAAAAATTCTTTCTGCACCGGGTACAGCTTCTGATGGAAAATGTGTTGCATATAATTTCTAATATTTAATAAAGAATGGTTTGGCCATTAGGGACTTAAGTGTTTACTTCTGCTTTTGATGTATTTGTAGCAAAATCTGGGCTCCTGAACACTATTTTCTTAAAGCACACGCCAGCCACCAAAAAGCGTAAATTCACGTTACCGTTTACAACAATACCTGCGCGACTAAAAACCCAATTGAAGAACTTCCTTTCTTCTGTCAAATACAACTAACTATGCAAACTTTGTGTGTGAAAATAATGTACGATTTCGCCGCTAGAATTCGCAAATGCTTAATCTGTTTTTTACGCTTTCCAACCGTAGGTTGAAGAAGCGTATATGTTCCAGCTTTGTCAGTCTGTCCGCACACTAACTCGCGTAGAAATGGTTCGATTTTGATGAAAATTTAGTATGTGGTAGGGGACCACCTGGGGACGAACCCTATTTAAAATGAGCGAAATTGGGTCAAAAGTCAGGACATAGGAGCGGGATCTATTCCATCGCCCTTATGAGTCATAACTTACGTAAAAATGCTTCGATTGCGACAAAACGTTATCATGTTGTTCCGGAGGTACACTGAAAAAGGTTCTGTTGAATATCATCGAAATGGGATCAAAGGCCAGGGCACAGGAGTGAGATTTATTCCACAGCCATTATCGTCATAACTTGAGTAAAAATCCTTCTATTGCGACGAAATACAATATGTAGTTCCAAACGATTTTGGAAGCAGTTCCGCCAAAAATGTTTTTTGTCAGCAATTGCGGGCAGTGCGCATGCGTGAGATTCGTTAGCCATTATTTTCGCACCATAACTTTCGTGGAAATTGCCCGATTTAGATGGGATTTTTAATTACAAAACGGCTTATGTTTGGTAGCTCTTGATAATAGGTAACACGGGCACAAAGAGATTTAATTTTGATATATGTGAACCTCAAACGTTATTCCATAATTTAGTACCCTCAAAACCAAGGCATTTTCCTATGATTTCTGGTATGTTGGAAAGCGTAGTATAATCAATACATTGCATGATTTTAATAGCTTGTTCTCAATATCTCTGCTTTTACTGTATATGCGCGATTTAAAAGATTGTTTCAATACCGGATGCCATTTTCCTTGTAGACCATTTTAGGCTAGTATACGAGCAATTTTGTTGTTCACAGGTCTGTCTGTAGGTGCTCTTTGTGCATCGCCGCTTCTAAAAATACTGTGGAGAAATTTCTTCTTTATTGTGTGCCATTCGCTACACTAGACATGTGGGGCATTATCATCTTTACATAATGCACAGATTTCCATCTATGGGATGTAAAGGTCGAAACCTTTTTCTTGCTATTGCTGCTTTCGGGAGACGTATTTGAAAACTTTTTCCTTAGCATAGCTTTTTTCATGCAGAATATTTTCCGCCTATTTTCAACTTTTCCATTATGTAAAATTATTAGGCTAGAAGGCATACAGTTATATAATGTTTCCTTCTCTGGTATATTTCTTCTTTGAACTGCTTGATTTGAAAATCTTTTTGCCCCTCATACCTTCCTTGTGCTATGAGAAACTTTTTGTGCGCAATTTGTTGATTTTCGTAACAAGCTTTTTAGCCACTGGTGGAACCAAGGAGATATTTCTATTTCTGGATGTTTTATCGATTGTTCAAATAGGTTGATTGTTTTTCTAACCAGTTCCATTGACTTTCAATAGCTTTGATAAATTTAACGTAATTATAAATACACCACACTGTGAACACCCAAGAGACGCATATAGCGCATTAAATCAGTTTAATTTTGTGGCGTAGTAAGTACAAAGATTTGCCAAGCTTGAAAAAGCCTCCCAGTAGAGTGCGAAAGCTTAGCGAATCTTTGTACTTACTACGAGACAAAAATAAACGGATTTAATACGCTATATGCGTCTCTTGAGTGTTTGATAAATTTAATTCGCGTCAGAACCGATTCGAAAGACGTGCTCATTACAACCGAAGATTCGGTGTCATCTTTCTTGTTTTTATTAGAATGGAAACTACCGGCACAGAATTCGGCGGCCCACCGTACAGGTGACTCAGTGCAAGTCTACATGTGTGGATCCCTCAGCACGTGCTAATTTGATTTAAAATAAGGTTTACGCAAGGTAGCTGCACTCCTAAAGTGTTGAAAATCGGCGATGCTTCTATATCATCAGGCTGTATAAATTCTTGACGCATTGCCAAAGATATGAATTATCTTCTAAAAGCCTGAAGGGAAGAATTCCTAGTGTAGTCTGATACCTGTAATTATTTCCAAAGTTTTCTTGTGTTTTTTTTTCTTCACTTTAGTTAGATTTCATGACCAACAGAATGTGTACTATAGAAAACGCGTAAATGTACACTGAAATGCCAAAAAAACTGGTACAGACGAGCTTATGCAAAATACATAGCAACGTCAACTATGCGCGTACTCGTTTGCGTCCGCCAGTGCGTATATAAAGCGATAGACATCCTTGCCAGCTGTCAGAGCTGTTTTCGGCATGATAATGACAAGTAATAACGATTTAAGCGATTTTCAACGCGTTGTCATAGTTGGCGCTCGTGAGATGGGCCATAGTATTTCGGAGGCAGAAACGAAGTCCGGATTTTCACGGACGACCATTGCAAGGGTGTACCGCGACTACAAGAATTCCGTCATAACCTTCAACCTACGATACCAGTGTGGCCGTAAAAAGACATTGGGTGAAAGTGACAATCGTCGGCTGTCAAGAATCGTTTCACGCGATAGGCATGCAACACTCTCGCAGGTATCATCGGAATTCAATGCTGGGGCCTCAACAAGCAGCAGCGTCCGGACTGTGCAACGTACCCTGCACGATATGGGCTTTGGGAGCCGACGCCCAACTCGAGTTCCCTTGATCAGTGCACGTTACAGAGCTATGCGCCTCGCTTGGGCACGGCAACAGCGGCACTGGACACTTGATGACTGGAAACAAGTAGCCTGGTCTGACGAGTCGCGTTTCCAACTGTATCGGGCAGATGGAAGGATTCGTGTGTGGCGCAAACCCCATGAAGCCATTGGTCCCAGCTGTCAACAGGGAACTGTACCGGCTGGTGAGGGGTCCGTAATGGTATGTGGTGTATTTAGTTGGACTTCACTGGGACCACTGGTACGTCTACAAACTTCTGTGACCGGCCAACGCCATGTGCACATCCTTTCTGACGAAGTACACCCGTTCATGTCCTGCATTCATGCTGATGTGTTGGGCCTGTTCCAACGTGACAATGTTCTTCCACACAAGTGTCGTAACGCCACATTATGGTTAGAGGAGCATTCATCTGAGTTTGGGGTGTTGCCATTCCCACCCAAGTCCCCAGATCTGAAGGTGCTAGAACACATTTGGGATGCCATGCAACGCGCTATCGAACAACACAGGAGTCAGAGACCTCGGAATGCACCCGAATTGTGGAACGCTCTGCAGGAAGTATGGTGTGCATTGCCTACAGCATATTTCCAGAAGCTAGTGGAGTCCATGCCCGTCGAATTTCTGCAGTCCTGCGCTCCCGTGGGGGACCTACCAAGTATTAGACTGGTGTACCAGTTTTTCTGGCACTTCAGTGTATATTGCTATGCCAAAAGCTTTTACCTTCAGTGAAATGGGAGATCAGGTCATTTTGAAATACAGCTCATGTGAAAGAGCAGATTGATATTGGCAACAAAACACGATGCCACGTTTCTGACTCGCACCAATGTTCAGTCTGCTGCTGGTGAAAATGCTGCATTGGTAACCTTTGTAGATAATTTATGCTATGCATCTTTCGTATGCCAAGATCTTTGTGTGTGTGAAAAAAAATGAGTTATTCGAGAGTACGCATTTACTTACGTACAGCACGTTGTATTTATTCGCGTCACTCACGACCACACCGAGTCACAGTCCGGTACATATTAAATGGAATTAAGTCATAAAAACATTCAATTAAGTTCACTAATTCCTGACATTGAGCAGTACTTAGGTAGGTGGATTAATGAATGTATTGTCGCAAAACTAATAAAAGAAGATTTGTGACTCATAAAAGTAAATATGTAATAACTATAGGGGCAGCAATAGTGTTTCGACGGTTTAGTTTTTCTAAAATAACACATTTTTTTTATTATTAATATATATTATTCAGATTTAAAAGAACGCACGAAGGGACACTGACACCGATGAAATGTGATATAGCTAAGAAAATCCATCTGCTCATGCGCAAGCTAAAATATCACCTCATGATAAAAAGAAAATCTGAATCGCAAAAGCGTTAATGAATGGAATTAGAAACTTTTGGCCAAGGATATCTACAGGTTCCACCTCATAGTGTTGCAGATTATCTTAAAACTTTTGTTAATACTGTAGCAGGTACCGTAAAGAGGAAGCACAATTTTGCTACGCCGCACCATTTTCGTAGCATCAAAATGCGTTTTTGTATAGGGTTTTGTCATATTTTGCATCAGGTTTTCATAATTTACGCAGATTGCAGTGAGATATTGCTACATTTAGGTAAAATGTGATGAAATAATGTTCAGCAATAGTTTAGTAAAACATATTGCTGAGTAACAATAAAATTAACTATTATTGCGCCACTTCATGGGACAGCATGCGGCACAATCAGATTTAAACAACGGTTTTGATAATGACGCACCATTATACATTTTTATTATATGGAAATTTTTTTACTTGCAACTACTTTCGGGAAAGATGCATAGCATTAAAAGGTTTAAGTGCGGAACAGAGTCTTGCATCCTTTTCGGAAATCGCTCCTCCACGAGTAACGGTCGGAAACGTTTCGTGAATTTGTCAGAGGCCAAGATCAAATGGAAAACGAACTTAGTCATTCCCATACCACTGCAACGCGTGAAAACGTCAATGTTCTGAGGAAAGTAGTAAAATGAGATCATCGTATTACCACTTCTCTAACAGAATCATCTCTGAACATGGGATCAATCGTAGCGCAAATAATCATCTCTGAACATGGGATCAATCGTAGCGATATAATCATGTACGATTATTAGCGCAAATAATCGTACATGATTATATCGTGCATCCGCAAGCGATGCATTCTATGGGCTTCTCATTCACTGACAAACCCGCAAGAGTACAGTTGTGTTGAATGGTGTGATTTCATGCTCGCCAAGTTCGACGAAGAGAAAAGCAGAGATACTTACAGCATCCTGACCGGTGACAAATCGTAGATATACCACTATGACCAGAAATGAAACAGCAAGCAACCGGCTGATGCTTCCAAATTGAGAATCCTCCGAGGACAGACCGAAGAAGCCTCAGTGCAAATTGAGAATCCTCCGAGGACAGACCGAAGAAGCCTCAGTGCAAATTGAGAATCCTCCGAGGACAGACCGAAAAAGCCTCAGTGCAAATTGAGAATCTTCCGAGGACAGACGGAAGAAGCCTCAGTGCAAATTGAGAATCCTCCGAGGACAGACGGAAGAAGCCTCAGTGCAAATTGAGAATCCTCCGAGGACAGACCGAAGAAACCTCAGTGCAAATTGAGAATCCTCCGAGGACAGACCGAAGAAACCTCAGTGCAAATTGAGAGTCCTCGGAGGACAGACCGAAAAAGCCTCAGTGCAAATTGAGAATCTTCCGAGGACAGACCGAAGAAGCCTCAGTGAAAATTGAGAATCCTCCGAGGACAGACCGAAGAAGCCTTAGTGAAAATTCAGAATCCTCCGAGGACAGACCGAAGAAGCCTTAGTGAAAATTCAGAATCCTCCGAGGACAGACCGAAGAAGCCTCAGTGCAGGGGAATAAAAATGGTTGCGCGTTTATTCCCTAGAACGGGACACGTGGCGACAATTGTCCTTGAAAATCCGCGAATAGTCACTGCGAATGGTATACCTTCCACTGCCTTCCAAAGATTATGGCGTCCAAGTTTGTCCGCGCCGGCATCGAAAACGGCTCCCCTGAATCCAGAGTAAGTCGCTCTGTTAACTGAGCTACGCAGGCCGAATGTCTCGCTGCTAACTGCCTTTATCTCATGTAGGTCCTGCGGTGCAGGCACGTCACATCTATGCCCCCTCCCCTACGCGAAAGAGGGCAGGGGCATGGCCCACGAGTCAGCCGGGACCATGTGCCGCCGTAGGCAATCATCCCATGAAGAACGTGCATTTAAGAAATCCCATACAATTTGGTGTGTGGAACGTAACATCACACTGATTTATTTTTTCGAAGCACTGAAGAAGGGATTCTCATTTTTCCTGTCTCGCCGTGTGGAAAGAACATCACATCATTGCGAGAAACTTAACAGCCGGGTCATCTATGAAGTTCGGGCACCAACATAACGTACACGTTTGTTCGCTCCGGCCATCGAATCCGGGTCCGCTCACTCCGGAGTAAGTCGCTCTCCCAACTGAGCTACGCGGACATGTGCTATCACTGCTACCTTCCTTTGTCTCATGTGCGTCACAAGATCATCGCAGGGTGTCAGAAACACAGCACTCTATATCGAAGAAGGGACACCGTCTTCTGCACAATGAAAATGCGACGGTGCACACTGCAATCAAGACTAAATTTCTTGGCCGTAGAAGCAGTGCGGCTGTTTCCCCATCCAGCTTGATCTCTTGACTTGCATTGTGCAGCTTCTTCTTGCTTCCAAGAGCCAAAGAAGAACTATGATGACGTAATTTTTAATCAAATGATATCTTATCTGGGTTAATTAGAAAGCACCTGCCAGTATTAAGAAAACACCTTAAGAAGAGACAGTTTGAAAGCAGTTTGGACAAATGCAAAAGTGTAAAAAATAATACAGACTGCCTTGAAAAATTCTAAATGTTTTATTTTTAAATACACTAAATATATATGCATTATACTAATTAGTTTCCGCATGCCCCTCTTATAAATAATTTTACACAATTTTTTTGGCAACGGGTAGCTAAAAAAAAGAAAAGATTGCCCACATACACTATCTACCAACAAGTAATTGGGCACCTTTGAAATCGACGATATCTGCGGTCCTGATACACGTCACGGACGCCGCCGTTAAATATCGTGTGGGAAACAACAACACAACCAGTCGCATGTAAGATGCCACGCAGTTCGGAGCTCTCTGATTTCGAGAAAGGTGTAATCGTCGGGTATCACAGAAATGGCCGATCCATACGTGACATATCCAGAGAGTTGAAGTACCCAAAATCAACAGTGGCCTACGTGATTGGAAAGTGGAAGATGAGAGGTGATTGTCGGAATGTGCCCTGAACCGGCAGACCCACAAAACTGGGAGTCAGAGACCGACAAATGCTGGCCAGAGAAATTCGAAGGAACCGCACCAAATCGATGGGCCACATCCGCGAGGAGTTTCAACATGCATCCGGGAGTGTTTTTTCGATGAATACCATCCGTAAGGAAGCCCATCTGCTCGGTTATCATGGACGTGCTGCCGCCCACAAGCCTTTGGTCACCAAGTCCAATAGCGCTGCTCGGCTAACGTGGCGCAAAGAACGTAGACAGTGGGCCGTTGAACAGTGGAAACAGGTTATCTGGAGCGACGAATCAAGGTTCATCCTCTACCGTTCGGATGGCAGGGTCTGGCTTTGGCGTCTGCCTGGAGAACGCCTCCTGCCGGAATGTATTCTGCCAACTGTGAAGTTCGGCGGCTGTGGAATTATGCTATGGGGGTGTTTCTCCTGGTATGGCACGGGACACTTGGTCGTGATATGTTGCTGAAAATCTGTGGACACCTGATCAATGTTTTCAGATTTTTATCAACATTATCCACGTTTTTCTTGAAAGAAAAAATAAATAAATCAAAGGGATAATAGTAGTCAGTTCAGGAAAGGGTGACGATTCTTCCCTGGAGTGATTTGCTGTTAAACTTTTCGTAAATTTAGATTTCACCTCCCCTGGGTTCGATTTTTGGATCCAGAGAGAAAAGTCAAAAGAAAGTCACAGAAAATTCAATTTTCTCATCGCTATTTTTTTTTCTCCTCTTCTCTGCTTAATGTACAAAATGAGTGTTTTTACTTTGCTAAGGGATAGGAGAGTAGCAAAGGGCTACCCTCCCGCCGATTCAGTATTTCAGAATTTATCATCGCTCTGGGGCTAGCCTATGGACTTTTTGGTTGAGTTCCAAGGTTAAGCATATAAATTGTGAATACTCAGCCCAGCAGGAGGGAAACGGCAGTGCACATAAGAAAAAAATGGAAGGGATGTAATATTCTGAGTGAAGAGTAGTGTAAATAATGTTTATTTTTTCTCTTTCTTTTACCTTTGTTGTGTGAACAAAATTGTAGCATTTGTATTATTCATTATCTAATCTATGAGTAGGATGATTCAGAAGTTAGTAGGATGTATTATAATTTTAACTTTGAAATTATGAAGTTGGAGAGGTAAGGCTGGGATGGACTTGATAAGTGGGCCTTAAAAAACGAGAATAAATGTAATCCAAATCAAGAAAAAAAAAGGGTAAAGAATAATCTTTCGCCGGGGCAAGTAATTTCATAAGTGATATTTCTTTTGTTGAGTATTAAAAAAGGAATGCAAGAAAAAGAAAGCTGGTCTATGCTCAAAATAGGTAGTGAAAAAAAAATGTAGTTCTTTTTATGGTATATGATGTATGTATTTATATTTTCTGTAAGCCAAATGCAGTTCCTTTCTTCGTCCAACGGTCACTTTTTTTTTCCCAAGCTCATTCCAAGAAAAGGGTATGAGGAAAGAATGCCCACGGAAAAAACGCCCACGGAAAAATCGCCCACGGAAAAATCGCCCACAGACAAAATGCTCACGGGAAAATTATGTGATCGACTGATAAGTTTATATGTCTGTTATAAACGGTGTTCGGACAACTGGTCACAGACTGCTGGCAAAAAAGCATTAGGGGTCATATAAAAATTGCGGTTTCTTGGCCACCTCACCTGCATAACGCGAATATGGGAATGACGGAATGAAAACTTTTAGAAGGGCCTAAACGTTAGTCCTAATATTATTTTCTGCCTGAGTAATACCGCAATATTAATAATTTGATGTGTAAAATATTTTCTGCAAACCTTACAAATACGAGAGGAAAGTTCGGATTGCACTGATGAACTGTTTTAAGGGGCCGTATAAAAATTGCGTTCTGGGCTGCTCCGTGGCTACGTTTCCTCGAGATTGGTTATCTGACACACATAAAATGTCCGTAATTTCGTATTTTCTTATTTACGATATTTTTCTAGAAACTACAACTAAACAAATTCTCTGCGAGTATGTGCAAACCCAGGAAACTTGTCGGGAGAGGGGCGGGGGGGGGTGCTTAAAACCTAAAATATAAAGAATTTCTGGTCCGATCGGGAGATTTCCAGCGTTTACAAGCTACAACTCGTCGAATTATCTGAGGGTATCTTCTGCCTCAGGAAACTAGTTGGGGAGGGGGGGTAATACCAAAATCGTAAAATATCAAGAATTTCTCTTCCGATCGGGAGATCTTCAGCAAGTACAAACTGCAACTCGACAAATTTTCTTAGCGCATGACCGCTCTCTGGAAACCTGTCGGCGAGGGGGGGGGGTAATACCAAAAGTGTAGAATATGAACAATTTCGTCCGATCGGGAGATTCTCAGCAACTAGCAGCTACAACTCGACACATTATCTGAAGGCATGTGAATGATGAAACTCTCCGGGTTGGAAGAGAAATACTTAATATTTTACACTTTTGGTATTACCCCCCCGACAGGTTGGCTGAGTAGGCACGTGTCCTCAAATAATCTGTCGAGCTGTAGCTTGTAAATGCTGATAATCTCCCGATCGGATTAGAAATTCATCATGTTTTTCAAATTTAGTATTAACCCCCCCTCCCTCCGACAGGTTTCCTGAGGCAGCACATGCGCTCAGATAATTTGCAGACTTATAGTCTGAAAACCCTTAAATCTTTTGCTGAGATGTAGATCATAAACATTTGTTATAAAGAATTACATTAATTGGAAAAATCAGAATACAGCAGCTGGTGAACAAGCATATACTGACCGCAACTCCGCATTATCCACGAGTGACTGTTTATCAGTCAAATTAAAAATGTAGCAACTATTGAAAAATATATATTCTATATGTATGGGTGTACAGATCCTTCTTGCTGACCACCGAACTGATTGTATGAAATCAGTCACCGAACAAGGCCGTTCCCTCTCTCTCTCTCTCTCTTTTCTACAGCGGGTAGAGAGAGCCATCTGCTTTTCGTCACAGTCGTTTGTGTCCAGCTCCGCAGGTGCGAGATAGATAATTCAACGGAGCTCACAAAGCGACAAGACCCCACCCACCCCAAGAAACAAACCATATATGTCATCTAAATTTATCGGTTGCTTCGAAACTTGCGGCAGTATCAAGTTACTTCTTGCTCCCAGAACCAGAATTTGCCCCCCCCTCCCAGAGGTTGGTAATCTGAGTCATATAAAGTCATATAAAGTTTCCGTGATTTCGTCTTTTCTTAATTGCGATAAATGTAATTCTTTATAACAAATGTTTATGATCTACAACTCAGCAAAAGATTTAAGGGTTTTCAAACTACAAGTCTGCAAATTATCTGAGCGCACGTGCCTACTCAGCAAACCCGGGGGGGGGGGGGGGTATATGATATTTGTGAAATATATAGAATTTCTTGTCCGATCGGGAGATTTTCAGCATTTACAAACTACAACTGGAGACATTATCTCCCGGCATGAACATACTGAGCAAACCTGTCGGGGGAGGGGTTGATTCCAAAAGTGTAGAATATGAAGAATTTTGTCCCTAATTTTTTGGTGCCTAATTTTTTGGTTCCTTTCTCTTCCGACCCGGAGATTTTCATCATTCACATGACTTCAGATAATGTGTCGAGTTGTAGCTGCTAATTTCTGAGAATCTCCCGATCGGACGAGAAATTGTTCATATTTTACACTTTTGGTATTACACCCCCCCCCACCTCACCGACAGGTTTTCAGAGAGTGGACATGCGCTAAGAAAATTTGTCGAATTCTTGATATTTTACGATTTTGGTATCCCCCCCCCCCCCCGACTAGTTTCCTGAGGCAGCAGATATCCTCAGATAATTCGACGTGTTGTAGCTTGTAAACGCTGGAAATCTCCCGATCGGACCAGAAATTCTTTATATTTTAGGTTTTAAGCACCCTCCCCCTTCCCCGACAAGTTTCCTGGGTTTGCACATACTATCAGAGAATTTGTTTAGTTGTAGTTTCTAGAAAAATACCGTAAATAAGAAAATACGAAATTACGGACATTTTATGTATGTCATATAACCAATCTCGGGGAGACGTAGCCACGGAGCAGCCCAGAACGCAATTTTTATACGGCCCCTTAAAATTTTTGTGGCCAATTCTTCACTTAGTCTTAGCTCAGAAAATCATGGAAATGTCTAAATTTCTTACTGAAAATGAAATATTAAAAAAAAAAATTATGAACAATAGTTGCTGAAGTAGTGTGGAATATAGCCACACGAAATTTGTTTATGCAGAACAATTTTATGGCACTGAAATTGCAATGTGTCCAGTTCCACGTACCCGCCAAATGACAACACAAAATGGCACCACATTTTTAATTTTTTGGTCCCTACAAAATACATACACAACTTTTGCTGTGAGAATCGCAGTTCATTTTGGGTGTTTAAGTCGTGAGGAGTTGTTGATCCAAAGTGCATGTTGTTCGCAAATATAACAAACAGATGTCAGAACTACAGAGGTATTGATGTATAGCAGTTGGCTTGAAGACAACGGTGAATCATTAGTATGTTTTTAAATAAATGTTACATAAGACTACCACTGCTTTCAGGCCAACACCATACAACCTCTACAGTTCATCAGTGCAATCTGAACTTTCCTCTCGTATTTGTAAGGTTTGCAGAAAATATTTTACGCAACAAATTATTAATATTGCGGTATTACTCAGGCAGAAAATAATATTAGGACTAACGTTTAGGCCCTTCTAAAAGTTTTCATTCCGTCATTCCCATATTCGCGTTATGTAGGTGAGGTGGCCTAGAAACCACAATTTTTATATGACCCCTAACGGTTTTTTGGCCAGCAGTCTGTGACTAGTTGTCCGAACACCGTTTATAACAGACATATAAACTTATCAGTCGATCACATATTTGGTATTTTCCCCTCACTACAACGCTGTGGTGAAATTCTCCGAACAGAAACACCACCCCGAGAAATTTCCCAGCTGGGTTCCGTGGGCTGGCAAAGAGGGTTTTATGCTGAAGAGTTATAGTACGTACTGTCAAGCTCTGAACGGCAGGAAAGCAGGCGTGCATAAAAATTTATGTGTTTCCCTCCAAAAAGGCAAGAAGGGTCATATCAGATTACACATGTGCCTGGTCGCTGAGAGTTCCCGCGCTTTTGTTTTTCCCCCACCCTACCTTCCTCTGATTGTAAGAGGAATGTCACGTGGGCAAGCACGAAACAATTGCATGGTTTTGACCGGCTGACCAATGGGAGCAAAAGTGTCCCTCGTGGACTGCGCTGATTGGCTCTCTGTGTTCTTCTGCGAGAGAGCGTCGTTTTGAGTCTGGAAAAGAAAAGCCAGGAAAAAGAAGTGGGACGTGAGGAGAAGGAAGGGAGAAAGAATGCAGGGCAATTGGAAGATAGTCCTGGTCATCTGTGGTTATCCACCACCAGCCAGGAAAAAGATACAAGACCTCATCCCTGTTCCAAAAAAAAAAAAAATTAATTAAGCAAACAGCGGCTCTAAAACAGACTCCAGAGCATGAAGGGGCCCGGGTCGAGGTGTACCTCCACCACCAGGCAGTTAGGCCTAAGAAAAAAGATATTTGCAGGGCAGTGAAGAGGTCAACCGATGCGTGCATCTCCACCCCAGACGAGACTTGGCATTCGATACCTGCAACCTAATTCATGATGGTCAATGACGGCTCCGGGAAGAAAGCATCCTAACGTACCAGTTGCACTTCGTCAGTGAGCGTATTCAAAGCATTCAACCTTCCAGCAGTTGTCAGCCTAAGACGTGATGATCCGACCTATTTGTGAATTTCATCACCGATTCTCCCTCATCAAGGGGTAAGTTGTATACACCAATTCTATTTTTGGCCCTTTCGTAGAGCCGAAGTCGGCACTACAGTAATCAGATTAGCAGTATGCTCTAAAGAAAAAAGGTACTTTCCGTCTGCATGTCGGAGGTTATCCAGTTAAGATTCATCAGGAAAGACAGAGGGAACTGTACGTGACATTGCTCTCACAAATGTAGTAGACATATAAAAAAAAAGTTAAACTCACAAATATGATTGCAAATCGTGATAGTTTACTCGCCTCTTCAAGGCGGGAATTTTCATGTTAAGATGTTAACACTTCACAGTTCACCTGTGCATACCTGCCTTAAAAAAAAATATATATATATATATTTTGAGTTTCGTTGATAGAGAGAAAGATATAAGTAATCTTAATCTACACCTATATATATACCTATATAAATATACACTTATAAATATTGGATCCAGAATTTTGATATTTGTTCAGAGAAGATACAATTTGTTTTGATAACATGTAAGCAAGCCACAAATGTAAATTAACGTTCACGCTGTGTTAACAAATGACATTATTCACGTGGACTCTGCCATGATTATGTAAGATCGATCATTTGAATTACTGACTTCACATATGAGTGGGCCAGTGAAGCCTTAGCGAAGTGCTAAATAGTAAATGTATTAAACCTTTCATAGCAATATTAATATCTGTCCTATTTGTGCATGTTGTTATTGTTGTAAAAATAAATATAGGCATTAGCCTTTCAAAAAAAACAAATTTTAATTAGAATTGGCTATTCAGTTTTCTTGCTGTCTCTTAAATTTCTGAGTAATGGCACTCATCACCCAACGTTCCGACGTTGGCTAGGAAGTCCCTTGGTTGTTGTGTACATAATGATAATGTCCTAGTAGGTAAAATAATTACGGTCTGATATTTTTTTCTCATGCTTACAAACACGAGTTTATAAACACGGTCTCTTTGAGTTGACACATATGTTACACATGTACCAAAAACACAGGGCTGTAGTTATTCCTCGGTTGAAACAAAACTCACAGAAACACTAACACAGGAGAAAACTCAGTTGTGCTATAACAAATATGACATCTCAAAGTTTCTTCTTATAAGTTTAATTTCAGGTTGTTTCAAAATGCATCTACCCATCTCTCCCAAAGTTAAATTTTAGTCGAAATTCAAAATTTCCCTTCAGATTTAATTTTGGCTACCTATTTAATAAATATATAACGTGGCGGAGATTTCCGCCACAACAGTCGCAATTCCTGGTAGACTCAACGCCGAGACCTACTGCACCATTTTGGATGACCATGCGCTTCCTACGTTGTGGCAGTTTTACGGGGTGGACCCATGTTACTTTCAGGATGACAATGCCACCTGTCATGTTGCAAGGTCCACCATGACTTGGTATGGTGACAATGGGGTTAATCGAATGAACTGACCTGCGCAGAGCCCAGACCTTAACAATATCGAGTTCCTCTGGGACGAGTTGGAGCTTCGACTTAAGGAAAGCCCCCACCGTCTAAAATCGGTGAAGGAACTGACCTGTCTTCTCCAGTGGAAGAAAATACCGCTAGCCGTCGTACAACGCCTGGTTGAGAGTATGCTCCGGAGGGTCGCAGCTGTAATCGCCGCTCGTGGAGGCTCCACCAACTATTAAAGGTGAATAAACTTCGTTTTCCTTTGCTATCACAGGTGTCCAATTACTTGTTGGTAGATAGTGTATTTTCTTAACAACAAATTTACTATTTAGGTTGCTATTTGTTGCAAATTACCATGATATAATATTTAAAAACAAAATAAAATATTAAAAATTTTTTTACATAATATAGCATTACGTAATTTAATATATTCAGAATTTTTTTATTCTTACCAAAAGAATTGAACCAGATAATTCAGTACAACCCATTTTGTTTGCTTCTATATCATTCTAAATATGGAGAGTAAAGAAAAGTAATGTCTCTCCTAATTGTCAATGAGTTTTGCGTTTTGAGGAATGTTATTTTGCTCTTCTTCTTCTTTGTTTTCCCAGTGCGGACTTTTCAGTTTCTCAGTCATGTTCTTACGTGGGAAAAAATAAGATTATAAGAGTACCATTAAAATCCACCGTCTTTATCGGTAGGGAGATAAGCAGCTTAACCTCAAGAAAGCAATTCCTTGAGTCCATAACCGAATTTTACATGTTGACTGAACGCTAATTGATTCTTCACACGCTTTCACGCTATAAGCTGCTTTTATGGAGACCATGTTATTAATTTCTTTGCATTTGAATTTTGATCGAACAACGTTTCTTTTCCCAGTTTTTTCTTCCTTTTCTGCGCGAACAATCTGTGATTAAGTGTTCTATTACCGATTGTTTGATACAGCGCATTTGTTCATTGATTATTTTACCATACCCTTAAAAATAATTTCTCTTGCGATGCAATGATTGCATGAGGTTTTGCCACTCTTCAATCAAAACTATGCAAAGCTTCATGACGGCAAGTTATTAAAACTCAGCTCCTACTTCACACATTTAGTTTACAATAATAATTTATTTCCTTTTGGGTATATAGTCAAAAATACTGTTGTTTTTTTGACGAAGAACAACGTCTTTCTCCGCGCTGGGTAGGGAGGGGTTAACAACGGCAGCACTGATGCAGCGAAAACACGTCACACTTTGAACGCATATATCTTCGAAATTAATAATCGTAGAGTAATAAATAATACATCATTAGATAGTTTATAGAGTCCCATTTATAACAAAACAAGTCTTAGCCCTCCACCCTTCGATACAGTAGCGTTAGAGAGAAACTAAATTTCCAGTGATTCTGCTTCGCAGCACGCCCTTTTAAGGTTGACAACTAGTGAATAGTAGATAATGATAGCAATCACCTCAGCCCCCCGCATTCCTCAGCTGAAGGTCAGAGCTAACCGACTTATATGATAACCGAAATAAAGTGGATTTAAAATTTATGTATTTTGTAGATAGAAAAAAATTTGAATCGAACTCGGGTGACCGATGACATCAATAACCCAAGTTCGACTGTAGAGCCACAACCTTCCACTTCAACTGCACAATTTGAGCCTGAACAGCAAGAACGGATGGAGATTAATGTCATCGATCAAAATTTTGAAGTTTTCACACCGAGCATGGAATACCAATCAATGTACATCGCCAGGCTTCACAACTTCGCTGGATAATGAATGTGTTACGTCTCAAACCTTTACACCGGCGATACATTCTAAATCTAAACAAGAACAAGAGCAACAAGAAGAAGAGTACATTAGACCCGAGGTGTATCGTCAAATTTATAACAAGACAACTAAGGAATTTGAAAAATTGTTTCAGAAGAACGATTTGTTCAGAAACAATTTTAGCAATAACTACTGAAAACGATGATACTACGCCTTCTACTAATATAAACGTAAAATCAACATAAGTCACTATGAATTGTATACAGTATAAGTTGCTTTTAAGTAAATAAAATAAAACATTTCTTGCGTTAGAACTAGTGAGATAGTGCCATGCAATAGTGAAAATTTACTTAGTTTAAGGTTGCGGCACAGTATGTACTGTGCCCCCCCCCCTTTTTTTCTTTTTTTCACACGCAGAAGGGCTGGTGATAATTTAATGAAATTCAGGAAACTGAAAGCATGCAAAAATGTACACATGAGTGCATTACCAATAACAAACATGAAAAGGTACAAAAGTTGCAAAGGGAAGCAGCAATATGTTTACTACCCTTGCACAGCAATTCATGCTTGAACATGTCAGGGAAGTCTACCGTACAGTTGTGCAATAGCCTCCTGAGAGATATCGCGCCATGTTTCGTGAAGTCGCTGTACTAGGTGCGCGACAGTCACTGGCTGACTTCAAGGTTGCAACTATCGACCCATCATGACTCAAACATGTTCAATGGACGAAATGTTGGGTGAACGCTCTAACCGTGCTAGTACAGCCATATTTGGTCTTGAAGCCACTGATCTAATGTGGGCTCTATGGATGCATGCTTTATCCTGCTGCAAATTGATACCTTAATGTTGAATAAATTGATACCTTGATACAAATTGATACCTTAATGTTGAATAATTGATACCTTAATGTTGAATAATTAATCTTGATACAAATTGATACCTTGATACAAATTGATACCTTAATGTTGAATAATTGATACCTTAATGTTGAATAATTGATACCTTAATGTTGAATAATTAATCTTGATACAAATTGATACCTTAATGTTGAATAATTAATCTTGATACAAATTGATACCTTAATGTTGAATAATTAATCTTGATACAAATTGATACCTTAATGTTGAATAATTAATCTTGATACAAATTGATACCTTAATGTTGAATAATTGATACCTTAATGTTGAATAAAGGGAACAAACACATGAATAAATTGATACCTTGATACAAATTGATACCTTAATGTTGAATAGTTGATACCTTAATGTTGAGTAATTCATACCTTAATGTTGAGTAATTCATACCTTAATGTTGAATAAATGGAACAAACACTGACTGTAAAATGACGTTGACGCATTGCTGGGCAGTTAAAAGTATCAGTAATATGACTAGTTGGGATAGAAATGTGTTATGATTTAAGGGAGTATTATTTCAACAAGGTTTTAGGGCTCTGTGGGCACTATCGAAAACACCAAAATCGAGCAGTATTCCTTTCCCCAGGATGGCGAGCAACCGATTGTCTACCGTCATTTTGACCAAACCAAAAGGGGCACTCGTCGCCGAACGCTACAATACTGCACTGTTGTGCAGGACGATACGCTAGCAATGAAAACTGTAGCTACGTATTGTTTACCGTCCGAGTAGTAAGTTTTCGAGTTGCAACCTACCCCCATTGCTCTGTTAGTTGTGTTACAGCTGCAAAGCTCTCAAAGCTGTCACAGCTGCAAAGCTGTCACGTCAACAACTTATCTATTATCACGAGACAGCATTTAACACTTTTTCGGGTTACCGATCGTTTCTGACTCTAGTAATAGCAATATACCATGAGGTCTTATTTAGGCAGTATGCCATCTTACACACACACATTTACATGGGTGTAGATCTTTATTTACCTCTGACTCACAATCAGCAGCAGTTGCCAAAAAAGCATAAGGAAATTCGGAGAAGGTAACTTGCCGTTCGGAAAGAAATATAATAGAGAAATAACATAATGTGCCTAAGAACAGAAACTCAAATACGACGATTAATTTTGAGATGTGAGTCATAGTCACTATTTACCAAAAAATGTGTTGGACCAACTTTGATTTTAAGAACATCAGCACTTCGAGTCGGCAATAAGTACACTACAGTGGATAATACTAGTGAATATGTGCAAACAAAATCTTCCAATTTAACCCTATAACGACTATGACCCAAAAATATTTTATCACTCCAAACATCATAATGCCCGAAACTATCTGTTGGTTCACTTCTTTGTTTAATAACAACAATAGTGACTGAGGGTGATTCCTGCTGATCCGTCATAGGTCGAGAAAATTGAAGAACAGGCAAGGGTAGGAAATCTGACTCACTTCAGACAGGCGTTTCGGGCGGCTATGGCCGTTTGTATGCACGGGCGATTTGAGCGTTATGGTCGTTAAAGGGTTAAGCCGACTGGGTGGCAGTGCATCCAGAAGTCAGACGTCCTTTCCGACTTCAATCGACAAATGCATCATGCGATTAAGGTAAACTGTGGGCATTCTGGAATAGCACATTCTCCGTTTTGATAAAATCTAAAAATTACTGCAGTGTTTGTATTGGGGCGATAATTAATTAAAGTTATACCCATTTTTCTAGATTACAGCATAAGATATCAGGAGTAAAAGTTTAAGTAAGACAAAAAGCATTGCTTATGTTGTGCTGAAGAATAATGATATTGATCTCAATAGTTTCTAAGTCTGCTTTTCACAATCGTCTCTCCAAAAACAACCACCTCCGTGAATAAATTGCTAGATATGTATACAGGGTGTTTCACGAAATGTGTCCGAAAAGAATAGGGAAGTAACGGTTTGTCTTTCCAGTAAAGTGAAAAATGCAAAGTATGTAGCAGACATACAACAATTCAGCTATGACGGTAGCACTCCCCCACTCCCCGGGAGGGATGATTTCCAAAAAACACGAAAATTAAATATTTATATGGCACCCACGGAAACCAAAGTCAATTAGTAAGAACGTTATTTTCCTATCCCTTTCGGACAACCTTCGTAAAACACCCTGTATATCGATGATAAATCTCGACAACTCCATGTGAACTACTACTACAACTGCCCCTACATATACATTAAATCTAATCATTATATCTAGCTGCAATTCACTGTCAGTGTTGCCAAATTGTAAAAGCTCATCGAAAACTAATATGTCGTTCAGTGAGAAAACGTTTAACGAGAAGTAACAAATTTACACAAGCGAACCGAAACCCAAAAAGCAGATTAAATAGAGATGTACGGCACAACTTATGTTTTAAATTAAAATGCTGTTTTATAAATAACTTCTGCTTATTCTCGATTTTAAACACCGCCAATTTAGAATTCACCAAATCTGTCGAGGGAATTTAAATTTAAAACACCTCCTTCCTTAAAAAGAGGTGCTTCCAATGGCATCGGAAAAGAACATTTTCTTTAGGAATTGTTCTTAGCAGTAGAAACTGTAGCACGCAAAAGCACCCTCTTTAATTGAATTATTACAAGTTTAGGAATCATTTCTTTAATTACTATTGAAGAATACAGACATTACTTCAATGTTTTTATTTCTCTTTTTGTCAAAGTACCACCATTGCAAACTTTTCAGGTTTAATAAAAAATGAGAGGGTTTTTACATTTACGTTGTTCCAAAAATTGAAACGAGAAGTCAACTTTTTTTCTTTTCTTTACTTTTTCTGCCAGCAGAGTTAGGTACTTGAGTGAAGTGAGAGAGTTTCTAACAACTTCAATGGTAAATACACTTATGTCAAAGCTGAGGGAAGAATCAACGCGCCGGGTAAAAAACATCGGCAAACACCTTTGTGTGTGAGATATGAAAAAAGAACAGGTGAAATTTACTCATTCTTGAAATAGCGGTTTGATAGCCAGTTGCACTGGAGCGGAATTACAAATAAGAAACCTGCTGAAGGTTAACGTTAGTTTCTTATCACATTGGAAAAAATGTGAAAATCCAAACGTATGCAATTTATTTTTTTTCTAAAGGGAGCCAGATTACTCACGTTCCCTCTAAAAGTATTTGTAGAATGAGAAGCTCCAATTTAATGATTGATTCAACCAACAATTTGCTGTTTTTCCACCTACACTAAATTTAGGAACATTTTTTGGTAAACGTAAAGAATTTCTGGTCATGAGATGAAGAACAAATATTAAAAGTACGCCCCTACATGCAATTTTCTTATCTTTGGTTTTCTTTTAAATGTATTTAATAGATTACCACATTGGGGCTTTTCTTATATGAAAGAGATCGAATTTTATCAACACTTAAAAAAAAAATTGAGTACCATTCCACAAAATGACGCTGTTTGGAGTCATCTTATCTTGCATAAGCAGAAGGCTGAACCGCTGTGTACATCTCCGCAGTTACTTAAAAATTTCAATCACCTTATGGAAACGGCTCTTCCTGTCACTGTTTCTTTTTTTTTTTTTTTTGTGGAAAACTTATTTTTAATATCATTCTTCAATGCAAGATGAATAACATATTAATGCGAATTTTACCTCATTGTTTTTTCATATAATGATCGTGGCCAATTACACCTATTCATTGTTGAATTATTTCGTGAGCTCCGGTTGGGTTTTGATACAAGGAAAAGATATTCCCAAAATGAAGCAGGGAGCACCCACAAAGGCTTTGTCGTGGCATGTGGGGTCACCAAAGTGACAAAACAATCGTAATTCAGTCGTATGAGACAGGCTGTGGTCAAAGCATTGCAGTGTCACGGGTCTGAGGACATCTTTCAAGGAGGATTTTGAAGTGCCTGCATCTTGTTTGATGTCCAGCCGTCCGTTGCGAAGGCTATCGTTAACAGCGAGCCATCATCGTCACCGCTTGGCCTGGTGTCGCTCCAGAGCTTCGTGGGGTGCCGAATGGAACAGTGTGGTGTTCAGCGACGATTCACCGTTCTGTCTCATCACGGATGATCGCCGTGTGAGAGTCTGGATGCGACGTGGCCAACGGGTGGATTCCCCGCCATTGTGGAGCACCACACGGCCCGGCAACGTGTAATCATGGTGTGAGGTGCTATCAGCCCCAACAGCCACTTAATGCTGCTACGCATTACTGGCATATTGGCGGCACGCCGTTATATTGACGAGGTGCTGCGACCCATGACACTACCGTATTTGCAAGGCATCCCAAACGCCGTTCCTCAACAGGATAACACCCGGCCGCATACCGCTCGGATGAGCCTGAATGCTTTACACGGTGTGCGGATGTTTCCATGGCTAGCACGATCCCCCGACCTCTCACCCATCGAGCATCTGTGGAGCACGATTGGACGTCGATTGCGTGCCCTTCCATCCCCGCAAAATGAAGATGAACTGTGGACTCGGAACAACACCACATGATCCACGATAACCCAGGACTCTATTCGGACCCTCATTGCCTCGATGCCACGTCGGATTCAACGCTGTATCGCCCAATATGGTAGCCACACTCCTTACTGATCATCCCGTATATTCGGCCACTGGAGCCTAGTCTGTATGTGACATTTACATCATTTGTTCAGGACCTACTTGGCTATCTGTGTGTGCAAGTTGGTCTGTTTGCAAGCATTACTTCATGATGTGTTATTTTCTCTGTCAGGCAGTGTACATTTACTTGCTATAACAGAAAATGAAAGAAGAAGTAGAAAAGGTATGCAAATATTTCCTCATAAGGACCGGCCTTTTACGGAAAATATATATATTTTTTCAGTTTTCCATTCTTGAAAAAAAGCTAAGGCTTCAAATAAAAATACGCACATTTCTTCCCCTAGTGGTACAATGTACATTATCCGACAGCAAGTTTTCCTAGGAAGCTGACAGAGCAAAAAAAATATTACTGCACATTTAGATTTAATAAAGAAAAACTGCGTGGTTCTTAAATCAGGAAAATAATGTGCGCAAATTCATTTTTGTGGTGAAAGATTTTCAATAAAACACGCATTTTCATTAATACTTTAAGAAGCGGAGTTAAGATTGCATATATAAACAAAACCCTTCTCTTAGCGCAAAATGAAAAGTTTGTAAATATATGCAAAATATTCCTCATAGAGGAAGATATCAGACACGAAAAAAATACATGGGATTTTAATAAAAACCATAGCAAGGAAACAAAAATGTATTTTACCACCTACCGAAAAGTATTATTTGAAGAAAAAAATGTGCTTAAAATGTTCGTTATGAGAAAAGGCATTCGAAAGAAAAAAAACAAATTATTTCAAACGGGATTTTAGAAGCCGAGATACCATCACAAAATGAAAATATGCGCTTGCAGCTCTTAGGAAAAATCTGAGCATTGTAGCAAAACAAAAAGATAAGCGCAAAACATTCATAATAGCAGAACATATTCGATACAAGTACAGTTCATAAATCGGACTTTTAGCAGCGGATATAGCGAAAGAACTGGTACATACTGTACATCAATATCTTCCAGGGGGAAAGCTAAATTATGTGAAGTAGAAAACGTTCTTAGATTTTAGTCACAGTGAAGGTACCCAAATTATTACAATGGAAAGGAAATATTTTTATTTTTTCTAACTATTAACAAATGTGATTTTTTTTTATTTTGACTTACATCTACTGATTTGAATTTATAATATAATGTTTAAACAGTTCTGGGCTTGTATTTCTATTTTTGCTTGTTTTGAGTTGGAGGAAGAGACCTTGTTAGGCTATTCGGCGTTTTTCCTCTTTACTATCCCAGGTGTCACATGTCTATGATGTTCTGTATGTATTGGATGTGACAGCTAAATTAAGTAAATCAAATCAAATCAGTACAACCTTGGAGTGACCCAGAAATCTCGACTTACGTGTCCATTATAAAATGGGATAAGCAACTCAGAGAAACGGGAAGTACGTTACCGATAGCTGATAACCATGCAAAGCGTACGGTGTCTAAGGAAAACATTGAACGGATTCGGAAGTCGTTTTACAGGAGCCCGCAGAATTTCATCCAAGACCCTAGTGTGCAGCCAGACATCCCACTAAGAACAGCGCTCCACAAAAGGTTGCATTTACACGTGTACAAGACTCAACTGCATCAACAAGTCAAGTCTCATGACAGTACGGCACGGAGAATATTTGCGGAGACAATTTTGGTCAAAATTGATGCCGACAATACATTCCTACACTGGGTATGATTTACAGACGATTCAACATTCCAGGTGTCTGGAAAAGTAGACAGACATAACTGCTGCATTTTGGGGTCCGAAAATCCGCACGTTGTTCACGAACACAAACGGGATTCTCCAAAATGCATTTTTGGTGTGGGATTACGAAGGACAATATCATCGGTCCTTTTAGTTTTGCAGAGGCCCCTGTAACTGGACAAGCATAGCTGGACATGTTACATGAATACTGTGCGTCCCAGCTGCCTGAAGGAATAATTTTCCAACAAGATGAGGCTCCTCCGCACTTTGCCAATGATGTCCGCACATTCTTGGATGACCATTTCACGACATGATAGATTAGGGCTGGATCAATGTTCATTGCATGGCCTCCAGACCACTAAACCTAAGTAACCCTGACTTTTTCTTGTGGGGGTTTATAAAGGACCAGATGTATTTTACACCGATGGCAATCTGGAAGACTTACGCGACAGAAAGCGTTACTATGGAAACGAGCTTGTTCGTACCAGCAGGATAATGTACCGAGCCATAAAGCAAGGATTGTTACCGCGTGGTTTGACGATAATTCCGTATCGTGTGTGGACTGGCAGCGCACAGCCCTGTTCTTAATCCCACAGAGCACCTATGGGATGAATTAGAGCGCCGCATAAGATGTTTGGAACCATGGCCTGCTACAAAGCAAGAGTTAGCAGCAGCATTACGTACTTAATGGAAGTGCATACCTATCGCTGTGCTCCAAAACATTGTCGAAACCATCTCTCGAAGGGTCAGTTTTCACACAGTATTTATTAGAAGAAAGATACAGGAGATGTGCTTGAATAAATCATCTCAAATGATGTATGACAAAAAAAAAATATTTACAGGTGCTTGTAGCTTACGCTACTGCTTATTTACACGGTTCTGTACATTGATGATAGTAAAAAAACAGTTAATTACACTCGAGTGTCTGGTGAGGCAACAAAAGTCTCTGACAAAGCAAAGAATAGGAACAATTCAGCTAGAAGAGCGTTATACAATATTAATTTTGCACAGTATTGATGCAAGGAATAATACAGAATTCGAGCTTGCAGACATAGATTCAAAAGACAGGTGATGAGAAATTAACAGAATGTGCAGCTTGCGCTACGTTAATTACAGGATTCGGTGCAACGTTTGCATGACAACAGTTAAGTGCAGTAGAAATCTGGCGAGGCAATATGAATCTCTGGTAATACAGAGAGTAAAATCAATCCAGAATGATGAGCACTATAGAGTATAAATTTTACACAATATTGATGAAAAAAAAAAGAAAAAGTTCTGACCGAAAGGTGATACATTGTGGGTGACCTGGAAAACCAGGAGGTTGCAGGTGATCAAGGGACAAACATGAAATCGAAAGTTCGAAAGACAGATGATGAAAAATTTATAGATGAATGTGGCTCGCGGTACTACATGTTACATACAACGGTGATATAAAAAATAGTTATATACAATAATTTTACTGAGAATACAAAAGAAAAAAATAATCTCTGAAAATACAGAGAGAAGACACAACTCATCACAGTGAGTATTGGAGAACACAAATTTACACAGCTGAAAAGTAAAATTACACTGTTGAATCAGGAATTGAAGATAAGAATGTACTGTAAAAACCACAAAGTTTACAGATGTCTGTGGTTCGTGAAACGACCTATATACATGATTCTGTACAATGAGAAGTTACAATTTATATATATTGATTTGTCAGAGGTGGTAAAAAGAAATAGTCTCTGACATCGCAGAGAGAATACATAATTCAGCAAGATGAGTAATGAAAAACAAAAAAATTTACACATGAGTTATACACGAAATGATACATGTGAAGAGGATGAGAACAGAGTCTTAAAAAAAGCGTGAAAAGAAATTGACAATTATAAGTAGCTCATGCTTCGAACAATTCATAGGATTCTATACAATAATTGATCTACTAAAAGTTATGTACAATAGTGAGACAAACAAAAAAATTCTGATAAAATAGAGAGTACAAATAATATAGTACAGTGAATGTTGAGGAACAAGATTGATTGCACTCAGTTGCGAAGCAAAAAAAAAAAAAACAGGAAATGTGTATAGAAAAATCGTCTCAAAATGACATATTAAAAGAAGATTTACAGGTGCTTGTAGCTGACGCAACGACCTATTCACAAAGCTCAATATAGTGGTGAGAGAATACAGTTTATGTATGATAATTTGTCGGAAAAGACAAAAAATAGTCTCTGATGAAGCAGAGATTGAAGACAAATCAGCATGGCAAAAATTGTATCTATCAGGAGGTAGGTGAAACAAAAGTTCCGGCTGTAAGGTGAAGCGTTGTGGGCGACCCTGCAAACCAAGTGGTTGCTGGTGACCAAGTTGATAGGAACTGTGGTTCACTGCAGCGAGCAACTGCAGTGGTAAGTTCTAGTCGAAGGCGGGAGAGTAGGCGATTACGAAAATGACAAAGTAACGCAGTACTGACTTTATTAATGTCAGTAGAAGCTTCGGGGGGACGCTGAAGATGATACACGTGAATTATATGTTTTACAAGCACGAAGATGTAGGAGCAGACTGCCGGAAGGTGAATAGGGCGAGAAGAGTTCAGAAGTAGTGTTCGGTAGGCGCTGAAGGTGAGGACGGTCTCACAGGATCGTTGCGCTAGCGTGAAAGCGAGATGGAGTATTGGCAATAATACTGTGCAATACATGAAGACATGCTGAACGTCAGCCTCCTCGCCACAATACGGACAGGAGGGTGAAGATAAAATGGTCATGCGATGTAAAATCGACGGCACAGGGAGGCGGTTGTGTAAGAAAAGCCAATGTGAATTGACTTCAAGGGGTGCTGAAAGTGGGGAAATCGCAGCGGACCACACTGCGGAGGTAGAAGAAAGTGGAATACCAGAAATGGGAAGAGGTGCGGAAGAGCGAGAGAGAAAACGGTAGAGATCAGCTGTTGAGAAAGAGACAAGAGGAAGAGGTGGACCAATGGACGACAGAAAAAATGGGAGAAGGAGAGAGGCAGAGTGAACAGAAATGAGACCTGAGGGAGTAGCAAGCTCAGGGAACAGGGAGATTATAGTAGAAATAAGAGAGTTGTGAACAAAGTGAGCGTTGGCATTGAAACGGAGAGCAGAGGGTAGAGAAGAGAAGGGGAGCCAGGAAAGATCGGTGTTAACAAGATCGCTGACAGTAACGACTCCAGCTCTGAGCCATGAAGGAAAAGCAAAACATGGGAGATGGGGAGGGTGTAGCAGAGAAGAAAAAAAAGAGGTTCGGAAAGTAGGTCATTTGTGGAGGCAGGGAGAGAGCGAGAAAGAGGGAGGGAACGAAGAAAGGAGATAGCCTCTTTGTAGACAGGAGGGAAAAGTGTGAGAAGGGGACAGTGGTCCATGAGTAAGAACGAAAGGAGAGTAAAGCGTGGGTTATGCGGAGATACTATGACATCACGAGCAGCAACTGCAGAGGGAGCAGGTGCCGCAAGTGATCGTAAAAACGTAGACACACGATAAGCCTTGTAATAGGATCTGACGTCGGGTAGACTAATGCCTCCGTTGGAAGGAGACAGGCTGAGTTGAGGTGCTCCGACCCAGTGATGGCCGGGCCAGATAACCTGAGTTTGACAGCGGGTGAGTTCAAGAAGACGTAGTGCTGGTTGCTTCGAAGCCAACCAGGAATACGTGCACATTGAAAGCAGGTAAGTGTGCGTTAGACGTGCTCTTTGAAAGACGGAGGTGCAGAATTGTGCGCGCCGCCAGATTGCGACCGAGCGATGTAGGCGTGGCCGGAGAGTCGTCCAGGTGACGAGTGAAGCAGTTGCTGGTTTTCCAAGGTGGACTCCTAGGAATCTTTGAGAGGTGTTGGACCACTCTGCTCCCCAAGGAGAGTCAGTGCGGTTAGTCCACGAACCGGTCCATAGGCCTGTGCTTTTCGTTGTGTTTAGCGCTGCTCCGGAACATGAGGCGTAAGTATTGTAGAGATTGTGGAGATCGTGAAATTGTGAGTCTTGCCGAATGCAGAATGTAATATCGTCAGCGTAGGCAACATAGGTAGCAACATGATGACGTGTGCTGGCTACCACCGGTGGTAGTGAAGCAAAGAAGGATCGATGGACTGCGCGTAAAAAGGTTCTATTGCGAGGGCGAAGAGCTGCCCGGATAAGGGGCAACCCTGACGCACGCCGCGACGAAAGGGTATGGGAGCTGTGAGAAGGTTGAGCAGCTTGACGTGGAAAACTGCGTCCCGGTAGAGGGAGATGAGAAGAGAAGCAAAGGAAGGAGGAAATCCGAAATTTAGTAATGTAGCAAGAAGGTAATCATGAGAAATATTATCGAACGCTGAGCGTTGATCGAGGGAAAGAAGAGCAAGGGGTTCTGAGCGAGAGCGGGCGAGGTGAATTAGATCATTAAGAAGCTGAATATTATGGGAGATGGAGCGCCCGGGTACAGTATAGGTTTGATTAGTGGAGAGAATATGAGGGAGTATGGGGTTAAGCCGGCGGGACAGAAATTTAGTATAGAGTTTATAATCAGTATTTAAGAGTGAGATGGGACGCCAATTCCCCAAGTCAAGCGGATCACCCTTCTTGGGGAAAAGCACAACATGTGCGAGCGTGAAACTTCTTGGAAGAGATGTAAGATGCATGGCAGTAGAAAAGGCACAGAGGAGAAATGGAAGGAGGGCAGGAAGAAAAGCCTTATAGAAAGAAACAGGGAGACCGTCCGGGCCAGGTGAAGCCCGGGGGTTGAGGGACGAGAAAGTGTCAGAGAGCTCAGTTAAAGTGGGAGGATGGAGGAGGCTGGCTGAAAGATGAGAAGGGACCTGAGGCAAAGAAGAGAACAGAAGAGCAGAAGCCGTAGGGGAGGGAGGAGGAGTTTCACAAAATTTTGAAATGTAGTAATTACGTACCATAGAACAAATTGGAACTGGTTCGGATGAAACTACTCCAGTTGGAAGACGAAGGTGCTGCAGAAGAGAAGAGGATCGGCGAGTTGACTCAAGTGACGTAAGGAATTCGTACGAACAAGCATCAGGTTTCAGGTGTTGTAGTTTAAGGCGTTGAAGGGCTTGTTTTGCAAGTGGCACCAAAAGTGAATGTAATTCTGCCTGGTAGACTTGAAATAGGGGATCAGCAAGATTGAGCAAAGAAAGCATTTGCCTAGTATGATCAAGTCGCATCCTCCGTTGTGTCATGATCGAGTATGACAGGTTTCGTACCAGTAATATGAGGTGGCGTTTTACTTCCAACCAAACGTTGAGGGGGCACGGTGCAGAATGAAGCCTTGTACGCCAATCCGCAAGAAAATCTCGCACCGATGAGCAGAAGGCTGAGTCATCTAAAAGAGTGTCGTCAAAAGTCCAAGGCCGGATTGTACGTGGCTGTGTTGAAGTAGCAAAAACTGTTATGGCAATGGCGCAATGATCCGAGGAAGCTGTGGGTGTACAGCATGAATCTGATATTGCTGGTAGAAGAAGAGAAGTTGCATAAAAGCGATCCAATCTTGCTGTAGGAGGATCAATGGCTCTTGGTGCACGCCATGTATGTGTAGTCTGGGTTGGTGACAAATGGCGTTGAACATCTACTAGTGAGAAATCTGAAGTGATAGACTGTAAGAGATGTACTACTTCCGTACGGTGTTCTCTGGAAGAAGAAGAGCGATCAGTTAGGGGATGTAGAGTGCAATTGTAGTCACCTCCGATAAGTACCCGGTCGGTGATGGGAATACGTGACAGAGCCCGTCGAAGTTTTGCAAACAACTCTGGCACGTGAGTAGGAGTGCAAGGAACATAAATGTTGAATACATGAAATTTTTCAGCTGCGACGGTGAAAGAGACTCGTTGTAATAAGTCTCGACATAAGTTTTTCACTGAGAAGGAGGAAAGAGTTGAACGAAAACGTGAGTGAACACCAACTGCCATGCCACCACGCGACAGTTGGCTGTAGGCGTGATGGAAAGTATGATCCCACTGACGCCATTGATGAAATTGAGTGGTGGAAGTACAGTTTGTTTCCTGCAGAAGTAATATATCAGCATTCAGCGGAGCAAGATCCTCTCGTACCAGCGCATTCGCAAGAGGTGTCGCAAAACCGCGACAATTAAGTGACACCACCTTGAATGTCTAGGTTAGTTGTGGGATGCAGTAGGAATTGACTGGCTGTAGTGATGGAGTGGAGTCGACGGAGAAAACAAGCACTCCACGGGACCTCGTCCGCAGTGCGCCGAAGAGTGTTTTCAAGTGAGTGTAATTGAACCAGCACTTGTGGAAGAGCTGCTTCATACTGCTGAATGGAAGTGCGTGCTGAGGAAGGGCTAGAGGACCCTAAAAGGCAATCCAGCACGTCCTCGTATGGCAGAGGCTCAGCAGGGAAAGCATTTTCAGCAAGAAAAGTTGTGAATTCTTCTAGTGAGGGAAAGGCACCCTCACATGCTGTCTCAGAGGAAGTGTGTAGAGGCGACCTGGAGAACGGTCGTCGAGAGCTGACGGAGCGAGAGGATGAGCGGGTAGAAGAGCGAGATGATCTTCGGGATGCCAGAGTCTTTGACTTCTTCGTCTTGGAGCGAGTAGCACCACTGCGTTTTCCAGCAACCACTAAAGCTTCATGATCGTCTGGAGAGTCTGAACCCGAAGCGTTACCTGTGACTCGTGTCATGGAGCCAACGGTAAAAGCTGAGGAGTGGTCAACATGTACATCAGCAGTGGTTGTAAAAGTACAAGGGGGAGTCGATTTTGGAAGCCTGGGAAAATTCTTAGGATCAGCAGGAGGTGGAGGCATCAAAGTCGTTTGTTGACCAATGGCAGTAAGCTGACTTTTGGAAGATCTTGATTCCGCGACTTTCCTCGAATAGGAAGAAGTCTGTGAAGCGTTGGTGGACAAAGTAGAAGAAGATGTAGTGTGTGGAGCTGTTTGCAGGGAGGCACGTGGGCACTGAGCCCTTATGTGACTTTCGCTCTGACATATAGTGCAATACTGTGAAGTGATTATCTCAACTCTTCGGCGTTGCTGTCCACAGCGGATGTGCAAAACATTCGGAACCGCTTTCAGCTGAGCATCAGATGAAAAGAGGACTCGAGCAGTGCGGCGAAAACCTTGAATCGATTTGTCTTCAGGATCTCTGGGAGCCGCAGAGAGAGTTGTTATGGAGCCAACAACTCTGCCGTACCTGCTGAGCAAGGTGCAAAGTGCAGCGTCGGATACTTCTGGTGGTACGGGGTAGAAGGTCACCTGCACCGGGCGGTGCGCAACCGGTTGTGCTAACAGATGCACGTCATTGATGGTTAGACCTTCCGTAAGGACCTGGTCAGCATGCGCTTTATCCTTAAAATAGACCAAGACAGATCTGGGTTTTCGAGCTACAAAGTCTATTGCATCCTTTGGTAAGATAGTTTTGAGGGCTCGGCTATATTGCCACAGCTTAGTGTCGGGAAGCGCATCAAAATAGACGCCCCGTTCCATAGTGGAGGAAAAAAGGTGACCAGCTCGGGAATCCTCTGGTATGTCAATTGTAGCAGTAGAACCGACGACAGTGACATAGGATTCAGGAAAAGGCATAGCAGATGAAACTGGGGGTGTGAGGACCCCAGAAGTTGCAGAAGCATAGGATGCTTGGGCAGGCATGGGTCGAGAACTCGATGAAGCGGCTCCTAGCAGTGAGGGCGGATCAGAAAGTTGATGAAAAGTAGAAGCTATGAGCTCAGTATCGCTGATCACGGAGACGTCATCATCTGCTGAGATGTAGATAGGAGACTTGGCACCACCGCACTTGGTGGGAAGGGAGGAAGTTATTGCTGGAGAAGAAGAGGTATCCATGACGTCGCAATGACGCTCGGGAGCCACCTCATTTAGCTGAGCAGGAGCTGCCGCCGTAGAAGAAGAAGAGGGTGCTGGCTGATCTGCCAAGATAAGGATGTGGGTGTCACCCTTGTCTGCCTCCGCCATCGAAGCAATGGCGAGACTTTAACGAAAAAAGACCAGCTCGGTTGAAAAATAAAACAGTGAATAATGAAAAAATATGGCACTCACCAACCTGGGAGATACACGAACGTAAAGCGTGGACTTTCAACTTGAAGATACACGCAACCACAGAAACTAAAGCACTCAATAAACACCTTATAGCAACGAAAATCACGGAGCTTAAAACCCAACCACTGAGCTTCGAAGGGTCAGTGCATGCATTAAGGCCAAAGGTGGAGCGACACCATATGTCAATAAATGCTATGTTGTGTTTCTCTCCTAGGTGCCCGGTGACTTTTGTCAATATAGTGTATATTGAGCGAAATAACCTCTGACTGTACGTCCGATATTGACAAGATTGTATATCGAGGGAAGAGTAAAACATTAGTAGCTACCAAGTAAAAAAAATGTTTTTTGATCAGGCTATAGAGAGACGAGGGGCCCAGAAACCAATCGACAAATATTTTGCACAAATGACACTATGCATTGCATAATTTGTAAACCAAGAATTTGTTTATCAGGAAAGTGCGATAAATTGGTATGCTTATCAGGAAATGTTTTATCAAGATATCTCAGTTAATAGTATTCAGATAGCTCTGAGAATACACACATCGTCAAAAAACTAGTTCCACCCAGAATGAAGAAAACGACAAGAATGAAACTTGGTGGGTAGGTTTAATATCGTGAGACATACAAAAGATTTAAGTTTTACGCTCGGCAGCGCATGTGACGCAAGCAAGAAGTAAGGGCCGTAGCGCTGTGCCTGACCGGCTATATAAGGTCGTCCCATTGCGCGTGATTGCCATTCTCACTCGTGCTGTTGAGTTGTTTGCATCTTTGTAAGTGAACTATGCCTCAGAGATAAGTTCGGAAGCAATTCGAGCAGTGCCGCCCGGGTGGCTCAGTGGTCTAAGCGATGGCCTCTGATTATTTGTCCGAAAGGGGTCCGGGTTCTAATCCCGGTGAGGCATTGATGTTGTGTTTGTCTTACGGCACTGGCTCTCTCCCTTGCCTGGAACCAGTGCTCCTAAATTAGTGACGGACGACTACTTATAGCCCATTAAGTTGCTCACGGTGGTCGTTAAACCTCCAATAAAAAAAAATAAGAAAATTCGAGCAGTTGGTTGTGTTCGAGAGGGGCCGCATCGAAGGGCTCCGGGAAGCGGAATGGTCTTATCACCGTATTGCGCGCCATACCGGTCGTGCGGATATCACCATAGCACGCTGTTGGCGGCAGTAGATGGAACAAGTCACGCAGCAGCGACAGGAAGGGTCTGGGAGACCTAAGCGAACCACGGAAGGAGGGGACCGACGGGTTGTCCGACATGTGCGGAGTGACCCAACAGCCACGATAGCGGATACTCAGTGAGCAGTGGTGCTCTCCATGCATCGTCCGATTAGTGCCAGCACCACTGGCAGACGGCTGCACGACGGAGGACTACACGTACACAGACAGTTATTACGACTGCCCTTAACACCATTCCCAAAGACTACAATGGTGTAGAGCCAGACTGTCAAAGAGCCACTCAGAACGGTAGCGGGTGATCTTCAGTGAAGGTTCCCGGTTTTGTCTTGGATGAGACGACCAACGAGTCAGTGTGTGGAAGCATCGTTGTCAGCGCCGAGTGAACGGTTTGTTGTCGTGCGTCACACGTCCAGAAGGCTTGGTGTCGTGGTGTGGGGTGCAATTGCCTACGATGCCAGATAACGTCTGGTGTTCGTTACAGGCACTTTGACAGCGCAACGTTACGTTAATGAGGTCCTGCAACCAGTGGCCCTACCTTTTCTGAACGCTCATTCCAGTGCGATTTTCCAACAGGGCAACCCTGGTCCCTATACTGCTGCTGTCTCTGGAGCTAGCCTTCAAGGCACTGACATTCTGCCATGGTCAGCCGTATCGCCAGACCTATCGCAGATTGAAAATATGTAAGATGCTATTTGGACGCGCAATCTACACTCCACCCCTACCGCACTGTCTGAAGGAACTGCGTGAGAAGATTCAAGCTGCATGGGATGGCTTATCACAGGACACCATTAGGAACCTGTACGACACCATGCAGATACTTTTGGCATGCTGTGTGAGAAAACATGGCGGCCCGATGCCATACTGAAAAACGCTATTTATTGTCGTGTAGCTCAATAAATATTGCCCATATCCCGTCTCAATGTTGAATCATTTATTGTTCCTGGTAACTTTTACCTTCCTCCCGAATAGCATTGCAAACCGACATGTCCTTCTGAGTGCAACAATTTTTTTGACGATGAGTGTAGCTGAAAGTTAAGAATTAAAATACGGCATGATTAGAATCTTGAACAAACAGATGCTTTTCGAGAAACGAGAAAACGTTTTTCATCACTCGAAATGTCTCAGGCTAATTCAAAACTGATGTAATGCAAGATCTTTTTCATATGTATTCCCAATAGCAAAAAATGGAACCTCATTAGTTAAAAATTCAGAAAAAAAGAGACATCAACGCTTTGTCGCAACTTTCAAAACAGTTATTCAGTCATACATGACGGCAATAGCTGTATTAAAAATTTTCTCATTAAGGAATAGATCGTAAAATTGAAAATGGTTTTGTTATATCAACCAATTAAAATATTTATTTCAAAAACTTTTAAGGCTTGCGTATAATGTGCGTTTCTAAACTATCGATATAAGCTTTGACAAGATTATGTTTGATGATATAATCGTAAACTGAACCAACGCTTGCAAAATAGCATTACATTTTTTGTCATTTTTTTTAGTTACCAATGCAAATGCGCTGCTGGCCACCCAAAATGCAACACCAAGAAGTACACGAGATAGCAAAGCCAGATTTACTGGACACATAACAACAGATACAAAAAACGATTGAGTTTACAGGCCCGTGCGACTTGCGGAGCACGCAGACATCAATAGTTCGTGTGGCCCCCATGGCTGGCTATAACGGCCGCTACACGCCGCGGCATCGAACGAAAGAGGCTTTGGATGTGGGCTACGGGTATGTCGGTCCAGGCTGCTTCCGCACGGTGCCACAGTTCATCAGGCGTAGCCGCGGGTGGTGCTTGCCGGGCCACTCAGTTCCCGATCAGTGACAAGACGTGTTCGATGGGCGACATATCGGGAGAACAGGCGGGCCACGGCAGCAGTGACACCTGGTGGGCCGTGAAAAATTATTGCACGATGCGTGTCACGTGCGGGCGCGCATTGTACTGTTGAAACGTGGCCGCTAGAAGGTCCTGCATGTAAGGGAGTACTACAGGCTCCAAAACGTCGGAGATGGTGCGGTGGCTGTTGAGTTTACCGGCGATGAGTACCAGAGGGTTGCGGATGTCATATCCAATTGCGCCCCAAACCATAACGCCAGGTGACGGACCGGTAGTACAATGCATAATAAAGGCGTCATACAGTCTCTCGCCGCGGTGCCGCCACACTCGGATCCGACCATCGTGGTTTTACAGGCAGAAGCGGGATTCGTCGGAGAAAAAATGTCGTGCCATTCCGTATTCCAGTTGCGGCGTTCAACGGCCCGCTGCCGTCGCACTCGCCTGTGGTGTAACGTCAATTGTAATCGGAGCAATGGGCGCCGTGCGAGAAGTCCCCGCTCCTGCACACGACGTCGAACGGTACGTGCTGACAGAGGTTGTTGCGCAACACACCCTATTTGCGCTAACGTTTGTGATGTGGCGGTGCGTCCGTCCCTCCTGCACCAACCGAATCCATACTCGCCTCACTGTGGCTAGCTGTAGTCCCACACGTGGGCTGATGTCTCGGTACGATAAACCGCTGTCGCAATTAGCCACTATTCGTCCTCTGTCGAACTCCGAAACGTGCTGGAATGACTGCCGTATTCTGCGACGCACAGGTCCGGCAGCACAACGCACTTCCAGTACTTACACCTCGCCTTCTGTGCATTCTTCTTATAGTGCTTCTCGGTGGCGTGCCGGGCGCACGTGATTTGCATATGCCCTGCAATGCTAATTGTTTGCGTGTCCTCTCGCGGGCGACGCATGCTGCGAATTTCAGGCCAATCGGATGCTTCCTTCTTGGTGTTGCATTTTAAGTGGCCAGCAGTGTATATCCTTTACTCTGCACCACATTGCAGAAACTTCCTGATCAGACTGCAATGGACATCCTGCTGCCACAAAATAATCTGCAGGACGGTCACTGGGCAACACAACAACTGGGTGCGCAAAGCAAAAATTTGCACAGGTAGAAATAAAAATGAACAAAAGGAAATAAGAGGATACGAAAAAGAAAGCAGTCCAAGAATTTCCGTGCATCCTGTGTGTTTGCAAATTCTTGCCTCCATTTTCAAGTTGAAACATCATGAAGATTTATGGAATAACACGTTATTTAACAACAATACTTCTCAGAGGAATCATGGCGAGAAAAAAAACATGACCATAAAACACGGTCGAGTGACATTATTGTGACCACCAGCTAACACCTAGAGTAACCTCCGTGAGCAGCGCGGACCGCAGCTAGACTGGCTGAGAGTGACTCAATAAGGTGCTGGAAGGTGTATATAATTACGTGGAGCCATAGTGACTGCAGTACATCTGATAGCTGCTGGAGGGTCCGTGGTGCAGGATTCATAGAGCGACAACACGATCGAGGTGGTCCCACAGATGTTCAATTGGGTTTAAGTCTGAGGAATTATTCAATACTGTTTAGTACTGAATAATTCCATCACATCTAAAATAGTATCGAATAAATATTCTTCAATACCTATTCGATACTATTTTAAATGTGCCAAGAATGGGAGTGAGAGAAAAACACAGTGGACTATGTTTGCAAATAATGTGGTTTCATGATCCAAGATTACGAGACAGTAGCAGGAAAAAAGTTGTAAAACTAGAGAAGTGCTTCAGACAACACGGGAGAAGACAATTGTAACGAAAGCTGAGTTATGCTCTTTTGTGGCAATCTCAAAACGCTTTAGATTATCGCACGCTTAAACACGATTAAAGGTCAACACATCACTAGTATCGCTCCAGCGTTCCATAAATAGCAAAGGCAACAAATGTAGCTAACAACTCTTTTAATATCTTACTGCTTGTCGCCGTGCACTTTGGTATCGAATTCTATAATGTCACACATTACAAAACATGCGTTAGTATCACAAC
This sequence comes from Macrothele yani, assembly GCA_039090855.1. Classification (NCBI taxonomy): domain Eukaryota; kingdom Metazoa; phylum Arthropoda; class Arachnida; order Araneae; family Macrothelidae; genus Macrothele; species Macrothele yani. Next base: position 163,372,977 of record CM077029.1, on the reverse strand, counting down.
AGCATTTCCGTACACCAGGTTTTTTTGTTTTTTTTTATTGGAGGTTTAACGACCACCGTGAGCAACTCAATGGGCTATAAGCAGTCACCCGTCCCTAATTTAGGGTAACTGGTTCCAGGGAAGGGAGACAGCCAGTGCCGTAAGACAAACACAACATCCATGCCTCACTGGGATTCGAACCCGGACCCCTTACGGACGAATGATCAGAGGCCAACACCTTAGACCACTGCGCCACCGGGGCGGCCCAGGTTGTTTCACCGTACATGTATTCAAGGCAGCAAAGTAGAATGGGTCAGAATACACCGTATGGTCACTGAGTTACGACCACCCCTATCAAACGTGGACGGGGTCTGTTGAACACGTGATTTCAGAGAGGCCGTGATCAGTCGACAGACGTAGTATATACACTGCTGGCCACCCAAAATGAGACACCAAGAAGAACACCAGATACCAAAGCCAGATTTACTGTACACATAACAACAGACACAAAGATGACACGATTGAGCTTACAGGCCCGTGCGACTTGCGGAACACGCAGGCATCAATAGTTCGTGTGGCTCCCATGGCTTACAATACTGGCCGCTACACGCCGCGGCATCGAACGAAAGAGGCTTTGGATGTGGGCTACGGGTATGTCGGTCCAGGCCGCTTCCACACGTTGCCACAGTTCACCAGGCGAAGCCGCGGGTTGTGCTTGCCGGACCACTCGTTTACCGATCAGCTACCAGACGTGTTCGATGGGCGACATATCGAGAGAACAGGCGAACCACGGCAGCAGTGACCCCTGGTGGGCCATGAAGAATTGTTGCACGATGCGTTCCACGTGCGTGCGCGCATTGTCCTGTTGAAACGTGGTCGCTGGCAGGTCCTGCAGGTAAATGAGGACTACAGGCTCCAAAACGTCGGAGATGTAACGGTGGCTGTTGAGTGTACCGGCGATGCGTACCAGAGACGTGCGGGTGTCATATCCAATTGCTCCCCAAACCATAACGCCAGGCGACGGACCGATATGGCGATGCATAATGCAGGCGTCACACAGTCTCTCGCCGCGGTGCCGCCACACGCGGATCCGACCATCGTGGTGTTGCAGGCAGAAGCGGAATTCGTCGGAGAATACAATGTCGTGCAATTCCGTAGTCCAGGTGGGGCGTTCAACAGCCAATGCCGCCGCACTCGCCAGTGGTGTAACGTCAATGGTAATCGGAGCAATGGGCGCCGTGCGACAAGTCTCCGCTCCTACAGACGACGTCTAACGGTACGTGCTGACACAGGCTTTTGCGCAACACACCCTAATTCCTGCGCTAACGTTCGTGATGTGGCGGTGCGAGCCGTCAATGCCCGTCGTACAACATGCCGGTCCTCTTGGTCGGTGGTGTGCCCCGCCTGCGGCAATCGCTCACGTCTGTCCGTCCGTCTCTCGTGCACCCACCGAATCCGTACTCGCCTCACTGTGGTTGGATGTCGTCCCACACGGGGGCCGATGTCTCGGTACGATAAACCGCTGTCGCGATAAGCCACTATTCGTCCTCTGTTGAACTCCGAAACGTGCTGGAATGACTGCGGTATTCTGCGACGAAGCATCAGGAAGCTTCCCACGCACAGGTCCGGTAGCACAACGCACTTCCACTACTTACACCCCACCCCGCCTTCTGTGCACGCTTCTTAAAGTGCTTCTCGGTGGAGTGCCGGGCGCACATGATTTGCATATGCCCTGCAATACTAATCGTTTGCATGTCCTCTCGCGGGCGACGCATGCTGCGAATTTCAGGCCAATCGGATGCTTGCTTCTTGGTGTTGCATTTTCGGTGGCCAGCAGTGTATAAGGTGTGAGTAGATTTGGAGCGTGATGGGTAAACGGAAGAACTTATCGAACTTTGGCAAAGGACAGATTGTGGGAGCACAGAAGCGGATGAATCGATTTCCCAAACAAGCTAAACTGTTGGGTTTTTCGCGAGCCGCCGAAATCGAAGTGTATCACGACTGGCGTAAAAATGGTCAAACAACGACCTGCACAGGACAGGGTGTAAAGTGTAGGGACATTACAGAGTTAAGGCGTATCAAGACTGGCGTGAAACCGTCAGACAACAACCCGGAAGCAAAACTGCACAGGACAGCGAAAGGTTGGTGTAAGAGGTGAGCGCCTGGAACAGACGACTCGTACAGACCAACACACGTAGCACTGTTGAACAGCTGACTACTCAGTACAACAGAGGTCAACCCGGAACAGTATCTGTCATGACCATAAGTCGCACTCTCACATGTATGGGCTATAATAACAGACGAGTCCGACGACATCGTGTCTTAACCATCTGCGGAAATGACTCGTCTGGTGCAAAGATCATGCAAGTTGGACGTTTGAAGACTGGAAAAATGTGTGCTGGTTTGACTAGCTGCGTTTTTTACTCCACTCCGTGGATGGTCGTGTAGGTATTTGGTACAAAGAACACGAGGCACTCGATCCATCCTGCATGGCCTCCACAGTGGAAGGAGTTGTATAGCGTGGAGCATGTTTACCTTTCAGGAACTTGGACCCCTCGGGCATGTGAAACAACGTATGAGTGGTGCCTACTAGAGATGAGTTCGGGCTCAATTTTAGGAGCCCGAGCCCGCCCGGGTCCAAATGCCTGAGCCCGGGCCGCTTTCTTTTGTTGCATGTGTTTGCTGAGCCCGGACCCGGATTCTTGGAAAAATTTGCTTACCAAGGCTTGCATTTATGCATAATACACTGGCCAAAGATATGGCACGAGCAAGGATTAGTTTAAAAATCATTAGTTTAAAAAGTTTAGCTCAGTTTATCCACTTCACAATATTAATATGTTTTTAGAAATACTACGCATAAAGCCAAAATGTTCTAAAATGTCGATTTCAAAATAAATAAATAATCAACGTGCCTTTCGACCGTATCAGGGGAATCAGTAATTTTGGTAAAAGCTGAAGAAAAGAAAATCGTTTAGAAAAAATTCCATTCGTTATTTCTTTTTGATTTCTAAATTTACTTTTATTTTGAATAAATTGCATTATAAAATTCAAACGTCGTACAGACAGATGCAAGTGTTTGAAATTCTTGACTCTAGAAAACTAGTCTTTGCAATATAATTTACATATGTGCTAATTGGTAAAGGTAGTTTAGAGTGATGTAGAATATAAAAAAAAAAGCATGTAGGGAAATTTCCAAAATTAAAAAAAAAGAACGTAAGAGCATTCCAGACCAGTTAATTCTGCATTTTGTAACATTGACAAAGCTTTGCGCTTAATAGTATAACAATCACAATATTATCATATATGTGTGCCGTTTCCAGATGAAGTTCATCATGAAAAAGGAGAGAGAGAATTGCATCTCAAGCCTCAGCGCTTCAACTTGATCTTTTCTCAAAAACTCGACCTGCTGCACTAAAAACCAACGTCACTCCAAAATTCGCGGGAGTGAGGAAATTAAAAAAAATAACAATACTTTAACTGCACAATTTTGGAAATTAATACATCATTTTAAAGATAAGGTTCTTGATTTTTAATAAAATACAAAAAATGGGAATGTGAGTTTTTCCCAGTTTTTCGAAACGAGACCTCCTTAAACTAATCCTTGCTTGGGCCATAGCTTTGGACAGTGCATAATGCAAGTCTTGCTAAGCAAAATTTGTCTTGCAATGGCAGCTAGCTTAGGAAATTTAAAATCCTTCCACCATGGTAACAAATCCACAATGAAATTCAACACGTGTAATTCAACCGGTCTCAGAACTACACGTGTTGAATGAATTACAGTAATGAAATCCAAGACGTGTAATTCCGAGCCCGAGCCAGGTTTTTCGGTAGTTAATGAATTCTGAGCCCGTCCGAGCCCAGGCCCGAGCTCATCTCTAGGGCCTACTATCGTGAATTGCGTGATGACTATGTACACTAAGCAATGTTGCACTTTTTCCCGAAGGGCGACGATGTGTTCTAAGATGACAATGCGCCGAGCCACAGGTCCAATGTTGTGCAAGAATGATTTCAGGAACACAGTTCAGACTTCCAGCATATCGATTGGTCTCCGAACTCCCCTGATATCCATCCCATACAACACTTCTAGGACTGTATGGAACGGAATATCAGGCATTTGGATGCATTAATGACCTCCATGCCTGCATTGAAGGCGGCATTACACACAGTTTGGTTGGCCATACCTCCCAACTGCTGCCGGCATCTTATTGAATCGCTACCACGTCGGATAGCTGCTGTACTGAAAGCGAAAGAAGGACCTACGAAGTATTAGGTATTCACCAATCACCTCCATGCCTGCATTGACGGCCGCATTACACACAGCTTGGTTGGTCATGCCTCCCAACTACTTCCGGCATCTTATTGAATCGCTACTACGTCGGATAGCTGCTGTACTGAAGGCGAAAGGAGGACCTACGAAGTATTAGGTATTCACCAATCACCTCCATACCTGCATTGAAGGCAGCATTACACACAGCTTGGTTGGCCATACCTCCCAACTGCTTCCGACATCCTATTGAATCTCTGCCACGCGAGATGGCGGCTGTTCAGAGAGCGAAAGGAGATCATACGAAGTATTAGGTAGGTAGTCATAATTCTGTGATCACTCAGTGTATACTAGTATCATTTGTTGTACGACTACAATTAAGCTCCTCATGACTACCACCTCTCTTTTTGCTCGCTACGTCGTTTTATTTACTTTTCCCAGCAAAAACAAAAATGTTGGGAAACCTGCTGGCCACGGGAGCGATCCGTTTGTGGCAGCGCCATTGGTTGGCAGCCATTTATGGCTCTGCAGCATCGCCATGAATTACACTCCTTCAAGCATGTGCCACTAGTAGCCCGTAGCTGGCAACCAAAGCAACCCCAACATGAGGTGGAAGCAACGGGACTGCGCATGCGCAGATGCAACGCATGCTGTGTCTCTCGTCGTACGTTAGTTGAAGACGACGTTATCGCAATCGTTTTATTTTAGTCGATGTTATGAAAAAAATATATGCGGAATCGCGAATTAAAGTGGTTCCGCCTAAAATATGTACCTTATGTTTCCAGTGGTAAAACTTCTTTGTATTTTTCTTCGCAATTAATGTATTCCCAAGGATGAAAATTTGCACATCGATAAAACTAACTTTAAGTTATAGCATGGTATACTTAATACTTGCTAAAACATAACCATAATTAAGCAATCCAACATTTGTTTGTCTACTGACGTCATCAATGTACAGGTCACGCCATCTCTTAACAGGTCTGCACACTACTTAAAGAAAAATGATTAACTTAATATAATTGTGGTAATATTTTAGCAAGTATTAAGTATCCCATGCTATATCTTAAAGTTTGTTTATCGATGTGCAAATTTTTATCCTTGGGAATACATTAATTGCGAAGAAAATATGTGAAAATTTTACCATTGGAAACATAAGGCAGATATTTTAGGTGGAACCATCTTAATTTCCCAAAGAAATGCCACGTCGACGAAGATTACCGTCGGAAGAAAATTATGTAAATGATTCTTAATGAACTGTAAGAAATAGTCAATTACTCTCGTGTGTTTATAGAAACTTATTTCATAGCAAAATTCCTGCACTAACAGTCACAAAGAATCGAGAATACAAACAGCCATTCAACACACCCACTCCATTCCCATGAATAACAAGAAATAATTTCTCTGTAATCTTTCGTTTTAACATACACTAAATTGCTTCAAACAAAAGTCTCGGAAATACATTAGAAAACCGTTATGTTGGAAAACAGATAAGGATTATACGTGTGCAAAATTTATCAATTACTTGAATAAAAGAGAAAAAGGAACGCTATGTGTATATAATGTGCTCATCCATGGGTTGAATACACAAGATTCGAATAATTCGCTCCTAAAAATGACAAGTAAAATTAAATATCTTTCCTCTTTAGAACAAATGTAGTTTCTGACCGTGGAAGGAAAAGGTAGAACGTTAAAAATGTAACAGAATTTGACATGAACGGGTAAATATGTATACTAATTAAACAATCGCCTTTCAAGACCACAAGGACAGCACAAACTTTGGAAAGCATCTTTAAGTTTGTATACTCGTTGAAAATGAGTGAAGTTGCCTTAAAGTAAATAAAAACAAACGTTACGTTGAAAAACTAAATTTATGAACTATATGAAACGGACATTTATGAAAAATACCTCGCAAAATTGTAAAATTAAAAAGAGAACCCTTTGTTTCACATCGTACAGGAAAGGGACGCAGCTTCAAGCAAATGCTCGTACGTGGCAAATCAGTGTAATGGCAAAAGACCGCTTCGCACACCGAACGTCATCGCTTCGATGCCAGCCAGATCCAAACGGGTGTTTTTCAGGACCTGTTGAGAAAATTCCCCCAGCGGTGTGTCGTCATGCAGAAGCTTCGTTGGTGGGAAGGAGTCGTGCCTATGGGGGTCACCTTTTTTTTTTTTTTTTTTTTTTTTATGACTACTACTGGGAAACTGGTGGACAATATTCGGTAAGCCATCACGTGATTGCCACTGCGGGGAAACAAGCGGACCACATTAGGCCAGCCATCATTTATGGCAAGTGCTTGCAGAACCGCTTAAGGGCTGCTTGGGGCAGCCACTGCCTATGTTGGATAACTGATGACCTTTTCTATGGCCGCTCATGGAAAGGTCTCAGGTGCGATGACATGTAGATACGAATCCTTGAACCACCAAATATCTGCCATGGGTTGGAGGGGCACATTAAGCCTTCGCTAAAGGTGTCCATTCGACGCACGGAGACTCTTTATTTACAACCGCGGGGTACACCCCACGGTTATAAATAAGGGCGTATTATTCCCCCTTTCTACCTCACTTCCGTGTGAGTTTCATATCGGGTACCATAGCCCAGATCCCCTAGCTTCTAAGGGTTGTTTAAGACCTTGGTCAGACACTCTACTTAAAATGCTCTACATAAATATTTAAATCTCAAAATATTTTCTAAAGCCGCAGAGTTTCTGCTGATGAATTTGAGGTTGGCTATCTTGATTTCAGGTCAAAGTAAAAGCAATGTTATTAAACATTGCTCGGTGTGCAGTGAGTGGATGTGCAATGCTGAACGAGTTGTATTTACCTTGACAGCGATTCACGAATGATTCATAAGCAATGTCATAGCAGGATTCATGTTTATGCAAAGAATAGCTAGCGAGCGAAGAATCTTATAAAATCGTTTTGACATTGAGTTCTATCCAAGGTATCTTGTTCTATGAATGACACGTACGTGGAAAGACTATTTTGAAGGGTTGACGAATATAAAAAAGTGATTTAGGTACATGAAAGTAACTTTGTATTCACTGAATCCTTGTCGTTATTATGAAAACGAATGCTGTGTTAAATTAGGTCTTTCAGCTACAATCAAGTTGAAAATATCCAGGTTTGACACTGAAGCAGATTCACTATGTTAAACCTTATGAAAGCTATCACTTAAGTGAAGTTTAAAGTAAACCCAACGTAAAGTTTAAATCTAAAAATCTTTAACTATTATTTTACAGAATAGAAACTCGAAAAGAAGGTTAAGTTAGAGATTACGTCACAGAGTACATGTCGCGCATTGCCGGGGGAGAAAAATCAAGCTAAGAATGTCAACCTCCAGGAAACAGGAATCAATAGGAAAAGGTGATTCAAATATCTGGTACCGACGCTGGATGGAAATATACACTATCTACCAACAAGTAATTGGACACTTGTGATAGCAAAGGAAATCGAAGTTTATTCACCTTCAATATTTGGTGGAGCCTCCACGAGCGGCGATTACAGCTGCGACCCTCCGGGGCATACTTTTAACCAAACATTGTACGACGGCTAGCGGTATTTTCTTCCACTCGGCTTATAGAAGACAGGTCAGTTCCTTCACCGATTTCGGACGGTAGGGGCACCCCTTAAATCGACGCTCCAACTCGTCCCAGAGGTGCTCGATAGGGTTAAGGTTCAAGCTCTGCGCCTGCCAGTCCATTTGATTAACCCCAATGTCACCATAAGAAGCCATGGTGGACCTCGCAACATGACAGATGGCATTGTCATTCTGAAAGTAACATGGGTCCACCCCGTAAAACTGCCAGAACGTAGGAAGCGCATGGCGATCCATAATGGTGCAGTAGGTCTCGGCATTGAGTCTACCAGGAATTGCGATCAAGGGTCCCGTGCCATACCAGGAGAAACACCTATAACGAAGTAAATTTCTCCGTCATTTTTGATCTACGCCGGGATTCGAACCCGAGGCCGCTTATTCCGGAAAAAGTCGCTCTACCAACTGAGCTACGCAGACGATTATTCTGATTCCTATCTGCCTTTATGTCGTGTGCGTCCTGCTGGCAGGTACGTCACATCTCTCCCCCCGAAAGAGGGCCGGGGGCATGGCCCACGGGTCAGCCGTGACCATGAATCGTTGCAGGCAGCCATCCACTGTAGAACCTGCACTTGAGAACTCCCAGTCAATCTGCTGTGTGGAATGCAACATCACTCATTTTTATTTTTCGAAGCGCTGGAGAAGGGATTCTCGGATTTTTCCTGTCTCGCGGTGTGGAAATAACATCACACCAATGCGAGATTTTGAACGGCCGGGTCATCCGGATCATTCGGGCGCCATTATAACGAAGTAAATTTCTCCGTCATTTTTGGTCTACGCCGGGATTCGAACCCGAGGCCGCTTATTCCGGAACAAGTCGCTCTACCAACTGAGCTACGCAGACGATTATTCTGATTCCTATCTGCCTTTATGTCGTGTGCGTCCGGCTGGCAGGTACGTCACACACCCCCATAGCATTATTCCACCACCGCCAAACTTCACAGTTGGCACAATACATTCCGGCAGGAGGCGTTCTCCAGGCAGACGCCAAAGCCAGACCCTGCCATCCGAACGGTAGAGGGTGAACCTTGATTCGTCACTCCAGAGATCATGTTTCCACTGTTCAACGGTCCACTGTCGACGTTCTTTCCACCACGTTAGCCAAGCAGCGGTATTGGACTTGGTGATCAAAGGCTTGTGGGCGGTAGCAAGTCCATGATAACCGAGCAGATGGGCTACCTTACGGATGGTAATCATCGAAAGAACACTCCCGGATGCCTGTTGAAACTCCTCGCGGATGTGGCCCATCGATGTGCCGCCGTTCTTTCGAATTTCTCTGGCCAGCACCCGTCGGTCTCTAACTCCCAGTTTTGTGGGTCTGCCGGGTCGGGGCACATTCCGACAGTCACCTCTCATCTTCCACTTGCCAATCACGTAGGCCACTGTCGATTTTGGGTACTTCAACTCGCTGGATATGTCCCGTATGGATCGGCCATTTCTGTGATACCCGACGATTACACCTTTCTCGAAATTAGAGATCTCCGAACTGCGTGGCATCTTACATGCGACTGGTTGCGTTGTTGTTTCCCACACGATATTTAACGGCGGCGGCCGTGACATGTATCAGGACCGCAGATATCGTCGATTGCAGTGCAGGGGTGTCCAATTACTTGTTGGTAGATAGTGTATATCAGGAATGGGAAGTGCACAGGATAGTTCAAGCAGGAAGGATAACCGGATAACCGGATAACCGGATAAACGTTCCAGATATATTGCATGGTAAAAATTCTGGTTTTCAAGGCTGTAATAAAACCAGGAATGCCTATATAGTGCTCAGAATTGGTCAGTGAAAAGATATTTCGAGTAAAAGCTAAATATTCATGAAACAAAAACTCCATGGTGGATGTGTGGTATCATTAGAAACGTCAGAGTTAAAAATGAGGTGATAGCAGCAGCAGTAAAAGCGGCAGAGGCTACGAAGGAGGCTAAAGAAGCAATATTCTTCTAGAATGGTCATGTTTCGAGAAAAATGAGGAATGTGAGGGAGGCAAAATGTTATAGACATACAGCTACCTAGAAAAAAAAACCTAAGACGAGATAGGAGGACTTCCTCAGCAACGACATGAAGGGCAATTAATTAAAGATTGAGTTGATACAAGACAAAATGAAATGGAGAATGAAGATCTGCATGATTAGTCTTCGATGTAGGACTAATCGTGCTGCAAAACAAGAGGACAATGAAAAACATAAGAATATTTAATTCCACCTAGCGGCAAACGTTTGCATCACAGTATCCAAAAGTAAATCAATCGTCATCCTCGGAATTTGATTTATCCAAAGAAAAAAAATTATGTGGAAATACTGTGTTTGCAGACGGACCGACAAACGGATACAATAAGTGATAAAAACTCCAACCGACGCGCAAATTTGTTTATCAGGAAAGTTGTTTAAAAATATATTCATAATGCAAAAGCAGCACAAATACCCACGAATCGGAAAGCGTAAGATTAGTGTTAAAGGAATTTCTGAAGGGCATTTACATTAACGAAGGGAGAAAAAGAGAAAGCATCAGAGAACGATCAGTGATTGCAAATACACGTCAAAGAGAATGTGAGTTAGTTTGAAACCACTTCGGCAAAAATGAGTCAACACAAGATGATGAGAGTTGTTCGGCAATCGCAATTTTTCTTCGAATTATTTATTTTGTCTGAACTTTCATTCCGCGCTCTCTTCAACAAAACCGAAGTTTTTAAAATCAAGACATTCCTTCTATTCCCGAGAAGAAATGCCTGCGAGGAAAGCTTAGGAAAAGGGTGATTCGGAAATAAAGTCGAACAATAAGCGCATTCGGCTACGCGTTTCTCAAGATTACAGCTGGTTCTCCTAGGCATTGAGCGAAGAGTTTGTTTTGATCGCGTTAGTTTGTCTCGAATTTCGCCTTCTCTTCGAAGTCACGCAACATTAAACGGTAAACAATCATTTCCCCGCAGCTCCTCGCTGTTAATGAGATGAGTTCAATGTTTCCCGAGATGGCCAAAAAATTCGGGTATGTGTGTGTATGTGTGCTGAAGCAGCGAACGATGAAATGATTCCGCGCGGGGCTTAATGACCGGACTTCGGTACTTAAACGCGAGCATTGATCGTCGTAATTAGGAATTTCGATGATATGCTAATTGATGAGTTGGTTATGGGATATTGCAGTTGTTCCTGGGTTAAGTCAATATTTTTATCAAACACAACCGATAATTTCAAGTGCACTGCTCATGATAATTTATTTAACATTGGAGTTAATTTGCTTAACTTGCCGAAGCATTCAGTTCCTTGAGAGCTGTGGATCAAAGACGTAGTGAACAACAAGCTACGTTTATATGATTAAATAATCAAATGGAATTAAACACTAAGAATACATTTTCGTTCAGTGTATTTTGTAAAGGAAATGATGCTTTTCGAGCTTTGCTCCTCAGCATGTCAATGTAAGATAACGTAATCGAAGTAAACAGTAGAAAATGTTTTTCAAACGTTTCCCGTACCATTTCTTTGTTTTAAAATTTCAGTATTACATATTTCGCTTTCGGATTCTTAATCCTATTCAGAAATTACTTCATCGCTAATTTATCTATTTACAGTTTATATGCACACAAGCCAATTTTTTTTAAAGTGGGGTTTACGGAGGTGTTTTTCGAGGGAGAACGCTGTAACTGCATGCTAAAGTTTTGCACCGCATTGGAATTTAAGAATTTAAACATTCTGTCTTGAATTCTGTGAAAACTGCTTTTAGTACCTTCATATTATTACCTGAAAATTTCAAAAAGCTAAAGCACGATTAGCAAGAAACTGAGCTGCATACGCACTGACGATAATTTGAAAAGAACAGTCGTGTTTTGTTTTTAAGGAAAAGCAGAGTGGACGAAAATCCTTGAAACATTTTAAACATTCATTAAAAAATAAATACAGTCTGCCCTCGGTATCCGCGGGGCACTGGTTCCAGGATCTCCCGTGGCTATCAAAATCCGCAGATGCTCAAGTCTTTTATATAAAGTGGCGTAGAATTTGCATATAACCTACGTATATACTCGCTTATGCTTTAAATCATCTCTAGATTGCTTATAATATCTAATAAAATGTAAATGCTATGTAAATAGTTGTTATACTGTATTGTTTAGGAAATAAAGACAACAAAAAAAGTCGGTACATGTTCAGAACAGACGCAACCATCGTAGGCCTAACTACATGGTACACACGTCAGCAACAACGTAACATTTTCTTCCATTCAACACTCACATATTGTTTTCGTTTAATGACCTTAAAGTGAAATTCATAGAATAAGACACAGAATATTTAAAATGCAAGTATGTTTAGAACATATACGTACTGTAATTTTAAATTGAGATCTCTCTTGGTAACCCTCGTATGATGATAACAATGATTATTTTTGTATGGTGCCTACAATGCCGATGTGATGAGGCGACGAGATGTGTGGGACTGTAGGTGAGCGGTAAGACATCAGGCTAACTTAAACCTTCTGGCAGGAAGTCAGAAGGATCATCTACGTCGGAAGAACCAGGTTCCGATTGCAGACGTTGACGCTTTGGAAGAGGCTCACTAATACTAATGTCAGGATCTGTAGGGGTTGAGGATCTTCAAGCGTTGAAGGTCGAGGCATTACAATTGCGGATGTGTTAGTTAGAAATATTGTTATAGGAAGCTGTTTCTTCTTTTTTCTTTGCATCATCAAACAAATATTGCAGTGGTTGTAGACATGTTGTTATCCTTCTGGTAACACGGAGGCTTCGTTCCATCGAAGAATCGTACTCGAGGATCATATCCTTTAACACTTGCGCCTGTTGAAAAACTGCTGCAAATATTTCAAGTGTCCAAATTGATGGCTCTGCCTCCTAAATCGTTTGCTTCATCAGCATCATCTTCGGTAGAGGTTTTCAGCAGATCTTAGAGTTCCTCGTTGGTAAGAGATTCTCTATGCTCTTCTATGTGTTCCTCGACGTCATCCTCAATCATGTCAGAGAAAACTTCCTCACCAAATTCTCTTGCAACATCCAAGGTATTCGTAACTTCTGTATCAATAGTGGGAAAGCTCCTGAAATCATTGACTACCTCACTCCATAATGGCTTCCAACATGCATTGTCTCGGGTTTTATGGCATCTACAGCCTCTGCAATAAGCACAATTGCGAAGTTCTTCCATAAATGAATGATGCTGCAGTCAGGGTTAGCATCAAGGGCAGCACGAATCCTCTCGAAGGTGAGGCGTGTGTAAGTCGGCTTAATTCATTAATTCCCTTGATGATGCTTGATCAAGTGGCTGCAGCACAGACCTAGTGTTAGGAGGCAAGAACATTACTTCCACGTTTTCGTCAGAGAGATTGGTGATGTCCAGGAGCATAGTCAATTACGTATAAGGAGGACTTGCATGGCAGCTCCTTCCCTTCAAGGTATTTCTTTACTTCAGGAATGAAACACTGGTGGAACCATTCCAAGAACAAGATGGTCGTCACCAAAACCTTCTGGTTGTATTTCCAGAACACGGGCAGGCAATTTTTGTTCCTAAGGGCCCGGGGATTTTTTGCTCGGTACATGAGGCCTGGCTTGATCATGTGACCTGCGGCGTTGCCACACATCACCAGAGTAAGGCGATCTTTTCCGGCTTTGAACATTGTGACCTGATTGGCATTCTTATGGTTATAGGTACGATTGGGCATCTTCTTCCAGAACAAGCCCGTTTCATCACAATTGAAGACTTGCTCTAGAAGGTAGACCTTCTCTTCTATGAGTTTTGTGAGCTCTTCTGGGAACGTTGATGCTGCCTCGGCATCAATTGATGCCGATTCTCCCGTGTTCTTTAAGTTCTTGAGGCTGTAGCGCTGTACATAGCCAGCCAGCCAGCCATCCATCCATCCCTTACTTGCCTTAAACTCCTTCCTCTCGCTCTCCTCAGGTCCCTGACAGTAGTGCTCATAGAGGCTAAGTGCTTTTTCACGCATAATTTTGCCATGAACAGGGATGAGCTTCTGTGACATGTCCTCTACCCACACACTTAATGCTTTCTCAGTCTTTGCAAGCACTTTATCATGAACCAGAAATACCCTTTTTGCCGTTCTACTGGCGGCACTAACACTTCCACGAATTTCAGCTTCTTTCTACTGTATTGTGCAAATGCTCGATTCATTCTTACAGACCTTACGGCCCACTTCGTCAAGCGACATGCCACTTTTCAAAAGATCTAAGATTTTTGTTTTCTCGGTGAGAGATAGGACTTTACGCTCCCTCTTAGCCTTTAAGGGGTTGCTTTGACTACTTAATTGCCTTTTAGAAGCCATTTTGTTTCACAGAAACAAAGGGTGCACACAACACAAGCAGCGAACGAACGAGACGCGAGGTGGACAGTTCTCGAACAATATGCTGATAAATTCTGTTTTGCTTTCGCCGTTTTGCCGGAGATCAAGAGAACCGCGCGGCGACTGTCAGCGAGGCCAAGCAAGCACGTGGCGATCACGGATACCACACGTGTAAGGGGAGACGGCGTTTGCCTCATTACCAAGGTAACTTTTAGATGCCAAAGGCACTTCTTCCGACATTTCTCACAGGGAGAGTTGCTATTTGCTGATAGCAGAGCTGAAATGTGAACTGTCGGCAACGATGCCTACGAGTATAAAACATGTTTTCTAAAGCTTAAAAAGGTGGTTTTTTTTTTTTTTTTTTTTTTTTTTTTACGCTTTCCAACCGTAGGTTGAAGAAGCGTATATGCTCCAGCTGTGTCCGTCCGTCCGCCTTTCCGTACGATAACTCGCATAAAAATAGTTCGTTTTCGATGTAATTTTAGTATGTGGTACGAGACCACCTGGGGACGAACCCTATTGAAAATGGGACAAATGGGGTCAAAGGTCATGACATAGGAGCGGGATCCATTCCACTGCCCTTATGCGTCATAACTTGCGTAAATATGGTTCGATTTCGATGAAAATTTAGTATGTCGTAGGGTCAAAGGTCAGGACATAGGAGCGGGGTGCATTCCTTCGCCCTTATCCCATACTATTAAAGGAGCAATTGTTGTATGTATGTAAATTTTATTTTGAAAACGTCTCTAAGGATTTTGATGAAAGTCGTTAACCTACCGTTTTCTGGTACTAGAAATCGATTTAGCTTGATCTCGACTATAGGAAAATTCGTTTAGTGGGTTAAACAACCATCCCGAATTACCACGTTTTTAGTGTCATGGCGTTGCCCCGTTAATGTTATCCATGCTTAGAAATCTTATGACGTCACACTCTTGCGATTAAGATGTTGGCGCGCGGTCACGCCATCTGTCTCATTACGTCACGCGTTGTGTGTGGATCCTATTAAATTTTATGACGTCACAATCTTGCGAGCAGATGGTCGCGATTCCCATCTGCCTCATTACGTCCCGCGTTGTGTGCGTATGTCCGTCCGCACGATAACTCGCGTAAAAATCGTTCGATTTCGATGAAAGTTCGGTTTGTGGTAGGGGAGTACCTGGAAAGAAACCCCATTGAAAGTGAACGAAATGGGGTCAAAGGTCAGGACATAGGAGCGGGATCCATTCCACTGCTTTTATACGTCATAACTAACGTAAAAAAAGGTTCGATTTCGATGACATTTTAGTATGTGGTAGGGGGAACACCTTGGGACAAACCCTATTGAAAATGAGCAAAATCGAGTCAAATGTCAGGACATAGGAGCGGAATCACTTCCATCACGATTATGCGTCATAACTTACGTAAAAATGCTTCGATTTGGATGAAATGTTAGTATGTTGTAGGGGGCCTGCCTGGGGACGCATCCTATTGAAAATGGGCGAAATGGAGTCAAAGGTCAGAACGTAGGAACGGGATCTATTCCGTAGATCTTATGCATCATAACTTACGCAAAAATGCTTCGATTGGGACAAAACGTTATGTTATTTCGGAGGTATACTGAACCAGTTCTATTGAATATCATCGAAATGGGATCAAAGGTCAGGGCACAGGACCGAGATTTATTCCACAGCCATTATCCTCATAACTTGAGTAATGATTTCTGGTATGTTGGAAAGCGTATCATAATCAATGCATTGCATGATTTTACTAACTTGTTTAATATGTCAGTTTACTTCACAGGAGTCGGCGCGCGGCAGATTCAAGTTTTGCTCATGGAAATTACGTACTTGAATTTTTTTATCTCGAATATTTTCGATCCGCGGTTGCTTGAATCCGCGGACGCGGAACCCGCTGATACGGAGGGAGACTGTAATGGCAGAGAGATTTCGTTTGCTAGGCTAATTCAAAAAAGCTTTTTGTCTACCTCATTAATATCTTTTAATTTGTGCACCTCTTGTTGCAAAGCACATCAAACCGATATCCAATTTCGGGCAATGAACGTTCTAAACCATCTTTATTAACAGATGCCACTGTTGCAGTTATTCGAATTTTCAGTTCAACATTTCTCACTCTTGATAAATGCACTTTATCCTTGACGTAATCCCACAGAAAAAAGTCAGGGAGGATAAATCAGCGGAGAAATTGTGCGTGCCACGGAACACACCCATCTCTTCTTATCCATCTGTTTGGGAATTCCACGTTTACATAGCCCCGTAAAATTTTACCACAATGTGGCAGTGCACCATCTTGTTGTTAAATCATATTCGGATGCATATGGGAAATCTGAGGAACCGCAAATATTTGTAATATGTCTAAATATAAGTCTTGTCAATATCTACCAGTATCATTCATAGAAGTATATATATTTTTTGGTTCTGGCTTTAGCGACCGTTCCTGATTTAGGGCAAAAGAAGTTTATCTAGACATAAAGTCAGAGGTTCCAGGGAAGAGACAGAGCATATACCGCTGAACAAACACGCTAGCCATGTCTCAACCAGGACTCAAACCCAGGCCCTTCTAGCCAGAAGCTAGCACCTAAAACGAACTGGCTACCGGGGCAGCAGGCCTGCTTTAAATTTGCATCTGAGGGCGACGCTCACTCCTCTACATACCTCTATCACAATAGGATGCTCATCTGCATTGGAAAGAAATATGGTGGCATCTACATACGGCGAAGTGTTAGCAAAAGGACTTTTGCGTCAGTACAGTTAGTGCAATGCGGTGATCACTTTTGGGATTGAAGTGTCGGGCTGACTCTTTTGATGGTGGGTCATTTCGCATAGAAATCCGGGATTAATGTAACACACAATTTGCACGTGAGAATAATTTTCCGCCCTGTTTGCTCACCTTCTTTCAGGGCGTTCCAGCACGACAATGCCAGACCACATTCCACACGCTGCTTTGATTAATCATTGCTTGAAGGCGTCCCCATGTTTGATATGCAATGCTAAGCGTACTGACCTTCCGGAGATTGAGAACAGCTACGAAGCCGTGATACTACTACTTTGTCTGAGATCATAACTGACCCGACAACATAGTTAATGACGCATTCCAGCACGATAGAGCCAGACCACATACAGCACGTGTTACTGAACAGTATCTACAAGCCTTTCCCATGCTACCTAGCTACTAATCTGTCCCTGGTTTAGAACAACAGGAATGTCATAAAAACCCGTCACATCTGAGAACATAATTCACTACAACTAGTAAAATGACTGACTGGCCGTTCCCGTAGCGCAGTGATCTAAGCAATGGCTTCTGATCATTCGTCCGAGGTCAGTTCGGCTTCGAATTCTGCATTGATTTTGTGTTTGTCTTACGGCGCTGGCTTTCTCCCTTCCCTGGAACCAGTGGCCGTAAATTAGGGACGGACGACTGCTTATATCCCACTGAGTTGTTCCTTACGCTTGTAGTTAAACCTCCAATTAAAAAAAAAGTGATTTTCAGGTGCAAGCAGACGCAGAAAATCTGGAGAAACAGACACAAACGTTATTGGGGTCTCTTTTGACTCACTTTCTAAACAGATGAGTAAGTGCATTGCCGCGAAAGTGCGGTTACACCTCGTACCGATGTTGCACTAAAATTCAGCTATTCACCTCGTTAAACAAAATGTTACGGTGCTTACCATTTACCACTTTGCTTTTTCATCGTACGCATGACATACCTTCCAGCAGTGTTTTTCTATGGGAAGCATATATAAAGCAGCAACCAACCTGATAAAACAGCAAATATGCAGAATTCTGGTATTCTTCGATTTTCTACTGTAGGTCCCACTGAGGATTCGAAATCGCATCCCTTTTATTGAACTTACTAACAGAGCATGTGATATGCATTTCATCTTGAAAACTGATTCAGTAGTTTTGTTTGAGTCGTATGACGATAAAGTAGAATAAATGCTCTACGGTATTGAAATCTATCCGTTTGAATCTGTTTCACTCTGCCGGATCTATACGCGTTGTGTTGTTTTTTTAAAAGCCCTCAGGGAGAGTCCAAAAACAAAGTCA
The DNA here is from genome assembly GCA_039090855.1 of Macrothele yani. Lineage (NCBI taxonomy): Eukaryota > Metazoa > Arthropoda > Arachnida > Araneae > Macrothelidae > Macrothele > Macrothele yani. The sequence goes on along the minus strand of CM077029.1, from coordinate 163,354,805 downwards.
TCTTTTCCCTCAGCCTCCCAGTAACGCAATATTTCTCCCGTCATATGTGAGCTCACGACTCACCGAATGAAAAAAGATGAACTGCCGGAGAGCACGGAAGAATGACCCAGATGCTTGCTGAAGGAATGATAGGTCAGAAAACTTCAAACAATAGGCTACTTCACACAGTGGCAGCTGACGTTGTTTGCCCTAGCTCCATAATAGGATTGCTCCTTTTTGCTGGAAAAGAGAAAGAAAAAAAGGCGGGAGGGGGAAGTAGGAAAGAGATGAAGGATCGAATTGCCGCTTCAAATGTTCAAATGCGACCAAGTTATTGCTTCACTCAACTCCATCACTGAAATATCTTCTCGATAATGGTGCCATATTTTGTCCATTTCCTTGCCACAAGAGCGCTGTGAAACAAGCGCAAATTCCTTACTGAATGAGCGCACTTCTACTTTGTACCGGTAAATTTTTTTCAGCTGGAAGGAAATGCGAAGAAATTGAATGCATTGGAGACGAAATAGTAATTTGCTGCAGTTCTCTTTGTAGTAACAACTATCAGCGGAGGATAAATTTGATAAATATCTCAGCACAGGCGTGATATAAAAGCATAAGATTTGCTCTTCCGATAGCTTCCGCACTACGACTCACAGAAGTCTTTTCCGGCTCAGGACGTAGCGCCAAAAATAAGCACGACATAAATTAGTGTCGATACAAAATCGCTCTGTATCTGTGCTATGAAGAGGTATAGGTAATGATTGCCATCTTATAGCGTATTATGATGGAATCGCGTGTTTGAATACTTTTATCTTGCTTTATCGAAAGAAGCCTTTTAGCATTGCATCTTTGAAAGAAGTCTTTTATTGCTACGAAATTAGAATGATTTAAATTGCAGTGAATTTGAAAATCCTCCGATTGGCTCCGAAAATTCATAGATTTCTTTATTTGGAATGAATACAAGGAATACAAATATTTATATAGTTCACATGCGACTAAGATGATGCGTAAAGATACGGTTCACAAAAGACTTCATGTTGCTAAATGCATACAGGAATACAAGTAACATCTCCACTGCATTTTTCGTTAAAACCCCGCATTCAAGAATTCCTTTTTACAATAATCATTTTTTATTTTAAAAATTCCGCATGTGTGGAGAAAAAGCAGCTTTCAAAAAGTTCTAGCCACTATCGTGACGAAAATACGCATCCACGATAAATGCATTCACTACTACTGATTAATAATATATAATAACATAAAAATACATTACCTGTTGGAAAGGAAACATATCTTACTTTTAAAAATGCTTTCCGATTTCAAAAATTCAATGTATGTGCTCTGTCCCGAAGGAATACGTAGAGGAAATCTATAAATCCTAAGCACTACTGTGACGCAATAACGTGCGCGTATTGTGACGAAAACTTTTAGTACTGCAAGAACTTTTGTCAGTACTATAACGATACTACACCTTATTTCCCGACAGCGCATGTTTAGCAAAAGTCTCACAACGTCAATCAATAATCGCGGAAGAATTTGTTAAATGGGAAAAACCAAGCAGAGCCTAGTTTATAACAAAAGAAGGTAATGGAGAAATGCCATTTACGGGGCTGCGCCTATGATTCGAGCACGTATAGATTCTACACCTTAATACACTATATTGACAAAAGTCACCGGACAGCTAGAACAGAAACACAACATAGAATTTATTGACATACATTAGTACGGTGTCGGTACACCTTTGGCCTTAATGCATGCACTGACCCTTCGAAGCTCGAAGTGGTTGGGTTTTGAGCTCCGTGATTTTCGTTGCTATAAGGTGTTTATTGAGTGCTTTAGTTTCTCTGGTTGCGTGCATCTTCAAGTTGAAGTTCTACACTTTACGTTCGTGTATCTCCCAGGTTGGTGAGTGCCATATTTTCTCATTATTCACTGTTTTATTTTTCAACCAAGCTGGTCTTTTGTCGTTAAAGTCTCGCCATTGCTTCGATGGCGGAGGCAGACAAGGGTGACGCCCACATCCTTATCATGGCAGATCAGCCAGCTTCCTCTTCTTCTTCTACCACGGCAGATCCTGCTCAGCTTAATGAGGTGGCTCCCGAGCGTCATTGCGACGTCATGGACACCTCTTCTTCTCCAGCTATAACTCCCACCAAGTGCGGTGGTGCCAAGTCTCCTATCTACATCTCAGCAGATGATGACGTATCCGTTATCAGCAATACTGAGCTCACAGCTTCTACTTCTCATCAACTTTCTGATCCGCCCTCACTGCTAGGGGCCGCTTGATCGAATTCTCGACCCATGTCTGCCCAAGCGTCCTATGCTTCTGCAACTTCTGGGGTCCTCACACCCCCAGTTTCATCTGCTATGCCTTTTCCTGAATCCTATGTCACTGTCGTCGGTTCTACTGCTACAATTGACATACCAGAGGATTCCCGAGCTGGTCACCTTTTTTCCTCCACTATGGAACGGGGCGTCTATTTTGATGCACTTCCCGACACTAAGCTGTGGCAATTTAGCCGAGCCCTCAAAACTATCTTACCAAAGTGATGCAATAGACTTTGTAGCTCGAAAACCCAGTTCTGTCTTGGTATATTTTAAGGATAAAGCGCATGCTGACCAGGTCCTTACGGAAGGTCTAACCATCAATGACGTGCATCTGTTAGCACAACCGGTTGCGCACCGCCCGGTGCAGGTGACCTTCTACCCCGTACCACCAGAAGTATCCGACGCTGCACTCTACACCTTGCTCAGCAGGTACAGCAGAGTTGTTGGCTCCATAACAACTCTCTCTGCGGCTCCCAGCGATCCTGAAGACAAATCGATTCGGGGTTTCCGCCGCACTGCTCTAGTCCTCTTTTCATCTGTTGCTCAGCTGAAGCGGTTCCGAATGTTTTGCACATCCGCTGTGGACAGCAACGCCGAAGAGTTGAGATAATCACTTCACAGTATTGCACTATCTGTCAGAGCGAAAGTCACATAAGGGCTCAGTGCCCACGTGCCTCCCTGCAAACAGCTCCACACACTACATCTTCTTCTACTTTGTCCACAAACGTTTCACAGACTTCTTCCTATTCGAGGAAAGTCGCGGAATCAAGATCTTCCAAAAGTCAGCTTACTGCCATTGGTCAACAAACGACTTTGATGCCTCCACCTCCTGCTGATCCTAAGAATTTTCCCAGGCTTCCAAAATCGACTCCCCCTAGTACTTTTACAACCACTGCTGATGTACATGTTGACCACTCCTCAGCTTTTACCGTTAGCTCCATGACACGAGTCACAGGTAACGCTTCGGGTTCAGACTCACCAGACGATCATGAAGCTTTTGTGGTTGCTGCAAAACGCAGTGGTGCTACTCACCCCAAGACGAAGAAGTCAAAGACTCTGGCGTCCCGAAGATCATCTCGCTCTTCTACCCGCTCATCCACTCGCTCCGTCAGCTCTCGACGACCGTTCTCCAGGTCGCCTCTACACACTTCCTCTGAGACAGCATGTGAGGGTGCCTTTCCCTCACTAGATGAATTCACAACTTTTTCTTGCTGAAAATGCTTTCCCTGCTGAGCCTCTGCCATACGAGGACGTGCTGGATTGCCTTTTAGGGTCCTCTAGCCCTTCCTCAGCACGCACCTCCATTCAGCAGTATGAAGCAGCTCTTCCACAAGTGCTGGTTCAATTACACTCACTTGAAAACACTCTTCGGCGCACTGCGGACGAGGTCCCGTGGAGTGCTTGTTTTCTCCGTCGACTCCACTCCATCACTACAGCCAGTCAATTCCTACTGCATCCCACAACTAACCTAGACATTAAAGGTGGTGTCACTTAATTGTAGTGGTTTTGCGACACCTCTTGCGAATGCGCTGGTACGAGAGGATCTTGCTCCGCTGAATGCTGATATATTACTTCTGCAGGAAACAAACTGTACTTCCACCACCTCTGACAAACCAATATATATAAATTGCAACTTCTCATTGTACAGAATCATGTATATAGGTCGTTTCACGAACCATAGACATCTGTATACTTTGTCGGTTTTACAGTATATTCTTATCTTCAATTCCTGATTCAAATGTGTAATTTTACTTTTCAACTGTGTAAATTTGTGTTCTCCAATACTCACTGTGATGAGTTGTGTCTTCTCTCTGTATTTTCAGAGATTATTTTTTCTTTTGTATTCTCAGGAAAATTATTGTATATAACTATTTTTCATATCACCGTTGTATGTAACATGTAGTACCGCGAGCCACATTCATCTGTAAATTTTTCATCATCTGTCTTTCAAATTTTTGATTTCATGTTTGTCTCCTTGATCACCTGCAACCTCCTGGTTTTCCAGGTCACCCACAATGTATCACCTTTCGGTCAGAACTTTTTTTTCATCAATATTGTGTGAAATTTATACTCTATAGTGCTCATCATTCTGGATTGATTTTACTCTGTTTTACCAGAGATTCATATTGCCTCGCCAGATTTCTACTGCACTTAACTGTTGTCACGCAAACGTTGCACCGAATCCTGTAATTAACGTAGCGCAAGCTGCACATTCTGTTAATTTCTCATCACCTGTCTTTTGAATCTATGTCTGCAAGCTCGAATTCTGTATTATTCCTTGCATCAATACTGTGCAAAATTAATATTGTATAACGCTCTTCAAGCTGAATTGGTCCTATTCTTTGCTTTGTCAGAGACTTTTGTTGCCTCACCAGACACTCGAGTGTAATTAACTGTTTTTTACTATCATCAATGTACAGAACCGTGTAAATAAGCAGTAGCGTAAGCTACAAGCATCTGTAAATATTTTTTTGTCATACATCATTTAAGATGATTTATTCAAGCACATCTCCCGTATCTTTCTTCTAGTAAATACTGTGTGAAAACTGATCCTTCGAGACATGCTTTCGACAAGGTTTTGGAACGCAACGATAGGTATGTGCCTCCATTCAATACATAACGGTGCGGATAACTGTTGCTTAGTAGTAGGCCTTGGTTCCAATCTTCTTATGCGGCGCTCTAATTCATCCCATAAGTGCTCTATGGGATTAAAAACAGGGCTGTGCGCTGGCCAGTCCACACACGATACGGAATTATCGTCAAACCACGCCGTAACAATCCTTGCTTTATGGCTCGGTGCATTATCCTACTGGTACCAACAAAGCTCGGTTATATACTATCGTGATATTATAAACTATCATTCATGATACTATATATTATCAATCATGATACTACCATGTTACTATATACTATTTTACTATATACTACCAATCATGATACTACACAATTTTCTTTCTATATAACCATGAGTATAATACAATTTTTATTATATTTAAGATCATGATACTGTGAATCATGGGCGCCTACTTTCCAGAAATTCAATGGGTGCCCAAGCCCATAACCAAGACCAATGCAATGACATGGAGCATGAGCAGAGAAAAGATGGAGGGGAAGGTGGGGGGGGGGGGGGGTTAAGGTATGAAAATACAATACAGACTAATTTTTTTTTCAAAAGTTTCTATTTAACCTAGATTTTGACGCTCTTAGGTAGATATCTGTCCCAAACGCATCAACCTCTTTTCGAAGACCAGATGACCATAACATTTTCGGCAGTTATTTTGTTTCTTTTCTTTTTTTCCCCTGCATTTTGGAAAACCAGGGGTTTTTCAAAACACCTGAACATGAAGATCAAAATTTTTGATTTTTTTTTCTGAATTTTTATTATTTGCTTTCTCTAGTCCCATGGCAGTTCAGATTTGTTCAAAATTAATGTGAATAAAAAAATTCTTGTAAAAGACGCAAAACTTTTCAATAAGCAAAACTCAATGGGTGCCTCGCACCCATTGAAAACATTTAATGGGTGCGCAGGCCCCGGAGCACCCACACAGTCGGCGCCCCTGCTGTGAATCATAATACTATATTATTAAGAGGCCCCTGCTATTTTTTACTATATTTAATTTTGCGGGAAAGCATGTTTTTCTTTCTACGTAATTGCACGAAACTAAAATATAACACCAACGCAGTTTTTCTTTATAAATGTCTCGTTCGTAAGCACTGAAAATGTGTTTGGTATGTTATTTAATAATGGGATTGCTTCATTTTTTTGAAGAAAAGAAAAGTTGACACAATTACTGAGCCTCGCATAAAAAAGTAAATAAAATCAAACAATGTACTGAAATTTTGCTTTATTAGGAGATTAGAAACATTCAGAGAAAGATCAAAACTTTTCAGTTGTGTAATTTAAAGCAAAGAGATAAATGTGGTAACTTCATTGTAACGTTTGCAAAAGAGCTTCCAGATAATGATAGTAAGAGAAAGCATTAACCCTTAGGCTGCAATCATGAATGCAATTCTAGATGCAGTGAGAATACAGTGTATAAACACGGTTGCAAAGAAATGGTAAACATAAAAAAAAACACGTGTTTTTATGAACATATTCTATTATCTACAAGGTAGAGTCCAAATGTTTCCGGGCCGCCCCGGTGGCGCAGTGGTCTTGGCGATGACTTCTGATTATTCGTCTTGAAGGGGTCAGGGTTCGAATTCCGGTGAGGCATGGATGTTGTGTTTGTCTTACGGCATTGGCTCTCACCCTTCCCTGGAACCAGTGGCCCTAAATTAGGGATGGGCGATTGCTTATAGCCCACTGAGTCGCTCACGGTGATCGTTAAACCTCCAATAAAAAAGTTCCCGGAGGGATCCGTAAGTTCATAGATAGAGTTACAAAGCTGAAGTACAGCTTCCTTCAAAATGAGACTCTCTTGGAAAAACACACTTCTTCCAACAGCTGTAGAGTTCGTCGAAGCATATATGGAACTCACTCTTTGCAATGTCCTTCAGTACAACCAGCGATGCGTTTTTCACTTCTTATGAGCTCGAAATCCGACGACCCTGAAGTCGACGTGTAAGATCAGGGAAGAGATGGAAGTCGCAGGATGGGGGGGGGAAGGGGGCGAGATTAGGTGAGTACGGTGGGTCTGGGAAGACAACAATTTTTGTTTTTGGAGAAATTCACGAACGACGAGTGACCTGTGTGCTGGTGCATTGTCGTGACACAGCACCCACGATTGATTACTCCACAGAGGAAGCCTCTTCTTGCAGATCGACTCACATACACGTCGCATGATGTCCAGGTAGAGCTCCTTGTTGACAGTATATCCTTCAGGGATAAATTCAAGATGAACAATGCCCTGGATGTCGAAGAAGACCTTTAGCATGATCTTGCCTTTGCTGAGATCTCGGGGGAACTTCTGCTTGCGGGAAAACGATAGCGATTTCCACGGAGCTGATGCCAGTTTAGTCTGTGGGTCGAAGAGGACGCACCATTTGTCATCCCTCGTTATGATTCCTTTAAGAAATTGTGGGTCTTTGTCAGCGGTGGTTGCGAGATCGTCCGCCATTTCCATCCGTATGGACAACTGATATTCAGTTAACATGCGTGAGACGATGATCTGAAGATGCAGCGGGTGTGTCAACACATCTGTTAGTACCCTTTGACAAGCATTCCCCGATATCCCAGCAGTCTCTGCTTTTTGCTCGATCGTCTGCTGTCTCTTGGCGCGTACGTTGGCCGCAACCTTCGAAGTCTTTTCACCTGTGAGAGCTGCTACTAGCAGCCCGTTTCGTTCCTCGTCTTCGCCCTCCTCTCTGCCTTCCCTGTGTCGTAGATGCCAATCAAATGTTTGTGAGCACGACAGGGTGTTTTCGTCATAAAATTGCTTCAACATCTCGTAAGTTTCTGTTGGAAAAACGAATGCAAAACTTACTGTTAACGTGCTGCTCAAAAGACTCCAATTTTCATCTGTCGCCGAACACTGCACAAGTTGCTGACGATCCCCGGATGTACCTCATCGAGCACGTGTGTTGATGGAAGAAACCAATTTCCATGTGAGGTGGATAATGTCGTAACATAATTCAATAATCACCGTGGGTATGCGATACACGTACTTTGCCATACGGGCGCAGACCGGGAACCTTCGGATTCGCCTCCGTACATATCAAAGTCCAATTATTGTATCATCATCATTAGTGTTCTGTCTTTTGACAGGCCCAACGGTAACTCAACGAGTTCTTTTCCTCCAGTTTGCTTCTTCAATACTTGATAGCTTCCTGTGCCCATGATATCATCAAGCATTAATAGTAGTCTCCTTCCTCTTGGTCGTTTTCCTTCAATTTTCCCTTCTATAATTCCTTTCAATAAGCAAGTGTTTAATAAAAACTAAAATACTTAGCTTCGAAATCTTCAAGCAACAATGCAAATCAGAATAATAAAGGTTCATCGAATTAAAAATGAGTGACATTTAAGTTGTAGCAAACCTTAAATCACTACATTCCTGCGGGCAGTTAAACAGCAAAAAAAAAAAAAAAAAAAAAAAAAAAAAGGGCTGATGATATCATGAACAAATTAAACACCCTATAGCGTGGCAATGGACTGGACATATTGCTAGAGGAACTGACCACCGTTGGACAGCTAAAGTACTATATATAGACTGATGCAAAGGATTGGAAAACACCCAGAAAAAGACCTCGAGGACGAAATTCAAAAGCAGAGTAACATGGAAGAGAATAGCTCAGGAAAGAGGTTTGTGGAAGAGAATAAAGACCTTCACCGAGCAGTGGATTGTGAGTGGTTGCTGTTGTTGATGCTAATATTTACCCTTTAAACTGCCTATGCACATAAACCAATTAGTGCCCCAATTTCGGATGTAGAACTACGTCTTATGGTACGATACAGATTAGCGGTGGAATAGACATAATTGTGTGACCGATTTCGACTCGCAATAACTCCCAGGTTATTTATCTGAGGCGTGGTAACGACGCTAGTGTCGTTTGATAGCGCATAGATGACATTTAGTGATAATTATAAGTTGTGGGGCCGGTGGATCAATGACGGTTCCTGACAGCCAGCCGAAGTGGATGGTCATTTTTGTGCTCTGCGCCGCCAGTATACTCTTGTTTTCGTTTTCAATACTTCTGAACTAAAGGCGATTGAACATTGATTTTGATATGTAATTCATGTTAACATGGCGGACTAGTATGAATTGGAAAAATTACAATTTCAACTGTTAACAATAGAGTAAATGGTAATGTAACCGTACTCTATTATTTTTTTCGCAGATTTGTAAAATTAGCGGGGGAAAAAACAGCAAAATGCCACGAAAATGTGAAGTTGAGCGCAGAAAAGAGCTGTTGAAACCGAAGAGACTGGCAGAACAGGAAATGTGTGGACCGAAGAAACCCCGAACTACCAATATCGAACGATGCAAACGCTATCGCAACGCAAAACACGTGCGTCAAAGTAAGCCCGTCGCGAGCACCTTTGGCGCACGTTCATATGGACTCTGATATTGACTGGTGTCAAATAAAGCAGCCGGATAACACAAAACCAACTACTTATAAAAATATTTATGAAAAAGCAACAGCGGACTTCCAGAAAAAGGTAATCAACAACGAGTTTTGTCGAGTATGCGTCATCTGCGACTTCCACTGTGTATTTTATTCATGATCTTGTCATAGACACAAGACAGGGCATACGTAGTTCTATACGTTTAAACATAGCTGGCAAATCCACTTCGGCCCCACTGCTTTTTTTTTGCGTTTCTGCAAACAAAAACGTTCACAAAGCGGCTGGAATTTTGCGAAAGCTACGGGCAAAACAATTTCTTTCCACCTCAGCAGTACTACCCATAAACCTGGAATTGGGGATAAGCGCTGGCTCCTGTTCCTTTATTCGCTGTCTGTGTTATGACTTAAGGCATGATGGGAAAAGACTAGTCACCCGGACATTGGCATCTTCATACCAATGGGTAGAAATAAGTGGCTCAAATATGTACCTGTCCATTCTTAAATCCGTCGCTATTGTTATAGCCCTTTTAGTAAGTACTCAGTCAGAAAGGTTTACTTTCTCTCATAAGCATCTAGAGTAACAAAACTAATCGGGAAAACACCGCTTATTTTTATGCACATTATAAAAGAAGGAAGGTTTACTCTTTGGCTCAAAACACGTTTTTTGATCGGAATCAAAAAATGGGGGAGTTTTACTCGTTCGAGCCGCGTTTGAATTACAACGCGTTTTTTGATCGGAATCAAAAAATGGGTAAGGTGCACTCGTTCCAACCGCGTTTGGCTTACTTGTTTGGCTTACAACGCGCTTTTTGTTCAGAATTAAAAAAATGGGAGAAGGTTTACTCGTTCCAGCCGCATTTGGCTCACTTCTTTGGCTAACAACGCGTTTTCTGATCGAAATGAAAAAATAGGAAAGGTTTACTCATTTCAGCGGCGTTCGGTTCACTTCTTTGACCCACAACGCGTTTTCTGATCGAAATGAAAAAATAGGGAAGGTTTACTCATTTCAGCGGCGTTCGGTTCACTTTTTTGGCTCACAACGCGTTTTCTGATCGAAATGAAAAAATAGGGAAGGTTTACTCATTTCAGCGGCGTTCGGTTCACTTCTTTTGCTCACCACGCGTTTTCTGATCGAAATGAAAAAATAGGGAAGGTTTACTCGTTTCAGCGGCGTTCGGTTCACTTTTCTGGCTCACAACGCGTTTTCTGATCGAAATGAAAAAATAGGGAAGGTTTATTCGTTTCAGCGGCGTTCGGTTCACTTCTTAGACAGTATATAAATTCGTTCGGGCTGATTTCAACTCATTTTGCGTCCCGTAGTTAATTCGTTCCTGCCTGTTAAAGATGCGTTATTGTTCCTGTTGTGTAAACCAGTGTCAGAATCAGACAGAATGGTACAGTTTTGCTGGAAAATCCTATGTCAGATTTTATCCTGAAAATGACTGGTTAAGTTCAGAATAAAATATTTACCCCTACGTCTTTTTTTTCCTTATACCCCAGCGATTTCGCCACGAAGTACTTTCTAAGACAGAGTTTCTCTTGAAAAACTAAACGATATCCGAAAACTTATAAACATTATTGATCTCCGCAGTAATCGATAAATTCAGCGTTTCCTTCATTTATCTATTTCAAGTAATTACTCTTCATTAAGTATGCCTTCCACGAAGCCATTGGAAGTTTATTTTGGAATATGTGAATCCTCTTTACCAAGCGAACGCCGTCTTGGAAACGGCTAAGAAAACTGCGTAAATTCTTAACGATATAAATAAATATGCGCACGAAATGATAAATATATTTTGTTCCAGTTAGGCAACAATTTAAGAGACCCGCTTACGGAATCATGTTCATAGTGTCGTAGGAAGGAAATGGAAATGTATTCCTCCTCCTGCGTTTTATTTAATATTCAGCTCCCAGCGGAACATCACTCAAAAGGAAGGAGATGTTTGCATCTCTCCCTTTTTTGATTCTTCATCTTCTTTCGTTAAGGGAAGAGTCAGAGGAAGTTTTCTCAGACAACCACTGCCATTTGCGGAATAATAAATTATTCATTAACCCCAGGAAAGAGTGGCATCCGGAGGATAATTGATTACCTTTCGAAATTTAATCGCAACCGATGCTTGGGAAAAAGGGGTTGGCTGCTCCTGATGTCTGGTGCTGGGGGATTGCAGGGAGAAACCGCGCCGTTACTAATTAGCCCAATCCGTGTCGCGATGTGATCCTTCGAATAGAATTTGTTTGGACCGCATGAGATGCATCGCCGTGTCCTGCACAGTCCAGGTCCTTCGGATTACCCTGGCGTAAAGAAGGATTATTCTGAAGGCCAGAAAATAACTGTAGATCCGAGAGCTGAGCAGGAAATGCGTCATATAATGGTTGTGGCAGGTGACTTTTCCTGCGCGGAGCACTCCTGTTACGCTCGTCTGATGGGATCCAGAAGATTTGATGATGACGACTATGCTCAGGGCTGACGTTCTTCGCACGCCTTGGGCTTTGTTCTAGAATTTTCCCGGATAGCTGGATAAAGATACTGTCACCCTCAGGTGCAAATCCCTCTGGAGTCAGCCTCCTCCAAAAATATACAGAAGGGCTTCCGATCAACAGGGCATCCGAAAATAATAAAGCAAAACTCTGTTGCTATCCCTTAGGACGCCTGTTTTGAGAAAATAAATATTTATATATGCTGCATTAAAAATAATGTTCAGTTTCTTTTATGGTAATATTATTCCAATTTCACACAAAAATATTATATTCTGTGCTTCTCGTTACTTAATGTACAAGCGATGCTACTTCATCGCATTTTAGGGAAAATGAAAATAGAACTTTATTCAGCAGGCGGTCTGATGAGGGGAGATCGGATTTAGTAGTCCATGAAAATAACTTTATCTGTCATTAATAATTATAATAGAAAATTAAAAATCTGGGTAATTGATATATCATTTCCTGGAGATGCCAAAGTCGATAAAAAAGAACTATAAAAATTGACCAGATATAGAGACCTGGCCATAGAAGTTACCCGATTATGGATTAAACACACAGCAGTAGCCCGCATTGTCAGCGGGGAACTTGGAACGATTTGAAAAATTTTATGAATCATTTCAGAAAATTGCGGCTGTCTGATATACAACCCACAGAAATGAAAAAAAGTTATTTGGGACATCATATACACTACTAGCTTTACTAATCGACTTTGCCCGGTACAGAATGTATGGAATCTGTAGAATCGAACGGACCAAAAGCATTACGAATAACTTAACACGCGTCCAGGAGACACATCATCAGAACACTGACTGAACAAAATTCGTTAACAATGTTATCGACGATCAAATCCATCACGTGCTTTCAGTTTCAGATGTCTTTGAGAGGCGAATATCTTAGATAAAAAAGCTAAAAACTAATCTTTGCGAATATTTTATGAAACTGGCTAAAATCTTAATGAACACCAAAAATCGTTAATAGAAACATGACCTCCAAATTTCGCCTGAACTGGTAAATAACTTTTTAAAATAGCCGTAAAAATTTTATAAACCGTTTCTGCGTATATATTTCTGTTTACCGATGAATTAAATATTCCATGCCTATTTTAAAAAAGTTTTGACCGGATTTCGGTGAAATTTTGGGGGACTCCTCTTATTACTATTCATGGTGTTTATAAAAATTTCAGCCAGTTTCGTTAAAATTTCGAAAATTTTGTTTTTGCATTTTTTTATGCACAGTTCTCAAAGAATAGAAACACCTGGGGATGTGCTGGGGCGATGAATGCAGTCACGTGCTTTCAGTTTTGTAACAGGATGACGTAGCAAATGACGCTGACTTTATTGATTAGCTTATTAATTAATTCATAACTCGCGAACGGAACAACGTAGACATTTTAAAATAGTTGCGTTGACCTAGGACTTCCAGTATTAATAAGCTATGCAAATTTCACGACGCCACAGTTCGGCGTTCGACAGTTTTTCCTGCTTTAGACAAACAGACATGTTGTGTTTTATTTATAAAATATTGACAAAAGTCACCGGATACCTAGTAGAGAAACACAACATAGCATTTATGGACATACATTAGTGCGGTGCCGTCCACCTTTGTCCTTAAGTGCATGCACTGACCCTTCGAGATATGCTTTCGACAAGGTTTTGGAACACAGCGATAGGTATGCGTTTCCATTCAGTACATAATGCTGCAGCTAACTGTTGCTTAGTAGTAGGCTTCGGTTCCAAACTTCTTATACGGCGCTCTAATTCATCCCATAAGAGCTCTATGGGATGAAGATCAGAGCTCTGCGCTGGCCAGTTCACAAACGATACGTAATTATCGTCAAACCATGACGTAACAGTCCTTGCTTTATGGCTCGATGCATTTATTATCCTGCTGGTACCAACAAGGCTTGGTTCCATAGTATTGCCACAGAGTTGGTAGAGCATAATTGTCCAGAATATCGAGGTAGAAGAGCTGGTTAACAGGTTTGTCAACGATAACCAATGGACCGGAACCATACCATGAAAAACACCCCCACATAGTACACTGCCATCTCCAAATTTGACCGCAGGAACAGCAAGTACACTGGGCAAATAGAATTCCCCGGCTGCCACCATACCCACACACTGCCATCAGACGCGGCCAGCTGCAGGCTTGTTTTTGATACCGTTTGCAGCTGTTCCGCGCATCTTAACAACACAGCGGAACCGTTCATTTGCTTTTGAAAGGTGTCCGGTAAGTTTTGTCAATGTAGTTCATATTACGCGGATATTTGACTGATACCTAGGCCTCCGATGGAAACTCGTATCAGTTCAACAACACCAGTCAATGACAATGTCGTTTATTTTGTTCGTCATAAGCCGTGCTTCCTAAATTTCGAATAAAAGATAATAATATTTCGAAAGTTTTTTATCGAATAAAACTGAGCTTACAGATTTGTAGAAAACCATCAGCACCTTGCTACGCATTTAATATTATTCCTGACATCTTCAGTCTTTTATTGGATGAAAAGGAGTAAAAAGCTTTCTTAAATATTTATAGGTATTCCGAAAAGACACGCATTGGTTTGTCATCTCTGCACGAGTTAAAAAATTATCTGTAAGCGTTACTTGACTAATCTTTCAAACACTTATCTAATTCCGGTTGTTTCATGGCCATGAAATTTGAAATCTCAAACTTAAATATTTATCATGATTGCATATTTTGGGGATTTCGAGAAAGGATCAGCTAGCAAGTAAGCGTATTTAAATCTATGATTTTTCTTCTTAGATGGAAGACGTTTTATCCGTAGTTTTTGTTGACGACATGCACAAATATATCCATGCTTCGGGATTATTTTTTTCCGTTACATTACTTTTTAAGTGAGTGTGTTTTTCCGTGAACTAGAGCCAAGTGCTTATTGAATTACATTTGAAAATGCGACTCATTGGTAACTCTAATAAGAGGAAGGGTGATCTCGAGTTTAAACCACAGACTTGTCGACTTCCACTGAGGCAAAAATTTATGTATGCCCCCCCCCCCTTTAAAATTTGATAATTTTGAACATATTAGATTACCTCAATGTTTAAAATTAAAAAAATACTTGAAATCTCTAGATTGCCTCCACTTCTAAAACACTTACAGAGGGTGAGTCGAAAGTTTTGCAATTTTTTTTTAAACTAGTTCAAATCACGCACTGCAATCAGTCGAAAGGGATATAAAGTGGTAGTCGTTGTTGTGAACAGCATTTCATGTCGTCGTTCTGTCTGTGGTTGGGATGCCTGAAAGATGAACAGCAACAACCGGCTAATTAGGAAAATTTTGCTTTACGAATTCGAAATCGGCTATAACGCTTATAACGAAGTAAATTTCTCCGTCATTTTTGGTCTACGCCGGGAATCGAACCCGAGTCCGCTTATTCCGGAACAAGCCGCTCTACCAACTGAGCTACGCAGACGCTCATTCTGATTGCTATCTGCCTTTATGTCGTGTGCGTCCTGCTGGCAGGTACGTCACAAGCTGCTCAAGCAACATGAAACGTTTGTCTTGCGAAAGGGGAAGGTTCTGTGGACCACAGCCAGATGGCTCAAGATATTTCGCCCAGGTGACAGAAACCTTGATGAGCTGAAGCAAATCGCAGAGTGGAAGCGTGCACGAAACTCCTGGAAAACCCACGCGATGTAAGTTTCATCAATAGAACTGTTACGTGCGATGAAAAGTGGGTCTATTTCCGTAATCCTAACACACAACGGCAGTGGCTGAGCCCAGGCCAGCTTTCTGAACCTTTTGCCAAACGCCGGTGCTTCGAGCACAAGGTGATTTTCGGCGTCTGGTGGAATTCCGAGGAGATGATCAATTACGAATTTGTTCCAGACGGGCGAACTATCAACGCCAACCTCTACTCTGAATATCTGGAGCGGTTGTATGCCGTTTTGAAAGAAAAGTACCCGCCACTGGTAAACATAAAACGCACTCTCATACAGCAGGACAACGTTCGGCCTAATACCGCGCGAACGACATGGGCAAAACCCCAGGAACTTGAGGGTATCGAGCTGATGCCACACCGAGTATATAGTCCGGATCTTGCCCCGTCGGATTACTACTTGTTCTGGTCCATGGATAACTTCCCTCGCGGTCGGCATTTCTACAACCAGCAGGAGGTGGCAGCTGGGGTGAATGAGCTCTTCGTCTCGAAGAACAAGAACTGCTACCGCCGCGGAATCGAAGAACTGGCAGACAGATGACTAAAGACGGTGCAACACGATGGCCTATACTTTGAATGCTAGTCAGCTTTCGTCGAAAAGGTATGTATGAAGACATAAATGATCCAAATATTGTAAAACTTTCCACTAACCCTCTGTAAAAATTTTGATCACTTGCGGTAAAATTAAGATTGAATTGAATAAGTACGTTTTCTGTCGAGCGCTTAATCCATATCAAAAGTGTACGACCGATGCGAAAAAGAAATCTTCAAACGTTTTTGACTCTTTTACCCCATGCGTTCGTCAGCCAGTCTGTGTGAATGAGTAGAATTGTTTTATATGATTTCTTGAAGTTTTTGATCTTTCCCCTGTACTGTAATCAAGGCCAATAAAGAAGAAGAAAAGGTTTAATGCATCCTTAGATTTTACTTTTCATTTTACAGTTTAACCATCATTTTGTAGTTTAACAATCAACCTAATCGGATACGCAGCCTCCCGTTCTTAATTTAGAACCATTGTCTCCAAGGGAGGAAGGAGGTAAGGAGAGCCTGCGCCTATAGCGTAAAAGCCCGAATTTTCCGGTGATAGAATTCGGATCCCCATCATACTTCTCCGGAATCGGATATTCTTCCGCTTGAGCCACATCGACGGAGTCCTATTGCTGCAACTTGCCGTTTTGGCATATTTATTATTATTATTATTATTATTGGAGGTTTAACGACTACCGTGAGCAACTCAATGGGCTATAAGCAGTCGCCCGTCCCTAATTTAGGGTCACTGGTTCCAGGGAAGGGAGAGAGCCAGTGCCGTAAGACAAACACAACATCCATGCCTCACCGGGATTCGAACCCGGACCCCTTTCGGACGAATGATCAGAGGCCATCGCCTTAGACCACTGCGCCACCGGGGCGGCCGTTTTGGCATGTGCGTCACTTCTTAGGTAGGAGCAGCATCACAAACCGTAATACAAGCGCGCACCCATGCAGCATAAGGGATACGATCCTGTGCCCATTTCGGGCGATTAGCCAGAAGCCTGTGCTTTTGATCATGCAGCCACTAAAGAGATCAAGTTTATTTTGCATCGGAACGCATTTTCTGTGATATTTTGCGAGTCACGACGAACTCTACAATATTTTACACGCCAGTTAATGTTCGATTAGTACTATACTGTGCAAATTAATTGGTACAAAGTAAAAATTCACTCTTATTTCCAAAACAATGCCTTTATATCATTCTATGTCTTCATATACACTGATAAATACCTGTATTAGTACGAAGTATTTCCTCCTTTAGCAGAAATGACCTCTTGAATTCGTTTTGGCATTGACTCCACTAAGTGAGTGCTCATATTTTTGACTTCATAATCGTGGAACCACACATTTATAGCATTCGTTATCATGCGTTCTTTGGTTGTACAGTCCATTCTACCTAAACGTCTCTTCAAAATATTCCACAAGTTTTCTATGGGATTTAAGTCTGGTGAATTTCCAAGCCAATCAAGCAAATGAATTGGATTTTCCAGCATGGAATTCCTGACCAATTTCGAATTTGGCCTTGGGTAACTACATATTACATATCCCTAAGCTGTTCTCTGAGATTCAGAGGTTAGCTCCAAAAAGAAATACAAACTACCAGATATTTTTATTTACTGTTGTAGTATCAAACTTCTCCATTTACAGCGATCTTGACACACAACTCGTGCTTCACTGATATCCATTACACGCTGTACACAAGATCTTTTATACTTCATACTCATAATCTTTTCTCTCATGCAGACACTCCTGAATCTGTTCCACCCATGTCTTCCTTGGCCTTCCTCTGCCTTTCCTTCCTGCCACTTGGGCTGAAAAGATTTTTTTAGTAAGCATTTCATCACTCATTCTTTCAACATGGCCAAACCACCGAAGCATATTGGTTACCACCTTGCTAACAACATTTTGCTTCACATCACACAACTGCAATACATCTTCATTCCTCACACAACCAGATCATGTCTTGCCACAAACCCCACGTAAGTAACGCATTTCTCCAGCACACAAACGACTCCTATGTTTCTTCTGCAGTACCCAGGTTTCACTGCCATACATCAGAGTAGGAGCAATTACTAGTAGTATAAAAGGACGGGTCAGAGGGCAAGGATGCATCCTTCTAGCAAAGGACGGGGGCGTGGCTTGCGACCGAAGGATGGGGTCGTGGCTTGTGACCGACGGATGTGGGGGCGTGGCAGATGACGCTAGTGTGTTGGGTCGATGCTGCCCCCTAACGGTGATTCTTGGAACTTTCGATGGATTTTAGAGGGATGGCAACGACCGAGTGGGAGAAAGGAGATGTGCTGCCCTCTAGCGGTGCTTCTTGGAACTTTATTATTATGTTAGATCTTTGTTTTTGAGAGATGGCAACGACCGAGTGGGAGAAAGGGCGTGGCAGATGACGCTAGTGTGTTGGGTCGATGTGCTGCTCTCCTAGCGGTGCTTTTTGGAACTTTCGATGGATCTTTGAGAAAGGGCAACGACCGAGTGGGGGAACGGGGATGTGCACGTTGCCACCCTAGCGGTGCTTTTTCGAACTTTTCACGGGAGATTTATTGGACGTTGACAAATTTTTGAAGGAAGTATTTTTGTCGTTTCCAATATATTTTTTTTTTATTAAATTTATATTTTCAGGAATTCCCTGAGGTGTTATAATTTTTATAGACGTTGCATTATTTTTTTAATTTTTATATTGGTCCTCCCAATTTTAATTTAGGCGAGGAAAGGCTTTGATTAAAAAGATTTCTGTTCCCGTTGATTCATGTTCCGCCATTTTAGTTTCACCACGTTGTCATTTTGTGAGCCATGTGTTTTGGGATGAGTCACAATTTTCTCTTTGACTCAGAAAATTTTGTATGACACGTGTTTTGGGAAGAGTCATTATGATGGGTGACGCATTCGTGATAGCAGACATGACATCAGCCAACGTCGTTTTCTCCACAGCGGGGTCTGCGTTATTGATTTTTTTTATTTTCCCGGGAGATTTACTGGACTTTGTCAAATTCTTGAAGGACGTTTTTTCAAACGAAGCATTTCCTCGAATTTGTTTTATTAAATTTATATTTTCAGGAATTCCCTGAGTTGTTAGGAATTTTTATAGACGTTGCATTATTTTTTTATATTTCTCGGGATATTTATTAGACTTTGTCAAATTTTGAAGGAAGTTTTTTGTCGTTTCCAATTTTTTTTACTGGTATTTTTTGTCCTATTTTTTCTCTCTAATTTATTTTATTAAACTTATATTTTTAGAAATTCCGTGAGGTGTTATAATTTTTATACACGTTGCATTATTTTTTAATTCTTATATTTCTCTTCCCTACAATTTTAATTTAGACAAGGAAAGGCTTTGTTTGAAAAGATTTCGTTCCTGTTGATTCATGTTCCGCTATCTTTTGTCCGCAGTGTGTTTTGGGATGACTCACAATTTTCTCTTTGCCTCAGAAAATTTTGTATGACACGTGTTTTGGGACCAGTGACTATGATGGGTGACGCATGTCGTGATAGCAGACATGACATCAGCCAACGCCATTTCCTCCGTGGGATCGGCGGTTGACGTCATTTGAGATTCTGTTAGACACCTTAAGTTCCAAGACTGATTTTTTTTCAATAACTTGATCATTTTGCAACGAATTTATTCCTTATTTTTTCCCCTAATTTTTCATTTTATATTCATAATTTTTCAACGTAACGTTTTTTTTATTTTCTTTGAGGAGACTTCACGCATTTTTAACGGACATTCCAACATAAAGACGTCTTCCAAAGTTTTGTGCTGCAGACATAATCTTAAAACACGATTGTTTATTAATGTAATAACTTGTTCGTGGCATTTTTCTGTTACATTTTTTAACGTTGTACCTTTTGCCACCGTACAAAGCCACAATTTTTTATGCACAGTTAAAATGTTTATTTTTTTTTTATTTCTTTATGATTATTCAGTGAAATGCACCTTTTAATGCATTATATTAATCTTTTTGTTCTAAATGCTTGCCTACTCGTTAAACGTCTCGATGTACCAACATTATTTTATTTTCTAACTTTTCAAACTAACAACTACTTTTATCGAGGCTTTATTTTTTCTGATTCAAACAAGCAAATAACGTTTCTTCATTATTATTTCCGTTTCCTATACAAACAACTTTTCTCACTTGCTTTTTAAACGTACGACTTAATCTGGTTTTTTATATAACTGTTTCATGTTTGGGCAAAAAATATACGGATATATAGCATCTAGCTATGCATAATATTCGTTCGTAACAGTATCTTTTCTTTTTTTCCAGGTTTAAACCAACACACGCTTCTTAACGACTTGATATTGGTTTTCTGGGGAACTTTACTTTTTCTTTCATTCAATTTTATTCCAGGTCATGAGACAAGGAAATGCTTCTTTAGAAACGATTTCGTTCCTGTTCGCAGTAATTATTGGACTTTGACAATTTTTTTGTGAAATGACTTCATGCTAATTCTGAGTCTTCCGTCTTTGCAATATTATTTTCTCGTAATTTTTTCGTGTGTTCAAGAATTCTACAGGTCTTTCACAGTAAAAATTCTGGTGAAACAATATTTTCTTATTTTATTTCGCATATCATTATAGCTTCCCAATTTTCGCTGTTTTACTTCATCTTTTTTGAAATTTTGTAAAATTTTGCAGTATGTCAATAATTTATCTCTTACTTGGCCAAACTTATGACTATTGTTATTTAGACTATTTTTTTTTCATTTCATTTCAGCAAACCGATTATTTTAGATGTAGCAAATCATCAGGGTTTTTGTTTCCTTATGTATCATATTTTCCAACTTGCTTTAAAGTATTCCTCAAAGCTTGCATGTATGTCAAATATGCATTCTTTTTATCCTTTCCTAGTTTGTTATACTTTTTCGTGGACTGCCCCAACAGGAAGGCATTCATTGTCAAGACATGAAATCTAAAACCTTTTTTCTTACGATAAAATTTTTTATTCTTTGGGACATATTTTCTGTATATTGTTCTGTCTCGTCCGAAAAAAACATTCATTCTGGAGGCAAAGCGAGTAATTCCGTTCTTCCACTAAACATTATTTTTTTACGTTTTACTTAACTCACCACCCCCTTATCGAAAATGAAGAAATACTTACTTCTGTTCTCTACATATCGACTCAATCTATTTCTTTTCAAAATGCTGATCATGACATTTCAACTAAAATTTCATACTTTCACCAAAAATCATATTCTTAAACGAGCTATTTTTTTATTTATTTCATGTATAACTAAATTTTTATTTACTCACCTCATCAAAGTCAATAAGAACTCCACTAATCTCATTCCGTTCCCTCATTTAGTTCGCTTAAATGGAGATGTTTCAAAACTTCGCGTATATTTCATTCCCTTAATTGTCCAGTTCTCCCGTGTCTGTCCCTTCATTTTTAACTTCTGTGCCTGCTGCATTTTATCTTTAGACGTTTAGTTTCATTGACCTTTTTTTTCGTTTTAATTAGGTTTTCATTATCGTATTTTTATTCATTGTCTCAGCAGAAAAAAGCTTTCATTCTGGAGACACAGCGACTAAGTCCGTACTTCCTCTAAACATTTTTTTTTCACGTTTTACTAATTCTTCAGAAAAGCAGTTGTTTCCAAACACTCCCATAGCGAAAATATCGTATTCCCCTTATAGTACTTATTATATTTTTTCTTCTGTTCACTGTTGTATGATTCTCCAAACTTTGGTTTATTTTTATGAAACTTCTTTTTTTTTTTTCTTAGTTTTTTCTGATTCAAACTATCAATCTTTTCCTATCGATTTAATTACTCTTATTTTCCCATTCGACTTTACTTTTGAACAGAAATGTATCTAAAATCTTCAGATGTATTTTAGTCTGTAAGGCCGATTCTTCCCTGTTTTAAATAAAGTCATTGTAGGATTTTAGTGTAAATGCCCCTAAATCTTTAGAACTTAGTTTTCATAGTTAGATATTATTTCCTCCAGGTTTACATTAGAACATGAAAGAAGAGTGTCTTTACGCTCTCTCCAGTGTGTGAGATTTCCCAAGAAATTAACTTTGAATTCCCCCGTTTCTGTCGAAAACTGACAATCTCCTGCGACTGTTTTGACGCGTCTACTGCTTACAAGAAAACCTCATATGGCATGAAATCACTTTGCTTGGGAGATTAAACTAAATTCTGGTTTCGAACTTTGAATGCAAACTCAAGCTCGCAAAAGCATAGTTTTCTGAGCAAACTTAAACTGTTTAAGATGACAAAAATCTAAAACTGCTGACTCAATGGGACAGAGCGTTTGAACTTTGCCGTTGATTCACCATTTAAGAGAACCGTCGTGAACCACTAGAAAGGAAGTAAGCAGACCCTGATTTAGTCCACTGTTTCCAAGGAAGGTAGAAAGATAGTGTCATAATTCAAAAGCTCTTAACTCAAGCCACCCCAGGATTTAATTTCGGACGAACGAATACTCAGATGTCAATGCTTAGACATTGAAAAATTACTTCTGACAAATATTTTCTTACATAAAGTGCTTCAATTCAGAATTTGTACTACTTAAGATTTCCCTTAGTCAATATTTTTTCTATCTTAAAAACTTCTAAAGGGTTGATTTTGAAAACAAAACCGAGTTCTCACAAAACTACGTTCAGAAATGAACGTAGTTCATTTCTAAAATGTAAAATTTCCTCAGATTGTATGAGGAATAAAAAAATTGATGAAGCTTGAATGTTAACCATTTCTTTCTTTTCATGTTTCATTCCATAAACTTTCTTCAAATTCCTATATATCCATGAATTTTGTTAAATGTCCAAGTTCAACTCCCCCAGAAATTTTCTGAAAATGATTTTCTGGAATTTTTTTTAAAAGAGAAACTAAGAATCCCTTCACTGAAACAAGAAATTCGGATTCAATGCATTCCACACCTCTTTCTACTTCAAATACTCTATTTGTAAATCTAAGGAAGTTTTTTTAATATTCATATATTTTCCTCCAACTTTATAAGTATTGTCCCAAAATGTATGTACATATTACGATGGTAAAATATCTTACTACTGCTTGATGTTCAATTCACTTCACACTATCTTAAGGAAATTCGTTCGTTTTCTCATTACACATAGACATGTTATTTTTCTTCCCATTCACTTCAAAGACTTGAGATCAACTTAATAGAGTCCTTTGAGAAAAACTTTCATAGGAAAGCATAAATTTGCCCCAAAAGTACATTAAAAGTAAACAAATGTTGAAAGTTTCTGTACAAGAAGGAAATTCTGTTGTAACTTCAAATCGAAAAAAGAAAAATCTAAGAAAATATGTAAAAATGTTCGTTGGATTCCATATTAAAAAAATTTAGTTGAAGTAAAGTGTTTCTTTTTTTTTTCTCTCTTTTAAATGTAAACATTTTCGGAACAGTTCATTCTTTCCTAGGGTTAAAAATGGAAAACTTCATTTTTCTTAGTAGACAATTTTGAGAAAACAAATTTCATTAAAAGCAGGGAAATTTCCATAGAATAACATGGGAAAACTAGTATGCATAAAAAGACTGTTTCGAAACGAGTAAAAATCTGTTGAAGTTCGTTTTCGAAAAAGTCTGAAATGGAATGAATTAAAAACAGTCACAGCAAGTTCCTGAAAGTTGAAAATTGGATGTACTAAAAATATCTAAGGAAATAAATTTTTATAAAACACAGACTGTTTAGTTTTTCCAGGCTAGGGGTCTTCAGTGGGAGCGCTTCTTCTTTTCAACTCAAAGAATAAAGTGAGTCAGTTTGAAACATTTCAAACTCTCCGAAATCAAGCCGTGTACTCTGGTTTCGACTCAATACTGTAAAACATTGCTCTCAGACCAGTCGGAATTCCGCTCCTGATTGGTTGCCTAATGGAAAACATCAGGCCCCTTTCCAAAAACAATTCCCAAATATCCTCAAGAAAAGTCTAGCAAAAAAGCACCAGTTCACCATTAGAACAATTGGATTCATTCTGTTCCTGTTTTAAACATTTCAAAAAAGAAGTTTACATATTCTCACTTTTACTTTAAAATTCTCGAAAGCTTGAATTTTGATTCATTTAAAAAAAACCCTTAAAATTTAATTTAAAAAATAATAATTACTCTTTAAATTTATGTCTTAAAACTAAAAAATATTTACGCTTAATATTTCAATAAATAATAAATATTCAGACTCACCTTCTACCTTGCCCATAAAAAAAAACTTCGTTCATTTCTGAATTTATATAATCGAAACGATTACTTCTCCAAGTAGTTCTTTACCCCTGATTGTAGAGTTACTCTTCTGAAATCTTCACTTTTCCACATGTGTTCATAAAAGCTTGAGCTACTTCCTTAGGATTCAACAAGGCCACAGCGCTCTCGAAACTTGAAATCGCTTCCTGTTCCACTCAGTGGTTAGGCATGGAGGATGCATCTGAATAGGTGGAAGTACTTCAGAAATGCATTCGCGACATTTAACATACCTTTAGGATGCTCTCCCCGATTAAATTTTTTAAACATTCAATTAAATTGTGTCTAAGTTCACACTCCTCAATCGATGTATTTTGAAACTTTCGGGATTCTCCGAGTACGATTTTCTTTAATTCTGAACCCATTAACAATTCCTGGATGCTGTCCCACACGCCATCCAAAAATAATTTGGAGTTTCTTAAACTGCTTTCTGGTTAATGCAACTCCTGTTGTTAAGTGAAAAATCCGGACACAGAATTTGAAAGACTTGAAGACGTCTTACTTTATTCAAACTTAGAACAGAACTAAAATTCGCTCAGCGTTTCCTTTGCATATTGTAACCAACACATGACCCTTATCACCACGTGGTGATTGATGTGTCACCATGCGTCAGCACACTAACTGCCTGATGACTGTTTCCTTATCTGGTCATCTCACAACGAACATGCTATTGGCTCTAATCAGACAAAGCGAACTTCAGCTTGAGAGATAAACGAAAGGGTTTCATTATAACTAACTTTCATATCTTGAGAGAATAAACTAAAAATTCTTCATAGAGTACATAATAAACGTAAAGAAATCCTTCAAGGCCGAATTTCCACTAAAATGATGGTGGTATATGGAAAGCGTGAGAATTTAATCAGACACCTTCAAAGAATTCATCTTGGAATTAACGCTGCTTTTGAAAAACGAGGGAACTATGAAATTCTTTGTTCTTCACACAGAGAAATTTCAGATTTCCAAATCTCGCCGTCCTGGCCCACTTTTTCCTGAGTGAAATTTAGCACATGGTGGAAATCTCCACTACGCATTCCTTTGAGTGGGGAATAGCTCTCATGAAAGGGGTCAACGGTTCCAAACGACATTGACTAAAATTGGAAGAGTAAAAATATAAGAATAAAAAAATAATGCATAAGCAGGATTCCCAAAAACATAAGAAATATAAGTTTTATATAAAAAAGAAATTCAAGGAAAAATATTGGAGGGGCGAAAGATTTCCCATTCCTTCTTCTATTCCCACAAAAAATTTAACGAAGTCCAATAAATCTCTCGAAAAAAAAATTAAACAAATACTTGGACTGACAAAGAGAGAGCGACACGTGACGTCAACCCATCCCGCGGCTAGTAGTAGAAGATACACTGTTCCCCCCTCTGACATCATTTTTTTCCATGCGAACAGAAATTAACTTGAAAAACCGTCTTAGAAAATGCCTCTTCCACGTTTTTTCTTCCCAGCCATGCAAGAGCAATCAGATTGCCTTTTCTCACCAAAAGTTCTAGCAAGAAGGAGCAGGAGACGCCGGAACATAGCCCGAAGGAGCCGAATAACAAGGGGGCGTGATAGGGAGGGAGCTCCTTCGGGCTATGTTCCGGCGTCTGCTGCTCCTTCTTGCTAGAACTTTTGGTGGGAAAAGGCAATCTGATTGCTCTTGCATGGCTGGGAAGAAAAACGTGGAAGAGGCATTTTCTAAGACGGTTGTTCAAGTTAATTTCTGTTCGCATGGAAAAAAATGATGTCAGAGGGGGAACAGTGTATCTTCTACTACTAGCCGCGGGATGGGTTGACGTCACGTGTCGCTCTCTTTTGTCAGTCCAAGTATTTGTTTAATTTTTTTTCGAGAGATTTATTGGACTTCGTTAAATTTCTTGTGGGAATGGAAGAAGGAATGGGAAATCTTTCGCCCCTCCAATATTTTTCCTTGAATTTCTTTTTTATATAAAACTTATATTTCTTATGTTTTTGGGAATCCTGCTTATGCATTATTTTTTTAATTCTTATATTTTTACTCTTCCAATTTTAATCAATGTCGTTTGGAACCGTTGACCCCTTTCATGAGAGCTATTCCCCACTCAAAGGAATGCGTAGTGGAGATTTCCACCATGTGCTAAATTTCACTCAGGAAAAAGTGGGCCAGGACGGCGAGATTTGGAAATCTGAAATTTCTCTGTGTGGAGAACAAAGAATTTCATAGTTCACTCGTTTTTCAAAAGCAGCGTTAATTCCAAGATGAATTCTTTGAAGGTGTCTGATTAAATTCTCACGCTTTCCATATACCACCATCATTTTAGTGGAAATTCGGCCTTGAAGGATTTCTTTACGTTTATTATGTACTTTATGAAGAATTTTTTAGTTTATTCTCTCAAGATATGAAAATTAGTTATAATGAAACCCTTTCGTTTATCTCTCAAGCTGAAGTTCGCTTTGTCTGATTAGAGCCAATAGCATGTTCGTTGTGAGATGACCAGGTAAGGAAACAGTCATCGGGCAGTTAGTGTGCTGACGCATGGTGACACATCAATCACCACGTGGTGATAAGGGTCATGTGTTGGTTACAATATGCAAAGAAAACGCTGAGCGAATTTTAGTTCTGTTCTAAGTTTGAATAAAGTAAGACGTTTTCAAGTCTTTCAAATTCTGTGTCCGGATTTTTCACTTAACAACAGGAGTTGCATTAACCAGAAAGCAGTTTAAGAAACTCCAAATTATTTTGATTGGCGTGTGGGACAGCATCCATTAATTGTTAATGGGTTCAGAATTCCAGAAAATCGTACTCGGAGAATCCCGAAAGTTTCAAAATACATCGATTGAGGAGTGTGAACTTAGACACAATTTAATTGAATGTTTAAAAAATTTAATCGGGGAGAGCATCCTAAAGGTATGTAGATGTCGCGAATGCATTTCTGAAGTACTTCTACCTATTCAGATGCATCCTCCATGCCTAACCACTGAGTGAAACAGGAAGCGATTTCAAGTTTCGAGAGCGCTGTGGCCTTGTTGAATCCTAAGGATGTAGCTCAAGCTTTTATGAACACATGTGGAAAAGTGAAGATTTCAGAAGAGTTCCTCTACATTCAGGGGTAAAGAACTACTTGGAGAAGTAAAGATTTCGATTATATAAATTCAGAAATTAACGAAGTTTTTTTTTAAATGGGCAAGGTAGAAGGTGAGTTTGTGAATATTTATTATTTATTGAAATATTAAGCGTAAATATTTTTTAGTTTTAAGACATAAATTTAAAGAGTAATCATTATTTTTTAAATTAAATTTTAAGTGATTTTTTTTTTGAAATGAATCAAAATTTAGGCTTTCGAGAATTTTAAAGTAAAAGTGAGACTATGTAAACTTCTTTTTTGAAATGTTTAAAACAGGAACAGAATGAATCCAATTGTTCTAATGGTGAACTGGTGCTTTTTTGCTAGACTTTTCTTGAGGATATTTGGGAATTGTTTTTGGAAAGGGGCCTGATGTTTTCCATTAGGCAACCGATCGGAGCGGAATTCCGACTGGTCTGAGAGCAAGGTTTTACAGTATTGAGTCGAAACCAGAGTACACGGCTTGATTTCGGGGAGTTTGAATTGTTTCAAACGGACTCGCTTTATTCTTTGAGTTGAAAAGAAGAAGCGCTACCACTGAAGATCCCCTAGCCTGGAAAAACTAAACAGTCTGTGTTTTATAAAACATTATTTCCTTTGATATTTTTAGTACATCCAATTTTCAACTTTCAGGAACTTGCTGTGACTGTTTTTAATTCATTCCATTTCCAACTTTTTCGAAAACGAACTTCAACAGATTTTTACTCGTTTCGAAAGAGTCTTTTTATGCATACTAGTTTTCCCATGTTATTCTATGGGAATTTCCCTGCTTTTAATGAAATTTGTTTTCTCAAAATTGCCTACTAAGAAAAATGAAGTTTTCCATTTTTAACCCTAGGAAAGAATGAACTGTTCCGAAAATGAAAATATTTAAAAAAGAGAAAAAAAAAGAATGACACGTTTCTTCAACTAATTTTTTTTATATGGAATCCAACGAACATTTTTACATATTTTCTTAGAATTTTTCTTTCTTCGTTTAGAAGTTACAACAGAATTTCCTTCTTGTACAGAAACTCTCAACATTTGTTTACTTTTAATGTACTTTTGGGGCAAGTTTATGCTTTCCTATGAAAGTTTTTCTCAAAGGACTCTATTAAGTTGATCTCAAGTCTTTGAAGTGAATGGGAAGAAAAATAACATGTCTATGTGTTATGAGAAAACGAACGAATTTCCTTAAGATAGTGTGAAGTGAATTGAACATTAAGCAGTAGTAAGATATTTTACCATCGTAATATGTACATACATTTTGGGACAATACTTCTAAAGTTAGAGGGGAAAATATATGAATATTAAAAAAACTTCCTTAGATTTACAAATAGAGTATTTGAAGTAGAAAGAGGTGTGGAATGCATTGAATCCGAATTTCTTGTTTCAGTGAAGGGATTCTTAGTTTCTCTTTTAAAAAAAAATCCAGAATATCATTTTTAGAAAATTTCTGGGGGAGTCGAACTTGGACATTTAACAAAATTCATGGATATATAGGAATTTGAAGAAAGTTTATGGAATGAAACATGAAAAGAAAGAAATGGTTAACATTCAAGCTTCATCAATTTTTTTATTCCTCATACAATCTGAGGAAATTTTACATTTTAGAAATGAACTACGTTCATTTCTGAACGTAGTTTTGTAAGAACTCGGTCTTTTTTTCAAAATCAACCCTTTAGAAGTTTTTAAGATAGAAAAAATATTGACTAAGGGAAATCTTAAGTAGTACAAATTCTGAATTGAAGCACTTTATGTAAGAAAATATTTGTCAGAAGTAATTTTTCAATGTCTAAGCATTGACATCTGAGTATTCGTTCGTCCGAAATTGAATTCTGGGGAGGCTTGAGGTAAGAGCTTTTGAATTACGACACTATCTTTCTACCTTCCTTGGAAACAGTGGACTAAATCAGGGTCTGCTTACTTCCTTTCCAGTGGTTCACGACGGTTCTTTTAAATGGTGAATCAACGGCAAAGTCCAAACGCTCTGTCCCATTGAGTCAGCAGTTTTAGATTTTTGTCATCTTAAACAGTTTAAGTTTGCTCAGAAAACTATGCTTTTGCGAGCTTGAGTTTGCATTCAAAGTTCGAAACCAGAATTTAGTTTAATCTCCCAAGCAAAGTGATTTCATGCCATATGAGGTTTTCTTTGTAAGCAGTAGACGCGTCAGAACAGTCGCAGGAGATTGTCAGTTTTCGACAGAAACGGGGGGAATTCAAAGTTAATTTCTTGGGGAAATCTCACACACTGGAGAGAGCGTAAAGACACTCTTCTTTCATGTTCTAATGTAAACCTGGAGGAAATAATATCTAACTATGAAAACTAAGTTCTAAAGATTTAGGGGCATTTACACTAAAATCCTAAAATGACTTTATTTGAAACAGGGAAGAATCGGCCTTACAGACTAAAATACATCTGAAGATTTAGATACATTTCTGTTCAAAAGTAAAGTCGAATGGGAAAATAAGAGTAATTAAATCGATAGGAAAAGATTGATAGTTTGAATCAGAAAAAAAAGCTAAGAAAAAAAAAGAAGTTTCATTAAAATAAACCCAAGTTAGGAGAATCATACAACACTGAACAGAAGGAAAAATATAATAAGTACTATAAGGAGAATACGATATTTTAACTATGGGAGTTTAGAAACAACTGCTTTTCTGAAGAATTAGTAAAACGTGAAAGAAAAATGTTTCGAGGAAGTACGGACTTAGTCGCTGTGTCTCCAGAATGAAAGCTTTTTCTGCTGAGACAATGAATAAGAAATACGATAATGAAAACCTAATTAAAACGAAAAAAAAGATCAATGAAACTAAATGTCTAAAGATAAAATGCAGCAGGCACAGAAGTTAAAAATGAAGGGACAGACACGGGAGAACTGGACATTAAGGGAATGAAATATACGCGAAGTTTTGAAACATCTCAATTTAAGCGAACTAAATGAGGGGAAGGAATGAGATTAGGGGAGTTCTTATTGACTTTGATGAGGTGAGTAAATAAAAATTTAGTTATACATGAAAGAAATAAAAAATAGCTAGCTTAAGCATATGATTTTTGGTGAAAGTATGAAATTTTAGTTGAAATGTCATGATCAGCATTTTGAAAAGAAATAGATTGAGTCGATATGTAGAGAACAGCAGTAAGTATTTCTTTATTTTCGCTATGGGGGTGGTGAGTGAAGTAAAACGTAAAAAAATAATGTTTAGTGGAAGAACGGAATTATTCGCTTTGCCTCCAGAATGAATGTTTTTTTCGGACGAGACAGAACAATATACAGAAAATATGTCCCAAAGAATACAAATTTTATCGTAAGAAAAAAGGTTTTAGATTTCATGTCTTGACAATGAATGCTTTCCTGTTGGGGCAGTCCACGAAAAAGTATAACAAACTAGGAAAGGATAAAAAAAATGCATATTTGACATACATGCAAGCTTTGAGGAATACTTTAAAGCAAGTTGGAAAATATGATACATAAGGAAAGAAAAAACCTGATGATTTGCTACATCTAAAATAATCGGTTTGCTGAAATGAAATGAAAAATAAAATAGTCTAAATAAAATGAGTCATAAGTTTGGCCAAGTAAGAAATAAATTACTGACATACTGCAAAGTTTTACGAAATTTCAAAAAAGATGAAGTAAAATAGCGAAAATTGGGAAGCTATAATGATATGCGAAATAAAGTAAGAAAATATTGTTTCACCAGAATGTTTACTGTGAAAGACCTGTAGAGTTCTTGAACACACGAACAAATTACGAGAAAATAATATTGCAAAGACGAAAGACTCAGAATTAGCATGAAGTCATTTCACAAAAAAATTGTCAAAGTCCAATAATTACTGCGAACAGGAACGAAATCGTTTCTAAAGAAGCATTTCCTTGTCTCATGACCTGGAATAAAATTGAATGAAAGAAAAAGTAAAGTTCCCCAGAAAACCAATATCAAGTCGTTAAGAAGCGTGTGTTGGTTTAAACCTGGAAAAAAAGAAAAGATACTGTTACGAACGAATATTATGCATAGCTAGATGCTATATATCCGTATATTTCTTGCCCAAACATGAAACAGTTATATAAAAAACCAGATTAAGTCGTACGTTTAAAAAGCAAGTGAGAAAAGTTGTTTGTATAGGAAACGGAAATAATAATGAAGAAACGTTGTTTGCTTGTTTGAATCAGAAAAAATAAAGCCTCGATAAAAGTACTTGTTAGTTTGAAAAGTTAGAAAATAAAATAATGTTGGTACATTGAGAAGTTTAACGAGTAGGCAAGCATTTAGAACAAAAAGATTAATATAATGCATTAAAAGGTGCATTTCACTGAATAATCATAAAGAAATAAAAAATAAACATTTTAACTGTGCATAAAAAATTGTGGCTTTGTACGGTGGCAAAAGGTACAACGTTAAAAAATGTAACAGAAAAATGCCACGAACAAGTTATTACATTAATAAACAATCGTGTTTTAAGATTATGTCTGCAGCACAAAACTTTGGAAAACGTCTTTATGTTGGAACGTCCGTTAAAAATGCGTGAAGTCTCCTCAAAGAAAATAAAAAAATCGTTACGTTGAAAAATTACGAATATAAAATGAAAAATTAGGGGAAAAAATAAGGAATAAATTCGTTGCAAAATGATCAAGTTATTGAAAAAAATCAGTCTTGGAACTTAAGGCGTCTAACAGAATCTTAAATGACGTCAACCGCCGACCCCACGGAGGAAATGGCGTTGGCTGATGTCATGTCTGCTATCACGACATGCGTCACCCATCATAGTCACTCGTCCCAAAACACGTGTCATACAAAATTTTCTGAGGCAAAGAGAAAACTGTGAGTCATCCCAAAACACATGGCGGACAAAAGATAGCGGAACATGTATCAACAGGAACGAAATCATTTCAAACAAAGCCTTTCCTCGTCTAAATTAAAATTGTAGAGAAGAAAAATATAAGAATTAAAAAAATAATGCAACGTCTATAAAAATTATAACACCTGACGGAATTTCTAAAAATATAAGTTTAATAAAATAAATTAGAGAGAAAAAATAGGACAAAAAATACCAGTAAAAAAAATTGGAAACGACAAAAAACTTCCTTCAAAAATTTGACAAAGTCTAATAAATATCCCGAGAAAATTAAAAAAATAATGCAACGTCTATAAAAATTCCTAACACCTCAGGGAATTCCTGAAAATATAAATTTAATAAAACAAATTCGAGGAAATGCTTCGATTGAAAAAACTCCCTTCAAAAATTTGACAAAGTCCAGTAAATCTCCGGAGAAAATAAAAACAGTAAATAAACATTGGAAAGACTTCACAAAAATTTGACAACGTCCAATAAATCTCCCGAGAAAATTAAAAAGTACTGCAATGTGTATAAAAATTTCTAACACCTCAGGAAATTCCTGAAAATATAAATTTAATAAAAGAAAACATATTGGAAACGACAAAAAAACTTCCTTCAAAAATTTGACAAAGTCCATTAAATCTCCCGAGAAAATAAAAAAAGTAAATAAATATTGGAAAGACTTCCCAAAAATTTGACAACGTCCAATAAATCTCCCGAGAAAATTAAAAAAATACTGCAACGTGTATAAAAATTCCTAACAACTCAGGGAATTTCTGAAACTATAAATTTAATAAAAAAAAAAACATATTGGAAACGACAAAAATACTTCCTTCAAAAATTTGACAAAGTCCAGTAAATCTCCCGAGAAAATAAAAAAAATAAATAAAGCCGACCCCGCTGAAGAGAAATCGACGTTGGCTGATGTCATGTGTGCTATCACGAATGCGTCACCCATCATACTGACTCATCCCAAAACACGTGTCATACAAAATTTTCTGAGTCAAAGAGAAAATTGTGCCTCATCCCAAAACACATGGCTCACAAAATGACAACGTGGTGAAACTAAAATGGCGGAGCATGAACAACGGGAACGAAATCTTTTCAAACAAAGCCTTTCCTCGCCTAAATTAAAATTGGAGGGAGGACCAATATAAGAATTAAAAAAATAATGCAACGTCTATAAAAATTATAACACCTCAGGGAATTCCTGAAAATATAAATTTAATAAAAAAAAAAAAACATATTGGAAACGACAAAAAAACTTCCTTCAAAAATTTATCAACGTTCAATAAATCTCCCGAGAAAAGTTAGAAAAAGCACCGCTAGGGGTGCAACGTGCACATCCCCTTTCCCCCACTCGGTCGTTGCCCTCTCTCAAAGATCCATCGAAAGTTCCAAAAAGCACCGCTTGGGCAGCACATCGACCCAACACACTAGGGTCATCTGCCACGCCCTTTCTCCCACTCGGTCGTTGCCATCTCTCAAAAACAAAGATCTAATATAATTATAAAGTTCCAAGAAGCACCGCTAGGGGGCAGCACATCTCTTTTGCCCCACTCGGTCGTTGCCATCTCTCTAAAATCCGTGGCATATGACACACTAGCGTCATATGCCACGCCCCCACCCTTCTGCCGCAAGCCACGCCCCCATCCTTCTCTAGAAGGATGCATCCTTGCCCTCGGACCCGTCCTTTTATACTACTATTACTGTTTCATACACAGCCATGCGGGACTCTCTAGAGAACCCATCATTCCTGTGAAAACCACCCAGAGCAACTATGACTTTCAAAGAAGAATTCACTCGCCTACTGATTTCACCATCCAACTTGTTCTCTCTGTCAAACATGCTTCCTAAATACACAAACTCACTCACCTGGTCAATCACAGTGCCATTTATACTTACATTGCATTCAGTGCTACCAGTTCCTCTCTCAAACACCATAACTTTGGGTTTTCCCTTATTTATACTCAGTTTGAATTTCATGCAAACTTCGTGCATCCGAGTCAACATACTCTGCAACTCACTTTTGCTCTCTGCCAACAGGACAGTGTCTTCAGCATACAGCAATCTGCACACACGGATATCACCAAGACATAAACCACTATTATCTGTTTTGGCATCACGCATGCATGCGTCCATAAATATATTAAACAGCCATGGTGACATTACACAACCTTGTCTAACTCCTGCACCAATGGAAAACCATTTTGATAAAACACCATTCACTCGTACACAAGCTCTACTACCAGCATACATGGCTTTTACACTATTAAGTAGATTCCCAGTAACACCATATTCATTCAATACCTTCCACAAAAATGTCCTATTCACTCGGTCGTAAGCTTTCTCTAAATCTATAAAGGCAGTAAAAACTTTCTTCCCAACAGCCAGATACTTTTCAATCATCATGCGTAATGCAAATATCTGGTTAGTGCAGCCTTTTCCAGGCTTAAAACCACTTTGAACAATCCCACACTTTCAATGATGTAAGACCCCGTACTTTTTCAATAACAACCTTACCAAACACTTTTCCTGGCACACTCAGTAGGCTAATACCACGATAGTACTTGCATTCAGTCTGATTACCTTTTCCCTTATACAAGGGAACAATAATAGCATCCTTCCAATCCCGAGGGACCATTCCTAACTCCCAGCACATCTGGCAAATTTCAGTTAACCAGTCAATTATAGAGTCACCACCATATTTCAACATCTCTGCAGTTATGCCATCAACTCCTGGAGCTTTACCATTTTGAAAAGATTTTAGAGTATAACGAAGTAAATTTCTCCGTCATTTTTGGTCTACGCCGGGATTCGAACCCGAGTCCGCTTATTCCGGAACAAGTCGCTCTACCAA
The DNA here is from genome assembly GCA_039090855.1 of Macrothele yani. Lineage (NCBI taxonomy): Eukaryota > Metazoa > Arthropoda > Arachnida > Araneae > Macrothelidae > Macrothele > Macrothele yani. Next base: position 163,319,836 of record CM077029.1, on the reverse strand, counting down.
CTGAGCTACGCAGACGTTTTATTCTGATTCCTATCTTCCTCTATGTCGTGTGCGTCCTTCTGGCAGGTACGTCACATCTCCTGGTACGTTACATCATATCCCCCTTATTATTATTTTTTTTGAAGTGCTGGAGAAGGGATTCTCTTATTTTTCCTATCTCGCGGTGTGGAAATAACATCACCCCATTGCAAGATTTTGAACGGTCGGGTCATCCGGATAGTTCGGGCGCCATTATAACGAAGTAAATTTCTCCGTCATTTTTGTCCGCGCCAGGATTCGAACCAGAGTCCGCTTATTCCGGAACAAGTCGCTCTACCAACTGAGCTACGCAGACATTTAATTCTGATTCCTATCTGCCTCTATGTCGTGTGCGTCCTTCTGGCAGGTACGTCACATCTCCTGGTACGTTACAAGAGCTTTACACACTTCTTCTCTTGAGATCCCTCCTGTGCTTTCATCCCTCATTGTGACATCATCTGCGTCTGTCTCAGAATCATTTTTGTTTTCCTGATCTAATAACTCACAGAAGTATTCACCCCATTTGTCACTTAACTCATTGGGCTCCCATATCATTTCCCCAATCTCATTCTTCACACAACTTACATCTTTGTTTCCCCCGTTTTTCCTGAGTCTCATGTACTTCCAGAAGGACTTTCTATCCTTCCAAAAAGCCAGGTCATGCCTTTCCACTTTCTCCTTCCAATCTTTTGCCTTACTGTGGCAAACCAGCTTAGCAGCGTCACGCTTCTTACAGCGATATTCATCCACAGAGACTCTACCTTGCAACGTCCCCAAATAGGCTTCCTTCTTTTTCTTTACTGCCTCTTTAATCTCACTATTCCACCAAGCATCATCTCTATTGTTACCCACTATTGTGGTGCCACAGACCTCTTTAGCAGCAGTGACAACACAGTTCTTAAAACATTCCCACTTCTTTTCTACATCCCTGTCACCAGACTTCAGATCCTTCAGTCGTTCTCTGAGTAAGTCAGAATACCGCTGATGATCTTCAAGGAGCCTATCAATCTTTATTCTTTCTATCCTGGGTCTCTTCCTATTCCTTTTCCTCCAACCAATATTAAGTTTCACTCATGACACTATCAAGTAATGATCAGAACCAACATCTGCACCTCTCATCACACGGGTGTCAACAAGTAAGTGTTTCAAACGCTGATCGTAGACAACAAAATCTATCACACTCTTTTGACCAAGAGTACGATTTTCCCAAGTATATGAGTGGATATACTTGTGGTTGAACAATGTATTAGATACACACAAACCATTCTCAATGCAGAGTTCAATTAATCTTTCACCATTATCATTCACACAAGGATCATTAAACTTACCCAGAACATTGTCAGAAGTTGCATTCTGCACACCTACTCTAGCATTGAAATCCCCTGCTATTATAACTTTTTATTTAGCACCAAACTGGCTCAAAACAGCTTTTAGCTCATTCCAGAAATCTTCTTTCTTATCAGAAGATTCCGAGTCAAAAGGAGCATACACTACAACAATTACAATTTTCTGAAGTTTCACTTTCAAACGAATCCAGAGAATTCTCTCACTTATGCAACTATAGTGAATCAAGTTGTTCTTCATCTTTTCACTTAAAATCAGACCTACACCAGCCTGTCCTCTCACATTATCCAATACTCCAGACCACACACTCACCGTGCCATTCACTTCTACTACTCCAATTTTCTTCTTTTTGGTTTCACTTAGACACAGCACATCCAGTCTATACTTATTCATCTCCTCAATCACCTCACTCATCTTGCCATTTATACCTCTAGTATTCTATACACCAATCTTACATTCACTCAGCCGAGATCTCTTTCTCATACGCGGTTTAGAAAGTCCAGGTCGATTCCGTGGTGGACCGTCCTTCTCAAGTGTGGTAGGTCCAACATATCCCACACTTGAGCCATTCTTAATATTTCTTTTTGTCTTTTTAAATCAGGTAAGTACATCAGTGTGGGGGATTAGACCACAGCTGAGGGTTCCAGTTGGTCATTCAACCTAAGGATTCTGGAACAAAACCCAGTGAGTTGGGGTCTTTTCACCAATGTCACACAGATCTAGCTTGCAACTAAGAGCCTCGAATTGACTTAGGAAAGGAATTTGCTTGAGACGATTTCAAAACGGTAACTTAAATGCTCGGAAAAATATTTATTTCAATTTCACAATGATTACTACTTCAAAAAGCAGTAATAGGTTTAATATTTTTTCGATTTCCTATTTTCTCTTATCGTGCACTCGAATAGGTTAGTTAACAATGCAGATTTTTCACAAGCCTGTGATAGTTCAGTTTGATTCAGGTTTTGTTTTTTAATTTTGTTTAAAAACCTAAGATAATTAAGTATGATAGTTTTTATGAGCCTGTAGGAATTAACAACGTTTATTTCACAATGGTGACAGCGCAGTTATTAAAAATTTCATGGTAAGATTTCTGGCATCTTGTCAATAATGCCCTTATGTCTCAGTGGACGGGTACACTACTGTTAATAGAAATTTCAACACCAAGAAAGAAACTAGCAATCATAATGAAATTTATGGGAGTGATTAGTTATGGTACAAGCTGAAAACGATCACAATTACATACCAGCTCGTGATGGGGAAGGCCAAAAAAATTAGTAATAAGAAAATCCACCCTGGGCGGTGATAACCGACCCCACACCCTGTGCGATCGAATGAAACAGAGTTTGGATGGTCGTCTGCTGTATTGCATTCCATTCTGCTTCTACACATATCCACAATACCGTTGGTTGTGACAGGCTGTTAGTCGCCTGCAAGCCAGTCCTTGCTCAATGACACCCCAGGCGTTCTCTATTGGCGACAAATCTAGCGAGCAAACAGTACACGAAAGACGAGCGATTTAATGCTCTCAGAGTAAGTCCTGGACAGTACGAACAACATGAGGTCGGGCATTGTCTTGTTGGAAGACGGCTCCCAGGATCGTCTGAAGGAAGGGTAAAAGTTCAGCTTCTACCCGGGCTTGTGGTGTTTCAGTTTTCCGAAGAGTTTTGGGATCTGAGTGCCAGGCTGTAAATTGAGGGTTTTCTTGAGATCGTCCACAATAGCGGTTAGCCTTGCAGCTCTTTGTACCTGTGCAATCCAAGAATTAAGAGGGTTCCTTCAGATCCCAAAACTCTTCGGAAGACTTAATTACCACAAGCCCGGCAATCCATTGAAACTGATCGTATACAGGAGATCCTCACCGATGTACCATCTAGAGAAAGCATTATTCAAATTCCTAACTAATCATCTGTCGAAATCAGACTTTACAATAACTTCCACCTTAGATTTCATCACGAAAACCAAGCAGCAGACTGTTCAACAACGCGACATTAACGGCAGCTTCTACGTAGTCTCTCTTTACCCGTCGATCCCCGTACCGGAAGCTATCAGGACATTGAAAGGGGCTGTATCTAATTCATCAGTTTATCCGCAGAAGTCTTGTCTCAGCATCTTCAAATTAATGGACGTGGTCTCAAATTTCAGGTAATTCAGTTTCCAAGGGCAAATTTATAAACAAGTATAAACGACTCATCGATGGGATCTTCGCTTTCAACATTCTTCGCCCCACTGAGCAACATATATTCACCAACATCACCCCAAGACCTACCACTTGGCTGCGATATGCGGACGACGTGTTCTTCACATGGCCACACGGAAAGGACAGACTCCCAGTTTTTCTCGACAAAGTCAATTATATACACCCTACGATCAATTTCACTATGGAGCTTGAACACAACAGTACCTCACCTTATCTCGAAGTCTCAGTGAGCAAATCGAATGACAACCGCCTATATACGGAAGTATATTATAAACTCACCTCCGTTCCCAACCTGATGCTTCGCAGTTCATTCTGCTCTGATGGTTACAAGACAGTTCTCGATTTAGTAGAGTCTTCGCCGTCTCCTCCGATGTTCGGTCTAGATAATCCGAACTAAAAGACATCGTCGAATTGGACACTGAGGCAGGATATACGTCGAACCAGATGCATAACTTTATCGAAAAAGCCAGAACTAGCCGTGTTAATCTTTCTGTGCCGCGACCTCGCTACCTGTGCTCTATTCCCTACATGTCAAATGTTTCTTATCAACTCAATAACTCGCTCAGGATGATGAGCTTTGGTGTCAGCAACAATGCCTCCGACATCTTTATATACGATGTTTACAAGATATATTGACAATCCCCCTCTTCTCAATAAGGCAGGTGTTTATGTCATCCCCAATACAATAATCGGAAGGCCCCCGGCGATGCACATCGGAATGACCAAACGTTTGTTTGAAATTAGAATAAGCGAATATAAAAGGGGTACAAAAGACGGAAAAATAACCACTGCCCTATCAAGAGAAGTCAAGTTCGAGTCCGCTGAACTTATGTGGAGTGATATAAAGAAATTAGCTTGATACTCCACACCCAAATCTAATGCCATTCGCGAGAACTTGGAAATCTTGACCAGCAGCGAGGCTTGCAACACTGTTAAAAAATTTGGGGTAGCACCGAAAAGTGGTGCTACCTTAGCTGCACCACTTTCTAAGAAAAGATACACCGTTGTATAGTACAAACAAAACCCAATAAACTGGTGAAACCTTGCACCACAATGTGGTGCAATCTGATTCCGTAAATGTTGCAAAGTTGCACCATGTTGGGTTTTGTTTGCACCACACAGTGGTGTATTTTTTCTCAGAAAGTGGAGTACCTGGGGTAGCAGGACGTTTTGTTGCAACCTACCACAAAATGTTTAACAGTGAACGATAGCGCCTCTCTGGAGTTGCCACGTGTTTGGAATCAATTTTTCAAACAATGTGGCATTTTGTACCATGATACCGCATGCCCAACCAACGTGACCTCGGTCCTTTGAATGATCACATTTGCGCATATTCATTTATTGTCTAATCAAGTCACCGCGTTTAAAATTTTGAAACGTTCCATAATCCAGTTAGCTGTCTGCCTTTCTTGTAAAAGCCATCTGGTTGATGTGCGAAAGCTTGGAAAGTTTTATTTCTATTCTACGCCAAGAAATTCGGATTATTAGTAGTTAAAATATTTTGAGTATAATTGGTGTACAGTTCGTATTTATTACAATAATTCCTACTTATTAAGTACGTAATAAAATAATTAACTTTTTTGCAAAACATATGCTAAAAATAAGAGATGCACATAGGTATCAGAAATGTTGAAATTCAGAATTCCGACAGATGCGTAAATTTCCTGGAATTCTGCATTTATAACGGCTATAAATTCTATTTGAACAAAATATATCATGCCTGTAAATCTTGTTCCATTTTTTCTTTGTACATTTTTTGGATATCTTTAAGTTCATCAAAGTTGTAAATTCTGATCACGGGGAGAGGAATTTGCGCCAAGCTCAAAATGTCTCATAAATTTCAATTTTACCAGAGTTTTTTTGAAAAGCAACGAGATTTTGCGAAAGCTATGGCAAAACAATTACTTTTCCCATTTCAAACAGTACCAACGATAAAGTTGCCACTGGCTGGAAGCTTTCCATTCTAATTCTTTGCTCCATGACCTAAAGTATGATAGGGAAGGGAAGATCCCCTGAAACTGATATTATGTCACTGTGTAGAAACAAGTGATTCAAACAAATTCTGTCTATTTTATCAAAACACGGGCCTCGTGGTCCGTTTTTTTCACCTGATGCATGACAGACGCTGTGTACGGGCGAAAACGCAAATTCCTTTTCTGAATATCGTGGGTTGCATTATTTGGCAAATTAGTTTGTTGTGACAGCCACCTCACGGACTTGTGTGGACTCCTCTGTATCCTGTCCTGGATATCCTGTACGGGCTCGTCTGCCGTGAATGGCCAATCAGGGCGGCGGGCACCGAAGACACTGCCAGTTTCCCGAAACTTAGCTATAACGTAACGTACCGCATTACGGTGGAGGACGCCTGCCTCACGAAATTTCCTAGCGAACTGTTTTTGGACTTCGTCCGTGTACTTGTCGTCATGGCGAAAGACATGTTCCACCCAAAACGTTATCTGTTCAACCGTCAACACCATTGTCCTTGTGCCAAGACGAGTGATCAATCGACATGTCTGCCTCCGTCGACCAAGCGCTCGAGAATGATCTTCGCGAGCCTCTGGCTGGGGAGACATGAAGATTACGAAACACAGAACACTTCCAAGTGGCGGGTCACGTCTACCGTAATTCAATTCAAAATTTATTTATTATTGCATTACTGCAATTTGTACATTCAGTGCACAGTCATTATTCGGACACAATGCAGTAGCCTCTGTAACTATTTAGTGCACGAGTCAAATCGACAACGAAGCATCGATAAGTCTGCCGGCGTAGTTCAGTTGGGAGAACAGCGACTCCATTGTAGGAAGACGTGTGCTCGAATACCAGCACCGGCAAAAAGGTACAAATTTTGAAGATGGCAATCCGATTCTTGGCGTAAATGTGACAAGGATGGTAAATCAGAAAATATCCGAAAACTTGAAAATTTTCATCGTCCTGGAGCGGGACTCGAACCCGCGTCTCCCAGAAAGCGCCTGGGTATGCTAACCACTACACCACCCAGAACGACCAAGTTTCAAGTTTCCGATCAATTTGAATATAACCAGCACAGGATTCGCTAGTCGAAGCAACCGGCATTCATGTTTAGCGATTCTGGAGGTTAAGAATCTTATCCCGTGTTTGCCCAGAGAAGCCTCCAGATTCGCTAAACATGAATGCCGGTTGCTTCGACTAGCGAATCCTGTGATGGTTATATTCAAATTGATCGGAAACTTGAAACTTGGTCGTTCTGGGTGGTGTAGTGGTTAGCATACCCTGGCGCTTTCTGGGAAACGCGGGTTCGAGTCCGTCCAGGACGATGAAAATTTTCAAGTTTTCGGATATTATCTGACTTACCATCCTTGTCACATTTACGCCAAAAATCGGATTGTCATCTTCAAAGTTTTTATTATATGGCATAATCTCGTATTTCTTTCATGGGTTATACCGTATGTTATACGTAAGGAAGCGTTTAACAAAGAAATAACTGCATTTACATAGAAAGCACCAGAAACTAAAACGAACGGTTATTTAGAGGTATATGTCACACCTTAATAATGCTACACTAGAGGCTTCTCCGTAAAAAAAGAGGACATAATACATACTTAAATAATATAGCATAGATAAAACTCACGATATAATACAGTTATAGCCTACAGTAAATTGAACTGCATTGATACTGAAAAGGTTTGATTACAGACTTTCCCCGTGGAGTGGAGTTCCAGCACTTTTGCAAATAAAATGTAGTTTTGACAAAGTATTGACATAGAGTAATAAAATGTGTGAATTAGTTTTCATCTATATCCTGTGTACCTGCATTTCTGAGTTGACGAAACGTTGCTGATTACACTTTGGGATGTGTTAAGCTGCAACTCGCTTTGCGCCAGTTTCTGATACCCCAACGGTTCTAAGTGTCTCATCTCGCATTAAGTGGCGTTCTCCCATCTCATCCCTGTCGCAATCATCCCAGGAATTCCGGATGCAAATCCATTTAGTGGCCAAATTGTTCCTAGAGCGCTCGTAAGTAAATTGAAACAGTAATGGTTATTACTTCGCTTTACCAGATCTACCGTCACTTGGCGACGGCCTTCTCTAAACAGATATTTGAAACAAATATTGGATAACTCGGTGAAAATACACTTTACAGCATCTACTATGTATTTTTAGAAGTAGTACAAATGTGCAGATAAGTTCATTTAAGAGCAATTCCTGCATTTTGTTAGTCAAGGAACTACAACACACACGCAGGACTGAAGAATGCGATTACTGGGCAGCTTGGAGTAAATTTCAACAATTCCATTTCGGCAACACGGTTAACAGACTACGGGGATCTTCTGGCACAGATGATTTATCACAACATCAAACATAATAAAGCCTGAAAGAATTATGTTGACTAAGTGGATATGCAACAGTGCCACTTAAACTAAAATTGGTGTAAAATCTGTGTGAGTAAAATTCGACAAATGAGATGTAGCCATTAAACAAAAATAGGGATGCTATAACTTTAGTTAAATAAGAAACTTACATTTTAAACTTTTGTCGCCTTCAATGTACTCTTCTTGCGCATTAACACACCGCAGCATTCTGATCATCCTCTAGGTAAAAGCACTGCTGTAGCTCGTCTGATGTGATGCCATTGAAAAGCATAGTCATTCTTCTTTTCAATACAGCAACAGACTCAAAACGAGTCATCATGAGCGAAAGTGCACGATAGTAATGCATTCTTAAAGACAACAAATCATCCAAATAACTGCAAATAAAACAATTTACCTTATTTTTTGAGCTAAGAGAGCGACTTTTGTTTTTAAACAATCGCAGTTTTTAACACGTGCGGTTTGCCCGCCACGTAGACCTTCCGCTGATTTGGCGCCTACCCCGATTTTTTTTTCTAAACAACGGCTCAGTAAACAGCAATTGAAAGTTTGTGTGTAGTATCACGCTCACAGTAAATAGCTCTTAATTTCTCCCCAGTTTCAGAGCCGTATGTTTTCATTCTTTGCAAATTTATTGAGAATGGGAGGATGATCCATTTCAGCTGTTTTTTCTAAGAACTTGTCTTTTCCACATTTGCTACAAAACCGCGCAAAGAAGTTTTAGAACACAGGGTAATCTACCAAAAACACTTAAATTCAGCGTTGTTTTGCTATTAAATTTGATATTACTGATACGAACCGGATATAAGCTTTTGAACTGATTAACACATTTTCATTAATGTAACTCGTAATGTAACAATTATCTACAAAGGTATTTAATTTAAATTAATATAAGTATTACTGTTTATCGATAGCAGTTCTCAGAAATTTAGTCCATTTAGAGTCGGGACCCGAGGACGAACTTTATTTTGATGCAGCGCCTTCAATCTTGCCAGGTTTCGGCCTAGGGAAGAGGCAGGCCAAAATTTGTCTCTTCTGGTGAAAATACTCCAAATACGTGGCGACAGTTAATAAATAAATAAATACATCGCTCTTTTCACGTTCCAGAAACACACAGCATCCGAAAAACTGTTTTTCAGCCAACCGCTGTGGAATTGAACCAACAGAACTCTCGATATCGCGCCGAGTGCGTTACATTTACGCCACGGTGGCCAAACAATCCACGGTACTATGTGTGTTTAAGTCAGCTTCTGACATCATAAATCCGTAAGATGGGCTCAGCTACTGAGACGTCTCCATCTAGTAGGCATAAACGGCACTAGCTATATATATTATAGCAGTTAAATCCAACGTGGAAAGAGCGATGTATTTATTTATTTATTTATTAGCTGTCGCCACGTATTTGGAGTATTTTCACCTGAATCTCGCCCGTTGGATTTAACTGCTATAATATACATAGCTAGTGTCGTTTATGCCCACCAGATGGAGACGTCTCAGTAGCTGAGCCCATCTTACGGATTTATGATCTCAGAAGCTGACTTAAATACACATAGCACCGTGGATTGTTGGCCACCATGGCGTAAATGTAACGCACTCTGGGCGATATCGAGAGTTCTGTTGGTTCAATTCCACAGCGGTTGGCTGGAAAACAATTTTTCGGATGCTGTGTGTTTCTGGAACGTGGAAAGAGCGATGTATTTATTTATTTATTATTGTCTCTTCTGTTTTTATGTGTACTTACTCTCTCACTGTTCGCTAACATAGGACGTAGTTTACTCTTTGATGATTCTTTCTTTCGTCCCCAGGCTGGCTGGAAGGTTAAAGACATGGACAGCAACTACCATTCATGATGGAATTGGGATAGATAAGTTTCTCTCATACACATCATAACTTCCGCATACTTAGTGTTGTTCAAGAAAACAGAATTGAAACCATTATCAAAGAATAGCATTCGTGCTTTTTTTACTCAGGCAGTAAAAATACTTTGTATTAAAAACATAACTTTCTTCTTTCCAGCGAGTTTCTTCTTGATTTATCCATTTATTTGTACTTTTTCATAAATATTCTATAAGCATCGACTATTTAATATTTCTAACTTTATTTCGTTCCGATATACTTTGAACCTCAAACCAGTTTTTTCAACTAAAAATAACAGCGGTAATTCATACCGTGCGATTACAAGCTGGAAATCATAGTATCACCCTTTAAGAATGATAATAAACCGCAAATAAATAAGTAAGATGAAAGGGAAAAACCACTCTGGTTTTTTATTGCCATCATCCAATTCATTTTACATAATCCTCATTAAAATTACCTTAAATAACTTAATGAAATTATGGCAAAATGATTTTAAAAATGTGTAGGTAGCTCAGATAGTGATCCAAACGCATTATGGTTATTTATAGAATCTCTTATGACTGGGAGATCACAACATTTTGGGGTACGATGGTGAGGTCCTTACAACGAATTTGATTCCTAAATAGCGATTTTTGTCATGAGCGGGCTGTACTTTGATGCGGTGCTTGCCCCAAAATCTAAGAAATTTCAAAACATGTTCCAGGTTTGTCTTTAAAAAAAACTGCTTTGTTTACCAAGGTCAATTTTATAGACAAATTTGAGGTTTAGCAATAGGAAGCCCGCCATCCCTAATTTTTTGCAAAATTTATATGGAACACTTTGAAGGAAAACTTTTCAACATGATCTCCTTCAGCCTATGGGTACGCTACGTAGACGACATTTACATTCTCTGGGATTGTGAAATTTCAAAATTTCTTGAACTGTTACCAAGGATCAACTCTCTAGATCCAAATATCCAGTTTATTTATGAATTGGAGCAAGATGGTTTTCTTCCTTTTCTAGACGTACAAGTTACATGGTGCAAAAATGCATTCATTACCACTGTTTATCGGAAACCATTGGCTGTTAACATACCATCCCACGCAAAATCAAATCATTCCATTCTACATAAAACCAGTGCGTTTTATACATATGTCTACTGAGTCTTAAATAAATGATCTACAGAAGAAGGTTTTGAGAAGTACCTAATTTACAACAGACATATTGTTATCAACAGAGGCTTCAAAACATTCATCAGTGGACTCATCTATCAAAAACGTTTTTAAACCTCAGTACAAATCCACCTTGACCCTGATCTCTCCAAATTCTCAACGAAACTTTGCGGTTCTTTCTTTCATCACTAAATTTGTTTTCTAAATTTCAAAAATCCTTAAATCATCAAATTTTAAATTTATTTTCAGTCCTGTATCTAAGATGATTTACTCAGCAAAAACGGTCATAATTCCTGACAAATTCTTGGGGAATCTATCGCATCCAATGTCAATGTGGTCTATCATACATAGGTGAGACACGGAGATCGCTTAAATTCAGATTAAAAGAACACCAATCATATATTAAAAAGTGTGAAATCAAAAAATCTTCCATGTGTAGCCCACCACTGTTGCAAAAGTAACCACCAGTTTCTGTTTAATGACGCCAAACTGTTAGTAGACCTAAATCAGTAGTTGACCTAGACTGTTTAGAAGCCTTTCATATATTTCAAAACCGTAATGACCTGGTAAATGTTTTATCTTCATCTCCATACCTATCAAGCGCATGGAAAACACTCATCAATCTTATTAACGCACGAGGCGTTTGACACGTGAAACTGGAAGCATCGTCAGAAACAAGAAACTAAAACTCTTAGTTCAGACGAAACTAAACCATAACTTTCAGCGAAACTATAGCAGATTTTACATTATGAAAATTGCATTCATAAACGTTGGCTTTCTGAATTAAATGAAATATAATTATGCAATGCCTGTAGTTCAACTATTTCAGTGTTCCAAGTGTTTCCCCATTATTCTCAATAATGAAAGACTCCTATGCTCACGGACAACAAACAGAGGTCTTTGTTGTTACTTAGTTTCTGTAACTCTTTACTGTTAATGTCCTCGAGGACTTCAACTTTGTTGTAACAACAACAAAGTTAAAGTACTCGTGCTTTCTGCTGATATACACTACCCTCGATGAATCCTCACATAGCATAATCACATGGAGTTAACTCTCGTGATGGAAGTGGTCATTCAACTGTTCGAAGTCTTGTTTGCGTATAGGATACTGTCCAATTTTTCGAAACGTACTAATAGGTGCAGAAGTTTTGAGGCTAGTCACAACGGAAGAGGCATAGTCTTATCATAAGAGCGTATTTTATTTTTTCAAAAGGCATGTCAAATATTTTACATAATCTTTATAGTTTGAGAGTATGTATTGTTTAAAGCGACGCTTTCGTCTATTTCATTGTGACTAATAATTTCCGTGAGTTCATATGTACATATGCAAGCCAGGCAAAATATGGCGCTTCTTACTAATCTGGCTCAGGCATAATTGCGTGAATTCATAGTACCCAAAAGTTATACTGGCACAATTTTACTCAAATAACAAATGAGTACTCACTGTTATTAATTGTGCTTAACTCTCGAAGAAAGGTCTCATTCTTTGTGTCGATCCTTTACGACGCGAAGAATGGGACCTTTCTTCACAGGATTAAGCACAGTTAATAACAGTGAGTTATTAACGCCCACTTAATATCATTTCTATTATTTTCGTCGTTGTTATCAATTGAGCTCTGCTCTGGAAACATTGTTCTATTTTCTTATGGTAAGAAATACGTAGTAGAAAACCCCGCTAAACACGCCATTCTAGTAAAAGGAGTCACCCCATATTTTTCTTTTTTTTTTCTTTTGAAATTAAGGCAATAATATCGTAGAACTGATTTTATTTATTTTTCCAGCTGATATCCATACCAGTATTCTAAAGCCTAATGGAAAGTTCATTACTCTTGACCGCAATCGGGTAAAAAGTGGCAGACAACTTAGTTTCCAGGTCACTCCGTACACCTCTCCAAAAGATATGATTGCAGGCTAATTTAATAAAAGGATTCTCGCAGACGAAATGCATGCGAATGCTCTTACTGTTACAGGAGGAACAATTAATAATGTTGAAAGGGAATCTTTGCAACAACAAAAAACAAAATCATACTAATGCAAGAACTTGTGGAATGTTAGCAATATCGGCAAAATTCTTCTTGCTTTAACCAGATATCTTGCTGAACACGCGTGTGACAATGTTATTCTGAGGAAGAACATTTTGCTCAAATTGATTAAAACTGAAATGAACGTTTAATGAGAATTTCACCATTGGCACAAATGTCTAGTTATGTAAACTGAAAACTGAGTTTACAGTTCTTCTAGCCACTGAGTACGATTCACAGAATGACGCTTGTGATATGCACTAACGGACAATGAAAATTGCGCACCTAGAAGAAAACATGCTACAACCGTGAAACTTTCCAAATAGCTACAGTGCGTGCTGGTATGTAAATTATCAACGTTTGGCGCCAGTGCGTATGACAGTACAACCTGTGGTGGCGCTGCAAGCACGAACCGACAGCCTTATAAACCGGCGTGTAGTCGATGCCGCATGAAAGCGAAAAGCAGCGGCCGACGCAAGAAAGAGTACAGAGTGACAAGAATGCCGCGAAGATGCCAGAGACGTCGATTTACGCACCTTACGGACTTTGAGAGAGGCCTGATCATTGGGCTGAAAACCGCAGGGTGGTCGGCGCGCCATATAGCCCGCTACGTGGATCCTTCTGACCATATCGTCCGACTGTGTTGGGAGCAGTGGACACGTGACAGCAGCCTCACGGCGAAGCGGCTCTGGACGGACCAGCAGGACCACCGGTAGAGAGATTAGACGGATCCTGCGCCAGGCACACGAACGAATCCCACGGGAACCCGGTCCACTTGTGCACAGGCAGATGTAGCGGTTCCTCTGTTCCCACGAACCAAGCACGAACCGACAACCATTTTCACGAACCATTTTCCGACGCCATATGGAAAATAATCTGCGATCCCAGGACCACTTACGTGTGCTGCCATTAACACCGGAACACCGCTGGCTCCGTGTGTTGTGGTTCCAGGCCAGAGCGACGTGGAACGCCACGTACTGACGACGTGTGGTGTTTAGCGATGAGTGCCGCTTCGTTTTGGGGTCAGATCATCGTATCCGGGTGTGGAAGTCCCCTGGTCAACGGCACAATCCCAATCTCGCGCCACACCACCCCCACTGCAGGCATTATGGTTTGGGGAGCCATTTCCTACGATAGCCGATCAGCTGTAGTAATGGTACGTGGATCATTGACGGGCCAGCGGTATGTGGATGAGATCCCACGGCCCCATTTGCTCCCATTCCTGGCCGGGATTCCAGGTGCGCTATACCAGCAGGATAATACCTGCATACACACGGCTCGGGTTGTCCAGGACTGCGTACGTCATGTTGAGACAATTCCACAGTCTGCCCACTACCCGTACAAGTCCCCTATCGAGCATATGTGGGACCAGTTGAAACACCAGCTGCAGCCGTGCCGCACTATCCGAAATTTCGAGCACACCGTCCAACATGTGTGGGCCAGTCTCCCACAAGACAACATCAGGCGTCTGTTAGCCTCCATGCCGGACTGTATCGCAGCATGTATCGCGCAAGAGGCAGTGCAGCGCGCTATTGAAAATGACCGGACTGCGTGCCACAGATCCTTTTGTAATTGTCCTGCAGCGGTTTTTGCCATCATGTGTATCATTCATCTGTATCATTACGTCCATAAAATTTCAGTTCAATCTGATGCTTCCTGGTGCGCAAATTTCTTTGTCCGTGAGTGAATATATATCATCATCATCATCATTGTCAACCATTATCAATCAACTGCTGGACGAAGGTCTCCCCAAGTTTCCTCCACAACGGTCTGTCTTGTGCCAGTCTCCTCCATGTCACCCCTGCATACTTTCGAATTTCATCCACCCATCTCCCATGTGGTCTTCTTCTGGGTCTTTTCCTGTCCCTTGGAATCCAATCTAAAATTTCAGCTGTCCATCGATGATCTGTCCTTCTGGCAGTATGTCCAGCCCATTGCCATTTCAGGGATTTAACTCTGATCATGATGTCTTCCACTCTTGTCATTTTTCGGATCCACGAGTTCCTCTTCTTATCTCTCCTGGTTACACCAAGCATGCACCTCTCCATGCTACTTTGAGTTGTCTGCAGCCTTTGTATGTCTCTTTTAGTTAAAGTCCACGTCTCCGCACCATACGTAAGCACTGGAAGGATGCATTGATCAAACACTTTTCTTTTAAGACATAATGGCATATTGCTCTTGAAAATTATGCTGTTTCTTCCAAAAGCTCTCCAGGTACGTTTTGTACGCCGATTAATTTCTTCATCAATGTGACCCTCACTTGATATCTGCTGTCCAAGATAAACGTACGTGTCTGTTATCTCCAGCTTTTCTCCATCAATCGATAAATCTTCATTTCTTGTAAAAGCATTGAACATCACTTTTGTCTTCTGAAAGTTCATTTTTAATCCCACTTCTTTACTCTTGTCAGCAAGTTCCTGGATCATACTCTGCAGCTCTGATGGGGTAGTTGCAAAAATGACTACGTCATCAGCAAAACGAAGGTGGGTTAGATAATCTCCATTAATCTTTATCCCCTTGTTTTCCCAGCTCAGTGACTGAAAAACACCCTCCAATGTGGCATTAAAGAGCTTCGGAGATATGGTGTCACCTTGTCACACTCCCTTTCCAATTTTTACGTGTGTTGTATTTTCAAACTGCCTAATCTTTGCACTTGCATTTTCATAGATGTTATTAATAATATTAATGTATGCATCTTCAATACTGCAGGTTTTCAGAGCCATTGTAACTGCTGATAGTTTCACCGAATCAAAGGCTTTTTCATAATCGATAAAAGCCATGCACAATGGAAGTTCATATTCCCTCGCTCTTTCAATTAGTTCTCTCAGCACGTGGATATGATCTATTGTGCTGTAGCCACTCCTGAATCCAGCTTGTTCTCTCGGTTGAGCCATGTCCAGTGTTACCTTCAAGCGGTGTGAAAGAACTTTAGTGAAGATTTTATAAACTACTGATAGGAGGCTGATAGGTCTGTAGTTTCCGAGATCCTCAATGTCACCTTTCTTATGTAGCAGGATCATTGTAGCGGGGTTCCAATCCTCAGGAATCTTTCCTTCATTAAGGCATCGAGTGAAAATTTGGGCGAGTACTGTTTCGATTTCTCCACTTGCTTCTTGTATGATGTCTACAGTAATTCCATCTTCTCCTGGAGCTTTTCCTCGCTTCATGTTCTTGATTGCATGTGCAACTTCTGCTGGAAGGACTGGAGGAACTCTGGTACTGGTATCTTTCATGATGTCTGGAGTGCATATATCATCCCTTTCATATAATTTGGAGTAGAAATCTTTCACTCTTGTCAAAATTTCGCCTCTATTTCTTGTTACAGAACCATCTTCTTTTCTCAGTGCCATAATCTGTTTTCTTCCCTTACTGAGATGTCCCTTTGCTATCTTTAGGCTTTGGTTGTTTTCAATTGCTTTCCTCACTAGTTCACAGTTGAATTTCCTTACGTCTTCAGTGATACTTTTTCTTACTGTCTTGCATAGCTCTATATATTCCACTTTGGAAGTCACATCTTCTTTAGTTGTCCTCATGACTCTTCTTTTTTGCATCAACATTTTGGTTTTTCCTGATAATTTGTTCACATGCAACTTGTTCTTAGACCCAGCTAATTTTGTTGCTGTTTCCATAAGAGCTTTGGTTACTTTTCTGTTAACTTCAGAGATGTCCACTTCTTCCGATGTTAGGCCTTCTAAAGCAGAGAACCTGTTCTTCAGTTCTAACTTGAAGGTATTATGGTGTTTTTTAAGGTTGGTTATGTCAATAGATTTTGTTTGTCCTATGAGCTTGCCACGTTCAAGTTTAGTGTTGAGGTGCATCTTACATCTCACCAATCTATGGTCACTACCTGTGTTGAACTTGTTTAGCACACTGCAGTCTTCTATGACGAATTTTTTGTTACACATAATAAAATAAATTTCACTTGTCGTCCCATTTGGATGTCTCCATGTCCATTTCCTGTGTGGCTTTTTCTTGAAGAAGGAGTTCAAGATGAAAAACCCTTCTGCCTCTGCAAACTCAACGAGAGTATTTCCACGCTGGTTTCTGTTGCCATGACCGAATTTACCTACCGAAGTTTCATTCTGTTGCCGTTGCCCTATTTTTGCATTGAAATCTCCCATAATTATTTTCAAGTGCTGCTTACCTTTATTATTTAGATGACAAATTTCCTCATAAAATTCTTCAATTTCTTCTTCAGGATGACTTGTGGTGGGTGCATAAGTTTGAATAATCTGAGCCTGGTATCTTTTCGAGAGTTGGATAACAAGTCGTGCAGCTCTGTCAGAGGAACTTTCAACTTCTACAACTTTATCCTTCAGTTTCTTGTTTATTATAAATCCAACACCACTAGTTCTGCCAGTATCTGTCCCACGATAGTAGAAGAGATGTCCACTTTTCAGTTCGATGAGATCTTCTCCTTTTCTCCTTACCTCACTTAGCCCCACGATGTCCCACTTGATCCTTTGTAGTTCCTCTTCC
This sequence comes from Macrothele yani, assembly GCA_039090855.1. Classification (NCBI taxonomy): domain Eukaryota; kingdom Metazoa; phylum Arthropoda; class Arachnida; order Araneae; family Macrothelidae; genus Macrothele; species Macrothele yani. The sequence continues at coordinate 163,302,420 of CM077029.1, read as the reverse complement.
AATTCAAGAAGCCTTGAATCAGAAGATAGGGAGCGTCCATTGTAAGTAGCCAAGGTCAGCATCAGATGGCAGCCTAGTCCGGTCCTCCGGGGATTCTTAGCACCCTCTGCCTTCATGTCGCACTGGCCGCTGCCTTGGCCAGGTACATTCCAGCTGCCGGAGACTGAGGGCCAAGATTTAAGTTGTGGAATCATTTTGGAGGGGTTTGGCCATAACTCACCACGCTGGCCAAGCGGGTTGGTGAGTGTGGGATAGAATTTCCTCTGATCCCGATGGTATAGTTATACCGCTATGGGCGGTCGTCAGAGCCCCTTTAGTGGGAACAGGATGCACCACGAGAAGGCGGGGTTGACATTTGTCAAGGAGAGGCTGTGATGTTACGCATCACCTGACCTTACATCCCGAATATATATATATATATATATATATATATATATATATATATATATATATACTGAAGAGCAAAGCTGAAAACTAAGGAAAAACTTTTGAATTTAAAACGAAAGTTGCAAAATAACCTGAAGATCAAAACGCGCAACGCAGCAGTTATGAAAATTAAGAATTCACATTCTATTAAGAAGAGACCTAAGCAAAAAAAAAATTATATATTTTTGACTCATACCAAGTACAACATAGAAAAGGTTATGTATCTACCGGTGTGAGTAAAAGGAGAAAAGATAAAAAATAAAATAAAACAACTGAATGTAGAAAGTGTCGAGAATACTGAGCCTTGGCTTTATCAAGGACCAGCAAAAACTCTGCATTTTCTCACTTCCACAAAGACCTAGTTGGAAATGGGTTTCTGCAAAGCCATAGATGCAAGTAATAAGCCCACCAAAAATTGTTTTAAAAAATATTCCGCAGAGTTGTATGACCTAGCTTTAGTTAACAATTTAGCTTGCATCCATAACTTTCATGGCCCGACCCATGCTCTTCATCTTCTACTACTAAACAGAAAGAAGAAGATTAAAGAGAACTCAAGTTGTGAGAGTGACATAATAATTAGAAATAATGTTCAGCTATAACGAAATGCCAAGTTCGCCTGAGAGGGAATTTAAACCTGAATAGCAATGCAAAAGTATTCCAAATTTTTACATTGCAATTAAAAAAGGAAATATTAATTATTTAAAACTCAGATTTTTGAAAGAAAACCTGATTCTAATACCCCCACTCCACAACTTCTGACAACACAAAAACGAGAACAAATCAAAGGCAATAATTAACTAAAGAAATGCTTTGTGAAAGTTATATGACATAAACAATTAGTTGCAATTGATTTGTTCTCGTTTTTGTGTTGTCAAAAGTTGTGGTGTGGGGTGTATTAGAATCAGGTTTTCTTTCAAAAATCTGAGTTTTAAATAAATAATATTTCCTTTTTTAATTGCAATGTAAAAATTTGGAATACTTTTGCATTGCTATTCAGGTTTAAATTCTCTCTCAGGCGAACTTGGCATTTCGTTATAGCTGAACATTATTTCTAATTATTATGTCACTCTCACAACTTGAGTTCTCTTTATTCTTCTTCTTTCTGTTTAGTAGTAGAAGATGAAGAGCATGGGTCGGGCCATGAAAGTTATGGATGCAAGCTAACTTGTTAACTAAAGCTAGGTCATACAACTCTGCGGAGGTCATGACATATATATATTTTTTAAAACAATTTTTGGTGGGCTTATTACTTGCATCTATGGCTTTGCAGAAACCCATTTCCAACTAGGTCTTTGTGGAAGTGAGAAAATGCAGAGTTTTTGCTGGTCCTTGATAAAGCCAAGGCTCAGTATTCTCGACACTTTCTACATTCAGTTGTTTTATTTTATTTTTTATCTTTTCTCCTTTTACTCACACCGGTAGATACATAACCTTTTCTATGTTGTACTTGGTATGAGTCAAAAATATATATATTTTTTTTTTGCTTAGGTCTCTTCTTAATAGAATATATATATATATATATATATATATATATACCTGTGCTGAACAAGTTCAACACAGGTAGTGACCATAGATTGGTGAGATGTAAGATGCACCTCAACACTAAACTTGAACGTGGCAAGCTCATAAGACAAACAAAATCTATTGACATAACCAACCTTAAAAAACACCATAATACTTTCAAGTTGGAACTGAAGAACAGATTCTCTGCTTTAGAAGGCCTAACATCGGAAGAAGTGGATATTTCGGAAGTTAACAGAAAAGTAACCAAAGCTCTAATGGAAACAGCAACAAAATTAGCTGGGTCTAAGAACAAGTTGCATGTGAACAAATTATCAGGAAAAACCAAAATGTTGATGCAAAAAAGAAGAGAGATGAGGACAACTAAAGAAGATGTGACTTCCAAAGTGGAATATATAGAGCTATGCAAGACAACACGAAAAAGTATCACTGAAGACGTAAGGAAATTCAACTGTGAGCTAGTGAGGAAAGCAATTGAAAACAACCAAAGCCTTAAGATAGCAAAGGGACATCTCAGTAAGGGAAGAAAACAGATTATGGCTCTGAGAAAAGAAGATGGTTCTATAACAAGAAATAGAGGCGAAATTTTGACAAGAGTGAAAGATTTCTACTCCAAATTATATGAAAGGGATGATACATGTACTCCAGACATCATGAAAGGTACCAGAGTTCTTCCAGTCCTCCCAGCAGAAGTTGCTCATGCAATCAAGAACATGAAGCGGGGGAAAGCTCCAGGAGAAGATGGAATTACTATAGACATCATACAAGAAGCAAGTGGAGAAATTGAAACAGTACTCGCCCAAATTTTCACTCGATGCCTTAATGAAGGGAAGATTCCTGAGGATTGGAACAACGCTACAATGATCCTGCTACATAAAAAAGGTGACATTGAGGATCTCAGGAACTACAGACCTATCAGCCTCCTATCAGTGGTTTATAAAATCTTCACTAAAGTTCTTTCACACCGCTTGAAGGTAACACTGGACATGGCTCAACCGAGAGAACAAGCTGGATTCAGGAGTGGCTACAGCACAATAGATCATATCCACGTACTGAGAGAACTAATTGAAAGAGCGAGGGAATATGAACTTCCATTGTGCATGGCTTTTATCGATTATGAAAAAGCCTTTGATTCGGTGAAACCATCAGCAGTTACCACGGCTCTGAAATCCTGCGGTATTGAAGATGCATACATTAATATTATTAATAACATCTATGAAAATGCAAGTGCAAAGATTCGGCTGTTTGAAAATACAACACACATAAAAATTGGAAAGGGAGTGAGACAAGGTGACACCATATCTCCGAAGCTCTTTAATGCCACATTGGAAAATGTCTTTCAATCACTGAACTGGGAAAACAAAGGGATAAAGATTAATGGAGATTATCTAACCCACCTTCGTTTTGCTGATGACGTAGTCATTTTTGCAACTACCCCATCAGAGCTGCAGAGTATGATCCAGGAACTTGCTGACAAGAGTAAAGAAGTGGGATTAAAAATGAACTTTCAGAAGACAAAAGTGATGTTCAATGCTTTTACAAGAAATGAAGATTTATCGATTGATGGAGAAAAACTGGAGATAACAGATACATATGTTTATCTTGGACAGCAGATATCAAGTGAGGGTCACATTGATGAAGAAATTAATCGGCGTACAAAACTTGCCTGGAGAGCTTTTGGAAGAAACAGCATAATTTTCAAGAGCAATATGCCATTATGTCTTAAAAGAAAAGTGTTTGATCAATGCATCCTTCCAGTGCTTACGTATGGTGCAGAGACGTGGACCTTAACTAAAAGAGACATACAAAGGCTGCAGACAACTCAAAGCAGCATGGAGAGGTGCATGCTTGGTATAACCAGGAGAGATAAGAAGAGGAACTCGTGGATCCGAAAAATGACGAGAGTGGAAGACATCATGATCAGAGTTAAATCCCTGAAATGGCAATGGGCTGGACATACTGCCAGAAGGACAGACCATAGATGGACAGCCGAAATTTTAGATTGGATTCCAAGGGACAGGAAAAGACCCAGAAAAAGACCACATGGGAGATGGGTGGATGAAATTCGTAAATATGCGGGAGTGACATGGAGGAGACTGGCACAAGACAGACCGTTGTGGAGGAAACTTGGGGAGACCTTCGTCCAGCAGTGGATTGATAATGGTTGACAATGATGATGATGATGATATATATATTCCAATCTCTATATTTCAAAAAGTGTAGTTTTCGATCACTCCCTTGTTTTACATATTTTGTATTTTATTTGATTTTGCTTTGCAAGTGTAAAATATTGATTAGAATCTACGTACTTTTTCATATAGCTACATCCTTTTATTTTACTTTTTGGTTTCCATATTGTAGTACCTGGCATTATTATTATTTTTTATGATGTGTTTGAAACTGTGGCGTTTACTTAACATTTTTAAACGTCGTTTACATTCGCGAAAAATGTACCTTAAGTAATAAATTCTCACTTTAAATATGTTTTCACAAATTTTCAAAAGGCAGAACAAACTATATGTCTTGTAATATTTGATCATTTTATCATGAAATCGCAGCGTTTGGAACTAAACAAAGGTACTGTGCTTAATTAATTGTTAAATGTTACTGATGAGGAAAAAGAAAACAATATAATGCTACCAGTTTTCGAAAAAAGCTCATTAAGTTTTCTTAAAATTATTATTCCTTACAACATTGAATTATCATAACGTTGCAAAGTATATTTAGAATCAGTATTCTGAAATGTGTTACTTGTGTGTCGCCTGAAAAGCAGTAACTGCGATATAATGACACTGAAATTCAAAACACAAAATTACCAACGAATGCATTTAGAGCTTAGAATTTAGGGTACCTAATTAATGTTCAAATATTCTTCGCCAGTCTTCTAGAATAATTTCTTTTCCATGTGATATAAGTTTACTGAAGCAATAAAAAGTAAACTCTCCAAGGAAATGAAAGAGCGAGAAACAAAACAGCGATTTAACTCCACCGAGGCACATGTATTGTTCAGTCAAGTAAGCTTATTTACAATTTTAAAGCAATTAAGAGAATTGAAATTATATGAAATCCTTCACAGTCTTGTAAAAAGTGTTGCGTTCTCTCATTATATAAATGCAAATCTGAAATATATGCTTTCTAATTGTCAAAAGCATCTTTTTTCTAGTGTATACACATATGCATTTTCGAACCGTTAATTATTTACTACTTAGCATATTTACATCTATATGGAAGTGAATTTTCTCATCGTTGTTGTTTTCTTTTCTTCCCCCAGTTTTTTTTCATTGCCTGTTTCTACGTTCACAGTTAATTTAAATTGGCTTGTTTTCTTAACACCTTCGTATGTCTGGGCTTGTAGTAAACCATGCTAAACACCAATAAATAATCCTGCTCAGTTTTCATTGTCCTCTTTTAGTAATTTCGGAGAAGATAAAAGTACTGGTAAGTCTGAAGCAGTGGCTCCATGCCGAAATTCAAAACTGACAAATTATGTAACGTAGTGAGAGAGAAAAAAGAGTGGGAGGATGTGTTAGAAATCATAATTTAATTATTTCGAGGTGATTGTTGATGAGTCTAAAAATGTGGTATGGATTTGCACAAAGGAATCATCGAAGCAGACAAAGCTGAATAATGATATTTCTAGAACTTTTAGGAAAAAGGTCCGTGCTTATACACTTAAGTGCCAGAAATCATGGAATACGTAGCTAGTACACTAGCGTGCAAAAATTAAGGACCAGACGGTTTTTCGAATGTAACGTCGTGCAGAAGTGTTTCACATCAACTCAAATCATACCATAAGATGTAAGAACATGGGACAAGTGAGGAAAACCGTCCAAACAAGGAATCCAAAGGATACAAAGGCAATTTATTGAAAAGGTAGCTTAGAGCACAACTGAGCAAAAGACAGAAACGTTCATGTGACAGGTGGCTGCCAAGAAAAATCCAGTCTTTAGTAGGGGATATGATCACCCCTGACTGCGTTGCAGGATTTACAACGTCTGTCTACGCTGAGGACGAGGTTGCCAAGGAGCTGTTAAGGCATCGTGGTCCATTCCTCTTGTAGCGCCAATCGCAGCTGCGGAATCGTTGCTGGCGGCTGATGATGTGCTGCCAAGCGTCTCCCGAGAAGGTCCCACACGTGTTCAATTGGATTTAGGTCCGGGGACCTTGCGGGCGAATCCATGCGTTGAATATCTTTGCTCTCCAACAGCTCTGCGACAGCCACTGTACGATGAGGTGTAGCGTTGTCGTCCATGAAGAGGAACTCAAGACCCACAGCACCTCTAAACAGACGCACGTGAGGCAGGAGAACCTCGGTACAACAGCGGACACCAGTGACTGAACCTCCTTGAAAGATGTGGAGGTCAGTACGGCTACCAAGCATGATACCGCCCCAAACGAGAACTACGCCACGTCCAAACCGGTCCCTTTCGATGATGTTGGTGGTGTAATTGCGTGTTCCCTGCTCTCTCCAGATGTGTATACGTCCAGAATTGCTCGTCAGACTAAATCGGCTCTCATCCGTAAAGAGAACTCGACTCCATTGCTGATGTGTCCAGTTCTTGTGTTACTGGCACCACAGAAACTGCCGTCTCCTATGAGCAGGCGTTAATGGCACACACCGTACTGGTCGTCGTGCAAATAGACCACCTTTGTGCAGCCTCCTAGCCACGGTAAAACGCGATAACGGACGTCCAGTTGCCTGTACCTTGCGATTACTCCCGCTGTCTGCCGTCTGTCTCTTCTCGCCTGTAAGATAATATACCGGTCGTCCGCCGCCGTGGTTACCAGTGGACGACCACTGCTAAACTCTCGGACAGCTGTTCCTGTCGTTTGAAATGCTCTCCAAGCTCGTGAAACGATGCTGTGAGCGATCCCGAACTCCTCGGCCACACTAGTCACACTTCAACCTTCTTGCAGCTTCCTAATGACGCGACGTCGGGTAAAGTCATCCAGATGTCGTCTAGTAGATTGCCTGTTGGCCATATCACACGGTGGCAGCAATTCGACGTCGTTCCAACCGATGTACACCGTGCAATAGCCTTCACCGAATTGCTGAGCGTACACCGCCCGTGTGCTTTATACCCTTACGATACTCCCCCCCCCTTCATGCTGCATATAAGCGCATGCCCTACCGTACCGGGTCCTAGTATATCTTCCGAGTGGTCTTTCGGTCCGTTCAGCCTGCTCGTTACGCTGTTATGCTAATTTCTCCTCTTCGTCCCTGATTTTTGCACACCAGTGCAGTATCGTGCAGGACCTCTTCTAGCACGGCGAAGTGCAGCAACTCGACGTGGCATTGATTTCACAAGTGGCCGGAACACTTCTGGAGAGATGTCGAGCCAAGCCGTCGGAGCAGCCGCCGCCAGTTCCCTGCTATTTGTAGGTCCAGGATTTTTGTTGCGAATGGACGTTTCCACCATGTCCCATAAGTGCACTATTGGGTTCACGTCGGGTAAATGTAGTGGCTGCAATAACCGTCGGAACTGTTTAGAGTGCTCCTCGAACTAAGTTTGGACAACTTAGGCCCGATGACATGGTGGACTGTCCGCCTGGAAAATCCCATCGTTGTTGGGATACATGAAGTCTATGAAGGACTAAAATACGTCACCCTTCAGAGCAACAAAGCGATTACGGATTAATGACAGTTTACGAGGATCAGATGACCAAACTGTGCCACATAAACACGCCCCACATATGTATGGAACCATCGCCAGCTTGCACAGTGCTCTGTTGACTGCAGGGGCCCATGACCTCATGGGGTCTACACCACACCTGAACAGTAAGCTCGTAACAACTGGTAGCGTGACTCATCGGACAACGCTACATATTTCCAGCGCCCAATTTCCAGTGTTCACTAGCCCACGTGAGGCGCTGTGTCCAAAGTCGTAGTGTTAACAAAAGGCACTCTGTTTGGTCTTCTACTCCCACACCACATGGATGCTAAATTACGCTGCACTGACCTGGTGGATATGTCTCTGGTACCTCCTGCATTGAATGTGGTTGTTATTTGAGCCGGTGTCGCTTGTTTGTTAGCATGGACAATCTTGGTTAGACGCCCCTGGTCATGGTCATTCAGCATCCGTAATCGGTTACTGCGCTGTCCGCCGTGGTTGGTAATGCTTTCCATGAGGCATTACCATCCGCGGCGGATGTTCGCACAACTTCGGAAACTGAATGTCCCATCCGTCTGGCTCCCACTAACATGCCTTATTCAAACTCCGATATTTCACGTTGACTTGCCATAATCCTACTGGCGGTTGTTCAACCTGACTCACGAAATTACACCTCGAAACTGATAAAAATCGTGGCGTGAGTCGAAGCCTTTATACGACCACAGCGCCAGTTAAACATTTGCATGCTGCTATCCCATGATATTTGACACTTCAATGTACGAGTATTATTGACTATATCATATCCTCTGGAAATACTACATCGCTGCACCTATTAGTACGATTTAAAAGAAACTGCGTTTGCATTGGGAAGAAAGCAATGTGTAAAAAAGTTGATCCCAGTTTGGTTTACATCCGATGCATTACTTCGCCTCTAAAGGGCATAAATGCAGATACTACTGAATTCAAAATACATTTTATTCCATGCCACTGCTTCTAAAAATATGATTGGAAAATATTATTTTCTTAGATACTTTTTAAATCAAAGACTACTTGTAGCAGTGGTTTCTGCTTTGAGTAATGCACAGCTATTCCACTAGAGGACGTAAATTTATATAACATTTTGCGTGATATCTTCTAATAGTCCGTCTTTTTTGTGAGTCGGATAATTTTCTTTGTTATGACTATTTTGCACATAATGTTTTTCCTTTTTTGTATCGCACAATTTTATCAGCAGATGCCGTAAAACGTTTTTCTGTTTGCAATATACACTATATTGACAAAAGTCACCGGACACATAGAAGAGAAACACAACATAGCATTTATTGGCATACATTAGTTCGGTGTCCGTCCATCTTTGGCCTACATGTGTCTTCACGAGCTCCGTGTTTGAGTGCTTCACGTACGTGTTTTGTGTGTCCCATCATTGTTCTTCTGTGTGTGTGCCAAAGTTAAAGGTTTGTGCTTTCGTTTAAGATCCCTCACGAGTTGGTGAGTGCTTTTTTTTTCATTATCAATGCTTTAATTCCACATCGAGCTGGTCGTTTTTCTTCGTTAACCCTTGCCATTAATTATGGCATCTGCCGATGAGGGCGCTGTTCCCGTCCGCATCGCTGCAGCTCTTCGCGTCGCCTCTTCAACGACAGACCTAGCCTATCAATCATCTTCGCTTGCTAGTGGAGAACCTATTAGTTTTCCTCCTGTCATTTACGCGTCTTCTCCTGCTCAGGTCTCAGACTCTGCCATTGAGAACGTGGATGTGACGTCCCTGGCCTCTGCTGACGATGATGAATTCATGGACGTTTTTGTTGGCGTTGCTAATCTGCCCTCTACAGTTTCTACTGACTGATTCCAGTACATTGTCTCATGCTGCGTCAATGCCTTTCAGAGAAGGCGCTTCTGCACCCACGTATTCTACGGCTGTCTCTGGGGTTCCACCGGCTACCTCCTCGTCTCGTCTGCCCCTATGGATTCTTACGTTACTCTCAACGGTGACACCATCTTAGTAGACATTCCCGAGAACTCTCCTGTTGGTCAACGTCTTCATTCGACCCTCGAGTTCGGGGTTTGTTTTGATGCGCTGCCCAACACTCCTTTGAAACAGTACAGCTCCGCTCTCAAGAAGATGCTTCCTTCTGGTGCCATCACCCACCTGCGCCGAAAGCCACGAACTGTGATGGTTTATTTTTTGAAGAAAAAATATGCCGAGTTTGTCTTGTCTCGGGACCTATCAATTGGCGATCGTCACCTCTTGGCCGAATCCATCTCCCAGCGTCCTGTTCTGGTCTCTCTACATACGGTACTCCCGGAGATCTCTGATGATATGCTGTGTGCTGCACTTAGTCGATGCGGCAGAGTAGTCGGTCCAGTGAAGACTATCCTCTACCTACTCTGGCCCCGATGATAAACATATCTGGGGCTTCCGTAGAACTGCTCGCATCATCTTCCCGTCGGAAGAGCATCTCAAAGTTTCCACGGTTCCTCGATGTTCGTGCGGTAACGAGCACCGCCGGATTGAGCTCCTCACCAATGCTCATTGCTCACGCTGCAAGGCTTACGGCCATCAGCAGGCTCAATGCCCCCATGCAGAGCCACTGACTCCTGCTGCTCCAAGGCAGCATTCTAACTCTTCCTCCGTTTCTGCTCCCATGCCTCCTCCTGCGTCTGCACCTCCTGGACCAAAATCTGCCGAAAATCGGATAAAAGCCTTCGATCAACACGCGTCTTTCAATGTTGCTTTCCCCACTCTGTCGGATTTTCCTTCGCTTGACTCCTCCTTGCCTTCCCGTGTTCTCCCTCCGTCACAGGACATCACGGCTGATCCTCAAGCTTCATTTACGGTCGGCACTTTTGCTCCCGGCGATGAGGTAGACCTTTCCTCTGATTCCACATCTCGTGTGTCATTGATTCACGGCAAACATCGTTCTACTACCAGTACCGAGGTCACCTTCTCCGACTGGCCGCCCACATCGTTCCACCCGTCTAGCAGGCTCAAAGTCTCCACTATCACGTTCTAGCTCTTCCTTTTCAAAGTCCAAGGGTCCTCGAGTGCCGACGATTAAAGATTTCTCGAATCTGCTTACCAATGCCTCTCTTCCTTCAGAACCTGTTTCCTTTGAAGATCTTTAAGGGTTTCTCACTCATAAAACAAATCGGGAGGTTTCTCGCATGTCTTTACAGCAGTTTGAAGTAGTTCTTCCCGAGGTCTTTGACCAAGCAACCTCCATTCTCAAATTCTTCCGGCATAATGCCAAGCAACCCGACTACGTCTTGTGGTGTCGTGGTATCATCAATCGCCTCGACACATTCCAGAAAGTAGCCATAGCTGCCCTTCATCCGACGTCGGACTTACCCATTCAAGGTCGCCACTCTGAAATGTAGGGGTGTGCTAACCCCTCGCTAACGCTCTCATTCTGGAAGATCTCTCGCCTCTTAGGACCGAATTACTCCTTCTGCAAGAGATTAACTGCCACTCCTCGACACTTTTTCATGGATGGCGCACTTGGGACTTCACCTTTCACCATGCTTTCCATTACTCTGTGCACGGTGGTACAGCAGGAGTATCAGTCTGCCATCTCCGCATGCCGTGAAAGCTCCTATGCTACGTGGTCACCAGTGACCCCGTGGTTCGCTGTTACAACAAGTCCATTACATCTCACGGTGAGTTAAGACTCTGCGTTAACATTTTGATGTTCTTTCGCACTGCGGTGCCCCGCCTGTGATCATTTTGTCCTTCCTCAAGCATTGCTCCGTTTGCATCACGTTGTAAATTTGTCATTACTTATTCAATGTACATAGCATCGCTTTTAACAGTTTGTATCATTCCTGTTTTTGTTTGTTTGTTTGTTTTCTTTGAGACGATACCATGTTGCTCGTCTCCTCTATTTTGTTACATTAAAGCGATTCTGAAACTACTTTTGGCCTTTATGCATGCACTGACCCTTCGAGACATGCTTTCGACAATGTTTTGGAACACAGCTATACGTATGCGCTTCCATTCAGTACATAATGCTGCCGCTAACTGTTGCTTAGTAGGGCCTTGGTTTCAAACTTCTGCGGCGCTCTAATTCATCCCATCGGTGCTTTATGGGATTAAGATTAGGGCTCAGTCCACACACAATACGGAATTACCGTCAAACCACGCTATAACAGTTCTTGCTTTATAGTTCGGTGCATTATCCTGCTGGTACCAACAAGGCTCGGTTCCACAGAATTGCCACAGAGTTGATAGGGCATAATTGTCCAGAATATTGAGGTAGACCTGCTCTTTAACATGTTTGTCCACGATAGCCAATGGGCCGGGACCATACCACGAAAAACACCCCCACACTAGTACCCTGCCAGCTCCAAACTTGACCGTAGGAATAGTACACTCTGGTAAACACACTGTAAAAAAAAGGTTTGTTTGAAGCAACAAAATAATTGTTTTGACCTGTTTTTTCGATTTATTTTTTTGCTTTAAAAAAACTATCGGAATTGTTTTGTTGGCAAAACAGAATTATTTTGTTGACTATATTTTGTTAATTCAACTATATGGAGGTGCACTGAGAAACAAAGTTTGTTTGAAACAACAAAATAATTTTGTTGAGCTGTTTTGTCGATTTATTTTGTTGTTTTAGCAAAACTCCATCGGAATTATTTCGGTGGCTATATTTTATTAATTCAACTATATGGAGGTGTCATCGACCTTACGACAAAGTGCATGTGATTACTATAGCTATTCGATACGGGCACTACCAGACTAACACTGACCAGAAGAATCTCGTTTTGCGCTTAAGATTTCGCTTTGAATTATGGCTAACTGCGAAGTGAGTGCATTGTTAGAAGACTGGGAACTGTCAACTCTGATAGAGGCATTCAGAGATAAGAATTTAGAATATATTTTAATAATTCCGACGTATTTTTATGCTAGTGTTTATTGTGTGTTATTTTGGTTGGATTCAGTGAAATTTAGTGATAACTTTGCCTCGCTTTGTAGACTCATAATTGCAATAAACACGATAGAATCCGCATCTTATTAGATGCGGGGCACGTATTAAATTTAAACCCAGATTTCTGATAAAGCAATAATAACATTTCTTATAAAGGCTTGCGGCTCCTGATCGCAAAAAAGAATTAGCACATGAGGTAATGATAAGAGTTTTAATTTATGTATACAGCTTGATCAAAATGATCATATGTAGAGGATTTTAGGAAGGGAATGGTCTTAAACAACCCTTAGAAATAGGAAGCTAGGTGATTTGGGCTGGAGTGCCCGATAGGAAAGTGGCACGGAAGCGAAGTAGAAAGGGGGAGGAAGACGCCCTTATTTATTACCAGGGGTGGTGGCAGTATCCGGGGTCTGACGGCTGAACGTGCCCATCCGACGCACGGTGGATATTTAGTGGATCGAGCGTTCGTACATGCGTGGGATCGAACCTGAGGTCCTTTCCGCGGCAGTCCCGAACGTTGCCCACTAGGCTACCCGGGGCCAATACAGCTTGATTTCATGTATAGGCTATATAAAGTGGGTATTTCAAAATTCGTGCTGCAACCAATGATTGCATGGTGATAATACCCTGGAACACGTAAAACGTTAAAAAATATTACGATATTTTTTTTTTTTAACCAAAAATGTCAATAATTTGTTTCATCTAAAACTGAGGTAAACATTTAAAATGAAATCGGATTTAGAAACATGTTACACACGCACCAAAATATTATCAATACATCATTATGTCAAGTGCAAATCGTCCGTGAACATTCCAGAAGGTAATAAACCCACCTTCAAATGCTGAATTCGCAGATTAGAATTTACTTGCAAGGGAAGGTACAGCCGAGTGATTAGCACGATTAGTTCCTAAACTAAAGGTCTCAGGTTCGAATCCGCTGGGTGTGAGATTTTTCACTGCCTCTGAAAAATTTTCCTCGTGACGTAACATCGTCCAAATTCATTTAAACACCACTGGAAAGTAAATACGTCGCGAAAAATTAAACTACGGCTGGGGGAGAGAAGATGGCGGAGAAAAAATGGAGTACACCCAGGGTCGAAGGGCACCGCCTAAAACCATTGCACCAGCAAAGTGTTGCCATCGGGGAAAAGCTTAGGGACAAAGTGCCATAACTAACTTTTGTTGGAGCAAGAAATTACTATGTCATGATACCAATACGTTTGGTTGCAGCAACAAAACGTTTTATCACGATGACAATACATATTTGTTGGATCAAAGAAATTCCCATAAATCGACAAAATTATTTTCTTAAGTAAACAAAACGTTTTGTCATGATAATAAATTTCGTAGAATCAACAATAATTTTCAACAAAATAAATTTGTAAGTTCAACAAACATTTTTTCTTGACCGTATATCGAAAAATGTTTTTGGTTGATTCAAAATTTTTTTGCTGAATTAACAACGTTTTTCTCAGTGCAGAGTTCCCCCGGCTGCCGCCATACCCACACACGGCCATCAGATTGATGGACCGTGTAACTGAATTCCTTAGTCCATAGGACCCATTTCCATTGATATACGGTCCACGATAATTGTTCTTTACACCATGCTAAACGACGAGTAGCATTCCGAGTGGAGATGAAAGGCTTATAAGCAGCCGCATGACCAAGGTAACCAATGGAATGAAGTTCTGTACGAATGCTACGTGTGCATACATAGGTTCCAGCATTTTTACTCATCTGTACGCTGAGGTCTTGTGCAGTACTCCGTCGATTAGGCGTGACAAATCTCCTCAGGCTGCGACGTTCTCTATCACTGATTTTCTTTGGTCTGCCGGTACGTTTTGCAGCTTCAGGCACGCCTTTTGTCTTCCACTTATTCAGTACATCCAAACCAGTTGACTTGGGTATGTTTAAACGCCTCTCGGTTTCTCTGATGGACAACCCACTAATATAACACCCAAGAATCTTTCTTTTCTCTAAGTAAGTTTTCACCCACACAGACATTTTATAATGAATTAGCTTTATTTGCTTTCCGCTAAGCTAATTATTATGAATGATTCTCTTCTTACCAGCTAGCTAATGATATACTTGTACTAAGCTTCAAAATAATGAATTCCCAAAAGGGTGTTGTTACTAGTTAATTACGAACTTAAACAAAGTCTCAACGCTGGTTATTTATATTACGTAATAAAAGTCATAAACCTAACAGCCAGACAGAGGTCTGACAAAAACTATGAATTGAGAAAGACTGAACTTACTGAAAACTTGTTTATTTCCAAGACTCTTGGTCAACTAAGGCACTCATATATCTTGTACATAATAATGAATAAACTTTCCTCTTATTGTACACACACTCTCATAACAACACCTCGCAACGCCAACACACCAACCAACGCCACACACAAGTCTCGATGAACGCGCCTATATACTAGCTACCACCACGTCATGACTTACACTCATTGCCAGATCTCATTCAGCGGGTGAAATAATATTTCGTTCAGTAGGAAGATAATTTACATAGTAAAATAAAATAACCAGAGATAGTAAAATCAAAAGGAAAGTGAATATAGAGTATACGTTACATCATCTCCCCCTTAATTTTTTTTTTCTTTTCTTTTTTCTTTTCTTTTCTTATGTCCGAAAAACCTATCAATTTTGGAGTGTAAGTCTTACATTTCGGTGATTGACGTTTCTCGACCTCTTTTTGATTTGTTTGGTGGTAGCCGTATTTACATTATCAAACTTGGCATGACAATTTACGAAATCTGTATTCGACTGGGAAATTTGTAGTGTAGAACAAAACAAACCTGCATCGGCATACTTTCCTTTTATTCTGCCTAGCAGGAATCACTTTTTTAATTTCAAATGACGTGCTCATTATTCGGTGAATACATACCAACTGTATCAGCAGCGAAGATTGCCTGAAGCTGCCTAACAGTAACAATTTTATTATTTTCATTTCAAATTACGTTCGCCTCATTCGTTGAAATACATACCAACTGTATCAGCAGCGAAGATTGCCTGAAGCTGCCTAACAGTAACAATTTTATTATTTTCATTTCAAATTACGTTCGCCTTAGTCGTTGAAATACATACCAACTGTATCAGCAGCGAAATTTACCTGGAGCTGCCTAACAGTAACAATTTTATTATTTCCCCCTAAGCACATAGATATATATAAAAAAAGTGGATTAGTAGATGGACATAGAAGAAATATAAAAAAAAACACACATATATACACAAAAAAGAATGCATAGGCCCACACGAAAAAAAGAAATTCTGACACGCCAACTGGTCGTGCAGGAAAAACAACAAACTGAGAAAAGAACCTGTCCACGAGAACTTACTTATCTCGAGGACGCATAAAAAATTCTAGTGCGATAACGTTTTCCAGGCCTAATGGGACTGGTAAAATCAGGTGGCTTGGATCTCTTCCGGGACGGTAATGGAACTGGAACATCGGTCTGCTGTCGGTCAGGAAATCCCGGCGGCTGACAGGAACGGTCAGGAATGGCGGAAATCCTTCGGTCCGAAACGGCTGAAGTCTGTGGGTCCAGAAATCCCTGCGGCTGAGAAGAACGGTCAGGAGTCTGGCGGTCCGGAATCCCTTGCGGCTGATAGGAACGGTCAGGAGTCTGGCGGTCCGGAATCCCTTGCGGCTGATAGGAACGGTCAGGAGTCTGGCGGTCCGGAATCCCTTGCGGCTGATAGGAACGGTCAGGAGTCCGGCGGTCCGGAATCCCTTGCGGCTGATAGGAACGGTCAGGAACGTCAGAAGTCTGGCGGTCCGGAAATCCTTGCGGCTGATAGGTACGGGCTCCCCCAGGCTTTGGATATGAAGTCCCTTTGTGCTGGGGCCCGTTGTGTCCTTCCAGTATCTTTTTGGACGGACGTGTCTCCGGCCACATCGTTTGCTTTCGCTTACGCCCACGTGGCATGAGAGTAGCAGCAGGCATCGGCCCTGTTTGCCCTGAACGTAGGTTCCAGGGGCGAAACCCGGGTGGATGCAAAGATTTCTGCCTTCGTCGCTGTTGCGACGAAGCAGATTGGGGAGACAAGTCACGTTTGCGCCCAGCTTTTGGTGGTGCTGAACGGTGTGGAATATGAAATGTTGGATTCATAACTGATAAGTCAGAAATGTCCGACGCCTCTGAGTCGCTGCTGTAATTCAGTGGTCGTGCAGGGCGATGTTTAGATTTGCCTATAGGAATACTTTTCGACGAGGTATTCAAAGAAGAAGTATCCCGCGTTGGTGCAGAGTTAGCCGGAAACGGCGCAGCAATAGTCTTGGCAATGGTTGGAATGAAAGGAACGATACTAGTATTCGACGAACTCGATTCGAGCCTTGGTCTCATGGGAGAATCAGGTTGCGTGTGTAGAAACTCGTCTGGAGGGGGAGGGTGAAGGAAAAATCACTGGTGATTCTTCAAAAATGTTCGGTGGTTCGTCCAAAATTTCTGGCGATTGAACATGAGATATAGATTCTTGAGTCTGTGGCGCAGAAGGTAGAGTAGGATTGATAATGAAATCGATATTCCGTTCGTGATACTTGCGACATTGATCAACATGTACATATTGAAAATGGTTGTTCGGTTTCTCCAGAACAATATTATTTTCAAATACATTTGCCACCTGATATGGACCTTCGTAGCTGGGTGCAAATTTCTTCACTAAAGTATGCGAAACAGAAGACTGGAAGTGCGTTTCCACGAGAGTGAGATCTCCAACGACAAGATCTGGTTCCCTACGCCTAGAATTATAATATCGTGCTTGAGCCGCTTGTGCTCCTAGCATTGCAACACGAGCTTTTTCTGCCATAATGTGTACTGATTGCGGAGTTGGTCGCTGGTTTAATTCGTCGATAATCCCCGTTAAATTTTCAAAAGGGGTTTTAATTTTGCGACCCAGAAAAAGTTCTGCAGGAGTAATTTTAGTAGACTCGTGGACAGACGAGCGGAGGGCGAACGCAAAAAGTTCTAAATGGTCATCCCATCTTTCATGATGGTCCATTACGAAAGTCGCAATCATTTTCACTAGCGTTCGGTTAACACGTTCCGCCGGATTACTCTGGGGATGATATGGGGAAATGAATTTATGTTTAATGTGTAATCTCGCACACATTCTTTCAAAAATGTCAGAAATAAATTGAGGACCATTATCCGAAACTACTTTATTAGGTGCACCATATCTAGAAAATACTTCATTAACTAAGACATTACAAATAACCTCAGCCGTAGCGGCTTTAATGGGAAAAACTTCAACCCATTTAGAAAAATTATCAGTTAGTACTAAAACATAACGAGCTTTATTTTTAACAGATAATGGATAAGGTCCCAATAAATCTATGGAAATAATATCAAACACATGAGAACTTGAACTAGATTTCAAGTGACCGGCCGGTCTTACATTACGATAATTATTAATCTGACACAAGTGACATGATTGAACGTATGCGAGCACACTTTGGTACATGCCAGGCCAATAGGCAACATCCCGCAATTTACAACGGGTCTTGCGAATACCTAAATGGCCTGCAAGAGGTTTGTCATGAAATTCATTTAAAAGAGCCATTCTAAGGGTTCGCGGAATACATGGGCGAAACTCTGCCCTAGTGGTCAGAGATTTTGCATAATAAAGAAGACCCTCTATTACTTCAAAATGTTGTGACCTTCCAGCCAGAGAAGGATCACTTGGTAGGGGCGAACCCGCAAGCAAAAAATTGTAAATATCCCCAAAATCTGGATCATTTATTAATTCTGCCATTATCTGCTCTCTGGATGTGATATCAGCAATCAGAAGTAAAGGCTGACATCCAGGAGTAGTTTCGGTGGGGACCCCACTAATCGGAACGCGAGATAATGCGTCCGGTAATTGATTCTTATTACCTGGCTGATACGAAATTTTGATATTGCTCTCTTGTAACTTCAGAGCCCACTTCATACGTCTTTGAGATAGGTGCTTAGCAGAATTCAAATACTGAAGGGCAGAATGATCCGTAATTATGTTAACTGTCAATTCGTTAAGATAACATTGAAATTTATTCAGTGCATACACAACAGCAAGACATTCACGTTCCGTAGCTGAATAATTGCGTTCAGCTTTGGCTAAAGTACGAGACGCAAAAGCTATTGGATGCCCAGCTTGTGACAAAACGCAACCAAGACCAACTCCGGATGCATCAGTATAAATATCAAATTCCTTAGTATGATCCGGGAAAGCCAACACCGGAGGCTGAGTCAATGCAGACTTCAGTGTTTCGAATGCAGCGTTAGCCTCAGGTGTCCAAATAAACTTCTTGTATTTACGCTTTAAAGCATACAACGGCTCACATATCGTAGCATAAGCGGGGACGAACTGCTGATACCAACCGGTCATTCCCAGAAAGCGGGATAGTTCTTTTGCTGTTTTAGGCCGAGGAAAGTCAACAATAGGCCTAATTTTTTCATTATCAGTGAATAAACCGTGGGGAGTAATTTTCAACCCCAGATATACAATCTCGTCCCTCGCTATCTGGCATTTACTAGGTTTTAACGTCAAGCCAGCATTGTATATAAGTTGGAACACCTGTTTGAGCAGAGAAAGGTGCTCGTCAAAAGTCTCTGATGTGATAATAATATCAACCAAATAGACATGCACATGGGGACCCAGGACAGGTCTGAGAACCGTGTCCATAAGCTTTTGGAAAGTAGCAGGTGCAGAAGCTAAACCAAAAGGCATACGTAAATATTTATAGGCCCCAAAAGGAGTCACAAAGCCTGTTTTATCGACCGAGTCCGGATGTACTGCCACCTGCCAATATCCACTCGCCAAATCCAAAGTTGACATCCATTTGGTTGACGACAAGTCATTTAAAATATGTGACATGACAGGTAGGGGATAATTGATTGTTTTTGTGACTTGGTTGAGCTTGCGAAAATCTGTCACGAAACGAAATTCATTTGGTTGTTTCTTTGGAACCAAGAAGGCAGGGGCCGCCCAGGCGCTTGTTGATTCCCTGATTATGCCCTGCTTAATCATTTCGGCAATTTGACGTTGCATTTCCTGTTTTTTATGTGGAGCACAAGGGTAAGGTTTCGTCGCAATGGGTTTCGAACCATCAGTGTCAATAACATGATAAACCACCTGTGTGAAACCAGGTTGATCCGAAAATAAACCAGGACTTTCCTGTAAAAGGAGAGAAAGCTGGTCTCGTTGCCCCTCATTCAATTGGTCACTCAACAATAAACTCGTAATATCTACAGGAACCGTCGGAATCATTTCGACAGGTTCCGGAAAGGAAATCACATGTTGTACAAAATTCAAAGTTATTTGAAACTTGTTAATAAAGTCCATACCCATTAAACATTTCACAGGTAGCTCGTCTATAAGTAGGAAAGAATGTGTAAAACGGGCTTTTCCCAGCCCTAAAGATAATGTGACAGTTCCTGAAATACTGAAGATTTCATTATTTGCACCTCGCAAATACTGCGTTGCAGGCTGAACGTGTATTGCAGAAAAAACGTAATTGCAAAACTTTGTATTTAGGGCTGATATCTCAGACCCAGTGTCGAACTTTGTCTCGACAATAATGTCTTCAAGTGTCAAGAATACATCAGGCAACTGAGGAGTTTGAACAGTCACTAATACTGTTTTAGGGTCAGAATGTTTGGTATCAGGAAGCAGGACCGACCCTTCGTCTACTTCCTGTGGAAGTTTAAAGGAATTCTGGTGGGGTTATCATGTGGTCGGAAACCTCGACCCTGCCGGGTATCGGGAAAATTTTCACGATAAGGAAAACTGCATGAACCCTGCGTCGGGAACTCCGCGTGTCTGTTGACATTTTCATATTCGTTACGTCTGCCCTCAGCGCGGGCAGAAAAATTATCATTGCCCTGGGCATGAGAACGTTCCGAATGCTGCTGAGTGAAACGGGGTCGAGCATACTGTGCATTATGACGATATTCCGAAGCTTGTGCAGAAACTCGCTGTTGGTTTGCCACTCTTCTGTGTGGTGGAACGTATGAAGCTTGGGTGGGCACTTGTGTATGCTCGCGCTGAAAGTTTTGTCTATTATGCCGCTGAGGGTTTTCGGAATAAGCCTCGCGGGGTGCCCGAGCATTATGAGTCGAACCATGTTTGCCATGTCGCTCTTCATACGTGCGTATGAGGCGAAGGCATTCATGAATGGTAGCAGGGTGACGAACCTCAAGAAAATCTTGTAAGAATGGGTCGAGCTGCTGCACGAGGGTATCCAACATGTCAACATGATTGGCATGTGGATCCCATAGATTATATAGGCGTGTAGTTTCCAACGCAAATGCAACAGGGCTATCATTGGGACCTTGTTGACGTGAAAAAAGCTGTTGAGCAAGGCTAGCTCGACTGAGGCCGAAAGGAAAGACCTCCAAGAATTCTGCACGGAAATTCTCATAATGAGAATCCGGGTTCGACCCTCGCCACTGCCGATACCAGGTCTTGGCGGTATCCCTGAAGCAAGTCCCGGCAATTTGGACCTTGCAGTCTTCCGGAATATTATAGAGATCAAAATGATCTTCCAGATCTTCGAGGAACTTTAAAGACCCCTCCAAACCATTGAAATGAATTGTTCCTGCATGCGGCACGAAATGGGCAAGCATTCTGCTTCGCTGAGAGGATTGAATTCCCTCAGGTACGACCCGCGACTCAGAGTAATAAGAAGCTGGTGCATTACGAAATGGTGAAGAATGCTTGGGTATGTGTAGATCATTCATATCAAAGTCAGAGCCACAGGCTTCGTACAAATTGTCCAAACAAACACCATTACCCTCGAGACTTGCCGGAAGGTGGAAATTTGAAGTTGTCTCAGGTAAGGTAGACATGGATAATAATAGTCAGGATCTCGTGTTCGAGAAAAGTTCGGGCGCCAATTATAATGAATTAGCTTTATTTGCTTTCCGCTAAGCTAATTATTATGAATGATTCTCTTTTTACCAGCTAGCTAATGATATACTTGTACTAAGCTTCAAAATAATGAATTCCCAAAAGGGTGTTGTTACTAGTTAATTACGAACTTAAACAAAGTCTCAACGCTGGTTATTTATATTACGTAATAAAAGTCATAAACCTAACAGCCAGACAGAGGTCTGACAAAAACTATGAATTGAGAAAGACTGAACTTACTGAAAACTTGTTTATTTCCAAGACTCTTGGTCAACTAAGGCACTCATATATCTTGTACATAATAATGAATAAACTTTCCTCTTATTGTACACACACTCTCATAACAACACCTCGCAACGCCAACACACCAACCAACGCCACACACAAGTCTCGATGAACGCGCCTATATACTAGCTACCACCACGTCATGACTTACACTCATTGCCAGATCTCATTCAGCGGGTGAAATAATATTTCGTTCAGTAGGAAGATAATTTACATAGTAAAATAAAATAACCAGAGATAGTAAAATCAAAAGGAAAGTGAATATAGAGTATACGTTACAATTTTTACTCAACCTCACAGTGCGATATGATAGCGGTCAGCTGCAGGCTTGTTTTTATACCTTTCGCAGCTGTACCGCGCGTCTTAACAACGCAGAGGATCCGTTCATTTGCTTATGAAGGGGTGTCCGGCGACTTTTGTCAATATAGTGTGTTTGCACCGGTATCTGCGCTTCTGAAAATCAGATTGCTATAAATAGTTTGCTCCCCCGTAGCCTAACGGTCTGAAGGCTCTCTTTTGACAGTTCGTCCGTGTGGATCTGTGTACAAGACCAGAATGAGTGAGGCATGGGGGATGTGCTTGTCTTACGACACTGGATCCCTCACTTCCCTAGAACCCCTATCCCTGAATTAGGGAAGGGCCATTGCTTCATAGCCCCTTAGAGATACTCACCGTAGTCATTACAAAACATATTTTCGTGTATGTGTATTTTTATGTGTATTTTCTGTGCACAAAACAATAAAAAATATTGCCCTAGAAGGCGAGAATATTTCTGCTTCGAAAAGTCCCCATTCGAATCTTGTTGGTTTTTCATCCTATAGCGTTTATAATGACACTGCACACAATATTTCGTAACTTAGTTTCTTGGCTAGTGAGCGTAAGCTCGTATTTTTGTTTGCAACCTATTGAAAATTTTATCTACGCCTTTAAAAACGCGATTGAAGAAATACTTTTGCAGGAAGCTACCTCTCACCACGGAAAAAACTCAACTTTAATTTTTTTAAAAACAGATTTTAATTTTCTCGATATCACTTCTGAAAGCCCGATTTGGAAAATCCCTGATGTTACTCATCACGTGAAACATAATTTTGCTTATGTTTTTGAAGTTTTCATAATGACAGTTCAGTCGTTAGGTCACGTGCTGTGAAAGTGTACTTCAGTTTACTGTTGTGTCATTGCTTCAAAATATCGCATTAAAAAAACTGTTCTATTGCGTGCTATTCACTACGTTAAATATTGCGAACAATATCCAATAAAGATAATGCTCACTTTTCCTGCCATGCGCATAATACAATTACGAGGGCCATCCAGAAAGAAAGTACCGTTCGCGCATCATTCCCTCTGAAGTATTCCCCTCAGAGCCGCGCATGCAACGTTGTCTCATCCATTAGTCTTTGCTCTGACGCCCTTTTGTGAGACTGTTCTTAAGTTAAAAGTTTGTGCTATGCGTTAATAATGTTTAAGTTAATACAACGGTCAGCTGACTGTGAAGTCCGGTCTGTGGTAAGGTTTCTGAATGCGAAAACTCAGACGAAGTGAGATTCATCGGCAAATACGCGAAATTTAGGGACAAAACGCAGTGAGTGTAGGAATAGTGCGGAAATGGGTCCGAATGCTTAATGAAGGACGACAGAGCGTTCACGACGAATTGCGCTGTGGTAAGCTTTCTCTGATCACGGAAGATTTTGTGGAGAGATTGAAGGAAAACATTAGGGAGAACCGAAGGCTCACTATTCTGATCTTTCAGAACATTTCCCTGAAGTTTCGAAATCATTATTGCACGAAATCATTACTGAAAAGCTTCAGTACCGCAAAGTGTGTACACGATATCATTACAGAAAAGCTTCAGTAGCGCAAAGTGTGTGCACGATATTATTACAGAAAAGCTTCAGTACCGCAAAGTTTGTGCACGATATCATTACAAAAAGCTTCAGTACCGCAAAGTTTGTGCACGATATCATTACAGAAAAGCTTCAGTACTGCAAAGTGTGTGCACGATATCACTACAAAAAAGCTTCAGTACCGCAAAGTGTGTGCACGAAATCATTACAGAAAAGCTTCAGTACCGCAAAGTGTGTGCACGATAGATACCAAAGATATTAATGAAAGAGCATAAAACAAAGCGCATGAAATCTTTGGAGTTTTTGGAACGGTACTTGGAAGAAAGCAATGGTTTTAATCCATATGGTAACGTGACATGAGACTTGGATCTCTCACATCAGACCTGAATCGAAACTGCAATCCTTGCAATGGAGACAGATCATTCACTCGACGATGACCTGAAGAGTACGATTAAGCAATGGTTCAAGCCCCAAGCAAGAGACTTATCAGGAGGTTATCCAGAAACTTGTACCACGCTAAGAAATGCCTTAACATCCACTGGGAATATATTGAAAAGTAGATTAAGGTATGTAGAATCCAGGGGGCAGACTTCTATGAGGAGGGTATCCAGAAACTTATGCCACGATTTGACAAATGCCTTAACATCCACGGGGAATATGTTGAAAAGTAGATTACGGTATGTAGAACCTAGGGGGCAGACTTCTATGAGGTGCGTATTCATATACTTATGCCACAATATGATAAATGCCTAACATCCACGGGGAATTTGTTTAAAAGTAGATTAAGTTACGTAGAATTCATCGCACATTAAACAGTAGTTATCAATATATAAGTTTTTGTTCTATCTTCAAATGTAACTTAATTTAAGAATGACCCTAGTGTAAACTGCTTACTGCATATGCTCTTGTGTTGGTCGAGAATTGAACACCAAAAAATCAAGATGTAGAGCTGTACACGGGCAAAATATTGTAGTGATAAGATACAATATGTGATTAGCGGTTATCATTAAAAGTAAACCACGCCCGTTGCTTTCCATCGGTCTCGGTCGTCATGTGACATTTTAATTGTGATTGGGTGTGTAACATCGGGTAACGAACAGCTGTTTAGCACTTTTAATGAGTAATAGCCGAAAAATCCTTAAGAGTTCTCGATTCAGACGTTATGTAACAATTATAGCAGTGCGATCTCTCATATTATTTATCGATCGAATTGTCCTACAACCTTAATCGGCATGAAACATATCGCAAAAAATGATATCACAACAATAATCGTATTTTCTTGAAGTGCCCCTTTCGACACCCCACAGATTTGCTGACAGACTAAAGAAAACTATTTTGGGCGATTTGTTATTCCTACTCTACTTAAGGAAGTTCCGTCCCTTCGCAATTGCAGCTGCATTCCTTAACAGTGAAGTAGCTCATAGGTACTTTCTCAAGCCTCATACGATGTGCAATAACTTACAGACTTCTCGCTTCATTGTCTGTTGGCATATGGATGCTAGCATTTGTGCATTTTTCCTTGAAAACTTACGCGGTTAGCTAATTACTTTTAAATACGCTTTTCTCAACATATATCCAGTGGTGTCGTTAGCCCAATTTTTTGGGGCTCGAGCCACCCCAAAGAAGCGCAAAGCCCTCCCAATCAAAATAAACCTTTTCTTTTTGTGTTAGCTTACCTTTACGTATATAATATTCTTCAACTTAAAGAGGCAGATATGAATTTTCTTAAATACTTTGTTCTCAAAACAAAAAATCCTCTTCCTTCGATTCCCTTTTTTTTTCGATGCGGGGGTCAGGTGTCACAGCAACAGTATTAAGATAATATTACTCTAGTTGGGGTAAATCATCGCTTGATCTCTGCAGGGCCATTAGAGAGCAATATTTCAAACAACTTATGATTTACGGTGGTGTTAGTGGAAGCACGTACCATCAGTCACAAGCTTACAAAAGCCCATATCCTGAAAATCAGCCCTAGGCCAAAAGACTGAAGTTACGATGTACGACAGCAACTGCAACAGCTTATCGGAAACGGTTATATTCATGTGAACAGGCGGCATCTTACTAGTAATAAAAAAGCATGAAAGGGAGCAGAGGTTTCCACTAAGTGAAAGGGTTTGTTTCACGGGATAAAAGGATTTCGGTGGGGTACTAGAAGATTTCTCGTTAAGGTAGTTTACTGGTGGATGTATTTGGTCATCGGGCAGGAAGTAGAATAAGGGCATTGAGAGTGGAGAGCAGTTGTATGAAATATTCTTTTTTACAGAACAGTGTTGCTACGTATTCTTCTCAATTAAGTGCAGTTGATTTTTTTGTTCACTGCAAGCTATACTTTCAGAGCTACTAGGAGGGAAAACAATTTTAAACTAGCACCGCAAAATACTTCTCTTGGAAAACAGTGTCAAACAACGGTCTTTTAACAAAGTAATAACTGTGTGCACGAGCTCTCCAACACACAAGAAATGCATTCCAGACAAAACTTCTCTATTGTCGATTTTATTCAAATACAGTGCCAAACAATTGTCCTTGTGACACAGAGGAAAAATCTGGTATGCATAAGGTTCGACCTTATTCCATGTTTGTAAATAACCGAGGTAAATCAGGGTACTTTGGATAGCTTTTGTCGAGTTCCACATCTTTACTTCTGGGTGTTTTTTGGTAAAAATATTATTTCAAAAGTACACACACACACACACGCACTATATTGACAAAAGTCACCGGACACCCCTTCGAAAGCAAATGAACGGTTCCTCTTCGGTGTTAAGATGCGCGGTACAGCTGCGAACGGTATAAAAACAAGTCTCCAGCTGACGGAGATCGTATCGCTATGTCAGGTTGAGTGAAAATGTAGCGGCGAGAGAGAACTGACTTTGTGAAAGGAAAGATTGTTGGGTGTTATATTAGTGGGTTGTCCATAAGAGAAACTGAGTGGTGTTTAAACATACCCAAGCCAACTGTTTTGGACGTACTGAATAAGTGGAAGACATATGGCGTGTAGTAAAACGTACCGGCAGACCAAAGAAAATAAGTGAGAGAGGACGTCGAAGCCTCAGGAGAGTCGTTACAGCTAATCAACGAGGTGCTGCACAAGACCTCAGTGTTCAGGTGAATAAAAATGCTGGAACGTCCATATGTACACGTACCATTAGCAGAGAATTTCATTTCATGGGTTACCGTGGTCGTGCGGCTGCTCATAAGCCTTTCATCTCCACTCTGAATGCTACTCGTAGCTTACTATGGTGTAAATAACATTTATCGTGGACCGTAGATCAACGGAAACCTGTCCTATGGACTGATGAATCTAGATACACGATCCTTCAGTCTGATGGCCGTGTGTGGGCATGGCGGTAGCGCCGGGGGAACGCTATTTACCACAGTGTACTGTTGCTACGGTCAAGTTTGGAGCTGGCAGTGTATTAGTGTGGGGGTGTTTTTCGTGGTATGGTCCCGGCCCATTGGTTATCGTGGACAAACCTGTTAACCAGCACCTCTACTTCCAGATTTTGGATAATTATGTCCTACAAACTCTTTGGCAGTACTATGGAACCGAGCCGTGTTGGTATCAGCAGGTTAATGCACTGAGCTATAAAGCAAGGACTGTTATAGCTTGGTTTGACGATAATTTCGTATCGTGTGTAGACTGGCCATCACAGAGCCCTGATCTTAATCCCATATAGCACCTATGGGATGAATTAAAGCGCCGCATGAGACGTTTGGAACCAAGGCCTACTAGAAAGCAACAGTTAGCGGCAGCATTGTGTACTGAATGGAAGCGCATACCTATCGCCGTGTTCCAAAACCTTGTACAAAGCATGTGTCGAAGGGTCAGTTCATGCATTAAGGCCAAAGATGGACAGACACCGTATGTATGTCAAGAAATGCCATGTTGTGTTTCTCTTCCAGGTGTCCGGTGACTTTTGTCAATATAGTGTGTGTGTGTGTGTGTGTGTGTGTGTGTGTGTGTGTGTGTGTGTGTGTGTGTGTGTGTGTGTGTGTTTAATTTAATTTCATTTCATTTATTTGGTTATGGGGTTACATTTGACTATGTTACATTTCAAAATAAATTCTATAACAAAGTATTAAGAAAAACAACATATATAATGTCAATACTTATGTACAGGGTAACCACAGAACAGGAAATTGAGTAAAAGGCTATGTATAGCCTGAGTGTATTCCAATTCTCTCTGACCCATTTTCAGGCTTCAACTTTTAAAAGCACGTCAGAAAAAACTTTGCCGCGTTAGGTCAAAAAATATTTAACAGGGTATATATACTATATATATATACATAGTGCGTCAAAGAATTTTTAAGACTGGCGCTAGATTTCAACCTACGGTGGTGCCACCAGTGTAATCGCGAATGCGTTATAAACCGTGACCATCTGCTTGCTTTCTGCCAAAAGTACTGCGCAGTTGTTAAAGTAACTCAAACGAAACGGCCATTCCTTAGAGAAGTACAAATTTTTTCATGTTAAAT
The DNA here is from genome assembly GCA_039090855.1 of Macrothele yani. Lineage (NCBI taxonomy): Eukaryota > Metazoa > Arthropoda > Arachnida > Araneae > Macrothelidae > Macrothele > Macrothele yani. The sequence goes on along the minus strand of CM077029.1, from coordinate 163,274,436 downwards.
TATTAAGATGGAACAAAGGGCTGTTTATAAATTTAACGCAAAACTTGGTAAAAGTGCCTCGGAAACGTACCAAATGATGAAACAAGTTTACGGTGAGTTTTGTTTCAGGAGATCAAATGTTTTCCTGTGGCATAAACGTTTTTTGGATGGAAGAGAGACGCTAGAAGATGATAAGCATACCGGAAGACCAAGTTCATATAGGACACCTGAGATTATTGAAAAAGTGCGTGATTTCGTGGCAAACAATCGATGTGCGCCACTAAGAATGATGGAAGAGTCTTTAAACATCAACAAAGAAACGATTCGAACCATCCTACATGAAGATTTGGGCAAAACAAAAGTCTGTGCTAAATTTGTTCCACACGCGTTAACCAATGAACAAAAATCAAGGAGAAGTGCACATTGCAGAGACATCATTTCAGCTGCTGAAAATGATCCAAACTTCTTTAAATCGATTGGGACAGGTGATGAAACATGGTGTTTTCAACATGATCCTGAAACAAAGCGACAAAGTGCGGAATGGAAGTCAAAAAACTCACCACAAGCCAAAAAAAGAAGAAAAGTTCCATCAAAAATCAAAACATTGCTCATTACATTCTTCAATAGTAAGGGTATTATCCACAAAGAATTTGTTCCAAGTGGACAAACAATTACTGGGGAGTTTTATTTGAACGTTTTGAGGCGTTTGATGGGCAGAATTCGTCGCATTCGTCCAGAATATCGGGATGAAAACAGTTGGTGTTTGTTGCACGATAATGCACCCAGTCACACCTCACTTCTTGTTTGTAGATTTTTGGCGAAAAATAACGTCTGTGTGTTGTATCATCCCCCGTATTTGCCTGATTTAGCACCCTGCGACTTTTCTTTATTCCCAAAACTTAAAATGACGTTAAAAGGGTGTTATTTTGATGATATTTCGACCATACAAACAGCTTCGACGCGTGCTTTGGGGGGAATTCCGTAAAGTGAACTGGAACAGGCATTCTAATCATTATTAAATCGCTGTAACAAGTGTGTGCCAGAGGTACTTATTTTGAATAACAAACCAAAACAAATTATAATTTCTTGTTTCTATTTTATTTTACAGACCCAGTCTTAAAAATTCTTTGCCACACTGTGTATATATATATATATCATCAACATCATTTTCAACCATTATCAATCCACTACTGCGCGAAGGTCTCCCCAAGTTTCCTCCACAACGATCTGCCTTGTGCCAGTCTCCTCCACGTCACTCCGGCATACTTTCGAATTTCATCCACCCATCTCCCATGTGGTCTTCTTCTGGGTCTTTTCCTGTCCCTTGGAATCCAATCTAAAATTTCGGCTGCCCATGGATGGTCTGTCTTTCTGGCAGTATGTCTAGCCCATTGCCATTTCAGGGATTTAACTCTGATCATGACGTCTTCCACTCTTGCCATTTTTCAGATCCACGAGTTCCTCTTATTATCTCTCCTGGTTGCACCAAGCATGCACCTCTCCATGCTACTTTGAGTTGTCTGCAGCCTTTGTATGTCTGTTTTAGTAAAGGTCCATGTCTCTGCACCATACGTAAGCGCCGGAAAGATGCATTAATCAAACACTTTCTTTTAAGACATAATGGCATATTGCTCTTGAAAATTATGCTGTTTCTTCCAAAAGCTCTGCAGGCAAGTTTTGTACGCCGATTAATTTCTTCATCAATGTGACCCTCACTTGATATCTGCTGTCCAAGATAAACGTACGTGTCTGTTATCTCCAGCTTTTCTCCATCAATCGATAAATCTTCATTTCTTGTAAAAGCATTGAACATCACTTTTGTCTTCTGAAAGTTCATTTTTAATCCCACTTTTTTACTCTTGTCAGCAAGTTCCTGGATCATACACTGCAGCTCTGATGGGGTAGTTGCAAAAATGACTACATCATGAGCAAAACGAAGGTGGGTTAGATAATCTCCATTAATCTTTATCCCTTTGTTTTCCCAGTTCAGTGATTGAAAGACATTTTCCAAATTGGCATTAAAGAGCTTCGGAGATATGGTGTCAACTTGTCTCACTCCCTTTCCAATTTTTATGCGTGTTGTATTTTCAAACAGCCGAATCTTTGCACTTGCATTTTCATAGATGTTATTAATAATATTAATGTATGCATCTTCAATACCGCAGGATTTCAGAGCCATTGTAACTGCTGATGGTTTCACCGAATCGAAGGCTTTTTCATAATTGATAAAAGCCATGCACAATGGAAGTTCATATTCCCTCGCTCTTTCAATTAGTTCTCTCAGTACGTGGATATGATCAATTGTGCTGTAGCCACTGCTGAATCCAGCTTGTTCTCTCGGTTGAGCCATGTCCAGTGTTACCTTCAAGCGGTGTGAAGGAACTTTAGTGAAGATTTTATAAACCACTGATAGGAGGCTGATAGGTCTGTAGTTCCTGAGATCCTCAATGTTACTTTTTTATGTAGCAGGATCATTGTAGCGTTGTTCCAATCCTCAGGAATCTTCCCTTCATTAAGGCATCGAGGGAAAACTTGGGCGAGTACTGTTTGAAGTTCTCCACTTGCTTCTTGTATGATGTCTACAGTAATTCCATCTTCTTCTGGAACTTTTCCCCGCTTCATGTTCTTGATTGCATGTGCAACTTCTGCTTGGAGGACTGGAAGAACTCTGGTACTGGTATCTTTCATGATGTCTGGAGTACATGTATCATCCCTTTCATATAATTTGGAGAAGAAATCTTTCACTCTTGCCAAAATTTCGCCTCTATTTCTTGTTACAGAACCATCTTCTTTTCTCAGTGCCATAATATGTTTTCTTCCCTTACTGAGATGTCCCTTTGCTATCTTTAGGCTTTGGTTGTTTTCAATTGCTTTCCTCACAAGTTCATAGTTGAATTTCCTTACACGTCTTCAGTGATACTTTATCGTACTGTCTTGCATAGCTGTATATATTCCACTTTGGAAGTCACATCTTCTTTAGTTGTCCTCATCTCTCTTCTTTTTTGCATCAACATTTTGGTTTTTCCTGATAATTGGTTCACATGCAACTTGTTCTTAGACCCAGCTAATTTTGTTGCTGTTTCCATAAGAGCTTTGGTTACTTTTCTGTTAACTTCAGAAATATCCACTTCTTCCGATGTTAGGCCTTCTAAAGCAGAGAATCTGTTCTTGAGTTCCAAATTGAAGGTATTATGGTGTTTTTTAAGGTTGGTTATGTCAATATATTTTGTTTGTCTTGTGAGCTTGCAACGTTCGAGTTTAGTGTTGAGGTGCATCTTACATCTCATCAATCTATGGTCATTACCTGTGTTTAACTTGTTTAGAACACTGCAGTCTTCTTCTATGACGAGTTTTTTGCTACACATAAGAAAATCAATTTCACTTGTCCCATTTGGATGTTTCCATGTCCAATTCCTGTGTGGCTTGTTCTTGAAAAAGGAGTTAAAGATGAAAAACCCTTCTGCCTCTGCAAACTCAACGAAAGTATTTCCATGCTGGTTTCTGTTGCCGTGACCGAATTTACCTACTGAAGTTTCATTCTGTTGCCGTTGCCCTATTTTTGTTTTGAAATCTCCCATAATCATCTTCAAGTGCTGCCTAACTTTATTATTTGATGACGAATTTCCTCATAAAATTCTTCAAGTTCTTCTTCAGGATGACTTGTGGTGGGTGCATAAGTTTGAATAATCTGAGCCTTGTATCTTCTCGAAAGTTGGATAACGAGTCGTGCAGCTATGTCAGAGGAACTTTCAACTTCATCCTTCAGTTTGTTTATTATAAATCCAACACCACTAGTTCTGCCAGCATTTGTCCCACGATAGTAGAAGAGATGTCCACTTTTCAGTTCAATGAGATCTTCTCCTTTTCTCCTTGCCTCACTTAGCCCGACGATGCCCCACTTGATCGTTTGTAGTTCCTCTTCCAATTCAAGAAACCTTGAATCAGAAGATAGGTAGCGTCCATTATACGTAGCCAAAGTCAGCATCAGATGGCAGCCCAGTCCGGTCCTCCGGTGATTTTTAGCACCCTCTGCCTTTATGTCGCACTGGCCGCTGCCTTGGTCAGGTACATTCCAGCTGCCGGAGACTGAGGACCAAGATTTAAGTTGTGGAGTCATTTTGGAGGGGTTTGGCAATAACTCACCACGCTGGCCAAGCGGGTTGGTGAGTGTGGGATAGCATTTCCTCTAATCCCGATGGTATAGTTATACCGCTATTGGCGGTCGTCAGAGCCCCTTTAGGGGGAACAGGATGCACCGCGAGAAGGCGTGTTTGACATTTGTCAAGACGAAGCTGTGATGTTACGCATCACCTGACCTTATATATATATATCTCGGATGGGCTTAGCTGCCACAATCCATCATTCCAATCGACACCACTGCATATATCGCAAAGATCTGTGAATGTAAACTGCACAACGAATATAAATCTTACAATCCGTACAATCTACACACTGAATATCGCTCTGACACCTGCCCTTCGTTTGATGCTCGCAATTTCATCGCTCTAACACCTTCCTCATTGTATGCAGAATATATTATCTGCCTCTCCCAACACTGCACTCAATGTATTTTACTTAAGCTAGATTGCCCTCTCACCGATTTTCAGGCTTCCAACGTTTTAAAGCTCGTCAGAAAAATCTTTGCCGCGTTAAGTCAGAAAATATCTAACAGGGAAATCAGATTAACATGAGGACACATGGATTTAAAAAGAAGGTTAAATTAAAGGCATATGCCACAAAGTAATGTCTCATCACTTATCCTGCCCGCTATTCTGAAAGTGTATAGTTAGCGAATCATTCGTATTTAATTAAGATTGCAGCTGATATGAAGAAGTAGCAGTAAACAACTTATCAAAGTAAACTTAAGATTTAAGTTGAAAAGAAGTCAGGTTGAACTTTAAACGAATATTTATGCAAGTAATTTAATCAGATTATTCTATAGTTTTTGGGAAATCGTTCGAACTTGGTCAGGGCCCGATCAACCCATGAGGAATGAATCGCATTGTTATTCCATTGTACCCCGCCTTCGCCTTTCCCAAATTCGGCCCCAAATTAGGAATAGTGACTGCCGAGCCAAACCCCTTACACCTATTGTTAAATTTTGAAATAAAAAGTAGTGGGCGCAGTACTGAAACATCTCAAGCAGCCGACACAGTGAATCAGGCATAGAGATAAAAAGAAGAAGCAAGCTATGTGGATAACATACACCGAAGAGCCAAAACATTATGACCACCTGCCAGATATGATGTTGGTCTTCCACGTGCCGCCAAATAACTCTTACCCCGCGAGACATTCACGCTACAAGATTTCTAAATGTGTCTCGTGGTATGTAGTACCAACATGTTACTAGCAGATCCTTTAATTCTTGTAAGTTACGCAGGTTGAGCCGACGCAGATCGGATTTGCTGTTCCAACCCGAATCCTGCATTGGATCGATATCTGGGGAAATTGGAAGCCATGGCGATACCTGGAAATGTTCATATTTGGCGAACCGATTTCAGAAATCGAGGCAGTGTGGTCCGTCGCATTATCCTATTGAAAGGAGACACTATTTAGATGGGTTCTACATGCTCTGCAAGGACGTGTAGGTAGGTGGTGGACGTTATGGGTTTTTGCACATGAATGACTGGACCCCCGATTTTCCAGAAGAACATCGCCCAAAGCACTACATTCCCTCAACCGACTTATCGTCGTCGCACGGTGCATCCTAGTGCCAACATTTTCCCAGATAAACAACACACACGTACCTTGCCGTTCACATGGTGCAATAGGAAACGAGAGTCATCGGACTATACGACCTTCTAATCATTCAAGATTCAGTTTTTGATGCCGGCAATCCCATAGTAGGCACTTTTGACGGTTTACGCAGGTTAGCATGGACACTGAGCGTTCCGCGGCTTTGCAGCTGCATTTCCAGCGCGGTTCGATGAACTATGTGTTGTGACACATAGTTCATCGGTCACCAACATTCAATTTAGTCCCAACATTCAATCTTCAGTCACCACCATTCAATTTACCGGTCAGTTGCGCCACAGTATCATTTCTGTTGGCTCGTACCATACGGGATAGCTTTCGCTCACCTCTAGCTTCCATGAGCCGTAGTCGGCCTACACCTTGCCGGCGGCTCGTGGATTTTTACGTTTTCCAACCGTAGAATGAAAAAAGCGTATATGCTCCAACTTTGTCCGTCTGTCTGTCTGTCCGCACGATAACGCGCGTAAAAATGGTTCGATTCGATGAAATTTTAGTATGTCGTAGGGGACCACTGGGGACGAACCCTATTGAAAATGGACGAAATGGGGTCAAAGATCAGTACATAAGAGCGGGATCCGTTCCATTGCCCTTATGTGCCATAACTTACGTAAACAAGCTTCGATTGCGACAAAACATTATCATGTTATTCCGGAGGTATACTGAACCGGTTCTGTTAAATATCATGGAAATAATGTCAAAGGTCAGGACACACGAGCGAGATTTATTCCACAGCCATTATCTTCATAACTTGACTAAAAATGCTTCGATTGCAACAAAACTTTAGTATGTTGTTCTGGAGGTATACTGAACCAATTCTGGTTAATACAATTCAAATGGCGTGAAAAGTCAGGGCACATGAGCGAGATATATTCCACAGTCATTATCCTCATAACCTGAGTAATAACTTGAGTAATAACTTGAGTAATGATTTCTGGTATGTTGGAAAGAGAATCATAATCACAGCATTGCATGATTTTACTCCCTTTTTTCCTTCGCAGATCACTTTTAGAAGGTACTAACCACGGCTGACCATGAACACCCTACAAGCCTTGCTGTCTCAAAAACACTCTGATCCATACGGCTGGCCATTATAATTTGGCCTTTGTCAAACTAGCTTAAATCCGCTGCATTTCTCATACGAAGAACACTAATAACGCTGATTAAAAAAGCTCAGCATTAGGTGTTATTTACACCATTTCATGATCTTCCCAGGTGTTGTCATTTGCCTGAAGTAGCTCTGATTTGAATAAAGACGCAGTGGTCATAATGTTTTGGCTCCTCAGTGTATGTGCCCTTTTAGTGAATGATGTCCGATATAAAAGTACCTTTAATTCGAATGACATTGCTTAAGAGAAGTAACTATAACTAATAAAACGTCAAATATGAAAAAAACAAAAAGAAACAAAATCCTTTCTCACTGAGAAGAATCTGAACAAACTTGTCAAGCTTAAATTTCGAAAGTTATTTAAGTTCACAGATTCGGCTTCAGTACACTGTAATTTAACAACTGCCGTCAGCTGCACATGTCAGTTAGGCGAACGGTTTTGAGGAACAAGATTCACAATACCCTTGGCAGTTTTTGCAAATTTATATGAGTGCTATACATTAAAAAGATTTACGACGTGTTATCTTCTGTAGCCTCGTTTGACGGAAATTGATTTTCCGCTATTCTTTCCGAAAGAATGTACAAAGATTTATAACACGAATTTACTACTCAGAAGTATCTCGAATTTTTTTTTCTGAACGCTGAGATGCCAAAATCTTTGAATAAACGATAAGAAGCATATAAATTTTAAGCCGTAAACAATGAGCGGCGAATTAATTTTTTGCTACCTTTAATTCATAAGAAAATCTTATCTTTCGAGGTGTGAAATGGAAAGAATAAAAAGACGAATTTTCTTCATTCTCTATGACATACTGTCTTGCGGCAAACGTGAGATTAAAAAATAAAGTAATATAGAAAACGATAGCAGAAAGTTAACGCTGACGAAGAACCGTGTTACATAAAGAGCAGAGGACCCTGAAAGGAGCTAGCGGAGACAAACAAAAACGTGAAACGGAATAGAAAAAGTAAGAAAATGAATCAGTTAATTTAGTGTCGGAAAACCTATAGCACTAAACATAACTGAAGATTTTCCTATTATTAATTGCAAAAATGAAGGAACAGAGTTTATGAATTTCCTTATCTTTATTCATAGATAAGTCGACCCTGATTATAAGACGAGGCTAGAACAACTAGAGTTAGTGTCCCGAAATTCTGTAGTTATATTTCTGATGTTTCAGTAAATATTAAAAAGGAAGGGAAAAACCTCCCTCATTTTTTTCGGAAATAAGTCGGTTTTTTACAAACTGACGTAACCTTCTTTCCGACCGAACAGTCGGAGAAACCGCCGCATAAGTTTTGTTCGTTGGTTTCTCTCAGAGTCAGATTCCAATGACAAAACCAAAATAGCTTTTGATTTCAATCGAAAACATGAAATAAATTAAGATAAGCATAATAGGTGAAAGCAAAGGCCGATTTCAATTCAATTGAGGAATACAATTGAGAGATTGGCAAAGCTAAAAAAGACTGTCTTCGCTAGCACCTGGTTATTGCTGTTCTTGAAGCGCATGCGCCGCCAGCTGTCAACACAATTATCCCCAGCCAATTAAAAGCAACGTGTTTCAGAAATTTAATCATTACAAAATAAGTGAGATGCACCCATTGTAGTTCTGGTGGATTGGCAAAGCCGGAGGTGAATGCGACCCACGTGGTCTTGGAGGGATCCCAAAGAGAATGCGATTAATATGCAACAGCTGTCACTCCAAACCAATCAAGGCGGGTTTGATGTTTCTGTCGAACGGAAATATCTGTTTCTGCATCTTTTAAACAAGTTCTTAAAAAACAAAATATTGCAGTCCGTACGCTTTAGGAATGGTTTCTTGATAACACAATACTGCCTTTCATTGTGCTTGTATCACGACCGAATTCAAGACACAAAATTAGTTTTCCCCATTGAAAAATTTCAATAAAATCGATGTGGCGTATATACGTCGATCCCCGGACTTCTGAAGAAAAAAATCAGGTCATACGCCGAAAAATATCTGTATACGTATATACAGTTCTCAGTGAAAAGTGTTGGACTATTTGGATGTAGCTGAGCTACGTTTATGAGAATTGCGATCAAAATACGAGTCGTTGATATACGAAAAGGGGGGAAGAGAGGGGAATTATATCTGGCAACACTAAAAATTCAACAGACGAAACGGACTCCGGTAGTTCTAGGGAAGTTTATCGTTGGAAAAATGTGAGTACTGAAATCGCGGAATCGGATTTAGAACTGTAAATTTGGTTACTACCGAATATTAATCCCATTTGTCTGTCCTATTTAGATGTTTAATCTAATCAGTGAGTTTTAGAGAGGTCTGTGTAAAGCAGAATAGCCTTTGCAACAAATTGCAGTGTATTTGGGGCGCGATGCATGAATGGTTGACCGCTGCTGGTGCTAAGAAACACAAGAAAATGTACCACGTTGTCTTTCACGATAATATACACTGCAAAAAGTAAGTGGCGTGATTTCACGGAAAATCCCTAAACCTTATGTGCAGGGACGTCGCTAGACTTCGAAATCAGGTTGGGCGACGCGTGGGCGAGCATTATTTTTTGTGAAGTAAGAGCAATTTTCTTTACGAAACACTGAATGAACTACTTCTTAATGCTTTTCACTACCTGCTACAAAGAAGTTCGTGCAATCCTCAACCCCCTCCACCTGGACACAGACACACGAATCTAACTAGTTACGCCACTGGTGTAAGATACAAGTGTTACTAGAACGTCGCCTTCAAGTTTTTGCTTGCTCTGAATGAACTGTCTTAAATTGCTTTTCAACATTTTGCATCTTTGCTTACGAAAATATGTACTTAAACAATTTAAAGGTAAATGTGGTTTTTGTTTCTCTAAATCAAATTTTAAAGTCTTGCCACGCAGACATGATACCCCCTTCCTTAATTCCCTTTCTATAATCCAACGACTTTACCTTGCACTCCTCTCCTACAGAGCTGCTTTCGGCCATTTCCTGGACTTTCACTCTCCCGGCGCAGTCTTAAGAGCGCTGGTGTAGCTTTAGATTCCACTTTCCGTGTTGAAAACTGTTCTGTAAAGAAAACAGCGGAGAAATTAGTAATGAACCCCTCAGTGACTTCCTATCCACCCTCCTTAGAACGGTACGGCCACCAGGGGGCATAAATGTTAATTACTGCCTTTAATGTATTTTTAGCAAAATTTGGGCTTTTGAAAACTCTACTAATAAAATTATTTCCTGGACCGATACGGCTCACAATGAAAAACCTTTTGAGAATTCTTCTCAAAATAAAGCATGTTTTTCCCTGCAGGAGGCGTAGATGCATGTCGTATGTTTGTCGACATACCTGCTTCTAAGTGTCTGATTTGAAAAATTATTTTTAGTTGGAGAGAATTTCGGCTGGAAGCGTTTCTCACATAATTTCAAATTTTTCTTAACGCACAAGTCTGCAACCAGAGGATATAAGTTCTCGATTTAGTTTGCAACCGTATCTGCGCAAATAAAAACCCGATTGAAAAACTTCTATCGTCGGTCAGATACTACCATACCGGTTCCATTGAGTTTAAATAGCTTGAATAAATTTAATTCGTGCCAGAACGGATTCAAAAGACGTGCTCATTACACCCGAAAATTCGGTGTCATCTTTCTCGTTCTTTTTAGCACGTCTTTTGTAAAAAAGATCGTGCTTATGTTATCGGTTTGTCCGTCAGTCCGTCCGTCCGTCCGTCAGAACCCACGGTATCTCTGCAACTATTAGTCCGAATTGAAAAATTCTTTTTGCATTCGAAAGCTTGAAATATGCAAATGACGATCCTTCATTTCGTTTTTTACGATGTACAATTTCGACGCTAGAGGGCGTACATGCAGATGATGTCGAATTCAAAAATACGTTTTATTCCACATATTTGCTTCTAAACATCCGATTGAAAAAACTCTTATCTTTCGATTCCATTTATGTCGAAGAATATTTTAGATATAGTTTCTTTTTCCAAATTACGCATAGATTTTCCGCTAGGGGCGTAAAAGTAAATTGCATTTTTTCCGATAACTCTTCTTCTAAAACTCCGATTTAAACATTTTTTTTTCAGCGGATACATCTCTTGATGCATAATCTTTTGCATATAATTTTGAATTTTTGATAAATAATACTTTGGCCAACCGGAGGCCGTAAGTGTTAATTTTCGTCTCTGATGTATTTGCCATAAAATCGGAGCTTCTAAAATATCGATTGAAAAAGTTCTTTCGTGGACTGATGCCACTCACATCGATAAACCTTTTCGGAATATTTTCTTCCTAAAATATTCCACAGTTTCTCCGCCAGGTGGCGTAGACGTATATCTTATTTTTGTCAATATCTCGACTTCTGAGAGTCCGATTTGCAAAATTCCTTCTTTGTTGGATAGTGTTTTCCGTGTGACATGTTTTTCCTATAATTTCAAAATTTTCAAGTAATTCATAGACTTTCCGCTAGGGGGCGTAGCAGTAAATTACGTTTTCCCCTATATCTCTGCTTCTAAATCTCCGATCTGAAAAATTATTTCTGCACCGGATACAGCTTCTTATGGGAAATCATTTGCAGATAATTTCTAATTTTTCTAAAAAAATGGTTTGGCCACCAGGTGGCGTAAACCTTAATTTCCGCTTCTGATGTATTTGCAGCAAAATATGAGCTTCTAAATTCTCGATTGAAAATAACATCGTTTGTAGAGCGATACTACTCATGCCGACAAACCTTTTAGAAACATTTTCTTCTTAAAATAGTGCACGGTTTCTACGCCAGTGGGCGTAGATGTATATCTTGTTTTTGTCAATATCTCTACTTCTAGGAGTACGATTTGAAAAATTCCTTCTTTGGTGGATAGTGTTTTCCATGTGACATGTTTTTCCTATGATTTCAAAATTTTCAAGTAATTCATAGACTTTCCGCTAGAGGGCGTAAAGGTAAATTGTGTTTTCCCCTATATTTCTGCTTCTAAATCTCCGATCTGAAAAATTATTTCTGCACCGGATACAGCTCCTGATGGGAAATCGTTTGCACGTAATTTCAATTTTTTGTAAAAAAATGTTTGGCCACCAGGTAGCGTAAGTCTTAATTTCCGCTTCTGATATATTTGCAGCAAAATATGAGCTAAAATCTCGATTGAAAAAAAGTCTTTTGTGGACCGATACTACTCATGTCGACAAACATTTTAGGAACATTTTCTTCTTGAAGTAATGCATGGTTTCTACGCCAGGGGCGTAGATGTATATCTTATTTTTGTCAATATCTCTACTTCTTAAAGTCCGATTTGAAAAATTCCTTCTTTGTTGGATAGTGTTTCTGATGCAAAGTGTTTTCCCTATAAATTCAAAATTTTCAAGTAAATCATAGGCTTTCCGCTAAGGCGCACAATGGTAAATTGTGTTTTCTGCTCCTAAAACTCCGATTTGAAAAATTCTTCCTGTATCGCATACAAGACCTGACGGAAAGTATTTTTCACGTAATTTCTAATATTTGGTACAGAATGGTTTAACCACTAGGGGTCATAAGTGTTAATTTCTACTTCTGATGTATTTTTAACAAAATCTGGGCTCCTGAAAACTTGACAAAAATTTTTTTCTTGGATCGATACCGCTCACATGGATAAACCTTTCGTGAATACTTTCTTCTTAAAATAATGCATGGTTTTCCCACCAAGGGACGTAAAGTCACATCTTATTTTTGTCGATAACTCTGTTTCTAAGAGTTCGTAAGCTCACGATTCCGTTTACAGCAATATCTGAGGGATTAAAGACCCGATTGAAAAACTTCTTTCTTCCGTCAGATACTATTGTTTTCCATTCCGGTTCCATTGACTTTGAATAGCTTTGATAAATTTAATTTGCGACAGAACGGATTCAAAAGACGTGCTTATTACACCCGAAAATTAGGTGTCATCTTTCTTGTTTCTTTTCTTTGCGTACAAATACGTTTGTAGCGTGAATTAAATAGCTGTTTTGTCGCTATGAAGTTTAGTCTCAGCTTATTTTAAAGGAAATATAAATCCTTTTTAACGTAGAAGTAAGTGATTTTTAACATCTGTACATTTTAAATGTGACATCATTCTGAAGTTTTGCAGGACATAAAAACTTTCTGAATAAATAACAGCGCGAAGTAGTATTACCTGTATATTAATGTACATAAACGTTTATTAACCCTTTAGCTGGCGGGAACGAATTAACTCGGGGTTTAGCAAAATGGACTGAAATCAGCGCGAACGAATATATTCGTTGTCTAAGTCAGCAGAACGCGACTCGGACGAGTGAACTGCGTTTCTGAAAATTTATTATTCAAAGTGGCTATTTAGGGGAAGTTTTATGCTAATCCTTTCTGACATTACCTGCTAAAAGGGCTATCTGACGCTTCGCCTTTCATATTGACGTTAAACCTTTTTTACGCTTTCCAACCGTCGGTTGAAGAAGCGTATATGCTCCAGCTTTGTCCGTCCGTCTGTCCGCACGATAACTGGCGTAAAAATGGTTCGATTTCGATAAAATTTTAGTATGTGGTAGGGGACCATCTGGGGACGAACCCTATTGAAAATGGGACAAATGGGGTCAAAGGTCATGTCGTAGGAGCGGGATCCTTCCATTATCCTTATGCGTCATAACTTGCGTAAATATTGTTCGATTTCAATGAAAGTTTACAATGTGGTAGGGGACCACCTGGGGACGAACCCTATTGAAAATGTGACAAATGGGGTCAAAGGTTATGACGTAGGAGCGGGATCATTCCATTGCCCTTATGCGTCATAACTTGCGTAAATATGGTTCGATTTCAATGAAATTTTAGTATGTGGTTGGGGACTGCCTGGGGACGAATCTTATTCAAAATGGGTGAAGTGGGGTCAAAGGTTAGGACATAAAAGCGGGATGCATTCCAATGCCCTTATGCGTCATAACGTGCGTAAAAATGGATCGATTTCGATGAAATTTCAGTATGTGGTAGGGGACCACCTGGGGACGAACCCTATTGAATGTGGACAAAATGGGGTCTAAGGTCAGGACATAGGAATGCATCCATTCCATCTCTCTTATCCCGTATTATTAAGGTGGACGTCAAGTAATTTTGCTTCCTATACTTCCAATGGAAAAACTTTTGTACACATTTCCTTCACAATTAATGTGTTCCCAAGGATGAAAATTTGAACATCGATTAAAATAACTTTATTACAACTTGGAATACTTAATATTTTCTAAAACATAACCATAATTACATTAAAAATCAATAATTTTTCCTTTGGTGGTGTTGAAACCAAAAATAGGATGGCGCGACCTGTACTTTGATGACGTCAGTAGACAAACAAATGTTGGATTGCATAATTATGGTTATGTTTTAGAAAATATTAAGTATTCCAAGTTATAAAACGAAGATATTTTAATCGATGTTCAAATTTTCATCCTTGTGAATGCATTAATTGTCCAGAAAAAAGATGGCGCGACCTGCATTTTCATGACGTCAGCAAACAAACAAATGTTGGATGGTATAATTATGGTTATGTTTTAGAAAATATTAAGTATTGAAAGTTATAAAATGAAGCTATTTTAATCGGTGTTTAAATTTTTATCCTTGGGAACGCATTAATTACCCAGAAAAAAGATGGCGCGACCTGTATTTTCATGACGTCAGCAGACAAAAAATGTTGGATTGCATAATTATGGTTATGTTTTAGAAAATATTAAGTATTCCAAGTTATAAAATGAAGATATGTTAATCGATGTTAAATTTTTTTCTTGTAATGGTTTCAACTTTAAGTTCATTACACACCGTTTGGCAAGGCTGTTTTTCTCAAGTAATTAATACGAATGTAAAAATAACAGATAAACTTTGTCTTGGATACAACAACTCAGCAGACGCTAAACGCGGAGTTGCAGACGAGTCGTCGTGTTACTTACTCTTAGTGCTGCAGTTGCCGAGCTCAGTACAGCCAATGCAGGCGTGTACAAAACGATGGACGTTCTGAAAGTACATGCTTTTGTTATTAATTGTGCTTCTATACAAAATAGAAATTCGTGAGGAAATGTGCGTGCAACATTGTTTGGTTTTTTTTTGTAATGAAGCTAAAGGTGAAACAATTTTAACTAAAGTCACCATCACAAGAAAGCGAGTGAAACGTGTGCTGCCTACAAAAAGAGCACATTTATTTTTATCAACCTCGTTTAGGAAACAATTCAAGTGAGTTTTTGTGTGCTTATTTTGACTTCAATCTTAAACACTGCGAACAGATAATGTTGACTCTTTAAATTACGTGAATTATTACAGGAACGAATTTTAGACAGCTACACCTTATACTTTTGTACATAACCTTTGAGAAACTCTAAAGAAGTAAGTTTTAAAACACTAATGGAAGCACATTAGAAAATAAATCAGAGGACAATTAATGCAAGGTTTTCCTTAAAGAAAAGCGATGCGATTACGCGTATTCTTAGCGATGCAGCTCTAGAAGTAAGGTCGCACACTGTGTCCGATTTTCATCACTGCGGGTATTTTTTTTTCAAATTAAAAAGTGGAAACTAAATTCATAGCTGCAATTTATTTGCATATAATGCTAGAGTTTATGTAAACGTTTTGCATCAGGTAACATATTTAGTCAGGCTTTCTTAGCATATTTTTCATTTATCATTAAGTGGATTTGTAGAAAATTTCGAGAGGTAAGAAGTCTAATACTGCAGCGCATTCCACATCCTGAATGAATATACATGTTTTGACGTAGGTACAAGGGCAGCTCTTACCGTGCAGGGAGCGTCCTCATCTCTTCTAATGGAATCAATCAATAAAGCTTTGTTGTGGCATGTTTCTCCATCAACAATCGTGATGATTCCTCTGGCCAGCGAAATAATCTGATGCTCCCTCGCGTGAGAGTAAACGTTCTCTACTCTCCAAGTCCTTGATTACAATGATTTGCGTCCATGAGTGCAAACGTTGCATAAATTTCCGATGAGAGACACGAAGTTGTTTAAGCCAGCTCACGACAGGTGCATTCTACTCGACTGTGTACATATATCATCATCATAATCATTGTCAACCATTATCAATCCACTGCTGGACGAAGGTCTCCCCAAGTTTCCTCCACAACGGTCTGTCTTGTGCCAGTCTCCTCCATGTCACTCCCGCATACTTTCGAATTTCATCCACCCATCTTCCATGTGGTCTTCTTCTGGGTCTTTTCCTGTCCCTTGGAATTCAATCTAAAATTTCGGCTGTCCATCGATGGTCTGTCCTTCTGGCAGCATGTCCAGCCCATTGCCATTCCAGGGATTCAACTCTGATCATGATGTTTTCCACTCTTGTCATTTTTCGGATCCACGAGTTCCTCTTCTTATCACTCCTGGTTACACCAAGCATGCACCTCTCCATGCTACTTTGAGTTGTCTGCAGCCTTTGCATGTCTCTTTTAGTTAAGGTCCACGTCTCTGCACCATACGTAGGCACTGGAAGGATGCATTGATCAAACACTTTTCTTTTAAGACATAATAGCATATTGCTCTTGAAAATTATGCTGTTTCTTCCAAAGCTCTCCAGGCAAGTTTTGTACGCCGATTAATTTCTTCATCAATGTGACCCTCACTTGATATCTGCTGTCCAAGATAAACGTACGTGTCTGTTATCTCCAGCTTTTCCCCATCAATAGATAAATCTTCATTTCTTGTAAAAGCATTGAACATCACTTTTGTCTTCTGAAAGTTCATTCAGCCTCAGCAGAATATGACGCAGTGTACAGGTGGAAACTAGTTTTCTTATTCCTAAAATGTACTTGACTGTCACGACCTTTACGTTAATTGATAAGGCATTTGGTTCGCCTCCCCCATTTTTGATTGGAGGTTTAACGACCACAGTAAGCAATTCAATGGGCTATAAGCAGTCACCTGTTCCTAATTTAGGGTCACTGGCTCTAGGGAAGGGAGAGAGCCAGGGCCGTAAGACAAACAACATCCATGTCTGAATGGATTCGAACCCGGTACCCTTTCGGACCAATGATCAGTGGCCATCGCTCAGACCACTGCGCCACCGGGGCGGTGTTCGCCCCTTGACCAATGCTTTCTCTACCGGTTTGCTTCCACAATTCTTCCTGTGCTGAGCTGTTTTCTTGCATGTGTCCAAGGCGTTAACACTTTCACCACCATGTTGCGAGCGCACCCGGTCACATGGGTAAGGTGTGATTTGGATGTGTCGAAGCACCAGGTGTCATCGTGGTGTCTGAAGTTTCGTCAAATTACATTTCTTTCCTACATTTCGTCGCATGAACAGCCAATCGGAGTCTTTGTTGCTGGAAGGCGGACGAACTGCGGGTTGCTGCTGTTCTTGCAAAGCCAAATCTTCTTAAAGAGGAGTTGTGGCGACAATTGTTTGCGAAATAAATGCAAGAGACTCGTATGAAAAAAATAGTATTTATCCAATGACTCATTTTAACATATTAACCTCTCACATCCGCAGTCTGATAAGTCTGATTTATCTTATTAATGTCTAACCATTCATTGAGAAATGATTGTTGGATATAAATCTTAATTCTGTAAAAAAAGGGTAGACGTTTCTAAGTAATCAACATCACACTCAAAATATCTGGAACTTCTCATGTTGTGAAAGGTGCAGAAACTACGAACCAAATTCCATTTGGACTGCTATCTCAAAATTTTACGCACATGGATAATTTCTGTCTTCATCACTGTTTGAATATAGAATTATTATAAAAAATATAGAATTATTTCTTGGAAATATCAATTTGCAATTGATCCTCTGAACATGCAATTGTCATTCGTGGGATGCATTTATTCCCACAGTATAAAAAAATAATAACGATAATTTTATTGAAAGAGACAACGCTGATATCACAAGAGTGTGGTGTGGCATTTATTCTTGAAAAGTAACAGGAACTCTTGATAGCATAAAAGCATCAATCATCTTAGATTTTTAAAGTTTGGAGCGGTGATGACAACGGTTATCTCCGGTCTTTTCAAAGTGTTCTTCCCTCTTAGTCTCTGGAATTGATTTCCTTACAGGAGAAGCGCTATTGGGTATTCAGAACTTTCTGAGTACCAAGATGTTCGATTACATTCTATCGCTAATTAAAGCTCTGATAACTTAGAGATCTTATAAAGGAGTATCTGTTCAAAAGATAACAAGTATTATTTACGAAAGGGAGTTATTTTTAAATTCGAGTGCACACTAACATCTTCTTAAAATTTCTAATTTAAATTATTTAAATACACACTTTCTTTCTATTATTTTGTATGGAGAGAAGTGTTCGGTCATTCAAAAGATGAAAGTAAATTGTTAATATGATTGATGTCTCTTTGTTTATCTAACAGCTGCATTTTAATATTGTTTCGCATGGTTCAGGGATTTATTTCCATCGGAATATGAAATACACTAGAATCCCTAATACAGGGTGTCTGAAAAGTCTTTCCTTGATTACAAACGTCATTCATATCCGCTGTATGTACGCTACAGATGTGAAACTGGTGCCAAAATGTTGGAAAACTACCCAAGTTTTTTTTGCTGCAGGTTTCCGCAACGTGGCTGTAGTGTAGCAGTGTCAGTGTCCAGGAAACCGGAAATGTTCACAAATCATGAACAGAACTTTTTATAATGAACATAACTTTTTGGCATCTGTGATTCACGTGAGGCCCTACGCACTGATTTCTTGGGACTTCACACGAAAGACTGTCTCACTGCTTCCACCCTTTCAGCTGAGGTTGGTGGTCGGCCAGTTCTCGGTAAGTCAGCAACAGATCCTGTGGTCTTCAACTTGTCGTACCACGACTTAATGCTCTTGTCATCGGGCGGCTTATTTCCATGAGTTGTTTGAAAGTTCCTCTGCAATGTTATTGGTGACCGGGTGTCCTGATACCAGAGGAAACACTGAGCTTTTTCCTGATTTGTGAACATTTCCGGTATCCTGGACACTGACACTGCTACACTACAGCCACGTTGCGGAAACCTGCAACAAAAAAAACTTGGTTAGTGTTCCAACATTCTGGCACCAGTTTCACATCTGTAAAGTACATACAGCGGATATGAATGACGTTTGTAATCAGGGAAAGACTTTTCGGACACCCTGTATAATGAAAACGCATTCTATGCCCAAAAGAAATTGTTCATTAATTATCATTGAATTTGATACAAAATCATCGTCATTATCCAGTTGGTAAAACGATGTATCCTAAAACGTGACATGGACACGACTTTGAATGAATAAAAAAGTTTAGCAAAATATTTCCATCATCATCATCATCATTGTCAATCATTATCAATCCACTGCTGGACGAAGGTCTCCCCAAGTTTCCTCCACAACGGCCTGTCTTGTGCCAGTCTCCTCCATGTCACTCCCGCATATTTACGAATTTCATCCACCCATCTCCCATGTGGTCTTTTTCTGGGTCTTTTCCTGTCCCTTGGAATCCAATCTAAAATTTCGGCTGTCCATCTATGGTCTGTCCTTCTGGCAGTATGTCCAGCCCATTGCCATTTCAGGGATTTAACCCTGATCATGATGTCTTCCACTCTCGTCATTTTTCGGATCCACGAGTTTCTCTTCTTATCTCTCCTGGTTATACCAAGCATGCACCTCTCCATGCTTCTTTGAGTTGTCTGCAGCCTTTGTATGTCTCTTTTAGTTAAGGTCCACGTCTCTGCACCATACGTAAGCACTGGAAGGATGCATTGATCAAACACTTTTCTTTTAAGACATAATGGCATATTGCTCTTGAAAATTATGCTGTTTCTTCCAAAAGCTCTCCAGGCAAGTTTTGTACGCCGATTAATTTCTTCATCAATGTGACCCTCACTTGATATCTGCTGTCCAAGATAAACATACGTATCTGTTATCTCCAGTTTTTCTCCATCAATCGATAAATCTTCATTTCTTGTAAAAGCATTGAACATCACTTTTGTCTTCTGAAAGTTCATTTTTAATCCCACTTCTTTACTCTTGTCAGCAAGTTCCTGGATCATACTCTGCAGCTCTGATGGGGTAGTTGCAAAAATGACTACGTCATCAGCAAAACGAAGGTGGGTTAGATAATCTCCATTAATCTTTATCCCTTTGTTTTCCCAGTTCAGTGATTGAAAGACATTTTCCAATGTGGCATTAAAGAGCTTCGGAGATATGGTGTCACCTTGTCTTACTCCCTTTCCAATTTTTATGTGTGTTGTATTTTCAAACAGCCGAATCTTTGCACTTGCATTTTCATAGATGTTATTAATAATATTAATGTATGCATCTTCAATACCGCAGGATTTCAGAGCCGTGGTAACTGCTGATGGTTTCACCGAATCAAAGGCCTTTTCATAATCGATAAAAGCCATGCACAATGGAAGTTCATATTCCCTCGCTCTTTCAATTAGTTCTCTCAGTACGTGGATATGATCTATTGTGCTGTAGCCACTCCTGAATCCAGCTTGTTCTCTCGGTTGAGCCGTGTCCAGTGTTACCTTCAAGCGGTGTGAAAGAACTTTAGTGAAGATTTTATAAACCACTGATAGGAGGCTGATAGGTCTGTAGTTCCTGAGATCCTCAATGTCACCTTTTTTATGTAGCAGGATCATTGTAGCATTGTTCCAATCCTCAGGAATCTTCTCTTCATTAAGGCATCGAGTGAAAATTTGGGCGAGTACTGTTTCGATTTCTCCACTTGCTTCTTGTATGATGTCTATAGTAATTCCATCTTCTCCTGGAGCTTTCCCCCGCTTCATGTTCTTGATTGCATGAGCAACTTCTGCTGGGAGGACTGGAAGAACTCTGGTACCTTTCATGATGTCTGGAGTACATGTATCATCCCTTTCATATAATTTGGAGTAGAAATCTTTCACTCTTGTCAAAATTTCGCCTCTATTTCTTGTTATAGAACCATCTTCTTTTCTCAGAGCCATAATCTGTTTTCTTCCCTTACTGAGATGTCCCTTTGCTATCTTAAGGCTTTGGTTGTTTTCAATTGCTTTCCTCACTAGCTCACAGTTGAATTTCCTTACGTCTTCAGTGATACTTTTTCGTGTTGTCTTGCATAGCTCTATATATTCCACTTTGGAAGTCACATCTTCTTTAGTTGTCCTCATCTCTCTTCTTTTTTGCATCAACATTTTGGTTTTTCCTGATAATTTGTTCACATGCAACTTGTTCTTAGACCCAGCTAATTTTGTTGCTGTTTCCATTAGAGCTTTGGTTACTTTTCTGTTAACTTCCGAAATATCCACTTCTTCCGATGTTAGGCCTTCTAAAGCAGAGAATCTGTTCTTCAGTTCTAACTTGAAAGTATTATGGTGTTTTTTAAGGTTGGTTATGTCAATACATTTTGTTTGTCTTATGAGCTTGCCACGTTCCAGTTTAGTGTTGAGGTGCATCTTACATCTCACCAATCTATGGTCACTACCTGTGTTGAACTTGTTCAGCACACTGCAGTCTTCGATGACGAATTTTTTGTTACACATAATAAAATCAATTTCACTTGTCGTTCCAATTGGATGTCTCCATGTCCATTTCCTGTGTGGCTTTTTCTTGAAAAAGGAGTTCAAGATGAAAAATCCTTCTGCCTCTGCAAACTCAACGAGAGTATTTCCACGCTGGTTTCTGTTGCCGTGACCGAATTTACCTACTGAAGTTTCATTCTGTTGCCGTTGCCCTATTTTTGCATTGAAATCTCCCATAATTATCTTCAAGTGCTGCTTACCTTTATTATTTAGATGACGAATTTCCTCATAAAATTCTTCAATTTCTTCTTCAGGATGACTTGTGGTGGGTGCATAAGTTTGAATAATCTGAGCCTGGTATCTTCTCGAGAGTTGGATAACGAGTCGTGCAGCTCTGTCAGAGGAACTTTCAACTTCTACCACTTTATCCTTCAGTTTCTTGTTTATTATAAATCCAACACCACTAGTTCTGCCAGTATCTGTCCCACGATAATAGAAGAGATGTCCACTTTTCAGTTCAATGAGATCTTCTCCTTTTCTCCTTACCTCACTTAGCCCGACGATGTCCCACTTGATCCTTTGTAGTTCCTCTTCCAATTCAAGAAGCCTTGAATCAGAAGATAGGGAGCGTCCGTTATAGGTAGCCAAGGTCAGCATCAAATGGCAGCCTAGTCCGGTCCTCCGGGGATTCTTAGCACCCTCTGCCTTCATGTCGCACTGGCCGCTGCCTTGGCCAGGTACATTCCAGCTGCCGGAGACTGAGGGCCAAGATTTAAGTTGTAGAGTCATTTTGGAGGTGTTTGGCCATAACTCACCACGCTGGCCAAGCGGGTTGGTGAGTGTGGGATAGCATTTCCTCTGATCCCGATGGTATAGTTATACCGCTATTGGCGGTCGTCAGAGCCCCTTTAGTGGGAACAGGATGCACCACGAGAAGGCGGGGTTGACATTTGTCAAGGAGAGGCTGTGATGTTACGCATCACCTGACCTTCCATATGATATATTATACAGGGTGTCTATAAATGAAGTATACAACTTTAGTATGCTATTAAAAACACGATAGAAAAAAACTTACTTGAAACGTCAAGAGACGTGGCAAGTGTAAAAAAGTTCGTTAAGTCCGATGGCGCCAGGTACGGCATGTAATGTGAAACATCTGCATCTTTAGACCACCGTTTTCCAGGGCGTTGGATTGGATATATCTCCTGATATTATCCCATGCGAGAGTTTTTTCTTTGCGGCTTTATTAAGGACATTGTGTACAAGACAAAGGCTACATCTGTCACTGAGCTCAACGAACGCATTGCTGCAGCCTTCTTCCTTGTTACACCCAACATTTGTTTTACTGAAAGCTTAACGAACACCGTGAAGAACTCAGTGGGCTATAAACAGTCATCCGTCCCCCATTTAGGGCCACTGGTTCTAAGTAAGGGAGAGAGCCAGTGCCGTAAGACAAACACAACATCCATGCTTCACGGGATTCGAACCTGGACCGCTCCCGGACGAATGGTCATAAGCCATCGCTTAGACACTACGCCAACGGGATGGCTACACCTGATATTAACCAGCGTACGTGGATGGAACTGGACTATCGTTTAGACATCCTGCGTGCAACCAACGGAGAACACGTGGAGACCTACTGACATTTAAAAAAACCTTTCACAGTTACGATGTGTTTTGACATTAAAAGTAAGTTGTTGTTTATTGTAGTTTTTTTTTCAATAGCATACTGAAGTTGTATACTTCATTTATGGTCACCCTGTATTATTGCGGCCGTTAGAATATAAGAATGAAGGAAAGTGTTTTTTATTCAAATTTTCTTCTGCAATTTCATTCATAACCCACCTTTTTATGAAAGCAAGAGATGACCACATCTATATAGTCACATGTCCACTCTCCGTGGAGATGCTACCATAAACAAGAACTTGGCATTTCTTTCATTATCGTACTAACGCCTATGTACCAATTATGAGATTAAACTAAACGAGTTGTACTCTTAAATTCATAACAATGTATACGAAGACGACAGACATGTTGGGGTGAAAATACAACCTAAATCAACTTCTCCGTGTAGAACCCAAGATTATTTAAACACTTATCCTAAAGGGTGATCAATATATAACGAAGTAAATTTCTCCGTCATTTTTGGTCTACGCCGGGATTCGAACCCGAGGCCGCTTATTCCGGAATAAGTCACTCTACCAATTGAGCTACGCTGACGTTTTATTCTGATTCCTATCTGCCTTTATGTCGTGTGCGTCCTTCTAGTACGTTACATAATCTCCCCCTTACTTTTTTTTTTTTTTTTTTTTTTTTCGAAGTGCTGGAGAAGGGATTCTCTTATTTTTCCTATCTCGCGGTGTGGAAATAACATCACACCAATGCGAGATTTTGAACGGTCGGGTCATCCGGATAGTTCGGGCGCCATTATAACGAAGTGAATTTCTCCGTCATTTTTGGTCTACGCCGGGATTCGAACCCGGG
This sequence comes from Macrothele yani, assembly GCA_039090855.1. Taxonomy (NCBI): domain Eukaryota; kingdom Metazoa; phylum Arthropoda; class Arachnida; order Araneae; family Macrothelidae; genus Macrothele; species Macrothele yani. The sequence goes on along the minus strand of CM077029.1, from coordinate 163,250,736 downwards.
TCCCCCTCATTCCGGAATAAGTTGCTCTACCAACTGAGCTACGCAGACGTTTTATTCTGATTCCTATCTGCCTTTATGTCGTGTGCGTCCTTCTGGTACGTTACAAATATTTTCACTACCTGCGAGTAAAACTCGCCTTCAGTGTTCAGTAACCAGGCGGAAACCACTTCTTTGATGTCTTCACCTGATGAAAACCCCTTACGTCCCAAACTGAATTCACTGAAAAGATAATCTTCCCGGGAGGAAAGATCAGGGTTGTAGGGTACATGCTCAGCAATGTAATCGTTGCGACCGCTTTGCAAAGGCGTGGCGTTGTCGTGCAGGAGAATGATTCCAACGTTCAAATTTTCGCGTTAACGGCCCTTCTGAGATTTTGAAAGTTTTATGAACCATCAATTTTTGTAGACCCTTTCGGGATATATTAGGTGTGCACAACCGTAACACTGTCGAAAGCTGCGATTGCCATCTTATTGCAGGCATACCCGCCGAAGCATCTTATTGCAGGCATACCCGCCGAAGCATCTTATTGCATGCACTACACGCTGAAGCATCTTATTGCATGCACTACACGCTAAAGCATCTTATTGCATGCACTACACGCTGAAGCATCTTATTGCAGGCACTACACGCTGAAGCATCTTATTGCAGGCACTACCCGCCGAAGCATCTTATTGCAAGAACTACCCGCCGAAGCATCTTATTGCAAGCACTACCCACGGAAGCATCTTATTGCAGGCACTACCCATCGAAGCATCTTATTGCATGCACTACCCGCTGAAGCATCTTATTGCGGGCTTTGATCGGGGTTGTTTGCTTCATACTAATCGTAGTTACCTGCCTCATACCTGTATGGCATAAATCCTGTAAGTAATTTCACGCTGTATATGGTGTAACTGCAATTGATCAATTATTTTTTAGCCGCAACCATTTCTTTCGTTTCGTGCTTAAAGTTTGACGGAAAGTGCGTATCATGCGCGGTTTTCAACATATTTCAATAGAGAAAAGATAAATATACTGCAATACTTATTGTAATTTTTTAAAACACAGTAGTACTATGTAAATTATCTAAGAAATAATTTTGTGATTTTTACGGATCACTAAACAGTAGTTTATTTTATGCACGACTTTTATTTGATTCTCAGAAGCCTAGCCGAGAGCGCACGTGTGTGTGTGTGTGTGTGTAACACTCGATGTTCCGTTCCTTCCTTCCTTCCTTCTGTTTCCAAACATCTTGAGACAGAGTAAGGTACAATTTCTTTAAGGTAAAAAAAAATAAATCTAAAAGTGTAAGTTCGTATAAACTGCGCGCCCAGGGAAGGGATGCAAAACCGTATTAAGGGAAAATATGGCATTGAAAACCTTCACCCATGCCAGGTTCTCTTGGGAATAATAACGAAGGGAATCCGAAAGAAAGCACATTTTGGATAACGCCGCTTATATTCAGTATTTATCTTTTGTTCTTTCTCATCTCTGAGCAGAACTCGAGCACGAGATGTGTTCGCAATTCATTATGTAAAGGTTTTACCCACAATGAGATATTATGGTCTCATCACAATTTTCGTAGAAAGTGCAATTTATTTCGCAATAACCAACGTTCCAAATTAAACGATGGACGACCTTAATTTATTTTGTGCGCGTTGCTGAACCAATTAATTTTTCTTCAAAAACTTAGGGAACAATTTTTCTTGCAATTGCGCTCCTCTCGCTCTTATACTAAAACCCAGCGTGCTTGTCTCCATGGCCGTTAGGAGGATTAAATCGAGTTAAAGTGAACCCGCTTCATCACTCCACGCCTCCTGTGGACATAAGAGCCTGCATAAGAAGAAGAAGACGAAAGTTACTTCCCGGGTCAGGCAAGGAGCATTAACAGTACCCTGCCTTCCATGCAATTAAATGAGCCATTTCTCGACAACAGCCATTTTTCACAGACTTAGCGAATTGGATTTATCAAGGGGCGATGGGTCTTCCCTCCCCGCCGCATCAGTTAATGCGACCGATTTCATTTTTTTAACTACGGTCCCCCGGGCTTAAGTTGAAAAAGATGTGTTTTATAGTTGGAAAAAAGGAAATGACATCTTGACTGATCATTGCGAGAATCACGGTATTATTTGCAGTGCCGGACGGGCGATAAAAGCTGAGATTCAGTATCTCATTCTCATTTATTTTTACTGAGAACACCATTGTCCTTAATCTCATGAAGACGGAAAATAAAAGAAAACGCAGTAATATAATACCCTCAGAGCTCTGAATCAGGCTTATTTTCAAAAACCAGATTTTTCTAGGGGAAATTTTATTCTGGGTAATACATATTCATCGCACTTTTAACTACTGGAAATAAAAAATTTAGAGAGAAGGCGGTCGCTGCCAGCAGTTATACACTGCTGTCAGTGCAATCAATTTCTGCTTTAATACGCATATTTATGGCGTTGTGAAAGAAGCACACTATTCACAATTATTTCAGTAAGAATTATTTTCGAATTTGTATTGTTCCTTTAAAAGATAAACCTGAAATTTTACATATTTGTTGTCTTCAGCAATGTTATAAGCGTAAAACTACGTTCAAAAAGTTCCGGACCTTTTTATATTTAAAAAGAATGAGTATACCTGTTTATGCGGTGCTTCCTTCGAAGTAGTTACCCTGTGCAACTATGCATTTTTGCCAGCGCTCATACGAAGATTTAAATGCAGATTGCAAGCCTTCTTTTGCCACATCCTCCAGTGCCTCCATCGCAGCTCGTTGCACTTCTTCGGAACTTGAGAAGTCGCCCCTTAAGGAAATTCTTCATCCGGGAAAAAGGAAAAAGTCACACGGGGCGAGATCAGGGGAATACGCTGCCTGTGGAAGAACGGGAATGCGATGTTTGGACAGGTAATCGGACACCAGGAGGGATCTGTGAGCCGGCGCATTATAGTGATGAAGCACCCACGCGTTGCTCTTCCAAAGATCGGGTCGCTTCAGTCTCACTGATTCTCGGAGATGTTTCACGACGTTGACGTACTCTTCTTTAGCGGCTGTACGACCATGTTGAAGGAATTCCTTGCGTACGACCCCCTTGCAAATCAAAGAAAACTGTCAACAAGACCTTTCCTTTGGAGCGATCATTCTCCAAAGGAAAGATCTAAGACCGTCCTGACCTCTCATCGTCCTCGAAACTCTGTCGCCCGTTTTCAAATCGTCGATACTACTCAAACTCTAGTTCGACTCACTGCACTCACCGTACGCTGACTTAATCATTTGAAAAGTCTCAGCAAAAGATTTTCCCAGCAAAACACAAAATTTTACACTTGAACGCCGTACAAAATTCGACAGCGTTGCCCTCGCGACGTAGAACCTCGAATGCCTGTAATCACGAACTACGCACATACGCTGTACATGTTGGATCTGGATTAAACCGGTTCTAGCAACGAACAGATTATAACGAGAAGTTCGGGACCGACGGAAACCTTGTTAAATCCGGTAGATCGCTAAATCCGTTTTAAGAAGAAAATTCTCTTCAGGTAAACATATGCATACGTAATAATATGTATATGCGTTTACATTATATAAACGTAACAGTTGGACATATTTGAAAGATATAATTAATTAACTGTGTTAGTGTGTGACGTACCTACTTGAAAGGAGACGCACATATCGGGACGGCAAGTCGCAGCGATAAGTCCTTGCCGTCGTAGCTTAATCGGGAAAGCAGTTGCTCCGGAGAGTAAATAAGGAGGGTTCGAGCCCCACCACCGGCAGGGTGCGAATAGTGTTTTCACTTTGGCGCCTTAATGTAAAAATGAATGTCATGGCAGTTAGGTTCTTCAAAATATTTTTGATGCTTTTTCCACACATTGTCTGGAATTAAATTCTTTATTCTACAGTGTGCCCCTTCAAGCATGTGTGACGTATATTCTAAAATAACTTTCATTTTTAGTTCATTTTCCTATTTAAATTATAGTTTGTTCTCCTTTACACTTTCCAAACTTAACGTGATACCTTCTCTCTCACATGAATGCAGTTGGCAACACTTTTGAGGTCGGAGACAGTGACGTATGAATGTGATAAGAACGATAGATAAAAAGGACGATACAGTGGTTGCTTAATGTATGTGTGGAGATGTTCGATCGCTGTTAATAGAGATACGTGAATTGTAATAATAGCAGTGCTACATTGTGGATGTCATCATTCGTGCTGGACCAATAAAAGGTGATCGTAAGTCTGACTTTTGTATATGTTTCGTCTAGCCGTAAGAAGCTAAATTAGAAACTATTGCATCGTATTCTCATTTAGTTTAACATCTCTTTAGTCATGGTTTTTAGACATAACGTAACACCAGTCACGCAAACGAAAGAGGGTTACGTTATACATGGTTTGACGGCTAACCCGGAAACTTTGATTCCTTACCAGCCCTTTCTCATGGGGGAGAGTGAACATATGTAACGTACCGATCTAAGAGGTGACGCACATGTCAAGACGGCAAGTCGCAAAGATAAGCCCTTGTAGGCGTGGTTTAATCGGAAAAACAGCCTCTCCAGAGTGTGAAAGATGTGGCTGCAAGGCCCACCGCCGGCAGAGGGGCTTGTGTTTTAACAAATTCTATAGTTCATTAATTAAAACATTCAAGTGTATTCAACTTAATAGCCCCGTGAGATTAGCAACTTAACACACATGAAGCAAATGCAGCATCAATCCTCCCATTGCAAAGCTCGCTTGGAAGGTGAAAGGGGAAATGGACACAGTTCCAGGAATTGTTATATTCTGTTTTCCTTCGGCGACATCCCTATTTCATTACTCCCTGTTCACTCTCTGCAATTGTCACCCAGAAATACTCTTACATTTGCGAAAGCCCCATCCATCCTCTTTTGCCTAGGAATAGGTGGTCTTAACTCTGCTGACATCTAAGTCATAGCCTCTTTGACTAGATGGTGGAGACAGTCATTTGCACAACTCGCTTATTGAGCATTTGATGTACTACATCACTGTTTTTCTATCAACATTATCCCGCTAACACACGAGGATTACCATGTGCAGTTGCAATTTCGTCCTGTATGCTACCATTCCTATTCCTCCATTAGAAGACAGTGCGCAGAAAATTTTCTCTGACTCGTTAAATATGGAATTTCTTTCCATTTTTTTTTACTTTGCTTATTAAAAGAAATCACCTTAGCTTTTCTTTCCCTCATCAAATTCGTGGCCTTCGTTAATATTTTTTATCGTTGAAAACAGTCAAATTATTTTCAATTTAACATTATACTAAATAAAAGTTCTTGTTTTGCGTGTCGAATCCTGGATGTCGCTAATTACGTGCTCGTTATATGGGGGTTCTACCGTAATACAGTACGTACAGTATACCAGGCACTGCGATGCTACGAAAGAAATTTCGAGTGATTTGCATAGTGGCGTCTTTTGGATGTATTCCTATATCCTAAATAGCTAAGGCATCCTATATAGCTAAGGCATCCTCCATAGCTAACTACGATCTCCGAAGCGGCGCGGATTGTGGATTGTTCACGTGCCGCTGTAATGAGTACGTATCAAAATTGGTGCACAGATGGTCAAACGACAAACCGTCGTCAAGCGGTGTGCCGTCCGCAGCTCGTTGATGCCAGAGGGGAGCGGAGACTGTCGTGCATTGTTCACAGCGACCGCAGGTCGACATTGCGACAAATTACCTGCAGCTACAAGAGTGGTGATCAGGACAATGTGTCACAGCTCACAATTCATCGCAGCCTTCTGCGCATGGGCCTGCGTAGCTGAAGACTCAACCTGAGCCCCATGCTCACTGCAAGTCATCGCCAACAACGCATAAAATGGGACCATGATCGTACAGACTTGGACCGTGGATGATTGGAAGAAAGTGGCCTGGTCTGACGAATCAAGATTACAGGTGCATCACGTATACGGCCGAGCGCAGATACGCCGAATACCAACGGAGGTTATGGCGTTTGGATGCAATGTTGGGCGGAAACAGGCCGCCGGAGGTGGTTTATGCTGTGGGCGATGTTTTCGTGGGACACTTTAGGCCCCATTATCCCAATAGCACAATCCCTGACAGCTGTCAGGTATGTGAACAACGTTGCGGACCAAGTTCAACAATTGATGGCAAGTGTGTTCCCTGCTGGTGATGGCCATTACCAACAGGATAATGCTCCATGCCACACTGCCTGAATCGTCAAGAAGGGGTTCGAGGAACATTCTGGTGACTTTCTGCTAATGCCCTGGCCTCCAAATTTACCTGACATGAAACTAATCGGACATTTGTGGTTTGACTTGGAAAAGCGGGTTCATGCTAAAAACGCCAACGATCTCCACATTCGTGCCGAAGTGCACGGTAAGAGTCAGGTGAGATCTCTGTGCGATAGGCATGTCCAGGAGCCGCCGTAGATGTGCGTAAGGGCAACTGACGGAGATTGAATCAGGCCGTATCGACGGGATGAGAGAGGCAGGGTGGCCGGCACGCCGAATCGGCTCCCATTTGGACAGTGCGATGCGATCGTCTTGGGAGCAATGGACACGGGAAGGCACCCGGACACGGCGGAATGGCTCTGGACGATCCAGACACACCACCAGCAGAGAGAACCGTGGGATCATAAGAACGGCACGCACAGATACAAAGACGTCCTTGTCCAATATCCAGAGACATGTGGCGGCTGTACACGAGACTCCTGTGTCAGCCAAAACCACTTCCAGACGTCTGGCAGAGGCGAATCTGCAATCTCGACGGCCCTCAGGTTCTGTGCCATTAATTCCTGACCATCGTAGGCGTTGATTTCAGTGGTGTCAGCAGCACACACCGTGGAATGCTACGGATGGGTGACTTATAGTGTTGAACGACGAATACCGCTTCTTAATGGGAGCGGACGACCACCTTGTTAGTGTGGAGGACCGCAGCCTCATTGTACAGCGGTACACGTCCCTCGTAGTGAACCGAGGGACGTTGACAGCCCAGATTCTGCGGCCCCATGTGCTGCCTCTCCTGGCGGGGCTGCCCGGAGCCACTTTTGAATAAGATAACGCCCGTCCGCACACGGCGTGGTTTTCCCAGGACTGTCTACATGCTTCGACGTTTCCGTGGCCTGCCAGATCGCCTGATCTCTCACCCATCAAGCACGTCAGGGACCAGATGGGACGCCAGTTTTCTCCGTGCTCCAGTGTTCGTGATTTAGAGCGTCAGACGCAAGACGTTTGGGCCAATCTGTCCAAGGATAACATTCGGCGTGGCTTTGACGCCATGCAGGACCGTATCACCGCATGTATCCGAGCACGATGAGGTCTGACGCGGTAATAACGCTGACCGGAATGTGTACTATATGTACGCGAGAAATCGTCTTGCTACTGTGATATGGTAATAACTTCTGTCCTTGGCAGTGTATGTTGGGCGTTTACTCTAAAATAATAAAGCAGAATTATCTCTTCAATGAAAAATCTGACGCCTGACAAAGCATGATGTTATACACTCATCGCCAAAAAAATAGGTGCGCCCAGAAGGAAGCAACCGACAGGAATGAAACTTGGCGGGCAGGTTCGATTTCGATGAAATTTCGTAAAAATGGTTCGATTTCGATGAAATTTTAGTATGCGGTAGGGGACCACCTGGGGACGAACCCTTTTGAAAATGGGACAAATGGGATCAAAGGTCACGACGTAGGAGCGGGATCCATTCCATTGCACTTATGCGTCATGACTTGCGTAAATATGGCTCGATTTCAATGAAATTTTACTATATGGTAGGGGACCGCCTGGGGACAAACCCTCTTCAAAATGGGTGAATTAGTATCAAATGTCAGGACATAACAGCGGGATGCATTCCATTGCCCTTGTGCGTCATAACGTGCGTAAAAATGGTTCGATTTCGATGAAATTTCAGTATGTGGTAGGGGACCACCTGGGGACAGACCATATTGAAAATGGACGAAATGAGGTCAAAGGTCAGAGCATTGGATTGCGATCCATTCCATCGCCCTTATCCCATATTATTAAGGTGGACGTCAAGTAATTTTGCTTCCTATACTTCCAATGGAAAAACTTTCGTACACATTTCCTTCACAATTAATGTGTTATCAAGGATGAAAATTTGACATCGATTAAAATAACTTCATATTATAACTTGGAATGCTTAATATTTTCTAAAACATAACCATAATTATATTAAAAATCAATAACTTTTCCTTTGGTGGTGTGGAAACCAGAAAAAGGATGGCGCGACCTGTACTTTTGGTGACGTCAGTAGACAAACAAATGTTGGATTGCATAATTATGGTTACGTTTTAGAAAATATTAGGTATTCCAAGTTATAAAATGAAGCTATTTTAATCGATTTTCAAATTTTCATCCTTATGAACGCATTAATCGTCCAGAAAAAAAGATGGCGCGACCTGTATTTTCATGACGTCCGTATACAAACAAATGCTGGATTGCATAATTATGGTTTTAGAAAATATTAAGTATCGCAAGTTATAAAATGAAGATATTTTAATCGATATTCAAATTAATTGAGAAGAAAATGTGTACAGAAATGTTTCCATTCGAAGTACAGGAAGCAAAATTTCTTGAAGTTCACCTTAAAGGTGCAATTCTTGTATGAATGTAAATTTTATTTTGAAAACAGCTCTAAGGATTTTGATGAAAGTCTCTAGTCTACTGTTTTCTGGTACTAGAAATCGATTTAGCTTGATCTCGACTTTAGGAAAAGTCGTTTAGTGGGCTAAATAACCACCCCGAATTACCACGTTTTTAGTGTAGTGTTATGGCGTCGTTTCATTAGATGTTGGCGCGCGGTCACGCCATCTGTCTCATTACGTCACACGTTGTGTGTGGATCCTATTAAAGTTTTATGACGTCACACTCCTGCGAGCAGATGGTCGTGATTCCCATCGGCCTCATTACGTCACGCGTTGTGTGCGTATTTTCGTCCGCACGATAACTCGCGTAAAAATTGTTCGATTTCGATGAAACTGTAGTATTTGGTATGGGAACACCTGGGAAGAAACCCTACTGAAAGTGAACGAAATGGGGTCAAAGGTCCGGACATAGGAGCGGGATCCATTCCACTGCTCTTATGCGTCATAACTAACGTTAAAAAGGTTCGATTTCGATTAAATTTTAGTATGTGGTAGGGGACCACCTGATACGAACCCTATTGAAAATTGGCGAAATGGGGGTCAAAAGTCAGGGCACAGCAGTGAGAAGATAAATCAATTTTCTTATTCGTCAGAAGCGGGATCTACTCCATAGCCCTTATGCATCATAATTTACGTAAAGTTGCTTCGATTGCGACAAAACTTTATGATGTTAATTTGGAGGTATACTGAACCAGTTCTGTTGAATATTATCGAAATGGGATCAAAGGTCAGGTCACAGGAGTGAGATTTATTCCACAGCCATTTTCCTCATAGCTTGAGTAATGATTTCTAGTATGTTGGAAATCGTATCATAATCAATGCATTGCATGATTTTACTAACTTGTTTTTGTGGTTACTGTTTCAAAATATTCATTCAGAAATAGTTTGTCTGGTGGTCAGCAAGGTTGCGAAGGTATGGGGGTTGAGTTGTGACATCGTGATTGAACGCGGGAAGTTTCCTTTTGTTTTGCTTTAAAAAATCACCCATAGGGGAAAGGGTCTACGCCACATGGCACCCCATTAGTGGGCGGAGAAATACTGATACACAAGATATATCTTGCCGGTGAATCGCTTTCACAGCATTAATAGTGTAATCAGGTTAACTTTGCCCCAATTATACACTATCTACCAACAAGTAATTGGACACCCCTGCAATCGACGATATCTGCGGTCCTGATACACGTCACGTCCGCAGCCATTAAATATCGTGTGGGAAACAACAACGCAACCAGTCGCATGCAAGGTGCCACGCAGTTCGGAGGTCTCTGATTTCGAGAAAGGTGTAATTTTTTTTTTTTATGTGGAGGTTTAACGACCACCGTGAGCAACTGAATGGGCTATAAGCAGTCGCCCGTCCCTAATTTAGGGTCACTGGTTCCAGGGAAGGGAGAGAGCCAGTGCCGTCAGACAAACAACATCCATGCCTCACCGGGATTCGAACCCGGACCCCTTTTGGACGAATGATCAGAGGACATCGCATTAGACCACTGCGCCACCGGGGCGGCAAAGGTGTAATCGTCGGGTATCACAGAAATGGCCGATCCATACGTGACATATCCAACGAGTTGAAGTACCTAAAATCGACAGTGGCCTACGTGACTGGCAAGTGGAAGATGAGAGTTGACTGTCGGAATGTGCCCTGACCCGGCAGACCCACAAAACTGGGAGTTAGAGACCGACGGGTGCTGGCCAGAGAAATTCGGAAGAACCGCACCAAATCGATGGTCCACATCCGCGAGGAGTTTCAATAGGCATCCGGGAGTGTTCTTTCGATGAATACCATCCGTAAGGAAGTCCATCTGCTCGGTTATCATGGACGTGCTGCAGCCCACAAGCCTTTGATCACCAAGTCCAATAGCGCTGCTCGGCTAACGTGGTGCAAAGAACGTCGACAGTGGACCGTTGAATAGTGGAAACAGGTTCTCTGGAGCGACGAATCAAGGTTCACCCTCACCCGTTCGGATGGCAGGGTCTGGGTTTGGCGTCTGCCTGGAGAACGCCTCCTGCCTGAATGTATTGTGCCAACTGTGAAGTTCGGCGGCGGTGGAATTATGCTATATGGGTGTTTCTCCTGGTATGGCACGGGACCCGTGGTCGCAATTCCTGGTAGACTCAACGCCGAGACCTACTGCACCATTTTGGATGACCATGCGCTTCCTATGTTGTGGCAGTTTTACGGGGTGGACCCATGTTACTTTCAGGATGACAATGCCACCTGTCATGTTGCGAGGTCCACCATGGCTTGGTATGGTGACAATGGGGTTAATCGAATGGACTGGCCTGGGCATAACCCGGACCTTAACCCTATAGAGCACCTCTGGAACGAGTTGGAGCGTCGACTTAAGGGGTGCCCCCACCGTCCGAAATCGGTGACCTGTCTTTTCCAAGCCGTGTGGAAGAAAATGCCGCTAGCAGTCGTACAACGCCTGGTTGAGAGTATACCCCGGAGGGTCGCAGCTGTAATCGCAGCTCGTGGAGGCTCCATCAACTATTGAAGGTGAATAAACTTCGTTTTTCTTTGCTATCACAGGTGTCCAATTACTTGTTGGTAGATAGTGTAGTATATAATTGTTTGGAAATGGAAAAATACCTAGCATAAGCAGGGTCGCTGTTTCTTTGATTTTGTCCATCGAAGAGGCATATCGGTTGTATGTTTCTGGTCTCGAACTGACTTGGCTTCGCATTTTTTTTTACCCTATTCAAAATTACATTAGTGTTGACTGCTACAGCATTTCACTCCCCTGTGTTTACGGAAAGAGGAAATGCATGAAAAATGAAAACGTAGAAATGTATTGTCCTTTCGTAATCGACCGGAATTCAAACCAAAGTTGGGCTGAGAAAGCTTGATTTTTAGATGTTCCAAAAGAAGTTCCTAAAATATTTTAAGATGAGAAGAACAAATTCTCAGTAACTACCTAGAAAAAATGAATATAAAATAATAACCGATGAATCCATTTACAGAATAAAAGACTGTTCTTCCTAACGGATAAATCAATTTCCTTATTCTTCATAAAGAATTTCAAATTTCTTTGTTCTCTTTTCTCCTCCTGTGAATCTGAATCAATAAAATATGTATCGCAAAACAAACGCTTATCCTTTTGTAGTTTTATCAAAGGTGAAGTGTCTTTAAGGCCACAAAGGGCGAAAAGAATCAGAGTAGGGAACAGAATGATTTTTACAAAATCAATAATCATTGTGACGAACCTGGAAGAATAAAATTCGTATTATTAACAAAAGAGCATTCTCCCCACATTTCTTGAAATATCTTAGGCAACTTTTCGTGGCACGAGAAACAGACAATTGCCTGCGTTTCGGATCTATTGTGCGTGTATTTGAGAGTTGCTTTCTTAATGACCCTGAGAAAATTCAGCCATTCATCGAGTCCAACCTTCTCTATCACAGATGGTTTATGACGAACACCCTATCCTAATATAAGCGGCGACCTTGACGATAAAGCACGAAGACAAACATTGGTTCTCCGATAGTGACGGAAAGCAAGCCATCCGCTTTCACTCCACTCCCCCCCCCCCTTGCCCTTCTCCCACCCCAATGTATAATTAGCATTCTTCTCTGTCTTCTAAAACCTCTAATTAAAACCATCGATGACAAACGAGACCGCACACAGCAAAGATCCGTCGCAAGGCCTTTGTCTTTCGTTGGGGTTGATGTTTTAATTAACGCCGATTCGCGATGGCGTGGGGCTAAAGCCATTGCTGTCTTCGCAATGAGGTGACTTTAAAATGGCGGCACCGTACAGTACTGCGTCACGGCTCCTGCTGATTAAATTAATCAGGCAGCTTCCACGTGAGATATCCCCTTAAACTCTCAGTCCTTGTTTGCCTGGCGACGAATAATTTACTGCACACAAAGGGATAGGATTTAGCTGACGTTTCGATACCAGGGTCATCACCGAAACGTCTTCTCTTTGGCCTGACGGATGCGCTGAAAGAGGTGCAATGGAACATGAAGTCCATTATGAACAGCGAAGTTTTGATTAATTTGATAAGGTGTCTCTACAACTGACACACCAGGTCACTAAACCGAAAACATATGTAGCCGCACTGTGTTCTTGAATTTTCGTGAAAAAATAAAAACGAATTAGAAAAGACAGGAGTAAGGAAGACTTCTTTCAGACTTAATGGTATGAATTATTTATAAACTCATCTATTGGGTAAATGCATAAATTCTCACCATTTCTGGTTGCCCGGGAAGGAAGCTTTCTATTGTGTTTCGAAACGTAAAGCACCGTGAAGTTAGCCCGCTTTAGCGTGATAAAACCGGCAGCTTTGACGAATTCAGTTCGTTTTAATGAACTGAATTAATTATTAGGGTGTTAACTTTAGTTTTAATAAAGCGAACATATTAGCTATTTTTTTGCTTCTTGCGCTCGATACAGAAAAGCGCGGCCACCGAGGCGCGTAGGTACATATCCGCTCAAAATGGACGAATATGCAGAGATAGGTTCGGAGATCAGACGTTTGAAGATAAGCCCCGTTCTGGAAACCCTTCTGACGCATGTGTCGAATTAAAATTTATCTTTAAGGTCCATCCAGGGTCATAGCTAGGCCACAAAGCTAAAGGCGGTGGCAGTAGAGTCCTCGGGGGGGGGGGTAGGCTCTGTGTACAACTACAAACTGCATTTTGCGATGAATACAGAAGCAACTTTTGCTTTGTATTAAATTCCTTTAGGAAATTTATTTAATTAGGGAATAATTATGCCAAAAAAAGTAAAAATAATTAGGAATGAAATAAAATGGGGTAGAAAGAAAACAACTCTTTTGAAATATAAGAAATAAATCACATTCTTTGAATTTGCTTGATGGTGGTTGAGCTGCTCGTTCCTTGTCGTTGGTCCATAACCCCCAACCAGCGAGATTTGTTTTTAGTTTACTGGGGTTTTTTCTCCGTAGATATACAGGCAATGGCATCGGGGATTGACTGATATCATACTTCCACTTTGTCTACTCCTCTGCTTCAGTTCCACATTTTTCTCCATCTTTAGTCGCATATTCTACTTAGCTGATGCTCTGTGGTAACCACTTCTTACCGTGGTTAATAGCCACACACCCTTTCTCTCTAGAAAACCAAAAGCATTAAAATCCTGCCAAATCAACTCTTTTCTGTAGCACAAGCATCGTAAAACCGCTTCAAACGGACAAAAACAAAGAACGAAAAGATGTTGAAAGTTCTCCCTGTCGCGCGAGCAACGATTTCCCTTTAGCTCTGTTTTTCCACACGCAGAGGAGGACATTTAGTTAAAATGTCCCCATGAGAGCACTTTGTAGGCAACGAACTACTGGAAGCTTTAAAACAGCAGCTTAGCATCTTATAGTCACCAAATGACGTAAAGAGGCCCACCTAATGCTTCTACCTCCGTTACTCTTTCTTTCTACCGTTTTTTTTATTGCAAATCTCCAAAAATCTTAAGTTTCTCCGAGAAAAAAATAAAAACCCCAAAAAACCGCATTTCTCTTTTCTACCCCAAAACACTAACAAGCTTTGTCACCATGTGGAAGAGAATCATTAGCGCAACTGTTCTTACTGATTCACTTTTAGAAGTAATTCCTCTGTAGTTATTTATCGTTTGTGATGTATCACCTCAATTTTCCTTCTTTTCAACCCTTCTACGACCATAATGCCCGAAACGCCCTTACATCTAAACTACCACGTTCGGCCGAAAACGCCCGTCTAGAGTGAGTAGGATTTCTTACCTCCACCTGTTCTTTGGATTTAAACGGCCTCTACGGGACTAGCAGAAGTTATATTCAGCCACCATTGTTGTCGTAAACAAATAAGTATATAAAAAACAGGCGTTAGTATCTACCGGGGAGATATAATTTACTCTCATGACATTGGATGCCTTCTCCGTGGAAAAATGCAGTGATCGCCCCCTGGGAATCTTCTGAAGGTCCATACACACCAAGACTATAGATCGGAAGTGATCGATCGCTAATCCTTCTTGTTATCTTGAAAAGGGGAAATTCTGGAAGGAACAGAATACACTTAATATGCACTATTGACGTTAATTAGGAACACCAAACTGAAGTTATCACTCATTCCACGTTTATAAGTACGTCACGGAAAAATTCTCATCGGCCGCCATCGGGAATCGAACCCAGGGTCTTCCACTTACGCGCCGGACATGCTACCACTGCACCACAGTGGCCTCGAATTCTTCAGACTCACGTACGACTAACTGCCAAACCACATAGCAGGTTGCTTCTTGGAGCCGCGCACAATGCTGGGGATTCACCAAAGATAGAAAGCAGCAACTGAACAAATAACTAGGAGGCGAATGAATAATTAATACACACTATTGACGTGGATTAGGAACATCAAACGGAAGTAATCTCTTTCCACTATCAAACCATGTGGTTTGGCACTTAGTCGTATGTGAGTCTGGAGAATTCGACCTCCTAGTCATTTGTTCAATTGTTGCTTTCTATCTTCGGTGAATCCCCAGTATTGATGTGCGGGGCTCCAAGAAGCAACCTGCCACGTGGTTTGGCAGTTAGTCGTACGCGAGTCTGGAGAATTCGAGGCTGCTGTGGTGCAGTGGTAGCACGTCCGGCGCGTAACCGGAAGACCCTGGGTTCGATTCCCGGTGGCGGCCGATGATAAGTTTTCTGTGACTTACTCATAAACATGGAAATGCGATGACTTCCGTTTGATGAACAAAATACACGTTCGGGAGTTATGGTATTCTGAGCGACACAAGGTTTCAGGATCTTGGTCGTTAAATGGTTAAAAAATGTAATGCACCATAAAATAAGGAAAAGTATTTATTCCTATAATAAAATGCAAAAGTCATTTTCATAAATCAGTGAAATTTAAAGTTCGAAGAATATGCAACTTGTACTTTCTAGGGGAAGGGAAGGGGGCCTGTTTGCCTTGCAGGGGAGGGCAGTTCAGCCCCTCTAGCTCCCTGCAAGCTACGTCTCTGAGTCCGACCCTCATCCAATGTACGAAGATATCGAAGTGTTCATCGAAAAACTTTCTTGAAGAGGATTCAAGCAACTAGAATGGTTCGAAAACAGGATGAATGTGTACCACATAAATTATCGGTTAACAGCTGAATGAACAGAGTCACAGTAAAGACTACCTCTGCAAGCTAGGTACAAACCGATCGGTTGTTGGGTCGAATCATGACTGGGAACGCAAAATTGGGTGCTATACAAAAAGGTTGTGGTTGTTGCAGACATTTTATGCAAAAATCATGCCAAACGCTTTCTCGGGCATGCAGCCAAGGTCTTCTGCAGGAGACACATTCCTTTCCCACTGGGTGGTGCAGTAAGGGAGCGACACGTATTCCTACGTATGTTTACGATGGGGTAAGCAGGCCGGCACTTGGAACTAAAGGAATAATGTGCAAGAAGTGTCTAAGAGTTTGTCTGTTGCCTCGGACAGAGAATGCCCCACCCAGAAAATTTATTGAAAGAATATAAGTGCATTGAGCTTACTCTAGAAGAAAAACACTGACATCCACCGACGAAGACAGATCTTTTCTTGGGACAGCTGTCGTGTGTGGCAAGCACTGAACAGACATACACTGTTAAACATTTTGTGGTAAGTTGTAGCAAAAGGTGGTGCTACACCAGCAGCACCACTTTCTTAGAAAAAATACACCATTCTGTGGTACAAAATAAACCCGCAAACAACATGGTGCAACCTCGTACCATAACGTAATAGAAAGTTGAACCACGTTGTCGTTTTTTTTTTTTTTTTGCGAAACTAGGTGGTGTATCCTTTCTCAGAAAATGGTGCAGCAGGTGCAGCACCACATTTTGGTGAAACCGACCACAAAATGTTTAACTGTGTAGCAGAGGTCTTGCGGTGCGATTCGAAAAGAGCACGAACCTTTGGGATGGGAGATTACTGTGTCTGTCCACCAGATCTAAGTGTGGGTAACCCCTTCAGTGCGGAGAAACGGTTGTTGACCTGCAAACACTGCTGATTACTTGCTGAATCGTAGAAGCCAATAAAAGGTGAAACTTTTAGCCATCTTGAAATGAAATTGTGACACATTGTGTTTCCTGTCTCTTGGATTACCGTTCTTCCACAATACTATGCAAGTAGAGTATATCTTACTTCTTTTTCTTAGGCTGGTGAACTGAAATGAACTAGCCCAAACTGAAAGATATGAGCAGCCAGTAGAACTTGAACACACTGATGGGCGCATAATTAATATAACGCCCTCTGTGTAAATAATCACGTATATATGGCTTGCTATGCCAATAAGCGCACCTGCATATGGCAATTCGCATCCTTTCTGGCACGATACAGAAAGGATGCGAATTACATCCTTCAATGACAATAATGAACAACTCAAAGGGCTATAAACGGTCGCCGGTTTCTAATTTGGGAATACTGGTTTCAGGAAGGGGAGACAGCCAGAACCGTAAGGCAAGCACACCCCGGGCCCGCGCCACAGCTTGAAAAACTTCAGCGCCAGGGCGGCATTTGCAAACTTAGCAGCAAGATCATTCTAAGAACCTCTCCGGCGATCCCATAATAATGGCGCCAGGAGCCAACTACCTACACCTGCCTCCCATTCTCTACGACTCTGCTCTACACTGTCGTTTTTTTTTCTTTTCTTTTAGAAATATCTCTCACTAGCAACGTTCTATAATGAATTTCTATCTTTTCAACACAACAGAGTTCCATTAGTTGACGTAAAAATGATGAGTTGCATACAGTTTCATTTCCTCTCCGTGTTGCATACAGTATTCAAAACAAGAAACCCATTCTGTCATTATAATGTGTGTAATTTATTTCGGACTGCATATTACAAACAATGCTCCAAATTGTTCTTTTAT
This sequence comes from Macrothele yani, assembly GCA_039090855.1. Lineage (NCBI taxonomy): Eukaryota > Metazoa > Arthropoda > Arachnida > Araneae > Macrothelidae > Macrothele > Macrothele yani. The sequence continues at coordinate 163,233,319 of CM077029.1, read as the reverse complement.
ATATGCTATATAATGAATAATTACAATTCCTTCATTTAAAAGTTTTGTTACTTTGCCTACAAAAATAGTAATAAACAGTGTTTCGTCACAAACTGTACGAGAAAGAAAGCCAGTTTCATTTCTATTTGCAATGCCTGGATCATCTAACATGAAATAATGTTATTTAAGTTTGTTTTCTTGCTTGCATGTACGCCATTTCAAGTGCCTAAACTGAACGAAAAATAATTACGAAGAGAATTCGTAGCTACAGCTAGTACTCTTGAACGGTATAAACAACAATATACAGAATGCCAAGCAGAAACCAAGTGTATTGTTCTCAGGCTGATGCGGATAAAAGTAACTATATCTTCCCCTTCTTTTAATGTATATACTTAAGAAATTCCTTCGGGGTAGAAGAAAGCATTTACCTGCCACGTTCTACAGCTCGCAACGAGAGAGAGAGAGAGAGACATTGCAACATACTCTCAATTTAAATTTAACTAGACGAAACTCGTCGGAAACGACGGATAGTTTTTTTTGAAAAGAATAAACTCATATAAAACAACAAATGTAAACTTTATTAGATTAACAGTTTCTTTCAAGCACTTCAGTAAAGACAATAGTCCAGGTTCGTGATTTTTTGTTTCTGACTGAAGATTTAACGACCTCCGTGAGCGACTCAATAAGCCATAAGCAGTCGCCCGTCCCTAATTTAGGGTCGTTGGTTCCAGGGAAGAGAGAGAGAGACAGTGTCTTAAGAAAAACACAACATCAATGCCTCACCAGGATTCTAACCCGGACCCTTCACGAGCGAATCATCATAAGCCAGCGCTTAGACCACTGCGCCGCAGGAGCGGCCAGGTTTGTGATGAGCATCAAGGCTGCACCTTTTTACAGTCGTAAAATGTGAGGCGGAAGCCCACTCATCTCGAACGTGTGCAAAAATTCAACTGGATAGCGCACTCTTTCACTCCTATCTTTTTTTTTTTTTTTCTTGATTGGAGGTTTAACGACCACCGTGAGCAACTCAATGGGCTATAAGCAGTCGCCCGTCCCTAATTTAGGGTCACTGGTTCCAGGGAAGGGAGAGAGCCAGTGCCGTAAGACAAACACAACATCCATGCCTCACCGAGATTCGAACCCGGACCTCTTACGGACGAATGATCAGAAGCCATCGCTTAGACCACTGCGCCACCGAGGCGACACTCCTATCTTTGGTCACAATTGTGTTTGTAAATGTTGTTGGAATGCGATTCGCGTTGCCAGTACTGTTCACCCGTCGGAATCAACGGTTACTTTTCTTTTTTTTTTGTGTGTGTGTGTGTTGTGCGTGTTTTTTTTTTTTTTTTTTTTTGAAAAACTTATACAAAACAACAAATGTAAACTTTATTTGATTGACAAATTCATTCAACAACTTCAGAAAAGACAATAATCCAGGTTCGTGATGTTGTTTTTTGACTGAAGGTTTAACGACCACCCTGAGTAACTCAACGGCTATATAGCAGTCGCCCGTAATATTTTCAGTGACAATGGTCAACGGAATGTTTATTTACATCTTGACATAATGGGAAACGAATTTATAGGACTGGCGTGAAAATGCTCAAACAGCGACAAAGAGGAAAACTGCACAGAGCAGCAAAAGGTTGATGTGAGAGCTGAAGACCGGGGATCCGAGGAGTGCCGTACATGCCAACAGACGCAAGACTTTTCAACAGCTAACTACCCAATACAACAGAGGTTAAACCGGAACAGTAACTGTCTTGATCGTGCGTCGCACACTCGAACGTATGGGCTATAACAATAGACTAGCCCGACGGTATCCTCTCCTAAACACGGTTCATCGGCGCAAAAGAATAGCTTGGTGCAAAGATCATGCAAGTTAGACGATTGGAAAAAAGTGTGCTGCTCTGACGAGTCGCGTATTTTACTCCACTCCCTGGATGGTCGTATACATATTTGGAGCAAACAACACAAGGCCTTCGATCCATCCTGCACAGTGTCCACAGTACAAGCCAGTGGAGGAAGTTGTATGGTGTGGGGCATGGTTACCTGGCAGGAACGTGGACCCCTGGTGTATGTGGAACAAGGTATGACGGGTGCTCACTATCGTGAATTGCTTGCTGACTGTGCATCCAGAAATGTTGCACTATTTCCCGAATGGCGACGATGTCTTCCAAGATGACAATGCGCCGAGCCACAGATCCAGTATTGTGCAAGAATGATTTCACGAACACAGTTCAGACTTCCAGCATATCGACTGGCTTCCGAACTCCCCCGATATCAATCCCATAGACAACTTGTGGGACACTATGGGACGGCATATCAGGCGCCTGAATACACTAATCACTTCCATACCTACATTGGAGGCCGCATTACACACAGCTTGGTTAGCCATACCTTTCAACTGTTTTCGACATCTTAGTAAATTAATGCCACGTCTGATAGCTGCTTTACTGAGGGCGAAAGGAGGACCTACGAAGAATTAGGTAAGTGGTCATATTTCAGTGATCACTCAGTGTATGTTGAATCGATGCCACGTCTGATAGCTGCTGTACTGAGGGCAAAAGGAGGACCTACAAAGTGTTAGGTAGGTGGTCGTAATTCAGTGATCACTCAGTGCATGTTGAATTGATGCCACGTCTGATAGCTGCTGTACTGAGGGCAAAAGGAGGACCTACAAAGTGTTAGGTAGGTGGTCATAGTTGACTGATCACTTGGTGAACTAAAGTATTTAAAAATAAACAAAAAACAAGAAATTCGGTTTTGAGAGGAAAGATGAATTTTCTTCCCTTTTTCCTCCAATCAGAAAATTTAACTGAATTACTGCACAATAACTTGAATCCTGTTTTTACAAACGTCCTATCATCCGAAGTATCCAATGTGCAACACAAATAACAACCAAAAAAAAAAAAAGAAAGAAAAAACAAACATCACGGACACCACCTTTTCACTACAACTCCGGCTGTCGTTTCGGAAAATATTTACTTGGTATTTCAAAGCTGTGTGCAGAAAAGACGAACTGCGACAAACACTTAATTTTTAGTGAGATGCACAATGAGACTTTTGCATTTTTTGTAACACACTCACGTATGGATCTAATGTTCAAAACACTCATCATGAACATGCTTTTGAAATGCGCCAATATCATGCGGTCTCTTTCCCCATGAAGACTTCACCTACTTCAGCAAAAAAGCGATTGAAATGGAACAATTTCCGCTCCCTTCTGTTTCCTTAGGACATCGATTTAAGGGCAAATGCAACCACACAACGCCAGTGAGCTTGCTCCCAGAAGATGCAGCAGAAACTCTCCTCCGAGATGCCACAAAACTTTCTTCCTGACGGCTAAACACGATCGTAAAAGGGAGACTGTAGAGAAATTTCTATCGCCATTTCTGCACGTCCAAATGAATTTTATCACAGGTAACAAGCTGAAATTCTCTCCATTTAGAGAATGAAATCAACTCAAATATCATCTCAGGGGGAAATAAAATATTAATCACAAAACTCTACGATTCCTTTCAACAATCACCGGACAGCGGCAAACAGCCCAGACTTCAAGTAAACCAAACATATTCGCCGCTTCTCTCCCCCCTACTCCTGCTTTATTCAATCACCAATAAACAAGACAAAATCCAACTTAATGCACAGCATAGCCCTCATCTCACTCACTCCTATCTGCCAATTGGATGACCCCTCGTCACGTGTAAACTTTCGACGTAAGCTCTGGACGCACCTGCAAAAGGAAAGGTCATCCCCGCGACAAACTAACCAGTTTCTTCTCTTCTACATTTAATGTTCTCCTTTTGAATGGCTCAAAACGAAATATCATCGCCTTTATTTAAAAAAATAATAATATAAAAACAATGATATACTTCAGTAACACTACAATCACATAACTCAGTACTACTGAATTAGAACGTACTCAATTCCAGTTTCTGATAAAAAGTAATAATAAATACATTGGGAGCACTGTATTAAATTGTATCAGTGTAGAATAAGACAACATCAATCAAACTGGATCATGAAAAAAAAAGTAAAACTGCACTTAGATTACTTGAGAAAAACTCATTTTCCTCGGAAGCAAACATCGCTGTTGAAAAAAGACGAAAGAAAAAAAAAAGAATAAACAACACAAAAAACAAATTCATCTTGCACAGCTATTTCTAATTTTGAAAAGACTAAAGACTCCAGTTGGAATATTAATTCTTCACAAATGCGTTTCCTACCCTGGAAATTGTTTGTGCTGGAGGAACACTCAATAGATTGAAGCACAAGAATAGATTGTTGGGCAGTTGTATAAAGAAAAAACATGAAGACCGCTAAACCGAAGGTGAAAGACTGTGATAAATAGTGTTACTCTTTATATATCCATCCTAGAAAAGTTCGAAGATGGTGGGCTCCCAGACCTCCAAACAGTTCATAGATCAAAGGATCAAATGCAGACGATTTTAGGAAGGGAGTGTCTGATCCCAGATCTTAAACAACCCTTTGAAATAGGAAGCTAGGAGATTTGGGCTAGAGTGCCTGATAGGAAAGTGACACGGAAGCGAAGTACAAAGAGGGGAGGAAGACGCCATTATTTATTACCGGGGGGGGGTAGTTCTCGGGGTCCGACGGCTTAACGTGCCCATCCGACGCACGGCGGATATTTAGTGGTTCGAGAGTTCGTACCTGCCTGGGATCGAACTCTAGGTTTTTCTCCGTGGCAGTTATGAACGTTGACCCGCGGCCCAAGGAAAGAAAAGATTTCAGATCATATGCAGAGGATTTTAGAAAGGGAGTGCCTGACCCCATGTCTTAAACAACCCTTAGAAATAGGAAGCTAGGAGATTTGGGCTAGCGTGCCTGATAGGAAAGTGACACGGAAGCGAAGTAGAAAAGGGGGAGGAAGACGCCCTTATTTATTACCGGGAGGCCAGTACCCGGGGTCCCAGGGCTTTTTTTTTTTTTTTTTGATTGGAGGTTTAACGACCACCGTGAGCAACTCAATGGGCTATAAGCAGTCGCCCGTTCCTAATTTAGGGTCACTGGTTCCAGGGAAGGGAGAGAGCCAGTGCCGTAAGACAAACACAACACCCATGCCTGACCGGGATTCGAACCCGGACCCCTTGCGGACGAATGATCAGGGGCCAACGCCTTAGATCATTGCGCCACCGGGGCGGCTCCCACGGCTTAACGGCGGATATTTAGTGGATCGAGCGTTCGTACCAGCCTATGATCGAACCTGAGGTCGTTTCCGCAGCAGTCACGAACGTTGCCCACTAGGCCACCCGCGTCCCCAAACAGTTCATAGAAGATTATACCGCTCTTTATATGGAGACAGGTGGGTAGACAAAAACAGTCAAAATGAAGTAAGAAATTCAGTCTTAAAAACTCCTTAATAGACTTTTGTCCACCTATTGCCATGATACGCAGAGCCGGTTCAAGCAATTAAGCAAAGTATCTGGGCGCTTTGTCTAAGAAGAGCTTTTGACAACACAACTTGTAAAATTTTACTTCCTTGTCGCATTTGTCAACGCGTCTTCCTTCCGCCTTTATGTCTTTCTTTCTTTTGACACAAAACTACGTCTAACTCCGCGGATAGTATGGGGCGACTTACGGCAGACCACTTGTGACAAAAATAGGTCCCAACTGAAATCATTATAGCGTTAAAAATACGTCCCGCACACTGATCGTGTTAACATATTCGTAAACAGCATGGAGTCCAATTCGCGTACTGCGGAATACATTGTGCGCAGGGGAGATGATGCAATATTTCTGGGTTTGCCGCCGCGTTTGACTCAGTCCATCTCGGCAACGCGACTTTGTGTGATATCGTTTTAAAGCTCTCGACGAGATCTATTCAAATTTACGAAGAACATTTTGCAGTGGTTTGAACTGAACACTTTAAAAATTGTCTTCTTGTGAACCTGTGACTTTTGACAATATACCGGTTTATATGGACAACCGGGAGTCCAAAACGACTGTGCGTGGTGTCGTTTTAAAGATCTTGACGATATACGAGATCTATTCAAATATAGTATAAAGAACATATCGCAGAGGTTTAAACTAAGATTTAAAAAAAAATGTTTTCGTGTGAACGGGTTAACATTTTCGGCAATGCCGCGGAATTCGCAGAATGAACGCAAGCAAAAGTGAAGAAAATCAAAACAAGGGGCAAGAACAAGTGATGAGGAATGTAAGAAGCCCATGAAGACAAAACACCACGTTGGGTAATTCGTGTGTCGATTTGCGTTGTGTTCGCAATGTACCCAGCATTATTTGTTTCATATTTTTCTACCTTTAATATCATAGACCTGTGTTGGCTATTACAAATTAAATAAACGCTTTGAAACCGTACTCGACTAGCTCATTTCAACTCTCCGATCTGCAAGTTATAGTCCTACGTTCCAAACTGATGGCTCAATCAGAACTGAGCCTACCTGTATTTTTTTTCTTTGAGGAAATAATACAACTGTTTATTTTCTTGAATCCTCCTCCCGCTATGTCGTGTTTCCCCATTTTAAAAAGGCAGCTAACAGGAAAGGCGGAGGGGGGGGGATTTCGTTCTCTACAAATTTCACGAAGCATTTGTGTGTGTGTGTGTGTGTGTGTGAAAAATGCATAAGACATTGAAAAATTGTGCGTTTTTGTCTCTGTCTGGGATTACTCTGAGTGAAGAGGAGCATCAGGGACTCCGACCAGACTTAGTGAATCTAATTTACTCAATAATTTTACGAGAAGGGGCGGGGACAGTTCCTATCCTATATTTTTTAAGGTGAAGGAAATTACCATTTGCCTCTTGACAATTTGTGTGATTAAGTATACTTGAAAGACACTAAAACAACTTATCCCTAAACTTTTGGAGCAGGAATGAAACAGAGCAGCTGAACGCATGTGATGAACTTTTCGAAAACGCACCTTTGTGAACTTTTCGCAATGAGAGTTGGCATAATGTGTAGAAACATTGCCAACTTTCCCCAGCGAAAATCTCACAAAGGTGCTCCGAAGTGGCACTTTGCACCTGGGGGCGAACATGTTTTGAGACATTTCTGATGCTACGGGGAACGTTTCGAGACAGGGTGTTTTTGAAAAGTATTTTTTAAATGTTGAGTTACGGCTACATTCTCAGTTCTTCCAATCTGTTATATTATTTGGATTTTTGCAAAGTCATTGCCTGTACTTCGCTTTTACTATAGTTAGTATTTCGTTATCCCATTAACCTGGTGGAACATTTTAACTCAGGATTTGCAAAATAGGATGAAGTCATTTCGAACGAATATATTCGCCGTCTACTGGGGCGAGCAAACCCGCGCAAGATAAAGCGTTGCCCCCCCCCCCCCCCGGCCAACAGTGTTACAACAATAGCGACGAACACACGAAAGTCGAGAGATGTTTGTCACTTATTTCAACCAGTGTCATGACATCCGTGTCAAAGGGACTTCTCCTTCCTCACCATGCCATAGGTCAAGGCGTAGAGAATAAAAGACTGGAAAGGAGCGCATATCATCAATGATAGGTTTATGGTCGGTACTGTTCATATGAAAGGGGAAAGCAATTGTTTTGCTGTAGCTGTCCTAAAATCGGGTCTCTATGTAAACATTTTTTTCGCACACCATTTCATCAGGAACATCAGCCGCTTAAAAGGGTAAAGACTCTTGGGGTCAGATCAGCTAAGTGTCCGATTTTGTCAATTCTTTGTCATTTTTTATTCAATGCCTTCATTTCACACTGCTACAGGTGAAAATTTGGCTATTCTTCCACACACGGGCACACGGCTCATTTCTCACAGCTAAGACAGCGGAACGCTAGCCCAGCTCCGCGAGCGTGTACCGGAAGCATGAAGCTACTGTTTCCGATGCGGCAACTGATCTGTTGTTTACATTCGAATGCAAACATTATAGAAAGTGGCAAAGTGGTTATCTTTGCATTTTGTGCTTATTTTTTTTTTTATTTATCATGACTAACGTTGCTTTCATGAAAGAAAATATTTCATGGACTACATGAAAAACAATAACTTGGATGCTGAAAAACAACTAAAACAAAAAGAATGAACTTACCACTATATACATTCGAATACAGAAAAATTTTACTTTCGTATTTACAAGTAGTATTTTAATTCGTATTTACAAATATATAAAAAGAGACAATTTTAAAACAAAAGCATCGACGTTAATTGCCATTCGCGATTTACAGTATTATTAGAAGCATTTCTTCGAAGACGTCTGTGCTCCTGGCATTACATTCCCTTCGAAATATGGATTCCATCAATCGATCACCTAGATTGTCTTTATGTACACCTTGTTTCATTATGCTCCTTTTTAAATGACTCCAAAAACATACTGTTTGTATTCAAATCTAAACAGATCCGTTGCCACATCAAAAACAGTAGCTTGATGATTCCGGTACATGCTCACGGAGCTATGCTGGCGTACCGCTGTCTTAGCTCTGAGAAATGAGCCGTGCACCCGTCTGCGAAAGAATAGCCAAAACTTTCCCCACTCGATTTCGCAGAATTACTGGCAGGCTGCACTTTTCTGCACTACCTTCTTGCTCTTGTCACACAAGCTACAACATTAAGAAAGGTTTTGAAGAAACCGATGAAGTTTGGGAACGAATGTCGGTTTGGCGGGCACAGGTTCTGGAACACACGCAGATCGGGACCGCGCAATATATTTTCCTGTTTAAATAGTATAACTATACTAGCAATCCGAATTTCTTGGTGTAGAACAGAAATCAAATTTTGCCAAGCTTACGCGTGCTGAACGAGCATAACGTCTCACGTTTTTGAATGCCTGATTACGTTCGCATCTGTTCGTTTATTGTCAAGTCACCGTGTTTAAATTGTTGAAGCGTTCTATTATTCAGTTTGTTGTTTACCTTCCTTGAAGAAGCCATCCGGTTGATGTGCGAAAGCTTGAAAAATTTGATTTCTATTCCACACCAAGAGATTCGGATTACTAGTATGGTTATACTATTTAAATATAGTCCGTTCCTTGTTATTTAATTATTTTCCTGTAGTTCAGGACTTTCTCTGTAGTTGGCAGGCCAGTTGGCAGGCCAACTACAGAGCGACGTTCCGGTGGCGCAGTGGTTTAAGCGCTAGCTTCTGGCCATTAGTTCGAGGTCTGTTTCGAATCCAGTTGAAGCATGGAGCCATGGATGTTGTGCTTGTTTTTCGGCACTGACTCTCTCCCTTCCCTGGAACAAGTGACCCTAAATTAGGGATGGACGACTGCTCATAGTCCATCGAGTTGCTCAAGGTGGTCGTTAAATCTCGAATTAGCCGCCCCCGTGGCGCAGTGGTCTAAGCGATGGCCTCTGATCATTCGTCCGAAAGGCGTCCGGGTTCGAATCCCGTGAGGCATGGATGTTGTGTTTGTCTTACGGCACTGGCTCTCTCCCTTCCCTGGAACCAGCGACCCTAATTTTTTTTTTTTTTTTTGATTGGAGGTTTAACGACCACCGTGAGCAACTCAATGGGCTACAAGCAGTCGCCCGTCCCTAATTTAGGGTCACTGGTTCCAGGGAAGGGATAGAGCCAGTGCCGTAAGACAAACACAACATCCATGCCTGACCGCGATTCGAACCCGGACCCCTTACGGACGAATGATCAGAGGCCAGCGCCTTAGACCACTGCGCCACCGAGGCGGCACCCTAAATTAGGGATGGGCAACTGCTCATAGCCCATCGGGTTGCTCACGGTGGTCGTTAAACCTTCAAACAATCAGCTACCGTAACATCATATTAGAGTATAATGCTTACCAGAGAGAGGTATTTCGTTGTTTGTTACTTACGTTTGCTGTTGTTGTGAAGTGTCCACTGCATACATCTGTACCATAATGTTTGGCTATCTAGGTCAAACCGTGTGACAGGAAAATAGAAAAGCACGCAGCTACCGTTCAGCATGGTGCCAGATTTCAAATGCAGACAAATATTACATTCCTATTTTTACTCTTCAACGAATGGGAAACGAACATACATTCGAACATACACATTGCACCTTTTAAATCGAAAATTAAAACTGTGTCACAAAAAACGCAACATGGAAGAATAAGAAAAATGACACCGAATTTTGTTGTAATGAGAACGTCTTCTGAATCCTTTCCGACACAAATTAAAATTTTCAGTCATTCATATTCAATTGAACTTGTTTGAAAAAAAAACCGGATTTACACAATCGATAAGATATCCAGAAATAGAAACAGCCACTTACCCCACTAGCGGCTGAAAAGTACATAATATATGGAAAATTTACAAATTGCACACAGAACGTTTCTCATAGCAGTAGGAAGATATCGAAAAGATTCGCAAAGAGAATAGTTAGAAGAAGATATTTAGAGGGAAACATGATATAACCCTTCGTCCCCTACAGGACGAATTTTGCTTAATGGAAAAGTTGAAAATATGCGAAAAATATTCTTTCATAGCAAAAGCTATGCTAAGGAAAAATAATTTTCAAATGTGTCTCCTGGAAGCAGAGATATCGAAGAAAAGTTTATGATATTTACGAGAACGGTTATGACATTTACGACACCTAACGGGAACGCTGTTCATTATTTAAAGAGGATAGAGCTCCCTATTCTTGTACAGAATCGCATATAGTAAAGAAAGAAATTCTTCAATAAAGTTTTTAAAAGCGGAGATACAGCTGCAAAAGAAGTAGGCCTACACAAACACCACCTAGCGACAGAACTGTGAACAACGAAAACCTCCACAGGTACAAATAAACTGTTCTACAAAGTAAATGGTACCCAGTGTTAAAAGAATTTGTTCTTTCTAAATCGAACATATAAAATTAGAGATCTCGAGCAGCAGAATACACATTTGCGTATCTAGTGTTCACTATTTTGGGAACGAAATATACGGAAAATGTTTTCATAGATAGTTAATATCTTACCCAATAAGAATTTTTACAATTGGATTTTTATTTCCGGGTTATTGTTGCAAATATGCTGTAAACGAAAACCTGAAATTGCGCCCTCTAGTGGCACACTTGTAATTTGAAAGACAAGTCCGTAATTATGTGCAAAACATTTTACAACAGAAATTACCTCCGATAAAGAAATAATTTTTCAAATCGAACCCTTCAAAACAGAGATATCGACAAAAATAAGATATCTATCTATACGGTCCTGGCGGGAAAATTAGGCATTAGGTTAAACAACAGGTATTCTCAAAAGGCTTAAATAATAAATGATCATTCGTCCGAGATGGGTCCGGGTTCGAATCCCGGTCTTACGGCGGCACTGGCTCTCTAAATATTCTGAAGTAGTACTTCAGAAAGTTTTTTAAATCGAGTTTTCAGAAGCTCAGATTTTGCTGCAAATGCATCAGAAACTGAAATATACACTAACACCTCCTAGTGGCTGAACTATCCCCCGCACCCCCCAGAATTAGAAATTATACGCAAAACATTTGCCATCGGGAGTTCTATCCGATGCAGAAAGAAGTTTTCAAATAAGACTTTTAGAAGCAGAAATATTGAAGATATCGCAAATTGCGTTTAAGCCCCAATCGGAAAATCTACGCATCACCTGCAAAAAAAAAAAAAAAAAAAAAATATATATATATATATATATCATCATCATTGTCAACCATTATCAATCCACTGCTGGACGTAGGTCTCCCAAGTTTCCTCCACAACGGTCTGTCTTGTGCCAGTCTCCTCCATGTCACTCCCGCATATTTACGAATTTCATCCACCCATCTCCCATGTGGTCTTTTTCTGGGTCTTTTCCTGTCCCTTGGAATCCAATCTAAAATTTCGGCTGTCCATCTATGGTCTGTCCTTCTGGCAGTATGTCCAGCCCATTGCCATTTCAGGGATTTAACTCTGATCATGATGTCTTCCACTCTTGTCATTTTTCGGATCCACGAGTTCCTCTTCTTATCTCTCCTGGTTATACCAAGCATGCACCTCTCCATGCTTCTTTGAGTTGTCTGCAGCTTTTGTATGTCTCTTTTAGTTAAGGTCCACGTCTCTGCACCATACGTAAGCACTGGAAGGATGCATTGATCAAACACTTTTCTTTTAAAACATAATGGCATATTGCTCTTGAAAATTATGCTGTTTCTTCCAAAAGCTCTCCAGGCAAGTTTTGTACGCCGATTAATTTCTTCATCAATGTGACCCTCACTTGATATCTGCTGTCCAAGATAAACATACGTATCTGTTATCTCCAGTTTTTCTCCATCAATCGATAAATCTTCATTTCTTGTAAAAGCATTGAACATCACTTTTGTCTTCTGAAAGTTCATTTTTAATCCCACTTCTTTACTCTTGTCAGCAAGTTCCTGGATCATACTCTGCAGCTCTGATGGGGTAGTTGCAAAAATGACTACGTCATCAGCAAAACGAAGGTGGGTTAGATAATCTCCATTAATCTTTATCCCTTTGTTTTCCCAGTTCAGTGATTGAAAGACATTTTCCAATGTGGCATTAAAGAGCTTCGGAGATATGGTGTCCCCTTGTCTCACTCCTTTCCAATTTTTATGTGTGTTGTATTTTCAAACAGCCGAATCTTTGCACTTGCATTTTCATAGATGTTATTAATAATATTAATGTATGCATCTTCAATACCGCAGGATTTCAGAGCCGTGGTAACTGCTGATGGTTTCACCGAATCAAAGGCTTTTTCATAATCGATAAAAGCCATGCACAATGGAAGTTCATATTCCCTCGCTCTTTCAATTAGTTCTCTCAGTACGTGGATATGATCTATTGTGCTGTAGCCACTCCTGAATCCAGCTTGTTCTCTCGGTTGAGCCATGTCCAGTGTTACCTTCAAGCGGTGTGAAAGAACTTTAGTGAAGATTTTATAAACCACTGATAGGAGGCTGATAGGTCTGTAGTTCCTGAGATCCTCAATGTCACCTTTTTTATGTAGCAGGATCATTGTAGCATTGTTCCAATCCTCAGGAATCTTCCCTTCATTAAGGCATCGAGTGAAAATTTGGGCGAGTACTGTTTCAATTTCTCCACTTGCTTCTTGTATGATGTCTATAGTAATTCCATCTTCTCCTGGAGCTTTCCCCCGCTTCATGTTCTTGATTGCATGTGCAACTTCTGCTGGGAGGACTGGAAGAACTCTGGTACCTTTCATGATGTCTGGAGTACATGTATCATTACTTTCATATAATTTGGAGTAGAAATCTTTCACTCTTGTCAAAATTTCACCTCTATTTCTTGTTATAGAACCATCTTCTTTTCTCAGAGCCATAATCTGTTTTCTTCCCTTACTGAGATGTCCCTTTGCTATCTTTAGGCTTTGGTTGTTTTCAATTGCTTTCCTCACTAGCTCACAGTTGAATTTCCTTACGTCTTCAGTGATACTTTTTCGTGCTGTCTTGCATAGCTCTATATATTCCACTTTGGAAGTCACATCTTCTTTAGTTGTCCTCATCTCTCTTCTTTTTGCATCAACATTTGGTTTTTCCTGATAATTTGTTTACATGCAACTTGTTCTTAGACCCAGCTAATTTTGTTGCTGTTTCCATAAGAGCTTTGGTTACTTTTCTGTTAACTTCCGAAATATCCACTTCTTCCGATGTTAGGCCTTCTAAAGCAGAGAATCTGTTCTTCAGTTCCAACTTGAAAGTATTATGGTGTTTTTTAAGGTTGGTTATGTCAATACATTTTGTTTGTCTTATGAGCTTGCCACGTTCCAGTTTAGTGTTGAGGTGCATCTTACATCTCACCAATCTATGGTCACTACCTGTGTTGAACTTGTTTAGCACACTGCAGTCTTCGATGACGAATTTTTTGTTACACATAATAAAATCAATTTCACTTGTCGTCCCAATTGGATGTCTCCATGTCCATTTCCTGTGTGGCTTTTTCTTGAAAAAGGAATTCAAGATGAAAAATCCTTCTGCCTCTGCAAACTCAACGAGAGTATTTCCACGCTGGTTTCTGTTGCCGTGACCGAATTTACCTACTGAAGTTTCATTCTGTTGCCGGTGCCCTATTTTTGCATTGAAATCTCCCATAATTATCTTCAAGTGCTGCTTACCTTTATTATTTAGATGACGAATTTCCTCATAAAATTCTTCAATTTCTTCTTCAGGATGACTTGTGGTGGGTGCATAAGTTTGAATAATCTGAGCCTGGTATCTTCTCGATAGTTGGATAACGAGTCGTGCAGCTCTGTCCGAGGAACTTTCAACTTCTACCACTTTATCCTTCAGTTTCTTGTTTATTATAAATCCAACACCACTAGTTCTGCCAGTATCTGTCCCACGATAATAGAAGAGATGTCCACTTTTCAGTTCAATGAGATCTTCTCCTTTCTCCTTACCTCACTCAGCCCGACGATGTCCCACTTGATCCTTTGTAGTTCCTCTTCCAATTCAAGAAGCCTTGAATCAGAAGATAGGGAGCGTGCGTTGTAGGTAGCCAAGGTCAGCATCAAATGGCAGCCTAGTCCGGTCCTCCGGGGATTCTTAGCACCCTCTGCCTTCATGTCGCACTGGCCGCTGCCTTGGCCAGGTACATTCCAGCTGCCGGAGACTGAGGGCCAAGATTTAAGTTGTAGAGTCATTTTGGAGGTGTTTGGCCATAACTCACCACGCTGGCCAAGCGGGTTGGTGAGTGTGGGATAGCATTTCCTCTGATCCCGATGGTATAGTTATACCGCTATTTGCGGTCGTCAGAGCCCCTTTTAGTGGGAACAGGATGCACCACGAGAAGGCGGGTATATTAATATATATATATATAATCTGTACCAAAAACAGTTTTCGTTATAAATAGCATCGAAGGAAAGAATGATTTTTTTAAACGCGTAGTTAGGAGTAATGATATGGAATAAAATGTATTGTACATTCCATAGTATCTGTATTTACGCCCTCTAGTGGAAAATTTATGCATCGTAAAAAAATGGAAATCCGGGATCATCTTTCACATTTCAAGCTTTTCTATGCAAAACTATTTTTGAAATCTGTCTAATACGAAGGTTGATTGAGAAGAAAGATCTTCAATCGTATAAATTAAGTTTTCAACAAAATAAAATAAAGTGGTATCAAAATGAAGAAAATTTATTTCTCTCAAACATTACAACCTTATTTTTCAACGTAGTCACTATTTACTGCTACACATTTTTCCAAACGCGCTATCCACTTTTTCATTCCGTTCACGAAGAAAGTTTGTGATTTGCTTTTCATCCATTTGCGCACAGAAACTTCAGCTTCAGCATCGGATGAAAAACGTTGACCTTTCAACATCTCTTTCAATTTCGGGAACCAAAAATCAGACGGTGCCAAATCTGGGTTGCGAGGAGGGTGCAGAACAAGTGTTAATTTCAGGCTTGTCACCGTTTCCATCGTTTGTCGACTGCAATGTGGCCTTGCGTTGTCGTGATGCAAGAGAAAAGTCCTCCTTTCAGCCCTGATTCTTCTGATGCGTTGCTTGAGTGCTCATAAGGTTTCACATACCATTCGGAATTCATCGTCGTTCCCCTTAGGCAGAAATTCCGCGTAAATCACGCCCCTTGCGTCCAAAAAAATGGTGAGCATGACTTTCTGCGCTGAAAGAGCTCTTGAAATTCTTTACGCTCGGAGAACCTGGGTGATGATATTCCATGTTTCCTGGGTCATAACGATGAACCCAGGATTCGTCTCCAGTGACAATTTTGATTGGCGCGTAACCTTCTAGTGTTAAAAACTACACTGCTGGCCACCCAAAATGCAACACCAAGAAGGACACGAGATAGCAAAGCCAGATTTACTGGACACATAACAACAGATACAAAGATGAAACGATTGAGCTTACACAGGCCCGTGCGACTTGCGGAACACACATACATCAATAGTTCGTGTGGCCCCCATGGCTGGCAATACTGGCCGCTACACGCCGCGGCATCGAAAGAAAGAGGCTTTGGATGTAGGCTTGGGGTATGTCGGTCCAGGCTGCTTCCACACGTTGCCACAGCTCATCAGGCGTAGCCACGGGTGGTGCTCGCCGGGCCACTCGGTTGCCGATCAGCGACCAGACGTGTTCGATGGGCGACATATAGAGAGAATAGGCAAACCACGGCAGCAGTGACACCTGCTGGGCCGTGAAGAATCGTTGCACGATGCGCGCCACGTGCGGGCGCGCATTGTCCTGTTGAAACGTGGCAGCTGGCAGGTCCTGCAGGTAAGGGAGGACTACAGGTTCTAAAGCGTCGGAGATGTAGAGTGTACCAACGATGCGTACCAGAGGGGTGCGGGTGTCATATCCAATTGCGCCCCAAACCATAACGCCAGGCGACTGACCGGTATAGCGATGCATAATGCAGGAGTCGTTCAGTCTCTCGCCGCGGTGCCGTCACACGCGGAACCGACCATCGTGATGTTGCAGGCAAAAGCGGGATTCGTCGGAGAAGACAATGTCGTGCCATCATTCCGTAGTCCAGAGACGGCGTTCAACGGCCCACTGCCGCCGTACTCGCCGGTGGTGTAACGTCAATAATAATCGGAGCAATGGGCGCCATGCGAGAAGTCCCCGCTCCTGCAGACGACGTCAAACGGTACGTGCTGACACAGGTTGTTGCGCAACCCACCCTAATTCCTGCGCTAACGTTCGTGATGTGGCGGTGCGAGCCGTCAATGCCAGCCTAACAACATGCCGGTCCCCTCATTCGGTGACGTGCCGCGGCTGCAGCAATCGCTCACGTCGGTCCGTCCGTCCCTCCAGCACCCACCGAATCCATACTCGCCGCACTGTGGCTAGATGTCGTCCCACACGGGGGTTGATGTCTCGGTACGAAAAACCGCTGTCGCGACAAGCCACTATTCGTCTTCTGTCGAACTCCGATACGTGCTGGAATGACTGTCGTATTCTGCGACGAGGCATCAGGAAGCTTTCCACGTACAGGTCCGGCAGCACAACACACTTCCACTATTTACACCCCGCCTTCTGTGCACCGTTCTTATATTGCTTCACGGTGGCGTGCCAGGCGCACATGATTTGCATATGCCCTGCAATGCTAATCGTTTGCATGTCCTCTCGCGGGCGACACATGCTGCGAATTTCAGGCCAATCGGATGCTTCCTTCTTGTTGCATTTTGGGTGGCCAGCAGTGTATTATTGATCGCTGTTTTATACGTAACTCGGAGGTAGCATTGGTGACTAACGAACGCTATTACTCAATACAGTGAACTAAAACTAACATCGTTTGCACTACACTATATCGGCTGCTGAACGCATGCGCAAACGTTTTTCTTCAACAACTAGCGACGCCTCCCGGTAGGAGACATTACTTATCAAACCATCCTTGTTGTTGTAGAGATATGGTGTCTATAAACGTTCTGACAGACGGACAGACAAAGTGATAGTATACGCAAGTAATTTTTTTTACGAAAGACGTGATAAAAACAGATTTTTAAATTACACGATAAGAAAAAAATTCAACAGTATTTTCAGAAACGGATAATTGCAGATGTGCATTATTAAAAATAGAAAAACCCTGAAATGCACCCAAAACCACAGTTTCATACTGCCCTATCATGATATCCTCACACGATCCATTTATAGTGAATTTGGTCCTACGCAAGTACCACGTCACAAACCCAACTATAAATACGCATGTGGCGTTACAATGAGAAAATAGCACGATTGCGGATGCAAGGTGCCTCGATCGACAGAATTAACCAACTTCCAGCGCTGATTGATAATAGGGTGCCACATAGGCAATCGCCCCGTACATGACGACGATTCGTGATGTGGTTAGAAAATTACAGTGGGCGAAGACTAAGTTTAACAAGAAACGAAAGACCTGGTGAACTTCTGTAGATAGAACGTGACAGCAGAGCTCTAAAAATAATTATTCGCTCAGAAATAAAAAAAACGTTTGCTCTAATCACGGAAAACATGTGTAAGAATACTGGAACTGATAATAACATGGGTACAGTGCACGACATGGATTACAACGATCGAGCAATCATCGACAAGCCACTAATCGCTTAGACTAACATCACACGTCGATTGGCGTTGTGTAAGGAACGTCGGTCTTGGACTATAGACGAATGAAAACTGCGCTTTAGACAGACATGTCACTGTACACAGTCTACCAGTCTGATGAAACGTGTTTTTCAAAATCTTTTACACGTTGAAAGGTATGTGACGTACTACAGAGGTGAAAAATTGTGTCAAGACAACAAATCTGCAGCGAGACATTCTGTCCGCGTAGCTCAGTTGGGAGAGCGACTTACTCCGGTGTGAGGGGACACGGTTTCGATGCCCGTCGCGGACAAACTTGTGTTTTCACAGGGCACTTTTTTGCCTGCGTCTTTGTTAAAAAGTTATTATAGTCGTTAAAAAAAACATTTTTTCTTATTTTTTTTAAGGAATGCTGATAATATTGGGGAGTTGTAACTTATCAAATGTTAAATGAATCAGAAGCAAATATTTTTTTTCTCTGGTAAAATATGTAAAATTTTGTGCCAAACTGCAGCAATACAAATATACCAAAAACCAGACGATTCCTTCGCTAAGGGCCATCTTTGGCTCTCAGCAATAAACCAACTATTGAGGCGTATCTTTGAAATATTGTGGACTAATATTTCAGATTTTGTGGAATAGCGTTTCCTCACGTAAAGTTCTGAAACTGCGCTTCTCCAATTAATGACCCGACACCCTAAATTAACAAATACGTGAACGTGTTCTCAGTAATGGCTGCAGCCTAACCTCTCGTCTCCGTTAGAATGTTTTCCTTGAGCGCATCGATCGTGTATGTATGTAACTTGTCCCTGCAGTGCCGCCTCTTTGGTTGGTTCCATGGGGAGATAAATATCTGGTTGATTTTAAGTTTAGCGAATCTCAAGACATACTTTTGAAAATGGCTTATTCAGCAACAACAACGACAAAAAGAGGCTCCTCATTCAACCATGTTTACATTTTATTCGTCATATGATCACAGATGGAAACGGGTCAGCGGGTCCACAATTTCTAATGGTGCAAATGGGTCGGGTCAAGGTGTTCCTGACCCAATTTCGACCCGGTTTTATTTCCATTATATTTTTGAAAAGTAAAAATAAAACCATTTATTTTGTCAAGGAAAAATGCGCACTGTGCAATTTTGTTTTCGATACTGGTGCCCTCGAAGTGAAAAATTATTTGCATTGCAATATTAAGGAAAAGTTTCCTCAGGAGGAAGTGTCCCTTCCTTCTGAGGGGTAATGGTGAAAACAACTTCCACATATTGGAAACTATCAGCTCATCATGAACTTGTGAAAATTAGTGTTGCTGTGAAAAATGTTCTGAAGCTTGATATGTTATAAAGAAAACAGCAAAACCTAAAATTCAGCAAACAAGTTGTTTAATTCTAAACTTTTGACTGTAGCGATATCAAAATTAGGTAGGACAGCCTTAACGTTACTGCAGAGGGACGTTTTGACTCTCGCAGATGTGTTTCAAAACACGTGTAGAACAGTCAGGCAGAGTCGCAAATTAAAGACGTCAGTTTCAATTCCTCCTGTAAATAAGTGAGTAAATGATACGTTCCTATAATACATTTGTTTGATTTCGATATAACCAAAGACACTCACTGCGGAGAGACTTTGTGGACGCCCTATATATATTACAATAACGGAATTTACACCTGCATATTATAAAACTTGATTTAATCCATTTTTAATGGTGTAACAATTTCCGAAAACGCACAATGAGTAAGTGCCGAGCTTTCACACTCCAAACAGGAGTGTGAAAGCTGTTTGGAGTCTTGAGAATGCCCCAAACAGAAGCTATCACAAACAGGTAATGTTTCAGGAGCTTTCACTCCGAACAGGGGGCCTTGAGAAAGCTTGGCACTTAGTCATTGTGGGTTTTTGAAAATTGTTGCACCAGTAAAAAAAAACAGATTGAATAATTCAAGCCTTATACATTTGTTCTATAGTTCAAAGCAGATTTGTCCGGGACAGTTACATTTCAAAATTGTCTTTATTCTTCAAATAAAAATAGCATTTCTATGTACATGACAGTAGAATTCTGCCAATAAATACAGTGGTATATACAACAACTGGAAAGTTCCAGTGAAACGTAAAACAAAATATTGTTAAAATCATAAAATTATTTCGCCCCGAAGGGCGATGGAGAGGCAGACAATAAAGCACGAGCGATGCAAATGAAAATGTATACTACAGTATTGTAGACAAGAAAAGACATGATGCTATACTATTCACAAATTCCAATTAAGTATTACTACCATACTCAAGATTAAATATGCACAAGGTACTAATTCACATAAAAGACCATGGGTGAGAGGGAACTAACAGGTGCAACAGTATTTAGAAATATGACAGAAATGGTAGAAACAATTAAGCACAAATACTTATTATATGCACAGAATTATGCAGTGACAAGAGAGAAATACGCTAAACGGACCCAGGAGGGCAACTGATTTGGGTCGGGTCCAATTATGTGACGTGCAGGTCGGGACCGAAATTTTCGACCCGTTTTCAACTCTGCATATGATGTTCTAACGTTTTGAAATCACAATAGTTATAATGGCAGCAAATATCGCCGTCCCGATGGCGCAGAGTTCAAAGCGTAGGGTTCTGATCATTCGTCCAGAAGGGGTCCGGGTTCGAATCCCGTTGAGGCATAAATGTTGTGGTTGTCTTAAGGCACTGGCTCTCTACCTTCCTTGGAACCAGTTACCCTAAATTAGGGACGGGTGACTGTAGCACATTGAGTTGCTCACGGTGGTCGTTAAACCCCAATAATAAAAAACAAAACAGAAAACAGATGGTATATTCAACAAAAAAAAATGCTCCTAGTTTAATCATGTGTACATTTTTACCGTCATATGATATTCTACTGTTTTGGAATCACAATAGTTGTATCTGAATGAGGCAGCACATTTAGTCACTCCAGTGGCGCAGTGGTCTAAGCGCCGGCTTCTGACCATTCGTCCGAGTTGAGTTCGGGTTCGAAACCCCGTCAGAATAAGGCCGACTGGAAAGTACAAGACCATGGCGGTAGAGAGATTAATTCCCTCAGTTTGTGAAGTCTCTTATGTTACACGGATGATAAGACTTTTTTTTATTGGAATTTTATCAACCACCGTGAGCATCTCAATGGGTTATAAGCAGTTTCCCGTTCCTAATTTAGGGTCACTGGTTCCAGAGAAGAGAGCCAGTGCCGCAAGTCATAAGCACCATCTATGCCTCAATGGGATTCGAAACCGAACCCAACTCGGACGAATGATCATAAGCCGGCGCTTGACCACCGCGCCACTAGGGCAGCCACAACTTGATACGTCGATGTCGTGTTTGAACAACGTTGAAAACCAGTCTGAAGCTTTGGTTTCCGCATGACGTGGCAAAATGAGGAAAGTCATCACTCTAATGCCATGGTCTTGTATTTTTCATACGGCCTTGGTCGGGCATGGAGGTTGTGTTAGTCTCACGGCGCTGAATCTCTCCCTTTCCTAGAAAGGGTGTCCCAAAATTAGGAACGAACGGCTGTTCATAACACAACGAATCCTTCACGGTGGTTGTTAACCCCTCCCCCCGAAAAAAGCAGACTGACATTTATGCCTTATAGTGAGTTAAAAGTTTATGTATACAGAGTGGACAATGCAAATAGGCTTCATAATTCGGCTCCTAAAATAGTCATGTTCCGCACAAGAGTTCCAATATTCCCTCATGAATCGCATGTGAACATGTTTAAGCTTACTGATCTGTGTTTTGTGAGTTAATGCAGTCAAGGATATTAAAGATAATTCAGATGTGGCTGATGAGCATAATTTCATGAAAACGCGAGTATTTTTGATAGACATTGTGGTGAGGTTTCATTGCTTAAAGTTTGGGCCTCCAAGAACTGAAAAATCACATCGTCGAAACGCACACTTCAACTGTTTTTTTTTTGTTTTTTTGTTTTGAGGTTTAACGACCACAGTGAGAAACTCAACTGGCTGTAAACAGTCGCCCCTCCCTAATTCACGGCCACTGACTCATGGGAAGGGAGACAGCCAGAGATGTAAGACAAACAACATCCATTCTTACCGGGATTCGAACCCGGACCCATCTCGGACGAATGATCAGAAGCCATCGCTTAGACCGCTGCGCCACCGGGGCGGCCAACAGTGTTTTGCACGAATGTACATTTACTCACGCATAAAAATTCATGGATTAGTTTCTCATAGTTACTCTTGTATCCACAGATTACGAGATACCTAAAAAAAAGTGATAAAAAAATTTCTGGTTATGTTCATAGCTATTCTCTGCAAAAAGAACTTTCTTCTAGTCGAATTTCTATCAGTGCAATGAGGAGCGAAATGCAAATTTAAATTTACGCCATTTTGAGGTAAAAAGTGAAAATTCAAATCGTCGGGATTAGAATTTCATGTTGCTCTTGCAACCATAAAATTTCCTCATAATTGAAACATCAGAAGTGCAAATCCATTCAATTATTGGCAACATACGCTGCACAGAAACGAACGGAAGACAGACAATATAATATTCTAAGTACGTCATTTCATTTTTTTAATATGCCCAAAGGCAACAGATTAACTAACTTAACATCGGAATAGGCCCCTGCAACCAATATTATCTCTTCTCTAAATGACACAAAAGCGATTGAAAGGAATATTACCTGAACAGTGACTTGATATATAGCAGCAAATACTTTCTAACATTTCACAAATATGTTTTGTACAGTCTTCAAAAGTATCGGATCCACATATTGAGTTAAGGAACTTCAACACATCGCAAATTAAAATCTGGCGAAGAACGCCGTTCACGCCACAACACAAGAAGAACAACCCCAAACTATGCCATCTGCTCTCACAGTAGTTTTTTTTTTTTTTTTACTCGAATCGTTTCCTATTGGCCAATCTGCATCCATGCTCATGGGTGATCTCATTTTCTCATTTTATCTCGGCAGGTAAGAAGGGTGGAGGGGCAAAGCAGTTTAATTACGTACGTCTGTTAGAATCAATACAAAAAAAGGCTTATAACGTCTGCTGCCATCGTTGGTATTTACATAGTCTTGCGCAAAGATTCGTGAATTCATTATGATGCCAAAAACAAATAAAATGCCTGACGGAGTACACTATGCATCTAACAAATATCAGGTGGTAAAACTTGAGTTTCTTCATTAACTTTTTCCGACAGTGAGAAAGCTGAATTAAGGAATCGTTAGCGAAAAGTAAGTACGAGTTTTCGTTGTTGTTATAATGCAGTTCAACTTTTTCGAAGTTACAAAATGTTTACATGAAGCGTTTGCGTTGTTGACAGCAGTCAATGTAAGAATGTATCTCTTCTTATAAAAAGTTACAATTTAAAATTTTTAGAATTCTTATTTCAAAATTTTATATAAATTATCAGCCGAATATCTGTAGTGAAAATTAATTCTGGAAGATGAGCTATGCACTAAATTTATATAAAAACAAGAAAGATGACACCGAATTTTCGGGTGTAATGAGCATGTCTTTCAATCCGTTCTGACACAAATTAAATTTATCAAAGCTATTCAAAGTCAACGGAACCGGTATGGAAAAGAATAGTATCTGACGGAAGAAAGAAGTTTCTCAATCGGGATTTTAATCCCTCAGATATTGCTGTAAATGGAATCATGAGCTTACGAACTCTTAGAAACAGAGATATCGACAAAAACAAGATGTGATTTTACGTCCCCTGGTGGGAAAACCATGCATTATTTTAGGAAGAAGTATTCTCAAAAGGCCGCCCCGGTGGCGCAGTGGTCTAAGGCGTTGGCCTCTGATCATTCGTCCGTAAGGGGTCCGGGTTCGAATCCCGGTCAGGCATGGATGTTGTGTTTGTCTTACGGCACTGGCTCTCTCCCTTCCCTGGAACCAGTGACCCTAAATTAGGGACGGGCGACTGCTTATAGCCCATTGAGTTGCTCACGGTGGTCGTTAAACCTCCAATCAAAAAAAAAAAAAAAAAAAAAAATTCTCAAAAGGTTTATCCATATGAGCGGCATCGGTCCAAGAAAATAAAAATTAATCGAGTTTTCAGGGGACCAGATTTTGCTACAATTACATCAGAAACAGAAATTAACACTTATGACCCCTGGTGGCCAAACCATTCTTTACCAAACATTAGAAATTATGTGAAAAATGTTTTCCATCAGGTCTTGTATGCGATACAGGAAGAATTTTTCAAATCGGTTTTAGGAGCAGAAATAACGCAGAAAACGCAATTTACCTTTGTGCCCCTTAGCGGAAAGTCTATGATTTACTTGAACATTTTGAATTTATAGAAAAAACATTTAGCATCGGAAACACTATCCAACAAAGAAGGAATTTTTTAAATCAGACTCCTAGAAGTAGAGATATTGGCAAAAATAAAATATACATATGTGCCCCCTGGCGTAGAAACCATGCATTATTTCAAGAAGAAAATGTTCCTAAAAGGTTTGTCGACAAGAGTAGTATCGGTCAACAAATGACTTTTTTTTCAATTGAGATTTTAGAAGCTCATATTTTGCTGCAAATACATCAGAAGCGGAAATTAAGACTTACACCACCTGGTTGCCAAACTATTTTTTACAAAAATTAGAAGTTTTGTGCAAAGGATTTCCCATCAGGAGCTGTATCCGGTGCAGAGAGAATTTTTCAAATCAGAGATTCAGAAGCAGATATATAGGGAGAAACGGATTTACCTTTACGCCCCCTAGCGGAAAGTCTATGAATTACTTGAAAATTTTGAAATTATATGAACCACATGTCACACTGGAAACACTATCCAACAAAGAAGGAAGTTTTCAAATCAGACTCTTAGAAGTAGAGATATTGACAAAAATAAGATATACATCTACGCCATTTGGCGGAGAAACTGTGGAATATTATAAGAAGAAAATATTCTGAAAAGGTTTATTGATGTGAGTGGCATCAGTCCACGAAATAATATTTTCAATCGATATTTTAGAAGCTCGGGTTTTATGGCAAATACAACAGAAGCAAAAATTAACACTTACGCCCCCTGGTGGCCAAAGTATTCTTTACCAAAAATTGGAAATTATATGCAAAAGATTTTCCATCAGATGTATCCGCTGAAGAAAAGAATTTTGAAATCGGAGTTTTAGAAGAAAGGTTATAGGGGAAAATGTAATTTACTTTTACGCCCCCTAGCGGAAAATCTGTGCGTAATTTGAAAAAAGTAACTATATCTAAAATACTGTTCGACATAAATGGAATCGAAAGATAAAGGACTTTTTTCAATCGGATGTTTAGAAGCAAATATGTGGAATAAAACTTATTTTTGAATTCGACATCACCTGCATTTACGCCCTCTAGCGGCGAAATTGTACATCGTAAAACAAAAACAAAATAAAGGATCATCATTCGCATATTTTAAGCTTTTCAATGCAAAAATACTTTTTCAAATCGGAGTAATGGTTGCAGAGATATCGTGGGTACAGACGGACGGACGGACAAACCGATAACATAAGCACGATCTTTTTTTACAAAAGACTGGCTGAAAAGAAGAATGTGACGAAATGAAAGAAAATAGATACGAAATTTTCTTTTTTCAACGCCTTTCTTTGAGGTGGTGAGTTTTGTTTCAGTTAGATTTCCCCTGTCTGATATGTTAGGGTATATAGGTTCGTTTCAACATAATAAATTACTAGTTTTGTTCAACTTTAACACTTTTAGGGAAATGTTCGAACTTCACAGTAGCTTGCTTACATTATAGAGAATTCAGGCATGTTTTACTTTATAGGCAGAATGAATTTCAGAGACGGTGAAATTCACTGATAGTAATTCAAAAAGAGCAGATGAGGTCATTAAATTCCTTCCTTGCCATTTCCTTTTTCAGTTTTATTTAATTAAAGAAAACAAAATAGAAACTTGCCTTACAATATGATCAAATCATACTTATATTAAATAAATCATTTTCAAAAGACTCACTAGGCTATTGGTCTCAGTTTTCAGCACTAATTTAGGGTCACTGGTTAAAGAGAAGGGAGAGTGCCAGTGCCGTAAGACAAACACAACACCCATGCCTCACCGGGATTCGAACCCGGACTCCTTTCGGACGAATGATCAGAAGCCATCGCTTAGACCACTGCGCCACAGGAGCGGCTGACATCACTTTGTCTGTCCTTCTTTCCAACCGTCTATAAACACCATATATTTGCTTTTTTTTAATCGGACTTATGCAAATTAAATCCGATTAAAAAAATATTTTTGCGTTGGGAAGCTTGAAATCTGAGAACGATGAACTTTTCTTTCCGATTTTTTCCAGATGCATAACTCTGTCGCTAGAGGGCGTAAAGCAGATGCAGTCTAATTCAAAATACATTTTATTCCATATCATTGCTCCTAAATATTTGATCGAAAAAAATTCTGCCTTCCTTTCGATACCATTTATAACGAATACCATTTTGCCTACAATTTCTTTTTCAAGTAATGCCTATTTTATTCGCTAAGGGTAAGGGGTAAATTTAAATTACTATTTTCCCGATACCTTTGCTTCTAAAAATTCAGTTTGAAAAATTCTTTTTGCATATAATAGAAATCTTCGTGGGTAGTGTACTGCATATAATTTTTAATTTTTGGCAAATAACGCTTTTGCCACTAGACGTTATGCATGCATATTTCTGTTTCGTAAGTATTTGCAGCAACATGTTCGCTTCTGAAAAACTATTGAAAAAATGACCTACTTATCAATAGAAATCTTTTGAGTATACCTGCTTCTTTAAATAACTTTTTTCCATCAGGAGGCATAGATTTTATCTCATTCGATATCTGTGCTTCAAATAGCCTTATTTGAAAAAATTATTTCTTTGTCAAAGAGTGTCTCCGGCGCGAAACGTCTTGCATATAAATTTTAGTTTTCCTTAACGCACAAGTTTGTCACTGGACGGCATAAGACCACGTTTCCGTTTACAACATATTTAGTGCAACCTACACTATATTGACAAAGATCACCAGGCACCTAGAAAATAATCATAACATAGCATTTATTGACATATATAAGTTTGGTGTCAGACCACCTATGGCCTTAATGCATGCACTAACCCTTCGAGATATGCCTTTCACGAGGTTTTGGAACACAGCCATAGGTATGCGCTTCTATTCAGTACACAATGCTGCCGTTAACTGCTGCTTAGTAGTAGTCCATGGTTCCAAACTTCTTATGCGGCGCTCTAACTCATCCCATAGGTGCTGTATAGGATTAAGATCAGGGCTGTGGGCTGGCCAAACCACAAACGATTCGGAATTAATCTCAATCCATGCCATGACAGTCTTTGCTTTATGGCTCTGTTCATTATGCTGCTCGTACCAACAAGGCTGGGTTCCATAGTATTGCCACGGAGTTGGTAGGGCATAATTGTCCAGAATATCCAGGAAGACTTGCTAGTTAACAGGTTTGTCCACGATAACCAATGGGTCGGGACCATACCACGAAAAGTACCCCCACATGAGTACACTGCCAGCTCCATACTTGACTGTAGGAACAGTAAACTGTGATAAATAGCATTCCAATTATGGTAAATAGACTGATGGATCGTGTATCTGGATTCATCAGTCCATAGGATCCGTTTCCATTGACCAAGGGTCCACGATAAATGTTCTTTACACCCTGCTAAAGGACGAGTAGCATTTCGATTGGAGAAGAAAGGCTTATGAGCAGCTGCACAACCACGGTAACCCATGGAATAAAGTTATCTGCGAATGGTACGAGTACATACCGAGGTTCCAGCATTTTCACTCACCAGTACACTGAGGTCTTGTGCAGTACTCCGTCGATTAGCTGTAACGACTCTCCTGAGGTTTCAACGTCCTCTATCACTGATTTTCTTTGGTCTGCTAGTACATTTTGCTGCTTGAGGGACGCCATGTGTCTTCCACTTATTCAGTACATACAAAACAGTTGACTTGGGTATGTTTATATGTTTCTCGGTTTCTCTTATGGACAACCCACTAATATAACACCCAACAATCTTTCCATTCTCAAAGTCAGTTCTCTCCCGCCGCGACGTTTTCACTGAACCTCATAGTGCGATATGATCGCGGTCATCTGCAGGCTTGTTTTTACACCGTTTGGAGCTGTACCGCGCATCTTAACAAAGCAGAGGATCCGTTCGTTTGCTTTTGAAGGGGTGTCCGGTGACGTTTGTCATTATAGCGTATCTGAGTCTAACAACCCGATTGAAAAATACATTTTCGGTCAGATACTAATAGATATGGGGAAAATATTGCGTGCAGTACCTGCCCAAAATAATGCTCAATTTACCCGCTCGGGAGCGCAAATATTTAATCTGTTTTTCCCGATATATCTGCTTCCGGAGGCCTGAATAAAAAGTTCTTTTAGCACCGGATACGATTCACCATGTAGAACCTTTTTATGTACTCTTGAAAATTTTCCAGTTCACAGTTCTGGCACTAAGTGGTGTTAGTGTGCATTCATGTTTGTAACTGTATCTCCACTTCTAAAAATGCTATTGAAAAAGTTTTTTTTTTTACTGTATGCCTTATGCTACAGTAAAGATGTAAAATATTAACTAAATAATGCAAGGGTTTTCCTCTAGGGGGGGGGGTAAACTTAGAAACGTTTTTCCTACAGCCTGTCTTTGCAGGAGATATATTTGAAAAATTATTCCTTAGCATAGCGCTAAGCTTCCTTGTAAATTTTCTGCCTTCCCATTTTACAAAATTCTTCCGCCATGGGGCGCCAGCGTATATTTCTATTTAAAAGTATATTCGATTCGGAAAATCCCCTAGAAAATTCCTTTTTTGGTAAGATACTCTGCAAAAAAAGGAACTTTTCTCTTTCATACGTTTCTAGATATATGTTATGTTTTCCTCTATATCTACTTTAACTGTTTGATTTGAAAATCCCTTTGTCTCATACAGGGGCGCACCCAGAAATTCGGAATGGGGGGGGGGGGTCCGACTCTGCATGTAAAAATGTTCATGTATGTGTACTTACGCGACGTGACTGTTATAATAAATGTTTTGATCTGTGAAATAATTTAATACTGTGACATCCCCTCCTCGCATAATTAATTGGCGAGAGGCGTGGCTAATGAATGATAATTGAAACTTGATTGAGGGTTTAATTAACAGAGTTATAATTTAAACACTTGCGAGGGGCGGTATATGAAGAAAAGATCTTCTAGCACTTTGAATTCAAGTGGCGAGTTGCAGGTTTTTGCCACGAGAACAAAGAGCCCATAAACGAAAATGGGACAGGCCAGAGTTTGAAAGCTTTTTCCCATAGCTCAAAAGCTGTTTAAACGGCAAGCGCTTTTAAAGCTTTTGTGTGTGCCGCGCGCGGAACAATGGGGGAGCTTTTGGATTTGAAGCGTTTCGTAATAAACACGTCGCGATTTCAAGTGGTAAAATTCACCGCTTACCCCTTCTTGCAGACGGGAGATTGCTGTTGAGTAGCAGAATCCGTTTGATAGCCGAGAGAAATAGGACGGGAATTTTACTCGCGCTCGAAATTTGTTACCGTCTGCTGCCGTTCTAGAAATTCTAAGCACAAGGAAAGCCATCTAAAAACATAAGCTGAGGAATAACCAGCACTAGTTTTGCCTAGGAACTTTCATCGCCTCGCCGGACAGCCGATACCGAAAGTTGTCGGAAAAGGAGCCATTTCAGGTGAACGGCAGAGAGAAAAGAATCACGTAATCGTCTCGTTCAAAATTCAGAGAGAGACAGGAGTAACGCCTGGCTTCGAAGCAAGGGCTGAAGAAGACCCCCCCCTGCAGGCAGAGAAAAACCGAAGCTAATCGCTGTCTCTGTCTAAGTTTGTTTGAAGTAACTTCGTGTGTATGTGTCTGAGTGTGCACCTCCAGCAGCCGAGGAACGTCGCCGCTTTCGCCTAAAGCACGGAAAGAGAATTGATGGAAGTTAAGATCAACCTGACCGTGTGTGTGAGTGAGTGTATTTGTTTTTGTCGGAGTCATCCGTACTTTGGATACTCAAAATTATAGGTAAGTACTTTATCAGTATTTTCTTTGCGGCCCATTGTAAACGAACAGACTTTTCGTTAAGACATTTCTTCCAAAACACCGAAAAGGGGCCCAAAGCTGGACGGAAATTATAGCTTTTTCTATTCCATGAAGTATCCAGTGTATATTACTCCTGTATCCATTAAATCCCTGTTTTAATTGTTATACTGTGCCTTCATTGGTTTCTTGGTGTACTGTGCAGGCTAATTAGCTAACGAGAAATATTTGCGGATCCAGCGATCGGATCGCGGTCCGGAAATATTTTGGCATCCTGATTATCCGGGACCTGATTGGGCCCAAAGTCGTAACAATACATTGTATTCATGAATTACCCAGCTGCAAATGGTGTTTCCATTGTTGTTTTTGCTTTTAATAAAAATACATATTTCAGAAAATGAGTTGACCACAAATGTAATTACGTTATCTATTGCTATAGTATAGCTTCAGCGAATGTATTTTAGAACAAAGTCTATAATGCGTGATTTCAGCAATTATGAAAATTGAAATTCACCAATTAGGAAAATTGGAGAACAGTTAGAGGGTTAGGAATCTCTAGTGTCGAAATCATATTACAAATCACTTGGCCTCATGGGAGGGGTGGATTCCGGACCCTGGGACATCCTTGAGTGCGGCCCTGGTCTCATATCTTCCTTCCTTTATAAGGAACTTTCTGTGCACAGTTCGTTAATTTTCATAACATAGTTTTCAGCCGCTAGAGGGGAGTAAGTAGCTATTTTTCTGAATTTTTTATCATCGATTATAGAAATCCGTTTTTTTTTCAATCGGTTCCATTGACTATCGATAACGCTGCTCACTTTTTTAAATTATGCGCAATTTTCCCCTATGGGTGTAAGTGTAATTTTATTTTTTGCTGATTTTTTAGATTTTCTGAAAATCTGCTTTGAACAATATCTTTCGTGTCGGACAAGATTCAAAAGGAGTGCTCATTATAACCGAAAATTCAGTGTCACCTTTTTTTGTTCATTAGTTTTCGATTGCCAGAGTAATTTTGTGATATATGAAGAACACGCCGCGGGATATTACGTTTAGCGCTAGCCCACGGCATTGATCCGTTGTATACAGTTGTTTATCTGAGAAGTATATTTACATTAAAAAACTCTCTATAACTTAGAGAGACACAAATGATTTCTAGCCGAACACGTGAATCTTCGAGCATAAACTATGCATTAATAGTTAACTGCGAAATATGTTGTTCTTAAAAAAAAAACACACCCTTGAAGTTGTTAGGAACAACACCATGGGTTAAATTAAAAATGTTGACATTGGAGGTTGATATATTTATACGGGAAGCCTCACGTCTCAGTTTTTTCTGTAGTAATCCTTACAAGCAGATGGTTTCAAAATGTTTTTTCTCCTCAGCTGTTTTTTCGTCGAATCACATTTTTTGTTATCTTTTCCCCCGGATAAAGCAAGAAGAGGCGAAGTTTGGTGCGTGCCGTTCTACAGCGCAAAAAGGTGAGGCTTTTAACGACATGTCACATGATCACTCGCACTTTGAGGTTAGTTACTTTATCTCTCAGATAGAGAAATGAACGATAATTTTGCTCCATTGTGTCTTCGGAAGGGAATCGAAACCATAATCCAGTGGCAAAAAAATCTACTTCTTTTTCTACATATAAATACCTAACAGCAAATGAGGTGCTTGTGTGTGCTATGTGTGAAGTGGCTATAATTCACCGGGAAACAGAAGTAAAAACATCAAAGTTTGGTACATTGCTTCCCATTGTTGTCTAAGTTGAAATGCCCGGTTTTAAGATGAAATTCCAAACAGTGGCTTTGTAAAAGCAAAAATATTTACCCTTTTTGTGTTGGAGATAAAGAGGTGAAAACATTTATTTCACCTTGAATGTTGTTGCATAAATTGCCATTGGCTTTTGAAAACGTTCGTGTTCCGTGCCTATCACGAGAAGCTAAACAACGTCCCTTATTCCGCCAGCAAAAAGAGTAAAGCTAACGCTTTTGGGACCGGTCAAGAGTTCGTAATGGGTTATAAGTTACAAGGACCGCGAGCAACTTTTTTTTGCGGTACTCTTGTCTATATAAACAATTTGATTAAAAATGCGTGGGCCCATGTGAGGTACATTGATTTACCGATGAAGATTTTGAATAACAGAGAATCATAATCTATTGGGTAAGGCCTAGATTACATTTATTGCTTCTGAGATGCGAATTTGATGGGAAAAATTTCCTTTTTCATTTTGGTCTGTAATTGCATATTCCTTTGCTAAAGAACATGGAATTGCAGGAATTTTATTTGCATCATTAGAATGCTGGATACGATGAGAATAAGTTCTATTTTCATCTTAGTGATCCTTAACTAAGTTTTCGTTAACTGTAGAATTTGGTTCATGCTCTCAGCTCGCTCTCATGTCTTCCAGTTTTAAAAAGAAATATGATACCGAATTTTTGGTTGTAATGAGCACGTCTTTTGAATCCGTTCTGATGCGAATTACATTTATCAAAGCTATTCAAAGACAATGAAACCAGTTAGGAAAAACGATCAACCGGTTTCCACCATCGATAAAACATCCACAAATAGAAACATATAGTTAGTTCCACAAGTGCCTAAAAATTATGTTACGAAGATTAACAAATGGCGCACAAAAAGTTTCTCATAGCACCAGGAAGGTATCAGAGACAAAGATTTTGAAATCGAACAGTTGAAAGCAGAAATATAGAAAAGGAAACATGATATAAGTCTACGACTGCTAGCGGAAGAATTTTGCATAATGGAAGATTTAAAAATAGGCGAAAAATAGTATTCATGGAAAAAACTATGCTAAGAAAAAATAACTTTTCAGATACGTCTCGAGGAAACAGATATAGCAATAAAATAATTTTCGATCTTTACGCAACTACCGGGAAATCTTTGCATTATTTAAAGAGGTAATGCTCCACATCTCTATTGTGGCATCCGGTGTTGAATTTTTTAAGTCGGGCATGTAGAAACAGAGCTATTGAGAAAAACAGATTAAGCTTTTGCACCCCCTAGCGACGAAATTGGGCATTATTTCGGGAAGAAAATACGCAAACAGAGTTTGCTTAGTTATTAGTATCTGACGGAAGAAAAAAGTTTTTCGATCGGGTTTTTAGTCCTGAAGATATTGCTGTAAACGAAAACATGAACTTACTCCCTCTGGTGGCAGACATGTGCATTAAGAAAAATTTGAAATTATATGAAGAACATTTCCAACGGGGAACGTTATCCAACAAAAAAGGAAGTTATTAAATCGGACTCTTAGAAACAGAGATATTGACAAAAATACGATATATATCTACGTCCCTGGCGGAGAAACCATGCTATATTTTAAGAAGAAAATATTCCGAAAACGTTTATCCACGTGAGTGGTATCGGTCCGCGAAACAATTTTTTCAAACTAGTTTCTAGAAGCTCAGATTTTGCTGCAAATACATCAGAAGCAGAAATTTATACTTACGCCCCCTGGTGACCAAACCAGTTTTTATCAAATATTAGAAATTATATGTAAGTCATTTTCCATCAGGAGCTTATCAGATGCAGGAAGAATGTTTCAAATCGGAGTTTTAGAAGCAGAGGGACTGGGGAAAACGGAGTTTATTTTTACGCCCCCTAGCGGAAAATCTACGCATAGCTTAAAAAAGTGACAATACTTAAAATAATCTTCGACGTAAATGGAATCGAAACGTAGAATTTTTTAATCAGATGTTCAGAAGCAAATATATGGAATAAAACGTATTTTGCATTTCACATTATCTGCATTTACGTCCTCTATCAGCAAAATCGTGCATCGTATAAAAAACCAAAATAAAGGATCATCACTCACACATTTCAAGCTTCCCAATTAGCAAATAGTCGTCGCAGATTGGCATAGAAGATACACATGATTGGGAGACCCTTAGCATTTTGGCACACTGTCATATTCTCTGATGAGTCCCGATTTACACAATTTTCAGACTGAATTCCTGGTGTGGCGATTTCCCAACCAGGAATTGAGCTTGAAGCATCTGCGTCCAGCTATGAAATATGGAGGCTTTTCAGTCATGATATGAAGAGCCAAATATATGACTGGTCATTCAGCCCTCATAGAATGTGAAGGTAATATTAATGCACAAAAATACATAACCGTCCTTGAGAGGTGAGAGCTACCAATATTATCCAGTGGTCAGATGCCAAAGACTACCTCCTTGTTCGTGCAGGATGGCGTTCCATGTCGTAGTGCAAAAAAGTGCTCAAACATGGCACGAAAAAAGCGTCATCGAGGAACTGTCAGGTCCAAGCCAGATCCCTAATATGAACCCAGTTGGGCGCCTGTGGGCTATATTGGATGGAAAATTACGACGGATGCCACAGAAACCAACCAACACTGCTGGCCTTGTTATGTGAATCGTGAGCTCAAATTCCACAGAGCACTATTGCTAATCTCATTTCCACTATGCCTGACAAGATGAAAGCCCTACGTACTGCAAATAGTATGGTTACCACTTATTAAATCCAGCTACAAGTACAGCTCCTTCCATTCCAAGCGGACAGAAAATAAATATAATTAACAAATCAAGTATCAATTTACTTATTTCATGTCTGTGCGTAAAAAGGGAAATGCTGAAAAAAAAAAAGAAAAAGAAAAAAAAGCAGATCACGGGCAAGGCTTTCGTTGTATTTAGCTTTCTCCCTTCGAAATATTTGCCTCCATTTTCAAGCTGAAGCACAAATATTTCTGCAACAAAATGATATTTAACAATAATACTGGACAGATGAATCATCGCAGGGAAAGAAATTACGATTACAGGAGATATCTTGTCATTACCAAACATCAGTTTTCAAATTTGTTTCTTCAAATTTTTCAGCTTAAATTCTGTTTTTTTTTTTTTTTTTTTGAATGGAGGTTTAACGACCACCGTGAGCAACTCAATGGGCTATAAGCAGTCGCCCGTCCCTAATTTAGGGTCACTGGTTCCAGGGAAGGGAGAGAGCCAGTGCCGTAAGACAAACACAACATCCATTCTAAAGCAAAACAGTATTGTTTTTGGTTCGAACGGTTTCGAGAGGAAAACTTCGACCTTCAGATTGTACCAAAGCTGGAAGATCCGCAACAGTGGATATGGACATGCTGAAGACCTTAGTGGAGACTGACCAACGTGTGATCATGTGGGAGTTGGCCGAACAGCTGGAGACTACCTACACCAGCGTTTTTACGCACTTGCGTCAAATTAGACAGGTGTTCAACAGGGGAGTTTGCCGCTGCGGTGGCACAGTGGTCTAAGTTCTTCTGGCTCATGACTATTCGTCCGAGAAGGGTCCGGGTTCGAATCCCGTTGAGGCATGGATGTTGTGTTTGTCTTGCGGCACTGGTTCTCTCCCATTCCCTGGAAACAGTGACCCTAAATTGGGGACGGGTGACTGCTTATAGTATAATGAGTTGCACGATACCTATTTTTTTTTCATTGGAATTTTAACGACCACCGTGAGCAACTCAATGGGCTATAAGTAGTCGCAAGTCCCTAATTTAGAGTCACTGGTTCCAGGAAAGGGAGAGAGATAGTGCCGTAAGACAAACACAACATCCATGCCTCACCGGGGATTCGAACCCTGATCCCTTACGGACGAATGCTCAGAGGCCATCGCTTAAACCACTGCGCCACCGGGGTGGCTTTTTGGTACTTCATCAACTCATAGTTGAGAAGAAAGCAAATCGCTTGAGTGTATCCATTTCCCTGTTTGTGCGTGACTAAATTGAACCGTTCTTGGACCACATTGTTACGTGTGATGAGAAATCAGGCTTGTATGACAATGTCAGCGCCTAGAAGCAGTAGTTGGACCCAAAACAGAAGCCCATGTCGGTCTCTAAAGCCGGCTTACACCCACGTAAGGTCCTGCTGTCTGTTTGGTGGGATATCAAGGGAAGTGGCCGGGTTTTTTTAGCTGCTAGCGGACACCACTAGCACTGCCGATGTGTACTGCCGTCAGCTCGACGATCTGCACGTATAACTCACGTTGAAACGACAAGCACTGTTGAACTGTAAGCGCGTCCTCCTACAGCAAGGTGGAGCGAAACCTCACACAGCGTGGGTTACCTGTCATAAGATCAGGGACCTGGGTTGGGAACTACTGCCGCACCCAACCTATTCCCCGGACACTGCCACACCCAGCATATTCCCTGGACACTGATACACCCAGCCTATTACCCGGACACTGCCACACCCAGCCTATTACCCGGACAGTGCCACACCCAGCCTATTACCCGGACACTGCCACACCCAACCTATTCCCCGGACACTGCCGCACCCAGCC
Source organism: Macrothele yani (assembly GCA_039090855.1). Classification (NCBI taxonomy): domain Eukaryota; kingdom Metazoa; phylum Arthropoda; class Arachnida; order Araneae; family Macrothelidae; genus Macrothele; species Macrothele yani. The sequence goes on along the minus strand of CM077029.1, from coordinate 163,197,158 downwards.
AATTCCCCGGACACTGCGACACCCAGCCTGTTCCCCGGACACTGCCGCATCCAGCCTATTCCCCGGACACCGCCACACCCAGCCTATTTCCCGGACACTGCCACACCCAGCCTATTTCCTGGACACTGCCACACCCAGCCTATTCCCAGGGCACTGCCACACCCAGCCTTTTCCCCGGACACTGCCGCACCCAGCCAATTCCCCGGACACTGCCGCACCCAGCCTTTTCCTCGGACACTGCCACACACAGCCTATTCCCAAGACACTGCCACACACACCTATTCCCTGGACACTGCCACACCCAGCCTATTTCCCGGACACTGCCACACCCAGCTTATTCCCCGGACACTGCCGCACCCAGGCTATTCCCCGGACCCAGGCTATTCCCACACCCAGGCTATTCCCCGGACACTGCCACTGCCTATTCTGCCACACCCAGGCTATTCCCCGGAGACTGCCACACCCAGCCTATTACACGGACACTGCCACACCCAGCCTATTCCCCGGACACTGCCACACCCAGCCTATTCCCTGGACACTGCCACACGCAGTCTATTCTCCGGCAACGGCCGCACCCAGGCTATTACCCGGACAGTGCCACACCCAGCCTATTCCCCGGACACTGCCACACCCAGCTTATTCCCCGGACACTGCCGCACCCAGGCTATTCCCACACCCAGGCTATTCCACGGACACTGCCACTGCCTATTCTGCCACACCCAGGCTATTCCCCGGAGACTGCCACACCCAGCCTATTACACGGACACTGCCACACCCAGCCTATTCCCCGGACACTGCCACACCCAGCCTATTCCCTGGACACTGCCACACGCAGTCTATTCTCCGGCAACGGCCGCACCCAGCCTATTACCCGGACAGTGCCACACCCAGCCTATTCCCCGGACACTGCCACACCCAGCTTATTCCCCGGACACTGCCGCACCCAGGCTATTCCCACACCCAGGCTATTCCACGGACACTGCCACTGCCTATTCTGCCACACCCAGGCTATTCCCCGGACACTGCCACACCCAGCCTACTACCAGGACACTGCCACACCCAGCCTATTCCCCGGACACTGCCACACCCAGGTTATTCCCTGGACACTGTCACACCCAGCCTATTCCCCGGACACTGCCACACGCAGTCTATTCCCCGGACACTGCCGCATCCAGCCTATTCCCCGGACACCGCCACACCCAGCCTATTCCCCGGACACTGCCACACCCAGCCTATTCCCCGGACACTGCCGCATCCAGCCTATTTCCTGGACACTGCCACACCCAGCCTATTCCCCGGGCACTGCCACACCCAGCCTATTACCCGGACACTGCCACACCCAGCCTATTCCCCGGACACTGCCACACCCAGCCTATTCCCCGGACACTGCCGCACCCAGCCAATTCCCCGGACACTGCCACACGCAGCCTATTACCCGGACACTGCCACACCCAGCCTATTCCCCGGACACTGCCACGCCCAGCCTATTCCCCGGACACTGCCGCACATAGCCAATTCCCCGGACACTGCCACACGCAGTCTATTCCCCGGACACTGCCGCATCCAGCCTATTCCCCGGACACTGCCACACCCAGCCTATTTCCTGGACACTGCCACACACACCTATTCCCTGGACACTGCCACACCCAGCCTATTCCCCGGACACTGCCACACCCAGCCCGTTCCCCGGACACTGCCGCACACAGCCTATTCCCCGGACACTGCCGCACCCAGCCTATTCCCCGGACACTGCTAAGCCCAGCCCATTCTTCAGACACTGCCACTCCCAGCCTATTCCCTGGACACTGCCACACCCAGCCTATTCCAGCCAATTTCCGGACACTGCCACACCCAGCCTATTCCATGGACACTGCCACACCCAGCCTATTCCCCGGCACTACCACACCCAGCCATTTCCCGGACACTGCTGCGCCCAGCCTTTTCCCCGGATACTGCCACACACAGCCTATTCCTCGGACACTGCCACAACCAGCCTATTCCCCGGACACTGCCGTACCCAGGCTATTCCCCGGACACTGCCACACCCAGCCTATTCCCCGGACACTGCTAAGCCCAGCCTATTCTTCAGACACTGCCACACCCAGCCTATTCCCTGGACACTGCCACACCCAGCCTATTACCCGGACACTGCCACACCCAGCCTATTCCCTGGACACTGCCACACCCAGTCTATTCCCCGGACACTGCCGCACCCAGCCAATTTCCGGACACTGCCACTCCCAGCCTATTCCCTGGACACTGCCACACCCAGCCTATTCCCCGGGCACTACCACACCCAGCCATTTCCCCGGACACTGCTGCACCCAGCCTTTTCCCCGGACACTGCCACACACAGCCTATTCCCCGGACACTGCCACACCCAGCCTATTCCCTGGACACTGCCACATCCAGCCTATTCCCCGGACACTGCCACAACCAGCCTATTCCCCGGACACTGCCACACCCAGCCTATTCCCCGGACACTGCCACACCCAGCCTATTCCCTGGACACTGCCACACGCAGTCTATTCCCCGGACACTGCCGCACCCAGCCAATTCCCCGGACACTGCCACACCCAGCCTATTCCCCGGACACTGTCGCACCCAGCCTATTTCCCGGACACTGTCACACCCAGCCTATTCTCCGGACACTGCCACACCCAGCCTATTCCCTGGACACTGCCACACGCAGCCTATTCCCCGGGCACTACCACACCCAGCCATTTCCCCGGACACTGCTGCACCCAGCCTTTTCCCCGGACACTGCCACACACAGCCTATTCCACGGACACTGCCACACACAGCCTATTCCCTGGACACTGCCACATCCAGCCTATTCCCCGGACACTGCCACAACCAGCCTATTCCCCGGACACTGCCACACCCAGCCTATTTCCCGGACACTGCCACACCCAGCCTATTCCCTGGACACTGCCACACGCAGTCTATTCCCCGGACACTGCCGCACCCAGCCAATTCCCCGGACACTGCCACACCCAGCCTATTCCCCGGACACTGTCGCACCCAGCCTATTTCCCGGACACTGCCGCACCCAGCCTATTCCCCGGACACTTCCACAAGCGACGACCATCCTTTTCGGTCGTTGCAGCATTTTCTGGATGCACAGCGGTCCAACAACGGTCAGCATGTCGAACGCGCATTTGTTCACTTCTTTGAGCCCAAGCCGCCACAATTCTAAAGGTACGGTATCCAACAGCTGTTAAGACGTTCGGAGCAGGTCGCAGCAAACGATGGCGATTACATACTGGACTGCTTTGAGTATGTATTTATGGTAATTAGTACTTTTCTGTTGCCTTACTTTTTTATTACTGTTTTTTTAAAGGTTTTATTGGACCTGGTGGTATGAAGACATACAGGCAGACACAAACAGGAGACAGTAATTACGCATCAACAAGTACACATCATACATGGTTGACAGCATGCCAAATGATCAATGTACGCAGATATAGACAATGTTGATCATGTAACATATTGTGAACAAGTATACATCAAACATAGATTTTACAGTATGCTAAATGATCAATGTACACTGAAGAACAATTGAATTCGAGATACCTGTCTAGTAACGTGTAGCACCACCTTTCGCCCTGATAAAGGCGGCGATTCGTCTCGGCATGGACTCGACAAGACACCGGAAGCGTTGGGAAGCCATACGGATCCACGAACCCTAAACAAGTTCCCACAGTTCACGAAGATTTGATGGAGGAGGGTCAGACCCTCGAACATCTCTCTCAATGGCATCCCAGATGTGCTCGATGTGAATTAAGGTCAGGTGACCTAGCTGGCCAAGGAAGCGACGTCGCGTCGGTGGAGTGTTCATCCAACCATTCGGATACAATTCGGGACCGATGGCACGGTGCATTGTCTTGTTGCAGGATGAGGTCCCCTGTGGGATGTTGAAAACGCACAAACGGGAGCAAATGGTCTTCCAGGATATCCCGGTAACGTTGATCTGTGAGAGACGATGTCACACGTACCAGGGGTTCCCATTTCAGTCGATGTAAACAGTCCCCAGACGAGAATGCCATCCCCACCAGCTTGAAGAGTACCCTGCTGGCAAGAAGGATCCATCGCTTCATGTGGTTTGCGCCGTATTGTATCCTGCCATCCGCATGTACCAACGTGAATCTGGACTCATCAGTCCAGGCAACATTTTCCTACATGTCTAGGGTCCAGTGGCGATATTCCCGCGCCCATGCTAATTTTTGCACCCTGTGATGCGCGGTCAGCAGGGGTATCCTCGTGGGACGATGGCTTCTGTACCCCATAGCGAGGAGATGGTTCTGGATGGTGTGGCTGCTTATACGTTTTTGTGCACCAGCGTTAAATTGCCGAGTGATTTCTTGCACTGTTGCCCATCTATTCGCTGTTACAATGCGAGCTAGCCTACGATGACCCCGCTCATCCACATGCTGTTGTCCACGGCAGTTGGCCCTTGCAGGGATGGTTTTACCGGATTCGATGTACTCATAGTGCACCCGTGACACAGTAGCTCGTGAAAATCCCAGTGCCCGCACGACTTCCGAGATGGAGTGACCCATTCTTCAGGCCCCGACAATTTGCCCACGATCAAATGCGCTTAGATCCTTCGTCTTACTCATACTGTGTCAGAGTCTTACTGATTCCCGTCGCATCACTCCTTATATTGTCGGATCGCTGCATACGTCATGTCGTTTCCGTTTACGGGGCTGTCCACGGCGCCACATTTGCAAAACGCCAGCTGTCTCTATTCAATTGCTCTTCAGTGTATATACACAGATAACCAGTGTTGGACAAGTAACACATTGAGAGCTAGTGCCGAAAGACCAACACAAGCATCCATACCTTACGGGGATTCGAACCCGGACCCATCTTGGACGAATGATCAGAAGCCATCGCTTAGACAACTGCGCCACCGGGGCGGCGCCTTACATTTGCAGACATTATTTTCTTTCCAACCCAGTAAATGTCATCACTGAATTAATTAATAACGCTAGGTGTAAAGCATTGGTATTCGAGTATTTGAAAACATTTCACTTCCTAAAATTTTATTTGTCATTCGAAGAATAGTGATAAAACTTTAATTTTGGCATGTGTGCAAGGAAATACTGCAACAGGACGTACGATACATTCCGACAGGTTTTCTACATTGGATATATGAGTAGGATATTAAATAAAAGACCGGGGTAAAAGACACACAAAATTTCTGTAGAACCAATCGAGATCAGGGCTAAATTGTTCAAGAAAATCTGATATAATCTGTGTTTTTGCTCCATTGCAGCTATAATTTCATTAGTGTGATATTATGTGGCGTGCGGTGGTAAGATTTGGGAAGGGCCGTATTAAAACTCGATTTATCAAGGGGAGGTGCCTGCAAAATATTTCCGGTCGTCCGCATAGTTACAGTATTAGGCGCCGGGGTTCTTAAATATGCAGCCTTTGGAATTTGCCTTGGTAGCATTTTTTGAGCCATTGTTGTTGTACTTTTCGAGAAGGAATTCAGCGCTTTCATGTCACGAGGAATAGTATTAATCGATTTTTCTTAAGCCGTTGTAAACTGCAAAAAGAGAGGACACATCGTTGTTATGTTGTTACGCCAGCAGTTTTTAATTGGTTATTCCAGTATATAAGAGTGAAATCGTCTTATAACGATTGAGAATATTGTTTTAGCGCGTGTATCTTAGAAAAATGAAATTATGTGCTTATATAATTTTACCTATTTAATGGACGTCATATCTATTTATATATTATTCTAGTTTTAAAAAATTCATTTCCGTTTGGAAAGCCTAAATGATGACTCGCAATCTTAGTTATTTTTTACATGCCTAATTTTGCCTCTAGAACACATAAGTGCAGCTATTATTAACTTCGATATACGCTTTATTTCATATCACTGATTATAACCTATTATGAAAAAAGCATTTCTGCCGTATCAGTGGCCGAGTAGACAGAAGCATAGGTCTCTGGCAAGTCTTCGAAAGTAGGCTTAGGCTCGAACCCTGATGATACATAGGTGAAGTGCCTGTTATACTGTTCCGTGATCGTTCGAACCAGTGACCACACACAAGATTTGGACGGCCAACTGGTTATAACTCATAGTTTCAAATGATTGCCTTCATAAACAAACTAAAATTCTTTTTACGTAGGATGTTGTACACGATGTATATAGAATTTTTTTATTATTAAATACAGAATTCTATTTATCTGACCATCTCCTTCGAAATGTTCTATATAAAATTCCGTATATGCGGGAAAGCATTTACTCTGCAAAATTACAACAAAATTTTAGACACGCAGTTTCTTCCTTATTACGAATAAATACCTGTATCAAATTTGATTTGTTTTTATCTCATTGAAGAAAAATGTGGTTCTTTCTGTATGACTGTCAATTGCTTGTTAAGGTATTGAAACAAAACACAGTTCATGAGGAAGAAATCAGCAATTTTAGGCAATACACATAAACATTTTAGACGTTTTGACGAAGATTGGTGATATAAAGGTGTTAATCCACCCCAAACTTTCTGCAATATCATTCGCTTAAATTTAAGTGAAGAAATGAGAACAGTTTTGTGAACACTTTAGTTTTCCAAAACGCACGGTTACTGGGATGGAAATGTATATTTGCATCAGAAATTATAGCTTCGTACCTAAAATATGCGTTGAGCGAATTTATTTTGCGTCGATAGCGGTTCTTGTGATAAATATTTACACACGTTTACCACTCGTGCAGACGCATTGTTGTTGAGCTACAGAATATAAATGTAAATTTCTATTTACCACCCTAATTTATGCTTCGGAAGGCATTTGTCATGCATACGGTCATGTATTTGTGCAGATTCATTCTGTACACTGTCTGCGACATTATCTGAAGAACCGATGTCTCCCAAACTCGATCCACTCCTGAATTAGAAATAACTGCTGCTACAAGAGGCATCGAATACTTCAACTAATTTCGTTTCCCTGAGTGCTGTAACTGTATTATATCGGAACAAAATTCAGGAGATGCGCATTCTCTTTTCGTTTCAGGACGACACCGTTGCGAAGATTACTACATAATTGTTGAATAGAGCACCTGCTTATCCGAATAAAAAATCCTGAGGGAACCGGATAAAAAACCCTGAAGGCACCTGCTTAGCGGAATAAAAATCCCCGATCACACCTGCTTAGCCGAATAAAAATCCCCGAGACAACTGCTTAGCCGAATAAAAATCTCCGAGACGCCTGCTTAGCCGAACAAAAATCTCCGAGACGCCTGCTTAGCCGAACAAAAATCCCTGAGACACCAGCTTAGCAGAATAAAAATCCTCAAGGGCACCTTCTTAGCTGATAGCACTTATTTAGCTGAATAAAATCTCCACAGGAGTTTGAATAAGTTTCCTTCATACAAACCCTTTTACAAAAAAATGCCTGCGTTCAGGAGAGCACAAGAACTTATAAATATACATGATTTACAGGAACATAAGAATCAACAAAACACAGTATTTTTGATAATATGCATCTTTCACGTCAGTAGTAAAGGAAATCCCAAGTAAGAAATTTCGATGTAACGGAAATTGGTAACGATGTGTTATTGTCAAAAACGTGGTTGAAATCTGATCGTGCCGCATGCTACTCCATGAAGTGGCGCAACAATTAATTTATTGTTACTCAGCAATATATTTTACTAAACTATCGCCGAACATTATTATTTCATCACGTTTTACATAAACATGATATCTCATTGAAATCTGCGTAGATTACAAGAACTTGATGCTAAATGGGATAAAAACCATTCCAAAAATGCATTTTGATGTTATGCTTTTTTCCCTTTAGTAGTACTAGTAAAGTATGCGTCGTAGCAAAATGTTTCGTCTTTTCGGCCTCCGTGTGGGAGTTACCTGCTATTGAAGATAGCTCTAAAATGATGTATAACACGATGGGGTGTAACCAGCAGATATCCTGGATCAAGAGTTTCAAATCCTTTAATCTTTCTCACTAACACACTTGGGATTCAGCTTTTCTTGCTAACTTGAGATCAGATTTTAGCTTGTGCATGCGCAGATATATATTGCTGCCCGGGCCCCGGGTACTGCCCCCGGTAATAAATAAGGGCGTCTTCGTCCCCCTTTTTACCTCGCTTCCGTGTCACTTTCCTATCAGGCACTCTAGCCCAAATCTTCTAGCTTCCTATTATTAAGGATTGTTTGAGACCTGAGGTCAAACACTTCCGTCTTAAATACTCTACATATGATATGATCTATATTGCATCTGAAATTATAGCTCAATGACATTGTATTGCTGAATATTAGGCATCAGTAAGCCTTATTGTTTGTTGCTATTATTTAATTCCACAGAGTATGTACACTGCCGGACAATTGCTAAGGACGGATGACAATAGCAACGATAGCAACCATAAAATGGAAGGCAGGAAAATGTGGAAATTAGCATAAGTGCGGGATACAGTAAGACGTGTTGTGTGTATGCAAATTTTGTATTGCCAAACTTGTTCGTGACGTCATAGCGCTGATAAGAGATATAAAGGATTTGACGCGTATTGACCGTTGTTGTTCAAACGCAAAGTTGAAAGGGAAAGAATCAATTGACGAACTTGCAATTTTCAGTATGTCTTCCCGACATCACCTAGATGATTTTACGCGTGGCCGTATTATTGGCAAGATTGAAGAAATGTGAAAAATAACAGATGTTGCCAGGGAGTTCGACGTCAGCCACAGTGTTGTTTCAAGACTTTGGAAATCATTTCAAACAAATGGAGAGTGTAGCAAACGTCACGGGGGAGGTCGTGTTCGCAGTACGACACCTGCAGAAGATCGGTACATAGTGCTATCAACAAAAAGACACCGGCGCAGCACAGCTAGTGAGGTAGCAAATCAGTTTATGGCTGCTACTGGCCAGCGGATCTCCCGAAAAACTGTCGCCAGACGTTTGCATGAAGGAGGACTATACGCCCGCCGTCCTGTAGTGTGCATCCCATTGTCCAGACGTCACCGTACCGCCCGTTTGCAATGGTTCCATCAACATCGCAATTGGACTGATAACGACTGGTCTGCTGTCCTCTTCTCAGATGAGAGTAGATACAGTCTATCGTCTGATTGTCGACGACAACTGATCTTTCGTGATAGTGGTACTGCATATTGTCCAGCAAACATGCAGGAAAAGGACCGATATCCGACATATAGTGTCATGGTATGATCAGCAGTTATTAATTAAAGTTCAAAAAAGGAAATAAAAACAACAAATCAGATTTTAAAAAAATTGAGAATATTCTTCCCGGATTGTTTTTCCAGTCCGTTCACTGTTAAATAATTTTTATTTTACTTAGAACTACATCACTGGTTGCGCTTTAAAAAATATATCTTTACTCAGTTTATGTCCTTAAATTTTAGACATCGTTCATTGGAAAATGTTGTGAACATTAATTTTGCTTGATTTACCATTGTTGTAATTTATCTTTCAGATATGTGTTAGGTACAGTAATGCTTTGAGCGACTCTTACAAATGCAAAGAACTTTTCAGAAAAAAACTGTTCTGTATTATAACCATGAGAATATGGTCAATTGTAATGTGCTGAAACTGGTAAACAAATGAAATGTATTATTCATACATTACGCAGACTACAAACTCTATGCACATTTTTTCACACGTGAGGAGCAATATTCCATTTTAATGGCGATAACCATAAATCACGAGAATTAACACACGAAAGGAGGGTGGAAGTTACGAAATTGAAGCACTTTGAAGGACAAATAATATAAATGCTGGAAAAGTACCTTAAGTCATGAAGGCAACACAGTTCTGCATAGATGCGACACAGTCCAACACAGTTCCATATCACTTCAAAAGGCTAGGACTCGCACTTGTAAGTTGAAATATGCAGACAGTTTGATAATGAAAATATCCAACAAATCACATCTAAATATACATTTGGCGCAGCAGTATGAAATAGGTGAAAAATGAAAAAGAAAATAATTCCCCACTTGGCTATAAAAGTCAGAAATCCGCTTCTTCACAAAGTGCACGGAAACATCGGTGTGATATTGAGGCACACGCTACCTTCAGTAGTTACTACCCAACTAATAATTTCACCAAAAAAGAAGAACAAAATAATGAACTACCCTTTTTGGATGCTGTTGTTTCCAAGAAAGAGCAGCAGGTTGAATTTCGAGTCTTTAGAAAGAGCAGTTACACCTCTGTTTTTGTACCTGCAAATTCATTCCATCCATGGGCCCATAAGATTTCAGCATTTCGGTATTTAGTACAGCGAGCATTTCCTTTATGCAGCACTAGTAGGCTTCCAAACGAAGAGTTGAATTGGATCACCAACATAGCTATGAAATACAGATATAAGGGCAAGAAGATTAACAGATTGATTTATGAACTTAAACATCAATCAAGACCACAGAAGGCAAAAAAACAACAACAACATATTGTGGCCTTTTTCCTTACTTTCCCGCCATTTTCTCCCTATCATGGAGGGAATGCAGTAGAGTACAGAAAGGCATTGGAATAAGTGTTACCATTTATGGTAACACAAAACAAGATGGGATTTTACATTATCCCAATAATGCATCAAGATGGAACAGCACCAGAAAAACGCTATGTTGGTAGCATTAAAAATCAACTCAGATTCCGGATTAAACAACATATGGACAATTGGAGAAAGCAAGAAAAAAAGACAGCTTTGGTTGAATCATCATCATCATTGTCAACCATTATCAATCCACTGCTGGACGAAGGTCTCCCCAAGTTTCCTCCACAAAGGTCTGTCTTGTGCCAGTCTCCTCCATGTCACTAGTGCATACTTTCGAATTTCATCCACCCATCTCCCATGTGGTCTTCTTCTGGGTCTTTTCCTGTCCCTTGGAATCCAATCTAAATTTTCCGCCGTTAATCGATGGTCTGTCCTTCTGGCAGTATGTCCAGCCTATTGCCATTTCAAGGATTTAACTGTGATCACGATGTCTTCCACTCTTGTCCTTTTTCGGATCCACGAGTTCCTCTTCTTATCTCTCCTGGTAACACCAAGCATGCACCTCTCCATGCTACTTTGAGTTCCCTTCATCCTTTGTATGTCTCTTTTAGTTAAGGTCCACGTCTCATCACCATACATAAGCACTGGAAGGATGCATTGATCAAACACTTTCCTTTTAAGACATAATGGCATATTGTGTTTGGAAATTATGCTGTTTTTTCCAAAATCTCTCCAGGCAAGTTTTGTACGCCGATTAATTTCTTCATCAATGTGACCCTCACTTGATATCTGCTGTCCAAGATAAACGTACGTGTCTGTTATCTCCAGCTTTTCTCCATCAATCGATAAATCTTCATTTCTTGAAAAAGCATTGAATATCAATTTTGTCTTCTGAAAGTTCATTTTTAATCCCACTTCTTTACTCTTGTCAGCAAGTTCCTGGATCATACTCTGCAGCTCTGATGGGGTAGTAGCAAAAATGACTACGTCATCAGCAAAACGAAGGTGAGTTGGATAATCTCCATTAATCCTTATCCCCTAGCTTTCCCAGCTCAGCGACTGAAAGACACCCTCCAATGTAGCATTAAGGAGCTTCGGAGATATGGTGTCACCTTGTCTCACTCCTTCTCCTACTTTTATGTGTGATGTATTCTCAAACAGCCGAATCTTTGCACTTGCATTTCCATAGATGTTATTAATAATATTAATGTATGCATCTTTAATACCACAGGATTTCTGAGCCATTGTAACTGCTAATGGTTTCACCGAATCAAAGGCTTTTTCATAATCGATAAAAGCCATGCACAATGGGAGTTCATATTCTCTCGCTCTTTCAATTAGTTCTCTCAGTACGTGGATAGGATCTATTGTGCTGTAGCCATTCCTGAATCCAGCTTGTTCTCTCGGTTGAGCCATGTCCAGTGTTACCTTCAAGCGGTGTGAAAGAACTTTAGTGAAGATTTTATAAACCACTGATAGGAGGCTGATTGGTCTGTAGTTCCTGAGATCCTCAATGTCGTCTTTTTTATGTAGCAGGATCATTGTAGCGTTGTTCCAATCCTCAGGAATCTTCCCTTCATTAAGGCATCGAGTGAAAATTTGGGCGAGTACTGTTTCGATTTCTCCACTTGCTTCTTGTATGATGTCTACAGTAATTCCATCTTCTCCTGGAGATTTTCCTCGCTTCATGTTCTTGATTGCATGTGCAACTTCTGCTGGGAGGACTGGAAGAACGCTGGTACCTTTCATGATGTCTGGAGTACATGTATCATCCCTTTCATATAATTTGGAGTAGAAATCTTTTACTCTTGTCAAGATTTCGCCTCTATTTCTTGTTACAGAACCATCTTCTTTTCTCAGTGCCATAATCTGTTTTCTTCCCTTACTGAGATGTCCCTTTGCTATCTTTAGGCTTTGGTTGTTTTCAATTGCTTTCCTTGCTAGTTCACAGTTGAATTTCCTTAAGTCTTCAGTGATACTTTTTCGTACTGTCTTGCATAGATCTATATATTCCACTTTGGAAGTCACATCTTCTTTAGTTGTCCTCATCTCTCTTCTTTTTTGCATCAACATTTTGGTTTTTCCTGATAATTTGTTCACATGCAACTTGTTCTTAGACCCAGCTAATTTTGTTGCTGTTTCCATAAGAGCTTTGGTTACTTTTCTGTTAACTTCAGAGATGTCCACTTCTTCCGATGTTAGGCCTTCTAAAGCAGAGAACCTGTTCTTCAGTTCCAACTTGAAGGTATTATGGTGTTTTTTAAGGTTGGTTATGTCAATAGATTTTGTTTGTCTTATGAGCTTGGCACGTTCAAGTTTAGTGTTGAGATGGATCTTACATCTCCCCAATCTGTGGTCACTACCTGTGTTGAACTTGTTTAGCACACTGCAGTCTTCTATGACGAATTTTTTGTTACACATAATAAAATCAATTTCACTTGTCGTCCCATTTGGATGTCTCCGTGCTCATTTCCTGTGTGGCTTTTTCTTGAAAAAGGAGTTCAAGATGAAAAACCCTTCTGCCTCTGCAAACTCAACGAGAGTATTTCCACGCTGGTTTCTGCTGCCGTGACCGAGCTTACCTACTGAAGTTTCATTCTGTTGCCGTTGCCCTATTTTTGCGTTGAAATCTCCCATAATTATCTTCAAATGCTGCTTACTTTTATTATTTAGATGACGAATTTCCTCATAAAATCCTTCAATTTCTTCTTTAGGATGACTTGTGGTGGGTGCATAAGTTTGAATAATCTGAGCCTGGTATCTTCTCGAGAGTTGGATAACGAGTCGTGCAACTCTGTCAGAGGAACTTTAAACTTTTACAACTTTATCCTTCAGTTTCTTGTTTATTATAAATCCAACGCCACTAGTTCTGCCCGTTTCTGTCCCACGATAGTAGAAGAGATGTCCACTTTTCAGTTCGATGAGATCTTCTCCTTTTCTCCTTACCTCACTTAGCCGGACGATGTCCCACTTGATCCTTTGTAGTTCCTCTTCCAATTCAAGAAGCCTTGAATCAGAAGATAGGGAGCGTCCATTATACGTAACCAAGGTCAGCTCCAGATGTCAGCCTAGTCCGGTCCTCCGGGGATTCTTAGCACCCTCTGCCTTCATGTCGCACTGGCCGCTACATTGGCCAGGTACATTCCATCTGCCGGAGACTGAGGGCCAAGATTTGAGTTGTGGAGTCATTTTGGAGGGGTTTGGCCATAACTCACCACGCTGGCCAAGCGGGTTGGTGAGTGTGGGATAGCATTTCCTCTAATCCCGATGGTATAGTAATACCGCTATTGGCGGTCGTCAGAGCCCCTTTAGTGGGAACAGGATGCACCACGAGAAGGCGGGATTGACATTTGTCAAGGAGAGGCTGTGATGTTACGCATCACCTGACCTTACATCCCTTTTTTTTTGGTTGAATATTGTATCGATAATAAATGTATTCCAGGTTTTCAAAATGTCAAAATTATTACAGACTAGAATTCTGAGCAAATGATAAGATTGTTTGAGACTTCGATTATTGAAAAGACATGGGAGAATAATTGCAACAAAATTAACCCTGTCGATATCCCATACCCTTGGAAGCAAATTATGAAAGATGAAGTACATTGTAAATATAGAAAAAGATTTAAATCCGGCCAACATGCTATTCGGTTTAGCAAACCTCAACCTCCGTTCGATAATCCGGATCCGAATTCACATGTCGACTTACAGCAACTTGTTAACGAAATGCTTGACGGAGCGAGTTCAACATGTGACCCCAATGATGATGTAGACAGTAGCATGACATCCACTAATTGGCAGTTTCCAGCGATATCTACCAGCTCCACCAACGAAACTGACAAAGTACAGCTTGATAATGGTATGAACATATACCGAAATGCATAGCGTGTGCCTCAATATCGAACAGATGTTTTCTTGCACTTTGTGAAGAAGCGGAGTTCCGAGTTTCATAGCCAAGTGGGTAATTATTTTCTTTTTCATCTTTCACGTTTAGATGTGATCTTTTGGATACAGTGATGTAGTTCTAAATAAAAAAGTGCCCTAGCGGTGAACGGATTAGCGGAAAAAAACGGAAAAATGACTTATAAAAGTTTTTTTAGACTTTGATTTGTTTTAATTATTTATAATTTTTAATTACATTTTAATGGTCATAATTTGATTAATTTTTTGTTAAAACTGCTGAGGCAATATTAAAATAAAAAAATGTTACGTGTGAGTCACATGCCAAGAATACTGTATAACTTTCTTTTTTATTTCTATACGAAAGGAAGTGCTTTCTAAACGATTTTAAATAATATTTTAAATATTCAGTGTTTTTTCATTGATTTGGCCTACCAGCCTCTCCTATGGGTTATGGGAGGCAATGATGGAAATCTGGCATCCCGGTGGCGCAGTGCTCTAAGAGATGGCTTCTGACCATTTCTCGTAGTTGGGCCCGGGTTTGAATCCCAGTGAGGTATGATTGTTGTGTTTGTCTTACAGCACTGGTTCTCACCTTTCCTCTGGGGCTAGTAGCCCTAAATTAAAGAAGGGCGACTGCTTATAGCCCATCAAGTTGCACACGGTGTTCGTTAAACACCCAATCAAAAAAGGAACAAGTTAGTAAAATCATGCAATGCATTGATTATGATACGCTTCCAACATACCAGAAATCATTACTCAAGTTATGTCGCATAATGGCGATGGAAGTGATTCCGCTCCTATGTCCTGACCTTTGACCCCATTTCACCCATTTTCAATAGGGTTTGTTCCCAGGTAGTCACCTACGATATACAAAAATTTAATCGAAATCGAACTTTTTTACGTTAATCATGACGCCTAAGAGCAGTGGAATGAATGAATCCCGCTTCAATGTGCTAACCTTTGACCCCATTTCGTTCACGTTCAATAGGGTTCCTTCTCAGGTGATCCCCTTCCACATACTAAACGTCCATCGAAATCGAACGATTTTTACGCGAGTTATTGTTTGGACGAACATACGCACACAAAGTGTGACGTAATGAGGCAGATGGGAATCACGACCATCTGCTCGCAAGAGTGTGACGTCATAAAACATTAATAGGATCCACATACAACGCGTGACGTAATGAGACAGATGGACAGACCGCGCGCCAACATATCAAGCGCGAGATTGTGACGTCATATGATTGTCCCCAGGTGGTCCCCTACGACATAATAAAATTTCATCGAAATCGTACCATTTTTACGCACGTTATGACGCATAAAGGCAATGGAATACATCTCGCACCTATGTCCTGACCTTTGACCCCACTTCACCCATTTTCAATGGGTTTCATTCCCAGGTAGTCCCCTATAATATACTAACATTTCATCGACATCGAACCATATTTACGCAAGTTATGACGTATAAGGGCAATGGAATGGATCCCGCTCCTATTCCGTGACCTTTGACCTCACTTCCCCCATTTTCAATAGGGGTCATTCCTAGTTGGTCTCCTACAATATGCTAAAATTTCATCGAAATCGAACCATTTTTAGGCGAGTTACCGTGCCGACAGACGGACGGAAAACGCTGGAGCATATACGCTTCTTCAACCTACGGTTGGAAAGCGTACAAAATGGTTATCTTGTGTGTGTGTGATGGGGGAGGGGTCGTTAAATAAACACTACGAGTATCCAGGGCCATAGGCAGTCGCCCGCCACTGATTTGGGGCCACTGGTCCCGAGAAGGGGATCATATATATGTATAGGATTTTTGGAAGGGAGTGTCTGACCCCAGGTCTTAAACAACCCTTAGAAATATGAAGCTAGAGGATTTGGTCTATAGTGCCCGATGAGAATGTCACACGAAAACGAGGTAGAAAGGGGAAAGAAGACGCCCTTATTTATTGCCTGGGGGCCAGTACTCGGGGCCCGACTGCTTAACGTTCCCGTCCGACGCACGGCGGGCATTTAGTGGTTCGAGGGTTCGTACCTGGCTAGGATCGAACCCGAGATCTTCTCCGTGGCAGTCACGAACTTTGACCACTAGGCCACCAGCGGCCCCCGGAGAAGGGGAGAGCCCCGGGCCCGCTATATCCTGATATCGGGTCCGGGACCAGCTCCAGCGGTTAGCCAGAAGCCAAACCCTCTGACCACTTGCATACCGGGGCTTACTTTCGCGTTACCCGTAAAGATCCAGGAGATATGCTAAGTGACGACCAGCAAAAAATCACACTACAGCCATAACACTTGTCAGTTATGCTATATAATTGTTTATTTTTTCTGTGTTGATTTATTTCTTGTTAGTGAAGTTTTAGCATACGGAAAATCTACCTCCTATAACGTCATTTTGAAGATTGCGGTCCTAACAAAGAAGATATCATTCTCTTAATATTAAAACTCTTGCGATTCGTGAAACACCATAGAGCGTGAACCGACTGTAACACGATCATTCGTTTGATGTACGAATATGTTTGCGTATAAAACACAGAAATTGCTAATTCTGCCTACACGGCTATATAAAAGTACCTTTGTCTCGTTTTAACCATGAAAAGTGCCTTAGCGAAGCTAAACCTAGAAAAAAGTGCCTTAGCGCCGCTTAGCCACGCTAAGGCTCTACTACATCCCTGGTTGGATATTTTGACTATCAAACTGTCTGCATATTTTAACTTACAACTACGAGTCATAGCCTTTTGATGTGATACGGAGCTGTGTTGGCTGTGCGTGCTACATCTATGCAGAACTGTGTTGCCTTCATGACTTAAGGTACTTTTCTAGCATTTATATTATTTGTCTTTCAAAGTGCTTCAATTTTGTAACTTCCACCCCTTTCTTGTGTTAATTCTCGTGCTTTGGTTACCGCCATTAAAATGAAACTTTGCACCTCACGTGTAAAAAAATGTGCATAGAGTTTGTAGTCTTAGTGTTGTATGAATAATATTGTACATCTCATTTGTTTAACTGCTCTGTGTATGTGCTTATGTGGAAAACAATTGCGAAAGTAGTTTTTATAAAAAATATGCAGGGAATATTTCATTTGAATGCAACCATACTCCTCGGCTAAAAAGAAGTGTGAGAAGAAGAACTGCGCATCTGTTAGCACCAGTGTCAACACTGCTTCTATTTCCATTACCAGAGGCGTAACTAGGCATTTCTGTACCCGGGACGAACCGTAAAATATTCCGCCACTACCTGTATTTCCCTCTTATGTAAATATATTATTAATTTAATATACAGGGTGTCAGAGAATTATTGGAAACATTACAAAATTATATAAAACAAAACATTAAACAGATAGAAAGAAACTGACTGTACTAACTTACAATGTAACTACACAAGTTAATAAATTTCTATATAAGATCCCTTGGTTGCTCGTAGTACGTCCAAGCGATACTTGATTTCATGCCATGTATTGACAAGCATCCGAGGAGTTATGGAATTAATAGCAGCTGTGGTACGCTGTTTCAGTTCCTGCAAATCAGTACAAGGCGTCTGATAGACACGATCCTTCACATAACCCCACATGAAGTAATAGGAGGCCACGGAATTTGACCACCATGCCCAATCCATCTGTTGGCGAAATGCTCATTTAGGCACTTACGTACACACGTTGACCAATGCGGAGGCGGCCGTCTTGTTGGAAAATGACGTTGCCATAACTTTTGATCTGGGGTATGGCGAAATTTTCTAGCATATCCAAGTAAATATCAACATTTATGTTTTTTCGCAGAAGAAGAAAGGGCCAATCACTTTTCTTTTTGATAGGGCGCACCACAAATTAACTTTTGGATAATCACGTTCCAGTTCAATAGCAGCATGAGGCGGTTCATTGCCTCATATCCTACAGTTGTGACGATTCACAATACCTGATACATGAAATGTGGAATCAACACTAAAAATTACAGTACTGAGAAAGTTTCCGCCGTTTTCCACTCGATTCAGCATATCCACAGCGAAATCGTATCGCAGAGTGTGATCATTTACATGCATCTTTTGCACTATTTGAATATTATAAGCATGAAACTTTAATTTGTTGTGTAAGATATTGTTAACTCTCGATTTCGGAACGCACAGTTCTCTGCTTGCTTTACAAACGGATTTCCTGGGGCTTCGTCAGAAACTTTCATTAACTTAGTCAACCGTCTCACCGCTGACGCTAGGCCTACCGGCTCCTCCACGATGTTCCACACTGCCAGTTTCTTTAAACTGTTTCATCCACCGCTTAATTGAATTCGTTGACAGATTATTACAACCGTACTCTAAATGGTACCGTCTTTTAACTTTAATGACAGACTTTATTTCCGCAAGCCATAACACACACACATCGCCTTCTGCTGTACGGATGACATAACTACTGATTGCGCACTTCTCATACATTCCTCATCAGGCCACACCTAGCGCCATCTATCGGATTCTGGGAATAACAATTCTGCAAAACAAAAATATAAAAACCGTGTTAGTAATAAGTGACTTAGAAAAACAGACAATGCTCATAGGGTTTTTTTTGTACATAATTTTGTAATGTGTCCAACAATTCTCGGACACCCTGTATATAATCAAAATCAGATCGTTGAAATGTCAGTCGGCTGGGCATGTTGCTAGAAGAACTGACAGCCGTTGGATAACTGAAATACTGGACTGGATTCCAAGGGACAGGAGAAGTCCAGAAATGGACAATGTGGGAGATCAGTGAGTGAAATTCGAAGGCATGTCGGAGTCACTTGGAGGAGACTGGTTCAAGAGAGAAAGTTGTGGAAGAAATTTTGGGGAGACTTTCATTCAGCAGTGGATAAGTAATACTGGACCAGTACAAACTGCACTCGCCCTCATTTCCACAAAGAGTGTTTCTGCTATATCAGATATTAATAATTGTGGCTTGCAGCCACAGTAATTATCGAATAGCTACCAGAGAATCTTTCTGAAAATCTGGATGATATTGTCTAATAGCCCCCAGAGAGAATCACAATGTGGACGACATCTTTATCTTGCAGCGGATCCAACTAAAGAAAAATCACAGGTTTCATTGTTATCTACGAAAGCCGCGGTACTTCGTCAGTTGGACATACTATACTCTTTCATTTATTAATGTGAGTAATTAACATCCCCTGGAGATTTTAAAGAAATGAGAATTTTAAACTACCAAGGTTAGCGAAAAGCATGGCACAATTCAGTTTTAATCAGATTGCAAGCGGTGACTTTTTGCGCCCTCTCTCGAGCTGCGTACGGGACAGCCGTCCACGGCTGTCCGGCCCTAGTTACGCCTGCTTACGGCAGTAAACGTGTCCAGTGAGCTCCACTAGGCACTGCAGAGTCCGCAACTGGACGGAGAAGGCTAATGGAATCATCTAACTTACCCTAACTTACAGTTTTACTAACCTGAGCACTGCGTTAGTGTGTGAGTGTCCATATGTACACTACTACTCTGTCCAGCAAATAATGTAGGGATTAGACTTATGTGATAAAAATAATTTACCACAGAAGTCTAATTCATCGAGAAGTTTTAGTAAAAGATGAAAGTCGCTCGTTCGCCGAGTGATCTAAGGTAATGTTATCCAATTGGTGGCCCCCGGGCCGCATGTGGCCAAGAAATGAAGAATTAAACAAAGTTCATCTCTGACTAAAAAGAGACTGAATCGAATCTTATTTCAGCTGCCAGCTGCCGCCAAAGCATATACTGGTGCCGGCAGTTCGCTGTTACAACTTCCATCCCCTGGTGGTTGTTGACTTCCTGACATCAGCCTGTCTTCGAGACTGATGCTAAACCTACGTCTATTCATCAGTCCACTCATTACTTAAAATAGTAAAACTATGACAATAATCCAAATTTATTGGTGTAAAATGGATAGAATTCGAAGTTTCCTAGCTCTCGCACATCAACCAGATGGTTTTTCAACGAAGGCAGACAAAGTTTCAAAAAACTTGGAAACTTTAAATTCTATTTTACTCCAATAAATTCGGATTACTAGTATAGTTTCACTATTTTAAGTATGCTTGGTGTACAGTTCCTTGTTATAAATTTATTATTAATCCACTGGATGTTGGTATTGAAATACAAATCCCATTTATTAAATGGAATTATGTTTCTCTCACACTTTCTCTGTGAGGACATGTGAGTGAAACTAAAATTTTCCCTTTCTTCATGAGAGCGTTTGTGCGCAGCTGAAAATTCCCTTTCTGTATAAGGCCGCATGAATGAAACTAAAATTTTGCGCTTCTCCATGAGAACGTATGAATGAAAAAATTTTCCATTTGTCTATGAAAGCATGTAAGTAAAAAACTTTCCGTTTTCATGTAACCCATGTAGATAATTCGTCGTTCTTCCTTTAGTGTATGTGTTTTGACAATTTCATTTCATTTAAAAATCAGGTTAAATGAATGCGTCTATATAATTTTGTAATCTTATTTTGCGTTCTTAACAATATGCTGCATTTCAGATGAAATGACTTCTCATTTTCATAAGAAATTAATGATCCTCTGAGAAATAGTGTTGAGAAAATTGCAATTATGATGAGGTTAAATTCGAATAAATCTTGCACTAAATAATTTCTAGAAAGTTGCGGACGTACGTCTGGCACAAATCCACGAAGTTTCTCGCATCACAGTTTGAAATATTTTTTGATTGCTATACTATTTTTAAGCGAAAAAAGAAAGGAAAGAGGAGCAATCTTGCAGCTCTTGTTTTCCTCGCTGCCTTCACCTTGAATGTTAATGACTCCATCGCAGCATGTCGTACATCAACGTCTTTGTCATAATGGCCATTAATAGAGTGCATGATTAACGATTATTGCTGCTCCGCATTTTCTCATCTTCTTCTTCTGTAATACTTAAAGCATCATTTCCCCATTTTATGCTCTTTTTTTTTCTGTCCCACAGGAGAAATCCGCACTTCTAATGCTGAGAAAGTTTATTCAAAACACAAAACAAACCGAATATGCGCGGGAGACTTTACTGACTTATAAATTAATTGGTATGAAAGACTTCAGATTTTAACCATAAATTAATTTTTTCGGCATTTGGTTGTTCAAAAATTAAATAAAGATGAGTATAAGTAATTAAGAAAAGGTTCTTCGTATTTTATTCAGTGTCGGAGAAAAGCAGAACATGTTCACAAGTTCTTGTTCTCTTAACACGGAAACTTTTTCAGATTTACTTAGTCGATAAGTACTACTTCAAACTTTCTTTTTTGATTGGGGGTTTGAGGACTACCATTAGTAACTTGATAGACTATAAGCAGTCTCCAGTCCCTAATTTAGGGCCACTGGTTCTAGGGAAAGGAGACAGCCCGTACTGTAAGACAAAGACAACAGCCATGCCGCACCGGGATTCGAGCCCTGACCCTTCTCGGACGAATGATCAGAAGCCATCACTTAGACCACTTCGCCATCGGCTTCGAAACTTTCGTATGTGTATTTTTTATCGTTCCTTGAAAATTATTAACAAAAGATAAATTTTCATAATTAGAATAATCCGTAAGCTCAAGAAATAAATATCAAATATATAAGGCAAAAATACTTCTCTCTGCGTGTAAAAGAACAAATTCTAAATTCAGAAGGAAATTGAGTTCTTTTTCGAAAGCTAAAGAGGCAATGATTGTGTCACTAACAAATCTGGTGAGATCATAAATGTCACATAAAAATTAATATACGCCGTACATATACACTGTTGGTCTTTGAATTCGCAAGAAGGACGAATAGGATCGGGCGCAAACTTGTAACGTTGCCGGAAATATGTGAAGTTGCAAGGTGGGTGTTAGACCACCAGACTGCTCAAGGTGGTCATTAAACCTACAATCAAAAGAAAAAAAAAGAAGACCACCAGACAAATGTTTTGACTAGTGTAGGAGTCAGAGTGGTACTCCGACTAACTTACGTAATCACCTAACTGCAAGGCTTCCTGTTTGACATACACGAGTACCACCCCAATAAGAAATGCAATTGGGTTCTCCGAACTAATACAACTCTATTGGTTGTCAGGTTAACTTGCGTAATCACCTAAATGCAAGGCTTCCTGTTTGACTTACACAAGTACCTCCCCAATAAGGAATGTAATTAGGTTCTCCAAACTAATGCAACTGTATTGGCTGTCAGACGCTCTGCTCTCTAAGCTCTTTCATATGGTTTATCTGCTGATTAAGAGCGAGGAAGTGAAGAATATCCCAATATCATAGACCACGTATCTTTAAAACAAACAACATTTATTTGCATTCCAGGAAAGAGTCCAAGTCGCCCGTGTCCGGTAGTCAGCTTCGAGAATTCAGTTCTCGGAAGTATCTTAACCTCCGCGTGCTTTACGCGTTCCGAATTATTATATGTCCAGCAGGACATATAATAATTCGTTCCGCTGATGCGGTAATGTCCTAGCCGGGGTCTGTCCCTCAAAACGGCGCAGAAGCTCCATGCGTCTGCCAAAACCCTTCCGGCTTATACTGCTAGACGCAACTTTCGCCCGTCGTTCCGCAACAACAATAAAAGAAATAACCTCCGGAGTTCTCTACCTGAGAGTAGGATCCACGAGCAACTTAGCTCGTGGGCTCTCCAAAACGAAGTCCTGGCTTCCCTTCATGGCACACACAAGACACAAAAACCCCTTTTATACGTGCACCAGAGGAAATTCTAACCACTCCCCGACCTGACGCCTGAAGGTCAGAACACCTGGATTCGCTCGCTCCCGCGACATACTTATCTGCGTTGAGATTTTATCTCCGAAGAACTTCACCTCTACGGACACTGGACACGAGACAGTCTAGTAAATACAATTGTATTTGCATTTCGTAAAAGTACATATTACAATAGGAGTGACTCCTTTTAAATTAGATATGCTGGCGTTCACTGGATGCTAGCAATTTCACTCTCAGTCCATTAATGTTAATCGCTCGTATGAATCCAAGCCACAAAGAGCTTCTCTCAGGTGCCGATAGCAAAAGTCCGATGTTTCCTGAACATTGGGCACTCGCAGTCTTAGTGTTTCTTTGTTGCTACCAAAGCAATGGAAAAGTGCAGTTTTGAAAACAACAAGCAAAATGGAACAAAGTCTTTCCTTTTTCCTTTTTTCTCCTCCACCACTCATCTCCACGTGGTCATATTAACATGCAGAAAGTGTTCATATTAAAATGTAGGTGGAATGTTAAAATTCACCCTTACAACTAAGTTAGCCCATTTCTTTCGAGTCAGTGGTGATGGTGAGTGTGGAGGTTGGTTCAGCTCCGCATGGTGTTTTCAGGAGTTTCACTCCGCCCCCAGGGGTTTTGTGGTGGTAGTTGGGCTTGTGGTATCATGGATGTGGTTGTTCCCCCAAGTTAAGTGTACTACGTCCTTTCCTCGGGCTTGGAGCCATGGTTGGAAGATTTGTTCTCTCTACTTTTCCCTAACCTCTCTCTCTCAGCTTTTCTTTACTATCAAGTTCACTTACTCCCATCTGTTACGCCTAATTTCCTTAAGAGCAGTTTTAGACCTGTGGTTAAACACACCCTTACTAAAACTACTTCAAAATATCTTATGTTCCGTGTTTCGATAAGTGCAGCGCACGAATGAGGGTACTGTAACATTGCTAGCGAATGATCCAGCTGAAGAACTCTGTATGAACAGTTGTCAGATTTAGAAAGAGGCGGAATTGTCGGATATGGGAAGCCGGATTGTTTTTTCGTTATATAACAGCTCGTGTCCAAAGTAATTCATAGCGGTAGTGGGAAGAGGATTGTAGGATGCACTGACGTGATTGTACCAGAGCGCAAAGTTGCATGAATAAGCTGGAAGACCGGCATCATATGGCGTTAGTGGATCACAGAGCCACGTCCCAAATATTGACGCGATACTGGAGGTCTGTCAGACGTAAGATGTCCGAAAGCTATTTTCGTCCCGTTTACTGTAGAGAGGATTTACCGCTTGCCGTTCGTTGTTGCTACTTGACACCATACCAAAGACGTTAGGGATTGCAATACTACCAAGGCTATTACAATACTCCCAAAGTTTTATGAAGGATAGCTGCATAGGGAAACAGTAAACATATACATTATCTACATGCTGACAACTATATGTATATGCATCTTCATGCATTTGCGAAGAATTATTTCTTCCGGGTATTCTTACCTATTAGTTTCTGTGGGATCGCACAGTGTTTACAGACGACTCGCGGTTTAATCTGATGCATCATGATAAGCGTACCCCTATACGGAAACTGGCTGGTTAACGACTGCTAGGAGAGTGCATTTCGGCATGCTATACGGCCCACACATTGAACATTATGGTGCTGGGTGCTATTAGGTTTCATTAGCGTGTGAAAACAGAAATTTGTCAGTGTCGGAGATTGAAGACGCGTCTTCTCGCTCCAGAGTGAGTTGCTCTAATAGACTTAGCCACATCGATAGAATATATCACTGCAGATTTGTCGTCTTGACACGTGCTTTGCCACCGTTTCTTTTGAAGCGAAGAAAGGACCTTTCATTAATTCCAAACGATCTGTGGAATGAACCTCACACATTTTTCGAAGAACCCAAAGACCAGTAGATCCATTTTGTTCGGGCGCCAAATTGTAAAAACAGGAATTTCTCGGTGACGCGGATTGAAACCACGTGTCCTCGCTCCGCAGTGAGTTGATCTAACAGACTAAGCTACACCGACAGAATGTATCGCTGCAGATTTGTCGTCTTTACACGTGCTTGGCCTCTGTAATACGTCACAAACGTTCTCATCTCAGTGAAAATCATCCAAATACGTGGCGTCAGTGAATAAATAAAAGCCGCCCCGGTGGCTCAGTGGTCTAAGCGATGGCCTCTGATCATTCGTCCGAAAGGGGTCCGGGTCCGAATCCCGGGGAGGCATGGATGTTGTGTTTGTCTTACAGCACTGGCTCTCTCCCTTCCCTGGAACCAGTGACCGTAAATCAGGGACGGGTGACTTCTTATAGCAAATAGAGATGCTCACGGTGGTCGTTAAACCTCCTATCGAAAAAATAAATAAATAAGAAAATCGCTCTTTTCACATTTTAGCAACACCGGTTGCGGTGTGTTGCTAAAACGTGGAAAGAACGACGTCTTTATTTGTTCTCACCTCATACGCATTTCCGGGACCCTGAACTGTCAGTAGTATATTGAGGCAATTGTGAATGCTGAAGTCATACCCTATCTGCAGACTACATCTTTCAACAAGCCAACACTTGGTGCATAATACAAGTATATTAGGCCTCTCGGACGCTCGACATGTGTCATTTCTTCCTCGGCTTGCCGGTTCGCTAGATTTATCGCCCATTGAACATATCAATTGTATGGTCGCACGCGAATGGCCCGTCAAGTCCTGCCGGCCTCTATCGAGCATGACCTTTGAGCCCAAATAAGGGCAGCACGGCAGTACATTCCGCAATTTAAATTTCAGGAGCTCTGCAGTTTCATGCTACGCAGCACACGCTACTACTGACCGAACTTTTGCATCTCGTTCGGGTTCGATATCTTTGCCTAATTGCAGCTGTTAGCGAATGTTACGAAGAAAGTATTAAATGCTCTTGAGGTATTAAATCTGCCTTTTATTATTCTCAAGGAACGCGTATGGTGTATAGTAAATCCGTTTATTTTTGTGATGGAAAATGCATAAAAATTCGTCAAGCTTTCACACTCCACTGGGAGGCTTTTTCAAGGCAATGGAGATACACATTCTTCAGTCGCTGCAGAAGCATTAGCTAGACCACTAGAAGATCTCGTTTTTCTAAATTGTACCAACAAACTCCGTTGTGTGGATCCGCTACGCTGACGATATATTCTTCATATGGGAACATGGAATAGACGAATTAAATGATTTTATACACAAGATAAACAACCTACACAATACAATACAGTTCACCACGGAGCTTGAAGTGAATGGAACGCTGAATTATCTTGACGTCACGCTCAACAGGAGAGAAACATCTAGCTTCGATATTGACGTTTATTGTAAACCAACCGTAGTAACCGAAGCTTGTCCCGCCTGATTCACACTAACAAAAGAGTCCAAACTTTCTGTGTTTAGAGCATGGTTCTACAGAGCGTATAGCGTGTGCATACCCGATTAGCTACATAATAAGGAAACTGATAATATTTATGGCAAAGTTCTAAAGAATGGATATAAGAAGGATGACGTAGACAGAATACATAGAACTGTAAAAAATCCTATAACACAATACAATAAATTTCATCACGGAGCTTGAAGTGAATTGAACGCTGAATTATCTTGACGTCGCGCTCAACAGGAATGAAACATCCAGCTTCGATATTGACGTTTATTGTAAACCAACCGCAGTATCGAACCTTGTCCCGCCTGATTCACACTTCTCAAAAAAGGACAAACTTTCTGCGTTTAGAGCATGGTTCTACAGAGCGTATAGCGTATGCAAACTACTACCTACGTAATAAGAAAATTGTTAATATTTATAGCAAAGGTCTAAAGTCTGGATGTAAGAATGATGTCATAGAATACATAGAACTGTAAGAAATCGTATAATGTCTGCGATAATAAAACCAACTAATAGGACAATGGGATACGCATACGTCTCAGGCTTTACATATTGGTTGAGGAATTTATTGCATAAGTACAACATCTCAAAAGCAATGAAATCACCAACCCCGTTATCATATAAAATATCCTGCTGTAAGGAGAGACATTGTGCGAAAGAAAAGGCGGGTGTCTACGCTGTACCGTTGATGTATCTTGACCACAAGGAAAAGACATATATCGGAATGACAAAACGAGCATTGGATACTAGTGCGAAGTGTCCAGGCATGCAGAATACAGCCCTAGACAGAGAAGTTATACATTGCTCTGCCGCTCCTCTATGGAATAGTACACACATTGTCATAAAAATCAGCGCACCAACAAAAAGGCGTCGGATTGAAATGAGATTTCAGTAGTGAGATGGTATATACCAATGACGGAAGTGATAACAATATCACAGGAGCAGGACGATTTCCCGCAGACATACGGTACACATTCCAATCAGCGTTAATACCACGTCGGACTGCCTCGTGCTCAGATACATGCGGTGATATTGTCCGGCATGGAGTCAAGGATACGCCGTATGTCATCCTGCGACAGATTGGCCTACACTTCTTGCAACTTACGCTCTAAATCGCGAACACTGGGACATAGAGAAATCTAGCGTCACATCTGGTCCCACACGTGCTCGATGTGCGAGAGATCAGGCGATCCGGCAGGCCACGGAAGAGTTGAAGCATGACGTAGACCGTCGTGGGAAACCCGAGCTGTGTGCGGACCGGCGTTATCTTGTTGAAAAAATGGCTCCGGGCCGCCGAGCCAGGAAAGGTGGCACATGAGGCCTCAGGGTCTCCTGTGTGTAGCGCTGGGCTGTCAACGTCCCTCGGATCACTGCAAGGGAAATACAGCGATTGCTTCACAGACTATCCTGCCTGCAGTTCGGGACGCGTGCCACTGTATAGTGGAGCTGGAATTGCAGCGCTCACTTGCGGTCCTCCACACTCTGACACGGTTGTCGTCCGTTCTCATACGGAAGCGGGATTCGTCGCTGAAAACTACACGTCGCCGATCTGTAGCATTCCACATTGGTCGTTGATGACACCATTGCAATCGACGCTGATTATGGTCAGGTGTTAATGGCAGAAAACGTAAGGGCAGTCGATAGTGCAGGCTCACCTCTGCCAGGCGTCTGACAATGGTTTTGGCGGACACAGAAGTCTCTTGCACAGCCGCCTCATGTTTTTGGATATTGGACAAGGACGTTGTTGCATCTGTGTGAGCCGCTCTCACGATCCCACGGTTCTCTCTACTGGTGGTGTGTCTGGGTCGTCCAGAATCAGTCCACCGTGTCTGGGTGCCTTTCCGTGTCCATTGCTCCCAACACGATCGCACCGTACTGTCCGACCGGCCTAAATGGCAGCCGATTCGGCGCGCCGGTAGCAATGCTTCTCTCATCCCGACGATACGGCCTCGTTAAAACTCTGTCAGTTGCCCGTACGCACATATACGGCGGCTCCTCGGCATGTCTATCGCTCAGGGATCTCACCTGACTCTTACCGTGCACTTCGGCAAGAATGTGGAGTCTCCTGCGCGGCGCCTTATGAGCCCCAAGGATTGCGATTGCAGCGCCTGTCTTGGACCTCCGGCTACGCGGAATTGCACGAAATTTTAATCATTTGCATGTCTGCCCTCCCCGTAGCAATTCGCCGAGTTTCGCGTTAATCGTAGGGTTTTTTCTTGGTGTGCGGATTTTTTGACAACTAGTGTATTAGAAAAATTGCCCCTTACACGAACTTTAAAGAGACTACCATCAGGGAAACAGCCGAAATCCTTCCAAGGAAACTAGCAGGCCATGACATGGCCTCAATCGAAATACGAATGGATCGACATGCGTTATTAAAAGATAGAAACACATCGCGGCACACCATATAAATGCGTGATAAAAACTCACGCAATACTTCTCTTGATGTCACCGTCCTTGTTTTCAAAAATCATCTTTGTTTCCTATGTGTTCTAATTCCCTGCATTTCATGTGTATATTACCTTGAAAAAGCCTCCCAGTGGAGTGCAAGAGCTTGGCGAATCTTTATGCATATTACATCACGAAAATAAATGGATTAACTACGCTGTAAGTGCTCTTTGAGTGTTCACGATCTGGTGTATTTAAAATAACACTGGCTTTTATTATTAACAAATGCTCATTGTTGATTTTTCCTGGAATTGTCCAAGTGATTTATTTTTTAAAGCTTTAGCTACTTGTCTTGTTTCTTAATTACTCGGTTTTTCGTACTAACTCTAATTCTTCGTAACTTCTCGTTCTTTCACATATAACCTTTCGTAGGCCTCATAGCATTCTGCTTCCCAAATATCTTTCTCAGTCCGATATCTCCCGACCTCTGTATCTCTCGTGTCCGACAGGCCTCGTAGTTTTCCCACGTTGCTTTTGCCTTCTAAAAAAAAAAAAAAAAAAAAAAGAAAAAGCTCTGTCGCCATGAAGAGCTATAAAATCATTACGTAGTCTAAGTACACCCTGTTTTGCTTGTTGCGTTGCTGACTGAAAGCAAAGTCGAAATTGGTGCAATTAAATACTAAACGTTTACTGAAAAGGTTCTTCGACATGCAATAGATGACTGCTATGATGGTGAAAACATTTCCCAGTCTATTCATGGAAACAAATGAATGAGACTCGTAGTGATTACAATGAATTCTGAAGATTTTGTCTTCGTGACCTAGAGACCCTACAGTGCGCGGTACCTTCGATCGTTCGTATTTTGTATCCGAAATAATCTGCAATAGAAATTCCCACGTCGTCATGTTATGGCTATTTTGGTGCTGCAATTTCCATTAATAGCAGTATATTTGTCACCGTTTTGCTCCAATAAAGGAGGGAGAAATTGGCACACCAGAAACTGTTCCGAATCTGAGCGAAGTCGTGTTCATGTAAAAAAATATCATAGGGACAAATATTTTGAAATTCAAATCACCAGGATAAGTTTTATGTGAAATTCCAATTAAGAATGATATTGAAAATAAATATTGATGTGGACTCCACATGCTTTAACACGCTATGGTTCTGGGGTGATTTCGTCGAAGAGGATTAAAACTCTTGCGATACGTTAACTTAGATCTATTTAATAATTTGTAGCTTTCAGATAAGACCCCGGAAATGCAGGTATGAAATGTTTCTCTTGCACCTTCTAAACACGCCGAGGTATAAGAGACTTTGTAATACATATCTAGAATTCTCATGAGGCATGGTAAGGCATTCATATTTTGAAGACAACCTGATAAATTTCAGTTATCCCTTACTAAGTAATTCAGGAATTGTATAGTTTTAAATTTCGAGAAAGTCATGACATGTAACCTGGAAAACCTCCAAGGAATTCAAGGATTCTGTGTTGCAAAGACTTCTGGAAACTTTCTAGGGGTTTTAAAAATTCTGTGTTATAAGGAGGAAGATAGAAAGGATAGAGAGAGAGAGAGAGAGAAAGAGAGAAGAGAATCAAATGTTACTGAATTTCGGGAAAGCCTCCATGTGATTGAAAAGTTCTGCGTTTGAGGAACGTCTGTAAATCTACTGAATCTGGACTTCAGGAAAGCTTGCAAACAGGAATTTTATGCTTCAAGAAACTAAGCAAAGCTGAGATATGTACACTTAGAAAAAGCTGCCACATGTACACTTAGGATAAGCTACCACCTAGGAAAAACTACTATGCGTGCACTTAGGTTTAGCCTAAGTGCACGCATAGTAGTTTTTCCTAGGTGGTAGCTTATGAAAGAGCTTCTGCAAAAACTACCATGTGTTGTTTGTAACTGTAATAATTATTTGTTCCCACTCTGTAATCAAAATTCTGGACTAGATTCTAACCAGCTTTGTGAATGTTGTTGTGACGATGTTTAAATGCAGAGAAGTCACTGTATATAAATGCTTCTCAAAGGAAACATACTGGGCCTGTTGGTGTTGTCACTTTGAATACTGTTCTAAAGTTTAACAGCTTGTGTTTGAATTTTGGACAAGACTGGAATATTGTGTTTGTCTCACCAGAGCTAAGACTCTTAAATTATAGATGGTAAATTTCTTTTAGCCTTAGGTGCTCCTAGGTAGTCATAGGACTGAAAAGAAGAAAAAATCAAAAACATAATTTGTGTTGGCGTGAAATGTGGAGTGATACCTGCACAAGTACGAATTGATCTGATAATATAGAGGAATTGACAGGTGCATTTATGCGATAATCATCATGTGTAAGAAGCGTTTAAAAACCAGAAAATCTGAGATTCTGGCTTTTAACAATTTTTCCGAGATGGGTACTGGTTCGAGTCTCGAATGAGATATGAGTGGTGTATTTTCCTGGGGGCGTTGGCATTGCCCCATTCCCTGGAAACATTGGCCCTAAATTAGGGAAAAGCGACTACGTATAGCTATTTGCAAGGTTTCGCGGTTATAGCGTTTGTTTCTTCTAGGTTCGCAAATTTCATTGTCCGTGAGTGTATATTCATTGCCTAAGGAGTGGGCCCAGAGCGGCTGAAACGAATGAACCTGCGGAAATAATTAGTTCATGAGACACATGAAAAAAATACAGAAAGCGCTGTTTTCTTCTCAGCTTTGTTATTCAAAATGGGATGTTTGACACTAATCCTTTCTGAATTATTGATTACCTGCTAAAAGGGATTACAATAGGGGTGATGAAATTAAAAATGAGACAATAGATGTTTAAGTCACTTGCTTCTACCCAGTGGTATAATGTCCATATCAGGGAGACTGGATTTTCTGCATCATGCCTTGTATTATGAAGCAGCGAATAGTGGACAAGAAGGGAGCGCTTATCACCTATGTCAGGTGCACGGTGGGCACTAATAAGGGGACAGAGAGAAAGTAATTATTTATCGGTAGCTTTTGTAAAGTTTTATCGCTAAGTTAACTTTTCTATTTGGGGAGCGCAAACCATTTGGTGCAGGTACGTCAACTACTTAAGGGGCTAAAGAGTTAACAACCACCGTGAGCGTCTCTATCGGCTATATGGAGTCCTTCGACCCTTATTACGGACGTCTGTTTCCAGGAAAGGGGGAGAAACAGTGCTGTAAGACAAACACATCTGTTACGGAGATTTTATAAAATAATTCTAGGCAGAAATATTGAATCTCATTTGCAACATTTCTTTCACCACGTGTTCCAGTTTTCTTTGTTCTACAAGCCATGGAAGGTTGCACCTTTTTTCACGTTATCAGGAAGTAGGGATTTTCAGAGAGCGCCAGACTGTCTCATCTTAAAGCCATTTCAAGTCTTGGCTTTGTATTTCGTGGTCCGCATTTGGTATTGTCAAATGCATTTAGCACTTTTCGGCATGAATGTTCAAAGGTAACCGAAGGGTAAGCGAGGGGCGACTCTTCTCAGATTTGAGGCTTTTGGCTTGGGACGCCGCCTTTTAATCCGTGGTAGTAGAGTATCGCTGTCACCTTTCGCATAGGGGCGAGGTGGCGTTTGGAAAAGGCAGTCAGCTCGGAGAGATAGGAGGGGGTCATTCGCGAAGGAAGCCAAGAGGTTTTGTTCTAGGACACAACGTTCTTAATTACGGGGAGAGAAGCGTTTCTCCCGGTGGCGCGAAAGAAAGGCGTAGAAAGTTATTGGTAAAAAGTATCCACAGGGCGTGGAAATATCTTGTATTGCTCGCAACAAACAGAGGAAAGAGAGCTTAAGGACAACCTTCACCAAAATAGATAAAAAATACGTCGTTTTAAAAGGTACAGAAGTATTTCCTGAAATAGTGTAGAGGCCTGCTTATTATTATTAGCTGTTCTATTGTTTTCCATCACATTGGTGTTTGCGTGCCGAACTCTAACTACGAACCTCGTGGTGAAAGAGTCTATTATTATTATCACCAACCATGTGGCATTCTGATCTTTATTTACAACGCTAACTGGGAGGAGACATACAAATTAACGCATCATCCATGCCTCACCATGGCATTCGAACCCGGACCCGTCTCGGATGAATGATTAGTAACCAACGCCTCGTACCACTCTAGCACCGGGGGCGGTTGAATATTTCTTATGATTGTATTTTCTGTTCTATCATTTGATTAGGCTGGTGCCCACGCGCATCAAAACCTATAGAATCGCTGCGTTATTATCTCACCACAATGTTCGAGAGCCATTTTTGGGTTGCGGTGAGTCCCCCTTTTTCTTTTCGAAAGGCATTTTGGATTTGAAACAAAATACATGCAAAAGTAGAAGCCAGCATGCCCTCTAAACCGCTCATCGTGGGATTTATGTTTCTCACAAACAGAGCATTAATCCCCAAGCAGCGTTACACTGTAAAGCATCTGTTGGATGATTCATCCAAGTTTAATAACAACGTTGTAAAATATGTGGAAGGAACGCACGCGGAAACTCTGAAAATATTCATTTAAGATTCCCTCTCTTTCCTTTGAATCCAACACGTCTTACTTGAATAAGTTTGGTGTAACTTTGACGCCAAAGTGCTCGGTCAACAATTCGTGCCGTCGAGTGCTGCTCTGTATCGCAGACACACGCAGTTTTCAGACTGAACACTCGAGTTAAAGGGGCAGAGGTGGGCAGTGAATGCTGTACTCTGTAACTACGCAGTGAGCCTAAATGGCTTTGCAAATTAATGCATGCGGAAATACGCAAAGGTATAGTTCGAATAAATGGCAAACCTACCACTGAGAGCGTTCGGTGACTTTAAGCTACGGCGCTTTAAAACAGAATGCATAATTTTCGTCCATTTGTAAACCCCCCATCGCCTAAAGGCATCGACAGCATACGACGGTTTAATTTGGGCACTCAGCTGTTAAGCTGCATTCTGAAGGAATCTATTCTGTGAATGGACGTTAAGAGATCCAATCAGTTTCGCGTGCTCGACATTTTAAAACGATTAGAGCGTTGCAGAAATGCATTACTTAAGAGACAAAGAGTTAAAAATGCATTCGGAGCGAGCTGAGATCACCAGGGTTTCTCAAGCAAGCATTTCTCTTACTAATTTCCTGTTTAATTTCTCTCTTATCTTTAATATGACCAATCCTCGACAGATTTTATAAAAATAACTGTGATTTGGGCAATACAACCGCTCATTTGTGCAGTCACGGCGGCAAACAGAACTGCTCGGATTCTATTGAAAAGCAATCAGAAGCACAAGAACATTTTTCATCGAACGTTGCAAAAGGCAAATTTAAATCCATTTAGAATAAAAGCTGAATATATCTACAAAGATCAGTCTATCTATTGAGAACGAAGCTGAATCAGAAGAAACAGTAAGAAGTAGATTACCATATGCTTTAATTTTTTTAATTCAGTTGATAATTTTCTCGCTGTTGGCACTTGAAGTAGAACACTGCGTGTAGCTGCAGGTTAAAAACAAGTACGACCCCTGGAAGTGACGTAGACATTATAAAGAAATGTAAACCCGGGTTTTTTAGTCATACTGTCGATACCTTGGGTTGTGTGACATATAGCTCTATATAATGTTCTTACGTTAAACGTTTTTTACTGCACGAGACATTATTACCCCGAAAAACGTTTTCGTTTTGGTATCGCTTACAGTGGGTCAGAGGTCAAAATGTATAACGTTAACACTGAATTCAGCTAGAGTTCATCCTTTGATACAGGCAAGTAACGCGAGCATGTGACGCACCGACTTATAGCGAATTTATGTGTGGAGTTGTTGACCGATTTATATAGGTTAACATCAGATATTACTCCGAGTTGTTGTTGAGGAAATATGTTTTATGAACTTTACAGCAATAGAAAAAGTATATCGGTCTGTTGAGGCATGGTTTCGGCAATTAAAACTGGCAAGCGCTCTTTCCACTGCGTCACGTAAGTGGGACGAAAGTTTAAACGTTTAGACAAAGGACATTATATTGTTTGTGATATGCACACTGATTAATCAAAACATTAAAACCACCTCTACGTTAAGGATATTACCGCGCATGGAGCCAATCAGCGTCACGTGCCAAGGTCACGAATAATATAGAGTACATGTAATACATGGGTCGGAGCTCTACCAAAAAAGTATTTTGTTTCGACTGAACATGGGAAAAACAAAGGACTTGTCTGATTTCGACAAAGGCCAGATCGTTATGGAAAGACGCTTTGATAAAAGCATCTCCAAAACGGCGCCACTGGTTAAGTGACTGACGCTATACATTAGATAGTACCTATCAAATACACTGACGGAAAAAAATCCCAACACCAAGAAGGGGTTGTGTTAGATAAACGACACTTGGTAGGCGGTGGGAGTACATCTGTAAGATGACGTCTATGCAAATTTCGCGCTTGGCGCATACTTGTGGCGCTAGTAGCGCCCCTCGGAACATGCAAAGCAGGTTTGCTGCAAATACGCGCTGTAACGTTCGTGAGCGTTAGTTTTCGTTGAAATTCGACGTAGTGTGTTGATGTTAGTCAAGAATGCCTTTAAGAAGACGAAGAAGCCATTATCAACAGCTCACAGAGTTTGAACGAGGTCGTGTAATAGGGCTACGAGAAAGTGGACTTTCTTTCCGCAATATTGCAGAACGACTCTGCAGGAATGTAGCCACTGTGCAAGATTGTTGGCAGCGGTGGTCAAGGGAAGGTACTGCCTCAAGAAGACCGGGTTCCGGCCGGCCACGTGGCACTACTGAGAGGGAAGACCGCCGTGTACGGCGTATGGCCGTGTCGCATCGTATCGCGTATGTGGCAGCAATTCGAGCTGCAGTTGCCACCACAGTGGCACAACGAACTTTTGCAAATCGGTTACTTGAAGGACAGCTTCCGAGCCAGACGCCCTGTAGCGTGCATTCCACTTACCCCAAACCACTGCCGTTTGCGACGTCAGTGGTGTCAAGCTAGAGCTCATTGGATGACGGAGTGGAGATCTGTTGTATTTTCTGATGAAAGCCGGTCCTGCCTGGGTGCCAGTGATCTCCGTGTGTTGGTTAGAAGGAGGCCAAGTGAGCGCCTGCAACCAACCTGTCTGCGGCCGAGGCACACTGGACCTACACCTGGAGTTATGGCCTGGGGAGCAATTTCCTATGACAGCAGGAGAACGTTCGTGGTTATCCCACGCACCCTGACGGCACAGTTGTACGTCGGTCTGGTGATTCAACCTGTTGTGCTGCCATTCATGAACAGCATTCCAGGGGTGTTTTCCATCAGAATAACGCTCGCCCGCATACCGCTGTTGTAACCCAACATGCTCTACAGAGTGTCGACATGTTGCCGTGGCCTACTAGATCACCAGATCTTTCTCCAATCGAGCACGTATGGGACATCATTGGACGACAACCCCAGCGTCACCCCCAACCAGCATTAACCGTCCCTGTAGTGACCGACCAAGTGCAACAGGCATGGAACTTCATCCCACAAACTGACATCCAGCACCTGTACGACACAATGCATGAACGCTTGCGAGCTTGCATTCAACATTCTGGCGGTTACACCGGTTATTAATGTACCAGCATTTCACATTTAAAATGGCTCTTCTCGCGCTTACATTAAGCTGTGATCTTGAAATCGTAATCGATTAAATATGTTACCTATACAAATGTATTGCCGCCATTTCATTCCTCTACAACTATTTTTTCGTGGTGTTGGGATTTCTTTTTTCCGTCAGTGTATATGGTCCGAAAAAGGTGACACCTTGAGCCGTCGATAAGGTGTGGGTAGGCAATGCCTCATTGATGCCAGAGGTCAGCACAGGCCATCTTGTCTCATTCGTAGTAACAGGAGGGTTACTGTGACTGACATTACCCATAATTTCATTTGTGGTGAACCGCCCAATGGGTCCGAAAACACCACAGTTCATCGTACGATCTTGAACTCTGCAGCTGCAGGCCCATTCGTGTGCCTATGCTCACTGCCGTTAACCGTCGTCAACGCTTAAAACGGGTACGTAATAATCGACCGGACCTTAGAAGACTGGAAGAGGTTCTCATGGTGGACCTTAGAAGACTGGAAGAGGGTCTCATGGTGGACCTTAGAAGACTGGAAGAGGGTCTCGTGGTGGACCTTGGAAGACTGGAAGAGGGTCTCGTGGTGGACCTTAGAAGACTGGAAGAGGGTCTCGTGGTGGACCTTAGAAGGCTGAAAGAGAGTCTCATGGTGGACCTTAGAAGACTGGAAGAGGGTCTCGTGGTGGACCTAAGAAGACTGGAAGAGGGTCTCGTGGTGGACCTTAGAAGACTGGAAGAGGGTCTCGTGGTGGACTTTAGAAGACTGAAAGAGGGTCTCATGGTGGACCTTAGAAGACTGGAAGAGGGTCTCGTGGTGGACCTTAGAAGCCTGAAAGAGGGTGTCATGGTGGACCTTAGTAGACTGGAAGAGAGTCTCGTGGTGGACCTTAGAAGACTGGAAGAGGGTCTCGTGGTGGACCTTAGAAGGCTGGAAGAGGGTCTCGTGGTCGACCTTAGAAGACTGGAAGAGGGTCTCATGGTGGACATTAGAAGACTGGAAGAGGGTCTCATGGTCAGACGAATCCAAGTTTCCATTACATCATATCGACGCACGAGCTCGTGTGCGACGTTTACCCCAAGAAGCCTTTTCACGTAGATGTACTGTGGGACGGATCCAGGCGGCTGGAGCGAATGTGATGGTCAGGGTAATATTTTCTTGAGGAACACTTGGACCAATTATCCCAGTAGAAAAAATTTGACAGCTGCCACGTACCAGAGCATCGCGGCTGATAAAGTACACCTCTTTATGACGACTGTATTCCCTGGCAGAGATGGCGTCTGTCAACAAGAAAATGCTCCAAGCCAGACAGCTAAGAAGGTTCAGGAATGATTCCAACAGCATCAAGAGGAATTCCATTTATTGGCATGACCCCCAAGTTCTCTGGACATGAATAATACCCAGTATCTGTGATTTAGTTGGGGAAACGGGTACGAGCAGCATCACCTCAACCACGTGAATTACGGGAACTGCGGGGTCTTCTATGGCAGTCATGGTACCAAATATCAAAGACATCTCGTTCAATCTATGCCTCATCAGGTGAGAGCTTTTTTTGGCGGCGAGAGGAGGACCTCAATCATATTAGGAAGGTGGTTCCAATATTTTGGCTGATCGGTGTACACACTGAAGTGCCAGGAAAACTGGTACATACGAACTTACGCAAAATACATAGCAACATCACCTATGCGCGTACTCGGTTGCGTCCGCCAGTGCGTATATAAAGCGATAGACATCCTTGCCAGCTGTCAGAGCTGTTTTCGGCATGAATATGACGAGTAATAACGATTTGAGCAATTTTCAACGCGGTGTCATAGTTGGCGCTCGTGAGATGAGCCATATATTTCGAAGGTAGAGACAAAGTTCGGATTTTCACGGACGATTATTGCAAGAGTGACTACAAGAATTCCGGCAAAACCTCCAACCTACGATACCAGTGTGGCAGTAAAAAGGCATTGGGGGAACGTGACCATCGTCGGCTGTCAAGAATCGCTTCACGCGACACTCTCGCAGGTATAATCGGAATTCAATGCTGCAGCCTCAACAAGCATCAGCATCCGGACTGTGCAACGTACCCGGCACGATATGTGCTTTGGGAGCCGAAGCCCAACTCGAGTCCCCTTGATGGGTGCACGACAGAGAGTTATGAGCCTCGCTTGGGCACGGCAACACCGCCATTGGACACTTGATGACTGGAAACAAGTTGCTCTGACGAGTCGCATTTCCAACTGTATCGGGCAGATGGAAGGATTCGTGTGTGGCGCAAACCCCATGAAGCCATGGATCGCGCCTGTCAAGAGGCAACTGTACCGGCTCGTGGGGGGAGGGGGGCGCGGTCCATAATTGTATGGAGTGTGTTTAGCTGGATTTCACTGGGATCCTTGGTACGTCTATATATAAACGTCTGTGACCGGCCAACGCAATGTGCGCATCCTTTCTGACAAGGTACACCCGTTCATCTCCTGCATTCATGCTGATGGGTTGGGCCCCGTTCCAACAGGAAAATGCACCTCCACACAAGTGTCGGGACGCCACATTATGGTTAAAGGATCATTTATCTAAGTTTGGGGTGTTGCCATTCAAACCCAAATCCCCAGATCTGAACGTGATGGAACACATTTGGGATGCCATGCAACGCGCTATCGAACACAGGAATCCGAGACCTCGGAATACACCCGAATT
This sequence comes from Macrothele yani, assembly GCA_039090855.1. Lineage (NCBI taxonomy): Eukaryota > Metazoa > Arthropoda > Arachnida > Araneae > Macrothelidae > Macrothele > Macrothele yani. Next base: position 163,158,170 of record CM077029.1, on the reverse strand, counting down.
GTAGAACGCTCTTCAGGAAGTATGGTGTGCATTGCCTACATCATATTTCCAGAAGCTAGTGGAGTCCATGACCCGTCGTATTTCTGTAGTCCTGAGCTCCCGTGGGAGACCTACCAAGTATTACATTGGTGTACCAGTTTTTCTGGCACTTAAGTGTATATGGGTTTTATAAAATAAGTAACTCTATTCTCGGGTCTGCAGGAAAGCGAGAAATAGATATATCTGGATGAAACGTCATAGGTAGGTTATTGAGGGCACGGGAAAACGGTTTAGTGGAAACATTAACTCCAATAACTCAAAGTTACGCCGTTAGGGGAACATTGGCACTGTAAACGGAAGATAAGAAAAAACACGAGCGTGAATTTATTGGTTATTGACAGAACAAACGTTTCAGGACAAAATCTGCTGAGTATGCTGCCCGTCATAAGGCATGATATGCTGCAAACGAAGAAACAGCATGTGATGCTGCTCGTCGCTGCATGTCATGATTGATGTTGGTCACTTCACGCCTAGTACTCGTTCTCAGATCTGAGAGAGGACATAGGCAATCGCTATAAGCTCTGCCTTTAAGGTATCCATCGAGCCAGAAATCACATAGAGTAAGTTGTGGAGAGAGGGGGTGCCACAACTGCTGAAAATGTCGAGAAATAATGCATTCATTGCCGAATATTCGACTGAATATTTGCATACGAAACCTTCCTTGTTAACGACCTGCAATTCCTTGGCAGTGATGATTCTGCTGTGCATCACAGGTAATCTGTTGTGATGGCCAGTATGGAGCAGATCTTGTCTTGAAAAGTTTGTGCTGTCAATAAGTAGTAAATTCCAGCACGTTTATGTTTTCTTTTTTTTTATTGTTTTTTGCACATGCAGCGACATATTTCCTCCCTAACAGCATAATTTTGAACTGTTTTCTCTGTGGTAAATCGCTTCTCGGTGCCCTCAATCAATGGCCTACCAAGCTCTGTCTCGATACAGTAGTTTCCGATTATTAAGGACACATTGGGACCAGAACCCTGTAACCCAATTAAACTGCTGCCCCAATTATATAAAGCTTTATCCCAAAAGAGCTAATTTGGGATGTTCTTCAAGAATTGTCAAAATTAAACGGCTGCCCTCATTAACCGATGGCTCAACTAAATGGGAATCTGCTGTATCTCCCTTTCTAGCTTTTTAGTCCCGAGAGCAGACAAAAATATTTTATAACCAACCGGTATATGTTCATGAAGTTCGTTAGGAACAATTGCAGAGACATTTAGTTTAACAATTATGAAATAAGTATTCGAGCGTTTAAATCCAGAGATAAACAGCTTGCAATTTAAACTTTCCTTTCTACGGCTCCTATCGCTTCATGAGATAGAAGGCGCAATTATTCACTTTAAAGTTTTGAGACTATGGTCGACTATAAAGTGCTTCATGTTTCTAGTTCTCAATATTTTATATTTTCCCTGTTAGGTATTCTTTGACAAAGAAGTGATACACATTTTACAAAAAAAATATTGTTCGACTATGTATGTACCACAGAGGTGAAATATTCCGTGTACGAGAATAATTCAAAAAGTAATGTATCTAAATTTGTATTTAAACAAAAACACACCATACCAAGTAACACATCATGGTAATATAGTCTTATATAAGCTTTGAATTTCCACGTAGATGTGACGAACTACGGAGGTGAAACACGTGTGAAGAATAATCTGCTGTGATATATTCCGTCGATGTAGTTTAGTCAGTCAGAACACCTGACTCCAGAGCGAGGAAACGCGTGGTTAGATCTTCGTCACCAAAACAATTGTGAATCTCACATTGGCGCCCGATTGTGGAAAATGGTTCCACTGGCCGTTGTATTCTTCGAAAAATGTGTGATGTTCGTTCCACGCATCGTCTGGAATTAATGAAAAATTCCTTCTTCGCTTCGAAAAAATAAAAAATAAAAATAAGAGGGAGATGATGTGACGTACTAAAGAGGGGAAACATGTTTCAAGACGACAGATCTCTAGCAATACATTCCGTTGGTGTAATTTTGTCGGTTAGAACAACTGGTTCCGGAGCGAGAAAACGCGTGGTTCGATTTCCGCCACCGACAAATTTGTGAATTTCACATAGTAACCTAATCTGTTTAGACCCTTATCATAGCAATAAATCAACGTGTAGAGTCCTTCCTGGGGAAAAAAGGATGCATCCTGCACACTTAACCATTTCTTGGCTTCAGTTTGAACATCATCATTGGACTAGAAGTGTTTTCCTCTGAGGTGCTTTTTAAGCTTTAGAAAGAGAAAGTAGCCCAACGGTTCCAAATCAGGACCACACAGTGGATGAGGATGAGTTTTTCATCCCCAGGAATTCCAGAGATTCACGACTGCATCAGCACTGTGAGATCGAGCATTGTCACACTTTCTGCACCATTTACGTACATGTCAGGAGCGCCGACTTCACCAAATTATTGGGGGGCAGACGGACTGACGTGAAGAGATCAGAGGTGGGAAAGGCACGTCTCATCCATTCTCAGGATGGGGGAAATAGAGCACAAAGATAAACTACGAGATTAAACGTATATTTTAAAACGTAATTCTAATTGCTCCTCAGCAAATGAATTAGCGAATGGCATGCAGGGCAATACGAAATTTTGGAATCGGGGTTTTAGAAGCGTAGACCCACTTGGAGACCTGAACGCATACTTACGCCACCTAGTGTCATCATTTTTATTGTAAAAAGAAAATTCAAAAGTGCATGCCAGATCTTTCCTGCATTCATTGGTATTCCACGAAAAAAGAATTATATAAATCACAATTTCAGAAGTAGAGATATCAAGGAAACTGAAATATTCATCTACTAACCTAAGTGAAGAAGCTTTGCCTTGTTTTTTAAAGGAGGCATGAAAAAATGTTTTCTGTCGTGAGTGATATCTGGCTAAAAATTTATTTCTTAATTGGAATTTTAGACGCGTAGAACGGTATTACCATGATGCTTCTAATGGTATTCCCCATCTTGAGCACCGTCCGACGCAGAAGGAATTTTTCAATTAGGTCTTTTAGGAGTAGCGATATGGGGAAATGCCCAGTATACAGTTACGCCCTCCAATATACAGTTACGATATAATATGCAGTTCACAATATACATACCCCAATATACAGTTACGCCCTCCAGCGGATAGCATTTTTTAAAGAAGAAAACGCATTCAAAAGATTTTTCGTGATAAAAGGTATCAAATTAAAACAGAATAATTTAATCAGATTTCTAAAAGCAGTGTTAACAAATAAATTATCTTTTGATTCAATAGGCTGCATTTAACCCTTTAAGGGGCCGATGTACCAGAACCAAATAGTGCCTAAAATGTTCTGCGCCGCAGAACATTTGTAAAACCCGGCCGCTATGAAATATATTCACATAGCGACTGGTTTTACGAAAACTACTTCCAAACAGTTCCTTCACTTTCTCATCTCAGCAGTACAGGCCATAAACCGGCCACAGGTGATAAGGAATTATCTGCTCCACAACGCTTCCGATCGACGGAAAGATGGGTTAGTCCCTCCGACACTAAGGAATGATGGCGAAGTGCTAGTGTTTCTGACTTGTACGAACATCATGCCACGGAGTAGAAAATAGCGACTTGAACATCATCTCTCTCTTCTTCCATAGGTTTGTCGCCATTGTTATAGCACTTTTAGCAAGTAATCAGTCAAAAAGGATTAGTGTTAATCTTCCCCTAAATGACCGTATTGAATAACAAAAATAACGGGAAAACAGGGCTTTCTGATGTGCAGCTGTAGCATTCGTTCCAGCTGCGATCAGCACACTTCTCAGACAGCGAATATATTCGTTTGAGCTGATTTCAGCCCATTTTGCTAACACCGAGTTAATTCGTTTCAGCCGGTTAAAGGGTTAATTCCCGTAGGGACAAGTTGCGCATTGATAAATATCAAAACGAATGGATTACCGTTCTCACAGTTCAGGCTTCCCAATGAAAAATCACTTTTTCAAATCGGACTGATTCGTGCAGAAATATGATATCCATAGACTAAAGTGTCGAACTCAGTGATAATCTAAGCACTTAAAAAAAAAAAAAGACGAGCTTAAGGGCTCTGTGTGATGACAGCTCCGTATTTGAAATCTATGAGATTCAATTTAATGACTATTTGTTCAGAAACTTTGATTCCAGATTTAAGGCTTAGGTGATGTATTTTAACATATATATCATGCAGAAACACACACGCACGCACTCGCACACGTACGCACATACAAACTGCCAAACTGATATGCTCCGATAGCACAGGTTAACGGCAGATAAACATATCTTCATGTTCGACCTTTAAAGCAATACTGCAGAAGTTATTAGTTGTGGATATAGTAGAAGCTATGTACTACTTACAAAGAAAACAATATTTTCATAATCCTCATAATTTTGTGTATTGAGTAGCGTGTTAAAAAACCATTTTTCAAATAATACGTCTTTTATGAAAAAAAAAAAAAAAGAACTCCTTATGTTATGCCTTTGTCCGTCTGTCCGTGTGTGGACACCATATCTCTACAACTATTAGTCCGATTCGAAAAATTCTTTTTGCATTGGGAAGCTTGAAATATGCGTGCAGTGACCTTTGCTTTTCTGTTTTTTCTACGATGCTAGACAGCGCAAATTGAGATGCTATTGAATTTAAAATACATTTTATTCTATATACTTGCTGCTGAAAATCTGATTAAAACATTCCTTCGCCCATTCGATACCATTTATAACGAATACTATTGAGGTTACATTTTTTTTTCAAGTGATACGTTGATTTTCCGCTAGGAGGCGTAAAGTTAAATAAGATTTTCCCGATATCGCTGCTTCTAAAGGTGCGATTTAAAAAAGTATTTTTGCATCGGATAGAGCTCTCAGTGAGAAATGCTCTGCATATGATTTGGAATTTTTGATAAGAATAATTTGCCCACTATGGACCGTAAGTGTACATTTTTGTTTGTGATGTATTTAGGTGTGCAACTTAATTCTCGGACACAGGCACGACACTTTGACAGCAAAATATAGCAAATCGAAGACGTACCTAATCAGGGAAACAATCCCCGTCGTGTTGGATACATTTGTGCCATCGGTCAGGGAGTTGCCGAATGCCACTGCAAAAAAAAAAAAAAAAGAGGGCTATTTCGAGTTGATAAAGTCACCAATACTTGTCTGGACCTCCTTGACAGAAGTGAAGTGCGTATCACTCAGGTGATGTAGCAGGGAGCGAAAGAGGTGATAATCCGACGAGGAAAAGTCTGGAGAATACGCCGGGTGGGACAAAATCTCCCATCCCAGGTTGGTGATCGTGTTTAAAGTCGTTTTCGCGATGCGAGGACGCGCGTTATCCTGAAGCAACAGGACCGACCTTCTGTCCTTGCTGGTGTATGGCCTTTTCGCCTCCATTGGGTCACTCACACGAATGAGTTGCTGACAATAACGCTCAGCATTGTCCGTTTCACCAGGTTTGAGCAACTCATACTGTACGACACCGCGCTGATCCCACCACATGCACAGCCCCAACTTCCTGGCATTGGATATTCGGTTTGGCGGTACTGGTGGTAGGCTGACCTGGATAAACCCATGATTTGCGCCACTTAGGATTATCGTAGAGGATTCAATTCTCATCACAGGTCAAAATCTTGTGAAGGAAATCCTACTTCTTGAATCTGAAGAGCAAGGACCCAGCAACATCGTAGCGCCTATAGACTTGTTCGCGCCTATAAACTTGTTCGTTGGTGGGGCACCCAACGGCTCTCCTTGTGAATCCGTCCAAGCTTGTGCAGGCGCTTTGCAATGGCTTGCCGTAGTACTCCGAGTTCCTGGGCAAGCTCTGACTGTGTGCGTCAGGGATCTGCGTCTAACAATTGTTCCAGTTCCTCATCGTCAACTTTATATGGCTATCCCGGACGTTCTGCATCACGGAGATCGAAATTCCCCTGCTTAAACCGCTGGAACCACTTCTTACACGTACTGTAGGACACAGCAGCCTCACACAAAGCAGCACAGATCATTTGCTGGGCTTCCGCGGCACTTTTTTTCAGGTGAAACACGAACAGGAAGCTGTGCCTCAAATGTTGTTTATCGTACGACATTGCTTTCACCGTCAACTTTCGTCCCTTCTGTCACTACAGCTGTGAGCGGTTACGGTTGCCTGGAAAGCTGTTGGATGGCGCTGCAATCAGCCATTATCTCACACAGCTATTTGCATTTGCCGACGTTCTATGATCGCTAGCGGTTAGGGGCCTAGAATTAAGTTGCGCACCTAATACGTGAACAACAATTCGGAGATGTCTGATTGCTATGTTAACGATTCTGACGCATCTCCGCGTATTGTGAAAAAAATATTTCTTCAGCAGAATTTATCGATTTAAAAAATATTTTGATGGTCAGGTACTACTCAACCACAGCAAACCTCGTGATAATACCGTCTGCTTAAAAAGGTGCACAGTTTTTTCCCCGCTGATGGGTGTAGATCTTATTTTCGTCGATATTTCTTCTTCTAACAGTCCGATTTAAAAGAACTCTTCTTTGTCGGAGAGCGCTTCTTGTGTCAAAGATTTTGCATATAATTTCAAATTTTTCTTAACGCCCAAGTGCGCTACTAGAAAACATAAATAAGTGCGCGTTTTCGTTTGCTGCATATTAGCAGTAATATATGCGCGTCAAAAGATCCGATCGAAAACTCCTGTTTTGGTCAGATACTACTAGCTGGCAAAATACTTTGCGTACATTTACTGTTAAAACTGTGGGCACAGTTTTCCTGCTAAGGGGTACAAATATCTAATCGATGTTTGTCAATATCTCTGCTTCTAAATTTTCAATTAAAAAATATTTTGAATGCCGTATACCATTTACTTTCTGGAATACGTTACCTGTACTCGTGGGGTTTTGTAGTTCACAGTTCTGGCGCTAGAAGGTGTTAGTGCGTATTTCTGTTTGATGCTGTACCTCCGCTTCTGAAAGTCCTATGGAAAAAATTCTTTTTTTAGTGCATGCCATTCTCTACAATAAAGTTATGGAATATTATCTTTCTTCAATAATGCACAGTTTACCCACATAAATGTTAAAACTTTTTTCTTGCTATCTCTGCCTTCATGAGACGTATTTGACATATTCTTTTTTCACAGCATTGCTTTTGCTATGAAGAATACTTTTCGCATATTTTTTACTTTCCCATTCAAACTTCTTCTCTACGTGTCGTAAATGTATGTCATGTTTTTTCTCGATATATGTTCTAAATTTTTGGTTTGAAAATTGCTTTGTCTCTGATATCTTTCTTCAGCTAAGACAACCTTTTTTGCACATTTTGTTAATTTTCGTAGCAAACTTTTCAATCGCTAATGGAGGAAACTAACTTTTTCTATTTCTAGATATTTTATCGATTGTAGAAATGCGGTGGATCTTTTTTCTTTATTTGTAATGGGTTACTTTGACTATAAATAACTTTAAATTTTTTATTTGTGTTGGAAAGGATTCGAAAGACGTTCTCATTACAACCTAAAATTCGGTGTGGTCTTTGTTGTTTACTAAGAAATTGATATGCGATGCTATTTTTTCGAAAAAGGTTCTTAAGAATCTCTGAGAAACTATTTAAAATGTTTTTGATATGTTCAAAGGCAATGGAGTCATGGTAGCAGAGATTATTTCGGTATTATTATTAATTAACATAGTCGGTTTATTTGTTTTCTTTTTTTTTTTTTTTTTTTTTTTTTGCTATCTTTTCTTTGTCTGGACTGAGTTCTTTTCGTCGCGCTTTGCTCCCACGTCGTTTCTGATGAAAAAAAAATAATAATAAGAGCAGTTTTTTTCCTGAAAAGGATTTGAAAGCTTCTTTTTATTATCGGAAAGTCAGTGTTAGATGACTATCTAACAGCTTTGCTTAGTTCAGAAACATATAATTTTCTCTTTCTGTTTTTATCATTTTGTTATTCAATTTTCTGCATTTCCAATGACATCTACCTGCAAATTTGAGCTACGAAGGCTGTTATGGTATGCAAATAAGTAAATCAACGATCAAGGATATTTGATATCCGGCTGGGAAAGTGAATGCCAGTAGGAGGAAAGGAGTTCTGTCCAGAGCTACTTTATTGGTGGAAATATTTTTGTATTCACCTTGCGGTTCAGCCCAACACTAGACTGCGTACCTTGTCCCAGTTTAATCGAGTTTATGGGTGACAGTTACGCCCTAGAGTTGCCGTCTTTATAACGGCTGACTTTGTCGAACCGAAGTATCTCACTTTCCTAAATTACAGCTCAGGTTCTTTTCCGCCGGCGGAAATAGCAACATTAAGTTGCTATAGCAAGATTCACGATATCACAAGACGTGTTCACTGGATAAACTCCAGTTTGCCGAACCGAGTAAAAGCAAGGATATCCGGATTTAACATTTCTTATGATGTGGATTGTAAAAACCAAAGTTAAATGCCAGAAAACTGCAAATAAGGAAAAGTGTTATATTCATCAATGACATATGTTATTTTTATCACGTGTAACATATTCTCTAAAAGAAATAAACATTTAATCGGTCTTTTCTGGATACTGAATGAGTTGTGCCTTGTTTTGAATTCTTCACATAAGATTACTTCAGTTTTCTGAGAAAAATTTGAGCTTCTTCCGAAACAACACCTTGATATAACAAATGTATTAGGTGTCAAAACAAGTTTTAAAGCGTTTTAAGACAACACAACATGCAATTTGAGAGAAAAAACAATAACTTTACGAATCAAAATATGCGCCGTCATTATCTATTACCTTCCGCCATCGGTCGGGCAGCTGACGGATTTCAGCCATGAAGAATACTTCGTCGTGTGACGCGATGAAGTCGTCAACCCATTCTTGCACTTCGTCACATGTCCGGAACCGTACAGCAGACAAACCATGTTGTATTGAGCGAAACAAATAATAGTCTGAAGGGGCTATGTCGGGGGACTATACGCCGGGTGCTCCAAAACCTCCCAGCCAAGCGTCAATAACATTTCCTTGACCGATTTCGCGGAATGCGGCTTAACGTTGTAATGCGGTAATTTCATGGGACGCAATCCTTTGCCTGTGAATGGACGTTTCCAACATATTTACTGGTTCAATCGCAGCAACTGTTGCTTGCTGTGATCATCAGTAACAATTTTGACCCTGTTCCAATAATTCATAATAGGGCAAACGTTTCATATCTTACCAGATACACAGCAGAACCTTGTTGGAGTGAATATTGCTTTTCGGTGTCGAAGTTGTTTCTTCACCGGGGTCTACCCAGTGTTTTTTGCGTTTGGGATTGTCGTATCCTATCAATTTTTCATCACTCGTAACGATTTTCTACAGGAAGGACTTTCTGTGTTGTTTATTCAACAGATACAAACACTTCATGACACGCTTATCCTTATTCCTGTGGGTCAGGTCATGTGGAACCCATTTTCCTTCCTTCCTTCTGAATCTTTCCCATTGCTCGTAAATGATTGGAATTGGTTTGTTGTGTTACCCCCAGTTGATTAGGTAGTTGCTTTCGTGTTTAAGACGAATCTTCATCCAGCAATGCTTGCAATTCCTCATGTGCTACCTTCTAACATCAAAATACCCTGCTTTAAAGCGTCTAAACCAAAATTCACACGTGGTTTTCGATACAATGTTCTCCCCCGGAAGAGAACAGATCAATGCACGTGCTTTTGCAGCACGTTTTCCTTGATGAAATTCGTAACGAATGCAGTGTCTGTCGGATGTGTAAATTAGCTGTATACGTCACACAAAAAAGGCTTTAAAACTTATTTGTACACCTAATAGTACACCAAGCTTTGCCTATGAGTCATTTAAAGCATAAGAATTTTTACTTCTTTCTCTTGTGGTATTATGATATGTTTCCCACAAATTTCAGGAGCTCTCTTTAATTTTTCGATTTTTTTTGTAAACATTTTAAGCTGAGATTTTGAAGTGGAGAGAAACATTATATACAATATTGTCGCAATAATCTCCGATGGCGATTGTTTTTAATACCGAAGGGAGGTGGGGTTGGGTGTGTTAGAAATTATTATTAGAAATATGACTGTCAGAGTTCTTAACAGAATTGCAGGTGGCGCTGCTCGAAACGTTTTTAGTTGTTTACTCTAGCGAGCGTTTCCTGAGAAAAAAATGGAAGATCCCCTTCTGCTGCTCACGTCGGTTAGTTGATCTTAACAACAATTTCGGTGATATGTAGAGGGTGTGCGTGTTGGAATAGTGAGTTATTACCTTTTTGTGGAGATGTACAATAAATATTAGTGTGTTGTCTTTGAAGCATTTATATGTGTGATTACTAAGGATAGATCTTCCTGCAGCTGGTAAGTGGCTTACTGCGTTACTGAAAGGAATTATAGATTTTAATTGTTTAGAAATATTTAACAATATTGATTATGAGACTGAATCTCACTGCTGTCAGGAAGATTAAAAGCAAAGTTCGTCAAATTCATCAAGCATTTGAGTCGAGTGGATTGAAGGCGTATTTGTTACTGCGTAGTTCCTCATTCGAAAATCGAAAGCGGAACAAAATGGCGTCATTCATAGGAAGCGGCATGTACAGTATAACAAAGTTAGAAAATTTTAATTATCAAATTTGGAAAGTAAGAATGGAAATGATTCTTATTAAAGATAATTTATGAAATGTTGTTTCAGAGCCAATTCCAGAAGAAAAGAGTGATGCATGGTTGAGAAATGACGAACTGGCTAAAGCTACAATAAGACTTTGCGTGTCTGATGATCAAATTATTCACGTACGCGATAAGAGAACAAGTTCTGAAATGTGGAATGCTTTGAAAATGGTTTACGAAAGAGAAAGTTTGAGTAGTAAATTGTATTTGCTTAGAAAACTGTATAGTTTACGTTTTCAAGAAAATGGATCAACTATGCAAGAGCATGTAAATAGAATGCTGGAAATAATTCACAAGCTTAAATCACAGGGAGAGGAATTCAAAGATACACATTTGGGGGCTATCTTGCTAAATAGTTTACCAAGTACCTATGAAAATTTAGTTACTGCATTAGAAGCAAGACAGGAAGAAGATTTAACACTTGAGTTTATCAAATGTAAAGTGATAGATGAATCTAATAGAGGGAAAGAAAACTCACAGGCACACACCGATCACACAACTGTTTTGAAAACAAGTTATAAAAAGAAAAATTACAGCTCTAAACAAGAAAGATTTTGCACTTTTTGTAAAAGAAAGAATCATGTCAAAGATGACTGTTGGCATTACAAAAGGAATCAAAATAAAAGTAGCACTGGTAGGTTTCACAAAATAAACCCACATACAGAGTCTCACAGTAATATTGCCGTGAAGACAAGAAAAACAAAATTAGATTGTGAACAAAATGACATAAAAAGAGAAAATGAAAATTTCTCATTAGAAACGAAGTCAAAACCCAACAAAATATCCAAAGGTTGGTCAATTCATTCCGGTGTAACGTGTCACATGACAAATGATGCAACACTGTTTAAAGAACTTCCAAAAGGTTAATCAGAGCTGATCACTACTGCCGACGGTTCTCAGATACAGTCAGAAGGCAAGGGAAATATAACCTTAAACTGCAAAATCGAAAAAGGTAAAGTTCGAAAAGTAGAAGTAAAGGATGTGTTATATGTTCCAGATTTAGACACTAATTTGTTATCTGTTAGAAAAGCCACAGAAAAAGGATTTGAAGTTTTATTCAAGAATAAAAAATGAACAATTAAGTATGGGAATACTATTGTAGCTATGGGATTAATAGATGCCTCAGATAATTTGTACAAACTACAAATATTAGATGAAAAGGCAAATTTGGCCACTACATGTGAAAATAAGAACTGTTTGAATTTATGGCACAGAAGGCTAGGTCATAGGGATATTGAAATGATAAAACAAATAGAGAAAAAGGAGTTAGCAAGAGGAATAACTCTTTCCAATTGTAAAAAGGAAGAAAATTGTGAGTTTTGCATAAAAGGCAAACTTACACAGAAGCCATTCTCCAAACAAAGTAGTTTTAAGGCCAAAGCTGTAGTAGAATTAGTACACACAGATATTTGTGGTCCCATGGTTGAGGCCAGTCCTAGTGGTTACAAGTATTTTATCACATTTATAGATGACTATAGCAGATACTGTTACATCTATTTGCTTAAAAGTAAAGATGAAGCATTAGTAAAATTTAAGCAATATGTAGCTTCAGTGAAAACCAAACTTGGAATAATGCCAAAATCAATAAAAACAGATAATGGAGGAGAGTATTGTGGAAGAGATTTTGAAAATTATTTAGTGGAACAAGGAATAGAACATAAAACAACTGTTCCATACTGTTCTCAGATGAATGGAATTGCTGAAAGAAACAACAGATTTTTGACAGAAATGACAAAAACTAAGATGTTAGATGCTAATATGGAAGGTAAATACTGGGCAGAAGCTGTAATAACAGCAGCTTACATACAAAATAGAGTTCCAACACAAGCAACAGGAAAAACTCCTTTTGAATTATTGAACGAATTTAAACCATATCTTGGTCATATTAAAGTATTTGGATCAAAAGCTTATGTATATGTTCCAAAGCAACAAAGAAGAAAATTTGGCAATAGAGCACAAGAGGGAATCTTATTAGGATATGATCAAAGATCTAATGGATACAGAGTATTAAATAAAGAAACAAACAAAATAATCATTACCAGATCAGTAAAATTTGATGAACGTCAGCAAGCTATAATAAAAAGTAAACCTGCTGAAAGGAAAGATGATGAACAAGAAATTTTCTTTCAAAATGAAGTAATGTCATCAGAAACTGTGGAAGAAAATAATGGTATAGAATAACCTGAAAATGTTCAAAGAAAGTCTTCAAGAATAAACAAAGGAAAACCACCAGAAAGATTAGCATATGGTGCAAAAGTTCAGTATAAAAAGGATCCTCAAAATTTAAAAGAAATCCAGGATATGAACGAAGTAGAAAAAGGAAACTGGTTGAATTCCATAAAGGAAGAACTAGATGCATTGAAGGCAAATGAAACATGGACTTTGGTAGATCTTCCAGAAGGAAAGAAAGCCATTAAAAATAAATGGATTTTCAAAGCAAAATACAATGCAAGTGAAAAGTCGAAAGCTATAAAGCAAGACTTGTTGCAAAGGGGTATACACAACAACCGGGATTAGACTTTGAAGAAACGTTTTCACCCGTAGTAAAACATACCACTTTAAGAACTCTTTTAACAGTTGCAGCAAATAGAAAATGGAATGTTCATCATCTTGATATAAAATCGGCTTTCCTGTATGGAAAATTAGAAGAAGATGTATTTATGGAACAACCAGAAGGTTTCAGAGAATCAGGAAAAGAAGAAAAAGTTTGTAAATTGCATAAGAGCATATATGGTCTCAAACAAAGTGCCAGAAATTGGAATAAAACAATAACAGAATATTTGTTCAACAAGGGCTTCAAACAAAGTACAACAGATCCTTGCTTACTATCACTAAAGGATGGAAAACAAACAACTTATTTAGCTATTTATGTAGATGATATATTAATTGCATCGAATAACACAGAAAATATAAAGAAAACTGCAAATTTGTTGAAAAATCAATTTGAAGTCAAACATTTAGGCCACATAACATATTATCTTGGAATTCAAATAGAAAGAGAAGAAGATGGAAGTTTTCTTCTGAGTCAAAGTAATAAAATAAAGGAAACTATACAAAGTTATGCTACAGATCAAAATGAGGAAAGTAAAACACCAATTAGTACAGACTACAGAAAGAACATTCAAGAAGAAGAAGAACTTCTAAAAGATAATGGACTTTATAGTGAAATAGTGGGAGCTGTCATGTATTTATCTACAGTAACAACACCAGACATTTCAACTGCCATAGGCATCTTAAGCAGAAAAGTAGAAAAACCAAGTAAACAAGATTGGTTAGCCAAATTGAAGTTAATTTATTATTTGAAATCAACAGTAAACCTTAAATTAAGACTATCTTCACAAGACCCACTAATTTTAAAAGGCTATGCAGACGCTGACTGGGAAGGAGACCGGACTGACTGGAAATCAACATCTGGATTTGTTTTCATGCTTGGAAAGAGCGCCATATGTTCGACCAGCCGTAAGCAGTCAACAACAGCCTTATCGACAACCGAAGCAGAGTTCATCGCCACTGCAGAAGTAAGCAAAGAACTATTGTGGTTGCGAGAGTTACTCAAGGATTTTGATTGTGAACAGACTGGAACCACTACCATATTTCAGGAAAACAAATCAACTATACATCTTATAGAAAATCAAAAGATCAATTCCAGATCTAAACACATTATGGTGCGGTATCAGTTTGTGAAAGAATTGAGTGGAACTGTTCTTCAGTTAAACTACTGTAATACTTCTCAAATGGTTGCGGACATTTTCACCAAGCCATTGGCTGGACCCCAGTTTGAAAAACTTACACTGACACTAGGCATGATAAAATGAACTCCTCCAGCCAAGTGGGAGACTGTTAGAAATTATTATTAGAAATATGACTGTCAGAGTTCTTCGAACGCCTCAGCGAACATTTAATAGAATTGCAGGTGGCGCTTCTAGAAACGTTTTTAGTTGTTTACTCTAGCGAGCGTTGCCTGAGAAAAAAATGGAAGATCCCTTTCTGCTGCTCACGTCGGTTAGTAATCTAAGTGGTTGATCTTTTGACTGAACAACAACAATGTCGGTGATATGTAGAGGGTGTGCGTGTTGGAATAGTGAGTTATTACCTTTTTGTGGAGATGTACAATAAATATTAGTGTGTTGTCTTTGAAGCATTTATATGTGTGATTACTAAGGATAGACCTTCCTGCAGCTGGTAAGTGGCTTACTGCGTTACTTAAAGGAATTATAGATTTTAATTGTTTAGAAATATTTAACAGGGTGGAGTAGGAAATTGTGTAATCTGCAATGCCGACGGGTTTAAAATTGTTTTATACATATTGAAAAGCGGAATTTGAAAAGCAACAGTGGAAAAAGCAGGAAACATCAACTGTGGGTGTGTTAAATCCGAATGTGCAGCATTTACTGCGAACGGTAGTGGCAGCCAGTCCACACTATTGTTTCGCAATTCATCAGTTTGCTGAGATGGATCTTGTGGAGCTTCAATATCAAAGAATCGTTCCGCGTATCTACGCACAAGGCAATGGATTCTTAGAGAGGAAACTGATTTTGATGTTTCTGCATTCGAATTGGAAATCAATAAAGAGCAGGGTGTTTCTCGAAGAAACTCCGTACTCTCACAATAACAAAGAATGCAATAAAGTAAATGGCATTGAGATTAAGACCTGCCTCTTTCCACTTGAACCGCGGGAAGGTCTTTCAATTTACGTGATTATTTGTTTCAAAGAAAAGTTTATTCTTCTTCATACTGAATGTACCTTTAAAAGACAAATCAGATCTTATGAAAGTTACAAGCTCAGTTTCTACGTACGTTGACGCACAGTTTACCGCAGTGGTTCCCAATTTGCGCTCCGCGGAGCCCTGAGGGCTCCGCGGCTGCTCCAGGAAAATAAAATAAATAAAGATTGAATGAAATTAAAGAATAATAGACTACGCTTGGTCATTCTGCTGCCACTAGCTCCAAAATTATTGTTGCACGAGACGGACAGACGACGAAGCTGAGCTGGGCGCCGATCCGTCGCGTGCCGCATTTTAATGGCCCTTCCTGGAACTGAATGTCCGAGTGATTTCTTGGAACTGCACATTCGAGAAGTTTCTCGCTCATTCTCGACCCTTCGAGAATTCCTGGAATCCGCTCGAAGCTTCTCGAAAATTAGCTCCATATAAATAGAGGCTGGCTAGTCAATTTGGTGTCACGGGTCGCGGGTAGCCTAGTGGGTAACGTTCGTGACTGCCGCGAAAACAACCTCAGGTTCAATCCACTAAATATCCGCCGTGCGTCGGATGGGCACGTTAAGCCGTCGGACACCGGGTACTGGCCCCTCGATAATAAATAAAGGCGTCTTCTTCCCCTTTCTACTTCGCTTTCGTGCCACTTTCCTATCGGGTACTCTAGCCCAAATCTTCTAGCTTCCTATTTCCAAGGGTTGTTTAAGACCTGGGGTCAGACACTCCCTTTCTAAAATCCCCTACATATGATCATTTGATTTGGTGTCACTTCACAGTGAATTTTCAAAGCGATAACATTTTCACTTCTTAGCGATTCTTCTGTGAGTTTTCTGTGCGTTTGACCTCTTTGTGACTTTACATTCCCTTATTATTTATCCCCTCTTCCTCCCCCGTAACACTACTCCTAAACACCATTGACTTGGGAGACATAGGGTAGGCCTAAGGGGCTCCGCCATAGAAATTGATTCTAAAAAGGGCTCCGTGAGTCAAAAAGGTTGAGAACCGCTGGTCTACAGGAAGGCTTGTCAGCAAGTAATCCAGACAGTTACTCGTGTCAACAAGGTGAAAGAGCTTCGTAAATTTACGTTTCATTTCAGTTTAAACACCCGTTTCGTTCATCTTCACTGCGACGCCCATAGCGCAAAAGCTATTTGTCGGTGGCGAGTATCAAAGCCACATCCTTCTTCTCTGGAGCCGAATGCTTTTCCAATTAAGCTACACCGACAAAGTTTGTCTTACAACTTTGCCGTCTTGACATGTGCATCCCCTCTGAGGTAGGAACATCAGATATATCCTCCTCTTGAGAAAGAGCTGCGACGGAATGGTAGGTTTCCAAGTTAACCGGCAAACCACGCATGAAGGAGGTCACTGCAGAAGAAGGATTTCTTCATTAATTTCCGATGATGTGTGGAAAGAACATCACACATTTTTCGAAGAACCCAACTGCCAGGAGATTCATTTTACATTTGGGCGCCTATATGGCGAAACAAACGCTTTTTACCGGTTGTAAGGTTCGAACCCGCATCCTTCTCCTGTGGAGCCGAATGCTTTCACAATTAAGCTACACTGACAAAATTTATCGGTTCAACTTTGCCCTCTTGACATCTGCGTCATCTTTGAGGCAGATACGCCACACGTCCTTAAATTTAGGTTTTCACTGAAACCATGAAAAACAAATTATAACTTTTAAGTTGTATATTTAGGTTTCTGAAAACAGTGACCCCCTAAGTAGAAAAACTTGCTGTATATCAATGAAAATATATATATCTGAAAAGGACAGGAGGCCTATCGTTGCGCAACACACAGCCTCTTTAAGATAAATGAAATCTCCCCACCCATCTCGTAGTGCTTCATGTTCTCACTTAAGGGGGCCTGACGACCGACCATAGCGGAATAACTATACCACCGAGATTAGAGCGAATGCTATCCCCATTCACCAAACAACATGGCCACCTGGAGGGTTGTTACCAACTGCCGCCTTGAATGAAGTCACAACTCAGGATGAGGGCGTCTCTCCTGCGGCCGGAATGTACTTGACCAAGGCGTGATATGAAAACAGAGGGAGCGATTCCCCTCCGTCCGCTTGAGAACACCATATCTCTGCAACTATTAATCCGATTTGAAAAATTCCTTTTCCATTGGGAAGCTTGAAATGTGCAAATGATGACCCTTTATTTTTTATTTTTTTTTAAGGTGAACAATTTTGTCGCTAGAGGGCGTAAATACAGGTGATATTGAATTCAAAATACATTTTATTGAATATATTTGCTTCTAAACTTCCGATTGAAAAATTATTTTACCATTCGATTTCATTTATGTCGAAGAGTATTTTAGGTATAGTCACTTTTTCAAGTTGCGCATAGATTTTCCGCTAGGGGGTAAAAGCAAATTGCGTTTCCCCCTATATCTCTACTTTTAAATCTTCATTTTAAAAAAAATTCCTTCTTCAGCGGATACAGCTCCTGACGAGAAATCTTTTGCATATAATTTCTAATTTTTGGTAAAGAATAGAGTGGCCAACAGGTTGCGTAAGCGTTAATTTCTGCTGCTGATGTATTTGCAACAAAATCTGAGCTTCTAAAATCTCGATTGATAAAATTCGTTCGTGGACCAATACCACTTACGTCGATAAACCTTTTCGGAATATTTTCTTCTTAAAATCACACATGCTTTTCCACCAGGGGCGTAGATGTATATCGTATTTTAGTTAATACCTATGCTTCTAAGAGTCCGATTTGAAAAATTCCCTCTTTGTTGGATGGAGCGTACGGTGCCAAATGCTTTTCATATAATTTCAAATTTTCAAGTAATTCATAGACTGTCCGCTAGGGGGCGCAAAGGTAAATGCGTTTTCCCCGATATCCCAGCTTCTAAAACTCCGGTTTGAAAATTTTTCCTGTTTCGTATACAGCTCCTGATGGGAAATGTTTTGCATATATTTTCTAATATTTGGTAAAGAATCGCTTGGCCACCAGGGGGCGTAAATATTTATTAGTGCTTCTGATGTATTTGCAGCTAAACCAGAGCTGCTGAAAACTCGACGGAAAAAATTGTTTCCTGTACCGATACCACTCACAATGAAAAACCTTTGGATAATACCTTCTTCTTAAAAAAGTGCATGGTTTGTCCGCCAGAGGGTATAGATACATATCTTATTTTTGTCGATATCTCTGCTCCTAAGAGTCCGATTTGAAAAATTCCTTCTTTATTGGAGAGCAAGTCCCCTGCGAAATGTTTCTCATATAATTTCAAATTTTCTTAACTCACAAGTCTGCCACCAGAGGTGTTTACGTTTCCGCTTACAGCGATATCTGAGGGAATAAAAACCCGATTGAAAAACTTATTCTGCCAGATAGTACTAAATGTGAAAAATCTGTGTGCATATTTTCTTCCCAAAATAATGCATAATTTCGCCTCTAGGGGGCGCAAATGCTTAATCTCTTTTACTCAATATCTCTGCAAACATGCGCAATTTAAAAAATTATTTCAACACCAGATGCCATTTAACTTGCTTATCACTTTAAGCTTGTATATGAGGAAGTTTGCGGTCACAGTCTGTCGGTAGGTGGTGTTTTTGTACTTCAGTTTGCAGCTGTATCTCCGCTTCTAAAAAACACTATTGACATTTTTTTCTTTACTCTATGGCCTATGCCATTCGATACAACAGAGATGTGGAGCATTTTCCTCTTCAAATAATGCAAAGAGTTCCCCCTAAGTGCGTAAATGTCGAAACTTTTTAACCCTTTTTTTCCCTCTGCTTCCAGGAGACGCATTTGAAAAGTTCTTTTTTCTCAGCGTAGCTTTTTCCATGAAGAGTATTTTTCGTCTATTTTCAACTTATATATTATATACACACACGCTCGAGTCACATTAGTGTGACCACCATCTAGTATCCAGAGTAATCACCGTGTGCAGCGCGGACAGAAGCTAGACGTGCTGGGAGTGACTCAATAAGGTGCTGGAAGGTGTTCACAGGTATGTGGAGTCATGCTGACTGCAGTGCATCTGACAGCTAGCTGCTGGAGGGTACGAGGTGGTGGATCCATAGAGCGTACAACAGGATGGAGGCGGTACCACATATATTCAATTGGGTTTCAGTCTGGGGAATTAAGGGGCCAGGAAAGTAATTTGAAGTCTTTATCATACTCTTCCAACCACTTTCAGACATTTCTAGCTATGCGACGCGTCGCATTGTCTTTCTGGAAGATCGCGTCCCTCCCCATCGAAGACAATCAGCATGTATGGATGGACGTTGTCTGCAAGGATGGATTCATAATGAATTCGGTCCATAGTGCCTTCCACAGGTATGAGTGGACCCAGGGAATGCCATGAAAACATTCCCCAGACCATAACGCTGCCCCACCAGCTAGTGTTCTCCCAGCAATGGTTGAAAAGTGTTTGTTCTCCGATGCTTCTCGCTTTATACGCCAACGTCCATCCGTTCAATGAAACAGAAAACTTGACCCATCGGAGAAGGCAATCCTTTGCCAATCAGCAGAGGTTCAATTCCGATACTGCCGTGCAAATGTAAGCCTTTTTCTGCCGATGCACCTTCGTTAGCATAGACGCAGTGACCATCCGTCTGCATCGGAGCCCCATACGCAGCAGGGTTCGCTAAACTGTCGTTTTAGACATACTTCCGGTAGCCCACTGGTTCATTCGGCCAGGAGTTGCTCCACTGTATTGTGCATTTCGGCCCTCACGCATCTTCGAAGCCGACGTTCACCTCTGATATCAATGGCACGTGGTGCTCCGCAGTCTTCACATCGCTTATTCGCAATGGTGCCATTACTCTAATCAAGATAATCTTTAATAACAGTAGCACGCGAAAAGTTCACAAACTGTACTGTTTCAGAAACACTTTCACCCTTGGCCCGAAAGACGATAAAAATCCCTTTTCGCAAATCTGGTAAATCGCTCCTTTTATCCATGAGAGCAACGGATGATATGTTTTCGGAATGCCTACAGCTTACATACACTCCAAGCCAGCTCACGACACGCGCTTTCTTTCATTGGCTACGCGCTGTTGACGTCAAATGTGGGAGATGGTCACAATAATATGACTCGACTGTGTATATATGTATGACAACCGAAATTATAGACTGGATTCTATGGGGCAGAAAAAGACTAAGAGAAATACTGCATGGGAGATGGGTGGATGAAATTCGAAAGCATGCGGCAGTGACATGGAAGAGACTGGCTCAACACAGAGCTTTGTGGAAGAAACTTGGGGAAACCTTCATCCAGCAGTGGATTGATAAGGGTGAGGATGATGATGATATACGGTATATATACATACAGGGCGTTTCAAAAGTCTCTCCTCAGAGGGTATCTTATGTTATATGGAACGCAAACAGAAGTGTTACGGAATGTATAGTTTACTCACTTGCAGGAATTATTAAAATGTCTTTCATTATATGCAAGATACAACTCAACTATTTTACACATGTTATCAAATACATCTGCGAGAGTCAAAAAGTCCCTCCGCAGTAATGTTGAGGCTGTTCAACCTAATTTTGATGGCGCTACAATCAACAGTTTTGAATAAAATAACTTGTTCTATGTCTATTTCAGCTTTTTCTATTTTCGTGATAACATATCAAGCATCAGAATAAATTTCACAGCAACACCAAGTTTCAGAAGCTTATAATGAGTTTAAAGTTTCCAAAATATGGATGTTGTTTTCATCATTGCCCCTCAGAAGGAAGGGGCACTCTTCCTTCATATTGCATGAAAGAAGAGTGTCCATATTGCATTTTCAGTCCGCAGGCACCAGTATTGAACACAAAATTCGACAGTGTGCATTTTTCTTGGAATTTTTTTTTTTTTTTTTTTTTTTTTTTTGCTTTTCAAATATAAACCGTGTCGAAATGCGGTCGGGAACACCTTGACTTTATGTCATTAATACCCGAGCTTTTGACCCGCAAGAAATTGTCGACTCATTCACCCTCTGACCTGTGATCCCGTTCCATCTGTGGTACATACCTATGCGCTCGCGAGTTAATAATGTAAAATGCAATTTAAGAACATACCTCATATGTTGTACATAGCGATCTGAAACGGACATAGGAGGACTATCAAAATTTTTTTAAACAGCAAGATGATAGAAAATGAAGGGAAAGAACCGCATTTCAGAACAAAACATCACAACAACTGCTTAATATTACATATCCACTAGCAAACTGGGGATACAAAACGAGTTTGTGCCGTCGGCATTATTTCTGCTGCAAATACTTCGACAGACGCAGTGGTCTAAGCGATGGCTTCTGATCATTCGTCCGAGATGGGTCCGGGTTCGAATCACGGTGAGGCATGGATGTTGTGCTTGTCCTACGCAGCTGGCTCTCTCCCTTCCCTGGAATCAGTAGCTCTAAATTAAGGATGTGCGACTGCCTATAGCCCATTGAGTTGCTCACGGTGGTCGCTGAACTTCCAATCAAAAAACTCTTCGAGTTAAGCAGAACTTTCGTAGACCAACCGCAAAAATGTTATTCATTTACAGTAACATAAACACTGTGGAGTCGTAATTTTCGAAAAAATTCTTCCGCGAAAAGTGAATTTTTCTGAAAATTATAAATTTAATTAAAGTTTTCTGCGCAAATTTTGCTTGAAATTTAACTGGTGGGAAAATACCTTTATTTTCAGTTAGGGACTGGAGATGCAGATATTTCTGATACTCGCTTTGAGGTACTAGACGTTCTTTTTGCTAGGGTGCCATCCCTCGCGTCCTTACTGCTTAACAACAACGTGCACAGGAAGCGAAAGACGGACGCTAGCGTTTTAACGCCCGTTCGTTTCTCTAACAATGTATTTTTATTTCGAACGGTTCTTGACAAACCTTTTGATTAAAAAACAAAACAATTCCCGTTCTCAGGAATTGTTTGTATGCTAGAGAGTGCTGACAGACTAAGACAAAGGCCGTCTAGAAAACACAAGGCCATGGCAGTAGAGAGAAGAGTTCCCTGTTTTAGCAACGTCACTCGGAAATCAAGGCTTCTGATTGGTTTTCAACACTAACGTGTGTAACGACAAACATGAAAACGGCGTATCAATATTTGTAACATGTGGGTGATATCACAAACAGAGGGAACTCATCGCTCTAATATCATGTTTTCGAGATGGCCTTGCTTCGACCAATGCTGTCTTAATTCGACACATAAGCCATCTGCACCAATGATGAAAGCCATTTTCTGTAGAAGGTGTGACGTCGAGGGCAGATCCTGCAAATCATGTACGTCTTTGACCGATGGACTGAATGGCATTTTTATATGTTGTTTTCATCAGTGGTATCGCACTTTAGTAAGTTGGCAAATTGCTAGTACTCGATGATTCATAAGCTGCTGTTTTTAAGAATAAAGGTTTTTTCTTCTTAATAAAAATCTTTAAATTGCCATTTGATATTTTTTTCTTAAAATATTCTCAAAAAATAAGAGGGCGTTGTAATATACTGGTGCGTTTTATACTCGGAAACACACGGTACATTTGCATCCGAGTCTTAACATTTATGTCATTTGCATAATGTCCAGTGTTCTTTCTTAGATGTCATTTACAAGATGCGTCGCAAAAGTTTCAGGGCAACAATCAAGAGAAGACGAAATTTCAAGGAAATTTATTTTTTACTAAGGAATATTCTAAGTACATCCCTCTCAACTCTGTGCAGCTCTTTGCACTGTCCTGCAGATTCTGCAGGGCTCTGTGGAACTGAGTTTGTGGTACTATGTTTAGCTCTCTCATCACGCTGTTTTGGATCCAGAATCTTTTCATGCAAGATTTCACTTTGGAGAATAGAAAATAATCATCAGATGCCAAATCCTGGTAGTCTGAAAGTCCATTCACACCATTCCGTGAGGAAAACTACTTGGCGATTCTTGTTGTGGGCAGACTTATTATCGTTTGACCCAAGAAACAATTAGATGACTGCAACATTCGATCTAACGCACCGAATTCTTTTCAACATTTGTCTCTTACTCCGGGTTACAAAAA
The DNA here is from genome assembly GCA_039090855.1 of Macrothele yani. Taxonomy (NCBI): domain Eukaryota; kingdom Metazoa; phylum Arthropoda; class Arachnida; order Araneae; family Macrothelidae; genus Macrothele; species Macrothele yani. The sequence continues at coordinate 163,134,864 of CM077029.1, read as the reverse complement.
ACAATGCTGATTTACTCTCTCTAACCCGATCTATGAGTCACCGCAAAATCAAGAGGTATTCAAGTCAAGTCGGAATGATGTGACTATGTTTAGATCTCGAGTCAAGCAGTAAGAGCGAGAAGAAGGAGTGTGGATTCACTCTTTATTCATTCAAGAGAGAACCAGGACATGCAGACGATGTTCTTATTTATCAGTCTTGTGCTGAGTCTGTGTTCCATTTCGTATGTATATCAATGCGTGTATGGCTTACATATAAGTTTTTCTTCACACAATTGCTGCATCACTCTGCTAAACCCCTACACTCCGCTGTAAAATTCAGAGTTAGCTGTGCCTGTCCTTTCCGTAGAAATTATCTTCACACTACTCTTTGCCAATAAGGGAAATCCCTAACGTCGTTTCAGCTCGAGACTTTTGCAACCGAAGTTTTTAATAATAATAATAATAATTTTATTTATTTATGCTGTTACATGACAATATTAAGTTACAATAAATTATGCATACAAAGGCTATTAATTGAACAGCAAAGGGAACAAGGGAAAAGGCCTCTTAGGAGTCCTGACAAGCCCTTCGTTCCCTCAAATTGTAAGACAAGCGAGTTTAGCCTCAGTAGATGAATCCAATTCAGAATAATAAATTTAGAAATGACTTTGTGTTTTTAGTAATTAATTAGTATTGGTATTTGGATTAATTAAGGAAAGTATTTTTTATTTTCTAACTCAGTAAGTGTTTCTTAAGTGTATTTTTAAAGAGATTTTGGTCATTGATATTTGTTAAGCGTACAGATAAGTTCCTTAGGTTTCGACGAATATTCTCTAAGAAATGGAGCTTGTCTTTTTGGTGTAGGGCTCCTACGCAAAACACCAAAAGCCATCAAAATTTATGGTTGTTTTGAAGAAATTTCTGGATCACCGTCTACTATCACAATTAAATTCCAATACACACTAATATCCTTCAGTGTATACTACGGTTAGGGCTCGGACTGGCTCAGACTCTAAGAGAGAGAGAGAGAGAGAGAGAGAGAGTTTTCTTTATTTTTTAATGTGATTTTCTATGATTCAGCATATGAGACCTTTCTACACTGTCTAGTTGGTAAACAGAACTCTTCAGCAACTGGGTCTGGGCTTGGAGTGGGATCTCGGTAGGGCTATTTATTCCGGCAATGCGTAGAAAATGCCATAGACCGCGTATTGGTGGATTTCTGCGGAGAGGGAAAGATTTCTCCAAGAACTGTTGACACTAGATAGAACTGTTGATGTAGATAGTAGACAGCAAACCTACGAAATGTTGCACATTTCACCACGCAGCAACTCCCTGCGTATTCTATTGAGCAAAGTACGTATAATAGTTTTTAGCGCCTTTAGATCTTCCCGGAAATCCGGCCGCCTGAAACATTTCAAGAAGAAACGAATGGCAAAAAAATCGTACAATTCAACAATAGAACCAAATAAAGACTCTCCAATTGTAATATACATCTAAGTTGTCTCACCGTACAATAAAAACACCAAGTCTCCAAACTGCAAACCAAAAACATTTATTTACATCTACAGATTAAAAACTCGGCAGAAAGCTAGCACTTTCGGAGATCGCATGTCTCCATCTACAGGCCCCGAGTGCCACAAGACAAGCACCGCCGATCAGATATATACAGCTCACCGTTGCCCACAATGCAACACGGTACCAACCACCAAACATACCTCCCCACACACCCACACACACCCTCCCCCCTTCTCCACACCTGAAATAAAGAAGACACACATATTATTTAAAACCCTCCCCTCACAAACATTAAAAATTAAAAATCTGAAAACATACCAAAAAATTAATAATACATATTAATTTAAGAAACTACATTAAAAAATGTTCAATTGCAAAAGTACTGCACTCACCACTGCTGTAAATCATGAGGGATATTCCCCAGACTGGAATGGTGCCAAAATAATGAATTCCAACGTCGGCAGGTCTGCTATATCCCTGGCCGAGAGTTTGTTCTTTCTATACTATGGTGAATCTTGTTGTAATGAGGATATGCCGACCTATGTACCTAGCTAGCCCTTGGCGAAGACTGGTTACCACCCAAGAGACATACACAGATAGAGGGAAACTGATTTGCAGTTGAACATTTTTTAATGTAGCTTCTTAAATTAATATGTATTATTGTTTTTTTTTGGTATGTTTTCAGGTTTTAAATTTTTAATGTTTGGGAGGAGGGGGGGGGGGTCTTTTTTTAAATAATATGTGTGTCTTTTTTATTTCAGGTGTGGGGAAGGGGGAGGGGTGTGTGTGTGTGTGTGTGTGTGGTAAGTTTTGTGGTTGGTATCGTGTTGCATTGTGGGCAACGGTGAGCTGTATATATCTGATCGGCCGTGCTTGTCTTGTGGCACTCGGGGCCTGTAGATGGAGACATGCGATCTCCGAAAGTGCTAGCTTTCTGCCGAGTTTTTAATCTGTAGATGCAAATAAATGTTTCTGGTTTGTAGTTTGGAGACTTGGTGTTTTTATCGTACGGTGAGACAGCTTTTTTTTTTTTTTTTTTTTTGATTGGAGGTTTAACGACCACCGTGAGCAACTGAATGGGCTATAAGCAGTCGCCCGTCCCTAATTTAGGGTCACTGGTTTCAGGGAAGGGAGAGAACCAGTGCCGTATGACAAACACAACATCCATGCCTCACCGGGAGTCGAACCCGGACGCCGTTCGGACGAATGATCAGAGGCCATCGCTTAGACCACTGCGCCACCGGGGCGGCTGAGACAGCTTTTGATGTATATTACTAGTATTTCGTACTAATCTTGAGTCGACATTAACTCTCCAATTGAGTATGACATCGGTTAACTGAACGGGGAGAAGAGAGCGGATTGGAGGAGGAGATTTTTTTTTCTTAATGCGTAAACAGGTCAGATATAGTTTTGGGGCTCTATCTTGTAATATGAAATTCGAACTCGGGCTGACATACTTCGGGCTCGGGCTCTTAAAATTGAGCCTGAACTTAGCATTGGCCGTCAGTTCATGCGGTTCGAAGGGGAAGCACACTTTCCTTATTATTTCACAAATTTTCGACAACAAAAGAACGCACCGTATTTTTCCTGACATGAAGCTTTTTGCTACCATTCTGAAGGGCAGGGGAAGGATTTCCAGATTTATTTATTTTTAATCGCCTGTCATGCAAAACATTGTGTTTTTTTGTGTGTTATGGAACATATACATTCTTTCCAATTGGAAAGGCAAGTCGCACTCTCGTGTTTATACGGAGATAGAACATAAACATGCAGATTCCAAATTTCATAAGGAATTCAGGAATTGGAGAATGTATCTTATTGGATTATTAAGATACCTAAAGGGTGAAAATAATCCAGCGCAGAAGAAATTAACAATTTATTTAAAAAATGTATAATAATTGCAAGGAAGTTAAAACAGATAAATGAACAATGCCACGAAATGAGTTAATAATTTTAATTTACAAAGAGAATTTCAGTAATAATATAAGGTTATTTTGATTAAAATATTTATTTATAATTACGACATAATTAATGAAAATTAGATGTACAATGAAAGAACTAAGTTGATAATTCTAATGTAATAATAGCTTTTGACGTATGTTCTAATATAACTTTCATTTTTAGTTCCTTTTCCTATGTAAATTTGAGTTTGTTCTCCTTTATACTTCCAAACTTAACGTTATGTCTTTTCCCTCAAACGATAATACTGTTGGCAACAATTGAGGTCAGAGAGAAAGTGACGTATGAATGTGGTAAGACCGATAGATAAAAAGGACGATACAACAGTTGCTCATGGGGATGTGTGTGTGTAGACTTTCGATCGCTAAGAATAATGTGAAGTTTACCTGCTGTGTTATGTTTTGGATCTACTTAAAGATCGATGGACCAATAAAAAGTTATCGTAAGTTTACTTCTGTTTTTGTTTCGTCCGGCCGTAAACTATTGCATCGTATTCTTATTTAGTTCGACATTCCTTAGTCATGCTTTAGACATAGCGTAAAACCAATCTTGCTCACGAAAAATACATTACGTTATAAGCTAAGGAGCAAGAGTTCAATACAGAAAGGAAAAGGGCATTGTTTTTAATTACAATAGATAAAGTTAATCATTAATTAGTTCAATAACTTCAGTACTACATTACAAATGATAGTTATATAAGAATTTATAGAACAATTTATAAACCCTAACTACTACAGTATGTGCATTTCTCAAAAAACATCACAAGTAAATACACTTAAAGGACACGACATTAAAGATACCTACCTAATAGCGTGTCGGTCCTACTCTAGCGCGAATAACAGCTTGTAAATGCTGTGGCTTCGACCCCGGAGGTTTTCCGGAGGGTTACCGGAGGTCTCCTCTAGCGCGAATAAAAGCTTGTAAACGCTGTGGCATCGACTCTGGAATGTTTCCGGAGGTAATGGAGGGTTTTCCGGAGGGTTTCTGGAGGGTTTGGTTACCTGATGTCTCCTCTAGCGCGAATAAGAGCTTGTAAACGCTGTGATATCGACTCCGGAGGGTTTCCGGAGATAATGGAGGGTTTCTGGAGGGTTATCGGAGGTCACCTCTAACGCGAATAACAGCTTGTAAACGCTGTGGCATCGACTCCGGAGGGTTTCCGGAGGAAATGGAGGGTTTCCTGGAGGGTTTGGTTACTGGAGGGTTCCCGGAGGTCTCCTCTAGAACAAACAACAGCTTGCAAACGCTGTGACATCGACTCCGGAGGGTTTCCGGAGGTAATGGAGGGTTTTCCGGAGGTTTCCGGATGTCTCCTCTAGAGCGAATAACAGCTTGTAAACGCTGTGACATCAACTCCGGAGGGTTTCTGGAGGGTTTGTTTACCGGAGATCTCCTCTAGCTCGAATAACATCTTGTAAACGCTGTAGGATCGACTGCGGATGGTTGCCAGAGGTAATGGAGGGTTTTCTGGAGGGTTTGGCTACCGGAGGGGTTTTGGAGGGTTTGGTTACCGGAGGTCTCCTCTAGCACAAATAACAGCTTGCAAACGTTGTGGCATCGACTCCGGAGGGTTTCCCGGAGGGTTTGGTTACCGGAGGGTTTGGTTTCCGGAGGGTTTGGTTACCGGAGGGTTTGGTTTCCGGAGGGTTACCGGGTGTCTCCTCTAGCGCGAATAACTGCTTGTAAACGCTGTGACATCGACTTCGGAGGGTTTCCGGATGTCTCCTCTATAGTGAATAACCGCTTGTAAACGCTGTGACATCGACTCCGGAGGGTTTCCGGAGATAATGGAGGGTTTTCTGGAGGGTTTGTCTACAGGAGGTCTCTTCTAGCTCGAATAACAGCTTGTAAACTCTGTGGCATCGACTCTGGAGAGTTGCCGGAGGTAATGGAGGGTTTTCCGGAGGGTGTGGTTACCAGAGGTCTCCTCTAGCGCGAATAAGATCTTGTAAACGCTGTGGCATAGACTCCTGAGGGTTTCCGGAGGTAATGGTAGTCATGCCTCTGGCAGCACTGTCCAGAACTCCGCCCACGACGTCGGTCCAGGATCCATGGTTCTGATGTTTCACATTACGGCATCCTAGAGAACTTCAACAGGGTTTAATTCCAAGGAACTTGGTGGCCACTTGATGGTTCCGAACTCAGACGAGTGTTCTTCTAGCAATACCTGGGTGGTTGAGGCCCATTATCATGATAAAACAGAACATCGTTTGTAGGATGCGCGAAGGCCACGAAAGCGTAAATGCGATCAGCCAGAGTACTCTGGCAGCACGCAGCGGTTAAAGACTTCTCCAGACACACTAAGAGACCTAATGTGTAGCGTGAGAAGGCTCCCCAAATCATCACAGAGCCAACACAGCCTTGAACAGAACTTACCTCGCAAGACGGGGCCATGGCAAAATGCTGTCGATGACGCACCCACACCCTCCCGTCAGCTCGGTACAGCTAAAACGGGATTTATCTGACCACACGATGCCGCGCAACTCAGCAGAGGGTCACATTTGATGTTCCCGGCGCCAGGTAAGGCATAACGTCCAATGACGCGCAGTCAACGGTGGCATACGAGTAGAGCGTCGGCTTCTGTAACACTGAATATGAAGCGTGAGTCTTACCGTTCACTCGTTGACGCTGATTGGTGCTCCGACATTTCACCTGGATGTCGTAGCAGTTGCTAGGCGTTTGGTCTGTATAAGCCCGGATAGTCAACGACCCCAGTCATCAATGGAGTGTGATCAGTCTTCGCTTACCCTCTGGGCACTATTACGTCGGTCAATGGTATACTCGCGGTGCACCCTTGATACGGTTGCCCTCGTGAACCCTAGGGTTCTTACCACTTGGACGATATAATGACCTATTTGTCTTGCGCGGACATTGCGTCCACGATCAAAGTCACTAAGATCACCTCAATTACCCATGCTGGACGATTGCAAAACATTGTTGGGTAGCTCTTATGTTCGCCTATTTAGCGCTTGTGTTCGGTTTGGGTCAGTTCCACTCTACGCGGGGGATGCCCATATCAATTGACAATCACCCCTATCTCTAATATTTTCTCCACTGAGTGTATTAACAATATGGATACAGATCAGTAGGTACAGTAGTTTTAACAAACATAGGTGTTATAGTAATAAAATTAGGTGAAATATTTCTTTATGATTGTAACAGATCCATCATAAACAAATGTTTTATCTGATTTGAAAAGTTAATATGCAATACAATAAATTGAGGTGATGATCTAACATAAAAAATGGTATTAAATGATTTACAAAAACTAAAGAACAATGAATTCATTCAAATGCTTAACCCTGAGAGGAAAACATATTTGCAGTTCAATAGATACATAGTATAGAAAAAGTACGTACGAGATGAATATTACAATTTCTCATGGTGTGAGCAATATATAGGTTTCAAGTTTAGTGTATAAATTTTTCAAAGTACAAATGAAATTTCAGAAAGGAAATATTTGAAATGTCCATACAATTCAATAGATACAATAGTTTTATTCAGCAAAATTACAAATACGCAAATTGTAATTCTCACGGTACGAAATACAACAATAACAGTTGTCGAAGTTTTCTGTACGAGACCGGGAGGGCCGACAGCTCTGCATCTCGTCCCGAACTTTTATCCATTTCCCAAAATAACGCATACTAGCTCAAAATGCTGGATAGAGGTAATGGTTCATTCACGTGAGCTGCACACACCACTGCAATATTTTCTTGTGCACTTTTTTTAGAATTAAAATAAAATTTGATTGCCCCTATTGCTTAGCATTGAATCTATGACGAGGTGATTTTACTGCACTGAATTAAGTACGACATTCCATTAGAACCGCTGTGTGCACATTGCTGAGATTTGGCACCGAACCAGTTCCGATTTAATCGTGAATAGTTTCAGCAGTGATCACTGAATAGCACTGGTAGTGTCGTTTAAATGGAATCAATCCTAAAACATTTCAGACACACCTTGTGTTTCATTTTCTGTTCAACGATACCACAGCTCCTATCAGTACGATTGCAAACATTCTATTACCAATGGCTAATTCTAACCACGATAAATACTATCCTTATGCTTCTGATTTTATACAATCTCTGTACACTGTTAAAAATTTTGTGTTAGGTCGCACCAAAAAGTGGCGTTACACTAGATGCAACACTTTCTGAGAAAAGATACGCCATGGTGTGATGCAGAAATCCCCCCAAAACATGGTGCAAATTTGCTCCACATTGTGGTACAAGGTTACACCACATTATTGGGCAAGGTTTCACCATGTTGTTGGGTGAATTTTGTTTCCACCACACAATAGCGTATTTTTTCTCAGAAAGTGGTGCAACTGATGCAGTACCACTTTTTGGTGCAGCTGGTGCAGTACCACCTTTTGGTGCAGCTGATGCAGTACCACTTTTAGCTGCAGCTGGTGCAACACCACCTTTTGGTGCAGCCTACCACAAAACGTTTTAACAGTGTATTTACGTGCCGGGTCGTAGCAATACATATCTGTTTGCCTCCTTTTTTTCTGCGTTTTTATATACATGCTTTGAGTCTGCCACATTTTGAGTCTTCTGAATTTAATTTAATATTTTGGTTTGGTATGTATCATGAATTACCATACAATTTGTGGTTTATTTTCGATATATCTCTTTTCAAGGGCAGAAGTCTTCCTAATTTTGAACAGTGTATTTTGTTGGTAGTGTAAGAACACGAAATCGCCGAAATTATCCCTCACCATGACGTTTAGGTGTTCTGTGAAGAATATGAAGTCATAAAGATTTTCCTAAATATTCACTCTTCGATATTAATTCCGCACCATTCCTTTTCGAAATTCCGCCTCATTTAAAGCGCCACAGACCGCTCTTGAATTCTGTTGTAAAGAGGGGAACGTACTTAACATTTTTGTTTCTTCTCGATTACGAAGGCAGTTCTCCCGTTTAATCCTTGCGGCATTCAATTATCACACTATCCCAAAACTAGCTTGTTGATAAAGTGTTTACGAGGTACAATTCACGCTCTTCTAGCAGATTGTAAACATTACGGTGTTCCCTATTTGTTCAGATGATTACAACCGACAACGACGCCATCGCATCTAACCCTGACCTAATTTTTACGGTCTTAATATACAATTGCTTGTTTAATAAGAGTCATTACAGGGCACAAAACTATTTTAGTCAAGTTGCTGTCGTTGATAACAAAAGGTTTAACTTTGTCCTCGTTTATAATAATTACCAAGAGAGCATGTGGCGCGGATTAAATTTATTAGATCGTAGTCTCAGGGAGCGCTTACACCAGACGAGGCCATTGTTTAATCATTTGCGCCTATTTAGCACGTTTCTCCCTCGAATTGCTGCTTGTGGACATCGTCTGGAAGAGAGTCACATGGGAAAGGGGTGAAGTCATGTTTTCGTGTTATAAAGCTGAAAATTTCCTACGTTCTCTCTGTCTGCCATTAATCCGTCACGAAATCTTTTGTAATTCAGCGCAAAATTTACGTTTCGGATTTCCGCAAAACTGAGGCCAAACTAAGAAATCTCCTGCGAAATGGCTGGGAATAAAATTTCACTGAACAAAGCTGAAGCTTTTGAGCTAGGAAGGTTAAGAGAAATGGTAGTAATAACCATAAAAACATTATGTGCTAACGGCGGCGAACAAAATGGGCTGAAATGATGTTGACAAGAGTTAGATTCAGTTTTGACGGTTGTTGCACTCGTGCTCTTTCTTTGTTTCTGATTGCCCTCCTTTATTGATGATTGTAACCAAAGCTTATGGGTTCGTGACTTCTATATTTCGAGAAATAATGGGCTCCATTCTTCAGATGCACCAGAAAATTTAAACAGAATTTCAGCTCATATGTAGGTCTGTTCAGGAAATAATATCACGTGCTCCTGTCCATAAGAAAATATATCTCATAGACTGCGAGATGCTGGCTTATAGCAACACCTGCCGTCGTCACACAAGTGGGTCATCGAACACGTAAGACGGCACGAAAGAGCTGTCTGGAATACATAAGGGTCATATACAAAGGAAACATATACTAGCTGTTGGAGTTAGGTGTACTAAATTACAGCATAAGAATACGTGCACAGGTAAATATATAAATAACACACGGGTGCTGATAGCGCTAGAAATAAGCACTCCTAATATTTAGGCAGGTGTCCCATGGTTAATAAGTTTATGGATCCTCTGTCGGGTACTTTGGAACCCACTGGCCACACACTTTCGAATACCCCAATTCTTAGTAGAGAATTGTGCCGATCGAGCTCCTGCTGATGCCTATTACAGCTGCCAACTAGATAACTGTTACTTTGCGTTTAACTTTCACCAGTTCGTCCACTGCTGCTATTATGTCGGATGTGATGGCGCATGTGCCCAGAGATGGAAACGGGTCAACGGGTCGACAATTTCTTGCCGGTCCAACGGGTCGGGTCAAGGTGTTCCTGACCCGATTTTGACCCGGTTTTATTCCCGTTTTATCTTTGAAAAGAGAAAAATATATTCCAAAGAAAAATGCGCGTTGTCGAATTCTGTAATCAATACTGGTGCCCATGGAGTGAATAACGATTTGCCATGCCAAAAAAAAAGACGTATCTTTCTTAAAGCAACGAAGATTTCCACCGACCGACGTCAGACACACCGACACCATATCGTAAAAAGATACTTACTTTCCGTTCTTTTACAGTGCGATTGTCCAGGTCCAAGGTACAGGCAAATGCCATTCGCCTGCTTCTCAGCTGATTCACTCTCTCCGTGCGAAGTTAACCTGTATGATTAAGAGTTACTGTAGCTACAAGAAAAACTAAGCCATTTTTGAAATCTCCAATAAATTTCGCATCTAATGACATATAAACGATGAAATAACTATGAAAATTAGTTAGTTAAAAATAGAGATAAACTCAAAGATTCACGGTTTTTGCAGCTAATGCAATACTTTTGCACGCCACTGTATGTTTCATTTGGAACGACTTATATAAATCAGGGACGTTGAACATCAGTCAGCTTCCGCTTCAAGGTGGGAACAGGCAGAACCAGTGACCTAAGTGACTTCGAACTTGGCTTGGTAGTTGGTGTCAGGTGTGCTGGTTTCAGTGTCTCCCAAGCAATCGTCCTCCCGCCCATTTTTTACGCAGAACCGTAGCAGAGGTTTACCATCACTGGTGCTACACGCAAACAACTCCCAGCAACCGGCGATTCTATCAAGCAACACAGCTGGCAGATTAGAGAGTTCAAAGGAGGCTGGCAAGAATCCAACAAGCAAACAGACTCGGGACAACTCAGAGAGTCACTGGAGTATTCAGTATTTGTGTGCGGAGGACCATCTCTAACGCACCGGGTATAAGACCATGTCACGAATGAGCGGCAATTGCCGACAACCATGTCACGAATGGGCTGCAATTACCGACGACCATGTCACGAATGGGCTGCAATTGCCGACGACCATGTCACGAATGGGCTGCAATTGCCGACGACCACGCGAAGTGCCTGTATTTTCAGTGACGTACTGGGTGTAGTACCTATATTCATCTCTAACGTACCGGGTATCAGACCATGTCACGAATGGGCCGCAATTGCCGACGACCATGTCACGAATGGGCTGCAATTGCCGACGACTATGTCACGAATGGGCTGCAATTGCCGACGACCATGTCACGAATGGGCTGCAATTGCCGACGACCATATCAGGAATGGGCCGCAATTGCCAACGACAATGTCACGAATGGGCTGCAATTGCCGACGACCACGCGTAGTGACTATATTGTCAGTGACATACTGGGTGTGGTACCTATATTCATCTCTAACGTACCGGGTATTAGACCATGTCACGAATGGGCCGCAATTGCCGACGACCATGTCACGAATGGGCCGCAATTGCCAACGACCATGTCATGAATGGGCTGCAATTGTCGACGACCACGCGTAGTGACTATATTGTCAGTGACATACTGGGTGTGGTACCTATATTCATCTCTAACGTACCGGGTATCAGACCATGTCACGAATGGGCCTCAATTGCCGACGACCACGTGTAGTGCCTGTATTTTCAGTGACGTACTGGGTGTGGTACCTATATTCATCTCTAACGTACCGGGTATCAGACCATGTCACGAATGGGCCGCAATTGCCGACGACCACGCGTAGTGCCTGCATTTTCAGTGACGTACTGGGTGTAGTACCTATATTCATCTCTAACGTACCGTGCCTATATTTTCAGTGACGTACCGGGTGTAGTGCCTATATTCATCTCTAACGAACCGGGTAGCAGACCATGACACGAACGGGCCACAAAAGCCAACGGACACGTGTGGTGCCTATATTGTTAGTAACGTACCAGGTGTAGAGCCTATATTGTCAGTGCAAGACACGAAAGTGTGCCTCCAGTGGTCGCCGGTGAAGCGACACTGGATCGTGGACAACCGAAGAAAGTTGGCAAGATAGAAGAATCAAGCAAGTTTCCTGCTTCCTACCACATAGTTTCTCCACGGGGGAAGAAACTATGTGGTAGGAAGCAGGAAACTATCACATTTTCTTCGATATCTCTGCATCTAACAGTCCGATATGGACAACTCTTTCTTTGTCCTAGAGCGTTTCTGGCGAGAAACGTTTTGTACATGATTTCAAATTTTAATTAACGTACAAGTATGCCACCAGAGGGCATACGCTCACGTTTGTGTTTAGAGCATATCTACAACAAAATCTGAGCTTGCAAAAACCCGATTGAAAGATCCTTTTTCAGTAAGGTACTACTAACTATGAAAAATATGTATGGTCATTTCGTTCCAGAAATAAAGTGAAATTTTCCCTCTTGAGGAACAAACTTCTAAACTACGTTTATCGATATCTCTGCTTTAAAAGTCCGATTTCATTTGTTTAACACCGGAAAGCATTTATCCTTTAGAATACTTTGCTCATACTCGTAGTTTTTCTATTTCAGAGTTCTGCAGCTGGGTGGTTTCAGTGTGCATTTCTGTTTGCAGCTGTATCTCAGCAAAAAATCGTACTGAAAGTTTTTCCTTTTATTGTATACCATTCGCTACACTAAAGATGGGGAATATTATTCTCTTTAAATAATATACAGTTTTACCTCTAGGGGGCGTAAATATCAAAACTTTTTTCTCGCTATCTCTGCTTCCTGGAAATGTATCTATAAATGCTTTTCCTTAGCACAGCTTGTGCCATGAACAACACTTTTCGCATATTTTCCATTTTTTTATTTTGCAAAATTCTTCCGCTCGGGGGCGTAAAGTTATATTATGTTTCCCTCTATATTTCATCTTCCGTTTGATTTGAAAGTCATTTTGTCTCTGACACCTTCCTTCTGTTATGGGACATGCACTGTGCACAGTTTCTAAATTTTCTTAACATTCTTGTCAGCCGCTAGTCGGCGAAGGTAGATATTTGCATTGCTAGATGTTTCGTCGATTGCAGACATTCGGTTGTGTTTATTTTTTGTACTAACCAGTTCCTTTGGCCTTGAATTTTATTCGTGTCGGAAAGGATTTAAAAGATATGCTTATTGCAATCAAATACTCCTCTATAATAAGTAATACTTTGTTTGCATTCGTATCCAGAAAAACTCTAATTCATTGTGTTCAAATATTGAAGTACCTATTCCTATACTGAAGTGCCTTACTTATACAGGGCGTTTCACTCGCTATTAGCCCCTGATTTTTCCTTATAACTTGCAAACTAATGGACGTAATTCAGTGGAATTTGACATGGACCTACCTTGCTGTATGAGAAGCATGGTCAGAGAACTGCCGAGGTCAGTGAACACGCAATCGGGCTTTACTTTGCGCAGGCGTTACACACGGGCTAGAGAGTAGCGAGTGATAGCGCTACTCTCTAGCCCGTGTGTTCCAAATGTGTTTGCTGTCGTCGTCTGTTGGTGTGACGCATCTGACTGTGCTGTTGCTACGGGATCGTCAACAATAATCTTGCCTTTGTGTTACGAGCAATTACAGTATGAACCGGCTCACAGTGGAACCGTGCGTGTTTATTGTCCGAACGTACTGGAAAACTGATTCGATAAAAGAGTGCCACAGACAATTTATTGCGCAGTTTGGGGTTCGGAAACCACCGGAAAAATCCTCCATTCAGCATCTGGTGAAGAAACTGGAAACCCCTGGAACATTGTTGGATGTCCACGAAGGTGGACGTCCGAAATTTCCAGAAGCCACGGTGCAGGAAGGGAAAAACAGACTGATGGCCTTCCCACAGAAGTCCTTGCGTAAACTGTGGCAGGAGATGGAGGTTTCCACAAGCACATGTCAACGAGCTGCAAAAAAATCAATGCCGCATGCATATCGAGTTACTGTTGTGCAAGAATTGAAACTTCCCGACGAACAGAAGAGACTGAATTACTTTCATTGGTTCCAGCAGTTTATCAATGAACATCCGGGAAAACTGGACTACATGTGATTTTCCGACGAGGCGTGGTTCCACCTAAGTGGGAAATACGTGGTTTTTCGACGAGGTGTGGTTCCACCAAAGTGGGAAATACGTGGTTTTCCGACGAGGTGTGGTTCCACCAAAGTGGGAAAGACGTGGTTTTCCGACGAGGCGTGGTTCCACCAAAGTGGGCACGCCAATTCCCAGAATAGCCGTATTTAAGCTAGTGTCAAATCTCACACCGTGCATGAGACACCTCTTCATGATGAAAAAATTGAGGTGTGGTGTGTTCTGTCGCTGCGCAGCATTATTGGCCCAATCTTCTTCCATACAACGGTGGACAACGCAGTCTACATCGAAATGTTCCATGAGTTTGCGAATCAGTTGGACGACGTGGAACTCCATACTGGCTATTTTCAGCAGGATAGTGCCACCTGCCACACCTCCAATGTCAGCATGGCTCAAATTGTTTCCTTTTTTGAAGATCGTGTCCTTTATAAGGGATTTTGGCCACCAGAGTCGCCTGACTTAACCCCCACCAGATTTCTTCCTATGTGGAATGCTGAAAGGGAAAGCTTATCGCAACAAGACACGGACTCTAATGGAACTGCAAAAAACATTCGGCGGGAAATTCAGGCTGTAACTCCTGGTGTGTTGGTGAATACCTTTCGTAACATGGAGAGGCGTGTGCAGGCATGCCTTGCTGCTAATGGTGACCACTTTCAACACTTGCTCTGAGAGCATCGTGCTTCTCATACAGCAAAGTAGGTCGGTGTCAAATTTCACTGAATTAGTTTGCACGTTATAAGGGGAATTTAGGGACCGAGAGCGAGGGAAACACCCTGTACTTGAAGTACCATATAACACCTATGTTAAAACATTATCGTAAGGCAGAATGAGATTTAATCTGCGCATCGACAAAATTCCAACTGTAAAACGTGCAGCCGCCAAATCTTGTATGCAATACACTTGAGTGCAGAGGAAATGTGCCCGATACTAGGAAAAGCTTTCTGGTTTTCTTTATTGATGGTTTTAATCAACGTAACTCTTCGGTTGCACAGACGAAGGTTTCTTTATTCTTTTGTGAAAGAACTTAGCCTTGAGGAGAGAGACGAGAATTGATCACAATAAATATGAGCTGGTGGAAAGTTTCATTCATGAAGAAATACTGTATTCGTTCAGATTTGGTGTTTCAGTTAATCTTTAATGTATTTTTTTTAATCTGATATCTGTCTTTCTTACAGTTCTAATAATCATAACTGCAAATCTGTAAATTTCTTTGTCTATTTAAAAGACGCTTTATCAATCTTTACGGTATGAAATTCAAATACACAAGGCATGGTAACCGATTATTGAAGCTATAGCAACATTTAAAAGAAATAGAAGAAAACAGGCAGCATGATTTTCTTAAATTGCGGAAGAGTGCTGGAACAGATTTGCAAATGCGACAACGACTGTTAAGAGAACATAATCGGAAGCAAAATGCATGCTTATAGCATCATTTATTTATGATTGGAAGTTTGAAAGACCACCGTGAGCTACTCAATAGGCTATAATCAGTCGCCCGTCCCTAATTAGGGCCACTGGTTCCAGGGAAGGAACAAAGCTCAGTGCCGTAAGACAAACACAACATCCATGCCTCACGGGATTCGAACCCGGGCCCCTTTCGAACGATTGATCAGAAGCCACTGCGCCACCGCTGCAGCCCTATAGCATCATTTAGTCCGTCCGCTTATGGGTAGGAAAGATACGTCAGCATTTGTAAATCAAATCTAAAAGAAAATCTTATGCATTGTAGGAGATAACATTCACTGCAAGGTTGATGACTCAAGCAGTTTAGCATATCTGTGATGCGCAGTTTTTCCTCTAGGTGACGTAATCTTATCCTCATGCGTCGCACGACATACACTGCGGTAGCAGTTTATTAACCCTTTTACCGCCTGATGTGCCTGAAGCAAATAGTGCCCAAAATTTTCTTCGCATGCCAAACCCAAAATGTTCACATAACGACGAGGATTTAAGAAAGCTACGACAAACTCAGCAGTACTCTCAACTCAGCAGTACCCGCAATAAATCTGTCACAGGTGTTAAGCGTTCCGTTCTATACCTTTATTATCTGCTCCAAGACCCAAGGCATGTTGAGTAAATCCTACTTCCCCTGTCGCAGACATCAAACCATTGCGTAAAAGCATGTGACTCAAACATTTCCTCTCTTTCACTGGGTAGAAGGTTATAACCATGGCGATGAACCTCAGATGTTCGTCCCCATTGTTATAACTAGAGGTGGAACGAATCCTAAATTTTCTCGAATCCGAATCCGAATACTAAAATGCTCTCGAATCCTCGAATCTCCCGAATCTCGAATCTCTCGAATCCCGAACTCTCGAATCCTTCATATAAGAATAATCATAAGAAAAAAAGGAAAAGAAAGGAAGACTTGTACTTAAAATTAAAAGTTTTTAATTGAAGCGAAATTTGAAATCTGTGTTTAATGAAAAACAAATTAAAGAATACAATTTTCAAAAAATATAGCCATACTTATTAAAAAGATACAAATGAAATTTATAATTTACATTTACCAAATGAAGTGCATAACTCTTGAGTCTTGAGGTCCATTTCCATTTTCTGAACATAATTTGACAAAAAAAAAAATATTTGAGTAACAATTCACAATTTTGATTTTTTTCTTTAATAACAAAAGTTCGAAAACCTTTTTATATCAAAGTAAGTGTAGAGATGGGGAAGATTATTTCAAGAGTTAATGTAGATAAACACTAAACGTGGAACACTAAATTGAGTAATTACTTTCCAGGAAATTAAGAATAATCAAAAACATGTTTGTTTTAAGAGTTAATAAAAACACGAAACAATGAACTCTTTCAGGGCAATGTAAAAAAACAGAAACCTTTAATGGAGATTTTTATTTAAAAACACTAGCATTTGAACTCGCTCTGGGTCAACTACTTCGTTTTTATCAGCTATGACACCTGATATGCTGAATAGTCATCTGACATTACTGTTGATGATGGTGTGATTAAGAACTTTTTGGAAAGTTTCCTTAAATTTTGCTTATTTTTTTGTTGTTGCGTAGAATTAGAACGCTGAGCTGTAGACAGAGTAACTAGAGTCATGTGCGCGACGCGGCTCAAGGTTACACTTCCGCCTCCGTTCTCACGCTCATTACAACGGTAACGGCTGCCGGGTAAGAGATAAAATATGGCTAAGTCACTTTTCCTACTATACTTGAGCTATGGTGGCTAAGGCAGTTTCCAATGGGAGACGCCTGTCGCTTCGGCGGTTGCTCTCTGTGTTTGGCTGAACAATTCCTCCACCGTTGTATCCGGTTTGGAAGTAACGAGCTATTTCAAATAGCTGTGTACACACTGTAAGCTATCTTCTTTGATTGTTTTCTAATGTCAGAACTGGTCATGCTGACAAACATTCGAATAAACATCGCTCTAGAACAAGCACCAGACGCCAAGTTTTTTAGGTTAAGATTCGAAAGATTCGAATGAAGAAAAAAGCGCGAAGATTCGAGTTTTCGAATCTCGAATCTTTTTCAAGATTCGCGGGATTCGAGGATTCGAATGTCCTATCCCTAGTTATAACCCTTTTAGAAGATAACCAACTAATCAGAAGGTATTAGTGTCAATAATTCCCGTTAGAGACGTCTTTGAATATCGAAGATAAGGGGGAAACAATGCTTTCCGATGAGCAGAGTCACTTGTTCCAGCCTCGTTCGATTCACTTTTTAGATCGAATATTTTCCTTCGAGCTGATTTCAGCACATTTTGCAAATCCCGAGTTAATTCGTTCCAGCCATTTAAAGCGTTAGTGCCCATCTATGCCTTGACCACATATGTGGCTGACCTTCACACTTAAGACGGAACGTGAGATCGGTGTGCCTTATAAATCAGGCAAACCAGCTCGTCAAGCATCTACTGTCGTTCGATTGAGGATAGAAGTGAGCGAAACGAATGGTCTGAGCGAAATAAAAAACGAACAGGCCAACAAACGAGTCTCAACCTTGCAAAGCGCGACAGAATTCAGCATTGATGTACTGAGGGTCATACCTCAACGCAGCACATATCTGACCTTGTCGTTAAAGAGCTATAACAGCTGACAACCATGTGACCAGTCACTTTTAGCCCGTCTGATCTATAGTCTCATTTTGTTCATAGGATCGCCGATTGGTGGAACTTTTGTTTCGTGTCGTACCATTTATGAGAAGCTCTTACTGTGAACAAACAAAGACATGGCTCCCTCCAGGCTTTATCAACACACAGCAACCGAAAACCTGTCGTTCGGCCACCGCTGAGGATCTGAATCCCAGATCTCCCGACATCCACCCGAACGTGCCAGCCCCACGGCATGGCGGCCAACAATGAACGGCGCCATGTGTGCTTCTCCGTCAACCTCTCACATCACCAATCCGCAAAATGGGCACAGTCACTGAGACAACATTGTGATTTTAGAGGCTGACGGATAAACACACATGGCGTCGTTGATTGTTGGCCGCCGTGGCGAGGTGCTGGCGCGCTCGGATAGATGTCAAGAAATCTCGGATTTGGATCCCCATCGGTGTCCGGATAACAGGTTTGCGGTTGCTGTGTTGAAAAAGCATGGAGGGAGCGATGTCTTTGTTTGTTCACTGACGTCACGTGTTTGGGGGATTTTCAGTTATTACTGTGGTTTACGTAAAAAGCCCACGAGAAAGACCGTTTGGGAGAAGCTTGAACCCGTACGCCCGGCGCCAACAATGATTGCACTTTTAAACTCGCCCAGACCACTCGCCAGTTATTTCTGGATATGTCTTTGGTTTCGAGATATTAGAAAAGTTATGCAAACACTCGTTTTGTCATGATTAGTAAAATTTATGAGATTTTCAAGGACAGACTTTTGTCTTTTAAGTTATGCAAACACTCGTTTTGTCATGATTAGTAAAATTTATCAGATTTTCAAGGACAGACTTTTGTCTTTTAAGTTATGCAAACACTCGTTTTGTCATGATTAGTAAAATTTATGAGATTTTCAAGGACAGACTTTTGTCTTTTAAGTTATGCAAACACTCGTTTTGTCATGATTAGTAAAATTTATCACATTTTCAAGAACAGACTTTTGTCTTTTAAGTTATTCGAACACTCGTTTTGTCATGATTAGTAAAATTTATCACATTTTCAAGGACAGACTTTTGTCTTTTAAGTTATGCAAACACTCGTTTTGTCATGATTAGTAAAATTTATCACATTTTCAAGGACAGACTTTTGTCTTTTAAGTTATGCAAACACTCGTTTTGTCATGATTAGTAAAATTTATCACATTTTCAAGGACAGACTTCTGTCTTTTAAGTTATGCAAACACTCGTTTTGTCATGATTAGTAAAATTTATCAGATTTTCAAGGACAGACTTTTGTCTTTTAAGTTATGCAAACACTCGTTTTGTCACGATTAGTAAAATTTATCACATTTTCAAGGACAGACTTTTGTCTTTTAAGTTATGCAAACACTCGTTTTGTCATGATTAGTAAAATTTATCAGATTTTCAAGGACAGACTTTTGTCTTTTAAGTTATGCAAACACTCGTTTTGTCATGATTAGTAAAATTTATCACATTTTCAAGGACAAACTTTTGTCTTTTAAGTTGTGCAAACACTCGTTTTGTCATGATTAGTAAAATTTATGAGATTTTCAAGGACAAACTTTTGTCTTTTAAGTTATGCAAACACTCGTTTTGTCATGATTAGTAAAATTTATCAGATTTTCAAGGACAGACTTTTGTCTTTTAAGTTATGCAAACACTCGTTTTGTCATGACTAGTAAAATTTATCAGATTTAAACAAGGAGCACTACTGTCAAGCTTTGCGGCGTTTGAGGTTCGCAGTTCGTCGCCAAGGCCAACATTGCATGAGAGAGACGAGTGGCCACCTCACTATGACAACGCGTCTGCCCATGCATCGCTACTCGTGCAGTACTTTCTTATGGCTCATTATGCCAACGAGTCTGCCCATGCATCGCTACTCGTGCAGTACTTTCTTATGACTCACTATGACAACGCGTCTGCCCATGCATCGCCACTCGTGCAATAGTTTCTTATGACTATGACAACGCGTCTGCCCATGAATCACTACTCGTGCACTAGTTTCTCACACTATGACAACGCGTCAGCTCATGCATCGCTACTCATGTAGTAGTTTCTTATGACTCACTATGACAACTCATCTGCCCTGAATCACTACTCGTGCAGTAGTTTCTTATGGCTCATTATGCCAACGAGTCTGCCCATGCATCGCTACTCGTGCAGTAGTTTCTAATGACTCTCTATGACAACGCGTTTGCCCATGCATCGCTACTCGTGTCGTACTTTCTTATGACTCACTATGACAACGCGTCTGCCCATACATCGCTACTCGTGCAATAGTTTCTTATGACTATGATAACGCGTCTGCCCATGAATCACTACTCGTGCAGTAGTTTCTTATGACTCACTGTGACAACGCGTCTGCCCATGCATAGCTACTCGTCCAATAGTTTCTTATGACTATGACAATGCGTCTACTCATGAATCACTACTCGTGCAGTAGTTTCTCATGAGTCACTATGACAACGCGTCAGCCCATGCATCGCTACTTATGCAGTAGTTTCTTATGATTCACTATGACAACGCGTCTGCCCATGAATCACTACTCGTGCAGTAGTTCCTTATGGCTCATTATGCCAACGAGTCTGCCCATGCATCGCTACTCGTGCAGTAGTTTCTAATGACTCACAATGACAACGCGTCTGCCCATGCATCGCTACTTGTGCAGTAGTTTCTCATGACTAACTATGACAACGCGTCAGCCCATGCATCGCTACTCGTGTAGTAGTTTCTTATGACTCACTATGACAACGCGTCTGCCCATGCATCGCTACTCGTGCAGTAGTTTCTTGCTAAGCACCACATTACACAAGTCCGACAGCCACCCTATTTATCAGTTCTCACTCATTGCGACTTTTTGCTCTTCCCAAAAATCAAATACCACTGTAAAGGAAACAAGATTTCAAGACATTGAGGAGATACAACATAATGCGACGAATCAGCTGTTCGCTATTTCAGAAGATGACTTCAAAAATGCTTCGAACAGTAGAAACAAAGCTGGGTTAAGTGTGTGGCTTTGGAAAGGGACTGCTTCAAAGGCGATTAAGTTTCAAATCTGTACTTCTTTTTTAATAAATCCAGCCTGGTTACTTTTTGATTACACCTTGTATAATTCTGCATTCAGTGCCGTTTAGACTTATCATCTCTTGGGCTATACGTGGGGCGCATACAATGCATTTTATGTTTCTGCTGTTGTTGTTGCCTCTTATGTTATTTTACTTTGACATTTTCGCCATTAACGTCATATCTGAGCTCCTAAACAATTCTACTTATGTGCTACCTCTGGCAACTTGTAAAAGGTGACAAGAAAAATGAATACACGAATCACTCCGTGCAAGGGTCGAGATTGTGAAATTTCTATCAAAACTACGTGTCTCTTACTGTATTGACGGTATCAATAACATTATAATATTTTGCTCATTACATGCACTGATCGTTGTTAAATTTAATTATTCATAGTAAATCGACGACATGTTATGTTTTGTGTGATGCAAGTGCATTGTTGTGTTAGTTAGTGTTACTGCCGCTTGTATTTGTTTCAGTAACAAGGGGAATAATTAAGTAGTTATTTACTAGAGCTCGTAAGTCAGAAGTTCAATTTATTTTCAAATTATAGTACACTGTTAAAAATTCTGTGATAGGTTGCACCAAAAAGTAGTGCTACACTACCTGCACCACTTTCTGAGACAAGATGCATCATAGTGTGATGCAAACAAAACCGTAACAACATGGTGCAACTTTGCACCATAATATGATGAGACTATGTACCATAACGTAGTGCAAAGTTGCAACATGTTGTTACGTTTTGTTTGCATCACACTATGATGCATCTTGTCTCAGAAAGTGGTACAGCTAGTGCAGCACTACTTTCATAGTGCAACCTACCACAAAATGTTTAAGAGTGTACCTAAGTTTTGGAACAGTTTTACAGATTTTTGAGAAATAAATGAAACACCTTACATATCTTATTTCCTAATTCAAGTACGAATAAATGCGATGTGTGAAAGAAACTCTTCTACGAACTACTTAATTCGTCGTATTTTTTACTCATTTGTAAAGTAAATACCGTGCGCTCTTGAAAGTCACACAGAGTGTTTGCTGTGTTATGTTAGCCGGCTTCTCATCGAAAGCATCCCACTGCATAACGTAAGTGTGCTGCAAGCATAACAAGCACCTAACCAGAATAAATTACTCTTCGTGTGATCTCCTAACGAGGCACTAAATCAACAGTTCCCGCTTATTTGAATCTCATGAAGGGACGCATTACAGTATTTCGGAGATGATCTTTAGAATTTTAGCAGCCTTACCCGTACTAGTTAAGTTACGACAAGGAAGAGTTTGGGGGCTGATTTCCTCTTGCCGGCTTTAATGTCCTTTAGAGGCATCTCATCAAAACACTTTTGGGAAAACTTCTGACAAAAGAGCATGCCTTGGGATTTCAACTCGATATCTTCCACTCAGGAGGCCAGCGATTTAATACTCCACAGTCGTGTCGTTGTGATTATTTAAGAACTTCTATTTGTATCTCCTTCCTCACAAAGTCTGGACTTGTCGCATCGCATCATTTAGGCGCGCACCAGGACCGACCTCTAGTTTGCTGAACCTTCATCTATCATTACGCATAGCTATTTTGGGCAGATCAAATGACAGTGAATAATTGGAGACCCCAGGACTTGTGCTTCAGTCTAAATTAATATATTTCGTCTTCTACATATAGCAACCAGCTGAGAGACCGTATCTATGGTTTTAGTAATAACTACAGGCCTCACAGAGCACTGTCGCTTCTCCTGACAAAAGTAGAACTAGGTGCTGTTAATCACAATGCCCATATTTCAGTGCGTGCTCTTTTATTTCCAATTCATAGGTGCAAAGATTGGTTTTTTAATTTTATACAAACACTCCTCCCGACAGGCGAGCTCCATGAGTTTATGAAAAACTGCTTGTAAAGCAGAGTTGGGCAAAATCACAATTGAATTAATCGATAATGCATTACAGCGTAATGGTAATGGGAAAAAGAACTTAGCGTTACCATTACATGGTAGTGATGAACTGGTCATTCGAATTACATGGTCATTGTAATGACATGTAGCAGTTACCCATTGTAATCGTAATGGTTAATGGTTAACTATATGTTGGTAATTAACCAATAACGTATGGGTAACAATACAACGTGAATAAACCAGCAACCAGTACACCCTTACACGTTGTGTAGATTATTTAACAATTGTTCCACCCATCGGACCTCAAATACATGTATGTAGGTATTGGAGATTGTACGTGTATGACATGAGTAGTCGCCCCGTCTTCGCAGCAAGTAAAGTGATTTGAACGAAATAATACGTATGAAGTAAGTACGAATGGGATGTTTATTTCGGTTAGAGAATAGTACAAAAATGAAAGAAAGATCAATGCCGTTGCATGTAATCTTGGTCTTCAACAAAGAACAATTCATCTTAGTATTCAACAAAGAACAAGAACATAACGTCTAACCCATTCTTGCCGCTTCTAGAACATTCTACACGACACTTCGGTCTCTGTCTGCTATGTTACATGGCCGACTTTTCTAGACATAGCTTTTGGCACGCATACATTTCTATAAACTATTAGTATGCAATTATTATTTGCAAATTGTGCAATTTCATTATCAAATAATTCCATTGCGTTGGAATAACATTATAAAATAATTGAATTATATCCCCTTCATTGTAATGCATTACAGTTTAATTCCATTACCTTGTGCAAACCATACTTGGGATTACATAGTAATGCATTACCTGTTACTTCATTACCTTGTATTGCATTGCACTTTAATTGTAATCTGTACTTCCATTACTTTGTAATGCATTCCTGCCCAACTCTGTTGTAAAGCGAAGTGTCATTAGTCGTGGCAACAATTACCCTTTATTGAAGTGGTAAAACTTAAAGTGTATTATTAAGTCTCCAACATGCTAAAATGTTAGCAAATTAAATTACATAAATACAAACAAAATTGCTTCAATAATTACCACTAGTGTTTATAACAACATAAAAAAAGGAAGATTTTTGGTGTAAGTCCACAGCAAGACCTGATACTTCGAGTTGTTCAGATATTCCGTTAAGTGTACGTTGCGACAAAATATTGATGATCATAATATTTCGCTACTAACATTAACAGAAACCAATGGTATGATATGTCGTTCGCATAATATAAAATATAAGAATTCAGTGAAAAATGGGATTTCGTAACTCACTGAAAAGTCATTATGCAGCAGATAGAATGAGGAATGAACGATATCGGCCCAGTGACTGTTGGTTTGGGCTTATGCTGGTTGATACCAAATCAATGGACTGAGTAGAGTGAAGTCGAACGATTACTGGAAGGGGGAGCAATGTGACTAAAAAACTGATATTGTGTAAGAAAAATAAACAAAAGGTGAACGAAACAAAAGTAGAAACTGCTAGTTCTGGTTTTTTATGGTAGTGACAAAGTCGGGGTAGCGTGAGTCCGAAAGAGTTGCAGATCAGGGCACAGTGTCGCAGAAAATTGGCATTGTGAGAGAAAGAGGAAGAAAAAGTGAGTGAGATAAAAGTTGCGACTGCTGGTTTTGACTTGGTAGTTGATGATGCGAGGAACAGCAGATGTGTTGGTTTGAAGCCAAGATACGATTGAATGAGCTTGAGAAATAGCTGTGAATTGGTCATTTGTGAAACACAGAATGAGTAAGGGAGAAAAAAGTTGTGGCTGCTTGATTGAACTTAGTTTTATTTCACACGAGAGACAGCAGGTGAGATAGTGTAAGGTTAAACTAGAAGTTCATGATCTCACAGCATCACTAAAAAATTGACAAAGTATAGGAAAGAGAAAGAGGTGGTGTGGCAAAGAAGTTGGCTGTAAGGAAAAGAGAAAGAGGTGGTGTGGCTAAGAAGTTGGCTGTAAGGGAAAGAGAAAGAGATAGTGTGACTAAGAATTTGACTGTAAGGGAAAGAGAACGAGATGGTGAGTAAGAGAAAAGTAATGACTGCTGGATTAGACTATTTTTTGTTGTTGAATACGAGGAAATATATCACTAAAAGCTCAGATTTTATAAGAAAGAGGTCAAGTAAGGCGAACTGAGAGAGACAACATTTGTAATATTTGGTTTGGACTTGTTAATTGATGATGCGGATATGAGTTTCCATAATGTGGACTTGATGGCTCATAATGCGGACTTGTTGGCTCATAATGCGGACTTGATGGCTCATAATGCGGACTTGATGGCTCATAATGTGGACTTGTTGGTTCATAATGCGGACTTCAAAGTCGATAATGAGGACTTAACGGTCGATAATGCTGACTTGATAGTCGATAACGCAGTAGGCAGCGTGGCGTGAGGCCGTGAAACGAGTGAGTGAAGATACAATGTCACTGGGTAAAAGGTTGACATTATATGAAAAAAAACTAAAAAAAAAAAACGTGGTGAAACAGAAAAAATCGGTGACTTCTAGATTGCTCTTTGTGGTGCTTGCTGCGAAGAACAGAAGGCACGGTAAATAAGTTTGAAGCCAAAGTAAGAGTGCATGTCAGACGTTCGGCATAGTTCTCACAGTTTTTAATTCACAACCACTAACGCTCGGACTCTGCAGAATTTTTTGGATTTTTTCCCCTGCTAATGGAAGTCATATGCACTGTTGACGAAGACAAATAGAGAACTGAAAAATTTATTTGTTTCGTTGTTCTGCTTCCATACGTTTTATCACATTAGTTTGAAAAGTAGTATGGGCTTTTTTTTACTCTGGGTTTTATATGTAGCTTTCCCACTTTCTTTATACTTTGAGCTCTCTTGCCGCTGAGGCGAACTACATAAGCCTCCTTTTCTCAAGGCGCGTGTAATTCGACTTTAAAATTTTTCTTCCTTAGGGATTTCTTGCAAATGCCCAGTAGTAGATATCGTGTAAATCGAAAATCGAACAAACTGTTCTTCTTCTTGTAAAGGGAAACGTGTAAACCGTATGCTCCAAAAAATAAGGAAAGACTGCATTACTTAAATATGTGTTATCATAGTAATTGCTCTTTTCAAACGTCTCTCAATAAAATTTTGCTAATGCCCACCAAACAAATGCTAGCAAAACATGAGAAGAAATGATAACAAAGATTGACCTAAACTGAAAGCGATTTTTATGTATCTAAGTAAATCAATAGAAGAATAAAAGACAGATACTGAGTGATCGTAAGAAAATTCAGAACTATGCATTCATACTTTCACGACAACATACAGAACTAAAACTCTGCCTATATGCTGCGCATTGATGCATTTTGAATGTATCCGTGATGTGACTTGGAGTGAAAGCAATCGAGGCAAAATCTGCATTCGGTATCTGCGTTGTATTCATGTGAGTAGTACGAATTTATGTTCTGATAGTACAAAGCCGCTTTACTAAAACATAAATGTGCAAACTTGTGCTTTTCTTACGTTCTTTTTCTTTGTGGTTTTGACGGTATGATTTTAGAGTCTAAATATTTCCCTGCCTCAATCAAGTTTTACCTTATTTTTAATCTAGGGAAATCTGCTTTCCTTGGAGTTTAATTTGTAAGATATGCGTAATTGTACTGATGAACAGAAGAACTTGGAATATGATTCGTGAGTTATATTTACAGCTAACTGTTAGCCTAGTGCTCTACGATTAGAAATATATATCCTTAAATTTCCCACAAAGGCGAAAAAATTTGGAAAAAAAAATATGTTGGATTGGGTTGCGTTTGTGTAATTCAAAGTACTCAGCTCATTCATGCATATAAGTAGGAAGAAACATCGACAAGCCTGAAAGAAGCACTTGGTATGAAATAAAATTAAAAGAAAAAGATAGCTCCCAAAGCATATCTTTAGCCATGGAATTCAAACTTGGTTTGTTAATAAGCCTGTCTTCCCCACATTCTTTTACAGCTTACTGAAACAATATCTCCTTCAACACCACTGATGTATTTACTAAAGGAAAATTACCCTGCGGGCCTGCTTAATACATACAAAAAGACATTGGTAAAAATAGTAGTTTCAAAATTTCTGGTTACATCCATAATGAAATCAATACAATGATGAAAAAGTTAGTTACGCCTTTCTGAAATGAAGCTCTCCAAAAGCACCATAGAATTACTGAAAAGGTACATAAGGAACCAAAATTCAGTTCCTAGAACATTCGACCCTCAAGAGCGCACGTTTATTCTAAAATCCACAGATGATATTTAAAATGCCTTGTATTTTATATTCACGAACCCATATTCTAGTATACACAAATTAAGCAGGTTAACATGTTTCCTGTTCGCCTCGTTGGCCGGACATATTAATTACCGAGCAGCGGCAGGAGCCATGACTGTGGCACTGCACCAAGCTTATAGCACGAGTTCTTCCACTCGTCTCCGGCAATAACAAATAACACTGGTACTATAGAAGAACTTTCTAGAAAACCTTTTTTTGTTTGTGATGCAAGAGAGAGAGAGAGAGAGAGAGAGAGAGAGAGAGAGAGAGTAATGCTAACCTGGTTTATTTAAAATCGGTGTTTAACTTAGCGAATAGTTTAGTGAAGGCCATCCTTTTACAAAGAGAACAATGGTCTCCTTCGCTAAAGCAAGATCTGTGAAACAATGGTTTAATGAGATGGGTGTGGAAGAACTTGACTAGCCTGCACAAAGCCCCGATCTCCACCCCATGGAACACCTTTGGGAATGAATTGAAACGCCTGATGCTGTTCTAGTCAAATCTCCTAACTTCGTTGACCAAACGGACAATTTCTCTTCTGGCAGAATGGTTTCATGTTAGCACAAAGCAGTTGCTAACGATGGTGACTATTTTAATGAATAAACATTGTTTGTAATCGATAGTGTGTTATTATTTTAAAGCCCCTATAAAACAAGACAGAACTTTTCCCTTTTGCAGTAATTACTAACAAAGACACGCATGCGTATGTTTAGTGTTAGCAGGGAAGACAGGACGAGAAACTCATTGAACAGGAGAACGACAAGAGTTAATAACATCGTGATCAAAGTGAAAATCCTCAAGGGGCAGTAGGCTGGACACATTACTAGAACTGACCACCGTTGGACAACTGAAATAGGTACAGGAAAATTCCCGGAAGAAGTCCACGCGGAAGATGGTTGGATGAAATTTTTCCGAAGTATAGTAGAGTGACATAAAACAGAATTGCTCAAAAGATAGAGTTGCGGAAGAGTCTTGAGAAGACCTTCATCCAGCAACGGATTGAGAATGTTGGATGATGATGACACTAGTATTAACCCTTTGATCTCCAGAAGCCGGCATCATCAGTTTTATGAAAAGTCAAAGTTCTTTTATAGAGAACGTTTTGTATTTCAATACTCAGCACATGAGTGAAAGAACAAAATTATGTTATCTTCATAGTTGTTATAGATAAACGATTTAGTGGAGAGCACTAGACAAATGATGCTGATACGTAGGCACAGAAAATCCAACAGCACGTGCCAAATAACATCCTTTCATGGTTACCTATAATTCACACGCAAACTAAGTAGATCACAATCTTCACTCTGGTACTGGAAATCGTTTCAATCGATTATCACGAGAGTCGTTATCAAACTGAATAAAGGAATAATGCAGCAGCCTTTCCTGATTTATTCACTGAGAAATCTGTTCAATTTCACTGGGCGCTAAATTGCGTGTTCTTACTTTACGATTAGAAAGTTATGACGCAACTAAAAGTAAGGATGCTCTTTCAGCTCTTTCTTGGATTTAAAGGGCACTTGATAATCCCATCCTGTGTGGTAAAAAAATAAACTCTTGTACATAGGCAAATATGGGAGAATATCGAGTCCTTTCTACAACAAGTTTGTTCTCCGGTACATTTTTACCTATCAGACTTACGGCACTTAATGCAACATTTGTTAGTTACAATTTACTGAACTGAAAAGAGAACGGATATTAACGACAAAGGACATTAGATAACAACAAAGGAAATTAAATGACAATAAAGAACATTAAAGGACATTAGATAACAACAAAAGAATTAAATGACAACAACTAACATTAAAATACATTAGATAACAACAAAGGACATTAGATAACAGCAAAGTACATTAGGTAACTGCAAATGACATTAGACAAGAGCAGAGCACATTAGATAACAACAAAGTAACATTAAATGACAAGAAAGGACATTAGATAACAACAAACGACATTAAATGACAACAAACGACATTAGATAACAACCAAGGACATTAAATGACTATCATTTTGATAATTTGCAGCGCTATGAGAATGAAATCCACTATTCTTTTGAATATATCGTAAAAGGAAACGAACTGTGAATTAAACATTTCATATCGAAAACAAAGCAGGAAATCTAGTCATCAAGGAAGAGTGTAGTTACTGTTTTTTGGCCTCTTCGAAGCTCCCTACAAGAGTGATCCACCCATGTGGATTCATGGTAGATGTAGAAGCATACTCTGAAAATGACACTCGTTTGCTTGTTTGCGTGCTGCATGTCGAAGAAAGGGACAGGGACATATAGAAAAAAATGCAATTTTTTGGATAACTCTCGCGACTACGCGCAGCAGCAAGTACGGTCCAGACATTGAGAACCTTGGTATTGGAACTTTAGACTTATCCTGCTTATTTCCCCAATCTTGCTGCCAGAGATTTCCATCTACAAGCTCCTGACAAGCAAGCATTTCTACACAGATGAGAGCAGTTCATCCGTGACTAGGTAACCAGCAACTAGAATTCCACGTCCAGTGCATTAAAAACTGCTAGAACGTTGAGATAAGTGTCATAAGAACATTAGTGATTAGGCACAGAAGTAACCAAAATGTATTTACATATCATGGCTGCAATGATATTGTGCTATATTTTGTATTTTTGTATATAAAATCTAGGACCATCCACGTGGCTCAGTGTTCTGAGGCGCAGGATTCAGATCGTTCGTCGGAAAAGAGCCCGGTCTTGAGTCCCGAATACCACATGGGTCGTGTGTTGTCAGATACCGGTCCCTTTCCTTGAATCATTTGTCCTATATTATGGACGGGTGAGAGATTGCATCACTTAGAGACCCTCATGGTGGTCATTAAATCGCGAAACAGCAAAAGCAGCAAATTGTGTTGGCTCAACTACTCTTTGATCTGCCCTAGAATTTGCGCAAGGATGAAAAGTGTTCTTGTGGGAAATTTTGCATACAGCGCGCAAAAGAATCTCCTCAGCGAAAGATAGGTGTCTACAAAACCCACTTCATGCTGCAGCCAGTTTAAGCAACAAGTTGCCATTCCGAAGGTCAAATTTACTGAGTAGACATCCGTCGTGAGTGAGGCGTATGTGGTATGTTTGTCTTACGAAGTAGGATGTCTCTTTACCATGAACTAGTGGCCCTAAATTAGAGACATGCGACAACTTAGAGCCCTTAGATTTGCCCTTACTTTTCGTTAATCTTCTGAACGAAAAAAAGTGAAACTATACGTAGATTTAGGAAAGTATCTTCAACGTCTACGATAACTCGTATTTGTCGGAGAGGTACAGCTGCAAATGATTCAAGAAATGTCAATCTGGCATCCCAATCTGCTCAGATTTTCATCTATTTATTCGGTTTCGACATCCACTATAAGCAACTCTTAGAGTTATGAGCAGTCACCCTTCCTCAATTTGGACCTGCCGATTCCGGGAATAGTTGAGCAAGTGCTTTGGGGTGGACGCACTGTCAGTACCTCATGTAGGGCTTGAGTAAGAACTGAGGGCAGACAACTAGGAAGAAAACAGCTCCTCTGACTACTTTGCCACCGAAGTGGTTCTTTCAGATTAGGAACGTCCCAGTAGAACAATAAACGGATGAAGACATGATGAACAACATGGATGAAATGAATCCCAGCTTGTCAGTGGAGGAAATCGCAGTTTAACTCATATCGAATTATTCAAATACGCTTCATTATCTTTTGGCGATAAGGGAAGTGCATAAAGTCATTCGTTGGCTTATATATGCGCTGTCACCGCTGACCTGCATTCCATTAGCTGTCGTTCGTTACGTAACCCGTGAACGTAATAAGTAGGTCTTGGACTGCACTTTTGTTGGCGATTACAATATGCATTATTTGCGCAACGTTAAGTGCAGGCGGCAGTTACCTTATCAGTAAGCTACTCCTTACTTTGTGAGGAATTTGTTGAAAATCAGTTAACTAATCCTTACCTTGGAAGGAATTTGTGGGAAGTCAAGTACATGACCCTTGACTTGGGAAGCATTTTTGGGGAGTCAGTTAACTAATACTTAACTTGGGAGGAATTTATGGGCCTGTTGAATTCTATGTTAAAGAATATAATGAATGTACAAAATGCATTGAGAGAACTTGCAGAAAAGAATAATAAAGCAAGAACGCTACTAAAAAAATGCGATTGACAGATGATATCATCAAAAAATCATGGACAGCGGTATCAAGTATTTTAAAGATTCTATTAGTAAGTGATTCCACTAAATTAGCCAAACTTGATAAAAGAGCCACTTCCTTACCATTTTCAAATGTGATCCATTAATTTACACCAGGATTGTTAATATTTTCAAAAATGTGTTTAAAAATCACCCAAATTACAAAAGTCTCTTTCATCACCCAAATCTCCGATTCCAGGTTACCACAAGGATAGAATTTAAAATGATACTGTGCGTGCGGTAAATTCTGTGTTGGCCAAACGCGAAGAAACCTCTCCGTCCGCTTGAAGGAACACAAGCATGAAGTAAGAAATCAAAACACCAAAACTTCTGCTCTTGAGAATCATTTAACTGATCCAAACCATGTTAAATGGGAAGTTGCGAAATTATTTTATAGTGAAGAAGACTTGTAAATGTTCATTCATCTGTCCGCGAAAGTGAATGCCTTCGTTATTCTGATATGACACTGAACCAGAT
Organism: Macrothele yani; assembly: GCA_039090855.1. Classification (NCBI taxonomy): domain Eukaryota; kingdom Metazoa; phylum Arthropoda; class Arachnida; order Araneae; family Macrothelidae; genus Macrothele; species Macrothele yani. The sequence goes on along the minus strand of CM077029.1, from coordinate 163,103,033 downwards.
GTCGTCGGTGAAGAATACAGATACTTATTCGCTTCTCTTGTTTCTCTAAGATCAACATCGTTGACGTACTAGAAAAGTGACCCACATGCCAAGACGGTAAGTAGCAGTGATAAGCCCTTGCGGACGTAGATTAATTGGGAAAGCATTCGGCTTCGGAACGAGAAGGATGCTGGCTCAAGTTCCACCCCTGCAAATTTGGTTCTGACATTGGCACCGAACGTAAAAATGGATCTACTGGGCGTTAGGATCTTCGAAAAATGTGTTATGTTGTTTCCATACATCGTCTGGAATTAATGAGAATTCCTTTTTCTACGCTTCAAAAATGTGTGATGTTTCTTCCTCATATTGTCTAGAATTAACGAGGTTTCCTTCTTCTAAAGCGTGCTCTTTCAAGCATGGTTTGCCGGCAGACCAGGAAACCTATGATTCAGTGGCATCCCTTTCTCAAGGGGGGGGGGGGGGTGGACGTACTGCAGAGATGACGTACAGGTCAAACAAGTAGCCGTGATAAGCCGTTGGTGGCGTGGCTTAATTGGAAAAACTTCAGCTCCAGAGCAAGAAGAATGTGGGTTTCAGTAATGCTACCGGCAAATTTGAACTTTACATCTGGCTCTAAAAACATCTGAAAACTTAGAAAATGCATGCTTTTAGCAGGTGATTAAGTGCTGGGTATCTGAACGATCGCGTAGACGAATTTGTGCCGCTAGATGTGAGTTAAGTGCAGGCGGCATCGTACAGGAAAGGCTTTCTTAGTGCCTTTGCTATGCTTATGCATTGACACCCAGTTCACGGGAATCGTAGGTTTTTCTATTGAAAATTTCTCTTTCTTTACAATGGGATAACACATTAACGATTGCCATAAATTTTAGTTAACAGCAGGTTGAACATGCTCTTCGTCGCCATGTTTGCGTACGTTAAGACATCGAAGGCAAAATAATGAATGATTCGTGTTTGCAGGCATGCATACATTTTCTCTCAGCGAAGAAAATTTAGTGCTGAACAACGTGGTATTGTGAGGTTTAACTACCACCGTGAGCAACTCAATGGGCTATAAGCAGTCGCCCGTCCCTAATTTAGGGTCACTGGTTCCAGGGAAGGGAGAGAGCCAGTGCCGAATGATCAGAGGACAAACACAACATCCATGCCTCACCGGGATTCGAACCCAGACCCCTTACGGACGAATGATCAGAGGCCAACGCCTAGACCACTGCGCCACCGGGGCGGCTGCAGAATAATGATAGGAGACACATTATTTTTCGTTTATCAGTAAGATATTTTTTGTAAAATTTTAATTACAGCATTGTGGAAATTCAAATAACAATATAACCGTATGAGGGTTTCGAACATGTGCTTGGGCTGTCGACTCCCTTTGAGAGATGCATTTTCTCTTGGTTAATATTAATCGATTTCAAATTTTTATTTCCAGTGTGATGGTATACTAAATGTCAGTTAATTCCGTAGAGTTAATTACAAAGTGCAATGGAGTATTTTTTACTTGACATTTCGTGCAATGTCCTATTACCTTCTTCCCACTGACTAGAACGTACAAAAGATCGTCGCTTAAGGGGGATCCACTTAAAATCTTTGCCTTGTATTTCCAGTGAGAAAACTTCTGTAGCCAATTTCTTCACAATTATTGCGTTCCCAAGGATGAAAAGTTGAACATCTTTAAAAATAACTTCATATTATAGCCTAGTATACCTATTATTTTCTAAAACGTAACCATAAGTATATTAAAAATCAATAACTTTCTTTTTTTTGATTGAAGGTTTAACGACCACCGTGAGCAACTCAATGGGCTATAAGCAGTCGCCCGTCCCTAATTTAGGGTCACTGGTTCCAGGGAAGGGAGAGAGCCAGTGCCGTAAGACAAGCACAACATCTATGCCTCACCGGGATTAGAACCCGGACCCCTTTCGGACGAATGATCAGAGGCCATCGCTTAGACCGCTGCGCCACCGGGGAGGCCAATAACCTTTCCTTTGGTAGACCAGAACATAGATGGCGCCATATCTACACGTGACTTACTAAATCCAATCACATCGCATTTTTTTTAATAATTTCACTTTTTGGACTGCAATAAACACTTGTGTTTATCCATGCGGTAGTCCAGAATGTTTAGAATGAATCGATCAATTTATAATAAATATTCTAGCATTAATTTTGCTGAAATTGTTGCACAGTGAAATTGCTGGTTTATTTCGGGATTAAAAATAAGCAGCATCTACAATTCTGTTTACATTTTCAGTTAAGTATTACCAGAACATTTAATCTATGTGGCTCAAATCATTATAAATATTCCAGACTGTCACATGTATCCACTCAAATTTTGATTCCATTCCGAAAACTAATAAAATTATTGAAAAAAAATGCGACGTGACAGCATTTGGTAAGTCACATGTATATGTGGTGCCATCTATTTTCTGTTCTCAGCACGACCAAAGGTAAAGTTATTGACTTTTAATATAACTATGTTTAAGTTTTAGAAAATATTAGGTACACTATATGAAGTTATTTTTATCGATGTTCGAATTTTCATCCTTGGTAACGTAGTAATTGTGAAGAAAATGATTATAGAAGTTTGACCATTGGAAATACAAGACAAAGATTTTAGGTGGATCCACCTTAATCTGAAAGGCCATGTGCCTCCTCCGTGCATCAGTGAAACGTGATCTTCATGCAGTCCTTTACGATTTATTGCGAAGCTGTACAGATTTCTGTATTGCGACGTTCGTAATGTTTTCCAAAGTTTTCGCTGTCATTTCCATTTTATATTTCTTTTCTGGTATTTTAACGACTCCCATGAGCACCAAAGGAAAGGAATACTTTAGCTAACTGGCTCCAGTGATGGTGAGAACCTGAACTGTATAACAAACAAGATATCCATGTATTGTGTTGGTGCGAATGAAATGTCCGGCAAAGGACCAGCACACGTGGGCGGCGAGAACGGAAAAGCAGGACAACTTACGTAGGCAAAGTAATACGCCTCGGCATCGGCACATAGTTACCATCTGTCCGGCAAGGCCATGATCCCTGAACGAAAAAAGTCCCGTCGCTGGGACTAGAAGAAGTCATCAACTGCATGTTGAACCTCTTCTGTCGTGAACTGTTTCCCGGACAGGAAGTGATCCAGGCGACGAAATAGTCTGTCGGAGACAAATTCGGGGAATAGGCAGGATGATGCAGTGTTTCATAGTCCAAGGCAGTTAGTGTCAGCATCGTTCGTTGTGCGACATGAGGGCGAGCGTTAACCTGGAGTAGAAGAACACCATGTCTGTTGACCAAAGCCGGTTGTTTCTGCAGCGATTTCCGGTGCATCTGGTGTGATTCAGCACAATAACGTTCTGAAGTGATGGTTTGGCCTCTTGCCAAAAAACTCCGATGAATTATGCTGGTTTTGGACCACCAGACAAGGAGCATCATCTTCTTGGTGTGTAGGGGTGGCTTAGGATGCAGTCCAGCAGGCTGTGCCTTGCTTAACCATTGTGCAGATCGTTTCCGATTATCACAAAGGACCCAATTCCCGTCGTAGGTGACGATTCAACGCAGTAGAGGTTCCTGTTTATTCCTGGCAGGCAGCGACCAAAGTAAGTAGATAGCAGACAGAGGTAGGTCCATAAGCCGGTCGAACGGTAATGGCTACTCGGTACCACTCCCCTGTGACGTCAAAGGTGAAAAGCAGCTAAGGACCGGAGTATTCTGTTTAGCGTTTTAGAAGCTTTTAAGAGAAGACTTTGGGTGTTAAACTTTAAAACTTTATGGAAAACTCTTAAATAAAATATTTCAGAATATTTTACACTGCATTAATGGAGAGTATCTTCAAATACAAGGCAACAAAATGCATTTCGGTTTCCAAAAGAAAATATAAATATATTGAAAACATATGTCAAAAAATATAAATTTGCGCTTAGAAACATTTTAAAGTAAAAACTAAAATCGCAATAAAATTAATTATCTAAGTAGCTAGCACTTTAAAAAGAAATACTACCGTTCACTATAAACCATACAAATACCTTCGCCATTTTTTAAACTAATGATTAAGAGCTATGAAAGTTGATAAATTCTGTGTTTGATTTTCAGGTGTGTGCAGGAAATTTATAGTTATTTTTAAACTTTCAGCTGGGCGCTGGGTGTTGAATATAAAAAAAAAATTCATTCCGTGAACGCGTTATTCTAGTTTCAATAAATAAAAGATCAAATGTCGCTATCATACAGATAGCTGCAAAGAGCGAGAAACAAGATCTTTACATTCCGGATAAAAAAGAAATTCCGATGTTTATGTTAAGATGCTGTATGATATTATTTGTAACATTTAAGAACTGTGCGTATATTTCTTCATTTTCAGAAAACAAATTGCTACATTTTAGGTAACAGAAATGCAAAGAATATACCTTTTTGAGTTTGAAGTACCTCTCATGACGAATTTGTTTTACTTTTGAGAACTTTTGCCCACTTTTACTTTTGAGAACTTTTTGCCTACTGTTTATTTTTTTATTTTCATATTAATACTGAAGTTTCGATCGTAACTCAGTCATACAATTATTAAGGAATTTAATCCTAATAAAAACGCTCAATTTTGGGTGAAGATGTACGATTTTTCATCCACCTCTGGAAACACCTTTTTGAGTTCCAAAGGTAAATGCTTAACTATATGATGTTTCGCAAGTTGTTCTCCGTGGACTTTCAGGAAAACACTTTCAGATTTTCGAAGACTTTCCATAAAAGAGTTAGCAAGATACGTATGACCACCTCTGCTGATATGCTTTTTGAAAAAATTCTGCTCAAAGTTTCTTTTGCTTTTTTAACTGTTTTCCTCAGTAATAACAGAAAATCTTTTTTTTCCCAGCAATGCATTTTCAGATTGTACATTTCAAGGTTTCAAATAATTGATGTTAGCTTTGGTTTTCCAATACTGAAGTTTTGATCGTAACTCAGAATTTATTTTATTGAGCCTTTCTACATATTTTTAATGGTGCAATTTTCTTTCCTTATTCTTCTATTTCGACTTTCCAGCTAAATGAAAAGAATTACTTTCAGCTAGTCGTCAACAGACTGAACTTGCAAATATGGACTTAATCTGGCATTCTTTGATATAAAATTTTGCATTACTTCTTACAAAAACTGCTGATATTGTTTTTCAGCACGTTTTGAGCTTTCTTGCTTTGTGCTTGAAGCACAACAACCAAATATATTAACGTGAGTAATCGAGCCTGTTTTCAGGCGAGGCGAGAATTGCAGCATATTAATTCACTTTTTAAATCTCTTTCAAAATCCTCATCAAAATGGGCACAGCATATTTTGGCGTTGTCAGCGTTAAATGCATCTTTTCGTCGACATAAGTTCATCCGGGCTTTTCTCAAACTACCCTTTGGAATCCGATGAAAATTTAAGTTAGAATCTTTCGATCTTTTGCTATTGCCACAACACGCAACAGGGCATCTAGGCATATATATAATAATGTACAACGCACAAAAAGCTGCTTTGACCAAATATATTAATAAAAAATATTTTTAAACTGACTATTAACTCACTGCAAAAATGTGTATCATTTGCAAAATACTGGACAAAAGTCGCTGAAACTTGGCATAGGTTCTAGAAAGCTCGCGGACCTTCTTAGGCAGGATGTCAGTTTCAACTTTGACCCATTGCTAACTCCGTTTGCACCTTCGACACCACAAAACTCACCGCGCCTGTGGGTTTAGAACTACTAGCTTCGAAAACCTGCTCTCGGACCTACCTTCTATAATCTACTTACCTTGGGCAGCGACGTGCAGACATCCAAACGCCTAGTCTTGTTGGCAGTTATCAACTCATGCGGCTGCCACATGTCCAGCTTTTTTAACTTAACCAGCGCCGCCAGACGCCAAACACCTGTCGTGTAATGGACACCCACCCCTGCCGTTATCTCACGACACGTGTTTCGGGGTTCCACTTCAACCACACGTAACATAACATCGTCAGAAACAGCAACAGTTCGGTGACCACGTGCTTCGTTTTTCAGGTACGTATCTCCACTTCGAAACTTCACAAACAATCACTGAATGGTTCGTTCGTCGGCTATATTTTCCCCAAACGCTTTGTTGACGTTTCTAGCAGCTAATCCTGCAGAATGGTCCAGTTTAAGTTCGTACAGGAAGATCACTCTCAAATCTGGTGTCTGCATGTTTCTTTTGCAAGCCACGTTACGTCCAAACAACAAAAAAAAAGCCTGAACCTCGTTCTTCACAGACAGCCTAGCTATTTATAGTATCTCTGTGACGTAATACCCGCGACACCTGTTTGAGGTTCCATTCCGCTGTGGTGGGAGCCTGTCTCCACTGCTCGTTCGCACCGGATATTTCATTCGCACCAACCCAAGACAATTCGAGTTTACGAACCCAGTTCCAGTGGCGTAGAAAATCATAAACCCGCTTCCAAGTATTCATCCCTCTGGTAACTTCAGATAAATTACATGCCGGTTACAACTAGTGAGAGCAAAAGGCATAAGAAATTTAGTAATTATAATAAACAGGTTTTTTTGTTGCATTTAATTTCTTAATGCCCGAACAAATGATATTTCATTTTGTGGAGCTACAATTTCCATTATCCATTACGCTATGCAGCAATTCGTGGCGCTCTTAAGTTTCCACATTCTTCTCGCGTAAGATTATTTCTAAAATTAGTGGTGAAACAAGATACTTCCATGATACGAAAATTTTTCTGAAAATTCTGGCATTCAAAGAACGCATAGTAACTAACATAAGATCACTTACGAGCTGAAAACGTCAGGTTACTTCCCGGTAAAGGCGTTTAACTTCTGAAATAAAAATCCGTAACACGATTCAGAAACTTCTTTCAGACTGCTGAGAACAATATAGTTCCAGCAGCTCCAGACGCATTAATCTGACTTCAACCGCAATTTGTGCCAAGAACCCACGACGAAAAGCATTTTAAAAATGTGTGTACTCAAAGTAATTAACAATGATGAGAAACCGGTTGTCTTAGCGGACAACCTCCGTAATATATGGATGAAGGCTTTCGTTACGTTTAATGAGGATGGGTGTGTTTTGCGTTGCATTGTTGTATTTTCTCTGATGCCTGAGGTGTTTGGAACTGATTTCGGATAAAAAGGGCGTCGTGCGAGAAGCCAGGCTATTCAAATGAGGTACAGAAACCGTGTACTTTGTAATGAATGTTTCTCTATCGCGAGTTCAGTCGCTTGCGGCAAAAATGCTGCAGCCCATCGTATTCTCATTCGGCAGTGCGATGGTGGAAATTTCTAAATTTTTCACTTAAATAGCGAATACGTGAGTTCCCTGACTTTTTCCCCAAGTAATTATCAGAATTTATTTTACCGTTTTAACAAAAAAAAAAAAGAAGAAAAAAAAAGTAAAAAGATATTCCTTCCTTTTGCATTGATCGTGGAAAACTACTGCTGCCTTCCCAAGTATTTTTCCCTCTGCGCGCATCGATATTTGGATCGATATCAGTTTATCGTTTCTAAGAAATAAGGAAAACAAATGTAAGTCTTATAGCTAAAATCTCGGTGACTGGCAATTATTTATTCTCTCTAAATAAACATGTTTCATTTTCTATACTGGTGTTGTCGGTTGGTTATCGCTAAGATTTCGCCTCGTTGTTCTATTCGCCCTTGAACCTACGGTAAGGTTTTAACAGCTATTCTACAAGCGAAATAAGAAGCATTCTTGTCAATGTGTAAAAATTCAGAAAAGATCTGTGATTCATTTCAAAGGCAAACAATTCGGTTTTCATACTTTCCGTTTTTCCGAAGGTAAAAATCTGAAAGATATTGCTTTCCTTGAATACCGAAATCCAGAATAAATATCATCTATATTTTTGGATACGTGATTCTAAATGTAAATTACTCAGATTTATACATAAGATTTTTTTTGTTTCCCACCCCAAACAATATTGCGCAGAAAGATAGGTTATAACAATATCAATTTTCGTATTCGACCTTTTGAAAAGTTGTTACTTTTTTAGCATGTCTTATGTAAAAAAAGATCGTGCTAATGTTATCGGTTTGTCCGAATGTCGGTCCGTCTGTACCCACGGTATCTCTGCAACTATTAGTCCGATTTGAAAAATTCTTTTTGCATTGGGAAGCTTGAAATATGCGAATTATGATCTTTTATTTCGTTTTTCTTTACGATGTGCAGTTTCACCGCTAGAAGGCGTAAATGCAGAAGATGTCGAATTCAAAAATACGTTTTATTCCACATATTTGCTTCTAAACATCCGATTGAAAAAATGCTTTTATCTTTCGATTCCATTTATGTCGTTGTGTGTTTTAGATATAGTTACTTTTTCAAATTACGCATAGATTTTCCGCTAGTGGGCGTAAAAGTAAATTACATTTTTCCCGATAACTCTTCTTCTAAAACTCCGATTTGATATTTTTTTCTTCAGCGTATACACCTCGTGATGGAAAATCTTTTGCATATGATTTCAAATTTTTGCTAAAGAATACTTTGGCCACCAGGGGGCGTAAGTGCTAATTTTTACTTCTAATGTATTTGCCATGAAATCTGAGCTTCTAAAATATCGATTGAAAAAATTCTTTCGTGGACTGATGCCACTCACATCGATAAAGCTTTTCGGAACATTTTCTTCTTAAAATATTCCAGTTTCTCCACCATGAGGCGTAGATGTATATCTTATTTTTGTCAAAATCTCTAATTATAGGTGTCCGATTGGAAAAATTCCTTCTTTGTTGGATAGTGTTTCCAGTGTGACATGTTTTTCATATAATTTCAAAATTTTCAAGTGATTCCCAGACTTTCCGCTGGGGGCGTAAAGGTAAATTATTTTCACTCTATATCTCTGCTTCTTAACCTCCGATTTGAAAAATTCTTTCTGCAGCGCATACAGTTCCTGATGGGAAATCCTTTGCACATAATTTCTAATTTTTGTAAAAAATGGTTTGGCCACCAGGTGGCGTATGCCTTAATTTCCGCTTCTGATGTATTTGCAGCAAAATATGAGCTTCTAAAATCTCGATTGAAAACATAGTCGTGTGTTGGCCGATACTACTCATGTCCACAAACCTTTTAGGGGAATTTTCTTCTTTAAATTATGCATGGTTTCTACGCCAGGGGGCGTAGATGCTTATCTTATTTTTGTCAATATCTCTACTTCTAAGAGTCCGATTTGAAAAATTCCTTCTTTGTTGGATAGTGTTTCCGATGCGAAATGTCTTTCCTATAAATTCCAAAATTTTTGAAGTAAATCATAGACTTTTCCTAGGGGGCGCAACGGTAAATAGCGTTTTCTGCATTATTTCTGCTCCTAAAACTCCGATTTGAAAAATTCTTCCTGTATCGCATACAAGACCTGATGGAAAATATTTTTCACATAATTTCTAATGTTTGGTAAAAAAATGGTTTGGCCACCAGGGGGCATAAGTGTTAATTTCTGCTTCTGGTGTATTTGTAGCAAAATCTGGGCTCCTGAAAACTCGACTAAATATTTTTTTCTTGGACCGATACCGTTCATATGGTAAACCTTTTGAGAACACTTTCTTTCTAAAATAATGCATGGTTTTCCCACCAGGGGACGTAAAGTCACATGTTATTTTTGTCGATATCTCTGTTTCTAAGAGTCCGATTTGAAACATTCTTTCTGTGTTGAAGAGCGTTTCCGGTTCGAAATGTTTCTCATATACATTCATGTTTTTCTTAACGCACAAGTCTGCAACCAGAGGGCGTAAGCTCATGATTCCGCTTACAGCAATATCTGAGGGATTAAAAACCCGATTTTAAAACGTCTTTCTTCCGTCAGATACTATTATTTTCCATACCTGTTCCATTGACTTTGAATAGCTTTTATAAATTTAATTTGCGTCAGAACGGATTCAAATTACGTGCTTAGTACACCCGAAAATTCGTTGTCGTCTTTCTTGTTTAATTATTTTTTGGCCCAGACAAGCCGCACTCAGTACTTTTTTCATGTAGTCAACTCCTCAGGAAATATATCTGAGATGATATTCTCTCAAGCGTTATAAAAATTTTTCCAGCCGCATAAAACTGTAAAATCTTTTCAATCGAAATAATTGCAAACAAGTAGCTACAGTTAAAGCAGTTCTCCTGATTTTAAATTCAGCAGTTTTATCTTAGACACACTGTTTTGAAATTCCGTTGACAATTCTGAACGCCCCAAAAGCATAAAAATATTTTTGTTTGTTTTAATGCTCGTAAATTTCCAAAACACGGAGGCCTTAGGAAGTCTAGAAACACGTTAAATATTTTGCTTATCCTTATTCACGATGATTTTCCAAATTGCTGTTTTTTATGATTATAAAAAGTAGAAAGAGAATATTAGACTTAAGAGGACAGAAAAAAAATGCAACGTTTAAATTTGTACTGAAAGAACTAAAAACCGTATGAAAAAGAAAAATAACTTTAAAAAGACAAAACATTCGGTAGTATTGAAAGTTAAACGCCCGGAAACTGTCAGAAGATCCAACTGATATTCCCTGATGGAGCTGTAAGGGAAAAAAGAATGGCATGCTATTGTTTTGAAAACTAATGGGCCGCCCTGGTGACAGACCGAGCGGTCTGAGGCTGTGGTTGCTGATCATTCCTCCCAGATGGGCCAGAGTTATAGTGCTTCGTAACGCATGTGTGGTGTGTAGGTTTCATGGCGCTGGTTCTTTCTCTTCCCTGGAACAGTTTGCCACCCAAATTTGGGACGGGCGACAACTTATGGCCTTTGCAGTTGCTCATAGTTTGATATCGATCCCGGGAAGGTACGAATGCTCGACCCACTAAACACTGCCGTGCATTCAATCCCGTGCGTCGGATGGGCACGTTAAGCAAACGGACCCCTGGTACTGGACTCCTGATAATAAATAAGGGCGTCTTCCTCCCTCTTTCTACTTCGTTTCCGTGTGACTTTCCTATCAGGCACTCTAGCCCAAATCTCCTAGCTTCCTATTTCTAAGGGTTGTTTAAGACCTGGGGTCAGCCACTCCCTTCCTAAAATCCTCTGCAGTGTATATATGATCAGATCTGACCATAGTTTGGTTGTAACACCCCTTCCTCTAAAAAACAGAATAAATGTGTCCGCCATGTTTCCTGCGGCTGGTCTTGAAAGACAAATATTGTCTGCAATGGTTCTGGGAGGGTGACGAGATGCTGTTTAACCATGTTTCATAATTACTTTACTGGTGACAGATCTGTGGATCTTGCTAGATATCCAGGATGTTGACAAGTCACAGACGATTCGTGGAGATATTTGTAGCATCAGGACGTGCATTATCTTGAAACATGCTTCCAGGTGCATTCCTTATGAAAGGGATATCAACAACGTTCACGATATCCTCAACATACCTTCCAGCTGTCAAACTGCCTGTGAAGAACAATAGTAATGTTTGGTTCTCATAAAGGATTGCTCCCCAGACCAAAACCCCAAATAATTTCTCACCGTAATCAGCTGGAAAATTACTCTTGTAATGATTTATTCATCCAATAGTCTACGTCTCTGTGTATTCCAAGCACGCCACTGCATTCACCGCGCTGCTGACTATAGCCCTTCAGAATGAACGTTTCATTTCTTTTTTATTACGACTTTGGGTTTCTCAAATTCATTTCTTATCAAGTTTTCTCAAAATTAATTTTCTTCAACAAACAAACAGCAAAACACTATTTCTTTCGGCTTTTTTGCGCCCCTCTAACATTGGCTCCCAGGACACGTGCCCTATTTGCGCCACCCTAGATACTCCACTGACGTCTACAGATGGGTTAAGGCAAATTTGCAGAAAAGGTGAACAACGCCGTTTTTGAGATCAGCGATGTGTGATCCTCATTCACTTCCTCTCAAATGGCTCCATCATCGCGAGACATACTCAGCTAACCTCATAGGCAAATTTGCTGGAAAGGTATTCTAATCCATTTCTGAGGTCAGCGAGGTGTGATCCTCATTGAGTACCTCCCAAATGGCTCCATCATCGCGAGACATACTCAGCTAACCTCATAGGCAAATTTGCTGGAAAGGTATTCTAATCCATTTCTGAGGTCAGCGAGTTTTGACCCTCACTGAGTACCTCCCAAACGGCTCCATCATCGCGAGACATACTCAGCTAACCTCATAGGCAAATTTGCTGGAAAGGTATTCTAATCCATTTCTGAGGTCAGCGAGTTTTGACCCTCACTGAGTACCTCCCAAACGGCTCCATCATCGCGAGACATACTCAGCTAACCTCATAGGCAAATTTGCTGGAAAGGTATTCTAATCCATTTCTGAGATCAGCGATGTGTGATCCTCATTCACTTCCTCTCAAATGGCTCCATCATCGCAAGACATACTCAGCTAACCTCATAGGCAAATTTGCTGGAAAGGTATTCTAATCCATTCCTGAGGTCAACGAGGTGTGATCCTCATTGAGTACCACCCAAATGGCTCCATCATCGCGAGACATACTCAGCTAACCTCATAGGCAAATTTGCTGGAAAGGTATTCTAATCCATTTCTGAGGTCAGCGAGGTGTGATCCTCATTGAGTACCACCCAAATGGCTCCATCATCGCGAGACATACTCAGCTAACCTCATAGGCAAATTTGCTGGAAAGGTATTCTAATCCATTTCTGAGATCAGCGATGTGTGATCCTCATTGAGTTCCTCTCAAATGGCTCCATCATCGCGAGACATACTCAGCTAACCTCATAGGCAAATTTGCTGGAAAGGTATTCTAATCCATTCCTGAGGTCAACGAGGTGTGATCCTCATTGAGTACCTCCCAAATGGCTCCATCATCGCGAGACATACTCAGCTAACCTCATAGGCAAATTTGCTGGAAAGGTATTCTAATCCATTTCTGAGGTCAACGAGGTGTGATCCTCATTGAGTACCACCCAAATGGCTCCATCATCGCGAGACATACTCAGCTAACCTCATAGGCAAATTTGCTGGAAAGGTATTCTAATCCATTTCTGAGGTCAGCGAGGTGTGATCCTCATTGAGTACCTCCCAAATGGCTCCATCATCGCGAGACATACTCAGCTAACCTCATAGGCAAATTTGCTGGAAAGGTATTCTAATCCATTTCTGAGGTCAGCGAGTTGTGATCCTCACTGAGTACCTCCCAAATGGCTCCATCATCGCGAGACATACTCAGCTAACCTCATAGGCAAATTTGCTGGAAAGGTATTCTAATCCATTCCTGAGGTCAACGAGGTGTGATCCTCATTGAGTAGCACCCAAATGGCTCCATCATCGCGAGACATACTCAGCTAACCTCATAGGCAAATTTGCTGGAAAGGTATTCTAATCCATTTCTGAGGTCAACGAGGTGTGATCCTCATTGAGTACCTCCCAAATGGCTCCATCATCGCGAGACATACTCAGCTAACCTCATAGGCAAATTTGCTGGAAAGGTATTCTAATCCATTTCTGAGGTCAGCGAGTTTTGATCCTCACTGAGTACCTCCCAAATGGCTCCATCATCGCGAGACATACTCAGCTAACCTCATAGGCAAATTTGCTGGAAAGGTATTCTAATCCATTTCTGAGGTCAACGAGGTGTGATCCTCATTGAGTACCACCCAAATGGCTCCATCATCGCGAGACATACTCAGCTAACCTCATAGGCAAATTTGCTGGAAAGGTATTCTAATCCATTTCTGAGATCAGCGATGTGTGATCCTCATTCAGTACCTCTCAAATGGCTCCATCATCGCGAGACATACTCAGCTAACCTCATAGGCAAATTTGCTGGAAAGGTATTCTAATCCATTTCTGAGGTCAACGAGGTGTGATCCTCATTGAGTACCACCCAAATGGCTCCATCATCGCGAGACATACTCAGCTAACCTCATAGGCAAATTTGCTGGAAAGGTATTGTAATCCATTTCTGAGGTCAGCGAGGTGTGATCCTCACTGAGTACCTCCCAAATGGCTCCATCATCGCGAGACATACTCAGCTAACCTCATAGGCAAATTTGCTGGAAAGGTATTCTAATCCATTCCTGAGGTCAACGAGGTGTGATCCTCATTGAGTACCTCCCAAATGGCTCCATCATCGCGAGACATACTCAGCTAACCTCATAGGCAAATTTGCTGGAAAGGTATTCTAATCCATTTCTGAGGTCAGCGAGGTGTGATCCTCATTGAGTACCTCTCAAATGGCTCCATCATCGCGAGACATACTCAGCTAACCTCATAGGCAAATTTGCTGGAAAGGTATTCTAATCCATTCCTGAGGTCAACGAGGTGTGATCCTCATTGAGTACCACCCAAATGGCTCCATCATCGCGAGACATACTCAGCTAACCTCATAGGCAAATTTGCTGGAAAGGTATTCTAATCCATTTCTGAGGTCAGCGAGTTTTGATCCTCATTGAGTACCTCCCAAATGGCTCCATCATCGCGAGACATACTCAGCTAACCTCATAGGCAAATTTGCTGGAAAGGTATTCTAATCCATTCCTGAGGTCAACGAGGTGTGATCCTCATTGAGTACCTCCCAAATGGCTCCATCATCGCGAGACATACTCAGCTAACCTCATAGGCAAATTTGCTGGAAAGGTATTCTAATCCATTTCTGAGATCAGCGAGGTGTGATCCTCATTGACTTCCTCTCAAATGGCTCCATCATCGCGAGACATACTCAGCTAACCTCATAGGCAAATTTGCTGGAAAGGTATTCTAATCCATTCATGAGGTCAGCGAGGTGTGATCCTCATTGAGTACCACCCAAATGGCTCCATCATCGCGAGACATACTCAGCTTACCTCATAGGCAAATTTGCTGGAAAGGTATTCTAATCCATTTCTGAGGTCAGCGAGTTTTGACCCTCATTGAGTACCTCCCAAATGGCTCCATCATCGCGAGACATACTCAGCTAACCTCATAGGCAAATTTGCTGGAAAGGTATTCTAATCCATTTCTGAGGTCAGCGAGGTGTGATCCTCATTGAGTACCACCCAAATGGCTCCATCATCGCGAGACATACTCAGCTAACCTCATAGGCAAATTTGTTTGAAAGGTATTCTAATCCATTTCTGAGATCAGCGATGTGTGATCCTCATTCACTTCCTCTCAAATGGCTCCATCATCGCGAGACATACTCAGCTAACCTCATAGGCAAATTTGCTGGAAAGGTATTCTAATCCATTTCTGAGGTCAACGAGGTGTGATCCTCATTGAGTACCACCCAAATGGCTCCATCATCGCGAGACATACTCAGCTAACCTCATAGGCAAATTTGCTGGAAAGGTATTCTAATCCATTTCTGAGGTCAACGAGGTGTGATCCTCATTGAGTACCTCCCAAATGGCTCCATCATCGCGAGACATACTCAGCTAACCTCATAGGCAAATTTGCTGGAAAGGTATTCTAATCCATTTCTGAGGTCAACGAGGTGTGATCCTCATTGAGTACCTCCCAAATGGCTCCATCATCGCGAGACATACTCAGCTAACCTCATAGGCAAATTTGCTGGAAAGGTATTCTAATCCATTTCTGAGATCAGCGATGTGTGATCCTCATTCACTTCCTCTCAAATGGCTCCATCATCGCGAGACATACTCAGCTAACCTCATAGGCAAATTTGCTGGAAAGGTATTCTAATCCATTCATGAGGTCAACGAGGTGTGATCCTCATTGAGTACCACCCAAATGGCTCCATCATCGCGAGACATACTCAGCTAACCTCATAGGCAAATTTGCTGGAAAGGTATTCTAATCCATTTCTGAGGTCAGCGAGTTTTGATCCTCATTGAGTACCTCCCAAATGGCTCCATCATCGCGAGACATACTCAGCTAACCTCATAGGCAAATTTGCTGGAAAGGTATTCTAATCCATTTCTGAGGTCAGCGAGTTTTGACCCTCACTGAGTACCTCCCAAACGGCTCCATCATCGCGAGACATACTCAGCTAACCTCATAGGCAAATTTGCTGGAAAGGTGTTCTAATCCATTCCTGAGGTCAACGAGGTGTGATCCTCACTGAGTACCTCCCAAACGGCTCCATCATCGCGAGACATACTCAGCTAACCTCATAGGCAAATTTGCTGGAAAGGTATTCTAATCCATTTCTGAAGTCAGCGAGGTGTGATCCTCATTGAGTACCACCCAAATGGCTCCATCATCGCGAGACATACTCAGCTAACCTCATAGGCAAATTTGCTGGAAAGGTATTCTAATCCATTTCTGAGGTCAGCGAGTTTTGACCCTCACTGAGTACCTCCCAAACGGCTCCATGATCGCAAGACGTCTACAGAGGGGTCTACGTAAATTTACGTGAAAGTTATGTTAATCCGTTTTTGGGTCAGCGAAATGTGGTCCTCATCGTTTACCTCCCAAATGGCTCCATCCCCGCGGGACATACAACGCTAACCTTGTAGGCAAATTTGCTGGATACGAATGCTATTCATTTTTTGGGATCAGCAAGGTGTGATTCTCATTGAGTACTTCCCAAATTGCTCCATCTCTGCGAGACGTCTGCAGAGGTGTCTAGAAAAATTTGATAGAAAGGTATGCTAATCTCTTTTTGAGATCAGTGAGGTGTGGTCCTCATTGAGTACCTCCCAAATGGCAAATATTACTGATCCTGAACAAAAGTACTACCACAAAATGCCTCCTCGCTACTATACAACAAAATGCTGTGTATGTGTTTTAATGTTTTCCCACACCCTACTTGCAGTGCCTTGCATCTTCTTATTTATCTATTTCCTCATCATTTAAGTAATTTCTACGATACCAGAATTTACTTGATGTTGACGTCGTTATTTTTGCGACAGAATCGTGTTTTAGAGCGCAGTCTGAGATATTCCACAAAGACGGCATTCGGAAGTGCATTCGTCGCAGGGAAAAGTGTGTTCCTTACTTTGGTTGTTGACTATGGAGAATAGTGTTAAGCCTACTGAGCTTGAGATTCCCAGTTTAATTATGTGTGACGGAATGTGGATTTTATTGAATGCCCTCGTATTTTGGCTATATATTTGCTGTAGGAAAAAAAAATCTAATTCAACCTTCCCTTTCTGTTCCTGTGTTCTTAAGCAAATTTTCGTTAAATATTTTCTAAATTTAACTCCACAGCATTTCACTCGATAGATTTGAACTTGGCAATCCAGACAGTGAGTCAAATGGTAAGCAACGTAGGAAAATACTTCTGAGATAAGAGCTCGGTCTGCAATGTTAGCTGAGCGATTTACGAGTAATGTGCAGTTTGATTTCATGTGTGATGTGATTTCAGCGATTCATGATATATGTAATGTTGACACAAGCAGAAAACAAGCCAATATTTCAAGAGCATTTTTCATTGAAAAGAGTTGACTCACGCATATTGTGAAACTTCAGTTATTGAAGTCTGTTTAGTGTATTGTGAAAGCCTTGTGTATTGTAGACCTGTTGGTTATAGATTTGGGATGTATTTTATTAACGAATAAAGTGGTGCCCTGGTGGCAGAGTGGTCTAAGCGCTGGCTTATGACCATTCGTCCGTGATGGAGTCTTGGTTCGAATCCCTGTCAGGCATGGATGTTGTGTTTGTCTTACGGCCCTGGCTCTCTCTCCCTTTTCTGGAGCTAGTGAACCTAAATTAGGGACGGGAGACTGCTTACATGTACAACACATTTAGTTGCTCACGGCCGTCTTTCAACGCGCAAGGAAAAAAACGAAAAAAAAAACAAGGAAAAAAAGTTTGTGGTTTGGATACTCGTAAGAAAACTAGAAGTAAACATGAAGGTATAACTCAGCAAACCAGTTAATAGCTTTCATTTTATCACCTTACTTGTAGAGCAACCTATTTAGCTCATTTGATAAGACGTTTTCGAGGATATGAGTTCGAAGTCTTCCCAAAAATTCTGCATTCGAATTTGTTTTTCTACACAACGATACAATTTGGATTACGAAAGCTTTGGGAAGATGAGACCTCTGTTTTTATAACTTGCGGAGGAAAGGAAACTCCAGGAATGTTTAAAGAATGCCTTCCTATTCACAGATCTGCATTTTGTTTCCTGTCTCGATGTGCATTTTCTTCTGGCACAGATGATCCTCACTTCCCTAGATTCAGTAGCAAAATATAAGGAGTGGGCGATCCCTTACTTTCCTTGATTGTCATTTAGATGATTGAAGAGGAAAAAAACGTAAATGGAAGTACCAAGTACTCGTGTAAGATGTTCCGTTATGTGAAACATCTTTCACATCGGCAAAAATCAAAATCAGTAAATGTGTAAAATATTTCTACTTTGTTGTAAAACTTTAAATCGGAACATCTCATTTTAGAAAAACAATAAGTTTCAAGTGTAAAAGAGACAATGGATTTATGGTAGCTATAAGAGGAGTCGTCGGCATCTGATCAGAAACTCGAATCGCGGATGGTCTAGTGGTCAACTTTCGTGACTGCCATGGAGAAACATCAGGTTCGATCCCAGGCAAGTACAATCGCTCGAGCCACTAAACATTCGTCGTGTGTCGGATGGACACGTTAAGCCGTTAGACCCCGGGTACTGCCCCCCCCCCGGTAATAAATAAGGGCGTCTTCCTCTCTCTTGATACCTCGTTTTAGTATCACTCTCCCATCGGGCATTCTAGCCCAAATCTCCTGGCTTTCTATTTCTAAAGGTTGTTTAAGACCTGAGGTCAGACACTCACTTCCTAAAATCCTCTGCCTGATCAGAAACGTTTGTTGTCCATGTACATGATGGTATCCTAGTGCTTGTCTAAGACTGTTGAACGTCTTTCTCCGCTTCAATTCATTACCCCGAACGAGCTCCATATTTGTGAATGCACTCGATTTTTTGTAGTTTAATTTGTTAAAAGCTACAAGGCCAGCTCGATATAACCGCATTAATTCAGTAGTAGATTTTGCTATATTTAATGATCCCTGTCATTTCAATTTTTTTTTTTTTTAAATTATTTACTTTTACAGTGTTATTTTAAATTTCAAGGCATCATTAGTACCTGAATTTGAGAAAGCGCGCCACTAGGAATTGAGACATAAGTATGGAACGTTTAAAAAGTTCCGCTCACTGTTCACAACATAGCAATAATGCAGCGTCACTGACGTTGTAACTGCTGGGACAGAGGGGGTACTTGCCTCCGCACGGAAATGAGTGTGGGGGCAAAACATCTTATTTGCCCCCTAGTTTTCTTTCTTTCCGAATTACATATGTTCGTGATTGGAAATCTCGAAATCTCAAACATTCGGTTTTTTTATGTTCATTTTGATAGAAATTGAGTACTGCTCTTCATATTGTACCATGAACTATCTAGAAATCTGATTTTTTTTTCAATGCAACTCCTGAGACCCCAAGAAATACTAGCCCCATTAAACAGTCCAGTGAGCTGATTCCCGTTTGAAGAAAAGCAACGTTTTGTGTCTCATTAAGTGAAAAAATTAGTCTTCCTCTAAAAAAATGACTAAAACTACATAGGGAAATAAAAGCAGGGTGAGGAATGAGATATAGGTTCCCGCAATGTTTAATTATAGCGTCTACGGCTACAATTCCTGCAGATTTCGTACCAATCGGGAAGTATCAAAGTATATAGTTCAAGGCCGTTTATGTGTACAGTTAGTTTAGATTGAGAAACTATATGGATATGAAAAGTCTTTTTTTTAAAGATTAACGTTTAATCGAAAAAAAAAATAATAGCAAATTTCCGTAATGAAGTTAGCACGTCTTCTTTTACAGTAGGACGATAAATTTTATGAAATGATAAAAATACATCTTGCCTCCGCTGTCAAAAAAGAGTTCCGACACCACTGCGCAGCGTTTTTGTTTGTTTTGGAAACCAGTATTTAAATTTCCAAAATGGCAGAAATAGAAATCAGCATATCACGTTGAAATGTTTCAAGAGTTACGCTCGCTGCTCACAACACGTGTACATTTGACGTTTCTGAGCTGTGTTCACACCTTCCCCGCCTACTAGAGCGCACTATCTTCTCTTTTTCAAAGTCTCTTAATTTAAGAGTCCTTTCCGTATTGACGTTATCTAATCTACGCTTCTTAAACGGCTGAATCCTTGGACAAGCACAACATCCATGCCTCACCGGGATTCGAATCCGGACCCCACAAATTTTTAGATCGTTTTGATACGAAATTACAGAAAATAAAAGAAGTTCAAAGAATTGAAACTGGCAAAATCGTATTACATGAACACGAAAGAAACATTTGCTGCGGTTAAATATCGTCTGCTAAGAAAATAGCGCACGTAGACAAGCAATGGATAGAAGGTTATGTTTTTGCTCTTTACGAAGAGAAATATTCGTACTCTGTAATTAAAAAACTGTGGAAATCACGGAAGAATTATCATTTCTAATTGCAAAATGAACATTATTAATAATAGAGGGAAAAGTCGTGAAGCATTGCTTTCAACAGAAAAAATAACACCAAACGAATATCCAAAGAAGTACGTATTTCTACGACTGTTTCAAAAGTAAGGTCTTTGGCTTTAAAAGAAAATCCCCGACTCAAAGCTCAATCGTCAAGTCTTTAAAAATTCTGTATGAACTGTAAACAAGATAATAAATGAAGACTTGAATCTGAAAAACAAAACAAAAACATTATGTTCACCGCCTTTTGTCTAGGAGCATGGCTAAGAACAGAACACGGTGTAGACTTCTTCATGAAATCACTTATCCGGAGCAGATGAAAATTTATTGTAACTATTGATGAAGCATGGATCTACCTAAACGACTGTAACACATAAAGGTCGATTTACTATCGCTAAAGGAGAGAAAACAAGTCTTACAAACCTATTTCCAAGAATCAACAGAACGTTTTAGTAAAGTATTCGTGATTATTGCTGGTTTCACGTACAATGGGAAATTAAAGTTAGGAAAAGTTGAAAAAAAATGTTAAAATCAGTTCTACATACACTGGCGTGCAAAAATTAAAGACGAGACGGTTTTTCAAATGTAATGTCGTGCAGAAGTGCTCCACATCGACTCAAATCATACCATAAGATCCCCAAGATGTAACAATAAAGGACAAGTGAGCAAAATCGTCCAAACAAGGAATCCAAAGGATACAAAGGCACTTTATTGAAAAGGTAGCTTCGAGCACAACTGGGCAGAGGACAGAAATGTCCATGTGATAAGCTCCTGCCAAGAAAAATCCAATCTTTAGTTGGGGATATGATCACCCCTGACTGCGTTGCAGAATTTACAACGTCTGTCCATATTGAAGATGAGGTTGTCAAGGAGCTGTTGAGGCATCGCGGCCCATTCCTCTTGTAGCGCCAATCGCAGCTGCGGAATCGTTTATAGCTGCTGGTGACGTGCTGCCAAGCGTCTCCCGAGAAGGTCCCACTCGTGTTCGATTGGATTTAGGTCCGGGACCTTGCGAGCCAATCCATGCGTTGAATATCTTCACTCTCGTACAGCTATGCGACAGCCACTGTACGATGAGGTGTAGCGTTGTCGTCCATGAAGAGGAACTCAGGACCCACAGCACCTCTAAACAGACGCACCTGAGGTAGGAGAACCTCGGTACAACAGCGGACACTAGTGACTGAACCTCCTTGGAAGATGTGGAGGTCAGTACGGCAACCAAGCATGATACCTTCCCTAGCGAGAACTCCGCCACCTCCAAACCGGTCCCTTTCAATGATGTTGGAGGTGTGATTGCCTGTTCCCTGCTCTCTCCAGATTGTATACGTCCAGAATCACTCGTCAGACAAAATCGGCTCTCATCAGTAAAGAGAACTCGACCCCCTTGCTGATGTGTCCAGTTCCTGTATTCCTGGAACCACAGAAACCGCCGTCTCCGATGAGCAAGCGTTAATGGCACACACCGTACTGGTGGTCGTGCAAATAGACCACCTTTATGCAGCCTCCTGGCCACGGTAAAACTTGATAACAGACGTCCAGTTGTCTGTTGCATGTGCCTTGCGATTTCTCCCGCTGTCTGCTGTCTATCTCTGCTCGCCTGTAGGACAATATACCGGTCTTCCGCCGCCGTGGTGGCTCGTGGACGAGCACTGGTAAACTCTCGGACAGCTGTTCCTGTCGTTTGAAATGCTCTCCAATTCGTGAAACGATGCTGTGAGTGATGCCCGAACTCCTCAGCCACACTAGTCACACTTCGACCTTCTTCCAACTTCCCAATGACGCGACCCAGGGTAAAGTCATCCAGATGTCGTCTACTGGATTGCCTGTTGGCCATATCACACGGTGGCAGCAACTCGATGTCGTTAAAACCGATGTACACCGTTTAATAGCTTTCACTGAATTGCTCAGCGTAAATCGCCCGTGTATTTTATACCCTTCTCACATTCCCCGCCCCTACGTCATGCTGCATATATGTGCATGCCCTACCATACCGGATCCTAGTATATCTCCTGAGTGGTCTTTCGGTCCGTTCTGCCTGCTGGTTCCTTTGTTATGCTAATTTCTCATCTTCGTCCTTAATTTTTGCACACCAGTGTATTACCATGGATTCGATCGGACACTCGCTATCCATCTGCTCGCTCTCGTCAAATGCTTTCCAAGTAATCTGTATGTTGTAATGCTTGTACAACGATTGATTCACCAAGAGTCGATGCCAAGCCTTCACCAACGACTTCTTTACTAAACTACTCAAGTACATCGACTTGTGGATCAAGTTCTTCTTGATTATGACGTTGAAAGCGTGATCATCGTCTAGGCGCCATGGCAACTGCTGCACCATTGTGTTAACATCCACTGGAACGTTTATCACTTGGCCAACGATTCCAGAGTCGCCCTCGTAGCGAAGTCGACGGATCTGCATGAATGGATGCCTTGGAGAAATCAATATGGTACGTATCGGATCTAACGGTGGCAAACTGATTAGTTTCGGTGGATACTTGAAACCGTTCGATCTTGACAACTTCGGAATCTTGTTGGTGTCCATTGACTTACGACACGTACTGAACAACTTGAATTCCGCTACGTCCTCGACAAGAAACTTACTTTCGAGCAATTCCACATTTTTTGGCTTTACTGGCTTTAAATCCTACAGAAACCACAGTCTGTCGCAAATCCCTAACGAATGACCGAACGCATTGCTCACAAACGTGTTCTCGAAACGTTCACTTGCCAATCTGCAACACTTCTCAAACCGCGCCGATCTCTCGAAATCCACTTCCATTTAGTCATTTCCGTTTTCCAAAGCATGGGTAGAATCGTTTTCATGCTCCACGTCCATGGGCTTGTGCGTCGCTGCCGCTGAAATGCTCCAGCCGTCGCTCGCGCGCTGCGCAGCATTAATTTTTTTCGCTCCCGATACTTTCTCAGGCGTTCTGCCGCGGACGTTTACGGTGCTTATCAAAAGCTTCCGAGTTGCTCTTCCGCATAGACTACGTTCGATGTATTTCTGCTTGGCTTTTCGACGAGTATATGCCGACATTCTGAAATTTAAAAAAAATTTCAACTGCGATCCAAAGTTTCACAACAAACACTGAATTCGATTTCACTTCTAATGTCTTAAATCGACAGATCTCGACGTTAGCTTTCGTGTAAGGTAAATTTCGACGTCATAGCGCTTTTGCAGTCCTGATTTATACTGATTTGAAGCTTGCGCGGAACTGCGGAAAGTTCGCAAAACCACGCCCTACCGCTTATCGCGGTGCTCGAACTCAAGGTGACTAACAAGTGTTTATTTTCTTAGCTATCGAATGACACAAGGTTGGTTTGGTTCGCGTTGAAAATGTAGAAATTATTCGACCGAACTCGATGGCCATTTTTTCGTAATGCTCAAGTTTCCGTACTGGCCACCTTGTACTGGTCTGATTATAAAGACGTATTCACATCAAAGAACACGCGGATAACAAGTCTGTACCTTTTGCTCATATTCTTTCAAAGTCCTTTGATATCTCATTAATGGACTATTGTGTATTTGGACTGCTAGGAAGATCGCTTTCTAAAAGCACACCTAAAACAATGATTGGACTATGTAAAACAGCGGAAGAGGATTGGAATAAAATATCACTACCAGTTTTAAGAAATGCCATGTTATCTTGGAAATCTTAACGTAATTTCATAGTCAAGAAATAGGGCCATCAGACAAAATATTTATGAAAGTAATAATTTTATTTTGAACATCAGTTATGTTGCCGAAAATCGTTCTAAAAATGTGCGAACAACATCTGTAAAGGCATCTCAACGTCATAGTTGCGTACATACACTATAATGACAAAAGTCACAGGACACCCCTTCAAAAGCAAATGAACTGATCCGCTGCGTTGTTAAGATGCGCGGCACAGCTGCAAACGGTATAAAAACAAGCCTGCAGCTGACCGCGATCATATCGCAATGTGAGGTTGAGTGAAAAAGTCGCGGCGGGAGAGAACTGACTTTCAGAAAGGAAAGATTGTTGGGTGTTATATTAGTGGGTTTTCCATAAGAGAAACCAAGAGGAGTTTAAACATACCCAAGTCAACTGTTTTGGATGTACTGAATAAGTGGAAGACATATGGCGTGCCTGAAGTAGCAAAACGTACCGGCAGACTAAAGAAAACCAGTGATAAAGGACGTCGAAGCCTCAGGAGAATCGTAACAGCTAATTGACGGAGTAGTGCACATGACCTCAGTGTACAGGTGAGTAAAAATACTGGAACCTCGGTATGTACATGTACCATACGCGGAGAACTTCATTCCATGGGTTACTGTGGTTGTGCGGCTGCTCGTAAGTTTTTTATCTCCACGCGGAATGCTACTCGTCATTTAGCATGGTGTAAAGAATATTTATCGTGGACCGTAGATCAATGAAAGCGGGGAGGGCCGTGGGTGGCCTAGCGGTCAACGTTCGTAACTGCCGCGGAAAGTACCTCATGTTTTATCCCAGTCAGGTACGAACGCTCGATCCACTAAATATCCACCGTGCGTCGGATGGGCACGTTAAACCGTCGGACCCCAGGTACCGGCCCGCCCGGTAATAAATAAGGGCTTCTTTCTCCCCCTTTCTACTTCGCTTCCGTGTAACTTTCCTATCGGGCACTCTAGCCCAAATCTCCTAGCTTCCTATTTCTAAAGGTTGTTTAAGACCTGGGGTCAGACACTCTCTTCCTAAATTCCTCTACATATGGTCATTTGATCATTTGATCAATGAAAAGCGGGTCCTATGGACTGATGAATCCAGATATACGATACATCAGTCTGCCGCCATACCCGTGTGTCGGTATGGCGGCAGCAGGGGGAATGTTATTTACCTCAGTGTACTGCTCCTACGGTCAAGTTTGGAGCTGGCAGTTTACTCGTGTGGGGGTGTTTTTCGTGGTATGGCTCCGGCCAATTGGTTTTCTTGGACAAACCTGTTAACCAGCACGTCTACTTTGATGCTCTGGACAATTTTGCCCTACCAACTCTGTGGCAATACTATGGAAACCGAGCCTTGTTGGTACCAGGAGGATAATGCACCGAGCCATAAAGCAAGGACTGTTACGGCGCGGTTTGACGATAATTCCGTATCGTGCGTGGACTGGCTAGCACAGAGCCCTGATCGTAATCCGATAGAGCGCCTATGGGATGAATTAGAGCGCCGCATATGAGGTTTGGAACCAAATTCTACAACTAAGCAAAAGTAAGCGGCAGCATTATGTACTGAATGAAAGCACATACCTAACGCTGTGTTTCAAAACCTTGTCGAAAACATATTTCGAAGGGTCAGTGCATGCATTAAGGCGAAAGGTGGACCGACACCGTACTAATGTATGTCAATAAATTCTATGTTGTGTTTCTCTTCTAGGAGTCGGTGACTTTGGTCAGTATAGTGTATGTCAGAGTGGCACGTATTTGATTGCTCCGTAGGAGTGCTTATATTACTCTTAGACTGATAATATTTTGTCATAATGCTTTTGTCATATCATATAATACTTTTGTCATATCAAAAACGATTTTTATATATGTGTCTGACCAAATATCATAACTGTAGCCTGATTACTTAATTGGTTTACAGGTCTGAAGTGGCAATGATGCAAAACAGCACAGATGTCACCGCAAAAAAGTACCGAGCAGTGATGGAATGTCTTTTCCTTAAAAGGGAACTCGGACAAACAAATTTATGATGAAATGTTGGTTAGATTAGACGATAAGTGCTCTTCCTACTCCACAGTCAAAACCTGAGTTGCTACGTTTAGAACAGGACATTTAATCACCGAAGACGAAGAACTTTCTGGAAGACAAACTCAAGTGACAATTCAAGAAAGCGCATATATCATTTATTCCATTATCCTGGCTGATGGAAAAATATCCACTAAAAGATAGCAGAGGCCCTGGCAATATCCCGAGAACGAGTAGGCATATTATTCACGAGATTTTAAAACAGAAGAAAGCTCTCAACCTAGTGGGTTCTCAAATGTCTCAAGGCTGACCAGAAGCCAGATCGAGTGATTGCTTTCACCAGCCATTTTGGACTGGTTTCGGCTGAATCTTGTGGGATTGTTAAACCGTCTCGTAATTATGGATGAAACGTGGATCCATATACACTGCTGGCCACCCAAAATGCAACACCAAGAAGGAAGCATCCGATTGGCTTGAAAGTCGCAGCATGCGTCGCCCGCGAGAGGAAATGCAGACGATTAGCATTGCAGGGCATATGCAAATCATGTGCGCCCAGCACGCCACCAAGAAGCACTATGAGAAGGGGGCACAGAAGGCAGGGTGGGTGTAAGTAGTGGAAGTGTGTTGTGCTGCCAGACCTATGCGTGGGAAGCTTCCTGATGCCTCGTAGCAGAATACGGCAGTCATTCCAGCACGTTTCGGAGTTCAACAGAGGACGAATAGTGGCTTATCGCGACAGCGAGTTATCGCACCGACGCATCGGCGCCCGTGTGGGACGACATCCAGCCTCAGTGAGGCGAGTATGGATTCGGCATGTGCAAAAGGGACGGACGGACTGACGTGAGTGATTGCTGCAGCCGCGGTACACCACCGAACGAGAGCACCGGCATGTTGTGCGGCGGGCATTGACGGCTCGCACCGCCACATCACGAACGTTAGCGCAGGAATTAGGGTGTGTTGCGCAACAACCTGTGTCAGCACGTACCGTTCGACGTCGCCTACAGGAGCGGGGACTTGTCGCACGGCACCAGTTGCTCCGATTACCATTGACGTTACACCACCGGCGAGTGCGGCTGCAGTGGGCCGTTGAACGCCGCACCTGGACTACGAAATGGCACGACATTTTCTTCTCCAATGAATCCCACTTCAGCCTGCAACACCACAATGGTCGGATCCACGTGTGGAGGCACCGCGGCGAGAGTTTGTATGACGCCTGCATTATGCATCGCCAAACCGGTCCGTCGCCTGGCGTTATGGTTTGGGGCGCAATTGTATATGACACCCGCACCCCTCTGGTACGCATCGCCAGTACACTCAACAGCCACCGCTTCATCTCCAACGTTTTGGAGCCTGTAGTCTTCCCTTACGTTCAGGACATGCCAGCGGCCACGTTTCAACAGGACAATGCGCACCCGCACGTGGCACGCATCGTACAACAATTCTTCACGGCCCACCAGGTGTCCACTGCTGCCCTGGCTCGCCTGTTCTCTCGATATGTTGCCCATCGAACACGTCTGGTCGCTGATCGGCAACCGAGTGGCCGGGAAAGCACCACCCGCGGCTACGCCTGATGAACTGTGGCAACGTGTGGAAGCAGCCTGGGCCGACATACCCCAAGCCCACATCCAAAGTCTTTTTCGTTCGATGGCGCGGCGTGTAGTGGCCGTTATTGCCAGCCATGGGGGCCACACGAACTGTTGATGTCTGTGTGTTCCGCAAGACGCACGGGCCTGTAAGCTCAATCGTTTCATTTTTGTATCTGTTGTTATGTGTCCAGTAAATATGGCTTTGCTATCTCGTATCCTTCTTGGTGTTGCATTTTGCGTGGCCAGCAGTGTATATGATCCAGAGACCAAAGAACAATCCAAAGAGTGGAAACACTGAGGTTCCCCGCGTCCAAAGAAGTTGAAGACACAGATGTCATCAGTCAAGGTGTTGGCGTCTGTCTTCTGGAACATAGATGGAATTTTGTTCGAATATTACCCGGAAAAGGGTGCAACCATCGCGGCAAAGTACTGCGTTACACTTCTCGACAAACTAAAACAACAACTGGTCTCCAAACTTCGAGTTAAGCTTTCGAAAGGGACGTTGTTTCTTCAAGACAATGCCTCTCCTCACAAAGCGGCCATTACGGAGCAGAAATAGGCTGATCATCACTTTGAAATTCTGAAACATCCGGCTTACTCACCTGATTTAGCTTCTTCGAGCTACTACCTCTTTCTTAACCTGGAAAAACACTTCTAAGGAAAATTCGTTTCAAGCATTGAGGATGCCACAGAGGCTGCGGAGGTGTGGTTTGCAGCACATCAGAAAGAAAATTTCTTGATGTGGCAAAAAAAGTTAGGACAACGAAATCATAAGTGTGTGGAGCTCAGGAGAGAATATGTAGAGCAAATATTTCTTTTCAATCCCGGAGCTCGTTGTTTTCTTTACAATAATGCCAAAGATTTACCAGCATTCTATCGTTTTGTGTATCCCTAATAATTTACTACCTCAGTGTAAATCACTTTCGGAAAACGTGCGCATTTTGATTTTGTAAAGTGCTTGAGATAAGACATGAAAGTTCTTTATGCATTTTGTTTACAGGATCTTTCTTGCCCAAAATATGTTTCAGACTTAAAAATTAGATTTCATACTTCTATAGCAGTGTTTTCTGCAGTCAATAATCGAAATTTTATGTGCCATAAAATGCCACATTTTTTCTGTGGAGACAGTTTATGGGAAACCCTTTAGGTACGAGAGAGTCGCAGAATCATTATGTCTGTGAGTCTTTTCTTTCGAGGGATAAAGCAATAATTCTGAACAAATCTGCCTACGAGTGCAAGCAGAAGAGGGCAAATGAAATCATTTTAGATAAATTATATACCCCCCCCCGATGGAAAAGCAGCACCACTTACACTACATCACTCCTAAGAGAATTTGCTAAAAAAGGTAAATTTCATAAATAAAATTTCTGAAATATTGAGAACAGTGCCCATTATGTTTCATCTAACCGAAGTTCTTTTGATAGTTAAACTTTTAATTGAGACATGGCACTCTCTAGAGCACTGACGCTTCATTACATTACATTGTTTCTTTCAAACAGGCTGTTTAGCAGAAGATTAAAGTTTAAGATAACACCTTTGTCGGGCACATTTTTTTAATGTTTGCTTCTACTTCAGCTAGTTTGCTTGACAAAAGATATTTAAGCCAACAGAAAAAAAAGAGCAGTAATTAGTGAAATAAATTAGTGAATCGATCAATTCTCATTATAATACGAGAGTTATGCTCGCATGGCCTTTAATGTAGATTGTAAGCTCTTCACTCTGTTGATTAAAAAATCTAATTATCTTCTTCCTTACATTTTGTATTCTGTGCTATCGAAATTACCTTAATTGTAGATATTTCATACAGTACCGTTCTGTTTTACCTGTTTCACCATTTCATTTGTATGAGGAATTTTACTTCTACTTTTCCTCAGTAGCCGAATAAGTCAACACACAGTTGTTTAGAGGAAAAAGGTTTACAAACCTCCCCGTATGTCCTTCTGGAAACTTTATTCACCTTTCCTCTAAAGAAGAATATGGCCGATACTTACAGAGAAAGGTCGCGATTTGGATACCGAGGATTTAACTGAAATTTGGCTATATATTGGGTTGTCGGAAACGTCATGACCTATTTTAACCATGTTTTGCAAAGGTCTTTTATTGATACAAAGAACAAAGAGCAATCAATGATAGAATCCCGTTTTGTTCGATGACCTTTTGCCACCTGTCAGTGAGCTATAGAATGCCTCGTTTATAGAAGGACCTGTCTTTCGTGGCGAAAAACGATACAAGGTGCTGATTTACAGCCTCATCTGAATTGAACGTTATGCCAAGCAAGGCCTTTTGAAGAGAGCAAAACAAGTGGAAGTCTGAAGGCGCAAGGTCAGGTAAGTACGCTGGGTGTGGCAACACATCCCACCCAAGGTCCAATAATTTTTGTCGTGCGATCAAACTTGTGTGTGGTCTCGCGTTGACGTGATGGAACACAACACCTTTACGATAAACGAGCTCTGGACGTTTCTCGATGATGGATTTGTTCAAACTGTCTAATTGCCGGCAGTGCACATTCGAATTGATTGGTTGGTTCCGTGGTAGGAGCTCGAAATGCACACCTTAAAAATCCCACCACACTGAGACCAGAACCTTCCGCTGATGAATGTCTGCTTTGGATGTCGTTTGAGGCGAAGCAGCACGTCGGGACCAAGACCGTTTGTGTAGCACATTGTTGTACACAATCCACTTTTCGTCACCAGTAATCAGCTGCTTCAAAAAGGATCGTTTTCCTCACGTTTAATGAGCATATCGCAGATATTCATACGCGCCGTCAATTGAGCTTCTTTGAGTTCATGAGGAACCCACACATCGAACTTGCTTACGTATCCCAGCTTCTTCAGGTGGTCGTGAACGCTTGAATGATGGATGTGCAATGTGTCTGCAATCTCTCGTGTCGTGTAACGTGGGTTTGACTCGATCAATGCCTTGATTTAGTCGCAACGTTTCACAAGCTTGACGCGCGTTCTTCCTTTTACGGAAGTAAAACAGTAAAATATGGCGAAAATGTACAGTTTGGTGTTCCATCTTCAACTTGATGTCAAATCTCCGCAAATCAATCGAATCGCTTACTATTCCTTTTAGACTACAACTAGAACTGGCACCTGTCGAATGCCATGGTGATAACAGAGCTGCGCATGCCTCTGGTACTTCCAAAACCGCCCAACCGCCATCGGGTGCCAAAATACGTCATGACTTTTCCGACAACCCAATATATAATTTTGCTATGTATGAAAAGAGGAAAATATGCAGTTTGGTTCATTTTGCAATCTCTTGAATTCAGCGATGTTGCGCCGAACAGGTACAATAAACATTAAGCTACGCATACACAGTCGTATCAGAATAATATGACAACCTACCAAATAATGGGAATAACTTACCTTTGGCACGGATAACAGCGGTGAGACGACGTGCCATGGACACAATGAGGCCCTGGAAGGTTGTCCGAGGAACCGTACCCATTCGAACTGCAGCAGAGTACGGAGGTCCGGGAGATGACGTGGTTGTGGGTCGGCACGTTGAATCTGTCGATCCAAATAGTCCCACAAGTGTCCTACGGGATTGAGGTCGGGCGATTTTGCTAATCAAGGGAGAACGGAGACATAGCTGTCGTGTTCCAGGAACCAGAACGCACACCTTTAGCGACGTGGCACGGCGCATGCTTCTGTTGGTAGACATCCTCACCACCAGGGTAAACGTCCAAAATGAAAGGATGCATGTGGTCAGCGAGAATGCACAGGTAGCCATTGGCGTTCAGGAATCAATCCACTGCTACCAGCGATCCCAGTCACACCAGGAAAATATCCCCCAGACATGCGCACTGCCACGGCCGGCCTGTACTTGACCGGAAAGTGTGTCCGGGTGTTGGTTCTAGTGTGCGTCTGACGTCAAATCCGCTACCGCTCGTCACTTCTGTGGAGTAGAAACATAAATTCGTTGGAGAAGACAACCTTTTTCCATTCTTCCACTGTCCAATGGCGGTAGTCTCATGCGAACTGCAGGCGTCGTTGCCGATAGACCTGCGTTTACATCGGCACCTTGACGCCGCGTCGACTACGGAGAACCATGCCTAACAGGGTTCGTTCTACTGTTATCAGGGCCACGTACCTGGGTGCTGCAGCGTTTATTTGCGTGGTCAATTGCTGCACTGTTGCATGTCGATTGCGCTTTACAAGTCAACGGAGGCGATGTTCTCCCCTGGGGTCGATGGCCTTTGGTGACGTCGCGAGGTACTCGGTGTGCCAGCGGTCCATTCATGGTAGACCGTTACTACAGTACCTCGAGAACAGCCAACGAAGTCTGCTGTTTCTGAGATGCTTCCACCTTTGGAGCGGCAGCCGATGATCATTTCTTTTTGAACGTCCGTCAAACCACTACCTCTGCCCAATTATGCTCACGTGACGGACTGTGGCTCATCTGTCCTGGCAGGCCGCTTATACATCTCCGTGTGGTCAACCTTATCACGTGTACTCTGTGACGCGCCTGGGCGGGTACACTGTGATTTCAGGGATGGTTATATTACTCTGATACAACAGTGTTTGTAATAATGCATATATTCTGTGCTAATATATGCGGAAAAGTCACGTTTTATGCTGTAAATTTAACTCTTTAGCGACCATGATACCAAAATTTTGTATTACACTAATAACCATAACGGCCGAGACTGTCTGTGTTGGTTCACTTCTTTGTTTAGTAACAACAAGAGTGACTGAGAGTGACAGCTGCTGATCCCTAATAGATCATGCAAATTTGAAGAGCAGGTAAGGGTAGGAAATCTGAATCACTCTAGACAGGCGTTTCAGGCGGCTATGGTCAATTGTGTGTACGGGCGTTTTGGGCGTTATGGTAGTTAAAGGGTTAAGTTTCAAGTGTACTTTACTCCAAACATGGAATTCGCAATATCGGGTTTTTTGGGGTTTTTTTTTTTTTTTGGAATGAATGTTTAACGACCACCGTTAGCAACTCGATGGGCTATTAGCAGCCGCCCGTCCCTAATTTAAGGTCACTGGTTCCAGGGAATGGAGGGAGCCAGTGCCGTAAGACTAACAAAACATCCATGCCTCGCCGGGATTCAAACCCAGAACCATCTCGGACGAATAATCAGAAGCCATCGCTTAGACCACTGCGCCACCGGGGCGGCATCGGGGTTTTGGCGTTTGACATCTTTGTTAGGTTTAGTTCTAACGTACAGTGGTACGAGGCAAAGAAGTATTATGGAAGAAAACTTGTCTGTTCGTCGTAATATTTCGTGATAACGTTCTTTAAATATTTGTCTGAAGTACTCAGAGGTGCCGCCCCGTTGGCGCAGTGGTCTACGGCGCTGGCCTCTGATCATTCGTCCATAAGGGGTCTGGGTTCGAATCCCGGTCAGGCATGGATGTTGTGTTCGTCTTACGGCACTGGCTCTCTCCCTTCCCTGGAACCAGTGACCCTAAATTAGGGACTGGCGACTGCTTATAGCCCACTGAGTTGCTCACGGTGGTCGTTAAACCTCCAATCAAAAAAAAAAAAAAAGTACTCAGAATGTTTTAGCCAAGCTCATTCTGGTTGAACATACTAATTTCGGTAACATTTCACACAATGGCGTCGATTTTTTTTTGCTGACCTCATCTGCCTAACTTAATGTTGCATTGCGCTTTTTCGACGCGATATTTGTCAATTCAAGAGATTGCGAAATGAACCAAAGCGCAGTTTTCCCTCTTTTTGTACGTAAAATAATATAACAAAATTTCAGTTACATCCGCGGTAGCCAAATCGTGGCCTTCCCTTGCTAGTGGACATACACTATCTGATCTAATCTATCTGGGCACTCGGCTATCCACAAACACCATATAATAGGAAAGAAATTAATATAGAGTTAGACCACCCTTTGCTGCTCTAACACAGTTACCACTCTGCAGGAAATCTTTCCACTAGATTTTGGCACGTTGCTGCAGAAATCGCCTTCCATTCTGCCACAATGATATTAGTCATGTCGGTCTGCGATGTTGGTTGGTTCGCCATGGCTCGCATTCCGTGTCACAATTCATTCCAACGATGCTCCATGGAGTTCAGATTGGTATTATGTGCAGGCAAGGCAAGTTCTTGCACACCCATATTTTCAAACCATTCCTGCCTAAACTTCGTTTTGTGGAATTGGTGCAGTGTTCTGTTGGTAATCGAATGGAAATTCAAAGAACTGTTGCCATAATGTTAGGATCACAGAATTATCGAGAATGTCATTATAGACCGTAGAAATAAGATTATTAAAAGAAATTGGATTAGAAATCAATGTTGATAAACAAAAATAATATCAAACCAACTTAATAATAGCGAAGCACAAGAAAATATTAGAATAAATTATAAAGATGCTGAATGTTTGGAAGAATACATATAACTTGGAAAACTAATTACCACAAAGAAACAGGGACTTATGGAAGAAATTGACAGAAGAACAAAAATGGAGTGGACAGTTTTTGGAAAGTTAGAGAAAATTCTGTGTAGTAAAATAAAGACGGAAAACAGAGCAAAACTTTTCAATCAGCGTATAATATCCATTATGACATATGGCGCTGAAACCTGGCTTATCAAGAAAAGCATCTTTGAGTAATTGCAAAAAACACAACGTAAAATAGAAAGATCTCTACTAAATATAAAAATTTATAACGTACAAGTTCGTCCGCATTGTTATCGAATCCGGGTCCCCTCACTCCGTAGTAAGTCGCTCTCCCAACTGAGCTAAGAAGACATATGCTCTCACTGCTATCTGCCTTTATCTCATATACGTCCTGCGGGACAGGCACGTCACATTTACTTCCCCCCGCCCAAGAGCGCCGGGCACATGGCCCACGGGTCAGCTGTGACCCTGTGTTGTTGTAGGCAGTCATCCCATGAAGAAAGTGCATTTGAGAAATCCTAGACAATTTGGTGTGTGGAACGTAACATCACACTGATTTATTTTTTCGAAGCACTGAAGAAGGGATTCCCATTTTTCCTGTCTCGCCGTGTGGAAAGAACATCACATCATTGCGAGAAACGTAGCAGCCGGGTCATTCTGGAAGTTTGGGCGCCACTATAGCGTACAAAGTTTTCCGCGCAGAGAATCGAACTCGGGTCACCTCACTCCGGAGTAAGTCGCTCTCCCAACTGAGCTACGCGGACATGTTTTATTAATCTTGTTATTCAGAGCAAAAGAAGAGAATTTGGATGCAGAAGGCACGTGCATTATAGCGCCAGAAAAGTAGATAAAATATGTAATATAAACAGTGAGATCGTAATATGTACGAGAAGCGTATGTACAATATATACAAGGTGGTACAACAATGAATATAACAACTACCGACTGGAGCATGTGCAACAAATGATAAATTTGTACAGATATTCCAAGCGAAGTAATATTTGCGAGATGTATGTATATGTACACGATTCAAGGCCAATAACAATAGTGACAATAAGAAAACAATAGGACGAAAATGCGTCAAAGATGACTCTGAGGACAGTGTGCATGACACAACATTACAATGTACACAGGTATAGTAAAAACAAGAGATATATGGAAGATATATACACAGATATATGGTAAATAATATGGTGAACAGCAAGGACAGTGCATAACCAGAACATGTGCGGAAAAGACATAATATCGTGCAGGATTATAAAGAGGGTGTAATATATATAATACGCATGTGTACAATCCAATATAGGCGTAATAACATAAGCCGAAAAACCGGATAAGAGAAGAAAGCATGGGTTTTAAGCAATGCTGGCAACAATAATAATCCTGATAATAATAATAATAACAAAACTAGCAGCAGGAAGACATAACGAAAACTACAAGGATGCAAGAAATATGCACAGGTTAAAGAGATGTGCATAAGTACAGTGAAAGCATGCAATGTGCAAAATAAGTATGTACAAATATATGACAAATAATATGATGAAGAGCAAATAACATTGAAGAGCTAGTGCATGTGCTGAAAAATATAAAATCGTGCAAGAATACGAACAGGATGTAATATATACAAGATGTATATGTACAGAATTCTATGCAGGCGTAATAACATGTGCCGAAAAATATGAGATGAGAAAAAAACATTGGTTCAAAATAATGCTGACAACAAAAATAATAATAACAAGTAATCTGCAGAAAGACATAAAGAACTGACATTATTCCAAGATCAGGTATGTATGAGGAGGCAAAGTCCGATTGACGCTGGGGCCTGCCAGGTTGGCAAGAAGTGAAGTGATGCGGTTGTGGAGGAAGTGTCCAGTGCGCAAGAGATGGACCAGATAGTCACGAAGAAAGGTACGAGGAAAGTCCTGGCGACGCTAAGGTGATCAAAGTAAAAGGCGGAGGTCGTCCGAAGGATCGGTGAACCACCTCCGACATGGAGACCAGACGGACATGAAGTGTGGAATCTTGTTGGCAGCTTGGGCGGAAGCAAACGCCAGACGTAGGCGGGTGAGGAAGCGGTTTCGGAATTGACAACACAGTGCGTCCCCTGCCTGGAACAGATATGACGGAAGAGCAACGGATCGAGGCTGTAGATAGAAACAATAGATGACATGTCATGCCAGGACAAGAGAATTTGCCAACGTGGTACAAAACCCCTATTATTCAGTGTTGCTACCTTGAAGAGATATATCTTATGGTATATAGACGACTGCGGATGGGCTTGGGCTAAGTCCCAAAAGGTCATGTGGGGCATGGCCCGGAAGTGCGTAAGAATGGCCAGCATTTGTGTCATCGTCTCAGCAAGGTGGTCCTGGTACGGTGCTGAGAATTTTCAAGACATATTGCGCTGTCGTCGACCAAAAATAAAGGCGTATAACGCTTCCTCAGGAACTGGTGTCTGAGGGAGGAAGGAACGTTCCAGTAGACACAGAAAATCTTCAAGAGGTAGTGAAGGAACAGCGGAAACTTCTAATTCAGATTCGACAGAACCACCAGAGGTGTTTGGAAGACTGGTTGAGCGGTCATGACCAACCTGGAAGGTGGCCGATGTTTTAGTCTTCTTCATGCGATGTTGAGGAACACGACGACGCTTCGTGTGGCTATGGGTATGAGCAGAGCCCGTTGACGAAATATCCGGCACTTTAAAAGGCGTAAAAGAATGTGCAGTGAAATCAGGCATAGATTCGAGTGAAGGAACTTCCGCTGAAAGCCGAGTAGAAGGCAGACGGCTTCCAGCAGGTACAGCACCAGACTCTTGTTGCGCTGGATGCGTAGAAGTGGAACAAGAAGACGCGGGCTGAGCCGAAGACATCGGTGGACCAACGGCTTTAGTACGACTTTCTTCATAAGTCGACTCCTGCTAATCGTACGCATGGGAAGCAGATGCTGTAGGAGGAGGTGAAGGATGAGGATGTCGTCCTGTCGACTTGGGGGCTGGCGACGCATTATGAAAGCAAAGGGCGCGAGGGTACCTTGTACCCTTGCAAATCAGGCAGATGGAGCACACAGTGATGGCAATTTGACGGAGATGCGTGCTACAACGAACACGAAGTACAGGTGGAACCCGAAGCATATGTTCATCCGATGGAAAGACCATTTGAATGTTACGACGGAAGCCCAGCAGGTACCGGTCTTCAGGCACATCAGGAAATAAGGAATAGGTATGAACTGGGCCAACAATTCAACCGTGGGGACTCAGATCAGCCATCAGTAGATCATTAGATACCTCTGGTGGTACAGGTGAAAAGCTGACGAGGACTGGCATCTGGGAGATAGGATCTCCCTGAAGGTAACGGTCTCCAATGGAAATCCCATTAGTCAGAACCTTGAGAGTATATTCAGCCGTGGTGAAATATTCAATCACTTTGCCAGGCTTTCTGCTCACATGAGCGATGGCAGTAGGAGGGACAGTCTTGCAAAGGGCGGCACTGTATGCAGTAGTTTAGTATTCTCTAGGCTTGGAAAGACGACTCTGCGCTCCAGAGTACTAACGAAGTCGTGCCCATGGGGAGAGTCCACCGGGAGATCAACATCAATGGAGTGAGCATCACGCGTCATCGGAAATTGGCATGTAGTGGAAGAAGGCTGAGGAGAACGTCGGGACTTAGCCGAGGTGACGTCAGCATAAATGAGGGTAGTAGTACGCTGCGATGAAGGTGGATCGGCAAAGGAGGGAGAGACATCCATTGCGTCATCCGCTGATTTCGGAGAGGACAGCAAATCGCCGCTTGGTGTTCCGAAAGAAGAAGCAAGATTAGCGGGGAGGGCAGCAGAAGAACGCTGAGGGTAGGAGGGGCCTAGCCTGAGCTGCCCATAACTGGTGCATGATCCAATAGGAGCTGTGCAAAGGCGCGTATCAGTTCCGGAAGCGAGGGCGGGGATTTTACTCTCGCCGGAAGCCGCCATTAGCAATGGCGATAAGAATTCCCTGTCTTGGCCGATTTAGCCAAGACAATAAACGGATGATTACTAGATAAATTATGCACTTACCGGCTTGGTAGGCGCACAGAAAGGCACACAAAAACTTAACGGACGACACACACACACAAAATAACGAACTAGAAATCCAGGATAAAGCAATAACCGATCGATGAAAGACGAGCTTGAAAATCAATAGCAATCCCGCGGACATGGGCTCTCACTGATGTCTGCCTTTATCTCGTGTGCGTCGTGCGTGGTAGGCAAGTCACAACTTCATGACAAAGTAAGGAATACAGATTTAAGATCCAGAACAAAATTTTTAGACATGGGTGAAAAGTTACTCAATTTAAAATGGAAATCGGCTGGCCATATAGCAAGAATGGAAAATAATAGATGGACTAAAATAGTAACACCATGGAGACAATACAAAGGAAACAGAAGAGTCGAAAGAGCAAAGTAAGATGGATGAATGACATAAACAAAACTGAAGGAAAGCTGTGGAATAGAAAAACGCAACACAGGAACATTTGAAAAGAGGTAAAGGAAGCATATAGCCTCAATTGGCGATAAAATGGATAGGGATTGGAATAAGCGTTAAGATTTTTGGGCAATAGAACTAGGGGGGGCCAGCCCAAACTATGAAAAACAGCCTCAGTGTATGGTGCCTCTTTCCCTAAACTTGACAGTTGGAACAACACAGTTGAGCAAGTTGCATTCACCTGGAATGTTGCACTCCCATAATCGTTCGTTAGACTCCAAGTGGTGAAGCGTGATTCATCAGTTCATAGAATACGTCTCTACTGCTCCGGAGTCCACTGGCACCAATATGTTCACTACTCCAAACGATGCTTGACGTTGATCATGCTGATTTTAGGATTGTGTGTTGCTGCTCGGCCCTGAAAACTCATTCCCCCTTGAGCTCTGAATGAACCGTTCAGCTGATGGCGTTCGTTCCAGAAGCATTTTGGAACTCGTTAGTGAATGTTGCTCTCAAGGACAGATGATTTTATCCAACCATCCGCTACAGCACTCGGCCGTTCCGTTCTATCATTTACGTGGCCTATAAGTTCGCGCTTGTCTTTTTGGTGGTCCTAGGCGTTTCCATTTCTCAAAAACACCACTTACAGTTGATCGAGAAAGCTTAAGCAGAACAGAAATTTCTCGAATGGGTTTGTTGCTACGAGTGCATCGTATGACCATGTCACGTTGAAATGGCTGTACGGCAGTAGAACGGGACGTACGGCTGGACTGCGTATGTGCCATTCTACTGTTCATGCTTGCCTAAGACGTTTTACAAGCCACGTGCGTGTTTTTGTACCAATATGGGCTATGGCTATTGTACGTTTTAGTGGGAAATCTGCTACTCAAATTGAGTTTCCGGATTATTTTTGTCATGTAGGGTGTTTTACTGTGCAAGTCCAAGGCTTATTCTATTAATATCAAAATTTCATCTTTCTGAATATCTTACCTCCACAACCTTCCGGTGAATCCTGTGCCTTTAATTTAAACTCCAGAGTTTATTTCTTAACCATGAAATTTCTATCTACATTTTGTCAATTTTCCCTGTGCACCAGTTTTAATTTTACGAGTCAGTTTGTTCTATTTTCTCTTCTTTCCTTCCGTCTTGGCCGATTGTTTTTCTAAAAAGACATGAAACTTAAACCGATAAACGATATACACTCACGGACAATGACATTTGCCCACCTAGAAAAAGACATTCTACATCTGCGAAATTTTGCAAATAGCTAGAGTGCGTACTGGTATGCAAATGATCCACGTTTAGTGTGAGTGCGCATGACAGCACACCCTGTGGTTTCGCTGCAAGCACGAACCGGCAGCCTTATAAACCGACGTGTAGTTGATGCCCCATGAAAGCAAAAAGCGCCGGCCGACGCAAGCAAAATTACAGTGACAAGACTGCCAGATAGACGCCAGAGAAGTCGATTTACGCAATTTATGGACTTTGAGAGAGGTCTGATTATTGGGCTGAAAACCGTAGGGTGCTCGGCGTGCTGTATAGCCCACCCCGTGAATCGTTCTGATCATACCGTCCCACTGTGTTGGGATCACTGGACACGTGACGGCACTGCCACAAGGCGGAGCGGCTCCGGACGGACCAGGCGAACCATCGGTAGAGTGGATCAACGGATCGTGCGCCAGGCACGAACGGATCCCTCAGACACCCAGTCCGCTATACAGGCAGACGTGGCGGCTCCTGTGTGCACAAGAACATTTTCCCGACGCCTCGCGGAAGCTAATCTGCGAAACCAGCGCCTCTTACGTGTGCTGCCATTAACACCGAAACATCGCTGGCTCCGTGTGCAGTGGTTCCAGGCCAGAGCGACGTGGAACGCCACAAACTGGCGATGTGTGATATTTAGCAATGAGTGCCGCTTCCTTTTGGGGAAAGATGATCATCGTGTCCGGGTGTGGAGGTCCCCGGGTCAACGGCACAATCCCTACCTCGCTATCAAGCGCCATACCTGCCCCAGTGCTGGCATTATGGTCTGGGGAGCCATTGACTACGATAGCCGATCAGCTCTAATTGTGGTACGTGGATCATTAACGGGTATGTGGATGAGATCCTACGGCTCCATGTGCTCCCATTCCTGGCTGGGATTCGAGGTGCGCTATACCAGCTGGATAATGCCCGCCCTCACACGGCTCCGGTTGCCCAGGACTGCTTATGTCATGTCCAGACACTTCCATGGCCTGCCCGCTCCCCGGACATGTCCCCTATCGAGCATGTGTGGGACCAGTTGAAATGCCGGCTGCCACCGTACCGCACTATCCGAAATTTGAAACACACCGTCCAACACGTGTGTGCTAATCCGTCGCAGGACAACAACAGGGTACGTCTGTTTGCCTCCATGCCGAACTGTATTGCAGCATGTATCGCCTCACGAGGCGGTGCGAAGCACTATTGAAGATGACCGGACTGCTGCCACAGATCCCTCTGTAATCGTGCTGCAGCTCTGTTTTAGCCATCATGTGTATCATTGATCTGTACTCTTACGTCCTTAAAATTTAAATTCATTCTAATGTTTCCTTCTTGGTTCGTGAATTTCATTTTCCGTGAGTGTAAAAAGTGTAACAACGATACAATAAGAATATCCGCTTTCTCTTTCTCTCCTATGAAGATGTTATCTCGAAGTTGATTCCTGGCTTTTTGACAGAAGCAGCAGATATGAAGAGTGCATCTATCTTTTTGTTATTGTTTTCTTGCAACGTTGAAACGAAATGCTCTTTGTCACAGTTTTATTAGGAGATCTTACCGTTTTATTAAGTAGGAGATTTAAAATTTGAATATCCACTGATTGCACAGGGTATTCTTAAAAGATGTATAATACATACACTTAGAGCGTAGAAATCATGGAATACATGGTTCGTGGACAATGCGTTGCTGTCAACATTCTCGCTAGTGGACAAACTCACCGTCTGGTAGATACATAGGTAGAAGGATATGAGTGTATTCGACGTTAGTGTGGATAAACGTCGTGAATTAACAGAGTTTAAAGGAGAAATGGTAGTGACTGCACAACGATTGGGTCACTCCATCGCGGAGGTAGTACAGGAATTGCACTTTCCCCGTTCAATAGTATCAAGAGTAGGTATATCGGAACTACGCTATTTACGGAATAACTTCGCATCGTTTAGAGAACTGTGTGCTGAGAAAGGTGGTGAATAAACGTAGCCTTCGACGTCTATCTCGCATAGTTGCAACCTACCTGAGAGCGACAGTGGCACATATCACGGCCGATTTCAACGAGGTAGGTGCCTGAAACATCTCCATCAAAACCATAAGTTATTCATTGACCGCAATAAGGTATGAAATTCGCAGTCCCACCGGAATTCCATTGTAACGCCAAATCACCGGACTGCATGCCTTGGCGAAAACCCATCAGCTTTGGACACGCGTCTCCTTCGAGGTGTCCCATTTCCACTTATTTCGCACAGACAGGAGGATACAAATCTGGGTAAACCCCACGAAGTGATGGATGGACTATGCTTGTCCACAAGGTACTGTTTAAGTTAGTGGAGGCTATGTTATTGTCTGGAGCGTGTATGCCTGCATGCATCTTCGAACGGTCCACACTACGTGTCCATTCTTGCAGACTATATTTATCCGTTCATCGTCATCATGCATCCACATGGCAATGAACTCTTTTCAGAAGTACAAAACACCTCCCCACCGAGCCGTGGTCACTAGAAAATGGTTAGGAGATCATTCTGCAGAATTTCTCAGCATGCAATGGCCTCCCTGTTTACAGGACATCAACATTGTGGTAATCTTTGGGATGCTGTTGAAAGGTCTGTTCGATATTTGGATCATCCTTTCAGGAAATCGATGAAATTCTGAAATACGGTGCAGCAAGCGTGGGTGGAGACAGCTATGGAACGAGGCCTATGGGACTTAATGCATGACTGTGTGATTGGTCATATCTGGGTGAAAAATGGGCCAATCCATTTCTAAATAGGTATCTAATGGTTTCTGTTCATTCAGTGTATTAGCACGTTTTTGATCTTGCAATTAGATACGGAAGAAAGTTTAATGTACACTGAAGCGCAATTGAATTAGAGACAGCTGGCTTTATGTAAATGTGGCGCTGTGGGCGGCCCTGTAAACGGAAACGACACGTATGCAGCGATCCG
Organism: Macrothele yani; assembly: GCA_039090855.1. Taxonomy (NCBI): domain Eukaryota; kingdom Metazoa; phylum Arthropoda; class Arachnida; order Araneae; family Macrothelidae; genus Macrothele; species Macrothele yani. The sequence goes on along the minus strand of CM077029.1, from coordinate 163,060,487 downwards.
ACAATATAAGGAGTGATGCGACGGGAATCAGTAAGAGTCAGACGCAGTATGGGTAAGACGAAGGATCTAAGCGCATTTGATCTTGGGCAAATTTTCCGGGAACGACGAATGCGTCACTCCATCTCGGAAGTTGTGCAGGCAATGGGTTTTCACGAGCCACTGTGTCACGGGTGCTCCCGTGAGTACATCGAATCCGGTAAAACCATCCCTGCAAGAGCCAACTGCCGTGGACACCAGCGTGTGGATGACCGTGGTCATCGTCGGCTTAAACGCATTTCAACAGCGGATAGACGGGCCACAGTGCAAGAAATCACTTCACAATTTAACGCTGGTGCACAAAAACGTGTAAGCAGCCACGCCATCCAGAACCATCTCCTTGTTATGGGTACAGAAGCCATCGACCCACGAGGGTACCGCTTCTGACCGCACATCACAGGGTGAAAAGATTAGCATGGGCGCTGGAACATCGCCACTGGACCCTAGACATGTGGAAAATGTTTTGCCTGAACTGATGAGTCGAGATTCACGTTGGTACATGCGGATGGCAGGATACGAGTACGGCACAAACCACATGAATCGATGGATCTTTCTTGCCAGCAGGGCACTCTTCAAGCTGGTGGGGGTGGCATATTTGTCTGGGAACTGTTTACGTGGACTGAAATGGGACCCCTGGTACGTGTGACATCGTCTCTCACAGGTCAACGTTACCGGGATATCCTGGACGCCCATTTGCTCCCGTTTGTGTGTCTTCAACATCCCGCTGGAGACCTTATCCTGCAACATGACAATGCACCATGCCATGGCTCCCGAATTGTATCCGAATGGTTGGATGAACACTCCACCGAAGTGACCTCGCTTCCTTGGCCAGCTAGGTCACCTGATCTCAAACCTATCGAGCACATCTGGGATGCCATCGATAGAGATACTCGAGGCTCTGACCCCTTCCATCAAATCTTCGTGAACTGTGGGAGCTTGTTCAGGGTTCGTGGATCCAACGCTTCCGGTGTCTTGTCGAGTCCATGCCGAGACGAATCGCCGCTGTCATCAGGGCGAGAGGTGGTGCTACACATTACTAGACACGTATCTGTAATTCAATTGCTCTTCAGTGTATTTCAGCTTCAAAATATCGAGACCATCAGCAGCATAAGTTTTCAAATCCATGTTGTTGTTCAAATTTGTAGTGTTGTGTGTTCATGTTCCCTCTTAATCAGTGTTTTTTTTATTCTCTTAAATGAATGATTTTTTGGTGATCTTAAAAATTTGCATCGAAGTTCCATGAAGCGATCTTTCCTGAAAGATAATTACACCATGCATTGGAATTCAAACGGAACGCAGTGAGAAAGTGATAGTGACAGTGATTTCCAGAGCTGAGACCGAAAAACGAAGTAAACATGTCTGAAGAGATTTCTGCGGAATTACTGAACTTTCAAACGCTTAATCCTCTACATACATTGGAATGGTCCCGGCTTTTTTTTTTTTTTTTTTTTTGATTGGAGGTTTAACGACCGCCGTGAGCAACTCAATGGGCTATAAGCAGTCGCCCGTCCCTAATTTAGGGTCACTGGTTCCAGGGAAGGGAGAGAGCCAGTGCCGTAAGACAAACACAACATCCATGCCTGACCGGGATTCGAACCCGGACCCCATTCGGACGAATGATCAGAGGCCAACGCCTTAGACCACTGCGCCACCGGGGTGGCAATCCCGGCTTTAGGCAACGTGTGCTGAATTTTTTTTTTTTCGAACGGAGGTTTAACGACCACTGTGAGCAACTGAACGGGCTATACGCAGTCGCCCGTCCCTAATTTTGTGCCACTGTTTCCAGGAAAGGGAGAGAGCCAGTGCCGTAAGGCAAACACAACATCCATGCCTCACCGGGATTCGAACCCGGACCCTTCACGAACGAATGATCATAAACCAGCGCTTTGACCAGTGCGCCACCGCGGTGGCGGTGCCGAGTTCGGTTAGGCTCCGAGATGAACTTTTTTTTGTCAAATGGTAGAGTATATAAAAAAAAAAAGAAAACAAAATACCCACCGAGTATCGAGACGATGAGCGATTACGATTAGAAACGATGAAAAGTCTCGCTGTCACTGGAATAATCCAAATAAACACATTATGTTGCATAAAGGAGCGTTCTTTTTTGCGTTAAACCTTAGATCAATAAGCGCGAGTATTGTTTGCTGTTGTGTATCTTTCATATGTAAGTGATAAACTGTGCAATCCTACATAAAAAAGAAAATCATAGGGTGGCATCAACAAATACTCTCGCTCCGATAGATTGGCAACAACACTGCAAATCACTACAAATTATAACATTAGCGTGCATCTCCGAACGCACTATGTATCGAATCATGTCGCCAATGGGCTATTGCATCCAATAACCAGGTCAAATGCCGATGTTGTCAGCGCTGAAAACGAAAGCGCTGCTCTTGTATACGCTGGAGCATCGACATTGGAACTTGAAGAACTGCTTAAAGCGTCACCTTTTGCATCATGCGGATGATAGGATCCAAATTTGGCGGAGGCAACAGAAACCATCCTATCAGGTGTCAACAGTACATGCCGGTACGGTATTCACCAATGGCATGTTTTTCTGGCATGTGTTAGGCGTCCTATTACATATCAAAAGACATCTGAACGTCACGGAATGTCTGAAAATCTCGTTGCCGAAAACATTCTTCTTTTCATGGGTGCAGCTTACCCTCAAGCAAGAGGAACAGATTCAGAAAGATAATGCACCCGCTCACAAGGTTCGTATCATCATAGAATGACTCCAGAAACATGCCCACAAGTTTTCCTTGCTTTAGTGACCCACGCAGTCCCCAGATTTAAGCCTACATCGATCATCTCTAGGAAGAGGAGAAATGGGTTGTTCGGTGAGTCTGTGCCGCCATCCAATTACCAGCAACTGCGTACCTCAATCACTGTTGCCAACAGCCGCTAAATCTAGGGGTTTTTGGATCGGAGTTTGCGAAAATATTATTTTGGGATTGGATTAGCTACCTTTTTTTTAGGGTATTTCTTTATGTATCTACCGATTTCAGAGACTTTTTAAATTTACTATTTCAAGTTTTTAAAATTCGGTTTTTGTGTTTCCTCTCGCAGAAATATTGCATCATTAAATCAAAAGCTCTATTTTACCTAAATAAAAATATCAGTAACACAAAACAGAAAAGAAAATGTTTCTTGTCTTTCAAGAAATAATTTCAACTTCAGTGCTATAATTTAGTGGTCCACCATATTTTGCTTACTAAGTTTTTTAGCTAGTCTTATTAGCCATTTTAAAATTGCAACTGTATTCTCTCATCCTAAGTCTACTTGCGAAAACACAAATTTGCCGGAGATGGTGATCGAACACCCATCCCTCTGTTGTGGAGCCAGATTGCTTTACCATCAAGCTAGACCGACGGAATTTATCGCTTCAGCTTTGTCGATTTGACACGTGCTTCGCCTCTGTAGTACGTCATATTCTATTGGATCATATTAAGTAACAGCGGTGTAACATTCTCTTCTTTTACATTGTTAATTTAAAGTAATAAATAAATAATAATATTGCGTCATTAGATTTTAAATGCCACACAAATAAGTACAAAATATTTAACATGATTTACATATTTTTGCGCACTTTTTTTCACTTTTGGGGACTTTTTATAACTGATTTGGAGATTTTCAAAATGACTGAGTTGTTCTATATCCCGACTAATTCGCGATGTTCTAACGGAAGGGTGACGCAACACTCTATTAAGTAGGTATACCAAAACTACTGACACCTCACTTTTCTGACACCAATGTTGCTTAGAAGAACACCATAGTCAGACAAACATCTCTGCTTATTTGCCCGTTACTTCAGGTAACTGAAAATAAGGAGGAGGGGATTGCCAAATTTTTCAAAAGTCGGTGTCTTTCATTTTCTTATTTGCTACTTAGAATGAAGTACAATAAAATAATGAAAAGAACTTCACTGTTGTTTTTTTAATTATTATAAAGTATTAAAAAAAAACAAGTTGCAATGACAAAACCAAATGTTATGGAAAATCATATAAAAAAAGGGATAAATGTCTTGTAAAGTGGCCCTCAAAAACAACATGGATTTCAAGCACGTAATATTAAAAAAACGGCGTTAAGTGAGCAAGCAAAAACCTACACTCTTTGAAAGAATCGAAACAAATGAAAGGCATTAAAAAAGTGAAACACACTGAGAAAAAAACAACAGTTTCCGTCTTTTTGAGATGCGGTATCAAAATTGATACCAGCTAAAAAGTAAGGTTTTCAACAACATTCCTTCCATCTTTAAAAAGTGTAGCTTTTATGACATTAGTTGCTTACATCTCAACAAGGCAGTTTTTGCAGACAATGCGATTTTTTTCCATAAAACATCTTTTACGGGACAGTAGTTTTTGTGGGATCCGCATTTACTTGCGCCCTTTTTTTCTCCATAGACCACGTATTTCAAATGCTCTTGGGGGAATTATATAAGAAGGGCAATCGTTCGGAGGGTTAATACTCTTAAATACACGTAGCGTTAAAAGTATCGAAATAAATAAGAAAAAAGTGTGCAAACAAAAGGAAATATTGTAAAAACGCTGAAGGGTAAAAAAATAAGTCATCGAAAGCTGTTAGAGAGAAAATGTTGTTGTACGTTAGTACCATGCGTTTCCAAGAAAAGTAATTAGTTTTTTTGTGTGTACAGGAAAAAAATATCATCTTACAAATTAAAACTTCGAGCAAGTCAGTGATCCCTGGAAATTCAGATAGTCTTGAAAAGAAAAAGAAATACTTGAACAAACAATAAAGATCTCAATATACAAGAGTCAATATAGTATTCGACGAACCAACATACGGATGCGATTTTATTGTCGTAAGAAAAAGAAAGCTCAAAGCCCTAAATTTCTCAAAGCGGATTGGTCACAGGTAATAAGAACAAAGTAAACAACTGAAAAACACCATGCCTCCCCGCCGCCCCCACCAGTGACACTTTATTCGAGGCAAGAGTATGTATGAAATGAAACATGTTGTACACTCAGCAGACAAAACATTAGAGATCGGGGTGATGGGAAGTAGATATGGGTATCCACCGCGCAGAGTGGAACAGACGCAATCATAAGTTGGCTGACAGCAGGGCTTCCCAACAGAGTATCGTAATCGACGAACATGGGTAAACGTGGTGATCTGAGTGACCTTGATCGTGTGCACATTGTTGGCGTAAGACAGATGGGTCATTCCATCGTGTGTTAACGGGAAATTTTGAATTTTCAGTAACCTTTCCGCTCTTCTTTTCGTACATTAACAGAAAAATTCCGTTCTCACTTTTGCCGTATTCATATGGCGAAAAACGTTTGGTCATACGAGACATTCGTGAGAATACTTGAGGTTTGGTTAACAGTTAAATTTCAATCGTCTGTCGAAGGATCCAATTTTAAAGTTCTGTAGCGAGATCAGAATTATGGATAGCATATCGCATGTATTTTGATTGCTGTGGTGGAGGCCATTTCTTCCCTCTCCTATTTTGTGTACCAGATATTGTGTTACCGTAAGATACCGGGTACTTAAGTTATCGTACAGGTGATTGTACGATGTCTATGTATCAGTCTGTGGAGTCCTTAAGATAAAAGCTATATAGCTATCTAGAGTAAATTTTATATTTAGAAGTTTTGTGAAATAATACTATAAAACAGTACATTTCAACTTTTCTTAAAGATAATTGAAAGACATTGTCAGTTTGAAAAGATCTGAATTTCCAAAACATTCTCTTGCTTCGAATAAAATTATTACAAAAGTATTAAAAAAATAATAAGCTTCAGCAGAAAATAAAGCGATTAAATCACTCGCATAAATTTCATCGTCTTGCCATGAGAGTTTTACGTTGAACGTGAGCGCCACTTCTTAGTCTTTCTGGCTCAGTGGTTAAGACGCGCGGATTCTGTTGAGCCAATCCGAACGACGTGGGTTCGAGTCACACTCGGCGCAAAAGGATTCTTTGGCGTAAAAGGATGAAAAATGCGGGCCGCCCTAGTGGCGCAGTGGTCTAAGCGATGGCCTCTGATCATTCGTCCGAAAGGGATACGGGTTCGAATCCCGTGAGGCATGGATGTTGTGTTTCTCTTACGGCACTGGCTCTCTCCCTTCCCTGGAACCAGTGACCCTGAATTAGGGACGGACGACTGCTTACAGCCCATTGAGTTGCTCACGGTGGTAGTTAGACCTCAAAGAAAAAAATTCAGCGTTTCTGATTTTGCCAAATTTCTGTATAAATACGGAAAATCCTGAAATGAACATTTCTGAAATAAACGGAATTACTGACTACAGGAAATCTGTTAAAAATATGAAAGTTAAAAAAGATGGGAACTTGTTAAAACGGAAACTTAATTAAAAGACTGACACCTACTAGCAACTTTGCTGCACGTTATTTTCAGAAATTTTCCGTGAATTCATACGCCACTTATTTTGTTTACAGTGTACTTATCAAGAGGATAACTCAACTCTTTTCTCTGTTCAGCAAATCGTTATTACAAACTGCTCTCGTTAAAAATCATTATCTCAAACAGCTCTGCATTTAACAACTCATTAGTCCGCTCTGCACTCTTCCGTGATTACGATGTATTGACCTCTGAGCCACTGCCTGTGATGCCAAACTTGGAAAACTCGTTGGAGAAGTAATGCGTCGTTAAGTTCAGAAAATGTTTAACGAGGAGAAACGAAATTTACATAAAAACACGAAAACTGAAAAGGAAAGTTAAATTAGAGGTATAGGTAATACCGTTTCAATATGCCTTGGTATATTAACCTTTTAACCAGCTGGAACGAATTTACTCGGGGTTAGCAAAATGGGCTGAAATCAGCTCCAGCCAATATATTCGTTGTCTAAAAAAGACAACAACAAGCGATCCTGCGCATCAGAAAGCGCTGCTAGCTTTGTTGTTCAAAGAAAATGGTCATTTACTGGAGTGATTGACACTAGGGATGAGTTCGGGCTCAATTTTAGGAGCCCGGCCCCGCCCAAGTCCAAAGGCCTAGAGCCCGGGCCCGGCCCGCTGTCTTTGATTACATGTGTTTGTTCAGCCCGGGTTCTTGAAAAATTTTGCTTATCAAGGCTTGCATTTATGCATTATACACTGGCCAAAGATATGGCCCGAGCAAGGATTAGTTTAAAAGTCATTAGTTTAAAAAGTTTAGTTCAGTTAATCCACTTCACAATACTAATATGTTTTTAGAAATACTACGCATAAAGCCAAATGTTCTAAAATGTGGATTGTGCTATATTTCTGCTGTCTAGTACCATAGTATCACAGCTGGTTTCACGAAATGGGTTTCCTATATTTTGTATTGCATGAGTAACAGACTTGATATTTTTTTACAAATGCCATCTCTGATTGCTTGTTAGCCTCGATGTGACTCTCATCTGTTCCCCATATTTTCGTCTTGGTAGAGTTAAATTCTTGAATTAAATAGGCCATTTCAGGACCAGAGACCATAAAAAGGTGGAGAGCTGTTTTGTTTTCTGTCAGCCCTACAGCACCCTCCATCACCTTTGAGTGATGCGTTATTCTGTTCATGGGCCTGATGTATGGCAATAGCAGAGAACGCGCGCTTTGACTTTTTTGTAACAAACTTCCCTTTTATGAATTCTGAATAGATGTTAACGTGGTGCTTTTTAAGTGAAGCCATATCACGTAAGTGTACAGAAACCGATCGTGCATAGTGAGTATGGTTCAAAGAAAGAAATCAGGAAACGGTCTATTATAGCGCTTGTACATAGAGCTGGAAATCTCCTTCTCACATCGCTTTCACATAAATCATCAAAAGTAATTCTAGTTTTAGAATGATGTATCAGAATCTATATTGTGTACGTACATCATTTCTTCATTTACACTAGTCTTCAAGTAACGTAACTTGACTGCAACCCTCTATGTGTCGGCTGCAGTCATTGTAGGCCTGCTGCAGAAGTAAATAGAGACTGCTGGCTGTGATTTGATGAGCTCGACGAGTACGAGTCACATGGGGACCTTTTGTAAACAAAATAGCTTTTTCAGCTGTGGTAATATCAGATTTAACAAGTGCCCCAGTCCACCTACTATGCTCCAAGAGATTTCCAAGAACCTTGAGAACTGCCATCTCAATATGCATCCCATTAATAAGTTTAGCCATAAGTTGTTGGCCAGTTTAACTGGATTTGTTATGCCAATTCGTGAAGCGGCTGGTTAAATGTAATGATTGAAATCTGCCCAGGATAAAGGCTGTCAATAGCTGGCTTCACAGTATCAATTGAATATAACGGTAAACACTTTAATTCGTGCATAAATACTAGTATTAAAAGAAATCCGTCTTGTTGCACGGTGATATTTATTCAGCTAAAAAACGAAATCTATGTACAGGTTAAAAAACACATGAGCACTTTCGGTGTCACAATGACACCTTCATCAGATGTGATTTCACCATGTGGTTACATGCTGGTCTTAAGTACATGGAGCAGATGCATCATGGGAAAGGTAATGTCAGTGTCATATGATATAACAGTTAACAAGACAGTCAAAAAAACATAATTAGCCAATAAAAATTACTCAACAGCACAATAACTATTGTTTGTGCACAAAAACGTGTAAGCAGCCACACCATCCAGAACCATCTCCTCGCTATAGGGTACAGAAGTAATAGTCCCACGAGGGTACCGCTGCTCACCGCACATCACAGGGTGCAAAGATTAACATGGGCGCTGAACATCACCACTGGACCCTAGACATGTTGAAAAATGTTGCCTGGACTGATGAGTCGAAATTCACGTTGGTACATGCTGATGGCAGGATACGAGTACGGCGCAAACCACATGAAGCGATGGATCCTTCTTGCCAGCAGGGTACACTTCAAACTGTTGGGGGTGGCATTCTCGTCAGGGGACTGTTTACGTGGACTGAAATGGGACCCCTGGTACGTGTGACATCGTCTCTCACAGGTCAACGTCACCGGGATATCCTGGACGACCATTTGCTCCCGTTTGTGCGTCTTCAACATCCCACTGGGGACCTCATCCTGCAACAAGAAAATGCATCGTGCCATCGCTTCCGAATTGTATCCGAATGGTTGGATGAACACTCCACCGACGTGACCTCGCTTCCTTGGCCAGCTAGGTCTCATGACCTCAATCCCATCGATCACACCTGGGATGCCATCGACAGAGATGTTCGAGGCTCTGACCCCTCTCCATCAAATCTTCGTGAACTGTGGGAGTTTGTTTAGAAGTCGTGGATCCGTATGTCCTTCCCAACGCTTCCGGTGTCTTGTCGAGTGCATGCCGAGACGAATTGCCGCCGTCATCAGGACGAAAGGTGGTGCTGCACGTTACTAGACAGGTATCTCAAATTCAATTGCTCTTCAGTGTAGATGCTTTACACAATGATCTTCCAGCTGAGGCAGGCATGTCACAAAAACGCGTATTGGGTTTGTATTAACGGAGCTATTTCCTTCAACACTCTGACGCGCGAATTTCGTAGAACTATCAGCATTAACCTCTGGAGATATCTTCCTTTTCTCTGCTCTTTGAAGTTTTGTTTTACTGAAGTACATTCTACATGATTCGTAAAACCGAGCTTTACGTCGTACCAATGTTGCTTCGATACCTCCACCTTCTTCCAGATGCGGCAGAGTAAGTACCCTTAGTAAACACTAAACACTACTAAACCCCACAATCAGGCCGGAAAGTGTTTTATAACCAGCTAGTTACCTTTGTATCACGTTTAGTCTCTGCTGGACAGCGAAGAACCTACAAATTGTATTCATATGTGTTCTATTCTGTTTCTGTGATTTGTATAGATATATCTGGCTTTAAAGAATTCATCAGCTTATGCAGTTTATCCACATTTTTATCTTTTGGTTTTCTGCACAAATTGTTATGCACACATCTTCGTCTGTGCAAAAGCATAATAATATTGCACTACTCTTCTGCTCAAGTTTGTTCATTTTATGATCTAATGGATGTTTTGTACACTATCTATAACATAACATCACGCAAATTCACATTTGATATGGAGGTTACAACTTCAAATAACATACGATAGAGCAGATTAACAATTTTCCGTGTCCACCATTTTGAATGTCCGCCATTATTGGAGGGGGGGGGAGGTGTCTGCGATGGCCTCATAGACGAAATATGACTTTTGTATATGTAGTACATGGGCTTGAACTTTCATGCTTCTATCATCAATAGTACAACTCTTGCAAATATTTCACTTCTCTGCCGTACTGTAACTATTCCTACTCAGACGGGGTCCAGAATAAGTTTCCAATCTAAGGCCTCTGGTTTCACAATAACTCTCCACCCGTAAGTCTTTGTGAACTCGAACACGGGCATATCTCGGATCATTAGCCTGGACAATGCTATTTTATTAATCCGTATTATTCTGATTAAATTTTAACAATAGATTGTAATTCCTGGTAACGTAACAACCTTTTAGAAATTCTAAAAGCTTGCGAAATGTGTGTCCAATGAAGCACATTTGGAATGATTTAATTAGACATGTGGATGACAGAAATAATCCATTTAATAATATGTGCTGTTTAAGTAGTTAAAATACCAACAATCTAAATAATACTACATCAGTGAGATCTTTTGTGACCTGTATGATTGTACACAGATCTAATATAAAATGACAGTTAACCGACACTTTTATGTCACCACGGAAATCCTTCTATTGTACAGGGAGAAGCGAAAGCACTTTCTCTTGGAAATGAAAGTTACAGAACATTGTACGAAGCGACTATTTTGAAAGATGAAATCAGGAAGCACTAGTGCTTTCAAAACACGGAATTCTGTCTTTGAGGTAAAAGATTTACTCCCGTAAATGCCATAGAATTACCTAAATTTACTTTATATGCTTTCAGAATTCGATTTCTAATCTCTCTTTCGAATTATTCTTACCTTGAGTATAATTCCAATAGCAATGAAGTAATTCTTGAAAGCGGTCGATGGCTTTTGCGGCCGTTCCGCATGTCATTGTACAATCCGTCAATCTACAAAATAGGTTAATTCCTAAAGAGAGAGCATTTCTTTCTATACATTAATGTTAACCATCTTAACGAGGTATGATTTTTAAATTCTGAGTATATATTGTTCGATCAGTTGTGAAAAGCGATAATTAATTAAATCATGTTACCTATAAACTTTATCTATAAAGCAATCTACTAAACACGAGAGCTGTAAAAAAGTACTAAGCTTTAATGTACACTACATTATCAAAAGTATTCCTACCTTAAGGAGTATAATTCCAATAACAATGAAGTAATTCTTGAAAGCGTTTGATGGTTTCCTCTTACAATTTTGCTGCCGTTGAGCATGTCACTGTACAACTCGTCAATCTACAAAATAGATTAATTCCTAAATAGAGAGGTATGATTTATACACTGAGTGGCCACTTTATTATGACCACCCGCTCAGCACTTTGTTTGGCCACCTTTTGCCTTTAATACTGCGTTGATTCTTCGTGGCATGTACTCCACGAGATGTTGATAGGTGGTTTGCGGAATCTGAGACCATGCTTGATGAATAGCACTTTCCTGGAGTGTGAGATTACAGGGTTGTGGATCCAGCTGTATGATGGCTCGTTCAACTTCATCCCACAAATTATTAATGGGGATGAGATCTGGAGATTGTGGGGGCCACCTAAGCAAAGTAAACTCACCGGCATGTTCCTGAAACCAATCCTGTACAATACAAGCACTATGGCAGGACGCATTATCTTGTTGAAAGTAGCCATCGCCATTGGGATAAACCATCCACATGACAGGATGCACTTGGTCCGCAACGATGTTTAGATATGATGTGCCAGTCAGACGTTGATCAACACGAATTAAAGGGCCCAAAGCATGCCAGGAAAACATTCCTCAAACCATAACGTTGCCTCCACCAGCTTAAAGGGTTGTAGCAATGCATTTGGGGTCCATGCTTTCGTGCTGTTTCCGCCAAGTTCTCGCTCGGCCATCGGCATGGTGTAACTGAAAACGTGATTCATCGGACCATATAATTTGTTTCCAATTATCAACTTTCGAATCATTGTGCTCCTGTGCGAGCTGGAGATGTTTTCTCATGTTAACTGCAGACAGCAAAGGTGTTCGAACAGGCCTTAGGCTGCCATATCCCATCCGATGCAGTGTACGACGAACAGTGCGTTCAGAGATCATTTGATCGGAACCTTGATTAAGATGGTCTGTAATTTGCTGCACTGCTGCCCTTCTGTTGTCTGTTACCAGTTTGGACACTCTCCGTTCCGTCCTAGCAGTCACTAGTCGATGATGACCACACGTTACACGTAGAGACCCAGTTTTTGGCTGACAGTCCAGTCTTTAAAAACTTTAACAACAGATGCTCTGGAACATTTCACGAACGAGGCGGTTTCGGTGATACTCGCTCCATGGCTCCGAGCTCCTACAATAATCCCTCGTTGAATGTCCGTCAAATCGCATTTTTTACCAATCTCGTCACTAAAAAATTACTTCTACTACTGTCGCAAGCACTAAGCTTTCCCTTTTTATACTAGCCTCGCCTTCTGGCGGCAACAGCGAGCAGCCATAGCTCATTTGCTTAAAACTGTCAGGTGGTTATAATAAAGTGGCCACTCAGTGTATACATTAATGTTAATCGTTATCTTAATGAGGTATGATTTTAAGATTCTGAATATATACTGTTCGATTAGTTGTCAGAACAGACAATTCATTAAAGCATGTCACCGATAAACTTTTTAAAGTAATCTGCTAAACACGAGAGCGGAAAAAAAGGTACTAAGCGTTTATGTACACTACATTGTCAAAAGTATTCGAACACCCCAATGTTTGCGACAAATCTCAGTTACTCGTAGTAGCTAGCGGGTACACCTTTTGCTTGTACGACAGCAGCAAGAAGTCGAGGCATACTATCAACCAATTTCCGGTAGGTCTCGACAAGAACGTCTCGCCATTTGTCCTGCATAGCTGCTGCGAGAGTGGGGAGCGAAGACGGTCGTTGTGGTCGATTTCGTATTCGCCACTCCAGTTTACCCTAGATGTGTTCTGTAGGATTAAAATGAGGACTCTCAGCAGACCAGTCTAACAATTCTACCTCATTTTCAAGAGACCAGCCCTGTACTGGCCATGCAGCGTGACAGGGAGCTAGATCGTGTTGGAAGAGACAACCGTTATTCCCGTAATACTGTCACATTGTTGGTAGGGCAGAATTATCCAGAACGTCGTGGTACACTTCAGAGTTCATGGCTTGTGGTATAATAAACAATGGGTGGAGTCCCATCCACGAAAACAACTCCATACCATGGTGGAGCTTCTGCCGAACTTAACAGTTGGAAGAACACAGTCCGACGAAAATCGTTCGCCAGGCTGTCACCAAAGCTAAACACGCTCATACGATTGGAAGAGGGAAAAGCGTTTTTCATTATTCCAAATAACACCTTTCTAGTTGCGAACAATCCAAAAACGACGGGAGATTCATAATTCAAAATGGCGCTTCGCATTCACGGTACTTATGTGTGGCGTGTGTGCCGTTGCTGTACCATAATAACCAACACTGTACAACTCTATGTGGGTAGTTATGGTACTAATCGAGCCATTACAAGCATTTCCTACTTCAGAAGCGATGGAAACGGCAGAGGACGAACGGAATTTCTTAACATTACTTACTGTAGCTCTTCTGTCACGTTCCGTCAGTTTGTATAGCCTTACGGAACTTTTTTTTTGTTGCAGTTGCAGCGTTCTGCTTCATATCTTCACGACATCACTTAAAGTCGATTTTGGTATGTTTAGTTTAGCTGCAATGCTCCGTATGGAAACGTTACTCAAATGACATCCTATGACCAGCCCACACTGGAGCTCGGAAAGTTCACATCCACGCGGCATATCCGCTGCAAAGTTACTGTTAACGCAACGATGAATGAAGAAATCCTCAGATAGATTTAGAGTCCTTCTCGCTCCAATTCACAGCGCCTCTTGCAAGGATGAAAGAAGAAACAAATTTAGAAGTAGGGTGCCCTGATAGAATTGGTAAACAGAAAAGTTGGTAAAAATTAGCCTTTCGAGTATACGGATTTCCTGGAAGTTGTAAGATGCCCTGCGTACTATACCTGTTGTCTCATACTCAAAAAGAACCCAGGCACCAGGAGCAGGAAAAGGGGGAGCCTAAAAAAGGAAAGAAAAAGGCATCATCGAAAATACCCCACCCCCCACCAAAAAAAAAAAAAAAAAAAGGAAGTATAATTTTTTTCACTGAGATGCTCTGAAAACGGGCCTTACAATTTTTCTTTTTGCCAACATTGCTCACCTTTTGCGAAAATTAAATTCCGAACGTAATGGGCCCCGCAAGTTTCGGAAATCGAGTTGCAAACTAAATAGACGCCAGACGTTTCCAAGCTTTAGACTTAATTTCACATTTTCGCACATATCGAAAATCTTTTTTTATTCTTGCTTTACAAAATTATACAGGCCTTAGAAAAATCAATCAGTAGGGAGTGTTGGAAGCATGCACTTTTCCCTTAAAAGGGCCAAGCTTTAATTTATTTATATATTTATTTTATTTTTATTCTGTCATTATTCTTCAAGTTGTGCAACTGCAAACCTTCCCGCAGAAACTGCAACAAGAATTAAACTTTACGTTTTATAATCACGTACGAGTTAATTAATTTAAAAGCTCTTTTTTATCTTGAAAAGACATATTTGTATTTTATTTATAATATAAATAAAAATAAAATAAATATATAAAGATAAATAATTACCTGTTTTATAAAAAAATTTTAATAAATTTATATAGTATTTTTTATATAAATAAATAAATACATTTTTATTTATGTAAAAATAATAATAAAAATAATAAATAAAATAAAATCAATGTAAAAATAAATAAATAAATCTTTATTAAGAAATTATTAATAAAAGTAATTTATTATTTTTTAAATAAATAGATATTTTTTTTATTTTTTTAACATAACAGAACATTATAGCTTTATATGCGTACCTCCCCACTCGTAGCGCAATAGCCTGCGTTCTTTGCACTTATGCAAATACTTGGTAGTGTGTCTGAATACTTTTGATAATATAGTGTATATCACGTAATTCTTGGTTATTTTTATTCTGACTTTATACACATATTCATTCGTCTCTGTGTTGCAATAGACCCCTTTAAGTGCTTTTTTACTAAACACCTAATACTCTAAGATCATATTATTTTCTAATACCATTGATCATATTCTTTTCCATTTGAACAACAAGACGATGCACCGTGCCATTGCTCCCGAATTGTATCCGAATGGCTGGATGAACACTCCACCGACGTGACCTCGCTTCCTTGACCAGCTAGGTCACCTGACTTCAATCCATCGAGCACATCTGGGATGCCATCGAGAGAGATGTTCGAGGCTCTGACCCCCTCCATCAAATCTTCGTGAACTGTAGGAGCTTGTTTAGGGGTCGTGGATCCGTATGGCTTCCCAACGCTTCCGGTGTCTTGTCGAGTCCATGCCGAGACGAATCGCCACCGTCATCAGGGCGAAAGGGGGTGCTACATGTTACTAGACAGGTATCTCTAATTCAATTGCTCTTTAGTGTATACAGATGTTGCAATCAGAAGGTGAAACTATTACGGACAACGAAATTTGCACACCTAAAAAAAAAAACATGCTACAACCGCGAAACTTTGCAAATGGCTAGAGTGCGTGCTGGTATGCAAATGATCCACCTTTGGTGCAAGTGCGCATGACCAGACACCCTGTGGTGACGCAGCAAGCACGAACCGGCAGCCTTATAAACCGACGTGTAGTCGATGCCCCATGAAAGCGAAAACACCGACCGACGCAAGCAAGAGTACAGAGTGACAAGAATGCCGGGTAGAAGCCAGAGACGTTGATTTACGCAACTTATGGACTTTGAGAGAGGCCTGATCATCGGGCTGAAAACCGCAGGGTGGTCGGCGCGCCGTATAGCCCTCCATGTGGATCATTCTGACCATATCGTCCGACTGTTTTGGGAGCAGTGGACACGTGACGGCACTGCCACACGGCGGAGCGGCTCCGGACGGACAAGGAGGACCACCGGTGGAGAGGATCGACGGATCCTACGCCAGGCACGGACGGATCGCACGGGGACCCGGTCCACTATACAGGCCAATGTAGCCGCTCCTGTGTGCCCACGAACCATTTTCCGACGACTCGCGGAAGGGAATCTGCGATCACAGCACCCCTTACATGTGCTGCCATTAAGAATGGAACATCGCCGGCTACGTATGCACTGGTGCCAGGCCAGAGCGACGTTGAACGCCACGGACTGGTGACGTGTGGTGTTTAGCGATGAGTGTTGCCTCGTTTTGGGGACATATGATATTTCGTGTCCGGATGTGGAGTTCCCCGGGTCAACGGCACAATCCCAACTTCGCTATCGAGCGCCGCATCCACCCCCCACTGCAGGCATTATGATCTGGGAAGCCATTGCCTACGATGATAGCCAATCAGCTCTAGTAGCGTAAATCTTTATAAAACTGGAGTAGGATAAGGATAGCTTTAGGTAACATCCAATCAGGTAAAATAATGTCTATGATTGGCTGTAACAACTGAAGCGCAGCTAACATGAATTTCAACGTGTTTGTTGAACTCCTTATTTTATGCCATATCTTCAGAACAGAAGTAGCTGCATGAAAAAGTAAGACATTTTTAAATCTCCATTAAATTTTCGTATCAAATAACATATAAATTATGAAATAACTATGAACATTAGTTAGTTAGAAATAGAGTTAAACTTAAAAATTCACGGTTTTTTCAGGTGATGAAATACTTTTGCACACCACTGTAGTCTTTCTGCGATCTCTCCACCTGAGGTTAGAAGAACAGTGTATCAGAAAGTGGAAGAAGAAATCCATGCCAAGGCATAAGACATCCTCTTTTAGGACAATCGGTACCTACACAGAGACTTAAATCATGAACCAGCTTCTTTCCTGCTGTCCAGCCTTTCATTGGATCACGGGAAGAACAAATGCTCCAATAATGGCATGATAATTCAAAAGCAGACCGAGGGGGATGCATTCACGTGTTAGACATCTCCGAAAATCTTCTGTTCGACTGTCACATTGACTGGAGCGGTGAAGACCCCGAACAGACTGGGAAACGTGACTGGTAGATCAGGAGCTAATCTAAATAAGAATTGGGCAGGAATGCATTACAAAGTAATGGAAGTACATATTGCAATTAACGTTTAATGAATTACAAGGTAATGCAGTAACAGGTGATGCATTACAAGGTAATCCTAAGTTTGTCTTACACAAGGTAATAAAATTAATCTGTAATGCATTACAATGAAGTGGATATAATTCAATTATTTAATAATGCCATTCAAACGCAATCGAATTATTTGGTAATGAAATTCCCCAATTTTCAAATAATAATTACATACTAATAGTTTATAGAAATGTACGTGTGCCGAAAGCTATGTCTAGAAAAGTCGGCCATGCAACATAGCAGACAGAGACCGAAGTGTCGTGTAGAATGTTCTAGAAGCTGCAAGAAAAGAATGTGTTAGACGTTTGTAGAAGGTTCCAGAATGGTATGGCAAAAATGTCAAGAGTTCGCAAATTTCTGTAATATTCGGCAATGCCCCCTGATTTCCTGAACTGTGAGTGTAGAGCTAATATGTGCTTGTGGTTATAGTGGGTAATTATTTTGGACAATGAAACGTATGTAATGGACGAGAATACTGTACTGGAGATGGACAAAATTAGTATCTCTAACCGAAATAAACATCCCTTTTGTGCTTACTTCATATGTAGTATTTCGTTCAAATCACTTTACTGCCGGCGAAGACGGGGCAACTACTCATGTCATACACGTACAATCTCCAGTATCTACATACACGCATTTGAGGTCCGAGGTGTGGAACAATAGTCAAATAACCTAAACAGCGTGTAAGGTGTACTGATTGCTAGTTTATTCACGTTGTTTTGTTACCCATAAGTTATTGGATAATTACCAACATACAGTGGCGTGGAAAAACCTATGAGACGGTTTTTCGAATGTAACGTCGTGCAGAAGTGATCCACAGCGACTCAAACCATACCATAAGATCCTCAAGATGTACGAATATGGGACAAGTGAGCAAAACCGTCCAAACAAGGAATCCAAAGGATACATAGGCACTTTGTTGAAAAAGTAGCTTCGAGCACAACTGGACAGAAGACAGAAACGTCCATGTGACAGGCGGGTGCTAA
Source organism: Macrothele yani (assembly GCA_039090855.1). NCBI lineage: Eukaryota > Metazoa > Arthropoda > Arachnida > Araneae > Macrothelidae > Macrothele > Macrothele yani. The sequence continues at coordinate 163,042,273 of CM077029.1, read as the reverse complement.
GAAAAATTCAGTCTTTACTAGGGGATATGATCATTCCTGACTGCGTTGCAGGATTTACAACGTCTGTCCATGCTGAGGACGAGTTTGTCAAGTAGCTGTTGAAATATCGCGGCCCATTCCTTTTGCAGCGCCAATCGCAGCTGCGAATTCGTTGCTGTCGGCTGGTGACGTGCTGCCAAGCGTCTCCCGAGAAGGTCCTACACGTGTTCGATTGGATTTAGGTCCGAGGGCCTTGCGGGCCAATCCATGCGTTGAATATCTTCACTCTCCAATAGCTCTGGGACAGCCACTGTACGATGAGGTGTAGCGTTGTCGTCCATGAAGAGGAACTCAGGACCCACAACACCGCTAAACAGACGCACGAGAAGAACCTCGGTACAATAGCGGACACCAGTGACTGAACCTCCTTGGAAGATGTGGAGGTCAGTACGGCTACCATTCATGATACCGCTCCAAACGAGAGCTCCGCCTCCTCCAAACCGGTCCCTTTCAATGATGTTGGAGGTGTGATTGCGTGTTACCTGCTCTCTCCAGATGTGTATATGTCAAGAATTGCTCTTCAGACTAAATCATCTCTCATCCGTAAAGAGAACTCGACCCCATTGCTGGTGTGTCCAGTTCTTGTGTTCCTGGCACCACAGAAACCGCCGTCTCCGATGAGCAGGCGTTAAAGCACACACCGTATAGGTCGTCGTGCAAATAGACCGCTTTTGTGCAGCCTCCTAGTAACGGTAAAACGTGATAACGGACATCCAGTTGTCTGTTGCATGTGCTTTGCGATTTCTTCCGGTGTCTGTCGTGTGTCTCATCTCGCCTGTAGGACAATATGCCAGTCGTACGTCGCCGTGGTTGCCAGTGGACGACCACTGCTGAACTCTCGGACAGCTGTTCCTGTCGTTTGAACTGCTCTCCAAACACGTGAAACGATGCTGTGAGCGATCCCGAACTCCTCGGCCACACTAGTCACACTTTGACCTTCTTCCAACTTCCCAATGACGCGACCTCGGGTAAAGTTATCCAGATGTCGTCTACTGGATTGTCTGTTGGACATATCACACGGTGGCAGCAACTCGACGTCGTTCAAACCGATGCACACCGTGCAATAGCTTTCACCGATTTGCTAAGCGTACACCGCCCGTGTGCTTTATACCCTCCCGACACTCCCCTCCCCCTACGTCATGCTGCATATATGCGCATGCCCTACCGTACGGACCCTGGTCTACTCCTGATTGGTCTTTCCGTCCGTCCTTCGTGCTCGTTTCGCTGTTATGCTAATTTCTCGTCTTCGTCCTTAATTTTTGCACACCAGTGTATATTTAACCATTAACCATTGCGATTATAACAGGTAACTGCTATATGTCATTACAATTACCATGTAATTCTAATGACCAGTTCACCATTAAAATGTAATGGTAACGCTAAGTTCTTTTTCCCATTACCATTACGCAGTAATGTATTACCGATTAATTCAATTACGATTTTGCCCAACTCTGATCTAAATAGGACTACGAATGCCAGTCTGAACTTTGTGCATAGGAGCAGATGCAGTCGGTTAAGTATGTTGATATGTGCTCAAGCCTGGACAACGTATTCATGTAGAAGCATTTGTAACAGAGATCTGAGCGAACCAGGCCGGACCTGTATTGGAAGGTTTTTGCTCGATTTAAGAAGAAACTTTCGACACAGGGAAAGAAGTCTGATTTCTTAAATAATCAGATGGCAAATACCACAAAAGACATGGAATTATATCCGTCATCGAAGACATTGTTAAATTACAGCTGAAATCGACAAGCCGGAATGTAACATTAGAGTCTGAAACTAGGCTGTTAATTTCTTTATAGGTTGAAAGCAAATTACTCTTTCAATTCATTGGTTATACTGACTAAAACGTGGAGGACCTACATCATATTAGGCAAGTGGCCATAACGGCTTGGCGTTTTGGGATATATGCATTATTTAATATTTAAGCGGAATTAATTTCTGTTCATCACGTATTAAAACCTAAACCTTTAGAGATCCTGATTGTGGTGTGACGTCATCATGACGTATGTATCTGTCGACGCTGCTGCCATCTCAGAGAGACGGAGATTTAAGAGAATGACCAGGTAGGCAGCGGATTAAGAGGTTGAGTATTCGTTAGCTGCTTGTACATAATATGTAAACGATATGAAAAGATGTATGTATATAATAAATATTTTTAGAAACGCATCTGATCTATAATTATATGCGTATTTAGTTATTAGGTACATTAGAACAGTGATAACCGTGTAAAACAAGAAAAAGACAAAATGTTTCACTAAATATATTAAAATATTTCAGACCAAAATTTAAGGTTAAAACCATAATGCAATATTAAACAATAACATCATGTTCTCCCTGCCGGTTAACAGATCATAAAATTTTCTTTTTGAAAAATTTCAAAAGTTGAACATGGCTTCACAGTGGTTTAATTATGATTTAATCTTGAAATTTAGCTTGAAATCCTTTAAAGTTTTGTGGAAACTTTTTTCTTTGTCTTGGTCTGCGTGCCTGTCGCCGAAGGCACAATAGTCCATTGGTGACACATTGGAGGACTTTTAAAGCATATGAACAAAAGGTTATATTCTTTCAAAAGAATATAACCTTTGTTCATATAAATATATAACTTTTGTTCATATATATAAGAATATAACCTTTGTTCATATAAACCCGTCTCGTTTTTCATTTTTTCAAGAAATAGACTGGTAAATTTATCTTGATGGAGTTCCTCTCTTTGAAGGCTCTGTGGATAAAGGAATGTAGTTCCTCTTTAAATACACTGGCGGAAAGTGAAAAAATAACACAAAGAAAGAATTTGCGGACAATCATGAAATTTACATATGTTAATGGGATCGAGTTTACGTAGGTGTGATGTTAATTTCGGGACCAACCGGTGAGCGCTTACGCCCAAGCACGGCATAATATATAAATTATCGTCGGTGGTATTTAAGGAGTACGGCGTAGTGAATGTAATCAGTCGTCGGCGTACGGACACGTGCGAAAACCCTGAAGAAGCTGCAATGCCTGGACATGGAAGACGTATACGATTTCAGCAGTTATCGGACTTTGAGCGAGGTCGTCTAGTCGGACTCCGCGAGGCCGGGTGGTCGTATCGTCGTATTGCGGAGCGAATTGGACGGGAAGTATCGGTGGTGGTACGATGGTGGCGTAGATGGTCCGAGGAACATTCCCACGCGAGAAGACGTGGAACCGGGAGTCACAGACGGACTGATGAGCGGACCGATCGGCGCATAAGAAGAGCGGCGTTGCCAAGCAGAACATCCACTGCGACGCAAATCCGATCTGCCGTTGCATCTGAGGTGACTGTGCGAACAATCCGCAACCGTCTACTGAATGCAGGACTACGTGCACGTGTGCCTCTGGCATGTGTACCTCTGACTCCAGCCACCGTCAGGAACGGCTGCAGTCGTGTCATCAACGTCTGCACTGGAGAACGCAATGGCGATCTGTCGTGTTCAGCGATGAAAGGAGATTCAGCTTGGGAGCCTCAGATGGCCGTATGCGTGTTCGCAGACGCACAGGGGAGCGTCTCCACCCTTCTTGCATCCGCCAGCGACACGCAGGGCCTTAGCTGATCGGTGATAGCTGATCGCTCGTGCGGAGCGATCAGCTATCACTCCCGTACACAACTAGTGTTTGTACCGGGTACGTTAAACAGCACCTCCTACATCAACAACATCATTCAGCCCGTTGTTGTGCCATTTGTAAGGTCGGTCCATCGTGGTGTTTTCCAGCAAGATAACGCACGCCCACACACGGCACGTGCAACGCAACATGCATTTCAGGGTGTGAGACAACTTCCATGGCCTGCACGTTCACCGGATTTGTCCCTCATTGAGCACATGTGGGATTTTATGGGACAACGACTTATCCGGTCTCCACGGCCAGCCACGACCATGCCCGATTTACGCGTCCAGGTTGAGGATGCTTGGAACTCAATACTCCAAACTTACATCCAACATCTGTATGACAGACTCCATGCCTGAATTGCACAGTGTGACGCAATTCATGGCGGTTCAACCTCGTAATAACCATGTTACATGGAAATGTTATTTTTCAGTTTACCAGCAAATACAGCTGTATTTTGCCATAATGTTTTGATCACGTTATCCTCTGCATTCCGTTATTATGCTGTATAAATTTCGTTGGTATCAGACGTCTCCTTCTTGGTGTTATTTTTTCACTTTCCGACAGTGTATAAGAGTTAAAATATTATTTTGGTAACATGTAGAATTGATTTCAACTTTCTTTTTAACTTTTCTTAACTTTAATTTTCCATTGTACGAGAAGCCAGCAATAATCATGAAGCATTTACAAAAACTTTCATTAGATTCTTGGAACACGTTTGTAAGTTTTTTTCTGCTCTTTCGCGATAGTAAATCGACCTTTTCTTGTTACAGTCGTTTAGGTAGATCCATGCTTCATCAATAGTCACAATAAATTTCCATCTGTCTCTGGCTAAGTGATTTTCATAAAAAATTTTACACCGTGTTTTGCCCTCAGCCACGTGTCTAGGCAAAAGGCCCTGAACATTTTGTTGCTTTCGGATTCAAATCTTCGTTTACTACCTTGTACACAGTTGATACACAGATTTTTAACAACTCACTATTGCTGTTTGGGTGAGAGGATTTTCTTTTAAGACCAGAGACCTTACGTCTGAAATAGTCGTAAAAGTACGTACCTTCTTTGGATACTCGATTGTTCTTTTTCGTGATAAAAGCAATTCTTGACAATTTATTTCTTATATGATATTTAGAAGTAAACGTTATAAATAGTGATAAAGCAATTCTTGAACAATAATATTTCTTATATGATATTTAGAAATGTTAACTCCATGATTTTCACAGGGTATTTTAATTACGGAATACGAATATTTCTTTTCGTAAACAGCAAAAACATAACCTTATATCCACAGCTTGTTTACTTGCACGTTTTTTAGCAGACGATTTTCTTTCGTGCTCGTATAACACACTGTTGTCAGTTTCAACTGTTTGAACTGTTTTTATTTTCTGTGATTTCTTTTCAAAAAAGGTTCTAAAAATGTGTGAACATCTTTTGTAATAGAATTGGGACAAAATATGAATGGAGAGCTTTACAGCACGATCAGGTTTGCTGGTAGCACCCGTCTAATAGAATTGCATTAAAAAGAACTCCAGGAATAATAAAAGAAAATAAACACGCTTTTAAGGAATAATGCATGTCGAACATCAATGGTATGGAAAAAGGAAAAGTAATGAAATACGCAAGGGCTGAAAAATAAAGGGTAAATTTCCCTTTTGACGGAAACAGGTTAAATAACCGAAGTAATGAAAGACACAAAGGAGAAAGACAAAGGTTGGACGTTTCTTTAGAAAGAAATAATCTAACACAAGTAGATGCATTCATTTTACCTAAGCAGGTGCATTGAATCAGACCGAAAAAGTGAAATAGACGTGAAATCAAGAATAGGACTGGCGAAGGTAGCAGAAAACTTCAATTAAGAATAGAAAGACTGCTAATACCAGAACTAAGAATAGAAAGACCGCTAATACCAGAACATGTTTCTAAGAAATTGTGAAATAATCTCTTTTATGTACGATGGAATATTTGCTGTTAAAGGGCCGTAGACTTGATTTACGCTTGAAGGTTTAACTCACTGATACTTTACTTCAAAATAAAGCTTAATTTAAATCTTGACTTAGCTAGATGACTTACATATCCCTTTCGCGGATTATTTCAGTTTGTCCGTTCGTAGCTGAAATCTTAATTAGAACACGGAAACCACTTTCAAGATGACGGCCCAATGCTTCTTAGAGAAATCTAATTCCCTTTATTCGTTATCCAAGCTCGTCATTAGATGATATATGAATCTTTCGTGATACAATACGATGAATAGAATTTACTCAATAATTTCTCACAATAAATGTTAACACTTGTCTCTCTGCATATACCACACAGCCTTGCTGCTCATATTAACATTGCAATTCGAATACAATCTACTCAACGAACATTGCTTATACAAGAATCGCTCTTACAGCATGAATACAGGTTCCTCGTCGACTATTGCACTCCGATTACTGAATTCTTAATACTGCTCTTCGAATATTGCGCACCGAATACTGCTCTCTCTTTCTCGCAACTGTTTTGTCAGAACACTGTATTTACATTGATTTTCCTTTGGCAGGTTGCAAATTTTTTCCAACTTGTCGGAAAAGACTTTGTGGCATTAAGTAAAAAAATAATTTAACGAAGATAAACGAAATTTACATGAGAATGCAGAAACTCAGAAGGAAGCTTAAATGAAAGATATACGTCACAAAATAAGAAAAACAATTTTTAAGGCGTTTTTTGGGGGTTAAATCTCTACGTCTAAGGAACCTGGACACTTCGAAAATCTGAGTAAAAAAAAATTGAATCATTTGACAAACATGTTGTGTTGGCGCCGAACAAAGAGGGTCGCATGTGCAGAAGACTGGTAAATGAGGAAGAACTAGAAAAATTGGAGAAAAAATGCACATTCAAAAAGCTACAGATAAAAGAAATGGAACAATACGTTAACTATTGAAACATGTAGACTGGTGCATGGATTTCATTGAGGAAAACAACACTGGAATGTTTTGAGATATTGTGTTGGTCAACTTGAATGTTTTGAGATATTGTGTTCGTGAACTTGAATGTTTTGAGATTTTGTGTTGGAACACTTGAATGTTTTGCGATATTGTGTTGGCGAACTTGAATGTTTTGAGATATTGCGTTGGAGAACTTGAATGTTTGGAGATATCGTATTGACGAACTCGAATGTTTGGAGATATCGTGTTGACGAACTCGAATATTTGGAGATATTCTGTTGACGAACTCGAATGTTTTGAGGTATTGTGTTGGCGAACTTAATTTTTCAGATATTGTGTTGGGGAACTTGAATGTTTGGAAGTACTGTGTTGTCGAACTTGAATGTTTGGAGATATGTTTTCACAAACTCGAATGTTTTGAGATATTGTTTTGGCGAACTTGAATGTTTGGAGATATTGTGTTGACGAACTCGAATATTTGGAGATATTCTGTTGACGAACTCGAATGTTTTGAGGTATTGTGTTGGCGAACTTAATTTTTCAGATATTGTGTTGGGGAACTTGAATGTTTGGAAGTACTGTGTTGGCGAACTTGAATGTTTGGAGATATGTTTTGACAAACTCGAATGTTTTGAGATATTGTGTTGGCGAACCTGAATGTTTTGAGATATTGTGTTAGTGCGCCGAATGATCAGATTTGCATAGACAGAAAGACTGACAATTTAAAGCCTGAGCGGGCCTTAATCTAGAAAGCCTGGCCCCGTTCAGAATTTTCAATTTACATACCCCACCGGTTTCAGACGTTCACCACGCGTTCATTGCCACTTACTGCAGATAATGCGAGGCTTCTGAAGCACAAGTCTTTAACCTGTGTACGGCGAAGCACTTTCTAATGGCCCTCGAGACGTTGTTCACAAAGAAAATTCTAAAAAGGAAAAAAAATACATCTCCGAAATGGAAAATGATCATCCAGGAACTTTGGGTACATGAACTTTGATTCCCGAATTATCTATGAGTTATGAGGAGGCGATAAATTTTATAATTGAAATTTTTAAAGAGTACTTTAAATGTAAATACATCAACTACCTACTTAGCAGTTATTTGTACGAGGTTTGTACCGAAAGTAATGCAAAGGTGGGCATAACGTTTTTATTAACTTTCAGTGGTCGTTCAAATTGCACATGCTGGTAGAACAACACTTCCTCTATAGTAACCCTTCTTCTTCATTACAAGTAAATGATAGATTCCAAGCAGAAGCAACGTGCCGTCATTGAGTTCTTGACGAAGGAAGAATGCAGGCTGTTTTACATCCACAGAAGGTTACATGATGTTTACGGAGATGACATCATTGACAACAGCAATGTGCGCAGTTGGATGAAAAAGTTTAAAGAAGGGGAAACCAGCATTGAAGAGAAACCACGCAATTGGGGACCATCATCTTCACCCACTGACACGAATCGTCAGCGAGTGGACGAATTGATTTGCGCCGAGAGGCGATTCAGAATCCGTGAGCTTGTAGCACAACTGGACTGCGGTCACAATGCCATACAGAAAATGCTGGAAGATTCAGGGTATCGGAAAGTGTGTGCAAAGTAGGGTACCTCGGCAGTTGACACCCGATTTAAAGGACAGAAGGTTGGAACTGTGCTGTGATCTGCTGCAAGCGTTTGAAGCCGATGATGACACCTTTTTTCTCCATCCCGTGACAGGGGATTAAACGTGGGCGTATCTTTACGATCAGGAAACGAAGAATCAATCCATGGATTGGCGTCACTCCTCTTCACCAAGGCCTAAAAAGCCCAAGAGCCAGTAATCAGCACCGAAAGTCATGGTGACTGATTTTTGAGAAAACAGGGGCGTCATTCTGCTTGATTTTCTGGATCGTGGCCGTACCGTGACCAGCGAGCGGTACATGGAGACACTCAAGAAGCTTAGAGAAACCATAAGGAGGAAGAGACCAAACAAGAATCTGAAAAGGATCCACATTCACCATGACAATGCGAGACCACACACATCTTTGGCAACAAATCAGGATATCAGCAAATTATGCGGGTCGGTGGTTCCCCGTCCACCGTACAGCCAAGATCTGGCGTCCTCCGACTTCCACCTATTCGGTCCAATGAAGGAAAGCCTCCGGGTACAAGGATTTTATGACACAGACGAGGTGAAAGTGGCTGTGAAGAAATAGGTATAATAGTCCACACCTGATTTTTTTTTTAAAGAGAATTCGAAAGTCGGATTCAACGATGGCGCAGATGCATCGCTTGTGATGGAGACAGTTTTGAGCAGTACCTTTGTATAGAGAAAATTTTACTCTACAAACATGAGCAATTTGAAGGATCTCTGTCACCCAATAAAAAAGTTACTTCCACTTTTGTATTCCTTTCGGTATAACACCGTAACATAGATACAATGTTAATACCACCGTTTCTTTTTCCAAAATTTAAACTTTAGTTTTCAAAACATCTCTAAAATAATCAAAGTTCACAATATACCCAAGCAGTTTTGTTCGTTTTCATGTGGCTTGTGAGTTCTCTTCTATGTTGTCATGTGGTTGACGATTCAGAAAAGGTTCACGACCTTCTGTTCTAGAGAAACAAAGCTGCTCTATAGCTGCTCTACTGAACTGAGCCACTTTAGTCGTAAAGGGAATGTAACGTGGATAGACGTGCCATTTATCTTAGGAATTCTTCCAACATATAAGGTTCAGGCGACATGACTACATTCTTCTGTTACAAATATAAACGCATTTCCTCTTCTACAATTAAGTGTTAAGAAGGTAGCTCCGATCACCAAATATATAAACAAGTACTTCTAACTTAGTCATCGCCGTTGTAGAAAGAAATCACGCTAGCCAGAAGTTCGTTTTTGTTTCGATTTTGTGAAGCTCTGTTCATGTAAATATTTCTCGGAAAAAGAGAAAACCACGCGTTTTAGTCGATAAAGCCAACGAAGTGAAAATGGAGTTTGATTTAAATCTGTAAAAAATGAACAGTCCCATTTTTGAATCTCAATGTACAGCCCAGCGTGTCGGTTTGAGCTGCAGTAATTAATCAACATATTCGGTGGCCGATGTACTATTATGTCTTTCGCTTCACTAAGTGATTTTGGCCATTTGATTGTCTAACAAGTCAGCCTTCACTTTGTGTCACAGACGTTTTGGTTTAATACAGGACGAAAAATTAAACTTCAGTTCAGGCTCAGCACGCCCTTAGCCCGGAATTCTTCATTTAACTGGATTGATGAAAAAAAAAAAAAAACGGCTCTGGCTATCTCTACTAAGAAAAAACTAGAATAACTGGGAGTCGAATGAATAATTAATACACACAACTGATGTGGACTAGGAACATCAAACAAAAGTCATCGACTTCTGTTTGATGTTTCTAATCCACGTCAATTATGTGTATTAATTATTCATTCGCCTCATAGTTATTTGTTCAGTTGCTGCTTTCCATCTTTGGCGAATCCCCAGCATTTTGCGCAACCTACCATGTGGTTTTTCAGTTAGTCGTATGTGAAACTGGAGAATTCGAGGCCGCTGTGGTGCAGTGGTAGCATGTCCGACGCGTAACTGGAGGTCTTGGGTTCGATTCCAGTTGGCGGCCGATGATAATGTTTCCGTAGCTCACTTATAAACGTGGAAAGAGCGATGACTTCTGTTTGATGTAGAAAAACTTGGAAAATGTAAAATTGTAAAAATGTAAATAAAGATGCAGAGTGCGATTTAAGATACCTAAATATGTAGTAGTATAATCCATTGGATTTTAAGAAAAACTATAGACTATGTAAAACTAGTGTGATTTTAATAAATCGTGTATCTTCTGCCAGGACCGTAGCAAGAGTTTCTTATCTATGAGGGCAATACTTGAAATTACGCCCCTTCGAGTTCCACTCAAATAACATGAGGTTTTTACTTTCTCACACACCGCCATTATACGATAGTATTATCGTTCAAAAATCGCACTTTACGTTGTTGACATAATTTTATTAAAAATGTAAAAAACTAGGTAAATACCCAAGAACCACAAGTTGTAAATACCAAATAAAGAGCAAACGTTACGTGAACTCCGACAGCACAACACTCCACTAAAATGTAGAGCGAAAACCAAAGCAGTGCAGAACGAATGAGTATCGGATAGTGAGCGTAACAATAGGAAGAAGCTTTAAGGGTAGGGCTTGGAGAAATTATGTTCAAGGTTAAACGCCCAGAGAACAGAGCAGAAATGATTAATTAGCGCTTCATCCTAACGACATGTTCAGAAATATCGTAGAGGTCAGGCATACCAGCATATTGTTTTCTATGACTCCATTCGCAGTTTTGGAAAATTCCCTTCATGGATACGAGATGTTCACGCCTCATAGTGTATGTTACTTATTTTTTTTTTTTTTTGATTGGAGGTTTAACGACCACCGTGAGCAACTCAATGGGCTATAAGCAGTCGCCCGTCCCTAATTTAGGGTCACTGGTTCCAGGAAAGGGAGAGAGCCAGTGCCGTAAGACAAACACAACATCCATGCCTGACCGGGATTCGAACCCGGACCCCTTTCGGACGAATGGTCAGAGGCCATCGCTTTAGACCACTGCGCCACCGGGGCGGCGTGTATGTTGCTCTGCACCTTGGTTAACTGCATGGAATACAGTATGAGACTAATTAAAGCCATTAAAAAGGAAACACTGAAGGGTGTAACTTTCCAGTTTAGTTACAATTTCTATTTTTTACGTCCCCCAGAGCAAGAATTTAAGCCTCTCGAATAGCAAATCTGGGAGGGCAACCGCCCTCCCTGCCCTTCCGGTAGCTACGGCCCAGTCTTCTACATGTATAAAATATAATGCCTGTTTGTCTGTATGTTCCCTATAAACTATTTAAAAATTTTGACCGATCTGAGCCAAATTTTGTGTACACTCTAGGACGGCACGGAAAATATAGGGTCAATGAAAACTGGACAACCCCCTTCTCCATCATTTCATCCCTTTGATACTTTGTGCCGAAACCCTTTGACCGATCTAGACCAAATTTTCCATAATTATTCTCTAGGGCCCTGCAAAAAATATATAGGCTGCCATGAAACCTGGACCCCCCCCCCCATCATCTCATACTCCTGATAATTTTGGGAGTAAACGCTTAGACCGATCTGGTCCAAGTTTTGCATAGTTACTCCCTAAGACCATGCGGAAAATATGTGCTACCATGAAAACTGGTGGTCCCAATTATCGCCGCCCCGGTGATGCAGTGGTCTAAGCGGTGGCCTCTGATAATTCGTCCGAAACGGGTCCGGGTTCAAGTCCCGGTGAGGCATGAATGCTATGTTTGCCTTAATGCACTGATGCCGCCCAGGTGGCGCAGTGGTCTAAGCGATGGCCTCTGATCATTCGACCGTAAGGGGTACGGGTTCGAATCCCGGTGAGGCATGGATGTTATGTTTGTCTTACGGCACTGGCTCTCTCCCTTCCCTGGAACCAGCGTCCCTAAATTAGGGACGGGCGACAGCTTATAGCCCATTGAGTTCCTCACGGTGGTCGTTACACCTCCAATCAAAAAAAAAACAACAAAAAAACCCAATCACCCCTGATTTCATCTTCTTGACACTTTGCGCCTACGTCCCTCGATGGATCTGAACGAAATTTAGCATAATTACTCACTAGGACTGCGGAAAATATAATTTGCCATGCGACTTGTGTACCAGACTGATTTCATTCTCTCTGATTTCATCTCCTTGACATTTTTTGACTAATTCATCTGGCCGATCTGGATTAAATTTTGCATACACTGACGTAAAAAGAAATCCCAACACCAAGAAGGGGTTGTGTTAGATAAACAACAGTTGGTAGGCGGTGAGAGTACATCTGTAAGAGGACGTCTATGCAAATTTCGCGCTCAGCGCATACGTGTGGTGCTAGTAGCGCCCCTCGGAACATGCAAAGCAAGTTTGCTGTAAATACGCGCTGTAACGTTCGTGAGCGTTAGTTATCGTTGAGATTCGACGTAGGGTGTTGATGTTAGTCAAGAATGTCTTTAAGAAGACGAAGAAGCCATTATCAACAGCTCACGGAGTTTGAACGAGGTCGTGTAACAGGGCTACGAGAAGGTGGAATTTCTTTCGGCAATATTGCAGAACGACTTGACAGGAATGTAGCCACTGTGCATGATTGTTGGCAGCGGTGGTCAAGGGAAGGTACTGCCTCAAGAAGACCGGGTTCCGGCCAGCCACGTGGCACTACTGAGAGGGAAGACCGCCGTGTTCGGCGTATGGCCGTGGCGCATCGTACCGCGTCTGAGGCAGCAATTCGAGCTGCAGTTGCCACCACAGTGACACAACGAACTGTTACAAATTGGTTACTTGAAGGATAGCTCCGAGCCAGACGCCTTGCCACTTACTCCGAACCACTACCGTGTGCGACGTCAGTGGTGTCAAGCTAGAGCTCATTGGAGGACGGAGTGGAGATCTGTTGTGTTTTCTAATGAAAGCCGGTTCTGCCTTGTTGGCAGTGATGGCCGTGTGTTGGTTAGAAGGAGGCCAGGTGAGCGCCTGCAACCAACCTGTCTGCGGCCGAGACACACTGGACCTACACCAGGAGTTATGGTCTGGGGAGCAATTTCCTATGACAGCAGGAGCACTCTCGTGGTTATCCCACGCACCCTGACGGCACAGTTGTACGTCGGTCTGGGGATTCAACCTGTTGTGCTGCCATTCATGAACAGCACTCCAGGGGATGTTTTCCAACAGGATAACGCTCGGCCGCATACCGCTGTTGTAACCCAACATGCTCTACAGAGTGTCAACATGTTGCCGTGGCCTGCTAGATCACCATATCTTTCACCAATCGAGCACTATATGACATCATTGGACGACAACTCCAGCGCCACATCCAACCACCATTAACCGTCACTGTATTGACCGACCACGTGCAACAGGCATGGAACTCCATCACACAAACTGACATCCAGCACCTGTACGACACAATGCATCAACGTTTGCGTGTTTGCATTCAACATTCTGGCGGTTACACCGGTTATTAATGTACCAGCATTTCACATTTAAAATGTCTCTTCTCGCGCTTACAATAAGCTGTGATCTTGAAACCTTAATCGATTAAATATGTTACATATACAAATGTATTGCCGCCATTTCGTTCCTCTACAACTATTTTTTCGTGGTGTTGGGATTTTTTTTCCGTCAGTGTAGTTACTTTTCAGGAACCTGCGGAAAATATAGGCAGCTACCATGAAACCTGAACATCCCAATCATCCCTTGTTTCTTTCCCCCAACTTGATTTCATCCCTTTGAGACTTTTCGCCTACATCCCTTGATTGACCTTGGACCAAATTTTGCATAGTTACTCACTAGGACCCTGCGGGAAACATAAGAGATCATGAAAACTGGAAACCCGTCTCCCTCTGCCTGATTTCATTCTCTTGACACTTTGTGATAACTTATGTTTAGTGCATGAAAGCGCCAGTCAATTTGAAAATATTATATTTTGATACAATTGCTCCAATAAAGGAACAAACGGTATTTGTCTGAAAACCAAATAAATTTCAGTTAATTATTATAAATATAGCATAACTGTCCTTCCTCTGTAACTGAGTCCTTACGTCAGCGATTACGTTATGTGTGCTTAAGTCAATGTAATATTAGAAGGTACTCACACATATCAAGAAATAGGTCATTTGTAGTACTTACAAATACGTTTATTTTGCTTGCATGGTTTGTACTCCACACTCACATCCGGTTTATTGGCTTACTCGATACAATATCAGTGATTTCACATCCAATCGGAGCATAACAGCACGTCTATCATTAATAACATCAATCCCCGTAAACAACCGCTACATTGCCTTTTTATCTATCGTTCTTATACGGCCACACATACGTCACTCTTGTTCCAAACTCAGTGTGTTGCCAACATTATTCTCATTTGAAGGAAAAGACATAACGTTAAGGTTTGAAAATGTACAAGAGAACGAACTCAAATTTAGATAGAAAAAGAAACTCAAAAGGAAATTTAAAAAAGAATATACGTTACAAAACTTCTGTGCTTTTTCTGCAATTTTAACTTGAGGACAAAATGCGAAAATCTGTTGGACAAATCAATCCAAAATCCGAGAAAGTGAAATTAATAAAGGAAGTTAAGACCCCTCAACAGCGTGAATTCCAGAATGTCCCCGAAAAAGCGAAAATTTGTTGGACAAATCAATCCAAAATCCAAGAAAAATGTTCGGAAAGCGCTGGTCCACAAGCTGATTCATAATGTATTTTTTGTTGAACCTGCGAAACCCTGGATACTTCAGCTAGTATTGTTTAATCATAGACGCACCTTGGAGAGAGAAAGAACAACTTCCGCTCCATTATTTTTTAATTTCGCAAATAATCGTGAGATTTTTTTCTTACTTTCAAGTAGAAAAACTAACTGATCATGATCAAATGATTATATTTAGAGGATTTTAGGAAGGGACTGTCTGACCCCAGGTCTTAAACAACCCTTAGAAATAGGAAGCAAGGAGATTTGGGCTAGAGTGCCTGATAGGAAGGTGACAACGGAAGCGAAGTAGATAGGGGAGGAAGACGCCCTTATTTATTACCGGGGAGCCAGTACCCGGGGTCCGACGGCTTAACGTGCCCATCCGACGCACGGCGGATGTTTAGGGATCGAGCGTTCGTACCTGTCTGGGATCGAACCTGAGGTCCTTTCCGTGGCAGTCCCGAACGTTGCCCGCTAGGCCAGCGGCGCCCCCCCCCCCCCAAAAAAAACAAAAAAAAACTATAGTGTAAGACAATATTTAAAGAGATTTAAACCTTTTTTGGTGGTGGTGTAGAATTATGTATACGAAACGCACATAAAGCAACTTCCGTGAATCGTCAAAAAATGGGGATACATCTTTTAAAATGTGCGTTAACATTTGTTACTTTAACCTTCCCCATGCCCGCAAATATTTTTCCTAAGTTGTGCTTATGAATTAACGTGGATTTCCAAATTTTGAGGAATATGCAAAATTGTAATTAATGTGACTTTAGAGTTTCAAAACCGTGAAGCACTGTTACCTACCAATGTGATGTAAAAATTTTGTGCAACATGTAGCATTTTAATTAATTTGTTTTCAGAAATAAATACGATGCCTCTGTAGCATTGTGGCTGATATGATTTGAAAAAAAAATGCAGGTTATATATAGAATTATTGTGATTAAGACATTTGCGGAATATGTAGCACTATAATTAATCTGATCTGACTATAAAATTGCAAAATACGTAGAAAATTATGTGATTTAAAAATGTACATTGTGTAGGATCATAATTAATGTGATTTAGAAAGTTTGCACATGTGGTACAGAGCTATGCATAAAATACCTAAGTCTAAAGCACTGCTGAAAACGTGGTACATGCAAAAATCGACATTTCAGCTTCTTTTAAAGTCAAGCATTATTTTTCCCATGTGGGGATAAAATACAGAAAAGGTTAGGGTGTGAGGCTGCTTCAGTGTTTTTAAAAAAGCAGTTTTTCTAATCGCTTCCTACTAAGACCAGATTCATCGGTTCTTGTACAGCCATGTAACCAGCCTTGCCGCCATCTTTTCGTTTGCGTTTACCACTTCATCGAGCTTTCGATCGGCTGCGGAACTTTTATCTTCGTCACAATCAATACTTGTGTCATTCGTCGTTGCATGAGGCTCTTCCATATGTCCGCCCCTCCGGACGCTCTCCCTCATCCTTTCCCTTCTGTTTGTGTTGCTTGACACGCAGCGTCCTTTATAGGGGTTAAATGTGAACAGCTTCGGGCGTCCGGCTTAATGAAAGAGACAGACGCAGGACAAAGGGAATTTATCGATCACTTGTCATCAACCTTTTATACTACAAACTGAGAGATCACCATCGAGAGAAAAAAGTTTTGTTCCTAAGTAAACAAAAACTCTACCGGTCGACCATTATCGTCATATGTCATCCGAGCAAACAGTTTAACTTTGAGGTTTCAGTCAACCGAATATAACTTTTCTGAACTGGCAATAATAATACCGTAGTTTGAATCCCACAGGTTTAGAAGGTCATCGTGATTCTTTTCAACATTCTGTTTGTCATCGTGATTAGCTGGTCTTGTTTATTTTTAGAGATCTACGCGTTACAAAAAGATGAATCGAACGATTGGAAAACAAGGATTACAGAGGAAGAATTGATCCCATTTGTTCTCTACCGTGATTTGTTTGCATTCCTTGACGAATTCTAGAAACAAAATTTGTTGTACGCTCTGTACAGTGTACAAAAGCGCACTCCTTGAATGGGGAAACAATCAGATTTCAGTGTGCCAGAGCGAACTATCCAACTCATACAACTAATATAAAGTGGAACACGCTCAGAGAGGAATAAAATGTGCCGGTAATTTATTTTGTATAAGATACATTTCAACGTGACAAGGAAAGAAAAGGATATTTTAGAAATAGTTTAACAATGCATCCACAAACACAAAAATCGCAATTTCCGAACAGAATTTGTCCTAACTGTTCCAATTCAATTATTAAATCTCATAACAATACATCTCACCACCGTGTTTTCGCAATTTTTACACCATATGTTTTGTTTATTTAGTATTCAAACTTTATGAACCATGTTTAAGTACATTATAGTCATTCGCAAAAGTTTAAGACCACCTGACAATTATTTTTAAATTAAGATTTTCAAAGAAACAACTAATTACCAGTCAGAAATATTTGAAAAAATGACACCACAGGGTGATGAGGATATTACCATGCCCCCCCCCCCCCCCCCCCCCCGCCCCAGGTTGTGCGGTGGTTGCGGCATATGGGTTTTTTACGAATACCTTCTAACTGGATAAACAGTGAGGTTGCGTCCCCCCCCAAATTTAAGGAACCCAATCTCAAAGTTTACGGATTTCGCGTTATGCTTCATATGGGTTCGTTACAAGGTATTCGTAAAAAATCCATATGCCGCAAATTATGAATTAGAAAAAAACACAGCCTAGAAAAGTTCGCTACACCAGGTTAAGTAATTAACATGTTTATTATAAGAAAAGTATGTTGAACTAAGCAATTACAGCCTTCAGGTGGAGCCTGAATAAAAGTTACGTTAAATTTAAAGAATACAACTAGCCATGTTGACTAGTCCACTGCTACGTAAGCCTCTTACACCCCTGAGCTTAAATTTAAAATAAATCCCTCAATCTATCTACAAGGAGGCATAGCGACTATGCATATGTTGCCGCCAGAGGACGAGGCTAGTATAAAAAAAGGCAAGCTTAGTGCTTGCGACAGTAGTAGAAGTGATTTTTGGGTGACGAGATGGGTAAAAAATGCGATTTGACAGACTTTCAACGTGGGATGATTGTAGAAGCTCGGAGCCATGGAGCGAGTATCACCGAAACCACGGCATTCGTGAAATGTTCCAGAGCAGCTGTTGTTAAAATGTTTAAAAACTGGACTGTCAGCCAAAAAACTGGGTCTCTACGTGCAACGTGTGGTCGTCATCGACTAGTGACTGCTCGGGCGGAATGAAGAGTGTCCAGACTTTTAACAGACAACAGAAGGGCAACAGTGCATCATATTACAGACCATCTTAATCAAGGACCCCGTTAAAATGATCTCTGCACGCACTGTTCGCCGTACATTGCATCGGATGGGATATGGCAGCCGAAGGCCTGTTCGAACACCTTTGCTGTCTGCAGTTAACAAGATAAAACGTCTCCAGTTCGCACAGGAGCACAAGGAATGGACAGTCGGTAATTGGAAGCAAGTTATGTGGTCCGATGAATCACGTTTCCAGTTGCACCATGCCGATGGCCTAGTGAGAATTTGTCGGAAACAGTACAAAAGCATGGACCCCAAATGCATTGGTACAATCCTTCAAACTGGTGGAGGCAACGTTATAAATTGGGGAATGTTTTCCTGGCATGCTTTGGGCCCTTTAATTCGTGTTGACCAACGTCTGACTAGCACATCATATCTAAACATCGTTGCGGACCGAGTGCATCCTGTCATGTGGATGGTTTATCCCAATGAAGATGTCTATTTTCAACAAGATAATACGTCCTGCCATAGTGCTCGTATTGTACAGGATTGGTTTCAGGAACATGCCAGGTGAATTTACTTTGTTTAGGTGGCCCCCACAATCTCCAGATCTCAACCCCATTGGGGATTTGCGGGATGAAGTTGAACGAGGCATCAGACAGCTGGATCCACAACCCTGCAATCTCACACTCCTAGAAAGTGCTATTCATCAAGCATGGTCTCAGATTTCACAAACCACTTAACAACATCTCGTGAAGTCCATGCCACGAAGAATCAACGCAGTATTAAAGGCAAAAGGTGGCCTAACGAAGTACTGAGGGGGTGGTCATAATAAAGTGGCCATTTAGTGTATATATAGATGACATTGGAACGGGAATTGGGGAAAACAACATCATCTTACCTTACTCCTGTTGAGCTAGTGCTCGTCTCGATTCATCACGTGACAGAGTAAGATTCTTCGTATACGCTGGTAAGAACTTTGCTTCGTTCTTGAACTCCTACTGAGTCTCGTCTCCCCATGTATCTATGCTCCTGATTTCTTATAAAGTTACCTCCTATACTTCTATATCCGATTCTTTATAACTCTCTTCCTGTACTTCTATATATCTCTACATATCTATCTCTATGTCAGTATCTCTCAGTTTCCGTGCCGGTATCTTAATCCCTTGCTTACGCTTTTTCTGTGCATATATTTGCGTCACTTTAATTTCCTATGTGGTAGGGGCGTGCCCTCAGCCCCTCTAGAAGTTTTCCGCCTGGGGCTTGGAATTGTCAGCTGAGTTGACCACCTTAGTGTTATTAGTTGGCTCCTGAGCCACTCAGCTATCCATTAGCGACAGCTGGAGTATTGGGCAGGTGAGGTTTCCGCACTTTAAATGGGACATATTTTCTGGGGCATGGTGAATAGCGAAAGATTTCCGGGGCTTCCCTCTGACAGAGTTACGACTTTCTTGCGACACCGCAGTGTATTTTACGACTTTTGCTGGTGCCTACTTCTAGAAGAGTTGGTCGTAAAAAGTAAACTTGCCTATTCATCTGACCGAGGTTCGGACTTTTGCATGTGCATTTCTGAAATGCCGGGATGTTTTGTCGTTTCAGCAACGGGGGCCATTTCATAAATTTCGCGGATTCCGTGCTTCTTCTCACAAGAGTGAAAAGAAGAGAAATTCCTTGGTCACTCCCGCAGGTGACCGAGGGAACCGCCATAAACCGCCTTGACCACCTGCGCTTTATACTCCAAAGGGGAAAAGGGGGTTATGAGGCAGAAAGGGAGCAAAGGCAAAAATAATTTAAATTAAATGGAAAAAAATTAAAATTAATTACACCTGGTCTTTGTACTTAATTAAATCGCAAAACATGTAGCCCGAAATACGAAGTAGTTCTGCAGCAAGAAGGATGCCAAATGAGCGCTACATTCCCGAATGTTTTGGGACAACTGTGAAGTTTGGAGAAGAAATCATCATGCTCTGGGGCTGTTTTGCATGGGTTGGGAGAAACGCCTTTGTTCCAGTGTCTGGGAATCTTAACGCCGTGGACTATAACGACATTATTGACAATTCTGTGCTCGCAACGTTATGGTAATAGTCCGGTGAAAGATAGGGCTTTCACCGAACTACACTGACGGAAAAAAATCCCAACACCACGGAAAAATAGTTGTAGAGGAATGAAATGGCGGCAATACATTTGCATAGGTAACATATTTAATCGATTAAGGTTTCAAGATCACAGCTTATTGTAAGCGCGAGAAGAGCCATTTTAAATGTGAAATGCTGATACATTAATAACCGGTGTAACCGCCAAAATGTTGAATGCAAACACGCAAACGTTGATGCATTGTGTCGTACAGGTGCTGGATGTCAGTTTGTGTGATGGAGTTCCATGCTTGTTGCATTTGGTCGGTCAATACAGGGACGGTTAATGCTGGTTGGGGGTGACGCTGGAGTTGTCGTCCAATGATGTCCCATACGTGCTCGATTGGTGAAAGATCTGGTGATCTAGCAGGCCACGGCAACATGTCGACACTCTGTAGAGCATGTTGGGTTACAACAGCGGTATGCGGGTGAGCGTTATCTGTTGGAAAACACCCCCTGGAATGCTGTTCATGAATGGCAGTACAACAGGTGGAAACACCAGACCGACGTACAACTGTGCCGTCAGGGTGCGTGGGATAAATACGAGAGTGCTCCTGCTGTCATAGGAAATTTCTCCCCAGACCATAACTCCAGGTGTAGGTCCAGTGTGTCTCGGCCGCAGACAGGTTGGTTGCAGGCGCTCACCTTGCCTCCTTCTAACCAACACACGGCCATCACTGGCACCCAGGCAGAACCGGCTTTCATCAGAAAACAAAACATATCTCCATTCCGTCCTCCAATGAGCTCTAGCTTGACACCACTGACGTCGCAAACGGCATTGGTTTGGAGTAAGTGGAATGCACGCTACAGGGCGTCTGGCTCGGTGCTGTCCTTCAAGTAACCGATTTGTAACAGTTCGTTGTGTCACTGTAGTGGCAACTGCAGCTCGAATTGCTGCCGCAGACGCGGTACGATGCGCCACGGCCATACGCCGTACACGGCGGTCTTCCCTCTCAGTAGTACCACGTGGCCGGTCGGAACCCGGTCTTCTTGAGGCAGTACCTTCCCTTGACCACCGCTGCCAACAATCATGTACAGTGGCTACATTCCTGCCAAGTCGTTCTGCAATATTGCGGAAAGAAAATTTACTTTCTCGTAGCCCTATAACACGACCTCGTTCAAACTCCGTGAGCTGTTGATAATGGCTTCTTCGTCTTCTTAAAGGCACTCTTGACTAACATCAACACCCTACGTCGAATCTCAACGATAACTAACGCTCACGAACGTTACAGGGCGTATTTACAGCAAACCTGCTTTGCATGTTTCGAGGGGCGCTACTAGCGCCACACGTATGCGCCGAGCGCAAAATTTGCATAGACGTCATCTTACAGATGTACTCTCACCGCCTACCAACTGTCGTTTATCTAACACAACCCCTTCTTGGTGTTGGGATTTTTTTCCGTCAGTGTATTATCCTTTACCTTCAGAGACCTCTATCTCAACCCCATTGAACACCTTTGTGATGAAAAAGAACGCCGACGTCGGTGACTGAGCCATCTAATGCTCTTCTAGCAGAATGGAAGACAATTTCGGCAACGTTCCAAAATCCAGGCGAAAGCTTTCCCAGCTGAGCGGAGGCAGTGATTGCAGGAGAACCGATAGACCAACTCAGTACCAATTCCTTTCCTGTTACAGGGAGTTTGTGGATAGCCAAGTGTCCGGATACTTTTGATCAGATAGTGTGTTTTAGAGCCATCTGTACGCTACACGATCAAAACCTTTCCCGATAAATAAATTGACTTGAGTTCAAGTTGTGAAACGGATGAACTTAAAATAGCATATATTCAGAATAAAAGATTAAAAATATCTGAGGGAAATGGAGTATGATATGTAACTTTCATATGAACCTGTAAACTAATGTCCAAGTAAGAGAGGAAAATTATGGAAAACAATGCAATTATCTTCTTGTAAAGAGCTTTAAGCAGAAACGGGAAACATACGAAACTTTCTCACGCACAAAATGGAAATCATTCAGAGCACAGGATTGCAAAACTGAAGTCCAAACATTTAATATGATGTGCTTTTAAATAGAAGCAAGAAAAATTCAACAAAAGGAGACGAAAATAGAAGCTATTTTGTTTTTAAAATTAAAAGAAAAATGCTGAAACACATGTAGGCAATTAACACATTCTTTTTTTCATAATAAAAACTGACTTGACTAATTTGAATTTTAAATTTTCAAATAATGAGTCACAAAAAGAATATAAATTGAGAAATAAAACGGTACATAATAACAAATTTTAAAAAGTAATTCCTGAAATTTAAGCAATAAGGAAAAATGAATTCCAACACTTAAAGTGCAAGGTGACAAAAATTATGAAAATGTTTTTAGAGCTAAGTTTTCTTTTTTATATTCCTCTAGAACTATCTAGAACCGAAGGCGATAACTAATTAGGAGAAATCATGAAATTTGAATGAAAGTATGCAATCGAAATCAAACAATAACAGAGCAAAACATAAATATGAATGTAGGATGTTCAGAAATATGTAATTGTTGATACTGAAGAAATAATACTTTTTTCTTTTCATTGTTTTTATAAAAATGAGCATTCTGCATCAAAATGCATACAAATTTTTACCTTTTTTCTGTGCTAAAGAATCTGAATTTAATTGGACTTTAAACATTTCAATAAAAAAAAAGAAGGGGTTAAAAAGGGAAATCAGAATGTTTCTTCAGAGCTGACTGCTAGATAAATAAAAAATGCCGTTAAATGTCTTCAATCTTGAGACTGTAATTTAAATGTTTCGTTACATTTTTTAATTTTCTAAAAGATGAGAATTAATTTTCTTCCATTATTTAGTGATGCCGTTAATAAAATAACCATAAGAAATGTCATATGACTCCATAAATATTAAAATATGAAGTTTAACTAATTTTAAAGCCAATAAGAGTGATCGAGTTTCGGAGCATTTAGAATGATGTTTAACTTGGATTCTAATCTTGAATGTTTAAGACAAAATGTAAACATGTAACATTTTATGAAGACCGACGAAAATAAATGATATTTGTTTGAAATATAAGCAGCATAGGATCGCATCAGCAACCTTGTGTTTCTCCTTAAGGGGAGGCTGAGCACAAGAAACCACTCACTCACTCACTCACCCACTCACTCTCTCTCTCTCTCTCTCTCTGTCTCACACACACACACAATCGAGCGCTTACAGACAAACCAACAGAAAAAGAAGGTGCGATTTTTATTATTGAGAAAGGATGGAAAGAATGGTATGAAACAGAAGCTGTCAGAATATGTATATAAAAATTAAATGCAGAAACCAACCTTGAAAATTGCATTTGGAAGATTTAGTTAGATAAGCCTGCATCCACATGCAGTTTTCCCTCTGCAATTTTGGAATACATGAAGCCTATATTCCACAATCTAACAGAAACATCACTTTTAGAAAAATATCTAAATGGAAAAATTCAGAACTCTAATGAACGTATATTTGTGATGCTCCTAACACTGAAAATTCTGGAAAAAATATGTGCCCAAAATGTCTAATGCTTAATTAAAGGGATTTTTTTAAATGCAGTTTTTAATATTTATGGTTTTTTACTCAGAAACTATTAACTGCATTCAGATTTTCTGGGTATTCTATTATAGAAATACTGCATAAACTGACGTTTTGTTAGATGGTTATATTCGGTATTTGTTGAGACACAACTTTTTGTGTTGAGGAAAAGTGACACCAAATTGTGATAATAATTTCAGCAATCCTCACACTTTTTTGTTTGGCAATATATGCATTTATAAAACATACAATTTGTACAGAAAAGTCAATTCCGCAACCATACTAAATTTCAAGTCCCTATATTTAATAAGTTCTTAGAAACAGGTACATAAACATTTTAATTTTAACATGGCCGGAATAACTCTTTCCGTCTCTTCTTACAGAAGCTAAATTTTTGGCTTTTGTTTTTTTGGAGGCTTTCTATTTTTTCTCGATGCCATGGCGTTTTATCTAAAAAAAGAGAAGTCACTTAAACCCTGAGATAATAATAGAATTTGGGAATAACAATAACAAACAATTTAGTTGGCAGCGAGAAGTTGAGTGAAGTTTTTAATAGAATTTTGCATTTCGTCTTAGGGTCAAGGTATCGTGTAACTGCAAAATGATTCAAAGAATTCAGACTTGTAAAAGCTGCAATCACAGAGAATCTCCTCAAAAAGCGTATTGTTACATAAACGGAGATCCCAGTGTATTAGGTGGACGTCTGCCCTCGTTACATAAAAGGCTTACTACTGTATAACACGCATGAAGGCATCTGAGCGAGTTATCTCTATACGAGGTCCGATCAAAAAAGTTCCGAGACTAGGCCGATATACAACAAAGTACTTACGTTACTTAAGTCTGGCTATGATCTCCCTCAAAGTAGTCTCCTTGGGCAGCGATACACCGCTGCCAGCGTTTTTGCTACTGTTGGAACGCTCCCTGGAAGTCCTGTTCGCGAATCGTGTCAAGCACCGTCTGCGATTCGCGCTGAATCTTGTCCACGGTTATAAACAGCGACCCTTGAGCTTCAGCTTCATCTTCGGGAGCAGAAAGAAGTCGCAGGGGGCCAAATCCGGCGAGTAATGCGGCCCAGGAAGGGTAGTCATGCTGTTGCGGCTGCAATACTGGCGTGTTCCTAACGCTCTGTGAGCTGCTGCATTGTCGTTATGGAGCAGGAAATCGCACCTTCGCCACATTTAAGGTCGTTTGCGGCGAATGTCCTCCTAAGACGCCGCAGAACATTGCAGTAAAAAGGGTAGTGACGGTCTGGCCCTGAGGGACGAATTCACGCTACTCTACCCCACGAATGTCGAAGAACACGATCAGCATGCTTTTGGTTGCGCTCCGGACGTGTCGGGGCTTCTTCGGCCGAGGAGATGCCAGGCTATTCCACTGCGACGACTGTTGTTTGGTCTCCGGGTCGTAACCGTAGACCCAAGTCTCGTCCCCAGAGATGTCCTACGATAGGAACGTTGGTTCATTCACCACCTGCGGACAAAGATTTTGACAGAGTTTGACACGGAGCGTCTTCTTCCGGGGTTCAGAATCTTTAGCACAAACGTTGCAGCAATGCTCTGTATGTTTAAAACCGACGTCAGACTTTCTTGCACTGTTCCGTATGACACATTGACGATGGTAGCAATGTCTTAAATGGTTCTCCGACGATCCTCATGCACTAGTTCTCTAATTTTGTCCACATTTTCGGAGGTTTTGTCCGTGGACGATCGCCCTGACCTCTCGTCCTCTTCTGTTGCCATTCTGCCGCTCTTGAAGCGCGAGTGCCACTCAAAACACCTCGCACGACTCATTGCTTCATTGCCATAAGCCTGCCGCAACATTTCATGCGTCTGCGTTCCCGATTTGCCGAATTTGATGCAGAATGTGATGTTCGCTTTCTGCTCTAGTTTGCAGTCCATACCGAAATCGCAGCTGTGTTGTGCACGTGGTCACCAAACACCGTGTAGCACAGCTCCCGATGTTCACAGAGCAACGCCACTCGGCACAATGACTCATGAAGGTCACTGCTCTCGACCACTGCTCGCACATCTGCGTACTGCCATCTGTTGGGGTGCTACGTACCTAGTATCGGAACTTTTTGATCGCACTACGTATTATACAAAGAAAAGTAGGAAAATGTAGTGTTTCATTCCACGAATTATTTGACCACTTTTAAATGACCTAGAAATCTTAAAATTGGCATGCTGATAGGTCTTATTGTTCGTATACCTAGATAAGTCGGAAAACCAAAATGGCGGCTTTGGAGCATTGTGTGCTTGGAATTTTCGGGAATTTTTCGACCACTACTAATATACCTAGAAATCTGAAAATTGGCATGGTGATAAGTCCTCAAGGTCCGGATACCTCGAAAAGTCCGAAAACCAAAAAATCCAAAATGATGGCTTTGGGATACTGTATGCCTGAATTTTTCTACCACTTTTACACCTAGAGAAGTGTATAAACCAAAAAATTCAAAAAGGAAGACTTAACTTTAGTTGTCAAAGATAGTTACGACAGAAACGTTGAAATGATGTAAAAATTCCATGAAATTTTGGTTTAAAATTAAGGGCAGTCAACACCTGCTCCGTTTCTTTTTTTTTTTTTTTTTTTTTTTTTGAGGTTTAACGACCGCCGTGAGCAACTCAATGGGCTATAAGCAGTCGCCCGTCCCTAATTTAGGGTCACTGGTTCCAGGGAAGGGAGAGAGCCAGTGCCGTAAGACAAACACAACATCCATGCCTTACCGGGATTCGAACCCGGACCCCTTCGGCCGAATGATCACAGGCCAACGCCTTAGACCACTGCGCCACCGGGGCGGCCCTGCTCCGTTTCATGTCAAATCATTACTATTAACGTGACGACTTTGTTATAAATCGTACAACATTTAACAATCATAAATTACATTTCTTTCCTTTAAATATTTTTCCCTTTCTTTAATGTTATGTTCAAGAAATTAGATTCACCGTTAGGATAATGGGCATAACTGCTAGTGCTGTAGAATTTTGGAAGAGCAGCTCGTCGACCACTGGTTAGCGTTCGACTATTAATTGGAATGAGTAAAACGAGTGATTCTAGCGACTTTAAACGTGAAGTTTTCAAGCACAACCGCAGCTAAGGTTTTACGTAAATGGTCCGACACGCAAAAAGATTAGAGCAATCGCCGATCCTGTGGATGAAAACATCTGGTGGATCGGAAAGGTCAACGAAGACTACCGAGACTCGTGCAAACCAGCAGACGTCGTAACGTGGCAATTACTGCAGCATTTAACACTGGTTTTGTGAACGCTAGTGTTATTTGATTTAACAGTGACGAGTGGCGTCGTATGTCCATTTAGGTTGGGTGTGCACTGTTACGGCAAAAAAAACCAAGAAAGATGACACCAAATTTTCGGGTGTAATAAGCACGTCTTTCTTTTGAATCCGTTCTGATGCAAATCAAATTTATCAAAGCTATTCAAAGTCAATGGAACCGGTATGGAAAACAATAGATATGACGAAAGAAAGAAGATTTTCAGTCGGGTTTTTAATCCCTCAGATATTGCTGTAAACGGAATCGTGAGCTTACGAACTCTAGAAACAGAGATATCGACAAAAATAAGATGTGACTTTACGTCCCCTGGTGGGAAAACCATGCATTATTTTAGGAAGAAAGTATTCTAAAGAGGTTTATCCATATAAGCGGTATCGGTCTAAGAACAAAAAAATTAGTCGAGTTTTCAGGAGCCCAGATTTTGCAACAAATACCTCAGAAGCAGAAATTAACACTTATGACCCCTGGTAGCAAAACCATTCTTTACCAAACATTTGAAATGATGTGAAAAATATTTTCCATCTGGTCTCGTATGCGATGCAGGAAAAAAATTCAAATCGGAGCTTTAGGAGCAGAAATAACGCAGAAAACGCAATTTACCTTTGTGCCCCTAAGCGGAAAGTGTATGATTTATTTGAAAAATTTGAATTTATAGGAAAAACATTTCGCATCGGAAACACTATCTAACAAAGAAGGAATTTTTCAAAACGTACTTTTAGAAGTAGAGATATTGACAAAAATAAGATATACATCTATGCCCCCTGGCGTAGAAGTCATACATTTTTTCAAGAAGAGCATTTTCCAAAAAGGTTTGTCGACACGAGTAGTATCGGTCAACAAACGACGTTTGTTTCAATCGAGAATTTAGAAGCTCATATTTTGCTGCAAAAACAGCAGAAGCGGAAATTAAGACTTACGCCACCTGGTGGCCAAACCATTTCTTACAAAAATTAGAAATTACGTGCAAACGATTACCCATCAGGAGCTGTATCCGGTGCAGAAATAATTTTTCAAATCGGAGATTTAGAAGCAGAGATATAGGGGGAAACGCAATTTACATTTACGCTCTCTAGCGGAAAGTCTATGAATTACTTGAAAATTTTGAAATTATATGAACCACATGTGACACTAGATACACTATCCAACAAAGAAGGAATTTTTCAAATCATACTGCTAGAAGTAGAGATATTGACAAAATAAGATAAACTTCTACGTCCCCTGGCGTAGAAACCATGCACTATTTTAAGAAGAAAGTGTTTCTAAAATGTTTATCGACATGAGTAGTATCGGTCAACAAACGACGTTTGTTTCAATCGAGAATTTAGAAGCTCATATTTTGCTACAAATACAACAGAAGTGGAAATTAAGATTTACACCCCTGGTGGCCAAACTGTCTTTTTACAAAAATTAGAAATTATGTGCAAGAGATTTCCCATTAGGAGCTGTATCCGCTGCAGAAAGAATTTTTCAAATCGGAGATTTAGCAGCAGAGACATAGGGGGAAACGCAATTTACCGTTACGCCTCCTAGAGGAAAGTCTATGAATTACTTGAAAATTTTGAAATTATATGAAAAACATGTCACACAGAAAACGCTATCCAACAAAGAAGGAATTTTTCAAATCGGACTCCTAGAAGTAGAGATATTGACAAAAATAAGATGTACATCTACGCCCCTTGCGGAGAAACTGTAGAATATTTGAAGAAGAAAATATTCCAAAAAGGTTTATCGATGTGAGTGGCATCAGTCCACGAAAGAATTTTTTTAATTGATATTTTAAAAGCTCAGAATTTACGGCAAATACATCAGAATCAAAAATTAACACTTAAGCCCCCTGGTGGCCAAAGTATTCTTTCCCAAAAATTAGAAATTATATGCAAAAGATTTTTCATCAGGAGATGTATCCTCTGCAGAAAAAAAAATTTCAAATCGGAGTTTTAGAAGAAGAGCTATCGGGAAAAACGTAATTTACTTTTACGCCCCCTAGCGGAAAATCTATGCGTAATTTGTAAAAGTAACTATATCTAAAATACTCTTCGACATAAATGGAATCAAAAGATAAAAAAAACAACTTTCAATCGGATGTTTAGAAGCAAATATGTGGAATAAAACGTATTTTTGAATTCGACATCATCTGCATTTACGCCCTCTAGCGGCGAAATTGTACATCGTAAAAAACAAAACAAAATAAAGGATCATCATTCGCAGATTTTAAGCTTCCCAATGCAAAAAGAATTTTTCAAATCCGACTAATAGTTGCAGAGATATCGTGGGTACAGACGGACAAACCGATATCAGAAGCACGATCGTTTTTTTACAAAAGACGTGCTAAAAACACGCAAAAGTTTTATTACATAACCCGAGCTGAAATATTCCGGCATTGATTTTGAACATACGAAAGCATTATTTTTTTCAATTTAGCGATGGTTGAATAAGAAAAAATCAATGAATTTTGGTTATATGGATAACTAAACTTCAAATTCTGTTTTTAAAGTCTGTGCTCATGAATTCGCACTGCGACGAAAAGACAGAAAAACTGCAACTCGTGGCACAAAGTTGAATTGTATTTATGACTACATGAGTTTACAAACTCAAACTTATAACCAGAAGTTATTTTTTAGGTGCGCACGCCCTGGGAAATTATTAAGCCTCTGCATTGAAACACCACAGTTGCTTTACCCACTTTATGTGCCCGCTGGTTTAACCGCATACCTAAGAATGCGCGTATTACTTGTTTACTAAACGAAACAACGAACCTTCTCCCCTTTAAGAAACATTATGTAAGGGAATTAATTTTAGCCACCTTAGGGCAAACTCGGGCAAGTTCTCTTTTGCAAAAACATAATATAACAGCAACTCGTATCACAACGTTGAATTGTGTTCCTCCATGGGATTGCAAGCGGTGCTCTATTTTTCTAGCACACATTGAGAATTCAGCTGTAATGTTCGAAACCACAAAGAAATAAAAACGCGACCTGCAGCGCCATCTAGGGAGTGCTTGTACCACAGTTGCTTGAACACCGTCGGATTTCATGTTGGGAAACCGCACACCCGAGGATTTTAGCACAAATAGGATATTATGCTTACTGAACAAACTTTCTTTTCTTAATGAAAACATTGTGTGGGGTAATTAATTTTAGCCACCAGTCGACACCTTAGAGGAAACTTTGACGAGTTTTATTAGAAATAAATCCGAAAATGTAATTTCGATAGTATAGGTTTAATAAATTGCACCTCTGCATGAGTGTGCACCACACACCTAACACACACCGAATATTCGACCCTGTTTAACACTACGTTCTGAGCCATGTCGCGATTAGTCTAGAACAACCGACGAGCACGTTGAATATCGATGCGCTCAGCCAAGGCCGTCTGGAAAGCACAACGCCATGACACTTGAGAGATGAGTTCGTTCCGTTCATAACGTCACTTTCATGTTGTGTGGTGTTTCACGTTTCATACGACAGCGTTGGAAACCAATCTCAGGCCTTTTTTCTGCATGACGTCACTGAAAGGGGCAACTCAATTCGCTAATGTCAGAGCCTCGTGCTTCCTAAATGGCCTTGTCTCAGCGTAGAGCACAAAAGCAAGTTTCTAACGCATGCGACTGCATCGACTTGAGCAGTTGAAAACCGGGAAAAGTCTTCTGGATGGACCAATTCAGCTTCCTTCTGCAGGATGAGTGGATCCAATTTGGTAAGTAACATGAAGCAGTAGCGCTATCCTTCTTGATATCAACTGTACAAACCGGTGTAGGTGATTTTATGCCCGACGAAGGACATTTGAACACCACGGTGTTTCTGAACATCGTTGCCTACTGAATTCATACCTTCCTGATTACCCTTTATTTTTGTGTTAGCGGCCAGCAAAATCCCCGGGTTTAAACCCCATCGAGCATCTCTGGGATGAGGTGGAACTATTTGTTTGCTTTGAAAGTGTACTGCTGTCAAATTACCAGCAACTTCGTGCCTCAGTCCTTTCCGCGGGGTACAACATCTCTTCACGACACTTACAGCATCTGGTATGTTCTAGCCCCCTCCCCCAAAATTCGATCTGTTTTGCAGGTCAAAGGCGGCACATCACTCTACTAGGTAGGTATACATAACAAAAAACAAGAATCTCAATGTGTGTTGCATCGTAAGGAAAGCAACGAAGCAAACAATATTAATTACATTAAAGAAATCGTTAGCCCAAAGTCTAACACATTTACAGAGGATAGAGATTTAAAATAACTTCTTGGAAAACTTTCTAGCTAGACGCTCATTTACAGAGGATAGATATTTAAAATAACTTCTTGGAAAACTTTCTAGCTAGACGCTCATTTACGGAGGATAGAGATTTAAAATAACTTCTTGGAAAACTTTCTAGCTAGACGCTCATTAAATTCCGTAATCCCTTTCACGCAGTGTCACTGTGGTGTTGCCATTTTACTCATTTATCAGTAGATCTACTGATTTTGACTCCTGTAAACTGATAGAGTTTGTAATCTACTACTTTTTCTCTGTTTTAAGGTCACCTCCTGAATTTTTTACTATTACGCCTAATGTTTTTTGCATTGAAAGGTAATTTTTGATCATTTGACAGATAATTTTTTTCTCTATGAACTGCAAAAATCTTTGTATGAATATTGCGTAATTTTTTGAGCAGATGGTAATGGTTTCTTTTGTCAATTGCCTTACAGAAGTTAAAAAATCCCACAGTTATCTCAGTGGAATTATACTTCTTGCGAAAGTTGATTAAAAATGGACGATGAGTAAATGCTGTTGGAGAGAAATGTAGGAAGAAAGTATCTGACTCCAGATCTTAAACAGCCTTTAGGAGTAGAAAGCTAGCAGATCGAGGCTAGGATGCCCGATAGGAAAGACAGATGAAAGTGAAGTACACAAAGATACCTGTTCCTCAGTCAGTCCTGACTTCCACGCAGATTCTACGGGGTGCAAGAATCTTGGATACTAGTTGCTAGATGGCCAGACAAGGGAACCCTGTAGGCAATGGAGCTGTCAAAGAAATTATTTCTGTTACTGTGCGTTTTATCCAACACACTCAGAGAGACAGGCTGTCAAAGAATGTCTGCATCGCTTCATTGCTTACCATCTACTGATCCAATCGGCAAGACTCTTCTCAGACCTGGTCTGAAGAAATAAAGCTGACGTAAACTTAAGAGTTATTCTGATATTTACTTACATTTTGCTTTGTTTTTTTTCAAAGTTCATACTGCTTCTCATGAAATAGTTTTTTTTAATTCTAAATAACCAGTTAGTTTGTTATACAAAGATTTTTCCAGTATCTCCTAAAACCCAGAATATTAGGAATAGTAAGGTATTTGTGTTATTAATACTTTTTTTGAGAATAAAATTTACTTATCGTACTTTGGGGACTTCTGGGTATCGTTTAGTAAGAAGTGTAAATATGTAACTATCTGATTTTAGGAAGTAAGAAGTAAGACCGATGCAACTGTGACTACTTTAAAAAGCCAATGTCATCATTATTTATACCGAAATTACTTTTAATGGTGAGCGTTATTTTATGCAACTGATCACCAGTAATATTTTGTAACAAGTTAGTAAAATCATGCAATGCATTTATTATGATGATACGCTTTCCAACATACCAGAAATCATTACTCAAGTTATGAGGATAATGGCTGTGAAATAAATCTTGCTCCTGTGTCCTGACCTTTGACCCCATTTCGATTACATTAAATGGGATTGGTTCAGTATACCTCCGAAACAACATACTAATGTCTTGTCGCAATAGAAGCATTTTTAGTCAAGTTATGAGGACAACAGCTGTG
The DNA here is from genome assembly GCA_039090855.1 of Macrothele yani. Classification (NCBI taxonomy): domain Eukaryota; kingdom Metazoa; phylum Arthropoda; class Arachnida; order Araneae; family Macrothelidae; genus Macrothele; species Macrothele yani. Next base: position 163,009,451 of record CM077029.1, on the reverse strand, counting down.
GAAAAAATCTCGCTTCTTATGTCCTAACCTTTGACCCCATTTCGATGATATTTAGCAGAGCCGGCTCAGTATACCTCCGGAGCAACATGATGAAGTTTTGCCGCAATCGATGCATTTTTACGTAAGTTATGACGCGTAAAGGCAATAGAGTGGATCCCGCTCCTATATCCTGACCTTTGACCCCATTTCTCCCATTTTCAATAGGGTTTGTCCCCAGGTAGTCCCCTATCACATACTTATATTTTATTTTATCGAAATCGAACCATTTTAACGCGAGTCATCTTGCGGACAGGCGGACAGGCGGACGGACGGACAGACAGACTGACAAAGCTGGAGCGTATACGCTTCTTCAACCTACGGTTGGAAAGCGTAAATAACCTAACCCATAATTGTATTGGTTTGACATTCATTCACGATTTTACTATTAGTTTGTGGATTACTGGAATTATTTGAAATACCTGGAGATTTAAGTGTACCTTAGCATTGAGATTATATCAAATGCTACATTACATTTGCCAGGTAGTGATATTTTAAACAACAAAAGAAAACAAGAAAGATGACACCGAATTTTCGGGTGTAATAAGCACGTCTTTTGAATGCGTTCTGGCGCAAATTAAATTTATCAAAGCTATTCAAAGTCAATGGAACCGGTATGGAAAGCAATAGTATCTGACGGAAAAAGAAGTTTTGTAATTGGGTATTTAATTTCTCAGATATTGCTGTAAACGGAATCGTGAGCTTACGCCCTATGGCTGCACACTTGTGGTTAAGAAAAACATGAATTTATATGAGAAACATTTCACACCGGAAAACATTCTCCAAAATAGAAAGAAATTTTCAAATCGGACTCTTAGAAACAGAGATATCGACAAAAATAAGGTGTGACTTTACGTCCCCTGGCGGGAAAACCATGCATTATTTTAGAAAGAAGGTATTCCAAAAGGTTTTCCCATACAAGCGGTATCGGTCTAAGAAAAAAATTGTCGAGTTTTCAGGAGCCCAGATTTTGCTACAAATACATCAGAAGTAGAAATTAACACTTATGCCCCATGGTGGCCAAACCATTCTTTACCAAACATTAGAAATTATGCGAAAAATATTTTCCATCAGGTCTTGTATGCGATACAGGAAGAGTTTTCTAATCGGAGTTTTAGAAGCAGAAATAACACAGAAAACGTACTTTACCTTTGTGCCCCCTACAGAAAGTCTATGATTTACTTGAAAATTTTGAATTTATGGGAAATACATTTCGCATAGGAAACACTATCCAAGAAAGAAGGAACTTTTCAAATCGGTCACCTAGAAGTAGAGATATGGACAAAAATATGATATACATCTACGCCCCCTGGCGTAGAAACCCTGCATTATTTCAAGAAGAAAATGTTACTAAAACGTTTGTCGACATGAGTAGTAGCAGTCAATAGACGACTTTTTTTTTAATCGAGATTTTGAAAGCTCACATTTTGCTGCAAATACATCAGAAGCGGGATGTAAGGTCAGGTGATGCATAACATCACAGCCTCTCCTTGACAAATGTCAACCCTGCCTTCTCGTGGTGCATCATGTTCTTACTAAAGGGGCTCTGACGACCGCCAATAGCGGTATAACTATACCATCGGGATCAGAGGAAATGCTATCCCACACTCACCAACCCGCTTGGCCAGCGTGGTGAGTTATGGCCAAACACCTCCAAAATGACTCTACAACTTAAATCTTGGCCCTCAGTCTCCGGCAGCTGGAATGTACCTGGCCAAGGCAGCGGCCAGTGCGACATGAAGGCAGAGGGTGCCAAGAATCCCCGGAGGACCGGACTAGGCTGCCATTTGATGCTGACCTTGACTACCTATAACGGACGCTCCCTATCTTCTGATTCAAGGCTTCTTGAATTGGAAGAGGAACCACAAAGGATCAAGTGGGACATCGTCGGGCTAAGTGAGGTAAGGAGAAAAGGAGAAGATCTCATTGAACTGAAAAGTGGACATCTCTTCTATTATCATGGGACAGATACTGGCAGAACTAGTGGTGTTGGATTTATAATAAACAAGAAACTGAAGGATAAAGTGGTAGAAGTTGAAAGTTCCTCTGACAGAGCTGCACGACTCGTTATCCAACTCTCGAGAAGATACCAGGCTCAGATTATTCAAACTTATGCACCCACCACAAGTCATCCTGAAGACGAAATTGAAGAATTTTATGAGGAAATTCGTCATCTAAATAATAAAGGTAAGCAGCACTTGAAGATAATTATGGGAGATTTCAATGCAAAAGTAGGGCAACGGCAACAGAATGAAACTTCAGTAGGTAAATTCGGTCACGGCAACAGAAACCAGCGTGGAAATACTCTCGTTGAGTTTGCAGAGGCAGAAGGATTTTTCATCTTGAACTCATTTTTCAAGAAAAAGCCACACAGGAAATGGACATGGAGACATCCAATTGGGACGACAAGTGAAATTGATTTTATTATGTGTAACAAAAAATTCGTCATCGAAGACTGCAGTGTGCTGAACAAGTTCAACACAGGTAGTGACCATAGATTGGTGAGATGTAAGATGCACCTCAACACTAAACTGGAACGTGGCAAGCTCATAAGACAAACAAAATGCATTGACATAACCAAATTTAAAAAACAACATAATACCTTCAAGTTGGAACTGAAGAACAGATTCTCTGCTTTAGAAGGCCTAACATCGGAAGAAGTGGATATTTCGGAAGTTAACAGAAAAGTAACCAAAGCTCTTATGGAAACAGCAACAAAATTAGCTGGGTCTAAGAACAAGTTGCATGTGAACAAATTATCAGGAAAAACCAAAATGTTGATGCAAAAAAGAAGAGAGATGAGGACAACTAAAGAAGATGTGACTTCCAAAGTGGAATATATAGAGCTATGCAAGACAGCACGAAAAAGTATCCCTGAAGACGTAAGGAAATTCAACTGTGAGCTTGTGAGGAAAGCAATTGAAAACAACCAAAGCCTTAAGATAGCAAAGGGACATCTCAGTAAGGGAAGAAAACAGATTATGGCTCTGAGAAAAGAAGATGATTCTATAACAAGAAATAGAGGCGAAATTTTGACAAGAGTGAAAGATTTCTACTCCAAATTATATGAAAGGGATGATACATGTACTCCAGACATCACGAAAGGTACCAGTGTTCTTCCAGTCCTCCCAGCAGAAGTTGCTCATGCAATCAAGAACATGAAGCGGGGGAAAGCTCCAGGAGAAGATGGAATTACTATAGACATCATACAAGAAGCAAGTGGAGAAATTGAAACAGTACTCGCCCAAATTTTCACTCGATGCCTTAATGAAGGGAAGATTCCTGAGGATTGGAACAATGCTACAATGATCCTGCTACATAAAAAAGGTGACATTGAGGATCTCAGGAACTACAGACCTATCAGCCTCCTATCAGTGGTTTATAAAATCTTCACTAAAGTTCTTTCACACCGCTTGAAGGTAACACTGGACATGGCTCAACCGAGAGAACAAGCTGGATTCAGGAGTGGCTACAGCACAATAGATCATATCCACGTACTGAGAGAACTAATTGAAAGAGCGAGGGAATATGAACTTCCATTGTGCATGGCTTTTATCGATTATGAAAAAGCCTTTGATTCGGTGAAACCATCAGCAGTTACCACGGCTCTGAAATCCTGCGGTATTGAAGATGCATACATTAATATTATTAATAACATCTATGAAAATGCAAGTGCAAAGATTCGGCTGTTTGAAAATACAACACACATAAAAATTGGAAAGGGAGTGAGACAAGGTGACACCATATCTCCGAAGCTCTTTAATGCCACATTGGAAAATGTCTTTCAATCACTGAACTGGGAAAACAAAGGGATAAAGATTAATGGAGATTATCTAACCCACCTTCGTTTTGCTGATGACGTAGTCATTTTTGCAACTACCCCATCAGAGCTGCAGAGTATGATCCAGGAACTTGCTGACAAGAGTAAAGAAGTGGGATTAAAAATGAACTTTCAGAAGACAAAAGTGATGTTCAATGCTTTTACAAGAAATGAAGATTTATCGATTGATGGAGAAAAACTGGAGATAACAGATACGTATGTTTATCTTGGACAGCAGATATCAAGTGAGGGTCACATTGATGAAGAAATTAATCGACGTACAAAACTTGCCTGGAGAGCTTTTGGAAGAAACAGCATAATTTTCAAGAGCAATATGCCATTATGTCTTAAAAGAAAAGTGTTTGATCAATGCATCCTTCCAGTGCTTACGTATGGTGCAGAGACGTGGACCTTAACTAAAAGAGACATACAAAGGCTGCAGACAACTCAAAGAACCATGGAGAGGTGCATGCTTGGTATAACCAGGAGAGATAAGAAGAGGAACTCGTGGATCCGAAAAATGACGAGAGTGGAAGACATCATGATCAGAGTTAAATCCCTGAAATGGCAATGGGCTGGACATACTGCCTGAAGGACAGACCATCGATGGACAGCCGAAATTTTAGATTGGATTCCAAGGGACAGGAAAAGACCCAGAAAAAGACCACATGGGAGATGGGTGGATGAAATTCGTAAATATGCGGGAGTGACATGGAGGAGACTGGCACAAGACAGACCGTTGTGGAAGAAACTTGGGAGACCTTCGTCCAGCAGTGGATTGATAATGGTTGACAATGATGATGATGATGACATCAGAAGCGGAAATTAAGACTTGTGCCACCTGGTGGCCAAACCAATTTTTTACAAAAATTGTAAATCATGTGCAAAGGATTTCTCATCAAGAACCGTATCCTGTGCAGAAAGAATTTTTCAAATACGATATTTAGAAGCAGATATGTAGGGGGGAAAGCAATTTACCTTTACGCCCCGTAGCGGAAAGTCTACGAATTACTTGAAAATTCTGAAATTATATGAAAAACATGTCACACGGAAAACACTATCCAACAGAAAAGGAATTTTTCAAATCGGACTCCTAGAAGTAGAGATATTGACAAAAATAAGATATACATTTACGCCCCTTGGCGTAGAAACCATGCATTATTTTAAAAAGAAAAAGTTTCTAAAAGGTTTGTTGATATGAGTACCATCGGTCTACAAGCGACGTTTTTTTCAATCGAAAATTTAAAAGCTCATATTTTGCTGCAAATACATCAGAAGCGGAAATTAAGGTCTACGCCCCCTGGCGGCCAAACTATTTTTTAAAAAATATTAGAAATTATGTGCAAACGATTTCCCATCAGGAGCTGTATCCGGTGCAGAAAGAACTTTTCAAATCGGAGATTTAGAAGCAGAGATATAGGGGAAAACCCAATTTACCACTACGCCCTCTAGCGGAAAGTCTTTGAATTACTTGAAAATTTTGAAATTATATGAAAAACGTGTCACACTGAAAACGCTATCCAACAAAGAAGGAATTTTTCAAATCCGACATCTAGAAGTATTGATATTGGCAAAAATAAAATGTGCATCTACGCCCCCTGGCGGAGAAACTGTGAGATATTTTACGAAGAAAATATTCCAAAATGGTTTACCGACGTGAGTGGCATCGGTCTACGAAATAATTTTTTCAATCGATATATTAGAAGCTCAGATTTTATGGCAAATACATCAGAAGCAAAAATTAACACTTACGCCCCCTGGTGGCTAAAGTATTCTTTACCAAAAATTTGAAATTATATGCAAAAGAATTTCCATCACGAGGTGCATCCGCTGAAGCAAAAAATTTTCAAATCGGAGTTTTTGAAGATGAGTTATCGGGAAAAATGCAATTTATTTTTACGCCCCCTAGCGGAAAATCTATGCGTAATTTGTAAAAGTAACTATATCTAAAATACTCTTCGACATAAATGGAATCGAAGGATAAAATAATTTTTTCAATCGGATGTTTAGAAGCAAATATGTGGAATAAAACGTATTTTTGAATTCCACATCATCTGCATTTACGCCCTCTACCGGCGAAATTGTACATCGTAAAAAAAAAAAAACAGCAAAATAAAGGGTCATCATTCGCATATTTCAAGTTTCCCAATGCAAAATGAATTTTTCAAATCGGACTAGTAGTTGCAGAGATAGCGAGGGTACGGAGGGACGGACGGACAAACCGGTAACATAAGCACGATCTTTTTTAACAAAATACGTGCTAAAAACCTAGTCTACTAATTTCTTGAGCTCAGATATACTGATTTGATATAAAAGTCTGTGACAATACTACAGTGTGGTGTAAATTTTCAGAAATGGCAGTATACATTCCATGTTCTTGAATTTAGTTAAATGGCAGAGAGAAACGTGCATTACTTCTGTGAATTCATGTAGTTTTCACGCATAAGTGGCCTCCCGATATCACACTAAAATATCTTTCCACGCAAAATATGTATTCTGAAAAATAAAATAATGCTGGAAAGAAGAAAAAAATGAATGAAAATGGATAAAAATGGAAAACGTTTATTCGACTTTTTTGTTAACAAAATGGAGGCCTCTGAAATATGTTAACAATGAATATTTATCTCGTTCATATTACAAGCACTGTGCTAACTCGTAGATCACCATTTCTCATTCTAAGCCAGAGAAACGTAATAACCATTAGGATCACCGCTTTGTTTTCAAGTATGAAATATAGCAAACAGTACGAAGAAAAGTAAGCAAATGTAAAAACCCGATCTGGTGTAATATTTGAAAGTGTATGTTTTTGCGCGATCGTGTGTGCAAATAATATATGGGAACAGAGTTTGTTTGAGGCACATTATTTACCGCTCCTTCATATGTTCTACAAGATAAAAATCGCTTTCTCGCAATAAGCAAACACATAGATAGGAATTATGCATATTTTTTTTCCATTACACTTTACAACCCTGCAATTCTTCGAACCCAAGAAGCAGCACTTAATGGCAAGGTCTGTCTTAGTAACAGCAGCTTCTTTTTCTGAGTTCTCTTTACACCACAATTGTTTGTTTAAGTGATATAAATGTTCGTCTTCCGCTACATTGATTCCTTCAGTTATCCCAAAAGCTTGAATGAGGTCACGCTTGATCTTGGGAGCCCATGAAGGAAATAAATTTCACTCTCAAAGCCAATTCATATTACTTCCACCTCTGCGCCTTCCGTAACAGAAGTAAATCTGGTTGAACCTTTTAGCGTAAGCTTACGCTGATTCTCCCAAGTCTTCCATATGGAGAAGTAGACTTCAGAGCTCAGTTCACTAAATGCGTTTTTATAAGCTGACTGTCTTTATCAAAGTAAGCGAACCAAATCAGCGTAAATAATACAATCCAGTCAAGCGTTATGCAAACCTGACTTAGAAGACAATGGAAATACACACATTTCCCTCTGTTTTCCACAGTTGAAAATCAATTACAACCGTTCTTCTTAAATGTTGGGGAAATGGAAAAGTAAGCATGAACGCGAGCTAAGATGATTTTAAGAAATAAAAGGGAATAAATGAATCAGTTTATTAAAACTTGAAAACATTTCCATAATTCTATATTTTCATCATTTCTGTTTGCTTGGAATTTTTGCTGAGATAAATCTTAAAGATTGCATGTTACCACCAGACTCGACGTTTTCGGTGCAAAAACGCATCCAGGTTTACAAGAAGAGTTACCTTTAGCTAGTTTATCGTAGATAATTTTTTCAGAACTACTACCAGAAGCGTAGCGAGGAGAGGGGTAGAGGGAGGCAGTTACCTAAGGGTGTCGAAAATGATGTTCTGTTTGATGTTCCTAATACACGTCAATTATCTGTATTAATTAGTCATTCGCCTCCTAGATTTTTGATCAGTTGCTGCTTACCATCTTTGATGAATCCCCAACATTGTGCGGGGCTCCAAACAGCAACCTGCCAAGTGGCTTGGCAGTTAGTCGTGTGTGAGTCTAGAGGAATTCGAGGCCGCTGTGGTGTAGTGGTAGCATGTCCTGCGCGATAACTGGAAGACCCTGGGTTCGATTCTCGATGGTGGCCGACGATAATTTTTCCGTGATTCACTTATAAACGTGAAAAGAGCGATGACTTCTGTTTGATGTTCCTAATCCACGTCAATTGTCTGCATTAATTATTCATTCGCCTCCTAGTTATTTGTTCAGTTGCTGCTTTCTATCTTTGGTGAATCCCCATCATTGTGCGGGGCTCCAAGAAGCAACCTGCCAAGTGGCTTGGCAGTTATTCGTATGTGAATCTGCAGGAATTCGAGACCGCTGTGGTGCAGTGGTAGCATATCCGGCGCGATAACTGGAAGAACCTGGGTTCGATTCCCGGTGGTGGCTAATGATAATTTTTACGTGACTCCCTTATAAGCGTGGAAAGAGCGATGACTTCTGTTTGATGATGGTATGACATTGTCACAATAGTTGGAAATGCACCACTACAGATAATCTTATCGGAATTATGGAAGAAATATTCCTCATAAACACATGGAAAATTCACTAGATTATTCATAGCAATCAGAGTTGTGCACTGAATTGTTTTTACTTTACTTGTCACAGTATAACATTTCATCACAAAACTTGAAGATCACATATCGTCCTGGAGGGGGAATCGAATCCGCATCTCTCGATTTCGATTCTAGTATGCTATCCATTCCACAACCCAGGGCGATGAAGTCTGAAGTAAATGAAGCTAAGCAATTATAGCGTAGGAGTCTGAACAAACGCAGATTTCTCTAGTCGAATCAATTGGGAGCTTATTGTCCTGGGTTGTGAAACGTATAGTGTGGTCGGACCTTAGCCGGTCATTTGGATTCGATTCCCGCATCAGGGTGTGTGACGTACTACAGAGGTAAAGCACGTGTCAAGACGACAAATCTGCAGCTATACATTCCGTCCGTGCATCTTAGTTGGGAGGGCAACTTACTCCGGTGTGATGGGGAGCGGTTTTGATCGTGTCATTGACAAATTTGTGTTTTCACATTGGCGCCCTAAAGTTTAAAAGGTATGTACTGACCGTTGAGTTCTTCGAAAAACGTGTGACATTTGTTCAACACATTGTCTAGAATTAATGAAAATCCGTTCTTCGCTTCAAAGAAAAAAACAAATTAGTAAAATCATGCAATGCATTGATTATGATACGCTTTCCAACATACCAGAAATCATTACTCAAGTTGTTAGGATAATGGCTGTGGAATAAATTTCGCTCCTGTGCCTTGACCTTTGACCCCATTTCTATGATATTAACTAGCATTGGTTCCGTGTACCTCCGTAACAACATACTACAGTTTTGTCGCAATCGAAGCATATGTACCTAAGTTATGACGCATAAAGGCAATGGAATGGACCCCCTTCCTGTATCGTGAACTTCGACACGATTTCTCCCATTTTTATTAGGCATCTACCCCAGGTAGTCTCCTACCCCGTACTAAAAAAAATTTCATCGAAATCAAAACATTTTTACGCAAGTAATGACGCATAAGGGCAATGGAATGGACCCCGCTCCTATGTCGCGACGCCGCCCCGGTGGCGCAGTGGTGTAAGCGATGGCCTCTGCTCATGCGTCCGAAAGGGGTCCGGGTTCGAATCCCGGTGAGGCATGGATGTTGTGTTTGTCTAACGGCACTGGCTCTCTCCCTTCCCTGGAACCAGTGACCCTAAATTAGGGACGGGCAACTGCTTATAGCCCATTTAGTTGCTCACGGTGGTCGTTAAACCTTCAATCAAAAAAAAAAAAAAAAAAAATGTCTTGACCTTCGATCCCATTTCGTGTATTTGCAATAGACAATTCGTTCCCAGCTGGTCCCCTACCACATAGTAAAAGTTAATCGAAATCAAACCATTTTTACGCACGTTATGATGCATAAAGCCAATGGAATGGATCCCGCTCCTATGTCCTGACCTTTGACCCAATTTCGTCCATTATCATTGGGATTCGTCCCCAGGTAGTACGCTATAACATACTATAATTTCATCGAAATCTAACTATTTTTACGCAAGTTATGATGCATAAAGGCAATGGAATGGATCCTGCTTCTTTGTCGTGACCATCCACCCTATTTCGTTCATTTTCAATAGGGTTCGTTCCCAGGTGGTTACCTACCACATACTAAAGTTTCATCGAAATCGAACCATTTTTACCCAAGTTATGACGCATAAGGGCAATGAAATGGATCCAGCTCCTATGTCGTAACCTTACACCCCATTTCGTGCATTTTCAATAGGGTTTGTTTCCAGGTGGTCCCCTACCACATAGTACAATTTCATCGAAATCGAACCATTTGTACGCAAGTTATGATGCATAAAGGCAATGGAATGGATCCCGCTTCTATGTCGTGACCTTTGATCCCATTTCGTCTATTTGCAATAGGATTCGTTCCCAGGTGATCACCTACCACATACTAACATTTCATCGAAATCGAATCATTTTTACGCTAGTTATCGTGCGGACGGACAGACGGACAAAGCAAGAGCATATACGTTTTTTCATCCTACGGTAGGAAAGCGTAAAAAAGAGGGAGATGATGTGACGCACTATAGAGGTTAATGCGCGTGCCAAGACAACAAATCTGCAGCGATACATTCCGTCCGTGTAGCTCAGTTGGGAGAACAACTTTCTCCGGAATGTGGGGACGCAGAATGGATCAGCGTGTCGGACAAATTTGTGTTTTTACAGGTGATGCAATTTTCAAAACTTCTGATGAGATATTACATGGTAATCAGTAAACTAAAAGAAGTACAGTACGTCATTCTGATTGCTTTGGATAATCTAAGTAATACTATAATATGGCAGCATGTACCTTAGAACCTCGGTTATAAGTTTTTCTAGGGATGAAATTAAATGTGAAATTTTAAGAACAACGCATAAATGAAATTTTAAAACCTCAATATTATTGCAAAATTTTGAAAATTTAAAAACGACGTATATCTGAAATTTGAATTTCAACATTATTGCAAAATTTTGGCCGTCCCGGTGGCGCAGTGATCTAAGCGATCGCTTCTGATCGTTCGTCCGAAAGGGGTCAGGGTTCGAATCACGGTAAGGCATGAATGTTGTGTTTGTCTTACGGCACTGGTTCTTACCGTTCCCTGGAACCAGCGACCCTAATGTAGAGACGAGCGACTGCTTATAGCCCATTGAGTTGCTCACGGTGGTCGTTAAACCTCCAATCAAAAAAAAAAAAAAAAATGAATGCCTTCATTTAAAAAAAGGGAAAAAACTTGTAGTTTTGGATAACTCTAAATTGTAATGTAAGACATATGCATACATGAATACTTTGCTGCTTTAAATTAATATTTGTTTTGACTTTTGCATTACTTTTTTTTCTAATTTCATCACTAGCTTCAGACAACTTGCAGGACTTCATATTTTTAATATATGAAAAGAAAAAAAAACTCTTAGGCTTGAAATACTCAGTATTAAACCGAATACGACTTTGTTTAATATTCAGTATCCCTTATTACACTTTCTTTACTTATTAAGCATCGCTCTTTTCAAAGCAGTTTGTCCACTAGTTGATTTAGCATTAGTGCCGAGTAAAATATTCACAACTCTTTCCTTGTTTCAAATTTCTTGAATTCAGAAAAAATAGAGAAGTGTGGACGTTGCTTAGTAAATTTTTATTTCACTATTTATTCGGAGACTGCAAAAAAAAAAAAAAAAACGCGCTATCAATTCTTTCAAAATTTTTAACATACCAATTTGCATATGAAAGAATTGACGAACTGGGTGTAAGAACGGACACATTAATTATGATAAGATATAATGAACTGAACATTATGCTACTTTTGCACAAAGGAAAAGGAAGACAGAGTACAATGCCCCAGAAGGCAATGGAAGGTTCAAGAACGATTTTTCGATGTCGATGGCCTCAGACAAAGAACCTCAGTTTTCTCACGCCTTAGAAAGGGTTAGGCCTTTCCAACGAACTGATAAACATCTTCAATTATACCGCGACTTTCGCCGTACATTGTCTGCGTTGCACAGACGCCTAAAAGTCTGGAAAGCCATACATTCACCTTTGTGTAGATATAACAATGTATATTGTGTTAATGTAAAGATGTACTCCGGCGGTAGGATTACTTTCTCAAAGGGTGCACTTCCTAATGGATAGATCTGACGGACCGACGGGATGTCGAAGGGTGGGATTAAACCCATCGGTTAAGTACGCCTCGCCGACGCCAAGGATCAGCGGGCACGTGACGTCAAAGGAGGGACGCTTGGCAGCGAAGGAACGTCACGTCAGCAGGTTGGCGAGAGAACCGTGTCGGCGCCGGAGGCTTCGCGCATTTCTTAGTGCGGAGGAGGTGAGGAGAGCGGGTCTCTTAGGAAGAACAAGTTAGATGGTCTGCTTTCGTCTAGTGGAGAGAGTAGTTCTCCGGTAAGGGGACGCGAAGCGTTTTCCTTTTTTAGGAGCAAGCGGACGCTCCAGTTATACGGAGGTCCGAGGCGCTCGATGTGGCTAGCCAACGCACTATCTTTGGAGGGATAGGGATTTTGGTTGCAGCGGTACAGGTCCCGGTCAGGGAATCCCGCTTGCGTTATAGATATTCCTCTACAGTAAGGCAATTTATAGTACTGACTAAGACTGAATTCGTAACGTCAGGGAAGCACGAGTTAGGCCAATAATAATATTTTCAGAGATACAGATCTACCAAATAGCAGGTAGATTCACTCTGGAACGTCAACGACGAAAGCTACTAATTAGCTATTTTTCTTCGGAAGGGATTCTCCTAGACTTCCCATCCCCGTATCCGTCAGATCGAAGACCTAGTGAAACCTGATGCTAGAGGAAGATTAATCCACCGCCGTCAGAACCTAATTGTTATTTAATAAATGCTTTGTTATGTTGATAAATCCTATCGAGATTCTTCTAGTGTATTAGTGATTATTATTCTGTTCGTTCAGCTGTTTCGATCTGCCTTCCTGGATCACAGATATTATTACAAAGTGGGGGAGGCTTCGTTTGTTCACCAGAATATAGTTTAGGGAGTGTTTCAGAGAAACAGAAACGCTTCCTTGTGACTGTGAGAAGTACATATAGCGTTAACGCCTCAGAGTCATAAGTAGGAGGCGGGGCCTCGGCACGTGATCAGTACTTTCGCTCTCACACCGGGTATTTTTGATAATCTGAAATTCAGAATATAACGTGTAATCGCTAAAAGTGTCTAAATGATCAATTCGGAAAGCGTGAGAAAGTACAGCAAAATATCGGGACTAAAGAAAAATTACATATAAAATTGAAAAACGTATAACCAAAGTTCCACCTGTTTCGGAATTTAATGACGACCATGAGCAACCCTATGGACTGTCGCCTGTCCATAGTTTGGGGACACTAGTTCCAGTGAACAAAAAGAGCCAACATCATCAGATAAACACACTACCCTTGCCTCATTCGGGGCGCGAACCCTGCCGATCTCGGGCGAGTTCTCAGAAGCCAGGACCTCAGAATGTTTGGTCACCGTGGCGGTGACAAATATTTATTTTTGTTCTTAATTTGCTATTTTCTTAGGTGCAGCAACAAGTTTTTGGTGTTCTTTGTTTCGGCCAGACAGTGATTCATATAATGTAATCTTTGTTGTCTGACCACTTTAGGTCAAATTTAATGATTTCAAGATGCGAAATTTAATTTAATTTGAAAAACTTTCCAGGACATGTTCGATATTAAAGTGGTGCAATTGTTTCCCGGGAAGGTGCCAGCCGATACTTAGTCACTTTTCGAAATCAGTTCCTCAGTCGTTTGCGGTTTTGTTTCCTATAGGGTGCAAATTACTGTATATATCTTGCCCACGGGTAGCAGTCACCTTCTCACGACACTAGCTACTACTAAAGTTTTGCGTGTGCATCCGGGACTGCAGCTGAAAGAGTTTTGTAAAGTAAAAATCTATAAATGTCTTTTGAAAGTATTTTATTATGAGGAAATGAGACAGTCTTTTTTTTTTTATGTGGAAATGAGACAGCAGGGCCGTAGCTTGGGGGCGCCAACCCTGAAAAGTTTTGAGCCTCCATAACGAAAGATTTAACAAACTTAGATATAATTAGCACGTGCTCATTCTGAAAAAAAAACTAATGAAAAAAGATCCAAATATCCACAGAGAAGAAAAAGACCGTAAAGCAACTGATTCACGATCATGTCCGTCGATCTATCAATATGGGAACTGGGAGTTTTAAAACACTGAAGTGTTCTGACAGACGATTCGCAGATCAAATTCTTGCTCTGACTTCCACGAAAAACTGTTGCAATCGTACACAGTATGCCCGTCCGTTTCTCGGTATTCATCACGATTATTCATTTTTGAAATACTTTGCATTCAGTGGCAGTTCGTCACAAGTGTTTAGGAGCGCACGTGCGCACACACACACACACACACACACATGCGAAAGAAAGGAACACAAAAATGAAAAAGCATGTGAAACACCTCAAACTGTGACACACTGTGCAATGGAAAAACCAATACATGCAGCAGATATAGCTATGCAGAGTTATGACGTGAAAGGAGGAGCATCAACGTATGTCAAAAGTTTAGACACAACAGAAACGGAATGGAAAAGGTACAATTATTAGACATGCATGCTATTTACAGACACTTGTATCAATTTAAAGACACGTTTCTCTGTGGAATAAATTAAATTCTGTTGAGCTTCCGTTTCATTTTTAAATTAATAGTTCATTAACTATTCATCGTCAGAAAATTAATCAGCGTATTATCTTCGGTCTTCCGTAAATCATTTTCGTTCGCGGTTCTGAAAAACATTTTGTCCGAACTTCATTTAAAATCACCGAAAACAAACAACAGTATCGCATTATGTAAAAGATACTTTTGTCCAATTTCAAACCAAATCGGCTATCAACATTTTTTTAAACAAGCATGAAAATATCAAACTTTGTTTTGTTAATTCGTTATCTAGTCATTTCAATCTAAAAAAAACAATATATTAATTTACTCTTAAAACAGTAATGCTGTGCTTATCAATTTCTCAATAAATACTGCGATATTGAGTTAAAATTAACTTACCGAATTAACTAAAAAGATTCTAGCATCCCCTGCATTACTAGTTGCCTCCCCTAGAATTTGTCACTAGCTACGGCCCTGTGAGACAGTCTTTTAATACGAGGAAATGAGCCAGTCTTTTATTGTGAGGAAATAAGCCGGTCTTTTATTATGTAAATAAATGAGTAAGTCATCCCTTGGGTTGAAGTGATTTTTATCCTAACGGTAAAGGTGAGTGCGGCTACATCTTTGCAAAATTCGAACCTAATTGTGAACGTTTTGATTCGCAAACGAACATGAGCTGACACCGTTGTTTGGGACAAGAAAACTGCCAGTTTAGAATAAAATAAAACAAAATACTGTGGATAAACCAGAGGGACTTAACTAGAAAAAAAGTAAATAACTTCTAAAGACAATTTGGTTTTTTATTGATGTATAATTATCAAACACAAGATATGTTACGCTTACTGCGTTTTCAAGACACTAGAATAACACAGACTAAAAAGTGGAAAGTATATAATTAACTTGCAATGGTAAATCAAAAAGAGTTTTGCTAACATTTCTTCACTTGTAGTCTTGTTTTATTACACATGTTTTCGCGTACGCACTGTTTGAAAAAGTTTTTATGTGTTTAGTACTACATTAACACTGACGGCAAAAAAAATCCCAGCACCAAGAAGGGGTTGTGTTAGATAAACGACAGTTAGTAGGCGGTGAGAGTACATCTGTAAGATGACGTCTATGCAAATTTCGCGCTCGGCGCATACGTGTGGCGCTAGTAGCGCCTCGGAACATGCAAAGCAGATTTGCTGTAAATACGCGCTGTAACGTTCGTGAGCGTTAGTTATCGTTGAGATTCGACGTAGGGTGTTGATGTTAGTCAAGAATGCCTTTAAGAAGACGAAGAAGTCATTATCAACAGCTCACGGAGTTTGAACGAATTCGTGTAATAGGGCTACGAGAAGGTGGATTTTCGTTCCGCAATATTGCAGAACGACTTGGCAGGAATATAACCACTGTGCATGATTGTTAGCAGCGGTGGTCAAGGGAAGGTTCTGCCTCAAGAAGACCGGGTTCCAGCAGGCCGCGTGGCACTACTGAGAGGGAAAACCGCCTTGTACAGCGTATGGCCGTGGCGCATCGTACCGCGTCTGCGGTAGCAATTCGAGCTGCAGTTGCCACCACAGTGACCCAACGAACTGTTACAAATCGGTTACTTGAAGGACAGCACCGAGCCAGACGCCCTGTAGCGTGCATTCCACTTACTCCAAACCACTGCCGTTTGCGACGTCAGTGGTGTCAAGCTAGAGCTCATTGGAGGACGGAGTGGAAATCTGTTGTGTTTTCTGATGAAAGCCGGTTCTGCCTGGGTGCCACTGATGGCCGTGTGTTGGTTAGAAGGAGGCCAGGTGAGCGCCTGCAACCAACCTGTCTGCGGCCGAAACACACTGGGCCTACACCTGGAGTTATGGTCTGGGGAGCAATTTCCTATGACAGCAGGAGCACTCTCGTGGTTATCCCACGCACCCTCACGGTACAGTTGTACGTCGGTCTGGTGATTCAACCTGTTGTGCTGTCATTTATGAACAGCATTCCAGGGGGTGTTTTCCAACAGGATAACGCTCGCCCGCATACCGGTGTTGTAACCCAACATGCTCTACAGAGTGTCGACATGTTCCCGTGGCCTGCTAGATCACCAGATCTTTTACCAATCGGGTGTGTATGGGACATCACTGGACGACAACTCCAGCGTCACTCCCAACCAGCATTAACCGTTCCTGTATTGACCGACCAATTGCAACAGGCATGGAACTCCATCCCACACACTGACATCCAGCACCTGTACGACACAATGCATGAACGTTTGCGTGCTTGCATTCAACATTCTGGCGGTTACACCGGTTATTAATGTACCAGCATTTCACATTTAAAATGGCTCTTCTCGCGCTTACAATAAGCTGTGATCTTGAAACCTTAATCGATTAAATATGTTACCTATACAAATGTATCGCCGCCATTTCATTCCTCTAAAACTATTTTTTCGTGGTGTTAAGATTTTTTTCCGTCAGTGTATGTAACGGTATTTTAAGTATGGGGTCTCGTGTTTCAGTCACGGTGTTTCTGACGCCACTGTAGATGAACTTTCCGGTACTGCTAAGAAATTAGTGGTTTCCATATAGACTGCTAGTACCGGTCATCTTCAATTTCCTACCCATAGTTCGATAATGGGTCGGGAACAGCCTTCATTGATAATGGGTCGGGAACAGCCTTCATTGATAATGGGTCGGGAACAGCCTTCATTGAATGGTTCGGTCAATTGCTGCACCCAGGAAGACCCATTTTCAGTACAAGCCTTCCCAGACGAGAAGACTTGTACTAAGAATTAGTGGACGAAAGCTTGTACTGAGAAATAGTGGACAAAGGCTTGTACTGAGAAATAATGGACAAAGGCTTGTACTGAGAAATAGTGGACGAAGAAGGCTTGTACTGAGAAATAGTGGACGAAGAAGGCTTGCACTCAATAGTGGACAAAGGCATGTACTGAGAAATAGTGGACGAAGGCTTGTACTGAGAAATAGTTGACCAAACCTTGTACTGAGAAATAGTGGACCAAACCTTGTACTGAGAAATAGTGGACGAAGAAGGCTTGCACTGAGAAATAGTGGACAAAGGCATGTACTGAGAAATAGTAGACGAAAATTTGTACTGAGAAATAGTGGACGAAGAAGGCTTGCACTGAGAAATAGTGGACAAAGGCATGTAATGAGAAACATTGGACAAAGGCTTGTACTGAGGAATAGTGAACGAAGGTTTGTACTGAGAAACAGTGGACGAAGTTTATATTGAGAAATAGAGGACGAAGTCTTGTACTGAGAAACAGTGGACGAAGTTTATATTGAGAAATAGAGGACGAAGTCTTGTACTGAGAAACAGTGGACGAAGTTTATATTGAGAAATAGAGGACGAAGTCTTGTACTGAGAAACAATGGACGAAGACTTGTACTGCGGAATAGTGGACAAAGGCTTGTACTGAGAAACAGTAGGCCAAGGCTCGTACTAAGAAATAGTGGACGAAGGATTGTACTGAGGAATAGTGGACAAAGGCTTGTACTGAAAAATAGTGGTCGAAGGCTTGTACTGACAGATAATGGACGAAGGTTTGTGCTGAGAAACTGTGGTGCGACGATATTTCCTGATAGATTGTCGTCGCACCGCAGTTACGTCTCATAGACATTTTTCCATTGATTAAAGGACTCTGGTGCTTTCAAAATCATCGCTCCCGCTTGCCTAGATCATGTGGTGATGCACGTGACCCCATATTTTGCATATACGCTGCGTAAGTGACTCTTACGTACACCTGCATAAAGGTTTCTAATTCAGTGCTAGGTGTATGTAGATGTCCGCTACCATGGTGTGTTACCAAAAATCGCATTCATTTATGAACGTCCCCGGTACTTTTCTTTTCTCCTGTATTCCTTTATTTTGCACATAGCGAAATTCCTGCTTGTTCATTTTCAGAGAGAGAAACAACATTATTTGTATGTAAAAAATGAAAACCTGCTAGCACAAAGAAGCGGTGCGAATATTAAAGTTATTTTTTGAGGCTACTAAAACTGTGGTACACCAAACCCAGGTTTTGGAAACCTTTCCGGTGACTATGCCCTGGGATGCTGCCATTTGCTTGTGTTTTTCGTTTCGCAGATAACGTTTTTCTGAAATTTTATCATTTAGATCAGTGTTTCTCAAACTTTGTTCCCTCATGGACCACTTTAAGCATTTCCACAAAGCGGGGGAGCCTGGGGAACTTCCCTGGGAGAAATTTGAAATTAAAATTATATTACCTGAAACTGAGATTGCCATCCCTGGTTAATAATTTTAGAACCTATCGGAAGACCCTCATCGGCCGGTGAGTGATAACTTTCCCCATCGCTCCAAGAAAAGAAGCAACCAAAGCATTCCACCCCACGATTTATGTGATTTATAGACGGGCTCATGAGCTCCGGCTCGATTTACTCCTCCTGCCCCCCCCTTGAAATGTAATTTTTATTTAATTTTAGCTTCTTTTGGTAAAATTTAAGCTTTTTTTTTAAATATTCAATTGTTTTTTACTTGAAAATAATACCGTCCCCAAATAGGGCCGGTGAGCAATTGCCACCTGCCTTAGGCAGAAAAAGCCAAAAGTTCCGACAAGGTGCTTAAAATACCGGTCGGCTGCCAACTCTATCTGAAACAAAATAATTCTTAGAGTACCTGTATTG
This sequence comes from Macrothele yani, assembly GCA_039090855.1. NCBI lineage: Eukaryota > Metazoa > Arthropoda > Arachnida > Araneae > Macrothelidae > Macrothele > Macrothele yani. Next base: position 162,990,309 of record CM077029.1, on the reverse strand, counting down.
CATAAAGAAAGAAAAAGTTTGGTGAGTTATGATTTTATTTTGTCAGTTGTATAACGAAAAAGAGATCATTCGCTTAATTAAATAATTGACAATGTAGTCTCACTATGAGCGTAGTCAGGGAAGGGGGTTTTGGGGTTTCAAACATTCCTCGGAACACCAAAAAGTAAGATTTATAACAGGTAATATTTATGGGAAATTACTTAAACCTTCTCCGAAAATCGCCCCCACCCCCAACCTAAATTTTGAGCCAGAGCAAAAACAAATTATCCACAATTAAAGTTTTAGCATATACAAAATGTGATATGGACAATTATACTTTGATTTTCTTTTTTGATTTTAATACTTTTCTGAAAGTCCACGTGTAAAGAATCAGTAATTAATAACAAAAATAATATTTACAATAGTAATTATAACATCTATGAGAAGTATGAAATTTTTATTCCGTCTTTATATTTATAGGTGTAAATAAGAACATAACATTAAAGCTTCCGCTTGTCAACATACGCTTTCTCAAGGTACGTTACAAACATTCTGTTTGTAACGTACCTTGATAAAGCTGTATATTGACAAGCGGAAACTTTTATGTTATGTTGTTATTTACACCTATAAACGTAAAGACGGAATAATATTTCATATTTGTACTAGGTGTATTAATTGATATCTATTAGAAGGATCTGCTCCTTGCGATCTTTTACCAAGTTTTCTACATTCGGTTCGATGACCGATAGTTTGAGTATTTATCTACATCCGGTCCGATGACCGATAGTTTGAGTATTTATCTACATCCGGTCCGATGACCGATAGTTTGAGTATTTATCTACATCCGGTCCGATGACCGATAGTTTGAGTATTTATCTACATCCGGTCCGATGACCGATAGTTTGAGTATTTATCTACATCCGGTCCGATGACCGATAGTTTGAGTATTTATCTACATCCGGTCCGATGACCGATAGTTTGAGTATTTATCTACATCCGGTCCGATGACCGATAGTTTGAGTATTTATCTACATCCGGTCCGATGACCGATAGTTTAAGTTGTTATCTTACATCCGGTCCGATGACCGATAGTTTGAGTAGTTATCTACATCCGGTTTGATGACCGATAGTTTGAGTAGTAGAGTAGCTTCCACATCTAATCATTTCTTTTCTTGCTCTTTATTTCGACTAAATCCGAAAATCCAAACTCACAGTTGTAAAGAAAATGATTAATGGCTTTATCTGACAGCTTGGGATATTCGTGTCGAGCATGCACTCAAAATTTAAGAGGAGGGATTCTCACATTCTTCATTAATTTTTCTTCTGAAATTTCCTGCGGACCTCTTGATATTCCGCCGCGGACCACCACTGGTCCGTGGAACACACTTTGAGAAACACTGATCTAGATCATCAGCGATATGGGAACTGGAGAAAGAGAATAAACGTTTCCTTTACTGACTAGGAATGATTGAAGAAATGAACATTTCTTGGAAATAAGGGGTCCAAATTAGATAATTTTGCACTAGGATTATAAAGCACAAATACTTAATGAACGTAACCAGAGCACTTAATGCTTGCCAAAGTGAACAACTAACTACTCATCTAAGTCAGAAATGCTTAAGGAAAATACTTTGCTTAAAGGCGGAATATTTGCTCTTAGTTTGTAAATGAAGTATTTGTTCGCGGATTCAGCATAATTCCAAAAGTGTTCATTAATTTTGTTTCTACTCCAAAAATTTTACACAATAAATCCTAATGAGACCTGGAATTTTAATGAATGTATCTTATTTCATGCGGAGTCTCCGCATTAGAAAGAAAAAAAAAGAAACTATATTTTTTTTAAATAATTTTTTACACATGCAACCTACATTTTCTTTAGAGAATACGCTCGCACCAGTCATTACCGCAGTATAGTTGCTCATTATCAGAAAACCTTTCAAAGGATGGTTTTAAAATGGTAATTAACATAAAAAGGCATTGTTCTTTTTTCTTGCTCCACTTCGTTTTCTTTTCGTCGCAGTAAATGTTCTTTAAGCGCACTTAAAACGGAGATGGGGAAAAAAGAAGAAAAAATGTGTTTCACTTAAAACTACACCCTTTTTCTTCTTTTCATGTTATCTTTGCAATTAGTTCTTCTAATTGGTGCTGAACATCTTCATATCAAAAAGTTGCAAGAAAAGAATTGGCAAACAGCAAAGGATTAGTCCTTTGAACTAAATATTCAAGTGAACAGCATTTACACGTGTGTATACAGCATTATTATTATGAATCATACTTATTTGCTGATTTTTACAGAAAGCAGAGCGTTGAATAAAACCAAGTAGATTTGCCTGAATATTTAACTGTGTTGAATTTGCATCTACACATATTTGCCGTTTGACATGACTCTAATTTGCTGCGCATATTCAGCGAGTTAGTGTCAGAACAAGTTTCAGCTATCCTGCCTGAAGGCAGGACAGACGCATTTAACAGTAACTCTATCTCTGTCGCGATGGGAGATTTTATTGTTTACATTCAGTGAAAGAAAAGGGCCTATACTGAGTTAGCTTTACATCAGCAACACCTCCCGTTTCACATATTCGGAGCGGTAACTAAGTACCACGTGATACCTACGTCACATAGCGGCTGCTGTAAATTGTGCACATCTATCCTCTGTACGTAATCACTAATGTTTGCCAGTAATGTGGAAACGTGTCTACTTCAGTCAGTTTGCCCGCGGCCAGATAGTTGGTGCACGGAAAGCAGGGGACAGTATATCGGAAACAGCCGCACTTGTAGCCTACGTCCGTACTACTGTATCAAGGGTGTCACAGGAATGGTTTAACCATGCACAGACATTCAGAAGACATTCAGAAGACGGGCTCACACTGGTCAGCCACGCGCGGTTCAACCGAGAGGGGAGCGTCGAATGTCACGACTGGTACCTCAGTAAACGACGTACAATAAGCACACAGCTCACCCACCAGTACAACAGCGCTGCAGTTCGACTTATTTTCAAATGCACCATGCGCCGTACCTTGCTTCGCCTGGTGTTCAGCAACCATAGACCAACGAGGGTACCAATGATTACTCCCAAGTCATCGCAAACAACGCCTTACATGGGCCAAGAAACGTCGGCAATGGACCCTCAACAGATGGAAGAAGTTGTTTGGTGATGCGTTCCTGGGGTTCCACTGCCGGAGACCAACGAGGGAACCCATGATGACGCCGCAGTGATCACAAACAACGCCTCGCATGGGCCAAGGAACATCCGCAATTGACCCTCGACAGGTGGAAGATGGTCGTCTGGAGAGATGATTTCCTGGGGTTTCACTGCCGGAGACCAACGGGGGTACCCATGATGATACCCAATCATGGCAAACAACGCCTCGCGTGGGCCAAGGATCGCCGGCAATGGACCCTCGACAGATGGAAAAATGTCGCTTGGAGTGATGAGTCCCCGGGGTTCCACTTCCAGACACCAACGAGGGTACAAGTGATGATGCCTAATCATAGCAAACAACGCTTGGCATGGGCCAAGGAACGTCGGCAATGGACCCTTGACAGAAGGAAAAAATCGCCTGGAGTGATGAGTCACTGGGCTTTCACTGTCTAAGCCCAACGTGAGTACCCATGATGGTGCCTAATCATCGCAAACAACGCCATGCATGGGCCAAAGATCACCGGCAATGGACCCTCGACAGATGGAAGAAGTCGTCTGGAGGGATGAGTTCCTGGGGTTTTACTGCCGGAGACTAACGAGGGTACCCATGATGATGCCTAATCATCGCAAACAACGCCTCGCGTGGGCCAAGGAACTCCGGAAATGGACCCTCGACATATAGAAGAAGGTCGTCTGGAGGGATGAGTCCCTGGGGTTTATCTGCCGGAGACCAACGAGGTTAACCATGATGATGTCTAATCATCGCAAACAACGCTTGGCATTGGCCAAGGAACGTCGGCAATGGACCCTCGACGGATGGAAGAAGATCGTCTGGAGCAACGAGTCCCTGGGGTTCCGCTGCCGGTGACCGACTGGGATACCCATCAAGGCGCCCCAATTATCACAAACAACGCTTCGCATGGGCCAAGGAACGTCGGCCATTGGCCCTCGAGAGATGCAAGAATCTCGTCTGGAGTGATGAATCCCTGGAGTTCCACTGCCGGAGACCAACGAGGGTGCCCATAATGATGCCTAATCATCGCAAACAACGCCTCTCATGGGCCAAGGAACGTCGACAATGGATCCTCGACATATAAAAGAAGGTCGTCTGGATTGACGAGTTCCTGGGGTTCAACTGCCTTAGCCCAACGAGGGTAATCATGATGATGCCTAATCATAGCAAACAACGCCTCGCATGGGCAAGGAACGTTGGTAATGGACCCTCGACTGATGGAAGAAGGTCGTCTGGAGTGATGAGTCCCTGGGGTTCCACTCCCGGAGACCAACAAGGGTACCCATGATTATGCCTAATCATCGCAAACAACGCCTCGTATGGGACAAGGAACATCAACAATGGACCCTCGACACATACACGAAAGTCGTCTGGATTGATGAGTCCCTGGGATATCACTACCGGAGACCAACGAGGGCACCCATGATGATGCCTAATCATCGCAAACAACGCCTCGCATGGGCCAAGGAACATCGGCAATGGAACCCTCGAGAGATGGAAGAAGGTAGTCTGGAGTGATGAGTCCCTGGGGTTTCACTGCCGGAGGCGAACGAGGGTACCATGATGATGCCTAATCATCGCAAACAATGGCTCGCATGGGTCAAGGAACATCGGCAATGGACCCTCGACAGGTAGAAGAAGGTCGTCTGAAGTGACGAGTCTCATTTCCTGCTGCACCATGCTCATGGCCGGGTTCACGTATGGCCTAAACAGAATGAAGCCCTCGTTGCGAAGTTGATGTTTAACAGGCTGGTCGAGGTTTGTGTTCTATTCTGGGAGCTTTTCCTGGCATTTGCCCAGTTTCGTTGGTTATCATCCCACAAGCACTGACTGGTGGACTTTACAGGGACCTGTTAGGCGACCATTTCCATCCATACCTGAGTGAGGTTTACCCGGACCACATTGCGGTCTCACAACAGGACAACACACGGACTTGTATGACAACTGAGTGGCTCGAGGAACACAATAGCGAACTCGCCACATTGCCTTGACCCCACATTTCCTGATTGTATCCCAATATTACATTTACGAGATATGCTCAAACGGGGTGTGAGAAGTGCTGCTCGTCTTAATGAGCGTGAACTGGCAGAGTTTCTGCAGTGGAGATGGGCTTAGTTACGTATGGAGGATGTTCGACACCTTGTGCAATCTGTTCCTAGGCGTCTTTGGGAAAAATCGTAATTTAATTAATCGGTAATGCATTACAGCGTAATGGTAATGGGAACAAGAACTTAGCGTTACCATTACATGGTAAAGGTGAACTGGCCATTAGAATTACATGGTAATTGTAATGACATATAGCAGTTACCCATTATAATCGTAATGGTTAATGGTTAACTATATGTTGGCAATTAGTCAATAACTTATGGGTAACAATACAACGTGAATAAACCAGCAACCAGTATGTCTTTACACATTGTGTAGGTTATTTGACAATTGTTCCACCCCTCGGACCTCAAATGCGCGTATGTGTATGTATGTATTGAATATTGTACGTGTATGAGATGAGTAGTTGCCCCGTCTTCTCCGCAAGTAAAGTGATTTGAACGAAATAATACGTATGAAGTAAGTACGAATGGGATGTTTATTTCGTCTAGAGAATAGTACAAAAATGAAAGAAAGATCAATGCTGTTGAATGTTATCTTAGTCTTCAACAAAGAACAATTCATCTTAGTCTTCAACAAAGAACAATTCATCTTAGTCTTCAACAAAGAACAATTCATCGTAGTCTTCAACAAAGAACAATTCATCTTAGTCTTCCACAAAGAACATTTCATCGTAGTCTTCAACAAAGAACAATTCATCTTAGCCTTCAACAAAGAACAATTCATCTTAGCCTTCAACAAAGAACAATTCATCGTAGCCTTCAACAAAGAACAATTCATCTTAGTCTTCAACAAAGAACAATTCATCTCAGTCTTCAACAAAGAACAATTCATCTCAGTCTTCAACAAAGAACAATTTATCTTAGTCTTCAACAAAGAACAATCTTAGTCTTCAACAAAGAACAATTCATCTCAGTCTTCAACAAAGAACAATTTATATCAGTCTTCAACAAAGAACAATTCATCTCAGTCTTCAACAAAGAACAATTCATCTCAGTCTTCAACAAAGAACAATTCATTGTAGTCTTCAACAAAGAACAAGAACATAACGTCTAACCCATTCTTGCCGCATCTAGAACATTCTACACGACACTTCGGTCTCTGTCTGCTATATTACATAAACGACTTTTCTTGACATAGCTTATGGCACACGTACATTTCTGTAAACTACACTGCTGGACAATTGCTAAGGACGGATCATAAACGTCTATATAGCGCATAAAAAAGTAAGTGTGATTGGATGCCAAGTGAAGTAAAATAATGTCAGAATGCCAGGACATTACAAGAAAGACAATTTATTGTGCTCTGAAATCCACAAGGCTTTGGAACGTGTTCAAGGGACAAACAGGCCATTTTGTGCAGAATACGTAAACGTGCAAAAAAATGCAATTACCGTCCGCAGGCGTTCCGGCGTGAGATGTCAATACGGGATATGGCCACCATGGAGGACGATGCAAGATTTCACACGTCGTGTCATGCTTTGCACAACATTATCAAGCAGCTGTTGGGGTAATTTATCCCATTCCTCTGTCAGTGCACGGATGAGGGTGTCCTTGTTTATTGGAAGGCATTGGCGACCAGCAAGACTCCTCCCCAAAGTATCCCACACATTTTGAATGGGATTCAGATCTGGAGAACGTGCTGGCCATACGAGGCGTTGAATATTCTCGCTCTCAAGACACTCCTGGACAGCGACTATTCGAGGATATGTTGCGTTGTCGTCCATGAAAATGAATCTATCACCGACAGCACCACGGAACATGCGAACATGAGGTAGCAGAACATCATTAATGTATCGTTGGCCAGTCATAGTCCCAGTTGAAAGCACATAGAGGCACGTACGGCCATTGATCATGATGCCAGCCCATACCATGACACTACATGTGGGATATCGGTCCCTTTCCTGTATGTTTGCTGGACAATATGCAGTACCACTATCACGCCAGATCAGTTGTCGTCGACAATCAGACGATAGACTGCATCTACTCTCATCTGAGAAGAGGACAGCAGTCCAGTCGTTATCAGTCCAATTGCGATGTTGATGGCACCATTGCAAACGGGCGGTACGGTGACGTCTGGACAATGGGATGCACACAACAGGACGTAGGGCGTATAGTCCTCCTCATGCAAACGTCTGGCGACAGTTTTTCGGGAGATCCGCTTGCCAGTAGCAGCCATAAACTGATTTGCTACCTCACTAGCTGTGCTGCGCCGGTATCTTTTTGTTGATAGCACTATGTACCGATCTTCTGCAGGTGTCGTACTGCGAACACGACCCCCCTCGTGACGTTTGCTACACTCTCCGTTTGTTTGAAATGATTTCCAAAGCCTTGAAACAACACTGTGGCTGACGTCGAACTCCCTGGCAACATCTGTTATTTTTCGCCCTTATTCAATCTTACCAATAATACGGCCACGCGTAGAATCCTCTAGGTGATGTACTGAAAATTGCAAGTTCGTCAATTGATTCTTTCCCTTTCAACTTTGCGTTTGAACAACAACGGCCAATACGCGTCAAATCCTTTATATCTCTTATCAGCGCTATGACGTCACGAACAAGTTCGGCAATCCAAAATTTGCATACCCACAAAACGTCTTACTGTATCCCGCACTTATGCTAATTTCCACATTTTCCTGCCTTCCATTTTATGGTTGCTATCGTTGCTATTGTCATCCGTCCTTAGCAATTGTCCGGCAGTGTATTATTATGTAATTATCATTTTGCAAATTGTGTAATTTCATTGCCAAATAATTCCATTGCGTTGAAATGGCATTATTAAATAATTGTATTATATCCTCTTCATTGCAATGTATTACAGATTAATTCCATTACCTTGCGCAAACCATACTTGGGATTACCTTCTGATGCATTACACGTTAATTGTAATCTGTACTTCTATTACTTTGTAATGCATTTCTGCCCAACTCTGGCGTCTGCGACACGTGATTGCAGAGAAAGGCGAACCAACGCTTTGTTAGGTAGTTGTTCCTAATGCAAAGTTAACTCAGAGTATTTTCAAGGCTGATGTTTTTGAATATGCGATGATTTAAATCGACGCTGATCGTTTCCCACATTCATTTGTTGCAAAATAACAAACCTGTCTCGCAAAGACGGTATTCTGAAGGCTCTGAACCCTTCAGTAGACATAGATAGTGTTAAGAATTTTTTTCTTTCAAGTGATATTAACATAGACAATGTGTGTGTTACTAAGGATTTTTTGCGTAGCAGTCCTAGTGTTTACATAGGCTTTGGTGTGTTGATCTAAAGACTTGTTTCGTAAGCATTACGCGGTATAACATTTGTTTCATTATCCGGAAATGCCTATGGTAATTAGCAATTGTGTTATTCAAGACATGACGCTATATTGTAAAAAAAAAACACACACAAAAAGAATCTGAAATTCACGAGATGTTTTCCGTGATTCCCTTTGTGAATTAACAAAGCATATTCCTGATACAAGCTTTTCCCTGAAATGGCGGAAGAAACCCTGAATTTCACGGATTTTTTATTCGCCAAGAAAATACTGAATCTGTAGGAACTTTCTGCAGTTCCTTTCGTATACTAAAGATAAATTGTAGTTTTTAAGATGCGAAATTCTAACTTTTCAGAAACCTTTCAAGAATTGCTTTCGTATATAAAAGGGAAATTCTGTTCTCTCTTATTCGGTATCCATGACGGAAAAGTTTTGGTAATACGGGCGATTCCCGCGATTTATTGAGATTCGATTTACTATTAGGCATCAATCGTTTGTCGGAGGACCTGATTTTGACGTTCCATAGCGAGACCGGATACAGTGTGTGGCCACACTTCTCGGAGCAATAACATTGGATGACGTCACGAGATTAGGCGATCTCTCTCTCGTGAGCCGCACGTCTCGGACAGTAACAGTGAATGACGTCACGAGACCATGTGACCTCTCTCGTGAAGAGGATTAGAAAAGAAACCAGATCAGTGCGTTTCAGGTCTTCTATCATGAATGATGTTCTGTACGTCGGCGTAATAATGTATCATCATCATTGTCAACCATTATCAATCCACTGCTGGACGAAGGTCTCCCCAAGTTTCCTCCACAACGGTCTGTCTTGTGCCAGTTTCCTCCATGTCACCCCTGCATACTTTCGAATTTCATCCACCCATCTCCCATGCGGTCTTCTTCTGGGTCTTTTCCTGTCCCTTGGAATCCAATCTAAAATTTCGGCTGTCCATCGATGATCTGTCCTTCTGGCAGTATGTCTAGCCCATTGCCATTTCAGGGATTTAACTCTGATCATGATGTCTTCCACTCTTGTCATTTTTCGGATCCACGAGTTCCTCTTCTTATCTCTCCTGGTTACACCAAGTATGCACCTCTCCATGCTGCTTTGAGTTGTCTGCAGCCTTTGTATGTCTCTTTTAGTTAAGGTCCACGTCTCTGCACCATACGTAAGCACTGGAAGGATGCATTGATCAAACACTTTTCTTTTAAGACATAATGGCATATTGCTCTTGAAAATTATGCTGTTTCTTCCAAAAGCTCTCCAGGCAAGTTTTGTACGCCGATTAATTTCTTCATCAATGTGACCCTCACTCGATATCTGCTGTCCAAGATAAACGTACGTGTCTGTTATCTCCAGCTTTTCTCCATCAATCGATAAATCTTCATTTCTTGTAAAAGCATTGAACATCACTTTTGTCTTCTGAAAGTTCATTTTGCCGCCCCGGTGGCGCAGTGGTCTAAGGCGCTGGCCTCTGATCATTCGTCCGTAAGGGGTCCGGGTTCGAATCCCGGTCAGGCATGGATGTTGTGTTGTCTTACGGCACTGGCTCTCTCCCTTCCCTGGAACCAGTGACCCCAAATTAGGGACGGGCGACTGCTTATAGCCCATTGAGTTGCTCACGGTGGTCGTTAAACCTCCAATCAAAAAAAAAAAAAAAAAAAAAAAAAGAAAGTTCATTTTTAATCCCACTTCTTTACTCTTGTCAGCAAGTTCCTGGAACATACTCTGCAGCTCTGATGGGCTAGTTGCAAAAATGACTACGTCATCAGCAAAACGAAGGTGGGTTAGATAATCTCCATTAATCTTTATCCCCTTGTTTTCCCAGTATATTCAGCATTAAATTCTTGTTAATTATCGACAGCGAAGATCTTACTTGTGTGTATAATGTGTGTTATTAAAGCATATTCGTTACAGTTTATTGAAGATTCCTTGGAGAAGAAATTTATTTCATCATCTTCGGTAGTTCTTGAAATTATCTATTGGTACAGTTTATTATGTATCGTAAATATCTTATTTGTACGAATCGATGATAATCAACGAAAGAATACTAATAAGAAGGGCTGGTTTAGCAGAAATTCATCCTGCCAATATTTCCCCCCAAGTGGATAGCATACAACACGAAATTATGATACGCTGGTTATTGTGGCACTGGATGTTTCTTACTCTCTCTCTTATTTTGTGCACCAGCTATTGTATATCGTGTTACCGTAAGAAACCGGGTACCTAAATAATCGTACAAGTAACTGTATGATTTCTAGGTATCAGTTTAAAGACATTTTAATGCCGGCCCGGTGGCGCAGTGGTCTAAGGCGTTGGCCTCTGATCATTCGTCCGTAAGGGGTCCGGGTTCGAATCCCGGTCAGGCATGGATGTTGTGTTTGTCTTACGGCACTGGCTCTCTCCCTTCCCTGGAACCAGTGACTGCTTATAGCCCATTGAGTTGCTCACGGTGGTCGTTAAACCTCCAAAAAAAAAAAAAGACCCTTTAAGACAATCTTTTGTATATGTCTCAGGAATAAATTTTATATTTATGAGTTGTGTGAAATCGTACTATAAAGCAGTACATTTCAACTTTTCTTAAAGGTAATTGAAAGTCATTGTCAGTTTGAAAAGATTGGAAGTTCCAAAGCATTCTAATGCTTCAAAAAATCACGATGAGAAAGATACATTTGTAAAATGTCCTGCTATGGAAAAAAACGTACAAGCATATTCAGAAAAATAATACGCTACAACAGAAAAAAGAGCCTAATTCACCCTCTTTAATAACAAAAACATTTTATCATCGCGCAACTAGATTACTACGTGACAGTACTTTGCGCTTTGCGTGTGATTCTGGCTAGGTGTGAAGGAAAAGGTTCCTGGTTCGAACCTCACCAGGCGCCTGGAAAGAACAATCTCTGGTAAAAGGGAAGGAACAGTCAAAATCGAAGATTTCGCGAATTTCTGTAAAAATAAGAAAAAACCGAAACTCATTTTTCTGAAATAAACGGAATTACTTACTACAGATATTCTGTCAAAATACTGAAGCTAGAAGAAACGGAAACTTTTGAAAACTGATATTGCTTTAAAAAACGGACACCTCATGGCAGGTTTGTTGCACGTTATTTTCAGGAATTTTCCTTGAATTCACACCGCTTATCTTTAGCACGACTTTTGTAAAAAACGATCTCGCTTATCTTATCGGTTTGTTCGTCCGTCCCTTTGTGGACACTATATCTGTGCAAATATTATTGCGATTTGAAAAATTCTTTTTGCTTTGGGAAGCTTGAAATGCATTCATGGTTTTTCCGATACACAACGTTGCTGCTGGAGCGCATAAATGCAGATGATATCAAATTCAAAATACATTTTATTTCACATATTTGCTTTTAAATATCCGAAGGAAATATTCTTTCTTCCTTTCGATGACATTTATAACGACGACTATATTGGGCACAGTTTCGTTTTCAAGTAATACATAGATTTCCCGCTAGTGGGCGTAAAGCTAAATTCCGTTGCCCCCGATATCTCTGCTTCTAAAGGTCCGATTTAATAAATCCCTCATTCATCGGAACCAGCTCCTCATCGGAAATGTTGTGAATATAACTTCGAATTTTTGGCAAGGAACAGTTTGACCACCAAGGGACGTAAGCATTTATTTCTGTTTCTGAAGTATTTGCAGCAAAATCTGAAAACTCGATTGAAGAAATATTTCGTGGACCGATACCGCTCACCTCGGAAATTTTTTTGACGGACCCTCTTGCTTAAAATATCGCATTGTTTTCGCGGATGGGGCGTAGATGTACGCCTCATTTTTGTCGATATCTGTGCTTCTAAGAGTCCGATTTGAAAAATTCTTCCTTTGTTGGAGAGCATTTCGGGTACGAAATGTATCTCATATAGTTTCAAATTTTCAAGTAGTGCCTAGATGTTCCGCTAGGAGCGTAAAGGTAAATTGCGTTTTCCTCGATATATCTGCTACTAAAGCTTCAATTTGGAAAATTCTTCGTGCATTAGACACAGATCTTGATGGGAAATGCTTTGATTATAATTTCTAATTCTTGAAGAAAAAATGGTTTGGCCACCAGGAGAATGCATCTGCGCTGTTGAAGACTAAGTGGAATGACAGTATCTGAAATATACCATAAGATTTATGTTCAATTTATGCATTCAATTTTACATGCCGTCTAATTTTCAAGCAATTCCTAGATTTTCCACTAGGGGGCGTAAAGGTAAATTGGCCGGCCCTGTGGCGTAGTGGTTCAAGCTATGGCTTCTTATTATTCGTACGAAAGGGGTCCAGGTTCGAATCCTGGTGAGGCATGGGCGTTGTGTTCGTCTTACGGCACTGGTTCTCTCTCTTTTCTGGAACCAGTGACCCTAAATTAGGGACAGCGACTGCTTATAGCCCATAGAGTTGCTCACGGTGGTTGTTGAACCTCCAATTAAAAAAAAAGGTAAATTGCGTTTTCTCCGATATCTCTGCTTCTAAAACTTCAATTTGAAACATTCTTCGTTCATTGGACACAGATCCTGATGGAAAATGTTTTGAATATAATTTCTAATTCTTTAAAAAAATTGGTTTGGCTACTAGGGGAATGCATCTGCGCTGTTGAAGACTACGTGAAATGACAATACCTGAAATATACCATACGATTGATGTTCAATTGATGCATTAAATTTTAATTCATGCTGCCTAAAGTTCTCCAGGCAGGGCACAACTCGAATTAGCTCTTAATATCAAGGTGTGTCTTCCCTCTTTCAGATTTTGACAAATCCTGGTCCAACTGGGGATATGACCCCTTCAGCACACTGCACAACACTCTGGGGCTACTTTGAGCGAAGCAAATTAACACCACTCTCGGAATGAGGTACTTTGAGCGAAGCAAATTAACAAAAAAAATTTCTACATTTCCGGGAAGCAATTCTTATGAGAACATGTTACACTAAAAAAGTATTTAAATTAAGACACGAATGCGGTATTAAACTGCTAGGATGAAGCATGATTTAAATGCTGTCTTCTGACCATTCGTTTGAAATGGATCAAGGTTCGAATCCCGGAGAGGGATGGATGTTCTGTTTGCCATAAGGAACTGGCTGTCTCTCATCCCTGGAGTCAGTGGCCCTAAATTCGGATCGAGCGATTGTTTGTAGCCCATCGAGTTGCTCACGGTGATAGTTAAACTCCCAAATAAAAAAATGCATTATTATTATTAAAAAAAGTTTCGTGAGAACATAACGCTGTCCAAATTACATTCTCAGAAATTACATAGCTAGACCAAGAACACAATGTACAACACGGCGCAACTATAATAACGTTTCTTTTGTTTCATACACTGGTGTGCAAAAATTAAGGACGAAGATGAGAAATTAGCATAACAGCGGAACGAGCAGGCAGAACGGACCGAAAGACCACTAAGGAGATAGACTAGGTTCCGGTACGGTAGGACACTCGCATATATGCAGCATCACGTAGGGGGGGGGGAGGACGGAAGGCGTATAAAGCACACGGGTAGTGCACGCTCAGCAATTCGGTGAAAGCTATTGCACAGTGTACATCGGTTTGAACGACGTCGAGTTGCTGTCACCGTGTGATATGGCCAACATACAATCCAGTAGACGACATCTTGATGACTTTACCCGATGTCGCGTCATTGGGAAGTTGGAAGAAGGTCGAAGTGTGACTAGTGTGGTCGAGGAGTTCGGCATCGCTCACAGCATCGTTTCACGAGCTTGGAGAGCATTTCAAACGAAAGGAACAGCTGTCCGAGAGTTTAGCAGTGGTCGTCCACGTGCAACCACGGCGGCGGACGACCGGTACATTGTCCTACAGGCGAGAAGAGACAGACGGCGGAAAGCTGGAGAAATCGCAAGGCACATGCAACGGACAACTGGACGTCCGTTATCGCGTTTTACCGTGGCTAGGAGGCTGCTCAAAGGTGGTCTATTTGCACGACGACCAGTACGGCGTGTGCCATTAACGCCTGCATATCGGAGACGGCGGTTTCTGTGGTGCCAGGAACAAAAGAACTGGACACATCAGCAATGGGGTCGAGTTTTCGTTACGGATGAGAGCCGATTTTGTCTGACCATCGATTCTGGACGTATACACATCTGGAGAAAGCAGGGAACACGCAATCACACCTCCAACATCACCGAAAGGGACCGGTTTGTAGGTGGCGGAGTACTAGTTTGGGGCGGTTATGCTTGGTAGCCTTACTGACCTACACATCTTCCAAGGAAGTTCAGTCACTGGTGTCCGCTATTGTACCGAGATTTTCCTGTCTTACGTGCGTTTGTTTAGAGGTGTTGTCGGTCCTGAGTTCGTCTTCATGGACGACAACGCTACACCTCATCGTACAGTGGCTGTCGCAGAGCTGTTGGAGAGTGAAGATATTCAACGCATGGATTGACCCGCAAGGTCCCCGGACCAAAATCCAATCGAACACGTGTGGGACCTTCTCGGGAGACGCTTGGCAGCACGTCACCAGCCGCCAGCAACGATTCCGCAGCTGCGATTGGCGCTACAAGAGGAATGGGCCGCGATGCCTCAACAGTTTCTTGACAACCTCGTCCTCAGCATGGACAGACGTTGTAAATCCTGCAACGCAGTCAGTGGCGATCATATCCCCTATTAAAGACTAGATTTTTCTTGGCAGCCGCCTATCACATGGAAGTTTCTATCTGCTGTCCAGTTGTGATCGAAGCTACCTTTTCAATAAAGTGCCTTTGTATCCTTTGGATTCCTTGTTTGGACGGCTTTGCTCACTTGACCCATATTCGTACATCTTGAGGATCTTATGGTATGATTTGAGTGGATGTGGAACACTTCTGCACGACGTTACATTCGAAAAACCGTCTCCTCTTTAAATTTTGCACGGCAGTGTATTATGTTTTCTTAAAATTTCTTTACTGTTCTTTTAAGGGAGAGTTTCGAGGGAAACAGGCATTAGGCATGTATAGAGAATGTAAAAAAAAACAGCGTCGAAGGTTTTAAAATCTTTCACGCACTAGAACAACAATGGTAGAGTGGTAAGGAAAAGTGGAAATTTCAATCAGGGAAAACTGGAAAGCTCAATTTTAAATCAGTGAGAGAACTAAAATAAGAATACAAGTGTCTTTTTCACTCTACGTATTTTCTGTTAAGACATTTGCAAATCACCCTGAGTATGGTTGCCATTAACAGTCAGGCGTCCCTAATTTAGAGCCATTGGTTCCATGGCAGAAATAAGGCTACAGCACCTGCATAGCCGTTCCACTCATGCGTCATCGAGAAGTGGAGCCCTGATTAAGCTGGATCTCCTGAGGACATCATATTAGCATATTACTACTAGGATTTTTATTTTAATGGCAAATTTCTAGTTAAAAAATTCTCACCAAATTTGACATTGTTCATCAGTGGATTCCAAACTATGGATCCCGGTTTTCAACAAATTCACATATCTCGGGTGTTGGTGGTTTTGTTGCCATGGGCGTATTAATTTCAGCGAAATTTAGTATTAATAATCATCTTTAACATCATATTATAAGTTAAAACCAGTTTCCTTTTAGTTAGCATTTTTGAAGAAGCGTCGCTATTACTGCTCGATCCATGCAGTTTGCTGTTCATGAAATTCAGCCCAGAATTACATATTGCCCTGAAAATAGTTTTAATGCATTGTTGGGAGTTCTAAAGAATCATCTCATTTTTCAGAAGCTTGTGGAATGACCAATGACCCACATGTAAGAGGTAGGCACGCTAGCAAAATGAGTTTCTAATGAAGGGGTATGAGAGGCGTGAAAGTAACATTGTAACATTGGGTGCTATGTCGCTCTTTTATGAAGGAAGGAGTGAAAAAAAAATTCTAGACTTTGGAGGAGATAGTTTGGATGAAGGTTTTCCGTGCGACGGGAAGGGTGTTTGGTTGTAGTGACTTTGATGTCTTCTGTTGTGTTTCTTAATTTTTTTTCCTTTTGTTATAAATCAGCGAGGTAGAATAATGTGATTTTATTTTTAGGGCGGATTGTATTTTGGGTAATTGAGGGGAAGTAGGTTCTTTTCCCTTGAATCGTATCTCGAGAAGTTTAGCTCCCCTATAAAGATTTAGGAGGAGTCTAAATCTCTCAATTAGTACTCAAAAAGGAGCCAAAACCTATGAAGTCGTCGTTGGCACTAAACGAGCAGATCTCTCCTCGCACATTCCAACACAAACATTATACTTTGCAAAACAACTGACGTTACAAACCCTCCTA
Organism: Macrothele yani; assembly: GCA_039090855.1. Taxonomy (NCBI): domain Eukaryota; kingdom Metazoa; phylum Arthropoda; class Arachnida; order Araneae; family Macrothelidae; genus Macrothele; species Macrothele yani. The sequence continues at coordinate 162,973,600 of CM077029.1, read as the reverse complement.
ATGAATTCAGTCTAATTCTAGAAATCAAATCGATAATCAAATGTACAGACATTATATTTTCAGCTGATCGAACTGATAAAGTATTCGTCTACCCGAAGAAAGACGGCAAGACAAAGGAAAATAATTATTTTTAATGTCCGATGCCGAGATGTGAAACTGAAGCAGAAATTAAATTTGGTAACGCAAAGTTAGTTGCAAAGTAATCGGCCAAAACGTCTGATAGAACAAGGTGGAACATATCAGTGGGAAATTAATAAAAGAATTATGCAGAATATAGAAATCGAAACAAGCAAATCCGCTACGTTCCCAGTATACTGCATTGAATAAAGAGCCCACTGCAGAAGAGATAGTTTTCATTTAGCAAATAATTTATTCTTTTGAACATCGGCGAAAAATGTAGCTAAAGCTCCGGGACTGTGTAATTTTTTTACTAAAGAACCCAAGCGACAGAAGGCCGAAAGTTATCCAGTGAGCGGCCCTGTAACAGTATCATTAGAAAGATTTTATCAAACATTTCTTTAATTGCTCCTCGGTAGTTATACACCGATGAGACATTTAATTATGACCACCTACCTAATGAGCTCTAGGACCACATTTGGCCCGCAAAACAGCGGCCACTCGGCAAGGCATCGATTCCATGAGGTGGCGATAGGTATCCTGGGGTATTTGGTACCATAATGTGAACAACAGGTCCTCCAGTTTCCGTACATTTCAGAGTGGGGGTGATTTAGCGCGAACTCGCTTTTCCAAGTCGAACCACAAATGTTCGATTGGGTTCATATCAGGTGAACTTGGAAGACAGGGCATTAACAGAAAGTTACCAGCATGTTCCTCGAACCGCTCCTTGACGATTCTGGCAGTGGCATATTATCCTGATGGTAATGGCCGACACCAGCAGGACACACAGTTGCCGTGAATGAGTGAACTTGGTCCCCAACGATGTTCTGATACCTGACAGCTGTCAGGGATTGTGCTATTGGGATAATGGTGCCTAAAGTGTCCCAAGAAAACATCGCCCACAGCACAACACCGCCACCGCCGGCCTGTTTCCGCCCAATAGTGCATCCATGCCATAGTCTCCGTTGGTAAACGGCGTATCCGCGCTCAGCAGTCTGCGTGATGCACCAGGAATATTGATTCGTCAGACCAGGCCACTTTCTTCCAATCATTCCCCGGTCCAATCTCGATGATCTTAGGCACATTTTGTGCGTTGTTGGCGATGACGTTCAGTGAGAACGGGGATTCGGCTGGGTCTTCGGCTACGCAGGTCCATGCGCAGAAGGCTGCGATGAACTGCGTGCTGTGACACATTGCCATGATCACCACTGTTGTAGCTGCGGGTGATTTGTCGCACTGTGGTCCTGCGTTCGCTGTGAACAATGTGCGACAATCTCTGCTCCTTTCTGGCATCAATGAGTTGCGGACGACACACGGCTAGACGACGGTTCGTCATTTGGCCATCTGTGCACCACTTTTGATACGTACCTATACTAACTACGGGGGGACCTGAACAATCCACAAGCCGCGCCGTTTCCGAGATCGTCGTTCTGAGGTTCCGTGCGATCACAGTCTGTTCTCTATAAAACACCGATAAATTAGCAGCTTTAGGCATTCTGACTCTGAAAGCTGCACCGAAAGCCCGTCCTCAGGCTATATGTACACTGCTCTGTGAGCTCCACTTGCGCCACCGTTCGTTCTACAGGCGCGCTCATTTCTCTCTGACAGCTGGCGCTATGCAAATGTGGCGCTGTGGGCGGCACTGTAAACGGAAACGACATGACGTATGCAGTGATTCGACAATATAAGGAGTGATGCGACGGGAATCAGTAAGAGTCGGACGCAGTATGGGTAAGACGAATGATCTACGCGCATTTGATCGAGGGCAAATTGTCGGGGCTTGACTAATGTGTCACTCCATCTCGGAAGTCGTGAAGGCACTAAGATTTTCACGAGCCACTATGTCACGGGTGCATCGAGAGTACATCAAACTCGGCACAACCATCCCTGCAAGAGCCAACTGCCGTGGACAATAGCGTGTGGATGAGCGTGGGTCATCGCCGGCTAGCTCGCATTGAAACAGCGGATAGACGGTCCACAGTGCAAGAAATCACTCGGCAATTTAACGTTGGTGCACAAAAATGTGTAAGCAGCTACACCATCCAGAACCATCTCCTCCCTATGGGGTACAGAAGCCACCGTCCCACTAGGGTACCGCTGCTGATCGCACATCACAGGGTGCAAAGATTAGCATGGGCGCTGAAACATCGCCACTGGACCCTAGACATGTCAAAAAATGTTGCTTGGACTGATGAGTCGAGATTCGCGTTGGTACATAGGGATGGCAGGATACGAGTACGGCGCAAAGCACATGAAGCGATGGATTCTTCTTGCCAGCAGGGTACTCTTCTAGCTGGTGGGGGTGACATTCTCGTCTGGGGACTGTTTACGTGGACTGAAATGGGACCTCTGGTACGTTTGACATCGTCCCTCACTGGTCAACGTTACCGGGATATCCTGCACGACCATTTTTGTGCGTCTACAACATCTCACTTAGGACCTCATCCTGCAACAAGACAATGCACCGTGCCATCGCTCCCGAATTGTATCCGAATGGTTGGATGAACACTCCACTGACGTGACCTCGATTCCTTGGCCAGCTAGGTCACATGACCTCAATCCCATCGAGCACATCTGGGATGCCATCGAGAAAGATGTTCGAGGCTCTGACTTCCATCCATCAAATCTTCGTGAACTGTGGGAGCTTGTTCAGGGGTTGTGGATCCGTATGGCTTCCCAACGCTTCCGTTGTCTTGTCGAGTCTATGCCGTGACGAATCGCCGCCGTCATCAGGACGAAAGGTGGTGCTACACGTTATTAGACAGGTATTTCTAATTCAATTGCTCTTCAGTGCATATATCTTACTAAGAGTTGCAACATTAAAAATAGTGAAAGAAATAAGGGATTACGCCATATAATACAAATTTTGAAGATGACAATCCGATTTTTGGCGTAAATATGACAAGGATGGTAAGTCAGATAATATCCGAAAACTTGAAAATTTTCATCGTCCTGGAGCGGGACTCGAACCCGCGTCTCCCAGAAAACGCCTAGGTATGCTAACCACTACACCACCCAGAACGACCAAGTTTCAAGTTTCCGATCAATTTGATGGTTAAATTCAAATTGATCGGAAACTTGAAACTTGGTCGTTCTGGGTGGTGTAGTGGTTAGCATACCTAGGCGTTTTCTGGGAGACGCGGGTTCGAGTCCCGCTCCAGGACGATGAAAATTTTCAAGTTTTCAAATATTATCTGACTTACCATCCTTGTCACATTTACGCCAAAAATCGGATTGTTATCTTCAAAATTTGTATTCAAAATAGGTTTATTATGATTAAGGATTCTTTTATAAGTTATAACCATTTCTTATATAAAGTTATTTATATATCACTAAGAGTAGCAGCGTTAAAAATGGCTATATTTTAATTACTTTGTAAGTTATCAGCATTCCGCATCAGAGTTTTTGCGTATGTAAATAATTAATAAGAAAAGGTCTGCTGTAAATGTGACTAATTAGAAAAGAAACGAAGGTGCTTTCTTAGAATGCTGTACTCGATCTACACTCCTTATTTAAGGGTAAGGTGCTTCGCATTCAGCTTTTCAAAGCCACCTGAAACAGTTTTGAACTATTTCTTCATAATACAAACATTTCCCATGCTTTCCGCATCTTTTTTTTTTGCATTGATTCACGGGACATTTCATGTTATGTAGGGTCTGAAAAGTGAAGGAGGCTTTTATTGAAGCAGTTCTCGCGAGAAATGTAAAATAGATTTAGACGCATTTTTCCTGAATCAAAACGCTTACTTTTCTAAAAATTTCGCGGAGAACTTTTAAATAATGCCCTAGTACCCACAACTGAGTGGCAAGTCTGAAAAGCGCGTTTACAATCCCTTAAGCAGGAAAATCGTTTGTAAGAATGATCACAATATAAATGCGTCACTGGGAATTGCAATGATTCCACGCTTCAGAAACAACATAACATCATCGCTCCGGTCCGCACGCACCCAGCGCCACATCAGCGACGTGAAGCATCACACAGCTCAATGCTTTCCTGTAATAGCACCATAAAACGCCGCAATCTAGTAACCCTTTCGACGATGGAATTAAATTTTCTACTCTGCGAGAGAGACATTGCCATTTTTCTTTCATTCAACCGTGTTGGCATTGGAGATTAAGCCACCTCAGAATCAAAAAGACATTCATAAAGAATCGGCTCGACGGTCGTGCAGACATTTCCTTCCTCTCTGCGGAAGCTATGCAAAGGCTGATGTTCGGTAAATTGATGTTGTCATAAAAATTTTAAGCGGTTTTCCTGCTTGGAAGGAAACGTTAATGCCTTGGTTTTTCCCTCTATCCGTCAGCAACCCACGTGTTCCACAGGAGAGATCAAAACCTGAAGTTAAACTTACTACACCGAAGTTTTTGGCTTTCAGAAACCTCAGAATGACTATACGAAATCACAAAGGAAATTACCAATCATAGCACGTAGTCTTCGCTGCAAGTTTTTGCGATAAAACCTTTACAAGTAAATCAAATCAAGATACAAGCTTTCTCTCCGTAAAATCAGTCTACACATTTCCCCTGTCTGAGAGGCTTTACTATTTTTAAAATACCGAAATGATCACAAAAAGGGAAAGTTTATAATGCGTGACTTCATAACTTTTCACAATATGCATTGTTTTAAAAAAATTTAAAAGCAGCATGAACATCTCATTTATCCTTTAAAAACCTATCGGATCTGTTACATGCAAATTATAACATACGTACACAGTCGTATCAGATAATTATGACAACCTACCTAATAATTGGAATAACCACCCTTGGTCTGCATGACAGCAGGAACACGGCGTGCCATGGACTCAATGAGGCCCTGGAAGGTTCTCCGAGGCACACGTGTGCCCATTCGGAATGCAGCAGTGTACGGAGGTCCCGGAGATGACGTGGTTGTGGATCGGCACGTCGAACCTGTCGATCCAAATAGTCCCACAAGTATTCTATGGGATTGAGGTCCGGCGATTTCACAGGACAAGGGAGAACGGAGACATCGCTGTCGTGTTCTTGGAGCCAGTCATTCATTCCCTTAGCGAAGTACCGTGGCGCATTGTCCTCTTGGTAGACACCATCACCACCAGGGTAAACGTTCAACATGAAGGGATGTATGTGGTCAGCGAGGATGGACGTTCAGGGACCCATCCATTTCTACTACCGGTCCCAGGTCATATCAGGAAAACATCCATCAGACATGCACACTCTCACCGCCGGCATGTACTTAACGCCAGCGCCCGTCACTTCTGTGGAGTAGAAACCTGGATTCATCGCAGAAAGCAACCTTTTTTCAATCTTCCACTGTCCAATGACGGTAGTCCCATCCGAACTGCAGGCGTTATTGCCGATGGGCCTGGGTTAACATGGGCGCCTTGACTCAGCGTCGACTTCGGACACCCATGCACAACAGGATTCGCTTTATTGTTATCCGGGACAAGCACCTGGGTGCCCCAGCGTTCATTTGCATTGTCAATTGCTGCACTGTTGCGCATCGATTTCCCATAACCAGTCGACGGAGGCTACGTTCTCCTCTGGGGTTGATGTCTTTTGGGGATGCACAGTTATGACGTCGTCAGGTACTCGGTGTGCCAGCGGTCCGTTCTTGGAACACACTTACAGCACAACAGCACATCGCGGACATTCCACGAAGTCTGTTGTTTCTGAGATGATTTCACCCTTGGCACTGTAGCCGATGATCATTACTTTTTTAACGTCCATCTAATCACAACCTCTGCCTATTGGTCTCACGTAACGCACTATGGCTCATCTGTTCTGGCCGGCAGCTTATATATCTCCGTGTGGTCGACCTTGTCACGTCCACTATGTGACGCGCCTGTGTGGGTACACTGTGGTCCCGCGGGTGATCATATGATTCTGATACGACCGTGTACTGGGTGATTACTGAATTATGACCACCTATCTAATACTTCGTTCTTCTCCTTTCAACCTGAGATCAACTGCTATCCAACGTTGCATCGATTCTATAAGATGCCAGAAGCAGTTGGGAGAATGGCGAACAAAACTGCGTGTAATGCGGCCTTCAAAGCAGGTATGAAGGTGGTTGATGTATAGAGACACCTGATACGCTGTTTTATAGTGTCCCACAAGTGTTCTATGGAACTGATATCGAGGAAGTTCGGAGGCCAATCGATATGCTGGAAGTCTGAACTGTGTTCCTCCAGTCATTCCTGCACAACATCGAACCTGTGGCTCGGAGCAGTATCATCTTCGAAGACACCGCTGCCATTCCGGAAAAAGTGTGGCTGTACAGAGTCAGCAAGCAATTAACGGTAGTGGTTATCAGTCATATCTTGCTCCGCATGCACCAGGGTGTCTAAGTTCCTGCCAAATACGCATACCTCATACTATATAACCACCTCCACCGGTCTGCACTGTGAGACCATGCAGGATGGATCAAGTGCCTGCTGTTGCTCGCAACAAACACGTACAGACCATTCACGTAGTGGAGTAAAACACGCCACTCGTCAGACAATCATACTTTTTCCAGTTATCCAACGTCCGACTTGCATGATCTTTACACCAGGCTAGTCGTTTGCGCCGATGAACTGTGGTTAGGTGGAGATGTCGTTAGGGTCGTATGCTGTTATAGCTAACATGGTGCGACGCATGGTCCGGAGAGATACTGTTCCGGGTTGACCTCTGTTGTATTGCTTAGTCAATTGTTGAAAGGTGCTGAATTATTGGCCTGTACGGCTCGTCGGACCCGGCTCTCACCACTCACATCAACCTTTCGCTGTCCTGTGCCGTTTGACCTCATGATCGTTGATTGACCATTTTCACGACAGTCGTGATACACTTTAACTATATCGACTCGCTAACAATCCGGTGACGTGCCTGCCCCGCAGGACGCACATGAGATAAAGGCAGATAGCAGTGAGAAAACATGCCAATGTAGTATAGTGGATAGCACTCGGAGCTCCGGAGCCGAGAGTTGTGAGTTCGAATTCCACCCCTGGCATAAAAATGATGGAGAAATTTACTTCATCATATTGGCGCACGAACTTCAAGGATGACCTGGCTATTAGGTTTCTCGCAATGGTGTGATGTTCTTTCCACACCGCAAGACAGAGATAATGAGAATCCCGTCTTCAGCGCGTCGAAAAAATAAATCAGTGTGATGTTACGTTCCACACACCAAATTGTCTGGTATTTCTCAAATGCACGTTCTTCATCAGATGACTGCTGATAGCGACATATGGTCCCCGCTGACCCATAGGCCATGCCCTCGGCCCACTTTCGGGAAGAAGGAAGATGTGACGTCACATCTAAGGCAGAGATAAAAGGCTTTATCTTTTAGGAAAGCCTTTATCTCTGCCTGTGCTTTCAGTGCTACCTGCCTTTATCTCATGTGTGTCCTGAGATAAAAAGCATTATTTCTGAGGACATGAGATAAAGACTTTTATCTCAGCCTTTATCTCAGGACGCACATGATATAAAGATAGATATCACTGAAAGCACATGCCAGTGTAGTATAGTGGATAGCACTCGAAGCTCAGCAGCCGAGAGTTGCAGGTTTGGATCCTGCCGATGGCATAAAAATGATGGACAAATTTACTTCGTCAGAATCCGCCAGTTCAGCCCTTTGGAAAATTCAAGCACCCGCTCTCACCATCTGTCCTTTCGCAAAATCCGATAAATACTTCCGTTTACCCATCACACTCCGAATTTTACTACCTACTCACACCTTACATATGCTGCCTTTCTCAATTAATTTCGCCTTCTCGGAAATCACCTGGTCATGAGCCGCATTCAATTTGATAGTGGTGATCATAATTTAGTGATCATTCGGTGTATAAAACCCTGAGTTTAAGAAAGCGTGGTTATGAACGACTATAACGCTTTCAATAAGTAAAACAGAGTCATGGCAACAAGTTGAAGACCAATGATATATTACCAATGGTTCAGTATGAAAGGCCATTTTCTCTTAACGCTATCGGGACTTTGTGTATGCGCCCGTGAGTTGTGGGACAACGACCCCAATTCCAAATTCAGAGCCACTGGTTCCACGAAAGCGTGGTGCTGAAGACAAACATGGCATTCATGAATTTGTTACGGAATTTTGATTCAGGATCTGGCAGTTCAAGAAGGCAGATGATCATGCCTCAGATTTCTTGACCAGTGAGGAACACTGAATTACCAGACATTAAGAATGCTACCTACTAACTTGTGGCCCTTTATTGAAATCTTTTGTCCAAGGTAAATATAAGCATCAGTTTCTTTTACATTTGACCCATTAATCTCTAGACTTTATGTTATTGAAATCGCATCGAATGTAAATTTTATTTTCTGTAAGTTCGTTTTTAACTCCATTTCATTTCTTGAGGGATTTTACATAACTGGAAATTTAGCTTTTGATGGTGCGAATTCAGAAGTAATAATAACGTACAAGTTTGTCTGGGTCACCTCACTCCGGAGTAAGTCACTCTCCTAACAAAGCTACACGGACATGTGCTCTCTCTGCTATCTGCCATTATCTCATGTGCGTCCTGCGCGGCAGGCACGTCACATAATTTCAAGTTGTTCCGAAATTAGTGCGTATATCTGTCCCTTGTTTATAATGTGGCCGACTTACATTCAACATGACACAGTCTAGTGGTCTAGTGGCCAACGTTCGTGACTGCCACGGAGAAACCTCCGGTTAGATCGCAAGCAGGTACCAACGCTCGAACCACTAAATATTCGCCGTGCGTCGGATGGGAACGTTAAGCCGTTAGACCCCATGTACTGGACCCCCGGTAATAAATAAGGTCGTCTTCCTCCCTCTTTCTACTTCCCTTCCGTGTCACTTTCCTATTGAGCACGCTAGCCCAAATCTCCTATCTCCCTATTTCTAAGGGTTGTTAAAACACTGCTTTCCTAAAATCCTCTAGATATGATGTGATCAAAATGAAAGTGCGAAGTGAACGGCTCCGACAACTGTAAGAAAGACAATGAAAAAATAGGACACAGAAACCTTGCAATATAAAACAGATTTTTTTTTGGATACAATATACACTGAAGAGCAATTGAATTAGAGACAGCTAGCGTTATGCAAATGTGGCGCTGCGGCGGCCCTGTAAACGGAAACGACATGACGTATGCAGCGATCCGACAATATAAGGAGTGATGCGACGGGAATCAGTAAGAGTCGGACGCAGTATGGGTAAGACTAAGGATCTAAGCGCATTTTATAGAGAGAAAATTGCCGGGACCCGACGAATGGGTCTCTCCATCTCGGAAGTCGTCCAGGCACTGGAATTTTCACGAGCCACTGTGTCACGGGTGCACCGTGAGAACATTGTAACGTGCCTGCCCAGGAGGACACACACGACGTAAGGCAGATAGCAGCGACAACGAACGTCCGCGTAGCTCAATTGGTAGAATGACTTATTCCGGAATAAGGGGACCCGGGTTCGAGCACCGGCGTGGCCAAAAGTGACGAGACATTTACTTTGTTATAACATTGAATCCGGTAAAACCATTCCTGCAAGGTCCAACTGCCGTGGACAACAGCGTGTGGATGAGAGGGGTCATCGTCGGCTAGCTCGCATTGTAACAGCGGATAGACGGGCCACAGTGCAAGAAATCACTCGGCAATTTAACGCTGGTGCACAAAAACGTGTAAGCAGCTACACCATCCAGAACCATCTCCTTGCTATGGGGTACAGAAGCCACCGTCCCATAAGGGTACCGCTGCTGACAGCACATCACAGGGTGTAAATATTAGCATGGGCGCGGGAACATCGCCACTGGACCCTAGACATGTGGAAAAATGTTGCCTGGACTGATACGTTGAGATTCACGTTGGTACATGCGAATGGCTGGATACGAGTACGGCGCGAACCACATGAAGCGATGGATCCTTCTTACCAGCAGGGTACACTTCAAGCTGGTGGGTGTGGCATTCTCGTCTGGGGACTGTTTACGTGGACTGAAATGGAACCCCTGGTACGTGTGACATCGTTCCTCACAGGTCAACGTTACCGGGATAAACTGGACGACCATTTGCTTTCGTTTGTGCGTCTTCAACATCCCACTGGGGACCTCATCCTGCAACAAGACAATGCAGCTCCCGAATTGTATCCTAATGGTTGGATGAACACTCCACCAATGTGACCTCGCTTCCTTGGCCAGCTAGGTCACCTGACCTCAATGCCATCGAGTACATCTGGGATGCCATCGAGAGAGATCTTCGAGGATCTGACCCCCTTTTTCAAATCTTCGTGAAATGTGGGAGCTTGTTCAGGCGTCGTGGATCCGTATGACTTCCCAACGCTTCCGGTGTCTTGTCGAATCCATGCCGAGACGAATCGCCGGCGTCGTCATGGCGAAAGGTGGTGCTACACGTTACTAAACAGGGGTCTCTAATTCAATTGCTGTTCAGTGTATTTAAAGCATGAAACAGAGAACAAATAAATATAAACTGACGGAAAAAAATCCCAACACCGAGAAGGGGTTGTGTTAGATAAACGACAATTAGTAGGCGGTGAGAGTACATCTGTAAGATGACGTCTATGCAAATTTCGCGCTCGGCGCATAAGTGTGGCGCTAGTAGCGCCCCTCGGAACATGCAAAGCAGGTTTGCTGTAAATACGCGCTGTAACGTTCGTGATCGTTAGTTATGGTTGAGATTCGACGTAGTGTGTTGATGTTAGTTAAGAATGCCTTTAAAACGACGAAGAAGCCATTATCAACAGCTCACGGAGTTTGAACGAGGTCGTGTAATAGGGCTACGAGAAGGTGGATCTTCTTTCCGCAATATTGCAGAACGACTTGGCAGGAATGTAGCCACTGTGCATGATTGTTGGCAGCGGTGGTCAAGGGAAGCTACTGCCTCAAGAAGACTGGGTTCCGGCCGTCCACGTGGCACTACTGAGAGGAAAAACCAACGTGTACGGCGTATGGCCGTGGAGCATCGTACCGCGTCTGCGGCAGCAATTCGAGCTGCAGTTGCCACCACAGTGACACAACGAACTGTTACAAATCGGTTACTTGAAGGACAGCTCCGAGCCAGACGCCCTGTAGCGTGCATTCCACTTACTCCAAACCACTGCCGTTTGCGACGTCAGTGGTGTCAAGCTAGAGGTCATTGGAGGGCGGAGTGGAGATCTGTTGTGTTTTCTGATGAAAGCCGGTTCTGCCTGGGTGCCAGTGATGGCCGTGTGTTAGTTAGAAGGAGGCCAGGTGAGCGCCTGCAACCAACCTGTCTGCGGCCGAGACACACTGGACCTACACCTGGAGTTATGTTATGGGGAGCAATTTCCTATGACAGCAGAAGCACTCTCGTGGTTATCCCACGCACCCTGACGGCACAGTTGTACGTCGGTCTGGTGATTCAACCTGTTGTGCTGCCATTCATGAACAGCATTCCAAGGGTTGTTTTCCAACAGGATAACGCTCGCCTGCATACCGCTGTTGTAACCCAACATGCTCTCCAGAGTGTCGGCATGTTGCCGTGGCCTGCTAGATCACCAGATCTTTCACCAATCGAGCACGTATGGGACATCATTGGACGACAACTCCAGCGTCACCCCCTGTAACATCACAGACACTCGATCACGACACAAAACATTTATTTCTTTACACAAAAACTTAAACTGGAATACACTCCGCGTTACAAACTGAATTTGTTGTCTTAGCCAAAGCTCGCCATGTCCTCCTCCTTCGATATCTCTCTCGCAACTCTCCTCATCACTCACCACACGCTCAAGTCATTAAATGTCAATGTATTTTTCCACACTTTTGTGCGTGGAACTCGTACTTTACAACCCCTCCTCACTCCAGAGGAACTTTTTCCAGTGGTAAAAAGTTCTTGTCATTTTACAATACAATAGTCATAGTTCGCATAATGAGTCATAATCCATTTACAAAGAGAAATATATGAGTTAATTTAACAATCATCTTTACGTGTTTTCCAACAATTTCTATGTAGTATATATCACAACCAAAAAAAAAAAAAAAAAACAAAAAAAAAAAAAAAATGTTTTCACTAGCAGACACATAGCATGATCAAGGTGGATCATCTAAAGTTGGAACTCTGCTCAGTCCATCTGCATTTTTGTGCATAGTTCCCGATCGATGAATTATAACAAAATCATATGCTTGTAAAGCAAGGGCCCATCTCATCAGACGAGCATTTGAACTTGCGTTGGTGCGTAACCAAACGACAGGGTTATGATCAGTTTGTATGAGGAAATTTTGACCATCCAGGTAGCATTTCAGTTTCTGTACCGCAAATATAATGGCGGCACATTATTTTTCACTGGTACTGTATGTCTTCTCTGCTGTCGAAAGTTTTCTGCTTAGATAGAGTACAGGATGTTCAGCGCCATCTTCTTGTTCTTGCGAGAGGATGACTCCCATTCCTTGATCTGAAGCATCAGTTTATAGAATAAATCTACGTTCATAGTCAGGGGCATACAGAACAGGAAAACTAGATAAATATTTTTTTAGTTCCACAAAAGCTTTCTCACATTGTTTTGACCATATAATTTCCTCTTTACGATTTTTACCCTTCAAGATGTCTGTCAAGGGAGCTGCTATCGAAGAAAACATTGGAATATATCTGCTGTAATATCCCGCCAGGCCTAAGAAAGATCTTACTTGCGTCTTGTTCTTTGGCGTAGGAAAATTTTGTATGGCCTGAACCTTTCGTTCCGCTGGTTTTCGATATCCTTGTCAAACAATATGACCCAAATACAAGACGTGATCTTGAGCAAACTTACATTTGGAAGGTTTTATGGTCAAGGAAGCCCTCTGCAACCTCTGTAGCACTTCAAGGTGTATCAAATGATCCCCCCAGTTTTCGGAAAAAATGGCAACATCATCTAGATATGGTACGGCAAACTCTTCGCAGCCTCTCAAAAGTTCCGACATCATTTTGCTAAAGAAATAAGGTGCGTTCTTAAGGCCAAATGGCATCTTTAAGGGCCGATACGTTCCAAAAGTAGTCACAAACGCTGCCAATTTTTGAGCTCTAGCACTTAATGGAATTTGCCAGTACCCTTTTGTTAAATCTAATACTGTAACATACTTCTCTCCAGAAACCTTTTCTACTCTTTCTTCTATGTTAGGCAATGGATAGAACTGGGTCCTTGTCACTTCATTCAATCGCCTGTAGTCAATGCATGGGCGTGGATCTCTTCCGGGTACTTCTACCAAAATCATGGGTGATGTATAGTCTGATTCACCAACTTCTATAATCTTGTACTGCAGCATTTTATCTATCTCGGCTTTAAGAATATTTATCTGCCTGGGCGACATTCTATAAGGCTTAACTCTTACAATAGCATTACTAGCTAGCGCGATATCATGTTCGACCAAATGAGTCTTCCCTGGAATATTAGAACACATTTTCAAGTAATGGCATAATGTTTTTTTCAGATTCTGAATTTGTTGGCCACTTAGGCGCTCTCGAAGTTTACTGTTCTCCTCGATATCAGAGAAGTTAAATATATTTGGATTTTTTTTCAACTTGCGGAAATTTAATCTCTAAATCCATTTCACCATTTTCACAACCGGGCAATAAGTTCACAAATTCTGGTCGTTTATGGTATGGTTTCAGCATGTTAATGTGATATACTTGATGCTTTGCATTTTTACCTTCAAAGCTTACTACATAATTAGTCTCAGAAATTTTTTTCTCAATTTTCCCTGGTCCTTTCCACTGTTCCGCTAACGTATTTGGCCTGCAGGTAACAAAAACCAATACTAAATCTCCTTCTTGAAATTCACGTTTTACCGCATTTCTGTCATACCAATATTTTCTTTTCAATTGAGCCACTTCCATGATTTTAATGGCAAGTTCTTGACATCTTTTCATCCTATTTATTAACTCGAATACATATTCAGTGACATAGTTTTCTTCTTCAGGATGACCCATCCATTTTTCATACAATAGTGTCATTGGCGTCCTCAAATTTTTTCCATGCACCAATTCAGCAGGCGTAAACCCTGTGCTTTCATGTGTCACAGTTCTCAAAGCAAACAGCGCCGCCGGTAACTGTTTCTCCCAATCCGGAGCAGACTCAAGACATAAAACTCTCAACATCCTTTTAATAGTTCGATGGAATCGTTCTACCGGATTGCTTTGGGGATGATATACAGAACTATGAGTAACGTTTATTCCAAACCGCTACAGAAATTCCAGTGTCAAAATGCTTACAAAACTGGATCCTTGATCAGTTTGAATTTCTTTCGGAAATCCCATGCGGCTAAAAATGTGTAACAAAGCGTCAACTACCGACTTGGATCCTATGTCTGGTACTGGTACTGCATCTGGATATTTGGACGACAAACACATAGCTGTAATTATGTATCTATTTTCGCTTGAAGTCTCGGGCAAAGGCCCACAGGCATCAACGTTGATTTTTGTAAAAATTTCAGGAATAATTGGAACTATTTTTAAAGGTGCTTTCTTTTTGTCCCCAGCTTTTCCAGCACGTTGGCATGAATCACAAGATTTTACAAATTCTTCAATGTCTTTATAACAGTTAGGCCAATAAAAATACTTCGCTAGTCTGTCTTTGGTTTTTGTCACTCCTAAATGCCCCGAAGTTCCCTCATGACACATGTTTTTTATTTGTTCCCTATATTGTTCTGGAACAACAATAAGATCTTCCTCTTCGCCAATCTTGTTGATCTTCTTCTTCACCAACATCCCATTTCTTAGTACAGCATAACCATTTGCCTTTTTAAAATCTGTTTTCTCTATTTCTTTGAGAATTTTTTTCAATTCCAAACTTTGCCGTTGATCTTCCATGAAACTTTTTGAATCCATTTTTACCAACTCTAACATGGCTTTATCTCCATCATGCCTCAATGGCAGAATTTCTTCTTCTAATTCAGCTGATTCTTCGGAACCCACAGTCTCTCCTTCAAGGGCTTGTTTTTCTTTCTTCCCTGAATCATTTTTTACTGAATTTCTCTCTTCGTTGTTTCGTTTTTGTTTTTCTTGATACCGAGTAACCACAAAATTTACTTGTTCTGAATTAAGTGGCCACTCCATATCAATTTTTTTAACCAAGCGGCAGTCTTATTTCCAAGTAAATATCTACCTTGATCTAGCGACTTTCTAATCACTGCAGCCTTAGTTACAATATGACCTAATTCACATTCTAGTTCAACTTCTGCCAATGGTAAACAAACCTTTTGTTCATCCAGAAGATGCTGTACCCACACATGTTCTCCAGTAAACTCACCTGGCGACACATACTCTTGACAAATGATATCAACTGATGAACCTGTATCCCGGAGAATAGGCATGGTAACTCCATTTATTTTTCCTTCAAAGGTATAGGGTGCCAAGAGATCCCCTTCAGTTTCCTCTCTGATTCTATTTACGCTTCCTGAGTTCTGTGATTTTAGCTTAGGACACTGAGGTCGAATGTGATCATAAGATGCACACTCGTAACATTGAATCTTCCGTCTGCGATCATACTTTTCTTCATTCTGAGATACATTCCGTTTTGACCACCCTTGTCCTACATCTGACTTAACATAATTTTTGTTATAAAATCCATTTTTCATAAAATTTCTGCGATCATAGTTATCTCTAGTTTTTTTCTCACTGCCTTGCATTTTCTTTGAAGCACAAAATTCATTCGACGAATTTTTCTTGATTCCTCCTCTTACACTTTCATAATTGTCCACCATATCAGCCAAATCTGTACGCATGTGTTGTACAAATTTCAATCTAAATTTCTCAGGACTTAACTTATATCTTTTAAGAAGTAACCTTTTAACATATTCATAATTTTTAGCATCTTCCACATTTTCTCTGGCAATCAATTGTGATATTTCGTAGGGCAAAAGTCCTATCAAATTCGTGACCCAATCTTCCCTTTTTATTTCTGCTTGTTGTGCTTGCCTTTCAAATAAAACTAAGTAAATACTTATATCACTGTCTTTTGGTTCAAATGTTTTCATCAAATGACGAAGTCCTAATCTCGGTTTTTGAGAATTTCCATTTTGCTCCAAACTACCTCCCAGCGGCTGACGTCCAGCTTCTATTTTGAGTTTTTCAAGCTCAAATTCCATTTGTCTTTCTGTTTCTCTACGCTCTTTTATACCTGCCAAAAGTTCTTTCACGAAATCCTCTTCATATCCTTCAAAGTTGACAATTTTACTTTTTAATTCCAGAATTTTGAGATTTGGCATAACTTCTATACCAAATTCTTCCGCCAACTGCAGAAGTTCTTCTTTTCAAGCTCTTCCTAAGAAAGCCATTTCAACAAGCTCTACGTGCACCCAATGTTTATTTATTATCGTATATGTGTATACGTTCACAGAAATTGCTTACAACAATATTCTACATTTACCTATAATCTAGGCTCAAACAGTTGATCTGAATGTACTATTTCTTGACAGAAATTATTTCCTTCTATTTTCGTATATGTGTATACGTTCACAGAAATTGTTTACAACAATATTCTACATTTACCTATAATCTAGGCTCAAACAGTTGATCTGAATGTACTATTTCTTGACAGAAATCATTTCCTTCTATTTTCGTATATGTGTATACGTTCACAGAAATTGTTTACAACAATATTCTACATTTACCTATAAGCTAGGCTCAAACAGTTGATCTGAATGTACTATTTCTTGACAGAAATTATTTCCTTCTATTTAATTCCGTGCCCGGAAACTTCTAAAAAACTTGCTTTGATATTTCATTCCTTTGGATAATTCTCTAAGAACAACAACGAAACAGTTCCTATATAAACATCTAATGTGGTGTAAATCCGATACGGAACAACTAATTTCGAAAAAACAAACTACAGTCACCATCCTTTGTTCTTCCCAACACAAAGAGGGAAAAAATATCCCTGTCGCGTTGGTTCTTTCGCACGCTTGAAGAACTTTCAACTCATCGATTCCCACGGTCATAAAAAATGCCACTGAAGTTGCGCAATCCCGTCTCACTGGCGCCTTCACTTCCTGTCTTTCGTAGTTCGAATCTCACAGGTGCCTCCAATTCTATCTTTCGTCTGTAACATCACAGACACTCGATCACAACACAAAACATTTATTTCTTTACGCAAAAACATAAACTGGAATACACTCCGCGTTACAAACTGAACTTGTTGTCTTAGCCAAAGCTCGCCATGTCCTCCTCCTTCGATATCTCTCTCGCAACTCTCCTCATCACTCACCACACGCTCAAGTCATTAAATGTCAATGTATCCTTCCGCACTTTTGTGCGTGGAAGTCGTACTTTACACCCCAACCAGCATTAACCGTCCCTGTATTGACCGACCAAGTGCAACAGGCATGGAACTCCATCCCACAAACTGACATCCAGCACCTGTACGACACAATGCATAAACATTTGCGGGCTTGCATTCAACATTCTGGCGGTTACACCTGTTATTAATGTACCAGCATTTCACTTTTAAAATGGCCCTGCCCGCGCTTACATTAAGCTGTGATCTTGAAACCTTAATCGATTAAATATGTTACCTATACAAATGTATCGCCGCCATTTCATTCCTCTACAACTATTTTTTCGTGGTGTTTGGGATTTTTTTCCCGTCAGTGTATGACGTGGGGAACCAATATTCGTGGCTTAACAAAAGGCGAACTGAAAACATTCATTGCACAGATATGGTGTGGTGCTAACTTTATTTTATCCTTTTGCCATTTATTTCTCTCACCCTTCGCAGTAGGGAGACACAGTTATAAGCAGTAGCTGGCACATATGATTTGTCTATTTACGGCAGATATTTTACTGCTTTTTGTTAAAATTTTAATCTCCGCAGGTCGTTTTTCATATCATTTTGAAGCCACTGACCGCTGCTTATAGTTAAATGCGAACTCGCAGCCACTAGGAGAGCGAGCGAACAGACCCCTAAATTATAACAGAAAAAATCTAGTATACTGCATTTCTTTCCGATAAAAGAGCCCGCATTATTGAGTATAAAAATTTTGTGATATTAGAGCGTTGAAAAGAATTTTATTTAAACCTACGCCACATGAAATTCATGCTGAGATAATTTCTTTCCCCTTCATCGCTGGATCTCAGCAGGCTGAGTATAAACAAGGCGGAGGGTATCACCGGAATTTGGAACTACTTGAAAGCGTCCAGATTCGGAAGTTTATCCATATCTTATCTTCAAGAACATAAATCAAGGACAAGTTATTGCGAAGAGTTGCATACACCGGTGAGCCATTATATTATGACCACCGCCATGCTAGGGAAATGAGCACGCCTGTAGACCGAACGTTGGCACAGGGGATATTTATGGAGCAGTATACACTATATTGACAAAGGTCATCTTACATCTAGAAGAGGAACACAACATCGCGTCTATTTACGTGCATTAGTACGGTGTCGGTCCACCTTTGGATATAATGCATGCACTGACATGTTTCGACAAGGTTTTGGAACACAGCGATTGGTATGCGCTTCCATTCAGTGCATAATGCTGCCGCTAACTGTTGCTTAGTAGTAGGCCTTGGTTCCAAACGTCCTATGCGGCGCTCTAATTCATCCCATAGGTGTCCTATAGGATTAAGATCAGGGCTCTGTGCTAACCAGTTCACACACGATACGGAATTATCGTCAAACCACGCCATAACAACCTTTGATTTATGTCTCAGTGCATTATCCTGCTGGTACCAACAAGGCTCAGTTCCACAGTACTGCCACAGAGTTGGTAGGGCATAATTGTCCAGAAAATATAGATAGACGTACTGGTTAACAGGTTTGTGCACTATAACCAATGGATGGGACACTACCACGAAACAGACCACCACACGAGTACATTGCGAGCTCCAAACATGACCTTAGGAATAGTACACTGTGGTAAACAGCGTCCCCCGGGCTGCTGCCATACCCACATACAGCCATCAGACTGATGGATCGTGTATCTGGAATCATCAGTCCATAGGACGCGTTTCCAATGATCTACGGTCCACGATAAATGATCTCTACACCATGCTAAACGACGAGAAGCATTCCGAGGGCAGATGAAAAGCTTATGAGCAGCCGCACGACCACGGTAACCCATGGAATGAAGTTCTCGGCGAATGGTACGTGTACATACCTAGGATCCAGCATTTTAACTCACCTGTACACTGAGGTCTTGCGCAATACTTCGTCGATTAGCTGTAACGACTCTCGTGAGGTTTCGACGTCCTCTATCACTGATTTCCTTTGGTCTGCCGGTACGTTTTTCTGCTTCAGGCACACCATGAGTCTTCCACTTATTCAAGGCATCCAAAACCGTTGACTTGGATACGTTCAAACGTCTCTCGGTTTCTCTTATGGACAACCCACTAATATAACACCAAATAATATTTCCTTTCTCAAAGTCACTTCTCTCTCGCCGCGACATTTTCACTCAACCTCACAGTGCGATATGATCGCGGTCAGCTGCAATCTTGTTTTTATACCGTTTACAGCTGTACCGCGCATCTTTACAACGCAGAGGATCCATTCATTGCTCTGAAGGGGTGTCCGGTGGTTTTTTCAATATAGTGTATATACAACCCGATGACCGGCTTTCGTTTAGTAGAGTGTTTGGAGTCAGAATGGGAAAGTTGCCGATTTACCAGAGTTCGATAAAGGGCAAATTGTGACGTCACGGCGCCTCGGAACAACGATCTCGGAAACGACGCGGCTTGTGGGTTGTTCACGTGCCGCTGTAGCGAGTACGTATCAAAAGTGGTGCACAGATAGCCAAACGACGCATCGTCGTTTGGCTATCTGTCTTCGGCAGCTTGTTGATGCCAGAGGGGAGTGGAGACTGTTGCGGATGGTCACAGCGACCAAAGAGCCACAGTGCGACAAATCACCCGCAGCTACAACAGTGGGCATCAGGGCAATGCGTAACACCGCACAGTTCATCGTAGCCTTCTGCGCATGGGCCTGCGTATCCGAAGACCCAGCCTGGTCCCTATGCTCACTGCTTGTCATCGCCAGCAACGCATGAAGTGGTCCCATGATCAAGATTTGACCGTGGATGATTGGAAGAAAGTGGCCTGGTCTGACGAATCAAGATTACTGGTGCATAACGTAGATGGCCGAGCGCGGATACCTCGATTACCAACAAGGGCTATGACACCTGGATGCACTGTTGTGCATAAAAAGGCCGGCGGCGGTGGTGTTGTGCTGTTAGCGATGTTTTCTTGGGACACTTTAGAACCCATTATTCTAATAGCACAATCCGTGACAGCTGTTAGGTATCTGAACATCGTTGCGGACCACGTTCACATATTTATGGCAACTGTGCTCCCTGCTGGTGATGGCCATTACCAACAGGATAATACGCCATGCCACACTGCCGGTAAGGTCAAGGAGTGGTTCAAGGAACACACTGGTGACTTTCTGTTAATGCCCTGACCTCCAAAATGACATGACATGAACTCAATCGAAGATTTGTGGTTCAACTCTGAAAAGCGGGTTCGCGCTAAATCACCACCATCTGGAAATTTAGAGGAACTGGAGGACCTGCTGTTGATATTATGATGCCAGATACCCCAAGATACCGATCGCCACCTCATCGAATCGATGCCTCCCCGAGTGGCTGCTGTTTTGCAGGCTAAAGGGGGTCCTACAGCTTATTAGGTAGGTGATCATAATGTAAAATCGAATCACAGTCTAGAATCTTATATGTATGCCACATCTACGGACTGGGTACCGCATTCGCACGCTCTTTCCTTAACCGCAATTCGGCTGAAGTACTCCGGCGATACGCGTAAATGGGGAAATCCTTTACTTAAAAGGTGTGTCGGAATATAACGTAAGCACACCGGAGAACATTTTAGTCACCCCTAACAGAAATGGCGGTAGGAAGTGATCGGTTGCACAGACGGCGCCGTGAATAAATGTTGGGAAATAAATAACACTGACGTGGTCTATAGGATCATTTCTATCTCGTGCAGTGTTGAAGAGCAACGTGTGTGTCGAATCTAGTCTGCAATATGGGTCGTAATAAAGACGTTACTGAGTTGTAAAAAGGAGCCATCGTGTTTGGCCGTTCCCACGGACACAAAGTGAACGAAGTCGCTCAATTTGTTGGTGTGTCGAAGAGTACTGTCCAGCGGGTCTACAAACAATGGTGTAGTTTGTAGTCAACTAAAAATCCGCAACGTAACTGTGGCCGGAATACGATTCTCACCATCAGGGACCGTCACCGTTTTTCACACCTAGTAACTACAAATCGGTTTCAAACCAGGCTACAGTTGCTACCACCAGTTACTGAAAGTCCACTCCAACCAATTTCGGAAAGGACATTGCTACGTGTACTGCATGTGATGGACATCTGGAGCAGAGTACCACGGAAGAGGCCTCTTTTGACAGCAAGTTACAAAGTCGCACGTTATCAAAGGGCTCAGAGTCACCAAAATGTTAACTGTGGAGGATTGGAAACGGGTAATTTCGTTTGATGAGTCTCGTTTTTGTTTATACTCCAATAATGGAAGGCGACGATTGCATTTCAGGCCCAATGAACCTTTTATTCCTGATTGTGTCGAAGGTGTTGTTCAAACTGGAGGGGGTTCTGTGATGTTTTGGGGATCGTTTTTGTACCACGAAATGGGCCCTATCGTTGCAGTAACAATGAATTTGAACCAGCACGCGTACCTCCTCATTCTGAATGATGATGTGATGCTAAAACTGTCTGAGTGGTACGACAAACAATCAGAAATATTGTCTCACCTCCACTGGCCTAACAACTCTCCAAATTTAAATCGTATTGAAAATCTGTTTGATCATTTGGAACAGAACGTGAAACGCCGGAATAGAAACCCACGTATTCTGGCTGAACTTCCAGACTAATTGGCGCACGAGTGACTGAAAATCGATGTTCAAAACATCCACAACCTCGAGGAGTCTCTACCACACGGGATTCATGCTCTTACTAAGGCAAGAGGCGCCGTCATTTGTTATTAGGTAAGTTCTGACAGGGGTGACTAATTTGTTGTTCGGTGTGCTTAAGCTATTGGGTAATACATAACTTACCAAGAGGAAAATTCATATCAGATCACGTTTTTCGTAAATAACAGAACTCTTATGCCTTTAGAGTAACAATCGATAAACACGGTGCGGTTAGAGTAAAAATGTAGGTGGTAAATTAGGGTGTCACGTCAATTCGTCGCGTGCGTCAATTCGTCGACTACGACAATTCGTCGCGTGCGTCAATTCGTCGACTACGACAATTCGTCGCGCGTCAGTTCGTCGACCACGACGATTCGTCGAGCGTCAATTCGTCGCGTTTACAGATTTTGGTTACATACAAAACGAATGCAGGAAAACGTACGATTTCGAACGTCTTCCTCCCTGATCAAATTTATAAAGTTTGGACACTCAGACAGGATAGGAATATTACGCTTTTTCTTTGGCACTAAAAATATTAGACGGTAGACGGTTTTTGGAACGGGGCAGGGCCCAGTTGGTCAGAGCCCCCATATACAAAATTTTCGTAAAATCTAGTTTTCAATTCAGAACCACCAAATGTGGTATACTATCTCGTGGTATTCTAACTTAGACTGTAGACGGTTTTTGGAACGGGTTAAATCCCGGGGGTCAGAGCCCCCCCAACAAATTTTTCGTAAAATCTACAATTTTAAATTTAGAACCACCAAATTTGGTACACTATCTCATGGTACTCTAACTTAGACGGTAGACGGTTTTTGGAATAGGTCAAGGCACGGGGGTAAGAGCCCCCACATACAAAGCTTTCGTAAAACCTACAGTTTACAATTTACAACCACCAAATTTGGTATCATGAAACTCTAACTTAGACGGGAGACGGTTTTTGGAACGGGTCGTGGCGCGGTGGGTCAGGGGACCCCCCTCCCCCGTACAAAATTTTCGTAAAATATACCGTTTTCCATTTAGAGCCACCAAATTTGGTATACTATCTCATGATATCCTAACTTACACTTAAACGGTTTTTTGTAAAGGGTCGGAGCCCGGGGTTCAGAGCCCTTCCCCCATTAAAAAATTTCGTGAAATCTACAGTTTTCAATTTAGAACCACCAAATTTGGTATACTATATCATGGTACTCTAACTTAGACAGTAGACGGTTTTCAGAACGGGTCGGGGGCACGGGGGGGTTAACCCCACCCCACAAAATTTCCGTAAAATCTACAGTTTTCAATTTAGAACCACCAAATTTGGTATACTATCTCATGGTACTCTAACTTAGACGGTAGATGGTTTTTGGAACGGGTCAAGGCCCGGGGTTAAGAGCTCCAACTCCACATGCAAAATTTTCTTAAAATCTATATTTTTCAATTTAGAACCACCAAATTTGGTGTCACGAAATTCTAACTTAGCGGGAGACGGTTTTTGGAACGGGTCGGGGTTCGGAGGGTCAGAGCTCCCCCCCCCCCCGTACAAAATTTTCGTAAAATCTACAGTTTTCAATTTAGAACCACCAAATTTGGTATACTATCTAATGGTACTCTAACTTAGACGGTAGGCGGTTTTTGGAACTGGTCGGGGCCCGGGGTTTTAGAGCCCCCCCCCCATAAAAATTTTTCGTAAGAACTACAGTTTTCAATTTAGAACCACCAAATTTGGTATACTATCTCACGAAACTCTAACTTAGACAGTAGACGGTTTTTGGAAGCGGTTGGAGCCAGGGGATCAGAGCCACCCCCTCCACACAAATATTTTCGTAAAATCTACAGTTTTCAATTTAGAACCACCAAATTTGGTATACTATCTCATGGTACTCTAACTTAGACAGCAGACGGTTCTTGGAAGCGGTTGGAGCCAGGTGGGTCAGAGCCTCCCCCCTCCATACAAATATTCCCGTAAAATCTACAGTTTTCAATTTAGAACCACCAAATTTGGTATACTATCTCATGGCATTCTAAATTAGACGGTAGACGGTTTTCGGAACGGGTCAAGGCCCGTGGGCAAGAACCCCCTCCCACACACACACATACAAAATTTTCTTAAAATCTATATTTTTCAATTCAGAACCACCAAATTTGGTGTCATGAAACTCTAACTTAGCGGGAGGCGGTTTTTGGAACGGGTCTGGGCCTGGGGGTCACAGCCCCCCCTTACGAAATTTCGTATAATCTCGTTTTCAATTTAGAACCACCAAATTCGGTATACTATATCATGGTACTCTAACTTAGACGGTAGACGGTTTTCGGAACGGGTCAAGGCCCGCGGGGTTAGATCCCCCCGATATAAAATTTTGGTAAAATCTACATTTCAAAATTGCCTTTATTCTTCAGTAAAATAACATTTCTATGTACATGACAATGGAATTCTGCCAATAAATACAGCGGTATATACATCAGCTGGAAAGTTCCAGTGAAACGTAAAACAAAATATTGTTAAAATCATAAAAAAATATTTCGCCACGTAGGGCGAAGGAGAGGCAGACAATAAAGCACGAGCGATACAAACGAAAATGTTTACCTACAGTATTGTAGACAGGGCAAGACATGATTCTATACTATGCACAAATTCCAATTAAGCATTACTACCATACTAAAGATTAAACATTAGGTACTAATTCACAGAAATGCAACAGTGATGCTACGTTCAAAATTTACAACATATGTACAGAAGTATTCAGTGACAAGGGGAAATAACGCTAAATGTACTCAGAAGGGCATCTTGTTGCATTAAATTATACACACAGTGACTAATATTTTAAAAAAATATTCAACATAATGAAGGGGACATTGCGTGGGCAGTAAACTGTGCAGAAGGAAGAATTATATACAACAACATAAAACCCAACATTATCGAAGAGAACATGGGAAACATATTGAGCTATCTTCAATGGCACATTAAAATCTATAGTTTTCAATTGAGAACCACCAAATTTGGTGTACTATCTCATGGTACTCTAACTTAGACGGTAGACGGTTTTGGGAACGGGTCGGACACGGGGTCAGATCTCCTCCCCATAAAAAAATTTCGTGAAATCTACAGTTTCCAATTTAGAACCACCAAATTTGGTATACTATCTCATGGTATTTTAACTTAGACTGTAGACGGTTTTTTTGGAAAAGGTCGTAGCCCGGGGTAGAGCCCCCTCCCCCTCCCTCATTAACATTTCGTAAAATCAAGTTTTCAATTTAGAACCACCAAATTTGGTATACTATCTCATGGTAGTCTAACTTAGACGGCAGACGGTTTTGGGAAAGGGACGGGCATGGGGTCAGAGCCCACCTCATAAAAAAATTCTTAAAATCTACATTTCAAAATTGCCTTTATTCTTCAGTAAAATAACATTTCTATGTACATGACAATGGAATTCTGCCAAAATCTACAGTTTTCAAATTAGAACCAACAAATTTGGTATACTTTCTCATGGTACTCTAACTTAACCGGTAGATGGCTTTTTGGAACGGGTGAAGGCCCGGGGGCTAATTACCTTCACATACAAAATTCTTCTTGACAAGTGGTCAGAAGCCAGCCCCTAGATCACTCCGCCGCTGTAGCGGCACACGTTGAAATGCATTTTTCATACGGCCCCAAACGCTCTTATGGACATACTAGATTGAACTGGACGCAAATAAATCATTAATATAATTTGTACTAACAGGGATACCAGTTATTTGCCAGGCAAATATTATTATTTGTGGAATCACCAAGTTCAGCGGGTGAAAGTTAATGAATGAAAAAGATATTCCTACAAATTTTCAGTAAACTTACTTCAAATTTTTTGATTTAGTTAATTTAATTTTGCGAAACAAAAAGAAAGAAAAAGGAATGGGAACACTTACCTTCTAGGAGACATCTATACAACTCCCGTACATCTGGCGTGTGCTTCTGTGAATCGCGCAACACAGAAATGCAATGTACCTATGTGATGTCGATTGTGTACGACTTCACATTGGCATTGATCATCTTTTTCTTACCATTTTGAATATCTGGCACTCTCTATTTACATTACATTATATTTCTTCCTGATAAGCCGCTCGTTGGTAGTGAAAGCTAAACTATATTGATTTGTGTTTTTAATACACCATTAAACGCATATTTTTGCACTTTATTGTTATTTACAGTCTCTAACTTAAACCGTAGGTTAGTTAGTTGGTTGGTTGATGGTTTATGGTGCAAGGCCCTTAAAGGGCCAAAGAGCGCCTTAGAACGTAGATACGGTATTCTTAAGAGTAAAAAACGGAACTTTTTACGAAACTTTTGTATGGGGCTCCCTTGACCCGGGCCCCGGGCCCCGACCCCTTCCAAAAACCGTCTACCGTCTAAGTTAGATAACCATGAGATAGTATACCAAATTTGGTTGTTTTAAATTGAAAACTGTAGATTTTACGAAAGTTTTATGTGGAGGTGGGCTCTCACCCCTCGGGTTCCAACCCCTTCCAAAAACCGTCTGGCGTCTAAGTTTGAGTTACATGATAGCAGATTTGGTGGTTCTGAATTGAAAACTGTAGTTTTTCATAAACGCGATGTTGTGTTTCTCTTCTAGATGTATGTGTGTGTGTGTGTGGGGGGGGGGGTAGGGGCTCTGACCCCCGGGCCTTGACCCGTTTCAAAAACGGTCGAACGTCTAAGTTAGAGTACCATGAGATAGTATACCAAATTTGGTGGTTCGAAATTGAAAATTAGATTTTGCGATTTTTTTTATGAAGGGGACGTTATCCTCCGGGCTGCAACCCTTTCCAAAAATCCTCTAGCGTCTAAGTTAGAGTACCATGAGATAGTATACCAGATCTGGTGGTTCTGAATTCAAAACTGTAGTTTTTCAGAAAGTTTTGTATGTGGGGGCTCTGACCCCACGAAGCGCCTAGCGCCTAAGTTGGAGTTTCATGGTACCATACTTAATGGTTCTGAATTGAAAACTATAGATTTTACAAAAAAATTATGGGGGGGGGAGCCCTGACCCCTGGGCTTGACCCGTTCCAAAAACGGTCTACCGTCTAAGTTAGAGTACCATGAGATAGTATACCAGATTTGGTGGTTCTGAATTGAAAACTGTAGTTCTTAATAAAATTTTGTATGTGGGGGCTCTGACCCCCGGGCCTTGACCTGTTCCAAAAATGGTCTGCCGTCTAAATTAGAGTACCATGAGATACTATACCAAGTTTGGTGTTTCTAAATTGAAAATTGTAGATTTTACGAAAAAAAAAATATTAGGGGGGGGGGGTCTGACCCCCCGGGCTCCAACCTCTTCCAAAAACCGTCTAGCGTCTAAGTTAGAGTACCATGAGATAGTATACCAGATTAGGTGGTTCTGAATTGAAAACTGTAGTTTTTAAGAAAATTTTGTATGTGGGGGCTCTAAACCCCCGGGTCTTGGATTGTTCCAAAAGCGGTCTACTGTCTAAGTTAGAGTACCATGAGATAGTATACCAAATTTGGTGGTTCTAAAATGAAAGCTGTAGATTTTACGAAATTTTTATGAGGGGGGCTCTG
The DNA here is from genome assembly GCA_039090855.1 of Macrothele yani. NCBI lineage: Eukaryota > Metazoa > Arthropoda > Arachnida > Araneae > Macrothelidae > Macrothele > Macrothele yani. The sequence continues at coordinate 162,946,134 of CM077029.1, read as the reverse complement.
ATCCCCCGGGCTCCAACCCCTTCCAAAAACCGTCTAGCGTCTAAGTTAGAGTTTCATGATACCAAATTTGATGGTTCTGAAATGAAAACTAGATTTCACGAAGATTTTGTATGTATGTGGGGGGTGGGGGTGGGAGGCTCTGACCCCCCGGGCCTTAACCCGTTCCAAAAACCGAAAACCGTCTAAGTTAGGGTACCATGAGATAGTATACCTGATCTGGTAGTTCTGAATTGAAAACTGTAGATTTTACGAAAATTTGTATATGGAGGGCTCTGACCAACCGGGCCCCGTCCTGTTCCAAAAACCGTCTACCGTCTAATATTTTAAGTGCCAAAGAAAAAGCGTAATATTCCTATCCTGTCTGAGTGTCCAAACTATAAATTTGATCAGGGAGGAAGACGTTCGAAATCGTACGTTTTCCTGCATTCGTTTTGTATGTACCCAAAATCTGTAAACGTGACGTATTGACGTAGTCGACGAATTGATGTAGTCGACGAATTGATGTAGTCGACGAATTTGTCCGCGACGAATTGACGCTCGACGAATCATCGTGGTCGACGAATTGTCGCAGTCGACGAATTGACGCGCGACGAATCGTCGCAGTCGACGAATTGACGCAGTCGACGAATTGACGCAGTCGACGAATTGACGAATAACCGTAAATTAGTTACCAAAAGTAAAAACTTTTCATGCGATAACTGAGTTTTTCACATATTAAAACACATCTTCGATCTGATACATTTCTTGGAACAGAACGTGAAACGTCGTGAAACGTTCTGTTCCAAGTTTTAATATACAATCTGTGTTTAATAAATTTAAATTTTAATATATTCCATGTAGAATACTCACTAACCGGTATTGAGAAAAAATGCATGAAATATATACACTTCGTAGACATTCAAGTTTTGGGGAATCATTCTAAACTCTACTTTAAAATGGAATAATCATATAACATACATTGAAAGTAAAAATGCAAAACATATTGGTATTGTCTCTAGGAATATACCATGTTTGACAGTTAAAACTCATACAATGTTGAACTATTCATTGACTCATTCACGTATTAATTATGGCATTGCCTCTTCGGGACAGACTTCCCCAAACTAATATAAATAGGTTGCACATTTTACAAAATAACTTTATCAGATTACTGGATTTAAAGTTCTCCCTCTCTACTCTTTAACAACGTACAATTATTTCACTATCATCAAGCTCGTGTTGACCCACATAGGTATGGAATTCTGTCATTTGAACAACTACACTGGCGTGCAAAAATTAAGAACGAGACGGTTTTTCGAATGTAACGTCGTGCAGAGGTGCTCCACATCGACTTAAATCATACCCTAAGATATCCAAGATGTAAGAATATAGGACAAGTGAGCAAATCCGTCCAAACAAGGAATCCAAAGGATAGAAAGGCACTTTATTGAAAAGGTTGCTTCGAGCACAACTGGACAGAAGACAGAAACGTCCATGTGACAGACGGCTTACAAGAAAAATCCAGTCTTTAGTAGGGGATATGATCACCCCTGACAGCGTTGCAGGATTTACAACGTCTGTGCATGCGAGGACGAGGTTGTTAAAGAGCTGTTGAGGCATCGCGGCCCATTCCTCTTGTAGCGCTAATCGCAGCTGTGGAATCGTAGCTGGCGGCTGGTGGCGTTTTGCTAAGCGTCTCCTGAGAAGGTCCCACACGTGTTCGATTGGATTTAGGTCCGGGGACCTTGCGGCCCAATCCATGCGTTGAATATCTTAACTCTCCAACAGCTCTGCGACAGCCACTGTACGATGAGGTGTAGCGTTGTCGTCCATGAAGAGAAACTCAGGACCCACAGCACTTCTAAACAGACGCACGTGAAGCAGGCGAATCTCGGTACAATAGCGGACATCAGTGACTGAACTCCTTGAAAAATGTGCAGGTCAGTATGGCTACCAAGCATGATACCGCGCTAAACGAGAACTCCGACACCTCCAAACCGGTCCCTTTCGATACTATTGGAGGTGTGATTGCGTGTTCCCTGCTCTCTCCAGATGTGTATACGTCCAGAATCGCTCGTCAGACTAAATCGGCTCTCATCCGTAAAGAGAACTCGACCCCATTGCTGATGTGTCCAATTCTTGTGTTCCCAGCACCACAGAAACCGCCGTCTCCAATGAACAGGCGTTAATGGCACACACCGTACTGGTCGTCTTGCAAATGGACTACCTTTGTGCAGCATGCTGGTCACGGTAAAACGTGATAACGGACGTCCAGTTGTCTGTTGCATGTGCCTTGCGATTTCTCCCGCTGTCTGCCGTCTGTCTCTTCTCGCCTGTAGGAAAATATACCGGTCGTCCGCCGCCGTAGTTGTTCGTGGACGACCACTGCTAAACTCTCGTACAGCTGTTCCTGTCGTTTGAAATGCTCTCCAAGCTCGTGAAACGATGCTGTGAACGACCCCGTACTCCTCGGCCACACTAGCCACTCTTCGACCTTCTTCCAACTCCCTAATGACGCTACCCCGGGTAAAGTCATCCAGATGTCGTCTACTGGATTGTCTGTTGGGCATATTACACGGTGGCAGCAACTCAATGTCGTTCAAACCGATGTAGACGGTGCAACAGCTTTCACCGAATTGCTGAGCGAACGCCGCCCGTGTGCTTTATACCCTTCCGCCTCCCTCCCCCCGTCTTGCTGCATATATGCACATGCCCTACCATACCGGATCCTAGTCTATCTCCTGAGTGGTCTTTTGGCCCGTTCTGCCTGCTCGTTCCGCTGTTATGCTAATTTCTCCTTTTCGTTCTTAATTTTCGTACACCAGTGTTTTTCATTTTAACATTCGTAAATTGATGTTGAAAAGGATAAAAAATAATTTGTTCTCCGTTGTAATAAATTTAAATTTCATTACTCATAATTATAAAACAAGGAAAAAGACATTATTGCGACCTATTTTACCAAAGACACAGATGACAAAGCAAGGTATTCACTACAATGATCCTCAGTACTGGAATGGGTTGCCTGTGCAGTTAATTGATATTAATAATTTAACATTATTCAAAAACAAAATAAAAAATATACTTATTTAATACCTTAAAAAAACCCTAACATCTTTCCATTACTGCCTCACGACAAGTGCTTGACTTATTTGCTCTGTTTCGGGGATTCAGGGCACGTGCGGCCTCTGTGAGGCCTTTTTCCTGTTTTCCTTTGCTGCTATTAATTTTTAATTGCACATAAATATCTCTGTTTCATGATGTTACAATCTAACAGCATAAATATTGAAATAAATAAAAACAAGTTAATAAAATCATGCAATGCATTGATTATAATACGCTTTCCAACATACCAGAAATAATTACTCAAGTAATCACTCAAGTTATGCGGATAATGGCTGTGGAATAAATCTCGGTCCTGTGTCTTGACCTTTGACCCCAGTTCTCCCATTTTCAACAGGATTCGTCCCCAGACAGGCCACTACAACATACTAATATGTCATCCAAATCGAAGCATTGTTACGTACGTTATGACGCATAATGTCGATGGAAGTGATTCCGCTCCTATGTCTTGACCTTTGACCTCATTTCGACCATTTTCAATAGGGTTTGTTTCCAGGTGGTCTCCTACCACGTGCTAAAATTTTATCGAAATCGAACCTTTTTTACGTTAGTTATAACGCATAAGAACAGTGGAATGGATCCCGCTCCTATGTACTAAACTTTAACCCCATTTCGTTCACTTTCGATAGGATTCCTTCCCAGTTGTTCCCCTACCACATACTAAAATTGCATCGAAATCGAACGACTTGTACGCGAGTTATCGTGCGGACAGGCATACGCGCACAACGCGTGACGTAATGAGGCAGATGTGATTCGCGACCATCTGATCGCAAGAGTGTGACGTCATAAAATTTTAATACGATCCACACAGAACGTGTGACGTAATGAGACAGATGGCGTGACAGCGCGCCAACATCTCAATCTTTAGAGTGTGACGCCATAAGATTTCTAAGAATGGGTAGCCGCCCCGGTGGCGCAGTGGTCTAAGGCGCTGGCCTCTGATCATTCGTCCGTAAGGGGTCCGGGCTCGAATCCCGGTGAGGCATGGATGTTGTGTTTGTCTTACAGCACTGGCTCTCTCCCTTGCCTGGACCCAGTGACCCTAAAATTAGGGACGGGCGACTGCTTATAGCCCATTGAGTTGCTCACGGTGGTCGTTAAACCTCCACTCAAAAAAAAAAAAAAAAAGAAGAATGGGTAACATTAATGGGACGATGCCATAACAGTAAAAACGTGGTAATTTGGGGTGATTATTTAACCCACTAAACGAATTTTCTTAAAGTCGAGATCAAGCTAAATTGATTTCTAGTACCAGAAAACGGTAGGTTAACGACTTTCATCAAAATCATTAGACCCGTTTTAAAAAAATAAAATTTACATACATACAAGAATTGCTCCTTTAATAGTATAGGATAAAGGCGATGGAATGGATCCCGATCCTATGTTCTGACCTTTGACCCAATTTGCGCCCATTTTCAATAGGGTTCGTTCCCAGGTGGTTCTCTACAACATACTAAAATTTCATCGAAATCGAGCTATATTTACTCAAGTTATGACGCATAAGGGCAATGGAATGGATCCCGCTCCTATGTCGTGACATTTGACCCATTTGTCTTATTTTCAACCAACTGGGGTTCGTCCCCAGGTGGTTGCCTACCACATACTAAAATTTCCTTGAAATCGAACCATTTTTACGCGAGTTATCGTGCGGACAGGCAGACGGGCAGACGGACGGACAAAGCTGGATCATATACGCTTCTTCAACCTAAGGTAGGAAAGCGTAAAAAAATAATAGACATAGGGGTGATGAGTAGTTAACATGGGCCTCTCCCGCGAAGAGTGAGACTGGCCCAAACCAAACGCAGGAGGTATATAGACGGACAGCTGGGCTTCCCAACAAGGTATCGCAAACGAAAAATATGGGTAAACATAGTGATCTGAGCAGCTTTGATCGTGGACGCAGTGTCGGCCCAACATAGATGGGTCATTGCCCGAGTGGTAAGAACCCTAGAGTTCCAAAGGGCAAACGTATCAAGAATTTACCGCGAGTGTACCATCGACGAACATACCAGCACCCAGAGAGCAGGCGGTGGCAGACCATACGTCATTGATGACGCACGATATCCAGGCTCCTACAGACTGACCGCTTGGCAACGGCGGTGGCGCAAATCACATCCAGGTTAAACGTCTATCTGAGGCCTAAGCAGCGCTAGCGATCACTGTTGACTGCTGGTCATCGGGCATGGTGCCGGGAACATTAAAACTGGACCTCTGTGGAGTGGCGCCACGCCGTAGGGTCAGGTAAATTCCGTTTTCAGCTGCACCTTGCGGACCTGAAAGTGCGAGTTTGCCGTCGACAGCATGAAGAGTTGGCTCTGTCCTGCCTGGTCGGCTCTGTTCAAAGCGATTGTGGCTTTCTGAGGGTTTGGGGAACCATCGCGTGGGGCTCATTAGGTAGCTTAGTGTGTCCGGAGGTGGTTTTTAGTCACTGCACGCTACAAGCATGTGCTGACTATTCACTTACACACTTTGATGGTCTTCGAGCGTCCTTCGGCCGGTGGCCTCTTCCAAAAGGACACTGCACCACCTCGCCGGGCCGAAACCACCTAGACATGGCTCGAGGAACACTCATCTGAGTTTGGAACCCCGCATTTTCCCCAGGGTACCCGGATTTGAACCCTGCGTAAGTTGTGTGGGGTTCCGTAGAACGGAACATCAGATCCATGAATCCTGGACCGAAGTCTATGGTGGAGCTGTGGGTAATGCTGCGACAGGCATGGCTGGAATTTCCTCCAGAGACCCTCCGGCATCTGGTGGAGTCAATGCCTCTCTGTGTAGAAGCTGGTATTCGCGTTGGAGGAGAACTAACACGCCATTAGGTAGGCATCAATGTTTTGCCCATTGAGTGAATTTGGTTATTATGCATTTGCTTTCCATTTTTGAGAAAACTCTCAGCAAATGCAAATTTTGAGTTTCTGAAGAGATCCGTTTCTTTTTCTTCATCGATAAATGCGCATTTTGATGTAAATTTGGAAAGTACATTAAACTCCGGTGTGTTTATATGATATTATTCATTATGGAAGTTGAGTTCGCGATTGAATATCTTTAGATGGCAAAATAAATTATGTTTTGATTTTATTTCGTTTGCTGCAGATCAAGCTGGGTTTAAAGCATTCCCTTCCCAAAAAAGGTTCTGTTTTTGAAAAATTGATTTTAAAGGCAGTAAGAGTAGAATGATTTGCATTGTAGCTTTGAGAACACACGGACACTATTTCTTTGGTAATGAGATGGAGCGCGGCAAAGAAATGGGGAAACTACAGAATATAGTAGAAAATCCTTTCCCCAATTCCGTTCAGCTCTCCCCCTCCCCTCTCATCTATGCAGATCGGACCCCATCGAAATAAATATGACGATAACGACGCCAAAACTCAAATCACATGCTTCTTTAAATGAACAATTTTTGCGCTCTCTTTTTAGGCTGCTGAGAGAGAGATCTGCAATCAGAAACTTGTCAGATTTCATCTCGTACCCTGCATCAGCGCTACTCACCGGAGACTTCATTTGGAACAGCGCTGCAGCCTGATTTGCGAAAGTCACGACTTTAACAGACGGTGAATGAGGAAAAAATAAAAATCTGAGAAACAGATATTCATTTCCTTTGCAAGAAAAATTCCCGTTTATTTTGAATTCCCCGAAAAGTCTAGCAAAATTTTAGCACGACGTATTTCACAAAAGACAGTTACTTTTAGTGTCTCGAAGTAACAGATGCCTTACCATTATTGGCGAAAAAATCAAACAGTCTTACCTTGGAATTGGTAACTCTAAAGAAAAGATTGTTATTTGCAGTACTAGATTTAATGTGGTTTCAATTTACCAAGAATGCAGCATTTGGCGAAAGCATTCCAACAATATCCAAGAAAAATGCCATTATTATCGTTTGCATTTATTTGAAATGCATCATACTTGGCTATAGCACCGTTCGCATTTATCAAAAATGTATCAGATTTGTCCAACGCATACTAACAATAATCCTGAATAATAGTATTGACGTAATTTGAATTTATCACAAATGTTTTATACTGATGTGATTTACATTTATTAAAAATTCATCAGATTTTCCCAACGCATTCAAACAATAATCGATGTTGTCGGGAAAAAATTACTACGTACACACACACCAAACAAAAGAAAGCCCACTAAAGGTTTATATTGTGCAAGCCTTTTGGCAGTACAGATTCAAACATAGGATATACCAGGAGACTGCGAAACCGTTCTTTCCAAGGAGATTTATCATCAGCAATAAGTAATGTCCTATATTTTTACAGATGTTCTGTTTTTCATAATTTAGTTATGAGAATAACCATGAGCATTTTTTGACACTTACTCAAGTATCAAAAAACCGACAAAAACATCGTCATTCTTCATTCGCGACTGGAATACTAGCCCAATTCAAATGATTTAACAGAACACCTCGTTTCTTACCATATGTGATCATGTGATCATATGTAGAGGATTTTAGGAAGGGAGTATCTGACCCCAGGTCTTAAACAACCCTTAGAAATAGGAAGCTAGGAGATTTGGGCTAGAGGGCCCGATAGAAAAGTGACACGGAAGCGAAGTAGAAAGGGGGAGGAAGACGCCCTTATTTATTACCGGGGTGCCAGTACCCGGGGTCCGACGGCTTAACGTGCCCATCCGATGCACGGCGGATATTTAGTGGATCGAGCGTTCGTACCTGCCTGGGATCGAACCTGAGGTCCTTTCCGCGGTAGTCACGAACGTTGTCCACTAGACCACCCGCGGCCCACGTTTCTTACCATATGATTTCCATAGCTGTGTTTATACCAATACGTGAGAAAGTAGTGGAGCCGATGCCATCACTGGTGGAAGCGGTTATCGCATAAAACTAGGCCTCAAAGAACTCTTAGATTACATAAAGTCTCAAAGAACTCTTAGATTACATAAAGTCTCAAAGGTCAAAATGTACCCTTCAAAATATAACTAAACTGCTGGACATAGGAAATGCTGCACCAGGAATTACGTCTCGGAGAAGCGCGCAAATTCGGGTAAATGATTTCATTTGCGAACCAATCACGTGATAATAATTTTGAAAAGGAAAAATCATGCAACGCTTATACTTGCGAAAGGCGAATTTCGTCGCATTTTTACCAAATCTTGCACTTGCGCTTATTTGAAGTGGCTTTAGGAACGGAGTGTATGACCCCTGGTCTAAAACTGCTCTCAGAAATTGGAAGCTAGGAGATTTAAGTGCGTGAACTCAATAGGACAGGGGAGAGAGATAATCTTCGAAGCAAACTGCAGCACCAGTCCAGGGTGAAGCGAGAGAGGGAACACGATAAAGGAACAACCACCCCAGGTGGACCACCCCCGGCATACCACAACCACCCAGCAGCGGACGCCAGCGCGGAGGAGTGAAACACAAGAAAACTACACCCGGAAGTCCCAGCAGCAATCAGTACTCACCGTCTCCCTGAAAAAGAGAGGTGATGTTTTCTTTCTAAAACCCATCTAATGTTCACGCATTTACACTCCACACAATCCAGTCCCCCATCTGATCCAAGGCTTCCAGCCCAAGAAACAGTAATCAACGGTGCTTTCCTCCCGCATGTCCCGGTCAGGGGGAACAACGATAGCCGCCTTAGTTCTGGGATATCTAAGGAATTCGCTGGGATCATAGTCAATCGCATCCCTAACAAGTTCATCAGGGTCGCAAGGATCGTAGTCAACCCAGCCCCTAACAAGTTCATTAGGGTCGCAAGGATCGTAGTCAACCCCACCCCTAACAAGTTCATTAGGGTCGCAAGGATCGTAGTCAACCCCACCCCTAACAAGTTCATTAGCGTCTTTTTGGCGAATTTTGTGGAGAACTCATGGACCTTCTCAACACCAAGTCTGGTCCTCTGTTTTCGAAGTGGGGTCCACATGGGAGCCTCATTGATCATACGGACTGCTGGGCTCTGCACCCTCTCGATTCTCTCTTGCTGGCTTCTACCAACACCTACCCAGATGAGAGCGGCGTAGGTGAGAACTAGCCTGATGACAGTCTTATACAGCAGTACTTTGTGCTGTGTTGTCAAGGAGCTTCTCCGGGGGAGTAATGAACCTAGCTGCCCAAGGCATTGTCTAGCTTTTTTCGGGAGGTAGTTGGTGATCGCTACTCACGAAAGACGACAATCTATTTACTGCCCCAGGTACTTAGTGGAAGTAACCCAAGATATTTTATCCCGAAACATGACAAATTTCGATACTCCTTGGAGAGATCCATAAAACAAGAGCGCACTGTTTTCAGACGGATTGATCTTGATCCCTCAGTCAGTGTAGTAGGTTTACAGCTGAGAAAAGAAGTCTTCAAGGAGCTTCACTGCTCTGCTTTTGTTTAGAGGTTTGATGACAACAGCTGTATCATCTCCGAACATCGTGACTTGTCCATTTTTTGGGTTTGGGTAAGTCGTCCAGATAAACGGACAAGAGCGTTGGTCCAAGAACAGAACCATGAGGAACATTCACCAAATCGCGCTTTATATCGTGTTTCGCGTTTCTTTGTAGTTGGGAATTTATACATGCATTCAGTAGTTTCATTGTTTAACCCTTTAACAGGTTGGAATGAATTAACTCCGGGTTTGCAAAATGGGGATACATCGAATGTATTCGTTGTCGAAGAAGAACGAGTAAACCTACGCATCAGAAGGCATTGCTTTCCCCCTAGATGGTCATTTAAGAGGATGATTAACACTAAGTTATTCTCACTGATCATCTGCTAAAAGGACTATAACAATGGCGAAGAACCATGAAAGGAGAGAGATGACGTTTGAGTCACGTGTTTTAGTACAGTGGCATGGTGTCCATGTCAGGGGGACTAGCCCTTCCCCATCACACCTTGTGTCATCGAGCAGAGAATAGAGGACTAGAAGCGAGTTCTTATCACCAAAGGTTTATGGTCGAGATGAGAGGAGGGAAAGCAATTGTATTTCTTAATATTTGTAAAACCTGGCATATATGTGAATACTTCTGTTTGGGAAGCGCACAAATGTTGGGCACCATTTCTTTCAAATACATCGGCCGCTTTAAAGGATAAAATACAGTAGCTTTTGCATTCAGTATATAATATTTGACAATGAAATAAATCCTAGCTTATATATTTGGAGCTCAAGCGGAGCTGATCATCTTCATAATAAATCTCTTTCTTAAGTTTTCCCGAAACCAGCTGATCTCAAGATAGTTTTCGTGGAATAATCAATAATCTAGTGCGCAACGAGTAACAGTCTGATACAGTTTACATCCATACCTTACTCAAGAAGTGGCAAATAGGCAAGTCGCTTCGGTGGCGCAGTTGTTTAAGCGCTGGCTTATGGCCATTCGTCCGTGAAGGGTCCAGGTTCGAATCCCGGTGAGGCATGGATGTTGTGTAAATATTACGGCACTGGCTCTCTCCGTTCCCTGGAACCAGTGGCCCTAAATTACGGACGGGCGACTACTTATATAGCCCACTAAGTTGCTTACGGTGGTCGTTAAATCTCCAATAAAAAATAAAGAGGCAAATGGGTTACAGAAAAAACGGATGAGGAAAACTTTTCAAAATACACTGCTGGCCACCCAAAATGCAACACCAAGAAGGACACGAGATAGCAAAGCCAGATTTACTGGACACATAACAACAGATACAAAGATGAAACGATTGAGCTTACAGGCTCGTGCGACTTGCGGAACACGCAGACATCAATAGTTCGTGTGGTCCCCATGGCTGGCAGTGACGGCCGCTACACGCCGCGGCATCGAACGAAAAAGGCTTTGGATGTGGACTTGGGGTATGTCGGTCCAGGTTGCTTCCACACGTTGCCACAGTTTATCAAGCGTGGCCGCGGGGGTTGCTTGCCGGGGCACTCGGTTGCCGATCAGCGACCAGACGTGTTCGATGGGCGACATATCGGGAGAACAGGCGGGCCACGGCAGCAGTGACACCTGGTGGGCCGTGAAGAATTTTTGCACGATTCGTGCCACCTGCGAGAGCGCATTGTCCTGTTGAAACGTGGCCGCTGGCAGGTTCTGCAGGTAAGGGAGGACTACAGGCTCCAAAACGTCGGAGATGTAGCGGTGGATGTTGAGTGTACCGGCGATGCCTACCAGAGGGGTGCGGGTTCCATATCCAATTGCGCCCCAAACCATAACGCCAGGCGACGGACCAGTATAGCGATGCATAATGCAGGCGTCATTCAGTCTCTCGCCACGGTGCCGCCACACGCGGATCCGACCGTCGTGGTGTTGCAGACAGAAGTGGGATTCGTCGGACAAGACAATGTCGTACCATTCCGTAGTCCAGGTGCGGCATTTAACGGCCCACTGCCGCCGCACTCACCGGTGGTGTAACGTTAATGGAAATTGGAGCAATGGGCGCCGTGAGACAAGTCCCCGCTCCTGCAGATGACGTCGAACGGTACGTGCTGACACTGGTTGTTGCGCAAGACACCCTAATTCCTGCGCCAACGTTCGTGATGTGGCGATGCGAGCCGTCAATGCCCGCCGTACAACATCCGGTGGTGTGCCGCGGCTGCGGCAATCGCTCACGTCGATCCGTCCGTCCCTGCTGCACCCACCGAATCTATACTCGCCTCACTGTGGCTGGATGTCGTCCCACACGGACGCATTTGTCTCGGTACAATAAACCGCTGTCTCGATACACCACTATTCGTCCTCTGTCGAACTCCGAAACGTGCTGGAATGAATGCCGTATTCTGCGACGTGGCATCAGGAAGTTTCCCACGCGCAGGTCCGGCAGCACAACACACTTCCACTACTTACACTCCGCCTTCTGTGCACCCTTCTTATAGTGTTTCTCGGTGGCGTGCCGGGCGCACATGATTTGCATATGCCCTGCAATGCTAATCGTTTGCATGTCCTCTCGCAGACGACGCATGCTGCGGATTTCAGGCCAATCGGATGCTTCCTTCTTGGTGTTGCATTTCATTTTGAGTGGCCAGCAGTGCATATCACATGAGTCAAATGAAAACCTTAAAATTTTAATAAAAATTCAAAATACTGTGTCATTGTCTCGTAACTTGGCAAATTGTTACCAATGGCAAAACGATTTTCCTACAGGTGGAAATACGGTGCAGGCAAACTTAGTGACGCACAGTAGCAGTGTAAATATGGCCGTCCGAATTGAGACATGCACCGAAAAAGAGCTTTCGTCTGTTTTTTGAACAGTGAAGGTGTGAAACATATTGAAATTCTTCGTCGAATGAAGTTGCAGTAGTGTGATGCATGTCTGTCACTCCAGCAAGTGTACGAATGGACTAGGAAGTTCCGATGCTGCGTGAGTTCTGTGACAGATTCTCCTCGATCGGGGCAGGCCCTCAGAGAAATGACACCAGAATCCATTACAGCAGGTAGAGGCATTGCAATGGGAAATCCCCGAGTGTCGGTGGATGAATTAGCCGCACTTTTGAACATCAGTCATGGTTCAGCGCACCACATCATCCATGATGTACCCAAGTTCAACAAAGTGTCTGCAAGGTTGGTGCCACACCAGCTGACTCCAGAATTCAACCAACTGCGTGTTGATGCCTGGCAAGAACCTTTGCGACGCTTTGAAACAGGAAGTGATGTCTTCCTACAGGGAAATGTTACTGGAGATGAAATCTGGGTTTACTATCATCAGCCAAAACCTAAGGGAGGGTTCATGGAATGACGCCATCCCTCCTCATCAAAACCGAAGAAGTTCCGCAAGCAGGGAAAGTTATGCTGGCCCTCTTCTAGAATGAAGGAGGCGTGATTTTGGAGCATTACTTACCTAGGGGAAAGACTGTAACCAGGGATACGCATGCAGATTTTATCAGGAATCATCTTCAACCTACCATCAAATGGGCTTGTGAGTACTAAAACGAAATGGACTTGTGAGTAGTGATGTCTTGTTGCAACATGAAAACCTTTGGCCTCATACTGCCCTTGCAACGGTTGCAATCACATCCCAGCAAAAACAGTATTGCTGGGCCAACTGTGGGCCATTGCTGGCAGCCAGCACTGCCAGCAATGGCCCAGCACTATGTTGCCGCTGCCGAACCGTCAATAAAATGTCCGGGCGGCCAACAGAAGGGCCAGCAGTTCAGGCCAACAGCTGGCCAACAGTTGGCACCCCATCAGTTGTCATATGCCACAACAGGGCCATCAGTGGTCCATCACAGGCAGTAGCTGCCACAAGTGGCCCTTCAGTGGCCCTGCAAGTACTTGCCAGAAATGATGGCTAGCCTAATGTGGTCCGTTAGTGGCAGCCAGCAACCACATGACGTAACTGGTGGCTTGCCGAATCTTGTCCGCCAATTTCCCTGTAGTAGCAATAATAAAAAAAAAAAGCAAGGTAAACCGCAGCTTCCTAAAGCTACAATTTTTTCTACCCTTACGAAGCTTGTGAATTAACGCACTGCGCTGGGGAACTTTTCTCAACAGACCGGAAAAACGCCGTTTGCATCTGACTAGATTCGATCCTGGGCCATTTACGTGGAAGCCGTGCTCGCAACCGACCGGACTAATTCACGATGGTCGGGTGCATGCTGGAAGCCATCTCTTTGGTATATGCTGGAAGCTATCTGGTATTTTTCATAAAAGTCAGTTTCATATAATTGATAAATTAATTTTTTCAACGTAACGATAGTTTTTTTTTTAATCTTAAGGGGACTTCACTCATTTTCAAGGCGTGTACATACTTAGAGTCTCTTTCCAAAGTTTTGTACTGTCCTTGCCGTCTTAAAAGAGATTGTTGAATAAATATATATTTACCCGGGTTCATGTCACATTCTGTTACATTTTTAACGTTGTGTCTTTCCTTTCCGTTGTCCGAAGCTACATTTGTTTTAAAGAGTAAAATATATTTTATTTCACTTCTCGTTATTTTTAGAAGCGAATTCTTCCCAGTCTTGTGTATTCAACCCATGGATGAGTACACCACATGCCGTTGTTTTTTTTCGTTCAAATAATTAATAAATTTTGTACGCGTATAATTCTTTTTTTCCCCAACAAACGCTATTTTAATGGTTTTTCAGGATATGTGTTTCAAGCGGTTTCAAATTTTTTCTTGTTATTCATCCACTCCATTCCATGAATTGTTATTCATGGGAATGGAGTGGGTGTATTTCATGGCTGTAATCTAGTATTTCACGGCTTAATCTGATATCTTCGTCGACGTAAAATTTCATTAGGAAATTAATTCGCCTCTCCACATATGGATTTTTTTCTTAACATCCACTAAAATAACACGATGGCGATAGCGTCGTCTTCAACTAACTGGTACCATGAGAGACACAGCAAGTGTTGCTTCTGCTCATGCGCAGTCCCGATCCTTCCACCTGCTGTTGGGGGTTGCATTGGTTGCCAGCAACGGGCCACTAGTGGCACTTGCTTGGAGGCCCACAATTCACGGCGATGCTGCAGGGCCATCAATGGCTCGCCAACTGATAGCGCTGCCACCAACGGACCACTACCGGGCCGTGAGCGGCAGATTTCAGCCAGCAGTGACCCATCACTGCCAGCTGGTGGCCAGCAGTTTCCCAGCACTTGTGTTTTTGCTGGGATACGACCTGCACTTCGAGTGTCTTCCACATCCTCCGTATTCACTAGACCTTGCTCCTAGTGACTATCACATCTTTGTACCACTCACAATTGCAATGAGAAGAAAGACTTCCAGGTCCGCTGAAGAGGTGCAGCAAATAGTGCATGAGGGATTGTACACGCGACTGAGATACTTTTTTTCTACATTGATCTATGCACTCTGTAAGGGCTGGAGGATTGTAATGGGACGGAGATTACATTGAAAAATGATACAGGTGTATACCAATTTTTTTCAATAAATTGCAGGAAAAGTTATATAAGGTTTTCATTGGAGTCTCCTTTGTATTAAATGCCATCAGGTTTTCAAAAATGTATTACCAGTACCATGGTTCTTAAAATCACTGCAATATTTTTGTTAGTTATCTTGAAGTCAATATGTTTTAACTATATGAGCGCAGATCTTATATAAAAGGCGTCGTAAAGGCGTCGTTTCTCCAAAAAGTATTCTCCGTGCAACAATACTGAATAATTATTCAGAATTCGTTTGATAACTCAAGAGTTCACCAAAAAATAAAGTTAGAAGGCTGGTCGTTATTTCAGGAAGTGCTGTTTAATTTTGGAGGGTTTAACGACCATCATGATCAACTATAAGTAGTCGCCCGTACTCAATTCGGGTCTAGTGGCTCTATGGAAGGGAAGTACCCAGCGACGTACGACAAACACACCATACACGCATTATCAAGGACTCTAACCATGACACAGCGCGGTTTTTGTTGTTGTTTGGTGGTTTAACGACCACCGTGAGCAAATCAGTGAGCCTTCTCTAATATATGGTCACTGGTCCCAGGGAAGGGAGAGAGCCAGGGCTGTAAGACCAGCACAACATCCATACCTCACCGGGATTCCTGCGATACTCGTAGCAACTCCAGCGAGACGCTGTCATTGCGTGATTCGCTGTTGGTGATGGTCTCCAAAGTTTCGCGAATGACAGTAGATTTTGGGGGTGGAGTAGGAAGCTAATTTCTTTACGACATCCCACATAGTAGTAGCGGACTTGAAATGGACTTTTCTGGTTAGGGCCGTAATTCTACGCCAAAAAAATCGGATTAGTAGTATAGTTATGCTATTGTAGTTATAATTGGTGTACAGTTCCTTGTTATTAATATTTTTTTCAGTTATAGTTTAGAAGCAAGAACACTTATGCCTCTTAATGGAAAAATATTTTTGTCATAAATTGTAAAATACATGCAAAATATATATCGACGTGAAATCTATCTAATGCAGAAAGAATTAAAATACGATTTCTTGAAGCAGAGGTTTCGGGGTAGATACAATGCGCATTTACGCTCACTAGCAATGACACCATTTTCAAATAGAAACAGTAAGTAAAATGGCCTTCGTGGGTAAAAAGTATCGGAAGACAAAAAATACTTTTTGAATCGGTTTTTGAAGCAATTGTATAGAGTATAATAATTTTTGAATTTAAGAGCATATTAATTTAAACCCCGTAGCGGCGAGGTCCAAACATGTTCTCACAGCCGTGCTCACAGTGCAGGCTTTGGATCGCTAAAATAATTTTTCAAATTGAACAAATAATTGCCGAGATATTTTGTATACAGGGATTAACTAACCCATTTAGTGATAGTATAAGCACATACGTTTGTTTTTAACGTTTTTCCAACGTTATTTCCGATGATGCTAAAATAGTATATGAATGCACTTTCTATTTTGTGCGTATATTTAAAACTTTACACATATATTCTAGTACAAGACGCATGCCTTTAAACATTATTTCGATCAACGTTTGGCAAAATAATCTTCCTCTAGATAAAGTATTCATTATATCTACGCCGATAGAAAAAGCTTTGTGTGTTGTTCCCACGCAGTGTGTTCCATTTTTAAACATTTTCAGTAATACAATCGTTAGTGATTGCTGCACTTTAGTTTCGTCGCTAAAATGCAAATATGATTACGTTTTCAGTTATAACAAGGTCTTAACTAATATTTCATATACCTTTCGAAAATTCTTTACTTACTCAAATGAGTATCTCCAACAAGGCAATTCGTAACCATTTCTGTCTTTTAGATCGATAAATGCAACGTGAATAATCGTGTCTTGGGAGAGATTTTAGTTCTTAATCGGCATTACACAGCCCTTTAATGTAATTTTCCGGATTTCATGAACGTCGAGTAGAGAGTCATTTAATGTATCGTTCTAAAAGCACTTTTACTTTAAATCCGATCATTTAGTAGTGAGATATCGCGTTCCCGAAGGTCTGGGCACACAAAATTGGAACATTAAAGCATTGAGTATAAACGGAAATGAGAGTTAAAATTTGTATCAGCCGGACAGACGTCGAATAGGTCCCAAACTCGGAATTAATGCTCTTGGTTTTTTTAGAAGGAAAGGGATTTAAATCTGTTCATTACAGGAAAAGTAGAAAGTTTTAATCAGATTAGGCAAACTAATTCCGATTGATTTTTTGTATTTCCATTTAGTTGTACGTCCCTTCAATAACGTTGCCTTTTACAGGTACACTCACTTGCTAAGCAAAACTGGTGTGTGAAACCGATGGGAAAATACACACGCCTGAAGTAATTAAAAGAAATGAGGCTATTGGTAAAAAAGAAAGGAGGCTAAGAATGGTACTAAAAACATAGCTGTTTTATTTTAGTGAAACCTAAAAGGTGGTTTACTATGTACAGCTTTCAAAATACTTTTGCCATGCATATACAGAACAAACCCAGTTATACTTACTCCAAAGAAATTTTTACTGTCCCTCAAAACACTCTGCACCGTAAAACATATGTGTTTGTATAATAACTTTCCACGAAGTTGCCCGTAGGCCTCTACCTTTAATGAATTTTCGTTTTGAAACGTTTCCGTTTCTAACTTCAGTATTTTGGACTATTTTCCATTGTCAGTAATTCCTTTTATTTCTGAAAAGTGAGTTTCATGTTTTTCCGCTTTTACACAGACATTTAGCAAAAACCGTTCGACCTTGATATTTTCACCCTTTTAGCAGAGACCCTTTCCTAGCGTTCAAAGTGAAAGATCTGTTCTCATTTGCCCCTGATGGGTATTGAGCTAAAATCATCTATAATGGCAATAAAGAGCGCTACCAACGGATCTAGAACGACACTAAATACCTGATCACGTATAAGGTACAAATGAAAAAGACTTAAATCGCACGATAATGTAACGTGTTTTTCGCTGTTAATATGGGTTAACTAGCCATTTTATTTTATGTAGGATCTCATTATTGTTTTGAATAGGTTTTTAAGTGACTTTCAGTTATATTTAAGAAAAGGTGAAATTTACTGTTTCGTAGTATTATTTCACAAAACCCCTAAATATTAATTTTACTAATGGCTTTTGTCTTAAGAGGTCCACAGACTAATACTTAGATATCATACCATCACCACTACAATAATGTAAGTACCCTGTTTCCTACGGGAACATAATAAACAGTACCTGGTGCACAAATAGGTGCAATATTCGTTGCCAAAATAACTTAAATATCGTTCTATATACTATCTACAATATCCGTTCTTGCTACAGAACTTCCAAATTAGATCCTCTGACAGATGATTGAAATTCAACTGTTAATCAAACCTCATGTTTTCCACGAATCGCTCCTATTACCGGAAAGTTTCCGTCATTTGAACAAAGGAAACGTGAGAACAGAATTTTCCTGTTAATAGACGAATAGAATTGCAAAAAGGTTTCTGAAGGTTCAGAATTTTACATTAACACCTCTTCAAACGGCAAATTACCGTTAATGTACGAAAAGAATTGCAGAAAAGTTTCTGAAAATTCAGTGTTTTCTTGGGGGTACGAAACATTCGTGAAATACAGGACATTTTTCGTCATTTTACGGGAAAGGCAAGCAGAGTTGGGCAAAATCGTAATTGAATTAATCGGTAATGCATTACAGCGTAATGGTAATGGGAACAAGAACTTCGCGTTACCATGACATGGTAATGGTAAACTGGTCATTAGAATTACATGGTAATTGTAATGACATGTAGCAGTTTCCCAATATAATCGTAAAGGTTAACTATATGTTGGTAATTAACCAATAACTTATGGGTAATAATATAACGGGAATAAACAAAAAAACAGTACATCCTTACACGCTGTGTAGGTTATTTGACAATTGTTCCACCCTCGGACTTTAAATGAGTTTATGTGTATGGTGTATGTAGGTATTGGAGATTGTACGTTTATGACATGAGTAGTTTATCCGTCATCGCCGCAAGTAATTTTAAAGAAATAATACTTCGAAGTAAGTACGAATAGGATGTTTATTTCGGCTAAGGAATAGTACAAAAATGAAAGAAAGATCAATGCCGTTGCATGTGATCTTAGTCTTCAACAAAGAACAAATCTAAGTCTTCAACAAAGACCAAATCTAAGTCTTCAACAAAGACCAATTCATCTTAGTCTTCAACAAAGAACAATTCATCTTAGCCTTCAACAAAGAACAATTCATCTTAGTCTTAAACAAAGAACAATTCATCTTAGTCTTCAACAAAGAACAAGAACCAGTGGCGGCTCGTGGTTGGAAAAACAGGTGAAGAGGTACAAGAGCAGTATGAAAATATATCTACTGTCTACAATGAAAATCCCTTAATGAAGACTTACTTATTTTTTTTATATTAAATCAATGTTTCTTCCTTTTAAAGCTGCAGATTTGTCGATTATGTGGTCATAAGATGGTTAGATGGTTGTTTCTTCGTGAGCATCAATAAAATATCTTCCTGAATAGAAATATTTGCCAGACAAGCAAGTCTATCTTGGGATCTAGTGTTTCTTGAGCAGGTTTGTATTCTTTTAAGAAAACTTCTTTCCACTGGCACACTTGTAGATGGAATTGTTAAACTGAGGAAAACCAATTTATGATCTTCTGTAAAAATGTCTTTGTCTCTGTGAAACACTCGAAGGAGTTCTTGAGTCAATATATTCCTTAATTTTTCATCGGCATATAAAACACTCAGTTCATTTTTAAGGCGCTGTGTTTAGTAAATATGTTTCCGTAAAAATGTAGATTTTCAAGAGCGCGAGAGGGAAAGCATGCATTAAATTATTCGAATTTGGTTGTGTCAGCAAGTCAGACAAATTGAAGTTTCTTACAGTCTTGAAATCTTATATCCATTTCCATAAGAATGTGGTCCAAAATTTTAAAATACAATTGTTTATAATTTTGAAAAATTGTTTACTGTGTAAGAGCAGCATATTCCTGTGCTTATTTCTGTGATTTTGCTAGCTTTTCCAAACTGTGCTTCACATAACTCATCGTTCCTTTTATGGCTCAAAATTTCACGAGTTTTTTTTTTTTTGTGTGTGTTTTTTTTTTAATTTGAGTTACACAGTAGTTTATGTTTAGTTATTTTTTCTTCAAAAGTTCGAATAATAGATCGGTGGAGCCAAAAATGTAACTTCGAAAGTGTTAATATCATTCAAAAACCCCTTGGCAAGATGAATTGATTTTTTGTCTGATTATTCGCTATTCGTCAGAAATCCGAACACTTCCTTCAATTTATTCCAATCTTCAACAACTACACTTACTAATTTCGAAGTAGAGGACCATCGAGTTTCAGCTATGGTTGGTCTGCATCTTGCGGTTTTGCCGCCCCGGTGGCGCAGTGGTCTAAGCGATGGCCTCTGATCATTCGTCCGAACGGGGTCCGAATTCAAATCCCGGTGAGGCATGGATGTTGTGTTTGTCTTACGGCACTGGCTCTCTCCCTTCCCTGGAACCAGTGACCTTAAATTAGGGACGGGCGACAGCTTATAGCCCATTGAGTTGTTCACGGTGGTCGTTAAACCTCCAATCAATCAATCATCTTGCGGTTGTTGATATAAGTGTATAAGACCGCTTCGCAGAATGGTGAACAAACGAAGGAATTCCACTGAGGCTTGCAAAAAGTATTCGACACTTAGAAATTTTAGAAAAACTCTGGTGTAATACAAAATTCAAACGATGAACTAAGCAATGAACAAAAACAGCTTGAGAAACTTTATCCTTGACTTTTTTTTCTGTAGCCTATTTAAGTGTCCAGACATTATACTTGCCCCATCGTAACATTTTACTATTTATTTGTGTTGGTAATCAGACTGTTCCAAAATTTTGTCTAGCATTTTGTATTAAGCTCCTGACGTTCTATCTTTATTCACATCATGGAAACCCAAAAATCCCTCAACCAATACACCTTCCGAATCAACAATCAAAAATTATTTAATTTTTGACGTGATCGTTTATATATTCAGAAATACATTCAATTAATTCATTTTGAATATTTTTTTATCCTTTCGTATTGATTTTCAATTTCTAAAGAACTTCTTCATATCAACAATGAAAGTAATTCAATGAAATTTCCACGATTTATCGAGCCCATGCTTTCGTCATGGCCATGGAATGCTAGTTCTTGTTTGCTCAAATACAGTACAGACTAATACTGCATCAATCACTGTCTGCAGGAAAAGTCTATTTAAACTAACGGTTTCGTTAAAATGAGTTTTCGAAAGCCTAGCATTTTTCCTCATTTTTCCTCAGGCATTTTTCCAATGGTGTTTTGAATGTTTTCAAAATTCCTTAACATTAATCCGCACTTCGGGTGTTCGCTAGAATCACGATGTTTATGAAGTGACCGTGTTACGCTTAATAAATCTGAGAATCCGTCTTTATTCCACGCCGAATGTTTATTACTAAAAAGTAAGCTGGGCCAAAAAAAAAAAAAAGAAAAAAAAATTAACACCCGCTCCACCGTGAACTCTCACGACTTTACGCTCAAAAAACTGAAAGATGCAGAGGTAAGGCGCGTGAAGCTGAAACACTTCACTTGAGCGAGCAGATTGGGGAGGGTGACGTCACGGTTACCATGGCAACTCGGCGGAAAACTACAGACTTCCAAACATTCTCATTTCGGCTCTTCACTTGCACTGTTTTGCGTATAAGGATTTGTTTTCCGTATTGAGCGACATGTGAATTAATATCTATTCAAAATTTTGAGTATTTTGGAACTGAATAAAGGCAAGAAAGAATATATTATAAAAAAATACTGAATGAAACTTTATTTTGAGTAAAATAAGTGAAGAGGCATTTCACCTACTTCACCTGAGAAGCCGCCACTGACAAGAACAAGACGTCTAACCCATTCTTGCCACTTCTAGAACATCCTACACAACATTTCGGTCTCTGTCTGCTATATTACATGGCCGACTTTTCTAGACATAGCATTTAGCACACGTACATTTCTATAAACTATTAGTATGTAATTAGTTTTTTGAAAATTGGGTAATTTCATTACCAAATAATTCCATTGCGGTTGAATGGCATTATTAAATAATTGAATTATATCGTCTTCATTGTAATGCATTACAGATAAATTCCATTACCTTGTGTAAACCACACTTGGGATTACCTTGTAATGCATTACCTGTTACTGCATTACTTTGTAATGCATTACACGTTAATTGTAATTTGTACTTCCATTACTTTGTAAGGCATTCCTGCCCAACTCTGGTTTCAAGAATATGCTACGTTAATTTCCGAATGGAATCACGGAAAATGACTCGTGAATTTAAGAAATGTTTTGACAGTGGACTTCAACTTTTACGCAAAGGTTCAGAGGACTACCCGGATTATGGATGGCTCGGCGACACCACTGTTGAGAACTACTCCATAATTTTGAATAAACATGCTTTGCAACTTCTTTTTTCATTTCAGATTTTTCTTCGGAGGGAAGGGATCTTTGTGAAGATACATTTTCAGATTTCTGTTTCAGGGTGGGTTGATGTGTGAATATTAATGTTCAAGTTTTTTTTTTTTTTTGACAAAGGGTGTTGTGTGAAATGAATTTTTGGTTGTTCTCTTTTTAGGGCAAGAAAGTATATGAAAACAAGAAAGATGACACCGGATTTTCGGTTGTAATGAGCACGGCTTTTGAATACATGCTGATTCGAATTAAATCTATCTAATTTCTTCAAAATCAGCGCAACCGGTTAGAAACAAATCAACCGGATTTCTACAGTCGATAAAATATCCAGAAACAGAAACAGTTACTTACTTCCACTAGCGCATAAAAAATGTGCTAAGAAAATTAACAAATGGCGCACAAAAAGTTTCTCATAGAAGAAGGAAGGTATCGGAGTCAAATTTTGAAATCGAACAGTTGAAGGAAGAAATGCAAAAGGAAGCATGACATAACTCTGTGCCTTCAAGCGGAAGAATTTTGTATAATGGGAGAGTTGAAAATCGGGCGAAAAATATTCTTCATGGAAAAAGCTATGGTAAAAGAAAAGAACATTTCAAATACGCCACCCAGAAGCAGAGATACCGAGAAAAAGGACTTGACTTTACGGCCCCTGGTGACCGCACTATCCTTTATCAAAAATTAGAAATTATAATCAAAACATTTCCTATGAGATGCTGTTTCCGATGCAGCAATAATTTTCAAATCGGAGTTTTAGAAGCAGAGATATCGCGGAAAGCCCAATTTACCTTCACCCCCCCCCCCCAACGAAAAATCTGTGCCTCACTTAAAATAATTGAAGCTATATGAGAAACACTTCCAAAGGGACACGCTCTCCAACAAAGAAAGAATGTTTCAAGTCGAATTCTTTGAATCAGAAATATTGACAAAAATAAGATATATATCTACCCCCCTGGCGGGAAAACATTGCGCTATTTTTAGCAGGAGGTATTCTCAAAAGGTTTTCCTAGATGAGTTTTATCGGTACACGAAATAATATTTTCAATGGAGTTTTCGGAAGCTTAGATTTTGCTGCAAATACATCACAAGCAGAAATAGAAACTTACGCTCCCTGGTGGCCAAACCATTCTCTATCAGAAATTAGAATTTACATGCAAAACATTTCCTATGAGAAACTTTCTGATTCAGGAAGAATTTTTCAAATCGGAGTTTTAGAAGCAGAAATATCGAGGGAAACGCAATTTACCTTTTTGCCCCCAAGCGGAAAATCTGTGCATAAATTAAAAAGGAAGCTGTGCCTAAAATAGTCTTTGTTATTAATGGTATCGAAACGAAGAAAACATTTTTTCAGCATGATATTTAGAAGCAAATATATGCAATAAAATATATTTTTAATTCGATATCATTTGCATTTACGCCTTCTATCGGCGAAGTTGTGCATCGGGGAAAAATCTGAATGCAAGGGTCATCATTCACACAGTTCAAGCTTACCAATGCAAAATTAATTTTTTAAATAGGACTAATAGTTGCAGAGATATGATGCCACAGAAGGACGGACGGAGAAACCGATAACATATGCACGATCTTTTGTTTTTCAAAAGACGGATTGATTATTTTCAGGTTTCGTTTGCGAGGGAAATATATGTGTCAATGTTAATTTGCAGGTTTCTTTTTTGATAGGAGGGATGCTAATAAATTTTAATTATGCAGCCCCAGTGGCGCAGTGGTCTAGCGATGGCTTCTGATCATTCGTCCGAGATGGGTCCGGGTTCGAATCCCGTTGAGGCATGGATGTTGTGTTTGTTTTACGGCACTGACTCTCTCCTTTCCCTGGAACCATTGGCCCTAGATTAGGGATGGGCGAATGCTTTATAGCCCCCTGAGTTACTCACAGTGGTCGTTAAACCTCCAAATAAAAAAATAATAATTACAAGTTTTTATTTCGAGCTAAGCAATATGTATGACATTATGAAATGTACTATCTTTAAATTGGCTTGTAGAATGGATTTACGTTAACTTCATTGAAAGCACAAATCTTCACTGAAACTTTAAATCCAACTCAGTGACTTAAATCTTGTAGATTTATCTTCAGTTCGTGAATTAAATGTCACTTTCCCGGATTTCTTCAACTTGTTCGTTGTAGTTGAAAACTTAATGAATAATAAATATCACTTTCAATATAACAGCCAGAATTCAAGGACAACATACATCTAATTACTAAAAATCGCTTCCCATTTATTAGATTTTAGGCACGTCAGATATCCAAAATCATCAAAGATGGTTGGTGACACAACACGCTGAACAGAACTTAATCAAATGAGGTCTCACAATATACGTGACATTTATCACTCTTCGGGTAACCATCTGTTCAAACTGCTTTTATAAGAATCGCTCATACAACAATCACTTGCTATCTGCTCGTATCAACGTTTTATGGGCACGTTGTTCACTAAGATCTTATCTCAGAACTCTTTCATTCCATTGATTGCCTTTTTACCAGCTATTAGGTTGCAAAATTCAAATTCGTCAGAGGAAACTTTGTGCCGTTTAGTAAGAAAACTTTTAACGAGGAGAAACCGAATTAACATAACAAGGGAAAAACTCAAAAGGAAGGCCAAATTAGAGATATACTGATATATACTAAATAGACATATACTGAAATTACAGTCACGAAGTTTAATTTCCAAAATTTCTTTTTTTAGGAGTGTGTAAAGATGTGCCTATTATTTACCTTCGACCCACTGTCTGTTGTATGTAAAACGTATAAGGAAATTTGGAAAAGCGAATTGCCATTTTGAAAAAAAAATCCAACGGGGATTTTTTTTTCCAACACAATTTATGTAAAACCAGCACAATCAAAGAAAAGTTGCAGGGATTTCTACAGTGTCGACAAGGTGTACCGTCTGCGAAACAGTTGCAAGTAAATTCTTCAGCTTCTTCTGGTGTTTTTCTCTAACAAACAAGAAAAGGGATCTTCCAGCTGCAAACTTTTTTGCGTGTTAAAGTCGAGGTAGGCACCTACATAAGGACAACAAACGAGTAGAGAAGTACTACAAGTGCCAAATGAATTTTTTGGTAATACGATGCTGGTCTATAAGGAAAAACAAAAGAAGGCACAGCGGGGCTGTGCTAATTGAATTTTGGAGTACAGGACACAATATATAGAAACGAATCCCTGTGTACAAAATGATTGGAAATGCTTAAAATGAGGCTATCAAAACCAGGATTTCTCTGACTAAACACAATCAAACTATTGTCACTAAAACAAAGGGAACCGTCTATTCAAGGTAAAGGAAACCGCCTATTCAGGGTTACGGAAACCGCCTATTCAAGGTTGCAAGCAGCTAAAAGCTCAGTTCTCCTCCTGCTATACAAGGTGTAAAAGAAACGGGCAGACCAAGATCAAAATCTCAAAAGAGAATAAAATCAAAAGATACTAAGATCAAAAGCTTCTCTTGCAGCTTGTGAGAAAAACTGATCCTGTGTGGTGGCTTTCTAAAAAGTGTTGACGGGCTCATATCATTATATCAAAACTAAATAAGTGTTTCTTTTCAAAATATATGAAGGATTAATGTGTTTTTGAAACTATCTCTTCAGTTGGGTTGTCATTTACATGTTTTAGATCTTTCAAAAATAATTTGAAGTATTTGCCACAAATGACGGATTTTGGCTCGTATCTGAAAAAGCTATAATCTCTCACATCTGAGCGAAATTTTGGTAATTTCTGAGTTTAGTCCTCTTTAATGTTTTCAGCATTTATTTCTTCAATTGCTTCCTCGATTTATATTTGCATTCTTCTTTATAAGAAAAAGAAATCATCTAGGTGTGTTATTTTCAGCAATTATTTCATGTTTTAAATCTTTTACTGATTTCATTTCACTTTTTTATGATATGAAATTGCATTCTTCTGTAATAGTTCCTGTACAGTATCAATGCAATTTTATTTTCTGGTTTGTCGTCAAACATTTTTTGTTGTTTTAGGTTTGTGCGTGAGCTCCCCCTCTACTTTTAATGATGCGTTTCTTTTTTATTTGCAACTTTGCCTTGTTTAAAAACAATTCCAAAAATTTTCTCCATTGTGCTGTAATTCTTCTATTAAGTTTCTTCGAAAGGTTCTTTAGGTTTATTCTGTGATTTAAAAACTGGAAAAACGCATTTTGACTTCAGGTAATTTCTTTTGCTCTCGAGTAGCTTTTTCCTTTTGTTTTCGTTTTGCAAATTTGATAAAGCAAATTTAAGCTTTCATTATGTTGTTTAAAAATCCTTTTTCTCTTTATGTTTATGTCTGCTGTCAATATTTTGTTTTTATAGTTTCTAAAAGCTCTTTCTTTCAGTTGCATTGAAACTTTACTTTTGGTTTTTGTAAATCTGATGTTAAGTCTTTCATATAACCAGAAATTCCAGTTGGATTTCGGATTTCTTTTTATTTCGCAAGGCTTTATTTTTTTTTCAAATATTTGCTTCAATTCGCCGAATGTCTTTTTTTTTGTGTATGAATTTATAATAATTTTACCAAA
This sequence comes from Macrothele yani, assembly GCA_039090855.1. Taxonomy (NCBI): domain Eukaryota; kingdom Metazoa; phylum Arthropoda; class Arachnida; order Araneae; family Macrothelidae; genus Macrothele; species Macrothele yani. The sequence continues at coordinate 162,919,300 of CM077029.1, read as the reverse complement.
GGGAGTTCTTAGAATGAGTGCTATGCGTACTTTATGTTAAGTGTTTAAAATGCTTTCACGTTCCGGCACATACACTTTTTGTAGAGGCAGCTTTGAAATCTGATGAAAAAAAAATCATATTAGAAATGCAATATTGACTTGGAAAACATTCGTCGATGCCATTTAAAACATATTTTTTTAATGTATTTCACATTTTTTTGAAGAAATACATATTTTTCAATTCTGTCAACATTCAAAATGAGGTGTTAAACTTACAACGATGTTTTCAGAAAGTTCTTTATAATTAGAATAACCTGTTGCCCATATAATATTTGAGATCTCCCGAAACAAATAGTTCTTGATGAAAACTTCAGGATCCTCTCTTGAGCGAGTTCTCAGCGCTAAGCATTTTCCTTTTTCGTTAAAACTAGTGTTGGCTGCCTACGAAGCCTCCTGTAAGTGTTTCGTATGCAGCTTACTCTTGTTTTAACCAGAAAGCAAAATGTTTCATCCTGTTTTGATAATAAATGGTTTGTTCTCCCTTGATAAATCACCGTCGATTGTTCGTATTGCGAATCAATCTGTTGCCTACTTTTCGAAACTTTTTTACCTATTTTTCACAATTGGGTTTTGTTTTCAGTATTTTACTATAATCTCAGCGCAACGTATAGTTGCGCTGATTTCACTATTTTTATTACCATTTTTTTATTCTTTTATACATAGGAAATTCAATCTCACTCTTATTTAATTGGAAGTTAAATGACGTCAATGTAACAGATTCTCAGCTTTCCCCCTATAAAACCATTTTTTAATTCCTCGGTAGTTATCATTTTTAGCACGTCTTTTGTAAAAAAAGATCGTGCTTCTGTTATCGGTTTGTCCGTCCTTCAGTCCGTCCGTCAGTCTGTACCCCCGATATCTCAGCAACTATTAGTCCGATTTGAAAAATTTGTTTTGTATTAAGAAGCTTGAAATATGCAAATGATGATCCTTTATTTCTTTTTTTACGATGTAAAATTTCGCCGGTAGAGGACGTAAATGCAGATGATGTCGAATTCAAAAATACGTTTTATTCCGCATATTTGCTTCTAAACATCCGATTGAAAAAAAATTTATATCTTTCGATTCCATTTATGCCGAAGAGTATTTTAGATACGGTTACTTTTTCAAATTACGTATAGATTTTCCGCTAGGGGGCGTAAAAGTAAATTACATTTTCCCCGATAACTCTTCTTCAAAAACTCCGATTTGAAAATTTTTTTCTTCAGCGGATAAATCTCCTGATGGAAAATCTTTTGCACATAATTTCCAATTTTTGATAAACAATACTTTGGCCACCAGAGAGGCGTAAGTATTAATTTTTGCTTCTGATGTATTTGCCATAAAATCTGAGCTTCTAAAATATCGATTAAAAATTATTTTGTGAACTGATGCCACTCACATCAATATTCCACAGTTTCTCCGCCAGGGGGCGTTGATGTATATCTTATTTTTGTCAATATCTCTACTTATAGGTGTCCGATTGGAAAAATTCCTTCAGAAGTCTGACAGGTCACCCATTCCGCCGATCGTTCGTACGAAAAGCTGCCGCACACAACTTGTACTACAGTTTCATACATCCTACAGAACCTATACAAAGTAAATATACACAAAAGATAATCGCGTTTGTTTTCTTCAGTGTAGTCTACACAATAATAATATTGACCCCTATAATCATGGGGCTCACCTTATTTTGTCTAACCCCTGCATATGTCCTCCTGGATGTTCGAATCAAGTCTTCCATATTTTGTCAGTTATGTTCACAACCACCGACTGGCCCTCTCACATTTGGTGTTTTTCGCACGTCTTTTGTAAAAAGATCGTGCTTATGTTACCGGTTTGTCCGTCCGTCCGTCAGTCCGTCCGTCTGTACCCACGATATCTCCGCAACTATTAGTCCGATTTGAAAAATTATTTTTGCGTTGGGAAGATTGAAATATGCGAATGATGATATTTATTTCGTTTTTTTTTTTTACGATGTACAATTTCGCCGCTAGGGGGCTTGTAAACGCAGATGATGTCGAATTCAAAAATACGTTTTATTCCACATATTTGCTTCTAAGCATCCGATTGAAAAAGTTCTTTTATCTTTCGATTCCATTTATGTAGAAGAGTATTTTAGATATAGTTACTTTTTCAAATTAAGCATAGATTTTCCGCTAGAGGGCGTAAAAGTAAATTACATTTTTCCCGATAACTCTTCTAAAACTCCGATTTGAAAAATATTTTCTTCAGCGGATACAGTTCTTGATGGAAAATCTTTTGCATATAATTTCAAATTTTTGGTAAAGGATACTTTGGCCACCAGGGAACGTAAGTGTTTATTTTTGGTTCTGATATACAGTATTCACCATAAAATCTGAGACTCTAATATATCGATTGGAAACATTATTTCGCGGACTGATGCCACTCACATCGATAAGCCTTTTCGGAATATTTTCTTCTTAAAATATTCCACAGTTTCTCCGCCAGAGAGCGTAGACGTATATCGATTTTCTGTCGATATCTCGACTTCTAGGAGTCCGATTTGAAAAGTTCTTTCTTTGTTGGATAGTGTTTCCAGTGTGACACGTTTTTCATATAATTTCAAAATTTTCAAGTAATTCATAGACTTTCCGCTAGCAGGCGTAGATGTAAATTGCGTTTCCCCTTATATCTCTGCTTCTAAATCTCCGATTTGAAAAATTCTTTCTGAACCGGATACAGCTCGTGATGGGAAATCGTATACATATAACTTCCAATTTTTGTAAAAAAAAATGGTTTGGCCACCAGGGGACGTAATTCTTAATTTCCGCTTCTGTTGTATTTGCAGCAAAATATGAGCTCCTAAATTCTCGAATGAAAAATTCGTCGTTTGTAGACAGATAGTGCTCATGTCAAAAAACTTTTTGAAACATTTTCTTCTTAAAATAATGCATGGTTTCTATGCCAGTGGGCATAGATGTATATCTTATTTTTGTCAATATCTCTACTTCAAGGAGCCTGATTTGAAAAACTCCTTCTTTGTTGGATAGCGTTTCCAGTGTGACATGCTTTTTATATAATTTCAAAATTTTCAATTCATTCATAGACTTTCCGCTAGGGGGCGTAAGGTAAATTGCTTTTTCCACTATATCTCAGCTTCTAAATCTCCGATTTGAAAAATTCTTTCTGCACCGGATACAGCGCCTGATGGGAAACGTAATTTCTAATTTTTTGTAAATAATGGTTTGGCCACCAGGTGGAGTAAGTCTTAATTTCCACTTCTGATGTATTTGCAGCAAAATATGAGTTTCTAAAATCTCGATTGCAGAAAAAGTCATTTGTTAACCGATACTACTCATGTCGACAAACCTTTTAGGAACATTTTCTTTTTGAAATAATGCATGGTTTCCAAGCCAGGGGGCGTAGATGTATATCTTATTTTTGTCAATATCTCTACTTCTAGAAGCCCGATTTGAAAAAATACCTTCTTTGTTGGATAGTGTTTCCGTTGCGAAATGTTTTTCCGATAAATTCGAAATTTTCAAGTAAATCATAGACTTTCCGCTATCGGACACAAAGGCAAATTGCGTTTTCTGCGTTATTTCCGCTCCTAAAATTCCGATTTGAAAATGTCTTCCTGTATCGCATACAAGACCTGATGAAAAATATTTTTCACATAATGTCTAATGTTTGGTGAAGAATGGTTTGGCCACCAGGGGGCATAAGTGTTAATTTCTACTCCTGATGTATTTGTAGTAAAATCAGGGCTCCTGCAAACTCGACAATTTTTTTTTTCTTGGACCGATAGTGCTCATATGGAAAAACTTTTTGAGAATACTTTCTTCCTAAAATAATGCATGGTTTTCCTACCAGGGGACGTAAAGTCACATCTTATTTTTGTCGATATCTCTGTTTCTAAGAGTTCGATTTGAAAAATTCCTTCTATGTTCGAGAACGTTTCCGGTGCGAAATGTTTCTCATATAAATTCATGTTTTTCTTAACACACAAGTCTGCAACTAGAGGGTGTAAGCTCACGATTCCGTTTACAGCAATATCTGAGGGATTAAAAACCCGATTGAAAAACTTCTTTCTTCCGTCAGATACTATTGTTTTCCATACCGGTTCCATTGACTTTGAATAGCTTTGATAAATTTAATTTGCGTCAGAACGGATTGAAAAGACGTTCTTATTATACCCAAAAATTCGGTGTCATCTTTCTTGTTTCATTTATGGTTACTTCATCTTTGATAAATTTCTTCCATCTTTTCGTTGTTTTCGTGTAATTTTAGCTCACTGTATACCTTAGTACACTCAGGTAACGATCCACGTTGCCACTGTCATTCATCAGATGATAGATAACTGGTTTAAGTTAAATATCTATGGTTAATCAGAACTTATTTGCGAAAGATAATATGAAAGACGTAAAAAATATGGAATTAACGTATCTTAAAAATTACTTAAGGGTGAGAGTGTTGATATGCTACTTATAGTGCTGTACGATTTTTTTCCCTTATGACCCTTATGATTGTATTCTGACTTAATTTTGCTGAACTAACCAGCTTAAAGTTTTGATAGTCACTAAGGAGCAACGTTATGGTGAAAGGTAAAAAGAGATATTTATTTAAACTTGTCCATGACGACAGAAAATAAATACACTGCTCAAAACAATTACGGGATATCGTGGCTTAGATATGAACTACTGACACCATCTGTTTGCATGCTAAGAGAAATTGAAGGAAAGAGATTAGAATGAAACTTTAGCACACTTACAAACACCTGAGTATGCAAAATGTTTTGTGAGACGTTAAAAAGGGCGTGTTTCCGTCAGCCAATGAAAAGTGACCTGTGTCGTACGATCGTTTAGTCCAGGATAAAAACGACTCACATGCTTTGAATGTGCGTTACTGATGAATGTGATGTCCGAACAACGTGATACACCCGAATCTGTAGCCTGGAGGGCTATCAGTCGCTTAGAAGCGGGTCAAACACAAACGCAAGTAGTGGAAGCCATTGGAGGGTCTCAAAGCGTGATTTCCAGACTTTGGAGTCGGGTTTGAGATACCAGAAAAGTAAGGCGAAGACCAGGGCAAGTTTGTAGGAAAGCAAAATCAAGGAATGAGTATCAGGTTTTATCACTGACTGCCATGAGAAACAGGAGTATGAATGCCCCTGTTCTGCAACGCGAACTCCTTACAGTTACTGGCACAAATGTTTCAACACAAACTTTTCGGAACCGACTCTACAGTGTTGATCTGTATGCTGGACGACCTATAGTATGTGTTTCTTTAACCACACGCTACCGTGTTGCCCGCATACTTTTGGGCACAGGACCATGCCGATTGGGGAAGAAATGAATGGAGCAATGTTATCTTCTCAGACGAGTCGCGCTTTACTGTACATCCTGGCAATAGGCGACTCATCATTTGGAGGGAACGAGGTACTCGTGACAACCCGTTATTTGTGCAAGAAAGTGTTCGACTTGGAAGAGGCGGAGTGCTGTTATGGGCCGGTATCTCTATCAATGGTCGCACCGACCTGTACATCATCAGAAATTTAACACTTATTGCTCAGCGGTATAGGGATGAGAGCCTCAGACGCTTTGTCGTCCTTTATACTGCAGTAGAGATGAATTCATTTTTGTGGACGACAATTGCAAGCCACATTGCTCTCGATGTGTGGACGACTTCATGATTGACGAAGGAATCATCCGAATGGACTGGCCAGTATGTTCCCCAGACATGAACCCCATCGAACATGCCTGGGACGTTCTGGGGAGAAGGGTTGCTACCCGATTAACCCCTCCACAAACATTCCAGAATCATCAGAAATTTAACACTTATTGCTCAGCGGTATAGGGATGAGAGCCTCAGACGCTTTGTCGTCCTTTATACTGCAGTAGAGATGAATTCATTTTCGTGGACGACAATTGCAAGCCACATTGCTCTCGATCTGTGGACGACTTCATGATTGACGAATGAATCATCCGAATGGACTGGCCAGTATGTTCCCCAGACATGAACACCATCGAACATGCCTGGGACGTTCTGGGGAGAAGGGTTGCTACTCGATTAACCCCTCCACAAACATTCCAGAAATTGGAAAGCGCTCTTCTGCAGGAGTGGGATGGAATTCCCCAATCCCAATCCGTCATTAACACTCTGATTGACTCCATGCCTCAAAGGTCTGCACCATTGTTTTCTGTCAGGCGAAACAATACCCCCTATTAAATCTAATTTTCTGGCAAAAAATTTACCTTTATTTTCATTTTCATTATTTGATTATAAATATGCATTTGTACGTTGGTCTCCCCAAAAATTATTAAATTTAAATTAGTAAATGTGACGGCCATATTTTTCTTCTCACATAGTGTACTAGGTCTGTAGTTCCTATTTCTACCTCCGAAGTTTTCCGTCACTCACAGTTTTAATACAAAACTACGATATTTCCTAATTGTTTTGAGCAGTGAATTTTATTCGCGAACATCCAGAGCTTAGAAAAAATAGTACCGTAGAGCAAAAGAAAAACAAGAAATGGAAGCCACAGACACGTTCTTTTCAAAATAAAGCATTTGGCATCACTGCTCTCATGCGACGTCAAAACAGTGAAGAGCTGGTTTTCGGTGGTGATATTAATTTTATGACATACGAGGGAGGATCCAAAAGTTCCCCGACTGGGTCCGCAAATCCATAGATAGAGTTACAAAGCTGAAGCACATCATCCCTCAAAAGAAGACCCTCTTGCAATAATACTCTTCTGTCAGCGGCTGTAGAGTTCGTGGAAGCACTTCTGGAACCCATTCTTTGCAATGTCCTTCAGTGCAACTAGTTGAAGCACATCCTCCTTCAAAATAAGACCCTCTCGCAACAACACACTTCTGCCAGTGGCTGTAGAGTTATTCGAAGCACTTCTGGAACCCATTCTTTGCAGTGTCCTTCAATGCAACCAGCTGAAGCACATCCTCCTTCAAAATAAGACCCTCTTGCAAAAACACACTTCTGCCAGCGGCTATAGAGTTCGTCAAAATACTTCTAGAACAATTTCTTTGCAATGTCCTTCAGTGCAAATAGTTGAAGCACATCCTCCTTCAAAATAAGACCCTCTTGCAACGACACACTTCTGCCAGTGGATCTGGAGTTATTCGAAGCACTTCTGGAACCCATTCATTACAGCGTCGTTCAATGCAACCAGCTGAAGCACATCCTCCTTCAAAATAAGACCCTCTTGCAACAACACACTTCTGCGAACGGCTAAAGAGTTCGTCAAAGCACTTCTGGAACCCATTCTTTGCAATGTCCTTCAGTGGAACTAGTTGAAGCACGTCCTCCTTCAAAATAAGACCTTCTTGCAACAACACACTTCTGCCAGTCGCTGTACAGTTATTCGAAGCACTTCTGGAACCCATTCTTTGCAGTGTCCTTCAATGCAACCATCTGAAGCACATCCACCTTCAAAATAAGACCCTCTTGCGACAACACACTTCTGCCAGTGGCTGTATGGTTATTCGAAGCACTTCTGGAACCCATTCTTTGCACTGTCTTTCAATGCCACCAGCTGAAGTGCATCCTCCTTCAAAATAAGACCCTCTTGCAACAACACACTTCTGCCAGTGGGTGTAGAGTTCTTCGAAGCCCTTCTGGGACCCATGCTTTGCAGTGTCCTTCAGTGGAACTAGTTGAAGCACATCCGCCTTCAAAATAAGACCCTCTTGAAACAACACACTTTCTGCCAGAGGCTATAGAGTTTATTGAAGCACGTCTGGAACCCATTCTTTGCAGTGTCCTTCACAGCAGCCAACTCAAGGAAATCCTCCTTCAAAATAAGACCCTCTTGCCACAACACAAATCTGCCAGCGGTTATAGTGTTCGTCAAAGCCCTTCTGGAACACATTCTTTGCAATGTTCTTCAGTGCAACCAGATGAAGCACATCCTTCTTCGAAATAAGACCCTCTTGCAACAACACACCTCTGCCAGCGGCTATAGAGTTCGTCGAAGCACTTCTGGAACCCATTCTTTGCAATGGACTTCATTGAAACAAGCTAAAACACATCCTTCTTCAAATAAAGACCATCTTGCAAAAACACACTTCTGCCAGCGGCTATAGAGTTCGTCAAAACACTTCTGGAAGCCATTCTTTGCAATGTCCTTCAGTGCAACTAGTTGAAGCACATCCTCCTTCAAAATAAGACCCTCTTGAAACAACACACTTCTGCCAGCGGCTGTAGAGTTCGTTGAAGCACTTCTGGAACGCATTCTTTGCAATGTCATTCAGTGCAACCAGCTGAAGCACAACCTCCTTCAAAATAAGACCCTCATGGAACAAGACACTTCTACCTGCGGTTGTAGAGTTCGTCAAAGCACTTCTGGAACACATTCTTTTCAATGTCCTTCACCGCAAACAGCTGAAGCACATCCTCCTTCAAAATATGACCCTCTTACAACCACACACTTCTGCCAGCGACTGTAGAGTTCGTCGAAGCACTTCTTGCGCTCGAAGACCCATGACCCTGAAGTCGACGTGTCAGCTCAGAGAAGCGGTGGGAGTCGCAAGGGGGCGAGGTCAGGTGAGTATGCTGGGTGTTGGAGGACAACAGTTCTTGTGTTGGCGAGAAACTCACGAACGAGGAGTATCCTGTGTGCCGGTGCATTGTCGTGCAACAGCACTCACGATTGATTGCCCCACAGTTGAGGACTCGGCTATAGAGTTCGCGGAAGCACTTCTGGAACCCATTCTTTGCAATGTCTTTCAGTGCAACTAGTTGAAGCACATCCTCCTTCAAAATAAGACCCTCTTGCAACAACCCACTTCTGCGAACGGCTAAAGAGTTCGTCAAAGCACTTCTGGAACTCATTCTTTGCAATGCCCTTCAGTGGAACTAGTTGAAGAACATCCGCCTTCAAAATAAGACCCTCTTGCAACAACAGATTTCTGCGAGTGGCTGTAGAGTTATTCTAAGCACTTCTGGAACCCATTCTTTGCAGTGTCCTTCAATGCAACCAGCTGAAGCACATCCACCTTTAAAATAAGACCCTCTTGCAACAACACACTTCTGCCAGTGGCTGTAGGGTTATTCGAAGCACTTCTGGAACCCATTCTTTGCACTGTCTTTCAATGCAACCAGCTGAAGCACATCCTCCCTCAAAATAAGACCCTCTTGAAACAACACACTTCTGCCAGCGGCTATAGAGTTCGTCAAAGCACTTCTGGAACCAATTCTTTGCAATGTCCTTCAGTACAACTAGTTCAAGCACATCCTCCTTCAAAATAAGACCTTCTTGCAACAACACACTTCTGCCAGTGGCTGTAGAGTTCGTGGAAGCACTTCGGGAACCCATTCTTTGCAGTGTCTTTCAATGCAATCAGCTGAAGCACATCATCCTTCAAAATAAGACCCTCTTGCAACAACACACTTCTGCCAGCGGCTGTAGAGTTCGTTGAAGCACTTCTGGAACGCATTCTTTGCAATGTAATTCAGTGCAACCAGCTGAAGCACATCCTCCTTCAAAATAAGACCCTCATGAAACAAGACACTTCTACCAGCGGTTGTAGAGTTCGTCAAAGCACTTCTGGAACCCATTCTTTGCAGTGTCCTTCACCGCAAACAGCTGAAGCACATCCTCTTTTAAAAATAAGACCCTCTTGCAACAACACACTTCTGCCAGCGTTTATAGAGTTCGTTGAAGCACTTCTGGAACACATTCTTTGCAGTGTCCTTCACCGCAGCCAACTAAAGCACATCCTCCTTCAAAATAAGACCCTCTTGCAACAACACAAATCTGCCAGCGGTTATAGAGTTCGTCAAAGCACTTCTGGAACACATTCTTTGCAATGCCCTTTAATGCAACCAGCTGAAGCACATCCTTCTTCAAAATAAAACCCTCTTGCAACAACACACTTCTGCCAGCGGTTATAGAGTTCGTCAAAGCACTTCTGGAACGCATTCTTTGCAATGTCCTTCAGTGCAACCAGCTGAAGCACACCCTTCTTCAAAATAAGACCCTCTTGCAACAACACACTTCTGCCAGTGGCTATAGAGTTCGTCGAAGCACTTCTGGAACCAATTCTTTGCAATGGCCTTCATTGAAACTAGCTAAAACACATTCTTCTTCAAAATAAGACCCTCTTGAAACAACACAGTTCTGCCAGCGGCTGTAGAGTTCTGTAACGTATACTCTAGATTCAGTTTTCTTTTGATTTTACTATCTCTTGTTATTTTATTTTCCTATGCAAATTATCTTCTCACTTAACGAGATGTTATTTCTCCCGCTGTATGATATGTGGCAACGCGTGTAAGGCATGACGTGGTGGTATGCTATATATATAGGCGTGCGCTCAACTATACGAAGGAAGCTTCGTTTTATGTGATAGGTTCTTCTTAATTATTGTTATGCGATTCTACGAAATTTCGGATATTCAGTAGTCGTGTGATTTGTTGAGTGTGTGTTTGATAATACCAGGAGTTCTCCAATAAAGGGTTTAAAGTGAGTACGTTTTCTCAGTTCATATTATTGTCAGACCTCTGTCTGGCCGTTAAGTCTCTTTCATTAAGTGTCTCCATTAAGTCCAGGGTATATTGTGTTTACCACTCTAATAAGGAGCCTTCAAGGTACTAATGTACTAAAACGAAGTTATAGTACTGATATTCAAGATAATGAGGAACGCTGAGTAAAAAGAAGTTCCATGTTCAATGAATTTATTGCACGTGCGAGTCTTACCTAAACAAACTCTAGCACTTTGAAGATTAGGTACACTTTAGCTACGTCAAGTAACCTTCCAATAACCCTAACGTGACTTAACGTAAGCTTCCCTGCACTACACGTCCAGCGGGAGAACTTTATTCATTATAGTTCGTTGAAGCACTTCTGGAACGCATTCTTTGCAATGTCATTCAGTGCAACCAGCTGAAGCACATCCTCCTTCAAAATAAGACCCTCATGCAACAAGACACTTCTACCAGCGGTTATAGAGTTCGTCAAAGCACTTCTGGAACAGATTCTTTTCAGTGTCCTTCACCGCAAACAGCTGAAGCACATCCTCCTTCAAAATAAGACCCTTTTGCAACATCACACTTCTGCCAGCGGCTGTAGAGTTCGTCGAAGCACTTCTTGCGCTCGAAAACCCATGACCCTGAAGTCGACGTGTTAGCTCAGAGAAGCGGTGGGAGTCGCAAGGGGCGAGGTCAGGTGAGTATGGTGGGTGTTGGAGGACAACAGTTCTTGTTTTGGCGAGAAACTCACGAACGAGGAGTACCCTGTGTGCCGGTGCATTGTCGTGCAACAGCACTTACGATTGATCGCCCCACAGTTGAGGACTCTTCTTGCGGATCGGCTGACGTAAGCGTTGCATGATGTCCAGGAGGAGCCCCTTGTTGACAGTGGGTCGTTCAGCGATAAATACAATATGAACAATACCCTGGACGTCAAAGTATACCTCTACCAACATCTTGCCTTTACTGCGATCTCGGCAGAATTTCTGCTTGACAGTAGACGATGTTGATTTCCACGTATCGAACACCCGCTTGGTCTGCGGGTGGAAGTGGAAGCACCGTTTTCATCCCCCGTTATGATTCTTCTAAGGAATTATGGGTTTCAGTTAGTCCTCTGCTATTTACTCGATTGTCTGTTGTCTGTTGCCACGTACAATGGCCACAACCTTCGACATGTTTTTATCTGTGTGAGCTGTCACTGGCCACACGCTTCGTTCGTCGACTTCGACATCCATATCTGCCTTCGCTGAAGTGTCGATGCCAATCGAATGTTTGTGATCGCGACAGGATGTTTTTCCCATATACTAGATTCAACATCTAGGGAGTTTCTGTTGGACTTTTGCCCAAACGAACGCAACATTTAATGTTAACACACTGCTCAAAAAACGCCATTGTTTATCAATCGCCGAACAATGCGTAAGTTGCTCACAATACCCGAATGTACAGCAGCGAGCGCATGACGTAAATGGATGAAACCAATTTCCCTGTGAGGGAGGCAGGTGATAATGTCGTAACGTGATCGAATAATCACCGTGGGTGTGCAATACACGTACTTCACCATACAGGTGCAGTTCGAGAACTTTTGGATCTAACTTCATATAAGCACTTTAAAAATTCCATAGTTCATACCGACGCTTTAAACCAATCCATTCCTTTACTCTTTAAGTTTTAAAAAAATATAGGTAAATTCTATGTTTGTAGTGTATTTTGAGAAAACCATACATGAAGCTTTTCAGTAGATATTAAAATTTCCCTCTTTTTCTTTTCTTTAGATAAAATTAAAGAAAAATTAAGACCGTACTTCACTTTTCAAGACATTTTGCAGAATTCTAAGGAGGACCTTAATTATTGCCTTAATAAACAAAAAAAATAATGCCAACCTCAACATGAACACAGAAATAATTTTTAGCACTATTTTGACTGAAGCACAAAATGTGCCGACCTGGACTTTATAATTGTGAAATATTCTTCCAGCTTATATACGCAAACAAATGCTTATCTGCAGAGACTTCGAAAGTTTTTCTTTCACTCCAGAAAAACGTTGGAAAAGAATTTTTGTAAATATCTTGAAGCCCCTTTAGACAGTGTTTTTTTCCTTATGTTTATGCACCGCATCAAATGCGTGTGCGCCCGCATATTTCGAAGAGAAACACTGAAGTGGCCATCCCGACTGGATTCCTCCGAGTAAAATAGAGAAAAACCTCCTTTCAACGTTGACAAAGTAAACACAAAGTCGGATTTTCCTTTGAAGGCAAGAGAGCACACGTCTCTTTTATATTTATTCTGGCAACAACCAACATAAGGCGTGTCCTTTTTTTTCATAACCAAATGCCAGGCTTTCCTGAGCTATCCAAGTGGAAGCGAAAAGTTATTTTGTCGTTCGTTTGGTGGATGTTTTTTTCCCCTGCACTTTTTTTGCTGAGAATTCCTTCGCAAAAAATCAACTTGTCCCATTTTCTTAAATCGCTACTCACAAATAACGCCCCGGTTGTCAACCGGGTGTCGTCGGAGAGAGAACAGCCAACCCAATAAAACCGTGAAGCCGTGAATAGCGAATTTTGTAAGTGAGGTTTAATTGCTTAGGGGACACCTCTGACGGAGCTATTCAATCAAGAAAAACGGCAATTTGTATCTGTGAAATTCGCGTGCTAAGAGCGGGCGAGAGAGCAAGGAGATGGAGATTCTTTAGGCAAACAATTCTTAGTTGCTCTCCAGTTTTCTCCACTTCGATGAAAGGGGTGAAGGAATGACATGAAGAAAAGCGATCTCATTTTTCAGCGTCGCCCTCTTCGTAAATGCGTAATAGAAAACGCGCAGAAAACCAAATAAATGTCTTTACTACTTATCATACAGAGTGTTTATTAAGAAACTTTACAAGATTAGATTTCATATAATGCACAGAGGTAAAAATTTCATTGCGTCATTTCGAAACAATTTGTCTACAAAAACCCCGTAACAACTTAGTCTTTCCTAAGGAAATAATTAATTCCTTTTTTTCTTTTTTGAGGGTTTAACGACCAGCGTGAGCAACTCAATGGGCTACACGCAGTCTCCCATTCATGCCTCACCGGGATTTGAACCCAGACCCACTTTGTACAAAAGGTCATAAGCCATTGCTTAGACCACTGCGCCACCGGATCGGATAATTACATTGCATGGTATTTATTAACGTTTTCACATTTTATTTAAGAGTGTCATCTTTTACGAAAACCTCCCCGACAACCAGATGGTCAGAGTATCGGTTCTCTAGCTTATCGTGCGAGTTGGGCTATGGCTCCAGCCAAGACCACCTAGAAAGCACAAGCCAATGACATTAGAGAGATGAGTCCACTCTGCTTGTGATGTCACTGTCGTGTTACACGGACTGATAGGTCGGTGCCGTGTCTGACGTCACACACGACAGTGTTGAAAACCAAAAGGAAAGCTTGGTTTATGGGTGACGTCCCTAAAAGAGGGAACTTATCTCTGTAATGTCATGGTCTTGTGTTTTCTAGACAGCCTTGCTCCAGCCCCGCATAAAACTTGGGCGGTGGATTTCTCCTATGACACTGGACCCCTTGCCTGGAATCAACAGCCCCAAATTTGCGACGGGTGACAGATTACGTCGCTTGGAGTTGATCGTGGTGGTCCGCAAACCTCAAACAAATAAACATTCTTCATCAGAAGAAAACTTCAACGGAAGTGCGGTCGAAGCACCTACCTAGCTCATCAGACTGATGAGCTAGATAGATGCTTCGACCGCACTCCTTTTCGATGAGTTAGGTAGCACATATTTAGCTCATCGAAAAGGAGTAGAACCAGTGAGTAGCTCATGTACTGTTTTTTGGCAGAGTTCATAATTGAACGAGCTGGGAAACGAGAGAGCACTAGAAAGGAGAGGAGCATATTTTTTAAATCGCTTAATCTCATATTTGTTACAATTTTGCTCGGATAAGAGTCTGATTATACGTGCTAACCCTCAGTTTTTATAATGGGATGATGTCAATCCTTCTCAGTAGACAAGACAACGAGTAACAACAGGCCATGAAAGCTTTTCTCGGACTCTACAGTAAGATATCAAATTTTTAATGTCCAACGTCTTTCTGTGCTTTTAAAAATAAGTTATACAAGTAAAGCTACAGGCCTCAGTTTTCAGGGATTTGCTTTTACTGACGAGTTTTCTGGTTAAGCAAGCACCTATCTACAATTCTTTTAATAGTGACGCAATTCTTTCAGCCTGTTCGTACCTTTCTCGGGCCCCCTTGTACAGAGTTTATGCTTTATTTAGCTGTATTTTAAATAGTTCACTGATAAACTTATTAATTGACTGTTGTTCGGAGATAGCTTCTTTGAACATAATTATGCTGAAGAAACAAATAACCAAACTCAAAGAAATAATCAGCGGTTTACTTATATACACCAAAGAGACAAAACATTATGACCAGCAGAGCACACTTCTCTATGAAACTGGAAGTAACTGCAGGTAAACGACGGTGCTTCTGAAGATCATGGAACGGTACAAATAACCCCTCATACTGAGCTCTGTTAATCAGTGTTGTTCCTGCTCTTCAGATGGGAACAGTAGCGGATTTAAAAAACAAGCAAACGCCAAATTTTAATGGACAGACGACTGGGCCAGAGATTTTCCGAGGCGGGAAGGTTTGTGGGGTGCTCACGGCCATCCGTTGTTAGTACCTTCAAAATGTGGTCCGAGGAGGGAATACAACGACCACCGGCAGGTAGTCATAATGTTTTGTCTCTTCGGTTTATGGAATTTCAGACAAATGTGATTCAAATTGTCTTTTGTGAAAACACAAATTTGTCCACGATGGACATTGGATCCGTGTCCCCTCACTCCGGAGTAAGTCGTTCTGCCAACTGAGCTACGCTGCAGATTTGTCGTCTTGACACATGTTTTCACCTCTGTTATAAGTCACATCATCCCCCCTTAATTTTTTTTCTTTGAAGCGAAGTAGGAATTTTCATTAATTCCAAACAATGTGTGGAAAGAACATCACACATTTTTCGAAGAACCCAATGGTCAATGGATGTATTTTCCACAATCGGGCGCCTATGTGGCGTACACAAGTTTGCCCGCGACGGGCATCGAAACCGTGTTCCCTCACTCCGGAGTAAGTCGCTCTTCCAACTGAGCTACTCAGAGAGAGTGTCTTATTTCACCTCTGTAGTACGTCACACTTTATTAATCTTTATGGAGTTCTCTTCCTAGTTCAATGATTAAATGACGTTATGAGATGTGGCTTTGAACAGCTTAAGAGATAGGGGATCGCATTGTGTCACTGCCTTTCCAATTATGCCCTTTGAACAGTAGAAACCTTCTACGGGAATTTAAATAGGTAATATTAAGAATTTTAAGGCATGCATCTTCAATACCACACGATTTAAAAAACATTATAGCTACTGATGGTTTTTCGGTATGAAATGTCTTTTCATAATCAATATAACCCCATAAGTAATAGGAGCTAATATGCATTCCCTGTTTCAATTAGTTATCACAGGATGTTGATGTGATCCATATTGCTGTATCCAATCCTAATTCCAGCTTGTGACATGTCTAGTGTTTATTTCAAGCGATGTCACAATATCTTACAGAAAATTTTGTAAACGACAGATATTAGCCTAATTGGTCTTGAGATGCCCATGGCCGCATTTTTATGGGGCACAATGACTATAGCGTTATACCAGTCATCAAGAATCTTTCCTTCAGTAAAAAATCTAGTGAAAATTTGGAGTACTGTAGTATTTATTTTTTCACTGGGTTCTTGCACAATATCCACCGTAATTCAATCTTCTTACTTAGCTCTGCCCCATTTCATTTCTTAATTGCGTATGGAACTTGTTCCGGAGAAATTGGACGAGTTTTGATGCCTGTATATTTCTTTATGTCTATTCATACAGGAATAATACATTGTGAACAGTATAACACAGTGGTCTTAAACTCAGAAACTTGGACGGGCCAGTTTCCAGTTTTGTAGGTATTTAAGGGACCGCATGAATATTAATAAATTTCTTATTAATAAATACACCTATGGCTGGGCACTAGAGTGATACACTATTTCTAATTATCGGTAAATAGTAAAAACAAATGTTTCATCAGTCACTGCAAACAGTAACTTTCACGTAACAATTATTTTTCACTTAAATCTTAAAACAATCACATTTTGCCAACTGAACACTGTACAGAAAATATTACATGTTCTGACCATAAGCTGTCACGTAACCTATTGCTTTCAAGACATTTTAGTTGCTTCATTCTTGAATACAACTCTTCACATGAGTATGTTGCTCCCAACATAAACAGTTCCTGTGTAGCTAGGTTATGAATGTTTACATACTTGTCCTTTGAAACTAACTGGTAAACTCTGTTAGATTGCAGATGTTGAATTTTTTTTTAGGAAATAATCACACTGAAAGTCTATTAATTCACACTGCAGTCCTTCAGATGCATTTTCAGCATTATAGTAAAATGGAGAATAGAATATACTGAAAACATTTTCCATGTCTTTGAAACATTCAAACCGCCATACAGTTATATTCTCCGTAAATAAACGGGCTACTTATAAAGCAGATGGCTTTGTCAAACATTACTATGTTTTATACACCGAGTGGCTACTTTATTATGACCACCCCCTCAGTACTTCGTTGGGCCACCTTTTACATTTAATACTGCGTCGATTCTTCGTGGCATGGACTCCACGAGATGTTGATAGATGGTTTTTAGGGTCTGAGACAATGATTGATGAATAACACTTTCCAGGAGTGTGAGATTGCAGGGATGTGGATCCAACTGTCTGATAGCACGTTCAACTTCAACCCACAAGTTCTCAATGGGGTTGAGATCTGGAGATTGTGGGGGCCACCTAAGCAAAATAAACTCATCGGCATGTTCCTCAAACCAATCCTGTACAATACGAGCACTATGGCAGGGCGCATTATCTTGTTGAAAGTAGCCATCGCCATTGGGATAAACCATCCACATGACAGAATGCATTTGGTCCGCAACGATGTTTAGATATGATGTGCCAGTCAGACGTTCATCAACACGAATTAAAGGGCTCAAAGCATGCCAAGAAAAGATTCCATAAACCATAATGTTGCCTCCACCAGCTTGAAGTGGTGTAGCAATGCATTTGGGGTCGATGCTTTCGTGCTGTTTCCGCCAAATTCTCACTCGGCCATCGGCGTGGTGCAACTGAAAACGTGATTCATCGGACTACATAATTTGTTTCCAATTATCGACTGTCCAATCCTTGTGCTCCTGTGTGAACTGGAGACGTTTTTTTTGTTAACTGCAGACAGCAAAGGTGTTCGAACAGGCCTTCGGCTGCCATATCCCATCCGATGCAGTGTACGGTATACAGTGCATGCAGAGATCATTTGAGGGGATTATTGATTAAGAAGGTCTGTAATTTGCTTCACTGTTGCCGTTCTGTTGTCTGTTACCAGTCTGGACACTCTCCGTTCGGCACGAGCAGTCACTAGTCGATGACGAACACACGCTGCATGTAGAGACCCAGCTTTTTGGCTGACAGTCCAGTCTTTAAACGATTTAACAACAGCTGCTCTGGAACATTTTACGAATGCGGCGGTTTTGATGATGCTTACTCCATGGCTCCGTGCCTTTACAATCATCCCACGTTGAAAGTCCGTCAAATCGCATTTTTTACCTATCTCGTCACCCAAAAATCACTTCTACTACTGTCGCAAGCATTAAGCTATACCTTTTTATCCTAGCCTCGCCCTCTGGTGGCAACAGCATGCAGCCATAGCTCATTTTCTTAAAACTGTCAGGTGGTCATAATGGCCAATCAGTGTATAACAATATAGTTCTACACTACTGGTTGTGAAAATTTCAACACCAAGGTGGAATCGCGCTGTTGAAATGAAATTTTAATCACAGATTCCTCATGTTACAGGAGATAAGTGATTACGTTTGTCAGCTATACAAGTTCGCTTCAGAACTCAATATTGTGTGAAGCCTCAGCACGGCGTAGTAATAAATGGAAGAGGTTTTTGATAACGTCCTGGGGAACAGATAGTCTGCATAGCTGCTTCGATGCGTGACCAGAGTTCATCTGCGGTGACTGGCGGAGATGCTTGACGAGCCCGTCTCTTAGCTACCATGTCACAGACATGTTCGATCGGAGACATATCCGGCGAGAAGCGGTATCTGCCGTCCATGGAAGAGGTCTTGGACATTCTGGGCAGCATGTGGCCGAGCACGTTCTCGCTGGAATATAGCGCAAGAACAACTCTAATGGAAGGGTATCACTTACGCTTTTAAAACTTCATGATGTATCGCTGGCTACTGGGGTTCCCTCAGTTTGTATCAGGCGATATCGTCAATTGAACCCAATGGCGCTCCAAACCATGACGCTTCTCGTTGGGCCGATATGGCGCTGCAACGTCCCGTTCACTAAAATGTCTTCGAACACGTATGCGACCAATGGTCCATCACGTTGAACCGTGACTAGTCAGAAAACACAACCTGTTGTCAATCAGTGCGCCAATGTCTGTGCTCTAGACCGCATTGCAGCCTCAGGTATCTGTTGTCGAGGATCAAATGAATGCGCAACAATGGGCTGCTAGCGACCAGTCCTCTGTTAAACAGACGAAGTCAAACTGTGCTGGAGGACAAAGCCTGACATGCGATAATGCTCCACTATTGCGCTTCACTGATGTGCGGTCGGTCATTGCCATGCGGTAGAGGTGTCCGTCATCCGATGCAGTCCAGCCGCTTTGTTCTCCATTTCCTGGTCTGCCGTGCGTCTGAACCTCACCTGTCCACTGACACCCCATTCGCAACACTGTGCTGCTCTCTCGTCCCATACGAGCAGAAATTTCACGATAGGAAAATCCAACATCTCTCATTCCATAAATCCTTCCTCGCTCAAAGTCTGTCAGGTGTTCATAATGCCACCTTCTTCGACGAGAGAGTATAGTGAGACCCAAGAAACACCCTTGCGCTCAATGTCGGCTCTTCACTGTTTATAACGTCTCGTTTGACTCTATGTTTGAGACCCAAGACCAGACAGTTCCGAGGGCGCTTCTCCAAAACCGCATGCGCATCCAAACAAAGAATCCGCAGGATACATAGGCACTTTATTGAAAAGGTAGCTTCGAGCACAACTGGACAGAAGACAGAAACGTCCATGTGACAGGCAGCTGCCAAGAATATTCCAGTCTTTAGTAGGGGATATGATCACCCCTGACTGCGTTGCAGGATTTACAACATCTGTCCATGCTGAGAACGAGGTTGTAAAGGAGCTGCTGAGGCATCGCTGCCCATTTCTTTTGTATCGCCAATCGCAGCTGTGGAATCGTTCCTGGCGGCTGGTGACGTGCTGCCAAGCGTCTCCCGAGGAGGTCTCGCACGTGTTCGATTGGATTTAGGTCCGGGGACCTTACGGGCGAATCCATGCGTTGAATATCTTCACTCTCTAACAGCCACTATACGATGAGGTGTAGCGTTGTCGTCTATGAAGAGGAACTCAGGACCCACAGCACCTCTAAACAGACGCACGTGAGGCAGGAGAACCTCGGTACAATAGCGGACACCAGTGACTGAACCTCCTTGGAAGATGTGGAGGTCAGTACGGCTACCAAGCATGATACCACCCCAAAGAACTCCGCCCCATTCAAACCGGTCCCTTTCGATGATATTGTAGGTGTTATTGCGTGTTACCTGCTCTCTCTAGATGTGTATACGTCCAGAATCGCTCGTCAGACTAAATCGGCTCTCATATGTTAAGAGAACTCGACCCCATTGCTCATGTGTCCAGTTCTTGTGTTCCTGGCACCACAGAAACCACCGTCTCCGATGAGCAGGCGTTAATGGCACACACCGTACTAGTCGTCATGCAAATAGACCACCTTTGTGCAGCCTACTGGCCACGGTAAAACGCGATAACGGACGTCCAGTTGTCAGTTTCATGTGCCTTGCGATTTCCCCCGCTGTCTGCCGTCTGTCTCTTCTCGCCTGTAGGACAATACACCGGTCGTCCGCTCCGTGGTTGCTCGTGGACGACCACTGCTAAACTCTCGTCATGCAAATAGACCACCTTTGTGCAGCCTACTGGCCGCGGTAAAACGCGATAACGGACGTCCAGTTGTCAGTTTCATGTGCCTTGCGATTTCCCCCGCTGTCTGCCGTCTGTCTCTTCTCGCCTGTAGGACAATACACCGGTCGTCCGCTCCGTGGTTGCTCGTGGACGACCACTGCTAAACTCTCGTCATGCAAATAGACCACCTTTGTGCAGCCTACTGGCCGCAGTAAAACGCGATAACGGACGTCCAGTTGTCAGTTTCATGTGCCTTGCGATTTCCCCCGCTGTCTGCCGTCTGTCTCTTCTCGCCTGTAGGACAATACACCGGTCGTCCGCTCCGTGGTTGCTCGTGGACGACCACTGCTAAACTCTCGGACAGCTGTTCCTGTCGTTTGAAATGCTCTCCAAGCTCGTGAAATGATGCTGCTGTGAGCGATCCCGAACTCCTCGGCCACACTAGTCACACTTTGACCTTCTTCCAACTTCCCAATGACGCGACCTCGAGTAAAGTCATCCAGATGTCGTCTACTGGATTGCCTGTTGGCCATATCACCCGGTGGCAGCAACTCGACGTCGTTCAAACCGATGTACACCGTGCAGTAGCTTTCACCGAATTACTGAGCGTACACCGCCCGTGTGCTTTACACGCTTCCGACACTTACCCCCCGCCCCCCTACTTCATGCTTCATATATGCGCATGCCGTTCCGTACCGGATCCATGTCTATCTCCTGAGTGATCTTTCGGTCCGTTATGGCCAGCTCGTTCCGCTGTTATGCTAATTTCTCCTCTTAGTCCTTAGTTTTTACACACCAGTGTATGTGCCATGGAATTTGAATTATTGAGAGATTTGGAAAATTCAAGCGAAGCGAAATCATTGTGTTTTCTCTTACCGGGAGTTTTATGTTTCATACTTTTTTTTCGCCAAACATTATATTAGCTCAAACAAAATTGTAATTTTTTTTTCAGGGTACTAGAATAGCTCCATTTCATTACGTCATACCACCGTAATAAACAATTTTCGAGTTCATCAGCTTTGTGTGTGGGTTGTGGCACTTATTGATTTGCATAGCTTGTAGAGATCAGTAAACATGTCTTCGCGCCTGTTTCATAATTACATTCTTCATCAACGATCTCTTTGCGTCAACATTTGCTTCATAGTACATAAGAATAATTGTGAAAGCACTTTTCTTTATCTTTTTTACTGCTGCATCCAAACAGAAGACGAATTAATTTTTTCCCAATTTTTTTTTAACAGAAATAACTTACATGATCTCCAAACTTTTCAACGTAGGGCAATGCGCGGTAAGGTAACACAATATTACACGACGCTGAAGCAAATGAAATGTCAGAAAAGTTTCCAATGTGGGTTGCTTTCATTTATAACTAGAAATACGAAGGTTATACGGAAAGTAATGCAAAAGTGGGCATAACATTTTTGTTAACTGGGAGAGGTCATTCAAACTGTACGTGTTGGTAGAATAACTCTTTCTCAGTACAAAGGTACTACTCCTAATAGTCTCAATCACAAGCAATGCATTTGCTCCATCGATGAACGTAACTCTCGAATCCCCTTTTGAAAAAATTCAGGTGTGGACTGTTGTACCCAGTTCTTCACAGCCACTTTCACCTCCTCTGTATCCTCAAATCGTTGTCCACGAAGACTGTTCTTCATTGGACCGAACAGGTGGAAATCAGAGGGCGCCAGATCTGGGCTGTACTGTGGATGGGGGACCACAGACGAGCTTTCTTCTGTTTTGGAGTGCTGTAACAAAAAGTGTATCAGGCAACAACAACAAAAGTAATAATAATAATAATAATAATAATAATGATAATAATAGTAATAAATTCCAATTGCTACTTAAAATTATCCTAACGACAAGGTTGTGCATAAATGATAAGGTGAAACCAAGTAAAACCTTTGTAGTTCTGGTTCTGACGTATTGTTTTGGTAGCAGCAAATGGTCGAAAATAAGTCTTTATTAATTATAATTAACAGAATTATGCGAGCAAGTATGACCAAACATCGAATCAGGCATTTAAGGACAGCTTTAGATGAATCACGCTCCCACAGGAGAATGGGGCATTTGTGTTATTGAAAGCATTCACGGAGCTCAAATTAGCTCACTATGGAGATAATTTCTCACCAGAGCGTTATAACGAAGTAAATTTCTCCGTCACTTTTGTCCACACCGGTGCTCGAACCCGGGCCCCCTCATTCCGGAATAAGTCACTCTACTAATTGAGCTAGGCGGACGTTCGTTCTGACGGCCTTTAGGTCGTGTGCGTCCTGCTGGCAGGTACGTGACATCTTCCCCTCCCCCGAAAGAAGGCTGAGGGAATGGCCCACGGGTCAGCCGTGATCATGAATCGTTTCAGGCAGCCATCCGCTGTAGAACGTGCACTTGAGAACTCCCAGACAATCTGGTATGTGGAATGCAACGTCACACACATTTATTTTTCGAAGCGCTGGATAAGGGATTCTCTGATTTTTCCTCTCTCGCGGTGTGGAAAGAACATCACACCAATGCGAGATTTTGAACGGTCGCGTCATCCGGAAAGTTCGGTCGCCATTATAACGAAGTAAATTTCTCCGTCATTTTTGTCCACGCCGGTGCTCGAACCCGGGTCACCTCATTCCGGAATAAGTCACTCTACTAATTGAGCTAGGCGGACGTTCGTTCTGACTGCTATCTGCCTTTAGGTCGTGTGCGGCCTGCTGGTAGGTAAGTCACAGCGTTGAAAAACGTATCCATCGAAAGCACAATATGTCATACAACAGCGACAATTATGCCTGAGCTATTTCTTTTGTTTGCATATCAAACAATGTTAAAAAGGCAAAAGCAACCCCAATCCCTCGATCAATTCTAACACTTTAGACGGTGCCTGTTTATATGTGTCAGTATAGTGCAATGAATATAAAAAGGCTGTACAACATTTTAAGCATTTTTGATATTTATTTGTACGGAAAATACATTCCGATGAGTGGTTAAAAGATATTTCGAATTAAGTATGATTAGTGTCCAATGAAAACGTCGCTTTTCGTTTAAAAGGAAACACCCTCTGTAACATGCGCTGATGATACTGTCCACAAAACATTAGCATTAAACAATCTTGAAGTCGCATTTAATCCTTTTAAAAAGTAAGAATGCTAATGGATTTCAAGAAATTACTGCTGCAACAGATGGGAGTAACAATTCACCAACGTCAAGTATAACATCTAATGCTGTTCATAAACAAAATCAAAAATCCATTTATATATTGTAAAAAGTTTTATAACAGGAAAAGCCAGGATAAATGATATAAAGTCAAGATAAAACTGATGTTTACAGAGAATATCAGTCAACTGAAAGCTTTCAAATTTCTCGAAAACAATCCTTCTTGCACACAAAGAAGCAAAATTCCTGACCTCGCTTCCTCAGAAAGAAGCAGGAAATATTATCATGATTAAATTGCCACGAAATGAATTCAAAAAGATAACCGTAAACTGGAATTCATTTATAGATGCATTCCACATTCGCACATTTTTTACATTTGCGGCAGGTGAAACGTTAGCTCATAATAATTCTTCGTGAAATACTCGTTCAATTAACGGATCTGCGATTTAAGTTTATGCTCTTTGTTCAGTAGTAAGCATTATCCAAATGCAATATTGTAATGTAATGTTTTATCAGAACTGTTAATAACCTTAAAATATTCTCATGGAGTACACAGATCTTTAATGGAGTTTTAAGTCGGATAAGGTAACACACACAAACACACGCACGCCCGCAGACACAGTAAGTATCGTGTTTCTTTCATTTGAACCAACTAATTAGAGGATTTCAGATTCCTGTTTGTACTGCGAAATTATTAGCTTTAATTAATTATTATAGTCTCTTTTTTTTGTTTACAGGTTTAACTATAACCGTGAGCAATTCAATAGGCTGTAAGCAGTCGCCCGTCCCTAATTTAGGGTCACTGGTTCCAGGAAAGGGAGAGAACCAGTGCCGTAAGACAAACACAACATCCACGGCTCAGCGGGATTCGAACCCGGACCCCTTTTGGACGAATTATCAGAGGCCATCGCATAGATCACGGCGCCACTGGGGCGGCATTACTTTAGTCTTTAACCACTACATTTAATATGTATAACGAAGTAAATTTCTCCGTCATTTTTGAACCCGGATCCCCTCATCCCGGAATAAGTCGCTCTACCAACTGAGCTACGCAGACGTTCGTTCTTGCTGCTATCTGCCTTTATGTGGTGTGCGTCCTGCGGGGCAGGCACGTCACATATGTTATTAACTCAGTTGTGTCTCGGATCTTAAGAGCAGCTAAGTGAATGCTTTCTAAGCGCGTAGAGGAAATCAAATATACACAGGAAATTTGGTAAAACTTTTTAATTTACGGTAGAATGAAATCACGAAGGCATGCAGCAGAATATTGCAGTACAGCAATGAAAATAGTAGGCAGAAACTACCTCCAGACAGATCTGATTAACATTTTCGATGGTTACACCAAACTAAAAGAATTGAGTACATTATAGAAGTTGTTAATGACAGACCGCTGTCAACATGCTTCATAGCAGTGAACGATGCACGGTATGGAGGTGTAACCCCATTCTGGCAAAAGAGTGGCCTTTAACTTAGCGACATTGTAGCTGGATAGCCGGTTGAAATGTGCCTCTTTAAGTCGTTCCACACATGTTTGATTTGCCTTGTTTACGCTTTCCAACCGTAGGTTGAAGAAGCGTATATGCTCCAGCTTTGTCCGTCTGTCTGCCTGTCCACCTCACCGTCTGACCGTCTGTCCGCACGATAACTCGCGTAAAAATGATTCGATTTCGATGAAATTTTAGTATGTGGCAAGGGATCACCTGGGGACAAATCCTATTTAAAATGAAAGAAATGGGGTAAAAGGTCAGAGCATAGGAGCGGGATCCATTCCATTGTCTTTATGCGTCATTACGTACGTAAAGTGGTTCGATTTCGATGAAATTTTAGTATGTGGTAGGGGACCATCTGGGGACGAACCTATTGAAAAATGGAAGAAATGGGGTAAAAGGCCAGAACATAGGAGCGGGAGCCCTTCCATTGTCCTTATGCGTCAGAGCGTGCGTAAAAATGGTTCGATTTCGATGAAATTTTAGTTGTGGTGGAGCACAACCTGGGGTTAACTCTATTGAAAATGGTACAAATGGGGTCAAAGGTCAGGACATAAGAGCGAGATTTATTCTACAGCCATTATCTTCATAACTTGAGTAATGATTTCTCGTATGTTGGAAAGCGTATCATAATCAACGCATTGCATGATTTTACTAACTTGTGTTCTTTATAGCGAAACAAGCCCATTTGCCGGTGGTTGAATTCGAACACACGCCTCCTCGCTCCGAAGTGAGTTTTTCTCCCAACGAAACTACACCGACGAAACATATCGAAGCAAATTTTTCGTCTTGCCATGTGTGTCACTTGTGACGTGGGAACGTCACGTTTGTACCCCCCCCCTTCCTTTGCGAAAGGACTGAGATGGAATCATAAGTTTTCGCGTCGGTCGACAAACTATGTTCGAAGGAATTCTTTGTAGAATAAGGAATTCTGGTCAATTCGAGAACGATGTGTGGAAGAAACGTCACACATTTTTCGTACCTCACGTCCTGGAGATTAATTTTTTCATTCGGGCGGCAATATGGTAAAAAGGACATTTGCTGGTCGTCGGATACGAATCCTCGCCCTCTCACCAGACGTTCTCTTAACCAAACTACATCGACGAAGTTTATCGCTGCAACTTTGCGGTCATGACATATGCGTGAGCTCTGAGGTAAGTGCGTCACATACAGGGGTTGGACAGAATAATTTGAACACCTAGGAAACGAAGGTTTTACGTACCTAGTAGGAACCATCAGTATCATTCAAAACCGCCTGAACCTTCCTTAGAATGGACGCATACAAATCCTGGATGCTGGTTAGTGGGATGTTACACCATTCCTCATACAGAAACTGCTCCGGGTCCTTGAGAGATACCGGAAGAGGATAACGGGATCTTTTTCTGTTTTCTAACCCAGACCACAGGGGCTCGATTATGTTTAAGTATGATGATTGGGGAGGCCAAGGAAGGTGTGAAAGTTCGTCGTTATATTCTTCAAACCATAGTGGGACATTCCGAGCTTTGCGAATTCGTGCGTTATCATCTTGATAGACAGCATCCTCTGCAGGAAACAATATTTGAGTCATTGGATGGACTTGCTCGGGATAAATGGTTTCATACGTCCTGACAGTAATCCGTTTTTTAAAGGTCATCAGGGGACGTGCTGAAATCCACGATATGACTGCCCAGAGCATGACAGAATCACTACTATGTTGCGAGCAGACAGTCTGGGTTGTCCGCTTCCGACGGTGTTCTCGACACGAAAACGCTTCCTGCGGTGGTCGGAATGTCCGCTTCATGCATGGAAATCCACTCTGTATGCTCCTGAAACCACTACCGTCGCAGTTGTGCACTCACCCCGGTCACCAGTGGCCTCGCAATAATATCGCTGCTGTGAATATCTATTTTATGCAGTTCCCTGCGCATACTGTTTTCGTTGATACTGGGGTCTGGAAATGGAGGTTGAGCTCCGCACTAATTTCCGGCACGGTGGTCTTTTTATTACGGGTAACAGTCCTCTTTAATGTTCTCCTGTCTCTATCAGCCAGGGTCGCTTTCCAGCCGCTTTTGTGTTTCCCAAAGGAGGTTTTGCCATGAACATGGTGTGCTGCTGTGAAGATAGACACAGCAGCTCTCACTAACCCCAATACCCTGGTGACCTTTGTCACAGAAGCACCAACTACCCGGCCAGCAACAATTAGCTCTCCTTCGAAGTTCGTTATGGCGCTTATTTCATCGTCACGCTGAAGGAAAGTTTGCAACAAGACACTCACATTCTCTTAAACAGGACCTTGAGGTTCTGAACAAAGCCATTACAACCCAAAAGTGGTGGATACCTTTGAGTATTGCGACGTACGCAGCTCCATTAAAAGTCACGTCTCTAAGCGTGGTGTTCATATTATTCTATCCAACCCCTGTATATCCCTCCCTAGAGAAAGAGTTGGAATCGAGTCGTAGGTTTTCGGATCAGCGGCAAATCATACTTCGAGTTTCTCACTGATGAAGAAGGAATTCTCATTAATTCAAGATGATATGTGAAAGAAGCATCACAAATATTTCAGACCTCAGGTTCAGGAGATTCGTTTTTACGTGCGGACCCCAATATAGTGAAACAAGTCCACTTTCCGATGTTAAGATTCGAACCTACGCCTCCTCGTCCGGGAGCCAAGTGTTCTCCCAATTAACCTACACCGACGAAGCTCATCGCTGCAAATTTGTGGTTTTGACATGTTCATCACCTCTGAGGTATCTACGTCACATCTTGCAGTCCACGCCATTCATTGGATATAATTAATTTCTAAGTATTCTTCAACTTCATGTTCTCTTTGAAGAAACGCATTGTTGTCAATAAGTAGAAAGTGTGGCATTTCTGTAAAATCATTGACAGGCTTCCAGTATGTGGCCTTTGTTTTTTCTGAGAAGTTTTTTTCCTCGATTATAAACATGAAGCCGAGTACGGCGATTTTGTGTTGAGGTGGTCGTAAATAGCGAGCACATAATGTATAGTTCTGGTGTCAGATAAACACAGAACTGTTGGCTATCCCATGTATGTAGGGAAACATGTACAGTCGGTCCCCCGACCGTGACATTGCAAAATGTATTCACAACGAGTGTTGCATATGTTTTGTAAATAAGTGTAAAACTGCGATGCCAGATACCTTTTTGATGTTCAAATGTATCAATCACAAAACAAAACAACTGCTGTTTTGCTCCCATTAATACACTCATTGCCATAAAAATCTGCGCACCAAGAAGTAAGCATTGGATTGAAATGCGATTTTAGTAGTGAGATGGAACATGAAGTGATTACAATATCAAGGACAGAAGTGATTACAATATCACAGCAGCAGGACAATTTTCCGCTGACATATGTTACACATTCTGGTCAGCGTTAGTACCGCGTCGGACTCGTGCTCAGATACATACGGTGATACTGTCCGGCGTGGAGTCAAAGAGACGCCGTATGTTATACTGGGACAGAGCCCACATTTCTTGCAACTGACGCTCTAAATTACGAACACTTGGACATGAAGAAAGCTGGCGTTCCATCTGGTTTCACCCGTGCTCGATGGGCGAGAAATCAGGGTATCTGGCAGGCCACGGTTGCGTCGAAGCATAACATAGATAGTCCTGGGAAATCCGAGCCGTGTGCGCACGGCCGTTATCTTGTTGGAAAAAGACTTCGGGCCACCCACACACATATGGGACCACATAGTACTGTGCTGATAACGTCCCTCGGATCACTGCGAGGGAAGTACGGCTATCATACGGGATGGCTCCCTAGACGATCACGCCTGCAGTTCGGACGTGTGCCGCTGTACAGTAAGGTTGGTATTGTAGCGCTCACCTACGGTCCTCCACACTCTGACACGGTAGTCATGCGTTCCCATACAGAAGCGAGATTCCTCATTGAACACTATACAGCGCCAATCCGTAGCATTACACGTTGCTCGCTGATGACTCCACTGCAATCGACGCCGACGATAGTCAGGTGTTAATGGCAGAAAACGTAAGGGCCGTCGAGAGTGCAGATTTGCCTCTGCCAGACGTCTGGAAATGGTTCTGGCGGGCAAAGGAATCCCTTGTACAGCCTCCACATGCTTCTGTATATCGGAGAAGGACATCGTTGCATCTGTGCGTGCCGCTTTGACGATTTCACGGTCCTCTCTGCTGGTGGTGTGACTGGGTCGTCCAGAGACAGTCCGTCGTGTCTGGGTGCCTTTCCGTGTCCTTTGCTCAAAACACGATCGCACCGTACTGTCCGACCGGCGCAAATGGCGACCGATTTGGAGCACCCTGCCGCTTTCATGCCGACGATACGTCCTCGTTTAAACTATATCAGTTGCCTGTACGGACATCTACGGTGGCTCCTCTGCATGCCTATCGCTCAGGAATCTCACCTGACACTTGCCGTGCACTTCGGCACGAATGTGGAGTCCCCTGCGCGGCCCCTTATAAACCCTAAGGACTGCGATTGCGGACTTGGTCTTGGATGCGCATACATGCGTAATCTCACGAATCTTTAATCATTTACATGTCTGACCTCTCCGTAGCTATTCGCCGATTTTCGCGTTAATCGAACTTTTTTTTTCTTGGTAAGCGGATTTTTATGACAATGAGTGTATTTACTGCGCAGCTCAAGGACCGAATTTTTTCATGTGGTGATCAAACTATATATAATTTATGCTTTCATAAGGATGTAGTTTAGAACACTCAATTAATTTTTAGATAAATTTAACCACACAGGCAGAATAACTTAAAGAAACTGATATAGAAATCATGAAATCTGAGGTACATGCTTGTTTACAGTTTGTTTGCCTTGGCTGAACAATGATCTCATCCATATCTACCGTTCAGGTACAATCGTAGTATGAATAAGACATATCAAACAAACTTGAAGCATACAGCATCAGTAACCAGAAAAAATTATAAGCAGTGCGAACTTGGACTAATAGGAAACATTATGATTAAATCTGCAAAAATTCATGCAAATGTCCTGTTGAGTGGTCATGACTACAGTTGCAACAAATTCATTCTGGTTTCACGTCGCAGTCTAAGTGCAACCTGAAATCAGGTGCAATCTACAGCTGAAACAGACTCATGTGCATTTAAGGCTGAAATACACCGATAAACCGTTACATTACGAACACCTACCTAATAAGCTGTACGACTCATTTTAGCCTGCAAAACAGCGACCACTCGGTGAGGCATCGATTCGATAAGGTGGCGAAAGGTATCCTGGTGTATCTGGTACCATAATGTCAACAGCCGGTCCTTCACGTTCCTTACATTTCTGGGTGGTGGTTATTTAGCGCGAACCCGCTTTTCCAAGTCGAACCACAAATGTTCGATTGGGTTCATGTCAGGTGAATTTGGAGGCCAGGGTATTAACAGAAAGTCCCCAGCATGCTCCTCGAACCATTCCTTGGCGATACCGGTAGTGTCGCATGGCGCATTATCCTGTTGGTAATGTCCATTACCAGCAAGGAACACAGTCGCCATGAATGGGTGAACTTGGTCCGCAACGATGTTCAGATACCTCACAGCTGTCATGGAATGTGCTGTTGGGATAATGTGGCCGAAAGTGTCCTAAGAAAACATCTCCCACAGCATAACATCGCAGCCGCTGGCCTGTTTCCACACAACAGTGCATCTAGGCGCCATAGCATTCGTTGGTAATCGGCGTGTCCGCACTCGGTAGTTCACGTGATACACTAGAAATCTTGATTCGTCAGACCAGGCCACTTTCTTCCAATCATACATGGTCCAATATCGATGATCTTGGGCCCATTTCATGCGTTGTTGGCGATAACATTCAGTGAGCATGGATACCCGGCTGGGTCTTCGGCTACGCAGTCCCATTCGCAGAATGCTGCGATGAACTGTGTGCTGTGACACATTGCCTTGATCAAGAGTGTTGTAGCTGCTAGTGATGTGTCGTACTGTGGCCCTGCGTTCGCTGTGAGCAATGCGCGACAGTCTCCGCTTCCCTCTGGCATCAACGTGCTGCGAACGACCCATGGCTGGACGACAGTTCGTCGTTTTGCCATCTCTGCACCACTTTTGATACGTACTCACTACAGAGGCACGTTAACAACCAACAAGCCGCGCCGTTTTTTGAAAACGTACTTCCGAGGCGCCTTGCTATCACAATTTGTCCTTTATCAAACTCCAATAAATCGGCAGCTTTTTCCATTCTGAATCCGAACACTCTACAAATCGAAAGTCGGTCCTCGGGTTGTATATACAATTCTCTTTGAACTTCACCTGATCCATCGATCGGTCTCCAGGCGCTCTCATTTCTGTAAGCTGGGGGTGTCATGATATAATGGCACATCGGTGTATATGCAAAGGAAAGATGTACAAAAGATAATCGCAACGGCTGTTTTTTCAGTGTAGCCTACATGAGTAACGTTAACCCTTGTAATAATCGTGTTCACATTATTTTGTCCAACACCTGTATGCGCAGAATATATCTGTTTGTCGTGGCTATGCAACGCAAAAAAAAAAAAAGAAAGAAAATCTAAATCAAACTTTTAAAAGCACAGGTAGCAACCTATGCTTTTAACACTTAAACATAGGTAAGTATTAAAAGCATAGGTAAACTCTACTTTTAATACTTTTTTAACCTTAACCAAGTACGGAGCACATGTAATGAAAGCATCCTGATGCAGACATAAGATTTCATATTGGACTTTTGGAACCGCTGATATAGAAGAAAACAGCAGTCTTACGTGTCTCCTAGACAAAACCTCAAAAATATTTGAATTAGAAAATATGCGTAAATTATTCCTGATAGCAAAGGGTATCCTAACAAAAGGGATTAATTTGAATCAGATTCTTAGAATGGAAGATACCGTTGTTAGAAGAAACGCAGGTGTTCACCTCCTAGCGACAGACCTATGGGTTATGGAAAATGAAAAAGAATTCATGCAAAATTTTCAATTTACCTGCATAGAAAGGAAACGTTGAATCAGAATTTCAGACCTAAAGGTAACAAGAAAGATGAAATGTATCCATTACGACCCCTAGCGGGAAACTCGGCACCATTTGCAACAAAAAGCATGCTACTTTTCACCTACAAGGTAGTATTTCACCGAAAAAGAGTCAAAAGTTTGAGAAGTGTCTTAGAAGGAGTTTAAGAAGAGAAGAGGTATCGTAGAAAATTAAAATGTGCAGTTTCCAAAGTTGTAGCGGAAATGGTCGTTGTAAAGAAGTAGAAGTCATACGCAAACTTTTCCTCACATAAAGTGGAAAAACAGCTTCTTAAATCGAATTTTCGGATGCAGTGTTAAGTAGACAAGCACGCTTACGCGATCAAGTTTTAGGGCTGCGTATTATGAAGAATTAAGAACTATGAAATGTTCCGCGTGCTATATACACTCGGACACCTAGAAGAGAAACACAACATAGCATTTATTGACATATATTAATACGGTGTCGGTCCACCTTTGGCCTTATTGCATGCACTGACCCCTTCGAGATATGCTTTCGACAAGGTTTTGGAACACAGCGATAGGTATGTGCTTCCATTCAGTACATAATGCTGCCGCTAACGGTAGCTTTGTAGTAGACCTTGGTTCCAAACTTCTTATGCAGCGCTCTAATTCATCCTATAGGAGCTCTATGGGACAAGATCAGGGCTCTGTGCAGGCCAATCCACACACGATACGGATTTATCGTCAAACCATACCGTAACAGTCCTTGCTTTGTGGTTAGGTGCATTATCTTGCTGGTACGAACAAGGCTCGGTTCCATAGTATTGTCACAGAGTTAGTAGGGCATAATTGTCCAGAATATCGAGGTAGACGTGCTGGTTAGCAGGTTTGTCCACGATAACCGGTGGGCCGGGACCATACCACGAAAAACACCCTCACACGAGTAAACTGCCAGCACCAAACTTGGCGGTATGAACAGTACACTGTTCTAAATAGCGTTCCCACGGCTGCTGCCATGCCCACAGACGGGCATTAGACTGATGGATCGTGTATCTGGATTCATCAGTCCATAGGACCCGCTTTTATTGATCTACGGTCCACGATAAATGTTCTTTACACCATGCTAAACGACAAGTAGCATTCCGAGTGGTGATGAAAGGCTTACGAGCAGCCGCACGACCACGGTAACCCATGGAATGAATTCAGAGTTGAAGATGCATTCTTCTCATAATATGTGGTAAATACGTCATGGTAATTAACTGAGCAATCAGACATCGCCGAATTGACTGTAATTACTGTCTCACACGTGAATTAAATCACATCAGAATACTTGAAAATTTCATCGCCGTGGAGCGAGATGAAATTTTCACGGCAATGAAATTTTCAAGTATTCTGATGTGATTTAATTCACGTGTGAGACAGTAATTACAGTCAATTCGGCGATGTCTGATTGCTGTGTTAATTATCATAACCATGGAATGAAGTTCACTGCGAATGGTATGTGTACATACCCAGGTTCCAGCATTTTTACTCACCTGTACACTGACGTTTTGTGCAGCACTCCGTCGATTAGCTGTAAGGACTCCCCTGAGGCTTCGACATCCTGTACACGTATTTTCTTTCGTCTGCCGGTACGTTTTGCTACTTCAGGCACGTCATGTGTCTTCCATTTATTCAGTACACCCAAAACAGTTGACTTGGGTATGTTTAAACGCCTCTCGGTTGCTCTTATGGACAACCCACTAATATAACACTCAACAATCTTTCCTTTCTTAAAGTCAGATCTCTCCCGCCGCGACATTTTCTTTCAATCTCGCAGTGCGATATGATCACGGTCAGCTGCAGGCTTGTTTTTATAAGGTTTGAAGCTGTACCGCGCATCTTAACAACGCAGCGGATTCGTTCGTCTGCTTTTGAAGAAGTGTCCGTTGACTTTTGTCAATATAGTGCATGTTCAGATCTGATCCCCGTGGCCGGGTGGACTAACGCTCAGGTTTGGGATCATTCTTTCGAGATGTGTCGGGGTTCGAGTCTCTGATGAAACACGGGTTTCGTGCTTTTCTTACGGCTCTGACTATGTCTCTTTGTAGTTAGTGGACTTAAATCAAGGAAAGGCGACTTGTTATAGTCCAAAGTTTTGTTCATCGTGGTAGCTAAACACCGAAACAACAACAGCAATATTAAAAAGTTCCAAATGAGAAACGTTCGGGCTTGAATACCTTTCATATTTCTGAGATTAAATCAAGTTCAAAGGAAAACGATCTGAAATCCGATACCTTAGGAATAGCAAATTTAGAGGCTTTTTATAGATAACGAGGCGCTGTAGAACTTCCCTGACAATTTGTTCCAAACCTACGTTGCTTCAAAGCAGCATTAGATATTAAATAAATTGCCGAATGTGATATAATGCGCCTTATATAACGTCTTCAAATATTTTACAGTTTTCTTTGCCCATTTTATTTCCTTTTGTCTTTCAGCCATCGTTCTACCCGACTACCTTTTGCATTAATTTATAAAAGAATGTGGACTAACGCCCTGACTTTTGCCTACAATTCAAGATCGGACATGATTCCCTGCATCCTATGTCCAGCACAGTTAATCCACTTCCCATATTCTACCCTATGGGACTGAGGGACTTAAAGTACTGAAAAATGGGGGAACAAACCGTCTTCTGCGCAAATCCCTTTCGCGCAACAATAACCTTTAAGCATGACGTCCGGGGACGATCAGTATTCACGTCGAAGGCCGGAGATGGCAATTTCCCTAGCGGCGCACGGCGGGAACGAGAGGTTGAAGAAAAGAATAAAAAATCCTAAATCCTTCAAATACAGTAAGGGCATTGCCTTCAAATCCCCCTAACTTTCGATTTTTTTACAAGGAAATTCCACATGAAGAATAAATAACTGAGCAATCCGCTTTTTTAGTTGGAAAGAGGGACTTTGCGGTATTCCTAATACCTTTAAGCTCTTCTTGTAAAATTTCCCCTAGCTCGCCTGAGACATTAAAAAAGATAAATATGGTTCAAACGTACTATATTTATTTTATGCACCTGACTTTATACTTTCTCTATAGAACGCATCAATTTTTCTGCTATGCAGTTTTCCTTCGTAACTGTATCTCTGTAAATAACAAATGGGCTTTTTTTTTTTTCAGAATATGGAATCACGCAACTCAGCATCTTTCCCTGCTTTGCGAATTCTATTATACGATTCACGAGTGAATTCATAAATCAGGAAATAAGAAACGTGATTGTGTGTGTTTTCTTCCTGTAGGAATAGGACGTGCTTTGTACCTTCCATTCTACTTAGATACAAAAACGATCAGAGGTAACCATCAAACATCACTCCAGTGATTTCAAATTGGGACTCAACACTAATACTCCTTAAATGTAAACGCTTTTTAAAATAAAATTGTTTGTTAGGAAAATGGCATTTATATTTTATTGACCAGTCAAACACAAGGTAAGGACATTGACAAAAGTTTTAAATACCAAAGAAATGTCTTCAAATGGCCATATTCACGTCTAAAAATATCCTTTAAACTGGGTAACCTCTACGGTGAACAAAATAAATAAAAGATATATTTAAAATATGTTGTTCCATGGAAAGTAATTCGGCTTTACGAAATATAAAGAAGCATTTTTAAAATCTTTTTACTTAATCAAATGCATAATTTTTTTTTGGAGGTTTAGCTACCACTCTGAGCAACTCGATGTGATGAGTCACCCGTCCCTAATTTAGGGCCACTTGCTCTAGTCAAGGTAGAGAGCCAGCGTCGTAAGACAAACACAAGAGCCATGTCTCACCGGGATTTGAATCCGGACCAATCTCGGGCGAATAGTCAGAAACCAGCGCTTATTCCATCATACGCGGCGACCATCATGGTGGATCAAGTCGAATCGTGACTCGTCAAAAAAGACGATCTGTTGCCAATCAGTGCGCCAATGTCTGTGTTCTAGACCACATTGCAGCCACAGGCATCTGGGGTTGAAGGGCAAAGGAAATGGCAAGCAATGGGCTGCTAGCGCCCAGTCCTCTGTTAAGCAGACGGTATCGAAATGTACCGGAGGACAAAGCCTGATCTAAGACAGTGTGCTGCACTGGCACCGTGGATGTCTCTGTGCGATCGGTCACGGCCATGCGGTAGTTGAGGTGTCTATCATCTCATGTAGTCGTGCGATTTTGAGGTTTATTTCCCTGATTTATGTGCGTCCGAGCCTTATCTGTCCAATAACGCCACGTTCGCATCACTATACCGGCGTTTTGTCCCCTTACGAGCGTCAATTTTGCGGTACAAAAAATTCAGCTTCTTCTATTCCAACAATCTTTATTCGCTCAAAGTCCGTTAGGTGTTAATTATGCCACCATCTTCGGCGACGGGAGTAGTGATACACAAGAGACACCCTTTTGACTCATTTGTTCGCTTCTACGCCTTCACTAGTTTCAACATGAGATCAGCTCAGATCATATGTGGAGGATTTTAGGGCGGGAGTGTCTGACCCCAGGTCTTAAACAACCCTTAGAAATAGGAAGCTAGGAGATTCGGGCTAGAGTGCCCGATAAGAAAGTGACATGGAAGCGAGGTAGAAAGGGGGAGGAAGACTAGTACCCGGGAGTCCGACGGCTTAACGTGCTCATCCGACCCACAGCGGTATTTAGTGGTTCGAACGTTCGTACTTGCCCAGGATCGAACCTGAGGTTATCTCCATGGCAGTCACGAACGCTGACCACTAGGCCACCCGCGGCCCTTGGTTTCATCATCTCGTTTGAGCTAGCTTTTTATACCCAAGAACGGACAAGACCGCATGCGCATTTTCACTGACAGTTTAATCACATGCATGCACCAACTTGTTGTACATATGCTGTAAGTTTCAAGCTAATAGCAGCAGTCCTTCATGGTGTTGCAATTTCCACAAGCAGTAGTGTATTTCCATCACACTATTAGTAACGAACGTTACGCAGACATTTGTTCTTCACGTTATTAAGGACTCTAATTGTTGAGAGCAGCTCAATTATGCAGTCATACTAAAATATTATTTTACAAACTAAAACTGAATAATAGGCATTTCAAGAGTTCTGCAGGTTCAAAGTTCCTACCTTGTTGGTATGCTACCCCAGAAGATTATACTGCTGTTATCCTTTCACCCAGAGATAGAGTATTACGGCTCAGCCTTGAGTGCACCTGCATTAAGTTTTATCCACATACGAATATGTTGACCAGCTCTTGAATGTCAAAATATTCTCAGAACAGTTTTCAACGTAACGCGGACACGATCTTGAAGGTATACTTCATTAGACTTTAAATTATAAGGATTGCTCATTAAATAATAATAATAAACAAAAAAGTTGACACCGAATTTTCGGGTGTAATAAGCATGTCTTTTGAATCCGTTCTGACGCAAATTAATTTATCAAAGCTATTCAAAGTCAATGGAACCGGTATGGAAAACAATAGATCTGACCAAAGAAAGAAGATTTTCAATCGGGTTTTTAATCCCTCAGATATTGCTGTAAACGGAATCGTGAGCTTACAAACTCTTAAAAACAGAGATATCGACAAAAATAAGATGTGACTTTACGTCCCCTGGTGGGAAAAACATGCATTATT
The DNA here is from genome assembly GCA_039090855.1 of Macrothele yani. Taxonomy (NCBI): domain Eukaryota; kingdom Metazoa; phylum Arthropoda; class Arachnida; order Araneae; family Macrothelidae; genus Macrothele; species Macrothele yani. The sequence continues at coordinate 162,881,618 of CM077029.1, read as the reverse complement.
TTAGGAAGAAAGTATTCTCAAAAGGTTTATCCGTATAAGCGGTATCGGTCGAAGAAAAAATTAGTCGAGTTTTCAGGAGCCCAGATTTAGCAACAAATATTTCAGAAGCAGAAATTAACACATATGACCCCTGGTGGCTAAACCATTCTTTACCAAACGTTAGAAATTATGTGAAAAATATTTTTCATGAGGTCTTGTATGCGATACAGGAAGAATTTTTTCAAATCAGAGCTTTAGGAGCAGAAATAACTAAGAAAACGCAATTTACCTTTGTGCCCCCTAGCGGAAAGTATATGAGTGTATGATTTACTTGAAAATTTTGAATTTATAGAAAAACATTTCGCATCGGAAACACTATCCAACAAAGAAGGAATTTTTCAAATCCTACTCATAGAAGTAGAGATATTGACAAAAATAATATATACATCTACGCCCCCTGGCGTAGAAACCATGCATTTTTTCAAGAAGAAAATTTTCCTAAAAGGTTTATCGACATGAGTAGTGTCGGTCAAAAAACGACGTTTTTTTCAATCGAGAATTTAGAAACTCATATTTTGCTGCAAATACAACAGAAGCGGAAATTAAGATTTACGCCCTCTGGTGGCCAAACTATTTTTTTACAAAAATTAGAAATTATGTGCAAACGATTTCCCATCAGGAGCTGTATCCGGTGCCGAAAGAAGTTTTCAAATCGGAGATTTAGAGGCAGATATATAGGGGGAAACGCAATTTACCGCTACGCCCCCTAGTGGAAAGTCTATGAATTACTTGAAAATTTTGAAATTATATGAAAAACATGTCACACGGAAAACACTGTCCAACAAAGAAGGAATTTTTCAAATCTTCAAATCTGACTCCTAGAAGTAGAGATATTGAGAAAAATAAGATGTACATCTACGCCCTATGGCGTAGAAACCATGCACTATTTTAAGAAGAAAATGTTTCTAAAAGGTTTGTGGACATGAGTAGTATCGGTCAACAAACGACGTCATTTTAAATCGAGATTTTAGAAGCTCATATTTTGCTGCAAATACAACAGAAGCGGAAATTAAGATTTACGTCCCCTGATGACCAAACCATTTTTTTTACAAAAATTGGAAATTATGTGCAAACGATTTCCCATCAGGAGCTGTATCCGGTGCAGAAAGAATTTTTCAAATCGGAGATTTAGAAGCAGAGATATAGGGGGAAACGCAATTTACCGCTAGGCCCCTAGGGAAAGTCTATGAATTACTTGAAAATTTTGAAATTACAAGAAAAACATGTCAAACGGAAAACAGTATCCAACAAAGAAGGAATTTTTCAAATCGGTCTCCTAGAAGTAGAGATGTTGACAAAAATAAGATGTACATGTACGGCCCATGGCGGAGAAACTGGAATATTTTAAGAAGAAAATATTCCGAAAAGGTTTATCGATGTGAGTGGCATCAGTCCACGAAAGAATTTTTATAATCGATATTTCAGAAGATACGATTTTATGGCAAATACATCAGAAGCAAAATTTAACACTTACGCCCCCTGGTGGCCAAAGTATTCTTTACCAAAAATTTGAAATTATATGCAAAAGATTTTCCATCAGGAGATGTATCCGCGGAAGAAAAAAATTTCAAATCGGAGTTTTAGAAGAAGAGTTATCAGGGAAAATGTAATTTACCTTTACGCCCCCTAGCGGAAAATCTATGCGTAATTTAAAAATGTAACTGTATCTAAAATACTCTTCGACATAAATGGAATCGAAAGATATAAAGTTTTTTTCAATCGGATGTTTAGAAGCAAATATGTGGAATAAAACGTATTTTTTATTTCGACATCATCTGCATTTACGCCCTCTACCGGCGAAATTGTACATCGTAAAAAAACCGAAATAAAGGATCATCATTTGCATATTTCAAGCTTCCCAATGCAAAACGAATTTTTCAAATCGGACTAATAGTTGCAGAGATATCGTGGGTACAGACGGACGGACAAACCGATAACAGAAGCAGGATTTTTTTTTACAAAAGTCGTGCTAAAAATATCAAGCTCAAAGTTAGCTATGATGAGTATATTACAATGATGAGTCCCTAAGTGCGACACCAAAAGATCAACCGGGTGACAGTTGAGCTCGCTCCACTTCCATACCTGTCCGAGGTCTCAAACTCTTTACGCGTTTCACTAGCGGAAATTGCCCGGTATCCTCAGCAGAAGAAAGACAACTGAAATGACATCGACGTAATCTCCAGTGAGTGTGCTTGTGCACATTAAGGTTACGTGTACATGTCCTCAGCTTCAGTATTGGCGGCTTCTATCGGATGTAATTTCATTCTCTTAGGTCAAGTGTTGCTGGGTATTTTCTCGTTTTCTCCTTTTCCGTTTTTTGACAGTCTCTTTTTCGCTTTTTGACAGTCTTCGTCTTCTGGGACAACATGCCAACAAGGTAGAAACTTTGAACGTGCAGAACTCTTGAAATATCTATTGTTCAGTTTTAATTTGCAAAATAATATTTTAGTACTACTGTATAATTGAGCTCCTCTCAACAAAAAAAAGTACTTAATAACGTGAGGAACAGAAGTTTGCGTAACGTTTGTTACTAATAGTGTGAACATTGTACCCACGTGAAACTTGCATTTCATCGAGAGATGAATTACTGGCAAATGCATTTATGTGTATATCTATGTTTTAAAGAAACCGACTGAAAAAAATATTTTACTGCAGCTTGCTACTGGCTAAGATTATGAACCTGTGGCATGCAATTAAAAAATCAGTCTTTCTGCTAGGGATGCATATATGCAAAGTGTTTTGTTGCTGTCACAGCTTTTAAATGTTGTATGCAAAAAATCCTACTGTGTAGCTATTATTACTGTGAAGAATGTTTTGCGCATGCATTTTGCTGTTCCATGATTAGAAGTTCAGCCGCTATGACGAAGAGAAAGGGTACGATAGTGTATAAATCTATTAACATTTGTATCTCGAATTCTAAAAAACTGATTGAAGAAATTTATTTTTGGTCAGATACCGTTGACTATAAATAAATTTTTGAGAGTAGTCTAAATTACGTTAAGACAACGTTCCACGGAAGATTGACAGCCGGATTCATAGGTCAAATACGCATATGATTTCTCCGATTTGTACCTGGACAACTCAGATCCAAATCACACTATTAGACGAAAGCCCGAGCTTATGTCAACTAGCCACCTGAGTGGCCTTCCCAGTTCGAACACCGACGTGTTACAAATCATATGCTCGTGCCCTAGGCGGCATGATGGATAGTCGACCTGATATAACGTATGAATGTGTGTGTGTGATAGAGAAAAGGACAGAGAGAGAGAGAGATGGCTTTTGTATACGCATTTATATATTCTATATATAACCCTATTACAGGTTGTGAAACACAGATTTGCAAGTGACAGAATCGAAACCGCATACTTCTGCTCCGAATCCGAATGCTTCCCAAATAAGCTACACCGACAGAATTTGTTGCCGCAGCGATGCCGTGTTGATATGCGCTTTACATCTGTATTATGTCACAAGGCTTTTATTACACAACGGCCTATCTCATACAAATAGATCGTTACGTAGCTATGAATTCCTGGGTGTAAATGTCTTAAGCGCAGTGTAAAAACTATCAATACCAGCAATAAGGTTCGTAGCCACGGAAGGGTTTTAAGGATTGAAAGAATATCTGAAATGTCGTACCTACATAAAAAGAGGGTAGATAGATCAATGCACTTGTGTAAGTAGTACAGCATATAAGTCAGTATTTGAAAAATGGCTGATGTTAAATAGAAAATTTCGTGTACAAATAAAACGTGGCAGAGAAAAAACTTCGCATGTATACTTACAGTGAAAATTGATTTTTAAATTCGGAACTCCCCTTTCCCTCTTCCAAAAATTCTTTCTGGCTACGGCCCTGACTGCAATTTGTACTAAAATCACAGTGGCGTTTTCCTAAATCGAGGATGTTGACCACTAAATTAGTACCGAAATCGCAGTAGCTTTTTCCTCTCTAAATTGAGGATGTTGTTCACTAAATTAGTACCGAAATCGCAGTGGCTTTTTCCTCTCTAAATTGAGGATGTTGACCACTAAATTAGTACTAAAATCGCAGTGCCTTTTTCCTCTCTAAATTGAGGATGTTGACCACAAAGAAAAACTTCGAATCAAAGTTCCTTTTCATTTCATGATGTTACTGTAAGCAGGAACTTCAACTCTTGTAGTTCTTTGACTCTGAAGAGAGTAAATTCCCAGTAAAGCACATGGTTTACAAAATTTCTTGCGAAGCGGTGTCCATAGCTTATCCAACTCTGAGATGGTTTGTATGAAGAGTAAATGGGCATTTCTACTGTTCTAACAAAAAAGTTCCAAAACCCTGTGAATCAGATGAGCCAATTCCTGAAATTTCAGCAATGAAGTCCTTAATCACTGAAGTCTGAAGTTCCGAATGTATTGCTGCTATTATGGGAAGGCGAGTGAACTCCAGAATGTTGAAGATTTCAAGAAGCGTTCTCGATCACACACGCGACCACCACCACCATCTCTTCTGCTTCATTTTCGCCACTTCGTGATACCCATCTCCCTTTCATATGAGCCGACCACAACCACAAATAATATATATATCAGACTCCCGCTATTGATTAATTTCTGTGTTGAAATAATCTTCAACTTATGTTTCAACTAACTACAGAAGATGTTTACACATTTTTAGAACGAATTTGCAGCAATATAATTAATGTTTAAAATAAATTTATTTATTTCTTAAATGTTCTATCTGATAGCCCTTAATCTGGACTGTGAGTTTACGTCTAGATTTCCAAGATAAAATTGGTAGGGGTTATTTATTCCACTCCTCTTCTACTGCTTTCCATAGTCCAATTATAGTTTTAGGCCTGCGTTCAGAAAGCCCTCTTTTTAGCACTCCAAAGGCACAAAAGTCCATTGGTGACACACCAGGGGACTTTGAAGGAATATGAGCAAAACATGTGGACTTGATACCCGTCTTTTTTTCACTTTATCGAGAAATAGAATTGTAGACTGACAGAGCAAAAATATACTGCCTTTGTTATCCGCTAGTCAGTGCTGTTCTTAGCCGCCACGGTGGCGCAGTGGTCTAAGTGCTGGCTTCTATTCATTCGTCCGAGATGGGCTCGTGTCCAAAGCTCGGTAAGGCATGCACGTCGGGTTTGTCTTACGGCACTGGCTCTCTCCCTTTCCTAGAATCAGTGCCTTTAAATTAGGAACAAGCAACAGCTTATAGCCCATTTAGTTGTTCACAGAACTCATTAAACTCCCAACCCCCCCAAAAAAGTTAGTAAAATCACGTAATGCATTGATTATGATACGCTTTTTAACATACCAGAAATTATTACTCAAGTCATGTGGATAATGGCTGTGGAATAAATCTCGCTCCTGTGTCCTTAACTTTGACCCCATTTCGATGATATTCAACAGAACCGGTTCACTATACCTCCGGAACAACATGATAAAGTTTTGTTGCAATATAAGCAGTTTTACGCAAGTTATGAGAATAATGGCTGTGGAATAAATCTGGCTTTTGTGCAATGGACTTTGACTCCATTTCGTTGATATTCAACAGAACCGGTTCACTATACCTCCGGAACAACACGGTAAAGTTTTGTCGGAATCCAAGCATTTTAGGTAAGTTATGATGCACAAGGGCAATGGAATGGATCCCACTCCAGTGTCCTGACCTTTGACACCATTTCGCCCATTTTCAATAGGGATCATCCCCAGGTGGTTCCCTACCACATACTAAAATTTCGTCGAAATCGAACCACTTTCACGTGAGTTATCGGGCGGACGGACAAAGCTGGAGCATATACGCTTCTTCAACCCACGGTTGGAAAGCGTAAAAAAGAACGAAAAAAAATCCTGTTTTTAAAGCGCATGCGACACTATTTGCTAAAACGGGATCACCGACCAATCAACTACGTGGAAGGATGTGCTTTAGAGGTATCATAGCGAGAAAAATGAGGTGCATCCATTGCTGTTCTGGCCGTTTTGCAAACCTCAAGGTAAATGCCATTCTCAGCTTCTTCGAGGGATTGCGAAAAGGATGCTATTAATATATACGACAGCTGTGACTTCAAATCGATCATTGCGATTTTGTTGATGTTTCCATCGAATAGAAATATCCGTTTCAGCGGGTTTTAAGCAAATTCTTAGTGAACAGAATATTACATTAGTCCGCTTTTAGAATAATTTGTTATAAACGAATTATTGCGGCGTGTCATGTGTTTAAATCACAACCTAATTGAACGCAAAAAATACATATTTTTTTATTCTCCTTGAGAAATTTAAGTGACCAATCAATAGATAAGTCGATGTGGTGTATAAGTCCAGGCCTGGGCTTCTGAAGTAAAACGCCGGGTCTTGTACACAAGAAATACGATAGTTTGAAATCGGTTTATAGTCCCTAGCTATACCTGTCCATGAGCACTGGCGGAAGACAGCATGATGCCAGCAATCGAGTTGGATGTACACTCGTCTTGCTACGCTCGTTAGATAGTTCCTTTCGAGACACCAGCACATTCGGCTGCTTCATTCGCTGCATGAACTCTAGTCCTTTCAGTTGCAATAATAATAGACAGTAAGGTTTGCGCATCCCGCCTTCCTCACAGATGACTAATTCTGACATCACTTATTGACATCAACATGTGAATCGTAGATCCGAACTATAGCTATCGAGGAAGATGTCTCATCAAAAAGTTTTATAACACAAGCACAGAACAAAAGCTTATGTAAAAGCACATTTACATTAACCCTTTAACCGGCTGGAACGAATTAACTCGGGATTAGCTAAATGGGCTGAAATCAGTTTTAAACGAGTATATTCGCTGTCTAAGAAGTGGGCCGAACACGGCTGGAATGAGTGAACCTGTGCATTAGAAAATGTTTGTTTTCCTCTTACCTCTTAGTTTTGTTTTTGAAGTGGCGATTAAGAGAAGATGATTGACAGTAATCGTTTTTGACTGGTTTCTTTCTAAAAGAACTATAACAATGTCAACGGACCTAAGAAAGGAGAGAGATGTTGGAGTCACTTGTTTCTTCCCAGTGGCATGATGTCCGAGTCAAGGGAACTGGCCCTTCCGCATTATACCTTCAGTCATGAAGCAGAGAATAAAAAAGTATATAATGGAGCAGAGAATAAAGGTATATAGAATGGAGCAGAGAATAAAGGTATATAGAATGGAGCAGAGAATAGAGAAAGTCAGAAAGAGCAGAGAATAAGGTCTATAGATGGAGCAGAGACTAAAGGACAATAGGGTGGAACAGAGAAACAAGGACTGAAAGCACAAAAGGAATTATCTTGCCGTAGCTCACAGCGGCTATGTGAACTTTTTTGTTTGAAGAGCGCAGATTTTCGTTTAGTTACATCGGCCTCTTAAAGGGTTAAATACAGAAAAAATGCACAGTCAAGTGCATATTTTAGTAATGGATATCATATGCTTCCTTCCTGGGGTTGGTAGATTTTATGGTATTGCGATGATTTCTCGTTCTTTCAGATTTGTGCGAGTAGATTGGAGTTTGGGTAATTCCAATTCGGTATTTGGTGCGACCAGACCAGGTTTTGTTATGCCTGTCCTGGTCAAACTTACTCTGTTTTGCTGCTCCTCAGAGGCATGGTGAAGGATAAGTGATATCGTTGATACAGGGCTGAGCCTGGGTAACACTTTATACACATTTTATTTATGTACATGGATACCCTTCTGCAGGGAGTGATTTCAACTGATGACACGAATGATGAGGATAAAATTCAGATGTCGAAGTACCACGGTTCTCGATTTTGAGCAAACCAACATCGCAGCACGATCAGAGTTCATTCAATATAGTCCTGTACTGTATTTGTGCATACATATGGCATTGAGAATTTATCACAATATCACTTTAATTTGCTGTTTTCTAGTATGCAGGATCTCGGAGGATTTTCCATGGCAGACCGCAGACTGTCATCAGACGATTCCTAGATATTACAGATTCAGCCGCAGGTAATGCCGTGTATATTCCCTAGTGGACTTAACCAGCAGGTAGGCTCCTAACATATAGCTAGTCAGCCGCAGCCGATTAGCTTTCGTACATCTTGTGCATTCTCATCCCGAGAGCAATGACGACAGTTCGACTCTCCTGTTTCCTATCCGAGCGAGAAGTGTTCCGCGCAAGTTCGTTATAACATTTTCCTGCTCAAACTCTGCTGCCCGGACCTCGGTTGACCAATCTTGTAACCGCACTCCTTTGCAGCTGAGAATCACGTTGTAAGCATCGTATACTCCTACGCCTGTCTCTAGCTGCCCGAAACTTTCTGAACTACGATGGGATCCCTATGATTTGTGAACTTCTGGCTCAATGAAGAATTCACCAAGAAAATAATTTCCTTCTCCCTTCTTCTCTCTGTGGGACCCTGGCACACAATATGGCCGACTTGTCGTTTTTCCTCCTACAGGGCAAAAATGGTGTTCCGTCTCCCATTTTGGATTTTTTTCCATTTTCTTGTCTTAAATATTTTCACATCATCACAATGGAGATTTCGAAAATACCTCTCTCACATGTTTGTTACGTAAAGGGAGGGAAAAACGTTAATTTAGTTACAAGGGTAATTTTTGCTACTTTTGTATAAATTTAAAAGGGAAAACACACAGCAATACTTATTATTGTAATATAATAAATAATTCCTTTATGAGGAATAGGAAAAGCATCTCGGCAACATTCCCCAAATTTTTTAAATTAAAAATTGAAAACATTATGCGTTAAAAAATCTGGCAAAATTTATGAAGATTGTTCCAGGTGGTTTGCGAATAATAACTCCGACACGCTGCTATGATGCAGATACAGAGAAACATGGCGATTAGGTAGTCTTACGATGGCGCTTTGGACAGTGACGTCACAAAGCAATCACCGGAAGTGCAGGAGGAGCTTAACCTTGATAATACCTTATGGCCATTCATTTACGTTTTCCTTCCGACTCATCTTTCACGGCAGGAACAGGTCGTGGTCGTAGCTCCAATGAGAATAATGGACACCACTAGCACATGCAAGTTTATATGCTTATCTGTAGTGCTGAATTACTGCAAGCTCTAAATCTACTGGTTCATGAATTTAACATTGTTGTCCACGATGGAGGTCTCTAACGTTCTGTCTGGTGTGCTTGCTAATATCCGCAAAAGCAAGAGGTTTTTGAAAAAAGTTTAACAATTTCAGTGTCTGAAACGGAGATACGGCGAAACTAAGAATCTAAAGTTACGCCACCTGGTGGAATTATTCTGCATAAAAAATGCTCGAAAGTGCATGAGATACTTATCACTTAATTACAGCTATCACAAAAAGAATACATTTAAAAAAATACCCTGTGTACAAGTTGAGATATATCGTCAAATGAAAATATTCATTACATAACCTCGCCAAAAATGTGCTTTCGTGCGGCAAAGTAGTATAATTGCGCATCATATACCTCAAAAACTGCACAATGTTTTGAGGGATTTCATAACTGAATGGAAAAAAGAAATCCCATTAAAACTTTTGCAGGAGCAAACATTGTAAAACAAAGAGACAAAAATAGTTCTACGCCACCTAGCGGAGGAAATATGCAGACATACAAACTTGCGTATTATCCTCATACTTTGTACATCCGTTGCGAGAAGTATTCTTTCAGTTCGGCACATTCAACAGGCAAACTTATCCATGGTCGTTTCCTTTGTTTCAAAGTACTCAGCTCAAAAATTTTTGAATACTTTTCTACTTCTAGAGACTAAGGAAAAGCCAACTTTTCAGGATTTTGTCCAACAATCAGCAGGGGGAAAAAAAGCAATAGTTTAAAAAAAAATATTTTTTGTTTCTTTTTGTGTTTTCTAATCACCTTTTGTACATTAGTGTTAGAACAGTTTTGGGGTATTTTTTCTTTTAGCGTTTGTCTGTATTTAAGAGACGTTTTTTATAAATTTCCAATAGAGTTATTCGCTGCTGGTAATGTGACGTGATAAGACACTTGTCTGCTGCTTTGTTAGGGATAACAAAGGCGCCAATACGACGGTCGCTTATCCGGATTCTTACATGCCGAGGCTTTCTTTAATCTGCAGTATCTAATGACAAAAATGGCGTAGCAGACACATGAATTGAAGCTATCGATGTTTCTGTGGGTTAAGCGAGTTTTAGTCGGCACACATATTGTTGTTCCATCGTTGTGTTTCCTGCCACACAAAGACCTATGCAGACAATTCATGCTGCGGCAGAAGAAAAAATCAAGAAGAAGATTTTTTAGGGCTTCAGACGATTCTTTCTCCAACCATTAACTACTAATTTGTTTTCAACTGTTCTTACAGCCGTGAATTTCTGTGTATCTAGAAATAAAAGAAGCTGGCGAAAATCACAAAACTCGGTTTCAGTAACTTTCTGCAACTTCTTATTCCATTCTGTTCAATTTTTTAGGGTAACTAAATGTAGTGCATTCAAAGCTGAACAAAGATAAACCGTATTTATTGATGATACTACGTATTGTTCGAAAATTGCAGAATCTCATGTTCATGTTCAGATATCTAGATTTAATCGCAGTGATATTCAGCACCGAATGATCTTTGAATTATTATAAATATTTCGTAAGGGATAACATACACCATATTGACAAAAGTCACCGGACACCCCATCAAAAGCAAATGAACGGATCCTCTGCGTTGTTAAGATGCGCGGTACAGCTGCAAACGCTATAAAAACAAGCCTGCAGCTGACCGCGATCATATCGCATTGTGAGGTTGAGTGAAAATGTCGCGGCGGGGGAGAACTGACTTTGAGAAAGGAAAGATTGTTGGGTGCTATATTAGTGGGCTGTCCATAAGAGAAACAGAGAGGCGCCTAAATATACCCAAGTCAACTGTTTTCGATGTACTGTATAAATGGAAGACACATGGCACACCTGAAACAGCAGAACGTAACGACACACCAAAGAACATCAGTGATAGAGGACGTCGAAGCCTCAGGAGAGTCGTTATAGCTAATCGACGGAGTACTGCACAAGACGTCAGTGTACAGGTGAGTAAAAATGCTTGGACCTCGGTATGTACACGTACCATAAGCAGACAACTTCATTCCATGGGTTACCGTGGTCGTACGGCTGCTCATAAACCTTTCATATCCACTCGGAATGCTACTCGTCATTTAGCATGGTTTAAAGAACATTTTTCGTGGACCGTAGATCAATGCAAACAGGTCCTATGGGCTGATGAAACCAGATACACAATCTAACAGTCTTATGGCAGTGTGTGGGTATGGCGGCAGCGTGGGAAACGCTATTTACCATAGTGTACTGTTTCTGCGGTCACGTTTGGAGCTGGCACTGTACTCGTGTGGAGGTGTTTTTCGTGGTATGGTCCCAGTCCATTGGTTATCGTAGACAAACCTGTTAACCAGCATGTCTACCTCGATATTATGGACAATTATGTCCTACCAACTTTGTGGCAATACTATGGAACCGAGCCTTGTTGGTACCAGCAGGATAATGCACCGAGCCATAAATCAAAGGTTGTTATGGCGTGGTGTGGGACGATAATTCCGTATCGTGTGTGAACTGGTTAGCACAGAGCCCTGATCTCAATCCCATAGAGCAATTATGAGATGAATTAGAGCGCCGCATAAGAAGTTTGGAACCAAGGCCTACTACTAAGCAACAGTTAGCGTCAGCATTATGTACTGAATGGGAGCGCATACCTATCGCTGTGTTCCAGAACCTTGTGGAAAGCATGTCTCGAAGAGTCAGTGCGTGCATAAAGGCCAAAGGTCGACGGACACAGTATTAATGTATGTCAATAAATGCTGTATTGTGTTTCTCTTCTAGGTGTCCGGTGACTTTTGTCAATATAGTGCATTTACAGAAAGCATGTTTATATACAGCAACACATCTAGATTCTATAATGATGACTTTCCAAGTAATATTCCAACACCTTGGAAAATGCTACTCTCTAGGACTAATCATGCTGACATAGCCTAATTTACGGGACTTATTGTTCAACCAAAAGATCTACGGACTACGACATAAACTTTTAGTACGCATGTGTTATGACATGTGCCGTAACAGCCCACACATAATGTATAGATTTCTTCCTAATAGTATTGTTCCATTAAGTGTATATGCATCTGAAGCTAAACCCGAGTCGGGTTTGAAAGATCAAAAGTGTTTTAATCTATGATTTTAGTTAAGCGATATTTTAATTGTCATAGTTTTTAAATGCTATCTTTTTACAATCGTGCAAAGACGGCGTTTGTTAAGAAGTATGATCTTTGAATTAATGTTTCGAATAGTGATCTCAGAAATCATTACCACTCGGGAATTCATTCATCATGCATGCAAAATAATCATTCAGTTGCCAAATTGTCACTATGGTCAATCAGTAAAGCATGTGTTTCAGGGATCTCGTGTTTATGACCAAAACGCTTTCAAGACCACAGCTGTTTATGACAAATTTCCCCAAAGAGCGAGAGCTCTCCATCACTCACCGTTCACGAACGCCAGACTGTTCAAATGAATGGTGTTCACGTATTATTTCCATTCTTCGCCCATCATTGGTCACGCTATGAGCATTTCTCTCACACTTCGCATATAAAGAGCGCCATTAATTTAGAAGTAACCATGGGGGCACCATACACTCTCTCTCTAGCTGACTTTTAGAATCTTCTCAACAATCTATTAACAGTTCCGATAAAGATTAGCGCCTCTTTGACCTTCAACCAGCCGGCTTTTGCTCCCGTATGCTTCGTGCGAACATTTCTCTCATTAAGCGTCCACTGGTGTTTGCGTCACGTGAGTTCTTTTCTCATAAGTGACCACTGATTTTTTTGTTTTGTATTTTTATAAAAACCGCTTTGATGCCAGTGCGGTTTTCGCCTAATTTGATTTGTAACTATATACACTCATCGTCAAAAAATAGCTGCACCCAGAAGGATGTGTCGGACTGCAATGCTGTAAATGTTACTTGGAACAATAAATGATTAAACATTGAGACTGATATGGGCAATATTTATTGAGCTACATGCCAATAAGTAGTGCGTCTTAGTCTCCATGTTTTCTCACACAGCATGCGAGACGTCTCGTCATGGAGTTGTGCAGGCTTCTAATGGTGTGCCGCGATAAGCCATCTCATGCAGCTTGAATCTTCTCACGCATTTCCTGCAGATTGTGCGGTAGGGGTGGAGTGTGGATAGCGCATCCAATAGCATCCCACGCATTTTCAATCGGCGATAGGTCTGGCCTTGCGGCTGGTAATGACAGAGTGTCAATGCCTTGAAGACAGGCTCTCGAGACAGCAGCAGTAAGCGGACAAGCGTTGTCCTGTTGGAAAATTGCACTGGCTTGAGTATTTCGAAAAGGTAGGGCTACTGGTTGCAGGACACCTCAATAACGTAACGTCGGACTGTCAAAGTGCCTGTAATGAACACCAAAGGTGATCTGGCATCGTAGGCAATTGCACCCTACACCATGACACCAGGTCTTCTGTACGTGTGACGCTCGACAACAAACCGTTCATCTTGGCGCTGACCACGGTGCTTCCACACACGGATTCATTGGTCGTCTCCTGCAAGACAAAAGCGAGACTCGACACTGATGATCACCCTTTGCCATTCTGAGTGGCTCCTTGAGAGTCCGACACGACACCATTTCAGTCTTTGGAAATAATGAACTGGCGTTAAGGACAGTCGTAACGGTGTGCGTGCGTGTAGTCTTACGTCATGCAGCCAACTGTCAATGGGGCTGGCACTAATTGGGCTATGCATGGAAGGCACTACTGCTTGCCGAACATCCGCAACCCGCCAATAGCGTCCTATGGTGATATCCGTACCGCCAGTGTGGCGCGCAATACGGCGGTAAGACCATTCCGCTTCGCGGAGCGCTATGATACGGTCCCTCTCGAACTTCTCCAACTGCTCGAATTGCTTCCGAACTTTCCTACGAGGCATACTTAACTTGCAAAGGATGAAACTAACAGAGCAGTACGAGTTAGAATGGCAAAGTCTCTCACATTGATTTCCGTTATGAATAGCTTGCCACTCCAACGAGTTCTAATCTATGCTTTGGCAACAATGACAGCGAGTGAAATAAAAACTACATCGAAAGTAGTTTGGCGTGCTGTGAGGGATGTTATGATCATGAAAGGATTTCCTGATTGATATACACTGTACTGACAAAAGTCCCAGGACACCTAGAAGATAAACACAACTTAGCATTTATTGACATACAATATTACGGTGTCGGTCCACCTGTTGGTCGTTGAAAGAACTTGCCTCGCCATTGCAAATGGCGTCTTCGCCTGGATTGGCTGATACCCTTGTCTCTCACTTCAAGGCTCTTCCCAATGCCATGCCGTCATCTGTCGCGGCTTCTGGTTTTCTCACTGACGTCAATCATCCACCTGCTGACTGCATGATGGATAATTCTTCTTCTGTTGGTGATGCCTCTACCTCTCTGCCTCCCAATGTGCTGACGGCTTTGTGCGGCCGACGTCATCGAAAGCTGTCTTAGATGCTACATCTGACGTTGCTCCTCATCCTTCCCTCATGCCTTCGCCTGCAGACGCGGCACAGCGTTCTTTAACAGCCTCTGCGAATACCTACGCGTCTATTGCCTCGTCAACATCTCTACCATCCTCTACTTACACGGTAAGTGCACTTGATTATCATGTTACCTTTCGACGTAATGAAGTTCTAATTGAAGTTCCCGAAGATTCTCCGGCTGGACGGCAAATGAACTCCGCCCTAGGACTTGGAGTCTTCTTTGAAGCATTGCCGCATACTCCACTGAAATCATACTGTTCTGCCCTTCAGACATTTCTGCCCTCCGGGGCCATTACTCATTTGACTAGAAAGCCTCGGATTGTTGTCGTGTATTTTGCGCATCTTGATTTGTTGCACAGGTGTCAGCACAAGGTATTCACTTGGGTTCTCGTAATCTGCTTCCACAGCCCATTGCCCTACGCCCTGTTCTCGTTACATTTCATCCTGTGCCTCATGTCACCAATGCGATACTTCATGCTGCCCTAGGCCGATTTGGAAAGGTGATTGGCCAAATCACGACGCTCTCATCTGCACCTAAATGTCCTCCCAATCGATCGATTGGAAGTTTTCGCCGCCAGGCCCGAGTTGTTTTCTCCTCAGTTGCTCTTCGACGTGCTTGCCCATCTGATCTCATTGTTCGATGTGGACATCACCATCGTCGCATTCAGTTCTCAATTGAAACATCCTCTCCTCCTGCCCCTCGGCCTTCCAATGGTGTTCCGGCAGAGTTCTCAACTTCAGCTTCTTTGCCATTTTCTCCTGATACCAATTCTTCTTACCATTCAACTGCAGACCCTGGTCAACTCTCTTCTTCCGTTTCAGCTTTGTCATCTTCTCAAACCGACTCTACTCAAAAACCGGTTACAGCCATTGATCAACACCCGTCTCCTCGAAAGTCAGTTACAGCTCCTGGTCAACGCTCGTGTACTGCTTCAGCTCCCCTGTCCTCTTCTCCTAGGACTGACTCTCGCCAACAGTCAGTCACAGCCCATGGTCAACGCTCGTATCCTGCTTCATGTATATCCAGTGACCCCTTGCATGAGACGTCCATGGATGTGCCATCAACTTCTACGACTCCTCAACAACCGACTGCTTTGACCTCTGTACCTGGTCCTCCATGCGGTCCATTGGTCGGTTCTGCTTTTACCTTTCCCAACAGTGCTTCATGTTCTGCAGTTCCTGATCCCAGACTATCGCCATCGCCATCATCTACTCCTCCTGTCAAGAAAGTGTGTACTTCCTCTCCTCACGACTGTACACTTCGCCCAAGATCAAGTCTTGCACCGCCAGCTTCTACAGCCGAATCCGATACATCTGCTGCGGTGTTCCATTCAGCTCCTCCTTTCGTGGAGGAACAGCTATCGGTGCTCCTACAGTCTTATCAGCTCCCGCCTTCACCGCTCACTATGTCAGAAGTTCATCGCTTCTTTTTCACGCCACCGCGTAAACATAATACCAAACAGTTTCTAGGTCGCCATAAGCGCGCCCGCTGGAAGCTCATCTATAAACAACTCTGCCCGTATTATGATAACCTGCATTCTCTACAAAAAGACTATCCTTCTCTCTGACCCTGGCTAGGGTGTGCCAATCGTCGGTTGAACATGCTTGAACTGAAAGCGCTACCAAAAGCCAAAACTGCTCCTTCCGATGAACCAATTTCCCTACCTTCTGATTGCCGCCCCGGTGGCGTAGTGGTCTAAGCGATGGCCTCAGATCATTCGTCCAAATAGGGTCCGGGTTCGAATCCCGGCGAGGCATGGATGCTGTGTTTGTCTTACGGCACTGTCTCTCTCCCTTTCCTGGAACCAGTGACCCTAAATTAGGGACGGGCGACTGTTTATAGCCCATTGAGTTGCTCACAGTGGTGCTTAAACCTCCAAAAAAAAAACCATCTGACTCACAGCACTTCTTCCGCTGATGAACTTGCATAATTACCACCTGATTGACATTTTCTCTCCTCGCAGAGTGTATTTTTACACTCGCCGTCTCAAAGACTGCACTTTATGTATTTGTCTTTCGCATTTACACTCTAGAGTTCATAATTTTGCCCTTGTGTTTTCTTATACATTTTATTGTTCATATATTTTTATACTCCGGTATTCGCAATTTTTCTCACATTACTAATGCCGATTGTGCATCATTGTACATATTCTCATCGTCTGTCATGCACCTTTCCGACCTGCCTCGCTGTTTGCTGTAGTGTGTGCCCCGGTTTCCAGTGCTCATTGTAAATATCATTGTCATTTGCTTTCTGACACACCTCGCACTTGTGCTGTAGCGTGTGTTCCGATGCAAAGCGCCCCGTACTTATTGCATTATGTCTTGTTTTTCTCCCGACTTTCTCGATGTATATTCCCTGAGCTATATTAAAGCGAATTATGAAACCACCTTTGGCCTTGATGCATGCACTGATCCTTCGAGACATTATTTCGACAAGGTTTTGGAACACAGCGATAGGTATCCGCTTCTATTCGGTACATAATGCTGCCACTAACTGTTGCTTAGTAGTAGGCCTTGGTTCCAAACTTCTTATTCGGCGCTCTAATTCATCCCATAAATGCTCTGTGGGATTAAGATCAGGGCTATGTACTGGTAAGTTCACGCACGATACGGAATTATCGTCAAACCACGCCGTAACAGTAATAGGTTTATGTTTCGGTGCATCATCTTGTACCAACAAGGCTCGGTTCCATACTATTGCCACAGAGTTGGTAGGGCATAATTATCCAAAATATTGAGGAAGACGTGATGGTTAATAGGTTTGCCCTCGATAACCAATGGATTCGGGAACATATCACAAAAACCACCCAGACACGAGTACACTGCCAGCTCTAAACTTGACCGTAAGAACAGTACTCTGTGGTAAATAGCGTTCCCCGAGCAGCCGCCATACCCACACATGGCCATCAGACTGATGGATCGTGTATTTAGATTCATCAGTCTATAGGACCACTTTCCATTGATCTAAGGTCCATGCTAAACGACGAGTAGCATTCCGAGAGGAGATGAAAGGCTTACGAACAGCCGCACTATCACGGTAACTCATAAAATGAAGTTCTCTGCGAATTGTACGTGTACATACCGAGGCTCCAGCATTTTTACTCACCGTCTTGTGCAGTACGCCGTTGATTAGCTGTAACGACTTTCCTGAGGCTTCGGCGCCTTCTGTCACTGATTATCTTTGGTCTGCCGGCACGCTTTGCTGCTTCAGACACGCGATGTTTTTTCCACTTATTCAGTACATCCAAAACAGTTGACTTGGCATGTTTAAACGCCTCTCGGTTTTTCTTATGGACAACCCACTAATATAACACCCAACAAACTTTCCTTTCTCAAAATCAGTTCTGTCCCACTGCGACATTTTCACTCAACCTCACAGTGTGATATGATCGCGGTGAGCTGCAGGCTTGTTTTTATAGCGTTTGCAGATGTATTGCGCATATTAACAACGCGGCGGATCCGTTCATTTGCTTTTGAAGAGGTGTCCGGTGACTTTTGTCAATATAGTGTAGATTGTCAATATAAAGCAATATAAGCATCCCAAATATAAAGCATCAGAGAAAAAAATTGTCCCCATCTTTGAAATTCCATTTATTGATAATTGACCGAAACGTTTCCCTGACTTCTTATCAAAACATGAAAAACAATATCTGAGGTGAATTATTTCTATAGCAAAGTATGACTCAAATTCAACGGAAAAATAAAAAGCGCTATTGGACTGAAGAGAGGCACGCTATCCTAACAAGCAACATTGCACTTCAACGAACGTCACAAGAAGTTCTCGCTTGTGCTGTTTTCTGTCAGTCTGCAATTTAGCTACTTACTCTATTTACTACCAGCTGGGTTTGTCCCTGGGCTGATTAAAATTTATTTTAAATGAATCAAATGAGGAAGTTTATTAACGCATCTATTCAATCAGGTGAGCAGCTACATTTTGTTTATAAATACACATTTGTCTTAATAATCTTATGAATGTCTAACGCTGCCAGAATTCACTTACGACGAACAAAAAACTATGCTAGATGCCCGGATTATTCTTGTGTAACATTTTCTTTCCAATTAAACTTTTAAAAAGGGGAACCTAGCATTCTCAAATCACGGTCTTTTCTGACCGCCCTCTAAGGATGTATAACATATTTCGGTAGATGGTAGTAGAGTTCCATTATTTCATGAAATGAAAGAGTTAAATTTTCCAGTCAGTACCGTTAGAGAATAGCGTTTTTGCTACACATTGTAATAGCTGAAACATAAAAACTGACCAAGTTGTGAAACAATAAATTTTATTTAATGTAAAACATAATATCTTGCGTCAATTCAACTTAAATGTATTTCCTGACCCTAAAGTTTTAAATTGAATCGTTGTTTGAAGAATCTGCAACTGCAACATGCCAATCTTAACAATGCGTCAAAATATGAGTAAACTGCAAGCGATTCAAAGTCAGGAATCAACAGAATCGGTTACTTCCTAATTAGGTGTCCAAGTTTATTCAGTAGATAGTCGTGACAAAACGATCAACTTTAAAGATATTTAACTTCGCAATATCAAAATAAAGATATAAATCAAGCACACCAAACTACACTGACGGAAAAAAAAAATCCGAACACCACGAAAAAAATAGTTGTACAGGAATGAAATGGCGGCAATACATTTGTATAGGTAACATATTTAATCGATTAAGGTTTCAAGATCACAGCTTATTGTAAGCGCGAGAAGAGCCATTTTAAATGTGAAATGCTGGTACATTAATAACCGGTGTAACCGCCAGAATGTTGAATGCAAGCACACAAACGTTCATGCATTGTGTCGTACAGGTGCTGGATGTCAGTTTGTGGGATGGAGTTCCATGCCTGTTGCACTTTGTCGGTCAATACAGGGACGGTTAATGCTGGTTGGGGTGACGCTGGAATTGTCGTCCAATGATGTCCCATACGTGCTTGATGGGTGAAAGATCTGGTGATCTAGCAGACCACGGCAACATGTCGACCTTCTGTAGAGCATGTTGGGTTACAACAGCGGTATGCGGGCGAGCGTTATCCTGTTGGAAAACAACTCCTGGAATGCTGTTCATGAATGGCAGCACAACAGGTTGAATCACCAGGCAGACTTACAACTGTGCCGTCAATGTGCGTGGAATAACCACGAGATTGCTCCTGCTATCATAGGAAATTGCTCCCCAGACTATAACTCCAGGTGTAGGTCCAGTGTGTCTCGGCTGCAGACAGGTTGGTTGCAGGCGCTCACCTGGCCTCCTTCTAACTAACACACGGCCATCACTGGCACCCAGGCAGAACCGGCTTTCATCAGAAAACACAACAGATCTCCACTCCGTCCTCCAATGAGCTCTAGCTTGACACCACTGACGTCGCAAACGGCAGTGGTTTGGGGTAAAAGGAATGCACGCTACAGGGCGTCTGGCTCGGAGCTGTCCTTCAAGTAACCGATTTGTAACAGTTTGTTGTGTCACTCTGGTGGCAATTGCAGCTTGAATTGCTGCCGCAGACGCGGTACGATGCGCCACGGCCATACGCCGTACACGGCGGTCTTCCCTCTCAGTGGTGCCACGTGGCCAGCCAGAATCCGGTCTTCTTGAGGCAGTACCTTCCCTTGACCACCGCTGCCGACAATCATGCACAGTGGCTACATTCCTGCCAAGTCGTTCTGCAATATTGCGGAAAGAAAATCCACCTTCTCGTAGCCCTATTACACGACCTCGTTCAAACTCCGTGAGCTGTTGATAATGGCTTCTTCGTCCTCTTAAAGGCATTCTTGACTAACATCAACACCCTACGTCGAATCTCAACGATAACTAACGCTCACGAACGTTACAGCGCGTAAATACAACAAACCTACTTTGCATGTTCCGAGGGGCGCTACTAGCGCCACACGTATGCGCCGAGCGCGAAATTTGCATAGACGTCATCCTACAGATGTACTCTCACCGCCTACCAACTGTCGCTTATCTAACACAACCCCTTCTTGGTGTTAGGATTTTTTTCCCTTCAGTGTATTACTTCACTACTTCGACAACACACAACTGTCAGACTTTAACTCACAATAACAACGCGTAATTCAGAATAACTGGTCGTACAATCTTATCTTTCGTTCTGATCTTGCTGGTACATCTCTTATCTCTTTTAGCATCTAGTACATACCACTTGCAGATCTTAGCATGGGGAGAAATAATGTGCCCTTAAGTCAGAAAACATCTAACGCGGAGAAACTAAATTCCATAAGAATACAGAAAGTGAAAATCAAGGTTAAATTAGAAATGTACCTCACAAAATGTATGCAGTTTACAGCACGATGATAATAGGAAAGATTACAACCGCATAACGAACACAAAAAGGATGTGTCTGGTAAGCATCAAATTATGTATCTGAAAACAGGGAAATTACATGACTCGGTTGCTTTGACGAGCAAGGAGATGAAGGTAGTTGTTTACTGCATCAATTTCAAAGGAAGAGGCATAGGAGAAATTGTAGAAATGCCATCACTGCTGAAGAACTTCATTGAAAACCTGTGGATCCCATCCATTTGCGAATCCGCCCTGCGTATGGATGAAATTCTTCTGGATGTGAGTTATATTGTGACCACACTGTTCTAAATCATCATCAAGCACTCTCAATCCATTGCTGGGTGAAAATCATCCCAAGATTGTCCAGAGCTCCTTATCTTGATAAGTTTTCCCTCTATATCACTCTGACATGGGCCAAATGTGTCCACTCGTTCTTTCGCTGTTCTTCGGTATCCAGTCAATATTTCAACTGCTCAACGGTGGTCAGTTCTTCTCTCAAAATGTCCAGCTCATTTTCACTGGAGGGTCTTTATTTTGATCATGATGTCATGAACTCTGTCATTTTTCTGATCCACGAGTTCCTGTTTCTACTGCTGTACGTTACACTAATCATACACCACTTTACGCCTGTTTTAGTTGTCCGCAGCCTTTGTATATGCCATTTCCTACGCTTCCCAACCCTAGGTTAAAAAAGCGTATATGCTCCAGCTTTGCTTGTCTGTCTGTGCGCTCGATAACTTGCGTAAAAATGGTTCGATTTCGATGAATTCGGCAGGGCACAACCTGGGGACGAACCCTATTGAAAATGGGTGAAATGGGTTGAAAGGACAGGACATAAGGGCGGGATCCATTTCATCTCCCTTATTCGTCATAACGTACGTGAAAATGCCTCTGTTGTGACAAAACTTTAGCATGTTGTTTCGGAGGTATACTGAACCGGTTCTGTTGAATATAATCGAAATGAGGTCAAAGGTCAGGGCACAGGAGCGAGAATTATTCCACAGCCATTATCATCATAACTTGACTAAAAGTGATTCTATTGCGACAAAACTTTAGTATGTTGTTCCGGAGGTATACTGAACCAATTCTGTTTAATATAATCGAAATGGGGTCAAAGATCAGGGCACAGGAGCGAGATTTATTACACAGCTGGTTATCCTCATAACGTGACTAAAAATGCTTCTATTGTTACAAAACTTTAGTATGTTTTTATTTAGGTATACTGAACCGATTTTGTTTAATATCATCAAAATGAGGTCAAAGTTCAGGGCACAGGAGCCATTATCTTTATAACTTGAGTAATGATTTCCGGTATGTTGGAAAGCGCATCATAATCAATGCATTGCATTATTTTACTACCTTGTTAGTTAAGGTTCATGTGAGAGATCCATTAGTAAGAACTGGAAATCTGTATTGATTAAATGATTTCGTTTTAAAGTGTAATGCTAAATTGATCTCCAAAACCGCACTGCTTCCTCTAAATGGACTCCAGCTAATATTTTTGTATGCATGTAGTAATTTCCTTTTCGATGTAGTCCTCACTTGATTTCTGTCGATCAAGGTAGATTAGGGATGGTATTTCTAAATTTCGCCACAGAAGTATTGTACATCAGTTTTGTTTTCGATAAATTCATCTTTTATTTAAATTCTTTATTCTTGTCAGGAAATTTCGGGTCATGTCTTAAAGTTCTGAGAGGCTGCTTGGAAAATGAGTATATTTTCAGCAAAGCTAAGGTAGGATAAATTATCTTTATTACTCATTATCTCTAAATATAATCCAGGTTCAGTGATTTGAATAGAGTCTGAAATGTGGTAGAAAATAATTTGGGAGACATGGAATCGTCTTACCTCATTCCTGTTCCGATTTCTGTACGTTCCGTATTCTCCAACCGTCGAAACTGTGCTCTTCAATTTTTATAGATATTTTCAACAATATTAACGTATGCACTTTCAATACAGCAGGATTATAAATAATTGTAGCTACGCGTTCTCTGGGAGAACTCGTTGAAAGGACTAATGAATACTGTATAATAATGAACATGTGGGAGAAATAATCTACAGTGCAGAAGCCACTTTACTGGTTCTCTTGGTTGCGCCTCTTCCAGTGGTTTCTTCAAACTTTGTACCCTAGTGAAGATTTTGTAAACGGATATGGGCTTATGGGTCTTTAATTCCTGAGATCCTCGACGTGTCATATTTATAAACGAGGATTGCTGTTGGATTGTTCCACATGTCGATAACCTTGTTTTTGTTCATGCATCCAGTGAGAAATTAAGGGACTGAAGTTACTATTTATTCACAGGGTTTCTGCTTCAACTATGCCTCGGTGGCGCTATGGGTCACTAAGGCCCTTGACCGTTTTCGCAAGGTGCATCCAGTTGGCTCTGTTGCGTGTTTTTTTTTCATCCTTCGGCCAACAAGAGTTGGAAACAAGTCAAAAATTTTGGACCCAGACCTGATCCGGAAAAATTGGTTTTGAACAATAAATTGGAATGTATCGTCTTCATCATCAACGTTGATCCACTGCTGGATGAAGGTCTCCTCAAGTGTGTTCAACAATTGACTGTGTTGGGCCAGTCTCCTCCATCTATTCATCTCGTAGGTTGGCTTCTTCTGGGTCTTTTCCTGTCCCTAGGAGTTAAGTTTAAAATTTCGGTTGTTCTTCGGTGGTCCGTTCTCCTGGCAAATGTCCAACACGCTGCTATTCTAGGGATTTTACCCTAATCATAATGTCTTCCACTCTTGTCATTTTCCTTATCCACGAGTTCTTCTTTTTACCTTTCTTATTTACACCAAACATGCATCTCTATATGCATTTTTTACGCCTTCCAACCGTAGGTTGAAGAAGCGTATATGCTCCAGCTTGGTCCGTCTGCCCGTCCGCACGATAACTCACGTAAACATGGTTCGATTTCGATGAAACTTTGGTATGTGGTAGGGAACCACTGGGGATGAACCCTATTGAAAATGGGTGAAATGAGTTCAAAGGTCAGGACAAAGGAGCCGCATCCCTTACATTGCCCTTATGCGTCATAACTTGCGTAAATATGGTTCAATTTCGATGGAATTTTAGTATATCGTAGGGGACCACCTGGGAATGAACCCTATTGAAAATGGGTGAAGTGGGGGCTAAATGTCAGGACATAAGAGCGGGATGCATTCCATTGCCCTTATGCGTCATACGTGCGTGAAAATGGTTCGATTTCGATGAAACTTTAGTACGTGGTAAGGGACCACCTGGGGACAAACCCTATTGAAAATGGACGAATTGGGGTCAAAGTTCAGGACATAGGATCGGGATCAATTCCATCGCCCTTATCCCATACTATTGAAGGAGCAATTCTTGTATGTATGTATGTAAATTTTATTTTGAAAACTGCTCTAAGGATTTTGATGAAAAACGTTAACCTACGGTTTTCTGCTACTAGAAATCGATTTAGCTTGATCTGGACTTTAGGAAAATTCGTTTACTGAGTTGAATAACCGCCCCGAATTACCACGTGTTTAGTGTCATGGCGTCGTTCCATTAGATGTTGGCGCGCGGTCACGCCATCTGTGTCATTACGTCACGCGTTGTGTGAGGATCCCATTAAAGCTTTATGACGTCGCACTTTTGCGAGCCGATGGTAGCGATTCCCATCTGCCCCATTACGTCACGCGTTGTGTGCGTATGCCCTTCCTCACGATAACTCGCGTAAAAGTCGTTCGATTTCTTTGACATTTTAGTATGTGATTTCTTTGACATTTTAGTATGTACCTTGGGACAAACCCTATTAAAAATGAGTAACATGGGGTCAAAGGTCAGGACATAGGAGCGGACTCACTTACATCACCATTATGCGTCAAAACTTACGTAAAAAGGCTTCGATTTGGATGAAATGTTAGTATGTTGTAGGGGCCTGCCAGGGGACAAATTCTATTGTAAATGGGCGAAATGGGGTCAAAGGTTAGAACACAGGAGCGGGATCAATTCCATAGCCCTTATGCATCAAAACTTACGTAAAAATGCTTCGATTGCTACAAAAGTGTATCATGTTATTTCGGTTGTATACTGAACCGGTTCTGTTGAATATCATCGAAATGGGATCAAAGGTCTGGGCACAGGACCGAGATTTATTCTACAGCCATTTACTCATAACTTGAGTGATAACTTGAGTAATGATTTCTGGTATGTTGGAAAGCGTATCATAATCAATGCAGTGCAGGATTTTACTGACTTGTTCAATTGTCTGCCGTATTTTATCCTTTAAATCCTTCTTCACCTCATCTTCGCAGCTCGGATACGGTCTTCTCTATTCGGGGTTCAGATACAGTGGCATGTCCTGCACATTTGAGTATTCTTGCTTTTACAATTCGGATACTGTGTGAGACTTTGTAATTTTCTTAGTTCTTCATTCTGAAGCATCTTCTACTGATTTTTCAACCCTTCCGAGGTCTTTGGATCAGTACTTCAGAGCTGCAGAGTATGATCCAGAAACTTGCTGACAAGGGTAAAGAAATAGGTTTAAAAATTAACTTTCAGAGGACAAAAAAGAGGTACAATGTTTTTACAAGGAATGAAGATTTATCAGTTGATGGGGAAGAGCTGGAGATAACCAATTCCGACATTTACGTGCAAAGGTTTCCTTACGTATGTTCCTTTCAAATTAGAAGTAGTTCGAGCTCAGAGTTCTTGATCAATACCCAAGTTTTACATTCGGATGTGGTCATTGCTGCTAAATGCTGCAAGTAATCAAGGAAGGGAAATAATGTTTTTCCTTTTTTTTTTTTTTTTTTGATTTACAAATTTGGTGGTTCACCTTGCTGTAAGTATTTAAAGCCTTGACAAAGACTTTCGATGAATGGTTAAAGCTTGGAATCAACATTTTTACAAAAATGAAATTTTTATGAGAGTTAATTAGTATTTTTTCCTTTTCTCCTGCTTGTGCGTATTTTTTGGTTTAGTGATGCATTTTATAATGCAGATTACCATGAAAACAAGAACCTGCAAAAAAGGTCTCGCTATTCACTGCCTCAGTGGAAGACAATTATACTCCAGCCGTAAGTTCCTTTGGTCATTTAAAGTAAATACGGGATTCATTATGTTTCCCTTATACTTTTCTCACAGGGACCGTTCGTTAGTTGGGCTCCGTCTCTGGTTCTTGAAATGTCAGATGACAAACGAATTTAAATAATTTGGAGGAAGGAAACGCGTATTGGCTTATGACTGTCACTGAATTCCAAACAATGCTACGTAAAGCGAGGGAAAGTTAATTTTATAACGTGAAATTGCTTAATGAGCGAAAGAATTCGGAAGATACATCTTGAAACCACACACAGTGCCACTACTACGAAATGAATTTCGTGTATTTCAGGTCTGTTTTGGAGATATTCAGATCGGTTATACGGTAATTAATAAAGCTTAACATGCACGACCGGTTATTCAAAATCGTCTCCTGCAGTAACTCGGAGTATTTGCATTTATGTTGTGATCTGCAAAGTCCTTTATTTAAAATTTTCTACGGAATATTGTCATCAAAAGACTTTATGAACAAGCTTAATTTTTATTGTTTAATCCAGCCATTTACAAAGATGTCTTGCAAAATAGAAAATTTTTTAAGAATTTATTGAGCACAGGTAGTTATTTAAAATACCTCTTCTCCGCGAAAGGGAAAATTACATTTATTAAAAGCCTAAATTAGCCCGAATGAAAAGTTCTAAATTTTTTAAGGCTGGATTTTCGAAGAGTTACGTGTATCCTTCAGCCACGGTTAGCGGGACAGATTTTTCTTTTACATTTCAGACTGCGGCCCTCCGCGTGTCGCTGCACTATACAAATAATTCCACGATGAAATGCAAAAGAGGGACAGATCTGTTTTGAGATAAAAATATATATATATTTCACTGAAACATAAGTAAAATACAAAGAACTGAATGTGAAATACTTTCCGCGTGTCATTACGCGATAGTTTTCTGATATTTTGTCAGTCATATCTACAGCTGTGGATAATAACTGCGAGCTACGATTATTATTCTTCCAAGACATCGTAATTGAACTCCATTCTTTCCATCACCCAACGGCTTACGTGCACCACAAAAGCGAGATAGTGACTACACACCAATCATTATTGAGATTGGATTCCTATGCACAAACTCTCAAGGGTATTGTAACAGTTGGATTTGCTAATGGCAAGAATTTATATGCACAGTCAAGATAACTAATTACTGTTCAATTGTCATGAAGAATTTTGGCCAAAATTGTTATGGATTCCAGATAGATTCTGGTGAGTCGTTGTGCTAATACTTTGAACTATGCTTATCAAAACGTTTGATATTTTTTCCTGTGATATTTTGAGATTGCCTTAAATATGTAAAATCTTAATTATATGTAAGAATTTTATAAAAATAAAAAAATGCGGATAATGAGCTATATGTTCTGAGGTTATTTTGGAATAGAGATTTCTGTGGGGATTGTCTCGGCGAGTCGTTGGTACCTTGTACTGTTAACGTGAGTAACAGTGTTAGCAAGAAAGTTGAATTATTGCATTATGTACGAGATGCTATTACCCAGTTTATATTTTTTTCCAAAAAGAAAAGCATTCACATTGCCACAGTTTCCAACTCCATGTGGTACCATAGACTGTTAAGTACATACTAAATCCATTTCTCCGATTATGAAATACAGAGTCAGAGCTAGCTCTCTAGATACACGTCGAGTAGGTGCTTTTAATGGATTCAGCTTCAGTGTTTTTTTTATTTTTTGTTGTTGTTGTTTTTTTACCAAATTTTATTCACTGCCGTTTTATATTGTTTTATCTTTCTTCCTATCTCACAAAATATTTTAAGGTATGCTTTTAAACATGCTCTTCACCCATACAGGTAAATATTTAAAACGAAACACCCGAGAGTACTGGCCGCTAATGTTGGTGTAACCTATTGAGGGTTAAAAATCCGCAGTGGTTCAGTTCATGCAGAACAAGAAGAGTATGCACTTCGAAATGTAAAAAAAGGAGAAAGCAGTGTTGTAGTAGTACAGTTGCGTAAAAAGATATCACAGCCTCCTGTGAGGATGTGATATCTTCATTGTTTAATAGGGTTTCTTGCAAAATCTGAAGGCTATTGTGAAGAGAATATCTAAAAATCGAATCTAGAAAAAAATGGATGTGCAAAATCTTGGGAAACTAATTTTTATCCAACGCCAATAAATTCGGATTACTAGTACAGTTATGCTATTTTCTACATAGTTGGTGTACACTGAAGTGCCAGAAAAACTGGTACAGACGAGCTTATGCAAAATATATAGCAACGTCACCTATGCGCGTACTGGGTTGCGTCCGCTATTGCGTATATAAAGCGATAGACATCCTTGCCAGCGGTCAGAGCTGTTTTCGGCATGAGAATGACAAGTAATAACGATTTAAGTGATTTACAACGCGGTGTCATAGATGGCGCTCGTGAGATGGGCCATAGTATTTCGGAGTTAGAAACAAAGTTCGGATTTTCGCGGACGACCATTGCAACGGTGTACCGTGAGTACAAAAATTCCGGAAAAACCTCCAACCTACGATGCCAGTGTGGCCGTAAAAAGACATTGGGTGGACGTGACCATCGTCGGCTGTCAAGAATCGTTTCACGCGACAGGCATGCAACACTCTGGCAGGTATCATCGGAATTCAATGCTGGAGCTTCAACAAGCATCAGCGTCCGCACTGTGCAACGTACCCTGCACGATATGGGCTTTGGGAGCCGACACCCAACTCGAGTCTCCTTGATGGGTGCACGACACACAGCTATGCACCTCGCTTGGGCACGGCAACACCGTCACTGGAAACTTGATGACTGGAAACCAGTAGCCTATTCTGACGAGTCACGTTTCCAATTGTGTCGGGCAGATGGAAGGATTCGTGTGGGGCGCAAACCACATGAAGCCATGAATCCCGCCTGTAAACAGGGAACTCTGCCAGCTGGGGGAGGGGGAGGGGGCGTGAAGGTATGGAGTGTGTTTAGCTGGACTTCACTGGGAACGCTGGTACGTCTACAAATGTCTGTGACCGGCCAACGCTATGTGCGCATTTTTTCTGACGTGGTACACCCATTTATGTCCTGCATTCATGCTGATGGGTTGGGCCTGTTCCAACAGGACAATGCACCTCCACACAAGTGTCGGGACGTCATATTATGGTTAAAGGAGCATTCATCTGAGTTTGGGGTGTTGCCATTCCCACCCAAGTTCCCAGATCTGAACGTGATAGAACACATTTGAGATGCCATGCAACGCGCTATTCTACACTGGAATCCGAGACCTCGGAATACACCCGAATGGTGGAACGCACTGCAGGAAGTATGGTGTGCATTGTTTACAGCATATTTCCAGAAGCTAGTGGAGTCCATGCCCCGCCGTAATTTGGCAGTCCTGCGTTTCCGAGGAGGACCTACGAAGTATTAGACTGGTGTACCAGTTTTTCTGGCCCTTCAGTGTATATATCCTCGTTATTAACCTGGAATTCGAACTTCGAACAAAGACAGTGTGACGGAGAGAACAAATATAGATCATCCTTCAAACATGGAAAAATATTATTCGCAAACGCAAGAGGAATGTGGCAAATGCTTTGATTATATGCGGGGAATGTGAGTCTTCACGAAAAACTCACCTATGATCGGAAATTTATCTGTTAGGTGTGTAACTTAATTCTCGGCCACAGGCACGACACTTTGACCGCAAACTATAGCAGATCGTTTACGTACCTAATCAGATAAATAATTCCCATCGTGTTCGACACATTTGAGTCATCGGCTAGGGAGCTGCCGAATGACACTGCGAAAAAAAGAGGGCTGTTTCGAGTTTATAAAGTCATCAATACTGGTGTGGACCTGCTCGACAGAAGTGAAGTGCGTATCACTCAGGTAATGTTGCAGGGAGCGAAAGAGGTGATAATCCGACGGGGCGAAGTCTGGAGAATACGCAGGGTGAGACATCTCCCATCCCAGGTCGGTGATCGTGTTCGAAGTCGCTTTCGCGGTGTGAGGACACGTGTTATCCTGAAGTAACAGGGCCGACGTTCTGCCCTTGCCGGTGTATGGCCTTTTCGCCACTAGTGCGTTACTCACACGAATGAGTTGCTGACAATAACGCTCAGCATTGACCGTTTCACCAGGTTTGAGCAACTCATAGTGTACGACACCGCACTGATCCCACCATATGCACAGCAACAACTTCCTGGCATGGATATTCGGTTCGGAGGAACCGGTGGTAGGCTTACCTGGATAAACCCACGATTCGCGCGGCTTAGGATTATCGTAGAGGATCCACTTCTCATCACAGGTCAAAATCTTGTGGAGAAAATCCTTCTTGAATCTAAAGAGCAAGGACACAGCAACACCGTAGCGGCTAGACTTTTTCGCAGCTGTGAGTTGGTGGGCACCCTACGGCCGTGCGTGTGAATCCGCCCAAGCTTGTGCAGGCGCTTTGCAATGGCTTGCCGTGTTACACCGAGTTCCTGGGCGATCTCTGGCTGTGTGTGACAGGGATACACGTCCAACAGTTGTTACAGTTCCACATCGTCTACTTTCTGTGGCTGTCCCGGACGTCTTACATCACGGAGATCGAAATTTCCTTGCTCAAACCCCTAGAACCATTTTTTACACGTACTGTAGGACACAGCAGCCTCACCCGAAGTAGCACAGATCATTTGCTGGGGTTCCGCGGCAAGTTTCGCAGCTGAAACGCGAACAACAGGCGGTGCCTCAAATGTTGCTTCTCGAACGATCTTGCATTCACCGTCAACTTTCGTCCCTTCTGTCACTACAGCTGTGAGCGGTTACGGTTGCTTGGGAAGCTGTTGGATGGCGCTGCAATCAGCCATTATCGCACACAGCTATTTGCATTTGCCGACGTTCTATAATCGCTTGCGGTTAGGGGCCGAGAATTAAGATGCACACCTAATATATGCATAAGAGACATTTTTGAATAATATGTGGCCGCTTACCGAACCGCTTGAAATTAAAGGATAATGGCGCTCAGCAATATTAGATTTATGTACTAAAACACTGTCATTTACTTGTTGTAATGTTTCTAGTCTTTCATGATGTCGATATTTTATTAAATTTACTAAGTGATGTCTAAATTATTCGTAGAGAAAATAACAGTAAACTAAATTTGACTAATTGCAAATTAACGGTCAGGATCAAAATAATCAGCACTTAGGTTTACTTTAATTGGTTACTTATTGTCCACGAAATAGTAACCAATAACAGGAAGTTGCAGCCACGAGTACACTTTAATTGGGAATACTCAAGATGTAATTCAGACGACACTTAACAGGAAGCTCATATATTTTTCACAAACGTAGAAAACTGCATCAGCAACACGCAATTCATATTATTGTGTAAAACCCACATTTTCCTTATCTGGAATCGGACATTCTTGAACTACACCGACGAAGTCTTATCGCTGCAAGGCGGTGCATGAAATCACACGTTATTTCAGGTCAGCCGACTAACTATGCCTGAAAGAGTTCTCTGTCGAAGAAGGAATTCTGATTAATTCCAGACGACGTGTGGAAGAAGCATCACACATTTTTCGAAGCGTAAGGAAGGAATTCTCATTAATTTCAGACGATAGGTGGAAGAAGCGTCGCACATTTTTCGAAGCCCAAGAAAAAAATTAACATTAATTCCAAACGAGGTGAGGAAGAAGCATCACACCTTGTTCGAAGCGCAAAGAAGGAATTCTCAGACGACGTGTGAAAGAAACATGACACATTTTTTCGAAGTGCAAGTAAGGAATTTACGTTAATTCCACACGACGCATGGAAGAAGCATCACACGTTTTCGAAGCGCAAAGAAGGAATTCTCAGACGACGTGTGAAAGAAACATGACACATTTTTTCGAAGTGCAAGTAAGGAATTCACGTTAATTCCACACGACGCATGGAAGAAGCATCACACGTTTTCGAAGCGTAAGAAAATAATTTTGATCAATTCCAGACAACGTGTGAAAGAAGCATGCATCACACATTTTTCGAAGTTCAAGGAAGCAATTCTCATTAATTCCAGACGATATATGGAAGAAGCGTCACACATTTTTGAACCGAAGTAGAAGGAATTATCATTCATTCCAGACGACGACTGGAAGAAGCGTCACATATTTCTCGAAGTGCAGAGGAAGGAATTCTCATTAATTCCAGCCGACGTGTGGAAGAAGCATCACGTATTTCTCGAAGCTCAAGGAAGCAATTCTCATTAATTCCAGACGATATGTGGAAGAAGCGTCACACATTTTTGAACCGAAGCAGAAGAAATTCTCATTCATTCCAGACGACGACTGGAAGAAGCATCACATATTTCTCGAAGTGCAGAGGAAGGAATTCTCTTTAATTCGAGACGACGTGTGGAAGAAGCATCACGTATTTCTCGAAGCTCAAGGAAGCAATTCTCATTAATTCCAGACGATATGTGGAAGAAGCGTCACACATTTTTGAACCGAAGTAGAAGGAATTCTCATTCATTCCAAACGACGGCTGGAAGAAGCATCACATATTTCTCGAAGTGCAGAGGAAGGAATTCTCAGTAATTCCAGACGACGTGTGGAAGAAGCATCACGTATTTCTCGAAGCTCAAGGAAGCAATTCTCATTCATTCCAGACGATATGTGGAAGAAGCGTCACACATTTTTGAACCGAAGTAGAAGGAATTCTCATTCATTCCAAACGACGGCTGGAAGAAGCGTCACATATTTCTCGAAGTGCAGAGGAAGGAATTCTCATTAATTCCAGCCGACGTGTGGAAGAAGCATCACGTATTTCTCGAAGCTCAAGGAAGCAATTCTCATTAATTCCAGACGATATGTGGAAGAAGCGTCACACATTTTTGAACCGAAGCAGAAGAAATTCTCATTCATTCCAGACGACGACTGGAAGAAGCATCACATATTTCTCAAAGTGCAGAGGAAGGAATTCTCTTTAATTCGAGACGACGTGTGGAAGAAGCATCACGTATTTCTCGATGCTCAAGGAAGCAATTCTCATTAATTCCAGACGATATGTGGAAGAAGCGTCACACATTTTTGAACCGAAGCAGAAGGAATTCTCATTCATTCCAGACGACGACTGGAAGAAGCATCACATATTTCTCGAAGTGCAGAGGAAGGAATTCTCATTAATTCCAGACGACGTGTGGAAGAAGCATCACACAATTTTCTGGAAGCTTACAGCCAGGCAATTTGTTTAACATTCGTGACCCCAATAAAGTGTAAACCCCAAATTTGCCGGTGATGGGATTCGAACCCAAATCTTCTTTCTTCGGAGTCAGATCGCTTGAATTACACCAACGAAGGCTTATCACTGCGACTTGCCGTTTTGAGATGTGCGTCACCTCTAAGATAGGTACGTCACAATATCTTCACAAACATTATATTATCAAAAGTATATCCGTACACTACCAAATATCTAAATATTCGCATAAGTACAAAAAATGGTGGCGCGGGAAGGTGCGCTATAAGTGGGAAGATGCATGTGTAAAGCCGAGATGTTCCGTCGTGTTATCGGTAACTTTGAAGCGGATATACCGCGTAGACGTGAACTTTCCAAGTTCCGGCGTAGGCTGGTCATAAGATGTCATTTGAGCAACGTTTCCATATCGAGCATTTCACCTAAACGAAACATACCAAAATCGACTGTAAAGAGATGTCGTGAAGAGATGGAAGCTGAAAAAAAACCGTTCAGGATGGCAGCACGAACTGACGGAACGTGACAGAACAGCCATGGTAAGAAATGTTAAAAAATCTCGTTCCGTCTTCTGGTCTTTATAACACTGCTGAAGTAGGAAATGCTTGTTATGGCTCGTTTAACACCATAACTATCCCCAGAGAGTTTGCACAGTGTGGGTGTAACGTACCAGGAGATGTGACGTACCTGCCAGAAGGACGCACACGACATAAAGGCAGATAGGAATCAGAATAAAACGTCCGCGTAGCTCAATTGGTAGAGTGACTTATTCCGGAATGAGGGGACCCGGGTTCGAATCCTGGCGCGGACAGAAATGACGGAGAAATTTACTTCGTTGTAATGGCGCCCGAACTATCCGGATGACCCGACCGTTCAAAATCTCGCATTGGTGTGATGTTATTTCCACACCGCGAGATAGGAAAAATCAGAGAATCTCTTCTCCAGCACTTCGAAAAAAAAATAATAATAAGGGGGAGATGATGTAACGTACCAGGAGATGTGACGTACCTGCCAGAAGGACGCACACGACATAAAGGCAGATAGGAATCAGAATAAAACGTCCACGTATCTCAATTGGTAGAGCAACTTATTCCGGAATGAGGGGACCCGGGTTCGAATCCTGGCGTGGACAGAAATGACGGAGAAATTTACTTCGTTATATGGGTTATTATGGTACAACAACTGCACACAAGCCACACATCACTACCGTGAATGCAAAGCGCCGTTTGGAGTGGTATGTCTCCCGTCGTTCTTGGGCTGTGGGCGACTGGAAAGATATTCATTGGAGTCATGAGTCACACTTTTCACTCTTCCAATTTGATGAGCGTGTTTGGAATTGGCGACAGCCCTGTGAACGATTTTCATCAGAATATGTTCTTTCAACATCATCACAGTATGAAGTTGTTTGTTGTGGATGGGACTTGGCTCGTTGGTTATTGTAACACAAACCATGAACTCTGAAGTATACCTCTACGTTCTGGATATTTCTGTCCTACCAGCAACGTGGCAGTGTTATGGAAGTGACCATTGTCTCTACCAGCACAATCGAGCTCACTGCCACACTGCATGGCGCGTCCAGGACTAGTTGGAAAATGAGGAGGAGTTGCTAGACTGCTCTACTCAGAGTACTGATCTTAATCCCATAGAACACCTCTGGGATGAACTGGAGCGACGAATGCGAAATTGACCACAACGACCGTCTTGGCTCTCCACCACTCCGGCAGCAGCTTTTCAGGACGAAAGGCGAGCCACGTGACCTACCAGGAATTGGTTGATAGTATGCCTCGACGTGTTGCCGCTGTTATACAAGCTGACTACTAATTGCGATAATAAAACCATTATTTTTTCAAATCATTGTGGTGTCCGAATTCTTTTGATAGTGTAGTATATATCTGCTGACATAACACGCTGTTCATCTCTCCACTATGAAAACTCTCGTCTTAGCTTTCCAATTTGCCTTCGACCCCTTGTTAGCATTTTAAAAATGTACAACCTGTTTGGAGAAACAATGTGTCGCTCAGTAAGAAAATTTCTAACTGAGAAGTAACGAAATTTACATGAGAAAAGAAAACTCAAAAGGAAAGTTACATTAAAGCTTATACGTCACAAGATTGCTTAGAATTGAAAATATGATGTGAAAGTCAAATTCTTTCTCTGCCGGTGGTGCTACTCGAACTTACATCCTTCTGCTCCGGAGACGAATGCTTTCCCATTTAAGCTTTATGACGAAGTAAGTTTCTCCATTATACACGCCGGGCATCGAATCCGGATCCCTTCACTCCGGAGTAAGTCGCTTTCCCAACTGAGCTACGCTGACGTATGCTCTCGCAGCTATCTGCCTTTATCTCAAGTGCGTCCTGCGGTGCAGGCGCGTCACAGCCACGCTGAGTTGACATGTGCGTCACCTCTGTAATACGCCTCAATGTGCATGATCATGATCCGTCTGTGAAATTAAATTTCGAGAAGTCTTTCTTCTCTTTCAGTTCCAAAACCAACCACGATTGTGATTTCACAGAGTGAGGTATGAATGCGTACGAGTTCCAATAGTAAGCGAAAATATTCGAATGAATTTCTATGTTTATTTATCAAAACTGTATGCCACAGGAGAGAAGTGCTGACGATTTAGAAAAAGTAGATCAAAGAGTGGCAAGCATGAAACCCATGAGCATACGTGGAAAAACACGAAGTACTTTATTCCCCGTATTCCTGTTGAAAATATTTATTTAAAAAGTTTGAAATACACATAGAGCTATACTGGAGTACTCAGGCGTGGAATGCAAGAAAACTCTCAAGTGAATCCCTTCAAAGCTTCTTCCTTTTCTCCCGTGCTTTTGTCCTCAGGATGGAATAGGGGCGAGCTTTGATCCAGGCAATCTCATGACGTTGCGCATTGTTGCTTGCTCTATTCTTTCTGTGATTGACATGGACACAATGCTCTATCCTTTATTCCTCCTTGAGCTCTACACTTTTTTTCTTGACGAAACTTGAAATCTATCAGAATATCTCTAAAATTGAAAGAGGTATGATATGAAATCTTCAATAATTCGAGCTTTTTCTTCAGAACTCCTTTTCAGCTATAATTGTGAATGCTTCATATTCCTGCAATATAAATTCCGCCGATATATAATTCACTTTGCACAATGGTCTCAATTCTTAAAGGGGAAAGCCGGTAAATGCTGGAATTTTTATATCAGAGCACTGCTGAGTTCAAAACAGAAACATAAAGAAAATGCAACACTAGAAAAGCAAACAACTTGAAGTTAATGAAACACATCGAAATAAAACAGAATAAAGATGGTTGCAACTTTATTCTTGAGATATAAATTTTAGTGTTTCTTTAAAAAACGTAAAGAAAGAAAATCACATAACTGTATTTCGTGTCATGATGAAATTCGTTGTTTCTAGAGGAAAACAATGTTGTGAAAGTAATTCGTTTCTAAATTCATTCTGAATAATAAATTAATATATGGGCAGTTTTATCTAAAAACCGTTTTCGCAAATCAGTATTTATTTTTGAAAAGCCGTTGACACAAACAAATTTTCTCTGGAAATTTGATTTTCTTATTTATTTATTTCTTGATACTGCGTATTTAAAAACAGTTTCTGTGAAGAACTAAATGTTTTCGCAAACTAAATGATGAATAGAAAAACAGTGTGTCTTGACATAGGAAGACATGACATGAAAATCCAAAAGCAATACTGTTGGGGAAAATATTTCATGATATGCATATTGGTTTCTTAATTTCATCGAATAATTAAGCAATATAGGTGCATAAAACCTAGTTGGAGTGCGTTTGGAAGAAGCAGGATAATTTTCAACGGCAACGTATCACTATGTCCAAAAAAAAAAATAATAATAACCAACGCTGGTTGTTTCTTATTGATCAGCACATGAACTTTACCAAAAAAAAATGAATGGCATACTGTGGTTACTGACAACTCAAAGAGGCATGGAATGATGCTTGGTGTAAGCAAAAATGATAAGGAAAAGAACTGATTGTTCAGGAATATGACAAGAGTTGATCCCATCATGAATACATCCCTTAACGCGGCAATGTGCTGGACCTTTCATTAGAAGAATTCACCACCATTGGACAACTGAAGTACTAAATGTAATACGTAGGGACAGGAAAAGACCCCGGAAAGAGAAAATATGTGATGTGAATGAATGAAAGTCGAAAGCATGCCGAAGTGACATATGTAGAAGAGAACTGCTCAAGCCCTAGAGTTGTGAAGAGATTCGGGGAGACTTTCCTGTAGTAGTTGATCGGGAATGATTGATAACGATCATATAAGAATGATGTTTCCTGTTCAGGTTGAAACGAAATTTCAAGGAAACATGTTACCAACCTAGAAGAACATCACAAGATTATAAATGAAAAATTTACTCAATACAAATATCCACTGAGCTGCAAAAAATAAAATTTTGTTAAGGGCATATAAAATACTCTTAAACTTTGTGACGTGCCTGCACCGCAGGACGCACATGGGATAAAAGGCAGATAGCAGCGAGAGCATATGTCGGCGTAGCTCAGTTGGGTGAGCGACTTACTCTGGAGTGAGGGGATCGGTTTCGATGCCCGGCGTCGACAAAAATGACGGATAAATTTACTTCGTCATAATTTTCAAAAAGACATAACAGAAGCGATAATAAGATTCTTGAGACCACTAAAACGTGATGGAATTTTAACTGCAAATCAGTAGTGCTTTGTAGCCAAGTAAAACTACATAAAATAACCAAAGCGCTTTGAAAAGCCTTTAGGTGTATGAAAATAAAAGCAGAATGACAAAACCTACTTTGTTGAAGAATAGAACATGACTGGAATTTGCACGTAAGTAAAACTTCAATGAAGCCAATTGGAGTACAATATAATGAGTTAGAAGAACATATATTTGAATTTGACTACATTCAAATTTTACTGACACAAATACTTATTGCATAGAGATGTCACAGAAAGTAAGAAATGTAGTTTCACAAGACGAAAAATCTCAAACACACTGCTCGACACTAAAGCTTTTCCTTTACCAAGAGGTGTTGAATCAGCAGAAAATCACCTCAGAAAGAAATCAGGTAGATAACAAATTATTTAAGTTGTAATTTAATATAATTGTTCTAAAGACTAAAATTCAGGAAAACGTTAGATCTGTCAATACTTGGTGTAGCCACTATGGTTTGCAATACATTTATACAGTGTGTGGAAATAAGTCATCCTTTCGTCGGACGGTTTTCTAAATTATCTAGTACCACCTCACCCTCACTTCACCAAATTTATCAGCTACTTCCTTAGCCGGCCAAGAGCAGCTTGTACTTGTCGTCCAATAAATTCCCATACATGCTCGATATGCAAGAGATAAGAAGATTTCGCTAAAATGGAAACATGTGGATAGCTTGCAAAGAAGCTCTGGAGACAGTTATCGTGCTGATAAATGGTTTGTGGGTTACCTCTCAGAAATGTTACTAGCACTCGCCGTATAACATTCCAGGGTTGTCATAGCTCCAGTTATGTTTCACCATAGGTTATGCCTGTTATCATAAATAATGGGATATCCCGTCAAGTATATTTTTAGATAAGCACTGTATTGGTGACATACGACCGTCGAACCATCCCTTTTTCCACATCATCTCCAAACGCAGACCTTATGAGCGTGAGTACTGAATCATAAATTGCTGAACACATAGAGGAGCCATTCAGGCAGCCAGGCAACTCTACTCTAACAGCAGTAAAGTTGAGTTCAGCGGTGACTTTGGGTGAATGGCAATAGACGCAGTGATCGCTGGTAGTGCAAGCCTGTCTTTGATAATATTCTGACTACCGTGCTGGTTCTGATGAGGAAACCAGTGGTTATGGCTTCAGCTCGTTCATTGCCGTCTGCAGCTCTTAGTGGCTCCGCAACCGTCTAGCGGCGAATATTTCAATATACCCGTGCTGACGTTCATATGGCAGCTCTTGTACTTGTACGAAAACTGTTGGTACCTTCTTGCAACTACTGTTCCGGCCAGCGTCCCAGTGTTTTGGCACCGGGATTCTCGTGGGACTCCATAAGGCGGGCCGACCGTCCAGCTTCCCTCAGGCTTATAATCCTGCCTCGCTGAAATGCATCCAGTTGTTGATTGGTCTTGCGATGAGGACAACAAGGTATCTTTGGTTCTACAAAAAGCTATAGCCACTCTAGATAAACCTTTGCACATTTCTATAACACCTGTGGCACTTGGAACGACATAAGTTTGGAGATCCATTTTCCCCCCTTCATCTCTCCCACGACATATAATTGCTGCGCAATCGAATGAATTCCATGTGCATGCACATAGATATGCTAATTAGCATGCTGATGAGACACCTGCTTGGGAGGATAGCAATTTCAACGTCAAGCAGCGTATATTTTAATGTAATGTGTAGCTATTCCGGAACACTTGCATACCAAAAGTTTTATGGTTGGAGTTATCCCAATGCAGAAATATGTTAGATGGAGCCATGGATACTTCACATCTGAATTACTACAATCTATGCATTTTTCGTATAGATTTTTTGTTACGGCAGAGATATTTCTCGTCTCTGCCGTAACGACCATAAACCTGTCACTCACGTGTGATAAGCGCCCTCTTCTATTCCTTTATTCCATGCTCTATGAGCAGAGGCACGATGGGGGTAGCACTTATCCCCCTGACAAGGGCATCATGAAACTGGGTAGAAACAATGGAATCAAACATCTTATTATTCCTTTCTTAGATTTGTCGCCAGTGTTGTAGCCATTTTATCAGTTAATCAGTCAGAATAGATAAGTGTCAATCATTCTCCTAAATGACCATTTTGAATAACAAGCCTTAGGGAGAAACAAAGCTGTCTAATACGGAGGTACACTTCTTTCAGTCACGTTCTGCCTACTTCTTAGAGAATAAACATATTCGTTCGAGCTGATTTCAGCTCATTTTGTTCACCCCAAGTTAATGCTTTTCCACCCAGGTAAAAGGCTGAAGGGCAGTGCAATGGGGATTCCTGAGGTGAACAATGGGTTCATACCCTGTACAGAGCGAACGGTGTAGTACAGGTTTGCAGATAACGACCCAATACAATACTGGTCAGACAGATACAATATCCTGCGAGACCATGCGTCACTTGCTGGCACGGACTAAAAGACAGATGTACTATACTACGAGTACATTCTCTGCTAACAACCTAAACAACTTCCCTACTAACAACAGTATGCGGATTAGATAATAGTAACTTGGAAGCAAGTATGCTAGTCGTACACGTCATCCTCTGCTAACAACCTCAACGACTCTCCTAGTAAGAACATTATGCGGATTGGATGATAGTAGCTTAGAAGCAGGTATGCTTCTCCTATAGGACATCCTCTGCTAACAACCTAAACGACTCCCTTAGTAACAAAAATATGCGGATTGGATGATAGTAGCTTGGAAGCAGGTATGCTTGTCCTATAGGACAGCCTCTGGTAACAAACTAAACGACTCTCTTAGTAACAAGAGTGTGCGGATTGGATGACAGTAGCTTGGAAGCAGGTATGCTTGTCCTGTACGACATCATCTACTAACAACCTAAATGACTCTCCTAATAACAAAAATATGTGGATTGGATGATAGTAGCTTGGAAGAAGGTATACTTGTCCTATACGACATCCTCTGGTAACAACCTAAATGACTCTTCTAGTAACAAGAGTATGCGGATTGGATGATAGAAGCTTGGAAGCAGGTATGCGTGTCCTGTACGACATCATCTACTAACAACCTAAATGACTCTCCTAATAACAACAATATGTGGATTGGATGATAGTAGCTTGGAAGAAGGTATGCTTGTCCTATACGACATCCTCTGGTAACGACCTAAATGACTCTTCTAGTAACAAGAGTATGCGGATTGGATGATAGCAGCTTGGAAGAAGGTATGCTGGTCCAATAAAAAACGACATGCACTTCATTTTGCCAAAAGTCGAATCTATATTTGGCGTCATCGATATGAGGTTATGAAACCTTCATGCATGACATTGACTATCCAGGCCGGCGGAGGCGATTTTATCAAATGGGTCATGTTTAGCTTGCATGCACTGGGACTCCTCATACATGTCGACCAAAGTATGGACGAAGGTTACGGACATTTACGGACATAGGGATGGCTTACGGGCATTTGCACACCCCACATTATTGTACCTCACCCCAGAGGGGCTTAGGTTCTTCCAGGACATTTATGTTCGGTGTCATCAGGGCCTCTTCTGCAGAAATGGTTCGACGAACGTAGCATTAATACCGGAAATCTCGAATGCCCCCTAAAATGGCCTGATCTCATCCCAATTGAACTCCTGTGGAGTATTGTGGAACTTCAGGTAAAAAAATTTTATACGACTCGTCTCCGTACCAGAACGATGGAACGCAATACAAACAGCTTGCTGTCAGTTTCACACACAACTGTATAGACACCTTGTAGAGTCAATGCCACGCCTGGTGGCTGACATTCCCTGAAAGAAACGACGATCCACGAAGTATTTATTAGGTGGTCACAATTCAGTGAGCAATATATCTATGTTTTAAGTCCTAATCAAATATTGCATTCTCATCTGTAGCGTGGACCTTCACAAATCATAATTTAGCGCGAATTTTCGAAAAAGTGAATCAAGAATATAGATTAAAATGACAAGTCACAAAATACCGGCAAATAAAAAATATCATACAAGATTCATCTATTGAAAACAGCGCAAAAATAATACTCCATTTGTTCGCAGAAGGGATAAAATATGCAGGTAAAAAAATGTTTTGTTCTCATGTTGTTCCGTAGTTATTTTGCATGCAGTAGTGAAAAGGAAATGTTCGCACAAATAGAAGAAACGTGATAATCTAACTTAAACAAACACTTTGTAAATTATCTCACTACTAATAACGTAAGTATTCCTATAAGCAGCATCTCTCATTCTCAAGAACTTTGCTGCTCAGAAAGAAATCTTAAAGGAACATGTCTTTTCTTTTCTTCACATCGGAAGACGTAGGCGATAATTGAATAAAAGGATGTTGAAAATTTCACGTTGTCTCATCCTGAAGCATTTTTTAGACTAGCATTCCTCAAGT
Source organism: Macrothele yani (assembly GCA_039090855.1). NCBI lineage: Eukaryota > Metazoa > Arthropoda > Arachnida > Araneae > Macrothelidae > Macrothele > Macrothele yani. The sequence goes on along the minus strand of CM077029.1, from coordinate 162,839,520 downwards.
CACCTACGTTTTTTTAATTTATTGTGTAGCTATATTTTTTCAGAATATTTGCTTATTTAATAAGATTACAAGTCTGCTTTCTCAGAGAATGTTATAGACACTCTGTTGAAGCATATTTACATCACAACGACGAGCTGTCTCGTCAACCAGTGCAAATTCGTATAATCAATAATTCTGAAAGATAGCTGTGTTTTCTTAGTGCTACTTTGGAAGTTCAACTGCTTTTCTTTTGTATGGACCAGTAAATATTTAAATGCTTAATATGAATGCATTTTCCAGTCAGGCACAGAATCAGTTTATTGCTTCAAAAATCAAAATAAAAAGATATCCTGTTAATGGATATTTGATATACAGTAAAACTCAAAAACTCAATAAAGGTAAACAAATTTGCTAAGTATGTTTCTAGAAAATTAAATTCTTTTAAATGGATATCTGTCCAGCTTTTCTATAACGCTGGCGCTGATAGTCGAAGTTTTCAGTTATAGTTATTTATGACATAACATATCTTTATTTACAGCAGAGTACAGTAGCACTTGCTCACATTGAGCCGGTATTTACCAAGATCTAGTATTTGACGAGCAAAACATGAACTTTTGTTTGGTTTAATATTAATTGAAGGCTAATGTGATCGTTTTTAACGAACAAAACTTAAGGAAGTTCCCGGATTTAACGAGGGAGAGGAAAGCTAAGATGATCACTTTTGACCATCAAAGTAACAAAATTTAATGACATTTTTTATTTAACGAAGCAGAAAAGATCTGCTGCGCGGTGTCCTGTAATGTAGGAATAGAAATGCCTCCATACAGGACACAATTGCAACAGCGCAAGGGAATCCTGGAGTGTTAGTGAAAGAAAGTTGATAGAAAAGCAATGGGGAAGGAGTACATCAAACGCTAAACAAGCGAGTTATGCAAGAGACTCATTCCAAGGGGATACAACTTGTGTATATAATGTCAGCAGAATTAAAAACAGGCCACATACTATAAGGCAAAAAGAGGATGGGTAGCGCACACGCACATTAAGTTGGATTTCGGGGGCACATTTGCAGAGAGGAATACGAGCGCAATGCAGTTGTAATGCCGCCTGAGAAAAACAAGAGTTAACATTTCTTGGAATTGTGTCCGATTCCCTTTTCACCCTCCAAGTGAGTGTTGCACTGGGAGAATCGGTTCTGCTTTTGTTTAATGTGTGTAGAGTAGTTGAAACTGCGATCAGGCTGACGTGACCGTCGTGGCCTTGAAAGGTTTCATTAATTAACGATAGTACTAATGCAGTTTATTAATTAAGTCTTTCAAGTAAATACAATTGTTCTGGATATGTAATATAAACGTATACACTGAAGAGCAATTGAATTAGAGACAGCTGGCGTTCTGCAAATGTGGCGCTGTGGGCGGCCCTGTAAACTGAAATGACATGACGTATGCAGCGACACAACAATATAAGAAGTGAAGCGACGGGAATCAGTAAGAGTCGGACGCAGTATGGGTAAAATGAAGGATCTAAGCGCATTTGATCGTGGGCAAATTGCCGGGGCGCGACGAATGGGTCACTCCATCTCGGAAGTCGTGCAGGCACTGGGATTTTCACGAGCCACTGTGCCACGGGTGACCGTGAGTGCATCGAATCCGGTAAAACCATCACTGCAAAGGCCAACTGCCGTGGACAACAGCGTGTAGATGAGCGGGGTCATCGTCGTCTAGCTCGCATTGTAACAGCGGATAGACGGGCCAGAGTGCAAGAAATCCCTCGGCAATTTAACGCTGGTGCACGGAAACGTGTAAGCAGCCACACCATCGAGAACCATCTCCTCGCTATGGTGTACAGAAGCCATCGTCTCACGAGGGTACCGCTGCTGACCGCACATCACAATGTGCAAAGATTAGCATAGGCGCGGGAACATCGCCACTGGACCCTAAACATATGGGAAAATGTTGCCTGGACTGATGAGTCGAGATTCACGTTGGTACATGCGGATGGCAGGATACGAGTACGGCACAAACTACATGAAGCGATGGATCCTTCTTGCCAGCAGGGTACTCTTCAAGCTGGTGGGGATGCCATTCTCGTCTCGGGACTGTTTACGTGGACTAAAATGGGAGCCCTGGTACGTGTGACATAGTCCCTTACAGGTAAACGTTACTGGGATATCCTGGACGACCATTTGCTCCCGTTTGTGCGTCTTCAACATCCCACTGGGGACCTCATCTTGCAACAAGACAATGCACCATGCCATCGCTCCCGAATTGTATGCGAATGGTTGGATGAACACTCCACCGACGTTACCTCGCTTCCTTGGCCAGCTAGGTCACCTGACCTCAATCCCACCGAGCACATCTGGGATGTCATCGAGAGAGATGTTCGAGGCTCTGACCCCTCTCTATCAAATCTTCGTGAACTGTGGGAGCTTGTTCAGGGGTCGTGGATCCGTATGTCTTCCCAACGCTTCCGGTGTCTTGTCGAGTCCATGCCGAGACGAATCGCCGCCGTCATCAGGGCGAAAGGTGGTGCTACACGTTACTAGACAGGTATCTCTAATTCAATTGCTCTTCAGTGTATGCAGTTTTTACATGGTGAGAATTTTACCCATAAACGTATTTAGCGAGCTGCTGTATTTAACGAGCGTTTTCGCCGGTCTCGAGCTTCTTGTTATAAGTGTGCTGTACTGTATCTTTCACTAGTACATACTGTATTTTGGTTAAAAGGATTTAATGGTGGAATTCTCAGAAGAAAGCCTCTAATAACCTCAACATATCAGACAAAAAGACTTAACTTTACCAAAAAGTTTATAAAAAGAGACTCTGATTTGTGGGAAACAGACCTATTTACCGACGAAAGCAAATATAATAATTTTGCGTCTAACGGTCTTGGAAGATATGGCACAGGAGAAATGAGGGAAATGAAACCTGAAAATATGATTCCCACAGTCAAGCATGGTGGAGGCAATGCAATGGTTTGGGAACCTATGGCGGCGACTGGGGTTGGGAAATTAGTTTTCATCGAGAGTACAATGGACCGCCTCAAGTCTGGAAGATATTGCTGGCCACTTTACAGGCATCTGTCGACCGCGTAGGACTTGGAAGCCAATATCTTTTTCAGCAGGATAGTGATCCTAAGCATAGAGCCAAGAAGTGGCTGCTTTATAAGGTACCCGAACAGCTCCATTCCCCTCCCCAGTCATCGAACGCAAATTCGAATTAACACCCAAGGGATGAACTCGAGAGAAAAGGTCGAAAACACACTATCTCTGACGGGGAATCCTTGAAAGAAGCATTAACGCTGGCAGGGTCAGAAATGACACAGGATATCATAAAATCTCTTGTGCTGCTAATCTTAATGTCCAGGGGATTACAAACAGTGATTGACTTAAAAGGGCATGTCTGGGATATGGTCACTCGGCAATTGGTTCATCAAAGTCTTCCAGCGGTCAGTACCAATGATCTCTGGACTCGCATACCCGCCTGGCAAGCAATTACCCAAGACGCCATCCAATGCCTTTTCGATTCAATGCCACGCCTATTATTGCACCTTGCAGTGGTTTCACAAGATACCGATTTTTGCAGGTAAAAATTATTGTATTGTTCTGAAAATTAAATCACTTATGCACAGTCATATCCGTAATGTGTGGTATAAATTTCATTCGAATTGCACTGTTCCTCCTTGAGGGCGTACGTGATATTACACTGCCGGACAATTGCTAAGGACGGATGACAATAGCAACGATAGCAACCATAAAATGGAAACCAGGAAAATGTGGAAATTAACATAAGTGCGGGATACAGTAAGACGTGTTGTGCGTATGCAAATTTTGGATTGCCGAAATTGTTCGTGACGTCATAGCGCTGATAAGAGATATAAAGGATTTGACGCGTATTGACCGTTGTTGTTCAAACGCAAAGTTGAAAGGGAAAGAATCAATTGACGAACTTGCAACTTTCAGTATGTCTTCCCGACATCACCTAGATGATTTTACGCGTGGCCGTATTATTGGCAAGATTGAAGAAGGGAGAAAAATAGCAGATGTTGCCAGGGAGTTTGACGTCAGTCACAGTGTTGTTTCAAGGCTTTGGAAATCATTTCAAACAAATGGAGAGTATAGCAAATGTCACGGGGGAGGTCGTGTTCGCAGTACGATACCTGCAAAAGATCGGTACCTAGTGCTATCAACAAAAAGACACCGGCGCAGCGCAGCTAGTGAGGTAGCAAATCAGTTTATGGCTGCTACTGGCAAGCGGATCTCCCGAAAAACTGTCGCCAGACGTTTGCATGAAGGAGGACTATACGCCCGCCGTCCTGTTGTGTGCATCCCATTGTCCAGATGTCGCCGTACCGCCCGTTTGCAATGGTGCCATCAACATCGCAATTGGACTGATAACGACTGGTCTGCTGTCCTCTTCTCAGATGAGAGTAGATACAGTCTATCGTCTGATTGTCGACGACAACTGATCTGGCGTGATAGTGGTACTGCATATTGTCCAGCAAACATACAGGAAAGGGACCGATATCCGACATGTAGTGTCATGGTATGGGCTGGCATCATGATCAATGGCCGTACGTCCCTCTATGTGCTTCCAACTGGGACTATGACTGGCCAACGATACATTAATGATGTTCTGCTACCTCATGCTCGCATGTTCCGTGGTGCTGTCGGTGATAGATTCATTTTCATGGACGAAAACGCAATATGTCATCGAACAGTCGCTGTCCAGGAGTGTCTTGAGAGCGAGGATATTCAACGCCTCGTATGGCCAGCACGTTCTCCAGATCTGAATCCCGTTGAAAATGTGTGGAATGCTTTGGGGAGGAGTCTTGCTGGTTTCCAATGCCCTCCAATAAACAAGGACACCCTCATCCGTGCACTGACAGAGGAATGGGATAAATTACCCCAACAGCTGCTTGATAATGTTGTGCAAAGCATGACACGACGTGTGGAATCTTGCATCGCCCTCCATGGTGGCCATATCCCGTATTGACATCATACGCCGGAACGCCTGCGAACGGTAATTGCATTTTTTTCACGTGTACGTATTCTGCACAAAATGACCTGTTTGTCCCTTGAACACGTTCCAAAGCCTTCTGGATTTCAGAGCACAATAAATTGTCTTTCTTGTAATGTCCTGGCATTCTGACATTATTTTATTTCACTTGGCATCCAACCACACTTACCTTTTTATGCGCTATATAGCCGTTTATGATCCGTCCTTAGCAATTGTCCAGCAGTGTATTTTATTTTGCAGAGTTTGAATCACGAATTTTCTTTCCTTGTACACTGGTGTGCAAAAATTAAGGACGATACATGTTTTCCAATGTAACGTGGTGCAGAAGGGCTCCACATCGAATCAAATCATACCATAAGATCCCCAAGATGTAAGAATATGGGGCAAGTGAGCAAAACCGTCCAAACAAGGAATCCAAAGGATACAAAGGCACTTTATTGAAAAGGTTGCTTCGAGCACATCTGGACAGAAGGCAGAAACGTCCATGTGACAGGCGGCTGCCAAGAAAAATCCAGTCTTTTGTAGGGGATATGATCACCCCTGACTGCGTTGCAGGATTTACAATGTCTGTCCATGCTGAGGACGAGGTTGTCAAGCAGCTGTTGAAGCATCGCGGCCCATTCCCCTTGTAACGCCAATCGCAGCTGCGGAATCGTTGCTGGCGGCTGGTGACGTGCTGCCAAGCGTCTCCCGAGAAGGTCCCACACGTGTTCGATTGGATTTAGGTCCGGGGACCTTGCGGGCCATTCCATGCATTGAATATCTTCACTCTCCAACAGCTCTGCGACAGCCACTGTACGATGAGGTGTAGCGTTGTCGTCCATGAAGAAGAACTCAGGACCCACAGCATCACTAAACAGACGCACGTGAGGCAGGCGAACCTCGGTATAATAGCGAACACCAGTGACTGAACCTCCTTGGAAGATGTGGAAGTCAGTACGGCTACCAAGCATGATACCGCCCCCAAACAAGAACTCCGACACCTCTAAATCGGTCCCTTTTGATGATGTTGGAGGTCTAAGTGCGTGTTCCCTGCTCTCTCCAGATGTGTATACGTCCAGAATCGCTCGTCAGACTAAATCGGCTCTCATCCGTAAAGAGAACTCTACCCCATTGCTGATGTGTCCAGTTCTTTTGTTCCTGGCACCACAGAAACCGCCGTCTCCGATGAACAGGCGTTAATAGCACACACCGTACTGGTCGTCGTGCAAATAGACCACCTTTGTGAAGCCTCCTGGCCACGGTAAAACGCGATAACGGACGTCGAGTTGTGTGTTGCATGTGCCTTGCGGTTTCTTCCGCTGTCCGCGTCTGTCTCTTCTCGCCTGTAGGGCAATATACCGGTCGTCCGCCGCTGTGGTTGCTCGTGGACGACCACTGCTAAACTCTCAGACAGCTGTTCTTGTCGTTTGAAATGCTCTCCAAGCTCGTGAAACGATGCAGTGAGCGATCCCGAGCTCCTTGGCTACACTAGTCACACTTCGACCTTCTTCCAACTTCCCAATGACGCCACCTCGGGTAAAGTCATCCAGATGTAGTCTACTGGATTGCCTGTTGGCCATATCACATGGTGGCAGCAACTCGACGTCGTTCAAACCGATGTACACCGTGTTATAGCTTTCACCGAATTGCTGAGCGTACACCGCCCGTGTGTTTTATAGCCTTCCGACATTCCCCTCCCACCCTACGTCATGCCGCATATATGCGCATGCCCTACCGTACCAAACTCTAGTCTATCTTTTGAGTGGTCTTTCGGTCGGTTCTGCCAGCTCGTTCCGCTGTCATGCTAGTTCTTCTTCGTCCTTAATTTTTGCACACTAGTGTATTTATGTTTCTTTTATTTCACCCCATATCCAAAAGGGAAATGTATAGTCCTTTTTTCCTGCTGCCATAATGTGTAAATTTTGATGGCATGCGGTTGCTACATTTGGTGCTAAAGGGAATCTTTAAACCACACGATAAAGTACATATCTGCAAGCTTGTGTGTACGTGTACTCTTGTTGTATCTATTAATGTCAGTACGTAGCTGGTAATGTAAGCCTAAGGACCCTACCAAGAAAACGTTAATTCCAGTTTATGTGTTCGATAACGCATTGAAACTTGTCCAAAGTTACTAGATTTTATATAATCCTTTTTACGAAGCGAAAGTCCAAGAAATCTAGTAATCAAAAACTAGTGATCAAAGAGGGTCATACATTTTTTCTGACGTGCTATATTTTTATTTCCACACCCACCATTCTTCATTATTTTACACGTTACATAGCTTTATTTCCATTTGCTGCATTAGGTTATTTGTGTAGTAGATACCGACCAAATTGCTATCACCATTTGAAACGCTACAATGCACGCGCATACAGTTAATTAAATGAGAGCAGCTTTATTCAATCCGTGCTAGCATTCCTGTAATTAATTTATTCTGACAGCGTCCTCTGATAGTTCTCACTCACTGACAAACAACGCTTAAACATGACTTGAATTCGTATAAGCTGTGTTCTATGCATATTTTAACTTGGATTTTGGAACATAATTCAATCATTAGTTTGATTTCCGCGTGACTTTTTTTCCATAGCTATGGAAACACTCTCGTTCGAACAGGTAGAAGTTAGTACGGATCGAGAGGGAGAAAGACATTAATGCTGTGTTCGTTCTTACGGCACGTTCTCTTTCCCTTCGTTGGAATCCATGGCCCAAAAATTTAGGAAAATGGCTCCTCTTCTCCTAGATGCTAATTCAGTCCCTCATTCACTTCAAGGAAGAAAGGATTTGGTTAAAAAATTCACTGAATATCCGTAGACACTCTTAAATTGAAACAGGTTGTAATTTCCATTTCAGAATTTTTACTTTTTATCATGTTTCCAAATGGCCTTGCGAGATATAGCCAAAGTACTATTGTACGAGTCCCTTCTGGTTTTTTGTTGTTTTGTTTTGTTTTGTTTTTATTGAGGGTTTAACTGTTGGAATCACTGCCTCTCAGCGGTAAAAACAAAAAAAAAATGCAGATCGTCAGACGAGAATCTTAAATACGCTTCAAAATGAATTGCCACGTGCCAGACGCAACTCTGTGACGTAACTACACGTAGCCAACCTTGAAACGTCACGACGCGTGCATCTTACTCTCAAGTGATCTGTGACGTTGGTGAAGTCGGGACTTGAGCTTTCTTATGTAAACAGTGTTGTTGTTGCCTTCTTTGCTTGCGTAAGAAAAAGTGTCTGTGACGTTCCGTCTATGTTCTGTAAAATAGAACTACTCTTTTTTATTGGGAAGAGAACTGTTTTGCAAGATGTTTTTTTCTGTAAATTATAGAACTCTCTATGCTGTTTCTACATAGATCCTGTCCACTTACAAAGAGTTTTGTGTGTGATGAACTGAATTGCTTTTATGGCCAAAAACATGGCGTGTGTTCGATTGATCTTCGGTTCCACTAATAGCGCATCAACTTGCTGATGTACTTTCATCAAATGAATAATCTTGTCACCTTTTATATTAACATTAAATATCATTTTTACTACCACAATTCAGGTCTGTATAAGAGTTTATTATTGCTTGCATGATGTCATCTGTTCTATTTTTACCGTTAAGCATACATTCCTTTACCACAATTGAAGAATAGCAGAGAAGTATTTTTTCTACTGCGTACTGAGCAATTGGGGAGTTGGTGTTCTATTTAATTTAATATTTCCACCTCTCTAAAAATCACAACATTAACGACCACCGCTAGCATCTCAATGGGCTATAAGCAGTCGCCATTCCCAAATTTTGGGTCATTGGTTCCCGGGAACGGAGAGAACCAGTGCCGTAAAACAAACACAACATCCATGCCTCAACGAATTCGAACCCAGGCCATTCTCTTTCTGTGCTACAAGGATTTGAAAAAATGATTTTTTTGGGGAGGATGTAATCATGTTACAGATAGTAAAAATGTTACATTAAGTAAGAAATATATGCATAAATACAGGAAAGTAAGCTAGAAAGCATTGCCAACACTAAAAATGTTTTCACTCCAGACATCCATCCCTTTCCATACTTTAAAACATAACAAATTAGAGACTGTGCTGGTATTAGTCTCCTGTATCTTCTTGTATTTTCATCATCAGCAATTTTTAATCCACTTCAAAACGAAGGTCCTTTACTTCTCTCGCGTAGCTCTGTCTTGAGCAACATCTTTGATGTCATTCTTCGTGCTTTGGAATTCAATCCACTCATCTCCCATGCAGCCTTCTGGGTGTCTTTTTCATATTATCATCATCAGCAGCGAGTCTCATTCCACTGCCGAATGAAGGTCTCCCAGAGTCTTTTAGACATTTCTTTATGATGAGCAAATCACTTCTACTTCGTTCCAGTATGTTTTCGAACTTCATCCATTTGTTTCCCATGTCGTCTTAGTCGGAAAGTTTTCGTCACACCATCTAACGCCATTATCAACCATTCTAAGTCCATTGCTGAATGAGTTTTCCATACTTTTTTGGCTTGAATAAATATCTTCGATGTTATTCTGAAATGCTTTTTAATTTCATTCATACCCCTTATGGTCGCATTTTGGTTCTTTTATTTAAATTACTATAGCATTTATTCTCACTACATTGCTGGATGAAGGTCTCCTCGAACCTCGTCCACACTTTTTTTTCATTAGCAAATCTTTTCCGTGTCACTCTAGCATGCTTTCAAATTTATTCCACCCATTTCTCACGTGGCCTTCTTCTGGGTGTTTTTCTATTATACTTTGGTATGAAGTATAGCACTTTATTTGTCCAACAATGTTCAGGTCTTTCAGGAAAATGTTCAATCATTGCCACTTGACGGTCTTTACTTCAACACCTCTTGTCAGTTTCTGATCTATGAGTTCTTCTACTTATCTCTCCTGGTTACACTAAGCATTCCATGATTCTTTTAGTTTTCCGAAACTTTTGTGCGTTTTTTCTAGTTAATGTCCATGAATCTGATCCACAAGTAAGAACAGAAAGAATGCATTAGTAAAACAATTTTCTTTTAAGACATAATAGCAAATTACTCTTGAAGATTGTACCCTTTCTTCCAAATGAAGTTTTGAATCTTATCTTATCTATTTATGCAAGCGTTTATATCCCAATCCATGAAATGGATTGGGATATAAAAGCAGGTATAAATAGTAAATTTCTTCTTTATCATAAATTTGGTTCTTATCATTATAATGTATATACCTATAGGTATATCACATATGTACCTCGTAAATTTGTTTCTTATTATAACATACTCAAAAATTCAAAACATTTAAAAGTACCATAATTTCATTAAAATTTTGTATGCTTTTTCCCTGGGTGTTTTGATAACCATTGTGTATTTTGCATTGCTTCACAGGATTCAAAGTCTGTCGATTTCAGAGACGCTCGCTATGTTCGATAGCAGTGTTACTGCAGCCAAGCGCAGAACTTGATTTCGTTGTTACACTGTTGAAAATTTTGTGATAGGTTGCACCAAAAGGTGTTGCTACTCCAGCTACATCGCTTTCTGAGAAGATGCACCATTTTGTGGGGCCAACAAAACCCAACAACATGGTACAACCTTGCACCGTAATGTGGTGCAACCTTATACCGTAACGCAGAGCAATGTCGCAACATGTTGGGTTTTGTTTGCGCAGCACAATGGTGCATCTTTTCTCAGAAAGTGGTGCTGCTGAAATAGCACCACTTTTTTGGTGCAACCTACCACAAAATGTTTAACAGTGTACATATTTCAAAGCTCTAAATACGAAGTAAATGCTTTGCACTTACCTCCTTTTCAAATTAAAAAAATACAAACATTGATGCAATAAAATTATGTTTAAAAATAATACCGAAACGATGGAAAAATGCGAGAAAAGTAATTACATTACAGAAGGAAGTTTCGCTAACTTCAATTTTCGGAAAGGCTTTCATCATTTTTTAAGGAGAAATAAAAATGCGTACTTTCAGGACGAAATGATATTTAACAACAATATAAGACATGTGATACATTGCGAGAAAAAAAAATACTGTTACGGCAGAAATGTTACTCCGTTTTATTTATTTTATAGGAATCCTTCAGAGATCGAACATTTTCTTTTAGTATCTTCCTTTAACGACCACCATGAGCAACTATAAAAGATATAGGCATTTAAAGAGTGGTGTGTCTCTAATTTAGGGCTACTACTTCAAGGTATGCGAGTGAACTAGTGATTTGAAACAAACTTACTACCCATGCCTGATCCGAGATTAGTACCAGGACCCAGACAGGTACCTACGCCTCTGACCTCTGGGTCACAAGGGCGACGAGAAACCTTCAGCCAGCCGTGCTAAATATATACTATTAAGATATTTATTGGCACGTCTTTTGTATAAAAGAGCGTACTTATGTTATCGGTTTGTCCGTCCGTCCGTCCTTCTGTGGACACCATATCTCTGCAACTGTTAGTCCGATTTCAAAAGTTCTTTTTGCATTGGGAAGCTTGAAACGTGCCAATGATGATCCTTTATTTTGTCTTTTTATACGATGCACGATTTCGCCGCTAGGGGACGTAAATGCAGATGATGTCGAATTCAAAACACATTTTATTCCATATATTTGCTTCTAAACATCCGATTGAAAAAAACATTTTACCTTTCAATTCCATTTGTGTCGAAGACTATTTTAAATATAGTCACTTTTTCCAGTTACTTATAGATTTTTCCGATATCCCTGCTTCTAAAACTCGGATTTGAAAAATTCTTTCTGCAGCGGGTACAACTCCATATAGAAAATCCTTTGCATATATTTCAATTTTTGGTAAAAATGGTTCGGCCGTCAGGGGGCGTAAGTGTAAATTTCTGCTTCTAATCCATTTTCAGCAAAATCTGAGCTCCTGAAAACTCGACTGAAAAATATCTTTCGTGGACCAATTTTGTTCACATCGAGAAACCTTTCGAATATACTTTCTTCTAAAAATAGTGCATTTTTTTCCGCCAGGCGGCGTAGACGCATAGCTTATTTTTGTCCATAGCTTTGCTTGTAAGAGCCGGATCTTACAAATTCTTTCTTTGTTGGAGAGCTTCTCAGCTGCAAAATATTTCTCATATAATTTCAGATTTTTCTTAACGCACAAGTCTGCCACCAGATGACGTTTTTTAAGCTCACGGTTTCGTTTACGGCAATATCTTCGGGACTAAAAATCCAAGTGAAAAACTTCTTTTTCGATCGGATACTGCTAGCTAAGCATACTCTGTGTGCGTATTTTCTTCCCACAATAACGCACAAATTTGCCGCTAGATGGCGCTAATACCTAATCTGTTTTTTTAATATCTGTGCTTTTTTTACATTTCCGATTTAAAAAATTATTTCAACAGCGAATGCCATTTACTTTGCACAACCCTTTAGGCTAGTTTTTGAGGAATCTTGTAGTTTCTGTCAGTAGGTGATGTCTGTGTATTTCAGTTTCCAGCTGTATCGCTGCTTTTAAAAAACACTATTGAGAAATTTCTTCTTTACTGTATGCCATTCGGTACAACATAGATGTGGAGCATTATCCTCTTTAAATAATGCAAAGATTTCCCGGTAGGCGCGTAAAGATCGAGATATTTTTTTCCGCTATCTCTGCTTCCGGGAGACGTGTTTGAAAAGTTTCTTTATCCTTAGCATAGCTTTTTCCATGAAGAATATTTTTCGCCTATTCCAAACTTTTCCGTTATGCAAAATTCTTCCGGTTGCAGACATAGACTTATATAATGCATCCTTCTGTATTTCTTTTTTAACTGTTTAACTTGAAAATTTTTTTGTTTCTGATACCTTCCTTGTGTTATGAGAAACGTTTTATGCGCCGTTTCCTAATTTTCGTAACATGCTTTTTCACAGCTGGCGGAACTAAGTAGATGTTGCTATTTGTGGATGTTTTATCAATTGTAAAAACCAGTTCGTCGTTTTCCCAACCGGTTCCATTGACTTTGAATAGCTTTGATATATATTTATTTCGTGTCAGAACAGTTTCAAAAGACGTGCTCATTACAATAGAAAATTCGGTGTCACATTTCTTCTTAAACTTAGTTTCGAAATATGACAAGTCCTAATTAATACGAAACGCCAAAACATTATGACCACCTGCCAAATGTTAGGCTGGTTTTCTACATGCCGCTTGAATAGCTTTACCCGGAACGGAATGGACGCTACAAGATTTTTAACGAAATCTTGTAATATCTGGTGCCAACACCTTACCAGCCGATTGTTTAACTCTTATAAGTTACGTAGTTGAGCCGCAACAGATTGGATTGGTGTGGAATGAACACTACAATTTTTTTAACCAAATCTTGGGACATCTGGTAGCAAAATGTTACCAGGCTATCGTTTAACTTTTATAAGTTACGTAGTTGGGCTGCAGCAGATTGGATTTGCTGTTCCAAAACAAACCAAATATGCTCGATTGGAGTGATGCCAGGGGAGTTTAGTGGACAGGTCAATACATCGGAAGTCTGCTTCATGTTTCGCGAGCCATTCTCTAAAAACGGTGTCCCTTCTAGTAGTACTGAAAGGAAGCACTGTTAGAAAGCCTACCGTTGCCATGAACGAATGAACCTGGTCCGTAATGTTGTTTAGGTACGTCGCAGAAATCATAAATTCTGTACATGAATGACTGAACACAAGGTTACCCAGCAGAACATTGCCCAAAGCATTACACTTCCTCTACCGGCTCTTTTTTGTTCTATGGTGGATCGTGGTACCAAAACTTTCCCAGGTAAACAGCGCACACATATACGGCCGTCCTCATGGTGCAACAGTAAACGAGATTCATCAGAGCAGATTACCTTTTTCGAATCATTGAAAGTCCAGTTTCGATGCTCGTGTGCCGGTTTCAGACAGTTCCGATGTTGAATCAATGTTACTATAGGCACTAGGAGTGGTCTGTACTACGCTGCCTCATTGCCAGCTGGGTTCAATGTACTGGGCTTTGCGACCCATTACTCTCGTCACCAGCATTCAAATTACCGGCGAGTTGAGCCAAAATACCCCTTCTGTTGGCTCGTACCATAGGTGACAGCCGTTTCAGATTCTAGCATTGCTGTGCTGTGGTAGGAAAACACCTTCTTGCGGTTCCCGGTATTCTCCACCTTGGACCACTCTTTGAAAATACTAACTATCGCTGACCGTGAGCACACCACAAGCCTTATCATTTCGGAAATGCTCTGACTCAGTCAGTTGGCCTTTACAATTTGGTCATTGTCAAACTCTCTTAAGTCCGCTGCCTTTCCTACCTGAAGAACATGAATGACACTGATTAACAGAGCTCGACATCAGATGTTATTTATATCGTTTCATGACCTTCACATGCGCCTTCGTTTACCTGTAGTTACTTCGGTTTGCTGTCGTTTCACCCACCGCTACTTGCTGTATGGCAACACTGCGCCGATGTGAGACGTGTAGCTGCCGACTCACTGTCACTCATATTATCTGTAGTTGTGTTCGTGTTCGTGCTGTTCGTTTTCACTTCTTTTATTCCCATTTGTTGAGCAACGACGCAGCTACGCTGCAGCGGCTCCTAAATGACCACTGCGATACATTCGCTATCTTTTCATTTTTAAAACAAATTGACTTTTTTAAACGTATCTAGGTTTTACACTTTTCTTCATTGTCATTTTTCACTTTTACCGAATCACCCTGATTTTGAGCATTATACCACGTTTTTAATACTGTTTCTTTGATTGCCTTCTGTCTGGCGCTCTTTGACCAAACATGACCCTTGTTTGCCAAAAAAAAAAAAAAAAAAAAAAAAGAAGCCCACCCACCTAAACCACAGATTGGACTATGGCAATCTACACTGCTGGCCACACAAAATGCAACACCAAGAAGGAAGCATTCGATTAGCCAGAAATTCGCAGCATGCGTCGTCCGCGAGAGGGCATGCAAGCGATTAGCATTGCAGTGCATATGCACATCATGTGCGCCCGGCACGCCATCGAGAAGCACTATAAGAAGGATGCACAGAAGGCGGTGTGTAAGTAGTGGAAGTGTGTTGTGCTGCCGGACCTGTGCGTGGGGAGCTTCCTGATGCCTCGTCGCAGAATACGGCAGTCATTCCAGCACGTTTCGGAGTTCGACAGAGGACGAATAGTCGCTTATCGCGACAGCGGTTTATCGTACCAAGACATCGGCGCCCGTGTGGAACGACATCCAGCCACAGTGAGGCGAGTGTGGATTCGGTGGGCGAAGGAGGGACGGACAGACCGACGTTAGCGATTGCCCCAACCGCGGCACAACACCGAACGTGAGGACAGGCATGTTGTGCAGCGAGCATTGACGGCTCGCACCGCCACATCACGAACGTTAGCGCAGGAATTACGTTGTGGTACGCAACAACCTGTGTCACCGCGTACCGTTCGACGTCGTCTGCAAGAGCGGGGACTTGTCGCACGGCGCCCATTGCTCCGACTACCATTGACGTTACACCACCGGCGAAGGCGGCGGCAGTGTGCCTTGAACGCGGCACCTGGACTACGGAATGGCACGACATTGTCTTCTCCGACGAATCTCGCTTCTGCCTGCATCACCACGATGGTCGGATCCGCGTGTGGCGGTACCGCGGCGAGAGACTGTATGACGCCTGCATTATGCATCGCCATACCGGTCCGTCGCTTGTCGTTGTGGGTTGGAGCCCAATTGGATATGACACCCGCACCCTTCTGGTACGCATCACAGGCACACCCATAAGCCACCGCTACATCTCCGACGTTTTGGAGCCTGTAGTCCTCATTTACCAGCAGGACCTGCCAGCGGCCACGTTTCAACAGGATAATGCGCGCCCGCACGTGGCACGCATCGTGCAACAATTCTTCACGACCCACCAGGTGTCACTGCTGCAGTGGCCTGCCTGTTCTTCCGATATTTCGCCCATCGAACATGTCTGGTCGCTGATCGGCAACCGAGTGGCCCATCAAGCACAACCCGCTGCTACGCCTGATGAACTGTGGCGACGTGTGGATGCAGCCTTAACCGACATACCCCAAGCCCATATCCAAAGCCCCTTTCGTTCGATGCCGCGGCGTGTAGCCGCCGTTATTGGCAGTCATATGGGCCAGAGGAACTATTGATGTCTGCGGGTTACGAAAGTTGCACGGGCCTGTAAGCTCAATCGTTTCATCTTTGTATCTGTTGTTATGTGTCCAATAAATCTGGCTTTGCTATCTCGTGTCCTTCTTGGTGTTGCATTTTGGGTGGCCAGCAGTGTAGTTTGCGGAGGAATCGTCGTGAGGAAGTTGTCCTTGCGCGTCTCCGCATTGGGCATTGTCGTTCACACACCGCTCCTTGCTGTGTGGCGACACTGCCCCAATGTGTGAGATGTGCAACTATCGTCTCACTGTCGTTCATGTTTTATGTAGTTATGTTCATTTCGTGTTGCCCGTTTTCACTATTTTAATTCTTATTTGTTCGACCATTACGCATCTACACTGCTGTAGCTCTTAAACGCCCACTTCGATACTTTCGCAGTTTTTCGATTTTTCAAACAAATTGACTTTTTTAAACATATCTAGATTTTACACTTTTCTTCAATCTTATTTTCACTTTTTCCGCATCAACCTGATTTTAACCATCATACCGCATTTTTAAAACTGTTTGTTAGATTGTCTTGTGTCTGGCGCTCTTTTTGCCAACATGGCCCTTGCGCCAAAAAAAAAAAAAAACAACCGACCAACTAACCAACCAGCTTCGGTTTGAATAAAGACGCGCTATTCATACCGTTTAAGCTTTTCGTGGATATGAGAGTGAAGAGGAGAATGTGGAAACTAAGGCGTTAGATAATTTTAATCGCTTTCCTTCCATTTTATTCCTACAGACGGCAGCGTAGAAAAGTTCCAAATGACAAAATTAACGAAAATGTTCTTATTTATTCTTTTCATTCGAAAATATTTCGTTTAATACTTGATACACACACAGTCATCCAATTTGTACGCATTGTACAGGACGTGGTAGTACAGCAAGAAACTGGGAGATTAAATTGATCGTCCGTATCTTGGCCTGAATATTCTGTCATCACGAAATGTTAATCTGCTCAATGCCAGCATCGCAATCTGTGAGCTATCTACAGCGTTGTTGTTTGATATAGCTGTAGGTGTCCATTACAAATGCTCGCGGCAGGCCTACCCAGAAAAAAATGTGTTGGTGGACCAGCACTCAAGCCAGCACTGGCAGCAAGCTGTGACTCAGCACTATGTTGCCGCTGCCCAACCGTCAATAACAGATCTCGGGGGATACCACATGGACCAGCATTTCAGGCCAGCAGCTGGCCAATAGTCGACATCCCAATCAGTTGTCATATGCCAGAACATGGTCATCAGTTATCCATCAAAGGCAATGGCTGCCACGAGAGGCCCTTAAATGGTCCTGCAATCATGTGCTATAAATGATTACTAGCCTAATGTGGTCCGCCAGTTTCCCGGCAGTGGCAGCCGGTAATCACGTGGCGTAACTGATGGCTCGTCGAATTTTGTCTGCCAATTTTGCAGTAGAAAGCCATAAAAAAAAAAAAAAGATAACCACAGTTCCCCAAAAGCACAACTCCTCTTTCTTTCCCAAATAAATTTCTGCGTGACGGCACGGCGCTGGGGAAGTCTTCTCAGCAGGTCCTGAAAAGTGACCGTTTGGATCAGGGAAGCATCCGATCAACAGCACCCTGTTTGCGAAGCGAAGAGAACGCTTTAGTCACTGAATTAGTGTGCCACGCATGAGGGTTTGCTTTAGCCTCTTTCCTGCGCGATGTTAAACGAAAGGTTCTTTTTTTAATTTTACAACATTGCTTTATTATTCATAAATGTCGGTTTCATATAATTCATAAATTTATTTTTTCAACATAATGATTGTTTTTATTTACCTTAAGGGAACTTCACTCATTTTCAACGAGTGTACCAACTTATAGACGTTTTCCAAAATTTTGTGCTGTCCTTGTGTCTTGAAAGGCGATTATTTAATTAATATATTAGCCCGTTCGTGTTACATTCTGTTACATTTTTAACGTTGTTTTAAAGTTGAAACATATTTATTTACTTGTCGTTATTTTTAGCAGCGAATGCCTTCAATCTTGTGTCTTTAACCCATGAATGAGTAAATTATATCCCCATAGATTTGCTTTTTTTCAAATAATTGGTAAATTTTGTACACTTAAAATTCTTATTTATTTCCAACTAAACAATTTTTAAATGTCTTTTCGGGACTTTTGTTTGAAGCGGTTCAGTGAATATTAAAACGAAAGATTGCGCAGAAATTATTTTTTGGTGTTCATGGAAATAGAGTGGGTATGTTTCATGGCTGTCTGTATTCTTGATTCTTTGTGTGTGAGTGCAGAAATTTTGCTACGAAATTAGTTACTATAAATACATGAGAGTAATTGGCTATTTTTTTCAGTTCATTAATTATTTCCGACGGTAATCTTCGTCGACGTGGCATTTCATTAGGAAACTGATTGGCCTCTCTACATATGGATTTTTTTTTAACATCCACTAAAATAACACGATGGCGATGGCGTCGTCTTCAACCAACTGGTACCAAGAGAGACTGAGCACGTGTTGCTTCTGCGCATGCACAGTCCCGTTGCTTCCACCTCGTGTTGCGGTTGATTCGTTTGCCAGCTACAGGCCACTACTGGCGCTTGCTTGGGGGCCCGTAATTCACGGCGATGCTGCAGAGCTTTCAATGGCTGCCAACTGATGGAACTGCAACCAACGAACCGCTACCGTACCATGAGCGGCATATTTCAGCCAGCAGTGACCCATCACTGCCAGCTGGTGGCCAGAAGTTTCCCATCACTTGTGTTTTTGCTGGGTAGGGGTTAGGGTGAAAGAAAGAAATGGGGTTGAAAAGTGTTTGGTTTATGCTTCTATAATTTGCAGTTGTTCGATAGTCACATTAAGCCACTGGTTTCAGGATAGGGGAAGGGACTCCTCTCTTTAAACTTCTTTGGTTCTAGATTTAGTTCAACCTGCTGTATCACACAATTATTGTTCGGAAAGTATATAACGAAGTAAATTTCTCCGTCATTTACGGTCTACGCCGGGATTCGAACCCGAGTACGCTTATTCCGGAACAAGCAGCTCTACCAACTGAGCTACGCAGACATGTATTCTGATTCCTATCTGCCTTTATGTCATGTGCGTCCTGCTGGCAGGTACGTCACTTCTCCCCCCCCCCGAAAGAGGGCCGGGGGCATGGCCCACGGATCAGCCGTGACCATGAATCGCTGCAGGCAGACAACCACTGTAGAACGTGCACTTGAGAACTCCCAGTCAATCTGGTGTGTGGAATGCAACGTCACACACATTTATTTTTCGAAGCACTGGAGAAGGGATTCTCTGATTTTTCCTATCTCGCGGTGTGGAAATAACATCACATCAATGCGAGATTTTGAACGGTCGGGTCATCCGGGTGCCATTATAACGAAGTAAATTTCTCCGTCATTTTCGGTCTACGCCGGGATTCGAACCCGAGTACGCTTATTCCGGAACAAGCAGCTCTACCAACTGAGCTACGCAGACATGTATTCTGATTCCTATCTGCCTTTATGTCATGTGCGTCCTGCTGGCAGGTACGTCACAAGTAGTATGCTATAGAAAATGACAAATGATTTTTAATATGTAGCACATGGAGAGATAAAGTAGGGTTGGTCTTACAGAACCATGCGTTATCCTCATTTTCAGTTGCATTCTTATTTATATCAATAGAAAAAGATCTGTAAATTAATATGTCATAAATGTTAGTTTATACATATCCATACGCTTTCAAACACTTCCTTCAGATATCTATCCCTTGGATGAATTTCTTTTCGGTAAAAGCTACTACACGACAAATAGAGCTAAATCTTGAGCAATCAGCGTCTATTATCCACTTGTGAAGCGCGGTTTGGTATCTCTGCTGATCATCCACAGTGAAACAGAACAGATGCTCAGGCTTTTAGAGCCAAATTAAGCAACGTCGTAAACATCACGGGAGCTAAAACTGAAGATATCGAAGGGATCAGAAACACTGCTTGTGCAGAGGACGTAGATGGTGAAAGTGTAAAGAGAAAAGAAGTGAGTTACAGCTCCAAATCTCACAGCAAACTATTGGCTGTCAGCGGCGTGTCTGTCCAGCATCAAATCCCATAATTGATGCTCCGTCGACGAACCCTGCGAAGGCTTCGAGACTCAGAATTTGTGAGTTCAGGACGAAGAATGAAATTCTCCTCACTTTCCTGCCCCATTCACCCCCCTTCCATCCCTCTTAAATCATCATTCATCACAGCATAGATCGCTCCTCCCCAAGAGCATCTCTTCTGCCATCTCTATAAAATCCCATTGGTGGCAGGAAATAAAGTCGCCGTGGACCCGAAACGTTTTCTTCCTCTTACGCCATCAGATCTCTCCAACACACGACATTCTTTCGGACTATTGGTTTTTCTTCCTTACCTTCCACGTTGCCCTAATCCATCCTCCAACGTCGTTCGGTTGTCATGTTATAAGGAGCATTCTACACTATTGACTCCAGTCGTCTACAGTATAACTGAAGGTTCGCACGGTTTACACATAAACATCTTGCGTTCCGCAAATAAATGTTAAGGTCTCTCATTTACATGCAACGAAATTCTTTTGCCAGCTTATAATATGAAAATCGCAAAAAATACTGCGAATTCTTCAACACAATTTGCCGTATATAAAATCCACTATACCATATTCAAAGCAAACAGAATATAAATTCCGAATTTGCTTTTAACATTTACTGGTCATCGATGTAACTGCTCTAAGAAACCTGGAAAATTTCATCGCCCTGGAGCGGGAATCGAACCCGGATCTCACGATTTCAGTTAAAGTATACTAGCCGCTACACCACCCAGGACAGTATGTCCTGGATGTCTAGCTAAGTTTGTTTCGTCTAGCTAAGTTTGTTTAGTCTCAGTTGCTTGGAACTTCCCTGTCCTGGGTGGTGTAACCTCTAGCTAAGTTTGTTTAGTCTCAGTTGCTTGGAACTTCACTCTCTTGGGTGGCGGGTGGCATAGTAAGTCCTGGGTGGTGTAACGGCTAGCTAAGTTTGGTTAGACTCGGTTGCTTGGAACTTCACTGTTCTGAGTGGTGTAACGGCTAGCTAAGTTTGTTTATTCTCAGTTGCTTGGAACTTCACGGCAATGGGTGGCGTAACGTCTAGCTAAGTTTGCTTAGTCTAAGTTAATTGGAACTTCACTGTCATGGGTGGTGTAACGGCTAGCTAAGTTTGTTTAGTATCATTTGCTTGGAACTTCAATGTCCTGTGTGGTGTAATGGCTGGAACAGGAAAGTCCTTGGTAGTGTAACGTCTAGCATGGTAAGTCAAGAGTGGTTTAACGTTAGGATTATAAGTCCTGGGTGGTGTAACGTCTAGCTAAGTTTGCTTAGTCTCAGTTGCTTGGAACTTAAATGTCCTGAGTGATGTAATGGCTGGCATAGGAAGATCTGGGTGGTGTAACGGCTGGCATAGGAAGATCTGGGTGGTGTAACGGCTAGCATTCTGGAACGGAAATCGGGAGATGCAGGTTCGAATTCTGCTCCAGTGCGATGAAGTTTTCAAGTTTTCTGAGAGGTGTTACATGGATGACCAGTAAGTGTTTCAAGCAAATTCGGAATTTGTATTCTATTTGCTTTGAATATTCTATCGATGTCCCAATTATTATGAAGACTTTGGAATGGATAAATTCGTTTAACATTGGATGACGTTTATTGTGGTAAAAAAATGCACATGTTTTTTTTATTTTCCCCTTGTGCTATTTTTTCTTAAGGATACAGCGTGTTCTGTTTGTGTTTTGAACTATGTCTGCGACTCTGAAAATGTTTTTTCTCCACGACATTGCGAAAAGTGCCACAATCATTTCAGGTACCGTTTCGAGCGATTTAAAAGGAAAGTTTTTCCGGCAGATGACGAAAGTCTAATTTATCAGTGGAAGATTGTTGAACATCAGCATGTTGGACTGGAAAATCTATTTTAACGCTTGTTAATTGAACAGACGTTAAAATGGTTTTCCCGTCCAACATTAAAAAATATTTTCCAGTCACAGGCTTCAATCACATCACCAAATGTAGACTGGAGCATTCTATTGTGTTTCCCATAGAAACATGTGGTGAAAAAGCTGGACTTTAAGCTGACTTTGTGTAAGCTGGACTTTGAAAAAGTTGACCAATGGAGGATTGATGCATTTCAGCTTTGGTGCTGGAGTAGATTGTTAAGCATATTATGAACAGCGAGGGTTATAAACAAAGAGGTTCTGCAGCATATCCAACTATAAATGTCACTTCAGGAAACGATTACTAGACGACAGCTAAATTATTTAGGTCATGTGATGCGATCGGACTCATTGGAGAAAGAAATGATGCTAGGAAGCGTGGAGGGAACAAGAAGACGATAGGACCAAGAAAACGTTGTCTGGATATAATCAAAATGAACCCTGGGTTGCACATGTAACAGCTGAAGGAGAGAGTCCAAAATTGTGCTTAATTGAGGGTCGCTGTCTATAGAATCGGCAAGCGTTGGATTCGACTGAATGGATAACGTCATCGTGATCAATTTTAATTATTCTTTTTATTTCATCCACACTGTCAACCAATTTGTGGGATTTTAGTAGAGACCAGTGGCACAAGAAGGGGACGTGTGCCCATTCTAGGAAATGTGCGGCAGGCTGTGCTATATGTACACTGAAATTCGCAAATATCGCTGTTGCACTTTAAGTTTATTTGATGCAATGGAGTTCGTCTGTTTCCTCGCGCAATCCTATCCAAATTACCGTAGTCTTCAAAATTCAACCAGTCGTTTCCACCCACACGAAGACCGATGACTGCTTGTTGCTTTTTGTTTGCGAGATAATCATTGTGGACACCGATCAGAGAAAGCATTAAAACCATATACCTAATATAATGTAGGTACTCCTCTCGCCTCGAAAAGAGCTCTCACCCGATCTGGCATAGATTCAACGAGATGTTGGTAGGCGTCTCTTGATATTTGGTTTCATGACTGTAACAGAAGATCCCGCAGTTCCCGTAAATTACGTAGTTGATGCTGCTGGTACACGTTTCTCTAAACCAAACTATAAATGCCCGATAGGATTCATGTTAGGTGAATTTGCGAGCCATGGCAGTAAATGGAATTTCTCTTCATGTTTTTGAAACTATTTTTAACCCACTTCGCTGTAGGGCATGGACGATCGTCTTTTTGAAAGACGCCATCTTCGCCAGAGCATGCAATCGCCATAAATGGGTGTACTTGGTCAGCCACGATATTCAGGTACGTGACAGCTGTAAGAGTTCGCCCCACACAGGTATAATGGGATCAAGTGTCACACAAGAATATATTGTCCAGACCATAACACTCTCTCCAGCTACCTGGATCTGTTCCAGAGTGCATCCAGGTGAGAAGGTGGGTAAACGTCGCACACGATCTCGTCCGTTGACAAGGTGTAACAGAAAACGGGATTCGTCTGACCATGAGACCCTCTTCCAGTCTTCTATTATTAAATGTCGATGATTACGTGCCCACTGAAAGCGTTAACTACGGTGAACCGCAGTGAGCATAGACACACGAATGTGTCCGCGGCTGCGGATATCCATATCGAAGAGCGTACGATGAACTGTGTGTTCGGACACATTTGGACCTTTACAACAATTGAAATTATGGGTAATGTCAGACACAGTAGCCCTGTTGTTGCTGCGGACAAGATGAGATCTCTTGCGCTGACCTCTGGCATCAACGAGGCGCGACTTACCCTCCCCTTGTCGTAGGCTCAAAGTGTTCCCTGTTTCGAAACATCTTTGATACAGCATAGCGTAAGGAGCCTACCAGAGTCGCTATTCCGGAGATGCTCTTACCAAGGCGTCTTGCCATAACGATCTAGCCTTTCTTGAAATCAGATGAATCGTTTGCTTTTCCCATGTTGAGACGAAGGGAAATGCTGATTAAGAGAGCTGCGACCCAGGTATTATATGTATCATTCGCGGCCTTGGCACGTGACGCTGATTGGCTGCACGTGCGCTTATTTGCATAATGCATAGGTGGTTCTAATGCTTTGGCGGATCCGTGTATGTTCCGTACGGTTGTTTTTGCATAGTCGAGAAAATTTCCAGTTTCTGAGATGCTTGCGCCTACTCATATGCCTCTTTCAAAGTATCTTTAATCGCGAATCTTTACCATATTGCCACTATCAGCCCTTTTACACGTCTGAACGCTTTGCAGTTAGCTGTTTATTAAACCATCTCAACGTTACAGTTGAGTTCGAAAGTAAGGATGGCATGTGTCTGATTGTTATCAATCGGGTGTTTCTAATAATTTGCTGCCCCCGTGTGGGAATATCTTCAATGCCATTTCCTTTTCGTGCAAACCGTATGCAATACTTTTCATACTATTAGCTTACCTGTAAAAGAATCCGGAAAGAAAGGGGAAATTTTTAGATCTTCAACCCTCTTCCACTTCCTGTTATTTAAGTTAAATGGGCAATAAATGGCTCCTCTTACATGGACGAAAAATGTTAGAAGGGAAATTACTGTTCAGCCTCGTTTCCGTAAAATAATTCATTAGGTATCCTTATGGGAATGCAGCAACCATTTCATGAAGTTATATATGTACCAAAAGATACAAATTCCTTCCGAAAACTAAATTTACTTATACTGATTCCACAAGGTAGCCCAAAGAGAGCGTAAATGGATATTTCTCAGACTGTAAAGCAACTATTCAACGAAAGATAACGCATATCAAATGGTTTGTGTTTCAGATTTTAAGTACAAAGGATTACGAACTGAGACATGCAACATTGCTTTAGTTGGAGCATTAATTCCCATGATGCAGAGAACCGGAACTCCATTAAAATTTATTTTGTGTGAAAAGTGAATCCCGAAAATTGTAATGTTTGAAGGTGAGCAATATTGTAAGAAAGAGATAGATAATTATTTAGACACGCATTAAAGATATTCCAGATTGGACTTTAACAAATTGCAGTTTTGAAAATTTCTCGAAATGAGTATTAGTTAATAAACTTGTTTTCAAACGTCTCAAACCGTGGCTTTTCAAGGAATTCTTGGAAAATGTATTCAGCATCGGCTTCAAAGAAAAATTCTTCAGATATCTGCTTTCTCTCCTAAAATATTTATTATGCGTTTTCCTCTAATATTTTGCTTATGTGATTTCACATGTGTGAGACGAAATATCATTATGTAATTATTCTTTGTTATAATCGAAGAGTGAATATAAGGTAATGTTATGTGACATAAAGATTAAGTTTTATCTGTTCTTAATACTGTGTTAGGGTGCTTCCGCTGTAAACTAGAAATAGGCAATCGAACTCACACTTCTTGGTTTGTTACATACCATTTATTCATAAGAAGAAATCATATCTTTAATGTGAAAGGATAAAATGTACACTTCGTTTATTCATGTTTTGCAAAAACATTTACTTACTGTAAGTTTTATTTTATAAACATATGGATTACCTGAATTGACGTCAATTTGACATTTTACCTGCCTAACAACTTTATACCTACAACTTAGATAAACATTCGTGGGATTTCAGGTTGCTGTATAGCAAAATGAAACAATAGAGAAACATGCTAGGTCACGACTTTGCCGTCATGGGTTTGATCCCCGAAAGGGGATATTCGTGTACGAGATCATGTACACCGAGGGACCAAAACATTATGACCGATGCTTCTTTATGCAAATCGAAACAAATGCAGGTAACCGTCGGCGCGTGTAAAGATCATGAAAAGGTATAAATAACTCCTGTACTGAGTTCTGTTAGTCAGTGTTTCAGTGTTGTTCTTGTTCTGCAGACGGGGACACTGATGGAAAATGCAGTGTACTTACGTGAGTTTGACAAAGGCCAAACTGATGGTCATAGGACTGGGTCAAAACATTTCTCAAATTACAAGACTAATTTATATTGGGGTGCTGACGTGGTCCAAGGATGGAAAAACGTTTGAAAGTGGTCCAAGGAAGGAAAAACGTTTGAAAGTGGTCCAAGGATGAGAAAACTTTTGAAAGTGGTCCAAGGATGAAAACACTTCGCTGTGTGGAAATATTTTCAATACATTTGCCAATTTCTGTAGCACACAGCTTTGCCATTTTAGTTAAGTGTTCATTCCTATATATATCATACTTGGAACCATATCCTCGTTTCTAAGAAACATTCCCTTTGCTTTGGATAACCTTTCAGTATGAGAAACGTTTTGTACACAATTTGCGATTATTCGTAGCACACTCTGTAATGTTCGTAGAATTATGGCTGATTGAACACTGCATAAATCGGTTCTTAATAACTTCACTTTTAAGCGAATTAGGAGTCCCTCAAATAACTTCAGAAAAGCTTACTTACTATTAGTCTTTATTCAGCAAAAACTTCTTTAGCACGACTCAGTCTTCAGCAACATTAGTGAAAAAATACTATTCTTGTTACAGAACGTTTAACGAGAAACAAAAGCACCCAACTCTAAATATTAAATACGCAGACGTTAAGAAAGAAATCACAACTTCAGGTACTTCAACTTTCATACCATTGGGTTGGTGCGAATGAAATGCCCGGAGCGAACGAGCCATGAAGAGAGACCCCCACCGCAGCGGAATGAAACCACCCACAGGTGTTGCGGGTATTACATCACAGAGTTACTTTAAATAGCTAGCACGTGTGTGAAGAACAAGGTTCAGGCGTGGTTTGTTTGGACGTAACGTGGCTTGCAAAGGAAACATGCAGACGCCGGATTTGAGAGTCATCTTCCTGTATGAATTTAAACTGGGCCATTCTGCAGGAATTGCCGCTCGAAACGCTAACAAAGCATTTGGGGAGAATGCAGCCAACGAACGAACCATCCGGCGATGATTTGAGAAGTTTTGAAGCTGAGATATGGACCTGCAAAACGAAGCATGTAGTCACCGACCTGTTTCTGTTTCTGACGATGTTCTGTTACGTGCGGTTGAAGCGGACCCCCGAAAAACGCGCCGTGAGATTGCGGCAGGGGATGGTGTCCACCACACGACAGTTGTCCCGCATCTGGCTGCGCTGGGTAAGGTCCGAAACCTGGGCATTTTGCTGCCGCATGAGTTGGCAACTGACAACAAGACTAGGCGTTCGGAAGTTGCCGCTTTTTGCCCATAAATATTCAGGAACCTCCACTGCATCGAATCGTCACCTGCGACGGGAAGTGGGTCCTTTATGATAATCGGAAACGATATGCACGATGGTTAAGCAAGGCACAGGCTGCTGGACGGCATCCAAAGCCACCCTCACACACCAAGAAAATGATGCTCCTTGTCAGGTGGTTCACAGCTGCGGTGATTCATCGGAGTTTCTCGGAAAGAGGCCAAACCGTCGCTGCTGAACGTTATTGTGCTGAGCACTCCCTCATTCTGCCTATTTCTCGGATTTGTCTCCGACAGACTATCATCTGTTTTGTCGCCTGGATCACTTCCTGTCCAGGAAACAGTTTACAGCAGACAACGAGGTTCAACATGCAGTAGATGACTTCTTCGGGTCCCAGCCACAAGACTTTTTTCATTCTGGGATCATGGCCTTGCTGGACAGATGGCAACTATGTGTCCAGGTTGAGGGGGATTATTTTGTCTAGGTAAGTTGTTCTACTTTTCCGTTATCGCCGTCCACGTGTGCTGATCCTTTGCTGGACATTTCATTGGCACCAACCCATTATTATTATATCGTCATACTACCAACATCTCCACATATTGCTGCTGCTTAAATGTTATACACTGAGTGGCCACTTCATTCTGACCACCTGGCAGTTTTAAGCAAATGAGCTATGGCTGCACGCTGTTGCCGCCGAAATGCGAGGCTAGTATGAAAAAGGAAAGCTTAGTGCTTGCGACAATAGTAGAAGTGATATTCGGGTGACGAGATGGGTAAAAAATGCGATTTGATTGACTTTCAACGTGGGATGATTGTAGAAGCTCAGAACCATGGAGCGAGTATCACCGAAACCGCCGTATTCGTGAAATGTTCCAGAGCAGCTGTTGTTAAAGTGTTTAAATACTGGACTGTCAGCCCAAAAACTGGGATGGTATATGGCTGCCAAAGGCCTGTTCGAACACCTTTGCTCTCTGCAGTTAACAAGAGAAAACGTCTCCAGTTCGAACAGGAGCACAAGGATTGGACAGTCGATAATTGGAAACAAATTATGTAGTCCGATGAATCACGTTTTCAGTTGCACCATGCTGATGGCCGAGTGAGAATTTGGCGGAAACCGCAAGAAAGCATGGACCCCAAATGCATTGCTACAACCCTTCAAGCTGGTGGAGGCAACGTTATGGTTTGGGGAATGTTTTCCTGGAATACTTTGGGCGCTTTAATTCGTGTTGAACAACGTCTGACTGGCACATTATATCTAAACATCGTTGCAGAACAAGTGCATCCTGCCATGCGGATGGTTTATCCCAATGGCGATGGTTACTTTCAACGAGATAATGCGTCCTGCCATAGTGCTCGTATTGTACAGGATTGGTTTCAGGAACATGCCGGTGAGGTTACTTTGCTTAGGTGGCTCCCACAATCTCTAGATTTTAACCCCATCGAGAATTTGTGTGATGAAGTTGAACGAGCCATCAGACAGCTGGATCCACAACCCTGCAATCTCACACTCCTGGAAAGTGCTATTCATCAAGCATGGTCTCAGATCTCACAAACCACCTATCAACATCTCGTGGAGTCCATGTCACGAAACACCGACGCAGTATTAAAGGCAAAAGGTGGCCCAACGAACTACTGAGGGGGTGGTCATCTGTATATCGTCCTGTTTTCATCGGAAACATATACACTTCATACGATCTGACCTCAAGGTGTTGCCAACCATACTCTTGCGAGATATCCCGTCAAGTGTGATAAGCCCTAAGGAGAAGCAACTCAAATTTACATAGAGGAAGCAACTAAAAAGGAAAGTTAAATTAGATTATACGTCACAACACTTTTTTTTTTTTTTTTTTTTTTTTGATTGGAGGTTTAACGACCACCGTGAGCAACTCAATGGGCTATAAGCAGTCGCCCGTCCCTAATTTAGGGTCACTGGTTCCAGGGAAGGGAGAGATCCAGTGCCATAAGACAAACACAACATCCATGCCTCACCGGGATTCGAACCCAGACCCCTTACGGACGAATGATCAGAGGCCAGCGCCTTAGACCACTGCGCCACCGGGGCGGCATCACAACACTTCATCCCATATGGTCGAAAGTAAATATTTCTCTTTGTGTGACGTACTACAGAGGTAAAGCACGTCAAAATGACAAATCTGCAGCGATACATTCTGTCCTTGTAGCTTAGTTGAGAGAGTTACTCACTCCGGAGTGAAGGGGCGCGGTCAAATTTGTGTTTTCACATTGGCGCCCGAACATAAAAATGCATGTACTTGCCGTTGAGTTCTTCAAAAAATGTGTGATGTTTTTATCACACATCGTCTGCAATTAATGAAATAAAATTCTTACTTCGCCTCAAAATAGAAATGATAGTAATAGGGGAGATGATGTGACGTACGTGAAAAGACGACAAACCTGCAGTTATGCATTCTGTCCGTGTAGCTTAGTTGGTAGAGGAAGTTACTCTGGTGGCCTCTGATCATTCGTCCGTAAGGGGTCCGGGTTCGAATCCCGGTGAGGCATGGATGTTGTGTTTGTCTTACGGCACTGGCTCTCTCCCTTCCCTGGAACCAGTGACCCTAAATTAGGGACGGGCGACTGCTTATAGCCCATTGAGTTGCTCACGGTGGTCGTTAAAATTCCAATCAAAAAAAAAAAAAAAAAAAGTTACTCTGGAACGAGGGGGCGCGGTTTCAATCGCGGTCACGGACAAATTTGTGTTTTCATATTTATTTATTTTTTATCAGTTGTGTAGAAAACCAGTTGATGTTATATTGCATTGGAAATAAAGTAATGTCCGATGACGAGGTACTTCTAGTCGAAAGCCCGGAGACTGCGCACATTGATCACTGAGATTACACAGCATATCAGCAGGTAGGTGGTTTAAGTCAGTGTCAGTTAACCGTCAGAAGGCGAGGAGTGTAAACGCCAGGCAACGTGGAAGTGGACAAAGAACACATGTGCCATTCCATACTGTATGAGTTTCGTCTTGGTAGGTCTTCTACAAGTGCTGTAAGGAGCATTACCAGTGATTTCCGCAATGATATTTCACATCGTCAGTGATGTCGCTGATTCGAACAGTTTTGAGGGTGAAATGTTGACCTATCAGACCGTCCCAAAGCCGGAAGGCTCGCAAAAGTGGATATGGACTTGCTGAAGACATTAGTGGAGACCGACACACGTTTGGCGATGGGGAAGTTGGCTGAACAGCTGGGGAATACCCACACGATCATTACCATGCACCTGCATCAAATTAAGAAGGTACACAAGAGGGGAGTTTGTTGTACCCCATCAAATCACAGTTGAGCAGAAAGCAAATCGCATGAGTGCATGCGTTTCCCTGCTTGCACGTGACCAAGTTGAACCGATCTCGGATCGCATTTTGACAGGTGACCAGACATGGGTCTTGTATGAGAATATCAGTGCCCGGAAACAGTGGTTGGTCCCAAAACAAAAGCCCATGCTGACTCCCAAATCCGGCTTACACCCACGTAGTAAGGTTCTGCTGTCTGTTTGGTGATATATGTGTGGAGTGTCATGTTTTCAGCACGTCTTTTTTAAAAATAGATTGTGCTTATCGGTTTGTCCGTCCGTCTGTCTGACCGTCTGTAGACACAATATCTCTGCAACTATTAGTCCGATTTGAAAAATTCTTTGTGCATTGGGAAGCTTACGATATGCAAATGATGATCTTAATTTTTTTTTACAATGTACAATTTCGCCACTAGATGGCGTAAGTGTAGAAGATGTCGAATTCAAAATGCATTTTATTCCATATATTTGCTTCAAAACATCCGATTGAAAAAAAATATTTTATTTTCGATTCCATTTATGTCTAACAGTATTTTAGATATAGTTACTTTTTCAAGTTACGCATAGATTTTCCGCTAGGGCGCGTAAAAGTAAATTACGTTTTACCCGATATCTCTTCTAAATCTACGATTTGCAAAATGTTTTCTTCAGCGGATACAGATCCTGATGGAAAATCTTTTGCATGCAATTTCTAATTTTTGGTAAAGAGTACTTCCGGCACCAGGGGGCGTGAGCGTTAATTTTTATTTCTGATGTGTTTGCAATAAAATTTAAGCTTGTAAAATCTCGATTGAAAAACTTCTTTCGCAGAGCGGTCCCCGTCATATCGGTAAACCTTTTCCGGATATTTTCTTCTTAAAATATTGAATGGTTTCTTCTCCATCGGGCGTACGTAGATGCATATCTTATTTTTGTCAATATCTCTGCTTCTAATGGTTCGATTTGAAAAATTCTTTCTTTATTGGGGAACGTTTCCGGTGTGACATGTTTTTCATGTAATTTCAAAATTTTCAAGTAATTCATACACTTTCCGCTAGGGGGAATAGAGGTAAATTCAATGTCCCCCAACATCTCTGCTTCTAAAATTCCGATCTGAAAAATCCTTTCTGCACCGGATGCAACTCCCGATGGGAAATCCTTTGCATACAATTTCTAATTTTTAGTAAAAATCGTTTGGCCACCAGAGGACGTAAATCTTACTTTCCGTTTCTGATGTATTTGCAGCGAAACCTGAAATTCTAAAATCTCGATTGAAAAAAATTCGTTTGCGGACCGATGCTACTTACATCGACAAACATTTTAGGAATATTCTCTTCTTAAAATAATGCATGGTTTCTACACCAGG
Source organism: Macrothele yani (assembly GCA_039090855.1). Taxonomy (NCBI): domain Eukaryota; kingdom Metazoa; phylum Arthropoda; class Arachnida; order Araneae; family Macrothelidae; genus Macrothele; species Macrothele yani. The sequence goes on along the minus strand of CM077029.1, from coordinate 162,807,811 downwards.
GGGCGTATATGTATATCTTATTTTTTGTCAATTTCTTTATATCTATGAGTCCGATTTGAAGAATTCCTTCTTTGTTGTGTAGTGTTTCCAATGCGAAATGTTTTTCATGTAAATTCAAAATTTTCAAGTAAATCATAGACTTTCCGTTAAAGCACGCAAAGGTGAATTGCATTCCCTATATTTCTGCTTCTAAAACTCCGATTTGAAAAATTCTTTCTGTATCGCATACAGCTCCTGATGGAAAATGTTTTTCATGTAATTTTTAATAATTGGTAAAGAATGATTTGCCCACCAGAGAGCATAAGTGTTAATTTCTACTTCTGATAATTTGCAGCAAAATCTGAGCTCCTGAAAACTCGACTACAATTTTTTATTCTTGGACCGATACCACTCACATCGTAAAACCTTTTCAGAATACTTTCATCCTGAGATAATGCATGGTTCTCTTGTCAAGCGGGCGTAGATTCATATCTTATCTTTGTCCATAGCTCTGCTTCAAAGAGTCCGATTTGAAAAATTATTTCCTTGTTGGAGAGCGTTTCCGCGGCGAAAAGTTTCTCATACAAATTCAAATTTTTCTTAACGCACAAGTCTGCGACCAAAATACGTAAGTTCACGATTCTGTTTACAGCAATATCTGCGGAAACCAGATTTAAAAACTCGTTTGAAAACGTTTCTTTGCTCTGTATATTGCTCACCAAAGAAAACTTTTTGCGCAAATTTTCTGTTTAAAATAGTGCCCAATTTTTCCGCCAGAGAGCATAGATATGTGCCTTAGCAATCTTGATATCTCCGCTTCTAATTTTCCAGTTTGAAAAATTATTTCTTTCTCAGAGAGATTATCTGATGAGGAACATTTTCTGCATAATGTCAAATTTTTCTTATATAACAAGTTTGCCACCAGAGGGCGTAATATCTACATCTCATAACACCCGGTTGGAAAAATTCATAACACCCGGTTGGAAAAATTCGTTTTCGGGCAGATATTATTTATTGGCTGCGAAAGCATTTTATGTGCATTTCCTGCTGAAAATAATACACTGTTTTCCCGCTACATGGCGCAAATGGTTAAGTTGTTTTTCTGGATATCTCTTCTTTCTAAAATTAGAATTTAAAACAAACTTTCAATGCTTGATACCGTTCATATTATGGAACATTTTGCACGCGTTCGAGAGTTGTTTCTTACACAGTTCCTGCACCAGGTGGTGTTTTTGTGTATTTCTATTTGCTCCTGTATTTGTAAGGACACTATTAAAGAATTTCTTTTTTAATATGTGTCATTCGCTTCAGAAATTTCTAGGAACATTATTCTGTGTAAATAATGCACAGGTTTCTCGCTACAAGTTGTAAAAGTAAAAATTTTTTTTCTCGCTTTCTGTGTTTCGAGAAGACGTATTTTTGAAAAAAAAATTTCCTTGAAATAGTTTTTGCAATGAAGAATAACTTTCGCAAATTTTCTACTTCTTTCCTATCGAAAAATACTGTCGCTAGGGGACGTCATCGCATATTTATATGTGAAAGATTATATTCGATTCTAAAAATACCTTAGAAGAAACTTTCTTTGGTAGGATATTTTTCATTATGAAGAATATTTCACACCCTTTTTTTTTCTTTTGGTAACGCTATGGGCCGTAAAGTTATGTCCCAATATAACCTACATCTCTTCTATTATTTGTTCTTTTTTTTTTTTTTTTTGAAAATCTGTTTTGCCTCTGATATCTTCTGCTATGGGAAATGTTTTATGCTCGATTCGTTAATTTTTGTAACACGCTTTTCAGCTGCCAGTGGGGGTAAGTAGATACATGTAGTTGTGGATGTTTTATCCATTGTAAAAATGCCGTTAATTATAATTAATATTTTTATGTAAGGCTCCATTCACTATGAATAACCCCGGTGAGATTACGCATTTTATAGCATGCGATTTTTTCCCTAGGTGGTGCAAGCGTATTCTTTTTGATAAAGGTTATTTTTTTTTTTGAATGGCTTACTTTTTTGTTAAAGGCTTAATTAACTATGAATAACCCAGGTAAGATAGCGTATTTTATAGCATGCGAGTTTTTCCTTAAGAATAGAAAGTTATATAAAGACGAGTGTAACGAGTGAGGATAAGCTAGAATTCATATTAAAATTAAAATAGAGGAGAATGGAAGATTTTGTTTAAGGCAACACGCTACTGCCACTCAAATTATGATTATACGAAGACGAGTGTAACGAGTGAGGATAAAAGCGTATCCTTTTTGACAATAGTTTTTTTTTTGAAAGGCTTCATTCATTATTAATAACTCCAGTAAGATTGCGTATTTTATAGCATGAGAGTTTTCCCTACGTGGTGCGAGCGTACTCTGTTTGAGAAAGAGGTTTTTTTTTTTTGAAAGGCTTAATTTTTTGGTGAAAAGCTTAATTCACTATGAATAACCCCAGTGAGATTGCGTATTTTGTAGCGTGCGAGTTTCTCCCGAGGTGGTGCAAGCGTATTCTTTTTTTGAAAGGTTTAATTTGTTTGTGAAAGGCTTCATTCACTAAGAATAATACCGGTGAGAGTGCGTATTTTATAGCATGCGAGTTTTTTCAGAGGTAGTGCAAGCGTATTCTTTTTTGTGAAAGGCTTTTTTTTTGTGTAAAAGGCTTCATTCACAATGAATAACCCCAGTGAAATTGCTTACTTTATAGGAAGCCTGCGGGTATTTCCCGTGGTGGTGCAAGTGTATTCTTTTTGTGAAAGGCTTTTTTCTGTGTGTGAAAGACTTCATTCACTATGAAAAACCCCAGTGAGATTGAGCATTTTATAGCATGTGAGTTTTTCCCGTGGTTCAAGCGTATTCCTTTTTTTGAAAGGCTTAATATTTTTGTGAAAAGTTTCATTCACAATGAATATTCCCGGTGAGAGTGTGTATTTTATAGCATGCGAGTTTTTACCGAGGTAGTGCAAGGTTATTATTTTTGTGAAAGGCTTTTTTTGAAAGACTTTTTCTTGTGTGAAAGGCTTCATTCGCTACTAACAATCCCAGTGAGATTGCGTATTTTATAGCATGCGAGTTTTTCCCGAGGTGGTGCAAGCGTATTCTTTTTGTGAAATCTTTATTTTTTTTTGGTATGAAAGGCTTCATTCACTATGAATAACCCCAGTGAGATTGCGTATTTTATAGAATGCGATTTTTCCCGAGGAGATCAACCGTATTCTTCTTGTGAAGGGATTTTTTTGTGTGAAAGGCTTCATTCACTATAATCCCAGTGAGATTGCGTATTTTACAGCGTGCGGGTTTTTCGCGAGTTCATGCAAGCGTATTCTTTTTTTTTTTAATCCTTAATTGTTTTGTGAAAAGCTTCATTCACTATGAATATTTCCGGTGAGAGTGCGCATTTCATAGCAGGAGTGTTTTTCTCGAGGTAGTGCTTTTGTGAAAGGCTTTTTTGAAAGACTTGTTTTTTGTGTAAAAGGCTTCATTCACTACTTATAACACCAGTGAGATTGCCTATCTTATAGCATGCGAGTTTTTCCTGAGGTGGTGCAAGCGCATTCTTTTTGTGAAATATTTTTTCTTTTTTTGTGTGAAAGGCATCATTCACTAGGAATAACCCTAGTGAGATTGGGTATCTTATAAACTGTGATACAGATGAACTGGCATACAGATGAACCGAACAGTATACAGATGAACTGGCATACAGATGAACCGGACAGCATACAGATGAACTGTTCATCTGTGGTGAAGCATTGTGCATGGGTTCAAAGAAGCAACCGAGCCATGTGGTTTGGCAGTTTGTCGTTTGGGATTTTGGAGAATTTCGAGGCAGCTGTGGTGTAGTGGAAGCATATCCGGCGCGTAACAGGAAGACCCTGGTTTCGATTCTCGGTGTCGGCCGATGAGAATTTTTCCGTGACTCATGTATAAACGTGGAAAGAGCGATGACTTCTATTTGATGTTCCTGGTCCACGTCAACTGTGTATTTATCAAACATCTCTCTTTTCTCAAGTTCGTGTGCATTTAGTAGTTATCAGTCAGAAAAGATGAGTGCCAATGACCACTTTGAATAACAAAGCGAAAGAGAAACCAACGCTTACTGGCGCGCATTTTCACTCATTTCAGACGTGATCGGCCCACTTCTTTGACAACGAATATATTCGTTCCAGCTGATTTCAGTCCATTTCGCTAACCGCGAGTTAATTCGTTCCAGCCGGTTATAGTTCAAAAGAGACAATAAAAGAAAGTAATCGCTGGACTTAATACAATTAAACACCTCCGATCCTTTCAATGACAGAAAAGTGTGTCCCAGGGAGAGTTGGAATGCCCAGAATAAAAATACTGAATCGAACATGTAGGTCAGTTTACCATAGAAGGGTAATGCAGTTTGTATACCTTAGACAGGTCTTTAATTAACTGAGTGAGTTTAAAGGAGGTCCTATTATAGGTGAGCGGAATACTATGATTTTATACAGCGAAATCCAGCGCATTTTAGAAGAGATGTACAAGCAACTGGTGGTTGCTGACAGTAATCAGTAGCGCAATGTCCTGCACGTCATTGTTTATTACTAAGTACTCCTGGAGCTAATACAAAACGAAACGATGGATTTATTTAATTGCCCGATGTTTGTCAGTACGAGAAAAGACATGTCCATTAACAGAAAGATTGATTCACCGTTATTTACGTTCGTCCAAAATTTAGAAACACTAACTCCACGACCTATTCCAAGAAGCTTGGAAACTGAATTAAAGGCAAATGGTGGTCTAACGCCTTATTAACAACGAAACATCACCTATTTCCCAGATGTTCACATTCTTTCATACAACCGCTATGTATTGTTACATTTCGCCATGTCGCTTCTATTGTATGCAGGTTCCCCTGTTTGGGACAATTTCATTGGATGAAAAGTGCATGTGCATTTTTTTTATTTTACACATAAATTTACGATGAATTTCAGGTTTGCACAGCTCTTTCTCCTCTACTGTAGCATCGTAGTTATAGTCCAACCTGTCCTAAATTCGTTTTGAATACTTTACTCAAGCTTTTTAAATAAAGAGGGGGTTTTCTGGCAAAGGACGTTATCGTGTTTGAAACGGCATGGAATTTGTCTATAATATTTTAAAAATATATAGACGTTGAAAATCGTTCGCAGTTCCACCAAAATTAAAAGTTGTTATTAACGCTTTCTGGCACGAATGACACACAAATTGCGCACCTGGTGTAGGAAGCATGTCTTTCCACAATGACTTTAGTCACAGAATTCTGGAGCAGAACAATGCGGCTTCGATTTCGCCGCCTGAAAATTTGTATTTTGACATGGTTTTCAAGGCATATCACTTAGATAACTCGTTAATGATAATATTCGGCAATCAAGTGGTTACTTGAAACAATAAGCAGCACTATATTTCAAGAAATACAACAAACTGGACTCCTATAACGTTAGGCTTAAAGTGTCTCAATCTCAATACAACTTCAGAAAATATATATATATAGCTAGTCTTGAAGGTACAGCATACTACAAAACAAAGCTGCACTAATCTATACCCACCTGCAAGGCTACTCTCTCCACATATTATATACACTGAAGTGCCAAAAGTCGTGGGATAACAGTGTGCAAATTTTTAACTGGCGCTGCCGTCGTATAAAGGCTTCGACGCATGCCACAATTTTCATTAGTTGCTAGGTGTAATCTCGTGAGTCAGGTTGAACCACAGCCAATAGGATTATGGGAGACAGACTTGAATTATCGGAGTTTGAACGAGGCATGGTAAGAGAGCCAGACGGATAAGACATTCAATGTCGGAAGTTGTGAGAACATTCCTCGATCCACGGTACACGTGTGTACCGATAATACCCTGTGGAAGGCATTACCACGCTCCGTGTACAGCGCAGTGGCCGACTACGGGTGTTGTATGACCGTGACCAGCGTCCTCTGACCAGAATTGTCCATGGTGAAAAACAAGCGACATTGGCTCAAATAACATCCACACTCAATGCTGTGACATATCCTTCAGGTAAGTGCAGCGTAGTTTAGCTTCCATGGGGTATGGGAGTAGGAGACCCACCAGAGTGACTTTGCTAACAACATGACATCGGACACAACGCCTCACGTGAGTTCATGAACACGGTAATTGGAACCCTAATATGTGGCGTGGTCCGATAAGTCACGCTAGCGGTTGTTGCGAGCTGAGGATAGGGTTCGGTTGTGGCACAGACCCCGTGAGGCCATAAACCCGAGCTGTCAACAACGAACTGTTTAAGCTGGTGGTGGTTCCATACATGTGTGGGGTGTCTTTACGTGGCACGGTTTGGTTCCTCTGATCCTCGTCAACACTTCACTTAAAGATAATCGCTTTGTTGCTCTACTGATGGGCCATTTGCAGTCCTTCAAGTATTTCATGTACCTCAACAACGCTGGGTTTTTCCAGGCCGAAAATGCACATGTCATCGGGCCCAAGTTGTCCAGAATTGGTTCGAGGAGCGTTCTGGTCATTTTTGAAGGATGTGTGGCCACCATGTTTGCCCGACATGAACTCGATAGAGCACTGATGAGATGTGGTGAAAAAATCTATTTGCACACAAGATCCTGCACATACAAATACCACGGAACTGCGGGTGGCTTTGCAGAGGGCATGGCTCAACATTTCTCAAGAAGTCTTCCGGCCTCTTGTGGAATCGATGCACCGTAGAGTTGCTGCACTTCGCCAGGATAGAGGAGGTCCTACACGATACTAGGTACGTATTCTGTTACGTTTGGCACTTTAGTGTACATCGAACCATAAACACGTCATTCAGAAATGACCTCAAAATTGTTGCCAAATATCATTCAGTGAATCAGAAAAATAACGCTAAATTTGAAACCATTAAGGCCGCCGCGGTAGCACAGTGGTCTAAGCGATGGCTTCTGATAATTCGTCCGAGATTGGTCCAGGTTTGAATCCCGGTAAGGCATGGTGTTGTGCTTGTCTTACGGAGCTGGCTCTCTCCCTTCTCTGGAAGAAGTGGTCATAAATTCGAGACGGCCGCGCCGGTGGCGCAGTTGTCTAAGCGCTGGCTTATGACCATTCGTTCGGGAAGGGTCCGGGTTCGAATCCCGGTGTGGCATGGATACTGTGTTTGTCTTACGGCGTTCGTTCTTCCCCTTCGCTGGAACCAGTGGCCCTAAATTAGGGTCGGGCGACTATTTGTAGCCCACTGAGTTGCTCACGGTGGTCATCACCAGGTAGCACAGCCTAGCAATTTAACGTTGGCCCAAAACTGAGACACCGTCTTTTACGAATAGAAGACGGTGGCTCACCGTTGAGCCTACGTTAAATTGCAAGGCTGTGCTACCTGGGTCAAACCCCCATTTAAAAAAAGTAGAGGCGGTCAACTGCTTATTGCGCACTGAGTTGCTCACGGTGCTTATTAAAACTCCAATAAAAAAAAAGAACGATGTGAACGAACTCATTTACATAAGAAAAGAAATTAAAACTGAAAGTTAAATCAGAATATACGTCATAGACAGTGAATTTCAGCGCCGATTTTGCTTTGCTGAAAAGGTGAAAGTGGCATAGATATCTGTTTTCCCTTTTGAGTGGCTAAATTTGAGAGGAGAATTTTAAAATTAAGCAATTATGTTTTCATAGTAGAATGAAGTATGTTAGAGCGTAAAAGGGAAAAAAGAAATTTTAGACGGTATGGTCTAAACTAAAACAGAAGACATTAAGGATTACAAAATTCAAACAAGCAGCTTAGAATGCAGATGAAATGACAGTTGGGATTACAGCTTCTAAAAGGAACCTCTAAATTCTGGTCACAAGGTGTAAGGGGGGGGGGGGTATTTCTAAGTAATATACTCATAATTGCAAAAGCGAGAAGTTATTCAAAGAAAGATGTCAATCACATTTGACGAAATAAAAATAAAAATCGTATGCTCGTAAATGAATAAGCATAAGATAAAGGCCAGATAAAAATAATACTCTTAAAGAACACTAAAATGGGAGGACCAAAGTTTGGAGCGAAAAACGAACACTAAAGTGATTTGTTTTTGCAAGTAAATCAGGAAGCCATACTTACATCGTAAGATAGCACCAAACATGTAGAAACTTGTAGGCCCATCAACCGGAAAAGTGTGGACAGTAAATATCCTCCTCATCATCGTCAATCATTATCAATCCAATGCCGGATGAAGAAATCCCCAAGTTTTTTCCACAGCTGTCTGTTTTGAGCTTGTCTCCTCCATGTTACTCCGGTATACTTTCGAATTTCATCCATACATCTCCGATGTGGTCTTCTTCTGGGCCTTTGTTCCTTGGAATCCAGTCTAAAATTCCAGTTGTCCATCGGATATCCGTTGTTCTGGCAACATGTCCATACCATTGCCATTTCAGGGTTTTTACTCTGATCATGAGGTATTCAACTCTTGTCATTTCCATATCCACAAGTTCCTCTTCGTATCTTTCCTGGTTACACCAAGCATGCAACTCTCCATGCTGCTTTCAGCTGTCTGTAGTCTGTGTATGTCTTTTTCTTTTAGCAAAGGTCCACGTCTCTGCTGCATATGTAAGAACTGGAAAGATGATTGATTAAATACTTTTTAAGACATAATGGCATATTGTTCTTGATAATTGTACCGTTTCTTCCAAAAGCTCTCCAGCGCTGCATTGATTAAACACGTTTTTGTTAAGACATAATGGCATCTTGCTGTTCGAAATTGTACTGTTTCTTCCAAAAGCTCTCCAGCCAAGTTTTATTCGCCGATTAATTCCCCCATCGATATGACCCTTGCTTAATATCTGTTGTCGAAGGCAAATGTAGTTATCTGTTACCTCGAGCTTTTCCCTATCAATCGCAAAATCTTCATTCCTTGAAAAAGCATGGTACATCAGTTTTGTCTTGTGAAAGCTCATTTTTAACCCCAATTCTTTACTCTTGTCATCAAGTTCCTAGATCATACTCTGCAGCTCTATATGGGTAGTTGCAAAATGATTACCTCATCAGCAAAACAAAGGTGAGTTAAATAATCTCCATTAATCTTTATTCCTTTGTTTTCCTAGTTCAATACACTTTGCAATGTGGCATTGAATAGTTTGGGAGGTATGATGTCCCCTTGTCTCACTCCCTTTCCAATTTTCATTGGTGCTGTATCCTCAAATAGCAGAACCTTTGTACTTGCATTTTCATGGATGTTATTAATAATATTAATATATGCATCTTCAATAACGCAGGTTTTTAAAGCCATTGTAACTGCCGATGGTTTCGCGGAATCAAAGGCCTTTTCATAATCAATAAAAGCCATGCATAATGGAAGTCCATATTCCCTCGTCCTTTCAGTTAGTTCTCTCAGTACATGGATGTGATATATGGTGCTGTAGCCACTCCTGAGTCCAGCTTGTTCTCTCGGTTGAGTCACGGGCAATGGTACCTTCAAGCGATGTGAAGGAACCTTAGTGAAGTTTTTATAAACTACTGAAAGGAGGCTGATGGTCCTGTATTTCCTGATATCCTCAATGTCACCTTTTTTTATGTAATAGGATCATTGTAGCATTATTCCAATCCTTAGGAATCTTCCTTTAACTGAGACATCTGGTGAAAACTTGGGCGAGTGTAGTTGCTAATTCTTCGCTTGTTTCTTGTATAATGTTCACAGTAATTGTATCTTCTCCTGGAGTTCTACCCTGTTTCATGTTCTTAATTGCATGCGCAACTTCGGCCGGGGGAACTGGAGGAACTTTGGTGCTGGTACCTTATTTAATGACTGGAATAGATGTATAAGCTTTTTCATATAGTTTTGTGCAGAAATCGTTCGCTCTTGTCAAATTTGCACCTCTATTTCTTGTTACAGAACCATCTTCCTTTCTCAGTGCCATAATCTGTTTTCTTCCCTTCCTGAGATGCTCTTTTGTTTTTTTCAGGCCTCGATTATTTTCAATTGCTTTTCTCAGTAGTTCGCAATTGAATATGTCTTTAGTGACACTTTTTGAAATTCCTTATGTCTTCAGTGACACTTTTTGAAACTGTCTTGCATAGCTTTATATATTCCACTTTGGAAGTTAAATTTTCTTTAGTTGTGCTCATCTCCCTTCTTTTTTGCATCAGCATTTTTGTTTTTTCCGATATTTTCTAGAAATATATACAGGATATAAATTGATTATGTGAAAAGTTTAGGTTTTAGAGAATATTGAGATATTTTGGAAATTAATGCAAATAATATTTAATCATCCAAATTATTTTATATAAATGGTGGACAAGTGCATATATCTGAGAGCCCCATTTTTGTTTTGTTTTTATTTTGAATTCCTTCATCCTATCTTAATTTCACTTCCTTATGGATGTAACCATCTTTAAGAAAGAAGAAACGTTTAATATTGCAAAATCTACCAGTGTGTACAATTGATTTCTCATATTCCAAAAATATGAGAAAAGTATTGGATAACGGGCTGAGAAAAGAGTTCAAGGAAGCAGGAGAATGGTTTATTTTTGTATCGGGAAGAATTACAGCCTTTTATTTCCCTTGCGACAGATCATGGGAAAATGCAGAGAACTTAAGCTCCATATCAGGTAATGTTTTCAGATTTAGAAAGGGCTTACAACAAAGTGGCCAAATAAGAAATAAGGAATTTCCAGAGGGAGGAAATTGACTCAAAGAAAAACATGAAGTTCATGAAATGAAATGTGCAGAGACTGCTGAAGGTGTTTGAAGAGTATAAGGCACACTGAGGAGATTAGATGTGGCCAAAAGAGTCAACATTAATCCTACTGTAATTGACTTCTTTTTACAGATGTGTTACAAAACAGAAATAAAAGAAACATGCGTATATTACATGTTTTGCAGAAGATGAAAAATTCTTTGCATGACTCGGAAAAAATGTAAAAAAGTTTAAATTAGGAATAAAGATGATCAGAACCAAACTAAGAGCATGTGATTCAAGGAAGATGTGCACTCTAATGTACACTCAATAGACAAAACATTAGAGATATGGGTGATGGGCATAGTTGACATGAACACCACCCCCCCCCCACCCCCGGGCAGTGTCGAACAGACCCAAACCGAACGCAGGCGATAAATAGGCGGAAAGCAGGACTTCTTATCAATGTATCGCAATCGACGAACATGGTTAAATGTGGTGATCTGAGCGATTTTGATTAAGGACTCATTGTTGGCGCCGAACAGATGAGATATTTTATCATTCAAGTAGTAAAGATCCTGAAATTGCGAGCAGTGGCCGACCGCACGCCATTGATGACCGGGGTCGACGTAGACTATCCTAGAAAGAAAGCGGTGGTCGACCGCACACCATTGATCACCGGAGTCGACGTAGACTATCCTAGAAAGCAAGCGGTGGCCGACCTCATGCCATTGATGACCGGGGTCGACGTAGATTATCCTAGAAAACAAGCGGTGACCGATCCACGCCATTGATGACCGGGGTCGACGTAGACGATCCTAGAAAGAAAGCGGTGGCCGACCTCGCGCCTTTGATGACTGGGGTCGACGTAGACTATCCTACAAAGCAAGCGGTGGCCGACCTCACGCCATTGATGAACGGGGTCGACGTTGACTATCCTAGAAAGCAAGCGGTGGCCAACTTCACGCCATTGATGACCGGGTTTGCCGTAGACTATCCTAGAAAGCAAGCGGTGGCCGACCTCAGCCCATTGATGACCGGGGATGGCGTAGACTATCCTAGGAAGCCAGCGGTGGCCGACCTCTCCCCATTGATGACTGGGGTCGACGTAGAGTATCCTAGAAAAGCAGCGGTGGTCGACCTCACGCCATTGATGACCAGGGTCGACGTAGACTATCCTAGAAAACAAGCGGTGGCCAATCTTATGCCATTGATGAACGGCTTCGACGTAGACTATCCTAGAAAGAAAGCAGTAGCTGACCTCACGCCATTGATAACCGCGGTTGACGTAGACTATCCTAGAAAGCAAGCGTTGGCCGACCTCACGCCATTGATGACTGGGGTCGACGTAGACTATCCTAGAAAACAAGCGGTGGCCGACCTTACGCCATTGATGACCGGGGTCGACGTAGACTATCCTAGAAAACAAGCGGTGGCCGACCTCACGCCATTGATGACCGGGGTCGACGTAAACTATCCTAGAAAACAAGCGGTGGCCGATCTTATGCCATTGATGAACGGGGTCAACGTAGATAATCCTAGAAAGCAAGCAGTGGCCGACCTCACGCCATTGATGCCCGGTGTCAACGTAGATTATCATAGAAAGCAAGCGGTGGCCGACCTAACGACATTGATGACCGGGGTCGAAGTAGACTGTCTTAGAAAGCAAGCGGTGGCCGGCCTCACGCCATTGATGACCGGGGTTGACGTAGACTATCCTAGAAAGCAAGCGGTGGCTGACCTCACGCCACTGATGACCGGGGTCGACGTAGACTATCCTAGAAAGCAAGCGGTGGCCGACTGCACGCCATTGAAGACCGGGGTTGAAGTAGACTGTCCTAGAAAGTAAGCGGTGGCCGACCTCACGTCATTTGTTACCGGGGTTGACGTAGAATATCCTAGAAAGATAGTCTACGTCGATCCCGATCTCCTCCTGTCTACAGCCCCTTCTATTACTCTACTTCTATCTTCAGCCTTCACTCTCCTTCTACCGACAGCCACTTGATGTTCCCGGCATCAGGCAAAACGTAATGCCCCATGATAAGAAGTCAACAGTGACACACGAGCAGGGCGTCGTCGTCCGCAGCTCAGTTTAAGGAACCTGCGTCGTTCCGTTCGCTAGCTGACTCTGTTTGAGTCTCCGGCACTTCAGCTGGATGTAATATGCTCCCACGTTGCCAAGAGGTGAGTATTTACGAGTCTGGATAGTCTACGTTACCTCAGGTCATCAAAGGTATGTGGTTGGTAACCGCTTGTTTCTTCAGCGCTGGTGTGTCCATCAATGGTATACTAGCGGTACATCCCTTATCGAGCTGACGGGCGGTTGCGGGTGTGGTGTCAACAGCGTGAGGCCATCGACCTGTCGTACCAGGTTGGCGATATTCGAGGCGGGGATGGCTCTGTTATGGTTCAGAGAGCCTTCTTATGGGACACATTAGTTTACTAATTGTGCCTGGAGATGTCTTTAACCGCTGCACACAACCAGCATGTGATTGCCGATCCCCTAAATGCTTTAATGTCCTTCGTACATCCTGTGGCCGATGGTTTGTTCGAGAATGACAATGAGCTAACCCACAGAGGCGCAACCACCCAGGCATGGCTCGCGAACCACTCATCTCAGTTGGGAACCATCAAGTGGCCACCCAAGGTTCTTGCATATAAACTCTATGGAAGCTCTCTGTGAGCGGAACATCAGATCGACGGATGCTGGACCGACGTCTCGAGCGAAGTTGCGGACAATGGTGCGAAAATCATGGCTGGCATTACCTCCATAAACTCATTGGCATCTGGTGGAGCCCATGCGTCGGTGTGTACAGGCTGTTGTTATTCGCGATAGAGAAGGACTAATACGCTATTAGGCAGGTATCTCTGATGTTTTGTCCATTGAACGTACAGGAGGATATGATGGTAGTAATGAAAAGGGTATCAGTGTCTGCGACAAGTTTTCGAAGAACGCGTAGATATCAACTGAGAAATGAGTAGCAGATTGAAGGAGGGTTCATCATACTGTATTAAAACGTGAGATACGAACGGGGAAATTAAAAGAATAGTGTGTGCGAGATGGACATACAGAAGAAAAACGTGAGGTCTTAAACAGAGAAGTGAGTTGAGGATTGCATGCGAGATGAATACACTAAAGTAAAACATGAGATATGAAAGCATAAATTCCTAGGATTTTGCATGAGAGATGGATATATTGAAGACCAACATGAGATATGGACGGAGAAATGAGTAGCAGATTTCATTCTGGAAGAACATACCGAAGTGAAATATCAGGTACAGCCCATGTATGAAATATACCAGCTAGGATGAAAAGTTCTTAATATTGTTATAGAACTAGCGTTGCAGAGATTTGAGTTGACTGGTTAGAAGACAAATTGGTAAATGTATGTAAGATTCTAAACCAAGCATGCTGAAATATACACTTCTGTCAAAAAAAAAAAAAAAAAAAGTAGAAGAAGAAGCACCCGAGAAAGTCGTTCGCTCGTTCCATTCGTGTAGCTGTGTAACGTATACTCTCGATTCACTTTCCTTTTGATTTTACTATCTCTGGTTATTTTATTTTTCTATGTAAATTATCTTCTTACTGAACGAGATGTTATTTCACCCGCTGAATGAGATCTGGCAATGAGTGTAAGTCATGACGTGGTGGTAGCCAGTATAAATAGGCGCGTTCAGCGATATCAGGGAGAGCGTTTGTTGTTGTACGGAGAGCGTTTGTTGTTGTACGGAGAGCGTTTGTTGTTGTACGGAGAGCGTTGGTTTATGTGAAGGAGAGAGTTTGTTGTTGTATTGAGAGCTTCGTTCTATGTGATTAGTTTGATTCTTCATTATTGTGAAACGAGTTGTGTGTGTGCGTTGGATGATCAAGAGTTACATAATAAAAGAGCTTTTCGTAAGTACGTCTTTCTCAATTCATAGTTTTTGTCAGATCTCTGTCTGGCTGTTAGGTTTATGTCATTAGTTTATTACTATTAACAACCAGCGTTAAGACTTTATTCATCCTAATTACTGCTACAACATTACTACCAGTTATAAGTTTGTTCAATACTATTACTACACTACTAGCAGGAGACTTTATTCATGATCTTAATTAACTAGTAACAACAACCATTTGAATTCACTATTTGAAGCTTAGTACAAGCATATAATTCATTAGCAGAAGCATTATACTTAGCTTAGTTGAAAGCTTTATTCATTATAATTAGCTTAGCTGGTAGAAGAAGAGTTTATTCATTATAGCTGTTTCATCCGAATAATTGGCCCAACTGCTCTTTAATTGCAACAGTTTCCTTTCCCGTATATATACATTGCACATATCAATTTTGATCTTGATTGTATGACTCCTTTTTGGGGCTTCATTGGGGGGGGGGAGGTCCGAGAGTGCATTGATGTGCTCTCAGATCATTTTTCCGAATTGTCGTGCTACAGATTTATTTGTAAACTAGCATATAGCCCGTCCTAGGACGGTTGATCTTAAGCTTTAAATAAATATATTTACATAGAGGATGTTACCAGTCGTATGACGGAGTGAAATTTTAATTGAAGCAGATTGAAAACAAATGAAATAGACGCCGGATTTCTGTTAATAAATATAGGAAAAACTTATGTAGTAAGAACTCATTCATGTTAGAACTGAAAATTATACGCTATCTATTTCCATTTTCCAAAAGACCTCCCGATAAATAACATTCTGCATTAAATAGTTGTTGTTGTTTAACAATTTTTCTGGTAGTCCATTTGTTTTCGTGTAAACTTACCTTAACAACTTTTACTTAGATTTTTCGCGTCAAATGAGTTTTTTCTTTTCAAGCTTCATATCGAAGCTTTTCCTAAAAAACAATGCAATATCTGGTATTACAAATCAGAACTATCTAAATTCTCGACGATGTGTTATTGGGGTGACATCTTCTTTTAAATGCAATTTTGCTCACTTTGACATCTTAAGATTTCAGTTTTTATTATAGGTTAGAGCGTTTAGGTAGATCGATATTTTGTTTAAAGAAATATTATATTAGATAGATCAATATTTGTATAATATAATCAGCACTAAACTCGGAAAGTTAGTAAAATTAAAAAAGGAAAAAATAATTAAATCGTACAAATTAATATTCGAATTGTGTTAAATTAAATTGATATACAAACGCTACTTGCTGTGATATTAAGAATTCGATTCCAAATTTCTAGATCGGATAAATAGAACTCGAATCATTGATAATCCAACGTTTTTAAATTAGCTGGCGACGACCTTGGCATTTCAATGTGATCGATCGCGTGCAAACTCAACTTGCTGTGATATTAAGAATTCAATTCAAATTTTGTAGATCGGAGAATCTACAAAATTCCAATTAAATATCTCGGTAATATCTAGGCTATCTACCAATATATGCTCCCTTTTGTTGCACTCTGGGAAAACAAAAGTTCTATAAGATTTATTTTATATATGCCATGGGAGCACCAATTAAAGAAACAACTTTTTCGAACGTAATAACATAAATCTTCGAAATGTCACGATGAAAAAATAATTTTACAGCGCAACAAAAATGCGATTCACATTTCGTGATTCTGTAATGGCTGTAAGATATAATATGTCGAACAAATGGGTTTCCAAAGTTTTTCGTGTACGTCAAAGATAAGAATTGACCACATCTTATAACAGGCGTTTTGCGCAAACACGAAATCAAAATATCCTTTGAAATAAATCATGTTATTTTCTTTACTGAGTATTCTTCAAAAGCGGAAAATTAAAGAGAAAAAACGATAACCAGAAATCATGCTAAATCTCACGGGGAACATAGTTTTTTTTTTTGGTCTCTTCTAATTGTTAAACCAACACGAATAATGGACGAAAAACAATGCAAGAAAATGAGAAAGAAATGCATTTGAAAAAAAAATTCTTAAGCACTGCTTTCTTCAATTTTACAAGTAATGTCTCGCGAAGATATATCTGCGACAAACGTGAAATACATTGTGGATTTCTTTACGCTATATTGCCTGTAAAAGTACTCAATTTCTTCTGCGATATTAAGACGTTAACAAAAGGATTCACTCCATGAAATAAAATGCCTTTTCGTATCGGTGAGAGGTAACGAAAATTATATCAATAACAAGCTGACACTTCTCTTTATTGTTTTCAGTCTGAAATTTTGAAAAACGGTATGTTGCGCTTTAGACCCATCTTTTTACTCTTTTTATTTCAGAAAACCTGTCTTTTCTTCGATTTCCGTGATTCAAGTTTCAAGCAAGCGGAATGTTTTTTGAAAGTGTATTCCACTTAGGAACTTTTATGGGACGTTCTGTTCTGTAAACTGTTGTTTAGATATCCCATCAACTGGTGAATCCAGGAAATTCTAAGTAGAGCTCAATGAAGTAAGCCAAGCTTTACTCGGGCCTATTTCTTATCAATGTCGCCTAGAGCCGATCTTGTTCCCAGAAATCCCGGCTGACCACAATTAAACGTTCAAGATGGTAGTATATCTCAAGTTGAAGATCACTCACCCCTGGTGAAAGAGGCACCAATAAGTAATGGCGCCGAGTAAAGCTCATCTTACCCTACTGAGGTCAACTTTGTATTTTATGGTTTGACTGCTTTCCTATATAAAATCGAAACCGTTTTTCTGACTGGAATTCCAAATGTTCCCTATTATTCATCATCATAAGGTCTTCTTCTGAGTCTTTTCCTGTCCCTTGTGTAACGTACCAGGAGATGTGACGTACCTGCCAGAAGGACGCACGCGACATAAAGGAAGATAGGAATCAGAATAAAAAACGTCAGCGTAGCTCCATTGGTAGAGTAACTTATTCCGGAATGAGGGGATCCGGGTTCGAATCCCGGCGTAGACTTAAAAATGACGGAGAAATTTACTTCGTTATAATGGCGCCCGAACTATCCGGATGACCCGACCGTTCAAAATCTCGCAATGGTGTGATGTTATTTCCACACTGCGAGATAGGAAAAATAAGAGAAGCACTACGAAAAAAAAAAAAAATAAAAAAAAAATAATAAAAAAAAATAAAAAAAAAATAAGGGGGAGATGATGTAACGTACCAGGAGATGTGACGTACCTGCCAGAAGGACGCACGCGACATAAATGGCAGATAGGAATCAGAATAAAAAACGTCCGCGTAGCTCATTTGGTAGAGTGACTTATTCCGGAATGAGGGGATCCGGGTGCGAATCCCGGCGTAGACTAAAAATGACGGAGAAATTTACTTCGTTATACTTGGTATTCCATCTAGTATTTTAGTTGAAACAACGGTGGTCAATTCTCCTAGCAATACACTGAAGAGCAATTGAATTAGAGACAGCTGGCGTTATGCAAATGTGGCGCTGTGGGCGGCCCTGTAGACAGAAACAACATGACGTATGCAGCGATCCGACAATATAAGGAGTGATGCGACGGGAATCAGTAAGAGTCGGACGCAGTATGGGTAAGACGAAGGATCTAAGTGCATTTGATCTTGGGCAAATTGTCTGGGCCCGACGAATGGGTCACTCCATTTCGTAAGGCTTGCAGGCACTAGGACTTCTACGAGCCACTGTGTCACAGGAGCACCGTGAGTACAACGAATCCGGTAAAACCATCCCTGCAAGGGCCAACTGTCGTGGACAACAACGTGTGGATCAGCGGAGTCATCGTCCGCTAGCTCGCATTGTAACAGCGGATAGACGTGCCACAGTGCAAGAAATCATTCGGAAATTTAACGCTGGTGCACAAAAACGTGTAAGCATCCTCACCATCCAGAACCAACTCCTCGCTATGGGGTACAGAAGCCATTGTCCCAAGAAGGTACCGCTGCAGACCGCACATCACAATGTGCAAAGATTAGCATGGGCGCGGGAACATCGCCGTTGGACCCTAGACATGTGGGAAAATGTTGCCTGGACTGTTGAGTCGAGATTCACGTTGGTACATGCGGATGGCAGGATACGTGTACAGCGCAAACCGCATGAAGCGATGCATCCTTCTTGCCAGCAGGGTACTCTTCAAGCTGGTGGGGATACCATTCTCCTCTGGGGACTATTTTACGTGGACTGAAATGGGACCCCTGGTACGTGTGACATCATCCCTCACAAGTCAACGTTACCGGGATATCCTTGACGACCATTTGCTCCCGTTTGTGCGTCTTCAACATCACACTGGGGACCTCATCGTGCAACACGACAATGCAGCTCCCAAATTGTATCCGAATGTTTGGATGAACACTCCACCGGCGTGACCTCGCTTCCTTGGCCAGCTAGGTCACCTGACCTCAATTCCATCGAGCACATCTGGGATACCATCGAGAGAGATGTTCGAGGCTCTGACCTCCCTCCATCAAATGTTCATGAACTGTGGGAGCTTGTTCAGGGGTCGTGGATCCGTATGGCTTCCCAACGCTTCTGTTGTCTTGTCAAGTCCATGCCGAGAGGAATCGCCGCCGTCATCAGGACGAAAGGTGGTGCTACACGTTACTAGACAGGTATCTCTAATTCAATTGCTCTTCAGTGTATATTCGGTCCATTGCCATTTGGGGGTCTTTATTTTCGTCATGATGTTATCAACGTTTGTCCTTTTCCTAATTCATGTATATTTTATCTTATAGTTTCTGGTTATACCAAGCATGCGTCTCTTCATTCTTATAGTTGTTTATTGCTTCTGTATGCTCTTCTTAGTTAAAGTCCGTGTCTCTGGAAGGATGCATTGACTTGATACTTTCTTTTTAAGGCATAACGTTGTTCTTGCAAATTGTGCTGTTTCTTCCTAAAGCTATAAAACCAAATTTTATACGCCTACTTATTTCTTCTCCTACGTGGACTTCGCTTGATACCTGTTGTTCAAGTTAAATTTAGGCACCCGTTAATCCTAGATTCCCCAATCAACTTCTGAATCTGTAGGTTTTGTAAAAGAGTCGCACATAGATTTTGTTTCCTGTAAGTTCATTTCTAAACCCACTTATCTGCTGATTTATTGGACTGTATATTATATCTTTGGAATGTAAAGTCAGGTGATGCGTAACATCACAGCCTCTCCTTGACAAATGTCAACCCCGCCTTCTCGTGGTACATCCTGTTCCCACTAAAGGGGCTCTGACGACCGCCGATAGCGGTATAACTATACCATCGGGATTAGAGGAAATTCTATCCCACACTCACCAACCCGCTTGGCCAGCGTGGTGAGTTATGTCCAACCCCCCCCCCCCCCACAAAATGACTCCACAACTTAAATCTTGGCCCTCAGTCTCCGGCAGCTGGAATGTACCTGGCCAAGGCAGCGGCCAGTGCGACATGAAGGCAGAGGGTGCTAAGAATCCCCGGAGGACCGGACTAGGCTGCCATCTGATGCTGACCTTGGCTACGTACAACGGACGCTCCCTATCTTCTGATTCAAGGCTTCTTGAATTGGAAGAGGAACTACAAAGGATCAAGTGGGACATCGTCAGGCTAAGTGAGGTAAGGAGAAAAGGAGAAGATCTCATTGAACTGAAAAGTGGACATCTCTTCTACTATCGTGGGACAGATACTGGCAGAACTAGTTTTGTTGAATTTATAATAAACAAGAAACTGAAGGATAAAGTTGTAGAAGTTGAAAGTTCCTCTGACAGAGCTGCACGACTCGTTATCCAACTCTCGAGAAGATACCAGGCTCAGATTATTCAAACTTATGCACCCACCACAAGTCATGCTGAAGAAGAAATTGAAGAATTTTATGAGGAAATTCGTGATCTAAATAATAAAGGTAAGCAGCACTTGAAGATAATTATGGGAGATTTCAATGCAAAAATAGGGCAACGGCAACAGAATGAAACTTCAGTAGGTAAATTCGGTCACGGCAACAGAAACCAGCGTGGAAATACTCTCGTAGAGTTTGCAGAGGCAGAAGGGTTTTTCATCTTGAACTCCTTTTTCAAGAAAAAGCCACACAGGAAATGGACATGGAGACATCCAAATGGGACGACAAGTGAAATTGATTTTATTATGTGTAACAAAAAATTCGTCATAGAAGACTGCAGTGTGCTAAACAAGTTCAACACAGGCAGTGACCATAGATTGGTGAGATGCAAGATGCACCTCAACACTAAACTCGAACGTAGCAAGCTCATAAGACAAACAAAATGTATTGACATAACCAACCTTAAAAAACACCATAATACCTTCAAATTGGAACTGAAGAACAGATTCTCTGCTTTAGAAGGCCTAACATCAGAAGAAGTGGATATTTCTGAAGTTAACAGAAAAGTAACCAAAGCTCTTATGGAAACAGCAACAGAATTAGCTGGGTCTAAGAACAAATTGCATGTGAACAAATTATCAGGAAAAACCAAAATGTTGATGCAAAAAAGAAGAGTGATGAGGACAAATAAAGAAGATGTGACTTCCAAAGTGGAATATATAGAGCTATGCAAGACAGTACGAAAAAGTATCACTGAAGACGTAAGGAAATTCAACTGTGAACTAGTAAGGAAAGCAATTGAAAACAACCAAAGCCTAAAGATAGCAAAGGGACATCTCAGTAAGGGGAAAAAACAGATTATGGCACTGAGAAAAGAAGATGGTTCTGTAACAAGAAATAGAGGCGAAATTTTGACAAGAGTGAAAGATTTCTACTCCAAATTATATGAAAGGACTGATACATGTACTCCAGACATCATGAAAGGTACCAGTACCAGAGTTCTTCCAGTCCTTCCAGCAGAAGTTGCACATGCAATCAAGAACATGAAGCGGGGAAAAGCTCCAGGAGAAGATGGAATTACTGTAGACATCATACAAGAAGCAAGTGGAGAAATCGAAACAGTACTCGCCCAAATTTTCACTCGATGCCTTAATGAAGGGAAAATTCCTGAGGATTGGAACAACGCTACAATGATCTTGCTACATAAAAAAGGTGACATTGAGGAATCTCAGGAACTACAGACCTATCAGCCTTCTATCAGTGGTTTATAAAATCTTCACTAAAGTTCTTTCACACCGCTTGAAGGTGACACTGGACATGGCTCAACCGAGAGAACAAGCTGGATTCAGGAGTGGCTACAGCACAATAGATCATATCCACGTACTGAGAGAACTAATTGAAAGAGCGAGGGAATATGAGCTTCCATTGTGCATGGCTTTTATCGATTATGAAAAAGCCTTTGATTCGGTGAAACCATCAGCAGTTGCAATGGCTCTGAAATCCTGCGGTATTGAAGATGCATACATTAATATTATTAATAATATCTATGAAAATGCAAGTGCAAAGATTCGGCTGTTTGAAAATACAACACACATAAAAATTGGAAAAGGAATGAGACAAGGTGACACCATATCTCCGAAGCTCTTTAATGCCACATTGGAAAATGTCTTTCAATCACTGAACTGGGAAAACAAAGAGATAAAGATTAATGGAGATTATCTAACTCACCTTCGTTTTGCTGATGACATAGTCATTTTTGCAACTACCCCATCAGAGCTACAGAGTATGATCCAGGAACTTGCTGACAAGAGTAAAGAAGTGGGATTAAAAATGAACTTTCAGAAGACAAAAGTGATGTACAATGCTTTTACAAGAAATGAAGATTTATCGATTGATGGAGAAAAGCTGGAGATAACAGACACGTACGTTTATCTTGGACAGCAGATATCAAGTGAGGGTCACATTGGTGAAGAAATTAATCGGCGTACAAAACTTGCCTGGAGAGCTTTTGGAAGAAACAGCATAATTTTCAAGAGCAATATGCCATTATGTCTTAAAAGAAAAGTGTTTGATCAATGCACCCTTCCAGTGCTTACGTATGGTGCAGAGACGTGGACCTTAACTAAAAGAGACATACAAAGGCTGCAGACAACTCAAAGTAGCATGAAGAGGTGCATGCTTGGTGTAACCAGGAGAGATAAGAAGAGGAACACGTGGATCTGAAAAATGACAAGAGTGGAAGACATCATGATCAGAGTTAAATCCCTGAAATGGCAATGGGCTGGACATACTGCCAGAAGAACAGACCATCGATGGACAGCCGAAATTTTAGATTGGATTCCAAGGGACAGGAAAAGACCCAGAAGAAGACCACATGGAAGATGGGTGGATGAAATTCGAAAGTATGCGGGAGTGACATGGAGGAGACTGGCACAAGACAGACCGTTGTGGAGGAAACTTGGGGAGACCTTCGTCCAGCAGTGGATTGATAATGGTTGACAATGATGATGATGATGATGATATATATCTTTGTGAGAGTAGAGTAGAATTCGGTAAATTTGGCCATCTGTTATTCTGGGCAGCCCTTTGTATTGGGCAATTCTTAAAGAATATCCCAAATTAGCTCATTGGGATTCATCTTCGCATAATTGGGGCAGCCGCTTAACTGCGCCAAAGTGTTCTAGCACCGACTAACTGGAATCCAGTGTAACTTAAAGAATTAATTATTATGAGAAAAACGAAGGTGGAAAAACAAATTTCATTAATTTTTATTTATTTGTCTTATCAGTTAAATCAGTATATTATTCCA
Organism: Macrothele yani; assembly: GCA_039090855.1. Classification (NCBI taxonomy): domain Eukaryota; kingdom Metazoa; phylum Arthropoda; class Arachnida; order Araneae; family Macrothelidae; genus Macrothele; species Macrothele yani. The sequence goes on along the minus strand of CM077029.1, from coordinate 162,784,778 downwards.
AGGTGACACCATATCTCTGAAACTCTGAACTGCCACATTGAAGAATGTCTTTCAAGCTAAACAAATACAGTAAATAAAACAAACTATTGGGTTGGCGAGTGTAAAACAAATACAGTAAATAGAACAAACTATTGGGTTGACGAGTGTAAAACAAATACAGTCAATAGAACAAACTATTGGGTTGGCGAGTGTAAAACAAATATAGTAAACAAATTCAGTAAATAGAACAAACTATTGGGTTGGCGAGTATAAAACAAATACAGTAAACAAACACAGTAAATAGAACAAACTGTTGGGTTGGCGAGTGTAAAACAAATACAGTAAATAGAACAAACTATTGGGTTGGCGAGTGTAAAAGAAATACAGTAAACAAATACAGTAAATAGAACAAAATTGAACAAACTATTGGGTTGGCGAGTGTAACGTACACTACGTGACATGATGTAGAAGACGTACTGCTGATGTGACGCATGAGTCAACTCGACAATAAAGCAGTGATAAGCCTGTATATGTAGTATAGTTGGGAGATTAGCCGCTCAGGAGTAGGAGGTCGAGGTTTCGAAATCCCTTCACCTGCAAAAGGTTTTATGATAAAACCTTTGCAGGTGAAGGGGTTCGAGACCCCGAACGAAAGTGAATCTCCTTGCATTTAAATTTTAAAAAGTTTGCGTGATGAGTCTTCCACATATCGCAAGTAATTAATAAGATTAATTATTTTATAATGAGATGTCCCTTAGCTTGTGGTTGTTGGCTGACCCGAAATCAAAGATTTCGTGCCCCTGCCTTTCTCAAATGGCCAATGATGTAACCGTACTATTGAGCTGACGGATGAGTTAAATTGGCAATAAAGCAGCGATCAGCCTGCAAGCATAGTTTGGTTGGGAAAACAGCTTCTCTGAAGTAGGAAGATATTCGTTCTAATCCGGCCACTGGCATTACATGTGAGGTATGGAGTGAGTCAGTCGTTCTTTCAACATAACAGTACTAAAAACACGACAGTAACGAAATCGTACATATTTATCCACTCTCTCCCTGAGTACATCTACACAAGGAATGAAAGGAACTACTTAGCTTATATTATAAATAAATCCATTTATTTTTTTCCAAAAGGTTCTTTACTGTAATCAAAAATTAACAAAAACAAAATAGACGTGACGACGTTTTTATTTTCGTGTTAAAGCGACCCATTTTTCTGAACCAAGATGACATTGCTTTAACAGTGTGACTTAACAAAGCACTGAACCTACCTATCTCAAAACACAAGGAAGCGTGTTGAATGATATTTATCGTAATTATTGAGGTCTGGTAGGATACTTTGTATGCAAATTCTAAAGATGCAACAGGTGGTGCGGATTTCGAGTTGCTAATAGGGTGTGTGATTACCCCGAACAGCAATACAGCTCGCACGACGAGCCTTCATGCTGTTTATAAGCTGCGAATGATAATTTGTGGCAATAAATGCCACTCTCCGCCAAGGCGCGCCCAAGTAAGTGAGGTTTTCAGGGGAGAGTTTCCGACTTGCAACTGCTCTCTCCGGGGGGCATCCCAGACATGCTCTGTTGGGTTGAGGTCCGGAGATTTCGCGGGCCAACCACTCCATCCTGTGAATATCATCACTCTAAAGGTATTCGTCGACTAGCCGAGTCCTATGTGGACGGACGTAATCGTCCATAAAAACGAACTGGGGGCAACAGCTCGCCTGAAAAGCCATACAAAAGGTTCTAGGATGTTATCCCTGTGGCGTGCAGCAGTCAAAGGGCATCTTTGAAACACGTGAACAGGTGTGCTCCTTCCAACATGACCATAATCCTTACCAGGAGTCCTCTACCACCGTAGTGATTAATTTCCCTAATGTTGGAGGGAAGATTTCGGTATCCCGCAGCTTTTGAAATATACACACATCTAGAATCCTTGTTCAGAGTGTATAGTGCCTCGGCATTGAAGAGAACATAGGCTCATTGATCACGAGTCCAAGGGGGATGTTGTCAGGCCCAGTTCAGACGGGCTCTTCTGTGGGATGCGGCGAGAGGGGTACAGACCATTTGCCTTTCTGCATATAGGCCTCTCTCCGTTGTCTGGTTTACGAAACCCTACGGAGGCGAGATGTTAGAGAAAAACATGTTCCTTCACGACTTGCTGTGGCTCGTGGGCGTCCTTGTCCCGGACTTTTGTTTATTGATCCGGTTTCCTGAAACTGCCCCCACAGATTGGTGACCACCAGCATCGGCACATTCAGCAACCTTACTCTCTCAACTTGCGTCCGCCTAGCTGCCAATCGATCGATCGCTCTCCTTCGTAAAAAGATTTCTAAGTGATGATTTGGAGCCATTCTCCACTAACGGTCACTCGCAAATTTCAATTGCCACCACCCGCTCGGAACACCGTTTATCAACGTCGCATTTCTGCCAGTTCGATGACGTATATCGTCATTTGCACAATTTTGTAGGAGCTAGCACAATGCTGCATAGTTGCGTTGACTTAGCGTTTCCCCTTGCATGCCTCTGAATTTTTTTACAATCGGTCTTTTCCGTTTAGATATACTCTCCATTCTGTATTTCTCACATTAATTTTAAACAGCAGTTAAGTTGTTCTCTTGTACTTTAAAACCGCTACACGAGTGGAGCAAGTAAGTGCGATGTAGCGATCATCACTGGCTCGAATACAAGCGGTTACCCTACGTGTCATAGACGAAAACAGTTCGCAGATACTGTCCTGAGGTATAGCATGCCAGATGGCTTCCAAATTGCGGGACAGTTCGCCGACATTCCGGGATGGGAGTAGGTGTCGTCCCCATTATGTCCTAAACATGTGCGATAGGTGAGAGGTCGTGTGATCAGGCTGGCCATGGAAGGGTGTCGATATTACAGTCACGCCTGGGAGAGCCATGTCGTGTATGGCTGGGCATTATCCTATTGAAAAATTGATCAGGGATCTGCGACAAGAATTGCAACACAACAGGTCATAGAATATCCTCAACGTACTGCTGAGCCGTGAGGGTGCTACGGAGAACTATCAAGAGTGTCCGGCTATCGTACGAAATGGCTCTCTAGACAGTCCGTCCCGGTGTGCCCTTCCACGGTAAAGGCAAGACCCGTAAACAGGCCCGCTCGTCTCCAGATACGTATGCGCTGGTCATTGGTGCAGAGTACAAACCGTGACTCATCAGTGAAGACAACACGACGCCACAGGACACCATCTCACGTTGATCGGGCCTGCCACCACTGCAACTGGCGCCGGTGTTGCCCGCTCGTCTGTGGTAGACTGTGAATTGTTCTTCCCGAAAGTAGTCCCCGTGCCGTAAGTGCTCTGATAGCGGTCCGCATGGCTACTTTTGTAGCTTTAGACGACGCAACATGGCCATGAGTGGTTGAGGGCGACGAATCTGGTTCTAGTCGTGAGGCTTTCACAATTGCTTGATCCTCATACAACCGCAAACTTCTTTCACAGTTGCCCCTTAGTGCAAGCTTCGCTCTTGATATACCCTCCTTGATGAGCGGTTCTCATACACTGTGACGGGCCACTACTTGCAAATACTTGTATGCTAAGATTCATGAGGATCGAACGACTTTCTGGTAGTGGTTTGTTTTTGAAGTAGAATTACGTTTAATGTCTCATTGATTGGAGTGTAATGTTAGCGGTGGGAGAGTTAACAAATGCTGTAACGCAGGTTCGCGCTCAGTATGCAACAATCGTTCAACCGATTTACATCGGATTAAAACATTTTACCAGCTAAAGGACTTTTTTTTTTTTTGGTTGGAGGTTTAACGACCGCCGTGAGCAACTTAATGGGCTATAAGCAGTCGTCCGCCCCAAATTTAGGGTCACTGACTCCAGGGAAGGTAGAGAGAGCTAGCGCCGTAAGACAAACACAACATCCTTGCCTCACCGGGATTTGAACCCGGACCCATCGCGGGCGAATGATCAAAAGCTGTCTCTTAGACCACTGCCCAGGACTTCAAAACCTAAAAATGTTTCATTTGTTAAAATCCGTTAATTAGATTAAAAGTTACAACCTTGAAAATTTGAACATCGATTTTCACGTTGGGTCAGCATTAAAAAGTGAATATCTCAAAAACTTCTTTATCGTGCGATAAAAACTAAAATATCTGCGGAGCTTTCAAAACTGTGTAAGAAAAGCCCACATTCATTTTTTTTTTTTTTTTAAATTCAGAAATTAAAGATGGCCGGAAAACATCTTGCGGAACGTGTAAGAACCCGCACAAAACGTAAAAGAGAGAAAGAGTGAGGACCAGAGAGTTTGAAAAAAATTGCTTTGACCCCATCTGAAAAGATGAAATTGCACAGACAGCCCCAACTGTCTACAAACGGATACAATTTTCAAAATAAGAGGAAAGCAACTACTCAAACGTGGACAGCACGACAAAAGAAGAATATTTGTGTCAGAGAAAATATACGTTTGACGAGGATGTCTTTCACTACAGCAAATCACAAGATCAACAGCTCGTTCATGTGGCATTATCCAGAGTTCCAGTTTACAAGGTTTATATTTGACGAATGCTAAAGATGATTTCAAATTTTATTACGGAAAAGATAGTGAAGCACCTGATATAAAACAATTGCGTATAGAATTATAAAGACTAGAAAATCATCATTTACCCACCATTCCCGATGATATAAGAAAAATTTTAGATTCTTCTCCATTAGCAACTGTACGTGTTTTATCATTCAACGTACAAAGCTTACATGCTCATTATGGAGATTTACTAGTCGACAATGTTATAAACCGATCCGATGTTTTGGCTATCAGTGAAAATTGGATGCACGACGACAATACCATTCCGATCGAGGGATACAGTTGCATTTCGCAGTATATGCGGCCCTCTCAGCGAGCAGGTGGTGTTGCTATATACAGGAAGAACGATTGTCCAGTTTCCATCGTACGACATATACTTGAAACATGTTACGCTGATGAAATTGATCACCTTGCAAGAGTTAAAGGCAAGTTCGGTGATATTTGTGCAGCTGATATATTTACTGTTGTTAACGAAACCGATAGTGTTGTTATTGTACGTATATATTACCCCAGGAACTGCTTTAAACGATGCTAAACGTTTTATATTACAACTGTTAGCTTATACACCTAAAGTGTTTGAATCTTTCAGTTTACTCCGTTGTTTGAATTTAGATACGTTACCTATCTTATTAATTGGCGATTTAAATATTGATTTGTTTACGGCCGAAAACAAATCTTTCATCACCTTCATGCAAGAACAATTTGGTTTTAAACTTTCAAACGATTGTTCAACAGAGCCCTGCATGCTCGGTTCTAATAGCCGCATCGACGTTTTATATCGTAAATACTTACCTACAAATGTTTTAACACGCAATTATTCTACCTACTTTTCCAATCATAAAACTAAGTTGACAATTTTACAAAAAAAAAAAAAAAAAAAATATGAAAACGATTCTTAAACATATCTTTATTCAAATATAATTATATTACATTGTAAGAGTTTTGTAAACCTATTATACACTTCCAATCAATGTTTCATTTGTTTAAACAATTTAAAACGTTTTCACTTCTGTAACCCCACGTAATTCTACGGAAACTCCTGCGGTTGTGTACATATGCAACAGCCCCCCCCTCCGTTTTTTGTCTTGAAAATAGTATAGGAAATCAAAAGGCAAAACACAGATTAACTCCATAAGCGGTCGATATATCTAATCCAAATATTGCCCAAAGTTTCTGCGTTCCCCAAACAGAAATTTTCGCGCTTTGGCTGGATTTTATAAAAGCTGCAGCAAAATATTTTATTTCCTGCTCTAATGTCAGCAGTACCGGCCATAAGCTCTTTGACTCTTTATTCCCTGCTTGATGACTCGCGGCTAGAGAGGAAAGAGTTAGTTCCCCTGACATGAACATCATGCCACTGGATAGAAACAATTGACTTAAACAACTAGTATTTCTTAAGTTCGTCGGCATTGTTATAGCCCTTTTGGCGAGCAATCCTTCAGAAGGATTGGTGTCGATCATCCCCGAAAATGACTGCTTTGAATGACACAGCTGAAGGGAAAGCAACGCTTTCTGATGTGCAGGTTCACTCGTTCCAGTCGCGTTCACTCCCCTTCTTTGACATTGTTCGAGCTAATTTTATCCACTTTCGCTAACACCTAGTTAATTTGCTCTGTGACGTATATTCTGATTTAACTTTTCTTTTTTATTTTATTTCCTATATGTAAATTTTTATTTTTTCTCTGTAAGGTATTTTCTTACCTGAACGTCACAAATTCTGCTCTCCAAACCCATGTGGCATCAGTGAGGTTAAGGTAATGGACGTGTGCCTGTTAACATGAAGAACGTACGCTAAAAAGAAAGTTTTATGTGAGTGGTGGCGTGCGGGTGAAACTCGCTGTGGCTATCATATGTTTTTGATGTCTTAGTATCACGCTGTGGCTATCATATGTTTTTGATGTCTTAGTATCACGCTGTGGCTATCATATGTTTTTGATGTCTTAGTATCACGCTGTGGCTATCATATGTTTTTGATGTCTTAGTATCACGCTGTGGCTATCTTATGTTTTTGATGTCTTAGTATCAAGTTGTGGCTATCATATGTTTTTGATGTCTTAGTATCACGCTGTGGCTATCATATGTTTTTGATGTCTTAGTATCACGTTGTGGCTATCATATGTTTTTGATATCTTAGCATTTCACGCTGTGGCTATCATATGTTTTTGATGTCTTAGTATCACGCTGTGGCTATCATATGTTTTTGATGTCTTAGTATCACGCTGTGGCTATCATATGTTTTTGATGTCTTAGTATCACGCTGTGGCTATCATATTTTTTTGATGTCTTAGTATCACGCTGTGGCTATCATATGTTTTTGATGTCTTAGTATCACGCTGTGGCTATCATATTTTTTTGATGTCTTAGTATCACGCTGTGGCTATCATATGTTTTTGATGTCTTAGTATCACGCTGTGGCTATCATATTTTTTTGATGTCTTAGTATCACGCTGTGGCTATCATATGTTTTTGATGTCTTAGTATCACGCTGTGGCTATCATATGTTTTTGATGTCTTAGTATCACGCTGTGACTATCATATGTTTTTGATATCTTAGTATCACGCTGTGGCTATCATATTTTTTTGATGTCTTAGTATCACGCTGTGGCTATCATATGTTTTTGATGTCTTAGTATCACGTTGTGGCTATCATATGTTTTTGATGTCTTAGTATCACGCTGTGGCTGTCATATGTTTTTGATGTCTTAGTATCATGCTGTGCAAAATAATGCGATCTCGTAAATAGACGACGTAGTGGCATTGTCTAAAATTGCTAGTGAAAGTGCCATTTTGGATGCGATAAAAGAAAAGTTCACGTAAATGGTTCTGTTTCCGCCTACGTTTTGTCTGGCCCTGAAAAGCCTTATGTGTCGTTAATTTAAAGTGAGCTACCCGATGCAACTAGTGTATCACATTTCAGTATACATTAGCACTTAATTTGCCATTTCTTCAGCCTGACATTTGAAACTTTGCGTAAAACAAACCTCACATATTAAAACGAGTTACGTTATACTGTAGTTCCACTTCGTAAAGGGTTAAATAGAGGAATCGGTTACACACTGCTCACATTAAATGAACTTTTGGTGTAAATAAGGACGTCGCAAAAAATATACAGTATTTCAAAAGACGGGATATGAATCGTAGCACAATGTGTCAGTCTATAAGTAAGGACATCTTTACCTTTTGATGCTAGTTTTATATACTGCTTATGGGTTGGATAAGCTCTACGACATTAAAAACAAATCGTCAAACTAAGCAAATTCCTTCAATAACATCAGAACTAAGCTTTTCATTTAAATTCTCTTTAGATTCACCTCGCATAAGACGTATTAAGGCTACCAACTGGCGTTCACTGGTATTTCTTGCAAATCGGTGTTCTCCGCTGCGCTTCTGTCCCGATAAATCTAGGTCTCTTCACATCAATCGGGCTGTGTCCATCTTTTGCCATTTTCTTCTTCTCCTTTGCTTCTCTAGCGAAAGTGTTATCCCCAAACTCCTTTAAAACGCCCCTCTCTTTCCGGCCATGAATTCTGAATTTCTGCTAGAAACTGAAAAAGAAATAATAATAATAAACGATGCAAACGTCTACTGCCTCACCCTTTACCCAAATCTTAGGGTGAGTCGGAAGGTCCTCTTTTTGCAGCTAAAAACGTAACTGATGCAAGAAATTCACTTACGCTCACTTCATTATGCAAAGCATACGAAATTGTTTCCTATAGTCCTTCTTACATAGCGACACCAGTGCCACGATCCCATGGCGGTACCACGGGGCAGGTTTCAAGGACAGAAACTCTTTGATGCCATTTTCCAAACCCATGAGTGAAGAGAAACGCCGTTCTTGTAGGAAATGGGTCACGAAACGAAACCGTCGGTAGTGGGATGAGGCAAATTCCAAAACGAATGGAGGATTTAGGGTAGGATATCAACCCTTTGCCAATCTTTTAGGAAACGGGTCATGGAGCGAAACAGTTAGTAGTGGTATGAGGTAAATTCTGTAAAGAACGGAGGATTGGGGGTAGGATGTCATCCCTTTGCCAATCTTTTAGGAAACGGGTCATGGAGCGAAACAGTTAGTAGTGGTATGAGGTAAATTCTGTAAAGAACGGAGGATTGGGGGTAGGATGTCATCCCTTTGCCAATCTTTTAGGAAACGGGTCATAGAGTGGAACAGTTGGTAGTGGGAGGAGGTAAGTTCTGGAACGCATGCAGGATTGGGGAAGGATTGCAACCCTTTGCCAACTTTTAGGAAACGGGTCATAGAATGTAACAGTTGGTAGTGGGATGAGGTAAATTCTGGAACTAATGGAGGATTGGGGGTAGGATACCAACCCTTTGCCAATCTTTTAGGAAACTGGTCATGGAGCAAAACAGTTGGTAGTGGGATGAGGTAAATTCTGGAACTAATGGAGGATTGGAGGTAGGATACCAACCCTTTGCCAATCTTTTAGGAAACGGGTCATAGAGTGGAACAGTTGGTAGTGGAATGAGGTACATTCTGGAACTAATGGAGGATTAGGAGTAGGATATCAACCCTTTGCCAATCTTTTAGGATACTGGTCATAGAGTGTAACAGTTGGTAGTGGGAGGAGGTTAATTCCGGAACAAATGTAGGATTGGGGGTAGGATATCAACCCTTTGCCAATCGTTTAGGAAACAGGTCATGGAGCAAAACAGTTGGTAGTAGGATGAGGCAAATTCCTGAAGGAATAAAGGATAGCGTAGGATATCAACTCTTTGCAATTTTTGCATTTTTCGGTGGATCATTCTGAAGAAGTGACTTATATTATTATCCAGTTCCAGCAACCCCTCGCTTTTTGTTGATAAGCTCTTGATAGACTTGGGGCATAGCATTACAGACCCTCTGCAATTTTTCTGAATAGAGGTTCCTGTTCACAGCTTGACAAACTGGGACGAGGTTCCAGTGCACACGACCCTCGCAATTCCACCAAATGCTCAGCATGAAATTCCTCTAAAATCATCCTTATCGGACCACTGGCTGTGCTTTCCGGAGTGACCTCAGCCTAGGGCTCCCAGTGATAGGATAAAATACGAACGTTAGCTTTAAATCATGTGTGACGATACGACTCCGAAACCTATCGTTATGTGATTTGACAGCAATTTTTAGCAGAGAGCGACACGTTATTCCAGAAACCAAGCTGGAACCGGCGGCGAACGATGGTGGATTGGGAAGATCCCCATCTAAGCTGAGAGGGTACCTGGGTGAGCTGTCAGAGATTCGCCGAGGGTGTCAGGGTTTGTGATCTTTGGGCGTCCTAACCTTAGCTTATTTCGCATTGGAACCCGGAATCATTTTGGCATTGTTGTTGTCCTGTGTTCTCTAGCCTGCACCTGTAATTTCCCCCGCTCTTGCTGTTGCGTTTTACACAGATTTCAGTAATAGCGTAGGGGAATCCTAACAGTACGTTCATCAATAGATGAGACATAGTCACAGGCGCCTTAGTGAGGTGAAGAGGTTCCTCAAGTAACTCTGTATGTCGAGAAAAGCTCCCAAATCGGAATTCGTCGCATGACTTTAAGCAAAGAATCTCTAATATTGCGCGAGAGGATATACCTCGCTCGAACATAACCTTGAATATCTGAGTGAATATAACTCTCATTTGAGGAGAAGCGGCCTATCATACAAGATTAGATACTTTCGGTTTCTTCTCTAACGGTAAGATAAAAAAGTAAATGACATATGTTTTTGTTTTTTCGTGTTTCTTGGATGTGAAGAACTGAACTCTATTTCAGTATCTTGAAAATGCATCCTTCGTTAATTTGGAAACAAACTAATTACATTGTGTTTGCTAAACTCGAATATTTTTGTATATTTGTTTTTGTTAATAAGAAATATTTTTAATCATTTGATGCGGGCGTAATTGAAAAGATGAAAATCCTCCTCTGCACTGAGCGTCTTTTTACCTTGGAATTCATTCAAACGGGGTTCCACTTCAACTTAAACGAGGTTTTAATTTCAAATGAATTCAATTACGCAATCTGAAAATGCAACAGCGCTTTTACATCTATTGATGTTTATTTATTTAGAAATATACCTTAGACAATAGATATAAAGCGAGGTCCACATCTTATAATTAATTAATAGGGCATAAAACTTGCCCTATTAATTAATTATTAGTGCGTTTCGAAAAAGTAATTTATTTTTCAAGAACAATTTATAATTATGACGTAAAAGTTTTTAATTGATGGATCCTTCCTGTTGGATTAGAGAAATGGATGAAAGTAAAAATTATCGTGCTACCTTTCAATTGAAAAAGGATGCCGTCTATACACGATTAATGATATTAAACATATCTGCACACAGATTAAAACGTTTAATTACTTAAAATAGATTAAATACATGATCTTTCAGAGTGCCCAGCATTCTATCCTCGGGTTCAAAGACCAGACGCACGAATTATATACACAAAATCACAATATGTTAATGACGTTACCAATGATAAATTTCGCACGATAACTTTAAATTTACTAGGTATATGCTCTCTAACGTACGATCAACACAAACCGCGTCACCAACTGCAAATTAAAACACATTTATTTACAATTTAAAAACACTATTCTCTTGTCCCCATCATCAGGCCTAAGTGCCACCAATCATGAGGAGCCATCTCATATATATATACAGCTACAAGGTATTCTCGTCACAAGTCTCTTTTACATTCCTGCATTGCCAACATTAGAACACAAACTCTAATGTTCAATAAATAATTATACAAGTCAAAGGAAGTTCTAGATTTCATTCTCGATGTCAGAGGGAGTCACCAACCGTCTCCATGGGTTTGGTATATAGGTAGGCATGTCGATATTACAACAAGTGTTACCATATGAAATGATATGCAAACTTTCGGACAAAAATATTGTATTTCTGGTTACATTTGAACAGAGAATTTTTGCGTTATCCCAATCAGGGAGTAACTTCTCTGTCCAACTGTAGTAGTAAGTGCTGTGTTAATAGTCCCCGTTCGTAGAGCATATTTATGTTCACTCAATCTTTTATCCAATGTCCGAAGTGTAGAACCTATATAGAATTTATTATCAGTATTAGGGTCTTCATGTATAAATGGGATACTATAAACACCTGAGATGAGTGCAGACACCAAATTTCAAACCATGATTACGGCATGCTTTTTTGAAGGTAAAAATAATTGGGGGAAAGTATTCCACCTTGCCAACATACCTACAAATCCCGACATCCGTAGACAATGTCGTGAAGCTCAAATTCGTGATGTCTCTCAACCATTTTATGGAAATCCCGCTCTGCGAATCCAAAAGACCGAGCCATAGCCTTAATAGTAGAACGTTCCTTATTTCTGGCTCTACAGGTAGATGAATGAGTGAAATTTCGTCTTATCAGAAAACGAAGGGCTGAGACCTTTTTTTCAGTGGGGTGTGAAGAAGCAAAAGGGATAATGCATGGTGTAAACGTTGGTTTTCTATAAACAGAATATTTGACCTGGTGTGAAGATGGGTCCTTTGACAACATAAAATCCAAAAACGATAGTTTTCCGTCCTGTTCCAATTCTCTAGTAAATTTGATAGTGGGAAAATTGTGAGGAGAGGTGTTCCGTAAATTTGTCCATTAGTGTAATAGAATGAGGCCAAAAAAACAACATATCGTCCACATATCTAACAAGGAGAGCAGGTTGGAAAGGGTAATTCGATAGAGCACTGTCTTCCAGTGACTGGAGGAAAATCTCTGCTCACATGGAGGACAATAGGGACCCCATGGGTGCACCTTCTCGTTGTTGAAAAAATTTCACGTCGAATTTGAAATACGACCTCCTGGCCACCAACTTAAGTCCGGAGAGGACAGCCTCTGGTTCAAGTTTAGGAATGGAAGAATCAGCTTGTAATTTTTCAGCAATAATGGAATGTACTTGGATGAGTGGAACACTAGGAAACAAAGAGACAACGTGAAGTGAAGCCATGACAAACTCAATTCCCCGAGAGTCAAATGCCTTAATACAATTCAAGGCCTGAATGGAACTCCGAATAGGAATCTGAGAATTTAACGTTAAAAGTTTCAGGTAAGTGGCTAGGTCCGTTTCCAAATTACGAGTTGGGTTAGCATAACCCGAGACCAAAAGCCTAAGTGGTTGACCTTGTTTATGAATTTTCAGTTTCCCAAATATTTCATGAACTCTTGGTCCAATTGGGGGTTTCATCTTGGATGATACAGAATATGGTACAAAACCATGATTACGGAGTTTACTCATGTCCGAAATTGTAGTAGAGGTTGGGTCGGACCTGAGTACTCGATGAGGGACTAAAGCAATAGCTTTTAACATCTTATCGCAATAGTATAATAGTATGAATGGTCCATGAAAACAACCTGTTGTGTCTTATCCGCACTAATAATGGATAAATTACGGTTATTTGCTAACTCCAGTAGTTGTTGTTTTTCATACCTTATCTTCAGTGGGGTCTGAATCTCTCGTGAGATGGATTTTGCCAACGAGCATCTAATGGATTCACGCTCATCCTCCGGAAGTGCACTTATAACATAATGACGTAACGATGTGAATATACCCAGGAGTGAATCGAAGAATCATAATAGATAACACTTTTGAATCGATACAAACAGGTAATACAATCCTAATTGAATGCGTGCAAAAAGGAAAAAAAAATATATGTATATCACAATAGATAATGTAATTTATACATACATGATCAATGAGTCCACATCCGCAAATTAATCCTGTTCATTGCATTGGTATAAAGCATGCGGAAACATCGTTGCAATAATGAGGACCATAGGTGTCTATATGGTCTTCGTTGTTGCTGGTCTTTTAGCCTGAGGATGGAGCATCGGACACTCTAAAAGATCTTGTATTTTATCTACTTTAAATAATTAAACGTTTTAATATGTGTGTAGATATGTTTGACATCATTAATCGTGTAAAGACGGCATCATTTTTCAATTAGAGAAATGGATCCTTTGAATTCGGACTTATGGATGAGACACATGTTTCTGAACTACAAAAGACATACAGAGACTGCTGCCAACTCAAAGAAGCATGGACAGATGCATGCTTGGTGTAACCAAATATGAAATGCAAAGCAAGCCATAGATCAAAAAATGACGGAAGTGGACGTCATCATGATCAAAGTAAAGATACTGAGGTGGCAACGTGTTGGACATATTGTAGAAGAACTGGCCACCGTTGGACAACTATACTACTTGATTGGATATCAAAGCAGGATAATATCCAGAAGAAGACCACGTGGAAGATGTGTGAAATGAAATTTGAAAGCTCGCCGGAGAGATATCGATGAGAATCGCATAAGACAGAATAACACTTCGGGACACCCTCAGAAGCGGATTGAGAACGGTTGATGATGGCGATTATATACTCAATAGACAAAACATTAGAGATACCTACCTAATAGAAAGTTGATCCTCCTCTAGCGTCAATAACAGCCTGTACAGGACGAGGCATTGGTTCCACCAGATGCCGGAATATTTTCGGAAGCAATACCAGTCATGCCTATTGCAGCATTGTTTATAACTCCGCGCGAGACATCGGACCAAAGTCTATGGAATCCCCGAGAGCTTCAACGGGGTTTTAATCCGAGGTGGGGGCCCACTGGATGGTTCCAAACACAGATAAGTGTTCCTGGAGCCATGCTTGGGTGTTTGCGTCCCGGCGAGGCGGCGCTTTTTCCTTCTGAAACAGACCATCTTCCACAGGATGCACAGATGCCAGTAAAGCGTGTAAGTGATCAGCCAGCACATACTGGTGGCACACAGCGGTTAAAAATCTCTGCAGAAACACCATTGGACCTCACGTGTACTGTGATAAGGCTCCACAAACCATCACAGAGCCACCACTGCTTTGAAAAGAGCCAACCTGGCACGACGGGGCCATGGACTCATGCTGTCAACGCTACATCTGCACTCTCCTAACATCTCGGTACATCTGATAAACGGGATTCACGAGAGGATAGACCTCCTGCACCCTACTATCATCTCGGTACAGCTGCACCATTCGAAGCGGCACCATTATGCAGAGATCCAGTTTTGATCTTCTCGGCACCGGGCGAGAAGAAATTTCCGATGAGAAGTCAACAGTGGTACAATTTCCGCAACCCAGATTATGCAACGTGCGCTGTACCGTTGACTCACCGACGCTGCGTAGGCCCCCGACATTTAACTTGCTTGTGACTTGCGCTGCCGTTGCCAAGCAGTTGGTCCACACGAGTCTGGATAATCTACGTGAATTCCTGCCATCAATTGCGATTGTCGGTCACCGCTTGCCCTCTGGGCGCTGATAGGTCCGTCGAAGGTATAACCGCGGTACACCCTTGATACGGTTGACCTCGGGAACCCTAGTGTTCTTAGCACTGGGGCAACAGAATGGCCCTATTTGTCTTTCTCCAACGATGTGTCCACGATTGAAGTCGGTCAAATCACCACGTTTACCCATGTCCATCGATTGGGATACTCTGTTGGGAAGCCATGCTGTATTCCTATTTATTACCTGCGTTCGGCTTAGGTCTGTCCCACTCTGGGCGGGGGATGCCCACGTCAACCGCCCACCACACTTATCGCTTTTTTTTTATTGAGGTTTAACGACCACCGTGATCAACCCAGTGGGCTATAAGCAGTCACCCGTCCCTAATTTCGGGCCACTGGGTCCAGGGAAGGGAGAGAGCCAGTGACGTAAGACAAACAAAACATCCGTGCCTCACCGGGATTCGAACCCGGACCCCGTTCGGACGAATGATCAGAGGCCATCGCTTAGGTCACTGCGCTACCGGGGCGGCACACTTATCTCTAATGTTTTGTCTACTGAGTGTATTGAACAAGGCTTTAATGTTTCATTATTTTTAAAGAACTGTGTTTAAGGATTTTATAAAGAGAAGTGAAATTTGTAAAAGTGGTTTTCAAGGCACGCTTAGTAAATCTGATTTTTTTTTTCGTTTTGAATTTCTACTGAATTAGTGCAGTCAATCGTTATAAACGTTATATTTATAAAATAATAAACAGCAGAAACACTTAAAAATCAGGTACGCGGACCATTTAAAGAAAAATAATTTTTTGCTTCAGTTGTTGTCTGAATTGGTATTTCTCTTTATGTAATTTTTTGTCAGGTTTGGTCTAGGCAGTCACATTATTAAAATTCGTTCCTTTACTTTCACAAAACCGATGATACGTCGTTCGAACATAAGCTATGATCTACGGGAAAATCTGGCTGTTTCCTTTATCATTTAGCTTTTTGTTTTAATTTTTGTGCGTGCGTGTGTGCAGCTTGTCTGTGTTAGGAATAATTTGGAATTTCTTTACACTTTTGTCAATCCACGTTTTTGGATTGACAAGGTGCGGGCAACCTTTTAATGATAAAACATCAGATAATGTACTTTTACTTTCAACAGTATCTTACTGCTCTGTGAAATACCTGTTTTCATAATACAGCTGTCGTATGCTTTATTGTCCAGAAGAAGTAACATTTCAAAATTCTATCAATGATGGGCAAAATTCCAAACCACAGTGAACGGTATTTAAACATTTGATGCAAAAGAAGTATTTACCCGTTCGAATGCTGTTAGGTGTATACTTCACTCACCATTATGAAAACACCTCTAATAATGGCTTTTATCGGCACCAGAGGTCTGGTATACAGGGTGTCCGAGAATTATTGGTCACATTACAAAATTATGTACAAAATTTTTTTAGCATTGTCTGTTTTTCTATGTCACGTATTACTAACACGGTTTCTATATTTTTGTTTTGCGGAAATGTTATTCTCAGAATCCGATCGGTGGCGCTAGGTGTGGCCTGATGAGGAATGTATGAGAAATGCGCAATCAGTAGTCATGTCATCCGTACAGTAGAAGGCGAGGTGTGGGTTATGGCTTGCGGAATTAAAGTCTGTCATTAAAGTTAAAAAACGGTACCGTTTAGAATATGGTTGTAATCATCCGTCAACGAATTCAATTAAGCGGTGGATGAAACAGTTTAAAGAAACTGGCAATGTGAAACATCGTGGAGGAGCCGGTAGGCCTAGCGTCAGCGGTGAGACGGTTGACCAAGTTAATGAAATTTTCTGACGAAGCCCCAGGAAATCCGTTCGTAAAGCAAGCAGAGAACTGTGCATTCTGAAATCGACTGTTCACGATATCTTGTACAAGAAATTAAAGTTTCATGCTTATAAAATTGAAGTAGTGCAAAAGATGCATGTAAATGATCCCACTCAGCGATAAGATTTCACTGTGGATATGCTGAATCGAGTGGAAAACGACGAAAACTTTCACAGTACTGCAATTTTTAGTGATGAATCCACATTCATGTATCACGTATTGTGAAACGTCACAACTATAGGATATGGGGCAGTGAATCGCCTCATGCTGCTATTGAACTGGAACGTGATTCTCCAAAAGTTAATGTGTGGTGCGCCCTATCAAAAAGAGAAGTGATTGGTCTTTTCTTCTTCTGAAAAAGAACCCCATAAATGGTGACATTTACTTGGATATGCTAGAAAATTTCACTATACCCTAGATCAAAAGATATGACAACGTCGTTTTCTAACAAGACGGTGCCCCTCCGCATTGGTCAACGTGTGTACGTAAGTGCCTAAATGAGCATTTTCCCAACATATGGATTAGGCGTGGTGGTGTCATTCCGTGGCTTCCTCGCTCTCCAGATCTAACTCCATTGGATTATTTCATGTGGGGTTATGTGAAGGATCGTTCCTATCAGACGCCTTGTACTGATTTGCAGGAACTGAAGCAGCGTATCACAGCTGCTATTAATTCCATAACTCCTCAGATGCTTGCCAATACATGGCATGAAGTCGATTATCGCTTGGGCGTATTACGAGCAACCAAGGGGTCTCACATCGAAATTTATTAACATGTGCAGTTACATTATAAGTTAGTACAGTCAGTTTCTTTCTATCTGTTTAATGTTTCGTTTTATATAATTTTGTAATGTGTCCAATAATTCTCGAACACCCTGTATATTGAAAAGCTCCTCATGTTCTGTAACTTTAATTTTAGCTGAAAATGGTATCACTTATATAAAATTTAAGAGGTTATTGGAAGTACCAGTCTCGCAAAACAAGGAAGGCATTGTAATTTGTTTGATGTCTCGTCGTGTTTTGCTGATTGTTGAGACATCCTTCTACTCTGATGTAGTATTAGACTTGACAAAATTCTTGTGAAACAAGTTTAAAGGTTAAAAACCTAGAGTAAAGTCCCTTTTAAAAGTGAACGTGAAGTATACAAAAAGCAGCTAAAATCCAATTGTTTTCATCTGTTTCACTGGTCACCGGTTCTGTAGCGTTGTTCTTTTTTCCGTAATGTTTTGCCTGCAGATTCACTAGCCATCTTCAGAAAGCTGATAAATCTAAATCACAATGAAAGTAGCCGAAAAGGTTGGTTTGGGGTTTACCGACTGCCACGAACAACTCACAACTGCTAAAAAAGGTCGCCCGTCCCTAATTTAAGGGACATTACAATCAAGAACATGAAGCGGGGAAAAGCTCCAGGAGAAGATGGAATTACTGTAAACATCATACAAGAAGCAAGTGGAGAAATCGAAACAGTACTCGCCCAAATTTTCACTCGATGCCTTAATGAAGGGAAGATTCCTGAGGATTGGAACAATGCTACAATGATCTTGCTACATAAAAAAGCTGACATTGAGGATCTCAGGAACTACAGACCTATCAGCCTCCTATCAGTGGTTTATAAACTCTTCACTAAAATTCTTTCACACCGATTAAAGGTAACACAAGACATGGCTCAACCAAGAGAACAAGCTGGATTCAGGAGTGGCTACAGCACAATAGATCATATCCACGTACTGAGAGAACTAATTGAAAGAGCGAGGGAATATGAACTTCCATTGTGCATGGCTTTTATCGATTATGAAAAAGCCTTTGATTCAGTGAAACCATAAGCAGTTACAATGGCTCTAAAATCCTGCGGTATTGAAGTGCGTACATTAATATTATTAATAACATCTATGAAAATGCAAGTGCAAAGATTCGGCTGTTTGAAAATACAACACACATAAAAATTGGAAAAGGAGTGAGACAAGGTGACACCATATCTTCGAAGCTTTTTAATGCCACATTGGAAAATGTCTTTTAATCACTGAACTGGGAAAACAAAGGGATAAAGATTAATGGAGATTATCTAACCCATCTTTGTTTTGCTGATGACATAGTCATTTTTGCAACTACCCCATCAGACCTGCAGGGTATGATCCAGGAACTTGCTGACAAGAGTAAAGAAGTGGGATTAAAAATGAACTTTCAGAAGACAAAAATGATGTTCAATGCTTTTACAAGAAATGAAGATTTATCGATTGATGAAGAAAAGCTGGAGATAACAGACACGTACATTTATCTTGGACAACAGATATCAAGTGAGGGTCACATTGATGAAGAAATTAATCGGCGTACAAAACTTGCCTGGAGAGCTTTTGGAAGAAACAGCCTAATTTTCAAGAGCAATATGCCATTATGTCTTAAAAGAAAAGTGATTGATCAATGCATCCTTCCAGTGCTTACGTATGGTGCAGAGACGTGGACCTTAACTAAAAGAGACATACAAAGGCTGCAGACAACTCAAAGCAGCTTGGAGAGTTGCATGCTTGCTGTAACTAGGAGAGATAAGAAGAGGAACTCGTGGATCAGAAAAATGACAAGAGTGGAAGACATCATGGTCAGAGTTAAATCCCTGAAATGGCAATGGGCTGGACATACTGCCAGAAGGACAGACCATCGATGGACAGCCGAAATTTTAGATTGGATTCCAAGAGACAGGAAAAGACCCAGAAGAAGACCACATGGAAGATGGGCGGATGAAATTCGAAAGTATGCGGGAGTGACATGGAGGAGACTGGCACAAGACAAACCGTTGCGGAGGAAACGTGGGGAGACCTTCGTCCAGCAGTGGATTGATAATGGTTGACAATGATGATGATGATGACTTCCAGTAGAGGAGACAGACACTAGTGCCGTAAGACAAATACAACACCCATACCTCACCGGTATTCGAACTTAAACCGCTTCTGTGGCGTGTGACCAGAAATCAGTTGTAAGACCACTGAGCCACCGGAACGGATCACCAAACAGTCAATCTCTCTTTCGGTTTAGAGCTTTTCAATGCGCTGGTGTGCTTCTCCTGACGTCTGTAAAGGAATAGCTTTGGTCGAGATATACACTGCTTGTTTTTGTTCTTACTTAGATATTTGTTTGTTTTTTGGTTTTGGTTTTCTCCTTCTCATCAATTTTTTCAAGAATGGGATGGGATTAGGTTTCTGCAGTTGATATTTTTTTCTCGATAGCATGGAACACTGCTGCGAGGTCGTTTTTCTCAATTTTCTTTTGTGAAATATGTGTAATATTTTTGTAGTCAAATTCTGAATTGCTTTAAATGCAAAATGTAGTAAAGCTATTTTTTTCCCTTTCTGTGTTTGTTCCCAGTTATCATAAAAGGAAAACGTCAGTCTTTCCGAAAAACAAATATCAAAACTAATTGAAGAAAAAAAGCAAAGATCGAAAAATCATAGAATAAAAATAACAACAGCTAAAAGATATCGCCACTAAACAGACAACGTCGGGACATGCGCACTAGCTTAAGGGAAATCTTAAACGTGGGTGTACTCGACCCACCACAGGCTCACGAGTTATTGGACTACCAGGGCGTCTCAGTGGCGAAACGTAAAGTGCGGGCATTAAAAAAGTTTATTGTGCTCACCAAATGTTTCATCTCTTAGATGGTCGCCCCGGTGGCGCAGTGGTCTAAGGCGTTGGCCTCTGATCATTCGTCCGTAAGAGGTCCGGGTTCGAATCCCGGTCAGGCATGGATGTTGTGTTTGTCTTACGGCACTGGCTCTCTCCCTTCCCTGGAACCAGTGACCCTAAATTAGGGACGGGCGACTGCTTATAGCCCATTGAGTTGCTCACGGTGGTCGTTAAACCTCCAATCAAAAAAAAAAAATCTCTTAGATGCAATATCCTCATGTGCTGCTGTGTGGCAAAGAGCTCG
The DNA here is from genome assembly GCA_039090855.1 of Macrothele yani. Classification (NCBI taxonomy): domain Eukaryota; kingdom Metazoa; phylum Arthropoda; class Arachnida; order Araneae; family Macrothelidae; genus Macrothele; species Macrothele yani. Next base: position 162,764,227 of record CM077029.1, on the reverse strand, counting down.
TCTATAGGCCACAGATCCCCATCTCAAAAAAATAATCTTAAAACCGAAGGAGTGGCAGCCATTTTGTCTACTTTCACAGTGATGGAAATTAATCAACAGTATGAATATCTCTCAAATACTCGAGAGTAAACGCAACTGAGCACGTGACCAGTGAAAGAGGTTAATACGACTGGATTTTAAGTATCTTTCTATATTTTACGTCCTCTTTTAAAAGAGTTTTATTGTAGCTACATTAGAAGACGCATGTGCAGTGTAGTCTGAGACTGCACCAGAATTTTAGGAGTAGCAACAAGAAGCAAAACTCGACGAGACTTCAAACAGTTACGACTGCGTGTTTGCGAGTGTGGTACAGGAAGGAATCTCTCAGAGTTCATTCAAGTAAGATTATGTTTAGCTAAAATTCCAGATAACGATAAAGAACAATAAACAATTCAATATGTACCTCAGGAGGACCACTGCTATCGGCGAGAGTCGCACCAAGAAGTGTTTTATATGGGTGAGTGAAGTATTTTCAACAATATTCCAAAGGGTAAATATATTTTCGCCAAAAGTTTAATTTGTGTTTCATATTAAGACGTTATTAAAATACAAGAATATACCGCTTTCGGACTCGGACAATGATTATTTGATTTAGAATTAGCTGTTTGTCACAGTTAACGCTCACACAAAATAAAATTCGTTTTACCTGGCAATTCGTGTGTGTGTGGGGGGGGGGTCTCACACTCGGTTATTCTACTTAACCCTGGAATACACAAAGTATTTTATCACCTCCTAATACACAAGTGGGGTACTACGGAACCCCAGAGGGAAATCCTTCAATTTATCAGTACACAATTGATTGAAAACAGTTTATTTTAATCGAGTACAAAGCAAACACTGCCTATCTGTGAGCAAAGGAAGAACTACTAGGGTGTTGCAGCACTCCGCTCTGTATTCTAAGGTTACATAATGTTTGTAATGCGTCTTTTAACTGTCTACAGGAACTTGAGTGTTATCAGGATTGTAGGACATCAATGTGAGGTCCACACTTCTAAATTTCAAAACATTCATGTTCAGCCTAGTCCATACTTTTTTAACATAGGTGACTGAAGTATTGTAGTTTCATTCTAGCATATTTATTAACATCGTACAATGTACTGAAGTTTACATGACGTTATTTTAAGTATTGAGTCCAGTATTCAAGGCAGAAGCACTAAAGATGTCGCAGTGGTCTAAATGCTGGCTAACGACCATTAGTTCGATATGAGTCCCTGTTCGAATACCGGTGTGATATGGCTGTTGTGTTTTTCTTACGGCCCTGGTTCTCTTCCTTCCGTGGAGCCAGTGGCCCTAAATTAGGAACGGGCGACCGTTTATAGTTATTGTGTTGCTCACGGTTGTCGTTAAACCTCCAAACTAAAAAAAAAATGCTAATGGGAAATTATTCATTGATACTTTCATATTTATCAATCCGTTTTTGATTTCGGCAAATAAATTTGACTTTATATGTGTTTCTCAGAAGCTGTCAGTTTTTGATAAATTATTTCGATTTTTGGAATCGGATCAACTGCTGCTCTTTCCAGTTGTTTTTGTTGGAACTTTCTCCAGCCCTTGGCTCATAATTTACCTTGTTCTCAAATACTAAGAGTCTCAATGTTTGTAGCGTTTGGATTATGTTTCAGTAGTCGTTGCGATGAGTGAATAAAGGAAACTTTTTCTGGATGCTAATCTGTGGTGGGTCGAGACGTTATTAGGAAGAGGGGCAATTTTCCTGGATGTCAACTTATGGTAGACCGGGATGTAAGGCGGAAGAGGGGCAGTTTCCTGGATGCTGATCTATGGTGGGTCTGGTCGTCGTAAAGACCGCTGTGATATAAAACAAAATTCAAATGCGCCACGACAAAAACTTCAACAGTACGGAATGCTTACGTTCTTTAACTTGGTGAAATAGGTTCGTCGCTTTTAATGATTGCCTTACCCGGCCTACCAATGCCGAAAAGCCTGTATTTTTTACATTGCAAAATAAATTGGGTATTGAAATCGGATTTACTTTAGAGTGCATTTTGCACGCCATAATTGCGAAAAAAAAATAACTTTTCAATTATTAATCGGAAATAAGTTTGTGCTGACAATTTATTCGGGTGTTATCCTTTTCATTTTGCCTGATCTTGTGTCATGAACTCATTTCCGTCTCGTCCTGGACATAGCATCGAATTAGCTTTCAAGAAAAGCTGATTTGGCGCCATGAGAAGAAAGGATGATTCAATGGGTATTTACTGGAGCTAAGGCACTTTAATTTCTTTACCATTCCATACATCTTCGTATATAATACCTTAACGGTAAATATGCCTCGCAGTAACGTTTAAACACACAAGATGCTGCGATAAGAAAAGATTGCCTGGAAGTGTAATATAAAGGCCCTTCATGATCAAATAAATTTCTGCAGATTAAATTAAAATCGTATATATAAAGCCACGCAAGGAGTTTTAATCTAACTAAGATGAAGGGTAGCGCAGATTGGGTTCTGAAGGCCACAGGTTGGTGACCACTACTCTAGGTCTAAACTGGGAATAAATAAATTTGCAATAAATACCGAAATAGTTACACCATACGGAAGAAAATACCCTGTATTTCTGCACCGGGATCACTTGTACAATTGGTAGTTAGTTCTTTTCGATTTAGCATCTATTCTCTGCGTGTTTTTTTACTATCTGGGGTATAACTGCTCTCTGGCGTTTGTACCAGCCAATATACGCAAGCTGCAATCTGAAAATTATATCAGTCGTCCGTGCGTGTGCTGGCGCTGTTTTGGGGCGCATCTCCATGAGCATCTTATGAACATTTACTAATCCATAATATAAGGCACTGGTCCCATTGAAGGGTCATTTCCGGGCACCTAAAACAATCGCACTGCTTATTCATTTTGAGAGACTCTAATTCGAATCTAGTCGGATAATTAGCTTGAAGTCTGCGCCACCAGAGCCGTGTGAAAATTCTATCGTCCATGGTTAAGTGGCCTAGAGCGGAAGCTTCTGATTTCTCGTAATACATTGTTAGGGTTCGAATCCTGATTGAGACACTAACATGTGTTTGTCACAAAAGTGCTGGTGTGCTCTCTTTCTTGAAACCAATAGGTCAGAATTAGAAAGATAACTTCGTGTAGCTTTAGATGGATATATGATACATTGAAACAAATATCTGAGGTGTTTTGTTTCCCAATGGAAGAAAACTATGTTTAACTTCCTTCCCCCGGTGTGGTCAACTTTGCTACACCTCACCTAGCACAATAGCAAGAAAACATAGGTTCAAGTCATTGATATTTTTGTTTTGTTCTTGTCAGATCTTGAAAACTATCGCCAAGGTGAAACTGAGTATGCAGTCCCTGTGGCCTAATGGACTCTGAGGGTTTGTCTGAGTTGGGACGGGTTTCAAATCCGGAATGAAACATTTGTGGTATGTCTGCTGGTGCTCTGTCTCTCCCGGATCCAATGGTCCCTGGGCCATGAGCAAGTTCTACGGCTGCTTGGATCGCTACCATTTGATCATGTTGGCCATCAAACGCCAAAATAAAAGTAATATATTTATTCCAGCTGGATATCTCACAGTGATGTGACCTTGCTGCCTTCTCTTTGTACGCCAGCAGTTTGCTTAGTTGTTTTCTTTCCATAAGGAATTACATTGCCCCGGTGTCCAAGTGTTCAGAGGTGATGGATTCTGGATAAGTGTCTGAGCTGGGCTGGTTGAAGCATGGTAATTGTCAAGCCTGCTTGATGGCTCGCAAATCCGATCCAGGATGACACCTACATAGCTTAAAATGCTCATAGTGGTCATTAATCTCCCCCAAAATAGTTATTGGACTTAGTGTCGGCACTGTTGGATTGCTAAACAGATTACATACACATGGTGTACAATTGACAGAATTTGTCGTTTCAATGGCCTTTCCCCATGCCGAATATTTGTATGCTGTTGACGTTATACGATAGGCTCAAGTCGCAATATTTTGTAATTGAGACGAGGCGATGCATCCAAAGCTCTTAACTTTTGCCTTTTGGCATAATTATATTCGATGTGAAGGATATCTAGTGATGTTAAAGGAATAAATTCTCTCCTCTCGTACGTAGCTTCCGATTAATCTGCGATTTACCCAGTAGTAAGGTTTTACACGTCGTGAACGCACCAATAGTTCTCACCTGTTTGCCCTGATGTTACTGAAAAGCTGCCTCTTTTGGGTATCCTGCATAGCACCCACCACTCAGTTTGCATAAATTAGATTGTAGCCCTATTCTACACATCCTAGCTACGTAATTATTTCAAGATAGTTTAGACGATGCTTCTATTGCGCGTATTTTGTCTTCTTTACCCCAGTGCTATTCTTGAGGCGCGGGTTCATTGCTTTTTTGAGCCTTGGTTCTCCCAGTTCTTCTGTTCCGATGAACATTACCTGAGGGGATTTATTTCACTTTTACAAATTCAGAAGGCACTGTGTCTAATTTTGTGCATTGCTCTTTAGATGGTGATCCTGGAAGTTATATTTAGCGGCCCCAATAGAGCAGTGCTCTAAGCGCTGGCTTTTGATCATTCGTCCGAGAATGAGTCAGGATTCGAATCCCGGCAAAGCATGGACTTTGTTTTTGTCTTATTGCACTGGATTTCTCCCTTCCCGGGAACCAGTGGCCCTAAGTTCTGGACGGGTGACCGGCCATCGAGTTGCTCAGGGTTGCCGCTAACTACCCCCAAAGTTCCTATCCTCCCCTGCTCCCGGTGACAGTTGTCTGAGGCACTTTCTTCTACTTATCCATCTAAACGGTGTCCCGAATATACGCCCATGAGGCATGTGTGGTGTACTTGTCTTATGGCGCTGGCGTTCTGTCCTCCCTGGAACGAGTGGTTTCAAGTGAAGAACTGATGAAACCTATTAATGACCCTCAGATCTTCTCACTCAGGTCGTTAAAGTCTGAAACAGAAGAAAACAATATACATATACATTATACAATGAAGAGCAGTTGAATTAGAGACCGCTGGCGTTACGCAAATGTTGCGCTGTAGGCGGCCCTGTAAACGGAAACGACATGACGTATGCAGCGGTCCGACAATATAAGGAGTGATGCGACGGGAATCAGTAAGAGTCGGACGCAGTATGGGTAAGACGAAGGATCTAAGCGCATTTTATCGTAGGCAAATTGTCGGAGCCCCAACGAATGGGTCACTCCATCTCGGAAGTCGTGCAGGCACTGGGATTTTCACGAGCCACTGTGTCACGGGTTCACCGTTAGGACATCGAATCCGGTAATACCATCCCTGCAAAGGCCAACTACCGTGGACAACAGCGTGTGGATGAGCGGGGTCATCGTCGGCTGGCTCGCATTGTAACAGCGGATAGACGTGCCACAGTGCAAGAAATCCCTCGGCAATTTAACGCTGGTGCACCATCCAGAACTATGTAATCACTATTTGGTACAGAAGCCATCGTCCCACGAGGGTACCGCTGCTGACCGCACATAACAGGGTGCAAAGATTAGCATGGGCGCGGGAAATCGTCACTGAACCCTAGACATGTGGAAAAATGTTCCCTAGACTGATGAGTCGAGATTCACGTTGGTATATGCGGATAGGTACGGCGCAAACCACATGAAGCGATGGATCCTTCTTGACAGCAGCTAGGTTGCCTGACTTCAGTTCCATCGAGAGATATGTTTGAGGCTCTGATCCCCCTCCATCAAATCTTCGTGAACTGTGGGAGCTTGTTCAGGGGTCGTGGATCTGTATGGTTTCCCAACACTTCCGGTGTCTTCTAGAGTCCATGCCTGCCGCCCCGGTGGCGCAGTGGTCTAAGGCGTTGGCCTCTGATCATTCGTCCGTAAGGGGTCCGGGTTCGAATCCCGGTCAGGCATGGATGTTGTGTTTGTCTTACGGCACTGGCTCTCTCCCTTCCCTGGAACCAGTGACCCTAAATTAGGGACGGGCGACTGCTTATAGCCCATTGAGTTGCTCACGGTGGTCGTTAAACCTCCAATCAAAAAAAAAAAAAAAAAAAAAAGAGTCCATGCCGAGACGAATCACCGCCGTCATCAGGGCGAAAGGTGGTGCTACACGTTACTAGACAGATATCTCTAATTCAATTGCTCTTCAGTGTATAACCATTATCAAATCCACTAGATCATCAATCATTATCAGTCAACTGCTTAATGAATGTATTCGATGGTTTCTCCCCCAACGGTCTGTCTTGTGCCAGTATTCTCCATTTAACTCCCGCATGCTTTCGAATTTCATCCACCCTTCTCCCATATCGCCTAATTTCTGTCCCTTGGTAACCAGTCTAAAATTCCGGTTGTCCGTCGGTGTGGGTCCGTCCTTCTGGAAACATGTCCATACCATTGCCATTTCAGAGATTTTACTCTGATCACGATGTCTCCCACTCTTGTCATTTTCCTGACCCACGAGTGATTCTTATCTCTTCTGGTTACACCAAGCATGCGATATATATATATATATATATATATATATATATCATCATCGTCGTCAACCATTATCAATCCACTGCTGGACGAAGGTCTCCCCAAGTTTCCTATACAACGGTCTGTCTAGTGCCAGTCTTCTCCATGTCACTCCCGCATACTTTCGAATTTCATCCACCCATCTTCCATGTGGTCTTCTTCTGGGTCTTTTCCTGTCCTTTGGAATCCAATCTAAAATTTCGGCTGTCCATCGATGGTCTGTCCTTCTGGCAGTATGTCCAGCTCATTGCCATTTCAGGGATTTAACTCTGATCATGACGTCTTCCACTCTTGTCATTTTCCAGATCCACAAGTTCCTCTTCTTATCTCTCCTAGTTACACCAAGCATACACCTCTTCATGCTACTTTGAGTTGTCTGCAACCTTTGTATGTCTCTTTTAGTTAAGGTCCACGTCTCTGCACCATACGTAAGCGCTGGAAGGATGCATTGCTCAAACACTTTTCTTTTAAGACATAATGGCATATTGCTCTTGAAAATTTATGCTGTTTCTTCCAATAGCTCTCCAGGCAAGTTTTGTACGCCGATTAATTTCTTCATCAATGTGACCCTCACTTGATATCTGCTGTCCAACATAAACGTACGTGTCTGTTATCTCCAGCTATTCTCCATCAATGGATAAATCTTCATTTCTTGTAAAAGCATTGAACATCACTTTTGTCTTCTGAAAGTTCACTTTTAATCCCACTTCTTTACTCTTGTCAGCAAGTTCCTGGATCATACCCTGCAGCTCTGATGGAGTAGTTGCAAAAATCACTGTCATCAGCAAAACGAAGGTATGTTAGGTAATCTCCATTAATCTTTATCTTTTTGTTTTCCCAGTTCAGTGATTGAAAGACATTTTCCAATGTGGCATTTAAGAGCTTGGGAGTGTCACCTTGTCTCACCCAGTTTCCAATTTTTATGTGTGTTGTATTTTCAAACAGCCGAATCTTTGCACTTGCATTTTCATAGATTTAATTATTAATATTAATGTACGCATCTTCAATACCGCAGGATTTCAGAGCCATTGTAACTGCTGCTGGTTTCACCGAATCAAAGGCTTTTATCATAATCGATAAAAGCCATGCACAATGGAAGTTCATATTCCCTCGCTCTTTCAATTAGTTCTCTCAGTACGTGGATATGATCTATTGTGCTGTAGCCACTCCTGAATCCAGCTTATTCTCAAGGTTGTTCCATGTCCAGTGTCAGCTTTAAGCGGTGTGAAAGAACTTTAGTGAAGATTTTGTAAACCACTGATAGGAGGCTGATAGGTCTGTAGTTCCTGAGATCCTCAATGTCAGCTTTTTTATGTAGCAAGATCATTGTAGCATTGTTCCAATCCTCAGGAATCTTCCCTTCATTAAGGCATCGAGTGAAAATTTGGGCGAGTACTGTTTCGATTTCTCCACTTGCTTCTTGTATGATGTCTACAGTAATTCCATCTTCTCCTGGAGCTTTTCCCCGCTTCATGTTCTTGATTGCATGTGCAACTTCTGCTGGGAGGACTGGAAGAACTCTGGTACTGGTACTTTCATGATTTCTGGAGTACATGTATCATCCCTTTCATATAATTTGGAGTAGAAATCTTTTACTCTTGTCAAAATTTCACCTCTATTTCTTGTTACAGAACCAACTTATTTTCTCAGTGCCATAATCTGTTTTCTTCCGTTACTGAGATGTCCCTTTGCTATCTTTTGGCTTTGGTTGTTTTCAATTGCTTTCCTTACTAGTTCACAGCTGAATTTCCTTATGTCTTCAGTGATACTTTTTCGTACTGTCTTGCATAGCTCTATATATTCCACTTTGGAAGTCACATCTTCTTTAGTTGTCCTAATCTCTTCTTTTTTGCATCAACATTTTGGTTTTTCCTGATAATTTGTTCACAGGCAACTTGCTCTTAGACCCAGCTAATTTTGTTGCTGTTTCCATAAGAGCTTTGGTTATTTTTCTGTTAACTTCAGAAATATCCACTTCTTCTGATGTTAGGCCTTCTAAAGCAGAGAATCTGTTCTTCAGTTCCAACTTGAAGGTATGTTGGTGTTTTTAAGGTTGGTTATGTCAATACATTTTGTTTGTCTTATGAGCTTGCCACGTTCAAGTTTAGTGTTGAGGTGCATCTTACCAATCTATGGTCACTACCTGTGTTGAACTTGTTTAGCACACTGTAGTCTTCTATGACGAATTTTTTGGGACACATAATAAAATCAATTTCACTTGTCGTCCCATTTGGATGTCTCCATGTCCATTTTCTGTGTGGCTTTTTCTTGAAAAAGGAGTTCAAGATGAAAATCCCTTCTGCCTCTGCAAACTCTACGAGAGTATTTCCACGCTGGTTTCTGTTGCCGTGACCGAATTTACCTACTGAAGTTTCATTCTGTTGCCGTGACCGAATTTACCTACTGAAGTTTCATTCTGTTGCCGTTGCCCTATTTTTGCATTGACATCTCCCATAATTATCTTCAAGTGCTGCTTGCCTTTATTATTTACATGACGAATTTCCACATAAAATTCTTCAATTTCTTCTTCAGGATGACTTGTGGTGGGTGCATAAGTTTGAATAATCTGAGCCTGGTATTTTTTCGAGAGTTGGATAACAAGTCGTGCAGCTCTGTCAGAGGAACTTTCAACTTCTACAACTTTATCCTTCAGTTTCATGTTTATTATAAATCCAACACCACTAGTTCTGCCAGTATCAGTCCCACGATAGTAAAAGAGATGTTCACTTTTCAGTTCAATGAGATGTTCTCCTTTTCTCCTTACCTCACTTAGCCCGACGATGTCCCACTTCATCCTTTGTAGATCCTCATCCAATTCAAGAAGCCTTGAATCAGAAGATAGGGGGCGTCCATTATACGTAGCCAAGGTCAGCATCAGATAGCTGCCTAGTCCGGTCCTCCGGTGATTCTTAGCACCCTCTGCCTTCATGTCGCTCTGGCTGCTGCCTTGGCCAGGTACATTCCAGCTGCCGGAGACTGAGGGCCAAGATTTAAGTTGTGGAGTCATTTTGGAGGGGTTTAGCCATAACTCACCACGCTGGCCAAGCGGGTTGGTGAGTGTGGGATAGCATTTCGTCTAATACCGATGGTATAGTTATATCGCTATTGGCGGTCGTCAGAGCCCCTTTAGTGGGAAAAGGATGTACCACAAGAAGGCGGGGTTGACATTTGTTAAGGAGAGGCTGTGATGTTACGCATCACCTGACCTTTTATCCCTATATATATATATAGATGTGTGTGTGTTTAATATATTGAAAAAAAGTCACCGGACACCTAGAAGAGAATTACAACATAGCATTTATTGATATATATTTGTACCGTATCGGTCTACCTATGGCCTTATGCTGACCCTTCGAGACATGCTTTAGATAAGGTTTTGGAACACACCGATAGGCATGCGCTGCCATTCAGTACACAATGCTGCAGCTAATTGTTGCTTAGTAGAAGGCCTTGGTTGTAAACTTCTTATGCAGTGCTCTAATTCATCCCATAGGTGCTATATGGAACTAAGGTGAGTGCTCTGTTCTGACCAGTCCACACACGATACGGAATTATAGTCAAACTACGCTCTAACAGCCCTTGCTTAATGGCTCGGTGCATTATCTTGCTGTTACCAACAAGACTAGGTACCATAGTATTGCCAGAGTTGGTAGGGCATAGTTGTCCAGAATATCGAGGTAGACTTGCTGGTTAACAGGTTTGTCCACCATAACAAATGGGCCGGTACCATACCACGACCCCCCTCCTCCCACGAGTACACTGGCAGCTCCAATCTTGACCGTTGGAACAGTACACTGTAGTAAATAGGGTACCTCCGGATGCCACCATACCCACACACGGCCATCAGACTAGTGGATCGTGTATCTGGATTCATCAGTCCATAGGACTGGTTTCCATTGAACTACGGTCCAGTGTAGATGTTATTTACACCATGTTAAACGATGAGTAGCATTCCGAGTGGAGATGAAAGGTTTATGAGTAACCGCACGACCACTGTAACCCATGGAATGAAGTTCTCTGCGAATGGTACTCTTACATACCGAGGTTCAAGCATTTTACTCACCTGTACACTGAGGTCTTATGCAGTATTCCGTCGATTAGCTGTAGCGACTCTCCTGAGGCTTCGACGTCCCCTATCACTGATTTTCTTTAGTATGCTGGTACGTTTTGCTGCTTCAGGCACACCATGCGTCTTCCACTTGTTCAGTACATCCAAACTGTTTACTTGGTTATGTTTAAACGCCGCTGTTTCTCTTGGACAACCCACTAATATTAACACCCAACAATATTTCCTCTTTCAAAGTCAGTTCTCTCCCGCCGCAACATTTTCACTCAAAATCACAGTGCGATATGATTGCGGTCAGCTGCAGGCTTGTTTTTGTACCGTTTGCAGCTGTACTGCGTATCTTAACAGCGCAGCGGGTCCGTTTATTAGCCTCTGAAAGGGTGTCCGTTGACTTTTGTCAATGCATTGTATATATATATGTAACCAGGAGAGATAAGAAGAGGAACTCGTGGATCCGAAAAATGACAAGAGTGGAAGACATCATGATCAGAGTTAAATCCCTGAAATGGCAATGGGCTGGACATACTGCCAGAAGGACAGATCATCGATGGACAGCCGAAATTTTAGATTGGATTCCAAGGGACAGGAAAAGACCCATAAGACGACCACATGGGAGATGGGTGGATGAAATTCGAAAGTATGCAGGGGTGACATGGAGGAGACTGGCACAAGACAGACCGTTGTGGAGGAAACTTGGGGAGACCTTCGTCCAGCAGTGGATTGATAATGGTTGACAATGATGATGATGATATATATATATATATATATATATATATATATATATATATATATATATATATATATATATATATATATACGTCCCTTAGATACGTTGAAGTTATTTCCTTATTTCACACTGGACACTCTGTAAATGTTTTAAGATTGTTTCTGAAAAGTTTACAAGTATGCGATTCTTCACAAACGATGGCAGCATGATATGGTGCCCTGCATAAACGGTAGTATTCTATACAAGTTACTTTGTTTGGATAGTGTAAATGGTGTCCCTTGCTCAACAAGAAAAACGAGCTGATATTCGATATTTTCACTTCACGCGGAAAAATAGCCTTGCAATTTACAGTAAGCTGACTAAGTGTGTCCATGGTCGTCTTATGGACGTCAAAAAGTGCACACAGTTTGCCAAAGTCTGGCGTCTTGCAAAAACGAGCACCCTCCCATCTTCCTCCGAAGGTTCTAAGCTCAACCCTCTTACTGTTTACCGAGTTGGCCGGGCACAAATTCCGAGTAAGACATGGGTGGTGTTTGTCTTATGGCATTGGCGTTTTACCGTTCCCTGGAACTAGTGGCCCCAAATTAGGGACAGGTGAGGAATTTTTTTATACAGCCTATTGAGTTACTCACTTGAGTTATTCACGGTCATTACCCCGCCTTCTTTCCACCTTAAAATAAACCAACAATTTTATCATTTATTTCGTGGAAAACTTTCGTTAAGCGTGAGGCCTAGCGATAGGGAAAGATACTTACTATACATAACTGTGCAAGTGCTGTATCAATTTCTGTTAGCTCCTTATATACACGAATATCTTAAAGTGATCAAAGTTTCAGCCAAATGAGCTTTCATGAATAATAACGCAAGGAACTGTACACCAACGACACATAAGATAGTACAACTATACTAGTTATTCGAATTTATTGGCGTAGATAAAATAAAGGCTTCCAAGCTTTCGCACATCAACCTGATGGATTTTTCAAAGAGGTTTACTGTCGAACTTCGTTGAAAAAGCCATCTGGTTAATGTGCGAAAGCTTTGAAACCTTGATTTTATCTACGCCAATAACATCGGATATGTTAAGGTTGTTTGCTTCTGAAACGAAAGGACATTCGCGATAGCCTGCAATATTTTTCAAAAAAAGCAAAACTGATTTTATCTCACCTGCTCCATATTTGTCCGATTGATCACCTAATGGACTTCCGTTATTTTCAGTATTGATGGATGCTCTTCCTGGCATAAGATTTCCCGGAACCCCAAAGCAGCCATTATGCCGTTTACCAGACGACTCAGCATGTTTAAAAAAATCCGTAGGGATATCCAAAAATGGTACATGAGAAATGCACGGAACTTTTTTCTAGGACTCAGAGTCCCGAAGAGGAATGGTTGTTTTTTATCTTAAGGTGCTGGCAATCTGCAATCTCAGGATCCAGTGCCCCTAAATTAAGGACGGAAGACTACTCGTAACGTTCAGAGCTCCACATGGTGGACGATAAACCCCGTCTCTAGGCCCAGTAGCCCAGTAATGTCGAATCGTAGATTTTTGGTTATCAGGTCGATATTACGTCGAGGCATAGTTTTCGACTTAAAATCGATGAGACTGAATGTGAAGAAAAACAATTTCACCGAATTTGAGTATACATGTAAGTGGTTTTACGCAGTTTATCCTTTTAGTTCCGTTAGATAGAATAATCGATGCTTTTTATGCGATCTGTAAGCATCACGCGCATGCGCCTTTGAAACCATTACGCCAAACAAACTTTTTGGATGCTGGGGTGTGGTGGGTTGTATCATTTCTGTTGTAAGACTAGAATCTTACCTCTCTCCTTTTTCGCCGTTAAGTATTTTTTTAAGTTGAGTCTTGTTCCTTTAGTTCCTTTAAGATATATAATTTGTACGTACGCATATCTAAATTAGGGACGGGCCTAGCGCGATGCTGACAGATCCCCAAAAATTCGGCAAAATTTTTGAGAACTGTCTTTTCGAATGCGTCCGAAAAGACTTGGATGTGGAAACAATATAAAAAATTATGATCTTTTTTTAATCGTATACAGCGTCGTAGAATAGCACTACAAATACGAATACATTCTACGTTTTATGCCACGCTTGAAAGTTTAGAATTTCATATTTCAACATTTAAATTGTAAAGTAAACGTAGGTTCGACATTACAACAATACAGAATCGATGACTAAACTGCTTAATATCAACGTAGAATCGACGTATATGTTTCTCTCGAATCGTCGTCTACTGTTCATTGGATATCGACTTAATGGGTTTAAAATTCGATGTCGAAAAGACTTAACGAAAGTGGACATGTATATCTATTTTCGACGTTTTATATCGATCAAAGATTTGACGTGGAATCGATGTAATGTGCTACCGGGGAGGATATTATGCCGAGAAAATGAAATAAATCTTGATACGTTTATTAATAATGTATATAAACACTTTATTAATTGAACTCGCATCGAAATGTTTAATCCTATATATTTCTATTTCTTAAGCTGGTAGACATACTTAGCTGCCTCGGTGGTGCAATGGTCTAAGAGCTGACAATTCGTCCAAGATGGGTCCGCTTTAGAATCCTGCCCGATGAGGCATGGAAGTTGTGTTTGTCTTACAGCACTGGCTTTCTCCCTTGCCTGGTACAAAGTGACCCTTGATTAGGGACGCGCGATTGCTTTATTCCCCGAGTTCAAGCCCCGTCCCCTCCCCCCAAAAAAGTATAACATTGAAGTCACTGTGTAAGAAACATTGATAAATGTGTTGTTCACATTAAATGAAAGGACTGCACGTTTCTGTGAATTCCTTGAATGCAAATACGTATATTCTCGTATTATAACCAAAATATGGGTAAAATTCCATATATTTTGTTGACAAGTACTACAACTAATCTTGGATATGCGAGAATTGCTTTGAAAGGAAAAGACCGGGAATTTTAGAAAATTAAGCTTTTACAAAATTAATGCTTTTTTCTTTAAAACTAGTGGTCCCTTTATTTCAATTGCTTAAATGCAATAAGTTTCACGCGTCGATGAACTACGAGGATTCTTTTTTCTTGGATTGCAGCATTAAGCAATCTTCTAACATTTTACCTAATTTACTTGAGTACCACTGGGATCGATCACTTTCTTTGAGTGCGATATTTAGCATTATTTTCTTTTTCTAATTTTTTTCCCTATTATAAAGTAACAAACATCATCAGTCCTGAATCTCACCCGAGTCACAGAGCGGCATCTTTATCACCATGGCCCGCAGCCTTTACCGCAGAGCTAACATCGGCATAATTTTTATCAGTTCCTGACACCTTAGTGATTGATATTCTCATGCGGCCTCGACTCCATCGACCAGAACTTCTTCCTTACTCTTCCTTCATCCAGAGGCTCTTCTCATCCCCGCATGGATCTATATTTAACTCTCCCGTGAATTCATCTGCCTTTCTTGCTCACGAAAACTGATAAATTTAGTGAAGCGAAATTTAGGAATAATCTCACTTTTTCTTTCCTCTCTCTCTCTCTCTCTCTCTCTCTCTCTCTCTCTCTCTCTCTCTCTCTCTCTCTCCTCCTTCTCCTACTTTCTTTCCAAGTTACTTGGTACGTACGGAACATGAACACCATACTGATTATTCCCTATCGATTTCCAGTTCAAAAAGTTCTACAGTTTACTCCTGCATCATTCTCTCTCACTGTGTGTTTTCCTCCTTTTTTTCACCCATTCTCTTCTTTTTAAAATGTGGTTTTGTGTTTTTGATTTGTTTCATTGCATTTCACTTTAGCCTCATCATTTGGAAGTTCTTTCCATTGAGCTCCAAGGAGCTTGTTCAAGATTTTTGTCTAACGTCTTCGAGATGTGAAAAATGCTCATGCAGAGTTTATTTCTTTTTTCGTCATTTTTATTCGCGTGTATGGTTCTGCCGTGTTTAATGATCCCTTTCAGAAGGACATTGATAAATTTGCTGAGTTAAGACCGTTCCTGATATCCCCGGAGAATGTTTTGTAGTGTTCCGCACTCTGAGATGAATGACATTGAGAAAAGCACAATGTGTTATAAAATAGTAAAGGAAAAAGAACAAACTGTGGAAACAAATTATTTCCATTTCCTTGCTTCGAAAAAGACTATTTGTCTGAGCATAGTACAACTGTCGCAGCTTCATCTTTTCGTCTGTATTAACTACTGCCGTCCTACTTCAGGATGTAAATAATCAATATTCTTCAGGTAAGATAAAAAATATTTTTAAGGTAAATGATGATTCACCTGTGCGAGAAAATCGTGTCTACAAATCTAAGAAATGCAGAAAAGGGTGTACCAAAAGAATGTCAATTTTACTTTTACATTACGTTCTTTTGCCATGAAAGAAGTACAGGTAAAGCGTTATTATTAAGATTGAATGGGTTGTTTTAAAGTTGAAATCCTTTTCATCTGAAATATTATTGCATTCGTGTTTGAATTTTTGTTTATAATCGTAGCAAATTTAACCTGACTATAGTGTGGTACGTATTGAGTGTGAATTTCTACTGCATAATGTACAGGATATTTCAGCGGGAAGTCCCAGATTTTAAATAGGTCAGTCGCTCGACATAATCAATAAACAATAACGTAACTACGTGTAAATGAGAGGTTAATAAGGGGTGAATGACTTGTAATCTCATCAAGTGCTGAAAGTGTTCTCCCCGTACTTCCAGACCTATTTGCGCATGTTTCACCATGTTTTCTGATACACCCCTTAACATGTCTGCGTCGATATTGTTTATTTCGGTCATGATGTTTGCCCAGAGAATCTAATTGTTTCGTAGTCTGTTCTTGTAGACTATCTTTTTAACCCTTTGGGGAGCATGATCGTACTGGTACATTCTCGATTTTTGCTTCGGTTAGTATAAACTTATTCGGGTGCCGTAGTATTTTCTCAATGTGTATACCATCCCTGATTTGTTCCAGTTTCTGCACGAGAAATAAACTGGAGCAGCTGGCAAACATATCTGGTACGCCAAAAGACACTTCCGAGAAAATGAGGAAGAGAGACGTCTAAACGAATTGCACAGACACAATCTTGGCAACCCTTTGGCATGATAAGTGTTTTGCGGCTCCTATCAACTATCTACAAACACGAAATGCGAAAAAACTGAAAAGGAGGTTCGATCTACAAAACAAAGAGTAGTCAAGTTACTATGTCTTGAATTACAGCAAACAATACGGGGGCCGTGGACCACGCAGACATGACGAGTTTCTCTGAAACTACCAGAAAGTCGATGAAGTGATACAAGGAGTTAATCTTCCACACGATGAAAATGTTTTCTGAATGCCTACACCCTTTTCCAGCTAGCCATAAAGGAAAAGGTCAACCACATGGATTTCCGGTTGGCCGTGGCCAAGCATTTGCTGGAAGAGGATTTTAAACCAAGAAAATCCCTAAAAGGTGGAAGTCCTTCCAGATGCAAGGATCCGTTAAGACTTTGAGCTCGTTATTTCCCTGCTCCTGTTCCACAAACTGGAGCGAAAGGAACTAAAACTTAACGATAGTACAAAGTGGGCAAGCACACAATAAGGGATCAGAAGATTCGTGTGCAATAACTGTGGTGTTGCGCCGTAAGTTCACCATTACTTTGAGGGATATCGCACTCCATTGCACTTCTAATCAAATTAAAATCAAATAATTTCAGACCGATAAATATGCAACTTCGATATTGTATTTTCAAGTTCTAATACAATATTATATCATTTTTAGCACATTTTTGTAAAAAGGATCGTGCTTATGTTATCTGCTTGTCCATCCGTCCGCCTTTAGACACGATATCTCTGCAACTAACTGTCCGATTTGAAAAAATCTTTTTGCATTAGGAAGCTTGAAATGTGCGAATGATGACTATTTATTTCGTTTCTTTTTACGATGCCCAATGTCGCCGCTAGAGGGCGTAAATGTAGATATCTAATTCAAAATACATTTAATTCCATTTATTTGCTTCTATGCATCCAATTAAAAAAATGTTTTACCTTTCGAATTCACTCATGGCTAAGATTGTTTTAGGTATAGTCACTTTTTAAGTCCCGCATAGATTATCCGGTAGGGGCGTAAAAGCAAATTGCCTTTCCCCCGGTATCTCTGCTTCTGAAACTCCGATTTGAAAACTTATTTCTGCAGCGGATACAGCTCCTGGGGGGAAACACTTTGCATATAATTTCTGACTTTTGGTATAAAACAGTTTGGTCACCAGGAAGCGTAAGTGATAATTTCCGCCTCTGATGTATTTGCAGAAAAATATGAGCTTCTAAAATCTCGATTAATAAAATTCGTTCCTGGACCGATAGTACTCACGTCGACAAAACTTTTCGGAATATTTTCTTAAAATAATGCAACGTTTCTCGGCCAGGGGGCGTAAATGTATTTCTTATTTTTGACAGTATCTCTGCTTCTGTCTGACTTGTAAAATTTTTTCTTTGTTGGATGAAGTTTCTGGTGCGACATGTTTTTCATATAATTTCGAAATTTTTAAGTAATTCATTGACTTTCCGCTAGGGGGAGTGAAGGTAAATTGCGCTTACCCATATATCTCTGCTTCTAAAACTCCGATTTGAAAAATTCTGCCTGCACCGGATACAGCTTCCGGTGGTAAATGCTTTTGATTGTATTTCTAATTTTTCATAAATAATGGCTTGGCCACCAGGGGGCGTAAGTCTTAATTTCTGCTTCGTAGGTATTTCCAGCAAAATCTGAATTTCTACGAGTTCGATTGTAAAAATCTTTCGTGGACCGATACCGCTCATGTCGATAAACATTTGAGAATATTTTATTTCTTAAAATAATGCATGGGTTCTCCACCAGGAGGGTAGATGTATATTATTTTTCTGTCAATAACTTTGCTCCTAAAAGTCAAATTTGAAAAATTCCTTCTTTGTTAGTAGATAGCGTTTATGGTGTAAAATGTTCATATAATTTCAAATCTTTAAAATAACACATAGACTTTCCGCTAGGGGGCGTTATGGTAAACTACGTTTTCCCCGATATCTCTGCTTCTAAAATTCCGATTAGAAAAATTCTTTCTGCACAGGATACAGCTGCTGATAGGAAGAATTTCCAATATTTGATAAAGAATAGTTTGTTCACCAGGTACAGTAAGTGTTAATTTCTGCGTCTCATGTATTTGTAAAAAAAACTGAGCTCCTGAGAACTCGATTGAAAAAATTCTTTCGTTGACTGATAACGCTCACATCAAAAATTATTTGAAAATATTTTCTTTTTAAAATAATGCATGGTTTTTACGCCAGGAGACGTAAATGCATATCTTATTTTTACCGATATCTCTGCTTCTCTAAGAGACCGATTTGAAAAATTATTTGCCACCCCGGTGGCGCAGTGGTCTAAGGCGCTGGCCTCTGATCATTCGTCCGTAAGAGGTCCGGGTTCGAATCCCGGTCAGGCATGGATGTTGTGTTTGTCTTACGGCACTGGCTCTCTCCCTTCCCTGGAACCAGTGACCCTAAATTAGGGACGGGCGACTGCTTATAGCCCATTGAGTTGTTCACGGTGGTCGTTAAAACCTCCAATCCAAAAAAAAAAGAAATTATTTCTTTGTTGGAGAGCGTTTCTGTGGGGAAATGTTTCTCATAGAATATCAAATGTTTCTTAGCGCACAAGTCTCTCACCAGATGGCGTAAGTTCACGTTTCCCTTTACAGCAATATCTGCGGGTCTACAACCCCCATGGAAAAACTTTTCTTCGGTCAGATACTATTAACTATGCAAACTGTGTATTTTATTTCTAAAATAGTGCACAATTTCTCCTCTAGGGGCGCATATGCTTATTCCGTTTTTCTCAATATCACTGTTAAGTAACGCAAAATTTCTCACTAGCTGCGTAAAGGTCGAATGCTTTTTCCATGAAAAATAATGTTCACCTACATGTATTTTCAATTTTTCAGTTATGCAAGTTTTTTCTTCTAGCAGATGTAACTTATGTCATGTTTCCTTCTATATTTCTCTTTTTAATTGTTTGATTTGAAAATCTCTGTCTCTGGTACCTTCTTTGTAGTATGATAATCTTTTTGTTCGCTATTTGTTAATTTTCGTAAAATGTTGTTTAGCTGCTGGTGGAACTAAGTAGATGTTTCTATTTCCGGATGTTTTATCGATTGTTGGAACCAGTTGATTGTTTTCCAAACAGGATACATTGACTTTGAATAGCTTTAATATATTTAATTCGCGTCTGAACGGATTCAAAAGACGTGCTTATTACATCCGAAAATTCGGAGTAATCTTTCTTGTTGCATTATACAACGCACGTTCCATAAGAACTGAGAGTAAAATCACATAAAATGAAGAGATAGAGGTACAGCAAAATATGCGATTCATTCTCGAAGTATCTCCTCTAGGATGATAAGCAACGGTCACATAGTTAAATCCACTTTTCGAAGCATGTGGCGAAGGCATATTGTGGAAGCTGCTTTAGTGACCACTGCACAGCTTGAATAACGTCAGCATCTGTGTTGAAAGTTGCGCCACGGAACTTCTCCTTTATCGTTGGAAACAACCAGACATCACATGGGGCAAGGTCAGGACTGTAGGCAGGTTGTGGCATGATTTCAATTCTGCATTTCGTAAGAAACTGTTGAACAGAAGCAGCCACATGTGGGCGGGCGTTATCATGGTGTAGGGTACACTTGACCACCAGTTCCGGTAGCTTAATCGAAACGTGTCGTCGCAGAAGCTTCAAGACTGAAATGCAATACTCAGCATTAACAAAGATGCGGACGAACGGAATGCTGGTAGACTACACCTTTATGATCAAAGAAAATTGTCATCATCACTGTCCTAGCTTATTTGGTTTGGGGGACTTTTTTCGGAGAGGCGAGTCTGTGTGTTTCCAGACATTCGTTGCGCGCTTCGTGTGGGGGTCGAAGTCGTGAACACATGTTTTAATCAGCAGATATTACTGTGTTTAGAAAGACTGGACCCTTTGCAATCCTTTGTTTCTACTCGTGACACTCCTGAACTTTGGCTAAGAATTGTTCTCTCGTCAGGTGATAAGGTGCGCAGCTGGAACCCACGCGATGCATCAGCAATTTGTCTCGAAGTATGCGGAATGCCCCTAGAATGGTTGAAACTGTAGTTGACGCCGCTATGTCTTCAAATGTAATTCGTCGATCGTCTTGAAGAATCGCCCAAACAGTGTTAACAATACGCTCCGTAACAACAATTTCAGGTCGACCAGGCCTAAGAGCGAGTTTTGCCGACAAACGCCCTTTTTGAAATCATGGTGCCATTTAAAAATCGTTGATTCACCCATACATTTATCTTTGTAAGCTTTTTTCATTAAATAAACTGTTTCTGGAGCCGTTTTATCCAAACGATAGCAAATTTTATCCCACAACGCATTTCAATTCGTAACTCTCAATCATACACCTCCATAGCTTTATGGCGAAATGCAGACGTACCTTAAACAACGGCGTAATAACAAAACCAGAATCGTCTTCCATGGCTAATAACTGTTGCCATAGATACTTCCTTAATTTCGTTAGCCGTCTGTGTGGATATGTTTCCAATTCGCACTACTGCCAACTCAAAAAAAAAATTACTTTGAGTTTTTATGGAACAGCCTTTGTATTTGTGTTTTTATAAATTGCAAAATTAGCTAAAGAAAAAATCAATCCTGGGGGTGCACATTGTTTAAAAAAACAGTCTTCAAAGGTTAATATAGCAATACAGGGAGTAATCAGCTGCTCTAAAGAAAGCCCAAGATAGCAGAGCTATCTTTAGTACAGCAGTCGTAAATCGCAAAAATCCGCTGAAACCTCGTATTCCAGCTTGAACTGAGGCTTAAAAAGTACCTGTTCTAAACGATGTGCGTACTTGCATTTTAAAAATAAAGATCCTAGTTTCGGTTGTGTTGCTAAAGAAATACATATATTCGCATTTTGGTGATGTCATTGTTACTTCCATTGGGCGTTAGAGAAGTTATACTCGGATATTTACTGCCTCTGGGAAGGGAGAATTGTTGGTGGCAGTGTAATTCGGAATTTCCGTAGTTTGAAGCTCACTAAGCTTTGCTACTATCATCTGATTATTGTTTTAAAAGGCTCATTCTGTCTTGCTGGTGGTAGAACAATCAGAGGGAAGTTTCCTTTATTCTTGTCTCCTGTCAAAGCGGCACACTCTCTGGATTATGGAGGTCTCCTAGGTACATGGGAGACATCATTGTGCGGAGAAATATTGAAGATTAAGATATGTTTTTGGTGGAAAGGTTCTTTAACGTTCACAGTGAAAAGAGTTTAGGCTCGGCTTGAGTGCTGACAGTAAGAAAGGATATTGTGTCAGGTCCCATTGCAAAATCATTTCAAAAGTTGAATGATAAGCAAACACAGTTTCTTATAATTAATTTCATCGATTATTAATAACCCTCAGTCATACAGTGGCATATACTGAATCTGTTATAGAAAACTGATTCAACTGAAATGCATAGTAAAAAATGTATTATGGCATAGCACTATTTTACAGCTACGACGGTGCACTTACTCTGCGATGAATAAATTAAGTAAATTCAATGTTTTAGGGGTTGTGTACAAAATAAAGCAGATATTTTAATTTACAATTAGCATACATATATGTGTAATGCAGTGCCAATAGTGAAACCCAATATCAGAACATTTCCATTGTGCAACTTGAAAAGCTCCGCAGACGCTTTCTT
Source organism: Macrothele yani (assembly GCA_039090855.1). Taxonomy (NCBI): domain Eukaryota; kingdom Metazoa; phylum Arthropoda; class Arachnida; order Araneae; family Macrothelidae; genus Macrothele; species Macrothele yani. Next base: position 162,742,285 of record CM077029.1, on the reverse strand, counting down.
TCATTTGTAATTTGCCGACATTACGATTCGTATTGCTTATTTTTTGCTTATTTAATGTTTTTACGACGACATTTCAATAGCATTCCAAGTGGAGAACAACACTGCCGCCCCTGTTGGGCAATGGTCTAAGCGCTGCCATATCGCCTTTCGTCCAAGTGGGTCTGGGTTCTAATCCCGGAGAGGCATGGTTGCTGTGTTTGCTTTCAGCACCTGCTCTCTCCCTTTCCTCGAAACAGTTTCTTTATGTTAGGAAGGGGTGATTGTTTATAGCCCATTGAGTTGCTCACGGTGGTCGTTCACCCCTCCCCACAAAAAATAGAGCCACTGGAAGAATGGAAGCTGCTGAAAGTCGTGCCAGATTTATGAATGTGCCAGAGTGTCAAATCAAGATTATGGCGACAGATCCAAGGAAAAGGAACGTTTGCCAGACGGACATTCCAAGACAATCAGCCTACAACAGATAACGGCGAGAGGTATGTGAACCTAACTACAAAGCGTAATAGATGCATGGCAGTTCATCAACCCTTCCTAGAGCTTGCGACTGCAACAGGACGACCCACGTGAAGGCGGGTTGCATCCAGACAGCTTGGCGAAACAGGACTGTAAGTCAGAAAACTTATGGTCAAGGAAGAGCTCGATTGGCATGGAGCAGAGATCTCCAAGGTGCTTAATTTTAAGTGTCCGCCCAGCCTAGTCCCAAAATTTAAGGAGCCCAGCAGAAGATCTTGTAGTCACGATTTAACATACTGTGTTTGGCCTCGAATTCTCAGTTTGTTTGTTATTTTGAAAATAAGCTTTCTTTCGTATGAGTAGAATGGCTGCTTCAGTAAAACTAATGGGAATGCTCAAGTTTTAGAACTTTGAAACATGCATTTTGCAGTGAAAAGCGTATCGAAAGAAATTCAAAACATGATTCTATTAATGTGCGGACACCTAAGCGGGAAGAGACTTGTTTATTCATATCCGAATAAGCAATTTTTTTTTCTGATTTCTCCTCTTAAGTCTACCTTCAGATTTTGAGAATAATGTACTTTGAAATTAATGAGTAGATCTTAGTTGCATGCCTGAAATATCTGCAAAAATACCGTGCTTGAAAGAGTTGTGGACACAGCCAGAGATGCTTGGGATTAGGTATGTCATCATACTATTTGTAGCCTGTAGATTTGTTTTCCGTTTCCGGATTGATAAAGGTCAGAACGACGCTATGCCAAACAATGATTATTTCGATCACTGCAAATCTGAAGCAGGTTCATATTGTTAAGCCACAGTTGCTGAGACTCAGTTGCTTAAACTTCTTTGTCCTGAGTGTTGTAACGGTTAGCATGCTCGGACGGAAATCGGGAGATACTAATTCGATGCCCGCTTCAGGACGATGAATTTTTCTAGTTTACTGAGGATGTTACTTGGATTATCGGTAAGCACTACAAACGATTTCAGTATTCATTAAATAGACGATGGCATCGCAGCGCTGTGCGTGATTTATCAGTCAGCATCTGACTACAGAAAATCCAAAACAATCAAATCAAATAGATCACGCGTAGCGCTGTGAATTGTTGGCACTGTAACGTAATGCGAACGCACCTGGCTAGTTATCGAGAGATTTGGAGTTCGTTCCCGGCGGTGTCGGAACAACAATTTTTCAGTTGCTCTTAGTTATTTATAAAATAACGTGCACAAAGCCATGACGTCGTCTATTTACATTATCGCCACGTATTTGAAATATATTCACCATTTCTATCGCCTTTTGGATTTATCAGCTATAATTACACTGTGGAGCACCACCTTTCTCGCTGATGACGGCGGCGATTTGTCTCGGCATGGACTCGACGAGACACAGGAAGCGTTGGGAAGCCGTACGGATCCACGACCCCTGAACAAGCTCCCACAGTTCCCGAAGATATGATGGAGTGGGGTCAGAGCATCGAACATCTCTCTCGATGGCATCCCAGATGTGCTCGATGGGATTGAAGTCAGGTGGCCTAGCTGGCCAAGGAAGCGAGGTGACGTCGGTGGAATGTTCATCCAACCATTCGAATACAACTCGGGAGCGATGGCACGCTGCATTGTCTTGTTGAAGGATGAGGTCCCCAGTGGGATGTTGAAGAAGCACAAACGGCAGAAAATGGTTGTCCAGGATATCCCGGTAACGTTGACCTGTGAGAGACGATGTCACACGTACCAGGGGTCCCATTTTAGTCCACGTAAACAGTCCCAAGACGAGAATGCCACCCCCACCAGCTTGAAGAGTACCCTGCTGGGAAGAAGAATCCATCGCTTCATGTGGTTTGCGCCGTACTCGTATCCTGCCATCCACATGTACCAACGTGAATCTCGACTCATCAGTCCAGGCAACATTTTCCCACATGTCTAGGGTCCAGTGGCGATGTACCCGCGCCCATGCTAATCTTTGCACCCTGTGATGTGCGGTCAGCAGCAGTACCCTCGTGGAACGATGGATTCTGTACCCCATAGCGAGGAGATAGTTCTGGATGGTGTGGCTGCTTACACATTTTTGTGCACCAGCGTTAAATATCAGAGTGATTATTTTGCACTGTGGTCCGTCTATCCGCTGTTACAATGCGAGCCAGCCGACATTGACCCCGCTCATCCACACGCTGTTGTCCACGGTAGTTGGCCCTTGCAGGGATGGTTTTACCGGATTCGATGTCCTCACGGCGCACCCGTGGCACAGTGGCTCGTAAAAATCCCAGTGCCTGCACGACTTCCGAGATGGAGTGACCCATTCGTCGGGCCCCGACAATTTGTCCGCGATCAAATGCGCTTAGATCCTTCGTCTTACCCATACTGCGTCCGACTCTTACTGATTCCCGTCGCATCACTCCTTATATCGTCGGATCGCGCTGCATACGCCATGTCGTTTCCGTTTACAGGGCCGTCCACAGCACCACATTTGCATAACGCCAGCTGTCTAATTCAATTGTTCTTCAGTGTATATAGCTTGTCCTCTTAATGCCACCAGATGGCGACACATTAGTTGCTGAGCCCATCAATAGGGATTTGTGTAGTCAGATGCTGACTGATAAATCACGGATAGCTCTGTGAATTGTTGGCACCGTAGCGTAAAGCGAAAGCACTCGGCTAGTTATCGAGAGATCTGAGGTTCGATTCCATTGGGTGTCGGAAGAACAGTTTTAAAGTTGCTATCTGTTGTTTATAAAATAACGTGGACAGAGCGATGACATCGTCTGTGTACATTATCTCCACGTATTTGAAATATATTCATTATGTCTTATTGTTATGAATATTCTACAGGTTAGACAATTTATGGCGTGTGCGTTCTGATTGCAATCTTACCAGTGCTTGTTCTGCTGAAAATTCATGGATGTTTCGTAACCCCGCTTATTTTACGAAATATTCTGGAGAGTTAGTGAGACATTCCAATTTCCTCCGAGCATTTTTTTGAATTACTGCTGATGTTATAAGTGACCGTCGTTGATTGAATGGCTTCGCTTCTCGTTGTGAGCGTGATTCTTGTGTTCTGGGACCACTTCACGGTGCAGACGTAAGTTGAAGATGCAGTGATAATATGCTGTGGATCCGATGAACAACAGAGATGTTAGATTGATTAACTCGCTCGTGTTTGAAAGTTAAATGTAGAAGTGATCCCGACGCACTGCTGCAGGATGATTACTTTTATGAAAATGCAATGTGTAGGATTTTACTGTAAGGTTTAGTAAACTGATGGCATTATGTAGGTCATAGGTTTGTAAAATATGTTGCAATGCTTTTACGATCGAGACAAGAAATTCGGCACACTGATTTGCCCACTTGTGAATTTAATGTAAAGCTGAAATTTCTACCTTGTATTACGCTTTCGTTCGGTGAATGTAGTTACTATATATGGCTAAGAAGCTCTAATGCTTGCCACACGATGGTAATGCGTAGGAGCAGAAATACACCGGCAGACTAATCTTATTCAATGGTATAGGCATTGGCGTTGGAGGGGGGGGGGGTAAATAACACACCCCCCGTTAGACATGAAGGCACATTTTTTTCTTGAACGCCGAACCACGTCATTTCTTTTTCTCTGTCAAAGTGAAATTTCAAATGTCCATTAAAAATAACAAGATGAATCTGAAAAACCGATAACCTGACTTAAATGATATTTTTTTCCAACGAAGTCGTTGAGCTTTTTGAATCCCTTTGAATTCGTTTCATTGGCGCATTTTTTCACATGCAAGCAACACACCCGCAAGGTTCACTCGCTGTTGCCCACACTCCTGGAAGATGCCTTTATTAACAGTAAGACAAGAAATTTTACCCAAATATCAAGAAATTATTAAAAATTCTACCAACTCTTTCTGTCTCAACGGCCACTCCGGAAAGTACATTTTCTGCTTTCAGGCGCCAGAAAATGCATCTTCGAAGCACAATGTCTAATTCTCGACTTTGTGAACTTACATTGTTGAACTTTTATCGAGAGGTAGAAGTAAATATAGGATCCACACTTTAATGGCAATGGCGACGAAGCGCAGTCACCTTGTACAATGATCCTGAGATATGCAAGTACAATTTTATTAATGTGCCAGCAAAACTTTACATTTTCAATACTATGCGCTATTATTTATTTCATAAAGTAACTAATTTTTAAATTGCGCCTTTATATTAATAAATAACTCCGAGATATTGAATATTGAGAGAGAATTACTCTATTTTACAGTAACCACGTTTAATAGATATATAGCCCTCCTCATTACATAAAGTTTTGTATAAAACTTTTGAGTTAATATTTGTATTGCGAACAAAACTGTTAATTTATTAATGAATATATAAATTTTCTAAATGATGAATTATTGATAATTAACGCTTAATTATTGATTATATGAAACCACTTAAGCCCCCCCCTTAATTTTTGAATTGCAATCGCGACTCACGAACTTCTTCAACTAGTCAGGCAGTAACTGTGGCGAAAATTAAAGAAACAACCTGTTCCACTTACGAATGCCGGTTGAATCTGTTCCGTTTTGTTCTTGCAAGAATATATATATCAGTGAAGTAGGGATAAATCCTATTCTCAGAATGTGCTTGCGAATCCGCATTCACAACCTCTACTCTTCAAAAGGAGTATCTTTATCATACTAATTCAATTTGAGGTGGAATAGCATGCTCAGCTTTATATTTGTAGGGAATCAATCGGTTCTTTAATGCAGCAATTTAAAGTTGTACCTTTGGATACTTTAAACCGTTGTAATTTCAAAGCTTCTGTCTGTTGGGTTATGCTGCACAACTAGATCTGGAATGTCTCGATGACATTCATATGTCATTTATTAACATGCATTCTTTTTACACAAAACAGGGTTATATTACACAAATGTTTCAACAGCTGCGACATATGAGTCAAATGAACAATAAAGCAGCGAAAAGTAAATTGGTACAGCAGCCCCTGCGGGATTAGGATAATGCGGGTTCGAATCCCTCTGTCGGTTTGAGAAAGGTTGTACTGGCGCCCAAACGAAAAATGATTTTCTTGCTTTTCTTGCCATGATTATTAAAATAAAGCAATTTTGTGATGCTTATTCCGCATAACGTAAGTAAATAATGAATACCTCCGCAATGAAATGGTTACCGAATACTGCTCTCTGTTGATCTGAAACCTGCTGAGCAATTTTGTTCCCATGAGATTTTCAACAGGATGACGATGTGAGGTATGAGTTATATGGGAAATAAAGCAGCAAAATGTCTACCGGCATAGTTGAATTGGAAGAAGTGTCGTTCCGGAGTAGGAGGGATGTGGTTTCAAATCCCAGTATCTTCAACTGAAAATTATAGCGTAAGATGTCCGTTTGGTAAATTTCAGAATTTAAAGATTATTGCCGCTGCTCCAAAAATATATATATATATATATATATATATATATATATATATATATATATATTTCTCTTCATCGATGAAGCTCATTGCACAGAGGAGGAACTTTTAGACGCTGAAGGCATCTGGGAGAGAACTTTCGCTGCTTTAAAGAGACGTTCCTGTGACATTCGCAGTAGCAGTCTACGTTCCAGGAAATTTTAGCATATTGAACTTTTTCCTTGTCCTGCTGGTTCTAGTTCCCACATTTTTTACACATTACACATTATGATGAGTATCAACCGGAAATCACATTACACATTTTTTAACTGAATAGACAGGCGATTCAATATCTATCAAGTCTTCTGTGCATTCATGTTCCGTTGGAAAGCAGCAGATCCAGAGCTGCTATGTTGAATTCGTCAGCTATAAGAGGGCACGGCAGGTATCTGTAAGTGAGTACCAACAGAAGAGGCTTCTTCTCACAATCATTGCTGCAGAATCTTCATCGCGAATACTGGAAATATCTGCTGAGCGCATTTTTAAAAATTCCGTTAGAACTTGACACTCTTCCATTGAAGCCTCCAGAACATATTAACTGTGTGGTCGAATTATTAACCAAAAGTGGCCCGCAGATGAGATTTATAAGATGGCACTATTCGTTGCCGATTTCGATAGTACTTAACATTCGTCGTCTCAATCTTTAACAGGAGCAAGATGCAGTAGCTGTTAATTCATCAAGATCTGAGGACATTTGGAACGATAGTCCTGCTGAAACATCGAACTTCAGTGGTACGATCCAGAGGGTAAGTGTAAGCATAACTATTTGATATAAATTGTTGTCGAGACGTAACTAATGGCTTCATCGATAAGAAAGAGAACTAGGTTGTGGACCAAAAGACTGTTTATCCAAAAATTTAAAACTATTTGCGTTGCTCGTAGTTTTCTGATATTTTCGACTACTTTACCATATTCATTTAAGCAGTTCAGTATAATCGACACTGCACTGAGGCTTCCAGCAGAATGTTTCAGAAGTGACTATTACTCCTTTTGACAGTGGGGTTGAAAATCTTGCATTCAAAAGACATTCATTTGGTAGTCCGAATATCGATTTCGCTGAGCTGGCGTAAAATATACCATTATATCTTTGGTAGGGCGTGCTATATCAGTGACCTCCACCAAGATAAAGTGATTATTCATCGACTGTCACGATGCTACGTGTCGGAGCACTTACAAAGGCGTGCTGAGTTTAGGATTTGTTTCAATTTCTTTTACAGCTGCTGGATTTTCAGTAAAGGTTATAGTTGCTGATATTTCTCAGTCATTAATTACATTTCTGTGGAGCTCAGACGAATGGAAGATCGTAAGATTGTAGAACTGTTCTAGCTAAAAGATTTTACAATATCTGCAAAAGTACATCGTAATACGAGCGTGAGAGTTTATGTAAAATTTGGCATGAGTGCCGGTTTAATGTGATGTAGCTTAGAAGTGAGCAAACAATCCGAAGCTGATATCCATCACCAAGGAATGAAACAGTAATCATGGTTGATTGGACATTTCCCCTTTATGTTGGGGTTTATCGACCAACCTAAACAACTCTAGGTGTTTTCTACCGAACGACCAAAGTTGTGCTGCTTCTAATATATTTAAACTTTCTGTCATCAGGCAAAGCAGCGTCAAAAATGTAAATGCTGGAACATTTGGAGGCGGTTGTTTCCATCATGAAGAAATTATGCCAAATTTATTGTTCGGCTAATCTCTACAGATTTAGAAACGCATGGTGACGAGTCAAGTTAAATTCGTTTACCAGCTGGAATGAATTAACTCGAGGTTAGCAAATCCATTGTAACTAATATTTCCGGTATCTTAGGAGTGAGTCGAACGTGGCTGGAATAAGTCAGTCCGCGCATCAGAAAGTGTAACCTTTCCCTTAGATTTGTTATCAAAGTGGTCATTTAAGGAGATGACTGACACTAATCCTTCTGACTAGTTATGGGATATAACGATAGCGACAATCCTAGGAAAGGAGAGAGAAGATGCATAAGTCACTTGTTCCTACCCTAGTGGCATGATGTCCATTTCAGGGGGACTAGTACTTTCCCATTACGCCTTGGGCCATGTAACAGAGAACAACTGATTAGAAGGGAGCGCTTATCGGCAGAGGTTTCTGGTCGTTACTGTTGAGGTTAGATGGAGGAGTGGGGTGGGGTGGTTGCCGTAGCTCTCGTAAAACCAGGACGCTATATGAATTGGGTGAGGAGAGCAGAAAACTTTGGGCACCGTTAGGTTCAGGTGTATAAGCAGTTATATGATTAAATGAGTATCCACGGTGTTCGTATCCAGATAATTTCTTGATATATCTTGAAGTCATGTTGCGAACTTTTTCAACTGTGGTGCTTGGTCACCCATACCCCTCTCTCCCTTCACGCCCTGGACTGGTGTTATGGTTCATCCAAAAGATAAGTCCTCTGCTTCCACTTATTTTTCTGTTAATGTTTCCTATTGAGATCATTTACTCAGATCTCTTAGCTTCCAGTTTATAAGGGCAGTTTTACATCTTTGGTCAGACACACACCCTCTTTAAAACGTGTTCAAACAAAGGCGAACCTTTGCTCTGTCTACTCATATGTTTTGGTATCCTTTTTCTCGTTTCGTTCATAAGTTTAAGCTAAAAATGTTCTAGTTTTTGAGTTAGTTTTTCCATTTTGGGGTTTTAGCTGTATTTTTTAAATAAATTTAAATCGGCATTATTTTTTACATTCGTCCGTTTTTAACGATTCGTTGTGTTTCCTTCTACTGTATGTGTATCGTGTTATCCAAACATCTTTCTTTCACTCTCTGCTAATGCGAAAACACCTCAGTATCTGTGTGGGCGGTAAACGCAATTTGGTGAATCTCTGCTTGCTCGAGGTGTTTTAAAATATATCATAAGCATCACCAACGCACCAGAGATCTGTATTCCTTAGAGCATCAAAAACCGCCTACTCTTTAGAGACAATATGAGAGAATCAGAACTTCGTTTAGTAGAAGGGTAAAATCTCATCAGCTCGTGCTTTTAAGCTGACTATAAAAGGAATGCAAGATTTCGCATTTGAATATCTTTAAAACTAAGTGTACTCAGAAGTCAGCCATTTATAGAATTCTGTTCCTACGCTAGTGCTTGGTATTTGCACAGCCTACGAAAACAAGAAATTTGTTTCCCATCCAAGTATTGTCCTCGCTAAGCTGAAAACTAATATAAATAAAGTAGTTCATCTCATTATGTGACTTTGTACAATTTTCATCACAAATTCGCATATTGGCCCCACGAGTAAGAGCTTTTTCTCTTCAATGGATCAAGAAACTAAGCACATGACATTTTTGTGTGCAATTACTACAGCTTTTGACTCTTTTTTTATCAAAGGAAATTTTGAAAGGGATTTTAAGAAACAGAGAAAATTGGGTTGAAAAAAGGACAGACATTTACTTAGTGGGAAACCTGCACATTATTTAGAGTGCATAAAGTTCAACTCTGTGAATTGAACCAGCTAAAAAGAAATTCAACCGGATTCTTTTTAATCCGCAAAAAAATTGCATGTAGAAGTTACAACTTCCACATGCAATTTCAGGCAGAAATGTTCTTAAGGAAAACAGTTGTATGCAGAATATCTTTCGTAGCTGCTCAAACAAGTTCATCAAGTCGAATATTAAACTCAAAGATGTGGAGGCAAGTGTAACAACTTTACGTTCTCTTGCGCAAAAAATGTACAGTATCTGAAGAGGAAGATATATAGGCACAATGTTCTTCAAAGTAACCCATTCGAAGGATTTTTTCAGTGGCAGTTTTAAAACCAGGCATTCTTTCAAATATACATACATGACTCCCTTGTGGTAGAATTCTGCGTTACGAAAAATTACAAAATGTAAGCGAAATATACTACATAACGGGAGCTATTTAATGGAAATAGTTTTTGGAACGAGAAAAGCTTTTATACATATACGCCATCTAACGGAAAAAATGCGCATTTTTGAAGTACATAATTTTTGGAGTTTTCACCGTAACGAATGGTATACAAAATAGAAATATTAATGTATACTTACGCAATCTGGAGTCAGAATTGTGATTTACGAAAAATTCAGAAGTATATGCAAGATGTTCCGTGAAGAGAACGAATGACGTGTATGTAAAATGAATTTTTGAAGAAGTTTTATAGATACAAAAGTGTCAAACAAATTGTACTTTTCCGCTGTCTAGCAGGAAAAATCCTATAGTTTCTACAAAAACTATCATAAAACGATTTTCATTTTGAACGATACCTGACGCAAATTGAACGTTTACAATCAGCTTTGAAGGAACGTAGATACCCCAGCAAATTTATTGTGAAATGTAACGTAAATATACCCATTTTATTGGCAGAACTATACATTACGAAGAATTAGGAATTATATGCAAAATGTTCTAAACCAGGTACGCTATCTAAGGCAATTTGTTTCGGTCAAATAGGATATATTTTTTATATCTATTTGACAAAATACATCCGATATATCGTTAGAAGTACGACACATTCTGTATTTTGTACTTCTATAGCGGAAATTGTATATTTGACGTGCGAACTAGATGCAAAATGGGCTTCCTGGGAACCGGTATCTAAGCAATTACAGCAGTGATATGGAATGAATGAATTAATATATTTTGCTTTCAATGGCAGCTACATTAACGGCTTTTATTGGGAAAGATGACTACGAAAAACTGCACAAATGTTATGTCTGATTTTCACAGTTCAGGCACTACGGTGCAAAAAGGATTTTTCAAATCGGTCCCATAAATGCAGAAATAAGATGTTCGTAGACGGGAGAAGCTTCATAATGAACCTCAAGTCTGTTTTTCAAGAGGTGCTGAAAAAGAATTATGGCAATTGTCCGAAGAGGAACTCGTATGCCAGGCGTGTCGTCAATTAGAAACTACTGGCGGTTGACAGTGGACTTTAAAGCTGTTAGGTTCGTGCGGGAGGGGACAAAAAAGGGTGAAAGGAGACTCGCAATCGCTCACTCAGCAGCGGATTCCAACAAGGGCAGATTGGGAAACCTCTGAAAACATTTAATCTAGCGGTGTTGCCCCATTTTCATCGTCAGCTCAGTCTATAGTGGGCATGCGAGTGTGAATGGAACTTGAACAATCGGAAATTAGTCCTCGGATCCGATGTGCTCTGGTTCCAGGTTAAACTTGCCGAAAGACGCGTGCTTTATTGGACGCTAAGAATGAACAGCTTCAAACAGATTTGGATACAGACAAACCTATTAAGGTATGGGATTTTTCTCCTGGACAACAGTGGGTTCCTTTATACTTTTTGAACAAATCACTACCGTATCTTATCTAGGTATTTTATCTGTTCACGTGCTGCTCTACATGATAGTCATGTGTCTAAACGACACTTGAATGTTACAGAAGAACAAGGTTCCATGGCACAAGACCCGTATTTTGCAAAGATTGGTCCCATTATCATGTTCAAGTATTTCGTATGGTCCCCTAACCCCAAATTTGTTTGGATTAGAGGTTTAACGACCACCGCGAGCAACTCAATGGGATATAAGCAGTCGCCCGTCCCTAATTTAAGGTCACTGGTTCCAGGGAAGGGAGAGAGCCAGTTCCGTAAGACAAACACAACATCCATGCCTCACCGGGATTTGAAACCGGACCCCGTTCGGACGAATGATCAGAGGCCATCGCTTAGACCACTGCGCCACCGGGTCGTCCCAAATTTCTGGAGCTTGGATCCTATCAAAAATGTATGTGACATTAGTGAACACAGCGTTTGTCTGTCCACCCTATGATCTCGCTCTGTCACAGAGTCAGGGAAGTTTTGTCCAGATGATACAGAATAACTGAGAACAACATCCGAAGTCTAGCCATCCAGTGACTTAGATCCTAAAATCGTGCGTCGCCCAGAAATCCATAACGACAGAAATTTCTTATCACTTTTCGAATTTCTACCCCTCTCCTCCATTTTACAGCTTAACAAGTTAGTAAAATCATGCAATGCATTGAATATGATACGCTTTCCAACATGCCGGAAATCATTACTCAAGTTATGAGGATAATGGCTGTGGAATAAATCTCGTCCTGTGTCCTGACCTTCGACTCCATTTCGATTATATTCAACAGAACCTGTTCAGTGTACCTCTGGAACAGCATGATAAAGTTTTGTCGTAATCGAAGCATTTTTATATAAGTTGACGCATAAGGACAATGGAATGGATCCAGCTCCTATGTCCTGATCGTTGATCCCATTTCGTCCATTTTCAATACAATTTGATCCCAGGCAGTCCCTTACCACATACTAAAATTTAATCGAAATCGAAACATTTTTACGCAAGTTATGACGCATAAGGGCAATGGAATGGATACCACTTCTATGTCGTGACATTTGACCTCATTGCGTCCATTTTAAAGAGAGTTCGTGCGGAGCTGATCCCTTACCACATACAATTTCATCGAAAGCGAACCATATTTACGCAAGTTGTGACCCATAAGGAAAATGGAATGGATCCATCTCCTATGTAGTGACCTTTAATCCCATTTCGTCCATTTTCAATAGGGTTCGTCCCCTACCACACACTAAAATTTCATCGAAATCGAATATTTTTTACGCGAGTTATCGTACAGACTGACAAAGCTGGAGCATATACGCTATTTCAACCTACGGTTGGAAAGCGTAAACCAAATAAGGATTAGTTCTGGATTACTACACGAAACATCCGATCTGTAGGCTTTGTTATATATTGACTTTCAGACTTTTCCCGAGAGCAATCACTACATTCTTCCACGGAGAAGGAAGAGATGCAATGATCATTGCTATGTGTTATGGCAGGGAATTATATCACTCCCGGAGAAACGAATTCCTGGTTCATTTTTTACGATTTCCAACCGTCGGTTGAAGAAGCGTATATGCTCCAGCTTTGTCCGTCCGTCTGTCGGCACGATAACTCACATAAAAATGGTTCGATTCAGACAAAATTTTAGTATATGGTAGGGGACCACTTGGGAGAGAACCCTATTTAAAATGGACGAAATGGGGTCAAAGGTCACGGCATAGGAGCGGGATCCATTCCATTGTCCTTATGCGTCATAACTTGCGTAAATATGGTTCAATGTCGATGAAATTTTAGTATATAGTAGGGGACCACCTGGGAATGAACCCTATTGAAAATGGGTGAAGTGGGGTCAAAGGATAACGTAAGTAAAAATGGTTTGATTTCGATGAAATTTTATTATGTGGTAGGGGACTACCTGGGGACGATCTTAAGACGTCACAATTTCGTGTTTGATATGTTGGCGCGCGGTCACGCCATCTGTCTCAATACGTCACGCGTTGTGTATGGATCCTATTAAAGTTTTAAGACGTCACACTCTTGCGAGCAGATGGTCGCGATTCCCATCTGCCTCATTACGTCACGCTTTGTGTGCGTATGTTCGTCCGCACGATAACTCGCGTTAAAATCGTTCCATTTCGATGAACTTTAAGTATGTGGAAGGGAATCACCTGGGAAGGAACCCTATTGAACGTGAACGAAATGGGATCAAAGGTTAGCACATAAGAGCAGGATCCATTCCACTGCTCTTATGCGTCATAACTAACGTAAAAAATGTTCGATTTTGATAAAATTTCAGTATATGGTAGGGGACCACCGGAGGACCAAACCCTATTGGAAATGGGGTCAAAGGTCAGGACATAGGAGCGGAGTCACTTCCATCGCCATTATGCGTCATAACTTACGTAAAAAGTCTTCGATCTGGATGAAATGTTAGTATGTTGTAGGGGCCTGTCTTATTAAATGGACGAAATGGGGTCAACGAATCCTAATGAAAATGGGCGAAATGGGGTCAAAGGTTAGGACACAGGAGCGGAATCTATTTCATAGTCCTTATGCATCATAACTTACGTAAAAATGCTTCCATTCCGACAAAACTTTATCATGTTATTTCGGAGGTATACTGAACCGGTTCTGTAGAATATAATCGAAATGGGATCAAAGTTCAGGGCACAAGACCGCGATTTATTCCACAGCCATTATCCTCATAACTTGAGTGATAACTTGAGTAATGATTTCTGGTATGTTGGAAAGCGTATCATAATCAATGCATTGCCTGATTTTACTAACTTGTCTTTAGTTTAGTGCCAAGAATGATGACCTCTGCTAATTCTGCAGAGGCCGTACAAATTAGGAGAACGTGTGGGAATATGAAATATTACTCTATGTTCGCGGTAAAGCTAATCAGATTATGGCATGTAAGGTACTGAGTGTGTACTTCCGCTGCATAATACAGTTCCAGTCTAAAAAGATCACATTCGAGCTTGAACTGTGACTTGAAAAGTACAAGTACATAGACGTTCTAAATTATGTACGTACGTAAAAAATGAACGTCCTATTTTGCGTCGCGTTTCTAAAAAATAGAAATTCACGTTTTGCCGATGTCATTGTCTTTTGTGTCGACCGGCCATGTGCGTTATAGAGGCCATATCCGGAGTACATTTACATCGGGTGAGAGGGTACACGGACATTCAAGTAGTTTTGGGGACAAGTTTTGCTCCTTTCTTCCTAAGAGCGGGAAGTTTCCTTTTGTTCTACCCACCGTTACGATGGCACACCTTCAGGGTTTATAGGACGATCTCCTACACATTGCCCTCTGTTATTGCGGATAAATACTAAAATACCATGCGACTTTCCCAGTGAACAGGGTTTTAATGCTTCCATTCCATAGTCTGGTTTTGGGCGTTAAAGGGTCAGTGGAGTCGATGCTACTGTGTGTAAATGAGGTTACTCGACAAAAGTCTCCAATGTACTATTAGGCCGGTGGTCAGAATGCTATCGCTCGTGAGTGTAGTCTATGCTTTCAGCAAGGCTCACCAATGCACTTACACAAGAAAAAAAAGGAAATAAAAAGTACTTTTGCTATGAAAACGTTTATCTCCCCTCAGCAAATTACTTTGCGATACATGAAATAATTAATGCAGAGATTGTTATTACGTTCAGCATATACTAGTATATACATTTATATACTAGAATAGGAGTTTCCTAGAATAATACAGCACAATCATTTCACGTTAAGTTCGATTATATCAGCATTATTTTTTGAATCAACAGAAACTAAGTAGTACCGAGCAAAATATTGCGAAATATTCCATTGACAAATTAATAACTAAATTAATAACGAGGAACTATAAGCCAATTATGTAGAAAACAGTGAAACTACACTAGTAATTCGATTTGTTGTCGTAGAAATACATAAATAAGCTTGGAAACTTTTATTTACATTTCCTATGCCAATAAATCGCATTACTGGTATGGTTTTACTGTTTTCTATTCCATTGCCTTTTATATGTAGTAAAATACATTAATTTATGTTAATTCGTACGTCAGGCTATGTTTTACATACAATTCATGTAAAAAAAGAACGTGATTTGGATTCTTTGAGAAAGGATTTGCAACAGTAACTTTGTCGGAAAGCTCTGATTGCTAATGAGGCAGATAATCAAATTTAAAAAATAAGTAAATGAAGAATACTTGCCATTGAGATCTGTTTAGAGATATTCATGATTTCCTAGTAAACAGGGCCGTATCTACCTGAAGGAGAGGCATGGACGGTTTCCCTCTCTGAATGGTAATATCACGTGCGTAAATTCTTGCTCAGCGGTATGTAAAGAATAGAAATTTATAACTCGTGAATAAATGTACCCAAGATTTTTACTCAAAAAGAAAGTTAGTTACACACTTCAGTTTTTCTTCTTTTTGAAAACTCTAGTTGGCAGCGTGAAGTTTTCCCGCCCAAAGAACCATGTTACAGAGAAAGTACTCTGGCTGCCCTTGTGGCCCAATGATCTAAGCGCTTCTTGCCATTCGTCAGAGACTGGTCCGGTTTGGAAACCCGGTGATGATGGATGTTGTGTGTCTTGTGGCACTGACTCTATTTCTTTCCTGGAACCAGCGGCCCTAAATCAGACACGACCAACTATTTATACACGGGTTGGACAAAGAAACTAAAACACCTGCGGAAATACACCCCCCCCCACGTGTCTCGTGTCTCTCCACTGTACGAGCTACCTGGTAGCCAGCCTGCATCTATTTTGTAGCCCATCATCGAGAACGGAGTGTGAAGGTTGCATTAGCAGAGCAGTAGCACAGTTGGACGTCAAAAAGTGCGATCCACACAACATAATGGGAGACATCCGGGTATCAAGGAGGACAGATTGTCGGTGCATCTGTGTCCAAGACAAGCAAGTATTTGTGGTGTATCGCGAGCCACGGTACCCAGGGTCATGTCGGCATGCCAGGAAGAATGAAGAACCGCATCCGATAGGAAAATTTCGTAAAATTGTTAAGGTAAGAGGATGCTGTCTGACACGGACGTACTGGTGCTAACACGGATGGTAGCCAAACAAACATAAAACTGCAGCTGTCCAGCTCACTGCAGAGTTGAAGACGCCCCGCGATTCACCTGTTTCCATCAAAACTGTCCGTCGGGAGATTCACCGGGTAAACGTTCACGGTCGTGTTGCTATCTCTAAACCCTGCATCACCAGGGATAATGCCAAACGTCCGTTGCAATTGTACCAGCAACGCAAATCGTGGATATTGGACAAGGTGAAATCTATATTGTTCTCAGATGAATCGTCCTTCTATGTCTTCCCCACAACCTGGAAAGTTTACGTATAGAGAGATCCCCCGCAGGCTTACCACGCGGACTGTTTATTTTTTTTTTTTTGTGACGCACGGAGGTCGAGCGGTGATGGTTTGGGCCGCAATATCATGGTAGTCTGTTGGCCCGCTGAGTGCTCATGAGGGGCACATCACTGCCAAGAACTATCCGGCAGTTCTGGAGAACCAGGTGCACCGAATGGTTCAAACATTGTACTCTTACGGTGGTGCCGTGAATCAGGATAACGCACTGATAAACAGAGCTAAACTACTGGAAGAGTAGTTTAATGTGCACGAAAGTGAGGTTTGAACATCTGTCGTGTCCTACACAGTCACCTGACTTGAACATTATTGAGCCGCTCTGGGTTGTTCTGCAGGAGCGAGTAAGAAAACGTTTTCCTCCGCCGACATCACGTCGTGAACTAACCACTTTTCTGCAAGAGGAATGGCTTCAAATCCCTCTGACGGCTGTACAGGACTTGTATCTATCCTTTCCACGACGAATTGGAGCTCTAGAGGGTTACAAAGGAGGCCCTACACCGTACTAATAAATTGTTGTGTCCTAAACCATGTGTTTGCCTCCCCGGTGGAGCAGTGGTCTAAGCGATGGCCTCTGATCATTCGTCCGAACGAGGTCCGGGTTCGAATCCCGGTGAGGCATGGATGTTGTGTTTGTCTTACGGCACTGTCTCTCTCCCTTCCCTGGAACCAATGACCCTAAATTAGGGACGGGCGACTGCTTATAGCCCATTGAGTTGGTCACGGTGGTCGTTAAACCTCCAATAAAAAAAAAAAAAAGAAAACCATGTGTTTTAGTTTCGCTGACCACCCTCTGTAGCTCATAGAGTTTGCTCACGGCTGTCGTTAAACTCCATTGCCGGCAACACAGGATCTCTGAGGTGTATACACATGAAAGGAATTTCCCTGAACACTGAAGAGAGGAGCATAAACCCATCTGCTGATGTGCCTAATCTCTGAGCTTTCCGAATACCCCATAGGATTAAAAGCTGAGTGGTCATCTGTTCTGTCATTTCTTGAATTGCTCACGGTGGGCGTTAAACCTCCAATCTCTATCAGTTCTCTAGCTTGCAGTGCTCTTGGCGTTCATATTTCTTTTATGTTTTACTTGATACTTACTCTTTCGTATTTACCGAATTTTGACATTTTTGGTAAAATTAGGTCAAAAACTGGAAGTGCGATTATAAGTGATCGTATCACTTCCCTACAACTGGGGTATGAGAAAGTAAAAACTACGCACTCTTTGAGTGGAAGGGAAAAACTTGGGAACGCCAAGGGGCCTAATTTCAATTCTGCCTCTCCGATGGCATAGAGGTCTAACCGCAGTCTTCTGATTATTCGCCCGAGATGTGTTAGGGTTTGATTCCCGGGTGAGGCATAAATGTTTGTATTACAGCACTGGCTCTCTTTACCTTCCATGGAACTAGTGGCCCTAAACTAGGGACGCCAGACTGCTTATAGCTCATTGAGTTACTCACAGTGGTCGTTAAAACCATAAATTAAAGAAATAAAAGCACGTCCCACATAAAAGAAAAAGCAATCTCCGTCCAAATCTGTAGGTCTTTTGCGTTTTGTAAAGCGTTTTACATGAATGTTTTTTTCTCTAGGCATAATCATATTTTTGTATATGTGATTTCTGGGGATGCAACTGAACAAAAAAGATTCTAATATTTTAACTGTGCAAGAGTGTTATGCCGCCTTGGTGGCGCAGTTGTCTAAGGAGCAGGCTTATGACCATTCGCTCTAGTTGGGTCCGGGTTCGATTCCCGGTGAGGCATTTGTGTTTGTCTTTCGGTACTGGCTCTCAAAGTGTCACTTGTCCAACACTGGCTCTGTGTACAATGGCCATTTAGCATACTGTAAACCTTTTATGATATGTATTTGTTTGTCTGCCTGTTTGTCATGTCTCTGTACTACCAAGTCCAAAAATGCATTAAAAAAAACTTTTAATCCAAAAAAAAAAAAAGCAAAACGAGGGTTATAGGCAATATACCAATACAGATAATAGAATATTCGACTTATAGTCCGGTCAAAATAGGGTTTTCAGATGAAATGAAGATGAAAGTTTTGAAACTTGGCACACTTGTTTTACAGGTATCTAGTGAAGATTATATCAAAAGTCCTGATGAATCAGAGGTGAGCTCGAGCCGCCATCTTGAAAAATAGGTACTTTTTTCTGTTTTTCGTGAATATCTCAAAAACGATTAATCGTAGCCCAAAAATACTAGCAACAAAATTGAAGCTTACAACATTTCCTACTAAAAAAAGTTGGAGTTTACTTTTTTTTGTATCTCTAATACACTATCTACCAACAAGTAATTGGACACCTCTGCAATCTACGATAACTGCGGTCCTGATACACGTCACGGCCGCCGCCGTTAAATATCGTGTGGGAAACAACAACGCAACCAGTCGCATGCAAGATGCCACGCAGTTCGGAGCTCTCTGATTTCGAGAAAGGTGCAATCGTCGGGTATCAGAGAAATGGCCGATCCATACGTGACATATCCAGCGAGTTGAAGTACCCAAAATCGACAGTGGCCTACGTGATTGGCAAGTAAAAGATGAGAAGTGATGGACGGAATGTTCCCCGACCCGGCAGACCCACAAAACTGGGAGTCAGAGACCGACGGGTGCTGTCTAGAGAAATTCGGAAGAACCGCACCAAATCAATGGGCCACATCCGCGAGGAGTTTCAAGAGGCATTCGGGAGTGTTCTTTCGATGAATACCATCCGTAAGGAAGCCCATCTGCTCGGTTATGAACGTGTTGCCGCCCACAAGCCTTTCATCACAAAGTCCAATAGCGCTGCTCGGCTAAAGTGGTGCAGAGAACGTCGACAGTGGGCCGTTGAACAGTGGAAACAGGTTCTCTGGAGCGACGAATCAAGGTTCACCCTCTACCGTTCGGATGGCAGGGTCTGGGATTGGTGTCTGCCTGGAGAACGTCTCCTGTCGGAATGTATTGTGCAAACTGTGAAGTTCGGCGGCGGTGGAATTATGCTATGGGAGTGATTCTCCTGGTATGACACGGGATCCGTGGTCGCAATTCCTGGTAGACTCAACGTCGAGACCTACTGCACCGTTTTGGATGACCATGTGCTTCCTACGTTGTGGCAGGTTTACGGGGTGGACCCATGTTACTTTCAGGATGACAATGCCACCTGTCATGTTGCGAGGTCCACCATGGCTTGGGTATGGTGACAATGGGGTTAATCGAATGGACTGGCCTGCGCAGAGTCCGGACCTTTACCCTATCGAGCACCTCTGAGACGAGTGGGGCGTCGATTTAAGGGGTGCCCCCACCGTCCGAAATCGGTTAAGGAACTGACCTGTCTTCTCCAAGCCGAGTGGAAGAAAATACCGCTAGCCGTCGTACAATGCCCTGGTTGAGAGTATGCCCCAGAGGGTCGCAGCTGTAATCTCTGCTTGTGGAGGCTCCACCAACTATTGAAGGTGAATAAACTTCGTTTTCCTTTGCTATCACAGGTGTCCAATTACTTGTTGATAGATAATGTAGTTTCTGAGATAAGCGGGTGTAATGTTGTACTGTTTCGCTGATCGCTACTTTATCACTAACTTATTTGTATGAAAAACCGAAGTGATAACGTAGAGATCAAAGAAGCAGTACAACATTGACACCCGATTATCTCAGAAACTATTAAAGATACAAAAATAGTGAATCTAACCGTTTTTGTAGGAAATGTTAAGAGCTTCAATTTTGTAAATAGTATTTTTGGGCTACGACCAACCGTTTTCGAGATATTTACAAAAAACCAAAACCATGTACATATTTTTCAAGATGGTGGCTAGAGCTCACCTCTGACTCGTCAAGACGTTTGATATAATCTTCACTAGATACCTATAAACAAGTGTGCCAAGTTTCAAAATTTTCGTATTTATTTCTTATTTTTGCCTATTTTCAGCCTTCGTTGACTGGAATATTATACACTGAGTGGCCTCTTTATTATGGCCACCTGACAGTTTTAAGCAAATGAGCTATGGCTGCATGCTGTTGCCGCCAGAGGGCGAGGTTAGTATAAAAAGGGAAATCTTAGTGCTTGCGACAGTAGTAGAAGTGATTTTTGGGTGACGAGATGGGTAAAAATGCGCTTTGACGGACTTTCAACGTGGGATGATTTTTGGAGCTCGGAGCCATCAAGCGAGTATCACAGAAACCTCCGTATTCGTGAAATGTTCCAGAGCAGCTGTTGTTAAAGTGTTTAAAGACTGTCAGGCAAAACACTTGGTCTCTACGTGCAACGTGTAGTCGTTATCGACTAGTAACTGCACGGGCGAAACGGAGAGTGTCCAGACTGGTAACAGAAAACAGAAGGGCAACAGTGCAGCAAATTGCAGACCATCTTAATCAAGGATTCCCTCAAATGATCTCTGCACCTACTGTTCGCCGTACACTGCATCGGATGGGATATGGCAGCCGAAGGCCTGTTCGAACACCTTTGCTGTCTGCAGTTAACAAGAGAAAACGTCTCCAGTTTGTACAGGAGCGTTTTCAGTTGCACCATGCCGATGGCCAAGTGAGAATTTGGCGGAAACAGCACGAAAGCATGGACCCCAAATGCATTGCTACAACCCTTTAAGCTGGTGGAGACAACGTTACGGTTTGGGGAATATTTTCTTCGCATGCTTTGGGCCCTTTACTTCGTGTTGATCAACGTCTAACTGGCATATCTTATCTAAACATCGTAGCGGACCAAGTGCATCCTGCCATGTGGATGGTTTATCCCAATGGCGATGGCTACGTTCAACAAGATAATGCGTCCTGACGTAGTGCTCGTATTTTACAGAATTGGTTTCAGGAACATGCCAGCGAGTTTACTTTGCTTAGGTGGCCCTTACAATCTCCAGATCTCAACCCCATTGACAATTTGTGGGATGAAGTTGAACGAGCCATCAGATAGCTGGATCCACAACCCTGCAATCTCACACTCCTGGAAAGTGCTATTCATGAAGCATTGTCTCAGATTCCACAAACCACCTATCAACATCTCGTGGAGTCCATGCGACGAAACACCGACGCAGTATTAAAAGCAAAATGTGGCCCAACGAACTACTGAGCGGGTGGTCATAATAAAGTGGCCAGTCAGTGTATAAAATGTCCCACCTAACTGTTTGTTTTCGTCCAGATGACTTGCACGAAAGTAACACCTTGATCAATTTATCTTGAAAACGGGTCTTTATGAAACAGGTCAGAAGACAATTAACGATGAAACGTTGATTAATTAAAGATCTTATGAAATAACAAATATACTAGTCCGTAGCCAGTGCCATGCACGATTGAAAAAGCTGTGGCTGAATTTTTTTCTTGTCATATAACACGAATGGGAATAAAATGCATAATTATAATAAACGGTTGAATTATTAATGGGCAGTCTATAAGATGGGTCACCAACAACAAAATTTTCGTTCTTTCCCATTACGTTTTAATTTTTCCAGCTCCTCTTATACGAATTTAACGATAACGTTCCTCATTATTGTATAAACGTGTGCTTACCCATCGTTAACTGGCTTGCATTGGAATTTTGCGGCATTCTTTCAGTGACCCGAAGTAATATCGTGTCTACATAACTACACAATGGAGGTAAAAATGTGTTTTATTTTATCGTTTGGTTTTAACATTTTTTTCGTATCATTATATAATCTACACTAATACACTGCTGACCACCCAAAATGCAACACCAAAAAGGACACGAGATAGCAAAGCCAGATTTACTGGACACATAACGACAGACACAAAGATGAAACGATTGAGCTTACAATCCCGTGCGACTTGCGGGAAACGCAGACATCAATAGTTCGTGCGCCCCCATGGCTGGCAATAACGGCCGTTACACGCCGCGGCATCGAACGAATGAGGCTTTGGATGTGGGCTTGGGTATGTCGGTCCAAGCTGCTTCCATACGTTGCCATAGTTCATCAGGCGTAGCCGCGGGTGGTGCTTGCCGGGCCACTCGGTTGCCGATCAGTGACCAGACGTGTTCGATGGGCGACATATCGGGAGAACAGGTGGGCCACGGCAGCAGTAACACCTGGTGGACCGTGACGAATTGTTGCACGATGCGCGCCACGTGTGGGCGCGCATTGTCCTGTTGAAACGTGGCCGCTGGCAGGTCCTGCAGGTAAGGGAGGACTACCGGCTCCAAAACGTCAGAGATGTAGCGGTGGCTGTTGAGTTTACCGGCGATGCGTACCAGAGGGGGGCGGGTGTCATATCCAATTGTACCCTAAGCCATAACGCCAGGCAACGGACCGGTATAGCGATGCATAATGCAGGCGTCATACAGTCTCTCGTCGCGGATCCGACCATCGTGGTGCTGCTGGTAGAAGCGAGATTCGCCGGAGAAGACAATGTCGTATCATTCCGTAGTCCAGGTACTGCGTTAAACGGCCCACTGCCGCCGCACTCGCCAGTGGTTTAACGTCAATGGTAATCGGAGCAATGGGTGCTGTGCAACAAGTCCCCGCTCCTGCAGACGACATCGATCGGTACGTGCTGACAAAGGTTGTTGCGCAACACACCCTAATCCCTGCGTGATGTAGCGGTGCGAGCCGTCAATGCCCGCCGGCGTGGTGTGCCGCGGCTGCGGCAATCGCTCATGTCGGTCCGCCCGTCCCTCCTGCATTCACCGAATCCATACTCGCCTCATTCTAGCTGGATGTCGTCCCACACGAGCGCCGATGTCTCGGTACGATAAATCGCTGTCGTGATAAGCCACTATTCGTCCTCTGTTGAACTCCGAAAGGTGCTGGATTGACTACCGTATTCTGCGACGAGGCATAAGGAAGCTTCCCACACGACGAGGCATAAGGAAGCTTCCCCAAGTAGCAGAAGTGTGTTGTCCGGCAGCACAACACACTTCTGCTACTTGCTCCGCCTTCTGTGCACCCTTCTTATAGTGCTTCTCGGTGGCGTGCCAGGCGCACATGAATTGCATATGCACTGCAATGCTAATCGTTTACATGTCCTCTCGCGGGAGACGCATGCTGCGAATTTCAGGCCAATCGGATGCTTCCTTATTGGTGTTGCATTTTGTGTGGCCAGCAATGTATATAAAGAGAGAAACTTTGTGTTTCAGGTAATCTTGGAAACTACTGAACCGATTTGGACAATTCTTTCAATGTTGGGAAGCTTATTTCTTTCCGGTGGACATAAGCTATTTCGTTTATTTATTATTTTTTATAACTATTTTTTATTATTTTTTTATTATTTTTGGCTGTGCTTGGGAATGAGATCGCTTTGAAGTAGTTCCCGATTTCCCGTGTATCGTTCAGCTTTGTTTACATACAACCTGATCACACCCAAAGTGAAAGAAAGTAGTTCAGGATAATATACGGAATGTTTTTCACTTATCTCGAAAACTACTGAACACATTCGGATAATTCTTTCACTGTTGCGAAGCTTGTTTCTTTCCGGTTGACATAGGCTATTTCTATTATCTATACTAACAATATATAAAGAGAGAAGCTTTGTGTGTTTCAGGTAATCTCGAAAACTACTGAACCGATTTGGATAATTTTTCACCATTGGGAAGCTTATTTCTTTTCGGTGGACATAGGTTATTTTGTTAATTATCTTTTATTATTTTTATCTGTACTACCGAATCAGATCGCTTTCAAGTATTTCCTGATTTCCCGTGGATCGTCTTGCTTTATTGACATACAGCCTGATCACAGCCATCGTGAAAGAAAGTAGTTTACGATAATATACGGATTTCCTTTTTTTTTTACTAATTTCAAAAACTACTGAACCGATTTGGATAATTCTTTCACCGCTGGGTAGATTACTTTCTTCCGGTGGACATAGGCTATTTCGTTTATTTTTCATTATTTTTGGGCTGTACTACCGAATCAGAACGCTTTCAAGTAGTTCCCGATTTATCGTGTATCGTTCCGCTTACAGCGGATTGTACAAAGAAAATGCGATGGTAACATAAAAATAAATTACTTATAACAATGAAAATTAGCGATGACAAATATTTGGGTCAGTAGCTTTCATTTAAAAAAAATTCATGAAAATCGTACCAGTGGGTGGCGCTGAGAGACTGTAGAAAGAAACTGCCTTGTGTTTTTTTAAATATATAGATTGCATGAAAGTTGACAAGGTTGAGCAGACGAAACTACGACACCTGACACGCACTATAGAATTCAGATTTTGTTTGTAATCGTCGGCTTATCTTTGTAAAAATATTTCGTTTCGGTCACTGTGTAAATGGGAAGACTTAGATACTTGTGTTGAAACTTAAAGTTCCAGTTTACCTCCTGCTCATAGAAGTTGCAAGCTGTGAGATTCCATGCTTAACTATCTATTTGTAATTATCATTAACCAAACACTCGTAAGCACAGAATATTATTAAACGCTTCACAGTCAAAAACCAGCAAAAAGTACTTACAATCTCAATGTCCCAGTTTATTCCTGTTATCGTCACACCATCGTTGATTTTGAAACACTTCGCAATAGCAAATGTCGTCATCAAACGCACTTCAAGCTACTAAATATTTTCTTCAAAACACAAGCTAATAACTTAAATCCCATTTAACAAATCTTTAACCCTTAACAACCGAGGTCCGGTCTCAGGGGTAAGCACAATAAAGTTATTTTTATGATATTAATCATATACAAATTATTATATATGATTAATAATATCACAAAAATTAAGGTTATAACTAAATAAACTTACTTTTTGAGATTATTAACCTTAATTATTAAGGTTATTAATAATAACTTTAATAATATATTATCAGTAAGTTATATAAAGATTATTTTTATATGTACTAGGAATAAACAATCCCCCAAAACATAAAAAATTAAACTTTAACATGAAGTAAACTATAAAACTGTTGCGATTTGAGAGATTGAACGTGGGTTGGTATGTGCCAAACATACGACCTGGGCAGTTAAATGTTAACGCAAAAGATACTGCCATTTAACAACTCCTTAATTCGTTTATCAAATCGTGATAATCGCATCTCTTTTCCAGTTGTTAACTTATAGTTGCCCCAAGAAACTGCACATCAAAGAAATTGCTCACTTGACATGCTTATATTAACCTTTGCTTCACTTCAAAGTGCTCTCAAGTTTAGGAACTCATCGGAGAAAAAAAATGTCGGTAAGTCAGAAAAAACATTTAACAAGAAGAAATATTTACATAAAAAAAGAAGCTCAAATAGGTTAAATTAGAACCATACGTCCCACCACTGACTGCCATGTTGCCACAGAGAACATAAATTGAGAGTTCAGACGTGACGTTAACTTCAGAAAGCTCAAGAAGTTAGAAATGGGATCGAAGTCACGTCACTGTTATTTCTTCACCTTTACTGAAAAGTTACCGTTACAACCAGTGGCAGACAGTAATAGTACCAAATTCACTAATAATAAGGATGTCGTTATTAGCCGTGTCTGAGCAATGCTGGGAGTCCAAATTGACTGTTACGTTATAGTTTTGGGTACGATATCTAAACAATTTGTCTCCTTTTATGTTGAAACATCATAGAGTTCGCTAGTAGTATGAACGTTCTTTGTCTCCCCTTTTTACCTACACTTAATAATGTAGCTTTTGTTTTAGCTTTCGCTATGCGTTCGCTCGTAAAGAAAGAATTCACGGCGAGCCGATTGTAACAGTTATTTTGCCACCGTTAAAATCTGATCGCTTTGCATCAATGCCCCTGTGTACATTATTTCACAAGTTTTGAGCTTGAGATTTGAGATTTTTGAGGGCGATTGTTCGTAACGGGTTAAAGGCACATCATACCGTCAGAAAGCATTTAGGAAATGAGACAACAGCGAGTTTTGAGAGTAATGTAACAGAGTGGCAAAATTGCCTAGCGTGAAGCGATCTGAGATGTTATTTCCTTCTTGTGGGCAATTAAACTTTTGTCGGCATTGTCAGTACATTGAAAATGTGCAATAACTCATCAACATATTGATGAAAAGTGCAGTACGTTTGCTGCTTTAAGAGATACTGCAAACGACGGCAATTGCAGTGAGTGTCCACGCAGCATCTTAATGAACACTACACTAATTGAAGACACTTGCGAATTTTATCTTAAAATTTTTATTTCTTAAACTGTTGAAAATCCATCTGAAAGGTGGTGGTTTCACGTACGATGAAGTGAAATTTGCTCTCGAACAAAAGAGACCAGGATTTTATGTGATTTAAATTAACATATTCGTATGAGGTGCAGGGCCTTGAATGCTTTGGGAGGCTATGTTGTAAAACGGTGAATCAGAATATTTTATTTCTCACATGGAATTCTATGCGTTCAATATAAACTGCTGGCCCCCAAAATGCAACACAAAGAAGGACACGAGATAGCAAAGCCAGATTTACTGGACACATAACATATACAAAGATGAAACGATCGAGCTTACAGGCGCATGCGACTTGCGGAACACGCAGACATCAGTAGTTCGTGTGGCCCCCATGGCTGGCAATAACGGCCGCTACACGCCGCAGCATCGAACGAAAGAGGCTTTGGATGTGGGCTTGGAGTATGTCGGTGCTGGCTGCTTCCACACGTTGCCACACTTCATCAGGCGTAGCGGCGGGTGGTGCTTGCCGGGCCACTCTGTTACCGATCAGCGACCAGACTTGTTCGATGGGCGACATGTCGGGAGAACAAGCGAGCCACGGCAGCAGTGACACCTGGTGGGCCGTGAAAAATTGTTGCCCGATGCGTGCCACATGCAGGCGCGCACTGCCCTGTTGAAACGTGGCCGCTGGCAGGTCCTGCAGGTAAATGAGGACTACAGGCTCAAAAACGTCAGAGATGTAGTGGTGGCTGTTGAGTGTTCCGGCAATGCGTACCAGAGGAGTGCCGGTGTCATATCCAATTGCGCCCCAAACCATAACACCAGGCGACGGACCGGTATGGCGATGCATAATGCAGGCGTCATACAGTCTCTCGTCGCGGATCCGACCATCGTGGTGCTGCAGGCAGAAGCGAGATTCGTCGGAGAAGACAATGTCGTGTCATTCCGTAGTCCAGGTACTGCGTTAAACTGCGCACTGCCGCCGCACTCGCCAGTGGTTTAACGTCAATGGTAATCGTAGCAATGGGCGCCGTGCGACAAGTCCCCGCTTCTGCAGACGACGTCAAATGGTACGTGCTGACACAGGTTGTTGCACAACACACCCTAATTCCTGCGCTAACGTTCGTGATGTGGCGGTGCGAGCCGTCTGTGCCCGCCGAACAACATGTCGGTCCTCTCGTTCGGTGGTGTTCCGCGGCTGCGGCAATCGCTCACGTTTGTCCGTCCCTCCCTCTTTCACCCTCCGAATCCATACTTGCCTCACTGTGGCTGGATATCGTCCCACACGAGCGCCTATGCTCGGTACGATAAACCGCTGTCGCGATAAGCAACCATTCGCCCTCTGTTGAACTCTGAAACGTGCTGGAATGACCGCCGTATTCTGCAACGAGGCATCAGGAAGCTTCCCAGGCACAGATCCGGCAGCTCAACACACTTCCACTACTTACACCCCGCCTTCTGTGCACCCTTGTTATAGTGCTTTTCGGCGGCGTGCCGGGCGCACATGATTTGCATATGCCCTGCAATGCTAATCGTTTGCATGTCCTCTCGCGGGCGACGCATGCTGCGAATTTCAGGCCAATCGGATGCTTCCTTCTTGGTATTTCAGTTTGGGTGGCCAGCAGTGTATTTCGGTAAAACACGAGCTTTTCAAGTCCTGTCTTTGATCCGCTTATTTATGTACAGATAAAGCTTCGCAAAAGACGACATAACATCCATTTATATCAAATAATCCTCGTCCATTTTATTCAAACATTTTCTCTTAAACTATTTAGAGAATTTGCTTTGCTTGTGTCTCTCACACTGGTATTGAATATGTAAAGAGATATGTCTTAATATGTAAGCCTCAATTTTAATTATTTTTCCTCAAGCCACCCTGATGTTTAGGTTTCAGCTCAAAACAAAGTGATTATCCTAATAACGATGCTGAGTCTGTTTTTAATACACAGTTTACATCAAAATGCCGATAATACAGCAATTGGGAATTTTCAGATCAAGTAAGATTGGAGAAACATTATCTGGTACTTAAAGAACGCATTCACAATGACAACCAAAATAATATATATGTGCCTATTGTTACAAAATATCCTAGGGAATGAACAGGAATCCACAATTACTTATTAATTCAAAGCTGAAAATATTTGTTAGTTGCCATGGTGACGCAGTAGTGAAACCGCCGGTCGTCCAGTTAGGCCAGGTTCCAGCCCCGGGTGAGTCATGGGTTGTGTTTGTCTTACTCTCTTTCTTTTTCCTGGAACAAGTGACACCAAAATAGAAACTTGGCCGGGAACTGGGCTATAAGCAGTCGCCATAGGTCGACTGCTTATAGCCCAGTTCCTCACTCTCGTAATTAAAACCCCAAACAAAAAGTAAAACAACTTTTAGGTAAGTACAACTAGCTTCAGTTGATAGGATTTTGAAAGAACACTATTTTTGCAGCTACACTAAAAATGCTTCGAAACTTGATCAAAATTGCATATCAGGCGCATCTGATTAACACAATATTCCTTTTAAGGAATTTAAACAATTATAAGTCGCATAATAAACAGAAGGCACACCATCCTTTAAGTATCCGCTCTGTAGCCATTCTGGAGTGTACAATACGCTATGGCTTTGCGCAGGTGAGATATAAATAGTAGTATCAACATCAAAGCTCTTATGGAAACAGCAACAAAATTAGCTGGGTCTAAGAACAAGTTGCATGTAAACAAATTATCAGGAAAAACCAAAATGTTGATGCAAAAAAGAAGAGAGATGAGGACAACTAAAGAAGATGTGACTTCCAAAGTGGAATATATAGAGCTATGCAAGACAGCACGAAAAAGTATCACTGAAGACGTAAGGAAATTCAACTGTGAGCTAGTGAGGAAAGCAATTGAAAACAACCAAAGCCTAAAGATAGCAAAGGGACATCTCAGTAAGGGAAGAAAACAGATTATGGCTCTGAGAAAAGAAGATGGTTCTATAACAAGAAATAGAGGCGAAATTTTGACAAGAGTGAAAGATTTCTACTCCAAACTATATGAAAGGGATGATACATGTACTCCAGACATCATGAAAGGTACCAGAGTTCTTCCAGTCCTCCCAGCAGAAGTTGCTCATGCAATCAAGAACATGAAGCGGGGGAAAAGCTCCAGGAGAAGATGGAATTACTATAGACATCATACAAGAAGCAAGTGGAGAAATTGAAACAGTACTCGCCCAAATTTTCACTCGATGCCTTAATGAAGGGAAGATTCCTGAGGATTGGAACAATGCTACAATGATCCTGCTACATAAAAAAGGGGACATTGAGGATCTCAGGAACTACAGACCTATCAGCCTCCTATCAGTGGTTTATAAAATCTTCACTAAAGTTCTTTCACACCGCTTGAAGGTAACACTGGACATGGCTCAACCGAGAGAACAAGCTGGATTCAGGAGTAGCTACAGCACAATAGATCATATCCACGTACTGAGAGAACTAATTGAAAGAGCGAGGGAATATGAACTTCCATTGTGCATGGCTTTTATCGATTATGAAAAAGCCTTTGATTCGGTGAAACCATCAGCAGTTACCACGGCTCTGAAATCCTGCGGTATTGAAGATGCATACATTAATATTATTAATAACATCTATGAAAAACAAAGGGATAAAGATTAATGGAGATTATCTAACTCACCTTCGTTTTGCTGATGACGTAGTCATTTTTGCAACTACCCCATCAGAGCTGCAGAGTATGATCCAGGAACTTGCTGACAAGAGTAAAGAAGTGGGATTAAAAATGAACTTTCAGAAGACAAAAGTGATGTTCAATGCTTTTACAAGAAATGAAGATTTATCGATTGATGGAGAAAAACTGGAGATAACAGATACGTATGTTTATCTTGGACAGCAGATATCAAGTGAGGGTCACATTGATGAAGAAATTAATCGGCGTACAAAACTTGCCTGGAGAGCTTTTGGAAGAAACAGCATAATTTTCAAGAGCAATATGCCATTATGTCTTAAAAGAAAAGTGTTTGATCAATGCATCCTTCCGGTGCTTACGTATGGTGCAGAGACGTGGACCTTAACTAAAAGAGACATACAAAGGCTGCAGACAACTCAAAGAAGCATGGAGAGGTGCATGCTTGGTATAACCAGGAGAGATAAGAAGAGGAACTCGTGGATCCGAAAAATGACGAGAGTGGAAGACATCATGATCAGAGTTAAATCCCTGAAATGGCAATGGGCTGGACATACTGCCAGAAGGAAAGACCATAGATGGACAGCCGAAATTTTAGATTGGATTCCAAGGGACAGGAAAAGACCCAGAAGAAGACAACATAGGAGATGGGTGGATGAAATTCGAAAGTATGCGGGAGTGACATGGAGGAGACTGGCACAAGACAGACCGTTGTGGAGGAAACTTGGGGAGACCTTCGTCCAGCAGTGGATTGATAATGGTTGACAATGATGATGATCAACATCATGATTTACCTTCCAATTTTTCAAAGAAATGCTCATAGACAGACAGGACAGCACGCAGAATGCAGCAACATTTTCCCGAAAGCTGCATGTGGCTATAACGGTATTTGTTTTACCATTCCAAATTAAAACATTATCTTCGCAAAACCAGAGTGATGCAAAGTTGTACACTTAGAGATCACTGAATGAGAGAGTGATGGTTATGAGAGCGTTTCTGAGTGATCACTGACAAATCACCACCTACCTAATACTTCGATGATCCCCCTTTAGCCTCAGTATAGCAGGTAGCGACGTGGCATCAATTCAATAAGATGCAGGAAAAAGTCTGCCAACCAAGCTGTGTGTAATGCATCCTCCAGTGCACGTATGGAGGTGATTGGTGTATTCAGACGCCTGATATACCATTCCCTAGTGTCCCACAAGGGCTCTATGGAATTTATATCGGGGAAGTTCGGAGGGCAATCGATAGGCTGGGAGTCTGAACGGTGTTCCTCAAACCATTCCTGCACAACATTGGCCAGTGACTCAGTGCATTATCATTTTGGAACACACCGTCGCCATTCGGGAAAAAGTGCAATATTGCTTGGTGTACTGAGTCGGCAAGAAATTCACGATAATAGGCACCAGTCATACGTTGTCCCACATGCACCAGGGTTCCTAGTTCAGGCCAAGGAGTTTATATTACTGGAGACATCACTGGCTCTGCCGCCATAGGTCACAGCTAATCTGTGGTGTGACGTCACAAGCAGGCAAAAATGAACTAAATTATACCGTTGATGAAACAGTAAGCTTGTGTATCATTGATAAAGATTATTTAATTACGCATTTTATATGTTTATACGCTTAGAAGCTTTTGTTCCGTTGGTTTCAAAGCAGCTTCTTCTCTGTGGCTGCGTCGTGCCTGCTCATGACGTCATTTGCAGCACGGACGGTGACTTATGGCGGCCAATGCTGCGTGGATAGGAGTTGTCTCCAGTAATATGACCTCCATGGTTCAGGCCAGGCAATCATATCACACACCATACAACCGCCTCCATCGGCTTGCACTATGGTGACCATGCAGAATGGATTGAGTGCATTATGCTGTATGTTAATCGAGTGCATCGTGTTGTATGTTAATCGAGTGCATCATGTTGTATGCATCAAATACGTACACGACAATCGACGGAGTGGAGCAAAAATGCTACTCGTCAAACTAGCACACCTTTTTGCAGTCGTCTCAGACTTCCACCTTGCAGGATCTTTGCACCAGACCAGTTCTTTTGCGCCGATGAACCATGGTTAGGATAAGATGTGGTCGGGGTAGTGTGCTGTTGTAGCTCATACTTGGGAAAGTACGACGCATGGTCATGACAGAGACCAACCTTTCCTGGTTGGTCTCTGTTTTTATTGGACAGTCAACTGTTGAGCAGTGCTGCCCCTGTTGGCCACGACGGACCCAGGGCTGACCTCCCACATCAAACTTTTTCTGTCCTGTGCAATTTTGCCTCCGTGTCGTCGTTTGACCATTTTCCAGCCAGTCCTGATGCTCTTTGACTACGGCGGCTCACGAACAACCCACCAGTTCAGCCTTTTGGGAAATTAAGGAATCTTCCCTATCTCAAAGTTCGATAAATACTTCCGTTTACTCATAAGGCTCCGAGCTTTACTACCTACTGCTCCACTCACACCTTATACACTGAATGGCCACTTTACTATAACCATCCCCTCAGTACTTCGTTGGGCCACCTTTTGCCCTTAAAACTGCGTCCATTCTTCGTGGTATGGACTCCACGAGATGTTGATATGTGGTTTGTGGAATCTGAGACCATGCTTGATGAATAACACTTTCCAGGAGTGTGAGATTGCAGGGTTGTGGATCCAGCTGTCTGGTGGCTCGTTCAACTTCATCCCACAAATTCTCAATGGGGGTTGAGATCTGGAGGTTGTGGGGGCTACCTAAGCAAAGTAAACTTACCGGCATGTTCCTGAAACCAATCCTGTACAATACGAGCGCTATGGCAGGACGCATTATCTTGTTGAAAGTAGCCATTGGGATAAACCATCCACATGACAGGATGCACTTGGTCCGCAACGATATTTAGATATGATGTGCCAGTCAAACCCGAATTAAAGGGCACAAAGCATGCCAGGAAAACATTCCCGAAACCATAACGTTGCCTCCACTAGCTTGAAGGGTTGTAGCAATGCATTTGGGGTCCATGCTTTCGTGCTGTTACCGCCAACGTCTCACTCGGCCATTGGCATAGTGCAACTGAAAACGTGATTCATCAGACCCCATAATTTGTTTCCAATTATCCACTGTCCAATCCTTGTGCTCCTGTGCGAACTAGAGACGTTTTCTCTTGTTAACTGCAGACAGCAAAGGTGTTCGAACAGACCTTGGGCTGCCATATCCCATCCGTTGCAGTGTACGGCGAACAGAGCGTGCAGAGGTCATTTAACGCGATCCTTGATTTAAGATAGTCTGTAATGTGTTGCACTGTTGCCCTTCTATTGTCTGTTACCAGTCTGGACACTCTCTGTTCCGTCCGAGCAGTCATTAATCGATGACGACAACACGTTGCATGCAGAGACCCAGTTGTTTGGCTGACAGTCCAGTCTTTAAACACTTTAACAACAGTTGCTCTGGAACATTTCACGAATGCGATGGTTTCGGTGATACTTGGTCCATGGCTCAGAGCTCCAACAGTCATCCTACATTGAAAGTCCGTCAAATCGCATTTTTTACCTATCTCGTCACCCAAACATCACTTCTTCTACTGTCGCAAGCACTAAGCTTTCCCTTTTTATAATAGCCTCGCCCTCTGGTGGCAACAGCGCGGAGCCATAGCTCATTTGCTTAAGACTATCAGGTGGTCATAATAAAGTGGCCACTCAGTGTATATACTATATCGGTGGACTAATCGCGCCCTAACTGAAATCACGTGGTCAACGGGCCTCATCTACTTTTGATAGGAGTAGAAATAATTCAGTGATCACTCCGTGTATATACCTGGAAGATTATTTAGACTTTACAAGCTTACCCCGGTAGTCGATGTATCAGGGACATGGACTTCTGGTTGTTCTAACAGGAGTATTTGCGTTCGAGTACCGAAGGAGACTTGTGTGATTCAGAGGGTCGACATTTTAAAGTAAGTCTCCAGGATATATCCTTAAGCGCTTACACACACAGAACATTAACCAACGCCTTATATCCTTAAGTGTTTACGGGGATTGTTAACCGCCTGACTGATTCTTCCCATTAAAAACCAACCGTACTTAACAGCAAGTGGTGAATATTAGAGAATAAGACTTTTATTGAAACTTGTTTTATATATCTTTCACAGAGACCGAAATTTGATTTTAAGCACAATTTATTTGCAATACCGTGATTTAAAAATTTGACAATTGAGCCTCCTCCGATTAAGCTTTCTTATTGGTATATTGATTCCTACATTAGTGAATGAAAACAACGTAATTATAACTAAAATTCGCTTAAACGTTTATTTGTGGAAGCAGAGTGTTATCGTTTATAAACAAAATTTCCTGTAAGCCTGCTACTGACAGAAACCTCAAATATGTAAGTAACGTTCGTTATATTCTTTCATCAGTTACTTATATTAACACAAATCTCCATGCACTTTTGATAAGCATCCAAAACATATTCTGAATATTTTTTCTTGAAGAACGTGTAGAACGTGTAAGATGAAAGCTGAATGCATGTGTAATTTTACATAACTTCTCCTCGAAACTCTTAACACTGAAAGTCAAGATTTCGTCCTACTTCAATTGCCTGCTTTTATTGTGAGCTTTTTTCAACATTGCAGAGATACAAACCTATAATGCAAAGAATATATTTTATATTCATACATATATCTCCCGTTAAAAGTAATTTTAAATTTATAAAATAAACCTTTGCATTCGTGAAACAAAGTATCCTGGTTCCAAATATTCATACCTGAAATATCAAAGATCAAGAAGAAATTGCCGCCCCGGTGGCGCAGTGGTCTAAGGCGCTGGCCTCTGATCATTCGTCCGTAAGGGGTCCGGGTTCGAATCCCGGTCAGGCATGGATGTTGTGTTTGTCTTACGGCACTGGCTCTCTCCCTTCCCTGGAACCAGTGACCCTAAATTAGGGACGGGCGACTGCTTATAGCCCATTGAGTTGCTCACGGTGGTCGTTAAACCTCCAATCAAAAAAAAAAAAAAAAAAAAATCAAGAAGAAATTCCAATATCTTCCTCATTTTAAGAATGAGCTGTTTCCACCATACACTATACTGGATTTTTTAAACATCCTTCCTATTGGTACTGAGTGCTGTTTGACAGACATTAATATGTCTTTAAAATAACAATATTAAAATATTGAACGTTGTTTTATGTTCAAATTCCATATAAAATTGAAACAATGCACGAAATCTGAGAAAATTCGTACCTTGCACATTATTCTATTTAGAAATTTCTGAAGTCAGCGCATGAGAAACTCTTTGTATTCAGCATTTTAGCAAACATAAATGAAGCAAAGGAAATGCTTTAAACTTCCTGGCTATTCAGAAAGATGTGTGATGCATACCCCTATTTCGTCTCCCTTTTGAGTTTCTCTGTTCTCATGTGGATTTGGTTTATCTTCATTGTTTTCTGACTTAACGCCACAATATTTCTCCCGACGAGCTGCTTAAAGTTGGTAACCTGACAGTATGTCAAAGTGCAATCAAAGTACAACAGCCGTTCCATAAAAACTGAGAGTAAAATCGCATAACATGAAGAAATATAGGTACAGCAAAATATGTTATTCTTTCTCAAAGTATCTTCCCTCGGATGATATGCAACGATCCCTTCGTTCAGGCTACTTTTCGAAGCATGTGGCGAAGGCATTCTGTGGAAGTTGCTTTAGCGACCCCTGTAGAGCTTGAATAACTTCCCCATTTGTATGGAATGTTGCGCCATGGAACTTCTAATTCATTGTTGGAAACAACCAAAATGTGCCATGATTTCAATACTGCATTTCGTAAGAAACTGTTGAACACAAGCAGCCACATGTGGGCGGGCGTTATCATGGTGTAGGGGGGGTCCACGTGCCCACACGTTTCGGTCGCTTAATCGATGTGTTGTTGCAGACGCTTCAAGACTGAAAATGTAATACTCAGCATTGAAAATAATTTGTGTAGGAACGGCATACTGGGAGACTATACCTTTATGATCAAATAAAATTATCATCACCTTCCCAGCTGATTTGGTTTAGCAGACTTTTTCGGAGGAGGCAAGCCTTTGTGTTTCCAGACACTCGTTTGCGGGCTTCGTGAGATGGTCGAAATTGTGGACCCATGTTTCATCGGCAGTTATTACTGTGATTAGAGAGTTTGGATTATTTGCAACCATTTGTTTCAACTCATACACCCGAACTCTGGCTAACAATTGTTCGCTCGTCAGGTGATGCAGTACCCATCCGGAACAAACACGATGCAGCAATAATTTGTCACATAGAAAGCGGAATGCCGACGTTTCTGAAATATTAGTTGACTCCGCTGTCTTCACACGTCATTGTTCGATCTTGCAGGATTTCCCGAACTGTTAACCTATCATGAATAAAGTTTTACCCCTGACGTGTAGTGCAGGGAAGTTTACGTTAAGTCACGTTAGGGTTATTGGAAGGTTACTTGACGTAGCTAAAGTGTACCTAATCTTCAAAGTGCTAGAGGTTGTTTAGGTAAGACTCGCACGTGCAATAAATTCATTGAATATGGAACTTCTTTTTACTCAGCGTTCCTCATTATCTTGACTATCGGTACTATAACTTCGGTTTTAGTACATTAGTACCTTGAAGGCTCCTTATTAGAGCGGTAAACACAATATACCCTGGACTTAATGGAGACACTTAATGAAAGAGACTTAACGGCCAGACAGAGGTCTGACAATAATATGAACTGAGAAAACGTACTCACTTTAAACCTTTTATTGGAGAACTCCTGGTATTATCAAACACACAACAAATCACACGACTACTGAATATCCGAACTTTCGTAGAATCGCATAACAATAATTAAGAAGAACCTATCACATAAAACGAAGCTCTCTTGGTATAGTTGAGCGCGCCTATATATACTGCATACCACCACGTCATGACTTACACTCGTTGCCACATATCATTCAGCGGGAGAAATAATATCTCGTTAAGTGAGAAGATAATTTGCATAGGAAAATAAAATAACAAGAGATAGTAAAATCAAAAGGAAACTGAATCTAGAGTATACGTTACACACCATACGCTTCATAACAACACTTTAGGGTTGATCAGGCCTAGGAGCGAGTTCTGCCGACAAACGCCCTGTTTTGTTTTATTTTGAAATCATGGTGCCATCAAGAAATCATTGACTCACCCAAACATTTATCTTTGTAAGCTTCTTTCATTAAATCAACTGCTTCTGAAACCGTTTTACCCAAATTATTGCACAACGGATTTCACTTCTTAACTCTGAATCACGCACCTCTATAGCTATATGGCGAAATGCAGACATACCTTTAAAGAACTGCGCAGTAACAAAACCAGAATCGTCTGCCACGGCTAATAACTGATGCCATAGATACTTTCTTAACTCAGTTAATCGTATGCGTGGTTATTTTCCCCTTTCACCCTATTGCCAACTCAAAATAAATTACTCTCAGTTTTTGTGGAACGACCTTTGTAAATTAGAGATAATACTCGGAAGAGCAGTGTTGAGATGAGTAATGTTTAGAGACTGAGATGTAAAGATCAATATTCAGTCTGAAGATTGTAAGAGCGAAATACACTGGCGGAAAGTGGAAAAAAACACCAAGAAGGAGTTGGCGGACGATCATGAAATTTCCATATGTTAATGGGGTCGAGTTTGCGTAGGTGTGATGTTAATGTCGGGAACAACCGGTGAACGCTTACTCCACAGCACGGCATAATATGCAAATTATCGTCGGTGGTATTTAAGGAGTACGGCGAAGTGAATGTAATCAGTCGTCGGCGTACGGACACGTGAATGCCTCGACATGGAAGACTTGTACGATTTCAGCAGTTAACGGACTTTGAGCGAGGTTAACTACGCGAGGCCGAGTGGTCGTATCGTCGTATTGCGGAGCGAATTGGACGGGAAGTATCGGTGGTAGTACGATGGTGGCGTAGATGGTCCGAGGAACATTCCCACACGAGAAGACGTGGAACCGGGAGTCACAGACGGACTGATGAGCAGACCGATCGACGCATAAGAAGAGCGGCGTTGTCAGGCAGAACATGTACTGCGACGCAAATCCGAGCTGCCGTTGCACTGGGGTGACTGTGCGGACAATCCGCAACCGTTTACTGGACGCAGGACCACGTGCACGTGTGCCTTTGGCATGTGTAGCTCTGACTCCAGCCCACCGTCAGGAACGGCTGCAGTGGAGAACGCAATGGCGATCTGTCGTGTTCAGAGATGAAAGCAGATTCTGCTTGGGAGCCTCCGATGGCCGTATGCGTGTTCGCAGACGCACAGGGGAACGTCTCCACCCTTCTTGCATCCGCCAGCGACACACAGGTCCTACATGTGGTCTCCTGGTGTAGGGAGCGATCAGCTATCACTCCCGTACACAACTAGTGTTTGTACCGGGTACGTTAAACAGCACCTCTTACATCAACAACATTATTCAGGCCGTTGTTGTGCCATTTGTAAGGTCGGTCCATCGTGATGTTTCCGATTTAGATAACGCACACCCACACACGGCACGTGCAACGCAACATGCACGTCAGGGTGTGAGACAACTTCCATGGCCTGCACGTTCACTAGATTTGTCCCCCATTGAGCACGTGTAGGATTTTATGTGCCAACGACTTATCCGGTCTCCCCGACCATCCACGACCATCCCCGATTTACGCGTCCAGGTTGAGGATGCTTGGAACTCAATACCCCAAACTTACATCCAACATCTGTACGACAGACTCCATGCCAGAATTGCACAATGTAACGCAGTTCACGGCGGTTCAACCTCATACTAACCATGTTACATGGAAATGTTATTTTTCAGTTTACTAGCAAATGCAGCTGTATTTTACCATAATGTTTTGATCACATTATCCTCTGTATTCCGGTATTATGCTGTATAAATATCGTTGGCATCACACGTCTCCTTCTTGGTGTTCTTTTTTCACTTTCCGCCAGTGTATATGAGCAAAGATGTATGTTACGTGTAGAGAGAGAAGTGCCAACGTATATTGCGCGGAAGCATTGACTGAATTGCTATCGTACAAGCGAAGTGGTAATGAAATATTGATGGGCTTGGATACGGAATAAAGAAGAAACTGTACACTGAAATATTCTGTTTTCACTGAATTTTGGCCGTTTTCTGGATAGTGATTTCTATGTGTAATCAAGGTTTCCGCTTTTGTAAGCATCGGCATGAAAAATCGGAAAAGTTACATTTAAATCACCAAGCAAAGTTAGCCTTAATTTGAAGTTTTAGTGAGTTAAATCTTTGAACGTAAAATTCATTGTACAGACACATTTAAAAGTTATTACATAGTGGCATCTGAACGTTTAAATAAAAGAAAGACCAAATTTATATGAGGACAGACTCTTAAAAGGAAGGTTTAAATTAGAAATAGTAACAGATGTTAAGACACGTTATTATCGAATTCCTTTCGCAGAAGATACGAATTCCTGTTCTAAACCTTTTCTGCCTCTGAAACAAGTACGAGCGTTGTTCATTTTCTCTGCTAACTAAAGGTAACATCTCCTACTTGGAGTGAACGTAATGAACAGGTAATAGCGGCAGCTCATAGAACCAAAACCAAAAGTAAGACAAATATGTAAGGAGGGTCCGAAGAATTGTTATACGATCCTAAGAAGAAAACGATTCTCTTGCAATTAAAAATGAATATCTCTTCAACATTTTTGGCTTGTATATTTTAATTTGCAAAAACGCTTCAATAATGTATGAAAACATTTTGTATATTGCGAATTTATATGTATATTTGCTGCAACAAAAGGTTTATCATGTAGCAAAATACGATAGCAGAGGTTTTACCTTTAAAGTTCCGGCGTTTCATAGCAGTGATTTCCGAAGCAAGTTCATCAAGTATAACTCTTTCAGGGAAACGGAAGTAATTATGGGCTATTTAAACAATCTCCTGTTGTTTGCTGTGACGCCGGAAGAACATAATCACGATCCAGCCACAAGTACCTATCGCTTGCCAGCAGCATCCTCCCCTGACAGCTCTTCAGTTCTTCTCTTACCTGTGGCTCATTTTCGAGACGCTTACTACAAACGAAATTAACTGATGCTACTGTCCTCGAATTAATTTTTTTATAGGCAGGCTTCGTCCACTAATTACAACTCCCATGTTGATTCGACTGTGTATTCTTACTTCACGAATAAGTACTTTACCAGTTTTATGAGTTCAGTACATTTTTATTTTGTGGAAGGTATTACAATGTGACTGTGGATCGAATCATTTATCAAATGGGTTTATTATCTGTACGTTAGTTTGTTAAGCATTCATTAATTTATTTTGAAACACAATTATCTGTGTGGAAAACGAGCGTTTACTGTATTTTAGGTAAGTTGCTGTACGATCAATTAAAAAATTGTATGTTTGATTTCTGGCATTGAAAATTAGAATGTTTAAAAAGCATTTAGGAACGTGAATGCCATAGAATTCTTTACTCTCCTCCGCTAATTGTGAGTCACCACCTTCATTTCTATCGAAGCACATATTTTCTGTAGTATGCGGTGCGTTGAGTGAAAAAAAAATACATGTAGGCTCAGTTGTGATTGACGCATCAATTTTGAACGTAGGACTACAACGAGCAGATTGGAGAGTTGAAATGAGCTAGTCCAGTACGGTTTCAAAGCGTTTATTTATTTTGTTATAACCAACACAGGTGTATGATATAAAAAGCAGCTTACCTAATTTTTACAAATAATGCTAGATACATTGCGAACACAAAGCAGATCGATACACGAATTACGCAACGTGGTCCTCTGTCTTCTTGGGCTTCTTGCATTCCTCATCACTTGCTCTTGCCTCTCTTTTGATTTTCTCCGCTTTTGGCTGCGTTCATTGTCGAAAATGTTAACCCGTTCACACGAAAACAATTTTAAAAAATTTAGTTTAAACCACGGCGATATGTTCTTTATATATTTGAATAGATCTCGTCGAGACCTTTAAAACGATATCAGCAACAGTCGTTTTGCACTCAGTGTTGTCCAGATAAACGGCGATATGGTCAAGTTTTCACAGAACAATTTTTAAAATGTTCAGCTCAAACCACTGCGAAATGTTTTTCCTATATTTCAGTAGATCTCGTAGAGAGCTTTAAAACGATAGCAGTCGCGTTACGCTCACGGTTGCAGAGATAGACTGAATTATATACCCCTCGCTCCCTGTGCGAAGGCAGCGCCGCGCGCACGATGTATTCCACAGTACGCGAATTGGAGTCCATGCTCTTTACGAATATGCTAACATGACTAGTGTCCGGGACAAATTTTTAACACTATAATGATTTCAATTGGACCGTGAGTGAGGACCGTGTAAGTAGTAATTTAAAACAATAGCGACTGCATGTCTCAGTCGCTGATAAAT
Organism: Macrothele yani; assembly: GCA_039090855.1. Classification (NCBI taxonomy): domain Eukaryota; kingdom Metazoa; phylum Arthropoda; class Arachnida; order Araneae; family Macrothelidae; genus Macrothele; species Macrothele yani. Next base: position 162,700,720 of record CM077029.1, on the reverse strand, counting down.
CATACCATATATGATTCACAGAGAAACAACAATTTTAGTGTTTTACAACAGTGACTAAATACTGTATTTGTAAGCTATCACATAGAAGCACGAGTGTTAATCAACTCTTAAAAAAACACCTAAAGAAAATTTGAGCAAAATAATATGTTTTTTCTGATCTGAACAGCTATTAAGCCCAATTATGTATTTTACTTTATAACTCGTAGAGTAATGAAGAAGAAAGGAGAAACAAAAATGTGAAAGCTGTACAAGGAACTATATACTATGAAGCAGTTTAAAATTTACAGATGAATTTGAGAGGACAAGTCGTAAGATACCTGTTTCCTGGGCAATTCGACACTGTTATCCCTCTCGTTGGTAGATGATTCTACTGTTGGAGGATATACAGGTTTAAGGATATCCGTGTATTGACGTTGATTACGATTCCATGTCTGTATGGGTAAAAGTTGTGAGTTAATAGTTTGAAAGAGGGATGAAAATGGGTTGCACTCGCATGGGCCACTCTGTCGCGGAGGTGGCACAGAAACTGTAGTATCCCCGTTCGGCCGAATTAAGATTGTGTGGAGAATACGCTATTTACGGAATAGCATCGCATCGTGGTCAGCGCTATAGGGGGAGAAAGCTGATGGTTGAAAGTAGCCATCGTCTGTCTCGCAAAGTCTCATTGAGCCAGAGAGCGAAACGAGAGAGGGACCAGAAAAGTCTCGTGTCATACCATTCCTTGTAAATATTCCAAGTCACCCTATTACCTGTAAATAGTCCGTGTCACACAATTCTTGTAAATAGTCCGTGTCACACAATTCTTGTAAATAGTCCGTGTCACACAATTCTTGTAAATAGTCCGTGTCACCACAATCCTTGTAAACAGTCCGTGTCACCACATTCCCTGTAAACAGTCCGTGTCACCACATTCCCTGTAAACAGTCCGTGTCACCACATTCCCTGTAAACAGTCCGTGTCACCACATTCCCTGTAAACAGTCCGTGTCACCACATTCCCTGTAAACAGTCCGTGTCACCACATTCCCTGTAAAGATTCCATGTCACCACATTCCCTGTAAAGATTCCATGTCACCACATTCCCTGTAAAGATTCCATGTCACCACATTCCCTGTAAAGATTCCATGTCACCACATTCCCTGTAAAGATTCCATGTCACACCATTCCCTGTAAATATTCCATGTCACACCATTCCCTGTAAATATTCCATGTCACACAATCCTTGTAAAGATTCCATGTCACACAATCCTTGTAAAGATTCCATGTCACACAATCCTTGTAAAGATTCCATGTCACACAATCCGTGTAAATAGTCCGTGTCACACAATCCTTGTAAACAGTCCGTGTTACACCATTCCCTGTAAACGCTTGCTAGTTGTCAAAGCTCTAGCTAGGTTGAGCTTAAAAGCCTAGGAGAACATCAAAATGGAAGATGCTCGACTCTGCGTTCCCGAAGCCGATTATCGTGTCACTTTCAAAGTCGCTGAAATCAATCGTTTTGCCCATATCTACCAACGGTCTGACGCTGAAGCTCGAACTGGCATGTATTATTTATACCATGCTCATGTGCCGACTTACGGGTTGTAATAAGCTGTTTATGTGACGCGAACAGGTATACCTAAATAACTGACATCTCAGTATAGAAGAGCCACCTTTGACATCAGCAACTGTGGCAAAGTCTCTCAGCATCCTTTCCACAAAATTCTGATAAATCTCTGCAGGAAAAGTTTTACATCCTTTCTGTAAAGTTACTGTTAAAGCGAATTAGAAGGAAGGCCGCTATAGTTAAGACATTATTCGGGGTTCTGGGGCGTACCAACGGTGTTCTATTGGATTGTGATCTTTTAACTAGCCAATCCAATAATTCGGAGTTGAGGTCCATAAATCCTTCTTGTAAATATCGAGCACTGTGGGATGGAGTATAGTCGTTGTGAAACAAACATCTGTCCAAATTGGTAAGCAGGAACAGTACACCAATTATGTAAAAAATAGTAACACTATACTAGTGGTCTGATTTATTGGCGTTGGAATATATACATAAGCATGTCCAAGATTTCGCACATCAACTAGATGGCTTTTTCAAGAAAGTTAGATACCTTTTTCAAGGAAGTTAGCATTTCTATCTGGTTGATGTGAGAAAGCTCGGAAACACTTATGTATACACTATATTGACAAAAGTCACCGGACATCCCTTCAAAAGCAAATGAACGGATTCGATGCGTGGTTAAGATGCACGGTACAGCTACAAACTGTATAAAAACAAGCCTGCAGCTGACCGCGATCATATCGCACTGTGAGGTTGAGTGAAAATGTCGCGGTGGGAGAGAAATGACTTTGAGAAAGGAAAGACTGTTATGTGTTATATATTAGTGGATTGTCCATAAGAGAAACCTAGAGGCATTAAATCATACCCAAGTCAACAATTTTGGATGTACGGAATAAGTGAAAAACACGTGATTTGCCTGAAGCAGCAAAACGTATCGGCAGACCAAAGAAAATCACTGATAAAGGACGACGAAACCTCAGGAGAGTCGTTAAAGCCAATCGACGCAGTACTACACAAGACGACAGTATACAGGTAAGTAAAAATGCTGAAAACTCGATATGTACACGTACCGTTCGAAGATAACTTCATTTCATGGGTTACCATGGTCGTGCTACTGCTCTTAAGGCTTTCATCTTACCTCGGATTGCCACTCGTCCTTTAGCATGGTGTAAAGAATATTTATCGTGGACCTTGGATTGTGTATCGTGGACCATTTATCTATCAGTCTCATGGCCGTGTGTGGATATGGCGACAGCCAGGGGAATGCTATTAACTAAAGTGTATTGTTTCTGCGGACAAGTTTGGAGCAGGCAGTGTACTCGTGTGGGGTTGTTGCTCGTGGTATGGTCCCGTCCCGTCCCATTGGTTATCGTGGACAAACCTGTTAACCAGCACGTCTACCTCAATATTCTGGACAATTATGCCCTACCAACTCTGTGGCAATACTATGGAACCGCGATGGCCTCTAATCATTCGTGTGAAAGGAGTCCGGGTTCAAATCCCGGTGAGACATGGATGTTGTGTTTGTCTTATGGCACTGGCTCTCTCCCTTCCCCGGAACCAGTGACCCTAAATTAGGGACGGGCGACTGCTTATATCCCATTCAGTTGCTCACGTTGGTCGTTAAACTTCCAATAAAAAAACATGCACCGACCGAGGCATAAAGCAAGGACTGTTACGACGTGGTTTGACGATAATACCGTATCGTGAGTGAACTGGCCAGCACACAGCCCTGACCTTAATACAATAGAGCACCTATGGGATGAATTTAAAGCGCCTTATCAGAAGGTTGGAACCAAGGCTTATTACTAAGCAACAGTTAGCGGCAGCATTATGTACTGAATGGAGGGGCATACCTATCGCTGTGTTCCAAAACCTTGTTGAAAGCATGTCTCGAAGGGTCAGTGCATGCATTAAGGCCAAAGGTAGGCCGACACCATACTAATGTATGTCAATAAATACTATGTTGTGTTTCTCTTCCAGGTGCCCGGTGGCTTTTGTCAATATAGTGTATATTCCTACGCCAATAAATCGAATCGCTAGTATGGTTTTACTATTTTCTAAACAGCTGTCCATAGCGAAGTACTATATAACAATGTAAGGAGCGTGGAATGTCCAATACATAAAAGTTAGACTTTATGGTTATAGGTGCAACAACCTAAGTACAAAGCCCTATCCATGCAAAACGTCCCCAAACCTTCACAGTCTGGAGAGGACAGTTTTGAAATTGCTGTCACCAGACTTCAACATGTATTCCTCAGAGCATAGCAGTGTTAAGCGTGATTTAAAGTTCTTTAAAACCATCTTTCAGTGCTGCACAGTGCAGGTCCGAAAGGCAAAACACCATTCCAAATGTCGTTTGAGCGTCAACAGCTGAAGTGATTGTAGGCTTATGCGTAGCTGCCCTATGGTGGAAACCTAGGAAACTCTTTGTGAACAGTTTTATTAATAAAAGATGTTCCTTCAGCCTTCTCAGTCTTCTATTGCAGACGATGTACACGATTCTTGGACTCCCTTCAGCTGGTTTCTGGGCCTGGATCGTATGTTTGCTCTGCCCCTCTTTCATAATTTAATTTTTGCTGAGATAACAGCGAGAGTTTTGCGTCATCGAATTATATTGGCTATAGTAGACTTCGGTATGGTAATACTATTTGCGGCATTAATAAATACATATTAAGATTAATAAAATTTAGTATGCATTTACCATTCAATGTTGAAAGTCTAAGTTCCGCAGTACGTACCGTACTGACTTCCTATGTATGCCTATTTCTTCACAAGATTTACGCTCTTAATACAGGGTTTCTATGTGCACAGCGCGTCAATACACACTTTGTATAATCAGCTAAGCGTCCAAATACTTTTGGCAACATAATGTATTTCATATAGTAATTATTATATATCAACTTCTTAAAAACCACTGCTAGATGAACACCCCAAGTTTTCTTCACAACTGCCTGTCTTGAGCCAGTTTCCTCCATGTCACTTCGGAATACATAAAATTTTCATTCACCCATTTCCCACATGGTCGTCTTCTGGGGCTTTTTTTGTCCTTGGTATCCAGTTCATATTTCAGTTATTCATCGGTAGTCAGTTCTGGCAAAACGTCCAATCCACCGACATTTCAGAGATTTTACTTTGCACAACTCCAATTCAATTTCCACACCATTTCACCCCTCTTCCTTTCAAGGCTTTTCACCCACATTACCCGCCTAATTCTCATGTCTGTGAAACCCAACACAATCTGCATCATCTAGATAAATTGTTTAATTAAAACACAAACTTATGGAGTTTAAAATTCTTTATTATTCTCATGACCAAACTCACCTCTTCAGATCATTTTTTGATCATGCATTCCACAGTTTTAATTTTCCTGACCACCTTACCCTTTTTGTTACATCAAGCATGCACTACATGCCTCTTTCAGTTATCCGCAGACTCCGTGTGCCATTTTGTTTAAGTCAATGTCTCTGATCCATAAGTAAGAACTGACGCGGATGTTTTGATTAAACACTTGTTTTAAGAAATAATGATAAAATTGATCTACAAATGTGTGCTGTTCCTTATAAGTGCCCTCCATCCCAGTTTTATACGACGATTCATTCCTTCTGCGATGTAGCCCTTGCTTGATATGTGTTGTTCAAAATAAATGAAGGCACTAATTACCTCTAGATTTTTACCATCAATACCTCAGTTTCCATAAAGCCATTGTATAGTACAGGAATGTTGTTTCTGAAAGATAATTTTTTTTTAATTCCACATCTCTACCCTTGTCAGCAAATTCTTGGACCGTACCCTACAGCTCTGAAGGGGTACTTAGAAAAATGACTTCATCAGCAAAACGAAAGTAGGTAAAATATTTGGTAACCTTATCCGCAGGTCTTCGCAGTTCAGTTATTTAGAGACATTTTGAAATGTGGCATTGGAGAGTTTGGGGGATATGGTGTCACCTTGTGTCACTCACTTTCCAATTTTCATTGGTTCTGCATGCTCAAATCACTGAACCTTTTCATTTGCATTTTTCAAAGATGCTATTAATAATACTGATATATACATGTTCAATACCGCAGGATTTCTAAGACATCATAAATGCTGTTGGTTTCACGGAATCAAAGGCTTTCATAATCAATAAAATCTATACGTAATGGGAGTTCGTATTCCCTCTTTCTTACAATTAGTTCATGGGCATGATCCATAGTGCTGTAGGCACTCCTGAATCCAGGTTGTTCTCTCCGGTGTTTCCTTCGAGCGATGTGATAGTACCTTAGTAAAAATTATATAAACAAATCATAAGAGGCTTGATGATTTAAAATAGAGGAGATGAAGGCCCCCTTTTTTTTATGCAGCAGGAGTAGGTAACATTGTTCCAGTCTTTCGGAGTCTTCCCTTTATTGAGGAACACATTGCACACTAGAGCGAGTGCAATTACCAATCCTTCACAGGGTTCTTCGTCAATGTCCACAGTAATTCCACCGTCACCTGGAGCTCTTTGTCCGTTCATGTACTTAATTATATGGGCAGTTTCTGATGGGAGGACTGAAGGACGTTTGGTACCTGTATTTTTCTTTATGCTTGTAGTAGATTCATCATCCATTTTGTAGAGCTTTGTGTCGAACTCATTCACTGAAGTCAAAGAATTTCGCCTCTATTTCTTACTAAAGTACTAACTTCTTTTCTGAGTGAAATAATCTGTTATGTTACATTACTGAAAACACTGATTTTTTCAAGCCTTGATTGCTCATAATTACTTTGATCACTAGTTCAGTAGCTGTATATATTCCACTTCAGACGCTATGCTTCCGACTTCTTCATCTTCTTACTCTTTTGCATCAGCGCTTTAGTTTCCAGTATTTTCTTGATACCCAATTTGTTAGAATCACGGGTTGTTTTTTTTTTTTTTTTTTACGTGGGACTAGGTCTAACTCCGCGGGTAGTATGGGTCGATTTACGACCGACCACCTGTGAGAAAAATAGGTCCCAACTGAAATCATTATAGCGTTAAGAATACGTGACGCACACTAATCGTGTTAGCATATTCGTAAACAGCATGCAGTCCAATTCGCGTACTGCGTAATACATCGTGCGTGCGACGCTTCTCTCGCTCAAGGTGCGCGTGGTAGATGATGCAATAGTTCTGGCTGTTCCGCCGCGTTTGATTCAGTCTATCTCGTAAACCGCGAGTGCAACACGACTGTGCATGGTATCGTTTTAAAGCTCTCGGCGAGATCTATTCAAATACACGAACATTTCGCACTGGTTTGAGCCGAACATTTTAAACTGTTTTTTTATGAACCGGTGAAATGTTTTGAAAATACCGCGGTTTAATTGGACAACCGTGAGTGCAAAACGGCTGTGCGTCGTATTGCTTTAATGCTCTCTGCGAGATCTATTCAAATATATAAATAACATATTGCAGTTTATTAAACCAAAATTTTTTAAACTGTTTTCGTGCAAACGGGTTTGCATTTTCGACAAAGCCGCGGAATTCTCAGAATGAACGCAAGGAAAAGTGGGGAAAATCAAAACGAGAGGCAAGAGCAAGTGATGAGGAATGTAAGAAGCGCATGAAGACTGCAGCTCAACGAACTAGTGATATCCATTCGGAATGACAGCAGCTGCCGCCAAACAAAAAATCCAACACACCGATCGAACCCGTACCCGGCCCATCTCGAACTCGCACAAATAAACATAAACCGACAGGACTTCAGAGAAACAATAGCGGACGGCAAATAAACAAAATACACCGATTGAACTTGTACGCGGTCCAACGGAGGAAGCACAACATTTTTAACATCGAGTAAAACGGTGTTGTCGATTCGTCGCCTGCTGCAACTAGAGGGTTCAAACGTTCTTTCGTAGATCAAGAATTCGGCTTTGTTTGTAATGTATGCGACCGTCTTTGGTTTAAGAACGATTTGCACATCGTCGGCCAGAAGCATATGTGTTGGCTGTTACAAATTGAATAAACGCTTTGAAACCATACTCTACTAGCTTATTTCAACTCTCCAATCTGCAGGTCGTAGTCCTACGTTCCAAACTGACGGCTCAATCAGAACTGAGCCCACCTGTTTTTTTTGTTTTTTTTTGCTGTTTCCGTTAGTCTTGGTTGTTTTTTCTGTTAAGCCGTCATGTCTACTTCTGATGTTAGACCGTCTAGAGCAGAGAATGAGTTCCTCAATTCAAATTTGCAAGATTTACGATGTTTTGCATGTCGGTATATTTTGTTTTCTTTATGAGCATGCCACGCTCAAATTTCCATGTTATCCTAAGGATGTGTTTTTGTAATTTTACATTGTTCTAGTCAGACCAGACCTTGGAGCAGCTCTTGAAGTTAATAGGAACATACTGTACTTTCATGGGGTTAGTCTCGATAACTTACACGAGAATAACCTAATTAATGGAAAACGAAATTGTTGGTTTTTAATGTCGTAGTAATTAAAATTTTGCCAGCAAGTTGGAACGTTTGTTAGCGGAATTTATTATCCATATTACACGAACTTTGTCAGCGATTAATTAAATTCAGGAATCTGGTGTACGGCAACACTTGTTATATTCTTAAAATATATTTTTTCAATATTGGTTTACACCTTAATTCAGACTGTATTGCATTATATTGCATGTTGAATATTTTACAGATTTTTCTACGATGTTAGCCTTTACATATGTGCAGAAAAATGCATAGATCGAGTGATAAATAATTTAATATTTTCCTGGAGTGAAAACATTATTTCATTTTTACTTGGTTATGCGGGGTGTTTTGTATAGAATGAATACACCTTTTGTAGTTTATACGGATGAGTTGTGTAAAATAAATTTTAAGCTATCAGTGCTGATGCAGGAAAAACAGAAAAAAAAAAAAAAAAACATTTCCGCAAAAAGTATATTTGAAAAGATTAAACGAGTTTCACTTTTTTTTCTTCTTTTTTTTTCTTTCTTTTTTTTTGCGCTCTCCGTGTTGTATCTTTTTTCATGTCAGTCTTTCAAAAAGTGTTTATAAGGAAAAAAATCGATCGAAAACAAAAAAGAACATTGTTGCATTAAATGATCGTTGTCTGAGGTTTTAAGTCCCAGTTTGGAAGTGCTTTCTGCAGTAATTGCGATAAATTTGAAACCAAAAAAAGAAAATGCTTAATACTTTTAATACATGGGTTTAAAGTGATCAGTGTATGAGTTCTTAGGAAAAATCCTAAACCCTTTTTGAAATACCGTTAAACACCAAAGAGAATATTTCAGCTTTCTTTCTGCAGACATTGTCTCCGCTATTGATTTACATGCCACGATTAATACCCAAAAGTACACACACACACACACACACACACACACACACAACATAAAAAAAGATTATTCTGGCTATTATCATAATCCACAAAATGTTCAATTAAAAGTACAGCCTGATTAATAATTATTGTCGGGGTTTCTGTGGCCTGGCATGGTCAATCCGTAACCGACTAAATAAAACTGCCTACAGCACAGACAAATTCACCACGGAAAGCTATATGTGGCAACATAGTGCCCGCTGAATTGACGTCATACTTCAAAATGGTGGCTGTTCAAGAAACAGCAGTGTGCGTAATCTGTTTCTTCGATACAAAGTCAGTTTTCGCAACTCAGCGTCGTTACAGAACGCAGTATGGCAGCGCTACATCTTGCCGCCCCAGTGGCGCATTGGTCTAAGCGATGGCCTCAGATCATTCGTCCGTAAGGGGTGCGGGTTCGAATCCCTAATGGATGTTGTGATTGTCTTACAGCGCTGGCTCTCTCCCTTCCCTGAAGCCAGTGACCCTAAATTAGTGACAGGCGACTACTTATAGCCCATTAAGGTATTCACGGTTGGCGTTAAACCTCCAATAAAAAAAAAGAGCTACATCTTTCAAAAATGATATCCGACGTTGGTTAAGGCAGTTTCAAATGACTGGTAATATGCAGCATAAAAAAGAAACTGAAAGACCGAGCACTTCGCAGGACGATGTTGATCGCGTCAAGGAAGCCTTTTCTCGAAGCCCCCAGAGTCATCGAGACGAGCTGCGTGGCAGTTAGGTATGCTACAAAGGACTGTTTGGAGGATTCTGCATAACCACCTACAACTCCGTGCGTATAAACTGCAGATTGTACAGGTTTTACAGCGGGACGATAAACCCCGTAGTTTCCAATTTGCCCAAGACATTTTGTCCAAAGTCGAAGCTGATGAACATTGCCTGAGGACATGGATATTTAGTGATGAAGCAACGTTTTTCGTATCAGCGAGGGTACATCGGCATAACTCAGAATATGGGGCTACAAAAACCCTCACGTCATTCAAGAAGTCGGACGAGATAGTCAAAAGGTGAACGTCTGAGCGCTTTGTCATGTTCGGAGGCGTTGGGTCTTTTTTCTTTCCTTGTGGAGAAAACAGTGACAGCGGTGACCCATCTGGACACGCTACAGCTGCGTCTATTGCCTCAGTTGGAAGACCGGCAGTCCAATGTGGTGTTCGAGAACGATGGCACACCAGTCCAATGGGGTGTTCAAGAACGATGGCACACCCGTCCAATGGGGTGTTCAAGAACGATGAATTACTTGACCTGCATTTTCATGGGCGCTGTGTTGGGCGTGGTGGATCCATTCCGTGGCCTCCGCGCTAACCCGATATTATGCCACTGGATGTCTTCCTGCGTAGATATGTGAAAAACATACTTTCCCAGGCCCTTGTGATCTCCTTCGATGACCTGAAGATCTGCTGCAACCAAGGAGGATTACAGGAGACACCACTCCTATCCACGCAGCATTGGCCGCCATAAGTCACCGTCCGTGCTGCAAATGACGTCATGAGCAGGCACGACGCAGCCGCAGAAGAGAAGCTGCATGGAAACCAATGGAACAAAAGCTTCTAAAAGTATAAACAGATAAAATGAGTAACTCAATTATCTTTATCAATGTTACACAAGCTTACTGTTTCATCAACGGTATAATTTAGTTCATTTTTGCCTGCTTGTGACGTCACACCACAGATTAGCTGTGATCTATGGCGGCAGAGCCAGTGGTGTCTCCAGTAACCTCCTTGGCTGCAACAGTAACGCCGCAAATGCTATGAAAAAACTTGGCCGGAAATTGATTACCGCTTGCATATCTTATGTGCCACGAGGGGCGCGCATGTCGAAGTGGTTTAGCAATTTGAAGTATCGATTCTACAGGTAATAACACTTTTAGTTGTCATATGTCATATTCTGTTTGCGGTTTTAGTTTGTTTCCCATTTTTATGCCAATGAAACCCTGACAATAATTATGAGTCCCCCTGTGTGATATTTCGCATTTCAGGACAAAACGTGCGGCATGTTAACAGCGTATTTTTTTTTCCTTTTTGAAAATGTATAGAAGCCAGATATTCTTATACGCTTCAAATATGGAAACACATTTTTCTCTACGGAATGAGTTCTTATCGTGTTGTCTGCTTTCCCAATTAACTGACTTAAAATTACAAAACCATAAGATTTCGCCAAGCCAAATACAATTACAGTGCATTTCGCGGATAAAACATGCAACAATCTCCGTTATATACCTTTTTTCTACTGGTGATGAGCAGAAGATAGCGAGATTTGTCTTATAAGATGAATGTTGCTGTTCCTGCTTTATTATTCCATTGTTTCGCGTGCGAAGCACGTGGCATCGCTTTAATTTTTCATGTGCGTTTTTATAATTACTCATTTGCAAAATTCATTCCAAAAATCTTCACCGTTCAGTTTTAATACAAGTTCTTTGAGACTGCATCTACCTAGTTTCCTTTCGACTGTGTGTGCGGTCCATTAAACAGTTGCAGGTTCTTAATCCATCAGTCAACGTCGTCGACGGTCTAAAATAAAACGGAAAATTTTGTTTTGAAAACAGCTCGAGACAATTACTTCCAGTTTTCACCCTTAACGTTTGGATAAACTTCCCCAGACTTCTTAATTACGAGAGTATAATTTGGCATACTTTAAACTCCACCCTCCTCCCCCGCCTGACGGTTTACGGCGAAAAACCGGAGGAAAAAGAAAACCAGGCTAAATAATTATTTCAAGGGTTTTAAATCAACTTTTGTAAGAAAAACCTCAGCTGAGAGATGTTGCGAACTAAATTACTTCCGCGTGGAGGAAAACAAAAGTCTATTTCTTCATTAACTAACTGACGGAACTTGGTGCGCCCTGTTGTTTACGAAAATCGTCGCGATCATGAAAAGGAAACTAATGAGGTCCAAAAGAGGAGGAAGAGGACAAAAAATAAGAAATTCAGCAAAGTGTCTGCAACTCTGAAACATTTGTTCTTAATTTCCTGCTCATTTTATATTCCAACGGCTAAATTTCTTTCAAGAAACGAAAGGCTTCAGTTTTTCGCAATTCGTGTTGTCTTAGTATCTTCCTAAATGACTGGCTTTAAACACTTAAAATACTTCCTATTACGAACAGATAATAAATCAAAGCCGAGGAAATTTAATCAACCACACTTTTTAATTACCTCGTCTTATATCTTCGTGGCCTAGTGCTTACTGGTTTATAGAACTCAGCTTTTTTTTTTGTAAAACTAAGTTTGAACTTTCACCTTTTTTCATTACTCCTTAGTATTGTAAACAGCGTTAAAATTGGGTCTTATAATTACTGATCGCCGTTTCAGTGTGCGATTAATGTTGATAAAAAACAAGAATTCTGATACAGTATTTTAATTTTTCTACTCAATTTTAATGATCTTTGCTTCTTCAGCAATTTATTAAAGGCGTGCAAATGTAGAAGTCCAGTATTAAAATTTGTCTTTAGTTTATGTTCTACTATTTGTGGATAAGAACACAAAAAATATCAGTCACGAAAGTTGTTCTTTTTTAACTTACTCTTCCCCTTGCCAGTTTTGTGTTGCCACGGAAACGGACTTATATTATCGCGAGATAATATAAGTCCCTTTCAGTGGTGAATAAACTTATGCTTTGAAACTTCTTGATGTAAAAGTCCGCCGCTTGCCCTGATCTGCTGGTTAGACATTATTAAAGTTATACTACTCTCTGCTGATTAGACATTATTAAACTTATTCTTTGAAACTTCTTGATGTAAAAATCCGCCGCTTGCCCTGATCTGCTGATTAGTAACGCCTTCAAGAGAAATGGAAATTTATTTGGATGAAAATAAGCAAAAATAAAGAAATCGTGGCTAATGTAATGGAAAGAAATGCCATCTCTAGCTTTCTAAAAGTGTAAAGAAAGCTACGTTTCAATATGCAAAACCGAAAGGACAGAAATAGATCTACATTTTCGAATTCAGCAACCAACATTAGCTACACCAAGGGTTATAAGCAGTCGCCCGTTCCCGATTTGGAGCCACTGGTTCTAGAGAAGGAGTTCCCGCAGCGTAAGGTGTCCCAGCCCATGCCTGTTCCAGGAATCGAACCTGAAGCACCTATCAGAAATCTACGACTCTTGCCACCTGGTCAGCTGGGTCGATTTAGAACCCATTTGATATGTATCGGTAACACAAATAAGACATTTTCTTCCCGTTGTGGAAGATAACATTTCAAAGTTCGTTTTAGGCACCCTCCTGGATGTTGGTTTTCAATGACGTATGCTATTATTTACCATAAAAAACAACTGCTTTGTGTAATCCCAGGCTGATATAATAATATAAGGCCACACACATGAATACGAACGCATACCGGCTGAGAGGTAACCTTGTTGAACAAATTCTTTTCTACTGAGGATCAGGATGGAAAATTCAAATTGAGCTTCTAAGACAAAGACCACAATGACATCCAGAAACTGTCAGGAAAGTTTGAAAAAACGAAACTTTGGTTGGCTAGTGTAAGGATAAATGAATGAGAAAAAGAATTGTTCTGTAGAATTCGAATGAAATTTAGCATTCGGCTGAAAACTATGTCACCTTGGGAGCAGATTTAGCATGCTTTAATTTGATGCAAAACGGTTCGGGTACAGGCTGGTGTGATCTTAGCCTCTTGAAGCACAATGGCAGTCGTAATGATTAGTTGAAAATTTATGATTAACGAACTGTTAAGGCTGTTTTTAAAGTAGATTCAAAAGCTGAGGTGGTCTTCCTACCAATGAAGGATTAAATTTGTGAAAAAAAAAATGCGTTATTTATAAAGTATTTCTTATGGCAGTGTACGTTCCATCTTTGACACTCTAGGATTTCAAAAATTGTTCGCGACATGGGTTCCAAGCTCTCTCACCAACTAAAACGAAGGATAACATTCCTCGCTTTTGGCCTTTGTGTTGCTATCCGGGAGAGGGATACAAAATAATTTTGCAGCGAACAATCACAAATGACGAAATAAGAGATCATCGTTGGAATTGAAATCATACCGCCTCACCGACCTTAAAAAAATTCAAACTGACGCCATTTTCAGGAAAGTTCATGGTAACCAAGTCTTTTTTTCTTTTTTAGTCTAAAGGATCTGTGTACATGAATTTATACCAAAAGAATCCACACTCAATTCTGCTTCCTACGGTAAAACGTTCAAATATTTGAGAAGGACTATTAAGGGCAAATGACCTAACGTTCGAAGGATATTTAACACAAGGTCACGTCCTACAAAGCGGCCGCGAGAATGAAAGTACTGAAGCTTTTCAAGTGAGAAATGTTGCAACATCTGCTCTACATTTCTTACTTACTCCGTTTGCTCCGTAAAGTCAGAGTACCTGCGAGGTTCCGTAGAGTCCGGTGAAGACGCCAAATAAGCGATTTTGACATGATTAGAGAAGCTGTTTACTCAATGAATGTGTAATTTATTCAAACATTAGCTTACGTGTTTAAATTACCTTTGCGACTACGTCAAAAATAGATTCAGGCTGTATTATCATCGTAATATACACAGTCGAGACACATTATTGTGACTAATCCAACTTTTAAAGTCAACAGCGCGTAGCCAATGAAAGAAGGCACGTTCTGTGAGCCGGCTTGGATGGTATAAAAGGTGTGCCGTAGGAATTCTTAAAACATCATTCGTTGTTGTCATGGATAAAAGGAGTGATTTAACAGATTTTCAAAAAGGGATGATTATCGGCTTTTGGGCAAAGGGTGGAAGTATTTAGCAGGGCAGTTTGTTCAATGTTCGCGTGCTACTGTGGTTAAATTCCATCGTGGTTTGAGAAATGGCATCATTGCGAATAAGAGACGTGAAAAACTGCGAAGCACCACGTGCCATTGATGTGAGACGTGAACGTCGGTTTCGAAGGTGCGTGAAGGCCGATCGACACGCTACAGTGGAGCAACTCACTGGCCGAATGAACCAGGGGCGGCTGCTGGAAGTGGGTCTAAAACGACATTTTGGCGAACCCTGCTCCGTATGGGGCTCCGATGCAGACAGATGGTCACTGCACTTTTGCTAACGAAGGTGCATCAGAGAAAAGGTTATCGGAATTGGACCTCTGCTGATTGGCGAAGAATTGCCTTCTCCTATGAGTCACGTTTTCTCCTTCATCGAACGGATGGACGTTGACGTAAAAGGCGAGAAACATCGTGGAACACTCTTCATCCATTGCTGGAAGAACACAAGCTGGTGGGGGCAGTGTAATGGTCTGAGGAATATTTTCATAGCATTCTTTGGGTCCACTCATACCTGTGGAAGACACTATGGACCGAATTCGTTATAATTCTATCCTTGCAGACCACGTACACCTATACATGCTGTTTGTCTTCCCTGAGGCGGATGGGATACTCTAGAACAACAATGCGACGTTTCACTCCGTTAGAAATGTCAGAGAGTGGTTGGAAGAGCACGATGAAGACTTCAAAGTACTTCACTGGGGCCCTAATTCCCCAGACGTAAACCTAATTGATCATCTGTGGTACCACCTCGATTGTGTTGTTCGCTCTATGGATGCTCTACCACGCACCCTCAAGCAGCTGTCAGATGTACTGCAGTAATCATAACTCAACATACTTGTGAACACCTTCCAGTACCTAATTGAGTCACTCCCAGTCCGTCTAGCTTCTTTCCGTGTTGCACAAAGCGGTTACTGTGGATATTAGCTGGTAGTTATGATAATGTGACTCGACCGTATATAAACCGTTCTCGTGTACTTTGTTGCGAATGTGATATATCTTTTATTTCAGAGTACGAATAAAAAACAACGTTTGAGAAAATAAGAAGCATTTTAAGTAATTTAGGTAAGTTCCTGTAAACATTGTTTTGGCTTGTATGTGAAGTCAGTCTTTGCAGCTGTTGACAAGAGAACTTTTCTACGTTGTCACCGGTCATTCAGAGGCGTGGAGAAGGACTCAATCGCCCGAATTTGTTATTGTTTACGTAAATTCGCATTACAGCATTTGGAGTCTCGAGTTGAGAACTAGTTAGTATATAAATGGAAGAGGCAAGTATGATGAGGAACAGGTTATTGATGACACTTCTGGATTTGTGACAGGCCAAGAAACAAAGGAGTGTGTTCTGAGATGGAGTATGAGTGCTCATAATGAACCGCCTAAGTGCTAAAAATATTAACTGAAATAAATGGGTACGTGCTCACCATCATAAAAACGTAAGCCGTTGTATTTTTCGTTATAACGGAAAGAACTGCTGTGCATTTAGTTCAAAGTCAGGTATAGTGGCCAAGAACGCTCGTAGTGGAAAGAAAACTATTGTCTATTAAACCTCAGAAGTCCCGGTGGCACAGTGGTCTAAACAATGGCTTATGACCATTCGTCCGAGATAGGTCCGGGTTCGAATCCCGGTGAGGCATGGATGTTGTGTTTGTCTCTCTTTTTCCTGGAACCAGTGGCCCTAAATAATGGACGTGCGCCTGATTATAGCACACTAAGTAGCTCACGGCGGTCGTTAAACCTCCAATAAAAAAAAACAAAAAAAAAACAAGCAAAAAAGAACTCAGAATCGGTTGGAAGGAATACGAGTTTACCTACGCTTTACGTTCGTTCGATTGTATAACAGAACTGTTCTGTTTCTATAAATTTGCAAGCTGTGTTTCACTGATTAAATGTTTCATTCCGTTTCGGTTGAATACTCTAGGAAAATAATTGCATCTTCTTAACTGCTCTCTGATCCAGAGAACGGACATTCTCTGGATCAGAGAGCAGTTAAGAAGATGGAATTATTGTCACATCCTGTTTCTGTTAAATCTTGTGTCTGGCTCCTCTGATTTGGCTCGGAGTAGTGAGCCACAAGCTACAAACCCCTAATGATTCAAATGTGCATCTCATTTTTTTAAACTCCCTCTTATTTATGTGATAATTGTTTAGATAAAATACTTGGGATATTGTGGGTGCTAAGTGGAAGTGAACTTCTCGTATGGATGTAAAATATTTTGGAGTCTGAAGTTCAAAGTTTACTTGACAAAGGATATTAGCTCCTTGTATCACAGAAGCATATTACTGAATTGACAGAATGCATTCTCCATAGTTGTTAAATTATTTTCTAGAGACAAGTGGACTGGTGGCGGATGAGAATTTTAGATAAGTTTGAAGATTCAAATATTACTTTAATCCATGAGGTGAGATATTATGGCTCTTTCTCTGAAGAGTGGTGCAGCAGCAGGCTCTAATGAAATCCAGATTTGGTAAAGCGTAGCGAAATATTTTCCTGCAGTCTTCAATTATTGCATACAGAGGAAGTCACATATTTCCTGCCGTTCTTGTTATGAATGTTTCAGATGCACATACAATCCCGCTCTTAAGTTTATGCAGGATAGTTCCTACGCATAGCTTTGTTTTATTTGGAGGTTTAACGACGGCCATGAGCGACTCTTTTTGCTATAAGAAGTCTCTCGCCCATAATTTAGGATCCCTGGACCCAGGGAAGGGCGAGAGCCCGTGCCGTAAGACAAACACATCATCCATGTCTTGCCGGGATTCGAACGCGGACCTACCTCGGCGGAATGGTCAGAAGCTAGCGCTTAGACCACTGCGCCACAGGAACGGTAAGTTTGTGCAGGAGGTACCACTTGAGTTAATAAGCAGGTGAAATCTACAACTTCCGCCGGATGAGAAGCTATTTGCCTGGCTCTGAGTCTTTATTGATGTCTCTTTTTTTACTCCTGTGATAACTTTCACCGAGGAAGACAGTTACACCTAACTGAATAGACAACTGTAACTTTGATTCTATTCCTCATTTGCGTATGACTGACATTGTATGAGTGTAGGTATTCTGGATTCCTAAATATTTTGAGAGTGCACTGTAGTGTCAGATACATCTGTTGGAGGAAGTGTCAGCAAAATATCTGAGGATTTTCCCGATGTAAAAACCAATATTTTTCCATAATAGAGTAGGAATTCTCTTAAATAGGAAATATTTTCGCATGGAATGGTATATGTACAAAATAAGCTGTCTATACATGCGAGAAAAGCAAACCACGTCTTCAATAAGCAAATCAATTTATTTACAAATTAAAAGCGGGTTAAAAGCAGACTAGCGCTTTCGGGGATCTCCCGTCCCCATCTACTGGTCAAAGCGCCACGGGATCCAACAGAGTCAACCCTAATATACTAGATAACACGACCCATCATGCACCACGTCACCAACAGACCGTGATGTCACAGTATAAGCACAACTTATAAAATTTCAATTCCAATTCAATATAACATAAATATAAGAATAGAAAATATTTACAAAATGTACTGTTCTGATGTTTCAAAATTCCTCATGTGTCAGTCTCTTCTGGAGCAACCATTTTTCGCCAAGGTCTTGGTACAAATGTGGGGAGTTCTAAATTACAACAGTTGTCTCCGTATGCAATAATATATAAACTTTCTGAAAAGAAAACAGTACTTTTGTTGACATTGGAGTTCAAGATTTTAACATTTTCCCAAACAGGGGTGTAACCACCCTGTTTAACTGCCATAGTAAAGGCAGTATTAATAGTTTCTGTCCGGAGGGTGTACTTGTGTTCACCCAACCGGGTATTCAGAGTCCTAATTGTAGAACCTATATGAAATTTGTCAATAACACCCGAATCCTCATGTGCGAGCGGAATGCAGTATATACCATATTTCATGAGTTTGGGTACTTTATCTCTGTCATTTCTCAGTAAAGTAAATACATTTTTAGTGCAAACTCCAAATGTCAAATTATGCCTATGGCATATCTTCTTGATTGTGTTAACTATTGGAGGGAGATAATCCACCTTTCCAACGTATCTAGTGGTTTTATTGTCCGTGGACAAGGTCGTGAATCTCAACCTGGTGAACCTTCTAAACAGACAGGGAAAGTAGTGCTCTGGGCAGCCGAAGATCCGTGCCATAGTTGAGGCTTTAGAGAGTTCGTCCTGTCTTGCTCGGTTGAAAGAAGAGTGTGTGAATGCGCGTTTAATTAGAAATCGAAGTGATGATGCTTTTTGTTCGGGGGGAGGTGAGAAGAGTTAAACGGTATGATACATGGTATGAACGTAGGTTTTCGGTACACGGAGTATTTAATCTGGTGAGTGTTGAGGTCCCTTGATAACAAAAAATCAAGAAAAGGTAGCTTACCTCCCTGCTCAAGTTCTTTCGTAAATTTTATTGTGGGAAAATGTGAAGATAAGCAGTCAATGAAGACATCCAGTTGGGGAAGCGAGTAGTTATTGTTAGTAATGGTTGAAATGGAAAGTCCAGCAAAACTTTGTCCTCCAAGGATTGTAAAAAAATCTCAGCCAGCACAGAGAAGAGTGAGGAGCCCATGGGCGCACCCTCTCTCTGTTGGTAAATTCTATTATCAAATTTAAAATACGATCTTCTGGCCACTAATTTCAGTTCTGAAAGAATGGCATCGGTTTCCAGCAGAGAGATAGAACTATCTTCTTGTAATTTTTCAGCAATGCTAGAATGCGTCAGATCAAGTAGTACATTTGGGAATAGTGAAACAACGTCTAGAGATGCCATAATAAAGCCAGTTTGTGGAGGGTCAATTCCTTGATTCGCTCAAGAGCCTGAGTAGAGCTTTAATTGGCACCGTGGAATGGAGTGTAAGGTGTTCCAAGTATGATGCTAGCATAGTCTCAAAGGGTCTCGTTGGACTAGCATACCCTGAGACTAATAATCTGAGGGGTTGATTTGGTTTATGTAGTTTCAGTTTAACAAATACTTTTGGCACTCTATGTCCCACGGGTGGTTTCATTTTTGATGACACAGAGGCAGGAAGGAAACCTTGGTTTCGAAGTTTACTCAGTTCAGCTATTATGGCAGAGGTTGGATCTGATTTGAGCACTTGGTGGGGGATTAGCTCTATAGCCTGTGACATCTTATCAAATTAGTCAGCCTTATCCATAATGATGATCTGTTGGGTCTTATCCGCGGCAACAATAGACAGGTTTGGGTTCTTAGCTAACTGAAGTAGCTGATCCCTTTCGTACCTGAAATTCTGAGGTAAAGTGGTCGTTTTAGAAATAGATTTTACCAGGTTATGACGTGAAAAATCCCGTTCATCCTCTGGCAAGGCATTAATGTTTTCAATCTGAGGTATTTTGATTTTCTTATTGAAGACGTGGTTTGCTTTTATCGCATGTATAGACAGCTTATTTTGTACATATGTACATATAAGAATTCTCTTATTACTTTAATGTTGCTGGTAGGTGTTCGCTGGCTTGAACTTATTTCCAGTTCGGTTTACAGATTTTAAGCGGTATTCAGGTCCGGCGTTTGAGGCAGCCATTTGAGTGTAGTAAACTCACGTGAAGGCTCATGGAGCCGATTGACCCGAATTCGGGAATTAACAGGTGTAGCGTTGTCATGTTGAAATATGGCGTCATGGTGCGTGGTCGTCGAGGATGATCACACACTTCGTTGCGGTAGGTGAGGACTCTGCTTGTACGAGGTGTCTTCATGTAAACCCATATAAACACACTCAAAACTGTTACACCGTCTCCTTCTACTTACATGACTCCAACTTGAAAAACTGCGTTCATTGCTTCATATAGCTAACGCTACACAAGAACCCTCCCGTCGGCGTGATAGTTTGAAACCTTGATTCTTCAGAAGATATAACGTATTTCAAAGCATTCCCACTCCATTTCCTATTGGTCTTTGCAAACTGCAGCCTTATCTATCGGTGTCCTGTAGTTAACAAAGGGAAATGATTTGAACGTCTACTGTCATAGCTTATCTGTTTTCTATGGTACGACGGATAGTCTATGTGCGCAAGTTCGTGAACGTGTCCAAAATTAATTCCATCATTATCCATGTGATTCCTTGTAACTATTCGGGACAGTGAGTCACCTCAAGAATCGATTTCACGGTTACGACCACGTTTCTACAATTCGTTGAAAGTTTTGCCGTATTTCACGTAGTCTTTGTCTACACGTGCGACAGTCAGACATAAAAATCACAGTAGTTCAGAAATTGCAGTCACTGTACAACATTCCCGCTCCAGGACGATAAAGTTTTCTGAAGGAAAGTGGTTACATGGAATACAATGAAAATATACCAATAATATCATTGTAATGCTTACCATGTGCTTATGGAGAATTATTTCTTCGGGGAAATCCGTTCCCCAATTTGCATGTGATTGTACAACTGGCCTCCCTCGCAGCTACACACTATACGGCATGGCCAATTCAGTCAGGTCTCTGCGTTTACCCATGATTACTTTACAGTGACTAGTTTTCAGTGTTTAGAGACCTCTTTTAACAGGCAGTATTAATTTCCTCATCCTACCTAACCAGACACGATACTTTTGCTTTGCATATGATTATCGGAATGTTTACGCTCAATGGACAATATATTGTTTACAGATACCTATCCAATAGCGTGCTAGTCTTCCTCTAGCGCGAATAACAGCCTGTACACGCCGAGGCATCAACTCCAACAGATGCCTGAGGGTTTCAAAAGGTGATGCCAGACATACAAGTTGTGGCATTGTCCACAACGTCTTCCGAGTTGTCTGTCCACGATCTATGGATGGATTCCACTGAACGGCATCCCACAGAGCTTCAACAGGGTTCTAATCTTCTGATCTTGGGGGCCACCTGAATGGTTCCAAACTCAGATAAGTGCCGTGCCTGGGTGGTTGTTGCTAGTCGTGGTGGCGCACTGTGCTCCTGACACAGATCATCGGTCGCAGAAGGCGCAAAGGCAATGAAAGCGTATAGGGGATGAGCCATCACATGCTGATAGCGCGCAGCGATTAAGGAACTCTCCAGAAACACCAAGAGACATCATGTGCTCTACGAGAAGGATCCCCAAACCATTACAGCGCCACCACCGCCTTGAACAGAGCCGATATAGCAAGATGGGGGCCCATGCCCTCATGCTGTCAAAGGCAGCTTCCCTTCAGCTTGGTACATCTGAAAACCGGATTCATCTTACTCTATGATGCAGCGCCACTCCTCAGAGGTCTAGTTTTGGTGTTTCCGACACCAAGCGAGGCGTAATTTGTGATGACGAGACGTGGTACATAAACTGTTCATCAGCTCCCGTGACCCATGCTATGCAACGTTGATCCGCATCATTCGCTCATCGACGCTGCTTGGGCCTCCAACATTTAACCTGGGTGGTGTTTGCGCCGCAGTTACCAAGCGGTTGGTTTGTACGAGCCTGAATAGCCTACGTCGACCCCGGTCATCAATGACGTCTGGTCGGTCACTGCTTGCTCTCTGCGCCCTGGTACACCAGTAGATGGTAAACTCACAGTACACGCTTGATAAGGTTGCCTTCGGGAACATTAGGGTTATCACTTGGGTGATAAAACGACCCATCTGCCTTGAGCCGACAATGCGTCCACAATCAAAGTCGCTTAAATCCCCATGTGTACCCATGTTCGTTAATTGCGATACATTGTTGAGAAGCACTGCTGTCCATCTATTTAGTGCCTCCGCGCGGTTTGGGTATGTTTTATTATGCGAGGGGGATGCCCATGAAAACTTCCTATCACCTTTATTTCTGACGGCTTGTCTACTGAATGTACACTCATCGTCAAAAAAATTGTTGCACACAGGAGGACGTGTCGGATTGCAATGATTTTCGGAAGGAAGGTAAAGGTTACCAGGAACCATAAATGATTAAACACTGAGATGGATATAGGTAAAATTTATGGAGCTACACGCAAATCAAATAGTGTCTCTCAGTATGGCGTCGAACTGCCATGTTTGCTCACACAGCATGCCAGACGTCTCGGCATGTAGTTGCACAGGTTCCTAATGGTGTCTTTCGATAAGCCATCCCATGCAGCTTGTATCTTCTCACGCAGTTCCTGCAGATTGTGCGGTAGGGGTGGAGTCCAGAAAGCGCGTCCAATGGAATCCCACACATTTTCAATCGGCGATAGGTCTAGCGGTGTGGCTGGCCATGGCAGAGTGTCAGTGCCTTGAAGGCAAGCTCTCAAAACCACAGCGGTATGCGGACGAGCGTTGACCTGTTGGAAAATCGCACCGGAGTGAGCGTTCAGAAAAGATAGGGCCCCTGGTTGTAGGACCTCATTAACGTAACGTTGGGCTGTCAAAGTATCTGTTGTGAACACTAAAGATGATCTGGCATCGTAGGCAATTGCACCCCACACCATGGAACCAGGCTTTTTGGACGTGAGACGCTCGACAACAAACCGTTCATTTTGGCGTTGACCACGGTACCCTCACACAGGGATTCGGTGGAGATCGTCTCAAAACAAAAGCAGTATTCGTCACTGACAATCCCCCGCTACCATTCTGAGTGGCTCCATGAGAGTTTTGCACGACACCATTGCAGTGTTTGGCGACGATGCGTTGTTCTTAAGGGCAGTCGTCGTAACGGTCTGCGCGCTTGTTGTCCTACGTCGTGCAGCCGTCCGCCAATGGTGCTGGCACTAATTGGACGACACATGGAGATCACCACTGCTCGTTAAATACACACAATCGTGGCTGTTATGTCACTCCGCACATGTCGGACAACCCGTGGGTCCTCTCTCTCCGTGGTTCTGTCTAGGTCACCCAGACCCTCCATGTTGCTGCCGCAGGCCTTGTTCTATCCCCCGCCGCAAACAGCTTGCTATGGTGATATCCGCACGACCGGTATGGCGCGCAATACGGCGATAAGACCATCCCGCTTCCCGTAGCTCGACGATGAGGTCCCTTTCGAACTCATCCAACTGCTCAAATTGCTTCCAAACTTTTTTCCGAGGCATACTTCACTTGTAAAGGATACAACCAAAAACAACAACGTGAGTCAGAATGACAAACACCCGCAACGGGACGACCTGATGTGTAGCCGGTCAGGAACAGCGCTACGCCCCCTCCTTGCTTGCGTCACATGCGCAACCGAGCGTGATAGTTGAATCATTTTCATATCTCACGATGTCAAACCTGCTCACCAAATTTTCATTCCTGTCGGTTGCTTCCTTCTGGGTGTACCTATTTTTTTGACGACGAGTGTATAATAATTTATTCGGTGTCTATGACTGATTATTATCATTCGCAGAGAGATGTTAGTCATAAGGCATTTTCTTTCGCCAAATGTAGTTTTGCTTATTTTGGCCTAATGAACTTGAGTTCCGAATGTATTGTTCCATACGACAAATTGCTCAAGTGTGCCCCTCACTAGTGAAACACATAGGACGAACATAAAAAAGGTGAAGTCGATACCTCGTTTAAAGCAGAGTAGGCTTCAACATCTTTAGTCATGCAAACAATTCTTTCAAATAAGATTTGGCCGCCCCAGTGGCTCAGTGGTCTAAGCGATGGCTACTGATCATTCGTGCGAAAGGGTTCTGGGTTCGAATCCCGTGAGGCATGGATGTTGTGTTTCGGCATTGGCTCTCTCCCTTCCCTGGAACCAGTGACCCTAAATTAGGGACGGGCGACTGTTTATAGCCCATTGAGTTGCTCATGGTGGTCGTTAAACCTTCAACCAAACAAAGAAACAAATACATGTTGAAAATCAAAATGTAAGCTACTCAAAAACTGAACATTTCAGCTTGATGACTACTCGAAATCATTTTTTAATTGGATATTGCTTAATTTAGGCATTAAATGGTTGAATCTAATTTTGTAATGCATGTCGTAAAATTGTCCTCAAGCTGTGTGAATATCTGACTGTCAATGCAATTCATTTAACCCAGAGATATTTTGCTGTCCTTTAAATTATAATAATTATTGTGGGCAAATAATTGTACATAACTGCACACCACAATACTGTTTAGATTGAAGTTCGCAAATTTCGGGCGAGTACAAAGCGAAGAGTGATGAATAGTGAATGCTCTAGGCACAATTTTACAAAATGGTTTGGACACTCATAATAGAGTTATTACGAATGTGATTTTTGTTTAAGATCAGTTTTCGGTGCAATTCTACCAAACTAGTGATACTGTATTATGGGCAAGTCCTGACAGCGACAAGCTATGATTAAGTCTCATTTGTGCACGAACGGCGAACAGAAAGTGAGAGGAAATGCTACACGTGTCCTACCCATTAGTGAAATGGGGAAACCCATTGCCAGCAACATGAACGCCAGGGGTGCACGCTATCACGAACTACGCAGTTAATTTAGAAACCAGTTGTTTCGTAGGCGTGAGTTTCCGCGCCCATGCTTTCTGTGTATGTCCAGAGCGCTTCTGTTTTTTAAACTCTGTGCCATGCTTGTGTGAAGAGTTAGAACGTTTTATGAAGTTCAGTGTTAAACAAAAAATCTATTCTTTTAGCAGTCAAAGAAAAGGAATGTTTAACTTTCACTCATCAGTGATAAAACGTTTGAGAATTATAATAAGTGTCAGTGATCTCTGCTTTAGGCTTATCCTTTCTGCGTACTGTAGCATTACAAGGACAGAGTTTACGTTTCTATGGATGACCGAGGGAGAAAGATTTATAGGCTTATATCCTTCATCTAAGAGTTTGTGTGGTCAGCTATTACTTAAAGGAAACCTTTTATGGCTCTTCTATCCGTTGGGCCGCTGATGGCATGGTGGTCAGCGTTCGTGACTTCCACGGAGAAGCCTCAGGTTCGATCCCAGACAGGTACGAGCGCTCGAACCACTAAATATCCGCCATGCGTCGGACGGTCACGTTAAGTCTTTGGACCCCGTGTACTGGCCCCCCGGTAATAAATAAGGGTATCTTTCTCCCCTTTTTACCTCGTTTCCGTGTGACTTTCCTATCGGGCACTCTAGCCCAAATCTCCTATCTTTCTGCTTCTAAGGGTTGTTTAAGACATATAGGGTCAGACACTCCCTTTCTAAAATCCTCAACTGATGATTTGATCTGATTTTCCGTCAGTAGGCAGGGCGAAACACTTTTGGTAATGTCTTTGAAGGGACTTATATGCTTGTGTAACGCATTTGGCTAGCCACTTCTCTGATGATTGGACCGAAGTTTCTTATGCGTAACCACTGCAAACTGCTCTGACGTCCCGGTCGAGTTTTGAGAACACATCCACGTGCATTCGCGTTACAACGGAATAAACCTAAACTGGTTTGCAAAAGTATTCACCACTACAAAAACCTTGAATTTTTAATAATTTTCATAGTTGATTCATCATTTATATGTCATTAGATGCGAAATTTAATGGAGATTTCAAAAAGATTTTAGTTTTTCCTGTAGCTACTTCTGTTCTTGAGATATATTACAAGAATCATGACCAAATCGAAATTATTATGGAAAAGATCCAATACTTAGGTATACTGCAATAATAAATAATTTTCTGTAATTCAAAATGAATGAAATAACATTTAAATACACCAATATAACGAAACAAAATTATAAAATGTACCTATATCTTGTTGCCCAGCCTTTAACTTTAATCAGAACTTTGCGTCTTGCTGGCATATTGTGAACAAGGTTTTGTAAAAGATTGGGTTGAACAATACGATTCCAAATTTGAATTACATATTCAATTAGTTGAATTTTGGCTGTTGGCCTCTATTTTGATACATCCTACGACACTTAAACAACAAATTTTCGATCGGGTTTAAGTCCGGTGACCGTGGTGGCCAATCAAGGTGTTGGACACTTTTTTCCCTAAATCATGTTTTCACTACTTTAGCACGATAATAGGGACAATTGTCATCTTTAAATATTAAATTGTCGTCATAAAGTCTTCTAGACATTGCCAGCATCTTGTTTTCTAATATCCAGATGTACATTTCTGGGCATTTATCGTACCATCGACAATATGGAGGTTCCCAATGCCATATGTACACACACATGCAGCTCCAAACCATGACCTTCACCGGGTGCTTAACAGTATTCATTAAGCAACTTGAAAATAATTCTTCATACTTGAATCACCTTACATAGGCACTACTCTGATTTCCAATAAGGCAAAATTTCGATTAATCACTGAAGCGAACATTTGGTTCTCCATGAGACATGCTGTTTTACCCACTGAATTCTACGCTGTCTGATTTGCAGTTGACGGTGGTTTAAGCCTGCCGTTGCGGCCATGTGAGTCATAATGAAGCAGCCTCCTCCTAAAAATAGATGTACTAAGTGTAGCATCAGTCACGTCAGACCATCTTTGAAGGAGTTCACGTGAAATGAGCATCCTGTCTGACAAGCTTAGATTTCTGAGCACTCTGTCCTGCCTGGTTGTAGTGGATCTGGGCTTTCTACTGCGATGCATATTTTTATGTCTCCAGGATCTTTTACTTGCTTCAATAGCCTAATAACTATAGATTGATTACAGCCTACGCTTTCACCGATTTGACGTGAATATCCCTCCTCATGCAGAACAAGCATTTTTACTGTCCTCTGTGGACATTTCCGCTGTTTTAACCATCGTTGAGAATGTACATAAATCATACCCAATAACAAGAAGCGACCCCTACAATACTCTAGTAGTTGTACGTCAGCTCTTTTAAAGGTTGAAGTAGGATTTCGATAGCATTAAAAAACAGCCAATCGGGTTCAAGGATGTATATTATTGGCTGTAACAACTGATACGCAGCTAACTTGAATTTCAATGTGTTTGCCAAACCCCATATTTCATGTCATATTTTAAGAACAGAAGTAGCTACAGGAAAAACTAAGACATTTTTGAAACCTCCATTTTTTTTTCGCATCTAATGACATACACTGATCTGCACAAATTAAGGACGAAGAGAAGAAATTAGCATAACAGCGGAACGAGCTAACAGAACGGACCGAAAGGCCACTCAGGAGATAGACTAGGGTCCGGTACGGTAGGGCATTCGCATATATGCAGCATGACGTGGGGGGGGGTAGTGTCGGAAGGGTATAAAGCACACGGGCGGTGTACGCTCAGCAATTAGGTGAAAGCTATTTCATGGTGTACATCGCTTTGAACGTCGTCGAGTTGCTGCCACCGTGTGATATGGCCAACAGGCAATCCATTTGACGACATCTGGTTGACTTTACTCGAGGTCGCGTCACTGGGAAGTTGGAAGAAGGTCGAAGTTTGACTTGTGTGGCCGAGGAGTTCGGGGTCGCTCGCAGCATCGTTTCACGAGCTTGGAGAGCATTTCAAACGACAGGAACAGCTGACCGAAAGTTTAGCAGTGGTCGTCCACGAACAACCACGGCGGCGGACGACCGATATATTGTCCTACAGGCGAAAACACATAGACGGCAGACAGCGGGAGAAATCGCAAGGCACATGCAACAGACAACTGGACGTCCGTAATCGCTTTTTTCCGTGACCATCAGGAGGCTGCACAAAGGTGGTCTATTTGCACGACGACCAGTTCGATGTGTGCCATTAACGCCTGATCATCGGAGACGGCGGTTTCTGTGGTACCAGGAACACAAAAACTGGACACATCAGCAATAAATAGGGTCGCGTTCTCTTTACGGATGAGAGCCGATTTAGTCTGACGAGCGATTCTTGACGTATACACATCTAGAGAGAGCAGGGAACACGCAATAACACCTCCAACATCATCAAAACGGGCCGGTTTGGAGGTGGCATAGTTCTTGTTTGGGGAGGTGTCATGCTTGGTAGCCGTACTGACCTCCACATCTTCCAAGGAGGTTCAATCACTGGTGTCCGATATTGTACCGATGTTCTCCTGCCTCACATGCGTCTGTTTAGAAGTGCTGTGGGTTCTGAGTTCCTCTTCATGGACGACAACGCTACACCTCATCGTACAGTGGCTCTCACAGAGCTGTTGGAGAGTAAAGATATTCAACGCATGGATTGGCCCGCAAGGTGTCCGGACCTAAATCCAATCGAACACGTGTGGGACCTTGTCGGGAGACGCTTGGCAGCAGGTCCCCAGCCGCCAGCAACGATTCCGCAGCTGCGATTGGCGCTACAAGAGGAATGGGCCGCGATGCCTCAACAGCTCCTTGACAATCTCGTCCTCAGCATGGACAGACGTTGTAAATCCCGCAACGCAGTCAGGGGGATCATATTCCTACTAAAGACTGGATTTTTCCTGGCAGCCGCCTGTCTCATGGACGTTTGTCTTCTGTCCAGTTGTGCTCGAATCTACCTTTTCAATAAAGTGCCTTTGTATCCTTTGGATTCTTTGTTTGGATGGTTTTGCTCACTTGTCCCATATTCTTACATCTTGGGGATCTTATGGTATAATTTGGGTCGATGTGGAGCACTTCTGCATGACGTTACATTCGAAAAACCGTCTCGTTCTTAATTTTTGCACGCCAGTGTATAACCAATGAAATAAGTACGAAAATTAGTTGGGTCGCTGGTTGCCTAAATGTCAACGTTCGTGACTGCCACGGCGAAAACCTCATGTTCGATCGCAGGCAGGAAGGAACGCTCGAACCACTAAATATCCGCCGTGCATCAGATGGCCAAGTTAAGCCGTGCGACCCTGGTTACTGGCCCCGCATTAATGCATAAGACGTGTTTCTCCCCTTTCTATCTCGCTTCCGTGCCACTTTCCTATCGGGAACTCTAGCCCGAATCTCCTAGCTTCCTATTTCTAAGAATTGTTGAAGACCTGGGGTCTGACACTCCCTTCCTAAACTCCTCTACGTATGATCTGATCTGAAAATTGATTAGGGAAAAAAGAAGCAAACTTGAAAATTCGTGGTTTTTGCAGATGCTGCAATACTTTTGCATACTACTGTAGATGAAAGGCAATTGGAAACGAGCCCACAATAGCCAGCAAGTACACATACGCAAAGCTGGTGATTCGCAAACCGCTCCACACTCGTGGTGGAAGCCTAGATATTTCCAAACTGCTTTTTGCACTGCATGATGCAGGTAAATAAATGCGAATTTACAAGAATGCTGCCATTTCAAGTTTTTAAATTTTACAAGTTTCGACAATACCCGATAGGCAGATTGTTTCATCATAATTTGAAGCATGGAAACAATCATTCGAAATCCTGAAATTAAAAGAAAAAGGCTTTTTATTAGATAATGAAAATAGTAATTCCAAAATAAAATTCATATTTCACAGCATTTGTAAACTCATAGAATGACTTAACTTTATAAACCATTTCTCGTCTGCATGCTTATCCTAGAAGCGCTAAACAAAGGACTATCTTGGATTTTATCTAAAACAAGAACTCAACAATTGTAGCGAAAATTTAATTTACTTCGATAAGTTCTCTTAAACACAAAAGTTAATATATTAACTCGTAATTTATCACCCAATAAATTAGTTTACTCTCTTTAGGAAATTTTCAGTGTACATCAAAAGTTAATTTAATTATTTGCATCGCACAACCAAAGTGGCATTCAGATTTCCAATAAGATACTAGAGTCGTGCTGGTTAAGATCCCGGATGCCAGCTATTCCTGCCTTTCATTTAATTTTAGTGATGGACTTTGTTTTAAATCGTGAAAGCAAAATTAATTTTGATGCCGAGGTACCTAGATTGCACACTTTTATGACATAAACATCGCACCTTAGATAAACAACACAGGGGTTAATAAATTTATGCTGACAGTATTATTCATGAGAAACTTAACTTTCATGGAAGAGCAAATAGAAAGCCCTTTTAAGTAGCTAAAGGGGCGAAACAATTCGTTGCGTTCTTTGCACTGCATGTTTCCCTATTCCGGGCAGTTTCATCATATGTAGTTCACACACATATAGACCGCGGTGGCTGATTCTAGTGAAGCATTCCAAAACTGTTCAGGCATTCCAATTCGTTTAAACCCTCCTTTTCGTTAAGGAAGTAATCAAGTGTCTTTCAAGGAAGGCGAAAGAAACCCTAAAAATCTCCCTTTCAGAATAAACAGGGATCAAACTTTCAAGTTCAATTCTCACATTATCAGAACAATTCTATGCAACTTAATAAAGTAAGATTTCAGAAACCAGATTTTACAGAATAATGGGAACAATTTTCAAAATTTATGCAAAACAACAATTAGAAATACAATGTATGTAACATTACGTGAAATAAAATTTTAATTTTTGTGTGTATGTTTGTGTATTACGAACTTCAAATATTAGAAGCTTTCGTGTTTCTCGTATTTAGCCGTGCTCCAAGTCCATTAGGTAATGTAGCGGGTGTCTCGGTGGCCGAGAGGTCAGAGGCACGGGCACGTGGCATGTCATGCTATTCGGGCTTGTGCTGGGGGTCTCGGAGAAAGCAGGGCCTTAAATTAGCGACGAGAAAATATCTACAGATAGACAAAGACGAGATTCTTTAAATCCAAACGTAAAGAAATGCAGTGAAACTTGTTAACACTGATGTTGAAGGACAGAATACGCTTTGCAAGTTGGACAAGATTTTATTTCATACAGGTGCTTTTTTATTTCATACAGGTGCTTTAAAAGAAACGAAATATTAAAGCTTTACAGAGAGACCACCAGTCTTTTGCGTAAGCTACAAAAATTATTCCGAAATATTCTAAAGGGTAATTTATATTCATCGAATAATTCTTGTTTCCGTTAAAGATATCACATTGAACTTCATAATTTTCGTGTAATATTGATAAAAATATTCATAAAATTAATTCAGAAATTTTTAAATCTCTGCACATATAATTTTTGTTTTCTTAGTACATTATTTAACCTGTAAACATAAGTTGACTTTAACAGACAATAAGTAGCACCGGCAATGCCGTTACTAAGCAGGCCAAAAAGTGCACAGGCCCTGAATAGAACTGTCTTGTGATAAGTGACGGTATAAATAAAATATCCTGAGTATTTCATGAAACAAACCGCTTTTTTGATCCAGTCCAGTTAATAATGTTTGTTATTAAGCAGCCTTATATCGGTCAGTCATGATTAGAAGAGCATCTTTTAAAAATGAGGCTAAAAAGTTCTTTTTAAAAATGTGCACCCGGTTGAGTGAGGAAGGGAGAACTGGTCCAAAGATCAAGCCTCCCCCTTCCTCACGTCACCAGAGCTCCCGTCAAGGTTAGTAAGAAAATGACTTTCGGGCGCGCACGCACGTCTTCGCTTTGTCGGCTATTCTATGTAGTTTTATGATTCAGCATCCGTACCTGTGACGTTAGTGAGCAAGGGCGGACTAGTACTGCACAATCAACATAATTAGGTCGATGAACTAACTCTGGAAAATTCCGATTCAACGTAATAGCATAAAATATATTAATTATGATGATGTAATCAATGAATTTGCGGAAACAAAAGCCCGAAAACTGCAATTAAAAATAATTTTCATTTATAAATACCTGTGAATTATCTCGTATATTTCTTGTGTGCACAATTTTTTTTATAAAAAATTGTTATATCGTATTTGCTTTCAAACGATTAGTTAAAAAACCGCCTAGGTAAGTTAATTATTTATTCACAAGAAACACATAATCGCTTTCGAGGCTCTCAAATTGGTCTCATCGTCAGGTGTATAAAGTTAAAGCATTAAAAACTACACTTCATATAATCAGAGGTTTTAAAAACATGTACGACACAGTCGTAAGTCGTAGATGACACGTATGATCAAGCGAGTGTCAGCCAGATTCTGCAGGCAAGGTTTTACACGGTTTCCCGGTCTTGGGGAAGATAACCATACGCCACGTTGGGTCGCTTCTGTAGCAATGAGGTGCGTCCAAGGTTGAGGAAGGATAACAGGTTGATCGTCGTTACAGCATAATTCCCAGTGTTTTTGAATAATTAAAGCTTCCCCGTATCTCAAGATCCACCCATATATATATATATATATATATATATATATATATATATATTGTTTATTGCAGACGACAGTGAGCAACTCAGAGGGCTATAAACAGTCGCCCGTCCCTAATTTAGGGCCACTAGTTACAGGGAAGGGTGAGAGGCAGTGCCGTAAGACAAACAAATCTTCCGCGCCTCACCGCGTTTCAAACCTGGACCCATCTCAGACGAATGATCAGAAGTCCTCTCTTAGACCACTGCGCCACCGGCGCGGCGTTCACTCATTAGTAAAGCCAGTTATTGCTTTTGTCATTCCAAAGGGGTCTGTACTGTTCATCTGTGCCGACTCTTGTTAACACTGCTGACCGGGTCTCGCGTTTGATCTTGCGTTGATGTTCTAAAAGTCGGATTCGTAGACGTCCTTTTGTACTTCCCAAGTATTTAGTGTTAATGTCTTCCACTTCAAGATTCTTTTTAACAAGAGGTATCATGTATATACAGGCAGACGTTAGGATATTACATGAATCTCTGTCTTTTCTTATATATGTGAATACGTTTCTCGTAGGTAAGCCAAAACTCATTGAATGCTTATGACAAGCTGCCGCAATAGGTCTGTAATCGCTGGGATGTATGTCATCGAACCAAGATACTCGTACTTAAGTTTGTTTGACAGGAAGTAAGGTTGTACATAATGTTTGGTATATATAAAAAAATTTTTATTAACCTATCGATGATAATGGGATTAAAGTTATTATTACGCGCGAGTTCCTTAATTTTCTTCAATTCAGCAGTCCTCCAAGTCTCGGAGAATTACAAATGCAAGCTCTTCTTTACATTAGCATGAAGAGTTGCTAATTTTTGATGGTAAGGATAAATTAGGAACTAGGTGAAAAAATGGTGGCATCGGTGGGTTTCCTAAAGATGGAATAACTAATGTTATTTGAAACAAGATCTCTATGTAACAACAGATCAAGAAAAGGTAGTTCGCCGGAGGACTCTAATTCACAAGTACATTTTATGGTGGGTATGACAGTTGACAATTCAGAACAGAAGTCCTGTAAATATTGTTCACCATAGTTCCAAAAAATATAAACATCGTCTACATAACGTATATAGAGGAGAGGTTTCAGAGGGCAAGATTGTAAATCCCTGCCCGCTAAATCATGAATAACGATTTCTGCTAAGTGATGTATCTAACAGAATGGGAACGTTTATGTAACTTACTTAAAATGGTTGGAACTTGTGGGTTCATGCGAGGGTTAGCTGCTAATTGTAACAAGTCTGGTGAATAATCATGGTTTTTCAAATAACTTAATTCCCTTAACATTTTGTCAGTGGGATCTGATTTACAAACCATATGAGGGATTTCTTCTACAGCTTGCATCAAACGAAAGTGATAATCGTCATGATGATAATTTGAGAAGTCTTTTCTGCAGATAAGATATATCTATTTCTGTTCTTCTGTAATTCCATAAGAGCAATTTGATCTTGAACAAATTCCTTGCACTGGGGTTTCTTATTTCTTTTATTACTAGTTACCAAATTCTTCTTTATGTTACTCACAAAAATTAGGTACAAAATATTACTAATTAGGTACAAAACTGTTAATAATAAAAAGAAAATTTGGTAACTAGTCGCAAAATAAAGAAACCCCAACAGAAGGAATTTATTAAAGATCAAATTTCTCTTGTGGAATTAAAGAATAAAGATATATCTATCTTATCTGCTGATAAGACTTCTCAAATTATCATCATGAATCATGAAGATTATCACTTTCGTATGATGCAAGCTGTAAAGGAGATACCTCACATGCTTTGTAAATCAGAGAACACCAACAAAATCCTAAGGGAATAAAGTCATTTGAAAAACCATGGTCATTTACAAGACTTGTTACAATTAGCAGCTAACCCTCTCATGAGTCCTCAAATTCCAACCCTTTTTAGTAAATTAAAGTTACATAAGCCTTCCCATCCTGTTAGACTCCTTGTGTCAAGCAGGTCTAACCCTACATGAAATTTGGAAATTGCTCCACCACAACTACTTAAGCACTTGGTTCAGGACTGCGCCGTCTCAATTCACAGTATCGAAGCTGCAGTATCCAAACTGAAACCTTTTGGCTCCCAAGGACAATAATTTCTGATGGCCCTTTTAGACATTGTTTCCATGTACCCAAATATCCCTGTTCGATTTGCTCATGATATTATAACATCCAAACTTGAGAATTCCTCGCAGTTTACTTCTCTGGAAATTTACTCAATATTATCTGCGTTACCACTCGTCCAAAACAGTACCTATTTCAAATATCACAATGTTATTTACAAACAGCCTCAAGGGACACCAATTGGGTCCCTTTTGTCACCATTTTTAGCAGAGATCGTGATTCAGCGGATAGGGATTTACAATCTTGCCCTCTGAAACCCCTTCTCTATGTACGTTATGTAGCCGATGTTTGTATTTTTTGGAACGATGGTGAACAATACTTACCGGACTTTTGTCCTGAATTATCAGCTGTCATACCCACCATAAAATTCACTTGTGAATTAGTCATCCGGCGAACTACCATTTCTGGATCTGTTGTTACATTGAGATCTTGTTTCAAAAAGCATTCGTTATACCATCTTTGGGAAACCCTCCTGTGCCCCACTTTCCTCATTTCCTCCTTGCCATCAAAAATTAGCAACTTTTCATGCTTATGTAAAACGATCTTGCACTTGTACCTCACACAAGACATACAGGGCTGCTGAATTGGAGAAAATAAAGGAGCTCGCACGTAATAATGGCTTTGATCATATTATCATCGATAGGTCAATAGCTAGATATACCAACACTTTCTGTACAACCTTACTCTCTGTCATGAAAAAACACTTAAGCATCTAGATCCGATGCCATACATCCCGGCGATTACGGACTTACAGCGGCAGGCTTGTCATAAGCATTTGATGAGTTTTGGCTTAGGAACGAGAAACGTTCATATATATAAGAAAAGACAGATTCACCTAATATCCTAACGTCTGCCGGTATATACACTGGCGGAAAGTGAAAAAGAGCATCAAGAAGGAGACGTCTGATACCAACGAAATTTATACAGCATAATAACGGAATACAGAGGATAACGTGATCAAAACATTATGTCAAAATACTGCTGTATTTGCTGGTAAACTGAAAAATAACATTTCCATGTAACATGGCTAGTACGAGGTTGAACCGCCACGAACTGTGTCACACTGTGCAATTCTGGCATGGAGTCTGTCGTACAGATGTTGGACGTAAGTTTGGGGTATTTAATTCCAAGCATCCTCAACATGGACGCGTAAATTGGGGATGGTCGTGGCTGGCCGTGGAGACCGGATAAGTCGTTGTCCCATAACATCCCACACCTGCTCAGTGGGGGAAAATCCGGTGAACGTGCAGGCTATGGAAGCTGTCTCACACCCTGAAGTGCATGTTGCGTTGCACGTGCCGTGTATGGACGTGCGTTATCTTGCTAGAAAACACCACGATGGACCGACCGTACAAATGGCACAACAACAGGCTGAATGATGTTGATGTAGGAGGTGCTGTTTAACGTACCTAGTACAAACACTAGTTATGTACAGGAGTGATAGTTGATCACTCCCCACACCATGAGACCAGCTGTAGGCCCTGTGTGTTGCTGGCGGATGCAAGATGGGTGGAGACGCTCCCCTGTGCGTCTGTGAACACTCATACGGCCATCGGAGGCTGCCAAGCAGAATCTGCTTTCATCGCTGAACACGACAGATCGCCATTACGTTCTCCAGTGCAGACGTTGGCGACACCACTGCAACTGTTCTTGACGGAGGGCTGGAGTCAGAGGTGCACATGCCAGAGGCACACGTGCACGTAGTCCTGCATCCAGTAGACGGTAGCGGATTGTTCGCACAGTCACCTCAGGTTCAACAGCAGCTCGGATATGCGTCGCAGTGGATGTTCTGCTTGACAACGCCGCTCTTCTTATGCGTCAATCGGTCCGCTCATCAGTCCCTCTGTGACTTCCGGTTCCACGTCTTCTCGTGTGGGAATGTTTCTCGGACCATCTACGCCACCATCGTACTACCACGGATACTTCCCGTCCAATTCGCTTCGCTATAAGACGATACGACCACCCGGCCTCGCGGAGTCCGACTAGACGACCTCGCTCAAAGTCCGATAACTGCTGAAATCGTACACGTCTTCCATGTCCAGGCATTGCAGCTTCTGCAGGTTCTTCGCACGTGTCCGTACGCCGACGACTGATTACATTCACTTCGCCGTACTTTTTAAATACCACCGACGATAATTTGCATATTATGCCGTGCTGTGGCGTAAGCGCTCACCGCTTGGTCCCGAAATTAACATCACACCTACGTAAACTCGACCCCATTAACATATGTAAATTTCATGATCGTCCGCCAATTTCTTCTTGTTCTTTTTTCACTTTCCGGCAGTGGATATATCGTTCCTCTTGTTAAAAAGAATCTTTAAGTGGAAGACATTAAAACTAAATATTTGAGAAGCACAAAAAGACGTCTACGAAATAGATTTTTAGAGCATTAATGCACGATCAAACGCGAGACCCGGTCAAGAGTTTTAACAAGACTCTGCATAAATGAACAGTACAGAACCCTTTGAAATGACAAAACTAATAACTGGATTCACCAATGAGTGGACCTATGTGATACGGGGAAGCTGTAATTATTCAAAAACACTGGGACTCGTGCTGTACCGACGATCTACCCGTTATCCTTCCTCAACCTTTAACGTACCTCATTCATACAGAG
Organism: Macrothele yani; assembly: GCA_039090855.1. Classification (NCBI taxonomy): domain Eukaryota; kingdom Metazoa; phylum Arthropoda; class Arachnida; order Araneae; family Macrothelidae; genus Macrothele; species Macrothele yani. The sequence continues at coordinate 162,663,555 of CM077029.1, read as the reverse complement.
GCGAGCCAAAGCGACTCATGTTTGTTATCTTCGCCAAGACAGCAAAACGTGTAAATACAACTCAACTCGTTCTCAGCTCAGTAACCACGCCTTCAGAATTTGGCTGACACTTCTATTGGATCATATGTGTTGTTTACGACTTACGACTGTTTTCGAAACCTCTGACTATATGAAGTGCAGTTTTTAATACTTTAGCTTTTTACACCTAAAAGATAAGACAAATTTGGGAGCCTCGAAAGCGCTTATGTGTTTCTTGTGAATAAATAATTAACATGCCCTGACAGTTTTTTAAATACTTTTTGGATCCACTCGTGTGTATACCCTTTCAACCAGGATTACTTGGTTAACTCCTCGTATTATAGCTTTATTGAATGATCTTGTATATTTCTTGTGTACACAAAAATTATTATTTATAAACAATTGTTATCGTATTTGCTATTGTTATCGTAAAGTTATGTATTTTCTATCACAACTTACAATAAAATTTCAGGGGCCCTAAAAATAAAACTTTGCACAGGGCACATGAAAAGCTAATTAAGACACTGAGCACAGGGCACTGAAGAGAGGACCTTGGCTTGTCAATTTTTGACAGAAAATATTCACTTCATTTTCGCAACAAAATGAATTATTTTTAGCGTCACTTATAGCGTTATTCTCACTGACTGAGGAGAGATTTTAGAATAACGCATATTTCTTTTTTTTTTGCTGTAAAAACGACTTGTTAATATCACGGTGATCAGCTAAGCGTTGAACGCTGCTTTGCATTTTTAGCAGTTCGGGTCCCATATTCTGGAAGATGCGATATGTCCTTGCGCCACATATTCTTATCCGATTCTCTTTTTATGACATTAACATAATATTTTACAGTTTGCATTTTATGAGCACCTGTTTTAATTGGTAGATGTGTTTTCGTAATCATCGCTGCTGTCAGTCTTTGGATTATCTTGAATAATATCGTCTAAATTCTCTTAGGAAATTTCTATTGCTATATAAGCATCAGTATCACCATGAAACATTATTCACTGCTGGATGAAAGTCTCCCCAACTAAATTCAAAACCTTTTTATGTTTCGTACAAAGTCACTCCAGCGTGGTTAGAACTTCATCCACCCATCTCGTATGTGATCTTCCGGGTAATTTTCCTGTTCCTTAGTATCCAGTCTAGTATTTCATTTGTCCTACTGCGGTCAGTTTTTTCAGCAATACGTCCATCTCATTGCCACTTGAGGGTCTTCTCTTGTGTTTTCCAAGTTGCAACGGAGGTTTAAAGTTATGTAATGGGGTACTCGTCCGATTACACAGTATTACACAGTATAGACGACCCAGAAATACCTCCTATTGTCAAAACAAATGTAAAATAACTTTATTACAAGCATAATGGCACATTTATCAAATAATACAACATACACTCATTGTCATAAAAATCCGCGCACCAATAAAAGGCGGTGCTATTAACGTAAAGCTGGGTGAACGGCTACGGGGAGGACATATATGCAAATAATTAAAGTTTTGTACAATTCCGCATGCCCGCGCGTCCAAGACTGGCGCTGTAATCGCAATTATTGGGGCTTATAAGGCGCCACGCAGGGGACTCCACATCCGTCTCAAAGTGCACGGTAAGAGAAAGGTGAGATCCCTGAGCGATAGACATGCCGAGGAGCCGCCGCAGATGTGCGTACGAGCAACTGACGGAGTTTGAACAAGGCCGTATCGTCGGGATGAGAGAGGCAGGGTGGCCGGCGCGTCGAATCGGTCGCCATTTGGGCCAGTCGGACAGTACGGTGCGATTGTGTTGGCAGCAATGGACACGCGAAGGCACCGAGACACGGCGGACTGTCTCTGAACGACCCAGAAATACCACCAACAGAGAGGACCGTGGGGTTGTGAGAGGGACACGCACAGATGAAACGACATCCTTGTCCAATATCCAGAGACATGTGGCGGTTGTACAAGTGACTACTGTGTACACCAGAACAATTTCCAGACGCCTGGCAGAGGCAAATCTGCATTCTCGACGGCCCTTACGTTTTCTGATATTAACACCTGACCATCGTCGGCGTCGATTGCAGTGATGTCAGCTGCGAGGAACTTGGAATGTTTCGGACAGGCGACATATTGTGTTCAGAGACTAATCCCGCTTCTGTATGGGAACGGACGACCACCGTGTCAAAGTGTGGAGGATCGTAGGTGATCGCTACCATCCCAACCTCCCTGTACAGCGGCACAAGTGCTGAACTGCCGGCGCGATTGCTTGGGGCGCCATCGCGTATGACAGGCGGACTTCCCTTGCAGTAATCAGATGCACGTTGACAGCCCAGCTTTGCGTACAAGAGATCCTGCGGCTCTATGTGCTGCCATTCCGGGAGGGGAGGCCGGGAGTCATTTTCCAACAAGGTAACGCCAGTCCCCACACGACTAGAGTTTCCCAAGACTTTCTACGTCATACTTTGAAGCTTCCGTGGCCTGTCAGATCGCCTGATCTTTCTCCCATCAAGCACGGGTGGGGCTAGATGGGACGCCAGCTTTCTCCATGTCCCAGTGTTCGTGATTTAGAGTGTCAGTTTCAAGAAGTGTGGGCCAATCTGTCCCAGGATAGCATACGGCGTCTCTTAGACTCCATGCCGGACCTTATCACAGCATGCATCCCAGCATGAGGTGGTCCCACGTGGTACTATCGCTGACCTTATGTGTACCGTATTTTCGCGGTAAATCGTCCTGCTGCTTTGATATTGTAATCACTTCTGTCCTTGGTATGTATCATCTTACTACTAAAATTTCATTTCAATCAGACACCTCCTTCTTGGTGCGAGGATATTTATGACAATGAGTGTATATTCAATGTCTCTGAATGTCTTTCTTAGTTAATGTCCATTCTTCGACCCATAAGTAAAACCTAGAAGGATTCATTGGTTAAACAGGTTTTTTCTAAATACAATGGGAAATTCCTCTTGAAAATTGTACTTTTTCTTCCAAAAGCTTTCCAACAAAGTTTTGTACGGCTATTTATATCGCCTATGTGGCCTTCAGTGTGCATTTGTTGCCCAAGGTAAATGTAGATATCGGTTATGTCCAACTTTTCCCCATCAATCGATAAATCTTCATTTCTTGTATAAGCACACTACATCAATTTTGATTTTTATAAGTTCATCTAAAATCAACTTGTTCTTTTCAGGAAATTCTTGGATCATACACTTGTAGCTCTGAGACCATACTTGCAAAAATAACGATGTTGTCTGTTAAACGAGGTGGATTAAAACAATCCCCGTTAATTTTATTCCTTCGTCTTTCCAGTCCAATGATTGGAAAGCCTGCAATGTTGCATTAAAGCGTCTAGACATACAGTGTCATCTTCTCTCACTCCTTTTAAAATTTTGTTCATATACATCATATTTGTCAATCATTATCAATTCACTGCTGGATGAAAGTTTCCCTAAGTTTCTTTCACAATGGTCTGCCTTGTGCCAGTCTCCTTCATGTCACTCCTGTATATTTTGGGATTTCATCCGCCCATCTCTCACGTGGTCTTCTTTTGGGTCTTTTTCTGTCCCTTGGAATGTAGTCTAAAACTTAGCTTGCCTATCGGTGGTCCGTTCTCCTAGCAATATGCAATATCATCCTGTTAAGAATAAAATCCCATTGCCATTTCAGGGATTTTACCCTTATGACGAAGTCTTACATTTTTGGCATGTTTCTTATCCATGAGTTCCTCTTCTTACTTTCCCATGTTTTACCAAACATGTATCTCTCCATGCTTCTTTCAGTTGTGTTCAGTCTTTGTCTTTTTAGTTAAGGTCCACGTTTCTGCTCCATACGTAATCACTGGAAGAATGCAATGATTAAACATTTTTCTTTTAAGACATATTGGCGTATCGCTTTTTAAAAATTGCTAATGGCATCCTGCTTTTTCCCAAAGCTCTCCAACCAAGATTTATACACCGATTAATTTCTTCACCAATGTGACCTTCACTTATATTTGCTGTCCAAGGTAAATGTAGGAATCCGTTATCTCTAGCTTTCCCCCAGGAATTGATAAATCTTCATTTCTTGTAAAAGCATTGTACATCAGTATTGTTTTCTCAAAGTTTGTTTTTAATCCCAATTCTTTACTCTTATCAGCAAGTTCCTGGATCATAATCTTCATCTCTGAAGGGTTTGTTGCAAAAATGACATGAGCAATTTTTTTTATTCAAATCTTTGTTTGTTCATATACACTGAAGTGCCAGCAAAACTGGTATAAACGAGCTTATGCAAAATACATAGAAACTTCATCTATGCACGTACTCGGTTGCCTCCGCCAGTGCGTATATAAAGCAACAGACATCCGTGCCAGCTGTCAGAGCTATTTTCGGCATGAGAATGTCAAGTAATAACGATTAAAGCGATTTTCAATTCGGTGTCATAGTTGGCGTCCGTGAGATGGGCCATGGTATTTCGGAGGTAGGAACGAAGTTCGGGAATTTTCACGGACGACCATTGCAAGGGTTTACCGTGATTAAAAGAATTCTGGCAAAACCTCCAACCTACAATACCAGTGTGGCCGTAAAAAGACATTGGGTGAACGTGACCATCGTCGGCTATCAAGAATTGTTTCACGCGATCGGTATGCAACACTCTCGCAGGTATCATCGGAATTCAATGCTGGAGCCTCAACAAGCATGAGCGTCCGGACTGTGCAACGTGTATCCTGCACGATATAGGCTTTGTGAGCCGACGCCCAACTCGAGTCCCCTTGATGGGTGCTCGACACAGAGCTTAGCTCCTTGCTTGGTTACGGCAACACCGCCACTGGACACTTGATGACTGGAAACAAATAGCCTGGTCTGACGAGTCGCGTTTCCAAATGTGTCCGGAAGATGGAAGGATTCGTTTGTGGCGCAAACCCCATGAAGCCATGGATCCCGCCTGTCAGCAGGTAGCTGAACCGGCTGGTGTGTGTGTGGGGGGGGGGTTGTAATCGTATGGGTGTGCTTCGCTGGACTTCACCGGGATCCCTGGTACGTCTACAAACGTCTGTGAGCCGGCCAACACTATGTGCGCAACCTTTCTGACTAGGTGCACTCGTTCATGTCCTACATTCCCACCCACGTCCCCAGATTTGAACGTGATAGAACACATTTGAGATGCCATGCAACGCGCTATCGAACACAGGAATCCGAGACCTCTGAATACACCCAATTTATGGAACGCTCTGCAGGAAGAAAGGTGTGCATTACCTACCACATATTTCCAGAAGCTATTGGAGTCCATGCTCCGTCGTATTTCTGCAGTCCTGCGCTCCCGTGGGGGACCTACCAAGTATAAGACTGGTGTACCAGTTCTTCTGGCACCTCAATGTACATATATCCACGTATTCATTCGCACTTAAAGCGTCAACTTTAGCTTTTTCCGCTTTAAGCGTCAACTTTAGCTTTTTCCGAAGCAGTATTTCAGCTGTTACGTTTACTGTCATCATACCCAATTTATTTTTTATCAGTACTACTTCACTCAGGGATTTTTGCTTTCTTGAGGCTGCCTTATTATCTCTGGCTTCATTTCACAACATTCAATGAAGAGCCACGTTACATCATCAAAAAAGTTTATACATTTTGTCAGTTCGGTAGCACTTGCAGCAATTTGTGTTTGCTAGTAATGATGGCATTACTACAGAGGGTTTTCAGATTTTTTGGAACGTTTTTGATAAGAAATTGCAGAAAATAAAGAATTGAAGCTGGTAACAGCGGGTAAAACGAACACGAAAGAAACATATGCTGGAGTTAAATAAAATCTGTTTAGAAACTGGCGCATACAAATCAACTGTGGATAGAAGGTAATGATTTGCTCTTTACGAAGAGAAACATTAGTAATCTCTAATTAGAAACAACGCTGTATAAAGCATGGGAATAGCATTTTTAAATGTAAAATAAGCAATATTGTTAATAATAGAGGGAAAAGCCGACAAGCATTGCTTTTAGCAAGAAAAAAGAACTCCAAAAGAAGGTACATACTTTTACGACTTTTTCAAAAGTAAGGTCTCTCTGGTCGTAAAAGAAAATCCTCCGAACCAAAGAACAATCGCTAAGTCGTTCAGAATCTCAGGATAGACTGCAGACAAGGTAATAAACAAAGATTTGAATCTGAAAAAATCAATGTTCTCCGCCTTTTGTCTAGACACGTGGCAAAGCGCAAAACACGAGAAAGATTTATTTATGAAAATCACATAGGCGGAGATGCATGGAATTTTATTGTGACTGCTTATGAAACATGGATCTATGTAAACGACTGTAACAAAGGAAATCAATTAACTATCGCAAAAGAGTTGAAAAAGACTTACAAATTTGTTTCCAAGAATCCAAAGAAAGTTTCAGTAAAGGATTCATGATTATTGCTGGGTTCTTGTTCAATGGGAAGCTGCAGTTAAGAGAAGTGAAAAAGAATGTTAAAAGCAATTGTTCATATTATCAAAGTAATGTTTTAACTCCTATATTTAAAGAAGAAATGCGTATCATTCCTTTATCCACAGGGCGTTCGAAGAGTAGGATTACCACTCTATTTCTTGAAAAAATGAAAAAAAAAAAAATGAGACTGGTATCAAGTCTGTAGGTTTTGCTCACATTTCTTCAAAGTCCGCTGATGTGAGACCAATGGTCTACTAAAAATAGCACTTTCTAAATGCAGATCTAAAACAATGATTGGACTATGGAAAGCAGTGGAAGAGGATTGGAATAAAATACCACTACCAATTTTAAGAAATTCCCTGTTATCTTGAAAATGCAGATGTAGTTCCATAATCCAGAGAAAGGGCTGTCATATAGAACAGTTCAGAAAGCAATAATGGTATTTTAAACATTAATTATATTGCTGGAAAATCATTTTAAACATGTATGAATGTCCTCTGTATTTTACGGTAAAGTATTTTTGTTCTGCGAATGATTCCTTGAGTAACTTGTAGTGTCCAGTGGCAGCCACGCTAGATTAATGCAGTTGGTCAGTCGAAGGATTTGCAATTTTAATCACTTTGTCTTCATACGTACCTTTACGACGAAAGCTGACTAGCATTCAAAGTATAGGACATCATGGTGCACCGTCTTTAGCCATCTGTCCGCCAGTTCTTAGATTCCGTGGCGGTAACAGTTCTTGTCCTTCGAGATGAAGAACTCCTTCACCCCTGCTGCCACCTCCTCCAGGTTGTTGAAGTGCCGCCCGTGAAAGAAGTTGGCCATGGACCAGAACAAGTAATAATTCGACGGTGCAAGGTCCGGACTATATGCTGGGTGTGGCATGAGTTAGATGCCCTCAATGTCCTGGAGTTGTGACCGCGTCGTTCGCTCGGTATGAGGCTGAGCGTTGTCCAGCTGTAGGAGAGAGCGCTTTACGTTCACTAATGTCGGTTACTTCTCCTCCAAAACAGTATATAGAGTAAAAGTTGGCGTTGATGGACAGACCGTCTGGAATTCGTAATGGATTATCCCCTCGAAATTCCACCAAACACAGAGTGCTCGAAACTTCTACGTTTGGCAAAAGGTTCTGAAAGCTGGCCCGGGCTCAATCACTGCCGTTGTGTGCTAGGATTACAGAAATGGACCCACTTGTCACCTCATGTAACAATTCGCTTGGCGAAACGTACATCGCGCGAGTTTTCTAGGAGTTCCATGCACACTTCCACTCGGCGGTTTGCTTCAGCTGGCGTCAGTTCGAGAGAGACAATGCGGCAGCTCCTGTAGACCTTGCCGAGGTCCTGAAGGTTACGATCCATGGTGGACGACGTCGAACGGTACGTGATGACACAGGTTGTTGCGCAACACACTCTAATTCGTGTGCTAACGTTCGTGATGGGGCGGTGTGAGCCGTTAATGCCCGCCGCACAAGATGCCGGTCCTCTCATTTGATAATCCATTACGAATTCCAGACTGACCGTCTGGAATTCGTAATGGATTATCCCCTCGAAATTCCACCAAACACAGAGTGCTCCAAACTCCCACGTTTAGCAAAACGTTCTTGAAGCTGGCCCGGGCTCAATCACTGCCGTTGTGTGCTAGGATTACAGAAATATACCCACTTTTCATCTCATGTAATAATTCTCTTGGCGAAACGTACATCGCGCGAGTTTTCTAGGAGTTTCACGCACACTTCCACTCGGCTGTTTGCTTCAGCTGGCGTCAGTTCGAGAGAGACAATGCGGCAGCTCCTGTAGACCTTGCCGAGGTTCTGAAGGTGACTATCCATGGTGGTCTGTGATATGCCCAGCTCGCCTGATAATCTTAAAGGGCTGGTTGTCGGATTTGCCTCTACGGCCTAGCGCACGACTTCCGAATTCATGGTTCGCGCCCTACCTGACCTTGGCTGATCGTCGAGGTTTCTGTCACCTGTGCAAAATACCTTGAACCATCTGGCTGTGGTCCACGGAACCTTCCCCTTTCGCATGAAAAATGTTTCTTGTTGCTTGAGCAGCGTTATGGCCGAGTTCAAGGTCGTAAAGCAAAATTTCCCTAATTAGTCGGTTTTGGCTGTTCATCTTTCAGACGTTCCAACCACAGACAAAACGACGACATGCAGTGCTGTTCACGGAAAGGGCTACTACTTTGTACCCTTTCGACTGACTGCAGTGGGCGACTTGAACTAGTTTAAACACGTGACATACCCGCCGCAGCACATGCGTTTGTGCAAGTATTGCAAAACTTTCGACTCACCTCTGTATTGGCTAGTTCAATATGCCAACAGCGTTTGGGTGTCTTCAAGAAGTAAAACAAAAGGTCACATTTGTTTCATTTATGAGCTAAAAGCCATCATTTACCCCTCCATAGTGATTGCTGTCATTCAGGATTTCTTTTTCGCTTTCTACTCAACTAATAGCCTTTTCCTGTGTTAAATTCAAATAACGCTATTCTGCAGACCTACCACCAGTGAAAAGGAAATCACTGAAGTAGTATCATTGTCCTATGTAATTTACGGAATATAAGTGTACTACCTAGTGCTATATAGGTAGTATAAGTATCCTATATCGTTCTGGTCGTCCAGCAAAAAGATCCCCTTTGTGAAGCCTCACTTTGGGAGCAGATACCACATTTCCTGTATCTGGAGCAAGGGCAATTTGCAGCTTTGTCGTCGTAGTTGACCTGTGTCTCTGTGCAGTTAATCGAAGGAATCGGTCATCGATAAAGACTATAGCTCTAAGCCTTGCTTCACTGTGTTCGGGAAGCTGACAGCGTATTTGCAATTGGGCCCAGTCTGTGGACCACAGAATGTCTCTCATGCAGCCATTTTGGAACTTCCATTCACTTATGTCTGCTTCTAGTCTTCAGGTCGCTCTTCATCTCAGTCAATGAGTTAAATGATGTCCTGCAGGAATTAAACCAAATCTTCTATTTCCAAATCTTTTCTTTACACTTCAAAAACGATGTTACGCACTTCTCCGCGACAACCCATTTTATGCTGCTGGTCATTTGCTTAAACGGATGACATCCTCACTCTTCTGCATACAGTTCTCTAACTTCGGATTACATTTCACTTCATATACTAAAGTTTTGTGCATTTCCAACTTTTCTTTCACAAATCGCGACTTTTCCGATTTCTTCTTTAAAAAATGTTGAAAAGCAGTGTAGTTCAAGTTTTTTCATTGAGCCTTCTCCACTAATCTGCTTCAGTGCCTTCCAATTCTTACTCTCTCTCAACCTCCCACTTTAATCCTTAGTCTTCCTAAAGATATCGAACTTCTAAGTCTTGTGGTCTAGCGCAAGTATAGGGAAGATATGGTTTTGCATTCAAGCCACTCGTCTGCTCCACTTTAGTCGAACTTCAGTGATGTCTTCATCTTTGGTGGGTTTTTCAAGTTTGCAATCATATTTTCTCTACTTAATCTCTTCACTGTAAAATACAGGTCAATAAGTGTTTCCAGGTTCTTTTTTCAAACGCTTTGAACTCTGGTAGATCTTATTTCCGGATGTTCCATGCTTTCTATTGATACTAAACCATCGGAAATGTAGGTGTCCTCTAGAGTTGTATTTCATTTCTCTTTCGTATACTTTTTCATTAGCAAATAGTTTTTAATCCCACAAAACCCCATCAATCTCCAGCTCACGAAACGTTGTTTCCTAAAATACAAAACACCGAGCGAGACACAGAAAATGTGCCTCAGGCGGGGTCTCAAATGTCCCCGCATTCCTCTCCCCTTAAGGCGAGGGAGACACACAGGATTCGCTGGTCGAAGCAAACATTTCATCAGAGTTCACCTCCGTGAACTCTGATGAAACTTTTTCAACCATTCAACGAAATTGGAATGGTCTCAAAAGTAGGTCACTCTTAGTGAATGAGAAATACGGGATTATAACATTGTACAATACAAATTTGGAAGATATGAATCCGTTTATTGGTGTAAATATGACATGGATGTTAAATCAGATAATATCAGAAAACTTGAAAGTTCCGTCGTCCTAGAGCAGGTATTGAACTCGCGTCTCCCGGATACCACACGTCTACGCTACCCACTACACCACCCAGAACAACAAAGTTTCAAGATTCCGATTAATTTGAATATAACAATCGCAGGATTCGCTGGTCGACGCAACCGGTATTCATACATAGCAAATCTGGAGGTTTAGAATCCACTCCCGTGATTTGCCGGAGGCGCAGAATATCAATGAAATAAATATGGTTTCGGATGTATAACGAAGTAAATTTCTCCGTCATTTTTATCCACGCCGGAGCTCGAACCCGGATCCCCTCATTCCGGAATAAGTCACTATAACAATTGAGCTACGCGGCGTTCGTTCTGACTGCTATCTGCCTTTATGTCGTGTGCGTCCTGTTGGCAGGTACGTCACATCTCCCCCCCCCAAAGAGGGCCGGGGGCATGGCCCACAAGCCAGCCGTGACCATGAATCTTTGCAGGCAGCCATCCGCTGTAGAACGTGCACTTGAGAACTCCCAGTCAATCTAGTGTGTGGAATGCAACATCACACATTATTATTTTTCGAAGCGCTGGAGAAGGGATTCTCTTATTTTTCCTATCTGGCGGTGTGGAAAGAACATAACATCATTGCGAGATTTTGAACAGCCGGGTCATCCTAAAAGTTCGGGCTACATTATAACGAAGTAAATTTCTCCGTCATTTTTATCCACGCCGGATCCCCTCATTCCGGAATAAGTCACTCTACCAATTGAGCTACGCGGACGTTCGTTCTGACTGCTATCTGCTTTTATTATGTCGTGTGCGGCCTGCTGGCAGGTACGTCACAGATGTTAATGACTTTTCTATTGTACAATGGTGTAATCACGTATTTTATTCACTGACATTCTGCGCATCCGGGCAATTACGGGAATTAATTCTAAACCTCCAGATTCGCTATATATGAATGCCAGTTGTTTCGACTAGCGAATCCTGTGTTGGTTGTATTCAAATTATTAAGAAACTTGAAACCTTGGTCTTTCTAGGTGGTGTATTGGTTAGCATATTCGGGCGCTATACGGGTAACGCGGGTTCGATTCCTTTTACAGGAAGACTAACTTTTCAAGTTTTTGGATATTATCTGTAAGGTCACTGTGGTTTAATCACTCTCCTTTCATACAAAAATCGGGTTAGATTGCGCTTTGAGAATAGCTTCGGTCAGCATTGTTGTTTGATTTCCAAACTACATAAAACCAAAAATAATAAACATTCTTGCACTTTTTCGCCCATTTGTACTCAGTAAATTAGGCCGTCGTCGGTAGTACCAATGCTGGATCTTGAAAATAAACTCCAAAGTAGAAAGAAGAAATAAAACATATATAAGCCTAGCTTTATTTTTGCCTTCGTGCTTTTCAGGTATTTGAGATCACTGCGCCAAGATATTTAACCGGCTGGAGCAAATTAATTGGGAGATACCAAAATGGATTGAAATTAGCTCGAACGAATATATTCGCTGTTCAAAAACTGGGCCGCGCGCGACTGGAAAGAGTGAACCTACGCCTTAAAGAGTGAATTATGAATTAAATTTTGAATAACAAAGCGCATTACCCTTTGCTTTGCTATTCAAAATTTAACTTTTGGATGATCATTGGCAGTACTCCTTTCTGAATGATTACCCGATAAAAGGACTATAACATAAGGACAAATATATTTGAATCCCTTGTTTCTTCTCATTGCTATGGTGTCCGACTCATGGGGTCTAGACCTTCCTCATCACGCCATTGGTTTGGAGGAAGAAATAGAGGGGTGGGGGTGGAAGGGGTGGCGTTACTTCCGTAAATCGGCCTGCATATTAACATTTTGCTTTTGGGACCGTAGAAAATGTTGGGCACCATTTGTTTCAGGCAAATCGGCAGGGTTAACTGTCTCACGCTGTTGTAATTTTATTTCTTGATGCCCAGTTATGGTAGCTATACATAGGTCATCTGAACAGTGTTTCTCAAAACCAAGTTAGTAAAATTATGCAATGCATTTATTGTGATACGTTTTCCAACATAACAGAAATCATTACTCAAGTTATGAGGATAATGGCTGTGCAATAAATTTTGCTCCTGTGATCTGACCGATGACATTAAACAGAATTGGTTCAATATACCTCCCGAAAAACATATTCACTTTTTGTCGCAGTAGAAGCATTTGTATTCAAGCTATAAGGATAATGGCTGTGGAATAAATCTCACTTCTGCGCCCTGACCTTTGACCCCATGTCGATGATATTAAACAGAATTGGTTCGGTATACCACCGGAACAACAAAGTTTTGTCGCAATCGAAGCATTTTTATCTAAGTTATGACGCATAAATGCAATGGAATTCATCCGGCTCCTATTTCCTGACATTTGATCCCATTTCGCCCATTTTCAATAGCGCTCGTGCCCTACCACATACTAAAATTTCATAAAAATCGAACCATTTTTGCGTAAGTTATGACGCATAAGGACAATGGACTGGATCCCGTTCCTATGCCCTGACCTTTTACCCCGTTTTGCCCATTTTCTATAGGGGTTCGTTCCCAGGTGGTCCCCTACCACGTACTAGAATTTTCATCGAAATCAAGCCATCTTTACGTGGGTTATGATGAATAAATGCAATGGAATGGATTCTTCTCCTATGTCCTGACCTTTGACCCCATTAAGTCCAGTTTCAATAGGATTCGTCCCCAGGTGGTCCCCTACTACACACTAAAATTTCATTGAAATCGTACCATTTTTACAAGAGTTATCGTTCCGATGGACGGACGGACGGACGGACAGACAAAGCTTTAGTATATACGCTTCTTCAGCCTACTTATGGAAAGTGTAAAAAAAGTTGTTTTTTCTTCATTTATTCGTTCATTAACATTTCTTTGCAGAAATTTCAAGACACGAGAATGCATTTTTCAGCTGCTCTTTGTTTTCTGTTATAATCGCCATACCATCTGCATATGCTGAAAAACTAATTTTTGCGCCACTTTCACTGATCTTTACTCTTTCTAAGCCTTCCAACCGTAGGTCGAAGAAGCGTATATACTCCAGTTTTTTCCGTCCGTCCGTCTTTCTAAACGATAACTTGCGTAAATATCGTTCAATTTCAATGAAGTTTTACTATGTGCTAAGGGACCGCCTGGGGACGAACCCTATTTAAAATGGGTGAAGTGGGGTCAAAGGTCAGGACATAAGAGCGGGATGCATTCCATTGCCCTTATGCGCCATAACGTGCGTAAAAATGGTTCGATTTCGATGAAATTTTATTATGTGGTGGGGACCACCTGGGGACGAACCTTATTGAAAATAGATGAAATACGGTCAAAGGTCAGGACATGGGATTACGATCCACTCCATCGCCTTTATTCCATATTAAGGTGGAGGTCAAGCAGTTTTGCTTCCTAGACTTCCAATGGAAAAACTTTTGTGCAGATTTCCTTCACACTTAATGTGTTTGTTCCCAAAAACGAAAATTTGAACATGGATTAAAATACCTTCATATTATAACTTGGAATACTTAATATTTTCTAAAATATAACCATAATTATATTAATAATCAATAACTTTTCCTTTGGTGGTGTTGAAACCAGAAAAAGGATGGCGCGACCTGTACTTTGTAGCCAGTAGACAAACAAATGTTGGATTGCATAATTATGGTTATGTTTTATAAAATATTAAGTATTCCAAGTTATAAAATAAAGATATTTTAATCGATGTTCAAATTTTCATCCTTGGGAAAGCATTAATTGGGAAGAAAATGTGTACAGAATTTTTTCCATTCGAAGTACAGGAAGCGAAATTACTTGTCGTTCACCTTAAAAGAGCAATTCTATTATGTACGTAAATTTTATTTTGAAAACGGCTCTAAGGATTTTGATGAAAGTCGTTAACCTACCGTTTTCTGGTACTAGAAATCAATTTAGCTTGATCTCGACTTTAGGAAAATTTGCTTAGTGGGTTAAATAACCAGCCCGAATTACCAAGTTTTTAGTGTCATGGCGTCGTCCCATTAATGTTATCCATGCTTAGAAATCTTATGACTTCACACTCTCGCAATTCAGATGTTGGCGCGCGGTCACGCCATCTATCTCATTACGTCACGTGTTTTGATCCTATTAAAGTTTTATGACGTCACACACTTGTGAGCAGATGGTCGCGATTTTCATCTGCCTCATTACGTCACGCGTTGTGTGAGTATGTTCGTCCGCCCTATAACTCGCGTACAAATCGTTCGATTTCGATGAAATGTTAGTATGTGCTATGGGAGCATCTGGGAAGGAACCCTATTGAAAGTTAACGAAATAAGGCCAAAGGTCAGGACATATGAGCGGGATCCATTCCACTGTTCTTATGCGTCATAACTAACGTAAAAACTGTTCGATTTCGATTAAATTTTAGTATGTGATAGGGGACCACCTGGGGACCAACCTTATTGAAAATAGGTGAAATGAGGTCAAAGGTCAGGACATAGGAGCGGAATCACTTCCATCGCCATTATGCGTCATAACTTACGTAAAAATGTTTGGATTTGGATGAAATGTTAGTATGTTGCAGGGGCCTGCCAGGGGACGAATCCTATTGAAAATGGGCGAAATGGGGTCAAAGGTGAGGACACAGGAGCGGAATCAATTCCATAGCCTTTATGCATCATAACTTACGTACAATTGCTTCGATTGCGACAAACATTTACCATATTATTTCCGCGGTATACGGAACCAGTTCTGTTTAATATCATCGAAATAGGAACAAAGGTCAGGGCACAGGAGCGAGATTTATTCCACAGCCTTTATCCTCATAACTTGAGTAATGATTTCTGTTATGTTGGAAAGCGTATCATAATCAATGCATTGCATGATTTTACTAATTTGTTACGCTTTCCAACCGTAAGTTGAAGAAGCGTATATGCTCCAGCTTTGTCTGTCTGTCCGCACGATAATTCACGTAAAAGTGGTTCGATTTCGATGAAATTTTAGTATGTAGTAGGAGACATCCTGGGAAATAACCCTATTAAAAATGGACGAAATGGGGTCAAAGGTCAGGACATAGGACCGGGATCCATTCCATCGCCCTTATTCGCAATAACGTACGTAAAAATGCTTCGATTGCGACGAAACTTCATGTTGTTCCGGAGATTCCGGTCTAATATCATCGAAATGTGCGCAAAGGTCAGGGCACAGGAGCGAGATTTATCCCTCAGACATTATTCTCATAACTTGAATAAATGTGCTTCTATTGCAGCAAAACTTTAGTATGTTGTTCCGAAGGTATACTTAACCAATTCTGTTGAATATAATCGAAATGGGGTCAAAGGTCAGGGTGTAGGAGCCAGATTTATTCCACAGACATTATCCTCATAACTTGAGTAATGTTTTCTGGTATGTTGGAAAGCGTGTATCATAATCAATGCATTGCATGATTTTACTAACTTGTTATTGATAACGTATAGTATTCTGTAATAGAATAAAATGCAACTTTATACCCTTTCTAAGTCTCCCAAAATACACTAATACTAAGCTATATTCATGGAAAATGTTTTCTTCACTATGGGCAATAGAAAGCGTTCTTGAAGTTTCGACCTTTTGAAAACACTCAATAATTTTATTTCCTCATTTTAATTAAATATTTTGCCTGCTTCAGCATAACAAATAAGTAGAATAATACAGTAAATTAGTAATAATAAATTGCCTGTGGCATTATTTTTCTTAGAACAGTTTTTTAATTAATTAATATTTAAATAACGTGATAATAGAAGGAATTTAATACTTATTCTGGCATAAAATATTTATTATTACATTTCATAGTCTACGAAATACAAAAGTATATCTTTTAGACGATTTTTTGTGCAATAAAGAAAAGCGACTTTATTTGGTGGAATGTCATTTAACTGCTTTTGGGCAAATACAAATATTTGCAATAGTTATATTAATACATTCTCGGTAAATTATGTTTGTGTTTCTATAGTGTTTTTAATAAGGTCAGAAAGATAGCTGGCACCCTTGCTGAAACAAAATAATTTAAAAATATTTCAGGCTTTGCGAAAAAAGAAATTATATTACGAACGATTTTTGTAAGACAAACAAATATTTTTCGTTTTATATTATGCTATTAAATATGTTTTGTCTGAAGAAAATAAAAAAAGCTTTAAGTAAAATTTGGAAAAAAAAAAAAATCTTTTTTTATGGTTGGCATTGACTTTCTTGGAAGAAATAACAGAGATGTTAATCCTAACATTCCCTTTAAACCACTGCTGTGAACCTCGTAAAATCGTCAGAAAACGCGCTTTTAGGAGGTGGACGTGAAAACCCTCAGAGTCTTTTTCATTATTTATATCGTATTAAGTCAGCGTTCCCCCAAATCATCCACCGTTCGAAAGAGAATGCAATTGCCTCGAAATTATCGGTAATGAGGATGCAAAGTATCACTCGAGACATAAATATGACGTAAAAAATATGTTAAGCATAGGCAGACGTTTGATTTATTTTATTAGCTTGGAGTCAAGAAGTGCAAATTACGCCTCAGTGCTTAGGATTGGATAGACGAGTGCGATGTGGCCAAGAAAAGAAAAGTCTCCCTGTGATGGAAATACGGAGATAGCTCTGTCGCCTCGAAGAATAACTTATCTCTTAATCGAAAAAACATAAATAACAGCCGTAACTCGTCTCGCATAAGGTGATATAAATTGCGTGATAAATTCCCGAGCAATATTAGCCGGTGATTTATCGACATATTAAGCAAATTCGTCAGCGGAGCTCCGCTTTGTTCCGGGAGGGGTTTCCGATTTAGATAATAAGCCTTTAGCTGTCCCTTGCGTAAGGCTGCAGGGAGAAGTGTTCAGGTCCGCGCACTGGCTCAGCATTATTGAATCTCCGACAACACTTAATGCAGGCATTGGTGTGAATAATGAGGAAAGCGGCAAGGAATCAGGATGATTTTCATTCTTCCAATGCGAAGGACCCAGGAAAACCCACCAGAGACGAAGCTCCAACGGTGTGACAAATGGTAACGTAACACTACTACCAACAACCGGTTTCTTACTACTGGTACTCGAGATATCCAGCCTCTTCATATCGAGGCGTTATTATGCAAATTCGGGAGGAATTCATCTTAAGGAAGCTCCAAGTGCTCAGAAAATTAAGGGGAAATTGAAGTTCGAAGGAAAACGTTTCGCAGTGCTCTAAAGCTGGGAAACAGGTAAAAAAGAGTTAGGTGGAAGATTCCTATTTAAATTTAAAGAGCTTTGCTTCTGTTCACTTTACCCTGGCAAGTGATTGGCTTAAGGTTTATCAGCGACGAAACGAAATAGATTTGCAAAGTCGCTCATCTGGTTGCCCTCGGACGCGTACACCCGGCCTTCAGACGCACAGCGATGATTCTAATAAGGTAAGGAAGGGACGTGCGGGATAATCAGCTAGCAGGCAACTGTAGCACACGCTATGTTAAAGATTCTGTTTACACGACTGAAGTATGGGTTATTTACCATTTGTTGAGCAAATGTTTTTGCTTATACTGAAAAGGATTTTTACAAAAAATGAATAATGGGGCCAATGTGCTAAGAAAAATTATTTTACACTGCCTGAAAGTGAAAAAATAACACCATTAAAACTTGAAGCTGCAGCTATGAGATTTATGTCGTAGCCACTTGTTTCGAAAGGAAAATGCTCGCATGTGTGAAGTGATTCAATGCTTATTTTATCTTTTAATGTGTATTACAGTTCACAGATGGCACACTTTAATAAGGTGTTGCACCTCCTCCAGCAGCAATACAAGCTTCCAATCTACCATGCAATCGGTTGTACAAATGCTGGATATCACGCTGGGGGATAGCATTCCATGCGCTTTCAAATTGGACGCGTAATTCAGCAATGGTCGCTGCCTGTCGGAGTCCGCGAAAGAGTCTGTCCGATCTAGCGACATGCTCGATTGGAGACAAATCCGGAGAGCGTGCTGCCCAAGGGAATTAATGCACAGCGTAAAGAGCCGGTTGAGTTGCTCGTGTGCGGGTCTTATACTTCTGGAATATTAAATCAGGGATTGCACTCCAAAATGGCAGGACGATCGGTTGCACGATGTTGCTGACGTACGTACGGCTATTCAGTGTACCCCGTACAAACACCAGACTCGTCCGAGAGTGATAGCTAAGAGCTCCCCACACCGTGATGCCCGGCGTGGGGCCTGTGTGTCGTAAGCGGATGCACGATTGTAGCAGTCGCTCACCTTGTTGCCTTCGGACGCGTACACTAGGCCGTCAAACGCCCCGAAGCAGAATCGTCATTGAAGACTACTGACCGCGAATTTTCCCTCCGATGAACTCGTTCTTGATACCGCCGCAAAACGTGCTCAATGATGACCAGGGGTAAGTGGCAACCGTGGTAGCGGCAGGCATGCCCGTAGTTCTGCTTCCAACAAATGACTCCCTATCATCCTGGTAGACATCCTTGGTATGACAGAGGATTGAATTTGTGACGCCGCAACCGTTCGCTCTGCCAAACGCCGTCCTTCCGCTACGCCGATCCTCTCGTGTATACGTAACTCTGTGTTGCCTAAAACCACGTCTGCGAGTGTGCGAATGCTCCTCTGATCACCGACGCCAGCATCTTACCATGGCCGATACCTCTCGTGCCACTCGGTCCGCAATTTGATGGAAGCACCAACCTCCTTCCTGCAGACCCACTGTATGGCCTCGCTCGAACTCCGATAACTAAACAAATGTAGCGCCTTAGCTTCTTGAACAAGCATAGAATAACAAAACAGACGAATGTCTTCGTTCTGCAGGCCCTGGTTCTTAAACGTGCGTTGCGTACATTTGCATGTTGCCGTCCGCAGTGACGTCGTTATTTCACCCAGAGACATTCCAACTTGGATCACAGTTTCTGTTGCCCTAAAAAATTAAAATATTATAATACGCCAATTCTACCGGCTTTCCTTCTAGGTGTTCTTTTTTCTCTTTCCGGCAGTGTATATTCAAAATGTTTCTCCAAAAATATTTTATTCAACGTGTATGATATCCTAGTAATATATTCTTATAAAACACTATTTTTCAGGTATTAGGTGTACAAATAAGCTTTAAAGCGTTTTAAGACAAAGCAACATGTAATTTGAGAGAAAAAAACAATAACTTTACGAATCAAAATATGCGCCGTCATTATCTATCACCTTCCGCCATCGTTCGGGCAGCTGACGGATTCCAGCCATGAAGAATACTTCGCCGTGTGACGCGATGAAGTCCTCAACGCACTTTTGCACTTCGTCGCATGTCCGGTACCGTGCAGCAGATAAACCATGTTGCACCGTTCGGAACAAATGATAGTCTGAAGGGGCTATGTCGAAGCTATACGCCAGGTGCTCCAAAACTTCCCAGCCAAGCGTCAATAACGTTTCCTTGATCGATTTCTCGACATACGGCCTAGCGTTGTCATGCAGTAATTTCATGGGACGCAATCCCTTTACCGGTGAATGGACGTATCCGACATATTTCCTGGTTTAATAGCAGCAATTGTTGCTTGTGGCGGTCAGCAGTAACAGTTTGACCCTTTTCCAATAGTTCATAATAGAGCACACCCTTCATATCCCACCAGATGCACAGCAGAACTTTCTTGGAGTGAATATTGCGTTTCGGTTTCGAGGTCGTTCCTTCACCGGGGTCTACCCAGTGTTTTTTGCGTTTGGGATTGTCGTACCATATCCATTTTTCATCACTCGTAACGATTTTCTACAGGAAGGACTTTCTGTGTTGTTTATTCAACAGATACAAACACTTCATGACACGCTCATCCTTTTCCCTCTGGCACCCAGTTTCCTTCCTTCTGAATCTTTCAGATTGCGCGTAAACGATTGGAAGTGGTTTGTTGAATTGACCTCAGTTGTTTAGCTAGTTCCTTTGGCGTTTGAGACAAATCATCATCCAACAATGCTTGCAGTTCCGCATGTGAAACCTTCTGCGGGGCGCCGCTACCTTCTCGATCGCTAACATCAAAATCACCTGCTTTAAACCGTTTAAACCGAAACTCACACGTGCTTTTAAATACAATATTCTCCTCCAGAACAGAATACATCGAAGCACATGATTTTGCAGCACTGTTTCCTTGATAAAATTCCTAACGAATGCAGTGTCGAATTAATGCAGTATCGCTTGCAATCTTTCACCTACCTATGTGCAAGTGCGTTTAACTAATGGGCAGATCAGATCATATGTAGAGGATTTTAGAAGGGAGTGTCTGACCCCAAGTCTTAAAAAACAGCCCTTAGAAATAGGAAGCTAAGAGATTTAGACTAGAGTACCCGATAGGAAAGGGACACAGAAGCGAAGCAGAAAGGGGGAGGAAGACTCCCTTATTTCTTACCGGGGGGGGTTACCCGGGGTCCGACGGCTTAACGTGCCCATCCGACGCACGGCAGATATTTAGTGGATCGACCGTTCGTACCTGCCTGGGATCGAACCTCACGTCCTCTCCGTGCCAGTCACGAACGTTGCCCACTAGGCAACCCGCGGCCCAACGGATGGGCAAACTTGTGCGTCACGTTTTATTCTCTGGACCAGTTACGGTCATATGACAACAACGCGATGGAATGTGGGATATGTAAATTAACGGTATACGCCACACAAGAAACGCTTTAAAACTTATTTGTACACCTAATACATCAGGTACGCGCACTCTCTAACAGCGGCCACAGTGCCCTAGTGGGGTTCCGATAATTCGTCAGCGATGGGCAAGGTGTAGTCCCGAACGATTTACGGATTGTGTTGTTTGTCTTATTTCTCTGGCTCTCTCATAACCTGGCTGGGGTATTTCTTCTTGTCGAATAGTCAGAACTGCTTCTGGCTTGTCCACTCTGGGGTTGGATTCGAAACCTTGGAAGTCTCTGACTTTGTTCCTTTCCTGGAGCAAGCTGACCTAATTTAGGGAGGAGTGACATCTTATTGCCCAGATGCTCACGGGGATGTTTTAATCCCTAAATCATACCCTGTGCTGGACTTGGAATTCAGCAAGCACAAATGCCTAAGTGACCCAAAATGAGTCACTAACTCTTGCAAGCTACATCGTTTCGATAATTTGTCCATCGGAATGTTTTAAAAGATCTCGCACTAGAAATTCCATGTAAGAGAAGCAATGAATTCCCATAGCTTTTGATGCACTCGCTCAGAAGACATCTATTTGTATGTAGAGGGCCTTGAATAAGCAGTATATTTTTCAACGAATATCTTTTTTATTAAAAAAAGTTAAAATACCACATAACGTTGTGTGTAGGAGGCTCCGGTCACCCAGTGGTCTAAAACGCTGACTCTTCGCCGTTCACCTGAAATGGGCTTGGGTCCCGGATGAAGCCTACGTGCTACGCTTGTCTGATGCTCCTGTTTCTTCCCGGGAACCACTGGCATACATTTGGGCCGGTGATTGTCGTGGTTGTTAAACCACGAAACAAAAAATAAATAAATATTAATATTGAAGAACATTGATATTAGAAAAATATTGCTGGTAGTTTTGTTTAAATATTGTTAAATACCATTTTTGCTAAAATTCAAAGTGCAGTCCCGGTGGTGCAGTGGTCTAAGCGATGGCTTCTCACCATTCGTCTGAGATGGGTCCTGGTTCGAATCCCAGTCAGGCATGGATGTTGTGTTGGTCTTATGACACTGTTTCCCTTTCCTGGAACCAGTGGCCCTAAATTAGGGGCAGGCGACTGCTTATTTCCCACCGAGTTGCGCACGGTGTTCGCTAACCCCGCAATCAAAAGAAAAATAGTCATTTTCAGCAAACATGAATAACTAACTGTTATATTCACTTTTGGAATGAGCATTGTTAATTCAATGGTCATTGTGCATCATTTATCGCTAAAATAAAAAAAAACTATGTTGCTTGTACAAGGAAAACACGGTTTAGTAAACCTGATTTTCGTCCTAAAATGTGAAGGAAGAAACGTTTCCGATAAGCGTAAATGTTTGGATTATAAAAGTTTTATTGCAACGTTCTGAAAATAAGCGATAGAAGCATAGAATGCGCTCGACTATACCGTTTCTTCTGCACGTAAAATCGCTTCAACTCCAAACGGTTTTGAGAGACTGTCTCTGATCGGATTGTTCTGGAATCAATAAAGTACGTGATAACTTGTATCCAGCGTTCCTTAAGTAGAAGGTGTTTAGCAGTTTACATCGTTCAGTGCGATTCCATGCTTATATGGCATTGAACGTTGGAGACAAACTCTGGAACGAAAGAGAGCTTTAGTGAATATTCACCGTGCAAAAGAGCAAGCTGAAAATGCAAAGCATCATAGAGTACGGGAAACGAGTGTTACAGATTCTTGTTTTCATATTGGAAATAAATGTTTTAGAAGAACTTGGAACTTTTCGAAAAAGTTGGTATCTGGCCTTCGAGATCTGCTACGAAACTAACAAATATTTTAGTTTATGAAATTCCTAGAGCGTTCAATTCGGCTTTAAGAGGAGAAACTCATAGATTGTTGCATACTTGAAAAATATATTCCCATGAAATGGATTCAGGACAGAACATTTCATTCTTCAACATCTTTGTAGTAAGAACACCTTTTCCCAAGGAAATTGTCTGAAAATCAGGAAATTATATTCTAAAAGCAGAGTGAATTTCAACTATTCTGATGCATTGACAAACACAAAGCAGAGTTCTGTGGGGGAAATATTCTTCTCACAATACGTGGAGATATGTCCCAATCGTCCATACAACAATCATACATCTCTAATTGCCTGTATTTACTGTTCTTTATATAGCATGAAACACATAAAAAAACTTGAAAATTCTATCGTTCTGGAGTGGAATCAAACCCACACCTCCCGATTTGCGTTCAATCATGCTATGCGTTGCATGCTACAAGGAAGCAGAATTTGAGTCAACTGACGAAACTCAGGGAATGTTCTGATACTTAACAGTCAGATATCTGAGACTTAGTCGTACTGGGTTAGGCAACTGATAGCATGCTCTAACGCAAATCAGGAGATGCGGGTTCGAATCTCGCTTCAGAACAATGCAATCTTCAAGTTTTTTTATGTGATTATCGTTACGTGAGGAACAGAAAATACGGGTAATTCAGAGATGTATAATAGCTCTATGGACGATTCTGACAGATTTATTTCTTGGATGACCTTGTGAAAGAGCTTTCGACATTTAAGAAATAAGTTTAAAGGTGTGGGGAAATCTGTTGTTAAAGATGCTTTTTCAGCTGCTGATGGTAAAAATTTGAGTGAAACGTAGTAACATCTAGAGAAAAAACTTTAAAGATTACAGAAATAAGAGGTTTGCGATTATTGAATCAAGGCAAAAAATGCTCATAAACCAGACGTTACCTTGGAGATTAAATACCCTGTATTACATTATAAGTTTATAATTTTCCTGGTATTCTATAACCTTACAGAAGCGAAGGAACTTGCCTATTTTATGAAATCGTACGGTATATTCTGCCAATTAGATGTCCATATACATCGAAGAGCCAAAACACGATCACCCGCCTGATACGATGTTGGACTTTCATGTTCTACCAAAACAGCTCTTACCTGTGGAATATGGAAGCTACAAAATGTTTTAAAGGTTTCTTGTATCTGGTACCATCAGATCCTCTAACTGTTGTAAGTTACTTATTTGAGCCTCAGCGGATGGGATTTGCTGTTCCAACGCAAATCGCAGATCCTCGATTGAATTGATGTCTGGGGAATTGGTGGGCCAGGGCAATACTTGGAAGTCTTTATGTTTCAAGACCATACACGAACAATCGTTAACTATGACATAGCGCGTTATCCAGCTAAAAGAAAGCACTAATAGAGGAGAATATCGTTACCATGGAAGGATGTACACGCTCTGCAGTGATGTTTACGTATGCGGTGGATGTCCTAATTTCAGACACATGAATGACTGGACCCAGAGTTGTTTCCCAGCAGAACACTTCCAGAAGCATTGCGATTTCTGCACAGGATTGGTTGTGTTCCACGGTGCATCCTGGTGCCAACACTTGCCCTGGTAAACGACGTGGTACCCGGACGTCCACATAGTGTAACAGGAAACGAGATATATCGGGCCAGATGACTTTCTTCAAACCATTCAAGGTCAAGTTTTGATGCTGGCAGGCCTATTTTAGGCACTTTCGACAGTGAACGGGAATTATCATGGGTATTTGGAGAGCCCCCCGTAGTCTCATTTGCTGAAGAGTTCGATACACTGTGCGTTGCAACACATTAATCCCGTCACCATCATTCAAAATGACCTGTGATTTGCGCAACAATATTCTTTCTGTTGGCTTGTACCATACGGGATAGCCTTATATCACCTCTAGCATCGATAAGCCGTGATCGTGCCACACCTTGAGGGCGTTTCATGGTTTGCCCTCCTCGGATCACTTTTAGAAGCTTATTAACCACGGCTGACCGCAATGAAGAAAACACTGATTTACAGAGCTCAGTATCAGGTGTTGTTTATACCATTTCATGACCTTAACACGTGCTTTCGTTTACCTGCAGTTGCTTTGATTTGCATAAAGGCCCGTTTGTCATAATGTCTACGTATGCAGTTCTTTGGGTCTTCGGGTGTAGCTTGAAACTCAGTTTGGCTCTTCGGTGTAGCTTGAAACTTATTTTGGATTTTCGGTGTAGCTTGAAACTTATTTTGGATTTTCGGTGTAGCTTGAAACTTATTTTTGGGTCTTCGGTGTAACTTGAAATTTACTTTGGCTCTTCGGTGTAACTTGAAATTTACTTTGGCTCTTCGGTGTAACTTGAAATTTACTTTGGCTCTTCTGTGTAACTTGAAAGTTATTTTGGCTCTTCGGTGTAACTTGAAATTTACTGGCTTTTTGCTCCTGGTACTGCATTGAATGGACTGATTTCAAGTGAAAACATGAATGTTATGTACGACAACCTTTCTTTAAGATAATGACTTCGTAGTATCCACCGCTGCTATTCCTGACAAAGAAATGTTTCATTGAAGGGGAATTGTTAAAAGGGCAAACCACTTGTTAGAGTTTTTTATGCTAGCCATAAGATAATACTAAATAGGTGTGTATTAGATTTATGCTTAAGGGTCAGCCGATAGACGAATCGGGCCGCGAAAGGGAAAATGTTGAATTTGTTTCGGAATTTCATGCCGGGATAAGGTGACGACACTACGTCAACGGACACATGTTGGCCGACAGCCAAACACGTGAAACTAGTTGAGCTAGAACAGTTGTCTCAAACTCAGATCCTTGGAAGGGCCACTTTCCTGTTTTGAAGGAATTAAGGGGTCTGCAAGAATATTGAAAAAAAATCTTATGAATGAATATTAAATTTACAAAAGTACGCCAATGGCTTGGCACTACAGTGGAATATTATTTTTAATTATATCGGTAAATAGTAAAAACGAATGCTTCATCAATCACTGAAAACAGTCACTTTTTATGTAACAATTATTTTTACTTAAATCTTAAAACAATCACATTTTACCAACTGAATACGATAACTTGGTTCATTCTTGAAAACAACTGTTCACATGAGTATGTTGTTCCGAATATAGACAGAAACCGAGCAGCTAGGTTATGAATGTTTACGTACTTGGCCTTTGAAACTAACTGGTAAAACTCTGTTAGATTGCAACTGTTGAATTTTTCTTCTAGGAAAGAATCACACTGAAAGTCTATTAATTCAATCTGAGGGTTCTTCATGTGCGTTGTCAGCATTATAGGAAAATGGAGACTTGAATATAGTAAACATATTTTGCTTAATACAGTTATATTCTTCGTAAATAAACTTGTTACTTGTAAAGAGGATGGCTTGGCTAAGCATTACAATGTTTATATTGTATTTAATATATTATTATATACTTAAAAACAGGGAAATTTATTTTTATTTTGTAATTACTCACGCGGGCAGCAAAACAGTTGGCACAGGGCCGCATGTGTCCCGCGGGCCCCGAGTTTGAGACCACGTAGCAAAAACATGGTCACCAACAAGGTGCTTATTCGGCACTATCTGTTAAGATTTAATATAGAAAAACCCGTTACAGAAGCAAGACAGTGAATTTGTTCGGCATACGGCTAGAAAGCTTACAGATGAAAGCACGTGTAATTTGTTCGTGAATTTCAGACTGCAGCGGAAAGACAAGCGGCGTAGCTGAAGACCAAAGAAATGGTACAGAGAGCAGTTCTTCAAGCTCGTATGGACGAATATGTCGCCAAATTGACCGCAGATTTGGTAATACGTACATTTAGGCGCGAATCCGTCAACGGGTTTTCGACGTTTGCTTGCACGGAAGAGATTCAAAATATCCATTTCCACGTAAAAAGCTGGAAACTTCCGTAACTAAACGAAAGGATGTTAACATGAAGAACAAATTAAAAGTAGACTTACGATCGCGCCATCCAGTCGTTACCACTAAGCAGTACTGTGTGTTATACGGCCTAGTAGGACAATATACATAAGGTTGACAGCACAGTAGACCCAATTTCGTGTACCGATTGCAACGATGACTTTGAGCTCATTATTTCAGTATCACAAAACTCAGAGTCGAGCAACGCACATCACGCTATATTTCATATGGAAAACCCTTAGGTTTACCACGCCGTTCAATATCACGCTATGTTTTATATGGAAAAGCCATAGGTTCACCACGGAGTACAATATCATGCTATATTTCATATGGAAAAGCCATAGGTTCACCACGGAGTACAATATCATGCTATATTTCATATAAAAAAGCCATAGGTTCACCACGCCGTTCAATATGTGCATAAGAACTACCCTGATTTTTGTAAAGTAAAAACAGAAACCCCAGAAAACTCTTTATTATTCGTAAGAGAAGAGTTCGAAATTCACGAAGCTTAAATATATGATGTAAAATGTAATTCAGAGTCAGGGTATCGTATCCAAATGAGTGGCAACGGCATTGGTTTATACAAACGAGCCGCAGAACGAACGAGCATATTTGGACGTGTGTATCACATACTTTGCTGAGCACAAAGAAAATGTTTTGAGATAGCAGACTTATAGTAATAGCTATGAAACATCATTTAACCCATGAATTGAAGTGAAGAGCTATCGGAAAAATTTCACTTGGGCCAAAGTCAAGTGGAAGTTGCAAGATGTCTACATATGAGTCTTCCTGTAGTCCAGACAGTGGAACCAATTTCAAAATACGCAGTCATAATCCTGAAGGTACAATGAAGGAAAGCCTAGGGTATAACATTTGTGGGTTGTCTGATATCTCCCAGTAACGACGCGGAGGAACAGGACAGCTACAAAGAAACAGTTGGGACTCGCCCTTCCAGTGGTTACAGAAACGGTGGTATGTACTTCCATTTTGCGCAGAAGGTTGCTATGTTTGACGATCAGCACTCTGCGTACCTGTTACAACCGTCACGGGGTAGGGGACCGTTAGAATTGGGCTAGACTTCACGCAAATTGGACTGAAAACCAATGCAGGGCAGCATTAGTTTTTAGTCCAATTGTCGTGGTCTTGCCCAACTGTATCGGGCCCCCCTGTGAATGAATCCTTTCGCGTTAAAAAGATTTAAAAGACGTGTTCATTACAGCGGAAAGTTCGGTGTCAGCTTTCTTGTTTTTTGATACGTTGAAAATAAGAAATCGTGCAGAATTTCTTAGCCTAGTAATATATAATGAAATTTAACCTCGCGACTACCATGAAATTATAATAGAAACATTAATTCAAAAGTCAAAATAGACATGGAATAACGATTGCAAACAAGGTATTCATGTATGTACTGTATATAAGTCTTATATCATAACTTGGAGTAATCTAAAATTGGGAGTCCCTCCCCCGTCGTTTGTTTTTCATTTTGGACTTATTCAAAATTTTACAAAAATATTTAACATTCTGAAATTTCTTTTATACCTTTTTACGTTTATACGTTTTTTAAATCATCCCCTAGAACAATGGTTCCCGAAAGGTGCTGCGTGCCACACTGGTGCTGCGAGAGAAGATTGGCAGGTGTGTCGGCGGGATGATTCAAGGGCAATCTGTGATCGCATATACTTGTATGTAAATTGTTTCGAAATAGCAACTGCGCTGGTGATTTCTAGGGTAATGTAATTATTTATTCTGAAAGATTCAGGATACTAAAATCTGATACTGCATAGTGTAGTGAAGCAGCCTTGAAGCATACGGCACTACACTGACTTCGGATATGCCACCAGAAACAGTATCCACGCATCTCTTTAAAAGCATTAGTGGTTCTTCTACAGATCTCCACGATACATTCTCCTGAACAGAGATTTTCAAATAACATAAGAAAAGAGAAAGGCTCTCTTGTTTTGAAGAGAAGATGAGTGTTTGTAACAAATTAGACCTAATACAAATGAGATTACCTGACAGGTTACTAATGTAAGAGACTCTTCTGTTAGTATATTTTGAGAATGAATCATGTTTTCAGTTTGCTGCATTCTTTTATAGTTTATAAATCTCTGGATGTGCCATGACCATATTAAAAAGTAGTTGTGTTCTATGGTACGAATCAAGCACTGCTAGGAGTTTTTTCTGTTTGTGTCTTAATATATTTCTTATCAAAAAGAAATTCGATGTGAGGCGAGCAAACTTGTATTCCGAAAGTGCGTCCCAGATTAAAAACGTATGGAAACCACTGCCCTAGGAAAGCATACACTGACG
This sequence comes from Macrothele yani, assembly GCA_039090855.1. NCBI lineage: Eukaryota > Metazoa > Arthropoda > Arachnida > Araneae > Macrothelidae > Macrothele > Macrothele yani. The sequence continues at coordinate 162,634,564 of CM077029.1, read as the reverse complement.
GAAAAGAAAAATCCCAACACCACGAAAAAATAGTTGTAGAGGAATGAAATGGCGGCAATAAATTTGTATAGGTAACATATTTAATCGATTAAGGTTTCAAGATCACAGCTTAATGTAAGTGCGAGAAGAGCCATTTTAAATGTGAAATGCTGGTACATTAATAACCGGTGTAACCACCAGAATGTTAAATGCAAGCACGCAAACATTCATGCATTGTGTCGTACAGGTGCTGGATGTCAGTTTGTGGGATGGAGTTCCATGCCTGTTGCACTTGGTCGGTCAATACAAGGACGGTTAATGCTGGTTAGGGTGACGCTGAAGTTGTCGTCCAATGATGTCCCATGCGTGCTCGATTGGTGAAATATCTGGAAAGGCCACGGCAACATGTCGACACTCTGTAGAGCATGTTGGGTTACAACAGCGGTATGCGGGCAAGCGTTATCTTGTTGGAAAACACCCCCTGGAATGCTGTTCATGAATGGCAGCAAAACAAGTTGAATCACCAGACCGACGTACAGCTGTGTCGTCAGGGTGCGTGGTATAACCACGAGAGTGCTCCTGCTGTCATAGGAAATTGCTCCCCAGACCATAACTCCAGGTGTAGGTCCAGTGTGTCTCTGCCGCAGACAGGTTAGTTGCAGGCGCTCACCTGGCCTCCTTCTAACCAACACACGGCCATCACTGGTACCCAGGCAGAACCGGCTTTGATCAGAAAACACAACTGATCTCCACTCCGTCCTCCAATGAGCTCTAGCTTGACACCACTGACGTCGCAAACGGCAGTGGTTTGGAGTAAGTGGAAAGCACGCTACAGGGCGTCTGGCTCGGAGCTGTCCTTCAAGTAACAGATTTGTAACAGTTCGTTGTGTCACTGTGGTGGCAACTGCAGCTCGAATTGCTGCCGCAGAAGCAGAACGGTGCGCCACTGCCATACGCCGTACACGGCGGTCTTCCTTCTCAGTAATGCCACGTGGCCGGCCGGAAACCGGTCTTCTTGAGGCAGTACCTTCCCTTGACCACCGCTGCTAACAATCATGCACAGTGGCTACATTCCTGCCAAGTCGTTCTGCAATATTGCGGAAATAAAATACACCTTTTCGTAGCCACACGACCTCGTTCAAACTCCGTGAGCTGTTGATGGCTTCTTCGTCTTCTTAAAGGCATTCTTGACTAATATCAATGCACTACGTTGAATCTCAACGATAACTAACGCTCACGAGCGTTACAGCGCGTATTTAGAGCAAACCTACTTTGCATGTTCCGAGGGACGCTACTAGCGCCACACGTATGCGCAGAGCGCGAAATTCGACTAGACGTCATCTTACAGATGTATTATTACAGCCTACGAACTGTCGTTTATCTAACACAACCCCCGCCGCCCCGGTGGCGCAGTGGTCTAAGGCGCTGGACTCTGATCATTCGTCCGTAAGGGGTCAGGGTTCGAATCCCGGTTAGGCATGGATGTTGTGTTTGTCTTATGGTACTGGCTTTATCCCTTCCCTGGAACCAGTGACCCTAAATTAGGGACGGGCGACTGCTTATAGCCCATTGAGTAGCTCACGGTGGTCGTTAAACTTCCAATCAAAAAAAAAACAAAAAAACTTGGTGTTGGGATTTTTTTCTGTCAGTGTATAACCGAGGTTCCACTGTACGTATATCTACGGTAAGTTAGGAGACTGAAAACGACGACACAAAAACTATTGCTGCTGTGCTGAAAGAATGCAGTTTTGTGGAAACTATAGTCTCTCTCTCTCTCTCTCTCTCTGATAAATCTATTTCTTGGTACGTTAGACACCGGTCCGCCAATCTGGCGTGATGGGTCGAGCTGTTAAAGCCTAATAAACTCCACTAATTGGTAATCGCTCCTACTATCTCATAATCTTATCTTTAAACGAGATGCAATGAAACGGCATATTAAAGGAGTATAAACAGACTTTAATGCGTATCAGCGTTTAATAAAAAAGACAACAGTTCTGAACTTCGATGAAAGTAAAACAACGAATTGGCTGTCCAATCTATTTACACATTGTTTTGTTATATCGATCCATAACATTCTGAAATCGTACAAATTCCATTCAGGAAACATTGAATTTGTGCAGGAAATAAACCGCCAATGATAAATACTGGAGGACTGAGTTCTCAAAATGGGTGGCGCATCATTGAGGCAATGCAGGTTCAAGAATTGTCCTTTCAATAGAAAGCGATTTGACCACTATTTGTCATATACTCACGGACAATGAAATTTCCGCACCTAGACGAAAACATGCTACAACCGCGAAACTGCAAATAGCTAGAGTGTGTGCAGGAGTGCAAATGATCAATGTTTGGTGCGAGTGCGTATCACCGCATACCCTGTGGTCGCGCTGAAATCACGAACCGGCAATCTTATTAACCAGCGTTAGTCGATGCCCCATGAAATCGAAATGCGCCGGTCAACGGAAGCAAGAGTACAGTGGGACAAGAATGTCGGGTAGACTCCAGAGACTTCGATTTACGCAACTTACGGACTTTGAGATAGGCCTGATCATCGGGCTGAAAACCACAGGGTGGTCGGCGCGCCTTATATCACGCAACGTGGAACGTTCTGACCGCACCGTCAGACTGTGTTGGGAACAGTGGTCACGTGACGGCATTGCCACACGACAGAGTGGCTGCGGACCGACAAGGAGGAACGCTGGTAGAGGGATCGACGGATCGTACGCCCGGCACGAACGGCAACCGTGTCCACTATACAGACAGATGTGACTCCTGTGTACCCAAGAACTACTATCCGACGCCTCGAGGAAGCGAATCTGCGATCACAGCGCCCATTACGTGTGCAGCCATTAACACTGGATCATCGTAGCCTCCGCGTGCAGTGGTGCCAGGCCAGAACGACGTGGAACGCCACCGACTGGCGACGTGTGGTGTTTAGCGATGAGTTCCTCTTCGTTTCTGGGACAGATGATAATCGTTTCTGGGACTTCTTTATCTAGCGCCCATCCTTACCCACTGCAGGAAATATGGTCTGGGGAGTCATTGCCTACAATAGCCGATCAGCTGTAGTAGTGGCACGTGGATCATTGACGGGCCAGCGGTATGTGGATGAGATCCTACGGCCCCATGTGCTCACATGCCTTGCCAGGATTCCAGGTGAGCTATATCAGCAGGATAATGCCCGCCCGCACATGGCTTGGGTAGCCCAGGACTGCCTACGTCATGTCCAGACACTTTCATGGGCTGCCTGCTCCCCGGACATGTCCCCCTATCGAGCATGTGTGGGACACGTTGAAACGCCAGCTGCTGCCATGCCGCACTATCCGGGATTTGGAGCACACCGTCCAACACGTGTGGGCCAGTCTGCCGCAGGACAACATCAGGCGTTTGTTTGCGTCGATGCCGGACAATATTACAGGATGTATCACCGCACGAGGCGGTGCGACGCGCTATTGAAGATGACCAGACTGCGTGTCACAGATCCCTCTGTAAGTGTCGTGCAGCTTTGGTTTTGCCATCATGTGTATCATTCATCTGTATCATTACTTTATAAAATTTCAGTTCAATCCGATGCTTCCTTCTTGGTGCGCAAATTTCATTTTCCGTGAGTGTATTGAAAATCAAACGTATCCTCATAGCATTAGCGTGAGTGGTATTTAAAACACTCAACTCTACGTATCTTACTAGAAAGTTGAATAACAAATCTTTCACCTTATGTTGGATGATTGTTGGGTTTCTTTTCTTCTGGTATTGATTTTTAACAGGATAAGATACCAGCTGAGGTTTCTGCAAACACGCTCGTACATACCCAGATCGACTTCCGGGAAGGTAGATTGGAATATCCATTTATTGCATAGGGGTATTTGGTAAAACGCTGCCACTCTAGTATTTCATGAAAATCTAATTTATTCACCCTTATGTTTTACATTCTTTTTATAGTTCCAACCATCATTAAATTTTTTGGCAGTCATTAAAGACCTACATGTATATAATGCATTTCCTTGCAACTTTGTCCTATTGGCACATCTGTCTCCATATAAACACTATAGTGAAATATTGTATTCACGCATTATTAATGGCATAAAGGGTCAACTCCCGATAAAACATTTTGAATGCCATGGCCGAAAATTAGATTAAATGTTTGTTTTTAAGTATTTTTTAAACTGTGTGCAGGAAGAGACTGAAGTGAATTCGCAACACAAGATCAGGCATAATTAGGAAGATATCAGCACTCAAATAAAAACGAAATTCTTAGCACACGAACATTAAAGTACTTAGTATTTTTACTAACACTTGAAAAACAATAGTGTACTATAGATGTTTGCTTAATACTGCTAAATAAATCACGCGTATCAGTACCTAATTCTTTAGGAACATTTAATATTCCCTTCATTCATTTCAGGATATAAGAATGCCACATGGCCTCGAAGGTCTCGGCATTGGTTTGTAGCCGTTCGTTCTGGTAGGCCCTAGTTCAAGTCCATGATGCGGTATGGGTGGTTTGTTTGTCTTACCCGGCACTGTCTCTATTTCCTCTTTGGAACCTAGAGTTGCCACCCCGGTGGCGCAGTGGTCTAAGCGATGGCCTCTGATCATTCATCCGTAAGAGGCCCGGGTTCAAATCCCGGTGAGGTTGGATGTTGTTTGTCTTATGGCATTGGCTCTCTCCCTTCCCTGGAACCAGTGACACTAAATTAGGGACGAGCGGAATTAAGTTGCTCACGGTGGTCGTTAAACCTCCAATTAAAAAAAAAATAACCTGGAATCACTAACGGTGGTCGTTAAACCCCGAGTCAGTCTGCCGCCCCGGTGGCGCAGTGGTCTAAGCGATGGCCTCTGATCATTCGTCCGTAAGGGGTCCGGGTTCGAATCCCGGTGAGGCATGGATGTTGTGTTTGTCTTACGGCACCTGCTCTCTCCCTTCCCTGGAACCAGTGACCCTAAATTAGGGACGGGCGACTGCATATAGCCCGTTGAGTTGCTCACGGTGGTCGTTAAACCTCCAATAAAAAAAAAAAAAACCCGAGTCAAAGAAAAAAAAAGCCATTGTAAGGAAAGTATTTAATATCGCTAAAGGAATTTTCATTGGAGACAGTACATATGTCAAAGAAACACTATCGTCGCTAATTTTAATGTTAGGTCTCAAACCTTAAGCGTTATCTTACGTATCATTTTAGCTTCTTGGAAATATTAAATTATTTTGCACTATCTAAACTCGAACTTGCACTGCCTGAGTCTAACTTTTAAGATGCAATCTGAATACTCTGAGTTTTGGTGCAATAAATGATTGTTCCTTATCCCTATATTAATGGACTATATAAATATTAATTACATAAATTTATACAGTTGAGAATCTAAAGAGAAAATTAGCTAACAAACACGCCCTTTATAATCCGTTATGAACGGTAGGTTAAATAATATACCCAATTCAAGGAAATATGTGAAGGAGAGTTAGTAGATCAGTGCTTTAGACTTGTAGAATCGTCGTTAACCAACACTGCAACACCCACTGGAATGACAATGCTAAAATTAGGAAATCTGTTCCTCACTTCCTGATTCACATCTGACAGGAACTTTCGCATTCTAGCGCCAATATTAACTCGCACGGAAGCAGCTTCATGGCGGAAAACGTGTCCTAAACTGTCTTTTCATAATTTACAAATTTCCGTAGAAATAACGTGAAAAATAATTGCTTCTAGCAAGCTTTTCCTTTGGAATGTCTACTCAAAAAGGAACCACTGCAACTGGGACAATAATAAAAAGTATGTCAAATTTTGAAGTGCTGTCCACGATTTTTTGGCAAATAATGATTGCCACGCAGGCACACACATTTAGAGCAATCATGTTTTAGTGCAATAGACATGTTTCCTAATTTTCAGTGTGACCAGTTCAAATGTTATTCTTGTCAGATTTTTTCTCCAATCTGTATTAAAAAAATCTTCGTTTTTCAGTGAAGCCTTAGGAAATCAATATGTTTGAACACAAAAACTCATAATTTCGGGAGAAATGATGAAATGTAAAACATGAAATTACCTGACAACTTGCAAAATTACCTCCTTACATTGGGAACGAAATTAATTCCTGGCTTGCTTAGCTGCTATAAATTTGACTGAAAATTACCAACAAAAGGATTTCAGTACGGAAGAGAGCTAATTGTTCATATTACAGTTTGAAACGAAACCTCGTGCGAAAGAACATTAAACTTTTTACATTTAACTTCCAAAGCAACCGCTAAATCCATACGTTTCAGCAGAACAGTTTCGTTGAAAAGGAAATGTGCTAGATTTGAGTTGCCTTTCTTCAAGATCTGAGCTTCAGTCAGAGAGACAGAAAGCATTTTCATCATATCAGTAGTTTTCAAAATACACCATATTGACAAAAGTCATCGGACACCTAGAAGGGAAACATAACATAGTACTTATTGACATACATTAGTACGGTGTCGGTACACCTTTGGCCTTAATGCATGCACTGACCCTTCGAAGCTCGAAGTGGTTGGGTTTTGAGCTCCGTGATTTTCGTTGCTATAAGGTGTTTATTGAGTGCTTTAGTTTCTGTAGTTGCGTGTATCTTCAAGTTGAAGTTCTACACTTTACGTTCGTGTATCTCCCAGGTTGGTGAGTGCCATATTTTTTCATTATTCACTGTTTTATTTTTTCAACCAAGCTGGTCTTTTTTCGTTAAAGTCTCGCCATTGCTTCGATGGCGGAGGCAGACAAGGGTAACGCCCACATATTTATCTTGGCAGATCAGCCAGCTTCCTCTTCTTCTTCTACCACTCAGCTTAATGAGGTGGTTCCCGAGCGTCATTGCGACGTCATGGACACCTCTTCTTCTCCAGCTATTACTCCCAAGTGCGGTGGTGCCAAGTCTCCTATCTACATCTCAGCAGATGATGACGTATCAGTTATCAGCAATACTGAGCTCATAGCTTCTACTTCTCATCAACTTTCTGATTCGCCCTCACTGCTAGGAGCCGCTTCATCGAATTCTCGACCCATGTCTGCCCAAGCGTCCTATGCTTCTGCAACTTCTGGGGTTCTCACACCCCCAGTTTCATCTGCTATGCCCTTTCCTGAATCCTATGTCACTGTCGTCGGTTCTACTGCTACAATTGACATACCAGAGGATTCCCGAGCTGGTCACCTTTTTTCCTCCACTATGGAACTGAGCTTCTATTTTGATGCGCTTCCCGACACTAAGCTGGGGCAATATAGCCGAGCCCTCAAAACTATCTTACCAAAGGATGCAATAGACTTTATAGCTCGAAAACCCAGATCTGTCTTATTCTATTTTAAGGATAAAGCGCATGCTGACCAGGTCCTTACGGAAGGTCTAACCATCAATGACGTGCATCTGTTAGCACAACCGGTTGTGGACCGCCCGGTGCAGGTGACGTTCTACCCGTACCACCAGAAGTATCAGACGCTGCACTTTGCACCTTGCTCAGCAGGTACGGCAGAGTTGTTGGCTCCATAACAACTCTCTTTGCGGCTCCAAGAGACCCTAAAGACAAATCGATTCGAGGTTTTCGCCGCACTGCTCGAGTCCTCTTTTCATCTGATGCTCAGCTGAAAGCGGTTCCGAATGATTTGCACATCCGCTGTGGACAGCAACGCCGAAGTGTTGAGATAATCACTTCACAGTATTGCACTATATGTCAGAGCGAAAGTCACATAAGGGCTCAGTGCCCACGTGCCTCCCTGCAAACAGCTCCACGCACTACATCTTCTTCTACTTTGTCCACCAACGCTTCACAGACTTCTTCCTATTCGAGGAAAGTCGCGGAATCAAGATCTTCCAAAAGTCAGCTTACTGCCATTGGTCAACAAACGACTTTGATGCCTCCACCTCCTGCTGATCCTAAGAATTTTCCCAGGCTTCCAAAATCGACTACCCCTTGTACTTTTACAACCACTGCTGATGTACATGTGGACCAATCCTCAGCTTTTACCGTTGTCTCCATGACACGAGTCACAGGTAACGCTTCGGGTTCAGACTCTCCAGACAATCATGAAGCTTTAGTGGTTGCTGGAAAACGCAGTGGTGCTACTCGCCCCAAGACGAAGAAGTCAAAGACTCTGGCGTCCCGAAGATCATTTCGCTCTTCTACCCGCTCATCCACTCGCTCCGTCAGCTCTCGACGACCGTTCTCCAGGTCGCCTCTACACACTTCCTCTGAGACAGCATGTGAGGGTGCCTTTCCCTCACTAGAAGAATTCACAAATTTTCTTGCTTAAAATGCTTTTCCTGCTGAGCCTCTGCCATACGAGGACGTGCTGGATTGCCTTTTAGGGTCCTCTAGCCCTTCCTCAGCACGCACTTCCATTCAGCAGTATGAAGCAGCTCTTCCACAAGTGCTGGTTCAATTACACTCACTTGAAAACACTCTTCGGCTCACTGCGGACGAGGTCCCGTGGAGTGCTTGTTTTCTCCGTCGACTCCACTCCATCACTACAGCCAGTCAATTCCTACTGCATCCCACAACTAACCTAGACATTCAAGGTGGTGTCACTTAATTGTCGCGGTTTTGCGACACCTCTTGCGAATGCGCTGGTACGAGAGGATCTTGCTCCGCTGAATGCTGATATATTACTTCTGCAGGAAACAAACTGTACTTCCACCACTCAATTTCATCAATGGCGTCAGTGGGATCATACTTTCCATCACGTCTACAGCCAACTGTCGCGTGGTGGCATGGCAGTTGGTGTTCACTCACGTTTTCGTTCAACTCTTTCCTCCTTCTCAGTGAAAAACTTATGTCGAGACTTATTACAACGAGTCTCTTTCACCGTCGCAGCTGAAAAATTTCATGTATTCAACATTTATGTTCCTTGCACTCCTACTCACGTGCCAGAGCTGTTTGCAAAACTTCGACGGGCTCTGTCACGTATTCCCATCACCGACCGGATACTTATCGGAGGTGACTACAATTGCACTCTACATCCCCTAACTGATCGCTCTTCTTCTTCCAGAGAACACCGTACGGAAGTAGTACATCTCTTACAGTCTATCACTTCAGACTTCTCACTCGTAGATGTTCAACGCCATTTGTCACCAACCCAGACTACACATACATGGCGTGCACCAAGAGTCATTGATCCTCCTACAGCAAGATTGGATCGCTTTTATGCAACTTCTCTTCTTCTACCAGCAATATCAGATTCATGCTGTACACCCACAGCTTCCTCGGATCATTGCGCCATTGCCATAACAGTTTTTGCTACTTCAACACAGCCACGTACAATCCAGCCTGGGACTTTTGACGACACTCTTTTAGATGACTCAGATTTCTGCTCATTGGTGCGAGATCTTCTTGCGGATTGGCGTACAAGGCTTCATTCTGCACCGTGCCCCCTCAACGTTTGGTTGGAAGTAAAACGCCACCTCATACTACTGGTACGAAACCTGTCATACTCGATCATGACACAACTGAGGATGCGACTTGATCATACTAGGCAAATGCTTTCTTTGCTCAATCTTGCTGATCCCCTATTTCAAGTCTACCAGGCAGAATTACAATCACTTTTGGTGCCACTTGCAAAACAAGCCCTTCAACGCCTTAAACTACAACACCTGAAACCTGATGCTTGTTCGTACGAATTCCTTACGTCACTTGAGTCAACTCGCCGATCCTCTTCTGTTCTGCAGCACCTTCGTCTTCCAACTGGAGTAGTTTAATCCGAACCAGTTCCAATTTGTTCTATGGTACGTAATTACTACATTTCAAAATTTTGTGAAACTCCTCCTCCCTCCCCTACGGCTTCTGCTCTTCTGTTCTCTTCTTTGCCTCAGGTCCCTTCTCATCTTTCAGCCAGCCTCCTCCATCCTCCCACTTTAACTGAGCTCTCCGACACTTTCTCGTCCCTCAGCCCCCGGGCTTCACCTGGCCCGGACGGTCTCCCTGTTTCTTTCTATAAGGCTTTTCTTCCTGCCCTCCTTCCATTTCTCCTCTGTGCCTTTTCTACTGCCATGCATCTTACATCTCTTCCAAGGAGTTTCACGCTCGCACATGTTGTACTTTTCCCCAAGAAGGGTGATCCGCTTGACTTGGGGAATTGGCGTCCCATCTCACTCTTAAATACTGATTATAAACTCTATACTAAATTTCTGTCCCGCCGGCTTAACCCCATACTCCCTCAAATTCTCTCCACTAATCAAACCTATACTGTACCCGGGCGCTCCATCTTCCATAATATTCAGCTTCTTAATGATCTAATTCACCTCGTCTACATTCTGCATTCGGCAAGACTCACAATTTCACGATCTCCACAATCTCTACAATACCTACGCCTCATGTTCCGGAGCAGCGCTAAACACAACGAAAAGCACAGGCCTATGGACCGGTTTGTGGACTAACCGCACTGACTCTCCTTGGGGAGCAGAGTGGTCCCACACCTTTCAAAGATTCCTAAGAGTCCACCTTGGAAAACCAGCAACTGCTTCACTCGTCACCTGGATGACTCTCCGGCCACGCCTACATCGCTCGGTCGCACTCTGGCGGCGCGCACAATTCTGCACCTCCGTCTTTCAAAGAACACGTCTAACGCACACTTACCTGCTTTCAATGTGCACGTATTCCTGGTTGGCTTCGAAGCAACCAGCACTACGTCTTCTTGAACTCACCCGCTGTCAAACTCAGGTTATCTGGCCCGGCCATCACTGGGTCGGAGCACCTCAACTCAGCTTGTCTCCTTCCAACGGAGGCATTAGTCTACCCGACGTCAGATCCTATTACAAGGCTTATCGTGTGTCTACGTTTTTACGATCACTTGCGGCACCTGCTCCCTCTGCAGTTGCTGCTCGTGATGTCATAGTCTCTCCGCATAACCCACGCTTTACTCTCCTTTCGTTCTTACTCATGGACCACTGTCCCCTTCTCACACTTTTCCCTCCTGTCTACAAAGAGGCTATCTCCTTTCTTCGTTCCCTCCCTCTTTCTCGCTCTCTCCCTGCCTCCACAAATGACCTACTTTCCGAACCTCTTTTTTTCTTCTCTGCTACACCCTCCCCATCTCCCATGTTTTGCTTTACCTTCATGGCTCCGAGCTGGAGTCGTTACTGTCAGCGATCTTGTTAACACCGATCTTTCCTGGCTCCCCTTCTCTTCTCTACCCTCTGCTCTCCGTTTCAATGCCAACGCTCACTTTGTTCACAACTCTCTTATTTCTACTATAATCTCCCTGTTCCCTGAGCTTGCTACTCCCTCAGGTCTCATTTCTGTTCACTCTGCCTCTCTCCTTCTCCCATTTTTTCTGTCGTCCATTGGTCCACCTCTTCCTCTTGTCTCTTTCTCAACAGCTGATCTCTACCGTTTTCTCTCTCGCTCTTCCGCACCTCTTCCCATTTCTGGTATTCCACTCTGTTCTACCTCCGCAGTGTGGTCCGCTGCTCTTTCCCCACTTTCAGCACCCCTTGAAGTCAATGCACATTGGCTTTTCTTACACAACCGCCTCCCTGTGCCGTCAATTTTACATCGCATGACCATTTTATCTTCACCCTCCTGTCCGTATTGTGGCGAGGAGGCTGATGTCCAGCATGTCTTCATGTATTGCACAGTATTATTGCCAATACTCCATCTCGCTTTCACGCTAGCGCAACGATCCGGTGAGACCGTCCTCACCTTCAGCGCCTACCGAACACTACTTCTGAACTCTTCTCGCCCTATTCACCTTCCGGCAGTCTGCTGCTACATCTTCGTGCTTGTAAAACATATAATTGACGTGTATCATCTTCAGCGTCCCCCGAAGCTTCTACCGACATAAATAAAGTCAATACTGCGTTACTTTGTCATTTTCGCAATCTCCTGCTCTCCCGCCTTCGACTAGAACTTACCACTGCAGTTGCACGCTGCAGTGAACCACAGTTTCTATCAACTTGGTCACCAGCAACCTCTTGGTTTGCAGGGTCGCCCACAACGCTTCATCTTACAGTCGGAGCTTTTGTTTCACCTACCTCCTGATAGATACAATTTTTGCCATGCTGATTTGTTTTCAATCTCTGCTTCAACAGACTATTTTTTGTCTTTCCCGACAAATTATCATAAATAAATTGTTTTCTCTCATCACTGTATTGAGCTTTGTGAATAGGTCGTTGCGTCAGCTACAAGCACCTGTAAATCTTCTTTTCATATGTCATTTTGAGACGATTTTCCTAAACACATTTCCTGTTTTTTTCTTTGCTTCGCAACTGAGTGTAATCTTGTTCCTCAACATTCACTGTACTATATTATTTGTACTCTCTATTTTATCAGAATTTGTTTGTATGTCTCACTATTGTACTTCACTTTTAGTGGATCAATTATTGTATAGAATCCCATGAAATGTTCGAAGCATGAGCTACTTATAATTGTCAATTTCTTTTCACGCTTTCTTTAAGACTCAGTTCTCATCCTCTTCACATGTTTTATTTCGTGTATAACTCATGTGTAATTTTTTTGTTTTTCATTGCTCATGTTGCTGAATTGTGTATTCTCTCTGCGATGTCAGAGACTATTTCTTTTTACCACCTCTGACAAACCAATATATATAAATTGTAACTTCTCATTGTACAGAATCATGTAAATAGGTCGTATCACGAACCACAGACATCTGTAAACTTTCTCTTCTTTGTCGTTTTTACAGTATATTCTTATCTTCAATTCCTGTATCAACTGTGTAATTTTGCTTATCAACTGTGTAAATTTGTGTTCTCAAACACTTACTGTGAGGAGTTGTGTCTTCTCTCTGTATTTTCAGAGATTATTTTTTCTTTTGTATTCTCAGGAAAATTATTGTATATAACTATTTTTCATATCACCGTTGTATGTAACATGTAGTACCGCGAGCCACATTCATCTGTAAATTTTTCATAATGTGTCTTTCGAACTTTTGATTTCATGTTTGTCTCCTTGATTCACCTGCAACCTCCTGGTTTTCCAGGTCACCCACAACGTATCACCTTTCGGTCAGAACTTTTTTTTTCACCAATATTGTGTAAAATTTATACTCTATAGTGCTCATCATTCTGGATTGATTCTACTCTCTGTATTACCAGAAATTCATATTGCCTCGCCAGATTTCTACTGCACTTAACTGTTGTCATGCAAACGTTGCACCGAATCCTGTAATTAACGTAGCGCAAGCTGCACATTCTGTTAATTTCTCATCACCTGTCTTTTGAATCTATGTCTGCAAGCTCGAATTCTGTATTATTCTTTGCATCAATACTGTGCAAAATTAATATTGTATAACGCTCTTCAAGCTGAATTGCTCCTATTCTTTGCTTTGTCAGAGACCTTTGTTGCCTCACCAGACACTCGAGTGTAACTAACTGTTTTTTACTATCATCAATGTACAGAACCGTGTAAATAAGCAGTAGCGTAAGCTACAAGCATCTGTAAATTTTTTTTTCTGTCATACATCATTTGAGATGATATATATTTAAACACATCTCCAGTATCTTTCTTCTAATAAATACTGTGTGAAAACTGACAGTTTGAGACATATTTTCGACAAGCTTTTCGGACACAGCGATAGGTATGCACTTCCATTCTGTACATAATGCTGCGAGTAACTGTTGCTTAATAGTAGGCCTTGGTTCCAAACTTCTTATGTGACGTTCGAATTCATCCCATATGTGCTCTATGGGATTAAGATCAAGGCTCTGTACTGGCCAGTCCACACACGATTCGGAATGATCATCAAACCACGCCGTAACAGGCCTTGATTTATGATTCGGTGCATTATCCTGCTGGTTCCAATAAGGCTCGGTTCCATAGTATTGCCACAGGGTTGGTAGGGCATAATTGTACAGAATATCGAAGTAGACGTGCTTGTAAACAGTTTTGTCCACGATACCCAATTGTCAGGGACCATACCACGAAATACACGTCCGCTCGAGTACACTGCCAGCTCCAAACGTGACCATAGAAACAGTACACTGTGGTAAATAGCGTTCCCCCGACTGCCACCATACCCACACACGGCCATCAGAATGTTGGATCGTGTATCTGGATTCATCAGTCCATAGGATCCGTTTGCATTAATCTACGGTCCACAAAAAAATGTTCTTTACACCATGCTAAACGATGAGTAGTATTCAGAGTTCAGATGAAAGGTGTATGAGCAGCCGCACGACTACGATAACCCATGGAATGAAGTTCTCTTCGAGTGGTATGTGTACATACCGAGGTGCCAGCATTTTTACTCACCTGTACACTGCGGCTTGTGCAGTACTCTATCGATTAGCTGTAACGACTCTCCTGAGGCTCCAACGTCCTCTATCACTGATTTTCTTTGGTCTGCCCGTACGTTTTGCTGCTTCAGGTACGCCATGTGTCTTCCACTTATAAATAACATCCAAAACAGTTCACTTGGGTATGTTTAAACGCATCTCGGTTTCTCTTATAGACACTTTACTGATATAGCGCGTAACAATCTTTCTTTTCTGAAAGTCAGTTCTCTCCCACCACAACATTTTCACTCAACCTCACAGTGCGATATGATTGCGGTCAACTGCAGGCTTGTTTTTATACTGTTTGCAGCTGTACCACGGATCTTAACAACGCAGCGGATCCGTTCATTTGCTTTTGAAGGGGTGTCTGGTGACTTTGGTCAATATAGTTTATATCGGTAAATCTTCGAGACATGTACTGTCAAAATTTGTAAGGAAATTAAATTTATATTTAAAGTTTGCCCTTTGCATAACGCACTAATCCATTCACCAGCTGTACGGAGATCCACCGTGTACGTTGCAAAGCATAAATCGAAGCAGCCATTCACCAAACTGAAATTATGTATTCATTTAAACCTAAATGACAAATCAACTCTTGAATATTGACAAAACCACATCCTCACACTAAAATACATCTTGTCACATCTTTAACGTACACAATCCACATCGCCGATACACTGCGCAATAATTTGCTGTCGTCAGAGCGGTATCTAAGCAACCTTCGCCAGCAAACAAAATAAAACGGCGAGCGAAGTATCACCTGCAACTTGGTTATACCTGAGGCGAGGCCTTTAGTTCAAATGTGAACTCCGACAGGCATAGCTCATATAGGGATTTCTAGCATATTCATCTATCTAGTGTTCCTCAGGTCATAACGAAACTTCGACTGTATTCTTAATATAGAGTGCAAACACGTAGGTAGACTTTGCACCCGATCTTCTAGACAAAGACACATTTTTTTTCTGTAGGCACCTGTAGCTTATCAGTGATGAGAAATTGATCGTAAATTAAGCTGCGTTGTTAATTATGTAACATTTTCAATAGGTTAATTGGAAAAATTGAACTCAGTTTTTACTCACAGGCCAAATGGGTAGAGCAGTTATCTTGCTGGCGGAACAAAAGATCATGTTTGCAAGGCACTATAGTTAGTAATTTTTTATTCAGTGTTTATGATCCATCAACGCAAATGGGTAGACATACTGCTGAAGTAAAACGTTTCTGAGCTTTGACCTTGAGCCCAGGATGGAGTTTACCAGACCAAGAACAACATATTGGAAACTTTCTGAATGAAACGTCTGAAAATATGCATTTAGAAGGCAGTGTTCCTGCCGAGTTAGCGTGCATTACACAATTAGATTTTACTCCAGGTTTTTCGCCAAGAATATTATGTATGAGACACCTGTTAATAGCATTGTTCAAATTCCACCGCTCATGGAAATCTGCGAATATCGTGGTAGTGGACATGACTAACAGGCATACTAGGAAATTGAAAATCGACTTGCCTTTCAACAAAAGAAAGAGTTTAGCAGTAGTGAATAAATTAACTAAAACGAAAACGAAATCTT
Organism: Macrothele yani; assembly: GCA_039090855.1. Lineage (NCBI taxonomy): Eukaryota > Metazoa > Arthropoda > Arachnida > Araneae > Macrothelidae > Macrothele > Macrothele yani. The sequence goes on along the minus strand of CM077029.1, from coordinate 162,618,809 downwards.
TGCATTTTTAAGGATTTCAAGAAAAAAAAAATGTAACTTACAATAACGTTACTTAACATTAGTATAAAATATGTTCTACTTTGGCTGCAATGCCCTTACGAACAGGTTTTGGCATTGGCTCTCAGTTTAAAGCAAATGCTTTCCACTTCGTTATCTCCGAACCACACTTTTATTACACTAGTTATCGAACGTTCTTTTGTCGAACAGTTAATTTTCCCAAGTAATTTCTCTAGAATACTACACACATTTTCAATTGGATTTAAGTCTGGAGAATTTCCTGGAAAATCTAGCATGTCCATTCTGTTTCCTTGCATGAATCTTTTTACTACTTTAGAATTGTTGCATCGGGCAAGGACACGTTGAAATGTGCCTTTTCCCATCTGCACAAGTCTGCACGATTCACACAATTCTAAATGTTGGAATGTCAATGTATTTCGATGCTCATGCCGTTTATTAGGACTAAGAGTCCAGGCACATTTGCTCTGAAATACGCCAAAATATATTTTTAGAAGGGTGTTTTGCGGTTTGTTAAAAGTGCTCACTTTCACTAGCTCTTTTGTGATTTGTCCTCACAACACTTTCTCTGCTCACTCGAACAGCGAAATGTGTTATCAAAGATAACTACTCTTTTCCAGTCATCACAATTTCAAGATTTATACTTTTGTGTCCATACCATACTGTTTTTCTTCATGGCGGATGTCAACAACTGCATTTTTTGTATTGGCTTTCTTCCCTTTTGCTCAACTTTAAGAAGACAACGCCACACAGTTGGCACATCAGGGTTAACATCAGCAACAAATAATTCTATCTAAAAGTCTGTCTTTTGAATAAGAATTTGGCTGTTTCTGAGTAGAATTTTGTCAGTACTGGGAGACTAATTTTGTCGGTCGCGGGAGTTGTTTCTCGTTTTCTTCCAAGCTTCCCTTTACTGAGGGTCCTAGTCTTTTGAATGGGAATTTGGCTGTTTCAGAGTAGAATTTATTTTGTCAGTCTAGGAAGTGGTTTCTTGTTTTCTTCCGCACTTCCCTTTTGGGACAGTGATCTAGAATTTTTGTGTGCAGGGACAGTTCTATAGATACTAAACATTTTCCCCCAACAATCGAAGCAGTTGTTTGCAGTCATGGATGTGTGCTTTTCATAATAAAGACTTTTTCCTGCTTCTTTGGAATAATATCCATTTTCACGTAAGAAAAAATTCAAATTTACGCACTGAGGGTAGAAATAACATGCCCCTACCACAAATTGCAGAACCTCGCTGAATTTAAAGTGGCGCCCCTTTCCTAAACCCAGTTCTTCCTGGTAAATATCAGTCTCCCACAATTATCCAGGGCAGATAAACTAGTTTGAACCTACACCTCCTCGCGAACTAAACTTACATGAAAATATAGGCGTGTCCCAATTAGTTTCCATACCACTATAGAAATATTACGAAACATATTACTTGAAAAACCCGCAGTGTTACTACGTCTACACCAACGCGTTTTGATGTTATAAAACTTGATCTCTAGAGCATTCACGAAGACAACGTTACCGCACTGAAGGTCACATCTACCAAAAGCGGTTTGATTTAAGTTACTCACATAATAAGTTTGATATAAGTTCTGACAACACAATTTAGTAAGTAGTTCTCATTAAAAATGTACCAGCTGTATATCTTTGTTAACTTAGGAGTTTGCTTTTTGTAAGATTGTGATTAAATTCTTGAACGATGTGTCATTTGAAAACGCGGGAGGTTTCATTGTTCGCTGATTTCCGGAGGAGACCAAGTTAATGGAAACTATACATTTCCCTATTCTCTATCTTAGAAAGTGTTAACATAATGCAAATGTCTTTTAAGCATGTTCATTCATTTTCCACTCGTCGTATAATTTTTGAAAATGGGATTTTAACGAATTTAACAGCACAGCTGAAGGCTGCCAGTGGAAAGGGAGAGACGTTGAAACCCTGCCTTTCTTTCAGTTAAGAATGTAACTTTGAGACAATTACCATGTCATTACGGAGCCTTTTACAGCCATTAAAGTAGGATGAATGAAACCTTACATCATTTGGCAGTTAAATGCGCCTTGATAAAATATTATCTTAAGAACAAGCGCTCCCTCCTGAAAAGGCGATCCCAATTTGGTTGCTGTGATATATATTGTTAAAATCCCAATTTTTTTCAAATTGAGTGTACCTTTGCGACGAATGAAACATTGCGATATTTTGGCAGTCAAATGTGCTTTGATAAAATATGTTTTGTTCCAAAGTTTAACGACCATTGTGAGCTAAATTTTTATTGAGTTCTATAACCAGTCACTCGTCCATAATTTTCGGTCACTGGTTTTATTTAGTGGTCACGTCATTAGGAACTCAAATTTTGAGAGATCTCTTACGAATGGTCAGGGGCCAGCCATCAGCCGCAAGTCCGCACCACCCCGGGGAGCTGCGATGAAATGCAACATACATCCGAAAAGTTCCAGGATTGACGCATAGCTTCTGGAACAGTAGTGAGATAAAAGTATCACTTGTATGCCAGAAGAACAGAAGTCCTTAGCCAATCAGGGAACAGCTGGAAACCAGTTTAGACCGGTACCGACAGGCGTAAGACTGGTATTAAAGGTGTGATAGCAATTGTTCTCATCCCATTTCATTTCAGACATGGAAGAGCAGAGAGTAAACATATTTTTTTGTTGAAAACTTGGTAAATCAGCTACGAAAACTTACACAATGTTAACAGAAGCGTATGGAGACACAACATTATCGCGCAGCAGAGTTTTTGAATGGTGCGCACGGTTTCGTGACTGGCGGGAATCCTTTGATGATCCGAGTTATGGGCGTCCCTCTTGTGTGTGGACAGCGGAAAAAATCGAAAAGGTGCGAAGTCAGTTAGAGATCACCGAATTATATGGCTGACACAGTGGACATCAGTAAACCTATCTGTCATGAGATGCTACGCGAGGATTTGGGAAAACAAAAAAATTAATGCCAGATTGGAACGCCTAGATTACGGATCGTCATCAAAGAATTCCCGCCTGTCACGGAACTGTGCATACTATTCGAAAACACTGCTTCAGGATAATGCTGTGGTTCCATACACTTTTGTTACCATTCAGTAAGTTTAAGTTGCTTATTTATCAAGTATCCAGCAAAAACGGATGTTTAATCTTTGCTCTTCCGTGGCTAAAATGAAATAGGAAGAGACCCAGTTAGCAATATTATGTTGGGCCAACCGTAAGCTTTCAACTGTCGGCCCAGCTACGAGGCGACTCGGCGGCCAACAATTGGATATGGTTTGGTTCAACGGTTGGATCCACATTGGAAAACGGTTGCAAAAAGTTTTCCAATGTGATCATGTGTTCTTGGAAAACCATGGTTGGTCATGTGTTGTTGGACAACCATCGGACAACCGTTAAGTGGTCATTTGTTGATAAATGGTTGGTCATGTGTGGTTGGAAAGACAGTTGGCCAATCTTCGATAAACAACGCAACCTTCGCCCGACGCAAAAATATCATTCGGCCAATGTCAGTGTGCTACTTGAGGAACGCTTGCTATGACTCCCTTAATCCCAGTTTACTGCCTGTGTAGGTACCGATATAAACCGGTTTCCAACTGCTCGCTGATTCGCCAAGGACAGATGTCTTTTGGTATACACGTGATATTTTTATCGCACTGTTGTTACTTCAGTTATGAGGTCAGTCCTGGAACTTTTTGGACGTAGGCTGTACTTTAAGAACAAATAACAAAATGAGATGAGGTACTCAGAATTGGTTGTTGCGATGATGTACGTCGTAAAAAACGCAATACGGTTTTCCAAATTCAGTGTACTTTGTTTCCAGTTTAAAATCCATAGAATGCGTAAATTTTTTACTGACGGTTTTCAGCACTATTTTGCAGTAAAGTTATGTGTGTTCCTTTGGCAAGCCGCTACCGCTTATGTAGAATGTCATTTCATCAAGCAACACTATTACTGCTGGGTTAGTTGGATTATTTGCTACCGATAGGTGCATATCTGTCTGGTGAACATCACTACCACTTCAATACGTCATCCTGCTCCATATGAATGCTAATACTATATAGTGTATATTGAGTGATACTGGGCTCTTCAAACTAAATTTGCAACTAACCAGTAGGTTTTCCTGTTTCCTAGGTACCCGTTAGAGGGATCTTTTGACGTCGTTTGTGCTAATGCTAAAATAAATTTCGTTAATTTTACATTGGAAATTTTTTTTGATTCTCGATGTAAACAGAAAGATCGTTTAAAATGTTCATACGAATAAAATTTTGCAGATCACATTAATTGTAAGCATGGGTTCATCTTATTTTTCAAAATGTCAGCATAGTATCCGCAAATGTTTTCCTGACGTTCGTTAAACTTTGGTTATACAGGGTGGCACTCGTATAATTGACGCATTTGTAAAGGCAATTAAAATGATATTCAAATTACATTATTTCAAAATCTCAGTAGTTTAGAGTAGTTCCTGGTGATGTCATTAGATGGTGTTAAGAGTTTTAACTCAGAAAACCGCAGTTCACTTATTACACTGCTCAAAAGAATTGGAGGTTATTGTGGCTTCAGCAGGAAGTGACGGAAAGTGTAAAACTTATGATGGAAGGTCATCTCCTGAGAGGCTCATGTGAACAAGGACTAGAGCATGTAAATAAATCAAATTGATGAAGCTCAAATAAACCGGATTAAAAGTATCGCGTACCATTGAGTCGTTCTCATTTAGTAGGAAGCAACAGGTGTTTCAGGCAAACGATGTTTGAGCAATGCAATTTAACAGAAACGAAAACTTGGTGAATAATTGGAAAGTCGGAAACTAGCAAGACCTAAAGATAACAGAAGAAGAGATGAGTACCACAACGCTTCATCTGTAGACTGCGGAGGCGTTTCCTGGAGGCCAAAAAATTACGGGGAAGTCCAGGACAGAGTCTATCAACAATTGCACAAGACAACGGATATTTGAGACTGAACTATAACGCCTCTTTATTCCTACCACAGAAGGACGCGTATCGATACAGACTACATGCAGTCAAATCCACCAAATAGGGCTGTATGCCCAGCGCCCGATACTGTGCCTGAGCCTCTCGGTGCACATCTCAGGAAAGCCAGCACAGATGGGGCTGAAGACTACCATGGTTGGAATCGTGAAAAATGTCTCTCCGTTCTTTTCACTGAGAAGCTCGTTTCAGCCTGCGGGTTTGATAATCTTCATATCTTTCTCTAGTTTCAAAGACTAATACTGAATAATCTGCACTTCATGCAGGAGAAAGATGCCTTCGGTGGTGGTGGAATCATCGTATCGGCAGGCAGTTGTACAGACCACAACAACATTCAGAAAGAACCCCTGACGGTTGTCAGATGTCACGATGAGTTCGTATGACAAATAACTTTGCCCTGTGCCCCAGCGTTTGGGGATACTTTTCCCTTCATGGATGACAACGCACTATAACATCGAGCTCAATTGGTGGGAAACCTCCTTCAGGAAAAGGCATGAAGTTTCTGGACTGGCCATTAGACTATCCTAACCTCTATCGTGTTAAGCATGAGTGAGGCGCACTGGGAGGATTTTTGAGTCTCTCCCGTGTTTCCTTTCATGAAGCTTCAGCAAGTAGGGCATGCCATCTCTGAGGAATGGCGGCAACCCCCCCCCCCCCTCCAAGAGCCGACAGATAATTTTATTTTTTTTGGTGTCTCACCGATGTGTCGATGTCTTAGCGGCTGCTGATAACCCTGCACCCTACTAGAAATAAGTACTCACTGCTTTTCTCCATTGTTTCACACGTAACTTGTGGTGTACCTACCTCAAGGTGAGGCACATATCAAGACGGCAAAGTTGCAGGGACAAACATCGTCGTTGTATCTTAGTTGGGAAAGCATGCGGCTCCGCAGCAGAAGGTTGCAAGTTTGGATCCCGCCACCGGCAAACCTTTTTTACGCTATATTGGTGCCAGACCGTAAAATGAATTCCTTGGCCGCTGGGTTCTCCGAAAAGTGTGTGATGTTCGTTCCACATACCTGGAATTAATGAGAATCCCTTCCTTTACAGTGACATCATTTAAGAGTGGTATGCTGGCTGCCCCTGAAACCTAAGATTCCGTCCCAGCTCTTTCTCAAGGAGTATATGTGACGTGTCTACCTCAAGGTGACGCACATATCAAGATGACAAAGTTCAAGGACAAAAACTTCGTCGGTTCAGCTGCATTGGGAAATCAATCAGCTCCGGAGCAGTAGGATGCTGACCCGATTTGAGCCACCGGCAAACGTTTTTATGGTATGAACGTCACTACTAGGTGTAGGGTGTAGCCACAATATCACTGTCAGTATGCTGAATTGTCTCGGTTGCTTTCTGCTTTGTTCCGTGCTCCGCTTTGCAGGTTCATATTTCCGACATCAATCCATCATATATCTGGTCGTGAACGATCGTCCTTGCGATATACCCTAAATGTTTTGAGAAAAAACCTTGTAATAAGAAGTTAGTTCGCGTGCTGCTGTCAAGGGCATCAAGACATTGTCCGCAAATTGCCGTGAATACACGGCACAGTGAGATTTGCGGATGTTTTCTGGTTCCATTTGTCTCTGTATGAGATTGAAATAACTATCTAACCCGACAATCTCACCCAGCAAGGACACCTGAGAAATAGAGATGTTCGACATTTTCGGTCATATCGTCCCGAACCAGTTGTCCTTAAGCTTCTTTTGTACGGACGTTCGTTATGTGTATCGTGTCTGTCATCAGAAATCGAACAATGGAAGAACAAGTCAGTGTCAAACGCTCCGTATCATTATGGAAAGAAGGACCAGTGCAATGTTTCGAATAGCTTACTATCTCTTCCGATACGTACTGATGAGCTTAAGCGTTTTCATAACAGGTTACAAAAATGGTAGCAAACGAGTCATCTCTAATAAGGAATTCGTAAGGTCCAAAATTTCCTCTTCGTACATTGTATAGCTTGGCTCCATAAGAATTGTTGTTTGCTTTCCCAGTTGAAATTGTGGTTGAAAGCACGCTGATTTGTAGTGTGTATGACTTCATGAGAATTGTAAAGAACTTAAGGAGCCTTTAGCAGATTAATTTTTCTAGGCTTTGCAAATGAGTGACGGAATAAACATACTTAGAGGAGCAAGAAAGGAGAGCTTCTTTGCCAAACAAATACGCATACGCAACGTGTTCTTGTAGTTATTACAATTGCATATGCACAAACAAATGTGCAAGAACAAGATTTATGTAGGGAGCGTAAATTACGAAACATATAAGGCTGTAATCGAAGTAAAATTGAAAAGAAATTTCTTAATTTTTATTTGAGGATTTAACGGCAACCGTGAAGCAGCTCGATGGGTTACAAGTAGTTGCCCGTCCATAATTTAGAGCTACTGTGGTTCCAGGAAAAAGGGAGATCCAGTGCCGAAAGACAAACACAACACCCAGGCCTCACCAGGATTCGAGCTTTCTTAAGTTTGTATGAGAACAGTGGCAGTGAGAAATCAAACTCTGAAGCATGGAACTCCGTTCGCTTTGGTCGCATTTTGAATGAAACTAATAAGAATATATTTCCCCTGTCTGTATTTTGAATTATCTGAAATCAGTAATAAGTTTTGTTTTTTACAGCTGCATTTGGTATTCATAGCGCTGTTTACTGATCGGTAACTCATTTTATTTCGCATTCTTAATAGTATGAGTGCAGAAAAGGTTTACAAAGTTTAACAAATTCTAAAATTGTACAAATCAACATCGTCTTGGTGGGCGCTATTCAGTAAAAAATAAAGATTTAAAAAAAAAAAACAAATGTTTTTTGACTTATGTATCCGAAGGTTATCAACGCAAGTAACTATTTAATGGAGAACTACTTATTTTGTTCGAAGGTCTACTACGAGGGGATGCTGAAAAGTTCTTTGCCTATCCCACTTCCTGTAATTATAGCATTGTTTTGTCACTACAGCTGGAAAGAGTGTTCTTTTGTATTGTAAAGTGCCATTTTCAGACTAATAACTCTTTCCTTTTGCAGATGTTTGACGTCCTGAACTGAATCATGTCAATGCAAAGTGCTGAATTTTCGAATGTGGAACTCCGAGGCTGTCATGAAATTTCTGTTTCTGCAAGAGAAAACTGCAAAAGAAATCTGAGTGTATGATGCAAACATTAAGCAACAAGTGTCCTTCATATTCCACTGTGAAGAAATGGTGTGCGATCTTTCAGCGTGGAGAATTTGAGACTGAAGATAAATGCAGCTAGATCTGGGAGGCCTTTAACAGTGACTACACCCGAAATTGTTGATCGTGTTCATGACTTGACGACGAATCTCGTCTAAAACAATAGAGATATCCAGGGAACGTGCTGGATTCCTAATTCATGAGCACTTGGTTATGTAGTAGATGTCAGCAAAGTGGGTGCCGAAATGTTTGAACGCCGATGAGAAACTTAAACGAGTGGACAGTTTCAAATCGGTTTTGCAGCATTTTGAGCGATCTGGTGATTATTTTTGCAACGACTTGTCACAGTTGATGAAACGTGGTTACATCACGGCGATCCAGAGACGCCACAGACTCTACAGCGGCGGTACTCTGGTTTATCCAGTGCCAAAGAAAATCAAGACTTGATTAAAGGTCTGCAGGAAAGGTTATCGCAATGTTTTTGTGATTCGAAAGGCGTTTTACTGACTAACTCACGAAGGGCCAAACAATAAATGTTGAATACTATTCTAACTTGCGGTGCCGATAGAAGGAAAAAGAGGAGGAAAACTGCGCAAAGGTGTTCCCTTTTGGCAGGACAATGTGCCGGCAGGACGATGCATGTTTTGAGGGATGTGGGGTTTAAGTGCATAGACCATCCAGCTTACTCACCAAACCTTGTTCCATCGGACCATTTCCTGTTCTCAAACCTAAAACAAAGTTTGAAAGGGAAGCCCTTTTCGAGTGCTTTGGAGGTCATTAAGTAGCAGAGCAGTATTTCAGTGATCAGACTTTAGAATTATTTTTTTGGAAGGATTAAAGAAGCTCCAGAAACGGTGTGCCAAGTGTGTTAAACTTAGGGTTGAATATGTGGAATATTATGTAAGTTTCATGGATCTAGCCCATTTAATTCTTAATAATGAGGTGGGGAACTCATCAGCATCCCCTCGTACAGTATACACGTCTATCACCTCCGCAATTTCCTTCAAGTACTTCTGTCTGCTATCATTGATAACAGTAATACATGTTACAGAATCGACATGACTGCATTTTAATTTAAATAAACATTACTCCCACGATATCAAGTACCGCTAATTAAATTTGTTTGCAATCTGTACTGGTCTGTAGAAAGCTTTTGACAATCATTAGGACTTGCTGTCACATCAAATACCAGTTGCATTTGTTTAGACATGTTTTGAAGAAAATATGCAGAATAACAACACTTCGAAGATGGAAAAACTTTCTGATAGAAAAAAGAAAAAAAAGATTTGTATTGTTGCAAATGCATTTAAAGGGGGGGAGGGGAGGGGAATGGGTAAGAACAATTTGTTGTGTAGGAAAAAGCATAAACTACAAGATCTCAAACTGTCAGCTAAGTGAAATAAACTGAGAGGTGGAAAATTCTTAAGCTCGCAACGTCGCGGCGAGCAATGAAATATTTACAGAAAGACAGATTAATTTATCTCAGGGCCATAACAATTCTGCTTTTGTTTTCGCAGGCCGTCTCAAAATTCACAAGAGGCCAAAAGGGAAAAGAAAGATCCTTTGATTTACTGCCATGCCTATAGCAAAATAAATCGGAAAACGTCAAAGGCTAGCGTATAAATTTTCTCTGTTTAAAAGAATGCTGTCGTGAGAGAAAGGGGGAGAAAATAAGCAGAGTGGAACAAATTCTAGGTGAACTAGTGTAGAGATTCCACCAAGAGAAGGTACATTCAGTATTCTGTTAACAAGGTTAGCTTCCTAATTTCTGCATTTTATTCGGACTGGTAAAACAGCAATACTCATCGATTTATTTGCAAACCTGGGGTTCTGCTTCATCTGTACAATGTAAATAAGTACACAGCCCGTCGAAAGTTAAGTAGGAAACACAATTGCGCAAATGAGGAGCGTGCTACTAGCACACTTTGCAAAAATATTATGTTCTACAGTATTAAAACTGTCAAAGCGATGTGGATGCATGCAGGGCGATACTGTGCAAATGAGAACTCTGCACTTCACAGCCAGCCACTTAATTAGAAACTTTTATTCAACCCAGGTTTGAACCTCATTCAGTTCAAATTACATCATCTGTTAGGTTTGGAACAGATTCCACAAAGTGTTGGAGTGCATTTAAGTCTACAGCATACCAGTTGTTCACAAGACGGTCCTTTAAATGGCTCCTATTTAACAGAAGAGGACGTAGCTCCCAGATCTATTTTTTACGCTTTCCTGCTATGTTGCTACGGAAGCTTTTGTCAGTCTGTCCATCCGTCTATCCGCACGATAACTCGCGTAAAAATGGTCCGATTTCGATGAAATTTTAGCATGTGGTAGGGAACCATCTGGGGGACGAACCATATTAAAAATGGGCGAAATGGGGTCAAAGGTCAGGACACAGAAGCGGGATCCTTTACATTGCCCTTATGCCCCATAACTTACGTAAAAATGGCTCGATTGCGATGAAATTTTAGTATGTGGTAGTGGACTACCTGGGGATGAACCCTGTCTAAAATGGAAAAATGGGGTCAAAGGTCTGGACATAGGAGCGGGATGTATTCTATTGCCCTTATGCGTGATAACGTGCGTTAAAATGGTCCGATTTCGATGAAATTTTAATATGTGGTAGTGGACCACTGGGGACGGACCCTATTGAAAATGGGCGAAATGGGTTGAAAGGTCGGGATGCTGTGATTGTGACAAAACTTTATCATGTTGTTCTGCAGGTATACTGAACTAATTCTGTTTAATGTCATCGAAATGGGGTCAAAGGTCAAGGCACAGGAGCGAGGTTTATTCCATAGCCATTATCCTCATAACTTGAGTAATAACTGGAGTAATGATTTCTGGTATGTTGGAAAGCGCATCATAATCAATGCATTGCATGATTTTACTAACTTGTTCTAACATCTCACTGGCAGAAAAGCTTGAGTTGAGGCTCTACCGGAGGTGAGTTTTAATGATATTTCCTTGATTTTTCAAGAAACGGGTTTAGTTTGTAAGTGTTTTGTTTCGGGAGAATTTAAAGTGGGATGCCCATGCTGAAGATATCTCACGGGACTTTGAAGTCTCGAATAAGAATTTTATCTCCAGTCTATTGTCATTAAATATTAAATTAGCACTCTATTATTCTTTTATTTATCCCTACCTGTCTTATTGTTTACTTGCTTGGGGTAGGATATCTAAATGTAACATTAATAGAATTTCTTCTCTACAAAAAAAAATTCGTTCGTTTGCTGAATCCACTGGAAAATGTAGAAATCCTGTTCAGTTGTTATAAATTATTGATCTTTGAGAGATTGTACAGTTACTGTCTGATGTTGTTAATGTATGAGCGTGTTAATGCCAACAAATATCTGAATTTAATACATTTAGGTTATTCTGCACATAGTTATCAAACTCGTGGGTATGATAACTGTTTAATTCCAAAAGCTCGTACTAATGCGCTTTATTTCAATATTAATGCTCATTGACCCTGACTCTGGAACGAGCTGCCGATTCATGTAAAATCACTTGCCAGTTTTGTATTTCTCTCTTCCAAAAAAAAAAAAAAAAAAAAAAAAAAAAAAGAAGTAACTGCCGCTGCTGCTGCCGCTGTGTTAGAAATTTCGCGACAATCTTGCTTTCCTAGCTTACAGCGCAAAACGTATTAAACACAAAAATATGAAATTTACATCGTTTGTAGAGAATTGTTTGGAAGACACGCTGAAACAAACAGTTTCTGGATTCTAGCGATACTTCAAGAGCTATTGTATTTCAAAGTTCAGGTAAGTAAAAAAGTGCTATCAGGTCGCGTTCCGGGCACACTAACAACAACCGGACTACGAAATTTTGTAGGAATGTCGTGCCATGAATGAAGTTTTGCACCTCGTCGCCCTTTTTTTTAATTTAGATTTAGATTACGAGAACTTAAATTCCTAAATTTCACAAAATTCTCTATTTCGCGATGGGGTCCATTTAAAAAAAACTGATATATGGCAAACTATAAATCATATAACGCATCTCGATTTTTACAGCGTAAACTTACAACTATCATCCCTTTTTTTACTAAAAACATTTTAAAGAAAAAAGTGATTTTCTGATATTTAAGCATTTTTTAAAGACTCAAAGGAAAGAAAGGAACGGCTTGTCTGTCTTCACGATAACCAAAGAGAAACATACTGGAACCGTGACCGACTGCCATGATGACGCAGAGAATTTGTTATGCATATGTTTGTTGTCAAAGCTATCTCAGTTGTTTAGCATAACGGTTTACGGAAATGCTTTTTGGACCGCTTTTGTTTTCCTTAGTGGTAAATTTAGTAAGTGCTATAAGTTCAAACGACAATAGTCCGCACTTCCAAAAAATAACGACAGTAAAAAAACTCGGAAACTTCGGAATGGTGGCGGAGCAAAGTCCTTCAATAAAAATAGAAGGCAATTGAAAAACGTTGTGCAAACATCCAACAGGGAGTTCACCAGGAGCGAAACAAACATTGTAAACAAGCCGCCACCTTGGAATCGATACAGCCCAAAACGTATTGTTTTGATATAATTGAAGATCGGCCTGCAGGAAACGAGCGTAGCGAACCTAGAGGCGCAGCCCCTAGTCGTTTAAAAAAACACTAAAAGAATATTACGTCAATAGTTAAATTTGAGTAATTTTAGTTATATCGTATTGCAAATGTGTGTATGTAAGTTGAAAAATAAGAATTACTTGACGTAACATTTTTTCTTATTTGAGGGGCCAGATGCTAGTCAGGCAAATATTAGCCTTTTCCCCCTGGTTCCCTGCTATGTTGCTACGGAATTAACTGCGTGCACCATGGCACATAAATAAATAAATAATGTTTAGATCCGGGCTTTATGGCGGATAAGGAAGATGGTGCAAGTTCGTCCCATGCTCGCTGAACCACTAGTGAACATATCTTGTGCTTTGTCGACCTTGAAACAACAGTCACCTGCTGAATAAAGTCAACGATGCAGGATAGTCTTGATCGGCAACAATGTTAAGATAATCCTTGGAGGACATTCGATCTTCCAGCAATATCAAGGAACCAGTTCCGTGTCAACAAAACGGTACAGAAAAAGGTGTGCTGCAACTCGTCGGAACATATGACTTGCTTTCCAATGTCTAATGGCGGTGTTACAATACTGTAAACGAAATTTACGGTTCTTCGTAGAAATCAGTGGTTTCCGTATAGGCACGAGACTGCCAATACCGATTCCCGTCAATTCTCTGCACAACGTTAGCTAAGATGTCAGTCAGGAATAGCCTTCATTGAACGCTTCCGTCAAATGCTGCACAAAGGAAGTTCTGTTTCTTCGTACACGCCTTCTCAGACGACGGCGATCACATCTCTGACAGATTATCGTCGCCCCGCTGTTACGCCTCTTACACAACAATGTGGGTTATTTTACCACTCATTATTAAAGACTCGGGATATCTCATCTTTTAATAAACCAGTCACACACACACACACACACGCACAGCTCTGATAGTTTCAAGATCGTCTCTCCAGCCAGACTGGCCCCACAATAAGCCCTTTCTCGAACTATGAAGGATTATTTTCTTTTACCTATTGTGATCAACATTACTGACGATGATTAACAAGCAGAAAACAAGCAGATGCTTAAAGTAGCAGCCTATCATTTAGTGACGCACGTGACCACGTATTTTGCATTTCGTGACTTTTTACGTACATTTGCACCAAAGTTGCAGATTCAATGCCGGTGTGAATAGACGTACAGTAAAACTTCTTTTGACTGACGCTCGTTTATGCGGACCAATGTGAACCTACTCTTTCTGTCCTTGCTGCGAGCGAGGTCAAGTGTCAAGGTAACAAACTGTTCTGAACCGCGTAAACATTAACCATTCAGAAAGGTATGGAACACCAAGGAACGGTTGGGAGAAGCCGATACACCCTTAATTCCCTATGTTTTCTTAGTTCTTGTCTATCTTCCGTTTGTTATGAGTTTGACACCAACGTCGTAGATACTTAGCTAAAAAGCGACAAGAAGTATCATGGCTTTCAACTGCTGACAGATGATTACCATTATTGACATTCGCAAAAGTGAGAGTGATGACGAAAGAACATTACCAACAGCAAAGATCTTGACTCTTTCTACTAAGCGCTGTCGTGGTTGAGCTGATGCACAAAGGCCGTTCCATAAAAACAGAGAGTTATTTCTCTTTGAGTTTGCAACGGTGCGAAGGGATAAAATAGCCACGAAGACAACTACCTGAATTAAGGTAGTATCCACGGCAACAGCTGTGGAGACGATTCTGGTTTTGTTATTTCACAGTTGTTTAAGGTGCGTCTGCTTCTACCGCCATGCCGCTATGGAGATGAGTGATTTAGATTTAAGAAGTGAAATGCGTTGTGCAATAAAATGTTGCTATCGTTCGGGAAAAACGGCTCCAGAAACAGTTGATTTAATGAAGAAAGCTTAAGATAAATGTTTGGGTGAGTCAACGTTTTTTAGATCGCACCACTATTTAAAAAAGCATTTATCTGCAGAACTTCCTCCTGCGCCTTGTCGACCTGAAAGTGTTATTACGGACCGTATTGTTAACACTATTTGGGCAATCCTGCACGAAGATGGACTAATGACGTGTGCATACATAGCGGCGTCAACTAATATTTCAGAAACGTTGGCATTCCGCATTCTACGCGACAAATTACTGCTGCATCGTGTGTGTTCCAGATGGGTACCTCGTCACCTGATGAGAGAACAATTGTTAGGCAGAGTTCGGGTGTGTCTTGAGTGGAAAAACAAATGATTGCAAAGGATTGCAACTTTGTAAACACAGTAATAACTGCGGATGATATACGGCTCCACTATTTCGACACTCTCACGAAGAGCGCAACGGGTGTCTGGAAACACACAGGCTCGCCTTTTCCGAAGAAAGTCCGCCAAATCAAATCAGCTGCGAAGGTGGTGATAATGATATTCTTTGATCACAAAGAT
Source organism: Macrothele yani (assembly GCA_039090855.1). Lineage (NCBI taxonomy): Eukaryota > Metazoa > Arthropoda > Arachnida > Araneae > Macrothelidae > Macrothele > Macrothele yani. The sequence goes on along the minus strand of CM077029.1, from coordinate 162,603,729 downwards.
GTAGTCTACCACTATGCCGCTCCTCCACAAATTACTGTCAATGCTGAGAATTACATTTCAGTCTTGAATCATCTGCGACGGCACATTACGATTAAGAGACCGGAATTGGTGGGCAAGGGAACACTACACCATGGTAACGCCCGCCCATATGTGGCTGCTTGTGTTCAACAGTTTCTTACAAAACGCAGTATTGAAATCATGTCAAGCCTGCGTACAATTCTGTCCTCTCCTTCTTGCGATTTCTGGTTGTTTGCAACAATGAAGGAGCAGTTCCGTGGCGCAACATTCAACACTGATGCTGAGGTTATTCAAGCTGTAGAGGGGTCGCTAAAGCAGCTTCCACACACAAAAAAAATAAACCTGCTTTGAAAAGTTGACGAAGTAAGGGGATCGTTGCATATTATCCGAAAGAGAAAAATAAGAAAGAATAACATATATTTTGCTGTACTTGTATTTCTTCATTTTGTGTGATTTTACTGTCAGTTTTTATGAAACAGCCGTTGTACACATTTTATAAGTTTAATAAACCAATTTATGTCACGTTAAATTATCCTTATTGGGCTGTGACTGATAACCAGTAGTGATCTTGATTATTCTTAATTTTTGATTTTTCGATGATATCATGACCCGAGCTAGATCGGGTAAACGCGGTTTTACTGCAGGTTTTACAAGATACTTATAGTAGCACACCGTGGAATGTTCTAGTGTAAATCGTAAATTCGCTATTTTCTTTGTCATATCGCAAAAGAGACTTCTAAAAAGTTCTGTATAATTGGCTAAGCCGCCCCGGTGGCGCAGTGGTCTAAGGCGTTGGCCTCTGATCATTCGTCCGTAAGGGGTCCGGGTTCGAATCCCGGTCAGGCATGGATGTTGTGCTTGTCTTACGGCACTGGCTCTCTCCCTTCCCTGGAACCAGTGACCCTAAATTAGGGACGGGCGACTGCTTATAGCCCATTGAGTTGCTCACGGTGGTCGTTAAACCTCCAATCAAAAAAAAAAAAAAAAAAAAAAAAAAAATAATTGGCTAAAGTCTTTGTGAGGTTAAGGATTGGAAGATCACTCACTGAATGTCTCTTGGAGTCAACCATTCTGTGATCTAAAGGTTTGAAACCAATTATATACGTACACAGGTGGAACTGACTTCAGCTCATAAATACTGACAAGCGAATTTTTCGGCATTTCAGAGAAAGTCCTTATTTTGAGCAACATGAATAAAATTTAACCGTCTCATCTTCCTCTGAAGTTCATAATTACTTTATGAGCTCATCAGAAATGCAGCATAGACAGATTTTGAACTACTTTCAAGATATTTTCTGCAGCAGATTTCTTTTTGAACAAAATTCCCAAATGGTAATGTGTAATTACAACCGATTTATCATACATGCAATTTAAAATGTTTATTTGTAAATGCTTTGTGAGAGTGGCACTCTTTGGAAACTTAAAGTAGAAAGCTACTTATGTCAAATGCTTTCCTTATATTAGCTGGCTCTAGATGAAATGTTGGAATATTGATGGAAACATGAAACATCCAAAATACGGTACAAAATAGATGTTTTTTTTATCAAAAATAATCATTGGCAGTTGTAACACGCTCTTGCCAACGGAGTACATGCTTCTCTACACAGTCGTAAGAAAATATCGAGCTTCGACATGTGAAAAAATTCATAGAATGCGGTTACAACTTTTGTTCAACTTGGGAAATGTATACCCTGTAAAAAAATGTCCAGGTGCTTGAAGAAGTGATAGTTGTAAAGTAGAGAGCAGGTGGATAAGGTAAGGTTTCGCACATCAGCTGTTGCAACTTCTGGATCGTCTGTCGTGAAACGTGCTGTCTTGCGTTATGGAGAACTGTAGGCCTGTAGTGAATTACTAATGCACGACATTTGGTAGATAGGTTTCATACATAATATCAAGTTATTTGCAATAACTGTATGTCATGAGGGTTTGACCAGGTTATAAGGAGTAGATCACACCAGCTGCGCCGCCCCGGTGGCGCAGTGGTCTAAGCGATGGCCTCTGATCATTCGTCCGACAGGGGCCCGGGTTCAAATCCCGGTGAGGCATGGATGTTGTTTGTCTTACGGCACTGGCTCTCTCCCTTCCCTGGAACCAGTGACCCTAAATTAGGGACGGGCGACTGCTTATAGCCCATTGAGTTGCTCACGGTGGTTGTTAAACCTCCAATAAAAAAATCGCACCAGCTGCTGGCTGCATAATAGAAACCATCGTTTTTTAAGCTGCGGTACCAGCTTTAGTCTACGTTTCGGGAATTCACAGCAGTCGAGCAATTGAAATCTCATCACATGTGACAAGGGGTTTTAAAATGACGTTCATGTTTTTACAAAAAAGAAGAGCAGCTCGTCAAGGTGTTCTCATACATCAACTTACGTGAGACCCCATTTATTCATTATCTTTGCTGCTGAATTCCGGGTCGGCGATATGAGCCCCGAAAATGAACCACGTGATACACTGAATGCAGCTACCGATTATGCCAAATCGGAGGTCTATTTCCGTTGTAAACTGCTGTAGAATGCATTCAGTGTTCTCGGCAAGTTATCATACTGTTTGTCGTCGATCGGATTAAACGAAGGCCTCCAATTTGGCACCCTCGATAGCTCCTTCAAGCGTACCACGTGGCCCATTTTCGAGTCTCATATCGCCGGACCGGAATTTAGTAATCCAAAGTTGTCTTGCGTTGCATAACGTGCCTTCCCCAAACGCTGTGTTACTGCTGCGAGCTGTATACATCGTTTAAACTTATAAGAAAATGACACGAGTTTGGCTCTGATCCAGTTTTGCCCCCCAGAGACTTGTACCTCAAATCAGTACACCTAAGCTCAAAAACTCAGTAGATCAGGTTCTTTTTTTGCTTCAAATATGCACCACCTGACAAATAAAATGCAGTATTGGATAAAATCTCAATAGGAAGGTACACTTTAATCTACTTGTATATAAAATAATACCAGTATTCTACAAATACTTTACTACTAAACACCGGAATGGAAATACAAGCCAAATACAATCCTTCGTCACTTTTTTACGAGATATTACTGATTAGTTTTATAAAATGCTCACCATTAGAACCAATGTTGATGTAAATAACGATGGCATTAGACTTTTAATGTAATCACAGTTGTATCGCTTTCACTCGTTGTCTCAAGTCATATCGCGAGATGTGTTAATTTTTAAACTACCTGCCAGATGCACTGTCTTCAAAATCGGACATTTCGTGTGCAGCAACCTAATACTTTTACCTTATTATGATGAACTTCAAAATATCTAAGCTATAAATTGTAATTCATAAATTTCGGATGAATCTTATGAAATCCATTTGTATAGTTTTGAAGTCATCGCTGAAGCAGACAACCACCTCCTTTTTAGTTGGGATATAGCTTTTTGTTAAATCTTGAGATAGACTGTCAATTTTAAAGAAAACATCGTTTTATTAGTTTTCTTTTAGAACGATCTATATTTCTAATGACTTACAGTAAAAGCAATTCGGGAATATTTTATGCCAGATTCCTGCAATTGAAGTCTTGTTGAGGATTTTGATAAATAAAATTAAAATTGGGTGTTCGTCATGTATAGTTCGTTCTAAAATTCGAAAGGAAATTCAAATACTCGGAACTCATAACGACATTCAAGGATGTATAAAATGAGATTTTATTTTCTTGTTTAAGGATTTTTGGAAACATGAAACAACCAGAAAGATGACACGGAATTATCAGGTGTAATAAGCGCGCCTTTTGAATCAATCCGTTCTGATGCAAATTAAACTTATCAAAACTATTCAAAGTCAATGGAACCGGTATGGAAAACAATAAGATCTGACGGAAGAAAGAAGTTTTTCAATCGGGTTTTTAATCCCTCAAATATTGCTGTAAACGGAATCGTGAGATTACGTCCTCTGGTTGCAGACTTGTGCGTTAAGAAAAACATGAATTTATATGAGAAACATTTCGCACCGGAAACTCGCTCCAACACAGAAAGGATTTTTCAAATCGGACTCTTAGAAACACAGATATCGACAAAAATAAGATGTGGCTTTACGTCCCCTGGTAGGAAAACCATGTATTATTTTAGGAAGAAAGTATTCGCAAAAGGTTTTTCCATATGAGATGTATCGGTCCAAGAAAAAATTTTAGTCGAGTTTTCAGGAGCCCAGATTTTGCTACAAATACATTAGAAGAAGAAATTAACGCTTATGCCCCCTGGTGGCCCAACCTATCTTTACCAAACATTAGAAATTATGTGAAATATATTTATATTTATGTATGCGATACAGGAAGAATTTTTCAAATCAGAGTTTTAGAAGCAGAAATAACGCAGAAAACGCAATTTACCTTTGTGCCCACCTAGCGGGAAGTCTATGAATTATTAGTTGGGTAGTATTTCTAATGCGAAATGTTTTTCCTATAAATTCAAAATTTTCAAAGAAAGTATTTTTCAAATCTGACTCCTAGAAGTAGAGATATTGACAAAAATAAGATGTACATCTACGCCACCTGGCGTCGAAACTATGCATTATTTCAGGAAGAAAATGTTCCTAATAGGTTTGTCGACATTAGTATCGTTCAACAAATGACTTTTTTTTGCAATCGAGATGTTAAAGCTCATATTTTGCTGCAAATACATCAGAAGTGGAAATTAGGACTTACGCCACCTGGTGGCCAAACCATTTTTTACAAAAATTAGAAATTACGTGCAAAAGATTTCCCATCAGGAGCTGTATCTGGTGCAGAAAGAATGTTTCAAATCGGAGATTTAGAAGCAGATATATAGGGGGGGGGAAGATGCAATTTACCATTACGACCCCTAACGGAAAGTCTATGAATTACTTGAAAATTTTGAAATTATGTGAAAAACATGTCACACTGGAAGCACTATCCAACAAAGATGGAATTTTTTCAAATCTGACTTCTAGAAGTAGAGATATTGACGAAAATAAGATATACATCTACGCCTCCTGGCGGAGAAACCGTGGAATATTTTAAGAAGAATATATTGCGAAAAAGGTTTATTGATGTGAGTGGAATCAGTCCATGAAATAATTTTTTCAATCGATATTTTAGAAGCTCAGATTTTATGGCAAGTACGTCAGAAGCAGAAAATAACACTTACGCCGCCTGGTGGCCAAAGTATTCTTTACCAAAAAATTGAAATTATATGCAAAAGATTTTCCATCAGGAGTTTTATCCGCTGAAGAAGTCATTTTTCAAATCAGAGTTTTAGAAGTTATTGGAAAAATGTAATTTACTTTTACGCCCCCTAGCGGAAAATCTATGCCTAATTTGAAAAAGTAACTATCTAAAATACTCTTCGACATAAATGTAATCGAAAGATAAAATAATTTTTTCAATCGGATGTTTAGAAGCAAATATGTGGAATAAAACGTGTTTTTCAATTCGACATCATCTGCATTTACGCTATCTAGCGGCAAAATTGTAGATCGTAAAAAAAAAAAATGAAATGAAGGGTAATCAATGCAAAAAATATTTTTTCAAATCGGACTAATAGTTGCAGAGATATCGTGGGTACGGACGGACAAACCGGTAACATAAGCCCGATCTTTTTTTACAAAAGACGTGCTAAAAATGATGGCCTAAAAAAACGAGATATTCTTTTTTTTCGTGGATTATAGCGACGCCACGAGCATCAAAAGGTATAACGAAACATTATATCAGAGTTTAATGACACTAGTTCCAGATTAAAAGGCTAGGGGAAACCAGCACCCCTCGAAGAACAAAAGTACCCCTCATGCGCCATCCAGTGCTCGAGCTCAGGCCACACAAGGACAGTTAGACACAAGTTCGCACGGCCAAACGGTGGCTTGAATTCGATTGCTGGAAGTGTTTTCATTAATAAATTTTTACATACTTCATTCATACGGTTAACGATTTTTAGCAAGTCTTTTGTAAAAAAACAGATCGGGCTGATTTCAACGGTTTGTCCGTCTGTATGTGGACACCATATCTTTGCAACTAATAATCCGATTTATAAAATTCTTTTTGTATTGGGAAGCTCGAAATATGCGAATGATGACTTGCCTTTCGTTTTTTCACGATGCACCATTTTGCCGCTAGAAGGAATAAACGCTGGTGATATCGAATTCAAAATACATTATATTCCATATATTTCCTTCTAAACGTCCAATTGAAAAATTCTTTCACCTTGCGATTCCATTTATGTCGAGGTCTTTTTAAGGTATCTCCACTTTTTCAACTGACGCATAGATTTTCCGCTAGGGGCCGTAAAACTAAACTACATTTTCTCTTATATCTCTGCTTCTAAAACTCCGATTTGAAAAATTCTTTCCGAACAGGATACAGCTACTGATCGGTAATCTTTTGCATATAATTTCTAATTTTTGGTAAAAAACGGTTTGTCTCCCAGATAGGCATAAGTGTTAATTTCTGCTTCTGTTGCATTTGCAGCAAAATCTGTGCTCCTAAAATCTAGATTGAAAAAATTCGTTCGTGGGCCAATACCATCAAGTCGTTAAACCTTTTCGGAATATCTTCTTATTAAAATAATGCATGGTTTCTCCGCCAGGGGCATAGATGTATAGCTTTATATATATATATATATATATATATATACTTAAGAGCAAAACTGAAGACTAAGGAAAAAATTTTAGAATTTAAAACGAAGGGTGCAAAATAACCTGAAAATCAAAACGCGCAACGCAGCAGTTTTGAAAATTCAGAATTCACATTCTATAAAGAAGATACCTAAGCAAAAAAATACATATATAATTTTGACTCACACCTAGTACAACATAGAAAAGGTTATGTATCTACCTGTGCGAGTAAAAGGAGAAAAGATAAAAAAATAAAATAAAACAACTGAATGTAGAAGGTGTCGAGAATACTGAGCCTTGGCTTTATCAAGGACCAGCAAAATCTCTGCATTTTCTCATTTCCACAAAGACCTAGTTGGAAATGGGTTTCTGCATAGCCATAGATGCAAGTAACATTCCCACCTAAAATAGTTTAAAAAATATATATATGTCATGTCCTCCGTAGAGTTGCATGACCTAGCACTAGTTAACAATTTCGCTTGCATCCATTAACCTTCCTGGCCCGACCCATGCTCTTCATCTGTTACTATTAAACAGAGAGAAGAATATTAAAGAGAACTCAAGCTGTGAGAGTGACATAATAATTAGAAATGATTTTCAGCCATAACGAAATTCCAAGTTCGTTTGAGAGAGAATTTAAACCTGAAAAAACAATGCAAAAGAAATCCAAATTTTACATTGCAATTAAAAAAGGAAATGTTAATTTATAACGAGCAGATTTTTGAAAGAAAACTTGAGTCTAAAACCCCTACTCTACAACTTATGACAGCACGAAAACGAGAATAAGTTAAAGATAATAATTAACTAAAGAAAACTTTGTGAAAGTTATATACCTTAAACAGTTAGTTGCAATATGTACAAAGTATTTCAGCAGTGCTTTAAGTGCATAATTAATTAGTTATTAAGAACTTAACTACTTTGAAAAAACAGCGCATAGACAGCGCATAGAAAAGGAACAAGCTTAGCCATCTTCTGTTCCTAGGTACCCCAAAAGACGCTCAAAGTTACAAAGAAAAGAAAGAGTTAAAACCCGCAAAAATGTTAACAGACAAACCAATGCCTAAAAGCTGAAAAGCTAAAAAACGACAGAGAAAAAGTACATGAAGTACAAACATTGAACTTATAAAACCTAGAACCCAAAAACAAGGAAGAGAGCTTACCTCTTGTGTGACAAAAACTTTTCTCCTCACAAGAGAAGAACATGGCTGACCTCTTCCGCCACTCCCTAGACGCTGGGGGCAGTGAGGGTGGGGCTGATGGCCTCCTCATACAGCAAGAAACCAACGCGCGGAGATTTTAACCAGAGAAAAAAATATATAAACTTAAGACTGTGGATCTGTATGATCAGAAAGAGCAGAATTAACTCTCCAGAATACATGAGAAATATTATAAAATACACGAGCAGTTTATTTAATAATCTTTGCATGTATTAAATCACCTTAGTGAGCTTCTATAGATTAATCAGAATCTTATTAATTTTAATGTTGGTTTTACTATTTTTAGTATAGCTATCCTAGTGATGAATAACTAGTTTTCTTTTTTATTTGTTTTTATTTTCTTTTATAAACAGATTTTTAAGCTTTTTTTGTGATTTTGTTTATATTATTTAATTTTTTGTTTTAATAGGACCGTCATATCCATAGATCTTGCTTTTGAAGATGTCTTAAAGAAGGTTTTGAAACACATTAGAAACTGTTCTAACTTGATGTACAGAGATTTTTGGATAATTAATAATAATGCAGAAGTAATTTCTACTATACTCAAAGTTTGTCCCCTAGATATTAATAGTTATGATTTTGAAAACCCCATTTCCAACTAGGTCTTTGTGGAAGTGAGAAAATGCAGAGTTTTTGCTGGTCCTTGATAAAGCCAAGGCTCAGTATTCTCGACACCTTCTACATTCAGTTGTTTTATTTTATTTTTTTATCTTTTCTCCTTTTACTCACACAGGTAGATACATAACCTTTTCTATGTTGTATTAGGTGTGAGTCAAAATTATATATGTATTTTTTTGCTTAGGTATCTTCTTTATAGAATATATATATATATATATATATATATATATATAAATAAATAAATAAATACCTCTGCCCTTAAGATACTGTTCTGAAAAATTCTTTTGTTGGTTAGTTCCCAGTGCGAAATGTTTTTCATATAATTTCAAAATTTTCAATAATGCATAGTGTAACTGGAAGACCCTGGGTTCGATTTCCGATGGCGGCAGATGAGAATTTTCCCGTGACTCATTCATGTGGACAGAGCGATGATTTCTGTTTAATGTTCCTGATCCACTTCGAGTGTTTGAATTAATAATTCATAGATTTTCCGCTAGAGGGGGTAAAGGTAAATTGCGGTTTCCCATCTATCTCCGATTAGAAAAATTCTTTCTGCACGGGATACAGCTTCTGATTGAAAATGCTTTGCATATAATTTTTAATATTTGGTAGAGAACGGTTTGGCCACCATGTGATGTAAGTGTTTATTCTGCTTTTGATATACTTGCAGCAAAATCTGAGCTCCTGAAAACTCGATTAAAAAATTTCTGCCATGGACCGATAACGCTCATATCGAATAACCTTTCGATAACACTTTCTTTTTAAAGTAATAAATGGATTTTCCGCCAGGCGGCGTAGATGCATGGCTTATTTTTCTGCTTCTAAGATTCTGATTTGAAAAATTCTGTCTTTGTTATAGAGAGTTTCCATTGCGAAATGTTTCCATATGATTTCAAATTTTTGTTAACGCACAAGCATGCCACTAGAGGGCTTAAGTTCAAGTTTCCATTTACAGCAGATTGAAAAACTTCTTGCTTCGGTCAGATATTACTAACTATGCAAAAGCTCTGTGCCTATTTTCTTCCCCTAATAATGCGCAATTTTGTCGCTAGGGGGCGCAAAAGCTTAATCTGTTTTTTTTTCAATATCTATCTGCATGTGCGATTTAAAAAAAAATATTTCAACACCAGATGTCATTTACCTTGTAGAACACTTTAGGGCAGAGTTCTACAAAGTAAATGACATCGCCGCTTCTAAATACACTATGGAACAATTTCTTCTTTACTGTATGCCATTCGCTGCACTAGAGATGTGATGAAGCATTATACTGTTTAAAGAATGCTCATATTTCCCGCTAGAGGGCGTAAAGGTGGAAACTTTTTTTCTCTGCTTGCAGGAGACGTATTTCGAAAGTTATTTTTCCTTTGCATAGCATTTTCCATGCAGAATATTTTTTTGCCTATTTTCAAATTTTCCACTATGCAAAATTCTTCCGCTAGAAATAGTGTTATACAATGTTTCCTTCTCTCGAATATTTCTTCTTTTAACTGTACGATTCGAAAATATTTTTTGTATTGTGGAATCACTTTTACGGGTCTTAAAGAGGTTATTTTTCATGAAAGTTGGTTGTCAAATTTTTGAACTAAAGCCTAGTTCGTCATCAGGACTACGTCACTGGTGCTACTCCAGTGACGTAGTCCTGATGACGAACTAGGCTTTAGTTCAAAAATTTGACAACCAACTTTCATGAAAAATAACCTCTTTAAGACCCGTAAAAAAGTTATTCCACAATACACTATGAATAGAGGTGCCATAAATCCATTTACAACTGATATTTTTTTTTGTTTCTGATACTTTCCTTGTGCTAGGAGTAACTTTTTTTTTGCTCCATTTGTTAACCTCCGTAACATGCTTTTTACACGCTGGTGGCAAATGTTTCTATTTTTGGATGTTTCATCATCATCATCATTGTCAACCATTATCAATCCACTGCTGGACGAAGGTCTCCCAAGTTTCCTCCACAACAGTCTGTCTTGTGCCAGTCTCTTCCATGTCACTCCCGCATACTTTCGAATTTCATCCACCCATCTTCCATGTGGTCTTCTTCTGGGTCTTTTCCTGTCCCTTGGAATCCAATCTAAAATTTCGGCTGTCCATCGATGGTCTGTTCTTCTGGCAGTATGTCCAGCCCATTGCCATTTCAGGGATTTAACTCTGATCATGATGTCCTCCACTCTTGTCATTTTTCGGATCCACGTGTTCCTCTTCTTATCTCTCCTGGTTACACCAAGCATGCACCTCTCCATGCTGCTTTGAGTTGTCTGCAGCCTTTGTATGTCTCTTTTAGCTAAGGTCCACGTCTCTGCACCATACGTAAGCACTGGAAGGATGCATTGATCAAACACATTTCTTTTAAGACATAATGGCATATTGCTCTTGAAAATTATGCTGTTTCTTCCAAAAACTCTCCAGGCAAGTTTTGTACGCCGATTAATTTCTTCACCAATGTGACCCTCACTTGATATCTGCTGTCCAAGATAAACGTACGTGTCTGTTATCTCCAGCTTTTCTCCATCAATCGATAAATCTTCATTTCTTGTAAAAGCATTGTACATCACTTTTGTCTTCTGAAAGTTCATTTTTAATCCCACTTCTTTACTCTTGTCAGCAAGTTCCTGGATCATACTCTGTAGCCCTGATGGGGTAGTTGCAAAAATGACTATGTCATCAGCAAAACAAAGGTGGGTTAGATAATCTCCATTAATCTCTATCCCTTTGTTTTCATAGTTTAGTGATTGAAAGACATTTTCCAATGTGGCATTAAAGAGCTTCGGAGATATGGTGTCACCTTGTCTCACTCCCTTTCCAATTTTTATGTGTGTTGTATTTTCAAACAGCCGAATCTTTGCACTTGCACTTGCATTTTCATAGATGTTATTAATAATACTAATGTATGCATCTTCAATACCGCAGGATTTCAGAGCCATTGCAACTGCTGATGGTTTCACCGAATCAAAGGTTTTTTCATAATCGATAAAAGCCATGCACAATGGAAGTTCATATTCCCTCGCTCTTTCAATTAGTTCTCTCAGTACGTGGATATGATATATTGTGCTGTAGCCACTCCTGAATCCAGCTTGTTCTCTCGGTTGAGCCATGTCCAGTGTCACCTTTAAGTGGTGTGAAAGAACTTTAGTGAAGATTTTATAAACCACTGATAGGAGGCTGATAGGTCTGTAGTTCCTGAGATCCTCAATGTCACCTTTTTTATGCAGCAAGGTCATTGTAGCGTTGTTCCAATCCTCAGGAATTTTCCCTTCATTAAGGCATCGAGTGAAAATTTGGGCGAGTACTGTTTCAATTTCTCCACTTGCTTCTTGTATGATGTCTACAGTAATTCCATCTTCTCCTGGAGCTTTTCCTCGCTTCATGTTTTTGATTGCATGTGCAACTTCTGCTGGAAGGACTGGAAGAACTCTGGCACTGGTACCTTTCATGATGTCTTGAGTACATGTATCATCCCTTTCATATAATTTGGAGTAGAAATCTTTCACTCTTGTCAAAATTTCGCCTCTATTTCTTGTTACAGAACCATCTTCTTTTCTCAGTGCCATAATCTGTTTTTTTCCCTTACTGAGATGTCCCTTTGCTATCTTTAGGCTTTGGTTGTTTTCAATTGCTTTCCTTACTAGTTCACAGTTGTAATTCCTTACATCTTCAGTGATACTTTTTCGTACTGTCTTGAATAGCTCTACATATTCCACTTTGGAAGTCACATCTTCTTTAGTTGTCCTCATCTCTCTTCTTTTTTGCATCAACATTTTGGTTTTTCCTGATAATTTGTTCACATGCAATTTGTTCTTAGACCCAGCTAATTTTGTTGCTGTTCCCATAAGAGCTTTGGTTATTTTTCTGTTAACTTCAGAAATATCCACTTCTTCCGATGTTAGGCCTTCTAAAGCAGAGAATCTGTTCGTCAGTTCCAATTTGAAGGCATTATGGTGTTTTTTAAGGTTGGTTATGTCAATACATTTTGTTTGTCTTATGAGCTTGCTACGTTCGAGTTTAGTGTTGAGGTGCATCTTACATCTCACCAATCTATGGTCACTGCCTGTGTTGAACTTGTTTAGCACACTGCATTCTTCTATGACGAATTTTTTGTTACACATAATAAAATCAATTTCACTTGTCGTCCCATTTGGATGTTTCCATGTCCATTTCCTGTGTGGCTTTTTCTTGAAAAAGGAGTTCAAGATGAAAAACCCTTCTGCCTCTGCAAACTCTACGAGAGTATTTCCACGCTGGTTTCTGTTGCCGTGACCGAATTTACCTACTGAAGTTTCATTCTGTTGCTGTTGCCCTATTTTTGCATTGAAATCTCCCATAATTATCTTCAAGTGCTGCTTACCTTTATTATTTAGATCACGAATTTCCTCATAAAATTCTTCAATTTCTTCTTCAGCATGACTTGTGGTGGGTGCATAAGTTTGAATAATCTGAGCCTGGTATCTTCTCGAGAGTTGGATAACGAGTCGTGCAGCTCTTTCAGAGGAACTTTCAACTTCTACAACTTTATCCTTCAGTTTCTTGTTTATTATAAATCCAACACCACTAGTTCTGCCAGTATCTGTCCCACGATAGTAGAAGAGATGTCCACTTTTCAGTTCAATGATATATATATATATATATATATATATATATATATATATATACACACACACACACACTATCTACCAACAAGTAATTGGACACCCCTGCAATCGACGATATCTGCGGTCCTGATACACGTCACGCTCGCCACCGTTAAATGTCGTGTGGCAAACAACAACCCAACAAGTCGCATGCAAGGTGCCACGCATTTCGGAGCTCTCCGATTTCGAAAAAGGTGTAATCGTCGGGTATCACAAAAATGGTCGGGTATCACAAAATTGGCCGATCCATACATGACATATCCAGTGAGTTGAAATACCCAAAATCGAAAGTGGCCTACGTGATTGGCATGTGGAAGGTGACAGGTGACTGTCGGAATGTTTCCCGATCCGGCAGACAAACAAAACTGGGAGTTAGAGACCGACGGGTGCTGGCCAGAGAAATTCGGAAGAACCGCACCAAATCGATGGGCCACATCCGCGAGGAGTTTCAGCAGGCATCCGAGAGTGGTTTCTTTTTTGAAGCCCATCTGCTCGGTTATCATGGACGCGCTGCCGCCCACAAGCCTTTGATCACCAAGTCCAATAGCGCTGCTCGGCTAACGTGGTGCAAAAAACGTCGACAGTGGACCGTTGAACAGTGGAAACTGGTTCTCTGGAGCGACGAATCAAGGTTCACCCTCACCCGTTCGGATGGCAGGGTCTGGGTTTGGCGTCTGCCTGGAGAACGCCTCCGGCCGGAATGTATTGTACCAACTGTGAAGTTCGGCGGCGGTGGAATTATGCTATGGGGGTGTTTCTCCTGGTATGGCACGGGACCCGTGGTCGCAATTCCTGGTAGACTCAACGCCGATACCTACTGCACTATTTTGGATGACCATGCGCTTCCTACGTTGTGGCAGTTTTACGGAGTGGACCCATGTTACTTTCAGGATGACAATGCCACCTGTCATGTTGCGAGGTCCACCATGGCTTGGTATGGTGACAATGTGGTTAATGGAACGGACTGGCCTGCGCAGAGCCCGGACCTTAGCCCTATCGAGCACCTCTGGGACGAGTTGGACCGTCGACTTAAGGGAGTGCCCCCACCTTCCGAAATCGGTGGAGGAACTGACCTGTCTTCTCAAAGCCGTGTGGAAGAAAATATCGCTAGCCGTCGTACAACACCTGGTTGAGAGTATGCCCCGGAGGGTCGCAGCTTTAATCGCCGCTCGTGGAGGCTCCACCAACTATTGAAGGTCAATAAACTTCGTTTTCCTTTGCTATCACAGTTGTCCTATTACGTGTTGGTAGATAGTGTATATATATAGTAATAAAGTCAACCACAGATAAATTATAGTCCTGATACAGAACCCATAGAATAATAGATTAATGTACCCCGGAACACCAAACTACTAATCAGGGAAAGACATCCGATGCCCCGGGGTAGAAGTTCAGGTTTAATTAGAGTACCAAATTTTGCAACTAATAGACAGATATCTTAATAAATTTTGTAACAAATATATATATATATATATCTTAGGCAGTCTGTCTTCCCTGACTGAACCTATTTGTATAGCTTAATGAACATAAACCAAATCGAACTTACTTGTAACTCCGAGGTGAACAGCATATAACCTGAAATAGAATAGTGAAACACGTAAACTCAAGCTCCCCAAGGCAGTAAAAGTAAATACACCTGGCGGTTAAGGTTTGTAATCACTTTTTACGGTGAACGTTAATTTGATCGAGGTACTTTCCGAAAATAATGTAAAGATGTTATTACGTCATGGATGAAAGTTCGGGATGTTAGATCTCTCCGGGGCGACTCGGAGGAAATGAAGTTTTTTTGTGGCCCAAAGAACATCACTATCTGAATTACTCTATTATTAACCTGTTCTTAGGGCCACAAAAAGCTTCATTTCCTCCGAGTCGCCCCGGAGAGCTCTGACAGCCCGATCCTTCTTATATTCATCCTTTTAGCCCTTTGCTATAAATATTACCAATTTCTTTATTATTTAGGCAGTCGGGCGTGCAAATGTTATACGCTCTGTAGCACCATGCTCTACACGCAAAAAGTTTGTACTCTTTTAGGCAGTGCGAATCAAGAGTAACAAGGTTCGGTACTGCGGTCGGTTTAGAATAAACTTCAAAATCGAAGCTTAATGTTCTATTTTTTTTTTGAGCGCGATATTAAGATAATTCAACGTCCCATCCACTTCAAGCTCCATGGCGAACATTATTGAATTGTGTAGGTTGTTTTCCTTTTGCATGAAAACATTTCATACGTCTACTCCATGTTCACATATGAAGAATATATCGTAAGCGTAGCGGGTATACCCTAGGGGTTTCTTGATACAATTTAAAAAGTTGAGATTTTCTAGCTGTCTAAGAACTGCTTCCGCAAGAACTAAAGATAGGGCTAAAACCATCCGTGCTCCTTTTGTTTGTTTGTAGATGCATCCATCCAACTTGAAATAGTTGTGGTTAGTAAGTATACATCCCACAAAAATAAACGGACTTAATACGGTGTATGAGTTTCTTGAGTATTCACGGTCTGTGGTATTTAAAATAACAAGATCAACTCTAATTGTTGTAAACAGTGGCCACGGGTTCCGTGGAAGTGCAAGATCCAGCGCTGCAAGGCAAACGCACCACTTTTGCCTCACTCAGGACGTTCACCAGGCCTCATTTGGAAGACGTGTCATGAACCTACGTCTCTGACCAGTCGGGCACCGAGACGGCATTTCGTGTTCGTAGAATAGTTATTGTATGTCCAAAAAGAGTAGCTCGAAATGCCGTACCAAAAATAGGAAAAAAAAAACATTATTCTTTTATTTTCAGCTCGTCTTCCGAAGAAAGCAACGTATTTATATGGAATCGCTATGTTCGTCCATCAACCTATATTTGGGTACCATCTTTCTGCACTTTTATAAGTCCGATTTACAAAAGGAAATATTGTTTTTGCATTGTAAAGCCTTAGCTTGTATGAAATTTTATCCGTCCTTTTTTGTACGATGCACTACTTCGCCGGTGGTGGAGATAATGCTACTGAATTCAAATGTACTTATCTCCATATCTTCTGAAAATCCGTTTGAAGCAATTTTTTTCCTTTGATATTATTTACAACGAAGACAGTTCCGCATTCCGTGCCCTTTTAAAATAATCCACAGTTAAACCTCCAGTTTGCATGGAATATGCATCGGATATTTGCCGATATATATAAATCGATCAGTAAAAAAGGTTACGCGTGCTATAAACTAAATGCAGGATGTAGTACGAGGGGCATACATGACATGTAAGTTCGAGAGATGGCGCTAGTGCTCTAGGCACCTCTGTGAACTCCTGTGTCTGGTGTGAGATCCGCAGTGACATTTCGAAATGGCGACGTGGTTGGAAACGTGGTCTCAGGTCGAAGTGAAAGCAGTGATAAAGTTTTTACGGGCCAAGAACGTGCCCGCAGCAGAAATTCATCGGCAGCTCTTCGAGATTTATGTCGACAATGTGATGTCTTGACAACACGTGGCGAATTGGTACAGTTCGTTTTACTCCGGAACGCATGATGTGTGGAACGGACATCGCATAAATAGTGAGCGTCCAAGTTCGTCGGCGACAGAGATCAACACTGGGCATGTAGACGAAATGATTCATGACGACCGAAGGGTAACT
Organism: Macrothele yani; assembly: GCA_039090855.1. Taxonomy (NCBI): domain Eukaryota; kingdom Metazoa; phylum Arthropoda; class Arachnida; order Araneae; family Macrothelidae; genus Macrothele; species Macrothele yani. The sequence goes on along the minus strand of CM077029.1, from coordinate 162,587,077 downwards.
TTGCACCATATTGCGTCCGTGCCGGGATTCAGCAATGGCGTTGTTCAACACCTTGTGGTGAATGTTTTGCAGTAGCCAAGGTTTGTGCCAGATGTGTGCCACGTTCATTATCCGTCGATATGTGTCATGTTTGACGTTGCTACAGCGTTACGATAAAAACGGACACATATTTCTTTATTGTGTTGTGAGTGGGGACAAGACGTGGCTCTACCACTTCTCTCTCACCAGCAAGAGAGCTTCCATGCATTGAATACTCTACGCATCGCCGCTGGAAGGAAGTTTAAAGTCACACCGTCTGCTGGAAAAATCATGACATCCGTTTCCTGGGATTCCTCGGATGCGCTTTTTGGTGGACATCTTAGAACATGGGCACACCATCAGCGCTGATTGGTACTGTGCCACGCTGGAAAAACTGCACGAGAGCATCGGACGAAAATGACCAGGTTCCGGAGCATTGCTGTCATTCTCCTTCACGATAATGCGAGGCCGCACACTGCCAACACCACGAAGCACTTGCTCTGCCAATTCCGGTGGGAGGTGTGAAGGCATCCAGCCTTCAGTCCGAACTAGGCTCCAAGTGACTTTCACCTCTTTCGTGCCCTGAAACAGCACTTGTCTGGTAGTCATTTCACGTGTTTAAATTTAAGTTTTGTTTCGTGTGACTTAAAGTATCTAAATTAATTTGTTTATGATATGCTGCAGTGCTAGGGATGTAAATTCTAAATTCTGGTTGTTAGTGTTAGTGAACTTGATATTTAGTTTGGAGATTTAGTTAATTGGTATTTTGAGCTTTTGTTTACAGTATAGAGTTATTAAGTATCTTGAGCTATTATTTGAAGTGCAGAGTGAGGTGATTTTTATGAGCAAGCTAGTGCAAGAAGATTGTTTGAATTTCTGAATTATGTTGATGATGTTATGAAGAGTGATAATTTTTAAGTTAGTTCGGGAGGTTTCTTTATAAGTGAAGTAGGTTCATTCAGTGTAGTTTCTGTAGGTTATGTAATGTTAATTAATGCATGTGCTCAGTGTAAATTCTGTTTTGAGGATAATTTACTTGGTTTGTTTACTTGCAGATAGTAGATTTGGTTAATGTATAATTTGTGGCTCTTATTATAACTGTAAATTTAATTGAGGTCTTTAAAGCTGGTTTGGGGAGATTGCAGAGTTTGCTAAGGTTGTTCAGGTGCTGTAAATTTAAATCAATAAGTGTACAATTGTAAATTTGTCATTGAGAGAATTAGGTGAGGGAGAAGAGAGTACGTTTCAAAAGAACAGGACTTGTCCATCTTGTGGAATTAAAAAGAATCCAGTATTTTTTTTTTTTTGTGTAAATTATGTGAGTCGTAGTATAATTTTGGAGGCATAAAGTCAATGCCTGGAGTTCAAACCAACTGTGTTGAAATATGTCAAGTTGTGCTGTTCATAAGGCCAGTGGCCAAATAGAAAAAAAATTGAGATTCTGTTTTTTTACTGCTGTGTCTAAGCAAACAACAACAAAAAAGAAATACCACAGCTGATTGTCCACTAAATTACCTTGTTAAGTTTTTAAAGAAATAAAATAAATATAGGCAGTAGCCTTTCAAAAAAATCCAAAATTAGTGCAGTGTGAAAATTTTTGTGTGCTGTTGTCTTCCATGACTTGGTCCCATGTATTCACCTTAGCTTGACTAAGGTTATCGATCCGAATCCTGGTATTATAAGGTATTTCATAACTGCAATGTTTGTCCTGTCCTTTTAAATTGACTTTCACAGCATCCACACGTTGTTATTGAACGAGTACATTTTATCCTATGACTTATAGTGACACATTTTCATATACATGCAACAATATTCACTTGTTTTTGCACTTTCAGATGACTCAACTCTGCGTGAACACAAACAACGCAAACTTTTCAATAACTTCTTTTGGAATGTAAATTTTTAGATGCATTCTTGTTTAGGATGTTCATGGCCTTCATATACTTAGAAAATATTTTTGTTTCGAAATGCATCCACCCATCTCCCAAAGTTAAATTTTAGTCTAAATTCAAAATTTCCCTTCAGGTTTAATTTTGGCTATCTATTATAATCACCTTACATAACGTGGCTGAGATAACCGCCACAACATGACGATGACGTGAAAACAGCTGCAACAAACTGGCTACATCAGAAGGGACATGAATTTCTTTGGTCCGGGATGGACAAGGTGGTCGTGCGGTCCAATAAATCTCTGAATCGGGATTTCGTCGAAAAATAATAAATCTGAAGCGGGATTTCGTCGAAAAATAATAAATCTGAAGCGGGATTTCGTAGAAAATAATAAATCTCTGAATGGTGATTTGGTCGAAAAATAATAAATCTCTGAATCGTGGTTTCGTCGAAAAGTATTAAATCTCTGAATCTTGATTTCCTCGAAAAATAATAAATCTGAAGCGGGATTTCGTCGAAAAATAATAAATCTGAAGCGGGATTTCGTAGAAAATAATAAATCTCTGAATGGTGATTTGGTCGAAAAATAATAAATCTCTGAATCGTGGTTTCGTCGAAAAGTAATAAATCTCTAAATCGTGTTTTCGTTGAAAAATAATAAATCTCTGAATCGCGATTTCGTCAAAAAATAATAAATCTCTGAATCATGATTTCGTCGAAAAGTAATAAATCTCTGAATCGTGATTTCGTCGAAAAATAAAAATTTCTGAATCGTGATTTCGTCTAAAAATAAAAATTTCTGAATCGTGATTTCGTCTAAAAATAAAAATTTCTGAATCGTGATTTCGTCGAAAAATAGTGCTTCATATCATTTGTCACATCCCACAAACACTTCTTGGTTGGTGAGCTTTCCTTTCTCCTACTCGAAGGTGTAAACTTTTTTCTGATCGACACTCGTATATCCAAAACGTTTATTCGGAACATGTTTGCTTTAAATAATGTTCATGGTGCGGATAATTTCTAGCCTTTTGTAATGCACACTTTTGCCATTAGGGGGCAATGAGTTCATATTTTTGTTGGCAAAACATTTGCAGCTCTGCTCCCAAAAGCCCAATTCAAAGAAAAAAATGTCAAACACCGCCTTCACTATGGAAAATTTATTAGGTGCATTTATTTCCTACTACAAATGTCCGCTTTTCTCGCTAAGGGCGTAAATGTGTATCGCAGTTTTTTCGATATTCTGCTTCAAAAAGTCTAATTTGAAAAATTCTTTCTTGCGTCGGGCAGCGGTCATGATTAAAAATAATTTGCATATAATTTATAAAATTTTCTTGATACTTTTCAGTCACCAAGGGGCGTAATTTCGTGTTTCTGTTTACAAAATATCTGCAGCCGTATCCTACATTCCAAATCAAGACATCGTTTTAGCACGATTTCTGAAAAAAAAAGTTAAAAATGACGTTTTCGTATTATCCATATGACTGTCCATCTATGGACTCAACAGTTCTGCACGCTTTAATCAAATTTTTGTTTTTGGTGGGAGTCTTAATTCTGAAAACAATGATGTATATTCAGGGCTATCTCCAATGTACAACTTTGCCTCAAGGGAAATAAATGCGGATGCTATTTAATTCAAAATATATTTTACTGTGCACCATTAGTTCTAAAAATCCATTTGCAAAAATTCTTTTAATCCTTCAAAACCTTTTACAGTGGAGGCTATTTGCATTTAGCTTCTTGTGCAAATAACGCAGTTTTCCTCTCTAGAGAACGTAAATTCATACGGAATTTTCCTCAATGTCTGTGCTTTCAAACGTAAATATTTAGTTCCTTTTGCGTTTAGTAGCATTTCCAAGGTATTTCAGCATATATTTAAACAGTTTTGCAACGTATAACTTTTTCATTCAAGAGAATAAATGCATATTTATGCTTACCACGCGCTTGAAGTCGTATCCGCAATTTTAGAAAAAGCAAAAGAAAATCCTGCGTTGGTGAAACACAATTTACTACGGAAAATATCTTGCTCATATTTTCCACTCAAAACAGTACAGAGTGGACTCCGTATAGGATATAAATGTATATCGCAATTTTTACCAAAATACCTCTGCGTCTAAAATTCAAATTTCAAAAATTTTTTCTTCCGTTGAATACCATTCCCAACGGGAAGCATTTAGCACGTCTACGAATTTTTCATAATGAGTCAGTGCTCTCAGTAGGTGGCGTAGTTTGTATTTTTGTTTGCAACGATATCTCCGCTTTACAAATCCAGATGAAAATAATGTTTTTTAAATCTCGTTTTATGGTAAGGATTGTAAACAGTACCCTCTTCAAATAACGCATTTATACCCAGGAACATTATATATTTTTTGCTTGTTATTCCTACAACTAAAATTTTCACTGGAAAAATTTGTTTCATCTCGCAGTTATCAAAACTATTTTGACGATATTTTTTTCTTGATGCACATTTTTGCCGCTAGTTGGCATAAGTACAGTTATCACCACTACCAAAATGTGCGTTTTATGTATTATAGGAATATGATTGGAAAATATTTTTTCTTTCTTTTTGGAACTGGTTGTAAACACTGCGTACGTTTCGTATTTTAAATAACACCCTTTTTTCTTCCAGGTGTGTAAATACATTTTCCTTTTAGTTTATCTTTCCTAAAAATCCATCTTGAAACGTTTTGTACCTCAAATGATTCAAAAGAAGTGCACAATAGAATTAGCTTTCACCTTTCTTACTAAATAGATGTCTTCTATATTATTTTGCTTAATGAACACATGAGGTGACTTAAATTTAACAGAACAATTTAAAATCTGTAGCGTATTTTGAACAAACATTTAAGCTTACGTAAAAGGTGAAATATTGTCTTGACTAGCTGAAATGTTCTGTGTCGCCGCGGTGGCGCAGTGGTCTAAGCGATGGCTTATGATTATTCATCCGAAAGGGGTCCGGGTTCGAATCTCGGTGAGGCATGAATGTTGTATTTGTCTTATGGCACTGGTTCTCTCCCTTCCCTGGAACCAGTTTCACTAAATTAGGGACGGGCGACTGCTTATAACACTTTGAGTTGCTCACGGTGATTCTCAAATCGAAAAAAATGTTCTGTAGACATAAAAATGTGGTATTTTTCTGATGCGATTATATTGTTCCTGACGTTTCAGTATGAAAAAGTTTTGCTTCAGAATGGAGTTAATGCATTAGAAAAAAGCTGCAAAATTGTTGTAGAGGCAATGTAGTGATGCAAAGAAAATAAGTTATTTACTGCTCTTACATGCACTGATCTGTCATATTTAGTTAACAGGACGCATCCATTGCTATTAGTAATTTGAAGGTTCTTTAATCCTTTAAGCGGCCGATTTATCTGAACCAAATGGTGCGCAGTGGTCTAAGCGAAGGCATCTGATCATTCGTCCGAAAGGGGTCCGGGTTCGAAACCCGGTGAGGCATGGATGTTGTTTGTCTTAAGGCACTGGCTCTCTCGCTTCCCTGGAACCAGTGACCCTGAATTAGGGACGGGGGACTGCTTATAGCCCATTGAGATGCTCACGGTGGTCGTTAAACCTTCAATCAAAAAAAAAAAAAAATAGTGGTGCCCAAAACTTTCTGCGCTTCCTGAGCGGAAATGCTCACATAGGGGCCAGGTTTTACGAGAGCAACTGCCAAACAATTTCCTACCCTCTCTCGTCTCAGCTGGTATATCGGCCATAAGAGGGGTAAGCACTCCGTTCTAGTACTTTATTACTTGCTCCGTGACCCAAGGCAGGATGGAAAACGTTAAGTTCTTCTGACATGTACATCATGCCACTGGGTAGAAACAAGTGACTAAAGTGTCTTCTCTCTGCTTTCTTAGGTTCGTCACCATCGTTACAAACTTTTTCCGTAGGTAATCAGTCAGAAAGGACTGGAGTCAATTATCCTCCTAAATAATCGCGCTGAATAAGAAAGCTAAAGGGAAAGTAACGCTTTCTTATGAGCAAGTTTATTCGTTCCAGCCGAGTTCAGCTCACTTCTTAGACAGCGAAAAAATTCGTTCGAATTGATTTCAGCCTTCTTTGCTAATTTCGTATTAATTCGTTGCAGCCAGTTAAAGGGTTAAGATACCCACTGATTATTCGATTTATTTAAAAACCTCTATAGGTATGTAGATCACTTCAGAAAAAATAAAACTTACCTATTGTACACAATTAACTAGAAGATTAATTACCCAAACGCAGCAAGCCATTCGAGATACGATAAAAGCGAAATTTTATCCTATCATTTGCCGCACTGTTGTGTTACCCAGTGCGGCAATTAAGAAATGAGACTGAATTAAAAAAAATGGATAAGCATAAAAACTTACATGAATGTACTTTATTCTAAGTACATTCCTCCTGCGTTATTACAAGTGGCACGATCAGCCAACGAAGGGAAGTAATTGCCGATGTCATCTTTCGGTAATGAGGGAAGAACTGATGTAACAATTTCTTTGTATACATTCAACGTCTTCAAAACTTTTTATTTTAAAGGCACCTTTAAAGTAGCGAATAGGAAGTAGTCACATGGTGAAATACCTGGGGAATAGGGTGGATGGTTGAGTACATACACTTGTTCCCGTGCCAGAACTTACTGTACACTGTGTGTGGGTGCATTATGATGAAGGAACTATTGCTCGACTTTGTGCTCAGGGCTGACATGAACAATCCTTTTCCACAATCGTTCCAAACTGGATGTGCAAGCACCCAAGTTTGGAACATCCCAGACATTCTGCATCACGAGTTCATTCTTGAAAGTACAGTTGTAAGTTTGGAACATCGAGAATTTCTAAGTTTGGAACATCGAAAATTTATAAGTTTGGAACATCCAAGAAATTCTGCATCAAGAGTTCATTCTTGAAGGTACAGTTGTAAGCTTGGAACATCGAGAATTTCTAAGTTTGGAACATCCAAGAAATTCTGCATCACCAGTTCATTCTTGAAAGTGCAGTTGCACCTTGAAGAATGAACTCGTGATGCAGAATTTCCTTGCTGTCGTAAAAGCATACAAGCATTGTCTTGATATTGGAATTCTGTAACCTAATCTTCTTTCCTTTGGTCGACTGTGGCGACTTCCACTGTGCAGTCTGACGCTTCGTTTGAAGATCATAACGAAAACACCATGTCTCGTCACCTACCATAATGCTATAGAGACAATTTTGCATTGTTTCTGCATTGTCCAAGATGCCTTTTGCGTACTATACTCGCGCATGTCTTTGGTCGCCTGACAAAAAACATGCGGAACAAAGGAGAACTTATGCGTGTTGTAATTCTTTTGGCTCTAAAGTGGTCGCTGGTGCTTGGTTGGAAGATAATGATATTTTTTTTCGCACAGAGATCAACCGCTAGATCTTTGGTAAAAAGAGTGCGGACCAGTGGCCTGGGAACTCTGCTGCTATGTTTTGTTCATTATGTTTCGACATAGCACTCCAGTGTGTTTTAGAATGCGAACATTTTAAACAACCCTTTTATCTTATATTCTTTTTGTATAACTTCATAGATCATTTTTTTTTGGTTTTCCTTCTCCCTGACAGTATATTTTTTTATCATATTTTTAGGAAATTTATTCATAAAACATTCTTCGAAAAAAATCACATTTTGCACTTTGAAAGCTTTCATATCTGAATTTTTAGTAGTAAAAAGATGTATACCCTCTGACTGAAGTAGAATAATTTTGTTAAACTATATTAATTTTGCACAGCGATTATCAATATAAATTTCTACAGCACACCAAATCTTTTTCAGTTGAAAACAATAGTCGCAATTATTTTGTCAAATCTACTAGGCAAAACATTTCGAAAACTGTCTTTTAAGCAGTGAAAGCACCTCTTAAAATACGTGTTAACGTTTTAAACGAGGTAATAAAAAATATCAATGCAGGGACTGGGCTGTGTTGCCTGTACAAGAGAAGCATTAAATTTTTATATTTTTCAAAGAAGGATTGCCTTCAAAATACATTAGGGTGCAAAAATTAAGGACTAAGAGGAGAAATTAGCATAACAGCGGAACGAGCAGGCAGAACGGGCCGAAAGACCACTCAAGAGATAGACTAGGGTCCGGTACGGCAAGGCATGCGCATATATGCACCATGACGTATGTGGGGGGTCGGAAGGGTATAAAGCACACTGGCGGTGTACGCTCAGCAATTCGGTGAAAGCTATTGCACGGTGTACGTCGGTTTGAACGACGTCGAGTTGCTGTCACCGTGTGATATGGCCAACAGACAATCCAGTAGACGATATCTGGACAACGTTACACGAGGTCGCGTCATTGGGAAGTTGGAAGAATGTCGAAGTATGACTAGTGCTGTCGAGGAGTTCGGGATCGCTCACAGCATCGTTTCACGAGCTTGGAGAGCATTTCAAACGACAGGAACAGCTGTCCGGGAGTTAAGCAGTGGTCGTCCACGAGCAACCACGGCGGCGGATGACCGGTATATTGTCCTACAGGCGAGAAGAGACAGCGGGAGAAATCGCAAGGCGCATGCAGCAGACAACTGGACGTCCGTTATCGCGTTTTACCGTGGCCAGGAGGCTGCACAAAGGTGGTCTATTTGCACGGCGACCAGTACGGTGTGGGCCATTAACGCCTGCTCATCGGAGACGGCGGTTTCTGTGGTGCCAAGAACACAAGAACTGGACACATCAGCAATAAGGTCGAAGTCTCTTTACAGATGAGAGCCGATTTAGTCTGACGAGCGATTCTGGACGTATACACATCTGGAGAGAGCAGGGAACACGCAATCATACCTCCAACATCATCGAAAGGTGCCGGTTTGGAGGTGGCGGAGTTCTTGTTTGGGGCGGTATCATGCTTGGTAGCCGTACTGACCTCCACATCTTCCAAGAAGGTTAAGTCACTGGTGTCCGCTACTGTGCCGATTCTCCTGCCTCACGTGCGTCTGTTTAGAGATGATGTGGGTCCTGAGTTCCTCTTCATAGACGACAACGCTACACCTCATCGTACAGTGGCTGACGCAGGGCTGTTGGAGAGTAAAGATATTCAACGCATGGATTGGCCCGGAAGGTCCCCGGATCTAAATCCAATCGAACACGTGTGGGCCCTTCTTGGGAGACGCTTGGCAGCACGTAAGCAGCCGCCAGCAACGATTCCGCAGCTGCGATTGGCGCTACAAGAGGAATGAGCCGCGATGCCTCAACAGCTCCTTGACAACCTCGTCCTCAGCATGGACAGACGTTGTAAATCCTGCAACGCAGTCAGAGGTGATCATATCCCGTACTAAAGACTGGATTTTTCTTGGCAACCGCCTGTCACATGGACGTTTCTGTCTTCTGTCCAGTTGTGCTCGAAGCTACCTTTACAATAAAGTGCCTATGCATCCTTTGGATTCCTTGTTTGGACGGTTTTGCTCACTTGTCCCATATTCTTACATCTTGGGGATCTTATGGTATTATTTGAGTCGATGTGGAGCACTTCTGCACGACGTTACATTCAAAAAACCGTCCCGTCCTTAATTTTTTCACGCCAGTGTATTAATACACGCATATCAGAACTAACGTTTTGGTGTTACATAGAGGATGTTCACACATTTTTAGAACGTGTTTGATAGGAAATTACAGAAAATAAAGAAAGTTCAAAGAATTGAAATTGGCAACAGCGTACGTGTTAGATGAACACGAAATAATTACCTTCTGTAGTTAAATGTCGTGTACTAAGAAAATGGGGCACGCAACCTAGCTGTAGACAGAATGTTATGTTTTTGATCTTCACGAAGAGAAATAGTCGTATTCTGTGATTAACCCCTTAAGCGGTTGATTTACCTGAACCAAAAGTTGCCCACATTTCCCTGCGCTTCTCAAACAGAAGTGTTTTCATAGTGACCGGGTTATAGGAACGCGACAATAAAACGATTCCTTTCGCTCTTTCATCTCAGGGGTATCGACTATAAAGCTGTCGTTAGTTGTAAGTGCTCCCTTACAGTTCTTAGTCTTATATGTAGTCTGATTATTTTGTAGTCCTTTATTCTCGGAAGGAATAATCCCCCGGAGGAGAACATCATGCCACAGGGTAGGAGCAAGTTACTCAAACATTTTTATCTTCTTTGTTAGGTTCGTCAACCTCCTTTTTATAGCATTCTTAGCGGAGAAAGTAATCAGACTGGAATGATTAATGATAATCATACCCCCAAATGACCACTTAGAATGGCAAACCTAAGATAAAAGCGACAGTTTCTGATGCGCAGATTCACTCGCTTTTGTCGCGTTCGTCCCACTTACACAGTGATATATTCGTTCGAACTGATTTCAGCATATTTTGTTTACCTAGAGTTATTTCTTTGCAACCGGTTAAAGGATTAAAAAACGCTTTGAAAAACATTGAATTAGCATTTTTAAATATAAAATAAGAAATCTTTAATAGTAATAGTAGGAAAAGTCATCAAGTAATCTTTTCCACGGGAAAAAGAACACCAAACGAATATTCAGAGAAAGTACGCACTTTAACGACTATTTCAAAAGTAAGGATTCTGGTCTTAAAAGAAAATTCACCGATCCAAAGTGTAATATCACCAAGTCGTTAAAAATATCTTTATCAGCTGTAAACAGGGTAATAAACAAAGATTTGAATCTGAAAAAAAAATGTTCACCGCCTTTTGTCTAGGCACATGGCTCAGCGCAGAACACAGGTAGACTCCTCAATGAAAATCACTTCGCCGGAGATAGATGGAAGTTTATTGTGACTATTGATTAAGCATGGATCCACCTAAGCGGCTGTAACAGAAAAGGTTGATTTACTATCCCAAAAGATCAGAAAAAGACTTAAAAATTTGGTTCGAAGAATCCAAAGAAAGTTTCAGTAAACGATTCATGATTATTGCTGGTTTTTCGTACAATGGGAAATTGAAGTTAAGAAAAGTTGAAAAGAATGTTGAAATCAATTCTACAACAATGAATGAAATACGGAATTACACCATTGCACAAAACAAATTTGGAAGATGTGAATTCCTTTATTGGTGCAAATATGACATGGATGTTAAGTCAGATAATATCCGAATATTTTAAATATAGGAGTTAAAATAATGTTTTAACTCCTATATTTAAAGAGGAAATGCCATTCGTTTATCCACATAGCCTTCAAAGAGTAGAACTACATCAGGATAATGCTACCAATCGTAAATCAATATTTACCACTGTGTTTCTTGAAAAAATGAAAAAATCAGACTGGAATCAAGTCAGTATATATCTTTTACCCATATTCCTACAAATTTCCCTGCTAAAAAGAGGGCTTTCTAAACTCAGACCAAAAATAATGAGGTGGATCTTAAGGAACAATCCAAAAGTTGTTCACTACACCGCTAAATAATTCAGTAGATGAAAAAGTCTTATAAATCCGTGAATCGGTGCGTTACAAAATTTATTTTATTGTGCCAATCTTTCGCCTTTCAACGGGAGACTTTATCAAGGCAAACTTACACTAGATTCCAGTGCATTATTGCTGGTTTCTCCTACAATGTGAAATTGAAGTTAAGATATCAATCTTTATCAAGGTGAACGTACCTAGAACCTAATGTAAATTCGCCTTGATAAAGCCTCTCGTTGGAAGGTGACAGCTGGGCATACTAAAATAAATTTTGTTATACACAGATTTAAGGATTTATGACTTTGTCAGTCATCTACTTAATCAAAAACAATGATTGAACTATGGAAAGCAGTGGAAGAGGAGTGGAAAAAAATATCACTATCAATTTTAGGAAGTGCCCTGTTGTATTGAAAATATAGATGTAAGTTCACATCCAGAGAGAAAGGAATATCAGATAGATCATTTCAAAAAGAAATAATCTGATTTGGCACATTAATTATATTGCTGGAAAATGATTCTAAAAATGTGTAAACATCTTCTGTAGATAATAAATTTTACATCTTTATAAAAGTTTCATCACTTAATGAAAGAAAATGACTAGATCTGAAACACGTAGTTTACTAAACTGATATGAAATATCATACCTATTATCGCAAAAGTGAAAGATGGCATTTTAGTACAGGAGGGTTAAGTTTCAATAGTAGTGTTCGGCATCTGATGTCTTTACGTACTTCTACAGATAAATTGAAGGTTTTTCTCGAAAGATATAAAGTGCCACGTTACACTCTTAAGAAATATCCTGGGGTATCTGGACAGTAAAGTGGATTTTTCCCTCCAGAGAGAGAGGGGGTAAAAGAGAGGGTGAGAGAGAGAGAGAGAGAGGGGCTGTGTTCAGAAAACTTGTGCTATTTCTGCCGTCGCTGCTAGGCATGCAGTCGAAAACTAACCTCAGATCTAAACCTATTGCTTCAAATTGCCTTTTATTTCTTTCCATTCCTCCACCTTTCCCTCCAAATCCAGACACATTTCTCCGTGATGAGACTATCCAGGCGCCCGAGGTTTTTCATTAGGTGGAAATAAGCTCAATCTTCCCTCTCTTGAATTATACTTTTTCCGCTGGACCTCTAGTATCCGTAACGGCAATTTCATTAGGCGTAAGTGCTTCCTGATCGGCGGCTCAAACGCTTTCGAGCAGAAGAAATGAAGAGACTGTCACCATCATTAAAAATGTAGCGGTCACGACCCCTACGTAGTCTGCAGAGATTTGAGCTGAGAGTTTTTTTTTCTCTGCGTTCCACTCACCTACGCATTCAAATGAAAAAAAATCAGGTTAGTTGGGTACATAACTCTACTCACCTTACTCTTACGTACATCTTCACCCATCTGAAGTTACTGGTTTCATTTCATGAAATAGAGCACGCTGTCCTTCCTTCTCTTAAATGACGTGGATGCTCTCATTTTAATATTTTGAAGTTCCGAACATCCACTTTCAGAAGAGTTGTTTTTGATGCTACGCAGCTTTCCTGACAGTAGTAAAGTAAATTCCATGCCAAAAATGTCGATATAACAGAAATGGGTAACCGAAGTACTAGTGTCTCGTGACAGTCAACTGATCTTTCAAATTTGTATCTAATTGGGCGTTCGGCGCTGACCAATTACGTGTCCGTCCCAAATACACGACGCTGACGCTCGATCAACACCCGGCTGCGAAAGCGTTTTATATCTGTGCCTACAGAAAGTAGCAGTTTTGGATGCAATGCATCTTTCCCGCTAGCAGTGAAGTAAATCTCGTGCATGAAACTTCGATGTAAGGAAAGTGGTCAAAACCTTTGCTGAAATCCAATTTTTGAATGCTGTTGCATTAAGTGACGCAACAGCCGCCACGGGTGGCGCAGTGGTTTAAGCTGTAGGTTTTGATCATTTGCCCGAGACGGGTCTACGGTTCGACTACCGGTGAGGCATGGATGTTGTGTTTGTCTTACGACATTGGCTCACTCCTCTTGCTTCCAACGAACTAGTGACCCAAAATTAAGGACAGACAACTGCCCATGAAGTTGCTCGCGGTGGTCGTTAAACCTCCAATAAAAAATGAAAGTGACGCAAACAATAGTTAATTTCATTTTTACTCGATAACATGTTTTATTAAACTATCACCGAACATTATCACGTTTTACATAAACGTAACAATATCTCATTCAAATCTGCGTAAACATATATTTTGTTTTATGAACCTCATGGTAATTGTGCTAAAAGCCATTACAAAAATGCATTTTTGATGCTATGAAAACGGTGCATCGTAGCAAAATTTGGTTTCCTCTCGACTCCCTTTGGGGGTGTTGCCAGCTATTGATGACAACTTTTAACTGGTGCATAACACGTACGTAACCTGCAGACTTCCTAGACCAAACGGTACTAATCATTCTCACTGCCACACTTCCCATTCAGCTTTTCGTCCTATCTTGAGGACAGATTTTACCATACGCAGATGGACGTCCTTAGCTACGTCCCATTTGCTCGGTGTCAGGGTCATTTCTTACGTTCGTCTAAATCTTAATAAAAATGAAAGTCTTACAAATTTTTTAAAATGACAATCCGTTTTTTGGTGTAAACGTGACAAGGATGGTAAGCAAGTTTAAAGTCAGTAAGTTTTCGGATATTATTTGACTTACTATCCTTGTCACATTTTACACCAAAAAATGATTTGTCATCTTCAAAATTTGTGTTGCATGGTGTAATCCCGTATTCCATTCATGATTTATCTGCTCCTCCGGGCAATCACGTGATAGGATTCTTTACCTACAGATTTGCTAAACATGAATGCGCAGTTGCTTCGACCAGCGAATCCTGTGATGGTTATATTCAAATTAATCGGAAAGTTCAGACTTGGTCGTTCTGGGTGGTGTAGTGGTTTTGATACCCGCTCCAGGACGACGAAATTTTCAAGTTTTCGGATATTATTTGACTTACTATCCTTGACACATTTTCACCAAAAAACGGATTGTCATCTTCGAAATTTGTTTTGCATGGTGTAATCCCGTATTCCATTCATGAATGAATGTCTTGTATTTGAAAACATAAACAGTCGAAATACTTACTATTGCCACCGCTCTGATTTAGCGAATATTTAGTTTTATGACTAAATAATTCATTTATATGTTTTATGACTAAATAATTCATCTAAATAATTCAACAATAATATTCATTTATCTACCTACCTAAGTATCGCTCAATGTCAACAACTCAGCATACTCGGACGCAAACTGGGAGACTCTGGTCCGATTCTCGCTCTAGGGACATCAAATTTTCAAGGTCTCGCATATTATTTTTGACTTACAGCTCTTGCTATAATTTACACCAATGGACGAAATAAACAATTAGTTATTGTTTGTTGTTATGATTTAATACCACTTAGTATGTACCGGACTGCGGCTGGTGTGGTCGTGAGTTAAGGGAATGAATGCAATGTATTGTAGATTGATAAAGGAATAAATGTACGATACCGTGCAAATTAATTGGGACAAGCTATTTTATTCTCAGAATTGTAATGCGATCGCCAGTTGATGTCTGAAACCCACGTAAACCGGCTTTGTCAGCTGTGAGGTGGTGTGACTGTTAAAACTTGATAGTAAGAATGTGGTTTGACCGGTTTTAAACAGGAAATAGGCATTTCAGCTTCAGTTGTGAGCTTTCGTGTGTGACAGGTGGATGTTAGTTTTTGCTCTCTGTGAGTACGTGTTGCTTTAGTGTATTGAAAAATTGATATTTCCCCAAGGAAGCGTGCAAAAATAATTGCTCTGAAGGATCACACTTCTATGACAGTGAGAGATATCGCTTCTGCAGTTGGTGTAGGCAAAGCAAGTGTATCAAGACTGCTTACGCGATACAATGCATCTGTATCATCGTCTCCAAAAAGGAGAGGTAAATGCGGAAGAAAACAAAAAACAACTCCACGAGTCAATAAATATCTTATCAAAAACAGTAAAATGAATCTGAAAAAACAACAAGCACCGACCTTCAAAGAGATTTATTGGCTAGTGGTCGTGATGTTAGTGATTCAACTGTACGCCGTAGGCTTCTGGAAGTTGGCCGGAAGACAAAAAGACCAACGAAAAAACAACATTTGAATGCGAAAATGAAGATAAAACGTTTAGCATGGGCCAAAAAATATAAATCATGGACTGCTGACGACTGTAAAAAGGTAATTTTCAGTGATGAAACTCATTTATTTGTGCAGGGTTACCAAGCAAATGTCGTTAGACGAAGCAACTGTGAACCCTTAACACCTGAGCATGTCAAACAAACTGTAAAACACCCTCTGAAACAGATGTTTTGGGGCTTTCACATCAAATGACACTAGAAGCTTAGTTCCTTTTCAAGGTTTAATGAATTCAGCCAAGTATGTAGAAATATTACAACGTAGGATTGTTCCATTCTTGCAAACCTTTGACGGGACATTTCAACATTATTTGGTCCCATGTCACAATTCGAAATTGGTCAAGAATTTCATGCTGCAAAATCAAATTCATTTGCTTGATTGGCCTGGAAATTCACCAGACTTAAATCCCATAGAAAACGTGTGGAATATTTTGAAAAGACGTTTAGGTGAAATGGACTGTACAACCAAAAAACGCATGATAACGAATGCTATAAAAGTGTGGTTCCACGATTATGAAGTCAAACATATGTGCACTCAATTAGTGGAGTCAATGCCAAAACGAATTCAAGAGGTCATTTCTGCTAAAGGAGGACACTCTTCATACTAATACAGGCATTTATTAGTGTATATCAAGGCATAGAATGATATAAAAAGGCATAGTTTTGGAAAAAAGAGTGGTGTTTCACTTTGTCCCAATTAATTTGCACAGTATAGTATATCCTGGAATCATTCGTTTTATTTCACACCCACAAAGAACTTTGGCATGCGAAAGATGCATGGCATAAATTATATACAAAGAGTACCAGGGTACTTCCTCGAATTCTTTTTAATGTCCGAATTCAATGGCCCCAGTGGAAATCTAAGGTGGTAAGATCTAATTTTTTTAATTAGGGAAAGGGTTCTGCGAAAGAATCAGCGCCGCCTCGGTGGCGCAGTGCTCTAAGCGATGTCTTCTGATCACTCGTCCAAGATGGGTCCGGGTTCGAATCCCGGTAAGGCATGGATGTTGTGTTTGTCTTACGGCGCTGGCTCTCTCCCTTCCCTGGAACCAGTGACCCTAAATTAGGGACGGGCGACTGCTTATAGCCCATTGAGTTGCTCACGGTGGTCGTTAAACCTCCAATCAAAAAAAAAAAAAAAGTCTGCCTGTTTGTCCTGTCTCTGTACCACCAGGCCCAATAAATCATTTTTTTTAATCTCCAATAAAAAAAAAATAGGCGAAACGCTACCGACAACGTCATCTCTTTCCAGCATTTCAATTATTGGCAAACGCAACACTTGAGATGTTTTGACTTTACCCATTTAGATGCCACATTGAGTGATGGCTCAATTTTTCTGTTTTTAAGTAGGGGGAAATTAACTTATTAGCTTACTAAGGAAAATTGAGATACATTGATGTTCATAATATTGACTAACAGGGTAATTAATAGAAGTTTACTTTTTACTTGAAGTGGCCGTACTGTTGTTTCAATGGTTTTCATATTAAGCTGCAACTCACAGCGCAGTCGTATTTGGAGAAAACAAGATGTATTGCATAATTGATTTTCCTCTTCTTTTAGCAGCATTATGAGAGACTGCAAAGCGAACGTATTTTCTAATATCAAAGGCACGAGTGCATATCACTTTACAAAAATATGTATTAATTTTTACACCAGCTGCTTCTTTGTGATTTAATATCTTCGCCAGTTTTTGGTATGGAGCTAAAGGGAAGCTTAATGCGTGGAATCAGGAGAGAGGTTCGTCTTTTTCTTAGCATGAGGTTCGTCTTTTTCTTAGCATATCTTTCCTGATAAGTCATAGAAACCTACCCTTCATAAGGATAACATAAATCCCTTTCCTGTTAAGTCATGGAAACCTACCCTTCATAAGGATAACATAAATAGCTTTCCTGTTAAGTCATGGAAACCTACCCTTCATAAGGATAACATAAATAGCTTTCCTGTTAAGTCATGGAAACCTACCCTTCATAAGGATAACATAAATAGCTTTCCTGTTAAGTCATGGAAACCTACCCTTCATAAGGATAACATAAATCCCTTTCCTGGTAAATCATGGAAACCTTCATAAGGATAACATAAATCCCTTTCCTGTTAAGTCATGGAAACCTACCCTTCATAAGGATTACATAATCCCTGACAGCAATGAATAGATGCATTATTTCAAATACAGGGGTTGAACAATGAAACTGAGACACATGATCTTAGGACACAACAATTTATTAGTACTATGTAGGGCCTCCTTTGGAGGCCAATGCAGCTGCAATTCGTCGTCTGAAGGACTGACACAAGTTTAGTACATTGGCTAGCTGGATTTGAAACCATTCCTCTTGCAGAAAAGTGGCTAGTTCACGACGTGGTGTTGGTGAAGGAAAACATTTCCTGAATCGCTCCTCCAGAACACCTCAGAGTGGCTTAATAATCTTTAAGTCGGGTTACTGTGCAGGCAACGACAAATGTTCAGCCTCACTTTCATGCTCAGTAAACCACTCTTCCGCACCAGTTGGGCTCTGTGTATCGGTGGGTTATCATCCTGATACAAGGCACCACCATCACTGTACAATATTTGAACCATTGGGTGCACCTTGCCCGCCAGAATTGTCCGAAACTCTTTGAGAGTGATGTGTTGCTAAATAACAATCAGCGGGCCGACCGAATGCCACTATATTGCGGCTCAAACCATCACCGATCCACCTCCGTGCTTCACTGTGGGCAATAAACAGTCCGGGTGGTAAGCCTGTGAGGAATGTCTCCACCGGTAAACTCGAACGGTTGTCAGGAAAAACGCTGAAAGACGATTCATCAGAGAGCAATGCACATTTTACGTTGTCCAACGTCCACGATTTGCGCTGGTGGCACCATTTCAACCGACGTTTGGCATTCTAACTGGTGATCCAGGTTTTGGCGATAGCAACCGTGAATGTTAACCCGGTGAAGCTCCCGACGGGCAGTTTTGATGGAAACAGGTAAGTCGCTGTGCGTATTCAACTCAGCGGTGAGTTTGGCAGCTGTGGTTTTATGTTTTTGGCTACCATCCGTGTTAGCACCTAGACGTTCCTGTCAGACAGCTTCCTCATACCTCGAAAGTTACTTCTAATGAATGTGGTTCTTCCCTCTTGCTGGTATGCCAACATGACCCTGGATACCGTGCCTTGTGATACACCACAAAGACTTACTGTCTTGGACAGAGATGCACCGGCGAGACGTGCACCAACAATCTGTCCTCTTTTAAACTCAGATACGTCTCTCGTTATGTTGTTTGCATCGCACGTTTTGACGTCCAGCTGTGATGCTGCTCTGCCAATGCAACCTTCACACTCCGCCCTCGTTGATCGACAGCGAAATAGATGCCGATGGGCCACCAGGGAGCGCGTACAGCTGCGTGACACGTGGTTCTATTTGCAAAGGTGTTTCAATTTCGTTGTCCACCCCATGTACACTGAAGAGCAATTGAATTAGAGACAGCTTGCGTTATGCAAATGTGGCGCTGTGGGCGGCCCTGTAAACGGAAACGACATGACGTATGCAGCGATCCGACAATATCCGGACTGAGGCGACGGGAATCACTAAGCGTCGGACGCAGTATGGGTAAGACTCACGAGCCACTGTGTCACGGGTGCACCGTGAGTACATCGAATCCGGTTAAACCATCCCTGCAAAGGCCAATTGCCGTGGACAACAGCGTGTGGATGAGCGGGGTCATCGTTGGCTAGCACGCATTGTAACATCGGATAGACGGGCCACAGTGCAAGAAATCACTCGGCAATTTAACGCTTTTGCACAAAAACGTGTAAGCCGCCACACCATCCAGAACCATTTTCTCGCTATGGGGTACCGAAGCCATCGTCCCACGAGGGTACTGCTGCTGGCCGCACATCACAGGGTGCAAAGATTAACATGGGCGCGGGAGCATCGCCACTGGAGCCAAGACATGTGGAAAAATGTTGCCTGGACTGATGAGTCGAGATTCACAGTGGTACATGCATATGGCGGAATACGAGTACGGCGCAAACCACATGAAGCGATGAATCCTTCTTGCCAGCAGGGTACTCTTCCAGCTGGTGCGGGTGGCATTCTCGTCGGGGACTGTTTACCGTGGACTGAAATGGGACCCCTGGCAAGTGTGACATCATCCCTTACAGGTCAACGTTACCGGGATATCCTGGACGACCATTTGCTTCCGTTTGTGCGTCTTCAACATCACTCTGGGGACCTCTTCCTGCAACAAGGCAATGCACCGTGCCATCGCTCCCGAATTGTATCCGAATGGTTGGATGAACACTCCATCGATGTGACCTCGCTTCCTTGGCCAGCTAGGTCACCTGACCTCAATCCCTTCGATCACATCTGGGATGCCATCGAGAGATGTTCGAGGCTCTGACACCCCTCCATCAAATCTTCGTGAACTGCAGGAGCTTGTTCAGGGGTCGTGGATCCGTATGGCTTCCTAACGCTTCCGGTGTCTTGTCGAGTCCATGCCGTGACGAATCGCCGCCGTCATCAGGGCGAAAGGTGGTGCTACACGTTACTAGGCAGGTATCTCTAATTCAATTGCTCTTCAGTGTATATCTTCGACTATCAGCTCACTAGCTTTTAAGAGAGCATTTTCTTAAAAACGTCGTCCCTCATCTGTGGCACAATTTCTCATCAATATTTTTAGTGTAGAGTCAAAGAGAATTGAGATAAATTGAGTAGAGAGAAAAATTTCGTATCTTAGGTATTGTTTCTTCAGTTCTCATGATCATCGAATTTCGAGTTCTATGAGTTTGTGGGAGTAATATTTCATATAGTAACGTGTGAATCCTTTCAAACGGCCGTGACCAGCCGGCTTCTGACTGTGCGATTGAGGGCTCGATCCTAACCACGCTGTTTTGAACAATTAAAGACACCACCTTTCCTTAGAGGAGACGTTAAGTCGTCCGTCACGGGGCAATGGAAACTCAGTTGAAGAAAACGTAATGTGCTCCCTTTTTTCTCCCATTCCCTATCTCCAAGTGCGTTTCCTCGGTTGTAAGATCGTCTTCTCTCTGCTATGTCGACTTGCACTTTCCATCTAGCACTCTTTACAATATCTGTTATCTCCTTTCTCATGACGCGATTGCCACATGTTCGCCCCAGTTGGTCCACGTATTCTAAACCTTTACTTTCAGAGTTATCTCTACATGAAAATAGATAATTTGGTTGAAGGCCATAGTTCTCTCTTCGTAGATAGCGCAGCTAAATTTTGCGAGTATCTTCACCCGGACATTGAAACATCCATGAGCAGTCGTGCTTCACACGTCATTGAATTCATGAAATGACATCTCCCCCCCCCCTCTCTGTCTATAATTATTTGAAACAGTGTTAGATATCTACAAAACCTATCTTAGGCCGCAGTGGTCTCAGATTTGTTATCCGAAATTTCGTCCAAGTGGGCCAAAGTAAGAGTCCCGAATAAGGCGTGGAGGATGGGTTTGTCTTACGACGCTTTCTTTCTCCCTCTCATAGGAACCAGTGGCCCTCAATTAGGGACGGGTTACTGCTTGTAGCTCTCAGTTACTCACGGTGTGATAGTTAAACCTGTAGACAAACTCAGAAATCTTAGAATGGAACAATCAGCCATTCGTGTCGATGCTGGGATCAGTTCGCTTCTTTCTCAAATTATTCCTGCACAAGTACTAGTGTCGTTGGCTAAGGATGCCTGTGAAATAAGAAAAGGCTCGTCTTACCTGCCATTGTGTATGGTTTCTCATAAAAAAGGTGCCCCGGGGGCGCATTAGTGTAACCGCTGGCTTCTATCCGTACATCAGAGATAAGTCCGGGTTAGAATTCCGGCGAGGCGTGGATGTCGTGCTGGTCTTACGGCACTGGCTCCCCTACTGTTCCCTTGAACCACTGGCCCTAAATTAGGAACAAGAGACAAGAAGCTTCTTACAACACATTGGGTTGCTCATGGTGGTTGTTAAAGCTTAAGAAAAACAGCAAAAAAAAAAAAAAAAAAGGCTGTCGCCAGAATTTTTCCTGGTATTAAGCTGTAGAATTGCCAACTTAGCTTAATCATGGCATGACGTATGAAATTTACTAGTGAATCACTGAATCATCAAAACAAGTGGTTTTTGGATTCTGGTAACCTGGCAGTTATAGATTTATATAAACCGAACCTGTCGCTCTGCTAGTATTTTAGTGTGGACGTGTGCTTCTAGGAAAGCTGGCGCTTTGATCTTTGCATTACAGTTTTGTTTACAGTCAATCTGTGAAGAAAAGCCCTTTTTGCTGGTGGTAACATTGGAAGACACGTTTTCCTTCCCAAAAGCTGGATATTCTCCCAGCTGAACTACGGCAGCAAAGCTTATCGCTTCAACTTGCCGTTTCGAGTGATGCGCCACCTCAGTAGCGCGTCACACAGTATATCACTTGTGAGAATTTTATCATTGTTAATGTCTGAACTTGAACACAATCTTTTACTTTGCATTTTATTTATTTTTAATACGAAAGCTCCTGCACTGTTAGAAAAATTATTGTTTTGATATCTTTTAGCGATTGAATACCGATATTTGGGTGCTCAGAATACTGCTATATATGTGCTATTTTTACGCATCGCGCAGTGGTATTTTCACCAGAAAAATACTAGTATTTCGGTATTTATTAAAAGTCCGGTTTAATCGCACTTATCCTTAGAAATAGGGTCCCACCATATAACCTACATGTCGCATGCGGACCCAAAACATACTTTGTGCGACCTCTGATCTCCCATAAACTAAAACTTTGCATTTTTAACACGTTTTTTGTAAAAAAGATCGTGCGTATGTTACAGGTGCATTTCACCAGCCCCCCACCACGGAATTTTTTAATTTTTCAGACACCATTCGTTTGTACCACGTATGAACCGGAATGAACTCGGTTTTTTTCGTTTGAACCGCAAAAGTTTTGGAGATATTTAAAAACAAAGTGGGGGGCTGGTGAAACGATAGCCCCCACCATGGAATTTTTAAATTTTTTTTGCACCATTCGTTTGTACCACGTATGAACCGGAATGAACTCAATTTTTTTCGTTTGAACCGCAATAGTTTTTGAGTTATTTAAAAAACAAAGTGGGGGGCTGGTGAAATGGTACCCCCAAAAAATAGATATTTCAAATTTCAGCATAGCCATTCGTTAATAAATCGTATGAACCGGAATGAACTCCATTTTCATCGTTTGAACCACAATAGTTTTTGAGATATTTAACAAATAATATTGAGAATTTGCATATAATTATAGGAGGCCGACCATTTCACCAGCCCCCCACCATGGAAATTCAAAATTTCGAAATAGCCATTCGTTAGTAAATCGTATGAACCGGAATGAACTCCGTTTCTATCGTTTGAACCGCAATAGTTTTTGAGATATTTAACAAATAATATTCAGAATTTGCATATATACAGAAAGACCGACCATTTCACCAGCCCCCCACCATGGAAATTCAAAATTTCAAAATAGGCATTCGTTAGCAAATCGTGTGAACTGAAAAGAACTCCATTTTCATCGTTTGAACCGCAATAGTTTTTGAGATATTTAAAAAATAATGTTACAGGCCTATCATTTCACCCCCCCTCATCATGGAAATTCAAAATTCCGAAATAGCCATTCGTTAGTAAATCTTATGAACAGGAATGAACTCCATTTTTATCGTTTGAACCGCAATAGTTTTTGAAATATTTAATAAATAATAGAATTTACATATACGCACAGAGACCGACCATTTCACCAGCCCCCACCCCCATGGAAATTCAAAATTTCAAAATAGCCATTCGTTAGCAAATCGTATGAACCGAAAAGAACTCCATTTTCATCGTTTGAACCGCAATAGTTTTTGAGATATTTAAAAAATAATGTTACAGGCCTATCATTTCACCCCCCCCCTCATCATGGAAATTCAAAATTCCGAAATAGCCATTCGTTAGTAAATCGTATGAACAGGAATGAACTCAATTTTTATCGTTTGAACCGCAATAGTTTTTGAGATATTTAACAAATAATATTCAGAATTTGCATATATACAGAAAGACCGACCATTTCACCAGCCCCCCACCATGGAAATTCAAAATTTCAAAATAGCCATTCGTTAGCAAATCGTATGAACCGAAAAGAACTCCATTTTCATCGTTTGAACCGCAATAATTTTTGAGATATTTAAAAAAGAATGTTACAGGCCATTTCATCCCCCCTCCCCCCTCATCATGGAAATTTGAAATTCCGAAATAGCCATTCGTTAGTAAATCGTATGAACAGGAATGAACTCCATTTTTATCGTTTGAACCGCAATAGTTTTTGAGATATTTAAAAAATAATATTGCGAATTTGCATATATACAGAGAGACCGACCATTTCACCAGCCCCCCACCATGGAAATTCAAAATTTCAAAATAGCCATTCGTTAGCAAATCGTATGAACCGAAAAGAACTCCATTTTCATCGTTTGAACCGCAATAATTTTTGAGGTATTTAAAAAAGAATGTTACAGGCCATTTCATCCCCCTCCCCCTCATCTTGGAAATTTGAAATTCCGAAATAGCCATTCGTTAGTAAATCGTATGAACAGGAATGAACTCCATTTTTATCGTTTGAACCGCAATAGTTTTTGAGATATTTAAAAAATAATATTACGAATTTGCATATATACAGAGAGACCGACCATTTCACCAGCCCCCCCCCCACCATGGAAATTCAAAATTTCAAAATAGCCATTCGTTAGCAAATCGTATGAACCGAAAAGAACTCCATTTTCATCGTTTGAACCGCAATAATTTTTGAGATATTTAAAAAATAATGTTACAGGCCATTTCATTCCCTACTCCCCCTCATCATGGAAATTCAAAATTCCGAAATAGCCATTCGTTAGCAAATCGTATGAACCGAAAAGAACTCCATTTTCATCGTTTGAACCGCAATAATTTTTGAGATATTTAAAAAAGAATGTTACAGGCCATTTCATTCCCTACTCCCCCTCATCATGGAAATTCAAAATTCCGAAATAGCCTATCGTTAGCAAATCGTATGATCTGAAAAGAACTCCATTTTCATCGTTTGAACCGCAATAATTTTTGAGATATTTAAAAAAGAATGTTACAGATCAATTTATCCCCCCTCCCCCCACCTCATCATGGAAATTTAAAATTCCGAAATAGCCATTCGTTAGTAAATCGTATGAACAGGAATGAGCTCCATTTTTATCGTTTGAACCGCAATAGTTTTTGAGATATTTAGAAAATAATATTGAGATTTTGCATATATACAGAGAGACCGACCATTTCACCAGCCCCCCGCCATGGAAATTCAAAATTTCAAAATAGCCATTCGTTAGCAAATCGTATGAACCGAAAAGAACTCCATTTTCATCGTTTGAACCGCAATAATTTTTGAGATATTTAAAAAAGAATGTTACAGGCCATTTCATCCCCCCCCTCATCATGGAAATTTAAAATTCGGAAATAGCCATTCGTTAGTAAATCGTATGAACTGAAAAGAACTCCATTTTCATGGTTTGAACCGCAATAATTTTTGAGATATTTAAAAAAGAATGTTACAGGCCATTTCATCCCCCTCCCCCCTCATCATGGAAATTTGAAATTCCGAAATAGCCATTCGTTAGTAAATCGTATGAACAGGAATGAACTCCATTTTTATCGTTTGAACCGCAATAGTTTTTGAGATATTTAAAAAATAATATTGCGAATTTGCATATATACAGAGAGACCGACCATTTCACCAGCCCCCCCCCCATGGAAATTCAAAATTTCAAAATAGCCATTCGTTAGCAAATCGTATGAACCGAAAAGAACTCCATTTTCATCGTTTGAACCGCAATAATTTTTGAGATATTTAAAAAGAATGTTACAGGCCATTTCATTCCCTACTCCCCCTCATCATGGAAATTCAAAATTCCGAAATAGCCTATCGTTAGCAAATCGTATGATCTGAAAAGAACTCCATTTTCATCGTTTGAACCGCAATAATTTTTGAGATATTTAAAAAAGAATGTTACAGATCATTTTATCCCCCACCTCATCATGGAAATTTAAAATTCCGAAATAGCCATTCGTTAGTAAATCGTATGAACAGGAATGAGCTCCATTTTTATCGTTTGAACCGCAATAGTTTTTGAGATATTTAGAAAATAATATTGAGATTTTGCATACATACAGAGAGACCGACCATTTCACCAGCCCCCCACCATGGAAATTCAAAATTTCAAAATAGCCATTCGTTAGCTAATCGTACAAACCGAAAAGAACTCCATTTTCATCGTTTGAACCGCAATAGTTTTTGAGATATTTAACAAATAATGTTACAGGCCTACCATTTCACCCCCTCATCATGGAAATTCAAAATTCCGAAATAGCCATTTGTTAGTAAATCGTATGAACAGGAATGAACTCAATTTTTATCGTTTGAACCGCAACAGTTTTTTTTATTGGAGATTTAACGACCACCGTGAGCAACTCAATGGGCTATAAGCAGTCGCCCGTCCCTAATTCAGGGTCACTGGTTCCAGGGCAGGGAGAGAGCCAGTGCCGTTAAACAAACACAACATTCATGCCTCACCGGGATTCGAACCCGGACCCTGTTCGAACGAATGATCAGAGTCCGTCGCTTAGACCACTGCGTCACCGGAGCGGCCAACAGTTTTTGATAGATTTAAAAAAAAAAAAAAAAAGTTTGAGAAAATTGGTGGACGACCATTGCACACACCCCCATGGAAAAATTCAAAATTTCAAAATAGCCATTCGTTAGCAAATCGTATGAACCGAAAAAGAAACTCCATTTTCATCGTTTGAACCGCAATAGTTTTTGAGATATTTAAAAAAGAATGCCACAGGCCTACACCATTAACCCCCCCCCTTCATCATGGAAATTCAAAATTCCGAAATAGCCCTTCGTTAGTAAATCGTATGAAAAGGAATGAACTCCATTTTTATCGTTTGAACCGCAATAGTTTTTGAAATATTTAAAAAATAATATTGAGAATTTGCATATATACAGAAAGACCGACCATTTCACCAGCCACCCCCCCCCCATGGAAATCCAAAATTTCAAAATAGGCATTCGTTAGCAAATCCTATGAACTGAAAAGAACTCCATTTTCATCGTTTGAACCGCAATAGTTTTTGAGATATTTAAAAAGAATGTTACAGGCCTACCATTTCACCCCCCCCCCCTCATCATGGAAATTCAGAATTCCGACATAGCCATTCGTTAGTAATTCGTATGAACAGGAATGAACTCCATTTTTATCGTTTGAACCGCAATAGTTTTTGAAATATTTAAAAAATAATATTGAGAATTTGCATATATACAGAGAGACCGACCATTTTACCAGCCCCCCCCCCCCCACCATGGAAATTCAAAATTTCAAAATAGCCATTCGTTAGCAAATCGTATGAACCGAGGGGAAATCCATTTTCATCGTTTGAACTGCAACAGTTTTTGAGAAAAAAATAACAATATTGAGAACTTATGTATATATATATTCCAGACCGACCATCACCCCCACCCCCTCTCACCATGTAAATTCATTAAAAATTTCAAGATAGTCATTCGTTAGTAAATGGTGTGAACCGGAATAAACGCCATTTTCATAGTTTGAATAGCAATAGTTTTGGAGATGTTTAAAAAAGAATGTTAGTAGCCCACGATTTCACCTGCCTCTTCCCCCGCGCCCACCCCAACCTGGACATTTCCCATTACAGGATAGCTATTCGTTAGCATGGTGTGAATCAGAAAGACCTCCTTCTTCATCGTTCGAATTTTGATAGTTTTTGAGATATTTGTAATAAGGGTAATGGAGAATAATGAAGAAGTAATTTGTTTTGCACAAAGTCTTTCATTCGTTCCTGACATTAGCTGAAAGAACTCCCCGTTTCTAGCTTTGAACCCCAGCAGTTGAAAAGACATTCCAAAAAAACGTGACGTTGCTTTATTAGGTATCGAGGACTAGTACACAGGAGAACGGAAAATAAATGGCATGATAAAACAATAAGAATAACGGTACTGGACGAGCAGCATAAAGCAGTCTGTAAAAGCCAATCAGGACATACAAAGATAAACGAAGCTGAACGAGCAGCACAAGGCAATCTGTGATAGGCGAAGCACACTGGAACAGTCACTGAGCAGAAGGAACGACGGACATGGAGATGGAGAATACATCGAACTGGAGGCTGCTTTTCATGCTCCGGGGCGCAGCATGAAAAGCAGAAAACGAGGTGCAACAGATAACACTTGCAAAGATGGCATGGTGTAGGTAACAGTATGGGACAATCAATTAGCATGAGGCAAAGCAATAACGGTAAGTATCTGACGAGATGAGTCACACTGGATGAGCAAGTAACGTAGCACAACAGTAGAAGGTATGCTGAGGCACATGGCATGACATAAGACAAATATTCGACGAGACAGGAAAAACACCTGAAAAAACTAACTGGGTGCGAACAGCAACATAGGGCAATCCAGGACAGTGACGAAAGGTATAAGAGAAGAATCGCGCATAACAATGCACACAGGAAGAAGCTCTGTGAACAAAGCGATGTGACGGATTCACGGAAGTAGGCACCGGGCGGATGTTTGAAAGAACCGAGATGTGGAGAAAACATGGCGGTACATAGGATACAACGGAAAGAAAAAGGTTGGGTACAACGCATACCAGAAACATGCAAAGGAGTAAGACGGAACAGCAGCAAGGCAAAGACGGCAGGAAGCGAAACATCATGCAAGTGCAGACAGAAACTAATCGGTCAGAACCAGATCAATGAGGCGATTTTGAGTATCACCAAGGTAGCAATTAAGAAAACTTTAATAACGAAATATCTCAGGGGTAAGATCTCGTGAGGTCAACGAAAACTTGGAGGAAGCAGCGAATATCCTCGATCATATTCGAGTAATCAGCTGGATCATGGGAGTCAAGAAGGGGATCCAAACCAGCGTCACAAGAAGAGGCAAAGAACAAGGGTTGGCAGCATCTGGGAAGAGAATCTTCGAATACCCAGGGACAGCTTGGAGGCGAGCGACAATTGCAGTGGAAACGGAGGGAGTACCAATAAGGTCGGCGTAAGCAGCAACAGTAGAATTAGGAGCGGAACCTGAAGAACGATGAAGAGAAGGCTGAGCGACCGCGGTTCGCTTAGTACGAGTCTCTCGATTAGAGCGACGACGGCACTTCTTATTAGAAGCAATACCAACAGGGACGTGGTGAAGAAGGAGTAACCGACAGCAAGTGAGAAGTCTGACAAGGAAGATCTGGATCATGTGCGCATAACGCAAGCAAAGAGGCAACTGATGGGGCAACAGGAGCTGGTGAAGGTAAGGCTTCACACAAATCCAGAAGAGTAGCTGTGCTGGAAAGCGGGGACCGATCACGGGACCAGAAATCGAAAGGAAGGCAACAATACTAGAGGCATCAGAAGAGCTCGGAGAAGGTGAAACGGGCGGAGAGCACACCGGAGTACTGGAACGGCTGAAGAAAGGATGAGCGTCTGAGGGTGGCGAAGCTGACGTACACAGCGAAGATGATGGAGCAGAGGATCCCGGGGTTGGGATTGACGAGGTGACGTGCGAAAACAAAGAAGGCAGCACCTGAACAGGCGGAGAAAGGTTGGCAACGGGATGTGACAAAGCACAGACAACAGACGACGAAGAAGAAAGCAAGACAGACGAAGGCACCGAAGCAGGAGCAGTAGATCCAGATGTATCCACAAGAGGCAACGCTAGTGGAGAAGGAAAAAAGGCCTGCAGAGGAAGGCAACGACAATCGAGATGGAGACTAAGAAGGTGGAAGCGAAACAAGCGCAGGCGTGGTGACCGGAAGTGAAGAAGGGGGTTCTGTGATGGGCACTTGAGCAGCCGTTGAGGAAGAGCAAGAAGAGGTGAGCGGACACTGCAAGCGATGATGACCAGGCGTTTTACATGAGAAGCAATGATACACAGTGAACACGTTTATAACGACGTTGTGATGAACACAAAGCACCTGGAAAACAGTGGGGCAGGAAGTAATGGAGTCCATATCAGGGAAGAGAACTAAGGCTTGGCGTCGGAAGCCTAAATAAGGACGATCACCTTGATCGGCGGGGAGCGTGCGAATAACACAAACAATGCGCCCACACCGAGAAAGAAATGCATGTAAAACCGTCGTCGGGGCTGACGTTCGCAAACGGAGGACTTTGCTATGACATTTGTTACAGTTCAAACTGTGGTTACGAAGATACTGCAATATCGGAAAGTATGTTTACAATTAATCCCGCGGATGCTGACTGACCACCATAAGGAAGAATGTATGGGTTGGAGTTTGAACCACTTGCTGCGTTACAAAGCAGAGGGTGATGCATTTATATCGCGCATAGTGGCAGGTGACGAATCGCGGTGCCACCACTTTGAGCCATCCAGCAAACCAGCGAGCATGCAATGGAAACATCCCGGATCACCAAAACACATAAAATTCAAGTCACAGGACTCCGTCGGGGAGGTTATGCTGAAGGGCTTTTGTTGGTGGACTTTAAAGAGCCTCACGTGAACAGCAATGCCAACCACTACATCGACACAGCGGACAAGCTGCATAAAGCAATCAAGAATGGGTGACCTGGCATGCTTTCGCGTGGTGTGATTCTGTTGCACACATTATGCAGGATGCGTTAGCACGGAAAGGGTGAGAGGTTCTGCACCACCCAGCCTATAGCCCGGATCTGTCAACATGTGACTTTCATGTTGACATATCCAAATGATTCAAGGAGAAACTAAAGTTCCTTTTTCCAGACGGTATGCGTCGTCTTTCCCAGCGATGGGATGCGTCGTCTTTCCAAGCAATGGGATGCGTGTTAATTCTGCCACACCTGCGGATGTAACTCTTCGTTCGTTTATATATATATATATATATTTTTTTTTTCACCCAGAAAAAGACCACATGGGAGATGGGTGGATGAAATTCGTAAATATGCGGGAGTGACATGGAGGAGACTGGCACAAGATAGACCGTTGTGGAGGAAACTTGGGGAGACCTTCGTCCAGCAGTGGATTGATAATGGTTGACAATGATGATGATGATATATATATATATATATATATATATATATATATGTGTGTGGAATGTAAGGTCCGGTGATGCGTAACATCACAGCCTCTCCTTGACAAATGTCAACCCCGCCTTCTCGTGGTGCATCCTGTTCCCACTAAAGGGGCTCTGACGACCGCCAATAGCGGTATAACTATACCATCGGGATTAGAGGAAATGCTATCCCACACTCACCAACCCGCTTGGCCAGCGTGGTGAGTTATGGCCAAACCCCTCCAAAATGACTCTACAACTTAAATCTTGGCCCTCAGTCTCCGGCAGCTCGAATGTACCTGGCCAAGGCTGCGGCCAGTGCGACATGAAGGCAGAGGGTGCTAAGAATCCTTGGAGGACCGGACTAGGCTGCCATCTGATGCTGACCTTGGCTACTTACAATGGATGCTCCCTATCTCCTGATTCAAGGCTTCTTGAATTGGAAGAGGAACTACAAAGGATCAAGTGGGACATCGTCGGGCTAAGTGAGGTAAGGAGAAAAGGAGAAGATCTCATTGAACGGAAAAATGGACATCTCCTCTACTATCGTGGGACACATACTGGCAGAACTAGTGGTGTTGGATTTATAATAAACAAGAAACTGAAGGATAAAGTTGTAGAAGTTGAAAATGCCTCTGACAGAACTGCGCGACTCGTTATCCAACTCTTGAGAAGATACAAGGCTCAGATTATTCAAACTTATGCACCCACCACAAGTCATCCTGAAGAAGAAATTGAATAATTTTATGAGGAAATTTGTCATCTAAATAACAAAGGTAAGCACCACTTGAAGATAATTATGGGAGATTTCAATGCAAAAATAGGGCAATGGCAACAGAATGAAACTTCAGGAGGTAAATTCGCTCACGGCAACATAAACCAGCGTGAAAATACTCTCGTTGAGTTTGCAGAGGCAGAAGGGTTTCTCATCTTGAACTCCTTTTTCAAGAAAAAGCCACACGGGAAATGGACATGGAGACATTAAAATGGGATAACAAGTGAAATTGATTTTATTATGTGTAACAAAAAATTCGTCAACGAAGACTGCAGTGTGTTGAACAAGTTCAACACAGGTAGTGACAATAGATTGGTGAGATGTAAGATCCACCTCAACACTAAACTCGAACGTGGCAAGCTCATAAGACAAACATAATGTATTGACATAACCAACCTTAAAAAGCACCATAATACCTTTAAGTTGGAACTGAAGAACAGATTCTCTGCTTTAGAACGCCTAACATCGGAAGAAGTGGATATTTCTGAAGTTAACAGAAAAGTAACCAAAACTCTTATGGAAACACCAACAAAATGAGCTGGGTCTAAGAACAAGTTGCATGTGAACAAATTATCAGGAAAAACCAAAATGTTGATGCAAAAAAGAAGAGAGATGAGGACAACTAAAGAAGATGTGACTTCCAAAGTGGAATATATAGAGCTATGCAAGACAGTACAAAAAATTATCACTAAAGACGTAAGGAAATTCAACTGCGAACTAGTGAGGAAAGCAATTGAAAACAACCAAAGCCTAAAGATAGCAAAGCGACCCCTCAGTAAGGGAAGAAAACAGATTATGGCACTGAGAAAAGAAGATGGTTCTGTAACAAGAAATAGAGGCGAAATTTTGACAAGAGTGAAAGATTTCTACTCCAAATTATATAAAAGGGTTGATACATGTTCTCCAGACATCATGAAAGGTACCAGTACCAGAGTTCTTCCAGTCCTCCCAGCAGAAGATGCGCATGCAATCAAGAACATGAAGCTGGGGAAAGCTCCAGGAGAAGATGGAATTACTGTAGACACCATACAAGAAGCAAGTGGAGAAATCGAAACAGTACTCGCCCAAATTTTCACTCGATGCCTTAATGAAGGGAAGATTCCTGAGGATTGGAACAACGCTACAATGATCCTGCTACATAAAAAAGGTGACATTGAGGATCTCAGGAACTACAGACCTATCAGCCTCCTATCAGTGGTTTATAAAATCTTCACTAAAGTTCTTTCACACCGCTTAAAGGTAACACTGAACATGGCTCAACCGAGAGAACAAGCTGGATTCAGGAGTGGCTACAGCACAATAGATCATATGCACGTACTGAGAGAACTAATTGAAAGAGCGAGGGAATATGAACTTCCATTGTGCATGGCTTTTATCGATTATGAAAAAGCCTTTGATTCGGTGAAACCATCAGCAGTTACAATGGCTCTGAAATCCTGCGGTATTGAAGATGCATACATTAATATTATTAATAACATCTATGAAAATGCAAGTGCAAATTTTTGGCTGTTTGAAAATACAACACACATAAAAATTGGAAAGGGAGTGAGACAAGGTGACACCATATATCCGAAGCTCTTTATTGCCACATTGGAAAAGGTCTTTCAATACTGAACTGGGAAAACAAAGGGATAAAGATTAATGGAGATTATCTAACCCACCTTCGTTTTGCTGATAACGTAGTCATTTTTGCAACTACCCCATCAGAGCTGCAGAGTATGATCCAGGAACTTGCTGACAAGAGTAAAGAAGTGGGATTAAAAATGAACTTTCAGAAGAGAAAAGTGATGTTCAATGCTTTTACAAGAAATGAAGATTTATCGATTGATGGAGATAAGCTGGAGATAACAGACACGTACGTTTATCTTGGACAGCAGATATCAAGTGAGGGTCACATTGATGAAGAAATTAATCGGCGTACAAAACTTGCCTGGAGAGCTTTTTGAAGAAACATCATAATTTTTAAGAGCAATATGCCATTATGTCTTAAAAGAAAAGTGTTTGATCAATGCATCCTTCCAGTGCTTACGTATGGTGCAGAGACGTGGACCTTAACTAAAAGAGACATACAAAGGCTGCAGACAACTCAAAGCAGCATGGACAGGTGCATGCTTGGTGTAACCAGGAGAGATAAGAAGAGGAACTCGTGAATCCGAAAAATGACGAGAGTGGAAGACACCATGATCAGAGAAAATCCCTGAAATGACAATGGGCTGGACATACTGCCAGAAGGACAGACCATCGATGGACAGCCGAAATTTTATATTGGATTCCAAGGGACAGGAAAAGACCCAGAAGAAGACCACATGGAGATGGGTGGATGAAATTCGAAAGTATGCGGGAGTGACATGGAGGAGACTGGCACAAGACAGACCGTTGTGGAGAAAATTTGGGGAGACTTTCGTCCAGCAGTGGATTGATAATGGTTTACAATGATATATATATATATCATCATCTTTGAATCCACTACTGGATGAAGGTCTCCCCAAGTTTCTCCCACAATTGTCTGTCTTGAGCGTGTCTCCTTGATGACACACCTCTATGCTTTCGAATTTCATGCATCATTCTATCATAGGGTCTTCTTCTGGGTCTTTTCCTGTCCCTCGAAATTCATTCTAAAATTTCGGTTTTCCGTCGGTGGTCGTTCTTCTAGCAACATGTCATGCCCTCACCATTTCAGTGATTTCATTGTGGTCATGATGTCGTCAACTCTTGTCGTTTTCCTTATCCATGAGTTCCTCTGCTTATCTTTCCTGTTTACACCAAGCATGATTCTCTCCAGGGCTTTTTGCGTTGTCTGCAGTCTTTGTTTGTCTTTTTTACGCTTTCCAACCGTAGGTTGAAGAAGCGTATATGCTTCAGCGTTTTCCGTCCGTCTGTCGGCATGATAACTCACGTAAAAATGGTTCGATTTCGGTGAAATTTTAGTATGTGGTAGGGAACCCCCTGGGGACAAACCCTATAGAAAATGGACAAAATAGGGTCAAAGGTTAGGACACAGGAGCGGGATCTATTCCATAGTCCTTATGCATCATAACGTACGTAAAAATGCTTCGATTGCGACAAAACGTTATCATGTTATTTCGGAGGTATACCGAACCGGTTCTGTTGAATATCATCGAAATGGGATCAAAGGTCAGGGCACAGGACCGAGATTTATTCCACAGCCATTATTCTCATATCTTGAGTAATTATTTCTGGTATGTTGGAAAGCGTATCATATTCAATGCATTGCATTATTTTACTAACTTGTTTAGTGAAGGTCCATGTCTCTGCTCCATACGTAAGCACTGGCAGGATGAACTGATTAAACCCTTATCTTTTAAGACACAATGGCATACTTTTCGTAAAAATTTTACTTCTTCCAAAAACTATCCATCCAAGTTTTACACGCCGATTAATTTCTTCATCAATGTGATCCTTACTTCATATCTGCTGCCCAAGATAAATGTAGGTATCGGTTGTCTCAAGCTTTTCACCATCAATAAATAAATCTTCGTTTCTTGTAAAAGCAATATACGTCACTTTTGCCTTCTGAAAGTTCATTTTTAATTCCACTTCTTTACTCTTGTCAGCAAGTTCCTGGATCGTATTCTGCGGTTCAGAAGTCGTAGTTGCAAAAATGACAACGTCATCAGCAAAACGAACGTGATTTGAATTATCTGCATAAATATTTTTTTCTTTGTCCCAGTTCAGTAATTAAAAAATATTTTGCTATGTGGGATTAAAGAGTTTGGGAGATATGATTTTACTTTGTCACACTAGCTTTCCAATTTTTATTAGTGCTGCATCCTCAAATATCCAAACTTTTGCAAATGCATTTTCAGAGATACTATTAATAATGCTAATGTATGCATCTGCAATACCGCAGGTTTTCAAAGCAGTTGTAACTGTTGATGGTTTTACGGAATCGAAGGCCTTTTTATAATCAATAGAAGCCTTGCATAATGGGAGTTCATACTCTCTTGTTCTTTCAGTTAGTTCTCTAAGTACATGGACATGATCTTCAGTGCTGTAGCCACTCCTGAATTCAGCTTCTTCTCTTGCTTGAGATATGTCCAGTCTTACCTTCATGCGATGTAAAAGAACCTAATTGAAAATTTTATAAATAACTGATAGGAGGCTGATGAGCCTGTAGGTCCTGAGATCCTCAACGTCACCTTTTTTATGTAGCAGGATCATTGTACCATTATCCCAATACTCAGGAATCTTACCTTCGGTGAGACAGCTGGTGAAAACTTGGGCGAGTGAAGTTTCAATTCTTCCACTTGCTTCTTGTACACTCGTGGACAAAAAATTTGCACACCTAGAAGAAAACATGCTACAACCGCGAAACTTTGCAAATAGCTAGGGTGCGTTTGGTGCGAGTGCGCATAAGCGCACACCTTGTGGCGGCGCTGCTAGCACGAACCAGCAGCCTTGTAAACCGGCGTGTAGTCGATGCCCCATGAAAGAGAAAAGCACCGGCCGGCGCAAGCAAGAGTATAGAGTGACAAGAATGCCGGGTAGACACCAGAGACGTCGATGTACGCAACTTACGGGCTTTGAGAGAGGCCTGATCATCGGGCTGAAAACAGCAGGTCGGTCGGCGCGCCGTATAACCCACCACGTGGATCGTTCTGACCATACTGTCCGACTGTGTTGGGAGCAGTGGACACGTGACGGCACTGCCGCACGGCGGGTGTCTCCGAACGAACCAGGAGGACCATCCGTAGAGAGGATCGACAGTTCGTACGGCAGGCACGAATGGATCCCACGAGAACCCTGTCCTCTCCCCAGGCAAATGTAGCGGCTCTTGTGTGCCAACGAGCCATTTCCTGAAGTCTCGCGGAAGCGAATCTGCGATCCCAGCGCCTCTTACGTGTTCTGCCATTAACACCGGATCATCGCCGGCTCTGTTTGCAATGGTGCCAGGCCAGAGCAACGTGGAACGCCACAGACTGGCGACGTGTGGTGTTCAGAGATTGGTGTCGGTTCGTTTTGGGGACAGATGATCATCGTGTCCGGGTGTGGAGGTCCCGGGGTCAACGGCACAGTTCCAACCTTGCTATCGAGCGTCCCACCTACCCCACTGCAGGCATTACGGTCTAGGGAGCCTTTATGGTTTATTGCCTACGATAGCCGATCAGCTCTAGTAGTGGTACGTGGATCATTGTCGGGCCAGCGGTATGTGGATGAGATCATATGGCCCCATGTGCTCCCACTCCTGGGCGGAATTCTAGGTGCGCTTTACCAGCAGGATAGTGCCATCCCGCACACTGCTCGGGTTTTCTAGGACTGCCTACGTCATGTCCATACAGTTCCATGGCATGCCCGCTCACCGAACATGTCCTCTATCGAGCATGCGTGGGACCAGTTGAAACGCCGGTTGACTCTGTGCCGCACTATCCGGGATTTGGAGCACACCGTCCAACAAGTGTGGGCCCTCTTCAGCAGGACATCAGGCGTCTGTTCGCCTCTATGCTGGACCATATTGCAACATGTATCACCGCACGAAGCGGTGCGACGCGCTATTGAATATGACCGGACTACGTGCCACAGATGCCTCTGTAATTGTCCTGCATTAATACACACAATCGACGTGGATTAGGAACATCAAACAGAAGTCATTTCTCTTTCCATGTTTTTAAGTGAGTCACGGAAAAACTATCATCGGCCGCCACCGGGAATTGAATTCAGGGTCTTCCAGTTACGCGCTGGACATGCTACCACTGCACCGCAGCGGCCTCGAATTCTCCAGACTCACATGTGATTAATTGCCAAACCACATGGCTGGTTGCTTCTTGGAGACCCGCACAATGGTGGGGATTCCTCAAAGATGGTAAGAAGCAATTGGTGCAGTGGTAGCATGTCCAGCGAGTAACTGGAAGACCCTTGGTTCGATTTCCGTTGGCGGCCGATGATACTTTTCCCGTGACTCACTTAAAACCGTGGAAAGAGCCATGCCATCTGTTTGATGTCCCAAATCTACGTCAATTGTGTGTATTAATTATTCATTCGTATACTAGTTATTTGTTCAGTTGCTGCCTAACATCTTTGGTAGGCAGCAACTGAACAAATAGTACTGAGATTTGAATTGACAAAATCTTCTATAGATCTAAAAATAAAATCAGTTATCTCCTGCAACATGAGGAATCTGTGATATAAATTTCTTTTGAATAGTGCGATTCTTTTTTGGCGTTGCAATTTTCACAAACAGTAATGTACGCATTTGCTCGTCGTAACAGAAAAATTCGGTAATATTAAGATACAATAAGCTGTACGTAAAAATGGTACATTCAATAGGCGTCGAAAGTGTTTCAATCTGATTTTTGAGCAACGATATGAAGCAAAATATATTTTGAAATCGGTGGAATTTGCATTTCGCTCTTGGCGGCGAAATTATGGATCAGATAAAGATTAAAATGCTAGGATCATCGTTCTCACTGTTCTAGCTTCCCAAAGCAAAAAGAGGCTGATATTAAATCAGACTTAGAGGTACACAGATAAACGTATACAGACAGATACATGTATATAGTGAAGGTATAAGTACATCCTTTAGTTTTCAAAGAACGTGCAGGAAACTTTTCCACTTTAACACGCTTCGGTCGAAAGGAAGTGCAAAGCAGATGCACCCTTAAATTTAAAACAAACATTCTTGAAATGGTCCCATCCAAACAATTGTCTTTGTACGATATTTGACTCACACAGCATCCCGTCACGTTGCTCTGCTGGCCACGCCCTTTCGAGCTCTGCATTTTGTGCTCCGCCTGTATCTAGCGCCCACCGCCGAATTAATTTGTGTTTCTCTCGTGCATGAATGTCTGCGCTCTCTTCCTAGTCATTCTTTCGAGTTGGTACATGCATATTTTGCCGATATTCCTTTATAATTCATCTCGTTGGGCCTGTTTACAATTCATTTCGTTGGGCCTGTTTACAATTCATTTCGTTGGGCCTGTTTACAATTCATCTCGTTGGGCCTGTTTACAATCTGCCCATCGTGACTCGCCTTGACTTTTTGCTCTAAAACTGTCAGCTGCATGTAGTAGCCTTCCTGCTGCTGTGTCTACGTTTGCCTTCCGTGCTTGCGCTCCAATCATCGTTAATGGTTCTCTGTGCTGCCTTCACCGGTGTGTGGATTACCTTCCTTGTGTTCCACCCATTGACAGTGGTTCTCTGCGCTGCCTTCTTCGGTATGCTGATCGCCTTCCTGGTGCCCCACCTTGTTATAGTGGATCTGTGTGCCCTTCGCCGTGCATTTCTACACATTGTCCATGGCCTGTGCTTCTGCTTCTAAATTCTATTTCCCTCTCACGTCACTATGTGCTGCTTCGATGACTTGTCCTCCAAGTGTGTTGGATGCGTCCCAGGACTGCTCTTCTCCTCATCCTGCTACAGATCCGTGTTCAACGTCTCCGACTTTCCTCGCGACAGCCTTGGACTCCTATATTTCATGTCAAGGTTCCACGCTTATTGCACACGTACAATGCTTTCAACTCTTAGTTTAAGTGTCAAGTTCGACGCCTTACCCAATGTCAAGTTGCACGTCTATACAGTGTATGTCTGCATTGTCGTTTCTCCCTTCCGGTGCAATTACACATTTCGCCAGCAAGCCTAAGTCCATTCTTGTATATATTTTTTCACCTGAGTTTGTTCCTCAAGTCCTATCGACTAGCCTTTCCGTTGGAGATCATAGCTTGGTCCCTATCCTCCTTGCACATTCTCCCGTTTTTCTTAATTTGTAACCTGTACCTCCGGACGTTTCCGATGAGTTTTTACATGCTTTTCCTTCTCGGTGTGGCCGCGTTCTTGGTGATATCCGCAAGATACCCGCCGCCCATGTTGATCAAGGTGATCGTCCTTATTTTGGCTTCCGCCGCCAAGACTTAGTTTTTTTCCCTGACACAGACTGTTTCTTACTGCCCCACAACTTTTCTGGTGATTTGTTGTCATCACAACGTCGCATTCAACGTATTCACTGCCTATCATTGCATCTCATGTAAACAGCCTGGTCACCATTTCTCGCAATGCCCCCTCATTTCTTCCTAGTCTTCTTCAACGGCTGCTCAAGTTCCCGTCACAGAACCTCTTTCTTCGCTTCCAGTTACCACGCTTTCGCCTGATCAGTTCACACCTTCTTAGTCTCCATCTCCATCATCTGCCTCCGTTGGTCTTTTTCCTTCCTCGCCAGCATCGTCTGTTGTGGGTACATCTGGATCTACTGCTCCTGTTTCGGTGCCTTCGTCTGTATTTCTTTCTTTTTCATCGTCTGATGTTTGCGCTTTGTCACATCCTGTTGCTGCACCTTCTCCGCCTGTTCAGGTGCTGCCTTCTTTGTTTTCGCAAGTCACCTCGTCTATCTCGATCTCGGGATTTTCTGCTCCACCATCGCCGCTGCGTACGTCGGCTACGCCACCCTCAGACGCTCATCTTTCCTCCACTGGTTCCAGTACTCCGGTGTGCTCTCCGCACTTTTCACCTTCTCGGGGCTCTTCTGATGCTTCTAGTGCCGTTGTCTTTGTTTCACCTTCTGGTCGCCATGGTCTGTCCCCGCTCTTTCGCACAGCTCCTCTTCTAGTCTCGTTTGAAACCCCACCCTCCCCGGCTTCTGTTGTTCCTGCAGCTACCACCTTACATGTGTCATCCGACTTTGTACCCTATTCACCTCGCCAGAATCCCGAGACGCCGCCTGTTGTTCCTTCTACGTCGTCTCGTCCTCTTCGTCAACATTTCCCTACTGGTATTGCTCCTAATAAGAAGCGTCGTCATCGGTCTAATCGCAAGATTCGCGCTAAGCGTGCCGCTGTGATTATGTCTCCTCCTCATCGTTCTTCGCAAGGCACCGCTCCTGATCCTGCTGCCGTCACTTTGCTCGCGTTCTTGACAGTCCCTCTGTTGTGCCTGATCTTGTTGCTCGCCTTCAAGTTGTTCCCGAGTTTACGCAGACTCTTTCTCTAGATGCCGCTTTCCCATTGTTCTTTGACTCTTCTCACGATGCTACACTTAATCACTTTATTGCTTCCAACGATCCGGCAGTTTACTCATCTCTGGTTGACAATCTTAGCGCTTTTTACTTTGCATTTTTTCACCTTTCGGGCTCTTACCCGGAAGTTGAATGTTACTATGGTTGTCTTGACCACTTCATTTGTCATGCTCAACATCGTCTCCTTCTTCGGTGTCCACCTGATTAGCTCATGTGTGGTTTTGTTTGATGATTGATTTCTG
The DNA here is from genome assembly GCA_039090855.1 of Macrothele yani. NCBI lineage: Eukaryota > Metazoa > Arthropoda > Arachnida > Araneae > Macrothelidae > Macrothele > Macrothele yani. The sequence goes on along the minus strand of CM077029.1, from coordinate 162,546,656 downwards.
TTGTGTTTTCTTAGCTATGTTTCTCCCTGTCTCTTTGAGCCCTTGTTGTTTCGTTCTCCTCTTTGTGAAGTGTTTTCCCTCGTGCCTCGTTTTCCCCCTCATCATTCTGCTTTGTGACCTTTTTCTGTGTGTTTTGTCTTACGATGTCCTGCCTGCATCCGCTTTACATGACCATCACCAACTGCCTCGCACCGTTCGTTCTGCTTCTGTTTTTCTGTGGTTCAAGCATGCCCCCTGCCCGATTTTCCCGGAGTGCCATGTGTTGCTTCCTACCCTGCTATGTTTTGTATAGTATGTCTAACTGCTATGCCACTGTTAGACAGAAAATGCCAATTTTAAAGAAAGTAATAGTTTTTCCTTAATGTTTTTCTTTTCAATGTGGCATTAGTACCATTATTTCTCTTTTTGTCGGAGGATGGCGCCCAATAACCACAGATGGACAGCAATAATTTCGCACCAATAATTTCGTTTTTTCCTTAAAAGGAAGAAGGAATAGTTCCTGGGTTTTCTACTCATCATGTTGCTCCCTGGTTCCAGGTATGGTGCTTTCTCTATTTGCTGGCTCAGCCGTTCCTCTGCTCAGTGACTGTTCCCTGTGTGCTTTGCCTCGTGTTGTATCTGCCACCGACTACAGCGCACGATTGTAATGTAACGGACTGCTTTGTGCCTCTGCCATGCTCCCTTTCTTTCTGTGATGCCTTGTACTGTATGTTTACTACAGACTGGATTGCGTCGTTTGTTTCAGCTCCGAGATTTTGGCTGTTTTACTATGCCATGCATTTTCCGGTTCTCTTGTGTTCTGGTCCTTGAGACACATTGAAGAAATGTTGAAACCGTCACGTTCTTTTTGGAATGTCTTTTCAACTGCTGCGGTTCAAAGCTAGAAACGGAGAGATCTTTAAGATAATGACAGGAACGAATACAAGACTTTTTGAAAATAAATTACTTCTTCATCATCCTCCATTACCCTTTATACAAATATCTCAGAAACTATCCAGATTCGAATGATAAAGATGTAGCTCCTTCCGGTTCACACGATGCTAACGAATAGCTATTCTGAAACAGGAAATGTCCGGGGGTGGGGGTGGGGGCAGCTGAAATCGTGGAACATTTTTAAACATCTCAAAAACTATCGGGGTTGAAAAAATAAACATGGAGTTTGTAAGAACGGACACATTAACGATGTTAATTCATTTCAATGATAAACATTATGTGGTTTTTTTTTGACCAAAGAAAACATCGCAAGTTCCCAAAATGGCGACAGAGAATTCGTAAATATGTTTAATCCTTTTGGGGGGGGGGGGGAAGGCGAGATGTATGACAAAAGACTTCAGGTTCTCACGCCTTAGAAAGGGCGAGGACTTGTTCTACGAACTGAAAGTATCGCCAAGGACGCTGTGACTTTCACAGATACATTGTTCATTTTCACTAGGCGCATACAAGTCTGAAATGCAGACATACTCTTTTGTATAGTTATAACAATGTGTATTGTATTGCTACGGATGTACTACGACGATAGGATTGCTTTCTCGGAAGGAGGCACTCAATAATGTATAGCCTGAGGATAAGCGAGGAATGCGCAAGGTAGATTTAAAGGTCTAGGAGCCCGATTCCCGGAAAACGACTAGGGATGGGGCAGGTGAAGGGCGCGAGAGGTGACACGTGGCGCGAGAGGAGAGCAGCACGTTGAAGGTCAGCGCCGTCGCCCTTGAAGAAGGAGCAGCGTGAAGGGGGGGGGGCGAAGAGGTCGCTCCGAGTGGACCTGTTGGAGCAGTCTGTCTTCGGAGAGCGAAGGTGATAGTCCTCCGATAGAAAGGAACGCGTTTGCGTCGATGGTGTGGTGGGCTCTCGGAGTCCACGGGGAAAGAGCGGGCACCGACCTAGATGAAGTAGGTCGCCGCTACAGAAGGAATCTACCCGAGTCAAGGATACCGGTAGAGTAGCTGATGATATACTACTGAATTACGGACTTAGTACAGTCCACTGAAGCATCGATTAGAGAAGGATAGCTAGAAGACTAGTCCTGAAGCATCGATAAGATAGAGGTATATCTAGTGTCAAGGAGACCCTAAGTTAGGACGCCAACGCAGGGTGAGATTTCTACAGAATTCGATCACCTTATCTTGCGCGTTCCACGATCTTTGCCAGGTCCAGTCATAACGAGGTCACTTTCAAGAGCGAGTAATCCGCCGCCATCAAAATTCTAGTTGATGAAGAATAAGTGTTTCGTATATGTGTTAACCAAGCGTTCTTTTCAAATTATGTCTGAAAGTGGATAAACTTCGGTATAACCAGCTGTTGTCGCTCTGCCTCCCCGATTCACAGATATATATATATAGTAAAGTGGGGGAGGTTTCGTTTGTTCGCTCGAACAGAGTGAGAGAGAGAGAGTGTGTACTTCCGGGAAGAGTAAACGAACTCTCTGCTTGTTGTGAGCCCGCTGCGCGTGCTCCTCGGATGCTTAAGTAGGAGGCGGCGCTAAGTCACGTGACGACACGTTCGCTCTTACAGAGTTTTCCCGGTTCATACGATTTACTAACGAATGGTCATTTTGAAATTTTGAAATTACATGGGGGGGGGAATTGTCGGCTCCATATTTTCTGAATCCTTTTTTTTTGTAGGTATGTCAAACTCTATTGCGGTTCAAATGATAATAATGGAGTTCTTTTCGGTTCATACGATTTTTTTTTGATTGGAGGTTTAACGACCACCGTGAGCAACTCAATGGGCTATAAGCAGTCGCCCGTTCCCAATTTAGGATCACTGGTTCCAGGGAAGGGAGAGAGCCAGTGCCGTAAGACAAACACAACATCCATGCCTGACCGGGATTCGAACCCGGACCCCTTACGGACGAATGATCAGAGGCCAACGTCTTAGACCACTGAGCCACCGGGGCGGCCATACGATTTACTAACGAATGGCTATGAAATTTCGAATTCCATGGTGAGGGGGGGTTAATGGTGTAGGCTTGTAACATCCTTTTTTCAATACCTCAAAAACTATTGCGGTTTAAACGAAGAAAATGGAGTTCTTTTCGGTTCACACGATTTGCTAACGAATGGCTATTTTGAAATTTTGAATTTCCATGGGGGGGGGGGGTGAAATGGTCGGGCTCTGTATATATGCAAATTCTCAATATTATTTATTAAATATTTCAAAAACTATTGCGGTTCAAACGATAAAAATGGAGTTCATTCCTGTTCATACGATTTACTAACGAATGGCTATTTCGGAATTTTGAATTTCCATGATGAAGGGGAGGGGGTGAATGGTGTAGGCCTGTGACATTCTTTTTTAAATATCTCAAAAACTATTGCGGTTCAAACGATGAAAATGGAGTTATTTTCGGTTCATACGATTTGCTAACGAATGGCTATTTAGAAATTTTGAATTTTTCCATGGGGGTGTGTGCAATGGTCGTCCCCCAATTTTCTCAAACTTTTTTTTTTTAAATCTATCAAAAACTGTTGGCCGCTCCCGGTGACGCAGTGGTCTAAGCGACGGACTCTGATCATTCGTTCGAACAGGGTCCGGGTTCGAATCCCGGTGAGGCATGAATGTTGTGTTTGTTTTACGGCACTGGCTCTCTCCCTTCCCTGGAATCAGTGACCCTGAATTAGGGACGGACGACTGCTTATAGCCCATTGAGTTGCTCACGGTGGTCGTTAAATCACAAATAAAAAAAAAACTGTTGCGGTTCAAACGGTAAAAATGGAGTTCATTCCTGTTCATACGATTTACTAACGAATGGCTATTTCGGAATTTTGAATTTCCATGATGAAGGGGGGGTAAATGGTGTAGGCCTGTGACATTCTTTTTTAAATATCTCAAAAACTATTGCGGTTCAAACGATGAAAATGGAGTTCTTTTCGGTTCATACGATTTGCTAACGAATGGCTATTTTGAAATTTTGAGTTTCCATGGGGGGGGGGGGGGGGCTGGTGAAATGGTCGGTCTCTCTGTATATATGCAAATTCTCAATATTATTTTTTAAATATCTCAAAAACTATTGCGGTTCAAACGATAAAAATGGAGTTCATTCCTGTTCATACGATTTACTAACGAATGGCTATTTCGGAATTTCAAATTTCCATGATGAGGGTGGAGGGGGGATGAAATGGCCTGTAACATTCTTTTTTAAATATCTCAAAAATTATTGCGGTTCAAACGATGAAAATGGAGTTCTTTTCGATTCATACGATTTGCTAACGAATGGCTATTTTGAAATTTTGAATTTCCATGGTGGGGGGCTGGTGAAATGGTCGGTCTCTCTGTATATATGCAAAAACTCAATATTATTTTTTAAATATCTCAAAAACTATTGCGGTTCAAACGATAAAAATGGAGTTCATTCCTGTTCATACGATTTAGTAACGAATGGCTATTTCGGAATTTTGAATTTCCATGATGAGGGGGTGAAATGGTAGGCCCGTAACATTATTTGTTAAATATCTCAAAAACTATTGCGGTTCAAACGATAAAAATGGAGTTCATTCCTGTTCATACGATTTACTAACGAATGGCTATTTCGGAATTTTGAATTTCTATGATGAAGGGGGGGGGGTAAATGGCGTAGGCCTATGACATTCTTTTTTAAATATCTCAAAAACTATTGCGGTTCAAACGATGAAAATAGAGTTCTTTTCGGTTCATACGATTTGCTAACGAATGGCTATTTTGAAATTTCGAATTTCCATGGGGGTGGGGGCTGGTGAAATGGTCGGTCTCTGTGCGTATATGTAAATTCTATTATTTATTAAATATTTCAAAAACTATTGCGGTTCAAACGATAAAAATGGAATTCGTTCCTGTTCATACGATTTACTAACGCATGGCTATTTCGGAATTTTGAATTTCCATGATGAGGGGGGGTGAAATGATAGGCCTGTAACATTATTTTTTAAATATCTCCAAAACTATTGCGGTTCAAACGATGAAAATGGAGTTCTTTTCAGTTCACACGATTTGCTAACGAATGCCTATTTTGAAATTTTGAATTTCCATGGTGGGGGGCTGGTGAAATGGTCGGTCTTTCTGTATATATGCAAATTCTGAATATTATTTGTTAAATATCTCAAAAACTATTGCGGTTCAAACGATAGAAATGGAGTTCATTCCGGTTCATACGATTTACTAACGAATGGCTATTTCGAAATTTTGAATTTCCATGGTGGGGGGCTGGTGAAATGGTCTGCCTCCTATATTTATATGCAAATTCTCAATATTATTTGTTAAATATCTCAAAAACTATTGTGGTTCAAACGATGAAAATGGAGTTCATTCCGGTTCATACGATTTATTAACGAATGGCTATGCTGAAATTTGAAATATCTATTTTTGGGGGGTACCATTTCACCAGCCCCCCACTTTGTTTTTTAAATAACTCAAAAACTATTGCGGTTCAAACGAAAAAATTGAGTTCATTCCGGTTCATACGTGGTACAAACGAATGGTGCAAAAAAATTAAAAATTCCATGGTGGGGGCTATCGTTTCACCAGCCCCCACTTTGTTTTTTAAATATCTCCAAAACTTTTGCGGTTCAAACGAAAAAACCGAGTTCATTCCGGTTCATACGTGGTACAAACGAATGGTGTCTGAAAAATTAAAAAATTCCGTGGTGGGGGGCTGGTGAAATGCACCTGTATGTTACCGGGTTGTTCGTCCGTCCGTCCGTCCGTCTGTGAACACTATATCTCTGCAACTATTAGTCGGATTTGAAAAACAAAATCTGTGTTGGGAAGCTTGAAATGTGCAAATGATGAACATTTATTTCATTTTTTTTACGATGCACAATTTCGCAGGTAGAGGGCGTAAATGCAGTTGATATCGAATTCAAAACACATTTTATTCCATATACACTCATCTTCAAAAAAATAGTTGCACTCAGAAGGACTTGTCGGATTGCAATGCTATTCGAAAGGAATATAAAGGCGACCAGGAACAATGATTAAACATTGAGACTGATATAGGAGATACTTATTGAGCTACATGCCAATAAGCAGTGTCTTTCAGTATCACGTTGGGACGCCATGTTTGCTCACATAGCATGCCAGACGTCTCGGCATTTATGGTATACTGTATAGGTTCCTATGGGTGTCCTGCGATAAGCCGTTCCATGCAGCATGAATCTTCTCATGCAGTTCCTACAGATTGTGCGGCAGTAGTGAAGTGTAGATAGCCCGTCCAATAGCATCCCACACATTTTCAATCGGCGATAGGTCTGGCGATGCGGCTAGCAATGGCAGAGTGTCAGTGCCTTGAAGGCGCAAGCCCTTGAAGCAGCAGCAGTATGCGGACTAGCGTTGTCCTCTTGAAAACTCACACTGGAGTGTGCGTTCAGAAAAGGTAGGACCACTGGTTGCAGGACCTCACTAACGCAACGTTGCGCTATCAAAGGGCCTGTAATGAACACCAAAGGGGAACTAGCATCGTAGGCAACTGCACCCCACACCATGACACCAGGCCTTCTGGACGTGTGACGCTCGATAACAAACCGTTCATCTTGGCGCTGACCACGGTGCCTCCACACACGGATTCGTTTGTCGTCTCCTCTAAGACAAAAGTGGGACTCGTAACTGAAAATCCCCCGCTGCCATTATGAGTGGTTCCATGACAGTCTGGCCCGACACCATTGCAGTTTTTGGTGACGATGCAATGGTGCTAAGCCGCCCCAGTGGCACAGTGGTCTAAGGCGCTGGCCTCTGATCATTCGTCCGTAAGGGGTCCGGGTTCGAATCCCGGTCAGGCATGGATGTTGTGTTTGTCTTACGGCACTGGCTCTCTCCCTTCCCTGGAACCAGTGACCCTAAATTAGGGACGGGCGACTGCTTATAGCCCATTGAGTTGCTCACGGTGGTCGTTAAACCTCCAATCAAAAAAAAAAAAAATGGTGCTAAGAGCAGTCGTCGTAATTGTCTGCGTTCGTGTAGTCCTACGTCGTGCAGCCGTCTGCCAATGGTGCTGGCACTAATCAAACGATGTATGGAGGGAACCACTGCTAGCTGAATATCCGCAGTCGTGGCTGTTGGATCACTCCACACATGTCGGTCCTCTCTCTCTCCCTTGTTCGTCTAGTTTGCCCAGAGCCTTGCTGTCTCTGCTGCGTACCTTGTCATATCCACTGCTGCCAACAGCATGCTATGGTGATATCCTCACTGTTGGTATGGCATGCAATACGGCGATAAGACCATCCCGCTTTGTGGAGCCCGACGGTACACCCCCTGTCGAACTTCTCCAACTGCTCGAATTTCTTCCGAACTTTTCTCCGAAGCATATTTCATTTGCAAATGATGCAACCAACACAACAGCACGAGTCAGAATTGCAAGCTCGCGTTACGGGACGACCTTATATTGCCGGTAAGGCGAAGCGCTACGGACCCCTCTTTGCTTGCGTCACATGCGCGGCCAACGGTGATACTTGAATCATTTGCATGTCTCACGATGTCAAACCTACCTACCAAGTTTCATTCGTATCGGCTGCTTCCTTATGGATGCCGGTCAAAACGCCGACAATCAAAACACCGACACCGAAACACAGACAGGTCGAAACACCGACAGTTCGAAACGCCGACATGTCGAAACACCGACAATCAAAACACCGACACTTCATAACACCGACACTTCATAACACCGACATTTCAAAACAACGACAATTATATGGACTCTAAGCCGGCGAGTAGAGGAACTTTATTCCGAGCGATTGGAAAATCACAGTGGGTGGTATGGGGGATGGCAACACCCAACGAATAGATGTGCTTCCCCTAGCGGTGAACGATGCAACTTTATTCATTTCTATTCCGACCGACGGCAACATATTTTTATTCCGAGATATCGCAACATCTGAGTGGATGGGTGGGAATTGGAATACATAGGAGTTGGATATGTCGATGCTTATGTGCTGCCCCTAGCGGTGAACAATAGAACTGCATAAATTTTTATTCCGACATCTGGCAACATATTTTAATTCCGAGCAATGGCAACATCTGAGTGGATGGGTGGGAAGGGGATGCATAGGTGTTGGATATGTGTATGTTCATGTCCCCTAGCGGTGAACGATAGAACTTTATTGATTTCTATTCCGACCGACGGCAACATGTTTTTATTCCGAGCGATGGCAACATCTGAGTGGATGGGTGGGCAAGGGGATGCAAAGGTGTTGGATATGGGGATGCTTATGTGCTGCCCCAAGCGGTGGACGATGGAACTTTTTTGAAGTCTATTCCGACCAATGGCAACATATTTTGATTCCGAGCAATGGTGGAAAGGGGAATGCATAGGTGTTGGATATGTCGATGCTTATGTGCAGCCCCTAGCGGTAAACAATAGAACTGCATAATTTTTTATTCGGTCAGATGGCAACTTAAATCCGAGCGATGGCAACATCGTCGTAGATGGGTAGGAAGGGGGATGTATAGGTGTTGGATATGTGTATGTTTGTGTGCTGCCCCTACCGGTAAACGATGGAACTTTACTGATTTCTATGCCGACCTGTGGCACCATTTTTTTATTCTGAGCAATAGCAACATCTAAGTGGACGGGCGGAAATAGGGATGTATATGTGTTGGATATGTCGATTCTTATGTGCTGCCCCTAGCGGTCAACGATGGAACTGCATAATTTTTTTTCCGACCGATGGCAACATATATTAATTCTGAGCGATGGCAACATCTGAGTAGAAGGGTGGAAAGTGGAATGTATAGGTGTTGGATATGTGGATGTTCATGTGCTGCACCTAGCGGTGAACGATGGAATTGTATTATCAATCCCGAGCGACGGTAACCTATTTTGATTGCGAGCGATGGCAACATTTGAGTGGATGGGTGTAAAAGAAGATGCATAGGTGTTGTATATGTGGATGTTCATGTGCTGCCACAAGCGGTGAACGATGGAACTTCATTGATTTCTATTCCGACCGACGGCAACATATTTTTATTCCGTGCAATAGCAACATCTGAGTGGATGGGTGGGAAGGGCACAGGTGTTGGATATGTGAATGCTTTTGTGCTGCCCCTAGCGGAGAACGATGGAACTTTACTGATTTCTATTCCGACCGATGACAACATATTTTTATTCCGAGCAAGGGCAACTTCTGAGTAGATGGGTCGGAAAGGGGATGTATAGGTATTGGATATGTCGATACTTATGTGCTTCCCTTAGCGGTCAACTATGGTACTGCATACATTTTTATTCCAACCGATGGCAACATATTTTTATTCCGAGCAATGGCAACATCTGAGTAGAAGGATTGGAAGGGAAATGCATACGTGTTGGATATGTCGATGATTATGTGCAGCCCCTAGCGGTGAACAATAGAACTGCATAAATTTTTATTCCGAGGGACGGTAACATATTTTTATTCGGAGCGATGGCAACATCTGAGTGGATTGGTGGGAAAGAGGGTGCAAAGGTGTTGGATATGTGGGTGCTTATGTGCTGTCCCTAGCGGTGAACAATAGAACTACATAAATTTTTATTCCGACCTCTAGCAACATATTTTAATCCGAGCAATGGCAACATCTGAATGGATGGGTGGGAAGGGGGATGCATAGGTGTTGGATATGTTGATGCTTAAGTGCTCCCGCTAGAGGTGAACGATAGTACTTTATTATTTTTATTCCGAGAGATGGAAACATCAGAATGGATGCACAAATGGGTGGGTGATAGAAGGGTATGACAACAACGAAACGATGCTTATGTGTTGCACCCTAGCGTTGAACATACTTCTTTTGCTACCAATTTAGCTGCATCCATTTCTCATGGTATATCTCAGAAAAATCTAACCGAACATTACGTTTCATTGGAAAGAAATGAGGTGGCAGATCATTCGTCTGAAAGGAGTCCGGGTTCGAATCTCGGTGTACCATGGATGTTGTGTTTGTTTTACGGCACTGTCTCTCTCCCACCGCTGGAACTAGTGACCCTAAATTAGGGACGGGCGACTGCTTATAGCCCATTGAGTTGCTCACGGTGGTCGTTAAACCTCCAATAAAAAAAAAACAACAAGAAAGATGACACCGAATTTTCGGGTGTAATAAGCACGTCCTTTGAATCCGTTCTGGCCGCCCCGGTGGCGCAATAGTCTAAGGCGCTGGCCTATGATCATTCGTCCGTAAGGGGTCCGGGTTCGGATCCCGGTCAGGCATGGATGTTGTTTGTCTTACGGCACTGGCTCTCTCCCTTTCCTGGAACCAGTGACTCTAAATTAGGGACGGGCGACTGCTTATAGTCCATAGAGTTGCTCACGGTGGTCGTTAAACCTTCCATCAGAGAAAGAAAGAAGAAAATACCCAAGATGACTAGAAACTCGTAGCCTGGTCTGACGAATCGCGGTACCATCTGTTTTGAGTCGATAGCCGACTCCGTGTGTGACGATAACCCCACGATGCAATCGATACCTTTCGCCTACAAGGGACACTGCAGGCCTGCGGTGGCTCTGTTATGGTATGGGGTGTTTTCAGTTGGCCCGCATTAGGACTCCTCATACGTCTGCAAACCACTCTGACTAGTGGAGGCTACGTGACCATCCTTGGGGATCATTTATCATTTGTACCTGCTCATGTCATGCAACCAATCCGACGGGTGCGACCTCTTTCAACACAATACGTCTCCACACACGTCCGCAGTCACCCTGCAATGGTTGGAGAAACATTCCACGGATTTCAGTTGGTTCGTTGGTTGGTTAGTTGGTGTTTTATGGCGCAAGGGCCTCAAAATGCCACAGAGCGGCAAGTCCAATGGTGTCAGAATTTTATAAAACAAAATTAAAAGGAAATGATATAAAACAGAACCAGCGGTGTAAAAGTCAAATAAAACAACAACGTACGAAAACACAACAACAACGGGACAAAGAATCCTATATAGCGTAACAAAACAGTATAAAAGGTAACAAATTATGATGTGATAAAAACAAAACAACATAAAAGGTTGTGACGTATATTATAAATTAACTTTCCTTTTTAGTTTCTTTCCCTATGTAAAACTTGAGTTTGTTCTCAGGTATACTTCACACTTAACGTGATATTTTCTCTCTCAAACGAATACTGTTGGCAACACAATTGAGGTAGAATGAACGTGACGTATGCCTGTTATGAGATAAGACTCAGAGATATAAACTAGAATAAAACAGTTGCTCGGGTGAAGCGTGGAGTGTTGATTTGTGTTAGAGATGGGTTATATGATTTCTATACTATCCGGAAGTGCTATATTCTGTGCTGGAGAAATAAAGCCAATTTCCGTAAGTTTGACTTATGTTTTAAATGTTTCGTTTGGCCGTTAAGGTTTAATTTAGAAACTTTTTCATCGTATGGTGATGGTTTTAAAATAACGTAGCAGTACGAAAAGATATTTACGTTATAAAGTGTAAATGGCCGATGAAACAAGAACTATACAAAACGAAACAAGAAAGATGACACCGAATTTTCGGGTGTTATAAGCACGTCTTTTGAATCCGTTCTGACGCAAATTAAATTTATCAAAGCTATTCAAAGTCAATGGAACCGGTATGGAAAACAATAGTATCTGACGGAAGAAATAAGTTTTTCAATCGGGTTTTTAATCCCTCAGATATTGCTGTAAACGAAATCGTGAGCTTACGCCCTCTGTTCGCAGACTTATGCATTAAGAAAAATATGAATTTATAAGAGAAACATTTTGCACCGGTAGCGCTCTCCAACACAGAAAGAATTTTTCAAATCGGACTTTTAGAAACAGAGATATCGAAAAAAATAAGATCTGACTTTACGTCCTCTGGTGGTAAAACCCTGCATTATTTTCGGAGGAAAATATTCTAAAAAGGTGTTTCGATATGATCGGTATCGGTCAAAGAAAAAAAAATAATTTTAGTGGAGTTTTCAGGAGCCCAGGTTTTGGTGCAAATACATCAGAAGCAGAAATGAACGCTTATGCCCCCTGGTGGCCAAAACATTCTTTACCAAACATCAGAAATTATATGAAAAATAGTTTCCATCCGGTGGTGTATGGGATACAAGAAGAATTTTTCAAATAGGAGTTCTAGAAGTGTATGTAGATGAACTGGAGGTAATCAGGGGCAAATGCCTAGACTACATGCAAACATAACTATGGCTGATCCTGTACTTTGGGATAGAATACTAGATTGTTTCCTGGCAGGTAATCAGGGGCAAATGCCTAGACTACATGCAAACATAACTACGGCTGATCCTGTAATTTGGGATAGAATACTAGATTGTTTTCTGGCAGGTGACAGCAAAAAATAAATTTATATTACAAATTATAACTATTACTTCCACAAATTAAATGACAATAAACTGACTTTTTTATCAATATATGGATAATGGTACTTGCCATGGAAACATGATTTTTGTCACATAAAAATAAATAGCTGGTTCCTAAGATATTGAAATATTTGAGACACAATGCCTTGAAAATTGTACAGTTCTTCCATAAGCATCGTTTGGCTGTTATCTTTCCCTTCTATCACCCACCCAATTGTGCATCCACTCCAATGCTGCCATCTCTCGGAATAAAAATAATAAAGTTCCATCGTTCAACACTAGGGCCGCACATAAGCATCGACATATCCAACACCTATGCAACCCCCTTCCCACACATCCACTCAGATCTTGCCATCGGTCACCGCTAGAGGCAGCACATATGCATCGACATGTCCAACATCTATGCATCGCCCTTCCCACTCATCCACTCCGATGTTGCCATCGCTCGGAATAAAAATATGTTGCCTTCGCTTGGAATAAAACTTCATAAAGTCCGTCGTTCACCACTAGGGACAGCACATAAGCACCGTTTGGTTGTTGTCATCCCCTTCTATCACCCACACATTTGTGCATCCACTCCGATGTTGCCATTCTCGGAATAAAAAATAATAAAGTAACATCGTTCACCTCTAGGGGTAGCACATAAGAATCGACATGTTCAACACCTATGCATCCCCCTTCCTACCCATGTACTCAGATGTTGCCATCACTCGGAATAACAATTTATAAAGTTCCGTCGTTCACCGCTGAAGGCAGAACATAAGCCTCGTTTGGTAGTTGTCATTCCCTTCTATCACCCACCTATTTATGCATCCACTCCGATGTTGCCATCTCTCGGAATAAAAGTAATAAAGTTCCATCGTTCACCGCTAGGGCCAGCACATAGGCATCGACATACCCAACACCGCATCCCCCTTCCCAATCATCCACTCAGATGTTGCCTTCGCTCGGAATTAAAATATGTTTCCATCGGTAGAAATAAAAATGTATGCAGTTGCATCGTTCACTACTAGGGGCAGCACATAAGCATCGTTTCGTTGTTGTTATCCCCTTTAATCACCCAGCCATTTGTGCATCCACTCCCATGTTGACATCTCTCGTAATAAAAATAATAAAGTTCCATCGTTCACCGCTAGAGGCAACATATAAGCATCGACATATCCAACACCTATGCATCCCCCTTCCCACTCATCCACTCCGATGTTGCCATCGCTCGGAATAAAAATATGTTGCCATCGGTCAGAATAGAAATGTATGAAGTTCCGTCGTTTACCGCTAGGGGTAACCACATCCATCGATTGCGTGTTGCCATCCCCTTTCCCATCCACTCTGTTGTTGCATCGCTCGGAATAAAGTTCTTCTACTCGCCGGACAATTATATTAACCATATAATTGTCGGTGTTATGGTTGTCTCGGTTATGATTTGTCGGTGCTATGATTGTCGGTGTTATGATTGTTGTTGTATTGAACTGTCGGTGTTATGATTGTCGGTGTTATGATTGTCGGTGTTTTGAACTGTCGGTATTTTGATTTGTCGGTGTCTTGATTGTCGGTGTTTTGTACTAGAACCCTTCCTTATGGGTGCAACTATTTTTTTGACGATGACTGTATTTGCTACTAAACATCCGATGGAAAAAAAATCATCTTTCGATTCCATTTATGTCAAAAATTATTTTAGGTATACTCATTATTTCAAGTTACGCATATATTTTCCGTTAGGATGGATAGAAGTCAATAGCGTTTTTCCAGATCTCTCAGTTTTTGAAACTCGGATTTCAGAAAATTTTCTTGCAGGAGAAAATTTTCTGAAATCTTGATGGGAAATATTTTGCATAAAATTTCTAATTTTTTTTTATAAAATAAAAATGGTTTGGCCACCATTTCTTTGCTGCAAATACATCATCTGCTTCTGACGTATTTGCAGCAAAATCTCGGCTTCTAAAATCTCGATTGAAAATTTCCTTTGTGGATCGATGCCACTCACGCGGATAAATATTTTCGAAATATTTCTTGGTTTTTCCGCCAGGGGTCGTAGATATATATCATATTTTTTTCAATAGCACTGCTTTTAATGGTCCGATTTGAAAAATTATTTATGTGTTGGGTAGTTTCCGGTGCGACATGTTTTTATTTAATTTAAAAATTTTCAAGTAATTCATAGACTTTCCACTAGGGGGCGTTAAGATGAATTGCGTTTCCCCCGATATCTCTGCTCCTAAAACTCCGATTTGGAAAATATTTCCTGCACGGGATACATCTTCTGATGGAAAATACCTTGCATATAATTTCTAATATTTGGTAAAGAACGGTTTAGCCACCAGGGGGCGTAAGTTTTAATTCCTGCACCTGACGTACTTTCAAAAAAATCTGAGATCCTGAAAACTCGATTGAATAAATTCTTCCGTGGACCGATACTGCTCGCATCGAAAAACCTTTTGAGTACACTTTCTTCTTAAAATAATGCATAGATGGAACGTCAGGGGGCGTAGGTGCATATTCTATTTTTGTTGATATCTCTGCTTCTAAGAATCCGATTTTAAAAACTCTTTCTTTGTTGGAGAGCGTTTCATCTGACAAATGTTTTCCATATAATTTCAAATTTTTCTTAACGCATACGTCTGCCACCAGAGGGAGTAAGTTCACGTCTCCGTTTACAGCAATATCTGTTGGAATAAAAACCAGATTGAAAAACTTCTTTCTTCTGTCAGATACTAATGTTTTCTCACACCGGCTCCATCGACTTCGAATAGCTTTTATAAATTTAATTCGCGTCAGAACGGATTCCAAAAACGTGCCCATTATAACCGAAAATTCGGTGTAATCTTTCTTGTGATTTTAATGAGTTTGATAGTTCCTTTTATAGTAACGTGTTTGATAATTGAGGACCTCTTAATTCAAGTTTCCTGCAATTATCTTGTCGGCACGTATATTAACAACTGAACTTTTCAGTGAAACATTGCATTCACAGTTTACATATTTATATACGAAGACGATGCACGGAATTATAACGAGTTTAGGGTTTTAACTCATATCAATGTCCACTAAACATTTCATGTGATCAAGGCCCCAGATACCATTAGCCCAACGAGCCTAGGCACACGCCTGAGAGTGACGAAGAATTAACTTTTGAGAGGCACAGTTTTATACGTACTAGTTGTTCAATCTATGTGAAAAATGCAACTGACAACGTACAACGGCCTTTCCATAAAAACCGAGAGAAAAATCACACAAAGTGAAGAAATATGGGTGCAGCAAAATATATGTTATTCTTTCTAAAATTATCTTTCCTCGGATGATATGCAACAGTCCCATCGTTAAACCGACTTTTCAAAGCATGTGGAACAGGCATTTTGTGGAAGCTGCTTTAGCTCCCTCTGTGTAGCTTCAATAGCGCCAATGTCTGTGTTGAATGGGACTGTAGACATACTATGCCACGATTTCAACACTGAATTTCGTAAGAAACTGTTGAAAACAATAAGCTACATGTGGGTGGGCGTTATTGTGGTGTAGGGTCCATTTTCCCACCAGTTCCGATCGTTTAATCGATATGTGTCGTCGCAGACGCTTCAAGACTGAAATGTAATACTCAGCATTGACACTAATTTGTGGAAGAACGGCATGCTGGTAGACTACACCTTTATGATCAAAGAAAATTATTATCACCTTCCAAGATGATTTGGTTTGGCGGACTTTCTTCGGAGCAAGCAAGCCTGGGTACTTTCAGACACTCGTTGCGTGCTTCTTGAGGGGGGTCGTTATACATTAGCATGCAAAAATTAAGAACTAGACTGTTTTTCGAATTTAAAGTTGTGCAGAAGTGCTCCACATCGACTCAATACATACCATAAGATCCCGAAGATGTAAGAATATGGGACAAGTGAGCAAAACCGTCCAAACAAGGAATCCAAAGGATACAAAAGCCCTTTATTGAAAAGGTAGCTTCGAGCACTACCGGACAGAAGATAGAAAGGTCCATGAGACAGGCGGCTGCCAAGAAAAATCCAGTTTTTAGTAGGGGATATGATCACCCCTGACTGCGTTGCAGGATTTACAACGTCTGTCCATGCTGAGGACGAGGTTGTCAAGGAGCTGTTGAGGCATCGCGGCCCATTCCTATTGTAGCGCCAATCGCAGCTGCGGAATCGTTGCTGGCGGCTGGTGACGTGCTGCCAAGCGTCTCCCGAGAAGGTCCCACTCGTGTTCTATTGGAATTAGGTCCGGGACTTGCGGACCAATCCATGCGTTGAATATTTTCACTCTCCAACAGCTCTGCGATAGCCACTGTACGATGAGGTGTAGCGTTGTCATCCATGAAGAGGAACTCAGGACCCACAGTACCTCTAAACAGACGCACGTGAGGCAGAAGAACCTTGGTACAGTAGCGGACACCAGAGACTGAACCTCCTTGGAAGATGTGGAGGTCAGTACGGCTACAAAGCATGATACCGCCCTAAACGAGAACACCGCCACCTCCAAGCCGGTCCCTTTCAGTGATGTTGGAGGTGTGATTGCGTGTTACCTGCTCTCTCCAGATATGTATAAGTCCAGAATCGCTCGTCAGACTAAATCGACTCTCGTCCGTAAAGAGAACTCGACCCCATTGCTGATGTGTCCAGTTCTTGTGTTCCTGGCACCACAGAAACCGCTGTCTCCGATGAGCTGGTGTTAATGGCACACACCGCGCAGTGGTCTAAGCGATGGCCTCTGATTGTTCGTCTGTAAGAGGTCCGGGTTCGAATGCGGTGAGGCATGTATGTTGTGTTTGTCTTACGGCACTGGCTCTCTCCCTTCCCTGGAACCAGTGACCCTAAATTAGGGACGGGCGACTGCTTATAGCCCATTGAGTTGCTCACGGTGGTCGTTAAACCTCTAATCAAAAAAGAAAAATAATAATAATGGCACACACCATACTGGTCGTAGTGCAAATAGACCACCTTTGTGCAGCCTCCTGGGCACGGTAAGACGCGATAACGGACGTCCAGTTGTCTGTTGCATGTGCCTTGAGATTTCTCCCGCTGTATGCCGTCTGTCTCTTCTCGCCTGTAGGACAATATACCGGTCGTCCGTTGCCATGGTTGCTCGTGGACGACCACTGCTAAACTCTCGGACAGCTGTTCCTGTAGTTTGAAATACTCTCCAAGCTCGTGAAACGACGCTGTGAGCGATCCTGAACTCCTCGGTCCACTAGTCACACTTCGACCTTCTTCCAACTTCCCAATGACGCGACCTCGGGTAAAGTCATCCAGAATTCGCCCACTGGATTGCCTGTTGCCCATATCACTCGGTGGCAGAAACTCGACGTCGTTCAAACCGATGTACACCGTGCAATAGCTTTCACCGAATTACCGAGCGTACACCACCCGTGTGCTTAATACCCTTCCGATCCCACTCCCCCTACTTCGTGCTGCATATATGCGCATGCCCTACCGTACCGGACCCTAGTCTATCTCCTGAGTGGTCTTTCGGTCCGTTCTTCCTGCTCGTTCCGCTGTTATGCTAATTTCTCCTCTTAGTCTTTAATTTTTGCACACTAGTGTAGTATACCAATGTTTCATCGGCAGTTATTACTGTGTTTAGAAAGTTTGAATCCTTTGAAATCATTTGTTTCTTCTCATGATACACCTGAACTCTTGTTTTCTCATTTGGAGATGAGACACCCATCTGGAACACAAACGATGCAGCAGTAATTTCTCGCGTACAATAGACAATGCCGACCTTTTTGAAATATTAGGGGACGCCTCTGTCTTCGCACGTCATTCTTCAATATTCTTGCAGGGCCGTCCAAACAGCGTTCACAATAATATCCGTAACAAACACTTTCAGGTTGACAAGGCCTAGGAGCGGGTTCTACTAACAAACGCCCTTTTTTGAAATCATGGTGCAATCTAAAAATTTTTGACTCACCCAAACATTTATCTTTGTAAGCTTTTTTCATTAAATCAACTTTTTCTGGAGCAGCTTTGCCCAAACGACCGCAAAATTTTATCGCACAACGCATTTCGCTTCTTAACTCTGTATCACTCACCTCCATAGCTGTATGGCGAAATGCATACGTACCTTGAACAACTGCGCAATAACAAAACCAGAATCGTCTGCCACGGCTAATAACGGTTGTCATAGATACTTTCTTAATTCAGTTAATTATCTGCGTGGTTATTTCCCCCTTTGCACTGTTGCCAACTCAAACAAAATGCTCTGCTTTATGGAACGGCCCTTGTATATTTTTTATTTGAAGATAAACACCACAACAGTGCTATAAAATATAATTATAAAGCCTTATGAAAAATTTCTATACGTTGTATTTAGTTTTGTTTTATTTTTCACCTTAGTGATAAATTTGGCAGTTATTTTTGGAGAGGCGTTGGAAATAATTATCCTTGCCTAGGGCTCAAAATAATCTTGTAACGGCACTGCATATGACGAAAGAAACTTGGCATAAAAACGCTTGAAAGCTAATTTTAAAGAAAGTGAAAATGAAATCGAAATAAAAAAATCCAGCACTGATAACAGAAATTAAACAACTCATATTTACTTCTATAAGTGGTCGATGTACCTAAACCAAATGGTACCCCAAATTTTCTTCACCCCCAAAAGAAATGTTCACATGGCGACCATGTTTATTGAAGGCCATTTCAAAACAATTCTTTTACCCCTTCTCATTTCAGATCGCACACCTGAAATGAGACGGGGTAAAAGAATTGTTTTGAAATAGAAGAATTTTTTTGCACGTTATTAGTCTCATTTCAGATCGCACATCTGAAATGAGACGGGGCAAGAAAAATGTAATGGAGTAAGTATGTCAGAGCAGATAAGCGCTCTCTTCTAATCCATTATTCTCTATGCTCCATGACCTAAGGCATGATGAGGAAAAGTTAATTCCCCTGTCACAGACATCATGCCCTTGAGAAGAAACAAGTGACTCAAATGCTCGGTCTCTCCTCCTTTACGTTCTACATCATTATTATAGCCCATTCAGCACGTTATTAGTCAAAATATATTAGTATCAATCCTTCTCCTGAATCATAACTTTGAGTAACAAAGCTTTCTGATGAGCAGGTTCACTGGTAACCAGTAAAGTCCCCCACATTGGAAACGTCCCACATAGGAAAATTATCCCACGGAAATCTCACCCACCTTTTTCAGTCAAAACCGTGCACAAATTGAATTTTACACACAATATCGAATGTGGAGGGATATTTCCGGGGTCTCTAATTACAATCAGTTTAAAACAAACTGCGATCTTACAAGTAGCACAGATATGTAGGGGAAATTATCGGGGTCGACATTTCAATTTTTACCACAATTTAGAGAGATTCTACAAGTACCAGTGAATTGTGTGCAAAATTGCCTGGCTCGACATTTCGACTTTTACCGCTGTTTATAATAACAGACGGTCTTATGCTGACAAAGACATTTTCTACAACCTTCCAGCCTACTGCTTCTAAGACAGTCTGTTACGGTAAACTGTGGTGAAAGCCGAAATGACAACCCCCGAAATTTCCCCCACATTTTACAACAATGTTAAAAATTTTGTGGAAGGGTGCACCAAAATGTGGTGCTGCACCAGCAGCACCACTTTCTGAAAAAAGATACACCATTGTGCGATTCCAACCAAATTAACAACATTGTGTGATTCCAACCAAATTAGCAACATTGTGTGGTGCAAACCAAATTAACAACATTGTATGGTGCAAACCAAATTAACAACATTGTGTGATGCAAACCAAATTAACAATATTGTGTGATGCAACCCAAATTAACAACATTGGGTAACCTTGCCCCATAGTGTGGGTCAACCTTGTAACATAACGTAATGGAAAGATTCACCATGTTGTTGGGTTTTGTTTGCACCACACAATGGTGTACCGTTTCTCAGAAAGCGGTGCAGCTGGTGTAGCACCACACGGCACTGGTGCACGGTACTACACAATTTTTAACAGTCTAGTACTTGTAGAACATCTGTAAGTTGCGGTAAAAATAGAAATGCCGACCCCGAAAATTTCACCCATATTTTACTTGTGCTTATAACACATCTGTAAATTCCCGTAAAAATAGAAATGCCAACACGGGTGATTTATCCCCCATACTTGTTCTACTTGTAAGTCTGCTACACTTTATTTTAAACTGCTTGAAAATGGAATTGATGACCCTGGAAATCTCCCCCACATTTGATATTTTGTGTAAAATTCAATTTGTGCACGGCCCCTGACAGAATGGTGGGGAAGAATTCCGTGGCGCAACATTCCTATGGGGGAATTTTCCAATATCGGAGAATTTTCGGGTGGGGGAGTTTACCTATAGGGGGACTTTACCGTGATTCGATTCACTAGTTCGAGAAGCGTTCCGCCACTTACTAGGCAGGGAATGTATTCATTTGAGCTTATTTTGCTGCCTCTGAATTAATTCGTCCTAGCCAGTTAATGGGTTAAGCACACAAGCAGTACTTTTTTTAGCGTTTCTAGTTAATGCAACCAACGCTTTACAATAAATATTTCCTTAATTAACAAACTGCAAAATGAATCAGGTTTCAGTACTTGAATTCCGGAAAGGTGTTTCAAAATGTCTCTTAAGATGTAACTAAATGAGTGATATTAAGATTAACTCACACGGGTATTTAATGGGATAAAAAGTGTTTAAATTTAAATATCCTGTTGTCATTTCGCGCATTGTTGAGAAATCCTCAGTCGGAAGAGCGAGCGAGCGAGCTTCAGTTAGCTATGCGTACTTCAAATGCAACCAGGATCACAATATACCTCACTGAAGATTCGAATGTTTTCGCTTGGGAAACGACACAAATCCCTCGTTAACAATGTTCAAACACATGGCACGGTTCACAGAACGTATGTGACGCAGAAATTACCGAATCCATTACAGGGAAGAGGCACCT
Source organism: Macrothele yani (assembly GCA_039090855.1). Lineage (NCBI taxonomy): Eukaryota > Metazoa > Arthropoda > Arachnida > Araneae > Macrothelidae > Macrothele > Macrothele yani. Next base: position 162,525,517 of record CM077029.1, on the reverse strand, counting down.
GCAACTGACGTCAACCTTTCTAGAAAGAATTCTCCTGTGACATTCTGTCTACTGGATAAAATCTTCCCGACGCTACCGGGGCCTTCATCCTTAAGAGGTCTTTGACACCACTCCGATCGCTGTATATGAAGTCGTTGCTAATGCTCCTAGAGGAATTCTTCTCTTTTACGTGATCTTAGGCAATTCTAGTTTTACCTGGCTTTGCCGCTCCTTCGGCTGTAAGTCGAAGAACTTGCGTGAAATACCAGGAAAATGAGGTACATTTCCTAAATCTTTTGCTCTGTCAGCTGAAATTTCGGTGTTTTTAAAAGACTCCTTTTCTAACATTTCCCCCGTTTTTATTATTCTTTACTTCTCCATTCAAACAAATGGTTCTCCCTTCAAATAAATATTTAGACGTTCTCTGCTGTTGGTAATAGTAGTATATGAAAAGCAAATGTGGTTCTAGATGTTGAAAGCTCAGGTACATTTTGTCGAACAAAGTAGTTTAGCGAGTGGAGAGGGGGATAGCAGGAGGAGGGTAAAGAGATTCCTCTTCATGGGAGGAAATGGATGCATTTATGGTGAGGGAGGAAATTTCCCGTATAAGACGGTCGACATCAAAGTCCATTCGGGTGATGCTACCCATAGGGAGAGAGTGGGTTTTCAGTTGGAGAATTCTAGTAGCAAAAGCAAGGGGCTATATACTTGTCTTTCGGCTTTTTATCGAAGCCGCTGTGTAAATTATCAAGGGAAAATTTGTGAACGCTGTTGCATTTAAAGCTTTTGGTCTGACTATCTCACACTCGATGTGTTACTCTTGAGGGATTTGAGCAATCAATTTGCTTTCGACGTTGATGGAAACGGCGCATTTAAAGCTTCTCTCGGGGTTGGGATTTTTTTTTCGATTTTTTCTCTCCTCTCAATATTGCTTTCTTTCTTTATTTCTCCTTACCATTGCTCTTAGATCATTATTTATTGAATCGGAAAGGTATTGTCCTATATTTTGTTCCTGACGATTATAGATTTTCTCTTATGAAGGATTTTTCCCCATGGAGAAGGGAAGAGAGAGATTTATGGAATGGCATGCACTTAAGAAAATGAAAATCGACACGCTGTCTCATTATGGGGATATCAAAACACCAGCTGTCAATTTTTAAGATGGAGGAAAGTGATACTTTTGCCTAAAATATTTCCCTAAAATTAGTTCTCACTTTATTACGCTGAATCACTGCTTTCCTCATTTCGACGCCCAAAATAAAAAAAAAGACCAAGCTTACATAATCCATGCTTTAATCACATTTCGTGCTTTAGTTTAAAAAAATGTTTCCAGTAGCCGTGAAATTTAGTGATTCACTAAGAATTTTAGGAATCTGCTGAAACTCAACAATCCGCTTTATCTCCCAAAAACGTGGAATTTGTTCAGGTAGAGTTAGTTATAACATTCACACATGTATTTACTTCTGTTGATGACAGAACTATCACTTTTCTCGAAATATTTCTATTTTTGTCACTAGAAATGAGGCATAAAGAAAAATGTTTATAGCTGAATAAAATTATTTCAATGTAATACTTCACAAAAAAATATATTTTTTTGTGACTTACACAGTCGAGTAACATTATCGTGACTACCTCCTACTTTTGACGTCAACAGTGCGCAGCCAATGAAAGAAGGCACGTGCCGTGGGCTGGCTTGGAGGGTATATAAGCTGTGCTGTAGGCATTCTGAAAATGTATCACTCGTTGCTGTCATGGATAAAAAGAACGATTAATCAGATTTGCAAAAAGGGATGATTATCGGCTTTCGGGTGCTTTTGTTAACTGTTCGCGTGCTGCTTTGGTTAAAGTGTATCATGATTGGAGAAATGGCACCATTGCAAATAATTGACGTGGAAACGGCGGAGCACCAAGTGTCATTTATGAAAGAGGAGAACGTCGGTTTCGTAGGGGCCGATTGACACGCTACAGTGGAGCAACTTACTGGCCGAATGAACCAGAGGGCTACCGGAACTGTGTCTAAAACGACAGTTCAGCAAACCTTGCTGCGTATGGGGCTCCGATGCAGACAGATGGTGCATCGGCACAAAAGGCTTACATTTGCACAGCATTATCGGAATTGGACCTCCGCTGATTGGCAAAGGATTGTTCTCCGATGAGTTACGTTTTCTGCTTCATCGAACGGATGGACGTTGGCGTATAAGGCGAGAAACATCGGAGAACAAACACTCTTCAACAGTTGCTGGAAGAACACAAGCTGGTGGGGGTATCGTTATGGTCTGGGGATTATTTTCGTGGCATTCTCTGGATTCACTCATACCCTTGGAAGGCACTATGGATTGAATTGGTTAGAAATCCATCCTTGCAAACCCTATTAGGCAGGTGGTCGTAATGTTTTGGCTCTTTGGTGTAATTTTCGTATCATACTAAGGAAATGGGTCACTGGCAGGAAGAATAATTGCTGATTCTTCGTGGAAAAAGATTTTAGCTGTTTTTCATCTAACCTAAAATATTCAGGAAATTTCTTGTTGCACATGTCGCAGTCATGCGTTCACCCGAATGAGCAAACATAATTTAGTCTACTGTGGTTTACAGTAACCAGCACAGCTCTCTTCATCTCTGCGGTTTGCAATTGATAAGTAACCCCATTCTTTTGACCCAGTTTTCTTAGGGCTTTAACGACCATTGTGAGCAACGTCGCGTCCTATACGCATTCGCCCGTCTCTAAATTAGGGCCACTATCTCCAGAAAATGGTAAGAGCCATTGCCGTAAGAGAAACACGCCATTTCATGTAAAAGCCGAAATTCGAAACCAGGCCCATCAATGTCAAATGCAAAAAGCCTGCGCTTAGACAATTATGCCACTGAGACGTTGTGCTCCAGTTCCACTTGCTGTATTTCTTTCTGTTGCTCCAGAAGTTCTTTGTCCAATAGCTTTATCACAGGTGAATGTACTCCAGAAATTTCTTAAAATGCAGATTTCGATGAAACACTCTTTATCATATTGTTTGTATTATCATCTTTAGCAGCGCAAAATTTCTTATTTTATTTAATCGAAGTCTTTGTTTCCCTTTAGAATGGATTTCTTCACTTCACTTCATTTCGAAGATCACTTTATCCACATCTCTGCAGATTTTTTTTTTCCCGATGGGACATAGATGCTATTATTTACTCATTGGCATTTAAATCGGCAGCAATTTCTCTCCTTTAATTAATGAGATAAACAGTCTGTTTACTTTATGGATAATTAAATTCCGTAAAAATATTTACCTTGCCTGAAACAGGTTAATGGTTGCAAAAAACAACAACAACAGCTCCTGAGGTTTGTTAAAATGATGAATTAAAAGAAATATCTGGCGCGCTATGCTAATTACCTCGTTCTGTGCATTTACCGCATTTCTATTTGAGAGAGGTTGACATATTTCTAGGGATCTTTGATTTCTTTTCATTTCAGGAGGCAATTTTGCGCTTGCTCGATCCTTGCAGGATAACTAACCAGATTTTTCAGAGTCATTGAGTATCGTATTTTAATCGTTCTGTGAAAGGGGAAAGCATTTTTCTCTGCATAGATTGAACAAACTCTGAGTAAAATAGTGTACGTGACATCACACAAACATTTAAATACTGGTTTACAAAATATTTCAAACAACAGAAAAATTCAGTTCAAACAAGGTTTGAATTATTAACTCAAACCATGAAAAAAAACGAAAAAGAAGATTAACCTATTCTGTAACAAAAAACCTCTCTGAGAAATGCGTTGGAGATCACAAGAATAATTTTAAATTGCTTCTTGGAATATTGAAGTATGAAATGGAAGGCCTGATTCTTTGTTCAACACTGAAGAGTCACGTACCTTGAGGAACAGAGCCGACTGCTGTTTTTATCCATACTGGAAACAGCAACATAAAGTTCTCAGCCCAGTTTGTTTAGATCACGACATATCGTTGCTGTTTAGATGCGTCAGTCTTAAGAAACACACTTCACAACTATGTTTTGAAAAAAAACAAAGTCTCTGAGTGCGGTCACACACGCACATTGAGATCCATTAATTCCTATAGCGCTTTCAGAGAAGGTTTTCCTTTTCATATATCAGGAGGCAAAGCGAAAAAACTACGAAAAATTCATACTGCACCGCGTAAGTTAAACTAAAGCAAAGATCTCAGCTGCGGAATGTGTTAAGTGTGTTCTTTGGACATTATGGTAAACCACGTTCAAAGTATACACTTAACCCATTCCGCAGTTTTTTGCCCTCTCAGAATGTATTGGGTTGTCGGAAACGTCATGACGTATTTTAGACATGTTTTGCATTAGTCATTTATTGATAGAAAGAACAAAGATCAATCAATGGTATCATCATCATCCTCGTTGTCAACCATTATCAATTAACTGCTGGACGAAGGTCTCCCCAAGTTTCCTCCACAATGGTCTATCTTGTGCCAGTCTCCACCATTTCACTCCCGCATACTTTCGAATTTCATCCACCCATCTCCCATGTGGTCTTCTTTTGGGTCTTTTCCTGTCCATTGGAATCCAATCTAAAATTTCGGCTGTCCATTGATGGTCTGTCCTTCTGGCAGTATGTCCAGCCCATTGGCATTTCCGGAATTTTACTCTGATCATGATGTCTTCACTCTTGTCATTTTTCTGATCCAGGAGTTCCTCTTCTTATCTCTCCTGGTTACACCAAGCGTGTGCCTCTCCATGCCTCTTTGAGTTGTCTGCAGCCTTTGTATGTCTCTTTTAGTTAAGGTCCACGTCTCTGCACCATACGTAAGCACTGGAAAGATGCACTGATCAAACACTTTTCTTTTAATACATAATGGCATATTGCTCTTGAAAACTATGCTGTGTCTTCCAAAAGCTCTCCAGGCAAGTTTTGTACGCCGATTAATTTTTTCATCAATGTGACCCTCACTTGATATCTGCTGTCCAAGATAAAGGTACGTGTTTGTTATCTCCAGCTTTTCTCCATCAATCGATAAATCTTCATTTCTTGTAAAGGCATTGAACATCACTTTTGTCTTCTGAAAGTTTATTTTTAATCCCACTTCTTTACTCTTGTCAGCAAGCTCCTGGATCATACTATGCAACTCTGGTGGGGTAGTTGTAAAAATGACTACGTCATCAGGAAAACGAAGGGGGGTTAGATAATCTACATTAATCTTTATCCCCTTTTTTTCCCAGCTCAGCTACTGAAAGACACCCTCCAATTGGCATTAAAGAGCTTCGGAGATATGGTGTCACCTTGTCTCACTCCCTTTCCAATTTTTATGTGTGTTGTATTTTGAAATAGCCGAATCTTTGCACTTGCATTTTCATAGATGTTATTAATAATATTAATGTATGGATCTTCAATACCGCAGGATTTCAGAGCCATTGTAACTGCTGATGGTTTCACCGAATCAAAGGCTTTTTCATAATCGCTAAAAGCCATGCACAATGGAAGTTCATATTCCCTCGCTCTTTCAATTAGTTCTCTCATTACCTGGATATGATCTATTGTGCTGTAGCCACTCCTGAATCCAGCTTGTTCTCTCGGTTGAGCCATGTCCAGTGTTACCTACAAGAGGTGTGAAAGAACTTTAGTGAAGATTTTATAAACCACTGATAGGAGACTGATATGTCTGTAGTTCCTGAGATCCTCAATGTCACCTTTTTTATGTAGCAGGATCATTGTAGCGCTGTTCCAATCCTCAGGAGTCTCCACTTGCTTCTTTTATGATGTCTACTGTAATTCCATCTTCTCCTGGAGCTCTTCCCCGCTTCATGTTCTTGATTGCATGTGCAACTTCTTCTGGGAGGACTGAAAGAACTCTGGTACTGGTACATTTCACGATGTATGGAGTACATGTATCATCAGTTTCATATAATTTGTAGTAGAAATCTTTCACTCTTGTCAAAATTTCGCCTATATTTCTTGTTACAGAACCATCTTCTTTTCTCAGTGCCATAATCTGTTTTCTTCCCTTACTGAGATGTCCCTTCGATATCTTTAGGCTTTGGTTGTTTTCAATTGCTTTCCTCACTTGTTCACAGTTAAATTTCCTTACGTCTTCAGTGATACTTTTTCGTACTGTCTTGCATAGTTCTATATATTCCACTTTGGAAGTCACATCTTCTTTAGTTGTCCTCATCTCTCTTCTTTTTTAAATCAACATTTTGGTTTTTCCTGATAATTTGTTCACATGCAACTTGTTCTTAGATCCAGCTAATTTTGTTGCTGTTTCCATGAGAGCTTTGGTTACTTTTCTGTTTATTTCAGAAATATCCACTTCTTCCGATGTTAGGCCTTTTAAAGCAGAGAATCTGTTCTTCAGTTCCAACTTGAAGGTATTTTGGTGTCTTTTAAGGTTGGTTATGTCATTACATTTTATTTGTCTTATGAGCTTGCCACGTTCAAGTTTAGTGTTGAGGTGCATCTTACATCTCACCAATCTATGGTTACTACCTGTGTTGAACTTGTTTAGCACACTGCAGTCTTCTATGACGAATTTGTTGTTACACATAATAAAATCAGTTTCACTTGTCGTCCCATTTGTATGTCTCCGTGTCCATTTCCTGTGTGGCTTTTTCTTGAAAAAGGAGTTCAGGATGAGAAACCCTTCTGCTTCTGCAAACTCAACAAGAGTATTTCCACGCTGGATTCTGTCGCCGTGACCGAATTTACCTACTGAAGTTTCATTCTGTTGCCGTTGCCCTATTTTTGCATTGAAATCTCCCATAATTATCTTCAAGTGATGCTTACCTTTATTATTTAGGTGACGAATTTCCTCATAAAATTCTTCAATTTCTTCTTCAGGATGACTTGTGGTGGGTGCATAAGTTTGAATATTCTGAGCCTGGTATCTTCTCGAGAGTTGGATGACGAGTCGTGCAGCTCTGTCAGAGGAACTTTCAACTTCTACAACTTTATCCTTCATTTTGTTGTTTATTATAAATCCAACACCACTAGTTCTGCCAGTATCGGTCCCACGATAGTAGAAGAGATGTCCACTTTTCTGTTCAATGAGATTTCCTCCTTTTCTCCTTACCTCACTTAGCCCAACGATGCTCCACTTGATCCTTTGTATTTCCTCTTCCAATTCAAGAAGCCTTGAATCAGAAGATAGGGAGCGTCCATTATACGTAGCCAAGGTCAGCATCAGATGGCAGCCTAGTCCGGTCCTTCGGGGATTCTTAGCACACTCTGCCTTCATTCCAGCTGTCGGAAACTGAGTGCCAAGATTTAAGTTGTGGCGTCATTTTGGAGGGGTTTGACCATAACTCACCAAGCTGGCCAAGCGGATTGGTGAGTGTGGGGATAACATTTTCTCTAATCCCGAAGGTATAGTTATACCGCTATTGGTGGTCGTCGGAGCCCCTTTAGTGGGAACAGGATGCACCACGAGAAGGCGGGGTTGACATTTGTCAAGGAGAGGCTGTGATGTTACGCATCACCTGACCTTACATTCTAATCAATGATATAATGCCCGTTTTGTTCGATAACCTTTTGCGATCTTTCAGTGAGCTGCGGAATGCCTCATTCATAGAAGGACCTGTCTTTCTGGGAGACAAACTCTACAAGGTCCTGATTTACAGCCTCATCTGAATTGAACGTTATACCACGCAACGACTGTTGAAGAGAGCGAAACAAGTGGAAGTCTGACGGCGCAAGGTCAGGCAAGTATGCTGGGTGTGGCAACACATCCCTCCGAAGCTCCAATAATTTTTGGCGGGTGATCAAACTTGTGTGTGGTCTCGGGTTGTCGTGATGAAACACAACACCTTTACGATGAACGAGCTCTGAACTTTTCTAGATGATGGATTCGTTCAAACTATCCAATTGCCGACAGTACAAATTTGAATTGATTGTTTGGTTCCATGGTAGGAGTTCGAAAACAAAGGCACCCTTGAAATCCCACCACACAGAGACCAGAACCTTCCGCTGATTAATGTCTGCTTTGGATGTCGTTTGAGGCGAAGCAGCACGTCGGGACCAAGACCGTTTGCCTAGCACGTTGTTATACACAATCGACTTTTCGTCACCAGTTATCAGTCGCTTCAAAAAAGGATCGTTTTCCTCACGTTAAATGAGCATATCGCAGATGTTTATACGCGCCGTCAATTGAGCTTCATTGAGTTCATGAGGAACCCACAGATTCAGCTTGCTTACGTATCACAGCTTCTTCAGGTGGTCGTTCTTTGGTATCCCAGCTTCTTTGGTGGTGTTGGAACCAGAAAAAAGATGGCGCGACCTGTACTTTGATGACATCAGTGCACAAACAAATGTTGGATTTTATAATTATGGTTATGTTTTAGAAAATATTAACTATTCCAAGTTATAAAATGAAGCTATTTTAATCGATGTTAAAATTTTAGTCCTTGGGAACGCATTAATTGTAAAGAAAATGTGTACAGAAGTTTTTCCATTGGAAGCAAATTTACTTGACATCCACCTTAAGGGAGCAGTTCTTGTATGTATGTAAATTTTATCTTGAAAACGGCTCTAAGGATTTTCATGAAAGTCGTTAACCTACCGTTTTCTGGTACTAAAAATCGATTTAGCTTGATTTCGACTTTAGGACAATTCGTTTAGTGCGTTAACTAACCACCCCGAATCAACACGTTTTTAGTGTCATGGCGTAGTCCCGTTGACATTATCGGTGATTAGAAATCTTATGACTTCACAACTCGCGATTAATACGTTGGCGCGCGCTCACGCCATCTGTCTCATTACGTCATGCGTTGTGTGCGTATGCACGTCCGCACGATAACTCGCGTAAAAATCGTTCGATTTCAAATAATTGATAAATTTTGTAAGTGTATAATTCATATTTTTTTCCAACATAACGATATTTTACTGTTTTTGGGGGGACTTTTGTTTGAAGCGGTTTAGTGTATGTTAAAGCGAAAGATTACACAGAAATTATTTCTTGTTATTCATGGGAATGGAGTGGGAGTATTTCATGGCTGTCTGTAATCTCGATTATGTGTGTTAGTGCAGGAATTTTGCTGCCATGAGAGTAAATGACTATTTCCTACAGTTCATTAATAAATATTTATATAATTTTCTTCTGACGGTTATCTTCGTCGATGTGGCATTTCATTAGGAAATTAATACGCCTCTCTACATATGACTTCTTTTTCCTAACATCCACTAAAATAACAGGCTATAGCATCATCTTGAACTACGTAGTACCACTAGAGACACAGCACGTGTTGCTTCTGCGAATGTGCAGTACCGTTGCTTCCACCTTGTGTTGGGGTTGCTTTGGTTTCCAGCTACGGGCCACTAGTGGCACTTGCATGGATGCCCGCAATTCACGGCGATGCTGAAGGTCCATCAATGGCTGCCAACTTATGGCGCTACCACCAACGGACCGCTACGGTACCGTGAGCGGCAGATTTCTACCAGCAGTGACCCATCACTTCCAGCTGGTGGCCAGTAGTTTCCCAACACTTGTGTGTTTGCTGGGATAATGTCAACGATGAGGTTGGGTTTCCTATTTTAGGATCCCTAAAATCAGGTTTGACGGAAGTGTATTGCGTTGTGTTGCATATGGAACAACTATGGATTTTCTACGCCTTTCCATATGCTGCATAAGAAATCCCTTATGAAGAAAGAAAGCATGCTGGGTTTTAAGAATTAGCATATAAACAATGTCAAAATTACTTGCAAAAATATTTGAGCAGTAGCTGGGCGTCACGGGTAAATGTTAACTTATAAATGATTTATTCAGAAGAAATGAGCTTAAGGCTAAGTACATGTAGAGTTGATTACGTTTAAACAACATATCTACATGTCTTAAGCTTTACTCTATGAAAAACTGGTTAAGAATACACATAATTCGTCCAGAAGTTTCGAAACTGTGGTTTGCTAAACAAAATATTTCAGTCCCTGAGATAACAGGAAATTGGACCCTGCATAGATATGAGACAGAAATATCTTACCCGTTCCTTTCCGGGGGTCGATATTGGTGTCCAGATGATCTGAGCATCTTGGGTTATCTCAAAGTTTGTACACATTATACAGAGGGTGTTCTGAAAGTAACACCTTCATATTTATAGACAAGCCTTGTGGCAAGGTATCAAATTGAAACAAAACTCAGAATTTTTACTATAATTCATATTTTATTTTTCTACAAAAAATGAAAAATATATTTTTTATTGCGTATCTGTATGTTTCTCACACTTGATACAGATACGCCAACGTTTAAAACGTTTCTTTAAACTCGTCTCTAAAAAATCTTCAGGTTGTTCTTGGATCCATTTTATCGTAGGGGTCCTCAACATTAGGGTGGGCCGAAAAAAACTTTTTTTTAAATTTGCATATGGCCTAGTGCGGAAAAGTTACCATTTGGGCATCAAGAATAACAAAATATTTTTTTTAAATCGATTAATATCATACATCTCCGCACGGCACACTATGTTCGCGTTTTTCCGACCACATTGGGCCGTAAGCAAAAAAGGATGGCTTTTTTGTAATTGAAATCGAGTAGCCCCTAGTGTGGAAAAGTGTCCTTTTGTGTTCCCAACAACAGTGTGAAAATACGTTTTGAAGTAGATCAATATGCTGTGTCTCCGCACTGCACTCGAAGTTCAGCATTTTCTTCCCACATTTGGCCCGTAAGCCTAGGCTAGGTAAAGGCATCCTAGTATGTAGGGCATCTGAAAAATCCGCAGAAAATTGCACTGTTCTGAGTGCACCATGCGTGTGCATGTATAGTTTGCTTTGAAATGTGTAGCGTGTAGCTCTTCGCTTGCTACCAAAGTCACATATGGAAAAATCCAGAACTCACCACGAGTAGGTGGCTACACTTCGAGTTCCTCCCACCCTCCCTCCAGCTCAGAATTTTATTTCTACGTGGTATATCTTGTTCGGTAATCCGCTTTACTCGAAAAATGTGGCATTAATTGCCGTGATGCAATTGTTTTACTTATGAGCGAATCTCTAGCTTCAAATCCACACACTGAGGCAGCTGCTTCTGTCACCAGTTTCACGCAACGTTCCACAGCTTGAGTGCTGCAGAAAATCTTGGTTATTTCTTCGCCAGATGCGGCAGAAGTTGAGATAAGTCGATTCAGATCTTCGTCCGAGATGTGTTTTGTCATTGGTGGTTCGGTAAGACGCGTTTTAGTCCAAACGATCATCTCATAATATTCATTAGCATCCAAATTTAATTGCGGCACTTCGAATTCTCTTATGACATCATTCATTTGTTGTTGTCGAGCGTCCTTTATTTTTCTTCATCCAAGAGCTCTAACTTGGTTGCGTTCGCCCGCAATCATACTTAACAATGTATTCTGTGGGTGACTGAGGAACGCTTCTCTTGATCACTGCATCAATGATTACTTTGCACTTCAAATGCATGAAGCGCGATAAGTTGATCAGATTCCAGAAGTGTTTATACACTTCTGTACACGAAAACTTCTTCTTTACGGAAAACCAGACCGGGGCATATACCTTATTTATGTAGTTGGCAACACAATTCAATGTTTGCGATGGGTTTTGAGTGGCGACATAGAGGTGCATGACTCTTTTAGCTGTCGTCAGTCACCGCGAATGTGACAGTGGTCCTGGATTTCTTCTAGAAAGGCGGACATTACAGTCTCACTGACACTGCGCCACAGATTTCCAGTAAGTACTGCTGGTCGGTATTCAGTTCACGTGTATTCTGCAATTATTTCATATGTTTTGTCCATTCTATATGAATAGCTGCAAGGTCAACTACTGGGAGGTTTTTACAGCCGTCGGGAGCTGCCCTAATCTTTCCTGAACGAGTTGTAGGACCTGTTGATTTACATTAGAGTTCATCAAGCAAATGGCGAAATGGAAGTTCATTGAACTGAAGTTCTAGTTGGCGTATAGCACCGTTTTTCCTGTCGGTATTTATGACAGTTCCATCGGACCCTGAAGCAATGAGAACTTGAGTCAATGGCATTAACGTCTAAAAACATAAGTGATGCTGTTTACGATGCTTCTACTATGAACATAAGTGGGGATCACAAGGCCGAGGTACTTCTATCCAGGCTCCTCCAAGGGAGTAATATGCTCTTCGTTCTTCTCGGAACGAGAATATTTATCATCTTTCTAATTTAGAAACAGAGTTGAGTCATTCCTTCTAATAAAATAGAGTCCACGAACTACTTTTCTGTCTGTATGGGCTTTTTCCTTTACATCCTTAGATAGCATAATTGTTTCACTGATAATGTTGTTTTTATCAATGACCTTCTCCAGACTGTCGACTGTAATGATGCCCAGTAGAGATTCGTTCATAAGAACAACAATTGCATCACGGCAATTATTGCCACATTTTTGAGTAAAACGGATTACCGAACAAGATATACTACGTAGAAATAAAATTCTGAGCTAGAGGGAAACTGGGTGGAACTCGAAGTATAGCCACTTCCTCGTGGTGAGTTCTGGGTTGTTTCCATATGTGACATTGGAAGCAAGCGAAGAGCTACACGCTACACATTGCAAAGCAACTACACATGCTCAAGCATGGGGCACTCAGAACAATGCAATTTCCTATGGATTTTTCCGATGCCTTACATGCCAGGATGCCTTTACCTAGCCCAGGCCTACGGGCCAAATGTGGGAAGAAAATGGTGAACTCCACGTGCATTGCGGAGACATAGCACATTAATGAACCTCAAAACGTTCTTTTTTTCACTGTTATTGGGAATACTAAAGGACACTTTTCCGCACTAGAGGTTACTCAATTTCAATTACAAAAAAATTCCATGCGTTTTTGCTTACGGCCCAATGCGGTCGGAAAAACTCGAACTTAGTGTGCCGTGCGGAGACGTAAGATATTGGTCGATTTAAAAAGAAAAATATTTTGTTATTCTTGTTGACCCTAATGGCAACTCTTCCGCACTAGGCGATATGCAGATTAAAAAAAAAAGTTGTTTTCGGCCCACCCTATTGAACAAATCTGTTTTGCAGGGTTGAGTATTCAATAACTTCAAACCCGAATTTCTGTATAGCCTCTGAAGTGAAAGCAATGGAGTGGGGTTTGGCGTTGTCGTGTTGCATAATCATTGGGGTTTGTTTTTCAAGCACGCGGTTTATCCTTCGCTTTTACTTTTACAAAGCAGGCACGTAGCACTCAGAGTTGATAGTCGGGCCTTTGATCATGTACTCCTGATGAATAATACTTTTGTTGTCCTAGAACTCAGTGACTTACAGGCAGAAATCTGAGTTTTGAGTTTTTTTCGTTTTAGGATTAAATGGGTGTCGTCGGTGTTCCAGCAATTGATTTTTCATTTCTGTGTCATAATGGTGAACCCAACTCTCTTGACCAGTTGCATGGCTTTGGAAAACATCACTTCCATATTTTTCATAGCACGATAGTCGGACATTTGACTATGCACTCCTGATGAATAATGCTTCTGTTCTCCTCGAATTACCGGCAGAAATTTGAGATTTTAATTTTTTTCGCTCTAATAGAAAATGGGTGTCTTCGGAATTCCAACAATTGATTTTTTATTTCTGGGTCATAATGGTAAACCCAACTCTCTTGACCAGTTGCATGGCTTTGGAAAACATCACTTCCATATTTTACATAGCACAATAGTCGGACCTTTGACTATGTACTCCTGATGAACAATGCTTCTGTAGTCCTAGAATTACCGGCAGAAATTTGAGTTTTGAATTTTTTCGCTCTAGGAGAAAATTGGTGTCGTCGGTATTCCAGCAATTGATTTTTCATTGCTGGGTCATAATGGTGAATACAATTCTCTTGACCAAGTTACATGGTTTGGAAAGAATCACTTCCATATTTTTCGTAGCACGCAAGCAACTTTGCCAAATTTTATGTCTTGATTTCGACTTTTCAGTCGTTAGGTGACATGGTACCCAACGAACGCCCTCTTTGTTGTATATTAAAATACTAACAATGTCATTTACCCTGCGTAAACTAAAGTACAGTTTACCTGCTGTGGTTCACTGAGTTATTTGATTTATCCTGATGAGCTCATCGACTTTTGGCCTATTCAAATTGCAAGTTGCGGTTACCGGCTTCATCAAAGTTAGATTATATCGTTTACCACTTGATGTTACTTTTTTCGGCGATTTTGGCATCATATTCAAGCCTTGTGGGTTTGAGAACTTCGGAAACGAAATGTTTTTAGAACAGCTGGATCTACCGTTATAATGCACACTCTCTCTGGATTTGAAGTTGTGTATCTAGGGAGATGAAAAGAGAAATAATTTATCACTCCGGTCTTTCCTTAGCCCTGTTCTAAAATGTAGGGCTACGACGAAAATCCATGCATTCTCTGTAAATTAATAATTTTTACGAGAAGTGATTGATTAATGGAAAACATTTAATAATTCCTAATTTATGTATCCTCACCAAGAATTTTAAGTGTAATTCCAATTACGAAGAAATTTGCGGTAACACTTTGGTAATACTGTTGATCTCCACGGAATCGGACCGACCGCAGTGCATTTAATCCGGCACGCTAGGAGATTTATAACAACGGAAGAAGAGATAGAGTACGTTTTAAAAATCCAGGTTTGATTCTGCAGACTCAAACAAACCCGTTGTCGTTTCATGTTCCCGTGGCAGCTGGATAGACTTAAACACTGGAGAAGTTTTACTACTAGATAGGGATATTTTCAAAGAAGCATTTGTTTCGCGGTGATGAAGAATTCATTACAGAAAGATATTTCCACTGGTGTGATGAAGAATTCATTACAGAAAGACATTTCCACTGGTGTGATGAAGAATTCATTACAGAAAGATATTTCCACTGGTGTGATGAATAATTTATTACAGAAAGATAACGATGATTTTATGAAGTTCTTATCAAAAAGCTGTAAAATAGCGATGGATTGTGCACCGTTGCCAGTGTCTGTGGATTCATCCACTTGAAATGAAAAATTCTTCATAGTTTTTACTCTAATGTGGCTTCTACAACACGAGGCAAACTGTGTGACTGCGTTCCTCGATGGTATCTTTCAAAGTCTACACGTGTCCACTTTCTTCACCGTTCCGGACCTTATCAGAGAACATATACAGTATCTAGACAAAACGTTCTTGCATTTGCGGAACCAAACGCGGTCTGTGTCAGGTACTGCACATAAAGGGTAGCATTAGCACACCTATGAGCCCTCATTGGAAACGACTATCATACGCGATGAATTTTCGAATTTTAAAAGGCGCATGGTGATTGGATGCCACTTGAGGATGCAATCAGTGCGTAGCATTGCCATTTTTCTGGGATTCCCAAATTCTACTGTCGCTGAAGATCTTTATAGCTGAAAAGGAGACTGTGCCACTTCAGTAAAGTCGCGCCCTGGGACCACACAAATTGAGTTATATTGCCAAACAGAGCTTATTTTTACTACAGACTGGGAAAAGTGCACGTAGCTCCTCCACAAGAGACATAGCAGGTGACATCGCAGAAGCCAGTGGAACTGCTATTCGGACAAGAGCAGTCCGTCGGGAATCGCATGGCCACAGTTAATATGCAAGCTTAACTGTGCACAAACCTAGCATCACTCCAGGAAATGCCAGGCGACTGCAAAACGTGGCTTGCTTGTCCGTTCGTGGACATGAAACGAATAGGAGATAATGGTGCAGTGACAAATCACGCTACTCACTGTCATGTTCTGATGGACGAATCTCTTTGTGGTAACTTCCAAAAGAATCGTTCAAAGCGAAATCCGTTGCGCCAAACGTTACGTTTGGAGAATATCATCTGATGATACGGGGCCGTTTCTGCTGGACAGGACTCTTCAGCTTCGTTGTATTGCCCTCCACCCAAACGTGCGCCTGGTGAGAAAACATTCTGAACAGTTCCGCGCACCTTTCTATGTAACAGTATTTCGGCACAGATACTGGCTGCTTTTAGAAAGATCGAGTGCCTTGCCACGCTCCAAAGTCTTTCCAGACAGGCGGAATCCGAGCATTAGATTGGACAGACCATAGGTTCTATCGGATTAGCTCGAGACTATCTGGGACGACCTGAAACACCAAATCAAAAGTAAAAACAAAAACCCTGTAAGACCGGTACTCGCCCCGTAGTCTCTTAGAAGTTTCCCAGGAAGAATGGAGGGTATTGTTTACGATACAGACCTAGTACCGCCATCACAAAGGAGAGCCTGACTGTTCTACTTTGATGTCCGAATACTTTTCTTTGCATAGAGTAGCACGCTTTTCTATTTCTGTGCAAATAATCCGTCAACGTTGTAGGTGGACACTTAAGCTGTGTTAGAAACTTTCACTTTGGCCTTAGTGAATGAGCACATCTGCCAATACTGATTAAGTAACTCTTGTACCAACCGAGTTAAAATGGATATACAGTAGAAAGGCGGTGGTTCAGTTTGCTTCGCCCATTGCTTTTTTTTTTTTTTTTCTGGGGTTTAACGACCACCGTGAGCAACTCAATGGGCTATAAGCAGTCGCCCGTCCCTAATTTAGGGCCACTGGTTCTAGGGAAGGGAAAGAGCCAGTGCCGTAAGACAAACACAACATCCATGCCTCACCGGGATTCGAACCCGGACCCCGTTCGGACGAATGATCAGAGGCCATCGCTTAGACCACTGCGCCACCGGGGCGGCGCTTTGTTTTTAATCTCTCAGCATAGAAGAGATACTGATGCTACATTTTAGAAAGTCTAAAGGCTGTACTGCACGCAGTCTTCGTTGTGAGTGCTTAGCGGCTTAGCCTTTTTTCTTCAGAGGTTTTAATGTATAAGTTCAACGAAACGAGGGTTAAAGTACTTAATGCCTTGTGCAATCGATAATTGTTCTGTTTCATGCAAACATATCAGAATAAATAGCTGATAATCGGATAACCTGCTCCAGCTCTTAATTCTAAAATCAAGACGCTAAGTACCTACAGAACATTGGCAAACACTCCTTTGATTGAGTGGACAGTTCATTTTCTTGAAAATCAGCCAAAGCAGATCTTAGGAAATGAAGATGATGGAATTGAGATCTTTCACTTCGACGGGCACATTAAACTTAACAAACTTTGCTATCCATTGCTTGGTGACGTCATGAACGCGGACAAAAACATTTACATCGCCATCAGGTGTAATATCCATATGCTAATTATACATGGGTTGGTTCCTTTCGTCTCTCTGTTGTTTCATTTTGATTTTTTTTTCTTTTTGCTCGTTCCATTTTTATTTGTTGCACGTTTTATACACTGGCGTGAGAAAATTAAGGACGGGACGGTTGTTCGAATGTAATGTCAAGCAGAAGTGATCCACATTGACTCAAATCATACCATAAGATCCCCAAGATGAAAGAATATAGGACAAGTGAGCAAAACTCTCCAAACAAAGAATTCAATGGATACAAAGGCACTTTATTGAAAAGGTAGCTTCGAGCACAACTGGACAGAAACGTCCATGTGGCAGGCGGCTGCCAAGAAAAATCCAGTCTTTAGTAGGGGATATGATCACCCCTGACTGCGTTGCAAGAATTACGTCTCTCCATGCTGAGGACGAGGTTGTCAAGGAACTGTTGAGGCATCGCGGCCCATTCCTCTTGTAGCGCCAATCGCAGATGCGAAATCGTTGCTGGCGGCTGGTGACGTGCTGCCAAGCGTCTCCCAAGAAGGTCCCACACGTGTTCGATTGGATTTAGGTCAGGGGACCTTGCGGGCCAATCCATGCGTTGAATATCTTCACTCTCCAACAGCTCTGCGACAGCCACTGTACGATGAGGTGTAGTGTTGTTGTCCATGAAGATGAACTCAGGACCCACTGCACCCATAAACAGACGCACGTGAGACAGGAGAACCTCTGTACAATAGCGGACACCAGTGACTGAACCTCCTTTGAAGATGTGGAGGTCAGTACGGCTACCAAGCATGATGCCGCCCAAAACGAGAACGCCGCCACCTCCAAACCGGTCCTTTTCGATGATGTTGGAGGTATGGTTGCGTGTTCCCTGCTCTCTCCAGATGTGTATACGTCCAGAATCGCTCGTCAGACTAAACCGGCTCTCATCCGTAAAGCGAACTCGACCCCATTGCTGATGTGTCCAGTTTTTGTGTTCCTGGCACCAGAAAAACCGCCGTCTCCGATGAGCAGGCGTTAATGGCACACACCGTACTGGTCGTCGTGCAAATAGACCACCTTTGTGCAGCCTCCTGGCAACGGTAAAACGCGATAACGGACGTCCAGTTGTCAATTGCATGTGCCTTGCGATTTCTCCCGCTGTCTGCCGTCTGTCTCTTCTCGCCTGTAGGACAATGTACCGGTCGTCCGCCGCCGTGGTTGCACGTGGACGACCACGGCTAAACTCTCGGACAGCTGTTCATGTCGATTGAAATGCTCTCCAAGCTCGTGAAACGATGCTGTGAGCGATCTCGAACTCCTCGGCCACACCAGTAACACTTCGTCCTCTTCCAACATCCCAATGACGCGACCATGGGTAAAGTTATCCAGATGTCGTCTACTGGATTGCCTGTTGGCCAATATCACACGGTGGCAGCAACTCGTTGTCGTTCAAACCGACGTACACCGTGCACTAGCTTTCACCGAATTGCTGAGCGTACACCACCCGTGTGTGTGTGTGTGCCGCCCCGGTGGCGCAGTGGTCTAAGGCGCTGGCCTCTGATCATTCGTCCGTAAGGGGTCCGGGTTCGAATCCCGGTCAGGCATGGATGTTGTGTTTGTCTTACGGCACTGGCTCTCTCCCTTCCCTGGAACCAGTGACCCTAAATTAGGGACGGGCGACTGCTTATAGCCCATTGAGTTGCTCACGGTGGTCGTTAAACCTCCAATCAAAAAAAAAAACAAAAAAAAAACACCCGTGTGCTTTATACCCTTCCGACACCCCCCAGTCATGCTGCATATATGCGCATGCTCTACCGTACCGGACCCTAGTCTATCTACTGAGTGATCTTTCGGTCCGTTCTGCCTGCTCGTTTTGCTGTTATGCTAATTTCTCCTCTTCGACCTTAATTTTTGCACACCAGTGTATTATATTTAATGAATGCCTGAATATCCTGGTATGTGTGATTTTTCTGCATGTTTATTTCTTTTCGCCATTTCTTTATGTACAAGCGTTTACGTTGTGATCTTCCTTGATGCAGGAGCAGCAGTGCTTAGCTTCCGTTGTATTAAACGTTCGACAGCTGATAGAGGCTGTATGACGCCTGCATTATTCATCACCATACCGGTCTGTCGCCTGGCGTTATTGTTTAAGTCGCAATTGGATATGACACCCGCACCCCTCTTGTACACATCGCCGGTGCACTCAACAGCCACCGCTACATCTCCGACGTTTTGGAGCCTGTAGGACCTGCCAACGGCCCCTTACCATCAGGACCTGCCAGCGCACACGTTTCAACAGGAAACAAATTATTCACGGCCCAACGGCGTCACTGCTGCCGTGGGCCGCCTGTTCTCCCGATATGTCACCTATCGAATACGTCTGGTCGCTGATCGGCAACGGAGTAGCCCGGCAAGCACCACCCGCGGCTACGCCTGATGAACAGTGGCAACGTGTGGAAGCAGCATGGACCGACATACCCCACGCCCTCTTTCAAATTCTCTTTCTTTCGATACCACGGCGTGTAGTGGGCGTTATTGCTAGCCATGGGGGCAACACGAACTATTGATGTCTGCGTGTTCCGCAAGTCGCACAGACGTGTAAGCTCAATCGTTTCATCTTTGTATCTATTGTTATGTGTCCAGTAAATCTGGCTTTGCTATCTCGTGTCCTTCTTGGTGTTGCATTTTGTGTGGCCAGCAGTGTAGACATCATTAGCGTATCTGAATTGGACCTCTGCTGATCGGCAAAGGATTGCCTTCTCCGATGAGTCACGTTTCTACGTTTCTGCTTAATCGAACGGATGGACGTTGGCGTATGAGAAACATCGGAGAACAAACACTCTTCAACCAATGCTAAAAGACCACAAACTGGTGTGGGCAGCGTTATGGTTTGGGGAATGTTTTCATGGCATTCCCTGGGTTCACTTATACCTGTGGAAGACACTCTGGACCGAATTCGTTATGATTCCCTCATTTCCGACCACGTACACACATACATGCTGATTGTCTTCCCTGGGACGAATGGGATCTTCCAACACGACGATGCGACGTCTCACAAAGCTAGAAATGTCAGAGAGTGTTTGGAAGAGCACAAGGAAGACTTCAAAGTACTTCTCTGGCCCCCTTATTTCCCAGACTGAAATCCCATTGAGCGTCACTGAAACCACCTAGATCGTGTTGTTTGCGATATGGATCCTCCAGCATGCACCCTGCAGCAGCTGTCTGATGCACTGAAGTCAGCATGGCTCCACATACCTGTGAACACCTTCCAGTACCTTATTGAGTCACTCCGAGCCCGTCTAGTTGTTGCACTCGGTGGTTACTCTGGATATTAGCAGGTGGTCATAATAATGTGACTCGACCGTGTATATATATATACACTGAGAAGCAATTGAATTAGAGACAGCTGGCGTTACGCAAATGTGGCGCTGTGGGCGGCCCTGTAAACGGAAACGACATGAAGTATGCAGCTATCCGACAATATAAGGAGCGATGCGAAAGGAATCAATAATAGTCGAATGTTGTTATGGGTAAGACGAATGATATAAGCGCATTTGATCGTGGGCAAATTGTCGGGGCCCGACGAATGGGTCACTCCATCTCGGAAGTCTTGCAGGCACTGGAATATTCTCGAGCCACTGTGTCACGGGTGCACCTTGAGTACATCGAATCTGGTAAAACCATCCCTTCAAAGTCCAACTGCCGTGGACAATAGCGTGGGGATGAGCAACAGCGGATGGACGAGCCACAGTGCAAGATAACAGCGGATGGACGAGCTACAGTGCAAGAAATCACTTTGCAAATTAACGCTGGTGCACAAAAACATTTACGCAGCCACACGATCCATAACCATCTCCTCGCTATGGGGTACATAAGCCATCGTCCCACAAGGGTACCGCTGCTGACCGCACATCACACGGTGCAAAGATTAGCATGGGCGCGGGAACATCGCCACTGGACCTTAGACATGTGGGAAAATGTTGCCTGGACTGATGAGTGGAGATTCACGTTGGTACATGCGGATGGCACGATACGAGTACGGGGCAAACCACTTGAAGCGATTAGTCCTTCTTGCCAGTAGGTTACCCTTTAATCTGGTGGGGGTGGCATTCTCGTCTGGGGACTGTTTACGTGAACTGAAATGGGACCCTTGGTACGTGTGACATCGTCCCTCACAGGTCAATATTACCGGGCTATCCTGGATGACCATTTTCTCCCGTTTATGCGTATTCAACATCCCACTGGGGACCTCATCCTGCAGCAATACACGGCAGCTCCCGAACTATATCAGAATGGTTGGATGAACACTCCACCGACGTGACATCGCTTCCTTGGCCAGCTAGGTCACCTGACCTCAATTCCATCGAGCACATCTAGGATTCCATCGAGCGAGGCTCTGACTCCCTTCCATCAAATCCTCGTGAACTGTGGGGTCTTGTTCAGGTATCGTGGATCCGTATGGCTTTCCAATGATTCCGGTGTCTTGTCGAGTCCATGCCGAGACGAATCGCCGCCGTCATCAGGATGCTACACGTTTCTAGACAGGCCGAGACGATACGCCGCCGTCATCAGGGCGATAGGTGGTGCTACACGTTACTAGACAAGTATCTCTAATTCAATTGCTCTTCAGGGTATGTATAGCATGAGTTATATTTTATACCAGCAACTGGTTACCTAATATCTTGTACAAAACGGCTAAATTAGAACTTCGGCAGCCATACTGACAGCCAAGAAGCTTTAATACAAATTTGACTAACCGTATAACGCGGCAGACAGGCAGTCACAACACAATAGTCCACTCACCCAGGGAAACAAATTACAAGACGGCACACCAACTCTCAGTTTCGGACTGGTGCATGTCAGACGACACGGCATGGAAGGATCATCTGATCATGCAACAGGTCTGCACTGCTTCTGCACCCACACATGCTTTCGTCAGGATTTGATGACATTGGCTAATACTTGCCCATATCACCGCGAAAAGGTTTTTGTCTACTAGCAGATGCTGGATTTACTGCGTCGCCACTGACAGACAGATGCCCTACGTAGAGAATGATGCTGATGGCTAATCAACTGCGAAACAGAATGATAAGGTATTCAAAGGTGAATTAAAAATCTGCCAAGTATCCAGTTATCACCGACAAGATGTGGGAAGGAAATGAGTCAACGCACAGATCTAGGAACCAAAGCCGAATGGCATAGATTCTCCGCTGTGGCCTAAGAGCTAGCCTTTGACAGTTCGTCCAAGTTGGCCCGGGTTGAGGTCCCGAATGTGGCATGGGATACGTGTTTGTCTTAAGGCACTCTCCTTCCCCCCCATCCTTGGAACCAGTGACATTAAATTAGGGACGGGTGACACCTTATGTCCCTTAGAGTTGCTCATGGTGGTTTCTAAACCACAAAACAAATGGAAAAAAAAGGTGTAAAATACGAACTGCGGGCGTCATGTTTTTCAGGGAAAGCGATCAGCAATGATAGTTGAACACCTATGGTGTGTCTCACACGCTCGGAGTTATGCTCGGAGTTATGTAGGAAACATTGTGGGTCTTGTAACTGCTCCTCAGCAGCAAGGTTGCGTAACCCCCGTGTTTCAATAAGACACTGCCAATCACCAAACTGTGAAGCTCTATTTCGAATGTCTAGACCATTTCGATATGCATCTGCAGTCATCCAGGTCTCCAGATTTACCCCCAGTGGAACACGTGCGTGACATACCGCAGGACTATCTCTGCGCTCACGCACAATTTTCGTAGGCATCAACAATAATTCCGGAACCGTGGTGAACTGTGTCAAGATATTGGTGAATAGTCACAAAAGTCTGCATTTGTTTGATATAGTGTAATCTACCTCGATTATAAGGGATACCAAGCAACACCACAACAAGTATCGACACAATACGTAATGAACAAATGATCCAAGAGGGTGATTCTCTTGGAACGGACTTTGCTTCACCAGAGATGAAGTAAACATTACTGTCTAAACGTAGCTTTAGGAATAAGTGTAATGATTTCGTGCCGTGGATAACATATTGTAATGAGTATTGTAATGCTTTTGACCACTATGAAAAGAAATCGTGCATGACTGGACTTTGTTTATATAGTAACTTCCATTAAAAGATTTAAATGAACTGGTATCAAATACAAAACGTGTAACCTGCATTCAAATGGGCCTGTAAACTCCTATTTCGGAAACGAGAGCTGAGTTTATTGCGCAACAGAAGGTGGCTTTAAAGCGTGATGATATACACTGAAGAAGCAATTGAATTAGAGACAGCTGGCGTTATGCAAATGTGGCGCTTTGGGCGGCCTTGTAAACGGAAACGACATGACGTATGTAGCGATCCGACAATATAAGGAGTGATGCGACTGGAATCAGTAAGAGTCGGACGCAGTATGGGTAAGACGAAGGATCTAAGCGCATATTGATCGTGGGCAAATCGTCGGGGCCCGACGAATGGGTCACTCCATCTCGGAAGCCGTGGAGGCACTGGGATTATCACGAGCCACTCTGTCACGGGCGCACCGTGAGTACATCGAATCCGGTTAAACCATCCCTGCAAGGGATAACTGCCGTGGACAACAGCGTGTGGAAGAGCGGGGTCATCGTCGGCTACCTTGCATTGTAACAGCGGGTAGACGGGCCACAGTGCAAGAAATCACTCGGCAATTTAACGCTGATGCACAAAAGCGTGTAAGCAGCCACACCATCCAGAACCATCTCCTCGCTATGGGGTACAGAAGCCATCGTCCCACGAGGGTACCGCAGCTGACCGCACGTAACAAGGTACAAAGATTAGCATGGGCGCGGGAACACCGCCACTGGACCCTAGACATGTGGAAAAAAGTTACCTGGACTGTTGAGTCGAGATTCACGTGGTACATGCGGATGGCAGGATACGAGTACGGAGCAAACCATATGAAGCGATGAATCTTTCTCGCCAGCAGGGTACGCTTCAAGCTGGTGGGGGTGGAATTCTCGTCTGGGGACTGTTTACGTGGACTGAAATGGGACTCCTGGTACGTGTGACAACGTCCCTCACAGGTCTGCGTTACTGGTATATCCTGGAGGACCATTTGCTCCCGTTTGTGGGTTTTCAACATCCCACTGGGGACCTCATCTTACAACAAGACAATGCACCGTGCCATCACTCCCGAATTGTATCCGAATGGTTGGAGGAATACTCCACCGACGTGACCTCGCTTCCATGGCCAGCTAGGTCACCTGACCGCAATCCCATCGAGCACATCTGGGATGCCATCGAGAGAGATGTTCGAGGTTCTGACCCCCCCCCCCTCCATCAAATCTTCGTGAACTGTGGGAGCTTTTTCAGGGTCGTGGATCCGTATGGCTTCCCAACGCTTTCGGTGTCTTGTCGAGTCCATGCCTAGGAGAATCGCCACCGTCATCGGGGCGAAAGGTGGTGCTACACGTTACTAGACAGGTATATCTAATTCAATTGCTCTTCACTGTACACTGAAGTGCCAGAAAAACTGGTACGCCAGCCTAATACTTGGTAGGTCCCCCACGGGAGCGCAGGACTGCAGAAATACGACGGGACATGGACTCTACTAGCTTCTGAAAATATGCTGTAGGCAATGCACACCATACTTCCTGCAGAGCGTTCCAAAATTCGGGTGTGTCCGAGGTCTCGGATTCTTGTGTTAGATAGCGCGTTGCATATGTGTTCTATCACGTTCAGATCTGGGGACTTGGGTGGGATGGCAACACCGCAAACTCAGATGAATTCTCCTTTAACAATAATGTGGCGTCCCGACACTTGTGTGTAGGTGCATTGTGCTGTTGGAACAGGCCCAACCCATCAGCATGAATGCAGGACATGAACGGGTGTACCTCGTCAGAAAGGATGCGCGCATAGCGTTGGCTGGTCACAGACATTTGTAGACGTACCAGCGGTCCCAGTGAAATCCAGCTAAACACACCCCATACCATTACGGACCCCCCACCAGCCGGTACAGTTCCCTGTTGACAGGCGGGATCTATGGCTTCATGGGGTTTGCGCCACACACTAATATTTCCATCTGCCTGATACAGTTAGATACGCGACTCGTCAGACCAGGTTAATTGTTTCCAGTCATCAAGTGTCCAGTGGCAGTGTTGCTGTGCCCAAGCGAGGCGCATAGCTCTGTGTCGTGCACCCATAAATGGGACTAGAGTTAGTCGTCGGCTCCCAAAGCCCATAGTGTGCGGAGTACGTTGCA
This sequence comes from Macrothele yani, assembly GCA_039090855.1. NCBI lineage: Eukaryota > Metazoa > Arthropoda > Arachnida > Araneae > Macrothelidae > Macrothele > Macrothele yani. Next base: position 162,500,315 of record CM077029.1, on the reverse strand, counting down.
CAGTCCGGACGCTGATGCTTGTTGAGGCTCCAGCATTGAATTCCGATGATACCTGTGAGAGTGTTGCACGCCTATCGCATGAAACGATTCTTGACAGCCGACAATGGTCATGTTCACCCAATGTCTTTTCACGGCCACACTGGTATCGTAGGTTGGAGGTTTTGCCGGAATTCTTGTATTCACCCTTTCAATGGTCGTCCGTGAAAATCCGAACTTCGCTTCTATCTCCGAAATACTATGGCCCATATCACGAGCGCCAACTATGACACCGCGTTGAAAATCACTTAAATCGTTATTACTTGTCATTATCATGCCGAAAACAACTCTGACAGCTGGCTAGGATGTCTATTGCTTTATATACGCACTGGCTGACGAAACCGAGTACGCGCATAGGTGACGTTGCTATGTATTTTGCATAAGCTCGTTTGTACCAGTTTTTCTGGCACTTCAGTGTACTGTATTTAACCATATTATTTGGGCATCAAATTCGTTTGTATTCCTGAAAAAGTTTATTACGTCTTCCTCACCCCGTAAGGTGTACTTTTCGTGAATTTGACTTGAACGACCTATTTTTTTAATAAAAAAATAGATTGAAGAGATTATGTGGGTCAAGAGAGAACCGGAATTTTGTTACTTGATGAGATACAAAAATGAAAACCAGATAATATTGTTTATATTCGTTAGATTTTTGAGCTTCTAGAAAATATTGCCTGCTTTGCGCGTTTTGGTAATACAATTTGTTTTTGCCAATATGTTATTTGTTTTACTCTTCTGAATTTGCAGATATTTTTCTCTCAAAAAGTAAGGTTTAACAGTTTTAAACTCTGTGCGTGAGTTTTAGTGTTGTTATAAATTAGTTCTGGTCAATTTCTTTTTAAATTGATATGAATACTTCCTGAACTTGAAAAACTAAATGTTTCATTTCTTGCTTACATTTTTTGGCTGAACCACCGAAGAAATAGTAAATTTGATTGAAAACTAACTTATACACTGAACTGTCATACTGCTATCTCATGACTGCCAAAAGTTATGAGATAGCAGTATGCAAATTTGTAACTGGCGCTGCCGTCGTATAAAGGCTTCGATGCACGCTACGGTTTTTTCCAACTTCGACGTGTGATCTCGCGAGTCAGGCTGAACAACCGCCAGTAGGATTATGGCAAGCCGATGTGAATTATCGGAGTTTGAACGAGGCACGGTAGTGGGAGCCAGACGGATGGAACATTTAATTCACGAAGTTGTGCAAACATTCAGCATTCCTCGATCCACGGTGTCGCGTGTTTCCCGAGAATACCCTATGAAAGGCATTACCACCCACCGGGGACATTGCAGTGGCCGACCAAGGGTGCTGAATGAGCGTGACCAACGGCATGTGACGAGGATTGTCCAGACAAGCGACACTGGCTCCAACAACAATCGCATTCAATGCAGGAAGTACCAGAGACATATCCATCAGGTCAGTGCAGGGTAATTTAGCGTCCATGGGAGCAGAAGACCCACTAGAGTGCCTTTGTTAACACCACAACATCGGACACAGTGCCTTACTTGGGCTCGTGAAGACGAAAATTGGACCCTGGAAGACTGGTAACGAGTGGCGTGGTCCGATGAGTCACGCTACCAGTTGTTACGAGCTGATGGTAGGGTTCGGGTGTGGCGTAGACCCAATTAAGCCATGGTCCCAAGCTGTCAGCAAGGCACTGTGCAAGCTGGTGGTGGTTCTGTGGATGTGTAGGTTGTCTTTATGTGGCTCGGGTTGGGTCTTCTGGTCCTCGTAAACACATCATTAACCGATAATCGGTTTGTTGCTTTGCTGAATGAACATTCACAGCCCTTCATGGACTTCATGTACCTCAAGATCGATGGGATTTTCCAGCGGACAATGCATCAAGTCCATCGGGTCCAAGCTGTTCGAAATTGTTTCGAGGAACATTCTGGTAAACTCCGACGGATGATATGGCCACCACGTTCGCCCGACGTGAACCCAATAGAGCACTTATGGAACGTGGTGGAAAGGTCATTTCGCACCCAAGATCCTGCATCTACAAATACCAGGGAACTGTGTGCGGCTCTTCATATGTCATGACTCATCATCCCTCCAGAAGTTTTCCGGCCACTTGTGGAAGCGATTCCACGTCGAGTTGCTGCTCTTTGCCGGGCTAGAGGAGGTCCTACATGATACTAAGTACGTATCCCGTGAATTTTCACACTTCACTGTGTATTTATGTGTTTTAACCCCAGTAGCTTTTTCAGTGTTCTTGTATTTTATTTTTTTTTTTAGTGGAGGGAGAGATTGGAGTTTTACCGGCCACCGTGAGCAGCTCGATGAGCTATAAGCAGTCAATTCATGGAATACGTCTTATCAACTCGGTGAACTATAAGCAGTCGCCAGTCTTATCAATTCGATAAGCTATAGCATAGAAGCCAGCACTTAGACTACTGCGAAACCAAGGCGGCATTCTTAATCTTTCTTCTAATATCTTAAATTCTAACTCTGCGGGCAAGTACAGGGAACTACTTGAATAATATGGATTTTTTTCCTGCTAAACCGATATTACTCAGGTTTTCTTTTATTCAGTTTTAATTATGTCTTACGCCGTCTTGTTAGCACAGTGGTCTCAGCGCTTGGTTTCTGACCATTCGTCCAAGATATGTCCGGGTTCGAATCCCGGTGAGGCATGGACGCTGTGTTTGTCCAACAGCACTGGCTCTCTCCCTTTCCTGGACCCAGTTGACTTAAATTAGTTACGGGTCCCTGCTTAGAGCTCAGTGAGTTGCTTACTATGGTCGTTAAGCCTTCAATCAAAAGAAACAAATGATTGTCTTATCACTAATCGGGCAGGCTATATGCCAACACATTCAGAACCGTAATAATATTTGAATTTTAATCGTAGACAAAATATAAAACAAGAAAGGTGCGATTAAACTACAGAGTTTACCAGTTTAATAAGTCAGGTTTGATAACATAACTAGAACGTTGTGTAATTGACTATTAGCTGTTGGTAGTGATAAGATTTTTGCAAGAGGGTCATGGTAAATAATTTGAAGGATAAATATTGGGTTGGCCAAAAAGCTCGTTCGGTTTTTAAGTAAGAATAAAAGACGCATTTTCCGTTTTTACCGATAAATGTATTGAACAACATATTCATCGTTTTGTTCCGCTACCTTCTGCCATCTTTCAGACAACTTCATAATGCCATCTTACCCAAAACCTTTTATCTTTTTGAGCAAAGGACTGTTCCATGTGCCTTTTGCAGTTTTCCAGAGAATTTAATTTTTTTCCATTAATAGTATTTTGTAAAGACCGAAATAAATAGAAATCTGAAGGTGCAATATCTGGTGAATACGGTGGGTGAATCAGAACTTCGCAGCCAAGCTGTAACAGTTTTAGCCTGGTCATCAAAGAAACATGCGGTCTTGGGTTATCCTGATGGAATATTATGCGTTTTCTGTTGACTAATTCCGGACTCTTTACATCGAGTGCTACTTTCAGTTGGTCTAATTAGGAGCAGTACTTGTTGGAATTAATCGTTTGGTTGTCCGGAAGGAATTCATATTAGAAGACTCCCTTTCAATCCTACCATATACACAACCTCACCTTCTTTGGGTGAAGACCGGCCTTTGGTGAATGTTCATTTCGCTTGCCCCACGATCCTTTCCGTTTCACATTATTGTCCATTATCCACCATTATTGTCCAGTATCCACTTTTCATCGCCCATCACATTTTTTTTAAAATCGGAACGTTTTCGTTACGTTTAAGTAGATAATCGCCTGCAGAAATACGGTCAAGCAGGTTTTCTTCGCTTAACTTATGTAGAACCCAAACATCAAAGCGATTAACATAACCAAGCTGGCGCGAATGAATTTCAACGCTTCATTTGGATATTTTGAGTATGTCGGTTATCTCTTGCGTGGTATAACGTTGATTGTTCTCAATGAATATCTCTATTTGATGGCTATCAACTTCAACTGGTCTACCCAACCGTGGAGCATCGTCCAGCGAGAAATATCCAGCACGAAACCTCGCCAACAACTTTTGAGACGTTCGATCTGTCACAGCATCTTCTCCATACACTGCAAAAATATTTTATTGCGATTTAGTTGAGTTTTTACCTTTCTTGAAATCATAAAGCACGATATGCCGAAAATGTTGCTTATTTTCTTCCATCTTCAATATTAAAATGGCTACAGAAAAATTCATTAATTTTGATATTTTTTTTTTTTTTTGTAAAATGCACGCTGATATGACAGCTGTCCCAATACAATCTAACAAAATTGTTTCGAATGATGTCAAAGACAACTAAGCGCTACAAGAGCCGTCCTACGGAAAAACCGAACGAACTTTTTGGCCAAATTAATAATATTTTTCTGTATGTGTGATTTGCAAAAAGAATGACACAGACACGGTTTACAAACAGACAGTCTTTTACTTACGATTCCTCCTTAGAACACTTTACAGAAGCTGAACAGAAAATACGCCGAAAAGAAAAAATGGAAAGAAAGAAAAAAAGAATATACTGCAAAAATGACAAATTTTTGAATTCCTATTTCTCTCAAAATATTGAACAGAAAAACTTCCGTCTTTGCTCACAGCTTAGATATAATTTCAAATATATCCTTCGTTATCTACATTTGTGCAGCTTTAACCAGTGCGCAAACGAAAGTAATCATAAAAATAAAACTCCGTGTAGTTAAAAAAAAAGCTTATATATTTGCTTTCCTAAATTCTTTTTTTTTATTTGTAATTATGCATTCCTCTATTCCAAAAATGCTAATACAAAAATTTCTGTGTAGAAAATAATGTTCTAGTACTTTGAATATCATCTAAGCACGCTTGGGCAGTAAGTGCTTTTGACATTTTTTAAATAGTAAATGAAAGCAAAGAGGAATTTCTGAAAGTTATTTCTTGTTATAATCATGTTCCGTTTAAAATTTATGCCGAAGTCTTATGTAGAAATCGCATTCCTGAAGAAAATCTCACCCGAACTGCAAGTTACCGTTATCGCAGAATTTAACAAAACTTATTGCAAGAAAATAACACCTTTGATATTTTGTTTCATGGAGATTTATTTACTGGTTTTAATTTTAACTAGTTGAATTGTCCCGTGTACAACATTTAAGATTAAGTCTACGTATTCTGAGTTTTACTGTGGTCAATAATTGTGTTGTACCACTCTCTCAGTTTCCCTAACAATGGAAAATATTACCTTTTTATGACCCAAAATAATCGAGGTAGTTGCCTTCAATGCATGATCTTAATAACAAGAGTCACTCACAATACAAATTTAAATTCGTTGGCTGAATTTAAAGATTTTATTGTATAAGAACTTTCGGGTTTCCCTAGAACCCATCATCAGATACAGAAGAAGAAATAAGTTAAAAGAATTTTTAACTTATTCCTTCTTCTGTATCTGAATTTAAATTTGTGTTGTGAGTGACTCTTGTTATTAAGATCGTGCATTGAAGGCAACTACCTTGATTATTTTGGACTTTTTTTTCACGAATTTGAATTCTCCTAATACTTTTTATAAACTTTCTGTTGTAAATCTTATCAGCAGTTCAGTGAAAAATATCCTTGGAATAAATAAATGAACACCGAAAACACCCTAGTAGCAAGTTCACAACACCCTCTATGAACTACCCTAAGCATTAGGTGCTTAAAACGTTTTGTTTCTGCGTTTTGCTTTCTTTTGTATACTTATGTTAGCTACATTCCTTTTTCAGAAAAAAATAATGTGTTAGACAAACGCACCATGTGTAATCATTTATGACCCGGAGGGAAAATAATCTACACTCAACTCAAGAAATAGCAAATAACTACATACGTTGGGAGAGTGGCAAGCATCAGATGAAACCAGATTGCGACTACTGCTGCAATATAAGTGCCCCAAAAAGGCAACTTGTTTTGCTTTTCGTGATGCATACGTTACAAGAACATTTAGCTGTTCAACTTTCCTTGATTGATGAAACGTTAGTTTCTACAGATCGTACTAAAATGTTTCCAGCCTCAATCAATACTCAATCATTTCCCCACATACACTGTTTACTCACTAGAGAGATAACAGTAAATTTACATTTCACATGTGCACATCAAAGTATGATACATTTAAAATTATTTTTTGAAGCCTTTACTCCCACAGTTCCTCAAGCATTTTAGTTTGTCTTGCGAAAACTGTCCCCGTTAGGTAGCATATGATTCGATCTTTTCCTTTTTATTTGCCGGAAAACGTCTTTTCGCAGAGTTAAAAAATACCTCAAAACTTCCTCAGCATTCTAGGTTTGGCACATTATAGAAAGACGTACGGACTGCATTTGAGAATTCGGTTTCATTTCTCTTACCGACTCTTTCTATCAATTTCAAAGGCCAACTGCACCACCGGATCGCCACCCAGCACTAAATAAAGTTCGAGCCTATTTCGTTCGCATTTATTCTTGTCTTTTAGCTTTTGTTCAGGATGATGCTAACCTACAGTTACGTACATCAGAGTTTCTGTATGAAAATCGTTTTTTTGAGCTGTCCATTGAAGGGAACTTCAACCAAATTGTATTACTTGTCTGACGTCTTTTATTGGGGAATTATACAGAAGTTGGAGGATTTGTTTCGGAACATGGAATTAAAGCAAAATTCCTGAAGTAAAAATGCAAATGGTTTTCCCAGTTACCTTTTCACATTAACAATCTTACGTTGTATGTTCGGTGTGAACTTTCATGCCTGTTAATATGTGTGTTAAAATTTAAAAATAATTGTTTTTTTTTTTTTCATTGAATTTCTGTACTTGTCGAAATCTTGGCTTATGTATGCTGACTAAACTCGTGAGATTCATTGCAGTGTTAATAAGCTGAATGCATTGATTCATTAGCTGAATGGTTTCCAGATAAATCGTATAAGAAGGCAGCTTTTAGAAAATATGCGACTCAAGAGGACCGCATGCAGACAAGACATAACTCAAGAAGGCCGCATTCAGAAAAATGAATCAGCCGGTAACATTTAAACAAATCACACAAGAGAGCAGCATTCCGATATTAAATCACTCAATTTTCAACAGATAGCTTTTCTCTTTAGGATTATTTCTTTTTTCAATTTAGGAAATCAACGCATTTAATTTTAAAAGCAAAATTATTTCTTCATTGAATTTCTTCCTTCCGCCATTTTGATATGTATTATGACTATGCTTTTCAGGATCATCTTAGAATCATCTAACAGCGGTTGCTTATAACAGATAAGAAATAACATAAAGCATTATTTAACAAATGTCACTCAAAAGAGCGACATTCCTAAAAGTAATAATTGAAGAGAGCCATATTCAATTAATAAATCACTCAAAAGGGCAGCAGGCAGCTCATTTTAGAACTATCCATGCATTCCCTTTAAGAATTACTCATTCACTTTCATTACAACGACACACGTTTTTTTTTTATTTCACTAAGAACGCAATTAAGTTAGATTTTTTTAAGTAACGAATGTGTAATTGTAATTCATCAAAAAGGGGGACTAAATATTTTCGAACTTCCCTAAATTCAATCGTGTTTACAAAAAGGTCAATTTTGCTTCTTTTTCAATCTTTAATCTATTTAATAGATTTTTACCAGAACTTGACATTCTACGCCAGGTAATGTGCAGACGTGTAAAGCCTATGTTCTGTGGTGTCACTTTCTTTAATACAAACAATTAACGTGGATTAGGAACATCAAACAGAAGTCATCACTCATTTCACGTTTATAAGTGAGTCACGGAAAAACTCTCATCGGGCGCCACCGGGAAGCAAACCCAGGGTCTTCCAGTTACGCGCCGGACATGCTATCACTGCACTACTTCTGTTTGATGACACTTCCTTTAATTAGTGACAGGCACATATTTTTTAAACAAAATTCCTATTGAGGCAGTTTTGTTTCATGTCAAAAGACACTGGAGAAATTGCACTTGAAAATAATTTGAAATAACTCCAAATTATCGTTTTTAATTTCTCAGTTTTACATCACCATTAATCCGCGTTATTTTTTTTTATTTAAGCTGAAAACATGTTATTCCACCTAAGAAAGAAACATATTGAGCCCGTTTGGTACTTTTGGTGTTGGAAAAATCTTTTTCTTTTCTAAAAACAGTAATCGTATTTTTAAGTGGTGGAAAATTTTCAATACATTTTTATATCGCAACTTTCGTATAATACTGAGAAAAGAAACACTACTCTGTAGAAGAGAGGCAAAGTAATATTTCTTGCTAGAAGAACCGCAGAATGTGGTAGAAAAGATCTTTAATATTATACTTCTTTTGCAGAACAAAGTGAATTTGTATATTCTTCTGTTTCTCACTATACGCTGTCCAGTTGCTCAATCTATGAAGATATACATTTCGCTAATCTTCTTACTACTGATCTCTTAAATCAAAAGTTAATTTGAGAGAGAAAAATAGGACATGACACTGGCTGTTTCTTATCACATGAGTGAATTATTGAACACAGAAGGCGTTATAGAGAAAAAGCAAATAATGAATTTCAGGGACTTGCTCTAATATACGGTGCTCTTCATTGTAGGAAGGCAGGTGTCTACGTAGTGGCAAATAAAAGTTAAGAACGTTAATAAAAATTATCATTGAGTTTAAAATGCGGTTTTGGTAGATCAGAATAATAGTTCTTCTAATGTTAAATAGTATATACATATCTCGATAGCCAAGTCGAGAATTTTCGTAATATTTGAGCTAGGTTTATTGGCTGTTATATGCGAACATAATTGGTATTGCATTTGTGTATGTCACACTGATGTATTTATTATTAAGCGCATGCAATTCAAACACAATAAGACGGGAAATATAGTTCTTTTAATGGTAGACGAGAAATAATCGGAACTAGATTGCAATTATATAAATAATATACACATAATGGTTATTGCTTATTTATTTGCTTTCGGAAATTCACGATATTCCGGTTAATCTTATTTTCTAGAACTACTGAAAAAAAGTAGTCGGATGAGAAGATTTGATTGTAAATAAACCAATTTCTTCAGGTTCGCATACTAAGAAATGTGTGTAAAATTTTAAATAACACCATACGTTTCTGCCTCAGCTTCTACAATTTCTTTATTACGTGAGTTCATACATAGTAAATTGAAGTTTCTATAACAGATTTCAAATTAATATTTATTTTGAATTATTTTCTCTAAACCTACGCTTTACTGCCAAGCTGGAGCTCTAGGCAACCTCGGAAATTTTGTAGATAGAACAAAACGCTTGCACTGGGAGTTTTGATATCTAGGTATTCTACTAAAGAGTGTCCTTATATTTGCTGTTTAAGCAAGTCTTTAACTTCCTAGGTGTAGAATTTATTTGCACGTTTTCTCCTTATATTAAATTTCTACGCCGTCTGATAAAATAGTGTTCCAATACAAATGTAAATCAAGGGGCAATTTGCGCAGGGTCTCCTGGTATATCGAGTAAACCAAGGTACGAACTTTTGAGTTCACCTCAGTAGCGGATCCAATGGGGCCAATATAGTAAATAATTAAGGTATTTATTTTCGTAAGTTTTCATAACTAAACTTTTCTGTGAGTTTGCAGATAGAATTTTCTGTCCTGACTTCAGGAGAAACACCAACAGAAAGTAAAACTGCAATTTCAAAAATATAGAAAGCACAGAGCTGAAGCGAAAAGAGATTTTGACTTCATGAAAAGCAATGGGTGAGCTTTCTCTTGTTTTTTAGTATTGTCTGGTATCATTAGTAATTGAAAGCTAGGAAAGACACCACGTGGGATGATACGAGAGATAGTCTGGGTGGCAGAGCGAAGTAAGCACCTCCACTGGGCCATAAACAAAAACTCGTACGAGATTTCCCAGCTGGAAAACTTTTTCTATTGACTTAACACATTTGAATACAATGGGTCAGAATTTGTTTAATAGAAAGGATCAAATTTTATTTTGATCCAGACGCGTGAGATTTAAAGTCCATTATGCTGGTTTTCTGGCAAAGCGAGAAATTAAACGCAAAGGAAATAGAGCTGATTTTTCAGTTCTTGTTCGCAATTTGTACATTTTAGAAATTTAGAGCAATTATTTTAATGGAACATTAAAAAAAACGCTTCAGTGTGAAGAAGGAAAAGCACTGCAGTATGAAGAAAAGAAAGCACTCCAGTTCCTGTGTGTGTGTGTGTATGTGTGTGCGCGCGCGCTTATGCCCATCTTCACAGTCTTTTTTTTTACACCTCCACCGAAGCTAAGCTTCTGGATTCGTCCCAGGTTCTCTTACTGATGGGATTTCATTCAAACCCAGGATCTTGAATCTTGCAGTCCAATTTTAGCTAATTATTATGTAATGCCTTTAATGTAATCTCTTCTTAAGTTAAGGACTTGGTACTCCGTCCAGATTTAAACACACATAGTGTTCGCCAAATTAAAAAAAAAGGTTATAATTGCACAGAGTTAGCTCGTTTCTTCCAGTTGATTGTGTATTGGAATTCATATGGTCGGAGCTAACAATCCTATGTGATTGTAATCACGTGGTTTGACGTTATGTGGCCAAATATAGCCCTTGTAGCAGTTTTAATTTCTAAGTCAATAATAAATATGCAAATTATGTAAATACCTAAACCTCAACGAACGAAACAAATTCTGCTATGTGTTAAAAAGAAACCAGAAGCAAATCCTGTAGATATTAATGACCAACGATTATATCTTACTTTCAGGTAGCATAAATTGCTTGTCGCATGACAGAGAAACAATATCGTGGTCTCTTTTAAGAGTACTATGAAAAACGTAATGTCCTGGGAACCAGACTGCATTGCGCAAAATTTTGCACGCCATTAATTTATGGGGATACAGTAACTGTCAAATAACGATTGGGGATACTGAGTGATTTCGAGCAGCATAGATAATATTTTATATTATGGAGAACTTAATTCTGTCGACGTACATGCATAACACAGAAAAGCAGCTTGTGCAATGCATATCTGCTTAATAACATTTCGCAAAGATTTTTTGCGCTGGTGTTAACATGTTATTGAAGTAAGGGAAAGGATCATGAAAATTATTACGAATTTCAAACACGACCTTGTTTTTCAGAATACGTGTTTCAATGATTTCTTGAAATTCTCTAAATCCCTTCTATTTTTTCCGCTAAATAAAGCATTGTACCCCAATTAATTTTATCAAATCATCTCATAAACTTTGTGTCATTTCAAATCAAAGGAGCACGATACTCGTTTTCGGCTTTACATTCATTCATTACGGATTTCTTGTACGTTATAACTGTCTTCATACCTAAATATGGGTGCCTGAATTACACTTGTAAGCAAGGAGTAATGATCTAGTAGTTAAGTCTTTCTTCTCTTTGGCCGATAAGTCTCTTCACTCGGCAGCCTGTAATTGCACACCGGATAAGAAATGGTGCCTAATTATACCAACAACTTCACACAGGTTTAGAAATGGTCCCTAATTGGGTCAACAACTTTACACCGGGTTAGAAATGGCCTCTAGTTGGACTCTGCAACTTCACACAATATTAGAAATGGTTCGCATTGGATCTTGGAACTGCACACCAGGTTAGAAATAGCGCCTGACTGAACCCTGAAACTTCACACAAGAACAGCAATGGTCCATTATTGACAATGCAACTGCAACCGGATTAGAAATGTTTTCTAATTGGGATTTTGAACTTCACACCGCGTATTTACTGCGGTATTGACCTAAGGTAATGTATATATGTTTAAAAGGCTTATAGAGTGTGCATCTATTCTCTTATTCAGTGGTGTAACATAGATATACTGTATAAGTAGCCAAGTTTTAGCTCTCCGCTGGGAGGTTTTTCAAGTTAGCGATAGCGGTTAGACGTAGAGTTCAGAGTTTAGAACGCTTAAGAAAAGACTATTTTTGAAACTAGAGTGGAAGATATTAGAAGCTGTGTGTCGTGCTATATATCATGCAACTGTACGCTGTATTGCGACGAGTTTCCATCCCTTAGTAACGCGTGCTAAACCATTGGTAGCTCCATGGAGACGGCATCATTGCATATTACGTAGCTTTCTATAAAGGGTTTCAACAGATTTCCTAATGTCAGTCTCTTTAAAATTCATGTAAGGAGTAACTCTTCTAATGTTATCCCATGTAAAAGCGGCCGAGCAAAGCACGACATCCCTGGCAAACATCGTATTCTGCATGACCTGGTGGATATTTCTCTTCTGCTTTTTACATCTATAGTGGCTAAGGACAGCGTCGTCATTCCGATATAAAACTTTTGTCTCTTGTCATGGTGTTTACACCCACTTTTTTTTTCCGGCATTGGCTCTCCTTGTACTTAGATATTTTATTTGTGAAAAAGGGATTGGTGATTTTACGGCAATATGATGTTATATTTACGCACTAGATTCTTCAAACAGAATGTAAATTCTAGAATATAATAGATGTATCCCGCGTATATATTCAACATTCAACATATCTCATTGTCGTTGTAGTTGATTTTGTTACCGCAACACTCATTCTTCCATTACTTTAATATAGTTGATCTCCTTTCTGTTCTTTATTGCAGTGTGAATCAGGATATATATATATATACTGATTCACACTGCACTAAATATATATATATATATATATATATAATATCAAAATTGGGTGCTTCATTTCTTTGCTTGACGCCTCAGATATCTGTTTTACACTACTGAAGCGTTTTGAACTTGCATAGTTAGTGCACTCGTAACTATTATTTAATGTATACATTTTCTTTTTGATCGAATTCAGCGTAACGTGCACATCTGCTGAAGTTTTCTTCGTATTATTCTTAATACTGGATACATCACTAGTACCCATTCTAAAATTTGACTTAGTAGCTTTTTGGAAAATATATGAAATATCTGTGAAGGTTTCAAATTAATACCTTGCACACCTTTTATTTCAGGTGCAGTCGAGGGCTGCGTATTACGTTTTCTTAAATCCATTAAATAATTTTGGCAGCCATCATCTCTATTTTCTTCCTTCTCAGAAAACATCCTTGCAACACATGGTTTCGTGCATAGCATCATCATACTACTTCTCTGTAAATCTATGAATTCCCCTTTATAAAGTTTTTAGCACATTGTTTCCACGTTTACTTTCAGTACGTATGCCGTTTTTCAAGGTTAACAATGGATCGAAAAAGCAAGACACTTTAGTGCAATATATGCCCCTTCGATATCCGCGCTTCCCCTCATAACCCCTCATTAGGGTGAACTGTACTTCTTCGACTCCCGGCATCATTTTGCTTACTTGAAATCTTACTTGAAGTGTGCAGTTGCAAAGTGCGATCAAACAGCTCAATTAACTCTGGCGTGCAGTTACCGATCCCCCGTATCATTACCAACAGTCGATTACTCAACACCAACCTCTAACCAACAGTCGATTTCCCAACACCAACCTCTAACCAACAGTCGATTTCTCAACACCAATTGATTATGTTATTTTGTTGCTCATAATATTTCATTTTAAAATGCAAATACGAAAAAGTGCCTGACTGGTGTGAGGCTCTGCCTTCTGCCTATTCATTGAAAAAAGGCCAGGGTTCGAATCCGGGCAAAGTATGGTAAGTGTGTTTTTTGTCTAATGGCGCTTGCTGTGTCCCCTTTTTGGAGACTGTGGTCTTAAATTAGAACCGGGCGACTGCTTATCGTCATCAGCGTGCGCTGATCATGGCGGTCGTTCTCCCACTTACAAGAAAAGGAGACAGTTTATCAGTTACAACGCAGTGATAATAAAATCAGGGTCTAAGTGTTAAACAGCTATGTGCGCATTATAATTTACCTAGAAAAAGATATATATTATTTATATTGTACAAAATAAGAGATTTTAATTTGGCTCTAAGTTTTGAACACTTAAACGAATCAGGAAAGCCATTTTGTTTAGTCGTAAAATGAAATTAGAAACCACTTACTTTCGCGTTAACTGGTAATATCCAAGGCGCTTTCATCTGTGGCCTGGATTCAGTTGACTTGGGTCTTGTCTTTTAGACACAATATCAGAGATACAGACTACTCATTGTCCTTTCTCTCTTTTCTTACAATGACGTAACAGCTTACTATTTTGAATCATTTTCTTCTTCAAAACTTGCAACGTGGATTAGCAACAAACATGGATTATTCCTACCACTGTAAATATACTTTCGCGAAAACGTTTCTTGTGTCACGACGCACTAGGAGAAGAGGAATGTTAAACGAAATAAAATAAAAGATAAAAACGCGATTGATTTCTTTGTGTTGTGTAAATAAGTACATACAGTATTACACCACAGCTAACTGTAAACTATTTGTTACTATTTTCATATCTAAAGGCATTTTCTAAGCAAGATAACAAGATCTGAGACATCAAAACAATATATGGATTTAGTGACGTCCGAATGTTAATAGTTAAGTGATACATTGTCATGAGGACGTGTATTTTTACGACTAAATAAGGATTAATGTAAGACTTCATAATTGCCACTCAATAACATGCTACATTTATACCGGAAGAAAATAATATGCAAATGGAATAAAATACAAGTGCCATCTGAATGTTGTTGTTCTGGTTTCCACGGTGTTGAAATATTTGCAATACACAAATCGAACTTTGGGTGTAAGGGTTTGTTCTTTGGAAGAGGTATGGAATAAAATTTGCTTCCTCAGTAACTTGCACGTGACCAAATATTTTAATATATCAAATCATTTTGTAACCTGTAGATGCATATTCAACGCATATCACACAAAGATACACTTTCATAATTTTCTGGGCGGCAAAGCTCCAATGTGAGTTTAGTACAACAGATAATTGGCCAGATGAATGTTCTTTTGGTAGGGGATTAACAAAGACCGAATGAACTTCCTTTGGCTATAAAGTGCCCCCACTATTCCTAATTCAAGCCGCTGCTTACAGCAAAGGAAAATAGAGCTATCGACGAGCGGACAAATAAAACATCCTTATCTCTTCCTTATAAATGCCCAAACATGGAGTCAGACTCCAGAGCCCTGGAACAATTTGACCTCTGAACAGAGGAAACTATTTAATATGAAACTAATACATTAATTAAATTACAATTTATTTCAGTTACATTGACATGCCCATGTATATTTATCATTGTACCAACTGTAAAAAATTTCCAGAAATGCCTAGATTTGAAAGTTAAAAGTTTTGTTATAAAATATATTTTTAATTAAAATTCTCCAGTGCGTAGCCCAATTTAATAAATTCGTTTTGCACCCTCTCTTTACATATGCATATGCATCACAGTTTTTCAAATCAAAACTACAATGCTAAATTGGGGAAATTAAAACCTATCAAAAGCACTTGTTGAATTAGATTAACCTATGGGAAAATCAATCCGTTTTATTATACTTCAGCGGAGTATTAAGCTTTAATACAGTAGTCGTCCACTTATTGGAATTACTTTTCTATAGTCCTACACTTCGTCAGAAATATTCTAATTCAATGTCAAGGACGGAGTAAACAAAGGTTTGCAGGGTGTGTGTGGGGAGGGGGGGGGCGTGTCAGTGCGTCTGCATGTGAAACGGACAGATTGGAAAAATAATGTAAAGATATATCATGAAATTTTCTGGTGTTTTGTTGGATGTACTTTCACTTCGGTAAGTGCGTTGTCAGTGTTAAGTAAAGGAATTCTGATTTCAAATTAGATCATGTTTCATTTATAAATCCGAAAAGCATGCTTGATGGATTTTTTATGCTCTGTGACCTGCTCAGGTTTCGTAGTCATACGATGTTTGAAAAAATTCTAGAGGCTTGCTGGATGAGCCTCCTCTTTTCACTGCAGTGAATGCCGTACCCGTTTCAAGTTCAGAAATTTTCATTTCGAAGTAGATTAAGCCCCTTTGTAAACCAGGCAAACATGCTGGGCCAAATTTTTTTGTTGATATGTTGCTTTCGCAAACATTTCTGGAAAATGAGATGTGTTTACGAAGCCATGGGTTCCGAACAAGCGAGGGTTCTTTGAAAATCAAACTATTTTTTTCTTCGGGGTTTAACCATTACCAGAGATCACCGGGAGCAACTCATAGGGCAGCATATAGCCTATAGTCGTCTGTTCCGTACTTAGAACGAATGGTTCTTGGGAAGTTGGAAAGTCAACACATAAGACAAGCTTGCCACATATGCCTCATCTGGGTTTCGGACCAGGGATCATCTGGGATCATTAGTCAGAAGCAAACTCTCACTCGTGTACAGGGGCACTGCAAACGTTTTCCTGGTGGATATTTTTTTATTTAAGGCATTGGCATATTCAAAGATCTTGGAGTAGCATAGACTGACATATGTAATGCCAGTGGCCCTGAAACGTATGAGACCAATTAAATGTGCAGCGCCATCTATGAATGGGGAGGGGGGATGAGTTGGCATTTAATAGATGCCTATTGGAAAGCAAGAATGTTTGATTCAATTCACAATGCACTGCAGAAATTACGTAAAAAGATCGTTCTCGTACGACCTCAGAACTTTCTAGATCAAATTGTAATTAAGAAGTGCTCACATCCAAGAAAAAGCAAACAAGATTAGTAAGCAGGAAAATACGAGGCTATGTCGCGGCAGCCCTATGCATAGAGCACACAAATGAAAACAAATAGAAAGAAAACTACAAAACGGAAATTTCATGAAACATAACTTAAATCTCAATCAAAATCTTAAAAATTTAGAACTGAAATTCTCTTGGAAACACGTCAACAGGCTTATTCCCTACAATGGCGGCTTTCAAAGTATGCCAGAATCAGCATGCTTTTTGCCAGTATTTTCCAATGTCTTTGTGCTTATTGCCTTCTCATCCATAACACATTGTTAATTCAGGTCGTTAGTCTCTCGACATCATATGTCTCTGTATGAAATTAAATATGTCAAATTTAGAAATGGAGTATGGATACATATACAGATATTTTAAAATTCAAATACTTAGTATTATACAAAAGTCTCCACATTTTTGTTAGTCACTCTCTTCTAAGTTTTATCACTTTAAACACTTTGATTGTACTTTTTTAACAGCAGTATTTCATTTACTGTAACATTTAAATTGAGAATGCTGGGCAGTAACGTTGCAAACGGTGTTTTAGATAGTAAATATTTATTCATCGACAGTGTTGTGTCCCTGATAAATATGCAGTCACACTCAAATCAGTAAATGAAGAAGACAAATTTAAAATAAATGGCTGTTGCTGGGAACAGTGAAGGCATTCCGAAACTTGTCCCTAATGATCCCAAATTCACCTGTGCCGGCTGAGGAATTCTCCCACGTGCATGCCGTACAAAGGAAAGAAACCCAACAATTTCACGGCCATTTGACTCGAAGTATACCGCCTTGTGCCGTATTCGTCACGCTTGAATGAGCAACTCAAAGCAACGAGCGTTCTCCGCGAAGTTTGGATCGTGAGCGTGCTCTTGTCGGCGCAACCCAAGCCAATAGGATGTCGTTTTCTGAGATATCTTCAGGGAAACAACTAATCCGATCCACCCTTGTTTTCAGGTTTTTTGTTTTATTGGATCATGGAAAGATGAATTAAGTAACTTCTCGAGCGGAGAATTCACTAAGCCCAAAGTTCTGCTCCAGCAGACGCTTTATGGACAAGCATGGATGCGTTGTAGATCTGGCTTTACATTTATAAACTGATGAAGAAAGGAAAACTTGTTTCGATTTCTTATACATAAGGCAGAGACCTGAATACTTCTAAAGATATTCGCTAACAGCGCAAATATCTAACCTTCTCGTTTTCTTGTGAATTTAGATTTCGTTTTAATTTCAGTAATTTAAGATATCAACATGCAATAAATTTGTTTTATTTCAAGGGAATTTGTAACTGTGTGCTAAACTGTCTTTGATTACAGCGCAATGTTGAGAGCCAAAAGAAAATTTTATGTTGGAATTTGTGCATTATATCGGATTACCCAACGAGAACCAGTAAATACAGCGGAACCTCCGTTATACGTTTTTTTGTAAGGGAAGGCCTTGAAAAAAACGTATGCATGTAAGAAACGTATAAAAGAAATTTCTAAATATTAAATACCTCCAAAAATGGTGGAGAGGGGGAGACTCGTAATTTTAGATTATACTAATTTATAATGTAAGACATACATACTGTACATACATTAGCTTATGTCTATTTTGACAATTTGTATTATTTTCATTTTGAAAGCGTGATTAAGAAATTTTGTGCGATATTACGTTGTCAACCATTATCAATCCACTGCTGAATGAAGGTCTCCCCAATATTCTTCCACAACCGTTTGTCTTGAGCCAGTCTCCTCCATGTTCTTCCGGTAAGCTTTCGAAATTTCATTCGCCTATCTCACATGGGGTCTTCTTTTAGGTCTTTTTTGTCCCTTGCTATCCAGTCTAACGTGTTTTTCTGACAACACGTTCAGCCCATTGCTATTTCGGGAATTTTACTCTAATCATGATGTCTTCCACCCTTGATATTTTCCGTTCCAACGAATTCATCACCTAATCTTTCCTGGTCACACCAAGTAGGCATTTCTCCGTACTTCTGTCATTTGTCTGCAGCCTTTTTGTGTCTTTTTCAGTTAAGGCCTATGATATATATATATATATATATATATATATATATACCGGGTGATCGTAGTTAAAGTACCTCTATTCAACGGTGTCTAGAGATATATTTAATAAGCACACGTATCGCAGACAAGTTCTGGATATAAATGTGGCCACAACAGTTGAATGTCATTCTTAGCAGTTACGATGACCATCCCCATGCTGGAACGCGCATTTCTTGTGAAGCTGTTTTATGAAAACAACGGCAATGCTGCGGCTGCACTTCTGGAATTTCGTCGTCGTAAGAATTTACGCCGAGGACCATTGACTACGGAAACTCTCAAGAGAAAGATCACTCAATTTGAGGAAACCCGACATCTAGGAGTTAAACCCGATCGAGGGAGCAAACTTATCACTTCACAAGTCGTTGAAGATGTTGCCAAGCTGTTGTTCAACAGTCAATGAATAAAGTTGCAGGCTCTAGTAGCGTACGTGCAGTGTCACGGCAGTTGAATTATCCTATGGCACAGTGTGGTCACCTCCTTACTTAATCCTAGTGATTTCTGAATGTGGGGACATTTAAAATGTGTGGTTTATCAAGGATATGTTGCAAATTTTGTAGCCTTGAAAGACAGTATCACACGTCTTTCAAGGCTGCCGAATTTGTAACATGTCGCTAGAAGCATCACAGAGGATCAGTTACTGTCGGCCTTTGACAAAAGTGTTCAACGTCTTCAAATTTTACAACTTCAGAATGGGGACCACATTCAGCAGTATCACTCTTATCGCAAAGGTCAATATATCTGTATAGCATAAGTGTCTTGTATAAATAAAATGTGTTGCTTGCAGTGCCATAGTGGTGAGTTTTGGTACTTATAGTGGTGAGTTTTGGTAAAGAAATAAATTATTCTTTCTTTACGGAAATGTCTTCTGCCTGAAATGTCACCATACAAAATTTGTTTGCAAATGGACTGCTAGATATCTCTCTAGACACTGTTGAATAAAGGTAATTCAGTAACGATCACCCGGTGTATAAAACCTTCCCTTTGAAATGCTAGAGAGCAAGCCCGAATTCGACTTTAAATTCAAAGACACCATTCCACATTTTTTACAAATAAGCATCTCTCTCTTCAAAGCTGTTTATCCGATAGTTGATTTAGCAATAATACCCGGTAAAATATTTACTAATCCTGGCTTCTTTCAAATTTCTTGAATTTAGAAGAAAGAAGAACTGCAAACGATGTTATTTAGTAAATTTTTAGTTGATCGTCTGTTTCAGACTGAAAAAAGAAAAGCTGTCTCAATTCTCTCAAAGGCGCAACTTCACCGCGTTACGTATAAAAGAACCGTGAATTTTTGATGATCTGAAATTGAAAGTTCAACGTATAACCGCAAAAATCCGTATAAATGAATAACGTATAACCGAATTAAAAATGCCATAGAAGCTACATGTTACTGGCAATGTCTGAAATTAGGCGTTGTACATAAGGCTTAGAAAATCTGCAGAATGTCGAAAAATGGGATGTCAAAGTATGAAACGTTGAACATTTCACACATTTCCTAAGCATTCTATGCAATGCCAAAAGGCAAATCGGCAAAGTATAAAACATTCTCGCCAGTGACTCTTTTTTTCACGTGGCGAAACACGTGACTTTCAATGCTCGCGTGAAGCGCCACCTAAGCGTTCATGCCATCTGTGGGCATACCATTAAAGACGATGGAGATCAGAAAGTCTAAGGTTATGGGGTTAATATTTTGTGCATTCTTTGCTTCAAAATTGAGAATGCTGTCGAAAGTAAAATTGAATGTACTCTGGCCAAAAAATTCCTCCTGCATCTTTGGGGTAGTTCCTATTCCTGACGTCGATAAGGGAGCTGACTCACCCAATTTGTTATGAGTGTGACAGAAGACTGTTTTTACCGACTTGGAACTGTTCGAGGAATTTTGAACCAACTCTGTGCGAGGTCACAATTCACTGTATGTCCAAAGGACTTATTCAGAGTTGAAGACGTTCCCGACAACGAAATTCCTCTTACATCAGCTGCTATCGCTCATTCCACAGGAAGTGGCCAAGGATTCGTGAGGTTATGTGCAAGACCAAGTGCCAACATATGAAGTGCTGTTGTGTGAATTAGACAATTAAATGTAATTTAAAACGACATTCTAGGCTTTCTTGTTGCAAAAAGTAGGTCAGTGCTAGTCTTTTTCTCTTGTTCGTTCAGTAAGAAAGTCGTACACTTTGTATTTCTTCCTTGATTTTCATATACGTCTTCTCAGTAAAGGCCTTTTCATGATTATATTTTCATACTTTGCCTAAATAGTCCTTATCGTTTTATGTAATCTCTAAGATTTATATAAAATGCCTAGGAAAAGTATATACAATATTAAAATATCATAAATATTTGCCTAAAAAAGTCATGCATTCTATAGATTTCCTAGGTATTGTGTACAATGTCAGTTTTTCACACATTGCCGGTATCACTACAGTAAAATATTAGGACCAGCGCTGAATTACATATAAATGTGAAAAACATATAACCGGAAAACGTATAACAGACGTTCCGCTATATTCGTTTTTTACTTTTCGAATTTCCGTGTGATTATACATGTTTGACTGTAAATACCCGAAATAAGTGCTCAATTGAATTCTTGTTGATTATTAGAAATGAATGGTGCATGTGTAATTTACATTTCATTGACCACCAGTTGTATAAGAGTGTGACGTATGTAATTCTTCCTGAAGATGGGGAAATGCAGATTTGTCTTTCGGAATTGAGCTTTTTAAGTATTTTATTTCTCACTTTGTGTTATCACCTTTTTTACATTACATCTTGCAGAAACGTACAGTAGAAATTTATTTTACACAAACTTCCGTTTACTGAGATATACGAGCTGAAAGTGTCAGTTATGGAGCTGCACTTTCGTTGTCTCTGTCACCAAATATAAGAGATAAATACGATTAACCTAAAATTTCAGAAGACAAAATTCAGAAAATTATTGAAACTAAATATGATTAACCTAAACTTTCAGTACTAACAGTCAGGTGAGATTTTCTAAGAACAAGGTTTAAAGAAATTGCCTTGAAGTTTCTACAGGCAAAGTATAAAAGACGTTTAAATATGTAGTTAAGCTGCTGTGCGAAATGTGTTAACGAGTACATCCTGAACAAAATCCAAAAACAACGTAAAACTATAGCCCTGAAGGCTTTCATTGAAAATTAAATGCAAATGTTAGATTTAATTCCTGGAACTTAGTTGAAAGTATCCAAGCGGAGATTATAGTTACCAATAACTTTCACTTAAAATACTTCGTAGAAGTGAATAAATACTGAACCGCTGTATTTGTTGAATAAGGATGTCCCAAATACTTCTACTGACCGAACATATGATTCTTTCAAACGCTGAGCATATGCGACCAGCATTCCAGTTCCAAAGATTCGCGATAAATTTCGAGGGAGAGCGGCTGAATAAAACCTCAGTTCTTTTAATTAAAATTGGTCACAAATAGCTGGCAGACAAAACTTCTTAAGATGTTATATATGGATTCAACTGATCTAAATATGATGGTTTCGTAAGAACCAACACACAATAAAAGAGCATGCAGCTGCTGAGGAAGCTCTTAAAGCTGCGTGACGTGAAATCTAAGGACAAAATTTTTGTGCCGCAGAGAGTGTTTATGGGGCAAGTATGTATACTCCATACAAAAATATAAAACGCCACAAATTTCGAAAGTTAAAGTTCATCCTTTATTTTTTTTATCATACGTATTAGGACTTTGCAAAGCACTTGTTCATATCACAGATTTGGTGGCACACATTTCCTGTTTGGAGGCTACTAATGGGTATTCATGCGTAAGCTTGGGGCGTCTTGTATTTTAAGAGCTAGAAATACCGGAAATGCTAATAAATTCACTAAGTAATAAATAGAAAAAACAGAGTAATTCAAATAACATCCTCAGTGGCTGTCCCTTTTCATATCTAAGATAAAAAAAGGATTTGGATTGCAATTTTTTTGTTAGGCTTCAAAGTGAGTATATGTCGCAGCGCAAAACTGAGATTACGGTAGGTTATCGAATAAGTTGAAATATTCAGAGAACAAAGTGCGATGCTTTAGGTTTCATAGATTAGCGCCTGAATTATTTGATTTTTGAAAATTCCTGTTGATGTAATTTTGTAACAAAAATATTCGTCCTCTCTCGCACGTTTTCGTCGAAATAAGAATGTGTGATGAAGTTAATGTTATCAAAATAAACAAAAAGCTATTAAAATATCGATTTTACGCAGTTAATTGTACATACGATGAACTAATCAATGCACATCTTAAGCAGATTTTAAACTATTGGTAAATCTTTCATTTTACTTCCTAAAATATTTTTTACTCCACGTCAGAATATTATAATATTTATCCTACACTTTCAGAATAGCTTGTTATACTGAATCGAATTCCTTAATGAATTACTGAATCAAATTCCGCAAATGATTTGAATTCCTGAGTCGAATTCCTTAATGAATTCCTGAATTGAATTCCATAATGAACCCCTGAATCGAATTTCTTAATGCTGAGTCTAATTTTGAAAATGAATCGAATTCCTAATGCTGAATCGAGTTCCCGTACTTCATTTTTTAATGAGATATCCTGTAGGTAAATAAAATAAATAAAAATTTAAGTGTATTTTGCGCTTCTGAGTTGGAAGAAACATAGAGTATAACAGACTTGTACTAAATAAATTTGAATCCTATGTTACGCCGATGGAAAGGCAAGTTTGGAGTCCAATAACTTTCAAGTTACCATATAATAAGAGACAGTGCAAAAATTACAACTTGACCCTAAGCGTACTACATAAAATGCGCACTTATAAGCGTACCATAACTCAAAAATGGGAGTTGAAGCACGTGAAATTTTCTCTAACCAGAGGATCCATTTCTGGATTGAAAGGAAATCCAAACGAGCAAAATTTCTTAGTTCCATTCAATTTCAATGGCTCGATTAAAATTAACAAATATTTGAATATCAGATGTGAGATTTACAAATTTCGACACTCCTGAGAATCGCAGTATACCATTGTATGTCAATTATTTTGAAAATTAACATAAGCTTAACGATGCATATCCTAGGCAAATTTCCCTAGTTTGCATTCACAAAAACAGATAAATTTCAATATCTTCCACTAAAATTTCAACATGAATGATTTCTAATCCTTTAAACCCTTGATGATGGCGCATGTGGGAAGAAATTAATACTGTTTAGCTTTATCAGAATCATCACTATACCGAGCACTGTGCACTAATGACTTCCATCCTAGCGGCAATCTTTTGTGAAGAGCAAATGCAGTGGGAAAGTTATGTAATTTCGAATGAAATGTCGGATACTCATTTCGCATTTTTTAGGAAATTTCCACAAAATTTCAGTGCATAACGTTCAGGACAATGAACAGGAATAGGATATTTTCCTTTTTTTTTTTTTTTTTTTTGCATTTTTTATCGATTATAAAGACAGATAGTTCTGAAACACATTTCCTATTGAATATTATCGATGTTAAGGTTCACCCTAGGCGTCTTTTGGCGAGGCAGCAATCTCTGCCTCTCTCATGCTTGGAAAAGTCCGCCATGACGGTACCGATGCTGCACTGTCTCCCTGCATATTAAAATGTGCAATTCTGGTCTACTTACATATTAATACATTTTAAAAAACCAAACACCTACAACCTTCTATATTAAGAACTACCCTTTTTCTTTTCCGAAGTCTATTACTTGCATCTTCATAATCCTAAAATGAGACCTGGTTGGTTATATGTTAAGTATTACCATGATAATTAACTGTTAAATCGTCTGACAAATTTCAAAACACTTTTTTCTGTGCTGCACTCCCAAAGCATAACGCATGTGGAAAAAAGGGTCTTATATTTTGCTTTTATGAAACAATTATAAGAGAAAAAACTGTTAGGACCCCGTGAAGACATTTGTGCTTGCATATATATAATAATAATAATAATAATAATAATTACCCTAAACAGACCGACAACTCCAACCTCTACTTCCCCAAAATTCAACACAAAACTTAAAATTTCAAAAAATGACAAATCTCTCTATTTTTAAAACCTGAAATACAAAAGTACAAATAAAAACATTAATCACATGCATGAACTAAAACACTCAAGCAACCCAGACCAATCTTCAGGGAAAAGCATCTGTGTCACTTGAGAAATTATAAGAGCTCAGGTTTCATGAGTGTGCTTTATTAATTTCTTATTTTCAAAATGCAGTAACACAAAACTAAATTTTGTTGCACACTGCTTTCCCTACCTGAACTCATAAATGCAAAACCAAGAACAAATCAAATACCTGAATTGACTGGAAACTTAAATATTGTTACCAAAAAAGAACTTAGGATATTGTTTGAGCAAGGTGTGAAATACAGACCAAATATTTACTTACCTAAAAAAACTATTAAAAGAAACTTGGCTAAAGATCTTCACTGTTTTATTTATGGTCTGTTTGATAAATTTGGAGTACCAGTATAAATATTTTTGTACAGTTATCACTGGTTACCAAAAGAATCTTTGAATTAATAGATGAACTATATAAAAAAGCACACTTTATGAAATGTTGGAAGAGAATTACAGAAGAAATACAGGATTTGAAGGAACTATTTATCATTACACCTATTGATAAATGCCCAAATAATTTTGGATTTATATGTAAAAAATTATATTATAATTTGATGAATAACGAATTGAGTAATGAAGCTGTATATGAAACTAATAAAAGTGTAAATAATACTATTATTCAAAATAGAATACAAAGTTACTTCAAACAGCTTGGAATTAGGGAATTTAAGATAGCATTTCCCTATATATTTATGACACCTAAGTTCCACAAACTCCCTGTGGGCTTTGGATTCATTACATGTTGTTCAAATAGTTATAATAAAAAGGTTGAAAAGGGGTTTCAAAAGTATCTGCAAATTATTTATGATCAAAGTAAGGATTCTACTTGGATTATATCAAACAATAAAAATATTATACAGTTTATAAACAGAAATCCAAAATTTAGGGGTACAATAAATACTTATGATTTTTGTAATATTTTCACTTCAATTAACCAAAAGGACATGTATGAAGTGCTACAGGGGTACTATATTAAATATAATAATTTATTGAATATTGAAGAAAAATATTGGACAAAATATGAAATTTTTGTATTTATCACAATTACACATTACACCAAAAGAGATTGAAGACACACAAAAAAGAGGTATATCTATGGGAACTAGTTACCCAAGCTTATTAACAAATTTATACCTACACTATTATGAACAGAATTTCAATATTGAAGAGATTCATAGCTTCAGTTATGTTGATGACTTGATTTGGTTTAAGTTGGAAAAAGTAATAATATGCTTTCCGTCACCTTTTTGGATTTGGAGATCACAAGTGACAAAGGGAGGTTAAATATTGGTGTTTACGATAAAAGAAGAGATTATGATTTTGGACCTACGTTTTTAAGTTCATGGACTTCTAGATTTCCAAGATCGATACATCGCAATATTATTATATCACAGTTCCACAGAATTGTACGTATTTGCAATTAATAAAAGATCTATTACTAAGCATTTAAAATGTCTATTTTCAATATTATTAAAAAATCAATATACTCTGAAGTTTTGTAAAAAACATTTTGATAATCTGCTGTCTTTTCAAAATCATGAAACTAATTTCAAAATTCGTTTTTGTAACATATTTCCTGCTAAGCTTTGAAATAACTATTCTTAGGACCACAATAAAAAGGTGCTTAATCCGAATGGTCCCGGAGAAATTTAACACTATACATTCTTTACATCCAAAGTTTAATTTTTGATCGATTTGTTTTCAGAACGCATCAACAGATTGGTCTTATATTATAGAATTTACGGGGGTACCATTAAAAAGGTTTAACCGTAAACCATGAGTTTGTTTATAAATCGCTTGGGAGGATGGATTTGATTATTATTTTGTACTTTCTATTTCATATCTTTAGGGAATTCAGGTATTTGATTTGTTCTTGGTTTTGCATTTATGAGTTCAGGTAGGGAAAGCAGTGTGCAGCAAAATTTAGTTTTGTGTTACTACATTTTGAAAATATAATTTGGCAAATAAGAAATTAATAAAACACACTCATGAGACCTGAACTCTTATATTTTCTCAAGTGACACAGATGCTTTCCACTGAAGATTGGTCTGGGTTGCCTGAGTATTTTAGTTGATGCATGTGATTAATGTTTTAATTTGAACTTTTGTATTTCAGGTTTGAAAAATAGGGAGTTTTGTCATTTTTTGAATTTTTAAGTTTTGTGTTGAATTTTCATGAAGTAGAGGTTGGAGTTGTCGGTCTGTTTAGGGTGTTATTTATTGTTATTATTGTATTATATTCTTCTAGTGTAGGCAGCTGCAAAGAGCAACACTGAAATGGATATTGTACATATGAATATGATTTTATTTCATTTATTTCATAACTATATAATTATACACACATAAATGTTCTTGCTTCTGTGGTTAACGACCACCACCTGGAGGCTATAAGCAGTCGCCTTTTTGTAATTCAGGGTCGCTTCTGCCAGAGGAGGCTCAGTGATTGCTCCATAAGACAAGCGCTTGGACCAACATCTGACGCTTAATCAGAAGCCTGTGCTTTACATTTTTATGAATCACCACAGCGTAATCATGTAGAATTCTACGGAATAATTTTCACTGACTTGCTCGTAAGGAAATTAGCGTTCAAATTGTAAAGTGATATATGTGTATCTGAATAAGTGCGTACACAAGTGAAAGCCTTAACATCAAGATATATTTTTTTTTACATTCGAAGATCAATACTTCCTAGATATCTTCGTAGAGTTTACTAAGTTTCGTAATAATTCTCACCTTTTGTAGAAATGTGCAATTTTTACCCACGTTACTATTCCTTTATTGCTTCCACATAAACGGACCGTATCCACCTGCTGTGGATCTCTATTAGCTGCACTGGTGACGAAGGGGTCTAAGCGTTGGCTTCGTTGAGATGGGGCAGGTGTCAAATCCCGGTGAGGCGTGGATGCTGTGTTTATCTGTCCCTACCTGGGATCCAGTGACCTAAAATTAGGGGCGGGGGGGGACTTTGGGTTTTTGCGGTGGTCGTTAAGCACCCGCAGAAAGAAACAAGCCCTTACAGTCAAACGTTTAGTCAAAAAAATACTTCTACCTTCAGGGATAAAAACCACGAACAAAATGTCCACACAGCATGGAACGCACAAACTGCTTGCCCCATTCCGAACCAGTTACAGTGGAAAATGCAATCCATGCATTAGACACGAATCGCACTGCGTAATTTTCTTTATAAAGCTATTTTTTTTTTATAAAGCGTGGGGTAGCAACCACCATACGCACCCATTCCTAATTTGGCGCCACATTGTTCGAGGAAAACACGCGCGCGCGAGAGAGAGAGCCAACATTGTGAGACAAGCATATAACCCATGTCTCATTCCTGAATTGAACAACTAATCGGAAGTCCGTGCCTCATCATAACTCTGGGCCACCGGGACGGGTTACGTTTCCTATTTTACGCTTTCCAACCGTAGATTGAAGAGGCGTATATGCTCCAGCTTTGTCCGTCCGCACGATAACTCACGTGAAAATGGTTTGATTTCGACGAAATTTTAGAATGTGGTTGGGGACGAACCCTATTGAAAATGGGCGAAACTGGGTCAAAGGTCAGGACTTAGGAACGGGATCCATTCCATTGTTCTTATGCGTCATAACTTGCGTAAAAATGGTTCGATTTCGATGGAAATTTAGTATGTGGTAAGGAACCACTTGGGAACGAACCCTGTTGATAATGGGCGAAATGGGGTCAAAGGTCAGGTAGGATATAAGAGCGGGATTTGTTCCGTTGCCCTTATGCGTCATAACTTGAGTAAAAATTGTTCGATTTCGATGAAATTTTAGTATTTGGTAAGGGACTACCTGGGGACGAACCCTGTTGAAAATGGGCGAAATGGGGTCAAAGGTCAGGACACTGGATTGGGAACCATTCCATTGGCCTTGTGCACCATAACTTACCTAAAAATGTTTCAATTGCGACAAAACGTTATCATGTTGTTCCTGAGGTATAGTGAACCGGTTCTTTTGAATATCAACGAAATGGGGTCTTAGGTCATTGCACAAAAGCAAGATTTGTTCCACAGCCGTTATTCTCATAACTTCGGTAAAACTGCTTCTATTGTGATAAAACTTTAGTATGTTATTCTTGAGGTATACTGAACCGGTTTTGTAGAGTATCATCGAAATGGGTCAAAGGTCAGGACACAGGAGCGAGATTTATTCCACAGCCATTATCCTCATAACTTGAGTAATATTTTCTGGTATGTTGGAAAGCGTATCATAATCAATACATTGCATGATTTTACTAACTTGTTTAAATAGTAAGAGTAATTAGTCGAAATGCGCAGTGCTTTATTAAATCTGAGATAAAGTTACAAAAATATTTATAAACAATTGTATTGAATTCGTGTTTTTAAATCATTTAATTTTTCGAGCAACCATCGTGGATTGTTACCTAAGCAACAATGGAAATATGTAATTATTTCCCATTATGTTGAAGATTTACGTGAATTATATTTACTTCATATTTTCAAAGAAGGTTATATGTATACGGTGTACGTGAAATACATTTGATTTCATGTTCCCCAATTTCCAGTTTATGAAAAAGTTATGAGCGTAGAATTCCTTTTTATACATTTTTATATTTTTGCTCTTTAATATGGTACGTAGATTGTCCGCAAAATGAAAGCAAAGATAAAAAAATCTTTTTACAGACGTAGTAAACATTTTACAGTTTACAAACAAAAGGGTGAATCTTTGGAGTTTTAACTTCTTCACGTGGCAGCGCTTTACTTGCACCAAACTGATTCCATACATTTCAGCTTCCACGCTAGCGTTTTTTTTCTTGAGTAGGTGTTATAACGCATTATTTAGGGCAATTAACCCAGAAGTCACTGTGTTTTTAAGTTGGAGACGAAAAAAAAATATGAAACGTAATATTCTGACACTGCACTATTTTCCGGGACCATTTAGAGATCATGCGTTTGTAAGGGCATAACGGCAAATCCCTGTCTCCAACCACTGCCTTGAAGAAATTATGAAAGCGATTGTAAAACATTCTGGCTCTATCCTTAATTTGTGTGTTCATGAATGGCCATAATAATGCAAAATATCATGTAAAATATAGACTTTGATTTATTCTTGCATTTTTTAAATTACTGTTTTAATAATTTCCCCAGACGGAGGAGAGTTTATACTAAGCTGTGAGCAACTGGTTTGGTCAGAGGACAGAGCAAAATATAATGCGTCTAAGCAATATTTGCACTAAGGCACATATAAAACAATTTACCATTTGCAGCGAATATTTGGGAATAACACTTACTAAGCCTACTAATTTCATAACGACTGCAGAGGATCAGACTGAGACGATAAGCTGAGTATACGTCTTGTGTATAATCCGTAATGAAAATTATCGTCAATATCAGCATTTCGATTAACAACCATGAGTACAAAATTCCATTCTCTGGTGGCTGTGGTGGACATGACAGCATTATACGGAACGCACTTTTCTGCACTACACAATGTGTTTTCCTTCACAGTATGTACATCCGCTTACAAAACATGTAAAATAGAAACACACTTTTAATCAAATTTATCATTCTGGATATAAACATTTATCAAAAATTTGCTGAAGAAAGTCGCATTTTAATTGGGCAAATAATTTCATAGTTTTGGAAGAAGACATTATTGTGCAGACCTCTCCAACTATTTTACAAATCCCAACACGTTCAGAAACTTTATTTTATTAACACCACTTCGGAAATATAATAATCCAAAAAGAAGCTCAGATAGGCTTCCGAGTTTCATAATACCTCACAATAATTTTTCTGCAAAGTTGTTTAATTTATTTTTGTAGGATATGTCTACAACTACTGGCGTGAAGCAGTTGGGTAATGGCCAACCTTGTGTCTTGTCTTTTAGGCGACTGGTGATGGTTCCAATTCTTTTTGCCAGCCATCCAGCTTGTGTGTTCCACAAATATCACGCGAATATGTGGTTGGGTTTTCGAAAATCGTCCCTGGATGTCTGAGCTGCTTTCGGTCTTATCCATGGTATTTTTGAGTTTTCTCCAGCATTGGGCTGGCCTAATGGCCCCTCAGCAGGAAATTCGCCAGACTAGGAAGTCTGGCAAATTTTCTGCCCAGCATCCAAATGGGGACTTCACCTTCGTTCAGGAGCAAGACATTTTGACTCACGCCTTATGAAGCAAAATATGCATGCTTCACATATGTTTCAAATACTAAATACATCAGATATTACTGATGCCAGCACTAAAAGCAGTCTCCTTGATGCTGTTTCTGGACCCCGAAAGCCGTTATAGTTTTTTCTCTTTTTGAAATTTCAGTGAGGATTAAGTCTTTTGATGATGTTTAAAGAATCGTATTTAATTGTCTTAAGATTTCATAGTTAGCTGATGAGTCTAAAGTTTAAGATCTCAACGCATTCTTAATAAACTCAAAATTCAGTTAACACGCAGAATAAATCTGATGCCTTTTTTTTATGATACTGTTGGAATACAGATCGAGGAAATTGATTTTTAACTTCAGATAATGGAGAAAACTTTCAAAAGAACCACAGTAACTAAGCAATCTACAATTCCATACCTAACCAGCTTTCTAAATAATTTGTTATTGATGCATTAGAGGGATACATATTACCGAATTTCGTGGTTGATGAGTAGACTAGTGTATTTCTCCATATATATGTGAGTTGAAATGGGTGCTTATTCTAAAAAAAAATTTTATTACACCGTATAGTAAATATACCAGCCTCATTTTCTTTTGTTAAGTGCATTTTACACTTCCATTTCAGTATGTGATTTCAATTCATCGTTCAGATTTCAAATATTATTACAGGACAGGAATTTGAAGGCCTAGCTTCATATGGCTTATAGAGTTTCATAATGACAAATTATTATTTCCGACGGCATTTTATAAGACCATGTAAGAGTTAACCGCCTCACCGACAAATTAGGCGAGTTTCACGTTTGTTTTTAGCAGGGTATCAGCATTATTACTATTAAACTTGTGTGGGAGATCCAGGATATATGTTACAAGACAATTTCTCAGCAGAGATGTTTCATATTTACCATGAAATTGTAATTGATTCGGGTTTGTTTTAAGTTATTACATTCAGTGATCGCAGTTTAAACGCTAAACGTGTTGGATGTGGCAAAATATTTGGAGCAGGCCTTCAGGATGTTTATTTGCAAAGAAGTTTTATTGTCTCGCTTGTCCATCAAGTTGGATTCATGATTTGGGCCTGAATTGAAAGGGCGTTACACAAAAAACATGTCTTACTCTTAAAGCTAAAATCGATGACAAACGGGGAATTTTCAGCTGACGGAAATAATAAAACATCTAGTCTGTGATCAAACGACAAATTCAAAGATATATGTGGTAATTCTAGAATAGGAAAAACAAAACAAAATAACTTAGTTAATACTGTGTTTTTATGTCCATATCAAATTAGTTTTTATATTGAAGATATGCATACAGTATTGACAGTTTTATCCAAATAAGAAGAAGAAAGGCAGCTAGCCCTGTAGTGATGGAAATTATTCATTTGGAGGTTGCGAAACAGAAATCTTTAAGGATAATCTGCACACCTGTTGAAGAGAACTGTACATTTTAAATATTATGTAGAAGTAAGTTTATGACAAATAGACTGATGCTGAACTCATAAAAAGTTATTGTGAAATGCTGAGAAATCTATGGTTTAATACGACTGAAAGTAGAGTTCCTGCACTGATATATGCAGTCAGGATATTGCTTTGTTTTTGCTGGTCTAGTAAAAGTCAGTACATTGACATTTATACACGCGTGAACTGTGCATAATCAGTTACACGAAGTTGCCTATCCCACGTTCTAGCGCAATGATCAGAGCATCAAGGAGAAACCTGCAGAACTTCAAGCTAGGTGATATTCAATAATATTGCAGATTCCTGTTCTTACCAGGGTAAAACTGTGTAAAATTTAAAAAATTCGGAAAACATAAATTCCTTCTTCAGTTTCAGAAAATGAATTCGAAATACAGGAGGTATTTTATTTTCCGTTGAATTTGCTTTAAGGACAACACGTTTTAAAAATGGATCAAAATCATTTTTCGAACTTCTTTCTTGGGGAGTTAGATAGCACAAGAGCCATAAATATTTAAACAACATGCCTCTATAAGAAACAGATTTTATATTTTGTACGATGCTTTTTTTTAGAGTAAATTTGTTGCTCGGGTAAACGTTTCTAACGCTCCTATGCTTTTAGTATACGTAGAACACATTCGTGCAGATAACATGACGTTAACAGATTACATCTACAATAAGCAGAACATTTTATATATTTACCAAAGTATAAGGAATACAGAACTTAGAAAAACAACTTCAACAAACAAATTTTCGTCAATTCATGTTAAAAACAAACATTACTCTTACGTTGTACATATGTCAATTGGAACGTGTTGGCGTTGTTCCCGTATTTCGGGATGTTTGCCAAATTAAATGATGAACCTTGTATACCTTTCTTTCGTGTTCCGTAACATAACACACATGATCCGAAACTGCGAAGATTAAATATTCTTTCCTTGAATCCAGTACTTAGAGCGATTTCCTAAGATACATATACTGTATTTATCCCAGCGTCTCTGAGTTTACATTCCGTTGAGCAAACATAACGACTTTCATCAGAGTCCTTATTAAGTTTAGGAACAGCTTCGTGTGAAGAAATATCAGGTTTCGTTTCTGTTATGTCTAAACGCGTTCTTCCACAAAGGCGTCATTGAAAAAAATCAATCAGCTCTTTGTTTTTACGGTGACTCTCGAAGTGAATGTTGGAAGACACGTTTTTCTTTTCAAAATTAACAAACATTCCGTTAAAGTTATTAGTTCGATTTTTTTGTCGGAATGATTAGTTAAATAAAATTTTTTACCCTGGGTGGCTCGAGAACGATGACAGATCAAATTATGTGTAATGTCCTTTTTCGTAATTAAAAACTGAGCTACATGAAATTATGAATTCAGTGATTTCTGATTTTATTTCCATCAGTGCTATCCTTTTCTTACGATGCAACTGTAATAAATATGTAGATATTAAGCCTATTTTCTTCTAGTTTGAAAAAAATTATGTGTGAAAAAGTCCACTTCAGTAATCTGATAATTGAATTTAACAACCTTGCTATTGTAAAATATTTTGGTTTTACGAGCGTTTTGTGGTTTACAGAGCTGATCTGAAGTGATGGCAGCTATTTGTTCCACCCGAGGTTTTTCGGTACTTCTAAATTCACTTATGACAAAGATAATTTTCTTAAATTTAACGACGCCGTCGGGATAATGGCATTTCAGGTAAAATGATATTTTTTGCAATACAAGAGTACGAAATTCAATGTTTCCTTGTTTTAATTTGCTACAAACTTTGTACTGCCACAGCTAAAAGCATCTGAAAAAACTAAGTATTTTCTGCTCAATGAAATTTTGAAAATGTTAAGCAGAGTAATACCTACATTTTGTTTTCTGCAACACCTCTAAAGCTTTTCCCCCTAAGAATAACGCTTTTTAAATGCATAATACTATAAAGAACTGAGACTTGAAGTTTCGAGCTTTTACATAAGATACCGTTTTTAATTTGTTTATTATTATAATGGTAGCTCAGAACAGGTTGTAAAAATGTAATCCACGCATTTTAGTTTTAAAATAAAAACTTTTTAGGATTCCTATATTGCAGCGTCTACAAGAAGACGAACAATAAAACTTATCGCTGTAATACTACTTCTCACAAGCAGAAGCAAATCAGAAATTTATTTCACACGCCTACAATATGCACCAGTTTGTCTATTTTCCTCCCAGAATGATAATTAACACAGCAATCAGACCTCTGAATTGACTGTATTTACTGTTCATCACGTAACATCAATCACATTAGAACACTTGAAAATTTCATGACCCTGGAGTGTGAATCGAACCCGCATCTCCCAATTACCATTCGAGCATGCCAACTATTACACACGCCCCAGGACGATAAACGCACAAGTGTTTGGGTGTTAAGAGCATCGGAATCCTCTCCGACAGCATTCTTAATCGAAGCAAACTGTGCTGCCATCTAGCGTTGTTAAGCACATCCCCAGTCGTTCAAGTATATAGTGTGAAAGAAATATTCTTCTTACAATACGTAGAAAATGCGTCGTGATAATTAACACAGCAATCAGACTTCTGAATTAATTGTATTTACTGTTCATCACTTAATATCAATCACACCAGAAGACTTGAAAATTTCATCGCACTGGAGCCGTAAAGCAGCACAGTTTTGCTTCGATTAAAAATGCGGTCGGAGAGGATTCCGATGCTCTTTACGCTCCGATACTTGTGACTTTGTCGTCCTGGGTGGTGTAACCGTTAGCATTCTCGGACAGTAATCGGGAGATGCTGGTTCGTTTGCCGCTTCAGGGCGAGGAACAAGTTTTCTGATGTGATTGATGTTACGTGATGAACAGTAAATACAGTCAATTCAGAGAAATCTGATTGCTATGTTAATTATCATGATGTATTTTCCACGTATTATGGTAAGTATATTTCTTCCACGCTATATTCCTTCCCTAAGACAGAGTTACTGGGATTAGATCGACACTGGTCATTTTGAAACGATAATTTAACACCTCAAACTCAGAAAAGAGCTGTGACGCAGTACTTTTGTCTATTAACCCTTTAAGCGGCCAATGTAACTGGAACCCAAAAGTTTCCCGAATTTCCCTGCGCTTCTTAAACAGAATTGTTCTCATAACGACCGAGTTATACGAAAGCTACGGCAAAACAATTCCTTTCCCTGGTTCATCTTAGAAGTATCGACTATAAATCTGTCGCTGGTTGTAAGTGCTCCTTTACAGTTTTTAGTCTTACAGTTGTAGTCCTTTATTCTCAGTACCATTACAAAAGGAATAATTTAAAAGGAGTAGACCCCCGGACACGGACATTATGCCACTGGGTAGAGCAAAGTAACTCAAACAACGTTTCTCTTCTTTCTTAGGTTCAACTTCCTTTTTATGTAACAATATTAGCGGAAAAGGTAATCAGGAAGGAAGAAGTAATGACAATCATATCCCCGAATGACAAACCTAAACTAAAAGCAACGCTTTCTGCTGAGCAGGTTCACTTGTTCCTGTCGCGTTCGGCCAACTTCTTAGCAAAAATATTCCATCGAACTGATTTCAGCGCATTATGTTAACTACGAGTTAATTCGTTCCAGCCGGTTAAAACTGGTTTGGAAAAGAACCCGAGCCCATTAAACTATTCTTCCTCTATACATCAAGGGCCATGCATAGAACTAAAAACTTAAATAGGTAAAAAAACAATTGTCCGTTTCTTTTGGAAATACTGTAGAAGATGGCGACTTTTAACATCTTACCAGCTACCTGAAAATTGGATTCTCACTCAATAACGATAATTGTTATACGACTTTGCTATACGTTCTTACATATAATATCAAGTTAAAATGTATTCGTTGAACATGCGAAAAACATTTAAAAATCCATGAAAGAAATGCTCTTTAAATTACAGTGAATAAAGGGTGACCTTAAATATCCGTTTATTAGGCGCACAATATTAAACGGATAATAAATCCTGCTTCAACATACAGCCTACGAAAGCCATCCTGAGGAGAGCGAAATTTTAGCAGTTCTTGAGTTCATTTTGCATCTAATAAACTTGTAATTCAGACAATGTTTATTAAGTTCATGTGATTAGTACTAGTATATTTTCTCCTGTTATAACAGAAATGTTATCAGGAAAGAAAATCGGATTGAAGAAAATCGGATTGTCATCATCAAAATTTGTAGAAATGCTATGTTTTGGTTTAGTTTTTCATTTGAGGAGTTCTCGCGGAACTTGCAACAGTCAACCTTGCATTGTTTGTCATTGATGATATGTGGTCCGTATATTTATTACTTTTAAAATTCATGTTGGGAAACAATGAACATCGCAACACCTAGAGGCAGTATTCTACTTGTGTGTGTTAGGAGTTTACTTCGCTTCAGTTAAGGTACGTGATTCCTGTTAGTGTATCTGTTTCTTAACTGCCCTTCACAAAACGGACGATGTTTCCAGATTGGAAACTTTATTATACTGAATAGAAGTAAAACGAAAGACTGAAGGGAAATAACGAAAGATTACTCAATGATAGAACGGAATGTGTACGAAAGAGGAAGCGAACGAAATATACGAAAAAAGAAGCCAATAATTTAATTCAAATTGGCAGACAGAGCACACCAACAAGGTCAAGTACTGAACTTCATAGGTGATCCCAACAAGTGAATGTACATCTTGAAAATAAAATAGAACACTAAATTAAATACATCAAATAAATGTGTAAAATTATGCCAATATAAAGAAGATTAATATTATACCATTAATAGGGAAACTTTAAGTATTTATGTGCAAGCTACGGAGATAAGTTACGTCGACGAAATTTGAAGAAACTGTTCTGAGCTACATAATGAATTGGTGAGAGATCAGTTAAATCCATTTGTTTCTCACGGAGCTCACAGATTTAAAATACACAGTCAAATTATCACACATTGTCCGCATTATGTACATAACTGATAAACAAAATATAATACACTGACAGAAAAAAAACCCAACACCAAGAAGGGGTTGTGTTAGATAAACGACAGTTGGTAGGGGGTGAGAGTACATCTGTAAGATGACGTCTATGCAAATTTCGCGGTCGGCGCATACGTGTGGCGCTAGTAGCGCCCTCGGAACATGCAAAGCAGGTTTGCTGTAAATACGCGCTGTAACGTTCGTGAGCGTTAGTTATCATTGAGATTCGACGTAGGGTGTTGATGTTAGTCAAGAATGGCTACGAGAAGGTGGATTTTCTTTCCGCAATATTGCAGAACGACTTGGCAGGAATGTAGCCACTGTGCATGATTGTTGGCAGCGGTGGTCAAGGAAAGGTACTGCCTCAAGAAGACCGGGTTCTGGCCGGCCACGTGGCACTACTGAGAGGGAAGACCGCCGTGTACGGCGTATGGCCGTGGCGCATCGTACTGCGTCTGCGGCAGCAATTCGAGCTGCAGTTGCCACCACAGTGACACAACGAACTGTTACAAATCGGTTACTTGAAAGGACAGCTCCGTGCCAGACGCCCTGTAGCGTGCATTCCACTTACTCGTAACCACTGCCGTTTGCGACGTCAGTGGTCTCAAGCTAGAGTTCATTGGAGGACGGAGTGGATATCTGTTGTATTTTCTGATGAAAGCCGGTTCTGCCTGGGTGCCAGTGATGGCCGTGTGTGTTGGTTAGAAGGAGGCCAGGTGAGCGCCTGCAACCAACCTGTCTGCGACCGAGACACACTGGACCTACACTACACCTAGAGTTATGGTCTGGGGAGCAATTTCTTATGACAGCAGGAGCACTCTCGTGGTTATCCCACGCACCCTGACGGCACAGCTGTACGCCGGTCTGGTGATTCAACCTGTTGTGCTGCCATTCATGAACAGCATTCCAGGGGTGTTTTCCAACAGCATAACGCTCGCCCGCATACCGCTGTTGTAATCCAACATGCTCTACAGAGTGTCGACATGTTGCCGTTACCTGCTAGATCACCAGATCTTTCACCAATCGAGCACGTATGGGACATCATTGGACTACAACTCCAGCGTCACCCCAACCAGCATTAACCGTCCCTGTATTGACCGACCAAGTGAAACAAGCATGGAACTCCATCCCACAAACTGACATCCAGAACATGTACGACACAATGCATGAACGTTTGCGTGCTTGCATTCAACATTCTGGCGGTTACACCGGTTATTAATGTACCAGCATTTCACATTTAAAATGGCTCTTCTCGCGCTTACAATAAGCTGTGATCTTGAAACCTTAATCGATTAAATATGTTACCTATACAAATGTATTGCCGCCATTTCATTCCTCTACAACAATTTTTTCGTGGTGTTGGGATTTTTTTCCGTCAGTGTATGACAGTGAGGTACTAGGCCAAACGTTTGAGGGATCAGCTTTTTCTTTATCATTGCCAGTTCATGTCGGCCATGACTAAAATATTTCTGCGATTTTTTCTGGCTTACGAGGGGAAAAGAACGAGAGAGAGAACTAAGTATTCACAAAAATTAGTCATTTCTGAAAGCATATATTATTTCTTATTTACGTCTCTTTCTGAGCTATTAGACTGCTATATGCCGAATGATGTACTGATCCTATTTTATACAAACTCCAGGTAAAAAACTTCTCAAATATTCAAAAGAAAATGCGAATGATGAAAATGCCTTTTTTGTCTTGAATAGGAGAAAATATTCCGTCAAAAGCATTATTTTGGTTTTCTGTTTGCCCTTTTCTGTATGATATTCAAGCACAGAATACCTCAACTGACCCTAAATTAAGACCCCTAGAAAAGGGATGAAATCAGTGACTTTATAACAGACATGATGACCATATTATGCCTGAGGCTAGGGTAGGGCATATCTGTTGCCTGCGAGGAATACCTTGAGCGATGGACTGCTGCTGTGCCAGAAGACTCGCTATTTGGTATGCAGAATGCTCCGACAGAGTAAAAGTCAAGAACGGAGCTTTGAGTTGAATGAAAACAAGCAACGCGTGACAAATGAATTTAAAGCTGAGACAAGCAAGTGATTCAGCAATTCGTGAACTCAGGTTGTGGTTTTGACGAGATCTGTTGCAATTAGTTGTGTATGAGCACAATTTGAAAAATAGCCTCTTTTTGGCCATTAACGCAAAAGTAGCCTACGTATGAATAACTCTATTATGAGTACCAATGCGCAGATGCTACAAGCTGTAGAAGTCTTCTACATTCAAATTAGATCCACTGGTTTCACCAAAAGATAAGAACTGGGCACCCTATGAACAAAAAATTAAAAATTCATGGTCAGCCCGGACATTTCGGTCCAGCAATACGAGGAGTTAGAAGATGGTTTCCTGCTGGACGAAAGTTCGAATGTAGATTGTGCGTGAACACAAGTTTGCAAACGGTGTTGTTTTTGTTTTGTTTCGCAGATTTGACCACTGTGATCTACGAAGGCACTCTACCTTACTAAGAGCCAACGTACAAGAGAATAGAGAAAGGACAAAACCAGAGAAAACGGACGAACACACAATCCTTCGCACACCCAAAACTAGAACCACGGCCCAGCTGAGATTTAGGGGAAAGTGCTTTCGGCAACGGGGGCTAAGAAATACAGTCACTGTGTACGAAGTTCAAAATGGCCTGTGCGAGAACATATG
This sequence comes from Macrothele yani, assembly GCA_039090855.1. NCBI lineage: Eukaryota > Metazoa > Arthropoda > Arachnida > Araneae > Macrothelidae > Macrothele > Macrothele yani. The sequence continues at coordinate 162,460,499 of CM077029.1, read as the reverse complement.
CTCAAATTCAAAATTGTCTACGTGTGAACACAAATTCGGTAACAACCTCTATGTAATCTGAAATCCAAAGTGGGCAATGTGTGAACCAGAATTTGAAAACAATCTGCACATAAATCCAAATTAGAAGTAGCCTTTGACATCACTTAGAAATATATACGGGAAACCAAGGTCAAAGTTGGATGCGTCAACGAAAGTTAGAAAGCAATGTATGCTTGAAATCGCATTTACTTTATGCAATTCAGCTCCGACGGTATTCTGCATGTGCGCCTGAGTTCAAAACTGCACATGAACTACACCACTTGGAAAGTAGGAACACTCACTAAGTTTAAATTTTGGTGAAGTTTTTTGTTGAGGGGAAATTCCGTGAGCCAGATTTATTTTGAAATAAAAATCGTTAAGGGAATGAAACTGAGAACACTGTCCATTATGTACCCCTAAAACTGAATTCCGCGTATGTAGAAGTAATTTTTTGTTTGTTTCAAGGTTTAACAATTTCCCTTTGCAAAACTAAGGGATATAATCATTAGCCTTCCCTAATTTAGGGCAACCTGTCTCTGGGAAGAGAGATAGTACCATAAGACAAACAAACTCCTCATTCGAGCCACGAATCCAGTCTAAATGGAGTGACTAATCGGAAACCTCACCACTGGACCAATGGGTCGCGTGTGTAGAAGCGTAGGAAGCCCATATGTTCATTTCAAAGTGTTAATCAATTTATTTTAAATGCATTAAGTGAATTAGTTCAGGAAGTGGTGATTTGAAAATTATGTCACTCGTAGGTTTCATACAATGTGTGCATACTGCACATACGCTGTATTTTGAAAGGGGTGAACTAGGTCTGAATTAAACACAATCGCAAACGTAAATCTCAATCATAGATGTTACACCAAGCTGAAGAAAACAATGCATGTGGAGAATAATCAATACGAAGAAGGAAAACAGGCTCCAATAGCTTACGCGATATGTGGTTTTCATAAAATTCCATATGGGAGATACTGGATCGGACGTCGCAATCCGGAGATACACGCGCCGAAAGTTCCATCGTCACATCAGGTAAGAATACAGTAATTGGATATCACTTACCCAATCACTTTGACAGAAAACCAGTATTTTACTGATGTTATCACTACAACATAAATGGCAAAGCACGTGGATTCATATCATATTACATCAACATGTGTTCAAAATGACTACCTGGTAGTGCGGAACAGGCGGCAACCTGCGGAGGAATAGACATATGCACGCGTTGCAGCATAGCAAGTGTTACAGTTGTGATGGCCGCGTATAAGGTGGCCACTAGGTCGTACAGGCTGTTGATCGGCCTTCGATATAGTAGTTCATTTCGATGACTCCAAAGGAAGACGTCCGATGGGTAAAGATCCTTTGTCCTAAAAGGCCATGCCAGATGACCACCTCGGCCAAGCCATCGACCGGGATATTCTATTTCCAGCGTAATGCGCCGGTGCTACATCATGCTGGAACCATAGATTGCTGAGAACCTACGTCTTTCAGTAAGACCCGCAAAACATCACGTAGGGACACCATGTAATTGGCAGCTGTGATACGTTCGGGAAAAGTTATGGTCCCACTATGATATTGGCCACAACACCACACCAGATATGAACACTCCACCGGACATGATGTGCGTGTTCACGTGTTGCATGCTGATTATCCGATGCCCGAACACGTATATTATGGGTATTTCAGACACCCTGACTTGTAAACTTTGCTTCATCAGTCCACAAGATCCGGCAGATGAAACTATTATCGGCAGCATGTTGCTGTATCAGCCATTCACAGTATGCCTGTCTTCGCGGTTAATCCTATGGTGATAGGCATTGCACCCTTGCGAAGTGATATGGATGCAGGTCTTCGTCGTGTAGAACGGCAAGTACGGTACTTTGGTGCACAACTAACTGTTGCGTGATCGCGCTGCTACTGGTCTTTGGCTTCTCCTCTAGTATGGCGTCCTCGAAGGATGGTGTTTTCACAGTGGGTCCAGCGCCCCTGTCTGCACTTGGACATGGTGAAACGTTGCCTGTGTTGTGCATTTGAGCGTCAAGCTGCCGTATGACGTGATGCTGCGGGTGCCGTCGTGCCGGATATCGCTTGCTTTAATCCCTTGCTGCACGCAATGCTGAACCATGGCATTCCCCTAGTAGGAGATACATGTCAAAATACTCTCTCAAACTGTACGACATATCGCTACACACACTACCGGCAAATGTACCAAAGCAGTATGATCTTAGCTGCTACCGTGGCCTACCCTTTTAAACCCCTACCTGCAGTATCGCGCAGGCGTACAACTGATAGTTTCACGCCACCACGTCCTTCGAATTTGCATAGCCACCTAGAGCCACCTTTTTAAATGTTGATTGCCTTGTAATATGTGCGTTTGTATAGCAATCTACGGCGCTCTTAATCAAAGATGTGCGTCACCGGGTGTGACGTCACAAAACTTTCAGCACGTATCTCTCAGGAAATGCGACGTCTGATCGAAAAGCGGACAAACGTTTTCGGCTTCTTTTTCCATGAGGAATCGTCCGGTAGGTTTATTGTACGGTCGATTCTGATCACCCTTTTTTTTTAAACCTCGACTTTTTTTCAGAAATGAGCAGTATTCAGACAAAATATCGAGAAAAACTTGAAATAAAAACTAGTGTAAATCGGGAAGGAAACATTTAATTCTGAAAATGTGAAGAGAGGAAGACTTCTACTTAAGACTAAATTTAGCTAGGAATATTTTAATTTTCCGGAAAATAGGAATAAGTGCAGTAACGTGTGTATGTGTAATTAGTATGCCTGCTAGGAAGTGAATAGATTTTCCTAAAACACAGGGAACAAAATGAATAAAAATTGAATAAAGCATATTCGAGGGGAGTACAAGTTGTTATGTAACGACAGCACACATACAGAGGTAAAAATTATCTATGGGTCTGTTTTAATTACATAGCTGTTCGATTTCTTTTAACTGGGATGCAAACATAATAAAATGATCCATGGTTCTGGTTGAAAAACCTCAAGCAATATCAATATGTATAAAGAAAGTAATATCAATAAGTTTAAAGAAAGCGAAAGCAATGGGGAATAGCACATAAACATAATTTGACACATCTCCTGATACGAAACCTAAACAGTTAAAAGATTCATGAAAATAATTAAACTTACATAGGTATCGTGTTCGTTTTTCGATTCGAAGGGTAAATATCTTGTTTGCCAGCTCTTTTTTAATCGACATAGCCTCACGACATCAGTTACTTTTTTCTGTCTTTAAGAGGCTTCCTTCAAAAACAAACAAAGACTAGCTGAGTAAATAACTTTGAATTCGTGATCAATAAACGCATTCGAAAACAAAATGCATTGCTCTGTAAATATCGTCTAAATCTAGGCAAACAAGAGTAATCAAATAATAAAGGGTTAAATAGCTCAATATTTAAAAATTGTGTCAACAAATGCCCAGAACGCAAAACCAGAAGTGCAAATAGAAATTACTACAACACCAATACACTGCGCAAAATATTCCTGCTACTTTTACCACAAGCAGATGTTGATAACCAAATGATTACGTTATTTGTACACAGTACGGCCATTTGCAAAAGTTTAAGACCACCTGTTGGTATTAAGGAATTTCTGCCGATTGCGTCACATAATGTCTGTATTACTCAACTTCCGGTAGGTGTTGCATTGTCCTACAGCGGCAGATAGAATTGGGGGAAGCGTGCGAGCTTCAGTTTGCTTCTGGTTTTCATGCTGAGAGGTTTTGTTCGTATTTTCTACATAGCGAGAAATGGGCGATAAAGCGTCGATAAGTTTACTTAGAGGGGGGACTTTATATCATGATGGACACTCCGAACGTGACATAAGCAGAAAGGTGAATGTGAGTAAAACTGCTATTTATAATACGATCATGAAATATCGAGATACAGGTAAATTTAGTGACCGAAAGAGAAGTGGACTTCCAAAAAAAACCAACCCCACGTGATGATAATATCATAAGACTAATAGTTATGCGATATCCGAGGAGTTCGTGCAAGAAACTCAAGGCCTTTCTAGATTGAAAAGGGTCTGATATTAAGTAGTATCAGCACTGTTTCCCGACGTCTTAGCAAAAATTTTGGATTAAAGTCTTATAAACCTGCACATAAACCTAGACTCACCTCTTTCATGAAAAAGAAGACTCCAGTCTGCGAAACGTCATCAATCGTGAATGCTGAAAACTGGACGCTAGTTCTTTTTCCGATGAATCAACTGTGCATCAAATTGAATTACGTGAAGCACATGTTCGACGACCAAAAGGCAAAAGGTTTGATGAAAAATGCACGGTTAGCATCGTGAGACATTCGCCTAGTCAGACGATATGGGGTGCTATGTCAGCATCCGGTACTGCTTCATTATCTTTTTTGCCGGCAGGCACTACCATGACTGGCCCTTTTTATGAGGAAATGTTATGTGAGAAACTGTTAACTCATACGCAAGTGCACGGATGCGCAATCATTATGAATGATGGTCCTCCATGCCACACATCAAAGACAGTAAAGGATTACCTGCAGAGAAAAAACATAACTGTGCTTGACTGGGTCGGTAATACTCCACATCATAAATTTGTGGAAAATTGCAAAAGACAATGTAGCAGAAAAACAACCATCAAACTCCAAAGCTTTGATTAACGCGATAAAGTACGTCTGGTGCAAAGGAATTTCCTGTGATTACTACAAATCCCTCATTGAGAGTATGCCACATCATATTCTGTCCGGTATAAAAAACAAAGATGGCTACACAAAGTATGGATTGCAGTCTTTTTCTGTTCTAAAGAATGTAAGAATTGATCTGTGGTGTCATTTTTTCAAATATCTCTGACTACAGATACTTGTTTCTTTGAAAATCTTAAATTTCAATAAATTGAACAGGTGGTCTTAAATTTTTGCAAATGACTGTAACATTCGACCGTAGATTTACCACGAACAAAATGGCAGAGGGAATGTGCATAACAAATTTCATTCAGTTAGGAGCCGAACCAGAAGGTAAATCATGGCTGTTGCCGAAACTTTATCCCTACTAAAACACGTGCTTAATAAAATCAATGAGTTATCGAGTATGTAGTTTATGTTAATTTATTTTCTTAAATGAAACTTTAGTTGGATACGTGAATTATTTACCAGTTAATGCTGCTTCTCACCAATCAACGCTTCATAACTGTAAATGAACTGCAATTTATAAAACATCAAACAAAATTCACAGTTTCTGTTTGTAAACAAAAATTGTTTGACTTTGCGGTTGGCGTGGGACAAACAAAAAGGACTTCCTAGGTACAATAATGCCCCATAGATTGTAAATACGGATAGTCCCCATATCATAGATTTCCTGATCAGTCTGCGACAGATATCATGGTTCCACAAAATAATCTGCGGGATGGCCAATGGACAAGATAACTGCTAGAAGCAGGAAACGAAAATTTGTGCAGGTAGAAATAAAAACAACCAACAAAAAAGCCTTACCTAGGTACTACAATAATTGGAATGATAACTACAATCCAGAACATTTTGCCCTCTGTGCTTAGAATTTTCCTCCATTTTCAAGCTGAAACGCCAAAACATTATGGAATAAAATTATATTTAACAATACAGAACATAGAAGCAATCTCTTAACCTAAGAATATCTCTACCTGTACAATATATTTACATTAAATTTTGAAAGCTTATGTAAGTTACATCCACTAAGACATAAAATCAGTAATCAGATGTATGGATCATCACATATTGCGCTTACCTTATTTTGGCTTCAGTCCTTCTGGTTTGCAATAGTCTGGCGTAAACATACTCATTACATTTCAGTTCAAACATGCTACTTGTCTGATGTCCACTGTTTTCCCACACCATTAAAATATATTCAATGTTCAAAGTTCAACATGAACAACAGCAGAATTCTAAAAGAAGGGGGTGATGAGTTAAAATAACTCGATACTGTTGTTAAGACTACATTACATCGGTGCAACCAGAATTTCAGCAGTTGAGATATTTCACTGTTCAATGCCAAGTTATTGTGAAGTATAACAATGTTGACTTTTTTAATTTTGATACTTCATAATAACTTGGCATTGAACAGTGAAATATCTCAACTGCTGAAATTCTGGCTGCTTCGATGTAATCTAGGCTTAACAACAGTCTCGAATTAGTTTAATTCATCACCTCCTTCTTTTTGAATTGTGCTGTTGTTCGTGTTTGTTCAACAACTATGAACATTGAATATCTTTTGATGGTGTGGGGAAACAGTGGACACCGGACAAGTAGCATATTTGAACTGAAATGTAATGAGAATGTTTACGCCAGACTATTGCAAACCAGAAGGACTGAAGCCAAAATTAGGTGAGCGCATTATGTGATGCTCCATATGCCTGATTATTGATTTTATGTCTCACTGGATGTAACTTACATAAGTTTCAAAATTTAATGTAAATATATTGTACATGTATAGATATTCTTAGGTTCAGATATAAATATTCCATTATCATCGAAGTCAACTTGTCTTTTCTTGGCTCATGCACTACAACATGTGTAACAGTGCTATAGAGGACTTTGTCCTAATATACATTGCATATCTCCCACGTATTTTATTTTCCAAATATATATGTGTATAGACTGAACTTCTACTAAACCCATAGAAACAATCTCTAGAAAAAAATATAAATACGGGAGAAATCTTCGCTCCGTCCTACTTCCGTTTTCGAAATATTTTCTTCATTTTCGATCTCAAAGTAAACACTTACGTCCGTAATTAAATGATGTTTAAACAATTGCACAGTTCAGGGAAAACACCGCGGGGAAAAAATCATTACAGGAGAAAATATCGCTGATTTTAGCTTCTCTTGCCGAAAGTTTTACCTCCATTTCAAAATTAAGGGAGAAAGTTTCGCTCCGTCCATCTTTCGGAAAATGTTCATCCATTTTCAATCTTAAATACATATGTTTCGTTATAAAATGATATTTAATAACCGTACGAGGCAGAGGGCACATCGCGAGAAAATGAATTTAATATTACAAGACTTCCTCTAACTTCCATTTTCGGAAATTCTTGCCTCTATTTTCAAACTGAAAAACAAACATTTAGGAAATAAAATGACATTTAACAACAATTCTGGGTACAAGAAAATAAAATTATGATTACGGGAGAAATATTCACTCCGAATTCCGTCTTTCAAAACTTTCTAACAGCTTCTGTTTTTAGAAAGTTTTGAAAGACGAAATTCCGTCCGAAAACGGAAAACGTGCACTCGTAAAAGGATGTGCTCATAAGAGGATTTAAAAGGGTTCTGTGAATAGCATTTTTTGTCTGCGGGACCAAAATAAAATTTGCAGTGTACGTCGCTCTTCACCCCGATTCTGCTACCAGGCAGACAGTGAACGTTGTAAATAACACTGTACTTTTGAATTGCTCCCAGAGAGTGCATAATTTAAATCTTGAACCTTCATTATCATTTTATTTATTTGTTGGGAAATATATCATATGACGATTTGTTTTGAGAAGAAAAGTACGTACTAATCACAAATTATCTTACATAAGTTAGCTTGCAATGCCTTGAAACTAAATTAAATTAGGCATAGTATTTTACAGACAATGAAAAAGATTGATAGGAATAAATGATCTCATTTCATACAAAAGGAATGGAAGTATTTCGAAGACATCAAAAAGTCAGAACAGTTCTCCTAGAAAGAAACAATAGGAAAGAAATGTATTTTCAATATTTTGCTTGTTGTATAAATCCTGTTATTTATCAATTAGATATTGTCCTTTCAATTATGATAGACGCTATTTATTTTAATTTAAGTATCATGTCAAAAATATTCAAATAAATATCATATAACCTCGTTAAATTAATGCCCAAATATTTGAATCACAATTCTTTGTACATAAATGGGAAGGAATATTCATAATGCTAATACAAAACTCATGTTTATCATTTTTGTTTTGAAGTGGATTATCTGAAAAAATCACACCAAAATACACATTACGAAATTTATGATCTGTTTCTTCTCATTACCGAAAATATTGTATCAAATGCAGAGAAAAACAAGCTGCAACCGTTAGCAGTTTTCCTTCGGTTTTGTATTGCTAATTTTATTAACATGAATATTTCGGCCAAACTAAAACTGTTCAGAACTCTGTAAATAGTGAAATGCGTACTTAATTTTGATATGTTCATTTAGAAGCATTTTCATAGAAAGCGCCTTTTAAATATCGCGGTCAAAACTGAAAATATATAAAAAAAATGAACAAATCATGCATGTGTATTCTGAGGCTGTACAAAGTTAATTCTTGATTTCTTCATTTTTAGAACAATAAACTCTTCTAACTTTCAGTTTCGTAATGATGCTTTCATGTGCACCACAGCCTGTATAAATGCTATTTTCCGTTTACATACCCGCAAAGTCCTTTGCTTTGGTACTTATAAAAATCAGTACCTTCAATATATCCTCGTACATCATCACATGTAACAATTAGGTATTCCTTTGTTTTTATCTACACCATGAAAACACCCACATTGGAAGGGAACTGGGCATTAAAAACATATACGTCTTCGGCAACGAGCATCGATTCATAATAAACAAGCTTAGACAACTCGGTATATATTTGATAAAACTCTTTTTGTACGGTTGTAATCTTCTTTTATCACATTATAAAACGTCCACTTCAGTTTTGAGCAACACCACTATATCATATGTATAGACGGTACACTTTAATGTATACATAATATATACTCTTTATTGTTCACGCTAAGAAGACATGATGCAAACGTCGTTAGATGAAAGGAAACTTTACCAAGCTTTAGTAGCACATGTTCATGCAGATGTTCTCAAAGCTGCTGGGTTATAAATTCTGGCAATGTGTAGAGCACCACATCATGGAAACTTATTTCCATTCTTTACTGTAACAAAAGGAACTCCTTTCTTACCACTTACTAAATAAAGTGCACCGCAATGATAAAATCTTGCTCCTGTTTTTTTTTTATCGTTCTTGTTGTGGAACATAAACCTGTCAGATATCCATATTTGTTCGTGTTACGAAACACAAACTTACCGAACATTTTCTTTGAGATGTGCTTTCTCAATAAAGCTCGGCATCTCTACTGTGTGAGGCATTCACAAAGTTCTCCTTCATTGATAAATGGAGATTTGGGAATTGTAGAAGTGAGGTAGAAGAAAGTCACACTTCTGTGGCTGTGGGTTCTCCATCACTTCCCATTCTGGAAGAAGCAGCTGCAATGGTCTTTATCTGTGCTGCAACTGGTCTGTAATATGCAGCTGCTTGGTCATACATCCACGGCTGCGGCGGACCGTTCTTCCATTCTTCCATTTCTGATGGCGTGACGTCTCTTCTGGCGTGGTCTATGAGATCTGGACCTTTTTCTTCTGAACATTTTTCTGGATGAAATGTCGACACTCTGGTGTTCCTAACAGCATTCCTGTCGTCCTCTCTCATGGGTATAGAACTAGGCTCCATGTTCATTTTCATCCCTTCGGCATCAGCAACTTCCATTTCAGAGCTCCCATCGCCTCTTTCGCGCTCTGGTCCCCCGACCTTTCTGATGTCGCCCTTCTTACGTAAGGTGTCTGAGAGTTCATGGTGCAAGCGAACATGGATATCTTCTGGTGGCACTGGCATTGGGATTGGAATAGGACTTCTAGATCGCTTTTCTGCCATCATCTGTTGTTGTGCTACCATACCCTGTGTCGGGTTGACGTGTATGCCGTCCCATTCTACTTCGGCATGAGGTATATGATCTTGAACCATCCAAACTTGGGGAGATACTGTGGTGTCTACCATGACTGGGTCATAGCGGTCCAACTCGTTCGTCGGAATACCCTCGTATTCGCCTAGTCTTTGCGATTTTCCCATTGGATTCATCCCCACGAGTTTCAAATCCGAATCCTCTTGCGGGTCTTTCTGGGCCGTTGGATCTGCAGAATTGCAAATCTTATGATTTGCTTCAATGCGTTTTCTCTGAGAGCTCCTCTGCCTTTTCCTATGACAAATAAAAAGAACAACTGATAAAATTACAAGGACGATTACTGCGCCAGCTACCATCCCTATAGCCAGACCAGCCATAGAGTTATCACGGTCTTCTTCTTCTTCCTTAACTTCTTGGGGTTTTTCTTCTTCGATTATTCTGACTCCAGTGACCGGCATTCTCGAAACCATAAGTGTAAAATTTTTTGCAAGTTTTCCAGCAGTGTTTTCAGCGATACAAGTGTAAACTCCGGCATTTGGCTCCTGTACGGACGAGATCATTAGTCTGGATATCTTTTCTCTGTCAGTGTATTCTGTCATCACAAACGTCTGCATGGGAGAGATGCCACCTGATAAGTTTGCAATAACTCTCTCACGCCACAGCCACAGAATAGATGGAATTGGGTCACCTGCTACCTTGCACTCCAGCGTTATGTTGGAACCTTCGAACACATTCATGGCACTGGACGTGTTTAGGAATGTAGGAGCGCAAGCGTAATCCTCGATGTTTACATCGTTCCATATTCGATTGCGTAACCGAATTGGTCTGTAACAAGTTGGAGGTATGTAAGGAACATTGTTTTCATCTAACCACTGCCGTAGCCCGCGAAGTTCACAGTCACATGTCCATGGATTTCCATCAAGACTTATACCGTGTAAGTTTTGGAGGGGTATCATGGTTTTTGCGTGTACTGTCTGAAGCTCATTGCTGTCTAATTTTAGAACTTCCAGCTTTTCGAGACCTTCAAAAGCTCGCGCGGCAACTGTATCGATTTTGCAATTACTCAAGTCCAAAATGATCAGAGTCTTCAGTTCAGAGAAGGCCTGTGTTGGAACGACAGTAAGAGGGTTTCCATTCAGAAATAGGTGCCTGAGGAGAGGCAAGTGTCGAAAAGCGGCGGTTGGAATGGATGCGATGAGGTTGTCACTTAAATCTAATTCGATCAAATTAGAGATGCGGTTCAAGGCGAAATCGTCAATGTACTCGATCCCACATTTCGCTAAATAGACCTTCTGCAGGTTGACCAAACCAGCATTAAGAAAGGCGTTGGGCGGCAGAATAGTAAAGTTGTTTTTCGTAAGATTCAGGACTTGGACATCCAAGTCGATTCCCAAAGGAATCTTTTCAAATCCAACGGAATGGCATTCGGCAGTCGGTTTTCCCTTCTTCCAAATGCAGTTGCACTTTGGATTGCAAGAGAATCCGGAGTTGCGTTCCACAAACATGCACAGTAGAAGGCAGCAGACAGTAGCGTGCCACGCTACTAAATGGCAAGTCGCCATGACTGAATCCAGATTAGGTTAAATTGGGTGACGTAAAAACTGTCACCGATGCCACCTGCAAGAAGAAAGTCTTTCGTCCATGCTCGTGGAGGATATGTACCCCGCCGTCTTCATCACGAAAAGAATCTAGTAATTCAACTTTTTTTCATTTGTCTGGTTACATCTGAAAAAGAAATACAAAAAGAAACAACAGTTAAATTGTATCAGAAATTTTTGTTCTGAAACATGCAAATGCAATGCAATAGTTTTTGTTGATTCAATATAAACTTGCATTTCAGAAATTCGTTTAAAGGATGGAGACATTTCACTCATGTGAAGATGTCTAGATATCTGCATGCTTGACAACTTACAAGTAGCATTAACTTTCGCATTGTTTTACTAATGGATGTATTATAAAATGCAAATAATTAACTATACGGAACGCTTTTGTGGATTCCATCAAGATGAGATCAGAATCTTGTTGTTTTTGGCCGCCCCAGTGGCGCAGTGGTCTAAGCGATGCCCTCTGATCGTTCGTCCGTAAGGGTCCGGGTTCGAATCCCGGTGAGGCATGGATGTTGTGTTTGTCTTACGGCACTGGCTCTTTCCCTTCCCTGGAACCAGTGACCCTAAATTAGGGACGGGCGACTGCTTATAGCCCATTGAGTTGCTCACGGTGGTCGTTAAACCTCCAATCAAAAAAAAAAAAAAAGAATCTTGTTGACTATACCAATAAAAGTACTCTGTATGTAGATCTCTTGCTGAGATCTCCCACATTTTCAACGACGTCGTTCCACAAGTATTATTAATTCCATTTAACCATCTTACACTTTCTCTTCTAACTATTCACGGCATAATTGATTTTTTTAATTCCTTAGACAGTCAATTATCTGCAAGTAAGAGTTACTCAAAACATCACAGACTGCGAGAAGAACGAATAGTCTGCAAGAAAAATTTCAAATACTTCGGAAATCCGAATTATTTTAAATAGTTCTTTTTTTAATTTCTGAGACAGTTACTGAAAATTCCACAGATCGAGAAAAGCGAATAGTCTGCAAGGAAAATTTCAAGTACTTCAGAAATTCGTATTATTTTTGAAGTACATCAGCCATTACTTGCAGATTATTGTCTCAATGCAGCAGCTGGAATTGACTGGATTGAGTTCCGATTGAGACGCCCCAGAGGCGCAGTGTTCTAAGCAATGGCTTATGATCATTCGTCCGAGGTTCGTCCGGGTTCGAATCCCGGTGAGGCATGGATGTTGTTTGCATTACGGCACTGGCTCTCTCTTCCTTCCCTGGAGTCAGTGGCCCTAAATTTGGGACGGAAGACTGCTTATAGCCAATTGAGTTGTTCACGGTGGTCATTAAACCCCCAAACAAAAACAAAAAAGTCCCAATTCTTTTGTTTTCCTCCCAGTTAATCGGATTTTGAATAGCTGTTTTCAAGCTTATAATTCCAAAGAATTAGTATTTTCCATTCACTCTTCTTTAAACTCTAGTTTGCACAACCGTACATACGTACCTTCGGGGAAAGATATACTGTGCAACGATTCCGATATTTGATGTTAGTTATATATTTTCTGTACGTTTGTGACATACTGTACTTTCTCCTTACTTCTTCATCATAAGGACCGTCAGCCTATGTTCCAGAACAATATGATAATGCGAATATTTTTAATAATTTCAGCTGCCTAGTTCTTGGACTCAAATTTTAGCATAACCGTTATCTTAATATTTTATGTCACCTCATTTTGGAATCTCCAGTTTTACTCTATTGAGGAGGTGCATGAAGTTGCACTTAAAAGTTCGCAATAAAGGACTCTCACTGCTAAAACAAAAAAATGTACTTTGTATAATTATTTCATCGCGACTTACAAAGAAAGCTTCGTTCGCTATAATTATTTCTGCTGAGAGAAAGTGCATACAAACAAAAGCCGGCGCAGTGGTCTAAGCGATGGCCTCTGATCGTTCGTCCGAACGGGGGCCGGGTTCGAATCCCGGTGAGGCATGGATGTTGTGTTTGTCTTACGGCACTGGCTCTTTCCCTTCCCTGGAACCAATGACCCTAAATTAGGGACGGGCGACTGCTTATAGCCCATTGAGTTGCTCACGGTGGTCGTTAAACCTCCAATAAAAAAAAATACAAACATCCAAGAGTAAAGCACCGTTTTGACTTTGAAGCCTTTTGAGAACAAAGATAGTGAAAATGAAAACGGAAATATTGTCTGACATCCGTGGCAACGTTCAGTAGGTTCTCTGTATGTAGAAATTTATGATATATGTGATACCCCTTTTCTCTCCCTCTACTTCTCTGAATGTATTAACAAACAGTTCAGTAATCTTGGCAGAAGACTTTAAAAGCGAAAAAGGTACCTAGCATTAGGCTGCCTTCATGCATGGCTATATGACCCTATGCATAATTTTACAATTTTTCGAACAGGTTTTTTGTGGCACTCTGCTTGTTCTCGTTTTCTTAGGCTGCGTTCCTGCTTGAAATATAAACTGAAGAAGAAAATCTTTAGGGACACCTAAAATAACGTATTAGGCCCTCCTGGACCTTCAAAGCAGCCTTGGTTCCATATAGCATGAATTCAACTAAGTGTTGATACACTTCTACAGATATATTTATCCAAGCGGGTGTGATGGCGTGCGTCAGTTGTTGAATGTTCTCTTGAGGAGGATCTTCCCTTTAGGAAGCCAAAGCATCTAAACTAAATGGTGCTCAAAATTTTCTGCGCTCCCTAAAAAGAAAAGTTCATAGAGCGGCCGGGTTTTTCTTTCTGAACGGCACGTCAAATGTTTTGTTCTGCTAAAATCTACATCTAGACAATTTATACCTCCTTCTCATCTCATCAGTGCCAATAATAAACTTGCCACAAGTGATAGGCTCTCTTTTCAGTTCTTCATTCTCTGCTCCATTACCCAAATTACAAAGAGGAAAGGCTGGCTAGCCCTCCTGACATAAACATCACGCCACGGGGTAGAAACAAGTGACTCACACATCTTTTCTCTCCTTTCTTAGATTCATCCCCATTTTGAAGGTATTCAGTCAGTAAGGATTAGTGTTAACCATCCCACTGAACGACCACTTCGAAAAAAAAAGCCGAGGGGAAAGCAACGCCCTTCTGACGAGGAAGCTCACTTGTTCTACCAGCGTACGACCAGTTTGTTAGACAGTGAATATATTTGTTCGAGCTGATTTCAGCCCATTCTTCTACTTCGGAGTTAATTCGTTTCAGCCTGTTGAAGGGTTAAGAATGACTCTCTCAATTTCCCCTGACAAGTATCCATTCTGGTTAATATTTGTGAAGAGTAGGGGCCCATTTTAGCACAGTGAAGACGGCTGACATTACATTGTTGTTGCTTTTGACCTACTCATTGTACACCCCCGTCGATACATTTCTTGAATAGCTAAGGTTTGCCGTCTCTCAGATGCTTCCAACTGCTCGCCAAGCGCTCAACTATCATGGCACTTTCAAAGTCACTTAAATGACGATTCTTTCCCGTTTAACCGCTAACTACGCTTCGTACACCTCTGAATCCTTTTCATTATGCTGTTAATAAAATCATCTGAACGTCAGTGAGAATGGCACATGTCTGATTGCCACTGGGTATTTGTAATTACAACGGCCGTTCCATAAAAACTGAGAGTAAAATCACACAAAATGAGGAAATATAGGTACAGCAAATTATGTTATTCTTTCTCAAAGTATCTTCCCTCGGATGATATGCAACGGTCCCATCGTTCAGTCCACTTTTCATGGCATGTGGTGTAGGCATTTTGTGGAAGCTGCTTTAGCTTGAATAACGGCAGAATCATTGTTGAATGTTGCGCCACGGAAACAACCAGAAATCGTACGGGGCGAGGTCAGGACTGTAGGCCGGCTGTTGAACGGGCGTTATCATGGTGTAGGGTCCACTTGCCCACCAGTTCCGGCCGCTTAATCGATGTGTGTCGTCACATACGCTTCAAGACTGAAATGTAATACTCAGCTGAAATGAAATACACACCTGAACTATGGCTAACAATTGTTCTTTCGTCAGGTGATGAAGTAGCCAACTGGAACACACACGGTGCAGCAGTAATTTGTCGCGTAGAATGCGGAATGTTAATGTTTACGAAATACTAGTTGACGCCGCTATGTCTTTACACGTCATCCGTTGATCATGCAGGGCTGCCCAAACAGTGTTAACAATACGCTCCGTAACAACACTTTAAGGTCGACCAGGACTAGGAGCGAGTTCTGCCGACCGTTTTAGAAATCATGGTGCCATCTAAAAAACGTTGACCCATCCAAACATTTGTCTTTCAAAGTTTTTTTCATTAAATCAACTGTTTCTAGAGCCGTTTTAACAAAGCGATAGCAAAATTTTATCGCACAACGTATTTCGCTTAACTCTGAATCACTCAGCTGCATAGCTGTATGGCGAAATGTAGAGGTACCTTAAACAACTGCGCAGTAACAAAACCAGAATCGTCTGCCACGGCAAAAAAAACTGTTCCCACAGATACTTCTTTAATTGAGTTAGTCGTCTGCGTGTTTATCTTTCTCCTTGGTACTGTTACCAACTCAAAAAAATTGCTCTCTGTTTTTACCGAATGGTCTTTGTAATTCGCTACTTCATTGCATTTGCCGTAGTAGATTTGAAACGTACGCATTACACCGGAAACCTCTGTGACGGCCTTCGTTTTATGAGGGCGTAACTAGATTTTTGAATTACGCGTGTTAATTTTCATGCATGTTAATACTCGAATAACATTTTCACGTAACTCCAACCCTAATGGTTAAATGTTGCCAATAGTTTTAATATAGAATCACTCTTATTGGCATACGTAAATGCATGTAAGAGACGCCTGCAATTCACGTAGTTATTATGCCTCTTCATCTTGAGGAGGAAAACATTTGGAATCATTCATTTTGTTTATGTCTGGAAGAAGAGCGCATTTCATTAAACGGTTTCGTTTTCTAAGGCTGATACAAGCAATCAATAGCTTACACGAAACACATAAGTTTTGTTCATCTCTGGGTCGATGGAAAACGGGAGGAGAGGTCTTCTTCGATTATGATGTGATTCCCATGTTCTCTCTGAGCCATGCAATAAAATTTGTCTCCCATAAACTTCTTGCAGTGCACATTTCTTCTGGTATCTGTTTCCTGCTTGCTTTACAGTCGTCGAGAGGGCAGATAGTCTGACAGGGCACCCAGCGATAGAAGCGGTTTTTTCTCCCGATAGACACATACACAGTCCACTGCTCTGAGTTGGAACAATTGCCATTTGCCCTGTTTGCTATGTTTTCGGCAAACGGCGGCTCGTTAACGAGCTGCAAGAAATCACGTAAAGCAATAATAGAGAAGCCGCCACGAAGTGTGTTGTTCGGAGCAGTTGAAGGGGTTGCGTGGGGGGAAGGGGTTGCTGCAACTAGGTCGAAGAAAGGGTGATGGTGGTGCTGCTGCTGCTGTAGTACACTTTTAGCGTTGCAAGTGCCGCCGTTTGACGATCGATGCGCCGGAACTCATGGGTGGAAGATTGCGGAAATGGTTGAAGGGAAAGCGTACTTATACTTGAAAAAGAAAAACGATAAAGTGCTATGAAACGGATTGACCGAAAAAAGGCGAGGCACAACGCGTGGAACATAGCAGACAACAGCGCACTGAGGCGGCGTACAATATTTATCGAGGAAACTAATGACTGTTTGGAAGTTACCTCCAAGGTCGACAGTGAATGAGGGATGGATAAATGAACGGCACCAAACGATGCAAGAAGAACAACACCGATAATAAAAAATCTAAGGTATTAAAGTTTATAGATCTACTTTACGAAAGGAGGACTAATTCAATGTAAAGGTTATTTAAATATTTTTGTTGTTGTTAAACAAATATACTTTTACTGTAGTTCTTCAATTAGGTAAATACAATGCATCAGTGATACCGACAATCTACCGCCCTGGTGACACTGTGGTCTAAGCATTGGCTTCTGACTATTCTTCCTAGATGGGTTCGGGTTCGAGTTCTGGTGAGGCATGGATGTTGTGTTTGTCTTACAGCACTAGATGTCTCTAGAATTAATGGTACTAAATTAGAGATCAACGACTGCTTATATGCTCATGGTGGTTTTTAAAATCCCAAATAAAAAGAAACAAATACTGATAATCTCTTTATTTGGGTACAGAAAATATCAGATTATGAAACATCACATATTCAGAAAATTTGTCGGTTGACACCTATTCATCTACAGAGTTCATCATCATAATAGTATTCCAGTAAGAAAGAATAAAAAGTCGCCTAGATGGTTGAGTGGCCGCAAGCGCTAGCTTTTTGGCCATGTGTACTAGATCTGGTTGGGTTGGTGTCCCTGATGAAACATTGCTGGTTTACAAATATTTCTGATGTGTTTACTGCGCTGACACTTCTCTCTCACCAGCGACCCCAAATTTAGGACGGGTGAATTCTTATAGCCATCAGAGTTCCTCATGCTGGTCTCTAAACCTCAAAACAAACAAGAAAAAAGTAGAGAACTAAAAATAGTTTAAAATCTCTCTGACGTTTTAATATTAGTATATCGAACTTGTTCATCGTCCGCGGATACTAAACGATGACGAAGTTTTTCTTTCTTGCACTTAGTATTAAACGATAGCACTACTCGTCAAAATACTTTTCCACTGAGAAAAATCGAAAATACTCCTCAGTGGTATTGTTGCCAGAGGCGCTGTCTTCTGACCATTCGTCAGAAACGTACCCGGCTTTGGTCACTGGCGAGGCATTGTTGGTGCGTTTATCTTACGACGCTGGCTATTCCCTCTCCCTGGAACCAGTGGAATTCGGTTAGGGATGAGAAGCTTGAAAGTACTCAGAGTTACACACCCTAAACACTTCCACCCTCTCTGCGCAAAAAAATGAATGAAAAAAAGTGTCGAAACAGTCAGACGTCTTAATTATATAACCCATACATGGAATTTGTTTGTCAACGTCGCATAATACACGAGGGTCATTTCAAATGTTTTGCCCACTGTGGGTTATCTCTTAAAAAACGAATATCTTTCACAACATACCATTACATGTCTTCGGAGTAATCTCCATGTTTCTTTATGACAGCGGCCCAACGTTTGGGCAAGTCTTGAATTCCAGTCAGGACACCTCCATTGTTGAGGCGTCGGATTACTCGGATCACCTCATTAGAAACATCCTGAATCGTACTGAATCCTTTCCCAAGGAGTGGCTCCTTTAATTTTGGGAACAAGTCATAGTCTGGTGAGCTCATGTCAGGACTTTATAGCGCGTGGGGAAGCAATTCCCATCCGTACTTTTCCAGAATGTCTTACTGTGTGGTCAACATGCGGCCTCAGCTTGTCGTGAAAAATAACGACACCAGCTTCGCGCATGGCGGACCTTTTTTGGCGAATATGTGGACCTAAAACAGTTTGCAGAAACCTTCAGAAGTATTCCGCTGTGACATTGGTCCCCTGTCTGTTGCTATGACTCCAACCTTGTCATAGGCCGTAATCATCATCAGCTTAACCTTCGATTGTGGGCGTCGAAATTTTTTCTGGCGGGGTGATTCTGGATATTTCCACTAAGCGGACTAAGATTTCAGTTCTGGTTCAAAATCTGGCATCCAAGTTTCCTCTGTAGCAACATTTCAGTCCAAAAACTGTCTCGTACCGCTGAAGCCATTCTTCTGCGATGCCTTTGCGAGCTGCTCTTCACTCAGATTATGCGGAACCCATTTGGCAGCCACTTCTTGTCATCTGTAATTTTGCAGTTAGGATTCTGAAAACCGAAGTGGTAGACATGTTTGCTTCATATGCAATCTCTTCACATGTTTTCCGTGGATCTCCTTCCAAAATGTTGTTGACGATAACCACAGAAGTGTCGACCGTTGTAACTGATGGCCGGCCGCTTCTTGGGTCATCTTCGATGATTTCCCGACCTTGGCAGGAAACGATCCAGTACACTAACCCCACCAACTTCACACAAAAATGTATTAATTTCGGTAGGGGATTTTCCCCGCAAAGCTTCAATTTTAATGTAGGATCGTTGGTCGCATGTGACCTGATTCATTTTCTTCCTCCATTTCTAGGCGGAATTTTTAGGAACAGAACGAAATTAGCCAGCAAATTCAGACAAAACTTTGTATACTGAAGTCTGACTCACAACTGGCGCAACGATTTGAGTGATTGAATCATCCTATAAGCGGCGCATGCGCAGTGTGCCAAACTTTTGAAATGACCTACGTACAGTGGCGCATGTTGGCTTTCTTTGCCTTTAGTACACAGCCATTTCTTGTGTGTATGTGTGCGCTCTTCTTCTCAATAGAATTAGTACAAATTGTACAACCATTAGAATTAATTAGTATAAATTGCACAACAGTACACTTAATTAGTATAAATTGCACAACAGTACACTTAAGTAGTATAAATTGTACGAACAGTTAAATTAATTGTACATCTAGTACAATTAATTGATATAGATTATACAACCTGATTTTTATAAGTTTAACTTGGTCGCGTGTATTATGCATTTCGTATTAAAAAGCTGGATAAATGAAAGCATGATAAAAAAACTTCATCTCTATAAAATTCTTGACTTTGTTTCCTGCGCAGTGGGAAATACAGATATCTACCAGACAACTTTCGTTTTTGAAGTACATGTTTGTTATTCTACACAAGCACCATGTTGTGCACCTTCGAATAAAATACTCATTTGCCATTTTTTCTGCTTTGTGCGGGACAAATTGGGAGCAAAATACATTGAGACTGAAAGAGGTGAAGTATTATATTTTATAAAAAAAATTATCGCATTGCTTTTTCAATGTCTAAGTACATAGTTTCTACGAATGCTCACTAAATGTACATCGGATTCGTCAAAACCACTTGAGCCGAATTACAGTGTATGCCTGAATGGAAGTACATTTTTCACATGTATTGGTACTTCCGTATAGATATATATGTACATATAAAACTGAAAGCCCTCATTGACTCACTCACTGACTCATCACCGAATCTCAGAAACTACTTAACTCAGAACTTCATATTTGGCAGGAATGTCCCTTTTACAACACAGAGGCGCACTAAGAAACGTTTTTTCCTACGATAACTTTAATTGGGTCGAAATGTTTTTTTAAATAACCCTCCTTTGATAACGCTAAGACGTGTTTTGCAGTGATCAAGCCATTGCTTCACAGAAACTGAAGCCCTGCCCTAAGTGTTGAATGACTTGTGTTAACCCGCTCAGTATATTGTTTGTTCTAAAATTATTTGTTCGGAATTTATTTAAAAAAGAACCTTAAAAATCACGTAAAAAGCGCTATATCATAGTATGTCTTGCATTTAAACATTTATTATCGTTTGATATCGAATGTCAAAGTTTTTTTATTTGTTCTACATTTATTTAACAAAAAAAAAAACTTTTAAAAATATCACTTAAAAAGTGCTATATCATAATATACTTTGCATTTAAACATCTACATTATTTTTGACATATCGAATGTCAAGGTTTTTTGAGTCAAAATCAAATTACCAACATTCGTTCTCACCGAAGCTACGGAGACGTCATATAAGTGTTTTTTTATACAAAATCAGATTACCAACATTCATTTTCACCGAAGCAACGGTGACGTCATATAAGTGTTTTTTCAGTCGAAATCAAATTACCAACATTAGTGTTCACCGAAGCAACGGTGGCGTCATATAAATATGCGGGTAGATTTTCATAGTAATTAAAATTAAAAAAAAATGTTTCCTCCTTGAGATATTACCGATGACAAAACAATTTTCCTCACGCTTCCAAAAACATCGACTTGCTAGCTTTTAAATATACAGTTTTGAACGAAATTGTTTATACAATTATTTACGAAGTTGTTTATCTTCACGTTCGAAGAACGGGTATTCAGCTCGTAGTATATACTGCTGTTCACAATTTGACGAAGTTAGACAAAAATGTATCATCTCAAAAAATCCTTCTGTGAATTAAACAAACGTTTCCAACGATACTGAATACCAAATAAGTATTATTATTTGGAGCGGTAGTAAAGGATATTAACTGAACAGTTTTCCAACTACGAAATTGATTTTCAAACAAAGATTATAACTAGGGGTTTTTCATAAAAGTTGCACATCACCGCAGTCCGGAGATATTAAGGTTAACGTTGCTTAGTAAAGATAACGATTTCTCCAAACAGCAGAACAGCTTTCATTTCCAGCTCTCATGATTCTAATGAAGGTATTTAATGACGCAGAGGGCAGTAAATTCCGCTACTCTATAAGAGCATTTCTCAGCTCACAAAGATTCCTTTGAGGGGGATGAAGCCTTGCAAGACACTTACACAAAGTATCTCATGCGTATTGAATGTTTGTTTTCAGTGGACCTTGCTGGCCAATCCATTCTTTTTATGTGTATGTCTTTAACCTTACCTGATTCCAATAATACCTATGTGGGTATGCATTATTATCCATAAAAATGAAATACGATACGATAGCGCTCTAAAATATCTCACATAAGAGTCTGGAACCTCATTTCTATCTTAGGACTGCATCTGAGAAGAGATGCAGATATCAGTGCTGCTATTGGTACTTGTACTTCCTCAGAACAACAAATCTCTCTCTCTCTCCCAGAAAACCGTGCAATTAGTAGATATTCAGGAGGTGTAAACGTGTCCCAGGCTGCCCCGATGGCGCAGTGGTCTAAGCGATTGCTTCTGATCATTCGTCCGAGTTGGATTCGGGTTCGAATCCCGGTGAGAATTAGGTGTTGTGTTTGTCTTATGGCCCGGTCTCTTCCCTGGAACCAGTGGTCCTAAATTAAGGACTGGCGACTGCTTATAGCCTATTGAGTTGCTCACGGTCGTCGTTAAACCTCCAATCAAAAAAAAAAAAAAAAAAAAAAAAAACGTGTCCCAAGTTCTGTCTTCAGATGTTCTGGAGCCGTGAATTAGTGGGTATGGTATATCGTAGCTCAGCCAAAAAGAGAATCTGTCCTCATTCATCATTTATCCAAATGAGGTGCAACCTGCTCCTCTCCAGTCGTGACTGCCGATGTGCTGAGGTTCATGCAGTAGATCGTCTAGAACGAAACTCTCTTTTATGAAGTCATCGCAACATAGTGACAGGAGAAATTGTTCTTCGTGTGGCAGCTGAGAGCTTCGACAAAAGTTTCTCACTGATATTCTATTGCGCCTTCTAGTCAGGTACAGGAAAATACTATGTTTAATTGTTGTTGTTTCTCTGGGCCTAACTTAGACCATTCTTCTAAAACATGTTTCAGTGCCTTGAAAATATTTCAGGAATCCGGAAATTACTTTCTGGTACATTTGTGAATCTGGAAACAGTATGTGACTATTCCGTTTCCATACGTCCTAGGACTTTACACATCATTCAAATAGCTCCTCCTTTGCATTTTAACAAAACTCTTAAGTGTGGCTGTATCGAGCGAGCATTTAGAAATAATCTAAAAGAAACTCGACCATTGCTAAACCTACTTTTATGGCTAGCTTAATTTGCATATTTTAATCTTTTGCATTGGCTAATGCAAATTTCGTAACAGGTAAATTTCAACTGTTTTCTACTAAATAGCCTCTTTCTTTAAATTCCAAAAAAGATATCTTGGTATGTTTGCAATTATGTTCAGCTTCGTAAGATTATGAACAGCGGTGAATATATATATATATATATATTCTGTTAAGAAGAGACTGAAGCAAGAGCTTTTTTTTACTCATACCAAGTACAACATAGAAAAGGTTATGTATTGACCGGTGTGAGTAAAAAGAGAAAAAAATAGAACAACTGAATGTAGAAAGTGTCGAGAATACCGAGCGTTGGCTTTATCAAGGACCAGCAAAAACTCTGCATTTTCTCACTTCCACAAAGACCCATTTGGAAATGGGTTTCTGCAAAGTCATAGATGCAAGTAATAAGCCAACCAAAAATATATAAATATGTCATGACCTCCGCTGAGTTGTATGACCAAGCTTTAGTTAACAATTTCGCTTACATCCATAACCTTCCTGGCCCGGCCCATGCTCTTCATCTGTTTCTATTAAACAGAAAGAAGATGATTATAGAGAACTCAAGTTGTAAGAGTGTCATAATGAATCAGAAATAATGTTCAGCAATAACAAATTGCCAAGTTCCCCTGAGAGAGAATTTAAACCTGAATAGCAATACAAAAACGTTACAAATTCTTAATATTGCAATAAAAAAGGAAGCATTAATTTTTTCTAAAGCACAGATTCTTGAAAGAAAACTTGATTATAAAACCCTCCTAACAAAATTCCTACTTCTTTCATCAAAAGAACTTTAAGAAAAATTATTCTGAATAATAGAGTAAGGTTGGCAGATATGCTTTAATTTTCTACACAGTTAATAATATGATTCTGACCAATGAAAGCCTTTTGGAAGTTGGCTAGAGGATGATATTAACTACAAAAAGGAACCTTAGTGCTATGGATAAGAAGGTCCCATTAAAAATAAAAAATTAAATAATATAGAAAAAATCACAAAAAAACTTAAAAATCTGTTTATAAAATAAAATTAAAATAAATATAAAAGAAAACTAGTTATTCACTCACTAGAATAGCTATACTAAAAATAGTAAAACTAACATTAAAATTAATAGGATTCTGAACAGTCTACACAAGCTCACTAAGGTGATTAAATACATGCAAAGATTATTAAATACACTACTGGTGTATTTCATAATATTTCTCATGTATTCTGGAGAGTTAATTCTGCTCTTTCTGATCATACAGGTCCACAATCTTAATTATACTTTTTTCTCTAGTTAAAATCTCCGCGAGTAGGATTTTTCAGTGCGTGGAGGCCTTCAGCCCCACCCAAACTGCCCCCAGCGACTAGGGAGTAGCAGGGGTGTTTGGAACTTTGGGTTGAAAGGTCGGCCATGTTTCCTCAAGAGTGGAAGAAGTTAAGTTGCATAAGAGGTAAGCTCTCTTCATTGTCTTTGGGTTTAGGTTTTCCAGGTTCAATATTTGAACTTCTTGCACATTTTTTCTTTTTTTGCTTTAAGCATTTAGGCACTAGCAAGTCTATTAACTTTTTTGCGGATTTTAACTCTATCTTTTCTTGATTTCTTTGCGCGTTTTTTAGGGAACTAAGGCCAAAGCAGCCGGCCGTTTCATTGTTCCTGTAATCTGCGCTGTGTTTTCAATATACTTAAGGTCTTAATAACTACTTAATAATGCACTTAAAGCATTTCTGAAATACTTTGTACCCATTGCAACTATTTGTTTACGTCACATAACCTTCACAAAGCATTTCTTTAGTTTATTATTGTCTTTATTTTATTCTCGTTTTTGTGTTGTCAGATGTTGTGGAGTAGGGGGTTTTATAATCAAGTTTTCTTTCAAGAATCTGTGCTTTAGAAAAAAATTAATGTTTCCTTTTTTATTGCAATATTAAGAATTTGTAATGTTTTTGTATTGCTATTCAGGTTTAAATTCTCTCTCAGGGGAACTTGGCAATTTGTTATCGCTGAACATTATTTCTGATTCATTATGACACTCTTACAACTTGAGTTTTCTATAATCATCTTCTTTCTGTTTAATAGTAACAGATGAAGAGCATGGGTCGAGCCAGGAAGGTTATGGATGTACGCTAAATTGTTAACTAAATCTTAGTCATACAACTCTGCGGAGGTCATGACATATTTATATATTTTTGGTGGGCTTATTACTTGCATCTATGACTTTGCAGAAACCCATTTCCAAATAGGTCTTTGTGGAAGTGAGAAAATGCAGAGTTTTTGCTGGTCCTTGATAAAGCCAAGGCTCGGTATTCTCGACACTTTCTACATTCAGTTGTTTTATTTTTTTCTCTTTTTACTCACACCGATCAATAAATAGCCTTTTCTATGTTGTACTTGGTATGAGTCAAAAATTTTTTTGCTTCAGTCTCTTCTTAATAGAATGTGAATTCTGAATTTTCATAACTGCTGCGTTGCGCGTTTTGATCTTCAGGTTATTTTGCCACTTTCGTTTTAAATTCTAAAGTTTATCTTATGTTTTCGGCTTTGCGCTTTAGTATATATATATATATGGATTATGTTCAGTATTTTCTAATTCACCAATATGTTGATGCTAATAGTACTCTTCAATATTGCTTCATCGTTTCGCGTCATAAAAATGCTGAGGCAATAATAGGACATTGATTTCTGAGTTTAGCAAATGAAATGCAGAAATGGCAGAGAAACGTATATAAGGTCAACCGCCTAGCAGTGATTAAATGTTTGAAAATGAAAGAATTTCGTTGGCCAATATTCACGGGCGCAGGGTGAGATTGTATGGACATTCTGCATTATTGTATGGACATTCTGCATTAGCCTATGATTTTCCCTATGTAGTTCATAGTCTTTAAACTGTGTCGCACGTTCAAGGGACAAAGGAGAGCAATAGAAACCCACGGAAATGGGATTTGTAGGGCATGAGGAAGACTTTTTACCAACGACTCACGCGGTTGGAACAAGATATCCAAATGCCCTAAAGTTACCCGGATGACGTTTAAAAGTATTGGTAGGATTATTGCCAAACAAATATTTTCGATATACACTACACATTTTATGAACTATAGATCTGCCAAACGATACATACAGTATATTACCAAGGGACAGAAAAAGTCCCAGAAGGAGATTCATGGAGGAAATGCGAAAACATGCCGGAGTAACATGGAGGCGACAGCTGTAGAAGAAATTTGGAGATACCATATGTACATATATAGTACATATTATACTGGTATTATTGCACCTTGAACTTACTGAACAAAAATGCATATCAGAAAACTCCACAGGTTCTCTCTTTATCTTTTGCAACTTGTTTCTAATTACAGTAGCCGCACCGAAAATATTCTTTTCTATTTAGCACAGCGCATGACAAGCAAGGGTACCTACCATTTTTTGGCTCTAGTGAAGTAGATAATCTTACTTTGCGACCAAGGTATTCTTTTCATAGCCACTTTCCTCTCAGATTATCTAACTTTCAGTCCAAGAATTTTTAACTTTTTGATATACAACTTTCATGGTATAATTGCTTGTATTCGTGTAGATATCTCTTTTCCTTTTTGAAGCTTGACTGGGAGTGTCTAGCATTACTAAGGTTGTGTTTGTACATTTTTCAGATTTATTTGGCACATATATGCATTTGCTGAGTGATGTATTGGATGTTCTTAATATACCAATGACCGATTTAACATGTGAGTAAGCTCGTTCATTCAAATACACGAGACAATTTCATGTAAAAGCTTAAAACCTAATATTGTTGCCTCAACATTTCAAGTACAAACATTTAACGTGGACCAGGAACATCAAACAAAGATCTTCGCTCTTTCTAAGTTTATAAGTGAGTCACGAAAAAATTATCATTGGCCGCCACCGGGAGTCGAACCCAGGGTCTTCCAGTTACACGCCGGATATGCTTCCGCTACACCACAGCGGCCTCGAATTCCTCCGGACTCACACACGCTAACTGCCAAGCCAATTTGGCAGGTTGCTTCTTGGAGCCCCGCACAATGCTGGAGATTCACCAAAGATGGTAAGCAGCAACTGAAGAAATAATTAGAAGGCGATTGAATAATTAATACAGACATTTAACGTGGACCAGGAACATCAAACAAAGATGTTCGCTCTTTCCACGTTCATAAGTGAGTCACGGAAAAATTCTCATTGGCCGCCACCGGGAGTCAAACCCAGGGTCTTCCAGTTACGCGCCGGATATGTTTCCGCTACACCACCGGATATGCTTCCTCTTCACCACAGCGGCCTCTAATTCCTCTGGACTCACACACGCTAACTGCCAAGCCAACTTGGCAGGTTGCTTCTTGGAGCACCGCACAATGCTGGGACTCCCGGTGGCGGCCAATGAGAATTTTTCCGTGACTCACGTATAAACGTGGAAAGAGTGAAGATCTTTGTTTGATGTTGATATTTCATGTACCTCTTCGATAAAATATTTACATGCTCTCTAGTGTTTGGGATTTTATCAGGCTTTCTAACAGCCTTTAGTATTGGACCATGAAATTGTTCAACCTTCATCCTTGCGCTATTTCCCCTAAATGCAATTGGTAAAAATAGAACTACATGCACTTTTATTTATTTAGATAAGAAGGTACTGAAAAAGGTTAGAGAATAATGTGTGAAAAATCTTTATGTGAGAAACATTTGTCAACTTCTTGATTTCTACTTGAATACTTCTGGAAACATATAGTAAAGAGGTTCCGGCAAGAAATTATATAATACATGACCTGCGCATCTCACTATTCGTTAAACGTTGCGGGCATGTGCTATTTCTACGTTGCAGGTATGTTTGTTGGGATTTTACCTTAAATTGGATTAGAATTCGTGAAGCTATTTACATTACGGTAAACTAATTTGCGCCAGAATTTTCACGTTGGATATTCCGATCTAACTAACACGAAAGTACACTGTAAAAACTTGCCGTGGATAGTCGGTGTTTCACCCAGATTTAGACGGTTTACAGATTGTAATCACGCCACCTGCCGGACAACCATTCATTTTCGGTAGATAAACTACATGTTTACGGTGTTACTTTATTTTAATCTTGACAATCTGGAAACGTTCTTCTTAAAGTGGTTATATACCTGTTTTTAGCACGTCTTTTGTATAAAAAGATCGTGCTTATGTTATCGGTTTGTCCGTCCGTCTGTACCCCGATATCTCTGCAACTATTAGTCTGATTTGAAAAATTCTTTTTGCATTGGGAAGCTTGAAATAAGTGAATGATGATCCTTTATTTCGTTTCTTTCTTTACGATGTACAATTTTGCCGCTAGAGGGCATAAATGCAGATGATGTCGTTTTATTCACATATTTGCTTCTAAACACGTTTTATTCCACATATTTGCTTCTAAACATCCGATTGAAAAAATTCTTTTATCTTTCGATTAAATTTGTGTCGAAGAGTATGTTAGATATAGTTACTTTTTCAAATCACGCATAGATTTTCCACTATGGAGCGTAAAAGTAAATTACAGTTTTCCCGATAACTCTTCTTTTAAAACTCCGATTTGAAATTTTTTTCTTCAGCGGATACATCTCCTGATGGAAAACCTTTGGCATATAATTTCAAATTTTCGGTAAAAAATACTTTGGCCACCAGGGGCGTAAGTGTTAATTTTAGCTTCTGATGGATTTGCCATAATATCTGAGCTTCTAAAATATCGATTGAAAAAATTCTTTCGTGGACTGATGCCAATCGCATTGATAAACCTTTTTGGAATATTTTCTTCCTAAAATATTCCACAATTTCTCTGCCAGGAGGGCTTAGATGTACATCTTCTTTTTGTTAATATCTCTACTTCTAGGAGTCCGATTTGAAAAATTCCTTCTTTGTTGGATAGTGTTTATAGTGTGACATGTAATTCATATAATTTCTAATTTTTCCAGTAATTCATAGATTTTCCGCTAGGGGTGTAAATGTAAATTGCATTGCCCCCTATATCTCTGCTTCTAAATCTCCGATTTGAAAAATTATTTCTGCTCCGGATACAGCTCATGATGGGAAATCCTTTGCACATAATTTTTAGTTTTTGTAAAAAATGGTTTGGTCGCTAGGTGGCATAAGTCTTAATTTCCGCTTCTGGTGTATTTGCAGCAAAATATGAGCTTCTGAAATCTCTATTATAAAAAAAAGTCTTTTGTTGAACGATACTACTCATGTCGACAAACCTTTCAGGAAACTTTTCTTCTTGAAATAATGCATTGTTTCTACGCCAGGGGGCGTCGATGTATATCTCATTTTTGTCAATATCTCCACTTCTAAGAGTCCGATTTGAAAAATCCCTTCTTTGTTGGATAGCGTTTCCGATGCGAAATTCCTTTCCTATAAATTAAAAATTTACAAGTAAATCATAGACTTTCCGCTAGGGGGCACAAAGGCAAATTTCGTTTTCTGCGTTATTTCTGCTCCTAAAACTCCGATTTGAAAAATTCTTCCTGTATCGCATACAAGACCTGGTGGAAAATATTTTTCACATAATCTCTAATGTTTGTTAAAGAATGGTTTGGCCATCAGCGGCCATAAGTGTTAATTTCTGCTTCTGA
This sequence comes from Macrothele yani, assembly GCA_039090855.1. NCBI lineage: Eukaryota > Metazoa > Arthropoda > Arachnida > Araneae > Macrothelidae > Macrothele > Macrothele yani. Next base: position 162,431,171 of record CM077029.1, on the reverse strand, counting down.
TGTATTTGTACCAAATTCTGAGCTCCTGAAAACACGACTAATTTTTTTTTCTTGGACCGATACCGCTTATATGGATAAACCTTTTGAGAATACCTTCTTCCTAAAATAATGCATGGTTTTCACAACAGGGGACGTAAAGTCACATCTTATTTTTGTCAATATCTCTGTTTCTAAGAGTTCGTAAGCTCACGATTCCGTTTACAGCAATATCTGAGGGATTAAAAACCCGATAGGAAATCTTCTTTCTTTCGTCAGATCTATTGTTTTCCATACCGGTTCCATTGAAATTGAATAGCTTTGATAAATTTAATTTGCGTCAGAACGGATTCAAAAGACGTGCTCATTACACCTAAAGTTTCGGTGTCATCTTTCTTGTATCATGTGCAATCAGTCGACTGGGAACACCTCTGTAGGCAACACATTTTTATTTCCCTGCCATTAGACTAATAATGAACATTACGCTACGGTACTGTAAAATTACGGTTTACTGACTGGCCACTCAGGTGCCGGTGTATCTACCGTAATTTGACCCTGCAATTTTTTACCGTGCATGTTGCTAAAAATCCAACGGTAACGAAAATGATCTAATATAGATGATAAACTAAAAATCGCGCAACCACGTAAAACAAAAAGCATCCTGAAGTTCACAGCCAGTTTAACGTCTGTCACATCGTCGAAACGTTCCCTACGGAGGGTGTTTTTCAAAGCGGGCAAACAGAAAAAAGCCTGAAGGAGCCAAATCTGGACTGCAGGGGGGGAGTCCCTGTCCACCCCATTTTGCAATAGCGTTTGAAGTATCCATTGAAGTGTGTGGACGTGCGTTATCATGGTGTAAAACTACACTATGAAGTGGAATGTCACGTCTTTTCCTTCTGATAGCTTCCTTTATCTTCTTCAATGTCTACACATAGTAAACACTGTTTATTGGTGCACCCCGTTCAAGTAAATGAGTCCAAATGACACCACGTTTGTCCCAGAAAATTGCCACTATCACCTTCCTTGAGGAACGAGTTGTTTTCACTTTTTTCTGAAGAGGAAAGGATGTGTGGTGCCATTCCATTGACGCACGTTTTGTTATGAAAGAACGTCCAGGTTTCATCCCCAGTCACAACATTAGAAAAAAAAACCTCCTCCCCCTTCCTCTCATAACGGTACAAGAGGTTCCGGCACCAATATTCCCTCTAATCGGCCTTGGGCAATGCGCGCCTGACCCAATGAGCTGGGCAGGCATCAAAACCACTTGGGCAAAATTTTTTATTTTCTCAGCTTCTTTTACTAATGCAGTAGAACTTGGATTGGAACCCTTATTTTTTTTAACCCCCCCACCTTTTTATCGCCGTTCTTTCCGCAATTGATTTTAAATTTAAAAAAAAAAATATGCACCAGATGCCTCTTTAAATAGTCCATTTTCCAAAAATTCCAGGGGTTTCCGACAGCAAAATCGCATTCAGACTTTGCTTCAGAACAGATCTTGCACACTACGTCAGTGCTTTCAGTATAACTAAAAAGAAAACACCATCCAGGAGCTGTGTAATGGAATTTATTGTGCTCACAGTGCTATGGAAATATTTATTATTAACTACCTATACGATCTGTAGCTGCGACATTCAAGTTGCCGCATATAGTTCTACATAACCATCTGCTGAAGTTTAAACACAGATGGGACTCGCGATCATCAACTCGCGAGAGTGTGACGTCATAAAATTTTAATAGGATCAACATACAACGCGTGACGTAATTAGGCAGATGGCGTGCCCGAGCGCCAACACCTCAATCCCGAGAGTGTGACGTCATAAGATTTCTAAGCATGGGAAACATTAATAGGACGACCCCATGACACTAAAATCGTGGAATTTTGGGGTGGTTATTTAACCCACAAAACCATTTCTTCTAAAGTCGAGTTCAAGCTAAATCGATTTCTAGTACCAGAAAACGGTAGGTTAACGACTTTTATCAAAATCCTTAGAGCCGTTTTCAAAATAAAATTTACATACATACAATAATTGCTCCTTTAATAGTATGGGATAAGGGCGATGGAATGAATCCTGATCCTATGTCCTGACCTTTGACCCCATTTCGCCCATTTTCAACAGGATTTGTCCCCAGGTGGTCCCCTACCACATACTAAACTTTCATTGAAATCGAACCATTGTTACGCACGTTATGACACATAAGGGCAATCGAATACATCCCGCTCCTATGTCCTTACGTTTGACCCTTTTTCACCCATTTTCAATAAGGTTCGTCTCCAGGTGGTCCCCTACAACATACTAAAATTTCATCGTAATCGATCCATTTCTACGCGAGTTATCGTGCGGACAGACGGACGGACAAAGCTGGAGCATATACGCTTCTTCAACCTACGGTTGGAAAGCGTAAAAAAGTAGAAACCACGAAGTAATTCAGATGGTCAAAAAAAAAAAAAAGTGAATATCACGAAATGTCTTAATATGGTCGAAAAGTAAAAACGATTCAATATGGTTAAAAAAAGTACCGCGAAATTTCAGAAAAAGAGGCATAAAATAGCAATACAGTAACAGTTGTTGTGAGGCTGAAGAGAAAATAGTGATCTAAGGTGCAAGCTGTAGGCATTCTTGCGAGTTCGAAACAATGATGTAGCTTGGGTGGTGCGTTTGGCTTACGGCATTGTTCTCTCAATTCGTTGCAACGAGTAGCCCCAAATTCAGGACGCGAAACTGTATAAATATCAGTAGTTGCTAATGGTGGGCATTTAACCTTGGTAAAAAAATTAAAAGAAGAATTATACGTGAATTTATAAAATGAATGCATTGCGGATTTTTGAAGACAGTGTATTTATTAAACTTAATGCAAAAGAAAACGTGGAAATAATGTAGATTACTTTTTCAAAATTTTCAAAAATCGCGGAAATTCTTAAACGCTTATCAATGTACATGAAATTTAAGTTTGAAGTGCGTCTCTTCTAGTAAACCTCTCTAGATCACTCCGCACAATAGTTATACGAGTAAAGGAAATTGTAAGAGAATTATTTTGAAACAAATACTCATTAAATTGAGTAGTGAAACATTTTTATTATTCATAATCCATTACTATTTTCAAAAATTCCTTCGTTTTTTAATTTAAAAAATTACAGAAGACATCTTGAAAGGTAATCAGTATTTCTTAAGTTTCATAACAACTGTACGAAAAATATTAAGCTACCATTTTCCTAAAACTGATTCAAATCGACCTCTTCTTAGCATTTTTGTGTTTAATTTTAGAGATATGAAGTTCAGAAGAAATTTGGACATCACCAAAATTAGTTATGAATGAAACACATAACTCAAAGCTGAGTTGCATGAGAAATAACAAGAAAGATGACACCGAATTTTCGGGTGTAATAAGGACGTCTTTTAAATCCGTTCTGACGCAAATTAAATTTATCAAAGCTGTTTAAAGTCAAAAGTCAATGGAACCGGTATGGGAAACAATAGTATCTGACGGAAGAAAGACGTTTTTCAATCGAGTTTTTAATCACTCAGATATTGCTGTAAACGGAATTCTGAGCTTACGCCGTCTGGTTGCAGACTTATGCGTTAAAAAAAAAACATGAATTTATATGAGAAACATTTCGTACCGGAAACGCTCTCCAACACAGAAATAATCTTTCAAATCGAAACTCTTAGAGACAGTGATATCGACAAAAATAAGACGTGACTTTACATCCTCTGGTGGGGAAAACCATGCATTATTTTAGGAAGAAAGTATTCTCAAAAGGTTTTTCTATATGAGCGGTATCGGTCCAAGAAAAAAAATTTAGTCGAGTTTTCAGAAGCCCAGATTTTGCTACAAATACATCAGAAACAGAAATTAACACTTATGCCCTCTGGTGGCCAAACCATTCTTTACCAAACATTAGAAATGATGTGAAAATATTTTCCATCAGGTCTTGTATGCGATACAGGTATAATTTTTTAAATCGGAGCTTTAGAAGCAGAGATAACGCAGAAAACGCAATTTACCTCTGTGCCCAATAACGGAAAGTCTATGGTTTACTTGAAAATTTTGAAATTATATGAAAAACATGTCACACTGGAAACACTATAGAACAAAGAAGGAATTTTTCAAATCGGATTCCTAGAACTAGAGATATTGACAAAAATAAGATATACATCTACGCCCCTGGCGTAGAAACCATGCATTATTTTTAGAAGAAAATATTTCTAAATGGTTTGTCGACATGAATAGTATCGGTCTACAAAGGACGTTTTTTTAAATCAAGAATTCAGAAGCTCATATTTTGCTGCACATACATCAGAAGCGGAAATTAAGATCTATGCCCCCTGGCGGCCAAACTATTTTTTTTACAAAAATTAGAAATTATGTGCAAACGATGTTCCATCAAGAGCTGTATCCGGTGCAGAAGAATTTTTCAAATCGGAGATTTAGCAGCAGTGATATAGGGAGAAACGAAATTTACCTCTACGCCCCCTACCGGAAAGTCTAGGAATTACTTGAAAATTTTGAAATTATATGAAAACGTCTCACACTGAAAACACTATCCAACAAAGAAAGAATTTTTCAAATCGGACTCCTAGAAGTAGAGATATTGAGAAAAATAAGATATATATATATATATATACGCCCCCTGGCGGAGAAACTGTCGAATATTTTAAGAAGAAAAAATTCCAAAAATGTTTACCTATGTGAGTGGCATTAGTCCACGGAAGAATTTTTTCAATCGACATTTTAGAAGCTCAGATTTTATGGCAAATACATCAGAAGCAAAAATTAACACTTACGCCCCCTGGTGGCTAAAGTATTCTTTACCAAAAATTTGAAATTATATACAAAAGATTTTCCATCAGGACGTGTATCTGCTGAAGAAAACATTTTTCAAAGCGGAGTTTTAGGAGAAGAGTTGTCGGGAAAAATGTAACTTAATTTTACGCCCCCTAGCGAAAAATCTATACGTAATTTGAAAAAGTAACTATATCTACTCTTCGACATAAATGGTATCGAAAAATAAGAGTTATTTCAATCCGATGTTTAGTAGCAAATATGTGAAATAAAACGTATTTTTGAATTCGATATCATCTGCGTTTACGCCCTCTAGCGGCGAAATTGTACATCGTAAAAAAAAAAACGAAATGAAGGATGATCATTCGCATGTATCAATCTTACCAATGCAAAATGAATTTTTCAAATCGGACTAATAGTTGCAGAAATATCGTGGGTACAGACGGCGGAGAAACTGGAAAAATTAAACACTATCTTTTTTTACAAAAGACGTGCTAAAAATGAGCGGTCAGATTTTGCGCAGATGGAAATGTTATTAAGTTAAAAGCATGTGGTTAACTACGACCCTTCTTTATTGTTTCGTATTTAATAAGTTGTTTTGTTTTGCCAAGCGATGGAATCTACGGAGGTATATGCTTTTTCCTTTATTTCTGTATAATTATTCTTTTGAAAAGAAACATAATGAATATTACACTAGTCTGCAAGTTATCAAGAAAAATTTATGAATACCTATGAGGGATGTGTAAATAAAAAATATTCGGGAAATAATAAACAAATATTTAAGGAGCATTTTCAATCTCACATTTGCTTTTCTTTCTTTGGCTAAGTTTAAATACCGTGAAATTTCCGAAGCAAAATACATCTGTCCAATTTATTTATTTGATGTGGTCAGGGAAGATCGCCTTGCTGTTTAAGTTGAAATACGAATTCTTTGACTAAGATAGAAGCTTTTATCGAAGTGATAAATAAACAAATATGAAAATCTTTGCGTGCTTTTAGATGAAGAATTCATGATAGGATGACGAAGAAAATAAAAATTGAAAAATGTATTTCATCCGAATGTTTTCTTTACGACGCTGCATCTAATGGGTTTTAAGCTCCATTTATGTCAAAACAGTTCACTGAGGAAAAAATGGTTTCAAATACATTCTGGAGTCTGTATACGAGAAACAAGATGATCAATCCCTGTGACTCAAAATATTTGTAAAATTAGAATGCTTCATATTTGTTTGAATACAAACATTTTGAAACATCGCATGGCGAATCGACCATAGTTTGCTTATTAAATTTAGTATCTCGAGAATTTGACCTCACTTGCACAAGAAGAAAAATACACTGGATAGTGCGGATAAACATGGATCATTTAAAAATAAAAGTACTCAAATTCTTTGGAATACTATTCTGATGTATAAGTACCGAGAAAAGAAAAATTAGCGTGAGAAATTCCTCAATATTTTACGCGATTAAATATACGAACGGGGATAAACACTCACCGCTGCTTTTGTAGAAGATATCCCATATTTGTAAGGTGGTAAGTATTTGTAAATCTTTTCGTCAAGATTTTAAAATTGCGGGAGAAAATCTCTCCAAAGCGTTTCAAAATCAACACAAAATACCTCCATAGGGCAAAACAAATAAAAAATAAACCCTTTTTTCTCCGATATACTCTACGTTTCGGCTGGTTGTGCGTAAATATACAGTATTTGGGCATAAATCAAGCAGTTCTTCAATGTAACGTAACCGCTGAAATTTGAAAAATTCATCGTCCCGGAACGGTAATCGAACCCGCATCTCCAGATTTGCGCTCGAGTATGCTACCCAATACAACACCAAGGACAACGAAATTCAAACAACTGAGGCTTATCTGTAAACGTGTCCCATCGTAGCGCTAGTAATGTCACCAGCAAATGGAGTGCAAATCGGAAGGTGCGAGTTCGATTTCTGCGGTTATGTTACGTGAAGAACAGCTTGATTTATGCCTGTATCAATTATTCCATGTGTTTTCAACTTGATACACAGTATGTGTTCAAGCATGCTTCTTAAACTGTGCTGAATTAAAATGTAAAATACAGAAAAGCACCATTCGGCACAAGAAATTCTTACGTATGTGTGATTAAGTTTGCTGCACTCTTCGCTTTTTAGCAAACTTTACTTGCAGTAACTTTTTTGTGCGACCAAAAGTGTTTCTCCTATGGTGTTTCTATACTCGCTGTACCTTCTCTCATTTCTTTCGTAACTTGCAGAAATATGTTCTTGAAGCTGTTTGAGAAAAATAACTACGATTTCACTCTTAAATAATCCAAGTTCATGCTTTTAAGTGCTCCAACATATTTTTATTTTACATGGATCCCTTGCTAACTAATAAATGCTGAACTTTTTTAGCTTTGTCTAATCTGTTCATAGAATTCTTTCACTAACCTTCTTCATTTCCTTGTGCTCTTATTACAGAACTAATAAACTAACTTTGCTTGCCGGGTAGGCAACTCTGCAATAGATTATTAAAACATAAAAATGAGTGCTATGTACTACCAAGACCAGAAAAAACTTGTACTAACTGGTCACAATGCCTGCACCACGGACAAAGCTGGACTTAATTCAAGAAAGACCCTTAATTCATGAGGTACCCGTTTATCCGTTCGATCTCTTAACTAAAGGAGCACCCACTGGTCTTCTTAATATTTTGCTTCTTGAAAATCCATTGGTCTTTTAGATCTTTAAATGTTTGGGCAACCTTTGGCCTGTTCGCTCTCTAACTTCCTTTATAATTATTCATCTCTTAATTCCTGAGGTATCCATTAGCGTTTTTGATGCCTTTATTCTTGGTGCATTCATTACTCCTTTTGTTTGTTAATTCATGGGCATCCATGGGTCTTTCAGCTTTCTTATTTAATTTGGCATCCATCGGTGTTTTTGATATCTTAATTCCTGGAGCATCCATTTGTGATCTTGATCTCTTAATTTATGCTACATATGTGACTCCTTCTTGATCTTTGAATTAAACTGTAAAATAAGAAAAGTACGCACTTTATACAAAGTACATGACTTGTTTTCATTACGTAACTTACACGTAAGCAAAAAAAAATGAATGTGAAACTGTATTAAAAATTTTAATGTTACTGAACGGTAGCATCGAAATAACGCACCTGAGAAAATCGAGAAAGAAACTAAGATTACCGCACGAAGTTCGCAAAATCACGTGGCCAGAACCAAATAAAATTTTCCATTTATCAGGGTGAGTCAAAAGATAGCAACATTTGCAGCTAAAACAATTTAACGACGCAAGAAATCCATACACGCTCACCTCATTCAACAATACAGGACGTTGTTTATTCTAGTCTTCAGACAATATTCTACAAGAGACACGATCCACTCCGGTACCACTCAGCATGATCCTAAATTCCGTATGTATGAATGAAGAGTTGTTCTTGTAGAAACTCGGCTATGGAACGAAACAGGATTTAGTCGGATTAGGACACAAACTTTTCCTGTCGCCCAGCTGACTCAGTGGTCTAACTACTGGCTTTTGATCATTCGTCCGAGAAAGGTCTCTGTTCGAATGCCAGGTGAAGCATGGATGGTATGTTTGCTTTACGGCATTGGCTATCTTCCTTTCCTGGAGCCAGCGACTCTAAATTAGGGACAGGTGACTGCCTTATACCCCGTCGAATTGCTCACGGTGGTCAATGATACTCCCAAATTAAAACAAAATCGCTTCCAACTCGTGTAGTTTTCGGAGTAGTCTGGAGATGTGAATTGGGGCATTATCCACTTGTGCGGCAACGCCTGCCTCTTATTTGGTGAGTGTTGAGAAGCGTTGGCACAGGGCATCATAGACCCACTGCAGATCTTCAGCATATTGATTCCTATCCACATCTTGAACATCTGGTACGAGTTCCCAATGCACAGGACCCTTACAATTCCACCAAATGCGCAGCTTGACTTTCCTTTCACACCACCCCCTTTACGCCACTGGTTGTACTTTATGGTGTGGTCTCAGCCACTCTTTCTCGGTAGTAGGATACCGTAGGAATATTCGCTTTTAATCACGTGTGATGATATGACGCCGAAATGTATTATTTTGTGAATTTGACAGCAATCTGCGACAGAGTGATACATTGTTCCACCGGCCGGGCAATCAGTTTATAGGGAAATATTCGATGGTGCCTAGCGAGGTAATGGAACTGGTACACGTGACGAATCATGATGGATTGGAAAGACCTATCTCAGATGGAAATTTTCGTGTACTGGTACAGTGGTTCGCTGTGACAGCTTCGACGAGGTTGTTAGTTTTGGTTGTTAGTCGTTCTGACACTGGCTTGTCTTCGAGACTGGTTCCCAAGCATTGAAACACCGGAACCGTTTTCGTGCAGCGTTGCTTTCCACTGTTTTCTCGCATTTTACTGCACAGATATATCTCGGTACGGCTCTCGCGTTTAACGTTTCTTTTCGCGTAGGAGCATTCGAACAGCACCTTTGTTGAGGCTCTATTTAGCTGATAACGCAATGTATCTGCGTATCAAATACACTAAATCGCGCTACGGTGGTGTGCGTTCCGCACAGGAAAAAGGCCAAATATTATATGTATCTCAAACGGTAAAAGTTCATACCGAACTTTTGACTCACCTCGCTAAAACGGCAAGTTATGTCAGTTTGTTAAATTTCACCTTGGCGAATTCACTTATGGCAGAATCTGTATAACATATGCATTAAACAGCAAAAACGAAATTTCAATTCGAATTGCAAAGGCTATAACATGGATAAATTTGGAAGAGCAGAGCTATTAGCCTCAACACTAAGTTCAGCATCCTCGAGATATGCATCTTCATCAGCATGCTATATGAATGCGAGTCTTGGACAATGACAAAGGAATCATAGAGAAAGATAATTTCTATTGAAAGAAAGTGCTATCGTAAAATCGTAAGAACCGGATGGACTCAGAGAATAAGAAATGAAGAAGTATGCAGAATACAACTAAAAGAGACCCTGTTCCATAAAATCTTACAGAGAAAACTAAGACTCTTTGGACGCGTCTGCAGAATAAAAACAGACAGAAAGATAAAGACTTTGGTGTTCTGCTTAATGAAGTGAAAAAATGCAAGTGGACTCCCTCACCGTGTGCGAACTGACGATATTAAAGGCTGGTGCGGTGAAACTCTTCAAGAACTAAGCCTCTCTGCAATGAACAAACTTCAATGGAACAATACAGTTAAAATGGCAACATATACCTACGGGTATTGTGCCTATGGTTGATGATGACGGTGAATTATGCACGAATGTTAATCGACTCTGAATATCACGATATCTCTAAGAAGAAATTTAAAAAACTACATTACAGATATTTTACCTATTTGTAACACATCATGCGTGACAGACGAAACACGTTTTAATTTTCATAATCAATGGTAAACAACAGCTTAAAGCATGTGCATGTTTGGAAACATTGCCCTGCTTGAGAGCGCCTACAATTAACTGTCATATGTATGGATTCACTTTGTTAATACGACAAGCCGTCATCTATTTATAGCAACTATGGTGCCATTTTTGAAAGAGAAATAGTGGGAGATCTAAGAAGTCTCTCAAGGAAGGTCAAACTGCAATATAAGGGGACACAAGTTAAAAACAGATAAACAAACACGAGACATCCTTATTTATAAAAAAATTAAAAGCAACAAAATTGAAGGAAATGCTAAATAAATAAAAGAGAAGTAATATACCAGCAATGAGCTCACACTTACACGTTTTAGCGAAATGCTGCTTCGTATGGTAGAGATTATTTCTTTTCCTTTACAGTTCTTAGCGAAATATATTTGCTTTTACTTCGACTGATTCTGAAAGAACAGTAAGTGTTGATATAAGACTGGGCGCCTTGGATTTGTCACCAGTGGTTGACAAATCCAAGGCGCCCAGTCGCCGTAGCGCCTGAGGTTTCAAATTCTATTATGAAAATTTTATTTGTCAAAATTCGGTTTTCTATTATTAAGTTCCTCTCTTTTTAGTAAAGTATTAAGATCAAAGTGTTAACACTTAGTTTTATCAAAGTTGTTTACAAGTGCAATTTTAGTTGTCCAAATCCTACAAATCTCGGTAGTGATTGTGTTTTGGAGAAGTAAAATTCGCACTAAGCATATCTATCACTTCGCTTTGTATATAAACTAATTAGGCAGCAAGCCAAGCTAAAATAGTTCATTTTAAGCGCTACATAAATTAATGCATTTCCAAGTAGGATTCTGGGATATTCCAGTCTTTTTAGTCACAAAGTGTATATTAGAACGCAAGGTGTTAAACTCATATGGTAATAATCTGGCGAAAGCAAAAAAAAAAAAATAAGACACAAAAAGGCCAAAAGTCATTGAGCATAATTTTACAGATGAGAATAAAATGTTCTTTTTGGTGTAAGTATATAAAAACAGAAATGAAACTTTTCTGCTTCGAGTAATTTTGCTTGAAGAGATGAGTACATCCATTTGGCGTTTTGCTGAGTAAGAGAAATAAGCGATTGCTGAAATTCAGTAAGTGAAAATGGTGTAAAGAATAAAGAAGTTTAAGAAACAGATCAGAGGTCATCCGTTGAATGCAGAGATAACTTCATTATTTGGCCACAATTTCGATGCCTCTCTAGGGGTCGCCAGTCACACTGCGCGGACAGCCGAATTCAGTGTTGACCTGCGTTGTTCCGTGTTGTGAAGTAATCGATTTATTTTCCCCTCGGATTGAAATTCGTTGTTCCATGGTTCTCTCTCTCTCTCTCTCTCTGTCTGTCTCTCTTTTGAACTGAAGCCAACTAAAAGTGATTACCGAAACTTCACCAGTTCAGCTCTTCAAATACTTTTATAGCACATTCTTTACTTCGTTTCTTACTTTATATTATTCAATAGAGTATTTTGCTTTTTCGTACGATTAACGTATACAAATCAAAGTGATAGCTTTAGAATTTCGAATAGTTCACCAAATCTAATTTACATAAATGTGTGTGTGTGGGGGTGTTGTAACATGGTAAATCTCAATTCTTGATGAAATATCTCATCTGCATTTGTGTATTTGCAAGCATTACGGCTGCACTCGGCACATCGTTGATCGTTTCTACTGCTGAAATCTGATATTCAGTGTCTTTAAAGTTTTTTCGTCTTTGTTTCATTCTCTTCTTTTATCTTCACTTATTTTACTGAAATTGAATAAATGTAACGACTGAAACTTACGCAGTACGAATAAGATGGTAGAAATACCGAAACGAAAATTTTGTCCTTTCACAATTAGTTTTTTTTCGTTTAAGGCTTTAACGAACACCATCATCAACATAAGTGCTATAAGCAGTCTCCAGTCGCTGATTCTAGGAAAGGCAGAAAGCTAGAGCCATAATACAAACACAGCACCCTGAATTAGAACCTGGACCCATTTTGGATAATTCGTCAGAAACCTGTGCCCATTATGCGAGCAAAGTTAAGATTAATCTCGACGTCCTTATATGTTACGTCCATAATATGAGAGATTTTTATTAAAACCGCTTCATTTGTCCAAAGTTAAGTTCAATGCCAGGGTCATTTGTATTTGGTGTATTCAAGGAGAGAGTAGACTTTCAATCTCCTGAAGTGGTGGCTTCTGGAGCCAGCGTTGAGAACCTTTGCTAATGCGGGCATTGGTACTTTGATTCCCCCTCTTGAAATAGAACAAGGGCTGTCTAATTATAAAATATTTCGTAAGATTCATATATTGCAAAATGTTGTTCATTCTTGTCAGGTCTCCTTAATAGTGATTTCTATTCATCTTCAGTTGGATCACAGATTTATGCTTGGAAAGAAGATAGAGATCTGATAATAGCTGGTGAAGAATCACGTTGCAATAAAAGGGGAGGGGGACATGTGTGCGCCACATAACCATTTGTTTCCATGGGAAAATCTGAGCTATTCAGTAATTTTCCGTTCTACGTTTCTAAAATGACATTTAAAATTACGCCCCCTTTTTTTTACATAAATGTATGCATTCTTATTGCATAAAACGTTATTCAGATTTTCCTTATGTATTTCTAAAATGAGAAATATTGTCACGCAGGCCCATTTGCTGCAATTTCCGATGGTTTACGTTTGTTAATTACTTCTTAATCGCAAAATTTGTCTTCTACAGAAGGAATTAACATATTAATATGCAAACAGATAATTATTGTAAAACATAGTTGGAACAAACCATATGAATACAGGCAAATATACTTGGCATGTCACCACATACAAACAGGAATATTACGGATTTTGAAATGTTTAATAAAAAAGAAAAGATTTAATAAATTTTTAGGTTGGCTTTACAGATTATAAATGCTGCTGGCTGTGATTACACCAGAGTCCACTGGCTTACATCTTGCGCACCTCGTCTAATCTAAGGTTTGGCACCAGCTATGCAAATTTAGCTCGTTATGTGAAAACCAAGTAGGGTCTTGATGTAATATGTGGTCATGTGATTACCACTGATTGTCGTATGCTATAGTATATAATAGCAGATGCCACGTTTGCAGCCTAGGGATAAAACTGAGCCTCATTCTTTTCTTCGGCCAGTTTACCATACTCTCTGAACAAAATGATGCGTCTTGCCTTGTGACGGATTCAAGCATTTGAATGAAGTGTTCTTCACTCAAACAGCCATGATATTTTCAATTACGAATGTTTATCCATTGGCCAGATAGTAAAGATTCGAAATATTTTTTTGGGAATTTCAACTGTTACGCTGTTTAATAAGTCGAGTTCTGATTTTTATAAATTATAATTAGTTGTCAACAAAAGAAGTTTGTGTACTTTCATAAAATAGATTTTGCATCATCTGAAACTTTCCCTTTATTGAAATATGATATATTTCGCTCTCTAGTTGTCTAATTTATGAATAAAAAAAGTGACATCTTCAAACCAAAATCAGTTTTATGACAATGCCATGGGCAAAAAGGAGATAAAGATGATCAGAAATTTATATACACACCCCTAAGGCCTACAAATTCCCTTAGACCCTAAAATCACATCCCAATACCCTTCATTTGAAGGTATGTAATAAAAATGGATATACAGGATATACATTGAGTTGCAAAAACAAATTGGAAATGGCGCTACCGCGTTTCTATTCCATGCCACCACACCCAAGCGGTAAATTGTATTGTCCACAAAAAAACTATATACAGAGATCCACTATATTGACAAAAGTCACCGGACACCCTTTCAAAAGCAAATGAACGGATCCTCTGCTTTGTTAAGATGCGCGGCAGAGCTGCAAACGGTACAAAAACAAGCCTACAGCTGACTGCGATCATATCGCACTGTGAAGTTGAGTGTAAATGTCGCAGCGGGAGAGAAATGACTTTGAGAAAGGAAAGATTGCTGGGTGTTATATCAGTGGATTGACCATAAGAGAAACTGAGAGACGTTTAAACATACCCAAGTCAACTGTTTTTGATGTACTGAATAAGTGGAAGACACATGGCGTGCCTGAAGCAGGAAAACTTACCGGCAGAACAAAAAAGATCAGTGATAGTGGACGTCGAAGTCTCAGGAGAGTCGTTACAGCTAATCGACGGAATGCTGCAAAAGACCTCAGTGTACAGGTGAGTAAAAATGCTGGAACCTCTATATGTACACGTACCATTCGCAGAGAACTTCATTCAATGGGTTACCGTGGTCGTGCGGCTGCTCATAAGCCTTTCATCTCCACTCGGAATGCTGCTCGTCGTTTAGCATGGTGTAAAGAACTTTTATCGTGGACCGTAGATTAATGGAAACGGGTCCTATGGACTGATGAATCCAGATGCACGACCCTTCAGTCTGATGGCCGTGTGTGGATATGGCGGCAGCCGGGGAGCGCTATTTACCACAGTGTACTGTTCATACGGCCAAGTTTGGAGCTGGCAGTGTACTCGTGTGGGGATGTTTTTCGTGGTATCGTCCCGGCCTATTGGTTATTGTGAACAAATCTGTTAACCAGCACGCATACCTCGACATTCTGTTCAAGTGAGTCCTACCAACTCTGTGGCAGTACTATGGAACCGACCCTTGTTGGTATCAACAGGATAATGCACCGAGCCATAAAGCAAGGACTGTTACGGCGTTGTTTGACAATAATTCCGTATCGTGTGTGGACTGGCCAGCACAGAGCCCTGATCGTATTCCTATAGAGCACCTATGGGATGAATTAGAGCGCGGCATAAGAAGTTTGGAACCAAGGCCTACTACTATGCAACAGTTAATGGCATCATTATGTACTGAATGGAAGGGTATACCTATCGCTGTGTTCCAAAACCTTGTCGAAAGCATGTCTCGAAGGGTCAGTGCATGCATTAAGGCCAAACGTGGACCGTCACCGTACCAATGCATATCAATAAATGCTATGTTGTGTTTCTCTTCTAAGTGCCCGGTGACTTTTGTCAATATAGTGTATATAACCTATGTATAACAGTCTCCCAATTATGGCTGGAGGAACATTCCATAGAGTTTGGCATCATGACTTGGCCCCCTTGTTCGCCGGATTTAAACGCCGTCGAACACATTTATGATGCTGTTCAACGTGTTCTTAATGCCTGAAATCTTCCACCGGCGAATACTACGGAATTGTGGGACGTTGTTCAGGAAACATGGCGTGCAATGTCTCCACAGTACTAAAGAGAGCTCGTGGAATCTATGCCCCGTCGCGTTGCTGTCGTTATCCGATCGCGTGGAGAACCATTGCGGTATACGAGGTTTTTTGACCACCTTCAGAATAGGGAAAGAGTTGGAGAACACAGGTACAAGTTGGTTCCGATTCGTACAGGAGGTCGACCGAAAATGTCAGCGGATACGGTGTGGGATGGAGCAGTCACCAACGAAAGTTCACCACCATTTACAACGAGACAGGGCAACTTGTCTCACTTCTGAAAAATCATTTCTGTTCATCAGCTCCATCTTCGAGAACAAAATAATTTGTAAATGACTCTGGCCGCCTCACTCGCCGGATCTGACACCACCTATCACAGCCTCTCCTTGAGAAATGTCAACCCCGCCTTCTCGTGGTGCATCCCGTTCCCACTAAAGGTGCTCTGACGACCGCCAATAGCGGTATAACTATACCATCGGGATTAGAGGAAATGCTATCCCACACTCACAAACCCGCTTGTCCAGCCTGGTGAGTTATGGCCAAACCACTCTAAAATGACTCCACAACTTAAATCTTGGCCCTCAGTCTCCGGCAGCTGGAATGTACCTGGCCAAGGCAGCGGCCAGTGTGACATGAAGGCAGAGGGTGCTAAGAATCCCCGGAGGACCGGACTAGGCTGCCATCTTATGCTGACCTTGGCTACGTATAATGGACGCTCCCTATCTTCGGACTCAAGGCTTCTTGAATTGGAAGAGGAACTACAAAGGATCAAGTGGGACATCGTTGGGCTAAGTGAGGTAAGGAGAAAAGGAGAAGATCTCATCGAACTGAAAAGTGGACATCTCTTCTACTATCGTGGGACAGATACTGGCAGAACTAGTGGTGTTGGATTTATAATAAACAAGAAACTGAAGGATAAAGTTGTAGAAGTTGAAAGTTCCTTTGACAGAGCTGCACGACTCGTTATCCAACTCTCGAGAAGATACAAGGCTCAAATTATTCAAACTTATGCACCCACCACAAGTCATCTTGAAGAAGAAATTGAAGAATTTTATGAGGAAATTCGTCATCTAAATAATAAAGGTAAGCAGCACTTGAAGATAATTATGAGAGATTTCAATGCAAAAATAGGACAACGGCAACAGAATGAAACTTCAGTAGATAAATTGGTCACGGCAACAGAAACCAACGAGGAAATACTCTCGTTGAGTTTGCAGAGGCAGAAGGGTTTTTCATCTTGAACTCCTTTTTCAAGAAAACGGCACACAGGAAATGGACATGGAAACATCCAAATGGGACGACAAGTGAAATTGATTTTATTATGTGTAACAAAAAATTCTTCATAGAAGACAGCAGTGTGCTAAACAAGTTCAACACAGGTAGTGACCATAGATTGGTGAGATGTAAGATGCACCTCTACACTAAACTTGAACGTGGCAAGCTCATAAGAAAAACAAAATGTATTGACATTTCCAACCTTAACAAACACCACAATACCTTCACGTTGGAACTAAAGAACAGATTCTCTGCGTCAGAAGGCCTAACATCGGAAGAAGTGGATATTTCTGAAGTTAACAGAAAAGTAACTAAAGCCCTCGTGGAAACAGCAACAAAATTAGCTGGGTCAAAGAACAAGTTGCATGTGAACAAATTATCAGGAAAACCCAAAACGTTGATGCAAAAAAGAAGAGAGATGAGGACAACTAAAGAAGATGTGACTTCCAAAGTGGAATATATAGAGCTATGCAAGACAGTACGAAAAAGTATCACTGAAGACGTAAGGAAATTCAACTGTGAACTAGTAAGGAAAGCAATGGAAAACAACCAAAGCCTACAGATAGCAAAGGGACATCTCAGTAAGGGAAGAAAACAGATTATGGCACTGAGAAAAGATGGTTCTGTAACAATAAACAGAGGTGAAATATTGAAAAGAGTGAAAGATTTGTACTCCAAATTATATGAAAGGGATGATACACGAACTCCAGACATCATGAAAGGTACCAGTACCAGAGTTCTTCCAGTCCTCCCAGCAGAAGTTTCACATGCAATCAAGAACATGAAACGGGGGAAAGCTCCAGGAGAAGATGGAATTACTGTAGACATCATACAAGAAGCAAGTGGAGAAATCGAAACAGTACTCGCCCAAATTTTTACTCGATGCCTTAATGAAGGGAAGATTCCTCAGGATTGGAAGAACGCTACAATGATCCTGCTACATAAAAAAGTGTCATTGAGGAACTACAGACCTATCAGCCTCGTATCAGTGGTTTATAAAATCTTCACTAAAGTTCTTTCACACCGTTTGAAGGTAACACTGGACATGACTCAACCGAGAGAACAAGCTGGATTCAGGAGTGGCTACAGCTCAATAGATCATATCCACGTAGTGAGAGAACTAATTGAAAGAGCGAGGGAATATGAACTTCCATTGTGCATGGCTTTTATCGATTATGAAAATGCCTTTGATTCAATGAAATCGTCAGCAGTTACAATGGCTCTGAAATACTGCGGTATTGAAGATGCATACACTAATATTATTAATGACATCTATGAAAATGCAAGTGCAAAGATTCGGCTGTTTGAAAATACAACGCACATAAAAATTGGAAAGGGAGTGAGACAAGGTGACACCATATCTCCGAAGCTTTTTAATGCCACATTGGAAAATGTCTTTCAATCACTGAACTGGGAAAACAAAGGGATAAAGGTTAATGGAGATTATCTAACCCACCTTCGTTTTGCTGATGACGTAGTCATTTTTGCAACTACCCCATCAGAGCTGCTGGGTTTGATCCAGGAATTCGCTGACAAGAGTAAAGAAGCGGGATTAAAAATAAACTTTCAGAAGACAAAAGTGATGTTCAATGCTTTTACAAGAAATGAAGATTTATCGATTGATGGAGAAAAGCTGGAGATAACAGACACGTACGTTTATCTTGGACAGCAGATATCAAGTGAGGGTCACATTGATGAAGAAATTAAACGGCGTACAAAACTTGCCTAGAGAGCTTTTGGAAGAAACAGCATAATTTTCAAGAGCAATATGCCATTATGTCTTAAAGGAAAAGTGTTTGATCAATGCATCCTTCCAGTGCTTACGTATGGTGCAGAGACATGGACCTAGATACATACAAGGGCTGCAGAAAACTCAAAGAATCATGGAGAGGTGCATGCTTGGTCTAACCAGGAGAGATAAGAAGAGGAACTCGTGGATCCGAAAAATGGCAAGAGTGGAAGACATCATGATCAGAGTTAAATTGCTGAAATGGCAATGGGCTGGACATACTGCCAGGAGGACAGACCATCGATGGACAGCCGAAATTTTAGATTGGATTCCAAGGGACAGGAAAAGACCCAGAAGAAGACCACATGGAAGATGAGTGGATGAAATTCGTAAGTATGCGGGAGTGAAATGGTGGAGACTGACACAAGACAGACCGTTGTGGAGGAAACTTGGTGAGACCTTCGTCCAGCAGTGGATTGATAATGGATGATGATGATGATGATGATACCTGCTATGCTTGCTTCAACCTTTGCCAGTATAGAAAGACATGTCATCCTAATGTTTGCGACAGAAGAGCGGCTACTTATCCTGGTACAGTTCACTATTCCTACGAAAAAATATTTGTGTAATAATTAATTTACCGGGTCAACCTACTTAATCTTCCTACAACAAATAGCATTTGTGTAATAATTTATTGTCCGGGACAACCTAGTGGCGAAACACGCTGTATATAAATGAAATTTAACATAACTTATTTTTACATGAAACTTTAACTACAACTGCGATAACGACTACTTGTCCAGAAAAACTGTGAAACACTGATTTCTTGTAAGTCACTTTTTAGTTTTACGTGTTAGTCGTTTTTATTATCATTTAGCATATTTTTCAATAGCGGTTATTCATGAATTGCTCAGCTTTATCTTCAGAGTTTTCTCCCATGATGCAATACATTTTCTTTTCAAATTTAAAGCGTCTAAAGCATTATTTTGTTTTTGCGGTCTAAAGTTTTCTTTTGAATTTTTCTCTTTTCAAGCATTTGTTCGAAGTCAGTCATTTCAACATAAATTATATTTATCTCCATTTTTGTCTGTCACAATTAATCAGACCCTCAATGATTACCACGAATGTCTCCTATTCTTCGTCATATAGATTACGGAAATAGTGAGAACGGAGTTTTTCCGTTAAATAGAAGAAAGGAATTGTGGAAAAGTTTCTGAAAATTCAGAATTTTTCGTTAACACTTCTTGAAAACAGTGATATACCGTCAATATAAGAAAGGAATTGTGTAAAGGTTTCTGAAAATTCATAATTTTTCTGGCGTACGAAAAATTTGTGAAATTCAGGTTTCGTTCCGTTATTTCACGGAAAAGGTTGTATCAGAAATATGCTTCGTTAATTCACGAAATAAATCACGGTAAGTGGCTCGTGAATTAAAGAAAATCTTTGGCAGTGTAATCAAGAAACACAAAGCACGTCGCCTCGAATTGCGATCTCTGTTTGACAGGAACAATAGGGAAGGATTTCTGCAGTTTATTGTGACTACTAATGAGAAGTGGAGCTTATACGATGATCGTAAACGTTCGGCTTATTATTTGAATGCCGATGAGGAGCCCAAAAGCAATGCTAAAGTCTTCCGTATACAAAATAAATGTAAAAATTACTGTATGGTGGTCATCTACAGGCGTGATCCACCATACATTCTCGAGACCTGGTTAGACCATCACAGCGTAACGCTGTTATGATGACCTGCTACAAATGCATGGAAAAACTGTGCAGAAAACAGTACGCATTATTCAATATACACCGTATCCTGATGCTTCGTGATAACGCCCTCAAGCCTTGCGGAAACTTCATCAGTTAAGTTCCCAGACTCCGCCATACCCTGTTTAATCTCCAGATACCAACGAGCTTCTTTAGGCACCTGGACATTTTTCTGTCGAAGATGAGCTTCTTTAGGCACCTGGACATTTTTCTGTTGAAGATGAGCTTCTTTAGGCACCTGGACATTTTTCTGTCGAAGATGAGCTTCTTTAGGCACCTGGACATTTTTCTGTTGAAGATGAGCTTCTTTAGGCACCTGGACATTTTTCTGTCGAAGATGAGCTTCTTTAGGCACCTGGACATTTTTCTGTCGAAGATGAGCTTCTTTAGGCACCTGGACATTTTTCTGTCGAAGATGAGCTTCTTTAGGCACCTGGATATTTTTCTGTCGAAGATGAGCTTCTTTAGGCACCTGGACATTTTTCTGTCGAAGATGAGCTTCTTTAGGCACCTGGATATTTTTCTGTCGAAGATGAGCTTCTTTAGGCACCTGGACATTTTCCTGTCGAAGATGAGCTTCAGCAATAATTCAACTGCACACCAGGCATTTGAAGATTTTATCGCGTCAAGAGAACCAAAGTTTTTCGAAGTCGGCATGAACACCCTTGAGACCCGTTGGTGGTATTGATGCCGCTAGCGACTATTTTTATTAATCAGGTACATTGCTTCTGCTTTTGTTCTGGCTTTAGGCGCTTCAGTGAAATCGGCGATTTGAACTGCAACAACAGAATACCTCTGAATCACTTTAGTATGCAGAAGATTTGCGAAAATATGAATGTGCACTTTTTCAGAAACCCATGTTAATACACATTTGCTTTAGACTGGTTTAGGAAAGAGTTTAGACATAAAATATAAAAATAGCTCAAACAGAAAATTACCAGGTGTACTCTGTAAAAAGATTCCCTGTCTACTCTATTCTTAAATAAAAAAAATCAACAATTCTCAATTTCATGATTTTTTAATCCTAGGTTTGAATCCTAAATATTTAACTATAATCCTAATTTTTAGCACGTCTTTTATAAAAAAGGATCGTGCTTCAGCTGTCGGTTTGTCAGTCAGTCAGTCAGTCCGTCCGTCAGCCTGTACCCACGATATCTCTGCAACTATTAGTCCGATTTGAAAAATTCTTTTTGAATTGGGGAGCTTCAAATATGCAAATGACGATCCTTCATTTCGTTTTTTTACGATGTACAATTTCGCCGCTAGAGTGCGTAAATGCAGATGATGTCGAATTCAAAAATACGTTTTATTCCACATATTTGCTTCTAAACATCCGATTGAAAAAAAAATTATCTTTCGATTCCATTTATGTCGAAGAGTATTTTAGATATAGTTACTTTTTCAAATTACGCATATATTTTCCGCTAGGGGCGTAAAAGTGAATTACATTTTCCACGATAACTCTTCTTCTAAAACTCCGATTTGAAAATTTTTTTCTTCAGCGGATACATTTCCTGATCGAAAATCTTTTGCGTATAATTTCAAATTTTTGGTAAAGAATACTTTGGCCACCAGGGGGCGTAAGTGTTCATTTTTGCTCCTGATGTATTTGCCATAAAATCGGAGCTTCTAAAATATCGATTGAAAAAATTCTTTCTTGGACGGATGCCACTCACATCGATAAACCTTTTCGGAATATTTTCTTCTTAAAATATTCCACAGTTTCTCCGCCAGGGGCGTAGATGTACATCTTTTTTTGTGAATATCTCTACTTCTTGGAGTCCGATTTGAAAAATTCGTTCTTTGTTGGAGAGGGTTTTCCGTGCGACATGTTTTTCATATAATTTCAAAATTTTCAAGTAATTCATAGACTTTCCGCTAGGGGGCGTAGCGGTAATTTGCGTTCCCCCTATATCTCTGTTTCTAAATCTCTGGTTTGAAAAATTTTTTCTGCACCACATACAGCTCCTGATGGGAAATCGTTTGCACATATTTTCTAATTTTTGTAAGAAATGGTTTGGTCACCAGGTGGCGTAAGACTTAATTTCCGTTTCTGTTGTATTTGCAGCAAAATATGAGCTTCTAAAATCTCGATTGAAAAAAAAATCTTTTGTTGACCGATACTACTCATGTCGACAAACCTTTTAGGAAAATTTTCTTCTTGAAAAAAATGCATGGTTTCTACGCCAGGGGGCGTAGATGTATATCTTATTTTTGTCAATATCTCTACTTCTAAGAGTACGATTTGAAAAATTCCTTCTTTGTTGTATAGTGTTTCCTATACGAAATCGTTTTCCTATAAATTCAAAAATTTTAAGTAAATCATAGATTTTCAGCTAGGGGGCACAAAGGTAAATTGCGTTTTTTGCGTTATTTCTGCTCCTAAAGCTCTGATTTGAAAAATTCTTCCCGTATCGCATACAAGATCTGATGGGGAAATATTTTTCACATAATTTCTAATGTTTGGTAAAGAATGGGTTAGCCACCAGAGGTCATAAGTGTTAATTTCTGCTTGTGAAGTATTTGTTACAAAATCTGGGCTCCTGAAAACTCGACTAATTGTTTTTTCTTCGACCGATACCGCTTATATGGATAAACTTTTTGAGAATACTTTCTACCTAAAATAATGCATGGTTCTCCCACCAGGGGACGTAATGTCATATCATATTTTTGTCGATATCTCTGTTTCTGAGAGTTCGTAAGCTCACGATTCCGTTTAGACCAATATCTGAGGGATCAAAAACCCGATTGAAAATCTTCTTTCTTTCGTCAGATCTATTGTTTTCCATACCGGTTCCATTGATTTTGAACACATTTCATAAATTTAATGTGCGTCAGAACGGATTCAAAAGACGTGCTTATTACACCCGAAAATTCGGTGTCATCTTTCTTGTTAATCTTAGGTTTGAAATCTAAGTATTTAACTATAAAAAGTTTTAGCCATTGGAAACTTTGCTTTCATCTGTCCCTCCCCCTACCCCCTAATTGGAGTCCCTGTACACCTCTGAATATCTCCGATTTGGAGAAACGAAGTTAATATTTAATAGGAAAAAGTAATTATAATAATACATGTCAATCTTTACATCCAAATGCCCTTTTCAGTACCTGTTATATATTTTACAACATAACGTCAGCAGATTAGTGAATGTATTATTGTTCAAGTGGTGATCGGAAATGACCAAGCTGTATTTTTACTATAAAAGAAAAGGCATTCAGACGAATCTAAATGGGAAAGACATGCTAAAGGAACCTTGTTTTGGTGATTCATTCTTTGCTGCAGTTGCAAATCAAGGAATCGATTTAATGCCGGCAAACTATTTCTGAAATAGAAGAGTTAATGGCAGGATTTCCGAACCATTTCGTGTCTTGTTTGAAAATTACAGCTTAAGAAATAAAATATCAACTTAGGAAATGAATAAAGGTCTTCATGGGATGTGAGTGCAATGCCTGATTTCTCAAAATCTGAAAAGAATGAGTTTTTTTTTCCGCAAATTACTCGTAGGAATGAACTACACCATTTTCCGATCTGAAGATTCCCCTTTCATCTGATGATCCCCCTAATTCAAAGCCTTCCGCTAAGCAATGATCGGAGCAACATTTGCAAATTTACAGCGATTGCAATTCTAATCCTTTGATTAAGAAGTAAGAGATATTTGCATGTGTCTTAGAAATCTTTCCCAGGATTATTAAAATAAAACAAAGTAAACGTTAGATTCGGAGCGTGATGGATTCTAACGAAAGTGGAATTCATTTCCATTCATCTAATGGCAATAGGAAATATTTTCTGCTTTCCCCATGCTCGTAACTTGAATATTCTTTATGGACCGTGTACGATTAAGCCAATGTTCCACAGCAAATGGCCTCTTAATTCCTTTCCGGCGCACGCAAGTAAACATCACGATATCTGAAAGAGATAGAGTACAGGATCACTCCTTTTGTTTTGAAGCTCCAAATCAATGCTTGTCTTGTCTCCTTCACTTTATTTACGCTTCAGATATCTGAAAGAGGAATATGACGAAATATATCTTTTAATCTGGCATGCTTCACGTATAATGATTTGGATAATGCTAGTGAATATCAGAACATCACGATGGATTTATCATCCATCTCAACACTAAAGGATTATTTTCTACGGTATTGGATAGCATATGGTTAGAACTACATTTCCCATTTGATATGCTAATCAACTACGCGTGTTCGTTCACTTGCTTCGTCGAGCATCGAGTCAGAAAAGAAAATGTATCCTTTGCAGAATCAGCAAATAAGTAGTGAATTTAAATTTCGGAATAACACTTAGCTCTTGTAGATGTGCAGACAAAAGCGGTATGAAGAGAGTCATTTTCTAATTCAGAAAAATTCTAAAACCTTGAGGTTTTAAAAATAACATAAAATTATGATGTTAAGAATCTCGGGTAGTGGGGTTTGTTTTGTACTTTTTGGTTCAAAAATTAGAATTTTTAATTCTAATATCCCTCAAATAGTGCAAAATATATTTGTTTACCAGATCTAAAAGAAATACAGGTAAGCTCAGTTCTGATTGAGCCGTCAGTTTGGAACGTAGGACTACGACGACTTGAAGATCAGAGAATTGAAATGATCTAGTCCATTATGGTTTCAAAGCGTTTATTTGATTTGTTATAGCCAACACAAGTCTATGATATGAGAAGATGCTTACATAATTTTTACAAATAATGTTGAATACATGGCAAATCGATACACGAATTACCCAACGTGGTGCTCTTTCTTCTTGGCCTTCTTACATTCTTCATCACTTTCTTCTCGTTTTCATTTTCTCCACTTTTGCTTGCGTTCATTCTGCGAATTCCGCGGCATGGTCGGAAATGTTAACCCTTTCACACGAAAACAATTTTTTTAATTTTAGTTTAAACCACTGGAAAATGTTTTTATATATCTGAATAGATCTTGTGAAGAGCTTTAAAGCGATACTACGCACAGTCGTTTTGCACTCACGGATGTACAGATAAACCGCGATATTTTCAAAAGTGTTTACCGGTTCACAAGAAAACAATTTTTAAAATGCTCATTTCAAACCAATGCTAAATGTTCTTCATATATTTGAATAGATCTCGTCGAGAGCTTTAAAACGATACCACGCACAGTCGTGTTGCGCACACGGTTGTCAAGATATGTAGACTGAGTAAAACGCTGCGGTACACCCGGAACTATTGCATCATCTCCCCAGCGCACAGGGAACGAGGGGAGCGTCGCGCACGACGCGTTGTGCGCAGTAAGCAAATTGGACTGCATGCCGTTTACAAATATGCTAACATGATTAGTGTGCGGCACGTATTTTTAACGCTATAATGATTTCAGTTGGGACATATTTTTGTCAGAGGCGGTCAGCCGTAAGTTGCCCAACACTATGCGCGTAATTAGACGTAGTCCTACGTCAAAAGAATGTTCGTGGCTCATTGGATTTTTTTTTCTTGGCTTTTCGTGGCCACTAGTACAAACTTCTTGGTGACATCTACAGTGCAGCTGAATCTGCATCAACTCCACTTTTTTACGTACCTGTAACTTCGTTTTCTGCTCAGTGTCCAATATGTTTTGTTCTTTAACACATAAATGACCTTCCAAGAAATTAGATTAGAAGATTTAAATTCGTGCAGAGATAGTCAAAAGTAATCAAGATAGTTTGCCTTAGATGCATGACCTTGATAAGAAGAATCACATCACAATTCAAATTCATGGGCTGAATGTATATATATACATGAATTAGAATTTTCAGGTTTCCCTGATTCTAGGGAAACCTGAAAGTTCTAATACATCTATATACAATACAATCTTTAAATTCAGCTCATAAATTTAAATTTGTATTGTGATGTGATTCTTCTTATCAAGATCGTGCATTTAAGACAAACTACTTTTCAAGAAATGCTAATTATTCTTGCTGTGCGTGTCTTTAAAATGTGTACCTTGGCTTTCAAAACACCAACAATGTACCCTTATTAAAGTCTGTTTATCCTTGATAGAATACCATGTAGTAGAAGCTTACAAAGCACTGTTCGAGTAACTACATGAGCATGACGCACGGTTACCACACTTTATTCAATTGTAGGCGGAACGCTCGATAGATGCATTTGTTTAAGAAATCTGTGACACAGCACATAATTAACTTCACTACTCACCCCGGTCATTTTTTGGTACCAGGATGGCTTGCAATATGTGTGAATATCTCCCTAAATTCAATAAGTAGCACGGTGTGCCACAAGTATGAGAAACAGAGTGGCTCTGTTCTCTTCACTGAAAGGGAGGGAAAAATATATTCTACTTCTGTCAATGTTTGTTGGATGGGACTAATAATACAGAGGAAGATAAAGTTAACATCTGTATTTCAGTAGTTTAGAAACACATCACTCTTACATTCCGAAATGTGGATACAATTTCTGCAAGCAAAACGAAGTGCCAGAACGAGGAGTTGACAGTTATTGTCGCCGAAATAAACTGCAAACGATCGCCGAGTTGTGGAATGATATAGGGCGATTGCTCGTGTTTATGGGTTCGGTTTCGAATCTCAAGGTAAGACACGGATTGTATGCTTGTTCTTCGGGCGTTGGTCCTCTTTTTTTTTGGATCTAGGTGCTCCAAATTTAGAATTATTGTATTAAATATTTAAATATTTATGGGCGGCATGGAATGGAACATGCACAACCTTCGATGAACGGTTAGGCAGTTAGTTTATTCTTTGACGGGCGTACAGCGTAGCATATGAGCATAAGAGTATAGTCGTAGCAAAGCTTGAGACTGTACTCTTACCAGGACAAACGATGTCCAGGATTTGGGAGTCACGTTTGATTCGAACTTGGACTTTAAAAGTCATATCAAAAGAATTTTGTACGTACAGCGTTCAGAAATCTTGGATTTATCATTCGACATCCCAAGTATTTCTCAAATACTCAGACACTTATTCGCCTTTTCGAGACTACGGTAAGATCCTCACTAGAATATGCGGCGATCATTTGGAGACCTAACCCCGTAACTCCTTAAAAGAAATAATCGAGAAAGTTCAAAAACAATTTTTAGACACCCTTTTTACAAATCGATTGGTGTAGCGGACATCCCCTCACCTTCTGACATTCTTCAAGATGACCTCTCTGCAATCTAGAAGGAAGGCTCTCCAACTCACGTTCCTGTACGGCATCATCAATGGAAAGATTGATGATACTGAAGTTGCAAACGAAATAAGTTTCCGTGCCACACGTTTACCGAGGACAAAATGTGAACTATTTGCAGTGCCATTTTGCAGAAACGATGCTGGAAAAAATTATTCATGATGTAAAATGTATAGGCTTCACAACTCACTTGAAGAATGTCCGGATAGATATACCATCTGTAGAGATGTGCTTACAAATAAATAAATAAATGAAAATAAATAAATCCATGCCAGAACTATGCAAGGTACTCAACAAAAACGAACTCCAGAAATAAGAGAACTGCAAGTCCCAGACCAAATGAAGTTACCTCACCTTCAAACGCCATGAAGTTACTCCGGCAATGCAAATGATGCAAGCACGAAAGGTTCTATTTGCACTGAAGTTATTCTGCCCCGTGTTTATGGGGCGACACAAAGTAATTGAGGTTTCCTCTTGTTTATCAATGCAGGAGGGTTACTAAAATCTAAATACATGATTTCACGTGTTTCTGCTACCTCTGAAGGCGAAGTAGAATCCCAAATCTTTCGTGAGCATCATTGCATGACACGTACCTTCAAATAAGTGGCATCAGTTTGTATACTCCGTTCAAAATTTGTACCTTTTGAATAGTAAAACATTACGCCACTGCCCCGTTTGCAAGAACGGATAGCTTTCAAAAGCCCCAGAATGAATTGCTACACTTGGGTTAGCTGGCATATAAGATTCCAGGTTCCAATTGCACAAAATACATCCCTATATCATATAACCTGACAGTCCTTAGTACCCTAAAAATTGACAAAGGAAGTCAGATATCCTCAATTTTTAAAACATCCTCAAAAATAGCAAAACTTCGAAAAAAATCAAACTTTGAGCATGCTCAGAAAAGTCGAACATCATCGTCGCCAGCGAGCAAAGTCATGTCGATAATCGTGGTGTTCTTTCGCTTCTGATTTAAATGGATTTAACCAAAACATTTAGAGGATGGGAAATGAATCTCGTTTTTTTCAGCATCCATTCGCAGTCTCTTTTTTTAGGTGGGGGGGGAGAGTTTAATGACCACCGCGAGCAACTCGATGGGTTATAATCAGTTGCCCGTCTCTAATTTAGGGCCACTGACTTTAGAGAAAAGGGAGAGAGCCGGTTCTGTAAGACAAACACAACATCCATGCCTCACCGCGACTCGAACCCGGGCTCTAATGGTCATAAGCCAGCGCTTAGACCACTGTTCCAACGTGGGCGGCCATCCACTTTCTTGTAATCAAATAAGTGATCGATGCTAAATTTGGTTGCATATAGTACATTTCAATTAAGGGTTCTACAACTTGTGTTCAGTATATTTTTTAATCAGCTGTTTCTTCAAGTGAAATTATTGGTCTTGGAATATTCCTTCTCATAGAGATAACACGCAAGTGTCCAGTAATTTTCTGGCTTCAGATATTTTTTCTTGTACATAATCACAATAAAATTTCAGCGCAAAATCAAAAGGCAGCTTTGATTGCATGTGTTGCCTCCTATGAGTAACAAATAAAATTTATCAGAAGTAATTTTTTGCATGATAGTATTTTATTGCTATTGTATACCTATTCCACATAACAATCGCCTTTCAGATTCAACGTGTGTTTAACCATGAAACTGGACAATTATGGCACACTTTCATGGGGAAACACACGATGAATCACGATGACGTGGACTGATCAATAACGTTTTCAGTAAGTGTACTAGTAATCCGAATTTCTTGGCGTAGAATAGAAATCAAAGTTTCCAAACTTTCGTTCGTCAACCAGATGGTTTTTTGAAGGAAAGTAGGCAGCAAACGGAATAATAGAACGCTTGAACAATTTGACGATGTGCCGAAGTAACATGACACATTTTTCGAAACGTTCAAAAAGGAATTCTCATTAATTCCAGACGATGTGTCGAAGGAACATCACAAATTTTTCGAAGAATGTAACGGCCAGTATACCCCTTTTAACATTCGGACGCCAAAGTAAAAACCCATTTTTGCTCTTGGGGGTCTCATCAATATTGTGGAATATTTTCCCATTAAGAAAGTGCTGCAGAGATCTGAACAAATAGTAATCAGACGGTGCAATGTCAGGGAAATAAGGGGGATGGGCAGAACTTCCTAGCCAAAATCTCTGATCGTCTGTTGGTTCCGTCTCGCCGTGTGAGGCTTTAATATGTCAGATGATATCCTCAGTCATGTCCTCATTTTGAAACGAAATCGTCCTCAATTTGGCATTGAAATTGAAAACAATGTGTCATTTTGTCCTCAATTTGGCATTGAAATTGAAAACAATGTCATTTTGTCCTAAATTTGGCATTGAAATTGAAAACAATGTGTCATTTTGTCCTCAATTTGGCATTGAAATTGAAAACAATGTGTCTTTTTGTCCTCAATTTGGCATTGAAATTGAAAACAATGTCATTTTGTCCTAAATTTGGCATTGAAATTGAAAACAATGTGTCATTTTGTCCTCAATTTGGCATTGAAATTGAAAGCAATGTGTCATTTTGTCCTCAATTTGGCATTGAAATTAAAAACAATGTGTCTTTTTGTCCTCAATTTGGCATTGAAATTTGAAAACAATGTCATTTTGTCCTAAATTTGGCATTGAAATTGAAAACAATGTGTCATTTTGTCCTCAATTTGGCATTGAAATTGAAAACAATGTGTCATTTTGTCCTCGGAAATCTGGTCACGTAATCTAACGTGGTGATTCTAGTGCCATAGAGCACCCACATAGACATTTGCAGACCCTAAAGAGCATCTTTTCGTGTCAGAATAATTCTATATATCATCTACACAGTCTCACAGGATACGAAGCCTGGTCAGGTACTCCCATTGATAACGCCCGCTTGTTTCTGTACAGAGCATTTGCTCAGATTCAACAATAACTTCAGACCATTTATTTTTGAAATGGAAAGACGATATTTTTCGCTTTCATCATCTGACCACGTCGGTTCAAAAAATGAGATTTTTTTATACAAAAGTGTTACGTATTACGCATCTCCTGAAACCCACGTAATACACTGCTGGACAATTGCTAAGGACGGATCATAAACGGCTATGCAGCGCATAAAAAGTAA
The DNA here is from genome assembly GCA_039090855.1 of Macrothele yani. NCBI lineage: Eukaryota > Metazoa > Arthropoda > Arachnida > Araneae > Macrothelidae > Macrothele > Macrothele yani. The sequence continues at coordinate 162,400,811 of CM077029.1, read as the reverse complement.
GTGTGGTTGGATGCCAAGTGAAATAAAATAATGTCAGAATGCCAGGACATTACAAGAAAGATAATTTATTGTGCTTTGAAATCCAGAAGGCTTTGGAACGTGTTCAAGGGACAAACAGGCCATTTTGTGCAGAATACGTAAACGTGAAAAAAATGCAATTACCGTCCGCAGGCGTTCCGGCGTAAGATGTCAATACGGGATATGGCCACCATGGAGGGCGATGCAAGATTCCACACGTCGTGTCATGCTTTGCACAACATTATCAAGCAGCTGTTGGGGTAATTTATCCCATTCCTCTGTCAGTGCACGGATATGGGTGTCCTTGTTTATTGGAGGGCATTGGCGACCAGCAATACTCCTCCCTAAAGCATCCCACACATTTTCAATGGGATTCAGATCTGGAGAACGTGCTGGCCATACGAGGCGTTGAATATCCTCGCTCTCAAGACATTCCTGGGCAGTGACTGTTCGATGACATGTTGCGTTGTCGTCCATGAAAATGAATCTATCACCGACAGCACCACGGAACATGAGAACATGAGGTAGCAGAACATCATTAATGTATCGTTGGCCAGTCATAGTCCCAGTTGGAAGCACATAGAGGGACGTACGGCCATTGATCATGATGCCAGCCCATACCATGACACTACATGTCGGATATCGGTCCCTTTCCTGTATGTTTGCTGGACAATATGCAGTACCACTATCACGCCAGATCAGTTGTCGTCGACAATCAGACGATAGACTGTATCTACTCTCATCTGAGAAGAGGACGGCAGACCAGTCGTTATCAGTCCAATTGCGATTTTGATGGCACTCTTGCAAACGGGCGGTACGGTGACGTCTGGACAATGGGATGCACACAACAGGACGGCGGGCGTATAGTTCTCCTTCATGCAAACGTCTGGCGACAGTTTTTCGGGAGATCCGCTTGCCAGTAGCAGCCATAAACTGATTTGCTACCTCACTAGCTGTGCTGCGCCGGTGTCTTTTTGTTGATAGCACTATGTACCGATCTTCTGCAGGTGTCGTACTGCAAACACGACCTCCCCCGTGACGTTTGCTACACTCTCCATTTGTTTGAAATGATTTCCAAAGCCTTGAAACAACACTGTGGCTGACGTCGAACTCCCTGGCAACATCTTTTATTTTTCGCGGTTCTTCAATCTTGCCAATAATACGGCCACGCGTAAAATCATCTAGGTGATGTCGGGAAGACATACTGAAAATTGCAAGTTCGTCAATTGATTCTTTCCCTTTCAACTTTGCGTTTGAACAACAACGGTCAATACGCGTCAAATCCTTTATATCTCTTATCAGCGCTATGACGTCACGAACAAGTTCGGCAATCCAAAATTTGCATACGCACAACACGTCTTACTGTATCCCGCACTTATGCTAATTTCCACATTTTCCTGCCTTCCATTTTATGGTTGCTATCGTTGCTATTGTCATCCGTCCTTAGCAATTGTCCGGCAGTGTATGTAGCCAGTACAGCCCCTCAGAGAAATGTAAGATCTTGATTCCTAAGACAATTTCTACTGAGCGCATATTAAATAAAGTTACTGCTCTCCGAATTTCCCCACACTGTCGTGCTGTTTAGCTACATTGAAAAGAAAATAAAAAAACTTTGGTCTTTTCGAAAACAATACACATTTTTAGGTAAGTATAGTCATTGGCCCACAGTAATAAATAAATATATTACAAATTGGTTACGTAATTGACCCATATTTCAAGAAATATTAACGCAGAGAAATAATCTTTAGTGCTATTAGGTAATAGTGTACAGTGAAGATCGTGAATTTCGTAAAAAATCCACTTGGTATAGTTTACATTCTCGTAGCAGAGGAATCGGGCTTCTCAAATGTCGCCGATGTGTGTAGCCTGCCGCACCCCCCTCCCCTTTACACAACCGCGTCACCAGTAGGGAATACATTGTACCAACTTTGAAATGCTAAGAGAAAGCAGAAAACCCTTAACGCGTAAAAGAAAAAAATGTGCCTGACTTTGGCAAAACCTACATACTCGTTAACTGAAGTAACAAATTTGTAAAATGAGACAAGTCATTTCTAGTTAAACTGTAAAATACCAATTTTTTTTTTTTTATGTCCCCAAATCTATTTGGCTATAGCGCAAAACTAACTGTGCAGCTCCTGATATTTGGTATATTTTAGTATATTATTTTTGAATTTGTTTCAGATGATTATTATACTTTAAGTAAAAAAAAAGCTGGGTTTAGAATTAGAAGTAGTGAAAAATTTGACTGGGATAGAACGGTTTATTTCCAGGATTGAGAAAACCCCATGTTGGAAATATAATTTGCAATTTATAGGAATCTTTGATTATTTTCTGGTATAAAGATTCTGTCGGTGAGGAAGTGAATCTCCAGACTTGGAGATGATAAGGACAGGAACGAGAAGATATTTGTAATTACTTGGAGCATGCTTGTAAATTAAGGATATACGGTCATTTATTTATTCCCAATCTTCATCGAGAATTAGTATGTGCAACTATTTAACTCAGTGGTTAAAATCTGTCGATCGTCTATGTCATTTACTCAAGTGTGAGAAGTTAAGATCTTAATTAACTGCTGTTGTATTGATCTTCCTGCTGTACTTGAGTAATTTTGGTCCTAGTAATCTAACAACGAACCTGCTGGGTATCTTTGCCTAAATACTGGGGGTGGTTCAAAAATCCGTTTAAATTTCAAAACTTTATAACAAAAGAACAAATGCGTATATTACGGCGCGGTTTGCACAAAAAAGTAAGCTAGCAAAGGAATTTTGATTGTCAACGGGAAAATGTTTGCCGCGTTCGCCACATTTCTTGGACAGCGAATATATTCGTTCGAGCTGAATCCAACCTATTTTGCGAACCCCGAGTTAAATCGTTCTAGCCGTTTAGATGGAAGATTTGGGGTTTCAGTTACTGTACTTGTAAAAACACCATAGAAAATTAACTTTGAAATAAATTGAAAAAAATAAACTATAAGATATATATATATAACGAATATTGAAGTTAAAAGTTCCTCTGACATAGCTGCACGACTCATTATCCAACTCTCGAGAAGATACCAGGCTCAGATTATTCACACTTGTGCACCCACCACAAGTCATACTTAAGAAGAAATTGAAGAATTTTATGAGGAAATTCGTCATCTAAATAATAAAGGTAAGCAGCAATTAAAGATAATTATGGGAGATTTCAATGCAAAAATACGGCAACGGCAACGGAATGAAACTTCAGTAGGTAAATTCGGTCAAGGCAACAGAAACCAGCCTGGAAATACTCTCTTAGAGTTTGCAGAGGCAAAAGGGTTTTTCATCTTGAACTCCTTTTTCAAGAAAAAGCCACACAGGAAATGGACATGGAGACATCCAAATGGGACGACAAGTAAAATTGATTTTATTATGTGTAACAAAAAATTCGTAATAGCAGACTGCAGTGTACTAAAGAAGTTCAACACAGGTAGTGACCATAGATTGGCGAGAGGTAAGATGCACCTCAACACTAAACTCGAACGTAGCAAGCTCATAAGACAAACAAAATGTATTGACATAACCAACCTTAAAAACACCATAATACCTTCAAATTGGAACTGAAGAACAGGTTCTCTGCTTTAGAAGGCCTAACATCGGAAGAAGTGGATATTTCTGAAGTTAACAGAAAAGTAACCAAAGCTCTTATGGAAACAGCAACAAAATTAGCTGGGTCTAAGAACAAATTGCATGTGAACAAATTATCAGGAAAAACCAAAATGTTGATGCAAAAAAGAAGAGAGATGAGGACAACTAAAGAAGATGTGACTTCCAAAGTGGAATATATAGACCTATGCAAGACAGTACGAAAACGTATCACTGAAGACGTAAAGAATTTCAACTGTGAACTAGTAAGGAAAGCAATGGAAAACAACCAAAGCCTAAAGATAGCAAAGGGACATCTCAGTACGGGAAGAAAAGAGATTACGGCACTCAGAAAAGAAGATGGTTCTGTAACAAGAACTAGAGGTGAAATTTTGACAAGAGTAAAGATTTCTACTCCAAATTGTATGAAAAGGGATGATACATGTACTCCAGACATTATGAAAGGTACCAGTACCAGAGTTCATCCAGTCCTCCCAGCAGAAGTTACACATGCAATCAAGAACATGAAGCGAGGGAAAGCTCCAGGAGAAGATGGAATTACTGTAGACATCATACAACAAGCAAGTGGAGAAATCGAAACAGTACTCGCCCAAATTTTCACTCGATGCCTTAATGAAGGGAAGATTCCTGAGGATTGGAACAACGCTACAATGATCTTGCTACATAAAATAGGTGACATTGAGGATCTCAAGAACTACAGACCTATCAGTGGTTTATAAAATCTTCACTAAAGTTCTTTCACACTGCTTAAAGGTGACACTGGACGTGGCTCAACCGAGATAACAAGCTGGATTCAGGAGTGGCTACAGCACAATAGATCATATCCACGTAATGAGAAAACTAATTGAAAGAGCGAGGGAATATGAACTTCCATTGTGCATGGCTTTTATCGATTATGAAAAAGCCTTTGATTCGGTGAAACCATCAGCAGTTACAATGGCCCTGAAATCCTGCGGTATTGAAGATGCGTACAATAATATTATTATTAACATCTATGAAAATGCAAGTGCAAAGATGCGGCTGTTTGAAAATACAGCACACATAAAAACTGGAAAAGGAGTGAGACAAGGTGACAACATATCTCCGAAGCTCTTTAATGCCGCATTGGAAAATGTCTTTCAATCACTGAACTGGGAAAACAAAGGGATAAAGGTCAATTGAGATTATCTAACCCACCTTCGTTTTGCTGATGACATAGTCATTTTTGCAACTACCCCATCAGAGCTGCATAGTATGATCCAGGAACTTGCTGACAAGAGTAAAGAAGTGGGATGAAAAGTGAACTTTCAGAAGACAAAAGTGATGTTCAATGCTTTTACAAGAAATGAAGATTTATCGATTGATGGAGAAAAGCTGGAGATAACAGACACGTACGTTTATCTTGGACAGCAGATATTAAGTGAGGGTCACTTTGACGAATAAATTAATCGGCGTACAAAACTTGCCTGGAGAGCCTTTGGAAGAAACAGCACAATTTTGAAAAGCAATATGCCATTATGTCTTAAAAGAAAAGTGTTTGATCAATGCATCCTTCCAGTGCTTACGTATGGTGCAGAGACGTGGACCTTAACTAAAAGAGACATACAAAGGCTGCAGACAACTCAAAACAGCATGGAGAGGTGAATGCTTGGTATAACCAGGACAGATAAAAGGAGGAACTCGTGGATCCGAAAAATGACAAGAGTGGAAGACATCATGATCAGAGTTAAATCCCTGAAATGGCAATGGTCTGGACATACTGCCAGAAGGACAGACCATCGATGGACAACCGAAATTTTAGATTGGATTCCAAGGGACAGGAAAAGACCCAGAAGAAGACCACATGTAAGATGGGTGGATGAAATTCGAAAGTATGCGGGAGTGACATGGACGAGACTGGCACAAGGCAGACCGTTGTGGAGAAAACTTGGGAAGACCTTCGTCCAGCAGTAGTTGGATAATGGTTGACAATGATGATGATAACGAATAATATATATATATATGTATGTTATAGTTCGGGATGTAAGGTCAGGTGATGCGTAACATCACAGCCTCTCCTTGACAAATATCAACCCCGCCTTCTCGTGGTACATCCTGTTCCCACTAAAGGGGCTCTGACGACCGCCAATAGCGGTATAACTATACCATTGGGATTAGAGGAAATGCTATCTCACACTCACCAACCCGCTTGGCCAGCGTGGTGAGTTATGGCCAAACCCCTCCAAAATGACTCCACAACTTAAATCTTGGCCCTCAGTCTCCGGCAGCTGGAATGTACCTGGCCAAGGCAGCAACCAGTGCGACATGAAGGCAGAGGGTGCTAAGAATCCCCGGAGGACCGGACTAGGCTGCCATCTGATGCTGACCTTGGCTACGTACAACGGACGCTCCCTATCTTCTGATTCAAGGCTTCTTGAATTGGAAGAGGAACTACAAAGGATCAAGTGGGACATCGTCGGGCTAAGTGAGGTAAGGAGAAAAGGAGAAGATCTCATCGAACTGAAAAGTTGACATCTCTTCTACTATCGTGGGACAGATACTGGCAGAACTAGTGGTGTTGGATTTATAATAAACAAGAAACTGAAGGATAAAGTTGTAGAAGTTGAAAGTTCCTCTGACAGAGCTGCACGACTCGATATCCAACTCTCGAGAAGATACCAGGCTCAGATTATTCAAACTTATGCACCCACGACAAGTCATGCTGAAGAAGAAATTGAAGAATTTTATGAGGAAATTCGTGATCTAAATAATAAAGGTAAGCAGCACTTGAAGATAATTATGGGAGATTTCAATGCAAAAACATGGCAACAGCAACAGAATGAAACTTCAGTAGGTAAATTCGGTCACAGCAACAGAAACCAGCGTGGAAATACTCTCGTAGAGTTTGCAGAGGCAGAAGAGTTTTTCATCTTGAACTCCTTCTTCAAGAAAAAGCCACACAGGAAATGGACATGGAGACATCCAAATGGGATGACAAGTTATGTTGATTTTATTATGTGTAACAAAAAAATTCGTCATAGAAGATTGCAGTGTGCTAAACAAGTTCAACACAGGTAGTGATCCATAGATTGGTTAAATGTAAGATGCACCTCAACACTAAACTCGAACGTGGCAAGCTCATAAGACAAACAAAATGTACAACCTTAAAAAACACCATAAAACCTTCAAGTTGGAACTGAAGAACAGATTCTCTGCTTTAGAAGGCCTAACATCAGAAGAAGTGGATATTTCTGAAGTTAACAGAAAAGTATCCAAAGCTCTTATGGAAACAGCAACAAAATTAGCTGGGTCTAAGAACAAATTGCATGTGAACAAATTATCATGAAAAACCAAAATGTTGATGAAAAAAGAAGAGTGATGAGGACAACTAAAGAAGATGTGACTTCCAAAGTGGAATACATAGAGCTATGCAAGACAGTACGAAAAAGTATCACTGAAGACGTAAGGAAATTCAACTGTGAACTAGTAAGGAAAGCAATTGAAAACAACCAAAGCCTAAAGATAGCAAAGATACATCTCAGTAAGGGGAGAAAAGAAGATTGTTCTGTAACAAGAAATAGAGGCGAAATTTTGACAAGAGTGAAAGATTTCTACTCCAAATTATATGAAAGGGATGATACATGTACTCCAGACATCATGAAAGGTACCAGTACCAGAGTTCTTCCAGTCCTTCCAGCAGAAGTTGCACATGCAATCAAGAACATGAAGCGGGGAAAAGCTCCAGGAGAAGATGGAATTACTGTAGACATCATACAAGAAGCAAGTGGAGAAATCGAAACAGTACTCGCCCAAATTTTCACTCGATGCCTTAATGAAGTGAAAATTCCTGAGGATTGGAACAACGCTACAATAATCTTGCTACATAAAAAAGGTGACATTGAGGATCTCAGGAACTACAGACCTATCAGCCTCCTATCAGTGGTTTATAAAATCTTCACTAAAGTTCTTTCACACCGCTTGAAGGTGACACTGGACATGGCTCAACCGAGAGAACAAGCTGGATTCAGGAGTGTCTACAGCACACAATATATCATATCCACGTACTGAGAGAACTAATTGAAAGAGCGAGGGAATATGAGCTTCCATTGTACATGGCTTTTATCGATTATGAAAAAGCCTTTGATTCGGTGAAACCATCAGCAGTTGCAATGGCTCTGAAATGCTGCGGTATTGAAGATGCATACATTAATATTATTAATAACATCTATGAAAATGCAAGTGCAAAGATTCGGCTGTTTGAAAATACAACACACATAACGATCCCACGGGAATAAAATTCGACAGGAGAGTTCCATCAGAACGACGATTCCACGGAAATGACATTCGATAGCAAAGTTCCACGAGAGCCACGATCACACACACGGATATAACATTCGGCAGCGAAGTTCCGCCAGAGCAACGTTTCCACAGGAATAAGAGTCGACAGGTTTCGAAGACAAACTGATGCCAAACTCCACGTTCTCCACTGAAGCAAAGTGCCGTCGTTAAGCGAAACAGCTGGTAGTCGGATGTGACCAAAGAGTGGCTGTATGGAGTATCTGGTAGAATATCAACCGTCAAAATTCCTACAGTTCTCGTAGGATCACTCTGGATGTGTGAATTGGGGTATCCACTTGCAGCAACGTCGGCTTTCTATTGATAAGCACTACGTAGCGTTGGCTTAGAGCATCATTTACTACATTCAGCATATAGGTTCCTACCCACAACCTGATTATCTGGTACGAATTCCCAATACACATGAAGCTAACAATTTCACTAAACGCACAGCATGGCTTTTCTCTCGAACCGGCCTCTTTTTCGTCAATGGTTGTGCTTCCTGGGCAGGCTTTGGTCACTAGTTTCCAGTAGTAAGATAATGCAGAAATATCCACTTTTCAACACCTATGACGATATGATGCCAAAACCTATCGTCTTGTGGATATGAAAGTAAAATTCGACAGAAAGCAACACGTTCTGTCTGCTGGAGTTCCAATTCATGCGAAACCATTCCATGCTGACTCAAGATGGTATGGGTGACGAACAACGGTAGATTAGAAAGAGACCCCAACTGTGCTTCTAAGTAACGTGCACAGGTACCAGGGTAGTCTATCACAGCATCAACGAAGGTGTCAGCGTTGTAAAGCGTCCTGACTTCGGTTTATCATCGAAACTAGTGACGCAGCATTGAAACGCAGGAGCCATCTTCTTACAGTGCTGCTGTTCACTGTTTCTTTATTTATTTATTTATTTTTTTTTTTGATTGGAGGTTTAACGACCACCGTGAGCAACTCAATGGGCTATAAGCAGTCGCCCGTCCCTAATTTAGGGTCACTGGTTCCAGGGAAGGGAGAGAGCCAGTGCCGTAAGACAAACACAACATCCATGCCTCACCGGGATTCGAACCCGGACCCCGTTTGGACGAATGATCAGAGGCCATCGCTTAGACCACTGCGCCACCGAGGCGGCGTTCACCGTTTCCTTGTGTTCAACTGCACAGATTTCTCTCGCTGCTATTGTGTTGAATTCATTTTCTTACGCTTTTCAACCGTAGGTTGAAGAAGTGTATATGCTCCAGTTTTGTCTATCTGTCCATCCGCACGATAACTCGCGTAAAAATGGTTCGATATCGGTGCAATTTTATTATGTTTTAGGGGAACACCTTGGAAGGAACCCTATTGAAAATGGGCGAAATGGGGTCAAAGGTGCAGAATCCATTCCATTGCCTTTATGCGTCATAACGTAAGTAAAAATAGTTCGATTTCGATGACAATTTAATATGTGGTAGGAAACCACCTGGGGACGAACCCTATTAAAAATGGGGGAAATGAGGTTAAAGGTCAGGACATAAGAGCCGGATCCATTCCATTGCCGTTATGGATCATGATTTGCTTAAACATGGTTCGATTTCGATGAAATTTTAGTATGTAGTTATGGAACCACCTGGAGACGAACCCTATTGAAAATGGAAGATATGGGATCAAAGGTCAGACAGGACAAAAGAGCGGAATTTATTCCATTGCCTTTATGCGTCATAACTTGCGCAAAAAATGATTCGATTTCGATGGAATTTCAGTATGTGGTAGAAAACCACCTGGGGACGAACCCTATTGAAAATGGGCGAAATGGGGGGTCAAAGTTCAGGACACAAGAGCGGGATCCATTCCATTGCCCTTGTACGTCATAACGTGCGTAAAAAATCGCTCGATTTCGATGAAATTTTGGTATGTGGTAGGGGACCACCTGGGGACAAAACTCTATTGAAAATGGGCGAAATGGAGTCAAAGGTCAGGAGGTAGGAGCGGGATCCATTCCATTTTCCTTTATGCATCATAACTTAAGTAAAAATGCTTCTACTGCTACAAACCTTTAGTATGTTGTTCCGGAAAGGTATACTGAACCGGTTCTGTGGAATATCATCCAAATGGGGTCAAATGTCAGGGCGCAGGTTCGAGATTTATTCCACAGCCATCGTCCTCATAACTTGATATGTTTCTATTGCGACAAAACTTTAGTATGTTATTCCGGAGGTATATGGAACCAATTCTGTTTAATATCATCGAACTGGGGTCAAAGGTCAGGGCACAGGAGCGAGATTTATATCACAGCCATTATCCTCATAACTTGAGTAATAAGTCGAGTAACGATTTCTGATATGTTGGAAAGCGTATCATAATCAATGCATTGCATGATTTCATTAACTTGATTTTACTAAATGACGAAGGATCACACGAACAGCATGAATGAATGATTGAGCTTCATCCTCTGCTTACCTGATAACGGAATGCGACTGCGTCTCAAATGCACGTCATTGTCCTCGTGTTCTTCGTCATTTCGGTACCCAGTTCAAGCTGGCACACGTTTTTCATAGGAATGGAGAGTCTACATTATGTGTAGGTAAAACCGGGACAAACGTTTGACTCACTCACTCTGATATTTTGACGTCAAAAATATCCATTCCTAAACCACCGAGCTTCAGCTTCCGTGACTTGAGCGGTCAGAGGCGTGGTCTTTCGATTAATCGCCTGAGTTCGCCTTCGTCTAAAATCCCGGATTAAAGGTGGGTACTATTTTTCTAACATCTCTGCGTTTTCCTTGGAATCATGATCTTAAAACGCTAGATGCTGGTGGGATTAATAGTAGTGTAACTGAAACGATGAATGTTTTAGTTACACTACTATTCCTCCATGATGATATATCTCGATCGTCGCGAATGGTTGGGGAGTCAGAATTTTGTGAAGAAAGTACCTCAACGGAAAAAGGATATCCGAGAAATACGGTCATTTATGACCAGGAGCTAAATAACGAAACATACCGTTATGACATTTTGCTTGCACCACGGATAAAATTTGCGAAATGGTGCGATACATTATAGCATAAGTCTTCGTGACAATGGGCATACATTTTTTACCATTTTGCGATGACCTCAGGCCTTACTGTAACTTTTAAATGATATCGAATAAACACAAAAAGAATACGATTCTCCGATGAGCGTGTAACGAAAAGCTTTCTTACACTTTCCTTCAACCATGTTGCATCCCACTTTACGTTAAGCAAGGTATTAAATGCACATAAAATAAAGTGAGTGAATGACATGAATCAGAGGAACTCAGTAAAACTCTGAACTAGGATAAAGAAAATTATCTCCTGTACTTTTGATAAGGGTATCCCACATTATTCAGCAGTATGATGAATATCCCCTTCCCCCCTCCCCCGTTTTTTAGGTGTATAAAGACCTACATGAGAAACACCAATTGCTAAGCGTAGTTACCTGTCCTTAATATTTAGAGTCACTGGTTTTAGGAAAGGTACATCATCCGGTAGGCACCTCACCAATGCCTCATCCGCTAATCACAAGCACGGGGACCATTTCGAAAAAATGTTCAGAAGCCAGTGCCTCAGACCTCTAGGTTGCTCTCTTTTTTTTTTTTTTTTTTGGATAAACGATACGCATGTACATCTAAACCTATAAGAATCCCTTTGGGTGTAATTTGGGGTGTCGGTTCCCAGAAAGCGGAACAGAATCACACCCTGGGACGTTGTATCAAACATGCCTTATCGGTAGCTACCGAGAATGTTTTCAAATCCAGACCACTCTGTGCAATACCGGGATAACCGCATGTGTTCAACAAATACTGGATAAAAAGAGGAAACTTCGTGAGTAGTCAAAAAGGTGCATCCAAGTAAAACAAGTTAATAAAATCGTGCAATGCATTGATTATTATACGCTTCCCAACATACCAGAAATCATTACTCAAGTTATGAGGATAATGGCTGTGGAATAAATCTCGCTCCCGTGCCTTAACCTTTGACCCTATTTCAATGATATTCAACAGAACCGGTTCAGTATATATCTGGAACAACATACTAAAGTTTTGCTTCAGTAGAAGCATTTTTAGTCAAGGTATGAGGATAATAGCTGTGGAATAAATCTCGCTCCTGTGTCCCGGACTTTGAGTCCATTTCGACGATATTCAACAGAACTGGTTCACTATACATTCGGAACAACATGCTAAAGTTTTGTCGCAATCGAAGCGTTTGTGCGTACGTTATGCTGCATAAAAGCAATGAAATGGATCCCACTCCTATGACCTGACCTTTGATCCCATTTCTTTCATTTTCAACAGGATTCATTCCCATGTGATCTCTTACCACATACTAAAACTTCATCCAAATCGAACCATTTTTTACGCAAGTTATGAGGCATTAGGGCAATGAAATGGATCCCGCACCTTTACCCCCATTTCACCCATTTTCAATATGGTTCGTCTCCAGATGGTCCCCTACCACATACTAAAATTACATCGAAATAGAACCATTTTTACGCGAGTTATCGTGCAGACGGACAGGTAGACAGAGAGACAGGCAGACAGACGGACAGACAGCCTAACGGACAAAACTGGAGCATATACGCTTCTCCAACCTACGGTTGGAAAGCGTAAAAAAGATACTAAAACATCTGTCATGAAACAACACAATACCACTTCAAAATAACTCCAAGTATTTTCTTAAAACTGTCTTTAAGGGCAGAAGACCACACCAGGGATTTATTTCGTCTTGTCAACTTTTCAAACCAATATTCACAAGCATAACAAATATATATTTAAGAGGGACAAGATTTCAATAAATTTTCTAACATAAAAATCTAATTTAGAGGACTGAGATAGGTAAAAGCTTCTCATTTTTTTACCAAGTGGGACCAATAATAGCTACAAACCGTCCGAGTAAAAATTAATCTATAAAGGGAGGGTTGACTGCAAGAAGCTCATTTTTTGCAATAATCCTATGTACTAAATAACTAAGAGATTGTTGTTGCCAATGGCCAAATCAGCAGAAACACGAGGTATTTAAAGTAAACCGGGAGTGTTCATTATTTTGCAAAAGTCGTGATTCGAATTAATTTTAGTTCCACGGTGGCCAAAGGATTAGAAACGTTTGAAAGAAGCGTAACCTCAATCTTAAGTCAATAACGCAATTTGAGAAACGAGAGGAATAATAAACAAGACTAAAAATAGGAACAGAGATGACATAATGGATTTTTACGGAAACGTGAGGGCACTCAGAAATACATCGTTAGGAGAATACTTCATGATCACAACTTTTCAAAAATTGAAACCCCTTTTTATGCGCAGTACAAAGTAGTAATGACACAATGTTAAAGTTGCGTACCGTAGAAATAAGTTATTTTTGTAATGTAAAGTACGAAAACGTGAGGGCACTCAGAAATTGGGTTATTTACGTAAGAATAAGTTATATATGTTATTTACAAGTTATTTATGTTATAAGTTATTATGTTATTTATATATATTTAAGTTATTTATGTTATAAATTATTTTTGTTATAAGTAAAGTTATTATGTCATATGTTATTTATGTCATATGTTATTAGGTCATATTATTATGTCATGTTATTATTATGTCATATGTTATTATGCCATATAAGTTATTTATGTTATTATGTCATATTAGATATTTGTTATTATGTCATATTAGATATTTGTTATTATGTCATATACGTTATTTATGTTATATAAGTTATGTCATAAGTAAAGTTATTATTATGTCATATGCCATAAGTAAAGTTATCATATCATTTAAGTTATTTATGTCATAAGTTATTTATGTCGTAAGTTATTTATGTTATTTATATATATATTTAAAGTTATTTTCGTAATGTAACTTTACGGAAAGGTGAGGGCACTCAGAAATACATCGTTAGAAGAACACTCCATGATCACAACTTTTCAAAAACTGAAAACCCTTTTTATGCGCAGTACAAAGTAATAATGACACAATCTTAAAGCTGCGTACCTTAGAAATAAGTTATTTTCGTAATGTAAACTACGAAAACGTGATAGCACTTTGGAAATTAAGTTATTTTCTTAATGTTATTTTCGTAGAAATAAGTTATTTATGTTATTTAAGTTATTTTATGTTATTTATAAGTTATTTATGTTATTTAAGTTATTTTATGTTATTTATAAGTTATTTATGTTATTTAAGTTATTTTATGTTATTTATAAGTTATTTATGTTATTTTATGTTATTTATAAGTTATTTATGTTATTTAAGTTATTTTATGTTATTTAAGTTATTTTTATAAGTTATTTTTATAAGTTAATTATTATAAGTTATGTTATAAGTTATGTTATTTAAGTTATTTTTTATAAGTTAATTATTATAAGTTATTATGTTATAAGTTATTTTGTCATAAGTTATATATGTCATTAGTAAAGTTATTGTAATATGTTATTTAAGTTATTATGTCATATGTTATTATTATGCTCTTTATGTCATTAGTAAAGTTATTGTAATATGTTATTTAAGTTATGTCATGTTATTATTATGCTCTTTATGTCATTAGTAAAGTTATTGTAATATGTTATTTAAGTTATTATGTCATGTTATTATTATGCTCTTTATGTCATATGTTAATATATGTCATTTATGTCATATGTTATTATTATGTTATTTATATCATATGTTATTATTATGCTCTTTATGTCATATGTTGATATATGTCATTTATGTCATATGTTATTATTATGTTATTTATATCATATGTTATTATGTCATGGCATAAGTAAAGTTATTTATGTCCTATGTCGTAAGTAAAATTATTATTATGTCATATGTCATAAGTAAAGTTATCATACGTCATTTAAGTTATTTACATATATTTAAAGTTATTTTCATAATGTAACTTTACGGAAACGTGAGGACACTCAGAAATACATCGTTAAGAGAACACTTCAAGATCACAACTTTTCGAAAATTGAAACCCCTTTTTATGCGCAGTACAAAGTAGTAATGACACAATCTTAAAGTTGCGTACCGTAGAAATAAGTTATTTTCGTATTGTAAACTAAGAATTGAAACTTCTTCGAGGAAGTTGTTTCTTTAAATTTGTGACCATATCTTCCAGCTATATCATCTAGTGGAAGAGATAATATTTTTATCTTAATAGTGGCACTGTTTATGTAAAGAGTGGAATTTCTTATATTTTTTACGAAAAAAACAACTTCGTAAAGCATTGGAGGTATAAAACTAGAAAGGAAGTGAGATGATGTCAACTTATTTTGACTAAAAGGTACCACGAAGAACTTTGCTGATTTTAAACTAGTAAAAAAAATGAATTTAAAACAGCCGGGATAATTCAGTATGGCATAAAAATCTGGAATGTACAAACTGCACAATTTAGTTCAAAATACAAGACTGGCGGTAAGTTCTATTGAAAAGGATTATATATCTAGCTGAAGCTCTAAAAATGTTGGTGCTGAATATTTATTGATGCGTTCTTAGAATATTTAGCGTACTTGAATATCGGAGTTTTTGCGTTTTATACAAAATAGAAAGAACACGCCTTTAAATCAAGAAGCTGAATGATGGCGTGCTTGTCCTTCGGCACTGACTCTTTCCTTTCCTTGGATTCGGGACACCAAATCGCCCACAGGTGACCGACCCGTTGAGTCGGTTGTTAAGCCTTCAACTGTTGTTGCTCTTTGTGAGTTGATTGTAAAACCCTGTTGGTAGTTAAACAACCAACTGAAAAAAACAAAACAAAAAACAACTATCACATTTTCTGTTTAGCAGGATTTCCGAAAATTTTAACCAACAAGAGATATGTTTCACGCATTTCTATTTGGATTTAATACCAGAACATAATGTCCAGATATTTTTTGCGATGTCTGCCATTGTTACACTGAAGAGCAATTGAATTAGAGATACCTGTCTAGTAACGTGTAGCACCACCTTTCGCCCTGATGACGGCGGTGATTCGTCTTGGCATGGACTCGACAAGGCACCGGAAGCGTTGGGAAGCCATACGGATCCACGACCCCTGAACAAGCTCCCACAGTTCACGAAGATTTGATGGAGAGAGGTCAGAGCCTCGAACATCTCTCTCGATGGCATCAGAGATGTGCTCGATGGGATTGAGGTTAGGTGACCTAGCTGGCCAGGGAAGCCAGGTCACGTCGGTGGAGTGTTCATCCAACCATTCAGATACAATTCAGGAGCTGCATTGTCTCGTTGTAGGATGAGGTCCCCAGTGGGATGTTGAAGACGTACAAACGGGAGCAAATGGACGTCCAGGATATCCCGGTAACGTTAAACTGTGAGGGGCGATGTCACACGAACCAGGAGTCCCATTTCAGTCCATGTAAACAGTACCCAGACGAGAATGCCACCCCCACCAGCTTGAAGAGTACCCTGCTGGCAAGAAGGATCCATCGCTTTATGTGGTTTGCGCTGTACTCGTATCCTGCCATCCGCATATACCAACGTTAATCATCAGTCCAGGCAACATTTTGTAACATGTTTAGGGTTCAGTAGCGATGCTCCCGCGCCCATGCTAATCTTTGCACCCTGTGATGTGCGGTCAGCAGCGGTACCCTCGTGAGACGATGGCTTCTGTACCCCATAGCGAGGAGATGGTTCTGGATGGTGCGCTTGCTTACACGTTTTTGTGCACCAGCGTTAAATTGCCGAGTCATTTCTTGCACTGTGGCCCGTCTATGTGCTGTTACTATGCGAGCTAGCCGACGATGACCCCACTCATCTACACGCTGTTGTACACGGCAGTTGGCCCTTGCAGGAATGGTTTTACCGGATTCGATGTACTCACGGCGCGCACGTGACACAGTGGCTCGTGATAATCCCAGTGCCTGCACGACTTCCGAGATGGAGTAACCCATTCGTATAGTCCCGATAATTTCTACAGGATCAAATGCGCTTAGATCCTTCGTCTTACCCATACTGCGTCTGACTCTTACTTATTGCCGTCGGATGACTCCTTATATTGTCGGATCGCTGCATACGTCATATCGTTTCCGTTTACAGGGCCGCCCACAACGCCACATTTCCGTAACGCCAGCTGTCTCTCATTAAATTGCTCTTCAAAGCCTGGAACCTTATGTTCCAAATGTTGAGGCTTAAGGATAAAGTTCTGCTCAAAGTCAGATTTATTACTTTTAAAAGCCTTATACGACATTAGAGTGTGGTGTAATAATCACGGAGATTCGCCAAGCTTTTGCACTTCATTGGGAGGTTTTTTTCCAAGGCAATGGTAGACATAAAAATGCAGGGAATTGGAACACATAAGGAACAAAGATGATTTTTGAAAATAACGTCGGTGGCATCACGAGCATATTTCGTGTAATTTTTTAGCACGTAATTACACGGCGCGGCGACGTGTTCCCGTCGTTTAATAACGCATGCCAAACCATTGGTAGTTCAGTAGAGATCATGTCATTGCATGCAACTTTGCTGGAGAGTATTTATTTCGACAGTTTCCCTGATTGCAGCCTCTTTATAATTTGTGTAAGAACCATTTCTTCTAATATTATTCCATACTGGAATGGCCGATGAATGCATGACTTCTCTGGCGAGGGCTGTATTCTGCATGTCTTGGATGACATTTCGCACGTGTTCTTTATATCTAGTATCCAAGGATCGCTTTGCCATTCCGATATATATCTTTTCCGTGTTGTCAGGGTATACCAACGGTATAGCGTACACACCCGTCTTTTCTTTTTCAGACTGTTTCCCCTTGCAGCTTGATATTATATGTGATAATGGGGTCGGGGACTTCATTGCTATTAATATTTTGTATTTACGTAACAAATTCTTTAACCAATATGCAAAGCCTGGAATATATGAGATGGCTCCTGCGTGCTTCATTGTCTTACTAGGTGATTTTGTTGTTGCTGACATTACACGATTTCTTACGGTTCTATGTATTCTGTCTCTTTCATTCCTCTTATATCCATCCTTCAGACATTTGCTATAAATATTATGAATTTCCTTGTTATTTAGGTAGTCGGGTTGGCATACGTTATACGCTCTATAGAACCATGCTCTAAAAGCAGAAAGTGTGTACTCTTTTTGGCAGTGCGAATCAGGAAAGGCAAGGTTCGGTACTGCGGTCGGTTTGTAATAAACGTTAAAATCAAAGCAGGAGGCTTTATTTCTTCTGAGCGCGACGTCAAGATAATTCAACGTTCCATCCACTTCAAGCTCCATGGTGAACTTTATCGTATAATGTAGACTGTTTATCATATGCATGAAATCTTTTAATTCGTCTACTTCATGTTCCCATATGAAGAATATATCGTCAGAGTATCGGATCCACACTCGGGGTTTCTTGATACACTTTAGAAAGATGAGATCTTCTAGCGGTCTAAGTACTGCTGATAGGGGGAACCCATCGGTGCTGCTTCTGTTTGTTTGCAGATGTCACCATCCAATTTGAAATAGTTGTGGTTAGTAACTAGATTTAAGGCACTGATAATTTTCTTGTTTGGGTTGGTGTTAATTCACAGGAAGTGACGATTATTTCTTCAAGGTTTCCAACAGCCCCTGGTATAGGTATAGGCGGATATAAAGACACTATGTCGAAACTTCCCATTATATCACTGTCAAATATATTGAACTTTCTTGCGCGCTCCACAAATTCCTTTGTTGACTTGATTACGTAATCGGAGTTTTTTAAAAGTTGAGATAAGAATACAGCTAGGGATTTTTCTAATATGTATGTACGAGATTTCGTTTTTGCTACTATAGGTCTTAGGGCAGATCTCGGTTTATGATTCTTTAGTCGTCCAAAGAGTGGTGGAATTGTAGGGCCTGGAGGAAGTCTCGCTGAATCCCTAATAGTGTACGGTAAATCTTTGTCCCTTATCAGAGGTTGAACTTTCCGTACCATACTACTCAAATTATTCTTCGACTGAAGTCCGATTGATCAACAAATTCTTTAAGTTTTCGAATATAATCAGACCTGTTCATGATCGCAATTTTGTCTGTTAGGGTAATTGATATTCTAGAATCATTACGAAGGTTGTCTAAAACATTTTTAATCTGAATGTCATTTTTCTTGATGTTGCTTTTTCCGTTAATCCTCCTTTTAAAATTCACTATACTGCTTCTTAATTTCGATACCGCTAAATATCTGGTCATATCGCGATCTTCTGCTGAAACTTGGGAAATTATACTTTCTACCCCAGATATTAGCTGCTTAATTTTAGGCTACAATTGAGGGCAATAATTTGGTCCGCGCTCCAAATCTTTCACTTGTTCTTCCATCATTTGCACTGTTGATTCATTTACGAAGGGGACTCTATAATATTTGGTTCGGATCTGAGTTGATCAAAGAATCTCCAGCTTTTTACTATGTTTTTTACTCAGAATTTTTTCCTCTATTGAAATTAGGACATTAATTTTTCGGAGAAGTAGGTCAAATAAAATGGGTGGAACTATATATAGTCTCTAACGCCTGGTAATGTCTTGGAAGATATGTAATGCAGTTTCATTATCATAATTCCTTTTTCCCTCAGTATAGGTGCGACAGTGTTCTTTCGATTTGAGTGAAAGCTGTTTAAATGATTATCTTGTGTATAAGGCAACAATGTTTGATCGCAGCAGTTGAAGGTGATGAAAATAGTTTGTTTTACGAAATCACTCTCAGAGTAAAAGTGAAAGAGACAAATACATATTTCAATAAATTCAAATCTCAGAATCCGCTGCTAAATAAGTGCATTCGGACTGACGTATAGTGCTGCACAACTTTTGAAGGCGGTTCCTTAACAGTAGGAACTATTCTGTAAGGAAAAAAAAGCCTTTTTTTAATCCATTGGATTCGTTTAAATTCGTAATCAGGTTGTGACGTACCTGCCCCGCTGAACGCACACGAAATAAAGACAGATAGCAGTGAGAGCACATGCCAGTGTAGTACAGTGGATAGCACTCGGAGCTGGGTTTGAATTCCTACCCTGGCATAAAAATGGAGACTTTACTTCGTCATAAGGTATTATAAATTGAATTACAAAGACGAATATTTTGTCATATGGGATTTATACAGTATGGTTTTGTTCATTTAATTTCGAGGTTTAACGACCCCGTCATCATTATGGGGAGACGTTAATATTTGGAACTAGTTCATCCAGCTAGGCAACGGAGCCCAAACTGTCGGACAAATGTTTTCATGTCTAATCCGGGAATGATAATGGGCCAGAAGTCCACGTTTGAGATCGCTTGACTAAAGCGGAAGACACAGTACATATTTCAAAGCTTTATTCGCAGAAAACAATTTGGTTTTAGTGTGATTACGAAATAACTCTTTGTAACTAAAAGGTAAATAACTTCAAATTTAAGACAGCAACTACAAAAACTTGATTCGATAAATTAGTTTTGAAAAGTAAGGGCTCCGCGCGCGGGGAATTTGTAATTCTTGGTGATCAGTGCAAAATCGGAATCCAGTTTCTTTTTTCGGGAGGGGGGGAGCGGGAGTTGAGAATCACATGATCTGTAAGCGGCTGCTCCTCCCTAACTTGGGCCAATACAGAAGATGTCCACGCATATTTAGAACGTTTGTGATAAGAAATTAGAGAAAATAAGAGACGTTCAAGGAATTGAAACTGGCAACAGCATGTTAGAAGAACACGAAAGGAACGTCTGCTACGAAAATGATGGATGTAAACAAGCTATGGATGATAGAAGTTTATGATTTTGCTCTTTATGAACAGAAATATCCGCTGTAATTTAAAGCCGCTGTGGAAATCATTGAATTAGCATTTCTAAATGAAAAATAAGAAATTTTTTTAGAGGTAAAAGTCGTCAAGCATTGCTTCTATTAGTAAAAAGAACAGCCAATAGATATCCAAAAAAGGTACGTACTGTTTTTAGAATTTTAAACGTAAGGTCTCTGGCTTTAAAAGAAAACCCACCGACCGAAAGAGAAATCGCTAAGTCGTTAGAAATCTCTGTAGCAACTGTAAACAACGTAATGAACGTAGATTTGAATCTGAAAAATAGAAAATAAAAAGACATAATGTTCACCATCCTTTGCTTATGCACGTGGCTGAGCGCATAACACTGTGTAGACTTTTTCATGAAAATCCCTTAGCCGGAGACAAATGCAAAATTATTGTGACTACTGATGAAGCAGGTATCTACCTAAATGGCTGTAGCAAAACAAGGCCGATTTACTATCGCAAAAGAGCAGAAAAAGACTTACAAACTTTTTGTAGTAACTACGTATTTTCTGTTCTGCTTTCCGCTCGTCCCTCTACGTCTATTTATTTCTGACTTTCTCTAATGCAATCACACACGTCTTCTCTCTCATTTTCTGCCTCCTTATACGCACCTATGAATGAATACATCAGATTTTAAAATCGGCTAATACGTATTATGTCAGCAAAAACAGAACGTATGAATACAACTGTTCTCCTATTTCATTTTTCAGACTTACACAGTGGGATGTGAGACTATAAAATGTAGTAAAAGAACGAGCTGATATCTTCCATGCTTCCAACGTATAAATCTGAGGCAGCCAGAGAAATGTTAGCTCTGTTACGCATACGTGCAAATCGGAACTCTATTTGGATTGGAGGACTAATGGGCACAGATAAGGCAGTGGAATATTGCTCCATTACCTGACTCACAGAAACCCATATAGATTAATTCCCAGATCATGAAATATCCACTTTGATGTCGACGAATCTCTAGAGAATGACAGGTGCAGTACGTAATAGAGCCAGCTTTGCCTTAGCCTCGTTTGATATAACAGAATCTCCATGAGAATCCATATATGAATCGATCATAAGATCTAAACTCCTAACATCAGTTCAAAACTTATAGAGACCAATCAGTATTACTAATTCCTTGTTTACAAAAGTAATCACCAAACAAATACGCTTTAGTTTATCACGTTTAATACCAAATAAACACATTACGTCTGATAACGTGCGATGTACGGTATCAAGCGTAATATTATTTCTCCTATGATGTTAGGCATTTTTCTAAGTAATCCCGTGTATTTAAGATTGAAATGTTCCTCTTACGTTTGATTTTAGATAAATGAACACTTTTCTTTTATACTCACCCTCTTGAGCATCATATCATGCTATGTTATGTAACGGTCGCTATAGTAGAATCCGAAGATGAGCATGTAAGAAGACGATAAAACAATTTAGGTGTTCTTAGGAATTTGCCGCACAGAGTGTTACAGAATACAGAGTTTCTGCATGCAACGTATAAACAAATGTTGGAATGAATTGAATGTGCAATGAATTGAATGAATTGAATGTGTTATACGATTAAATGAACCCAAGTTTTAAAGTAAAAATGCAATGAACTTCTACATTGCATATAATCATAAAATCTTGTATAAATAGTATAACTATACTAGGAATCTGAATTTCTTGGCGTAGAATATAAATCAAATTTTCCAAGCTTTCGCACATCAACCAGATGGCTTTTCAAAGAAGGTAGACAGCTAATTACAAAGTGGATAATATAACACTTTAACAATTTGAACACGCTGACTCGATTAGACAATAAATGAATAGGTGCTAATGTGATCATTCATTTGACGAAACGAGATCGCGTTCGTTGGGCACGCGGTACCGTGGTAGAAAATGCAACATTCTTTGAAGAATTGATTCCAAAGCGTGGCAACTCTAGAGAGACGCTATCTTTGCAAGCCTCACTGCTGGTCATGATTTCCAAGGTTTCACGAATGGCAGTCGATTTCAGTGTACAGTATGAAGCTAATTACTTTATATCATTCCACATAGGATCAGCGGGCTTGAATTTGACTTCTCTTGATAGTGCAATTCTTATTTTTCCGTCTTTAGTATCCCTTTTATGTTCATTGAATCTAATTCTGAACGAACGTTTGGTCATTCAGATTTTATATCGCATGGAGCCGTCCGGATATTGCAGTGCGATGGCATAAATACCTGCCTCATTAAGAAGAGCGGGCGTGTCAATATTTCTCTTAAGCATCGTATATAAAGATGTCGGAGATTTTATGCCGAAACCGAAGTTCATCCTCCTGAGCGCGTTTTTGAGTTGATAGGAAGCACTTGGTATGTAGGGAATAGAGTCCAACAGCGAAGTTGCGGCATAGAAAGCTTAATACGCTGGTCCGGGCTTTTTCGATATAGTTATGCATTTGGTTCCAGGTGTATCCTTCCTCAGTAGCCAATTTGACGATGTTTTTTAGTTCGCATTGTCTAGAACGAACATCGGAAGACACGGTGAAGGCTCTTCTAATTCGAAAACGGAAGAAGGCTGTCTTGTGATCTTCAAGGTAGAGTGAACGGTGGAATTTCAGGTTGGGAACAGAGGTGGGTTTATAATAGACTTCCGTAAGAAGGCGGTTGTCATGAGATTTGCTCACTAAGACGTCGACATGAGGTAAGGTACCACTGTTTTCGAGCTCCATGGCGAAATTGATCGTAGAGATATAATTGATTTTATCGAGGAAAAATGGGAGAGTCTCTTTTCCATGAGAACATATGAAAAATACGTCGCGCGTATATCGCAGCCAGGTGGTGGGCCATGGGGTGATGTTGGTGAATACATGTTACTCAGTGAGGCAAAGTATTGCCTCCGCGAGCATGTCTGAAAGCGAGATCCTATCGGAGCGCCATTTACTTGTTTACCAATTTGCCCTTGGAAACTGAGGTAGGTAGAATTTGAGGCCAAGTCCATTAATTGGAAGATGCAAAGGAAAGACTCTTGAGATAAACTGATGAATTAGATATAGCCTCTTTCAATGTTCTGATGGCTTCCGGCACGGGGACCGATAGGTAAATGGAAACCTCGTCAAAACTGCCGATAATACTGTGTTGTTGAACGGTGAGTTGCTTGGATTTCGTGACAAAATCTAAAGTAGAAGTTAAAACAAAGTCCGATTCAGGTAGATGATTAGTCAGGAATCTGGATAATACTTTCTCTAAACGGTATGTCGGTGCAGACTTTCTGGACACAACTGATCTCAATGGACTACCGGGTTTGTAGTGCTTATGTCTTCCAAAGAGTTTCGGGATCTGAGGGCCAAGCTGTAATTTGGCGACTTTCATGAGATCATCTGAAAATGCAATTAGTCTTCCAGCTCATTGGACCCGTGCAATCCAATAATTTAAAGGGTTCCTTCGAAGACCGTAGATCCATAATAGGACATAAAGTCCTCCGCTGTGTCCATAATCGCTATGTGGCCAGGTTTATCCGTTAGCGTCAACACTATTGAGCTGTCATTTCTAAGATTCGAAATCGCCCTCGGATTTTAAAATTACTAAGCATTTGTTTTATGTAGATTGTACCGCGAATTCAGCCTACAGCGACACAGTTGGAGTAGTTCAACTTTGGCATCTTCCGGAACTCGCGATATTATGCTCTCAAACTGGGAAAGGACGCTTTTAAATAAATAAATAATAATACGCTTTTAAATATATAAATTTGATAACAGCAACAAACTGGAAAACGTCGCAAAATTCTTAACGGATTTAAATTTATGGGACTCAGCTGAAATTAAGAAACAGCTCCTAACACAGCAGTTTAATGCTGTCTTTGACCTCTCTTCTTTCATAAGAAGCACACGAGCTCCCGCAAGTAAACTTTTAAAATCAGCTTTTTTCCTCATAACTGAAGTTCGATTGCCTTGTAATACTTCACAGTAATAGTAAAACTTGGCTCTGTCAAAGAAACGATATGTTTCTGTTCATAAAAGTGAAGATTTAACTTGTTGCAAGGACAGAAAGATTTCCACACATCGAAAGGGTTTAATACATCTTGACACTTTAAGGCAAATAAGTTGTCTGCCTTGTTCTACGGCATATCATCGAAAGTAATTGGTAGTCAAAACTGACGGCTGTGAAGTTGTCGGCGTTTTATTCATCAGTTCTCAATTCACTGCTGAATGAAGTTCTTTTGAAGACTCTTCGACAGCTCCTACTCTTGAGCAATTTTTTTCCATGTCTCTGTAGCATGCTTTCGAATTTCATTCATTCACTTCAAACGTGGTATTATTCTGCCACTTTTTCTATACCTTGCTATGCAGTATAGTATTTCGGTTTGTACATCAGTTCTTCTAGCTCATTGCCACTGGAGGGATTTTACTTCGATTACGTTTTCATCTACTCTTGTCATTTTCCTGATGCGTGAGTTTTTCTTCCTTCCATCAAGGATGCATTTCTCCATGTTTCTTTGAGATAAAGTGAAGCCTCTGAATGTCTTCTTCAGTTAAGGTCTATGTCTCTGATCGAAAAGAACTGAAAGGATGCGTAAATACATTTCTTTTGAAACATAACGGTAAATGGCTCTTGAAATCAAATCTAAATACGCTCTGAGAACTTATTTCCTTTTCCTTCGAGGTAGCTCTTGCGTAGTGCCTGTTGTCCAAGGTAAAGGTCGGCATCAGTTGCCCCTAAATGTTCCCTATGAATCCCTAATTCTTCTGTTCTTGTAAAAGTCAAAACTGACGGCTGTGCACAACAATTTTGTTTTCTGTACGATTATCTTTAATCCGAGTTCTTCACTCCCGATAGAAAGTTCCTGGGTCATATCCTGCAGCTCTATTGGAACACTTGCAAAACTGACTGTCGTCAGTAAAACGAAGGTCGGTTAAACTATCTCCATTAGTTATTATTCCTTTCTGTTTAATGTTTCAATGACGTTCTGCAATGTGGCTTAATGCCTGTAAACATTGAACTTGGAAAATAAGGGAAGAATGCTTAATTGCGACAGTTTGAAGCATGGATGGACGACTCTGTTCCAGATCTAAGAGCCAGCTCCAAAAATTTAGAAGTGAAGTGAAACGAATTCAAATTTCAAAGAATAATGCACAAACAAAATGTGTAGTGAGGATGCTACTAACATATTTTTAACCGCACGCCGTATGAAACGCTAGGTAAAGTTTAAAACTGGTACTCAATTTTCTTTTCCCGTTGTTCCAGTTCCTGCTCTCAATAAAATTAAAATTTGATTTTGATTTTGTTGAAATGCAATTTGCTGAATTTAAAGTACTGCATTTTCTTTTGTGGAGTTATCAGAGACCGTAAAATTGAAAATAAAGCCTACGCGTAATCCACGGAGGCGTATAATCAGTAAATAATGATATTCAGGAATAAATAAATCCGCACTTGTCATGTTGAGCCCGAACTGAAATCACCACAGAAAAGTCGTGAATCTCAAGATGACACAGAAGTACAAAGATATAAGAAAGAAACAATCTTATGGATACAAAAATAACTAACTGCCGCTTTTAGCACTTTTGTTTTATTTTCAGTTGAATAAAGAACACCATTCCTTATTTTTTTCAGCATTACAATCGTTCATTGCTTGCCCTGAAAACCCATAGAACTTCGGACAATTCGTAGAATTTGGCATTTCTGAAATTGTTTCAACTGAAGACCGAACAAAAGCCTTAACTAATGCGATCGGCGAAGCAAAACAAAAAGTTTGCAAAGTGACGACAACTACATATTACCTGCTGCGGAAAAAATCCGCGAGCTTCCCACAGCACGTAGTCTTCCGCGAGAGCAAACACTACTTCCTTCTATGCATCATATTTTCTGTCTGAATGCTCGAAAGAAATAACAAAAATTATTTCCATCCATTTGTATCCCTGTATCTTTTCGCACTGCGCTACATTTTTCTGTTAACGCGTTTTTGGTACTTAAAGTACCGCAGAAACGTTGCTTTTAAGTGGTGTATTATTCACCTAACCTGAACTAATAACGTTCAACAGATAAATCCAGGAACTATTCGACGAACATTCAAGGATACAAGAGCGCAGGGGCCTAATTTTTATGAGCAAGATCGACCTGTGGCGCCCGAGGATTGTATAGCCTGGTTAAAACGTATATGCTAAGTATATAATATATATTCGATACATATAGTAAGAACAAAGAAGTACACACTCATATCATTACGATCAGCATGACTTTTCAAAGTTTAATGATATTTTTTCTTTACATTTAATGTAGTTTTGAGTAAAAAGCTTTGTCATGCTTACAACACAATGCATAGGATCACAAAGTCGGGGAAAGCTATGTACCTTTTTTCTGTAATTGAAAAAGATTAAATTTAAGGAACTGGAATCGTGTATGTGCGAAAATTGAGTCTTAACTGTGCAGTGAATGTGACGGATATCACAAATTTCTTCTTTTTACAAATAGGTAAATAACGTTTAATTATGTCATATAAAATTGAGTGATTTTTGCAAAATTACAATAGCTCATTTTTTTTTGGGACACTACATTTCAGTTTTCTTTTTGATACTTCCGGATCGAATTTTCCTGTACTCATTGAAGTTAAAATTACCTCCAAATATTACATGTATTGATCTCATTACACTATGGGTCACGTTTTATTTCTTTAATTTTCTTGTTAGATTCAACACTGGCCATGTTTGGCCGTATTTTCCGAGGTGCAAGAGCAATTGTTTGCCTTCCGAAATGAAGGTATAATCTCCATCCCATACAACAGCTTCCTCGTTATATTCAAATTTGCTGACTGCAGAAGTCACTGCATTAGGATGAAATCAGTTTCATATTTCCGGAACGATACCTTGATGGTACAGTACAGTCCTGTCGAAAGAACCCATTTGTAGGGGGATGATTATTTACCAAAACATTATACCCCTGAATGGTAGGGCTGTTAATACATCGTGTTGAATTTAAATGTTTCTCCCTCTGGGGTATAACCAGAACTAAAAATACTTCTCACATCATTCTTTTGCCACCAGCATTCAGAAACGGATGCGGTTTTCACTATAACATTTTCTTTGCATCCGCGCGAAATCGTAGAAATTGGGATTCATCAGGGCATCAATTTTTCGTCTAATTCCTCCCTGTGAAATGCTTGTCTTCCTGATTCGGTGTCGTACCACTGATATCGAAAGTATGGGAAAATGTGTTTCCAGTGAATTTATATTTTCTCATCAAAATTAAAATCATACAACCTTCGTGTTGCTGATATAATTCCTACCTCTCATTATTATAGATATCATACAAGAAAAAATAATAATTAAAAGTTATATATTGTTATATTTTAAGTGCAAGCCCTCTCTTACGAATTCACTTCATTCTTAATAGCTCTAACTACTATTTAGAATCCACCTATCATAAGGATAATGAAAACAAGACTAGTCTAAAGGTAACCCACTATTTAATGACAGTTTACTTGAAAACTAGTGCAATATTATCCTAGTTGCCTTGAAGAAAACGAATTGTTCGTCTTAGCCTCGACATTAATGCTTTTCTACGGGATGACTTTAGGAGATTCAGTTGTTCGTTGCAGCCTTGGACCTCAGTCATAGTGATCGTCTTTGGCTTATGTTAGTGATACTGAATTGTCACTCTTAACCTGGAGCACAGTATTATTTACCTATTTACCTTCATTGAAAAACTTGAAACTGTATGATGCCTTTTTTTCTTCTGTTTTTGATGACAGTCTTCTCAGTAAATTTTGGTTGCCCCTCTTTGTTTTTTATACTGAATGTCTCGTTTGAACTTCCATGAATTTTTCTTATCTTGGATATGACTGGTAGTCAATCAAGTCACGATAAATTTTATAAATACAGAGATAACGCAATTTGATTAAGTACTGATTAATATCTTTGTTCGGAAAGCGCCTATTCAAAAAATATTGTCCTGGAGCGGGATTCGAACCCGCATCTCCCAGATAGCGCCCGGGTATGCTAACCACTACACAACTCAGAACGGCCAAGTCTCAAGTTTCAGATTAATTTGAGTGTAACCATCACAGGATATTATCTCACTTACCATTTTTGTCACACTTACACCAAAAATCGGATTGTCATCTTCAGAATTTGTATTGTGTGGTGTAATCCCGTATTTCTTTACTGATATTTTTTTGAATGGTTTGAAGACACAAAATTAGTCTTAGCTCTGTATTACAATACTTTTGGTATTCTTATGTTGCTTTGAAAAGAATGTATTTCCCATCTTAGACCTAAATCTTGATAGTCTTTGTCAAGCTGCCTTGAAAAAACCGCAATATTAACGCCTCAGAGTTGGGTTGAAGAGACTAAATAATTAATCTCCGTCCTGGACGTTAATATTATTGATCTTCTGTTAGTTTCCTTGTGGTGAATGCGAGATTCCTCTAAGCCCTGAAATGCAATGCAATTTTCTCTGGGTAAGCTTGAAAGAACTGGATTGTACGCGTTCATCTTGCACCATTTGTTTCATTAGAAAATGGATGATTCGTGTCTTCTGTCACATCAAGTGACTGCATGATTGTGTAGTATTTACCGCAGATCACATTACAAGAAACATAAGGAATAGTCGTGATTATTATATTGTTGCCAGTAGTAATGACACTTCTTCTCAGGATAAACTTTATTAATTTGTTTGGTATGCTTTTGGAGCTACTTTTCAGACACGACAGTGAATTGCCCAACTGTTCACCTTACGATCATTATTTTTGTACTTAACTATCATCATTCTGCTACTTACCATCATGAAACGTTTCATTAAAACTCATGAAAAAACAAAGCTCTTTTGTAATTCAACTAAATGTTTGCATCCGGACATAAATTCTTTTCAGTACATTTCTTCTCATTCACAGAGAACCAAAATGTGTTATAAATCCTTTCGTTAAGCTAATAGTTTAAGGAAAAACAAATAATGCCGATTATTTTAGCAAGAAACGGACGGAATAAAAATTGCAAATCAGACAGAAATCCAGCTTACTGATTTGAAAACCTCTTTCAGAGTACATTTGTGCCCTTTTTAAAGCATTTACGTTCCGTCGCAGGCCAGGAATTCATCATAAACCCAGTGTAATGTGTAATAACAGCAGATAACGTGTGACATACTTCACTTTCTCATAACTATTCACAATTTCTGCGGCTCCAGCGCTATTTTATCGCTTATGGAACTTCAGTGCCGTTCTCATTCTTAGATGACTCCATTTCCCAGTAATGTCAGTTAGAGCATAGCTAAGACCTGAATGGTGGGGGAAAAAAGGTGAGAAAATTGCTTAAACCAGCAGCTGCGTTATATAACTGAGCAACAATCTTCTGCTGTCGCCAAATGCCATCGCATTCAAAGATTAATGGGACCATTCGCGAGATCCTTTCACTGCTGATTAGATCAGAGAACTCTCGCAGGAACCGTTTATTGGTTGCTTGATGAGACTTTTGCTCAAGGAAAAAATAACAACATAACCGCTCCTGAGAAAAGCAATTTATACCAACACCAAATATCATATATAGAAACAACATGTTAATATTTGAAACCTTGTTTTCACACAAGAGGTGTTTAGAAACATCAGTATTTTGAGGCTGATGTAAAAATAATGTTTCCACAACAGTTAGAGGTAACTTCTCTTATGAAATACTCGTACTGGGAAAATACATAAAGGCCTGTCTTGTTTTCCGTTTTGGCAGCTTTTAGTTCTAAACAGATTTATAGATAAATCAGCTTCTAGAAAGTATACGCTTTAAGCAAACTCTCTATTTTTGTTTCTGTTTTGCGTATGCAACCTTTTTTTATAATGTAAATCCATCATTCTTCTTGGCCGTATTCGCTTATTTCCTGACACTTTCCGTCTTCACAGATTTAAAATTCTCTCACCTCCAGATGTGTCCGGCCCATATTCTACAACTCTTTTATCACGATTCACTATTTTTTCTAATTCCAAGCTCCTTTTTGCCATCTACACTTTTCTTGTATTGCTTCCATCCATGTAAACATCCATATTTCTCTTCTTCATAGCTGTTTACCTTTTGTCTTCTAATTTTCCAGTTTTTGGTGGAGGTTAAATAACAGGTCTCGCTGTTCTTCAGATTTTCGAATTCACTTTTACTACAGATTTTCTATTCACATACCACTCAGACATGAACTTTTTCCGTCGTCCGGTCACTCATCCCTTAACTGATTTCTTGCATCTGTAATCCTCTTGTAATGTTTACGAAAAGGTCGTGTACTAACATATCATTTTGTTCACAACTTGAACCTATCTCTGCTTTTGCCACACTTGTCTTTAATCCAGCTTCTTCAAGGGCCATATGCCAATGTATGAAAAACATTTGCAAGATTCTTCAGCTGATTCTGAAGTAATAAGTGTATCTTCAGCAGACAAAATGATCCTCTATCTCCTTCGACCAAACTTTCACTCAGTACATCCATAATAGTCACCCAAATAGAAAGGTTCATATCTGATCCTTGATAAAAGCTAACTTTTATCGTAAAATAGCCTGAGTTACCACTTAATGTTTTTTCTTTCTTTTTTCCTGGATTGTTTCTATAATTCTTGTTACCCTTTGAGATACTCCCTCTTTTCTGTGATGTCCAGTATACAGTATGACTTCACTTAGCGTGCTATAACATGCTTCCTTCGAATCGTTATTCTTTTCAAAATACATCATGTTTTTATAATTTTTCAAAGTACATTGTTCTTCAAAATAACTTATTACGAAATAATCACCTCTATTTCCTCTGCTCTTTTTAAAAGCCGATAGAAAACGGCAGATTCCGGTTAATCGAGGCTAGAGCATTTTGGCCTAATCAAACGTTAGCCTCAATTATGCGAAGGTTTTCCCGAAGAGCTAGTTCAGGATGATTTTTAAGGATAGTTCCAAATAAAAGGCTGCCCCGATTAACCGATGGCTTAATTAACTGGAATCTACTGTATTGCTTAATTTTATTACCTCTCCTGATATCTTGTGTATTATCTGAATTGTATTCAGAAGGTGGTCTGTAAGTGTGAAACTTCTGTAGTCCTCACATTCTAGAACGTAAATTTTGAAACTCTTATAATTGTCATATTCTGTAACACAAGCTCCTTTTTTGTTTAAAAATTCGTACCACTACACTTTTCTACCAATCATCCGGAATATCTTCCTCTTTCTACACCCTGTCAAATAATTCTGGTATTCATTTTACTCCTTCACTTCTCAAAACATTCACCGACATATTTACTGATATCGAGGATTCTATGAGTAGTCATTTTTACACTTGCGGATGGTAACTTTGTTATCTCAGTGCACAACTTTCTTTTCATCGAACTGTTCTTGCTCGCTGCGGCAAAACCAATTCATCACTCTACCCCTGGATACGCCGCTTTGGGCAACGCTGCAGCAGACTCTGTGCAGCTGTAGTGCGTTCTGCACCTTTCGACGCTGCTGTTGACAGCACTGCCGATTTATCTGACACCTAGCTCTTTTACCAGGCGCTACTTCAGTGCCCTGCCCAGTGACGTCATTATTGTTTTGACGTTAATACTTTTTAAAGGTGACAAGTACGGAAAGTTGGGCATTACTAAAAAAATGAACATCGAGTTTGGTCTAATAATTTCTATATTGTCAACGCGAACCAAACCAACCTAGTGTCATTCGATAGCTAAGGGAACAGAGATACTTGTTCGTGACCTTGAGTTCGCGCGCCGCGATTGGCGGGGCCTGGTTTTGGGGACTTCCGCTGCACCTATCA
This sequence comes from Macrothele yani, assembly GCA_039090855.1. NCBI lineage: Eukaryota > Metazoa > Arthropoda > Arachnida > Araneae > Macrothelidae > Macrothele > Macrothele yani. The sequence continues at coordinate 162,368,468 of CM077029.1, read as the reverse complement.
AATTACAAAACGGTATAACTGGGGACTGCGAAGCGCTACAAAATCGAAATTGGTCGTATACGAAAGCTAACGTCGAGATCTGTCGATTTACGACATTAGAAGTGAAATCGAATACAGTGTTGGTTGTGAAACTTTAGTTCGCAGTTGAAACAGTTAAAAAAATTCAGAGTATCGGCATATTCCCGTCTAAAAGCCCAGCAGAAATACATCGAACGTAGTCTACGCGGAAGAGCAACTCGTCAGCTTTTGATAAACACCGCAATGTCTGCGGCAGAACGCATGAGAAAGTGTCGGGAGCAAAATAAAATTGCTGCAGCGCAGCTCGCGCGCGAGCGACGCAGCGAGCATTTCAACGGCAGAGACGCTCGAGCCATCGACGTGGAGCATGAAAACGATTCTGTCCTTGCTTAGAAAAACGGAAACGACTAAATGGAAGTGGATTTCGAGAGATCGGCGCAGTTTGAGAAGTGTTGGAGATCGGCGAGTGAACGTTTCGAGAACACGTTTGTGAGCAATCGGTTCGGTCATTCATGCGTGGTTTACGACGGACTGTGGTTTCTGAACGATTTGAAGCCAGTGAAGCCAAAACATGTGGGATTGCTCGAGAACACGTTTTCCTGGCGAGAACGTAGCGGAGTTCAAGTTGTGCAGTAAGTGACGTCGAGAGCACTTCGGCGGCAGTAACGCAGGAGCCCATGGACGTGGAGCATGAAATCGATTGTATGTCGTAAATCATTAGACAGCAACAAAATTCAGAAATTGTCGCGATCAAACAGTTTCAAGTATCCACTAAAACCGATCGGTTTGCCACCGTTGCATCCGATAAGTACCAAATTGATCTCTCCAAGGCTTCCATTCATGCAGATCCGTCGACTTTGCTACGAGGGCAATTATGGAATCGTTGGCGAAGTAATGAACTTTCCAGTGGTGCAGCAGTTGGCACGGCGTCTGTACGATGATCACGCTTTCAACGTTAATATCAAGAACATGATCCACAAGTCGACGTACTTGGGTGTTTCGTAAAGAAGTCGGTGGTGAAGGCTTGGCTTTGATTCTTGGTGAACCACCCTTTGTACAAGCATTACAACATCCAGATCAATTGGGAAGCATTCGACGAGAGCGAGCAGATGGATAGTTGGTGTCCGATCGAATCCATGGAGCCAGATTGGGTGCCATAGTCTGAAGTTCTGCCTGCGGGTCAACACACGATGCTATGAAACGAAGAACAGTGTTTGGATATCGCGCCAGATCAGCACACGACTCCGATCAACTTGGTGTACGACGCACACGCAGAAGAGTTGTCCTTAACGGCGATATTCCAGCCACATGTAAAGCTTCACCGAACTTCAAAAGTGTAAGTCATATGGTTATTCGTAGTTACTACTGCGAATAACCAAAGTTTTGTAGCTTAACTTTTATGGTTTTCTAGCTTTTACTTTTAGCTGATGTCGGCTGATAGAAGTCTCTTGAAAAGGTAAGGAATTTATATTCAATGCAAAAGCCATGTCGTCTTTTTGGTTTTCCAACGGATCTTTATTATGTTCATTTAGCCAGTAGTTCATCAAAATATCATTCCACCTTGATTTAATTTCTACACCTTTCTCTGAAGTAGGATGCAAATAATATTGAGCTTTACTTTATTGAAGGAAATGAGATTAAAAAAAAATAATACAGGCACCATTCGTTTGGTACCTATTGAAACTCTGGTTTTCAGATGAAAAACTATCATTTTAATCAATGTTACTTAGAATAGTTTTCAATAATTAACATTTTAAGTTGCCGATGTGCCTGAAAAAATGGTGCCCAAAGTTTTCTGTGCTTCCCAAACAGACATTTACATATAGCGGCTGGGTTTTACGAAAGCCACGGCAAAACAATTCCCTCCCCATTTCAGCAGTGCTGACCACAAATCTATCACAAGAGTACTAATATATATTTTTGCCTCAGAGGAAAACCAAATGAATTATATCATTCACCAAGAGTTTCCGACACAAAACAACACATTTTTAAGTGTGACAATTCTCTGGAGTCCTCTGTGAAATCATTCAAATCCTCATATTTTATGAAGTTATGATCATGTGTTTAACATTTTTATTCTTACAATATGCTATATGTTGCATTTAGTCTAATTAAAAAAAAAACAAAAAAAAAACTTCAAAACCTTCATCACTTATCATTCATGCTGACATCCCATTTTTTTCGCTTTAATGATTTATACAATACTACTGAAGGTAAAGTTCCGTTAAAATGCATAGAATATATGTATTGCTAAGAGCATTTTAAAATAATACGTTCAAGAAATGTCACTAATTCATTCCAAATCGTACCTCCCGATTTTTTGACTATTCTCACATACGGTTGAAATTAAACTCATTATTGAAAGTACTTAAAATCTATGTATATACGGAACTCTTGAAGGAACCAACAGAAGAACTCCAGGTCATATAACGTAAGACTTTCAAACACACCATGTTCATTATCAGACGTTGCTGCACTTCCACAACTGCATAAGAGGCATGTGTTTAGAATGACACACATGCACGCAGCTTTCTGACTGGTAACTGGAATGTCCGGTCACATGGTCTTTCACGCCATCAAATTCTCACATTTGTGTCGCCATCTATATTTTGGCTGATACTCTTTTTCTTTTTTTCAGAAATTTCTGCTTTTTTTCTGTTTTTTTTTATTAGGGTTTTCCATACTTCTGGTATCATATACGGATCATTAGCATTACAAGCTCTATGTCTGTTCTTCTTTATCACCACTGCTTCTTAATAACGTACAGTAGCTCCCGTTCGTAGTTCTCACAATAATATTTTCGAAATTTAGGCTTGTTTTTTCAACAACACTACTTTTTTCTGTTCTGTTTTCTTGTTTTTCCCAATTGTTCTTATGCTGATCTATTATTTTTTTTAGTCTGTTCTTAGTGCTACCGTAGTAAAATTTCTGTTGATGTGTCGTTGTTTTTTGGGTTTATTGGAATTTCGTATACCCCAGCCTTTTCAAACAAAGGGGATATTTGTTTAGTATTTCAAACTAATTTATCAAGTGTCATTAGTGATGTCAAGACTAGAAAGGAGCGCTTATCACAAATGAAGGCGCCCCTTCTAGTCTTTCATTATTTGCTCCATAACGAAAGGAATGCTGGGGAAGGGATAGTTTCCTGACACGGAAATCATACCGGTGAGGGTTGGGGTGAGTGGTGACTCAGATATCTTCTGTTTGGTTCGTCGCCAATGTTATAGCTCTTTTAGCAAGTAATCCGTTAGAATGCATGAGTATCAATTATCTCTGTAAATGATCACTTTGAATAACAAAAGCTACGGTGAAAGTAACGTTTTCTGATGCGTACATTTACTTATCACAGCCGCGTTCGGCCCACTTCTTAGACACGAAGATATTCGTCTGAGATGATTTCCGCTCATTTTACTAAATCCGAGTTAATTCGTTCCAGCCAGTAAAAGCTGGACATGATTCACCCAAGCAACCAAAAGTCCTACAGCGACTTTTCCATGATTTATTGCCATACACATTCTGCAACAAAATCGACTGCAATAGAAGGTATGAGTGAAGGCTGAAACCTTTTATCCTGACTGCAGGAGAGTTTACGTCCTTGTTAAACATGAGTAGTGTTACATATACATATTATATAGATGGATTTTTGGCGACAACATCGGACCTCTGGAAATAAATTTCATAATGAGAAATCCACAGTGAGAATTTAAAATTTATAGTAATGTAATTTCGTGCAACGATGGCAGGCAGTTTTCGGTCCGATATCAGCTCGACACCCTTAAATAAATTCGTGCATCACTTGTGATATCACGTGACTTGCAGATCTACAGGTATACATGCCCTAGTTTACTTGTATTTCAAAGGAAATATTTGGTCACATGTATCACTCAGGGCTCAAACAAAAGATATTCTTTGGCTGAAGTTACGCTCTTGATATTCGAAATGTACGCTAAAATCAGTGGCATAATTCTAGTTACATGATCGTTTCCTTGATATGGGTGCAGTAAATTCCGCTTTAAAACCCGTAAAGTCACTTTATAATTCTATTCACATGCAAAAAGCGATCATTTGACTTCGTTTCATTAGCATTAGTCGTTCCTTTTTATATCAACGTAGTGGTTTCACTAAACTTTCTTACGAACAGTTTTCTGCTTATCCTTCCTTTCCTTCTTCCACAAACAATCAGTAAAACTCCTTTAGATATCATGAACATGTTTTTATCTTCCGCAAGCACTTTTATCTCAAACATTGAATGTTTGTATTTTATTTTTTTGCTGCTAGAAAATGGATTTCTCGCTTGATGGGGAAAAGCTGAAAGTAACTGATACCTACATTTTACTTTGGACAGCAGATATCAAGCGAGGGCCACATTGATGAGGAATTCAATCGGCGTATAAAACTTGGTTGGAGAGCTTTTGGAAGAAATAGTGCAATTTGTAAGAGCAAGTTTCCAATATATCTTAAAGGAAAAGTGTTTAATCAATGCATCCCACCCGCGCTTTCGTATGGTGCAGAGACGTGGACCTTAACTACAAGAGTCATACAAAGACTGTAGTCAGCTGAAAGTAGCATGGAGAGATGCATGCTTGGTGTAACCAGGACAGATAAGAAGAGGAACTCGTGGTTTAGCAAAATGACAAGAATGGAAGGCATCATGATCAGAGTAAAATCTCTGATATGACAATGGGCTGGACATGCTGCCAGAAGAACGGACCACCGATGGATAACCGAAATTTTAGAATGGATTCCAAGGGAGAGGAAAGTACCTAGAAGAAAAACACATGTGAAATGGGTGGATAAAATTCGAAAGCATGCCGGAGTAACATGGAGGAGACTGGCACAAGACAGCCCGTAGTGGAAAAAACTTGGGTGAGACCATCTAGCAGTGGATTGATAATGGTTCACAATGGTGATGATATATATGTAAAGATGCGATGAGAATTAAAATGAAAATTGAAAGTTAATATGGATGTGGAAGACACAAAACGATACATAACTGGATTGTAATCTTCACGGGAGTTTCAATCCAGTGAATGTGGCTTTTCAAAATACCAGTGAAAGAGTAGGTATACCAATGCCCATTGGTAACAACTCCCTAAGCCACAGAACACAAAACTTATAAATAGAGCACGAAATTTGTAGTTAAAATATCTCCTGGAAAATCATCATCCAAGGATTTCAAGCAGTACACTAACCCATACCTCCAGTAACAAATGCAGAACTTAAGTCAAACGTACCCCGGAGACGAGCCAGTATGGAACATAAGATTCGAAAAGAAACAGCCATTAACATGAGAAACAGGAACATGACCCGTCGCCAAACAAGAGAAAAGTAATACAAACGTGACCAATCCTCCGCACCAAACCGCAATGAACCCGAGTGCTGGGAACCAAGATAGTGATAATGTCAAAATTACGGTAAACGCAAGGTATGCAGGAATAGAAAAGAGATGACAAAAATGTATTTGTCGATGACATAAGTCTTTCGAGAAGTGCACATTAACAAGAAGAGGCTGTAGAGGTTCCACCTCTAAGAAACATTTTGACTTCAGTTAAATGTCTCTGAATTTCAGTAATACAAGACATAATGTAAAATTTCGTAGAACTGGAATTTTTGCTTTAAGTAAAAGGCAGTTTAGAAATGTACATGGTAAATTTGTTTAACAAAATACACAAGTCAAACATTAAATATCAGATCTGATTAACAGCATATTATAAGGGTCAATGAGTAATTATAAATCACCAACATTGATGACAAGCTACTGCTAAGATATATTGATACATTTCATGACTGCACTTAACACTAAGAAAATTTTCTTAAATCACAATTATCTCTGACCTTTAAAAGATACAATACGAGTGACTACCAATTTTTAATATGATCCACTTCTGGGTACCACTCTACAACCATAAACATATTTTTCATGACTGAGAGATTATGGAACAAAAGAGAAGAAATGTGTGTTCGTCTAGTTTGAATTTCCAGGAAGCTTTACGTCAGTTAGTCATCGTTCAATGCATTCCTCGTCCTTTCCCAAAGTATAATTACAACAGTGAAATCTTGTTTCTTTAATCCCGTTTGCAGCTGTACCAAGCTGAGGGGCATGTGTGGCATTGACAGGCGGTATTTTCTTCTTGTTTAGGGTGCTCAACGACAATCGTAAACAAATCTAAGGGATATCAACAGTGGACGGTCCCTAATTCAGGGACATTGGTTCCGGCGAGGAAACGTAAACAGCGCCATTAGACAAGCACGCCACTCATGCTTCATCTGTGTATGAAACCCGAGGAATCTCTGGCAAATGGCCCGAAGCCTTCGCATCAAACCATTCAGTCAGCGGGGAAACAATCTTCTACGTGCCAACGTACTATCTAGAACAATGGTCCTGTAGGACAAGCCGATGAGTCAGCCATACATACGTTACTGTAATTTGTTGTTTGCCATTTCTACAAAATTATGTCACACAAACAAGTATCATGCGTTCATTTGGCACTCCAAACACTCAGTTGAGCTGCAAATGAGGCTTACGGGCACTTTAGAAGACGATAGTGCAAGATCTGACCGTAGTTGAAAACATATTAAGACACCTTTTGTTATTATCGAGAGTTTGATTAATCAGGAAGCTCATTCTGCATTTCGTAATTACCCCCCCCCCCTTTCTTCCTGATTATTTGAACATTCCTGCCTTACACTCAGGTTTTGTTGTTTTGCTTAACGGGGTGTTTTTCCTGCGCATTTGTGTCTTATATCCATATTGTCCTCGAAAATTGTTGAAATGCTGTAACTGCATATTGATAGTTTTTGGATGGGACTAAAGACTAGGCTATGTGGGAAACACAGGATTCTATAACACGAGACCCGTTTCTGGTTTCTTTTTTTTTTTTTTTTTTTGATTGGAGGTTTAACGACCACCGTGAGTAACTCAATGGGCTATAAGCAGTCGCCCGTCCCTAATTTAAGGTCACTGGTTCCAGGGAAGAGAGAGAGAGCCAGTGCCGTAAGCCAAACACAACATCCATGCCTCACCGGGATTTGAACCCGGACCCCTTTTGGACGAATGATCAAAGGCCATCCCTTAGACGACTGGCGGCTGTTTCTGATTTCACAAGAGATACAGTATTCCGGTGGATATTTTTTCTGTATGCTGAATTGAAACCCGCCTCTTCTTCCTACTTTAAAAAATGCCACCTTTTTTTTTTTTTTTTTTTTTTTGATTGGAGGTTTAACGACCACCGTGAGCAATTCAATGGGCTATAAGCAGTCGCCCGTCCCTAATTTAGGGTCACTGGTTCCAAGGAAGGGAGAGAGCCAGTGCGGTAAGACAGACACAACATCCATGCCTCACCGGGATTCGAACCCGGACCCCTTCGGACGAATGATCAGGGGCCAACGCCTTAGACCACTGCGCCACCAGGGCGGCAAATGCCATCTTGAGATACTATGTTCAATCAAAGTTTATCTTTGATACTGATCAGAGTGCCCCTCTGACAATTTGCGTTAGAGGTTTATGAGCAGAAGAAATTTCATCTTAGTTTGATTCCAACCATCAACGTCCTAGTTTGGTTCAATATACTTGTATGCCGCCTGAAGGCCTCCAAACTTGTTCTCTCTCCAAATTTGTTGGTAGTGTTAGTAGTTTCCGTTGGACCCTTACAGTTACTGTATTGGTACTTGTATACATGAAATTTCAACCGTACTGAAACTTGAGAGTCAATTCTTGGTTCAATTTTCCCCGGTCTCAGCATGATAAGGTAACGGAGAAAGTTTCCACGAACTGCAGAAATAGATGGAAAGAGCATGTGGGGAGATGAACACCTACAGATGGCTTGAGGCAGCCTTTGTTTAAAACTCATTGGGGAGAGATCAAAGAAACGACCAAAGACATGTCGAAGACTTTGAAGACGGTACATATGGGTCACTAAAGTTCAGAAGAGCGATGGTTTCCTTCGATGTTTTTCTTGTTTCGGTTGATGCATTGAGTACAGACCGTTTTCGATAAATAAAAAACCTACCCACCGATGACTAAATATTGGTTTCTTCTCAGGAAACCTTGCTGTATGCTTAAATCCTTTCACTTGCGTTTCAAATAGGGCCGTCAGAATAAGTATCCAAATGGTAAATCAAGGTATTAATTCTTTAGGGTAGCGAACATTAAGTTAACCCTTTAATCGTACAATGTACCTGAAACAAACAGTGCCGCAAAATTTTCTACGACCCTCAAGCAGATATATTCTTATAGCAGCCAAGTTTTCAAGAACGCTACAGCAAAAAAAAAAAAAAAAAATACTTTCCCGCTGTCATATCAGTAGTGCCGACAATTAACTTGTCACAGTCCTTTATTCTCTGCTCCATGACCCGAGACATGATCAGGCATGGCTAGACCCCCTGATTCAGACATCGTGCTACTGGGTAGAAACATGTCCTTCAATTCTGCCTTGTTCTTTAGGTTCGTCGGCATCTAACCCCTTTTATCAGATAATCACTCGGAAACAATTGGAGTCAATGATCTCCCTAAATGATACTTTAAATAACAAATTTAAGAGGCCAAAGCGACGTTTTCTGATGGTCAGGTTCACTCATTCGAAGTAGATTTGGCACACTTCATAGACAAAACATATATTAAAAAGTAAATTGAATCTTAAAAAAAAACGGAAAAATATTTTAAACTGAATTTTTTAAATCTCTTTAGCTCCGTTTCAACTAAACCTGGAACGAGCGAATTCCACCTTTCTTTTGATTCCAATTTTCAATGTTAAAATTATTTCAAGTTTAGTCACTGGGAACACGTGGAAAGAGGAAAACTTGTTGTAGTTCCTTCTTAACTGTGTGTTCATTTCAGGAAAAAATGAGTGGCTATATCTCAAGAAATAACATTTGTAGGAACTTTTAACGAAACATATAATCATCAGAATCATTATTCTGATGCCGGAACAACTAATGTTTCCAAAGGTACAGAATCTAGTTAACAATGTCAGTGTTTTGCAAAAGTAACAAAACAATTTTTTGAAGTGTATTTAAATGAAACTGTAAGAAGTTTTGAAAACTCACATGACTTAAAAAATATAATTATTCCTCATGCTGGAATACGTGAAATAAAAAAAAAACGCACACAATAGGAAATAATGGCGAGAAGTTTGCTGTGAAACAGTCTCTCTAAGCCGGAAAATAATCATCCAGACAAAAGTTTCATCTGCGGAATTGAAAACTGGTTTTGAAATGAAAATAGAGAAAAGTTTATTGCACGTAACTTAATTTTAACTCCAAGAAGAAGTTTCAAAATTTCCTAAATTGCTGAAGACAGAAAAGATGATTTCTGAAATTACAATAACCCTTCGTGAACTTTTTTTCACGGAAATCTTCAGTATTTTAAAAATAAAACTGAATTGAAAGGAACAAGACAACTATCAGAAATTTAAAAAAATAAATTCATAACAGCGTAGAAGTTATGAACTGAAAATTCAGATTAGTAACTTACAAAATTGGGTAACGTTAATAACCAATATATTTCAGATATATCCTCTTTTTTCACTTTCTACTTCTGTGAAGGTTTTTACACTATTGTACAAAGTTAATGTGACAAATAGAAATTCAAGTATATATCCCACATAAGATAACTGATTGTAAAGATTTTTCAGTGACATATGCATGGGGAAATGTTAAGTTGACGTACCCAAGCAACATTGCGATAGCTCCTATGGAAATATGCAAATTGGGACTTATGTAATCGACCTGAGAGGCACGTGACATTGATAAACGTTGTTCTGAGCGGGTTGCGGCAATTGAAGCTTGAGTTGGAATGTTAGTGGAAGAATGTGAGGATATTCATTGCTTAGAAGACTGTTTACGGTGAAGAGCGATCGGCAGATTGTAAGCAAGCTGAGGTAGCAAAATGCCTGAATGTGTCGATACAATAATGTCCAACCTCCGGAGACAGTTCCTAGAACCCGGAACAATAACCAGAAGGCCGGGGCAAGGGCGACCGCAAGCCACAACAAATCAAGACGACCGGTGTGTACCTCTAACAGAGAGTCGCCATAGGGAGGATCGACAGACAGGCAACTCTTGCAGGAGCTTTCCTCTGCTACGGGAACCACGGTATCGAGACAAACAGGATACAGAAGACTGCACGAGAGAGATCTGTATTCAGGAAGGCCAATGGTCCGAATCCCACTCGCCCAGATGTGTCCGCCTGAACTGGACCCGACAGCATAACCCCTGAACCCTTTATTCTTCCGAGATGGGTCCGGCTCCGAATCCCGGTGATGCATGGATGTTGTGTTTGTCTTACGTCGCTGGCTCTCTCCTTTCCCTTGAACCAGTGGGTCGAAATTAGGGACGGGTGACTGCTTATAGCTCATTGTGTTGCTCACAGTAATCGTTAAACCTTTAATCAAGAAAGAAAAAACTTGATCAATGTGCCTGTGTTTTCTTCAGTGACCGGTAGCGGTAGAGCTTAAACACGCATTCTCGACGTGTGTACATTTGGAGAGAAGTAGAAAGCCGAACCTTCCCTCCAACAATAGGAAAATTGACCACTACGGTGGTGGACTCCTGGTTTGGGCTGTCATCATGTTGGATGGATGTACGCCGCTCCACGTGTTTCCAGGAGACACCTTGACTGTTGCACGCTACAGGGATGACATCATACAGCTCTTAAATGACTTTTCTAGGACGTAGTTGGTACCCAGTTCCATTTCATTGACGCCAACGGCAGGAGACACCCTGACTGCTGCACGCTACAGGAATGACATCATACAGCTCTTAATTGACTTTTCTAGGACGCCGTTGGTACCCAGTTCCTTTTCATGGACGATAACTGCCGCCGCCATAGAGCTGGGATAGTCGACGAATAACATGTAGAGTGAGGATATTCACAAAATGGAGTGGCCTACGAGATATCTGAACCTGAATCCGATACAGTATGTCTGGGATTCCATGGGAAGGACAACTGCTAGCCGGCAGTCCACTCCCAGAATCTTCACCGGACTCTGGTGCGCCTTAGTGAAGGATTGGTACTTACTGCAGCCAACTCTTACTCGCAGTCTTGTAAACAGCATGAGAGATCGTTGCGCGAGCTGTTCGGGAGAATAACACTTATATTAGCCCCTCCAAATCCGCGCCACTTGCTGCACTACATTTGTGTTTCCATGCTTCCTTCTCATGTGGTGATGCCCTTCCTTTTCTGTTGTGTATTGAAACGTTGTTTTTTTATTGGATTTTTAACGACTACCGTGAGCAACTTAATGGGCTATAAGCAGCCGCCCGTCCCTAATTTAGGGTCACTGGTTCCAGGGAAGGGAGAGAGCCAGTGCCGTAAGACAAACACAACATCCATGCCTCACCGGGATTCGAACCCGGACCCCGTTCGGATGAATGATCAGAGGCCATCTCTTAGACCACTGCGCCACCGGGGCGGCGTTGAAACGTTAACAATACACGTATGTCGTGTGGATTTTGTGGCGGCGTTCATGATTTTGTATTAATTTTAGACTACAGTTTATTTGGAAAGCTAAGACTGAAAGCTCACTGTAATAAGCTTCCTGAGCTGAAAGCCGGATTCTCCATTCACATATCTACGTTTAAAGCCATCCTCAATAATGGCGAACTTAAAAAGAGTAGTAATGTAAGTAAAAATATACTAAATATACACTTCTTGATATAAGAAATGTTCTACAATGAAGTAATTGTCACAGCGCATTGCAAATAGTTGGCTACGTGTGGACAACTAGTTTAACAGTATGATTGCATTTGCGAACGAATCACGTGACAGGAGAGGTGATAAAGGTGAAAAACTGCTCGGCGTTACTAAGGTTTTTCATCTTCACCTCGGCATGTAAGCGAATGCACACGAGTGATCTCGGGGGCAAAAGCACGCGTAAAGTATAAGAATTGCTGGGCGACGTCATCGATAATCCTATCATTACACTGACACCTTTACAATCTTTATCATATGACTACGTACTGATGGTTGTTCATGCGTCGTATTGCGGCGAAAACACATAGGGATGCAACAACTGTCGGTTGAATGTGGCGACACTGGTTGGAAGTGGTCGCCTTAGACTCAGATTGCCACAGTAGACGCAAAGGGCAGTTGCCCCTCAATACCTAACCGACAACATTCGACGAGTTGTGTAGGGTGTTATTGACATTCATTTTATCGATAAGTGTTAGCTCCGTTGACAGCCATTGCGATGACTACTACTCAATTCAGCACACCGTCACACAATGTTGCAGTGATCTCGTTCCAGACATGCGTGGCAATACGAATTAACTTACGCAGCCATATCGGAAACAGCGGGGACGAGCGTGCAGACCAGCTGGCGAAGGAAGACTCTGGCAAGGGTGATATTTATTTCCATGTGAGGACGCCGCTAGAGAGCGTGCGGACCTAGTTGATAAACGCTACGCTGGTGGAGTGGCAGAAAAGGTGGGACGAAGGGGATACGGGGAGGTAAACGAACCGTACCTTTACCAGAGCCTCGACCAAGAGGGTAGAATCAAATGGGTTCCTGAAACAGGTACTTAAAAGGTCATGGCATAATCACCGTAGTACCTCCGCCTTTTTGCGGTGAGGGGATTTGCCGGATCCTGGCAGGGTTGCTCGCGCAGCACCTTCACTATCGAAATTTGAGAAAGTTCCACATATTCCTACAGAGTCGGCATTTGGAGGAAGCAGGTCTTATCTTCTGCCTAGCTTACGCTGTATGCATTTACAGTATGTGTGTCGCTTCTGTTTCATCTCCACCAATTGCCTATTAAGATTCCGGAGACTATGTGATCTCAAGGCTGATCTTGCTGCTCTTCGTACGGCTCCTCAGTCTCGTTTCATAGTTTGGGAGGCTACCAGTTTCAACAACTGTTCACCCCTCGTATGCATTGTGGAAAAATGACAACAGGATGATACTTAATGAAGTGCTGTATCCCGGGTATGTTACTGTATTTCTGTAGCATTCCTGATGCAGAGTGTCGAGAAAACAACACCTACCCGCACACTACCAAATTTGGCAGACAGTTCCTACAAGGTTCTTCCTCAACCAGGACGATCACCAGCTCTCTCCCCAATAGACTGTGTAAGGGACTACAGTGTTAGACATCTTACCTTCTATGCACCACCCTTTCGCTCGCAGTGTCAATGAATTGCGGACAGAGGACAACGATGCACGGTCAGCGATACCACAGATTTAGAGATAAAATCTTTGAATCAATCCTCAGTATCAAACGTTATGATTCTGGAGAGAAAGGTACAATATAAAGGTAAGACAGTGCGATTCCCACAGTAGGAGAAAATGGAATATTCAGTAAAGCCAAGAACATTTCCAGTAGTTTGCACAACTCCACTCTCAATTACCTGATATTAAAGAATCTATCGTGGTTATCTATTCTTTCTTTCTGAGGCCACCCAAAATAGGGTTTATGTCATCCAGTATCTAAATTATAATACAGGGTGATCGTAATTAACTCTTTAACCGGCTGGAACGAATTAATTCAGGGTTAGCAAAATGGAATGAAATCAGCTCGAACGAATATATTCGTTATCTAAGGAGGCAGAACGCGGATGGAATTAGCGAATTGCACATAAGAAAGCGTTATTCTATTTATTATAATCGAAAGTGGTTATTTAAGGTGATGGTTGACGTTAATCATTTCTGATTTCAGCTAGAATGGCTATCTCCCGCTAATCTTTTCATATTGACGTTAATACTTTGTCTCTTTACTTGCTAAAAGAGCCATGGCGATGAACTTAAGAAAGGTGATATATGTTTGATTAACTTCTTTCTACTCAGTGTCATGATATCAGAGTCAGGTGGACTAGCATTTTCCCATCATGCCTTGGGTCATGGAGCAGAGGATAAAGGACTAGAAAAAAGCTCTACTTACCCTTGCCAAGTTTATGATAGATATTGCTGAGATAAGAGGGAGAAATAATTGTTTTGTCATAGTTTGGATAGTCAGCATTGGATAGTGGTACTTTAATTACGATCATCCACCACATAACGATGATTTAGCTTAAAATTCTGCAGTTTGATGATTTTGCTTTTGTTAGACTTCATCAATGTTTTTTTACTATCCTCACTTATTTTGAGGTAGATCCGCTTTTGCGCTGTTAAACTTAATGACTTAATCACTATGAACTACATGTTTAACAATTTAATTGTGTGATTCAACGGCGAATTTCACTTTTCAGCAGTAATAATTAGAAATTTGTCTGGAACAGTTGTTTTCTTTATGGTACAAAAGAGCATTTTTATCAATTTCTTGAAAACGTTCTCATCTGGTATATTTTCGAAACTATTTTTCTCTAAGCGATTGAGAAAATATATTGGCAGGTGAGAAAGTTTCACACGGACGTTGTAAACACTAGTGCAAAGTTTGGAATGTTTGCGCTAATATCCTCAAAACATCTTGAAGATAAAGTTTACTGCTGACACTTAATATCTGGATATGGTGTTCAACAACCTTTGATAAAAAGTGAAAACGATTTCTCAATTTTGATCCCTTTGTTGGCAGTCCTCTTAAACACATATTCTCCAAGTCACATATTTTTTTATGTTTCCAGCATTTTTTTCTTTTCCTTCCTGTCCTACAGTTGAAGTCCAGGTGATAGACAAATACTCTTCCTTTTTCGATACTGATATTTCCTGTTTCAAAAAAACTGCGATACTGAATTATGGATAGGCTAGATGTGATGCTCTAAAGGGCAACAGAACGGTGGAAAACGATACCAGATGTGGAAGATCATTTCTGTATGTAGCTGCAAACATTTTCTCGTTCTTAAAGATGATAAATGACTGTTAAAAGTCGCAGGTAACATTATTAGATTGATGAATGAGAACACTTTCGAAGGAAATTTACAATCGGAAATACCATTCAACAGGAATTTCAGTATGAAAATATGTTATGGGTAAAGCAAAGCGAAAATATTTTTACGTCATTTTAGTAGCCTGCGTTTGACAAATCCATCTGTAAAATGCTTAGGGTGTGACGCCAGATGTAAATATATTCAAAGATGAAATATAATCAAATACATTTCTCTCGCATATGCAGTGGTGAAAACAACGAAACATGAAAGCCAAGTGTGTAATGACATAAAATTCAGCAAAACGTTTATCCGAAAACAGTCCGTTAGCCCCTCTTAAAATCAATTTTGCATCAAGCAGATTAAGATTGGAGAAACGGTGACGTGAGGAGTTGAAGTGATTCGGTGGGGGCACGGGCAACATTTGCGTCGTATTCAATCGAGCAAAATGTGTTGTCAGGGCAACTGAAAAGGATTAAATCGAAAGCAGTGAGGGAGCCGGGAAATGGCGTTTGGAGACAAAATTCCATTATGATCAACACGAGTCTCAGGTTAGCCCGAAGCATCCCAGATGCCGTTGTTAGCAGCAGCGACTTCAAGTCCCCCTCGATGTGTTAGGGTACTCGAGCAAAAATTTGGCTCCGGATGATATGACTTTTTTTTGCCCCCCCTATTTGGTTTCGAAAATCAATACTGGGACGTTTTTGCGATCGAAATTTCAGCATAAGAAATTCCGAGGCTATAAAAGTGAAAATAATCCGTTAATGTTTTTTTATTTAACCGTTCGCGTTTTTTTTTTCAATTTAAAGGTAATTCCTCTTTTCAAACATTTCTCATAATTACAATTATTTCATCATATTTTAAAAAATAAACAAGTGATGTATTTCCCACGGAAGATTTAATTTAACATCTATATTCTTCTGTAGGGGATCTCAAAAGAAATTATCGCTAACATCTTCATTTTGAGAGATTTTCTTATTTTCTTCTTAAATCACCTTTTCGCTTATTGGGAAAAAAACCTTTCACTAAATGTTACTCAAAAAGAAATTTTAACTTACATCTTTACTATAGGAAATTTAAAACAGCATTTATACCTTTCTCATTTGTTCACTCCAGAATAACTAGCATAACACAGATTCTTCGTCTGCAAGACTGGTGTGATTATTTGAAAAATGGCCAAAATTACCATAGCACCTTATTTAAAAGCAGAAAGAGGTCACACGAAGGTTTTAAGCCTAATCGTCAGGGCTGAGTAATAGTTCGAGTCCTGGGTTAAACGTTTTTTGTTGTTTTAATTTGCATATTCTATGTCGCTGGCTGTGTCATCTGTTTCCGGTGCAACGTGCATAATATAGGAACAGACTACTCATACTGAAGATTTTGTGCAACCGAAATTGCTATCAAAATTATCTGTGACAAACGTACAGTCAGTATTTCTAGGAAATAATCAGAAACTGGCACCTCAGACCACTCGAGCACCTGGCGGATAACGTTAACTCCCGAAACGAAAACACAAACGCAAAAGTTTCGTAAGACCGAGGCAAAATGGTATTGTGACACATTCATACAGTAACAATTTAGCGGTAACGCGCATGCTCATATTTTGTCTCAGAGCAAAGAAAGAATCCTTCCACTTGTGTTACTCGACGAAGTTGTAATTGCGTGAAAAAGTACTTCTAGTAAAAACGTTTTTGATAAAGTAAATACTTCTATTGTCATCCGAAGTCCCCTGAAATACTTGAATGAAGCTTTTGCTATTACACTGGCGTTCAAAAATTAAGGACGAGACGGTTTTTCGAATGTAACATCGTGCAGAAGGGATCTACATCGACTAAAATCATACCATAAGTCCCCAAGATGTAAGCATATGGGACAAGTGAGCAAAACCATCCAAACAAGGAATCCAAAGGATACAAAGTCACTTTATTGAAAATGTAGCTTTGAGAACAACTGGACAGAAGACAGAAACGTCCATGTGACAGGCGGCTGCCAAGAAAAATCCAATCTTTAGTAGGGGATATGATCACCCCTGACTGCGTTGCAGGATTTGCATCGTCTGTCCATGCTGAGGATGAGGTTGTCTAGGAGTTGTTAAGGCACCGTGGCCCATTCCTCTTGTAGCGCAAATTGCAGCTGCGGAATCGTTGGTGGCAGCTGGTGACGTGTTGCCAAGCGTCTCCCGAGAAGATCCCACAAGTGTTCGATTGGATTTAGGTCCGGGCACCTTGCGGGCCAATCCATGCGTTGAATATCTTTACTCTCCAACAGCTCTGCGACAGCCACTGTACGATGAAGCGTAGAGTTGTCGTCCATGAAGAAGAACTCAGGATCCACAGCACCTCTAAGCAGACGCACGTGAGGCAGGAGAACCTCGGCACAATAGCGGACACCAGAAACTGCACTTCCTTGGAAGATGGCGATGTCAGTACGGCTACCAAGCATGATACCGCCAAAAGAGAGAACTCCCCCACCTCCAAACCTGTCCCTTTCGATGATGTTGGAGGTGTGATTGCGTGTTCCCTGCTCTCTCCAGATGTGTATACGTCCAGAATCGCCCGCCAGACTAAATAGGTTCTCATCCGTAAAGAGAACTCGACCCCATTGCTGATGTGTACAGTTCTTGTGTTCCTGGCACCAGAGAAACCGCCGTCTCCGATGAGCAACCGTTAATGGCACACACTGTACTGGTCGTCGTGCAAATAGAACACTTTTGTGCAGCCTCCTGGTCACGGTAAAACGCGATAACGGAAGTCCAGTTGTCTGTTGCATGTGCCTTACGATTTCTCTTGCTGTCTGCCGTCTGTCTCTTCTCGCCTGTAGGACAATATACCGGTCATCCGCCGCCGTGGTTGCTCGTGGACGACCACTGGTAAACTCTCGGACAGCTGTTCCTTTCATTTTAAATGATCTCCAAGCTCGTGAAACGATGCTGTGAGCGATCCCGAACTCCTCGGCCACACTAATCACGCTTCTACCTTCTCTCAAGTTCCCAATGACGCGACCTCTGGTAAAGTGATCCAGATGTCGTATACTGTATTGCCTGTTGGCCATTTCCCACGGTGGCAGCAACTCGACGTCGTTCAAACCGATGTACACCGTGCAATAGTTTTTACCGAATTGCTGAGCGTACACCGCCCGTGTGCTTTATACCCTTCCAACACTCCCCCTCCCCCCAACGTGATGCTGCATATATGCGCATGACCTACCGTACTTGACCCTAGTTTATCTACTGAGTGATCTTTCGGTCCGTTCTGCCAGCTTGTTCCGCTGTTATGCAAATTTCTCCTCTTCGTCCTTAATTTTTGCACACCAGTGTAGTTTGAACTGACTTCTGATTTCTGCACTGAAAGTTAAGATAACTTCGTTGTTGTTGATCGTTTATATGTGTTCTATTTCAGTATATCATTGTTAAAATGTAATGACATCGTTTCTGACAATTGGTGCGTTTTAAGTGGGGCAAATTAATACAATATGTCAACTTTCTCCAATTACTCAGGATTTCTTTTTTCATTTGTTTATAACAATATGGTTATATCCTAAAGCAGTGAGGTGAAAAAGAACTGGAAAATAAAAGAGTGGCCTCATCCGTTCTTACGGCCAGCTTAGTGAAAAACAGATCGAAGAAGGAAACGCGGGAAGGACTCAGCAGGCAGCGATCAAGGAAAGGGAGTAGGATAAGAAATTAAGCGGACAAAAAATAAGCCTAATGGTGAAAAGAGTAGAAAAAGTAAAAATCAGACAGTAAAACAATATTAGGAAAAGAATAAAAACCATCTCCAAGAAGACGTTTGGATGATTCAGCATTCAACCTGGACAAGACTGATTCAGTGACTGCAGAAGCAGGTGTAAGCTATGCATATTGCAGAAATGACAATACCACATTTCGCAATATATTGCGAAAAGTATTGGGACACTAATAAATACTTGCATAAGTGCAAAGAACAGTTGCGCAGGAAAGTGCGCTGTGAGTGTGGAGGTACGCGCTGAGATGCTGTGTCGTATTATCAGTAACTTTGAAGAGGACATGCCACGTGTCGGTGAACTCTCAGAGTTCCAGCGTTGGCTGGTTATAGGATATCATTTGAGTAAGGTTTCCATACGAAGCATTGCAGCTAAACTAAATATATCGAAATCGACTGTTAGTGATGTCGTGAAGAGATGGAAGCAGGATGGTCCAACTACAGAAAAAAGGAAAAAAACGTTCAGGAATGCTGAACAAACTGAAAGAACGTGTCAGAAGAGCCATGATAAGAAATGTTAAGAAATCCCGTTCTTCTTCTGCCGTTTCCATCGCTTCTGAAGTAGGAAACGCTTGTAATGACTTGGTTAGTACCCTAACTATCCGAAGAGAGTTGTACAGTGTGGGAACTATGTTAGATAAGCGGCTCACAGCCACACATCACTGTCGTGAATGCGAAACGCGTTTGGAGTGGCTGTCTGACGTCGTTCCTGGACTTATAGGTGACTGGAAAGCTGTTCTTTGGAGGGATGAATCATGCTTTTCACTTTTCCAATCTGATGGGCATATTTGAATTTGGCGACAACCCGACAAACGATTTTTTCAGGACTGTGTTCTTCCAACTGTTAAGTTCCGCGGAGGTTCCATCATGGTTTGGAGTTGTTTTTCGTGGATGGGACTTGACCCGTTGGTTATTATATCACAAATTATGAACCCTGAAGTGTACCCGGACGTTCCGAATAATTTTGCCCTACGAACAATGTAGCAACAAAACGTAAATGACCTTTGTCTCTTCAAACATGATTGAGCTCCTTCAACACTGCACGGCTTGTACAGGACTGGTTTCCTGAAAATAAAGTAGAATTATTAGACTGGTCTGCTCAGAGTGCTGATATTAATTCCATAGAATACCTCTGGGATGAACTAGACCGATATAGAATCGACCATTACAACCGTCTTCGCACTTTTCTCTGAAAGCGGCTTTGCAGGACAATGGCGAGCTATTCTTGTGAAGACGTACCGGAATACGTTTAGAGTGCGCCTCGTGCTGTCATATAAGCAAAAGGTATCCACCTTCTGACTGAGTTGTACTTGAGATAATCCACCTCAGCGACTGACTTGTATTTGAGATAAAATAAACCCTTTCTCTAAAAACATTGTCGTGTGAGAATACTTTGGATAGTATAGTGTGTGTACGTGTGCGTCTACGTAATATGCATCACACATGAGATTTTGTTCGAAGATAGTGCAATTGGCTAATATTTAAAATAAAAAAAAAAAGTTTTCCAGACGAGTACTAAATAACCCAGAGTAATTAATTATATACTAGTTTTTACCTCGAAATGTTAGCACTGAAAATTTCGATTTGAGCTCAGTAATGGTTATATGCTTCACCATGTTCTACAGCTGCATAAACGTGCTGCAGTTTGGTGCAACTTGAGGCGTTTCGACTTAGCCAATTAAACAGGCTTTCATGGATTTCTAATTTTAATAGGTTACATCAAAAGAGGGAGAGCTAAAGTGTGTACCAATTCGTTGTCTTTTGAAATGCTTAAAATTTCTACAGAAATGTATAAAAATTGAAAACCGAATCAACATGCACTGGTCTCACTTACCAACAATCAGTTTTATATACGACGGTAGGCTGACAAATAATGCACGCAGTCAAATATCCAGAAAAAAGAAAGATATACTTACACAAAAAAGTCGAAGTGAATGTACAATACGGTAGGTACAAACTGACATACCTCTCTTTCTATGTAATCGCTTTGTCGCTCAATACATTTTTCCCAATGTAAGACAAGTCTACATGTCGTCAATGAATAATTCAGAGCTTGTTTGTCTTATCCATGATGCTATGCGCTTCCATTCAGTACATAATGCTGCCGCTAACTGTTGCTTAGTAGTAGGCCTTGGTTCCAAACTTCTTATGCGTCGCTCTAATTCATCCAATGGGTGCTCTATTGGATTAAGATCAAGGCTCTGTGGTGGCCAGTCTGCACGCGATATAGAATTATCGTCAAACCACGCCGTAACAGTTCTTGCTTTATGGCTTGGTGCATTATCCGGCTGGTACCAACAAGGCTCTGTTCCATAGTATTGCCACAGAGTTGGTAGGGCATAATTTTCCAGGATATCAAGATAGACGTGCTGGTTAACACGTTTGTCTCCGATAACCAATGGGCCGAGACCATACCACGAAAAACACCCCTTCACAAGTACAGTGCCAGCTCCAAACTAGACCATAGGAACATTGCACTGTGGTAAATAGCGTTCCATCAGCTGCCACCATACCCACACATGGCCATCAGACTGATGGATCGTGTATCTGGATTCATGAGTCTATAGGACCCGTTTCCATTTATCTACGGTCCAAGAAAAAAGTTATTTTCACCATGCTAAACGACGAGTAGCATTCGGAGTGAAGATGACAGGCTTATGAGCAGCCGCACGACCAGGGTAACCCATGGAATGAAGTTCTCTCGAATGGTACGTGTACATACCGTGGTTCCAGCATTTTCACTCATCGGTACACTGAGGTCTCCGTCGATTAGCTGTAACGACTCTCCTGAGGCTTTCATGTTTTCTATCACTGATTTTCTTTGGTCTGCCGGTACGTTCTGGCTGCTTCAGGCACGCCATGTATCTTCCACTTATTCAGTATATCCAAAAGAGTTGACTTGGTTTATCTTATGGACAACCCACTAATATAACACCCAACAATCTTTCCTTTGTCAAAGTCCGTTCCCTCCCGTCACGACATTTTCACTCAACCTCACAGTGCGATATGATCGCGGTCAACTGCAGTCTTGTTTTTATACCGTTTGCAGCTGTGCCGCGCATCTTAACAACGCAGCGGATCCGCTCATTTGCTTTTAAGGGGTGTCCGGTGACTTTTTTCGATATGGTGCATATAAAATCATGTTTTTCGTTCACCCATATCTGAATAAAGGAGTTGTTCAGGATTCAGAAGTACAAATTCGAGAATTTACTTTCATATCACAGGAAAAAGTACTACAATATTTTAATTATATGGTTAGCTATCTTCAGCCGGTGACATTAAGAAGAGTTTTAGTAGCAGAAAAAGGCAAATACATTAACTTTTTAACCAGTAGGAACGGATTAACCTGAGATAAACAAAATGGGCTGATATCAGCTAAAACGAGTGTATGCGCTGCCTAAAAAGTGGGGAGAAAGCTGAAACGAATGAAACTGCTCATCAGAGAGCATTGCTTTTGCACATTGCTTTGTTATTTACAGGGGTTCTTTCGAGGTATGATTGACACCACTTTTTTCTGACTCATTACCTGCTTAACGGGCTATAACAGAGATGAAACTACGAAAAGATATCGGGTTTTTTAATAAATCAATCACTTTTACTCCGTGGCAAGATGTCCATGTCAGGATGTCCATGTCAGGGAGACTAGCCGTTCCCTGTCATGCCTGGGGTCGTAAAGAAAGGAAGAGATCACTTATCACTAGGGCTAGCTTAGTAGCCATGACTGTCCAGATCAGAGAGGAGAATGTATTGTTTTGTTGTAGGTTTTACTCAACTGCTATATCAACATTTTTATTTAGGGTACTGAAAAGTTTTGGCGACATTTGGTTCAAGTCCATCGGGCTGGTAAACGGTTAAACCGATTCACTGTACTGCTCAAATGAGAGTAAATATCAAAACTGCCTTTTCGCTAAGCGTAAAAACCAGGTAAACACTTTTAGAAAGTGAAACAGCATTTTGGATACACCGTAATTCTTATTTTATGCAATAATATATGTAACGTACCAGGAGATGTGACGTACCTGTCAGAAGGACGCACACGACATAAAGGCAGATAGGAATCAGAATAAAACGTCCGCGTAGCTCAGTTGGTAGAGCAACTTATTCCGGGATGAGGGGACCCGGGTTCGAATCCTGGCGCGGATAGAAATGACGGAGAAATTTACTTCGTTATAATGGCGCCCGAACTATCCGGATGACCCGACCGTTTAAAATCTCGCATTGGTGTGATGTTATTTCCACACCGCGAGATAGGAAAAATAAGAGAATCCTTTCTCCAGCACTTCGAAAAAAAAAATAAAAAAAATAAGGGGGAGATGATGTAACGTACCAGGAGATGTGACGTACCTGTCAGAAGGACGCACACGACATAAAGGCAGATAGGAATCAGAATAAAACGTCCGCGTAGCTCAATTCGTAGAGCAACTTATTCCGGAATGAGGGGACCCGTGTTCGAATCCTGGCGCGGATAGAAATGACGGAGAAATTTACTTCGTTATATATGGTGTATTTATTTATCTGCTGTTGCGAGGTCTAACGTCATAACTTTGTTTAGTAGTACTGTGGGGTTCTTACGTCTCAAAATTCCCAAATCTTATTCGAAAAGACATAGGAATCATAAAAACCATTCTGCGAGAATATCCGACTGAAAAGTAAATATCACCCGGTCGCATAAAGGTAACAACAAGTGGCGAAAGTCTGCAACTTCCTGCACAATCGGAAGAGATTTATTACTTTCCTTTAGGTACAAAGTAAATGTGGAAGAAATGTTGACTAGCAGAGCAAACATATTAGGAAAGAACGAAAAATAAAGAAAGGAAAATCGATGTGAAACTAAAGCTAATACAATGACGGAAGGAAACTATACAATTGTAATAAGCAGAAAAACCAGTAAAAAAACTGATCGCGTCAGATAGTTTTAGTTGATTCTAGTGACTGTGTTGAGTTCAATAATACTTGAAACACTGGGGATTGGCAAACAGTAATAAGTTTAATAAAATAGTTTGAATTTTAGAAACCAGAAAAAACTACTGGAACTACTTTATAACATCAGATAAATAAGGCAATATCTAAGTGTCTAGTGTCTTTTTGTAGCCAATACTAACTTGAACAGAACGTACTATATTGGCGTAAAATCATAAAATGAAAAACCTTTACGATGCTATCTGCATTCAAATTAAGTACTAAAAAAATTTGAGGTATTCATTAATTTGAAAAAAACCTAAAAGTTCTCGCACACATATTCCTACACATTTGCCTAAATTAATTCCACAATTATTAAACTTTCAGAATAACGTTACAGTAAACACATTTTGTTTTTGTTTTTTGAAGGCGGGGAGGAGGGATGTTAAGACTCACTGCGATCATCATCATTTATAAACAGTCACAGTACCTAATTTAGAAATATTCCTGATTAGGTACTTTTCTTTCCCTAGGGAAAGGGGTAGAAACACACTACCCATGCAGTTTTAAGTCAAAAGGGCTAAACTCAGGTCGACTTGTATGAAGCACGCGCTTCCGAATCTTAGGCCATTGGGATGGCTCAATATCTTCGAGGTTTCTATCTTCGGTAGCAATATTTTCCTGGGGAACATTAATTTATTAGACAAAAACAAATTCGGTTTGTGGCTCTGTAGCTCAAAATCTTCATCTTCTGTTTTAAATTCATTACCACATTGTAAAACAGAGATTTGCGTTAAAATGTTAAGCTATTTGCTGAATGGTAAATCGTCGCCATTCGCATCTATTACCTTCTGAAATTATAAGTATATATTTACAAAAAACGCAAATGCCGTTGTAGTTTTTTGTCCCTATATTTAGATTAAAAAAGGAATAATACCAAGCAAACGCTGAACGCGGTCATTTGCTTTCTTTTTGTCTTACGCATTCTACATTTTATATTAAAGCTGGAGGAGGTAGTTTAATTTTTATCTTCCCTTGTACCCGGGTCGCAACTTTAATACAGTATGGAGGATATACCTTTGTGGAAATCAAACGATATCACTCAAATTACGAGCCCGGTAACTCCGCAACAGTGGCTGCACTCCAAATAATTCTGGCATTTAACTAATAGAGCAGGGAGTCACCTTACGTCACAAAGAATTTTACTGACATAAACGGCCAGAGGAATGATTGTCTTACTGCTTTTGAGGACGGATAAGAAGCCAAAGCTACCACAAGTGCACTAACAATAGATAAAAAAACTAATACAATATCAGCAGTGATGTTTTCACTTACACATGCAGCTGGAGCGAAGTCAAAACGTCAACTCTCTGCAACGCATACAAAAAGACTATTTCGGATAGTAAACATGTTTTGATCTGGAGTAAACACAGGACAACGAATATGTGGAAGCCTTTGGAACTCCCAGTATTGGTGACTTAAATGTCTAGTTGCCTTAAAATTAAGAAGCAGGCGTGACAGATGGAAAAGTCTGCTAAAGAAGTGCAAGGTCAGGAAAAGAATAAGGAACTGCCGTGACAGATGGAAAAGCATGCTAATAAAGTGCAAGGTCAGGAAAAGGATAAGAAGAAGGCGTGACAGATGGAAAATCCTGCTAATAAAGTGCAAGGTCAGGAAAAGAATAAGGAGCAGGCGTTACAGATGGAAAAACCTGCTAATAAAGTGCAAGGTCAGGTAAAGGAAAGTCTGAAACGAAAGTTAGGACCAGCGATGTGTCGCTAGAGTGAACTTTTCACACATACAACAGCTGGATACTCTCATTTACTATGCTGACATTAATCCTGAATTCCAAAAGTTATGACGATGAAAAAGTCGACAAGAAGTGATCAAGAGACGGCATCAAAAAGCCACACAGTTTTAAATTTGTAGCTTGTGTAAAATGTAGCTTCGGCCGACGATATGGAAGAAGCTACTGTCTAGTAATTAAAAATGTATATGAAACATTTTTGTGTTTTTAAGCAATAGAAAAGCTTGGTTCTTTTTGCCACCATTGGCTTCCAACATTTTTTCCGCTTTCCAGCTCGATATTTGTTTAGGAAATTGAAAAACGTTCTGCAAGGCAGGTGCAAAAAGTTCCCAGAAATTCTTATTTGTACAGCAAGCAATAAAAGTAGCGTTATTGCGCCGCATTTGCTGCGAAATAGTTTCTTTAGCAACTACACACCTTTTTTTTTCGATTGGAGGTTTAACGACCACCGTGAGCAACTCAATGGGCTACAAGCAGTAGCCCCGTCCCTAATTTAGGGTCACTGGTTCCAAGGAAGGGAGAGATCCAGTGCCGTAAGACAAACACAACATCCATCCATGCTATAGCGATTATATCTCCTGCAAGAGGGCATTCGTGTTTCTTAATGTTCAGGAGTCACTTTGTTTTAAACCAAACGTTGACAAATTTAACCGGTTGGAACGAAACGATTCGGGATGAGCAAAATCGCTGAAACCAGCTCAGATGCATAGATTTATTGTCTAAGAAGTGGGTCGAACGAAGCTGTAACGAATTAACCTGTGCATCAGAATGCGTTGCCTACCCCTTAGCTTAGTTATTCAAAGTGATCATTTAGGAGAATGATTGTCACTAATCTTTTTTGACTTATTACCTACTAAAGTGGGCTATAACAATGGCTACAAGGGTGACAATGGAGAAAAACGTTTACGTCACTTGTTTCTACTCAGTGACAGGATGCCAGAGTCAGGGTAGCTAGACTTTCCTAGCCTGTCGTGAGTTACAGCGCAGGTAATAAAAAAATCAAAAGGGAGAATAAAGGACTTAAAGGGAGCGCTTATCAACAGAGACAGGTTCATGGCTGGGAACGGCTGAGATGAGACGGGGAAGTAATTTTCATTGATCTTGTTGTACTCGGTGTCTATGTGAACATCTCTATTTGTGGATCGCAGAAAAGTTTGGGAACCAGTACATTGGACGCTTAAAGGATTAAAGAATATTAAAATCGTTGTGAACACTTCCAACTGATATTCCTACCTATGATGGTATTTCCTTTCCAGTTTTTCTTTGATCACGTCGTATAATATTGGTCACGTGCTCATTCTTTTCAGCACTCGAAGAGGTACACGGTCCTCCGCTACGCGGAGCATCATCGACACGGACAATACGGAAACGATTATGCCACGCGTAAACTCAAATCTCTTCATTGCCATTTTACCGTATGCTTATGTCTAATAACTCTGATGGCGATTTTCGAAGCTAAACGTGATATTTGCACGTTGCTCAGTTGCCAATATTTACAACTGCGGCGTTACTAAACGGACGACGTGTTCTCCCCATTTAGTCCGAATTAGATACGTTTTACTGTGTTTGTGTTTCCTTTATTTTAATTACTGAATGTTTCGTTTTCGGACGATGCCATAAATGTTTTTTAAAGACCTATTGACCTGATGTGAACACTTCATTTCAATGTGCAACCTTCCTCATTCGCTTACAGGTGTGTGTGTTTCCCGTTTCCTTCGGCATTTATAAACTCACGCGCACATGTCTTTATTTGCAATTTGTACAAATTTAATCCATTTTCTTTTAATACACCCTAAAATTCTAGCTATTCTTGAAAATCAATGCCGTGAGGAGGCATGACTTTATCATTCCAAACGTTATGATTCCACAGCTAGCAATAGTGAAGTCATTTGCAACAATACTATGGCATTCTGCATGTTTTATTTATTGTGTGTAGAATCAATAGCTTCTAGCAACTTGTAAAATTCATTAACTGAAGGAATGCATATCTGCTCCGGTCTTTTCAATATTTAATAAACTCCGTTGCAAAGAAAGTCAACAGATTTTGGATGCTTATTTTCTTTTTCTTTTTTTATCGATTGCGAGGTTTTTATCAAAGGAGAGACAAAATGTTAATGATTGCTTCAGGCAGAAATGCAAACCTGGAAACGTACAAACTTTTGTTTTTGAGAATGCTAGTTCAAGGAAGCCTTAATCTTCCCTTTTATTTGAAGTTTTCGAATTTCTGTTTATCTGTTTTTCGAAAGAAGGAAAAAGGAACGTAAAGTAAACATCGAAAAAGGTTGTACCGATGAAAGATCGAAGTACCCTACGCGCATTTATATTATTGCACTGCTTTTTTTCTCCTTGTGGTATAGAAGTGCACTACATACAGGCCATTAAAGAAGATAAAAATGGAGAACAACTCATGCGGCGCAAACTTAAAGAGTAGTGAGAGATAGAAGCCTCTAGAAACGTGGACACTGATTCAAGCTGGAGATTACAATTTTCATGGATCAAAGGACTGAGTTCTTTGGATAAATTACCTCTTTCTCCAAGATGATATGAAAACGTGGAGAAACATCCACATGATAGCAAATAATGGCGTTTTAAAAACGGTTGTTAAGGAATGTTTACTGCTTTTATCGGAAACGCTGTGGCGAAAAGAGTACCGTGTTTATACGTAACAACGGTTCCCGCTTTCAAAGCTCATTCATGTTTCACTTCTCGAAATGTTTTCCTTATTGTGTTTTACGTATCGATAGTATGTTGTTGCGTTTAAATATTCTGAAACAGAATTTGTCAGCGGATTTTTATACCACGCATTTTCCTACCATGACACACGTGAGGAAGGCGTTCAATAAATATAAAGCATAAGCACGAAGGAGCAATATGTGGATGCTGAAAATGCATTAGAGCAGGCTAGTCCAACATGTCAGACCTTGGACACGATTTTTCTGGACCTTCTTTATATTTCAATAAAAGAAGAGTATATATGGCACTAGTGTGCATATAAGGTTCTAATCATTTCTCAGTAGCCAAAGACAGTCGAACTCTCCACTAGTTCTCTCCTGTTTATTTTTACATATCCAGTACAAAGGTTTCAATCATTCTTCACTAACCAAAGACAGTCGAACTTTTCACTAGCTCTCTCCTGTTTTTACTTTTTAGCTATCCAGTTCACAGGTCTTCATCATTCCCCATTAACCAAAGACAGTCGAACTCTCCACTAGCTCTCTCGTTTTTAATATTTAGCTGTACAGTTCAAAGCTTTCAATATATACCATGCATTTTCCCCCACAAGATATTCTGATACCATTAATACAGTTTTTTATTGCTTACTTTTTACCTCCAGTTGGACTCTCCAGAGAAAGCGATCTAGTTCACCCGGGAGAGTATGGAAAAAAAGTGTAGGGAGGCGAGTTTTGGTTCTCCTGGATAAAATAAATTGCACCACGTTGTTACCAGATGCAACGTTCTTTCTATGAAAGCGCGCTTCAGCCTTTTCGCGTAGGTTTATGCTATAGAAAAATTCAGCAGGTCTATTGTTGTAATATCCACAAATTCACCATTAAAAACTAAGAGAGAGCAGTTTTGGGAACTTAGCAAATTAACAGCATTCCAATCTTCATAATTTTGCTTTAAAAATATGTTCGATGTTTGG
The DNA here is from genome assembly GCA_039090855.1 of Macrothele yani. Taxonomy (NCBI): domain Eukaryota; kingdom Metazoa; phylum Arthropoda; class Arachnida; order Araneae; family Macrothelidae; genus Macrothele; species Macrothele yani. The sequence continues at coordinate 162,339,567 of CM077029.1, read as the reverse complement.
AAGAACGTACACATTACGCAGGCAAACGTTTTGGGGCACCTCCAAATATGCAAATAAACGTGAATTTTTGTAGAACCTTACCATCACGCGCTGTTATTTTGGGTGCTGAGGTAGAAAGGGCAGTGTTTGTGTACCTGTCAGTTTCGTCGGTGGAAAGCAGATGTCATTAAAACGGAAACATGCGCGCTCTGGCAAGTCAAACAAACCTAGGGAAAGTGCGAAACGAAGGTCATAGCTGAATGTGAAGAAGGCACACACGTCCTCTGTCATAGATCTGGCAGGTGACTTTGCACCAGCCACTGCGTGTCCATGGTTACCTTGCTAGATCAGCTAAGCACAAGTTTTACATCACTCCAGCAAATGCCAGGCGATATCTGCGGCCTTGCTTTGCTGGCCTTTCGTGGACAACAGAAGAAAGTCGTATGAAGTGACGTATCATGCTCCTCAGTTTTTTGTTCGGATGGACATATTTGTGTCTGGCGTTTGCTGGGGTTGTGTAATGATGTGTGGGCCAGATGGGCGTATTTGGATGTGGTATTTGCAGATGGATCTGTGACATGTGGGCGTATTTGGGTTGTATGGATGTGTGGACCTATTTGAATGTGTTGTTTGGAGGTGTATCTGTGATGGCGTAGAACTTGATTCTTTGTTTGTGGTGCTCTTCAACTTAAAACGCACCACGTAGGAAAACAACAATTTCACACTACCTACATTATGGCATTACTTCGGCGCAGATCCTTCTCTGCCTGTTTTAATGAGATCAAGCTCGTAGCCCCACTAGAAGGTCTGCCTGGTCAGATTTAAGGAGTAGGACGTCCAAGTGCGGAATTGGTCTATCCAAAGTACCAATCCAAATCTAATATAGCATCTGTGGAATGTTCTGATAGCCTAATCCGATCTCGATCGGTAAGACGTTCCTCTGTAGAAACTCTGAGTGAAGCTTTGCAGAAGAAATGAAGGAAAATTACTATACAAACCTACCGGCGTCTCAAGACTAACATTCTTAGAAGAAGGCTTGTTGTAGCAGTAATGGCCAAAGGTAAACCATCTGTGCAGTGAGTTCCACTGATGAACACTCTTGTTTCCATTTGGCCTACGTGCCGAATACTTTCGTCTACACAATTTATACACTATCTACCAACAAGTAATTGGACACCCCTGCAATCGACGATATCTGCGGTCCTGATACACGTCACGGCCGCCGCCGTTAAATATCGTGTGGGAAACAACAACGCAACCAGTCGCATGCAAGATGCCACGCAGTTCGGAGCTCTCTGATTTCGGGAAAGATGTAATCTTCGGGTATCACAGAAATGGCCGATCCATACAAAACATATCCAGCGAGTTGAAGTACCCAAAATCGACAGTGGCCTACGTGATTGGCAAGTGGAAGATGAGAGGTAACTGTCGGAATGTGCACCGACCCGGCAGACCCACAAAACTGGGAGTTAAAGACCGACGGGTGCAGGCCAGAGAAATTCGGACGAACCGTACCAAATCGATGGGCCACATCCGCGAGGAGTTTCAACAGGCATCCGGGAGTGTTCTTTCGATGAATACCATCCGTAAGGAAGCCCATCTGCTCGGTTCTCATGTACGTGCTTCCGCCCACAAGCCCTTGATTATCAAGTCCAATAGCGATGCTCGGCTAACGTTATGCAAATGACGTCGAAAGTGGACCGTTGAACAGTGGAAACAGGTTCTGTGGTGCGACGAATCAAGGTTCACCCTCTACTGTTCCGATGCCAGGTTCTGGGTTTGGCGTCTGCCTGGAGAACGCCTTCTGCCGGAATGTATTGTGCCAACTGTGAAGTTCGGCGGCGGTGGAATTTTGCTATGGGGGTGATTTTCCTGGTATGGCACGGGACCCTTGGTCGCAATTCCTGGTAGACCCAATGCCGAGACCTACTGCACCATTTTGGATGACCATGCTTTTCCTACGTTGAGGCAGGTTTACGGGATGGACCCATGTTACTTTTAGGATGACAATGCCACCTGTCATGTTGAGAGGTCCACCATGGCTTGGTATGGTGACAATGGGGTTAATCGAATGGACTGGACTGCGCAGAGTCCGGACCTTAACCCTATCGAGCACCTCTGGGACGAGTTGGAGCGTCGACTTAAGGGGTGCCCCCACCGTCCGAAATCGGTCAAGGAACTCACCTGTCTTCTCCAAGCCGAGTGGAAGAAAATACCGCCAGCCGTCGTACAACGCCTGGTTGAGAGTATCCCCCGGCGGGTCGCAGCTGTAATTTCCGCTCGTGGAGGCTCCACCCCCGGCGGGTCGCAGCTGTAATTTCAACTATTGAAGGTGAATAAACTTCGTTTTCCTTTGCTATAACAGGTGTCCAATTACTTGTTGGTAGATAGTGTATACGTATATGCGAGTACACCTTCTCTACGATTGAGATGCTCAAATCGAAGGTTCGAAGCAAATTTTATCAAGTTATATATACATGTAAATGCGGTTAAGGGTTCTCACTGAACTTAATATTGAGTGTGTGCATAAGTTATATCCGTTCTTATAGGCTACAAAGAAAGTAGGAGAACACAACAAATAACGTACCTAGGACTTCACATAATTGCCATCATTCTGTATGACTTCTTGCTAACTGTCTGTGAGTAGGTGAATCCCACGCTGGAAAAACTCCTGTGTTTTAGAGTCTAGAAAGTCATGTAATGCCGTTTTTACATCATCTACATCCTCGAAGGTTCGGAGAGCGAAGGTAATCGGGTGTCAATGTTATACTTTTTTGCTGATCGCTACGTTATCAGTATGGTTTTTCATACAAATAAGCTCATAACTTCTGAACCATCGGTTTTTTCGAGAAAGAGCTCTTGGCCACTGTTGTAGAGCATCCAATTTTCTTCAAAATGGGTATCTTACTTATTTTATAACTCCAGCAAGTCAATAGATATAGCTGTTCAATTTATCCGTCTGAATATTATACATACCATATGTAATGGTATAATGGTGGTGTAAATGGTATGCACATATGCCATTTATACCACGCTTATACCATGTTCACTCAGAATTACGTTCCGCAGTAACAGGGCGTGTCCCTGATGATCACACAATAAGAGCCAAACTCATACAAAAATACGGAGAAAGTATCATAATTGCAAGAGATGGAAGAAAGGTTCCGATCATCTGCTTTATTGACACAGGAATTAAAATATTAAATTCATGGTACGAAAACAAAAAGAAAAACCAAACTGAGAATTGACTCAGAATCGGGAAAACTGCGGCGGGAATAATAAGGCAGGATATCCAGTTTCAAGTGTATGATTAAACCACCTACCCTCCTGGTGATAACTACCTGAAGGACGCGAGTAGTTGGGTTCCCACAACCCTACTTTCCTGGAGGACGTGACAATGAAGAAGACAAAATAAATTGAAAAGACAAAGAGGAAATGCATTTCCATTGCACACTCCATCATCTCTACTGTGCGACCACGGTCTTCCATATTAAACAGCCTTGGCCTATTTCTATACAGGAAATACAGCTCCAAAAACTTGGTAAACCTTATATCTAGTTTGGGATTCTGTTCATGATACTATGATCTTAACATGTAGAAATATCAGCCATGATTCACGCTCAACGTGGCATTAATGGATCATTTAGTCAGTTCGTGTTCAACAACGCCGACTTCAATGTCTGCACGATCAATGGATTAAATACTTTTTATGCTATAGGTGGCATTAGATGTATTAATCCAGCAAGGTCAGTCGAAAGAGGAACAGAAATACCAAGATTATATAAGATGCCAGGCTCAAAGACTTGTAGAGAACTTAGATTCCTTCCACTAGAAGTATTCCAAAAAGTAAAAGGCGGTTTAAAATATGTGATTGTGGAAGACCTAGCAGTTCCCGTAGAGGAAATGGCACAGCCGAAACCTTATGACACCCTATGGATGTATGCAAAATGCCTCAATATCCCTGGAGTTCCAGAATGTAAAAGAGTTATGTATTCTATAACGAAAGGTATGTACAGTGAAAAGACGAAGGTTGTTCATCTTCCTTTCATAAACTCTCCACCAACTGATTATGATACTATCTACACCGCGTTACGGTTTGCTGCTGATTTGTGTGTCAAAATCAATCAGAAGTGCTTAATTCTTACGTTCGACAGCCACTCTACATTAAAAGCAGAGAAATAGTCGCAGCAGCCACAGCTGACTCGCAGCTGCCTAACTGTGGGGCAAGACTAGGTGGATTTCACTTCTACATGTTTTTTTTGGGGTGCATTGGACGCCTCACGGGTGGAAGTGGTCTCAAAGAACTTAAAACCATATGAGAACCATGTAAATCATATGAAAAGCAAATGTAATGTACAACAATTTTAATTTCAATCAATTTTAAGCATTCAATCATGTATCCAATAAATCAATAATTGTATCAATAAATCAATACTGTAATTGATTATAAATCAATGACTCTGGATTGGTTTACATTTTTGTTTTTTCATCATATTTACCTGTCATTCCCACCCTTTAACATTCATAGACTTGTGGAGAACTTAGTTCGGCTCTGTGTTGCGATGGTCACATTAGATAGCGATAGCTTGTAATGTAAACATACAGCTATATCTATTAACCTGCTGGAGTTAATAAAATAAGTAAGATATCCATTTTTAAGGGAATTTGATGCTCTACAATAGCGCTTATGAACCCTTTCTCGAAAAACCCGACGGTTCAGAAGTCACGAGCTTATTTGTATGAAAAACCGTAGCGATAACGTAGTGATCAGCGAAAAAGTACAACATTGACGCCCGATTATCTCAGAAACTATTAGAGATACGAAAAAATGAATCAAACCTTTTTTGTAGGACATTTTGTAAGCTTCAATTTTGTAAATCATATTTTTAGGCTACGACTAACCGTTTTTGAGATATTCACGAAAAACCGAAAAACGTACCTATTTTTCAAGATGGCGGCTAGACCTCACCTCTGATTCGTCCGGACATTTGATATAATCTTCACTAGATACCAATAAACAAGTGTGCCAAGTTTTAAAATTTTTATATTTATTTCTTATATTTGCCCATTTTCAGCTTTCGTTGACTGGACTGTAGTTTCTTTCCTCCTTATTGTATAGTGATCATTGAATAAATTGTTCGAAAATTTGGAACGAACTTCTGTCAATGCGGGCAATATCAAGGGAACTTTATGTTCTCAAAACGACAGTATGAATGTGCATTTACAGATAAAAGGAGGGTAATTTTTTCTAATTTATACAGGTTGAGTAAAAAGTCGCAGAACCCCCTTGTGTTTCAGAAACGGGAGTGAAAATGAAAAATCTAAATACGCCAGCAAAGACTGTGGGAGGGGGTTATCTTTTATACTATTTTCGGAACATGGCCACCATTTGAAATCCGCCATATTGGATCAAGTTTAAATTTTTCAACTGGTAAGGGAGTCATGTTGCATATCACACAAGACGATTATTTTCTCAGAAATTGATTGCTGTAATCAGATTTGACATATGTGCTGTGGTTCACAAGTTATCAACAAAAATTTGAAATAACCATTGTTTGTTGCAGATAACTGAAGATGGCATGGATAAAAGAGTAAAGAATTGAGGTGATCCTTATGTATGGGAAACGCAGCTGCCGTATCATAGCCGCAGACTTTAACAACTGACACCCAGAAAGACTACCAATTTCACACATCGACAATACTGGAAATGCTACAGGAACAAGTGCTCCCTTCCATTCTGAATGAAGATGGCAGTTTCTCCTGTTATTTCCAGCACGATAAGGCTCCACCACACTACGGAGCAACTGTTCGTCAATGACTAGATGTTCAATTCCGTGGTCATTGGATTAGACTGCGTGGTCATTGGATTAGACGGCGTGGTCATTGGATTAGACGGCGTGGTCATTGGATTAGACGGCGTGGTCATTGGATTAGACGGCGTGGTCCTGTGGAATTGTCACCCAGAACCACCGACCGCACACCACTTGACGTTTATCCGTGGGATCATCTGAAACACCTGGTGTATGATGAGAAAATCCGTCACAAACACCACCTTCAACAAACGCATCCTGGAGGCCTGTAACCGCACTTCTCCCAATATTCTCATGAGGGGGCATAACGACTGGATCAAGCAACTTCAGCTCTGTGTTCAACAACAGGGACAACACATTGAATACATCAAATAGCTGTCCATCACAGGCAACTTAGGAGGTTATTATTTCAAATTTATGTGTTGATAACTTGTGAACCAAACACATATGTCAAATCTGATTACGGCACTCAATTTCTGAGTAAATTCTGGTCTCGTTTTGTATGCAACATGACATCCTTACCATTTGAAGAATTTGAACTTGATCCAATATTGCAGATTTCAAGATGGCAGCAATGTTCCGGAAATAGCCAAAAAGTTAGGCCCCGTCATCGATTCTTTGCTGAAGTATACAGATATTTCATTTTTCTTCGCGTTCCCGAAATACAAGGGTGTTCTGCGACTTTTGACTCACCCTGTATTTAACGAAATTATATTCTGTGGTCATCACAACACTGAACGAGAAAGATGACACCGAATTTTCGGGTGTAATAAGCACGTCTTTTGAAGCCGTTCTGACGCAAATTAAATTTATCAAAGCTATTCAAAGTCAATGGAACCGGAATGGAAAACAATAGTATCTGATGAAAGAAAGTAGTTTTTCAATCGGGTTTTTAATCCCTCAGATATTGCTGTAAACAGAATCGTGAGCTTACGCCCTATGGTTTCAGACTTGTGCGTTAAGAAAAACATGAATTTACATGAGAGAAATTTCGCACCGGAAAACCTCTCCAACACAGAAATAATTTTTCAAATCGGACTCTTAGAAACAGAGATAGCGACAAAAATAACCCAGCAAAAACACAAGTGCTGGGAAACTGCTGGCCACCAGCTGGCAGTGATGGGTCACTGCTGGCTGAAATCTGCCGCTCAGGGCCCGGTAGTGGTCCGTTGGTGGCAGCGCTAGCAGTTGGTGAGCCATTGATGGCCCTGCAGCATCGCCGTGAATTGTGGGCCTCCAAGCAAGTGCCACAAGTGGCCGTTGCTGGCAACCAATGCAACCCCCAACAGCAGGTGGAAGCATCGGGACTGCGCATTCGCAGAAGCAACACCTGCTGTGTGTTTCATGGTACCAGTTAAGAAAAAAAGTTAAGAAAAAAATAGTTAAGAAAAAAGTTAGTTGAGAAAAAAATCCATATGTGGAGAGGCGAATTAATTTCCTAATGAAATTTTACGTCGACAAAGATATCAGATTAAGCCGTAAAATACTAGATTACAGCCATGAAATACACCCACTCCATTTCCATGAATAACAATTCATGGAATGGTGTGGATGAATAACAAGAAAAAATTTGAAACCGCTTGAAACACATATCCTGAAAAACCATTAAAATAGCGTTTTTTGGAAAAAAAAAGAATTATATGTGTACAAAATTTAATAATTATTTGAAAGAAAAAAAGCAACGCTATGTGGTGTACTCATCCATGGGTTGAATACACAAGACTGGGAGGAATTCGCTTCTAAAAATAACGAGAAGTAAAATAAAATATCTTTTACTCTTTAAAACAAATGTAGCTTCGGACAACGGAAAGGAAAGACACAACGTTAAAAATGTAACAGAATGTGACATGAACCCGGGTAAATATATATTTATTCAACAATCTGTTTTCAAGACGGCAAGGACAGTACAAAACTTTGGAAAGCGACTCTAAGTATGTACACGCCTTGAAAATGAGTGAAGTTCCCTTAAGGGGGAAAAAACTATCGTTACATTGAAAAAATTAATTTATCAATTATATGAAACTGACTTTTATGAAAAATACCTTGCAATATTGTAAAATAAAAGAGGGAAGCATTCGATTACAAATTTCATACCAAACAGATAGCTTCCAGCACATACCGGAGCGTAATGAATTAGTCCGGTCGATAGCGAGTGCGGCTTCCACTCAAACGGCCCAGGATCGAATCTAGTCAGATGCAAACGGGCGGTTTTTCCGGTCTATCGAGAAAATTTCCTCAGCGCAGTGCGTTAATTCACAAACTTCGTACGGGTAGAAAAAAATTGTAGTTTTAGGAAACTGCGGTTATCCTTGCTGTTTTTTTTTATTATTATGGCTACTACTGGGAAATTGGCGGACAAGATTTGGCAAGCCACCAGTTACGTCACGTGATTGCTGGCTGCCACTAACGGTCCACATTAGACTAGCGATCATTTCTGGCACGTGCTTGCAGGGCCACTGAAGGGCCACTTGTGGCAGCTACTGCCTGTGATGGACCACTGATGGCCCTTTTGTGGCATATGACAACTGTTGGCCAGCTGTTGGCCTGAACTGCTGGCTCTTTTGTTGGCCGCCCCGACATTTTATTGACGGTTCGGCAGCGGCAACATAGTGATGGGCCATTGCTGGCAGTGCTGGCTGCCAGCAATGGCCCACTGCTGGCCCAGCAAGACTGTTTTTGCTGGGAAGATGTGACTTTAAGTTCCCTGGTGGGAAAACAATGTATTATATTAGGAAGAAAGTATTCTCAAAAGGTTTGTCCATATGAGCGGTATCCGTCCAAGAAAAAAATTGGTCGGGTTTTCAGGAGCCCAGATTTTGCTACAAATATGTCAGAAAGCAGAAATTAACACTTATGCCCTCTGGTGGCCAAATCATTCTTTACCAAACATTAGAAATTATGTGAAACATATTTTCCATCAGGTCTTGTATGCGATACAGGAAAAAGTTTTCAAATCGGAGTTTTAGAAGCAGAAATAACGCAGAAAACGCAATTTACCTTAGTGTCCCCTAGCGGAAAGTCTATGATTCACCTGAAATTTTTGAATTCATAGGTAAAACATTTGGCATCGGAAGCAGTATCGAACAAAGAAGGATTTTTTTTCAAATCGGACTCCTAGAAGTAGAGATATTGACAAAAATAAGATTTTCATCTACGCCCCCTGGCGGAGAAACTGTGGAATATTTTAAGAAGAAAATATTGCGAAAAGGTTTGCCGATGTGAATGGCATGAGTCCACGAACGAAATTTTTAAATCGATATTTTAGAAGCTCAGATTTTATGGCAAATACATCAGATGCAAATATTAACTCTTACTCGCCCTGGTGGCCAAAGTATTCTTTACCAAAAATTAGAAATTATATGCAAAAGATTTTCCATCAGGAGCTGTATCCGCTGAAGAAAATATTTTTCAAATCTGAGTTTTAGAAGAAGAGTTATCGGGGAAAATGTAGATTAATTTTACGCCCCCTAGCGGAAAATCTATGCGTAATTCGAAAAAGTAACTTGATCTAAAATACTCTTCGACATAAATGGAATCGAAAGATAAAATAATTTTTTCAGTCGAATGTTTAGAAGCAAATATGTGGAAGAAAAGGTATTTATGAATTCGACATCATCTGCATTAACGCCCTCTAGCGGCAAAATTGTACATCGTAAAAAAAAAAAAAACGAAATAAAGAATCATCATTCGCATATTTCAAGCTCCCCAATGCAAAAAGAATTTTTCAGAGATATCGTGGGTACAGACAGACGGACGGACAAACCGGTAACATAAGCACGATCTTTTTTTACAAAAGACGTGCTAAAAAATGAATAAAAGTATTCCGTACAGCCCTTTATTTGCTATTCCTATTGACTGTAGTGTTTCATTGTTTATAACATGAATTGTCCGTGAAAGCCAACAGATGTGCGAGAATACACTGCAAGTTATTTTGAAATTAATCATGATTTGTACTCAGATGTGTTATTTCGTTCCATGCCTCGAGTTTATGTACAACTTATTCTGACTTGTTGCAGTCAAGATTTGACAGTATGAACACCTTTCTAATTTTCAAAGTGAACATTTTAAGATGGTTTGTGGATTTAAAGTTGAAAAGAACAACAACTAGTTAAATCATTGTGGTATTACTCCTTTTCTGTAAGGTCTGCTAGGCATATCAACAATATAAGGCAATGCCTCAAGCGGCTGCATTAAAATTTCTCATTGTGCAGCGTAATTTTTATTTGCGAACTAATATCTTTTTAAGACATCGTCATTTAACTAAGTCCATGCAGATATTAATCTTCAGTCTCGTCTTCTCTCTCTTTCTCAGAAAGAATTTCATTGTCTAATTTATTTCAAGGTGACTCCCTATGCTTTAGCTCACCGAACCGTATTCTTACAACTTCCGAACGTAATCAATCACCTGTGATTCGCATTCCAAGTTTCCCGCTATGCTTTTTCAGAGACGCAGCCGTAAATCAATTTTTGTTTCTAGTGACATTCAGAAAAATAAAACTTTATCCATGTCTGCTTCAATTATGAAACCGAAATATTCCTTTTAATGTCCTTCTGCTCTCCTAATGGGAAAGAGTTCGGTGTATTTCAAGGTAAGAGGATATCACTATTCCTTGTTTATAATGAAGCTACGATGGAAGTTTGTACTTCTTAACTCATAATGCTGAATTTTTCGCGAAAACTGGGAGTTAACCTAGCGATGTAATTGAATGTAACTCAGATTTAGAAGCATTACCAAAAAGAAGAGACTGGAGATCCATCAAGTGATTGATAAACCTTTTCCTGTCGATTTAAATATCCCTCCTTTATGCATTAGTTTTATACAACTCCTGTGAATTCATCTGACGTATGAGGATAAGGTACACGGGTAATTAAGGGTAGAAGATCTCTTTGTACTGAAATACACCGAAGAGCTAAAACATTATGACAACCTGCTTAATATGATGCTGTTCCGCCAAAACAGCTCTTACTTTCATTCTAGCTTCATTAATCCGGCGAAGCATGGACGCTACAAAGTACCCGCCCAGGAGATCGAATTTGCTGTTGCAATGCAACCCACAGATGCTCGATTGCGTTGGTATTTTCTCCACGATTCGTGCAGTTTGGAATTATCCTGTTGCAAGAGAGTACCCACTAGAGAGAAATAATTGCTATTCAATGATGTTAAGTAGTTGTTATAGTTTCCTGAACATGAATGGCATTGCCCAAAGGATTACATTTCCTGCCACGGTGCATGCTAGTTCGTACAATGCCCGTCCACATGACGCAACAGCAAACGAGATTCATTGGAGCGCACGACCTAATTTCAATCATTCAAGGTTGGCATGGCACATTGAGCGGGGTTCGGTGTACAGAGTTTTGGGGTACATTACTATCGTTACTTGCGAGTTGCACCACATTGTACCATACGGGATTGCTTTAGCTTACTTCCAGCATCGATGAGCCGTTATCGTCTCACACCTTGCATATGGTTCGTAATTTTTCTCTTCCACTCCAAGCACCGTTTTTAAAGTTACTAACCTCGGCTGACCGTCAGTACACCATTCATCTTGTCGCCTCGGAAATATTCTGATTCAGTTCAAATTGCTTAAATCGGTTATATTTCCCATTTGAAGAACACTGAGTAAAAGAACTTAGTATCAGGTGTTATTTATACCGTTTCATGACCTTCACACTCTGCGTCATTTGCCTGCGGTTGCTTTGATGTGCATAAAGACGTTCTGGTCATGTTGTTTTGACTCTTTGGAGTTGTTTACCCATGAGCAAACAAGTATAGATGTAGCAGCACCCATTAGGATTAATGCTCATGTTCTCCTTCATCTCGCGAAGAGATGAGGATGTGTATCTCCTATATTTTTTCTAATCTAAGCGAAACTTACAATGATAACACTTTATCGTATGCGTGCCTTTTTGGTTTCGACGGAAATGTTAATTTTATTGGCGATACATACATTGTGAGCTATTTAGCGAAAAGGCCGGATTTTCGTGTACTGAGCAGCTGAAGTGCGGCAATGAAAGCCCATGCTTCACAAAGAAAATTCATGCTGCATTTTGTGCTGATCTGGTGACCGACCAGTCTTCAGTTATCGTTGGAGATGACAAAGGGTAGAACGCACTATATAAGACAGCGCGTTCTTCTTTCAGCCAGATGTAACTAAACAAAACTATAGCTGCAAGTGTTCGATTGAACTGAATGTATATGATAACAGTATCGTGTCAAAAAATTTCAAGTATGTATGAAAATTTATATAATATGCACAATAATGTATATGAATACAGTGTCGTGTCAAAAATGTGCACACAGCTGACAAAAATGTTCAAGTATGCATTTTCATAAACAGCTTGTAACGTTTGATTACCACGTAGACTGCTCAAATATATATTTAGTAAATCTTTACATTGCTGTGAAAATCCGACTCTACGCTACGACCAGCATTTCTGTTATAATAAATTATGTACCGCTTGTTACAGCTCCAACATATGAGCAATCTGTACGAATGATCACCTGTTGTCATGTGAGAGCGCAGTACTACAAATTCTGTAGAAGTAAAACTGTGGTGTTAAGGTTTTAAGAAATAAGTTTTATTGAAAGCAACGAAACTAAATATGAAATCTAAATGCATTGATTTAACAAAACTAATATTGTACTTCGGTATATAGCCAGTGCTAAATTTTCTGGTATGCTCATATCAAGAAGCGGGATATTTAATCGCATTCAACTTGGGTAAACATCCCATACACGCAACTTACTAGAACGATATATCTGTTGAATCAAAACAAATTTGTAAATTCCGATTTATCGTGCCATTAACTAAAATTGGGTAACTTAGGTAAGGGGGCTGGCGCGTTTTTAACTGCACTGTACGTACATCTCATTTTGCGTAAGTAAAGGTGTTCCTATATTATTCTCATTCTGAAGGAGTTGACGTTTTCCAAAACTACAGGTACCATTCGTTCTTCCATTTCTGGAACATGATGGCAAGTCTAGAGCTTTGCTAACTTGTTCGCACAAAAAAAAAAAAAAAACTCTGGAAGGACAAAAAGATGTTATTTGTTATTCCAACTCACCCCGCTACAAAACTTCAGCATTTTCATTTTATTGGGGGGGTGCATACATCTATAAAATGTCATCTTCCGGGTTAAGATGGTCAAAATAAATTGTCCCGATTGTGTATAAACTTCATTATATTAAACGGGTCTATAACATCGAAACATTTCATATTCTGCCTATAGGTGTCCCTATTTAGGATTACCTTTAATTTCATATTTAAAAAGATACGCAATGGATAAAGTTCAATATACACGCATAATACGTTAAATATTTTCACCTCTTTCAAAGTAATGTTTTTTTTTGTACTTACCTCATTTTGTACATAGAAGTAAATCTCAGAGTATTTCTGCCTTTTCGTGAGCATCACCATTATTTATTTTAATAACCTACGCAGATAAAGAATTATTTTTGGCCTGGTGGTGTTAAGCTCTGCCTTCTGATCATTCTTCCCGGTGATATATTGGTTGCGTTGTTTCTATTCGTCTCTATGGAACCAGCGGTCTTAAATTCTGGATGTGCGACTGCTTTCTCATACCAAGAATTTCTCTTTAAACTCTCGAAAACAAAATTGGATGAAAGTGCCCAAAAAGCTTATACGTACGTTCTTTTCATAACATTTTGGGGCGATTTTTAAGTATAACTGGCATATGCCGAACAGTACCTCAGCTGCGTGTTTCCAAAATAACTGCTACTTATGTTGGATACTTAATAACAATACATTCGTAAAGAGCAACCTTGTTTCTGGGTGCACGGCGAAGCGCCACCTTCACTCTGAGGCAGTTGTTTTTGCAAAAAAAGCTTTCTTCATATGTGCGAGTAGCTTATACTTTTCAGCAAAGTGTGCGTGTGTCAAGCATCTTTCACATTTGTGTTCAGCATTAAGACAAGTGTGGCAGCATAAATGCTGCCTTTCCCTTTCAAACTAATTTAGGGTGCTTTGGCTTACGTAGCATTTTTCTGGTACGTACAGGAGGCATACATCACGTATTTTAAGAAACCCTTTCCTACGTATCTTATGGAAACACAGTAGAATATTTCAGAAACCTTAATACAGAAGTGAGCACTTTTTGGTTTGACATGGTAGAAACCACTGGCATTTCATAGAGAAATGTTCTTTAAGAAACAGTAATATACAGTGATGTTTCAACTATACCCTAAAAATGGGAAACACATTATGATCTTTCGGAGTCGCAGGCGACACCGAAAGATCTCGTTTACTTTTATCATTCATGTGCTCTTTTTAACTGTGATTAAAGGTTTAAATATCATATGATTTTTAGATATCAACATCAAGAATCTTGCTTTGACCGCTACTTATATTTGATGTTCTTACTCAGCACGAAAACCTGTTTTATTTTACCTGTGCCGCTGGTATGACATTCATTTTTTCTTCCTTTTTACTTTGATTAACGGGCAATGGAGCGAGCCACATTGACTTTTGGTAAGTTACGTCGAAAACTAGCGATCGAGGAAACGCATTTGCAATTTCTGTTAAATTCTAGGGTACTTGGTATTATCTCTAAATTTTGCCGTTACGCTGCAGACAAAGATCCAGACGTGATAGTCTGATTATTTCAAATGCTGAAAGATAGATTATTTCAAATGCTGAAGTTAGAGTGAACGGTTAGCTGCCTTCTCCTGTGGGTCACGTTTTCTGCCTCATCGAACGTATGGACGTTGGCGTATAATGTGAGAAACATCGGAGAACAAAACACTCTTCAACCATTGCTGTAGAACACAAGTTGGTGAGAGCAGCGTTATGGTCTGGGGAATGTTATCGTGGCATTATCTGGGTCCATTCATACATGTTAAAGGCACTATGGACCGAATTCGTTATGAATCCATTCTTCCAGACCACGTACACCCATACATGCTGATTGTCTTCCCTGGAGCGGATGGGATCTTCCAGCAAGACAGTGCGATGTGTCACACAGCTAGAAATGTCAGAGAGTGGTTGGAAAAGCACGATGAAGACTTCAAAGTATTTCCCTGGCCCCTTAATTCCCCAGACTTAAACTCAATTAAACATCTGTGGGACCACCTCGATCGTGTTGTTCGCCACGCACAGTACAGCAGCTGTCAGATGCACTGCAGTCAGCCTGGCCCCACATACTTTTGAACACCTTCCAGAACTTTATTGAGTCACTTCCAACCAGTCTAGCTGCTGAACGCCCTATACGTGGTGGTCAGAATAATGTGACTCGACCGTGTGTAATATACTGTAGGCACACATAGCAAGATTTATCAGGGGCAAATATCCTTTTTCTCCATTTCACCAACTTTTCCTCATAATCGACGATCGCTTTTCTCCATTTCGCCAACTTTTCCTCATAAACATGCAGCACGCGTTTCTTATTCAATGTAAAAAAATACCAACGGCGGTTCGGTTGCGGTTAAATATTCTGAACCTCTAAAAAAATCAGTGTTACCACCCATAATATGTCCGGTAGCGAAATATGACAAATAACAAGATCGAGTGTCCTTTTACATGACTACAAACGCTAATATGGAAACATAGTACATATTTAATGCCCCATAACAGAAACTGTGACGTAGTGGCAAATTTTAGGGACAGATCTGAAATCAGCACCCAAAAATTAGTTTAAAACAGCTACATTTGTTGCCATTATTATAAAAACCTTGTAGACAAGTGTCATTTTTTACCTGATTGCTCACTCACATAATGGTTGCCGCAATTACATTCGTTTCTGAACTGATGCTGGCGGAAAAAAATTGAAATTTCTGCGACTGCAGTAATGGTGGATTGAATGTTCATTCAGTGCGGTTAGAGTGAACAAAGGAGGAATTGTTTCTGAATGTCCCTTCATTAGACTGTAGGGACAGCCTGGAAATTGGATCAGTCGTTCGAATGAGAAATAATCCACGTCATCCCTATTGGTAAATCTGCAAGCAGTATTCGACCTACATTTCCAAATTTCCTGAGGAAAATGGATTGAAATAATGTTTTGAGCCGAATGGTAGAAACAGAAATAATAATTTTTCTAAAGGAATCATTCAAATTATTTCTGACTCCACTCAGACTTTGTGAACAATATGATGCATTCTCTGATCCTACTGATAATAATATACACGGTCGAGCCTGATTATTGTGACCACCAACTTATATCCAGAGTAACCGCCGTGTGGAGCGCGGACAGCAGCTAGACGAGCTGGGATTGACTCAATAAGGTGCTGGAAGATGTTCACAGGTATGTGGAGCCATGATGACTGCAGTGCATCTCCCAACTGCTGGAGGGTGCGTGGTGGAGGATACATAGAGCGAACACCACGATCGAGGTGGTCTCACAGATGTTATATTGGGTTTAAGTGTGGGGAATGAGGGGTAAGGGAAGTACTTTGAAATCTTCATCGTGCTCTTCCAGCCACTCTCTGACATTTCTAGCTGTGTGACACATTTCATTGCCGTGCTAGAAGATCTTATCCGCCCCAGGTAAAACATTCAGCATGTATGGGTGTACGTGGTCTGCAAAGATAGATTCATAACGAATTAGGTCCATAGTGCCTTCCACAGGTATGAGTCGTCCCAGGAAAAGCAACGAAAACATTCCCCAGACCATAACGCTGCCCCCACCAGCTAGTGTTCTTCCAGCAATGGTTAAAGATTGTTTGTTCTTCGATGTTTCTCGCTTCATACGCCAACGACCATCCGTTCGATGAAGCATAAAACGTGACTCATCGGAGAAGCCAATCCTTCGCCAATCAGCAGAGGTCCAATTCCGATACTGCCGTGCAAATGTAAGCATTTTCTGCCGATGCACCTTCGTTAGAATAGGTGCAGTGACCATCCTTTTTCCTTCGAATCCCATGCGCAGCAGTGTTTGCTGAATTGTCGTTTTAGATACACTTCCTGTAGCCGCCTGGTTCATTCGGCCAGTGAGTTGATCCAAGTACCGTGTCGATCGACTCTCACGTGCCTTCGAAGCCGACGTTCACTTCGCACATCAATGGCACTTGGTGCTCTGCCGTTTTCACGTCGATTATTCGCAAAGGTGCTCTTTCTCCAATCACGATACACTTTAAACACAGCAGCACGTGAACAGTTCACAAACTGTGCTGTTTCAGAAATAGGACCACCTTGGCCCGAAAGCTGATAATTATCCTTTTTTGCAAATCTGATAAATCGCTTCTTTAATCCATGATAGCAACGATTGATATGTTTTCAGAATGCCTACAGCACATCTTATATACCCACCAAGCCAGCTTAAGACACGTTCCTTCTTTCATTTACTACGCGCTGCTGACGTCAAAAGTAGGAGGTGGTAATAATAATATGACTCGACTGTGTATGTTTTGAACGCGATGTAAGAAAGGGTATATTCAAAAGTCAACAATACATCTTCAAAAGCTACAGATATACTTAGATATATGAGATGCTAAAGTACAGCTAAAATAGAGAAAGTCATGCACGCTCTGACACTAAACAACTCTTCTGATTTTCAATATCTGATTAAAAGTATCTGGACAATTCCCTATCCACAAACTATCACGACACACCGTTACCGAACACGCTTTAGGGTGTTTGGTGGATAAATCCTCTATAGAGAGCAGTGCTGATGGATCACTGTTACTCCACGACAGGTGAATTTGTATGTCCTTCGATCTCTATGACATGCCGTATCACTCATGAGTTTTGACGTCATGTGTTTCACTCTACTGTTAAACCAATCTTGATTGCTAAAAATGCACCACAAGCACCATTTACTCGTACGCATGTTGTACTCCCAATATACATGGCCTTCACAGTAGAGCATGTGCACGAATAAATGGTGTTTTATCCAAATTGTTTCCTTTCGGAACAAGAGTCAGACAGGGTTGTGTAATGTCACCATGCATATTTAATATATTTTTGGACGCGTGCAAGCGTAATGTCAAAATGGTCAACACTGGTTTATGTCTTGATAATTTCCGTGTGTGTAGATTGCTATATACTGATGACACAGTCCTGTTGGCATAGAGCGGAAGTGAGTTGCGCAGTATGCTGACCCGGATGTATGAATTTCAAACTAAGTATAAATAAGAGAAAAACCAATGTTATGGTTTTTGAGCGAGGAACTGCTAGTACAGAATGCAGGATAAGTCTAAATGGCACAGGTAAACGACTTTATACTGGTAATTGGAAAGTAAACGTGTTTATATTTGGGAAGCATGTTCGACAGATAGAAAAATTTAGAAGGCGAAATCAGCAGGCCAGTGAACTCTTTTTTGAAAGGCGCACCTGCTTTAGGAGGATTTAACAAGTATGATGGATTCTTAAGAAATTCCCGAATGGCAATGTAAGAAAGTGTAATTGTTACTACTGTGATGTACGGCAGAGAATCCTGGGTTCTGCAGAAGCGGCAAAAGAGTCGTTTGTGTTCTGGAAAAATTCGTAACTTTCAAGAGGTTTGTGGGAAGACACACTCTGATCATGTGAAGAATGAAGATGTGTTACAGATGTGTAATGTGAAGCAAACTCTTGTTAGTAAGACGGATACTAATATTCTTAGGAGGTTCGGCCATGTTTAAAGAAAGAATGATGAGGTATTTACAAAGAGAATTTATTCAGCATAAGTGGCTGGAAAGAAAGGTAGAGGAAGGCCAAGGAAATCCTAGGAAAACCAGATTCAGAAATGTTCACATGAGAAAAAAATAATGAGTATGAAATACAGAAGTTCTTGTGTAACGCGTCTGATGGATATTAATGAAACCTGAGCTGTGTGCTGACAGTGCTGTAAATGGAAACATTTGATACAGCATCAGGAAGTTCTTTCTGTGCGGAGCTAACCTCTGAATATAAGAGAACAGCAAACAGAAATCATCGCTCTTACCTCGTTAATAAGTGAGTCTCAGAAAAATTCTCATCGGCCCTACATTGATGTATGGCAGAAATTATTAACGTGGAAAGAGCGATGATTTCTGTTTGGTGTTCCTGATCCACGTCGAGTGTTTGCATTAAAAAGAGAACAGCTTAGTCAGAGGCATGTACGTATACACTGAAGTGCCAGAAAAACTGGCACAGACGAGCTTATGCAAATTACATAGCAACGTCACCTATGCGCGTACTCGGTTGCGTCCGACAGTGCGTATATAAAGCGATAGACATCCTTGCGAGCTGCCAGAGCAGTTTTCGGCATGAGAATGACAAGTAATAATGATTTAACCGATTTTCAATGAGGTGTCATAGTTGGCGCTCGTGAGATGGGCCATAGTACACTGGTGTGTAAAAATTAAGGACGAAGAGGAGAAATGAACATAACAGCGGAACGAGCAGGCAGAACGGACAGAAAGACCACGGGCATACGCATATATGCAGCATGACGGGGAGGTTGTGCGGGTGTCGGAAGTTTACCAAGCACACGGGCGGTGTACGCTCAGCAATTCGGTGAAAGCTATTGCCACGGTGTACATCGATTTGAACGACGTAGAGTTGCTGCCACCGTGTTTTATGCCCAACAGGCAATCCAGTAGACGATATCTGGATGACTTTACCCGAGGTCGCGTCATTGGTAAGTTGGAAGAAGGTCGAAGTGTGACTAGTGTGGCCAAGGAGTGCGGGATCACTCACAACATCGTTTCACGTGCTTGGTGAGCATTTCAAACGACAGGAACAGCTGTCCAAAAGTTTAGCAGTGGTCGTCCACGAGCAACCACGGTGGCGGACGACCGGTATATTGCCCTACAGGCTAGAAGAGAAAGACGACAGAAAGCGGGATAAATCGCAAGGCACATGCAACAGACAACTGGACATCTGTTATCGCGTTTTACCGTGGCCAGGAGGCTGCACAAAGTGGTCTATTTGGACGACGACCAGTACGGTGTGTGCCATCAGCGCCTGCTCATCGTAGACGGGGGTTTCTGTGGTGCCAGGAACACAAGAACTGGAGACATCAGGAATGGGGTCGAATTCTCTTTACGGATGACAGCCGACCTCCACATCTTTCAAAGAGGTTCAGTCACTGGTGTCCGCTATTGTAACGAGGTTCTCCTGCCTCCCGTGCGTCTGTTTAGAGGTGCTGTGGATCCTCAGTTCCTTTTCATGGACGACAATGCTACACTTAATCGTACAGTTGCTGTCGCAGAGGTGTTGGAGAGTGAAGATATTCAACGCATGGATTGGCCCGCAAGGTACCCGGACCTATATCTAATAGAACACGTGTGGGACCTTCTCGGGAGACGCTTGGCAGCACGTCATCAGCCGCCAGCAACGATTCAGCAGCTGCAATTGGCGCTACAAGAGGAATGGGCCGCGATGCCTTAACAGCTCCTTGACAACCTCGTCCTCAGCATAAACAGATGTTGTAAATCCTACAACGCAGTCAGGGGTCATCATATTCCCTACTAAAGACGGGATTTTTCTTGGCAGCCGCCTGCCATATGGATGTTTCTGTCCAGTTGTGCTCGAAGCTATTTTTTAATTAAAGTGCTTTTGTATACTTTGGATTCCTTGTGTGGATGGTTTTGCTCACTTTTCCCATTATCTTACATCTTGGGGATCTTATGGTATGCTTTGAGTCGACGTAGAGGACTTCTGCGCGACGTTACATTCGAAAAACCGTCTCGTCCTTAATGTTTTGCACAACAGTGTATTTCGGAGGTAGAACCGAAGTTCGGATTTTCACACGGACAAGCATTGCAAGGGTGTACTGTGACCGCAAGAATTCCGGCATAACCTCCAACCTACGATGTCAGTGTGGCCGTAAAAAGACATAGGGTGAACCTGACCATCGTCGGCTGTCAAGAATCGTCTCACGCGATACGCGTGCAACACTCTGCACGTATCATCGGAATTCAATTCTGGAGCCTCAACAAGTATCAGCGTCCAGACTGTGCAACGTACCCTGCACGATATGGGCTTTGGTAGCCGACGCCCAACTCGAGTTCCCTTGATGGGTGCACGACATAGAGCTATGTGCCTCTGTTGGGCACGGCAACACCGCCACTGGACACTTAATGGCCAGAAAAAGGTAGCCTGGTCTGACGAGTCGAGTTTCGAACTGTATCGGGCAGATGGAAGAATTCGTGTGTGGCCCAAACCCCATGGATCCCGCCTATTAACAGGGAATTGCACCGGTTGGTAAGGGGTCCGCAATGCTATGGGGCGTGTTTAGCTGGAATTAACTTGGACCTGTGGTACGTCTACAAATGTCTGTGACCCGCCAACGCTATGTGCGCAGCCTGTCTGACGAGGTACACCCGTTCATGTCCTGCATTCATGCTGATGGGCTGTGCCTGTTCCAACAGGAAAACACAAGTGTCGGGACGCCCCATTATGGTTAGGGGAGCATTCATCTGAGTTTGGGGTGTTGCCAATCCCACCCAAGTCCCCAGATCTGAACGTGATAGAGCACATTTGGTATGCATTGCAACGCGCTATCGAAAACAGACCTCGGAATACATACGAATTGTCGAACGCTCTGCAGGAAGTAGGGTATGAATTGCCTACAGCATATTTCCGGAAGCTAGTGGAGTCCATGGCCCGTCGTATATCTGACGTTCTTCGCTCCCGTGGGTGACCAACCAAGTATTATATTGGTGTACCAGTTTTTCTAACACTTCAGTGTATTTGTATGTAAAAATGTACGACATCCTTAAATTTTAAACACCAGTGTATTTCAAGCAACACAGGTAACGATTTACTTTGTTTTTTAGACACATCATTTGTCATGAAACACAACTAAAATCTTTTCTTTGAAAGGTCCATCATTGCTAAAGGATTTACCAGAGTAGTAGGATCAATACAACTAATGACCATATTTGTGTTCAAAGGTTTATTACATTTTTTTGAAACACAAAATATATCTGCGTCATTTAAAGGATCCATCACTATTCTGTAATATAACAAATAACTGTATTTAGATTTGAGAATTCCAATTAATGGCCTTATTTGTTATGAAGAGCTCATTATTTGTCATACAACACACCTAAAAAACTTGTTTGATTTGAAGGACTCATCACCTGGGATGAAGCACACTTCAACGGTTTAATTTGGAGAGGTCTTCACTAGTTACGTGAAAAGTTAGTGCTTTGATTTGGTTTGAATTGCCTCGTCACTTTTTATGAGGCACCTAATGACATATTAATGACTCATTACTTTTTACGAAATAAATAATCACTGACTGATGTGAAAGAGCTTAAGGTGTTGCTACTTTAAAAAGTAAGTAATCATTCCTTTATGAATATGTTGAAATACTCCAGGTTAATGAACAAGGGAGAGAAGAAATAACAAATCTCAAACTCAACAGCACATTTTACTCATTTTCGCATTATTAATTATAAATCAGAAAGAAAAAAATAACGAAAATCAAAAGAAAATGTACTTCAGAATTATTGAGCAATATACATATCATTGCATTCACATCGCATTTACGTGGATATATACACTGAAGTGCCAGGAAAACTGGTAGACCAGTCTAATGCTTGGTAGGTCCCCCACGATAGCGCAGAACTACAGAAGAGCGACTGGGCATGGATTCCACTAGCTTCTGGAAATATGATGTAGGCAATGCACACCATATTTCCTGCAGAGCGTTCCACAATTCGGGTGTATTCCGAGGTCTCTGATTCCTGTGTTCGATAGCGCGTTGCATGGCATCCCAAATGTGTTCTATCACGTTCAGATCTGGGGACGTGGGTGGGAATGGTAACACCCGAAACTCAGATGAATGCTCCTCTAACCACAATGTGGCATCCCGACACTTTGTGGAGGTGTATTGTCCTGTTGGAACAGGCCCAACCCATCAGCATGAATGCAGGATATGAACGGGTGTACCTCGATAGAAAGGATGCGCACATAGCGTTGGCCGGTCACAGACGTTTGTAGACGTACCACGGGTCACATTGAAGTCTATCTAAAATCACTAAATACCATTACGGACACCCCACCAGTCGGTACAGTTCCCTTTTCACAGGCCAGGTCCATCGCTTCATGGGGTTTGCGCCACACACGAATCCTTCCATCTGCCCGATACAGTTGGAAACGCGACTCGTCACACGAGGCTATTTGTTTCCAGTCATCAAGTGTCCAGTGGCGGGGATGTTGTGCCCAAAAGAGGTGCATAGCTCTGTGTCGTACACCCATCAAGGGGACTCTAGTTGGGCGTTGGCTCCCAACGTCCATATCGTGCAGGGTACGTTGCGCAGTCCGGACGCCGATGCTTGTTGAGACTCCAGCATTGAATTCCGATGATACCTGCGGGAGTGTTGCACTCCTATCGCGTGAAACGATTCTTGAGAGCCGACGATGGTCACGTTAACCCAATGTCATTTTACGGCCACACTGTTATCGTAGGTTGGAGGTTTTGCTAGAATTCTTGTAGTCACGGTACACCCTTGCAATGGTCGTTCGTGAAACTCGGAACTTCGTTTCTACCTCCTAAATACCATGGCCCATCTCACGAGCGCGAACTATGACACTGCGTTGAAAATCGCTTAAATCGTTATTACTTGTCATTCTCATGCCGAAAACAGCTCTGACAGCTGGAAAGGATGTCTATCGGTTTACATACGCATTGGTGGACGAAACTGAGTTCACGCATAGGTGATGTTGCTATGTATATTGTATAAGCTCGTCTGTACCAGTTTTTCTGGCACTGCAGTGTATTCATTTCTGGTCGCACTAAACACATGACCTCAATAAAAGGATTCTACAAACTGCGTTTTAAATATATGACATTCGGAAAAAACACGAAAGTTGCAAAGCGGCGCATAAGAAGTGTCAAACCATTTTCTCTACATAGCTGTTAATATATTTCTTTATTACTCTTTCCGATGTTTCGAAAGCTACAACTTGGCTTTCAGCCAAAGTTGTAGTATTGTGGCAAGGAAAAAGACAGAGCTTGCAAATCTCTTTTGCTGTCCGAAATACCTGTTTTCTTCCACCTTTAAAGTGAACGTCGAGGAACATGTTAAAGACGAAAACAGAAATTTGGAATAGAAAATGAAACTTTCACGTTTGAACATGGGGCAAACTAATATACTATTACCAAAAGTAACAGTTTGTCTTCAGAGTAGTTAACGACAACAAAATATATTCCACATAATTAGGCATTTGTTTTCCTCCTTAAATATTTTTATAAGATTCCCTTTACGAGGTTTATTTTTCAAAAATCCTCGTTCAAAGTATTGCATTTTTTTTTTTTGAAGATGAGAATCCGTTTTTTGGTGTAAATATGACAAAGATGGTACGTCAGATAACATTCAAAAACTTGAAAAGTTCCTCGTCCTGGAGCGGGGAATCGAAACCGCATACTCGGGTGCTATCCGGGAGACACGGATTCTATTCCCGCTCCAGGACGACGAAATTTTAAAGTTTTCGGATATTATCTAACTTACCACCCTTGTCATATTTATACCAAAACACGGATTCTTATCTTCAAAATTTGTATTGTATGGTGTAATCACGTATTCCATTGACGATTCATTGCATTTCTATTGAAATTTAAAATAAATATAACAATTATTTTCTAAGTACCTCTCACAGAAAGTCAATATTAATAGAAGGAACAAGTTTTGAAACGATACTTTCATGGCAATTAATATATAGCTATCGTTTTTTACGCTTTCCAACCGTAGGTTGAAGAAGCGTAAATGCTCCAGCTTTTTCCGTCCGTCTGTCTATCGGCACGATAACTCACGTTAAAATGGTTCGATTTCGATAAAATTTTAGTATGTGGTAGGGGACCACCAGGGGACGAACCCTATTGATAATGGGTGAAGTGGGGTCAAAGGTCATGCCATAAGAGCGGGATCCATACAATTGCCCTTGTGCGTCATAACGTGCGTAAATATAGTTCGATTTCAACGAAATTTTAATATGTGAGAGGGGACCACCTGGGAACACACCCTATTGAAAATAAATGAAATGGGTCAAAGATGAGGGCATAGGAGCGGGATCCATTCCATTGCCTTTATGCATCATAACTTGCGGAAAAATGGTTCGATTTCAACGAAATTTAAGTATGTGGTAAGGAACCACCTAGGAACGAACGCTATTGAAAATGGGCGAAATGGGGTGAAAGGTCAGGACATAAAAGCGGGATCCATTTCATTGCCTTTATGCGTCATAACATGCGTAAATATTGTTCGATTTCGATGAAATTTTAGTATGTGGTAAGGAACTACCTGGGCACAAACTCTGTTGAAAATTGGCAAATTAGGGTCAAAGGTCAGGCAGGGCATAAGAGCAGGTTTCATTCCATTGCTCTTATGCGTCATAACGTGCGTGAAAATGGTTCGATTTCGATGAAAGTTTGGTATGTGGTAAGGAACCACTTGGGAACGAAACCTATTGAAAATGGGCGGAATGGGGTCAAAAGTCAGGACACTGGAGTGGGATCTATTCCATTGCCCTTGCGCATCATAGCATCATAACTTACCTAAAATGTTTCGATTGCGACAAAACGTTATCATGTTGTTGCGGGGGTATAGTGAACCGGTTCTGTTGAATATCAACGAAATGGGGTCAAAGGTCATTGCACAAAAGCAAGATTGTGCAATGACCTTTGACCCCATTTCGACCCCATTTTTTTATTCCACAGCCATTATTCTCATAACTTGCGTAAAACTGCTTCTATTACGACAAAACTTTAGTATGTTATTCTTGAGGTATACTTAACCGGTTCTGTTGAATATCATCGAGATGGGGTCAAAGGTCAGGACACAGGAACGAGATTTATTCCACAGTCATTATCCTCATAACTTGAGCAATAATTTCTGGTATGTTGGAAAGCGTATCATAATCAATGCATTGCATGATTTCACTAACTTGTTTTCTTTAAGTATAAAACAGTATTATCTTTGCGATCCTAAAAAAAGTAATATTTTTTTCTTAGAGAAGATAAGTTAGTGAAATCATGGTTTCAACTGGGAAAAGAGTGTCCTTGAGAACAGCAATTCGTCCAATTCTGAGCTACGCTTAATGTTGGGCCTCAATTCCTGTGGATGATGATATACATTTGACAGAGAGCCACATTGCCTTATCAAGATAGAAGAGGTTGAAGGTCAGCAAATGTGTTCTTCAGGTTCTCCAGAGATATTACCAGAAAGAGAGACAAATTTGTGCAGTTGAAAGGGACGACACAGTGGAAAAGATCATTGCACGAAATGAGCTCCGGTGTTTCGATGCTGGACACGGCGATCTCGAAGACACTACGAGGTCAGGACGCCTAAATACCAGCAGTACACGAAAATTTGTCAGGACGCCGAAATACCACCAGTACACAAATATTGGGCAGGACGCCTAAATGACATCAGAACGCCTAAATACTACCAGTACACAAAAATTGGTCAGGACGCCAAAATACCATCAGTACACGAAATTTGGCCAGGACGCCTAAATACCACCAGTACACGAAAACGGGCCAGGACGCGTAAATACCACTAGTACACGAAAATTGGTCAGGACGCCTAAATACCCACCAGTACACGAAAATTGGTCCGGACGCCTAAAAACCACCAGTACACGAAAATTGGTCAGGACGCCTAAATACCACAAGTACACGAAAATTGGTCAGGACGCCTAAATACCACCAGTACACGAACATTGACAACTGAGGTGGTGTCTACCTAGTTCATGATCATTCATTAATTGCACCAGCTTGATTTCTTCTCCAGGGACAATCGAATATTTTCTCGTGAAACAACAACGCCTCGCTCTCTGGTGCCAATTCACATAACGACAGCTTTTGGCATAGTATCATCTGATGTATTCTAAAAAATACGTCACAGATGATACTTTTAAATTTCTGTGCTCGCATGCAAATTTCATTTCTGCTCGTTAAAGTTTTTATCTGATTTAACGACGAGTTTTTCAGATTTGTCAAAATGACAGTGAGTTGGAAGTAAATAAAGCGTTGAGTAAATACTTAACAGTATTCCTATTTGCCCAGTACGATATTACATTTGGTGACGTAAACTTCATGAACTGTACCGAAAGTAATGCAAAAGTGGGCGTAACTTTTTTATTAACTGAAAGAGGTCGTTCAAATTGCGCATGTTGGTTGAGTAACTCTTCATCTTCATTGCAGATTTGAATGAGAGAAGAGTGAAAGTTTGTTCTGATCTGCTGGAAGCCAATGAAGACACGTTTGTTTCCAATCAGGGGACAAGGGATGAAACACGGGCATACCTTTACGATCCGGAAACAAAGAATCAATCCATGGAATGGCACTACACCTCTACCCAAAGGCCTAAGAAATTCAAGAGCCAGCGATCAGCACAGATCATCGTGGTGACTGTTTTTTTTGGGGGGGGGGGATTATTCTCCATGATTTTCTGGAATGTTGCTGTACCGTTACCAGCGAGCGGTACATTGAGACACTCAAGAAGTTTGGAGAAGCCATAAGGAGGAAGAGAACGAAAAATAATCTGAAAATGATCCACATTCACCATGACAATACGGGACCGCACACATCTTTGGTAGCAAATTAGGCTGGTCGGAGGTCCCCGTTTATCGTAGAGCCCAGATCTGGCTACCTCCGACAACATCGTTGAACCCACCCGTTCAACCTAATGAAGGACAGTCTTGGGGTAAACGATTTGATGACACAGACGAGAGGAAAGTGGCTGTGAAGAAGTGCGTACAACAGTCCACCCCTGATTTTTTTCAAAGAAGATTCGAGAGTTGGGTTCAACGATGGCGCAAATGCATCGCTTGTGATGGAGACTATGTTGTATAGAGAAAGGGATACTTTACCAAAATGTGCAACTCGAACGACTTTTGTTAGTTAATAAGAAAGTTATGCACACTTTTCGCACAACCCTCGTATAAGTGTCAAGAGATAGTAATTTAAAGTATTTTCCTCTTGTTCTTAACAAGCGAAGTATCCTTGACGTACTTGAAGATTGAATATAAAGGCACTGAACTCGATAATTATTGATTCCTGGACCGTGTGACTATAACATTTCTTACTTCTGCGATAAGAGTCCTTCAGATAGCTTAATTAATCAAGTAACTTTAAACCTATTTTTTTATAGTCATTAAACCCTTATTAATCTAACACTGGGGTTTACTAGTTTAGGCCATTTTTATTTCCACACCAGGAAGCACAGCCAGTGGGGAAAGGTGGTTCTAGAGGAAATTCGTGCCTGTTGCTCAACGCGTGGACAAGAACCAACTCTATACTGCCGCCCTGGTGGCTCAGTGGTCTACGCGCTGGCTTCCGATCATTCGCAAGCCAGCGCTTAGGCTCAGTGGTCTAAGCGGATGTCTAAGGATGTCCCGGTCTAAGGATGTTCCAAGGATGTCCCGGTCTAAGGATGTCTAAGCGGATGTCTAAGGAGCAGTGGTCTAAGGATGTCCCGAAGGGTCGGTGCATGCATTAAGGCCTTGGCCTTAATGCATGCACTGACCCTTCGGGACATCCTTTCGACAAAGGTTTGGAACACAGCGATAGTTATGCGTTTCCATTCAGTACATAATGCTGCCGCTAACTCTTGTTTAGTAGTAGGCCTAGGTTCCAAACTTCTTATGCCCCTTTTCAGGGTTCTGTGCTGGCCACTCCACACACGATACGGAATTATCGTCAAACCAGGCAGCAACAATCCTTGCTTGATGGCTCGGTGCATTATCCTGTTGGTACCAAAAAGTCTCGGTTCCATAGTTTTGCTACAGAGTTGGAAGGTCATAATTGTCCAGAATATCGAATATCGAGGTAGACGTGCTGATTAACAGGTTTGTCCAGATAACCAATGGGCCGGGACCATACACCCCCACACGAGTACACTGGCAGCTGCAAAGCTGACAGTAGGAACAGTAGTACACTGTGGTAAATAGCGCTCTCCTGGCAGCCGCCATGCCCACACACGGCCATCAAACTGATGGATCGTGTATCTGGATTCATAAGTCCATAGGATCCGTTTCCATTGACCTACGGTCCACGATAAATGTTTTTTTACACCATGCTAAACGACTAGCAGCTCTCTGAGTAAAGATGGAAGCCTTGTGAGAAGCCTCACGACCACCGTAACACATGGAATGAAGTTAGTAGCGAATGGTACGTGTACATACCTAGGTTCCAGCATTTTACTCACCTGTACACGGAGATCTTGTGCAGTACTTCGTTGATTAACTGTAACGACTCTCCTGAGGCTTCGACGTCCTCTATCACTGATTTTCTTTTGTCTAGCGGTACGTTTTGCTGCTTCAGGCGCGCCATGAATCTTCCATTTTTTCAGTACATCCAAAACAGTTGACATGGGTATGTTTAAATTCTTCTCGGTTTCTCTTATGGACAACCCACTAATACAACACCCAACATTTTTTCCTTTCTCAAATGCAGTTCTCTCCCGCCGCGACATTTTCACTCATCCTCACAGTGTGATGTTATGGCGGTCAGATGCAGGTTTTTTTATACCGTTTGCAGGTATACCGCGCATCATAACAACGCAGCGAATCTGTTCATTTGCTTTTGTAGGGGTGTCCGATGACTTTTGTCCATATAGTGTATATTGGAATGCAATGTAAAATAGACTATTTTTTAAAGGAAGACAAGTTATCTATTTTTACTAGATAAAGTTTTAGTAACGTAGTAAAGTTTTATTCTCAGTACCTTATAATGAAATGTTTACTTCTCTTCCTACTATGCAAAGAAAATTCAGCATTTGATACACACGGAAAGCTTCCGAGAAAGAAACGTACACTTTGAACTAGAGTGTGCACTAAACACAGATATGCGACGTTGAGCCATTGCAATATGACCACATACCTAATAAGCTGTAGGACCCCCTTTAATCCACAAAATAGCGTCAACTCGGCGAGCCATCGATTCGATGAGGTAGCGATAGGCATTTTGAGGCATCTGGTACCATAATGTCAACAACAGGTCCTCCAGTTCCCGTACATTTCCTGGAAAGGGTTGATTTAGCGCGAACCCGCTTTTCTAAGTAGAACCACAAATGTTCGATTAGGTTCATGTCAGGGGAATTTTGAGGGTAGGGCATTAACAGAAAGTCACCATTATGTTCCTCGAACGACATCTTTACGATTCTGGCAGTGTGGCATGCAGCATTATCCTTTTAGTAATGGCCATTACCAGCAGGAAGTACATGGTTACCATGAATGAATGAACTTAGTCCGCAACGATGTTCACATCCCTGACAGCTGATTGTGCTATTGGGATAATGGGGCCTGATGTGTCCCAAGAAAATATCGCCCCCATCATAACACTGCCACCGCCGACCTGTTTCCGCCCAGAAGTGCACCCAAGTGCCATTGCCTCCTTTGGTAATCGGCGTATCCGCGCTCGGCCGTCGACGTGCTGCATCAGGAATCTTGAATCATCAGACCAGGCTACTTTCTTCCATTTCTCCACGGTCCAATCTCAATTATCTTGGGCCCATTTCATGCGTTGTTGGCGATGACTTGCAGTGAGCATGGGGACCCGACTGGGTCTTCGGCTACGCAGGCCCATGCGCAGAGGGCTGCGATGAACTGTGTGCTGTGACACATTGCCCTGATCACCACTGTTGTACCTGCGTGTAATTTGTCGCACTGTGGCCCAGCGGTCGCTGTCAACAATGCGCGACAGTCTCCGCTCCCCTGTGGCATCAAGATCTGCGGACGACGGTTGATCGTTTGGCCATCTGTGCACCACTTTTAATACGTACTCACTACAGTGGTACGTAAACAACCCACAAGCCGCGCCGTTTCCGAGATCGAAGTTCCTTATCGCCGTTTCCGAGATCGAAGTTCCTTTATCAAACTCCGATAAATCGGCAGCTTTTGTCATTCTGACTCCGAACACTACTAACCGAAAGCTGGTCCTCGGGTTGTATATATAATGCTCTGTGAACTTTACCTGGCCGCCCCGGTGGCGCAGTGGTCTAAGGCGTTGGCCTCTGATCATTCGTCCGTAAGGGGTCCGGGTTCGAATCCCGGTCAGGCATGGATGTTGTGTTTGTCTTACGGCACTGGCTCTCTCCCTTCCCTGGAACCAGTGACCCTAAATTAGGGACGGGCGACTGCTTATAGCCCATTGAGTTGCTCACGGTGGTCGTTAAACCTCAAAAAAAAAAAAAAAAAAAAAAACTTTACCTGCGCCACCGTTCAGTCTCGAGGCGCGTTCATTTCTCTAGGCTGGGGAAGGTCAAAATGTTATGGTACATCGGTGTATAACTGCTTTTTTTCACGTTAATGATAATTGTGATTTTCCATGTACCATAATTAACAAATTTTGGGCTGCTTAAAAATAATAGGCCAACTTAGTATAACGCCACTTTTGATGTACGAAACGGTGGCGGTACATCAAGGGTTGACTCTAATTTTATTTTAAAGGTTATTTATCAATCGAAATTTCCCCCGAAAAGGTTTTTTTTTTTTTTTTTTGCCTACATTTTCAATAAAATAAGTTATTTTATTAAAAATGTAAGAAAAAAACATTTTCATAAGTTAAGAAAATTACTTTCATGGAGCATTATTAAAAATATGTAAGTTCTTTGAAACATTTGCTATTCAGAAGCACTATGCCTTTGAACGTGTTCACCACAGAAAGCTTTCTCAGCAGCAATAAGAAGTTTTTTGCAGAGTGTATTTGTCCTACCATATTGATTTCCTAAGGATTCCTGAATTTTATTACTCTTTCCAAGCACAAAACCACGGTTGTCTCTACTAACCTTGGAGTATATACACTGAAAGGTTTCCCCTTCTTTTCACAGCTACAACAAATGCATCCCGTATTATTTCTCCTTTAAAACTCTGGTCCCAGGTAGAATTTTTTTATCTGAAGGGTATCTTAGAAATAGCGAACCGGGAGAACAAAAATATTGTTATTCCTCTCCATCTCTCTGGTCACTTCTTTTTTTTACTTCTCTCTAGAAATATGTCCTTGTCTTATTTTTTTAACATTCCTAGGTCGACGATTGAATCACAACGCATGGAGTGCTCCGTGAGTGGCATATCTCCAAGCAACTAAAAACCAAAAAGATGTAAAAGAAAAAACGAAATCACAGGGAGAATCCCATTACGTTTTAAGGTTTAAAGGCAACAAAACATCATTGGTGATAGCTCAAAATATAATCTAGATGTGAGAGGAACTTGAGTGTACTTCATTCATTAGTTAGTCAGGGATTTGAAAATTTCCCCGTGAAATCAAGGAAACATACTGCATCACCTCGAATGGTCGATATATGGATTACGTGTAACGCATCTTAAAATGCTAAAACCCTAAATATGCGCACATTTTTTTTTGTTTTAAGAACTAGTAAAATATAAGGTAAACTCGTAGCGTACAATCGAAAAGGAAGGAGTAAAAGAAAAATAATTGCACAATGTGTTAAAGTTCATTTGCGGTCTTGGGAAGATCAAAACGAAATTGTCATAGTTTATGAATATGACACTGTTTATTATCATGGTCTTAAATGCCTCTATAAGGCACTACGTCATAAACAACCACGAAGGTTGTAAGAACTGAAATCAGCAAACCAGTTTTGTTTTACGCTGTTTAAATCGGCTCAAACTGTTCCAAAAGTATTTATGAGATATCGGAGATCGCTGGGATAAGTGAAATACAGGGTATCCGAAAAAATAACTGTGCACTGAAAGTAATACTTACCATGTCGAACTGGTTCCTGCAGGAGTTGTTGGAAATGGGCCCCACCGACGTCCAGACATGACTGCACACACTTCTGCATGTTGGTGAAGACCTTTCTCAAAGTGTGTGGTGTAATTGGTTGAATTGAGTTTCCCAAAACTTCGCTATGAGCTGACGTACCGCATTACGGTGGGGGGACGCCTGCATCACAAAATTTCCTAGAGAACTGTTTTTGCACTTCGTGTACTTGTCATGGAGAAAGACATGTTTCACCAAAAACACTCTCTGTTCAACCGTCAATATTATACCGAGATGAGTGATAAACCGACACATCTGCATAAGTGGACCAAGCGCTCGTGAATGACTTTCTGTTGGGATGACAGTTGCGCATGCCTGGGGGTAGGGAGATATGAAAGTTTTCATACACAGAACCCTTCCACGTGGTGGGCCACTTTAAATGTAATTCAATTAAAATTTTCTTTATTATTACATTACTGCAATTTGTACATTCAATGCACAGTCATTATTCAAACGCCCTGTATAAGGCAAAAGTTACAAATGAAACGTAACTTTGGCAAATGAAATAAGAAAAGTAGTTTCTCCAATAAAGTTCTATTCTCACTTGATGATAAACAAAGAACAAATGCCATTCAGAACTTGTTTTCAAAACATATGGAAATTTTCAAGGCACACTACTCAACTGGAAGTAGAACTGAAGTTCTCCAGAGACACGACTCATGAAAGAATTCCAAGAAAGCCCACCTGCTACTGAGAATGATTTATTATGCTCTTTTCAACGATTTTGAGTTTTGCTTTTCTTTTCCTTAATCATCCAAAGCCATTCCTTTTAATTTCCTTATTCGGTAATTAATTGTGTTGTAAGGCAAACTTTTGAGTGGAGCTTATCTGGAAAGAGGAATAGAAAAGATATCTGCATATGATTTATACCTATGCCGGAAATCTGAAATTTAGTCTTTAGCCGAAGATAGAAGTAGAAGTTTCTTCGATTTGGTTACCCGCAGGATGTTTTCATCATCTTGAAAATTTCAGTAAACTGAAAATGCAACGTTTTTGTGTTTCTCGAATTGCAAATGCCGTAGTGTTCGCAAAGTCTACTGATCAAAAGAATCATTCCGCAAGTATTCGTGATTTCTTGAAAGCCAAATTTTTGATTCTGCAGTGAAATCATTTAATAAAACTTGGAACGTTTAACTCTGCCGCATAGAGGACACCTAATTTGCTAAGTAATGTTCCCGAATACACCATGGAACGTTCTTTTGGGAAATTGCTAGGAACGATTGGACGTTTCTACTCCAAGGCACCGGTTAATATGAATGGTACTGGTAAGCCTGCCTTTCCTGATTTTCCTTGTTGAATTATCAATGTACAAAGTAAAAAAAAAAAAAAAACGCTTTAATACTTTATATTACGCGAATGACCCTTTGACGACAACATGTCCCATATAAGCAAGCGACCACAAACGCCGGAATCCCCCATGTAGAGTTTATGAGGGATTAACAGAAGTTGCCATTTTTGTCACATAACAAAGAACTGAACCAGCAGTTGGCTTTTTCCGGGGTTAATATCCTTTAATCTTAACATCGCATCTTTTCTCCGGGGCAGAATGTAGGAAAAGCCACCCACGGAAGACGTCAATAACAATGATCAGAAATTTTGTGTGGTCACCCAACACTAACTCCTCTTTTGTTAATCTGCAACAAAAATGAGAAAAGTAGCTGCAGACAATTCCGGGCGGCACATGATCTTAAGGTCCAGATTTTTAAAGAATTAACCACTAAATATCCGAATATTTAACTAGCTTTCAGAGGGTTTTTTAAACAAATTGCAGTCGTTTTATATTTCTATCAATCTGACGGTCTGTTCGTGGAAAGAACATTTTCGAGATCTTCAAAGAAACCTTTCGTGACCAATGCCACCATAATTTAATTCATGAAAAATCAGACATATTTAAATGTTAATATATGTATAATTTATTGCTCAAATACTAAAATTTTTCAAATGAGCAAAGTTGAAAGTTTTCAAGGAACACCTGAAATTTTGCGCAAATTTACTTCCATGTGTTTCTTAGACTTCCTGTAAAAGACACTTGAAGTAATATAATTTTTTGACTGGATTATTAATTGCAATGCTGCTTTTTTGGAACATAACACCATTTGAGAGGAAAATTAAACATGAACATTTGAGGTTTTTATTTTCAATCTCCCTTTCTGAGAGAATGGTGTAAAAATTGTTTTTTAAATGTTAAAAATATGCTCGCTGCTATTATCTGAAAAGCGTTTTTCTTTTCGGGATTTAAGGAATTTCGTGTACTCTTAAGTCTATAAAGAGGTTTATTGCTCTAGATGTTCTTACTGCCCTGAAATTTAGAAAAATTAGTCATATCGCTAAAACAAAACCCTATTTAAATGTTGATGAAACAAAGTTGATCCGATATCACGAATTTCAAATTCCCTATTCTTTCTCTTTTTCGGATGAAGTGTATTCTTTTCTTGCAATTATTTGTTAAATCCACGCTCTCCTTCCTTTCACCATGTTTCTCACAATATCCACACGAGAACTAAGAATACAGGACCGTAACTACGGTACGACCAGTGTGACTGGTTCCTTAGACGCCAATCAGACAAAGGTGCCGTATTGAGTATATGGTAATTAAATCAATAGCAATTAGTAGCTGTAAGGTTTAAAATGGCAACAGGACCACGAACTTTCTATGTGCATATTTGAATTAGTTTATATATGCTTGAATTTTGCATTTTAATGGCGACATGAATTGTTATTTCTGCAGAAGTTGACCGCATGTCTTTTGGTCATAAGACCACAGAAATATGCTAATTATATTTTTTTACTGATAGAGCACTGGTTTATGGCCACTCTACGAGCGTGCCTTTGTATTACTCGATAATGGAGGCTTCTCTGGTGGACGATCAAGCTCTGAGGAGGAGATATATCTAAACTATTGCCGGACAGGGCTCGAGTTAGGCACGTAATAGGAATGGCAGGAGGAATTTTGGATAGTGCCCCAAAAACCCGATGAATAGAAACACATTCTGACGATGTTATGTACAAAAGTGAAGGCATGAAAGGTTAATTTAATATGAAATTGGTTTGGCAATATTCAGTGAAAACCGCACTAAAGTATTTTTATTACTAAAGACTATATTTATATTTTATAAAAGAAAACTGTAATTAAATTTTTGGTATAAGTGTTAAAGTTTTGTTATTTTACGATAATTACATTTTAAATTAAAATGTTTTTTCATTAAGGACCAATTTTATTACATGGCCATAATCGTCCAAGTTCCAGCTACGGCTGTGTAAGAATGCTTTCCTTATCATTCCGTTCGTAAAAACTATATAAAGTTTATTAATAAACAGGAACCGTATACCAACTATACTCAAAACAGTAGGACTATACTAATAATTCGAATTTCTTAGCATAGAATACAAAATGAAAGCTCCCAAGGTTTCGCATATCAACCAGATGGCTTCCTCAAGGAAGATAGACAGCAAACAGCCTACCTTAAATTAAAAACAACATAAACATTAAATAACATTAAATTTAATACTAAATGACGTGTAACTACGATAATATTTGGTTTACCACTTGAAACAATTTCACGCAATCGTACATTCCACATGGAATTTTTTTCTTTGTACACAATACAAGTTCATACATACTTTCAAGTGGATGGTACTTACCTGAAAAAAACACAAGGATATATCTGTACTTTAAAACTAAATACAATGTAAAAGATTCCCAAAGCGAAATTTGTAAAACACATTCATCTGTGTTTTACAAATTTTGCTTTGGGAATCTTTATAGGAAGGCACTTTGTTATACGCTGTTCTTCTTTGAAAGCAGTTTGCTGTCTACCTTCCTTGAGAAAGCCATCTGGTTGATGTGCAAAAGATTGGAAACTTTGGTTTTCTATTCTGCGCGAAGAAATTCGGATTACGAGTACAGTTATATTATTTTGTATATAAAGCTACCTATTCCATAGATCTAAACTACATAATTCTGCTGATAGAATCGTAAATTTTCTTTAAAAGAAGCTTTGATTGCTTACAGCAGATATGCTCACAGTGTCAACACATTTTTAAAGCTTTTCTGCCAATTTTCTTTCATCCACTCAAAACTCCATTTACTCTTTTCAATATATATCCATTGTCCTCTTTTCGATTTAAATATATAACCGTTGTCCTCTCTTCGTGTGAAGGTAATTAGTTATTATAATCAATGAAGGATACATTTTCTCTGGCTTTATTATATGTTCCTCTCCTTCATGTTACTATTAAAATTGTATTTTTTGTGGAAGTAAAGTTATTATATTAATAATGAAACGAGTACAATGAGCTTTGGTGTAGTGGAAGAACAAGTTAATTTTTGATTAACGTTAAATAACCTGTACCAACAAGAATATTTGCTTTACATCTTGAAACGATCCAATGCAAACAAGAACTCCACATGGAAATATTTCTTTGTACGCAATTTCAGTTCATACGTACTTCCAAGTGCATGATACTTAACTGAAAAAAATAAAAGAACACGGAGACACACGCATATATGTGTACTTCAAAACTAAAGTATAATGAAAAGATGATACCATTCATCCGTGTTTTACAAATTTTGCTTTGGGCATCTTTAGAGGAAGGCACTTTGTTATACAATGTTCTTCTTTGAAAGCACCTACCTATTATTCCTTTCTGGTGAGACACGAGCTTCGTTTTTTATGCTCCAACAACCAGTGTACTTAGATCTATGAATATTAATTATCCGTCAGAGTTGCGGTGCAGTGGACTGAGATATCATTACCGTGCACATGCAAAGTAGAGAATGGTGTATACTAATAAATTTCAAGTATCAAATAACACAGACGAGAGAGGAGGTTTGTGCATTTTTTTTTCTTAATTTGTTGGTGCTTTCATTATAGGCACACATCCATTGACAGTTTTTAATTGGTTATAGAATTACAGACAATGAATAACGAAATAATAGCGCGTGCTTAATTTTTGCTCACTCGGGAGTAAAACCCCATTAAAAAGGGTAGAAGGAAGTTCACTGATGGAAGAATAAAGTGCTTGCTGAGAACACCCATAAAACATAGCTACACTGCGAAGAACGTTATCTGCTAATTGTGTGGCGATTCTATTAAGATAAAAGTGTCAGAGATTGCAAATATTTAATATGTAGCAGAAAACGGGGGAGAATGCGTAAGGTTTACTGAAGAGAAAAGAAAAACAGTTAGTCTAAAAACATGACTTCGAGATTAAATCGAGTACCTGACACGAAGGGCGCTGCGATCGAGAGGGGATGAGCCCAGCAGAGCGTGAGGCTCCCTAGTGAACAGGCGTATGGCTAAGCAGACTCCCGATAAACTACTCCATAAATTCCAGATATTGCTTCCGCCACTTCTGACTTCCGCTTCAAACGTCACGTGCTGAGCGTGCCTAACGGAGATCGGGGGGTGTTGGGAGGGGGGCTATTGTGAAAAGCAGTCCTGTGGAGGCAGGCCACCCCCTTTTGAGGAGCGAGAGATAGAGTGCGCCAGGTTAGTTTCGTTATCGCGAGGAAGGAAAAATAGATCATTTCCCTCAATCTTTCTTTTATTTTTCTCGTCAGGAAGGTGGTAGCTTTGACAGGAATATGGCAGTCCCGTATGGATTACCCTGTTTCGCGAAATTTTTGAAATTTTTTCCCAGCTGAAGTTCTAGATAGATTTATTTCTTCTTTTTTCAGGAGGAGTAAAAATCGAGAGAGCAATACATCACTATCATGTACCTTCATGAAAGACCCGAAGACTTCTCATATTTATGGACTTGTCTAACAAAATCGGCGTACAGATATATAAAACGCGATTGGTGGAATCTTAGGCCAGTCCATTGGTCATCGAATAAGGAAAATCAATTAAATTTGATCTATCGATATTAAGCTGCAATGGGAGTAATTATTGGTTTTTCAGAGTTCATTTTCCACGAATTCAATATTCAGAAGATTTAAAAGCAATTAGGATCCAACAGTGATCAATATAATAAAAGACAAGAAAGTTGCAACCTCTCATCATAATTTGATGGATTTCCATGCGGAAAATCCACGCAAAGGTGAAGACCTAAATTAACAGTTTCGAATTGAAGCGGCGTTGAGTTAATTTACAAATTAATTAAAGTAGTATAACTCTACTAGTAGTCCGAGTTTATTGGCGGAAAATAGAAATCAAAGTTTCCAAGATTTCTACCATCAACTAGCAGGGTTTTTGAAGAAAGGTAGTCGCATCTGTTCTTTTACTGTCAAGCCAAGTAACAGCTTTCAAATTGTTGAGTTTTGTTATTCTGTTTGCAGTTTACCTTCCTTGAAAGAGCCATCTAGTTGTGTGCGAAAGGTTGGAAACCTCTAGTTCTATTTTTACACCAATAAATTTGGATTAATAGTATTGTCATACTATTTTAAGTCAAGTTGCTCGTTATTAATTTTTATTTCGTTTGATTGAATGATAAATAATATATACTGTGCATTTTTCAGAAAGGCAGTACGTATAGAAAGCATCGTTCTCCAGAACGTCGATGTTTAAGAGGTCTGGAGAAAAATTATCTATCCGCAGTTAGTTTTCCAGTATAGTTTTTAGGTATTATTTAAAAGTACCTATATTACGCAGGGAAAACTTTGCGTCCTAATTTTCTCGTGATTAGTGTATAGATAACTACTGTACATCTGGGGATGTACATTTAAGCATTGTATTCATTGGTGCGAGTTGTGTTCCTTTTTAGCCGTCTTTCAACATGTAAAGAATACTGTTTGCACAGTAAAAGATAACGTACAGACCTATTGATAAGTGATAATATTTGGGTTAACAGTGGTAATATGAATGCACGTTCACCAGATTTCAGCATAATTGCGGAATGAGCATTTCATGCAACAAACCTCGGGGGAGTTTATCAGTCATGATAAAAGAAAACAACAACAGAACATTATCAGTTGTATTAAAGTAGAGGTTATCAGTCATGTCAAAATAGACAGAAAGGCTTTATGAGTTTCGTCAGAATAGAAAAGGAAGAAGGCATTATCAATCATGTCAAAATAGAATTCGGAATTTTCAGAAACTTTTCCGCAGTCTCTTTGTTATTTTTTTCTTTTTGATTGGAGGTTTAACGACCATCGTGAGCAACTCAATGGGCTATAAGCAGTCGCCCGTCCCTAATTTAGGGTGACTGGTTCCAGGGAAGGGAGAGAGCCAGTGCCGTAAGACAAACACAACATCCATGCCTCACCGGGATTCGAACCCGGACCCCGTTCGGACGAATGATCAGAGGCCATCGCTTAGACCACTGCGCCACCGGGGCGGCCCTTTGTTATATGGACGGTAAATTGCTGTTTGTTAAGATGTGTTAACGGAGAAATGCAGTTTCAGAGACTTTTCGTATATTAACGAGAAAACTCCGGTCTCACTTTTTGCGTATTCACATGACGAAACATTTACTGGAGTACTTGAGGTTTGATTAACTGTAAAATTTCAGTCGTCTGTCTAAGGAGCTGATTTTGTAGTTCTGTTGTGAGATCGGACACTGTGGGCAGCATATCGGAAGAATTTTGGCTATAGTGTGGAAAAAGATATTTCTTCTCCTTTCCCCATTTTGTGCACCACCTAATATATATTGTGTTGTTGTAAGAAACCGATTACTTAGGCGTGCACAATAATTTATGTTGCAGTCTGTGGAGCCCTTAGGACAAAAGCTATTATAGCTATCAAGAGTAAATTTTATATTTTACAAGAAACGTAAAATATGGAAGAACGCTGTGAACGAAAGAAAAACCAGAGGCCGAGGTGGATGCTTAAATACGCAGAAAGCTGGAACATTGTTCGTCACTTTGTAAGTGATTATGATACGAGATATCGTGTTAAAAGATTTTCACATAGTTTATCGCCTGTAAGGAGGTATTGTTAAGGAGACGGGATGTGCGGGGTGGCTAAATGTGTATCCCTTAGGTGTTAGAAAATAGTGTCAAAGGAAAATCCTTGTGCGAGAGAGAGAAAGCTTTCGATTTCTGCTGATTGAGAGCTTTATGTCAGTACACTGTTAAATATTTGTGGCAGGTTGCACCAAAAATTGATTCAATACTAGCTGCGCCACTTTCTGAGAAAAGATAAACCATTTTGTGGTGCATCTTTGCAGCTAGTTATGATTCAAGGTTGCATCAAATTATGGTGGAAGGTTGCATTATGTTGTTAGGTTTTGTTTGCCACACATAGCGGTGAAGCTACTGTTGTATCTCTTTTTGGTGCAGAAAATACGTTGACAGTGTAAGAGTAGTTTCACGATGCTTGTGTGGGGGAGAAAAGGGGTTTCTTCACGTGGAAAAGTGAGTGCGAGCCGCAGATGGCTTAGTGGTTAGCGATTCAGACTATCGATGCAAGGTCCTCAGGTTCGAACCTGGGCTGATCTTTCAGAGATGGTGTGATATACTAACAATCGCTGAATATCCGCCGTGCATCGGACGAGCACGTTAAGTGACGGCCGCCAGGGTGGACCCACTGGTTAAATGGGTATCCTTTCCTATGCCCTCCCCCCTGGAATTTTCTCACCGCTCTGTGTGCAACATCGTACTTGTACGGTGGCGCCATTTACTGTACTCTAATCTCACTACAAACTGTTCTGTCAAAGTCGCTAGACTTGCTATCATTCCTTCAGTTTCTGTGTCCTGCCCAAAAGGCAATCTCGCTGTAGGTGGCTGGGACCTAAACTCTACTCACTGTGGACGGAAGTCCTGCAAGAAAACGACAAATACTGTGGTGTGGGGAAAAGTGAGTGCGTTTGGCTGTTTCCCACAGTAAGAACAGCCTTAAGCAGAATGCGTGATTAACCTTGTGTCGCTCAGGATATCATAGGTTGCTCTTTCAGAAAATGTCCCCTCCCATTTAAAAATTAAAGGAAAGATTAGTGCTGGGTAACCACACAAAACTACTAATCTGTAGTCTTGCGAAACCTTGGAACCCAGCGAAACCTTGGTCGACTTTAAAAAAATAAAATATTTGGGACAAACTTTGTATTGGGTTGATGCCTAAGTACATGCCGCTTTTTTCGCCGCACTACAGGAATGTATTACACCAGAATGAAAAAGGAAAACTGAATCAGTCAACTATGTATTCCTCCTATAAAAAAAGTGCCGGTTTTGCAGCGAAGAAATCATCAAAGAAATTCTGGAGATCAACATCATTGTTGAACGTTCTGCCACGGAGTGCATTCGACAGAGATAGTAACAGGTGATAGTCTGAAGGGAGCGACATCTGGGTAATAAGCCAGATGTGGCAGGACCTCATGTGTGCTGAATGGCCATTTTGGTCATGTTTGCTCTGTGAGGGCCGTGCGTTATCATGTTGGAGAAGGGCACCGTGGCGCCGATATGGCCGTTTCTGCTGAATTGCTCCCTACACACGGCGGAGTTGCTCACAATAGAGTGCATGCAGCGTGTATGGTCCGATTTCTCGTCAGCATTACCCAGTGAATAATGCCTTCCATGTCCCACCAGACACACAACATGATCTTCGCAGGATGAAGGTCATGTCTTGGACGTGGTCTGGGCATCTTGTCTGGGCTTAACCATTCCCTCCTATGCCTGAAATTTACGTACAGGCACCACTTTTTATCTCCAGTAACAATACGGGACAGAAAAGGTTTGTGTTGCTGAGAACATTCGCGCTAACGGGCGAGTAATTAACCACATATGGAAACACGCTGATTCTTGTCCTCGGTGAGAGTGTGAGGCATCCAAGACCCCAAAGTCTGGACCTTTCCCATACGTTCCAGGTGTCGCTCCACTGTGGCATGATCACAGTCTATCTTAGTGGCCCATGCACGTGTGGTTTGACGCGGATCCAAGTAGATGAGATGGTTCAAACGAACCTCATCAAAGTGAGAAGGATGACCTGAGCGTAGAGGGTCGTTGAGGGCAAATTTGCCACCTCGGAACCGCTCAAACCATTTGCGGGCTGTCCTCGGAGCAATAGCATCCCCCCATACACAGCACAAATTTGTCGAGTAGCCTCGGCGGCTGTGGATTCCTTGTTAAACACGTATAGGAGCAGATGTCGGAAATGTTCATTCCTCTCTACTTGACACTCATATGCAACACGAATAAAAAAACCATTGGCCACAATCACACAACGCAATTTGATTTAGATACACGATATTATTGGCTACGTTTTGATATACAACTGGCCATCGGCACCTGCAGTACTAACCTGGGAAACACTCGTGAAATAAAACGGCATGAACGTATGCATCAACCCAATATTTTCTTGATATATACTTTTTCCAATGTCTGACAACCAATGAAAGACATGTGTTCAGCTTCTGACTAATGTTGCGCTCGGTGAGTTCGTGCGGGCCCCACTTTCCGATGGCGTGTTACTGTCGAACCGTGGTCGAATGATACACGCCTAACTGTATTGCCAGTTATGTCGTCGACATGTTCTTACATGAGAGATTGCAGCACTGCTTTCTACATCTATTTCGACAGTCCGCTACCCTGCAATTACCACTTCTGAACTTCACACCTACAGCTTCCTCGTCATATACTGAAAAAATCCACTC
This sequence comes from Macrothele yani, assembly GCA_039090855.1. Lineage (NCBI taxonomy): Eukaryota > Metazoa > Arthropoda > Arachnida > Araneae > Macrothelidae > Macrothele > Macrothele yani. Next base: position 162,296,599 of record CM077029.1, on the reverse strand, counting down.
TCGTGCTTCTGGAGTGGTTTTACCTAGGTTAAACGGTGACGAATATGCACCTTGTAGGGCACCATGTCTTAGCTCGACAAACCGCACGTGAGGGATGTTACTCAACATGTGTCGTCGGATGCCACTTTACCTCCACAGGACTAAATTAAATCATTTCGCTTTTGCAGCCAGATATGTGGAGCGCCAGAAACGTATGCCTAGTTTTCACAGAAAGGAAGAGAGGCGTGCGTCGTGGCCATTATCGAAATAGAAGGGCACCGTTAGATGGAACCTGTTGTCTCCTATGCAAAAATTGGTGTTATCAGTCAGTCGACTTCATTTTTACGTCATATTAAACCTCATCAGTCGTGTCAATGTAGAATGAAAGAATATGTTAATTGTGTCACAATAGACTGAAAAAAGGCAAACAATACATATATTTTTTGTTAATTAACTTTTCTTTAGGAATGCTAAAATCGCGTTTGAGCAATATGCAACAGTATACTGCGAAACATATAAAATGTTATATAGTTTTCAAATTTAAGTGATATTAGATTTATAAAACTGACCCTGGGTTCTCCTAAAAGCAGGATGTTTTGCTGTATTCATGTAAAAAGTCATTCATTTATTTTCAAAAATACAAGATAAGAAAGAAGATTAAGCAGTAAACCTTCGCGAACCGATTGGTGGTTACTGATGTCCGTTACAACCGAGTAAGCTAATAAACATACTTCCAAGAAACATTGTGATAAATAAAAAAAAAGTTGTTCACAAAGTCAGATTTCATTTACATTTTTCTGATCAAAGACGAGCTTGTTGTGTTGTGTAGTGATCTTAGGTTCGTTACATCAGCTTGTGTTGTGTAGTGATCTTAGGTTCGTTACATCAGCTTGTTGTGTTGTGTAGTGATCTTAGTTTCGTTACATCAGCTTGTTGTGTTGTGTAGTGATCTTAGGTTCGTTACATCAGCTTGTTGTGTTGTGTAGTGATCTTAGGTTCGTTACATCAGCTTGTTGTGTTGTGTAGTGATCTTAGGTTCGTTACATCAGCTTGTTGTGTTGTGTAGTGATCCTAGTTTCGTTACATCAGCTTGCTGTGTAGTACCATAACTGTTTATTCTGAGAGGGTGTAGCTATGTTGCTCCTCCTACAATTTTTTTCTGGATTTCACGAACCCCCGAGCCACTCATAGGACTATGAGCAGCCGCTCATCCCTGATTTAGGGCGACCGATTCGAGGGAAGGGAAAGAGCAAGCGCCTTCGGACAAGTGCTCCACGGATGCCTCACTAGAACCCAACTCAGACGAAATATCAGAGGTAACAGCCTCGGGGCTGTCCTTCACTGACGCGACGCATGTAGAGGGTCAGCAAAAATAGCCTCAACAGCAACTGATCTGTCCATTTGGGGTATAATGGACTCAGAACTTCCTAGGTATTTCGTAACCCGTTTTGAAGAGGGGTTACGAAATGCCTACGAAGTTCTAAGTCCTGTGTATTAAGATAAAAAAAGAAGATGTATATTATCATCACGGATCCAGTAATTGTGTCAATGGTCATTAAATTTACTAAAAAAGGAAACATTCAGAATAAATATTCTTCAGCGGAAGAAATATTAAAAAATTACGCATGAAGATGACTCGGCCGCCCCGGTGGCGCAGTGGTCTAAGCGATGGCCTCTCATCATTCGTCCGAAAGGGGTCCGGGTTCGAATCCCGGTGAAGGCATGGATGTTGTGTTTGTCTTACGGCACTGGCTCTCTCCCTTCCCTGGAACCAGTGACCCTAAATTAGGGACGGGCGACTGCTTATAGCCCATTGAGTTGCTCACGGTGGTCGTTAAACCTCCAATCAAAAAAAAAAAAACAGAAGATGACTCGGCCGCCCCGGTGGCGCAGTGGTCTAAGCGATGGCCTCTGATCATTCGTCCGAAAGGGGTCCGGGTTCGAATCCCGGTGAAGCATGGATGTTGTGTTTGTCTTACGGCACTGGCTCTCTCCCTTCCCTGGAACCAGTGACCCTAAATTAGGGACGGGCGACTGCTTATAGCCCATTTAGTTGCTCACGGTGGTCGTTAAACCTGCAATCAAAAATAAAAAAAAATAAAAAAGATGACTCGAAAATTTTAATTCCTTTCCACAGCACCCATAAAAGAAAAGTGAAAGAATGGTACATGGTGTAGGTAGCATATTAAGCTTTTAAGAGGCCGGTATGGTGACAAATTTCTACGCATCAAACATACATGTTCACATAGAAACCAAATTTTTCTAAAGCTCAGATTTTAAGAAATCTGCGTGATTTAACGCCGTAAACATTATCGTGATGGGTTCCCATTAACTGCAAAAAAAAGGAAATGAGTTCCAGCTTTCCAGATATAATTTCGAACTTTTGTGTAGCCTTGCTCCTGTACGAGAAGCGCTTGTTTGACAAAGAACATTTCAGTTTAAGACACGTCTGCAATCATAGAAACGTTTGCGTCACCAACCCGATTAATATACCGAGTGATGACCACCTACCTAACACTTTGTGGGTCCTCCTTTCGCCCTCAGTTCAGCAGCATTTCGACATGGCACCGATTCAATAAGATGCTGGAAGCAGTTATGAGGTATGGCCAACCAATCTGTGTGTAATGCGGCCTTCAATGCACGTGATTGATGTATCCATACGTCGGTGATTGAAGACAAGGTGGTTACATTACTGGAGACACCACTCCTATCCACGCAGCATTGGCCGCCATAAGTCATCGTCCGTGCTGCAAATGACGTCATGAGTAGGCAAGAAGCTGCTTTGAAACCAATGGAACAAAAGCTTCTAAGCGTATAAACAGATAAAATGAGTAATTCAATAATCTTTATCACTGATACGAAAGCTTACTGTTTTATTAACGGTATAATTTAGTTCGTTTTTGCCTGCTTGTGACGTCACACCACAGATTAGCTGTGACCTATGGCGGCAGAGCCAGTGGTGTCTCCAGTAATATAACCTCCTTGATTGAAGTAGTCACCGTCGCCATTCGGGAAATAGCACAACGCTGCTGGGTGTACAGAGTTTGGTAAACAAGTCACGATAGTGGGCACCAGTCATACGTTGTTCCACATGCACCAGGAAAACATGCCACACACCATACAACCACCTCTACCTGCTCGTACAGTCGATATTATGCAGACTGGGTCGAATGCCTCATGTTGTTTGCGCCAAATGCGTACACGGCCATCCACCGAGTGCAGCAAAAAACTCGACTCAACAGACCAGCACACGTTTTTCCAGTCATTCGACGTTCAAGTTGCATGATCTTTGCGTCGATGAAGTCTTTCTACCGAGAAATGCACGTTCATGACAGATACGGTTCCGGGATGCATTCGGTAGTTAACTTTTGAATAATGTTACGTCTGTTGGCCTGTACAAATCGTGCGGACCCTGCTCTCAAACCAACCTTTCGTTGTTCTGTGCAGCTTTGCCAACCCGGATCGTTGTTTGCCCATTTTCCCCGCTAGTCCTGCTACACTTGAACTACGGCTACTCGCAAACGACCTACCAGTTCAGATGTTTGGGAAATCAAGGCACCCGCTCATCCCAACTTTCACAATCTGCCCTTTCTCGAAGTCTGATAAATCATTCCGTTTACCATCACCCTCCGAATTTTACTACCTACTGCACCACTCATACTTTATATTTTATATGCTACGTCGGCCGACTAATTGCGTTCTCTCTGTCATCACGTGGCCAACGGCTGCATCTAGTTTTGATAGGGGTGGTCACAATTCAGTGATAACTAGGTGTATTTTTCTCCCCTGTAAGACATATCGCGAATTGATCCCATTCATTTTGACGTGTGATCTCACTTTTTACATAGTTCTAAGCATTATGTGTGTATTCGTGAAGAATATAATCTACCTTCATACAATGAGATGCCAGCTTATTACGTACACCTACTTTTCGTCACATAAAATCACTCTTTAATATGTAAGACGATCAACGTGAAGAATATAATTCAAGCACCAGTCAACATTCGATTGACGACAATACTGGGAAAAGCAAGTGATCTGAGAGATTTTATAGGTGGCATGATAGTTAGTGCCAGGCGTATCTGTTCGAGCATTCTCCAAACGTCCGTTCTCCTGGCCTCTTCACTCGCAACCATAGGAAAGGTTTACGCTGTATGGTGCAACACGCAGAAATCTGGCGTTCCTGCTGACTAAAACAGATAGTGGATCAGAGGGGTTAAAGGAGACTGGGGAGATCGTGCAAGCAAATAGACGGGCCACACAACCCTACGAATCACTCCAAATTCAACAATGATGTCCGGAGGTAATTTCCGAATGCCTCACTTATAGGGCCATGTGGCCAGTCTCTTTTGAGCCCACAGATTCGCCAATTGCTGGAAGGTTTTGCATGTACTATTCAAGGAAACCTCCAGCTACTGTTGGGCGTGAAAACCGCAGCAGATGTTTGAATTGCACACCTGGCACCAACTGTCATGCCAGTTTCTCACAGACCACTTGTCTTTCCATTCGGATATTCAATCGAACACTAGCTGATACTGTGACATAGTGGTCTAAGCGTCGGCTTCTGAGAATGGTCTGGCTTCGAATCCCAGTGAGCCATGGACGGTGTGTATGTCTTACGGCACTGGTTCTTTCCCTTCCCTGGAAGCAGTAGCCCTAAATTAGGGACAAGCGACAGCCCATCAAGTTGGTGAGCTCTAGCCGATATTTTCTCACCGTGGTAACGAAAAAGAAAAGCTAACTGATACTCCACAAGCGAATCTGCCTGATTTATTCCACATAACGTAGTCACGTGACATCTAACGCATCGGAATGATTCAGTTATGTCACGAGGAAAGGTGTACCGAATTAGCTGGCATCTGATTGTAAAGAAAAGTGTGATATATGGCCACTGGTCCCAGGGAAGGGAGAGAGCCAGTGTCGAAAGGCAAACACAATATCCATGCCTCACCGGAATTCGTACCCGGACCCATCTCGGACGAATGATCAGAAGCCAACGCTTAGACCACTGCGCCACCGGGGCGGCAATCTGTTATTACCTGGACAACAAACGAACAGCTGATTCATATAACACTATCTCCCCCCCTCTCTTTATCTCGTCCGTTCATGACGGGTTGAGTCTGGCAAAGACGATTATACTCCTTTGAGGGTTATGGCAAATTAATGCAGCCCGCTCGCCATACCTGTGCTGCATGTGAGAAGGGACAAAGTGCATCCGGGGCAGACTTCTCATAGAACCATTTACGCATTCGCGTCCTCAAGCCCAGGGAGTCAGCGGACTAAACCGCTTACTTGATGCCCGGCAGGACCGGGATTCGAACATCAGACAGGAAACGTCTGCCTCCCCCACTGCACACAGCTCATATACTATAAGCACGCAAATATTTCTTTCACTCAGAATTCTGACCACTTTCATAGATATACCTCTGGGTCTCCAAATGGCTAGGCCTAATCTTAAACCATTACTTCAGTTCTTTTTTCATTTGTCTTTTAACTTTTATTTCAAAGTAAACAACAGTTGGAAAATGCTGATAAAATCAACGAGCAGCTTTGATTAAACTTGAAATCAAATACTCCTTCTAATTAATAAAACATGAGTTTTCAAATTTATTTATGCTGTAAAACATTTTTTAAACTATTAAACCCGATTGAAATGGTAAGAAAAATGTCAGTATGTTCCGTGAACTGATTCGTTTTTCTTTTAAACCTTTATTTTTTATGTATATGTATGAAAGGAAAACGACACGTTTTTTACTTGATGTGATAGTTCCGCCTTCTATACAAGTTGGGCTTCGGCGTTTTTACGATTTTTACTTTCGCCACATTACATAGGAAGCAAAGGTACTTCAACTTAGTTTAAAAAGCGTTGCGAAGTTTTTCTTCCTTCCTATCGTCCTTTTTTTATATTCCTTCTTCCGGCATGCAGTGGTGGAGAGTAGTTTTTAGAGTTCCCCGAAGCTATAGGAGTAGCGTCAGAATATTCTTGTCTCCGTCACTTTCCTATCATGATTTTCCACTTTTTCTTATGCGTCGTGCATGCTTGAAAGTGACACTTGTCTATTTCGGTTTCGATTTTATGCTCTTTCACCATAAAATATCTCGGAGGGAGAAGTCAAAATATTCTTCCACTGCAATAATCGCGTCCTTTAGAGTATTCGTCATTCATCGAAATTATTACTCCCCGTTGCACTTAATTCTTCCTAGAGCTACAAAAAAGTATTGATCACACGAAGCATAATCTGGAACAGTGGTTGCTTTCACTGCACTCCAAATCTAGCAAGAACTGGATATTTTTCTTGGTACAATCAAACATCTCTGTAACGAACCATGTTTTATAACTATCACCCGACTATTCCGATTCTTTTCAATACGTTCAAGAGTAATTTTAATTTTCTGTAAGGTTCCCGCAGGTAATGAGCGCTTGCTTATAGCGATCGCATTTTCTGTTAGCGGTATTCACTGTAATCTCCTTTACAGCGATCTTTATTATAAAAACTTTTGGAAAATTGCCAAAATTTGAGCGTTATCCTAAAGCTTTTTGCTAATACAAGCAACTCCTGTAGTTTTGGAAATATTTACATAAATGTATGTATAAATCCAAACTGACTTCTGCGTAAACGCACATTTTGTTCTTAGATCACTCAAAGCAAAAGACGGATATACGCCTGAAGCAAACCGCTGTTATTGAGTTCATAGTAACGATATAATACAAGGCAACGAAGATCCATATTAGATAAGAAAGAGGAAGTGTACCCCAACTATGCATAAAGCAGTAATACCATTTATTGGCGTAACATTATAAATCAACGTTTCCAAGCTTTCGCACATCAACGAGACTTTCTGTCTATCTTCCTTCAAAAAGCCATCTGCACAATTGAACGCAGTCATTTGACTAAACGATAAACAAACAGATCCGAATGAAATTCTCATTCAAAGAAACGAGGCTTCACGTAGGTGGCACGTGCTATCTTTGAGGGGAAACGCTGATATTTGAAGAACTGGTTCCAAATTTGTAACAAGTCTGTAGAGATACTGCCATTGCAAGCGTCACTGTTGGCAATTATTACCAAAGTTTCCCGAATGCCTGACGATTTGGAGGTGGTGTAGAAGTATAATATCTTTATATTATCCCACCTGGAAGCAGCGGACTTGAATTTGACTTCTGGATAGGACCGTGGTTATTTTACCGTCTTTTGTATCTCTTTTTATGCTTATTGTTTTTAAATGAAATCTTGATAATTTCTATGCAGTATCGTCAGGAGATGTCCTGATATTGTAGAGGAATCGCATAAGCTCCAGTCCTTTGGAAAGCGGGGCAAGCAAATGGTACTTTAAGCATGGTACGTACAAATGCAGTAAAACATTTCTTCGATTAGGGGTTTTACGACCACCGTGAGCAACTTGACTGTTCCTAATTTTGGGCCACTGGTTCGAGGGCCGTAAGAGAAACACAACACCCATGCCTCACCGGGTTCCATATAGGACGACGTTAAATGCCACTGGGCCACCGGAACGGCCAGGATACCTTACTTTATTTTCTTGTGTGCTTTGTTTAGTTGGTAGCCTGACGCCTTTGAATGATAATTACACACATCTATTTGTTTATTGTCCAGTCAAGTCACCGCGTTCAAATTGTTGAAGTTTTCTTTATTCAGATTTCGATCCACCTCCCTTGAAAGCTTGGAAATGCTGATATATATTCTTACGCTAGCAAATAGGCTTATACGTACAGTTTCACTCTGCTATCCATATGAGGATGAAAAAGATTTATTGAAATGCGGCAATCGTAATATCAAGAGATGGATGGAGAGGTTTCAAGAAGGAAAGACCTAACGGAGCGGAAGTCCTCTAACTACAGTCGTTGAATTAATTTGCAGTGATCGTCGTCACATATACTCTAATTTAACCTTATTATGGAAATTTCGGTAATTCTTGTTAAACGTTTTTCAATTTGAACGCCAATTTTGCTCTTTCGATGAAGTTGTGTTTGGAAAACTTTACATGTCAAACTGCAAGACATAAGAACGAACGTGTTGAGTCTCCGAAAGACAATGTGTTTATCAGCCTTCTTGAAGCCGTGTTGCTTTAGTAGGGGTAAAGCAATCATTTGAAGCCCCGGTGGCGCAGTGCTTGTGACCATTCGACGGAGATGAGTCAGCGTTCGAATCCCGGTGAGCCATGGATGTTGTGTTTCTCTTACACCATTGGATTTCCTCCAGGGACCCTAACTTAGTTGCGGGCAACTGCTTATATCCCACTGAGTTGCTCACGGTTGTCGTTAAAACCCCGATCAAAAGAAAAACAAGAGTTACGCGGTTCCGTTCAAAGTATACCTTAATGAGCGCCCCTCATCGTCCAATTGATTGAGAAAGGGATAAACGATTTCCAAGTACATTGCGGTTGTCATTGTTTCGAGGAAGAAGACTGTACCAGTTGTGCTAGCAAGTGGCATCACACAATAAATATCAATTTTCTGAGTATGAAGCAGTTTCCCATGTAGTACGTAAGAATTTTCGCCCATGAAATAAGTGCATTTTGAGAATTTATTTAGCCAGATAGATGCAACCACACTTCGTAGGTGTACCACATGTAGTCCATAATTCCTACATGCATGGAATCAACGGAAGGACGTAAATTTCTTTTGGTGAGCTGCAGCTATTAGTTTGTGGACAACAGCGACACTGTTTGCATGAAGATTGTCTTTGTGTGCAACTCTCTGGCATGTCTCCTGGAACTTCGCATCCCTTTTTGAATACAGTGATTTGATATCGTTATACGAAATTCTCTCGACTCAAGTTTGCAGTGGCTGAAGACAACGAACACCCGCTCTTAAAGTTATACCGATATAGTTTTGTTTCGGACACACACATGGGCACTGTAAATCTGTAAATGAGCAACCAGTCAAGTTAAGTAGAAGTTGCGTGGTGCATGCCTTCTTGGGCAACTCCCCCACCAAGAGATAGACAGGCATTAATGCTGCTCTCCTCCACACTATTAGCCGTCGCGTGCTTTTGGCCCAAATAGCAGTAACTTACCAAACATGTTCGTATAAATTAAGGTATCTACTGTTCAAATTTTATTAAAGTACATTGATTACTTCTCAAAATATAAAGAACAATGTGGGACACCATGTAGATTCACATCATGACAGCTTGTAATTTTTGACCGATTTTGCATTCAGTGCCTATGTATCCACACTGCGCATAAGTGAAAGGCCAAAATATTGCATGTCGTCATACCTAATGCAATTTCAATGTCGCAGGGCGGGTAGCAGGTATCCGGCTAATCGATCGACTTGCTCTTGATGATCCATGGGTATTGTCTCTGCCATGCACATTCCCCACCACAGGTGACCCCAAATGAAGGATGAAAGCCTTTCTGTATCCCCAAATGACCATATGGGTTGTTAGCCCCCGAAAAGTAGTTTCGAGATCAAAGTTCTTATTGAACAGGAAGAATTCCATTTTCACAAAAAAAATGTCATCCAGTTGTTTCGAGGTCACTACTAATAATCAACCGTCATTCAAGGTATTTGAGTTTGCGTATTATAATTATAGTAATATCTTTAGTAAAAACAAATTTAATCAAAAATCGGTGTTCAAAATTAAAACAATTTATAAATACCTTGAAGTATGTATAAAATTCTCATAACTTGCATGCGTTTTAATTGTCCGTGAAACACAATTTAAAGCATTTTTCTTAATGCATTCATATACCCTGAATAAAAAATTGTTTAAATGCAATTTATAAGAATGTTAAACACGTATATCATATTCATATGTGTTATTAGAAACAATTTATCAAGTGAAAAACAAAATTCAACACACAATTAATTAATTATTTATCAATTTCATGTTAATTAATGACCTTATCGGAAAAAAGATATCTGATTTTCAAATAATCAGAAAACAAAAATATTAGTGGCAAATAAGAGCTCTTTTATATCTGTAAGGAATGTACTTGAATCATAGGTTTCATGTGTATCGTTGGTTGTTTACAATAAATTAAATATGTGCGTATTGCAAAACATCATTTTTTCGCTACCATTGTTAACTTTGATGAGCCCTACAATAACTTATTATCATTCAATCTGTCAGATTTCAGTTCATTCCCTTAAGACATTCCTTATCTTTCTAAATCATTTCACATCTTGAAATTTGAGCAGTGGTAAACAAAGTTATGATGTTTGCCATCCTTTCCCATATAGAAAGAAATGAAGTTTTAAAATTAGGTTTTAGTCCGTCAGAGTCTTAAACTGAAATAGGAGCCAGCACTAGAAAACCCCGGTAGCATGGTTAGGGCCTTCTTTATTCACATTTTCACAGTATTTTTTTTTCAGCCATCTCTGAGCCTCTTTCATTTCTGCTTTACACAGTCTGTCATTGACTCGCTGTTGTACGTGCCTATCCGTCACCTTTTTCATCATAAATTTCTGTGGATTTAGTCCGAATATTTGAATAATTTGTAATTCTACTTTTGCCCCAGCATTCAAGTGACATACAGCATCATAAACAGAGAGTTTGAAAGTGTCCATTCCCACAAATGCCTCCTTCGGACAACGTCGCCAAATTATAGGGAATAGAAACGCTCATTGCTGTTCTGAGTTTTACCATGGAGACACTTGCTGAGCAGTTCTGGGGTGGTTAGTCTCTCATACATGTATATAGGTTTGACTAAGTGCTTGATTTACCAAAGTACTAAACGATGAACGCGAAATTACAATAAAATAGATTTAAATCCATTTCCTCCGTTGATAAGGGTTTATAAAAATTAAAAAAACAGAAAAACTATTTCGAATCTGTGGAAAACAATTACAGATCCTATAGAAAACACGGGGAGTAAAATAAGTCCATAACGTTTTTTTCGTGTATGAATACCTTAAGAAATATGGTTAAATATTCGTCCCGTTTGCAAATAAAAAGTTTCATGATGCAAAAAAAGTCTTACACGCTCACCTCGTTCTGCAAAATAGAGGTCGTTGTTTTCTCCAGTCCTTTGCCGGTGGTACCACTATCCAAATTCGAGGGTCTAAGCGATGCCTTCTGATCATTCGTCCGAGATGGGTCCGGGTTCGAATCCCGGTGAGGCATGGATGATGTGTTTGTCTTACGGCTTAGGTTCTCTTCCTTCCCTGGAACCAGTGGCCCTAAATTAAGGACGGGCGACTTCCTTAGCCCGTTGAGTTGATCACGGTGGCCATTAAACCTCCAATCAAGAAAAAATTCGAGGACAGAAACTTTCTGATACCAGATTCTACATCCATCACTAAACGAAGCACTGTCCTTGTAGGTGGGGCAGGATGAAATATGATTTCAAAGCCCACTTGCTATATATGAGCTCTGGGTAATGTTGCAGGGTGTCATGAATCAGCTGCCTTTGCTCGGCAAAGAATTTCCTGCCCACAGACTGACCACCTGGCACGAATGACCCTCACAATTCTACCAAACGCACGCAGTTACTTCCCTCTTTGGCACCAATGGCAGTGCTTTCTGGTGCGGCCTCAACCACTGGTTTCCAGTTACAGTACAACGCAGGAACATGCACTTTTTATCACTTGTGACGATGCGATGCCAAAACCTATCGTACTGTGAAATTGACAGAAAGAAACACATTGGTATTCATATTTAGGTGAGAATTCATGGGAAACTATTCGATGACACCTGGAGGAAAAACCAATCTGGTGTAAGTGACAAAAAATGGTGAATTAGGAAGATCCCACCTCATTTGCTAATTGTATAATATCTGTGTACCTCGATTTGTTCTCCCTGCTTCGACATGAGTGTTAGTGTTGATTATCGTTGGACAGCCAGACCTCGACTTGTGTTCTAGACTGGTATCCCTAGTATTGAAACACCGGAACCGTTGTCCGCTTTTATTTATGGCTCACTAACACTTTTTTCAATAATGGTGAAGGATCACTCGAACAGCATGCTTACTGTCCTACATTCTCTGCTCACCTGATAACGCAGTGTGCTGCGTGCTAAATGCACACCATCGAGTGACACAGTAGAAGCTGGAATGCGGGCCTTACAGTATGGGCAAAGCGTTTGACGCTGCACCCCTGACAGCCATATTTCGCAAACAACGATTCCTCATACTGTTTATGAGGTCTTGTAGATTAATCATCACTTCTCAACAAGAGCTGTTCTCAGGTGTTGAAATGAAGTATTCTGGCAAGCTCCAATGTGTCTTTTAAAAGTTTCCCAAGCATGCTAAATGGGATTTAGGTAAGAGAATCTAGGTGGTCATCTCATTCGCCGAATGTCAATGATATTCGGCGAATGAGGTGGGTACCCAGACCCCTTTAGGCATTATCGACCAAATGTTCTTAAGGGGATTAAGCATTATCGTCCAAAAGAACAAAATTGACCAAATGTTCTTAACGGAAAAATAAATGGGGTTTGGCGTTATCGTCCATTAGAAAAAAATCGACTAAATGTTCTTGATGTGGTTAGGCATTATCTTCCATAAGAACAAAACCAACCAAATGTTCTTGATTGGGTTAGGTATTATTTTCCATAAGAACAAAATCGACCAAATGTTCCTGATGGAGTTAAGCTTTATCTCCCATAAGAGTAAAATCGACCAAATGTTGTTGAAGTGGTTAGGCATTATCGTCCATAAGAACAAAATCCACCAAATGTTCTTGACTGAGTTAGGCATTGTCGTCCGTAAAAATAAAATCGACCAAATGTTCTTGATGGGGTGAGGCATTATCGTCCATAAGAACTAAAATCGACGTTCTTAACGGATAAATAAATGGGTTTGGCGTTATCGTCCATTAGAACAAAATCGACAAAATGTTCTTAATGGGGTTAGGCATTATCTTCCATAAGTACAAAATCGACAAAATGTTCTGGATTGTGTTAGGCATTATCGTCCATAAGAATAAAATCGACCAAATGTTCCTGATGGGGTTACGCATTATCGTCGATAGGAACAAAATCGACAAAATGTTCTTAATGGGGTTAGGCATTATCTTCCATAAGAACAAAATCGACAAAATGTTCTTAATGGGGTTAGGCATTATCTTCCATAAGAAGAAAATCGACAAAATGTTCTGGATTGTGTTAAGCATTATCGTCCATAAGAATAAAATCGACCAAATGTTCTTGATGGGGTTAGGAATTATCTTCCATAAAAACAAAATCAGTGCCGACGGCTTGCCTGACATATAGGTTCAGGATATGGGCTCTGTACTTGAGGGCCATACCTGAGTGACCCTGAAAGATGTGCACGTCTGTGAGTACATTAGTCATGATTCCTGCCCTGAACATCACGCCACCTATACCAGAGTAGTCCCTTCCTATGATGTCAGAGGGACTATTACGGTATTTGCCAGCTACCAATACCCGTTTTCGACACCACGGTACCTTTATTCAAAAAGAAAACTCCCCATCTAATCGCCGCCCTTTTGCGAAGAACTTGTTCGAGGAGCATTCCAGTAAGTTCGCAGCCATCGAAAGACTCTCTCCTAATATGAACCCAATTGAACATCTGTTGAAGGAAGAAAGGCAGTGCCTTCAACCCCTAAACCTGCCACTGCAACACTCCTCGCTTTTCGGACGGATAATCTGGAATATCATGACGAAAAATGGTGTCCACACTATATTAGGTGTATGATCCAGCGTAATATAATATGATAGGCTTCTGTTAAACATTTTATACGTTCAATTCTCTCATTTCCTTTTAAAAATTTTCATAAAACATTTTGAAACTGAAACACACAAAAATGTTTACCTTACCTTTTACAGCTAGGATGTAGATGTGACATGTGCTTGAAATGTTGGATTCCAGATAATCAACATCATTTTGAAAAGTTTCAGTTCACCTTTACTGCTTCTACAAAACACAAAAGAAATATGTGTTTAATATTAAACTCGAGCCTGAGTTCTGTCATATCAACCTTCTTCATTCAATAATTTTTGCACATGAAAAGCATTTAATAATTGACATAGGTACTGAGCATACATTACAAAATTTGTGATTTCAGAAATTATTGTTTTTCACTTCATTTCAATTTAAATGTCAGTTAACTTACACTTAATCTGCTAAATCCTTATTATTCTAATTCGCATCGTTGCTTGAAAATTTCGTAACTGTGATATTTGTTTTCCATTGACTAGTCAAAACCGCCATGTTCAAGAATGCTGCAGAGAAACATTACTTACGAGTCAAATATACAGTTTTATTGAATCAAAGGTGCACCACAAAATAAATAACTAAACACCCGCTGCACGCAACGGTAGTCAACTGTTTACAGATACCACGTAGTTTCAACTTGACATAACGTTCACTGCTTATACTCGCTATATAACGAATGTGATCCATCTAGATCTCTAGTCATGTATCTCGTCATTCGCTCTACATCTAACAGATAGCATAACGTAAAATAATATGAGCTCTCTCTGTGGTAGTCAAAACATAGCTCTCTGAAGATCAGCCCTCAAATTGCTTTATTTACCTTTGACTAAACTCTGATCCACTGTCACGATGCCAACTTTGTAAAGCTCGTAGGGAAAACCGAAATTCTCATAAGAACACGAAAACTCAAGAGTAAGTTTAAATTAGAGGTATTCGTTATAAGTAAATGAAGTGCCGACGAAAAATATACAACTTTGATGAAATAGCAGACCATGTAGATCATACTGAATCTAAGTTTCCGACGACGGGAAAATACGAATGGGCAATGTGGGTTACAATAAAGCTTGACAAATCATAGTAGTTATTCCTCCGCTACCTTCTGAAATGCGGCCTAGGTCCGAATCCAGAGTGAGACTAGAGTGGCCTGTTATTCCCAAGCTTCAAGAAAATACGTCACCAGCGCCGAATTTATTTGATACCTGTATAAAAGTAGACCACGATTTTCTTGAGTAAGTTCCTCACTAGGCGCATGGGTTCACAGAAATGATTCCAATAATTAGTTGTCTTACGTCGTCTGAAGAAAACAAAAATCTTCCTTATTTCAGTAATGCCAAAATTAGAAAGTCGGATCAATACTGTTTCTCAAACAAGAACAGTTTATATTTCGAAAGCGCGTCTTTAGTGCTGAAGTTGTTTGAAGGCAATTGTCTATTTATGGAAAAATTAACGGTACTAACATAATATATTCGCATTGTTTTTACTGAAATCACAAATAATGACAATGCCATTGATTACACGCTTCCGAAAATTGAAATATATCTTCTTACGTATAATTTAATCTCTTGCAGTTTTAGTTAATAGTCACTAGAACGTTAAAACTTCCACTGCAATGACTACCTACCGCACACAAATGTACGAAATACTAAGAAATGTCATTTATTGCTTTTCGTTGCCAGCACGTTTATTCGCAACTTGCTGTAATGAACAATTAACACTTACCACACTGATTAGAACAGACTTTCAACACACTAGAAGGTTTATAAGAAGTTACAATCGTAAATCAGGGAATATGGAGATTACATATGCAGTGCAAATCTTATGTCACACGGGGTGTAGCTTTTTGTTTACACTATAACTTACTGTTTCTTGTTGCCAAAATGTATTAAGAAACTTAAAGGTTCTGATGTGGCATTCAGAGTTAAATTATACGCCAGAGGTAAGAAATGTTAGGCATTTACACTGCCTTACCACTGATATACTGATGCCAACAATCATTATTTAACATTGTGTGCTGAAACCGTTGGTCTTTGTGACAAACAGTTCATTAGCTTTTGTAAATGTCCGCCCATGTGTTCTGCCATCGCCCTTCGAGACAAAGATAATTTTAGCTTTGAGATTGGGAGCAACCTCTTCATCATTAGACGATTCAGTTCGCCTTAGAGATGCTCTGTGAGGTTCACGTCACGACCGTGTAGTCCAAAATTCTACTGCCAATCTGTAACAACATCAGCAGTATGACATGGTCCGATGCCTTACTGACAGAGTTATAGGCCATTTTCAGAGTACTGCTACACCGCTAGAGATTCTCTGTGAGGTTCACGTCTGGACTGGATAGTCCAAATTTCTACTGCCATATCCTGAAGCCAATCTGTAACAACGTGAGCAGTATGACATGGTCCGTTGCCTTACTGACAGAATTACAGGCTGATCTCAGAGTATTGCCTCATCGCTAGACATTCTCTGTGACGTTTGCTTTCGGACTAGATAGTCCTAATTTCTACTGCCATATCTTCAAGCCAATTTGTAACAACGTGAGCAGTATGGCATAGTCTGTTGCAAGCCAATCTGTAACAACGTGAGCAGTATGCCATGGTCCGTTTTTTTTTTTTTTTTTTTTTTTTTTTGGAGGTTTAACGACCACCGTGAGCAACTCAAACGGGCTATAAGCAGTCGCCCGTCCCTAATTTAGGGTCACTGGTTCCAGGGAAGGGAGAGAGCCAGTGCCGTAAGACAAACACAACATCCATGCCTGACCGGGATTCGAACCCGGACCCCTTACGGACGAATGATCAGAGGCCAACGCCTTAGACCACTGCGCCACCGGGGCGGCCATGGTCCGTTGCTTTACTGACAGAGTTATAGGCCTTTCTCAGAGTATTGCCTCATCGCTAGACATTCTCTGTGACGTTTGCGTTCGGACTAGACAGTCCTAATTTCTACTACCATATCTTCAAGCCAATTTGTAACAACGTGAGCAGTATGTCATGGTCCGTTGCTTTACTGACAGAGTTATAGGCCTTTCTCAGAATACTGCCTCATCGGTCGACATTCTCTGTGAGGATCACGTTTGGACTGAACTGTCCAAATTTCTACTGCAATATCTAAAAGCCAATCTGTAGCAAATTGAGCAGTATGCATTGCTCCGTTTCCTTACTGATGGAGTTATAGGTCTTTCTCAGAGTGCTGCCACGTTGGTAGCGATTCACTGTGAGGTTCACGCCTGGACTGGGCAGTCCAAATTTCTACTGCCATTATCTTCAAGCCAATCTGTGAAAACGTAAGCAGCATGTCGTCGTCCGTTTTTTTTTATTTTTTTTTATTGGAGGTTTAACGACCACCGTGAGCAACTCAATGGGCTATAAGCAGTCGCCCGTCCCTAATTTAGGGTCACTGGCTCCAGGGAAGGGAGAGAGCCAGTGCCGTAAGACAAACGCAACATCCATGCCTGACGGGATTCGGACCTGGACCCCTTACGGACGAATGATCAGAGGCCAGCGCCTTAGACCACTGCGCCACCGGGGCGGCCGTCGTCCGTTGCCTTACTGACTGAGTTATAGGCCTTTCTCAGGGTAACGCCACATTGCTAGTATTACATATTGGTCCAGGACGTTTACGTAGCCGACAGTATTCATGGTTGTTATCCATAAAATGCCAATGAGCCCTACAGTCCAAGAGCGACGACGTACCTTAGACCACGCTAATCTTCTCAAGACATTTGTCGAAGTGATTAGTTGTTTCTGAAAGACTGCTCTACTGCAGTAACCAGTGTCGTATAGAACCCTACGCACTGTACTGGTGCTAACATCAGACATAGGGTTTTCAGGGATTGACACAATGTTGATTTACTTTCGGAGTTGAAATTTCATTGCAGAGCTCTCTGTTATCACGTTTTTGTGAGCTTCGGACGTCTACCGGGTCGTTTCTTTGTAGGTTCATCCTCAGTTCACTTCCATTTGTACATCACATTGCCGACGGTCGACATATGGTTCTCCAGACACGTTCGGTGCGACTGCTTTTGTGGCTTTCTATTATCACTGTGTGCTGGAAATCAGATAACTCTGTCGATAGAGGTATCTTGCACTCACAGTCGTGCTATTGTCTCATAATAACTCCACGATCATATTTATAGTTATGTCTGTGACGCGCTGCCTTCTTAGGACCTAGTTCACTATCCCTCAAGGGGTGTTAGAATGTTAAATATAGGACAGAATACGTTACAAACGGTTTAAGTAGAAATTATCCACTTTATTGCAGTTTCGTTCTACATGTGGTCCAATTTCTTCAGGAAAAAATGATGTTTCGTAAAATCTGCTTCACGTAGATTCTATAAGAGAATACCACATAGCTTTTGCTTATTACATATATGACTGTGAAAGCAAAGCGCATATAGTTCATAACAATAGGTACAACGCTTCTAGTTGTATATACCAAATGGAACATCCACTCATTTATAATTCTTACAGTATCGTCACCAAAAGCATTCAAGCTTACCGCTACATATATTTTCAGAATATGCTTTCTCTCAGAAGTTATTGTTCCTGCTTTGCATGACAACACCTTTCGCTCCCTCACTTCTGGTGAAGCGACGTCCTTTTAGGTGACCTTTCAACGGTGGGAAAAGGTGGAAATTGCATACAGTTTCACAGATTGGCCGTTCTTCTCATTTTTCTTTAAATGCAAGGGGAGCTTAATGTCGTACACATCCTACTATGCCGCAATACATCAGGGTAACATACAATACGCTGACGTGTGTGTTATGACTCTCCCTTCAACATCTTTTCGTATCGGTTTCACTGTACACACTCAGTTGATATGGGCTTTCTCCGAGCAGAGTTGAACAGAACCAAACCGAATGCAGGCGATAAATAGGCAGATAGCAGGTCTTCCGAACAATTCGATGAACATGGGTAAACTTGGCGATCTGAGTGACTTTGATCGTGTACGCATCGTCGGCACAAGACAGATGTATCATTCCATCGTCCAAGTGGTAAAACTCTAGGGTTCCCGAGGGCAACCACATTAAAGGTGTACCGCAAGCATACCAGCACCAAAATGGCAAGAGGTACCCAACCTAGTGCCATTGATAACCAGGTTCGAGGTTGACTGTTCAGACTGGTGCAGACCGACCGCTTACCAACGGCGACGTAAATCAGATCCAGTTTAAATTTCGGAGTCCCCAGCAAACGGTATGGCGCAAGCTACAGATCCGGGACTGCGGGAGGCGACGCCCTACTGATTTGCAAATGTTGAGTGCTCGTCATCGGATAACAAGCGTCGGCTGATGCCGGGAACACTAAAACTGGACCTACGCAAAATCCAATTTTCAGCAGTACCGAGCTGACAGGAGGGTGTGAATGTGGCTCCGTCGTCGCACGTGGTGCCTCTGTGATAGTTTAGGGAGTCTTCTCGTTGGACACATAAAGTCCCTTAGTGTGTATGAACAGATCGCTAACAGCTGCGCGCTTGCAGCATGTGCTGGCTGATCGTCCACACGCTTTCGTGGCTTTCGCGCATCCTGCGGCCGATAGTCTGTTTCAGCAGGAAAACGCCCAGCCAAACGAATCCCCAACCACCAAGGTATGGCTCCACGAACATTCATACGAGTTTGGGCCGATCCAATGGTCCTCCAACGATTAAAACCCTGTGAAAGCACTCTGGAATGCCATGAAGCGGAACATTGGATCCTGGACCGAAGTCTCGGGAGGGTAATGCTTCAAAACACATGGCTGCTGTTATTTCTGAAGGCGTCTATGCCTCGGTGTGTATAGGCTGTTATTCGCGCTAGAGGAAAACCAACAAGCTGTTAAGTACGTTTCTCTAATATTTTGGCCATTGAGAACTTTTTTTGTACAGGGTGTTTCAGCGTTCATAGGGTAATTTGCCGCATGTCGTACAGTGACGGCATGTATCTATCCGCACCCGATGACGCGGCGTTCTTATGTCAATGAGCTGCCATTTTGTTTTTTATTCGACATGGCGAGCTGGGCTGCTGAGCAATCGCGCTTTCACTGTTGAAACGCATCTCAAGAATAATGAATCTATAATTGCTACACAACGTCTATTCAGGTGACATTTCAAAGTGGGACATCATGGGAATGAACCAGATGGTCGCACTATTACAATGTAGGTAAGTTCCTTTAGATTAACAGCATCGGCTTGTAATCGTAAACCATTAGGTAACGAAAGGACTGTGCGGACACCGGAAAGGATTGAAAATGTTCGTGCTGCAATCTTGCGTAGCCCTAAAAGATCTGCTCGGCGACACTCTACAGCTTTGCACACTTCCGATCGTTCATTCAGGAAAATACTGCATGAGGATCTTCATTTTCACCCTTATAAGCTCCAAATTTTGCAAGAAATTAAGCCTCAAGATTTGGTTGAACGCGAACAGATTTGCACAACCATGCGTGATCTCCTTCGTTAAAATCCGCAGATGTTACACACCTTGATTATGTCAGATGAAGCACACTTCGAGTTATGTGGTTCGGTGAATAAACAAAATGTGCGTTATTGGAGTAATGTAAACCCGGGTCAACTGCACATCAAGCCCTTGCACAGCGCCCGTATCACTGTCTGGTGTGGAGTTGCTTACTTTGGAATTATCGGGCATTATTTTTTGAGGCCGATGAGGGTGTCGCTGTAACTGTCACCAGCGAACGTTATCTACGGGTGCTGCGAGACATCTTGCTGCCTCAATTACGAATGCTGAACCTGGATATGGACCGTTTATGGTTCAAACACGATGGGGCGACCGCGCACAATGCCCGCATATGCATGTATGTTTAACGACAGGCTTTTCCTCAGAGATCAATTTCTCGTTATGGTGGCATCCCTTGGCCGCCCCGATCTAACATGTGCTGATCTTTTCTTTTGGAGGTACCTCAAAGCAAGACGTCTTCCGAACACGTTATACCTACATATTGGAATTGAAGGGCCGTATCAGCGCTGCCGTCACCAATACCCCAGGCGATATGTTACGACGTATAATGGATTCCTTCCAACGCCGTTTGGAAGAATGTGTGGTGCAGCGGGGCCGCCATTTGACTGAGGTCATATTCAAATATTATCTGATCAATAGCATTCTTGTAACTACTACACAGATGGAAAAAAAAATCCCAACACCAAGAACGGGTTGTGTTAGATAAACGACAGTTGGTAGGCGGTGAGAGTACATCTGTAAGATGACGTCTATGCAACTTTGGCGCTCGGCGCATACGTGTGGCGCTAGTAGCGCCCCTCGGAACATGCAAAGCAGGTTTGATGTAAATACGTGCTGTAACGTTCGTGAGTGTTAGTTATCGTTGAGATTCGACGTAGGGTGTTGATGTTAGTCGAGAATGCCTTTAAGAAGACGAAGAAGCCATTATCAACAGCTCACGGAGTTTGAACGAGGTCGTGTAATAGGGCTACGAGAAGGTGGATTTTCTTTCCGCAATATTGCAGAACGACTTGGCAGGAATGTAGCCACTGTGCATGATTGTTGGCAGCGGTGGTCAAGGGAAGGTACTGCCTCAAGAAAACCGGGTTCAGGCCGGCCACGTGGCACTACTGAGAGGGAAGACCGCCGTGTACGGCGTATGGCCGTGGCACATGGTACCGCGTCTGCGGCAGCAATTCGAGCTGTAGTTGCCACCACAGTGACACAACGAACTGTTACAAATCTGTTACTTGAAGGACAGCTCCGAGCCAGACGCCCTGTAGCGTGCATTCCACTTACTCCAAACCACTGCCGTTTGCGGCGTCAGTGGTGTCAAGCTAGATCTCATTGAAGAACGGAGTGGAGATCTGTTGTGTTTTCTGATGAAAGCTGGTTCTGCCTGGGTGCCAGTGATGGCCGTGTGTTGGTTAGAAGGAGGCAACCAACCTGTCTGCGGCCGAGACACACTGGACCTACACCTGGAGTTATGGTCAGGGGAGCAATTCCCTATGACAGCAGGAGCACTCTCGTGGTTATCCCACGTATCCTGATGGCACAGTTGCACGTCGGTCTGGTGATTCAACCTGCTGTGCTGCCATTCATGAACAGCATTCCAGGGAGTGTTTTCCAACAAGTTAACGCTCGCCCGCATACCGCTGTTGTAACCCAACATGCTCTACAGAGTGTCGACATGTTGCCGTGGCCTGCTAGATCACCAGATCTTTCACCAATCGAGCACATATGGGACATCATTGGACGACAACTCCAGCGTCACCCCAACGAGCATTAACCGTCCCTGTATTGACCGACCAAGTGCAACAGGCATGGAACTCCATCCCACAAACTGACATCCAGCACCTGTACGACACAATGCATGAACGTTTGCTTGCTTGCATTCAACATTCTGGTGGTTACACCGGTTATTAATGTACCAGCATTTCACATTTAAAATGGCTCTTCTCGCGCTTACAATAAGCTTTGATCTTGAAACCTTAATCGATTAAATATGTTACCTATACAAATGTATTGCCGCCATTTCGTTCCTCTACAACTATTTTTTCGTGGTGTTGGGATTTTTTTCCGTCAGTGTATTTGATATAGATAGTAATAAATAAAAAAAACATTTCCTTGCTTACGGTGCGATTTTATAAATACGCTATCAACGCTGTCGCACCCTGTATTTCCATACATAAAATTAATCATAGTAAGGAGCATAAATATTCCCCATTGGTAGGGTATGAGAGCACAAATACAACACGGATGCAAGAATTTCGAGGAGATAGTGTCCCCTATTTCTCCCATGCAAAGTACATGATGCCGGATTTGTCGACTTTTATTCTTCCGTGATGAAAATAGTACCTTTTAAAAGTAAACCTTTTATGAGGGAAAAACGTTAAATATATTGGTTACAGATTCTCTAACAAGTTATGAAATGAAATTTGCACGGAAAAAAAATAGATGTAAGTAAAAATGAACGCATTGGAATTCATTCTGTGACCCATTCTCCCATCAGTAAAAAATGCAAGCTGTCAAACCATTCAAAGAAAAATCGCCTTTTAAATATAGCAGCTTTTTAATACTTTTCAATGGCAGACACGCCCTAGAGCACAGTCACAAGCAAATCGGATTTTATCGTCTTCAGAAATCCGCGCTTAGAGCTTCTCCTCTAAATACCTATTTCCATGGAGTCTCTTATAAATTTATTTGAGTATATATGATGGTGTTTTTTTCCTTTACAATATCTGCACTAAAAAGCTCTCTGACTCAATAAAATTACTCTGCTATTGCGTTGATCTTCAAAAAGCGTCTTTGTGCATCTCACAAAATATTTTTTTTCTAAAACAAAATACAGAAATAACCACACGGTCTGTTGCCTTGTCTTTTTTTCACGCACACAAAGATGGCTGTAAATATTAGGTTCCATTCATCCACTAACATCAATTACGCTAATGTTTTCTGGAAAAAATAGGTCCTTATCTGTTACCGAGCAGGGATGTGAAATCTCAGCCAGGCACAAATCACTAAAAAAGTGGGCACAAAGAAAAAATATTTATTAGCCTGATCACAGAAAGAAATATGAATTATTCTACTCCGAAATATTGACCCTACACTGAGCATGTCATATAGAAATCGTGTCTTTCAAAAATACTGAAATATAGCTGTTTGCATAAGAGATATACACTGAACAGCAATTGAATTAGAGACAGCTAGCGTTATGCAAATGTGGCGCTGGGGGCGGCCCTGTAAACGGAAACGACATGACGTATGCAGCGATCCGACAATATAAGGAGTGACGCGACGGGAATCAGTAAGCGTCGGACGCAGTATGGGTAAGACGAAGGATCAAAGCGCATTTGATCGTGGACAAATTGTCGGGGCCCGTCGAATGGGTAATTCTATCTCGGAAGTCGTGCAGGCACTGAGATTTTCACGAGCCACTGTGTCACGGGTGCACCGTGAGTACATCGAATCCGGTAAAACCATCCCCGCAAGGGCCAACTGCCGTGGACAACAGCGTGTAGATGAGCGGGGTCATCGTCGCCTAGCTCGCATTGTAACAGCGGATAGACGGGCCACAATGCAAGAAATCACTCTGCAATTTAACGATGGTGCACAAAAACGTGTAAGCAGCCACACCATCCAGAACCATCTCCTCGCTATGGGGTACAGAAGCCATCGTCCCATGAGGATACCGCAGAACCGTACATCACAGGGTGCAAAGATTAGAATGGGAGCAGGAACATCGCCACTGGACTCTAGACATGTGGAAAAATGTTGCCTGGACTGATGAGTCGAGATTCACGTTGGTACATGCGGATGGAAGGATACGAGTACGGCGCAAACACATGAAGCGATGAATCCTTCTTGCCAACAGGGTACTCTTCAAGCTGGTGGGGTTGGCATTCACGTCTGGGGACCGTTTAAGTGGAATGAAATGTGACCCGTGGTACGTGTGACATCGTCACTCACAGGTCAACGTTACCGGGATATCCTGGACGACCAGTTGCTCCCGTTTATGTGTCCCCAACATCCCACTGGAGACCTCATCCTGCAACAAGACAATGCAGCTCCCGAATTGTATCCGAATGGTTGGATGAACACTCCACCGACGTGACTTCGCTTTCTTGGCCAGCTAGGTCACCTGACCTCAATCCCATCGAGCACATATGGGATGCCATCGAGAGAGATGTTCGAGGCTCTGACCCCTCTATCAAATCTTCGTGAACTGTGGGAGCTTGTTCATGGGTCGTGTGTTCGTATGGCTTCCCAACGCTTCCGGTGTCTTGTCGAGTTCATGCCGAGACGAATCGCCGCGTGTCTTCTGGGCGAAAGGTGGTTCTACACGTTACTAGACAGGTATCTCTAATTCAATTGCTCTTCAGTGTAATCTGTAAAGCGCTACCTTTTCTTTCTCTTTTTAACTTCGTCGCCTCTGTGAAGTAATACTGAGGTGAGTGACGCAAAAGTCAAAACAGTAAGTTGCAGAGATACGTTTTGCCAATTGAACAGCCACTCTGGAGACAGAAGATGTGGGTTCGAATCCCATTACACGCAAAACGGGCTTTTCTTTGCATAATTGCTTCCACCCTGACATTTAAATTTATCTTCTTCTTCAATCATTCCTTGTTTTTGTTCGATGAAGATCTGCCTGAATTTTTTCATGTCGTTATGCAATCAGCTTTTTTCTTTCATTTGATTTTCGCATTACTGTTAGCGCGTCATCTATTTTTCTCCACGCCGATTAGTCCGTTGCTTCCTTCGTCGAGTTTGCTTTTTCTAATCCATTTAATTTCACCATTTCATTTCATTCATTCATTCCTTTACCGCTTTATGCCATGTCAATCCTTCTTTAGCTTTCTCTTTTTCATTCATTGCCTTCAGGACTTTTCCGTAGTTCATTTCTTTTAAAATAAGTTCTTCGTCGGCTATTATTTGTCAACTATGAAATGGAAGCATTTTCATTTTGTACAATGTCGCGCGGTTTTTCGCAGTCTTTTATATAATCCACACCAGCAATCTTTGTTGATTCATCATTTCATAAGATCTTTATACACGATCGAGTTACATTATTACACTTCCGTAGATCAAGATGAGCACGTCTCAAGTTTCTCACACGTCACCTACGCATAGTCTGTCACCATCTTAAAACCGATATGCGGCTATTCGTTTTGTGGAAAGCAAAAGAAAGTTCTCTTAGTTTTGGAGCAACTAATGCATTTCTTGCGAAATGAAATGTGGCTCTTCCGTACGTGAAACTAGAATAGTAAATGTCACGAACCAAGTCAAAGAGCGGTAGGGCGGGAACCCGCATCGAGAGGTGAATAAATCACAAATGGATTTAAGTAACTGAATATCTAGTGTAGAGTGAATAAATTACCAAACGATTTAGAGGACCAAACACCAATCTAGGTTGGAAAAACCACAAACAAATTTAAAAAGCTGAAGAGCGGAATACCAGCTTCAGGTGAGGGTAAATAAGTCACTATCCAGGTTAAAGGATTGAAGATCAGAACAGAAGTCCTGGTGAGGATGAAAATGGTACTCAATAAGATTTCAGTCTTCCGAAAAACTTTGACAATCGAATCCTTGTATGACTGATTACTACTTCTATTTTGACGTAGGACTACGTCTAACTCCACGGACAGCATGGCGACAACCACCGACTGCCTGTGACAAAACTAGGTTCAAATTAAAATTATGATAGCGTTAAAAACACGTGTCGCACACTAATCGTGTTAATATATTCGTAAACAGCGTGGAGTCCAATTCGCGTACCGCGCAATTCATAGTGCGCGTGACGCACCCCTCGCTCCCTGTGCTCGGGGGAGGTGATGCAATATATCTGGGTGTGCCGCCGCGTTTAACTCAGCCTATCTCGGCAACCTTGAGGCAAAACGACTGCGCGTGGTATCGTTCTAAAGCTCTCGACGAGATCTATTCAAATATACGAATAACATTTCAAAGTGGTTTGAACTGAGCATTTAAATAATTATTTTCTTGTGAATCAGAAAATATCGCGGTTTATCTGGACAACCGTGAGTTCAAAACGGCTGTGCATTGTAACGTTTTAAAGCTCTCGACGAGATTTATTCAAATATATAAAGAACATTATAGTTTGTATTAAATATTAAAAAAAATGTTTTCCTGTGAACGGGTTAACATTATTGACAATGTCGAAAAATTCGAAGAATGAACGAAGTAAAAGTGGAGAAAATCGAAACGAGAGGCAAGAACAAGTGATGAGGAATGTAAGAAGCCCGAGAAGACGGAGCACCACGTTGGGTAATTCGTGTATCGATCTGCTTTGTGTTCGCAAAGTATCCACCATTATTTGTGAAAATAATGTAAGCTACTTTTCATACCATGGACCTGTGTTGGATATAAAAAAAATTAAATAAACGCTTTGAAACCACACTCGACAAGCCCATTTCAACTCTCCGATTTGCAAGTTGTAGTCCTACGTTCCACACTGACGGCTCAATATGAACTGAACCTACCTGTATTTTTTTCTGCGTAAACGAAAAGCGCAAACTACCTAATACCTTTCACATATTAGTGTCAGAAACACTGTTACTTCAAAGCTTTGAACAACCGTTTTGGAGTTTTAAACGAAGAAATGTCTTCTGTGAACAACAGCATTGTTACATATGCGTTTGATGTATTCAGGAAACATGCAAAGAGAGAAACAGAGTTTAACAAAACTTAGTTTCCGATTCAAAAAGCTCATTAAGTAAGCTTTGCTACTTTGATCAGATGTGGAATACATACACTCTTTCTGCCCACGTAACGAATAAAATGCGTCTAGTCCTTGCTTCAGCCGATGGTCGACATTCGGTGTTTGTTTATTTTTACCTCAGGCGCCGTAGAAAATGCTCCTAATTTGAATAATAGAGAAACCTTTTCCTTCTGTCACATACACTTTGCTCGACCAAGGAAAACAAATACAACGCTCTCACTTGAAAGTAAACTCTGAGATAAACACCCAGCCGAAATTATTCTTCTTTCTTCTGTTTGGAGATTTAACGACCTGCGTGAGCAATTCATTGATCTACAAGCAGTCGCCCGTCCCAAATTTTGGGCAGCTAGTTAGAGGGAAAGGAGGGAGCAAATGCCGTATGAAAAACACAGCATTCATGCCTCACCAGGGCGAATGCTTAGAAGGAAATTTCTCGTGCAGCTCGTTCACCTGGGATTTACAAAGACTCTTCCTGTCACTATTAAAAAACAGTCTATCAGTAGTATTTTGATCTCCGACCGGTTTTGCATTCGTAAAGCAACTGCATTTTCCTCATATTATATAGACTGAATTCGCGTACGATATTGATTTTTTATTTTTTTTGACAGGATTGATTCCTTGCATTCCCTGGAAACAGTAACCCCAAACCGGCCAAATTATTCTTAGAGTTATGTTCTCAATAAATCATTAAACATATAAAAAATACGTTGGCTGAGCG
This sequence comes from Macrothele yani, assembly GCA_039090855.1. Taxonomy (NCBI): domain Eukaryota; kingdom Metazoa; phylum Arthropoda; class Arachnida; order Araneae; family Macrothelidae; genus Macrothele; species Macrothele yani. Next base: position 162,269,104 of record CM077029.1, on the reverse strand, counting down.
ATGTGTAATGGAACACATGAACATCCTGAATATTAACTTTGGGAAAATATTCCTTGGACTTCCTATTAACCATAAATGTATAAATAAAATAGGCATCATTACCGTATTAGCAACTGCAAGTGTATTTTTCAAGGTAATTATCCTTTCAAGCATAAAGAGAAAACCGTTGATTGATTGTGTGGTATCTCCTGATGTCCGGAACGCAAGGATTTCCCCATCTTCATAATGCATCACGGATGTACCTCATTAAGCAGACGGAGCAAAGCGATCAACGCAAATATAAGGCAAGCACAGCAGGACTTCATGACAGTGCTCCTCATCAAACGAATCATGCTCCCATGAAGTTAAGTGTTTCAGCTGAAGCAACCTGTCGGAGAAGTTGCAGAATGACTACAATTGATCTAAGAGTTCTCTTCCCATTATGCGAGCTTCCGTTGCAGATAAAACCCGACACTTTACAAATGATTGTCTTCACCAATGCCACGGAGGAAAATCTAGTTAGCTCATCTCTTTAAGGAAACTAGTCGTCGAGTAGAATTCATCGTTAATGTACAGGGAATTGAAAAGGAACCGAAGTTGCTCGCAGAGTAGAGAGGAAGACGGGGCGGAGATCTTCCGTCTTCTGTACCAACAGGAGAAGAAAACAAATGAATTCTGTTAAACTCCTAATTAGCACTCCGTCAATTGATACTTAAAGTAAGCGGCTGCTATTCCTGTGTGATGCAAGTTACTGGAACAGGAACGTCTGGTATGGGAAGATCAAGAATGATGATTTTCGGATGTCTGATAAGCAACAACTCTCAATAAGATAAATGCATTCAAATGAATTTAATCGGGTACTATCCAATCGAGAAGTTTTAAAATTACGCACTGCAAAACCAGATTTAAAGTACTCCTGGAAATCCATCGGTATACACTATCTGTTCATCTAGAAATCAACTGATCTGACCACGTAGAAACAGATATAGGGAAAACACATGGAATACAGTTTTTCTGAAATGTGAAAGCAATATTCTGTCACTTACGAGATAGGGATTAGTACGCCAGTGTCGTGTGTTATATTGAAGATTCTAACTGTAAAGTGACTTCAAGAAAACAGGAAGTCCGCAAAATGGCATATTTACTAGGGAATCAGTAAATAAAGGAAGCAAGAAGAGAAATGGTAACGAGGAAGTTAAAATCAAATGGTGGAGAATAAAGGAAGTGGAACATAATTCAGCTTTCAAGGGCAGATTGATCAAAGAAATGAGGACAAAGGAGTTTCAAGCTGTTCAAGAAAGAGAATACTGGAATGGCAAGGGGCATAGACTCTGGGAGAAACTCTACAAACGCGCAGAGAAGACAAAGGAATCTTTTGGTCGAATGATGAAGCACTGTAGAGAAGAAAGCAGAAAACCCTAAGAGAGTATCACTAAAACACAGAAAAAAGTATATGAACTTGAAAAACAGCAAAAAATGGGCCATAAAGGCTCGAGATATTGAAAATCTTGTTTTCGAATGTAATCTTTATAAATCCGCTCACAAGATTGGAGGGTAGAAAAAAGATATTCGAAATTTCAAAAGCAAAAAGTAGTGCAACGGAGAAATCACTCACATTAGACAGACAGAAAAAGAAAGATGGTGACATGCTATTAAGAAATATGTAGGACATGGCCCGATGCTCTAACTAAAGGAAACTGAAGTTTAATAAAAGAAGTATGCTCACTAGAATCTTGGTAATTAAGATTTCTACTAAATAATTAGGAATCGAAAGTTTATTACCATAGTTTGCGCAAATGCGGAGGGGGAGGGGCATGTAGTATTTCAAAAGTAAAAATAAAGCAGAAGTATAATTACCCTTCAAAAGTAAAAGCAAAATGTTCCGGATTGCGAAAATTACCTCAACATATTTAAGTTCAATTCCATGAAGACATGGAAATACCTAAAAATTTGCATTTAATGGGAAAGGATTTCAGAAACGTAATGTTTGTCCTGAAGTAGCTCACTGAGAGTAGATATTTGGAAGATACAACTGAATGTGACAACTTTGCATACGGATAAATCAAATGACAGAATGTTTAGTGGTATGCAATTGTTCAAGAGAAAGGAAACTCCAGAGAATGTTTTCACCAGAAAAAAAAATCAGAGATTTCCCGACACATACCCGAAGTCGCGTCAGGCTTCGGACAAGACAATCAAAATGCAACAAACATCAGTGTAAACTATATACTGATTTGATATTAGGATAGCTGTAATAACAACACGAGTAAGCAAAGCAGGAAAACTTCAAGTAGAACCAAAATCAGAGTGTTAAAATCCAAAATAAATGATGAAAAAATACTGTAAATTTTGTCTTGAGCTGCTGTGCTCAAGTGTGTCCGTATGGAAAACTGCAAAACAGTGAGGCGGGCGTGGGATCGATTTTTCGTTTTCTATACCGTTTCCTATATTGTTTCTATGACGATGTATACTAAGAAATGTGGGCCATTGCAAAAGGTGTTCGGGAAAGACGACTTTATGATGAGGGGAGAACTCCACATCGGAAGGCTCTGTGGATTAAGTAGAAAAAACATTAGGTGTATATACTGTAAGATGAAAAACTGGTAATAAAATCCAAAACGCAATTTTTAAGATTAGTGAGGACTGAAGTACTGCACATTGCAGAAACAATGGGTTAATTAGGTAACAAACAAGTTGGTGAGAAAAAAAAATGTATGGAGGTTTCAAGAAGTGTCCAGAACATAATTGTGATAATAAAGACGTGCACCAGAGAAAATACGACGGGTAAGAAGAACGTAGTGGCATACCTATGCAGCTCTCAGGAGAGAGGAAGACTTAAGTTTTAGTGGACATTATTCAAACAAAGTTATGAAACAAAAGAATTTGAGAAATCAGAACTGAATTGTTAAGGACAGCGGTTCCGCAATGAATCAAAATAATGGTGTTAAAATATAAAAGAAGTGACAAAAAGAAATATTAAATTTCTGCCCAGAACTGCCGTGTTCTACTGTTTCCACATTGACAACCTCACCACAGTACAACGGGAATCGGACCCGCATATCCCGATTGTTTGAATGATTGCTTTGCAGTTTTTATTATTTATATGTTAATTTTTGAGAACAAGAGAGTGACAAGATGTAAAACTCAGGAATGGTGAATGTATGAGAGAAGAACGCAGCGCTGAAGCATAAAAGTTGAACGTACTGATATGACTATGCAGCAACAAGGAAAGGGGAAGACTTAAGATAAGGAGGAGTAATTGTACAAACCAAGATAAGAAACGGAAGAGAAAACTGAGTTGTGAAGGAAGATACGTATAAGAGTGTGAGCTGCTCCATACGACTTTTAGACTAATGATGCGCTAGTATTTTTGGTCTTTAAGCAGCATAAACTTTCGATTCATAATTCATTATAGTTCTTGTACATTATAAATGGACGACACTGGTTTTTGCAAGCGTTATTTTTCCTGACGCAATTAGGATATCCGCCAAATATTTTCAGAATGCGCGAATATGATTCTGTCTCGCGGAGACTTTATCATCAGTTCCTTTACAAGAACAGAGATACAATAAAGAGCAATTGAATCAGAGATACCTGTCTACTAACGTTTAGCACCACCTTTCGCCCTGATAACGGCGGCGATTCGTCTCGGCACAGGACTCGACAAGACACCGGAAGCGTTGGGAAGCCATACGGATCCACGACCCTTGAACAAGCTTCCACAGTTCACGAAGATTTGATGGAGGGGGTCAGAGCCTCGAACATCTCTCTCGATGGCACCCCAGATGTGCTCGATGGGATTGGGCTCAGGTGACCTAGCTGGTGAAGAAAGCAAGGTCATGTCGGTGGAGTGTTCATCCAACCATTCGGATACAATTCAGGAGCGATGACACGGTGGATTGTCTTATTGCAGGATGAGGTCCCCAGTGGGATGTTGAAGACGCACAAACGGGAGCAAATGGTCGTCCAGGATATCCCGGTAACATTGACCTGTGAAGGGCGATGTCACACGTACTAGGGGTCCCATTTCAGTTCACGTAAACAGTCCCCAGACGAGAATGTCATTTCCACCAGCTTGAAGAGTACCCTGTTGGCAAGAAAGATCCATCGCTCCATGTGGTTTGCGCAGTACTCGTATCCTTCCATCCGCATGTACCAACGTGAATCTCGACTCATCAGTCCAGGCAACATTTTCCCTCATGTCTAGGGTCCAGTAGCGATGTTCCCGCGCCCATGCTAATCTTTGTACCCTGTGATGTGCGGCCAGCAGCGGTACCCTCGTGGAACGATGGCTTCTGTACCCGATAGCGAGGAGATGATTCTGGATGGTGTGGCTGCTTACACGTTTTTGTGCACCAGCGTTAGAATACCGAATAATTTCTTGCACTGTGGCTCGTCTATCCGCTGTTACAATGCGAGCTAGGCGACGATGACCACGCTCATCCATACGCTGTTGTCCACGGCAGTTGGCCCCTGCAGGGATGGTTTAACCGGATTCGATGTACTCACGGTGCACCCGTGACACAGTGGTTCGTGAAAATCCCAGTGCCTGCAAGACTTCCGAGATGGAGTTATCCATTCGTCGGGCCCCGAAAATTTGCCCACGATCAAATGCGCTTATATCCTTCGTCTTACCCATACTGCGTCCGACGCTTACTGATTACCGTCGCATCACTCCTTATATTGTCGGATCGCTGCATACGTCATGTCGTTTCCGTTTACAGGGCCGCCCACAGCGCCACATTTGCATAACGCTAGCTGTCTCTAATTCAATTGTTCTTCAGTGTACATTCCCCATTTAAGCCACAGAATAGACAATGTTTAGTCTACGAAATGCGGGAAACGTGGTATCTGGTAGAAGGGCATTTTATTTAATTTACAGCTACGAAGCAAAGTGAATGCTGCATTTTTTCCTGAGCGAGGTTTTGATTTTGTTGTATTTCACCATACTTAATGCATTTGTTCAAGGAGTGGTAAGCGTTCTCATGTGTAAATTCTTTAAAAGAGACATGCATGCTTTTGCACTAGAGATTACGTAAATATTACTTCAAAGTTTGGCGCGAAAATTAAATACCCTTTTTCTCTTTATATTACAGTCCTAAGGTAACTGTAACAGGGAATTAAAAAAAACACAGATACACAACGCTACAAAAATTTAAGGTTAAAACCAAAATTTTTCTTAAAAATTGATCCAGTTTACTTTACTAAAAAATTTAATACCTTGTTAGCATTACCAAAACCAAATACATTTGGTCAGTTGTCCCTTCTACATAACAGCATGCATCTTTCCTGAATGGTTGGTTCTATTCACTGAACAGTCACATTTGCCTTTTTACTTATCGAATGCTAAAACTGGCATGTTACGTGCAAAGCATAACTACACAGTTACAATAATATTTCATTGAAATTCAGCAGCATTCTATTTGTTCTTATTATTAGGCAAATACCGTTCATACGTACTGATTCCTTTGCAGACACCGTACCAACTGCCAGAGATTATTTTTGACAACACAACTCACGAAACAAAATTCTGTAGTTTACAGCAAAAAAGGGTAATCCAAATTTAGTAAGCACCAAAGAATAATGGGTTCAAACATAGCTCCATCTGTGCATATGAAATTTTCTTTGTAATTAAGGGATGTTAATAGGTGCATTGTTTCGAATTAAAAGTAATTCTTAAAATCTAGGTCTAAACAAATAAAAAAAGAATTGTTCTGTAATATTAAATTTATACACTAAAATGTTTTCTGGTTTCCTTTCCAGCTTTTATTTGAAATGAGGTTTACTGCATAAAATAAAAAGAGTTACAATGTTCGCTTTCATAAAATAAATCATTTTCCTCCGCTCTTTTTCAATGCCTCCTACTCGTGAAATACTATCTTGACAAAGCAAAGCAACATTTCTTTGCGCCGAACCTTGATCCTTGTACAGGAAAAAGATTCTCTTAATATCCCCCTTGGGATCTGCAACGGCTTCATTCGTGATGAATTTGGAAACAGCGAAAGATATGCAGGCTAAGAATTACTATTCTCCAAATGAGTTTTGTTTAACGTTTTGTTCCGAGTCTCGTACAAATGGCTTCAATAACCTATAACGATATATCATATATTTTCTCTTATGGCGTATATGGCGGCGGTCGTTTGTGCCAAAGCTGCTGCTGCAATGACTGCATATGGAAGCAATAAATCTTAGCCAAGTGTCGACCTTAATTCGTAATACTGCCCTGTCGCTCAATGAAATACGCCTGGAAGTTTTTCCTGCCATCTTAGTACGATGGTTATTATCAATGCTTTATGGCTTAAAGGCTTTTCAGTTACGTAAATGTATAAGTTTAGTAAGATGCTGTGATGAAGAAGAAATCCGTTAATACAAAATCAATCATAATCATGCCAAATAAGATTACATTTTTTACAGAAATATTACCTCAAGTAATCCTAAATTTTTTGAGCGGAATTACTGGATTACTACGAAAACAAATGATACAAAAATACTCACCAGATTTTATTGCATGACTTAGAAAATCAAACTATTCGTACCAAGCTGAATGTGACTATAAATTTAGTTTTATTCTTTATTAATGTTTGCTCTAGGAAATCTTTAGATGTGAATAATTTCCTTACGCTATGTTCGCAAGAAAACGTCTAGTGATCAGTAAATATACTGTAGGATGCGTTACTTTCCTTATTTTGTTCAGAGGTTAGTTTGCATTTTTAAACATCATGATAGTGTTTTTTAAGTTATGTTCATTAAATTCGATGCCAGTAGAAAACCACTAGAATTCATATATTTGAGAAATGAATTTCTCCGAAAAATAATTCTTTATTTAAACATGGTATGTTTTAATGCTGACGTGCTTTCGCACACATCCACATCCTACTGCACCAGTTTGGATGACCATGCGCTTCCTACGTTGTGGCATTTTTACGGGGTGGACCCATGTTACTTTCAGGATGACAATGCCACCTGTCATGTTGCGAGGTCCACCATGGCTTGGTATGGTGACAATGGGGTTAATGGAACGGACTGGCCTGCGCAGAGCCCGGACCTTAGCCCTATCGAACACCTCTGGGGCGAGTTGGAACGTCGAATTAAGGGGTGCCCCCACCTTCCGAAATCGGTGGAGGAACTGACCTGTCTTCTCAAAGCCGTGTGGAAGAAAATATCGCTAGCCGTCGTACAACACCTGGTTGAGAGTATGCCCCGGAGGGTCGTAGCTTTAATCACCGCTCGTGGAGGCTCCACCAACTATTGAAGGTCAATAAACTTCGTTTTCCTTTGCTATCACAGGTGTCCAATTACTTGTTGGTAGATAGTGTATTTCAATCACTGAATTTGTGACCAACATCTTACCCTGGATGTGAGAAAAGGTCGTAAGACGCTACAATTAGGCAGGAACAGCTTTGACTGGCGCAAATCTGACGGTAATCAGATAAATATGTTCAGTTGCTTGGAATTTCCTGGTCCTCGGTAGTGTAATGACTAGCATGCTCGACCGAAAATCGGGAGGTGCGGTTTCGATTCCCGTTTCAGGACAGGGCAATTTTTCAAGTTTTCTGAATGAAGTAAATACATGAATAACAGTGAAAATGTGTCAATAATTAGTGGAATATTCCTCTAGCCATGATTTGATTATTGTGAATGTGTGCGGAGGCACGTCAGCACCACTAGGGTTGTGGTATCCTTGAATGGTTTCATGTAATTTCTTCGTAATATTTAAGACAACGGATAAATGAATTCAATTAAAATACGTTCTGTAGTTTCTATGGTGTGCACATTAAATCAATTGTTAGCTTCAGGGCATTCAGGAGAGTATTAACTACTGAATTATTGGCTGGCTGATATGATTTGAATTGATGCCTTGATTACCTTTTCTGGGATACAGTGGCACATTATTTGGTCTTGTTGATTTGGTTTGTTTTTTTGCTGCATGATTGTTTAATGTGCTGTACAGATATTCGTGGGATGTGTATTTTCCTGTTGCATTGGTTTGGTGTATATATATAAATGTCCTAACTAAATCCTCCATTGTTGTTTTATACTTTGCTTATCAGTGGTTATGTTGGCATGTGTTAAGATTACTACGTATTGTAACTGTACTGGCTATATGTCACCTAAGTTTTAATTCCAGTTGATTATCATCATGTATTCCTTAACTTACCTGTACTATTATGATGATTCGTGTCTCACTGTGAATTTCTGTGCACTGTGTTCTTGGCCTGTCACATATTTTTTGGGGACCGGGGGCTCGTCAGGCTTTTTCTTTAAAGCCTTTTTCCCTGGCTCCATGTCATCTACATATAGGGCTATGTGTAGAGATAGATTATTCTTTTACGTTTCTTAACATCTACTTCATATCATCATCATCATCATCATTGTCCACCATTATCAATCCACTGCTGGACGAAGGTCTCCCCAAGTTTCCTCCACAACGGTCTGTCTTGTGCCAGTCTCCTCCATGTCACCCCTGCATACTTTCGAATTTCATCCACCCATCTCCCATGCGGTCTTCTTCTGGGTCTTTTCCTGTCCCTTGGAATCCAATCTAAAATTTCGGCTGTCCATCGATGATCTGTCCTTCTGGCAGTATGTCCAGCCCATTGCCATTTCAGGGATTTAACTCTGATCATGATGTCTTCCACTCTTTTCATTTTTCGGATCCACGAGTTCCTCTTCTTATCCCTTCCGGAGTACCACAAGCATGCACCTCTCCATGCTGCTTTGAGTTGTCTGCAGCCTTTGTATGTCTCTTTTAGTTAAGGTCCACGTCTCTGCCCCATACGTAAGCACTGGAAGGATGCATTGATCAAACACTTTTCTTTTAAGACATAATGGCATATTGCTCTTGAAAATTATGCTGTTTCTTCCAAAAGCTCTCCAGGCAAGTTTTGTACGCCGATTAATTTCTTCATCAAAGTGACCCTCACTTGATATCTGCTGTCCAAGATAAACGTACGTGTCTGTTATCTCCAGCTTTTCTCCATCAATCGATAAATCTTCATTTCTTGTAAAAGCATTGAACATCACTTTTGTCTTCTGAAAGTTCATTTTTAATCCCACTTCTTTACTCTTGTCAGCAAGTTCCTGGATCATACTCTGCAGCTCTGATGGGGTAGTTGGAAAAATGACTACGTCATCAGCAAAACGAAGGTGGGTTAGATAATCTCCATTAATCTTTATCCCTTTGTTTTCCCAGCTCAGCGACTGAAAAACACCCTCCAATGTGGCATTAAAGAGCTTCGGAGATATGGTGTCACCTTGTCTCACTCCCTTTCCAATTTTTATGTGTGCTGTATTTTCAAACAGCCGAATCTTTGCACTTGCATTTTCATAGATGTTACTAATAATATTAATGTATGCATCTTCAATACCGCAGGTTTTCAGAGCCATTGTAACTGCTGATGGTTTCACCGAATCAAAGGCTTTTTCATAATCGATAAAAGCCATGCACAATGGAAGTTCATATTCCCTCGCTCTTTCAATTAGTTCTCTCAGTACGTGGATAGTTCTCTCAGTACGTGGATAATACAATTATTTCTACTTCATATACTTTGGTTTAATTGTGCAAGCTCTTATATTGTAATTAATGGAATGTTTATTGTAATTGTGTTTTAACATACTACGGATACATTACTGAAACTTCATTTTCTTTTGTTTAACTACTTAGCACAGATTTACTGTAATATTGTATTGCTGTGTGGAATTCTGTCATGTATGGTATTGCTATGATGAAAGGCAGAATATTCAATAAATTCAATTCAGTGGTGTCCAAAACCTAAGGACGTACTACATTTTTACTTTTGCAAGAAAAACAATACATTACCGCAACCAAATGGGGAAATAATTGTATTGCCAGCATACGAAAACATGAAAAAACGCAAATAATTGTTTATAAATGACGCGCAAATTACATTTCCGAAGGATACAGTTGGGCAACGGATGCCCAGGGCTTACCAATAACCACGCGGAGAGAAATTTCAGTATTAAATATGTCCACCCCGAACTGCGGCGCAGCTCTTAACAAAGTCGTGGTATGCTAAGCACCAAGTGATCTAGGAATTCCTGAGGCAAATTGGCCCATTCCTCCCTCACAACACAAGAGGCCCTTCTTGTTTTCTGGAGGAGGGTTTGGAGCACCAATGCTTGTTCGAATTCGGGTAATTATTGTACACATAAGTATTTCTTAATTTCTAATTATCATTAAGAAAATAGGACTAATCTAATTATCTCTTAAAAACACGTAACGGACAACTAGCCTCCTGAAAAACGGTCATAGCAAAACTGGCAACCAGAAATGTTGACCATAAAAATATTGTGGGGTCGTACAAAATTGCACTTTTGATTTTTACCTGTTATATTCTCAGAAAATCTCGGTCTTCTGACCTCAAACATTGATTAAAAAGCCCTAGACTTTGATCTTTTTAAAAGTTCACAATCCACGAAGCTAATATTCGTGAGGCTTACATAAAAAATCAAGTTAATAATCTTCACTTAAACTGAGGCACAAAATACTTATTATACGTCCCTGGTTTGTGGCTGAGTAAAACTGCAGCATTATTAAAGTGACTTGTCATTAAAACTTTATATAAGTATGTGTACGCATGATTAAAATTTTCCAAACAGTTCCAGGTCTAGAGCCTTTTAATTCATGTTAGAAATCAAAAGATTAACCTGCAGTAAATTTTTATACGATCGTCTAACGTTTTGTGATTACTTTTCTGAACCCGCAAAACAATTCTGCAGATCCTACAATAAAATCCACAGTGTCAGATAAACTGGCTCTTCGGTTAAACGATCTTTCGATGAAATGACCCTTTGGCTATGTGTACCTTTCGCTGAAATAAACATTTCGAACGAGTAACCCTTCGGTAAAAATGCACCTGTCGGAAGAAGAAGAATTCCAGTTCCGAGTCGCTGCGGAGAACGAGCCAATAGAAAGCGCTATCATTCTAACGTGTAAAGAGAGAAGAAGAAGTTGCTAGAAGTGAACTCGAGATAGAAATCAAAATGCAAACAACGCCTGTGTATTCTAATTTTCGATTTATAGCTAGTGTGTGTGGTCGCGTAAGTCTGTGAAAATATATGTTCGATCTTATTGTGAGATGAGTGAATCGTTGTGTCGACTTCGGATTTATTCGAATGAATGTAGGTGCTGTGTGAAGGATATCCAACGACGATTTTGAAAGTGATGTTGTCTGCTGGTTTAATCGCCCTCGACCCCCGGGATATACAAGAGTCATAGTTCATAATATCGGATGGCAGATAAGAAGTCCTTTTTTCTTGAATTCTGCTCAGGCCTGATTCAAATGAACTTATGACGTAAAAGCACCTTTGATATTGTAACTTTTCGTAAAATGATCTTTGGGTCATGTGAAAGGTAACCGATAGTGAATTCTGTCTTATACAACTACCACGTCAGAGACTAAATCTGTTTGTAAGGCTATGATGAGACATTTTGACGACAGCAAATGCAAAATGCGATTGATAACATTGTGCTACATAAGCAATCACTCCATAAGTGACATTTCACCGGCACCGAATTCCCTTAGGTCGACGGTTGGTGATGTTTTATGCAAATATAACAGCAAACTAGAGTTGAATCTTCAAAGAAAAGGCCTTATAAAGAATGAAAGTTAACAGAACGTGACGTGACCGGATAGCTCCGCAAAGGACCATCCCCTCAGAACGTACATCAACACTATTGCAAGTTAAGCAAGCCTGGTGTGAGGCTATTGGGACTAATGTTAGCATCAGTACAATGAAAAAGACTCTGCGCAACATAGGTCACCATTGTCAAGCATTCAACCATAAACCGCTAATCACTTTCGTTAATACCATGCGCCGATTATCGTGATGAAAAAGATGTCGATCTTGAACTGAAGAGCAATGAGAAATTATGTTTTGGACTGTCGTATCACGGCTTCTGATTTTAGTACATTGCTGTGGTGGACGCCAACAGAAAGGTATTTTCCGGAGTGCATGGTCCGAACAGAGAAGTGTGGTGGAGGCAACGAGATAGTATGAAGCTCGTCTTCGTGGTTCACTTGGGGCCCACGAGTCGTTTGGTCAGAACCATGAATGCTGAGCTCTGATTAGCAGTCTTGGACAATTATGTGGTACCAATGTTGTGGCAATAAGGCACATGCCTTCATCAGCAAGACAGTGCTACATTAATGTTAACTCGCTGCTCAAGAAACACCATTTTTCATCAATCGCAGTTTCCTAAGTTACTCATAATACCAGGATATACCGCAGCGAGCGGTGACTTAGATGGGCGAAACCAATTTATCTGTGAGGGGGATAATGTCGTAAAGTAATATAATAATCACCGTGGGTATGCGATACACGTACGTCACCGTACAAACGCAGTCCGGGAAATTGTGGATCGTATGTACGTTTTGTTTTACACCGATGAGCAATTACAATATGACCACCTACCTAATAAACTGTAGGACAACTATTAACCAGAAAAACAGCGGCAACTCCGCGAGGCATCAATTCTATGAGGTGGCGATAGGTGTCCTGGTGTATCTGGTCCCACGATGTCAACAGAAGCTCCTCAAGTTCCGAACATTTCGGGGTAGTGGGGATTTAGCGAGGACCCGCTTTTTAAAGTCGAACCACAAATGTTCCATTGGGTTCATGACAGGTGAAATTGGAGGTCAGGGCATTAACAGAGAGTCACCAGCATGTTCTTTTTTTTTTTTTTTTTTTTTTTTGGATTGGAGGTTTAACGACCACCGTGAGCAACTCAACGGGCTATAAGCAGTTGCCCGTCCCTAATTAGGGTCACTGGTTCCAGGGAAGGGAGAGAGCCAGTGCCGTAAGACAAACACAACATTCATGCCTCACCGGGATTCGAACCCGGACCTCTTTCGGACGAATGATCGGAGGCCATCGCTTAGACCACTGCGCCACCGGGCCGGCCCAGCATGTTCCTCGAGCCACTACCTAACGATTCTGGCAGTGTGGCATGGCGCATTATCCTGTTGATAAGGCCAACACCAGCAGGGAACACAGTTGCCATGAATGGGTGAACTTGGTCCGCAACGATGTTCAGATACCTGACAGCTGTAAGGGATTGTGATATTGGGATAATGGGGCCTAAACTGTCCCAGAAAAACATCGTTTACAGCATAACACCGCCGCCGCCGGCCTGATTCCACCCAATTGAGCATCCAGGTGCCACAGCCGCCATTGGTAATCAGCGTATCCACATTCGGCCGTCTACATGGTGCACCAGGAATCTTGATTCGTTAGATTCAGCCACTTTCTTCCAAACATCCACTGTCCAATCTCGATTATCTTGGGCCCATTTCATACGCTGTTGGAGATGAGGTATAGTGAGAATGGGGACCCTGCTGGATCTTCGGCTACGTAGACACATGCGCAGAAGGCTGCGATAAACTGCGTGCTGTGACACATTGTCCTGATCACCGCTGTTATAAATGCGGGTGATTTGTCGCACTGTGGCAGTGCGGTCGCTGTGAACAATGCCCGACAATCCCCGCTTCCCTCTGGCATCCGTGAGCTACAGACGACACACAGCTGTATGACGGTTCGTCGCTTGACCATCTGTGCACCACTTTTCATACGTACTCACTGCAGCGGCACGTGAACCCACCCACAAGCAGCGCCGTTTTCGAGATCGTATTTCCAAAGGGCCGTGCAGTTACAATTAGTCCTTTATCAAACTCAGATAAATCTTGAGCTTTTCCCATTCTGACTCTGAACACTCTACTAACCGAAAGCCGGTACTCGGGTTATATATGTACTGCTCTGTGAACTTCACCTGCACCACCGTTCGGTCTCCAGACGCGCTCATTTCTCTAGGCTCTGGGTGATTATAATGTAATGGCTCATCGATGTATATCTCTGTCTCTAAAATTATGTTTGAAAAATTCATTTCCGCATGAGAAATATTATATTCACCTAATGACGAATTCGTTACATCAAGCTAAGGATGAAAGCTTGGTTAGATTCCCTAATGTTATAACTATCCATGACCGACGAAACTACGTAATCCTTTATGTAATGAACCGTATCGCTGCTAACCTTGCTTGGTTTTGATCAGCAAAGGAATTTGGGTAATTATTAATTAAAAACATCCTGTCGTGTTATTTTTTACTTGCAACTTAAAGTTTTAAACTTCTTTACTTTAGATAGAAGAGCGTGAAAAGCAAAATCTATTTCGAGAGCATGCCAAGTAGGCTTTACATTTTGAGATCAGAGAGGCCCTTTCGAAGAGAAAAGTCTTTCATGGTATTGCAATAGTTCCCTGCTAGTCGAAAAAAATAAATAAATAAACAGCGCCGTTTATGAGAAACAGAAGAACTCGGATATTATCATGTGAACAAAGAAGATCAATATCTCAGGGAAATGTCTCTGTGACAGCACAAAGGACAAGGGCAGAACTTGAGAAAAATCAAAACCTGGAAATGAAAATAAACACAAGAAAATATAAAAGGCCGAGAAACATTTCATAAAGCCGAGAACCGGCGGAGAAAAAGGAGGAAAAGTGAGAAATTAAACGTTCCCTTTGGAATGCGTAAAAAAGTGTTTGCGCCTAGATTATTTCCCGTCGTGCTCAACTTCGCATGCAAAACTCGTTCGACAGAATGAAACCTTACTTTGTTAGTTTCCTCCCGAGTATAAAAGGAAACGCTACCCGGTGTTTTTATGCTCAACTTAGTGGGCCAATATTACGTCCATACTTCCTTCTCTTTCTCATACTTCCCCATTTCAACCACTTTGCCTTCCTTTCATATAACAAAGAAATTCCTTCGCTTTCCGCTTTTAAATCAAAGAATAAAGCTTTTAACATCAAAGACGCCATAGGACGCATTTTGATGAAACGTTTCCATTACTCTCAGACAACTGATAACGACGCGATATTGTCTCTTGACAATTTCTCTGACGCAATTGATCCACGAGAATAAGAACCCTTTGTTTTAGAAATCCATATTTATGTAAGTGGTACATATAGGCTTTCACTTAAACAGCGCAGAATGAGGATTGCATGGTCTACTTGGCGTGGAAGAGATTTCTCTCTTTTTTTTTCGGGTCTTTCTTTAAATAAGACATTCATTTCTTTTTGTCGTCATTGTTTTACGCTAATGCGTCGGTTTTAATACTGTATTCAGTCCTCCAAAGGACATTAATGAAGAAAGCTAAACAAATTGAGTTGGAAATGAGCTCAGTAATGCATTTGCCGTGTTCCACGTCAGCGTGCGATTAGCCATTAACATCATTAACAACAAGCATTAAGTTTTTAAGCTGATAAATTTCTTTTAATCCTTATTCATCTCGTTCTTCCTACCAGGGGCATTTTGGAGCTTCAGGGCCATTTAAAATAGTGAGCAATCAGTTCGCATTATTATTAAACTTACGGACTTTTTTTTCTGATAAAGAGTCCGTTTTAATGAACTTGTCATTATCTGACAGAAAATTTTTTGGATTGTAATTATGTTTACTTTTTTCATTTATGTTCAATATTAGTTTCGTTCACGGAATTCTTGATGATTAAAACAATAAGAACTCTTGTCCCTTTTTTTAAATGAGAGTATTATATTTTCAACTGCGATTTTTGATCATCCTGATGAATTTTTTATGTGGATTGCGTTTAACAAGCTCCAAAGTTTTTAAACACATCACATCACCCTTTTTTTTGTCAGTTTAAATTCTTCATTTCAAAAAAAATATTGCTCTCATTTCGTCTACAGTCAGGTGAAATGAAAGATTTATATCATGCTTCAGACGTATCTAAGCTCATCAAAGCATTCTCTTGGAGTCCACGCGCGTGTGTGTATATATATATATGTATCATCATCGTTATGTATTGTCAACCATTATCAATCCACTACTGGATGAAAGTCTCCCCAAGTGTCTTCCACAACGCACAACGGCCTGTCTTTCACCAGTCTCCTCCATGTCACTTCGGCATGTTTTCAAATTTCATTCACACATCTACCAAGTGGTCTTCTTTTGAGTATTTTGCTGACCCTTGGAATTCAGTCTGAAATTTCGGTTGTCCATCGGTGGTCGGTCCTTCCAGTAATATGTCAAGCCCATTGCCATTTCAGGGATTTTACTCTGATCACGATGTCTTCCATTCTTGTCATTTACCTTATCTATGAGTTCCTCTTCTTATCTTTCCTAGTTACACCAAGCACGCATCTCTCCATGCCTCTTTCAGTTGTCTGCCGTCTTTGTATGTCTCCTTCAGTTAAGGTCCACGTCTCTGCTCCGTACGTAAGCGCTGGAACGATGCATTGTTTAAAAACATTTCTTTTAAGACATAATGGCAAATTGCTGTCAGGTCTCGTCAGGCAGGTACACATGCATGCCTCAGAAAACTTGAAAATTGCATCGTCCTGGAATGGGATTCAAACCCGCAGCTCCCGATGTACGTTCAAGAATGTTACCATTACACCACCTAGAACGAAGTACCTCCAAGCAACTGATGATCATATATGCTTCGATTCGTGCATGATGGAACGTTTCATCTGAATCTTTAAACGCTTCTTCAGTTGGTTGGAGGTTCTACGTCATGGGTGGCGTAACTGTAACACACCTCAACCTAAATCGGGAGCTGCGGGTTCAATTCACGTTCTAGGACGATGCGATTTTCAAGTTTTCTGAGGCATGCATGTGTACTTGCCTGATTAATTCGCATCCATTTGTCTGCACATTTATTTGATTATCATCGAGTTTCATGTTTCCCATCAACGTAACGAAGTTTCGTAATTATAAATACACCACACTGCGAATGCTCAAGAGACTCATATAGGGTATTAAATGCGTTTATGTTTTGTGGTGTAAAAAAGCACAAAGATTCGCCAAGCTCTCGCACACTCCACTGAGAGACTTTTTCAAGGCAATGTTAGACATAAAAATGTATACCATGCATGTCATTGCCTTGAAAAAGCCTCCCAATGGAGTGTGAATTTTGGCTAATCTTTGTGCTTACTACACCACAAAGACAAACGGATTTAATATGCGTCTCTTGAGTAACGAAGTTTCGTCTTCCGAATTCTGGAACTGTTGGTGACTTTACTGTAGAATTTCATGTTATTCCAATCTGGAATGCAAATTATTTAAATGGTTGCTTTCCTCGTAAGTGTTTGATATTGTATAACAGAGAAAATCGGGTGAATTATTCCATTTAAAATTTTGCTTTTAAGTGGCGACTGTTTCCTAGCATTCTATGGCCCTGTGTTTTTGCAATTTGACGAGAGCGGCGTGTGTGTGATATCTGTGAGCGGCGATAACTTATCTCACTTAATGAACTAAATTGTAAATAATTGTCTCAAAGGACAATTATGCTTCGTCCAAGAGTACGACGTCTACGCCATTACCGCAATTAAGTGTAAAATGATAAGCACTGCTTATAATTAACGCTAAATGCATGCGTCGGAGTAAACGGAGGCAGCAGCGATAAACTGCTGGTTCTCGCTGCACGGGAGCTTATATTTTCAATCACATATTCTTTCAGTGGCACAGCGAAAGCTTTAGCTTTTTTGTTTTTAGCAGATGTTTTGTTTGTCATCTCTGTTCTCCGGGTTTTTCGGTAAAGTATTTTATTGCAGCTTCAGCAACACGCTTATAAAATCCACAAGAGCATCATATACCTTCCTTTAAAGTAATTTCCAAATTTAAATGTCGGTTTAAACACCACGAAATGTTTTCGTTACATTTCAGTGCTATTAATTATGTTAAGAAATATATCATGCAATGACACATATATTAGAAAATGACGTTACAGCTGCATTTTTGCAGCTAATGACGTTGAGATGGACACTAATGTCACCAGCAGTGTTAGAATCTAAGAACGTAACACCACTAATACTGCTGGGGAAGTTAGAAATTGTAGCGATAACACTTAATTCTAACTTCTAAATATGTTAGAAAATGAAGATGTAGCATACATTTATGCCCCTAATGAAAATACAACACGCAATGGTGCCTCTTACGCATATTATAAAACGTGCTGTTTGGAAGATGAAGTCAGACAATGATACGTTAATAATGTTGCAGAAAATTATCTTAATGGCTTGCAACACATAAGTATAATCTTACTAATGCAAGGTACGCTTTGTGGGTAATGATGTTGCAGTACATGTTAATTATTCTAATGATGTTTTTACGCTTTCCAACCGTAGGTTGAAGAAGCGTTTTCATCATTGGTTTTACAACAATAACAATCATTAATCCATCTGCTTAACCCTTTAACCGGCTGAAACGAATTAATGCGGTGTTAGAAAAATTGTTTGGGTTCAGCTGGAACGAATATGTATATTCACTATCTAATAAGTGGGTAGAACTTGACAAGAACGAGTGAACCTACACATCAGAAAGCGTTGCGTTTCCCCTGGGTTTGTCATTCAAAATGGTCATTTGAGGGGAATGATTTCCCTTAATCCTTCCTATCATATTACCTTTTCTCTAGAAAATACTACAAAACTGGCGAAGGACATAAGAAAGGAGAGAAAATATGTTTGAATAACGTGCTTCTATCCAGTGGCACGATGTCCGTATCGGCGGGACTAGTCCTTACCAATCATTCCTTGAGTCATGGAGCAAATAATAAAGCACTGTAAGGGAATCAGACTCTAAGACTAAAGGCCATTAAGGAGCATTTACTACCAGAGACGAATATACTGTATAATCAATACTGCTGAGATGAGAGAAGGAAAGGAACAGTTTTGCCGTAGCTTTCGTATAACCCGGCCACCATGTCAACAGTTCCGTTTGAGGAGGGCAGAAAATTTAAGGCACCATTTCGTTCAGATTCATTGGCCGCTTAAAGAGTTAAGTACCGCACGATGTCAAGAATTAGTAAACTGTATTGTTTGCTGTTTTGATTTAGTTCCACTTAGTATGAACCCTACTGTGGCTCGGTGTGGTCGTGAGTGATGCGAATAAATGCAATGTGTTGATAATAAATAAATGCATACTCTCGAACCACTCGCTTTATTTCACACTTACAAAGACATTAGCATTCCAAAGATGCATAGCGAAAAGTACTAGGGCACTCTTTGAGTTTTTTTTCCATTACTCGTTCCAAATACCTTGGACTCGCAGCTTCAATGTGAATCACTTTTCAGAATTGCTGTCGTTCTGCTGAAGAACATAATCCGTCATCTCGTCTTCTTTTGTTCTCGTTGTAAAAGTACGTTGTATGGCTTTTCATTCCGATATTTTTGGCAAATTCATTATTTTCCCCCATCTGTCAGGTTTTTACTAATTATTTACTTCGAGCACAAGGAAATTATATTACCCCACCCATCAGGTTTTTAGTAATTAATTATATTCCCCCACCCGTCAGGTTTATATATACGAGTATTTTCGGTATAGTTACTTTTCAAGTTGATGACGGGTGGGAGAATATAATTAAACCCCACCCGTCAGGTTTTTAGTAATTCATTATATTCCCCCACCCGTCAGGTTTTTAGTAATTAAATATATTCCCCCACCCGTCTAGGTTTTTAGTAATTAATTATATTCCCCCACAAGTCAGGTTTTTAGTAATTCATTATTTCGAGCACAAGGAAATTATATTAACCCACGTCAGGTTTTTAGTAATTAATTATATTCCCCCACCCGTCAGGTTTATATATAAGAGTATTTTCGGTATAGTTACTTTTCAAGTTACTGACGGGTGGGGGAATATAATTAAACCCACCAGTCAGGTTTTTAGTAATTAATTATATTCCCCCACTAGTCAGGTTTTTAGTAATTAATTATATTCCCCCATCCGTCAGGTTTTTAGTAATTAATTATTTCGAGCAGAAGGAAATTATATTCCCCCACCCGTCAGGTTTTTAGCAATTAATTATTTCGAGCACAAGGAAATTATATTCCCACACCCGTCAGGTTTTTAGCAATTAATTATTTCGAGCACAAGCAAATTATATTCCCCCACCCGTTAGGTTTTTAGTAATTAATTATTTCGAGCAGAAGGAAATTATATTCCCCCACCCGTCAGGTTTTTAGCAATTAATTATTTCGAGCACAAGGAAATTAAACTCCCCCACCCGTCGGGTTTTTACTAATTATTGATATTCCCCCACCCGTCAGGTTTTTAGCTAATTAATTATTTCGAGCACAAGCAAATTATATTCCCCCACCCGTTAGGTTTATGTGTAAGAGTATTTTCGGTATAGTTACTTTTCAAGTTACTGACAGGTGGGGGAATATAATTAAATCCCACCCGTCAGGTTTAATTATATTCCCCCAGCCGTCAGGTTTTAGTAATTAATTATATTCCCCCTACCGTCAGATTTTTAGTAATTAATTATTTCGAGCACAAGGAAATTATATTCCTCCACCCGTCAGGTTTTTAGTAATTAATTATATTCCCCCACCTGTCAGGTTTTTAGTAATTAATTATTTCGGGCAGAAGGAAATTATATTCCCCCACCCTTCAGGATTTTAGTAATTAATTATTTCGAGCACAAAGAAATTATATTCCCCCACCTGTCAGGTTTATGTATAACAGCATTTTCGGTATAGTTACTTTTCAAGTTACTGACGGGTGGGGGAATATAATTAAACCCCACCCGTCAGGTTTAATTATATTCTCCCCACCCGTCAGGTTTTTAGTAATGAATTATATTCCCCCACCCGTCAGGTTTTTAGTAATTAATTTTTTTCGAGCAGAAGGAAATTATGTTCCCCACCCGTCAGGTTTATAGTAATTAATTATATTCCCCCACCCGTCAGGTTTTTAGCAATTAATAATTTCGAGCACAAGGACATTACATTCCTCCACCGGTCAGGTTTTTAGTAATTAATTATATTCCCCCACCCGTCAGGTTTTTAGTAATTAAATATATTCCCCCACCCGTCAGGTTTATGTATAAGAGTATATTCGGTATAGTTACTTTTCAAGTTACTGACGGGTGGGGGAATATAATTAAACCCCACCCGTCAGGTTTAATTATATTCCCCCACCCGTCAGGTTTTTACTAATTAATTATATTCCCCCACCCGTCAGGTTTTTAGTAAATAATTATTTCGAGCACAAGGAAATTATATTCCTCCACCCGTGTCAGGTTTTTAGTAATTAATTATATTCTCCCACCCATCAGGTTTTTAGTAATTAATTATTTCGAACACAGAGAAATTATATTCCCCCACCCGTCAGGTTTTTAGTAATTAATTATATTCCCCCACCCGTCAGGTTTTTAGTAATTAATTATATTTCCCCACCCGTCAGGATTTTAGTAATTAATTATTTTGAGCACAAGAAAATTATGTTTAAAACCTATTATGTGTTGCAATTGCTAAGGATCCATACTGATATTTTGAAAATGAGTAAATTAAAGTTTGGTGAAATATGATTTTTTTTTCGAATATCTGCTCACATGTCACTACTAAATGAAATGTAAGGAGACTGATTCTTCAAATATTTCCTTCATTCCCATAACACTATTGAGAACCTTTCTACGATAATAATTTGCTGACCCCTATTCTAATATACTCAGTTGTGAAACAGATCTTTAATGATTTATTCTGCATTATGGAAATGTTTCTGAACCGTACAAAAACATTTCGCATAAATCTATTGACAGAAGCAAACGTTGTATATATAAACATGCGAGTAAAATTAAAGTTCTGCATAATATTGGGATTCATCGAAAACACTATACCTTCGCTGTGCTTTCTGCAAGCTAGTATAATGCAAACTTTAACAGTAATTTCGATGCTAAGATAAACATGTATGCCATTCCACATTCCGTTTGATAAGAATATCGTCGTTATCGTCTTTGACAAACATAATTTTACATGAGAATCCTGGGTGTAAACTTCAAATGAATTACAATGAATAATGAACATGGAAGGCAAAACAGAATGAAAATATAATCTACTTAGGAACGCTTCTTTTCTCTCTTTTTAAGCTAAAAGTTGATGAAAATCATTGACAGAAGTATTTCTCCTATAAACATCTGGAAAATTAAAAATCTGAAAAGAAAGATACTAATATGAGAAAAAAAGAGCGCCATGCAGTTTTTATTTTAGCATTTTTTTTTCTGGAAGACGAATAAGCGTTGAAACATAGGTAATTAAATAAGGAAAGTTATGAACATAAAAAAACTGAAAATAAATCATTGAGCAAGTGACGTATGTCTGAAACAAAATAAATAAACTTTTGAAAAGTAAATAAATAACTGTAAGAATTTATAAATGAATGAGGAAAAGATATTTCAGAAGGAGAATATCTCAGTCCTTATTTTGTATTCACGAAGCCGTATTTCATCATATAAATTAGAAAAAAAAACCCGAAGTAAAATAAAACAAAATGTAAGAGGAAGATGACAAACATGTTCAGAAAAAAGCATAAATCTTTCGGAAGCTAGGCGGTGCATGGTTTATAGAAATGGGTTATCGTATCGCATGTTAAAATCAATTAATGCAACTTTGAGCTTCAGCCCCTACAAAAATACCTACAAAAAAAAAAAAAAAAAAACCAATGACTCAGAGAATCACTTAAATTTATTGAAAGGAGGAATTGTGCCTAGAATATGTACAACAGCATCAGTAACAACACTGGTCTACAAAGTTTTTATAACATGAACAAATGTAGCTGTTTTAAACTAATTTTTCGGTGCTAATTTCAGATCTGACCTTAAAAATGGCCACCACTTTAAGTTCTTTTTTTTCTTTCTTTGTTATGGCCAATTAAATATATTGTTCCACATTAACGTTTGTAGGCATGTTAAAAGGACACTAGATCTTTTTTTATTTAATTTCACCACCGGACATGTTATGAGTGGCAACACTAATTTTTTCGCACGTAGAGAATATGTAGCCGCAACGGAACCGCCATTGCTGTTTTTTACATGGAAGGAGAAACACGTGCTGCATTGCATGTTTATGAGCGAAAGTTGGCGAAATGAAGAAAAGGAATCGTCGCGGATGTATTAATGCCCCGGACTCGTTTTGCTATGTGTACGGACAGTATATTAGAAAATTACAGTCATCCATTGACAAAGGCTGTAAGGAAACAATAATATTTGTACTGTGGGTGTTATGTTGGAGATCAAAATAAATCGTAGGCTCCACATGTCTGCTGCATTTCCTGCTTTGTTGGCCCCAGATAATGGTTGAAAGGTAAGCTGAATTGCATGCCGTTCGCAGTTCCGATGATTTGGCGTTAGCCAAATAACCACGTGGAAGATTGTTATTTTTGTTTAACCAAAGTGAGTTGCCTTTCATAGAAGAATAAAAGTGAAATACAGTATTCAAATTTGCCATCAGCCTTACGGCCTGTTCCGCAAGGTGGAAAATCCTCCTGTACCAAAACTTCCATTGAACTGTAAAAATAGATTCAAATTCATCCAATAAAGATACAGTATGGACGCACATGGCGATCCGGATCCTACATACACTCCTAAACACTTAGACGTTCCCCACCTGATTGAGCAAAATGAACTGAATGATCTCGTTCGAGACCTACATCTTTCCAAAACAACAAGCTGAACTTTTAGGTTCCCGACTGCAAGAGTGGAACCTGCTAGCGAAGAATGCACGTGCTTCTGTGTTCAGAAATAGAAATTTGGGTCTATATTATTTCTATGAAATGCAGGATGGTAAGTGTTTTTGTCCAGATATTCCGGAGCTAATAACAGAATTAGGAATCTCACGATCCTACGCATTGGCTTCTATTTATCGATTCATCTAAGGTTATTCTAAAAGGTGTCCTTTTATCCAACGGAATCCAGAAGCCTTCCATTCCAGTAACACATGCTGTAGGAATGAAGGAGACGTATGGAATCATGGACAAAATTATCACTGCAATACAATATGACCAGTTTAGGTGGTCAATATGCGATGATCTGAAAGTGATATCACAGTTGCTCGGGCTTCAAAGTAGCTTCACGTAATTTTGTTATTTTGTTTGTATGTGGGACAGTAGGGCCACAGCAAAACACTACGAACGGACAGACTGGACTAAACGAGATGTTTTTTGGAGAGAGTAACGTTTCTCACAAGCCCCTAGTTGATCCCTCTGATGTGTTGCTTCCATCACTTCATATCAAACTGGGGCTGATGAAAAACTTTGTAAAGGCTATGGACAAATCTGGCCCATGTTTCTTCCACTTAAAGCAAACACTTCCGCAATCACGTGATGCAAAACTCAAAGAAGGCATCTTCGTTGGTCCTCAGATACGGAAACTGCGTGAATCTATTTTTAACGATAAGCTGGACAGCACAGAGCTCGCCGAATGGTAATAATCTTTTACATCTGTGGTCAAGGGATTTCTCGGTAACCATAAAGAAGGAAACTATAAACAGCTGATTCACAACCTTCTCAAGAACTATAAAAACCTCTGGTGCCGGATGTCCCTAAAAATACATTTCATCCATTCGCATCTGGATTTCATTCTTGATAACCTCGGAGCAGCCAGCAGTGAACACGAAGAAAGGTTCCACCAAGGTATCCGAACGATGGAGGAGTGGTATAAAGGCAGGTGGGATCCCTCAATGATGAGCGATTACTGCTGGTTCTTGAAAAGAAGAAGGACAACACGACACATAAGAGAAAAAATTAACTACTTGTACGGGTATAGGAGTATGTGTGTATACATTTACATTTGTGTTAATATTGTTTACTGCATTTCTTTTTTCCTTTGTCTCATATGCCGTGATATATGAATATGGTATTTATACTTTGTAACACTAATTCCATAGATAATAAGATACGCGAAGCTGTAATACATTACAATGTGAAGCTGTAATGTGCACATCTTGTATTGTATATATGAATCTGGAAATATTGCAAATGTTCATACACAAAAAAACTGTACGTGATGGAGATTTCTTATAGTCATATTTGAATTCAGCACCCGGAAATTAGTTAAAAACACCTTATTTCATCCATGTTATGAAAAAAACGCTTAAAAATGCTGACCAGTATAATTTACATAATTTTAAAATAGAACGAGAGCAACATTTATTTCGTTTTACGTTTGTGTTAAACCACAGGGTATCTGAAGAATGAAACATGTCGCCTCTCTGTAATTTTTTTATTGGTGGTTTAACGACCACGGTGAGCAACTCAGTGGCCAATAAGTAGTAGCCCATCCCTAATTTAGGGCCGCTGGTTCCAGGGAAGGGAAAGAGACAGTGCCGTAAGGCAAGCACAACATCCACGCCTTACCGGGATTCGAACCCAGACCCACCTCGGAAGAATGGTCACGCCATCGTTTAGAATACTACGCCATCGGGACGGCGAGGTTTCAGATAGTGTAAATATGTGCTTCCGCACGCAGCGGTTGAATTTTTATCATGAAAAAAAGAAAACATACGCAAAAAGCGCATCTCATACCGGATGCTGTTCATTATAAAAAATAAAATTCAGCATGAACCCATAGCAGTGAAATCTTAGTCTTACTGAGAGGTACTGTACTGCAGTTTACCCTTTCTATTGGATCTCTTGAAGTAGGAATAAAAAAAATGTCTAGGTTAATATTCACTCGCATTTTAATAAACTCCAGCTGCAATACCGTGTTTTCCAGAAAAAAATCCTTGTTATGGACATCGGTTGTCTTTAATTAATTTCATTAGCAAATCACGGAGACAAAGTTAAATCTGTAAATAATTCCATGGATCGTGGCTTCCCAGCGCAAAGGAGAAAAATCATAAAATGAGCTTGTTGTTTATACAGGAGGTAGAGATCCGTACAACTTGGACTGGATGAAAACTCCATTGCCAAGTGCGTTGGGTGTCCTTCTTGCGATATGTTACGAATCGCACCTTTTTTAGTTGTGGGAGGTCGTTAAAATTGTCAAGTGAGGAAAGTTTGAAAAGACCGTTGATCTTACGGAATAAAAGTGACAACACAGTTGAACAGGAGTTTAACTAAAATTCAGTAAAACGAAGGCATAGCTGCAAGACACGAAAGCTAGCGTATGTCATTCCTATTTTGTAGTATCAGAGCTCTCTATTGTTAAATTGACAACCGATGGAAAACAGAGCCCTAGCAACGAAAAGTGAAGACCAGAGACGAGAGCAGTTCTATAAAGCTCCTGAACGGGAGATGTTCATCCGATGCAAAATAGCACGGCTCGATTCACAACGATAATCCTGTTCAGCATTGCCTGGTTCACTTGCAACATGGTTCATGGAATCACCTCAACAACGCTATTAGAGTTTTAACTCAGTAAAGCAACTGGGCATCGGAAGCTTGCAAACAATATCCTTAAAACATAACATTCAGGTCGGTTTCTTCGCAAAGTTTGTGGGAAATCTGCGCTGAACGGCATTCGCCTACTTTCTTTCATTAAACCATAGCACCCACTGTATATTCTTCGTCCCACCAAAATCAGCCATTTTGCCTGCTCGACTACTGGACTGCCACCTGGTAGACTACACGTGAAAGACTCATCCACCAGAGAAACTTGAGGATATGGCACACAGCTGAAGCTTACCTCTATGAGGTATAAACACTCTTGAATTTGTTGTCAAAAATGGTAATTACCCAGCACTTATATGGTGCCACGAGTATCTGTGAATGTCTGGCACCTAATGCATAAACCAAGCATGATTGTACAATCACAAACCTGCAGGCTTAAAAGCAGGAACGTGCTGAATACGCATTTTAGCTAATATTCATATCCCCTAATGGACGGTATTTTTTCGGAGGTTTAGCGTCACGGTCAGCATTTAGGTAATAAGTCTTTCATCCAAAATTTTGGGTCACTGTTCCCAGGAAAGGTGCAGTACTAGCGCCGTCGGACAAACACACCACACATGCTTCACCAGTGCTCGACCTTGAAATTAGCGTCAAGCCCACCAGTTCTCGACCTTGAAATTAGCCTGAAACCCACGCCTCTCAACGCTAGACCACCTGCTTAATTTTACTTGCAATAAGCCATTTCATATGGCCATAACAATTGCTCCACATGGTGACTGTGGTCATTACACTTCGTAGCGTTCCGTGTATTTGTACACATCAAATGACAATTTCCTAAATTTTTCTACTAATGAATTTCGTAAAACAACGGATACAAAGCTCACATACACAATTGTACTGTACTTTAATAATTATATATATCTCCAAAGTTTAGAATTTATTATTCAGAGGAAAGTTATGTGTGTTTACTTGGTGAGTGATTTATTTTGAAATGTTTTCAAGGGGGCGTAAGAATACTTTCATTAGAGCTCTTATATAATGTTACGCACGGAATTTATTGATTAAAAGATTAACTCAAATTTTTTGGATGTCATGACTTAGAATTGTTTTCTCAGACGACACTCTAATTTTCAATGTAGAGCGGCATTGTTTTGTGTCTTTGCTTGTTGGCTTTATTCACTTACCGAAACACATCTTAACGTGGGCTGTTAATTATAAGTTCTCTCTCGTCCTGGTGGCCTATAGGGGACATAATACACATATTACGTCAATTGTCGAGACCTATAAATTAATCTGTTACTCTGTCTTAACTTTGCATTTGTATTTCTCATCTGATGACGGGATCCAGGGTGGACCCGAGAGTTCTTATGAAGTGTTTTTAATTATCATCGCGTTGTAACTTGTATTTTGTGCATAATTAAAATTATGGTTAATCAACTCAGGTTTTGTGGATTGATTTTATTGACGCGTCGTGCACCAAGGTGAGCTCCCTTGTGTTTTACTTAAATTTTCTGGTAAGGGTTGCTGAGTTCTCTTCTTTTGCTGAAAAGTGACAGAGCTGCATACAGTTGCGCACACATATTCTAAGCACTGTTTACATTCGTTTTTGTCAACACATCTTTACAGAGAATACTCCGAAAACATTAAGATCCCATGATGAACATCAAAGTGTATACAAACTTGTCGTCATCATCAACTATTCTCAATCCACTGCTCGATGAAGGTCTCCAAAGCCTCTTCGAGACTCGTTTGACTTGAGTACATTGAGTTAGCTTTGCATTAGGAGCACCTCTGGTTTTACATATTCAGAGTGATAAAAAAGTGCCAAGTGATATTAACGTCAGGGTGCGGCTACTCTAAAAAAGTGTACACAGCTATCCTCTCTATGTAATTGGTAAACGTTCAGCAGTAATGGAAGAAGCTCGGCGACTTAAGCCAATTTGACTGCGGCCAGATAGTTAAGGCTTGGATGACGGGTGTCAGTATTTCGAAAGCATAAGCACTTGTTGGCTGCTCTCGTACTACTGTATCATGGATGTACCAGGACTGTATTAACCATGCACAGACATCCAGCAGAAGGGATCACATTGGTCAGCCACACTTGTTGGCTGCTCTCGTACTAATATATCAAGGGTGTACTAGGACTTTATTAACCATGCCCTGACATCCAGCAGAAGGGATCACATTGGTCAGCCGCACTTGTTGGCTGCTCTCGTAATACTGTATCAAGGGTGTATCAGGACTGGATAACCATGCACAGACGTCCAGCAGAAGGGCTCACATTGGTCAGCCATGAGCGGTTGTTCCTAGAGGTGAGCATCTGGTGTCACGACTGGTATCTCAGCAATGACATGCAACAATCACGCAGTTCACCCACCAGTACAACAGCGGTGCAAATCGATCTATTTCCAATTGCACCATTCACTGTCCATTGTTTCACCTGGAATTCTACAGCCGGAGACCAACGAGGGTAACCATAATGACGCCAAGTCATCGCAAACAACGTCTCGCATGGGCCAAGGAACGTCCAATAGACCCTCGACAGATGAAAGAAGGTCGTCTGGAGAGATTAGTCTTATTTCCTGCTGGTCCATGCTAGTGACCGGGTTCGTATATAGCGTAAACATCATGAAGCCCTATCCCCTGATTGCACAGTATGGGTTCAACATACCAGTGGATTTGATGTTCTGGTCTGCGAAGCTTTTTCTTGGCAAGTCCTTGGTCCGTTGGCTATCATCCCACAAACACTGAATGGTGGGCTTCACAGGGACCTGTTAACGAACTTTCTCCGTCCATATCTGCAGCAGGTTTAGCCGGTCCAAAGTGCCCTCACTGAACAGGAAATTGCATCGTGTCATCGGGATCGTATAACTATAGAATGGTTAAAGAAAGACGCGATAATGGATTTTCCACATTAACTTGATCTTCAAACTTCCCTGACCGTAACCTAACTGAAGATTTGTGGGATATGCTAGAAAGGGGTGTGAGAACTGCTGATACTCCTCCAGAGAATGAGTGTGAACATACGGATCTTATTTAGACGGCATGGGTCAAGTTACGTACGAAGGATGTTTGACACCTTGTAGAATCTAACCTAGGCGTCTGAGAGCCGTGATTGCATACAAGGGTGGACAAACGCGTTATTGAATTGGTGTTCCTAATGCAAAGCTAACTCAGTGTAATTTTCTTCCATGTCAGTCCGGCATGCTTTTAAGTTACACATTTACAAATCCGCCACATGATTTTCTTCTTTGTCCTTTGGAATCCAATGTAGTAGTTTAATTGTCCAACGGAGGTCAAGTCCTTTTGACACTTGAAGGTCTTTGATCGTGGTGTCATCAACTCTTGTTATTCGCCTTATCCTTCAGTTCCTTTCTTCTCATTCCTGTATACACCAAGCATGTTATACTTTTGCTTCATTCAGTTGTACTCATGGTCCGTGTATCATTTCTAGTTAAGGTCCAAGTTTCTGATCCATAAGTAAAGTAGTGCCCATTATCATCTCATTTCCTGTGACCTCTAGATCACGTTGCTTTCCTATTAATATTCCATCAATATATTCCAGCTACTACCGGAAATAGCTGCGATCAGTTGGCTGGGTGTCCCTAGTGATGTGAATAAAATGTATGAAGTATCAGTCTCCTTAAGTGATACATCTTGTTAGTCACCTGGCCCACATAAATTAGCCACTGAGTGTATTGGAAAGTAATTAGTTTTTGTTAAATGTTTCCATAAAGTCTGCACTGACATTAAACGGCAAACAATAAATAGAACTGATTGATCGCACTTGATATAAACACAGTTTCTAATTATAAGCACTTATGATGTCAAAAGTGGCACCTTATTTGCCGCTGAAGACGTGATTTATTTTTGAATATGATTAAATGTCACTCAAAGCAATATTAGAATAAAATTACATCTACCGATTTATCCTGCTTGCTTTCCTTTTGGTAGGAGCGAGAACAGAAGTCATATTTTAATGTTTTTCCTGAATTTACGTAATTTATTATTTGCATATACAATTTTGTTGAATGGATTTCCAGTCACGAGATGAATTTCGAAGGTTTCTGCCTTTTACGTATTGCCTGTGTTAACACAAGAGACCCAAAGCGTCTGAATAAATTAAATGTGGTGATAAATAAAGCATATTTATCAAAAGTTAGTAACACTTTCTAGATTTATTGAAATCAGTTTAATTCTAAGCCTTCTACAGTACACCATATTCACCGCACATTTACTATAAGAACGAAAAGAGTATTCTTCTTCTTTTCATTTAAATAAAAATCTATTTAAATGGCGGAAATGTATGTGCATAATGTTTCAAGATTTCAGAGTTATTCATGGCCCGGAGTTCACAATTGCTGCTCTATATCAAAAGAATTCCAAATGAACATTTACTGTTCACGGAAGTCTCCACGCTCGTTTTAGACTTCTTTCCATAGCTCATATTCAAATCAAATTCCAGAACATACATCGAAATAGATATTCGGGATCTATGCGCGTTAAATGCAAAATATGTTTTTGAATTAACAGAATTTGAAAATTTTCCTATAGAGGCTTAATGCACGCCTTTTGAACAAAAAAATCGCTAAATAATTGCACCATGCTATTTCTTCACATGACTCTCCGTTTAAAAAGAACACTGATAACACTGGTCTCCAGAAATAAACAAAAAAGATGACACCGAATTTTAGGGTGTAATATGCACGTCTTTTGAATCCGTTCTGACGCAAATTAAATTTATCAAAGCTATTCAAAGTCAATGGAACCTGTATGGAAAACAAACGATTTTGACGGAAGAAAGAAGCTATTCAATCGGATTTTTAATCTCTCATATATTGCTGTAAATAGAATCGTGAGCTTACGCCCTCTGGTTGCAGACTTGTGCGTTAAGAAAAACATTAATTTATATGAGAAACATTTCGCACCGGAAACGCTCTCCAACACGGAAATAATTTTTCAAATCGGACTATTAGAAACAGAGATATCGACAAAAATAAGATGTGACTTTACATCCCCTGGTGGGAAAAACATGCATTATTTTAGGAAGAAAGTAATCTCAAAAGATTTTTCCATATGAGCGGTATCGAAAAAAAATTTAGTCGAGTTTTCAGGAGCCCAGATTTTGCTACAAATACATCAGAAGCAGAAATTAACGCTTATGTTCCCTGGTAGCCAAACCATTAGAAATTATGTGAAAAATATTTTCCATCAGGTCTTGTATGCGATACAAGAAGAATTTTTCAAATCGGAGTTTTAGAAGCAGAAAACGCAATTTACCTTTGTGCCCCTAGCAGAAAGTCTATGAATTACTTGAAAATTTTGAAATTATATGAAAAACATGTCACACTGGAAACACTATCCAAAAAAGAAAAAAAAAGAAGGAAAAAGAAGGAATTTTTCAAATCGAAAAAGAAGGAATTTTTCAAATCGGACTCCTAGAAGTAGAGATATTGACAAAAATAAGATATACATCTACGCCCCCTAGCATAGAAACCATGTATTATTTTTAGAAGAAAATGTTTCTAAAAGGTTTGTCGACATGAGTAGTATCGGTCTAGAAACGACGTTATTTTCAATCGAAAATTTAGAAGGTCATATTTTGCTGCAAATACATTAGAAGTGGAAATTAAGATTTACGCCCCCTGGGGGCCAAGCCACTTTTTTACAAAAATTAAAAATTATGTGCAAACGATTTCCTCCCAGGAGCTGTATCCGGTGCAGAACGAATTTTTCGAATCGGAGATTTAGAAGCAGAGTATATAGGGGGAAACGAAGTTACTCCTACGCCTCCTAGCGAGAAGTCTATGAATTACTTGAAAATTTTGAAATTAGATGAAAAACATGTCTCGCTGAAAACACTATCCAACTAAGGAGAGACTTTTCAAATCGGACTACTAGAAGTACAGATATTGACAAAAATAAGATATACATCTACGTCCCCTGGCGTAGAAACTGTGGACTATTTTAAGAAGAAAATATTGCAAATAGGTTTACGATATGAGTGGCATCAGTCCACGAAATAATTTTTTCAGTCGATGTTTTAGAAGCTCAGATTTTATTGCAAAAACATCAGAAGCAAAAATTAAGACTTACGCCTCCTGGTGGCCAAAGTATTCTTTACCAAAAATTTGAAATTATATGTAAACGATTTTCTATCAGGAGCTGTATTCGCGGAAGAAAAAACATTTCAAATAGGTGTTTTAGAAGAAGAGTTATTGGGGAAAATGTAATTTAATTTTACGCCCCCTAGCGGAAAATCTATGCGTAATTTGAAAACGTAACTACATCTAAAATACTCTGCGACATAAATGTAATCGAAAGATAAGATTTTTTTCAATCGGATGTTTAGAAGCCAATATGTGGAATAAAACGTATTTTTGAATTCGATATCATCTGCATTTACGCCCTCTAGCGGCGAAATTGCACATCGTAAAAAAAACGAAATAAAGGATCATCATTCGCATATTTCAAGCTTTCCAATGCAAAAATAGTTTTTCAAATCGGACTAATAGTTGCCGAGATATCGTGGGTACAGGTGGACGGACGGACGGACAAACCGGTAACATAAGCACGATCCTTTTTTACAAAAGACGTGCTAAAAAGGTACCACTGGAAATAATATGTGATTTTAGTGGTATTTTTTATGCTGAATTTAAGTATGATATAAATTTTTTCTGCCACGCAAGGATGTTAGTTACATACGGTTTAAGTTTGAACTTATAAAACCGTAAAAAAATTAGCTAAAATGTAGCAATTGATAACTTTCTGGTTTACTTCGTTTTTCGAAAGTCAATCTTGAGTGTCCAGTAGCAGTCAGCCAGAATACTGGGACTCCACTTGCCTTGGTACCGCTTTTCCATGCTGGAAATATCTTTAAATTTCTCGCCATGTTCGTCACTGACCGCGCTAAATGCTATGATAAGAAATTCAAGTGGGAATCCAGGAAATAAATTTTCAGGGACATATTACATCCCATAGCTTTGTGCGAATCCAAAAGTTCAAACATTAAGTCACGATAGTTTTCTGGCTTAAAATATTCCAAAAAATGTTTTTACTAACGCTTTTGAAAGTTTTCCAAGCTGCGTTTTTTAATTTGACTCAACATTATCAAATTTTCTCATGCTGTATTCCTTATTTTAGGGCCTACAGAAATCCCTTCTTTAACGTTGGCATCACTAGTTCTGGGGAATTTTTCTTTTAAAAATGTGCATCCAATATTATTTTGGTAGAGTGCTTTCATAAAGTTTTTCATAAGCTCTAGTTTAATGTGTAGGGGAATAAACATTTTCTGGGATCACCAGTGAATGATTTACGATATTTTCCTTCCTGGAGTTAGTGAGTCACGTTTCGGCCAGTCCTTTATCTTATAATGACATATTCTGTCTCTACTATTCGACACACAGAGTAAAAAACGAAATTTGTGTATCGAAGCAAAAAATCAAGAAAAAGAGCAATGGCTTTCAAATCGCCACAGTACTCCAAACGCATGTTATACAACAGGTGTGAGGGACGCAACTCTTCATCACCCACTTTACAACCAAAATAAAGCTGGCAACACTTTTTAATTAAAGGGGTAAAGTTTCACCTCTGAGCTCTCAAATCTACTTCACTGCACACATAACAGAAAGCACCAGGGGGATTTAAACACTTCCTTGGCATAATGACACGATTTGGAACATAGCAGTACTGAGCAAGTTATTATTCAATTAGAAAACATAACACTCGCAATGCTTACACCGTGAAGGTCAGCTCACCACTGGCCGGAAAATATCATCTCAGATGCTGTAGCGAGTCGATGGTACATGAGTCATTCCTGACTGGGGCTGACCACATACACTAGTGCCTTTACAATTACAGATTATTATTTCGCACACTATATTCGACATAAAATACAACAATAATTTAAAAAACGTTTTATGTATATTAGTTCTGTTGATGTATTACCTAAAAATTCAATAATAAAAAATACTGAAGAAAATGCTCTCTCACAAAAACTGTGGGTAATAAGAAAATTCTGATTAAATTTTTAAATTCAGCGTAAAAAAGTTACGCTGGACAAAAAGCTGTGTTTAACAGAGCAATTGAAATTCGAGAAATTATTTTTGCACCGAAGAACCTAATCGGGAGAACGACAATTCCTAAATTCCTAAATTACTCTTAGTATTTCCGTTTTTAAGCTTACTGTTATGTTTGCCGCGATATATTCTTGTTAGGATGTTTATATAAATACTGCTTGAATTGAAGTGTGAGAGTAAAAAGTATAAGCGCTGTCTCATGAAAGCGATTATCTATCAAAATACCAGCAAAGTTTGTTTCAAATAAGAAGGACATAAAACGTTGCCTTTCGTAGCCTATATTACAAATAAATAATTTACTGGTTTAAAAACTCACAATTGTATCCTATTTAACCCTGTAAAGATTATAGAACACTTTGTGCTTATTCATATTTCAATTCAGATGACACACAGAGTTAGTAATTGAATTCCATCCGAAGCAACTGTTACACACACACACACACACACACTAAGATTTGAACTCATTCAGGAGCCAAAACTACTAGAGTTTATTTCTTTACTATAGAGAAATCCCTTTGCTCGTGATTAATTGGATCTTGAGTTTCATGCTACCAAGTACGTGCGTTCTCTCCGTAAACATTCTGTTCTTAAGCACTGAACGAAATCAATTTCGCTGCACTTATCCAACGATAATTTTATTTTTTCATGTGCCTGTCCTTCTGAAGACATGATAAGCGAATGCTAATAAGTGAAATTCGAAAAGTTCCTTTTCCATCGGAGAACACTATCGTTGGAATGGCGATTCATGAATTACCTAAGTTCTGTTACTCACAGTGTTTCAGAGAAGTGGCATAATCTAACCATTATGTTAGCCACTTGTAAATTCCGGATAGTAAAATATTGGTTTTAAACATGGTGAGTTATACAATCATTATCACATATAATATAGAGGAATAAGCCAAGTTCTTTATATGCCATAGGTTTTGTTTATATTTCAAGTAACTGTGACTATCAGACATCATATGTTATATTAATTTCTGACGTTCATTTGATATATTTTTTAAGGAGTAATGTAATACCCTACCGCATGACATTACCATGAATACTTGACCACATACGTAAAATTAAATTCCGAATTTCAAACACGTAATTTCTAGTACACATGTATATATCAAAGTACCGTACTATAAAAAATGAAAAAGGCTCCAACGAAAACTGCTCAGAGGTTATTTATTGTTTGAGTTTGATGGGGCTTTAAAACTTCCAGTTGAAAAACTACAAGAAATTATGGGAAATACATTATTGCCTGCAGGAAAAATGCTCGTCATGGCGGATGATTTCAGTCAAATGCTGCTAGTCGTCAAGAGAAGATAACGGAAGGACCTCCTTGAAGAGTGCTTTAATCGATCCGGACTTCGGAAGCACTTCAAGATATTCCAAACTGGTGGACAACACGCGGATAGACCAAAATGTTGGAAATTGGGTGGAATATCTCATTAGCGTCGGCAGTGGTCCTCTTTCTGCGAACCAGAAGGTCTTTATGAGCATACCGGAGGAACGTAATAGTAACAGGGATCTAATTACTGAAAAAATTGGACAAAATATTAGAGACGACGATGTCGACAAGTTGTGTGGCATTCACACTGGTAACGAACGACGTTGACTCCGTAGCCACGAATAAGCAGGTACTGGAAAGAATAGTAATGTCGCCAGGACAAAAAAAGGTGACACACCTAATTTTTTGTTGTAAGGACTACGTCTTTTGAATACTTTACGACACGAATAAAATGTTTCAAATTATTCATAGTCAATAAAACTGGTTTGAAAAACAATAACGGAATTTCTACAATCGTTAAAATATCCAGAAATAAAGACAGACGTATGTTACAAAAATTAACAAATGATGTAAAAAAAGTTTGTCGTAGCAGAAAAATATCAGAGATACAGAAATTTTAGAATCAATGAGGTAAAAGAAGAAATATGGAAAGAAACATGACGTAACTCTACACCTCCGAACGAAAGAAGTTTGCATAATAGGACAGTTAAAAATATGCCAAAATAATTCTTCATGGAAAAAGCTATGTTAATCAGAACTTTTAAAATACGTCTACCGGAAGCATATTTAGCGAAATAAAAATGTTTTGAATTTTACGCCACCTAGACGGCAAGCTATGCATTATTTAAACAGAATAATGTTCCCCATCTTTATTGTAGCGAACGGGATGCAATAAAAAAGATATTTCTCAGTAATGTTTTTGGAAGCGGCGATGCAGCTGCAAACAGAAGTACATCAACACCACCTAGCGACAAAACTGTGAATTACAAAAAACTCCAAGTACAAGCCTAAAGTGTTGAACTAAGTAAATGGTATCCGGTGTTATAAGAATTTGTTTTTAAATCGGGCGTTTAGAAGCAGAGAAATCCAGATAAACAGATTTAATATTTATGCCTCTAGCAAGCGAAATTTTGCATTATTTTGAGAAGGAAATACACTCAAAATGCTTCCATTATTAGTAGTGTCTGACCGAAGAATAATTTTTTCAATCAGGTTTTTTAGTCCATCAGATATTGTTGCAAACATGCTGTAAACTGAAACGTGGCACACTTGTGCGTTAACAAAAATTTTAAATTCAATGAGAAATAATTTGCACCAGAAATGATCTCCGATAAAGAAATAATTTTTCAAATCGGACTCGAACGCAGAGATATCGACAAAAATAAGATTTAAATGTACGCCCCTGGCGGAAAAACGATGCACTATTTTAAGCAGAAGGTGTGCTAAAAAGGTTTCCCGACGAGAACGGTAGCAGTCTACGAAATAATTTTTTCAGTCGCGTTTTTAGAAACTCAGATTTTTTTTTGCAAATACATCAGAAACAGGAATAAGCACTGACGCCCCTGGTAGCCAAATTATTCTCTATCAAAAAACTTGAAAACATATGCAGAACATTTCTCACATGCGATGCAGAAAGAATTTTTCAAATAGAACTTTTAGAAGCAGAGATATAGGGAAAATCGCAATTTAACTTGACGCCCCCTTAGGGGGAAATCTATAATTTACTTGAAAAAGAAGCTGCACCCAAAATAGTATTCGTTAGGAAGGGCATCGAAAGCAAGAATTTTTTCAATCGGATATCCAGAAGGCAATATATGGGGGAAAATGTATTTTGAACTCGATAGCAATTGCATTTACACCTCTAACAGCGAAGTTACGCATCGACTAAACCTGAAAGCAAGGATCACCGTTCTCGCATTTCAAGTTTTAAAATGCAAAAATAATTTTTCAAATCGGACTAATAGTTGCTGAGATATGGTGTTTACAGACGGGCGGACTAAGGATTTTTTCAAAAATCCAAGTCCGTTTTAACACGGATTTTGAAAAAAATCCGTGTTAAAACGGATTACAACCGTGTGGATGAACTTATTAATTGTATACATGTAAAAAAAAAAAACTAACATTCCATCTAAATTTTAAATTCCATTGTATTGGCTTCTGAATGAGTTCAAATCTATTGTGTGTGTGTGACAGTTTACGGGATCAAAGTGTTCTATAATCTTTACAGGATTAGAGGACGAGATAAATATTAACGTGAAACAGACGGAAATATAATTTTTTATTAAATATTTTTGCGAACCTACGCGCAAAATTACCAGGCAACTAAAGAAACAATGCAGAGTGTACAATTGTATTATTGCAATTGGAAGAAACAAGGAATGACTGGCTCAACTTCTCCAAATTGATATGACGTTGGAAGAAGTTAGTGAACTGCCATTCCAAATGAAGCTTTGGTAGTTTCCTGTTAACTTAACATTCTGGATGACACTTAAAAAAAATCAAGAATAAACTTTTAACACTATGGGTACATCATTAGAAAATCAAGTATATGTACACAGCCAACTTTACATAGCTATGTCACCCATACGACAAAGAGATGTGCTGCGTATCTTATCTAAATGAAACCGAGAGAAGGCGAAGAACATTGTTTTCTAATTGGCACTTAGATATGCCTTTCAAATTGTGATCTGTTGCCTTCAGTAAATTGCTGGAAATTTAAGTGATATGTAGAGAACCACAATATGTGCTTAATTTCTAGCCGCGGATGGCTTAGTGGTTAGCGATTCAGACTATCGATGCAAGGTCCTAAGGTTCGAACCTGCGCTGATCTTTCAGAGATGGTGTGATTTACTAACAATCGCTGAATATCCGCCGTGCATCGGACGAACACGTTACATGACGGCCCTCAGGCTGGACCCACTGGTTAAATGGGTATCCTTTCCTATGCCCCCCTGAAATTCTCTCACCCCTCTGTGTGCAACATCGTACTTGTACGGTGGTGCCATCTACTGTACTCTAATCTCACTACAAACTGTTCTGTCAAAGTCGCTAGACTTGCTCTCATTCCTTCGGTTTCAGTGTCCTGCCCAAAAGGCGATCTCGCTGTAGGTGGCTGGGACCTAAACTCTACTCACTGTGGACGGAAGTCCTACAAGAAAATGACAAATACTGTGCTTAATTTCTGTGTATGGAACTAAAGCTTTCCTATTGATGTAGCGAGCAACAATATCAGGATCTGTCTCCGACAAGCAAAACTGCAGATACCATTCTTCGGCTTTTTTTTTAGCACGTCTTTTGTTAAAAAAGATCGTGCTTATGTTACCGGTTTTTCCGTCCGTCCGTCCGCCTGTACCCACGATATCTCTGCAACTATTAGTCCGATTGGAAAAATTCTTTTTGCGTTAAGAAGCTTGAAATATGAGAATGATGATCCTTTATTTTGTTTTTGTTTTTACGATGTACAATTTCGCTACTAGAGGGCGTAAATGCAAATGATGTCGAATTCAAAAATACGTTTTATTCCACATATTTGCTTCTAAACATCCGATTGAAAAAACTATTTTATCTTTCGATTCCATTTATGTCGAAGAGTATTTTAGATAGTTATTTTTTTCAAATTACGTATAGATTTTACGCTAGGTTGCGTAAAAGTAAATTACATTTTTCCCGATAACTCTTCTTCTAAAACTCCGAATTGAATTTTTTTTTCTTCAGCGGATACATCTCCTGATGGAAAAGCTTTTGCATAGAATTTCGAATTTTTTGTAAAGAATATTTTGGCCACCAGGTGGCGTAAGTGTGACTTTTTGCTTCTGATGTATTTGCCATAAAATCTGAGCTTCTAAAACATCGATTGAAAAAATTCTTTCGTGGACTGATGTCACTCACATCTTTAAAATTTTTCGGAATATTTTCTCCTTAAAATATTCCACCGTTTCACCGCCAGGAGGCGTATATGTATATCTTATTTTTGTCAATATCTCTACTTCTAGGAGACTGATTTAAAGAATTCCTTCTTTGTTGCATAGTACAAACTGTACAGCAGGTCGTTTCATACACGATCGTATCAGAACAATGTGACCATCCACGCCCGGAATCACAGTGTACCCGCCCAGGCGCGTCGCAGAGTGCACGTAACAAGGTCGACCAGACGGAGATATAAGCGACCGGCCAGGACAGATGGGCCGTAGTGCGTTACGTGAGCACAATGGGCAGAGGTAGTGATTTGACGAACATACAAAAAGGAATGATCATCGGCTACTACGCCAAGGGTGGAAGCATATCAGAAAAAGCAGACTTCGTGCGCTGTTTGCGAGGTGCTGCAGTATGGGTATACCAGGAATAGACTGCTGACACATCGAGTACCTCCAGATATCATAACTGTGTAGCCCCAAAGGCCATGGACCCCAGAGAAGAACGTCGCATTCGTCGACTGGTAAAAAGCAATCGATGTGCAACAGAGCAGCCATTGACCACACAAATGAACGCTGAAGCACCCAGGTACGTGTCCCGCATAATAGTAGAGTGAACCCGGTTACGCATAGGTCACCGGAGTCGACACTGCGTCAAGGCGCCCATGTTAACCAAGTTCCATCGGCAAAGACGCCTTCAGTTCGCCTTGGACTACCGTCATTGGACAGTGGAAGAGAGGGAAAAAGTTTGTCTTCTCCGACGAATGGTGGTTTCTATTCCAAAATAAGTGACGGACGGTGGGGAATACGGCGTCAGAAACACGAGAATCAACACCCGGACACGCTTGTTGGTCAATTACAAGTCGGCGTTGGATGTGCATGTCTGAAGGATGTTTTTCTGGTATGACTTGAGACCACTGGTGCAACCCGATGGGTCCCTGAACACTAATGGCTACCTGTCCGTCCTCGTTGACCACATGCATGCATCCATTCATGTTGGACGTTTACTTTGGTGCTGATGGTTCATACCAACAGAACAATGCGTCGTGCCACTAGCTAAGGGGGTGCGTGACTGTTTCTAGGAAAATGACACCGATGTCTTCGTTTTCCTTCGGCCGGCAAAATCGCTCGACCTCAATCCCATAGAGCCCTTGTGGGAATATTTGGATCGACAGGTTGGTCGTACCGATATACAACCACGTTATCTGCGGTATCTCCGTCCTTTGCTGCAGTTCAAATGGGCATGTGTGCCTCGTGAAACTTTCCAGGGCCTCAATGCGTCAATGCCACACCGTCTCGCTGCTGTCATCCGGGCCAAGGGTACACGACTGTGCACGTTATAACGAAGTAAATTTCTCCGTCATTATTATCCAAGCCCCCCCGAAGGCCATGCCCGGGGAGGGGGCTGACCCGTGGGCCATGCCCCCGGAAGGAGGGCCGGGGGCATGGCCCACGGGTCAGCCGTGACCATGAATTGTCGTAGGCAGCATCCGCTGAAGAACGTGCACTTGAGAACTCCCAGTCAATCTAGTGTGTAGAATGCAACGTCACACACATTTATTTTTCGAAGCGCTGAAGAAGGGATTCTCTTATTTTTCCGATCTCGCGGTGTGGAAAGAACATCACACCATTGCGAGATTTTGAACGGCCGGGTCATCCGGAAAGTTCAGGCGCCATTATAACGAAGTAAATTCCTCCGTCATTTTTGGTCCACGCCGGGACTCGAACCCGAGTCCACTTATTACGGAACAAGTCGCTCTACCAACTGAGCTACGCGGACGTTCGTTGTCGCTGCTATCTGCCTTTATATCGTGTGCGTCCTGTGAGACAGGCACGTCACAACGTTCAATAACCCTTATGCATTTTTTTTATTTTAGTTTCCTGTCATTGATGAAAAAATATGTTACATCTATCTGTTGGCAATTTAACCATTTTCAACAATTCACGTCTTTCATGGAAAGATGATGTTAGGGGCCGCCAAGTCAGTCTTTGCCTAGGATCTCCAAATGATTAATGTCGGGGCTGAATTCGATTAATTAAACTTACTGTGCTGCCTTTGTACTAGAATAATTGTGGCAGATAATTTTTTTTAATCAAATTCAGCACTTCACTATTTCAGTACATAAAGCATGAGATGGGATGAGATATTGAAACAGGTTTGAAAGGAAAATCTTTCAATTTCGAATGCTATATAGGTCGGAGTTATACATTTTTCATTTCAATTTTATCTCATTGCTCCCTACGCGGCTCTTTTTTTTTTATGTTTAGAACATTGTAGTAATAATTTATTCTTCCACATTTGTTGATATTCATCGTTCGGAGAATTTGTTTAGCAATGGGAAATCTTAAAATCTCCGAAATTATTAAATATTTGTTTCCTATGAAGCAAAGTTCACTGTTTGCAGTGAAACGAGGTAACAAGTAAAGTAACTCTCTCTCCTTTCTACTTTTCTGATTTCAATGATACATTTCTTAAAAAGAAATCGATGTCACTCTTTATTCAAGCTCGTATCATGCATAAGTAATACCCGGATGTAAGAGAACTCTCAAAGTAAGGTAACGAAG
This sequence comes from Macrothele yani, assembly GCA_039090855.1. Classification (NCBI taxonomy): domain Eukaryota; kingdom Metazoa; phylum Arthropoda; class Arachnida; order Araneae; family Macrothelidae; genus Macrothele; species Macrothele yani. The sequence goes on along the minus strand of CM077029.1, from coordinate 162,227,158 downwards.
CCGTTAAAAAATCGTAACTAGGTTTAAAACAAATAAAAGCATTTTAAAGAATGCATGATATTTTTCGAAGCTAAGCTTCATGCATACTCAACGCAATGCAAACGCCTCTCCGTTTGACGTACGTGGAACTGACATCCGATTTAACGTAGAGTTTAAATCATACGAAGGCTAACTGCAGTGCATAAAGAAAAATCGTCAAAGAGACGTAACAAGAAAGACGACAAAGAATTTTTTGTTTGTTGGGCCTACATAATGAGCACGTCTTTTGAATTATTTCCGACACGAGTAAAATATTTCAATATCGTTCATATCCAATGGAACCCGTTAAAAAAAGAAAAGAAAACAACAGCCAAACGGATTTCTACACTCGATAAAACATCTACAAATACATGGATCTTATTTCTCGCTCTAGCGATTGAAAAGTGCGTAGCGAAAATTAACAAACTGTGGACAAAATGTTTCTTTTAGATATCAGAGGCAAAAGGATTTACAAATCGAACATTAGAAGAAGCTATATAGAAGAAAACATGATATATCATGACGTCACCTAGCGAAAGGATTTTTGAATAAGAGAAAAGTAAAAAATAGCCAAAAAGTGTTACTTCACAGCGAAAGCTATGCTACGGAAAAATAACTTTTTTAAATATGTCTACGTGAAACGGAGATAGCTTGAAAAAGCTTGTAACGTACCAGGAGATGTGACGTACCTGCCAGAAGGACGCACACGACATAAAGGCAGATAGGAATCAGAATAAAACGTCCGCGTAGCTCAATTGGTAGAGCAACTTATTCCGGAATGAGTGGACCCGGGTTCGAATCCTGGCGCGGATAGAAATGACGGAGAAATTCACTTCGTTATAATGGCGCCCGAACTATCCGGATGACCCGACCGTTCAAAATCTCGCATTGGTGTGATGTTATTTCCACACCGCGAGATAGGAAAAATAAGAGAATCCTTTCTCCAGCACTTCGAAAAAAAAAAAAAAAAAAAAAAATAAGGGGGAGATGATGTAACGTACCAGGAGATGTGACGTACCTGCCAGAAGGACGCACACGACATAAAGGCAGATAGGAATCAGAATAAAACGTCCGCGTAGCTTAATTGGTAGAGCAACTTATTCCGGAATGAGTGGACCCGGGTTCGAACCCCGGCGCGGATAAAAATGACGGAGAAATTTACTTCGTTATAAGCTAGTTTAGCTTAAGAATCAAAGTATTCATAATGCTATATTACGTGGTTATCCGTACTTGTAAGTGTGACGACTTAATGAACGTCAAATTTCTGTTTCATACGTATCTTTTAAAGTATTTAAACACCATGGAAGGCCCCGGCATAACATACATCTGCGAGATACACCATGTAACTATACACTGTAATTTGAAAAAAATAATTAATTGAGAAAACACTTGAAAAAACTCCTGCGATGAGGTGATCAATGGTCAGACGATATTCAGTAGATGACAAAAATACCAATATTTACTCATGAAAACTGAACGTTATATTGTAATATATACGTACACACTCGAAAATAATAAGCATGGTTCTGACATAGAATATTATACATTCATTCTCAATGTTATGGAAGGAAGACAAAATCGACTGTCTGAGCCTGTTAAAAGTCACCACAACTAGATGAAGATGTATTTTCATACCTATAATATATACGTACACACTCGAAAATAATAAGCATGGTTCTGACATAGAATATTATACATTCATTCCCAATGTTATATAAGGAAGACAAAATCGACTGTCTGAGCCTGTTAAAAGTCACCACAACTAGATGAAGATGTATTTTCATACCTATAATCATCTCTGAGATGATTATAGGTATAATTGAAAGGAATCATCTCTGAGATGATTATAGGTATAAATGAAAAGAATCATCTCTGAGATGATTATAGGTATAATAATGAAGAGAATCATCTCTGAAATGATTATAGCAATAAAAATACATCTTCATCTAGTTGTGGTGACTTTTAACAGGCACAGACAGTCGATTTCGTCTTACTCCCATAACATTGGGAATGAATGTATGATATTCTATGTCGGAACCATGCTTATTATTTTCAAGTGTGTACGTATATATTATGATATAACGCTCAGTTTTCATGAGTAAATATTGGTATTTTTGTCATCTACTGAATATCGTCTGACCATTGATCACCTCATCGCAGGAGTTTTTTCAAGTGTTTTTCAAAATTACAGTGTATAGTTAGATGGTGTATCTCGCAGATGTATGTTATAGAGAGGCATTCCATGGTGTTCAAATACTTTAAAATAAACGTGTGCAACAGAAATTTGACGTTCATTAAGTCATCACAGTTACAAGCTAGAAAAAGGTTTGCACATTTACGCCCTCTAGCGGGGAATTGTATTATTATTCAAAGAGGATAATGTTCCCAATCTTTACTTCGAATGGGGCATAGAATAAAAAGAAATATCTCAATACGTTTTTCAAAAGCGGAGATACGGCCGCAGACCGAACTACATGCTGACGCCATCTACCGTCAGAACTACGAACCAGAGAACCCCATGAGTAAAAGCAAAGTATTTCACAAGTAAAATGCTATCCAGTACTAAAATATTTTTTAAATCGGACCTTTCGTGAAGTCAAATAAAATATGTGCGCCCTCAAGCTGGGAAATTGTGCCTATTTTGAGGAATTGTTTATTGGATTGGAGGTTTAACGACCACCGTGAGCAACTCAATGGGCTATAAGCAGTCGCCCGCCCCTAATTTAGGGTCACTGGCTCCAGGGAAGGGAGAGAGCCAGTGCCGTAAGACAAACACAACATCCATGCCTCACCGGGATTCGAACCCGGACCCCTTCCGGGAGAATGATCAGAGGCCATCGCTTAGACCACTGCACCACCGGGGCGGCTATTTTGAGGAAGGAAATACCCACAAGTATTTTTTGTTAGTAGTATTTGATTGAAAAAATATTTTTTTCAATCGGGTTTTTGGACGCGCAAATTCCTGTTGATATATTATTGAACACAAACGCAAATGTTACCGGTTGCCCTCTGGTGGCAAACCTGTACGTTAAGAAAATTTTTAAATGATATGCAAAACATTTCGCACGAGAAACGCTCTCCGATAAAGAAAGTTTTTTTTTTTTTTTTTTCAAATGGGCAGTTAGATACAGATATATAAAAAATAAAATAAAAAATGAAGCATACATCGACGTCCCCTGGCGGAAGAAGTGTGCATTATTTTATGTACAAGCTATTTTGTAAAAGTTTTCCGTAGTGAACGGTATCTGAACGCAAACCAATTTTTTCAATTTAGTTTTCAGAAGCACAGATATAAATGTAAATACATCAGAAACAGAAATATACTTCCTTACCAGAAAGAAATGTTATGCGCAGAACATTTTGAACGAGGAAATCTATCCAATGAAAGAAGACGTTTTCAAATAGATCTTTCAGAAACAGATATCGGGGAAATCGGAATTTACTTTTTCGCTCCCAACGGAAAGACTATGCATTACCTGAAAATAAGCTGTATACAAAATGGTCTTCGTTAGAAATGTCATCGAAGGGACGAAATAATTTTTTTAGCGGAATATTTAGAAACAGCGTTAATGTATTTTGAGTTCAATAGCATTTTCATTTACGCCTTCAAGCGGCAAAGTTGAGCATCGTAAAAAACCGGAAAGCGAGGAACTTCGTTCTCACACTTTGGGCATCCTAACATAAAAAGAAATTTTCAAATCGGACTAACAGTTGCAGAAATATGGTGTCAACAGATGCACGGACAGACAGATGGTCAAATTGATGCTATAAGCCCATAATTTTTTCTTTTTTTATATAAGAGACATGCTAAAAGTGCTAATGTTTCGCACTTCTTAAAAGGACTTTCATTCTATACTTTAAATGTTGTCGCAAATGTGCTCATGCCGTAATAATGAAAAATGAAATCGGAAAGGTTTAAAGAAATGTAAAGATTTAAAGTTTAATAGTAGCGATTTGTTCTTCATTTGCTGAAATGCAAGGCCCCAAAAGAATTCAAGAAACTCTAATTGCTACTGGAAAATACTATGGAGACATCAAAGTAATTTTAACCTTTGATGTTTGCATAGTACTTTTCTTGCGTTTTTAATCAGGATCAATCAGAATTATCTAATTCGTGTTTAGTGACGCTATTTTGTTTGCTTTACAAGCCAGGTTCCTACCTCCATATTGATGTAGACTTCTAATTTCTTATGAAAAATACTCTCTTTATTTTCTTATGTTTTATACTTTCATATGAATGCTTCCTTTATCCGCTTTATTAACCTTTCTATTGGAATCACTTGGTTATGCTTTCATCATCCTCAAACACTGTTACACTATTTTTAAAACCGCTTTTACGTTACAAACAACAGTGCCTTCCTTTCTTTCAGTGTTTTGTATCAGGTATCTTTCCTGCTTCATTTATACTCTAAAGATGCGCTGCTACGTAATGCCAAGATATTCAGCTGCCTAATCCAGAAGCATTGAAAAAGAAAAAACTATTTTCGTAGAAATATAACCACTTTGATATTAACAATCATATTCAATAGCAGTAAATGAAAACTGATTATTTATACATCCATTACATCCATTAGTTCGATTTACAAAGACTTGGAACAATGGGACAAAGAAAAATTCCTTTTCAAACTTTAGATAGTATTTATACACAGATCAGGAGCAAAATGATTCCTTTCAATCTGAAAGTTGGTGGATTATTTTGTTCTAGTAAAATTTATCAGTTAATTTCGTAATATTTTTTCAAATAGCAGTTGGTGTCATATTTTAGCCCTTTATCTGGCTGGAACGAATAAACTCGTGGCTAATTAAGTAGACTGAAATCACCATGAACGAATACACTATAATGAAAAAAGTCAACGGACACCCCTTCAAAAGCAAATGAACGGATCCTCTGCGTTGTTAAGATGCGCGGTACAGCTGCAAACGATATAAAAACAAGCCTGCAGCTGACCGCGATCATATCTCACTGTGAGGTTGAGTGAAAATGTCGCGGCGGGAGAGAACTGACGTTGAGAAAGGAAAGATTGTTGGGTGTTATATTAGTGGGTTGTGCATAAGAGAAACCGAGAGGCATTTGAACATACCAAAGTCAATTGATTTGGATTTTCTAAATAAGTGGAAGACACATGGCGTGCCTGAAGCAGCAAAACGTACCGGCATACCGAAGAAAATCAGTGATAGAGGACATCGAAGCCACAGGAGAATCGTTACAGCTAATCGACGGGGTACTACTGCTCGAGACCTCAGTGTACAGGTAGGTAATAAGGCTGGAACCTCGGTATGTACTCGTACCATTCGAAGAGAACTTCATTACATGGGTTACTGTGATGGTGCGGCTGCTCAAGTCTTTCATCTCCCTCGGAATGCTCTTCGTCGTTTAGCATGGTGTAAAAAACATTTATCGTGGACCGTAGATCAATGGAAACGGGTCCTATGGACTCATGAATCCAGATACAAGATCCATCAGTCTGATAGCCGTGTGTGGATATGGCGGCAACTGCGGAACGCTATTTACCACAGTGTTCTGTTGCTACGCTCAAGTGTGGAGCTGGCAGTGTACCCGTGTGGGGGTGTTTTTCGTTGTATGATCCCGGCCCATTGGTTTTCGTGGACAAATCTGTTAACCAGCAGGTCTACCTCGATATTCTGGACAATTAAGCCCTACCAACTCTGTGGCAATACTATGGAACCGAGCCTTGTTGGTACCAGCAGAATAATGCACCGAGCCATAAAAGCAAGTACTGTTTCGGCGTGGTTTGACGATAATTCCGTATCGTGTGTGGATTGGCCAGCACAGAGCCCTGATACTAATCTCATAGAGCACCTATGGGATGAATTAGAGCGTCGCATAAGAAGTTTGGAACCGAGGCCTACTACTAGGCAACAGTTAGCGGCAGCATTATGTACTGAATGGAAGCGCATACCTATCGCTGTGTTCCAAAACCTTGTCGAAAGCATGCCTCGAAGGGTCAGTTTTCACACAGTATTTATTAGAAGAAAGATACAGGAGATGTGCTTGAGTAAATCATCTCAAATGATGTATGACAAAAAAATATTTACAGATGCTTGTAGCTTACGCTATTGCTTATTTACACGGTTTTGTACATTGATGATAGTAAAAAAAACAGTTAATTACACTCGAGTGTCTGGTGAGGCGACAAAAGTCTCTGACAAAGCAAAGAATAGGAACAATTTAGCTTGAAGAGCGTTATACAATATTAATTTTGCACAGTACTGAAGCAAGGAATAATACAGAATTCGAGCTTGCAGACATAGATTCAAAAAACAGGTGATGAGAAATTAACAGAATGTGCAGCTTGCGCTACGTTAATTACAGGATTCGGTGCAACGTTTGCATGACAACAGTTAAGTGCAGTAGAAAACTGGCGAGGCAAAATGAATCTCTGGTAGCACAGAGAGTAAAATCAATCCAGAATGATGAGCACTATAGAGTATAAATTTTACACAATATTGATGAAAAAAGTTCTGACCGAAAGGTGATACAGTGTGGGTGACCTGGAAAACCAGGAGGTTGCAGGTGATCAAGGAGACAAACATGAAATCAAAAGTTCGAAAGACAGATGATGAAAAATTTACAGATGAATGTGACTCGCGGTACTACATGTTACATACAACGGTGATATGAAAAATAGTTATATACAATAATTTTCCTGAGAATACAAAAGAAAAAATAATCTCTGAAAATACAGAGAGAAGACACAACTCATCACAGTGAGTATTGGAGAACACAAATTTACACAGTTGAAAAGTAAAATTACACATTTGAATCAGGAATTGAAGATAAGAATATACTGTAAAAACGACCAAGTTTACAGATGTCTGTGGTTCGTGAAACGACCTATATACATGATTCTGTACAATGAGAAGTTACAATTTGTATATATTGGTTTGTCAGAGGTGGTAAAAGTACAGTTTGTTTCCTGCAGAAGTAATATATCAGCATTCAGCGGAGCAAGATCCTCTCGTACCAGTGCATTCGCAAGAGGTGTCGCAAAACCACGACAATTAAGTGATACCACCTTGAATGTCTAGGTTAGTTGTGGGATGCAGTAGGAATTGACTGGCTGTAGTGATGGAGTGGAGTCGACGGAGAAAGCAAGCACTCCACGGGACCTCGTCCGCAGTGCGCCGAAGAGTGTTTTCAAGTGAGTGTAATTGAACCAGCACTTGTGAAAGAGCTGCTTCATACTGCTGAATGGAAGTGCGTGCTGAGGAAGGGCTAGAGGACCCTAAAAGGCAATCCAGCACGTCCTCGTATGGAAGAGGCTCAGCAGGGAAAGCATTTTCAGCAAGAAAAGTTGTGAATTCATCTAGTGAGGGAAAGGCACCCTCACATGCTGTCTCAGAGGAAGTGTGTAGAGGCGACCTGGAGAACGGTCGTCGAGAGCTGACGGAGCGAGTGGATGAGCGGGTAGAAGAGCGAGATGATCTTCGGGACGCCAGAGTCTTTGACTTCTTCGTCTGGGGGTGAGTAGCACCACTGCGTTTTCCAGCAACCCCAAAAGCTTCATGATCGTCTGGAGAGTCTGAACCCGAAGCGTTACCTGTGACTCGTGTCATGGATCCAACGGTAAAAGCTGAGGTGTGGTCAACATGTACATCAGCAGTGGTTGTAAAAGTACAAGGGGGAGTCGATTTTGGAAGCCTGGGAAAATTCTTAGGATCAGCAGGAGGTGGAGGCATCAAAGTCGTTTGTTGACCAATGGCAGTAAGCTGACTTTTAAAGATCTTGATTCCGCGACTTTCCTCAAATAGGAAGAAGTCTGTGAAGCGTTGGTGGACAAAGTAGAAGAAGATGTAGTGCGTGGAGCTGTTTGCAGGGTGGCACGTGGGCACTGAGCCCTTATGTGACTTTCGCTCTGAGAGACAGTGCAATACTGTGAAGTGATTATCTCAACTCTTCGGCGTTGCTGTCCACAGCGGATGTGCAAAACATTCGGAACCGCTTTCAGCTGAGCAACACATGAAAAGAGGACTCGAGCAGTGCGGCGGAAACCCCGAATCGATTTGTCTTCAGGGTCTCTGGGAGCCGCAGAGAGAGTTGTTATGGAGCCAACAACTCTGCCGTACCTGCTGAGCAAGGTGCAGAGCGTCGGATACTTCTGGTGGTACGGGGTAGAAGGTCACCTGCACCGGGCGGTGCGCAACCGGTTGTGCTAACAGATGCACGTCATTGATGGTTAGACCTTCCGTAAGGACCTGGTCAGCATGCGCTTTATTCTTAAAATAGACCAACACAGATCTGGGTTTTCGAGCTACAAAGTCTATTGCATCCTTTGGTAAGATAGTTTTGAGGGCTCGGCTATATTGCCACAGCTTAGTGTCGGGAAGCGCATCAAAATAGACGCCCCGTTCCATAGTGGAGGAAAAAAGGTGACCAGCTCGGGAATCCTCTGGTATGTCAATTGTAGCAGTAGAACCAACGACAGTGACATAGGATTCAGGAAAAGGCATAGCAGATGAAACTGGGGGTGTGAGGACCCCAGAAGTTGCAGAAGCATAGGACGCTTGGGCAGACATGGGTCGAGAATTCGATGAAGCGGCCTCTAGCAATGAGGGCGGATCTGAAAGTTGATGAGAAGTAGAAGCTGTGAGCTCAGTATTGCTGATAACGGATACGTTATCATCTGCTGAGATGTAGATAAGAGACTTGGCACTACCGCACTTGGTGGGAGTTATAGCTGGAGAAGAAGAGGTGTCCATGACGTCGCAATGACGCTCGGGAGCCACCTCATTAAGCTGAGCAGGAGCTACCGCGGTAGAAGAAGAAGAGGAAGCTGGCTGATCTGCCAAGATAAGGATGTGGGCGTCACCCTTGTCTGCTTCCACCATCGAAGCAATGGCGAGACTTTAACGAAAAAAGACCAGCTTGGTTGAAAAATAAAACAGTAAATAATGCGAAAATATGGCACTCACCAACCTGGGAGATACACGAACGTAAAGTGTAGAACTTCAACTTGAAGATACACGCAACCACAGAAACTAATGCACTCAATAAACACCTTATAGCAACGAAAATCACGGAGCTCAAAACCCAACCACTTCGAGCTTCGAAGGGTCAGTGCATGCATTAAGGCCAAAGGTGGACCGACACCATTTTAATGTATGTCAACAAATGATATGTTGTGCTTCTCTTCTGGGTGTCCGGTGACTTTTGTCAATGTGAACGCCTCTGGAACGAGTGCAGCTGCGAATCAGGAAGCGCTGCTTTTTCTTTAGCTTTGTTATTCAAAGTTGCGATTTAGGGGATGGTTGACACTACTAAAAATGTTATAACAACAACGACAAACAAACAAAAATGAGGGGAAATCGATGTTTAATTCAGTGTGTCTATCAAGAGGCATGTTGTCCCTGACAGGGGGACTAGGCCTTCTCTATCATGGCTTGGGTCATGGAGTAAAGAACAGATGACGGAAGAGAGTGCTTATCACTAATGACCAGCTGTGTGTACTTTTCGGTTCAAGGAGAGCAAAATATTGGGGTCATCATTTAGTTCAGGTACATCGGCCGTTTAAAGGGTTAAATAGATTATAACTCTAGTATGTCGTTATGTAAAAATCAGCATTAACCGCTTTGGTTCCCCATCAATGTTTAATAATTTAATGAGATGTTTGATATGTCAGTTAATCCTCCATGTTCCTCCTCTGTAAAACTATGAAGCGGAACGATAATCTCGCAGTGGAAAACACCAAGCATATCTCATATTACAACCTTTCGAAATCCAAGATCCAGCTTCCTGAAAAGGTTTACGTAGAATATTTCGTCAATAATTGCAATTGAATTTCGCAGTATTACATCTACGTCATACTTTACAGAACTCTTTGATTTTTTAAGCTGACTGTGACACCCCTAATACATGAATGTCTTCCTAAGAGGTAAGGGCCATTACAAAGTTTCAAGTAAATCTCGTGTGATGATTTGGAGCCACAAGTGTTAATGAAGATTTTTATCCAATAGTAAGTTCGATATAAACTCTTCATTTTCTTCTCACACCCTGGGTGATTAAATTTGACTTTTTTTTTTCTTTCGAGGCTTAACGACCACTACTACGAGAAACTTTTTTGTTTCAAGTTTGAAACTTTAACAGTGTAGTGCTCTGTCCCTTTCCTGGTATCAGTGGCCGCATATTAGGGTTATATGCTGTCGCCTGTCCCTAATCTGCGGCCACAGATACCAGGAAAAAGGCAGAGCTGCACTGTTAAACATTTTGCACCAAAAAGTGGTGTTACACCAACTGCAACATATTCTGAGAAAAGATGCACTATTGTGTGGTGCAAACAACAGGTAACAACGTGGTGCAACTTTGCACCATAATGTGGTGTAACCCTGAACCATAAGGCAGTGCAAAGTTGCACCGTCCATTTTTAGTTTTGTTTGTACTACACAGTGGTGTATCGTTTCTTAGAAAGTGGTGCAGCTGGTGTAGCACCACATTTTGGTTCAACCTACCACGAACTCTTTAGCAGCGAAGCGCCACCTGACAAACGTAGAACCCATACCCCTTCTCGGACACGAACGCAGTGTCATCTCGGACAAATGATCTTTTAGCCAGCGCCTCAGATTACTCGGTCACCATGCGGGGGTAGGATATTCGACTCTCCTCCCCCTTTTAACGTGCGTCTAGCTTTAACCCTTTATCCGGCTGAAAGTAATCAACTCGGGGTTAGCAAAATTAGTCCACATCGATGTCTCTGAACCAAATGCTCAACGTGTTGTAATGTGGCCTGTGAGATCAGTTACAAAAGCCAAATTTTGTAGCCAAATAGCGTTTTGTAGCTGAGCATACTTTTCTCCCATTGCGTCCAGGAATTCGATTATTTCTGCCAAGAGATTCAAAAATCTTTCAAGAACCTGTCATTTATTAAGCCCTCTAACATTCGTGAAAAGTAGCAGGCCTTCGTATTCAGCTTCATTTTTCTTCTTGTTGGCTTCGAAAAAGCCTCTTACGTAAACTTCGTGCCCGAATAGAATTACTCATCTTTGACAGTTACTATATACCGTGTAAATTATTTGGGACAAGCTATTTTATTCTCAGAATTGTAATGTGATCGCCAGTTGTTGTCGGAAACCCACGTAAACCGGTTTTATCAGCTGTGAGGTGGTGTGACTATTAGAACTTGATAGTAAGAATGTGGTTTTACCGGTTTTAAACAGGAAATAGACACCAGCTTCAGCTGTGAGCTTTCGTGTGTGACAGGTGGATGTTAGTTTTTGCTCTCTGTGAGTACGTGTTGCTTTCGTGTATTGAAAAATGGATGTTTCTCCAAGGAAGCGTGCAAAAATAATTGCTCTGAAGGATCACACTTCTATGAAAGTAAGAGATATCTCTTCTGCAGTTGATGTAGGCAAATCAAGTGTATCAAGACTGCTTATGCGATACAATACATCTGGATCATCGTCTCCAAAATGGAGAGATAAAGGTGGAAGAAAACGAAAAGAACTTCACGAACCGATAAATATCTAATCAGAAGTAGTAAAATGAATAAAAAAAAAACAAGCGCTGAGCTTCAAAGAGATTTATTGGCTAGTGGTTGTGATGTTAGTGATTCAACTGTACGCCGTAGGCTTCTGGAAGTTGGCCGGAAGGCAAGAAGACCCACGAAAAAACAATAATTGAATGCGAAAATGAAGATAAAACGTTTAGCATGGGCCAAAAAATATAAATCATGGACTGTTGACGACTGGTAAAAGGTAATTTTCAGTTATTAACCTCATTTATTTGTGCAGGGTTATCAAGAACATGTCGTTAGACGAAGCAACTGTGAACCCTTAAGACCTGAGCATGTCAAACAAACTGTAAAACACCCTCTGAAACAGATGTTTTGGGGTTTTTTCATACCGAATGGCACTGGAAGCTTAGTTCCTGTTCAAGGTATGATTAATTCAGCCAAGTACGTAGAAATATTACAACGTAGGATTGTTCCATTCTTGCAAACTTTTGACGGGACATTTCAACATGACTTGGCCCCATGTCACAATTCGAAATTGGTCAAGAATTTGATGCTGGAAAATCAAATTCATTTGCTTGATTGGCCTGGATATTCACCAGACGTAAATCCCATAGAAAACGTGTGGAATGTTTTGAAGAGACGTTTAGGTAAAATGGACTGTACAACCAAAGAACG